>OW028748.1:5007500-10007500 GCA_932294355.1 Aporophyla lueneburgensis | reverse complement strand
GACATGTCCGAAAAATAAGAGTAAAATTATGACAAACTAATGATGCCATCTTATTCGATTACTTAATGCCTTCATAAATTGTGGTGATGAATTTCTTCATAACTCCCATATTTCGGGAGTAATTTGAGAAAATGTGAAATTTTACTATGAAAATGAGTGTATCGAGCTCTCTCCCTCCTGATTCCGGGCTTGTTTCAAGTAGCGGTCTCTAATATCGTAATGCTATTACTAAGAGCTATATTTAATACTAAGACACATAGTGCGCCAAATGTGCACTTTCTGGGATAAAAGGAAATGAAAATTTAAAAAAAAAAACGTTTTTTCCCCATTTGTATTTACTTTAAACCGCAGACAGACTTATTAAGAGGTCTATAAATATATTATATATATACAGAAATATATATTAACAAAAATATTCACAAGAACTGATGAGAGTATGACTTTTAAGTAAGTTGATAATAAATTACCTAGTTTCATTAAAAGTACAATAAATAATTAAGATGTAAGCTCTAATTTACTAAGTTACACATTTTAAAACAATAACATCATTTAATTATCTTCGTCATCATCATCATCATCAATTAATTCAAATTCAGAATCGATGTCCGCTAAATCATTTATGTTAACAAATTCGATATCACTTTTCTCAGAATCCGTAAGCTCATAAAATTCCTTAAAAGAAGATTTTTTTACAAACTTATTTCCTTTTGGACGGATACTTGTAACAAGTGGATCAGAAGACAGTAAAAGATTGTGCATAATATCTTCATTGCATGAGATACTGCTATGCTTTCGAGAATGCCCCTCTCTATATTTTCTAAAATCTTTATTTCTAGCCTCAGATGCCTCTTCGGATAGAAAACCAATGGGCACAATTGACATGTTCTGAACTATGTCTGGCCCATGCATTAAAATTTTATGAAGTGAAGAAGGCATATAATACCATGGGTATAACTCCACGTAAAGCTTAGCAGTATCAAAGCAGAACTCTCGGAATTTAGTTACGTTGATCTTCTCTCCTGATGAAATACACTGCAAGATCACACAGATTTTTCTTAAAAGCATAGCATCTATTCCGGTCAGTTCAGCAGATTTAGTGTAGTTTTCAAAAAATCTCCTTGCCGAGTTGCCATTGTTGGTGGATCCACTGCCTTGTTTCACAACATCGAGAAGTAAGCCCGTTTCTCTTCTTACAGCCTCTTGAACTCTTTTCTTCCTGTCATCAACTTGCCTTTTTGCTATATCACCCCTTACTTGCCATGATTTTATGTCTAATTTGTAGGAAATGTGTAATAAGCATTCCATTGAGCGAATCCAAGCGTGAAGGGTGCTTAAGCTATATTTATACATGTCCTCGTTTGCGTGTTTATCTTTGATTAACTCTAAATTATTCATTTCTTTAGGACAAGCCTTGCATATGTCACACACTGAAGCTGCTGTATTGGATATAATGGAATGAATTTTACCATCAATCATTGTCAACAGCAGTTGGTGTTTGACACTAATTCCATCAGTGATGGTGGATGGAGTTAAGGCTTCAATCTCTGCTTCGATTTCAGCCATCTCTCTCTGCACATTTTCTTTGGTTTCCTTTATAAACTTAAACAATATTGGCCGGCAAAATGAAGTGGAAGATGGTCGCTCGTTTTCCCAAATTGTTACACCTTTTGAGACGAGCCGCAGTGGTACAAGACTAATCATAAAATTACTAGCAAGATCGATTTGCTCATCTTCACTCGTCCTTTGATGATAAATGCTTTGGCTAGATGATCCGTCAAAACCCCATTTGCTGGTCAATACGAGCTGTTGATTGGGATCAACAGGGGTTTCTAACGACCTAATAAGTCTTCTTGAGGTTAAATCCATCAAGGCTTGTAATTTGATTTTTGCAGAGCTCTCTGTAACTGTGAGATCTTCTTTGGCCGGATAGCACTTAATTTTTTCTTTAACCAACATGTAGTAACTCGGGTATTGAAGAGCTCCTTCTTGAGTGTTGAAATCCCGAAGAGTGTTATAGCGCCATTTCGATAAGTTCATCGATACATAAAGAGCCAATGCCTTCAAAGGGGATATTTCCCGTACCTGAATTGATTTACCTTCAATGAAGGCTTTGATTTTTGAGGCCTCTTCTGGATTCTCCGTCAAGTATTTCATAACATAAGCTGTATCGCTTTGTCCTGCCTTTTGAAGCGCCCTTTCGGCCGAAAACATAATTTCAGCGCTGCTACTGCTGCATGAAAGACTATCTTCAGTGCGTCTTCTTTTTTGCCGGTTACTAAGGTCCTCAAAAGATTTACGAGGACTAGGATGTGTACAAGTTGAAGCATCAGATTTAGCAGGAGAAATTATGGGCTCGATGACGTCACTTATATTTTCTGTAGAAGGTTCCATATTTTCATTCTGTAATTCCGGCCATTGAATTGCAGCCTGTAGCCAAATCTCATGTTTCTTCCGAAACTTATCTGTGCTTCTTCCAGACTGTGTCCATTTTGCATAAATGCGGTAGCAAAATCGACGACACCAGTCTTTTAAACTTGTTTCAGCACTTTCACATAACTGAACACAACTGTTATCTTTTAAAACACTGAACAAATAGTTAAAGTCGCGTAAATCTTTATGTGCGCGTGCGCATAAAGCAACGTGAATATCAAGATTTGTATTAAAATTTGGAAAATACATTGCGAGATTAGCTTGGATACAACGAGGTGTAAATCAACACTGATTTTAAAGTTACTAATAGTGACCTATTTATATAAAATCCAGGTATCCCAGGTATCCTTTGTTAAATATTGCAAGGTAATTAGTTATTGTGATAATTAGTAAATGATGCATGCTAAATTAGTGTGAGAGCCATCTAGTAATTAAATAATAGCAATGTTCTTATCAGTAATCATTAGTGCATCAGTTTTATATGTAAACCTTAAGTCCCTAATTATATATCCTAATTAGCTTATATCTTCTCTAATTGGCTGCTCAGAAATGTTATTGTAATAAGGTAAACCTTTAGAAAAACGGTTTTAATCAACAAAATAAACAAAAAATAAAAAAATTGTGTTATAAAATAAACATCACTCTTTATCCCAGAAAGTGCACATTTGGCGCACTATGTGTCTTAGTATTAAATATAGCTCTTAGTATTAGCATTATGATATTAGAGACCGCTACTTGAAACAAGCCCGGAATCAGGAGGGAGAGAGCTCGATACACTCATTTTCATAGTAAAATTTCACATTTTCTCAAATTACTCCCGAAATATGGGAGTTATGAAGAAATTCATCACCACAAGTTATGAAGGCATTAAGTAATCGAATAAGATGGCATCATTAGTTTGGCATAATTTTACTCTTTTTTTTCGGACATGTCTACGTCCAACCGCTCCCATACATTCGTTCCACTGTGCGACAGCTCATGAATTCTGCACAATATGGCTGAAACTCTCCTTGATATCGCCACAAAATAGGTACAGAAGGCTGACTTCATAACACGAGTGAGAACGGGTGCACGCACACATAGGCGCATATAGATAGCCATCTCAAACAAATGCCAGTTGCGAGTGCGCTTGCACTTGCTGTACGTAAAATTATCTATGTGTGAGTGCATTTTCGCTCATTATATGAAGTTGACTTTCATACTGTTCATATTTAGAGACCCACTCGCGCCTGTTACACAAGGTTTTTACGACTTTAAAAAACGTCGTGGATTTTTTTAATAATAATGTAAATTTAATTGTAACATATAATACATAAAAACATTCAGTAATTAATTTTTTAAACGATGGTGAAACCAGCAACGAAACTCGTTGAGAAGTTAAGAAAAACAATGCGGTCACACAAACAGTCACGAAGAGTAACAATAATCCTATTTATTATTGTAAATGTGAAAGTTAGTGAGAAAATACGGGTGTTTGTAACTCTTTCACGCAAAAACTACTAAACAAATCTTCTTTCTTCTCTTTCTAGTACGTTTTCGGGGATAATTTCCGACCTCTACGCAGGCAAAGCCGCAGGCAAAGAAAGAAAGACGGAAAGAATACCGTTTATTTGTCACAGTTCGTAAAACACAAAATAAAATAACAGGAAAAAAATAATTTAAAAAAAAAACAACATGTGTTTGCCTCACGACTGCGCCAAAAAGGTTCATTTCAGCATTAATGCCAGACAGATGCTGTCTGACGCTGGTTTTCTAATGAACCTATTGGGACAAGTGATGAGGAGTACAAAACAGTTTCAACAATTATATTATTTAATACTTAAAAAAAGCTAGCAAGCAAAGCAAAGCTAGTTTATAATAAGTATAAATGTATTTTTTTATATTTTAGTTTCTATATTTCCCTAAATTAACTATACATTTGTTACTAAAAGCCTTAGCTATAAAAAAAATACAGAATCAATATATGTAGAGCACGGCAAAAAGCAGGTACTCAATATATTTTACACAAAACTGATATTAAGACACATTTTAATAGTTGTTTACATTAATTATGTTAATCAAAACATTTACTTACATTAAGCTCCAATGTTGCATTAGAATGATCTGGTTTGGTTATTAAAACATACATTTACTGTAACATTCTGTACTTCTACACTATTCTGTGGCGCTACCATCTTTAAATGTGCAAACGGGCTACCGAGTTTTGACATTACCTCCTCAACCACATTGTGACCGAGTTTTGTCATTACCTCCTCAACCACATTCTGACCGAGTTTCTAAACGAGGTTACTTGAGCGAAAATTTCCTCTTTTTTTTCAAAGTGACGAGGTGTGGAAAATCCGTTTGAAGTTTTGTACCTCGCATTTTTGTTTACTGCTTTGGTACTTTTAAAAGTTTTGTACTCTTCATTTTTAAAGGGACCGTAATATAAAATAAGGCCTACAGTACTTTTAAAAGTTTTAGGTGTATAGTTAATCATTAGCTTTTGCCACCGAAGACGAAATTTGCACCACGGGAACGGTTCCAGGTTATATTATAGATATCAAGGTTATAATGACTGGTCTCGACTGCATATCTCCTGTTTCCCCAAAGGGTTCGGAATAGGTGTACTTAAAGTACACCTATATTTTGCAAGTTATATTAAGCCCCAAGTAATAGGGGGAACCTATTGCCACTAACCGGGCACAGATCCAAACTCCGGGCTGCTACTTTTTTTTTTGGAATGACATCTCGGAGGTCTTATGAGGTTGTCGGCTGCTTAACCGGAATTGCCTGTGGCTACCTTAATAAATTAAGGCCTAAAAAAGGCCAAAAAATAAGGGTTGCAACCTCAAATTTGAATGTTTTTTTTTTCTACAAAACTACAATAGATTTTAAAATGAAACCAACGCAACATGAAAGCTACTTAATTAGATTTACATTTCACATTTTTTTCATAATTTTTCAACCAATTATAGGGCAGAACCAAATGTGTTTTAAAAATTAAAGGTGGCTTTTCGTGGCCATTTTTCGAGATACACCGACCAAATAAATTACATAAATTACGTATGTATCCAACTATAATACATAACAATTACATAGATGTGTCATGGGTGGAACATATTCAAAACAATAAAAGTTTTCAATAAGGTACACACGGCTACAGGTCAAGCAGTTTTTCTCCACAATGAAGAATATTAATTAAATATTCCATAGAATTTTTTTTCACTTCGATTACAGTTAATGCATCTTCTTAGTTTGTCATTGTTGTCTGCCATTCTGAAGGTTTCAACCATATAAAAATGTTTGAATCATACACAAACAAATGAAAACTATTTTCTGCTAGACACAACACGATATTCGAAAGTTAATTAACGCACAATACCATATTTTTTTATAAATAAGAAATACCCACGTTTACAGACGTGAGGCGTCGAAAATACGTTTACAGACGAAGTGTTAATTATGCTTTAATAAAATGATCATTTATTATTATAATAATTATTCATAAATTAATTATTAATTAAGCTGCAGTCTCAGCTTCGCGGGGTGGCCCCACGAGTAAGGGTCGCGGCGGTTCGGGCTGCTATTGAAAAATCCAGATAGAAAACACAACCAAATTAACACACATCCAAACTCCGTCCTGTTAATGAGAAATTCTAGACCGCAAAACCCAATAACATTTTACCCGACTTGGTAATCGAACCCAGGACCTCTAGTCTAACGAGAGGTTTTATCGCAGCAATTAACACTGATGACAAACGATGGTTTTCCCTACAAATACAATAATCCCTGTACGCTCCCAACCAAAATGACATACCTATCCAATTGTACCCACACAGTTCACTAGTTCTCAATACAAACCCTTCCGCTCAGTGACAGTGAACAAAGGCTTAAGTACCTGCCGTTTCACGCTTCTAAGATAAACAGTCTCTTTGGTCCACGCCTCCTTGGTGAATGCCTCACGTTATTCATCCCTTAATCTGGATCCTACGCATCCTTTATCTGCTTACCTGCCTACTTTGAAGAGATGTTCTCAAAGTGTAAACCTCTTTGGTTATTTATTGGTATATATAGTTCTGAAGGGTTGGGAGATGTTGTTGTAGTAATTGGTTGATGATATTGATGGTGGACATTTCAAATGTAGTGAGGGACAGGCTTTTAAACGACCCAAAATGTAGGACTTACTAGAGAATCGGTAGCAGCGTTTTCTGTGCATTATACCATCATACTGCGATCGTCAACCCACCTGCCAAGCGTGGGGATTATGGTAAACCCCCCTATTGGGGAGAAGCCTATATCCAGCAGTGGACGTCTTTTGACTGAAATGATGTTGATGAGGTGAAATGTAGGAATAGTTATTGAATAGTAGGGTAGACTACTTATATCTAATGCTTAATCTAATGTTACTTATATCTAATGTTTATATTAGCCTTACTGCAAATTTTTGTTTTAATATAAAATACTAGCTGACACAGCGAACTTCGTACCGCCTCAGAATCAATAAAACCCATGTTAGGTGAGCTCCTACCAAGTTATGACAACCTGGTACTTCGAAGACATATTAATAAGGGTGATTTTTTACACCTTGGGTCTGAAAAACCCAAATATCTTACGGACCCCTATTTAAAAAAAAAAATATAGCCTATGTTACTCGCAGATAATGTATTTTTCTAATGGTGAAAGAATTTTTTAAATCGGTCCAGTGGTTTTTGAGTTTATCCATTACAAACAAACAAACAAAAATACAAACTTTTCCTCTTTATAATACTAGTATAGATAATTATCCTATAACAACGCAACGCTCGCGTTATTACTTTAATTTCGCTTGGCGTTTGTTCTGACTTCTTTTACTTGGTTCCTTAAAGTTGTAGTGATAAATAGCGTCTAAGCTTCCTCAAACACTGGGATATCACATGCAACAGGAATTTTACAAATCCGTCTGGCAGTTTCAGAGGTTACACCAAAATACAAACTTACAACATTACAAAACGCATATTACCTCTTTATAATATTAGGAATGAAGATTCGCAGGAGGATCAAGGCAACCGATATAAGCCGAAGAATTGCCAAACTAATGTTGGATTAACTTTAATATTAATTGTTGGATAAACTTTCGACCTAGATCGAATAAAGTAAAAGTAGGCAAATAAACTCACACTGCATATTGCGGGAACATCACAACAGGAACAAGAATACTCACTTTAAAAATTATTAACTCGTTTATTTCTTAATAATCAATATTTATTCACTATCCACAGTACAATAAATTCGTTAAGCACACTTAAGAAGCACTCAAGGGTTATGCCCAAAGTCGACAAGAGCTGAAATCAGAATGCCAGTCCCCAATCCCACCGAACATCTCCCCATCCATAATATTTTAAACGTTTCTTTCTTTAACATTACTTCCGGTCAAGCACGTGTTCAAATGTAGCCCGAAAAACAACTTTTAAATCAAATTAAATACTGCTATTCTTAAAACCCTTACACCCATAATATTTTAAATGTTATTCCCTATTACTTCCGGTCAAGTAAGTGTTCAAATATTGCCAGAAAAACAACTTTTAAATCAAATTAAATACTGAAATTCTTAAAAACCTAACACTAACGTGACAGTTCGTAGAGCACACTGTTAGCAGAACAGATCGCCGATAGGGTCGAGAGGTTATGGAGTGGCGACTGCGTACCGGAAGACATAGAGCAGGAAGGCCACCCACAAAGTGGACTCATGACCTTGTGAAAGCCGCAGGAACCCGCTGGATACGGCAAGCACAGAACTGGTCGAAGTGGCAGTGCTTGAGGGAGGCGTTTGTTCAGCAGTGGATGTCTTTCGGCTGAGATTATAAATGATGTCTTCATCGTCATTTTTATATTGACTTTCATGCACGCAATATCAACCGCCAGTATTAATATTTATTTAATTGTGGGTTAAGCTTGTCTTTGTATTATGCTGTCCTTAAAATATTGTATTTATAGACTACACCACTTTTTATTATGTTTTTGGGTGGGAAATCATCAAATAACGTCTCTCGCTCTCCGGCGGAGTAGGCATGTCAGACTTTTACTGACTAAAACCCACGCGCGTTCCTTCAGTTGCCTGTGCCAGGGCCACGGTTACTCTTTCGAATAAATCCGAAACCCTGGCAGGATTACACCTCTGCTCCTATTTACACAATCGAAGTCACTTGGAATCTAAACCCGGTGCTGAATTTGTTTATTTTAACCATTAGGTTGATTTAAAAAAAGTTAAATTTAAAACTCCCGACCGAAACAAAACCTCTAAGAAGAAAAAAAGAAAACGTATTGACCAATACGTATTCTTTAAGTTTAATAAGAAGTTATAGATAATATTTTGATCAATAGATCGTCGTGTCAAAGCGGCTGAACCGATTTTGATAAAATATAAGTAGGAACCACCACTGGATAGCCTACTTTTACATAAAAAAACCGCATCCAAATTGGTTCACCCGTTTAAGAGCTACGGCGCCACAGACAGACACATACATACACATTTTTAGGGTTCCGTTGCCAAATGGCAAAAAACGGAACCCTTATAGATTCGTCATGTCTGTCTGTCCGTCTGTCTGTCTGTCTGTCCGTCCGTCCGTATGTCACAGCCACTTTTCTCCGAAACTATAAGAGCTACGCTGTTGAAACTTGGTAAGTAGATGGGTCAAAATCACCAAGGTGGAAAATTAGCTTACTCGGCAAATAAGTGCCTCAATTAAGTTATTTTTTAAACAAATTATCATTTGTAAATGCTTAACTGTGTTTATATCAACTATACATAATGTTTTAAACTTCAAAAGTAACATATATTCGGCATTATTTGAAAAATAACTACAAAAAATCATTTCGAGAACGCGTCCTAAGTAGCAATCTTTAGAAACTAACACCGGAAATATTCATAAAATAAAATAAATTGAACAGTTTTCCTTACTAATTGTCCTTTAATTTTATCTAATATCAAGTAATTAATTGCATTATTGAAGAAAGAAAATAAATTAAAGTCAATCAAGTCAAAATATGATGTCCGACAATGTAAGCGTCATTTGAGTGAACGCAGTTTTGATAGACCGAAAAAAATGTATTTTTGAACGTATCCTTCAGATGTCTATGGTACAGTGTAGTGGACGATATAAACAAAGTCGCTGACAAGAAAGTTTCCCGCCAAAGTTATTAAAAATAAGTGGTAAGTACTTTTCGATTCATTATTTACAGAGCGTACATCAATAGGTCATCATACCGGGAACGTGTTTATTAACTCGGAATATTGAAAAAATATGTTTTGTAGTATTAATTACGGATGGTAACCTCAATGTTTTTATATTAACTAATCAAAACATGACGTCTAAGATGGCTGCCGTCTATAAAGAGTGCGTTTATTTAAAAAAGTCATTTCGGGAACGGTCATTTCGGAAACGTTTTCGGAATTGACGGTGTGTTCTCGAAATGATGATGACGTTCCCGAGTTGACTATTTAATTACCAAAGTTATATCTATTATAACTATTAGTTAAGTAATTTAGTATATATGTTGTGCTAACATAGTTTTTAAGAAATTGTTTATTTTTTTAGCAATATGGAGTCTCATGAGGCTGACAAAAATAAAAAACGATTGAAAAAGCAAATTAATAAAAATAGTTCAGCTTACTTGCGGCAACGAGAAAAAGCTAATGCTAGAAAAATAAAAAAAATAGATAAGATGACAGAGGAAGAGAGAGAGATCAAAAGGGCTAAAGAGGGGGCGTACTATCAGAAAAAAAAAGCTAAAAGGAAAGTTAAAGCTATTGCTAAAATGACTGAGAGAGAAAAGCGAAGGCAGAGAACAATTTGGAAAGATGCATAAAAAATACAGAGAAAAGAAGACATTATCAAACATAGTAAATAATACTCCGCCAAATTCCGATGGTGATTTAGCTGCAACACCTTCAATAAAAAGAACAGTGGGAAGAAAAATTGTACGTAAGGATAGAACCAAAGCATACCGTATAATAAAACAACGGGACAAAACAATTGCTAAAATTAAACGTTGTAATGCGGGTTTCAATATAAATAATACTCCAGGGTACTACTTAAGACCTATATTTTAAACACACGACACACAAGGATGTTACAAAAAAAAATATACGGGGGTAGTAGGAAAAAAAATATCTAAGTCACAATAAAAAAAAAGGTAAATACGAGGAATATGTTAAGCTAGTGGGCCAGTACAAGCTAGGCGTTAAACAAAACAAACGATATGCTAACAACTTATATAAAACAAAAGATATAGATTAAATAGCAAGCGAGAAAAGAATAGGTAACAGTTACTTTGACAATCTAGCAAACCTAAATAAATGCGTGAAGCGCTAAAACCAAAACAACTCCACGAACAATAAGGCACACCGGTAATATTCCGTATTACGAAAGTACTACCTAGCGTGACATATAGTACGCCGAGCGTTCAACTTGCTAAGGAGTTGTTCCGAATCGTCGGATGCAATGCCCGCGCAGAGTCGAACTGAGCCAGTGGTGGGTTTTCGCTACGTCCCCGTAAGGGGGCGCGGCGGGCGGCGCCAGAGCATCGCTCCCTGGCCGCGGAGGGTTCACGGTGGCCCGCTAATACGGGCCCCTCAATATGTTGCCCTTTGATGGGCCTACAGATTTTGTTGGACGCGTAAATAATAACGCGTCCATGTGAATGATTGCTATATGTGTCTCTGTAGGCGCGCCGCGGCGTTGAGTTATAACCAACGCCGCTTTCTTCACGACATCTTGGCGGTCTGTCCCCGCCAGGTGAGACCCCCGGTTGCCCGGGGGAGGCCCGGCGAGAGACGACCAGCGACAAGATGCCGACTCGACGCTCCTACAGAGTAAGGTGCGCGCCCCCGCTTATCCCGTTTTCCAGAGCGAGCCGGTAGCGGTCTAAGCTAAGGGGCAGTATGTGCGTGTGGGCGGTAATGTACTGTGTAACACCGCCCATGTTAGCGCGACACGCGGGCCCGTCCGCGTGCGCGTGTGAATCTAGGTGCCTGCTTAGAGGTGAATGTCTGCTTTACGTTACGTGACATGCCTATATTAACTTAGAACACGCCACGCAGCGAGTGTGTGTTGTGAGTGTGGAGTGCTATGTGTCTAGGTAAGCCGCGTGTAACCTGGTTGCGGCTTACCCGGGAGTCATATCCGGTGATGGCATCAGTCGTCCCTGACCAGGTCACGGGGCGAACTGAGCCAGCCGGGCGAGGAACGCCTTTTATATCTGCGTGGTACTGACGCGGCGGCGTGTACTTGTGCGTGTGTGACGAGACCTTGAGAATGTACTCAGGTGGGCGCTCGAGTTAGCCGTGCGCGCATTGTTTACTTCATTACAGTCTCCCCCTCTGGCTCCGAAGACGTCTCGACGAGGAAGGCAGGCTCGAAGATTCCTGTTCTGGTCGTCCTCGAGCTGGTTTTGGTAGGTGAGTGGTGGTGACTTTATCTGAGGTAAGTGGGTTAACCTTTTTTGGTGGTCGTCCACGCTTTCGAATTGGCAAAGCTGGTGTTGGTAGCGGACTTTCGATGTCGGCTTTGAAAGGGCGTAATGCTGATGAATGGTAAAGCCCTACACTCTGGTTTGGTGTTTTAGGGTCTGCGACATGGTAAGAGCTTGGTCCATGATTTCTCAAAATTATATAGGGGCCGTCTCGGCGTGGGGCAAGTTTTGAGCTGAATCCTTGGGCGGTCTTACTGAGGGTGTGTGATTCGACGAGAACTTGATCTCCAGGTTTGTATTTAGGGCTAGGTCTTCTGCTTTTATCTACATATTCCTTTCGCTTTTCTTCTTTCCCTTCTTGTACTTCTCTAACTCTTTTTAATGTTTCTGCTAATACTAACAATTTAGGTGTGATTTCAGGAATGAAATTTTCAGACGAGATTATTTCACGGAGATCGTGTTCATTGTCATCGGGCGTTCTTAATTCACGACCGAATGTGAGGTATGCTGGAGTATGCTCTGTCGAGGAACATACTGCAGTGTTCATGGCAAATCGAATGCTCGGTAGTTTTTCTGACCAGGTCCGATGATCATCTCCTACAAGAATGGCGAGCTGTGTTTTAAGGTCCCGATTGCGGCGTTCTACCGGATTAGTTTCAGGATGGTAGACGGGCGTAAATGCATGCTTAATGTCAAGACAATAGGCCACTTGCTGCATAACAGCACTGACGAACTGTGTGCCGTTGTCACTGATTATTCGTCGCGGCATGCCGTACCTTAAAAATACCTCATTAATGAGAGTCATAGCGCAGTTTGATGCAGTTGCATGTTCTAGCGGGAATAATTCCACCCATCTAGAAGCGAGATCTTCAACAATGAGTATCCAGGACATTCCGTTGGATGACGCTGGTAATGGGCCAAATAGATCAAAAGCGACTACTTCAAACCTTTTGTTCATCGCAGTTGTTTGAAGAAGTCCAGCTGGTTTCATATTTGACGGTTTGTATCTTTGGCACAACAAACAATTTCGAACGTAATTCTCAATGTCCTTCCTCATGCCTTTCCAGTAATAACGTTGAGCTATTCTAGCAAACGTTTTATCTGTACCGTAATGACCGGAAGTAGGTTCATCATGATATGCCGATACTACATGGGTTTGCTCTTGTTCAGGCACAAGAAGCTGACTGTTATCATTATCACTATCAGGGTTGTAGCGGTATAATAAACCGTTATTCATAACATAACCCTTTTGACACCAGTAACGTGCTTCTTCTTCATTATTACTTTCAAATGACTTCACTATCTTTTCTATGTCTTTATCTTTCATCTGTGCTTCTCTTATTTCTTTAGGATTCTTCCTTGGCGCATCTACCACAATACTACATATTCCACAGCTTTCTCTAGTTTCAGCATCACAGTTAGGGCGAGACAGCGCATCGGCTACAACGTTCGTCTTTCCAGTGATGTACTTTATTGTGATATCATATGGCTGTAGCTGGAGAGCCCATCTTGCTAACCGTCCAGTTGGGGATTTTAATGACATTAGCCATTTGAGAGCCTGATGATCTGTTAGGATTGTAATAGGCGTCCCTTCTATATATCCTCTAAATTTATTAAGTGCCCATACAACTGCGAGTGCCTCGCGTTCAGTCGTAGAGTAATTTCTCTCGGCTTGGTTTAGCAATCGACTAGCATATTCTACAGGGTGCTCATCTTCCCCCTCCCCCTGCACAAGAACTGCACCGATAGCATAGCTGCTGGCATCAGTTTTAATAATATAGGGTTTTTAGTCATCTGCTTGAGCCAATATGGGACTAGTCGTGAGAAGTTCTTTGAGTTTATCATAGGCAGCTTTCTGTTCTTCCTCCCACAGCCATTTAGCCCGTTTCTTGGTTAGCCGGGTTAGGGGTTCAGCAACTTTGGCAAATCCGGGAGTAAATCTTCTGTACCAAGAGCACATTTGTAAGAACGAAAGTAAATGTTTAACATTAGTGGGGGCAGGCATGTTAACGATTGCACTAACTTTGTTGGGATCCATCTGTAGTCCTTTTGGGGTAATATAATGCCCGAGGTACTTAACCCTGGAACAACAAAATTTACATTTCTCCTTATTGGCGGTCAAGTTATATTCTTGAAGCCGAGAGAAGACATCTTGAAGATCGCTCATATGTTGCTCAAATGTTGGAGACAAGATAATTAGATCATCGATGTATATGCACAGTTTAACGTGGCTTAGAGACACGCGGAATCCATCCATCAATCGTTGAAAGGTGGCTGGCGCATTGCGCAAACCGAAGGGCATTCTTAAAAACTTGTACATGCCAAATGGAGTTACAAAAGCAGTTTTGCATTGGTCCTCCTTCTTTACTCTGATTTGCCAGTAGCCTGCACGGAGGTCTATTGTAGACATGTATGGCGTAGGTTTAGCATCGTGTAACAAATCATCTATGCGTGGAAGTGGATACACATCAGGCGTAGTAACCGCATTGAGTTGACGATAGTCAATGCAAACTCGTGTTCCACCATCCTTCTTAGGAACCATAACTACTGGTGCGGACCATGGAGAGTTACATGGCTCTATTATCCCTTCTGCAAGCATTCTGCTTACTTCATCCTTCAGGGTTTGAGTTTTTGCAGGCGGCAAGCGATACGGTGGGACGGAAATTGGTCTGTGATCTCCTGTGTCAATGAAGTGCTCCGTTTGGGTTGTAGGGTTCCCATTGGAAACAAATGCGTCTGCATTCCTGAGTAAGAGATTTTGCATACGAACAAACTCCTCGTCGCTTAGAACACACTCAGACTCTTCGGCATCTATCGCTGAAATATCCGTACCAGGCGAATTGAACAAGGATCTGGATTTTGGGGACAATTCTATGTCAGTTTCTTCTATCGACCTTCTAGCATCTCGATACAATGCATCTACTACTGGAGAATAGCCATCAAACAGTCGTTGACGCTTATTCGGCGGAGTAGAAAATTCAATTGGTAGTAGTGGACCATACGTAGGTGTCTCTGGACGTACTGCACTAGCCTGACAAATCTCCATATTCGTAGGTGCGTCAATACCAACTAACGGCTCACTTTGAGATTGTATAGTTGTATTTTGGGATTCTTCGGGAGAACATACACCCACCATGGGACCATACGGTCGGATCAAATTTTGTTCGACATGACTCGATATCAAAGTTTTCGGAGTAACGGCGTTTTCCGATGAACTTGACATTGGAGAAATAATCTCTGGTAAACTAGCGATGCAAATCAAGTCGGCGATCATAGTTTCGCAGATGTCCTCTTGTTTCAGGTCATAAACTTTCGCCGGATCTTCAAGAAACCGACATGTCAGCTGAGGCAAATTGAGAACCATCATTGCATCTTCTATGAAACCAACTCCTAACAATGTCTTGTTACTTTTTGCATAAGGCAAAACAATGAAAGCAGTATCTATCGTTTTTCCATAAATAGTAACAGGCGCTATAACAGTCAAGACTGTCTGCATTTTAGGTATACCATCAGCCAACGTTATTTTCATAGTCTCTTGGCTGAACTCATATCCGTCTCGCTTCAGACAAACGTAAAGCTGATATGAGGCTACACTTGATTTAGCACATGTGTCTACGAATCCAGTACCTTTTATTCCACCAATACTAATAGGTACTATTGGTCTGAGACGTTTGACACGAGCGGCGTTTAAGGAACAGAAATTTATGTCTTCCGTTCCGACGCGCTGGACATTGCACTTCGGACAACGACTTCGTACGACACCTGGTTCGCCGCATCCATAACATGAAAATTTTGGCTTCACTGTTTCATCAGGTTTGGTTTCTGTTGGCTTTCCTATAGGTTTCTGGTGCTCACCTTTCTGACGTTTTCTACAGACATCCGCAGTGTGTCCTGGAAGTCTGCAGTAATTGCATCTAGTTTTGGCCTTAGGGATGCTAACTGTTGCCTTGCACATCTGTTTTTCTTCAGCTTTCTCTCCCAAATTACGCTCAATTTCTCTAGCCTTCTCTAATAAATCATCGAAATTTTCTAAAGCCTCTCGAGATATTTTTTCTCTAATTTCAAAACGAATTTGGCCGAATACTAAATCCATCTCTTGCTGTTCAGTGTGACCTGGTGCAGGAAATTCAGCCATGAGGGCACGCTTTTCTGCTATAAATATTTCCGTTAACGTATCCTTGTTTTGCTTTTTTTCCACTATCTCTTGATATATTTTATACGCCAACTTCTTAGGCGCAAATGCGTGCCGCAAGCGTTCTTCGAACTGGCTCCAAGACTTTACCTGGTTCTTAATGCCTTGCCACCAAATAGCAGCATCATTTGTTAGAATTAATGGCAGCCCTGTTAATGCGTCTTCGTCATCTATAAGCTCGACCTTCTTAAAAACACACACCGCTGCTAAGAAAGACTCGACCTCAGAAGCGCTCTTATTGCCACTAAATTTCGCTGGACATCTTACCATAGAACTCTTGTGCTTTGACCCTGAAGCAACTGCTGCCAGCAGTTGTTCAAACTGTTCAGACGACATCGTTATTGAGGATGAAGCTGAAGCGGAACCACTCTTATTATCATCCATTGTGCCTTTCTTCTTCCTTTTCTGCGGGTTATGCTGAATTGTAAACCTCTGTGTTCGTACTGTTGGTCTAGGTCTCAGGTTTTTCTCTGGAGGATCCACGGTGGGCGCCAAATTGTAATGCGGGTTTCAATATAAATAATACTCCAGGGTACTACTTAAGACCTATATTTTAAACACACGACACACAAGGATGTTACAAAAAAAAATATACGGGGGTAGTAGGAAAAAAAATATCTAAGTCACAATAAAAAAAAAGGTAAATACGAGGAATATGTTAAGCTAGTGGGCCAGTACAAGCTAGGCGTTAAACAAAACAAACGATATGCTAACAACTTATATAAAACAAAAGATATAGATTAAATAGCAAGCGAGAAAAGAATAGGTAACAGTTACTTTGACAATCTAGCAAACCTAAATAAATGCGTGAAGCGCTAAAACCAAAACAACTCCACGAACAATAAGGCACACCGGTAATATTCCGTATTACGAAAGTACTACCTAGCGTGACATATAGTACGCCGAGCGTTCAACTTGCTAAGGAGTTGTTCCGAATCGTCGGATGCAATGCCCGCGCAGAGTCGAACTGAGCCAGCCTTTTTTTTTTTTTGTGGGGCATCTCGTAGTTAATCCTGAAAAGATAGTTACTACTTAAACGGATTGGGGCCCGGCGAGTTCTAAAAAGTTACCTTTTTAGGCCTCCAGCCGGGACTGAGCCAGCCGGGCGAGGAACGCCTTTTATATCTGCGTGGTACTGACGCGGCGGCGTGTACTTGTGCGTGTGTGACGAGACCTTGAGAATGTACTCAGGTGGGCGCTCGAGTTAGCCGTGCGCGCATTGTTTACTTCATTACAACGTAAATATTAAACTTTAAAGAAAAGGCTAAGAAGAATAGAAAAAGCAGAACAGAAGAAAGCTCAAGTACCTACTAACAACTCCTAACAGCAAAGTTGACACATTGTTAAAAAAGTACCTACACCCAAATTTAATATCTCCTGGAACATTTGTATTAATTAAAGTATCTACACAAAAGAAAACTATCAATTACGGATATATTGCCACCTGTATGACAGGTGTTGATAAAGATGATGGAGAAATCTTAGTAACTTTCTTGAATTCGGTGCGTAATAGTGCTAAGAAATTCAAATTAGATTCAAATGATGTATCGTACATTGCATTTGAGCACATAATTAGTATTATTCCAACACCATTGCTGAAAAAAAGGAAAGAATCAATATTTTTATTACTTTGATACTGATATTGATGTTTACGAAAAAATCTAATGTTTGTTTCTTTTATGTAATAATTACATATTCTTGTGTTTAATTACTATAATTATGAGCGCTCGTTTATGACTGAAAGTTTATTTTAAATTTACATTAGAACTATAAACATGTTTAGATGGTTTGATTATTCCTATCAAGATAAAAGTTTAATACGATTATTAAGAATTTTTACTTAGCTGTGTATATCTAATAAAGACTGTGAAGAAGTGATTTAAGTTACATTGTTGTTAAGAATAAACCTATGCCAAATAAATAAATAATTATGACATCAAAAAATTCTCTTTTGGTTTTATAAACCTAAATTGTATCTATATCGTCATTTAGAGAACACACGCATCATTCCGTGAACAGCTCATCATTTCCGGGAACATCACTAAAATCATAGATAAAACACATTATTATTTTAGATATTTAAAACAGGCCCTGGTAAAATTAAAATAAGCCGGACTTCTTATACCCACAGCTTAATTATTTATTTGTAAGTCCGCGATATTGGCATACTTAGATAATTCAATACCAAGAAATAGTCATATAGCTCTATTTGAAGCGATGTTTTAATTCTTTACTATTTTATTAGCATTTTCTTTCGACTTTTTTAATTTCTCATTATTATTTATACACTTACACTATTGTAGAGGGTAAAAAAGAAATACTTATGTTATATTTTAATTTTATTTTAAGCCTCGCAAAAACGTTCCCGGAATTATTGTTTTCAGGGCTAGCTCACTTTCAAAATGAAATTACAAGAGTAGTAATCAATTCTATGCTCTGCCAATGTAAATATCGTTTAAAAACAAGTTAAATGATCATTTAGGCTGATCGTCAAAGTAATAGCAGCTAGGTATATTTTGATAAAACAGAATTTGGAATTTACCACCTTGGTGATTTTGACCCAGATGTATTCTGTGAACCGCATCAAGATTTTTACACTAAAATAGAAAAAAAAAACAATAAATTTTGGGGTTCCCCATACATAGAACTGAAACTCACATTTTTTTTTTCATCAAACCCATACGTGTGGGGTATCTATGAATAGGTCTTCAAAAATGGTATTGAGGTTTCTAATATCATTTTTTTTCTAAACTGAATAGTTTGCGCGAGAGACGCTTCCAAAGTGGTAAAATGTGTCCCCCCCCCCGTAACTTCTAAAATAAGAGAATGATAAAACTTAAAAAAAATATATGATGTAAATTACCATATAAACTACCACCGAAAATTGGTTTGAACGAGATCGAGCAAGTAGTTTTTTTTTAAAACGTCATAAATCGTAAACCGCAATTTACCGTTCATTCAATCAGCTGAAATATAAAAATAAAAAAAAAACATTTATTTTCATAACCATAAACCTTATGCATAAACCGAGAATACCTACAGGTTTGTACGGAACCCTCGGTGCGCGAGTCCGACTCGCACTTGGCCGGTTTTTTTTTTTTTGCTAGCCTTTACTGTCCCACTCCTGGGCAAAGGCCTCCCTCCACTTCTTCCAATTATCGCGAAGCCGCGCCCTGCTGCCAGTTTGGATGGAACCTATCCAGCTCGAACCGCCATCTCCTACGTGGTCTGCCGCGACCCCGCCTCACTGTCTCAGGACACCAGCTCTGTGTTACTTGGGCCCACAGTTTGGCTGGCATGCGGCAAACATGTCCTGCCCAGTCCCATTTCAGTTGGGCAGCCTTTTGAGCCACGTCAGCTATCTTTGTTTTGGAGCGCAGTACCTATTGTGTTTCGGACGCGATCCGTTAATTTAACGCCGAGTATACTGCGCTCCATTGCTCTTTGGCACCACACAGATAGATAAGATAATTTATTTATTGAACAAAAAATATTAACATTTCAACAACCATTTTGCTTAAAGAAAAAATTGTAGGGTATAATGAAAATTATATAACAGGCTTGCATCTCTAGCCGAACTAGGTGAAAAACCTGTATCTCGACTAAGATATTGCACTGTTCTATGCAACCACAGATGTTTTTTTAGAACCGACGAACAATTTCTACGCAAGGTATAGAATCATGTGCAAAATTCAACCCTGCTAACCTGTATAAACTACGATACCGTTGCTAGCGTCAAGTAAAACAGTGACCCAATTCCAAAAATTCATTGTTTTCTCTCTCTTGTGTGATATTCAAAGAATAAAAAAACAAACTGCAAAAGCGCTTTGGGTAAAGTCACGTACGCCGATAAGTTATAAGGGATACAAAATTTAAAGGTATTATAACCATTGACGGGTTCTTCACTCATCGCTTAGAAATGTGAATTTCGTGTTTTACACGGAGTAAAACTATAGAATCGCTTTCGATATACTGACCTTATTTGGCTCAATACATAGAATAATATGTCGGACCCTAATTGTATTTTTTTAACGCGCTTTTATTAGTTTCACCTGTATATTTGAATGTAGGTAACTATGTTTCTAACCGACACTCCTGTGGACTTTTGACCCACTTTAAACAGTCAGATTTCATTTAAACTTTGTAGACTTATCGAAGACCACTGACAATACAATAATTTCATAAATTTGTGCCATTATCCTGGAAACCCTGTACCGGGATAGCAAAAAAATTAAATAAATAAAAACAAACTTTTGTAGCTAGCCGAAAAATAAACAAATAGAAATAAAAATGGTTTAAAAAACTAAAAAATACGCTTCCACAGAAAACCAAACTAAAAAGTTGAAAATAAGTGAAAAAAAAGCGTCGAGTGCTAGATACCAAATAAAATATTTCAAAAATGTGTTAAATTTTTCGTTTGGCAACTCTTCTTCGTTCTTTTATTATATTTCTCAAACAAACTTTTCGGTCCTCAATTAGGGCACCACTCGCGGGTGCGATTACAGATGTAAATATAATACTTATACGAGTAAAAAGCAATATACATAGTTTTTGTCCCCGGTAGTACCAGTGGCAGTGTAAACGCATCGAAGAGGGCAACAAAAAATGATGTTCAAATGTTTTACAAAATTAAAACAATATTATCTTTATGACAAAAGAAACGGTGGATCGAATGTGTGAAAAATGATATGCTTAGAAAAGACACCCCCTTTTACCAGGATTATGACTTATTCTTCTTCTTAGCGTGTCGATAGCAATCTAAACAGAGTTAGCACAGAATTTGGTTACAAGCTTAGCATTTTCAGTAGCATCTATCAACTCCTGTAGCACGCAAACAACAGGACACGCTGAACAAGATATCAAGTGCCGCATTATTTGTGAGACAGCACCACATTTACACTCCAGGGCAGAGTCATTCAACAAATTTTCGTAATTAACTTGATATCATTACTGTAGCAGCAATTTCTAGTATGAGTAAATCCAAGACTTAAGGCTTATTCAGACCGGCGCGACGCGACAGCGCGACGCGATTCTTGTAGAACAATTTCCATGAAGTTCACATAAAAATTGTTCTACGAGTGTCGCGTCGCGTTGCCGCGTCGCGCCGGTTTGTAGGAGGCTTTATTCTTTAACAGTATTAACGGCACTGCAATTCAAGCCTCACATTTACCGCGCAACACAATTCTCATTATCGCTACTTTAATTAAGAAACACAAAGCTAATACACAAGTTCTGTTCTTCAGCGATTGTTAAGATTTCTTTTGTCCTCTTTTGTTCCCTTTCCACGCCCTTGAGAGCAACTGAGACAGCAACATTGTGGTCGTGACGGCAATATTAAGTCGAAATTGGAGGGAAAATATAAGAGTAATATAATAATAAGAAGTTTACGCGTCTTTAGGGAGCAAAGACTTGATTCAGAAAGTAATAGAGTGGAGAAATAATAGGTGTTTAATAAACTTCGCTGGTTTGGGTTCTTGGCAATGAATAGAACACCCTCTTGTGTGATAAAACATGGCTAAGGGGTTGTTTTATGAAAAGGATTAGAGAGACTTGTAAATAAATAACAGTTGAGCATCTGTGTCAGACCATTGGTGAGCATTCTTTATGATTTCGAGACCTCTTCGTGCCTCAGAGCACACGATTAGGTACGGTTGTCACGAAATATATGAGTTGTATATGTATTCAAAAGTTGGAAGGCGTATTAACTCGTCTGACCTTCGAATTTCAGTTTTTTTTTTATTGGTGGTACGTTTTCTAATCTTATAAGCCTGATGTTACAGACGGATGGTACTTTTGTCAGCGTTTATGGGTTCCTCCCTAGTGCGGTATTGTCACAATATATACAAGGTCAATTTAAATTAGCTAGCAATACTTTATCGACGTGTTGAGTATCGATATTGGAAACCATTGGATTTTTTTTTTTTAACTTTATGTCTCGGTTGGTACCGACACAAACACTAAAAAAAAAAAACATCCCGCGGTATGATTTTCGAAATGCACGCGGGCGAAGCCACTAGTACAGCACGTCTTTGAATATTATATTCAATTTCACTCATGATCTGTAAGTTAGAGTTCAAATCAAACATGAACAGTAATTGGATCTGTGTTTAGCTTCAAGCAACGCATAGTTTCACATTAATATTGAAGCTTCATCGTGTAGCTTACTTGTAACACTACTTAATAGCTTAAATCAAGTTACTCAAGTCATGGATATGCATGCAGTGTGTGTACGCAGCAACCTACTTGGATGCCGTGCGTCACAAATATTATGCTAAAGTTATAACGTTTGAAGCAATGCACATCGAGTCAGAAATAACTGTGTAATGAACTACTGGTCAAGAGAAAGAATAGGTACCATTTTTACTTGTTGACCTTCTACATTTTAACTAGGGATGTTATGGATATGACATTTCGGATACGGATTGGATACGGATGTAGGAATGATTATTATACCGGATACGGATACGGATATGGATATGAAATTATTTCGGATTATCCGTTAGTTTCGGATAATTTCGGTTACGGATATTAAACTTTTAAGGAATTTCAAAAGTAAAATACAAATAGCTAATAAAATGGTTTTATTTATATGTCACCATTTGGTAGGAATTACAATCAGTCTGTGAGTAATTATTACAGCTATTTATAATAAAAATGATTATAAATATATATTGAGTGTTATCTAATCTACCTATAATAAAAATGTAATAACCAATCCGGTAGTATCCGAAACTTTTATTTCGGATTCGGTTACGGTTACGGATACATTTTTTTTATCGGATATCCGATAGTTTCGGTTACGGTTACGGAGCTCCGTAACATCCCTGATTTTAACATAACTTGAAACTCAACTTGTAATTCTTTCTATGCACTTCATAATTAAACCAATATCAATCAACAAGCTGTTAAGGTGCCTACAACCACTGGCTCCTGCAGTGCGGCAGGGACCGTAGATGCAGTAGATAATTCATACACCTGTTTTTCTGTAATTTTGCTCTTCCATAAATTTTGACTGAGTAGGTATTGCACTATTCTATGAAATAGTTGATTCTGTTTTGGATTACTCGACATTCACACGGGCGTAAAAATTTCGTGGCGGGATTTTATCGCGCCCTGTATTTTCTCTCAATGTTGAACCAACTTGAGAATCGAACGGAGTGCATCTTAGCGCGTCGAGAAAAGATACCGATCGATTTTCAACCATCAGCGCTAAACAGTACGATGAAGATTCAATGTGCAAAAAAAAATTCACCGTGATATTGTTCCGTAAATCGTAAAGACATGAAACGTCACACTACTGCCATCTACTAACACGTAGCAGATACTACACGAACGATTATCTGTAAACCCCAACGCCATCTAGTATCGTATAGTAGAATTATCTATCTGGTACTTTCTAGAGTCGTCGCTGCTAACTGTGAACTGTGGCATAGTCAAGACTGCTCGGCATATAAATAACGAATTGTTAGACTGTGGGGGCAGTTCGATCATGAGTGCGATATAGTGAACTACAAGTGAAACAGTGAAGTACAAGCGAGACAATTGATTCTGATTATTACAGTATTTGTGATTATTAGATGAAAGTGTTAGTGTTTTTAGTAAAAATTATTTACATTTATTTATCCCGAACCCAGCCCGTAACAATATTATTATCTCCGTGTGTAAATCGACTAAACAACGAAAACATTCTACGCTAGTAGGTCTGGAATCGTCTGCTGAAATCATGGTGTCAGTTTGCGCGTTGATACCCCTGCCAGCCTGTATGTCGCATATAACCAATTATATTTCCCATCTAACATTCTGCATAATTCCAATTATTTCATGGCGTACTCTTGATCACTTTTGGAACCTCTCAGGGCTTGTTATTCCAGTTTAATGGAAAGACAATTAGTTTTCAAAACTGTGTTACTCTGCTCACAGCGTTCAATTCGTTCGCTAATGTAAACAATGTATCTGTTCCTATGTTGGAAAACGAATAGTTTTACAATTCGTACTAAGTTTGTAGAAGACTGTTGAAACAGAGAGAGTGAGACAGATGAAATTTTCAGAGAGTGTACACTTACTACACGTGACTGCCTTGTTGGTCTAGTGGTAGCAATCGCTACTGCTGAACTTGAGGTCCTGAGTTCGATTCCCAGGTCAGGCATCAGGCAGGTTATTGGGTTTTTCCATCTGGAATTTCTTAGTAGCAGCCCGGAGTCTGGATATGTGCCCGGTTGATGGCAATAGGCTCGCCCCCTATTACATGGGACTTAAATAAACATAACAGGCGAAATGTGGGTGTACTATAGGTACACCTCTGCCCAACCCTTCGGGGAAACATGGCGTGATGTTATGTTATGTACACTTACTACTATATTTAATTTAATCGTGATGCGTGGCGGGTCGGCGATCGTAGTATGATGGTAAAATGCATAAAGAACGCTGCTGCTTATTCTCTGGAATTCCCTTAGACGCTTTTGAACTGACTGTTATGTGCCTTTCAACTGTGCTAAATAAATGTATTTTCTTTCTTTCTCTTTTTCTTTTTACCCATGGGAAGAAATGGAATTATTAGCCGTGTTAGGCTGACTGATTATTATACTTATGTATCATATTATCCTTAATATATTATTATAACTTAATATTATATAATCAATACTTAATATTACAAAGAGAGGGAGAAAATTTTGTGAGTTTGTTTAAATTTTGAGGGTAATCTCCGGTACCACAGCTCGTAATTGAAAAAAAAAATTGAAAAATTGAATTATAAAAACCATTTGAAAGGTAAATTATTCCAGATAGTTATATACTTTATATTATGTAAGTATACACAAAAAGAAGTACTTAATAAACCGTTATTAAATACTAGCTTTTACCCGCGGCTTCGCCCGCGTGGATGTCGGAAATTAACGCAGGTATTTTTCTAAGATAAAAGAATTTTTCTAAAATAAAAGTAGCCTAAGTTACTCCTTATTACATCAGCTACCTGCCAATAAAAGTCCCGTCAAAATTGGTCCAGCCATTTCAGAGATTAGCCGGAACAGCCAGACAGACAGACAGACAAAAATTTAAAAAAAAAATGGTTTGGTATATGTACCGTGTATACATCCATCCATCCATCGTCAAAATCGGTCCAGCCATTTCAGAGATTAGCCGGGACAAACAGACAGACAAAAGTTTAAAAAAATGTTTTTTTGGTGTAAGTACCGTATTTACTTTCATATGCATTTAGTGAGAAGCTGTTAATTTGATATTACAAACAGACACTTCAGTTTTATTTATTTGTATAGATCTATAGATTATCTAGAATTCATGCAAGCCTAGTCTAGCATCTTGTTAGGTTGGTACTTCAAAATTTTGCAAAACATAATCAAAATAAGCATCCTCACATGTAAATTGCACCCATGCAAAGCGTGACGGGTCGTCAGTACATTTTATCA
Organism: Aporophyla lueneburgensis; assembly: GCA_932294355.1. Lineage (NCBI taxonomy): Eukaryota > Metazoa > Arthropoda > Insecta > Lepidoptera > Noctuidae > Aporophyla > Aporophyla lueneburgensis. The sequence goes on along the minus strand of OW028748.1, from coordinate 9,982,024 downwards.
TTATTTCAGGTAAACGAGTTTTTAATATTTTGCAGATAACGACCGGCAAAATATATGAACCGGGTGTACGCTATCTATTTTCGATATAATTCCTTCGCAGAGATGTTTTGACGTCATAATATTGATTTTGTACTAAAATAGTAGGTACAACAGCGAGTGAACGAAGCCACGATGTCGCTCCTCGCCATCATTTCGCTGCGGCGTGACGTCAATATTATTTGTACTTCGAAGTACGTGGGTTTGGGAGAAAACTTCAAGAAAGACTAAATTGATTTCGATGTTTGAGTTGAAAACCTTTCCAGGAATGCACCGTACCTGCTCTGTTACAGGTTGGATGTTCATCGTTTCCGTTTTATGAAGTTGATAGACAATATTATTTTGATTAATACTAGCTGATTCTGTGACTAGACAAACAGTAACTAGAGTAGTGGTGGCCCAGTGGTGAAGGCGGCGAGTTACGAGTTGCAACTCGTAGGTTCGAATTCAGACAATCGCTTCGCTATGTGTATATTATTTCATCACCACTGCTCTCAAAACAGTGAAGTAAAACATCGCGGAAGATCGGCATGTCCTAAAACCAAAAATTCGAAGACATTTGTGACATCTACCAACCCGCACTGGGCCCGCGTGGTAGATTACAGCTCACTCCCTCTCTCAGTGTTTCCAGAATTTTTCATTTTCCTTAAAAACCTTATTCGGTCGACCGAATACGGTTTTTAAGGAAAATGAAAAATTACGAATTTACGAAGAGATCTGCATATCAAACAGCATTTAATTTTTATTTAGCTTTATTTTAAAGATTCTTGCCCATTCTGTCTCCATATGATTTTTTTTTTTCTTTGTCTGTGATGGATAAAATAGATGCGTAGCTCTGCATAGAACTAACTCAAATGGGTCTACACTTCATTATTTTGACCAAATATGGTAAACCCAAATTATTACTGCCCGACGATTGTATTTTTTTTAATGGGCATCACATCTTGCAGGACAACCTTTGAGGTTGTCGGCTACTTAATTGGACTTGCCTATGGCTACCTTAAAACTTAAAACTAAAGCGACTATTCGATAAGGGCACCCTGTGAGGTACGGAGTTTGATTTAAGAGCATCGCTGGTAGAAGGCAGCGAGGGACGGGCTGATCGGAATGATTAAAAAAATATTTAGATATTATTTAAATTAACAATCTTGAAATTGTATTTTATCATTCTTACAGAGCTATTTTAACGAAACCAAACTTATTTATGTAACGAAGCAATATGAAATTTAAACTATCTTGAATTGTGTTCACAAAAAATAATTATGCAAACCAAAACTAGGTCGCGCTTGGTCCACGGAAAGTGTCTGTGAATTTAAAATTAAAATGGTGAACCCAGCAATAGTCTGTGTTGCATGTTTTCGAGCTGAGGAACAGTGGGTTTTATCAGTTTTCTTTTAAACTACAACCGACTGTCTTATGTAAAAAAAAATATTGCCTTTTTCGAGACTACAACTTTTTGTGGGTCTTGACTTCAGTTCATATTTGGCCATTTGTATTTGAAAGTAAGATGAAAGAGATTGAGGTAGTGAGAGAGTTTATTAAGCACAAACAAAACACACATTTAAAAACAAAGAACAAAACACTCACATATTTACAGCAAAAAGCGTCGTATTCAACCAATTAAAGTTATTCACTTTATCCATTGCTTGAGAGACCAAAGACAACCATTACGTAACAATCGAAACAAAAACAAGATGTCAATGCAGAGTGGAAAAATAACTACTATGGTAACAGTAACAAAAAACAACTATGCCGAGCGTTGCAGCTGTGCTGTGCAAAAACAACAGGTCAATTCTCGTTATTGAAAACGTTCAAATTCTAGTCGCCGTCTCATCTTGGCGACAATCAAATGTGAAAATCTTGTCAAAAATTTATTGAAACTCGAGGTATTTTTGACAGATTGGGACTGAGATCAGACTGTGAAAGTTCTTAAATTACCTACTAGAATTACCCCTCAGGTCACTGGCCAGCAAAATGCTGTGACTTCGGATGAACCTATCGGCAACTGTCCTGATATCTTTAATAGATCTGAAGGCCCATTTTAAATCTATTTGCAATCTCATTGCGGCGACAATCAACTGCCAAAAACTTGTCAAAAATGTATGGGAACCCGAGATATTTTTAAAAGATTGAGACTGATATCAAATTGTCGACGATCAATCATGATGTTCATAGAATAATAATTATATATCATTTTTCTACCTCTCTTTGTTCAAGTTATTAATATTCCTATTTCATTTACATACGTTATTTTTTAAGCTATTCACCTTAGCGCCTTTTCCTAGTAAGTAACTAGCAATATTTACTATTCTACTATAGTCTCTATTTCTATTTCCTAGGTTTTCTTGGTTGATTTAGCGAGACTGTAATATCATAAAATGCTGTCGTTTTAACCGTTAGGACTTACAAAGCCTCTATACCATGGAACTTGCCCCAATCCTTGTCTTTTTTAATCTATACATCTATACAAATAAATAAAATTGGAGTGTCTGTTTTTAATGTTAAAATAACCGCTTTTTACTAAGTGTACACCTATATGGATGTATACACGGTACATATGCCAAAACAATTTTTTTTACAATTTTTGTCTGTCTGTCTGGCTGTTCCGGCTAATCTCTGAAATGGCTGGACCGATTTTGACGGGACTTTTATTGGCAGGTAGCTGATGTAATGAGGAGTAACTTAGGCTACTTTTATTTTAGAAAAATACCTGCGTTAATTTCCGACATTCACGCGTGCGAACCCGCGAGCAAAAGCTATTCTGTACTAATATTATAAAGCAGAAGAGTTTGTTTGTTTGGTTGAACGCGCTAATCTCCAGAACTACTAGTCCGAATTGAAAAAATCTTTTTGTGTTGAGTAGCCTATTTCTTAAGGAAGGTTATACGCTATATAACATCACGCTGCAATCAAAAGAAGTGGAGCAGAAATGAAAAACGGTCAAAAACTGGCAGGCAATTCGATGCGACGGGAAGGGTCAGGGGAGCAATACTTTGACGCGGACGCAATCGCGGGCAGAAGCTAGTTAACTAATAAAAGTCCGTATGTTGCCGTAATAAGTGTTCCGTGTGGCGCCGGACGTAAATAATAGCACCATCCAATTTCCTAGCGTTGGTGTCGAAGAACTAAGGGACTTACTATAAAATGAGCAGCTGCACGCGTAGCATGACCGCCATAGAAATGGAATTTGTCGACGAAAGAGAAGACAAAATGATAGATTGTATCGTAGAAAAATTGTGTAAAACTGAAAAGAAGAGATGTTTCTATTCTTCAGTCGACAAAAATACGATGTCAAGTATGATGACTATTTTTCTAATGAGATAGAAACATTTTTACAGAATAAAAATACATAAGGAACTTTATTTATTCTTGGTAGAATAGATATAGAATTGGTCATGCTACGCCGGCAGCAGTCTTTATGCATTCTACCACCAATCTGCGATCGCCAACCCGTCTGCTAAGCGTGGCGATTATGACAAACCCCCCAAATTGGGGGGGGCTATGACCAGCAGTGGACGTCTTTTGGATGAAATGATGAGTAAAAGTCAAGTTCAAGAAATCATATCATATTATTTAGAATAACATGTATATCTTAAACGTAAGGGTCATAAAACCATGTATAAGCTAACTATTCGTACCTAAGTCCATATTAGCTTAAAGGATTAAGCTACTTCGAAGTCTATCTAATATTTAGTGAACACAATGGCCAAGTAAACATGTGGATATAATTCAATTTGTGTCGACCGTGAGCCCGTTCTGATGAGTAATTTGATTAATCATAATTATGATTGGGTTATAAAGGATCTATTGATGTGTATGCGGGGGTAATGTGGCGAAATTGAGTCGATTATAGTGAAGTGGAGGCAAGACACAGGCTTTATATTTTATTTATTATATTCAAGGGAGGAGATTACCAAAACACTACAAAGTGAAAATAATAAAAAGAAAATAAAACTTTAATTTCGGAAGTGTCTTTGGATCTGTATTTTAGTTTTTTGGCAACGACTTCCGAATTTAAAGTAATTTATAAACTCATAGTATTTTTTTTGGAATTCGGTCGTTTTCTTTTTCTTTTCAACTGTTTAGTCACTTGTTTTTTTAAACAACAGTAACAGGAACTGTTAAACGTTATCAAGATACATAAAGTGAGTTAAGGGCCCACCTTCAAAGTGAATGATAGTAGGATGGGCGTGGTTTATGACGGGTCAACCTAAAGTGGCCGGCCGCCACAAACTTATATCTGAACCGTTTATAGAGAATAGGAAAACCAGCGGCCAAAAGTTGAACTAATGACAGAAAATGTCTCGAAATAAAAAACCGTTACTAATTTAGCATAGCCTTGCTGTAAGCACTATTCCTGTCACTGTTGCACATCTGTCAAACTACAATAGCAAGGTAGAGACGGAAACATCTTAGAAAAAAGTACGTGAAAGTAGCATAAATTTAGTCGGTCTATGAAATTTTTGCACATAGCGTGCTATGGAGTAGACAAATAATACAAATATTTAATTATAAGCAATAAAACTATCTTACAGCAATAAATTATCTTCTTTATCTATACGTAATATTATAAATGCGAAACTAACTCTGTCTGTCTGTCACGCTTTCACGACTAAACTTTATTCGTTACCCATTAACCCTATTAATTCCGCGACTTCACCTGCGTCCGCGTAACGTAAGATTTACGCAGACGAAGTCGCGGGAAAAAGCTAGCTAATATTTATGTACCGATGTTGGGTAATACGAGATTGTTTAACTCAAAATAATTAAAAATATATAATAAAAAATTTAAGTATTTATATTACTAGTCATCGCCCATTGGTCGAAATTCGACCGTGCTTCATTTGAATAGAAATACATTATTAAGTGAAAAAAAATCTATAATAATAAATATAAAGGAGGTAATAATAATAAGTATATAAGGTACTAAGGAGCTGCTCCTCATTGATATGACCATAAGCCAACAAGTTCGTCGTCGTATAAGAAGGCCTATGACTCGGTGCCACATACATGGCTCATGAGGGTGCTGGAGTTGTATAAAGTCGATGCATCTCTTCGCACCTTCCTGATTTCATGTATGAGGCAGTGAAGGACGGTCCTTCGCTATCCAGGATGTTGAAATATCCAAGGGAACAGCGAACCGATAAGGATCGAGCGAGGCATATTTCAGGGTGATAGTTTGAGTCCGCTTTGGTTCTGCTTAGCCCTGAACCCTCTAAGCACACTGCTGGAGGATTCACGCATAGGCTATCGGATGAGGAGAGGTGGTCAGGTTATATCCCACCTCCTTTACATGGATGATTTTAAAACTCTTTGCCCCCAACAATTTTCAACTGATGGAGCTATTTATATGTGTGCATAAATGGTTAAATAAATAATAATAATAAATAAAGTAGTTGAAACCTTCAGTAGCGCCATCAGAATGGAATTTGATGTGGACAAATGTGCGGTCATGCATGTAAAGCGAGGGGAGATTGTGGAATCCGTGGGAACCCAACTCTCGGATTCCATAAACCTCCGAGCCCTCTCCGCAGCCAAAACCTATAAGTATTTGGGTATGTCGGAAGCGTTGGGCATCAATGTTACTGACATGAAGCAATCGTTGAAGGAGCGCTTCTTTGGCCACCTGAAGAAAGTTTTTAATCTTCTATCAAGTGGAAACAAGGTGCGCGCCTTCAACGGTTGGGTCATGCCGGTTTTGATGTACTCTGTCGACATACTCAAATGGACTCAAACCGAACTCAACGCCCTGGACAGGAGGGTCCGTACGCTGTTGACTGCATATCGAATGCATCACCCACGGTCATCGTTAATGAGACTGTATATCCCACGAAAGTGTGGATGTCGAGGTTTTTTAAACGCTAAGACTCTCCACAATCGCGAGATATGCAGCCTCAGGGAATATTTCCTAGAAACCGACGTGGGGATGCATCGAGATGTGGTCGCGGTTGACAAGGGCTTCACCTCGCTCTCCATGGCTAACGAGAACTGGCGTAAACCTGTAATACTCGACACTAATGACCGCATGAAGGTATGGCAGAGTAAGGAGCTCCACGGACGCTATTTCCGGGCCTTACATGGATCCGATGTAGATCTACTAGCGTCCGTAGCCTGGCTGCGTTTCAGTCACCTCTTTGGGGAAACCGAAGGTTTTGTCTGTGCAATTATGGACGAAGTTATGATGACGAACAACTACCGGAGATTTATTGTGAAAGATGGCACGGTTGACATCTGTCGGGTATGCCACCGTGCAGGAAAATCAATTAGACACATAATTTCTGGGTGTTCTCGACTAGCTAACGAAGAATACTTGCATAGGCACAACCTAGTAGCTAGGATTATCCACCAGCGACTTGCTCTGAAATACAGTCTTGTGGAATCAGAGGTGCCGTACTACAGGTATGTGCCCGACCCAGTTCTCGAAAATGGAAATATCACATTGCACTGGGATCGATCCATCATCACTGACAGGACTATTGTTGCAAATAAGCCTGATATAGTGGTGGTGGATCGAGTAGAGCGGCGCACAATGATTGTTAACATAACGGTCCCACATGACGAGAACCTCGTGAAAGCTGAGAAAGATAAACAGATCAAGTATCTTGACTTAGCTCGCGAGATTGTCGACATGTGGGATGTGGATTCAGCGATCATTGTGCCGATAGTCAACGGCTTGATAGCCAAGAGCCTCGACCAACATCTAAGGAGGCTCTCGTTAGGCAGCTGGATCAAGGGCTTGATTCAGAAAGCGGTACTTCTGGATACGGCTCGTATTGTCAGGAGGTTCCTCTCTCTGGAGCCCTGACCGCCGGTAGCTTGGACTACTATTTTTTATATTTTTAAATGTTTTTATATTTTTTGTTATTTTAATATTTAAAAATATAATTTATATGTTTGTACAATGAAATAAAAGAATATAAAAAATAATATGGTATTAATATTGAAAATAATGAAAATAATGTATTTTTACGCATAATTAAAAAAAAAATTAGCATTCGTCACTTCTTCTCTGTATAAACTATATGTGTGCGAAATTTCATACTCCTCCGTCCACCCAATTTTCGTAAAAAGGGTTCCAAAATTTTCGCTTCACGTAATAATATATAGATTTACAACATGAAATTAAAAATAACGAATTAATCTTCTAGAGGTCTATAAATAAAATATATGATGGTGTTTAAGAGATTAAAAAACTTCAATTTCGTTTCACCGATTACTATACATTTATTTGGTAAATGAGAATTACAATATTTTACATAGACTTCGTCCATTACGTAGTTATGAGTATTTTTTTCACCTTATTTTACAAGTCATTTATATTTCCTTCAAGGTCAATTTCGTATGGCAATGTGTATGATAAATGTCAAAATTACTTGACGTATACATACATATTTTAGTAATTACGTGTGACTGCGTTTAGAAAACCAAAACCGATATTATTGCCGATATTTTGTAACTATGTCTAGATTATACCTTTTTCTTTGGGTGTTTTACCCGAGTGCAGAGGGCAATGTGTTTATCAGCCTATTAACTCGTATGTATATTTGTTCTTTTATTAATTTTATTTTTCATTACAGTTATTTTGGGGTTAGGGGTAATTCGGAGATGGAGTACACAAATAATTTGCTAAACAGTCTTCATAAGATTATAGAAGTACGTTTAGTGTTATTCAAAACAGAGTAAAACGCCATTGTTTTGATTATCCATAAAATCTTGTAGGAATGAAAAATTATAAATAGCCAATATGTTTTCAGAAAGCACTCTTGTAGACCTTTGATTAGATATCAATTAGATATCGAGAAGCAGTGGTGGCTCAGTGGCAACGGCTACTACTTACAAGTTCGAACCCGAGCAGGCGCTATACTCTGTGTAAATTATTTCAACACCACTGCTCTCAAAACTGTGAAGGAAAACATCGTGAGTAAACCGGCATGTCTTAGAACCAAAAAATCGAAGACATGTGACATCTACCAACCCGCACTGGGCCCTCGTGGTGGATTATGTCCCACTCTCTCTCACCGAGAGGAGGCCTGTGTCCCAGCAGTGGGAACTTTATAGGCTGCTAATGATTAGGTATCAAACACGGTACATATAGGGTTCGAAACAGCTAGGCCCGGCTTCAGGGCACGTGCCTGACAAGAATGGCTTCGTGAAGGTAGAGAGGAAGAACAGGAAGAAGTTTCGTAGTCGGAACCAGTGTGGGACCGCGCTAGCAGGACTCAATATGCTGCTGCGTCCAGCTACACTAACGACGCAGGTCTATGTGTCCCGTCTACATTACACCACGAAGGTTGAGGAGATCGTGGAGTTTGTACGTGTTAAGTCCAACTGGACCTTGAGGGTCGAGAAGTTGGAACCGTGCCACAACACGAACTTCAAGTCATTCATGGTCCAAGTTCCAACTCATCAAATCGAGACCTTCCTCAAGCAAGAGTTTTGGCCGAAGGGTGTCGTGTATCGGCGATTCCGCGGAAGGCTACGCGATACTACGCAGCGCAACACGTCGCCGTCACTTCGTGGACAATAGTTATGTTTACGTGGTTTTTTTGTATGTATGATACTCTGTATGGTATTATGACTTGGGTCTTTGTAGCCCGAAATAAACTGATTTGATTGATTGATTGATACATGAAATTAAAATTTATATTTTCAATAAAACTTCACATCTGCTATAAATGATAAATGATTTTATTTCTGTAAGTAGGTTTGTACAAACACTTTTACATGCCAATGATATTTTTTTAAACTAGTTCGGCGTTTGACACAGACTGTTTAACCCTTACCTGCATAATGATGTAATATTACATCAGTTTACTTTTCGTCGAATATATTTTTATCTAGCAACCCCACCTACTTGCTTTTTTTTTTAATTATTGTCAAAGGTCTAATTGACACGTGTAAACGCACCTTATCGCCATAGACATTTTTTTTCTTACATGACATTGACGTGAAAAGTTTTTTGGCGCCAAATTGCAAATCTCGGTCTTCGACACAGTTGCAGTGGATGTTTTTTTTTGCAAAAAATCTGAATTATAATAAACAAAAATAGTTTCCAGCATCACACAGGTATGTAGAAGTGGTATTGTATTAGCATTTTGTAAATAGCATTGTAACTTGCTGAAAATAATCATTTTTGTTTATGATGTAGTACTACATCATCATGGAAATTGGCATAAAATATTATTAGTATGGAATAAGTATGATTTTTTTTCCTGACCTTTTTTTCGTCTGTTTTGCTATAATATAACTATAATGAATGTATTATGTACGTTTTATTGTTAGTTATGGGTATTTTTTCACTATATAATCACGATTTCAATGGTTTGAAGCTGTTGCAAAACGTTTCACACTTGGTGGTGGTTCTTTTTTTCATGCATGTATATTCTTTTAGCGCAATGTCACGAAGCCAGGTGAGAGATGATGACATTGAAAGGATATTGAAGGAGTTGGAAGACGGCAACGTCTCAGAAGACGGCCTAGAAGATGACGATGACGATGAAGAGAATTTTTATGCCAATGCTCAGCAACTCGTACAGGACTTGATCTCAGATGATATGGAAGATTTGGTTCCCGAATGTGAGGATCCTATTCCACATGACGAAGATGACCCTCCCTTAGTTCAAGATGCTGATCCAGGGCCAAGTTCAGGTGCATGTATCTTCAATAGCTTCGATAAGCGTCAGATTATATGGAAAACTGGTAGCATGACGTTCGATGAGCGCAAAATTGTACATGAGCCCACATCTACACTAGATACTGAAATAGCCAACTTAGATACACCCTACAAATGTTTTCTGCACTATTTTACACCAGATTTCCTACAAAAGATAGTAGATGAGTCTAACTTATATTCAGTGCAAGAAAATGTTGCCAATCCCATTACTATCACTGTTGCAGACCTCAAAAAGTATATTGGATCTTTGTTATTCATGTCTGTGCAGCATTTTCAAAGCGTGCGGTCATACTGGCACGACAAGTTTGGATACCCGCCGATAAAAGCCACGATGTCGATAAACAGATTTGAGGCAATCAGGTCAGTCTTGCATTTCAATAATAATGAGCATCATTTACCGAAGGAACACCCAGATCACGACCGCCTCCATAAGATACGTCCGGTAATAGACCACCTGAACAAGACTTTTTCATCGATACCTGTAGACCAGCGCCTCTCCATAGACGAGCAAATGTGTGCAACAAAAATATCTCATTTCCTCAAACAATACCTTCCCAATAAACCTCACAAGTGGGGTTACAAACTATTTGTACTATGCAGCCTGATGGGTTATGCCTACCGGTTTGAAGTCTATTCTGGACAAGACAATACCAAAGACAAGCCAGCTGACGAACCTGATTTAGGGATCACAAACAATGTGGTCTTGCGTCTGGTCAGAGTAGTACCGCGGAAGCCAAATCACATCATATATTTTGACAACTTCTACACCTCTTTGCCTTTGGTCTACTACTTGTCCAAGCAGGGTATCCACTGTGTCGGTACTGTCCAGCAAAACCGTTTACCTAACTGTCGACTTCCGGATAAAAAGACGCTCATGAAAACTTCTGTCCCCCGAGGAACCTACGAAGAAAAAGTGGCTCATCACGATGGCGTGGACTTCTCAGCTACTGTTTGGAAGGATAATAAGGTAGTAACTTTATTATCTACGTATGTTGGTGCCGAACCAGCAGGTAAAGTGCAACGGTTCGATAAAAAACTGAAACAGAAAATTGACGTCCCATGCCCTAAAGTGGTACAAGAATATAATATGCACATGGGGGGAGTTGACCTCATGGACAGTTACTTGGGACGGTATCGTATAAGAGTCAAAAGTAAAAAATGGTATATGCGACTATTTTACCATTTGCTAGACCTCGCCGTCATCAACTCGTGGGTTCTCTTCAAGAAAAACATGACTGCAAAAGGTACCCCCAAAAAGCAACTGCCAAATCTAGGAGAGTTCCGAAATGAATTGGCAGATGCCCTGTGCAATGTGGGAACAAGCAACGGTAGCAAAAGAGGTCGGCCAAGCAACAGCTGCTTAGAAGAACAAGCTAAGAAACGAAGAGGACCAGCTCATCCGCTTCCTTGTAAGGACGTGCGTTCAGATGGTGTTGCGCACTGGCCCATTTTTTCAAAGCGTTTACGCTGTAAACTGCCACAATGTAAAGGCACAACCCAATGGGCATGCTCAAAATGCAATATCCCTCTATGTTTGAACGGAACTAACAATTGTTTCACAGATTTTCATACTACTCCTTAGTATGATAATTTAAGAGGATTTTGCATGATGATGTAATATTACATCAATAAATAAAAATAAAAAATTCACAAAAAACTGTAGTTTGATTTTTTTCATTATTTTTCCTTTAATGTACACCTCATTTAGGACCCCTGAGATTTTTCTCGGCCCAAAATAAAAAATCATGCAGTTAAGGGTTAAATCATTACCCTTCTTTGGGCTGCTGTCAAGTAAAACCTCACCTTTTTTACAATTCTAATGCTACTCCATTCATTCGTTGTGCTCTTGCATTTGAAGTGACAGTACTTGACATATAGATATATTGTTGACATACTTCAAACCTAAAAACAAATTAAATATTTTATTTTATTTCTAAATGAATGATTATTATAAGTTTTTGGGATAAAACAGACGTTCTTCTCTAGAAAATAAGGTGTTTACTCAATATTACTTTACAAAAGGAGAAAAGATTGTTGCTGTAATGCTTTAGTGAAGGTGGTGAATTCGATTCACTGTTATGATCATCTTATTGGTATTTCATTCTTGCAAAATGAATAAATTAATTGCCCTGTGCAGGCACTCCTAACCTTGAAGGTACTGTTCAGTTTTGGTTTATGGTTCTTCCCATTTTCATACATAATTTATGTCATCTCTAAATGGTAATAGAAAAAGAATTTTATATTGTTCACAGTCACAAAAAAAGACAAATATACAGTCGAAATACAAAGTTATTTGGAAAGCCAACACTTATTATATTAAATGATTACAGCAAAATGCTTAACTACTACCTTTTTCTGTGAACACAAATATTTCAAAAACGTAATTTTGATCGCACCGATTTGTAAAAAAGTGACATAGGTTCGACGTCGATGAGCCCTACTGGGCGACTGATTTATGAACGAACGAGAGTGATGACACTACTTATGATAGGCAAAAGAAGAGATGGCGATAATGTGTGTGCTCTTGGAATAAAATAACGTATGTGCCAAAACGAATCGCCGTTTTTTATGAATGAAAAGTATTATTAAAACGAAAACTGTTTTACAAAAACTTAGATACAATTATAATCAATGTTTTAAAGTAAACTATGTTTAATAATTCATACGCATCGCGCCTTGAGGCAAAAAAAATCATAATCATAGATTGAACTTTACGATTTTTTTGTATCGAGAAAATTTCATCGTATCGTGTTTTCCTTTTACAGGATACTAGATCATATAGTCAAAAAACATACACTAAAAGATTAAGTACGGATGCCATACGGTAACAAAGGTACGCTAAAAAGAAAAAGCACGTTTATCTCGCTACGTCACCTTAAGAACTTACTATCGAACCCACTGCACAACTTACCCAAGCAAACTTAGTAAAATTTATACAGTCACCAATGAGGCATACGCCACTTATTAAAACATTTCGATATCGATCCAAAATTGCCGAAAATATCTCCGAAAATACGTACGAAAATAAAACATACAGATGAATTAAGAACTTCCTCAATCTCTTGCTGCTTTTTAAAGTCGGTTGAAATGGGTAAATAAGTATCTAACTATTTACCAATTTTTAGAGACCTATTGAGTTCGACAGAAACCTTATGTACTCGTATCAGACGTAAGCCTTGAAAGTGCGAAGACGTAGTTTAATTTGTGTCATTGTCTTTCGGTTTATTCAAGTTGTTTTGGGATTCTCCAATTCGTTTCAGACTCAAACACAGCTTATTTGTGAGTTCAATATTTAATGACGTCAGCCAAATTTTAGTTGTTTTCGATATTTCTTCTGTTGGTAACGTTTTTCGCTGCAATTTGGCTTACAGGATTCGAGTAAAAATATTCAAAATTATGCATTCACTTAGCCACGGTTTACCGAACACGGTTTCACAGCGGAAGTGGAGCAACGTAAGCTTGAGATCCGACATAATATTCTTTAAGTTACTATCTAGTAGAAATTTTACTACAATAATTATAAAGCAGAAGGTCCTCCGTGTGGTGCTGCACGCAAAGATCACACCATTTCTTCCAGTGGATGTGGTAAAAACTTTTTACAAAAAAAAAAAACTGACTTCCTTAAAAAAAAAACACTACAAAGTCAAAAATAACTTTAATTTCGAAAGTCGGTGTCTTAGGCTCTGTATTTAAGGTATTTGCCACCGACTTCCGAAATTAAAGTTATTTTTTCTTTGTAGTGTTTTTTTTAAGGAAGTCGGTTGTTATTTTTTTGTTAAAAGTTTTATTTTTACATTTTTAGTAATGGTAGATACCCCGCACTAATATAATCGCGTTGTTCGTTCATTTGTCGCGCAAATACTTAATGCAAATTTAAGACTTATATGGTTTTCACACGGACTCCATTGTCCGAATGGAACCAAATTAAAATGGAACCATTCGGAAAGCACCAGCTTTCAAATAAAAAAATAATCATCAAAATCGGTTCACCCAGTCAAAAGTTATGAGGTAACAAACATAAAAAAAAAAAAATACAGTCGAATTGATAACTTCCTCCTTTTTTTGAAGTCGGTTAAAAAGGCAGCACTCTCTATGCATTTTACCACCAACCAACCCGCTTGCCAAACATGGTGATTATGGCAAAGCCCCCCAAATTGGGGGTATGTCCAGCAGTGGCTGTCTTACGGTGAAATGATGATGAAAGTTTCTAAGTAGACATAATTATGGTCTTGTCGATAAAAATGTTGTACCTATACTTATGTCTAAAAGCCAACGTAAAATGTTGAACTATAAAAAAAATATGCTCTTTCTGACTACTAGTTACGTGGTAACATAACTTACTCAGAATTTAAGTGTAGTGTAAAAAACTCCAGGAAGTATTATTTTGCCAAAGGTTACCAAATCATGAAATGTATGTCTGACAGTAGGCTCGCCCCTATTATATGATTTAAACATAAATTATAAAATGTGGTTCCGGACGTAAAGAATAGCACCACCCCATTTCTTCCCGTGGGTGTCGTAAGAGGCGACTAAGGGAGTTACTAGAGAATGGGCAGCAGCGTTCTCGATGCATTTTACCACCATACTGCGATCGCCAACCCGCCTGCCAAGCGTGGCGATTATGGCAAATCCCCCCAAAAATTGTATCAGTCAAATTGGCGGTGCTTGGGGGAGGCCCATGTCCAGCAGTGGACGTCTTGCAGCTGAGATGATGATGATGATAAAATGTGGGTGTACTACAAGTACCTACCCTGCTTAACGCTTTGGAGATAACAGGCATGATTAAAAATATACACTTTCCCCCGAGTTCTCACTGAGTAATCAGCCTATATTGTTCCCACAGCTGGGATACAGGTGCCACATGGGCCCAGTGCAGGCTGGCGGATGTCACATGTCTTAAAATTTTTGGTTCAAGGACATGCCGGTTTCCTCACGATGTTTTCCTTCACCGTTTTGAGAGAAAAGGTGATGAAGTAATTTACAGAAAATAAAGCGGCTCTCTAGGTTCAAACCTACGACACACAACTCGTATGTTGCAAGTTCTGACTAATGACTTAAAATTCAATTGATTGCCAAACAACTAACTGGTGATTAACAACATTCTATATTCAAATTTAACATTTAACTAACGTGTTTAATTCACACCCCCGAGTTAATTTGTGTGATATAATTACTACGGAATGTCCATAGTTTGACAGGTCGCCAATAGCATGGAGTTCGCTGCAATTGACATGGTAATATTATAGTTTGAGTAAATAGATTAACTAAGCCCTGTAACAGATGGGCAATCAATTAGCCAATTATTGCCTGATTAGCCTCTTTGTCACTATAACGGAGTGTTAAGTGGGCGCTATGTATAACCCGCCATTATTTATTATACATGGTATAAACAATTAAGATGATTCAATTTCGAAAAAGGACTTGAAATTCAAATTCGTTTCATCGCGATGGCCTTCATCGCAATCTTGCCTATTAATGATCTTTTTAGGGTTCCGTTGCCAAATGGCAAAAAACGGAACCCTTATAGATTCGTCATGTCTGTCTGTCTGTCCGTCCGTTCGTATGTCACAGCCACTTTTTTCCGAAACTATAAGAGCTATGCTGTTGAAACTTGGTAAGTAGATGTATTCTGTGAACCACATTAAGATTTTCACTTTGTCCCCCCCCCCCCGTAACTTCTAAAATAAGAGAATGATAAAACTAAAAAAAATATATGATGTACATTACCATGTAAACTACCACCGAAAATTGGTTTGAACGAGATCGAGTGAGTAGTTTTTTTTTAAAACGTCATAAATCGTAAACCGCAATTTACCTTACATTCAATCTACTGAAATATAAATATTAAAAAAAAAATATTTTTGAAACCGAAAATACCTATAGGTTTGTACGGAACCCTCGGTGGGTGAGTCTGACTCGCACTTGGCCGGTTTTTACTTAAACTATATAATATGTTCTCATTTTACCTTATGAAAATATTTGTTTGATACAGTGCCGATACTGACAGGAAATACCAATAGGTTTTTTTATTATTAAAAAAATGACAATTTTCATTAATTTTACAATTAATCGTACCACACAAACCAACGCGGGTTTAACAGTGGTATGGCCAGACACGGCAACTCGGCGTCACTACTATATCTCAATTACCAACAAACAATATACCTCGACAAAAATAAAAACAAAAAAATATCTAGATCCCACTGCAATCAAAAAAATAATGCTTTAGTACCTTAGGTAGGCAGGTAGGTAGGTATACTACTACAGACTACTCTGGTATTGGTATCATACCAAAGCCAATGGTCCCGAAAAATACCGTAATTTCTAGCTTGTGGTAACGAAAAACTTTTTAAAAATAAACACCATTTCCACCTCATTTCTTTCTAGATTAATCCTACCAACCGAAAAGAAAAATTCGCCCACAAAAATCCGTCACAGATATTCCAGCTAGTTGAAAGTGAAAAGGAATTAATCAGGCAAGCCGTTGCAGCCACATAGCCAAGTAAAAACAAGCTTTGATAAGCCAGAAGCCAAAGAAAATGCTTAATTAGATTTCGCGTCAATACATTACCACAAAACCTTATTTTTCAATGAAATGGTCTTTATAGTGATAATATACAGGTTACTCCTGTATTTTCCGGTCTTTAAATATAAATCCCACCGGGATAATTTAGATGAAGTTACTCCAAAGTAACCTGTCATTCCACCAAATGATCTCTGATTTGATCATCATCAACATCATTTCAGCCGTAAGACGTCCACTGGTGGACTTAGGCCTCTCCAATTTGAAGGGGTTTTCAAAATCACCACGCTTGGTAGGCGGGTTCGCGATCGTAGTCTGGTGGTAAAATGCATAAAAACGTTGCTGCCTATTCTCTAGTAAGTCCCTTAGTCACCTAGTCACCTCACCTAGTCTTACGACACCCACGAGAAGAATAGGGATGGTACTATTCTTTATGTCCGGCACCATACGGAGCTCCGTCACCACACGGAACAGTTGATGCTAGGGACCTGAGTGTTTTCGTTGTGATTTTAACAGAATAAATCAGCTGTGTAGGTAAAGACAGAGTATTACACTCTATCTATCAATAAAATCTGAATCATTTTGAAGGATATCCTAAGCAAATTAAAGCTAATCAATTGCTTCATTTGTTCGAAATGTGTCTGCTCAACAACGCAATTAATATTTTTGAACCGTGAATAAAATGGAAGCCTTGCCTATGTGTGTTACGCGATTATTCCTCTGATGGCCAAGCACACATCCATGCATCAGTAAACGAAACGACAGTTTTGATCAATTTTTGAATTGAAAATACTACCCGTTTCGAACAAAATATTGACATTGCAATCGTCAGACTCTATTTATAGCTAAGGGTGGTTCTTAGCTCGCCGCCCGGTAAGGACCAGGCTCGTGTCGACGGACGGCGCGTAGTGATCCACGCGCGCCTCAAAGAGATGTCAGCAACACTGAAAGGGTCTGCTAGGACCGACGCCTGTCAGGGTCGCGAGATTATTCAAACGAGATACCGTGGCCCTGGCATATGGGTAACTGAATGAACACGGGTGGGTTTTAGCCCATAAGTCTGACACGCCCTCCCGCTCCACCCAGAGCGGGAGAGGGATCATTCAAGTATTACGTAAGCACATTTATTACAATTTTTTACTCCCCCGTCCCCCTTGTCAGCAAAAGTAAGCAAAGCTCTTACCCCCCCCCCCCCCATGCTTACGTAAACATTATTATATGCATTTTTCTTTTAATGTACTCTGTTTTTCTTATTGATTCATGAGCAGCAGTTATAATTCTAGAAATAAGAAAATGGATTTAGGATAGGGGACTTTAACGCATATAATATTCATTTAAAATACGTCAAATCGTCAATCGTAGCGAAACGAAACAATAGGTTGATGGAAGAAATTTGGTCAAGTGAATAGAGCGCGGTAATTCCCCTACTCAGTTCTAAGCGAGTACCTAAACGTCTATTTAATTTGTGAGAATCCCCGAAAAATGCGTTTCATTTCAAACATAGACAGTGTGTCGGTTGCCATATGTGTAAAAAAGTAAATAACTACTGCTTACGTAATCACCATCTAGACCCCCCACTCCCCATGTCATCAAAAATAAGCAAATCAAAGACCCCTCGCCCCCCTATAGTGCTTACGTACCTAATACTTGAACGGCCCCAGATGTCTTTTGATAATTTCTCACCCAGAAAAAAAAGGGTGGTTCTTTTTGTACTTATCACATTTTTAAACTAAATTTTGACAAAAAAGTACGTTACGTTTAGTCTGCATGTTCATGCTAGCCTCACAGGTTCCTTCTATATCTGAAGTTATCGTGTCTAGACAGTGTTGATTTTCTTTTAATTCTGCCTGGCTAGCCTAATCTCAACTACGAAGCAATAACTTTATTGCAATTCACTCGTAGTACGGGGCAATGACATGTCCAAATTCTTAGGTAGCTCAGGGTTGTCAGACTTTCAGGCTCTTGACTTACGAGTAAGGTCGTGGGTTTGAACCCAAGCAGGCGCATTACTTTGCTCAAATAAATTTCACCAGCGCTGCTCTCAAACCGGTGAAAGAAAAATTGTGAGAAAACTGGCATGTCTTAGAACCAAAAATTTGAAGACTTGAAGAATTTGAAGATTGCGTGTTGGCAAGTGCTAACCCGCAATGTGTTCGCGTGGAAGTTTATGCCTACTCTCTCTCGAAGAAGAGGTCTGTGTCTGAGTCTAACCGACTTCAAAAGAAAGGAGGTTGTTCTCGATTTTGTTTTGTTTATTATCTCAGATTTCCGTCATTTTTAAACAGGTTTGAAAAATTTTTCTTAAGCAAACTAAACTCTTACCGACTGGTCTGGTCCCATTTAATGATCATTGGGTTAGCTGGGTTTCTGGGTTTACCTATTTTTTTCCACTTAGTTTATTTGGATGATCTTATAATAATTTCCTGTCACTGTTAGCAAGTGAATATACACAAATTTGTGCGGGGTAGGTACTTTTAAAAGTGAAAAATAAGGATTTTTTTTTAAACCGATTCGAAAAACAAGTACTAATTAAAGTTATTTTTTTTACTTTGTGGTGTTTGTTTTGAAAGGTTGTTTAAATTATTTAGCCGAAAAATTAGCATTGCCATTCAAAGTGGCAGCCATCCCATTGATGTGGACAAATTTAATGATAAGTCACTCCTCCTTTTTTCATACGTTTGCAAAACTGTTTTTACCTGATAAAGTATTTTATTTGTTCAAAAATCAATAAAAATGTTCATGCTCAGTAAAACCACCCGCTTATCGACAGCCGTTGAAAAGTTTTTATCACCAACCCTAATAGAAATATGAAAGGTCGAAAGACTTCGAAGAATTTAGCACAAGATGAATGATGGAACAGGATTCCTCGCCGACTTTAATGGGGGTACAATGATAAATGTTCTGTGTTCACCCTTTAATTTCCTTTCAGCGGGAAACTTCACTTTGTAACGTGAAATTTTATGAGTTAACTAAGCTTAATTAGAGCCTGTTTTTGGCGTTAGGTGTTTTTTGTTTTTCACTCTAATTTTTTAAGTATTTTTATCTATTTTAAGATGGTTTTCAGTTATCCATACTATCCATACCAATCCATCCATACTATCCATACTTCCATACTTCCATATCCATATCCATACTAATATTACAAATGCAAAAGTAACTCTGTCTGTCTGTCTGTCTCGCTTTCCTGCTAAAACTACTGAACCGATTTAAATGAAGTTTGGTACACAGATAGTTTAGAGCCTGAGAAAGGACATAGGCTACTTTTTATCCCGGTAGTATGTTCCCGTGGGATAATTTCCGACCTCCAAGCGGGCGAAGCCGCTGGCAAAAGCTAGTTTTAAATAATACTCGACCTATCTATCACATTACCACAATCCTGGTAATTTCATAAATATTATTTACCCATATATTTTTATTAAATTACTGACGTAAAAAATAGCACCACCCCATTTCTTCCCGTGGGTGTCGTAAGAGGCAACTAAGGCACTAACTAGAGAAGCAGCAGCGTTCTCTATGCATTTTCCTACGAAACTGCGATCGCTCACCCGCCTGCCAAGCGTGGCGATTATGGCAAAGCCCCCAATTTGGGGTTATGGTCTATACCCAGCAGTGCACGTCTTACAACTGAAAAAAAAAAATGAAGATCAACACAGTACTATCAATACTGATATATTTATTGTACGATTTCTCTAAATATTTTTTTATGAATAATATTCAACCATATCAAATAATTAAGTATACTTTTTATTTATTTATTTAATACTTTAAGTAAAACAATGTACAGAGGCGGCCTTAATACCATTTGCACATAGAAATGTATAGTGGCCGACTCAATGTCATAGGCATTTTCTGCCAGTCAACCTTTTGGTGATGCAGAGATAAGCTAGTATAAGCAATAACTAAATTAAATTAGTAATAAAATATGTAACATTTCGTTTTTATTTTTACTTAAAATTTTATAAATTCCGGTTTGTATTTCTACCTCTTGCAGCAATAATAACAGCTTAAATATATATTCTTTTTAAATGCATTTTAAATCCCAGACGCCTTTCAACTCGAACAGTTTTACTTCCCTTGCAATGGTTATTTATTCATTCACTAAAAATTTACGAAGAGAACCAGAATAACAGATCACCGGTACTTATGAGACCTTAGTTGCACCCACTGCAATATATTACAGCTTAGCAGTTAGCTTGTAACAAATTAATGGGAAACCGATGGAATTAGCATTTGCACCGTTTGGCGGGTACTGCAATGCTAATTCTAATGATACCCGCATATGCGTGTACAGTCAGCGAAATCAATCCTCACTAATATGCGTAAATAAATAAATAATATCTTAGGGCAACCAACACACCGTTATCTGATCAGAAACTAGACAGAGCCTGTACTATGGTAACCAGACAACTGATAAATACGCTTATATATTTCTAAATACATACATATCCTACTAATATTATAAATGCGAAAGTTTGTATGTATGGATGTATGGATGTGTGGATGTTTGTTACTCTTTCACGCAAAAACTATGGAACGGATTTGGATGAAATTTGGAATACAGTTAGTTTATAACCTGGATTAACATATAGGCTACTTTTTATCACGGTAGTACGTTCCTGCGGGACATTTTCCGACCCCCACGCGGGCGAAGCCGCTGGCAAAAGCTAGTTATAGATAAATTTACACCCAGACACAGAACAAATGATTGTGCTCATCACACAAAGATTTGTCCTGGGTGGGAATTGAACCCACGACCTCAGTCTTAGTAGTCAGGGTCACTAATCACTAGACTAACAGGCCAGTCAAAATCCGTGCGGTGCCAGACGTAAAGAATAACACCATCCTATTTCTTCCCGTGGGTGTCGTAAGAGGCGACTAATGGTATTGTACTTCGTAGCACGACCATGAACGCATTCATTATAACTTTAGATGGTTATAAAATCCTTTTAATTTGTACTATTTTGTATCAATAATTAGAAATTTTGTATGTACCTTCCAATTATCGTAGATATACAGGTCGTGCTAGGAAGATGCCTTTCCAGTACGACCACGCTAAGATTGTAGCTGACATTATAACTATAGATGGTAATAAAATCCTTTTTATTTGTACTATTTTGTACCATTAATTAAACATTTTTTACCTCTCAATTATCGTAGGTATACAGGTCGAGCTGGCTAGATTCCTTCCCAGCACGATCACGCTAAAATTCTAGCTGGAATAAATTAAATGAAACAGGAGCATGCTTAAAAATTATTACTCAATATGTACCATTATTTTATTACTGGTAAATTGTCGTAAATTGTTAGAAAAGCAAAAAAAAACATTTTCTGCATGTAAGCCAGTATATGATTTTTATACTTGACGCAAGGTGGTGTTAATGATAATTGAGTGGTATAAAATTTCTAATTAGTGGTATAAAATAGTACAAATTAAAACGATTTTATTACCATCTATAGGAAAAATACCAGCTACAAACATAGCGTGTTCGTGCTGGGAACTAATTTAGCCAGCACAACCTGTGTATCTACGATAATTGAGAGGTATAAAATTTCTAATTAGTGGTATAAAATAGGACAAATTAAAAGGATTTTATTACCATCTATAGTTATAATGCTAGCTACAAACTTAGCGTGGTCATGCTGGAAAGGAATCTTCCCAACACGACATGTATATCTACGATAATTGAGAGGTACACAATTTCTAATTATTAGTGGTATAAAATAGTACAAATTAAAAGGATTTTAGTACGATCTAAAGTTATAATGAATGCGTTCATGGTCGTGCTACGAAGTACAACACGACTAATGGACTTACTAGAGAATGGGCAGCAGCATCGTCTATGCATCTTACCACCATACTGCGATCGCCAATCAGCCTGCCAAGCGTGGCGATTATGGCAAACCCCTCTATTTTTGGGTAGGCCTATGTCCAGCAGTGGACGTCTTTCGGCTGAAATGATGATGATGATAAATATGCGAAAGTGTTTGTTTTTCGGTTTGTTACGCTAAAATGGCTAAACGGATTTGGATGAAATTTTGACACCTGGGTTCGCACATACGATAATTTTATCCCGGTATTATGCACGGCGAAAAATCTAGTTATACATAGTATAAATAGACTTCTCATTTTACGAAAAGCCTATACAGTGCGAGGTCAGCTAAAACTGGACATAAAAAACAACACCGACCCCCATGAAGGCGAAACCACGAGAAAACGTCGTTTATAAAAAAACTTGCCAACTTAAATGGTCTCAACTGACATTCAATGCCAATTGAGTGCAATGGTTACAACATGGCAAATTGACGTAGTGTGCTAATTTTGAGAGTGAATTTATTTCCCTGACCGTATCTAATGCAAATGTTACTCTGACGATGTACGAAGGTACCTATGCTGCAGCTAAACTGTTTATCGATATAACACCTACTTAGTGTATACTGCTCCGATAATTGTAACAGGGGATTATTTTGCCATATCGATCCAGATAAAGACTTTTGATAAAACATATTTTTCCTCATAAAAGCGCAGCCTAGTTGCCTGTATAGTTGACCTGGTAATTACGTTTTTACCCAAAGGTTTAGTGTCACTTGCACGTCATTAAAAGACAAGGAATGCAGTGGTGGCAGGGACACGATCCACAAACTGTTACATTGAAATCAGCACTTGATTCTAGAACCCCTAGCATAGTAATTTTTGGTAGACTATAAAAGAAGAAAAAACTGCTGTTTCATAGAAAAGTGCGATACCTACGTGATTAAAATCTATGGAACAGAATTTAATTTTAAATAAACGCGCAAAATTTTCTCCATTCAGAATCGTGTATGGTAAATGGTCATCAAATTACGTCCTCCGCTCTGGGCGGAGCGGACTGCGGGTGTCAGGCTTTTACTGACTAAAAACCCGTGTTCCTTCAGTTGCCTATATGCCAGGGCCACGGTAACTCTTTCGAATAAATCTCGGGACCCTGACAGGGCGTCGAGGCCTCGGCTCCCTACATTTATCTATGGTAAGGTACTAAGGTTCAAAGTTTTTGCTGTCGTGTAGTTTCAAATCACTGGTATTTGTTGTCAAAGAAACGAGATAATAAGATCATACATTCAATATTTTGATCTCACGAACCGATTCGCGCTTATTTTGAGGTAACTAAGTGGACAAACACATCTCGGTACCGTCTGAGACACGGGTGTAGTTAGAAGTGTCTGTGTTTATGTGAATTATGTGCTGACGCTTCTCATCTTCACGTACACATTCACAGCGTGATTATTATTTTGTGAATCTATACTAAGATTATAAAGAGTTTGTACATACAAACTCTTCACCGGTTCGATCCAGTAATTTCTTAGATTAGCGCGTTCAACTAAACATTTAGTTGAACGCGCTAATCCAAGAAACTACTGGACCGAATTGAAAAATATTTTTAGTGTTTGGTATTCCATTTATTGAGGGAGGCTATAAGCTTAATATTCAGGATATAACATCACGCTATGACCAATAGGAACGGAGCAGCAATGAAAAAAGTAGCAAAAACGGAGAAAAGTTCCTTTTGAGAGCTTCCGTTGCGTGCGCTGCGTAAACGGTTGAAGCAACGCAAAAATCATGTATGACGGAATAATTTTTATTAAAAAGTTACAAAAAAAAATGTATCTATGTGTATCTTATATCCTTGGCTCACTATAACGTTTTTAATTGTAATCAAATCTAAATGTTGTGAAGCTGAAGAGTTTGTTTTGTTGTACGTACTAATATGATGAACTATGTTTAGTATTGGATAGCCCATTTATCGAGGAAGACTATAGACTATATAACATCACGCTAGGACCCGTGGAAACCGAGCAAAAAGAAGAAAGTTACGAATACGAAGACCTCGCACGGGTAGGCGATTCGGCGCCCGCGAGGTTCGGGGAGCAAGAAATTAAACATGGACGAAGTCGCGGGCAGAAGCTTGTGTTATGATAATAAAGCAGGACTAATTATAAATTTCATTTAATATACGACGGACTAATTGGGCGGACTTTACATAGCAAACGTAGGTGTTGTAAAAGTCAATAGGTTAGGTACTTACCTACGGAACCTACGTTTAAAATTCCCAATTAATGAACGTTTTGACAGACCTGCCGATTCTCCATGAGTTTCAACCAAAGGGAATCCCAATGAAGGAGTATATTTGCATGACAACCGATATTGACTGAGGCCGCCTATCACAACGTCCGTCTATTTACCGATCACGGAGCGCCGAATAACGGCAAATAAATAAACAGAGTTGATTGTGTTCGGCTTTGGTGTTTGTGTTCGTAATGTTTGCAGTTAGTATTTGTGTTGCTCCGCTTTTGTCGCCGTGTCTCAGTTACTTGGTGAAAGGTCAAGGTGAACGAGAGATATCGAGTTATCGGGAACTTCGGTGACAGACAAAATAAATATCGTTTTTTTTTTGGATGAAATGCGCTGAAATCCTTGCTAGCTATTTAAAACTTGTTAAAAGCTACTTAAAAATCATTTGCTTTTAGAAGTATTTCTATAATGACTCTTTACTTTCAACTGATACTAAGCACCTCAAGCTTTTTTCATTGAAATGATTTAATTTATCTAGAGTGGTTAATAAATGAATATATTTTGTCATTATTTTCTACTTTTTAAATGGGTTTTCTGTAAAAGCGTGTTTTTAGCTTTTTAAACTATGACGTCTCCCGCTCTGGGTGGAGCGGAAGGGCATGTCAGACTTTTACTGACTAAAACCCACCCGTGTTCCTTCAGTTGCCTATATTCCAGGGTCACGGTGTCTCTTTCGAACAAATCTCGCGACCCTGGCAGAACTATTATTAATTTCTATTTATTTGTTTGGCTAACAACAAAATCATGTTTTTGATTATTTTTTTGCCAGGTTAATGGCACCAATTTATGAAATTATTGTACTGTCATCGGTCTTCGGTAAGTGTGCAAAATTTTAAATTAATGTGATGTCTTAAAGTGGGTGAAAATCACTTTCTTATATTCCATTACCTACACATAAACGTACCAAGCTAATAACAGCGTGTTAAAAAGAGCACTTATTTATTTTTTTACATTCAGACTTTAAGCTGAATTAAGCTTAATTCTTACTTATTTCTCAAGCATGAATAAACAGAGCCTATTTCACAAAGTAACCTTTGACAAAAAAAATAAAATCTGCCCGCTTTTATTTACACCTACATTTCTTATCTTCATGTATAGAGAGAGTAAAGTAAAATAATCTTGATTTATTAAGTACCTTGAAATCTCTGAGAAATAATAAATGTTCAAGCTCGCTGCTCAGAGTAATGAGATGTAACTTGGCTTGAATTGTTCATGAGCTCAAGGTTGTTCGCTATTACGACACTGTGTGACGGGCGGCCGCTGAGGCTTTCGCTTGCAAAATATGAAACTTGTTTAACTGTGCTGATTTAATTACTGGTACCAGAAGTTCGTTTTGTGAAAGATTTTTTTTGTATATTTTTGCTTGTATGGATATTAAATTAATTTTTGAAAGTGTCAATGGGTACATTGAAATGTCAATGTTGCATATTTGTGGTACAGTAATAGTTAAAAATATCGGGACGAATAGACTGTTCAAAATTATCTCAACAGCTAAGAAAATTAAACTTTGTCTCAATCGGAAAAGTTCTTGTCGTGTACTATCTTCATTCTAAATCATTTCTTGTGTCATAGAGTTAATATTTAATATTGATAGTTATTTTGATCATTTTGAAGAGTATGTTCGTCCTGATATTATTGGCGCTGACTGTACTGGCAGTGTTTTTATTTTACAAAATATGTGAACTCACTTATTAAATAATCTTAGAGAATGGTCTGGAAATATCCCAATACAGGGCAAACGCCTTTTCTCAAACAAAAAGACGAACATTTATCACGACGCTTAGTCAATTACGGCGGCCTACCCAAATGTCCTTTCTTTAGTATTGTTCGTCGAGTCGTTGAGCTCCGTCATTTCTGAGCTACCCGACTAATGACAAATGCGTGCCCTCAATCTGTGTAGGTAGGTAATTCTTTCCTCAAAAGAGCATTTCAGACATCAATCAACATCGTCTTCACATAGTCTGACCAAGATTATGTCTGGACTTAAAATGAGCCTGTGATCTCTGTGTTTGTTACGGCCTTTGTCTTCATAGTAGTCGGATAGGAAACTCCGACTTCATGTAGTTTTCATTTTTAATATGATTGACGTGTAAAATTTTTGTACAAATCTACTTACAGACATAAAAAATACTTAATGATTTGCGATTTATTTGTGCTTAATTTAACGGAAAAAAATGTCATGAAACCGTTTTACACTCACAAAAAATATTTATATTCTGTATGTAATATAGATACAAAATGTACATTACTTTTTATATTTCTTTTTATAACTACCAGTATATGTTTCACTATGCGTATTTATCCAGCTTTTCCATCAAGTAATGGACTGAACTTTTATTTGTTCAGAATGTCCGTGCAATATTTTTATGCCTACGTATTGGATGGTCCAACACGGCTTGTTTGTGTTTAATCCTACTAAAATTTATTTTGTGCCCGGATTTTTGCTAGCACACTTTTATTTGCAAACATTGTTTTGTCGTTTATCCTTATGTGATTTGAGTTTTAACAATAGTCTACGAAAAATGCCTTGGTTTTAAGAGTGTTGTTTTTATACCAAACTCAAAGCATTTGTTTTGTTAAAATAAATCAATTACAGGCAATTTTGAATTGTAAAGGGGCGTTGAGTCAGAAAGATAAAGCTAGTTGACCATTCCCAAGCCTTGTTTGAAAGTACTGCTCATCCTCTTAATAGATATTAACCTCAAGTATAATTACTCTATTGAAACCAAATCCATCATTCTAAGAAAACAGATAGAATTAAACTAAGCTCAAAACAAAAATAAAACAAACCGTATTTTCAGTAGCAACTCTTCTTTACTTGGAAAGTTGGAAATCAATCCTGACAGTAAAAAAGGTAACGCGATACCAGTTCGCTACAACTACGTACTTATTTGCCTTTTTATTTTCGACATTGTTTTATATCTCGTTGTATTTTCCGATAGCGAAGCTCTTTTGCTAATTGGCAATGCTATGCAATTTGAAACAATGGTTTTAATTGCTTTACGACCTTGTTTTAAATTAGATGTGGATATGAGGTGGATTATATTTCTCGGATTAAACTAATGATTCGGTTGGCTGTCATTTCCAGTAAACCAAGGGTTGGCTTTCACCTTGACCAGAAGCTACGCCATACAATGTGGCAAGCGCCGCCAGTCTCTTGGGTACATTAGGTGACCATACTAGTTGACAACGATGCGGAGGAATTTTTGACGCCTTGTTTTATTTCGTTAATAGTTAAGTTTTAATATTATAATTTTGGCTGAGAACTCCATCAAACATAAGAACATCATGGATCATTTATGTCCGAATGACATGAAACATTATTTTGTCTTTAAGGTTATGCTACTTTTGAAAAATCTAGAACTGTGGTTCTAGATTTTTCACGGTTTAGATAGTACCGAACAGGGAATTAAATAGAGAGATTTACATTTCATTTCTTTTATCTCGGTACCATTTGTACATGAATAAGCAATATTGAGGTAAAAGAAAAAAAATGTCGGGAATTAATTCATCCGTGACTGACTGTTCAGATTGTTATCATCAGTCTTTAATAATTAGGGTAAAGGTTGGCTAATTGGTGATATAGGGTAATATGGTGATAAATTTGGTTTTGGCTAGCTTTGTAGCGCCCAGTGAACCGGACGCAGTTTTTAAGCATAATATCGCGTGCCCCCGACCCCTCTCCTCAATTTGCTACCGGCCACGACGCAGGGTGTACGCCGCACTCGCACCCCAGCGGCCTCAAAATGGCGAATCGGGAGCATAATAGGTACGTAAATATCACTATATTACTTACAATACTTATGTGTGGCTTCTAACTGTATTTTCTATCCGGCATTAATGAATTTAAGTTATAAGATAGTACCATAACCGTCGTAACGACCCATGTAAAAGGTATATAGGTATGTTTTATTAGTGTGAATTTAGAGGCTTACGAATTTGTTATTTTTTCTTACAGAACCGCATCAGTGTCGCGATTACAATGCCCCAAATTTTTGAATCTATGAACGTTGCCATTGCATATTCAGTAACTTTTCAACAACAGCCACTTAATGAACAGTCCCTTTTCAAATAAAAAACAGCCGTCTCAAGAAGATGGCTGTTTCGTCACAAAATAAAAGAATACCCAAAGGTGCTTCAGGCAGAAACAAAAGACCAGGGTCCCAAAAAAACGCAATGTATTGGCGCGTATACATAAACAAGAAAACTCATTGTATACCGGATTCCTCCGCAATACATATGCGGAGGCTATTGCTCTGAAGATGTAGCCTTCAAAAATGGTGCTGTTTGATTATTCTAACCAAACAGCAACATTTTTGAAAGTTACATCTTTGGAATGCGGACAATGGTATCACCAGAAATGCGTGGGTTGCTATTCACCACAATTTCTCAGTTTAAATTGTGACGCACATTGTGACTTTTCAGACAGTAACGACGATGATTGGGCTTCAGAATAAATAATCACAATATTGCCTATAAGGTGTCACTGTATTACTCTATTGTCACCGTATTGGCACATATTCAGGAGAGAATTATTAGGAATAATTAATGTACGATCCAAAAGACAGATTGTGAAATTTGTAACCAAATTAGAGACTTAATTTTTTTAACATAGTGTTATTGAAATAAGGATTAAAATAAAAGTTGATTTGACGTCTAAAAATTGTGTTTTGTCCTTATTATCACTATATAGCCAACCTTTACCCTATATTAACCTGAAAGTGAGAGCAGTGATGGTCCACAAGTATCGTCCCCGACTTACGAGTTCAAACTCAGGCAGACACTTTGATTATTTAATACTAGCTTTTGTCAGCGGCTTCGCCTGCGTACTATACGTATAAACCTTCCTCTTGAATCACTCTATATATTACAAAAAACCGTATAAAAATCCATTGCGTAGCTTTAAAGATCTATGCATACATAAGAACTTCCCTCTGGGAAGCGACTTTGTTTTACTATGTAATGATCATCACCACTGCTCTCAAAACGGTGAAGGAAAACATGATGAGGAAACCGGTATGTCCTAGAACCAAAAATTCGAGCACAAGTTACATCCATCAACTCACACCCCCCATGTGGTCGACACTAGTCCACTATCTCTCACATAGAGAACGACCGAGTCCTATAAGTGGGACATTATAGGCTGATTGTGTGTTGTAACCTGAATGTTTCCTGTTTAATCCCGGGCTTTTCACAGTAACAATTAATCTCCGTATACAAACACATAGGATAAGCAATATACTAGTTTGTAGATAAACAAGAGGACGCGCCGCGCCCCAGTGTTGCCTCGCTCTGGGGCAATAACAGGTTCATTGAACTGGAATCATTGACGGACGCCTCGCCTCCTCAGTTTGGCCTGATAACCGATTTCTATTACCCTCTTTTGCCGTCAAGCAATAATGATGAAATGGGTTCTAACGGATTTTATTATTCGAACTCGCTGTGCCCGCGGTTTCGGCTGCTTGGATAGAGGAAAAAAGTAACCTGTTATTTTTTGGTCCAGCCATTTTGGAGATTGCTTTAAACATACAGAAAGACAGACCAAAATGTATACAATTGGTTTTGTTAAAAGTGCCGTATATAATTTTGTTGCATTGCATTTGTCGACCGTTATTTCAAAAATGTCCACAATGAAGCCTGATAATCTTAATTCTAGTGAGAGAAGGTACCTAATTACGTTTTATTTTTCCAAAATGTTGGTTATTGGAATTTTAAAATGAATTTCAAACGAATTAAGAACAACATGTATTAACACTACACCACTGACGTGATATTTGTTACACTACCATTGACGTACGAATGACATTCGTCTCCATTTTGAAAAATCTCTGAGCCAGTCATCAAGAGTAGGAATTTCACGTGTCTTTTATTTATTTTTTAAATGATAAAATAATTTAAAACGGGATTTTAATAATATTAATGAGGTATTTCTTTTCTTTCCAGGGTAAGCACTCTCAGCAATCGAAATAGGTGTTCAAAACGACGTGGTTACGACCAACCACAATCGTGGAAAATTTGCGTGAGTAATAGTAGTATAAGTGAATGTAGCCACGTGATACAATTTTGTTTAATTTTTTTATGTAGGGAATCAAAGCGATACTTAAAGGATGTTACAGAGTATGTATATTAGAGTATTGTGTAGGTCATCACAGGGAAACCCTGTATTACTAGAATAAGTGTAAAACGCGCAAACGGACTACAGATATAGACATTTTTGTACACCAACCATATTATTACGAAATCGATCTAACTAAGTTTATCCTACAGCTCTGAGCCAGTTTTTGCACTTTCAACTTAATTTCAATTTGGGTAAAATTCTTAATTCAAAAATGACAACTTAGCACTGGACTAAGTTTTTAGTTTGATGAAAGGACGTCATATTAGGTCTTTACCTATGAAATTGCCGTTCTGCAGTACTGGCCATGTCAAATCAAAATAATTTTTGTTTGTCTAAGAATTCTAATTTCAAATTAATTTTATTTTAAAAACCTTCTTTTTACAAAAGTAGTCATTTGTTTATTGATTAGTGTTACATTTTCATCGCATTTCAATCTTTTTCGTCATCATGGATACGTTAAAAATTCGAGTAATTATGGAATATGAGTACCGTCGTGGCAGCAACGCGGCACAAGCGGCACGCAACATCAACGACGTTTACGGAGCTAACACTACAAACCAACGCACCACCTGTTATTGGTTTGCTCGCTTCCGTTCTGGAAATTTCGACCTGAAAAATTAACCTCGCGGTCGTCCGAAGACTTTGGTCGACAATGACGAATTAAAGACGATTGTGGAAGCTGATGATACACAATCTACGGCTGAATTAGCAGCAGCTTTCGACGTTAGCGTCAAAACAATATTGGTCCATTTGCGTCAGATTGGCAAGGTAAAAAAGCTTGACAAATGGGTGCCCCACGAACTCAATGATCGCCAACGCGAAGTACGCGTCGAGACGTGCCTTGCACTGCTCAACAGACACACAAATGAAGGAATTTTGAAT
The DNA here is from genome assembly GCA_932294355.1 of Aporophyla lueneburgensis. NCBI lineage: Eukaryota > Metazoa > Arthropoda > Insecta > Lepidoptera > Noctuidae > Aporophyla > Aporophyla lueneburgensis. The sequence goes on along the minus strand of OW028748.1, from coordinate 9,950,685 downwards.
CGCATTGTTACCTGCGATGAAAAATGGATTCTGTTTGATAACCGCAAGCGCTCAGCAAGTTGGTTGGATCCTGGTTCAGCACCTAAACAATGCCCTAAACGAAAACTTACCCCTAGAAAAGTGATGGTCACTGTTTGGTGGTCTAGCGCCGGTGTGATTCATCACAGCTTCTTATCAAACGGGGTGAGCATTACTGCAGATGTGTACTGTGAAGAACTGAACTCAATGATGGAGAAGCTGGCACATCTCCAACCAGCATTGGTCAATCGCTCGTCTCCGCTGCTCCTGCACGACAACGAGCGACCTCATACTGCACAGCAGACGGTCTCCAAGTTGCAAGAACTGGGGTTGGAAGCTCTCCGTCATCCGCCCTACTCACCAGACCTTGCGCCTACAGACTACTACTTTTTCCAGAATTTGGATAACGTCTTGGCGGGAAAAAAATTCAATACCCGAGAGGCAGTACAAAATGCCTTTGAAGAATTTGTTGCCTCCCGTCCAGCTGATTTTTTTTAAGAAGAGCATCAATAAACTGCCACTGCGTTGGCAAAGATGCATTGATTACATGGGTGATTATTTCGATGAATACAAATAAAAAATACATGAAAAATATTCGTTTAATTTTTTTCATACAAAACGGCATTTTCATAGGTAAAGACCTATTATCTATTTCTGTTAGGTCCTTATTTCGAAAGCAAGCTTCATAATTTCATTTTTTTTCTCTTTTTGCTGTCTGGTTTTTTTGTTTTGTTTTATTATTCTTCTAATACTACAATTTTAGAGAAAAATGATTGATTGGAAAAGTGTCAGATTACCATAACCTGCTGTTTGTGATAACAGCATCATACACGATAGTCCATATTCATAAAGTACGCGATGTTTAGCATAAACATCAACTTTAGCTCTTTTTTTAAACTTTAAAAAATATATCCACTTTATTTTACAGTTACACCCGGTAGCCCAAGTTTTAAACATCCTCCGTCATGTTAGGTAGGTACTCTATTACCTTGCTAGGGGTGTGCCAAGGTGCTTAGTTTTATGTAAAATCGATGGCCGCTCATAAAATGCGATGTCACTTGCCCGCGATGGCAAGAGCCGTCTAGGTGACAGCTTGCGAATAGGGATGAACGAGTGAGAATCAATTTATTTAAGATCATTCAGGTGGACTGGTAGAAAATGCTTATAGCTGCCTTTTTACGGTTTACTTGTAAATAAAGTGTTGTGAGTTGAAAGAGTCATACTAATACTTGTCCGAGCGATAAAATCCGGAAAGAGGTGATCTGGCAGAGAACTAAAGCTGCCGTTATAGGTCACAGAATAAGCAAGCTGAAGTGGCAGGGTGGCTGGTAGCATCTGGATAAGAGTTGCCGGGAATTAAGTTGAATGGCTTGCAATTGGAGGGGCCTTTATCCAGCAGTGGACTGCTGTAGGCTATAATGATGAAGATGATGGTAGTTGCCCAGATTTGGACCCACAATCTCATCAATTAGAAGCGACACCTTAACCGCGGGGAAATAAAAACATGAACAAAACACACTCGTTTGTTGGTGCCAACCCTACACTCGGGTGTATGTGGGCGCCACCATCCCCATTTACAGCGAAGTGAGGATTCTTTGTTGTCAATAACTACGTGAGAGAAATCGAAAAATAAAACCAACTTCCCGACTAAATCTATTACATGCCACCACGGCCAGTACAAACCTTTTATTTATTTGTGTTTTTAGAAATGACTTGTCAGTTTCGAAGCTGGGAAAAATGAGAGGACCCATGGCGTGATAATTGAATCTCACGGATAATCAAGGATCGTTTTCGATCTTGTGTTTGTTGTGTAGAAGCTGGTTTGAATAGGTTCGTGCTTAAGCGCGAGGTTTATCCTGAATTTAGTTTTGACCTGAATTTAGCGGTTCCAGAGATATTGTTACGACTATTTCGAATGTATTCTGTTGATTTTTCCATTTCTTCCTGTGGTTGTCGTAAAATGCGACTAACCGACTTACTAAAGAATGGGCAGCAGTGTTGTCTATGCATTTAGCACCATATTGCGATCGTCAACCCTACAAGGCGTCGACGACGTCGTCGCCTACAAGGCGTGGCAAATATAGGAAAGTCCCTCAAATTGGGGAGGACTATATCCAGCTGTGGAGGTCTTATGGCTGAAATGTTGATGACAGTGATTATTTATCGATCTTACATGTATTACTCAGTTAATGCGTAGTTTTTTCAATAAAATTGAAAAAAAAATTGAAGTTTCTATAAAAACTGTTTTGCACCTGTAAAACGATGAAGTCCAAAATAGTTAAATGATTAATGATTAAATCTTCACATCACTTCAACCTACATTAAAGATTTACTTAAGAGTTTTTCGAGACATTGCCAAGCGGTTGGTCGACTCTTCACGTGACCTGACTGTTGGCCTATTTTATGGCCCAAAATTTCCACGTTGTATGGTATAGCTGCCTGCCTTTTGGGCACTTTTCCTGGTGACTCAAATTTATTGAATGCTTTATGATACTTTTCTTTTTCATATACTTGTACATATTATTATTTCAATATAATTAGTACCAATAATAAACTAAGCACCAAAGAATTAAAATGTGGTAAAATAATAAAATTCACATACCGGGTGCCTTCGCTCCAACACTACAAAACTTCAGAGTTCCCACCTACAAAGTGATTGTTCTGCTCACTCCGGTGAACGCAGACTAATTCCTTTCCAGCCAGTCGGTCGGAACAAACGATTGGGTAATTGGGACAAACCGCGGTAAAACTTACTGTTTACCCCGCTAACCCCGCTTACCCGTATATATGCGGGTTAGTGTGGCGGGTTACCGTGGTAACTAAATAGTGCTAGGTGGAAGAATGAGTTATAATTAGATTTGGGGATATGTGTGTGTGGTTATTGTAACTGTGTGGCTTAGAAATGAGAAAACGAGCACGAAAATTGTTTGTTTTTTGTTTGACATTTTGCAAAACAAGTAAAAGTGAACAAGATAAAAGTGAGTGTCGGCTATACTCAGTAATAGATGGGATGGAATTGGTATATTCGGAAAAAAACTTTAATTCTGCACGAAATCACGAATACTTACAAGTAATACTAAAGCTAGCGTTAGAAATTCAGTAATATGAACATAAAACCTCGGAAAATATATGTTTTAGACAATTGTAAGAAAATAGATTGTGTTTTCCGATACTGGTTCAGGGGAATAATTTATTACAAAGGTTACCTTAATTCTTAGAAAGGCCAATAGTTACCAGAACTGGTATTGGTTTTAAAATTTTCTGGAATATTATGACTTCGCAGAGTTGGAGATTTAATCAAACGACAGAATATTATTTTGTCACAAATACAGAAAAAATACTATTTCTACTGAATTTCAATACAGAAGAATATTCTGTTTCTATGAACACAACCTTTAAAGGTTGAATTCTTAGAAAAATAATTTTCATCTGCACACATTGAATTCTTAGAAAGCCTTCATCGGAGTTTGCAATAACAGGCGCGTCTTGCTACGCGACCTGCTACGCCAGGCATGTGCTACGCGGACATTGCTACGCGAGGCGCTACGAGAGGCATTTGCTACGATCGCTACGCTCATCATTATGTTAGGCATGTCGCCTCGCAAAGCGTGAACTGTTGACTCCTCATTAGTGCTACGGAGCTACGTCTTACGTTAATGAAGGAAACTATCTAAATTGTAGACCAGAGACAAATAATAGGATATATAAGATAGTGTTTAAATATATGATTGCTAAGAGAAATGAAGGTTCAAAGCAGCAGCAGTGTGTATTTGGGGCCTATAGTGCCGAAACTGTTGTACGCATTGCAATTATATACGGCACTACATCCCACAGACATAAATAAACTAAATTGAAATATTTGTTTGTAATGTCAAAATAGCAGCTTTTTAATAGTAATTTGTTGTCTGTCGATTTGTTACGGCTAATCTCCGAAACGACGCATTTTGATGGAAATTGATATACGGATATTTTGAACCCTAGGAATGGAGATAGGTCCAGAATATTTATCGAAATACCACACGAGGAAAGCCAAGGGTGGAAGCTAGGTAATATTAAAAAAAAAAATAGACCGTAGTTACAGTGCTTAGTTGGGAAATGTGTAGATAGCATTTTAGGATATTGAACTAGAAAAATATTCACTTATCGAAGTACATAGATATTTCGTAAATAGAGTAGTTGTAAGTGGATATTCATCACGAACCCTTCAACCGATGCCGACAAATAGGAGAGCGTACTATCCATCAAAGTCACAGTAATGTACGTTTCAAAAATGTACTAAGTAAGTACTACCTCTTTTAATGGATATCCGTTTGATGTATACTTCGATTCCATTTTTAACCGACGTCATAAAATGTTTGTGTATTTGACGAGCTTCCTACATGCAATATGTATTTTGAATAATGTGTTGAGTTTTAACTACCTACAAAAATAACCTTACAATTAGTGAGGAAACCGGCCTGTACTGAGCCCGCATAGTATTATATTACAGCGCAACAGGACACCGTCACTTCGTGTACAATAATTTTACATTGTTTTTTATTTGTATGTATGTTAGTCTGTAAGGTATTTATGATATGGGTCCTCGTAGCCCGAAATAAATTGATTTGATTTGATTTAATTACGGCCCACTCACTTCATCATAGAGCTGGCCTGTGTCCCAGCAGTGGGAACATAAGAGGCGGATTATGCCTGAGTTAAATACAATACTGCCATTTCCTTTAAAATATTTATAAGTAGAATAAATGCAGGAGCGTAACAATGCTTTATGGTGATTCATTGATCAATCATAAAGTTTTAAACCAAAGTAAAGATTTAAAATATCTCTCAAAAAAGTAGGAATAAGGATAGAGCGTTCTGTACTTACTCACACCATGGCGGCGATTGTCCTTCATAAGTACCTACCTATTGTGTTGCAAACAAAACTTAAGACATCACATATAAATACATAAACACCGTGACTTTTTAGTCGTCTTACAAAGGTTGTCCACTCAATGTATCCGACATAATATACCTCTAAACGTGATTAAAAATTGTTACCATTAATTAAGATAATAGGTACCTAATAAGAAAAATAAGTAATGGACTAGAATTATTAAACATCCTGTTAATAATGTTTACGTTTCATACGGTAGAGAACATACCTACCCAGTGCACAAGTCGGCTAGATCTTTCAATCTCCATTTTCCATGAGACAAAATATAAAAATTAAACCACGTCACGTGTCATCATAATGAATAATATTTTTATTTTTTAGTTATTAAAATGTTAATTTTTTTCTTATGGATGTGTAGTAGTCATTGGTTACATGGGCTGCCGTTGTAAGACGACTAATGTCACGGTGTATATAAACTCACGTCTTTTTCCCATGGTCATAGGCAAAAACTACGAAACGCCACCTGCTACGATCCTTACATAATCCTTTTGTCACGTTTAGGTTCATACATCGGTCATATATGCACGCCGGTTGCGAGTACTACACACCTGACCTCTCTGAAGAATCTCACCAATAAGGTCACTATTATTTCCTCCTAGGGCGTCCCCTGCCGGAGTTTCCACTCACATCTGCCTTTTAAAAAGTTATCCATCGTTCATTCATCCTCTAAATATGACCAAACCATCTAAGCATACTCTTTTAAATTATTGTCACTACATCTTCTTTTAAAACATACCGCTGTCTTTTCACATCATTCCTCAGCCTATCATTCACAGTCACACCACACATGCTTCGCAACGAACGCATTTTCAGAGCATTAATTCTGCTTTCATGCATTTTTTTGCCACACCCAACATTCACGTCCATACATAAGCGTAGGTGAATCACCTAAGCATACTCTTTTAAATTTTGTCACTACGTCTTCTTTTAAACCTAGAAGAAAGTACCTTCCTCTTTCAATACGATAACAACAAAATAATCCAAGTAATAATAAAGTGACGAAAAGGTACCTACAGGCAAAGCCAACTAACAGTCTGTACACGCCAGTTGTCAGCGTATTTCTTAAGCCTTTTACGAAACTTAGCGACTCTTGGCGAGTCTTGGCGACTTGGCGGCGTTTCTACAGCTTCCTAGTAGAAGCTTTCAATATTCTTCTAAGTTTATGAAATTGTTTTTGTATTTGGTTTTATATTTCGTTTAGTGCGGGGTCATAAGTAAAAATACACACAATCCATAAAGTAACTAATACGAATTGATGGTGTTTACTTTAACAATGAATTAAAAAGTCAATGAATTAAATTACGAGTCGGGTTTTTTGGTTTTTGAAATTGATAAGAACTTTATTTATCACCGCTTTAATAAAAGTATTGAATATTTTGTAAGAATGGTTTTTAACCTACTTTACATCCTAAATGGTGCTTCAAAATAAATAATGATTCCAAAAACATAATTATGATTTTTAAAGACCTATTTAATGATACCCCACTTGTCATAGATCGTCGACTTTATTTTTTTTTTCATTTTCACAATTTGACGTCTGCTTGTCGCTATATTAAATGAAGACAAGTCTTTAGTGACACTTACAAGAGAAAAATCGGCTGACGTAAGAATCATTAAAATCAACCCACGTGTTTTGTCTGTATATTGTCATAAAGGAACAAACATTGATACATAGACTGATAATAATTGCATTACCCTACGCAGTGGGGTAATCTAATCATGTTATTAAAATTTACAAATTAACCTAAGAGTTAGTTAAGTAGGTTTCACGTTGGTAGTTTTTAATTGTTTATAATGCCGTTTTCGATGCGTAACAATGCGTTTTCTTCCGAAGAGTTCGGCAGAGGTGAACCTACCTATAGAAAACCAATATTGGAAATAGGCATTTACGATACCATATGATATGTTGCTATATTTTTGCCGAGCACTTCACCCGCAATTTCATCCGAGTAAAATTCATGGCTCATGTTACTCCGGAATAATGTACATAGCTGTTTTTTTTTAACCGGCTAAGTTGTTTTTGAGTTTATCCATTTCAAACCACTTTGCAAAAAAGCAAATGTTATTTAACGAACAATCTAATCTTTCCTCTTTATAATATTAGTATACTATAGATGCCTTAATTAATCAATATTAAAGATGTGATAAAAAATATAGCATAACTCCAAAGAAATCACATAAATATATATGAAAAAAAAAACACTTATATCTTGAATTTCGCCAGACAATTGTGTGCTATCTAAGGGTACCATATGATGAAGGGGTCTGCAAGGACCGATGCCTGCCGGGGTCGCGTGATTGTTCGAAAGAGATACCGTAACCCTGGCACATGGGCAACTGAAGGAACACGGGTGGGTTTTAGTCAGTAAAAGTCTGACACGCCCTCCCGCTCCGCCCAGAGCGGGAGATGTCCATGGTTTCCCATCCAAAAAAAAAAGGTACCATACGACCTAGTAACTGGGTTGTGGAGGTCAGACAGGTAGTCGCTCCATGTGAAATACTGGTATTCAGCTGCAACCGGTTAGACTGGAAGCCGACCCCAACATTGTTGGGAAAAGGATAGGCACGTGATGAATTGGATGCTAACGAGTTAATACATCGACAAGCCCGCTACTAAGCAATTTCAAATAAAAAACGCAATAACACTTTGCTCGACCGGGGAAACGAGCTCAAGAGCCGAGCCCGTGCAAAAAAAACAATAATGATTGTCACAACTAAATTGGGGTCGGATTCTAGCCTAACCGGATGCAGCTAAATACCAGTATTTTATATGGAGTGATTGCCTATCTGACCTCCACGACCCAGATACTGGGTAACAGGAAGCCTCTAATTCGGGTTTGTCATACTTTCGTCTTCACACGCGTAACGGATGTCAAAAATCTACGTATGAAAACCGGGAGCAACGGCTTAACGTACTTTCCAAGACATGGACCAACCGCGACAAACATAGCTCAACCATGCAAAAAACAATACTCGAATAATTAAAAACAAAATATTCTGCCCAAAAATCCTTTCAAACCGAAATAATTGATTAAATATCGTCTGAAAACACTCGTCCCTTGCCTTAATTAAATATGTAAGTACAACAAAGAGTTTAAATGTAATAAACAATATTAATATTCAACAATTACGATCAATTTATTTAGATTCTAGTTAGTTAACGTAATTACTGTGAAAAGTTACTGAATTTTAACTAGAGCGCTGACTCGGAGAAAACTTTTGCTTTGAGTTTTGAATAGTTTATAAATAAATAATGTTGTACTGCGTTATTTTCTGAAACTTTATTTATTTGATGTTATTTCTGATTGAACTAATTTACACTGAGTTAAATATAATTTATTTGTAGTTTTATATAACTATAGCTTTTGTTGGCAACTTCGCCCGCGTAGTGGTCGAAAAATATACGACAAGAATTTGCTACCGAGATAAAAAAGAATCCTATGTGCTAATTCTGGTTACAAATTACATGTGTGCCAAATTTCTTCCAAATCCGTACCGCCGTTTTTGCATGATTGAGTAATAAACATTTAAACATCCAAACTTTTAATTTACAATATAAGTAGTATAGTAGGAGTAATTTGTAGTTTTAAAAAACTACAGTTTAATTAATACACAATTTTAATTTATCATCAGCAAATTTGGTCTCTATAAAGGTTAACTTTTATCATTTTTATTTGGGTTTGTTTTATCATTCAATGGTTTACGTCAACATGTTAATCGACTATACCCTGTAAATTCTACTTAATATTATAAATATGAAAGTTTGTGAGGAAGGATATATGTGTGGATAGATGTTTGTTGCTCTTTCACGAATAAACTGCGGATCAGCTGTGAATAAAATTTGGCACACAGATAGTTTATAACCTGGATTAACTCATAGGGTACCTACTTTATGTCCCGGTAGTCCATTCCCGAGGGTTAAATTCCGACCTCCATGCAAGTGAAGTCGCTGGCAAAAGGTAGTATCATCATAATTATTACCCCGAATTATGTTGAAGAGGGAAGGTAAGAACTCGCTGAAAAAATCGATCACAAGATTTGACTTATAAAAAACTCGCTGCTGATAAAATAAAGTGAAAACACAACTGAACCTGCCTTCTAAAAACCGGAAAATATATTTCTATTTTCCATGCTTTTAAAAGTAAAAAGCGCTTTCAATACGAAGTTTGTTATACCGACACTGACATGACAGAAACGTCGGGACGTTTGCCGTGAGACAGTACTGTAGCGGTTAATGTCCATCCATTGCTAGTACATGTCTTGAGTATTATATTACAGCCGAGCCCAACCATTTGCGGTGGAACAAACATGTGTTCAGTGTTAGTAGACAGACAGAATGGAACGGTAACTGTGCAACTGGGTTAGCTGTCTAAAACGTATAAGTTTACGTTTAACACTAGATTTACCAGACCAGTCATTTTGACTGGTCGTGCAATTTCAATTCAAAATTCCCATTACATATAAAATTTGCTTTCCGAAATAATGTTATGACTTTTGTAGTTATAAGTAGAGAATACATTTTATGAATTTAATGTTACTTTATATATATTAGTTACAAATAAGTTTTTTGTTATTAACATTTATACGTTTTCACGACCAGTCAAAATGACTGGTCTGGTAAATCTAGTGTTAAGTTAAAGATTGCGTTTTGTTTTTGAAAGAAAATTGAAAGGAATTGGAGGAAGTCTTTGCCATGCGAAAAACATACAAAATAAATTGTTCTACACAAGCGACTCAACCCGGCTTTGCAGGGGTACAATGGTGACATGTTAAAGTATCAAGATTACTGTGCTCCATCTAAATTTTGAATGTATAATAGTTAAATGTAAAACTTACGGAGCAACCCAGTCACACAGACAGACAAAAAACCGGCTTATATAAAATACTAGCTTATGCCCGCGACTTCGTCTGCGTCAAATTTTTGCTCCCCTGACCCTTCCCGTCGCATCGATTTGCCTGCAGTTTTCGTCCATTTTTCGTTGCTGATCGCTCCTTTTGAGTTATAGTGAGTCAACCTTAAAAGATAGACATATGCTCTCCCGGACTTTTTTTTATAAATTTTTAAAAGGAACAATCCCGTCATACATGATTTTTGCGTTACTTTAACCGTTTACGCAGCACACGCAACGGAAACTCTCAAAAGGAATAAATTTTCCCCGTTTTGCAACATTTTTCATTACTGCTCCGCTCTTCTTAGTTGTAGCGTAATGTTATATAGCCTATAGCCTCCCTCGATAAATAGGCTACTCAACACAAAAATAATTTTTCAATTCAGACCAGTAGTTCCTGAGATTAGCGCGTTCAATTAAACAAACAAACAAACAAACTCTTCAGCTTTATAATATTATAGTATAGATATAGATGACTTAAAGTTGGATTTTATAACAGCCAAAAATCCATGCTTGGCTCTGGAATCGAAGCGATCAACTGACTGCCATGCCATGCCAATTACGGAATTCAATAGTGTGTCTCGTAAGCCGCCAGCTCGTGAGTCGGAAACCAAAATATTTTCCAACAAACATATTATACAAAAGTAGCATTTAATAAAAATATGACATCAAATAAAAAGTACCAAGATGTCTTATGGAATACAGACGTCAACATAAATGATGTGAGAGTGAGTAAAAGTATTGACTTAACGTTGTGAGCGGAAGACATTACTGAATTAGGTGTACTTCTCGTCTTCTGTGCTGAAGAAAATTTAATAAATTACTCGACTACTCGTCTAAGAGATAAAGAGATGTTTTTCTGAAACAATTCATGGCAGTTTGCACTGGTAAAGGCTATGTTCTGAAGAACGTGATGCATAGTAAAATTTTACGAGATATTTTTTATCTATGTAATGTTGGACTGTTAATATTATGTTCTTATTTTGACCAAAGAGGTTCAGAAACAGGTTAGACAGCAGAATCTTTTTACATATACTAATATTATAATGACGTAAATTCTATAAGTTCATGCGTAGGGAAGACTACTCCGGAGGAATCGGCTAGATGCAGGAAGCACAGAACCGGCCAAAGAGGCAGAGCTTGAGAGACGTTCACTACGTCCAGTAGTGAAAGACTTTCGAGTGAGTAAGTGGTTAATTTTATACAGCCAGATTATGTATCACAATTAATCAAAAACATATAATATTAGTAGCAGTAGTACTGTGTTTTTAAAAAGCTTAATAATAACTGTTACGCAAATATCAAGTATTTCGATTAAACGGCATTTTTTAACAAAACTCAAATGAAATTAATGAACAAGTTATCTCTGTTTGTGGAATTTCTTTGTTCTAGCACTCAGCAATTTGGAACAAAAATATACACAGAATAGATACCTTATTTCTGTGAATCCTTCCATTTGTTTTAGTTTTAATGGTTACAGATTGTACGAAATAATATGTAAAAAGGAGATGATCGAATGGGTCACGTGTTTCATTTCGGAGAAAATTTAAGCTAAACTTTTAGTTATAACAAAAAAAAAAATAAAGGTTTGTATAATTCTTCTAGTTTACTGGAATATAGTACCAAATATATTTAGATGGTTTGGTCAGTTAGGCAGTCGGTCCATGTAAAATACTGATATTCAGCTGCATCCGGTTAGACTGGAAGCTGACCCCAACATAGATGGGAAAAGGCTAAGCAGATAATGATGATGATGATTTAGGTGGTTTGGTCGTGTTGAAAGGCTGACTGAAGGACGGCTTACAAAATGTATTTAAAAGGCAGATGTGAGTAGAAACACTGGGGGGGGGGGGACATAGTGACCTTCTTGGTGATTGTCTTCAGAAAGGTCAAGTACGTAGTACTCGTAACCGGCGTGTGTGTATGACCAGATGTATAAACCTGTTTTTTTTTGTGGGTGGGACATCATCAAATGAAGTCTCCCGCTCTTGGGTGGAACGGAAAAGCGTGTCAGACTTTTAATGACTAAAACCCACCGGTGTTCCTTCAGTTGCCCATATGCCAGGGCCACGGTATCTCTTTCGAACAAATCTCGCGACCCTGGCAGAGATGTATAAACCTAAACGAGGCAAAATGAGTATGCAAGAATCGTAGTATGTGGCGTTCCGTAGTTACTGCCAACACCCAAAAAAAGTGTGAGTTAATGTATGTACATATGTATGTAGATACCTTATTTCTGCAATTGTTTTAGCTTTAATGGTTTCAGAACGACCGAAATAATATGTAAAAGAGACGGTCAAATGGGTCACGTGTTTCGTATCGGAGGAAATTTAAGCTACACTTTTAGTTAAAACAAAAAAGGTTTCATAAAACTGTAACTAAGTAACTGGAATATAATATATTGTAAATTTCGGCTTAGTGATGTGTCTATTAACAGCCTGTATAATCCTATTCATTTTGTCGCATTGTTCAACTAAAGGAAACTCTCACTTTTACTCTTATTTTATAACAGAGTTTGTTAAAAAATAAGATAATTTTTTTTTCCACAAAAATAGCAATCGATTTCCATAAAAACACTACAAAGTGAAAAATAACTTTAATTTCGGAAGTCGGAGTCTTAGGATCTGTATTTAAGTTTTTTTGCCACCGACTTCCGAAATTAATTTTTCACCCTGTAGTGTTTTTATGGAAGTTGGTTGTTATTATTTTGAAAAAAGTTTTTATGTGTAACTTTTTAGTTATGGTATCAACCCCGCACTAATTCGGCATAATAGGAATAGTTTGGTTTTCTCATGAACCCATTGACAGAATTGGAAAAATTTAAATGTGACGACACGGGAAGCACCAGCTTTCAAATAGAAAAAGGATCATCAAAATCGGTTCACCCAGTCAAAAGTTTTGAGGTAACAAATATATATTTTTTTAAATACTGTCGAATTGAGAACCTCCTCCTTTTTTTTGAAGTCGGTTAAAAAGCAATTGATATTACGATTAAAATATACTTATAATATACTTTCAATAGAGTCGTCCCCTATTACATGGGACTTAAACATAACTGAGACGTCACTGAGCAGGGTTAGTCCAGTGATAACAGCTGCGACTTATGTGTGGTCGTGTGTTTGAACCCAAGCTGGCGCTTTGCTGGCGATGAAATTTATTTACACTAATGTAAATAAATTTCATCGCCTTTGCTCTCAAAATGGTGAAGAAAACATTGTGATGAAGCCGTCTTGTCCTAGAACCATAAATTCGAAGACATGTGTCATCTACCAACCCGTACTAGGCCCGCTAATTATACTATAGCCCAGTCCCTGTCCAAGAGAGGAGGCCTATGCCCCAGCAGTGGGAAAATTATAGGCTGATTTTGCAAACTTTTCTGGCGCAATGTGGATGTACTACATAATAGGTACACCTCTGCCCAACTTTCAGCGAGACAAGGCGTGATGTTATCTAGGTTATCGACTCACCATTTTATTCTTTACACATTTCATTTTCCTTCAACTACATTTTCATGTATTTTCAAACGACGAAAAAACACGGTGGAGGTTCTCAATTCGACGCGTATATTTTTTTTTATGTTTTTTTTTATGTATGACCACGCATAACTTTTTACATAGTCGTCCGATTGTGATAATTCTTTTTTTATTGGAAAGGGTATACTCCCAAGGTAGTCCCATATAAATTTGGAAAACAAAATCGAACCCTAAGGGTCGGAAAACAGGGGATGATTGAGTGTTCACTCACTTATTGTAATGTATAACCACGCATAACTTTATACAGAGTAGTCCGATTTTGATAATTCGTTTTTTGTTGGATAGGGTATACCTTGCCAAGTATTATCAGTACATTAAAGTCACAAAAAAATATAAAATAAAAACTTTTTGACAAAAAATTAAACCGCCGAAAAAACTGAAAAGCATCTTCTTTACACGCGGGCAAAAGCTAGTAAAATAATAAACCTTAAAATTTTGAGTCGGCGCTGAAAAATCAATGAAGAAAGATTACTCAAAGCGCCGACTCATAATTTTAAGGTTTATTATTTTATGCTTTTCAGTTTTTTCGGCGGTTTAATTTTTATACATGAATTTCATTCCACAAAGCAAAAAGCAAAGTATTTTTTTTCACACGTTGAAGTGTTCGCCTCAATACCGTTTTGACGATATTTTCCTAAAAGCTCTTAAAAGATTTTTTCTTCAGTCTTTTTCAAAAAGTGTTACTGTTTCATTTTAATTAATTTTCAGCCTCTGAAAACTTTTTGTTAAGTTTTATGAAAGGAAAGTTCTAGAATTTTATCAGTTTCTGTTGTTTTTTTTTGCGTCCCGTTATGCCTTTGACGGGGAAATTAAATAAGTAGGTAGCTATTTACCCTATTTTTTTTTGCTTCATTTAGTCTTGAGGATTCTCAACAAAAGCTTTTATTTTACAAGGGTTAAGAATTAAATTAAACATGAGATCAAGCCGCTCTTTTCGTTCTCAGATTGTAAAAACTAGAGAAATGATTACTTATAAAATTGACTGATAAGTCTGATAACTTAGATGATTCATAAATGCAAAAAACAACTGTTCCTTTTCACCTACACATATTCATATTATTTTTTTTATTGTTTGTCACTCGTGAAAAGACGGTTTTTATAATCTGTCGTAGGCAATGCCTACAAAACGCCCAATTATTATCAGCCAATCTACTAAACAGTTATTTTACCTGATTATAAGATTTATTTATCACCTCAAAATAAAAAATAATAATGTTTGAAAATAAAATGAAGTTCATGAATCTCAAATAGGTACTGTAGCTTCAAGGCTGAGCAGACAGTCACAACGCTACTCTAATAGTTGTAGTCTTCGATAAAAACTTCATGGAAATCGTTCTACCAGAATCTGTCAGCGGGGAGCTTCTTTAGATAGTATAGAAAAGTCGCTTCCCGCGTTTGTACGCTTATTTATTTATTTATTTATATATACTTTATTATACACCATAAAAATACATCACAAAAAACATTACAATGATTACAAAATATACAATGGGTGGCCTTATCGCTTTATGCGATCTCTTCCAGGCAACCATGGAATGGACAGTGAAAAGCGTGGACATAAAAGGGGTATGTCAATGGTGTGAACACAACTAAACAGAAAACTAAAATAATTAAACAGTTATTTATATCCTAAATAATATACACATAAATACATACATACTAAATATCCATATCATCATCATCATCATCATTTCAGCCGTAAGACGTCCATTGCTGAACTTAGGCTTCCCCCAATTTGGGGGGCTTTGCCATAATCGCCACGCTTGGCAGGCGGGTTGGCGATCGCAGTATGGTGGTAAAATGCACAGAGAACGCTGCTGCCCATTCTCTAGTAAGTCACAAAAAAATAAAACACACAAAAAGACACAGACAAGACACAAAAATTAATGACGACAGTACATAGAAAATTACAGTTCGGTTAGGAGAACAAGATCACAATAAGCTTAGATCTTTTAATAAACACCACGGATTATAACCTGGTTTTCACCAATAGAGAGAGTGATTAAAGAGGAAAGTGTATATGTACAAAGCGCTAGCTAGAGCTATTTTATGAATTAAAGCTGTAGGTAGGTACTTATTGCAACAAAAGTAAAGAATGATTACTAAGTGTTTTTAATATTTTAACCGCTTGAAACCCGAGCGCGCATCTTCTTATTGTAAAGTATTTCAATAAAAACTCAACCGTTTATATTCGTGATACATTTTCCAATTTCATTTAACTCGCATTTCAATATTCGAGATTGTAATTTAACATGATGAAACATTGGGTTTTGAGGATTCATCTCTGAAAATATGAATACCTACAGAATTTCAATAGAGCTCTATTTGAACAGAAAAAACTTGGAACGCATTGCAAAAAAATAGCTGCATTTCAAACTGTTTTTGAATTTTATGTTTTCGGTTGTGAATATTGTAGGTATGTTTTACTGTTGTTGTTGCTGTCCAGTTATTCACTTAATTTTCAGTATATCTTCCTTTGATTATTTAATTATCATTTGATACCCTAATATATGTGAATTCTCCTGAGCAAAATTAATTGACTATGAATTTTTATTCGATAATCTCTGCAGCCTTTTAGAAGTCAGTCAGTTAGAATACAAGAAATTGATTTTCCATGAATAGAAGAAGGGGTGTTTTGGGGTATTGTCTTATGTCATTTTGATAATTTTTTAACTAAAAAGGAGATGATTGTCAGCCTGATTTGAATAAATGACTTTTGACTTGATTTCGTTTCAGAAAAATCGACATTCTGTTACTAAATAGGAAAAATCGGGCACCAATAAATTCGTGTTAATAATGCAAAATAACTCACATATTTCTTTTTCAACGTATTTCACTCACTGCCAATCTTATATTGAATTTTCAAATAAGAAAATCTCACGTTTTCACCTAAGAAAAATATTCAAAGATGGCGCCGACCGCAATTTAATGTATACATAGGCTCAACTCATTAATCAGAATACCCTTATATAATTTATTTCTGGGCACTTTATCCAGAGTGGGACATCAATCAATCGGGAAGGGCAATAACCCAGGTGTTTTTGTCTGAGCCTTATTTATAACTCAATCTGGCACGGCCTTAACGAGCGTCCCTCATAAATTGTGTAGAACAAGGCTGTTCTACCTTAGGACCACGGGCCAGTAAGTGGACCGCCAACGTATTTCGATTTGTCTACTAAAACCAGTCAGCTGGCGATAGTACAAAGAGAGCAGATTTCAGAACTTTAAAGCTGCTTACGGAACAACTTTGAGGTTCTGAAATCATAACATAATATCACGCCTTGTTTCCCCAAGGAATTGGGCAGAAGTGTACCTGTAGTACACCCGCATTTAGTGTTGCAAAGGACTCGAGTCCTCGAGTCGTAATTTTAAAGACTCGACTCAATTATGCAAGACTCAGTGTGCTCAAAAGGCTCGGAGTCTAGAGTCAAGCCGAGTCCGAGTCATTTACAAGCCACTCGAGTCTTAAAAAGGACTCGAGTCTCAAAAAAGGACTCGAGTCTTAAAATGAATTCGAGTCTATGAATAACTCGTCAGATTATTTGTACGCATAATTACATCATAACCACTCCATTAGAACTTATCATTCTTCTATTCGAGTCTTTTCGAATGATGAGCTACAAGTTTCATCTTTATGCTCCAAGTTTTTTCTTTAAGACTCTAGTCCTTTTTTGACTCGAGTCCTTTTTAAGACTCGAGTCCTTTTTAAGACTCGAGTGCTTGACTCTAGACTTCGAGCCTATTGAGCACACTGAGTCTTGCATAATTGACTCGAGTCTTTAAAATTACGACTCGAGGACTCGAGTCCTTTGCAACACTACCCACATTTCACCTGTTATATTTAAGTCCTATGTTATGGGGGGCGAGCCTATTGCCAGCAACCGGGCACAATGCCAGACTCCGGGCTGCTACTGAGTAATCCAAATAGAAAAACCCAATAACGCTTTGCCTGACCTAGGAATCGAAACCAGGACCTCAAGCTCAGCAGTAGCACTTGCTACCACTAGACCAACGAGGCAGTCACTCTTTGCGCAACACATTATAAATCATTTTGGGGATTTTCTAATCTATTGCTTAAATATGTTGGAAAAAATTGTCTGCTCTGTAACACGTATCACGGCTGTTTTCTCGAAAGGGCTCGTCAGGGGCGTATCTACTATAGTACTTGCACATTTTGATAGTTACATTGAAAACACATTAAATAAAATGTTTCATTGAAAGCTGCGGGTTGGCATTGGCTCCTCGTATACCTTCCAAGGGTCTGGGACCAAGGGACCCGAAATATGCCATAGATATTTTACGTGAAAAATAATAATTATGTTGAAACTTTCCTTTGACTTGTACACGACACAAAATTCTTAGTTAAGAACACCGAATTATATGATCGATAAATTATCCCTAACTAATTTCTCCCTCTACTACTAACTAATTGAAATAAATTACACTGAACTCCGAATGAACCTCCTATTCTTTACTGACATTTAATGAGAAATCATAATTAATTTAATTAAGTACCTCATTGTAGTCTAGCAGTAATATAATTACTTACACAAAAACACTCCTTAATTTGGTTGTAAATAGTGATGTGGTGAATCGCCAAAAATGTATATCCATGGATACGGATCCGAATACGGATATTTGGTGTCAAGATCCTCGGATACGGATCTTGACTTTCTTACTCAATCGGTGTCGATGAACGTGACTTTGAAACGATAGTTGACGCCACTTGACGCTTTATTAGTTGATTTAGTACTTTTGAGTTATGTACTATTTGTATGATAAGTCACTACGATAAATGTTTGCAATATACAGGTGGCCTAATGGTCAAATCGTGTCAAAATATAAAGGACAAATGTTTGATTTAAAAAAATAAAAAAGTAATCTGAATGGAATTTAATAGTTTTTCATTGTTATCTAATCACCTATAATAGAATTTCATCTATGTATTGAAAATTAATAAGGTAAAACATCCTCCAATGAAGTAACGAAAACGAAATACGTACACGGATCTTTTTTCACCCTCGCATATCCGCGTATACGGATATCCAGTAAATCACTAGTTGTAAAGCATTACACGTGAGCGTTGTTGAAAAGCTCTTGTTCCACGAGGAAAAGTTACGAAAAATAAGATGGGTAGTGCGTTGAAAGATTTCCAAATAATACATGTTTGGGGAATATTTATTGTCCTTGACATCGATACCGGCTTGTTAAGTTTTTTGTAACTCGATCTGACCCAAATGGGGATGAGTCTTGTTTATTTCTAATAGCTTCCACACGTGACTTCGTCTGCGTGAAATTTCTTGGTTTAACATAAAAAATCGTATGTATGTACTTAGCAATATTGTTGCTTTCTATAATTGATAGAATTTTCAGAATCGGGTCCGTAGTCCCGAAGATACCGTTATCCCAGTAGTTGTTACCCTACCTTCATACAAACTCACAAGTTTTACTTTTTCCAATTTATAGCTACTGTCTCTGACTTTTTCAGCGAAGCATAGAATAATCAGCTTATAGCGTTCCCACTGCTGGGACGCAAGCCTCCTCTCGATGAGAGTGAATAAGCCGTAATTTACCACCCGTGCGGCTTGGTAGATGTCAAATTACTTCGATTTTTTGGTTCTGGGACATACCGGTTTCCTCACGATGTTCTCCCTTGCCATTTTGAGAGCAGTGGTGATAATATTATTTATACAATGAAAAGCGCCTGTCTGGGTAGGAACCCGTGGCCTACATCTTGTAAGTCGGGACCGATGCCACTGAGCCACCACTGCTCGACATTTCTTTTTTTTGAACATAAAATAAACAGGATTACAGTTTGAGCTTCGCTGTCCTTGTCAGCATGTATTCTATAGCGTTGCTTTGGCCGCCCGCGATATAACTTAATTTTCTCTTAGGTTTCTATCTGCCTGTTTTCTTTTTATTCGACTTCTTAGTGCTGTAGCGTGTTGTAAGTAGCCTATAAGCTATAAGATACCCCTTGATCCATTGATCTCAAGTCTGACAACCAGACTTAGGTTATCAGACAGACTTGAGATTCTAACTACGCGTAACAACAATCAAAGATCTACAAATGATAGCCGAGACCAACGCCTAAACGTGGTTTCCGAGCCACGCAGGGTTCTCGATATGGACCTAACTGATGGTCACCAATCCAGGAATCGACCACTGAAAACGTAGTTTAACGTTCAATGGAGTAGTGCGGTTGTTATTATTTCGCTTAAGGCCCTTCATACTCTCGCATCGACATAATAATATTACCTCTCCATAGCAACAGCGAAATATAAACCCCACATTAAAGAGACGATAACATAATTACTTGAAAACAACGGCTCATTCTTGTGACATGTTCTGTAATCCATTTATAAAGGGTTACTTGCCAATCGTTAGACGGAGATACCTACGGTTCGCCCACATTTCACCAGTAATGCTTTATTATCATCGTTATCTACAGTCCAACTCCACCCTCTACTGGGCATAGAAAGAAAAACCGTTTCTTTGTGGCAAACATGACACATGGAAAGCCCGAAATCTACAAAAAAAAAAAGTAATAGTTAGGGGAAAATATGTGTCACAACCACGCAAAACGGCCAGCGCTCAGCATAATGATGTCACTCTATGCGAGAAAGAGCCCCAGCGCTGTTTTTCAACGACAGCCGGCGCTGACGTGATGCCGTCGACTGGTGCAGCAAACAATCAGTAAAATAAATACCCCTGTGTCAGCCTCATCTAGGCTATGCACGCAATGGCAACAAGTGATGTTTAAGTCCCATGTAATAGGGGTCAACCCTATTGCCATCAACCGAACACAATTTCAAACTCCGGTCTGTTACTGAGAAATTCTAGACAGAAAAACCCCACACTTTGTTTGACCAGGGAATCAAACCCAGGACCCAATAGTAGCACTTACGACTACTTAACAAACAAGTCCAATCGTATTTGTTGGAAAGATGTATGTATAGGCTTTGTGCCCAAACTATCAAATTCAAATTTTGTCTACAAGCTAGAACAAATAAATTACCTTTGACGCGGGCTAGACAATTTTAGGACGTCTGAGGACGAGGACGATAAAAGAGGTCAATTGTCTGTGAGTTGTAGAAGTCTATTTTACTCGAAATATCTTAACAGATAGACTAGTTGGGTGATTATTTAACATACAAAGTAATAATTGATTGCAATTACTTTCATTTTGGCAGTTCAAAGATGTTCATTGCGTTATTTAGGTTTCTGAGCAGATGAATATATCAAACCTGTGAAGCAATGGATGAGAAATTTTGCTTCAATATAATTGGTTGAAATGATGGTGCTTGGCACCCTCCTATGTCCAGCAGTAGACGTTTTTCGGCTGAATTGATGATGATCCTCGAATGGTGATTTAACGTTTATTAGCCAATTATGGTGCATGTTGCCTTCTTCAGTAGAGTCTCTCAAAGTCAATTCAAATAGTTACAATCTCCGTAACTCTGTTATTAATTTTAAATCAAAACTGCTCAAAGCCCTATTCAATTTAGCTTAAAACTAAAACCCATTGCATATATTAGATACAAAATTAATTATTCAATAGTTATCAGCGCTTCTAAAGTAATTTTCGGGAGATAATGTATTTTGATTGGAAGCCGTTTCACGAGCCCTGGAGCGAACTTCGTCAATTAAACAGCCGTAGCTGTCCCTGATCCGACAATTTGTGAATTTCCATGTATTATCGCTTCATGACGTCACTTTTCGAAACTTTGTAACGCGACATAAAGTAAATTATCACATCTCGATTACATGACTGGATTAAGTGAATGGATATCACCAAATCGAAATTGCAATTGATTTTGAACTAAACTAATTATTTATGAAATTTTTTGGTTTTGCCTGTCCAGAAAAATTCAATTAGACACTAGTTTTAACGAATCAACTACTTTCGGAAAGTCCCGTATTTTCATTGAAGGACTTAGAAAGTAGAATCTCCGTTTTGTTTTTACACCTCTGAAACATACAATGGCACAGTGACTTGACTTGATTGTCATGGAAATGCTAGTAACGCAATGCAGTAGTAGTAGTGCAATGCTCACTCTTGTCAGTACCGGCAGTTTTTCTCTTGACTAAGTACGGTGTGGGTAAATATTAATATTTCATAACCTCCACGTTATCAAGCTTATTTTTGGGGCACTGGTCCGTAGCAAACTTGAGTCTAGTGCGTGCGTATGGAATCCTTTTGAGAAGCAGTATGCGTTAGCTTTAGAAAAAGTTCAAAAAGCATTCCTTAGATATCTTTACCAGCGCTTGTACGGGTTTTATCCTTTCTTGTATCCCACTAAATTTCTGTTGGGTTGCTTAAGCTTTAATTCTCTAGAAGTAAGAAGGTCGCGCGATCAGATGACTGTAATATTTAAAATTATTAGGGGGATTATTGATGCTCCTGATTTGTACAATGATATCTGTAAACTATTTGTCCCAGACAATTACTGTCGTGGCAGAAAACACCGCTTGATGGCTTTTCCAACTTGCCGTACTATTGCGCACTCCAAGTCACCTATTCCTCGGACATTAGCAAATGAATGGAAGATGATACTGTCAGAATGTTTGAATTTTTGTGAGAAGAATGCATGACTGTGCTAAATGAATTGTAAGTGTCAAAATAGTTTTATTATATGTTTAAATAGTGTAATTGGCTTCGGCCGTTCTATTAAAAAAAAATAAAAAAATCTAGCAATTTAAATCCTTGTCGACAATCCGATACGAAGCTCGTACATAATTTATTACCCATTAGCAAGGGTAAAGATGGATGAAATTCGATTATCGAAAACCTATAAGGTCTAAGCTTGGAATAATGATTAATGAGAACTACCTTTTCTGACTGAGGTACCTATCCCACCTCTGATAAGAAAGCGACTAGCTATTAACGATTTTCTCGCTCAAAAAACATACATCAGCATTTAGCATTATCAGCCTATAATATTCCCACTGCTGGGACACAGGCTTCGGGGAGTAGCCCGTAATCCAACCACGCAGGCCCAGTTGGTAAATGTCACGTGTCTTCGAATATTTCCCACAGGACCACTAAAATCTGTGTGGTTCTTTCCTCAAAAGACCATTTCAGACACCGATCTATATGGTCATCAAAAGATCTGACCAACAAAATTATATCCGTTTCTTTTTTTTGTTATATATACATTGACATTGGGGAGGAGCCACTAAAACTAAATTCCTCCTTATAAAAGTCATGTACTATAAACCATTCAGATACCCCACAGTCGATTTATATAGAATCTGTGGCTTACTTTCAGTTACAAAACTTTATTTCTTAATCACGACTCTACACTAACAAAAATCTATTCCGTTTACCAAAGACAATCAGGAGAAAAGACGAAAGGATATAGTGGCCTACTCCCCAAGGGTACGAACCGCTTGTGCTCGACGTCAGTATGACACCCAGTCAGCCTACATCTATAATAAAATAAATGCAAAAGTAAGGTTCCACCGTCAGGACTCACACGTATGCAAAAAGGCAATAACAGAGTGGCAAAAAACGTACATACGAGGAAACGGAGCAAATCTTAGTTAGACTTGCTTAAACAGTTTTTGTAATCCACTTACTCACACACACACACACACACACACACACACACACACACACACACACACACACACACACACACACACACACACACACACACACACACACACACACACACACACACACACACACACACACACACACACACACCAGCACAAAACTTGTTTAAAATAAGACGCACATACAGATTCACATAGTAATAGAACTCCAGTTACCTATACAAAGAGCTGCAAATTAGTTTTTAAGTCACGTAATGTTATCTTTCCTTTTAAATTTTATATGTATTTTTGGTCACCTTTTGTGAATAATCTCAAAATTGTTAATAATTTAAGGGAAAGAGCGAGATATCCCCTACACAAGTATTATCAAATACTTACTGGGGATGTCTCATTTATAATTCATGTAACTGATTTGGCACAAAGATACATATTTTCATTTTTTTTTCAACATTGATAATTTTTTATATATACAATGACATGAATATTTACTGTTTAAAGTATCATATTGTTTTAATTATTGTGAATGTGAAGACTATGTGGGTCTTTTTAAATTTTGTTTTCTTTCTTTCTCAGTAATCATGATCTGGCAGTTTGAGTAATTTATGTGGCCTACCCAAATGTCCTTTCTTTGGTATTGTTCGTCAAAGCGTTGGGCACCTTATATTCCGAGTTGAGCTAAACGATTAGTGACAAATGCTTGCACTGTCTGGACAGGTCCACTCAATCTGTGTGGTTCTTTCCTCAAAAGACCATTTCAGTCACCAATCTACATGGTCTTCACATGATGTGAACAAGATTAAGTCTGGACTTTAAAAGAGACTGTGAGTTTGTTTCGGCCTTTCTTCTCAGAGTAGTCAGTTAAGAAACGCCAAAATCATCTAGTTTAAAAATAAATATCATTGACATGTAAAAGTGTTTGTACAAACCTACTTACAGAAATAAAATCATTTATCATTTGGTTCTATGACATGCCGGTTTCCTTCACCATTTTGAGAGCAGTGGTGATGAAAATAATTTACTAAGTTAAGCGCCTGACTGGGTTCGACCCTACGAACTACAACTCGTAAGTCGCGGCCATTACAACTGGGCCATAACTGCTCTAATTAAAACAAGAAGAATAAAGAAACATACAAAATTACATCTATTACCTATTACATAATATTTAAGTTATCGTGAAAGCAAAAGATATTTGATCGCTGGCTGTTTACATTGCCAGCAACAACCTCCTCTCTCCACTAGTTTGTCGCAGAAAAAGATCTAAGTATCAAAGAAAAAAGTTTCTCCGCGAAGCTCGCTGAGACGGCAAACGCTCGCTGGGTTACTCTCACATAGAACATTCTTTTTTTTTTTTCTGGATGGGAAATCATCAAATGACTTCTCCCGCTCTGGGTGGAGCGGGAGGGCGTGTCAGACTTTTACTGACTAAAACCCACCCGTGTTCCATCAGTTGCCCATGTACCAGGGTCACGGTATCTCTTTCGAACAATCACGCGACCCCGGCTGGACTTAGAACATTCTCAGGTTTGTATCTGACATAAATTATAATTTAAGGCATAATTAGAGATCAGTGCTATTATATAAAGTAGTTTCTGTACCATATTATAATGCAAAGAAATGATTTTCACTTTTATCGCCAGTTGCAGTCGCGCACTCACTCATAGCGCGGCGAAAAATTTCTCAGAGCTAAGCTCTCTCTACGTACGCTCATTACACGTTTCTCGCTGACTCGCATCTAGTTGTTAGATCTACTCGTTTGCCACTTATCGTCGGTGGCGGGACAGGTGCCTTATTCTTCTAGCATAACATACCATAATCAGCCTAAATGTTCCCACTGCTGGGATACAGACCTCCTCTCTGGGGGAGGAGGCAGTAATCCACCACGCGGGCCCAGTGCGGGTTTGTAGAACTCCACATGTCTTCGAATTTTTGGCCCTTAAACATGCTGGTTTCCACGCGATGTTTTCCTTTACCGTTTTGAAAGGAGTGGTGATGAAATAATTTACACAAAGTAAAGTTCTTACTCGGGATCGAATCCACGACCTACAATTCGTAAGTCGCGCCCGTTACCACTGGGCCACCACTGCTCGCGTGGTACTGACCCCACTTTTCCCGCTATACCGGTAGTTAGTTCCCGTGAGATAATATCCGACCACGGCGCGGGCAAAAGAGCTGGCTCAAGCTATCTAATTATAATTTTTGCTCAGATAAAAGAAGATTCTGGAACATACTACCCACATGGCTTTCTTATAAAACAATGCTGTCATGCAAAAGCTACAACAATATCGATTACTAAATTCCATTCTTATTTTTTGTTCCCATATGCTTTATGTTAATACGATTACTTTAAATAAAAAATACATGACTCTGCTGAATTCCATACTGTTTTTTCTAATGCGAAATCTCAAATAAAAATAAAACAGATGTAGAAAAGGAAAAACAAACAGAATCTAAACGTTTATTTCTCTAGAGATTGGTTGCACCGATTTAATTTAAACAGAGAATAGTGGAAACAAAAGTTTTACCACTAGTGTTCGTCGTTTTTTATGGTCGTCAGATATCGTGTTTATCCACATAATATTACTAGCTGTGATATGTTTTGTTTACTGGATTATTTTACGATAAGAATTAATGAATATTGTAATTTAACTGACGACAAATACGGACAGTATCTAATTCTGTCGTTTAACTGTGTAAAATTGATACTGGTCTAGTGAACAGCTATGTACCTATGATTTCCATTGAGATAGCACTTGAATTTTTTTATAGTAAAATAATGTTCATCCTTGAAATAGTTAACTGTACCTACAGTCAGTCAATAATATCGAGAAGAACAGACTGATTAAAATGATCTATACAACTATGAAATTAAATATTTACTCAATCACAGTAGACGGAATGTTTAAGAACTAAGAGACAAAAACTGTCATTCTGAAAAGAACTATTTCCAATTGAGATAAAGTTTAATTTTATTAGTTGTTGCGATAATTTGAATAGTCTATTCCACTTGATATTTTTGACGCTGTTTGCACTAGTGACGATGTTCCTCCAGAAGGTCTTGAGAATGGTGACAAGTAAAACAGGTGGTGGCATGACGATCTTCGGACGGCTGCATTAAATATCATAGGGACCGCAAACCGCAACAGTATAAAATAACTTCAATAATATTCGTCCATGATTCGGCCATTTTGAATATTTATTCAGGGTTTACGAGAGGTCTTTTGAAGGTTAGCATTGAGATGAAAGTAGCTCGTTAATGTATTTATAAAATTGTTTTTAGAAAGACATCAAAAATATGGACTGTCTGTGTGTAGTGTCAAAATAACTGCTTGTTACTAAATGCATAAGAAAGTATAGGTATACTTACTGCGGTACTTTATCAACAAAATACTTTTATTTTTACTGTCTGTCTGTTTTCCGAGATCCAAGCAGGCGAAGCCACGGGCACAGCTAGTCTGTAATAAAATAGCATTTATTTAAGATCACTGCATCTTTTTGTAGTCTTCTGCGAACAAAGAAGTATTAGATAACAATACGCTATGATCAAATTTAAAAATACCTAAACATTTCTAGTGTTTAAATAATACCCACGTTATTCTTGACGATATCGTGAGACTAACAATAAGAAAAGTTGAATGAGAAGTTTCAGCAGAGTTCGCTCTCATGATCAGCAATTCAGCATGAGATATTACACTTGTTTTCTGAAAATAAACAATAAATCAGATTTTATCAAGACTCTTAGAATTTGCGATAAATATTTCGCCTTTGAAAGTTTGATTCGATTTTCGTAATTTGGTTTCTAACTTCAATTTCTTTCAAAGCTATATAATATTGATAAATTCTTTGAAAAACATATTTAACTAACTTGTCTAAAACATAGACACAATTTTTATCTATATTTTTTTATTATAAATTGAAGTCGCTTTTCGTATCTGTTTGTGCCAGTCAGTGCTCGCATTTATCAGTTATCAATCAAGCAGAACTCAGGACTAAAAGAGGTCAACGATTCGAAGAACAATACTAAAGAAGAGACATTTGGGGAGGCCGCTTAAATTACTCAAACTGCCAGGCCATGATTAAAACTTAACGAGAAAAACAAAACAAACAAATGAAAACATCCACACAGTCTACACATTCACAAAAATTAAAACATATCATAAAATACTTTACAAAGTAAATATTCATGCCATGAAACAAAAATCATCAATGTCAATATGTATATATAAATCAGGAAATAATCATAGTCAGATCCTTTGAGGACCAAGTAGATTGGTGTCTGAAATGGTCTTTGAAAGAAAGAACTACACTGATTTATTTATCAATTAACGTGCATCTCAACTCAGAACTTAAGGAGTTCAACAATTCAACGAACAAGACCAAAGAAAAGACATTTAAGCTAGGACGCATAAAGGGCTCAAACTGCCAGACCATCATTAAAACATACAGAAAGAGATATAAGAAAAAGTCAGTAACTAACATTTTTCTCACATTAACAATTCCTAAAATAATATTAGATTTCACAAAGTGTGTTTTAAACATTGATAAAGAAATCTCGATGTTTTGCTTGGATGTGAAAACCATGGGAAGCAAGAATTGGTCGTTAGTTGGATAGAACAACTTTCATATTTAAATATCATAAAAAAGACGAAGAAATAGAGTATAATAATAATATTCCACCTCTTCCTTAAAAAATAAGAATTCATTCCATAAAAAGCGTTCTAAACATGTTTTATTGTAATAAAATGGAGAACTTTGTTCCAATATTCATGCTTTCGTGTTTTATCATTACGGAATGAAAGGCTTGTATGCCACAGGTAGTGGGCAAAAACAGTCGGGTGGGAAATATAACACCGATTCAGTGGTTATATCCGCAGGGTAATTGCGTGAAACACTATCAGTAGGAATGGCTTTCATATTGACAGTTCAACAGTATTCATTGCGGTTTTTACGTTGAACAGCAGACACATTTTTCTAAAATACTAAGCAATGGATTAGTAATATTCTTCAAAATTATTCAGATTCTGATTGGCACGTTGAGGTACACTAGGATATTGCTTTTTTAGAGAACCCAGTATATTCGTCACACTTTTACATTTTTATTTTATTGGCTTTTGAAGTTTATTATCTTAAATTGCTTGCAACGTTAAAGTTACCACTAAGGGATCATTTAACAAAGGACGGAGAGAACAAAGGAGGATATTTTAATTTCTATTTATTTGATTTAACATTATTGGAATTGCATAGGAATTGTCTCTAAGAATCATGAATATGTACATAAATGTTGGTCTTAACCTAGGTAAGTCCTCAAATACATAACTAGTTGACAAACTCTTATTTTGACAGTGTCATGAACTAAGTATTGATAATTAAAGTTTAAATACGACAGAAGAAAAAATTAACAAACAACCGCCACAAAGACTTGTAGGGATTTTCTTTCCAAACAAACTATGAAGACAAAATATAACACTAAACTTCGTCTTCCCTCCATCACGTAAATCTATTCACGTTATATATGTACATAGCTATACATGTGTTTGGTCACGATCTGTCTCGATACATCACGGACCTATCTCAACAGTAAATACAGAATCTCATCTCGTATAGAGTTGTCTCACTTCACCACATCTGTGTTCATGTCTTCACAAACGTCAGCCCGACTTTAATAGAATTATAGCTTAATTGTATATCCCTTATCATTGCTGGTTCTTTATCTTTTTCGTTTTTCAGTTAACTCCACTACTCTGGATGTTTTAAGTACCTAACAAAAAAAAAGCATCTTCGGGTCTCACTAGAGAATGGACAGCAGCGTTCTCTAAGAATTTTACCACCATACCGCGATCGCCAAACCACAGCATCGCGAATATGGCAGCCCCCTCCTTTCATTTTTGGGGCAGGCCTGTGTCCAGTAGTGGACGTATTTCAGCTGAAATAATGATGAACAACATCAGAACTTTCGCGTTATATTTTCATAACTTCTGCATATTCACTATAAAAGACTTTACTGAAAATTTTTCATGCGTTCAAACAATACGAGTTTATTTGAAGCCAACGGCCATATGTCCAGTGATTTTTTATTTAGATACCTTTTATACTCAGAATTTCGTATTTTTCAATATGGTCAGTATCATTTTTCTAATTTAAGCAAGGCGAAGTTCTGTTATTTCTTCTACAGAATTTTGAATGTCAAAGTAAGATTGGGTTTTGCGTAAGATATTTGTCAGTAGCAGTGTCACGGTTTGAATAGGGTCTCACTCTATAAGATCGAACCACGGGCGTAAAATGAGTGTCCTCTAGATTAAGCTTCGCATAACTCTTTCTGGAATATGAGTATGTTCAGTTTCAAAGTTTTTCAAATCACCAGTGTCATTCCAGATTTTCCCTTTCATTCCTGTGCATCATTCCATTCCGTTTACAATCCGTGTCTTCGTTACATGGTATGATTGCTAGTCCTTTGTTTTTGCGTCAGAGCAAACAGCGAGCGATCGAGATGAGATTGCTTGGTATATCGCCACGCCTCGCCTCTGCACTATCAGATTGTGTGCGATTGCTGTATCAGATACTGTGTGATCAGATATGGTTTTATAGTTGAGTACGGGGAAATGAATATCAGTCTGTTGCAGTGTGTATGAGTTTTATGGTAGTTTTTCCTTATGTCCATAGTATATTTATATTCTTTTTCTTCATCGACACATCGATGGCAATCTATATTTTGTCGATCCTAAATTTGGCTACTTGTTTTGCACCTTCAGTAGCATCAGTTTTTGTATATTTCAAACTTTTCTTGAAGTTTTTTTTCTTCCCTTTTTCAGATTTTGTACATTTGTCATTTCAAATATTTATCCACTTGCAGTCTTTTACTGTTCCATGACTAATGTAAATATAGGACAAAATAAAACAAAGTTACTATAAGTATACTAAACTAAATGTTCCTCCTATTTCAGCTAATGTTATGTCAAATGTGAAATGTCAGCGTTTAGTCAGCAGTTTTACTTGAAGCCTTTAACCTGCAGAATAGCAGATACGATGTCGTTTACCAAAATTGTGGATGATATTGAAAAGTAGGTACTTGGAGTTTACGATAAAGATATATTAAAATCTGCAGTTCTGAGACTTGATAAGGATATCCCATAAACGTCAAACGGTGTTAGCGCGATATGAAATGCTGCATTGGAAAATTTTTGCTTGCTTGCACATGTCAAAAATTACTTATTTTACAAGTATGCGAAGATATTTTTTTACAGAAGATAAAAATGTTGCAATATTTTTTAAATCTTTACTAATAATATAATGTAACAGTTTTTTTATATGTTGGAATACGATACTATTTGGAAGTACCAGTCTCAGGATTAAATAAAAATCTTTTTGCATTTGATAGCCTGTCTCAAGATGTTGTGATGTCATGCTTGCAGCATGCTGTCACTCTTGAGAGGCTTTGGAATTGAGATTTTTTTTTTAATTCAGAAAGGACACTAAGCCCAACCAAAGAAATAGCGCAGGAGGCCGAGGGAGATTTTTAAAAATGTGTCTGTTATTTTCGTATATTGTGTATCTTGCGACTTCCACATGAAAGACGATGCGGGCAGAAACTAGTGTTTATAGAAAACGAAGCAATTTCTGTCTCTCATCATTCATTGCACATTCCCAGCATTACCAAATTTTGTTGCGCCAAATTCACAAGTAGACAAATGCAATATCGCATATGAACTCAGACGTCGGGACTAGAATAATATTAGAGTGAATGGAATTTTCCACGACCATATACGAAGAATTCTTGGGAGTTTCAGAACGATGATATGCACAGCATTATTTACACAGCAATATGCTGTGTAAATAACTACGATAAATGTTTTAAGGACCTCAACATAACATAACATTACTCTTTGCTAGCCAAACTGGGCAGAGTTAAATGTTTAATGATTTTGATTTCTCGAAGTAGGTTTATAAAAACAAGTCTAGTATAGTTTTAAAACCAAATGAGGGCGGCGTTGCCTATTTGACTACTCTGAGAAGTAATACCAAAACTAATTCAGAGGTCACAGTCTTCTCGCAGGTCGAGGCTTGAGGTCGTAATCTTGAGGTGTACTTAAAGTAGACGGTAATCCATTTATTATCAAGGGCACAAATCCAGACAGACACTAGTGTCTATCTGCAAAAATCCTTAAATGTCGTTTCAAGTAGTTGTTATGTATGTACCTGTTTACCCGAGGCTTTGAGAATATTATTATTCGAGTCTGAACGTTATTATTGATATCGTTTTGATCTTTAATCGCAAAATACTTCACCTCCTACTAACTAAGTCAATTGCACTTAACCCAATCGAACCCTCTTCTCAAAGCCAAGACTCTACAAAAATGATTAAATAACAACGCGGACCCAAGACCTCAAAAACCCAACTAGAAGCGCCCCTCCAAACGCAATTTGCGAGCACAAAGAATGTGAATCCGTTTCAACTAAAACACGTTTTTTCCACTAACTTCATTCTCGTTTTACGGCAAAGGTTTTTAGTATTTTCTGTGTATCGTTGAGTTTGTTCCACAAAGCGGACTGGATTGACGTCACAATGGAAGGTGTTCGTACACACGGCACAAAACATACGCTTTAGGTACGCTTTGTGAGTCGTAAAGGCTTTTCTAACTGGCTTTGTTTCAGCGGTATTGACGTACGCGAGGTGATTGATGTTTGAATGATTCTTTGATCCATTTTATATTAGTTGGTAAAATTAACGCCAGGTTGCTAAGTGTGGCGTTAATTTACAGCAGGGTTCTACATATAAGTATCAGCAAAAGCCCAGACATGTGGCAATCGGTTTCAAATCATTTCGTGTTCTAACAAAGACTTTCATTGCTAGTCGGTAGCTTAAATCGGTCTCATACGTTTTTTACTTTTTCATTATATTTATTGCTAATATAATGTGTTATTGTAGAAAGTCAAATTATGATGTCTTCACTTACCAATATAATATAACAAATATATAATCAGCCTTTATTGTCCCACTGCAGGGCAAAAGCCTCCCTTTCCTCCTACTCAACTAGATCCTGAGCCATTATGGTCCGATCCAAGCATCAAGTTCGTCCCACGCTTGGATGTTCCGCGATGCCGTTGAACGGAGTACACTGTCATCATCATCATCTTCATTTCAGCCACAGACTTCCACTGCTGGACATACGCCTCCCCTAAGCACCGCCACTTCAACTGCTTCAGTGCTTCTCGCCCAGCGGACTCCTGGGGCTTTCACCAGAACTTGGGGTAGATCATGGTGGTTCGCAATGCATCCCACAAATTCTTCACTGGTTGGTTATATTTAGAAACCAACTGTTGATACCTGCGCCCGATCTCTGTCCAGTCGTGTCAGAATGCTGTCCCATCAGACTATGAGTGAGGGAAGAGAGTGCTCCTGTGTCTGGAGACACACTTGTGCATTATAATATCTCCCGCGGGGATGGCTAGTCTGCGTTAAGATTTCACCGCTATGGCCGAAATACGGTCTGGAGGACTACATATTAAAAAAAAAAAAACTGAAAAATCTGCTTAAAGAATGCACATTAACGTAATAGCTGATTTAGTAACATCTTCTCTGTCCCATTATATACGACATTTAAAATGCCGTTCTTCCCCAAAATAACTTCCGATACACAACTTCTACAGTCCACTTATCCGGATTTATTTGTACTTCAGTCACCATTTTCTAGTCTCGCCAATTCCGTACTCAAAAGGAAATAGTCATTTGGACTCGAAAAGTTCACAAAGAACTGTGTCGGACTTTTTCCGAGTCCAACACTCTTGCCTTTACGTAAATGTTTACGTTAAATTGTAGTTACTAAAGCCTGATCTGCATTTCTTTTCTATCTTTCTCTATAAAGTTATGTAACAGGTTGTGATTTCGTAATTTTTATAACGTTTTCTTAGGTAGGTACAACTGGATATGTAACAGTTTTGTTTTTTAGTTAGTTTGTGGGGTTTCTTTTGCGTAAAAGAAATGCGCACTAGGTTATTTGTAGAACAAGTTTCTTGATTAGCGTGTTGTAAGTTTTTATAAGTAGTTAGATTGCTGTATAACGGGTGGCCGGATCATCGACGATGGAGTAAATACAGTATTTCATTGGTAGATTCAAAAAAAGCTATTTCGAATACTGTGACCGCATAGGTCTTGCACTGTTATAGGAAACAGCAGATTTTACTAAAGCTAGGTCTTCCGGTACGTGGTCCCCAATTCAAAACCTCTCGGCTCCGTCGGCCATGCTCTGTTATCTGTTGGGTAATACGATACTTGGTGGTAAGACTGGTTATTAGACTATCGGGCTTCTAGCGACCCGTAATGATTGTCGAATTATAGCCGGCATCAATGGCTTAATCTGCTTTCCGAAGGACGGAGGGGTCTTGGTATGTCGCTAGGACTGATGTCTGCTAGGGTCGCGAGATTTGTTCGAAAGAAATACCGTGGCCCTGGCATATAGGCAACTGAAGGTACACGAGTGGGTTTTAGTCAGTAAAAGTCTGACACGCCCTTCCACTCCACCCAGATCGGGAGACGCCATTTGATAATTTCCTACCCACAAAACAGGGTCTTGGTATGTAAAGATTGAAACCCATCCCTGGACCAACTTAGGCTAGCTTAGCTTAACCTGATCGATCGTAAAGTGCGGTTGTTGTCACTTAGCCACAAGGCCCCCAGCCCCCTTCAAATTCAGAACCATCTAGAATCCCATGCTACACCACAACTGAATGAGTTTTTACACACACATACAAAACGCATTCCTACTGTTACTTACACATAGACGATTTAATACGCAGAAGTGGTAGCACAAATAGACGATATAAAAGTTGGGTAAAACTAATTTCAGTGGGAGGCGAAGCGGAAAGTTTTCTGCTGTAATCCATCAAAAGGCTTCCTCTAGTGATGTTGAGATAGTTCTACGCTGGACTTTGATAGTGGAAGGTTCTTTTTTTTTGCAGTTTCTTAGTAGTTGGGGGTTGATGACAAGTTTATCTTCGCTGGAAACACGAACACAATAATTTATGTATCGAACTTGGACGACCATCCAATCGTACTATCAATCTCATCTAATCGCAGTCCATTGCTAGACAGAGGCCTCTCTCAGGCTACGCCATAATACCCTGTTCTCCGCCTCCAGCATCCAGCATCCAGCCTGTCCCAGCCACCATTTTACCCTTTATAGGACGGCTCATACAAAGTGGTCAGTAAACTGGACAGTCACTTCAAGGTACTTAGGACCTTGAAGTGGACGGTCACTTCTTCACTCTTCACTGTTCAGTTTACTGACCACTTTATATGAGCCATCCTATAAAGAGTTAACGATAACTTATTTTTTTCCATCCACTTTAATGTCCTAGGTACCTTGAAGTGACTGTCCAGTTTACTGGCCACTTTGTATGAGCCGTCCTATAAAGGGTTGAAGTAGGTACCTCATCAGACTTAATTCAATTTTACATCTTTCTACACAGCCACTCTAGTGAATGTAGCGAGATCATCACTAGCCACTTCTGTCAAGTGAAAGCAAACCATCTAGCTCATCCCTATTTTAGAGAGCTCACCGATAAAATTTACTGATGTTATAGTGGGTTAACAAACTCACAAAATAATAGAGTTATAACCTCATATCCATTAGATTCTTTACGAGCCCTTAATGAATGTGCGAAGTAAGGTTGATCAATAGTTGGAGATCAGCCCGCCCACACTCCACTATACATTATCGTCCGCGGAAAATCCCCGGATTTACGCATTCTTAGCTTTACGTAATAATTTCTGAAAGAGGATTTAACGATATTGGTAACTTAGTTATTAATGAGTTGTGTGGATTGTTTGCCGTCTATTATTTTCCAGAGCTGGTTTAGGTAAAACTTTTATTATTTTTGGTAAAGGGAAATTCAAGAGTATTATTATTTTATGAAACAGTAGCACGGATAAGACCCGAATGAGACTCTATAGACCATGAAACTCCCTTTTAAAACATGTTACAAAAAGGAGGACGCCTGTACTAAGCATGAGAGAGGAGAGGTGTTCCACGGCTATCAGAACAATCCCAGAACGCGGAAGATGGTCAAGATTCCTACAGGCACTTACTGGAATACTTCATTCCTCCGAGTATGTTTGCCCTTGCAAATATCAACTCAAACCGGTATTTAACATCGCGGGTTGCACTCTGCGCCCCAAGCTGTTTAGTTGATAACATAGTGCGCGATAAAACCAGCCGCAATATTTTTACGCCCGGGTTTGAGCTTGCTGTTACAATTTTTCTAAACAACTGAAATAAAGAGAGGAGTACTAACCTAATTACTAAAGACAGGTCTGAGAGTATTCTGAGAGTAACTGAACAGGCATCTCCTGGACACGCTCGTTCAATCATAGTTCTCATCCATCGCTTTCCATCAGACGTGATTCAGGTCACGAGCAGGTCTACTCAGCAATAAATAAATATAAAAGTAGACTTTACTGATGAAACAAAAGAGTCTAGATCTATTTCTAAAGATAGCTTCCCTTTACTACCTAATTTATATTTAATACACTATGAGAAAAGTAATATATCTTCGTTATTATTAAATCTATTGAAATTGATACAGATGATTGTAAAACAAAATTGTATTTGACAGCTAGGAAAAATATCGTACCTACCGTCTTTGGTGTTGAGCTATTGGGGTCGCGGCGATCTCATTTATTTTTGACTTAATTATTTACTATAATATAATTTGTGAAGAGCGGGCGCTTTGGGGGACTGTCTTACGTAACTATGACGTTCAAAAAGTGCTGACTCTCAGCCTAGTTTTAACAAATGGCTTTTGATTTTGATTTTCATAATTTTAACGGGTTTAAAGCTACAAGCCCCTCTCTTGTAGCTTAATGATAACAGCCGCACGGGTCCTTCAGAAGTTAACCTACACCTGCCACAGTCGGTTTGTGGGTGGGTGACCCTCCGTTACATATCCAGACCCCTCCGTGCCTCACAATGCACGTTGAGCCATTGATTCCGCCTGTAATTCTTACTAAAGATTATCCAATAGTTTACTTGCAGTTCAAATAGGAAACTCCATGTAAAATGATCATACAGGAGGGAGGTCTTTATTACATCATTCGGGTGTTGCTAAAGAACTACGCTTGACGACCGGTTCGTCCGAAGTCACAGCAATTTAAACGCACCTACTTTAAGGGCTTTAATTGCTTGAATACGAGTCATTTGGCTATTAAGTACGCGTATGTTAAATTAATAGAGATTTATTCTAAGAAAGCATTTTGATAAAAAAATATGCAATTTATATCAAGACCTTTGCACTGTAATATAACAAATCAACTTTAATATAACGAATTATTAGCGTAGAAAACATCTGTTAGTCTACTGAACTAAAACATTTTTAAAATAATTACCAAATTTTTGTGCACAAAAGTATACGCGAAATAAATAAGTTAAGTTATATTTTTTTTTAAGTTAAGTTATTTATTGTTCATTTCAGGTTACAGACATCATTGTAGCCCTGGCTCTTATACTAGGAATTCCTGTATCACAAGAGCCAGAAAATAACAATAAGGATAGGAGGCCCAGTGGCTTCTGATTAAAGGAAAATGATAAACTTCTAATGTTTTTAATTTCGGCGTGCAACAATGATAATAAGTAAATCCAAATGAAGCATATTGTTTAAAAAATGCAGTTCGCCTATATATACTATAGGTATATACCTCTTTGCATCTCAACACAAGACGTAAAATAAATTTCATCCCTAAATCTTCCCATCAAACTACACCAACAATCTTGATCCTTTGTGCCCTACTGTTATTACGTCCAGACCAAAATTACAGGCTCAAGCTCTGTGTGTCATTTACCTGACACGACCGTTCACATCGTGTTGGTATCGAGACACTCCACTCGGTATATTGATTAATTTACCGAACGTCAGTGTCCGAGGAGATTCAGTTGACTGTCTTACTGTATAGTGGCTATTAAAACGGTTTTGATCCTTTGTATCCATTAGGTAGTACCTTAGAATGCTTCTGTTTCATTTAAGGATGTTTTAGGGTTCTGAAACATACTTTAGATGCATTATGAATGGAATAGAGTTTGACAAAACATTAACCGTTTCTTAAAATATTTTTATTATTATAAGCCTGTGTTGTCCCACTGCGAGACAAAGGCCTCCCTTCCTACTTTCTATTTTTCCCGGTCTACTGTGATCGTAGGCCAGTCCTTTAAGGAGTCTAGTTCATCCAACCATCTCTTTCTTTCTGCCGCGTAGTCGTTTCCTGAAAATTGGAATCAACTGAGTGGTGGTTTTTGCGTAATAGGCTTGTATTATTTATTATTTAATAAGACACTAGCAAGTAGGGCATGCAAACCGGATACCCGGATAACCGTAAAAACCGGATAACCGACTGTTTTGAAAACCGGGTTTTTTAAGATATCAAAACCGGAGTTTTCGGTTTTTCTGGTTAACATAATAAATAATAATTTTTCGACTATTAAACCGACGGCAACTACAACTCAGGAAAACTTAGACTATACAGTATGAAGGACCAACTCGGACAAGAAATAAAGAAGACGCTCAAACAACATACCTCTGGTGCAAGCCCATCTACAGAACTTGATTTAGAAACTAAAATGAGGGTGGAGATGGCACGACGGTGGAGGAAAAATGAGAGAGCACTTAATAAAAGTATTTTATATACTTTTATTAAGTGCTCTCTCATTTTTCCTCGCTTTGGAATCTATACCTCCAACAAGTGTGGAATCAGAGAGAACCTTTTTATCAGCAGGTCTCACCTATACTATCTATACTAATATTATAAAGCTGAAGAGTTTGTTTGTTTGGTTGTTTGGTTGAACGCGCTTATCTCAGAAACTACTGGTTCGAATTGAAAAAATCTTTTTGTGTTGGGTAGCTTATTTACTGAGAAGGACTATAAGCTATATAACATTACGCTACAATCTAAAAAAGCGGAGCAATAATGAAAAATGGACGAAAACTGGCAGGCAATTCGATGCGACGGGAAGGGTCACGGAAGCAAAAATTTGACGCGGACGAAGTCGCGGGCAGAAGCTAGTGTGTAATAAATCCGTAGTACTCTAAATGATGACTCCCTCGATGC
This sequence comes from Aporophyla lueneburgensis, assembly GCA_932294355.1. Classification (NCBI taxonomy): domain Eukaryota; kingdom Metazoa; phylum Arthropoda; class Insecta; order Lepidoptera; family Noctuidae; genus Aporophyla; species Aporophyla lueneburgensis. The sequence continues at coordinate 9,912,663 of OW028748.1, read as the reverse complement.
ACTTGTAAAATAAAAATAGTAATTTTATTTAGCTGTGTAATTTTAATTTAGAATTAATAATCTATTATATCTATAAGAATGTCTGATTTATTTTGTTTGTGTTTATTAGGAATAAGACTTCTATTTTATGCAATATTTCGATAATTATTTTGATATTAAAATAACAATTTAACTGTCATAAAATACAAACAGGCAAAATCAACAGTACGTAAATGATTTTGCCTGTTTGTATTTTATGACAGTTAAATTGTTATTTTATATTCTGTAATTTAAGGCCTTTGTCTACCTACCAAATGTTCCTAATTGTGTATGTTACATACCTTAAGTTTTAAAGAATAAGTTATTTTCCTAAATATTAAGCTTTATGATTATTATTCTATGTTATGTATAAAGAAAAGAAATTTTTTGTATTGCTTGTTAGTAGTTGTAGCTTATTTCAGTCCGTAAAAAAATACATATTTTGATTAGACTTCAGCATTTTCATTTCTTTATAGACATATTTCTTATTTAATTAACAAAAATTAAAAAACTCGAAAAACCCGATTTAACCGGTTTCACCGGTTTTGTAAAGAAAAAACCCGAAAAAAAACCGTTTTTATAAACAACCCGGTTTTTGCATGCCCTACTAGCAAGTCAATCCCCTTGTCTGTTAGGGAAGCTATAAGCGCAAGCTACAAGTAATTGGTTCATAGTCGGCTACCGGATCGATTTAAGTGAATTTCAATATAGGTTTTTTCCAAAGTTTGCAGTTGGTCCAAAGAAAATTAAATCTTATCTTAAGGCAATAAAAGTCAATTTTGAATGCATGAAGTAATGCTGGTCACGCTATTTTGTAAACAACAAATATTTGCTTTATTACAATACATTTTGGTCATTGTATTATTTTTTTAACGCAATTCTCTTACTGGGGTGTATGAAATGTAACTGTTCTAATTACTCGACAGTTCTTTGACATGAAGGGATTTGTATCTATTGTAAAAACCCTTACCTAGAATTTTCGTATTCTTCTTAAGTGGCGTAGGTATCAAAGTTACTAAACCAAAACACAACCCGCGGTATACCCCATTTAAATTCTACAGCCATACGAGAGTTATTGAATAAACCTATTGAATACGCCAGATTTTTAAGAACAATAAGGCAATGTTGTTTTCATATTACGTCCCACGTATACGAAAACGTTTTGGTAATAAATTACATCTCGGTTGTTCGAACCCTCCATTGCTGAGTTTTACTTTTACCGCTACGCATTTTTATCGCGTAAAGGTCGATTCATACTAGTGCAGAGTCGAAGCGCAGTGAAGCGTCAATCTAAAAGATTACATAAAAAAAACATTTAACAAAAAAAAACAACCAACTTCCTTAAAAAAAACACTACAAAGTCAAAAATAACTTTAATTTTGGGAAGTCGGTGGCAAAAAACCTTAAATACAGATCCTTAGACACCGACTTTCGAAATTTTTTTCTTAATGCAAATTTAAGACTTATATGGTTTTCACATGGAAATTAAAATAAGACCATTCGGAAAGCACCAGCTTTCAAATAAAAAAAGAATCATCAAAATCGGTTCACCCAGTCAAAAGTTAGGTAGGACTTCGGATAGCCGGGCGTCGATTTAAGGGGTGGTAGGGGGGAGGGGGGGAGGGGGGGAGGTGAAGAGCCCCCCCTGTGAAGGAAAAGCGTCGATACCCCCCCCTTATTGAGATTTTTTTTTTTTAATATTCTAACCTAACTTTCGAATTTTCGTGTATCAACGTCGATTTAAAGGCCGGAAGAGGTGTGGGGTTGACGAATAAAACGAAGGGGAAGTAGCGACGCTCGACAGGACACTTCACTGACAGGGCTCGTCAATAGAATCAAGTCGCTCGGCTCGTGCATAGGTGGTCACAGTTTTAACCTAACCTAACCTAACCTAACCTAACCTGACCTCCCCAAACCATGTCGCTTCTGGCACTCGCCGGCCGCTGCCGCGGCACCGCTCGCTTCGCTCGCTCGGCTCGTGCATAGGAGGTCACAGTTTTAACCTAACCTAACCTAACCTCCCCAAACCATGTCGCTTCTGGCACTCGCCGGCCGCTGCCGCGGCACCGCTCGCTTCGCTCGCTCGGCTCGTGCATAGGAGGTCACAGTTTTAACCTAACCTAACCTAACCTCCCAAACCATGTCGGATCTGCCCCGGAGGGTTTTTTAAGGCTTACAATAAATTACCACAACCTAAATACCCTAATCTTTATAACGGATCATTTGAAATACAATAAAACAAATCAATTATTATATAAACATTTATTTAACACATTATATATTTACAAACTTTAGAAAGAATACCTAACTTAATCTAAAATAAAACTACATTTCAAAATACATTCATTTAATCAATTTTGTACACATATTTAATCGCATTTAATAATTCTAAGAACGGGTCTTGATGATTAATTCTTATTTTTCTTCTCCATGAATACTCAATAAGCCAATCCGTAAAATTACCTTTATATTGGTCTTTATTAAAAAGTACCTTTAAATATCGCCAATGGCTTTCAATGCGCTGGGTGTGTGTCCCATCTGGTGCCACAAATTTGTTTACGGGGTCACTGTGGTTAACTTTTTTATGTATATACCCATGTTCAGGAAGGCAGTCATATGCTCTCCAAAAATCTGTATGGATTTCAGTGCCTTCCTGAACATGTTTCTGTATCAGCGGCACCAATATTTCAGAAGACCTTTCATTGTTAGGACACACTTCCAGCCGTAAATCATCACAACCGTCTTCAATCATGCCCAACACCCAGTGGCCTTCAATATTTCTTCCTCTATTATATTTTCTTTTTCCAAATTTTGATTCATCAATTTGTACAATTTTTCCTGGACCACCAATCTTGCCTTGAGCGTCTTGATGCTCCAACTCATATACAATTATAGTTTCCCGGCAATAGGAAAACCAATCAGCAATTGTGCCTGTAGAAAGCACTGATTCCCTATCCTCTCGGGTCGTTTCCACTTGTACTTGATGGTACGGGTACTTATGACTAAACATATACATGATTTGAAATATCAAATTTAATGGCAGCCGAGCATTTTCAAACCACATGTCCTTTGCTCGACTCACCGATTTGATCCGGCAGTTGCTCTTCCTACAACGGAAGATTCCCAACTGCCCAGTCTCACTGGAATCACTCAGTGGCATAAGTTTCTTGTGATAAGTACACATTTTAGTCCTCGGGATAAGATTTTGCTCTTCAGCAAACTCTATACACTGCTCTGTTGTGTTCAGTGTGGAAAATACTCTGAACATATTCCAATGGGATCTGAAACAATGGAAACATAAATTAGAACTGTATTGGCTTACAATTTTACTTCTGCAAAGTGTTGTTGGTGGGCAAGAAAATAAAAAATACCAACCTTATTTCTGCCGCATTATAATGAACGCGGCGGTCGGACGACCCAGAAGCACGAGGTTCCGTAGCACTCGCACTGCCCTCAGACGATGTCGGTGACGCAGGCGTCACCTGCGCGTCAGTGGCAGTGGTGGCACGGGAACAACTAGCTTCTGGTTCAATCACGGGCACAAGTGGCTCACTAGAGTCTAACACTTGCACACACGTAGGGCCTGAAGAAGAGCTCGCAACAAGTGGCTCATTTGAGTCCGAAACTTGCACTACACTCGATTCTTCAGACGATGGCACGGAACACGAAACCTGGGGCTTCGGAGACGCCATGATGGTAGTCAAACGTTGTTTCACAAAGAGGAGTACGTAAACGATCTCAACTGCTAGGGACACAAACGATGACTGACAGATCGTTTAACAACAAACAATAGCATCGATTTACGTTTGGTTTCACTTATCGGTAATAGTCGGTAAATTTTTACAATTGTTTTGCATCATAATTATGAAGTCAAACATCTTAGTGCGTTTACCTTACTTGAAAAGAAACGTTTAATGGCGAGACGAAATGTCAAAGTGACAAAATATTGCAAAATTTTACGATTTTAATTTTGTTTTTTTTCGGTAACTATTTAATTTCGACACTTAGAATTTTACGTGGAGGTTTCTAATAATATGATCTATACGTAAAAAAAATATGGACTCCCAAATCGACGTCAGATAATACGAAACTTAGCCAAAAGTTATGAGGTAATAAACATTTAAAAAAAACAGACGAATTGATAACCTCCTCCATTTTTGAAGTCGGTTAAAAATTACCCTCATTTGCCTGCCTCGTTGGTATAGTGATCGCAAGAGCTACTACTGAACTAGAGGTCCAAGGTTCGATTCTCAGGTCGAGCGAAGCGTTATTCAGTTTTCTAGCTGGAATTTTTGATTATCAGCCTGAATTTGTGCCTGGTTAATGGCAATAGGCTCGCCACTTATAAAATGGGACTTAAACGTAACTGGCAAAATGTGGGTGTACCATATCTACACCTTTGCCCATCCCTTTAGGGAACCAAGGCGTAATGTTGTATTATGTTATGTACATATCACCAATAATAGTTAGTTGCTTGCAGATCTACCTATTCCGTATGTATGAATCGACCTTACGTATTAGACGAAAGCCACGGAATCGAGTCGAGGCCGCGCGCGGTTGCACGGCGCCAACGCTGGAAGACGCGACTCGCTCGCGAGTTGAATAAATCACATCATAATATCGACGTCCCCGGGGAATAAACCGGTAATCGCAAAAATCAAATTTTACAGGAAAAATGATTTAGTGTTTTTGGGGTATATCTCTTCAACAAAAGGTAATTATGACAACATTGTTATATGACGGAAAAGCTAATTTTTACCCGAAAAGTTTAAAGTATTAAGTGTAACTATTAAATTTACACAGAATTAGTTATGCACCAAAATACATATTACCGAAAATGGTTTCATACAATTTTTAGGGTATTGATATCTTACGATCCGAACTTATCAATATTATTCCAGTAATGTTAACTTACCGAATTATTCTTGTAAATTTCTTAAAAATCATAGGCATAATATTGTTTTACTGGATTATTAAACGTGTTTTTTCATTACAGAGAGAGATTGTAATGTTCAGTTACCGACTTATCATAGTAAAATTTTAAATAACCATAAAAGGGTAAAATAGTGTAACCCGTATTTTATAGAAATAAAAATACCTGTAACAGTGCATTACTGAAAATGTGTACGACAAAGTTTACGATAATAAACCTGTAATCGCGTTAACCAGAAATTTTGCTGAAATATTTTACAGTAATATTTCTTTACCGAACTGTAGCCACAGAATTTAATTTGTAACGATGTATTTTTCTAGTAAATTAAAAATGGAAAATTTCCAAAGAACAAAAGTGTTATTAGGAAAAACGTTAGAAAATACCGCAAAAAAAAATTGAAAAAAATTGAGAACTACAACAATGAACATTGAACAATTGAGTTAGGGTACAAACGGGAGATTGCGTCAGTTGCCCGTATAAATGGCATTTCCATTTCGATCACTGCGTAGGTATTTACGTTGCTAAACAGAGAAATTTTACAAACATATTTAGCAGTGGATTAGCAATATCTTGTGTTACACCAGTAAGGGTGCAAAACTTTGAGACCACTCTATAACGTTCCACTCGCGAGGAAGCGAGTGCCAGTTTACACTCTCGCGATGCGTTCAGTTTGCGTTGAGCCAGCAACGATGGAAGACGTCGAAATAATAGCGGCATCAATTCTAGCCTTAATGAATATTTATCGGTGCTTGACCATTTTAAAAAGAAGAAAAATAAAATAATACGTCGTCGAAGAAGATGGTGGATGACATCTATTCATCGAATTTTTGTGTAGTTTATGTTTTGGATCCCAAATTATACTCTCGGCTTGATAGAGTTCCAAAAACTGCAGCGTTTCCTCTTGAGACCATTCCAATTTTTTAGTTAAATACTTACATCAAAACAACACAACCTGTACGGAAGGGCGCCGTAAACAAAATGAAACGAGAGCGCGAGTGGCGAGGTGAGCTGCGAGGCGAGGCACGAGGGAGCGTTTACACTCGCTCGCTTCGCACCTCGCCTCGCCACTCACGCGAGAGTGTAAACCGGCTATTATAATTCATCCCATATCCAGCAGTTAAGAAGTATTAAGATAATAAAGAAGAGAGTCCTGAAGAAGTATTCTTTACTCATTACACCTACGTCCTGGTCCTGGCCATCACCATCCCGCCAGCGAACCCTCTCCACAGTAGTACAGCGTCAACAATTTGTCTATAGTGTTACTGAATGTCAAATAAAACCATATTATTTTTTTATATTTATTATTATATAATTTTTTTCATTTAATAATGTATTTCTATTCAAATGAAGTACGGTCGAATTTCGACCAATGGGCGATCACTAGTTCTAAATTAATAAGTTTGAAATAAATGAAAATCTGTGCGTAAGTAACGCTTAAAATCTTTTATTTTAACCGAAAGACGTCCACTGCTAAAAATAAGATAAATATATATTTATTTAATATCTGTGTAGATTAAGTTCTTAATAATAAACATTACATTTTTAGCTTCAACAGTCTACCCAAGTCAGATATGCAATTTTATTTTAAGAATTTAACTTACAATTTTATTTATCATAAACTAAACATAGACATAGGGTTCCTCCCAGTTTCCGCAACTTTTATCGGTTCAGTGCTTCTCGCATGCAGTGGATTCCTGCGGTCTTCACAAGGTCATTTGGTTCACAAGGTCATCGGTAGTCGGTTTTAGTTTCAATTAGTGAGAATTTCGCTTTGTAAATTACGTTCAGCATAATAAGATGGTGCAATTAAATAGTTACAATATAAATACAGACATAGGTACAGCACATCAAGCTAGCCGAAACCGTCAAATTTTTCCAATCAATATTGTGACTAATACTTTAGCGATAAAGTTGAAAAACTTTTAAAGAAGTTTGACAGATTGTAGTAGCTTTGTGTGCTGGCGTCTGTACATTATATAAGCATAACATTAGTTTTACTCGTGAATTTATCGATACGATTTAGTTAAGTGGTGTTATAACCTCAAATACGCTTGCAAAGGTCCATCAAATTTTACTAGCATTTAAATAGTGGACAATTATTCCGACTCACATAGTTTTATGGTTTAAATAAATCTTGTGGCCCCACTGTCTGGTGCAGTCGCGTAACAAAGCTTAGTATTTAGTAGGGTAATGTTTTTTTTTTTTACTCTATAACGTTTAGGCTTATGAATTTTATAACAGTTAGTAACCAAAAAGCGTGTTTACCAGGTTTATGAACATAAAGGTAGCAACAAAAGTATGTAAGGATGCTAGCACTGAAGGAACACGGGTGGGTTTTAGTCAGTTAAAGTCTGACACGTCCTCCCGCTCCGCTCAGAGCGGGAAACGTCATATGATAATTTCCCGTCCACAAAATAAAGCCTGTATTAGGAGACTCCGCTCTTGCATGCATTATTAGTATTTATAAAATATTTGTTTATTTATATTTAAGCTTATGTCTCGTGTGTCTTTTCATATTAAAAACAAACATTCAAAAATGCAAATTAAAATTAGCAAGATATGAAGAGTACCCTGCTAAGCCTTTTTGTAAGTGAGCCAAAGTTACGGCTTCATTATCCCCTCTAGCGGTAAGGCTGAATCGGCGAGGGTTTCAATTATCTCAGGGCTTTTAATATTAAAAGTAAAACTCAAGCGACCGCACGGGGACGTGGGCAAAAATTTACCCTTTAAAATTACGTGGCAAATGCAGGGTTAATGGCATTCTTGACCCTAAGTCTGCGAAGTGAGAAATAAATGTGTAAGCTCTTTGAAACTGGATTATAACTCGATGTGTGGCCATCTTGTTATGAATGTAATGACGCGAATCCAAGCTCAATTTGTATAGTGTGTTTTATTTTTTTGAATGGGAAATCATCAAATGACGTCTCCCACTCTAGGGTGGAGCGGAAGGGCGTATCAGACTTTTACTGACTAAAACCCACTCGTGTTCCTTCAGTTGCCCATATGCCAGGGCCACGGTAACTCTTTCGAACGAATCTCGTGACCCAGGCAGGTATAGTGTGTTTGATGTGAGAAAATAATCATTCAGACGGTGCCGACGTTTCAAAAATAGAATCAAGGAGAGCATTCTGTGACTAAAACCAAATTAAGTTAAGAACCCCATTTTTGCTAACTTAAGTCACAAAAAGTAACCAAAACTTACGATCCAATGGGTCCCGCTTAATGGCAAGAGACATCGGGGCAGGCCCAGAAAGAGATAGCGGGATGAGCTGAACTCTTTTTTTAACGAAGATTAGTCCTTGGCAGCTTTGGATAGAGAGACATGGAAAGAGACTAAGTAGGCCTTCGCCCAGCAATAAGACATAAACGGCTAATAAAAAAAAAACAAAAGTCAGAAAGTGGTTGACTTAATAGTTTTAAGTCACACGAGCTATAAAATAGAGTACGATACGTGTGACTTAAGTTGTCCTAATGGACAACTTAAGTCACACGTATATTACACTCTGTACGGCGTGAAATTAACGTCCGACCGTCGCGGTATGCTAATTTCACTACTACTACTTAAGTCACATGTATCGTAATATACTATTTGTGTGAGATTAATTATATAATTTAAAATCAACCTTACCTTACCACAACAAACCTTTAGTTCTTCTGAAGCGAATGGAACAACCGTGATTAACACAACGAACCCCTTACTTTCAGAACAAAACTTTTAACTAACTGTCCATAAATTACCCTTTTATTCCAAAGTTAACATTTACACGTGACTCTGAGTCAAATTATTTACACAATTTACATAATTAAGTGAACCATTAGCACCAAAATATAAGTCTAAAACGTGCTTAAATTCAAGAAAACTTTTGTTTTTTCGCGTTCGTTCCATGTTCTAGTTGAACAATCGTGAATGAAATAACTCAGCTGAATTTGCGCGCTTAATTCCTCGCATTCTTTCCGTACCTAAATATTCCGTGAGTGCCATTATGCCGCGCATAAATAAGCACGTCAGTAACGTTGCTACGATCAGCAGAAAACCGCGTGCGTTATTCCATCGCGTTTTTCCGTATCGATTAATCCTTACGCTTAAGCTTTATGCAGCAGTGCAAAGCAGTAGTGGCCCAGAGGTAACGGCTGTGACTTACAAATTATAAGTCGTAGAATCTAACCCTGACAAACGCTTTACTTTGTGTAAATGATTTATCACCAATGCTCTCAAAAGGGTTAAGGAAAATATCGTGAGGAAACCGGCAAGTCCTAGAACCATTCCGCACTGGTCACGCGTGGTGGATTACGGCACTCCTCCACGCCAGCGTAGCCCGCGAAGTTCAAATGTTGTTACTTTTTTTCGAATCGGAGAATTATAATATTTAAAATCATCAACAAAACCCGTATAGTAATAATTTTAGTGATTTGTAACTATAAAATCTCATTGAACGACAAAATAATAAATTTCATCATCATCATGATTTCATCCAAAAGACGCCCACTGTTGGAGATAGGCCTTCCCCAATTTGGGGGGGGTTTCCGATTATTTATTTATTTAAAAATTATTAAAAACTTTATGCACAAGTAAAACTACTGTTCAATGGGATTAAACGAACTTACAGGACTGCATTAATGACTTTGATGATTATAATTCTATAAAGCCATATCTCGATAGCGAATCATATTTTGTTCAACATACAACTTGACATTGATCTCTAAATAGCAAAAAAGGGAAAAAAAATAAGGGGCTTCGTGTGCTACCTCCCATCCTCCTTAACGCCTGGCCAGTAAGTTTTTTTTTACCTCTTCTTGTGACCGTCCTACAGCTAATTGGATATCTTTTTACTCGCTGCGCTTTGAGTCTCGGCTTTTATAGACTTACAAGATCTTTGGTGAAAAAGAAATAATGGAAGCTTTTTAATTGTTTGAAATATTGATTTAAACGGAAAAGAGCTGAAGTGGTGCTCTTTTGGAAGTGTTGATTTTTTAAGAGCTGTACCTTAATTGAAGCTCATTTTAGAGTATTTTGACTAAGCTTGCTTGACAAAAACGTTATGTAGCTGTTGTAGTTGATCCTTAATTATAATATATCATAGAAAAATCCATAGATTTTTATATCCTGGGCTTTTATGTAGAAATATCTAATTTCGAGTATTTATCATTCAGTTCACTGAATAAATTTATGAGTTCCTAGTACAAAATTAGGAACTCATAAATTAGTACATCTATAAGACATAGGCCTCCCCTTTGGGGGGTTTACCATAACCGCCACGCTTGACAGGCGGGTACATTTGTATAGTTATCGTCAATAATATAGGGACGAGCAGTGTTTAAAATGATCTAAATACCTGTGAAAATTTACAATTAAAAAATTTACAATACACGACATCTGTCATTATGAAAAGAACTTTATTCAATTTAGATAAAGTCTAATTTTCTTAGTTTTTGAACAGCCTGTTTGTCCCGATATTTTTGGCGCTGCCCTGTTTAATGCCTTTTAGCTTTGGCCTACTAAATCAAGAGATTTTTATAATCCTTACACCTACAAATCACATAATGACCTCTGATATCATAAATAATAAATCCAGAAACACCACTGCTAAGCCGCCCCGAAAATAATACATTAATAATATATATATTTTATTCATTACACACTTTGCGGCAAGCTCTACAAACGAGTGGGTTTTAAAAATTCATGAAATTATGAATATACCGAAATGGAATGAACGAATTTTGAATATAAATTCAGTGGCTCTTATGAAATAATTCAAGCACCATTTGTTGAGTCGTTTTTTCATTCTTCATTATATGTTTGAATTCTAATTGTTATCATGGTTGGCGGTTTGAAATTTATATGTTGAGGTTAATTATTACTGTCATTATGGATAGTTTTATAAATGGTTATGCACTGATGCTGTTTTATATTGTGGTTTCATAGTAAAACTTTCGTTACAGTTATTATGAAACTTAAAGATAGAAAGAAAATTGATTTACCACGGAGACACGAGAATAGATAAGATCACTCAAATGAAAACAAAACAGAATTACACCCACGAACATAGAGCACAAATAGTCGTCGTGACTGTGACAAGAAGACTTCCACTCAGTATGATGACAGAATCATACTAAAGCATTGCTGTTATGTGGCTCCCATAACCTGTACTATGGGACCCACAGTGCAGCGCGGATTTTTTTTTTTTTTTTTTCAGGATGGGAAATCATCAAATGACTTCTCCCGCTCTGGGCGGAGCGGGAGGACGTGTCTGACTTTTACTGACTAAAACCCACCCGTGTTCCATCAGTTGCCCATGTGCCAGGGTCACGGTATCTCTTTCGAACAATCACGCGACCCCGGCAGGCATCGGTCCTAGTAGACCCCTTCACTGCTGCTGACATCTCTTTGAGGCGCGCGTGGAACACTGCGCGCCGTCGACCCGAGCTTGGTCCTTACCGGGTGGCGAGCTACCCATTGCTCGCCACCCGCAAGCTCACGCCTACGGTGGCCGGGAGTCCGCTATGGACTCCCGACGCCCGGCGCGGATTAACAGTGAATCATGCATGCAGTCAATAGTTTTGTCTTTTATTGCATTAGTCCCATGTCAAACCGTGCCTTATAATATCGTCATCACTCTCCTTTACTATTACAAGTACTATTCGTCATCTCAATATTAACTCCCGTTTTAACCATATCAACGTTCACATACTCCAATGTTTCTTTAGTCTTTTCCAACTCTTGTAACCATCTACATTCATACTCAATACATCTTTGCCTACGACATTCTCCCCATTTTCTTGTCGTCTTCCCTTTAAGTTATCAAGCAGAGACGAATCTATACTTCAGGCTACTACGATTCATAATCAGTCTATAATGTTGCCACGGCTGGGAAATCATCTCTGTGAGAGGGAGTGGGCCATAGTCCACCACGTGGGCCTAGTGCGGGTTGGTATACGACAGATGTCTTCGAATTTTAAGTTCTAAGACATGGCGGTTTCCTCTCCTAAGATTACTGACTGAGAATATCCCAACTACACTTTTATCGACCCAAAAACGATAGGAAACTTTAGACGTATATTTTCGTCACGTTAGAAATGACAAAATCCCAGTTTGTAGCAAAAATTCTATTGAGACTTTACCACTTAAAAACTGAAGCACTTGATGGACTGAACAATAATGTGAACAAAAGGTAATTAAATTACAGTTTGCTCGAAATTCTGTGGTCATGACTCCGGGATTTAGAATGGGCGGTACATTTTATTTTTGATTCGCTTTGCGTCCACACTCAAAACGGAGTCTACTAATTTTAATTAGAATTTTCCGAATGCTTTGCGGTGTACCAGGGTTTGTGGTTTTGTTTGTTGACTCTTAATTTCAAGTTTCGTTTGTTTATTTGAAAATAAAAGATTGTTTTTCGTTTCTGAATTCATCTACGCTTTTGTCTGCTTTATATTCTCTCTTTGTTTTCTTATATTTGTAAATGAGAGGCATTTCGTTTGACGTTTGGAGAGTGAAGGTTGTAGATATCCCAGGAGAAGTAGGTGAAGATCAAAGACACGTTTGACGCGTTGTGTAAAAAATCACAAAGACAGGTGGTGAATAGAGGTATAGAGGCATAGAGGTTTGTTTATTTTCCGGCACAGATGCAATTTAAATGAGAAGACTATATTCCGTTCATAAGTTCTGAGTAGTAACCTAACAATTAGTGCTAAATATGAATGAACTCAGCATAGTATTTTAAATTAACTATTTATGAAAAGAGAAAAGATTTGATCACATAAACTTTAAATACTTTATAGTTTTTTTATTTTATTTTATTAAAAATAATAACAATTTATGAAATAGGACCTATGGGTACCACACGATACCATACCAGAGATTACCCGCCACATGTACACAAAGTCACAAAATTATTTGAAAAGCTTCTATCTAACTTCTAACCCTAACACACAATAGGGTCAAGAGGATTGTAATCTAGAAAACCTACAAGCACTAATATTCACTACAAATTATCAATATACTTGTTTCGTTATCTTAATTATTCATGTTCATACATATTTAAATTTTAAAGTTCATTCCAAATTCCTGCCCAAAGATCGAATGGTAATTGCAATGTTGTGATTTCCGCGACCTGAGAGGAAGCTCGAGCCAATGGAAGAACGTAGGGACACCGTTCATACGCCTTGACCAATCCCGGGCCTTGATTTCGAACGCGACACCGCGTCCCTGCAATATGGCGTGGAGTCGGAGCTTCGCCGGCGCACGCCAAAAACGTGCTCTCGTGCAACCAAAAATCATAGTGAAGGACCTTTTATTTTGTGTGTGAAGTTATCAGTCTCAACCTTCCGTGTATTTTGAAGCCTCAAAACGGACTTTTACAAGCTGGAAAACAAAACGTGGGAGCTCCCAGCCAACTACCTACTGCCGCCGTATTCAGCTCCTGGACCAGGGCGTACGTAGCCAAAAGGTAAGGGCTTCTTTCTTAGTTGCGGATTTCTTAAGCGTTGCAACCAGCCAATTCGATCAATACTTACTCGTGGTTGCCCCCAAAATGGGCAGGTAATGACTTTCTGCCACAATACTGTTTGTAAAACTTAAAGAATTTATGATTCAAATATCACGCTAGTTTAATTTTATTATGTAGGTATATCAGCCACAAAGGTTAAGACCTTAATATTTCTGAACTGGAGAAGTTATTACATTAACTCTGCTTACCCTTGTCAAGATAGAGCGTCGAAATGAAATACGTAAGTACATGAGACGGTATCTCATATACTTGTGACATAGATCCTGTAAGTACTGTCATCAAAAGAGACAAGTAGCTAGGGTCGTCGGATACAGTTGAAGTTTAGTAAGACATACATGGATTTTTTTTAAGTGAAGTTTAATTTCATAAATAAACTGTTTCTTTTATATTCATCAAATTAAATTTTATTCTAAAACATCCATCGGGTACTAACCTTCAACTTTATTCAACTTTATTATTTCTTTTGGTGACTGTACCGACTGAATTTAATAATGACGTAAGTGTAATAGTTCGTAGTCGAGTTGAATTTCGTTTTGGGCCAGTTAATGTAAGTTTTAAACTACAGGTCATAGAGAAAACAGCTGTAAGGCATTATAGTCCATGTTAGTTTACAAAAAATATAAGCAACTTCAAGATTAATTAAAATATGTGTATTTTCAAAGATATATCAACTTTTTACATTACATTACGAATCATAATGTACCGTGTGGTGACTTAACGAATAGTGGCATCCCATTTTTTTGCGTGGATGTCGTAAAAGGCTAGTATGGGACATACTGGAGAATGGGCAGCAGCTTTTCTCTAAGCATTTATCACCACGCTGATCAGCCAACCCGTCTACCAAGCGTGGCGATTATCGCAACCCTCCTAAATTGAACCAGCCGCAGGATATGAAGCAATTCTTGAGAGATGCCTATCTCAGGACACACAGGACGTCTTACGGCTGAAAATGATTACAAATCATGTCACAAAAGTTGATTGGTACAAACGGAGAATAATGGGAACTTTTATTCATTCATCGGGACCTAGTGCCTAGAATGCACCCACACAGACTTGAAAAAAGTATATGGTCTTCCAAACCGTATTCGGCCATAGCAGTAATTCTCAACGGAGTCTAGCCATTAGTACGGGAGATATTATACAACAAGTGTGTGCGCAGACACATGGGCACTCACTGTTCCCTTACTCTCATACTCCGAAAAAAAAAAATATGTATTGTACCTATAACAAGTTTATGTATGTTATAACTAGCTTCTGCCCGCGACTTCGTTCGCGTTAAATTTCTTGTTCCCCGACCCTTCCCGTCGCGTCGAATCGCCTACCCGTGCGATTTTCCCCGTTTTTGTAACATTTTTCATTACTGCTCCGCTCCTCTTAGTTGTAGCGTGATGTTATATAATCTATAGCCGTTCTCGATAAATAGGCTACCCAACGCAAAAAGAATTTTCCAATTCGGACCAGTATTTCCTAAGATTAGCGCGTTCAATCAAACAAACAAACTCTTCAGCTTTATAATATTAGTAAGTATATAGATTAAAACTAACATTTTATCTCCACTGTAGATATTGCACGATAAGGTTATCACAACAGAGCTCAAAATAATACTTGTTTTTATATTATAAAAACAGAACCTAAACCTTTTGAGTGACCTGGCGGCTGGAAACTTTTGTTTGACCTATATTAAACTAGGTTCTCTGTTACGAATGTAATAATGTCTCGACTGCAACTTTTAGAGCGAATACAGTACACAGCTTGTATTTACAGCCAGCATAAAAACCAACAACTAAATTTAAAAAAATACCGACCAAATATGAGGTGGACACGACGGATTCAGTTAGGTATTCAGTTTTTGTGTATTTTTTTTTACGTTTTAGTAATTACCACAGTTAAAAAATCTTCCCTGAAAACCTCATGCAAACAAAATCAGAAGATTTTGAGAAAATCAGTCAAATTAAGTCACCCCCTAAGTTTCCACCATTAATGATAGTAGATTTTCATGAAATGCCGGAGCCGGCCGGCCATGAAAAATCGAACTGCCGGAGATACAAAACAAAAAGCAATGGAATTTAGAACTGTTTGAAGTCGGCGAATAAAATGAAAAAAAAAAAGATATTAGTATTTTTTTTTTTTACTCTAGACAAGGCCCAATAATAAATTACCAGCACACTAATTAATCACGCCATAAATCCATCTGTACTCTCCTTTGCTCCCATTTCCACATTTCTCTCCCCAGTTCGTCTTTGATTCTCAGCTCCGATTTAACAAATCCAATATATTCACTTCCCATGTTCGCTGTCACAGTGTTCCTACATTATTTCACCGAAATCGCCAGCAATCACGAAAAGCAATCCTGTGGGGTCCCACAAGTGGGTTTTATTTCTTAATATAGACGTGGTTCTCATGGGAAATACGGTACTATCTTAACTTGTAACTTTGGGAGGGAAAAACGGAAAAACGCTAGTGTAGCGGAATCCCTACTAACGTTTAGGTTTATTTACGCAATCCTGTTTATACTGGGGTCTGATAGTGGTGGTTCATTCGTTTCCTGATTTTAGCGGACGGAATCGAGTGGAATTGTTTACATGTGGTCAGCAACTAATTTCCAAACAATGTTACTATGTGTGTTCGCGAATCATATTTTAATCAACATACAACCTAACACTGGCTAGAAAATTGCAGAAAAAAAACGAAAGAATTTCGCGAGAAGTGACCCTTATTAAAGAAGTGGGTAAACGTTTCTCTTAACTGGCAAAACTTAGGAATATATAAGGTGTATCTATTCATACACGAAATATTTTAAGAGGTATACCTGCAGGTGGTAAAGAAGCTATAGAAGCAAAAAGAAAATTTTGACCTAAGCGTTTTTGAATTTTCGTAATTATTATAATTTTAAAACTGCTTGAGACGTTTTGCATGAAACCTTTACTCCAAATTCCATGAATAGCCCGCCTGACGCTGTGAGGGCGACGACCGGACGGCACGAGCATGGCCGCTGTGTCTCGGGCCGTGAAAATAAGAAGGAGCCAGTATTTCTCATGTGCGTCAAATAATGTTTAAATATTACATTTTGAAAAACAAAAACATTTAGAAAATTTTTTTTTCGTTGCTGTAGCTTCTTAAAACAAACAAATAAAAAAAAAATATTTCGTGTATGAATAGATACACCTTATATAATGGTACATCTCTACCTTTCCCTACAGAGAATACAACTATGGTGTAATGTCTTTCAGTCTTTCAAAAAATACATGATTCGTCACAACCGAAACTCAATTTTTGATTTTTGAGAATCGATTATCGAATGAATATCATCCACCCGTGACGAAAATACCGACTCGAACAAGTATTTAACAAGCTTTAGAGGTAAAGTCTGTTAGGTTGTTCGTTAGTGGGTGTCGTGATTTCCGTGAAATTGTGTTTCAAAGTCAATTTCAATGGTAATCACGGGCCCGAAGGCGGTGGTCGGGTCTCCTTGATTATTTCAAGTATAGGTGCTCGGCTACCGTTTTGTCTATTAATTATCTGTGGGTACAAGCCTCGAAATAGTACCTCCTTGGTGAATTTTGGACGGAGTGGTAAAGCAAATGGAGTTGTTTGACGTTTGCTGGGCACGGTTGCTCTTCCTCTTTGACTAATATTTGATTTGTTCGTAGATAGTGAATTTTATGATTCCAATGGATCACTAAATAGTATCAGTATATTGAAGGGGTCCGATGCCTACCAGGGTTGCGGATTTGTTCGAAAGAGTTAACGCGACTCTGGCACAGGCAACTGAAGGAACACGGGTGGGTTTTAGTCAGTAAATGTCTGACACGCTCCCGCTCCACGCAGAGCGGGAGAGGTCATTTGATGATTTCACACCCAAAAAAAGTGGTTCAGTAAATCGTTTTTATTACCCATAATATTATATTAAAATTGTTTTGTTCATTTATTCATTGCAGAGCTCATTCATCAATAAACAGATTTTACCGTTTGGCAAATTTTGATCCAATGTTCTAGTTTGAGAAAAGTTTGACCTACTGCGTCCGGGCGGGGATCGAATAGTTACCTACCTGAGAATCTGTTCACAAATTTATCAAAAACTTTTATTAGGTGAGCCATAGCAATTTACAATCTGTTCAAACTTCTAGGCAAGCGTGCTCCACATGATTACCAATCAATCTGTCAAGCCATTTCCCAAATATAGGGTCGACCTATCTGATCTATACAACCCACACACATACACACAGGGTAACAAGATACTCCTGGGCAGGACTGTTTATCAGTCTTTCGGGCTTGTGATTACTCGTAAAGACTGTCTATAAATGACAGTCGGGATCAATTCATCATCATCATCATTTCAGCCAAAAGACGTCCACTGCTGGACATAGGCCTCCCCCAAGCTCCGCCACTTCAGCCGGTTTTGTGCTTCCCGCATCCAGCGGATTCCTGCGGCCTCAATCAATTGCTTAACGTGAAACAAAAGCACGTGAAGCAACTGGTCTACTGTCTCACCCATCCACAGACCGACCGGCTGTTATTATTAAGCCACGACCCCTATATGATCAAAGTCAAAGCATTTACGTATTTCAAATAGGCCCAAAAAAGGCACTTTTGAACGTCAAAAGTTACATGAAAATAAAATTGATTCTAGTTGCCCCTTCCAAAAGGTAGATTCGTATGGAGAAGATCGTTACCGTTGGTTGAGATAGTAGTCAAACACAAGCCTGTACGTAGGTATTTCAAATAGGCCCAAAAAAGGCACTTTTGAACGTCAAAAGTTACATGAAAATAAAATTGATTCTAGTTGCCCCTTCCAAAAGGTAGATTCGTATGGAGAAGATCGTTACCGTTGATTGAGATAGTAGTCAAACACAAGCCTGTACGTATTTCAAATAGGCCCAAAAAAGGCACTTTTAAACGTCAAAAGTTACATGAAAATAAAATTGATTCTAGTTGCCCCTTCCAAAAGGTAGATTCGTATGGAGAAGATCGTTACCGTTGGTTGAGATAGTAGTCAAACACAAGCCTGTACGTATTTCAAATAGGCCCAAAAAAGGCACTTTTGAACGTCAAAAGTTACATGTAAATAAAATTGATTCTAGTTGCCCCTTCCAAAAGGTAGATTCGTATGGAGAAGATCGTTACCGTTGGTTGAGATAGTAGTCAAACACAAGCCTGTACGTATTTCAAATAGGCCCAAAAAAGGCACTTTTGAACGTCAAAAGTTACATGAAAATAAAATTGATTCTAGTTGCCCCTTCCAAAAGGTAGATTCGTATGGAGAAGATCGTTACCGTTGGTTGAGATAGTAGTCAAACACAAGCCTGTACGTATTTCAAATAGGCCCAAAAAAGGCACTTTTGAACGTCAAAAGTTACATGAAAATAAAATTGATTCTAGTTGCCCCTTCCAAAAGGTAGATTCGTATGGAGAAGATCGTTACCGTCGGTTGAGATAGTAGTCAAACACAAGCCTATCAATAAACAACATTACTTAACTTTAGAAGAATCTATGACCCTAGGTGTTGCAGGAAAAATAAAAGTACGGAATAAAAACAACATTCAATCACTGCCTTATCTAACGCCCACTGACGTTAACAGATAGTTCGATAAATAAGTAATGTTTTGGATAAGAGGTTTATTACTTGATGAGAAAAAGGCAGATATTTGTACGTCAAACGAATTTATAAATAACTTTGGATTATTTTAATTAATGAGTTAATTAATACGCCTCTTTATTCTGCATTCTTTTTAGTTTTTATAGTAAGTTAAAGTATAACTCTTAATTCAGCATGCCTCTTGGCAAAGGCCTCGTCTAGGAATTTCCATTGAATTCTGTCACGAGCCACTCTCCTCCAGTTAGGACCCGCTGTAAGTTTGAGCTCGTCCTCCCATCTCCTTTTCTGTTCTGTTTGTTGGTCCTGGGGTACCAATCGGTTACGATTTTACACCATTTCTATCTTTGTTCTCTCATATTCTCACTTTGGATTAACCCTAAATTAAAATATGTCTCCATCAAGCACAAAATAAAAGCAGAACTATTTTATTTCCCTTTTTTTAACCCGTTTTCTCCAAGTACTGGACACAGATAACTCTTTTAGCTTCCCACTATTCCCTGTGTTCCCTTTTATTCGACAGTCAACAAAAATAATTGAACTTTCTCATGAAACTCAAACAATAAATTTTCCAGATTATTCTGGTTCGAACCAGTTAGCGGCGCGGCGGCGGTTTTCAGCGGTAACGATATATAAATGTAAGGATTATCCTTTACTTACCGCGCGTAATTGTACCAAAGCGAGGACGATAAGAATCGTTACACATTGTGAACATTCAATTGGGCGTTTATACGACTTTCTACAGTTCGGCGAAACTTGAGAGTTTTCAATTATGTGTGCTATTTTACTTGAAACATTTCATGGATACTAAAACTTGATTCGAGAGATTCCCATCTGATTTCAAATCCACATAATGTTTGAGCATCATTCTCAGAATAGGGTTGGAATTTTTATGAGATATGTTTTATATCATACTTTTTATTGGACAATCAATAAAGGACCAGTTATCGGAAATGGCTAGCTAAAGTCCAAAATGACAATCAATTACGCATTGACCTACAAAAAGAGAATCATTGTCTCTACGTCAATTTGAGTCGACCTATTACAAGATGCAGTTTTGAAAACATTCCAGGAGGTTGTTATGAGACTCGTAATTAATCATATAATACGATACCAAGTCAATAATCAATAATACTTTTTATTTTAGATTTTTCAATTTTATTGTTTTTCAGAATAGCTCTCTTAATAAACCCTCTTCAAAAAATCTACGAAAGAAATGTCGGTTTCGTTTGTTTGTGTGTGTGAAAGCGCAGTTTAAGGACACGTACAGACTGGCCGCGTTTTAAAAAAGGGAGATCACATTTACCGATTTTCGTAAATAAGAATACAATTTAAAGAAATATACCTGCTCATTTTATTGTTAATTCGGGTCGAGAATCACTAACATAATTACCTGATAAAATGCACTGCACTGCAGCGGCGAGGCGTAAATTTTTCTAAAAGAGAAGCCGAAGCGAAGTCGTCCTTAACTTACTGACTCATCAATAAAGAATACTTACTATCATTCTAAAATTATTAATATAGGAATGTAATGAATTAAATACAATTAAATTGAACAGATGAAAACGAATAAATTATGCAATATTCCTCTATCTCGTTCTCGCTGACGCATTTTTCTATACCTGTCTCTGTCATAACCCGTTGTACAGCGGCTTGCTCTCGTACATATTAAGCGGTGCCACGTGACCTAAAGTGACATCATTACGGGATCGCTGTTGTATGAATTTTTAGTTCCCGATTATGACGTTTTGGCGCCGGGTTAATTTAGAACATTTCTCTTTTGTTGTAATACAAAGGTATAAATAACCTTTTTTGTTGTTTGAATGTTATGGTGAATTAAATAACCGTAGTGTAACTATATTTATTGAAAATTGTAGCCACTATTTACATACTATTGTATTTTTAATAGTGATAGAGTTACCAATGCGAATCCTCGAAGGCAAGCCGGTAGGAATCGTGTTATATGGTGCTTTCGCCACTGCTGCACTGCACCTTGTATATTACAACATGTGTCGGCTGGAATTATAATATCTCGAAACCAAAGCTTTACCACAGAACTGATCAACTCCCAGGTACGTGGGCCACCAACTGATCTGCCTACGCATTTGAATTGGCCCGCCAACGCTTTTAAATTGGCCTTCAACGCTTTTGAATTGGCCCGACAACGCTTTTGAATTGGCCAGCTAACCAAATAAAATTGGTCCGGCGAAAGGTACCTACTGATGCTGTTGCACCTGGCGATGGTTTTTTTTTTTTTAATATAACCTAAAAATAATTTGCTTCATATGAAACCACTCTCAATTTGCCAACAATAAAACATATTTTCAGACTTGTTTTTACTACCGTCTCGCCAGACTTGCCGCCGAAAATTGATAAGTTGCCGGAATAAAAACCTCTTCCAAGGTATCACTGTAATTATTTTTTAGTTTATTAAAACTATGAGTAACATACAATGTACGCTGCCAGACTAGACCCCTACAATAGCATTTCAATGCGCAGTGGAAGATATTATGGTGGGGTCCAGGAGACAAGAAGTGGCTAGCGTAGCTAGTCCACCGTACGCGGAGCAGACAATATCAAATCAAACAACTCACCTACAATACAACAAAAGAACTTACCTGGTGGTTGAAGGACACTGCTTCTGGGGTTACCTGGAGTTATGTATGTAAGTGAGTGTATATGTATCGTGTCGTGACGTTATGAGTATTCTCCTGGTAACAATCCGCTGCAATAAGGCTGGAGGCAATCACAGCATGCGGTCTTCAAATCATTCATTCCCAATAGCGTCACTAACACTTAACCATCGGGTCATGACAGATTGTCCACAAAACGACCGGTTCTCAGGGATTAAGGGATTACTTTACAAAAGATCGCGAGATACCAAGCGGCGACCATCCCTTTCAAGAACTTCAGTTTTAACAAACGTAACCCGTATTATTACGTCAAATTGGGGTTATTAACAAACAAAGCGATTGGATCACGACTAATTGTCACAAACGGATCGATTTAAAAGGATTAATTTCAACAAACGCGTCGCGAGGTCCCAATACGGCGACGGGGCTTTTTCAGCGCCAAATCAACAAGACCTGTCAAGTGTCAAAATCAAAACTGTCAAGTCAGATGTCATTCCGTTCGATGGCGCGTTCCGAAACTACTTTAAACGGGACCAAACATCCAAATTTTATTTAATGTTAGTATGTATCTATCTAACTATCATACTAGAGACTAGTTTCAAGAATCAAAACCTTGGCTCTCATTTAAAATTTGTTGTTGCTACTATGCTTTACTGTATCGAATTCTGAAATTGAAGCTATATCTTCCTCAGACCTGCCACAGTCGAAATGCCGATTTCATTGTAGCTCCTGGCTTTAGAGGAAGCAAACCGTATTATCCGGAAGTGGTGGGCTCTAGTCTATGAAGTTTCGTGCTCTATGTAGGACAAGGAACTGGGAGTTATTATCTGAAATGGATTTCTTGATGACCTCTATCAGGGGGACTTGAATGACTACAGCGTTGCTTTGGCAAGAGATATGTTCTTTTTACATTTACCAGTTCAGAATAAAACATTATAGGGACATACGTACCTACGTATGCCCCTATATAATATATCTATACAATGCTACGTCTTACAGTCATGTGGGTAGGCAGAGACTACAGAACAGCAAGTGCATCGATACTTATATATTTTTTCGCTTCGTTTACGTTCATATACCCGGCGTTTCCACTCACATCCTATGTTAGTCATATTCATAACAAACTTCCATTCATCTTCATAACATGACCAACGCTATATAAGAATGCTTTTGAAGTTTTGTCTCGTACCATTGAAATACAACAGGTGATAGGCGAATATTTCCTAACAGATTAGCAGGATGAGGTAGTGGTAATTTTTAAGTTTAGTTTATGTTGGAGGCACTTCTCATTGGTTACTTGCTGAAACGGACGAGCGTTTCTGGCTATCCTTAGTCATTTCAAGCGTTGCCAATATTTATTTGCTTACTTATAATTATTTTAATGAACAATATGATATCTAATGTA
Organism: Aporophyla lueneburgensis; assembly: GCA_932294355.1. Classification (NCBI taxonomy): domain Eukaryota; kingdom Metazoa; phylum Arthropoda; class Insecta; order Lepidoptera; family Noctuidae; genus Aporophyla; species Aporophyla lueneburgensis. The sequence goes on along the minus strand of OW028748.1, from coordinate 9,889,574 downwards.
AACTGAATTAACACATAAGATGTTTTTTATCCCGGTAGAAATCCAGTGAGAAAGTTTTCGAGCTCTACACGGGCGAAGTTGCATACAAAAGCTGGTCATAGAATAAAACCGTAAAATCCTAAGTAACATTTTAAGTTTTTATCTAAATCTGTAGGAACAAAGACTAGCATTGTGAAGCTTAGTAGCAACCCGGTCCTTTGAGAACTTTGCGTAGATATTTGTAAGGGAATCGTAGCCAAGCGGTACGTTCGCAGACTTGTATTACTAAGTAGGTATCAGATATACCGTGAAATATGTAAGACAGAAGATTGTGTCCAAAAATTCAGCGTGGAATTTAGTTTTTAAGCTATTGCATAGCTTCTATCGAGGGCCTTGAGCGCGGGGACCGAATCCAGAAATTCCGTAACGAAAAAAACCTCACGCTCCCCACTCCGACGGGCACGGAGGTGTGGCTTGAAGGCCGTGCATTATGCTTAGATCTTTAAAACTACGCAACGGATTTTGATGCGGATTTTTTTAATAGATAGAACAATTCAAGAGGAAGGTTTATATGTATTTAACATGCATAATATAGTAAAGAAACGCTGATAATTTTAGGGGTTTCTAATGTGATGTCATAAATAAGCTCATTTTTTTACGCTTACATTGCGAACGCTGGCTGAACCCTACGAAATAGATCAAAATAATGTGCTACAGTATTGTACACCTTAGAAAGGTCTACAAAAAAGTCCCCGATAGTATATGTCTACCTCTTAGGGATAACCCACAATAACCACTTTTTTCCTTTGCTTTTTACGAGAAATAAGGGCTTATTTACGAAGCGATTTTAACCAATACAGCATTAATTCTTATCCAATTAGGTACCTTAAATACATTGTGCATTTAATATAGATCAATATGATCATTACAGCATGTAATTTAAATGAAGATCTTAGAAGATATCAGAGATTTAAAAAGCGGGGGCAGTAACTTCTCATTTATTCAATAAAAGAAAAAAAATGTTTTCTTATCGGTCAAATAAAAAATAAATAAATAATTATAATCGCATAAGTTGATAAAAAATGCTATGCAATAGCTTTACCGCGGCAGTCCCCGAGTGCCACACGCCAATTTTTTTTTTTTTTTGGTTGGGAAATCATCAAATGACGTCTACCGCTCTAGGGTAAAGCGGAAGGGCGTGTCAGACTTTTACTGACCCACCCGTGTTCCCTCAGTTGCCTGTGCCAGGGCCACGGTAACTCTTTCGAACAAATCTCGCGACCCCGGCAGTTCAAATACCGCCTAAAGTACGAAAAACAGTAAGAAAATAGCCTAAAACAGAAAACAAAGATGCCATGTCATAGAAACCACAGTAACTCTACTATCAAAACAGTAGGGTCAGCAACACTGCATCACATTACACCGAACATTTACGTAGACGAGACGTGGCGTCCGTGTTACTGTCATACAAGATTATCCTCTAGCCTCTGATACAATAGATGGAAAAGGGACTTCCACTTTGTATCCCGGATCTATTGGAGCACTACCCATACATTATTGTTAGGATTATGGCAGAGACGTTTCACAAAGACCGTCCTTTAAGATAAGATAGATAAGCTCATTGTTGTGGGTTAGTAATACATTATGGCTAGAGATAATGGATTCGATAAAGGGAATCTCTTTCTTGTTTCGTTTTAATTAATTAATTAATTTGCTTTTAATTTTCTCATTGGTGTGGCGACGTGTTAATAGTCGACCACATGATATTATTTATGAAAAAATTATGGTTTGATAGTAATTATATTAATTCCTATGTACCCCACCCTGTGAGCTGAAGAATGATAAATGGTTTCGACGTCAGCACTGAACTATAGGCCCACTAACCTTAGACTAGCTCAGGAACTCTTCCACCAGCTACTGTCAGCAGCTCACACCGTGAAGCACTTTCACGAAACAGATAGTCCAATCACTGTTGGGTATTTATAACGAGTCTCTTCAAAACTTCAGCTGTCCATCACGGTAAAAAACCCACTTCTCCTCAAAATTACAAGAGAGGGGCTCCGCTTGTGACGCTCGAAAAAACAGACTGGTGGTTTTTCGTTAGACCGCGCTCGGCGCGGGGCGGCCACACAACAATATGGCACTAGTGTCGCCAGGTTCAGCGGGTCAAAAGGCGCGTGAACCATAGCCACAGATACTAACATATCGAAACCATTTGAAATGAATTAATTATTACTAGAGAAATGACCTAACACTTAAGTATAACAAAAATAAGTATTAAAAAATCAATTTGGGTCACTTAAGATGCCCAACCACTCATCTTGATGTTTTCGCTTGAAATTTAATCCCCGGATTAAATTTTCTAGAATAGTCAGTACAAAAATATGGTTTCATGGTAAGGTCTCGACTTGATTTTATATTGTTTCGTGTGGTGCCGGACGTAAAAAATGGCACCATCCCATTTCCTCCCGTGGCTGTCGTAAAGGGCGACTAAGGCATTTACTAGAGAATGGGAAGCAGCAGTGTTCTCTTTGCATTTTACCACCATATTGCGACCGCCAACCAGGCTGCCAAGCGTGGCGATTATTGCAAAGCCTCCCAAATACGGCTGAAATGACGACGATGAGATTTTATAACAAATATTCGTACCTTACCACATGTCAGTCGCATTTCAACAATTCATATTAGAACGATGAAAAAAGATGCATTAGCGCTATTACCGGAATCAAAATAACTGATAGCTGCAAACCTTATTTTGTATTGTTGAAAATAATGACTTTACCTTGCCTGTACATATTTGAGACTGCCTTATTTGTTAAAAAGAACATGCATCTATTCAGAAAAGCATCTGAACATCGCTATAAAATGATTAGACAAAAATATAGACATGAATTATGTGTTCGACCATCTAAGACCGCGTTGATGCACAAAAGCATACTTTTCATGGCCCCAAAAATATTATATAAATTACCAATGGAATTTGTAATTAATTATTACAAATGGAATTAAAGACTTAAATATTATTCAATTTAAAAATAAATTAAGACATCTGTTATTGGAAAATTGCTATTATAGTATTGACGAATTCCTTAATGATAAATTGTAACCTATTTGACATAATGGTAAACTGTAACCTATTTGACATAATGATAAATTGTAACCTATTTGGCATGATATTTATTTAATTTTAACATTGTATTATTATCTTTATTTTCATTAATTATTTGCATGATTACTCAACTGTTAATTTTTTTGGTTGTTATTTTTTCTGTATTCAGTAATGTTTTATTTTGTTTTCAAATACGTTAATTATTCTTTTTTTATACAAATTATTAATTGCTTCAAAGAGTGTGCACCTTTAAGGTAGATTTTTGAGGAACGAATTATTTATTGTTAAGATCTCATGTGAAATGTACCAAAAATCACACTAATAAATGAATTTGAATTTGACTGTTATGATGACCATAACAGTCACCTGTGTAACTGGATGCAGCTAAAAAACCAAGTATTTCACGAGGGTGAAAACCAATATGCCTTCACATGGAGCAACTGCCTATCTGACCTCCTCAACCGAGTTACTGCCTATAACACGATACCCCTTTGTAATATCGGTTGACAAACTTTCGGGCTTCTGACGACCGGTTACAACTGTCAAAGACCCATAATTGACAGCCGGGACCAACGGTTAAATGTTTTTTCCGAGGCACGGAGAAGTCTTGGTATTTAAAATGTTCACACAACCGCGGTAATAATATCTATAGTATCTTAGGACAACCAACACAACGTTATCTGATCCCAAACTAGGCAGAGCCTGTACTATGGTAACCAGACAACTGATAAAAATACTTATATATTTCTAATTACATAGATACATATTATAGACCAGCTTCTGCCCGCGACTTCCACCGCATCAAATTTTCGCTCCCCTTCCCGTCGCATCGTATTGCCTATCAGTTTTGGTCCATTTTTCGTTTGCTGCTCCGCTCCTTTTGATTGTAGCATAATGTTATATAGCCTATAGCCTTCCTCAATAAATAGGCTACTCAACACAAAAAGAATTTTTCAATTCCGACGAGTAATCCCTGAGATTAGCGCGTTCAAACAAACAAACTCTTCAGCTTTATAATATTATAAAGTAAAATAAATTTATAAAGTATGGAAGTAAAGATAAATTACACCCAGACACAGAACAAATTATTGTGCTCATCACACAAAGATTTGTCCTGGGTGGGAATCGAACCCACGATCTCAGTCTTAGCAGTCAGGGTCACTAACCACTAGACTAACAGGCCAATCAGATAAGCTTAGCTTAATCTGATGATCGGCCCGTATTGCTGATTTTTGTGGAAAGAACAGTTGAAGCATTTCTGTTTCATATTATTTTCTGCGTTTGGAATGAAGTATATCTACCGACCTATCTCATAGAATTTTCCTATTTTTTCCACACTCCGACGGATGACTGACCAAACATTTTTATAAATTATCCCGGCTATTCCCAGCTAAGAATGCGTATGATTCACTCATTCATGGCACATGTCATTCCGAAACCGCCATGATTTATTTCGACAACAGCGGCCGCCCTTGAGTGAACTCAACCGTTCCATTCAGTAACGAACGTGAGTCACTCAACTGTTTACTCGTTCATTCTTTCATTCAGCAAAGTGCGCGTTGAGCTGAAAGATTTTCTTTGTTTTTCCTGCCTAGTTCACATAGACGAACGGCGCCGATGTTAGATTTGATTTTCGAATTTTTCGGGTAAACAAAACAACTGTATTTTTTATATTCTACTCGTATGAGTTTAAAACGCCGGAATAATCATTCTTTGCAGTAATGCACTAATGTTTGTGATATTCGTGAACTAACTCTGTTTGAGAATTTAGGAAAAAAGTGAGTATTTTGGTCTGTACCTATTTATCATTACGTGCGTCATGTGAGTTCATGTGGAAATGGTCATTTTCGTGTCCTGTGAATAACGTATTTAAGCGTTAATACGGCAGGTACAATTCTAATTAAAATTTTGTGTTTGTGAAATTAAATGTTTTTTTTTTAATTTTTATATTTGAGTTCATTGAATGAAAGGTAAATTGCGGTTTACGATTTATGACGTATTAAAAAAAAAACTACTTACTAGATCTCGTTCAAACCAATTTTCGGTGGAAGTTTACATAGTTATGTACATCATATATTTTTTTTAGTTTTATCATTCTCTTATTTTAGAAGTTACGGGGGGGGGGGGAGGGACTTTACCCCACTTTGGAAGTGTTTCTCGCGCAAACTATTCAGTTTAGAAAAAAATTATATTAGAAACCTCAATACCTTTTTTGAAGACCTATTCATAAATACCCCACACGTATGGGTTTGATGAAAATAAAAATTATTTTTAGTTTTAAGTGTGGGGAACCCCACAATTTATTGTTTTTTTTTTCCTATTTTAGTGTGAAAATCTTAATGCAGTTCACAGAATACATCTACTTACAAAGTTTCAACAGCATAGCTCTTACAGTTTCGGAAAAAAGTGGCTGTGACATAGGGACCGACAGACAGACAGACAGACGACGAATCTATAAGGGTTCCGTTTTTTGCCATTTGGCAACGGAACCCTGAAAAGGGCTTATTTTATCCAGTAAATAACTATCTACTTGTACAGTACCTAATTCTGAAAGACTTAGTGATGTAATTTATAGAACATTATTCAAAATAAACCATCACAAAACGAATATATTTAAGTATATCTGGACCGTGTATCCGATCGCATAACTTTGCAAAGCGTAGGCGAAATCCCGCGGTTTGCGTTCCTACGGGTACCTACTCACGATTTATGGCGTCTCCTTTACGGAATGTAGCGTATTTTATTAATGGTATCAATATACCGCACGACTTTAAGCCTGTGGACAGGATTAAATATATTGCAAATAAATGCGCCACGGTCAGCTTTGTTATTATCTATTTATGTCTGTTTACTTCTTTAATAAAACTTAAAATGGCTGTTCGTGTCTCCATGTGTGGCCGCGTGTGTTAACACACACACACACACACACACAATGAATTTGACGCGCTTTTTACTTTCATTTAGAGAATGTATTCCGGAAAGTATAATAAAGATATATATTAAAGAAACTTCGATGTTTTGTCAAGTTGTAAAAACCGTACGAAATAGGCGCGGGCCGGTACTTAAAGATAGATAAACTTAAGAGAGTTTTGTAAATTTTGCATAATTTTACTTTACTACTATCTGTTTTAATGTTCTGGTCTTTAGATCAATTTATGACATGTCAATGTGGTGTCTGGGGTGACATTCACGATGTTTCTACTTGACACCAGATGGGCCACGACGTCTGCTTGTTTGACCGGATGAAATGTTATCAAACATTTCTATGCTAGGTGAACATGCACTATAAACTGCTTTAAATTAAGAATATCAACCTAATAAAAAACCACCAAAACGACTCTGCAAAATTCAGTAAAATATCCCAAAATGTAATTTCTGTCTATTCACAAGCGGGGCACGTACCTACCTATACTTTCCCACAAGGACTCATATTTCAATTCCTTTTTTGAATGTTTTTTTTTAACTCGGTGTTGTAAAATCATTCAAAAAATTTGAATTATTAGCCGCAATGTACGGCTAATAATTTAAATTTTTTGAATGATTTTCTATTTTCGAAAAAAACGGGTTTACGTAATGTAGGTACGTTCATGTAGCGGATTTAAAATAAATTCTGTATCAATGTCATTGATATTTACATAAAGCCTCAGAGCGGTTCTGCACTGCATATAATCCAAATCATTGCGTCTTCTGACGTCATAGAAAGTTCATAATGTCCTGTTGTTATTGGAAAATAGTTAAAATTTTATGTCGTGCAGTGTTGATCGTAGGAATGTTACACCCGCAGATTGCGCATACACAGCCCACACAAAAATGGCGCTCTCGTCACTGAAATACACGTCATTGTGCGTGTTTCTGGCAAAGATATGAGCAATATTGTTTGTTGTTGTGAGGATTTGTTCTTGACAAGGTAGGATAGTTCCGAAGTTAATGAATGGTATAATACCAGCCTATTACTGTCCCATGGTTGGGTAAATGGCCTCTTCTCATACTGAGAAGTTACGAGCATTGAACACCACGCTTGCTTAAGACGCTCTGGCAATTATATCTGTATCTACTATACTAATTATAAAGAGGTAAAGTTTCGTAAGTTTGTTTGTAGGAAGTAATCTCCGGAACTACCAGTCAAATTTGTTTTTTTTTTTGTATTTGTTAGTTCAGTTCTTGAGGATGGTTATAAGGTATTTAACACAAGCTACGGCTCTTAGGAGCCGAACAAAATGAAAAAAAGTTGGAAAGAACGCTAAGTGTACACGAAATAATAGCGGGGCGGAAGGTCTTTAAGTGTGGACCTATAAAGATCTCGGACCCAAGGATTCACAAATTGAACGAAATATTAAAATCAAGACTCAAAGTAAAATCAAAACTTTTCTTAATAGAAATGGAATATTCTTGCTCAAAATACTGTCACATTAGCTGCTCATAGACAGATTATTGTTTAGTAATTAGCATGGGCACTATGCCATCGCACGTATCTATGGTGCCAATGAGTTGCAATGGCGTTGAAAGTCTGTTGTTGTTGCATGTCATCTTACATCTTCGCACGTAAACGTTTTGAATTTAGAACTCGTTACCGCATTTCGTATGAGGTGGGTTTTTATTTTTTGTTTTTATGTTGTCTGTAGTTTGAGACCTTGTAATTGTTGGTTTGTTAAGATTCTATTTAATGAAATGTAACTTCGTTTGCGTTACGCGTAATTGTTGTAAAGTTTATTAAAATAACTTTTTTCAGACCGTTTCATGACTTTCAAATCTATTGTCGGCAAATGAGTTCACACGACGAATATTACTTTTCTGTAAAAATATAACTAAGATATTTGTCGTCTCGTACGTTTTGGAAATCTTCAATGAAATACGTCATGCAAATCCATGCCAACTTTCCTAGAATTATGACGATTTATACTGACAATAGTTTTAAAATACTACTTGGTAAAATGCTAAAAGCGTTAATACGACTAATAATATCTATGTTTAGCAATCACAAATACACACTCTCCTTCATATAAAATAGTTCGAAAAATAAAACAAAAAAGGTTCAAAATAATTTGCAAATATCACGCAGTAATTTCCCAGATTCTTCAGATTTCAAACGTGGAATTCCATCCTCATCCGTGTTTGCTTCATTCATAAACGTGCAGAGCGCGCATGCAACGTGACTGATTCCAAATTCGAACAAGCCTCAAGGCTGCCAGTTCCGAATTCTTTGAATCGATTATTTTAGTGTGACCAGCAATCGAAAACTTTTGTCATCCACTCGGAATCCGCTTTCCTCGCGATTTGTCAAGAATTCCAACTTTTCCGAGGAGAGGAATGCTATTTACAGAGTACGGGCTAAGTCGAGTACCAACCGTTTAAATGTACTTGCGCAGTCGCATATCTGTAGAGCTGCATCATTGATGCTATAAATAGGTACGTTGATAGTGCCCGTAAATAGCTTGAAACACACATAACAACCACATCGTCGATTGAATTCATGGGAAATTTTGATACAACGCTTTCGATTTAAGCACTAATCCGATGTGATGTTGGTATTTGCGATGCCATTACTAATGCTATCTATGCAACTAATCCGTAATCTCTTCGTTGTATTAGTAAATGACTATTTATATTTTTAACGAAAACCGTTCCGAAAACTGTGCGTTCTTTCGTAGCAGTATTATGAAAGAACGCACAGTTTGCAACGTGAGGTTAGTTAATTAGGTTAACTGTAGTTAACTGTACGGTAGTAACCAAAGTTTTCGGCTGACGTGCATAACATAATTCTGATTTCAAATAAGGAATTCTCTTTGAACTCCACGGAATGTCACCTTCAATGACACTTGTTTTGCTTTCATTCACAAAGTTGGCGCAAAAATTAAATGAATGAATGAATGAGTGTAGCTACCTAGTACAACGTACTATTAAATGCGTCATTGAACATACATAGTGAACGAATTGCATATTGCTGATGCATGTGCTAAGATAATGCTAATAAAGGTACCTACTTATATGGATGTGGTAAATATAAAAAAGAAGAAAGAAAGAAAATTCGGTTGTTCGTTCGTTCGTATTTTAAAACCAATGTCTGCCTGTATGTGTTAAGTAAATGACGTCAGACTTTGTAATAACGGAAACATAGATTTTCACACCAATTTATCATCTATAATGTGAAGATTTAAAATTGCCAATCATATCTTGGTTTTTACGACTTGTAAAATATAATTTCTTATCTCTGCCTTTATTAACCGGTGTTTTTTCTTTGTTTCAGGCGACGACTATATACTTAAACATAACACACTGCCGAAATGACAGAGCCCTTATGATATCCTGACTGGCAACCCTTACATAAACATTGCCATTTTAGTAATCATGTGTCAAATTCTGTGGTAGCAATGTATATTTATTAGATAAATGTTTTGATATAAAAATATTAAATTTATGCTTTAAAATTTATTTTGCGAAGTTAATTTTAGTTTCAAAAATAAAAATAAACGCCAAAAAAAGCGACCATAAATTTTTATATCACAATAACTAAACTAAAACAGTGTTTGTGAGTGATTTTGTGTGTGATATAAAATGACGGTGTGCTATTAATTGCGTCTGCTTCCGTTCATATCCGACTGAGTATATATTGGCGGGAAATTCGTTGGGTGAGCCAAAATGTCGTCGCGAACGGGGCAGCGTGGCACGTCAGTTGCGACCAGCCAGCGGAAACACCGCTCGCGGTCCACTACAAGATACGACATGGAGAAAAAGCCAAAGAAGAAGGACTTCAGGACATCAGGCACTACCAGCCTGGTGTCTATCCCCAACAGCATCAAGCTGCCTATGCTCAATAGTGGCCTCATATCGCTTGGTGAGTTTTTTTTTTTAAATTTATTACTTCCTTTAAAAAGTTGAAGTTCCTTTCAGAGTTGCCATACATAATAACAAAGCGCAGTACTCAAAATTGGGTGCAGTCAATTTCAGAACACAAAACATTCGATATGTACTCTACTTTTAAAATGTAAACATATTTTATCTGTGTTCGAAATTCAAATAAATCGTAATGCTCTTTTCAATTCCGATGCAAACGAGGTGTGTTTTACATGAGATACGAATATATCAAAAGACAGCCTTTTTTGCTATAGGTTTTTTAAGAGAAGTAATATTTTGTGTATTAATTGGCTCGCACGATAATTAAAATGTTTCATAAATGCTCTTCCTTTAATTCGCCACTAGAAAACAAACAGATTTGTATGCAAAAACTAAACGAGATAACAAACTTAAAATTTATTACCACAAAAACTTGAAACGATAAAACCCATTCCTAATCTTTATAAATTATCGCGCAAGTTTACAACCCTGAAAACGTCTGGTGGAGTAATAACTACCGTCTTCAGCGGCACTACTGTTGGCGTATTTGTTCAAACATTTGCGTTAATTCATGACAATTACAAAATTAACTCTATCTCAATTTGAGTAGGGTATATTTTGTATTGGCTACAAATCACAAATGTTTGGACAAATATGCCAACTACTGTGCCTCTTCAACAGTTGAACATCAGCTATTTTACAGGAACCTTCTGTTAGATAACTTTAGCAGGCTTGTTTCTGTCAGGCGGCTAAGAACTCAGTAATATAAATTAAAACGTTCAAAGTGCGTGAATTTATATCATAATGTTATTTTAGCAGAGCTAGCGGTTTCTTCTGTAAAGTTACGTAGTTTCAACACTATAAAAAATTTTAACGTAAATGTTGGCCTATTTGCTTTAAATTTTCGGTAAAATCAGCTGGGTAATTGTGTAACACACTAAAAGTACGAATAGCTTTCATTTTGATAGATCAACAACATTCATTGCGTTATTTACGTTGATGAGCAATTTTTTTTTTGAACATTCGCAGCCATGGATTAACAATATCCTTCGAATGATTCAGATTGTGAATGATAGTGTGTTACGGAATTAGGGTGCTGTTCTATTAAACTAAACGAACTTTTACAAACTTAAATTCATAGAAATGGCTTCTTTTCAAATAATTTTCAACACTAAAATAGAGCGATGGGACATCATTCCTTAAATGAAAGCTATTTCCCTCACTACCAACGATTTTTCTTTAAGTTTTCGCGACTACTCATTTATGAATCGCGAATGCGTCTAATTCCAATAATCTATAAATTAAAGAATAAGCTAGCTGATAATGTTTCAACCCTGTTTTTACAAAAAATGGATATACAGTGGACTCTCTATAACTCGAACCTCGAAAATCGAAATCCTCAGTAAGTGGAAAAAAATTTAAAAAAAGTGGAAAACATGCCATTCCCTTCCGCAGAACCCTAGATACGCGGTATCTCGAATTATTTAGACTTTGTAACTCGAAGAAAATGTTATTTCCCTACGAAGTATTGATAATACATATACGATACTCTATACTATACAATATCGTTATACTCTATAACTGGAATTTCAAAAATTTCAAAAAGGAATCTCCGTAAGGCGGCCCCTAGACCTACAATAACATTGTACAATACATTTTATTGTACAATAAGATTGAGAGGCGCTTTGAATCCAAACGATCAATTATATCTATTGCACAAAATACGAATTGCGCAATGTTTTCGTGTTCAGGTCAGAGAATAGTATTAATACAGTTTACAACACAAAACTACACCACTTTCAGCCGTAAAATTCATCACAATTCAGTTTTTGGAAAAATATAACAAAAACCCAAGCGACGCGTCAGATTTCCCGCCAGAAATTTCCGTGTACTCCACGTTCAAGACAAAATACATACTAAAAAATATTGCGCAATACTGACCCTACACGATGCAATGGAAAAATATGGTGCAATAAAAATTAAACATGCTCAAACTTTTATTCAATCATTGCGCAATCTTCAATATTCTCCCTATACGGTAAATAATATTGCACAATTCGTAATATTGCACAATTTAATTGATCGTTTAGGGACCGCCTAAGTCGTCGTTAGTAAGTAGTTTCGTCTTTGTAAGGCGGCCCCTAAACGATCAATTAAATTGTGCAATATTACAAATTGTGCAATATTATTGACCGTATAGGGTTAATATTGAAAATTGTGCAATGATTGAATGAAAGTTTGAGCATGTTTAATTATTATTGCACCATATTTTTCCATTGCATCGTGTAGGGTCAGTATTGCGCAATATTTTTAGTATGTGTTTTGTGTTGAACGAGGAGTACACGGGAATTTCTTGCGGGAAATCAGACGCGTCGCTTGGGTTTTTGTTATATTTTCCAAAAACCGAACTGTAATGAATTTTAAGGCAGAAAGTGGTGTAGTTTTGTGTTGTAAACTGTATTAATACTATTCTCAGATTGAACACAAAAACATTGTGCAGTTCGTATTATTGCGCAATATAATTGATCGTTTGGATTCAAAGCGCCTCTCAATCTTATTGTACAATAAAATGTATTGTACAATGTTATTGCAGGTCTAGGGGCCGCCTAAGTCGAAATTTCAGCAGTTAAATCATATATCTCACTGCTGCTTTTTGTATTTTGTAACATCGAGATTTTACCCTGGCTACAATTTGAGATTGTAAATATAAAAACAATTTATTGTCAACATTATTTAGGACATTCTTTTAAAACGCAAGCAGTTGTTGGTATAAATGGACATGAAAATATTATTAATATTAACAGTCAAAATAAGATTTTCAGTATATTCACTATTTTATAGCAGCGGAAGGGTCGAATGTCTCATTCCCCATCTTATGTCCCATCTTCTCGTTGTATTGATAAAAAAAACGTTGTTGGTGTTACTTCCCATAAGAACGTATTTTTTTCTGACATACATACATAAGTCCAGTTTAAAAAGGGATACTTATACTATCTATACCTTGAACTATCTACATAGTTGTTAATGACAACCAAATGACTGTTTTGTTTCGTGCGGGAATAGAACCCACTACAAGCAACGCAAGACCTCTACGCCAAGAATAGTGTAGTCATAGACATATTTATAACAACAGTGGGAAGTACCTATCACATTCGATTTACATGTTATTTCCACCGCGGAAATCCCGGAGAGTAACAAAACAAAAACGATTCGGGGTACGATGATAGGATGATAAATAATGCAGAAAAGCTTCGTATTTTTATTTTAGTCTGAATGACCTACAGTGTTTTTTTTCTGTATTTTTTCGCCGGTTCGGCTTTAGTGTTTGGATGTTTGTCACTCAATTACGCAAAAACGGCTGAACGGATTTGAATGAAATTTGGCACACATAGTTTGTAGCTTGAATTAAACCAAACAATACCTTTTTTCCGGTAGTACGATCCCGTGGGTCTATTTTCAACCTTCGAAAAGTGAGTTCGTTGATATTGTAATAAACAAACATTAGTTGGCAGACACTTAGGTACTAAACTACATTAATTGGTTAGCTGTTGGTTTTTGTTTCACAATTTTGTCTATCCAATATTATCTTTAAGATAATATTGGATTTTAAGTTTATACAAACGTTCCACCACAATACTATAGCTTCTAAGCCATCAGGCCACAAAACCATTTGTCTGTCTGTTATTACTCTTAAATCTCAAGTTACTTTTAGTGGGAAACCATAATGGGAAATAACACATGTGCATTATCTATTCCAAATACTAATAACAAGTCATGCCAAAACATATTCGGCTATTTGGCATAAACACTGTGAGTTAAAAGGCGATAAAAACCACTAAAAGCTTTGTTAGATCGTTTATCTAGTAACACACAAAACCATAATAATTATGTGGGTAATATCAACCAGTAAACGTCCAATCTTCAATCCTTTCTAATAGACCGCTAAAATGTCAGTGAGTAAACGTTTTTGGGGAGAAAACTAATTTGGACTCTATTGTCCTTATTCTAGAACGATTACTCGGCGTTCTAGGTTCCAAAAAAGGGAGTTTATTCAAATGTCTACTCGGTTTTAGTGATTTTAAATCGATATGCATGACCATCCTCCCAGAATAGGTACGGCACAGGCCTGAAGTCTAAATTCAAATCAGGTTTTTTTTTGTACCAGCCAGTGATTTCCGTCTGACAGCTAGACAAAGACAATAACGACTCGAATACGAATTTAAAAATCAAATAGGTAAATAAAGATGAAAATTAAAAAATAAAAATCCTTTGGAATGTAAATGAACGTAATAGGTAGGAAACAAGAATAAATATAAACGTCCAAACTTATCCATGCGAGTGATACGTACATAGAACATCTCAATGGCCGTTCGGATACACATACATTTATAAATAGCATAAAATATGTGGAGCGAATTTTCCACTGCGATACATCCGCCTCTGGGCGCTCGAAGCTCAGTGTAACAACAATAAAGATAAGGAGAAACTAAACGTTCAGTTCGAAATTTAAAACATTTTTGAATGTGAAAGAATATGTTCTTCGTTCTCGAAAAGTGATGCATTTATGATTTCACTAACATCATAAACGTTTTATTGTTTATTGCTACAAGACAACTACAAAATGTTTCATTTCAAGAATACTTGAGAGATTTCATGATTCATGTTGAAAGATGTTTGTTTTCAATCCCTGTTAAAACGTTGACGAGTCAAATAATATCATTTGTATGCGTTAGAACAGTGATCCCTGTAGATTTGATGTTGAAAAAAAGCAGTTTTAGAAATTTCTTGTCTATTAACACAATGAGAGACACTAAACTTCCATAGTATATATATAGTAGTATCTGTCAACCAAATAATCGTTACTCAGCCATGACCTGTAATGAAAAAACGAACCTACACAAAGCATTTAATTAAACAAACCGCCAAGTAAACTTACAAGAACATTAACAAAGTCTTGTAATCATCAAAATTTCACAGATTAGCCTACTTAACGTCAGATTTGATCGGTAATTGCGGTAACGAAGATTAATATCTACGTTGGATGATAAAATGAATCCTTGTTACGAAGCACAAGGACTGCCGACCATGATTTATGACAGACATTAAGAGGACGAACGTATTACATTTTTTAATTCTTTCATACCGTAATTTGTTTTCCAAATTTGTTTCATGGTGGCTAGTGTTGGTTATCTGCGGCGACTGGGGCCAAGGATTGAGCTATATGGTTTGCCATTTGAGAGGCCAGTGTCGAGCTGTAGATTGGTAGTCTACTGTAATTATTATTTAACTAGCTCCAATATAATCCTGTAATGATGAAAGTTCAGGGTGACAGAGACATCATTGTGAAACTGAAACCACAAATTCACTCTTGCACATTATTCTAAACGGAAAATTTCTACGCTAGAGTACTACCGCAGAAATTTTACGTAAGTTGTCAAAAAAAGAATCTGCTGTCCATAGATAACTGCAATACTTATCTAAATGGTCAAAATGTAGGCAATTATTATTGTATTACCCATTTTTTCTTCATAAACGATGATGATTGATGATTCATTACCAGAAATAAAACTAAGATGATGATGCTATAAAAAATCTTTCTCGAAACCATTGTCATTTCAATTAGCGTAAACCTTCCAAGAATTCGGAATATCCCAACATATGTTTCACCTCAGTACCGGATAGTGCTGTACCGAAATAGACTCAAAAGGCTGTTGGCCCGCTCTAGGTCAAGATGACGCCAGTTCGTGTTTGTTTACAATCTATGGCAGCTATACACGTACATGTTTTGGCGCGTGTATCATCGCCATTTTGACCGTAGACAAATAGGTTTTTTTGTTTGTTTTATTGGTATCTGTGGAAGGAAATGACGCAGGTTTTTTGTTAGGTGAACTGTATTTATAAACGCGATTTTTGTTGAAGGTTATTGAAGTAACATTCATTAATATATCAGGTATTGACTAATGACTTTATGAGATACAATTAAATTAACTTGTAGGGAGTGGGTGTAATGGAATAATAGCCAAATACAAGATTACTAGGCTATAAGAAAATATTGAGGTCAATTTTAAACAGTAAAATTAAAACACTTACCGATGTATAATAACACTACGAACAATCTCTTTAATTCCAACATTCTGCTCATGTAAACATAATTATTATTTTATGTCTAGTATAATCAGTAAATTGCAACATGACACTTTGGTTACTTACAACAAAATCAATAAAAACATGTCTTATGTTACTTTTGACGATTTACGTCAAATGTTTTACAAATGTTTTGCTTTGTCACTGCTATTAGGCGTAGACTGACCTGTTTCACTTAGAACAACTTAGTTTCATCTATCCCACGAAGTTAATATATTTTACTTCCTTGTTAATTATAAGTTCTGTGGACATAAAGATTTCTTGTTCACAAGAAATGTTCGTTAGGCGAAAATCATATCAGCAGTTCTATAATAATGCAAGAAATATGGTAGAAATTATAAATGAAAACAATTTAAAAAATAAATTGTTAACAGGTGATGAGTGATTTCCAACTCACACACCGTGCATCGTCAATCCAGCATCGAACCGCGAAGCCACAGTAACTTGTTGAGAATAAGAGAAATTAACGCATAGATAGTAGCCGTGTAAACACTAAACATATTACTTGTTAATACGCACTTCAATCATAACGCTAACAAGATAATGATTAAAATGGCTTAACAAGATGATTTATTTAAATGGGGCGTAACTTACCTGTTCGATGCGAGCATCATTCATACCGGGAGGGTCAGATAATGTACGGCACCGCCTGTACTATCAGAAGCACGGAGAGGTCTTGGCATGTAAAGGTTGTCACCCGTCCATGGACCAAAAGCGGCAAGCGTAGTTCACCCTGATCGATCGACCGCTGAGGCTGTTATTACTAAGCCACAAGCCAGGCCTCTCTTCACATGTTAATCTGTGGGTATCTAAGGCGACTCGCATGAAAAAAATCACCTGAATCGGGTCCATCATCACATTTAAATAATAGAATATTTTCTATAGGCAATTCGCACGAAGTTGATTTATTTGTAGCCTAATTGACAATTCCAGAAATTCGTATTATGTAATTGGCACATTTTGTATTTTATGTTATAACGTTCTGGAATTGGAATCAAATTGCCCGACTAGGGCGAGAGTTTTTGTGCGACTCGACTAATAAGCCAATGTGTTCTGTTTAATTTTGTAGTTTCGTATTAAGACACGAGTCTGTAACTACCTCCTTACCCGTGAAGTCTTAATCACTAAAACAATATCTAGTATAAAAAAAAATACTTTAGTGATACCTACTTACATTGTTTTAGGCTTACCACGGCTTATCACGGCTGTATTGAAATGTAATCTTTGTTTTACTCAATAAAAAATACATATAATAAGTACGGTACCGTATATTGCTTTTACCAACAATTTTACTACAGAAACCTAAACTGTCACTAAAGCTACAGCTACATAACGTTACCTAGATTTAGACATAAATAACGTTTAGTGGCCGTCACGTCTTGTTTGCTCGGGGCGGCTGCCTCCAATTAAGCTTGGCTGTATGTAATTGATTCCGTAGCGTGCCGTCACTCTACATTCTCTATGCTTTATGGTATTTTGTAAATGGAACCAGTGAAATGTTTGATATTATTAGTATTTTTGATGTTGGTTGGGTATTTTTATTGAGAATCATTTATAATCATAAATTCATAATCATTGTTTTATAGGTATCATATAAAGTGCCAGTACGCCAGTTGATTCTTTGACATGGTCTCATTAATACCTCAGCAAGAGATATCAATAGACAGAGAGAGAGAGCAGTGGTGGCCCAGTGGTAATGGCCGCGACTTACGAGTAGGTCGTGAGTTCGAACCCAAGCAGGAGCTTTACTTTGTGTAAATTATTTCATCACCACTGCTCTCAAAACGATGAAGGAAAAACATCGTGAGGAAACCGGCATGTCTTCGAACCAAAAATTCGAAGACGTGACATCTATCAACCCGCACTGGGCCCGCGTGGTGGATTATGGCCCACTCCCTCTCACCGAGAGGAGGCCTGTGTCCCAGCAGTGGGAACATTTATAGGTTGCTGATGATGATGATGAGAGATATCAATAGGAACATGTTGTATATACTAGTTTCTCCCCGCGACTTCAACCATATTTTACTCAATTACACAATTAATAATCCGACGTTTTGAAGGGGGCCAAAGCCATGTTAAAAGGTTCCGTTACATACTAACATACGTATGAAGCTAATAAAAGCGTGTTAAAAATACCCTATAACACTCAGTAATAGGGAAGATGCAAGTATAATATTTATGAAAATTTTATGATTAAAATGTTAAAAAAATATAAAAGAAGGGCTACTGCAACGTTTTTATTTTACCTAATGTTGATTTTTAACAATAATTACAAATTGACGTGGTTTTTTATGTGGAGATAGTTGAAAGGATGGAGAGTGACATAGGCTACTATTTGTCTCTTTCTAAACCCCACTTCCCTAAAATGAGAGGTGGAACGCGCTCATCTCAGGAACTACTGGTTCCAATTGAAACATTCTTTTTGAGTCGGGTAGCCTATTTATTGAGGAAGGCTATAGGCTATATAACATCACGCTACGATCAAAAGAAGCAACAAAAAATGGACGAAAACTGGCAGGCTGCGATGGGACGGGAAGGGTCAGGGTAGCAAATATTTGACGCGGACGAAGTCGCGGGCAGAAGCTAGTATTTAAATAAAAGTGAAATAGGAACTCAAACCAAACATATTGGGAATAATCATACACAATACAACGAGCTATTTGGGAAATTAGTAGCAAGTGAAATGTGAATCATATACAAGGATAGGCACGCTTTGATTTAATATCCGAAATAGGTATTATGTCTTATATAAAAAATCAAATAAGAAATAAGAACTTATTAATATGAAATAAAGAACAATGTTAATAATAAACCTTCCTTTTATTTAAATCAACTTTATTAAAAAAATGCTGCTCCAATAAAACCAGTGATCAATGGGTTTTATTCGTTGTTTTTACCGAATACGTTCACCGGAAAATAACTGGTGATTCTCCAGTACTCATTGCTCCGGTGCAAACCTCTAATACATATCAAAGACTCTCGGATACTTACATGTTTTGTGATTGTAATCGGTTTTTCAATAAGAGCCGGTTATTATCGGTTTTTAAAGGTTTTCATAAAACCCGGTACATCACTAATGACAACTTATTGTCATTGAGGCAATGGATGTAAAAGTGAATATTATTATAAGGGAATATTAGTTTATACAAGCAGACTCCAGGAATTTACCAAGAGTTAGTGTTGATTTCTTTTCAGAAAAAGTTTTTCCTCCATCCATTTTAAACTTTATCCAATATTCGACGTCATTCTCCAAATGTAAATACACGTTATAGGCAAGTTTGGAAGTATTAGGGACTAACGTGTTTTCACGTACAAGCAGATTTACTAAACATTTAACGAGTATATTCGCAGACTAACGTCAAAGTGATCTTTGCAGTTCACAACATGCAAAAAAGAAAGAAAGCAATGCAATGAAGAATGTATGATGCATGTGATGTGATGTGATGTATTGTGGAATGCAATAAAATATTGAGTATTGTAATGGTGTTTGGAGAAAATTGAAATTTCTTTTCGCAGCTTGAAACCAACTTTTTTTCAGTTTTGGGCCAGAAGGTCCAGTCAAAAACAATTAATTTGGAAACTTTGTTGAAGTAGACACGGACTTATTGGCACAAAACATGAATAAACGCGGATTATTAGTGGTATGGTTATGATCACCTGCTGTTGATGGATAGTCAGTTTTAAATTTTTACAAAAAAATATTTTAAAGTTGAAAAAATATGCAAAAGTATGAAAGCCGACGAACAAATACGACCAGTGACAGACAAGAATGACGTCATCGGAACTATTGGTGCGTTTTCGCGCGAAAATTCAAACTGTCAATTTAAAACTGCATTTTTTCCGACAAATTACAATGTTTTAATTTTTTTATATATTTGTGGTCTATTGAAATGGAAATCTTTAAAATGAAAACTAACATAAAAATACTGCATGTTGCCTATTATGTAGCTTTCTGCCAGTGAAAACAAATTCGAAATCGGATCCGTACTTCATTACCTCCTACATCAAAACTTACAAATTCTCCCTCTATAATATTAGTTTAGACAGCTACCACTAAAAAAATATAGTAGTACTAGAAAATTCTGTATAGTATTCGTTGCATCAAATAATACATAGGTAAGTACCCACTTATTTGTCTTGCAAGTATTGGCGTCTCCTTTATTAAAATATGAAACAATAAACCGAGTACACAGAATCCTCTCCCCAATAAGCTCAAGAAACTATCTAAACAAAATATTATTATATTTCTTTTGCGTTTCTGAATGTACAATATTGGTACCACAGAATAATATGGTTCAGAAGACTCGCTCGTTACTACTCGTATCTAAAACAAAACCTACTGGATAATTAGGCATGTCTTCTTTTCGTCTTATTTCAGCTTTTTGTTTTAATACTTAACATACGAGAATCAATCAATTATCTCAGACTATCGTACGAGTAGTTCAAGGACATAGGTCTCTGTCACACTACGCCACAATACTGTGTCCTCCGCCTTCCGCTTATATTTTGTCCCAGTCACTGAGAATGTTGAATGGAAATACATTATACTGCTCGTTCAAAACAAATCTATCTAATAAATAACATTTTCCTAAAAAAAAAAAAAATAAGTATAATCGGTGCAAAACTGCTTCTCTATGGACACCCCTAACAGGCAATAAGATTTTCAACTTATTTCTGTGGTACCTATTCATCAAAGTATGTACAAAGAACTCAACGATATGTTTATATTTTTACTCCACCCACTGATTCGGTCTATTCGAATTTTGAATTATGAACGCAAAGTTTTCGTAATAACCAGTGAAGCTTCTGTACGGTTTACATTACTCTATGCCATAACCGCTCATGGCAGATAATATATTTTATTGATCAATAAAATACTATTACATTATGAGTATTAGAAAGCCAGCGCTCTGGAAAATTGAATGGAAATAAATATGGATATTTATGATATTTATTACAAATGTAAACAGCTTTATTGGTTGAAAAATTGGTTGCTATGCGGATCTGGGTTTAAAAATGAAACAGAATAAAAATATTCCCATTTGTTCTACCTGCTGAAAATCTCACCCGGACATGAGTTGCCTTGATTTTCCTGGAATTCTCTAAATCGACTCCGGAGGTATGTAGGTCGAAGTAAAGAAAACCAGCTCAGGTGAAAATTCACAGATGACACCGCCCTGGACTGTAAACGTGGTGCTGTCCCACCAACAATGGGGCACTTACCCACGAGTACGTACTGTTTATGGTAATATCATAATATTGTGAGAAAAACACTATTTTGAATTAAGAAGGAAAATATAAGAGCTTCAATAGCTGACAGCACCACAGAAAAAATGTTGCAGAAATAATTACACATTTAATCTATACTTATATACTTATTACTTATAATATTATAAAGCTGAAGAGTTTGTTTGTTTGTTTGATTGAACGCGCTAATCTCAGGAACTACTGGTCCGAATTGAAAAAATCTTTTTGTGTTGGGTAGCCTATTTATCGATAAGGGCTATAGGCTATATAAAATCACGCTACAACTAAGAGGAGCGGAGCAGTAATGAAAAATGTTGCAAAAACGGGGAAAATCGCACGGGTAGGCGATTCGACGCGACGGGAAGGGTCGGGGGTAAAAGAAATTTAACGCGGACGAAGTCGCGGGCAGAAGCTAGTACTTAATAAGCGTTTTCATTTCATTTATACTCCTGGTATATGGTGTACCTATACTAAGATAACTGTAGTGTAACCGTGTGCCAATTTTTTTGTCTTCAAGATTTTTCCAATTTGTAAATGATAAATGATAAATGACTTTATTTTTGCAAGTAGGTTTGTACAAACACTTTTACACGTCAATCATTTTTTTTTTAAACTAGATGAGTTCGGCATTTCCTATCTGACTACTCTGAGAAGAAACGCCGAAACAAACTCAGAGGTCACAGTCTCTTTTAAAGTCCAGACATAATCTGTAATTCGATAGTCTTCACTTCTGTTGTACCTAAATGGAGGGGTTAGTGTATGTGTTCGTATATGTATTTCGTTCGTCACCATGTATACATTTACTAGCTTCTGCCCGCGACTTCGTCCCCGTCAAATTTTTGCTCCCTTTCCCGTCGCATCGAATTGCCTGCCTAGGTTTCGTCCATTTTTCGTTGAAGCTCCGCTCATTTTTGATTGTAGCGTGATATTATATAGCCTATAGCTTTCCTCAATAAATAGGCTACCCAACCCAAAAATAATTTTTCAATTCGGACCAGTAGTTCCTGAGATCGCGTTCAACCAAACAAACAAACAAACTTCAGCTTTATAATATTAGTATAGATAGTATAGACTTCATTAATAAGCAATTGATCTACTCAAACATAAAAAGTTAATTACATTGAAAAAACATTGCAATGGAGTAACCTAGAAATAGAATGTGTATTGTTTGCAAAACCGACTAAAATAACACTCCTATTATGAAATACTGAATTCTAGCAACAAAAACTGAATTTATTTGTTTTCCAAGAAAGACAGCTTAATTCAAAAACAATAAATATTAATCCTATTAACTTCACGAAAAATAAAATCCACCAACAAAACAATCTTTTGAAAAGAAAATGCGCCATCGCTATATTTTCTTTCGGGGTGAAATGAAAAATGGTCCCGTATATTGGGGATGGGCGACACCGTTTTGGCCGATTAATCCGTTTGTCCGGGGATCACTTATCCCTTTTTCGGCAATAATATTATTGGTTGTTCGGGCCCTATCTGAGCTTCTACAGTATACTAAAATCATAGAGGATTATAAGGAAAAAATGGTGTTACGTGTCATTTTATTTGCAAGGGACGAAGAGTGTGTTTAGTGTAGTATTATTATTTTGAGGTAGTAAATAAATGTTACTTTTTTATACAAATGTCGAACTGTATAATTTATTTTTTGTGCATCGGAAATCATCAAATGACATATCCCGCTCTGGGTGAAGCGAGAGGGCGTGTCAGACTTTTACTGACTAAAACCACCCGTGTTCCTTCAGTTGCCTAGATGCCAGGGTCACGTTAACTCTTTTTAACAGATCTCACAACCCTGGTAGGCATCGGTCCTAGCAGACCCCTTCAGTAATGCTGACATCTCTTTGAGGGGCGCGTGGAACACAACGCGCCGTCGACCCGAGTCTGGTACTTACCAGGCGGCGAGCTACTCATTGCTAGTCACCCGCAAGCTCGCGCCTTCGGTGGCCGGGAGTCTGCAATCGACTCCCGACACCCGGGGCGTCTCCTCCTGCGGCGGCGGCGGCTAGGGGCTTGAGGGCGTAGAGACTGCCTCTCCCTCAAGCGCCCCGCCTCCTCCTTCGCGAGCATTACTGCTTCGCAGAAGGAGGTGACGGCTTCCCATTCCCTCTCGCTCCGTACCATGGCTTGTACTAGGACCGGACGCGAGGAGTCGCCGCCGCCCATCGCCTCCATCTTCTTCTGCTTGATTTACTATTTTATATTACTCCTACGGCTAACGCTACAAAATACATTTTCTTGAAAACTATATAAATTATAAAAGCTGTACTACGCACCTGACCCTTCTGGAGAACAATGAACGTAGTTTTAATCATTTTGTGATTATAATAAATTATCCTTCAAGAGGAAAGCTTGTAAAACAAAATTGGATTTCCTCAGTAAAGTTGGCCCTGTTAAAATAATATTTGAATTCTCTGCGCAATTACTGAAATTAGTGAAGCCTCGTGATTACGTCATTTTCAGAGTTCTCTGACAGTGATAAATTCGCGTGCGAGAAGGCATGTTTGATTCTTAAGTGTTTTACTCATGATAAATCAAGGTGACGTGAATTTACCTACCTTGTGAATGTTCCATGATATGGAGAGAAATGTGATGATTAGAAAACCTACAAAATGTAAAAATATAGTAAATTCACCTAGGAACTGATTCTAGGCTACAATAGTAATATCTACTCTCCATTGGTGTATATATTAATACAGTGAGTCATTAAATGCGGAAAGGCAGTAAAAAATACAATGACAAGAGCATTAACAGATAAATTTAAAAACCCCGACCAAAACAAAACACTCAAAAAAGTAAACAAATATACGTATTCGCCCTTTAAGTTTAATAACAAGTTTTAGGTAATAATTTGATCAAGGGTCGTCGTGTCGCTACGATTGAACAGATTTTGATAAAACATGACTGAAAGCACCGCTAGTAAGCCTACTTTTAAATGAAATAAAAACCGTACCCAAATCGGTTCACCCGTTTAAGAGCTGCGATGCCACAGACAGACACACATAGCGGTCAAACTTATGACACCCTGTTTTTTGCATCGAAGGTTAAAAATAGAGCTTACTTTTCCTCTTCAACATAAAACACCAAAATAAATCCATCAAATATGTTATCAAAACTTACCAGGAAAATCAAAACAAACCCCTCAGAAAAACCAAATCAAACAGCGGTAAGGAAACTACAAAACTCAGTGAACTGCATAAATCTCCTTCATACGATATTATATATTTTCCCGCCACTCCCATATAATCCTTTATACTAGCCGTAGCTCACGAAGGGTCCCCATAAAGGTCCTGTTATTAAGTTATACATAATTTTGAGGGGTCCTGAATGAAATGGGCACTTTAACAGGAGATAAAACGGACCTCCGGAGGTCCGGTGCGGTGTTTCAAGCCAATAATACTATTGAGCGGAGGTATGAATTTTGGACTTTCCCAATTGGACGGAATTGTGTAATTACGTCGTTTTTGCTTGTTTGTACCGATTTTGGGTGTGATGAGCGAATTGTTATTGAGGGAAATTAGGAGAGAAAGCTAAATGTAATTTGCTTAAAATATTACTCTTACTTAAGGGTCCTTCCACTGCCCGGGTCGCGAGATTGTTCGAAAGAGACACCGTGACCCTGGCACATGGGCAACTGAAGGAACACGGGTACAAAACTAATGTACATTTTACATATTACATACAAGAGATTCTGCTATATATAATAATTTACTCAAACTTTTACGCAAGACTAAGTTAACTGGTTTTGATAAATTAATGCTAACAATTATAAACCTCAAGCCACAAACGATACGTATTATAAATCGTAAACAAGTTTAATTGTTCAGACGAAGACCACGCGAAAAATGGATTAATAATATTTACTGAATGCCAAACAAACGTCCCAAAGTCTATTTGTTTCATGGATCGCTGAGTTTCATTGATTTTCTCAACGTAAACAAGGCACCTTCTGTTGTTTAACATTCACGCGCTAACAGAGGCGTTTTTTTTTTTTTTGGTTCTTTTCGTCCCTCTTTGGGACAGGCAAAGGGAGCTGAGCCCATACAGCCAAGTCTGATTTAGACTAACAGAGGCGACAAAAAGAAATATTTTATATTGTTGTCGGCAATGGAAAGCCCGTATTCAGCCAAGCTGAACCTGTGCCGAAAAAAAACATTTATGTACAGGTTTAGATACCTATAGGCAGCTAGCACACATATTTTCTTTTCGTAGCCTTTGAACCAAAAAAACCAATAACTACGAAATATTCTTAACAATATTTGTTCTACTCAATCACGCAGATACATAAATCTCCCGCCCAACAATTTTAGTACACCCATTCATTCTCTATGATATAGAGATTGATAGATTATCAATCATTCTTATAAAACCGGTCGATGACAGTGTCGGGGTTGGGTGACCGAAATCTAATAAAGTAGGCAGGTCGTTTGTTAGGGCGAGTCCATTTTCTGGGTGTCCCGTTTCTCTTGTATGTAGTGTTGACGTGTATAGATAACTCCATTACGTGCCGGGCTAGAAGGAATCGGGTTTCGGGTTTCAGAAGTTACTCCGGTTTTTAGATTGGTGTGCTATTTTTCTTGTGTTTGGTAAGGTTTTGGGAGCAAACCACGATCTCATTTTTATTTATATCTGAAAGCAGATCTTGGATGATGAAATTATCATAATACGAGGAAGAACGACTGTAATTTAGAGAGTTTATTTATAAATAAAACTTGAGTAAAGTTAAGAGATTGTTCAGCGTCTAAATGTATGGTTAAACAAATGTATAAATGCGACGAAATCGCAATATAGTTTATGACGCGCAATGATCTCACAAAAGCAATATCACAAAATCATTTCTACCGGAATACATAAATTATTTTATTACTATTTGTTTCCCACAATTACGTAAAGTCATCAAACAATTTGAAACTTCATAAAAATCTTTTCAATTTCATGACAATAAAACTATCACCATTTCCGTAAACCAATTCTCTGCTAACATACATCAAAGGGAAGTTAAAAGCTATAAAACAAAATGGCTGTCATTTTCCCGCGCGAATGAGAGCTGTCAATGCAGATCTGAATGATGAATGTTACCGAAATAATCCAGTTCGTGTCTATGGCAGGATGGCGCAAGTGACATATCCAGCGACGTCATCGCGCATCAATTTAAATAACTCGGCTTATTGACAACTCTTTTATTTTACGTTGCTATTGATTTTGCGTGGTTACTTTATTGTGCATAAATAATGATATAGCTTCCCATTGTTTCAGCCTGTTGTGTACTTTAATTTGGATTTTCCATGAAAATCGTTTTATTGTGAACGTGGTATTTTTTATGTTCGCTTTTAAAGGACAATACAAAGTACCGAATCAAAGTTTATACAAAAATTTTCAAATAAATATATTAAATGCTCCTAAAAAAAATACTGACATAAAATCGCGGGAATAATAATAGTTATGAGGAAACTCTAAATAGAAAAGATCATCTGGCATTGGGTTCTCATCATTTTCGCAATTTCTAAGAAAATATAGAGCTATTCCACGTATATTTTCCTCTCAGCAATAAATCTTGTGTCTCACCCTCGAATCAAAATAAACAGCTCTAATAGTTAATCTAGATACTACATCAATTCTGTATTTCATGGCTTTTCGCCAGTTATTTTACCTGGCAACGTTTCTATTCCTATTGGCTATCGATATTCAATCTACCTTTTTTATTTCCTGCATGGAATGTCGAAAACCCATAAAGTTTTATTATTGCAGTCTGACAGTTATGCAAATTGTGACCGTGATTGTGACATAGTTATGACAGCTGCGTTTAAACTCCTTGGTCCAATTGCTTTTGTTTATCTGTGGCATAAATAACTAGAACGAACGGACAGAACTTTTCTAATTTAGTCTTATTTTGTTTTATTGTGCAGCTAAATTACATAACATCCAAAAATAATAAAAATTAACAAACGAAGTGATCTTGACGGAATATTATTTCATATATGGTACTAATTTACATGAAGTTTACATTAAAACTTTAGTTCCCTAACCTGAACTCCTATTTTTTGTTTCGGGTTGAAAATGTAACCTAACCTAACATAAATGAAAACCTTATTTCATATAGATATAGGTACCATATTACTCTGGCAAACCACGAGCTAAAACAATTTCCATACAGAAAATAAAACGAAGAAACACAATAACGCTTAGGCGACACTATTCAACCGTCCTTACTAACCCAAGGAGAACGGAAACAGTAGTAGTGCGGTGGCTGAGAAAATAAAAGGGAGAATAACGGGAAGGGGGGCAGGGGGGAGGAAGATCACGTCCTTGAAGCGGCACGCGTCATGGGATTTCCTGCTTCCCTTCAGATAAGGGCCTACACAGACTATCAACTGTTTTTGCGATCGTGTCTGTAGTGTACTAATTAATTAAACATATTAAAATCCTCTTTTTCTACTTTGCTGTTCCCGACAGGGCCCTGAATGACCATGCCTTAGTAAAACCTACCACTTAAGTTCATTATTAAAGGCAACATAATACTGAGTACATAGAGAGAACTGAAATATCTGCGTTTGTTGGTCAAACGATTTGGGACCCTAATGGTTTTACATACTATCAATCTGAATCAATTTGAAGGATATTACTAATAATAAGTCTTTACCTATGAAAATGCCGTTTTGTATGAAAAAAATTAAACGAATTTTTTTCATGTATTTTTTATTTGTATTAATCGAAATAATCACCCATGCAATCAATGCATCTTTGCCAACGCAGTGGCAGGTTATTGATGCCCTTCTTAAAAAAATCAGCTGGACAGGAGGCAACAAATTCTTCAAAGGCATTTTGTACTGCCTCTCGGATATTGAATTTTTTTCCCGCCAAGAAGTTATCCAAATTCTATAAAAAGTAGTAGTCTGTAGGCGCAAGGTCTGGTGAGTAGGGCGGATGACGGAGAGCTTCCAACCCCAGTTCTTGCAACTTGGAGACCGTCTGCTGTGCAGTATGAGGTCGCGCGGTGTCGTGCAGGAGCAGCGGAGACGAGCGATTGATCAATGCTAGTTGGAGATGTGCCAGCTTCTCCATCATTGAGTTCAGTTCTTCACAGTACACATCTGCAGTAATGCTCACCCCGTTTGGTAAGAAGCTGTGATTAATCACACCGGCGCTAGACCACCAAACAGTGACCATCACTTTTCTAGGGGTAAGTTTTCGTTTAGGGCATTGTTTAGGTGCTGAACCAGGATCCAACCAATTTGCTGAGCGCTTGCGGTTATCAAACAGAATCCAAATGGATTTCATCGCAGGTAACAATTTGGTTCAAAATTCCTTCATTTGTTTGTCTGTTGAGCAGTGCAAGGCACGTCTCGACGCGTACTTCGCGCTGGCGATCATTGAGTTCGTGGGGCACCTATTTGTCAAGCTTTTTTACCTTGCCAATTTGACGCAAATGGACCAACATTGTTTTGACGCTAACGTCGAAAGCTGCTGCTAATTCAGCCGTAGATTGTGTATCATCAGCTTCCACAATCGCCTTTAATTCGTCATTGTCGACCAAAGTCTTCGGACGACCGCGAGGTTCATTTTTCAGGTTGAAATTTCCAGAACGGAAGCGAGCAAACCAATAACAGGTGGCGCGTTGGTTTGTAGTGTTAGCTCCGTAAACGTCGTTGATGTTGCGTGCCGCTTGTGCCGCGTTGCTGCCACGACGGTACTCATATTCCATAATTACTCGAATTTTTAACGTATCCATGATGACGAAAATTATTGAAATGCGTTGAAAATGTAACACTAATCAATAAACAAATGACTACTTTTGGAAAAAGAATTCCATGTTTTTAAAATAAAATTAATTTGAAATTAGAATTCTTACACAAACAAAAATTATTTTGATTTGAAATGGCCAGTACTGCAGAACGGCAATTTCATAGGTAAAGACCTAATATCTATTGCTTCATACGTCTGAAAAATTTGTCTGCTGAACAACGGTAGGTAATGCAACAACATTTGAACTGTCAAAATGACAGAATTACAATGAATGAATTACGAGTACACTCTGGCCGCAATTTCTTCCACCTAGAGAACGTAACTAACGTAACGTTCACTGTCAGTGCTCTCTCTTAATTTTGACCTCTAATTTTACATCAGTAATATTTATAGTCCTTGCTATAAAACCACTAATGCCTGATGGATTGCTATCAAAGATTAAGTAACTACAAATAAACGATACATAAATTGTCAATCACAAAAAAAAAAATGCGGACCTTACAGACTTGGTGCGTTGCAGACTCGATCGCACGAAACTGTCATCGTTTGCAGTACCCCTTACAGATGTGAACGCTTTATGTTTTTCTTATTGGCCGAATATTCCGCTTTGCTAGCCGAAAACTCGGAAAATTAGTTCGTAAATAGCAGGCCGCATTTTCGCTATTCTTCGTTGATATTCAGACGAATTTGCGTGTTGTGTCTAATATTCTTGATAATAGCGGTCTTGTTGGAATGGTTTCAATAAAATAAGACAATTGGACCGGTGATTTTACGATACTGTTAAATGACGTACGCAAATAGTTCATTGTAATTTATGGTAGCTAGATGTTCAGCTCACTATTGTCGTGGTTTTATGACGTGAATTGAAATAAATGGCTTGCTAGATCAGTTTTTCCATTTGTATATTTTCATTGTACTTTTTTAATTGATAGAATGTACTATGACAGATTTTTTTTAACAATCATCATCATCATTATCATTTCAGCCGTAAGACGTCCTCTGCTGGACTTAGGCACATGGGCAACTGATGGAACACGGGTGGGTTTTAGTCAGTAAAAGTCTGACACGCCCTCCCGCTCCGCCCAGAGCGGGAGAAGTCATTTGATGATTTCCCATCCTGAGAAAAAAAAAAAAAAAAAGACGTCCTCTGCTGGACTTAGGCCTCCCCCAATTTGGGGGGCTTTTCCATAATCGCCACGCTTGGCAGGCGGGTTGGCGATCGCAGTATGGTGGTAAACAACAATGGTACAGAATTAAAATAATTTAAAACATAAGCACAATCTATTCTTATGGCTTGTAACGGTGTTTTCATAAACTTATCTGGCAGATAGTTTTAAAAATTCTGCGCCATTTTTCGCCGAATATTGGTTAACATATTGAATCCCATCCATCCATTCCATTTTCCATCTGGAATTTCTCAGTAGCAGCCCGGAGTCTGGATTTGTGCCCGGTTGATGGCAATAGGCTCGCCCCCTATTACATGGGACTTAAACATAACAGGCGAAATGTGGATGTACTGTAGGTACACCTCTGCCTAACCCTTCGGGGAAACAAGGCGTGGTGTTATGTTAAAATTAAAAACAATAAAGTAGTAGACATGAATATTTGATAGCAATTAAATGATTTAATGCATGTTTTGGGTAGATACTACCTAGTAAACTGAAGTAAAATCGCAAATCGAATCCAATCGGTTGCCAACAGAACTCCAAGCTAAGTTCCACTAAAGTTTTCACTAGTCCCATTAGAGTTGGTCTTAGAACAAAGGGAAACACAAACAAGATCAAGTGGAACTGGTGCAGTTACTGGTGGAAGTTCCGACGCATATCTGAGCTACCATGTTCGTTTTTATATTGTTTTCAGAGTTCCCAAAGGGTAAAACCAAAGAAAATATAACCACTAGAGAGCGTATAGGCCAATATCTTCTAAGCACACGACTCACCACTGCGGGCCGGGGGACGGGAAGAACGCGCGACTGCAATTGGTCAGTTCAAGGTCAAGTTGCGTAGGTATGCCCATCGTAGGCCTGCTCTACGTCATTAAGGGAAAATAGTCGATATCGATAAAATGGATGTAAAATTGTGATAAATACTCAATTAAAATCAAAGAAATCATTTTTAATCAAAATCAGTCACTAATAAAATGAAAGCTAGAGAATCCAAGAACAAAATTTACGCCACTATCATATTCGACGAAATGGCATTCAGAAGCGGGTTCGAATATCATCCCCAAGGCAGAAGGTACTATGGCTACGTGAGTTTTGGCGCCAGTTTACAAACGGATTGTCAAGACGAAGCTAAAGAAGTCACAGTATGTGAATTGAATAAATTTTTCACTTATTTTAATTTTAATTTTCGATATATACTTTCAGCTATTAAAAGTAACAGCACTCATTTTTACGATAAAAATACAAAGGGAAAGTAACGGATAGATGCATTAGAATTGTCTAATGAAAGAGCGAGACTTTTCCAAAAGACATCAACGCGCGCGACTCAACCGTGTGCTCGTTCACCCAACCACCATTTTAAATAGACCCCTACGGTGGATCATAATAAGATTAAATCAAAAGAATTTTTCGTACTGTTTACTTACTGAAGAAAAGTTATGCGATCCTTTTTATAACTAGAAGTCTTGGAATGTTTCCCACTTCGCCCCGCATGAAGGCATTTTGATGCGTTATAATTACAGATGAAGTTACATTATTTCCATTAATTTAGCGTGCACGGAGGTCTAAAAACTGGTCACAACTAAAATGGTTACTAGAACCGTAGCCTATGCATAGGCGACAAAATACTAATAGTTTTCGAGCGTCGGGGCACTGTATGCGCAGTCAAGTGGTTATATAGTCTTTGGGTAAAACGGTATTACTAAGACTCCGCTGTCCGTCCGTCCGTCTGTCACCACGCTGTATCTCAAGAACTGTGATAGTTACACAGTTGAAATTTTCACAGACGATATACTTTCGTTGCCGCTATAACAACAAAACAAATATTTAAGGGGGCTTCCATACAACCAACGTGATTTTTTTGCCGGTTCTATAGATAATGGTACGGAACCCTTCGTGCGCGAGGCCGACTCGCACTTGACTGTTTTTTTTTTTTGTTAAATTGCTGAATGCTGAACTGACCTTGCTCACTCTTTATAGAAAGCGATGGATGAGGTCTTTGGAAAAAGAAACAAACATTTGATTGTTTGCTACGATCCTCCGTATTAGATGTGCTTGCTAATGATTAAATATCAATATCTGGTTGACCGAGCTTTGCTCGGTATTTTTTGGTAAATTGTGTTTAAAATAATAAGTTTATGTTCAAGTTGATTATCGATAAAGTTGGTAATTGAAAACATGAATAAAACGACATTGTATAAAAATGAATCCTAGCTAGATCGATTTATCGCCCCCGAAACCCCTTGTATACAAAATTTCATGAAAATCGTTGGAGCCGTTTCCGAGATTCAGATTATATATACATATATACAAGAATTGCTCGTTTAAAGGTATAAGATTGCCTGTTCACCAATAGTAAACGTCAGCACCATCTAAATAGCGTTTAGACAATGTAGAACACTTGTTACTTCAATAATAATAATAATTATTGTATGCCACAGACAAGAAATTTGCATCATGGAAATGAGCATTTTAATTTCTGCTTGCATTCTCTCAATCTTGGCTTATTCTTCAAAGAAACTCTAACCTTAGCTCTCTGTACGAATACCTTTTAGGTTGTAAATTATTTGAACAGTATCATTCTTTGCAGAAGAATAATCTACCATTGATTCTTCTCTGATGAGAAACGAATCCTTCTACTCATCATCATCATTATTTCAGCAGATAGTCGTCCACTGCTTTACATAAGCCAACCCTAATTTAAAGAGTTTATGCCATAATCACCACGCTTGGGGGGTTGGCGATCGCAGTATGGTTGTGAAATGCATAGAGAACGCTGCTACGCCCATTTTCTAGAAAGTCTCATTCGTGTGGGGGAATAGCATAAAACCATCCTATTTCTTCCCCTGGGTGTCGTCAGAACCTTCTACTGTTTGATAACAAAGATTCTCCAACAATTTGTCCGTCTCAAGGTCATGAGAAGCCGACTATTAACCCTAAAGTTTTCTGTGTGTACTGTATAGTGAGTATTTGTATTTCTTGCCACCTAAAGCGTTTTCTAGAAGTTCTGAGTTTTAATAGTTAGTTGTGTTGATTAATGAACCTATAGTAGATTTTGTCAGTGGCTTCGCCTGCTTAATATACATTTAATCCTTCCTTTTGTATCACTCTTTCTATTGATGTAATCCACATTAAAATCCGTTGCGTAGTTTAAAAGATTTGAGCGGACAGACGGACAAAGCAAAGTCGTTTGCTTTGTACTATGTAAAGATCTTTGGATGCGTGTGGTGCCGGACGTACAGAATAGCACCATCCTACTTCTTCACGTGGGTGTCGTAAAAGGCGACTAAGGGACTTATCAGATAAAGGGCAACAGCATTATCTATGCATTTTCAACCGACGAAAAAAACGGAGGAGGTTATCAATTCGACGCATATATATATATATATTTTTTTATGTATATGACCACCCATAACTTTTTACATAGTGGTCCGATTGTGACAATTCTTCTTCTATTGGAAAGGGTATACTCCCAAGGTGGTCTTATATAAATTTGGAAAACAAAATCGAAGGATCTAAGGGTCGGAAAACAGGGG
Source organism: Aporophyla lueneburgensis (assembly GCA_932294355.1). Lineage (NCBI taxonomy): Eukaryota > Metazoa > Arthropoda > Insecta > Lepidoptera > Noctuidae > Aporophyla > Aporophyla lueneburgensis. The sequence goes on along the minus strand of OW028748.1, from coordinate 9,855,811 downwards.
ATGATTGGATTGTAATGTATAAACACGCATAACTTTATACAGAGTAGTCCGATTTTGATAATTCTTTTTGTGTTGGATAGGGTATACCTTGCCAAGTATTATTAGTACATTAAAGCCACAAAAAATATATAAATTAAAAACTTTTTAACAAAAAATTAAACCGCCGAAAAACTGAAAAGCATAAAATAATAAACCTTAAAATTTTGAGTCGGCGCTGAAAAATCAATGAACAAGTATCACTCAAAGCTCCGACTCATAATTTTAAGATTTATTATTTTATGCTTTTCAGTTTTTCGGCGGTTTAATTTTTTGTTAAAAAGTTTTACCACCATATTGCGATCGCCAACCCGCTAACCAAGCGTGGCGATTATGGCAAAGCCCTCTAAATTGGGAGAGGCTTATGTACAGCAAACGACGTCTTATGGCTGAAATAATGATCATGAAAAATCCTTGTACAGTGCCATTTAATAATATTAAACGGTAACCCCTAAACTTCTAAAGTAAGAACAACCGGTTATACTTTACGGATACTATCCCTAAATCGACCCTTCCTATCCGCAAGTCATTCTTACGTCTTCAAAGATATGGCTACCCTTACTAAAGCCCCCCTTGTATAGTACCTACCTTTCTACGTATGGTACTGACCATAAAACCAAGAATATATATGCCAGTAACTAGGAAAACTGTATACAAGTAGGTTTCAAGGTACAACGATATCCATGGCCATGTGATCACCCCAAGTAGAACTTGTTATGGCACAATAGCATGCAAGCCAATTGCGTTTCTACTTTGTGCAAGTTACTAGAAAGTTTATTTCCTAGCTTTAGATATACATATCTAGTCAACGTACGTACAGACGTCAAAATATCGTGCTGGGATTTTTTCGCGCTCTGACTCTTCAAAGTTGACATTTGAAAATCGAACAGTGTGTTTTTAACTGACAAAAAAAACTGAGGAGGTTCTGAAGTCGATGCGTATATTTTTTTAGTTTTTTTTTATGCTTGACCACGCGTAACTTTTTACAGAGTGGTCCGATTTTGATCATTCTTTTTTTATTGGAAAGTATATACCCCGAAGTTGGTCCCGTATAAATTAGGAAAACAAACTTCAACCTGAAGGATAAGAAAACAGGGGATGATTGATTGTTCACTCATTGATTTTAATGTCATACCACGCATAACTTCATACAGACTTACAAGCAAGTAATTAGTAGATTATAGCCACAAAAAAATTAAAAAAAAACTTTTAACAAAAAAATTAAACCGCCGAAAAAAACTAAAAAGCAAAAACAAGAAGCCTAAGTAATTTTGAGTCGGGGACAAACAATCAATGAACAAAGATCACAAAATTACCTTAAATTTATAGAAATAACTAAATTAAATTAATTAATTTATTTTGTTTGTTTGGCGCCGACTCAAAATTACTAAGGCTTCTTATTTTTTGCTTTTCAGTTTTTTTTTTCGACACGTTTGGATACAGTCTGTTGGATTCTCAATGCCCGTTTCAACACTGACAATTCTAGGACCGATGCCTGCCAGGGTCGCGAGATTTGTTCGAAAGAGATACCGTGACCCTGGCACATGGGCAACTGAAGGAACACGGGTGGGTTTTAGTCAGTAAAAGTCTGACATGCCCTTCCGCTCCACCCAAGAGCGGGAGACGTCATTTGATGACTTCCCACCCACAAAAAAAAACACTGACAGTTTAAAATCGATCAATTCTCGCTGCGATATTTTTACGTCTATAAGGATTGAAAAAGTCCCCACGTTTAGAAACTAAATGGGTTCGACATCAAGGTTAAGTAAACGATGTAATGGAAATTGGTAGCACGAACCTTTTTGTGACATAGACATACAGTAACGAGTTTCACAAAGGTTCGCTATTATAAAAACATGTTACTCCTACATTACGTGGGCTTTTAGGCACTTAGTAGTAGGAACGGTCAAAGAGCGGATAATGTAATACAATCATTAAACAAATTCCGTACTCATATAGCGCACATGTCACCTTTTGGAACTGTAATTTTAACTCAAAATGTTTACATTGACTTGGTCAAGAAAATGAGGTAGCAGTAAATTTTAACCTTAAGATGCTTAACTTATGAGTATTTATTCCTTGACTGTATAATGGCTTATCTATCTATATATTAATACGTGAAGCGAAAACTTTGGATCCCTTTTTACGAAAATTGGGCAGACGGAGGAGTATGAAATTTCGCACACTTATAGTTTATACAGAGAAGAAGTGACGAATGCTAATATTTTTTTAAAGTTATTCGTTAAAATAGATTATTTTCAATAAATAACACGTTACACACACTACTGTTCATTACCGTGTATCTAATACACACATGCATAGATATTCTTTTGTTTATGGTCCAAACCTGTCTTTATTATTTTGTGCAGTGTTACCAACACCCAGAAATATTTAAAAAAGTTAAAAACCCCTAAAATTGCCACAATTACTAAAAAAATCCCCTAAAAAATTATAATGAAAATAACCAACGAATGTTCAGTAATCACAGACCGGCACACAGTAGTAATATTTGTCTATATTTATTACGCGACATTTGTTAATCATTCACTCTGCATTCTTAGTATCGAGGAACCGTACTAGAAGTCGCTAATACTTTTATTGTAATCAAAAACACAATGAGACATGTAAGATGGTAAGAATCCCTAAGAATACCCCTAAAAATGGAACGCCCCTAAAAAATCTCAATCCTCTTATTTATCCCCTAAATTTGGGAAAACCCCTAAGTTGGTAAGCCTGATTTTGTGTCTATAGTCTAACTGAATGTCAAGTATAACCATAGGTAATACATTAATTTTATAGATATATAACCCATTTCATTTTTAAAATCTATGATCATATCGAGAATATTTTTTGTCTTTAATAATATGTGTATTAGCGACGATAGGAATTTAGTTCAGAATATATAAGAAATATTTTTTGTGGTTTTATGGGGAGTGTCAAGTATGGCATTAGTAAGTTCCCCATACAAAACTTAGTGTCGTGTGCAAACTGTAGAGGTTGTATGCCTCACGATTGTACAGGCTGGTCATAGATTGTGCAGGTGGTACAATGTCATAATTATAACCATAATTATGACATTTGGAACCGTCATAATTAATTAAAAATAATAGGGAAAATTCTATAAAAACAGAACAAATTTCTGTGATAATTCATTCCATATTGTTCCATATCCAACAGTTAAGAAGTATTAAGAAAATAAAGAAGAGAGTCCTGAAGAAGTATTCTTTACTCATTACACCTACGTCCTGGACCTGGCCATCACATGAAGTACGGTCGAATTTCGACCAATGGGCGATCACTAGTTATTTACTTCCGTACTAATATTGTAAATTCAAAAGTAAGTTGCGGGAAGCGAGAAGCAAAGAATCGGTTGAAGTAGCGGTGCTTGGTGGAGGCATATGTCCAGCAGCGGTCATCTTTTGGGGAAAAAGATGATGATGATGATGATGAACCCCCCAACAATAATCGCCACGCTTGGCAGGTGGCGATTATGTTGGCGATCGCAGTTGGGAAAACGTATAGAGAACGCTGCTGCTCATTCTCTAGTAAATCCCTTAGTCGCCTCTTATGACCAGAGGTCGGAGTAGGTAGATTGAAATGGGATCAATGATCTGGCACGTATATATTAGTATGGATATGCCTCCCGGATTCCGGGACTTTGAAATTAATTTCAAATGTTGTAATGTGTAGAATAAAGAATACATCAATATGAAAAAGAAACGTTTAACCCTTTTGCTGTTTTTTTTCGGCCTTCTACAGTAAAACAAACCATTTTAAATGTGTATCTATTCGATTTTATAAATTTCTAATGTAGTACCTAGTTTAAAAATCCTAAATTTCACAATATTTGATTAAATCCCGTAAGTACCAAAAAGAAATCCCGGAAAAAAGGCTTATCCATGTTGTAATTTCTATGACTATTTATGATGCGAGTACGTAAAATCAATCTACCTACTCCGACCACTGCTTATGACACCCACGAAAAGAAATGGGATAGTGCTATTCTTTTCTTACAACACCCACACTGTAACCAAACAACGCTACTTGCAGAAATAAGATCATTATGAAACTCCACTATTACATTACAATTCACTAAAGGCTCTCCAACTCCCCAGTGTCCCCAGGACATTAGCTAATCAAAAACTTACACAGCAAAGAGAATTAATGATGAAACATGGTTGGTGCATTGTCGTGAATGTTGTATAATTCAATACAATTGGGTCCACAATTGAACCAATTGTCCACCATTGTCCTGGCTGAGTGTCAGTCTATTTAACTTAACATGACCGTTAAGCTAAGTTAATCGAAATCAAATATGTAAACCTGCATGCATTGTGTTGTATTTTGTTAACTAAGTTAGTTAAGTTAGGGAAAAATGCGAATATTGTAATAATAGCTTTTGCCAGCGGCTTCGCCCGCGTGGAGGTCGGATTACTATCCCGCGGGAACATACTACCGAGATAAAAAGTAGCCTATGTCCTTTCTCAGGCTCTAAACTATCTGTATACCAAATTTCATTTAAATCAGTTCAGCCGTTTTAGCAGGAAAGTGAGACAGACAGACAGACAGAGTTACTTTTGCATTTATAATATTAGTATGGATTATATATATAGTGTGGATTCGCATTATTCGCAAACTTAACTGAGACACTGACTGCCTTATGGATCTACTAGTCGTAAGTGCTACTGCCGTGCATGAGGTCATGAGGGTTGGATTTCCAGGTTGGGAAAAAGTTTTTTTAGGTAGTTCCATCTGGAAATTCTCAATAAGTGTCTTTCTCAAAAAGTGAGCTATCAAATGCAAAAATATTTTTTTCAAATTCAACCGGAAGTCCCTGAAATTAACGCTTTAAAACAAACCGTTCAGCTATTTATTGGCATAGATAGACATCATTCGGAATAAATTATGTAAATGATGGTGAAAACAACAGCAAAGTCCGTTGCGTAACTTTGCACGACAACGTGGTCACACACATGAAAAGCTAAAAAAACATAAAAAAGGCTCCGCTTATGTCTCGCCCCCATATTACATGGGACTTAAACATAACTGGCGAAATTAGGGTATGGGAGGGTGTGCATGAAAGAGCCAGTTTTAAAAAGTATTAAATAAAATCATTTTAGGCTGATTGTTTTTAAATAAAAATACTTTTTTTCAATAATCAGTTTAATAGTTATGGTACTGAAATTAAAAAAAATGGTAACAATGTAAGAAATCTGAAATATATCTACTTTAAAAAAAATGGCAAATTGGCTCTTTCAAAACAGCCTGTCAATGAAAGAGCTACCGTGTGCTATGAAAGAGCCAGATTCCACTTTGTACAAACAAACTAGTTTTTAACAATTTTAATATCTCTTAATTATAATATTATAATCATAATTAAACGTAAACTTAATATTATACAAACTTAATATTATAATCATAATTAAACGTAAGTAAAAATCACAGCTTTTGATCAGTCTCAAATAATCATCTTACAATAATCTTAATCATTAATAATACTTTTATAAAACTATGACAAAACAATTAAAAACATTTTTGGCAGAAGAAATTAATCACTCCTTTGTGACCACAAGACTCATGTGTCCACCCTTCACATATTTTGCACTGGTACCATTCTTCTTTGCTCTGAGAATAGTGTCCATTACACACAATACAATTATTTTTATCTTGCTGTAAATTATTCTGTTTCTTGAATTCTAATAAATTTATTTCGTCATCTGAGCTTGTTAATGATGTATCATCGTGCAAAGATATGTTAATGCTAGTGTCACTGGAATCATCCTGTTTTTTAGAATTTAGTTTTCTTATATTTTGTTTTGTAGTCATTTTCTTAACAATAGGTTTTCTAGATTTGGCTTTACCTTCTTTTTCTTCTATCTTGTTTTTTTTCAGGAGTATCTGTGATTATAGCTGAAGACATTTTACGATTGTTAGGCTTAGTTTTTTTCTGGGTCCTGATTTTAGGAAAGGTCTTACAACTTCAGGACTTGCAATTTGTTGTAATACTGATGTTGATGGCTGTAAACTTTCTAGCAATGGGATGTTGTCAATCAAACTATCTGTGGGTATGGATCCGACATTTAGAATTCCAGGAGCTTCTGAAGTGTTAATATGAAAAGTGCTGCACTCTGGTGTTCTTGGTCTCACGTTTTCCGGCGTAGAATCATCAAGAGAAACTGGATTAGGTCTGTCGGTCACGTATGATGCAAGAAAATCATCATCGGAAAATGTATTAGAATTCAAAGTATAAATGCCAGTTTTGATGAATCCTTGAGTCACATTTTGCAGACTAAAAGCTGCTAAATAAGCATCTCTAGCAAACTGCGCAACTTGGTAGATAGTAACAGTTTTACCAGGATTCGAAAGCATCCACTCATTCATAGCTATTCGATATCTGGTTTTGAATGGCCCATATACCGTGACGTCCAGAGGCTGTAGCCTATGACTGCAGTGAGGTGGAAAAGTCAGCATTTTTATAAAATTTTGTCTGGCATATTCTATTACACGGAGATTAACATGGGAGGCATGGTTATCCAATAAAATCAATGCTGGATTTTCTTCTGATGGTTTAACATGAATCACAAAATGTTCCATAGCCTTCATGAAATTATTCTCAGTCATCCAGCCTGAAACATGTGCTAAACCTGGTGCTCCTGAAGGCCCATTATTTAACATATGGTCTTTATAATTCACACGTGGAAAGATAAAGACAGGGGGTATAGTGCCACCTGCAGCATTAATAAAAAACAGAGTGGTTACGAGCGTACCACGCTCGGCTGAAGTAACCTGCCCAATTTGTTTGGAGCCTTTTTCAGCGATGATTTTAGGTGGGGCTGAAACAGTGCTTCATCCTGTTTCATCTGTATTAAAAATCATGTGTGGTGGGAAATTATACTTTTCGTAAATGCTGGTCAGCTTTTCAAAGAATATGCCAACATTCGTCTTATTAAAACTTGTCGCCCTGGATAAAGAAGTGCTCTCAGGTTTTCTGACTGACAAGTCTTTGTGTCTTGACATGAAGCCTCGGAGCCATTCCACAGATGCAATTTTGTCATTATTCCATTTTTCTGGACAGATAGCATTTGCCTCTGCATACTGGAAAGCTAATTCTCTTGTTTGTTTTTTCGTCAAACCGTGACACATTTTAGATGCAGTTTTAAGATATGAAACCAATAAGTCTTCTTGAACTTTAGAAAAAATGCGTTTGTTACCTATATTTGGGCGATGCACATACTCCACCTCAGAATTCTTAGCCTTCTTAATAATTTTCGCCAAATAGGCTCTTGATATACCAAATGTTAATGCTGTTTTATTTATGGATTGATTTTCCGCAATCACTTCTCGTACAGCCTCTTCTATTACTGCAGTTGTGGGTCTTTGCCGTTTTTTCGGTTCTGAGGCTCGCAAAGACATGTTTTTCTAGTCTGAAAGATTAACAGTATTAAATAGGTATAAAAAAGAGGGCAATGTTAAACTAAAAGCTAGTAGTATATTGAAAGAGCCAGTTTTCGTGTCATGAAAGAGCCGGCTCTTTCAAAGACTCGACAATGGCTCTTTCAAAACATTTTGTATTAAAAAATATAACCTCAAATTACAGCCAATTTACCATAACATCATAACAATAATATTTGTGTAAAATAATGCCAACTATATGCATAACAATACAACATATTCGTTTTGTCAACCTATGCTTTACACTTCTCGTCAAAAAAACTTAAGTAAACCCAAAAATACTTACATTTTGCCTTCAAAATTTTCAATTCAGTCCTACGACGCCATTTGATTTTGTAGAACTGTCAAATGTCTGTGGGTGGCAGCTGTCCAGTGTTGCCATACAAAGAGTACAATTGAATTATGGTAAGATTTTGTTAAGTGGAAGATAATCGCATCGGCTCTTTCAAAGCTTGGCTCTTTCATACACACTCTCCCCTATACTACTTCTGCAAAATCCTTGGGCGTACGATGCTATGTTTATTGCCTTAATTTCTCATCCGTCACACACCTAGAACATCAGAATAAACTCTACACCTTAATTTGAGGCCGGCAAGTCTTGGCGGATTGTTACCGGATGCGGGCCGGACCGTGTGTCAAACGGCCTGTTTTGGCCATGCTTACGGTTCAGTACGCCGTATTTCATACTCAATGAGTATGTACACCCGCCCAAAAGTTTATGAATGAACGCTTTGTAACCTTGGCGTTTGAAATAGGTCGGCGTTGCTTTGAATTTTTGTGTTTTATATTGTTTGGGAAAAAATGCTTGAATACAAAATCAGTTCCGCATTGCATAGCTTTAGCATTTACAGTTGCGACACATGGTCATAATTTTTTATATTAAAATGGCTAAACAGAAAAATATAAATTAACTAAAAACACCATATTCGAATACATCAACTAAGGAGAGTAGAGTTATAAAATATTCTATTTATCAAAAAAAGAAACAACGGCATTCGTAAAACGCTACTAACGCTATCAAAAATCTGGCTAAATCCAGATTACTCCAGTACAATCTAGCGCAAACCGGTGCGCGGCGGTAAAATCCGCCTGCGGGTCTAATTGGCGGTACGACGCCGGAACTAGGTGCTCGGCCATCTTCCGTTCTACCGTCTGAAAGCAGGTTTTGCCAGCAGATACATTATGCTCATAAATACGAGCTTTCGGAGGGAGGAATTATGTTATTTTACATTTTATGCTGGTGTGAAAATCGTAAAAAGGCAATTTAGGTATTTCAAAAGAGTTTATTGTAACTACCTATGTACTTTTTGGTTATCAGTAACTTTTATTGTGCACTGTTTGCAACTTCTTGTTTAGTGTTAGTGTTAGTTTCATAGCTAGTTGCTACGACTTAAAAGATATAGATGGCTTGGCTTGTATGAATTTACTCGCCAAATCGGGCGAATTGACAGACTTTAATAATATATAATTTTTTATGGGGTAGTCCCATGAATTTTGAATTTTAGTAAATAATTGCATATAATTCAAAACGTGCCAATTACCTAATACGTATTTCTGGGGTTGTCGATTCACCCACAAAATAAATGAACTTCGTGCGGATCATCTTTAGAAAGTACTATATTATATCATTTACAAGTTTCAACTACGCGATTCGGGCGAGTAAATTCATGGGAGTGGACTAATATCCGACCTACTGGATTAAATGCTCTAAGATATTTTTGAACTTTAGAGACAAAGCACTAAAGGAAACGATCAATTAATTGCAATTGGTAGGTTATATTGTTAATCGCCTCAATTGTATTTAGTAGACGATCAATTTACGCACCAATGTATACCAATCACATAAAAATTGATATTTGTACCGGGTTCCCTTAAGATCTCTGTACTGAAGTGTACTGCAGGGTGGTTGGTTTTGGACAAAGCAACGCTTAAAACGTCAGTGGCTTAGAATCAGTTCAAACACTACCCGAGATTATTACTAAACATACTGCGTACGGCCAACAAGAAGTTTTAACCGTAGAAATCCAAGATCTTTATATATACCTTCCACTCTCTTCAGACGGATATCCAAAACAATTTCCTTTACTAAAGAGCCGACACTTTCACCAGAAGGTCGCCTACATCGATTACTTACCTACAACGTAAACATACCCCCATTAGTATTGAAAACAAACAACATTATTCGGGGAAGAACGTATAAATTATGCGATCCTGCCTACACCGTGAGTAATGGCCCTATTTACACCCTTAGAAGTCGACGAAGATGGGCAATGTTGAAGTAAACATGCTATATCGATTAATGCGACTAATTTGTTTTCTGTCTGTCTGTTTGTATAACAAGGACAGCTGGGTAGTTGCGTAACTCACTAATAGTAGGAGTAGCTTTAATTTTGACAGTTAAGCAACATTCATTGCTGTCTTTGCGTGGCTAAGCAGATAGAGTTTTCAAACGTATGGAGGAATGGATTAGTAATATCTTTCAAAATTAGGTATTCTGATTCTGGTTGACTGTGTTACGTCTGGTGGGGAATGCTTTAGCTGGATTGTTTGTTGTGTTTAGCGATATTTTGGTAAAGCATTGTTTTTTGTCTTTTCGTGCGCTACTTTCTGTGTGCTAGTTGACAGGCCCGGACTGGCCATACGGGCAAATCGGGCAAATGCCCGATGGGCCGGAGGCCCAGTGGGCCGGTCGGGCTGCTTGCTACACCAATAGTATTAAAATGATTTTGCAAGTTCCCTTTAATATAATTACATTTTATAAACCAACACAAGACCTAAACTAAACCCTTAACCCTTACATTAGTGCAATAAAAGTTCAGTTTCTAATCAAAACTTCTAACTTCACTCTATAAGGGGCAAATGCTTGTCAAATTCTTTGAGAAGGGGTTTTTCTTAATGAATTCCTTCTTTAAGATACGCTTCAAAGGCAATAGACGTAACGATGCCCCGACACTATGACAAAAGATGAGATAGATTTCATCATTAAGGATAGGAAGCATACATTCAGAAATGTCTTAGAGATCAACAGGTTCAATACTGACAGTGATCAAAGACTTGTTCGAAGCTCTCTGAATGTCAATTTCAAGCTCAAGCAAACTCGTTTGATGAAGTCTAGGCTCCGTCCAAGTATGCTCCAAACTATGTTACGCTCTGAGGCGTTCCAATTAGACCTGAGAACCGATTCGCTGCCGTGGAAACCACAAATGACGTTAATCAGGCCCTCGACCAAATGGTGGGAATCCTCAGGGAAGAAGGTGTGAGGTTTTGCAAAATGCGGCGTACGGGCAAGTAGTCCAAACTTTTGAAAGAGACTGGAGCTTATGACGGAACGACATGAAAACCCACCTGTCACTTCGTCAGAACATCGAGCACTCAACAATAAGGTTAGATCATTGGTACGCCGCGACCTCCGAAGCTCTAATACATGCTTTATAGAGGAAGCGATTGAGCAAAATCGAGGGTTGAAAGTGTTCGTCCAATCACTTGGGAGGAGCCACCTAACGAAGTTGACTAAATCTAGTGGGGATATCGTCGTTTCATCCTTTTGGAAGTCGAAAATTTTTACGGCCAGTTGTACGTATCGCAAGCGTCTTAACCTGATCCCGAAAATGAGGATTCTAGAGCTACTTTAACCCGCCACTTCACAAAAAAACCTACCAAAAGTCAGCCAAGACGAAATCGAGGCAGCTCTAAAACAGCTTAAAAATGGAAAAGCCCTTGGTGAGGACGGAATTACGACCGAGCTCCTGAAAGCGGGAAGAAGTCTTGTACTGAAAGAGCTTCGGGAGCTCTTGAACTCTGTTCGGTCTCTGGGAGAACTCCAGAAGCGTGGCGAAAAAGCGTGGTTGTCATCATCATCATCATTTCAGCCGCAAGACGTCCACTGCTGGACTTAGGCCTCCCCCAATTTGAGGGGCTTTGCCATAATCGCCACGCTTGGCAGGCGGGTTGGCGATCGCAGTATGGTGGTAAAATGCATAGAGAACGCTGCTGCCCATTCTCTAGTAAGTCTCTTAGTTGCCTTTTACGACACCCACGGGAAGAAATGGGGTGGTGTTTTATTCTTTATGTCCGGCACCACACGGTACGTGGTGCCGAGCGTGGTTGTACTTTTCTTTAAAAAGGGAGAAAAAACCCTTTTAAAGTACTAGACCATTTCGCTCCTAAGCTACGTATATAAGCTGTTTTCAAGAGTCGTCACGAATCGTCTATGGCGAAGACTCTTGGAGTTTCAGCCACCGAAGCAGGCCGGATTTCGAGGAGGATACAGCACTATATGTGGTCACATCCACACAGTGAGGCAGATTATACAGAAGTCCAAGGAGTATAGTCGGCAACTGTGTCTTGCGTTTGTGGACTATGAGAAGGCTTTTGACTCTATCGAGCCCTGGTCTCTTCCGGAGTTTTTGCAGTGATGCCAAGTCGACTGGCGATAAATCCAAGTGCTGAGATATTTTAATGAAAACGCCTCAATGATCTTCCAAACTCAGGACCGGCAAACTGAACACATCGCCCTGCGTCGAGGACTGATAGAAGGAGACGTAATCTCTCCAAAACTGTTCACTAACGCATTGGAGGATTTGTGTTCAAGACGCTGAACTGGAGTGGACGCGGTATTAACATCAACGGCGAGTAAATCTCATACTTGAGATTTGCAGACGACATCGTCATACAGGCTGAATTGCTGCAGGACTTGCAGCAGAGGCTGGACGGCTTAGTTGATTCTTCTGTACGCATTGGTCTCCGGATGAACTTGGACAAAAAAAAGGTTATGTTCTACGATCACGCAACTCCGGGACCGATCACAGTCGATGGCGATTCCCTCAATGTTGTTCGAGAATACATTTACTTCAGACAGTTTGGTAAAAACAACCTTAAGAAGGAGGCTAACAGCAGAATTCAGCTGGGCTGGGCAGCATTTGGGAAGCATCGTCGAGTCTTATCGTCGCGTATTCCGCAGAGCCTAAAGACTAGTCTTCAACCAGTGCGTCCTGCCTGTTATGACCTACGGAGCCGAAACGTAGACACTCATGGTACGGCTGGTCCACAAATTTAAAGTCGCTATGGAACGAACTTTGCTTGGAGTACCTCTGAGGGATAGAATTTGGAATGAGGTGAATCGGCAGAGAACCAAAGTAGTCGACATACCTCATAGGATTAGTAAGCTGAAGTGGCAATGGGCCGGCCACATTAGCCGTAGAACCGATGATCGTTGAGGTAGACGTGTTCTTGAGTGGAGACCGCGAATTAGCAAACGTAAGGTAGGACGCCCGCAGGCTAGGTGGAGTGACGATCTTCGCAGGGTGGCTTGTAACAGCTGGATAAGAGTTGCCGAGAATTGAGCTCAATCGCGTGCAATTGGAGAGGCCAATCCAACCATGTACTGCTATAGGCTGGTGATGGTGATGATGATGATAATGATTTAATTCCATACAATAAAATCTCTATCAAGGTTTCTCTGATAACAGAAAAATAAAGTTCAGTTAAATAAATTTGAAGACGTTTGATATAGAAGTTCAAACAAAGTTTCCCGAAAAAAGAAGTTAAAACCAGGAGAGATCGCACAGGATGAACTTATCTCTGATGCAGTTTAATGTTTGTACCTATAGTAAATGTTTAAAACATTATCTTTGACACAGTTAATCAAAGCATGGATCACCGCTTTCTCGCAAATGGACAATTGTGCGCTGATTTTCCATGTCTAGACCCAAAAAAATTTCAAACATTCGTGACAATAATTTTAAAGGATGAGAATTAGATGAATTAAGCAAACATTTACTGACGTTTAATAAAACCGCTACCGGTGAAAAATTACGAACTGAACTGAAAAATTTAGCTTTACATTGGGATAGCATTAAATCTACTGACTTGAACCATAAAAGAAACGTTGAGAATTATCGACCCATCTCTATCTTGTCCACCTTGTCTAAGCTTTTTGAGAGTCTAGTACACAGCCACATATTTCCACAGTTGAATCACCTTATTATACCCGAACAACATGGCTTTGTTAAATCCAAATCTACTACCACAAATTTAATCATTTTTACACAATTTTTATTTGAAAACATGGACATGCGCGCGCAGGTTGATGCTGTATACACTGATTTTCAAAAGGCTTTTGACAAGGTGGACCACAAATTGCTTCTCGATAAAATCGCTTTTAATGGCATAAGAGGGAATTTACTCAGATGGTTTGCCTCATATATATTTCATAGGACGCAAAAGGTAGTCATCAATGGATTCGAAGGTGATTATGTGGTCGTCGAATCAGGTGTGCCTCAAGGATCTGTCTTGGGCCCATTGCTTATTATCTTGTTTATAAACGACATAAAATCCTGCATAGTCAACTCTAAATTCTTAATGTACGCCGATGACATTAAAATCTTTAAGGCTTGTGCGAACACTCAAGATTGTTTGCTACTCCAGGAAGACTTATGCAGGCTTTCACAATACTGTCTAGTCAATAAACTTCATCTTAGTCTTCCTAAATGTTGCTTTGTTTCTTTTACGAAAAACAAAAATACTATTAATTTCCCATATACCTTGAACGACATACAATTGAAAAAAAATGAGTGCATACATGATCTTGGCGTACTGCTTGATTGCAAATTACATCTAGATACCCATATCAATAACATAATTAACAAAGCCTTTCAGATGTATGGTTTCGTTATGCGGTCTTGTAATGACTTCAAAAAGCCTTCTACTTTTCTATTTTTATACAAAACACTAGTCCGTTCACAGTTGGAATACGCGGTACCCATCTGGTGCCCGTATTATGATAAATATAAGCAAGCCATAGAAATGGTTCAGAAAAAATTTCTTCGTGCCACACACTACAAGTGCTTCCGTACAAGGATTCCCTATGCAGATTTGCTAAAGCGTTATAAGATTTTAAGCTTGGATTCCAGACGTTCAATGATCATGGTTGTGATGCTTCACGGTATATGTAATAACAAATTTAATTGTACTGAGCTCTCGAATAGATTGTGTTACGTAGTACCTAGAACTGTCATTCGGCGGGAGGTGCGCGCGCCCCAATTATTCTACACAGCGCAATGTAAAACGAAGGCTGGGGTGCGAGCCCCTCTCCGCCGACTTTTAGAAACCTATAACTCACAATTCGTTGACATTGATATTTTTGCGCTGTCAAAGTCTAAGTTCAAAACAATGGTTACGCAATCCCTTGCAAGTCGCCCATAACACGGATGCTCTTGTCATCCGCTTCCATCAAATCGACATATAGTGTTTTCACCTAAATTTGTACTTCTCTTTTTTTTTCCCCTTTTTTATATAACATGCGTTTGCTTTCATACTTTGATGTCACCTCGTGGACAATATTGTGGGTTATACGTTTTTTCGATTGAATTATAAATGTTTTTGTAAATGCTCTAATGTATAACTGTTTTTTGTCCCAAACAAATAAAATAAAGATAAAATAAAAAACGTTCAAAAAAATCGTGGATGACGAAAGCGAAGAAAACGATGGAATTGTTTTTGGACACGAAGAAGAAAGATTCATTGTATGTGAGCCTTTCCATCAATAAAAAACTGCACAGTTTGCTGCTTCAAGATTTTGTACAAATATAATTTATTTATTAATCACTATACTTGCACTAGCTTATAAGTTTCTGCTTACTTTGTCAATGAGTCAAGTAGCACGTGAAAGATCTTTTTCAACCTTAAAAATTATAAAAAATCGCATGAGGAGAACTAAGTCCTCTAAAAAAAATTAACTCTTTCATGTTAATGGCAGTGGAAAACGATATTTTAATGAAATTAGATTCTAACAACATTATAGAGAAATTAGCCGAAAGCAGCGAACTGCTTCGAAAATCATTCGTACTATAAATACCTGCAAATTGCGTTGGTAAGTTTTCTGTTACGAATGGCAGAGGGCCGGTTATCTGTGAAATGCCCGGACCGATTTAAAGCCCCAGTCCGGCCCTGCTAGTTGATCGCTTAAAATTGTTGCATCTGATCATTGAGTTGACATACATATATATGTAATGCTATCACAATCCACATAGGGCTCTGTCAGTCTCCGCCACGACATCCTTGTCCTCTGCCTTCCGCATCCAATCAGACCCAGCCACCTTTTGAAAGTCGTCGGTCCATCTAGCTGGGGGGCGTCCCACACTACGCTTGCCGATAAGGACATAACTACTAGAACTATTGTCTTAATGTCTGGAACTAATAAACCGATTTTTAAATATTCTTTCAACAGTACCTAGTAGCTACATTTGTCCTGAGTGGCGCAGACTATATTTTATTGTGATTAATAATATTTTTCAATGTGAAAGATAATCCCACCACAAGTAAAAATATTTGACGCTCAGTGAGTTAATACGGGTTGATATTTTGTCTTGTTTTCATTCAAAGTAAATATTTACTCAGCAAATTATTTAGGAACTATACAGTAATGTGAGATATCAATTAAAACTTTCTAATGAATCTGTTTTAGAAAGTTTATCATAATATTGATATCTACTTTGTATCCTCACAGAAACTTATACAAGTAAGTTATACGTACAATAAACACAAAACCACAGACAATTAGAACAACTAAGTTCACGGCCTTGTTTATAGTCAGACATGGCATTCAGCGATAAATACAACCACTAAATATTCATTAAATCTGGCTTGTATAATATCTATTAAAAGCGAGGCTCTACTTAATTACTTAAGCTTGCTATTGGTCTAAGTTTTGATGAGGTTTTGTGTACATATTAATAGTTTTAGTTTCTTCATCGTCATTGTTGGGGACTTTAGAATTTTTAGGGAACATTGCAATACGTACAGCGTGTATCATCTGCCTAACCTTTTCTCAACTATGTGGGGGTTGGTTTCCAGTCTAACCAGATGCAGCTGAATACCAGGATTTTATATGGAGCGATCAGTTGCCCATGTGCCAGGGTCACGGTATCTCTTTCGAACAATCACGCGACCCCGGCAGGCATCGGTCCTAGTAGACCCTTACACTGCTGCTGACATCTCTTTGAGGCGCGTGTGGAACACTGCGCGCCGTCGACCCGAGCCTGGTCCTTACCGGGCGGCGAGCCACCCATTGCTCGCCACCCGCAAGCTCGCGCCTACGGTGGCCGGGAGTCCGCAATCGACTCCCGACGCCCGGGGCGTCTCCTCCTGCGGCGGCTAGGGGCGTGAGGGCGCAGAGACAGCCACTCCCTCACGCGCCCCGCCTCCTCCTTCGCGAGCATTACTGCTTCGCAGAAGGAGGTGATGGCTTCCCATTCCCTCTCGCTCCGTACCATGGCTCGCACCAGGGCCGGACGCGAGAGGTCGCCGCCGCCGATCGCCTCCACGAGGACACGGCGGTGCTCCGCCCAGGCAGGGCACACCTCCACCGTATGCTCCACCGTGTCCTCCAGACACGTCTTACGGCTGAAATGATGATGACTACCTATCTGATCTCCACAACCTAGTTACTTCGTAGCACCATACCCCTTGGTAAGACCATGTCAGGCTATTCGATTTTCGGCTATTCGATTTTTGGCAGGTCTTTTCCAGCTACCAGTCTCACTTTGAATATTGTCACGCCACCTAGCCGAAGGGGATTCTGCCTTACGATTGCCGATACTCGGTTTTTTCTCACGAATACGTCTACTGATCATCGGTTCTATAACCAATAAGGCTTGCTCATTAACAATTCATTGCTTATTCTGTGAGCTATTTCAACAACTCGGCTTCTCTATCGGATCACATCGTCCCAGATTCGATTGTCGAAGATCTACGAATGACAAGCGAAATCAACGGCTCAATATACTTTTCGAGACACGAAGAGGTCTTGATATGAAATATATAGTAACCCATCCGTAAACCGCCCGTGGCAAACGTACACATGACCCGTCCGACTGTTATAATTTAGCCAAGAGCCCCTCAGACTACAATATATCTCATTATAGACTAGCTGTTGCTTCAAGTGATTTCGTCTACGATCTAGGATGACAAGACGCTTATGGACTTTCAGGTCATAGTCTACCCACGTACTAAAATTTTATCGAAATCTATTCAGCCGGTTCAGCGTGAAAACATAATAAACAAACTCACATTCGCATTTATATTAATGCTCGTGTAGAAATCGGAAAACATCACACGGGAACGTGCTACCAGTACATAAAGTCCAGTCAAAAAAGGTTCGGCCGTTTTGGAGATTAGTCGGATCAAACAGACAGACACACAAAATTAATTTTTGTTTGTGGTTTTACGTACTGTATATACTTTCGCTTATGCATTTACTAAAAAGCTATTATTTTGGCACTGCTAATAGACGCGTCAATTTTTATTTATTTGTGTAGAGAATTAGAATTATTGTTTTTGTAAATTCTGTCTTATCCCGATCAGTCAGGCTCTACCATCAAAATGGCTATTTGACTAATTTCTCTACAGCTGTATCATAATTTGCCTGTAAAAATGCTAAACATATCGAACTATAAATCTTGCGTGAGCCCCAGAGTAATAAAAGAAGTTTCGTACTTCAAACAACTTATTTACTCGTTTGTAACGCTACAGAACCCAAAATAAAAACTCCAAGCACAGATTTGTATAAAATTATTCTCCAAAAGTTACTTAAGTATAGAGAAATTCACTTAATTCGCTTCGTAAGCTAGTTGCAAACGTTTGTTTATCAAGTTTGAGTAAAACAGGAATTATTCAAATGAGGTCATAACGTGTTCTTAGTAAAGAGTGTGTTGCACTTCAGTTGTTTCTTCTTGACAATTAAGATATATGTAAGTATCTGGTCTTGTGTACGACAAGTAAATGTGAAACTTATAGATTTGTTTTTTTTTAATTATTCAGTTTATATCGTAACTAGCAGCATAACTGTTTTAAGTTCGCCTTACCGAATGTTAGAAATCTAGGTCCCGAAATTGTCTTAAATAAAGAGGTTCTTAAAACTGTAGACTCGACAGTTTTCCTGGGCATAGCAGTGGATGGCAAACTACAGTGGGGCCCACATATTTCAAGTCTAGCGGGGAGGCTCAGTTCAGCCGCCTACGCCGTCAGAAAAGTAAGACAATATACTGACGTTGATACAGCTCGGTTAGTCTATTTTAGTTATTTTCACAGCATTATGTCTTACGGTATTCTACTGTGGGGCAAAGCCGCTGATATTCAAAATATTTTTGTCCTTCAGAAACGAGCTGTTCGAGCAATTTACCAGCTAGGTGCCAGAGTTTCTCTAAGGGACTTTTTTAAAGATATTGGTATTCTTACGGTAGCATCACAATTCATCTTCGCCAACATCTTATATATTAGGCAAAATTTACACTTACACGCTAAAAACAGTGATTTTCACACTGTTAACACTAGAAATAAGGACAAACTACGTGTTCCCTTTCACCGGCTTCATAAGGTGCATAACTCATTTGTTGGGCTTGGTATAACATTTTACAACAAGCTACCACCTTATTTACTAGAATTACCTTTTAATGCGTTTAAAGCTCAAGTAAAATCCAACCTTTGTCTAAAGGCATATTATTCCATCAACGACTATTTAAATGACAAAACTAGTTGGTCGCTGTGATTAACTCAAGACAATGTTTGTGTTCTTTCTCCAGTACTAGCGTACCTAGTGATAGGTTATATAGCTGTAATATAATTTTTATTATATATTTTTTTTACTGTGTTAGTCATTTTTTTTGTGTATTTATTGGTTTTGACATGTTCTATGCTTTGACATATTATAATGATTAGTATTGCATAAAATGATTAGCTAGCGACCTCGACAAGTTGTCATTCAATTCTTGCCTGAGCAACCGGCAGCAAGTTCGTCATGCTCCCTTAGATGTCAATGCTTGCGGTAGCGTCAGGGGTCGGGTTACCCCCTTCCCTCAAATAAGGCGAGGGGGGTAATGGCTGATCTTTGCGTTATGCTCGTGAACGGGTGCTGCTTGTGGTGACTGGTCGTCTTGCTGACCTTGATGTTGGTATTGTTGTTAATTACCTACCTGTTTATTTGTTTTTACGCCGATGGTCCTAGTTTATCATTTTGAGGCCTCGAGTTGTAACTCGGGTCGTAACAGCTATGTGAACGTGATTCAGCATTGCATATGTAAGCTGTCACGCCCTTATGCCAGGAGGCTTTTATTTTGGTACCTTTATTTACATGATAAAAATATTTTTTGCTTTTGCTTGAGTATAGATTTCATTTTATTTCCTGGATTATTGGGGCCAACCCAATAATCCAGGAAATAAAATGAAATCTATAGCTGACAGATGGCAAATCATTTAATTTAATGTTTTGTGTCTCATAATGTTACCTCCTTACAATTGTATGGAATCAAGTTCTTCTAACTTGACAGACAGCTGTGTTGCTGGGGAGTTTGTTCCGCCACTTCTTCTTCCCAGCTAAAGCACTAGGAAGTGTCGAAGGGCGGGCGTTTTGGGGGGACTGTCTTTTGTAACTTTGACGTTCAAAAAGTGCTGACTCTCAGCCTAGTTTGAATAAATGACTTTTGATTTTGATTTTGATTTTGATTAACTAACAATGTTATTTTATTTATTTATTTTCAAACAAAGTGACAACAAACAAAGGCATTCGGACATTTCGCTGACACGTATAATAAAAAAATCACTTTTTTTGTGAAATTCCATTTTATAACGATGACGCATCATTTTCCATTTTTTGTATCAATCACATTTCACGCTAAAAACCCTGCAGCCTACTTGCGTAACACATTTTAAATCACAATTTATTTCCTTTTTATGATTTTACTTATCCATTGTTTGTTTTGTTTGGAAAATTTGTCGGCCTGACAACGTAAATGACGCAGTGAATGTTGTAGAACTGTCAAAATTAAAACCATTGCTGCTGTTACTATGCAATTACTCGACCGGTTACTAACCTACTTTATTCTTCAAAGGTCAGACTACAAAAAGGTACACAGTTCAGAAGTAAAAACAAAACTAACCCAGATTGTCTCCAAGAACTTTACATTACTAAGTTTCTTTCATCTAAGTTTTTCAACTTCTCAAGAAAAACAGCCGAAGCGTAGGTAATTTAATCTAATTTCTCATTTCTTTATTTTTTCAAAAGAAAACAAAAAAACGTCGTTGATACTATTTGAGTTTTCACTGGTATTAATAAATTGGATCGGACTAAAAGAGAAGGTTTAAGTTGTTGACGTTCCGTTTTTCCTAAAAGTGGGACAAACTTCTCGTAACGACTGCTTCGCAAAATAGTATGTATAGCTGGGATGAAATACAGACATTTATTGTTTGTAACTACATGGTCAAACGAAATTAGCTGGCAATCATTTACCGACATGTTGTAATAAAATAAAAGAAAAACTTAAAAAAAAAACATCATAACTTTCTTCAAAGAGCCGGTTAATTAACTTTTAGTGGCCTACATAAATAAGAAAGTCATGTTTTTTATGGTATTAACGCCGTACAATCTTATTTATGCATACCAATCTATTTAGTTACATACCAAAACATCAGAAGCGGGAAAAGGAATTAAAATGTTGTTAGCCTGCTTTATGTGCGGAACCGTCGTACCGCGTTTACCGTATATGTAAACTCATCTTAGTTTTTTATTCCACGTATTTTCATTCGCACATTTTCGTCGAAATGAATTAAAACTCCGTTTGGATTCAATTTACTCTCGTAGTTTTTTTTTTTCGTGTGAGAACGAGCTATAGAAATACGTCGTTCAATGTTAGCACGTGAGTGACTCGAACATTTTATTTCAGCTGAAAACGTTTTATCAAATATATTCAATCAAAAGAATGTGCTTAGGTGCTAATTTAGAGTATATAATATTCAACGTTACGGCGATACGGTATGACGAAAATGTCGTGAGAACAGTTTTGAGTATGAATGTCCTTGTCTATAAGAGTAGGGGAGACTATAGAAACGATGGATGCACTACCAAGATAACGATTTAAATTGGGCAGGAAAAAGTAACATCAATATGAATATATCATTTGAATAATATTTCAAACGTTTATTTATTTACGTAGTTTCACCCGCTTGTATGTATGCCGGGAATTATCCCACAGGACGCCTTTTAGATGTTACTTCTTATAATACCAGCTACCTAACAGTGAAAGTTCGACTCTATGGAGACTGGCTCGGAATGCCACTAAGTCAATGAGAAAATTCTCTAAAGACCTATTAGTGTGAATAGTAGGATTGACGCAGTTAATCCTTTTCACCTCGCTAGAATTGCAGAGTATTTTATAATTCAATGTGAATAGAATATAACTTTCTCTATTAAATACAAAGTCGTATCGTCTGATGTGATGATACTCTGGTGTGAATAGAATATCTCCAACCCGCCTGCCAAGCGTGGTGATTCTGGTTAACCACCCCATTTCTTGGGGAGGCATTTGTCCAGCAGTGGACGTCTTTCGGCTGAAATGATGATGATGATGGTATGCGTTCGTAGCTATTTATGAAGTAGCTATTATTTTGATATTACTAACAGACACTTTAATTTTATTAATATGTATCTAATCTAATATCTTTAAACGAGCTATTCTTGTATATACATATATATATAATCTGAATCTCGGAAACGGCTCCAACGATTTTCATGAAATTTAGTATACAGGGAAACCCCCTGTATACTAAATTCCATGAAAATCGTTGGATATACCGGGAGCGATAAATCGATCTAGCTAGGATTCATTTATACAAAATGTCGTTTTGTTCGTGTTTTCAATGACCAACTTTATCGATAATCAAATTGAACATAAATATATTATTTTATCTTATCTTATATCTTTAAACGAGCAATTCTTGTAATAATCAAATTGAACATAAACATATTTTAAACACAATTTACCAAAAAATACCGAGCAAGGCTCGGTCATCCAGATATTGGATTATTAAATATGGAACTAAAAATATAATTTACAATTAAGCACCCAGTGTTCTTCCTCCTCTCTCGTACTTGATCTTTCTGTGCCCGACAGGGTCCATAAGTGTAACTAAAATAATAATTCCTTTACAACTATGTTTTAACATTATGGTATGCAATAAAGAATTGAGAATTGGGATTCACTTTCCTCCTCCATTTTGCAAAATCATTTCAAATACAAGTGACAGAATATCCTTAGTTTTCTTTACAATAACAACCATTTTATTTTGACTACCTTTTGTACCTCTCGACCAATTTACCCAAAAAAATCTTGATGGCTTACGAGAGTTTTACCAAAGAACATTTTCCAATCAAAGACAGATTTGCAGGGCTCATTTGAGGACAAAAAGTCCCCGGTATTACGTGGATTCGATTGAGGCCTTCGGAATCGATTCAGGGTCATCTGAAAGTCTTTTGTTTTATTGAATTAGGACCGAAATGTATGGAGATTGCTTTTAAAAAGACTTTTAGAGATATTCTTACCTTAGTCAGGCCTTAGTGTGGCCTACGTGCGATTGGTATTAGGTTAGTAGATTGAAGAAAGATTTCTATGAAGTTGTATTTTAATGATTACCATTAGAATAGTTTGTGATAAGTGGTTTATTATGACCCATATAACAATCCTGGAAATAGATAGGACAGCTTTCGCTAGCTAACTAAGAGTGAATTTCACAATGTTTACTTAATGGAAGTCTAAAAGTTTCTGTATGGAATAGTACAAAAAAAATATTTCGCAGAAAATAAAAAATCTTGGTGAAAAATTTCGCTGAAATAGGTACGCATTGCATAAGCATTATCTTTTAATTTTCTTTTTTTGTAAAGAATATATAATTATTTATAAAAATTCTTTTTTGTAAGGAAACAATTGAAAAGATCATATTTATACTATACCTGCCGCAATGTTTAAATATTTTCTTTTATGATGTTTAAAGTCTTGTACTATTTAACCTCCTTAAAATTTAATTGCAAACATTTGATACTAATTATCCACAAAATACAATCAACAGGAGTATTCCGTGAAAGTAGTCTCCTGCCGATCTCCATTATCCAGTCCATTCCACAACGAAGAAATGCAGTTAATTTTTCAATGTGATCACGCCTTGTTGCCATCTTGGTACTGACTAATGTTGGTTTGTAACTAACTGCCCGTTGACAGCCGACTTATTGTAGAAAATCTTTAGTAAATTAAAGAAGCCTGTACAGCGTTTATCACGGAATGTTGTGGTTGAAAAGACTTATTACAAAAGCCCACCACCATATTTGACATACACAGTATGAAAGCCCATACTCCAGGCAACCATAATCTAGCACATGATTCGAGACAACATGCGTAGAAATTACTAAAATATTTTATCAATAACAAAAAAAAATCTGCTGTTTCAAAATATATGGAACAGGATTTTTTTTTATTTGGTAATTTCAACGCAGAGGGATTCAGAATTATGTACTGAACCCATGGCAAAAGGTTTATGCATCATGAGATTGCCTGCCTGTGTATATTTTAATTATAATTTATTTATTTCGATTGTAACGGTCCGTGATATCACAGCAGACCCTATCAGAATACCTGCGCTGAGACTTTTTTTAGGGTTCCGTTGCCAAATGGCAAAAAACGGAACCCTTATAGATCCGTCATGTCTGTCTGTCTGTCTGTCTGTCTGTCTGTCCGTCCGTATGTCACAGCCACTTTTTTCCGAAACTATAAGAGCTAGGCTGTTGAAACTTGGTAAGTAGATGTATTCTGTGAACCGCATTAAGATTTTCACACTAAAATAGAAAAAAAAAAACAATAAATTTTGGGGTTCCATACATAGAACTGAAACTGAAAATTTTTTTTTTTTTCATCAAACCCATACGTGTGGGGCATCTATGAATAGGTCTTCAAAAATGGTATTGAGATTTCTAACATCATTTTTTTCTAAATTGAATAGTTTGTGCGAGAGACACATCCAAAATGGTAAAATGTGACCCCCCCCCCCCTCCCCCGTAACTTCTAAATTAAGAGAATGATAAAACTAAAAAAAATATATGATGTAGGTACATTATTATATAAACTACCACCAAAAATTGATTTGAACGAGATAGAGTAAGTAGTTTTTTTTTAAAACGTCATAAATCGTAAACCGCAATTTACCTTTCATTCAATCAACTGAAATATAAAAATTAAAAAAAAAACATTTATTTTCATAAACATAAACCTTATGCATAAACCGAGAATACCTACAGGTTTGTTCGGAACCCTCGGTGCGCGAGTCCAACTCGCACTTGGCCGGTTTTTTTAAATTTCGAAGCATGATGTTGATATAAGAGCCTTTTGGCCCTTCACTCAAGAGCATTGTATTTTTTTATGATTGTGTTTACTTTTATATTAAACTAGCTTTTGCCCGCGGCTTCGCCCGCGTAGATGTCGGAAATTATCGCAAGAGGACGTATTACCGCGGTAAGAATGTATTAATCCATGTTAAACATACATCAAATTACGCCTTTTTCCGATGGGGGTAGGCAGAAACTACGGAACGCCACCTGCTACGATCCCTACATATCTTGTGTGTTTGATGTACTTAAAATAAAACTAATAGTATTCAGAGTAAGAAGACTGCGACATTGGGCTGGATTGAATTGAATATACTCGTAAGTCTTCCTGGTTTTTCTTAACGCTCCTATTCTACCTATATAAACACTCAGTTATTTACCAGACACCAAATTAAACATAGTTATAAGAATAGTACTTTGGCCAGTGGCTTTGCCCGTATAGCTGTCAGAAAATATCACTCGGGAAACTACTACCGGGATAAAATATCTATGGTATGCTATATATGGTAAGTATCCAGGATAACCAAAAATCCAAATCCATCCAAAAATCTAAACATCTAAGCCATATTTCGTGGTCTCTTACTTGGAATAATACAATTAGCTTTATTTTGAGTACTTCGAACACACATGATATGCATTTACTATGAAGCCCAAGTAATATGAATTACAATCCTACTAATTCTGCACTACCCGACCGCTACCAAGCGAGATGGCCGGACGCAGAACGGCCCGCTAGCCGCTCTGCGGTTATTTTATTATAATCTCTGATATCTTCTAAAATATTCATTGTAATAATATGCTGTAAAGGCAATTTTGATATACATGAAATGCACAACATATCTAATGTATTTAATTGGATAAGAATTAATGCTGTATTGCTTAAAATCGCTTCGTAAATAAGCCATTATTTCTCATAATAATTAAAGGATAAAAAATGGTTATTGTGGGTTATCCCTAAGAGATAGACATATACCATTGCGGACTTTTTTGTAGAACTTTGTAAGGTGTACAATACTGTAGTACATTATTTTGATCTATTTCGTAGGATACAGCCAGCGTTCGCAATGTAAGCGCAAAAAAATGAGTTTATTTATGACATCACATTAGAAACCTCTAAAATTATCAGTGTTTCTTTACTATATTATGCATGTTATATACATATAAACCTTTCTGTTGAAACACTCTATCTATTAAAAAAACCCGCATCAAAATCCGTTGCGTAGTTTTAAAGATATAAGCATACATAGGGACAGACAGACAGCGAAGTGACTTTATTTTGTAATATGTAATGATAATACTAATACTAACTAATATTCCACAACTATCACACAACGCCATCTAGTCCCAAGCTAAGCAAAGCTTGTGTTATGGGTACTAGACAACTGATAAACATACTTATATATTTCTAAATACATACATATTATAGATAAATTACACCCAGACACAGAACAAATGATCGTGCTCATCACACAAACATTTGTCCTGGGTGGGAATCGAACCCACGACCTCCGGCATAGCAGTCAGGGTCACTAACCACTAGACCAACAGGCCTATAATGATAATGATAATGATGATACTTCACGCACACAAATGTACAGAGGCAGACTTAATGCCATAGGCATTTTCTACCTTACCTTTGGGTGGTGTAGAGACAAACAGTGGTAGTTGCAATTTTGGTGAACAAATATTTAAAATATAAACATAAATCTATTTAACCTCTAAGTCCCTGAGATACCACATTTGGTATCAGACACAATGGTTTTTAATTGTGTCTGTAATTACGGTAATTGACTGGTTAAACCGTGTTTAGTCTGTGCGTGTCCCCACAAATACTTTTTCTTTCTTCTTTTCTTACATTGACCACGATTTTGTTTCTTTTAACCGACTTCAAAAAAAGGAGGAGGTTATCAATTTGACTGTATTTTTTTTAATGTTTGTTACCTCATAACATTTTACTGGGTGAACCGATTTGATGATTTTTTTTTATTATTTTAAAGCTGGTGCTTTTTGCATGGTCCTATTTTAATTTGGTTCCATTCGGACAATGGGATCCATGTGAAAACCATATAAGTCTTAAATTTTCATTAAGTATTTGCGGCGACAATGAACGAATAACGCGATTAGATTAGTGCGGGGTATCTACCATAAATAAAACGTTAAAAATAAAAACTTTTTACAAAAAAATAACAACCGACTTCCTATTTTTCACTTTGTAGTGTTTTTTTTATGAAGTCGGTTGTTATTTTTTTTTTTGTAAAATTTTTTTTTGTTGGTTCGAACCAAATCAAACACACATCAGTTGGTGATTTAAAAATCCTTTCATTATGAACTTGAACTATGCTTTAGGTACCTATTAATTGCATAAAAGTGATTCTATACCTATCTTCAATAGGTCAGTAGTTCAATCAAACGGCCAATCACCGTCCTTTAAAAAAACCTCCTAAAACGTCTCTCTACGAGTATCTGTATGCCCGTTTGTTAAATTATAACTTAACAACGACAAAAGATTTCAATTTAAATTCACGCTCTACCATTTTACCTAGCTTGACTTAGGTATATTTTGCAAGCCAGTAATAAAATTAAAATAAATTGGCTTTCTCACCGAAATGTATTAAATAAGTTACAAATATACGCTATTAAAATCACCGAGGCTTATCGCGACCCTACAATTTGTTCGCCCTCCTTGCTTACCAAAATTAATACTCTGAGAATATTTTCTTTTTTTTTTCGTTTGAAAATAGAATGTGTACTTAGTTGGCTTTGCCATTACTTCCCTCAGAGAATTAATAAAAATATAATGTTTTTAGTTCTAAATTTTTTAAATCTGATATTTTAGCAAGAAAATTCACAAAAAAAAAGAAAAAACATTGCATCACCACATTTCCTATAGTAGTGTAGATTAAATATTATTTTAATTTTACTTCTGTTCTGATTGTAATTGATCTTGGGCTCAATAATTAAGAATTTACAAAGACTATATTTGCTGACTGTAGTTACCTTCTCCAAATTTTCATCCACGAAAAGCTAAGAAGACTATGCAAAAGTCTAAACTTATTTTCGCTTTTATAATCAATTTTTATGATAAACGGATGGATGTTCCATATTTTAATGGCCGCCTAATAAAATGAGGAATGCCATCAAATCAGCTATAATGAATAAGAATTTGGCAAATTGTATTAATACTGCGACCTTGCGTGTTTCTAAGCTATCCAAACTCACGTACCTATAAAACCTAGGACTAGTCTTTTAGACCACTGGGACTGCAAAATTATGATTTCTGTTACCTTTAATAATTTCATAACTGGAACCGATATCTATTTAATAATATCCAGGTTTTGTCAGGTTTGGATATTTTATCGTTTTGTGTATTTTAAATATGTAGTTTAGGCTTGTTCCGCACTGGTCGATCGATCAGGTTAAGCTACGCTTGCCGCGGCTGAATCGTGGATTGGTGACCATTTTAACATACCAAAACCCCTCCTTGCGTCATAAAGCACGTTAAGGTATTCATGGACCTTTAATAGACGTTACGGGTAGACAGCCAGTCTTACCAACGGGTATCATATTACCCAGTAACTGGGATGTGGAAGTCAGATAGGCAGTCGCTGAGACTGGAAGCCAATCCCAAATTGGGACAGGCTAGGCAAATGAAGTGTTTTAAAAAGTTAAGTAGTTGCCGTTTTACTTTATCTGATCTCACGCTTATGGCAAGTTATAGGTACCTACTAATTTTTGTTTTCCAATAATTACTATGTACCTCACTCCAAAAATGTCGCAATTTCGAGCCTCTAGATAGAGACAAATGCCTAATTTAGAGTGGGCACCACCCACTCTTCTTGTACAATATGATTACTTGTTAATAAATAAAATTGAATTTGAAGTTATATATAGGTCAATAAGTATAAAACTTTACAGAAAGTAAGTATATTTGGATCTTGTTAAAAGTTTTTTTTACGAAGAAATATATTTAAATATTAGCCATTTTACCTGTTCCGATACAAAAAAAAATATGTACGGGTAAGTTCAACCCCAAAAGGTCACAAACGCCCACGATAGCTGATTGCTTCGCTAATGCATTGCTGACCTTTAAGGAAGTCGTATAGATACTTGTTTCTTCCTCAATTAATATAATTACTTTTAAGACCATCAATTAGGGCAAGGAGCCGACAGCGTTCTAAAAGCTATTTGATTTCCCCATTGGATTTAAAATTGGTACTTTGAAACGGAAGACGATATTTAAACAAGGACAGGACAAGACCAACATTAAAATAAATAGCAGTTACTAGTCCTTACATACAATATAACATCACGACTGTATTTCCCAATGGTTAAGGCAGATGTGCACCTATAGGACACCCATATTTAGCCAGTTATGTTTAAGTCCCCTGTAAAAGGGGCAAGCCTATTACCATCATCATCATCATCATTTCAGCCGAAAGACGTCCACTGCTGGACATATGCCTCCCCCAAGCACCGCCACCTCGACCTGTTCCGTGCCTCTCGCATCCAACGCATTCCTGCGGCCTTCACCAGGTCATCGGTCCATCTTGTGGGAGGCCTTCCAACGCTACGTCTTCCAGTACGCGTTCGCCACTCCAGAACCTTCCGACCCCATCGGCCATCTGTTCTGCGAGCAATGTGCCCTGCCCACTGCCACTTAAGTTTGGCAATTCTTCGGGCTATGTCGGTAACATTGGTTTTCCTACGGATCTCATCATTTCTGATTCGATCACGTAGGGAAACTCCAAGCATAGCCCTCTCCATTGCTCTTTGGGTGACTTTGAGCCTTCTTATGAGGCCCATTGCGAGCGACCATGTCTTAGTACCATATGTCATCACTGGCAACACACACTGGTCAAAGACTTTTGTCTTGAGACACTGCGGTAATTGAGACGAGAATATACCGCGTAGCTTCCCGAACGCTGCCCAGCCGAGTCGGATTCGACGATTGACCTCTTTTTCGAAGTAAAACCCACCATTACCATCATACCAGGCACAAATCTGGACTCCGGACTGCTACTGACCTGCCAGAGTCGCGAATTTGTTTGAACGAGGTACTGCGACCCTGGCACAGGCAACTGAAGGAACACGGGTGGGTTTTAGTCAGTAAAGTCTGACACCCTCCCGCGCCGCCCAGAGTGGGAAATGTAATTTGATGATTTCCCACTCAGAAAAAAGGCTGCTACTGAACAATACTAGACGGAAAACCCCAGCTGATGGCAAAAGGCTCGCCTTTATTACATGGTACTCAAAAGTAACTAGCGAAATTTAGTTGTACTATAAGTACACTTCTGCCTGGCCCTTCGGGGATTATAGGTTTGATGATACATTAACCTTTTGAATGTCTTAAGTTACACAGTTCGACATAAGCAATTGTCTTTCTATTGTGTCTCTAATTACGGCATTCGATGAGTTAATTACTAAGTAATCATTAATTTATTCGTGTTATTGTATACACTTTCGTAATAACTGTGTCCGCTAGAAAATCTCTAAGTGTGTTTCGGTGTTTCCTCCTTAGCCCCTCAAGTCAAGATAATCCTCTTAATAAGTGCACCTAATCTCCACACAATGCTCGTCATCATTAGCCACTCAAGAGCTCCTTGTGACCACTCAACTTGAGCCACTCAGACGCACTGTGGTCTATTCAGTGAGCCAATTGTGTGGGAGGCAGTGTGTGACAAATTTCAAAGATGCAGTATTAATGTTTAGGGGAGATGGTCTGATTCATTACACATGTGTCTTTTCCTTAATTACAATTATCTTTTGGAAGTATGGTAGCATGGTTTTATGTTTGAGATCGGAATTTTTCCTGTAATAAACATATCGTCCCCGTAGAGCGAAAAGTCATTAAGCCGAAAAATTACGTTTTGAGATAATGAAAGTTTAAGTTTTTTTTTTAATAAAAATCGTTATAACTTTGGCTTGCCATAACATATCTCTACGTTTTTAGCTTTAATTTGAAAGAAATAAACTAAAATTTGTATTATAAGAGAACTACTACTAAAACGTGTGAAAACCCTCTAATATTAAGAAAAGTTAAAAACATGAAATTAGTTAATTGTTCTCTATAAAATATCTGTTTTTTGTGATATAATGGATAAAATGAATTGATGATTTCTCGCGTCTGTAGTATGGTACGAATCAATGAAAAATAAAGATTGAGTAGTTACTAAGCTGAGTTAGTTAATTTACGCTTTTGTGATTTTTACAAACTACTGATTTAAAAAAATTCACTAAATTATTTTAGTATTTTTAGACTACCTAAAGGCGGTACGTGTGCATTGATATAAAAGATTAAGATAAAAAGATATATGATAATAATATATAATTAAAGAAAAAAAAGTAATTAATTCGTTTTAATTTCGAGTTATGTACATTTTCAAAAATTCTAAAATAATTTACTAAATTAGTTATTTCTTCCATTACGCTGTAGGGTACAAATGGTAGACTTACTTACTTTCACGCCATTTTCCCACGCAAAACGGATTTCCAAAAATAAAAATATAACAGACGTTTGGTTGCCATTAAGTGCATGCCAGTGTCATATAAAGTTTTGCATAAACTTGGAATAATGCATAAAGTGAAAGTGAGGATTTTTTTTAATATATATATTTATAATTATTTATTTCATGGATTACATATTTAAATTAATAAAGGAAAAAAAAATACAACCTAAACTAACTAAAACTATTTACAAATTAAAAAAATAGCGTCGAAAAGTCATCCGCATCGCTGTCGACTGGTAGTGTACCCAAGAGACTGGTGGCATTACCACGTTGTATGGCAATGCTTAGCCTCTGGCCAAGGTAAAAACCAGCTCTTGGGTCACGGGAAGTGTCCACCAGCCGTTTAGAAATATCCTTAAATAGGCTAAGAGCACTCGGACCCCACGGCCCAAGCGTTTCAACCCCAAACGGCTCAAAAATATAATCACCAATAAGGTTATTATACTTACGCCGCTTGAGGTTTTCCGCAGCCGCAGCAGCGGCTCCAGCACAGCAGGCCGTGCCAGGAAGATGGGATGGCGCAAAAGTATCGACGTTGCATCCCACACTAAAGGCCTACCCGCCTTCCATGGAAATAAGGACATACCGTCCGGTCTCTTGCCATCGTCGCGTGCCAAGCCATTGGGTTCTAATACAGCTGGAACGCCGACGGTGACAAGAGCTCGTCGGATGATGTCATTAATGTTTGCGTGCCGCGCTAATCGACCCGCACTTTGGCTGCAAGACAGGCCGTGGTGTCCTAGACTGGTGACAACTTCGCCACAGTGACAGCGATGAGGAGAACAACACGGAGCTCCCAAACGTAGGGAAACAGCGAGGCGGAAAGTAGTGTCGTCGAACAAGGTGCCTATATTCGACGACGGTAGTGCATGAAGCCATAAACCCGATTCCCACTTACCCACAGCCAGCAGACGTGCACGCTCCGCAGTAGTAGCAGACGTGTTGAGTAAATTGTCTTGTATTACTCTGCAGAGCGGCTCATCCCACCGTCTCTGGGAAAATGGATTATCGGGTACCTCAGTGTTCGGGCAAGCGAGTCTCCAGGCATCTATAGCCTCGGTGAAGCACGGCACATCAAAATTAATCAGTGTGGGGGCTAGGATTTTCCTGATCAATTTCTCAGTACCGTGGACCGAGGATATAAAAGCTGGTAAACTAATACTAGAAATTTTGCGGACGCCGAGGCCTCCCATACGAATGGGAAGAGTAGCTTGTGCCCAAGCTCGGTCGTCCATGACCACATTTAAAATCGAGGTTAATGTATATATATATTAATAATTTGGTCCATTCTAGATAATTTGGTCCATTCTGTCTAATAGGTGAGTGTGCTTCCATAAATGGGAAGCGCGAAGGACGTATGTTAATTTGGGGCCGAAACAGCAATAGCGAATTAAGGTGATAGCCGAATGCATGTTAATTTGGAACAATCTTTCCGAAACGTCATTGAAATTTTGGATTTTTTCGTCAATAAAAACGGAATAGGAATTCTCGAAGATTGGAGACCCAAGGAGACGACGCATTAAATTTGGGAAGTGTCAGGTGTCTGTCAGTATTGTCCGCTAAGTAAATTTCACATTTCGAAAGGTTGAGATCAAGGCCAATGGAATGAAGTTCATTTATTAAGAATTTAAGATCACTTAAGACAGTATCTACATCGCCTCCCAAGGTTCCGTCATCAAGACCAACCGTTAAATTTGGAATTTAGCTTTCGAATAATTGGATGGATTGCTAAACTAAAAATCACTGGCCCGAGGGGGTCACCTTGTTAGCAGCCAACTGCAGATTCCAAAACGTTGTCCCAATACAGTAATTTAGATGGGTGTCTATAACATTGCCAAAGGAAACAAAAAATTTGGGGTATTTCTTTTTTAGTTTCTGCCAGCAAGGTGTCCCTGTTAACTGAATTGAAGGCATTCTTTATGTCAACCTTCAGGATAACCTCTCCTTGGCCAGAATTTAGGTAGGTCGATAAGGCGTGTACGGCAGCCTCGCAGCCCCCTTTGGAGCCGTAACCTAGCTGCAGGGGCTGAAATTTTTCCGAAGCCACCTCACCAAAAAATTTACAACAAATTTTGGCTGCCATACGCCGGTACGTAGTTCCCACGGCAATGAGACGAATACCGCCATCCTTCTTACGCAGGGCGCATAAATTGGCCCCATATAGGACGTCGATGACGGCCTCGTTCACCTTGCCGGAGAGCATAAGGTTAATCAGAGCCGTAAGCTCCTTCACGAGCAACTCACCAGCTTCCCCGGCGCCTGAACAGATAAGGTCCTTTAAGTGCTGAGGACTCAGACCGTCGAGACCGCCAGCGGAGCCACTCCGGAAGGAACAGACGGCTGTGACCAACTCTCGACCTGAAATGGTGAGGGAGGGATTATCCGGGTCAGGTGGGGCGGGAAAGGAAAGGTTATCCGCTGGGGCAGGGTGTTTGCTCTCCAAAGCTGCGAGCGTTTCTGGAGAACACGGTGCCACCACATCACTACTGAAAAGAATCCTGGCTGCTCCACTAATGTCACCTTCCCCTAACTTTGATTCTACAAGATGGGAAATACCTCTTGAAGAGGTATGTCTCAGTGTCTGTAATTTTGGATCAAAATTTTGAGCCGAAACATTACAATTTTCTTTTATTTGCGCTGTTAAAGTCTTTTTGGTTGCCAAATTCTTTTGTGCATGTAGAACTCTGTAAGGGAAGGTGAGCAGCTGTTCCCAAGCACTTTGTGAGTTCTCCCGGGCGGCAAGACGAACGCAACCTGCTAGGTGTTGCGCCACAAGCGGTCTAGCCCCGCGGGGAACTCGCTTCAAACCTGGTACAGAGTTTTTGAATTTAGACAGGGTTTTCCAAAACGGGTCATCTGATGTAGCTGGTGTTGTAGGTGTTGATGTAAAGACAGGGTCTGAAGTGAGTGCATTTAGTGGTCTGTGTACTTTTCCAATGTGCACATTCAGACCCCGCTTACCTTTAAAAAACCGTGCCTGGGTACACAGCGGACATCTTTCCAGGATGTTTAGCGAAGCTGAAGGTTGACCAGCACTAATTTCCACCACATCGCTGCTGCCACTAAACATTTACCTACTTATTTTACTTAAATTTTAACAAATATATATAAAACAAACTAAATAACAAAAACACTAAATGTCTGTGTGACACTTCGGTGACGCCAGCGACGCGACGCAGTCGCACTGGCGGCCTGGGGCGCCGCACCTCCAATTCATTTTAGCGCAGCGCTGGTAACCGTTGCAGGGAGACACGCAAACTGGCGTCGCTTCATTGATCTTCCGTCCAATATAGGAAGGACCTCGAATTGTGGCACTCCGGTGACCAAAAGTCTCTTTAAAAACGAGATTGTCCGTTTATTTGTATGATCTATCATGGCATATCATTGTGTAATACGCGACGGTCACCTAAGTCGTTGATTTTTCACTGTTCGGTTGCTATGGTGCTGTGCCTAAAAATGTGTTATATCTCAAAAATCTATTTTTATTGTAGTACAATGTATTTTAGATAAACTCAGGTTATTCTCTGATTATTAATCCAAGCTAGGTAAAGCTAGGTTTCAGTTGATATTTATTAGTTTATTTTAAAATATTATCACACTTGATTGACGTGACGTGACGTTCCAATCCAAAGTGAGGATAAGTTATTGCCTATAAATTTAATTTGACCCTATATATAAGATGAACCACTTTTTTCATGTGACCGGAACACGTAAAATTGCTTGTCTGATGGTCTGTTCCCTTAACACAAGATTTACCAGACCAGCAAACGTATAAATGTTAATAACAAAAAATATTTGCTATTAATATATACCTATAAAGTAACATTAAATTCATAAAATGTATTCTCTACTTATAGCTACAAAAGTTATAACATTATTTCGGAAAACAAATGTTATATGTGATGGGAATTTTAAATTGAAATTGCACGACCAGCCAAAATGACTGGTCTGGTAAATCTAGTGTTAAATATGACCACACCTTTTTGGTACATGCTGTTTATACAGCCTTCATTTTGCTGACTCAAAAAAACAAAGCCGAAAGACGTCCAATGCTGGCCATAGGTTTCTTCCAATTTTGTTCCCATAATCGCCACGCTTGACAGGTGGGTTGTCGATCGCATATGGTGGTAAAATGCATAGAGAACGCTGTTGTCAATTCTCTAGTAAGTCCCTTAGTCGCCTTTTACGACACCCACTGGAAGAAACGGGAAATAATAACGTAATTATGAAAATAATTTCCATCTATCTCGCTATAACAGCTTTCTAACATTAATTTCGCAAATAAAGTTAGTTAGCTTCGAGTAATAAATCTTAATATTCTTTACTTGTTTGTTTTCCGTGTTTGCTGTATAATTAACTTAGCGATTCGGATGGAATTACTTACTATTTTGAATAACAAATCGTGCAAACTTTGTAATATCCGTTGTTGTTTATCAAGATACTCATATTAATTCGACAGCATTTTAGGATTCTTTTAGATTTAATATTAAATAGATCTGCAGCTCGTTAGACCGTCAAATTTAATACCTTATGCTCATTAATATTTGTGTTACTGGGTTTTTCTACCTACATTTTCTAAGTTGCCGCCCGGAGTATGAATTTGTGCCCGGTTCATGGCAATAAGTTCGCCCCCTATTACATGGGATTTAAACCATAATTGACTAAATGTGGGTGTACTGTAGGTAAACTTCTGCTCAACCCTTCAAGAAAACAAGGCGTGATATTACGTTATGTTAAACTCCAAAATACCCTTTATTCAGTACGACAAAAAGGTCCTGCCGGGGTCACGGATTTGTCCTACTACCGTGGCCCTGGCACAGGCAACTGATGGAACACGGGCGAGTTTAAGTCAGTGGAAGTCTGCCCTCCCGCTCCGCCCAGACCGGTAGAAGTAATTTGATGATATTCCACCCAAAAGAAAATGGACGACGAAACAGTCATAATTGTTTATTTGGCATATTGTGCCTAACTCTGAGAAAACAGGCGTGGTGGTTGATACCTATGTTATTTGTGACCAGAATATGATCATCGGCTCTCTAGCAACTGGAGTAACAAAGGGAAAAAAAATCAAAACCTTTTTAAAATTCATAAACATGGAGCAACATTAAAAGCAATAATTTTAACCTTGCTTGAAGTAAGCTTACTGTCTCATCTACACATACATCTCACGGCCACTTGTTGCTACGCAACACGCCGAGTGCTCCGCGCATGCGCGCTCCTTAACCTCGCTCAATCGTAATGAGAGCGGCTTGTTTTCTTTTCCTGCATAAGTGCCTTCTTCCCTTTTGTCTTCTTTTCTTTACTGGCTGGAAAGAAAACAAGAATAACTCATGTAGTCTATGTAATAGGATGTACCAACATTCTGTTTCTCTGTTTTCAAATGCTGACATACGAGCGCGCGGAGATTGGATTGGATAGCATTTTGGTTTAAATTTTATACAATTAGTATCACTCAGAGATATGAATTAAGTTTTTGAAATAAAGTACTGTGGACTGAAAGTATTATCTTAACATTAGTATACTGTCGAAGACTACAGAAGTTTATAGAAGAACACCGTCTTTGATTTGACCTAATGGCAACTAGAATTATTGTGTTTTTTTGTTCTGGATTTTTGACGTTCAAAAGTGCTTTTTATGTGCCCACTTCAAATAAATGATTTGACTTTGGCTTTAGACTACAACAGGGTCTGAGCGAAACCTGGAAAGATTCCAACTTTTTTATTATATGCGTAACGAATATTCTGCCCATTCTCTAGTAAGTCTCTTAATCGCCTCTTACGACACCTACGGTAAGAAATAAGTTCATGCTATTCTTTACGTCCGACATTACACGGAACGAAATAAAATCGTTAAATTTCACATAATTATACTCCACGCATTCGTACATACACTACTCAGTCCCAATGCCTTTGTAAAAATGACTTGAGTTTTTAAAACTGTAAAGTCGTGACCTTTTACAAATAAAGAGTAGGCACTTACCTAACTTAATGGTGTACTTACGGTATTCTGTGTCGGTCGTAACAGACCGTTTGTAATAGCTATTAACTTGATACTTATAGGTATCGCTGTTAAATTAAGTAGAAAACATTTGAGGAGGCATAACTTATACCTTCAAATCAATAATTACCTTTGAGTCTTTGCTTTCTGTAATGTGAATGAGATTTTGGTCCTATGGAATGGTTCTAAAAAATTGTCTACGGAAGACCCAGGCTTACTTAACACAACAGCTGAAATATTTTTCAGTGGTACTTACCTAGAATATACTCCTATATACGTTCCTATGCATTCATAAAGTGCTAAATTAGTCGAGTTAAACTGTTGGGCGTAGCTATGATCTTACTAGTGTTTGCCAGGGGCTTCGGCCACGGTAGAGTACTACCGGGATCAAAAGTATCCTATGTGTTAATCCAGGATAAACGTATCTGTGTGCTAAATTTAATCCAAATCCGATCAGCCGTTTTTGCATTATTGAAGACATCTAAACATAAACATTTTCATGTTATAATATAAGTTTTATATATTTTATATCGTAATCATCTAGACTAGAGGTTCCCAACCTTTCTAGACTAATATATTTTACTCAATTTGTAGAACGTGTTAAACAACATATACATATACATAACATAACGTATACATACGTAACATATACATTAAGGCGGCCCCTAGACCTACAATAACATTGCACAATACATTTTATTGTTCAATAAGATTGAGAGGCGCTTTGAATCCAAACGATCAATTATAGTGCACAATAATACGAACTGCGCAATATTTTCGTGTTCAGTCGGAGAATAGTATTAATACAGTTTACAACACAAAACTACACCACTTTCTGCCGTAAAATTCATCACAATTCAGTTTTTTGGAAAAATATAACAAAAACCCAAGCGACGACGCGTCTGATTTCCCGCCAGAAATTCCCGTGTACTCCTCATGCAAGACAAAACACATACTGAAAAATATTGCGCAATAGTGACCCTACACGATGCATTGGAAAAATATGGTGCAATAAAAATTAAACATGCTCAAACTTTCATTCAATCATTGCGCAATCTTCAATATTAACCCTATACGGTCAATAATACTGCACAATTCGTAATATTGCACAATTTAATTGATCGTTTAGGGGCCGCCTAACACATGACCTTGATTTACACCTAAGTAAAACATCCAATTTCAATAATCGAACATGCTACGCCTTGTCAAAGTATTCACCCCTCACAAATACTCAATTCCATATCTCCACATCTTTCCCGCGTCAAATTTCATGTTATTAATTACTTACCTACACATTGCTTTGATTAATTACTTTGTGACGGCACTGTTTATGCTGTTATGTAAACTTCACGGCAAATTACTGCTACCTATTGTAAATATGAAACATATTTTGTATGTGTTGACTCTTTAGTAAAACTATTTGTTAGATCTTGATTATAAATGGATATAAATTTTAAGTTGTTGATCTCTGTTGTCATTTGTAGATTTTTGACAGTGAACGATGTCAAAAATCTATAGATCAGGTACTCAGAAGCCAATGCCAGGGTTCGAAAGAGTTACCGTGGCCTTGGCTTGGCAACTGTAGGAACACGGGTGGGTTTTAGTCAGTAAAAGTCTAACATGTTAAATCAACAAACAAATTAACACATGTCACCTCTATACCAGGTGTTTCTATTGATATCTCATACCTAACTTTAGGATATTAGTAAGACCGTGTCAAAGAGTCTACAGTCATATGATAAAAAAGTAATGGGTTTTTTTTCTTCAATACGGTTTCTATAAGTTTCATTGATCAGTACGAGTAAATCTTTTCACGAAATAATTCGAATTTAAAGCTAAAAAAATGTGACGTTTTCATATTTCAGGTAGGGGCGTTATAAATAAATAATCGTGACGTTGAATTATTTTGTAAGAAAAATTAAAAACGAAAAATATAAATAAAATATACCAGTTCATTCTTTGACATGGTCTCACTAATACCCTATAGTTATAAGATATCAAAAGGAACACCTTGTATAACGTAAATAATAAAATAATGTAACACGAAATATAGGAGCAAATTCTACAAACATTTAGAGCTCTGTGGAGTCTGGCCACTAGCTCTGAATGCCACTAAGTCAATGAGAAAACTCTCTAAAGACCGATTAGTGTGAAAAGCAGGATTGGCACAGTTAAGCCTTTTCACCGCGCTAGAAATGCAGAGGATTTAATACAGTATTTCAATATGCATAGAATATAACTTTCTCTATTCAATACAAAGTTGAATCATCTGATGCACTTATTAATTTTGCAATGAATATATTATTAAATTAATTTGAACGATAATGATGATTTGACTTCGCCACTTGATTGCAGAGCTCTTAGTAATAAGCTTAGACTTGTAAAATTAAATTGATTTCATGCGATTTTATATGAACTTGTGATGTTATGATTTATCTACCTCTTTGGCCTTATGGTTGTAAGCAAAACTGCTGAGTATGAGATCCTAGGTCCCATTCCTGGGTCGGGCAAAGTGTTGTTGGGTATTTCTATCTGGAGTTTCTGAGGAGCAGCCCGGAGTCTGGATTTGTGCC
This sequence comes from Aporophyla lueneburgensis, assembly GCA_932294355.1. NCBI lineage: Eukaryota > Metazoa > Arthropoda > Insecta > Lepidoptera > Noctuidae > Aporophyla > Aporophyla lueneburgensis. The sequence goes on along the minus strand of OW028748.1, from coordinate 9,816,047 downwards.
CGGTTGATGGCTATAGGCTCGCTTCCTATTATGGGACTTAAACATTACTGGCGAAATTTGGGTGTCCTTTAGGTACACCTCAAAGCAGAGCAGTGGTGGCCCAGTGGTAACGGCCGTGACTTACGAGTTACAGGTCGTAAGTTCGAACCCAAGCAGGCATTTTACTTTGTGTAAATTTTTTCATCACCTCTGCTCTCCATAACGGTGGAGGAAAACATGTTTTAGAACCAAAAATTCGAAGCCACGTGCCATCTACCACCCCACACTGGGCCCGCGTGGTGGAGTATGGCCCACTCCCTTTCACGGAGGCTTGTGTCCCAACAGTGGGAATATTATAGGCTGCTGATGCTAATGATGATGACAGGTACATCTCTGCCTAATCCTTCTAGGAATACAGCCACAATGTTACGTTATATTTTGTAACACATACATTTCTTTACCCACGTTATATACGTTATATACTACAGGCTTTAATAAAGAAAACAAATTTCCAAGCATATTACTTCAGTCAATATGCTCTGACGCACCACAGAAAACCTTCATTCACACTAGTATTATGCCCAAACATTTTCTTCCATATTGCTTGTAGGTAGGTCTACTAATCAACGGTCAGTGACGTCACAAAATATAATATGGCGCCGCCGGCCATGTTGACGCGATCATAATTCCGAGGAGATGGGCATTACAAGGATCGTGGAATTCATTATATTAGCTTCATGCGGTTCATTTAGAATAGGTTAGTGATATAAGAATACTTTCATGACCTGGATGGGGTATTGACCAAGATTCAAGCAATATTGTTTTATTATATTTGCCTAGCCTTTTAGATGTACATATTCTTAACTAGCGACCCGCCATTACTTCGCACGGCTTCTACGACTAGACAAAACATTTAATTTTCTATATTATACCGGCTGACAGGGAATATCGACGCGGAAATTGCAACCATGAAGTCAGACATGATGACTCTGCGTAGAATTTGATTCGCAAAAAAAAATCTGCTGTCTCACTGAAATATGGTAAAATTGTAAGAAACAGTTTTTTTATTTAAGTCTTGGGAAGGTGTCAAGGTGATTTATGTGTCGAAATTATGTCAATTTTATGGAATACGAGATAAATAAAATATAAAAACCGATTCAAATGAAATGACATCATTGCTATGACAACCATTAATAAAGAATTGAAATTCGAATTGTAGTTATGAAATGTCAAATAATGAGTAGTCCACATCTCTTATCTTTCTAAGGTACACTAATTTGATTATAATTAAATATAAATTAACATTTATGTTGCTTCTTTCATCACGGTCGTGGCACATTAGTTAATTAATTTCTTTGTTCTTAACAAACAATGTTTTGTGATATGGCTGTTTGACAGACTTTAAATCTTCTGACAATGAAAGATTGAAACTGAAAATGTAACGACGGACAATGTTACGCTTGTATACCTGTGTGGCCTTTGTAAATAAAATAATTGGACATGTTCGAATAAGTCTACCTCATACAAATTCAGCAATTAATTTTGGCCTTCCCATATATCCTTTACAACCTTTATAATTACTTGAAACACTACATACAGGGTGAATTCCCGACATCGACACACAAACTGTAATTACGAATCCAGCACATGATTCTAGCGTAGAAACTTACTGTCGTTTATCAAAATTAAAATCTAAAAGCTGCTGTTTCATGCAAAACTGCAATACCTACGCGATCAAAATGTATGGCACAGGTATTTTTTTTTTACTAACAAACGTAATATTTCATCGCAGTGTGGTTCAAAATCATGCTGTGAATCCACGTTTCTGCAACCAGTTCCCATCCTATATAGGCATTTGTTGTTTTATGTATGTTCGCATCATCTTAGGTATGCAGGTAGGTACTTACTAGTGGTATTATGTATAGACGCCAGCACATCGAGCTAATACAGTCCGTCAAATTTATTTAATAGATTTTCAACTTTATCGCTAAGGCATTAGGATCAAGGTTCATTCGGAGAATTTGGCAGTTTCAGGTACCTTGTGACCTCGTCAGTGCCAGTATTTTACCCTTGAATGACGTTGCTAAAACATCATTTATAAAAGTTAGTTGGTGTGTTTTCATAGAAAGCGCTTTTAAACCATAAAGTTACACCCTGCTGACATCATCTTCATGACAGCTGTTACTGCGGCCATTATATGGCGGTCACCGCGCTTCTACGATAACGCAGCTTTAGTAGCTTTAATGGGACGTGTAACTGAAAGCCGGGCTTACGTCACCAGCGCTAACCTTGTTCTAACATGAACTAGCACAATGATAATGTTGCGGTTATACAATTAATTTACCAGAAGCTTACTTAAAAAAAAGAAATAGATTTTATTTTGACAGTTCAACAACATTCATTGCGTCATTTACATTGCGAAGCAGATAATTTTTTCGAACATATGAAGCAATGTGTGAGCAATATTACTCAAAATGATTAAAATTTTAATTGCAAGTGTATTATGCAATTAGGGTGCTGAAATTATCATCAGTCGGGTCATTCGGGTCGGGTCATTTAGTCGAGTAAGAATTTAAGTTTTGTCTACAGTATATTTTTCTCTTTTGCGATGTTGGTTCCATAGAGAAAGTTGTCAGTGTGATGGTCTTTACCACATCCTTAAACTATACCTCACATTTCTTGTACACGCTGTATAGATAACATATATGGCATCTAGGTACCATATGCCATATACATAACTTATCTGTGAAAATAAATATTCTCAAACATTCTACAAAAACACTCCGACCGGGTTAACTATTTCTAGGTCTCTACGGAGGTGTATAAAAAATTTAGGAATGGGAAAAAACAATACTTGATGACTTGGTTTCTCTTTTCAACATCAGAGAAGAAATTCCCCGAAAATATTCCGTGCACGAACATGTTTCAACAAACTCCTTTATTTTACTTTAGTTGTATAAGTATTCCCTATGCGATCATTTGTGAAAAACGTGCGAAGGACACAGTACTCATATTTAATTATACCCGGGTTTTAATTCATTTATTTTCCCGGATATTACATAAGACCTTGGTGACTCTCTGGGTCAGTTTCAGTACATGTTTTGGTAATGAGATGTTTTAGTATTCTGTTTAAGTAATTAAAAACTGTTTTTGGAGTATTCCTGGTAACGGGGGTAACGTAACAATTGATAATTAATTGTGTCTCACTAGTCATAACTTGATAGGTTAAGGGTTGGTTTAAAGGGTGAGAAAAAAGTTATAAGCATATACAGGGTGATAGGGATCGATGCAAAAATTTTAACTATGACTTCAGCACATGATTCTAGAATCCGTAGAGTAGAAATGTTTCATCTGTTATCAGAAAACAACTTGCTGTTTTAGAGAAAAGTGCAATTATACCTAAGCAGTCAAAATGTATGAAACAGGTAATTTTCTTGTAGGTAATAACCGATGAAAAATTTCAACGCAGGGTTCCTGAGTCTATAGTAATAGGCTGATGTTCGTTTGTTGCTCCTGCTGCCCTGTATACAGTACCTACGAATAACCTACCTTCACCTAGTACATTCCCTTGATAAAAGACTTTATTCAGAATTAAAATAAAATATGTGCATAACTAATAACTTATACAATACTTAGAGGCCAAGACCAAATAACGTGGCAATGCCACCATAATTTGCGTACACCACCAGTCGACAGCGATACGGAGGAATTATTATTCGATGCCAAGTTTTAGTTTGTGAATACCTTTGAACGAATCAAAATTTTAAAAAGTACCCTTTCACTGAAAACCGTATCAACCGTCTGTCATTCCCGCCCTTATAAACCTTTAATTACGCCTGAACAAACAAAAAACATTCAAAACTCGATTCGCTAAAACAAATAAAAAGTAAATCATTTAACAATGCTCGCTGAGGTATCTGTCCCAACATTCCTCTGTGCAAACCTGACACACATTTGTCGGTACACTGTCCGCATAAATAATGAATAGAGTGCCAACCCTACTGAGGTCGTTGGCAAATAACTCAATACGTGTCGCTAGGAAAGCTTTGCAACCTTGTTGATATTTTTTCACCTCTTTTAGCACCCTTGAGCTAGTTGCACTCGTTGAAAGACCTTTCGTTTACGCGTTTGCACAGAGTAATAACTGCCAGAGGCATCTAAACGGCTCTTGTAGCTTTTTGCAGGTAAACATTTGCTCTCCGCACCACTAGACATTTTTTTTTATCTTGTCTAGATAGTGTGGAACTCTCTGCCTGCGTCTGTGTTCATATTTTACCTTGCCTTGACTCTGCGTTTAAAGCAAAAGTGAAAAACATACTTTGGGCATTCTCGTTCTATCATAGACCTCTTCCTCTTTCCATGAGGTGTGATCAAGACCAAGAGCAAAAACATCCTGCCAGGGTCGCGAGATTCGTTCGAAAGAGATACCGTAGCCCTGGCACAGGGGCAACTGAAGGAACACGGGTGGGTTTTAGTCAGTAAAAGTCCGACACCCTCCCGCTCCGCCCAAGAGCGGGAGACGTAATTTGATGATATCCCACCCACAAAAAAAGGTGCAATAACATTCAGTAATAAAATGTATAAAAATACATAACAGGCCATATGTGGGTGTGCTGAAGGTACACCGCCCAACCCTTGGGCGATTGCAGGCGTAATGTTACGTTGAATGGGTGAACATGCAAGGGTCCTTGGATGCCTGACGGTGATGAATTTTATTTCTAAAGTTTTGTTTGATTTACTGATAGAAAAATATATTGAATATCTCTTGCATCATAATGTATACTGTGTAGGTTACTTCGGTCTGGACGTAAAGTCAGTGAAATTGAATTCTTTTCCGAATTGAGTACCAATTTTTCTTCTTCTTCATCGTGTCGATCGCACTTGAGTTTTATTTTGTTGTCCTATAAATTTCGCCATTTCCATAGCAGGTCAGAAGTCGCTATGGCTAGTTTTTTGGAGCACAGAGAGCGATTATGAGTTGGGCAATCGTTTTTGCCACATTCACAACCTGCTACCAACTAAAATTGTCAGTGATTCGAACTTTGACAGTTATATGTAATAACTTTATAGTAAATTGCAGCAATTTGTGCTGTCAATTTGTAAAACAGTTAACTTTCCTGACTCTATCAAAATTAACACATAAAGGCATTTTCTTACAACGTTTACTCTTATAAAAACATCAAGTGTATCTCAAAGATGTGTGTGCTGTTTATGAATAATTGTAAGATATTTAGCATGTGTCGCGGTAACCTCAGTAAGTAAATTAGAGTACGTGAAGTCGCTATTTACATGGTAACAGGGTGTTTATTCGGGGAAGCACGAGCGAGTCTCGCCCGGAGAGTACTCCGATTATGGTACATAAGAAAGAGATCAGCGGTTTGATGAAATGCGAATAAAAGCTATATAGGTGTATCGTGACCTATGCTTACAAAGTGCCCTGGCTGGACAAGGGCACTTTGTTATCATCTTTAGGCTTTAGTCTTTAGGCTTTATTTTTGAAGCATCCCAAAGGTAACCCTGTTAATCTGCCAGGGTCGCCAGATCTGCTCGAAAGAGTTATACTGTTGGCATATGGGCAACTGAAGGAACACGGTTGGGTTTTAGTCAGTAAAAGTCTGACACGCCCTTCCGCTCCACCCTAGAGCGGGAGACGTCATTTAATGATTTCCAACCCAAAAAAACCCTATTAATCACCCGATAATCTTGGTTGCCATGCAAGATGACCTTCATAAATAAAAATAGTTCAGAGTTTGTCCTTAACTTACAAAAAGGTGTCGCTAAATAACAAGACAAATAATAATCTGTGCCTTTTAAATAACTAAATCAGCTTACAAATACTGTAAGCACTAGATACTACTTAATAATACTTTTAAATCAGTAACACAATAACGAATAAAAGTAACATCAAAATGTTACTTTTATTCGTTTTTGCAGCTAAAGTATACCGACGCGGACGGTGGAAATTTAAAGGTTGTCTTAATCCTTTCCACCATCGATAGTAACAGTAATACTCGTAAGCTTGCCCCTGCTACCTGGGACTTAAAGATAATTAGTGAAATGAGGCCATACTGTTAGGTACATATATGCCTAACCTTTAGGGTAACAGGCGTAATTTTGACTGATAAATTATTTAATTTCTGTAAGTAGGTGTGTACAAACAATTTTACTCGTCAAAATTATATGTGTCATGTTATCTTTTAATGTACTAGAACAAGACAAAATCCCCAACTGTAGTCTGTGCCAAATGTGAAAAAAATAAAAGTAGTTGAAATCCGCCTTCCAATGTATTCAAATATTATATTTCAAAACGATACGAAAAAAATGTAAAGAAAGTGTCGCTAGCACAGGTCAAAATGGTAATTTGAATACATTGGTGGGCAGGTGTAACCGACTTTTATTTTTTTCATATCTGGCACAGACTATAATACGCTTAATACGTAATCCCCCGTTTAACGATGTTATCAAAAATGTGAATATATTCACCAATAAAGATATCTAGAAAAGTTTAATTCCTCGCTCAGGTCAACCCTTGCACCACACACAAGGGTAGATACAAGGGGGTCGCGACAGGCGCCACACCGGCGCGTCGCCGCAAAAAACACGGCCATCCAACTGAACAAGATTCTGAAACGCAATGAAAATAACTGTTATGTTGGTATAGGCCATGTTTCGATTATGTTCGAGCCTTCACTTCCTATTTGTTTATTTAATTTACGCTTCGTTTACGATTCTCGTTTTAAAGTTAGTTGATTTGGTTTTTGTTCTTAATTTTGTGGTTTTTATTTACTTATCGGCCATGAACGTTACGTCAGCATCTGCCTAGCCTTATATCAACTATGCTGGGGTCGGCTTAAAGTCTAACCGTATGCAGCTGAATACCAGTATTTTACATGGAGCGACTGCCTATCTGACCTCCAAAACCCAGTTACTGGGTTAAGATACCCCTTGGTAAAACTGGTTGTCAGAGTTTCGGGGTTCTGCAGCCTGTAACGACGGTCAAAGATTCACAGTTGACAGCTGGGACCAACGGCTTAACGTGTTTTGTAAATACGGTCACCCATCCACGGACCAACCGCGGCAAGCGTAGCTTAACCTAATATATCGACCCGACCAGCAGGGCTATTGCGTATCTCTGTTGACAGTTGTTAATGATGATCATTTGGCAAAGTGTTCAACGATCAACTGTCAAACAGTAACTTTCGTATTGGCTATCTTCAGTGCCTATCTAGGATGACGTCATAGGCACTCAGTGTCGTTGATAGGCACCGTAACTCATTTTGACAGATGTTTTTGTATCGATAATAAAAGATTGCGATTGTTTTAGCACAGTGGACATCAAATTGATGATCATTTAGTTAATCGTAGCTTTCGTGAAAGACACTACTCAAAGGTAGTGTTTTAGAAATTCTAGTGATTAGCACCGAGGCCGATAATTAGTGAACCGTGTAAACATTACGTCTTTTGTTGTATTATTGTGATTCCTGTCACTGCATTAAGTATGGCACGCCTAATAATGCTGAGAAATGCTGAAGAAGACCGAATACAGACTCATCTGCGGATTACGAGACGTCGCTTACGCGATATTAGTAACCCACTGCAGTTGCCAGAGATAGAGTTTATTGCAAAAAGTTAGCCAATAGCCCTGCAGATGGTATTATTAAGCCGCAGGCCCACCACAGATAAATGTTATTTATGAGTACAATTTTCAAATGGATTTCCTTGAAAAGATATAACTGGTCGTTGTAAAAAAAAAAGATCTGGTCCTATGAGAAAATTCTACTTATAGAAAAATTATGAAAAGGCAATCTAAAATGTTATGGGTAAGCATAAATATTAGTTTTTGGCTAAACTCATGGATTTGATGTCTAGATCATGGCATTTAAAATTCTGTAATTTTCTTGTCAGATAGGTAGATGTGCAGTATTAAAACTGAATTAGAAAGCGTAGGCCCAACAGTGGGATTTACAAGGCTCACTGATATTAGGTCTATGAACACCTACAACGATTACTTTCTTATTTTAGGCTAAGGCCCACGATATCAGATTATCGCTCCGTATTTGTTTTTAATTTTTCAAATATCGAACCAGAGATAGGGGCGTTTTTGGCCTCACGCAACGCCTTTTTTTGATAATTCAAAAATTAACGTGTTCCTTTTTTTATTGTTTTAAGTTGTTTTTTTTTAGATTTATTGTTTTTGAAGTGAAAACTTCTTTAGCGGCGTTGTGCACTTTTTTTGTAATGGGTAAAAAATGTTAAACTCGCGTCAGGACACGTGACCTGACCGAAAATTCGTAAGACGGACAGAGAGTGATTTTTCTGAGAAATAAACTTTTTAATGTAATATAAATTGTCATGTTTATGTACGATAGCGCAATAAATAAATATGTATTCTACCACTTATATTATAGTACTTTTATACTGATAATTAAAGCAATTCGTGCCAAATTATTCCCTAACCATTCCAAAATATCAAAAATGCACAACGTTAATATTCAAGTTTTCACTTCTGCCGGCACTCCCGGAGTGCAACCCGTCGTTTTTTTTTTTAATTGTTTTCATATCCTGTGCGTGTCCCAAATAAAATATTTTTCTTTCTTTCTTTACACAATTACACATTTATTATCACTGTCACTGTCACTTAATTTTTGTGTTTAACTAATGAATACGTTCTTTTGTTTCATGTACGCTCCGGTATAAACAGGTAAGTGAAAACTACAACACATCGTCTACTAGATCCAAGTGTGTCTACTTAGTGACACTTCAGCAAGTTCTTCTAGTGACTAGGAAAGTGCACATGCTTTTAACGTGTTTCAAACACGACATGAGTCTGTGGCCTCCAAGATAACTTTAGGTGCTCCTTAACATTTCTGAAAGAGCTTAAGAATGTCCTAAGTGTAACTTTAAAGCAAGCACTTACGATCTTTTTGAATCTAGCACCTACTTTTATAATAGAGAAATGTCGTCATACAATGCTTTGTTAGTAGACAAGGTTAGTTCAAATAGTTTAGTCGCGAAGCAATGTATGATGATTTAATTGTTTTTTTAATGTGTCAGAGTGTAGCCAAATAAATGGTTACCTATTTCTATTGATGTCTTCGAGGCCATAGATTTTTAAATATTTTCTTAAAGGAATAGAGTACACTAGAAACCTTACACATTTAGTACACTGTACTCTACCGAGTACATTTTGCAATATTTTCATTTCTCTAAAAATCTTCAAAGCTTAATATATTTAAATTCAAAATGTATTAAAAACGAGTTTAGGTTTAGTCAGAACCTAAAAATACAATGTTACGTTTAATGGGCGATAAATCGCTGAAACAAAGGATTAACAGAATATTTTATTATTTCAGAACGCGTCACGTTTAGACCGGAAAGTAAGTTAAAGGTTTTCAACAAATTATTTGTGTTTAGAAAGCCTTAGGCAAATCTGGATAAAGAAAATGTGTCAAGCTTAGCTTTTTAACCTCTTTTGTTTAATATACTCTTTGGTCCACATTTTTTTTTCGTTCTTCGATTTTCAAATCGTTTTTTTGTTACTCCAAATGCAAGATAGCGCATTTTCTAGAAAGATCCAGATGAAGCCAAAGCTTACAACCGCTAGAATAGCAGCACTAATGCTTCCATTTGTTGCCTTCGTAGATGAAGATAGTACCTTATGTGGCAAATAACAGTAAATTTTCATTATATATTGTAATTTAACCTATGTGTACGATTAAGTCTAAAGAAAGAAAATCTTTTCATCTAATCTAAAATAATTTCAGCTTTTTCAAATAATTTTCTCTGCGAAAGAAAGATTAGGATTATTATAGATATTTTTACATTAGAAACTGGCGTAAACAAAGCTAATTGGCGATTTTCTCGGAAAAATCTCAGAATGCTAGTAGAAAAATCGTTTTGCAATGAAAAATTCTGCAAAATGTTTGTAGAACGTGATGTTGACATTCAAAAATACTGCACCAATAAAATCTGAATATTGAGACTATTCAGATACCAGTAAAATTCTCGGAAATGGAAAATATCGGCATCCTGACAAAATCCGGAGCTTTTAATAAATTCCGTATCATTCATGATTCAACAAAAATGTTGGAATGCAAACATACATTCAAATCAAAGTACAGGAATTCTGTAAGCCGACAAATATAAACGAAAACATCATATCTGGTCAATATTTTACAAAGTAACGTTTCAAAATTTACCTTTTTTATGGCTGAAATATGGTTGTCACTATTTGCACAGACCAACAAAGTTATGAAAGCCATCGTGTTTTGTAACCGTCGTAATATTGGCTATAAACAGTAGCACACAGCCAATAGATACCGTCCCATATTGCAACTTGTTTCCGCTAGTTCAGAATTTCCTTCTTTGAATAGAAGTTCTATAGAACAGAAATAGGTAGTATTACGTCACATTGTTTTTAATTTGTGCAATCTTTGGAGAAACCTATGAAAGAAAAGCGAATAATCAAAACTCAATACTACAGTCTCAAAGTACAGCCAGTGCTCTGCATTACCTGACCCCTCTTTCTCATTTCTTCTGTGAAGGAGGGGTCAGCCTGCCGGGGTCGCGTGATTGTTCGAAAGAGATACCGTGACCCTGGCACATGGGCAACTGAAGGAACACGGGTGGGTTTTAGTCAGTAAAAGTCTGACACGCCCTCCCGCTCCGGCCAGAGCGGGAGAGGTCATTTGATGATTTCCCATCCAGAAAAAAAAATGAGGGGTCAGGTAATGCAGGGCAGTAAACAAAGTCATTGATCTGTTATAGTTTTGTTATGTCAGTTACTAGGAACCTACACAAAGTTAATTTATCAATATACCTACCCTTAAAAGACAAAATATTAACGAAACATTATGATCAATGAACAATGAAAAAACAACGAAGGCAACATTTATTACAAGTGTTTAGTATCGCAAATTAGTTTCGAAGCCTTGGTTAACGGACTCAAACCTACTTACAGTGATATATAGCCGATACAAATAGGTCAACGCTTATATAGTTAACCAAAAAAAAAGTCAAAACATATAATACATCGTCTCTATGTTAGAGAAACTTCTGATTCTTATTTGGGTCAAATTCATTGAAAGCAATTTTATTATGTTTGTTTATCTTAGTTTAGTGTGGGTAGTTTGGTAGAAGTTTGTAGATTAAGTAGGTAGGTATATATAAACTCACTTTGTATAAGTTAGCGATGTTACGGCTCATAAACAAGAGTTCCAAGCTAATAAAATTGAAATCAAAATTGTTCTACAAAAACATTTAAATTTAAAATAAAACGAGCGAAGTTTTAAAGCCAATCAGCAGAAGATTCTACACATTTCTGAACATAACACAGCCATGCACAATAACTTAATGTTACGTGAGACTCATGAAACGTAAACACAGGGGGTGTTTACGTTTCATGAGTCTCTCAAAAGTTTTCCTCGCTGTGACATGAACACACAAATGAAGGCGTCGACAAGCTTGCGATGCCAGATGCTACGGCATTTTACATCTTATATCGACATACTCTTTAACACATCGTAAGAAGTAAAATGTATTATCATATCAATGACATATATGTATAAATTGAAGATGATGTTATTACAGATGTCACTTATGCCAGCAACAGCTCGTTAAATAAAAAGACTATTGCAAAATGAAATAATATTGATTATAGTCTAGATAATGCTAAACTTGAATCTGAAAACTTTTATAATTTCAATACCAATTCCACTAAAAGCAAGCAAGAATTACTTTTTGTAGAAGTTGCTATTGAAATGGACACAAAAAATGGTGAAGGAAATCCATCGACGCCATTTGTCTCTTCAACCATCGACTCACGAATATCAACGACTTTTTGGGTGTCTGGAATATCAGAAATGTTTTTTTGTTGTATTTCAGCTTTTCATGTTGATCTCATTGCAAAAGTTCATTACCCCTTAAAATATCATACACTGGTTAAACTATTCTGTCATTCTTGAAAAAATCTAAACTGCTGATTGTCAAACCGAAAACATTGGTTTTTTCTACAAAACATATGTTGCCAACTCTTTATAAGATGTTCACAAGTTCTACACAAGCGTCGCCCTGCTGTAACACTTTTGCAACATGATTTTTCCCGAGAGTCACAAAAAGTTTCGCTTTGCTGTCAAGATTGGCATCTCTAGCAAAAAAATGTTTTAGCGTAGTATCAGCAGATACTTTTGTGATATTAGAAGTGTTTATTCATCGATTTCAGTAATATTATTGTAGCAAACATATTTATGTAGGTAGTTATTTGATCTAGAGGTTGCCAGCTCTGCTGCTGAGCTTGAAATCTTCAGTTCGATTCTCAGGTCAAACGATGTGATATTGAGTTTTTCTAACAAAAAATTCTCAATAGTGGACTGGAGTATGAATTTGTGCCCGGTTGATGGCCATAGGCTCACCCTCTATTACATGGGACTTAAACATTACTGGCGAATGTGGATGTGCTATAGATACAGATACATATCAGCCCACCCCATCGGGAAAACAAGGCGTCATGTTACATAGGCTGCACTAAAAGTATCGGGAATGGAATATTTCCATTGTTCCTGTCATATTAAAATCTTTTTAATTGAAAACTCCTTGGTTTTAAAAATCGAATACCATTCATTTATTTAAAAAAAGATTCTCGGTTTTGTCACAAGGTTTTGTCAAACTTGTTTAGTCTTGATTGGCTACAAATTACAAACACAACTTTTACAAATCATCATCTTATTGCATTCAAAAATTATGTCTTATTGCAACGAGTGAAAGTTGTTATTATTTGACATGATACGAACAATAAAGACTATTTTCGTCTAAAAACTTTAAAGAGACAAATTTACGAGTTCGGCAACTCAACGCTAGATAGCGCTATAACCAATTCATTCTATTCAGAACGCTAATTCCTTTGAAATAGATGTCATATTCACATGCACATCTCTTTTGGTACTCAGAGATGTAGACATAATATCGATATTTTAGTATTGATGTTACGTAATTTATTCGGGTGAGCAATGTAATAATTTTTTTAACATTATACAAATGCGTAAAAATGGAAAAGGTCGACTATCGATAAAATATCAATGTTAAAGAGGTATTTGTATGTTTGTATGTAGGGGGGTAATATTATTTTCATAAAATCAAGTACGAGGGCGAAGACGCTGATAGAAGCTAACGATAAATGAAACGATAACAGATAGTAATCAAAATATTTACTGACCTTGAAATAATATATATTTATTTAATAATTGCCGTTTTGATAGTCGAATATTAATATATTTTGCCGTGATAGCTTTCATTAAGACAGTAATATGATTAGACGTCGGAAAATCCCCTAATAGATGATAGCTAATTTTTTGGAATATTGATGACCCAATAAACTGGTGCATTATTTTAGCCATGATATAATCTTTATTAAATACTAGCTTCTGCCCGCGACTTCGTCTGCGTAAATGTCGGTTATCGCGGACGCAGACAATAAAATATATAAATTGAATAAAAAGTAGCCTATGTCCTTTCCAATATATCCAATATGTCCATTTATAATATTATTATATAGTGTGGATATAGTGTGGATGTGACCGTCTTTTAAAAATATTTCGGATATCTGACATAGCTTAATCACAAATTCTGATGGGCATAATGACCCCCTCTAGCCTTGTCTATAATAAATCTATGTAATTATTGATTTGTTTTTCTGTTACCAAAGCACTAACGCAAATATCACACTTTATTTTTTTTAATCAACTGACTTATCATATAACCAGCTATGTGAGCTATTGATTCCTTACTAAAATTAGACAAAATTATCGATACCGACCTACTTTACGGATGTGTCCCATCCCTAATCGAGTAGCGTCGAAGTTACTAGAATTTAGTTTACGATTTTCCAGATGACGACCAAATGCATTTAGACTTTTTTATAATGAATATAAGGTTGTTTATAGTTTTCATTGAAGTCATAACATGTGGTATTGTAATTAAAATCAATTATATTAAAAATTAACGAAGTTTAGTACTTGCCGATGATACGATACACCTCCACGAGATACATTTTTTTTTCTGCTTTCGTTATTGCAACTCAAAACCGCACAACAAGGCATAATTTGTAATATTTCGCGTATTTGTGAGACAACCAATTGCGACAAGTATCTGACGGCGAATAAGCTAAATGTTGCGCATCTGCGCTTAATGTTGACACGCGGGCGATGTCTAAGGGGCAGTTCCTCTAGTTTTCTTTATTCCGTGGTCAAAACGGTAATTTGAATACATTGGTAGGCAGATGTCAACGACTTTTTTTTTTTTTTCACAAATGACACAGACTATATATAGTATAGTAATAAAAAAACACAGCTTATTTTAATGTAGATAATCTAACACTATAGACAGTAAAAACCTCTATAGATAATACTTTCGGCTTTAAACATAGGTTGAAAACTATAAGGTAAGCAAAGTGTAGCTATAATTAGATATACAAATAAAACACTAGTCTTATAATATTTAGAGGCAAAGCTTCGCTTACTGTGAAAGTATGTGTTAGTATGGTTTCAAATCTAACAAACGAACGCTTAGTAGATTGCTCTTAACAAATAAAAACAAATTAATTAACAGCTTCTAGTTTGTAGGAAAGTTTTAATACACAATTATCTTTATTTACCCGTTAGAGAAAATTGTCTAGATATTTTCATTCTTCGTCTATACGTACAAAATAAGATGACTGTTAATTCTGAAAATAGTTGTTTATATATGAGACAGTAGGATCCATAATTCTATGTACAGTGAATGATTTACATACTATAAATGATAATTTTTCGTTTAATATGACAGCTGATTTGACGTTTTTGAACTTCATTTTTGTCTTCAATCGTACGCACGGTGACAAATCAAGCTATACATTTCCAGTATAAACTGACTTATCATTGTACAGAAAGCATAATTATACAATGCGAGGTCTGTTAAAACTGGAAAGTTTAGTTGGAGTTTGACATGTAGCCTTGCGTATGAGTTAACGGCTGCCATAGACAACATGCGGACCGTGTTTTTGAATATGGAGCTCAAATACATGAGCGGCACGTAGAGTATGTTCACATAATCGTTTTTTTAATTTCGATTCAACACAAATTCGAACTGAAAGTATAGTTAAGTATTTCATATACTAACCACTACGCCACATCACATTCATACGTACCATTTGAATGAACTACTTCTGAATAATTAATAACTGTTTTTAAATCCACATTTGGCTCAAATTATGAATTAATTATTAAGGTTATACTAGCAGGACATAGTGATACATTTATTAATATTAAGCACCATCTTTGTTAACCTATGACCACAAATAAAAGACTTTGAGTTTGAGTTTGAGTTTAAGGTTTATGACAGATTTAATTTATTTATTTAAGTCTTATTTCAAGCTAATAACTACATAGGTACATGTTTTACTTGTTCAAATTCATTTCGGTTGCAAAAATAAACAGTAGAAAACCTTACCAGAAAAAAAAACATTTTCATGAAAAGGAAATTCATCAGTAACAAGATAACAAAAAACATTAAACTAAAACTACCAGATAGGAACGACACAACAAAAAACAATCCTACAAAGACAAAAAAAGCACAGTCCCTCCGAAAAGTGCAAATTACCTTAAAAATCTCGGTGAACAAGATCCAATGCTACTTATTTACATTTTGTCCCTCCATTAACCCTTACTCAAGACTTCCACCAAGTTTTGCTGTCACCTAGTCCCAAACTTGTTTCCGTCAAGTAACATTTAGGGGTAGACCTGGCCACGGTCCAAATTCCTCCTGTCATGGCGTATCGCCGGCGCTTCGTAAGTTGCTGTGGGACCCTAGCTTACGATTCCATTGTTGATTTCCGATTGGGTGGCAGGATTTATGTCACCCCAATAATTTTATGTAACGTCTTGTTTTTCTTCGATTTGTGTCAGGGTTATTCGTGTTTCAGTATATTAAAAACGTGTCAGTTATTTTACGGATACCGTTTCAGTAAAACGATACTGTACTGCTAGTAAAATCACAGTGTTTTTCGAATCACTGTTATTTTACAAGGCACAGGAAATAAAATAAAACTACCCCTCATTCAATTCGTTTTGGAATTCACGTTATTCAGATTTCACAGGCTTTTTGATGGCACAGAAAAATTGAATAAAAGCTCCGTTATGTTACTTTTAAAAATAAAATATAAAGTTTCAACCATTTCCAAGTAGGTCACTTGTTTCTATATAATTCAAGACATCAACAAAGATAGAATAAATTGAAAACTTGATTGTTTTAGTTTAATAACTGAACAAGGGCCGTAATGAGTACCTAGTTTTTAAATATACAATCGGAATTGTTTTAAAATAATATTAAGTTCAATTTAAAATATCCTAAAAGTTTTCTCAAAATGAATCAGTCTTTGCTCGGTAACCAGTCTCCTTAGAAATTTTATTGTAAAGGAACCAAAAGCCAAACAAATTCATGTCTTGCAGAAATCTAAAAAAAATTGCTATCAATTCGCATTCCGGTTTGCAAATGCTTCCAAGCCTATTTCCTTACATCCCAGGAGAGACATCTGTTCGGTCTGGAGAAATAAAACGTTCTCTCTCGTTCCACGCCTAGGCGATTCAGTTTTATCGTTGTTTTTATTTACCATTGTCTTGTCACTACTTCAAGAGAAAACATTCTATTTATAACTGACAGCATTAATAATATTATTTTTTTAAATAAAAATGCCAGTACCAAGTATCAACATGTAGGCTACCCTGTTTGCCGTTGCAATATCCCCAGTGGCTGTCAAACGGGCGACATGTCGGACGTTTTACGTCGCCGCCATGTTGGACGCCATTTTCTCCCGGCGACGTGCAGCGACATCTCTCCCCGCGGACACAAGTTGAGAGTTCCATTTTCAAAGTTTGAAATCGGTTAAGTGAAACCATCAGTGAAACATTTAATGCGAATTCCATTCAATTCAAATTTCGCATGCAGTGTCTTGGTGTTCTAATTGTATTTGAACGTAGAATAAGCTTAATTTACGTTTACATTGATATTGTCCAAGGAATTGTAGATTTTGAATTTGACGGTATGTTGTGAAAACATGTGAGTATGAATAATCTATTTATTGCTGCGTGACGCAAAATCTTTGTACTTAGGTAGAACGATAACGCGTATTTTGCATACGGAATCGGGTACTTACCCCTTTTTACGAAAATTATGCGGACGAAGGAGCATGAAATTTGTCACAGTTAAAGTTTTATGGAGAAAGAGTACCTAGAGCTACTATTTTTTATATAACACTAAAATATAAATAAATAAATAATAAAATAATATCTAAGGACAACCAGCACAACGTTATCTGATCCCAAACTAGGCAGAGCCTGTACTATGGTAACCAGACAACTGATAAACAAACTTATATTTCTAAATACATACATATTATAGATAAATTACACCCAGACAGAGAGATAGAGAGAGAGAGATTAGAGATTTAGTTTTAAATGAATTTTGGGTGACCACTAGTAATTATTATTTGGTCCTTCATGCCTTGAGTCAGCAGGGTATGGCATTTTTGTATTTTTACCGTCGAAAAAAAGGAAGAGGTTCCGGAAGTCGATGCTAATATTTTATTTACTTGTTTTATGTCATAACTTCAGATCATAGTCTATTTTTTTCATATCTCAGTTAAAAAATATAAGACGACTAAGATATGTACCTACTGTTGACTTTTCAAAGTCTCATCAATTCTCGATTACGAAAACCCCGAACTTTCTGCCAATATTTCTAAGAGAAAAAATCAATGGATATAAATATCTTAGCAGTATCCAAGCTCAGCTGTCATTAGCGAAGGCAGCACTTCGCCCAGTTCAAACAAGTCTTTCGATACCCAACTTTATCAGTGTTTCGTATAATAGGACCACGGTAATTGGACTATGTTGTATCTATGATCTCGCGTCTGCTCAACTCAACCAAGGTTTTTTTGAAGCCAGAAATCCCTTTGTGTTTTCTCAGTGGTTTTTCGAGTGTAAGCAATTAAAAAAGCTGATAAGAAGATTCAGCAGGTTGATGTTGTATTTTTGGGAAAACTCTTTTTTTTAACCATTTCTGAAAGTGACGCCTGTGTAATTACTTTTTTTTCTTTATCCACACTAATATTATAAATGCAAAAGTAACTCTGTCTGTCTGTCTGTCTCGCTTTCCTGCTAAAACTACAGAACCGATATAAATGAAATTTGGTACACAGATAGTTTAGAGCCTGAGAAAGGATATAAGCTACTTTTTATTCCGTGACTTTGTCTGCGTCCGCGATAACCGACATTTACGCAGACGAAGTCGCGGGCAGAAGCTAGTTTATTTATAAGGGCTTTACGCATAGCGTATGTCAGTTTCATCGAATCCTAAACAATGTTACTTTCATAAGACGTGGCCCATGAATTTGAACAAACTCTTCGCATCGTCGCCATTTGGTTGGAATAGAAAGATATGAAACATGCCTTACATTAGAATTACTTATTCTTGTAAGCTTTTCAATAAGTCTGTATAGACAGGGTTTTTTTTTTTCAATACAAACTTTCAATCTTTCAAGGTCATTAATACCAATTCTAGTAATATTTTCGCTATATTTCATCGCCACTCCCTCGTCTTTTGCTTCGTCACCGTCGTCGGTACAAAGTATCTCTAGGTCAACAACCTCTTAGAATTTTCCAAGAGCTTTGTAAGTGTCTACAATTGGATTAGTTGAAATAAACTTGAGGTTATGTCGGGTTTATTGTTTCAAGGGTTTACGGGTTTCGTCTCGCCGCCGTCTCGTTCTTGACATCGAGGGTTGTTATACAGAAATTCTTGTTTCCTTGTAAATGAACTTTAAGGTTCATTGGTCAAGGATAAGGACCTGATTGACCTTTGTGTACTTGCGTTCCTTGTTCATCATCTTTGTCAATGGTCTTGCTATCTTGATATATGTTTTCGGCATCGTCTTTCATTTTAATATTCAGAGGTTTCTTTTTCTAATATATACCTACTATTTTCAAAAGATTAACAAACCCCTGATCTTTAAAGGTCCTTTCAATTTAATCTCGCTTCAAAGCTCATAATATTATTTGAAATTGTTAGTTTGGTCAATACTTGCACAATCATAATAACATTGGTAAAGTTAATGCGTAATATCAGCTCATTGTTCAATGAGATTAGCCTGTACATTTACTTTAAGGATTACTTTTAGAGGTGACGATACACAATTTCAAACTGAAATGGTTCTCTGTATAAATATATTATTATGATTTATATGCAAGATACTGAGCCTATTTTACAATTTGAAGTTTGTTGTAAAATGAAAACCTCTCAGGGTCTATCTGTGTGCTGGCAAGTACTTTATATTCACATTTGTAGTAAGAACCCATTTACAATAATAATGAAGGATACGAGACAACCGCATAGAAACAACCATTTCACAGCAATGATGGCAGTGGTAACCTAGTTCTGAGCAAACTAGAAGTTAAACCGAGCGTGATAGAACTTAGTTTCTATATTCTAATCCGAACTCCTGAATTGGAAATCGGTTAAGCCCTCGACGCATATAAAGTAGCACAACAGTGTAATGTACTAGCCGTTGCGCATATAGAGTGTTATATATATATTTCTCGTTCTTTCATACTTTTATTTGGTTCTGGTGGTACAGAGTATTTTTTTGCGGCTAGACCTGTTTCGAATGAAACAACATTGGTGAATTTTCAATTGGATGCTTGGTGGTCCTCTTTACATTTTTCTGGTCCTTTGTTACTCCTTGTATAATTAGAAGGCGAACGACTATTTAATTTATTTTGGTCTAGCTGACCTGAAATGTGTTGTTCTTTCAATAATTCTTACAGAAATATCATAGAAAGTTTGTGAAAAAGTTATAAATACGTTCTTTCAATATAAAAATAAATCGATCGATGTAGAAGAAAAATCAACATCAAAACATTCGGTTTTATTAATTTACATTTTCTTGGCTACAAACCAAATTCCATTGAGAACAATATGGATAGTAAGAAAATAACTCAAAATTGTTTCTTTCAAGTCACGGTAATATCAATTACACGACAGTTGAAGACTTGTCTCAGCATTTGTACTCAAAATAGAGAATCTCTAGCTAGAGGGTAGAGCGTTGACCTCACCCACACACTTACAAGAATTTATTAAATGCTCCCCAGACCGTACTCTAGTGCAAATATATTTACTAGTAAAGGCATTTCAAAGGACCGCTTTCAGCTTACTGGATAACATTTGGACTTGTTTTGGAAATGTTTGTCACGCTGGCATTCTATGATAGGGTAGACTGAGGCTGGAAGTTCGTCGCCTCCATTTCTACTTAGTGTTAGGACTTCATCTTGCGTTTTAATCAAAGTCAATCTGCTGGGGAGTTTGTTCCGCCACTTCTTCTTCCCAGCTAAAGCACTAGGAAGTGTCGAAGGGCGGGCGTTTTGGGGGACTGTCGTGTGTAACTTTGACGTTCAAAAAGTGCTGACTGTCAGACTAGTTTGAATAAATGACTTTTGATTTTGATTTTGAGTTTGCGTTGCTTCTGATTATCTCATGGCTGGCTAAGGAGAATTTGTTATTGAAAACTAAATACTGGGGATAATATAAATATCCCTGTTTCCTTCTACATCATAAATCTGAACACACGAGTACCCTCATTCCCATTAAAACTAATCCACTTTTGTTTATACTTCTGTGGCTTTAATTTTGTTCAATAGCATTCGTGTTACAGCGATAGTTGTCTAAATTAACTTCGGTAGCAGTTCATAACGAAGCAATTACTACGTGAAAATTAAGCTGTGTGTAACTTTGAACTCAACTTAATTATTATAAAATTCTGGGTCGTTGAGCAGTGGCGGCCTAGTGGTATTAGCCTCGACTTACGACATATAGGTCGTGAGTTTGAAACCAGGCAGGAACTTTACTTTGTGTATTTCATCTCCACACCACTGCTCTCAAATCAGTGAAGAAGAACATCGTGAGGAAACCGGCATAACCTTGAACCAAAACGAGGACGTGACATCCGCCATCAGTCACATAGATAGTTGCCCACTCCCTCTCCCAGAGAAGAGACCTGTGTTCCAGCAGTGGAGACGTTTAAGGCTGATTATGCAATGGACCTTTGTGATGTCTGTAAAAGGTATCTGTGTTGGGTTTGTTGAAATATTTTTCGTGTTCTGCTGAAAAGTAAAGCTATGATATGATTTTTTGAGTTTATGGGTTTCTTTCTTGGTAGGCATTTGTCTTTCTCCTTATGTTATATCTTTTCTTGAAAAATGTGTGAAAAGAATTCATCTATGGGATTATCTCTAAAACCTGGTCCTTTGATATGTTGTTGTTTCGAGATACTTTTAAGCTTATGATATGCATGATCCGTAAGGACCGAATTTTCCAAAACGAAATTGAGCCGTTCTAAAAACTTGACCTAAAAACAGAGCTTGTCTAAATTAACTTACAAACGTAGCAGATTTTCAACAATTTCGACTTGAAAATTAAGCTCAGCAGAACTCGTTGCCAACTTTATTATAAATACTGAATCTATTTAATATATGCTGGGCCTATATTAGATTCCCAGTGGTTAGTCAAATTTGGTTATGCACGGTAGAATCCCCAATTGGATACACAGGGTTAATTCCGTCTCGACCACAAGGTAGTCCTTGCTTGTCATTTGTTTGTTCCTTAACCCTTGAAATGTATCGGATTTAAATAATATTCCGTCCCTTCTTCGCACCGCCTTTTATTTAATTTTTAATATTAATAATATACTTTTTTGAAACGTTGGAGAGCAGTAGTGGCTCAGTGGTATCAGCTCCGACTTACGAATTGTAGGTCGTAGCTGATTGTAGGTTCGAACCCAAGCAGGCGCTTTACTTTGTGTAAATATTTTCATTAACACTGCTCTCAAAACGGTGAAGGATAACATCGTGAGGAAACCGGCATGTACTAGAACCAAAAATTCGAAGACATGTGACATCTACCAACCCGCACAGGGCCCGCGTGGTAGATTACGGCCCACTCTCTCTCACCGAGAGGAGGCCTGTGTCTCAGCAGTGGGAATAATACTTGCTGATTATATATAAATGCTTTTTTGAATATATTTTCTAAACTATGTTTAAAACCACATCAAAATCCGTTGCGTTATTAAGGAGAACAACGCGATCACTAAGACATACACAAAAAGCGACATCAATTATATTAATATGTAAACATATTGAACTAGAGGTCCTTAAAGAGTTTGCCTGAGGAAGTTCTTGATAACTTAGATTTAATTTTTATTTTTCTAATAACGATTATGACGTGTAGTTGGAATCGGTTAATAGGCCACTAACCGGTTCCGACTTGACGTCGACTTCTGGGACATTCTGTATAAACGGATGGATCGGCTGATTTCGACAAAACTGTAGTACCTACTCGACCCAAATGTACAGGATTGCTGATTACTTGACCACATCATTTTGAAACAAGCTGTGTTTCCTAGAATTTGAATGAAATGTTGACACAAACAGGACAGCTTGAATAGTTATTGGTGGTAAATAATATCCTGGTCCTGTTTGTGTGTGGTATTAAAATAATTCCAATTTTGCCCCTTTGTTTAAACATTACACTAAAATAGTATTTTAGTGTAAAATGCACACAATACTCTAGTTTAATGTTGTTGGCATCCCCGACATTTTATTAAATATAATTTTTAGTTTTGCAACACTGAAAGTAGTGTGTTGATTAGTTGATAGCAGTTTGATTGTGAAAAAAGCTTTTTAACAAAAAATTAAACCGCCGAAAAAACTGAAAAGCAAAAAATAATAAACCTTAAAATTATGAGTCGGCGCTTTGAGTGATCTTTGTTCATTAATTTTTCAGCGCCGACTCAAAATTTTAAGGTTTATTATTTTTTGCTTTTCAGTTTTTTCAGCGGTTTAATTTTTTGTTAAAAAGCTTTTATTTTATATTTTTTGTGGCTTAAATGTACTAATAATACTTGGCAAGGTATACCCCATCCAATGAAAAAAGAATTATCAAAATCGGACTACTCTGTATAAAGTTATGCGTGGTTATACATTACAATCAGTGAGTGAACAATCAATCATCCCCTGTTTTCCGACCCTTAGGGTTCGATTTTGTTTTCCAAATTTATATGGGACCACCTAGGGAGTATACACTTTCCAATAAAAAAAGAATTATCACAATCGGACTACCGTGTACAAAGTTATGCGTGGTAATAAATAAAAAAATAAAAAAAAAAAACGCGTCGAATTGATAACCTCCTCCTTTTTTTCGTCGGTTAAAAAGACAGTTTATTTTATTCTTCGACATTTTTTGCCAATTTTATCATCAGTCAACAACCTACGAAATTAAACGTTTTACAGATGTTTGCTGCACTACTAGGCATTAATCTTACATTAATTTTGATACAGACACGATAAATTTCCGTGTGGTACCGGACGTAAATAACAACGCCAATCACATTTCTTCCAGAGGCTGCCCTAAGAGGCGACTAAGGGACTTACTAGAGAATGAGTTCTCTTAGCATCTTACCACCATACTCGATCGCGATCGCCGTTGCTTGCCAAGCGTAGCGATTATGGCAAACCGCCTCAGGGGGCAGGCTTATGTCCAGCAGTGGACGTCTTTCGGCTGAATTGATGATGATGACAATCGGTAGATACAGGTGTACCCTGTTTTCTGGGGAGTAAAGCTTCAAATGGCACCGACTACACAATCCTTATCAGAAAAAGAAAGGAATTAACTTTAGACTCCAGCTAAATTCACGGTCTTTCCCTAATAGGGTAGCAAAAAAGGACCTTTATTGTTTACCAGTTTATAAATTATGTTTCGAAAACCCTTTTACCCATTTCCAGCCTTCCACCCGTTTCTACAATTTGTGTGTTTCGTGAAAATGTCCGAAAGAATTAAACAAAATAATGTGTATCAAAAGAATGGAAACGCCGATTTAATAAAACAGATCTTCATCCCCCCATCTCGGAAAGAGTATTTTTGCCCTTCGATACCTGAGTGCAAAAGCCGTTTTTATCCGCTAGAGGATAAAGTAAATTGAATTTAGAACATCGTGTGCACTAAGTTTGTGAATTCAAAACATCATTAAACCTATTTACTTCTATCTCCATGGTGCCGAATTTATCATTCAACCTTTTTCTAATTTGTAAAACTTAGACTCGGAACCTTCTTGATATACTTTTTTTTTTAATTTGCTTTGCGCGCGCCATTTTACTTTTCACGTCACCAACATTACAGTACCTAACAAAAATATTACACTCGACTTAAGTAATTGTAATCAAATCAAATCAAATCAAATCAAAATATTTTTATTTCACATAAGCCTGCAAGGGCACTTATGAAACGTTAGAAGCTAGGTGCACGGTTCCAAATTGTTGATTCCTATGGAGAAGAGCCGGCAACCGTGGAGTTTCTTCACGGTTACTCTTTTAAAAATAATTGGGTTTTACAATGTTTTCAAACAACAGTTTTAATAGGTATGCGAGAACAGTGTAGGACTGTCAACAAGTACTACTAAAACCACCAACCAACCAGGTAGGTTGTAGCAACGTTACTTTCAATTTTTCTTAATTATACCTAAGTATCATTTGAAATAATTTAAAGATTATTCTGTAATACTTACCTATCATAATGTAGTAAATAATAAATGTTAATACCCAAACTGAAATAAAAGTATCTTGTGATTGAAATGCTTTTTTTTGCATATTTAGTCATTTCCTCGCTGAGGTGGGATGAAAAATTACGTGTTGCACTCGAGTGCAAAGATTTTTCACCTCGTGCTTTTTTGATTCCCTCGCTAACGCTCAGGATTCTAATTTTTGAATCACTCGCTGCATCGTGATTCAATTTTAGAATCCTTCGCTTGCTCGGTCATCAAAATTGAGCACGCGGTTAAAAAGCAACTTTGCACTCTTGTATAACAAATAACTATTGTCTAACAGCTATCGTCGTATCTTACATGGAATGACTGCCTATCCGACCTCCACAACCCAGTAAGTGGGAAAAACGATACGCTTTAATAAGACTGGTTGTCAGACTTTCGTGCTTCTGACGAACCGTAACGACTTTCAAGGATCCACGAATGACAGCCGACACCAACAGCTTAACGTGCTTTCCATGGCACGGAAGGGTCTTGGTATGTAAAGATGGTGGACCCATCCACGGACCAACCGCGGTAAGCGTAGCTCAACCTTATCTATCAACACGTGCGGTTGTTATTACGTTGCCACAAGCCCTTCAATAATGACCCCTATGGTCCCATGAAACTGTTAAGCACGTAAGAAATTTGCTATTGACAAGTAACTTACACAAATTAGAATCAAGTTGTTCTGGCATAATAGCGTGCCAGCTACTCGCAGACTTTCCGTGCAACTTACAGGTAAGTCTGTATCCTGCCTGGGTCGCGAGATTTGTTCGAAAGAGTTACCGTGGCCCTGGCACATGGGCAACTGAAGGAACACGGGTGGGTTTTAGTCAGTAAAAGTCTGACACGCCCTTCCGCTCCACCCAGAACGGGAGACGTCGTTTGATCATTTCCCACTCACAAAAAAAGGCATGTCTATATTTGCGGCCTCATCGTAAACCACGTTCGCACAGACATCATGCACTTGATTTTTAACTCTCGGTTTTGAACCGAGCATTGAGAATCCCTCGGAGTTCATCTCAGCGCGTCGAAAAAAAACTGTTCGATTTTCATAGAGTTTTTTGCCGGCTCTTCTCCATAGGAATCAATAAATTGGAACCGTGCACCTAGCTTGTAAAGTTTCATAATTGATTTCGTTGTCGACTGTAAGCAGTGCGTTGCGCGAAAAAATCCCTCTGCGATTTTATACATTCATTTCATTTATTTATTCATAACAATTAACTTTGTGTTGAACGTTACATAATTAAATAAAATTATCACATGCAGAAACAATACATTAAAAAGCCTAATTAAAGTTTAAGTGAAATGTGAGAGTCAAATTAATTTAAAATATCTCAACAAATAAATACAATGTCAAATTAATGTCAAATATTATTTAAAATTCAATGTCAAAAAAATAATAGTAATAATAATAACATAGGAGTTAGTTAATAGTTAAATCAAAAGATAATTTATTATATAGCTTGTTCACTGCTAATAATATAGGTGACTATTTTTATCATTTGACTACATATATATTCTGATACCGTAGTAACATTTTTCCAGTAAGAAGGCTTTTAATTTAGTTTTAAATGAGTCAGAGCTATAAATTAATAATTATAATTCAGTTAGTAACATATTAAATAACTCGACTGTTTGGTATCTGGAACAATGCTAACTATAATATGTTAAAATTTGGTGCCTTTTTGTGTTTAAATTCTTTCCTTCTTGTGCTTTCTCGTATACGTCCGAACGATTGTGGCAGTCGTAGTGGCATTGACTCATTTGCTCATGAACATACCACGCGTCAAAGTATTTACAAAAGCCCCGGTATATTATGAAAAACATTCCTTATTTATATCTTAGCTTCAATGGGCATCGTAAAACAAAATACATATATAATGCGGCACGTGGCCTAACATATTATGTCGGTTACTCATATCTGCTCAATGATACGGTTTTGGGCGCCATCCAAATTTCAGCCAGCGCAATTATTTGGCTCCCACTCGGAAAAGGGAGACGCTTGGAACTTAAGAGGTTGAACTAGAGTTCAACTGTTTTGGACGGTAATTGAATGTTAGCGTAATATTTAGGGCTTAGCTTCTGCTTACGACTTATTCCGCATGAAATTACTTGTTTTAACATGAAATATATCTGATCGCATCGCCCGCCCGCCATGTTAGGTACTTCGATTTTCTCCAAACGTTCTTTCACACTTTTTTGTCTTTTAACACGGTTTCCTAGGGTCGTAGCATGATGTTAAATAATCTATTACCTTTCTCGAAAACTGGGCTATCAAATACGATTTTTTTCAGATTCGAATGGAAGTTCCAGGGATAACCCCGTACATAAAAAAAAAAAACTTACAAAGATGACGAAAAGGATGCTTTTACCTTTTTACAACAAATGCTCTGAATATTTTCTGATAACGCTATCTAGAACTCAGTATGAGTAATAATTGATATAAAAAATAAAATACCAGTTTATCATCTTCATCATCATCGTTATCTGCTTAGCCTTTTCTCAATGACTCGGCCGGGCGGGCTTCCGGTCTAACCAGATGTGGCTATGACCAGTATTTAAAATGGATGGACTGCTTATCTTATTTCTGTACCCAGTTATTGGGTAATACGATAACCCTTTGGAAAGACTGTTAAAATACCAGTTCCATACTGAGATATATATTCGTACAATCAAGCAGGTAATTGTCTCAGACAAGAAATAGCTAGGTAGGTATTTACTAGATACTTTTTTTTTTTTTTTCAGGATGGGAAATCATCAAATGACTTCTCCCGGTCTGGGCGGAGCGGAAGGGCGTGTCAGACTTTTACTGACTAAAACCCACCCGTGTTCCATCAGTTGCCCATGTGCCAGGGTCACGGTATCTCTTTCGAACAATCACGCGACCCCGGCAGGCATCGGTCCTAGTAGACCCCTACACTGCTGCTGACATCTCTTTGAGGCGCGCGTGGAACATTGCGCGCCGTCGACTCGAGCTTGGTCCTTACCGGGCGGCGAGCTACCCATTGCTCGCCACCCGCAAGCTCGCGCCTACGGTGGCCGGGAGTCCGCAATCGACTCCCGACGCCCGGGGCGTCTCTTCCTGCGGCGGCTAGGGACGTGAGGGCGCAGAGACTGCCACTCCCTCGCGCGCCCCGCCTCCTCCTTCGCGAGCATTACTGCTTCACAGAAGGAGGTGACGGCTTCCCATTCCCTCTCGCTCCGTACCATGGCTCGCACCAGGGCCGGACGCGAGAGATCGCCGCCGCCGATCGCCTTCACGAGGACACGGCGGTGCTCCGCCCAGGCAGGGCATTTACTAGATACTTATTGTTAGATGACATTGTGTGTGGGATTTTTTTATTATTATTATTTATTTATACCTTAAACACTATAAAGATATTGCTATACCTAGTACTATTTCTAACACCAAAATCTTACAACCCGTAGAACATAGAATATTCAATGACAATTTGCGAACACATTAGGACCTACAGAGACGGCATCACATTCTCACGTCATTAGAATAAAAAGTCCATATCACAGACATATTCAGTGCTTATGTAGGCAGGTCACGCCTAGTAGTACGTGCTTGTGTTCTTCACAGTTCATTTCAAACTTCAGACTTTAAAAATAAATGAAAATAAAGTTCTAAACAGGGTTCATTTTGACGGTTCGACAATATTCATTTAAATTTTTGGAACATATTTTTATTTCATTAATTAGGGAACAAAAATCAAAATATAAAGAGATAACTTCCTATGGAGAAAAATTCCTATGGCGTGCAAACAACAGGACATGCTGGACAAGATATCAAGTGCCTCATCGTTTATGGGACATCACCACATTTACACTCCAGGGCTGAGTCGTTTATGGGACATCACCACATTTACACTCCAGGGCTGAGTCGTTTATGGGACATCACCACATTTACACTCCAGGGCTGAGTCGTCGAATCTCCACCTGTACAGGTTTTCTTTACTCCGGCCTACCTGAGTCCGGAGTCAATTCAATTCAATTCATTTATTTCTCAGTATATGGTACATTAAGATCTTATATTTAACATTGTTTCACACATACTACCATTGCTGGCGTAGAAATAATAAAATAGGTACATGCATTATTTATAATGTAGAAGTATTAATTGTTTAATTAAAAATATATGCCATGTCAAAAATATAAATTATAATGTCAAAAACTAAAACTACAATGTCCAAGAATTCATAATAATGTAAAGGTACTATGTCATTAAAACAATATTATATTAAAAAGTATGTTTTAAAAATTCATTCACGGAATAAAAACACATGTCTAAGAGAAAATCAAACATTTTACATTTAAACTTACTAATTGGTAACATTCTCAGGGCGGGTGGTAATTTATTATAAACTAGCTTTTGCCAGCGGCTTCGCCCGCGTGGAGGTCGGAACATATCCCGCGGGTATCGTCACTGCTCTGCTCCTATGTGTCTAAGCGTTATGTTATATAGCCTATGGGTCCACCCTTTATGGCAGAATTTTTTTCGTCATAATATTATTTTGCATAACAACGGATGGCATAAACTTCATTTCGCAGAAAATCGTTTGGCATACACTCATTTATCATACATTCACAACGCATAATTTTATAAGTCAGAATCATCTTTAGGCATAAATTTTATTCCATAATAATTAAAAAGTAGAACCATCATATCGCAGAAAGTTCGCAGTCAGAATCGTCTCTTGGCATAATTTCATATCGATAGTTATTAAAAGGCAGAACTATCATATCTCAGACACTTTAAACTTAGAATCATCTTTTGGCATACATTTCATATCGAAGAAGCATGCATCATGCAAGCAAGCATACAGCATGCAAGCAACCAAGCATGCAGCATGCAAGCAAGCATGCAAGCAAGCATGCAAGCAAGCATGCAGCATGCAGGCGAGCATGCAACATGCAGCATGCATGGTTTCTGTCACGGCTTCGGCGCTGCGGGGCTCCGGCGGTCCCACGCGAGCTCAACGTCGCAGATGATTTTACGCTCACCACCGCGGCTTCGGCTTGCTGGCCGGCTTCGCCGGCCAGCCTCAGCCGCGGCGGCGACCGTCAATACCACCTGCTCCTCAGCTCGCAGGCCGCCTCGCCACTCCGCGCCTACGCGGGCTTAAATTACACTCTAGGGGTAGGGCAGACAAGACTACGTGGAGTCGGTTCTGCAGCGATTCGTTTCTGTCAATAATTTTTGTAGCACAACATATACTGACTTTTTGAGACACTATTTCATTTTATTTAAGGTTAAAATGCAATTTAATAGAAATTAAAATATGCCTCACAAAATCATTCTAAATGAAATTCTGCCATCTTCATAGTATGCCAAGTGAAATTATGCCAAATAATCATTGCTCTAAATAATTGTTATGCTAAACGAAATTATGCGGAATTTTAAGTCTACCAAAGGTAATTATGCGAAATGAAATTCTGCCATCTTAAAAGTATGCCAGCGTAAAGTCGAGCATATAAACATTCGGCCAAACAATGATTATGCTAAACATTTTTTATGCCTTACAAATATTCGTTTAAATAAGATTATGCCAAGTGTGTTATGCCAAATAAAATTCGGAGCATCAAGTTTCTGCCAGATAGAGGGAACCCATAGCCTATAACCTGCCCAAGAGTATGGACTACAATCGTACCAAGTTTGGTTAAAATCCCTTCAGTAGTTTTTGACCCATGCGTGCACATACAGACAGACTGACAGACGGACAAAAAATTTACTGATTGCATTTTTGGCATCAGTATCGATCACCAATCATCCTCCAATATTAATTTTGAATGTATATTCAATGTACAGAATTGACCTCTCTACAGTTTTATTATAAGTAATATAGATTTTAATTGTTATGCAACTAGCATTTCTACTATATAATTGTAATCTTTGAGCAGGGACGAGTAATTTCCCGGCATTTTTTTTGTTCAGTCTTTTGGAGAATTGTTCATTTAATTGAAATAAATGAGAGTATTTTTTTACAAATAGACAAACTTCAAAAATATATAAACATGGGAGTGGAAGAATTTTTAAATCCCTAAATAATGGCCTGCAATGGTCCAGATATTCTGCTCCACTCATTAGTCTATTTAAAGACTTCCATGTAAGCCAAGGCAACAGGAGTTGATGGACGCTACTGAAAATGCTAAGCTCGTAGCCAAGTTCTGGGCTAACTCTATTTAGATTGCTATCGACACGCTTTTTTTGGATGGGAAATCATCAAATGACTTCTCCCGCTCTGGGCGGAGCGGGAGGGCGTGTCAGACTTTTACTGACTAAAACCCCGGTATCTCGTTTGAACAATCTCGCGACCCTGGCAGGCATCGGTCCTAGCAGACCCCTTCAGTGCTGCTGACATCTCTTTGAGGCGCGCGTGGAACACTATGCGCCGTCGACACGGGTCTGGTCCTTACCGGGCGGCAAGCTATCAGGGCCAGGGCGTCTCCTCCTGCGGCGGCTAGGAACGTGAAGGCGCAGAGACTGCCACTACCTTACGCGCCACGCCTCCACCTTCGCGAGCATTACTGCTTCGCAGAAGGAGTTGACGGTTTCCCATGCCCTCTCGCTCGCTCGTTTTTTAATTCATACTATATATCTTTCGTATTTATCACTCTTCTCTGTACCTACTGTAAGTCAAAGATTTTAACCCATGCCCTCCTATAGATCAATACTACCCGTCTCTCCAGTAGTCCAATGCCTACTCTAGGATGTATTTTATATCCAGTAAGGCTCGTATTCCTTTCCTATCCTAAGGGCATGGCTTTTCTACCATCACAGCGTCCCCTTGTCTACTCCTTGACATGCAATGGCCTCTGTAACACCATAAAACATGAGGCCTCAGGGGCTAGTGTAAATATTGAGGTTCGTTCTTAATCGAGTTTGAACAAACCACGCTGGGATAGGAGCATTTCGCAAAAGATGGTCGCGTTTCTATTTTATGTACAGAAAAACAATGTCTTATACTGAATGTGTAAGCTCACTCTTCGCAATATTTACTCTTTTCACGCGTCATTACTATGGTTAGGTCAGATTTACCGATTGAATTCTTTGCTGTTAATCGTGTTATCATTGTTTCGTTTCAAAATAGCTATCATTATTTAAACTCAATTATTTTTCTTTTATAAAGCGCTTCATCTACATTTTCATAATTGTTTAAAAAATAACAATACTCTTTCATTCCAAACTCAGAAAACTTCATCATACTTTCTAAGCAAAAAAAAAGGTTAAAACAGAGGCCAAGAAACTCATTGCGCAGCCTCAAAGGGTCATAATTTATGTCTTACTTACGCCCAACAAAGTTCTCCATGGCCATTATACTTGGGGCCGTCATCAGCATCTTGACTAAAATATGGGCTGTTTGCCCGAATAGAGTAGATTTTTTATAAGATTTGGACATCTAGACAGTCGATTGTCTTTTTACCCGACTATGGTGCCGACGAAGTAAAAGGAGGATTATGTTTTTGACCGGTATGTATGTTCCTCTGTTCTCTTATAAAGTTATAACTTCTAAACTACTTATCATAATTTGACAAATATCTTATTGTTAGAAGTATCTTGATCGTTCGCTGGTTATATGAGGTCATATTAAATTGGTTAAATATGGCCCCCATTCGAGGCCTTGAAAGTCATGAACTATTTTTCTTTCTAGGATTAATGAACCCATTTCAAAAATCACGATATTATAAAACCCCAAAATAATTTATATAAAAAGTAATTTCAAAACTAAAACCGGACTAGGGAATAATTACGCTCTAAAAAGTATTAAACAGGAAAAGGAAAAAAAAAACACATCTGAAGGCCGTGGTTTTACATGTGTCAACTACCCAACATATGTAACAAAACAGGAATTATAAGCCTTAGGACGAGTAGAGTAGATTTTTTATAAGTTTTTTACTACTAGACAGCCGAATACTTTTCTAAGTATTATTTTCAGCACTATTTTGTAATGTAACTTCAGCAGTGGTCTTCTTTGATGAGACCGAGACTATACAAATCTACAATGGTACCCACCATTGTAGATTTCTAGACAGCCTAATGTCTTATTATAGTACTATTTCCAGCGTTCCTTTTTATCTAACTTTTTCAGTGTTGATTTCATTAACATCATCTTTGTGTTTGTCAGACTTTACTATTTTATATATACTTTATTCTTCAGGTTGAAGAGAAAACTTGCCTTTTTAATGAATAAAGAAATTCAATCCCAAACAAAGAGTAGATAACTATTTAAACAAGTATTTTTCTCCAAATTAGTAACAATATAACGTTGTAAAATAATCAAATTCATGAAAAGATGGAAACATACGTTATTAGAGAAATGCAGTGCCAGTAAGCAAGCCCAATGGTAATGGCCGTGACTTACGAGTTTTAGGTCGTGAGTTCAAACTTGGACAGGCGCTTTACTTTGTGTACACACGACAACATATCAAGCTACTACAATCTGTCAGATTTCTTTGATAGATTTTCGACTTTATTTCTAGAGCATTAGGTTCAAGGTTCATTGGGAAAAATTGACAGTTTCGGGTAGCTTGACCTGGTGGCGTCTGTACATTATTTAAGAGCCATTTTACATTTTTGCGCGAATATCTAAGATTTTAGTCGCCTTATTTACCTCTCATCTCATCATTATAAATACTCTGGCATTGAAAAATACATGTAAAAAATAGATCAATCTTTTGTTTCGTTACTTTTAGTAGCACATTTACAAAAACTTATTTGTTTACTTCGTAGTAGTTAATCTCCCACAACTAGTTTTCTTAAAAATCAGCGCAGGGTCAATTTCAGACTCCTATTTCTATCATTAATATGTAGCAATTTGAGTAAAAAAAATACACAAAACATGAGACATATAATAATCTATTTGTTACATTTAGTACAAAAATATTGATTTTTAATAACATTGCTTAGTAAAAAAAATAAGTCTTATGGCAATTTTTACGATTTATTTACAATTTTATCGCGTTTTTTTGGTTTGAATAAAGCATAATTACATTAAAAAATTCATGTCAATATAAAGTATGCTCTATATCAAATCTAATTCTCAAGTATTATTTAAATCCGTTTATTTAATTAGACATAATATCGTTTTTGAAATCACTCTAAATTAGAATAAGTTACGATGCACAAGCGGGCAGCGTTTAGTACGGCGCAAGCGCCCAACGAGGAAGGACCTGTGCCAGTTTTTCCCGCGTCTCAGTTTTCGGGTACTCGTATCGTGAACGCAAAAATATACTACGACTACAACATTTTGCTACTCTTCGCATTTTATTTTTTTGTATAAGATAAGAGTTTCGTTTATTATCAACTAGCTTTTGCCCTCGGCTTCACCCGCGTAAATGTCGGAAATTATCGCAAAAGGACGTATTACCGCGGTAAGAATGTATTAATCCATGTTATACATACATAAAATTACGCCTTTTTCCAATGGGGGTAGGCAGAAACTACAAACTAAATTAAACATAGTTATAAGAATAGTACTTTGGCCAGTGGCTTTGCCCGTATAGCTGTTGGAAAATATCACCCGGGAAACTACTACCGGGATAAAATATCTATGGTATGATATATATGGTAAGTATCCAGGATAACCAAAAATCCAAATCCATCCAAAAATCTAAACATCTAAGCCATATTTCGCGGTCTCTTACTTGGAATAATACAATTAGGTTTATTATCAGTACTTCGAACACACATGATATGCATTTACTATGAAGCCCAAGTAATATGAATTACAATCCTACTAATCCTGCACTACCCGCCCGCTACCAAGCGAGATGGCCGGACGCGGAACGGCCCGCTAGCCGCTCTGCGGCTATTTTATTATAATCTCTGATATCTTCTAAAATATTCATTTTAATGATATGCTGTAAAAGGCAATTTTGATCTAAATGAAATGCACAACATACCTAATGTATTTAATTGGATAAGAATTAATGCTGTATTGCTTAAAATCGCTTCGTAAATAAGCCATTATTTCTCATAAAAATTAAAGGATAAAAATGGTTATTGTGGGTTATCCCTAAGAGATAGGCATATACCATTGCGGACTTTTTTGTAGAACTTTGTAAGGTGTACAATACTGTAGTACATTATTTTGATCTATTTCGTAGAGTTCAGCCAGTGTTCGCAATGTAAGCGCAAAAAAATGAGTTTATTTATGACATCACATTAGAAACCTCTAAAATTATCAGTGTTTCTTTGCTATATTATGCATGTTATATACATATAAACCTTTCTGTTGAATCACTCTGTCTAATAAAAAACCCGCATCAAAATCTGTTGCGTAGTTTTAAAGATATAAGCATACATAGGGACAGACAGACAGCGAAGTGACTTTATTTTATAATATGTAATGATAATGATGATGCAAGCATTATTTTAATATATTGTAGGAAAATGTTGACTAAAATAATTTATTTTGACTAAATCTGACTATTTTTAATCGCGATTAAACGTGTGGAATAAAACTAGTTGTCATGAACAAAAATTCACACCAACGCCTCGCCTCACGTGCAATAATGTACTGTATTTTTTTTTCTTTTGCTTATATCTCGAAAATTGCGTGACCTATCACAAAAATAATGAATTTTTCGACCCCCTTTATAAAACCCCACACATATAAATCTCAACACGTGGGTAATATTTATTTGATATTTTTCAAACAAAAAATGAAAAATCTAAATATATAAAAGGCAAATCTGACTGACTCATCTATCAACGCACAGCCGAAACTACTGAACAGATTTCGCTGAAATTTGGCATACAGATAGTTGTAATGACGTAAGCATCCGCTAAGAAAGGATTTTTGAAAATTCGTCCCCTTTTTTTTTTTTTTTTTCAGGATGGGAAATCATCAAATGACTTCTCCCGCTCTGGGCGGAGCGGGAGGGCGTGTCAGACTTTTACTGACTAAAACCCACCCGTGTTCCATCAGTTGCCCATGTGCCAGGGTCACGGTATCTCTTTCGAACAATCACGCGACCCCGGCAGGCATCGGTCCTAGTAGACCCCTACACTGCTGCTGACATCTCTTTGAGGCGCGCGTGGAACACTGCGCGCCGTCGA
Organism: Aporophyla lueneburgensis; assembly: GCA_932294355.1. Classification (NCBI taxonomy): domain Eukaryota; kingdom Metazoa; phylum Arthropoda; class Insecta; order Lepidoptera; family Noctuidae; genus Aporophyla; species Aporophyla lueneburgensis. Next base: position 9,780,345 of record OW028748.1, on the reverse strand, counting down.
CCCGAGCTTGGTCCTTACCGGGCGGCGAGCTACCTACCCATTGCTCGCCACCCGCAAGCTCACGCCTACGGTGGCCGGGAGTCCGCTATTGACTCCCGACGCCCGGGGCGTCTCCTCCTGCGGCTAGGGACGTGAGGGCGCAGAGACTGCCACTCCCTCACGCGCCCCGCCTCCTCCTTCGCGAGCATTACTGCTTCGCAGAAGGAGGTGACGGCTTCCCATTCCCTCTCGCTCCGTACCATGGCTCGCACCAGGGCCGGACGCGAGAGGTCGCCGCCGCCGATCGCCTCCACGAGGACACGGCGGTTCTCCGCCCAGGCAGGGCACACCTCTACCGTATGCTCCACCGTGTCCTCCAGACGATCCTCGCAATGGAAACACCCGGACGTATCCTCCCGCTTTATCCTGAACAGGAACCCACCGAAGCACCCATGCCCGGTGAGAACCTACGTCAGGCGGAAGGTGAGGACGCCGTGGCGCCTCTCTATCCACTCCTCAAAGAGGGGACTTACCGCCGCAATTGTGGCGTGCCCAGCACTGGGTTGCGACAATCGTACCCGCCATGTCGCCATGAGATCACACCGGAGCTCTGTCCGCCGTGCCGCGATTTGTCGCGGCAGCGGAGTTTCGCCCCGGCGTTTCGCCTCCTCGCGCCACTCCCACATGTGCGCGAGGACCTTTGCCTCCAGATCCCATGGCGGCACTCCGGCAAGGAGGCTCGCCGCCTCGCACGAGACCGTGCGGTATCCCCGGATTAACCGGATGGCCATGACCCTCTGGGCCGCAAACAGCCGGCGCGCTGGGCGCAGTCTCAATGAGGGTGCCCACACCGGTGCCCCGTAGAGGGCCATGGACCGCACGATCCCCGTGTAGAGCCTCCGGCAGGAGGCGTTTGGTCCCCCCAGATTGGGCAGGAGCCGCTTTATTGCAGCCCCAGCCCGCTCCAGTCTGGGAGCCAAACGTCGGAAATGCTCAACGAAGTTCCACCGGCTGTCGAGGACAAGTCCCAGGTACTTCATCGTCGACTCGACGCCGATGTGAACCCCTCCTACCGTAAGTTGGGAACCCGCGGGTGGCGCGTTCCGAGGACCATGAAAACCCATGGCCTCGGACTTGTGCAATGCCACCTCGAGTCCCAATTGCCGGATCCTATCGACGATTGTCGCAACCCCGCGTGTCATTAATTCGGCTGCCGCCTCGTACGACCTCCCCTGCGCAAGGACCAGCGTGTCGTCAGCGTAGCAAACTACGCTGACACCGCTAGGGAGGTCGGCGCGCAGCACCCAGTCGTAACCGATGTCCCACAGATGCGGCCCCAGGACCGATCCCTGTGGGACACCGCACGACATCTCTCGCCGGTTCCACTCTCCCTGGTGACCGGGGTAGATAACGGCCCTATCCGTCAGATAGGCCTCGACCACGCGACAGAGGTAGGTCGGCATCCGGTGATACCGGAGTGCCTCCCTAATGCAACTCCAGGGTAGGGTGTTGAACGCATTGGCGATGTCAAGAGACACCGCCAAGACGACCCCACCCCGGGCCACTGCATCCCCCGTCGTGAGGGCTCGCACGCGCATGATGGCGTCCACCGTTGAGCGCCCCTTGCGGAAGCCGTACTGGCCGTCCGACAAGTCCGGCCCCACTCGCACCAGCCACCCGACGAGGCGGTCTGCAATCACTCTTTCAAAGAGCTTGCCCACCTCGTCGAGCAGCACGATGGGCCGGTAAGCGGACGGAGAGTCCGCTGGGCGCCCAGGCTTCTTAATGAGGACCAGTTTCCCCGTCTTCCAACGAAGTGGGAACTGGCCCCTCTCCAAGTATGCGCTAAGGAGCCCCCTGAGTCGAGGCCCGAGAGCCTCTGAGGCCAGGACCCATGCTTTGCCAGGTGTTACAGTACAATATCTTTGTGCTGTATCTACAATCTACATCGCAATCTTATGTTCTTTATCGCACGTTCAATATCTATTAAATGTTTCTACTATCTGTTATCATCACGTAGTCGTTAGTATATAAGTTGCACCTTTGGATAATTATAACCAGACTATACTACATCTTTGGTCTCATTTATACCTAACCATATACTGCCAAGAAGTTTGGCAAATTGGTGACCCCGACGAACGAATACGCAGCAAGAAACATGGCACAATCACCGTGCAAGGCGAACATAAATCAGCAAGGAACACTTGAAGTAGCTGCTGGCACCTCGGTTTTATCCCGCATTCCGGAATTTTGGAAAGACCAACCCAGATTATGGTTCACGCAAATAGAAGCCATATTAGCACCACAGAAGCAAGGAGACGAATACAAATACTGTACGGTAATAGCAAAGTTATCCAAGGAAGAAATACTACAGGTTAGTGACCTAATCACTTCGCCGCCGACTACAGATAAATACCAAAACATCAAGGAACGTTTAATTGATTGTTACGAAGAAACAGAACAGCGACAGTTTCAAAAATTAATATCAGAGACAGAACTCGGTGATCAAAAACCTTCGCAGTTATAACGTCAAATGCGAGTCCTCGGGAGAGGAAAAATCAGTGACGAAACAATTAAACTACTATGGTTCAGGCTTTTACCAACATCAGTTACTACGGTTCTAGCAGTTACGGAAGACATGGAAATTGACAAACTGAGCCTAATTGCAGACAAAATAATAATGAATTCAAAAGTAACCGAAATATCAGCTGTTAGCAACGACACTTCAAACGACAACAATACAGCATGCATTTTAACCCAGCTAGCAAAATTACAGATAGATATTGACGCAATTCAGCAAGGTCAATATGGCTATCGACCCAACACGCACAATCATTTCAAGAAACGTCAACAATTCCCGATTATGAGGCCGAGAACAAACTATAGAGGAGCAAATCGATTTTGTTACTACCACGGAAGATTCGGAAAATATGCAAGGAACTGCATTAAGCCATGCGGTTGGAAGCCAATGACTTACGTACGGAACCAGGGAAACGAATAAGAGCACAGACAACGGCGAAACTCTGTGCAATCCACCCATCCAATCGCCTCACCATTATCGACCGAAAAAGTGGTATGAAGTTTTTGATTGACACGGGCGCAAATATCTCAGTCATTAGCAAGCAACAGAGATATTCAATTTTACAAAATGAACAATACACACTATACGCTGCAAATGGGACTAAAATTAGGACTTACGGCGAGAAGACGCTTACCTTGAATTTAGGACTACAACGATGTTATAAATGGAATTTTATAATCGCCGATGTTACACAACCAATAATTGGAGCAGATTTTCTAGAGCACTATAAACTGTTAGTCGACATAGCTGGTCGCAAACTTATCGACAAAGTTACAGAGCTGACAACGCATGTAGCTTCAGAAAAAGCGGCACAACAAACAATTCGTACTATCGCAGTGGGAACGAATCCACGTATTACGCAACTTTTAAACAAGTACGAAGACATCACGAAAGAGTCCTCTCTACGCAATGCGCCCAAACATAAGATTGAACACCACATTATCACTATAGGACCACCCGTCGCAGCTCGGGCAAGACCATTACCTCCAGAAAAATACGACATAGCCAAAAAGGAATTTCAAGGTATGATAGAACTCGGAATTTGCCGACCGTCAGATAGCCCATGGGCAAGCCCATTGCATATGGTAAAAAAGAAAAATGGCGAATGGAGACCGTGCGGAGACTATCGAATGCTCAATAGCGCGACAGTACCGGACAAATACCCACTACCAAGATTAACTGACTTTACATACATATTAGAAAATAAGAAGATTCTAAGCAAGATAGATATACGCAAAGCATACCACTGTATTCCTGTTAAAGATATAGAGAAAACAGCCATCATCACACCTTTCGGACTTTTTGAGTACTTAAGAATGCCTTTCGGATTACGCAATGCGGCACAAACATTTCAACGATTCATGGATTCCTTATTTAGAGATTTAAATTTCGTATTTATATATGTAGACGACTGTCTCATCGCATCGGACAGCGAAGATTTGCATTATCAGCATTTAGAAACGGTTTTCAAACGTTTACACGAGAATGGAATAACCATTAATCTCGAAAAATGCGAATTTCACAGAAGGGAAATAGATTTCTTAGGTTATCATATAACGAGCCAAGGAATACAACCTACCGAGGAAAATTACAAAGCAATCATGGAATTTCCCAAACCGAAGACGATTCAAGAGTTAAGAAGATTTTTGGGCATGGTCAATTTCTACAGAAGTAACATTCCACGCGCAGCGGAAAATCAAAGAGTTTTAAACGAATTTCTACATGGTTCAAAAAAGAACGATAATTCACCTGTTCCTTGGACAACGGAAGCAGACCAAGCTTACGAAAAATGCAAGGAAAGCTTGAAAAACGCGGTATTAACAGCGCATCCTTCCCGCAACGCATCACTAGCGCTCATGACCGACGCTAGTGCTACTTGCGTTGGTGGAGTTTTACAACAAAAATCCGGACGCAATTGGGAACCATTAGGGTTTTTTTCACAAAAATTGAGCGAAACTCAACAAAAATATTCTACGTTTGACAGAGAGCTGTTGGGAATTTACATGGCCGTCAAACATTTTCACAGATTAATCGAGGGAAGAGAATTTACAATATTTACGGATCACCGACCTTTGACATACGCTTTCTCCCAAAAACCATCATCAAACGATACACCGCGACGGGTCCGGCAGTTAGATTTCATTTCACAGTACAGTACCAACATCCAACACATAAACGGACGTGACAATATTACCGCCGATGCCTTATCTCGAATAGAGGAAATATACGTGCCATCACCTATCGATTACGCTGAATTGGAAAAATGTCAATCAACAGATAATGAACTTAGTAAATTACGTGACAATAAAAGATTAAAATTCAAAAACATTACGCTTCCGGGTTCCACAATAAACATCACCTGCGACACGTCTACTGGGAAAAGCCGCCCCTACTTACCAAAGCATTTTCGCAAACAAATTTTCGATACCATTCATGGTATGAGCCATCCAGGAAAAAGAACTACGAGAAAAATGATAACCCAAAGGTATTTATGGCCGTATATGAACAAAGATATCAATAATTGGTGTAGATCATGTATAGCCTGCCAAAAATCAAAAATACAACGACATACGATATCACCTCCTGGTACATTTATGACAGCGCAACGTTTTGAGCATTTACATATTGACATCGTCGGACCACTTCCGATTTCACAGGGGAAGAGATATTTAATCACAATCATAGATCGTTGTACGTCATGGCCCGAAATATTTCCGGTAGAAGATATAACTGCAGAAACAGTAGCCAAGACACTTTTCGAAGGATGGATTACTCGTTTTGGATGTCCATTGCGCATTACTACGGATCAAGGCCGACAGTTTGAATCAAGAATATTTGAGTCACTCTCTCAATTTTTGGGAATACATAAAATTAGGACAACACCTTATCATCCGCAATCCAATGGAATGATAGAGAGATTTCATAGAACTTTAAAGGTAGCGTTAATGACAAGAGAATCCAACGAAAATTGGTTAAAAGAAATCCCAACAGTTTTACTCGGGTTGCGGAGTTGCTTGCGAGAAGACACAGGTTATAGTTCAGCGGAGATGACATATGGAACGCCAATACGACTCCCTGGAGGATTTTTTGAGTCATCAGCAGCACAGTTATCAACGTACGAAGAATTTGTAAAACAAATTCAAAAGGACATCACACAAATGACGTCGATTCCGAAAAGAAAAAACCATAGCCAAGCTATATTTGTGCATCCCGAACTCAAAGAGTGCTCACACGTATTTGTTCGGTGTGATAGAATGAAGAAAGCCCTGACGCCGCCGTATGAAGGACCCTACCCAGTAATTAGTAGAACAGATAAAACATTTTGCATTAGAATTAGGGATAAAGAGACAGTGATATCAATTGATAGATTGAAACCAGCTTTCGTGATCAATGACGAATCAAACTACGTGCCAGATTCAAAGGATTGCGACAGACATTCACACACGTACACTACTCGATCGGGACGTAAGGTAAAGCCAGTAGTACGTCTATAAAAATCGCTGATAGAAGCAAGTTATTCGTATATATATTAACATAGATCTTAACGTATGCCATTAATTCACAACTACTCCGTAACCTGATCCAGGAGGACTTACGGTGGACAAGAAATGTTGCGATGGGACAGATTATTTTAACAATCGGTGCGATCCTAATTTATGGCATAATGAAAACACTGGACAGAAGAATGAAGAGTTTAACGGAGAAAAATAATAAACACTCGTGCAACAGCTAAGTCAAAGTTACAGACGTCAGCAAATCACACCACAACAGGCGTCATCAAATTCCACCGCGTACAATAGCATTATTATTTATATACATCAGCAAATAACTAGTAAGGTCTAGGTCAAATTTGTATTGTAAACACTATTACCATAACATTTACTTTTTTTTTTCTTTTAAAGGGGGGTGTACTGTTACAGTACAATATCTTTGTGCTGTATCTACAATCTACATCGCAATCTTATGTTCTTTATCGCACGTTCAATATCTATTAAATGTTTCTACTATCTGTTATCATCACGTAGTCGTTAGTATATAAGTTGCACCTTTGGATAATTATAACCAGACTATACTACATCTTTGGTCTCATTTATACCTAACCATATACTGCCAAGAAGTTTGGCAAACCAGGCAAGCCGTCGGGTCCTGGGGCGGTATTCTTGGCATTAAGCCTTCGTACCGCCACCCTCATCTCTACCTCGGTCACTTCTGGAGCACCGTCGTCGTCGTCAGTGGTGTGGTCCGCATCGGGCACCGCAGTAGGCGGAGCCATGGGTGGGGGACTATGTTCCCCTCGAGAAGGGAACAGAGCGCTCACCACGCCCTCCACGATTTGGGGCCGGAGACTCTGAGTCAGCGGAGGAGCCCATGGGCGGAGTTTCTCCCGGACGGCCTTGTAGGGCCGTCCCCATGGGTCCCTGTTCAGAGTCTCCAGCGACTCCTTGCGGGCCAGTCCTCTGGCCCGCAGGATCTCCTCTTGGAGGGCGGTCTTCGCCGCTCTGTACCCCTCGTATAGCTCCGCCTGAATGGCTTCCGTATCCGGAGGTCGGATACGGAGCCTGCGGTGCCTGGTGTACCGGCGTCGTGCCGCAACGCACGCTTCGCGCAACGCTGTCAGCTGCGGCGACCACCAGTACACCTGGCGCCAAGCCCGTCCTGGCTGGACTCGGGGCATAGCCACGTCACAGATCTCGGACATGGCCTCCCGGAACCACTCGGCCTCGTCGTTGGTGTCAGCAGGCCTGTCCGGTTGTGACACCCAGGCCTGCACGATCGAGGCTTCCAGGAGAAGCTCCCGGTCCAGCTTCTTCAGCGCCCACCGCGGACCCCTAAGGGGGTGAAAAAGGGGTTAACATTTTGTATGGAAGTCCGTCATTTTTAGAGCTAGAAGCCTGAAACTTTGTATTTGTAGGTTAATGATTAGAAATAAACAGTTAAATGTCCTAGGGTTTTTGAAAATTCAACCCCTAAGGGGGTGAAAAAGGGCTTGCAAGTTTGTATGGGGAAACAAGATTAGTTAAACTATTTTATTCGAAACTTCACAGGAGTACTCCTATCAATAAATGAGTAAACAAGTGTTTCAGGCTTTTTCAGAATTCAATCCCTGAAAGGTGGAAAAGGGGTGACAAATTCTGAAAATCAACATGGGTATCGTTTTTATGGTTTATCGGGTCGCTGATTACGAAAACAGCAACTATTACACAAAAATGCACAAAAACGTAAAACAAAATAGAAAAGAAGATATATAAAAAAAATTGCACAAAATTACGCCTGAACAAAAAATGCATAATTTAAAAAAAAACGAAAATAAACAAACAAACCAAAATTCTTTTTTTTAAATTAATAAAATGGCAAAACCAAAAGAAATACTTAGGAAATACTTAAATACTTACACAGTAATTGTGTACAAAGAAGTTTTGTAGTTTATTAGCTTTTGGTCGCGACTTCGTCCGTGCAATTCTACTTCCTTTCTTAGCGCTCGCCTACGCTACGTTACGCTACGATTTAACCGAACCCCACGCGGACGAAGTCGCGGTCAAAAGCTAGTTCCATATAAAACACATCCAGGCTGCCCCCTTGCGCGCGCCTTCGTCTCTCAACAAGTTCATTGCGTAGCGCACACGTCGCGATTGTCAAATTTGATTTTAGTCGTATCAAAATAATTTTGAAATTTAGAGATTATTTCTTGCAGAATAGCGTAACAATTCTCATAGCTAAAAGTAAAGAATTTTAGAGATAGTTTAGTTAGTTTAGTTCGGTGTACAACAGAATCGGCACCAATATGTAATTGTTTTAATTTTGTTATTTTTATTGTATACTTTACATAACATACATTTGTATTTTTTTACTAGTCTAGAAATCTTTTCTTTCAGACTGGATAAATAAAAGTATTTTCATAAATCTCTAAATACCGCATTATAATTCAAACGGCTCAAGATTGTTTAGACCGGCTCGACACTCGCGTTACACTGTTTGTATTGTGCATGTGTGGATAGCTACGCACACATACATAAGGTTGCCGTCTTTTACCTAAACTCGAGCGTTCAAATTTTGTAAAATGGCTCTTAATGACCAGTGTTCTCAAAACAGTGAAAACTGAGGAAACCGGCATGTCCAAAAAACAAAAAAATCGAAGACATGTGTCATCTGACAATCCGCACTGGACTCGCGTGGTGGATTACAGCCCAATCCCCCTCACAGAGGAAGCCTGTGTCCCAGCAGTGGGCTGATTATGAAGATTAGTGTTCAATTGCTGGGTTCCGGTTTTGAGTGCCTCGTTGTTCTTGTGGTCGCCGGCACTAATGTTGAGAATAGGTCATTCATATGATTCCCAGGTCACGCGAAAAGTAACCCCTCTGAAATCTCTAAGTTGGGTACTTAGTCTGGTCTGACTCTAGCTGGATTGGTGCCCGGCTGATGGCAATAAGCTCATCCTCTATCACGTGAGCTGAACTCGCGAAATCTTGATGTACAGGTACACCTCTGCCTAACTCTACTGAGTTTAGAGGCTTGATGTTATCTTATGGTAGGCTCCGTATGCTTTTCCAATTCGCTTCTTTTATTTCCTACCTTGAGTAGTAGTGGCTGCTTCATTCACCAATATGACAACAATCGCAATAGGAAATAACATTTTATTTCCTTCACCTTTGTAAATAAGATGTTGTTAATAAAGACAGATCACGTACAAGAAAACAAATCCCATAAACATAACACTCAACATTCCCATTGTTTTCGACACCATTTAACAGTAATGGGGGACCCGATACTCGCGCCCATTGTTTTCGAATTGCGCCCCCGACTCGAGGAAGTTAGATTGTGGGATTAACGAGTAGCAACCCTTTTATCTCCTGTTAAGACAGTTCTCAGTTTCTGAGCAAACAGTGACGAAATACGAGGTTAGGAAGGGATCGTCTTGAGTGGAAATATTTTGGATTGTTTTAACATTTATTGCTTTATCACCAAACGGATTTATCGGCCACAAATTACGAGTTGTATAGGTCACGGGTTCAAAGTCAAGCAGGCTCTTTATTTTGTGTTAGTATCTTATCACCACTGCTCTCAAAACGGTGAAGGAAAACATCGTGAGGAAACCGGCATGTCCCAGATCCAAAAATCCACACTGGGTTTGTGCAATCTAGTGAACATGACGTTTAACCGATTATCCACTGATCACAGCCTACTCTTCCTCACAGAGAGGAGGCCTTTTACCCAGTTGTGGGAACATTATAGACTGACTATGTTTTATCAACTCAGTTTTTGAATCCACGATCATTGACAGTCGACAGTCAATAGTCTGAAGCCCAAATGTTTGACAACCAGTCTCAGCAAGAGGTATCGCGTTACCCAGTGGGTTGCGCAGGTCAAATAGGAAGTTTCTTCATGCATTATACTAGTTTGGAGTTATTATTGTAGGAAAAGGGTGTATAGTTCATCAAACTCCGTAGAAAAGGTAGAAGCCTCCGACCAGACGGGTGTCGTGTCTGGTAAGCAACTGCCCGACGACTGATGTCGGGACGTTGTATATACTCGTATATACGCTAGTTTCGCCGTAAACTCTGTTTGCGCGATGCAGGGTTTTACGTAACGTCAGTGTGATGCGCATTTGGTGGTGTAGATGCCGTTACATTAATATTCAGCTGCGTCCAGAAACACTGGAACCCGACCCAAAATAAAACTGAGTCTAGATGGAATTATTATTTAAGTTGCTATTAATTGATACTGATTCCTAGTCTAAATTCTCGTCTTTAGTTCTATCTTTCTTCTTTGATTTATCACGTTAAACATGACTAAGGGTTTGCCCTCTAACTTGAACGTCTTGTCCTCAAAACTTTCCTGAAAACCCGACACTACTTATAACTTATAATCCTGACAAAACAATGTTTAAATGTATATAATACTCATACACCAAATATAATGTATGTTCCCGTTTATATGCAATTTAAGCATGCAGCGCCGCTCCACCGGGAAATTGGAACATCGCACAAAATGAACTAAGTTTGTAATACATTATTGTTAATAACGGTGAATATAATGTTTTGGGAAATGAATTTATGGCGTCAGTTAGAATGTCTTTATGTTTGAGTTTGTTGGAGGGGAAACATTTGATACCAAATCTCTTAGTATGTTAGGAATTGTTTATATAATTCTTGGGTATAATTTGTGACGAACGTCGCTACTAGGGACATAAGGACTAGTGGGCTAAATGGGTAGCACACCAACAGAAAGGCTTTTCAACCGACGAAAAGAAACGGTGGAGGTACGCGGACGCGTATATATTTTTTTTATGTATGACCACGCATAACTTTTTACATAGTGGTCCGATTATAATAATTCTTCTTCTATTGGAAAGGGTGTACTCCCAAGGTGGTCCCATATAAATTTGGAAAGCAAAATCGAACCCTAAAGGTAGAATTCCGTGCATCGCGATCGATCGCGGCCGTGCGCGGCCTACGACTGTCGTCGATCGCTCGCGACAATAGTCAAATTATGAAAATGTATGGCACCGCTGCCGAGGCCCGCGACAGACGCGCGCGGCCGACGAATGTCGTGAGCCGCGCGCGGCCGTGTCTTGAAATTAGTAGATGTTGTTCGTCAGTTCCCTCTAGACGTGTATCTACCGAAGTCAAAATCATGGTCGAAGTGCTAATTGACATCCTTGAAGAAGAAGAAGAGGATAATCTCCATGCCTCATATCATATATGATTGGAGTTTGAGACACAAAACTTATGAATATTTCGTCTTCCTCGACCGAAAAGTTTTCTCCTGCGTTCCTAGACATGTTTGCGCCATGAAATCCACGATGTTACTAAGCGCTAGAACATGTTAAGAAACGCACGGCCGCGCGCGGCTCACGACATTCGTCAGCCGCGCGCGTCTGTCGCGGGCCTCGGCAGCGGTGCCATACATTTTCATAATTTGACTATTGTCGCGAGCGATCGACGACAGTCGTAGGCCGCGCGCGGCCGCGATCGATCGCGATGCACGGAATTCTACCTTTAAGGTCGGGAAACAGGGGGTGATTGATTGTTTACTCACTGATTGTAATGTATAACCACGCATAACTTTATACAGAGTAGTTCGATTTTGATAATTCTTTTTTTATTGGATAGGGTATACCTTGCCTAGTATTATAAGTACATTAAAGCCACAAAAAACATAAAATAAATTTTTTTTAACAAACAATTAAACCGCTGAAAAACTGAAAAGCAAAAAATAATAAACCTTAAAAGTATGAGTCGGTGCTTTGAGTGATCTTTGTTCATTGATTTTTCAGCGCCAACTCAAAATTTTAAGGTTTATTATTTTTTGCTTTTCAGTTTTTCTGCGGTTTAATTTTTTGTTAAAAAGTTTTTTATTTCGACAGTTCTAAACTATATTCATTTCGTTATTGACGTAGTCGAGCAGACATTTTTTTCGGACATATGAAGGGCTAGCAAAGTAATAACATCCGCACGGTTTGATCGTTCAGGTTAAGCTACGCTTGCCGCGGTTGTTCCGTGGATGGGTGACCATCTTTACATACCAAGACCCTTCCATGCCTCGGAAAGCACGTTAAGCCGTTGGTCCCGGCAGTCTTTCGTAGATCTTAGACAGTCGCTACGGGTCGTCAGAAGCCCGAAAGTTTGACAACCAGTCTTACCAAGGGGTATCGTATTACCCAGTAACTGGGTTGTGGAGGTCAGATAGGCAGTCGCTCCATGTAAAATACTGATACTCAGTTACATCTGGTTAGACTGGACGCTGGCCACAACATAGTTGGGAAAACGCTAGGCAGATGATAATGAAGCAATGGTTTTGCAATATGCTTCAACATGATTCAGGTTCTGAGTGATAGTGTGTTTTGCAACTGGGTGCAAGATATTGATTTTTACCAATAGCAATCTGAGATTTAACCATTCAATTACCGTAATTACAGACACAATTAAAAACTATTGTGTCTATACCAAATGTGGTATCTCAGGGACTTAGAGGTTAAATATCTTATACCAGCTATTACAAAAAATTCACGCGGCCGAAGTCGCGGCAGAAATTAGTACCTAGGTAAATAAAAATGAAATGCTGTTCGTTGGTAAGCGTCACACCGAAGAACCGCTGGACTGATTTGGCTAGTTTCTTTGTTTTAAAATTTTCGTATTGGTCCAATTTAGGTTTTATGAAAATAAAAACTGGAAACATTTTCTGAAAAATATTCAAATTAACGTCTATTTTTTCATGGAACTTTAGTATACATTATTGGAAATTGAACAAGACTTCTGTGGGATCAGCTAGTCCGTTTTTAGACGTTAAAAAGGTATTCCTATTATTATCATTATCTATAAGCAAACATTTTCTCCAGGTTTCCAAGAAAATCCTCTTCCCGCTCAATTTCTTTTGTATGATAAACGATATTATAGGAACAGCGAAAGTCGTTGAGTACCTAGTTATTGAAATTATGAAACTGAATGAAAGCTCCCGCTAACAGGCACGACGCGACAGCGCGAACTCTAGTTGAACTATTTCTATGAAAACTTAATGGAAATTGTTCTACAAGTGTCACGTCATGCCTGTCTATCGTGTGTGTGTGGGGAGGAGAGTGTGTGTGAGTGTGTGCTTGTGGAGCCTTAATACTCGGTGAAAACTCTCAACAGCGTTACGTCGTAAAAAATACAATCATATTATTACTTATTATATGAAGGAATATGCAATTTTCATGCATAAGTAATGTGCTCTCGGTATCAATTTAAATTATAGATTTTATGAAAGTTCAAATAAATTAAGTGTTTATTACCACAAAGTTTAAATAAACATCAAAGTCCCTGAGATACCATATTTGGTACAGACATAATGGTTTTTTAATTGTGTCTGTAACTACGGTAATTGACTGGTTAAAGTTCTTAATTTAGTATTAGGTAGATAGGTGCCAGGTTCAACCTTTTCCCCTAAACTAGGTCAGGCCTGTATCTCCGGGGGATGATCTTTCTCGACGTGAGGGGGGATCTAAAACTATCCTTAGGGCCGGTCTTCCTTACCGTTGTAGCGCCCTGTGGGTTGCGTAATATGCAATGGTCTATGTAGCTCCACGAAACATAAGGCTTCAAGGGCTAGTGCAAATCTTGGGGTTCATTCGATTAATGGAGTCTGGTCAAACCAGTTAATAGAATTTTATCGGTTGAATGAATGAGTCAAATACGCCGACCACGCTGGGGTTATTGCTGACAGTGTTATTATTTGAAACATTAGTTTAGATTTTTTTCTTCTTTTATCGTTTTTAGACATGAGTCACGTCTGTGAATTTTACACAAAAAAAAAAACTTATAATAACTGCGGTCGATCACCCCATAAAGAAAAGCAAAAATTTAGTTTATTATTGTTTTATAATATAATTTTTGTTTGATATTGAGGCCCTTCGTATCTGCTAACTTTCGCTAGCTAATTTAATTTGGCCCCGTAATGTAATTTGCTATACTCTACACTAACTGCACAATAAGTTGTACTGTTTAGTCAAACAGAAAACGTGTTAATATAATCACCTACATAATAATGTAGTGGTATAATCAAGTAACTTGTACATTTTTGTAAGACTTAGCTTTTAAACGGTTTTAATATTTTAAGGTAATTAATAACACATAAAATGTTAACATTTATCAAGTAACTTATCAATAAAAAATCAACCAACGCTCATCAAAATAACTCAAGTCAAAATTTATCTCTCAGTTGTCACCCGAAGATTTACGCCCGCCAAAAGATCCAACCCTCTCTAATCCGTAGATTGATCGCGTTAACTCAAAAATACAAACGGCTTACGGCATTTCAAAGGTTAGCGACAAAAATGGCCGCCAAATTGATAAAGCAAGCACCGTGATCGCACTGATAAGCCGCGATTGAACGATAAGGCACCATTCCGGGAACCGACGAGATTCTGCGAACAGCTAAATGGTAGAAGACATTTTTCCAAGGAATGTATAAGCCTTTTTTTAGGTTTAGTGTGTTCCTCTTGTCTTGTATTTGCGGTTTTCATTTGTACAACATAACTAGTCTTTTTGAGTTTCTATGTTTTTGTAAATTTAGACGTTTGAAAGTGCCTTATTAATAGCCTCATCATCATCAACGTAATTTCAGCCGAGAGAGGGCCACTGCTGGAACTAGGCCTCCCCAATTCAGGAAGGTTTGCCTTAATCGCCATACATGGCACGCGGGTTGGCGATCTTAATACACAAATTGTCTTAGTATGGTAGTAAAATGCATAGAGAATGCTGCTGCCCATTCTCTAGTAAGTCCCTTAGTCACCTTTTACGATACCCACGGGACGAAATTGTAATAATGGCGTACTAGAATTAAATGATTTGACTTTGACCTTTTGGAGTCATTATTTTGTGAAAACTTTCAAAACTTTTATCCAAATATAATTAGGTATATGTACGACTTCTAAAAAGTTATATGAGAATCGGTTGCCATGGTATGGGCACGTGATACGACGGAATGAGGAAAATGTCGTGACGAAAGTTTTAAGTACGAATTTCGGTGTGAGTAGGGAGATAGCAAAGAAATGATGGATGGATTGTGTGAGTGATGATATGGATAGAATGGTGGTGACGATCGAGATGACGGCTAATCGAGAAGTGTGGAAGAAAGAGACATGTTGCGTCGACCCCAAATATATTGGAATCGTCTACCAACGCAAAATGTTCTTAAGTAAATTATTTACTTCTCCGTAATGCAGAAATTGAAAACACCGCCCTTATTACGTTAAAAAACACTTTCGGTCACAATCCGAGAGTTTTCAGGGAAATTCCTAATCCATTGCTTTGTAAGTTTGAAATATTTGTCTGCTCATCAACGTAAACAACGCAATGAACGTGGCTGAACAGCACTTTAATCGCGTAACACACTATAAATCACAATCATCATCTGCCTAGTCTTTTCCCAACTATGTTACGGTTCGGCTTCCAGTCTAAAAGGATGCAGCTGAGTACCAGTATTTTACATGGAGCGACTGCCTATCTGACCTCCACAACCCAGTTACTGGGTAGTACAGTACCCGTTGGTAAGTCTGGTTGTCCGACTTTCGGGCTTCTGAGTACCGACTGTCGACTGTCAATGATTTACGACTAAAAGCCGGATCCAATGGCTTAACGTGCTTTCCGAGCCATGGAGGGGTCTTGATATTTGAATGGAGGGTTACCCATTCCTATCGGTTTGGGGATCACGGTAAGCAATTAGCCAGATACTAAACTTATTCATAATTAATAGAAACCTACAAAACGATTCTCATATACTTCACCGTTTTGAGAGCAGATGAGATTAAAAACAAAATAAAGTGCCTGCTTGAGTTCGAACCTGTGACCTTACAAGTCGTAAGTCGACGACCCGTAACGACTGTCAAAGTCCAGGAATGACCGAATGACTGCCGGGACCAACGGCTTAACGTGCTATCCGAGGCATGGAGGGATCTTGGTATATAGAAATAGTCACCCATCCAAGGACCAAGTGCCACAAGCGTAGCTTAATCTGATCGATTGAACCGTGTGACTTTGAATTCTTAGTAGGGATGTTATGGATATGACATTTCAGATACGGATTGGATACGGATGTAGGAATGATTATTATACCGGATACGGATACGGAAATGAAATTATTTCGGATTATCCGTTAGTTTCGGATAATATCGGTTACGGATATTAAATTTTAAGGAATTTCAAAAGTAAAATATAAATAGCTAATAAAATGGTTTTATTTATATGTCACCATTTGGTAGGAATTACAATCAGTCCGTGAGTAATTATTACAACTATTTAAAATAAAAATGATTATAAATATATATTGACTGTTATCTAATCTACCTAAAATAAAAATGTAATAACAAATCCGATATCATCCGAAACTTTTATTTCGGATTCGGTTACGGTTACGGATAAATTTTTATATCGGATATCCGATAGTTTCGGTTACGGTTACGGAGCTCTAACATCCCTGATTCTTAGCAAAAAATCCTTTATCAATTACAGTCTGAATCATTTCGAAGGATATTGCTCATCGCTTCATAAGTTTGAAAACTTCATCCGATGAACAACGTAAATAGCGCAACTAACGTGAATGAAATGAAAATGGGACTGCGATCAAATGACATTCTGTAAGCGTAACGCAATTACATATTGTCTGCAACGATAACTTATTGTAAGTTAAAACATCAACAAAACTTCTTAATAAAATTTTAAAAATACCTATACAGTATCTCCCGTTGTAAAGGGCCAATTCATATGAATTTCTAATACATCCGTCATCATTCCGGGGCGAAGGACCATTGAAGACCCTTAACCCTACCCTGCCTGTGTTTAGACGCACACAATAACGACCCACCATCGCCTCTTCAAATGGCTTGTACTCGTTACGTTATAGCCCATTTTTAGCGTGTTTATCGAAGGGTTAACTTTGAGAATGCTGTTGTTATACGTGATCGGGAAATTGGTAGCGATGTTCGGATAAAGTCTTGGTAATCTTCATTTTTCTTCGAATGTTTGTAAATTATTTCAGTAACTACCTACCTACATACATAAACTCATGCCTTTTTCTTATTGGGGTAGGCAGAAACTACGGTACAATCTACGATCCTTACATAGGTACTACTTTTCCCTCGTTTAGGTTCATAAATCTGATCATACACGCACGCTGGTTGCGAGTTCTAAACACCTGACCTTTTTGGAGGACATCACCAATAAGGTCACTATAATTATGTCCTCCTAGTGCGTCTCCTCCCGGCGTTTCCACTAAGATCTATCTTGAAAGTATCTTTTGTAAAAACATAACTATAGACTTGTATATTTACTTTTTTTTAAACATCAACAAGTTTCAGGAAATTCATGAAAAGCCATTTAATGTTTTTGCTCTTGTGAAATTTGCTTGAGTAGGTCACATTAATATATCATTACACGTTTATTCGTGTAATAATACACAACAAATAAAACGTACTGTAATGTTACACTTATTCTCCATAAATCAAGTTGATTTTTGAACCCAGCTATAACTATTTACACGCTTATTTACAGTACATTTTTCTGCTATTACGATGCATGCCTTTTAAGTTTTGTCGTTTGAAGAAAAAAACACAACTAGAACCTTATAGTACTTTTTATTGTTTTTCAAAGTATTCACCACGTAGCTTAATACACTTTTCCATTCGCTCGTTTGAGCGGCTATTATAACATTTATTCCACTCTAAAGTGGGGGTGTTCAATATGGCTGACTTGAAAGCGTCGACTGCTTCTTCACCGGCCTGGAACCTTTGACCACGGAGACTTTTCTTAATTTTAGGAAATGTAAAGAAATCGTTAGGGCTTAGGTCAGGACTGTATGGAGGATGGTCAAGAATTTCTACTTTTTCCTACTTCAAATACTCAATCGTTTGACGAGCGCTGTGTGAGCTTGCGTTGTCGTGGTGCAGGATGATGCGTCGCTTTGAGTTAGATTTTCGAAGTTCGGCGTTGACTTGTGGTAAACAAACTGTGGTATACCACTCTGCGTTAATCGTTCTACGATCTTCAAGTGCAATAGTCGCAACATGGCCGATTTTTCCAACGAACGTGGCCACCATCTTCTTTGAAGTGTTTCGAGAACAAACAACTTTAGTCGGCTTTGGCTCGTCTTGAAAGACCCAGATTGTAGATTGTTGTTTGGAATCAGGATCGTAGGCATAGATCCAAGATTCATCACCACCGATGATGTCGTAGAAGTGATTTAACTCTCCTCGGTTGAACCTTTGTAGAGTTTTCTTACACCATCTATAATAATAATAATAATAAGCTGGCAACACTATCGACAGGTCATCTTGTGTTCCTAATTCCAACAAAAACAATAAATTTGACGCAATTTTACAAGAAATTTGCAATAGAAAGGAAATCCCCAATAGTAAAAACCTTTTGGAATAATAAAATACAAGAAATTTTTACCATAATGTAAAAAACTAATGTTAAAAGAAGCGAATCGGAGGTGGCATGACAGATGTCATCTCCGATTAAATCCGATAAAATCAAAATGAAAATATAAATACGGAATGTGAGTAAATGTTGACAAGAGCAGCTGCACGGAACGCACGACTACCACCTCCGGACTCGTCGCTCAGCTCCGCCTCGCCGCCGCCGGAACCCAGCGCCATCGAGAGTGCTGTGACACCGGCCGCGGCAGTTGCGTCGAGCTCGAGCGACGAATATTTTTCCCCGCCGACGTCGCCAACACCTGTACGTCGGCAGGGGAGAGGCCGGCCACCGAAGAGCTTGGGACTTAGGGGCCAGCCGGCCCCGAGCCGGGTCCCCGCTGCCGGTGGTTGTGTGCGGCGCATGAGATGGACTCAGTCTATGAACGAGAACGTCATGCGCGCATATTACGGGTCTACAGAGGGGGAAACTAACCTCACTGCGTATCGTGATAGGATGCTGTCTCTGTTCCAGGAACTAGAACCAACCGTCAACGTCTCGGCCCAACGACTTTCGGATCAAGTGCGGGTTATCCAACGCAATCACAGGTTGGACGACACCGCACTTGAAAGGCTGCGCTCAGAAGTACTGAGCAACTATGTCGTCTCGTCTCCGACACAAACCGCGGCACATGGGTCATCTATCGCAATTTCGCCGCGGTTCCATCATGTTGAAGAAGAGGATGATATGGTTGCCACAGTAAGTAGCCAGTGCAACAACCGACTGAGGAGCGCTCTGGAGGATGCGCTTCGCGAGTATAGGTCTATCCCAACCGAACTCAGACCCCGATTACCACGGTTGCCTATGCACAAGAAAAATAGGGCGCTGGTGTGTGCCTTGGACTCGCAGCTTAAGAATTTATTCGAGAGCAGCGAGAATCTCGTTGATACACACTCGATCCTGTATTGCGCGGCTGTTGCGGCATGTCGATTAGCTAACGTCAAGTTTCCAAGCTGTGACGGAGCTACTCGACCAATGCCAACCGTACCAGCCTGGCAATGCAGGATCGAGCGTCGTATCGATGGGACCAGGGTACTCATCGGCAAACTATACTGCTTCAGGGAGGGCAATACTCGACCACGAGTGATGCGCTTTGTAAGGCGGGCATTCTCGGGGACTGGAATCAGTCCTCCAGAATACATGTCCCGTGTTACAGAGCGCATCGACTTCCTGAAGCAGAAAGTCTGTGCATGGGCAAGCCGTATTCGGCGGTATAAGCGGCGGGTTGACCGATACAAGCAGAATCGTATGTTCCAGAGCGATGAGAGGTGGGTATATAGAGCTTGGGAGCGATCCGAACAAAATGTGACGGACGTGCGCTGCCCGGATGACGCCGCCACGAATGCATTCTGGCGGGGCATTTGGTCAGTGCCCGTCTGTCACGTTGAGGCTGGCTGGATGCGAGATGTCGAGCGAGTGTGTGAATCATTACCAGAAATGGAGCCCGTGTTAATTACGCCAACAGATGTAGCCAGAGCAGTCCGTCCGTTACCGAACTGGAAATCCCCGGGACCGGACGGACTGCACAATTTCTGGTTAAAATGGCTCACTAGTTCACACAGTCGCCTGGCATCTCATTTCCAGTCATCCTTAGAGTCTGGGTCGCTACCGCAGTTTCTAACAACAGGCGTCACCCACCTGCTCTATAAGTCAGGTAGTACCGCGGAACCTAAGAATTATAGACCGATCACATGTTTGTCGACGGTTTATAAACTTTTTACATCCATTTTGAGAGCGAAAATTAGTTTGCATATTGATAATAATTCCATTATGTCTGCGTCTCAAAATGGATGTAGGAACGGGTCCCGTGGTACTAAGGAGCTACTCCTCATAGACATGGCCATAAGCCAACAGGTTCGTCGATCCCGCAAGGATCTGTCGACATGCTGGATAGACTATAAGAAAGCCTACGACTCTGTGCCACATTCATGGCTCAGGAGGGTGCTGGAGTTGTACAAGGTTGATACAACTCTACGCACCTTCCTAGAGTCGTGCATGGGGCAATGGAGGACGGTCCTTCGCTATCCAGGATGTCCACAGATCCAGCGAAATGATGAGCCTGTATGGATTAAGCGGGGAATATTTCAGGGCGACAGTCTGAGTCCACTTTGGTTTTGCTTAGCCCTGAATCCTCTAAGCACACTGCTGGAGGATTCAGGTCTAGGCTATCGGCTGAGGAGAGGTGGTCAGGTTATATCTCACCTCCTCTACATGGATGACCTAAAACTCTTTGCCCCCAACAAACTGCAACTGATGGAGCTACTGAAGGTAACTGAAACTTTTAGTAGCGCCATCAGGATGGAGTTTGGTGTGGACAAATGTGCAGTCATGCATGTAAAGCGAGGTGAGGTTATGGAATCCGAGGGAATCCAACTTTCGGATTCCGTATACCTCAGATCCCTTTCCTCATCCGAAAGCTACAAGTATTTGGGTATGTCGGAAGTGTTAGGCATCAACGACGCTGACATGAAACAATCGTTGAAGGAGCGCTTTTTTGGTCGCCTGAAGAAGGTATTAATTAGTCTTCTCTCAGGCGGAAACAAGGTGCGCGCCTTCAACGGTTGGGTCATGCCAGTTTTGATGTACTCTTTCGGCATACTTAAATGGACTCAGACAGAACTCGACGCCCTGGATAGGAGGGTCCGTACAATGCTGACCGCAAACCGGATGCATCACCCACGATCATCGGTGATGAGACTGTACATCCCGCGGAAGTACGGGGGTCGAGGCTTTTTAAATGCAAAGACCCTCCACAACCGCGAGGTGTGCAGTCTCAGGGAGTATTTCTTAAAAGCCGAAGTGGGTATGCACCGTGATGTGGTCGCAGTGGACAAGGGGCTCACCCCGCTCTCCATGGCTAAAGAGAACTGGCGCAAACCTGTAGTACTTACTACCGATGACCGCAAGGAAGTATGGCGAAACAAGGAGCTTCACGGGCGCTTTTACCGGGCTCTTCATGAGCCCAGTGTAGATTTCTTAGCGTCCGTATCCTGGCTACGTTTTGGTAACCTATTCGGGGAAACAGAAGGTTTCGTCTGTGCAATTATGGACGAAGTTATCTTGACGAATAACTACCGGAGACATATTATGAAGGACGGGACGGTGGACGTGTGTCGGGCATGTCACCATCCGGGTGAGTCCATCAGGCATATTGTCTCTGGTTGTTCTCGTCTGGCTAACGGCGAATACTTGCACAGGCATAACCAAGTAGCCAGGATTATTCATCAGCAACTTGCTTTGCAGTACAAACTAGTGGATTCTGAGGTACCGTATTACAAGTATGTGCCCGACCCAGTTCTCGAAAATGACCATGTCACGTTGTACTGGGATCGGTCTATCATTACTGACAGGACTATTGTCGCCAATAAGCCTGATATAGTGGTGATAGACCGGTTAGCGCGCCGCACAATGATAGTCGATGTTACCATTCCGCATGACGGCAACCTCGTGAAAGCTGAGAAAGAGAAACAGATGAAATATCTCGACTTAGCACACGAGGTTGTTGACATGTGGAATGTTGACTCAGCTGTCATTGTGCCGATTGTCGTATCAGCCAATGGGCTGATGGCCGATACCCTCGACCAACACCTGTCGAGGCTATCGTTAGGCGGTTGGATCAAGAGCCTGATTCAGAAGGCAGTACTCCTTGACACGGCTCGCATTGTGAGGAGGTTTCTGTCTCTGGAGCCCTAACCACCGGTAGCTTGGATCCTGCTCCCGCTACCGATGGACTGCTATTTTTTATATTTTTAAATGTTTTTGTATAGGTATTTACTTTGTTAAAAATATTTAAAAATGTAACGAAATATGTATGAAAATAAATAAAAGAATAATAATAATAATATTCCACAACTATCACACAACGCCATCTAGTCCCAAGCTAAGCAGAGCTTGTGTTATGGGTACTAGACAACTGATAAACATACTTATATATTTCTAAATACATACATATTATAGATAAATTACGCCCAGACACAGAACAAATGATCGTGCTCATCACACAAACATTTGTCCTGGGTGGGAATCGAACCCACGACCTCTGGCATAGCAGTCAGGGTCACTAACCACTAGACCAACAGCCACCTTGTGATCGTCGGAAAGCAGATGCGGTATCCAACGGCAAACTAGCTTTCTCACACCAAGCGCTTCATGCAAAATCTTATTAATGGTTGTCCCTGAGATGCCTAATAGAGCCTCTATCTCTCGATACGTCACATGGCGATCTTCGAGAATTAGTTGTCTCACAGCAATGATGTTATCTTCAGTGAAGGCGGATTTTGGGCGTCCTTCGCGAGATTTGTCACTAACACTAGTATGTCCACGCTGGAATTCTAAATACCAGCGTTCGACAGTCCGCAGACATGGGGCTTCATCACTGAACACAAATGTTAGCTCTTCAAAACACTGAAGCCGTGTCAGGCCTCTTCTAAAGTTGTAGAAAATTATTGCACGAACATTTTCCTTAGAAAGATTCTGTACGCTGCCAGACCAAACCTCAATTCAATTGCGCAGTGGAAGTTTTTGATGGGGGGCTCTGGAGACAAGAGTGGCTAGCGTACTGTCCGCCGTACGCGGAGCAGACAATACAAGTGAACAATTACAAATACAACAAAAGCACTTACCTGTTGGTTGAAGGACACTGCTCTGGTGCCAACCTGGAGATATGTATGTAAGTGAGTGTATGTGTATCGTGTCGTGACGTTATGAGTATTCTCCTGGCAACAATCCGCTTCCAATTAGGCTGGAGGAGGTCACAGCATGCGGTCTTCAAATCACTCATTCACAATAGCGTCACTTTGACTTGACCTTCAAACTATTTCAACCAAAGTACAAAGATACACCCGTTCTAGTTCTTCAAAAGGGGTTATTACACAAACAAACTCAGGATCATGACAAATTGTCCACAAACGGATCCATTTACAAGGATTAATTTCAACAAACGCGTCGCGGGGTTTCAACAGGCGACGGGCCCATTTTAGCGGCAAATCAAGAGCTGTCAAGTGTCAACGTCAAATTGTCAAGTGAGATGTCACTCTGTTACTCGTTTAGAAACATAGGCGCATAGCGTAAACAAATCGTTCGGTACTAAACATCTACCCCCCCCGGACGGGCCTTCCCGTCCGCTAATCACTTGGCAATCCCGACAAGGTTGCGTTTTATCAGTCCACCTGACGCGCTGCTGGAGGATGTGCAAATACTCCAAGCTCAAACGCTTCCAAAACTCTGAGCGAGCTGCTGCACCAACTGAAACCGCGATAGCCAATTTTGGCTCACATCGACAAAAGGGTGCTCCGGCAGGGCGACAAGTGGCTGTCAAATCAAAAAATGGCCCGGGGTCAGGGCCTCCAAGACGTTCGGGTCCGAAGACAGCGGGCACAATGGACGCGAGTTCAATACAGCTTCAATGCGGCAAAATACCGTAGCTAACTCCTTACAGGTGAGAACGGTGTCTCCCAACAGTCTGCGCCAGAGTCCCTAACCGCCTTCACCGCGGCCTCAAAATACCCCCCCAATGGGGGCAGGCTGGCGGGTCAAAACAATAACAAACAACAAAACAACCAAACAACAATAACAACCAAACAACAATAACAACCAAACAACAATAACAACCAAACAACAACAACAACAACAATTTAACCAAATGGCCCTCCTTAGGCAACAAAAGGGGGTGACGGACCCCATAAGGAAGGCTAGAGTGACTCAACCGTCAACAACCAAACAACAAAAGACCCGTATCGTCCAAAAAGGGGTTCAATTTAATAACGGCTCCCGACAATATCCAAAACTCTCGCTGCAGAATGGCCAACAGCGCATTGCAACCGGCATGCGAGTTCTTAATGTGACGATCAGTCACCAACAATTCAACAACAAAAAACAACAATTCAACAATTTGTCGAGGGAGCCAAATCGACTCAACAAACTCAGGGTCCTTTGTTCCAACAACGAGCACCTTGAGCCCGGGCAAAGGACCCGACATCAAGACTGGCGATCGAGGCCAATCATCCTCGGGGTGAGTCGGCCAGTCTGGACCCCACCATAGGGGGTGAGCAATCAAGCGGGGTGCCATGCACCCACGTGAGGCCACGGCACCTGGGTTCAAATCTCCAGGCACGTGCCTCCAAATCAAAGGCGTTTCAAATTTTGAATCTGGGACACTCGGTACGCAACAAAGACCTCCAAAGAGTGGACGGACGTCTTCAACCAACACAAAACAATTTGACTGTCCGTCCAGGCGTAAGAAACCCGAATGTCCACAGTTCCACCCAAAGTGTGAGCAACGTGGTTCAATAGACGCACAAGACGCGCCGCCCCTGACAATTCAACTTAGGGATGGTCAGTGCCGTCCGGAGGGGGGCCACCTTGCTCTTGGCCAAGACCAGTGACAAATTCACCTGGCCTGTGCGCAGACGGTGCGCAGACAAACAGCAACTGCATAGCCGTGCGAAGACGCATCACAAACAAAGGTAGCAGTGTAGCTCCCAGGGGGGAGGATAGCGCGGGGTAACACGACCTCGTTGACTGCAGGGAGTGCGGATACAAATTGGAGCCAATCTTCCAACAGGGTTTCCCGAATTGGCTCGTCCCAGCCAAGTCCCGCAGTCCAAAGGCGCTGAAGAAAACAATTTTGCCCAAAACAATACAAACAAACAACAAAACAATAGACAAAAGGCAACCCTGGGCTCCCATGTCCAAAATGACACGGACCACAACAGAGTCCCCCGTGGGCCCCCAGACCCGACCGATGCCGTTGGCAACAAAACCGTGTCAATCTGAGGGGTACCTTAGCGGGGCAAGCGCCAAGTTTCTAACAATGCCTGGGCGGCGACCGATCGCCGCACCCAGGCTCAAGTCTTTCCCGACGAGGATGGAGGACAAATTCCTCGTCCGCGCGGTGTCCCGAGCCACGCGCCATCACTGGAAGGGCATATCCCACCGGAGGCCTGAATGGCGGGGGGCGTGACTCCAACCGGGGACGTTCCGCCAAAGGAGGGGAGGGAAGGCGGTGCTGGTCTGGCCAGCGCTGCCTAGCAACAACTGCGTAATCGCCTTTACGCGGGGAGACCAAATGGCGGTCGCGCGGCTCCCGCTCAACTTGCGCGGGGGGTGGAGTGCGGCGCTCAAAATTGCGGGCCTCTCCCCGGTTCTGAACCGGCGAGGCAGAAGCCCGGTGACCAACTCCATGGTACCCCCCCGTGCGCGAACCTTCATCAGAGGCTGGTCTGCCAGCGTGGTTCGCGTTAGCGCACAAAATGTCCAAATGGGACCCCCCACAAATTCTACAAGGGCGGGGGTTGGGGCAGTCCCGATGGAAGTGAGCCCCCAAACAAGAGAAGCACATGCGGCGTGCATTGGCAATTCGGAGGCGGGCACTCACGTGCAACTTCAAAAAGGCCGCGCAAGTTGCCATGCCATGCCCCGTGTCCCTACAAAACTCACAACCAGGACGACTCTGGGTGCCAGGCGCCGCCAGCAAAACGAGCGGCGGGGCGACCATCAACAGGCCCGCGAGCCCTAGTCCGTCCCTGGTCTCGTGGCCGGGAAGACGGCTGGCATGACTCAGTGGCAACGCCAGAGTTGTCCACAAACCGACACTCATCCTCCAAAAATTGGACGAGGTCATCAAATGGGGGGAGATGTGTGACACTATCCCCACCATACTTTTGCTCGAAACGAGCCCTCAAATCGGCAGGAAGCCGTTGCAGCACAACGTGCACCAAAAGGTAAGACCATTGGTCCACCGGCAAGTCCAATTGCTTTAAAGCGTTGGTCGCTGCCACCAACGGGTTCAACAGGTCAGTACGCAATGCTGACAAACTAGTAATGACCGGTAACCCCAAAATCAATCCAATATGAACGTCAGCCAAACAACGTTTATTTTGGTACCGCCGGATGAGTAGTTCCACAGCGGTAGGGTAGGCTGAGTCAGTCAAAGACAGATGCTGCACCAAGGCTCGGGCCTCACCTTCCAGGACGGACAACAAATAGGCCAACTTGTGGGCGGGTCTGAGGTCCGAGCGTGCATCAACCAAACTTTCAAACAGGTTTTGGAAACTTAACCACTGGTCTAAGCGACCGTTAAAGTGTGGCAGTTCCAAGGTAGGCAGTCTACTCAATAGTCCGGGACCTGAAACAACCGAGGTCTCCGGTTTGACCTGGACAGGTGTCCGGCTCTCCAATATTTCCCGAGCACGTTGACCAATGACATCCCCCAGGTCCAAGATCTGGTCGTAGTCAGCAAGGACCTTGTCACGTGCTGCTTGGTCCAGCACTTCCAAATCCACTTCACAAATGTACTGGTTGTAGCGGGTGAGCAGAGCATCAACGTTGCCGAGTCTCAAGTTCAACTGCTCGAACCGAGCAAGAGTGATCCCCTCAAGATCCTGGCGCTCAGCGGTCGCTGCAGCTGAAGCGAACCACCGCAGCTGTGTGGTCAATCCACTGATTGCTTCTCTCACCGCTTTGTATGCCATTGCACAAACAATACAATTCAATATACCAAACAAAATAATTAAGTAACAAAGTTCAAACAATAAATAACAAGGAAATCCAACGCAAACAATCAAATAAAATAAACCAAGCAAAAGGTAATTAAGTAACAAAGTATTGGTTTCTTTTCAATTCAACAATACACTTTTATTTTAATTTTAAACCAATATCAACGTTCAACATTCAACTTCAAAATTCAATTCAAATATTCAAATTCTATCAAGTTCCAATCCAATGAACCTTATTTTAATTCAAACAATGTCAACGCTCAATATGTTAATTTCACAAACCACTTTGTTAATGGTACAACAATAATGAACCTTTATTCCAATTTAAAACAATGGTAATACTCAAAAATGCAAATTTCAACAAAACTACCATATTGATGGTACAAAACTCAATATTTTAATGTCTTCCTGACATTCAATACAACACAGATCAGACTCAAAAAGGAGCTACAACAAGGGGCTGCACCACAGCCCAATCCAATCCACTTTATTAGCCCGGCTGACCTTGGCAACATCAGGTTACCCGTCTCAATAAATTTAAACAAATTATTTCAAATACCAATTAATTACCATTAACAAACATTTACAGCGAATTACTACTTCCCTTATAGAGACTGCCAAGTAATTAGCCTACTGTAAATTACCAATTTGGTGGTTATGTCTTATAACCACGCTCTGCTACCAAAATGTACGCTGCCAGACCAAACCTCAATTCAATTGCGCAGTGGAAGTTTTTGATGGGGGGCTCTGGAGACAAGAGTGGCTAGCGTACTGTCCGCCGTACGCGGAGCAGACAATACAAGTGAACAATTACAAATACAACAAAAGCACTTACCTGTTGGTTGAAGGACACTGCTCTGGTGCCAACCTGGAGATATGTATGTAAGTGAGTGTATGTGTATCGTGTCGTGACGTTATGAGTATTCTCCTGGCAACAATCCGCTTCCAATTAGGCTGGAGGAGGTCACAGCATGCGGTCTTCAAATCACTCATTCACAATAGCGTCACTTTGACTTGACCTTCAAACTATTTCAACCAAAGTACAAAGATACACCCGTTCTAGTTCTTCAAAAGGGGTTATTACACAAACAAACTTAGGATCATGACAAATTGTCCACAAACGGATCCATTTACAAGGATTAATTTCAACAAACGCGTCGCGGGGTTTCAACAGGCGACGGGCCCATTTTAGCGGCAAATCAAGAGCTGTCAAGTGTCAACGTCAAATTGTCAAGTGAGATGTCACTCTGTTACTCGTTTAGAAACATAGGCGCATAGAGTAAACAAATCGTTCGGTACTAAACAGATTCATTTTCGTACGTAACCTGACAGATTCCAATCGACGCTGTGACTAAACAATAGTATTAATCCTAATACTTTCAACTGTTTTGAGATTCAAAATTTAAACACATTCTAATATAGAACAGTTCCAAATTCAAAATTGCCGGGAAATATGGAAACGACAGAACTTAAAAGGCATGCCTAGTAAATGATTGGAAAGATCGTATACATTTATATTAGAGTTAATAAGATCAGTTTTCATTTATGTGATAAGTTTTAACATGTTTATTATTGTATACTTGGCGACTCAAAAAGCATTTAACAATAGCATAAACTGTTATTCCTACAATTTTAAAATTAATTATTTCCCCAGTATAAAGAAATTCACTATTATAATGGGAGTATTTTGAGTCCAAAATTGATTTAAAAAAATTAAGCAGGTGCAGGATAAGCAACAGAAACGAAAAATGAAAAAAAAAATCGTGTAAGAACTCTTGCACGTTTATTCGGTGGGGCCATCGACATGTTTCGCAAGGAACGCTGTTACGTACCGTTCTCTATAAGATAGGTATTAGGCATTTAGTTTTTGGAATTTGAATAGTTTTTTACCCCACAACTAGTACTCAAGCCTTTGTGTGTAGTAATAAGGGTCTGATTTGATTAACTTGTCGGCTTGCTTATCGCCTATTCGCTGAGCAATCCGATTGGTGTACGAAGGGCGACAGTGGCGCCGCTCTTCCGCGTGCTTTTTCACTTGAACTATGCGGCTCAACTCGTAATACAACGTGCTCCGCGCGCTAAAAACTTTTTTCTAATAAGAAATGGTCCTTCTGTGATTTTCGTGCTACAACCCCCAACAAGAGACGAGAAATAAAAACCAACACCTGTGGAAATACATGTGCAGTGAAGTTTTAGCTGGATTTAGGGCGACTGGACACGACGCCGAGCCCATGAGGTGCGCGAGGCAGTGGACGGGAGTTCGTTGGTAAGTTTTTCAAATCTACACCCACAAACTTCTACACATAATTGTTTGGTCCATCGAGCCGGACTTTATTTTTACGTGCTTGTTGTGGGGTTATTTTTCTTAGTGTTCTTATTTCATTTCATAACTTCATAGTTCATTTTGCGTCGGTACGCGTCCAAAATGGCGGACTTAATTCAACAAGATATTTTCGAACGCGAGATCATTCTTGATGATCTCCAACGTACATTGCAGTTCATAGATTCAGACGAACAACAGTTTAGGTCACGCTCAAAAGAGTTAACTTTGCAACAAAGAAAGTTCTTCAAACTTCAGGCAAAAATAGAAAAAGTCTTGATCAAGTCCAATACTTTCGACAAGGAGGAACAACTACAGATTCGTAACAATTTTAATGACTGTTATTACGCAATTAGTGTTCACTTAGACAAACTTAAAGAAGAGGATAATGAGCGTAAACGAAGAATGTCGTCCAGTACGTCTATGAATAATTCTGTGGTACATGTTCCAGTAAATTCTCATAATAATAATTGTGCAAGTAGATTACCTATTCTTCCAATGCCTACCTTCTCAGGGGAGACCACGGATTGGCCCCCATTTTACGATTTGTTTCGTTCATTAGTACACGGCAAAAATACTTACACGGATACAGAGAAGTTTCGTTATCTATTACTGTCATTAAAAAATGAACCCTATAACCTTATTAAATCGATACCAATTACAGACGAAAACTATAGTGTTGCGTGGGATATTTTGGTTTCTCGGTATAACAACAAACGGGCTATCGCCACGAAACATCTCGAAAAAATATTAGAAATTGAACCTAGTACCGAGAGAATGACTCAAAGTCTAAGAAATTTACTCAATGTTTATCAAGAAAACATCAAGGCATTGCAGGCGATGCAGTTTCCGATAGATCAATGGAGTTTCATATTAGTGACGATTTTATTACGTAAAATTCCGTCAAGTATTCGAAAACGTTTCGAATTATCACTATCCAAACCATCGGATATACCCGACATAAATACATTGATAAATTTCTTAGAACGCGAGTTATCCGCAAACGAATTCTCCTCTTACCCACAAAATAAAAATAATAATCTAGAAAAGGCAGGTACTTCTCGGACTCCGGCGACGACGTCATCGCGCGGTTACGAAAGCCCGCGTCGCGCGCTCGCAGCCAACGTCACGTCATCGAGTTCGATTAAAACAGACTTACAGTCTATCAAACAAAATAATTTAAAATCTAATTGTTTATGTTGTGATGCTCAACATACGTTGACAAAATGTTCCAAATTCCTCAATTTATCTCCTCGTGATAGGTATTCTTTTATTCAAAACAAAAACGTTTGTTTCAATTGTTTACATGTCGGTCATGATTTAAAACAATGCAAATCCAACTTTGTTTGTCGTTCATGTCATAAACGACATCATTCATTAATTCATTTCGAAACATCTCACAGTTTATCAGCTATTAATGAAGTCGGGATTAGTGATAATGCTATTTCATTTCCGGTGAACGAAACGACAGAGACAGCGGTACCCAGTACCTCGCATGCCGCCGCATTGACTGCGGTAAATCATGCGTTGCACGGTCGCAAGAACGATTCGCAAACCATTGCTCCGTCGGTTAGTATGAGTACGGTGCTTTTGTGTACAGCACTTATCAATGTTCATGTTGACTCACAAAAACACACAGTTCGGTGTATTATTGATACTGGGAGTCAAGCGACTTTTATTACCGAGGCTTGTGTGCAGCGGTTAGGCTTGCACCGTAGGCAAGCGCACGTTCCAGTGTTCGGTATCGGCGGGTCCGAAGTCTCAGCTGTTTTACCAAAGGGTGTAGTATCGTGTCATATCACTCCTACGCACGGGGAACAACCTTCAATTTCAGTTGATGCATTAATTTTACCTAATCTTATTTCACGTATGCCAGGTGTGACGTTGCCTTATACGGGGTGGTCACACATACAGAATTTAAATTTAGCTGACCCTAAGTTTTATCTTCCACAATCAGTGGAAATGATTCTAGGTGCGGATATACTATCCCAAGTTCTATTAGGTCACGTGATCAAGGGTCCACCCGGTTCACCGATGGCTATGAACAGTATCTTTGGTTATTTATTGATGGGTGATGTTTCATGCAACCAAAATACACCTACTTCACTTCAAGTGTGTCTCAGTAGTTTAAGCTCATCATACGATGACGACATCAATCTGAGACGATTCTGGGAATTGGAGTCTCTTCCGGAAAAGAAAATCCTAAGTCCCGACGAAGCGTTGTGTGAATCTATCTACGTAAATTCACATACTCGCGATGAAGCTGGGCGATATGTTGTTCCACTTCCTTTCAAACCTAATGCTCCCGCCCTCGGCGAATCACGGGATACGGCGGTCTCCAGGTTTAGAAAATTAGAGTATCGTTTAGAACATAATCCTCAGCTTAAGTTAGAGTATCATGCGTGCCTCCAGGAGTACTTGGAACTCGGTCACATGGAGCCAGTTGATATACCTACTTCGTTAGCTACTAGCTATTACATTCCGCACCACTGCGTGGTCAAAGAATCTAGTGAGACTACTCGCACTCGCGTCGTCTTTGACGCGAGTTGTAAAACTTCAAATGGAATATCACTTAATGATATTCTACTAACAGGTCCAAAATTGCACCAGGATATAGTAGACGTTTTATTAGGTTTTCGTATCCATGCTATTGCTGTCACTGCCGACATCAAGCAGATGTACAGAAACATTAAATTAAAACAATCCGATTGGGATTTTCAACGCATTGTGTGGCGTAAATCACCAACTGAACCGTTGCTTGATTATCGATTGCGAACCGTCACCTTTGGTGTCAGCTCATCACCGTACTTAGCGCTTCGTACTATTCAACAGTTGGCTCAGGACGAAGCCGCCAACTTCTCGCTAGGTTCTAAAGTTCTACAGAATCAGGTTTTCGTTGATGACATCGTCACCGGTGCAGGCGACGTAAAGAAGGCACTGGTTCTACAGCGTGAGTTAGTAGGTATTTGTTCGTCAGCTGGTTTCGAGCTACGGAAGTGGCAGAGCAATTCGCCAGCGTTACTCGCTGCTTTACAAACGTCAGTTTGTCAGGGCGAGCGGCCTGATAACGTTTCTTTCGCTCTGATGGAGAATGACAAACAAATAAAGGTTTTGGGACTTCAGTGGAATCCTAAATCGGATACTTTCACTTTCAGCGTTCAAGCAACTACGGGTAAAATTACAAAACGGTCTATACTATCACAAATAGCCAAAATTTATGACCCTATGGGATGGTTATCTCCTGTAACTATTTACGCGAAACATCTCATTCAGTTATTATGGATGTCAGGGGTCGACTGGGATGAGTCACCTCCTGTAGATATATTAAATGCTTGGTCTAATTTTCTTAACGAGTTACCATTATTATCAAATTTTCAAATTCCACGTTTCGTTTTTGCAAACGTGAATGTCATTCAAATTCACGGGTTTTCCGATGCTTCTGAGCGGGCTTATGCCGCGTGTGTTTACGCCCGTATATCCGATAATAGTGATAACGTTAAAACATTTCTTCTTCTCGCAAAAACGCGTGTAGCACCTATAAAACCGGTTCTTACGATCCCGCGACTTGAGTTGTGCGCGGCTGTCTTGTTATCACAGTTGATTGATAAAGTTAGGAGTGTGTATGATAAGCACATAAACTGTGATCAGGTGTATGCATGGACCGATTCATCCATCGTGTTAGCGTGGCTTCGTTCTCCACCACACGAGTGGAAGACATTCGTTTCCAATCGCACTAGCGAAATCTTATCCCGGCTGCCGGCTAATAGTTGGAGACATGTTC
This sequence comes from Aporophyla lueneburgensis, assembly GCA_932294355.1. Lineage (NCBI taxonomy): Eukaryota > Metazoa > Arthropoda > Insecta > Lepidoptera > Noctuidae > Aporophyla > Aporophyla lueneburgensis. The sequence goes on along the minus strand of OW028748.1, from coordinate 9,747,242 downwards.
CATCTGCTGACAATCCAGCTGACGCACCTTCCCGAGGAATGCTTCCTACAAGTTTTCTACAAAATAAAATGTGGCTCCAGGGGCCCTGGTGGGTCGCGCGAGATTCTAGTTTTTGGCCAAGTCCCAAGAAATTACCAGAAGTCTCTGAAGACAAACGTAATCTACCGTTGTCGATAGTATCAAACCCCTCCACCTCAGTACCGTCTGATCTGGTAGGTGAGTATATTACAAGATTCTCTACTCTAGGCAAACTTGTTAGAATAACAGCACTGTTATTCCGATTCTATAATAAATGTAAGAAGCTGCACATTTTCTATCCAAAATACATAACTGTGTCCGAGTTTAATTTTTGTTTAAATCGACTTATCCATTTAGTTCAACATTCATGTTTTTCCGAAGACATAAAAAATATTTCACATGGAAAATATCCATCAATTAAATTACGACGACTTAATCCTTTCATGGATAACAAAAATAATATGCGTGTTGGTGGGCGGATTCACAAATCACTTTTACCGTTTGTTTCCAAACACCAATTGATTCTGCCTAAGAAACATCATCTTACAAATTTAATCATTGATCATACACATATCACGCATCTACATGCTGGTCCACAATCCGTACAATACATTCTACTTCAAAATTATTGGATAATGTCTAGTCGTGACGTTATACGTACACGCATACATCGCTGCGTTCGTTGTTTTCGTGCTCGCCCCTTGAATCCGCAACCATGCATGGGTCCACTGCCGGCCGTCAGAGTGCGCCCCGAGCGGCCATTTTTAAAAACATCTGTTGATTTCGCGGGTCCGTTCTACGTTCGGGCAAATAAAGTTCGAAATGCAAAAATTATTAAATGTTATGTAGCTGTCTTTGTGTGTATGTCCGTCAAGGCTATACATCTCGAACTCGTGTCCGAGTTGTCAACTGAAGCATTTTTAGCAGCCTTGCGACGCTTCACGTCCCGTAGAGGTTTATGCACTGACATTTACTCTGATTGTGGAAGGAACTTTGTTGGTTGTAATAATTATCTACAAGAATTGTTTACTTTTTTACGTAATGATTCGGTTCAAGCCATTCTTAATGGTAAGGTTTTAGAACAAGGTATCACTTGGCATTTTCAACCTCCTTATGCCTCGCATTTTGGTGGCCTTTTCGAATCCGGAGTGAAAAGTTTCAAACATCATTTACATCGAGTCCTCGGTACGCAAACTCAAACGTATGATGAGATGCACACCCTTCTTTGTCAAATCGAAGCGGTACTCAATTCACGTCCACTTTGTTTATTAAGTGCAGACCCATTAGATCCGTTACCCTTAACACCATCGCATTTTTTAATAGGAGGTCCGTTGACGACCCTACCAGATCTCCCACTATACGAGAATGTTCCAAATCGACTCACTAGATGGCGTAGGGTACAACAATGTGTGCAACACTTTTGGAAACGTTGGAGTCGGGAATATTTACATGAAATTCAACAACGTAATAAATGGTTCCGAGATCGCGGCTCGCAACTCCGTGAAGGTATTATTGTCGTTGTACGTGACGATAATGTCCCACCATTACAGTGGAGACTGGCTCGTGTCCATGCTCTTCATCCGGGTTCCGACAATGTTACTCGTGTCGTAACTTTACAAATGGGCAAAACTTTTGTGAAACGCTCAGTAGTTAAAATATGTCCTTTGCCCTTAGAATAATTAGTTTGTAAGTTTTCCTTAATATTGTTGCGAATCTTAGTTAGGTAATCTAGAGTAAGAGTAACTTTTATTTTTTTTGGGCTTTTCTGCTTTCGTAGCTTTTTTTTTTCATTCCTCTTTCGAGTGAAACATTCTTACAATGTCTGTAACCTAAGGTTAAAAGAAACCCATTCTTTTAAGGCGAGCGGCATGTTACGTACCGTTCTCTATAAGATAGGTATTAGGCATTTAGTTTTTGGAATTTGAATAGTTTTTTACCCCACAACTAGTACTCAAGCCTTTGTGTGTAGTAATAAGGGTCTGATTTGATTAACTTGTCGGCTTGCTTATCGCCTATTCGCTGAGCAATCCGATTGGTGTACGAAGGGCGACAGTGGCGCCGCTCTTCCGCGTGCTTTTTCACTTGAACTATGCGGCTCAACTCGTAATACAACGTGCTCCGCGCGCTAAAAACTTTTTTCTAATAAGAAATGGTCCTTCTGTGATTTTCGTGCTACAACCCCCAACAAGAGACGAGAAATAAAAACCAACACCTGTGGAAATACATGTGCAGTGAAGTTTTAGCTGGATTTAGGGCGACTGGACACGACGCCGAGCCCATGAGGTGCGCGAGGCAGTGGACGGGAGTTCGTTGGTAAGTTTTTCAAATCTACACCCACAAACTTCTACACAAACGCATTTTCACGGTATAATAGTTGCGAGAAATTAAGTATTCGAAAAGCATGTTAAGCCCTGGCCGTCATTCATGGATGAACAGTCGACAGTCATTACGGGTGTCGTCAGAAGCCCGAAAATCTGACAAAAAGTCTTACCAAGGGGTAAAATATTGCCCAGTATTTAGATTGTTGAAGTCAGATAGGTATTTAGATTGGAAGCCGATCCCAACATAGTTTTGCAAAGGCTAGGTAACTGATGATAATAATGACTTACCTACCTAATTTAATTAACCTTTAATAAGGCGCGCGGGGTCGCCGCGACCCCAAAGTGCCGAAGTGATCTTCAAGTTAGGTAATTTTTTTACCTATTGACGCTGTCAACCCGAAATTAAAATAATAATATAATAAAATATAATATAATAGTTAATTTAGTTACTAATTGAAATGTTTCTTATTTCATACCTATCAATTTGGGGTAACTGCAGACCCCGCGTGGCTAACAATGTTAGTTTATTGGCGCGTCTAATTAAAGGTTAAAAGATGTCAAGTTATCCTTACGTACCTGAGATTGGGCACGCCACAATTGCGGCGGTAAGACCCCTCTTTGAGGAGTGGATAGAGAGGCGCCACGGCGTCCTCACCTTCCGCCTGACGCAGGTTCTCACCGGGCATGGGTGCTTCGGTGGGTTCCTGTTCAGGATAAAGCGGGAGGAAACGCCCGGGTGTTTTCATTGTGAGGATCGTCTGGAGGACACGGTGGAGCATACGGTGGAGGTGTGCCCTGCCTGGGCAGAGCATCGCCGTGTCCTCGTGGAGGCGATCGGCGGCGGCGACCTCTCGCGTCCGGCCCTGGTGCGAGCCATGGTACGGAGCGAGAGGGCATGGGAAGCCGTCACCTCCTTCTGCGAAGCAGTAATGCTCGCGAAGGAGGAGGCGGGGCGCGTGAGGGAGTGGCAGTCACTGCACCCTCACGTCCCTAGCCGCCGCAGGAGGAGACGCCCCGGGCGTTGGGAGTCAATAGCGGACTCCAGGCCACCGTAGGCGCGAGCTTGCGGGTGGCGAGCAATGGGTAGCACGCCGCCCGGTAAGGACCAGGCTCGGGTCGACGGCGCGTAGTGTTCCACGCGCGCCTCAAAGATATGTCAGCAGCAGTGTAGGGGTCTACTAGGACCGATGCCTGCCGGGGTCGCGTAATTATTCGAAAGAGATACCGTGACCCTGGCACATGGGCAACTGATGGAACACGGGTGGGTTTTAGTCAGTAAAAGTCTGACACGCCCTCCCGCTCCGCCCAGAGCGGGAGAAGTCAATTGATGATTTCCCATCCAGAAGAAAAAAAACGTACCTGAAATTCTTTCACATTACAACTAACCCTATATACCAGTAGTGTATTAAAATACATCACATGTTTATTTCCGAGTAATTTAAATGTAATAAATAAACCCATGTTATTTGCACTAGCGGAAAATATTAATCAAATTAAAAGCCTGTTATCGTTACAGACGATCCATTATAATAGCCAAACATCATAAACAAACATACAAAGTAATAAAAGACTAATAAAGAAGATTTATAGTTATTTTATTTGTGCCGTTATTAGGCGTTAAGTAAATTTCGTCGTAATTCTCTGAATTTATTCACATTCTTCTCCATAGGAACCCTCTACTCTTTGGAATGGAGAACTAGCTTCATCTATTGATTCACCGACCTCTTGAAAATTCAATTGCCTGTAATTGATTAAATCGACCTAAATTACATACTATTTTTTTTTTGTCAAACTATTTTTTTTACGTCAATGTGTCTACACCACCCTTAACATTATTTTTCAAAAATTTTTTTTTTTTTTGAAAAAAATATCAAAACGGCTGGTGACACTTCTCGTGACCCAAGGGCTGGTTTTTATTTTGGCCAACGGCTAAGCATTGCTATACAGCGTGGTAATGCCGCCAGTCTCTTGGGTACATTACCGGTCGACAGCGATGAGGATGAATTTTTCGACGCTTTATTTTAGTTTGTGTATTATATAGTTTTGGTTAAGTTGTATTATGTTGTTATTTTTAATAGTCAAAAATAAACCTTTTAAATTCATACTTGCATACATACTTAAAATCATGCCTTTTTCCCATGGAGGTAGGCAGACCACAGCCACCTGCTACGATCCTTACATAAGCCTTTTGCCACGTTTAAGTTCATACATCCGGTCATATACGTACGCCGGTTACCAAATATTGTACTACTCACCTGACCCTTCCGAATAAAATCACCAATATATTATATAATACGTAATATTTAACTAAATTCTGTTGAAAAAATTAGTAAAATAACTGGAAAATTAGTCTTAGTAAAACAGTATACTAATTCCATAACATTTTGTGGTGAAAAGTAAAAAAGTCAGGTATAAGTGTAAGTTTTAAAGGTCTTCTAAAGTAATATTTCATTTCATTAGAAAGTTTTTTCAAAAGAGAGCGAATAAAAAAGAAATACTGTTACACAGACGGGAGAACGATTAGTATCAATCAGTTATAAACGAGATTAAAATATTATAATTTTTCAATATTGATAGAGTAGGGAGACAAGAAAGACATCGTAAGAAAAATGATACCATTATATATATGCCCTTATTAAATTCCAATTCCAATTCTGAAAGACAAAAGATGGCACACATTCACATTCTTTCTTTTATTTTAAATCAATCAATTCTACGAGTCGCTAGGGCCTCATTTCAAAATAAGAACTCCAGAGATACAAAACGTCTCAGACTAATCAAGCAATAAAACGGTCCACAAAATCACGGGTTGTTCAACTCTGGACCCCTTCCATTCGCCATTCACTCATTTATCATTCCCAGCGTTGAGATGGTTCATTCACTCGTTCACTAAAATGGGCACAATACTGTGCTTTTCACCCGGAGCTTTAATGCCAATTTTTCACGATAAATCTTCTTTCGTTCTACCAGATTTTTACTTACGCAATTATTTTTGAATTAAGTATTTGATCAAGCGTTTTTATCTTCTATGCGAAGACATTTTTATATGTGTTTTGCCACGGATAAATAATAATTCATCTCCAAATATTTATTAGGATTAAACTCCTTTACGAAAACAGTAGGTACCCAAGTAATAAAAAAGATAATTCTTTCTTTAGAATGTTTTTATCAATTTGTTCATATTAGCGAAATTGTTTTACAAAACACGTCAACTTAACATAATGTTTCATAATTATGAGTGGCAGCTACACAATAACACCACAGCATACAATGTAATTAAAATATATTACACTAATTAAATGAACGCCAGTTAATTAACAAAGAGTGGTGTGGCTTAGAATATTTTAACATTTAACATAACACTCAGAACAACATTACACTAGAAGCTTCACTAAGACAGATTTAGGCAACCTATACTTCTATATGTAGATTTAACATAAAACATAAATAATAACAACTTATTGTATCGATCTAATACCGCTATGATTTCGTTTCGAAAATAGACACTTACGAAAAAGTTTTCGATATCGTTCGCTATCGTTGTCGGTTTATTCTGATACCGATCATAATTTATCGGAGCGGGAACGATTATTAAGATTACGTAACAGCACCATATTTGTCTTTGAATATGACATGTAGCTATTTTTTTTTTCATAAGGTCTTTTTTTATGTACAGGGTGGCAGGGATATTGACGCGCAAGCTGTGACTATGGATTTAGTATATAATTCTGGATCCCATTGCGTTGAAATTTTTTGTCGGTTATTAAAAATAATGCTGCTCCATACATTGCTCTTTTCTATGAAATAGTAGTTCTTTTTTAGTATGTTGATGAAAAATTTGTACCCTACGGTCTCATCCCCATGGGTCTAATCAAGTGCTGAATTCATGGTAACAGTCGGCGCATTTATGGTTCTGCCACTCTGTATATATGTAGGTACATTGATAGCATCACTTTTCTACGTATTTTTGTTCTTTTTTTCTTATCTGTTTGTATGTGAGTACATAATATATGGTTAAATAAATAATTGTACTCAAAAAATTAAAGTAAAATATAGATAAATACTTCTAACGCGTAGGCAAAACTCTTGTCTTTTAACTATAACTAAGCTTCCTATCTCAACCATTTCGCATAGAATAATGCTAAGTAAACCATAGAGTATCTAACAAAGCACGTGCTAACTAATGCGGGTGCACACTGTACCCTGCTCTGATTACACGTGCCTTTGTGAGCAGCTCGTCTCTAACGGTACGCATCCAGTTCTAACTGGATCGTACCGGAGAATTCTGGTTTGCACCGGAGAATTCTGGTTTGGAATACAGTCATACACTGAAAAGATAGGGGTGAGTAGAATCGAGAGGGACAGAGCATAAATTATAGGGTTGGATTATTTGACAAAATTTCAGGTTTTTTTTTACTTTATATGCATTTTACAGAGGTGAATCTTAAAGTTCGTGATAATATAAAAAGCACATACTTTGGTTTGGTTCACATTTGTTACTGAATATATATCCGTAGACTGTTCCACTAACCCGCACTAGGTGAACCCGCGTAGTGAATTACGGCTCCCTCCCTCTCACAGAGACCCTTCTCTGTGAGAGGGAGGGAGCCGGGAGGGTACCTGTGTCCCAACAGTAGGAAAATTTTAGACTGCTACGCTTATATGAATCAGTAGAAAAGATAATAAATCAGTTTTATTGGTAACACGAAAATAATCTAAAATTGTATTGTAATCGCTAAATTAACATTATAACCGCTATAGCTGCCAAAATGTTTTTTAACAAATGTATAACTGTATTCTAAATGTTACTAATAACGAAATGTTACTTTAATGTACATACCTACTAACGCAATTTCTTCCACAGCTGACGAGAACGGATCCATATCGGAGACGATACCGGACCGGCCCGTCGAACTGAAGAACTTTCCAAAACTCTGCGACCAACGGAGAAAATATCCTGTATTATACAAACTAGAGTTTCAAGTAAGTGGCTAAGTTAATTGTTTTTTTATTAGTTATACCACCTAGAATATAATGTTTATTTAAGCATTCAGTATGGGGCTGTCCATTAATCACGTGAGGCTCGAAAGGGGGGGGAGGGGTCCATAAAAAATCACGAAATATCACAAGGGGGAGGAGGGGTGTAGTAATATATCACGTGTATTAATTTTTTCGTCAAACGCGTAAAAAATCAAAAGCGGCTTGTAGTGAGTGACCTTTATAAATATTTAAAAAAAATTAAGATTATTTGTAGGTACTAAAAAATACACGTGATATAGGGGGGGGGGGTGGGGTAGTGGCAAACCTCACCATATAACACCAAGGAGGAGGGGGGGTTAAAATGCCCAAAAAACATCACGGGTTTAATGGACGGCCCCTATGTGTGTATGCTGCCATGCAAAACTCCAAGTATATTTCCTTGATCTAGGAATTCTTTAAATTGTATCCAATGAAATACTGTTATAAAGGCTAGGTAGACCTTTTCGATAAAATATTTGCAAGCGGTTCTGCTGATCATGAGGTCATCGGTTCGATTCAAAGTTCGAGATCGGGAAAACTATTATTGGGTTTTCCCATCAGGTATGTCTCAGTAGCAGCCCGGTGTCTGCAATTGTGCCCGGTTGAAAACAACAGCCTTATCCTCTATTGCATCTGCCGGGGTCGCGTGATTGTTCATAAGAGATACCGTGACCCTGGCACATGGGCAACTGATGGAACACGGGTGGGTTTTAGTCAGTAAAAGTTTGACACGCCCTCCCGCTCCGCCCAGAGCGGGAGAAGTCATTTGATATGATTTCCCATCCTGAAAAAAAAAAAAAAACCTCTATTGCATGGGACTTAAATAAAACTAGTGAAAGTGCTATACTCAACCCATTAGGGATTACTGACGCGATGTTATGTTACGATAGAATTCTATAACCGACAATTTAATTTATTTCCTACTAATATTATAAATGACTAGCTTCTGCCCGCGACCTCATCCGCGTTAAATTTCTTGTTCCCCCGACCCTTCCCGTCGCGTCGACTGACCCGTGTGATTTTCCCCGTTTTTGCAACATTTTTCATTACTGCTCCGGTCCTCTTAATTTTAGCAGGATGTTATATATATATAGCCTTCATCAATAAATAAGCTACCCAACACAAACGGAATTTTTCAATTCGGACCAGTAGTGCCTGAGATTAGCGCGTTCAATCAAACAAACAAACAAACTCTTCAGCTTTAAAATATTATAAGTATATAAGTATAGATTATATGATTCCGTGTGATACCGGACGTAAAGAATAAAACCATCCCATTTCTGCCCATGGGTGCCGTAAAAGGCGACTAAGAGACTTACTAGAGAATGGGCAGCAGCGTTCTCTATGCATTTTACAACCATACTGCGATCGCTACCTGCCAAGCGCGGCGATAATGGAAATCCACCCCAAATGCGGGGAGGACTATATCCAGCAGTGGTTTTTTGGTTGAAATGATGATGTTGAAAAATAAATATGAAAGTTTGGGTTTTTAGATGTGATGCACCAAGCGCTCAGCTTTATGACTTGGATTAAGACATATAACACTTTTAATTCCGGGAGTACGTTCGTATAGAATCATTTCCGACAGCCACGTAGCCGAAACCGCTGGCAGTAGCAAGTCAATTACAAAAATTAAGACTATAATTCAAACCACTATTCCAGCTCCCGAGATTCGTAATATCAATACTGTTCCACATAGCTTCATTCAGTTTGGTGTGAGGCCAAAAGACTCCATCTTAAGAGATAATAAGTCACTGTAATGGCTCTTCGGATACTGCCACGTACCCCGGCTGAGTATAAGCTTTGTTCATTGATAAACGCTCTTAGGAAATTAAGTGTCGTCCGAGATATGGGAGGATTTAACTTCATCCTTCCTTGATCGTACAAATTTTTATGGGTTAAATTTTTTTGGTTTTCATTTTTTTGTATTAACACGTTAACTGCCTTGGCTAAAATTAGAAAAGTAAAAAAAAATACTTAGTGTTATTTCACTTTAAAGAGATTATTCATTCCATAAATACATTATTTATTCCAAAAACATGGCCGCCAGGCAGCAACGATATGTTCAGATTTTGTATGTGTTGTCGGTCATATAGTCCGACAAGACCTGAATGGAACAAAAAGTGTCGGACACATAGTCCGACATGGCAGTTAACGTGTTAATTGGGTCCGCCTCAAGGTGTATGACACAGTCCGTGTCATAGAGAGGAGGGCTGTGTTCCAGTAGTGCAAACGTTGCAGGCTGGTAATGCTGACATATACGAGTGATCCAAAAGTAATGATAATCAATACTAAGCACGATGAATACAGTAAAAAAAAATTTTTTTTTCTACATAGTCCCCTAACAAGTCAATACATTTAGTCCATCTCTTTTCTAAACCCAGAATTCCCTTAGGAAAAAAATCTTGATCTTGACCCTCCAAAAAATCCTCAACAGCGGCAATCACTTCGCTATCGTCGTCAAATTTTTTTGCCTCGGAGGTGTTCCTTGAGCCGAGGAAAGAGATAGTAATTGCTGGGGGCTAGATCTGGCGAATAGGGTAGGTGTTCCACCAATTTAAAGCCCGTTTCTTGAATGGCAGCCATGGCAACTGCACCTTTGTGAGCCGGTGCGTTGTCTTGATGGAACAGCACTCCAGCTCGCAGTTTGCCCCGTCTTTTTTTCTGAATGGCCTCCCGCAATCTTCTTATTTGTTCTGCGTAGTAAGAGTCCATAATAGTGGCTCCCTTTTCCAAGTTTCGTCCATGGTCACGAAACGTGACAAAAAATTCTCCTGATCTGCTTGGAACTCTGCGAGATTCGCTCTTGAAATGTCGACTCGTTTCTTCTTTTGCTCGTCGGTTAACATTTTCGGTACCCAACGCGCGGAGACCTTTCTCATATGCAATTCGTTCGCCAGGATTCTTTGAACACTGCCATATGAGATCCCTGTGACCTCAGCTACATGCTTGATAGTCATTCTTCGGTCTGCCAATACAACATCTTCAATTTTTTTACGTTCTCTTCAGTGAGGGACGTGGATGGGCGTCCTTTGCGTTGTTCGTCTTCTGTCGATGTTCTGCTCAGCTTAAACTCCTTGATCCAGCGTGCAACTGTGGAATATGGAGGAACAAAGTCCCCCAATGTTTCCAACAAGTCGCTGTAAATGTTTTTGGTAGACATTTTTTTCAAACAGAGGTATTTGATGACAGCTCTGATTTCGTTTTTCTCCATTTTGATGTTCACTCTTCGACGGTTCGTATTCAAATGAATGTAGCTACCTTTTTTTTTTTTTTTTTTTTGGCACTGACATCTCGTAGTTAGCCCGAAGGCTTTCACTACTTAAACGGGCTTTCCCTGCGAATGACTTTAGACGCGAATCTAAGGCCTCCAGCCAGGGGCTTACAAACTAAAGAAAAACTACAGACTAAGTGACTAAGACCTAAGGGCACCCCCGGTGGGGTTCGGACCTCGGCTTAGGGAGTCACTGGTGGGGGGGATCAGCAAGGGATAGGCTGGATCTGGGGGGTCGTTAACTAAAGGCTCAGCGACGCGGGCTGGCTCATGCAAGGGTCGGGGGGGACTATTTGCTAGTCGGGGGTGTCGCGACGACGGACCTCGGCGGCGAGGTCGGTATGACGGACGTTTCGGTTTAAGTAAAGTACTGGTGGCCCTATTGCTCTCCTGGAGGAGGGTAATGGGGTCATCAGGATCGGTTAGGATGTGCCGCGGACAGCGGGTCTTACTAATGCGGGAGGGGATGTAGTTGGCTGCTGCAACAACCAGAGGGTTGCGGTGGGTTGCGGCCCTATCGAAGAAACGCTTGGAGATGCGTTTCATGAATTGATGGATAGTCGGGAGTTTAAGATCGAGGTGGAGATTAGCATTCCGAACGTACCAAGGCGAACCTGTGGCGTTGCGGAGAAACGGTTTTGGAAGGTCTGCATCCTATGGACGTGGTGGGGTTTCGCGTGTGCAAAGACTGCACATGCATAGGTCATAATTGGCCTCATGCACGCGGTATAAATGAACTTTTTGCACCGAAGTGACATTTTTCTTCTTTCTTCTTTCTTTGGATTGAGAATGGGGTGTAGCCTACCGAGAGCGAAAGCGGCCCGCGAGCGGACCTTCTTTATGTGCTCAGAGAAGGAGAGATGCTGATCTAAGATCACGTCTAGATATTTGGCTCGCTTCTCCCAAGGGATCTGCTTGCCGAACATGGATAGGGGGGTCGGGGGGGGGGGGCGGGGTTTGAGTCACGGTTTCGTAAAGAGAACCGCCTGACTCTTGTCGGGGTTGACCTCGATTCACCACTTCCTGAACCAGTCGGCGAGGTCGTCGACTGCGGCCTGGAGGTAGCGAATCAAGGCGTCTTGACTGCGCCTCGTGAAGTAAATGACCGTGTCATCTGCGAACAGAGCCAACTGAGCCTTTAAACTTCTGGGGATATCGCTAGTAAATAGCGTAAAAATGAGAGGGGACAAGACAGAGCCCTGAGGGACTCTTGCTCGGATAGGATGGGGGGAGGACAGTGCCCCTTCGATGCGATAGCGAAAGGTGCGGTTCGATAGAAAGTCTCGTAGGATGAGCACGAGACGGTCTGGCACTCCGAGTTGGTACAGGACGCGGGTCCTATAACGCGGGGATCCCAGCGGGGGAGGGCTTGGGAGGACCTAATGCAGGGAAAGCCTGCATGTGGTTCCCTTGGTTCCAGTGATTCCAGGGGCTGGGTCTCTGGGGACTCAGCCTCTCTGAAAGTTTGGAAGAGGGGGCTTCTCTTAACTGGCGAGCGTTGGCGCGCTTCGCCAGTTTCGAGGAGGAGGACTTCGGGGCCTTGGGGCAGCCCCGGTAGTTGGCGGGGTGGCCGGCCTCTCCACAGAGAACACAGCTGGGTGGCTCTGTGCAGAGGGCTCGGTCTTTGGGACGAGGACAGTCAGCTGTTCCGTGATTCCCCAAGCACTTGACGCACCTGGGGGTCGCGAAACAGTGGTGCTGAGAGTGCCCGTAAAGCTGGCACCTATGGCATTGGCCAATGTTGCCAGTTTTACGGGGCTTCTCAATACGGATGCCCGTGCGGCTGCAGATAGCCTTTATGCGAAAGATAGGGTGGTGACCCTCGGTGGGAGGGCACACCACTAGGACCATGTCGAATGCCGGACCATGTCTGGCCTTGTGCATTCGGTGGACCTCATCTACGGGCACGTTTTGTGCCTCGAAGTCGGCCTTGATTTCCTCAGTGGTGATCTCCACGGGGATTCTTCGGATCACCACCCTGATTTGACGCTCCTCAGGCAGGGCGTAAGTGTGATAGGACACATTACGTGCACTGAGGAGTTTGGTCAAGTCACGAAAGTCTCGTGACGTAGGGGTCTGGACTTTAATGCCCTGCTGGGTTGAGCGGGCATTAGTGAAATTGACCCTCTGGTCAACACACCACTTGGAGATCTCCGTCCACTTCGTCTTGTCCTGTACGAATACAGGAGGCGGGGGAGGGATCTTTTTAGCGGTCTTGTTGACCGGAGGGGTGGGGGCAATGTCGCGGGGAGCGACAACCTTTGCGGAGGTTGACGCTTTCGGGGTGGGGATGGACGCGGCGTTAGCCTGCGGGGTGGGGGCACGCGAGGGAGGGGATGATTCCTCGATCGCTACCATCTTAGCGGCTGGGGTGGCGCTAGAATTGGACTTTTTACGCTTGTTTCCCTTGCCATGGGAAACTAGCGTATAGTTTTCTCCATCTGACGAGGGGGAGGAGACCGAGTCTGCTGCTCGGTTTTCCTCCTCGCCAGAGGAGACCTCTTCGGCATCCATAGAAATGGGCACCTGAGAGCTGGGCACTGGGGGAGACTCTAGTGCGTCGCTAAAAGTAGCGACGCTAGTCTCGGGAGTCGAGGTGGTATCGGCGGCGGTGGTCTGCACTTGTGCAGCCAGGGCGCGCTTAGATAGCCTCTTGAATAGACCCTTGAACTCGGGGTCGTCCATGAAGAGGTCACAGAGCGAGAAAAAACTTTCCCGCTCTGATTTGCTCCACTCGGAGACCTTCGAGCCCAACATGGTTGGGAAAGGGGAACCCTACTCGCTCATCGGAGCGCCTAACACCTAACAGCCCTAATCCCCGGGTGGGTGTGCCCGGGGGTGAGTAGCACTCCCTGTCGGGTGTAGACAGGGAGGTGTGACCTACTGCGTGAGCCCTAAGCTGTGTGTGCCGTCGCCAATCTTATTGTGCGACGGAGCCCTAACCGGTCGTGCGGATGGGTATAGAGATACCCTGACCAGTCTAGTGCGGGGAGTATAGAAATACCCGCGGCACTAGTACGCGGCTGTGGAAGCAAAACTGTCACCAGGACTGACGAGGGAAGCCCCCAAGGCCAGCGATTTGGGACCCGTCCAAACTTATGCCTAGCCCTGAAGGGGATAGGCGGGTGCGTTGGATCAGCACCCACTCGGTTTCGTTGACACCGTGAGGTTTCAGCCGAGGACCACGAAACTGTGGATTTGCCCAGAAGGGGCCACTACGTTTTTAGACGTTTCCAAATAAAGAAACAGAATTGTCTTGAAAAAGACAGTTTTTGAAACAATTCACGATCGAAAATAAATTTTCGATCGCCAATTGGGTAGCCGGAGCGACTACGATGCGGAGCGTTGCGCAGCAGACACAACACTGAACGAGCGCTTTCACAGCGGCGGAGTGGTGGGGGGCGCGGGCGGCGGAGCGGCGACCGCGAGAACAACACGTCCGTTCGTTGCGGAGGTCGAGCGTGGAATGATGTAGAATGATGTAGCTCCCGGAAATCATGGGCTTTTTCTATGATTTTTGTATGGTGAAGTAGTGGATACCTAAGCTAGCAGAAAACATTTTATTTTTATTTTTGTGTGCACTGGAAATAACCGATTATCATTACTTTTGGATCAACCCTAGTACATATACGCTTACGTTATTTGTAGGCTAGTCAGGCAATGAAACGTAATTGTTTAATTCTTTTTAGAATGTGAGTTTTCAGACGATTTTTGATATTATTATTTAATTATTTTGTGGTTAGCTAACAAAATAAATTGTCAAATTTGCAAAGCCCTATGATTTGATTCGGCACCAATTTTATTTAATTTATTAATTTATGGCCTTTAGAGAGCACAATATTTTAATGCGACGTTATACAGGATAAGTTTTTAACCAGTGCGCAAATTTTAACAATTTAAATTTAAACGAGTTATAATAACTATGCAATTTTTATTTTGATATATCTTAGTACAAAAAAAAATAAGTTATCCTTAACGAATGATGTTTATTTTGAAACTGGCTTTTATCGTAAATTGCGCGCGGCGCCGGCGCGGCAGTGAAGGTGAACGACCGAGCGTAGCTACAAGTACCTACCAGTTCGATTGGTCAAAATTCTAAGAAGTCCAAAGTACCTACGCGGTGGCGAAGGTGAACGACCGAGCGTAGCTACAAGTACTTACCAGGTCGATCGGTTAAAATTCTAAGAAGTTTGAAGTACCTACGCCGGCGCGCGATTACTAATCTATTCCTATTGTCGATATAATTTACGAAATATTTAGGGTGTCCACCGTTTACTGATTTAAGGACAAATAATATTTTTTTAAAGTATGGAAAAAAATTTTGAAATGTGTTCTATTACTGATACTGAACCACCAAAAAATTTGCGCACTGGTTAAAAAAAATCCTGTATGTCACTAACGGACGATCAAGTTACTACCAATGATAGCTCATTTATCAAATTATGATATGTAGTAAAGACAAATTATGTATGAAGAAGTTAAGAGTTAATAGATGAACATACAGACCCACAGACATACATACATACAAGACAAAACCATAACCCTCCTTTTTGCTTGATTGTGTTCCCCGAATAGATAGTCAATTACCTACTGCGAAAATTACCAGAATATTTTTTCATCATTATCAAAACATTATACTCCTTATGGGCAGTCCTGTAAAAGTTAGATAGGCTTAAACGTCACTAAAAAGAACTTTTGTCTCGAGGGACCAACTCTGCCACTTGACTAAAATTACGTAATAGATTTTTTGTAGAGAGGTTAAAGCACATTGTCCCAAATTAATAATGTAAGTCTAACATTAACGACTGCTTTGATTCTAAGCTTCGACCCCCTCGTCAAGATCAAATAAAATGTGTATATTTGTAATCTAAGGACAAAGATGTTTTTACAAATAATATTCCCAAGACCAAAGTAAAAGCAAAGGAAGACGAAAATAAATAATTTACATCAAAATCAACATTTCCGAAGTAAAAAACAATGTTATAATTAAAAGAAAAATAAACGAAGAAAGACGACATGATTAAATTGTCAATTTATGAACCGGCTTCGAAAGAAATTGTCTACGAGACAGACTTCTTGAAGATATAGCAGAAATTGTAATTTGGCATTGTAATTTTGGAGCGAAAAAGCGGATTGTATTAAGTCTTTTGTATCATAATACATCCATTCTTTGGAGAGGAAAGCTTCCATAACGAAATGAAGTCCCCAAAGTAAAAGTCTTCAAAAGGCTTCATAATTTTGTTGTTGTGAATACAAAATCCTGCTTTTTAACTTGATCATCTGGTCGTTTTCTTTTGTGGAGTTAATATAAATTTGAGATTTATCAGTTATTTGAGTACCACGATGGTTGAAAATTATTTCTTTTCCTTCATACTCGTCTATTTATTCAAACTTATTAAGTCTGCCTTGATGCTCCTCAAACTCAGTTGGGTTTTGACTTTATAAGATTGTATATATATGTATATTTTACGAGAACTTAGTTCTAGCCATTATTGCGTTATGTTTTCTTTAGGCTTCCAAATACCTTAGAATACAACAAGGGAACTAATTGATGTAAGGGTTTGTATTATACAGAATGATCCAGAAAGGTGTGGTCAAATTTAAAAGTGTGGTTCAGACTACCAAACCGATAAACTTCCTCCATGCAACCAACATTGTAAATGAGAAAAAATAATGACCCGCCCTATACATTTGGGTCAAACAGGTGCATGGCATTGATGTTTTGTACGTGACAGCTGATATTTATATATTTTATTTTCTCGATTACGATGGTGGCCAATGGAGAAACTTGTTCAGTTTAGGGGTCTGTGTAAGTACAGACCCCTAAACTGAAATTTGACCATACCTTTATGTATACCCAGTGTATAATTAAAAAAGACCTTGGCAGTTTCACAAATGAAAATACCAAGAGAAAAGAAAAGGACCATACCTCCAAAGACCAAGAAAAATAAATAACTATAATATCATATTATTATCTGAAAAAAAAACATAACTGAAGTTTAAATGTCGTCGGTACGGGGTGTTTAGTATCCCATAAAAGGTTAATCTTTCGAAACCTAAAGTAAAAATTAACTAACCCAAACCACGAAACTTCTACAATAAACCAAACAAATTGAATCATAGTCGAAGAGTTTTTAAGAAATAGATTATGAACTTGTCGGATAATTCAGTTTCCCGAGTTAATCTTTCGGTTGAGTTTTAAAAAGAAATAGCATTTCTTTGTTGGAACTTCTCCCTGTGCGCCGGTAGTTTCCAACTATCCAGTATTTTTCCCCAGCGGTTTCGTATGAAGAATTGCTAGTAGGAAAATGAAAAAGAGTGCAGTTTCCGTGCATTATCTGCCAATAACTGTTGAAACTAAGTTTAGATTTACTGTGGATCATACTAATTTATATCATCATCATCATCAGCCGAAAGATGTCCACTGCTGGACATAGGCCTCCCCCAATTTAGGCGGGGACTTGCAACATGGCGGTAAAATGAACAGAGAACGCTGCTGCCTATTCTCTAGCAAGTCCCTTAGTCCCTCTAACGACACCCACGGGAACAAATAGAATACCAATCTTATCTCCTTGTAATGTTATGGCTTTTCTGGAGTCGAAATTTATACTGGGTGAAAGGATGCCTCCTTCATACTAATAAAATATCACAGTTTGTATGTCTGGATCTGCGTTACTCTATCACGCAAAAAAGTCATGATTACATTATGATACAATAGTAATTCAATAGAGCACTTTGAACGTATAATAAAATTGTATTGAAAGTTTAAAAAAAGACTGTTTCTAGGTCAAGAGTAACTTCAACAGAAAGAGACAGCAATTAACTACAATAAGAAAGAACTATTTTAAAATTCGGTGAGGTGACAGTGAGGTGAAATTAAAAATGTTGAACGCAGCGCTGTCAGGCAACATGGCCACCAAGTGCACTAAACATAAATTATCTAGGTTAACCCTCGCCTGACGTGACCCACTTATAGTGCTTTATTCCGTTATTTGGTACAGTGGATAAGCTCCCGTTTTTCCAGTGGCGGATGCGGAATTTTGAGTGTGAAAAGTGACTAGATTTTGCACATATTTTGCTCCATAAATATTTAATAACAAGAACTAGGTAAGGGTCATTGTAATTATTATAACAAGTTTTTTGGGTATAGATATTATTTAATTTAATGATCCAACAATAAATAATAAATTTTATTTTACAAAAATTACGGTTAAATACGGTAAATTACGGTTTGCAGCAATGCATATAGTTTTTTTCTTGTATGGCCTTTAAAAATAGAATGTCACTTCTACCGATACCAACCGTCTATCGCATTCGCGATCACTCGCAATTTTTCCGATATTCCACTTTCAAAAAGCTAACGTATCAAAATCACAAAAAAAAAACTTGGCACCGTCTTTTGTCAACTTTATCGGAGCATCGGGAGTTCGGGACGAGTGAAGTTTTTCTTTTTTGTTTGCTTACCCATCACTCCGTGTCAGCGTCCGGTGAAATATAACATCGAATAAAAAAATAAAACATGGTCGACTGGGAAATTTTATCTGCCCTTCGCCTTTTCATAAGTTTTTATCATGGAGAGGGCTGGGAATTTTCACACAATATGCGCTAGTCAAAAGTGATGTTAAACTTAACACCTTATTTACGTAGTACGTAGTTTAGTATTACTCAGTTTTATTCATACAAAAGACGTTAAGTACCTAAAGTTTTACAGAGATTAGAGTTAATAATATTTTTTTAATGTTTTAAGCTGTATTTGTGCTTTTGAGAAAAGTACTAAAAATAATGGTCATATTTTATCCAGATCAGTGTAAACATTTTTGTAGATATTTAATTTAAAACGTACTGTTATGTTACTGTAACATAGGGATTTGAAACGTTTTCTATAGTGAATTCTACGACGTAAATTTTATACTCAGCAGATTGAAAGTATTCGCTGACGCCAGGGGTCCAGCTTGTCTTCATATTTCAATAATCCTCTATTTTTCCAATGCGACCAATGAACTGGTTTTCCCGATAACCAATTCAATGACTGCAATATCTTTCGCCATCCCGTCAGCATTTACTGGAGCGGCCAGAAATTTTAAAATGTTGTCCCTGCATTAATATTGATACTGCTTGGAGTTTTGCGCATACCACTGATGGAAATAAACTGAATTAATAATAATAATAATAAATATCTTAGGACAACCAACACACCGTTATCTGATCCCAAACTAGGCAGAGCCTGTACTATGGCAACCAAACAACTGATAAACATACTTATATATTTCTAAATACATACATATTATAGACTAGCTTTTGCCAGTGGCTTCGCCCGCGTGTAGGTTGGAAAATATCCCGCGGGAACGTACTACCGGGATAAAAAGTAGCCTATGTGTTAATCCAGGTTATAAACTAACTGTGTTCCAAATTTCATCCAAATCCGTTCAGTAGTTTTTGCGTGAAAGAGTAACAAACATACATACAAACTTTCGCATTTATAATATTATATAGTAGGATAAATTACACCCAGACACAGAACAAATGATTTTGCTCATCACTCAAATATTTGTCCTGATTGGGAATCGAACCTACGACTTCAGTCTTAGTAGTCAGGGTCACCAACCACTGACTAACAGGCCAGTCAAATTATAATCAGACTGTTTCCCAATTAAACTATGTATAATAATATTTTTAATATCATAAGAAAAAAAGTTATGTTTGTGCAGATTTAGTTGACAAACGAAATATACAGGCAAAAAAAATTACATAATTTTATTACACTGTGATTATTTTTATTGCTATGTCTTCTACTTAGATGAGATTCCAAAAATTTAATACTGTCATTGCCCAAGTGTATTTACAAGTTAGCTACCTGCCTACTTACGTACCTTTTTGTCGACTGTACGCACCAACAGACTCGTCAGACTCGTCTAAGTAAAAAACGTAACTTAATTGATTGATGTGTACCTTTCTGTTACAGACGGCGGTCAAAGTGGAAACACACTCGTGTCGACACGCTACAAAGAAGACGAATTTACATAAAAACCAAAATCAAAAAGTCATACCTTGTAAGTAACCTCTTTAGATACATTCGTAGGCTGAAGATTCTTCGCCTCCCGACTACATATTTATTACTTTATTCTCCGGTATATTTATTTGTCAGTTTGAGTGGGCATGATTTGCATTAAGATTTGTGACTGAGTATTTAGTACTGCACGTAAAACATGATGCCTATAATATTATTGAGGCCCTAAGGGCCCTTTGGTTATAGGGAACCTATGAATTTTTTAGAAACGTTACATTACGATGACACAAAATTATCATGTGTGTCATTAATTCGTAAAGGATCCGGCTCGAAGGACCCGCATATTTCTCATATATTTAGATTTGATTAGAGTTGGATCCGGCTGATAATTATAATAAGTTTCCTTTTATTATAAACATTAGAAAATAGATTAATAACAGAATTACTTTCCATGAAACAAAAAAGCTTGTTTAAGTAACTATGAAAAAGCCCTTTTTCATATTAAACGCGACGATTAAAAGGTATGCCAGTCCATCTACCAGTTTATAACCTCATTCCTCACATTCCACAAAGTACGTTTTTATTCTTGGCTCCCCATAAACCTTGCTATAAAAGAGAAATCTTTTTTACGGCTCCATCGTGGTCTTAGCACGTTAAACTTAGATCTCGGTTTATTCAATGGCGGCAAAAGTCGTTTGTGAGTGAGGAACTTTATTTTAATGTTTGCTTGGTTTTGACGCGGTCGTTTTTAACTATAAATTGGTCTTTTCAACTTGTCTGAGCTGAATTGGGATAGTTATAAAACTTTGTTCTGACGCCGCGTCGCTTTGATGGTAAAATGCCTAATAAAGAGTAGATTGATTCAATAAGAAAGATCATTTAAGTTCAACTGTTCAGTGCTTCGTGATGTTAAAGATCTTTCCGAAAACAAACACGTTGACGTGATAATTTTACTAATATTTCCTATACATTTTTATTTCTGGCTAGAAAAATCTTATAGAAAATCGGTTTTCAACACGAATGGCTAAACACAGTTTTACAAAATAATAGAGCACATGACTCCAATATCCAGTACTTTGGCAGCTAAGATACTTCATATTATAAATAAAATTTACCAAGCAGAAGGCCAATCCTCGTAATTAAAAACTTTCAAAATCTAAGTCACAGTGTCAACTCGGAGACAATCAAAAATGTATGGAAAGTCGAGGTATTTTTGACAAATTGACACTGAAATCAGACTGTGAGCCTTCTTAAAATTACCAGAATTTCCCCTCAGATTTAATTGCATAGGGAATTAATCACCAATAATTAACAGGTATTATTTTGATTTATATGTATTTTATAACTACCTAGACTATAAGCGAATCGTGTCATTCCTTATAACTGAGAGAACACACAAGTATTTATCTCTGTTCTTGTTAGCTTACATGTGATTGTCTAGCCTCTCTTGGAAGTGCAATAAATAAAAATACATTCATTAATGCATTTAATAAATAAAGTTCAGAATCTATTGCTTGTTAATAATTAAACTCAGTCAACCAACACCGACACCAACGCTCAGTCTACACCGAAGTAGGCAATTTGTCCGCGAATAAAGACACAATAGCAACTTGTGAGCCTCGGAAACTGCGGTGTGCTGTACAACGTCACTGTTGAAAAGCTTCGTTACCGCGCGGTTTTGTCTGGCGACGACTGAGATAACTGCCTGTATTGTCTGAAAGAGCCTTTGATTTGAGCGTACAATTTGGTGGAGTTATATTTAAGTATAGTGCTTGATTTCTCTCTCTCTCAGCTCTCAGGCGTCCAGTAAGTGACGGTCTTTGTCCATCTAGACCATGGTGACGGTGGTATGACAATATGATAACGTTTGTAATGCCAACATGGCCAGAGATGGCATACAACGTGGAAGGAAAAAGGGAGGCTTTTGCCCAGCAGTGGGACACATTATACAGTAACCACTAAGAAAAATATGCTTCTTTTTTGGTTTATAGTATGTTTTGGGCTGTATCATATATCATGTAGAAGTATCATATAACCCAGTTGGGGTTCCGCTCCATGTAAAATATTGGTATTCAGCTGCATCCGGTTAGACTGGAAGCTGACCTCGACATAGTAGGGAAAAGGCTAGGCAGGTGATGATGTTGGTAGGTTTTGGGTTGCGGCTAAATAATAACAGCCGTACGAGTCGATCGATCAAGTTAAGCTGCGCTTGCCGCGGTTGGTCCGTGGATAAGTGACCATCTTTACCAGAACCAGACCCAGATAGTTTAAGATAAGGTCAGGAAAACGATGACGTCACAGAAATTTGCAGCATTTAGGTATTAATACAAAATTCAAAACTGGCTCATATGTTTCAACAAAAAAATAAAATATTACAATTAATTTATAAAATAATTATCTACTAATACAAATTCTTTAAGACTGTCATAATTATCGTATTATGACATACATGCATCATTAAAATTAATAATCAGATACTACAATGTAACAAAACAGCTGAAGTAAAACAATACAACGTTAAAATTAATTTACACACAAGTTCATTGTGTGGTAGACTGAAGCTAATTATGAAAATGTTTCACGAAACAATGTACACATATTGTTTAAAAATGTTCGTTCATTTTATATCGTACAACTAGCTGCTTCCCTTGGCTCCGCCCGCGTGGACGTCGATAATTATCAAAAAGCCTATGTTACAGCTTTTAACATCAGCTAACTGACAGTAAAAATCCCGTAAAAATTGGTCCAACCGATACAAATATTAGCAGACACAAACAGACAGACAAAAATGTAAATATCTTTATTTTTTGTTAAATGTACCTTATACAGGTAACTTATAATTTGGACTTTTAAAAATATGAGGAATGAGGTGAGATAATTATTAATCCGAACGTTTAATGTGGAAAAAGACATTTTTATTATTATGTTGTTATGAATCTGTTATTCAGATGCTTATAATAAGTGAAAATCTAAACATTCAGCTCATTGAATCCAGTCACAAACAGAATATTTTTGAAGTATAAGTATTAAATGATAGATAACAATAGAAAACGAAGCACTGACACTAATTTTTCTTAAAAATTACGCTACACAGAACAGACTCACAGAATTAATTACGTTCATTCGTTGGTTAACACTGTCACTTTTTCATCCACCCTTTTAAATTTGGGAACATTACTCCTTAGAGATACCTAAAGTGGTTAAAGCTATTCGTCCCTAGAGCAAGATCTGGGGACAAAATAACGACAATGAAAACCAATGATATCTGCAGTACGATCGTCAAGTGTTTAATGTTGGGTTCTTTTTTTTTCATTTTGTTTAAACGCTGCTTTTAACTACCACTTTTGCACAAAGTGCTGTTGCGTGCAGTCCAGTCTTGCAAGATAAGCATAAAGCAACACTTTTACTTGAAAACGTTGCTTAAAGTTAAGTTATAATTAACGGCAAGCCTCATGAAGCCCGCGAAATTAAGATTTTTCTTTCGTTTTTTTTTTTTCTTTGAATTTTTGCGGGATGCTTTCGTTCTTCTCCTTAACCATATACATATTTTTGATATTTAAATTTTCTCTTTTTAAATTTGAGCAACACTTATGAAAATCTCCTTGATGTTCAAAGACTCAAGACACCAGAACATAGTCCAGCTAAAAATTAAGTAAAACCATTTTTATTTGTTCAAAGAATCAGTACCGCCATACAACGAAGCAATGCTACTTGTAGCATGGACTGATCTTGGATGGCCTTTTGGGCACTTTTCTTATTGACAACGATGCGAACAAACTTTTTGAATACCTATAATTATTTTCTTTTTTATATAGTTGAAGATATCGACGCTTGAAAGGCTAGATTGACTAAGCGACATAGTAGCCTTTGTCACTCAGTCAGTCTCACCTTTCAAGCGTCGATATTATTTTAAGACTGTTAGTTTTTAAAATTATGGAAATATTTTTCATTCTAACTGAAATAAACAACTGCTAAATACCTTATTCACATCAGAGATCAAGTATTTTGGAAACTAAATAAAGTATACCACGAAAGATCACACTTAACGTGTCAATTTTCTTCTAACGTCGCTTAATCTCATTTGGTATTCCACAGATGATTACAACCGTGTGGTGCTAGAAACGGTGGACCGGGAGCCTGACTCCGACTACATAAATGCTTCCTACATAGATGTGAGTAGTTGTCATTCTTTAACATATTCTAGTTATTATAAGAATCTAACACTGAAATAATATAAACTTTACTGTGAAAAGAGGCACCCTTTTGTTGTTGTCTGAGCACATGGTATTACCGTAGACGCGGCATAATAGCAACTATAAGTCGAAATTCACATCGACGTAATAAAATCGTAGCACTATTTATTTAGAGATGTCAGCAAAACTGAAGGAGTCCGCTAGGACCGATGCCTGCCAGGGTCGCGAGACTTGTTCGAAAGAGTTACCGTGGCCCTGGTACAGGCAACTGAAGGAACACGGGTGGGTTTTAGTCGGTAAAAGTCTGACAAGCCCTCCCGCTCCACTCAGAGCGGAAGACATAATTTTTTGATGATTTGCCACTTACAAAAAAAAAGTTTTCTTTTCTTTGCTCGGCTCTTTAGGGTCCTGTGATGTTTTAGCCTATAGCCTTCTTCGATAATTGGGCTATCATGCTCTAAACGGCTAAACGTGCTCTTCGAGGCACGGAGGAATCTTGGTATGTAAAGATGAACACCCATCCACGAACCAACCGCGGTAAGAGTAGCTTAACCTGACTGATTGATCCGTGCGGTTGTTAACTTAGCCACAAGCCCCTCAATAAAATAACCGAATAATATTAAATTGTATTAATATACTCCTTTTCTATGACGGATGGAACGAACTTCACAACATATTCTTGATAATTCTATAGTACCTCATCCTATGATTTCAAGGACTATTTACCCCATCACCGTCTTTAATTATAGCCACAGCGCCTACAGCTCATCTTGTAGCGTATTATTACGAACAGATTAATTAAATTGTCTTAGTAAAGCCAAATTATCTTTAATTAATAGGTAATAAAGGGCAATGCGGTCGATGCTCATGAATTAGCTACCAATTATTGTTTAGTACTGTGCAAATTGATACTATTTGGCCTTCAGGGTTGGCTTGTTTACCCTACAAAGGCATGAAGCATAGGGTTTCAAGTTCACTCATTCTCCATAGACAAGGGTGCAATGTCTGGTGGGCTGAGATTTCAGTAATTTTTAATACAGGTTTTTTATTTGTTTCATAGAGACAGTTAGGGTCGGTTCACATCTGACGGACGATGCGTCAGCGTATCATCGGTCGCGTCTATTCGGTCAAATAGTGTGTTTTCATATCTGACGGAAGATGCGTCGGGCATAATTTTGCATTTCCGTGATAAATCGTTCTGTATCAAACATTTTCAATGCAAGAAAACTTCGAACGGTCAGTACACAAATATCTCCGCAGATGTTACGTCTAGTCTGAATGCATCAGTCAATATACGCGTGGCACGACGGTGCCGCCCTTTACGTCGGCCGACAATGCGTTGACGGAAACGGAACAGACGCTGTACGCTCGACGCACTAACGCATCATCGGTTAAGTGTGAAAGGTTGAATGTTTTCTCATATAATTGTCTGTTCTGGCGTTACGCGACCGATGATACGCGACGCATCTTCCGTCAGATGTGAACCGACCCTTACTGAAAACAAAGTTAATTGACAATAACTGAGGAATCTTATAAGGCCCAATATTTGTCATTATCATCATCGTTTTAAGCCGAAACACGTCTACTGCTGGACATAGATCTCCCCCAATTTATTTGCCATAATCGCCACGCTTGGCTGGCGGGTTAGCGATAACAGTATGGTGTTAAAATGCATAGAGAACGCTGCTGTCCATTCCCCTGTAAGTCTCTTAGTCGCCTCTTGTGACACCCACGGGAAGAAATGGGAGGATATTATTGCTAGCTTATTCCAAGCCTATTCCAAGCTTGGGCTCTTGAGTGTTACTTTTCCTTAAACAAAGTCTACGCTATCGTAGCACGGTGAGAGCTACGCCGTAGCTAACTCGTAACGAGCTCGTAAACGTGGCTACGGCTTTAAGGTCTATGTTCAAAATCGTAGCTTTTTTAAGGTTGTCGGATGTCCCAAAAAAGGGGAAGCTATTTCACATTTAACATAGGTACTGTACCGGTTGTCAGCTTAATTCGACCTTATGTAGTGCAGGTTGACAATAAATTAACTCTGCTTGTATTCGAATAGACAAACAAATTTGAATGAGCTATAAAAGCTGTATTCGTTTTTCATTTAGAAAAATAAGTGGGAAATTAAGGTGCGGTGATGTAAACTTTACACAAAAGCTTGAAATAAGCGTAATAATTTTAATGCTGTTTAATTTTACACAACACGCTGAAATACAATAGAGAACTTACTTTGGACTGTGTGAAGAATTATACGGCTAGAAAGGAATGACTACCTAGATGATGACTTTGAAAGAAGTATGGAAGAAAGGAACGCTTTGCACAAGCCCCAAATAAATTGGTATAAGGGGTCATCCATAAATTACGTCACACGTTAAGGGGGAGGGAGGGGGTCGACGAAGTGTGACATTGTGTGACAAGGGGGTGGGAGGGGTCCTAAATTTCGTGACGTCACATTTCATAATCAATTTTAATCTAAGTGTTAAGTAAAACACATAGTCGTATGATAGCTATTGCCCCAGTATCGAGGCATACTTGTTTAAGCGATCATGTGGCATTTGTGGTCTATATTTTGCATCATAAAGGCCGTTAATCAACACAAGCAAATACATAAGAAACAACAAGTTTTGCCCAACGTGAAGATTCGTCCTCAAAGAATTTCTGCTAGACGTGCCAGAGAAATTCTTTGTTTGGATGAAGACGATGATGCTGTATGATTCGATGAGAAAGATGTGGACACAACGAATATTCCTGACATTAACAACCCAAACGAGAACGAAGTGGTTGCTATGCCATGCATATGCCTACCTATATGGACTCAATGTGATTAAGTTTGATCTTTAATTAATATAATTAATCGTTTTTTGTTTTGTTAATTTCTTGCAGTATTTGATTTGATGTTCATTTTATTAAAAAAAAAACATTTAAATTTCGGAATTGCTATTTTAATTCAATAATTATTTCTAGATGTAAAATTATAAAATTTTTGACGTCACACTAGGGAGACCCCCCCGGGTCTCACAAATGTGACCTGCTGTGATAAGGACGGGGGAGGGGGTCAAAAATCATGAAATTCGTGTGACGTAATTTATGGATGCCCCCTAAGGGCAAGATAATGATGATAGGTACTGACTTTGTGTATAGTCAGTTCCCTGTATTATCTGACCCCTTTTCCTCATTTCTTCTGTGTAGGAGGGTTCAGGTAATACAGGGCACTTACTGTACCTCCCAGACAAAAGTATTAAACATAAAAATACAGCAAAACTCTATAAATTCCACCAACGCCAGCAGTTTTCAAAATGTCCGCCACTCCAGTACATAAAGGTTCCAAAGTAACAAACGTTTGAATTCGCCATTTTATAAGATGGGTTCCGAGCCATCATGAATTCAGTCACGTCCGCACATAATGACTGTACGAATTGTTGGGCTCAATATCCGACTGAAAAGACCCGAATCAGGAACTGAACGACCCTGAAGGACCAAAGAATATCAACTAGATATTGTATAGAATTGAAATCGGTCCTAAGGTTTCTGATAAAAATAAGGAGTAAGGATAGTAAAAAAGACTAGGCAGGTTTAAGGTTGTAAAGAATTTGTTGAAAGAAGAAAACACAGGACCTACGCTGATCCTTCTATTATACCAGTATACCCTTCTAATATTATAAATGTTTAAGTTTGTGTATTTGGATGCATAGATGTTTGGATGTCTGTTACTCAGTCACACTAAAACGGCTGAACGGATTTGGGTGAAATTTTGCACACAAATGGTTTACTAGCTTTTGCCAGCGACTTCGCAAATGGATGTCGGCAATTATCCCACAAGAACGTATTACCGGGATAAAAAGTACCAGATATGTTAATCCAGCTTATAAACTATCTGTATGCCAAATTCCATCCGAATCCGTTCAGTAGTTTTTGCGTGAAAGAGTACCTAACATCCATCCATCCAACCATCATAGGTTATGTACATCATATATTTTTTTTAGTTTTATCATTCTCTTATTTTAGAAGTTACGGGGGGAGGGGGCACACATTTTACCACTTTAGAAGTGTCTCTCGCGCAAACTGTTCAGTTTAGAAAAAAATGATATTAGAAACCTCAATACCATTTTTGAAGACCTATTCATAAATACCCCACACGTATGGGTTTGATGAAAAAATTTTTTTTGTGTTTCAGTTCTAAGTATGGGGAACCCCAAAATGTATTGTTTTTTTTCTATTTTACTGTGAAAATCTAAATGCGGTTTACATAATACATCTACTTACCAAGTTTCAACAACATAGCTCTTATAGTTTCTGAGAAAAGTGGCTGTGACATACACGGACAGACAGACAGACATGACGAATCGATAAGGGTTCCGTTTTTTGCCATTTGGCAACGGAACCCTAATAAAAAACGTACGCGTAAGTGATAAAGTTTCCCAAACAGATTAACTAATGACTGTCCCTAAGGGCAACTTAGTATCGATTTTATACAAATATGCAGGGGTTCAAACAGCTACGTAATTCGGTGATTGATCGATTGAGATTTTCTTTAGACTACAGGAAAGCAACTGAGCCATTAAACGAAGATTTTTCGCGTACTTCATTCTAGGTATATTCCCGGTTTTTCTAGTGTCATACAATATCCTTATTCTTCCTTAAAACTCTAGACTATAAAACAATAGCTTTACAAACTACTATAACAATGAAATCTAAAAGGAGTCTCGCTATTAAATTTCATGTTTACGCCAACAACGTCTATTTATCGGACAATATTCTCAGAAGCAAGCGCTTAGTGAAATTAAAATTCTGCTGAATAGAATTAATGCGCTACAGGTAGTCACAAAATAGATAAGTACAGAAGGTTAGCTCCATACGAGCAAAACGCATGCACACAGAACCAGCCTTGAAACCAGAACGGATAGTCGCGGGGGTTACAGATTGACGTGATCACATGTATGTAATTTTATGTAATTTTGTCATACAAACGCGACACTATTTCATAGTCATTTAAAAGAACGCGATGATCCACGCTAAACTAACCAAAAGCATGCGTTGCTTGTTACGCATGCTTTTGGTTAGTACGCGTCCAAATACACGCTTCAAATACCTACAGCGACTATACGACTGGCATTTGTTGGAGAGCTGTGAACGCGTCCATGTGCGTACTGTTTTGACTTCTCATATGCAGCTGAGAATATGCCTGGCCTAGTGTAGGTAGTTGGTTCCAGGCAGACTTTATTTATTTAATTTTTACCATTGCTCTCAAAACAGTGATGCAGAACGTCGCCGCGTCGTGAGGAAACATGGCATATTGTTCTAAATCCAAAAATTCAAAGTGTGTGACTTTAACCAATCTGTACGGTGGTGACAGCCTACTCCTTAGAGCGCAGCACATGAATCACGCACGCACTGGGCCCGCGTGCGGAAACGGCCCACTGCCTCTTTAAGATAAAGCCTGTGCCCCAGCAGCGGTAACGTCGATTATGTTTTTGCTTATATTATATGTATATATATATATATAAACTTTATTTCAGATTAAATAATCCATATTTGTGTTAGTAAGTACTTAACAACTAAGTTAATAAGTACAATAAACGACACGTATTAATAATACAAAATAAATTAAATAGAAAATAAAAATAAAATTAAAATTAAATCAAATCAATTAGACACGTGGAGTGCAACTCAGTGTCTAATAAAAGGCCCGACCGACCGACAGATATTGACCTTCTGTAAATGTCTGTCTGGTGACGTGACTTGCTGATACTGTCGCCAGCACTTATCAGGCAGGAAGCTCTACTAAGTATTACCTTGTAAGGTAAATTGCAGTAACATTAATTTTCTATATTTTTCTGTTATAATTCTCGTTGCCTTACCAGCCTCAGCCTTGCCTTGATTAAAAACTGGTACAGACAAGTAAATAAGTAGTTAACGTAATAGACACGTCTTCTGATATTGCATTTGAAGTCTGATTAGTCTCGATTTACCTAGGTCGAAGATTTTTATAAGTTTAGCCTGCCTGGACCTATGCCTACAGTTCCAAGGTGTTAAGTACATCTGCCAGCACATCAAGCTACTACAATCTGTCAAATTTCTTTAATAGATTTTCAATTGTATCGCTTAAGCATTAGATTCAAGGTCGGTTGGCAGAATTTGTCAGTTTCGGGTACCTTGATGTGCGTCTATACATGACAGTGCATTTTTTATTCTATTTTTAATGGCATTTTGGTTATAACTTAACTACTAGAATCTAGTGCTGAAAATACATAAAACAATAACATTAATCATCAAATCCACACTAATATTATAAATGCAAAAGTAACTCTGTCTGTCTGTCTGTCTCGCTTTCCTGCTAAAACTACTGAACCGATTTAAATGAAAGGTACACAGATAGTTTAGAGCCTGAGAAAGGACATAGGCTACTTTTTATCCCGGTAGTATGTTCCCGCGGGATAATTTCCGACCTCCACGCGGGCGAAGCCGCTGGCAAAAACTAGTTCGGAATAAATTATAATGCTGGCGTTGGAGGATTAGATTTTTACGCGGATTTGACAACTGCACAATTCACCACCGGTCATAAATTAAGATAAGAAAATACAGTCGTGTAAAGTAGATCGTACTATTTTTCGAATTGCGCTGATTGGGGTATATTTGTCACGCGAAATTTTCGTTTGTACATTACCCAGCTTAGATATTAGTGGCAATTCTCACGATAAGCCAAAAATAATATCGCATACCAGAGCTGGGTGGCGGAGAAGTAACAGCCTCAATTTACGAGATCCAAAATGGATGATGGATCCCAAATTGTAATATAACTCTATAAAAAATATTTAATTACCACTGCTCTCCAAACGGTAAACGAAAACATCGTGAAGAAACCGACATGTCCTAGAACCAAACGTTCGAAGACATGAGCCATCTACTAACCCGCAATGGGCCTGTGCGGTAGTTTACGGCCTGTTTCCCAATAGTGGGAACATTAAAGGCTGTGTAGGTAAAGCTACCATATTAATTTAATGTATTAACAATTTGTCCTCGACGCAAATAATACAAACACGTCGCAGTTCATTATCCAAAAAACCAGAAACAGCATCTTGCTAATATTGGGCAAAAAAACTGTATTGAAACTAACTATGAAAAGTCGTGTTCGAGGCGATTTCAACTACCATTGTGTTATTCAGTAAGGTTGTTGTACATTTCACTGGCGTTTATAATATTTGAGTGGAATCGTAGATAAAATCAGGTAAGATCTTGCCTTTTCCCTTGCTTGACCTTTTGCGTTAGAACTTTATGAACGTGACGCCAATACTTTATACGCTACTAGCTTTAGCCAGCGGCTTTGCCCGCGTATTATACACATAAACCTGGGTGTACTACGTGAGCTCGACAAATGAATGTGCGAATGATAAATGATAAATGATAAATGATTTTATTTCTGTAAGTAGGTTTGTACAAACACTTTTACATGTCAATTATATTTTTTTTTTTAACTAGATGAGTTCGGCGTTTCCTAACTGACTACTCTGAGAAGAAAGGCCGAAACAAACTCAGAGGTCACAGTCTCTTTTAAAGTCCAGACATAATCTTGTTCACATCATGTGAAGATCATGTAGATTGGTGACTGAAATGGTCTTTTGAAGAAAGAACCACACAGATTGAGTGGACCTGTCCAGTCAGTGCAAGCATTTGTCACTAATCGTTTAGCTCAACTCGGAAGATAAGGAGCCCAACGCTTTGACGAACAGTACCAAAGAAAGGACATTTGGGTAGGCCACATAAATTACTCAAACTGCCAGATCGTGATTACTGAGAACGAAAGAAAAAAAAATAATAATTAAAAAAGACCCACATAGTCTTCACATTCACAATAATTAAAACAATACGATACTTTACAAAGTAAATAATCATGTCATTGTATATATAAAAATTATCAATGTCAATGTGTATATAAAAAAAAAGAAACGGATATAATTTTGTTGGTCAGATCATTTGATGACCATGTAGATCGGTGTCTGAAATGGTCTTTTGAAGAAAGAACCACACAGATTGAGTGGACCTGTCCAGTCAGTGCAAGCATTTGTCACTAATCGTTTAGCTCAACTCGGAAAATAAGGAGCCCAACGCTTTGACGAACAGTACCAAAGAAAGGACATTTGGGTAGGCCACATAAATTACTCAAACTGCCAGATCGTGATTACTGAGAACGAAAGAAAAAAAAAAATTAAAAAGACCCACATAGTCTTCACATTCACAATAATTAAAACAATACGATACTTTACAAAGTAAATAATCATGTCATTGTATATATAAAAATTATCAATGTCAATGTGTATATAAAAAAAAAAAAGAAACGGATATAATTTTGTTGGTCAGATCATTTGATGACCATGTAGATCGGTGTCTGAAATGGTCTTTTGATGAAAGAACCACACAGATATTGCCACTAACTACTCAAACTGCCAGACAATAGTCAAAAGTGAAACAGTGACCCACATAGTCCTCAAATTCTCAATAATCAAAGTAATATTCATACAATTAATATTCATGTCATGTGAAATAATAAAAAAAAAGAGTAAAAAATTGCAAAATAATAATAATAAAACAACAGTCAGTGTAGATTTATTGGAGCAGTTCAATCCCAGGCCGTTTTATCCTCAATATAGTCTTTAACAGTATAATAGGCTTTCTGACATAATTTACGCTTTATAAAAGATTTGAATTTATTTAGGCTTAGTTCTTGAATGAGGCTAGGAAGTTTATTATAAAAACGAATACATTGGCATCTAAACGAGCCACCTATTTTCTTGAGCCTGGTCTTAGGAACAACAAATTTTTGTTTGTTTCTAGTATTGACATTATGGATATCACTGTATCTTTTAAAGAGATTAATATTTTTATGTGCAAACAGCAGATTTTCATAAATGTACTGAGAAGGCACAGTCATTATATTAATCTCTTTATATTTGTCTCTGAGTGAGTATCTGGGACTTAATTTATAAATCGAACGAATTGCCCTTTTTTGTAAAACAAAAATTGTCTGAATATCGGCGGCATTTCCCCACAGCAGAATACCGTACGACATCACGCTATGAAAATAACTAAAGTAAACTAAACGGGCTGTCTCTAAATCAGTTAAATCACGAATTTTTCTAACAGCGTATGCTGCAGAGCTAAGTTTTTTTGACAATTTATCTATATGGGGGCCCCATTGAAGCTTGGAATCCAGAGTTATGCCTAAGAATACTGTGGTATCTTCGGGTTTCAACACTTCACCCTTTATGAGGACACTAGTTTCTACTTGTCTAACATGAGGTATCGTAAACTTAATACATTTGGTTTTTTTCTCGTTAAGAAGTAGGTTATTAACATTAAACCAGTTAACTACATTAGCAAGGGCTCTATTTACATTGTCAGTAACCAACTGCTGACGTTTGAGTTTGAATAAAAGTGAAGTGTCGTCTGCAAACAACACTATATCATGTTTATCCTTTATGAGGTAAGGCAAGTCATTTATATAAATAAGAAATAAAAATGGGCCTAAAATTGAGCCCTGAGGGACCCCCATTCTAACTTTAGATCCAGGTGATCTTTTTCCGTTGACGTCAACTCTCTGAATCCTATCACTTAGGTATGAAGTAAGAAGATCCAGAGAGGCGTTCCGGATTCCGTAGTGGTGAAGTTTCCTGATCAAGGTTTCATGAAGAACACAATCGAATGCCTTGGACAAATCGCAAAAAATACCCAAAGCATCGCATTTGTCCTCCCACGCATTATATATATGACCTAAAAGTTCAACTCCGGCATCGGTAGTTGAACGACCCTTTGTGAAACCAAACTGTTTCTTGTGTAATAAGTTATGTTTATTAAAAAATCGTTGCAATTGATTTAGAATAAGTTTTTCAAAAATTTTACTGAAGGTAGGTAGCACTGAAATTGGTCTATAGTTAGTAGGGTCTGATGTGCTACCTGATTTAAACAACGGTATTATTTTGCTGTTTTTCATAAGATCAGGAAACTCGCCACGGTCAATACAATTATTAAAAATAACAGCTAAAGTTGGTGCTACAATGTTTATGATCGACTTAGCAGTATCCACAGAATTACCCCATAAATCGGCGGTCTTTTTTACATTCAAAGAGTGAAAAGTTTTAACGATATCGTTACAGGTTACATATTGGAAATGAAATTCACTATCACAAACAGGAACGTTTTCTTTAAGTAGAGACTCTGCAGCAGTGGGTGATGAGTTCAAAGATTTGGTAGTAGATACTGGAATCTCTGCAAAGAAATTTTCAAAGGCCGCGGCGACTTGAGAATCTGATTTAATTATATTATCCTCAATAGCTAGACTGTAGTCACTACTTCGGTTGCATGACCTTCCTGTTTCGCTATTAATGATAGTCCAAGTCGTTTTAATTACATTACTGCTATTTTTAATTTTTAAACTCAAATAACGTGACTTGGCTATGCTACAAACTTTTTTAAATAATTTAGAATAATTTTTGACATACAAATTAAATTCAGCAGTGTTTATACAAGTCCGTTCATCATATAATTCATAAAGTCGTTTTCTACTTTTATGTATACCAGTGGTGGCCCAATCACTAAAAGAAGCGTTAATACTAACCGAAAAAGTCTTTGGAATAAATATGTTATCAAATTGTGTGCAATACATTTTAAAAAAATCATTATATTGTCCATTAGGGTCATCATTTGGCAACACAAGTGGTAGATTATTCGAAAGTTTAGTTCTAAACATTTCCAAGCGATTAACAGTTTTTGGGTTAACAGTGATATCTTTCTTAGTTTTTTTTATGTTTACATTTGGAATAGTGATCAATTGACCACAATGATCTGAGTCTAATAAATTAATCATTTCTTTATGGATTGCTTTAACATCTGTATAAATGTTATCTAAGCATGTGGCACTAGTGGGAGTTATTCTAGTTGGCTCTAAGAATTGGTTGGCAAGATTGTATGACTGAAACAAACTTATAATTTTAGTAGAATAACACTTGTGCGACAAAACTGTACTGCGACTCACAATAGTTCGAATGCACGCTTGTGCGACCACGTAGTACACTAGGTTAGGTTAAGTTAAAACTGTGACCTCCTACGCATGAGCCGAGCGAGCGAAGCGAGCGGTGCCGCGGCAGCGGTCGGCGAGTGCTAGAAGCAACTACAATAGATTCAGTGTACTGTACCACATACCGACAGCAATTTTTATTCTGATGAAAATATTCGAACTCTTTTGAGACTGTCCATGCTTTCCTGTGACTTTTCTGCTTGTTCCCTCTCTTTTACGCTTTAGTCTTTCGTGTTTTTTTTTTTGTTTTGTAATACACCGTCAGATAGAATTTAAATTAACTGATAAAATTAAAAATAAATAAATTGATTGATTTCTTAAAGTTGGTAGTCCTGGTTACGTAAACATTCAACAATAAATCACCTAAATGAAAATAGGCAAAAATACAGCTTTTTCTGAAAATACTATTCGTTGTGTGGTGGTGATTTTAGCTCTAATGCAGGTACAGAAACTACA
Organism: Aporophyla lueneburgensis; assembly: GCA_932294355.1. Lineage (NCBI taxonomy): Eukaryota > Metazoa > Arthropoda > Insecta > Lepidoptera > Noctuidae > Aporophyla > Aporophyla lueneburgensis. The sequence goes on along the minus strand of OW028748.1, from coordinate 9,711,889 downwards.
GAGCTAGTTTTTGAATATTAACAGACGCATATGGCGATCGAAGTTATCATAGTTAGCATAGTTTACTATGCTCTTCGCGGTTGGTGAGTGTCACCATCCATTACATATCGAGACCCCACCGTGCCTCGAAAAGCATGTCTCCCGACTGTCATTTGTAGATCTCTAACAGTCATTATGGGTGTGAAAAGCCCAAGTACTAACACAATTCACAATTCTTTGCGCCCAAGAGTTCATCGAGATGAAAGCCAAAGCCGGCCACATATCCCTGGACTAACGCTTATCGCCGAAATCTGTCGCGGTAATGCAATGTTTGCTGCTCCTGGCATAAGCATACTATCGACCAAGTGCTCAAAAGAGAATGGCATATACATTATCACCATTGATGTTAGGTTTGCCGTAATCGCCACGCTTGGCGCCTGCCACGCTTGGCACCTGCCAGGTTGGGTTGGCGATCGTAGTAAGCGAGCGGAATAAAATACTAATTAGTGTGTATACTTTATTGGTGTAAGGTATAACTGTTTTGAGCATCGTATGTCTAAGTATTATCATATTAGTACGAATATGCTGACAGAAGCTTAGATTAATAACTTAGCGTCATAAATCGTGTACCAGATGAAGCCTATTAAATGTTATTGCAGTCGTAAAAGTCACGTTTGATGTCCTGTGCAGCCTCCGGGACTGTTAACTATTAAATGGGTATGTATATGTGCACATATGCCTATATACAGACCCTGCCTGCACATAGGTATGTGCATTGTATACACAAATGTACGTTAGGTATTTGAGATCGGGGTATTAAGGGCAGTTACATAATGATAAGTAGGTTTGTACAAACACTTACTAATTTGGTTGCCTTAATGTACAATATCTGGTTGACCGAGCTTTGCTCGGTATTTTTTGGTAAATTGTATTTAAAATAATCTAGACACGCGGTAGCGTGTCAAGCCAAGTTCAAGTAACAGAACTGGTGAGCAGCACCGTGTGTAATATTACACGAACCATTTGGAGCCACTTTTGACCCCCTCATAACTCAAAAACTATTTCACATAAACGTGTCAAATTTGGTTCATATAGTGAAACTTGCAAGATACATATGTACTCCAAATTTCATAAACATATCTCTAACGGTTATTTAGATATTAACGTCCAAAAATCGTCATTTTTATCACTGACTGACCTATAGATCAAAACTCTAACACAGTTCCAGATGACCTAGAAAGTTCAAATTTGGCAAGCAGATAGGTAATCAGGTGAATATAAAGGAATAAATCAGAAACTGGTAAATTTTTATCATTTTATTATAATTTTTCACTTAATTGATTCTATTAGGAACACTTATAACAAACACCATTGGGTATTAATTTTGTTATAAATAAGTACCTACTAATAATTTATGTACAAAAATTAATGATATCCCATCAAAAACATAAATGTGAAATGAGAGCCAAGTTCAATATTATGATATATGGCTTGGTTGTTGACTTCAACGACAAAAGAAGTGAGATCTAAATGGGTGCCAAGTTCAATGGTCAGTCCTGACATTTATTTATAACTACATAAAATATAATTTCTTCTTATAACTTAGGATAATATATTGTAGCCTAAGGTCTGACTTGGCTAGTTTTCATATACGAATTATATTATAGTCTTCGCAAGTTCTAAACCTGTTACTTGTCGGTTCTTATGTTATTATTCCGAAATTTTGGCTTGCTGGTAGAAACTAGCCATGGAACATAATAATTCGTATATGAGAACTAGCCAAGTCAGACCTTAGGCTACAAAATATTATCCTAAGTTATAAGAAGAAATTATATTTTATGTAGTTATAAATAAATTTCAGGACTGACCATTGAACTTGGCACCCATTTAGATCTCACTTCTTTTGTCGTTGAAGTCAACGACCAAGCCATATATCAATGGGTCTCCCTTGTTTTACCGAAAAGAAATTGCCAAATTATCACTTCCCAAACAAATTTTCGCATAATTTCATTTGCCAAATTATTACTTACCAAAAAATCTCTTTACAAATAATTGTTACGAAAACCTATGTTTGGCAAGTGAACGTTTGAACAATAACTTGTTCACCAACTAGTACTTTTACCATTTTTTATCTAGTCAAATATTTCAGTTGGTATAACATATTTTACGCAAAATCAAATAAGCCAAATATTTGGTGTCGTCAATTTTAAACTTACCATTTCTGTTTAGTCGATTGCGTAGCCAATGACAAAAAATTTGCATCTATATGTTAGTTGCACAGATTATACAAATTAAATTACAATGTGTAAATAAGTGGGTAGATGGTAAATCATAAATGTCACGCGATGTGGGTAAGTCATGCAAAACACTATCACTGTGTTGTATGTAAAATACCGATTAATACAATTCTGAAATAAAAACGCCTTGTAAAACCGAATAGTAAGACAAATAAACACATAATTGCTCGTCAGAGAGAAGTATAATATTATGTTTAGTATCAGAAGGTAGAATCAAAAAACATGCAAGCAAGCATGCAGCATGGAAGCAGGCATGCAGCGTGCACGCAGACATGCAGCATGCAAGCAAGCATGCAACATACAAGCAGGCATGCAACATGCAAGCGGACATGCAACATGCAAGCAGGCATGAACCATGCAAGCAAGCAAGCAGCAAGCAAGCATGCAGCAAACAAGCAAGGCTGCAGCAAGCATTGTTTCTGTCACGGCTCTGGCGCTGCGGGCTTTGGGCGGCCCCACGCGAACTTCCCCACCCCTCCGCGCCTACCAAGTTTAAATTACACTCTAGGGGTAGGGCAGAGAAGACTGCGTAAAGTCGGTTTTGCAGCGTTTCGTTTCTGTCACTAAATTTTGTAGCAAAACTTGTTGACTTTTAGTTTATTCGGAGGATTGAAAATCGGAATGTCGTTTTTCGGACCGAGAACCCTTCGAGCATTTGATTCTTCGAACGTATGATAATCGGAAAACTAACAAATCGCATTTACGACTTTCGGTAAAATAAATTTCGTGATTTTTAATAATAGACATTATAATTCTTAGGTATTATGAAATTCGGACTTTTGAAAATCGGAATATCGAAATTCGGAATAAAATATTTCGGAGTATTTGGGTGTTACCTTTGCTATTTTGTACTCGCGTTAATAAATGATTACCTATATTAAAATAAAATTGCATTTTTAATTATACAATTCCCAAAAAAATCTTATTTTTGCCTGTATATTTTTTGTCATAACAAATCATTTGACTAAACGTTTATTGTCTTAATGTTGTTTGCTGTAATAAATCATTTGATTAAAGACCAAAAGCCTTAATGACATTATCCTTGGTAACAATCTGCCAAGTAAACATTTGACCAAATGAAAATGTGCGTACTAAAATTATTCCAAATATTACATTGGTATAAAAAAGGTTGCTAAAATATGTTTGGGTAATGAAAATTTGGCAAAATCTTTTCGGCAAAACAGCAGGATCCCTAATATTGAACTTGGCTCTCATTTCACATTTATGTTTTTGATGGGATAAGTTTATGTTCAAGTTGATAATCTATAAAGTTGGTCATTGAAAACACTAACAAAACCAGATTTTATAAAAATTAATCCTAGCTAGATCGATTTATCGCCCCCGAAACCCCCTGTATACTAAATTTAATGAAAATCGTTGGAGAGATTCAGATTATATATATATACAAGAATTGCTCGTTTAAAGGTATAAGATAAGATAAGATACATGTCAGTGAATTTAAAGTTTTGTCCTAAGTTGCAAAGATATATTTTTTGTTTTTTTACTTTTATAAAAACCAAAACAGAACAGTGGTTTTGTTGCCTTAATGTACATGCCAGTGTCATATGTATAAAGTGTTGAACAAAGTTGGAAAGATATATTTTTTTTTATTTCATTCGTTTTCGGTATCAATTCCAAACACGTGGGTAAAGTATTGCCTTTTAATTTATTTTGACCTTGTATTCATCAATCAACCATGCATAATATGTATTTATTACGAGATTCTGCTAACAAATATTCGAAATCTAAATCGCACTGTTCAATTACGTAGTTCCACGATTTCACAGGGATTAACTGTCCAACAATATTCGCACAAATGCCGTATAAGTAGGTAAATTATGTTGAAATTGAAACTGGATTGAAGCTTGTTAACTGTCGAAGTGTCGAACTAATGAATAAATAATAGGAATGTATCCATAAAATCGGAGGACAGGGTGTTGTGGCGCAACATGGGAGAGGCCTATGTCCAGCAGTGGACTGCGATAGGCTGAGTTGATCCATAAAATTACAGTTTTTCCTTAAAACCTTATAGGTAGGTACGTTGATTTACCGAAGGTACGAAGGGGCCGACGAGTTCTGGTTCTGGAGTGCGACTGCGTATCAGAGGGCGAAGCGTTGGAAGGTTGCGGAAAGCACAGAACCGGTTGACATGGCTTGGAATAGGCCATTTTTTTGGATTATCCAAGAGGGGACATCATGATTATCATTTCAGCAGCAGGACGGCCACTACTGGACAGAAATAGGTCTTCCCCAAGGAGAGGGATTGTCCTAATCGCTACACTTGGCACGCGCTTAAATACTGAAATAAAATAAAACCATTAAGAATCTAATTCTAATTAGTATAATAACGAATTAATAATGATTGAGCTGTGACAATAAAAGTATATTTTTGATATATCTCTAATTTAATTTCTACTTGGATGTCGACCTCCTGCCGTCATATAAATAATTCATCAGAGCTATTCGCGCAACTCATCAATTGAGCACAAATATTGAAAGCTGCGTTTCACCAAGAAGATGAGGAACTTTTCTATTAAATGTATTGAAGCTCTATTTCAGTCGTTCCATCACTTAGCAATCATCACTGAAAACACTTTTTTTGTGAATACTGAGGTGGCAGGACTAATGATAATACTAGATCTAAAAGGTATTAAGAGAACGTAGAGGAAATTTTTATAATATTTTTTTTTTTATAATTGAAGCCAAAAGATGTCCACTGCTGGACATCACGATCACGACCACGATCACGATCTGCTCAACTATATAACAGAATAAATAAACACGTGTATATCTACTCAAAAAACTATCATGACTCCAAAAAAATAATAAGAGAATGGATAATAACGCTTACTTATTGTGATACTGAGACACTTCTGCAACACGTACATTGACACACGCGCACACAAACATCCCTCTCTCACACTCATATACACCACCACACACCCAAACCAACTAAAACATACCACACAACCCCTCCCCACCCACACACGCCTAATATTGTAATTTTTGTTCTTTGTATACGTAGTACCTACTTATATTTACTACTAGCTTTTGCCCGCGGCTTCGCCCGCGTGTATGTAGGAAATTATCGCAAGAGGACGTACTACCGCGGTAAGAATGTATGAATCCATGTTATACATACATAAAATTACGCCTTTTTCCCATGGGGGTAGGCAGAAACTATGGAACGCCACCTGCTACGATCCTTACATATCATGTGTGTTTGATGTACTTAAAATAAAACTAATAGTATTCAGAGTAGGAGGACTGCGACATAGGGCTGGAATAAATTTAATATAAGTCTTACTGGTTTTTCTTAACGCTCCTATTCTACCTATACAGACACTCGATTATTTACCAGACACCAAATTAAACATAGTTATAAGAATAGTACTTTTGCCAGTGGCTTCGCCCGTATAGCTTTCGGAAAATATAACTCGGAAACTTACTACCGGGATAAAGTATCCTATGTATATGGTAAGTATCCAGGATAACCAAAAATCCAAATCCATCCAAAAATCTAAACATCTAAGCCATATTTCGCGGTCTCTTACTTGGAATAATACAATTAGCTTTATTTTGAGTACTTCGAACACACATGATGATATGCATTTACTATGAAGCCCAAGTAATATGACCTACTAATCCTGCACTACCCGACCGCTACCAAGCGAGATGGCCGGACGTGGAACGGCCCGCTAGGCGCTCTGCGGCTATTTTATTATAATCTCTGATATCTTCTAAAATATTCATTTTAATGATATGCTGTAAAGGGCAATTTTGATCTACATGAAATGCACAATTTATTTAATTGGATAAGGATTTATGCTGTATTGCTTAAAATCGCATTCATTATTTCTCGTAAAAAGTAAAGGATAAAAATGGTTATTGTGAGTTATCCTTAAGAGTTAGACATATACCATCGCGGACTTTTTTGTAGAATACTGTAGTACATTATTTTGAGCTATTTCGTAGCCAGCGTTCGCAATGTAAGCGCAAAAAAATGTGTTTATTTATGACATCACATTAGAAACCTCTAAAATTATCAGCGTTTATTTACTATATTATGCATGTTATATACATATAAACCTTCCTCTTGAATCACTGTATCTATTAAAAAAACCTGCGTCAAAATCCGTTGCGTAGTTTTGAAGATTTAAGCATACATAGGGACAGACAGACAGCAGAAGTGACTTTATTTTATAATATGTAATGATTTTAATATTATATTGCATGTCCTAGATTAAGTTATATTTGAGTTAACAGATTATTATTATGTACGTCTTGTTGTGGAGGAGCGAAGTCTCCTAACACAGGCATATCTTGCTTAAAAGGAGGCTTCAATCACATATTGTTACAACCAAAACCTGTATAACAAATAAACGATTTTTATTTTATTTTATTATTTACATAAGCCTCCCCAAGGGTGGGGATTGCCCTAATAGCTACGCTTGGCAGGCGGGTTTGTAATCGCAGTATGGTGGTAAAACGCATAGAGAACACTGCTGCCCACTCTCTAGTAAGTGCCATAATCGCCTTTAACGACACCCACGGGGAGAAATAGACAGAATTCAACCAAAACACGTGCACTGCAGCTGAATTTATGATGATCATGATAACGTATCACGATATATAATTTCTATCTTAGGTAAATACTTTCACTGTTGACACTCCATTATTAACTGTATTTCCTTGTCCACAGAGTATATTAAAACCAAATGCGTACATCGTAACTCAGGGTCCAACCGAAGACACGGTGGTTGATTTCTGGCGCATGATATGGCAGGAACGAGCAGCAGCCATCGTCATGCTGACCAAGACATTCGACTTTATCAAGGTAAGACTTTATCTTCACTAACGCTTTCGACTTCTTTGGACTAAGAACTCGGAAATATTTGAAAAAACATGCCTGGGCATATGTTTCTGAAAAAAAATTTGTTTACGTAATGTAAATTTTGCCACGCCCACTCTCTTAGTTCATCTTGGATATTTATCATCGGTGAAGAAAAAACATCGTAAGAAAATCTGGACATGAAATTACTTAAAGGCAAGACGTCTACAAAGCGACGATGCAGCGCAATTCTGGTAGAACAAATACCACAAAGTTTTCATAGAAATGTTCTGCTAGTGTCACATCGTGCGCGTTTGCGGGGGCCTTAATTCCGAAACCTATCTTGGGCAAGAGTATTATGCGACAGTCATAGGCTGTCAGTATTATTTATAACAAACAACAAGAACGATTGGCACAAGAAAAGAGAGTCGGGAGTGGGTAAAGTCGGGTTGTGGTTGAAGATGAACCTTTTCAACTTAATTTAAATTTTGGAAATATTTTCTAAAACTCGTCTCAGCGCTGTAGAAGCATCTTAAGTCAATTCTTGTCTTCATGCTGTCTTTAATATTTTGCAATTAGGCCATTGCCTAGGCCAAGGCCAGGCATCAGGATAGGTTACCTAGGTTTTGAACTTCCAGTAATTTATGTAGTACAATTCTAGAACGGTCACATAATCTAGATACTGCTTATAAAAATATGAACGTACTGTTTTAATAACCTGCTTTATCCTTTCCAACATGACTCAAGCTAGATACTAAAATGAGAAAACGAACTTACTAAAAACTTTTTATTACAATCCAAACGTTCAAAAATGACGTTATTCGAGTAACATAAACATAACAAATGTATAAGGATACTAAACAAAAAAATCACCCTGTTAAATAAAAATAAGACTGAAACTCATCAACACCAATTCGCAACATAATTACTTAAGACCCACTTGCAAATGAAGCCATTCTGTGCGCGCAATTCGCTTTCATTGCGATTCTTGCACAAAATTTGTCGCTATTTTATACTCCATTTCCTTGGAAATGAAATACTGAATTCCAGTCTTGCTAATGGAATAAAGAACTCTTGATGTCTAGTGAACAAATTTACTTTCACTCGACCTCATGAATCATTCAAGAAAAAAAGACTTGGGTTGGAAATGTCTAAACTTTTTACATAATTTTGAGTGCATAACTAACACATACATTTTTATTGATATGCCATCAGTTCCTGAAAAATATAGAAAGCCATATATTTATTCTTTAAATTAAATTAAAAGAAATACTTTTTTCATGATTGTATGTCAGATAAAAAACACATAGCAGAACATGACTTTTTTTTTTGTTTGGGTAATCATCAACTCCGCTCCGTCCAGAGCGGGAGATGTTATTTGATGATTACCCAGACTTTTACTGACTAAAACCCACCCGTGGTCCTTCAGTAGCCCATACTAAATGCGCGACACTGGCGGGAACCAGAACATGACCTGGATTAGGACATTGGATACTTTCAATCTTGATAATTCTACGGGATCGAAGACGTAGACATAAAAGGCCTCCCACAAGTTGGACCGATGTCCTGGTGAAGACCGCAGGAATCCACTGGATACGAGCAACACAGAATCGGTCGGTGGCGGTGCTTGTGAGAGATCTATGTCCAGTACTAGATTTCTTTCGGCTGAAATTTTGAACCAGGATATGTCACGCGGCTTCGCTTTGGATATCGAAAATTATGTCACGGGAACGTGATACCGGGATAAACAGTACCCAATACGTTACTCCTTATATCATCAGCTATCTGTCAGTGAAAGTCCAGTCAAAATCAGGCTAACTATTTAGGAGATTAGTAGCAAAAAACAGACATCAGACAAACAGGTTTCTTTGTTAACATGACCGTATATTATACTTTCGTATACATGTTATTTTCAACCGACGAAAAAAAACGGAGGAGGTTCTCAATTCGACGCGTATATTTTTTTTTTTTATGTATGACCACGCATAACTTTTTACATAGTAGTCCGATTGTGACAATTCTTCTTCTATTGGAAAGGCTCCCAAGGTGGTCCCATAAAAATTTTGAAAACAAAATTAAACCGCCGAAAAAACTGAAAAGCATAAAATAATAAACCTTAAAATTTTAAGTCGGCGCTGAAAAATCAATGAACAAAGCGCCGACTCATAATTTTAAGGTTTATTATTTTATGCTTTTCAGTTTTTTCGACGGTTTAATTTTTTGTTCAAAAGGTTTTTTTTGACAATACAGATACTTCAATTGTATTGATTTGTATACATAAAATATTAGGTGCATAAATCATAAAGTGAATCCAATGCCGTGCCCAGAATTTTCTTTGTGCATCCGCTTGCGTCACTCTCCATAGGTTTGCAACCCCTTGTGTATAACATTTAGGCATACAATTTACGAGACAAGTTTATACCGGAAATGTTATTACGTAATACTGAGAGAACACTTCCCTGGCAGAGTTTAAGTGGAACGTTGAAGTTTTACAAGTACATATTTGTACAGAATTCCTCGTATTTGTTTTATGACAAGCAGTTCGCTGTGTCTTTTTATTGCTGTATTTCTTCCGCGGGTACCTATGGAGGCGTAAAAGGTGTTTATACGTACCCTCCCATGTCCCATTTCTTGCCGCGGGTGTTCTAGAAAGCGACTAAGGGGCTTATTAGAGAATGGGCAGCAGCATTCTCTATGCATTCTACCACCATACTGCGATAGCCACCCAACCTTTTGGGGGAGGCCTATGTCCAACAGTGGACGTCTTCCGGCTGAAACGATGATGATGATGATGATGACGTACTCTCCTATCAGTTCTATCAGGTTAAAAAACTACAGTTAAGAAAAGAGTGGCGTAAAGGTGCAGGCAAGAATTAAGAACCATTTTGGCACTTCGTGTAACTTTTAACATAACAGACACTTCTGAGATAAACGATGTCAAATATTTGGCCGGTCACCATGAAGTTAACGGAGTTAGTAAACTGCTTAATTATCTCCTTTGTTTAGAGTACATTCATCATCTGTCTAGCCTTTTCCTAACTATGTTGGGGTAGACTTCCATTGTAATCAAATACAGTTGAATACTTACTTCTACCAATATTTTATATCGAGCTGCCATCTGATGTCCACAGCCCAGTTACTTGAGTACTGGATCTCTTGGTAAGATATTGTGAATATAAAATATCACTCAAACTATGTTGGTTAATCCATTCTGGATTTGAACTCTGCTTGGGCTCTTGATTTTCATTAAAATTTCCATTAAATAGTTTGAAATTTTATTTATTTATCTGGGATCACCAACAAAGGCCACACATATGTAATAGAAATTACAATAGTAAAAAGATTGATTTACATGTGCTCCTTCAATTACACGAGACCATAGCATGCACATATAACTAGGTGTAAATACGGAGAAATAAAAATGGAGAAAATGAATTACGAATGATGAAATTAGAGAATAACAAAAAAAATATAACATGAACAATTAAGCAAGAATAACAATTATGAAGATTGAACAAAATTACAATTTGTGATTTAATATAAACAAATAAAGGCATTATCAACCCGCCGCGCCGCCGCCGACTCCAAACACTCTAACTCCCATTGCTACAATCCAATAGTAGGATTCGGAACAATGACGATTGAAGGCCAAACAAATATCTGTTCCGATGCGCAAATAGAAAGCGATACTGGACAAAGAAGGCTGGATTCATTGCGGTATTCAGGCTGTGCAATGCAATTATTTGGTTTTGGCTTTTGCGGATCGAAACACCACTATTTTGTCCTGCATTCAGTTTTGGTGAAAGCTGATTTTAGTTATTCGCGGTTCAACTAGTCTGGAAAAGCATTTGTTAGATCCAGCACCCCAATTAAGTAACAAACTTCCAATTACAATCCGAAGGATTTTGCAGGAAAGTCCTAAGCCATTGCTTCATTGGTTTGAAACATTTGTCTGTTCAACAACGTTAACAACGCAATGTATGAATGAACTGCCAAAATGAACGATATTACCATTGTAAGACTATTACACAATTACGAGGAGTATTTTTGTGTAATAGACTTACAGTGGCATAATTATAGTTTGAAGTTCAATGTAATTTTCATTTCCATGTCATAAAAATTTTGGAAGTTGGCAATTTAAATATCGTTTGTTTATGTTATGCAGAGAAATGTTATGAGGAAGTTTAAAGTATGAATATGGATGGCAATAAATGTATGGAAAGACCATCGAAACGATACATAGTATGTGTAAAAGATGCATTGATAATATTAATAATAATATTCCACAACTATCACACAACGCCATCTAGTCCCAAGCTAAGCAGAGCTTGTGTTATGGGTAGTGATATGCATCTTTCACACAGACTATGTATCGTATTAGACGATTCTAGCGACGAAAGGGGTGACTGCTAAAAAAGACTGATGGAGAGTTATGGAAGAAGAATAATGCTGCATCGATACCAAATCCATTGATACAAGACAATGATAACGCTCAAGCAAACGTAGGCACTCATGTTGTAGATGCACAGTTAACACTTGACAACGTTGTGTTCCAACGATAAAAGCCGTATATTTATGTAAAAGCCTGTCGTAAAATCTACATCTACTCTGTCTTTTTACAAACATAAAATAAGACGCCTTTAAATTCATATTTCAACCTGAATTTTCTTTCAAGTACTAAAACGGTTTTATCTGGTGCACGTTCGAAGATTTGACACTCAATTCGTGCCGCCTTTATCCGACTGTAAAGTTTGTTCCACATTTTTACCACAGAGTATAAAATACCAAAACGACCTTAACAAAAAATAATATTTACAAGATATTAGGAACTACTGTCCTAAAGGTTAGGTAGGTTGTTCGTTGAAAATTTTGGTCGGTTATTACCGCGTAGGTATTGCATTTTTCTATGAAACGGTGGTATTTTTTAACCGAAGAAAAATTCAACGGATTCGGAATCATATACCGAATCGATGGTAACAAGTCGATGTCTTTGATACCCTGTATAAAGTAGGTATGTATATAAGTATAGTCGAACTACTGTGTTGGACTTCGTCCGTAGAAGCACAAGACTATACCTATTTTTAAACGACGAAAAAAACGGAGGAGATTCTCAATTCGACGCGTTTATATATTTTTTTATGTATGAGCACACATATAACTTTTTATATAGCAGTCCGATTGTCACAGTGACACCCAGAAGGTGGACCCATATAAATTTGGAAAACAAAATCGAACCTCAAGGGTCGGAAAACAAGGGATGATTGAGTGTTCACTTACTGATTGTAATGTATGACCACGCATAACTTTATACAGAGTAGTCCGATATTGATAATTATTTTTTATTAGATAGGGCATACCTTGCTAAGTATTATTAGTACATTAAAGCCTAAAAAAATGACAGCCAAGCCAATCACATTTTGTTCAACATACAGCCCGACACTGCCCTGCAAATTGCAATATCCCCTTTAACAATCATTTAGAAAATCAATAGAAAGTTATAGAATATGAAAAAATGTATCATTATCATTATGTTAATCATCAAATCTTCATTTTTAATATCAAAAATCCTTTCTTCCTTAGAGCACCTTTAAATCGGATGATACGGAACCGGTATTTTGGAACTTTAATTTGGAACCGTTACTTTGGAATGGCAACCTAAATTCTACCGAAAAGAAGTACCTTTATGAGAACCTAAATGAAGAACTGGAACCCAAATTCGTATGTTTTCAGAACTTCAAGATTAGATGTGTGTCGTACGATGTTTTTGTTCATTCTCTTGACAGAAAACCTTGAGAAGTTATCCATACTTTGCCTGGTATTACAAGGCTCCTTCATAACAAATTCAAAATTATGCGATACATTTGTGAAGCGCACAAATTGGGGCCTCACCCTCAAATTATAATAATTCGCGATGTACCTACGAATGTCAGAAACATTCTCCTAACTGAATTCCGGACGGACAGACCGTGTTTTCAACTGTTCTGACATTTAACCGACGCGTTCTGTACGCTTACATATTTTATATAGCCTTTTATATCCAACCATGAATATTTCAACCCTGTTAAAGTATATTCCTCTGTACTCATTGTTAATATTTAGTGCACATAATAATGTAACATTATAAATTTATATATAAGAAGGTGTAAAGACGCTTAACGAAACGGAGAATCAGTCTCCCTTCAATATATTTTTTTTTTGTTTTTGACACTACCTGAGAAACTTCTGGTTTTTAACTTTTACTGACATTTTTAGTGATAAAACACAACTTTAAATATCAACTTGGCCCCTGTACCGTTACATACATCTCTACGCACAATATTTTGCGCAAGTTATATTGCGTACTGCTGCAAACAGCAAATTTACCCACCCAACAATTTTTACACCCTGTATACAATACCAATATAAGGAGGGGCTTGTCTATCAGGGTCGCAAGATTTGTTCGAAAGAGATACCGTGGCCCTAGCACATGGGCAACTGATGGAACACGGGTGGGTTTTAGTCAGTAAAATTCTGACAAGCCCTTCCGCTCCACCCAGAGCGAGAGACGTCATTTGATGATTTCTCACCAACAAAAAAAAAAGAAGGGGCTTGTGAAAAAGTCATGGCGGCCGGAAGCGTCGATCGATCAGGTTAAGCTACGCTTGTCACGGTTGGGCCGCGGATGGGTGGCCATCTTTGCATACCAAAACCCCTCGTTGCCTCAGAATGTACGTTAAGCCGTTGGTCCCTGCTGTTATTTGTGGAATTTTACAAGCGTTACGGGTCGTTAGAAGCCCGAAAGTCTGACAATCTTACCAAGGGGTATCACGGAACCGATTACTATTCCGAATTATTTTAGTTCGAATTTCATTTCACCGAAAACTATTGACTGACGTATTTTTTGCCATATGCATTATTTGACATATTTTTAGATCATCGAAGTTTCTTGTGTCTTAGGTATTATTTTACCGAACTATGTTTCGCCGATTTACAAAATAACTTTTTGCTATTGCCGAAGTCTCTTTTGAACTTTTTTCATTTGCCAAATGATTTATTTGCCATATTTTCAACATACAATTAAAATATACGTCGTGTCAGAAAAGTCAGTATATTCTACTACAAAATTTAGTGAGAAACGAATCGCTGTAAAACCCAGTTTACGTAGTCTTGTCTGCCCTACCCCTAGAGTGTAATTTAAGCCCGCGTAGGCGCGGAGGGGTGGGGCGGCCCGCGAGCTGTGAAGCAGTTGGTTTGAAGGCCCGAATAGGTCAACTGATACAGTGGCAGACGTGACTTCGATGAAGTAAAAAAAAAACGAAACAATAATAGTTGAAAAGTTTTAGGTGAAATGAAATTCGGTCAAATATTTTTCGAACTTATGATAGGTAACCGGTATCACACATTAGCTGGACTGTGGAGGATAGAGATTGTCGCTCCATATAAAACACGAGTAATCAGTTGCATCCGTTAGGCAGATGATGATACGGTAGCACTAAAAGTTTACAATTTAGTAGGTACCATTTCAGGACCAATGTCATCATCTCAGGCGCGAGACGACCACTGCTGGACATGGGCCTCCCACTATTCGCAGTATGATGGCGTAATGCTATTCTATGTCCGGCACCAACGGGACGGATAGGGGGGGGGGGGGGAGGGATCTATGTCAAGAAAATAAAAAAATAATTAATTAATTTAGAACAAAAACAGAATGAAGATGATGAGGAATGATGTGATAAGACACCGGTGTGGTTTAAAAGAAGATGTAGTGAAAAAAATTTAAAAGAGTATGCTTAGATGGTATGGTCATGTTTTTGCTTTTTTTATGGGTGGGAAATCATCAAGTTACTTTACCCGCTTTAGGGTGGAGCGGAAGGGCGTGTCAGACTTTTACTGACTAAAATCCACCCGTATTCCTCCAGTTGCCCATATGCCAGGGCCACGGTATCTCTTTCGAACAAATCTCGCGACCCTAGCAGATGAAGGACAGCTTACAAAAGGTATTAACAAGGCAAATGTGAGTGGAAACAGCGGGTGGGGACGCCTTAGGAGGACATATTATATAAGTGACCTTATAGGTGATGTTCTTCAGAAAGGTCAAGTGCGTAGTACTCGCAACCGGCGTGTGTGTATGACCAATTGTATGAACCGAAACGAGGCAAAAGTAGTATGTTAGGATCGTAGCAAGTGGCGTTCCGTAGTTTCTGCCTACCCCCATGGGAAAAAGGTGTGAGTTTATGTTTGTTATGAACAAAAACATCCTTATAGTCTTGATGTGCCGGTGATAGAGTAACAAATATTTTCTTTCTGTAGCTTTGTTTAAGAAAACAGTTAGGAATCCTGTTTGCTTTTAAAAACATGATAAATGATAGATTACTTTATTTTTGCAAGTAGGTTTGTACAAACACTTTTGCACGTCAATCATATATTTATCATAGATAGCTCTATCATTTATTTCAAAACAACAACTCAACAACTCAACTTTCAACTTTCTAAAAAATAACAAGGTCTGCAAAACCTATAGTGTTCGCAAATTTAAAACCAAATTGACAGTCTGGCTCAAACAGTACAATTATGATGAAATAGAAAACCTTACCTCTAATGGGTAATTATATATTTATAACTTCACATTCACACTAAACACTCACTCACACACCACACAGACATACATGCTTCACCAAATGTTTAATGTTTAATATAATCCTAGTTTTAAAAAAATGTTGTTATAATACCATAATTTGACACTGTGACTTGGATAGGCGAAGACACTGGTCCCTATAATACAGTTAACACTAGTTTAGGGGCCAGGGGTTTCACATTTGTGTTAACATTTATGTCAATAAATTTATTACTTACTTACTTATTTATTTAGGTTAGCCAACAATTGTTTACACAATACATCCATATCCATACTTCCATACTAATATTATAAATGCAAAAGTAACTCTGTCTGTCTGTCTGTCTGTCTCGCTTTCCTGCTAAAACTACTGAACCGATTTAAATGAAATTTGGTAGATATGAAATTTGGTACAGATAGTTTAGAGCCTGAGAAAGGACATAGGCTACTTTTTATCCCGGTAGTACGTTCCCGCGGGATAATTTCCGACCTCCACGCGGGCGAAGTCGCTGGCAAAAGCTAGTTATTTATAATTTCGATAACAATACATTCTTAAGTGCAACAATTAATTATAGGCTAACACAGCATGCACCATTTATGGTTTTACATATTATTACAAAGACAATAAGGATATTTACAATTAAAATTATGAAACATTTTTGGTAATTCATGCGTAACAATATCATTGTTAGCAAAATGTGATGGATGCGAAAAATCATATTTAAACAGTAAAAGACAGTGTAATTAGGTCCATATTCAACAAGGAGATTTTATTAATGTTACCATTTTTTTTTACATATAAAAAATTCGGGCCTTCTCCATTCACTGAGGTTGTTTCAAGTTACCACCAGAACCAAAACCACCATTATAGCCTACATATTGTAAACGTGCCACCTCGCAAGATTCAAAGCCAATATTTTACACGTGGTAAATTAACAACTACTAACAGTAATTAACAGTGGTGCCCCAGTGGTACCGACCCCGATTTGCAAGTTGTAAGGTCGCAGATTCGAACCCAGACGCTTCGCTTAGTGTAAATATTTTCAGCACTACTGCTCTCAAAACGGTAAAGAAAAACATCGTGAGGAAACCGAAATGAGACCAAGAATACCAACTGGGCCCGCGTGGTAGATTACTCTCCGGTCCCTCTCATAGAGAGGAGGCCTAGTCCCAGCAGTGGGAACAATATAGGCTAATTATGCTCATGCTAATTAATATTATAAACACAAAACTTAAGTTTGTTCTACTTTCTCGTGCCAACCTACAAACATTCCCCAAGGATATACGGAAAACTTTAGGGCACGTGAAACTCAGGGCAAGATATAGTTCCTAAACATGTGGGTAAATGAGTAATGAAGAGATAGGTTATGTGTTTTTGTCATCTAGTGTGATGAACAACGTAGACAATGTGAGTATACATATTTAAAAAAAACACTGGTCTAGTGGCTCCAAGCACTACTGCTGAACATGAAGTCCTGGGTTCTATTGCCAGGTCGGGGAAAGTGGTATTGTGATTTTCTATCTGTGATTTTACACTAGCAGCTTGGAGTCTAGATTTGTGCCCGGTTGATGGTAATACGCTCGTTCCCTATTACATGAGACTTAAACATAACAGGCGAAATGTAGGTACACCTCTGCCCAACCCTTCGGGTAAACATGGCGTTTTGCTATGTTATGTTAAAAAAACAAAACTGAATTATTTTTAAGCAAATTGCTATCCATTGATTCATTTGTTCAAAAAAATTGTCTGTTCATCGTCGTAATTCACGCAATGAATGTTGTTATCAAAACGATAACTATTCCTACTGTAACGGTTTTATGCAACTACCCCAGTTTTTAAAATTCAATCAATATACCTTCTTTTTTCGCCATAAAAATCCAGTATCGCCATTTTTACTACATCGCAACCCGTGAAAGGCCCTCAAAGTTTACTACAAGTTCCCTCTTCCCTCTTGAGGGAAACTGCCTCAACAAATCATAAAGCGATCAAACAATACCGTCCGATCCCTCCCTTCTTGTTTGTTTAATCCTGTCAGATTAGGTAGCTGCCAAACTCCAGCCTTACAGGTACTACAAGATATTCGGATTTTCAGATTACGGTAATGTTAGAATATTAAGTGAATAGTGGGAACACCGCTTTGATATATAATAATTCTCAGAAGGGCCGCCATTTTATAAAATTTGCCCGTACAGTTTGTGACAACTTGTTTTCGAAGCTATAATTTCCTAGTTTGGAGTTTCCGGGAAGGTTTCATTGTAACTAGTCTGTCAGTTTCGATTTTCATTTGATGAACGGAATTTTATTTTGCTATCGTATTTTGTGAGGGAAGTAAATGCAGCGTATTTACCGATTGTATCATTCATGCCACTTTGTTCAATTTTATCTTTTAAAGGTTTTTATGTTTTTCTGGTGATTTCACTTGTATTTTTCAGGAACAGTTTCATGTAGTCAGATAAAAGTATTGTGGGCATGAAATCTGATGGTCACTTCTTATAATTAAAAACGTTCAATATCTAGTCACAGTCTCATCTCGGCGACAATAAAATGTCAAAAACTTGTCAAAAATGTAGGGAAACTCGAAGTATTTTTAGAAAGATTGAGACTAAGATAAGACTGTAAGCGTTCTTTAAATTAAGAGATTTGCCTCTCTGATGGATGCCAAACTCCATCCAAATCCATTCAGAGATTCAGCCCATTTTACAAACTTTTAAAAAAATCTCACATTTTAACATTAGCAGAATATAAGAGATTGATGTCCGTTTTCGCTAACACTAGACTTTGATATTTGTGAGATTTTCAACTTTTGGTACGGAGGCGAGCTCTAGAAATTCATACTTTTGCTTCTCATCTAAATACGGAGAACGAGATAATGGTCGATCGTTTTGGGGGAGTGTTATGTAATTTAGAATTCTCAGCCATATTTTAATGTATTGACGTTTGTTTTTTTTTTGTGTTAAGTCTCCTATAGACAGATGCGACGAGACAGTGCGACGAGGCTTTAACAGAACAATTTCGCTGTCGGTCGCGCCAGTCTCTAGGAGCCTTTAGACTAAAAAGGCGTTATTCTTACGTGAAGATAATGTAAAACTTATTAATTAAACATGAGCACATAACATAAAAGGAATTCATCTATTAATCCAGCAAACGCTTAAACATAAAATAATGGTTTGCTCCGACTAACAAGCAGTGAATTCGCACGCTCGTTAAGTTTTTAAGCATTGCGAAAAATGCAGACTAGTTGTAAGTGCTAAGCTCGTATAGTCTCGGTTTTATTTCATGTTGCAAATACGTGTTCGTGTGAACGAGTTATGAGCCGTTCGAATAGTTTAGCGAGTGAAACGTGCGAGTTTTACTTTTGAGTGCATTTCAACACCCATGTGAATTGTTGAATTATTTCTTCAGCATTTGGTTCGGTTATCAAATATTTTCCGTGTGGTGCCGGACGTATAGAATAGCCCCATTCTTCTCGGCTGTCGTAAGAGGTGATTAAGGGGAATGGGCAGCAGCGTTTTCTGTGCATTTCGCTACCATAGGTACTGCGATCGCCAATCCTGCCAAGCGTGGCGATTATGGTAAACCCCCAAAATTCGATGTCTTTCAGCTGAAATGATAATCAAATAACTTGGTTTTTGTTAGGCGTTCTTAACCCTTTCAAAATATTACGATTTGTTTAAAAGGTTCTCAATTTGTCGGTTTTTTTTTTCTGGATGTATCTTCCGCGACATGTCTGCAGAGCAAAAGAGAATCTATTACGAAAATTTAAATTTGATTAATTTAATTAATGGTAGTTTTAGCGTTATCTGCGATAGTACATATTTAATCCACGTTTGTTTAAATGTATTCCTTGTGTTTACCCACTAATTCCGAATTTGTTTGCCCTAAACCAGGTGATGTGCGTCCAATATTGGCCGCCAAACAAAGAAAAGGACGAGACGTACGGAGACATCAGCGTCGGCATCGTCCAGGAAGAGGAACTCGCCAACTTCCACATACGAACCTTCAGGCTTTATAAGAGTGAAAAGAATGTAAGTGTAAATATCAATCTATTTTATGTCTGTGTGATTATCAAAAACGCATGTTAAGACAAAAGACTACGTAGCATTATTGCTTAGTTATCAATCTGCTGTCGGTGTATAACAGTAGCGACTGGTCATCATAGACTTACCTTAAAGAATCCACCATTCATTATTTCAAAGTGCGATTTTTTTTTATGGATTTCTAAATATTCCTGAAAAAACGAGTAAAGTAAAGTAAATCTTGTGTGCAAAATTCCCTAATTCCAATTCAGTATCACTGAAAGGTTACGCGACGAGTGTTTTTTTTTTTTTTTAATTTCTCACCCTGACCATAATTTTACCTCTCGCCACAGATGTATAGGTAATGACTTATTCACCTACCCAGCAGCCATAATTTCTCTTCTTCAGTAAAACAGAAAATGGTAATTTTTATTAGTGTTTTATGTTCTCGCCGAAAGGAGGCCTTTGTCCCAGCTGTGGGAACGGTATGGGCTGATTATGTATTAGTATTTTATGTAATAACATAACGTTAAAACCTCACCTCAACATACCTATTTTACCTATTTCTAAAAGTAGAAGCGTAATGGTACACAAAAAGTTACAATTTTCTTTTGCAATCTCCTAGACCTAGAGATTCCCTTTGAAATATTTAAAAGAATCTCTTTTTTGAAAAGTTTGTTTGCACAAAGGGGTGGTGGCGATATTTCTCAGTCTCCAGAGGTCTGCACGCCCATTTATATCGTGTTAAGCAGATTGTTCGCACTCTGAAGCAGAAGTTCAAGATTTTATTATTCATCTTTTGAATTGTCTTTGTAAACTAGAAACAGAACAATGAGACTTAAACTGATTTGACCTTAGTTACTGCGAAAGGTCAGATGGTACTGTCAGTGAAAGGAATTGCTCAGCACATTGGCACCCTACGTAAATTAACAGTATTATAGCCGTTTCATACAACTGTTACGTTCTGTAAATAATTTCATCACCACTGTTCTCAACACGGTGAAGGCAAACATCTGTCCTAGAAACAAAAATATCGAAGCATGTTGATATCTGCCAACCCGGACTGAACCCGCGTGGTGTATTACGACCCGCTCCCTTTCACTGAGAAAAGGCTTTTGTCTCAGCAGCAAGAATATTTTAGGTTGATTATGGCATTATGCTATACAACTGTAAAAAAGAGACTTGAATATACGTACAATTTTAGTTAGTAGTCAATTCGCTTAGCAATTAATTTCCCCGTTTCTCACACCACGACGGTGAGGTAAAATAAGTACTGACATTAAGCATTTAATAACAGCAGAAATTTACCTCTTATTGGACTGCCTCCTCATTGGTCTAATGTCCGTTAGTATGACTACTGAGGATGGCTATGCATAGAATATCATAGGGTATCGCCTTGAGCTAGAAAAAAGAAAGAAAGTAAAAAAATAATATTATTTATTTCTAGAAAATGGTATTGGATTTTTTCCCCAAACAATTCTTGCAGCAACCATTAATTTTAATAGGCTCACTTTCTATCACAAGGAAAGTAAAATCTCGTCAAAATCAGTCCAAACGTTTCGGAGATTAGCCGGAGCAGACAGACAATATATTTGTTTTTTTTTTTCAAAATGACAACATGTGTTGTCGACTCTGCCCAGCCCAGAGAATATAGTGCTCATAATATTACAGTAGAAATAATACAGTCATAATAAGTAATCCTTAAAAATTTTAAATGATTGATGATTGAATTTTGAACACGGCAACAATAAGCAATACAATTAATAAATTTAACAAATATGTGAATAAGTAATTAAATTAATTTGTTTGTAACCCGCCCCTAACTGTTCCCGGTGCAAAGGTGCCCAAAACACTTGCTGCGTTGCCACGTTGGATGGCAATGGCTAACCTCTGCACCAAGAACGAGCCGGAGCGGGAGTCACCCGTTTTATTACGGAGTTTGTGCCCTAACTCACTAATGAGCTCCTTGGCCCCAGTGCCCCAGGCACCCATGGTTTCCACAGCAATGGGCACAAAATGGTAGCGATCCACCAACGGTGCGTACTTCACCCTCTTCCTCTCAGCGGCGTCTTCCGCTGCAGCTGACGGCGAGAGGACGGTGCGACCAAGGTGGCTGGCGGCAACAGTGCTGACGCAAGTTGCGTCCCAGATAAGGCACTTACCGTTCTTCCAAGGCACCAGGGGCAGGCCGTCCGGCCTCTTGCCGTCAGACCTGCACAGACCCGGAGGCTCCAGGACGCAGGGGACGTCAGCTGACACAAAAGCCCTCCGCACAATATCGTTAAGTGCATGATGACGCGGGAACCTCCCCGAGCAGCGACGACAAGACATAGCATGGTGGCCATCGGCCTCTACCATGGAACCGCAGGTGCATCTGTGGGGTTCACACACCTTGCAGCCCAGGCGGAGAGCCACCGCCACACGCAAAGAGTCGTCATCCAGCAACGTGCCCAGATGAGGCGAAGGAAGCGCGTGCAACCATGCCCCCGATTCTGGTTGCGAAACGGCCCTGAGTCTGGCTAGATCAGCCCCCGAGGAACCCACCAACATCTGCTCCTGGGTCTGCTTAGACGCAATGTCGACCCAAGCACGCTGAAAATGCGCTGCCTCAGGGCTTGCTGCCCCCCTGTTGAGGACAGACCAAGCTGACCTGGCATCCAACATAAATGGTATGTTTGCCCCGTCACCATTGGAATGTAGAATTACAGTGACGAGGTCAGCCACCCCATGAGTCGACGCCAGGAAAGCCGGTAGACCCACATCAAGCACGCACCGCACCCCAAGACCCCCGTACCGTATTGGAAGAGCCGCCTGCCTCCACTGCGCATCATTAAAAGATACATTCAGTATCGACTCAACCGTGGATCTTAGACGTGTAGTAAACGTTATTTTCACTAATTTAGTATGTGTTTTTGTGTTAATTTAATTGACTGTGTAAATGGATTTATAATATTTTATTGGTGTATTTGTGTTATATTCAATTACTATGTATATTATATTTGGTTCAATAAAACTTTAAAAAATCGTTTTTAACATGTGGAATATAAGAATAATTAATATTTTTTTACAAAAATAATGATACCATACTAAAACTAATAGTGTTGGGGTAGTGAACCATTTCGCGTAAAGAACAAATTTAAAAAATGGTTTAATTGAAATCAAACTTTAAGAAATCGTTTTTAAGATGTGGAATATAAGAATAATTAATACATTTGTTTGTATACGATTTCCGCTTATTCATTTATACAGTAAACTTTCCTTTGTCCACTTTGTACATTCACTTTTAATTATGTTGACACAGTAATTAATTTTTGATGTTGTTAACAAAATGATTGCGATATCAGCCGCATAAGTCTCCATCCCTTTAGAAAATCGGGATAAAGAGAGATCTTATGTCGTAATCTAGATCACGGCTTACCCGTGTGCTAAGTTTCATCCAAAACTGTGAAGCCGTTTAGCATGAAAGCGTAACAAACAAAAAAAACTTATCTGTCTGTCAGCGGCGAGGCGTGAATTTTTCTAAAAGAGAAGCCGAAGCGAAGTCGGCCTTAACTTACTGACTCATCAATAAAGAATACTTACTATCATTCTAAAATTAATATAGGAATGTAATGAATTAAATACAATTAAATTGAACAGATGAAAACGAATAAAATATGCAATATTCCTCTATCTCGTTCTCGCTGACGCATTTTTCTATACCTGTCTCTGTCATAACCCGTTGTACAGCGGCTTGCTCTCGTACATATCAAGCGGTGCCACGTGACCTATAGTGACATCATTACGGGATCGCTGTTGTATGAATTTTTAGTTCCCGATTATGACGTTTTGGCGCCGGGTTAATTTAGAACATTTCTCTTTTGTTGTAATACAAAGGTATAAATAACCTTTTTTGTTGTTTGAATGTTATGGTGAATTAAATACCCGTAGTGTAACTATATTTATTGACAATAGTAGCCACTATTTACATACTATTGTATTTTTAATAGTGATAAATATCCAATGCGAATCCCCGAAGGCAAGTCGGTAGGAATCGTGTTATATGGTGCCTTCGCCACTGCTGTCTGTGTATGACACAAAGCTAATTATATCAGTACTAACAATTTGAGCGGGTTCACATGAAACGTGTAATTAGTCGCTCAATATAATTATTTATAAAGTAATCATATATCAGTTTTTTACCCTAACTAGACTGGTAAAAGGCTAGGGTTGTGATAATTATGTAGAATTTTTATAGTCAGACTTACGTTCTTGCAACTTTTGTACTTATAGACAATTTAAAACTTATTTTCCCACATTCTGTTAACCTTGATAGAGAAAGAATAGGCTTGAAACATTATATAAAGATTTCTGATTACGATAACCACAAAAAAGGCAAGATAGATGACCAAAATTGTCATTCGCATCTGTAACCGTCCGATATATCTTATCAAAGGGTATCGTGTTACCAAGTAACTGGACAGAGGAGATCAGATACTAGACTAGGCTACAATTATTATCTTCAAAATGTTAAGGGAAATTGTACTTATCATATAATAAGCTTTTCAAAAAACAATTTTCGTTCGCATAACTCGACACAATATAACGAACGCCTGTTTATTTTTCGCAATTTCAGCTCTCTATTTCTGTAAACTAGTGATCGCCCATTGGTTGAAATTCGACCGTACTTCACTGAATAGAAATACATCATTAAATGAAAAAATATATTTAATAATAAATATTAAAAAAATAATATGGTTATATTTGACATTCAGTAACACTATAGACAAATAATATTACAGACAAATATTCTTGATATGATCATAGATTTTAAAAATAAAATAGTTTATATATGTATAAAATTAATGTATTACCTATGGTTATACTTGACATTCAGTAAGACTCTATAGTCTCCATTTTTTTTTTGTGTCTATACACAAAGTATTAAAGACTGTTCTCGATTGGACCACAGATTTGGACCATAAACAAAAGAATATCTATGCATGTGTGTATTAAATACACGACAATGAACAATGTGTGTTACGTGTTATTTATTGAAAATAATGTATTTTTACGCATAATTAAAAAAAATATTAGCATTCGTCACTTCTTCTCTGTATAAACTATAAGTGTGCGACATTGCATTCTCCTCCGTCCGCCCAATTTTCGTAAAACGGGATCCAAAGTTTTCGCTTCACGTATTAATATATAGATAACACACTATCAACATCGGAATCATTTTGGAGGATATTACTAATCCATTGTTTCATATGTTCTAAAAATTTGTCTACGCAACAACGTACTTGAAGAAGCAATGAATATTGTTCAACTGTCAAAATTTAGGCCATTCTTCCTACTAATAATGTGTCACGCAATTACCCCGGTGGTTTGTCCCTAGTTAACTATAGTGTGTACGATAACCCCTGAAGAGATTCGCAAAAAGAAAGAAAGAAAAATATTTTATTTGGGACACGCACAGGGAATGCAAACATTAAAATAAAAATTAAATCTAACAAAATCATGAACACAATAAAAAAGGTAAAATAAAGACCTGTGCAAGGCTTTTTTAGCCTTGCACAGGCTACTATCTCAGCATGATTCTTCTAAATTTGAAAAATAAACAAAGTTTCAATTATACCTCGCATAAACTTATCTCTACGATTCTCACCTCTATTTCTTCAACAGGTGGTGGTAGAAGAGCGGTTTATCTTGCAGTTCCACTACACACAGTGGCACTCGCACACGTGTCCGTTCAGTAACGCTCTCCTGGAGTTCAGACGACGAGTCCGTGCGGTAGTCGGCAGGAGGTTGGCTACCAATCCTGCTGCAGGACCTATGGTGGTGCATTGCAAGTGAGTGAAAGATTTTCTTTAAAGCCATCTTCTGGCGAACAGATGGTGGGTTTCCGTGAATAGTCATAAGACAGACAAGGACTCTTTAAAAGTTAAGGCAGGTTGAGGCAGACCTCACCGCGTTTTTTAGGATTCGTAGCCAAAGGTTGTCTGTAAGCGGGCTGAATCTCGTGAAACGTAATATGTAGACAGTTGAAGTTTCCACAGAGTGTGTATTTCTAGTGGCGATATAACGACACATAATTAAGTTAAATATTATTGTGGTACACCATACAAGAGACGGTGTTTTTGGCTTTGTAGGTTCTGTGGCCTAACACGTCAGTAACGTGCTCAGTCAACGGGTCAGCTTTACTAAACAAAAGATCAACATTATGCCACAGCTCACCAATTTACTAGTTGATTTGCTTATCAGAGTCTGAACAATTATTCAAAAACCCTCGGGCTTGCATTTCAAATTTAAGTTTCGGGGCAGGTAACTAACACCAGATTCTCTTTTAGTAAGATGCCTGCTTCTTGGTGTAACCAATAAATGTATGTACTTCTGAAGTGGTTTAGGGCAGTGCGTTGTAGTGGCCCAGTTATAACAGCCCCGAATTACAGGCAGGTCATAAGTTTGAATCCAGGCAAGCGCTTCAGTTGATGTAAAAATCTTAATCACCACTGCTCTCAAAACCGTGAAGTATAACGTGAGCAAACCGGCATGTCCAGGAATCAAAATTCGAAGACATTTACCAACCTGCACTTAGCCCGCGTGGTACATTACAACCCATTCTCTCCCACAAAATGAAGGCCTGTGACCCACCAGGCCATTATAAGGCTGATTACGTATAAACTGTGTGCCACCTTGTAACACACAGCCCTAACTTTGCGCTTATATTGCACTTAATATATACGACTTTAGTCTGGCCTGTAACCTCAGGGAATACTCTCTGCTCACAATTCCAGAGTAAAAATATTACAAGAGTACTGCAGCAATGCTTTTACGTTGTAGCGAAGCATATAACAAATTAGTTTACTCTGTGACAAGTGTGTACAGAGCCAGCGAATTACGTCTGATGCAGTCCCTTTTAGTATTTACGTAGCCACTGCATAGAATTATTATTCTGACGTCAAAATAAGATGTTATTGCGATGGTTCTGTTTATGTTTGACGTGGCAGTATTACGAGGGCTGTAATTAAGTTTGATACGTGTCTTGTGTGTGTACGTAGGACAAATACAGCTATACATTTCCAGTATAAGCTGACTTCTCATTGTACGAAAAGCCTATACAATACGAGGCCAGCTAAAACTGGAAATGTATAGCTTGATATGTAGCCGTGGGTACACCGTTCTCAGGGCGTGGCTCGTAGATTTAAAAGATGCGGCAGTGGGGTCAAAGCCAGTCGACTGCAAAACAATTGACAGTCGGCTTTTATCATCATCCTTTCTATCATTTGTTGCATCCTTTTCAATGTATTCGGGTATCACATCTCCGTCACGAAACCATAGCTGCGAAACCGCAGTAGTTCCACCATGTCTTGTCCGTTCTTGTCCGGTAACTCTTTAGCAGGTAATTTCACCGCTCTGCTCGGAAGGCAGTACACATCCGCGCGCAGTCCTCTATTTAGTTGCCATACCGCTATTATTTCGCTCGTATATGTAGCAGTTGACGAGTTGTAAAGCGAAACTTCATTTTTTTTTTTTGGACAATGTATGTTGATTTAATGCATAAAACTAATCGAAGAGTTTCAAATTAGAATGTATTGACAAAGCCAATAGCCACGATATTTTGCTCTGAATGCTACAATTTAAATAACTCTCATGATGTTTCGCTACTCGAATCGCGACATAGTGTAGTAATCTTATTGTAATTCGTTACGCGGTTTCCCATAATTATTTTCGCGGTGCGTGGCGGAGGTGTGGTAAGGCCCTAGCAGTAACGAGGCGATTAACTAGTACAGATTCGTTTCGCTACCGTTTAGCTCATCGCCTTGCCACATATCTTTATTCGCAAACCTTTCCTGTAAATATTTTAAATGATAAATTAACTAATTAGCTCTGTATTAGATAATGACCTAGGTTAGGATAAGACGTAAAATACTTTTATCCCGGTAATACGTTCATGTGGGATTCGTCCCGATATCTACGCGTGCAAAGCCACGAGTAAAAGCTAATAGATACTACATAAGTTACGAATTTCCCTGTAAGTAGAAATCAGTGCAGGCGTTAATTTTTTTGACAGCATTTTATTCTCGTACAGCGATAATTCCAGCTGTACTTACGTGCTTTGCCAATCTCTTCTAGACTAGCATTCACAACCATTCGATCAGTCGTATCATTTTCGATTACCTTCCTTGCCCACAGCAAATAGCTACCGGAAAAATAGCAGTCGTCGATTTGATTTAAACTAACAATTTCGGGTTCGAATTTGTGAACAACGTTTAGTGGCGTCTTTCAATAACACATTACTGACGGATTTTTT
Organism: Aporophyla lueneburgensis; assembly: GCA_932294355.1. Lineage (NCBI taxonomy): Eukaryota > Metazoa > Arthropoda > Insecta > Lepidoptera > Noctuidae > Aporophyla > Aporophyla lueneburgensis. Next base: position 9,683,879 of record OW028748.1, on the reverse strand, counting down.
GAATGGTTGTGAAAAACTATGCAGATCTTCTTTTTCCAAGAAGAGAGGAGAAGCGTCCTTCCGAGTTTAGACTTAATTTATAATGTGTTATTTTGTTCCAGTGACGGCGGTGGTCGGTCGGGAGTGTACTTAGCCATTGATGCAAACCTCGAGTTGGCTGAAGAAGAAGACTGCTTCGATGTATTCGGATTTTTGAAGAAACTCAGGCAATCTCGGAAAGGTCTTATAGAAAACGAGGTAAGGATCATTTCTATTTAAAGTCTACAAAATACTGTTTAAAGAAAATAGGACATTTTTACCTATTTGTTGGTTTTTAACCTTTTTGCTTGCGTCACGAAACCGGTGTCACAAAATAGGTATTCATCTATTTCTCAAGAAAACGTTTAACCGTCGTAATTAGAACAAAGTCTGAAATACATTCTTAGGTTGTTTTTCATACATTTAGCTGAAAGCACATTTTATTGATTAATTCTGAATGAGGTAAGCAACTGTCAAAATAACGCTGTTGTAGCTAGTTCCCATGAGGTGGTTTTATTTAATTTTTACGAAAATTTTGCTTTGTTGCATTAAATACTCCAAAATTGGTCCACCATTTGCTGACCCTTAAATAAGAAGATTTTGGTTTAAAGCTTTCCTACAGAACTAGAGTTCTGTAAGAAAGCTTTAAACCAAAATGTTTTTGAAAATAACCTAGAGGTTATTTTCAAAAACATTTGAAAAAGTGATTACGAGGAAATATTTTAAGTTTTTGAATTCTGACACTTACTATGCCACTTAAATTCTAATACTTAAATTTAAATGACTGAAAACCACGAATCATTGACATAAAACCAAACTCATGAAACACTATCTACAATTAGCTTTGCCCGGCCATCTTCAGCAGTTCACATTCTTAGATCACGTTCCACAAATTCTGTGGACTTCTGTCCACTTCCATTTTGCAACGATCTCTCAGAAATATGGCAATCTCGTATTCCATGAAACAGCAAGCTTGCTTGTAAGAAACAACTCATTCCCTCTAATTGGAGATTTCCTTCCGACGTTACACAATAACTGCAAGAATTGAGCACAGTGAGCAGTAGTTACGTACAGTGCTCCCACTGTATAGTGCGATTTGTTTTTATTAACGTCTTTAAGGCCTACACCTTTACCAAAACTCACTAAAACACATGCGAAGTACGCACGTCTACATATCAAGCTGTTAATTTCCAATATAAACTGATCTCACATTGTATGGGATTTCGGTATAATGAGCAGTCAGCTTAAACTGCAAATGTTAAGCTTGATATGTAGCTGTGTGTACAAGAAACATTTTAAGTTGGTCCAGTGGTTACGGCCTCGACTTACTAGCAATTTGTATATAATTTCATCACCACTGCTCTCAAAACGGTTAAGGAAAACATCGCGAGGGACCCGGCATTGGGCACGCCCTTATTGTGGCGGTAAGTCCCCTCTTTGAGGAGTGGCTAGAGACGTGCCACGGCGTCCTTACCTTCCGCCTAACGCAGGTCCTCACCGGGCATGGTTGCTTCGGGAGGTTCCTATTCCGCATAAGGCGGGGGGAAACGCCGGGGTGTTTCCAATGCGAAGATCGCCCTGAGGATACGGTGAAGCATACGATGGAGGTGTGCCCTGCCTAGGCAGAGCACCGCCGCGTCCCCGTGGAGGCGATCGGCGGCGGTGATACCTCGTTCGGCTTTGGTGCGGAGCGAGAGGGCATGGGAAGCCGTCACCTTCTTCTGCAAAGCAGTAATGCTCATGAAGGAGGATGCGAGGCGCGTGAAGGAATGGCAATCTCTGCGCCTTCACACCCCTAGCCTGGCGTCAGGAGTCGATTGCGGACTCCCGGCCACCGTAGGCGCGAGCTTGCGGGCGGCGAGCAATGTGTAGCTCGCCGCCCGGTAAGGACTCGGGTCGGGCTCGGGTCAACAGCGCGTTGTGTTCCTCGCGCGCCTCAAAGAGATGTCAGCAGTACTGAAGGAGTCTGCTAGGACCGATGCCTGCCAGAGTCGCGAGATTGTTCAAACGAGATATCGTGGCCCTGGCATATGGGTAACTGAAGGCACACGGGTGGGTTTCAGTCATTAAAAGTCTGATATATCCCGCTCCGCCCAGAGCGAATTTGAAGATTTCCCATCCAACCCGAAACCCTTATAGATTCGTCATGTTTGTCTGTCTGTCTTCCTGTCCGTCCGTATGTCACAGCCACTTTTCTCCGAAACTATAAGAGCTATGCTGTTGAAACTTGGTAAGTAGATTTATTCTGTGAACCGCATTAAGAATTTCACACTAAAATAGAAAAAAAAAAACAATAAATATTGGGGTTCCCCATACTTAGTACTAAAACTCAAAAAAAAATTCATCAAACCCATGCGTGTGGGGTATCCATGAATAGGTCTTTAAAAATGGTATTGAGGTTTCTAATATCATTTTTTTCTAAACTGAATAGTTTGCGCCCCCGTAACTTCTAAAATAAGAGAATGATAAAACAAAAAAAAATATATGATGTACGACCATGTATAACCATGTAAACTTCCAACGAAAATTGGTTTGAACGAGATCCAGTAAGCAGTTTTTTTTAATACGTCATAAATCGTAAACCGCAATTTACCTTTCATTCAATCAACTCAAATACAAAAATTTGAAAAAAAAATATAATTTCATAAACATAAACTTTATGCATAAGCCGAGGATACCTACAGGTTTGTACGGAACCCTCGGTGCGCGAGTCCGACTCGCACTTGGCCGGTTTTTTTGGGTGGGAAATCATCAACTGACGTCTACCGCTCTGGGCGGAGCGGGAGGTCGTTTCAGATTTTTACTGACTAAAACCCACCTGTGTTCCTTCAGTTGCCTAAGCCAGGACCACGGTAACTATCGAACAAATCTCGCGACCCTGGCAGTCGTTTACTACCCTGACTTTTTCGCCATAATACGTTGTCAGTAAGACCCAGTAAGCACAGGGCTTTACACGTCATTGTACAAGTCGGTTCTATTAGTCCGGTAGTGATTTACAGAGAGAATGTAATAACTCTTATACCTTGTGCAGAATTCGAAACGTGAACTAACCGTCTGCCTGAGCTAGTTTTAATTGGGTACTTATAGAGGAGATACAACGTGATTGTGGTACTTACGTACGTTGATAGGATATTTTAAAACAGTGTTTCAGAGTTTCACGATAAGCTGCTTACCTACTTGTCTGAAATCATTTAAAATAAGAGAGTTTATATTTACTTGAGATAAAACAGGGTAGCAGGGGCAACAAAGCGCAAACTGCTATCATCATGTATGGTTTTCGAAAGCAATTTAAACCAATCAATCTCTAAATTATAGTTTTACTACCTTTTGCCATCGGCTTCGCCCGCGTGGAGGTCGGAAAATATCCCGCGGGAAAGTAATACCGGGATAAAAATTAGCCTATGTGTTAATCCAGGTTATAAACTAACTGTGTTCCAAACAGTGGTCTCGAACGTCATAGAGCGAGATTGGTAGAATTGCCAGCTAAAAACGGTAAATCGGTAAATGACAAAAAAAGACAATCAAATTCGTTTATGTATTTAAAAAAACTTACAGACTAATTTATAACAATCATACTTAAGTAACGAAGTCTTGAACTTACCGAAAAATCAGTAGGTTCGAGACCACTGGTTCCAAATTTCATCCAAATCTGTTCAGTAGTTTTTGCGTGAAAGAGTAACAAACATCCACACATCCACACATCCATACATACAAACTATCGCATTTATAATATTACTAGGATTAGTAGGATTCCTAACTAGCTTTTGCTATCGGCTTCGCCCACGTATTATACTTTTCTTGGAAAGGTAATAAAACCTTCCTTTTTAATCACTATGTCTATTGATGACAACCGCAATAAAATCGGTTGAGTAATTTGAAAAATCTAAGCGTACAGACGCGGGAAACGACTTTGTTTTTAACCGACTTCAAAAAGGAGGAGGTTATCAATTCGGATGTTTATATTTTTTTATTTTTTATTTTTGTTATGTGTGTTCGGCCATAACTCCGTCATATATAAACGGATTTGCAAAATTCTTTTTTTGTTCGAAAGGGGTTTATTTCGAAACGGTCCCATATAAATTTCATATAGATCTGATGATGAGTTCCTGAGACAGACACCGGAACTCTTTAAAAATGACAGCAAATCAACCGCGACTTCTGCTATTGCATAAATATGCATTGTTTGTTTGGAATTAGTGCGGGGTAAACATCATAACTAAAAATTTAAAATGAAAACTTTTTACAAAAAAAAAAACAACCGACTTCCTTAACCTCTAAGTCCCTGAGATACCACATTTGGTATAGACACAGGTTTTTTTAATTGTGTCTGTAATTACGGCATTCAAATGGTTAAAAACACTATAAAGTGAACAATAACTTTAATTTCGGAAGTCGGTGGCAAAAATCTTAAATACACATCCTAAGACACCGACTGCCGAAATTAAAGTTATTTTTCACTTTGTAGTGTTTTTAAGGAAGTCGGTTTTTTTTTTTTTTTTTGTAAAAAAGATTTTTTTATGCTCAGTAAAGATGACTAGAACTTTTGTACAAGGCAATTGGTATGCTTTTCTCTTCGCCAAATGTTACTTGTATCAGTAAATTTCATGAACAAAAACAGATAATTTATGTGTATAAGAAAAGACTGCCCTTAACAAAATAAAGATGGACAATTTTCCCTCCCCAGGAACAATACAAATTCGTCTACGACACGTTAGAAGAACACGTAGTCTGTGGAGTATCATGGTTCCCCGTGTCGGAACTCTCCCAGAGACTGAAGCAGAAGTCACAGAGGGACCCAGTGTCGAAGCTCAATGAGTACCAGAAGGAGTACCAGCAGATCTGCAAGCAGACTCCAAGGTTCACGATAGGAGACTGCGCAGGAGGTCACAGGGGAGACAATAGGGAGAAGAATCGAGATGTTCTGGTGGTGCCACGTAAGTTTCGACTGTGTTTTCTATATTTTTTTCTTTTCGGACAGATTTTCTAGTGAACCCAATACACTGCACAGTTTTACTGTGAAATAGTTTATTACGCAGCATTATCTCCATGTTTGGTGCAGTAAGTTGTAAGTCTTTCGAGTAGACCATCACTTTCACACAGGGTTTGAAAACCGGTACGAATTTAATTTCTGGTTCTTATTTTCAGTTCTTGATAATATTTTCTTGGTACAGTTACGGGAGGTTATCCGGTTCGTTTCTGTTTACTAATAATATATACCGTATCATCCGCTGTAAAGTTTATCATCTATAAGGAAGAAGAGATGTGTTTTACGCGTGCCTAGCGGATTTTTTCTAACAGATCGCATCCGAAATATTGGCGAGACCAAGTTTCTATTAACTGTGACTACTGTGATCCATAAATTTGTGTAACTTTAATGAATTTTGTTCCAGCCGACAACTTTCGTCCATACTTGACATCTTTCCAAGGCAACAGTTTCACAGACTACATCAACGCTGTGTTTGTGGACGTAAGTACTTAATTAAAATGTATATCTAACACCTACTTACTACGCTTGTGGCTTGCATGTAAGACAACAGTTCTATTTTGCAAGCTACTTGAGTGCTTGTGTGAACATCACTTTTAAAATGGAAAGATAACATAAATTATAACGGCCAGTAAACAATAAATTTGAAATTTCGAATGGTCCTTGCACCATAAGCATCAATTATTTATCAATAGCTAGAATCGATAAATATATGCCACAAGAGGCCGATTGGAGGCGGATTCTTCACTGTTGAACATTTTACTGGGCGTCGGTGTGTGTTGCGGTTGGCCGCACGATGTCAGATGGTCAAGAGAGCTATAAGTCGCTCTTGTCAACTCGCACGAACATCGGACTAGACTCTGTGGAAGGGCGCCAACTGCACACTTGCATTTCGTTGCTAATTGACAACCCTACTCAATAATCTTACGATATATACATACATACATAAACTGAGGCCTACTTCTCAAGGGGGTAGGCAGAAACTACAGAATGCCACCTGCTACAATCCTTATGTACTCTATTTGCTTCATTTACGTTCATACATCTAAAGACCAATTTTCGTTTTAGACGACGTTTTAAATCTAGTCACATTCTCATCTCAGCAACAATCAATTATTTAAAACAAATTTATGGAAACTCCAGGTATTTTTGACAGATAGAGACTTACATCAGACTGTGAACGCCTCAAAATTACTCGAATTGCCCCTCTAGTCATACACACACGCCGGTTGCGAGTACTGCGCACCTGACCTTACAGAAGAACATCACCAATAAGGTCACTATAATGTCCTCCTAGGGCGTTCTCTCCCGGCGGCGGCGGTTTCACTCACATCTAACTTTGTAAATACCTTTTATTAGCCGCCACTAAATCTTAAGCCTAAGGCGTTAAGTCCGCCTTTGTACCTTTTTGTGTGCGAGAAGTTTAAATAAATAAATAAATATAAAAACCCCATTTTGGACTTTCCTGTCTTTTGCTTAGAAGCAGTCACAAAAATATTAAAAATCCACTCTATTGAGGCTAATATACAAAAGTTTGTCTCCCTATATGTTAGAAAAGTTTTCACGGCTGCAATAAAAACTACTATGACTACTTTGGAGGCCATTTTTCAAACCGGAAAATTAAAAACTCCTCACGCAGGCGAAGCCACAGCTTCACTCAGTATAACACAAAATAATCCTGCTCTTTCCTACTGAAATGAAGCACAATTTTATAACACAAATGCAATTTCTTCAGAAAAGTGTCCCCTGAGTTACTTAGAAAGTTCATCTTTTAACTTAATGTGACTTTATTATGACACCGCGGCCACACTTAGGTGTTAACAGCGTTCTTTGAAGTTGAACTGTAGTTTTAAACAAAATTTCGCACTGTAGGAAGTAGGAAAGGTACTTTATCATTTAGAAAAGTAAACACACACACACTATTAACTTTTACAAAGTATCATTTATTGCCTGGTGGGCAAGACGACCTGAACCGATCATTAGATGGGCATCGGAAGTCGATCGCAGACTCCCGGCCGGGCTTGTGGGCGGCGAGCAATGGGTAGCTCACCGCCCGGTAAGGACCAGGCCCGTGTCGACACACGTAGTGTTCCACGCGCGCCTCAAAGAGATGTCAGCAGCGCTGAAGGGGTCTGCTAGGACCGATGCATGCCGGGGTCGCGTGATTGTTCGAAAAAGATACCGGGGCCCCGGCACATGGGCAACTGAAGGAACACGGGTGGGTTTTAGTCAGTAAAAGTCTGACACGCCCTTCCGATCCGCCCAGAGCGGGAGAAGTCATTTGATGATTTTCTATCCAAAATAAAACCCATCATTAGATATTTAGTCCCTTATTACAGAGCGTCACTAAATGCTCAAGCATTGCTTGAAGCTAGTTTCAACCAATCAAATGACTTGAATCTAGTTTTAAGTAGCGCTTGAGTGTTGAGTGACATTCTGTAAAACGGCCTTATTGTGTGTACAACACATTAAGGCTATCACATTGTCCGATGACTTTGACGATTTGACCCCTGTACTAGTATTTTTTCGTTTGGTGCCATCTACCATAACAAAACACAAACGAACTGACGATTAAGCAAGAACACAGATATGTAGGTTTTTGCCTATTTTTATTCGCTCTCTGAGAGTTCTTATGTATTATTATCCTCTACAATTAAACATTAATATTTATTTTGAATTAAATTATGGACTTTGCCTGCTGACCTAGCTTTCAAAAATTATTTTGTGTGATGATGACCAGGTAAGTGCTTATCGATTCTCAGTAATGGAGTTACTTAGGATCACCAAACTTTTTCATGTGATGAATTTCGCCAGTTAATTTAATTGACCCAAACACATTCCCATCATTGAGTAAGAAAATTGGATGTCTGATGATGACTGGTATATCTATAAAATGTTGCAAGCTTACTCTATGACTGGTTCAAAAAGCAAAACGAAATTACAAACTAATTCATTTCTATGTACATAAATAATTTCTGTTCTTATTTTACGAAATATTTATATCTGTAATATTTACAATATTATTTAATTCAGAAATCATTAAAAAAGTGAACTTTTAGATTTTATTTGGTGAAAATAACGCGCGTATAATCCACCCTTCACGGCAGCCATTAAGGCACTAACATAGACTACTATATATACTAGAGATAGACTGGCAACTTAAGTATTTCTTAGGCAGCGCCATCTAGTTACCAGGACATACACTATTCATCTGTCAATATACCTACGTAGTACCTTGTTTGTTTGTATCGGTAATTCTAGCAAGTAAATAATGTAGAATGGTTGAAAATTCTGTTGCAGTAAAACAACCTAAAAATTCAAATCTAGATTTTAAATCTTGATTTTAATTTGTTAGGATTAGTTTTACTACAACAGAATATTTCAACTATTCCACACTATTCTACTTGGTAGGTAGGTAAAGCTAATTCATTATTACAATAAACTTGTGATTTCGGGGATAGTAAAACAAATATCAATTTTGGATGTTTATAATTATTGCGTAAAACAAAACATTACTTGACATATAAAAACTAAACATTAACTTCGGTACCAGCTGTTATTGATTAACCGGGCACACAACACTTGTTTCGAGACATTGTTATTTAAACACAAAACACTTATATGGTCCAAACTCCAATTTACGGGGGGCCTAAGTAATTCGGTTCGATTAAATCTCAGAGGAACACAAGGGACTCAACTCGACGTAATTTAGAAATAACAGACACTAAGGGAATGTTAATCTTCCAAGACTTTAGTAAATACGAAGTAGCGAACTAAATTCGCGTAATTTGCACTCAAAATCGGGAAGCAAACGAAATAATTACCAAAACATGCACAACCGCAGACATGTTTGTAATGACATAAAATTTCAATATCGCCCTGTAATATATCGCCTGTTGTAAATTCTACTAATAGTTTAATTTTTTATCAATATGAACAAAGCATTCATAAAATACAATGATCAAGGGATATTTGAAAATGCAAAAAAAAAACGAGAAAAATATTAATTATCTCACAATAAATCAAAATCGAAGATTATGCGCTTCCCCTTTTACTTACATATACTACCAATTACTTTATGGATATACGCTGGCAACATTGTTCATTTTTAATTTATGTCCTCGTAGATAGATGGCGCTGAGTAGACAAAAATTAAAATGTATAGCATTTGCCACCCTGTGGGCACTAATGTATGGCGTCAACAGTGTTTCCACTATAATGATTTTCTTTCCCCATGCCTCAATTCCGATTTCCCCTTCTCAGGACTATTTTCCCCTCAAAAATTATTTTGCTGTAGTTTTGGGACTAGTGTAGCAACTAAAAGAAAAAAAATGTTTATATAATTTTTCTTCTATAGCCTGCCTTCTAACTATAATAATATTATTTACACTAAATACAGTACGTCAACAAAATCATCGACAAGATTTGTCGACTTTGCACATCATTACTTTGATGTAACTGCACATGACTAGCTGCTAGCTGGCAATACGTCGGCGTGAGTTCCAACTGCAGCATGATTGGTTTTTTTCGACATGACATTGTCAGATATGTCAAAATTCACCAATCACGTAGCAGATAGATCACAAGCCTACGTCTTGATATCTAGTGGATTTCTCATACGCAAAAACCCTCATTATGCAACATTTCAGGCGAGGTTTAATATATGATTTCCTACAATTTCCCCTTTTTCTTCCCCTCTGGACCCTAATTACCCCTTAAAAGGGGAATTTCCCCTCATTGTGGAAGCACTGGGCGTCAATGACGCGATACATTAGTGTTGTTATCGTAAAAATCTGAGCTGCCGTATGTCGCAGTCTGGTTTGCCGTATTTAAGGGAAAAAAATACTAAATTGCCGTATTACCCTTTTTGGTCTTTTTTGGCGTAGAAGGGCCTTCAGGTTCAGATTCAAATTCACTCATATTATCGGTTATTAATCACAATTAAACACTGAATATGGAATCGTTTCGTAACAACATAACACTAATTTTGATCAGTTAAATTACTAACGAGCCGCAGATCATACTTCACCAACAGCTCACAAGTTCACAACATGTGAGGAATTTTGGGAAGTCCCCGTAGCACCTACTTCAGGAGGCGTGCATTGATTTTGTGTTACATGTTTCCTTTAGTGTTGCCTTATTTAGAATATTTTTAGTGAAAAAACGTTTAGTTTCACCCATAGCCAATTGCCGTATTTTGTGATACGGCAATGAGAGGCCTGCCGTGTACCGTATATTCTGAAAAAAAAAACATGGAATGCCGTATAATACGGCAATTGCCGTATCAATAACAACGCTGCCGTCATTCGCGTCGCGAGTATATGTCACAAGAAAGCAACGGGTTTCTCGCGCAGTTTCGGGTTTTTATTTATTATTTAAAAATGTAAAAAGAAATAAGAAAAAGTAAAAAATACAAATGATTAAATAAATTAGTTCGCATATTTTGATATAAAATTCATGTCAAACGATTCAGCCGTTACAGAGACAATTTTCAATTTAGGTTGAAGGAGGACCTGTTTACTGCCAGATTTTCTAATATTTGGGAAAGTTTATTAAAATTCTAAACAATACAAAGTATTTATCATGACCTTAAGTATGACATATATTCTTCATATGAAAATCGCACGGTAGGATTCTTCAACAAAATTCGTTAAACATACGGTATTTTTCGGATTTCAGCAAGGTAATCCCCTTAAGGCCGTTTTTATTTTTGCTTCGACTTTGCGTCCATGTGTACTCAGAGTATAAAGCAGCCAGTAAGCACCTGAATATTACAAAACCACGTATCCAAAAGAACACTGCTGATTAACTGTACAGCATTTTGGCAGAAGATATGTGTTTTTTCAATGTCCCTTCTCTTGTCTTGTCTTGTCCGTTCTCTCTCTAATTTTTTATCCCTGAATAAACAAAATAAAAAAAAACCATATTCTTGTAATAAAACCATGTCCAGAGTCCAGACTGATAGACTGCCTCGCGAGCATGCGTCATGTAGCAGAAGGCTTACGTAGATACGCCTCGTGCAACGCGTGTTGCCTTTCAATATACTTTACGCCCTTAGGCGTATGCCTCGGGAGGCAGCTAGGCTTAGATACGGCTATGGACATAATTATTCATTGATTTCGTAGATAACACTACATGTTTTTGACGTGACAACGTCTTATAAATTGGTTTGCCGGGTGACACTTCAAGAAACTGCGTTACGCTCCGCTCACGTTATGCGCTCACAATGAGAGCGAGTGAGAGGCACGCGTCCCTTCCACTCGGGCATGGTTAGCCCGCCTAAGAGCGAGAGAGACAGACATAAAAAGTGAAAGGCACGCGTCCCTTCCACTCGAGCACAGTTCTTTGTATAAATAAATGTTTTAAATTGTTACTATTATTTCATCCTTCTTCCTACTATACGAATGAATATTCACATTAAAATTATTTTACCACTCAAAGTCGTTGTCACGTAAAACTTTCGCCCGTATACCGACTTTACAGGCAACCAATTTTTTGACTTCCTCAGTACTACCTACCCGTCTTATGCTGTTCAAGAAGAAAACCTACTTACTGAGGTACTCTTAAATAGTATAAGTCAGTTAGGCCATAAATAAATATCGGTTCTCGTACACGTTCTTTAGGCTGGTTTTCTTTATATGGTAATCAGCCTATAATGTTCCCACTTCTGGGACAGATGCCTCTTCTACTCGAGAGGAATTTGGCACGAATCTACCGCGCGGGCCCAGTGCGGGTTGGCAGAAATCATATGTTTTCGAATTTTAGGTTCTGGGACATGCCGATTTCCTTACGTTTTCTGAGGCTTTAGTTAAACTGACTATATTTCCAGGGCTACACCAAACCCCGCGAGTACATAGTGACGGAGTGGCCTCTGGTCAGGACCCAGGGCGAGTTCTGGTCACTGGTTTACGATTACGAATGTGCGGCAGTCGTCGTACTTTGCGTGCCTCCTAAGAATTCTGTAAGTATATAGCTTTTATATTTTCTGTTGTTCCAACATGATTTAGGTGTATTTGTAACTGATGTAATTCCATCGGTTTTCCTCGAAAATAGTCGTATTTTCGACAATTTTTACCGTTGGTATTAGAATATCGTGGTGGTCTTCGACATATGCGAAGGGTCTAATGCCTCTTGTAATGAGACGCTTAAGCAGATTTGAATGAATCTGAGTACCTTATCCTCTTCGAAAAATTAGCGAGATAGGTCTAATAACACATATAGATGTAGGCAAAGGCATCAGTAATGTCTTGACTAGAAGCTAAAAGTTAATTTTGTGCTCATCAGGATTCAATCACTACATTGCCTGACACTAATTTATTTATTCCAGCAACAATTCCCACCATTCTGGCCAGAAGGACGCCATTCCAAGAAGTACGGCCCAGTGTTCACGATAGACCATGTCTCCCACAACCACTACACCAACATCAAGACTTGGATATTCAGGATCAATAAGAAGGTAACTCATTACTGGATATCATTTATTTGCTAAAATACACACTTGTTTTTATTATTTACAGTAACTTATACACTTCGGCACATAATACTAAGCTTATGCCAGAAAGAACGTTAAACAATTTGAGAAAAGCGTGCTATTTCATTCAATTGTTTGTAATTTACAGAGACATACTGATGTTTTAATACGTTTTCCGCTAAACTTTGTGGTGCAAGCGGATCTTAGGCTTTAATACCGATAAATTAAAAAAAAAACGGTATCTTGGCTTTTAGGCAAATATTCTCCAACTATTCATTTAACTCTTTAGTTACGGCTACGTCGTTGCTACTACTTCAATCAACAATTCGTGTGCTCTTTGTTGTACAGTGAGACGTGGAGTGATGTGGGACAGGGAGCGCGAAGTGTTGTTGGCGGTTTCGCGACAATGTAGCTGTAAATTACAAAAGTTGCAGCTATAAAAGTTTAACGAGTTTAATTTACAGCAAAAGCCAAGCAAATACATTTTCTCATATTTGTCCAATAGATCATTTCACTGACTGAACTGATGGCTGGCGTCAAAGCTCCTACGAAGACTGTCCAGCTGTTCCAGCTGACCTGCTGGCCGATGGGCCACAAGGTGCCGTCGTCGACCAACTCGCTGGTCGAGCTCATGAACATGGTCGAGCGATGGCGCCAGCGCACCGACTATGGACCAGTATGCGTCGTATCGCCGTGAGTACTCATCATAGGCGAAGAACTGGATTATTTTTTACGTTTTTCTAGGTATTCTTCTTACTGATGGTTCCCATTGTTGTTGCGTAGTGACGGGCGAAGTCGTGCCGGCGTATACTGCGCTGCCAACGCCTGCATCGAGCAAGTGATCCAACACGGCGAGGTGGACGTGTTCCAGGCGGTGAAGACTGTGCGCCGGCACCGACCCCAGCTCGTCGAGAATATGGTATGTATCCCGTCACCTTCAGCGTCACAGTAACGTCACGTGTTTGTGCGCTCTAACACATGCTGTCCTCCACAGACCGAGTACAAGTACTGCTACGATCTCGTGCTCCATTACGTGCTGCACTATTTAAATAAGGACATGAATGAAAAGAAGTGAGAGTGCGAACTCAAGGACGAACTCTGGTTCATCGAGTTCGGCCGCGGCGCGGCGCTGCCCACGACGCCCGAGGACACGCCCCCCCAGGCGCCGGCGCGGCGGCCCCGGCGCGGCCTGTCGCTGGACCGCCTGCTGCCCGCGCCGCGCCCGCCGCTGGCGCACGCCGCCACCGACGAGCCGCGCCGCGCACGCCGCGAGCGCCCGCCGCTGCGCCGCTCCTTCCGCCTCGACGAGCACGACGCCGCCGCAGCCGAGCGCCGCCGCGCCTTCGTGCGCGGCCCGCGCGCGCCCTCCTTCGACGAGGGTGAGGACTGCGAGTGCCGCGCCGAGCTCGACGACCTGCCGATGGATGACGACGTAGACTTCGAACCGGAGTTCGCCGCCTCACCGCCGCGCGCTGTGCCCCCGCCCCGCGCCGGCTCCTCCGAGCGCGCGCCGTATGACGCATCGCCACGCGCATTGCACGACGCGTCACCACGCGCGCCCGCCCGCGCGCACTCTCAGGGCGTCTTCGAGCGACGCCTCCCTAAGATATACAAGTTCGGCCTCATGGACAAATCTAAAAGGGCGAGCTCGAGCGCCCTCTACGAGCGAACCGAGCGGTCGCCCACCGAAGCGTTCTATAACGCGACCGGCTCCGTCCGACTCAGCTCGCAGGAGCTCTTCGAGAAGTTCTGTTCGGAAGAATTCACATCCCTGTACGGACGGGACGACGACCGGCGCCGCCGGCCGCCGCACTCCAAGTCCACGGGCAGCAGCGGCTCCGACGTGCGCCACGAGCGCGCCTGCTGCCGCCGCGCGCCGTGCGGCTCGCAGCCCGCGCTGGCCCGGCGCCACGCCGCGCCGCGCTCCGAGCGCTCCACCGACTCCGACGACACGCCGCGCGCGCCCAGCGACCCGGACGCCGAGCCCAGCCAGCTGGACGACTGCTCGCGCTCCGCGCCGCTGCTCAGCCCCGACAGGTTCGAAGCCCGGTTCACTTTTGATATCTCTGAGCGCAGCGAAGTCACATCGAACCGCGACGAGACACCCTCCGACGCGACCGAAACGCGAAACCTGACGCTATACGAGGAACCACATTCGGACCGCACGAGTCTCTGCGAATTGTACGATGCAGCATTCTCCTCGCATCGGCCTTCGTTTCGCCGGGATGGATCGCGTCGCCGCGCCGTCCCCGTCGACCTGAGCGCACTAGATTTTCGCGCTATTGACGATGAAAGCCCGCGACACAGTCGCCGCACTTCACAGCGGAGCGTAAACGATACTTTGCGGCAGAATTCGGAGACACGAAGTTGGGCTTCCGATTCTGTGTTCGCGACCCCGGAGCGGCACGCAGCGGGCGATGCGTCCCCATCGTCGAGCGGCACGCACCGCTCGCTCACCGTGCCCGGGGACTCGCCGCGAGCCGAGTCCGTCGCGGCTGACTCCACCGTCGCCGACACCACACTCGCCGACACGACCGTTGTCGAAGAAGAACCGGCGAGCGTCATCGAGCGCTCCGAGTACGCGCTAGCACTGCGCCTCGGTCGCATCGAGCTGGACGATGAAGCATCAGGGCGTGCGTCGTCCACGCCAGCCGACAGCGCGCGCCTGTCGAGCCGGCCCTCCATGCACAAGCTGGAGCCGTTGGAGCCGCAGGAGCCGCCGGAGCCGCCGGAGCCGGAGCGCATGTACGGCGGCGCGGGGCGGCGCCGGCGCGGCGCGAGCGAGCCGCGGCGCGCGACGCGCTGCTTCCCGCTCTGACTGCGCGCGGGCGGCCGGTCGCGCCGCAGCCGCCGAGCCCCCCGAGTGCCTTCCCGCGCCGTGCGTCCGGCGGCCGCGCCGTGCCGCGCGTCGGCCCCGGTGCTTCGTCTGGCCGCCACGGTCCTTCTGCACATTGGCCCCTCTGGCCCCGCCGGTCGCCGGACCCGTAGCAGCCAAATTTCTACATAAATGTAACTATTAATTATTTCGTCTAGGTACTCGTAACTAGTGTAGCGCCGTCTTTTTCGGTATCGTTAGGTAGGCAGTGCCTAAGTCGACTACGTGCGTAGAGCGTAGATTCTAAATCTCGTAGATAGAAATTGTTCCCGGGGCAGCCGCGGGCGCCCCGGTCGCAGTCCACGACTGACACAGGGTCATCGTATAGCTAATTACACTTTAATGCTGTCCGCACTGACGAGAGCTGCGCGCGAACTAGTCTCGCAGGATGAGGAGATCATTTAGTTTAGCCACAAAATCATTGAATAATTGATCAGGTATATGTGCGAGGTGGTTGAGTGTGCGCTTCACATTCATTTAGTAGAGATAGAACTAAGTAGGTACGTCAGCTAAAAAAGGCGACGTCATAACAAACCTCAGGCAGGCGTCGCGTCAGTGCGGGCAGGATGTACCGTCGCTAATGTAACGAGCGATGTGAACTAGTTAGTACATAGCATATAAATATATTACTTTTAGGTGATTTATGTGCTTTTTATATTGAGCTGAAGCGTTTCTTCACGTGTGTTGGAGTTCCTGGGCACACGTCGACTACCGCAGTTAGACTGAACCTGGTACTGTTCTGTGTAAAAGCGACTCAATATTTAATGTTTTATATTCTCGATACCTTACGTTAAAATGTTTTGGTGTCGTATTTGTCGATGTTATTCAATGTTTGTCTAGTTTATTCCAATGTGTTAATATTTTGTGTCATTATTGTAATACACATGAAGATATATAAAATTATATATATTATATAACGGATTACGTATAAGCTTGTAATTTGCTGAATATTTCGCAAGATATGTCGATATTTAATATTTGCAATATCGTGCTGTTAGTTTTATATACCTTATATTTCAAATGTGCCAATTCTTCCATAATTGATATATATGTGTTGAAGTTAAAATAATATTTTTGGCTCATTGAGGAATTTATTATTTTGTAAAATACAGTTTCACTAAGTGAAACCACATTGTTTTATTGAATTTTGACAAATATTTTATTCTTTATAATTTTTTGTTGTTGATACTTTTGTCCTTATAGTTTCAAAATGAATGTTATACTTATTTTGATATATATTTGGCAAAGATCCAATATATTAAACTAATTAATATTAGTGAATTATATTTTTGGGCTTGAAGTCCTTGGTTGATGTTAAGATAATTATTAGGGTACTTCCAAATATTTATTTTAGTGGACGTATTAGTAGATCATTTGTTATTGTTGTCTTTCCATTATTTATGTACTAAATATATAAAATGTATTATGTGTATAATTATTCAAATATTTTTAAATGGCGATGTCAAAGTATTGATGCTTATATTTTTCAAATATATTTGTTATCTTGTGTGCATTGCGTCGCATTATTGCTATCAAATCGCTTGATGGATACCTTTATTTATGTATAACATTACTATTGATTATAATATTTTCTAAGCCTTTTGATGTGAATATATTTATGCAAAACGCAATAATTTATCGAATGTAACGCACAACCCTAAGCCAATCATAACATTTACTAATTTAATATAATATAACGTACCCTTTTGACTGCAAACATTTTTATAGTGCCATTTTTTGAACAAGTATACGCTTTTCAGAAACTAGTGGCTAATTTAGAGAGAATAAAGTCAATGTCAATAGTTTACAGTAATTCTGATGTTTTGTAACAATAGAATATTTAAAGCGTAAAATCGCTTTTGTAATGTCTTTAAAATGGACACGCTTTGCAAAAAATACGAATTCGGAATATATACAATTTTGATAGACGGTAACAACTGTGTTGGCGACTGTACAACGTTTTTAAAAGACATTATTGAGAGTTTTATATATGTTTATTTTATAATTTTGCAATGAGGAAGGTGGAAATAACAGATTTTCAAATTCATGTTAGAAGAACACAAAACAGAAAAGAAAAATGTGTGGAATACAACAATAAAATAACTACGGACCTGTCTACTCCAAACATGTATAAACTTTATGTTTGACTCAAGATTATGGAACAATAACTCTTTTATACGATTTTTTTTTTCAGACAAAAAAAAAACAGTTATTCAAATTAAATTAACTATTTAAATGTAGTACCAAATTAGTCAACGATCAATATTGTTATTTCCACATTCCTCAGCATATTATGGATTTTGTTTTATTTATTTATATTTTGGAATCAATAATTTATTTATTCCCTAGGTACGTAGATGTGGTGTTGTAAATGCTTTATTGTAAGTTAAAATTTCATGTGGACCATATTCGATGTTTTTTTAGTAATAGTTATCTATTAACAATGTAACAATTTTCTTTATAAATAAGTGAAAAACTTTGAATGTAATGACGTCTCGCCACACCGACCATCTTTATGTAAATAAATTAGAAAAAATAACTAATTAATGTAGTCAAAAGTACCTACTTATACCATATTATGAATATTGTATACCGTATACATATTAATGGATTTGAATATTTATTATATATTAGGAAGAAAATTGAAACTATTACATAATATAAATAGAAACATTGTGATTTCAAATTTTCAACTTCCATAATTATGTAAAATAACTTATTGAAATATTGTTGTCATAAATGTTATTTGAAAAGGTAATTTTAAAATTTATACATGGAACTTAATGGGAAATATATTTATTTGTTGTATAAAATCATTTGTTTTATTTTTATTTCTAGGCTTATAAATAAACCCAGCAGTGACAGAAGTCAATTAATAATGCAGTTGTTTTTTTTTATAATAACATAAAAATATGAAGGACAAGCCCTCGCCCAAGGAGAGGCGGCACGGCGTCCTTACCTTACCCCTTACACCAGTTCTCACCGGACACGGCTGCTTCGGGAGGTTCCTGTTCCAGATAAGGTGAAACAAAACGCGCACGGGTGTTACTATTGTGTGGATCGCTTGGAGGACACAGTGAAGCATACGGTAGAGATGTGCCCTGCCTGGGCGGAGCACCACCGTGTCCTCGACCATTATTGCTGACTGTATCATCAGTTGTCATAGCACAAATATTTTTTCTGAAAAGTATCTTAAATGGAAATAAATATGCCCAGCCATTTTCCTACTACGTTGGCGTTGGTTACCAGTCTAAACAATTACCCCTGAATACCAGTATTTTACATAGAGCGTTTGCCTATCTGACGTCCACAAACCAATTTACTAGGTAGCACGATACCCCTTGACTGATTTTCAGACCAGACTTTTGGGCTTCTGACTGCACGTTACGGCTGTCAATGCTCTATGAATGACAGCTGGGAGCGCTTATAGTGCTTTTCGGGGGCATAGAGCGGTCTCCATATGGAATGGATGGACACCCACCTACGTGTCGGCCGCGGTCGGCATAGTTTAACATCCGGTCGCCCTGTACGGCTGTTATTATTTAGCAACGTGCGAAAACAAATAGGAGAATAAGAATTGTATGAGTCCTACCTAAGTGCATTTCAGAAGAAAATGGAAGTGTACGAGATGAAGTGACAGAAAAAAAATATGAGTAGGTATATTTTGTGACGGTAAAAGTCCCCCTTATTACTAAATTTAATTAAGTACCTTCGCTCGTAAACAATAGATAATCTGTAAAACAGACGGTTAATCACGAGCAAGATGTCGGAAATGTTTAGAAGAAAAATGATTGGAAATGAAGGGTTTGAACCCATCGCCAAAAAATAACAAACTTTCGTACAAACTTTCATCCCCTAAAGCTTTCATCGAGCAAATCTAATTGTAGATGGCGTGATCAAAGCTAAGACAGAATGATTTTGTCATTTCGTTCATTCATTCCATTTTATGTTAATTTATGAAATTGGTTTTATTTCACCATTTCCTTAATTTCAACATTTTAAATCAAGTTAGCAAGACACTTTCAATTTAAGAATTTGAAACCTTAAATATTAGAACTTCGTTCCAAAACTCAAGATTTTACTTCACATCACAAAGTGCCTCCGTGTAAGCCAAAAAAGAACTAAACAGGATCCAAATATAATTAAACCTACAGCGAAGAACAAGAGCATTTGCGTAGAATTGTGTAAATTACCAGTAATTATCGCTACGCTCCGTACTCCAATTATTAAGGTAATTTCTTGAGGTGAACGCGACGACACCGTGTTTTCAAAGATATACATACAACGACATATAAAATTAAGGGGAAGGAATGTAAGGATTCAGACATTTTATCACATGTAAGATGGAGATGAATTTAAGTTGCTAAGGCGATCAATTTGGCAAATTTTATTCCGATCCAGCCCGTCTCTTGCAGCTCTCTTCCAGCGACGCAATAAGCCGAAGTTCTTACCCCAGAGAAAGTGGCCTTAGCATGTAGTCAATTAGTTTAAAGTATTTAAACCCTAGCTTAAGGCCGTAATTTAATGGAGGAGCCACAAGCAAGTCTGGTTAAGACGACAACCTACTAGATTGACCTGCGAAATGTCTTTTTTTTTAATTGTCAAGCTACACGTTAATTCAGGAATGAAGAGATTCTTAGGCAAACCAAGGTAACGGACATAGCCCGAAGAATTGCCAAACTTAGTCGGCAGGGCAGATTTCTTGCATAACAGATGGCCGATGGGACTGTAAGGTTCTGTATGGCGACAGCGTAGGTACTAGACTAGAACACGTAGCGTTGGACGGTCTCCCAACAAGTTGGACAGGTGTCCCGGTGAAGTCTGCTAGAATCCGCTGGATTTGAAATGCATATACTCGGTCGCTGTTTCGATGCTTGTGAGATTTTCCAGCAGTGCACGAGTGTCGACTGAAATTAAGATGATATTTGTTTCATCACGTAAATTAAGAACACCTTAATAGGTTTTACGAATAAACCCGTAACAACATCCAACACTCAACTAAGCCAATAACAAATTGATTGAAAAATTGAAAGCTGTCGAAAGCATACAAATTCAAACACGCACTTAAGCCTGAATATTCAGTAAAAAAAATCAATGAATCAAAATTCAAATAGCGTCATGAAGTACTAACCTTACCTACCCAATTGGTCGGATACCCCAGCTTACTACGATCAACGAGTTGTGATCAAGTAACTCAAACTCTCAAATCAAACTCACTCATACAACTTACTCACTTTTTCACACGGCGATACGCAAAAACTACAGAAGGTCACGCTACGATAATTACGTATTCTTATTGCTGTGTTTATGTTCATACATCGGGTCATACATGCACGCCGGTTATCAATACTACACACCTGACCTTTCCAAAGAACAAATCACCTAGTTACTACTTACCGAAGTGAATCATCATCATCATCATCATTTCAGCCGAAAGACGTCCACTGCTGGACATAGGCCTCCCCCAAGCTCCGCCAATTCGACCAAAGTGAATATCATTTCATAATTTTATTTATCATAGATTCGCCCGTAACTTAGTCTGCGTCAAATTTGTGCTCCCCTGACCCTTCCCGTCGCATCGAATTGCCTGTCAGTATTCGTCCATTTCTCGTTGCTGCTTCGCTCCTTATATAGCCTATATAACCTTCCCCAATAAATATAGGCTACCCAACACAAAAAGATTTTTCAATTCAGACTAGTAATTCCTGAGATTACCGCGTTCAACCCAACAAACAAACTCTTCAGCTTTATAATGTTAGTATAGATTCAAAAGCTAGTATGAAATAAATATAAAACCCAATTGTCCGTTTTTATGCAAAATGTAACCACACAACAAATTTAGTTTTTTTGAAGAATACTAATTTAAAAGTGATCTAAATTCTTATACAAAAAAAAAACACATGATTTTTCCCTTGGAAACAAGGTATACTAAAAGCAAAACGGAACCAACAGCAACAATAAATATTACATATAAAGTAAAACCGAACCAAAGCACAACGGGACTCGACTGTTCAAACAAATAAATGATATTACTACTATGTCATTTTATACAAAACAGATCCACATATACTTGGGATCATTATAAATTACACATATTTCTATTATTAACAATTATTTTTAATACAGCAAATGGAACCAAGTTACATAGTTTCATTGATATCAGTAAATCCCTGGGTTGTGGTTCTTTTTTTTTTGCATGAGAAATTAGTAAATGTTAAAAGGAACCACATGCACATTTTCTTAATTATCTAGTACGTTTAAGAGTATTCAGAGCAAATTTATATGCGCATACTTAAATAAGTAATTTATCAATAAATTTAAATAAAATAAATAGTAATTATACTTCATCTAACAGAGCTACACATGTTTTTGTGAATCCTTTGATATCTCAGAAGTGCGTTTTTGCTGGGTGGTTCCTTTTTGCATAAATACGGATTAATAATATTAATTATATTATAGTTGCCATACATTTTGGCGTAAACAACTGTAAATTCAGAGTAACGTATACTATAGTGGTCCTAATCCGACATGGACGACACTAACGTTTTTGTCACTATGTTGGAATGCCGGCTGCGGGTCGCATGCGTCATACGTCGGAACATGTCATATATCAAAACAGTGACGTAAACTGGTCATATTTCAATTTGATTCTTCATGCCATGAACGCCATGCAATGAATGTGGTCATGAGTTCGAACCCAGGCAGGCTTTACGTTGTATATTTAATTCCATCATAACTGCACGCGTAGCATGACCACCGTAGAAAGGGGTTTTGTCGAAGGAGGATTAGACAAAGTAACGTTTCGGGTACACAGTACGACAGCAGCAAAGTAGAAAAAGTCAACTGCACTTTTGATGTGAAATATCTATAGGCGAGGGTAAACCTAAATTTTGGCGTGGTGAGCGTGCCACGCACAGTGGCCCATACTGAAAATTAGTGGACTTAGGCAACAAAGTTTCAATATCTATGCGATTTTTTTTAATGTGATAATTAACATATTAACATATAATTAATACGTTATTTTTTGATTATACCATATTTATTTCTTTTCGTAAAGCATGCTTTATAAATATTACCTTTACAAAATATTTTTTTGTTTTGCCTTGTGTCGCAGGTTCGCTAGGTTCAGCTACGCTGCTCAAGGGTTAACCCTTGGATGGGTGACCAATTAATTTATGTGTGGCGTTTTGTCGCAGGTTCGCTAGGTTAACCTGCACTTCGCAAGGTCAGCCTTTGGATGGGTGACCATGTAATTTTTGTTTTGCCTTGTGTCGCAGGTTCGCTAGGTTAAGCTATACTTCTCAAGGTCAGCCTTTGGATGGGTGACCATTTAGTTTGTGTAGCAAAATCTGTTCACCCAGTCGAAAGTTATGAGGTAAAAAACATAAAAAAAATACAGTCGAATTGAGAACCTCCTCCTTTTTTTGAAGTCGGTTAAATATAATTCTGAGTCGAATCATGTCGAAGAGTAAATTTTATAAAAAGTGCAGTTGACTCTTTCTACTTTGCTGCCGCAGTACTGTGTACCCGAAACGTTACTTTATCTATTCTTCCGTCGACGAAACCCCTATCTACAGTGCTACAGTGGTCATGCTACGCGTGCTGCTCTATAAACGACGATGGAAGCGGCGTATCCTAGAACCAAAAATTCGAAGACATGTGACATCTACCAACCCGCACTATGCCGCGTGGCGGATTACGGCACACTCCCTCTCACAGATTATAGGCCTGCGTCCCTGTAGTGGGAACATTTTAGATTAATTCTTCTTTTAACCATAAGATGGACGTAGAGTTACTTTGATATCAATAAATATGTATTTAAAACGTCAAGTTGTATTCCAAGCTTCATTGGTTTAGCGAGCGCTGCTTTTGTGCATGTGGTCCTTTGTAAGATTCCTGGGTCGAGCAGCGAATATCGGGTTATTTCTACCAGAAATTTCTTAGTATCAGCCCCTGAGTCTGGATTTGAGCCCGGAAGATAGCAATAGGCTCACCCCTATAACATGGTACTTATACATAACTGGCGAAATGTGGTTGATACAGTAACCTCGCTCAAATAAAATAAGTTAGAGCCTGGGGTTAAAAAGACTGTCTCTCAATAGAGAAAACTTGAAGAAAAATCTGACTCTAAATAAATTAGAATAAAATAACATCGGTAATAAGCACACAATTCCCGAAAAAGTAGGCCCTAATTCGCCGAATTCGAGGAAGTGGCAACCAGCGGGGTAATCGCGTACTACACTATCAGTGCAAATGCTTTCATTTCAACAGTTCAACAGAATTCATTGCGTTATTTACATTGTTTAGCAGACAAATTCTTCGAACATATGAAGTATTGGATTAGCAATATGTTACGCTATGAGGGTACTGTATCGGCAGCTATGGGAAGGCTCCTCACCCTCAGGCTACATGTGCATGTCTAACCCAATGCAGCTAAATGTTCTTCCCGTGGGTGTCGTAAAAGACGACTAAGGGACTACTTACTAGAGAATGGGCAGCAGCGTTCTCTATGCATTTTACCACCTTACTGCAATCGCCAACCCGTTTGCCAAGCGTGGCGATTACGGCAAACCCTCCCAAATTTGGGGAGGCCTATGTCCAGCAGTCGACGTCTTTCGACTGTAATAATGATGATGATGAATTGCCTATCTCACCTCAAGAACCCAGTTAAACCAAATGTAATGGATAGGCACCAAAGAAAAAAAAATGAATGGGTACCGATCTACGAACCACCCGCGGTCAGCGTAACTTAACCTGATCGATCGAACTGAAACTTTATCAAATCTAAATATATAAAAGAAAGTTGTGTTAGTTACACTATTTATAACTCAAGAACGGCTGAACTGATTTGGCTGAAAATTGGTGAGGAGGTAGCTTGGAATCAGGAGACTGACGTAGGATACGTTTTTTTTATCCCGTTCGACTATGAAGAGGAAAGATTTGATTGTTTGTTTGTATTGAATAGGCTCCGAAACTACTGGTCCAAATTGAAAAATTCTTTTTGGATGGGGTAGCCTATTTACTGAGGAAGGCTAAAGGTTATATAACATCACGCTATGATCAAAAGGAGTGGAGCAGCAACGAAAATTGGACGAAAACTGGCAGGCAATTCGATGCGACGGGAAAAGTTACGGGAGTAAAAATTTGACGCGGGCGAAGTCGTGAACAGAAGCTAGTAGAATATAATTTGTAATCAATATGCATAAAATGTTGTTCTACAAAAATAAGAGCCATTGTGAAAATGGAACTGTTAATAAAATCTAAAAAATTAGTTATATAACGTTGATTAAAAAAAAAAAAAAAACTCTTTAGTAAATACATCACGGTAGTAATTGGCTTTACTCATTCAAGCTGCTGTTCCGTATAATATTTTATAGGAGCTGGTAAAAAGCCTCGGTTCCCTCGGGCATCCATTTAGTATGTTTTGTAGAGTAATGCACTTTGTGAGCGGTGGTATGCAGACCATTAGGGATGTTATGGATATGAAATTATTTCGGATTATCCGTTAGTTTCGGATAATTTCGGTTACGGATATTAAACTTTTAAGGAATTTCAAAATTAAAAAACAAATAGCTAATAAAATGGTTTTATTTATATGTCACCATTTGGTAGGAATTACTATCAGTCTGTGAGTAATTATTGCAGCAATTTAAAACAAAAATGATTATAAATATATATTGAGTGTTATCTAATCTAACTAAAATAAAAATGTAATAACAAATCCGATATTATCTGAAACTTTAATCTCGGATTCGGTTACGGTTACGGATAATTTTTTATATCGGATATCCGATAGTTTCGGTTACGGTTACGGAGCTCCCTAACATCCCTGCATACCATGCATTAGTGCATTGAGCTTTGATATAATAGCTATAATATGTTCCGTTTGGTGCAGGATGTAAAGCATAGCATCATCCCATTTTCTTCCCGTGGGTGTCGTAGAAGGCGACTAATGGACTTACTAGAGAATGTGCAGCAGTGTTCTCTATACATTCTAGCCCCACCGGCGCCGATCTCCAAACCACTTGCCAAGCGTGGCGAATATGGCAAACCCCTTTTAAATTGGGGAAGGGCTGTGTCCAGCAGTGGATGTTTTTCGGCTGAAATGATGATGATGATGTACCGTGTGGTGCCGGACGTAAAGAATAACACCACCCCATTTCTTCCCGTGGGTGTCGTAAAAGGCGACTAAGGGACTTACTAGAGAATGGGCAGCAGCGTTCTCTATGCATTTTACCACCATACTGCGATCGCCAACCCGCCTGCCAAGCATGGCGATTATGGCAAAGCCCCCCAAATTGGGGGAGGCCTAAGTCCAGCAGTGGACGTCTTACGGCTGAAATGATGATGAATGATGATGACCTAATAGGTACACACAACGGTGGGCAAAGTTATTGCCTAGTACAGTTCAATGCTGTATTGTAGCAGCTATGTGTAGATTCTGTACATACTCGTATGTCTGGTCATCAAAAGGCATATTAAGTAAACAGGGTCGTCGGATATAGTTCAAGTTTAGTGAGAAACCGATGAATGTTTTCGACTCAATTTTTTTATTCGTTTTTGAACTGTTTCTTTTCCATTAATTAAATTGTTTTGCTTTTGACCTCTGACTTCGTCGGCATTTCTTCTCAGGGATAAGTCATCTAGGAAATCTTTAGTTTTCAGATATTGACGTGTTAAAGTGTTTTAGAAGATACACACAAAAACATAAAAATTCATATAATTTAACTTATATTATAGTATGTCTTTTGTGGACTACTTCTTCAAAGGAAGTAAAGAAAATACTAGTTTTTCACGCTACCAACTCAACTTTCCGTCCACGTAGTATATAAACTATTTATTCGAATTAGACACCCGACGTTACTCCAAACGTTTTTGAAATAGGATTGTCAGCCCGGCAATGCATACTAGACGAACCGAAACATGGCAATTTTAACTTAACTCTGTTACTACACCTAATCCCCTTGTGATGTACTTCATTTGAGTATCATCGGGAGGGGAGGAGTTTCAAGTTACGTTGGTAGTTTGGCATAGAAGTGCTTTTGTTAGTTCGTGCATAACACAAGATTAACTATGCGTTTGGAGCAAAGACGAACAACGTTCATTTTGTTACTGAGGTTTTCGTATGGCGGGTTTGGGTCATATGAATTTCCTAATGTATTTCTGCTGCTTAGAACAGCAGTGGCCCAAAGATAATGGCTGTGACTTACGAGTTCTGGGTCATAGGTTCGAATTCAGACAGGCGCTCTGCATTGTGTCATCACTGGCTTTCAAAACGATGAAGGATAATATCGTAACAGGTGAGGTACCGTGACAAAATATCTCTGTTACCTACATTTTTGACAAGTTTTTACATTGATTGTCGCAAGATTGCGACTAGATTCTAAACATTTAGGCTTTCTTGGCTTTAACACAGTTTTCATTTTTTAAGTACAGAAGTTGACCTTCAAATGTCCCCACAGTATTTATTACAAAAGTGTAGTTATGACTACACTTTTATAATAAATACTGTGGGGACACTGATTTGATCATCTCTAAAAATAACGAGCTGAACTCTTATCTACATAATGAACTTTTTTTTAATGCGTGAAATTTTCTGTAAATAAAAGATACCAAACATAAACAAATTAAGCTTATAATTTACTTAAAACACACAATTAATATACATCAGTACACTTTCAATCAATCAGTTTAACATTTATCTAGTATCCATGTTCTTGGTATCCTCCCCTGTGGCTCCCAGAGCTGTGGCCCCCAGACGGATAAGCGTTGTTAGTGGGGCCTGATCCTCCAAATCCAGAGGAACCGTAGCCAGAGTTGCCATGAGGTCCACCCTGTCCTTGCCCGCCAAAGCCTTGATTTCCATGCCCGTATCCGCCCTGATTGCCAGGTCCTACAACGCCTCCTTGAGGGATGTTTGATCCGGGTTGGGGATACCCTTGGGATCCTTGACCGAAGCCCCCTTGACCGCCGGGGTAGGCATTCTGTCCGCCGGGGTAGGCACTCTGTCCGCTGGGGTAGGCACTCTGTCCGCTCTGACCGTAACCTCCTTGGTTGCCACCCTGGTTGCTGCCGTAGCCACCCTGGCTGCTGCCATAGCCATGGTTACCGCCACCGTAGTGAGGGAATCCTGCAGACAAGACATTTGATGTTATAGAAAGGGAAGTAGAAAGTTCGTTCAATTGGCACAGCATCATCACCATTTCAGCCAAAAGACGTGATTGCCATAATCACCACGCTTGGCAGAATAGTTATCGATCGCAGTATGGTAAAAAAAACATAGAGAACGCTACTGCCCATTCTCTAGTAAATCTCTTTTACGACACACACGAGAAGAAATACCTAATATGATGCTATTCTTTAAGTCTGGTAACACACCGAATAAAAAAAAATTGGCACACAGATAGTTCACAATTTGGATTAACACATTGGATACTTTTTATCCCGGTAGAACATTCCTGTGGCATAAGTTCCGACCTTCACTCGGAAGAAGCCGCTGAAGCTACTAACATTATAAAAATACCGCATTACGCAATAGGCAGAAATGTTATTATCAGAAATATACATACAATATTATACATTAAAGTTAACGATCGGAAGAGCAGAGTTTATCTCATACCTATTATGATATAAACATATTTATGTGTATAAGGAGATAGGAATGTTTCAATTTGAATATTGTTTGTTGTTTTTGACGAAATATTCCAACTATCGAGTGGTATTTCTAGAAGGTTGTAATTACGGAAACACACACACAAAACCACACACATCACACACACACACACAACACACACACACACACACACGGACACACACATGGACTCTGTGATATTAAGTTGTAACTACTTCTAAATAGACTGCCTCGTTGGTCTAGTGGTTGTAAGCGCTACTTCTGAGGATAAGGTCCTGAGTTCTATTCCCAGGTCAGGTAAACTGGTATTGGGTTTTCCCGTCAGAGCTTTCTCAGTACCAGCCTGGAGTCTAATTACGAAACGCACCTATCTATCAGAATCTGAATCGGACTGAAGATTATTTCTAAACCATTGCGTCATTTGTTCGAATAAATTGTCGGCTCAGCAACGTAAATAACGCAATGAATGTTGTTTAACTATGAATATTAAACCAATTCCTACTGATAGCAAGTTACGCAATTATTCCTCTGAAGTCTGGTTTTGTGCTCGGTTGATGGCAATACGCTCGTCCTCAATTACAAGGTACTTTAACACAACTGTTTGGAGTCAGCGTCCAGTCTAACCGGATGCAGCTGAATACAGTATATACAGTATATACATGGATGTATAATAATAATAATATTCCACAACTGTCACACAACGCCATCTAGTCCCAAGCTAAGCAGAGCTTGTGTTATGGGTACTAGACAAACAAACAAAACAAATGATCGTGCTCATCACACAAACATTTGTCCTGGGTGGGAATCGAACCCACGACCTCCGGCATAGCAGTCAGGGTCACTAACCACTAGACCGACAGGCCTACCTGTATATACAGTGAATACATGTATTTTACATGGAGCGATTGCCTATCTGGCCTCAAACACAACAACTAAGTAATCAAGCTAGCGGCTACCAAATAAACACCAATATATAAATTTCCGGGACAAACTTTTACTTGAACATATCAAGTTGATTATCGATAAAGTTGATCATTGAAAACACGAATAAAACGACATTTTATAAAAATGAATCCTAGATCGATTTATCGCCCCCGAAACCTGTATACTAAATTTCATGAAAATCGTTGGAGCCGTTTCCGAGATTCAGATTATATATATATATATATATATATATATATATATATATATATATATATATATATATACAAGAATTGCTCGTTTAAAGATATAAGATATAATAAACTAGCTGACTGTACAGACGTTGTCCCGTTTCCTAGAACTCAATAGCAGCGCCACCTACCGGGTCCAATAGTGAATCTAAACCATCCAGGGTGCCACCTAAAAGCAAACAAAAAAATTCATTCCAAACGGTCCAGCCGTTTAGGAGGAGTTCAGTGACATACACACGTACAGTAGAATGATATAAAGATAAAGATAAAAAAAAACCTTTCATTGTAAAGCACAGCACACACGTACACAACTGTACAAGTTCTTTGACCAAGGAATACTGAACTGCTATCTACTTTATATGCTAGATGTATAAATTATACACATCCTACGGACCTATCGAACGGTCATTGACCTAGTTCGCTAATCATCACAAGCGAAGAATACAATATAATTACGCCAATATTTCTGGATGAGTCTAGGTAGTGAGTGGTTTGAAATATACACATTTTAATGATTCTTATATTGCTATGGGGATGATCCCGTTTTCCCCATTCCCTTTTAATCTTTCGACTGTTGTTACGGGTCGTCAGGAGCCCGAAAGTCTGGCAACCAATCTTAACAATGTGTATCGCATTACCCAGTAACTGGGTTGAGGAGGTCAGATAGGCAGTCGCTCCATGTAAAATATGGTAATCAGCTGCAACCGATTAGGTTGGAAGCCGACCCCTATACATATAGTAGAGGATGATGATATTTCTATGGGGACGCTGTCCAAGAGTGTCGTTTTTATGGTTTTTAAGGGTGCTGACAAGGATAATGGGGTCAAAAGCAATATTTTATTGCTACCCCATCATAGGAAGGCACGTTTTAAGGTCGAAGATTGCTGGTAATTGGTGCTAATTTTCTTCGAAGATAATCTTAAATAATAAAAAAAAACGTTCAAAAACTGCAACCCAACTTCTTTAAAAAAAAACAACTGACTTCCTTAATAACACTACAAAGTAAAAAATAACTTTAATTTCGGAATTCGGTGTCTTAGGATCTGTATTAAAGTTGTTTGCCACCGACTTCCGAAACTAAACTTATTTTTCACTTTGTTTTTAAAGAAGTCGGTTGTTTATTTATTTTTTTTTTTTTGTTAAAAGTTTTTATTTTTAACGTTTAGTTATGGTATCTACCCCGCACTAATTCCTATACAAGTACTGGCCAGGTAAGATTTAAGACTTATATGGTTTTCTCATGGATACCATAGTCAGAACTAGACCAAAATGGTACCATAGGGGAAGCACCAGCTTTCAATTAAAAAAAGAATCATCAAAATCGGTTCACCCAATCAAAAGTTCTGAGATAACAAACATAAAAAGACCGGCCAAGTGCGAGTCGGACTCGCGCACCGAGGGTTCCGTACAAATCTGTAGGTATTCTCGGTTTAAAAATATATATTTTTTTTAATTTTTATATTTCAGTTGATTGAATGTAAGGTAAATTGCGGTTTACGATTTATGACGTTTTAAAAAAAAACTACTCACTCGATCTCGTTCAAACTAATTTTCGTTGGTAGTTTACATGGTAATGTACATCATATATTTTTTTTAGTTTTATCATTCTCTTATTTTAGAAGTTACGGGGGGGGGGGGGGACATACATTTTACCACTTTGGAAGTGTCTCTCGCGCAAACTATTCAGTTTAGAAATGATAATAGAAACCTCATTACCATTTTTGAAGACCTATTCATAGATACCCCACATATAGTATGGGTTTGATGAAAAAAAACATTTTTGAGTTTCAGTTCTATGTATGGGGAACCCCAAAATTTATTGTTTTTTTTCTATTTTAGTGTGAAAATCTTAATGCGGTTCACAGAATACATCTACTTACCAAGTTTCAACAGCATAGCTGTTATAGTTTCGGAAAAAAGTGGCTGTGACATACGGACGGACAGACAGACGGACAGACAGACAGACAGACAGACATGACGAATCTATAAGGGTTCCGTTTTTTGCCATTTGGCAACGGAACCCTAAAAATACAGTCGAATTGAGACCCTCCTCTTTTTTTGAAGACGGTTAAAAATCACGCTCTTTAAAGTATAAAACAAAAAAATAACCTCATTAGATATTGTAATGTAAAACTGGGAATCATTTCTAAATATACTTTATGCAATTCGACAACTCAAAGCATTTGAGTAATTATACAGTTACTTATTCAGTAAATAATAATGTAGGTAGGAATAACTTACCGTAGCTAGCCACAGCTAACGCCAAAACCAAGCACGCGATCTGAAATAAAATAAACATATTTCATTAGATATCTAGGAAAAATACGTGGCACCATTATAGGTGCAGCAGTCTTTGAAAAAAAAAACAGATTTAAAAAACAGAAAAAAAAAAAAAAAAAAAAAAAAAAAAAAAAAAAAAATAGCATCACTCTATATCTTCCTGTGGGTGTCGTAAAAGCTGACTAAGGGACTTCTAGAGAGTGGGTAGCAGCGTTATCTCTACATTTAACCATCATACTGCGATCGCCAACTCGCCTGCCAAGCGTGGTGATTATGGCGAAGCCCCCCGAAATTGGGGAGGCCTATTTTCAGCCGCCTTATGGCTGAAATGATAATATAAGTTATACAGGAAACCAAATAGCCTTAATTTAACGTCACTATATTTTGATATTGTCACTCCATGATGTAACTGTCATTAATATACTTACTAGAATCAAGTAAAAAAGTGTAGTAATACGTGAAATACTAACCTTGAAAGCCATGTTTTAATAAACTGAGATTAACTAACAAGACGATAATTTCAAACTGTATGTCCAACAGTTTTAAAACATTACCTTATATACAATATGTTATCTACAGAAATGGTGCGTCTGACCCCACTGAGATGTTCTCAGAATAGATATGATACTATAGCACAGTGGTTCCCAAAGTTGCCTGGAACAGGGCCCACCTATCGAAAACTTCCAAATTCGGGACCCACCTCTTGGCTGTCATGAAAGTATACATGAAGTTTAAATAAAAAAAGAAACATTAATTTACAATCCTATTTCAATGAGAAATATTCAAACTGTAAAAAGACTCATCACGTCAAATAAGTGCTGAGATTTTTTTTTTTTATTTTAGCTGCGAAAATTTTCTTTTTGTGGTAGAGCGCAATGTACGCACGCAAAACATTGTGCTTGTACATGCAACGGTACAGGGATCATGGGTATTTAAATGTGTGTTATAAATGTTAATAATATTAACAATTTAAAAAAAAACAACAGTAAAAGTTTTCAGTGACGTATCTTCTGATAAATCAATAATATCTTCTCTTGATATCGTCCTATTTTTATAGGCCCACCCATAACCCACCTTATATTCGCTCGCTACTCTTACTTTGGGAAAGGCTGCTTAAGCATTTAATAATCATATGTTATAAACAATAACACATGTCTTATCGTGTTATGTGAAATAGATCACACTTATATTTATTTACAAACATTATTTGGACTCAAAACGTGATGTAAAATTCGTAGAAGTTGTCGTTAAACTCCGGATAGTGTCATTTACCTTGTTCTGGGAACTATAATTGGTTAACGAATAAACAGGAAAATGTAATATATCCGCAAAACCCACTCAGTGGGTCCCAAATCGAAGAAAACGACTACGCCTGCTGCGTAGTCGTTTTCGTCCAGAAGGAGATGATTGGATGAGCTGGACTCCACGTTAGTACCTATGTTTTGTGTTGACATTGATTTGATGTGATTATTGTTGGCATTTATCTCTGCTTGAATTTAGTTCCAATGGTTTGTTGGTATATTGACGTGTGCTAGCTGACTTATGGCAAATAATTTGGAACGTTTTGTGTTTAATAATGTTAATCAATTACTATTGCACAGAATCAAGCTCTTCTAACTAATCATGCAACTGTGCTGGTAGGGAAGTTGTTGCACCCCTTCTTCTTCTCAGATCGATTTTTAAAGTATTGGCCCGAGTCGCAAGTAGCCCAGGAAAGTGGAACAAACAAGGGAAGGGAAGCGTTTGCCCTGCAGTGGGACAACACAGGCTTATAATGAAATAATCAATCTGTTTAGCTATTTCTCAAATATATTGGAGTCGGCTTCCAGTCTTACCGGATATAGTCGGACCAGTTTTTTACATGGACCGACTGCTTATCTGACCTCCACAACTCAGTTGCTGAGTAACACGATACCTCTTGGTAAGACTGGTTGTCAGAGTTTCGGGCTTTTGACGACCCGTAACAACTATAAGACACCCAGGAATTACTCGGAAGAATCGGATAACGCTCTATAGTTTCTTGCCAGCCCCTATAGGAAGAAAGCGTGAATACAATAAGTAATACATACTCTTTTTGCTTTCATATATCCAACACCTGTGGCTCTAGTGTGAGATTCTTTTAACCAGCTCGATTTAACGCCTCGGACGATCTCTGCGCTCCAATTGGCCCTTCACCAATCCAGGGCCAATCGGAGCGCTGAACGCTGTCGATACGTAAAGCCGCGATGATTAAAATAATCACACATTAGGGCCTATAGGGCCACAATATCTCACTGTGTACCCTTTGGTGAAGTGAGCTGTCATTGCACCTAATGATAGGGATGAAGTGAGTTGTCAACAGTCACACTATTGACAAGTCACTTCACTTAAGTTAAACGATAAGTACGTACGTATGTTAATAATAAGTACATTATTTAATAAGGAAGACCAGGCAGAACTACAGTCTCCGAGTGTCTTCTGAGTCAAGCAAAACCACACTAAAATTACCTGTGTCGTGAGATTGATTGAGAATGTGTAACCGACAGAAAAAAAATGAGGAGGACAAACGATGATATTTAAACTTTAACTTCTATAGAAGTTGTTATAATTTCTATAACAACTTCTATAGACTCATAGAACATATATTTAAATAATATATAAAATTAAATCGGAAAACTAAATACTAATAATAATGACAACACAAGCGAGTTTGAATACAAGTATATATATATATCTCAATTTAAAAAAAAAAACATAAATTCAGGGCAATTCATCATTTATGAAGTTAACTATCCCCTTTAAATAGGTCGTAGTTTCTAATCAAATACTACATTCAATCTTGGTCAGTTATATGAGAAATGACGTGGATATAGATAGTACGTTATACTAGATTTCTTAAAGCTTAGGCACTGGTAGCTTGTTCAATACATCATCAAGATTGTTGTTTGTTTTTTTGCTTTTCTGATCATCGCTTTTATTTTTGTTAAATATTGCATCTAAAATACCCTGCGCAACATTTAGGTGTTGTTTCGAATCCAAATCGAAAGTTTCTTTACTGTCACCCTCTTTTGGTACAACGAAAATAGTGACATTAGCGTGAACCGTCCCTGCATCAGTCTTGTTAGCAGCTGCCACGGTAACAACAACAGTTCCTTGTGGTAAATCTTTTTCTTTATCATTATCATCTCTAGACCGATGATTTACTTCATTGAAATTTGGTCTTCTTTGGTTCGGTTGTCTTGGAGGAGGTCCACCAGGGCCAAAATTGCCACCTTGTCTAATTGGTAGATTCCTAAAGGGGCTATTTACGACGAAAGGACCATTATTTATATATGGTGGCCTAAATGGACCGTGACCTCCTGGAATGAATGGATGTCTAAGAGGGGGTGAGGTTACTGGAACAAGATGTGGCCATGGGCGGTTAATTCCACCTGGCGGTAAGTATCTGGGTAGTATAAGGTCAATCGGGGGTCTTCGAACATCAGGTAAATGATACCTATCAGGCCTTGGGAAAGGTGGTGGTTGAATTCTTGGATTATTTCCACCAGGCCGAACTCTGACTTGTATTCCAAATCTACCCTTCGGTATATTTCCTGGGTCAGGCCTTGTGTCAATACGTCTTAGGCCTGGATTAAAACCGGGACGTGTCAAGGCCAATGGTTGTATTTTAGGCACGGGTTCACCTCGAGATGATGACGTCTGTCGGAGTCTAAATCCAGGGTCGGTGCCACTAGGATCACCAGAACCGCCAAAACCGCCGCCTAAACCTGCAGAAAAAGGGTGATTTTAGTTAAAGTGGGTGTAATGAAACGAGTTTTTTCCAAAAAAAACACTGACTTCAGAAATTCAAGTTATTTTACAATTTGTATTATTGTTTTTATAGAAGACTATCGTCTTTTTATTTGTAAAAAAGTTTTATTATTCACTTTTTAGTTATAGTACAGTCAGTGCCCTGCATTACCTGACCCCTCCCACACAGAAGAAATGAGGAAGAGGGGTCAGGTAGTGCAGGCCACTGACTGTACCTACCCTATAACCATTCGTAAACAACAGTGACAAGAAGTATAAGAACATCATCAAGATACAAGTGGATTAAATACGCATTATAGAAGTTAACGCAAAAAAATCCCAAGTCAATAAAGTTATTAAAATGTAAGAGATGTTACGAAATTAACCCATTAATACCGGGGATACCGCGGAACACACATACAAAAAAACAGGCATCAATACAGAGTAAGTACCCTCTGCTTTTTGAAGTCGGTTATAAAACTCAAAAATTTTTTTAGCGTTAAGTTATTTGGCCTTCAAAGGAATTATTAAATTACTAGCTGACCGTACAGACGTTGTCCTGTTTCCTAGAACTCGATAGCAGCGCCTCCTACCGGGTCAAATAGTGAATCTAAACCATCCAGGGTGCCACCCAAACGCATACAAAAAAAAATCATTCAAATCGGTCCAGCCGTTTAGGAGGAGTTCAGTGACATACACACGTACAGTAGAATTATATATATATATGACTGACGTCACAACTCCCATGTTATCAAGGTCCTACTCAATTGTGCTAAGGGTAAAACCTAATAACACGATGCCAGCCCGGAGATCAAACCCAGGACAGCAGCTCAGCAGCCACCGTTGTAACTTTGTGACCACTAGACGAATGAGGTATCTATACTAATATTATAAAGCTGAAGAGTTTGTTTGTTTGAACGCGCTAATCTCAGAAACTACCGGTCCGAATTAAAAATTATTTTTGTGTTAGGTAGCCTATTTATCGAGGAAGGCTATAAGCTATATAACATCACGCTACAATCAAGAGGAGCGGAGCAGTAATGAAAAATGTTGCAAAAATGGGGAAAATCGCACGGGTAGGCGATTCGACGCGACGCGGGGAAGGGTCGGGGGAACACGAAATTTAACGCGGACGAAGTCGCGGGCAGAAGCTAGTACATTGATAAAAAGTAATCATTAAAGGCGGTCCTTTAATGATTACTTTTTTATCAATGTATAACTCATTGGTCTAATCACTTAGTCGGTATTAAGTGACTATCTTATTCGCACACGAAGGGTTCCGTACCACAAAACAAACATTTCCATAAATAACACGACTCTTGTATGGATACCCCTTTTATTATTTGTTGTTATAATGGCAATCATCAGCAGCCTATAATGTTCCCACTGCTGGGACACAGGCCTCCTCTCGGTGAAAGTGATAATGGCAATAGAAATACACATTCTGTTGTCCACCATCTACCTATAACGGTTTTTGAGATAAAGCCCGCTGTACGTAGATCTGTCTGTACTCTGTCACGAAACCCTATCGGGTTCTGTTGGCAGCCTTTGGGTACGGAACCCTAAAAACTTCACAAACGGTTTGAATGACAGTGAAGGAAAGTTACTTACATGAGCAAGTCGCAGCCAATGCCAGCAATAAACACGTAATCTGTAAATATAATAAAACACGTTATTAGGAACATCTAATCGGAACAGAAATATGACACTCAAAGACGACGGGTTCTAGATCCAGTAAATTCTGTGAAATTCTCCGTAAAAACTTTAGTGAAGTAAATTGTCTATAATTGCGTTCTGCGCATAAAGGTACCAGATGTCGGCATTCAGTTTCCGAGTTATTTACGTTTTTGTAAAATCGGGTGAAAATATAGCATTTTGTGATTTTTACTGATTATTATAGTTCTAAAACAAATTTGCTACAATTTGATACAATTCACATCTACAGACAACATTTCTAAGCACATTTTTAAAAAGAAATGTTTAGTAAAAAGGTACCAGACGTCGGTAAGTCTTATAAAATGTCGATATTTTCATAATTATTATGTTGAGTTTTGGAATTTTAATACTATTTGTATATTGGCAGTACAGTATCGGTTATGTTAGTGATACATTGATGGGATCTATGAGGAAAAATCTATGTAACAAACGAGTAGAACATTGTTTTTTTGTAACCTTAACTTTCAAACTCCATTTTCTCTAAACTAGTTTTTTTCAGAATTTCGACTTTGGATGTCTGTTACAAAAAAAGTATTAGGAAGAAATTTTTTTTAATCACCATAATAAATGGACTCTTCTAGATTCTACATCCGACCTTAACTGCATACCCTACTGGTAATTTTATGCGCCGAACGCCACATATGTGACCCTATTGACAGTACACTTCACCTAACTTTTCCTTAGCTTCAGGTGGAATGGCAAGGTAAGGTAAGTTTTTCAGGGATGTTGAGAGTATTTAGAGTTAAGTTAGAAAAAATATTTTGAAAAAGAATAGTCCACAAAATTGGAGTTTTGACTTTCAGTATGATTACGGAAATCTGAAAGGCACCAGATATTAAAAAAAAAAGAAATTACGAGGACAGATTTTTGTAATTGCGCCAGATAAGTTTGCCTCGGCCAAATCGTGATTTTAATAATCACGGTTTGACATAGTTTGCATGGAAAATTAATATGATGTCAGTCGCACCACATTTGTACAGACGCCACCAGGTCAAGCTACCCGAAACTGTCAATTTTTCCCAATGAACCTTGAACCTAATGCTCTAGAAATAAAGTCGAAAATCTATCAAAGAAATCTGACAGATTATAGTAGCTTGTTGTGTTGGCGTCTGTACAATTTCATTAACATCATCATCATCTGCTTATCCTTTTCCTAACTACGTTGGAGTCGACTTCGAGCCTACCTAGATGCAGCCGAGTACCAGTATTTTACATGGAGCGACTGCCTATCTGACCTCGACAACCCAGTTACTGGGTAATACCATACCCCTTGGTATGACTGGTTGTCAGAGTTTCGGGCTTCTGATAGCCTGTAAGGACAGACATCCACGAAGCACAGCCGGGAACAACGGTGTAACGTATTTTTTCGAGGCATAGAGACCAACCGCCGCAAGCGCAGTTTAACCTGATGGATCGAATCGTGCGGCTGTTATTATTTAGCTACAAGCCCCTGACATACGACCCGTCACAACAGTCAAAGATCCACAAATGACAGCCGGGACAAAGGCTTTTTTTTTTGGATGGGAAATCATCAAATGACTTCTTCCGCTCTGGGCGGAGCAGGAGGGCGTGTCAGACTTTTACTGACTAAAACCCACCCGTGTTCCATCAGTTGCCCATGTGCCAGGGTCACGGTATCTCTTTCGAACAATCACGCGACCCCGGCAGGCATCGGTCCTAGCAGACCCCTTCAGGGACAAAGGCTTAACCTCTAAGTCCCTGAGATACCACATTTGGTATCGACACAATGGTTTTTTAATTGTGTCTGTAATTACGGTAATTGACTGGTTAAAGTGCTTTCCGAGGCACAGAAAGACACCACATTTATACATGAGGTTATTTACAAAATAGAAGTAACTTGTGACTGCGTCCTTGTTCTAGTGGTAGCAAACGCTACTGCTGCGCATGAGGTCCTGGGTTCGATTCCCAGGTCGGGCAAAGTGTTATTAGATTTTTTCATCTGGAATTTCTCATTAGCAGCCCGGAGTCTGGATTTGTATCCAGACTCCAGGCTGCTACTGAGCAATTCAATAACAACAACCCAATAACAACCATCAACCATAGGGTCGCCCCCTATTACATGGGACTTAAACATAACAGGCGAAATGTAAGTGTACTATAGATACACCTCTGCCTAAGCCTTTGGGGAAACAAGGCGTGATGTTATGTTAGAAGTAACCTAACCGGCGATTGCAAAACAAACGTTTTTGAAGAACAAGTAAATTGCTACAAGGTTCTTTTGGCGCCTGAATGCCATTGACAGGTGAGCGATGTTGATATACGTTTGTGAATTAGTCAAAGAGACTGTTTTGATAAAATCTATCGATTTACATTAAAACATTACAGAGTGAAAAATAACATTAATTTCGGAATTCGGTGTTTTTGGTTTTATATTTTCGTTATTTGTCACCGACTTCTGAAATGAAAGTCATTTACCAGTTCCTACCTGTTTTTTTATATATTTGTGATTGGATACCAGAACTTACCTTCCCCCTCACTTAAATTAGTATATTTTCACTTACTAAGTAAATAAA
The DNA here is from genome assembly GCA_932294355.1 of Aporophyla lueneburgensis. NCBI lineage: Eukaryota > Metazoa > Arthropoda > Insecta > Lepidoptera > Noctuidae > Aporophyla > Aporophyla lueneburgensis. The sequence goes on along the minus strand of OW028748.1, from coordinate 9,644,430 downwards.
AGTAACAGGAACATCATCAACATAAATACACACACAAAAGAAAAAACACATAATATTGAAACTGCTCAAAAATCACTACTCAGAAATTTAAAAAAATATATGGGACCTTAGTATAGGGTTTTATTAGTTTAAATCTATTTAGACAAGGCAAAGTTCGGTAAAAAACATTACAAAAAAAATACAAACGAATTTAGAACGTTCTCCTTTTTTGAAGTTGATTAAAAAAACAAGATGGCATCGTTAGTTGCGATTTTGGCGCCGAAATATTTGTATAGATAAAATATCACACTAACCTTGATATCCATTTTGTGGTCAATAAGTGAACTTGAACTGTGTCCTTCAGAACTTTCCTCTCCCTTATATAGGGTGCGTTATCAGTATTAGTGCATTTAACCGGACCCAGACGTCCTCGAATGGCAATAAACAATTGTTTATCGAGCCAGCTTTAATAAATTTATGTTTATATTTACAACAAGCTATGCCCACGGCTTCGCCCGCGCGGTGTTCGGAAATCATCATACTGGGACGTGTAACTCATACAAAAAGTAGCCTATGTTACTCCTCATAAAATCTACTATCTGCCAGGGAAAGTCCCGTCAAAAACGGTTCAGCCGTTTCAGAAATTAGCGGGAGCAAACAGAGACAATTTTTTTGTACCGTATACACTTTCATATGCATTTAGTGAAACGCTATTTATTTGAAATTTCAAACAGACACTTCAGTTTTATTTATTTGTATAGATATTCTTGTCAAAACGTATTTTCCCATTGGACTTTCTGGATCGTTATCAAAATTAATCAAAATCAAAATCAAAATCAAAATCAAAAGTCATTTATTCAAACTAGGCTGAGAGTCAGCACTTTTTGAACGTCAAAGTTACAAAAGACAGTCCCCCCAAAACGCCCGCCCTTCGACACTTCCTAGTGCTTTAGCTGGGAAGAAGAAGTGGCGGAACAAACTCCCCAGCAGCACAGCTGTCTGTTAAGTTAGAAGAACTTGATTCTATACAATTGTAAGGAGGTAACATTACGAGACACAAAATATTAAATAAATGATTTGCCTTATGTCAGCTAGCCAACCCAATATTCCAAGAAATAAACTGAAATCTATACGCAAGCAAAAGCAAAAAATATTGTTATAAGGTCAGCCTCCTGGCATAAAGGGCGTGACAGCTTACATATGCAATGCTGAATCACGTTCACATAGCTGTTACGACCCGAGTTACAAGTCGAGGCCATAAAATGACAAACTAGGACCATCGGCGTAAAAACTAATAAACAGGTAGGTAATTAACAACAATACCAACATCAAGGTCAGCAAGACGACCAGTCACCACAAGCAGCACCCGTTCACGAGCATAACGCAAAGATCAGCCATTACCCCCCTCGCCTTATTTGAGGGAAGGGGGTAACCCAACCCCCGACGCTACCGCAAGCATTGACATCTAAGGGAGCATGACGAACTTGCTGCCGGTTGCTCAGGCAAGAATTGAATGACAACTTGTCGAGGTCGCTAGCCAATCATTTTATGCAATACTAATCATTATAATATGTCAAAGCATAGAACATGTCAAAACCAATAAATACACAAAAAAAAAGACTAACACAGTAAAAAATAATAATATAATAACAATTATATTACAGCTATATAACCTATCACTAGGTACGCTAGTACTGGAGAAAGAACACAAACATTGTCTTGAGTTAATCACAGCGACCAACTAGTTTTGTCATTTAAATAGTCGTTGATGGAATAGTATGCCTTTAGACACAGGTTGGATTTTACTTGAGCTTTAAACGCATTAAAAGGTAATTCTAGTAAAGAAGGTGGTAGCTTGTTGTAAAATGTTATACCAAGCCCAACAAATGAGTTATGCACCTTATGAAGCCGGTGAAAGGGAACACGTAGTTTGTCCTTATTTCTAGTGTTAACAGTGTGAAAATCACTGTTTTTAGCATGTAAGTGTAAATTTTGCCTAATATATAAGATGTTGGCGAAGATGAATTGTGATGCTACCGTAAGAATACCAATATCTTTAAAAAAGTCCCTTAAAGAAACTCTGGCACCTAGCTGGTAAATTGCTCGAACAGCTCGTTTCTGAAGGACAAAAATATTTTGAATATCAGCGGCTTTGCCCCACAGTAGAATACCGTAAGACATAACGCTGTGAAAATAACTAAAATAGACTAACCGAGCCGTATCAACGTCAGTATACTGTCTTACTTTTCTGACGGCGTAGGCGGCTGAACTGAGCCTCCCCGCTAGACTTGAAATATGTGGGCCCCACTGTAGTTTGCCATCTACTGTTATGCCCAGGAAAACTGTCGAGTCTACAGTTTTAAGAACCTCTTTATCTAAGACGATTTCGGGACCTAGATTTCTAACATTCGGTAAGGCGAACTTTACACATTTCGTTTTCTTGGCATTGAGAACTAAGTTATTTGCCGTAAACCAATCCGTAACCATTGAGAGTGCACTGTTTACGTCTTCAAAATCTTGTCTGTTCCTATCTACTTTAAAAATAAGAGAAGTATCATCTGCAAACAGTACAACATCACAAATACCCTTTAAAAAGAATGGTAAGTCATTGATATACACTAAGAACAAGAATGGGCCGAGTATAGAGCCTTGAGGTACACCTAACTGAACCGGTAGCCCGGTAGATTTTACACCATTAATATCTACACATTGGAACCTATTATGTAAATAAGAATTTATTACGTTTAAAGCTTCGTTATGGACACCGTAATGACGTAGTTTACGCAAAAGCGTGTCATGGTGCACGCAATCAAAGGCTTTGGAGAGATCACAGAATACTCCGATAGCATTTTGCGAGTTCTCCCATGCGTTAAAAATGTGTTTCAAGAGAGTAACACCCGCATCTGTAGTTGAACGGCCTTTCGTAAAGCCATATTGCTCATTATGAAGGAGGCTATTTAAATTAAAATGTCTTAGCAACTGCTTGAGTATTAACTTTTCAAATATTTTGCTAAATGCAGGTAAGATAGAAATAGGCCTAAAATTAGAAACGTCTTTTTTATTACCTGATTTAAATAATGGTATGACTTTGCTACTCTTCATGAGGTCAGGAAAAGTTCCGACATCAACACATTTATTAAAAGTAACAGCTAAATAGGGGGCTACGATGTCTATTATATTACTTAATAGTTTGATGGAAATGCCCCAGAAATCACCAGTGTTTTTAGACTTGAGTGTGTTAAAAACATTAACTACATCACGAGGCGTTACATGTTCAAAATTGAATAGGCAACTACTTTTAGGCACACTACTACGCAAAAGGTTTTCAGCTTTAGACGGGGAGGAATTTAAGGAGCGAGTCGTAGTTATGGGTATGTTGGCAAAAAACTCATTAAATGCCTGTGCTACGTCAGCTGCCGTATTTACTAATTTGTTGTCGACCATAATTTCAAGTTGTTTTTCTTGTTTAACCGATTTACCCGTTTCATTGTTAATGATTTTCCAAGTGGTTTTTATTTTATTATTTGAATTTTTAATTTGATCGCTTAAAAATTTAGATTTAGCAAAAGCACTAACCTGTTTAAATAATTTTGAATATTTTTTTACATACTCTAGGAAAGGAGTATCAAACCTGTATTTTTTTAAACCATATAACTCGTATAGCCTCGCTCTACTTTTATAAATACCTGGAGTAGCCCATTGGTTAAAGCCGACGGAGGTGCCATTAATGTCAATGGTTTTGGACTTGAAAGTAGATTTGTACTCTTTTTGCACTACATTAAACAGGGCTTCATAAATTGCATTAGGATTCTCGTTTTCTACTATGGATGGTGTAATTCTACGAGCTACATTATTTTTAAACTTGGTGCAACGACTAGTTGTATAAGGCCTGCATTCAAGTTTATGTGCCTTTTTAAACAATGACATAGGGAAGCTAGATAGCAAACCACAGTGGTCGGACGTTAAATCAGTTAGCACTAATTTATTTTTGGCATCACCATCACTAAATATATTATCAAGACAAGTTGACGAAGAAGCTGTGATCCTAGTTGGTTCAAAAAACAAGTTAAATAAATTAAAAGACCTGAAAAGATTGAGAAGTCTAATACTCAATGGAGTAACATCTAAAATATTAATATTAAAATCGCCACATACAATTATACTTTTATTACTTGATTTTAACTTATTGAGTAAATCCTCCATTACTGATTCGAAACAAACGAAATCCCCAGAGGGGGGTCGATAAACGCAAATTATAACGTAGCGCTCGAGTTCAACACAAGACAACTCAATAGTGCGCTCAATAGAGAGATTTACTAAATCTGAACGTTGCTTACATTTCAGCTTGTTTGAAACAAGAACTAAAGAACCACCACGGATGGCCCTTTTTCTCGCAAATGCACTTTGTACAGTGAAATGATCATCATTGATAAACACTATTTCATGTTCTTTCAACCAGTGTTCAGTTAAACATAACACCTGAACATCATGGTTCTCTATAAATAAACTTAACTCTAACTCTTTGCCAGACAGACCCTGCATATTTTGATGAACAACATTCAACATATGCGGCTCATCCGTTGTCGCACCTAGTAGTTTAAACTACTAGGCGTATCAATAGTAGTGTTAGTATCACTACCAACACTAATTATACAAGACTTTGACATACTACTTATGTCTGTGTTAATATAAGCTAATAGCCTCGCTATTTGATGTCTAAACCTAAGGGGAAGATACACTGTATTCCTTGTCGATTTTAACTTATCAACAAAAAAGTTAGTGTCAAAAAATATAAGTTTATCACTGTAGTGACTGGCCAAAAACTGCATATGATTATTAAGCATGTGAATATATTTATTTTTTCTACTAGATAATTTCTCAAAATATGGAAATGCACACAAAATAATTTTGTTGCAATTAATCTTTAAAAGCTGAGTAACACTGTCAGTTATATCATTTTGTTTGACCTGTGAACTATTACCTACAAATACAGTTATGTTGGTATTACAATCATATTGATATCTCATAATTGATGTCATTATTTCTGTATAGGATTTCCCAGGCAGACAATTATTTTGATTAGAAATATTCAACTTGTTACTAACTAATTTCCCTAAACCTCTTCCTATACTATCTGAAAACATAACAGACTGAAAACCAAGTTGACTGCAACAAGGGGTAACACTACTAGCTACTACCTGTACCCCTTGAGATTGTTCATGCACAGTATCAGGTATATTTTGAATGGAGATACAGTGCAGACTACTCACAACTTGGGACGGGTTCACCGTTGCCTCAGGCTGGAGGGCATCAAGGTTGGATACCCTTCGACAAGTGCACTGAGTGTTATTGAGAGTCAGCAAATCCACTCTGTCTACCAATTCATTTGTAGCAAGGATATGTTCCTTAATTTGGTGCTTAGAGCATACATATTTATTATAAAGTGACTTAAGGGATTCATCAAGAACTTGAATTTCAGACTGTAAGCGCTGAGTGTCTATTTCATATATATTTATGCTATCTTCTAATTTAATTTGATAATTTTTCAATTTGTTGACAAGAGAAACACGTTCTTTCCTTAATTGAATATTTGTGGAATAGTGTTTTTGATGTTTCTTGAATTTATTACATTTTTTAATAATTTTATTCAGTCTCGCATATTTTTTTAACTTATTTTGACTTATTTTATGACTACAGTTATGTTTCAGTAAGGAATCCTCGGTTAGGTCAATTGTCGTCTTAGAGTGTGGGTTACAATTTGTATTAAACAATTCGTTAAACAAATGGTCAGTTTCTTTGACCTGAGTACGTTCTTTATCCTTTTCTAACTGTTGAATTTTGACATTTGCATGGATTAATTCATCCTCTAGGTCCCTAACCTTACTTAAAGCCTGCTCATACAAATTACTACAGTTGTTGAAACCATCTGTAACCACCTTTAGTTGATCCCGTTCAGCCACAACACTGAGGTATTGAAGATGTAGGTCTACTAGCTCCTGTTTTAAGCTTGTGTTTTTGTTGACAACTTTCTCGACTTCCTTCTCACTTTCCTCTCTCTCGTCTAACAGCTCTTGACATTTACTTTTGGAGGCCTGTAGTTCGTGAAGGGTCGTTCTCAACTTAAGCTCTAATTCCTGAGCAGCAGCTTTACGGGTCATCACAGGCATGGTTTCAAGAGTAAGTACTGAAAGGATAATTAAAGGAACAGTGAGAACTAATTAGAAAAACGAAAAAAAAAAAATGGAAAGCTAGAAGTGAAAGGGAAAATGGGAGAAATTAATGATAATAGATAATAGTAAATGTTAATAGTAATGGTGATGAGATAGGCTGGTGTATCTTATCCAAATGCAACTATTGAGATTAGATTAAGTACAAGATATATTGATTTTATTGTCTTAATATTACTTTTACCTAAGTGGGTAGGATGCCTAGATTAAAAGTTTAATTCTAGTTTTGCATACTTAAAGATTGCGATTTAACCAATAGACTAACACTAGATAAATGTATTACTAAGTATAAGTGACGACTGTTTGCTAATTATAAAACAAAGTGAACAATACTTCCCGTTTAAATCCACAGGTCAAACATCAGCTGTTCGTGATAGGTTACCGGTATCGATAAGTAACCAAACACTGTCTTTTACTTTGTTAATTTGCAGGAAAACAATAATCCTAAGTATTTAGGTAGTTATTTTACATATAGTTATATTAATACACCTTAATTACACTTAAAAATTAAATAAAACTAATTTTAAAATACGGAACAAAATTTTGACATGTCACTCGGTCAGTGTTGCCAGTCCGAGTCCCTAATGGCAGTGTTGTTGCAAACATAGTCACTGACCCAGTATCTTTTATACAAGATGCGGGTTTTTACAATCACTAGGGTAGCTGGTAGCTATGCACCGTTATAGATATTTGATGTTATACAGAATGACAGGGACATTCGCACGCAAGTTGTAACCCTGTATTCAGCACACGATTCTAGACCCCCTATTCTTGGAATTTTTCAAATACAGAGATAACTTCCCTCAAACAAACTCACAAACTTAAACTTTTTTTGTGGATGGGAAATCATCCAATGACGTCTTTCGCTCTTGGGCCGAGCGGGTTAGACGTGTCAGACTTTTACTGACTAAAACCCATCCGTGTTCCTTCAGTTGCCCATGTGTCAGGGCCACGGTGTGTCTTTTGAACAAATCTCGCGACCCTGGCAGAAACTTACAAACTTTATCTCTTTATAATTACTGTAGATGTAGATAACTTATACGGTTCAGGTTTCCTTATGACGTATTCTTTAACCAATGACAGTAATATCTAAGATAAGATTAAAAGTACATATGTAATGAAGAAGTTCCACTTGGTGCTTGTCGGGATTTGATCCTCATGCTTTAGGGCTTTAACCACTGTGCCATCACGAAATGTGGACAACATGACATCTGGATGGTGATGGATGACGATATGGTGGATTAGTTAGAAATGACTCATGACCCAGCCCTGTTTACCACATAGCGCCCATTATTGGGTCCAAAACTATCCTATCTTTGAAGCTGGAACCAACCACCGATTTTTTCACAAAATTTCTTTGAAATCAGTTGAGTTTTTTTTTTTTGAGATTAGCGTGTACGAACATAGTAACACGTGATTTGTATATATAAAGTTAATTTCTTTCTTCATGTCAAGGTGGTGGATAAATACAACGCAATAATCTATTTATTAAACATTATAATTCCGAATGGACGTAACGAATAGCACCATCTCATTTCTTGGCGTGGGTGTCGTAAAAGGCAACTAAGGAACGAACCAGAGAATGGGCAGCAGCATTCTCTCTGCCTTTTACCACCATATTGCGATCGCCACCCCGCATGCCAAGCGTGGCGATAATGGCCAGCCTTGATGGAGGTCTTTAGGCTGAAATAATGATGATGATTTATCTACTAAGAACGTGCCGTGAAATATTTTTTCATCAAATAGTATTAACATAGGCAAAACATAACAAAAACAGGCAGAATTATCTACACAATACAAATAAGTCATAGAAAATTTCTGGTCGTAATAAGTTTTCGCCTGTAAAACATCCCGGTCCACTTCCTTAGTCCTTGAAGTAACTTCTGCAATATATTTTATTATCTCACTATTTATCTTTTCCTGTTTTTGAAGGTTTCACTGCACACAATACTCGTAGTATTGTGCTATCAACATACTTACATACACAATTTCTTTTTGACTTTTTTAAGGAGAGTTGCGCTAAAGAATTCCTCGAAATCCAAATTTTCTTACATTTTTTGGAATGGAGATCCAGAGGTACAGATTTCAATTCCAACGTAAGTGCTAAAAACCATTGTTTTTACAAGAACATTTTTGTAATAGCAATTCAGTGAAAAATTTACAGAGACAAACACTGAGGTATTAAAATTATCAGTTTACGATCGGCCATATTGTTTGCTAAATCTACTTTACTTACAGTACACTTATTATTCACACAAGTTACTGCTATTGTGTTCAAACATCTGTTGCTTAGTTAAAACTATTACAAGTTTAATGTAAAACAGAAATGTGTGAAAAAACACTGAGGCATTAAAATTATCAATATTCACTATATTGTCTGCTAAATCAAATTTACTCACAGCAAAAATAATATTCACGTAAGTTACTGCTACTATCCTAAAAGTATCTATTAAAAGACAAATAATTCCAGTATATCACATACTTAACTCGTAGTGTTGCAACACCAGAAAATAAACGCCATATTGCCAGCCCCATAAACGCAGTTATTGCTAAGATTATGAAACGTGTTACGTGTATCTACACCCTAATGTGGCTTCGTAATCTCTTTACCTACAATTTATTAGGAAAACTGTCCTTGCTACATAATATGGTTCCCATGCATGTCCGTAAAATGACAATGCCAGATCTTGCCCCACCTTTCATCAATGAACAGGAAAAGTTACTTAATCAAAATTATCACTCGAAATTATGACTCTTTGTTACTAAACTATTATTCTGTTACACCTGAGGATATTAAAATAATAATAAAAAGGAATTCAAAAATCCAAGGCCTATTTCCTGTGGTTATGGCGACCATTTGCGTTACTTAGTAGGTACGCATACCGGCGGAACAAGACCCGTTAATGAATTTAAAACATTGACATCTATTAATTTATTATGTACGGATGTTAATATGTATTTCGTTTATACACACGCAATTAATGAAAATAATGTTTGATAATACCTATATAATTTAAGAATGAATATTCCAACAAACCTTTCGCGTTACAGCATGAGCAGGTATAAAAAGTTAACGAAAAAATAAAACGTCAAATGAAACGTCATTGACAAGCTAATCTTTTTTTGATTGATGTCACGTCACGTCAATCAAGTGTGATAATATTTTAAAATAAACTAATAAATATCTATTAAAACCTAGCTTTACCTAGCTTGGATTAATAATCAGAGAATAACCAGAGTTTATCGAAAATACATTGAACTAAAATAAAAATAGATTTTTTAGATATAACACATTTTTAGGCACAGCACCATAGCAACCGAACGGTGAAAAAACAACGACATAGGTGACCGTCGCGTTTTACGTAATAATGCCATGATAGTTCATCCAAATAAACGGCAATCTCTTTTTGTAAAGAGACTTTTGGTCACCGGAGTGCCACAACCCGAGGTCCTTCCTATATTGGACGGAAGATCAATGAAGCGACGCCAGTTTGCGTGTCTCCCGGCAACGGTTGCCAGCGCTGCGCTAAAATGAATTGGTGGCGCGGTGCCCTAGGCCGCCCCAGTGCGACTGCGTGGCGTCGCTCCTGTCACCGAAGTGTCACACAGACATTTAGTGTTTTTGTTATTTAGTTTGTTTTATGTATTTTATTTTTATTAAAATTTAAGTAAAATAAGTAGGTAAATGTTTAGTGGCAGCAGCGATGTGGTGGAAATTAGTGCTGGTCAACCTTCAGCATCGCTAAACATCCTGGAAAGATGTCCGCTGTGTACCCAGGCACGATTTTTTAAAGGTAAGCGGGGTCTGAATGTGCACATTGGAAAAGTACACAGACCACTAAATGCACCCACTTCAGACCCTGTCTTTACATCAACACCTGCAATACCAGCTACATCCGATGACCCGTTTTGGAAAACCCTGTCTAAATTCAAAAACTCTGTACCAGTTTTGAAGCGAGTTCCCCGCGGGGCTAGACCGCTTGTGGCGCAACACCTAGCAGGTTGCGTTCGTCTTGCCGCCCGGGAGAACTCACAAAGTGCTTGGGAACAGCTGCCCACCTTCCCTTACAGAGTTCTACATGCACAAAAGAATTTGGCAACCAAAAAGACTTTAACAGCGCAAATAAAAGAAAACTGTAATGTTTCTGCTCATAATTTTGATTCAAAATTACAGACACAGAGACATACCTCTTCAAGAGGTATTTCCCATCTTGTAGAATCAAAGTTAGGGGAAGGTGACATGAGTGGAGCAGCCAGGATTCTTTTCAGTAGTGATGTGGTGGCACCGTGTTCTCCAGAAACGCTCGCAGCTTTGGAGAGCAAACACCCTGCCCCAGCGGCTAACCTTTCCTTTCCCGCCCCGCCTGACCCGGATAATCACTCCCTCACCATTTCAGGTCGAGAGTTGGTCACAGCCGTCTGTTCCTTCCGGAGTGGCTCCGCTGGCGGTCTCGACGGTCTGAGTCCTCAGCACTTAAAGGACCTTATCTGTTCAGGCGCCGGGGAAGCTGGTGAGTTGCTCGTGAAGGAGCTCACGGCTCTGATTAACCTTATGCTCTCCGGCAAGGTGAACGAGGCCGTCATCGACGTCCTGTATGGGGCCAATTTATGCGCCCTGCGTAAGAAGGATGGCGGCATTCGTCCCATTGCCGTGGGAACTACGTACCGGCGTATGGCAGCCAAAATTTGTTATAAATTTTTTGGTGAGGTGGTCTCGGAAAAATTTCAGCCCCTGCAGCTAGGTTACGGCTCCAAAGGGGGCTGCGAGGCTGCCGTACATGCCTTATCGACCTATCTAAATTCTGGCCAAGGAGAGGTTATCCTGAAGGTTGACATAAAGAATGCCTTCAATTCAGTTAACAGGGACACCTTGCTGGCAGAAACTAAAAAAGTTATGTTATAGACACCCATCTAAATTACTGTATCGGGACAACGTTTTGGAATCTGCAGTTGGCTGCCAACAAGGTGACCCCCTCGGGGCAGTGATTTTTAGTTTAGCAATCCATCCAATTATTCGAAAGCTAAATTCCAAATTTAACGTTTGGTATCTTGATGACGGAACCTTGGGAGGCGATGTAGAGACTGTTTTAAATGATCTTAAATTCTTAAGAAATGAACTTCATTCCATTGGCCTTGATCTCAACCTTTCGAAATGTGAACTTTACTTACCGGACAGTACTGACAGACATCTGACACTTTCCAAATTTAATGCAATAGCTCCTGATATTCAAATGATTGATAAAAGCTCGCTTCGTCTCCTTGGGTCTCCAGTCTTCGAGAATTCCTTTTCAGTTTTTATTGAAGAAAAAATCCAAAATTTCAATGACGTTTCGGAAAGATTGTTCCAAATTAACATGCATTCAGCCATCACCTTAATTCGCTATTGCTGTTTTGGCCCCAAATTAACATACGTCCTTCGCGCTTCCCATTTATGGAAGCACACTCACTTATTAGACAGAATGGACCAAATTATCCGGCAAACATTAACCTCGATTTTAAATGTGGCCATGGACGACCGAGCCTGGGCACAAGCTACTCTTCCCATTCGTATGGGAGGCCTCGGCGTCCGCAAAATGTCTAGTATTAGTTTACCAGCTTTTATATCCTCGATCCACGGTACTGAAAAATTAATCAGGAAAATCCTAGCCCCCACACTGATTAATTTTGATGTGCCGTGCTTCACCGAGGCTATAGATGCCTGGAGACTCGCTTGCCCGAACACTGAGCTACCCGATAATCCATTTTCCCAGAGACGGTGGGATGAGCCGCTCTGCAGAGTAGTACAAGACAATTTGCTCAACACGTCTGCTACTACTGCGGAGCGTGCACGTCTGCTGGCTGTGGGAAAGTGGGAATCGGGTTTATGGCTTCATGCACTACCGTCGTCGAATATAGGCACCTTGTTCGACGACACTACTTTCCGCCTCGCTGTTTCCCTACGTTTGGGAGCTCCGTGTTGTTCTCCTCATCGCTGTCACTGTGGCGAAGTTGTCACCAGTCTAGGACACCACGGCCTGTCATGCAGCCAAAGTGCGGGTCGATTAACGCGGCACGCAAACATTAATGACATCATCCGACGAGCTCTTGTCACCGTCGGCATCCCAGCTGTATTAGAACCCAATGGCTTGGCACGCGACGATGGCAAGAGACCGGACGGTATGTCCTTATTTCCATGGAAGGTGAGTAGGCCTTTAGTGTGGGATGCAACGTGCGTCGATACTCTTGCGCCATCCCATCTTCCTGGCACGGCGTGCTGTGCTAGTGCCGCTGCTGCGGCTGCGGAAAACCTCAAGCGGCGTAAGTATAATAACCTTATTGGTAATTATATTTTTGAGCCGTTTGGGGTTGAAACGCTTGGGCCGTGGGGTCCGAGTGCTCTTAGCCTATTTAAGGATATTTCCAAACGGCTGGTGGACACTTCCCGTGACCCAAGAGCTGGTTATTACCTTGGCCAGAGGCTAAGCATTGCCATACAACGTGGTAATGCCGCCAGTCTCTTGGGTACATTACCAGTCGACAGCGATGCGGATGACTTTTCGACGCTATTTTTTTAATTTGTAAATAGTTTTAGTTAATTTAGGTTCTATATTTTTTTATTAATTTAAATATGTAAACCATGAAATAAATAAAAGATCTGTTCAATTGCAATGACAATTTAAAAGTCATTCATTAACATTCGCTCTGTACTGTTTGCCTTTGCATTCTTGTTCGCATTTTACGCTCCCTAATCTCTCCGATACTTACTGTTATAGGTATTATTCTCGACGATTTTTGCTTTTGGACACGTACTCGATCTCGCCTACTCGTCGTCATTTTGCTAGTTGCTACGGATTCTGATCATTGCTTCCATTCTGAACATTGCTTTCCTTGGGTAAAGATGTTGAGGTGCATAAATTGTCACTTGTGCGTCGAAAGGATGCTAAGACTTGCTGTATCTTCATAACAAGCTCCACTGCAAACCCTTCTCGGAGCATGGAAATCGTTACAACAGGTAAGTAGGTATCTAATATTTTATTGATCGTATTTAACAGTAGCGAAAAATCCTAAATATAGTAATCATTGTACTAATTGCGGTTTCGTTTTGCTTGTAACTTTAAGAGCGTTAACGTCGATTTTGGTTGTTTGACCCAAAAAGCGTACTTTTCAAACCATTTAATCACCTCATAAAACGTATCTAACGAAAGTGTGAATAACTAAATATTGTTGGAAATATTTCGGTCTAAAAAGTTGACTGAAAACCTTTTTACATTAATAAAGTATTCGTGAATTCTAACCAGATAAACAAACAGTGTTTTCTAAAATCCTTTTACAGTAGTCATTTCGAAGCTTAAAATATCCGAAACCACTAATAAAATTGACAAACTAATAAACATATTTAATTGTTCACATCCTTGAGCAAAAAACTGAGAGAGACTTTTTTGATTTTCAGCGCCTAACATAATAAATAAAACAATAAACAAAGTGAAATTAACAAGAAAAAGCAGTTGCTAAATTCATTATTTCTTCCAATAAATCTTATTTAATTTTACAAAATAAAGATGTATTGTAATAGAAGAACATCTTCTTTAAAACTTGCAATAAAAAAATTCAACTAAATTAGTTTTATTATTTTTCTACAATTATTTTAAAACTACTATAAAACCGTGCGCGGTAATAATTTTAAATCAGTCCGCCGCGAGGCTGTTCAAAGAGTGGACGTATCGCTCAGTGCTCTACGCGTGACCTCTCCCGACCCTTGGCATCGAGTGAGTTTATAGTGCGATATAACGATCTTGGGTTGGTAAGTAAAATAATTATTTTTTATTTAGATAATTGAAAACAATGTTTTTCGAAACAACAAAAATTGTTTCAGGTGCCATGGGGAATAAGAGTAAAAAAACGAAACTAGTTTTATCGAGGAAAAGGAAGAGACTCAATCAAGAGGTTTTAACTAAAGCTAGGGCTAAAAGGTTGGGTAAAATAATATTTTGTATAGAACTTGATTTGTTATCTTTGTTGATCGAAGTTTGCTATATAAGGTCCTCGTTTATTAATTTATTTCCTTCTAAATACATTTTTTTTTTCTAAACGATCAATTTCGAAATTGCAAAAAACAATACTTCCTCAAACTAAACCGTCGATCATCTGATTTTTTTTAACTTGCATTGTAATAATAATAATTTAATTGATTTGATTTAATTTAAACTTTATTTCTTCTTTTTAGAGAATTTAACTAAAAGCTTGTTTTTAAAAATGTTTTTTAGGGTTCCGTAGTGAAAGAGGAACCATTTATAGTTTCGCTAAGTCTGTCTGTCTGTCCGACCGCGGCTTAGCTCAGAGACCCTTAGTACTAGAAAGCTGGAATTCAACATGAGTAAACATATTAATCACGCAGACAAAGGGGTAAAATAAAATCCTGTTTTTTTATCTTCAGGCATTGTAAAGAAAATAATGTTGTTGTGAGTACGGAAGATGTTAAAATCCAAAATGAGGTAAAGGTAAAGCACAACTAACGTATTTTTTATTTACAATTTCATATTTACGTATGGGATTACATCTATCTTTTTTTTTTTTCAGGACTTAGCCTCGTCTTCCAAAACCAGCTTGTCGATGTGTGGAACACACGTGTCGGTTATCTTTCAAAGTCGGTAAAGGAAAACATTTATTTAAATCTACATACAAGTGCTATATATAATAAATATAATATTATATATAAATAATTCTTCGATATTGAAATATTTTATTTTAAAACTAGAATACTTAATAATTTGCTAGAGGACCATCGCGACTTCCTACGATTTCAAAATGATGAACCCCCTTCATTATGATTTTTTCATGTACTTTTTTATCAAATGAGCAATTTTTAATCAAAATTCATTTAGTAGTTTTTGTGAAAGAGTAACAAATATACATCTACTCATCCATAAATAAACTCTCAAACTTGCGCGTTTATAATTATTATTTGAAAATATGATCTGTATGGTATTCTGATGTGTAATCGATATGAATTGAAGTTTCATCAAAATTCGTTCAGTAGTTCTTACGGTAAATTGTTAAAATCATTCATCCATACATCCTCACAAACCTTTGTGTTTATAATATTATTCGTAGTAGGATTTTACATTTGTACAATATTTCTAACTTTTCTCCCCTAAATAGTACCTACTTACTATACTACGTATCCAAAATTGCCTTTTTATTTCACAAGCATGTAATAAAAATAAGAATAGTAAATAAAAATCAACTGACGATTAAATAAGTAAGTATCATTAAACATTAAGGATCAACTTGGGTTAGTTTGACTATAATGACGGGCAGCACACCAACTCTACGCACACAGTTATGCGCGTATCTGTGTGAGTGGAAGGAGCACTGCAATTACCTAAACTTGGTGCCGTGGATTTCACGTTAACGCTCTTAATGCAACAAACGATGAACATATACCTACCTACCTAACAGTGTCTTAAATAAACTGTTATAGGCAAAATACTCTAGCTTATGATTTGGGATTTGGGGGTTATGTGTGGATGGTAATGTAATTATGAACTTGACCAACCATATACTAATATGTGTTTTAACTTACAGGTTTCAACAAAAGCTGTAACCCGTCAAGATTGCTTTTTGAGGCTACACCACATTAATGTCATGTTATGACCATTACATGGTTTCTTGGTTGGGCACGTTATCAAGACAACACTGATCAGCCGGCAGCTTTTCTTAATAATGTTTTGATAACGTTTGAATAAAAATCAGTCATTTTATAAGTTGTTTTATTTTATTACCGACAAGTCAGTGTAGTGTTACGTCTTAAGTCCTAATTATTACTAAGGTTGATGTCGGTGTTATTTCATTCCTTCCTTTCATAGCCAAACATCTTAGAATTGCATTGTAACAATAAACAACACACATTTAAAAAAATCTACACTTATTACTGCAATTAACCTAAACTTAAGGTAACTAACTTTTAAATAACAATCATTTTTAGATTTAAACAGCAACAGCAAGTTCCAAAGACATTTAAATATATTTTAGTTATCACTAATAAAGCAGCGATAGAACGCTACATGTGGCATGCTTGTAAACCAACTTTTATTTCATGGGTTAAAGCTCTATAGAGTTCCTGGTATTCTGCTTTCACAGCATTTCGGTAAAACTAATTAGGCCTATAACTTTTATGACATAATTTGTTAATTCGTCGTAACTTATTCCTTTCATGTTTACATCGTGTTCCGTTACGTGTTTTATGTCTCCTACAGTGTAACATCGTTCGCAAAACGTTTGGCTTTCAAATTGACAAAACATGCTACAAAATTAAACCGCAAAATTCAGGGAAAGACTTCTTTTTTTTAACATGGACATATATTCAATAAGGTTACAACCTCATTTTCTTACATTCAATCAACACTAAAGCTGATGAAATTTAAAAAAACCGGCCAAGTGCGAGTCGGACTCGCGCACCGAGAGTTCCGTACAAACTTGTAGGTATTCTCGGTTTATGCATAAGGTTTATGTTTATGAAATTAAATGTTTTTTTTTTATTAATTTGTATATTTGATTTGATTGAATGAAAGGTAAATTGCAGTTTACGATTCATGCCGTATTAAAAAAATACTACTTACTAGATCTCGTTCAAACCAATTTTTGGTGGAAGTTTACATGGTTATGTACATCATATATTTTTTTTAGTTTTATCATTCTCTTATTTTAGAAGTTACGGGGGGGGGACACATTTTACCACTTTGGAAGTGTCTCTCGCGCAAACTATTCAGTTTAGAAAAAAATAATGTTAGAAATCTCAATACTATTTTTGAAGACCTATTCATAGATACCCCACATGTATGGGTTTGAGGATTTTTTTTTTTTTTGAGTTTAGCATTGCTCTTATAGTTTCGGAAAAAAGTGGCTGTGACATACGGACGGACAGACAGACAGACAGACAGACATGACGAATCTATAAGGGTTCCGTTTTTTGCCATTTGGCAACGGAACCCTAGAAAGGAACACTCGGGTTTCTTACAATTTTTGAAAAGGGAATTATTTCACTAATCCTCTCAAAACTCTGACAATGACAGACACTTTTTTAAATTGATATCAGTGTCTTAAAGACGAGGTATTCCTCGTAGCGCTCCCGTTTTGAAACGCTCCCATCTAAGCGCTCCCGTTTTGTTCCTCCAAGCGCTCCCAAAAAGAGCGCTTCGAGGAACTATTAAAAATATTAAAATTTATTTCCTCGAAGCGCTCCCATGATTAATTTTCGGATAGAGATGGGACTATACTAATTGAAATTATCGATAATAAGTAGAACACATTGTCATAATATACAACTAGCGGGCCGTCCCGGCTTCGCACGGGTTTGGTTTTTTTTTTTTTTTTTGATTTATTGTAAATCCTTTAGTCCACCAAATAGATGAATATAATCTACCGACATATGTACCTATTCATATTTTTTTATTGTTTAGAAAGCTTATGATTTCTCTCCATTATGTTTCCCATTACTACCCCCTTCCCCGCACACCTCAATGTTTTTTTTCGGAAGTTTTTCGTAGAAATAAGGCAATGAGGTGTCTATCGTTTACGTCAATGGTAGAAATGACTTTCCTTGTCCTAGGCGGGGCGAGAGAGTGTCAGACTCTTACTGACTAAAACCACCTGCTCTGAGCCGGGATCCAGTAACGTATTGCGCTCAACGGTGATGCTACCTATGCGATTGATAAAATGGTTAAAACAATTTTATAATTAATTTATGCCAAAAATAGCGATACTAACTTCTTAACTAAGAGTTAAAGATGCGGCGCGCGCGGCGTGTGAGTCCTGCACACACACATACAAACCGTAACCCCGCCTCCCCATTGTATCCTAGAGAGTCGCGTTTAACGAATTCACACGAACCCAGCCGAGCATTGCCCGAACTTGTGTTTACGTAAAATTGCGTTTTGTTGTTATCGCAAGTTGCGCGAATGTGTCACGGAAGCAAGTTTGTTTACTAATAAAGTTTGTGAAATAATTGTGTGAGCATGGAACCAATTGCTGGACCAAGTACTGGAAACGTGCTAATTAAATACGTCCAAAGTAAAAAATCGTGTCTGGCGCTATTTCTATAGGACATTGCCTAGAGATGTTAAGATTTTAATAAGTATTTTTGCACCTGTTAGTAATGATTAATTAATCAGTAATGATTAAGATTATGAAATGATCTGTGATTTTTAATATTAAAGATTTTTATATTATTATACTACTCTTAGTAAGATTAATATTGTTTCAATGTGATTGTAACTGGAAATATTATTTTATATCCTATTTGTAATTTGTAATTGTTAAACATGAAGGAACCATCTGTGTTTTTTTTTTATTGGCGATAGGCTCGCGTTTGACCATAATCACACCTGATGTTAAGCGATGATATGGCCTACGATGGAGCACGCTTGCCTAGAAGCAATCTATTCACTCTAGACTTGAAGACTCCTAGGTTGTAGCTATCAGGAAACACAGACTCCGGCAGGGAATTCCACTCCTTAGCTGTACGCATAATGAATGTGTTCCCAAAACGCTTTGTACGCATGGGTGGGATGTCGACCATGTAACGGTGGCGCAACGCCGTACGTCTTGTGGTCCGATGATGGAACGGACTTGGCGGGATCAAATTGTGCAACTCCAATGAACACTTATTAATTAGTCAGTAGTAATTAAGATTATGAAACGATCTGTGATTTTTAATTTTAAAGATTTTTATAATATACATACTTATACCACTCTTAGTATTAATGTTGTTTTAATGTGATTGTAACTTGGAATATGTTTTTATATCCTATTTGTAATGGATAATGTTACTTTGCCAAATCGCCTGAAAGTTTGTCATAATATAGCCTATATGGATACAAGTTAACAACTTTTTGTTTTTCTCAAAAATACCCAGTAGTTTTTATTTTATTAGCATTTAAAGTTTCGAAAAATATTCAGTCGCGCTGGCAGACTCGCTAATGCGTATGACGTCACAGTACCGTGGCGTGGAGCTAGTCGCCAGAGGTTATTCCCGTTCGTCCACACCCCGTCGCCAGTGGTACACACAAAGTACTAATGTAATTATTATGTAGGTCTACTGCAATGTGATTATTATACGTATATAATTTATATTAAGTATATCTATGCGTTTTATTTATAACATCCTCTTTGAATACCTACACAATAACATTGGTCCTTGTATACACATAAGAGTGCCGAAAGCAAAAAGATATTATTCTCTCAATTTCGTAATTTGGTTAAGCAACTTCGATGTCGATGATGCACACAAGAGTTTTTAAAAATTATCGATATAATTCATTACTTCATGCTTTTCCCTATTTTTAAACGTGGGAGCGCTTCGAGGAAATAAATTTTAATATTTTTAATCGTTCCTCGAAGCGCTCCTTTTGGGAGCGCTTGGAGGAACAAAACGGGAGCGCTTAGATGGGAGCGTTTCAAAACGGGAGCGCTACGAGGAATACCTCTTAAAGACTATTGGAGCTTCTAAAAAGGTGTATCATTACACACTTTTTTTAAATTAAAGAGTTCTTTTTAACTTTCTGGCGTTTTCTCAGAATTGGCCGCAGTAACTAGGCATCCCGACAAACTGGATACGTTAAGTTGGGACTGTTACCAACTACCTACATCCAAGTCCGTCGCAGTTATTTGGCCAGTCAGATAATATTTTTGGACCTTAAAATCAGAATTATTACTGGTTCACAAAAGAAGCGCAATCATTTTCAATTTTAGTGTTCAATAATTTACGAAAAGCGCACCACCATCAGCAGCCTATAATGTTCCCACTGCTGAGACACAGGCCTCCTCTCGGTGAGAGGGAGTCGGCCATAATCCACCACGCGGGCCCATTGCGGAGTTGGTAGATGTCACATGCCTTCGAATTTTTGGTTCTAAGACATGCCGGTTTCCTTACGATGTTTTCTCTACCATTTTGAGAGCAGGGTGATGAAATAATTTACACAAAGTATAGCGCCTGTTTGGGTTCGAACTCACGTCCTTACTACTCGTAAGTCGCGGCCGTTACCACTAAGCCACCAGAGAGAAGCGCACAGAAGGAAAAATTAGAGGGTTCGAGTAAAAACGCCTGTTTTAAATTAGAACAAAATACTGTGAAAGAGGAAAAATTCGTAATTATTCAAAGAAGACATTTTTAATTACAAAGCTTTCCATTGCCTTATTTACAAAAAATACAGAGTGGACTCCAATATTAAATCCCTTTGAAGAGTAATGAAAAGATTTTTTTCTAAAATTTCCTTTTTTTGTTGCACTGGACGCTTTACAAACAAAATAAAAAAATGTCAAGGCGCAGTAATTAGAAATATTATCGTTTTTATAGCGTTACTGCTACGTAATTGCTAAGAAAAGGGGACTCAACAATAATGGATGAACAGACTCACCGAGTGTCTTCAAGGAAATGAGAATTTGTTTTAATTTAATCAGTTTATAATTTGAATACATGAATAAAAACTTTATTCAATTCAGAAAATTCATGAAAAAGAAAACTAGTAACTAACTAATTACGTAAAAGCCTTAGGTACCTACTAAACAACAAATGCTCTGGACAGCTGATTTCGTGTGTCGTAAGGTCCTGTCTCTTCCCAGGTAAGAGAAACATTTTCATATATTTAGGTGTATAAAAAAATAAACTAAAAGAAGAAATTATACTTAAAAACTTAAGTTATACTTAAATATTTTGCTGTAGAAGTTTTGATGGCAAGAGAATTAGGTGCTTTTGGGTGTGAGTGTGTGTGAAGTGAACATCTCCATGTGGTGAAAATAGATGAGTTGCAGCGCGCATGTATTTTTTTTTGTTTCAATTCTTGCAATTGTTTTTCGCGTATCACGAACTGTGTACGAATTAACCGTATTCTTTTCTTTTTAAATTCTTAATCACATGAAACTTTTCAATAGTCGAGCAAAATCGACAATCGATTAAGAAAGACTTCAGAATCAGGCCTACGTGCCACGTTTCTTAAAAGAAAGTAGAGCTACGAGTATTTCAGAGTAATCTATACTAATATTATAAAGCTGAAGGGTTTGTTTGTTTGAACGCGGTAATCTCAGAAACTTCTAGTCCGAATTGATAAATTCTTTTTGTGTTGAGTAGCCTATTTATCAAGGAAGGCTATATAACATCACGCTACATTCAAAAGGAGCGGAGCAGCAACGCAAAATGGACGAAAACTGGCATACAATTCGGTGCGACGGGAAGAGTCAGGGGAGCAAAAATTTGACGCGGGCGAAATCGCGGACAGAAGCTAGTATTGTATATTTGCAAATGACGGCCCCGGATTCTGACAAATTCATCCCACCAAAAACATTATGTAAAAAACTAGCCAAGTCTCGATGGAGCTGCTTCTTTATCTCTAAAAAGTAATGAAATCTAGACAAAGTCATGCCAAGTCTAAGGTTCCTTACAGCAATTTCTTTATTATTATAGTTAATGTTGTGTGACTTGGCTTGTTTAGACTTTGTTTGATCTTCCGGGTCCCACCTCACTTTTTGTACGACGCCTATCGACCCATTCACTAAACCTAAACTAACATCAATGTTTCTCCTAAGCATTACTTTAGCTCCCTCTTTAATGATTATAGTTTCTTTCAGTCCAGCAGTCATCGACGCATCATCTTCATATTTTTGTAAACACGTCCGGGCTTTCGTTATCATACATTTTGAACAATCCAAGGAATCTTTAGCAACTAAGTTTATCTCGGGGTGAGGAATCGCTTTTAATATAGGATTATTTAACTGCATACACATATTTCTAGTCGGTAGTAAACAAACAGTATCTTCTGGTAAGTCCCTCAAACATTGTGCTATTTCCATTAACCTTCCTTCATTAGAATGCGAGAGCAGAGGTATCAATCGGTTAGACAGTATATCTCTGTCTGATTGAGTTGTCACTCCTACTCTGATTCTTTTTAACATTTCTACAAACGTAGAATCATCCAGCTGTCTTATATTCAACGTAAATTCGTCGTTACTAAAAAGTTCAGTCCATAAGTTTGGAATAATTAAGGAGCCTATAAATTTATTAATGTCTCAAGGGTTTAGTTTTTCAAATGGCGACTTTTCTCTAACGGGTGGAAGTTGCAAAATACCCCCAAACACTAAAATATGTTTTTTCCAAACCAACCATCTTCTACATCAGAAGTATCAAACACTTCGCATAAACGAAGATTTATGTAGGCTAAAGTTACATTAGATATCATAGACACTTCATCTATAATAAATAATTCGACAGTTTTTAAGTCTGTCCTTAAAACTTGAAGTACTTCGTCTGAAAGCGGTTTGTATTTAGGAGTTTGTTTATGCTCTACGGGCAGTTGTAATAATCTATGAACAGTTAATCAGTTTACGTTAAATGCTGCAATTCCAGTCGGGGCTGTAATAGCAACATTTTTATGCATGTTGTTTTTAATCCATATTTTTTAGGTTTTTATTATATAACTCTTGCCGGTGCCACCGGTGCTACTACGTAAGCGCGTTTTAAAACACAGTCAGCGCCATCTAGCGACGTGTGCGGGTATCACCGCCACTCTTAGTCCAATGCACCATGCAAAACCAGTCTAGTCTTATCCAGAGTTTTCCTTTAATTTTATTTATATGCATATTAAAAGCAGAAGGGGAGGCATTTGCCCAGCAGTGGGACGCTATAGGCTAGATTAAATTAGAAGATGTGTCCCACTACATTGGATTTTTGCAATGAAAGTCGATTTTTTATGTACCAATAGTAGAAGGGGGCATTACCATATCTCTAACACAGCTGAGACCAGCCGAGGGTTCTTAATCAGATACTTCAGACCTTCGATTTTTGATATCAAATGAAGCGGCCCACCAAGTTGAATATTTTTTATAAAGGCGGTATGTCGATCTTTAATAGTTTGGTTGGGCTCTTGTGTTTTCTAATCAGGGTCACCAGATACTCCAGATCTTCGATTATCCTAGTTTTTATAGTTTTCCCTTTATGTGGCCATTAAACCCTAACTCGATACCAAATTTCAGCTCTATGAGTTTATGGGAAGTACTAGTTCTATTCTGATGATCATGAGTGAGTGAGTGTCATAAATACGAAACTTTGCTTTCCCTTAACTTCGGAACTAAATGATCTACAGACTTGAAATTTTGGATTTTAAGTATGTGATAATAGCTTACTGGATGACAAAAATTTCTGCGTTCTGGTCTTATCCAGAGGTTCTCAAAAAGGGGCCTGAAAATGCGGCGAAATGGTTCCAGTAAAGGATTGTACGGCAGTGTTTGCTTCGCGCTCGACTTGGCGGGGGCACTGCCGTGCCCCCCGATATGTTGACTGTATTCACCTATAATCTACAGTTTCTAATTACCAAAACTATCCCAAAAACGTAGTTTCCAAACAGGAGGAACTGACACCAAGTCACATAACGAGAAGCAATCAGTTTGAGTGTCGTGCGCATTCCGACCTCCTTAAGTCTACCGTCCACTGCTTCATAGGATGTCCTCGGAGAGGTTCAGCACGTTAGCTGCGCGGTTCATTTGTTTGTCGGGCATGCATCCGTGCGTAGCGTGACCGTGGGTCGCAGTGGATCGTCCATTTTCATACGAAACAAAGCTAAGCCAGATGTCCTACTGACGGCGATTTACAGCGAGTAGAGCTAGCGATTAAAATGAGTGGGCGAGCGAAGACAAAATCAAAGCATTTATACAATTTTCCTAAAATATGAAGTAAGTGCGTGACGGCGACGAGCTAGTAGGTACGCGCTGGTATTCATGTACCAAACGTGAGTCTTTCAGCGAGTGTTCTGCTCACCAAAGAGCGTCGCTGGGCGAGTATTCTCTTTGATAGTCCTTCTCGCTGCAACAAACGAGCACTCGCAAAGGTGTGAATTGTCTATGATCAACTATTAATATATGCATCTCTTTTACTAACACGAGGCCTATAAATTCATGTACTGGTCTTGCGCGAGCAAATCGTTGATAGCTAGTTGCGGTGGGGCAGGAGCCTTAGCCATTTACGTAGCTTAGCCGTGGGATGCTGTGGAGCAGGACCTTTACTTACCCTAATGATGATTGTATGAGAATTACACGCGTGCGTTTAATTCCTGCTCATTATTTCCGTGTTCCATGTCAGTTAGTTCTGACTTTAGTTGGTAGTTTGTTAGTTTTGATGTTGGTTCCTTTATTCCCTTGAGGATTTGAGAGTTTGTTTCCTTACGGTTTGGCTTGGATATTAAATAAGTGGATTGGTTTTGCCGCATACTTGGCTGTATGTAAATTAGTTCTGGCTTAGATGAGTTTTAGGGAACACACAAAAACAATTTAGTTGTACTAACTGCGACTTACTAGGATACAGAAATGCACTAAGGTAACCCGTGAACTTCAAATTTTCTTACGTTTTTTCCACTTTGTCGGTCATCATATCAGACCAAGTTTCACGGATTAGTCGTTAAATGCGATTATTAAGAAGTAACGGGTACAAAATCATCAATACAAATTCATGATTATAATTATGTAAATACATACTTTTTGCGGTCACGAATCAAATTTTGTTCAACATACAGACTGACACATCAGCAGCGTATAACATTCCCACTGCTGGGACACAGGCCTCCTCTCGGTGAGTGGGAGCGGGCCATAATCCACCACGCGGGCCCAGTGCGGGTTGATACAGGCTGGCAATGACCTACAAATTGCAAGAATCGAAATGTAACGGAAGCTCTAGGAACTGAAATAAAATATCAGTTGATTTATGACATAACATTCATGCAACATCATGATGCTTCAAAGTGAAAAGCAGAACGTTTGATAGAATATGATAACTGTCTGTAAACATACGAATTAAGACAATCGCCGGCATTGCTTCTCAATTAAAAAGAGCAATCTTTTTCCAGAAAATGGCTATAGTTTCACAAATACCTGGTCACAAATAAGCATCTATTTTCTGTGTAGATAAAACACCACGATTGATTGGATGCAAAATCTTTGCAACTCCATCTCCAAAGAAAGGGAATCTACGGGTAGAAATATAGCCGGGTAAGTGGTGACGTAGCCTGCCGGGGTCGCGTGATTGTTCGAAAGAGATACCGTGACCCTGGCACATGGGCAACTGATAGAACACGGGTGGGTTTTAGTCAGTAAAAGTCTGACACGCCCTCCCGCTCCGCCCAGAGCGGGAGAACTCATTTGATGATTTCCCATCCTGAAAAAAAAAAAAAGTGGTGACGTAGCCGCGGGTATAGCCTCAGAGACGTTTATAGCCGTCGAGACGGTTATAGCCGGCCATTTGTCTATCCATTTGTCACAAGACACGCAATATTTGCGGAGCAGATAGCAACGGTTTTATATCGTTGGTGGAAATTGGAAAGGCGGAGCGGAGAAATGTGTGTGGTTTGATTGAGGTGAAGCGTTGATTTCGCTGTTTATATTCGTTTTAATAATACTTTGTCAACAACAACTAAGCTATTTCTTTGAGAGGCTGAGCAAAAGCGTTCTGTAAAATCTTGTGAGTAATAAAAACAAACTGCGAATTTGAAATGATGGCCAAGCGTGTTAATTTTAGCGATATTCTTTATGCTTTTAATTAATATTCACCTCTTTGAAGGACATACCATGACATGCCATGCTTACAGCATCACAAAGATCCAAATGTATCATCTTTCAAGTCACGGCAAATACATCGAAAACGAGGAGAAAAGGTCAAGACCAAGGTTTTCTAACACCAACCATAATAAGCCCATAGTGTTCCCACTGCTGAGATACAGTGCTTATTTGTGTGAGAAGGAACGGGCAGTATTCCACCACGTTGGTCAAATGCGCGCTAGTAGATGTCACATTTCTTCGAGTTTTTGATTCTAGGATATGCTTGTTTCTTCACGGCGTTTTTCTTCACAGTTTTGAGAGCAGTGGTAATGAAATAATATAGACGAAACAAAATTAAATTTGAGTAACTGTGCATCAAACTATTTTGTCATACTATTTTGCATGGATTAACGGTTTTTTTTTTATTATTAAGAAAGCACTTTTCTGGGTCGAACTTAGGACCTACAACACATAAGTCATGCCCACCACCTCTGCTCTCTCGTTATTACACACTATATCAAAACCACAATACACTTTATATTCAATCTTTATCCTTATTCCCGCCCCACACAAATATATACGAAAAATCTATAATTCAGTAAACAAAGTAACATTAATATTTAAGGCTTGTATCTCATTGCCCGAAGCCACTCTCTGGCTTATGTAATCGGTCGCGGGGGCCCAATTACAAGCCAACGTGGGTAGATGCGGGAAAAATTTGGAGTCATTTTTCTTCGTCGAGAAAAGCGAGTGTCATTTGAGATGGAAGTTATTTGAAGGTGGGAAGCGTTCGCTACTTTTAGTGTATGTTTTAAGATACTGGCGGATCCAAGGGGGGAGGGGGGAGCTGTTCTTCCTTGACAAATCTTAAAGGCGAGCTTATGTATGTATTACCTGGTTTCTGAAACTTGTCAAAATCTACTACCCAACCCCCCCCCCCCTCCCCACTAACCTTGTCTATCTACTGTAGCGTTATTTAAAGTGATTTCTTCATAATATAGTCTGTGAAAATCAAAGTTTCCTACGCTTTTAGAGACGATAAAATATATATTTTAGCAGGTTTTTACTACTACATATATAATGTTACAGTTTGACGTTTCCTCAACTTTAATTTATCAAGGTGGAAATCTGACGGATAATTATTACGGCTTATCACACTTACAGTAGGAACAGCTTTTATTTTGACAATTCAACAACATTCATTGCGTTATTTATGTGATTGCACAGACAAATTTTTCGAACACATGAAGCAATAGATTAGCAATATCCTCTTAAGTGATTCAGATTCAGATTGTCAGTGTGTTACGCGATTAATATGCAGATGTACATACGTAGTTTTTGAGGTCTATAAATGTTGACACCAAAGTGCACATTTTAGGCATGTTTCGAAATTTAGACCAAATAACCTATTATCGTCAGTAAATATAATTTTAGTGAGACGTTAAATGTATCCATTAGATACTAAACCTCTGTAATTTCAAGATAGTGCTAGCCTTAAAAAAAAACCGGCCAAGTGCGAGTCGGACTCGCGCACCGAGGGTTCCGTACAAACCTGTAGGTATCCTCGGTTTATGCGTAAGGTTTATGTTTATGAAATTAAATGTTTTTTTTTTTTATATTTGAGTTGATTGAATGGAAGGTAAATTGCGATTTACGATTTATGACGTATTAAAAAAAAACTACTTACTGGATTTCGTTCAAACCAATTTTCGTTGGAAGTTTACATGGTTATGTACATCATATATTTTTTTTAGTTTTATCATTCTCTTACTTTAGAAGTTACGGGGGGGGGGGGACACACGTTTTACCACTTTGGAAGTGTCTCTCGCGCAAACTATTCAGTTTAGAAAGAAATGATGTTAGAAACCTCAATACCATTTTTGAAGACCTATTCATAGATACCCTACACGTATGGGTTTGATGAAAAAAAATTTTTTGAGTTTCAGTTCTGTGTATGGGGAACCCCAAAATTTATTGTTTTTTTTCTATTGTTGTGTAAAAATCTTAATGCGGTATACAGAATACATCTACTTACCAAGTTTCAACAACATATCTCTTATAGTTTCGGAGAAAAGTGGCTGTGACATAAACGGACAGACAGACAGACAGACAGACAGACCGACAGACAGACAGACAGACATGACGAATCTATAAGGGTTCCGTTTTTTGCCATTTGGCAACGGAACCCTAAAAATGGTGATATTAACATAAGTTTAACATAGAGAAACAATTTACATCATCACGAATTAAACTTTAAAACTTGCAATGTACAGCCCTTCCACAAGAATTCACACAATCTTGTTGATACTTAAAACTTTTAAATCAAAGATGGCGGAATCAAATGGCGGTTTAGCGTGGGACGATTTGTAATCCAAAATGGCTTAATGGGCACTGTGGTAACCCGCACTTTATAACTGAGGAAGGATTCAAATTTATTCTGACCTTAATCTATCGAATAAAAATGCAGCGCGAACTCTGTCTTAAGCGATCCGTAAAATTAAATAAAAAGACTAACGTTTAAAAGATTTAAATCGTTTCAGTTTTTACTGCTTTTTCTAGGAGCGATCGCTGTTAAGTTAAAAGGATTATTAACTGGTCTTTATTGTTTTAAATAGCTTTTTCTGTTAAGTTACTCAGTTATCTGCCCCACTGGTCACTCATTGGTTACTAAGTGCGATTGTTCAGCAGGGGATCCATAGGGGTAATTGATTAATACACTCATCATCTGCCTCGACTTTAAATGGAGCGTCTGCCTATCTGACCTCCACAACCCAGTTACTGGGTAATACGATACCCCTTGTTGGTTGTCAGACTTTCGGACTTCTGACGACACGTAACGACTGTCTAAGATCTACGAAAGACAGCCGGGACCAACGGATGAACGTGCCTTCCGAGGCACAGAAGGGTTTTGGTATCTAAACATGGTCACCCATCCACGGACCAACCGCGGCAAGCGTATCTTAACATGAACGATCGACCCCTGCGGCTGTTGTAATTTAGCCACAAGCCCCCCAAATTACTTAATTCTTATTATGGATGGAAAAGTAGGTACTCATCAGATAAAACTTAAAATTGTAAAAGGGAGCTACATCTGCCAACAAACTGCTTTTCAGTTTGGCAGAGGTAAATATGTGTGTAAAATTGAGATCAACACGAATTAACGCTTTTTAATTTTTTTTTTTAATACACTATAAGTAGGAATTTTGAGAGTTCCACAACATTCTTCTTCTTGGCATTGTTTACAACGCAGACAATTTATTTGAACACAATATGAAAGCATAGATAAGCAATAACTTTCAAAATGATTCAGCTTCTGATTAAGAATGTGATACGATTAGTGTGCTACTTGGATTCCCAGAAAGTTTAACGTAAGTACTTGGTTCTTTTTAATAATAATTATGTTCTTAGTCATCATCATCATAATCAGGTAACTATGTTCCCACTAAACTACTGACAGTCAGCCACCACGCGATCCCAGTGCGGGTTGGTGTCACATGTCTTCTAATTACTGGCTCTAAGAAATGTCAGTTTCCTCACGATACACGATACATTCCTTAACAGTTATGAGAGCAGTGGTGATAAAATATTTTTTTTACAAAGTAAAACACGTCTGGATTGAAACCCTCGACCTTTTTATTTCAGCCGAATGACGTCCACTATTGGACAAAGGCCTACCCCGATTTGGGGTGTCTATAATCGCCTCGCTTGGCAAGTGGGTTATAGGGATAAAATGCATAGAGAACGCTGCTGCCCAAGTCCCTTAGTCGCCTTTTACAACACCCACGGGAAGAAATGGGATGGTAGGTACTATACTTTACGTCCGGAACTAGACGGAATCCACGACCTGATAAAAATAAATACTCGTAAGTTGGGGCCGATACCACAGTGCTTTTTAGTAGCATTTTATGTTTTTTTTTTATACAGTGACCATTATATCAATATTTATAATTCACCCTACAAGACCTTAGAAATTCCACTACCACAAATAAATATCATTATGTTACTATTATAATACTACTGTTTACAGTAGGTTTCACCACCATAACAGCTCCAAACGAGCCACGTACGAACATATTAATAAAATCGGCCATCTTTAAGTGACGTCACTCGAACAAATAATTCGATCAATAAGAAGTTGGCTGGCGGGCCATCAATCTTCAAGGATTACAGTACGGAGGATCTAATCACTGCATGTCGGTTGGTAGCTGAAGAATCTTACAACGAATGCTAGTCATCCGTCTTTTGAAACGTCTATCTGGGGTTTAAATAATCCCTATCGAAGGGGTGTTTTCTCGCAGGAGGAGACGCCCCGGGCGTCGGGAGTCGATTGCGGACTCCCGGACACCGTAGGCGCGGGCTTGCGGGTGGCGAGCAATGGGTAGCTCGCCGCCCGGTAAGGACCAAGCTCGGGTCGACGGCGCGCAGTGTTCCACGCGCGCCTCAAAGAGATGTCAGCAGCAGCGTAGGGGTCTAATAGGACCGATGCCTGCCGGGGTCGCGTGATTGTTCGAAAGAGATACCGTGACCCTGGCACATGGGCAACTGATGGAACACGGGTGGGTTTTAGTCAGTAAAAGTCTGACACGCCCTCCCGCTCCGCCCAGAGCGGGAGAAGTCATTTGATGATTTCCCATCCTAAAAAAAAAAGGGGTGTTTTCTTGGTAATTTTCTTATTATTATTTTATTTTCTATTTGGTGTTAAAGTTTGAGTGAAACTTAAGTAAGGTCACATAACCCTTATTTGGAGGCCGTACACAAAATTGCTCAGGTTTTGCTGATTTACGTGGTTTTACATTAAAATACTACAATTCTACTAGTGGTAAAAGTGATTCAGTGAGTGGTTTGACTTACGCAATAATGCATTGTATATTTTTTTTCGTATCGTGCTGATGTCTAAACGATTCCTAAATATGTGATAATTTAACTCTTTTAGAGCAAAATTCACAAAACAGTTGCCGGTTTGAGGTCGATTAACCAAAATTAAGTAATAAAACCCAAAAGTAGCTCATTCATTAGATAATAACTGAAATGATATTTCATGTTCCATGTGTTAAAATTATGGAAATACAGTAATTTAACTGTTTAAAATCAAGTAAATCAGTAAAACCGACAAAATTACGTATACGGCCGCTAAATCGCATATTAATCGTAATCGTCCGTATATTCAAATCACAGCTGTCACTTTGATAGTTGTATGAAATGGCAAATTCACAGAGAGGCAAGTTCGCTTATCAATAAATTTAAATTTTTGAATAGCGAGAGAATACGAAAGCATTTTTTTTTTGCCAGGTAACAGCTTGTCCGTATAAACATCGCTTATTCGTAATTCCAGAAACCGATATCCATTTTCCACAACACATGACCTGAAAGTGTTCCACAGAATATATGCTGTGGAAATGCGTTCCTGGCGAAGCATGTGTGGTATGACTATGAATTAGAGGCTGAGGAATGATGTGATAAGACAAAGGTGCGGTTTAAAAGAAGATGTAGTGACAAAAATTTTAAAGAGTATGCTTAGATGGTTTGGTCATGTTGAGAGGATGAATGAAGGACGACCTACAAAAGGTGGAAACACCAGGAGGGGACGCCTTTGTTAACCGACTTCAAAAAGGAGGAGGTTATCAATTCGGATGTTTATATTTTTTTTTTTTTTTTTTTTTTTATGTATGTTCAGCCATAACTCCGTCATATATAAACGGATTTACAAAATTCTTTTTTTGTTCGAAAGGGGTTTATTCCGAAATGGTCCCATATAAATTTCATATAGATCTGATGATGAGTTCCGGAGACAGACACCGGAACTCTTTAAAAATTGACGGCAAATCAACCGCGATTTCTGCTATCGCATAAATATGCATTGTTTGTTTGGAATTAGTGCAGGGTAGATACCAAAACTAAAAATTTAAAAATAAAAACTTTTTTACAAAAAAAAAACAACCGACTTCCTTTAAACACTACAAAGTGACAAATAACTTTAATTTCGGAAGTCGGTGGCAAAAACCTTAAATACAAATCCTAAGACACCGACTGCCGAAATTAAAGTTATTTGTCACTTTGTAGTGTTTAAAGGAAGTCGGTTGTTTTTTTTTTGTAAAAAAGTTTTTATAGGACATGTCATACCTTATTGGCTTATTGGTTCTTCAGAAAGTCAGGTCAGGTGCGTGTAATACTCGCAACCGGCTTGT
This sequence comes from Aporophyla lueneburgensis, assembly GCA_932294355.1. Taxonomy (NCBI): domain Eukaryota; kingdom Metazoa; phylum Arthropoda; class Insecta; order Lepidoptera; family Noctuidae; genus Aporophyla; species Aporophyla lueneburgensis. Next base: position 9,612,488 of record OW028748.1, on the reverse strand, counting down.
GTGTATGAACCTAAACGAAGCAAAATAACTATGTAAGGATCGTAGCATCTGACGTTCGGTAGTTTCTGCCTACCACCATGGTAAAAACCCGTAAGTTGCTGTATGTATGTATGACCTTAAACACCATACAACGGATATACAAGCTCATCTTTTATTATTTTACACTTAAAACGGGGATAGAACCGCAAGTCCAACATACTATAAAAGAAAAAACCGGCCAAGTGCGAGTCGGACTCGCGCACCGAGGGTTCCGTACAAATCTGTAGGTATTCTCGGTTTAAAATTATATATTTTTTTTAATTTTTATATTTCAGTTGATTGAATGTAAGGTAAATTGCGGTTTACGATTTATGACGTTTTAAAAAAAAAACTACTCACTCGATCTCGTTCAAACCAATTTTCGTTGGTAGTTTACATGGTAATGTACATAATATATTTTTTTTAGTTTTATCATTCTCTTATTTTAGAAGTTACGGGGGGGGGACACACATTTTACCACTTTGAAAGTGTCTCTCGCGCAAACTATTCAGTTTAGAAAAAAATGATAGTAGAAACCTCATTACCATTTTTGAAGACCTATTCATAGATACCCACACGTATGGGTTTGATGAAAAAAAACATTTTTGAGTTTCAGTTCTATGTATGGGGAACCCCAAAATTTATTGTTTTTTTTTTTCTATTTTAGTGTGAAAATCTTAATGCGGTTCACAGAATACATCTACTTACCAAGTTTCAACAGCATAGCTCTTATAGTTTCGGAAAAAAGTGGCTGTGACATACGGACGGACAGACAGACAGACAAACAGACAGACAGACAGACAGACATGACGAATCTATAAGGGTTCCGTTTTTTGCCATTTGGCAACGGAACCCTAAAAAGGACACATAGAACTCGAGATCACAAGTAACTGTGCTCGTATTAACGAACGGAGCTAATTCGAACACCCGGGCACACTTTACAGTTGTTATAAATTACTTTGGAACTTACAGATTTTCATTCTGACCACTCTTTAAGTTGTTGGGACATTAAGCCAGCGGTGTGGCTACTTGCAATTAATGTAATTTTCCCACCACGATTTGCGAGCGTACATCAACACGTCAAATGTATGAAATGTATGAAAATTTGTTGGCTTTTTTAATACTCTACCGGATCTGTATGTGTGCAGAAAAGTCATTAACTCCTACGAAACTGCATCTTCTGGCATCATTAAAACAAAACGATATTATTGATGTATCGGTTCATTGGCTAAAATCCCGACCGGAGAGGCTTTTTTTTTGGATGGGAATTCATCAAATGACTTCTCCCGCTCTGGGCGGAGCGGGAGGGCATGTCAGACTTTTACTGACTAAAACCCACCCGTGTTCCTTCAGTTGCCCATGTGCCAGGGTCACGGTATCTCTTTCGAACAATCTCGCGACCCTGGCAGGTGACCGGAGAGGCTCGGGGGTCGATCCATCAGGTTAAGCTTCGCTTGCCGCGGTTGGTTCGTGGATGGGTGACCAACTTTACATACCAAGACCCTTCCGTGCCTCGGAAAGCACGTTAAGCCGTTGGTCCCGGCTATCTTTCGTAGATCTTAGACAGTCGTTACGGGTCGTCAGAAGCTCGTAAGTCTCACAACCAGTCTCACCAAGGGGTATCGCGTAACTCAGTAACTGGGTTATCAGATAGGCAGTCACTCTATGTAAATTATTGGTATTCAGCTGTATTCGGTTAGACTGGAAGCCGACCTTGGAGTCGGCTGGGGTACAGTTGGGAAAATGCTAGGCAGATAATGTTGATATCCCGACTCGTCGCATTCAGCACTTCTCCTCCACATTTATTATGTGCACAGCCAAATTGTGGAACTCTCTGCCAGCGTCTGTGTTTCCTTCCACATTTGACCCCTCTGCATTCAAGGCAAAAGTGAACAGGTATATTCTAGGACAAGAACCAGTTCCATGAACGACCTTAACAATTTCCTCCCAACAGGCGTGGCTGAGATCAAAAGAAAGCAGATTAAATATTTTTTTTTTTGTCGTTTTAGTTTATCCATTACAAATTATTTTACAAACAATCGAAACTCTCCTCTTTATAATATTGCTGTCATCATTATCAACATCATGATTTCAGCCGAGAGACGTCCACAGCTGGACGTAGGCCTGACTTAATTTGGGGGGATTTGCCATAATCACCACGCTTGGCAGGCGGGTTGGCGATCACAGTATAGTGGCAAAATGTATAGAGAACGCTGCTGCCCATTCTCTAATAATTCCCTTAGTCGCCTCTTACGACACCCACGGGAAGAAATAGGATGGTGCTATTCTTTACGTTCACACGGATATTGGTGTATATATAAATAATATACAAAATATGGTGTTAATTAGGGTCATAATGATCTAATCGTCATGCTGTATATTACCAACTACAATATTTTACAATTTCCGCTAGTTTTAAAGCCTTTCCACCCCTAGGGGCTCGCGGAAATCACAGTACATGGGAAGGGTTTTAACCTCTAGCTCGCCGACTTAATTAATTTTAGGAGCCAGCCGCATGACTTCCAAATGGTCGGGAACGCCCACTTAACCCTTGTTACAGCTCTCTTGGAGATCATCTATCGATGGATACTTGTTTGTTGACCTATTTGCATACTGATCTTCTCGCTAATAGTGGCTGTTAAGGGTTATGATTTTGGTAATGTTCGAAGAGGGAGCGTTGGGGTTGGACGGGAATTTATACTTTCGAAATCAGCTGTATTGTGTTGTCGAATATCGTATAAGATTGAAGTTCTGTGAGTGGCCGTTTAAGAATAGTCTCTTCATTCTTCCCGTGGCCGTCGCAAAAGGCGACTAAGGGACTTACTAGAGAATGGGCAGCAGCGTTCTCTATGCATTTTACCACCATACTGCGATTGCCAAGTCGCCTGCCAAGCGTGGGGATAATAGCAAACCCCACCAAATCGGGGGAGGCCTATGTCCAGCAGTGGACGTCTTTTGGCTGAAATTATGAATATTTATTCATAATTTCTCTAACTTTTTAAACTTTTTATCATTCTTAATTATCTAGTTTAACAACACAATTAGTACCGTAATAATTCCAACCCATATTATTCTCACAATAACTTAACTTTCTCCCAACAGACTTATTAAGTTACCGAAACATCTTACACCGCTAATGTTCGTATGGGTTACCTCGAATTATACCCCGAACAACACTTAGGGTAAACTTAATTTCGGCGAAAATTTTAGATTATTCAATTATCTTCGAGTTTTCCGGAAATTATCTATGTATTTTTCAGTTTCTACACGCTTTATTATATTAGCTTCACTTGTATGTTTGTTTGTTTGTATGTTTATTTGTAACCGACTCCTTATAGCGCGATTTTAACCCACTTTAAACGACCAGATTTCATTTAAACTCTGTAGACTTATCGAGGACCGATGACAATACTATAATTTCAGGACAGCAAAAAACTGTCTTCAAAAACTACGCTGACATACGTCACAATTTACGCTGACATACGTCTCAAATTCCAAACACCCTAAGAAATAGAAAACAAAAATAGTTTTAAAAAAAAACTCACGCTTCCATAGAAAACCAACCACTTTTTAGTTTGGTTTTCTATGGAAGCTTATTTCTTTCTAGTACACATTTTACAAATACGTCACTTTACCTACGTTTGCATACTATCACGAGTAGCCAGGGGTAGGAGAGGCTTAAAGTACATCCTCATTTGGTCAGATAAAACAAAATCCCATTTTACCAATGACACCAAGTTTCCAACAATAGTTTTAACAATGGTACTCATGATACCAATTTCCGTTACCCACGAATCTGATCGAATGTTCCAGTGATCAGCGCCGGTCAGAGTGATCAGTCCGAGTGCATCAATCACGCAGGCACGTCGGCTGAAATGATTGATCACACTAATGAGACAAAGGCTCGGCTACACTACCCGGTAATCCGGTTAACGGTAAATACCAATTGTGGGATTGCGTTGTATTGTGTGGTTTGCTATAAAGGATCAGCCTTCTCATTTCATACAACCAGTTACTTCTTTATCTGCCAGGGTTGTAGATTTGTTTGAAAGATTTACCGCGGCCCGGGCACAGGCCATTGAAGGAACACGGGTGGGTTTTAGTCAGTAAAAGTATGACACGCCCTTCCGCTCCACCCAGAGCGGGAGACGTCAGTTGACGATTTCCCACCCAAAAATGAAAAAGAAAAATATGTACATATTGATGCGATCAAATCAAATCAAATCAAAATATTTTATCTATACTTATAATAAAACTGTACAGAGGTCAATTCTGTACATTGAAATTAATATATTCAAAATTAATATTGGAGGATGAATGGTGATCGATACTGATGCCAAAAATGCAATCAGTAAATTTTTTGTCTGTCTGTCTGTATGTGCACGCATGGGTCAAAAACTACTGAAGGGATTTTAACCAAACTTGGTACGATTGTAGTCCATACTTCTGGGCAGTTATAGGCTATATAATATAACGTTAAGACCCATAGGAGCCGAGCAGTGACGATAAATTTGAAGCAAGTCGGGTGAAAATGCGCTTTCGAGCTAAAAAAAATTACCTGGATTAACACATAGGCTAGTTTTTATCCCGGTAGTACGTTCACGTGGGATATTTTCCGACCTCCACGCGGGCGAAGCCGCTGGCAAAAGCTAGTTTCACATAAACCTACATTGGCACATATAAAACGTCAGATGCTAGGTGCAAGGTTCCAAATTGTTGATTCCTATGGAGAAGAGCCGGCAATAAACTCCACGGTTACTCTTTTAAAAATAATTGGTTTTTACAATGGTTTCAAATTACAGTGTTAATAGGTATGGGAGAACGGTGTAGGCCTGTGAACAAGTACCAGGTACTGAATAAGATAGAAAATTGTCTACAGTCTACAAGGCCTACAACGTTCTCACATTCAGAAATTATAAAAGTATAAAATAATCTACATCATTACCATAAGTCAACATTCGTGTGAATGTAAAAATATCGCGGTTGGATTTTTTCGCGCAGTACATCTTCAACACACGGCTTAGCGTTGAGGGTTTAAGATCGAACAGTGTTTTTCAACATGCTGGGATGCAAGTTGTTGTATTCTCAATACTCGGTTCAACACCGAAAGTCGAAAACTCAGAGCGCGATAAAAATTTATTTCTATATGAGTGTAAATCATCATCAACATGAACTGCATCAATGTTTGCATGCTAAAAGCGTGGAATGTACAAGGATTCTACAATATACATCGTGACATATTAATCGTCTTACAACGGCAGCCCAATTCATGTATCCAATGACTACTACACATCCATAAGAAAAAAATTAGCATTTGAATAACTAAAAAATAAAAATATTATTCATTATTAAGACACTTGACGTAGTTTTTTTGATATTTTGTCTCATGGATAATGGAGATGGAATGATCTAGTCGACTCGTGCGCTGGGTTGGTATGTATGATCTCTACCATATGATGCGTAAACATTATTAACAGGATGTGTCATAATTCTAATGCATTATTTATTTTTCTTAGAACGTATTTTCTTCATTGGTAACAATTTTTTAATCACGCCTAGAGGTATATTATGTCGGATACATTGAGTAGACAACCTTTGTAAGACGAAAATGTCATGGTGTATATAAGGTGTATCTATTCATACACGAAATATTTTAAGAGGTACACCTGAAGGTGGTAAAGAAGCTATAGCAACGAAAAAAAAATTCTAAGGGTGTTTTTTTAAATTTAATAGTTATGAATTATTTGACGCACATAAGAAATACTGGCTCCTTCTTATTTTTTACGGCCCGAGACACCGCGGCTATGCTCGTGCCGTCCGGTCATCGCCCTCGCAGCGTCAGGTGGGCCATTCATAGAATTTAGACGGTTTTATGCAAAACGTCTCAAGTAGTTTTAAAATTATAATAATTACGAAAATTCAAAAACGCTTAGATAAAAAATTTCTTTTTGCTTCTATAGCTTCTATACCACCTACAGGTGTACCCCTTAAAATATTTCGTGTATGAATAGATACACCATATATAATGTAACCATCATAATTCCGTCCACTGCCGAACACAGGCCTCCCCCAATTTGGAGGGGTTTGCTAAATCGCCACGCTTATCAGGCGAGTTGGCGACCGCAGTACGGCGGTAAAATGCATACAGAATGCTGCTGCCCATACTCTAGTAGGTAAGTCCTTTAAGCGCCTTTTACCATACCCACGGTAAGAAATGGAATAGTGCTATTCTTTACGTCCGGCAACACAAGGAACCCCAATCAACCACCTTTCTATAAATACCTACATTCTAAGAATATAAATAAATATTCTTTTCAATTCATCGTTTTATCAATTTCTAAAACCGTGCGAAGCAGGTCGTGTGGGCTAGTTAAACAATTAAATGTACCTTCACCCACCCTTACAATATAAACACTTATCACCGTTGAGCTGGTGTGCACACTGCAGCTAATTGTGTTTACAGACAGACGGACTAATTAGCATATATTGTTTGTCTAGTGTTTGCTATGTCGTAATTAGTTAATGCACACGTCAGTCAAACTGTCCTCCCTCGGTATTAGTAGTCACAATAATAATGACAATTAATGTGTTTTGAATACAAAACACAGTCAAATACAATAGAATTGAGAGACTAGCTTTGCTGATGTTCGCGTAATCTTTGTATGCCATAATTTACAGGTTATTTAGTAATTAGGAAAAGATACTAGCTCCTGTAATACAGTGTACACTAGCGCAGGAGCTAGGGAATTCTTAAAAATGTTTGTGTATTATTCCAATAAAGATTATTTTCAATTTTATCAATCGAAACGTTAATAACGAGAATTAAGATTTTTTTTAAATCATTCGGTTGTACTGTGAGTGCACATCACGCCTGTATTTTTAAGGGGTAGATAGAGTGTACCTATGTACCAGGGTGGCATGGGCATCGATGCACAAGCTGAAACCATAAATTCAGCAAATGTGTCAATTTTTCATCGGTAGTCACAAGAAAAAAACTACTGTTTCATAGAAAATTGCATACCAATGCGGCAAAATGGAACAGCCATTTTTTTTATAACCGACGAAAATGTTTAACGCTGGCTGTATCTGCTAAAAGTGCTACAAGTGACTTTTGTCCGTTTTTCGTATTGAGTGTTTTAACAAATCATCAATATAACAACGGGAATCGAACGTCTCGCTTGTTCTTATCTGGCGCTGGTTGACCTACCCTACTGGGGTTCGATTCATAAGCGTTGTTGAGAAATCTTATATCTTTAAACGAGCAATTCTTGTATATATATATAATCTGAATCTCGGAAACGGCTCCAACGATTTTCATGAAATTTAGTATATAAGGGGTTTCGGGGGCGATGAATCGATAGGATTCATTTTTATAAAATGTCGTTTTATTCGTGTTTTCAATGACCAACTTTATCGACATTCAACTTGAACATAAACTTATTATTTTAAACACAATTTACCAAAAAATACCGAGCAAAGCTCGATCATCCAGATATTACAATATAAAATACGAAAAAATTACAAAAGTCACTTGGTACATTCAACCGGGAATGTAGTACACATTTCATACCCATGCCATGTATTTAGGTAAAAAGGCCTATTGGCTAAGTAATAAAAGCTGCACGGTTCTATCAATCAAGTTAACCTACAGTTGCCGTGTTTGGTCCATGGATGGGTCTTTGAACTCCGTGCCTCGTAAAGCATGCTAAGCTGTTGGTCCTGGCTGTCAATAGTAGATCTTTGATAGTCGTTACCGGTCATCAGAAGCCCAAATTTCTGCCAACCAGTCTTACCAAAGGATGTTATATTACCCTGGAACTGGGTTGTGGACGTCAGATTGGCAGTCGATCCATATAAACACTGGTATTCTGCTGTATACCGAAGCCGACCTCAACATAAAACGGCCAAGTAGATCATAATAAAAATAAAAACTTTTTACAAAATAAATAACGAAGTCGGTTGTTATTTTTTTGTAAAAAGTTTTTATTTTGAACTTTTTAGTTTTGGTAGTTACCCCGCACTAATCTCATCGCGTTATTCGTTGATTTGTCGCGCAAATACTTAATGCAAATTTAAGACTTATATGGTTTTCACATGGATCCCATTGTCCGAATGGAACCAAATTAAAATGAGACCATTCGAGAAGCACCAGCTCTCACACAAAAAAAAAAAATCAAAATCGGTTCACCCAGTCTAAAGTTCTGAGGTAACAAACATAAAAAAAATACAGTCGAATTGATAACCTCCTCCTTTTTTTGAATTCGGTTAAAAAGAAGGAAAACGTAAACCTTGACTTGTAAAACACAGTTTCTCCACAGTGCCACGTACAAAATAAAAGCTCCAACAGGTAACACAATATCAATCGTGTTAAACGAAGGATTCCTTTTAAAGTAATCCTACACTAAGTGTATGACGTCATCGGTTTCTTGGAACAAGAGAGTGCCTCCCTCCGTATTGATGCAGCTGAGCGGAACACTTAGACTTTTTTGTTATGTTTTAGCAAAAATACTGTGAAAATTAGTAGAGAATTATGCTGTTTTTCCTCTTAGTTAAAATCAATTGCTGGTGGATAACAATAATAGAGAAATCCTATAACCTCTAAAATACAAGAATTATTTACCATTCTTTGTATCACTGTTGGTTGCCTTAAAAAAGAATAATAATAACGGTGCTACGCTGAAATTGTGTAGACGTGCTACGAAGTTCGTAGATGCTCGTAGCTTCTCGTAGGCTGAGTGCTACGAGAACGTCTAACGAAAAAGTTCGTGTGACATTGACCTATGCATTTCGCAATTCGAAAATACTACCATAATTATGAAAATTGGAGACGCTACGCTTTTTTTTTTTTTTTTTTTTCAGGATGGGAAATCATCAAATGACTTCTCCCGCTCTGGGCGGAGCGGGAGGGCGTGTCAGACTTTTACTGACTAAAACCCACCCGTGTTCCATCAGTTGCCTATGTGCCAGGGTCACGGTATCTCTTTCGAACAATCACGCGACCCCGGCAGGCATCGGTCCTAGTAGACCCCTACACTGCTGCTGACATCTCTTTGAGGCGCGCGTGGAACACTGCGCGCCGTCGACCCGAGCCTGGTCCTTACCGGGCGGCGAGCTACCCACTGCTCGCCACCCGCAAGCTCGCGCCTACGGTGGCCGGGAGTCCGCAATCGACTCCCGACGCCCGGGGCGTCTCCTCCTGCGGCGGCTAGGGACGTGAGGGCGCAGAGACTGCCACTCCCTCACGCGAGACTTTAGCTTTGCTGATGTTCGCGTAATCTTTGTATGCCATAATTTACAGGTTATTTAGTAATTAGGAAAAGACACTAGCTCCTGTAATACAGTGTACACTAGCGCAGGAGCTAGGGAATTCTTAAAAATGTTTGTGTTTTATTCCAATAAAGATTATTTTCAATTTTATCAATCGAAACGTTAATAACGAGAATTAAGATTTTTTTTTAATCATTCGGTTGTACTGTGAGTGCACATCACGCCTGTATTTTTTGAAGGGGTAGATAGAGTGTACCTATGTACCAGGGTGGCATGGGCATCGATGCACAAGCTGAAACCATAAATTCAGCAAATGTGTCAATTTTTCATCGGTAGTCACAAGAAAAAAACTACTGTTTCATAGAAAATTGCATACCAATGCGGCAAAATGGAACAGCCATTTTTTTTATAACCAACGAAAATGTTTAACGCTGGCTGTATCTGCTAAAAGTGCTACAAGTGACTTTTGTCCCTTTTTCGTATTGAGTGTTTTAACAAATCATCAATATAACAACGGGAATCGAACGTCACGCTTGTTCTTATCTGGCGCTGGTTGACCTACCCTACTGGGGTTCGATTCATAAGCATTGGTGAGAAATCTTATATCTTTAAACGAGCAATTCTTGTATATATATATAATCTGAATCTCGGAAACGGCTCCAACGATTTTCATGAAATTTAGTATACAAGGGGTTTCGGGGGCGATGAATCGATAGGATTATTTTTTATAAAATGTCGTTTTATTCGTGTTTTCAATGACCAACTTTATCGACATTCAACTTGAACATAAACTTATTATTTTAAACACAATTTACCAAAAAATACCGAGCAAAGCTCGGTCATCCAGATATTACAATATAAAATACGAAAAAATTACAAAAGTCACTTGGTACATTCAACCGGGAATGTAGTACATATTTCATACCCATGCCACGTATGTAGATAAAAAGGGTATTGGCTAAGTAATAAAAGCTGCATGGTTCTATCAATCAAGTTAACCTACAGTTGCCGTGTTTTGTCCATGGATGGGTCTTTGAACTCCGTGCCTCGTAAAGCATGCTAAGCTGTTGGTCCTGGCTGTCAATAGTAGATCTTTGATAGTCGTTACCGGTCATCAGAAGCCCAAAAGTCTGACAACCAGTCTTCCCAAAGGATGTTATATTACCCTGGAACTGGGTTGTGGACGTCAGATTGGCAGTCGATCCATATAAACACTGGTATTCTGCTGTATACCGAAGCCGACCTCAACATAAAACGGCCAAGTAGATCATAATAAAAATAAAAACTTTTTACAAAAGAAATAACGAAGTCGGTTGTTATTTTTTTGTAAAAAGTTTTTATTTTGAAGTTTTTAGTTATGGTAGTTACCCCGCACTAATCTCATCGCGTTATTCGTTGATTTGTCGCGCAAATACTTAATGCAAATTTAAGACATGGTTTTCACATGGATCCCATTGTCCGAATGGAACCAAATTAAAATGAGACCATTCGAGAAGCACCAGCTTTCACACAAAAAAAAAATCAAAATCGGTTCACCCAGTCTAAAGTTCTCTCAGTCGAATTGATAACCTCCTCCTTTTTTTGAATTCGGTTAAAAAGAAGGAAAACGTAAACCTTGACTTGTAAAACACAGTTTCTCCACAGTGCCACGTACAAAATAAAAGCTCCAACAGGTAACACAATATCAATCGTGTCAAACGAAGGATTCCTTTTAAAGTAATCCTACACTAAGTGTATGACGTCATCGGTTTCTTGGAACAAGAGAGTGCTTCCCTCCGTATTGACGCAGCTGAGCGGAACACTTAGACGTTTTTGTTATTTTTTAGCAAAAATACTGTGAAAATTAGTACAGAATTATGCTGTTTTTCCTCTTAGTTAAAATCAATTGCTGGAGTATAACAATAACAGAGAAATCCTATAACCTCTAAAATACAAGAATTATTTACCATTCTTTGTATCACTGTTGGTTGCCTTAAAAAAGAATAATAATAACAGTGCTACGCTGAAATTTTGTAGACGTGCTACGAAGTTCGTAGATGCTCGTAGCTTCTCGTAGGCTGAGTGCTACGAGAACGTCTAACGAAAAAGTTCGTGTGACATTGACCTATGCATTTCGCAATTCGAAAATACTACCATAATGATGAACATTGGAGACGCTACGCTCAAAGTTGTGGACGAGAATACTTACCTAGGACATACTATCCAGTTAGGTTAAGTCCAACTTCAAGAAAGAGGCCAACCGTCGCATCCGACTCGGCTGGGCAGCGTTTGAGAAGCTACTCAAAATCTTCTCATCCCATACCGCAGTTCAGTGGCGACTGAGCACCGGAAGACGTAGAGTTGGACGACCTCCCACAAGGTAGACCGGTGACTTTGTGAAGGCCGCAGGAATCCGCTTGATGCGCGAAGCACAAAACTTGTCGAAGTGGTGGTGCGGCCTATGTCCAACAGTGAACATCTTTCGGCTGAAATGATGATAAATAATGAACAGAAAATTGCATATTTCACCGACACCAAAAGATGAAAAGGACTAGAATTCGACGCGGATTTATTAAAGACTAATGATGCGCCGGATATCCGTATGCGCGAATATCCAAGAGAGAAGAAAGATCGGTATCCGTATTGGCGTATCTTTTAACTTGTTAATTTTCAATACACGGTTGAAAATCTGTGAAATACGCGATCACATCACTATTAAAGACGTGAATCGAGAAAACAATACAATAAAATTAATACCGAATCGAGTAATAAATAAAGCTACTCTTCCCGTACCAATAAAACCATTCATTACTCACACTACTAAGGATTAATAATACCCGCATTACCATCAAATTAATCCGAACACTGCTGATTGAGGCCAACGAGGCCTCAACACTACATAATAGTGGGCGTTATTATAACAATAGCGATGACTGAACGATTGTTGTCGTTCAGTGGACGGGCGGGTATGTTATGATACCTTAGTACCTATTAATAATTTAGAGCCTATATTAGTGTATGATTAAGTAGCACGAGCTCATTTTTAACCTGCATTTCCCATCGCGGAAGATAGTGAAGTCATAATCATTCCGACCCAGCCCGTCCTTTTCTGCTGCCTCCTTACCAGCGACGCCCTTTTTTTTGGAGCGGGAGGGCATGTCAGACTTTTACTGACTAAAACCCACCCGTGTTCCTTCAGTTGCCCATGTGCCAGGATCACGGTATCTCTTTCGAACAATCACGCGACCCCGGCAGGCATCGGTCCAAGCAGACCCCTTCAGCCCTGCTGACATCTCTTTGAGGCGTGCATGGAACACTACGCGCCGTCGACCCAAGCTTGTTCCTTACCGAGCGGCGAGCTACCCATTGCTCGCCACCCGCAAGCTCGCACCTACGGTGGCCGGGAGTCCGCTATGGACTCCCGACGCCCGGGGCGTTTCCTCCTGCGGCGGCTAGGGACGTGAGGGCGCAGAGACTACCACTCCCTCACGCGCCCCGCCTCCTCCTTTGCGAGCATTACTGCTTCGCAGAAGGAGGTGACGGCTTCCCATTCCCTCTCGCTCCGTACCATGGCTCGCACCAGGGCCGGACGCGAGAGGTCGCCGCCGCCGATCACCTCCACGAGGACACGGTGGTGCTCCGCCCAGGCAGGGCACACCTCCACCGTATGTTCCACCGTGTCCTCCAGACGATCCTCGCAATGGAAACACCCGGACGTATCCTCCCGCTTTATCCTGAACAGGAACCCACCGAAGCACCCATGCCCGGTGAGAACCTGCGTCAGGCGGAAGGTGAGGACGCCGTGACGCCTCTCTATCCACTCCTCAAAGAGGGGACTTACCGCCGAAATTGTGGCGTGCCCAGCACTGGGTTGCGACAATCGTACCCGCCATGTCGCCATGAGATCACACCGGAGCTCTGTCCGCCGTGCCGCGATTTGTCACGGCAGCGGAGTTTCGCCGCGGCGTTTCACCTCCTCGCGCCACTCCCACATGTGGGCGAGGACCTTTGCCTCCAGATCCCATGCCGGCACTCCGGCACCAGCGACGCCCTTAGCCGAAGTCCGTACCCCACAGCGGGTGGCTTTACCGAGTAGTCGCTCTAGTTTTAAATTTTAAACCAGGGCTCCAGCCAGGGCTGGAGGCCTTAATTTATTAAGGTAGGTCGACTTGCGAGATGTAATTCCCAATAAATAAATGCTACTTGTCCTCTTACCAGTCAGTAATGTAAGTTCGCCAGTAAGAGCCATGTTGCAGGAAACGAGTCTATTGACATTAGACAGGTACACATTGTACACAAACAAGACTAGTCCTGATGGATAAACCCAATACTCAATACTCAATTCTTTATTGCATTCCATATGTTACATAGATGGTTAAAAATAAAATGGTACAAGATCTAATATGGACCCTGTCGGGCACGCAAAAATTAGGAGAGAGGAAGAGGGCTGAGTTACAATTTAATCAAATCAGTATTCACATTTACTGTCTTTCATTTGGTATATAATTATATTGTATACATATTATTATTATGTTCGTGTAGATAGGTATAGCATATCAGTTGTTAATTATACTGGGTGTTAGTGTAAGCACCGTTATCCTTGAAACCAGTGATTTGGTTTCGTTAATAGAACGTAAAAACAATGGAAAAAAAACAACTTCTTTTTTAAAAGAAAATCTGCATTTTTCCACAAGAATATTTCACCCTATGCGCGAGGGCAACAAACTTCGGGAACCACACCGCGTTGCACGACGCGACGCCGACACGGATCGCGACCCCGCAGTCAGTCAGCTGGCAGTCTCGCTAGCGATCGCACGTAACGCCGCGTCTTAGCGTCCGTCGCTCATTTCTCGCGCGTGAATTGAGTGTGTTACTATGTCTTACACAAATGAACAGTGAACCGAAATGGTTCGGCTTTACGCCATTGCGGGTAATAATCTGAACGGGGCGCGTAGGATGTACGCAGAATTGTTAACCTGTGCCAAACCGTGAAACGATGTTGGCGGCGCGCAACGTACCTACGGCCAGTTCACTGTGCCGGCGGTTCAATTTTCAATGTTTCCCACTGGACACTATGGACAATACTCTCCTCATCGATCGTCAACATCCATATCATTTCAGCCGGTCCAAGAACTAAATGATAACGATCGCATACCACGGATGGTATTTTCGCAGTGGCTTATCAATAACCTCGATAACAACAGAATGTTGGACGGGGAACCCATTTTGAACACGTGTTGAGGTTAATGTAGGTCGGTAAGTGTTGATATTTTATTCAGTCAGTGTAAATTTAATTTAATTTTTAATTAAACTGTACATAAAATTGTGATTAACTTTTTAAATACGCCAAAAGTACCTACCCAATGGTTTGGTTTATTAAAAACAAAATGTTTTCAAATCATTTAGAATCCAAAGCCATTTCGAATCAAATTTACATTTAGACTCGTCACGCAATACCAAAGGTAGGTATTTGTGGCTGTCCTAAGCCAAGATAAGTATGATGGGAAAGTTACATCACAGGTAATGTGTATTTATGTGTTGTGTGGACGGGACGGCTGGCGATCGTTGTAGTGATTACGTCACTGATGCGCATATCCATGAATTTGCGGGCGGTCTGGGATAAAATCCGTTCTAAACCTTTTTAGGAAAATATTTTTTTTTATTTTTTTAACTCGCTCTGTTATTTTATATTTAAGTCAAATTACCCATGGGTTAAGTGACAACGGTGTTTACCCTTACAGTCTGTATATATTTGCACGAGATTACATTATTATTAAATTCTTAAAAGTTTTCACTTTTATTATGTACTCAATTAGATTAATTATTATAAGTATATATACCATATACATTTATTTTAATAAATTATGAGAATTTTTTAAATATTCATATTTTTTATATTATTTACATAAATATCGGTATTCAATATTTAATTTAATATTTTATGTACCTACATATTTTATTAATATTTATTTTATTTTATAATGTTTTGTATCAGAAAGAGTATTTTATTTTTACTTTCATATTGCTCGACCTGCACAGCTATTCACAGGCTATAAAGTCGAACATGACACATTTTGATTACCTAATTTGCGTTGACCTCAAATAGCTGTCAGAAATAACGATTTTTTTTTAAACCGGTTTCAGTTGTAGATAAAACTGATTATTATTATTCGATTTTGCACGGAAGCGTATCGAATGCAACCAAATGTCCTTACTTTGGCAATGTTCATCGAATCGTTGAGCTCTTCAAGTTCTGAGTGGAGCTACCCAATTACTGACGAATATCTACTTGCACTGACTAGACTGGTTTTTATCGTCAAAATCAATGTGGTTATATCCTTGAAAAACCATTTCAGTAATCTACATTACTTTCACATGAATCAAATAAAATTAAAATATTTTTAATTCACATAAACCTACATGGGCACTTATCGAACGTCAAATAGCTTCTGGGTACGGTGCACAATCTAAGTTCGGTGCATGATCTGACCAAGATTATGTCTGTACTTTAAAAGAGACTTTGACCCTTTTTTGTGGATGGGAAATCATCTAATGACGTTTCCCGCTCTGGGTGGAGCAGAAGGGCGTGTCAGACTTTTACTGACTAAATTCCACCCGTATTCCTTCAGTTGTATAACCGAGTACCAAAACGTTGTGAATGCGTTTTGAGAAATAAACTTTACTTTTTAAAGTTGTCCATATGCCAGGCAACTAATCTCGCAACCCTGGCAGGCATCGGTCTTAGCAGACCCCTTCAGTTTGCTGACAACTCTTTGAGGCGTGCGTGGAACACTATGCGCCGTCGACAAGAGCCTGGTCCGTACCGGGTGGCCTGTCCATTGCTCACCGCCCGCAAGCTCGCGCCTACGGTGGCCGGGAATCCGCAATCGACTCCCGACGCCCGGGGCGTCTCCTCCTGCGGCGGATAGGGACGTGAGGGCGCAGAGACTGCCACTCCCTCACGCACCCCGCCTCCTTTGCAAGCATTACTACTTCGCAGAAGGAGGTGACGGCTTCCCATGCCCTATCGCTCCTTACCATGGCTTGCACCAGGGCCGGACGCGAGAGATCGCCGCCGCTGATCGCCTCCACTAGGACACGGTGGTGCTCCACCCAGGCAGAGCACACCTCCACCGAATGCTCTACCGTGTTCTCCAGGCGATCCACACAGTGGTAACACCCGGGTTTTTCCTCCCGCTTTATCCTGAACAGGAACCCCCAAAGCACCCATGTCCGGTAAGCAGCTGTGTTAGGCGGAAGGTGAGGACGCCGTGGCGCCTCTCTATCCAACTTCCTCAAAGAGGGGACTTACTGCCGCAATTGTGGCGTACCCAATACTTTTACCCTTGAGTTTGTTTCGCCATTTTTTCTCAGGAGTAGTCTGATAGAAAATGTCGACTCATTCGATATTTCCTATCCGACTCGACGATTTCGACTTCGACGATCAAGTTTTTTTTTTATGACATGTAAAAGTGGTTCCAATATCCTGTTTATAGAATGAACAATTTCATTTAAACATAGTTGTGCGAAGCTTTCGTTGTTGTGTATTCACGGAAACGGAAGCCAAAACTGTGAGCACTAAACCCACAGGGCAATCGTGACATTGAGCAGTGGTATAAACCAAATTCCTACGTAGAAACCTATCCCATACCAGCAAACTAAACACAACACCATACTGTAAATACAAAGTATTACATGGAAACTGCCGTGGTTGACCGTGAGCAGGCTTTCCGAACGATTTATTGCCCGGCCGGTAACCTTGTGTGGGTTTCATGTTACGTACAGTCATCCATTATCATCTGTTATGAACTCTCTGTGTTGCTAGGTGGGAATTTACCTTATTTAATTACAAATATGGTTGATTTGTTGCACAAATAAGACAGAACAAAAATAATAACTTATAACATGAATATTAGGAATAAAAAAAAATAAAAATATTAATTTAATGATAAATTTAGTTATTGTTATACATAAAGAATAGTTTATCAATTTGAAAAGTCGGACAGCAATACTCTTTTCCTAACTATGGAGGTTTGTAAATAGCTTGTCGAGAACATAATAAAAAATAACATCATTCTAAACAATCAACATTTCTTTTGACGCTGCATAAGCATACGCATAATCAGGTGATAAATGTTCCCACTGCTGGAATACAGGCCTTCTATCTTCGAGATGAACTGGGGATAGTACGACATGCTGGTTTCCTCACGATGTTTAGACTTATTCTTAGCCATTAAGCAACCTTAATCTGCACATTACAACTTATCTGCTTACTTGTAATGTTTCATGTCAGCTGTGAACGTTACATAAGGCCTGTTCCCACCGGTGATAATTATGGCAGTGCTTTATCTAGACGGCTCAAATGTGCCGTGTGCCCCCGGCCTAATCACTCCACCCGTAATTTATACCTGCCACAGAGTAGGTATCAATGGAGTATTTAAATGTGGAAGATTTCCGATGCTCTGTCAAACCAGAAACAAGAGAATGTGTTCAGCATTTACAGGGAAGTGGATGAATTATCTATCCGTATTTGACTATTTGTTTCACTCCCCGTTATTAAATAATCAGCCTATATAATGTTCCCACTGGCACAGGCCTCCTCTCTTCGTGTTGTGATCGGCTTTCATCTTCCATGCGGGCCCATTTTCTTCATTATTTCGAGAGCAGTGGTGAAGAAACAATTTACACAAACTAACGCGCCAGTCTGGATTCGAACCTATGGTCCAGAACTTGTAAGTCGCAGCCGTTACCACTGGGCTATCAATGTTCGTAAGGGGAAACGATTACAACCCACAAATACCAACGCCCCCTGAACGATTTTGGAGCAAAATTATTACTCACAAACTGCTTAATTAACGTGACGTACGTAACGTAACTATATCATCTAGATCTCATAATGTTATCTTGATTAAGTTTTTGAATGATTATTTAATATAGTGGTTTAGACCCGAAATTAGGAGATTCAGTAAAATCGAACAATTCTGGCATACCCACCATTATTCTCGAACTTAGACGTTAGTTCGAAAATAATGGTGGATACGCCAGAATTTCTAGATTTTTAAGCAAATAGGAAGAGTTCTCATATGCGAATCTCTGTATGACATCAAGCAGGTATCTGTCATTCCAAACACGCAATAAATTCAGTTAGCAGCACAATGAAAATGCGTATGAGTACTCCATTTTCTGACCACTCCGTGACATCTACCCCACAAATGGAGATGAAGATTCATCTTTTTTTACTTATTTTGATGGTGGTTTATCTACAAACAATTTGTCTTTCAGATATTCCTTTTAATAAATGTATTTGTAGTTAAAAAGTCGTGATGAAACCCTGCTTGGTAGTTGCTGTCCCTTCATTTGCAAATTCATTGGAATTTTAAGACCCTTGTGACATTAACAAGGGAAAAAGAGAACATAATATGAAAAAGATATTTAGACCTGCCACTAAGTCAGATATTGCGATCGTTCTTCTACTTTATCCATATTTTATATTTTTTGTTTCAGCTCTAGAGGCCTCTAAAGCGCACATAATGACAATTATTTCCCGTTCCAGCCTGTTCCTATACCTACAGTAATCGTTAAGTTAGTTTCTTTACTATTGTGATAGGAGTTAAACATAACTGGCAAAATATTTTGTCTGTTTCAAAAAAGGTCTGATTAGATATAAACAAACCCTACTTTTTTTTTGGATGGGAAATCATCAAATGACTTCTCCCGCTCTGGGCGGACCGGGAGGGCATGTCAGACTTTTATCTTTATCTCATGTGCCAGGGTCACGGTATCTCTTTCGAACAATCACGCGACCCCGGCAGAAATAAACCCTACTCAGGTTGAATTTTTGCGCAATCACCCACTGAAGAAAGTTTGCACATTGAAAAAATTGCACATTCAAAAATTGGCCAGGTATGAGGTTGAAATCTGCTAAATACAGCTGGTATTTAGCAGATTTCAACCTCATACCTGGCCAATTTTTCCAACCATAAATATTTGATATACATTATCAAGTTTTAGTTTGAAAAATCATCGTCGAAAATTGAAGTTAAATTTGTCAAATGGTAAAACAGAAGCCGACCCCAACATAGTTGGGAAAAGGCTAGACAGATAATGATGATGGCAAATGAAAACATTTTAGGGTGATTTCAAAATTAGAGTTGCGAATTTATGAAATGAAATTGTTTATTCCTTAAATAGAATATCGGTATCGCTTTTACACGACATATTATAAAAAAAGAAATAAGCAAGATAGAATTGACATTTCCTCTCTGACTAACCCTGAGAAAAAATGGCGAAACCTTCGATCAAAAATGTATTAGATTCCCGATGAGCGCTTCAAAAACGGCCCGAAAAATAAGAGCACAAATATTTTTGTGCTCTTATTTGAAATTAGTTTGGTCCAATGATAGCCAACGATAAGACGTCCTAAATGCCGCAGCACGCGTTCAAAAATTGTGTAAATAACCACTGTAGCACCAAGTTTTTGGAAGGAATATCTTTTTTTCCATAAGTTTTAATCTTTAAGTGTTTTTCATAAAATAAAAACAATCAAATAGTAAATATAAATCATTTAGCAAATACATATTATGATTGTTTGACCAATGTTTGCGACAACGCACCAACTATTGTAACAAACATTGTCTGTTCTGGAACAGAGAATGCATGAAGTAGTATTGTAATTTTATATTTTATTTTTGTTTGTAGATTTCCTAGCGAGCTATTTCGCTGTGCAGAATGGGTATCTATTGTAGCGAAAGAAAGAGGAGAAGAAATATACAAACCTTATAAAAATTCATATTTGAACTTTAATTTAAATGAAAAAATAATTTGATTAATATAAATTTAACTTCTAAATACTGGTACAGAAAAGTAGACGCACCCATTTTTTATACGGGTGGATCACATTGATTTAACCCGCACTTAATTAAATAAAATAACTATTATACCTACTATTTTAGTCCTACTACTTTTTTAAATCTATTAAAAATGTTTCCCACCATCAAAACGTACCTTTTCACCTAAAAAATATATTCTGCAACTCTACGTCTTTCAATACGTACTGTGTTCTGAGCATTGAAATGTAATACCAAGAACTACGTCTAGTTCCAAAATAGAGTAAGCGAAATTGTCAACACATTGTTTTTAACCATATTGCTTAGACTTTAAGTTTCAGTTTAGAATAAATAATTTTGTACTTATATCAAAATGACTTTTGATTTTTAAGGGACATTGCTCTTTACCTTTCTCCGATGACAAAAGGACTTAAATATGAATATTTTGCAATCGTAATTATGCTTTATGTTTGAGTGTTAAGGATTATAATAAACTGAACTTGTTATTATTATGAAACGTTTTTCTATATTTTGTAGTAAGAAATATAAATGTGTAAGTGTGTGCAAACGTGGCCACTTGAGCGCCTTATTTTTGTTCCTGATCCTTTATCTAGTGATATTATTGATCGAAGAGCGAAACGGGTTGGAATCCCGATCTAGTTGGAAGTTTAGTGAACATACTAATCTTCCACAATGTAACAAAATTTTCAAAATGTCCTGCTTCACCTATTTGGTACACACAAACACGGTGTAGAAATTGCATACACTGTCTTGCAAATGCAACGGTTATCGCAGAATTTTTCGTGTTAAACGTAGAACGTTTTGTGAGAAAAGGCATTTTAAGAATACTTATGAAAACGCATAAGGCAAGATATATTCTGACCTCCTTCGAATATGGTTAGTCTACCACACTGAAACTGTTACTAGGCCAATGAGACGTTAGGGGCTGGCTAGGAGGATTTATCGCCATGTTCATGACCCGACCAGCGCCCTCGCACTAAACACAGTACAGAACATTATTTATATATTACTGTAACGTTTCCAGGGGGGCTATGAAATCAGCGGAGTAAACATATCGTTTTAAGAAGTATTCTTTAATTAAAATGAAATTATAGCTTTTAGCTTGTCAGCTAGAGGTTTATCGATGCTAAATTTTAGAACGATTTTGACACCTGTGAACTTGACGAATACCCACGCTTGAAAGACAATAAGACCTCTTCTGATAAAGATGACGTCATCATTATTTCAGTTTGTCTGTTGCACTGTTGTTTCAGTTGCACTTCTGTTGCGCCACCTATGCTACTGCTAGTGCTCAACTCTTCGTTCGTATACATACACAGTTTTGTGCCGGCAGACTCCAACCCCCCCCCCCCCCCCACTACACACACATATCTATACTATTGTTGTGCCACTAATGCTATTCGCTTAGTATACTGCCGACAAAAGCTACACATATCCACTATCTTGCTATGCCCTACTCTTACTCCGATAAAGCTCAACGAATTGCTATTGTTAGAGCTCATCTCTTCAATTACTACCTTCTCGCATACAGTATATTGCCGACAGGCGCACACCTACACTGTCTAACTGTTTAACTGTTGAGCTACTATCGCTGAACAGCATGCTATTTTTAAAGCCCAACTTTTTGATACATATAATACAGTATACACAGACAGGTGCCAGACGCCTCGACTATATAACTGCGATACAGTTCAGTGTAAAGACAGTATCACTCAACAACCCGCTATTATTAAGGCCCAACTCATCGATACGCAAACACTATAATTACTGTTGACAGGCGCCACATGCCTCCACTATTTATTTACTCAACTGTTGAGCTATTATCACTCAACAAGTCGTTATATTATGAGCGAGTAGTGGTGGCCCAATGTACCAACACGCACTGGGCCCGCGTGGTAGATTACGGCCCACTCCCTCTCGAAGAGGGGAAGCCTTTGTCCCAGCAGTGGGAACAATATAGGCTGATTATGAAGTCACTATAAATTGAAAGGTAAACTCTTCAATACGCATATAGTATATTGCCGAGAGGCACTACACGCCTCCATCATCTAACTGCTCAAGTTTGAGCCACCATCGCTCAACAACCCGCTATTTTTAAAGCTCAACACTTCGATACACACACAGCATATTGCCGACAGGCGCCACACGCCTCCACTATCCTGCTGTGTTTGATGCCGAGTAGGGTTGCCACATAACATTACTCATTCTTTATTACTCTCATTGTTATTGCAATCTTAGTGTTTATCTTTCATATTTCGGGTACGTAGTAAGAGTACGTAATTGGGGATCTCCTCCGAATCTTGGTACGTCTATTTAGTTGTATTATGATTAATGTGTTGATTGGTTATAGAAGATCGGAAAAAAGAGAGTATGTTTACAACACTAATAAACATCATTTTAGGTAACAAACACATCTTTATAATCCTTTACTATAAAAACACAAACAAATATTGTCAAATAGAAAGTGACAGAACCATGATTGGTAGATGGATTAGCGACGTTTCTTTGGCTAATGATAGTAATGGTGTTTAGATGAGATTTATTTTAAAATCATATTCAATCATTATCAACAGAAACTACGATAATCCTTTACACCTTACAAAATGACATCAAAGCATTTAACGATTATATTATTTTCTATGTAGATTTAGTGACACTAATTATAAAGAGGTAAAGTTTGTAAGTCTGTGAGTTTATTTGAATAAATGTTTTTGCATTTGACAATCCAATTCTTGAGGAAAGTTATAAGCTATTTAACATAGCGCTACGACCCTTAGGAGCTGAGAAAAACATAATAAACGTCGAAAAGAACGCTAAGTGTAAACGAAGTAATAGCGCGGGCGGATGATAATTAATTTCACACGAACAAAGCCGCAGGCAAAATCAAAATCAAAAGTCATTTATTCAAACTAGGCTGAGAGTCAGCACTTTTTGAACGTCAAAGTTACATAAGACAGTCCCCCAAAACGCACGCCCTTCACCACTTCCTAGTGCTTTAGCTGGGAAGAAGTGGCGAAACAAACTCCCCAGCAGCACAGATGTCTGTTAAGTTAGAAGAACTTGATTCTATACAATTGTAAGTAGGTAACATTAAGAGACACAAAACATTAAATTAAACGAATTGCCATATATCAGCTAGTCAACCCAATATTCCAAGGAATAAAATGAAATCTATACTCAAGCAAAAGCAAAAATATTAAATAATGTAAATATAAGTACCAAAATAAAAGCCTCCTGGCATAAAGGGCGTGACAGCTTACTTAAGCAATGCTGAATCACGTTCACATAGCTGTTAAGACCCGAGTAACAACTCGAGGCCATAAAATGATAAACTAGGACCATTGGCGTAAAAACAAATAAACAGGTAGGTAATTAACAATAATACCAACATCAAGGTCAGCAAGACGACCAGTCACCACAAGCAGCACCCGTTCACGAGCATAAACCAAAGATCAGCCACTACCCCCCCCCTCGCCTTATTTGAGGGAAGGGGGTAACCCGACCCCTGACGCTACCACAAGCATTGACATTTAAGGGAGCATGACGAACTTGCTGCCGGTTGCTCAGGCAAGAATTGAATGACAACTTGTCGAGGTCGCTAGCTAATCATTTTATGCAATACTAATCATTATAATATGTCAAAGCATAAATCATGTCAATACCAATAAATACACTAAAAAAAATGACTTACACAATAAAAAAAAATATAATTAAAATAATAACAATTATATTAGAGCTACCTATCACTAGGTACGCTAGTGCTGGAGAAAGAACACAAACAATGTCTTGAGTTAATCACAGCGACCACCTAGTTTCCTCATTTAAATATTCGTTGATGGAATAGTATGCCGTTAGACAAAGGTTGGATTTTACTTTTAATTTAATGCGTTTAAAGCTCAAGAAAATCCAAAAAAAAGTTGTAGATAGATTATACATATAACGGACAGCCCTAACCAGCTTTCAGCCGTGCTTTGATCAACGCGCGGAAGGCGTTCCGACAGCTCACCGCTGTCCAGTATGTCCACCTAACACCTACCGTGTGTCTATACTCTCAGAGTGTCATTAAGTGTCGCAAACACCGTCAAACAGCGATGGAAATGGCAATAGTAAACGAAAAGAGTAGCTTACTGCTAACTGCATACATATGTGGTTTTTTTTTGTCGGTGGGAAATCATCAAATGACGTCTCTCGCTCTGGGTGGAGCGGGAGGGCTTGTCAGACTTTCACTGACTAAAACCCACCCGTGTTTCTTCAGTTTTCTATATGCCAGGGCCACGGTAACTCTTTGGAACAGATCTCGCGACCCTGGCAGATACATATGTGGTTGAGTTTGCAAATCGCTTTGGCACAGGTTACAGTGGCCTACTTGAAAAACCTTAAACAGACTTCGTACCCAAGTAGTTCGTAGCAAGGACAACCTCCACAAATGAATGGATGGATGGATGGGTCTTTGTAGCCCGAAATAAATTGATTTGATTTGATTTTGATAGACAGCTCACACCTGCGGTGTGTATGCGACGTCTATCAACAGACAATGGCTCACCTCCCATCTTGCACCAGTTGCACCGCATGCCCTGTCATCTGCACACGTGAGGACCTGGCTGAGGCTGCGTCCGCGAACGGTATTCGCATTGCTGAATTTTCACTCTGTGTATTGATGAAAACCGCATTAAAATCCGTTCCGTACTTCAAAAGATCTAAGCGCGTATGTAACGATAATATAAGTGTGTTAGTGTTACAAAATATTGCTATAATACGCTTTGTTTGCGTTGCATACAAAAGTTTCGTCAGCCTCCCAAGTCATTAGAAGTTTGCTATCAATGTTCGGTCCCGGGATATTGCTATAGCCGTTTCATTTATCAGTACAAGATAGTGCATGTAGTACTTACACCTGTGCACATAGGGTAACCAAACAGATAAGCAGGACATTTTGAACTTATTGTTACATAACCCTTTTGCGTACCTTCAATTCAAATTGGTATCATACGGTACAATCGGTCGGTTCATTGGTATGGTTGATGCGAAACTATTATTAGTTTCGTTATTTACTAGCATTTGCCCGCGACTTCGCGTAAATGTTGGTTATCGTGGACGCAGACAAAATCGCGGTATAAAAATTAGCCTATGTCCTTTCTTGGACTTCAAGCATACCCCATACCAAATTTCATCAAAATCGGTTCAGTGGTTTAGTCGTGAAAGCGTGACAGACAGGCAGAGTTACTTTCGCATTTATTATATTCATATAGATAAGTAGTATAGATTTAACTCGTAAAATGTGGCTGTAACTACTTTAGGCCTCTGCCTACCCTTGTCAACTGGACATATTATGAACACGTAGATAAAATGACATATGTGCGGGAAATACAGTTACTCTGTCTCTGTAATTCGTCAGTCAATGTATCCTAGCTTTTTCCCAACTACGTTGAGGTCAGCTTTCAGTCTAACCAAATCCAAGGCCAAGATATTCATACCCCGGGTATACCCCCAGTGACTGCGACCTAGAGGTCTGACCACTCTTTGAAAAAAAATTTTGAAAATGTGGCAAAAAGAGTATGTAAGGTTCATAGTAAGTGGCATTCTGTATTTTCTGCTTACACCCAAGGGAAGAGGGCGTAAGTCCATCAATTAATAAAATAACGAGTTAATATTTCGACTTATTAATATTTTTATTTAAACTAGGAATCAAAAAACATAGGAACAAATCATCATGTCCTAAAAATTCTAATGCACGATCCAGCATTTTTAAATCCTGCTCTGGCAACCCCAGCTGCAGGTACAGTGCAACTTTGATCATAAATGATCGAGCGAACAAACTAACTTGTCAACATTCTGGGACACAGTTTGTGTTTCGATACTCTGAAGATAAAACTTATAAGTGACAGGCTTTTGCCTGCAGTTTCACCCGCGTGGAGATCCGAAAATAACCCATCAAAACGTAATATCAGGATAAGAAAAATTCCATGACCTAACACAGAAAGGTAATTAGTAATTACCTTTCTGTGTTAGGTTATGGAGTTTTTGAAAATGAAAAATATTCTTACTGTTACACAGCAACAACAACAACAGTAAGAATATTTTTCATTTTGACAGTTTAGCAACAGTCCTTGCTTTGTTTACGTTGTTGAGCAGTCAAATTTTCTACATAGGAAGCAATGGAGTGTGATATACTATTGGAGTGCAGGTCGTGGTCCACCTGTGTGCCAAAGTTCATCGACATCCGTTGAGCCGTTAAAGAGTGATAAGGTAACAGACACACAGACAGACAAAGTTACTTTCACATTCAAAAAATAGTATGTATACTGCTTATTATAATTTTGCCGTCCCATCGGACTATGAGAGTGAGGGAAGAGCGAGTGTCGCTGTGTCTGCGGACACACTTGGGTACTATAATATCTCCCGCGCCGATGCCTAGTTTTCGTTGAGATTAACCGCTATGAGTGAAATGCGGTCTGGAGGACTATATTATCAATTTGTAGGTATGGTGAGCAACTGCTCGATGATTGATGTCGGGATGTTCTATATGTAAGTTCATAAGTTGTGCGGTAAAATCTGCTTGCGCTATGCCCGATTTGCGTGAAGTCAGTCTGTAATTCGCTTGGTGGTGTAGATCCCACTCCATCAGCATAGAGCAAGAGTTTTGGCCAATATCGTTTTATTTTATACCTAATAATTTTAGAACGCTAGAAATGGCACAGAGGGAAATTGATCGTAGCAATTCTTCGGTGCTGTGCTATTCGAAATCGGTTTCTTCTGACTGAATGGAGTTCAGACAGAATATGCGAAAGCAGTAAGTCGCAGAGTGTTCTTCACGTTTAATTCGTTGAAAGGCCTCCAGAGCTTCCAGCACTTGAACATCAAAATCTCCCTAGCTCAAACTCTCATACCGTCTCAGCATATTGTATTGACTTAAATATAATCCACAAACTAACACTAAAATAAATATATTATATACAATTAAATAAAGGTAAAAAAAAAATGGGAAGAGCTCACTGATCATCAAAGAATTCGTCCGCATCACTGTCGGTGGGAAAAGTGCCCAGAAGGCTGGCAGCGTTGCCACGTTGGATGGCAATGGCAATGCTGATTCTTTGACCTAAAAATAGGCCAGCCCTCTGGTCACATGAAGAGTCAACCAACCGCATGGCGATGTCCCGGAATACTCGATGAGCACTCGGATCCCACGGCCCTAGTGTTTCAACACCAAATGGCTCAAAGATATAACTCCCAATAAGGTTGTTATATTTGCGCCGTTTGAGATATTCTGCACCTGCAGCAGCCGCCCCAGCACAGCCTGCCGTGCTTAGAAGATGGGATGGCGCGAGGGTGTCGACACAGGTAGCATCCCACACCAAAGGCCTACCCAACTTCCAAGGCATTATGGTCATTCCGTCTGGCCTCTTCACACCGTCGCGTGCCAAGCCATTAGGTTCTAAGACAGCTGGCACCCCGGCGGTGACAAGAGCCTGACGGATGATGTCATTAATGCTGGCATACCGTGCCAGCTGACCAGCGCTCTTGCTGTAGGCAAGGCCGTGGTGTCCGAGGCGATCAACTGCTTCACCGCACTGACACCGATGCGGAACCATGCACCCAGACGCAGACTTGTAGCGAGTCGGGAAGTCGAGTCACCTAGCATAGTGCCTATGTTAAGTGACGGTAGCGCCTGAAGCCATAAGCCCGACTCCCACTCTCTCATAGCCAGCAGACGGGCACGCCTAGCAGTATTGGTGGACGTATTAATGAGATTATTCCGTACCAACTAGAGGATACAATCCCGAGCATGTTTTTCAATCCCGGGATTACGGGATTTTTGAAGCGTAATCCCGGGATCCCGGCCCTATCCCGGGATTAGACTATGTGGTTTCTAATTGGGCTAAAATGAAAAAACAACTTAAATAATTTAAAAAAATAATCTTTTTAATGTCTTTGCACAACAAAAATCACAATATCAAAAGAAATATTTAAAATTTCGAAAATATAATCGCAGAAAAATATCAAAGCATCCAATCTTTGACTTCCAACTGCTTCGTAGTTTATTGCCAACATAAGCAGCAGCTGAAAACACTCGCTCAGGTTCTACGCTGGTTGGAGGAATAGACAATACATTTATATGCTGTTTCTAAGTGATATCCACGAACTCCTCCATTTTTGAACAGGCTCATTTCACGTCTAATACTACAATATTTGCCAACCCCAATTCATTTTGTACTTGTACTTCAGGATCTGGGGATTTCATACTCTTGTTAATTTCCAGCTGTAACTTTTCCTTTAAGTCCCTTCTAAGGTCTACGCCAAACATATGTATATTAAGACTGTACCTGTTTAGTGTCCTCTGTGTATAGTAGGTACGTATCGTACGACGGCGTACCTAAGGGTTGTTTTTTGTCGTTATGTAATAAATGCTGTTCATATAATCTAGGCAAGGTTATTGTCAAGGCGCAACGGACTACGGAATACAAATTAGACTTGTTTGTGGCAATCCCGAAAATCCCGGGATTAGCCAAGTACAGTCCCGGGATTTTCGGGGCCAGAGAACGGCGGAAACGGCTTGTATCCTCTAGTACCAACCTGCAGAGCGGCTCATCCCACTGTCTCTGGGAAGACGGGTTCTCAGGCTGAACCGTATCCGGACAAGCCACCTTCCAGGCATTCAGGGCATCGGTCAAGCACGGCACTTCCGAGTGAACCTGAGAAGGAGCTAAGATTTTCGAGATTAACTTTTCAGTGCCGTGGACCGAGGACAGGAACGCTGGTAAGCTTACACTGGAAATTTTGCGGACGCCGAGCCCACCAAAACGAATCGGTAGTGTGGCTTGCAGCCACGAGCGATCGTCAAATGCCACATTTAAAATGGATGTTAGGGTGCTTTTAATAATTTCATCGACTTTGTCTGTTGCTGTATTGTGCTTCCACAAAGAGGAAGAGCGGAGATAATACATGAAATTTGGACTAAAACAGCAGAATCTGATGAGGGTGAATGCCGAATGTTAATTAATTTTAGAAAGTCTTTCCGAGATATCGTTAAAATTTTGAATTTTTTCGTCAATAAAAGGTGAAAAACTGTCTTTGAGAATTAGAGAGAGAACCTAGGAGGTGCAGTGAACTTTTTTCCAAAAGTTTGATGTCTGGGGCGATTGAACTGAATTTCTTTCTCCGTCTCAGCCCATCTTTGACTACGCTGTTGCCTGTTATTTGGATGCCACCGAGCGTTTGCTTTTGTTTGTTTTTACTACTTTAAAAAATATGATAATGTTTCTAGCTTTCGCTAGATTCTCAAGTGATCCCTATTCGCAGGAACTCTCGGATATTTTATCTGCTATTTAACATTCTTCACAACCCTACGACCCCATTCCATGTGCCGGAACGCTTCTTCTACGCCCGTCCTTTTGATGCACCTTGCAGGTCGCATCTTAGAAAGCTCCTCAAGTTCCCTCCTCACTCAACTTACTACTAACCGAATTAGATACTAACAACGAAACAGACTAAGATAAGCATGTCTCTATCCATATAGTTTTAAGAGTTTTAGATTCTAAACAACACAAATAAAATAGATAGAGAGGCAACGACTATCGCAGAACTAATTACGTTCGGGACAAACTTGAAATGTTTGCATGCTATCGAACGGTCACCGAACTAAGACGAAGTTATCCGAATGCAAAACTTTCAACAACTTGTGACACTCGGGTTGTAGAGAAGGAGGACAAAGTACAAGTATGAGAGGGTTCAATGCTAGGTAAGTGCATTATTAGGCCCGTGGTCCACGACGCTACTCATAGAAATAAGTTATCGTTCATTTGTGCTGTAAGTATTCCTATGTCATATTTCTAATGGTCGTTTCAACGTTCACTGTGTGGCATAGGTCTCCCCCAATTTGCAGGGAGTTTTCCATAATCGCCACGCTTGGCAGGCGGGTTGGCGATCGCAGTATGGTGGTAAAATGCATAGAGAACACTGCTGCCCATTCTCTAGTAAGTCCCTTAATAGCCTTTTACGACACGCACGCGAAGAAATGGGACGGTGCTATTCTTTACGTCCAGATGTACGTGTCTAATGGTACCATTTGGAATTTCTCCGCAGGTGCCAAATATGCAAAAGGCATTTGAAGTTTAAAATCGAAACCGCTAACAACACTTTAAGAAAATATTGGCTATGAAATATAATATATTTATTTATTTATTTAAGGATCGCCAACAAATGTTACATTCAACAATTACACAGATTAGATTACAGCAATATAACATACACTAAATGCACATTCAATCATAAACCACAGCTTGCACATTGTAATTAAATATTGGCTTTAATATAGATTGAAAATGGCTGCTAATAGATGGCAGTAGTGTAGCGTTTTCTGTCCCACGTGACAGTACAATAATTTTAACAAATTAGGACTGAAATCAGAACGCAAACGTTTTTAAAATACACCCCTCAGGGTACTTTTGATGATCGAGAAACGTCGTGGATTAGAGACTTAACGTCTTCTTGTTCAAGTATAGAGTATGAAGCGATCAAGGGTTTTACTTGAGCATCTCTAGGCTGTTTCATTGAATTTGAAGTTTGACAGTTAAGTAACTTATATGGACATATATACTTTAAATGACGTCGACATTATTTAATAATACTTGCTTGTAAAGCTTATAACAAGGCCCACCCATATAGCACTTTTCGGTCACAGCATCTTCAAAGTAGTTACAAGTTGTCACAGTTTCGTAACTGCTACGAAGCATCGTGACTGTGTGGGGTTTGGTCTCTATGTGTGGTAATAGTTCGCACACAATTTGACCGGGAATTGTTTCAGTAATTATATGTAGTCTTTGTGTTCACACGTTACGTAATCATTTGTGTCGACTTATTTTTAAACACTTGTTGTTCAGTTTGTAACATGCGTACAAGCGAGTAAAAATGTGTGGTAGCGGTGTGGGCGCCATGTTACTAGAATAACAACTTAAAATTAATATTTACACGAGGTGTCGTAATGTTACATAATTGTTACTGAACAAAATATTGCTAGAATATGAATAAAAAAGTCATCATAAGATACTGTTTCTCAAACTGTTTCGACAAGTGATCAAATGATTGCAGTTGAAAATGAGTATAAAACCGAAACGATTTCGTATCACATCGAGTTTCTACTAAAAATTAACAAATCAATGCAATGGTTCCACAAAATGGAAATATTTATCAGTCATTATCATTAATTGTTGTTTTGTTCGTAACATAATCGCTACATATAGTTATTTTTTATTTTCTTTGTCTTCCATCATTTCAAAATCAGAATTCAAATTTAGTCATTCTTCTACAATTGACTTTACAGCTGGATGTTTTCTATTGTTTTCACGACGTTTTGTGATATCTGTAAAAATAATAATAAGTTTTGTATATTTTGCCTAATATTTAAGATGTTGGCGAAGATGAATTGTGATGCCACCGTAAGAACACCAATATCTTTAAACAAATCTCTCAAAGAAACTCTAGCCCCTAGTTGGTAAATCGGTCGAACAGCTCATTTTTGAAGAACAAAAATATTTTGAATGTCCGCGGCTTTGCAGAATGCAGTAGGACATTACGGTATGAAAATAACTAAAATAGACTAATCGAGCTGTATCAACGTCCGTGTACTGTCTAACTTTCCTTACGGCGTAGGCGGCCGAACTGAGCCTTCCCGCTAGGCTTGTTGTATATAATCCCCACTGAAGTTTGGCGTCTGCTGTTATGCCCAGAAAAACTGGCGAGTCTACAGTTTCAAGCACCTCATTATCTAATACGACAATGGGTCCCCGATTACTAACATTCGGTAAGGCGAACTTTATAAATTTCGTTTTCTTAGCTTTAAGAACTAGGTTAATTGTGGTAAACCATTGAGAGTGCATTATTTACGTCGTCAAAATCATTTCTCTTCCTGTCTAGTTTAAAGATAACTGAGGTATCATCAGCAAATAGTACAATGTCACAGATATTCTTTAAATATAATGGTAAGTCATTAATATACACTTAGAATAAGAATGAACCCAGTATTGAGCCTTAAGTTATACCTAACTGAACTAGTAGCCCGGAAGATTTTACACCATTGACATCTACACATTGGTGCCTATTTTGCAAATAGGAACTGATGATATTGAGTGATTCGTTTTGAACACCGTAAAGACGTAGTTTATGCAAAAGTGTGTGAGGTGAACGCAATCAAAAGCTTTGGACAAATAACAGAAAACTTCAATAGCATTTTGCGAGTTCCCCCATGCGTTGAAAATGTGTTTCAGCAGAGCAACATCCACATGTTGTCGAACGACCTTTTGTAAAGCCATATTGCTCATTATGAAGCAGGCTATTTCAATTGAAATGTCTTAGCAACTGTTTAAGTATTAACTATTCAAATATTTTACTAACTTCAGGTAAGATAGAAATGGGCCTTATCTTCAATATCCTCAAAATTTGAATACAGTTCTTCTCATCTAAGTCCTTCAGCAACAGTAGCTATGCCTTTCACTTTTATGACACATTTTAACTTTCTTCAGTTCTGCGAAGAAACAGGGTACAGCCTTTGTTGATTCATGTACTATAAGGCACAAATGCTATAAGCTGGGACGTGCCCTCTTTAGTTAATACTATGGAAAACATTTTCATATTTTATACCTATGGCCTCCGAATCTAAACGTTTGAAAATCACTGGCAACAATAAACCATTTTGGGAATTCAGTTACTTTGTGACTACTTCTCGTTTCACGTCGACATATGTTGACACAATATATTAACTTCCTGACCAGTAGTGACGCGAATAATTTCTTTAAATAAAAGTACATTTTCTAGTTATTTACCAATTTTATAGTTAATTTTTGGTTTCATTACATACAGTTAATATTAAATATATTATAGCAAAAGTTTCCAACCTCTGGGTATTTAAAGACTTATTAGTAAAAACTTTTGTTTACATTGTACTACATATGTTAAATTACACTTTTTTGGTGGCGCATTGATAAATTTCCAAGTATGTTATCAAATTACACAATGAATTTTTATTCCCATGTATATTTAAACAATTAAACCAATTAATATAGCAAAAAAAACTTATCTTGACAGAACAGTCATGGCTGCAAGATGTCTTCTTCATATTTTTTATTTTCATTTTGAAACTTCACCTCGCAGAGCAAACAGCGAACGAACGAACGAATGATTTCTGAGAAGTGGTTGTAAACTAAGAACAATGTTATCACACAGCGACGTAACTTTAAAACCAAATGTTACTGTGTCGACTGCTCCCCATTTTTAGTAGTAGCGACGGAACTAAGTCAACTCGTCGACCAAAAAATGTTACTAGAATCAATCAGTGTGGACGCGACAGTGTCGAATTGTTTTGTAACGGCTACTAAAAAGTGCTATATGGGCAACATAAGTTTGTTATGCTCAAGATTAACTTATGTAGGTCAATATCTACATAAGTTAATCTTGAAAAAAATACCGACTGTACCTTTAGCTCTTAATATTCTTATTGTGTACAGTACTTACTTTTTTTTATCTTACTTTTCTCAATATGTTAAGTGAACTCTAACGTTCTGTTTTTTGTAAAATGAATGTCATTAAACCGAATACAACTAAGCTTCATTCTTCCTACATAATTTTGGTCAGAAATCAAATGCTTCATAATCATACTATTTTTTTTTTTTACAAAAATACAAAATGTTTATTTCAGTACAAACTAGTATACATTCGTTTTTGATTGGAACGTCCTTTTAAGCATGATAATGCCTGTGTTAGTAAACTCCGCACTTCCATGGCTTTGGCTATTTTTGAAACTTAAAAAACTAACTTCTTATTATTTTTGGAGATTTATTTACACTAATGAACTTGTTTTATGTTATTCAGACTTTCTTATTAGCCACCAGTTTTATCAAGCACTGGATATTCAACGCACTGCTTAGCGCCGAAAATTGAAAATGGAACATGTATATTTTCGTTTTTTTTTTAATGACATTTCGCAGGTGAACCTATGAAGTTATCGGCTGCTTAACCGAACTTGCCTGTGGCTACCTTTATAAAATAAGGCCTCCAGCCAGGGTTAAAAAACTTAAAAATAGCGATGCCGTTAGTGACTACTCGCTAACGGCATCCCCTGTGGGGTACGGACCTTGGCTTACGGCATCGCTATTAGAGGATATCAAGGGACGGGCTGAATCGGAATGTGTATATTTTGGACAGTCTGGGATGCACTCTATTAGATTCTTAATTCTCGGTTCAATACAGGGAGTACGCGAGTACGGTCTAAAATACCTTAAACCCGTTTATTAATAACTCAAATTAATAATGTGACAAGAATATTACCCGGAAGATAATAAATTAATGCTAAATTTGGAGAATCTTTAGCGTCAAATACCTATGTAATTACCTGTTCTAAATATAATTTACCCTTTGGGTAACGTGAACTTTAGTCCTGTGGGTATTGTGGGTTTACTATGGGTAAATTTCTAAATGCCTATCCCTGTATTATGTAATTATTTTGTACCGTTTATCAAACAGTTCACTAAAATTTAGAGAATAGAACAAAAAAAAATTAAAACCTAACCTAGGTTCTAATTTTTTTTTTGTATATCTTTTTGTAACGCTTTCTTACTAAAATGGCTGAATGGATTAGGATTAAATTTAGCACGCGAGGAGACTATGACCTGGATAAGGACATAGGAAATTTTATATCTCGATATTTCATTGGTGTCGAGACGTATACGTGCGAAACCGCCGGGTGCAGCTAGTAAACTATAAAATCTTCAATACGGAACTGATCCTCCAATGGGACCTGACCGAGATTATGCCCGGAATTTGAAAACCTCTGAGTTTGTCTTTGATCTTGATCTTTCTTTTCAGAGTACCTTGCACCTACCACAGAGTTTCCCAACTGGGAAACAAGTCAAGTAGGGTAAATAGAATTACCCTTGAACGATATAATTGTCTACAGAAAGCATAGTTCACCGTAGAACGGTAATATGAAAAAACTATTAGTCGATACCATTATTTGGCGACAGCATGTTTCGCCAAATAAATCTATAAAGAATGAATGGTTGGCCGATACCAAATTTTGTCGACGTCATGCTTCGCTGAAACACGCTTGAACTAAGTAACTATTGTATTTTCACCGGAAGCACCTTTCCTTATGCCGCGACGACCCAAAACAATGTCTTTTTTTCCCTGTTCATTAAGTTGTCGGCACCAATTCGAAGCATCAAACTCATCTAGTTTTAACATATCAACATTTGATCATGGTTGGTATGATTTTGTATCCCACAGTACGATTTCCTAAATCTACAGGTACTTAAGAGTGACTAAGAGCTTCTCACAGACGTTAACTACTGTATCATCAGCAACATAGTAATTTTAACAATGACAGATTCACTCCATCACAAACGCCTCCTTCTGCAACATGACTGTTTCGCAGAAGGATACCACCGCGTCCCAGGACTCCTCGCTGCCGACCATCGACTCGACCACGATCGGCAGCGACAGGTCACTGCCTACTCCTGAGACGAGGGCACGACGCGGCTCCTCCCAAGCGGCACATTCTGCCAGCGTATGCCGCGCCGTGTCCTCCCGGCAGGCTTTGTCCGCCCTCCACCAACGCCCGGTGCGTCTGCTGTGGGCCGAATGAATGGAAGAGATCTCCTGCTCCCTCTCCGCAGCCTCCTGCTGCGACAAGACTGTTTCACAGAAGGATACCACTGCGTCCCAGGACTCCTTATTGCCGGAAATTGAGCTGACCATTCCGGAAATTAGAGCACGGGCACACTCTGCCAGCGTATGCCGCGACGTGTCCCGCCCGAAGTCGACGCAGTGCAACAGTGGTGACATCGAAATCTGACCAAATCCTGCCCCAAGCGAAAGTTGATTCAGAAAAAGATACTGGTAAGTGTCTGGTGAACAAATGCCGGTGACATCCAATACAGCTTCTTAAGATCTGATTAACTTCTATACTAAACTAATTAACAAACTATTCAAATGACAATTTATTAAATTAATTGACTGTTGGCTAATATTGACTGGCCTGTGTCTAGTGGTTAGTGACCCTGACTGCTAAGACTGAGGTCGTGGGTTCGATTCCCACACAGGACAAATGTTTGTGTGATGAGCACAATCATTTGTTCTGTGTCTGGGTGTTATTTATCTATATTATGTATGTATTTAGAAATATATAAGTATATTTATCAGTTGTCTGGTTACCATAGTACAGGCTCTGCCTAGTTTGGGATCTGATAACGGTGTGTTGGTTGTCCTAAGATATTTATTTATTTATTTTTATTTATTATCGAATTTGCCATAAATTCAGTAGTTCATTACCACAAAAGCCTTAACGGTATAGGCTTCCCACCCAAATCCCTTGACAGCCTCACTCAATATCAAAACACACCCATTCAAAAGCATTCAAGAAAATGGAGCACTCTGGTGTATTTTAATTCATCAATATCTTCTCACTCCGAGATATCATTTGCACCCCTTTCTTTGTTATAATGATTTATGTTGTTTATCGCTACTGAAAGGCAACATTTACCTTTATTTTATGGAAGCCAAAATATCAATTAGTAGGTAGAATGTATGTATATCATCATCATTATCAGCCTATACTGGTCCCACTGCTGGGACACAGGCCTCCTCTCGGTGAGAGGGAGTGGGCCATAATTTACCAAGGCGGGCCCAGTGCGGGTTGGTAGATGTCTCATGTCTTCGAATTTTTGGTTCTAAGACAAGCCGGTTTCCTCACGATGTTTTCCTTCACCGTTTTGAGAGCAGTGGTGATGAAATTATTTACACAAAGTAGAGCGTGTCTGGGTTCGAACTTACGAACTACAACTCGTAAGTCGGGGCAGATACCACTGGGTCACCTCGGCTCTCACAATAATCCTAGGTTATTGTCTGTTATTGTGAATGTGTAGACTACTGGCATAGTCTACACATTCACAATCATTGGTATTTTGTTTTTTCTCCTCAGATATTTCTAATCATGATCTGGCAGTTTGAGTAATTGATGCGGCCTACCCAATGCCCTTTCTTTGGTAATGTTCGCTATATCGCTGAGCTAAATATCCGAGCAATTTATTGGCTCCATTGAAAATAGGATCGTATTAACATAGCGTAAAGTAGAAATTTTTCGTTTCGCGCATGGTCGCTACTCGGACAAACGTGTCGTGACCATGCGCAAGCCTAAGAATCCATTCAAAAAACCTTTGAAGAGT
Organism: Aporophyla lueneburgensis; assembly: GCA_932294355.1. Taxonomy (NCBI): domain Eukaryota; kingdom Metazoa; phylum Arthropoda; class Insecta; order Lepidoptera; family Noctuidae; genus Aporophyla; species Aporophyla lueneburgensis. Next base: position 9,575,170 of record OW028748.1, on the reverse strand, counting down.
TATTTTGGCGCTCTTTCAGTAAGAAATCCAAAAAATCATCCAAAATTAAATTCCATCTTCCTTTAAGATTCTAACTTTTATCTAAAACACAGAACTCCCAAGAGTAATTGAGTTCTACAATCACAAACTTATTTTATTTGTTACAAAACAAAATGAACAAATTTACCTCTCGATTCCACCCCTGTTCTCTTTGAAACTTCATGCCTCAGCATAATGATAATATGATTTATTTGATGCGATGACTCGATATCTTTCCTTGTGCCCGATATTTTATTATTTGTGGAGGCGAATCTTTGATCGTGGGCAGTGTTGCTCAAACTGTGAGCCACGGACCTATTACGGGCGCCCGAGTTTCCTTATACGGCCCGATACACAGCAAATGAATTGAATAGCTTTTTGAAGTACCTACGTACGCACGGCTACATATCAAGCTATACATTTCCAGTATAAGCTGATCTCTCACTGTACGAAAAATGAATACAATGCGAGCTCAGCTAAAACTGGAAATGTATTGCTTGATATGTAGCTATGTGTACATGAGTGGGTGAAATTCTGACCTTACTAACAATCCATTTTAAATTACGAAACCCATTACAATGGTTCACTAATCAAGACTATCGTTTTATTTTAATGCATGTTCTTTGTACAGATTTCTTTTTAGAGCCGCTTCTAACGAGTTGTTTGTCACTTATTCGAACAGGCGCTTTATTATAATCAACCTATAATGTTCCCACTGCTGGGACACACGCTTCCTCTCTGTGAGAGAGAGTGGGCCTTAATCCGCCACGCGGGTCCGGTGCGGGTTGGTAGATATCACATGTCATCGAATTTTTGGTTCTAGGATACGTTATCTGACGGATTGACGATGTTTTATGAAATAACTTACACAAAGTTAAGCACCTGTCAGGGTTTGAACCTACGACCACACAACTTGTACGTCGAAGCCGTTTCCACTGCGCCACCACCGCTGTCATAGTTACGTTTAGCACATATGAAAGTTAAGCGTCTGTCTGAAGAGCAGTGGTGGCTCACTGGTAGGAACCTCGCCTTACGACTTGTAGGTCGTGGGTACCCAAGCAGGTAGTTTTACTTTATGAAATTCCAAAAATTCGAAGAGAAAAATCCACCACGGTTTACGGCCCATAGCCTTTCTGCATGAGAAGGCCTTCCTCCGTCCTTTTCATAGTTAAAAAGGGGCCTCCAAAAAGGTTTAGAATCACAGTCTGGGTAACATATCAGCGATAAAGATCAGTACAGTGACCAAGACCCTTTTATGCCATATAGAGTAAACCTGAATAGTCTACCGTACTTTATCCCTTTAACCTTACATTTCAATAGAATTTCAAGCATTCGCCTCACTATTTGACCCATTTCCGCTTCGTCATATAATTATCTTCTCCATGACTTATCCACTTTATATTTTCTTGATTTGGGTTCTGGCAATACATTTTTCCAGCGGGGTAATTTCATAATACACACAACAGTGAGTCGGCACCAAACAGTCAACGAACAAAGTGATCACTAAATTAATTTAAATTTATAAAAATAACATAACCAAATTGATTAATTAATTTGCTTGTTTGGCGCCGACTCAAAATTACTTAGGTAATAATAATAATAATTACGGCCAATGGCTTAATAGCTAAGAGCCTCAATAAACATCTCAGGAGGCTCTCGTTAGGCAGCTGAATCAAGGGCCTGATCCAGAAAGCAGTAATTCTGGACACGGCGCGTATTGTTAGGAGGTTCCTTTCTCAGCAGCCCTGACCATCGGTAGCTTGGACCCTGTTCCCAATACCGGTGCGCTACACTATTTTATATTTTTAAATGTTTTCTTATATATTTTTTTTATATATTTTAATATTTAAAAATGAAATTAATATAAATTTTAAATGTAATAAAGGAAATAATAATAATATTTTTTGCTTTTCAGTTTTTTCGGCGTTATAATTATTTTGATAAAAAGTTTTTCAATTCAGCAACCTTCATTGCGTTACTCACGTTAAGCCATTGGTCCCGGCTGTTATTAGTGTATCTTTGACAGTCGTTCCGGGTTGTCAGAAGCCTGAAAGTCTAACATTAACCAGTCACCATAATCATCAGCCTAGCCTTTTCTCAACTATGTTGGGGTCGGCTTTCAGTCTAACCGGATGCAGCTGAGTACCAGTATTTTACATGAAGCGACTCCCTATCCGACCTTCACGGCCCAGTTATTGGGTAATACGATACCCCTTGGTAAGATTGGTTGTCAGACTTTCGGGCTTTTGAAGACCCGTAACGACTGTCTATCTACGAAAGACAGCCGGAACCATTGATAGCCTTTTACATTGATAGTCCCTTAATAGCCTTTTACGACACGCACGCGAAGAAATGGGACGGTGCTATTCTTTACGTCCAGATGTACGTGTCTAATGGTACCATTTGGAATTTCTCCACAGGTACCAAATATGCAAAAGGCCTTTGAAGTTTAAAATCGAAACCGCTAACAACACTAAGAAAATATTGGCTATGAAATATAATATATTTATTTATTTAAGGATCGCCAACAAATGTTACATTCAACAATTACACAGATTAGATTACAGCAATATAACATACACTAAATGCACATTCAATCATAAACCACAGCTTGCACATTGTAATTAAATATTGGCTTTAATATAGATTGAAAATGGCTGCTAATAGATGGCAGTAGTGTAGCGTTTTCTGTCCCACGTGACAGTACAATCATTTTAACAAATTAGGACTGAAATCAGAACGCAAACGTTTTTAAAATACACCCCTCAGGGTACTTTTGATGACCGAGAAACGTCGTGGATGCCGAGACTTAACGTCTTCTTGTTCAAGTATAGAGTATGAAGCGATCAAGGGTTTTACTTGAGCATCTCTAGGCTGTTTCATTGAATTTGAAGTTTGACAGTTAAGTAACTTATATGGACATATACACTTTAAATGACGTCGACATTATTTAATAATACTTGCTTGTAAAGCTTATAACAAGGCCCAACATAAGTTTGTTATGCTCAAGATTAACTTATGTAGGTCAATATCTACATAAGATAATCTTGAATCTTGACTGTACCTTTAGCTCTTAATATTCTTATTGTGTACAGTACTTACTTTTTTATCTTACTTTTCTCAATATGTTAAGTGAACTCTAACGTTCTGGTTTTTGTGAAATGAATGTCATTAAACCGAATACAACTAAGCTTCATTCTTCCTACATAATTTTGGTCAGAAATGAAATGCTTCATAATCTTACAATTTTTTTTTTTACAAAAATACAAAATGTTTATTTCAGTACAAACTAGTATACATTCGTTTTTGATTGGAACGTCCTTTTAAGCATGATAATGCCTGTGTTAGTAAACTCCGCACTTCCATGGCTTTGGCTATTTTTGAAACTTACAAAACTAACTTATTATTATTTTTGGAGATATATTTACACTAATGAACTTGTTTTATGTTATTCGGACTTTCTTATTAGCCACCAGTTTTATCAAGCACTGGATATTCAACGCACTGCTTAGCGCCGAAAATTGAAAATCGAACATGTATATTTTCGTTTTTTTTTTAATGACATTTCGCAGGTGAACCTATGAAGTTATCGGCTGCTTAACCGAACTTGCCTGTGGCTACCTTTATAAAATAAGGCCTCCAGCCAGGGTTAAAAAACTTAAAACTAGCGAGCGACTACTCGCTAACGGCATCCCCTATGGGGTACGGACCTCGGCTTACGGCATCGCTATTAGAGGACAGCAAGGGACGGGCTGAATCGGAATGTGTATATTTTGGACAGTCTGGGATGCACTCTATTCGATTCTTAATTCTCGGTTCAATACAGAGAGTATGGTCTAAAATACCTTAAGCCCGTTTATTAATAACTCAAATTAATAATGTGACAACAATATTACCTGGAAGATAATAAATTAATGCTAAACTTGGAGAATCTTTAGCGTCAAATACCTATGTAATTACCTGTTCTAAATATAATTTACCCTTTGGGTAACGTGAACTTTAGTCCTGTGGGTATTGTGGGTTTACTATGGGTAAATTTCTAAATGCCTATCCCTGTATTATGTAATTATTTTGTACCGTTTATCAAACAGTTCACTAAAATTTAAACGAATAAATTTACAAAGAGAATAGAACAAAAAAAAATTAGAACCTAACCTAGGTTCTAATTTTTTTTTTGTATATCTTTTTGTAACGCTTTCTTACTAAAATGGCTGAATGGATTAGGATTAAATTTAAGCACGCGAGGAGACTATGACCTGGATAAGGACATAGGAAATTTTATATCTCGATATTTCATTGGTGTCGAGACGTATATGTGCGAAACCGCCGGGTGCAGCTAGTAAACTATAAAATCTTCAATACGGAACTGATCCTCCAATGGGACCTGACCGAGATTATGCCCGGACTTTGAAAACCTCTGAGTTTGTCTTTGATCTTGATCTTTCTTTTCAGAGTACCTTGCACCTACCACAGAGTTTCTCAACTGGGAAACAAGTCAAGTAGGGTATATAGAATTACCCTTGAACGATATAATTGTCTACAGAAAGCATAGTTCACCGTAGAACGGTAATATGAAAAAACTATTAGTCGATACCATTATTTGGCGACAGCATGTTTCACCAAACAAATCTATAAAGAATGAATGGTTGGCCGATACCAAATTTTGTCGACGTCATGCTTCGCTGAAACACGCTTGAACTAAGTAACTATTGTATTTTCACCGGAAGCACCTTTCCTTATGCCGCGACGACCCAAAACAATGTCTTTTTTTCCCTGTTCATTAAGTTGTCGGCACCAATTCGAAGCATCAAACTCATCTAGTTTTAACATATCAACATTTGATCATGGTTGGTATGATTTTGTATCCCACAGTACGATTTCCTAAATCTACAGGTACTTAAGAGTGACTAAGAGCTTCTCACAGACGTTAACTACTGTATCATCAGCAACATAGTAATTTTAACAATGTCAGTCACTCCATCACAAACGCCTCCTTCTGCAACATGACTGTTTCGCAGAAGGATACCACCGCGTCCCAGGACTCCTCGCTGCCGACCATCGACTCGACCACGACCAGCAGCGACAGGTCACTGCCTACTCCTGAGACGAGGGCACGACGCGGCTCCTCCCAAGCGGTACATTCTGCCAGCGTATGCCGCGCCGTGTCCTCCCGGCAGGCTTTGTCCGCCCTCCACCAACGCCCGGTGCGTCTGCTGTGGGCCGAATGAGTGGAACAGATCTCCTGCTCCCTCTCCGCAGCCTCCTCCTGCGACAAGACTGTTTCTCAGAAGGATACCACTGCGTCCCAGGACTCCTTATTGCCGGAAATTGAGCTGACCACTCCGGAAATTAGAGCACGACGCAGTGCAACAGTGGTGACATCGAGATCTGACCAAATCCTGCCCCAAGCGAAAGTTGATTCAGAAAAAGACACTGGTAAGTGTCTGGTGAACAAATGCCGGTGACATCCAATACAGCTTCTTAAGATCTGATTAACTTCTGTACTAAACTAATTAACAAACCAATCAAATGACAATTTTTTAAATGAATTGACTGTTGGCTAATATCATCGAATTTGCCATAAATTCAGTAGTTCATTACCACAAAAGCCTTAACGGTATAGGCTTCCCACCCCAATCCCTTAACAGCCTCACTCAAATATCAAAACACGCCCATTCAAAAGCATTCAAGAAAATGGAGCACTCTGGTGTATTTTAATTCATCAATATCTTCTCACTCCAAGATATCATTTGCACCCCTTTCTTTGTTATAATGATTGATGTTGTTTATCGCTACTGAAAGGCAACATTTACCTTTATTTTATGGAAGCCAAAATATCAATTAGTAGGTAGAGTGTATGTATATATATATCATCATCATTATCAGCCTATATTGGTCCCACTGCTGGGACACAGGCCTCCTCTCGGTGAGAGGGAGTGGGCCATAATTTACCAAGGCGGGCCCAGTGTGGGTTGGTAGATGTCTCATGTCTTCGAATTTTTGGTTCTAAGACAAGCCGGTTTCCTCACGATGTTTTCCTTCACCGTTTTGAGAGCAGTGGTAATGAAATTATTTACCAAAAGTAGAGCGCCTGTCTGGGTTCGAACCTACGGACAACTCGTAAGTCGGGGCAGATACCACTGCGTAACCACTGCTCTCACAATTATTCTTTATCATAGGTTATTGTCTGTTATTGTGAAAGTGTAGACTATGTCAGTCACTGCTATTTTGTTTCTTTTTATTTCCTCAGATATTTCTAATAATTATCTGGCAGTTTGAGTAATTGATGAGGCCTACCTAATGTTCTTTCTTTGGTAATGTTCGTTGAATAGTTGAGCTCCTGAAGTACTAAGTTGAGTTGCACGAACTAACTAACTTTCCTCGTAACGTCTTTCCCCGTTTTTGCAACATTTTTCATTGATGCTTCGCTCCTATTGGTCGTAGCTTGATGTTATATAGTCTAAAGTCCTTTCTTGATAAATGGGCTACCAAACACAAAAATATTTTTTACCAATAGTTTCTGAGATAAGCGCGTTCAACTAAACAAACTCTTTAGCTTCATAACATTAGTATAGACTAGCTTCTACCCGCGACGTCGACCACGTTAAATTTCTTGCTCCCTGACTATTTCTGTCGGAACGAATCGCCTGCCCGGGCGAGCTTTCCGTATTCGTGTCTTTTTTCTTTTCAGAATTTTTCAATCGAACCAAACAAACATACTCTTCAGCTTTATAATCTTAGTATAGATGACCTACATAAATCTTCCCACGAAACAGGCGGACGGAGTGGACGTGCCTCAAAGCACAACATATTCTAGTTAGTATTCCACCGTAATAGACACGTTCCTGGTTTTATTTCGTTCGTTTTATTTGAAACGTAGTCCGGTCACGTTGACCGCGGTTTTAAAGAGTTACAGAGAGTATTTACGGCTTGGAACATAAATAGGATACGTACGGATAGTACACGGCATGTCGGCTTTTGGAAATAGTTTGTTATAAGCGCTCCTGCAGAAAAGAATTCCGAGCTCAAAAGAGACTATTTTAGACAACCAATTAGGGTGTGAGGACTATATGGGTAATTAAATTTTGTTTTTTTTTTTAACAAGATCAGAGAGGGGACTATTCTCGTTATTTTAAGAGCGTTCACAATCTGATCTCAGGGTTAATCTTTGCGAAGCAGTAATGCTCGCGAAGGAGGAGGCGGGGCGCGTGAGGGAGTGGCAGTCTCTGCGCCCTCACGTCCCTAGCCGCCGCAGGAGGAGACGCCCCGGACGTCGGGAGTCAATAGCGGACTCCCGGCCACCGTAGGCGCGAGCTTGCGGGTGGTGAGCAATGGGTAGCTCGCCGCCCGGTAAGGACCAAGCTCGGGTCGACGGCGCGCAGTGTTCCACGCGCGCCTCAAAGAGATGTCAGCAGCAGTGTAGGGGTCTACTAGGACCGATGCCTGCCGGGGTCGCGTGATTGTTCGAAAGAGATACCGTGACCCTGGCACATGGGCAACTGATGGAACACGGGTGGGTTTTAGTCAGTAAAAGTCTGACACGCCCTCCCGCTCCGCCCAGAGCGGGAGAAGTCATTTGATGATTTCCCATCCTGAAAAAAAAAAAAAAAAAAAAAAAAAAAAAAAAAAAAAAAAAAGGGTTAATCTTTCAAAAATACCGATAATTTCTCTACATTTTTGACATTTGATTGTCACCAAAATGAGACTGCGACTAGATTCTTAACGTTTTTAATTACTAGAATTGACCTTCTGGCAATTTAAGTAATTTATGCGGCCTTCCCAAAAGTCCTTTCTTTCGTTATGTTCGTCAAATTGTTGAGCTCCTTAAGTTCTGAGTTGAGCTGCACTATTACTGATTACTGCATGCACTGACTGGAACGGTCTTTTCGATCCGGTCGGTTTTTTTTCAGTATACCATTTCAGACAACAATCTTCAAGGTCTTCACATGTTCTGATCAAGATTATGCCTGGACTTGAAAAGAGAATGTGACTTCTGAGTTTGTTTCGGCCTTTCTTCTCAGAGTAGTAGGTAGGTAGGAAACGCCGACTTCGTGTAGTTTTTAAATTATGATTTGTAAAAGTGTCTGTTCAAACATAAGTTTACAGAAATGAAATCATGTATCACTTTTGGCTTAATCATTAATTAATAATGAAAACATCAAATATCCGAGCAATTTATGGCTCCATTGAAAATAGGATCGTATTAACATAGCGTAAAGTAGAAATTTTTCGTTTCGCGCATGGTCGCAACTCGGACTAACGTGTCGTGACCATGCGCAAGCCTAAGAATCCATTCAAAAAACCTTTGAAGAGTTATTTTGGCGCTCTTTGAGTAAGAAATCCAAAAAAACATCCAAAATTAAATTCCATCTTCCTTTAAGATTCTAACTTTTATCTAAAACACAGAACTCCCAAGAGTAATTGAGTTCTACAATCACAAACTTATTTTATTTGTTACAAAACAAAATAAACAAATTTTCCTCTCGATTCCACCCCTGTTCTCTTTGAAACTTCATGCCTCAGTATAATGATAATATGATTTATTTGATGCGATGACTCGATATCTTTCCTTGTGCCCGATATTGTATTATTTGTGGAGGCGAATCTTTGATCGTGGGCAGTGTTGCTCAAACTGTGAGCCACGGACCTATTACGGGCGCCCGAGTTTCGTTATCAATCAATCAATCAATCCTTTATTTCAGGCTACTAAGGCCCATAAAAACAATACATAAATAATATAAAATCAATAACTATAAACTAATACATATTCTATAAAACTAAACTAAACTAAAACTGTCTCTAAACACGTAATGAAGACGGCGTCGTGTTCCGCTGCGTGGTGTCGCGTAACCGTCCTCGGAAGCGTCGAAACATGACACCTTTCGGCCAAAAGTCCTCTCTTAAGTAGGTCTGTAGATGGTCGGTTGGAACTCGTACCACGAACGACTTAAAGTTGATGTTGTGGCGCGACTCCAACCTTTCGACCCTCAGAGTCCAGTTGGTCTTCACTTTCAAAAACTGCACTACTTCTTCAATCGTCGTCGAGTAGTGCAGGCGTGAAATGTACAGCTGCGTCGTAGGCACAGCAGGGCGCAGCAGCATGTTGGGTCCACTCAGAGCGGTACCACACTGGTTTCGTGAACAGGGCTTCTTCTTCTTCCTTTCCACTTTCGTGAAACCCTCTTCATCAACTTGGCCCGTTCTCGGCAAGGAGCTACGGACCGCAGCCAGGGCAGGTTGGGCACCCTTCTTCTGTTTTTCCCCTATTAGAGTTGGTCGCTTAGGCTGCGACACACCTGATTCGCCGGTGGTGACAATAGCAGCGTAGGCACGCTTAGGGGTCGACGTACCTACGTGTGACGTTTCCGCAGCCGGTGTTGTGGCGCGGGCGACGGCGTCGGCGGGCGGCGCTTGGTCAGCATTATCAGCTGGTGACGCACTTGTGTTCGCCGATGCAATACTGCCGATAGATGCATTTTGCGCCGCTCGACGTGTGTTCACCTTAGAGGCCTCAGGTGACCCAATTACTGAACCCACTTTGCGCAATAATGCTATTTCCGCTCATAGTTCAGTATTTGTTTTTTCCGTAACCTCCATTCGGGACTGCATTTTAGTCATCTCCACTTTCAACGTAGTGATATCCTTCAGCAGCCGTGTTACATCTACGTTATCGAACGTGACGGGAGGCAGCTTACCCAGCTCCTTCGCCACGAAATCTGGCACGTCATCCGGGTCGGTCTTCTTTAACATGTCCACAATGTCTTGAACACTCTTTTCAGTGCCATCTCTGCGGCGAGACGGCATCTGGTCCAGTTTTCCAAGTGACTGGAACAGTAACAGTTTACCACTGCTGATCTCGTCCTCCTTGAAATTGGACCGGCATATCTGCAGAATTGCTCACTTCGTCCATGTAGTCGATGGCATGGACCAGGAAAGCCAGCAATTCATTGACTATGAGTGGTTTGGAACTCATAGTGACAGTACGGCAGCGGCTATGGCCGCGCTACACGTGAATAAAATTCGCTCCGTGCACAGTGGAAACACGTCCGTATTTGACCGCGCATCGCACTGCACTGATACACAGCAAATGAATTGAATAGCTTTTTGAAGTACCTACGTACGCACGGCTACATATCAAGCTATACATTTCTAGTATAAGCTGATCTCTCACTGTACGAAAAATGAATACAATGCGAGCTCAGCTAAAACTGGAAATGTATTGCTTGATATGTAGCTGTGTGTACATGAGTGGGTGAAATTCTGACCTTACTAACAATCCATTTTAAATTACGAAACCCATTACAATGGTTCACTAATCAAGACTATCGTTTTATTTTAATGCATGTTCTTTGTGCAGATTTCTTTTTAGAGCCGCTTCTAACGAGTTGTTTGTCACTTATTCGAACAGGCGCTTTATTATAATCAACCTATAATGTTCCCACTGCTGGGACACACGCCTCCTCTCTGTGAGAGAGAGTGGGCCTTAATTCGCCACGCGGGTCCGGCGCGGGTTGGTAGATATCACATGTCATCGAATTTTTGGTTCTAGGATACGTTATCTGACGGATTGACGATGTTTTATGAAATAACTTATACAAAGTTAAGCACCTGTCAGGGTTTGAACCTACGACCATACAACTTGTACGTCAAAGCCGTTTCCACTGCGCCACCACCGCTGTCATAGTTACGTTTAGCACATATGAAAGTTAAGCGTCTGTCTGAAGAGCAGTGGTGGCTCACTGGTAGGGACCTCGCCTTACGACTTGTAGGTCGTGGGTACCCAAGCAGGTAGTTTTACTTTATGAAATTCCAAAAATTCGAAGAGAAAAATCCACCACGATTTACGGCCAATAGCCTTTCTGCATGAGAAGGCCTTCCTCCGTCCTTTTCATAGTTAAAAAGGGGCCTCCAAAAAGGTTTAGAATCACAGTCTGGGTAACATATCAGCGATAAAGATCAGTACAGTGACCAAGACCCTTTTATGCCACATAGAGTAAACCTGAATAGTCTACCGTACTTTATCCCTTTAACCTTACATTTCAATAGAATTTCAAGCATTCGCCTCACTATTTGACCCATTTCTGCTTCGTCATATAATTATCTTCTCCATGACTTATCCACTTTATATTTTCTTGATTTGGGTTCTGGCAATACATTTTTCCAGAGGGGTAATTTCATAATACACACAACAGTGAGTCGGCGCCAAACAATCAACGGACAAAGTAATCACTAAATTAATATAAATTTATAAAAATAACCAAACCAAATTGATTAATTAATTTTCTTGTTTGGCTTAGCTTAACCTGAACGATCAATCTGTACGGATATTATTACTTAGCCACAAGCCCTAATCACCAGTCACTAGACCACCAGTCCACCAGTCCACCAGCACCAGTCCCCCAGTCCACCAGTCCACCAGTCTTAGGGCGTATTCACGTAGAAAGTTGGCTACCGGCGCCGATCTGCCAGCGCTTATTGGAACCGGTCTGCACAGGTAGTCGGCGCAGGCAGAACGTCACCGACAAGCTCCGACCTGCTCCGATAAGTGCTGGTAGGCCGCCGTTTGCTGCTCAGAGAGACTACCAGCTAGCTTCTACTCATACCCGCTTCCCTTATCTACCGAACCTTGTTGACTAGTTTGCATGTCAAGCTCGTAAACCGTTTTTTAGGTATTTTTATAATGACTCTACTTTTATCAGTATCTGTCGAAAAAATATTCACATCAACTGATATCACCCCACGTTTTTTACGTTAAAATTATTTCATTTTAATAAATAAATTTCAATTATTACATATATTGTCATCAGTCCGTGATAGGCAAAATTTCAAATTAATCTGATATCATAAAGTGGGTGAGCTTCGAGTTCCCAAATTCCGTTACATAGATACAGACGAAGCTAATAAAAGCATGTTAAAAAGCACTTATTACTTTTTTTTTTTTTGTGGGCAATCATCAAATGACGTCTCCCGCTCTAGGGTGGAGCGAAAGAACGTGTCAGACTTTTACTGACTAAAACCCACCCATGTTCCTTCATTTGCCCATATGCCAGAGCCACGGTAACACTTTCGAACAGATCTCGCGACCCCGGCAGACACTTACTACATCAGCGGGGCATTTCCTCGAAAGAGATACCGTGACCCTAGCACATGGGCAACTGAAGGAACACGGGTGGGTTTTAGTCAGTAAAAGTCTGACACGCCCCCCGCTCCGCCCAGAACGGGAGAAGTCATTTGATGATTTCCCACCCACAAAAACAACGAAGGGCATTTCCCGTAATTTTAAGAACCTTCACAGTCTGATCTCAGTCTCCTCAATCTGTCAAAAATACCCATACATGTTTGACATTTGATTGCCGCTGAGATTAAACTGCGACTAGATTTTGAACGTTTTCCATTATGAGAATCAGCCTTCAAGTGCCTTCCCAGTAAAGAAAAAAAGCAAACAATATTTTACAATACATCACAAAATGAATTGAATTAAAGTGAACATACAAATGCTTTCAAAATTCAATGTGAGCCGACACATTTAAAATGATATCTGATACCACACACACATGCAGCGCTGACCTAGTTTTGTATTGCTATGAGTACAGTTACATACAACAATGAATCTATTAGATAAAACAGCATGTAATATTCTAAAAAAAGAACAATTTGGCTTTAGGAAAGGCAGTTCTACTGCTTTAGCCTGCTTTACGCTGATAAAACACATAACTGAAAGTTTAAATAAAAAATCTAAGATAGGTTGCGTGTTCCTAGATATGACAAAAGCATTTGACTTTGTTAATCATGCAACACTACTCTCGAAGCTTGAGCATTATGGTATCCGGGGTAAAGCCAACGACTGGATCAAAAGTTATCTGTCTGAAAGAGTTCAATGCGTGGAAATAACAAAAACTTGTAAAAATGAAAAAAAAACTTTTAGGTCGGAATATAAGCAAAATGATTATGGCACGCCACAGGGCGGTATCGTATCCCCTCTACTCTTTCTTGTTTATATCAACGACTTTCCAGAGGAGATAGGCAAAGATTGCATACTGTTCGCTGATGACACTACAATAATTGTTAAGAGTGACAATAACAAAAACTTGGAAAATGAAATTGTCCAAGGTATTGAAAATGCAATCAATTGGCTAGAAAAAAATAACCTAAAAATAAATATGACTAAAACAAACATAATACAATTTCAGACATACAAAGCAAACATAAATAAACTAGACATTCACTATAAAGATTCTCACTTGACCTCAGTCGATAATTGTGTATTTTTGGGTATAACGGTCGATAAAAATTGCAGTTGGAAACCACAAATAGATAAAATTCTTTCAAAAATAGATCGTTTCACATATGTCTTGAAAAGAATTAAACAAACAGTTAACCATGATACTGCAATGCTGGCTTATCATGGTTATGTATCATCAGTACTGAGATACGGTATTATAATATGGGGAAACTCAGTAGATTTTGAGAGAGTTTTTAAAGCTCAAAAAAAATGTATCCGAGCAATTTGCGGTGCTCACTTTTTAGACAGCTGTAAGCCGTTGTTTCAGAAACTTAAAATTTTACCTTTGCCATGTTTGTATATTTTTGAAATATGTACTTTTGTTAAGAATAATTGTAATTTATTTGAAACGAGCACAGTCAGGCCAAATAGTCGAACACGGCATAAAGATAGACTTCAGCTGCCACCAATAAAACTAAAATTATTTAAGAAAAATGTATACTGCATGTCGATTATTATTTACAATCATTTACCAAATAGTTTGCAAGACTTACCTCTAACATTGTTTAAAAAAATACTTTTCAAACTATTGCTGTTTAAAAGATATTATACCGTTAATGACTATTTAGAAGACAAATCAATAGAATCTATAATTTATAAGTTAGAATAATTGACATCGCTGATTTAATTGACATTTGCACGCCAGGTTATGGCAGGATATGCTGAAACAAAATGTATGTAACACCTTCTATACCATATTCTTGCAAATAAATAATTTTGATTTGATTTGATTTGAAAAAAATATATAAGTATGAAAGGTTATCGTCACATTCTCAATCAACATGGTCTACACATGGTCTGACTAAGAATAATCTGGACTTTAAGAGACTGTGACCTCTGAGTTTGTTTCGGCCTTTCTTCTCAGAGTAGTCCGATAGGAAACGCCGACCTCATTTAGTTATGTAGTCGACAAGCAACCCTTATAGTTACGCTATGTCCGTCGGTCTGTCCGCCGCCTAGCTCAGACACTATTAGTATTAGAAAGCTGTAATTTGACTAGGATATAAATATTAGTTACGCCGACAAATTGATAAATCTGCCTAGCCTTTTCCAAGTATGTTTTTGAAAGTAGACTAGGCGAATGATAAGTGTTAAACAATATATTGACGTACAACTCACCATGAATTTAGCTGATAATTCGCTAGTGAGGATTATTTTGAATGTAAAGAAAATTCTGCAATTTCATAGAAAAGTGCAATACCTATTCGGTCAAAATGTATGGAACAGCAAACATTTTTTTTTAATAACCAACGTAAAAGTTCAACGCAGGAGTTTCAGAATCATATATGTACTGGATCCGTGATAGGTTGCTGGTCCTCCCACCCTGTAAGTCATCATCAGCAGCCTATAATGTTCCCACTGCTGGGACACAGGCCTCCTCTCGGTGAGAGGGAGTGGACCATAAGCCACGACGCGGGCCCAGTGCGAGTTGGGAGATGTCACATTTTTTCGAATTTTTGGTTCTAAGACATGCCGAATTCCTCATAATATTTTCCTTCACCGTTTGGTGAAGCGTTATTTACAAAACGTACCTGGTTGGGTTCGATCCCACGACCTACCAACTCGTAATTTGCGGCTGTTACAACTGCACCACCTGCACCCCTAGCCACGTTGATAATCTGCAAACGACAACGCTAGTCGAAAACTAATCAAATGTATGGGAATGAAATCATCTCAACGTTAAGTCACGTGATTAGAACAAACGAATAGAAAATTCGTAGCCAAGTTCACATCGTTCAAAATGATAGAATGAATTGTTATCGTTTCTACAATGTTCAACGCTACATCCTTTGAATATCGTTTTTCTAAAGACATTGTAGAACGAGCGGCCGACTCAGGCGCGTCAACATGGCTACCAACATATCGTTTTCTACAATTGCTTACATCGAGGCGTTACCGATTGGAGAACGGAATTCGACACGAAACGGTTGTAACTTGGCTAGGGGGGCTGTTCTCTGTATGTAATTCTGATTTAAAAAAATACCCTCAACGCTCGGATATTAACACCGTTCCACTCAATAGTACTCGTACAAAATCATTTGGGAGCACTCTGATTTAATTACGCTCCGACTGTTAAGCTGTAGGTGTTCATGAAATTGTTCAAGTTCTTTTGTTAGCTAGTAAAGTACCACATTAGCCGATTACAAAGCCAGCTCGTTAATTAAGCTGTCGATTTGATTAGGTTTTTACTATCATTGTTATTAGCACATATATGCCTGCTACTAATAAAATATGCGTCCAAATGTCTGCTAAAATGCTAGTGAAAAAGAAGAATAGGATGCCCGGGTCAATCAACTCAGCCTATCGCAGTCCACTGCTGGACATAGGCCTCTCCCATATTGCGCCACAATACCCTGTTCTCCGCCTTCCGCATCCAGTCTGTCCCAGCCACTTTCTTTAAGTCGTCGGTCCACCGAGCTGGGGGGCGTCCCACGCTACGCTTGCCGATACGCGGTCTCCACTCCAGGACTCGTCTGCTCCATCGGCCATCGGTCCTTCGACAGACATGGCCAGCCCACTGCCACTTCAGTTTGCTTACTCTGCGAGCTAAGTCGGTAACTCCAGTTCTTTGCCGGATAATTTCATTTCTGATCTTTTCCTTCAAAGAAACTCCGAGCATAGCCCGCTCCATAGCACGCTGAGCGACCTTGAATTTGTGGACCAGCCCAACTGTCAGTGTCCATGTTTCGGCACCGTATGTCATTACGGGCAGGACGCACTGGTTGAAGACTTTGGTCTTCAGACATTGCGGGATAGGCAACGAGAAGACTTGACGACGTTTCCCAAACGCTGCCCAACCCAACTGGATCCTCCTGTCGGCTTCCTTCTCAAAGTTGTGTCTACCGAGCTGGATGACTTGCCCTAAGTAGACGTACTCCATCACAACCTCGAGAAGTGAACCCTCGATGCGGATTGGACTCGGCATGACGTGCGAGTTGAACATGACTTTCGTCTTGTCCAAATTCATGCCGAGGCCAACCCGCCGGGAGGCTCCATTCAGGCTGTGCAGCATCTGGTCCAACTGTTCCAGCGTCTCTGCCATAACGACGATGTCATCGGCAAAGCGAAGGTGTGAGATGTACTCGCCATTCACATTGATACCCTGTCCAGTCCAGTCCAGCGTCTTGAATACGTCCTCCAACGCGTTGGTAAACAGTTTCGGGGATATCACATCCCCCTGTCTCACGCCCCTGAGCAGATGGATTGGACTGGTTTTCGTATCCTGGATCTGAACAGTCATCGTGGCAGCGTCATACAAGCATCTCAACACTTCGATGTAGCGCCAGTCAATTCGACATCGTTGCAGAGAGGCCAGAACTGCCCATATTTCTATAGAGTCGAAGGCTTTCTCGTAGTCCACAAATGCCATACACAGCGGCTGGTTGTACTCCTCGGTTTTCTGTACAATTTGCCGAACAGTATGGATGTGGTCTACGGTACTGAAGCCTTTTCGAAAACCGGCTTGTTCTGGTGGCTGGAACTCGTCAAGTCTCCTGGCGCGACGGTTCGTGACGACTCTCGAGAACAGCTTGTATACGTGGCTCAGAAGTGAGATGGGTCTATAGTTCTTCAGCAAGGTTTTGTCACCTTTTTTGAAGAACAGAACCACCGCACCTCTGCTCCACGCTTCGGGCGTTGTACCCTCTTGGATGACGGAGTTGAAGAGACTCGCGAGCTCTCTCAAGACTGGAGCCCCACCCGCTTTAAGGAGCTCTGTCGTGATTCCGTCATCCCCAGGTGCCTTGTTGTTCGTAAGCTGCTCGAGAGCCGCCCTAATCTCGCACTGGTTGACATCTGGGATGTCCTCCGTGTAGTGGCGCGTTAATTCGGCTCGATGGTCATCTGCACTATGTCCTGCTGGTTTCGCCGTCCGCGCTCAGTATAAGTGCCCATAAAAATTCTCGACTTCCTCAAGTATCTCGGACTTTAAAGTAACGATTTTGCCATCCTCAGTTTTAAGTTTCGTCAGATGGGACCTCCCTAGTTGCTGAGCGAACACTTTCGACCCTCGATTTTGCTCAATCGCGACTTCAATGTTGCGGGTGTTGGCGCACCGAAGGTCGCGTCGCGTCAGTTTCCTTATCTTTAAGTTTAAGGCCCTCTTATCTCATGAACACGGCTGCGTGGATGGCAACTCTCGTCTTTCCCTCATAAGTCCGAGAGTCTCCGAGGAAAGTTTGGACACCTTACTTTTCCGCTGCGACGGGAAAAGTCTGCGGGACATGTCGCGCAGTGCTTTGACCACCTCGTCGGCCTTTTCGTCAACAGTACCAGTGGTTTCCAGTAGGGCGAATCGATTTTGAAGTTCCAGTTGGAACTTTTCGGACCCTAGCGCGGCTTGGAGCTGCGTAGGTCGGAGGGTAGGCCTCATCATGCGGATTCTCTCAGCTCGGAAATTGATATTTAGAGTGCCTCGGACAAGTCTGTGATCGCTTCCGGTATTAAACCTACTGATCACAGAGACATCTCTAAATATGTGCTTTTTATCCGTCATGATGAAGTCTATCTCGTTCCTTGTCACGTTATCGGGGCTCTGCCAGGTCCACTTCCTTTGGGGTTTCTTTTCGAAGAATGAATTCATCAAAAAGAGCCCCTGTGACTCTAAAAAGTTGACCAGCATTTGCCCCCTGTGATTTCGGCGCCCCACACCGAACGGTCCGACTTTCGATTCGCCGCGTTCCTGTAATCCCACTTTGGTATTGAAGTCCCCCATAACAACGTTGTAATGGGCCTTAGTCGTACTATGCATTGCCTTGGCAACATCCTCGTACATGGCCTCAGCTATGTCGTGAGAGCATGTCGAAGTCGGCGCATATACCTGTATCACTTTCAGGTAGTACCAGTCCGTGAGTTTTAGTACAAGGTACGCTACCCGTGTCGACACACTACTGATTTCTACAACGCTGCTAGTGAGTTCCTTGTTGACCAGGAAGCCGACACCGTCTTGGGAGAGCTGATCACCTTCGCGGAAGTAGAGTAGGTGGCCTGACTCCAGAGTTACCGTATCCTCCCCCTGTCTTCGGACTTCGGATAACCCTAGTATATGCCAGTTAATGCGCCCTAACTCTACCTCAAGTTCGGCAAGGTGATGGTCCAGCCTCATCGAACGTCCATTATACGCAGCCAGATGTAGTCGTCGTTGGTAGCCTGCCGTAACCCGGAGATTCTTCGCACCCTCCGTCCCGCCGTTACCATGACCGCTACCTTGACCAGGAATAGCGAGACCACCGGGAACTGGGGGCCGTTGTTTTCGCACCTTTTTCATTTGGGAGGATTAATGCCCGTAGTCACCACGCTGGGCATGCGGGTTGGTGACCGCAGAGCCAATCCTTTCGCAGCGATGACGCTGCTGCCCGCCATCGCTCTGGAGGATTTAGGTTGGCTTCTTGGATGGTTATACCGCCATCA
Organism: Aporophyla lueneburgensis; assembly: GCA_932294355.1. NCBI lineage: Eukaryota > Metazoa > Arthropoda > Insecta > Lepidoptera > Noctuidae > Aporophyla > Aporophyla lueneburgensis. The sequence goes on along the minus strand of OW028748.1, from coordinate 9,556,461 downwards.
ATCGGTCGCCAGCGCCTCGTCTGTCAGTGGCAGGGTGTACCGCGTGCAGGTGAGGTTGACATTTGGGGATCATACCCGGATGCCCGGGTATGATTTGCATTTACAATGACTTAATCAAATCAATCAACTTGCCTAGCCGTTTCTCAAGTATCTTGGGGTCAGCTTTCAGTCTTACTGGATGCAGCTTTTACATGCGAGTGAGTTTATTTTACATTCAACCCAGTTACTGGTTAATACGATACCTCTAAAACTGGTTGACAGACTTTCGTGGTTCTGACGATCCGTAACCATTGTCAAAGATCCCACATAAACGAGTGCTGGGAACAACAGCTTAACGTACTTTCCGAGACACAAACGGATCTTGGTATGTAAAGATGGTCACCCATCCACGAACCAACCGCGGCAAGCGTAGCTTAACCTGATCGATAGACCCGTGCAGCTATTATTACTAAGAATATACCAAAATGAATGAAATCCATAATACCATTATAGTTCGTCATTTATTTCTCTATCAGGGAATAACTTATGTCTTAGCTGGTCCCAGAACTCCATCCTTTTCTCTTCGGGCAGCCTCATCATCTTCAGGGTGGATCCCATGTTTAGCCCTCTCATGCTCTTGTTGGGAGTCAGAGGCAGCCATTGTAAGCCTTCTAGAACGTCGTCTGAGGAATGTGGTGTTGGGTTTCTGAAAAATAGAAGAACACGTTGTTTTAATTGTTGATACCTTGATAATTACATTCTTTAAAATTATCAGCAGGAATCTGTTCTTTTTCAAAATATTTATTTCATCATAGATTTCGTGCCCTTGTCCCAATTTATTTGGAGTCAAGTTCAAATAAATTTATCTGCCAGAATGTAGGTTTACAACGAATGATCTAAAATCTATAATGGCACTTTTTTCACGGTGTGCAAATACTTAATGTTACCTTGCACAGTGCTATAATTTTAATTAAATAAAAAAATCAGCAACAGGTCGGTGCACAATGTTTTTTTCTTCCAATATTCTCTTTAGTCTTCATCTCAGTAGTCACCCCCTTTCTAGCCATATCATCTTTAACCATCGTTTCGTTGGTCTTCCCCTACTCTTTTATTTTACTCACTCCTTCGCTTTACATGTCCTTACCATGACAACCGATTTCGATAAATCTTTTCAGTTACCGGTGCCACTTACAGATTTTCTCTCATTTCTTATTCCATCCATGTGTGTAACACCACACATCCACCTTAGCATTCTGTATTTTCATTTTTATGAAAAATAAGATATAAAACGTAAATACAAACAATGTAAACAGCAATAAATAAACTCAATGAAAATGTGGATTGAAATTTAATATCCAAAAATGAGATCATAAATTACCATTTAATAACACTGACGAACCACTATCAACATCAAACAGATTTTATTTTAATTGATTAAAATACTTCTCGGAATCGAGGCTCCACAAATAAGCGCCTTTGTAAAGTTGATCAAATAAATTTTAATTTCGACATACCAAATGAGAATACCGCACAAAGTACTTACCTCAATGCCCCGGTTACATTTTAACTTCACAATCTTTTAATACCATCAAAGCAAGCTCACCGTAAACTGACAAAACAATTAGAAAATAACTCCGCATTAAGGATTTGAGCCTCAACCACTTAAATTAGAATTCATTAACAAGAGAAAAGAGCAAATATTTAATTTGCATTAACCTTACCCGTATTTAGCGAAATTCGCCAATAACCTCACAATCTTCTTAATGAAGAGCCTTTCATTTGAAGTCGTGGCGGTATTATAGATTGTACTCAACGATTTACATTTAAATTGGTAACAGATTTTATCGCCTGATGTAGCTCCACTCATGTTTAGATTGCGGAGGAACGTGTTCCACATGATGTTCAAGGACCCTCGGAAGGTGAAGCGGTACAAGTAAACGTTATTACACGACACTTGGGAGTGCAGGCTTGCCTGACGGAGTATCGGATAAATCACTTGGTCCGACACATACTTTGCGTATCTCCTCAGACTCCTCTCCCCAACCGTCCCATTAACAAAATAGAAATCCATTATTTTCCTCCTTATCTTCCTGTAAAGTTTCGATCCATATTCGTCTCTGCGCCCTTCAAATGGCAATAAATACTGAAAGTTATAATTTAAATACTTTAGAAGTTTCCTGTTTCTCACGAAACCGTCCAGTTTGTGAAGGGAATCTAAGTTGCTGTAGCCTATCATAACTTCCACGGCATTATTTGTAATCTTTCGCTTGTATACTTCAATGGGGAATTTGTTCATGAAAGCCCTTTTCCCTGATACTTCGACAGTTGGGGAAAATGAATTAATAAGTCTCTGATTGTCCCTGACTTCGGTGCTATCGTACAGATCATGGCTGGCCACTAATAATTTCCTTACGGTGCTATTCGAAAGTAATTCATATAATTTCGTTCGATTCAACTTTTCAAAAGGTCCATTCAGATTCCAATACAATTTGTTCGTTATTTCAAAATTGTAGCTTCTGTAATTAGCAGGTGATAATGCACTACCATCTTGTATTATTATTCTGCTGAATAAATCTTCACCACCAGCAGACAATAGCAATGATGCCACTATGGGAGAAGTTGATCCAGAACCAAATACTGTCACCCTATTTAAATCACCATTGAAGTAGCAAATATTTTCCCTTATCCATCTCAGAGCAGTCAGAATATCCTTAGCTCCCATATTACCTTCAGCAAAGTTGTCCCCAGTGTTGAGAAAACCAAAAATTGAGGTTCTAAAGGAGATAGTAACCACAACGATATTTTCATCGATCAAAAAATCTGGGCCATGCATGTGGGCTTTATCGTGAATCCAGACAATAACGGGAACGGAGGAAATGTGTTTAATGATAGGAGTATAAATGGATAGGTACAGACAGTCTTCGGATAATCCAGATGCACAACTCTCATTGTATCGTATGCTGTAGTTGTAGACTGGTTTATTGAACCAACGTAGTGGACTTGGTGGCTGAAATAATTTAATGGATATAGGTTTCTTATTAAAATCAAACATACAGTGTGAAATAGATGTTTCATTTAAATGGTCACCAGCACTTATATGCTAATTGCGAAACACATTATCCATCACAATCTGAATTATTTTGAAGGTTATTGCTAATTCATTGCTCCAAATGTTCAAAAAAGGTGTCTGCTAAACAACGTAAATAATGCAATGAATATTGTGGTACTGTCACAATGAAAGCCATTCCTACTTTTAGTGTGTTACGTAATTACCCCGCAGGTACCTATATCATCTATACTTATAATAAAACTGTAGAAAGGTCAATTCTGTACATTGAAAATATATTCAAAATTAATACTGGAGGATGAATGGTGATCGATACTGATGCCAAAAATGCAATCAGTAAATTTTTTGTCTGTCTGTCTGTCTGTCCGTCTGTCTGTATGTGCACGCATGGGTCAAAAACTACTGAAGGGATTTTAACCAAACTTGGTACGATGGTAGTCGGTACTCCTGGGCAGGTTATAGGCTATATAACATAACGCTAAGACACATAGGAGCTGAGCAGTGACGATAAATTTGAAGCAAGTCGGATGAAAATACGCTTTCGAGCTAAAAAAAATTAACCTGGATTAACATATAGACTACTTTTTATTGCGGTAGTACGTTCACGCGGGACATTTTCCGACCTCCACGCGGGCGAAGCCGCTGGCAAAAGCTAGTTAGTAATACAAAGTACATCAAAAACTTGTTCAACTTTTGTTCTGCTGATAAAAATAATAACAGTAAAAAGACCTCCAAAGAAAACTAATTAAGAAACAAAAAAAACTCATGACTTACCTTGAACCTTAACTTCCCAATCGGCGGAACCGCATACGGAATTTTCCAAAATGCAGCAAAAGGTTTGTCTTCAAAAATCGTAAACAACTTTCTTCCAATGATCTTACTCCCATTTGTTTTAATAACATACAAATCATCACTGTTTGTAGCACTAATACAACAGGTAATGGACAACAAGACTATATACAAACTCATAATATATATAATAGTTTCGTTAAAAATCTTATTGAGTACAGATTGAATGATCAAGTAATACTAAATACTGTCTTAGAAAACAATGTTAGTGAGTTTAAAGGACACGTCATTATAAACATTAATAAAATCCGTGAAATGTTTTCATAATATTTGAAACTGTTGTAAATGGCCACAAGGTTTTCAGTCAATGCATTTAATGGTTTATCTGAAGGTTACCTTACATACGCTATTAAGTATTCATTAATCATTTTGAGTCCTGTTCTTCAGGTTTATTAGTCATTCGCACAAATTTACTCGCCCCAAGAAAGTAATAACATTAGTTTAGTGTCAGTATGTATTGAGTTGCTGTGTCTCATATTTAAACGCGAGTACTATATACAAATATTTAGTACTAAATTAGCCGATTCTGTAAGCTTAATCCTGGAATTTGTAGTAAAATCCATAAAAAGTTACAGGACGTTTATGTGGCTCCACAATTCAGACGCGTCTAGATGGAAGAACCTAGAACTCGAAAACTAGCCGGTGGGTATTTCAGAAAATTTGGTAGGAATGACTTTAAGTACCTACTTCGCATAAAACTGCCAATTGCCTATAGCGTACTTCTGGACTCGTTTATTCGCCCACAATATATTAACTTCATGCGAATTGCCGAAAGAAAATAATATGTATAAAGAAACTAAGTAATAACCCGTCCTTCCTTGCCAAAAGATGATTGTTGTTCACATTCTGTCGTTAGAGAAATTCCTCAAAGTTACATTAAAATTTGAAATCGACTCATAACATAGAGTTCCCCTTAATAACTTTTATCTTGTCAGTGAAACACTGAAAAGAAAACGGAATTGTATAATCATCTCATTGAACTATGTAATAGTCCCAGTCATTTGTCTTAAACATTTTCCGTCAACTATGGGTAGTGACCAAAAATATTTCACTGCACATTTCTTCTATAATTTCTAGGTCACAAAACTTATCTTATTTCCTTAGTAACTTAACAATAATAAATTACCGGCATTTTATAGACATAATAAAGATAAATACGTGGTCCGATAATCTGATATCATTTAACAAGTGTAGTGGTTTCAATCGATCATTGCACTAATACAGGTTGTCATGATTTAAACAAAATGGATTTTAATATAATTCATATTTTTATTTCTTTTGTTCTATGTTTTAATTTGATTGTGTGTAAAGATAGCCCAGTGGTAGAAACGACGCATGGTTCAATTGTGGGGAAAGTCTTGAAGACTCTTATAAAGAATGAGGAATATTTTGCGTTCATGGGTATACCATATGCCACTCCACCTGTTGGTGAACTAAGATTTATGGTAAGTAAATAGTTTTAAATCCCTTTTTTAGCCGACTTCAAGTCGGATTTAAAACGCAATAATATTGTGTATAACTGCAAATTACTACCCGAAAAATATTGAAAAAGTCATTTCACATAGTAAACAATTTCAACCAAAGCATTAAAGCCGTTAAAAAAAAGTCATAGTAGTTTATGCGAACAAAAGTATATTATCCCAAAAAATCAATCACAGAAATTACATTGAAAAAGATTTAATGCCGCCATAGAAATATAACAATACCATATCATATATTTTCCAGCCACCCCAACCCGTCGACCCTTGGGACGAAACGCTGCGAACAATCAAAGAAAAACCCGCTTGCATTCAATACAACAATAACGTGAAGTATGGAAACCCTCACGGTATGTACGGGGTCGAAGACTGCTTATACTTGGACGTATTCACACCAGCTATAGACGAAAAGAAACGAGCTGTAATCGTATTCATAGTTAACGACCATTTCCATAATTCGTATAACAAATCTAGGGACTATGCACCAGATTTCTTTATAGAAGAAGATGTGATAGTAGTTACTTTGAGCCACAGGCTATCAGCGGTTGGTTTTCTATCACTAGAAGATGAACTTTTACCAGGAAACTCAGGCCTAAAAGACATAGTCGAAGCCTTGGAGTGGGTCAAAGATAACATAGAACAGTTTGGTGGTGATTCGAATAGAGTTACTCTAATGGGACTGCAAGGAGGTGCAGCTGGTATTGATCTTCTCATGCAGTCAAAAGCAAAAGACCTTTTCAGTGCGGCTATATTACACAGTGGTACATCTTGGTCTTCCGCATATTTACAAGAGAATGTCAGAGAAAGAGCGTTTAAACTTGGAGAGCTTATGGATATAGGTTCAAGCAGCGATGTTAAACTTTTGAAAGAATTACAAGAAATTGATGCAAGCAAACTGCTTTCTAGAGATTTGCATTCAAGTCCAAACGATTACTTTAAAAACACTCAGAAGAGTGTCATTGCGTTTGGTCCCATTGTTGAAAAACAGCTAGATGGTCTGATAACAGAATACCCAGAAGATTCAACAGAGAAAATTAACATACCCATCATGATGGGTTCTAATTCACGAGAAGGCATGGATTCTATGATGCAGTACCTTATAGAACCAAGATATATAAGTTTCCTTAGAAAAGACTTTCCCTTTTTGCTGCCTAGACGTTTAAAATTTCAATTTGATCCCATAAAAGATGTTTACGATGAAGCTGCTAAAGAAATCACGGATTTTTATTTCAAGAAGGGTGAAATAAATATAAAGACTGTGCCAGACTTAGTGACGTATATGGGAGATGCATTAACGAGTTACGTCGTAGATTATACAGCAAGAATATATTCTAAAAGGTCTGTGAAACCGGTATATTACTATCATTTTGATTACGTCAGCGATTTGAATGAGAATAAGAGGAACTTGATGAAACATTCAACAATACAAGAAGGAACTTGGGGAGCAGCTACCGGAGATGAAATGTGCTACCTATTCAAATGTCCTGCTCTGAAAGATACGTACTTGAAGCTGGAAAAGAATGTACCAGAGGAAAAAATAGTGCAGAAGAAAATGATCAAAATGTGGTCGAATTTTGCTAAATATGGGTAAATTTCATTACTAATTACTTCACTTTAACGAAACAAAGAAGTGTTCTTGAAATATTTTATTTTGACACTCAGGTTTTATAGATTTTCGTGGTCAAAATTAGAACATAATTCATTTTTAATTTTGAAATTAAATAAAAATATTGGCATAGTGTACTCTCCTTCTCTATATGTACTTTAATTGTGCTAAATATCATACTCCTCCCAAAAACACTTTGCCCGACCTGGGAATCGAACCCAGGCCCTCGTGCTTGGCAGTAGCGCTTGCGACCACTAGACCAAGTAGGCATTTCCTATTACATAGGACTTTTACATAACTGTCGAAATGTTGGTGCACTATGAGTAACCAACCTTTCGAGGAAACAAGACAAGACGGAAATGACTAAATAATCGTAATTAACTTTCAGGAACCCAACACCAGAAAATGATGAAGTTCTTGAAGGCCTGCAGTGGCCACCATACACTATTGAAAACAAGGAATACCTCCACATCGACGAACACTTGAAAATAAAACAAGATTTATACAAACGCAGGTTCAACTTCTGGGACCAATTTATAGAGAAATGGGAACGAATGTCCGTTGATGGCATTGTCACTGAATCTGCTGATAAAAAAGATGAATTATAATAACTAACTGTTTTTTTTTTTTCATTTAGTAATTGTACAGTGTAATTAATATAGTGATATCAACTTCTGAATGTAGAGTCAATCTTGCAGTTTCTATACCACTATTGACCAATACTCCCATTAAATCCTAACTTCACTAAGGTTGAAATTATGTCACATTGGTTTTAAATCAAAATTCAATTTTAGCTTGGTAAGTGAATTGTGAATACTTAAAAAAATATAGTGGAAAAGTCTTTGAGATACGAACGGTTCATGGAGAAATCTAGGTTTGTTTTTAATAAGTAGTTTTATATTGCTTGGAATGATTGGTCTCGAATTTTCCGATTCAATGAAATTATCGAAAGTTCGGTAAACTGGAAACGATTAAGGTTCTTGATAAAATCCCAATGCATCCAAAAGCATATATTATTGAAATCTATATTGAGTTCTGACCGTTTATAATGGTGAAACGGCTCTAATGGTGAAGTAGTAACTCATTTCACCATTAGAGCCGCCTAAGCCAATTAAAAACAATAAATATTTCAATTTTTAAACTTATTATACGTATTATTAACCAGGGTCGACGAAATGAAGTTGAAGTTTAGTAACGGATGAATATTTTTGAAGGAAATTTTAGGCTCGTTCAGACTAGAGCGACGCGAGAGGCGCGCGCGAATCGACGATTTATATCCGTAGAACAATTTCTATGAAAACGCGCGCGACACTTCACACAGGGGCGACCTGTGGCGCGGTCATAGAAATTAATTTGCCACCACGTAGGCTTTATGCGGGTTGGTAGATGTGACATGCCATCGAAATTTTGGTTCGAAAACATGTGACATCTATCAATCCGCACTCGGCTCGCGTGGTGGTTTACTCTTATCCCTCTCACAGAAATCACCTGTATTCCAGCAGTGGAAAAATTACGTTATGTTAACTACGAACTGTAAATTATGACTGAAAATTATCTCAAAACACTCCCATATTACCCAGTTAACCAACTTCATTACATATTCATGTAGAAAAGCAGTTGAACCAGCTAGTACTTATGTTGTTTTACGATGCCTTAACCCGATAGTGTTGAACGTGACTCAATCCCGTACCTGAAACGACTTGCTTTAAATAAGTACAGTAAAAGCAAAGTACTTTGGTTTTTATCACCTGCAGGAACCGAGGAGGAATCAATTACTTACCTACGTAGTTTTATTTTTTCTATTTTGCATTTAGAATCGATATGTAGTTACCAAACGAGTTATGTAAAAGGTCGTCGAATATTATTGAAGTTCAGTAAAAAACTGACAGATGTTTTTGAATGTTTAATTTATTTCATTTCAATTTCAACGATTTCTTACTTAACTTCAACTATATCCGTCGACCCCGGTTACTTATCTATTTTGGTGTCTGTACACTAGAAAGAGATAGTTATAAGGATAGATTAAGAATTAAATGTGGGGCGAAAAAGTACAGTCAAATATGGGGCACATTTTTTAAGCCCAAAAGGTCGAAGTCGATCTACCAGGTTGAGGTACAAGACGCTACTGAAAGTGCCAACCTCGTAGCCGAATTCTGGGCTGACTATACTAAGATTGCTGTCAACATGCTAAGAAGAAGAAGAAGATACGTTTGCCAGGGCAGTTCCGGGGATGGGTGACAATATTTACATACTGTGCTATGGAAAGCACGTTAAGCCGTTGGACTCGGCTGACATTCGTTGATCTTTGACAGTCTTTACGGGTCGTCAGAACGAAAATTCTGACAACCAGTCTTACGAAGGGTATCGTATTACCCAGTAACTGGGTTGTGGAGGTCTGATTGAAAGTCGCTCCATGTAAAATACTAATATTCAGCTGCATCTGGTTAGACTGGAAGCCGACCCCAATATAGTTGGGAAAAGGCTTGGCACATTGATGTTATGGCGAAAATGATTTTTTGCCAAATCTAACATCTTTGCAGCGTCGAAAAAGTACGTAATTTTCATCGTCAAAATCAAATCTAATCAAATCAAAAGTCATTTATTCAAATAGGCTGAAAGTCAGCACTTTTTGAACGTCAAAGTTACATACGACATTTTCTAGTGCTTTACCTGGGAAGAAGAAGTGGCGGAACAAACTCCGCAGCAAAAGAGAGAGTCGATCGCTTCTAAAATTAATTATATTCATAAAATATAATATCTTTGGCTTTAACTTTAGCCCATGGTGATTGCAATCCCTTTGAGTATCCACCCAAATACTTATTGGAGCGGAAATTAAGGGAACGCAGATCATCTCAGAAATATAATACTAATAAGATCTTTATGAAGAAAAGATAAAAAATATAACGATATTAGAAAAAGAATTTTCATAAAAATTGGACGCCTTCAATTTTACAGCGTACGGGAATTCATTTAATTTAGGTGGGTCTCAAAGATGAAGCTCAACGGTTACCTGTTATTAATATTAAGATTCGATCTCGATATATCGGTACGAGGTCAAATTAAATTAGCTGGCAATACTTTAACCACGTGTTGGGTATCGGACGATTTCGAAAAATAATGAAAAAACAAAAAAAATATTCTTCCTTCTATATTTGTTCTACACTTGTAAGTGACACGGACACTGTACATTAAGGCAATCAAACGACAGTTATGTTTGGGTTTTTGGAAATACTTAAAAAATATTTACGTTCCACGGAAAATTAAGAAAACAGCGAACATTGCCCTTCACCCAGTGAAGGATGAAAAAATAACTGCTTTTTTTTGTTTGGTTCTATTCTTTTTCGATACCCAAGGCATGGGTAAGTATGGCTAACTAACTTAATTCGACCTTAGAGAGTGGATACTTCGCTTTGCTGTTGCAGTTTCGAACTTCGGCAAGAGTAAACGTGACCATTTTAAATTCTGTACCTTTTAAAGTTCATCTCTTAATATCACAAAGAATAACAAAACGGTGAAGGAAATAATCGATAGGAATTGACTTACCTGCTTCTTCGTTTTGATGGTAGGATTTCTTTGAGACTGGGCCATACCTGGACTTATAACGAACTGAAATTATCAATCATCACAGCAAAAAAGCAATAGTGGACCAGTAGGTAGTATTAACCGAGACTTATGTATTGGAGGTCGTGGGTTCGAACGATAAAATACGCTTTACTTTGTGACATTTATTTCAACACTACTGCTCTCAAACGGTATAGACAAACATCGTGAGGAAAACGGCATGTCCTAGAAACAAAAAATCGAAGACTTGTGACATCTACCAACCCGCACTGGGCCCTCGTGGCCTGGTCGAAACCCTCTCGTAGAGAGGAGGTCTCTGTCCCACCAACCCGAAATCAGTATCGGCCAATTTCGAATGAATTAATGAATATAATTTATTTCAACCCACCCACATCGAGATCATAATTCTTACAATTTAATTACAATAAATATATTTAAAAATAATTATTCAATTAATAAAATCAAAATTAAAATCAATACAATTAAATTAACAAATTAAAATTAATACAATTTAATGCCTTATTATGCCTATCAGCATTGGGTAATGTTGGTGACCTAGAAAACGATACCTTTCCTCATTTCATTAATGAAATCCACTACTATCTTTGTATAAAAAAATTACCAGTAGCAACAAAAAATCTGATAACAGACAAAGTACTTAAGTCACTATAATATTATTTATCGTACACCAGATAATAAATACTTAGTGTTAAACCCAAGATTAGTAACTATTTATCTATAGGACACGTCAGTTCTACCGACATGCGCGATTGTATAGTTAAACAAACAAATTATTAATAAAACATAACCAAGATGGAAGGAATAAAACCGTGTTTGGTTATTTTCGGACTGTTTTTAATCAAAATAATAAATGCTGATGTCATAGTAGATACAAGTTTAGGAAAAGTGGCCGGTGTTGAAGTGAAATCTATATTAAAAGATGAGAAATATTTTTCGTTTTTGGGCATACCTTATGGGAAAGCGCCGGTTGGTGAGCTTAGGTTTATGGTAAGTCTTCTTCAAACTTACTTCTTAAATAAGCTTTTTTCAGCGTAGGAACAATGCTTGACGGTTTCGAGCGACGTAAATTTTCACCTAACTTGTTCTTTTTTGTGTTTGTGTCCTTTTTGCGTCATGTTTACCGCAAATAAACGCATTTTCTATTTATTTATCCAATAATGTCACAGTTGGATAGTAAGTTGATAAAATACGGATGAGTTAGAGTGAGGATCAGCAAGAAGTGGCGTGTAATTAGAGAGATCTTTGTCCAGCTGTAGACTGCTCCTGAATTCTTATACCTAATAATATTGTTTTTTATTCAACAAAAACAAATAGTAATGGAGAATCGCAACTCTTCAAGAGTATTTGTTTTGGTTTAATATAAATGCAAATGCTAGCCATAACAGTTCCTGCATTATGACAGAAGTTGTAATATTAAATGAATCTAAGTATAGGTAATATTAACAACCTCGTATCTGCGTCTATCCGACTATGCTCGTATATATTAAAAGTTGGCTCCATATCCACGAAGTTATAATAGTATTCACGGACGTCGCTCCGCCGGGTAGTCTCTCACTATTTTATTTTGCAATAGTGACATCAAAACTTAGCTCATTCTCATAGTTTCTACTATAGATTTCTACCGTAGAATAAACATACCAAAGGCAATACAAAACTTGTAAATGCGCTCCTATTTTTAATGGCTCTTAGGAGATTGAACAAAAAAATGATTACATTAATTAACAAGAGGGCTTGTGGTTATTAATAGTGATAACAACCGCATAGGTCGGTCGATCAGGTTAAGCTACGCTTGCCGCAGTTATTCCGTGGATGGGTGACGATCTTTACATTGTCTACCAAGACTTAAAACCACGTTAAGCCGTTGGTCCCGGCTGTCATTTATGAATGTAGCGTTTGTCGTTATGGGTCGACAGAAGCCCGAAATTCTGACAACCAATTTTACCAGGCGTAACGTATTACCTAGTAACTAGTTGTGGAGGTCAGATAGGCATGTAAAATACTAGATTTCAGCTGCATCAGGTTTGACTGGAATCCGACCCCAACATAGTTGAATAAAGTCTAGGCATAGGATGAATATAGACATTAATCAACAACTTCATTTGCATATTTCAGGCTCCACAACCGCATGAAGGATGGACCGACGTTCTAGAAGCCAAAAAAGAAAGAAAACCATGCGCTCAAATGAATCTCCCTGTAAGACCTATAAAAAAGTATGGATTCACTGGTCAAGATGATTGCTTAACACTTAGCGTACATACTCCAAAACTACCAAGCAATGAAGAACTGAGCATGCCAGTAATAGTGTTTCTGTTCAATGAACATTTCAAAGTAACTCACAACGCTTCCCGGGACTTTGGTCCAGACTTCATCGTGAAAGAAGATGTGGTTCTAGTCACAATCAGCCACAGAGTCGGATCAATAGGCTTCTTAGCTTTCGAGGATGAAAAGCTACCAGGAAATAATGGAATCAGAGATGTAATTTTAGCTCTTAAATGGCTGCAGCAAAACGTTGACAAGTTTGGTGGAGACCCCTATAGGATCACGTTAATGGGAGTCGATGGCGGAGCAGCCCTTGTAGATCTTCTGCTAAATTCACGCAAGGCTAAAGGGCTGTTTAGTAAAGCAATACTACAAAGTGGGACAGCGTGGAATCCAGTGTATATGCCAACAAACCCAAAAGAAAAGGCGACAGCATTTGCCAAAGTACTCGAAAAGTCAGCGGTAACCAGCTCCAATTTACTTGCTGAGTTATTACCTTTATCTTCGATGGAAATAGTTACTCAAGATTCTGTTTCGGTGGATGCTGACGAAGGTAGAAGAACACAGATGGCAACTGTACCTTTTGGACCTGTAGTTGAGCCAGATCACCCTGATGCCGTCGTCACCCATCTACCTGAAGATGGCCCGATTGACATAGATATCCCCATCATGATTGGTTACAATTCTAGAGAAAGTATCGAAATCAATGAACGTAATCTTCGTAAGCCTCAATACCTTACATTTGCCGACCGAGACTTCCTCTTGGTGATTCCCGTAAGAGCTGGTTTCCATTTCGAATTGAACTCGAATATCTACTTCCGTGCTATCGACGAATTGAAAGAATTCTATTTCGATGAAGGCTATGTGAAGATAAGCAAACCTGGAGAATATCTGACGTATACTGCAGATGTGTTGGTTTTTTATCCCATAGATTATACATTAAGGAAGTATGTGAATGAGTCTAGTTCGTCTGTGTATTACTACACATTTGATTATAGCGGAGAACTTAATATGAGGAAGAACCAGGTTGTAGACAGTGCGTTGACGATGGAGGGAACATGGGGCGCTGCCACTGGAGATGAACTGTGCTATCTTTTCGTTTGCAAACCAATTAACAAGCTTTATAAAAAAGTTTTGCAAGATGAAGAGTCTGAAGAGCTGAAAGTTATTAGAAACATGGTTAAGTTATGGACAAACTTCGCCAAATCTGGGTAAGTTTAAAAAGAAAAACAAGATTGCTTTAGTAAATCAATTAGGTACCTAGTGTCTTTTGTCTACTTTTGAGGAAGGTTGTTGAAAGCCTCAAATATTAATGAAGGAATAAATGAATCGGTACATAATAATTAGAAATGTATTCAGCTCAAAAAAATAGGTACTATTTAATGGTATTATTTCTGTAAGTAGGTTTGTACAAACACTTTTACACGTTAATCATATTTTAAAACTAGATGATGTCGGCGTTACTTATTTGACAACTCTCAGAAGAAAGGCTTAAGCAAACTCATAGGTCTAGTCACTTTTAAAGTCCTGACATAATCTTGGTGAGATCATGTGTAGACTATGTAAATGATGTCTGAAACAGTATTTGAGGAAAAAAGAAACCAGCTAGTATAGGCGTAGTATAGCGATCACATGAAACGTTTATAGATTTATCATCCCACCGTCTCGGAAAGAGTATTTTTAATCTTCAATATCTGAGTGGAAAAGCCGTTTTTATTCTCTAGAGGATAAAGTAAATTGAATTTAGAACATCGTGTGCACTAAGTTTGTGAATTAAAAACATCATTAAATCTATTTACTTCTATCTCCATGGTGCCGAATTTATCATTCAACCTTTTTCTAATTTGTAAAACTTAGACTCGGAACCTTCTTGATATACTTTTTTTTTAATTTGCTTTGCGCGCGCCATTTTACTTTTCACGTCACCAACATTACAGTACCTAACAAAAATATTACACTCGACTTTTGGTAACTGTAGCAACGTTACTTTCAATTTTTCTTAATTATACCTAAGTATCATTTGAAATAATTTAAAGATTATTCTGTAATACTTACCTATCATAATGTAGTACATAATAAATGTTAATACCTAAACTGAAATAAAAGTATCTTGTGACTGAAATGCTTTTTTTTGCATATTTAGTCATTTCCTCGCTGAGGTGGGATGAAAAGTTACGTGTTGCACTCGAGTGCAAAGATTTTTCACCTCGTGCTCTTTTGATTCCCTCGCTAACGCTCAGGATTCTAATTTTTATCACTCGCTGCGCTCGTGATTCAATTTTAGAATCCTTCGCTTGCTCGGTCATCAAAATTGAACACGCGGTTAAAAAGCAACTTTGCACTCTTGTATAACAAATAACTATTATCTAGTTAATTTATAATGTTAAGTCTATTTCCATATTTACAAGGTACATAAGTAGCATTGCCGTTGAGGTTGTATTGCCATAAAACGTGGCAATGCTGCCAGCCTTTTGGGCACTTTTCCCATTGACAGCAATGCAGAGGAGTTTTTTGATACCCTCTGATTCGGTTCTCTGTTTTTATATAGATGTACATATTATTAATAATATATTATTCTATTTATAATTAAAATACCTCATTATTTCCCGTCTGCCTATCCCAGACAAAGAGAACCTCCTTCTCTATTCCAAAAAATCCAATTAATTTAATTTGTCTTTTATTCTCAGTAACCCCACGCCTGAAGGCAGTGACTTCACCTGGACCCCAGCTACCAAAGAGAACAAGGAGTGCTTGGTCATCAGTGACGAACTTCAAATGAAGAAGAACCTTCATGGAGACAGGGTCAAGTTCTTGGATGACTTCCTCGCCAAGTACAAGGCAATGGCAATCAATGGGGTTGTCAAAGATGTGAAAGATGAACTATAATGTTTTTCTAGTGAAATTGGTTTGAATATTTGTAAATAATGTTGAAAATAAATTATGTTAAGTGTTATTTTTATTTTTTTAAACTGATCTAATTTGCACTACTGCCCTACTAAACGCAAAAGCGTTATCACAAAAAAATCGTTGTTGATTTTTATGCCATCTGATAGCTTTTATATCTATTTTTGAATAATAAGTCTTTATAAATGTGCTTTGAATTTTCTGTAGAATAAAATATGTATTGCTAGAAAAAAATCTACATATTAAATAAAAACAAATCAATCTTTACATATGTAACTTAAATTATCTCGAAACTCACTTTAGTTGAGATACCGCTTTTGCGCTTAGTAGGGCAGTGTAATAAATTGTAGCATTTTTATTTGTATTAAAATCTTTTATAATAGCATGTATTATAATTACCTATGCATGTCTATATGGTTGAAAGATTTTTCTTGCAATCTGGATATACATAAATATCTAGTAATATTCATCAGTTTGGTGCCAGTAAGTGACATACCAGGATAATCATCATAAAAAAACCCTTTGATATTCATTATTACTAGTTAAAATCCTATCTAATGGCCCAAACGCTATACCCACACAATAATCAAAAAACCTGGGTTAGAGCAAAAATGGATAGATTTTACGGTGACTACCTATGATAGAATTACCTATGATAGTTTCATAAAGAAAATAAGGAAAAAGATTAGTTTAAAAAAAAATGTAATAGTGAAAGAACAGATAAAATAGAATTAACAGGACAGTAATAGTCTTAGTAGTGTTTTAGGTAATAGTATTTTTTTTTTTTTTTGTGAGCCATTCGTGGTGATTAAGATTATATCTATTACATCACGACCGGTTATCGATAATATGATAACGGTATGGTGGGCTTAGAACACAACACTTTATTCGAAAATAGATGCCTAATAATCGGTTAAACCAAACGTAAGGAAAATCCCGATAAATGCTTTTCGGATAATTAATTATCTACAAAAGATAATGCAAAAACCACGTACACCTTTGTTATCTGTAGTCTTAGTAAACTAGTCGGTATCAAACACAATGTGTTAATTCAATACTCACCGTAATAAATCGATAAAAATATTAAAATCAATCAACAAAAATGAGAACGTTAACATTTTTGCTTACAATATTTATTATCAAACAGTGTTTCTGTGATCACACTGTAGAAATAAGTTTAAAACAAAGTGTTGTTGTGGGCAAAGCAGAGAAAACTATACTCAAAAAGCAAGATTTCTATACATTTAAAGGAATACCTTTTGCTGAAACACCCACCGGAGAATTAAGATTTCAGGTAAGGCCGGTATAATATTTGCTGCGTATATTCAGGGTAACTGAACCTGTGGAAACTCTTAATTTTTTAGTTCAAATGGAAAGTTAAAAAGGAATGCTTCAGGGTTTATTTAAGGGAAACGGATTTAATTGTTTTCAGTGGTGGAAAAAGACTTTTGAATTGGTTTTAATTAATGGAGAGGTTTCTTGTATAGAAGGTTTATCTAGGAAAATTAACTGTTATTTCATGTTTTAAATGTTAGTTCATTGTTGTCACATTTAAATGCAAATCAATTACAACTTTACTGGAGATTTGCTTCAGCAGATAAACTATCTTAATCTCATGTTTCAGCCCCCAAAACCACACAATGGTTGGAATGGCAACCTGGAAGCTTTCGAGAACAAACCAACATGCATGCAATTCAGCTCCAGCATGAGGAATAAGGAGCCTTTTGGTATATCTGGCTCCGAAGACTGCCTCTACGTGAGCGTCTTCACACCCGACGTCAAAGGAAATGCTCCTGTCATCGTCTTTGACTACAACGATCAGTTCAGAACATGGTTCAATGGCACCGACACTTATTCTCCAGACTTCTTAGTTGAAGAAGGCGTCATTGTAGTCACAATCAGTCATCGACTTGCCATTCTCGGATACTTGACCACTGAAGATGGTGTCATTAAAGGCAATAATGGTTTGAGAGACTACATATTAGGACTGGAATGGATTAAGGACAATATAGAACAGTTTGGTGGTGATCCCAAAAGAGTAACACTGATGGGAAGCCGTGGTGGAGCTGCACTGGCTGATATCCTACTATATTCAGAAAAAGCCAAGGGCCTATTCTCTGGTGCAATCCTTCAAAGTGGAACGTCTTTAGAAGCCATGTATTTCTCTAAAAATCTAAAGAAGAAGGCATTCCAACTCGGAGGAGCTTTGAATATTACAGCCGCTGATAGTAAAGGCTTGTTAGAAGAACTACAGAAATTGGATGCCGAGAAAATTTTATTAGCTGAAATTGATACTATAGATACCGATTCAGTCGACAAATATCAGATAAGTTCCTTTCCTTTCGCACCGACCATCGAGCATGATACCGAAGATGCGGTTCTTACAACGTTACCAGAAAACGGTAAAGTTGTAAATGACGTTCCAGTTATAATCGGTTTCAATTCTCGACAAGGTCTAGACATGGTATCCCATTTAATATTTGAACCAAGCCTTGTAACTGATGCCATTGAAAAGAACATAGTAAAGCTTCCGATAAGGACCAACTTTAGATTCGTACGTAGAAGTTCTAAATACAAGGAAGCTGGGAAAGATATTGTGAACTTTTATTTCGAGGACAAAGCGCTGCATTACTCAAATATTCTGGAGTATGCCGTGTATATGGCGGATGTTTTACAAAACTATGCTGTAGATTTAGCTGCTCATAAACTAGCGGGAAGTCTGTCATCGAATGTTTTCTACTATGTCTTTGACTTCCGAGGACAGTGGAATGAGAACAGTCAGCTCTTGATGAGCAGGGCACGAAGAAGTATGGGACACCACGGAGCTACCATCGGTGATGACCTGTGTTACTTGCTAGTATGCTCTCGTATCAAGAAGAGTTACGATCAGGTTCTGGCCCTGCCTAGTGAACATAATGAGGTGAAAGTGACAAAGAAGATGGTTCGCCTTTGGAGCAATTTCGCTAAAACTGGGTATGTTTAAATGTGTAATGTATTATGTATTGTATACTAGTTTTTGCCAGCGGTTTCGCCCGTTTGGTGGTCCGAAATTATCCCGCAGCAAAGTGGTACTACTAGGATGAAATTATTAATTCTATGTGCTATAAACTACTGGTGTCCCGGTTATAAGGCCTGATGGAGCTACATTATTAGTATTAGTAGGCCTTCAATTTTACAAAACCACCTTAAAACATAAACATATATGCTACTTAAAAGCAAAATTATATTTTCTTCCGATATACTTCTTATACGTCAATAGCAGTCTCTTACAAATACTTTGATCAAAGCAGACAGCCCTATTTTATTGAAAGTTATTTTTTTATACCGGTTGGTTGACATCGGCACGCAACCTGTCACTGTGGTGGATTTAGTACATGATTTTGAACAACCCGTGAAGAAATGTTTCGTCATTTATTTAAGAAATATTACTGCTATACATATTTTGACCGCATACGTATTGCATTTTTCTATGAAACACCAGATTTTTTCGAGAATTGATGAAAAATTTCTACTGGGGGTCTAGAATCATATGCTGACTTGATGGATATAGTGAGCGTGCTGATATCCTTGACATCCCGTATAAAATCATGTAAAAATCTTCCACTCACACTCTGACGGCAATAAGGAACTTAACAGAAGCAGAGTCTAGCCTCATTAACATATACAAGTTGTTTTTCACTATATAAAATAATTTTGTTATAGGATCAACACCCTAATTGCGTAGCACTATCAATCACAATCTGAATCAATTTGAAGGACATCGCCAATCCATTGCTTCAAATATACGAAAAATGTGTCTGCTCGACAGCGTAGATAACGCAATGAATGACGTTGAACTGTTAAAATGAAAGCCATTGCCAATTATTTACCAATTTCAGTAATTTTCCGAAGCAATATGATAAACATATGAGGCTTTCCTGGGTTGTTGAGTACTGTTTTTCATCAGTTTAGACCACATCTCTTTCAGGGCGAATATTTGAAGAAAATTATATTCCTTGATAAATATATAAACAGAATAATAAAGCTGAAGTGCGTCATGCACTTACCCTGCTGATCCTTGTTTACGGCACGGAAGGCTAAATCTCCCAAAGCCTAAGTCATAATTATACCAAATACGAAAACTAACACACAATTCTAATTTCAGGAACCCCACGCCTTCATCAGATGACCATATTCTAAAAGGCATCACTTGGAAGCCGATAAGCAAAGGCCCTGATGCCGATTACCTCCACATCACAAAGCAACTCAAAATGAAGACCAACCCTCTTGGAAACAGGAAGCAGTTCTGGGAAGACTTCTTGGAGAAGTATTCCAAAATGGCGGTCGATGGGGTTGTTGATGATGAAGCAAGGGAGGAACTATGATGACCTGTTACGTGTTTGGTTTAGTGAATATGATTAAAAATTTAAATTGAATGTTTTTGTAGTTGATTATTTTTTTACAAAAAAAAAACTTTCATCAATTCCACGACACAGTCAAACTTCTCTTATAATTCGGAGAATATGGATATCTTAGCTATGGATTGATAAATATACAGGACTCTTTACCTATGTCATTACCACATCGTGAAAATCACATCCATGATGATCATGGAATTGATGATTCTTAGGGGAGACATTTGTTCCCCTAATTTGAGGCCATGTCCCGACCCAGGCCAACGTTTTCGATGGGCACACATGTACCTTGATCATACCTGTGTGTCCATCGAAACCCGTTTAGCTGTTAGGGCTGAAAATATAACAGATAGACAAACAGACATACTTTTGCATTCATAATATTACATACATAACATCACGCCTTGTTTCCCCGAAGGGTTGGGCAGAGATATACCTATAGTACACCCACACTTCACCTGTTATGTTTAAGTCCCATGTAATAGGGGCAAATCTTTTCTCATCAACCGAGCACAAATCCAGACTCCGAGCTGCTACTGTGAAATTTCAGATAGAAAAACCCAATAACACTTTACTCAACCTGGGAATCGAACCCATGACCTCATGCCCAGCAGTAGCGCTTCCTACCACTTGACCAACGAGGAGAAAACTTTATAATATTAGTATGAATGAATATGTAAGCATATGTATCATTTTTACGTTATTCAAATCAAATCAAAATATTTTGATTGCACATAAACCAACATAGGCACTTATGAAACCGAAAGCTAGGCTAGAGCCGGCAAGACACTCCATGGTTACTCTTTTAAAAATAATGGGCTTTTAAAATGGTTTAAAAACTAAAAAACATTACAGTGTTAGTAAGTATGGGAGAACAGTGTAGGACTGTCTATCTGACTGCAAATAGAAAATTGTCTACAGTCTACAAGGCCTGCAACGTTCTCGCTTTCACAAAATATAAAAGAATCTACATGAATGATAGTATTTCATAAATAAAGCATTCGAACCTATTCAAACATATGTCATTATTGCCATTATTAGCAAAACATAGCGCACTACCTATTTTTTTAGATGCTCAATATATTTTTATGATTTTATTCAATTCTATGGTTTAACTTTAATATAGCGCAATTTATCTACAATACCTGCTCCACATGCCCCGATACAAACATAATTAAAATTATAACATACATAAATGTTTAAACTTGAACATTAATTTTGTTCAAAACATTCTTAAACAACAGCTAATGACTCAAACTTTACCTGAACAGGCTTTAATTATACTCATTTGCTGATAATTAAGTTGTAATAGAAAATATAACATAGGTACTTTAAGTAACATACCTACATAGGGAAAGTTTTAACAAACCAAAGTTTCATTGTTAGATCTTAGAAAGTTCAAATCATTAAACACACAGCACAACAAGTTCAAAACATCAAGTGTTGAACTTAAATCCCTATGATGGGCTGTTACTGACAAATTCCAAAAAAAAAATCATAACGCAAACTTTTAATTCGAGTAAGTAGGTAACTCCTCCTCTCTAGTATATTATAGTAGTAAGTATATGCTCCCCCGTGCCTAGGAAAGCACGTTAAGCCGTTGGTCCCTACGCCTGATCTCTCTCCGGTCGTGTCGGGTTGCCGTCACATCGGACTATGAGAGTGAGGGAAGAGTGAGTGCTCCTGTGTCTGCGCACACTCTTGTGCACTATAATATCTCCCGCGCCGATGGCTAGTCTCCGTTGAGATTGGCCGCCATTGCCGAAATAAATGGTCTGGAGGACTATAAACCTTTAATTACATTAGTAGTATGTTAATAGTTCCTGTGGATCCCGACTTATTATTGTGTGGCGAGAGTAGGGACGCCATCTTTAGTACTTCGTCTAACATCGGAAAGAGTTCCTAACAGGAATCAACGGGATATTTGTTGACAATCATCGTCAATGTTTACTGGGGTGATAAGGACGCACTTGAAGAGTTTTAGACAGATCCGAGGTGGAAAAAGAATAGAAAAACCAGTGCTTATACACTGCTGCCTACCCTTCTGAGCATAGATATATACTTCTCACTTCCACATCGCATTTTGGTCAAGATTGAGAAACTAACGTTCAAATCTAACAACTAGCGGCATCTAGCAGGACTACAAGAGAACTGGAAACACAGTGTGTTTTCATATCGTTAACATAGATGGCGTTAATTTACATGCTCGTGAAAATATTCAGGTTTCTTTTGTGATGTCCTTTTTCTTGAACCCTAAACAAAGCATAAACCCAAAGTACCACAAGACAAGTACGAAAATTAGCTAAGTAAGACACGTATATTCTAGATATATAGTCCCTTTTATCGGTTACCAATTTATAGTTCATTAAAAATGTACCTACACAATCATAAAGAAACACAGTTTTTTTCAGTTACCTGTGCCAGGACCACGGTAACTCTTTGGAACAAATCCGTGATGCTGGCAGGTATCGGTCCTCGCTTCAATATGTGCTGACACCTCTTTGAGGTGCGCGTGGAACTCAACGCGCCGACGACCCGGGAAAAAACGCACAGCTGCAGTAATTATTAAATACACAGGAGGGATGTAGGTGGTGGTTTGTATTGACGTAAATACTGTTATAATAAACACTATCGGTATAAACCTGCTAATTACCTGTCCAAATTATTTACACCATTAGGTAACGCCAATTATTCAAAGATAAAATTGAAATGCCAGTGCAAGTGCACGGCTGCATTCAACTTGTTAAATACTTAATTATTAATGACGATGTCACAGTAACAGAAAGGCGGTTTTTATCGCTTTGAAAAACGATTAAAGAATATTTTAATTTTATGTCGTCCAAAACGACGATATATTTCGTAAAAGCACCATAGTTCACAAATCTGTCACTTCATGACAAGTAAATATCACGATTTTCAAAGTTTATGCATTATTTTTTATAAATGACTAGCTGACCCAGCAAACTACGTACCGCCTCAGAATCAATAAATGTTGTGTTAACTTATCAGATCCCACCAACACAAAGCAAAGAGCACCAAATACCATATACCCATGTTAGACCAAGTTATGACAAACTGGAACTTTGAAGGCATAAAGCGTTTTCTAGCTACCACACACCCATGATAAGTGAGCTCCTACCAAATTATGCGAACCTAGTACTTCCAAGACATAAAGCGTTTTCTAGCTACCACACACCCATGTTAGGTGACTTTGAATTCTTAAGGGGGCGCAGTGCAAAATAATCCAAAACAGCCGTCACTGTTAAAGAGATAAAATCAATACTTTTACCACAATTACCATAAAAAATATGTAATGATCACCACAATGAATGTTTTAACCGATTATAGTTGGCAGAAATTAAAAATATTCTATAGTTTGATCAATAAAAATTCGTAAAGTTAAACAAAAATCTTAAAATAGCATGCTCTTATTTAGTTGAATTTTGATAGTAAACTGTTAATTTTTTTTTTTTAAACTTGCATTCATATTAATTTCTAATTATCATACTACAATTTATAGTTTTTATATTTCCGAAATGTTACTTACTTATTTTATTATTAATTTTTGTTTTGATTCACGCCCTGTTTTGAGTCATACGAAAGGTATACGGGTCGAAAATTCAGTCGTCCACGAGAGCTCAGAGAGTGGTCACGTCGCATCGTGGAGCGATGCGCCGGTTACGATAATTCGCGATCTATTGTGTTCGTTTACGTTGCCGCAAAGAGTGAAATAGGGTAAGTCACATTTGTGTTTTTTTTAGTATGACTTATATTTAGTTGGCATAACAAAATTTTACTTTTTATTTATTTTTTTCTGCTTACATATTACTACTAACATTTTTCTTAAATAATTGTTTTTTTTTTGTTATCTTTACGTGAGGACTTGTAATTGGCTTTCGGATGTCTAATATTTTTTTTGTCTGTTTTATTTAGCTGTAAGCCCTCCATGTACTAAATAAATAAGTAAATAAATATTGGAAAGCGTAAGGCCAGCTATTGTAAGAAAAAAGTTGGCGCTCATTTCCGTAAAAAAAGCCGTTATCAAAAATGTACGTATTTATATTTTGTGATATTAGTTCCTTTTAATTTGTTTTTTTCTCTAACATGTGATATGGATGTCGTGGCTTTTGGGGGTGGCGTTTGCAAATCTGGCATTCAATTTAAAATCCAAAATGGCAAATGTAACTTTTTCTCAAACGTTCGATATGGGTGTCAAATCTGGCATTCATTTTAAAATCAAAGATAAGCGAATTCAACTTTTTTCAAAGATTCAATATGGATATCGTGTAGTAGGTTTTTGGGGGTGCCAATTGCCATTCTGACATTAATTTTCGAATCCGCTTGGTGAACTAATTTTTTTCGTGAAACTGAAAATTTATTTTATAACCTCTATATAGTAAATTTCTATCCAACGAAAAACTCTTTAAAACATAGAAATGACTAAGGTTTGTTTGGTTTACATTGTTACCCTTGTATTAAACACTATATTATTATAGTGTACCAACGACTCTCAATAGCGAAACAATACATCTTTATTTAGACCCCAATAAACATTAATTTCACTGACCTTCAAGCCAAATACTGATACAAGGTCGTAAATATTTCGTACTTACCATGGAATTCTTAGAAATGTGTTCATTTCTTTGTTGTAATTACTTAGCACGTGTTTAATTATTGTATCTTAAAATTATATTGTTTTTTTTTCGTTTCACGAAACCTCTTTATAGCGCAATAAAATACCCGGTCCTTTCAATTTCGCTATAAGAAACAACGAAACGGGCACCAAAATTCCTAAGTTGAATTTAGGAATTTTGGTACATAATAGATGTATTCAGTCTGTAGTCCAAACTACAAATATACCTCTAGTAATTGTCCTTATGGTTGGAAATATCAATCATGTTTTTAAATGAATGATATAAAATTCCCGTTTTTTTTATTTTTTTTGTTATTGTATCCTCTCACAAATTTTGGTCAGCTAATGGCAACTTTGTGCGTTAAATTTAATTTAACGTCCCTGGAAAACGTTGTTCATTTTCATGGGCAGAAGTAATTTTTATAATATGGCCACACTTTTCGTTACACTATATAATGCCAAAATTTCATAGCTATTGGATAAGTAGTAACAAACGGATAATGTGGGTATTTTCCTATATTGTACTGTATTTATACCTACATTATCCGTTCTATAAACTACATACGTAATTTTTTATATCATACAGATTACTAGATTTATTTTCTGGATTTATGTGGACAGCTACATAAAAACATCGAAATAATCAATATGCGAATTTGCAAGTCACTCAACACAACGAATCAAATTTTAAAAATCCTAGGATACCACCTTTTGTCGTGCAACTGCATGCGGGCTTCGAGCAAACTTGTCAATGTGTGCGTAACGACGCACACGACTAGCGCGCTGTAGTAAATACCTATTTGCCGCGCGCGTCGTATGGACGGCGCAGTCTTAAATAAGTGTTCTTAAATTTTCTAATTTTCCGCGCATTTTTTTTAATTTTTTTCTTTCAGAAGAACCTTCTCCTGACAATAACAAACACAACAAAAAAAAAAGTGAAATCGGTCCAGCCGTTTACGCGTGATGGCGTGACCAAGGGAAATAGGGATTCATTTTTATATAGGTACATAGATATCTCGCAGATCACCCGATGAGGTTGTCGGCTGCTTAGCCGGACTTGATTGACAGGGCTAAAACTAGAGCGACTACTCGCTAAGGGGGCTGTCCTGTGGGGTCCGGACCTCGGCTTAGGGCATCGCTGGTAGGTGCTGCCCAGCAAGGGACGGAATCTGCATTTGAAGACTCTCACACTCTGTATCGGAGACTGGATCGAAACGATTATATTATTTAGGGACGAATCTAAAGCCACAGCCTCAGCGGCGTATGCTGGCTCAAGCAAGGGTCAGGGGCGGATACCGACTACCTAATAACGCAAGAAACATACAAAATTTGGTAGGTCCAGTTTAAGTAAAAGAGATAGCTATACATATTAATAGTTTATCACAGAATGTTTACACCGCCGACGACAAGAACTCGTTTTTCGCAGCGACAAGTGCCAGCCAAGAGAGTAGCCACTCGGCGACGCTCGCTTGACGGGCAGAACACTGGCTGATAGACTCATGCTAGGTATATATGCATACCAGCAAGAAATCGCTCATTGACATCACGAACTTGCTGCTCGTTGGTCGCCAGTTAGTTTTCAGTTGTTATCTGTACTAACTTCTCGTTAATCGCCAAAGGTGGGACAACACGAATTCAGCACCCTAATTGCGAAACACACTATTTATCAGAATCTGAATGGGATTGAAGATTATACCATTGCGTCATTTGTTCGAATAAATTGTCGGCTTAGCAAAGTAAATAACGCAATGAATGTTGTTTAACTATCAATATGAAACCAATTCCTATTGGCATAACTTGCTATCAGTTATGCAATTACCCCCCTGATCTCATATTGTATGCTATGTCAGCTTAAACTGGAAATGCACAGCTTAATGTGTGGCCGTGCGTACCTACCAAGGATACAAAATCATAGACACTAGAATTTGTCTAAAAGTTAGAGAGTTTGAGAAAGTTACTCAAACTAGCATTAGCGCATCGTTAACTGTGTGCGACCTTAACATGGGTCGTTATTACAATCTGTTATATAATCTTGTAGGTAACACAGCACACCGACCGGTTCGACCGGTCGTTAACATGTTACTAGCGGTTATTCGTAACTTTAGTGATCAAACCTTCAAAGTAAATGATGTAGAATTGAGGAGTTTCTACACTAAATATGGTAATGACACTAATGTATGTAGTATAATGTAGTAGTATAATGTAGTATTGTGTTTAGCATTGTAGGTTTATTATTTAATTATGTTGGTTCTTCTCGTAGAAGGGCGGGCTGTGCTGGGGCGGCTGCTGCAGGTGCGGCAAACATCAAACGGCGAAAATATTACTTCCAATCTTATTGGACCTAATCCATATTTTCGAGTTGTTTGCGATTGAGAATCTAGGGCAATGGGTCCGAGTGACTACTTAGTTTTCCGAGACTTTACCGAGCGGTGACCAGAGGGCTGGCCAATTTTTTTTTTTTTTTTTGCTGACTGGCATGTCAGCCAATGGGCCAATTTTGACGATTCTAACGTCCAATCGATTTGTCATAATCTTGTGAGCATCACTGAAAATCTGACAGTAATCAAAATTCAATATGGTGACAACCGGACGCCTAATTGAGAAAAAAATTACAGTCGACGAACTAAGTATGCACGTCAAGTGGGGTATCATTGAATAGGTCATTGAAAATCATCCTTTGGTTACTAATATGTAATTATTCAATTTGAGTAACCATTTTGGATCTATAATGATTTAAAGTTGGTTAACAACCAACTTAAATTAATTTTCAAAATTTTAATTATTATTAGCCTAAAAGTGTAAACAAAAAAGTAAATTAAAAAATCACAAAACCCGACTGCGCAAAAAGTGAACTTTGAAACTACAGGCTATTGAGCATAAAAGTCAAGTTCTTAAAATGAATCTTTTTTAAAGTTCACTTTTTACGCAGTCGGGCTTTTTTTTTAGATATCTACCTGACTGAGTATTTCGTAATTGCATCTCAACCATCCTATAATATTTTTTTTTGCAATAGTTTTATAGTAATTCCATGCAAAATTGAACAAGGTTCTGCAAATGCCAATGATTCATTATCTAATACTGACTACCCGCCCCTGCTTCGCTCGATTTTTATGACTTAGCAAAACATAGAAATTTCTATATTAAGTACACATAAAACATAATCAGTTTATAATGCTCCCATTTCTGGGATACAGGCCCTAACTGGGCCGTAATCCAATAATCACGCGGACCCAGTGCGGGTTGGTAGATGTCACATGTCCTCGAATGTTTGGTTCCAGGACATGCCAGTTTCCTCAAGATGTTTTCCTTCCCCGTTTTTAGAGCAGCGGTCACTAAATAATTTATTTTACACAAAGTAAAGTGCCAGTCTAGATTCGAACCTACGATCTAGAACTTGTAAATTGCTGCCGTTACGACTTGGCCACTACAGCTCCGCAATCAGCACCGTCAGCGGCGTCAGCTCCGTTATTGTTTTATATTATTTATTTATTGTGTTTTTATGGGCCTAAGTTGCCTGAAATAAAGGATTGTATTGTAATGTATTAACTATATGAAAGTTTAATATTATTGTGTTATTACACATAAACCATCTGGCATAAATTCTGTAGATATTGGTAGACACCGCATCAAAATCCGTTGCGTACCGTCAAACGGGGTCAATAGGAACGAAACTTTAAAAGGAATTAGAAAATTAAAATAATATAGTTCGTTTCCTTAAAAGTCTGCAATGTGTTGACTGTAATATTGTCGCGGTTTCTACACTGCCAAATACGAACTACGCATCATCACACAAAATCCTGTATCGCGCAAGCAGTTTAGGTACAGTACAACTAGCATATATACAACGTCCCGACATCAATCGTCAGGCAGTTACCCACCAGATACGACACCAGTTTGGTCGGAGGACCTTCCTCTTCTAGGCAGGCTGAGTGTACTTTAAACCCTGTTCCTCATACCGCCAAAATATAATCTTCTATACTAATATTATAAAGAGGAAAGATTTGATTGTTTGTTTGTATTGAATAGGCTCCGAAACTACTGGTCCGAATTGAAAAAATATTTTTGTGATGGGTAGCCTATTTATTGAGGAAGGCTATATAACATCACGCTACGGTCAAAAGAAGCGGAGCAGCAACGAAAAATGGACGAAAACTGGCAGGCAATTCGTTGCGACGGGAAGGGTCACTGGAGCAAAAATTTGACGCGGACGAAGTCGCGGGCAGAAGCTAGTTAACAATAAAATTCAAATTCAAATTCAACATTTTATTTCAGACCAGGGATCCATAGTGTTAGTAAGAACTTAGTCTATGTTAGTAAACACAAATTTAATAAAATAAAATAATAACACCTTAATTAGGTACGTGAATATGTGCACGCACGTGCCTGCCAGCCCAGAGCCTGATAAACGGACCATCAACCTTGTCCGCCAGTGTAGCTAATATACTGTTAGGGCTGCCCCTGAATCGCCGCAACATCGATGCACACCGTTTGCGCATAATGGCATGAAAGTCATCTATCCGCGCATCCGCAAACATGCCCGATGCACTGCAAAACCGAGGCAGCCCCAGCAATATCCGCAATGCATTATTATACTGCACGCGCAGAGCGTTGTAAGCCTTCTGCGTATACCTAAAGTGCTCTTGTTGGCAATAAACTATATTAATTCAATGTTAAAACCTATTTTAAAGTTTCGTCCCGATTTACCCCAGCATAACAGCATCCCTATTCACCCCGTTTGTAGGTAGTTAAGAAGAACAACGCCCACACACAGACGGCCCGAACCGCGACTTTACTTTATGTATAGGTGAATAGATTCGCAGCAGCCTTGGTATTATAGCAATACCAGTAAGTATTTTGTTGTTATGGCTAAATTTGCTAACGGCATTGAACATGTTTTGAGCCCAAAATTGGCTTTCTGTCTTAAACGTTTTAATGTAAATACATATGATGTATCTTTATACGTTATAATAATTCTGTACGTGTGTATGTCACTCAAATGCTCCTAAACTGCTGGACCGATTTTAATCGTTGCTTTATTCGTGCACCTTGTGGATCACCTATACTTAAAGGACACTCAGTACCCTTTGTGTACAACATAATAATGCTTTTAGGATGTTTTTGAACCTCCCGAAGCAGCCCTGCACGGTAAGGACTTGCGTAAGGTGGGAGATGAAGACGCCCGCCGTGGCGCCTAACCAGCCACTCCTCAAAGAGAGGACTTGCCGCCGCAATTGTGGCATGCCCATTGAATCCCTGGATGTTTTAGATTTACAATTGTACCAGTTGTAGGTGGCGCTGTTTGGAGTGGACAACGTCTGTCAAATCCTGTAGGAAACAAATAAATTAATCGTTAACGTTTTGAAAATAAGCTTTCCTCTTTATGGCCTCTTGAAAAAATTTGAAATATCATGTGGACTATCTTCATAAATCTTGATAATCATTTCAGCCGAAAGACCGGTCTTGGTACTCTTGCATCCAGTGGATTCCTGCTAGCTAAGTTACGGTATTAACTAACTAAAGTAAGCCACATCATAAGATTTATAGTGATTTTAAAGTAAGTACTAAGTAAATATAAAATTAAAAGTTAGTGGTTAGCCTCAAAGATTTTTGTATGTTGTATTTGTATCATAGTAGTCAAAAAATATTAAGTGTTAAAAATCGGTTATTATCCACTCAATATTTAGCCATTTCACGGCATCTTAATTATCACCATCTCCACATCAATACTACTTTTGTTTAAAAGGTGTGTCCTATGCTGTTTCGAAAAAATAATCTCTTTCGACATCTGAGAAGGA
Organism: Aporophyla lueneburgensis; assembly: GCA_932294355.1. Taxonomy (NCBI): domain Eukaryota; kingdom Metazoa; phylum Arthropoda; class Insecta; order Lepidoptera; family Noctuidae; genus Aporophyla; species Aporophyla lueneburgensis. The sequence goes on along the minus strand of OW028748.1, from coordinate 9,525,915 downwards.
TCGTTTTGGAAATGGACAAATCGACTTAGAAATGTGAAGGTCGAGTTATATACTAGGTTGTGTTATGCAAACTGACAATAGCATCGTAATAATAACACAAATGATGACGTATCGATCTTTGAGTTACGTATTGATACTTAAACCCAAGATCGAGACCTGTAGACTTGAAAATTTGAAGTCACAGGTATTAAAGGGATTGTTCGCGCCAATGGATACTGTGGCATCAAATCTACTAGATCGAAACTTAAATAATGTCCATTTGGCTTTTCTAAGAATATTATTGAACATTCTAAAATAACAAATCTAATCATTCCTATTTTGAGGTCCTAAAAATACTAAATAGCCAAGTAACTGCGACCAATTTGGACGTAGCTGTTGGTCACTGTTTCAAGCTAACCCAATCTTAATTGGTTGGGTAAGAGCTGTGAGGGAGGAGTGTCAAACATCTCACTCCTCCCGCTTGATCAGACGGGGCCCGCAGGGGCAGGCCAGTCGGGGGCTGCATTGAAGAGTGATTAAGTGCCCCTGTAGCCCCCGGTACAAATATGCGAAGGAACACGGGGTGGTATTAGTCAGAAGAAGTCAGACAGACCCCGCCGTCCGTCCCAAGGCGGAGGACATCCAACGGGATTTCCACATCGTAAAAAAAAGGTTGGAACTGTGGCCAGTTTGGGTGCACCGCACGATAAAGAATACTTTGCTTTGAATAAATTAAGTTTTGACCATCTAATTGGGGTGTATGTGGTTTTGTGTTGATTATTTTACACGTTGTATAATTTTCTTGTAACCAAATTGGTACTTATGCAAGTACAAGACCATGGTTCCTTAAACACACAATAAAAATACGACAAAAAGCTCACTTTGAGATTAAGATTTATTTCCTGCCTCGATAAAAACAGAAATAGGTATGTAAGCAAAAAGAAACTGTTAATCCTTGAAGTGGTCTTACAAATATTAGCCAGTCATAAATATTATACTTAATGATATTGGCAAGTATTTACAATAAAGATTAGAGTTACTTAGCTATGTTACGATATTGACTATAAACACACAAATCGCTAAATTGGTTTACAAATGTGCATCTGGATTGAGGGCCCATTTTTTGAAACCTTGCGTACCGAAATAAGATTTATAGGGAAATTAGTTAAAAATAGTAAAAACTTAAAGCAAAGGGTCATAAATTTCTTAAACGTGAATTAAAACTGTTATGATGAAATAACTGGGGCCCTCAATCCAGACGCGTGAATAAAGTGGCATAGCCTAAATCTCAGTAAGTACTATCTCTGGGCTAATAATTTTTATTTAAGAATTTAGTTAAGAATTTCTTAAATACTATAAGAAATTCCCAAATCTGTAAAATATAACATTACCGATTTATGGCGGCATATCTAGGGCCCTCACTTTATTATTGTTTGTACTGAGGAATCTGCAAAACATGAATATATCTGAAGAAATACATAAATACGACTTTAACATGTTTTACTTACCTACCTATGTGAATTAGTTAAAAAGAAATAAGGACACAAAACTTAATTGTTAAGAAGTAAATGAAAGTCGAATTTTACTAAAAAGTCTGAACTGAGAGCCCAATATTTTCGGTTTTATTGACTAGGCTCAACCTCATAGATTAACGCAAATTAGAATAAAAGTTTTAACTATTTCTTAATTAAATTGTAACATATCGTTCGTTCTTCTAAATGTCATACTTTAAGAGAAAATTGATTTTCAATTTTTTGTAAGAGAATTATTTGTAGGGTGACCATAATGTTCAAAGTAAGTACCTGTCCAATTTGTAAAGTGCATTCAGAGAGTCATAATATTTGTAGCTAAAAGTACTATATACCTACTAATTACAATTTGGCTTTCCTTATTTTTAATGTAATTTCTATAAAATAAATAAAACTAGAACATTTATTTAGCTTCAACAGTGTTTGCATAAAATGAAAGGCAAACTAACCGACTAGTAGTATGTTATACATGTAAGTAGTCATCGTATCTATGGATCACTGTAGCACCAGATCAAACCAATTTATTGTGATAAATAAAACACGATCGGTATAATTATAAAAAAACAATTTACTTCACATAAATGTTACCTTAAAATAGTCTTATATCCTAAAAATACGAAATTGTGAGAGAGCAAAGTAATTTTTAGTGATAAGTGCAACTATATCTCTGATTTAAAAAATAATCATTTTTTTTTTACTATTTTTTTTTATTTGTTTAGGCAACTTGGCTCATAGTATTACCTTAAAGAGAAACATCACGTAAATAGAAATTACATTAAAAATAAGGAAAACCAAATTGTAATTAGTAGGTATATATATAGTACTTTTAGCTGCAAATTATGACTTGCCGAATGCACTTTACAAAATGTACAGGTACTTTGAACATTATGGTCACTCTACAAATAATTCTCTTTCAAAAAGTTGAAAATCAATTTTCTCTTAAAGTATGACATTTAGAAGAACGAACGATATGTTACAATTCAATTAAGAAATAGTTAAAACTTTTATTCTAATTTGCGTTAATCTATGAGGTTGAGCCTAGTCAATAAAGCCGAAAATATTGGGCTCTCAGTTCAGACTTTTTAGTAAAATTCGACTTTCATTTACTTCTTAACAATTAAGTTTTGTGTCCTTATTTCTTTTTAACTAATTCACATAGGTAGGTAAGTAAAACATTTTAAAGTCGTATTTATGTATTTCTTCAGATATATTCATGTTTTGCAGATTCCTCAGTACAAACAATAATGAAGTGAGGGCCCTAGATATGCCGCCATAAATTGGTAATGTAATATTTTACAGATTTGGGAATTTCTTATAATATTTAAGAAATTCTTAACTAAATTCTTAAACAAAAATTATTAACCCAGTGATAGTACTTCCTGATATTTAGGCTATGCCACTTTATGCACGCGTCTGGATTGAGGGCCCAAGTTATTTCATCGTAACAGTTTTAATTCACGTTTAAGAAATTTATGACCATTTGCTTTAAGTTTTTACTATTTTTAACTAATTTCCCTATAAATCTTATTTCGGTACGCAAGGTTTCAAAAAATGGGCCCTCAATCCAGATGCACATGGTTTACAATGCTATTTATGTCACTTGGGAGATGTATTATAAGCTCATTACAACTCATCGGGCAGTGCATTCATAAAAGACTTATCAAATTATATCGTCACTTTTTATTATTATGGTTTTATTAGCTACGCCTGTACCTATCTATATATATATATGTAACAGAATCTTGGAACTCGAATTTCAACAACTTTAAGACATGGTCCAATTTATTAAGTATATTACATGGAATACAGATTTAAATTAATTAAGAAACAAAATTATAACCTAAATTAACTAAAACTATTTATTTACAAATAAAAAAAATAGCGTCGCAAAATCATCCGCATAAAATTCAATACAAGACCATGGTTCCTTAAATATCCAAAAAAAAAACGACAAAAAGCTCATTCTGAGATTAAGATCTGATGTCTTTTAAGACATTAGATTAAATTGAAATTTTACACACTTATCAAGGACCAATGACAATATATTTTTTTTGTGCCATTATCCTGGCCATAATCACCAGGATAGCAAAAAGGAAACTAAAAATACGTGTATATACATATCCAGCATGGGGTGCTTTTAGATGTATTTTTATAATGACTCTACTTTTATCTGTATTTGTTGATAAACAAAACTTTTTTGCAAAAAATTAAACCGCCGAAAAAACTGAAAAGCAAAAAATTATAAACCTTAAAATTATGAGTCGGCGCTTTGAGTGATCTTTGTTCATAGATTTTTCAGCGCCGACTCAAAATTTTAAGGTTTATTATTTTTTGCTTTTCAGTTTTTTCGGCGGTTTAATTTTTTGCTAAAAAGTTCTTATTTTATACTTTTTTGTAGCTATAATGTACTTATAATACTTGGCAAGGTATACCCTATCTAATAAAAAAAGAATTATCAAAATCGGACTACTCTGTATAAAGTTATGCGTGGTTATACATTACAATCAGTGAGTGAACAATCAATCATCCCGTTTTCCGACCCTTAGGGTTCGAATTTGTTTTCCAAACTTATATGGGACCACCTTGAGAGTATACCCTTTCCAATAGAAGAATTATCACAAACGGACCACTATATAAAAAGTTATGCGTGCTCATAAATAAAAAAAAAAAAAAATATACGCGTCGAATTGATAACCTCCTACGTTTTTTTTTTTCGTCGGTTGATAATTACACCAAGTAATATCAAACACCCCACGCTTTTTTGCATTAAAATGATTTTATTTATTCTTATTTTTAAATTATTTGATACTTTTCAGTTTAGTTTTCTGTTAAAGCGTGTTTTTTTTTTTGTTTTTTTAAGCTATTATTTTTGTAAATACTCATAAACCTTATATACTGATGAATTAATCGTTTTAGGAGAAATTATTAAAGCCTCGTAACAATTGTAACTTGTTAATTGAATAAAACAAAAAGTGTGTATAAAACAGTTTAGTTGGTCTATTATTTGTTTTATACCTAGACAGAACCGACTTCTTGCTAAATTATTACAACCACGCCCTAATTGCGTTACACACCATCATCTGCCCAGCCTTTTCCCAACTATGTTGGGGTCGGCTTCCAGTCTAACCGGATGCAGCTGAGTACCAGTATTTTACTTGGAGCGACTGCCTATCTGACCTCCACAACCCAGTTACTGGGTAAGACTGGTTGTCAGACTTTCGGGCTTTTGACGACCCGTAACGACTGTCTAAGATCTATGAAAGACAGCCGAAGCCAACGGCTTAACGTGCTTTCCGAGGCACGGAAGGGTGAAGAAGTAAAGATGGTCACCCAACTACAGACCAACCGCGGCAAGTGTAGCTTAACCTGAACGATCGACCCGTGCGGCTATCTTTACTTAGCCACAAGCCCCTGCGTAAAACATCATCGATCGGAATTCGAATCATTTTGAACGATAATGCTGATTCATTGCTTTATATGTTCGAAGCCTTTGTCTATTCCATAACGTATTCAACGCAATGAAAACTGTTGAAATGTCAAATGAAAGCCATTCCTACGGTTAGTGTGTTACGCGATTACCCCACGTGTCTAGAGATTTATTGCTGAATGACAAAATGCCCTTTAACTTTATTATTATACTGTTTTATGACATAACTTCTTTACACAGTAAAAAACAAAGTCGTTTTCAGAGTCTGTTCGCTTAAAACATTTAAACTACGCAACAGATTTTAATACGGTTTTCATCAATAGACAGAGTGATCAAGAGGAAGATTTAAATGTATAATATGCGGGCGAAGCCATTGGTATTGGCTAGTATAAATATAAATTATCCTAGAATATTGACCAATCCGAAAGAAAACCCGATAAAACCATCGTATGCTTAGCAACTAACTTAGAGATCACTGAGCTAGCCTCAGCGATGTTCTTGCCCTTCACTGACCTGATATGTAATTACGTGTACTTAACTACCGACTATTTGAGATCAAGGTAAACCTACGTATATTTACAGAAACTTGTCTGCTTCAAAATAAACGCCCTGACTGAGAACTATTAAAGAAAAACGTTATTTATAAAACGATTTTCCTCATGAATAACAAACTGGTTATTGCTACTAGACAATACGTCATTTAAGTCGTAAATGCACTAGCCTACCTCTGTAGTTAGGTACTTACTATGATAAAAAACGTAATACTGAAATCGGATGAGTCGGCCGCGCCAGGCGTTGGTATGCTTGTCGGGGACTGTCGTAGCCCGTGCCAACCATTCCCATATAACAAAGCTAAAAGAACGCGCGCGACTCCCGACGGATCGGATGGCCAACGATGGGCCACCGCAGGCCTCATCGGAAGCGATGGTTCCCGTGGCCTGTCACTTGGCCGGGCTTGGCCTGTCAGTTAACGGGCCGTGATACTGCGGCATAATACATCAACCTACTGATGCTCAGAATTTGATAGAGTCACCAGTATAACCATAGAGAATATAACCACTAGAGAGCGTATACGCCGATTTCTTCTAAGCACACGACTCACCACTGCCGGCCGGGGGACGAGGAAGAATACGCGGCTGCAATTGGTCAGTTCAAGGTCAAGCTGCGTAGGTATGCCAATCGTAGGGCTGCTGTACTTCATTAAGGGAAAATAGTCGATATCGATAAAATGGATTTTAACATTGTGTTAAAAATATTCAATTAAAACCATAGAAATACTATTTAACCAGAAACAATCAATTACAACCAACCAACCCGTACTGAGCCCGCGTGGTAGATTACGGCCCACTCCCTCTCAAAGAGAGGTGGCATATGTCCCAGCAGTGGGAACATTATAGGCTGAGATACAAAAACATATAAATATAAAAATACATATATATATATATATATATATATATATATATATATATATATTATATATATATATTATTTATATTATTTTTTATTATTATTATTTTTTTTTTTTTATTTTTTTTTTTTTTTATTTTTTTTTTTATTATATATATTATTTTATATATATATATATATATATATATAATATAACGAATGACAAAAACAAAAAAAAAACACGTATTCTGTTATTATTTATTTTTAAAATGAAATAATTTGGTATATGTCAGGCCACTATCATATTTGACGAAATGTCAATCAGGAGCAGTGTCGAATATTTTATCACAGTATGTGAATTGAATAAATTATTTTTATTTTCGATATCGATTTTCAGCTATTAAAGGTAACAGCACAGAATTTTACGATAAAAATACAAAGGGAAAGTAAGGGATAGAAGCATTAGAATTATCTTATAAAAGAACGAGACATTTCCAAAAGACATCAACGCGCGCGACTCAACCGTGTGCTCGTTACCCATCACCATTTTAAATAGACCCCTACGGCGGATCAAAATTTGATTAAATCAAAAATACTTTTCGTACTGTTTCCTTTCCGATGAAAGGTTATGCCATCCTTTTTGTAATTAAATATCTTGGAATGTTTCCCACAACACTTCACCGAGCATGAAGGCATTTTGATGCGTTATAATTGCAGATAAAGTTATATTATTTGCATAAATTTAGCGTGCACATAGGTCTAACAATTGGTCACAACTAAAATGGTTACTAGTACCGTAGCCTATGCATAGGCGACAAAATACTAATAGTTTTCGAGCGTCGGGCACTATGCGCAGTCAAGTTGTTATATAGTCTTTGAGTATAACACACGACGTCACGTACTTACTAAACAGAATAATCGACGTTATGAAATCGGTGTTTTCTTAAAGTTATTTTTTTTTTTTTCATTTCACGATTTGTTTTTTCGTATAAACATCTATATATGGATCCGAATCTTTCTGACGGATACTCCTAATCCCTAATCGATTGCTACATTATTCGAAAAATTTGTCAGCTCAACAATGTAAATAACACAAATGGAGGAATATAAAACAAATGCGGTCGACACGGGATTACAAGCAGAGTATGAATATATAAAAGCCAGAGTATCACACAACATAAGAAAAGCGAAAAGAGATTATTACCTAAAGAGGTTCGAAGAAAATTCAAGTAAGCCACGAAAAATGTGGCAACTCATAAACGATTTGTCGAAAAATAAACTGCATGAAAAAACTGGACCGGACAAACTTGAATTGGCAACTGGTACCATTACGGACCAAAAAGAAATATCTGAAAGCTTTAACTCATATTTTTCGACTATTGGCTCAACCCTAGCAAATATGATTTCAAAAAAATCAAATGTAAGTCAAATTTTAGAAGACTGTAGACTTACTGATAGAACGGAATTGCATTTTCTGAAACCAGTAACTCCAAAGGAAGTTATTACCATAATTAAAAATTTGGACCGTAATACTGATGCATTGATGGTATTAGTACAAAATCAATTAAATGCGTAAATGACATTATTGCTATGGAACTAACAGTCTGCATTAACTATTATATGGCTCGAGGTATTTTTCCCGACGATTTAAAAATTGCAAAAGTTGTACCAATTCATAAATCCGGAAGTAAATTTTACCCGTGCAATTATCGCCCTATTTCGGTTCTCCCGGTGATTTCTAAAGTTTTCGAGAAGATTCTTTATAACCGATTAGAATCATTCCTTACTTCAAAAGGCTTCTTTTACCGTAAACAGTATGGATTTAGACCTCAATCAAATACTCTCGCTGCTACAATTGACCTCGTAACCAAAATTAAAAATAGAATAGATCAAAAACAAATTGTGTTAGGTATATTTATTGATCTTAAAAAAGTCTTTGACACCATCAGTCATGACAAATTATTACAAAAACTAGAACTCACCGGTGTTACAGGCAAAGCTCTGGAAATTTTCAAATCATATATGGAAAACCGTAAACAAATAGTTAAAATAGGTAATTATGAAAGCAATCCCCGTGTCCTGAATTTTGGCGTTCCCCAAGGATCAATATTGGGCCCCCTAATGTTCCTTATTTATATTAACAGTATTAGTGAATTGGGTCTCAAAGGCGATATCTCCCTTTATGCAGACGATAAAAGTCTCTTTTACTTTGGACACTCAGTCGAAGCTATAATAGCCGAGGCTCAAAATGATCTTAATTTGTTGAATGAGTGGTTTCAGTCGAATCTTTTAACTATTAATATTACAAAAACAAATTATGTAATGTATGTTGCAAAAAATAAAAAAATGAATGACAATTTCGAACTTAAAATAGACGGCCAACTACTTAAACGAAAACCTAAAGAAAAATATCTCGGACTTATCTTAGATAGTCACCTAACCTGGAAGCCACACTTGGAAAAAATTAAACTTAAACTAAGTACACTCACAGGGGCATTACGCAATATAACAAATTGTCTCCCTCGAAAAGTAAGATACCTTATATATAATTCTCTGGTTAAGCCTCATATCGACTATCTCATTGAAATCTGGGGTACTGCAGCGAAGACTAATATAGATCCAATTCAGCGAGTTCAGAATAGATTAATTAAAATTTTATTTAACTATAAATTTCGGACACCTACTGAAAAGATATACGAGGAAACAAAAATAATGAATATAAAACAAACATACATTTACTACACATGTACTCTAATTCGTAAAATATTAAATAAAGAAATCCATTCCAATATCAAATTTGTAACAAAGCAACAAACACGAAAGATTAACTTAAGGCGTGCTAGTTACTTAGTGACCCGCCCTCCTAGAACTAACTATGGAAGAAGAAATTTGGAGTATGAGGGTGTTACAATTTATAATAAACTAGCTTTTGCCAGCGGCTTCGCCCGCGTGGAGGTCGGAAATCTTCCCGCGGGAACATACTACCGGGATAAAAAGTAGCCTATGTCCTTTCTCAGGCTCTAAACTATCTGTGTACCAAATTTCATTTAAATCGGTTCAGTAGTTTTAGCAGCAAAGCAAGACAGACAGACAGACAGACAGACCGACAGACAGACAGAGTTACTTTTGCATTTATAATATTAATAGTATATATAGTATATAGTATGGAGTATGGAAGTATGGATAGTATATAGTATATAGTATATATAGTATATAGTATATAAGTATGGAAGTATGGATAGTATGGAATATGGATTACCATCAGTAATAAAGAAAGAACAAAGTTATGCCCGGTTCAAAAAGCTACTAAAAACTCACACAATTAATACATACAAATGAGTGAATAAGCAAAAATAAAAATGTATATTAGCATAAATAAAATACACAAAATATATAAATTAACTATAGGCTTCTAAATTTTAAATATACATTCGTAATTACTTTACTGAAACAAAAATAAATAAAATCCAATCCCAAAAATATTTATATGAACTGTATAAGTACCCAAAATGTATATTTATTATTATTATTAATTCATTTATTTCAGACATAGTCCGTAATTATAAGTTTTATATCCATTAAAATTACAAAAATCCAATTCAATAAAACGAGAAATATAAAAGAGTAATAAACTAAAAATAAAATGGTCTTGTTATAATAAACCTACCAACTTACTATTATCATACTATGCCATCAATGCCACATCCAGTAAAAATCAAACTAACATCCATGTTGTGTTTTGTTTTAGTTACGATCGAGTTGTTTTCTGTTTACCCACATTGTTTCATTTTTTTTTTTCTATTTTGTTTTGTTATTTTATACACGTACATCTGTGCGCTCTAATATTAATCTTAGTTTTTAATATTGTTTCTCAGTAAGTGAATTTGTTTTGCAATTCTTTATGAGAAATAACGTTGTTCTAAACCGAAACCGAATAACGCAATGAATGTTGCTGAACTGTCAAAATTAAAGCCATTGTTACTGTTAGTGTGTTACGCAACTACCCCGCAGACGTATGATGTATATGTTATAGGCAAACTCCGAAGCTCCGGCGCTCCTAGGTTGGACTGGTCAATCCTCAGGGCAGACTGAATGACTTAGTCAAAGCCCAAACAAATGTACATTTTCGGCCTTTGACTAAACAATTTTCGTCAAACCTGGGAGAGACTAATTTGGTCAGGCAAACGTCAAAACACAATTTTATTAAATCGGGGTTTGACGAGTCAAACTCCGATATAGGTATGAAGTGTCTTATCTTCGTATATTTGGAAGCATTTTATCATTTAAGCAGCTTTCAAGTCTTAAGAACCGCTTAACTCTGCCAGTTCTGACACCTGATTGGTCAGCTTACGTGATTTTCACTTTTATATTTGAGATGCTTTGAGAGAATGCCGTGTGGCATTAGGCCCGCCTTTTGTACGATGTGCAATAAAGTATAAAATAAATAATTTTAAGTTTTTTTATGTGAAATGAACACTTATTTTTATTCAAATTAGAAATTTTCTCTTTAAACTTTACTTTTAAAGCTTCTTTATCCACGTTTTTAGTAACAACAACACCGTTTGATTCACTCATCTTCAATTTTACAGACCGCGAGAGACATTATGAACCTGTTTAAACATGTTCAGATCAACGTTTGACCGAGTTTTGCAGTCGCTTCTAGGATTGACTAGGCCAAAACCGAAACAGAATAATTTACTTTCGACGTTTGACTGAAAAGTTAGGAGCTCCTGGGTTTGACTAAAAATACTTCAGGCAAAGGGCGAAATTGAAATGTATTTCGGGGATTGCCTGATGGCTTTGGCCAAACCTAGGATAAACCAGTCCTTCCGCGAAGAGACTATGTATCGGACTTTGACTATAACATATATAAAAAGTGTTTCTGTAAATTCTGTCTACCCCCATGGAATGAAGGATTGAATTTATGTTCGTGAACAATCAAAGGTAATTTTGATTTATTAGATATTGTTATATCACGGAGTGCCTACAGTCGAATACATTGTTAACCTGGATAACCTTGAAGATTCTAGATTTGCACGAACGTTTTATTATGCATTCTCTGTTGTGGTTTAATATGCAAATATTTACGAATACATCGAGATGATTCTTGCTATCAGTTGTTATGTAATATAAATAAATATGAATTTAATTTAAATAAATTACTCAAACGGTGATACATGCGTAATGCAATTGTTTGGAATGAATTACTTAATTTTAAAACGCGATATTTAAGTAATTAATCGTTTTGATTACAAGCCGATCGAGTTCTTGCAATAATGTGTGTGATGTGTTCCAAAAGTATCTGACGAAAGTGTAAATAAACCCTGTTCTGGTTAATTCTTCCAAAAACTCATATATGGCAGTTGCGATACCAGGCAATTGACCTTTCTGAACAACATCACCACTAAAGTCACTAAATTTACTTAGACTCTAAAGTGTTCCTCCCCATCTTTACACTCACATCTAACTTATGCTACTCGCTTTTCATTTCCTTTTTTTTTCTTTACATTTAATTATGGGTAAGTAACACACGCTCTATTTCTCCGAAGGGTTGGGTAGAGGTGCCTACCTACAGTACACCCACATTTCATCAGTTATGTTTCTGTCCCATGGCGGCGAGCCTATTGTCATCAACCGGACACAAATCCAGACTCCTAGCTGCTATTAAGAAATTCCGGATAGAAAACCCCAAAACCGCCTTGCCCGACCTGGGAATCGAACCCAGGACCTCATGCTCAGCAGTAGCGGTTGCGACCACTAGACCAACGAGGTAAACTATGGGTAAATAGGTAATACTATTTGTCTGACATCTTATATTGTCTGTGGACTAATATCATAATTATGTTGTCATGTGTACCTATGTCGATTAGTGAATAACGTAAGAATGCAGTCGAGGACATGAATCCACTTCTTCTTCTTCTTCTTCTTCTTAGCTTACCAATAGCAATCTAAATAGAGTTAGCCCAGAATTTGGCTCCGAGCTTAGCATTTTCAGTAGCGTCCATCATCTCCTGTAGCGTGCAGACAATAGGACACGCTGGACAAGATATCAAGTGCCGCATTGTTTGTGGGACAGCACCTGATACAATTCATAGATGACTCCGCCCTGGAGGATACGAATAAAATCGATTGAAATGACATAACGAGCTTAAGTAACATTAATGACAATGAAACCTGTCAAAACTAAGATGCCCTGTTCGATGTGAGAACCAATAGTGATTCAACATAAAGGCTCGTACAGACTAGCGGGATGCGATGGTCGTGCGTGATTCGGCGATTTATATCCGTAGAACAATTTCTATGACCATGTCGCGGCGCGACAACCTCTGTGTGAAGTGTCGCGCACGTTTTCATATAAATTGTTCTACGGAATTAATATTCGTCATTGAAATTTTTTGATCACACGAACTGTTTGAGATTCTGAGATACATAATCGGTCAAAATGGCGGTGCTTGGCGGCCGAAATGTTGATGATGATAATTACTTTGCCACTGGGTTCCGCGAATAAATACAAAACATGTGTACGTTACTGTTGTGTTGTTGTCCGTTGTTTTCATATGAACAGGTCTAAATGCATTGAGCACGAGTTAATAAGAAATCGATTAGGAACACTAGGACAATTCTTTTAATCGAAGTATTAAACAATCGATTAGCTAATGACACCTTTGACAGGTGCTCATGTCGAAACTAGCTTATCATCAGGCAAAATTAATGCTACCGAAAAAATCTTGATATATGTACTCTTCTCTCATCCAAAAAACAATGGACGGACTGTCTGAAAGATGATTTGGCTAGAAAAGGGGTGACTACCGAGTTGACGACTACTATGTTGGTATCGGCTTCCAGTCCAACGGGTGCAGGTGAAAACCAGGACTGAACATGGACCTACTACCTATCTGACCTTTACAACCCAGTTACTGAGTAATACGATACTGATGGAAGAAAAAGACATGTGATAACCCGAAAGAGCCAACGCCAATGTTTTACAAAAAATAAATATTTCATCTTATCAAATTAGTTGGGATGAGGTTGAAAGGACGATAGCTAAAGGTAAGTTTTCATTCATAAAAAATGATTTAAGAGTAGGAGAATGATGATGATGATCAGTATTCCCATCCAGCTCTAAATAAAGGGTATCTTCGTATTCATTCATCTATACTATTATATATATTATATATAATATTATAAAGCTGAGGAATTTGTTTGTTTGATTGAACGCGCTAATCTCAGAAACTACTGGTTCGAATTGGAAAATTATTTTTGAATTGGGTAGCCTATTTATCGAGAAAGTCTATAGGCTATATAACATCACGCTACAACTAAGAGGAGCGGAGCAGTAATTAAAAATGTTGGAAAGAACGGGAAATATCGCACAGGTAGGCGATTTGATGCGACGGGAAGGGTCGGGGAACAAGAAATTTAACGCGGACGAAGTCGCGGGCAGAAGCTAGTTTTAATATATTTTTCTCTATTAAGTGTTTTGTGTGTTCACATGAATAAATAAATAAGAAAATGGCTACGATCTGTTCTCGTACACCTGGAAGTTTAATATTGCAAAGAGAACATATTAAAGCTTAGTTCGTTTGTACCTATATTAGTTAGGTACACATCGAAAGCACCTGGCTTTACTTTGAGTAAATTATTTCATCACCACTGCTCTTAAAACGGTGAAGGAAATCATCGTGAGGGAACCGACATGTCTTAGAACCAAAAATTCGAAGACATGAGACATCTACCAACCCGCACTGGGCCCGCGAGGTGGATTATGGCCCACTCCCTCTCACCGAGAGGAGGCCTATGTCCCAGCAGTGGGAACGTTATAGGCTGCTCATCACATCGAACAGTTGGTACATTTTACACGAGGTATTCCGTAGCGAACTTTAACTGCGAAGTAAATCGTAGTTTATAATTATTTTAAATGCAGAGTTAATCGCTTTTAGCATACAAAATGAATGGGAATTTACCGTGCAGTTCCTTCGATGTGATGTATATAATTATTCTATTTTATATTTTGTAACGATCAATGTATAGAATTTCAATCAGAGGGGTGATTGAATAACATACTAACACTACGAATGGCTTTCATTTGACAGTTCAACAATATTCATTTCGTTACTTACATTGTTGAGCAGACGATTTTTTCAATACACGAACCAATGGATTAGCAATATCCTTCAAAATTCTGATTTAAAGTGTGTTACACAATAAGGGTGCTAATTAATTCACTGGAAGCTTTAGCCTGGATTCATACGTGTGACAGTTACTCGGATAACCATCGAACCTTTTAACCACGTATGCAAAAGAGGAAGATGCAAGTTTGAAGCCTTTATTAGTATGTGTGTCACGTTTTGTGTACCTACCTATAGGTGTCAATTTGTCCATATAGAGTTGCATCAGATGTACTCATTTGTTTATGCTTTTGTATTGATTTGTGTTTGTATACAATATCAACGTAACCTAATATCTTAAATAAATTATGTTCATACTTACCTACTGTGCCTCAGCCAAATTTAATATTTAATTACTGTGTGAAAATTCAAAACAATAGTATGTGTAACCTTCCTGATGCCAAAATAGGATGTTTATTTTGGTCCAACGATTCTTTAGAAAATCCTAAATCCGATTGAACAGAAGCTCATTATTTTTTTCTAACTTATAATTAATTACCATTCTTAGAACTGGTTTTGACTTTATACGGAAATGACATTCTCACAGAATCATTAATTTAATCACCTTGATAGTAAAACCTTAAGATTTGAATAAAAAATCGAACTTAGCACCGTTGGTAATTCGAATCTGCTGCGCCATTTGATTATCAAGCAAAGGAAATAGAAATCATATAATTGCTCATAAATTATGTCTGTTTATCTGTAGGTAAAATAACATGTAATCTTTATATAAAGATGGGATGTAAACACTTTGTAAGTTAGTTTATACCCTTTTTAAGAAAGATACTCGGCTGGAAGATATTGATATTTGACACACATAAAGCACAGTAATAATATATATACAGTAGTCTATCTTCATACAAACGCTCGGAACGCAAGTCATACCTACGCGCCTCGAGTCTGGTACACTCCGAGTACATTCACAGTCGCGTACGCACCGCTTTGATAAACGGATGGCGGGCGGTGTTATTGATGATTTTGTTTGTAAGCAGTTAGCGTGTGATTTATGAATATTTGATAATAATCAGTGCAAGATGATTACCATGGTAGTATTTTTTTTTTTAATTACTTGAAATCTCCGAAAGGAAAGACTAGATTTTTTATTATACAGACCTACTAGTACGAAATTTGTTTATTTTTTAATACTTTTCCACCAAGTAAAATACCTGGATTATTGAATAAGTAAGTGGATAGGGTGAAAAAAGTGACACACGAGGGACCTACCTGCGCTCGTAGTAGTAGCAGGTAGTTTCCTAGCCTGGGGTACCCAATCTTTTGATTTGAATCGATCCTTTGGATCGAAAATCATTGAATCGATACACGATCTAGGTCGCAGGATTTGAATTGGCCCAGCAAAGATCATATCGTAATTAAAAATCAATAAAAGTTGACATAATTTACATCTTCCACCCTTATCACTTTTAATAAAAAGCGGTCCAAACATTTGATTTTTTAAATAAAAATATAATATATACAATCAAAGAAACGCAAGTAGGTAAATGAAGTTAAAATACTTTATGCGGGCAGCCCTCCCGCGTCTATCGCGTGTTTACGTACCGAGTCCCAGGCCGAGTCAAAATACTGTGTAGTAATTTGACTCGGCCTGGGACTCCCCATATAAACTTTATGCACAGTATGTGCATAAAGTTTATATGGGGAAGGAATGCAGAGAACTAATTTTTTTTTATAAAATATTGCTTTATAAATACACTAAAATTTAAATGAATTATGGTTGAATGTCGACCTCTGGGCGATCACTGGCTTTAATAAATAGACTCGATACATTTTATCTTACGGTAGGCTACATTTTCAAACAATAGTATCTATTAAAATATTTTTTGTGATAATAATTGTAATAAATTTGATATAATTTATTAAAATTATTCCAATTTAAGTATTTAATACAATATTCTCTTCTCTCCGAATTGTTCCTCGTGCATAAAAAAAAAAACAAACTAAAACAATTTAATTTCTAACTAGCAACCCTACTAACACTAACAACAAGGAACAGTAACAGGATCTGAATCTAGTAGTTCCGACTTCCATACAATTTCCACAATACGTTCCTTACAATTTCCACAATACTGTGCAAAACAAAGGGATATCTTGTTGCTTATTTTTCCGCGCAATGTTCATCCGCTTCTATCCTCTAGCACGTCTTGTCTGCGTCTGAAACTGGAAGATTCAGTTTCTTGTGTAAACGTTTTGTTAAAGTAAAACAGGATATCGAGTTTATTGGAGTTTGAACACTACAATAGAAAAGTACCGAACTTTATTTTGAAATTAGACGGTTCATTGCGTAACACACTATCGGTAGGAATCGCTTTCATTTTGACAGTTCAACAATATTCGTTGCGTTATTTACGTCGTGGAGCAGACATTTTTATTTCCAAAACGTGAAGCAAACGATTAGAAATAATCTTCAAAATGATTCAGATTCTGATTGATAGTACAGTCAGTTCCCTGCATTATCTGACCCCTGTTCCTCATTTCTTCTGTGTAGGAGGGGTCAGGTTCGCGTGATTGTTCGAAAGAGATACCGTGACCCTGGCACATGGGCAACTGATGGAACACGGGTGGGTTTTAGTCAGTAAAAGTCTGACACGCCCTCCCGCTCCGCCCAGAGCGGGAGAAGTCATTTGATGATTTCCCATCCTGAAAAAAAAAAAAAAAAATGGAGGGGTCAGGTAATATAGGGCACTGACTGTACATTATGCAATTAGGGCGCTGGTTTCCAAGTTAATTCATGACCATTATATACCACTGTCGACCATATCAGCACTTAAAAAGAAAAATCTAAGTAATAAGAATAACTTTACTTTTGCCTTGGCCGTGACCTTAAACGACCTCAAAGGAATAATGTTTGAAGCACGAAAGAAAAATGGCGTCGGAACCAACACGCTAAGGCCCACCTACACAGCTCTAATTATTAAATCAATGTGATTGACCCAAAACCAGTACTTGGTGGGACAGATTGGATATTTTGATACCAATATATTTACATATTTAAATAACCATACTAACCATAAACGATGTGCGTGTATGACCAGATATATGAACATAATCGAAGCGAAAGGAGTAAGATTGTACCAGGTGGCGTTCTATAGTTTCTGCCTACCCCCATGGGAAAATGGCGCAGATTATGAATGTATAAACCTCGTATTTCGGCCATGACCAATCTCAATGGAAACTAGCCATCGGCGCGGGAGATATTATAGTGCACAAGTATGTGCACAAACACAGGGACATTCACTCTTCCCTCACCCTCTGTAGTCGGATGGGACGAATGTACGTGATGTATGTACTTACCATACATACCATTAACCATACCAATACAATACATTTTCTATTAAAAAAAGACGGAGGTTCTAAACATTTTTTATGATGTTACCTCAGGACTCCATTTATAAACTAATGTGGATCTTTCTTTTTTATTTGAAAGGGTAAACTTATAGAGTAGACCCATAAAAATTTGGTCAAGTTCTGATTAATGGTTTTTTGAATTAGCTTCAATAATATGTGTTTTTAACCCCCGACGCTAAGAGGGATGTTACAAGTTTGACCGCCATATGTGTCTGTCTGTAGCACCGTGGCTCTTAAAGGCTTTCTAGCGGGCAACAGGTAATAGTTAGGGAGCTGGCGAGCAAAATTTCGATATGATCAGCACACAAGGCAGACGTTATTAATAGTGATAATTATACCCTAAGAAACATCAAGGACCTCGTCTGCCACCATGGTGGCGCTGCGTTGTAAATTTACAGCGTTTCAAAAATGTTTAAAAAAAAAAGGTGTGCTATATTATGCGCACACGTCTGCCGCTGGGGCTGATGATCACAGTCATCCTGGAAACACAAAGAATCGAAAAGGCAGACATCCAGGGCTCTGACTTTTGTAGTATTCAATTTTTTTATTTATTTTTATGATTTAAAAAACTGTATTATGAAGTGCACACTTGGCAGATTTGAATTGTTCCATTAAAAACAATGAGTAGAACCACGGAAAAATAGTCTGCCAATGCCTCTGCATTGTCTATTGACAGTGCTCCATAAATGTAAAAAAAGAAGGTATGCTATATTATGTGCACACGTCTGCCTCTTGGACTGATGTTTGAATTACTTATGAAAACCAAGAAAATCGATGAGGCAGACGTTCAGGCCTCTGATATTCCAAAGGCAGACCATTTGATTTACTTTTTTCAACCAGACGCTCGCACCAAACCAAGCAGGTATAAAATATCCCCATAGATCCTTTCGTGGTGTCTCTCTTTTATTTAGGAATATGAACGGAGAACGGTATAACTCAGTTCCGACCTTTTCCGTATTGTGAAACTAAATGTATAGAGCGTATATCTATATACAGCCTATATCTATATCTATATACGTATTTTACACGAATAAAACGTGATTTATAACGTTAAGGGAGACTTCGTCCTTGGAGTGCCATATTTCAGGTGTTTACGTTTTATTTTTTTTAAAGGAAACGAGTAAAGCTTTTTGAGTGCGGTTGTTTTCTTGCTTTTATTCATGATATACAGAACGCTAAAAAAATATATTTTGAGAAAAAAAACCAAAATGGCGGCCGTTGCAGCTCCGCGAAAACAAGTCCTCAAATCGCGGGAGGTAAACGGCTGACATCACTGCCCCCTCTTTGTTGATCTGAAACACAAATTCAAAGCATATTATCATTGTGTGACCCTTTGGCCATGGAATGACGGATGGGTTTTTCGTTTAGTACAAATTTAGAAAAATGGCGGCAATTTAAAAAAAAAGATCGTATTTTCGCGCTTTTTTTTGCATAAAAAGATAAATAATAAATGCAAAAATGTATCTATCGAAAAAACGATCCGTCATTCCATGGCCAAAGGGTCACTTATTGATAATATGCTTTGAATTTGTGTTTCAGATCAACAAAGAGGGGGCAGTGATGTCAGCCGTTTACTTCCCGCGATTTGAGAACTTGTTTTCGCGGAGCTGCATTTTGGGTTTTATTTTTCATAAAAAAAAATTTTTAACGTTCTGTATATCATGAATAAAAGCAAGAAAAAAAACGCACTCAAAAAGCTTTACCCGTTTCCTTTACAAAAAAAAAACGTAAACACCTGAAATATGGCACTCCAAGGACGAA
Organism: Aporophyla lueneburgensis; assembly: GCA_932294355.1. Taxonomy (NCBI): domain Eukaryota; kingdom Metazoa; phylum Arthropoda; class Insecta; order Lepidoptera; family Noctuidae; genus Aporophyla; species Aporophyla lueneburgensis. The sequence goes on along the minus strand of OW028748.1, from coordinate 9,506,302 downwards.
GTCTCCCTTAAAGACTGTTCCTATCCAGATCCTAATCCTATTCAGATTACATTCAAGCATGCAGTTTAAAAAAATACTTTCTAATTAGATTTCCAAGCGCATTTCGTTTCTGGTTGGCATTGAGAAAAAATATGATTGCATAGATTTCAGCTCCAGAAGTTTAATCGTTACCGTGAGTTTAGAGGATATAACAATAATCCCATGCAATACCCGCTGTCCCTTGATTCCGTGAATTTCAAACAGTTATAAAGCTGAAAATCAGTAGGCAAAGTGTCTGCCGCATGTTTTTTCGAATCCACAGAGTCATAGTGAATCGAATGGGCGCAATGAGAACCGCGTGCAAATGACTTAGTAGAGCTTTTTTTTTAACATTTTTACAACTCCGTCCCATGATAATGCAGAGTCCTGAATGTCTGCCCCTTCCATTTTCTTCGTTTCCAAGATGATTGTGACTATGAATTCCAGAGGCATACATGTGCAAGTGATTTAATACCCCGATTTTTTAAAGCAACTTCAGTCCGCTGTTACGCGAAAACGCAGCGATATAGGACCTTAATTGGTTGGACCAAATCAATTCGTAATGATTTAAACTGCAATCCACCTCGACGTGAAACATGTGCAAATAATATACCGAAATGCTCGCCACCTCCCTAGCTATAAATGCTTGAAATATTCACAGAATATTTATTTCTTCACTTTAAAAATGAATACTTCAATCAAAATAAAACAAATATTTAAGGGGGGCTCCTATACAACAAACGTGATTTTTTTGTCGACAATGGTACGGAACCCTTCGTTCGCGAGTTCGACTCGCGCTTAGCCGGTTTTTATTATTTGAGCAAGGTAACAGTGAAAGAGTAAACAGTGGTGATTCGTTTTCACCATACTTCGTTTCTATTGAGGATGATAACGAATCCAAATACGCCTCGACGAAAATACTCGCTTTACGAACTAGTTTGACCAGGGCCGCAGCCCCGGACAAAACTAGTTCGCGCTGTTTTTTATGCGAAATCTTTTTTTTTATGCATTTGAATTTTGCCGATTTAATTAATTTTACATAAGTAATTTTACAGTTAAAATAATGTATTTCCATAACTTTTAATGTTCCTTGTTTTATAAGATTACTAGCTTCTGTCCGCGACTTCGTCCGCGTCAAATTTTTACTCCCGTGACCCTTCCCGACGCATCGAATTGCCTGCCAGTTTTCGTTAATTTTTCGTTGCTGCTCCGATTCTTTTGAGCGTAGCGTAATGTTATATTACCTATAACCTTCCTCAATAAATAGGCTGCCCAACACAAAAATATTTTTTTCAATTCGAACTGGTAGTTCCTGAGATTAGCGCGTTCAACCAAACAAACAAACAAACTCTGCGGGAGGAGGAGTGGGAGGGCGTGTCAGATTTTTACTGACTAAAACCCACCAGTGTTCCTTCAGTTGCCTATATGCCAAGCTAGTATATTATTATTAAGTTAGTCGTAACACTCGTAAAGTCGTAACGTGACTCAAAATTAACTGTTTAGACAACAGTAGGTACTTACGCATCCGAAATTAGGAGGGGGCAGTAGGTGCCTGCCCGTGCCCCACCTTTTACCCAGGCATTGGGTTGTGGAGGTCAGATAAGTAGTCGCTCCTTGGGGAAAAGGCTAGACAGATGTTGATGAGTTCCAGAGATTAGCGCACTCAACGCACTACGCGCTAGTACTAGTACTCTAGCGCACTCGAGTATTAGATATTATTATTGCTTCTTTAAATAATCACATTGGAAGTGATGCGGTCTCAACTGATTTAATACATTATTCAAAGAAACCAGGAAACCCACATATTTTTGTCGCATTGCATTGCTTGGGAAAATCACGGAAACTGGTCCAACGCTTGCTTGCCTTGACCACTAGCTGATTATCAACATTAATGTCTGGCCAGGATCATAAAATAAGCATAATAAAATATTATAACTATGCTCATAAAAAGTTAAGACGGAAAAATAAACACATTCTGTGTTATTCATTAAATATTAAGAACTAGCTGACCCGACAGACGTTGTCCTGTTTTAACGATATATATAAAATGAATCCCTATTTCCCTTGCTGGACCGATTTCACTTTTTTTTTCACTTAGTTTTTTTCTTTCATAAGAACCTTCTCCTGACAATAAAAAACACAACAAAAAACAAAAAGTGAAATCAGTCCAGCCGTTCACGCGTGATGGCGTGACCAAGGAAAATAGGGATTGATTTTTATATATATAGATTTAATGAAATAGGTACTTAATTTGTATTTACTTTAAAATGTTTCTTTATATAAATATCGGTGACTCGTTTTGTTGCGAATTTTAAAACCGGAATTAAAGATCCTTGAACAAGAATTACTTTTCTTGCTTCCACCCTATCATCATCATCATTATTTCAGCCGAAAGACGTCCACTGCTGGACAAAGGCATCCCCCAATTTTGGGGGTTTGCTAGAAGCACCACGCTTGGCAGGTAGATTCGCGATCGCAGTATGGTTGTAAAATGCTTAGAGAACGCTGCTGCCAATTCTCTAGTATGTCCCTTAGTCGCCTATTACGACACACACAGAAATGAGATGAAGCTATTATTTACGTCTGGCACCACACGGACCCTATACACTTTACTCTTCTTTTACCCTATATACTTTTAGAACTCAAAATCAATTCATCTGCATAACTTTTCCCCAACTTTGAATTCCAGTCTAACCGGGTGCAACTGACTAACAGTATTTTATATGGAGCGACTGCCTATCAGTCCAGGGTAACACGATACGTTACCCCTTGGCAAGACTGGTTGTCAGATTTCGGGGCTTCTAACTACCGACGACGACTCTCAGAGATCTACGAATGACAGCTAGGACCAACAGGATCAACGTAGGTCCTTTCCCAGACAGAGAGGAGTAACCACTGCCAGGGTCGCGAGATTTTTTCGAAATAGACACCCTGGCCCTGGCACATGGGCAACTGAAGGAACACGGGTGGGTTTTAGTTAGTAAAAATCTGTCACGGCCTCCCGCTCCGCCCAAGAGCGGGAGACAGAGACAAGAGTCGGTGCTGTTGTTATTGTTTAGGCACTAGCAAACAATACTTACAAAACATCCACTTGTTTTTATTCCATTTGATTGCACATAGTAAGTTGTGGTTACTGACATTTCATTTATCATCATTCTATTAATAAAATCTATTGTCACGTTGTCTTATCGCCATCATCAGATATGTAGAAATGAAACAATGGATCCGAGTGCAAGGACTTATAAGACAACCATTTACGAAATCCAAATGACACACAAATATGATAAGTGCGCAAGTACGCCGCCTTGTTTTGTTACGAAGTTAATGAAATCACCGAACGATTACAAGACGACTTCGGGCGGGTTTAAAAATCGTAAGAGCTTCTTACGCTCTACGCAGACCATCCAGGACAAACCACTCTTGGAAAAAGAAACATCCACCACCTTCGACTTCGATAAAGCTAGGAACATTTGCCTTCCGAGCGTGATTTGCAGTGGTCTATATGGAAAGCTCTCAATCGATTGCGTACCCACCTACTTGGGTAGGTGGAGGCCAGCTACGCTGTAGACACAATTTGTCAAAGTGGAGGACGATTCGACGGATTACGGACTCATCCAACACCCAGTGCGAGTGCGAGTACGTCGGATCAGACCGTACCCCACTTCCTGGAGTGTCCCAAATGCCCGTTCATCTGCACCTCAGATGATCTTAAAAATGCCACTGATGCCGCAATATACTTGGCCACCTACTGGGGTTTTTTTTTATTTTTGTGGATAGGAAGTCATCAAATGACGTCTCCCGCTCTGGGTGGAGTGGAAGGGCGTGTCAGACTTTTACTGACTAAAACCCAACAGTGTTCCTTCAGTTGCCCATATGCCAGGACCACGGTACCTCTTTCGAACTAATCTCGCGACCCTGGCAGGCATCGGTCCTAGCAGACCCCTTCAGTTATGCTGACATCTCTTTGAGCAATAAATTACCCTGGTTGTGGGTATCGATATCCAAAGCTAAAGAAACAAAAATGATTCATCATTTGATGGGCGAAAGCCGAAGAGGAACAGCTGTTTTATTTTAGTAATTTTTGGTGGAACAAAATTTTTTCTTCGAATTTCCAAAACCAAAACAACATCTGTTTGGTTGCCTTAATGTACTTTTCAGTGTCATTTAAAAATTTTAACAAAAGTGGGATGATGAACATTATTTTATTTTTATTTCTTTAGTTTTCGATACTAATCCAAGTATTGCCAGCTAATTTAATTTGACCCTCAGAGCTACTTGTAATTTGACATACCTATTCCTTCCAGGACCCTGATATTGTACAGCAAGCAATTAAGAACCTCATAAAGCCTTAATGAAACCTGAATTCAATGTAACCGAATTTCCAAATACACCCAATGGAATAGCAATGAAGGCGATTCAGTTAAAGAGTTTAGAAAAAAAGTAATATTTACTGCCAAATTCTGGCAAATTTTCTAAAGTACATAAAAGTTAGGGTTTCTGGAATCCCATGAATTTTGACAAAGGTTTTATGGGGTGCTCGGCATTTTTCATGTGTGTCACTTTCACTTCCTGCATGCATAGCATGACCACCGTAGAAATGGGTTTTGTCGACGGAAGAATAGACAAAATTACAGATTGTAGAAAGATTAAAGACAGATTAAAGATTGTAGAAAGATTTGTACCGTTTTATGCTAGCGGAGCATTTTTTTTTTTTTTCAGGATGTGAAATCTTCAAATGAATTCTCCCGCTCTGGGCGGAGCGGGAGGGCGTGTCAGACTTTTACTGACTAAAACCCACCCGTCTTCCATCAGTTGCCCATGTGCCAGGGTCACGGTATCTCTTTCGAACAATCACGCGACCCCGGCAGGCATCGGTCCTAGTAGACCCGTACACTGCTGCTGACATCTCTTTGAGGCGCGCGTGGAACACTGCGCGCCGTCGACCCGAGCTTGGTCCTTACCGGGCGGCGAGCTACCCATTGCTCGCCACCCGCAAGCTCGCGCCTACGGTGGCCGGGAGTCCGCAATCGACTCCCGACGCCCGGGGTGTCTCCTCCTGCGGCGGCTAGGGACGTGAGGGCGCAGAGACTGCCCCTCCCTCACGCACCCCGCCTCCTCCTTCGCGAGCATTACTGCTTCGCATAAGGAGGTGACGGCTTCCCATTCCCTCTCGCTCCGTACCATGGCTCGCACTAGGGCCGGACGCGAGAGGTCGCCGCTGCCGATCGCCTCCACGAGGACACGGCGGTGCCCCGCCCAGGCAGGGCACACCTCCACCGTATGCTCCACCGTGTCCTCCAGACGATCCTCGCAATGGAAACACCCGGACGTATCGTCCCGCTTTATCCTGAACAGGAACCCACCGAAGCACCCATGCCCGGTGAGAACCTGCGTCAGGCGGAAGGTGAGGACGCCGTGGCGCCTCTCTATCCACTCCTCAAAGAGGGGACTTACCGCCGCAATTGTGGCGTGCCCAGCACTGGGTTGCGACAATCGTACCCGCCATGTCGCCATGAGATCACACCGGAGCTCTGTCCACCGTGCCGCGATTTGTCGCGGCAGCGGAGTTTCGCCCCGGCGCGGCGTTTCGCCTCCTCGCGCCACTCCCACATGTGCGCGAGGACCTTTGCCTCCAGATCCCATGGCGGCACTCCGGCAAGGAGGCTCGCTGCCTCGCACGAGATCGTGCGTTATCCTTGGATGCTAGCGTAGCATGACAATTCTATCTCTATTCTACCAAGAATAAACAAAGTTCTTTCTATGGTGGTCATGCTACGCGTGCAGGAAGATATACGTCAAATTACAAATCACACTGTATAGCAACAGACAGTCTTGCGAAATTAACTTTTTCGCTTATTTAGCTCTATCTTTGATGCTTTTCGGTAGCTCGCGTCTAAAACGTTGGTTGGCACTCTTATTTATGTCAAAAGTGACTATAAAGTTTTGACGCAAACACAAACGTCTAGATATATGGCCAAATAATGATAGATGGTGATAGTAGATATCTTGGGAAGTCTCATCACCTTCCTGCCCTTGTTACTCGTCACTTGGGGTTGACCCAACACTTTTGACTTGGGCCTGTCCGCCGTCACTCTATCATTCACTCCTTTTTCATTCACAACATCCCTCACACAATCTTGTCTTTGGCCTTTCCTTCTCCATATCAATATTTCACATGGAGCGAATGCTTATCTAATCTCCAGAACCCAGTTACTGGGTAATACAATACCCCTTGGTACATACTTTTTGTCAGTATGGCTATTCTGCAAGCGCTGAACAGTTACTCAATAGACTCTGGGCTAATATACGAGTGCCACCAGCGCCTCAACCAGGTGGGTAGCCTCAATAATATAATCCTTCAATGGATAAAAGGACACAGAAGTTCACTAGGCAACGATGAAGCTGATGAACTAGCCAGAAGGTAGTCGAGCATGGCACCGGTGGGGACCAGAACCCATCGCGCCACTCCCTTTTGGATACCTACGGTCTCTGGTAAAAAAACGTACGAGGGATCAAAATTTTAATCTAAGGTTGGACCAAAGTAAGTGCAGGTAGGCCAAGGAAGCACTTCCTATTATCCATGTCTGCCTCACAAAACTGGTTCTCCGGCTAGACACACGTAAGGTAACAGCAGCCATAACTGGCCATGAGTCGTTTAATAAACATTTCTTTGTCATAGGAGTAACAGACAGTCCGCTGTGCAGAACCTGCATTACGACGAGACAGCAGCGCAAGTACTCCTAAGCTGCCCGGCGATCGAAACATACAGGGCCAAGTACTTCGGTAGCCCAGGTACCCTACGTGAGATAGTCAGTAACATCAAGGCGTTGCTGACCTTCCTTGAGGAGCTGGGGTGGATCGAATAACCGATTTCGCACACGTACGCAAAATACAGGCTCAGACGATTAGCCCGTTCCACCAATTATTACGCCTTGGTAGGTCAAGCTATCAGACTTCGGGGCTTCTGACGACCTGTGGCACACTATGGTACCAACAGTATAATTGGTATGCTAATGTATGTGTGACTAACCAGATTTAATGCTTGCTTCGCGTTTTTATAAAAGTTAGACACATTACTCTTTTCTAAATGACTTTACTTTTAAAGTTTATGTGTAATTATGATTTATTATTGAAACAAGAAAACATTAAGCTTTGAATAGCCTTAAAAAGTTATTTAAGTTGATTTTATGTTTATTTTTTTTTTGTTATACTTATTTTAGTTTAAATAGGTTCCTACCCAACATTCGATATTCGAAAACGGCACAATGTCATGTGGAAGTAGGACGGCATTAACGGAAGCGAAAAAGAAACAAAACTAGGCTAATTAGCCAAGTTCCGAAGTGCCACTTGCGGGGCGTGGATAACCTGTGTACATCTTTTTACTTATAAGTTATTTCATACTCTAAAAATCCGAGGTAAGTACGAGTATATGACTTTTAACTTATAATATACCTACTGTTCGACGCCAGGCCAAGGCCCTGGCCATAGGATTTAATGAAGTACGTGGAAGCGTGATGATCGTGCCTTGGGCAAAAGTGGAGTGAACTGTCCGCCGTGCGCGGAGCTGATTAATACAAATATTTAATCACTCACCTGGTTGAGGAAAACTGGTTCTGGAGCCTACCTGGATTTATGTATGTAAATGAGTGTATATTGTACTGTGTAGTGGAGCTGTAAGTATTCCAGGATTCCAGGCCGCTTCAATACGCTAGAGATTTTCACAGCATGCGGTTCCCAATGAATCACTATCACCTCAAACTATTTCAATCAACTTCCAAACTAAACCCGTTCTATATCGTCAAAAGGGGTTGTTTACACACATAACAATTGGATCACAACAAATTGTCCACAAAACTATAGATTTAACAAGATTAATAATAACAATGTTCGCAAGGCAAATTACTACGATTATCCATTTTTCAAAGACCAAAGACAAGTGTCAAAATCAAAATGACAAGTGACAGTTGTCACTCCGTTAGACGTCATAATGCGTAGGCGCACAGAGTAAACAAGTCAAACGGTCGTACGGTCGGTTGGTCGGTCCGTCTGTTATCACGGGATGAAACATCTACCCCCGGACGGGCCTTCCCGTCCGCTAATCAATTGGCAATCTTGAGAAGGTTGCGACCGCTCTCTTCATGACCGATCCGTCCACCAAAACCTCTGCAAAACGAGGAACCCCGTCGGTGCCGGCCACCAAATTGAGAATGCGCCCCCGGCGCCAATACAAAGGCTTAAGGTTGGCATCCTTAATCAGGACGAGGTCTCCAATTTTGGGCGGATGCGTTTTATCAGTCCACTTGACGCGCTGCTGGAGGATGTGCAAATACTCCAAGCTCCAATGCTTCCAAAAACTCTGAGCGAGCTGCTACACCAACTGAAACCGCGATAGCCGATTTTAGCTCACATCGACTAAGGGGTACTCCGGCAGGGCGACAAGTGGCTGTCCAATCAAAAAATGGCCCGGGGCTATGGCACAATGGACGCGAGTTCAATACAGCTTCATTGCGGCAAAATACCGTAGCTAACTCCTCAAAGGTGAGAACGGTGTCTCCCAACAATCTGCGCCAGAGTCCCTTTGCCGCTTTCACCGCGGCCTCAAAAATACCCCTCCAATGGGGGCAGGCTGGCGGGTCAAACAACCAAGTGACCCCTCGGCGAGCTAATTTGTTACCAATGTCAGCCTGGTTCTCAGCAAGGAAGGCGTATACCTCTTTCAAATAGTTACTTATACCCTTGTAGTTAGTACCGCAATCAGCCCTGATCAAAGTAGGTAACCCACGGTGAGACACAAATCTATCCGAGGTCGCCACAAAGGCCTCCGTCGAGAGGGAGGTTACCAACTCCAAGTGCACTGCCTTATTGACAGCAGCCAACATACACAAATAAGCCTTAACAATTTTACTATTGCGAAGAGTAGACGTCTTCACCGAAAAGGGACCAGCAAAGTCTGTTCCGACGCCTGCAAAGGGTCTCGCCTCATTGACACGATCAGCCGGCAAGTCTCCCATCATTGGCTGCATAGTAGAGGCCTTAGTCCGGTAGCACGGCAAACAACGGAAGACGATGCTACGAATAATACGACGGGCCGACAATATCCAAAACTCTCGCTGCAGAATGGCCAACAGCGCATTGCAACCGCCATGCGAGTTCTTAATGTGACGATCAGTCACCAACAATTTAACCAAATGGCCCTCCTTAGGCAACAAAAGGGGGTGACGTGCCCCATAAGGAAGGCTAGAGTGCCTCAACCGTCCCCCAACACGCAAAAGACCCCCCAAGTAGCACAAAAGTGCTGTATAACAGCATTTTAACAGTGCACAGTGAATGCATTAGTTGCTGAATAATAGCGTAGACAGCGCATCCTCAGAGGATATAACTCTAATTTGGGCACAAATTATTCAGCACATAGCTGTATAAGAAATCCAATTGACAAATAATTGCATTATAACAACATTATAGTAGCATTTATGTGTGTAACAGTCACCTAAAGAGCTGAATAATGAGGCACGTGTTACTTATTATACAGCAAGGAAGACGAATATGTACATTGTGTGTACTTTTATACAGTTGAAATTACACACTGAGCGAAATTGTGGAATGCAATAACTTAAATTATTTATTTTTCTTTGATATGAACTGTCAAATTGTAAAACATGAAGTGTATCGTTGTGTGCAAGATCTCAGGTGCCATTTGTGAGAATATACATACATAAAATTTAAGGTAAGTAAAACACTGATTTCCTCCTATTATATTTGAAATCTTATTGGGAAGGTAACTTTACTGTCAAATACCATACATATTTAGTTCAAAATTTTCACGCGCCCTCGGAATACCACTAAATACTAAAAGAAAAGCAACAAAATTAGAATGAAAATAAAATTAATATGTTCGTTTTTTTACAAAGTAACCAAAAAAAAAAAACTGTTATCGTGTAATTATTTTTTAATCCATATTTACAATTGATATCCTCTAAAATAAACAAAAATTAAAAGATAAAATTTTATAATAATACAAAGTAACGCAGTGAATATGGCGGATGGCAAGTGAACAGTTTTAATCTCAATTTAATGCTAAGGTCTGTACGGGTGTTCACATGTGGCCTGTAATTCAGCCAAGAGTAAAATAGTTTAGCACTTGTGAAATACAAATCAGACATGGATCGATTAGGAGAGTAGTATTGGTTCACATTTGCGTCAGTTACCTAGATAAGTACCTTTATGGATCCAAGCTTTTAGGGTTCCGCCGTGGTTCTTTTAAAGCCATTTTGTTCCCTTTTTTAGTTGTTATTCGACGATAAGTACTTAATTAAAATTGTAATTTAAGTAGCTGAGATTATAATTTAATTGTATGTATAATACATAAGTTATTGATTTATTCAATATGCGACAAAATACCCATAAATTAGTCGGTACCTATCTAAAGATAATGTATTTTTCTGGCCTAATAATTTAATTACTTCCACATGAAGTAGCATTATGTTACGTTAAGTTTAGGTATTTAATATGTTATTGTATCTTTTGTTTTTTTTTCCTCAAAAACTGTATAGATAATGTTGTCATTAAGAAACTGATACTTCTATTATAATAAGTATATTTTTCTTGTTTTCACAGAACGAGACTTTCAAAATAGTTCAGACTATAGAGAGAGGTGTTGTCGATCTAACATTCGTTCCTGCACAGTGGAAAACTAAGGAAATTCTATGGTGGCCACCGAGAAGTACTTTTATACTCCTTGAAATTATAAAAAGATGAAAATTCAAGGCCTAGACCAGGGTGGTACAAAATTTTACGTTGTTTTTTTTAGATGCTAGCTGTACCGGTATTTCCTAACTGACTACCTCTGAGAAAAATTGTCGAAATCTGGAATCTTAAGAAGTCTCGAAAGGTATTAATTTATTACTTATAAAAATCTTGGATTTCTCTTAATAAATTTTCTTCATTTTTAGGTAAGTATCAGAAACATAAAACAACAATATTAATTTTGTCGCAACCATATTAGTCCCGAAAATGGGTAGGTTATAAGAAGATTTTTGTAGCAGGGCATTTTTGTACCTACTCAGCCTAATGTCATCAAACACACTGACCTCTATTTATAAAGGCTTTTTTGTATTGTTTTGTTCATATGTGCAATTATTATTTATTGTTACTTTAATTTAAATCCGACGTAAATTTGAAATTTTATTTTATTTCAACTATGTGACGTATATTTTTATTTTGTTAATGACATTTTATTCTTTTCTGCTGCAGCATTGTTACTTTTATCTTAATTTTTGTAATATGGGTTATGTCTGAAATAAATTAATTTCATTTTATTTATTTATTTATTAATAAATATAACATACGGAACCCGTCGCGTCCAATATTCCATTCGCGCATGCCGACACTTGGATACATGCTGTTATTCGAGTGTATGGTAAACACCTGACTAATAGGGGAAAAGTGAATCTGTATGCAGCATAAAGCATTAAATAACTTCACAAAGTAACTGATGATGTTATAGTGGGTGATATGTTCTCTCTTAAAATGCAACGGTTGTATAGTACACGTGTGGGCTATTATTCAGAAAACTTACAGCTAATAGGGTACTGCACTACTAAGCGCTTAATAACAGTGACTTTGTGGCGTGTTTGTGGTGCTTAATAGAATTACTGTGCAGAAAAAAGCATTATAGTTGGCCACGTTTTTTTCGAAACAGCTGTTGCAGCACAGGTGAATACTAATAAGTCTTTATAAATGCTTAGATTACTGCTGTGGGCCTTAAGTGACCATTTATAATGCAGTTCTGTGCTACTTGGGCCGTATCATCCAAAAAGGGGTTCAACTTACTAACGGCTCCCGACAATTTAGCCTTACCAGACTTCAAAGTTTCAATCTCCTTCTCAAAGTGTGCAGCCTGCACGGAGCGGACCCAAAGGAGGAGTGATTCCTGTAGCTCTTGAGGAGAGAGAACCGGTGACAGGCGTTTGTTCCTGGGATTCCTAGAATTATGCCCAAAACGCCTGATCCACGAGGTAACGTTCAACAATTTGTCGAGGGAGCTGTATCGATTCAACAAAAAATCAGGGTCAAACGGAGAGTCCTTCGTTCCAACAGCGAACACCTTGAGCCCGGGCAAAGGACCCGACATCAAGACTGGCGTTCGAGGCCAATCATCCTCGGGGTGAGTCAGCCAGTCTGGTCCCCACCATAGGGGGTGAGCAATCAGGCCGGGTGCCATGCACCCACGTGAGGCCACGTCGCCTGGGTTCAGATCTCCAGGCACGTGCCTCCAAATCAAAGGCGTTTCAGAATGTTGTATCTGGGACACTCGGTTCGCGACAAAGACCTCCAAAGAGTGGACGGACGTCTTCAACCAACACAAAACAATTTGACTGTCCGTCCAGGCGTAAGAAGCCCGAATGTCCACAGTTCCACTCAAAGTGTGAGCAACGTGGTTCAATAGACGCACAAGAAGCGCCGCCCCTGACAACTCTAACTTAGGGAGTGCCATCCGGAGGGGGGCCACCTTGCTCTTGGCCATGACCAGTGACAACTTCACCTGGCCTGTCACGCTGACGGTGCGCAAATAAACAACAGCTGCATAACCGTGCGAAGACGCATCACAAAACCCATGAAGGGTAGCAGTGTAGCTCCCAGGGGGGAGGATAGCGCGGAGTAACACGACCTCGTTGACTGCAGCGAGTGCGGATACAAATTGGAGCCAATCTTCCAACAGGGTTTCCCGAAGTGGCTCGTCCCAACCAAGTTCCGCAGTCCAAAGGCGCTGAAGAAAATATTTCGCCCAAAACAATACCGGACATATCCAACCATTCGGGTCAAAGGTCCTCGCGACAGTAGACAACCCACACTCGGACTAAACGACTGGTTCGTTTAGTCCAAGTGTGCGGTGACTCCAAGTCGACATCGTATGTAAAGATGTCTTGGACTGGTCGGTACTGAACGCCGAGAACGGCCATCATAGCAGGGTTGTCAACATTTTCAAACAAAAGCGAGTCCTGCCTATGGTCCTCCGGCAAACCTTCCAATAGCGCTGGCGAGTTGAACACCCATTTACGCAACTCATAGCCAGCGGAAGCTAAAATTCCAATTCGTCACGCAACAGGACGGCTTCACCAACTGTGGGAGCTCCAGTACAATTGTCGTCAACATACAAGTCTGTTTTCAAGATGGCGGACGCACGAGGGAACTTCAAACGCTCTCGGTCCGCGAGCTCCCAAAGTGAACGAATAGCAACAAAAGGGCTCGATCGGAGACCGTACGTATTCGTATTGAGCTCGTACACAATCATGGGGTCCTGGGGATTCTCTCGCCACAGGATCAACTGATAACGTCTGTCATCCTTGTGAATAACCGTTTGGCGGAACATCATTTTAATGTCGGCCACAAAAACTACCTGATGACGACGGAAAGACGTAATGACGTCACAAAGATCCCTCAACAATTTGGGGCCTGAATGCAAGCAATCATTCAAGGAGACACCAGACGAAGTCCGCGCAGATCCATCAAACACCGTGCGCAGCTTCCTGGTGGATGGCTTGAGGACTGCGTGATGCGGCAGGAAATAATGCTCACCTGAGCGCCAATCCAAATTTGACACCGACATGTGTCCCAAATCTGCGTATTCCCGCATGAAATCCAAATATTTCTGCCGCAGCACCGGGTCCCTGCCCATGCGGCGCTCCATTGCCAACAATCTCTTCTCGGCCGCCCAATCGCTTTAGAGCGTTGGTCGCTGCCACCAACGGGTTCAACAGGTCAGTACGCAATGCTGACAATCTAGTAATGGCCGGTAACCCCAAAATCTGTTTAATATGAACGTCAGCCAAACAACGTTTGTTTTGATACCGCCGTGAGTAGTTCCAAAGCGGTAGGGTAGGCTGAGTCAGTCACCGACAAATGCTGTACCAAGGCTCGGGCCTCACCGTCCAGGACAGACAACAAATAGGCCAACTTTTGGGCGGGTCTGAGGTCCGAGCGCTCATCAACCAAACTTTCAAAAAAGTTTTGGAAACCCAACCAATGGTCCAAGCGACCATCAAAGTGTGGCAGTTCGAAAGTAGGCAGTCTACTCAATAGTCCGGGACCTGAAACAACCGAGGTCTCCGGGTTGACCTGGACTGGTGTCCGGCTCTCCAACATTTCCCGAGCACGTTGACCAATGACATCCCCCAGGTCCAAGATCTGGTCGTAGTCAGCAAGGACCTTATCGTGTGCTGCCTAGTCCAGCTCTTCCAGATCCACTTCACAAATGAACTCGTTGAAGCGGGTGAGTAGAGTATCAACGTTACCGAGTCTCAGGTTCAACTGCTCGAACCGAGCAAGCGTGACCCTTTCAAGATCCGGGCGCTCAGCGGTCGCTGCAGCTGAAGTGAACCACCGTAGCTGTGTGGTCAATCTACTGATTGCCTCTCTCACCGCTTTGTATGCCATTGCACAAACAAAACAATTCAAATAAACAAAACAAGAAATAATTAAATAACAAAGTTCAAACAATAAATAACAAAGGAAATCCAAAGCAAACAATTAAACTGCTAAACTGTTAGTCAACAACTAAAGAATTAACACAAGGAAATACAAAGCAAACAATTAAACTGCAACAACTCAAGACAACAACAAAAAATATTGGTTCCAATTTAATGAATAACAATAAACTTTTATTTTAATTTAAAATAATGTTAATGTTCAAAAATTTTAATTTCAAATGCCAATTTTCACCAACAACTATGTCAATGGTACAACAACTCCTACATTTCAATGTCCTCCAGACATCCAACAACAACAGGTCAGACCTACAACAAGGGGCTGTAACATAGCCTAATCCAATTAACTTTATTAGTTTATGTAACCCGGCTGACTTTGGTAATATCAGTTTACTTGTCTCAACAATCTAAACAAATTATTTCAATAAACAAATAATTACAGTTAACAAATATTTACAGTGACTTACTATTTCCCTAAAGAGACTGCCAAGTAATTAGCTTACTGTTAATTACTATTTTTGTTGGTTGTATATCTTACAACCACGCTCTGCTACCAAAACCATGTTCGACGCCAGGCCAAGGCCCTGGCCATAGGATTTAATGAAGTACGTGGAAGCGTGATAATCGTCGGCCTTGGGCAAAAGTGGAGCGAACTGTCCGCCGTGCGCGGAGCTGATTAATACAAATATTCAGTCACTCACCTGGTTGAGGAAAACTGGTTCTGGAGCCTACCTGGATTTATGTATGTAAATGAGTGTATATTGTACTGTGTAGTGGAGCTGTAAGTATTCCAGGATTCCAGGCCGCTTCAATACGCTAGAGATTTTCACAGCATGCGGTTCCCAATGGATCACTATCACCTCAAACTATTTCAATCAAATTCCAAACTAAACCCGTTCTATATCGTCAAAAGGGATTGTTTACACACAAAACAATTGGATCACAACAAATTGTCCACAAAACTATAGATTTAACAAGATTAATAATAACAATGTTCGCAAGGCAAATTACTACGATTATCCATTTTTCAAAGACCAAAGACAAGTGTCAAAATCAAAATGACAAGTGATAGTTGTCACTCCGTTAGACGTCATAATGCGTAGGCGCACAGAGTAAACAAGTCAAACGGTCGTACGGTCGGTTGGTCGGTCCGTCTGTTATCACGGGACGAAACACCTACCATTGATATTTTAGAGTTTGAATCTCTTACAGAAACAGCATATAGCATAATTACGAGATAGTAGATAAATAATAAAAAAATGTTCAAATTATAAAATGGTTAATGTAGGTATATAGAAATAGTTAAAGAAAGAAATAAAAATATGAAATTAGGTACTTTACAATACTGACGGCCTCAATAGGTAGGTTAGTATTGAAACATAATATGTTGTAACATGATATGATGATCCCAGTGTTCTCGTGGTCGCAAGCGCGTCCGCTAAGCGGTCATTGGTTCGATACCCAGGTCGGGCGAAGTGTTATTGGATTTTGCCATTAGGAATTTCTCAGTAGCAGCCCGGAGCCTGGATTTGTGCCCGAATGATGACAATAAGCTCGCCCCCTATCACGTGGGACTTAAACATAACTAGCGAAATGTGGGTGTACCTAGGTACATCTCTGACCTACCCTTCGCGGAAACTAAGCGTGATGTTATGTTGTGTTTGTTATTTTGAAAAATAGACAAAAAGATCCCTTTGCAAGGATCTAAAACATTTTAAAAAGTACCAAACAGAGCTATATCAGAGATTCGACGAAAACCCATTCCCAAAATATGCCAAAATGATACCTATTGGAATTCCCGACGGTCTAACAACAAATTTACAAGTACTAAAAATAGTAATAAATAATCTAAAAAAAAGACATTAGCTCATGTGTACAACTTGAACCATTTGTACGAACGGTTCGTCAATTAAAAGTCGATCACACGTCGATATGACCGATACAGTCGTTAAACGTGGACCGGTAGGCGGCCCCAGTACGGTTTGTTTCTGTTTAAAAATACACGAAGCGTCCACGAGTGTATTATTAGGTAGCCGTAGGTAATATTTAAAGGGTTAAGTCAGTTTAGCAATTGTTTATCTATAAAAGTTTTTTTTTTTTTTCAATCTAAGAAATTCTAATATTATCTATATTTTTCAGGTGTCTAACTATTAAGATATCAACCGTATCAATAATACGGGGCCCCCAAGCTACAAAGGAGCTTCCGAGCGCAACCCAACTGCCAAGCCAGCCAGCCTAAGCCCACAGAAAATCTAACCTATCTAAGTCAAGGTGCTCCAATTTTCGAGGTCGCTTCGCTCGCTCATATGTTTCTGCAATAAAATCACAATGATAGCTTCAACTAGTATCCCAGAACACATGCTCCAAATTGTCTATCACGTTTGATTCACTCAAGCACTCACTTATTACAATCATAATGCCGGTAAAGAACGCTCGAATTTTTGAGGTCGCTGTACCTACGCGCTCTTTGATGAAACCGAGTCTCAGTCAGGATGCTCCGTAGCTCGCTTCGCTCGAATTACAATCTCTTAATAAAATCACAATGACCTGAGCTGAATGACTTTAACCTTCTAAGTTGGTATACTTATTTATTTGTTTGGATACCGGGCCCCTTTAGGACTAGCTAGACTACTAATGTTATTCAATGCGTCATGTAATTCTTTATAAGCCCGGTTTCACCTTGGCCACTGTCACGACTGAATGAAATATTGTTTGAATTAGTATTTAATTTGAGATACCTTTGCTTAATAATATCTGTTACCTGATTAGAACCCAACTGTGAACCCGTGAAACTACGTGAACTTATATGTGTCATCAAGCACGAGGACACTAGATCCCTCGACACAGGGTATCCTAGTGTGGGGTCTAGGGTTACTCCATTGCACACAAATTTCTTTAACGATCCAATCCTAGTGATTTTTGTTTTATTTTGTGCTTATTGTGTCTGTTAACTTGTTCCTAATACATTTATTCTATTCTTATTTTTTATGTCAAGTGATTTGCTTAGTGTTGTTATTTCTAATTAGCTACATAGCACACTTGGACTGTCATTTAATCCAAGTGTGCTATGTAGCTTATTCTTTTTGCGGTGATTACCCTTTTAGTAAAAGTGATGTATTTTATTTCGATTGTAGCTAAATTCACTACGCTTTACGCAAATTTGGTAATACCGTGAAGAATTGGCAGAGGTTTTTAGTTAGGTATGCACCTACTACTTAAAATATCAGAAAGTATGGAGTCGTTTCACTAATTTTGCGAACATTGACCCTTAATAACAGTACAAGTTTAAGAAGAAACTATAAATTAGTTTTATTTAGTAGTAAATAATGCCATAACTATGATTCATGAAATCATGACTCACGCAACCAAGATATATTTAGCGGCTTTCAAATCTCCGTGGTACTGGACTATGTTGTGCATTGCGTGGCTGTAGCTTCACTCTCTCAATTTGGCTAGCTACAGTCCTGCGAAATTCTGGGGTCGCATAAATCCAGCTGATGGCAACCCCTCCAGAGGAAGATGTAATCCTTGGCAAGAACTGCTTAATCCTCCTGATTTCTTTATTGAACAACCAGAGAGCCTCGTATTTGGGAACTCAAATAGACTTCATACCCAAGTAGGCCGCAGTAAGAACAACCTCCACAAGTCCCCTACTTGTGGAGGTTGTTCTTATGGACTATTCAGACAACCGGTGGTTATGCGACGTCTCTCCATAGACAATGGCACTCCTCCCATCTTGCACCGCATGCCTTGTCACCTGCATACGCGAGGACCCAATGGCTGCGTTAGCGAACGGTATTCGCGTTGCTGAATTTTAGGCCAAAAAAAATTAACTGTAAATATTTTCGTGTAATTTTTGTCCTTGACACTGAATCAACGCCTTGTTGGTCTAGTGGTCGCAAGGGCTTCTGCTGTGCACGCCACAGTTGCGGCGGTAAGTCCCCTCTTTGAGGCGTGGATAGAGAGGCGCCACGGCGTCCACACCTTCCGCCTGACGCAAGTCCAGGAGACGCCGCGGGCGTCGGGAGTCGATTACGGACTGCCAGCCACCGAAGGCGCGGGCTTACGGGCGGGGAGTAATGGGAGCTGGCCGCCCGGTAAGGACCAGGCCCGTGTCGACGGCGCGTAGTATTCCACGTGCGCCTCAAAGAGATGTCAGCAAACTGAAAGGGTCTGCTAGGACCGATGCTTCCCAGGGTCGCAAGATTTGTTCGAAAGAGATACCGTGGCCCTGGCATATGGGCAACTGAACACGGGTGGATTTTAGTCAGTAAAAGTCTGATACGCCCTTCCGCTCAACCCAGAGCGGGAGACGTCATTTGATGACTTCGCACCCAAAAAAAAAATGCTAGGGTGACCAGAATTTTCTAACTTATGCTTTAAAAAAAAAATGTTTTGTTCATTGTATAATGCTTTTAACTCAGTAGGTACTTTCACTTGAGGTGTATGAGGTCTTGCTTTAATTATGTTACACGTAGCCGTGGTTGTCCTCTGCCTAACCCTGGCGGGAAATCTAGGTGTGATGTTATGCTATTATTAACTTAGAGCATAAACGTTACATGTGAAGTACGTAAGTCACCACCATACTTAGTCAATGTACATACGTCAGCACATCAAACTACCCCAAACTGTCAAATTCTCCCAATCAATCTTGAACCTAATACTTTAGCGATAAAGTTGAAAATCTATTAAAGAAATTTGATAGATTCTAGTAGCTTTAAGTGCTGGCGTCTGTACAGTCGCCAACATCGTGTGATGAAAACTGCAAGTAGGTACACTATTTTATTATTTGAATATATTAATTTAACGACTTACACGTGTCTGTGCGACACTATTATGAATGATTTATTTATTAGAGAATTTATGATGGCTTGCATTGTCATTGGGATTGGTATATTAAGTGGTGGGTTGAGCAATACGCGATTATGGTGATGAGATGGCCGAATAGCTCTATTAACGACCGAAAGACTATTTTATCAGTCATTACTAAAATCTAACATCACGCCTTGTTTCCCTCAAGGATTGGGCAGAGAGGCAACTATAGTAGATGCACTCTAATTTCACAAGTTATGTTTAAGTCCCGTGTAATAGGGGTGCGCCTATCGCCATCAACCGGGGCACAAATCCATACTCCAAGCTGCTGCTTCGGATGGATAAACCCAATAATACTTTGCCCGATCCGGGAAGCGAACTTAGTACTTCATGGTCAGTAGTACAACTTGCAACCACTATACCGACGAGACCAACAACAGTACATAATAGGTCGTTTAATATTATGATGTATTCGTATGCTCGCAAGGCCAGCTTACAAATTTGAAATTCTATCAAACTTTACGAGTTGTACAAAATACGATGGGTAGAATAGTCAATTGTGAATTTTGAAACGAAGTATGTCAATTTGCCTAGCTTTTTCCCAACTATGTTATGGTCGGCTTCCAGTCTAACCGGATCCAACTCAATAGCTGTAATTTACATGGAGCGTCTTCCTATCTGACCTCCACAACCCAGTTACGCTGTGGTTAGACTGGCTGTCAGACTTTCAGGATTCTGATAGCCCGAACGACTCTCCAAGATATGCCTTCCGAGGCACGGATCTTGGTATTTAAACTTATCACTGGGCAGTTGGATACGTTTAAGTAGAGCTTGTTCTTATGACTCCATTCTACTATCCTACGAGTATGAATACCAAAGAATACCTACATGTGGCATGCAATTAAAGTATTGAGTATTGAATTTCATCCTGGAAACGTCTGCAACCAGACTCTTTTGTCCTGACTCCAAGCAACAACTTGAGGTCATCTGCGAATAAAAGAAAAAAAAAACATTTTTGACGACTTCTGGTAAATTGTCACGTGCGCAGTAGGTACTCGCAATCAGCGTACGTGTATGACTATACATGTTTTTTTTTTTTGGATGGGAAAACATCACATGACTTCTCCTGCTCTGGACGGAGCGGGAGGGTATGTCAGACTTTTACTGACTAAAACCCACCCGTATTCCTTCAGTTACCCATATGCCAGGGCCACGGTATCTCGTTTGAACAATCTCGTGACCCTGGCAGGTGCGTGTATATGGCAGATGTATGAATGTGAAACAAGACAAAAGTAGTATGTCATGTACGGATCGCTGCTGGTGGCGTTCTGTGGTTTCTGCCTACCCCTGAGAAGGTGGGGTTATGAATGGGTAGGTAGCCAACCTGTTGCTGCGACTGTTCAGAGAATTACGACCAAATGTTCCAGGGACTGTGCCGTAACAAAGGTGCAATCTGGGGTCGCATTGGTAGAGGCCGTCCATTGTTGTGAATTTTTTATAAATTGGCCATACTAAGTCAAAAAATCAAAAATTCACAACGGATAGATCATTACGAAGTTTTTGTAAATTAGTAGGCTTGACCCCAGGTAGCGGACGTGTGAAAAGCAAGCAACAAGTCGAAAGTCCTGGGTTTGATTCTCGCCCCAGGCAAACTGTTATTGGGTTTTATATCTAGAATTTTTTAGTAGCAGCCTGGAGTCTGGATTTGTGCCCGATTGATGACAATAGCTCCCCCTAATTACATGTGACTTATGTGGGTGTACTGTAGGTACAACTTTGGCCAACCCGTCGCGGAAGCTAAGTGTGAAATTACGTGTGTGTGTGTGTGTGTTATTCTCAAAGCCATTTAAGTCATGTTCTAGTTCAAAGCTTCATTAAACCGAACATTTAACGAATCCTTCCGACTACTTAATTAAACCCATTTCGTAACCAATATCAGGTAAATTAATCAGAGCATTCAGAGCGCAGTAACGCTCGGTTACAAAACGCAACGTAACAAGTTACCGGTAACGCAGCGTAACGTGAATTTCCTGGTTCCTGATACAATTAGCCGTTGTGATTATTCGCCATTTAATGTTATAGGATATAGCTACGTAACCTAGGGTTGCTGGGCAATGCGTGAAAGTATTGTAGCGTGTTTTTTTATGAACCAAGTAAGGGACAATTTAACAGTGACCGAATCGAAACTTTAATCAAAATTGTTATTATGGAACTCAGTTGTCTTTCGCTCCTGGGGTGGGCGCTAATATCTGCGGCACAGTTACTAAACTAACGCAGTATTAACTATCACAAAATTGTATTGTTTTTTTTGTTCCAATAAATACTTATACTTAGTAGGTATAAGTAAAACGGTACTCAGTAGTTACGTTAGTCATTCGGGCTGGTGACGCTGTATCGGAGATACTCAGCTCCAGTCGGTTTGTGACGCTGAACCACGCATATTCTACTCAGCTCCAGTCAATCATCATCATCATCATTTCAGCCGTAAGACGAGGCCTCTCCCAATTTTAGGGGCTTTGCCATAATTGCCACGCTTGGCAGGCGGGTTGGTGATCACAGTACGGTGGTAAAATGCATAGAGAACGCAGCAGCGTTACGAGGAGTTGCGAGGAGACTAAGAGACTTATTAGAGAATAGGCAGCAGCCTATTCTCTAATAAGCCTCCAAGTCTCCTCTTACGACGCCCACGGGAAGAAATGAGATGGTGGTATTCTTATCCTCCGACACTACACGACCGATCAGTGACGCTAAATCGCGTATACTCGGCTCCATTCGGTCAGTGACGCTGAATCGCGTATACTCGGCTCCAGTCGGATAAAGACAGGCTGTATGTCATATTTATTTATTTATTTATTTATTTATAGTTAATTAAAACGGTACAACACCAATTAAATTAATTAACATAGAAACACATAAAACGTTGACAATAATTACAAAAAGTTATACAATTAATATGGAACAGTGGACTCCCTTGCATACTTTCTCTCACAGAACGCCAGACATACACGCATCATTTTATTCCATTCATCAACAAACACATCACATTCAGGGTTGGCATTCAGGAGGGCATTTAGCATTTTCACATTGCATTGCATTTTCGCATTTTCGCTTTTTTGGTATATTCGGCTCCAGTCGGTCAGTGACGCTGAATCGCTTATACTCGGCCCCAGTCGGTCAGTGACGCTTAATCGCGTATACTCGGCTCCAGTCGGATAGTGAAACGCTGAATCGTGTATACTCGGCTGCAGGCGGTCAGTGGTACTGAATCGAGTAGGTATACTTAAGCTCCAGGCAGAAGTGACGCTAAGTCGCTTATACTCGGCCCCAGTCGGTCAGTGGCGCTTAATCGCGTATACTCGGCCCCAGTCGGTCAGTGACGCTTAATCGCGTAGGTATACTCGGCTTCAGTCGGGCAGTGACGCTGAATCGCGTATATGTACCTATTCGGCTCCAATTGTAAGTGTTCACTTCTATCGTGTGCTCATAAATTTCTGTTGGTTTGATAAATATCTGGATGTTTTATCTGATTTATCCCAAATAATTGAAAGCTAAGCTTATAAGGCAGTTTTTGGGGATCAAAATAAACGAATTTTCTATTTATTTGTCACTCTTTTTGTCTCCGACTGTACTTACCAATTTCGTTTTAATTATAACAAATAACTCTAACAAATCATTCAAGAATTTCTGACAAATAAAATAGTAAATTATCATAATATTACACTTACTTTAAAAATATTACCGAAAAAAATACTTTGGACAGTGTTATTTTGACTAGAAGCGACAAAGCACGTGCTTTTTTACGAATAGTTCAGTTTTATAAAACGTATTTTGTGTTGTGATTTTGTGTTTCACTACTGGCTAAAATGTCTAACATATATAACAAGGCTAAGTATTCGGTCAGTGTATTGTAAACAGCATTATTTTTCATTTGTTATTTTTTTCATTATTTTCCAAATTTTTCAATCGTCAAGATACCTATTAGGTAGGTATCAGGAGAAAAATAAAAAGTTAAACAGCTTTTCCAAAAAAAATAGTCAAACTCTTTTTTTTTTCAAATAAAATAATGTGATGATTAAAAGATATGTAAACCAACCTCAAGATCTACTCTGATGTGGTTTATTTATAAGGATTTGCCTAATATTTTTTTTTGTAAAAAAACGTGTTTTGTGACCTTCAATGTATTTTGAACAAATGAGTTCGAGATAAGTATCTTTTATATTAGTATTTTTATATAGAACGCTTTTCTGAAATGCCAAGGAGCAAAAATCGTTGCCCCTTATAAGTTTTACGACGCTATTTTATTATTGTTTTATTTTCAAAAGTTGGAGTTCAAAATGTCTGCTCAATCGACATTCATTTGTCTTGATTATCTACTTTTATCTGAAGTAGAGTAGAGATACGATAATTTGACATACTTCTTTATTTATACACCATTTTTTATAAATTAGAGCCGCTTTTCTTGTCTGTCTGTGTGACCGCAATAGCCGGAGTAGCTCAATGGTTTCCATTTTGACAGTTCAAATACCTACATTCATTACGTTATTTACGTTGTCAAACATATAGCGCAATGGATTAGCAATTAGCAGTGTGAGTGTATAAAAAAAAGAATATAATTTGCCGTATAAGTCTAAAATCGCTGACTGAAAATTCTGACGTCAAACAGCACCATACGCTAATAAAAAACCGGCTAAGTGCGAGTCGGACTAGCGCACGAAGGGTTCCGTACCATTATCTCCAATTAAATCACGTTTGTTTTATGGGGGCTCCCGTACAACCCCTTAAATATTTGTTTTATTTATATTTTATCATTTACATTTAAAGTGAATATATTTACTAAATATTCTGTGAATATTTTAAATGTCTATCTGTTGCCTTTATCAATATCGAGCAAAAAGAGCACAAAAAATCACGTTTGCTGTATGGGAGCCCCCTTAAATATTTATTTTATTCTATTTTTAGTTGTTGTTATAGCGGCATCAGAAATACATCATCTGTGAAAATTTTAATTTTTTAACTATCACGGTTCATGAGATATAACCTGGTGACGGACGGACGGACAGTGGAGTCATAGTAATAGGGTCCCGTTTTACCCTTTGGGTATGGAACCCTAATAAAAACGAATAAAAAGCTACCCCAACGCCTACGTAACTTCCTGCTAACTGCTGTGAAAATAGTTTTTTCAGGCAGTCGTGTTTGGTATTCAGGCCACGCGGTCATTTGCTTAATTCAGTAGTCAAGGACAGAAAAATGAGTTCTACTAAAGAAGTTTTACAGGCGAAGTGATGTGGACTATAAATAAAATGGTATATAATGTAACTTATTTAAAAAGAGTGTGTCTATTACGTTTACCGTAGTTCATCCAAAATTACCTATGGTCTGTACCAAAACTATGTATTAAAAGTGTAAACAAACACAGCACCCTAATTGCGTAACACACTGTCAATCAGAATCTTAAATCATTTTGAAGGATATTGTTAATCCATTGCTTCATATTTTAGAAAAATGTGTCTGCTTAACAACGTAAATAACGCAATTAATGTTTTTGAACTGTCAAACGAAAGCCAGTAATTCTATAAGTGTGTTACGCAACTAGCCATCTTCATTGTTCAGTTTAAATTTCTACGCAATCACTAATAATGGCATAAGGAAGGGAGACAATGGTACCGATTCCGTTGTTCACAAACTAAACTAAATTTAAGTTCAGTGCATCTTTTTCTTTGTATTTCATTAAGAAGAGGACAAAAGAAAATTTTTAGTTTAGTCCTGTCAAATTAATCAGCGCCTGTCACTACTCCATACAAGTTTAGACGTGATTAAAAACTTGCCTACTAAAATTACGTCAATTTACGTCAAGCGCTGATTAATTTGACAGGACTAAACTAAAATTTATCTTCTGTCCTTTCCTTAATGAAATAGAAAGAAAAAGATGCACTGAACTTAAATTTAGTTTAGTTTGTGAATAAGGGAATCGGCACCACTATCTTTCCACTTTTTCCACCAATTTAATCCTTGTTTGAATAAAATTAAATTCAGTATAATTTTAACAGTAAAATTCGCGAGGAAAATTGAGATGGTCAAATGAAAAACATAATTATTGAAAGTGATAGAAAATTATAATTTCGAGAATTTAGACGAAATAAATTGAATTTAGAGAACAATTTCTATTTTCATCTGAACTTTCTTGAACAGACCATAGGTAATTAGGTAGGTACCTAGCATAGGATTTAGCAGCAACAGCCTAACATAGTTCACTGCTGGGCATAGTCATCTCACAATATGTGTAAATGTCCTTACATCACCTTCCACGGACATAAAAATAACGCAGCAGAATTTTATTACGAGCTGAATTTTCAGCCTTCGTTGTTAAATCGAACATTGAGAATCTGACAGAGTGCATCAGTAGGACGTCGAAAAAACACACTGTTCGATTTAAAACTCTTGGCGCTAACCAGTGCGTTGAAGATTCTGTGAGTGTAAAAATCCCGCCTCGATATTTTTATGTCCGCCCGAACGTGGACTTGGTGTTGATGTTTGGCAAACAAACCAATCTGAGGAGAAAGAAACATCATCTTTCTGCCTTTGTCTCACTCATATTACTTGGACTCACGCTATTGTTCACTCCGTTCGTATCGTTTTTCATACAATTCATTCTTCATTCTTCCATTATATTTTCTTTCAAAGTGACAGCCCTACTCAATGTAAATAGTATCTATGCGTTATTATACAATTATTATTGTACACTTTAATAGAAATGTGAAACAATCACTCCTCCCCGACCGCACCCGGTGCTTACCCGCGACAGTTTGACAGCCGTCAGTTCCCTCGTTGTTTACAAATAATACTTGATTATTAACATATCATATTCATAGGTTGACACCTATGAATATGATATGTTTACATATTTACTACCGTTTACGTAAACAAATAATAATACATACTATGTTTAAATAATCAAGTATTATTTGTAAACAACGAGGCAAATGACGGAACAAAAATCTTAAAACAAAAAACAATCATCACTTACGTTTCCTGCCTCGACGTGTATAAAATACCTATCACTATATGACTATAGTGATAGGTATTTTATACACGTCGAGGCAGGAAACGTAAGTGATGATTGTTTTTTGTTTTAAGATTTTTGTAATGAATACTTACCAATATTGTCATCCTTCGTACTCTTCACCACATCTTTACTATCTATACTCTCAATCTGCTTAACCTTTTCCCAACTATATTGGGATCGCCTTCCAGTCTAACCGGAGCAAGCTGAATACCAGTATTTAAAATGGAGCGACTGCCTATCCGACCTCCACAACCCAGTTCTTGGGTAATAAGATACCCCTTGTTGACTGGTTGTCATATTTTCGGGCTTCTGACGACCCGTAACGACTGTCAAAGATCTAGAAATAACAGCCAGGACAACATGCTTTCTGTGGCACGGAGGGGTTTTGGTATGTATTGTATGGTCACACATCCACAGACCAACCTAGGCAACCGTTGCTTAACCTTAAAAATCGATCCGATCGACTGCTATTACTTAGTCGCGAACCCCTCTTACTATCTATCCTCTATAAGTACTAATATTATAAAAGAGGTAGTGAGTTCATATGTCGGGAGTAATCTTTGGAACTGCAGATCCGAAATCGAAAATGCTTTATGAATGGGTATGTCATCATCATCAGCAGCCTATAAATGTTCCCACTGCTGGGGTACAGGCCCCTCGGTGAGAGGGAGTGGGCCATAAGCCCACTCCCTCTCACCGAGCCACGCGGGCCCAATGTGGGTTGGTACTTTGGTTGATGTACTTGTCTTCGAATTTTTGGTTCTAAGACATGTTCTTCCTTACTTTTTTTTCTTCACCGTTTTGAGAGTAGTGGTGATGAAATCATGTACACAAAGTAAAGCGCCTGCTTGGGTTCGAACTCACGACTACTACCTACTCGTAAGTCGCGGCCGTTACCACTAGGCCACCTTGAGCAGTACCCATTGGGATATGTATGCAACGATATTGCAATCCATATCAATATAAGGAATATTACCTAGCTATATTATTAATACAATCTTACGTCAAGATCAATATCTACAACCTTTATTAAGGACGAATCAATATGAATATTGGACATAAAATGGCAATTTATGACCATGCAGATGACGTCACGTCAATCTACATTTTTATAGCGTTTCTGGTAAAACCGGTCCCAGCGGCCAGATTACAAATACATAATTTAGGTATATAAACCTTTTCTCAAGGATGTCATTATACCCAAAAATATACACTTACCTTCAAATGCTATTCTTTCGCGGGGAGCTCTTAAAAATATCTTTCAAAGTTTTGCTACCGAATAACTGAGTATTGGAGGTCACAAGCTCTATGTAAAATATTGGTATCTGCCTCTGGTTAGATTGGAAGCCGACTCCAACATGGTTGAGAAAATACTAGCAGAGGATTTTTTTTTTTTGACACGAAAATTATTAACTTCATAACCATATTCTGCAAGAAATTTTTAGGCTATAATGCAAACATAGGAGCATCTGTAGCCGAACTGGGTAAAAAACCTGTATGATGGCATACAACGCCAAACCTCTCAAACAATAGACCGGTGGACAAAATGGCCAAAATATATATGACCAGTATTAAAAAAATTGTTAAATCTAACAAAATATATATTAATCATCATCGTCCTGTCCTTATCCTAGTTATCATGACCATCATCATCTCAGCCGCAAGACGTCCACTGCTGGACATAGGCCTCCCCCTATTTGGGGGGCTTTGCCATAATCGCCACGCTTGGCAAGCGGGTTGGCGATCGCAGTATGATGGTAAAATGCATAGAGAACGCTGCTGCCCATTCTCTAGTAAATCCCTTAGTCGCCTTTTACGACACCCACGGGAAGAAATGGGGTGATGCTATTCTTTATGTCCGGCACCACACGGGACTTATCCTAGTAGAATAGAGAAAAGTTAATTTTAAAATTTAAAAACCTCCAACTAAAACAAAAATCTCTAAAAAGTAAAAAATATTGGCCCTCTAGGTTTAAAAAGATGTTCTAGGTTATATTTTGATCGAACGTCGTGTCGAAACGGCTGAACAGATTTTGATAAAAACATGTCCCAGAACTAGCGCTAGAAAGCAAACTTTTAATTTTTTTAAACCACAGCCGAATTGGTTTACCCGTTTAAGAGCTACGGTGCCACAGGCAGTCACACATAACGGTCAAATTTATAACACCCCTTTTTTGCGTCTAGGGTTAAAAAGGATTATTTGAGTTTCTTCAATTATTTGATTTTTGCTCATTAATTATTTATAGCACAAGCTACGCAAGTCATCACAATTTAAATAGTTGTTTTAGTTGCTTCCAGTTTTAGTGTTGTTGTAGAGTTAATATTATCATGTACGTATTATTCAGTCTGATTATGTCTGGACTTTAAAAGAGACCTCTGAGTTTGTTTCGGCCTTTCTTCTAAGAGTAGCAGGATAGGAAACGCCGACCTCATCAAATTTTTAATACCCGACTGCAGAGGTTAATCTGTTTATGAGCATTATGTAGTATTTTTGTTCCTTTATGACACTAGAGACCAAACGTGCGGGCCGATTTTGATGATTCTTAAGTCAATCGATTTTTCTTAATCTTGTGACTGCCATTAAAGACCTGACAGTAATAAAAACTAAATATGGCGATACCCAGACGCCATATTTTGAGAAATAAAGTCGACGAACTATGTAATGTGGGATTTCATTGAATAAGTCATTGAAATCATAAAGGTTTCTGTAATCATTCATTCATTTTATTTTGTACTAGCTTCTGCCCGCGACTCGTCCGCGTCAAATTTTTGCTCCCCTGACCCTTCCCGTCGCATCGAATTGCCTCCCAGTTTTCATCCATTTTTCGTTGCTGCTCCGCTCCTTTTAACTGTAGCGTTATGTTATATAGCCTACAGCCTTCCTCAATAAATAAGCTACCCAACACAAAAATAATTTTTCAATTCGGACCAGTAGTTCCTGAGATTACCGCATTCAACCAAATAAACAAACAAACTCTTCAGCTTTATAATATTATATAGTATAGAATGATAACCATTTAGGATCTATATCGATTTAAAGTTGGTTGGCAACCATTCTCACTGAAATTTACAAAACTTATAATAAAGCGGTTATAAGGTGCTTATACATATAATCGTATCTATAAGCGTTATTAACGTCAAACACAATTAATATTTACCAAATACATCATGGATGTAATTTTAAATTTAGCAATAAATACACCTATAATGCCTTCGACTGTACTTTAACAGTAAACGTCTTAAAATAAAAAAAAACCTGGTTCCACTTTTTTAAAGTTCATTTTTTTACGCAGTCAGGATTTATGATTATTCTATTTACTTTTTTTAATAGGTAGGTACTTACATCAGAGAGACAATTCTCATGATTTCAAGAACGTTCACAGTCTGATGACAGTCTAAATCTTTCAAAAATACCTGGATTTTCCACACATTTTTGACAAGTTATTGCCAAGACTGCCGAAATGAGACTGTGACAACATTTTGAACATTTTTAATTAGGTACGATAATTGGCCTTCTCATTGACGTGTAAAGGTGTTTGCAAATATACTTACAGAAGTAGAATAATTTATCAAGGCTAGACAGATTTAATTGATTCACCCTTGCGATATTACCCTACATGTTGGTTTAGGTTTATTTCGGCTATCGCTGAAAACCAGCGCTGGCGCTGGTGCATTGTCTTGCACGGGATCACAGCATTATGCTGAGCGATGGCCGTTTTGCGTGCATGTGTGACGCATGTTTTCCCGCAGCTTTTTCATTTTTTGTTTTGTGTCTGGTTTTTCTTTGCGTCATGTTTACCGCGAATAAACGTATTTTCTTTATTTTATTTCTTAACCTTATCTACGAGTCTGTACATCATAAAGCCATAAAGTGTAGTTACCCTTCCACCATATAAAAATAATTGGACTATAATGTTCCCATTGCTGGGACACAGGACTCCTCTTCGTAAGATGAAGCGAGCCATAATCCACCGAATTAACTTGATAGTGAAAGTTTTCTACTTACCACAAAATGCGGTCGTTCACTGGTTTAACTTTTTATCATTAAAACAGTTAACTATTATTGGGTCACGTGTTAACCACAAGAAAACCGGTCTCATCGAACTACCAACGCCGAATTGTCGTTTATGATATGATGGTCATGGTGTCCATGATTCAGATATAATCTTTTATAAATATTTATAAATGGAAAATTCAAGATTAATGACGAATTCACTCTTGTAAACAAAATTCCATCCGCCACGAATATTTAATGAATGGTAGGTAGATTTATATAGGCCTCGAATACATAGTAATGTTCCTAACGGTTTTTATTTCCTATATTTACTAACCGTTGTCCCACTGCTGGGCAAAAGCCTCCATACAGTCCTTCTTCCTCTCTCTATTCAAAGCCGTCATGGACCAACGATCACCAATTTTTAAAAAACGTACCTAATTTAGTTATTATTAAACATATCCATAAATTATAAAATCATAAGTGAGCATATAAAAAATATAAAAAACTTATTTATAGGACATACCTAACAAGAATTTTCGTACAATACCATCGTTGTTCTATTTCTATAATAAATAACTCACAACAAAAAGAGAAGATAATATAATCAAATACGTAGCAGATAATTCTCACGACCACAAAGTATCGATAATTTACGTATCACTAATTAGAACAGATAAACAATATCATTATTTGTATAAATAAATACAGGAACGCAAGTTATAAAGAATTCGTGATTCAGTCATCATTGAATATGTATTAAATTAACACTTATCTTCACACTCAGTTATGTCTACAATCGTAAACAAAAACAATTGCGAGATAGTTGACACAACACTATTGCACGCTCCTCTTCGAAATTCAAACCAAACGTCATAAAAACAAACCGCGAATCAAAAAATAAAACAATCAAATTATTATTCAGCCTCAATCGAGGCAAAGGTTCAGATATTCAGCCAGTAGTAAACACTCATTTGTAGCAGTTAGTTGAAATGCCGGCGCCGACGGGGCAAGACGCGAGTGCTAAAGACAGTGACGTGCACGTCATCGATATCGACGCGGATGTCGATCAAGTTGTTGCTCCCATCGATAAATCGGATATACCAGTGATACATATCGATAAGCCGAAGCAAGTTACCACCATGAACGGAAGCGGTAAGTTTTTTTATTTTATGCACTGTTTAAGACATTATTTAAATACAAATTGTACAATTTTAATTTTGTAAGTGATTTTAATTTTCATGGCATTAGTTAATTTATCAAAACGGTGAATGAACATATCGTAAGAAACCCAGCATGCCCTAGAGCCAAATATTGAAAGAGATGTGAACATCCACCAATTCGCACTGGGCCCGCGGGGTGGATTACGTCTGCGGCCCACTCCTATTTACAGAAAAAAGTCCAGTGCCCAGCAGAGGGAACTTTATTCAGGCTTATTATGCTTAGTTAATTTAAAATGACATATAATTTTGAAACCGGGGACAACAAACACATTTCTCGAAGTTCATCACAGGTTTAATGGCAAGGTCCTCTTGCCAGGTAAATCTTGGTCCATAGATAAATATAAATATTAAAAGACTGTTAACTACTCACATAATTTATGAATGCCGTCCATTTATATCTGTGATTTGTTTACACATCATACAAAATTACAGATAAATGTAGAAAATTTGTGCGTTTTGTTCGTGCAGAATAAACAACTTTCTTATTTTCTTTTAATTTTACTTATGGTGACACAATGGGCAAAAAGGAGAGACAATTCTGCAGTCTGTGGTGGTAAACTGGTAATATATGGTGTAACGTTAACAAATACATACAAATAAAGAATATGGTTAAATCTACATCAGTCTACATATTAAATTATTTATTTATTTAAATAGAACGGCCAAAGCCAATTACACTAAAGATTCAAAACAATCATGAAACAGGAGCAGAGTAATATTAATTTATTTAGTCATACTAGTGGTCGCCTAGTGGCAAAGTTAAGTCAACCTTGTTTTTTTTTATTAATTTAATACATTTCTAATGCATTATTATATAAAAATATTTGTTTCCTGCACCCATTCTTCATATAAACTGTAACTCGGTCTTCTTAATTTTCGTAAAATGTGGTACAAATTTTTGATTCACGTCTTAATTTATAGATTACTTAAATAACAGTAATAAACGTCTAATTGTAAGAAAGAAAAAATAGACAAAATAACATCATGTAACAATTAGTCCGATTGTAATTACCTACGCCCATCTACGTTATCGATAGAATCGTAATTGGAACCATTAACAATAAATGAACCAATTATAAAATGTCGCTGCTTGTCAACGGGAGTTCTTTTTACTCACGTTCCATGAATAGGCCTTTTTTTTTTAATTCCTAGTCCATGATGTCCATTCACAAGGCTATATCACGAACATCCTTATTTTTATTTGAAATGTTAAGCCGGTACATACGGTTTTGATTATGCTGTACTATAGGAGCGTTCCAAAAGCATTGTCTGCTTAAAAGGAGGCTCCAAACACTAAACTATTTTTTTGTAATCTGAAGCATAAATAAAACTCAATAAAACTCCATTTAGTATCTATTTCAATATACCTCGATACAACCCCTGTGGTACCCGTCCAGCGGGTATTTGCGTAAAACATTTACAATACTTTACTTTTGACAGGTCAACAACATTCAAACAGATGAAATATTATCCTACTATCTCACTACCTACTTCCTACTATCGTACTAATCCTACTTAATATTATAAATCCATATTATAAGTCCATTAATCACGTGATGTTTTTTTTTGGCATTTTTTAACCCCCCTCCCCCTTGGTGATACATGGTGAGGCTTAAGACTACCCCCCCCCCCCCCACCCATATCAAGTGTATTTTTTAGTATCTACAAAGAATCTTATTTTTAACCGACTTCAAAAAAAGGAGCAGGTTATCAATTCGACTGTATTTTTTTTATTTTTTATTTTTGTTACCTCATAACTTGTGACTGGGTGAACCGATTTTGATGATTTTTTTTTTATTTGAAAGCTGGTGCTTCTCGAATGGTCCCATTTTAATTTGGTTCCATTCGGACAATGGGGTCCATGTGAAAACCATATAAGTCTTAAATTTCCATTAAGTATTTGCGCGACAAATGAACGAATACCGTATGTTTGTTACCTCATAACTTTTGACTGTGTGAACCGATTTTGATGATTCTTTTTTTATTTGAAAGCTGATGCTTTCCGAATGGTTTTATTTTAATTTGGTTCTATTTGGACAATGGGGTCCATGTGAAAACCATATAAATCTTAAATTTTCATTTCGTATTCGCGCGACAAATGAACGAATAACGCGATTACATTAGTGCGGAGTATCTACCACAACTAAAAAGTCAATAAAAACTTTTTACAAAAAAAACAACCGACTTCCTTAAAAAAAACACTACAAAGTCAAAAATAACTTTAATTTCGCAAGTCGGTGTCTTAGGCTCTGTATTTAAGGTTTTTGCCACCGACTTCCGAAATTAAAGTTATTTTTGACTTTGTAGTGTTTTTTTTAAGGAAGTCGGTTGTTTTTTTTGTAAAAAGTTTTTATTTTTTGACTTTTTAGTTGTGGTAGATAATCCGCACTAATCTAATCGCGATATTCGTTCATTTGTCGCGTAAATACGTAATGAAAATTTAAGACTTATATGGTTTTCACATGGACCCCATTGTTCGAATGAAACCAAATTAAAATGGGACCATTCGGGAAGCACCAGCTTTCAAATAAAAAAAGAATCATCAAAATCGGTTCACCCAGTCAAAAGTTATGAGGTAACAAACATAAAAAAAAAAAATAAAAAAAAAAAAAATACAGTCGAATTGATAACCTCCTCCTTTTTTTGAAGTCGGTTAAAAAATAAAAACTTTTTACAAAAAAAAAAACAACCGACTTCCTTAAAAAAAAACACTACAAAGTCAAAAATAACTTTAATTTCGGAAGTCGGTGGCAAAAACCTTAAATACAGAGCCTAAGACACCGACTTTCGAAATTAAAGTTATTTTTGACTTTGTAGTGTTTTTTTAAGGAAGTCGGTTGTTTTTTTTGTAAAAAGTTTTTTTTTTAATATTTACACTACTGGAAAAAATTAAGGGATCAAAAATAAAATTTGAAATATTTGGGGAATTTTCAACAGGCCGTATCTTCGAGAGAAATGGTCGAAAAGAAATTAAAAAAAAGAAAATTAGAGCTCCAAGTGTCTAGTTTTTTGGATTAGAACTTGAAAATTTTGTTAAGTCAGCGGATTTTGATTAAAGTTAGAAAAACAGCAACAAAAAAAAATCCTTTTTTTTTTAGTTTTTGTTTTGGTCTACGGGCGTGGAAAACATTTTTCTTGCTTAACCACTATATGAATCGGAGACATTATTCATGTAGCTTTAATTTCTTTTTTTAGGAACCATGATACCGAGGTATCTGTCTTCAAATGGAAAAGGATCTTTTTTTCTTGATCCTTGATCCTTTTTTATCGATATGTCAGCAACCAACGATCGCACAGAAAGTTAAAGGTTGGTTTCAAGAACTTCAACGAATTCCCTTTAACGACTAGTCATTGATATTTCGAAAAAAAAAAATATTCTTCTTTTTGTCGCATGAATTTGAAAATGCAACAAAAAAACTGCTTTTAGTTGTGTTTTGGAAAATCAAGCGCTGTATCGAAAATATTGAGGAAACCATTAATGTTCAGTGTGCATTTTACAGCTCAATATGTCCACAAAAAACCCTACAAAGGGCCAAATTAATCCAGCCAGCCGTTTTTTTTGTGTCACTCGATCGAATTTTTGAAAAAATTTATGGATCACGTTTTCTGCTCTGAAAAGCTCATAATTAAAAAAAAAATATAATTTAAAAAATCCGAGCTTTTTCCACATTTTATTGTGCTTAAATTTAACAAAAAATAAAACGATTGTATTGGTTCGTCTGTTGGTATCTGGCATAAGCTCGAAATACGACAGATTTACTTACTTACACCCATTTGGATGGCAACTGCATGTTGACGGTAACCTTCGTCAATAAGAGTCACTAACCGAGCAACTTCCACGTCCTATAAACGTCGTCTAACTATGATTAAAAATAATAAAAAATAAGAAATTTTTAGTTTTGACGAAAAATTTAAAAAAAAAGTGCTACACGATTAGTTTTGAAAAAAAAAATGTTTAGATAAGCGATTTGCTAAGGATTCACGAAAAGTATTGAAAAACAATCTCCGAAACTCAATTAGGGGTATTAACTTTATTTTTAATTTAATAAACGGGAGATCAGTAGAATCACTGAGTGCAGCGGCGGAAACGCGTTAAAAATGATTGGGCTTTGGTCTCTTCAATTTCCTAAAGATGTTCCAAAATATATATATTTTCTAAATTTTTGAATAATATGAGCTATTCAGAGCAGAAAACGTGATCTTTTAATTTTTTTCAAAAATTCGATCGAGTGAAACAAAAAAACGGCTGGCTGGATTAATTTGGCTCTTTGTACGGTTTTTGTGGACATATTGAACTGTAAAAGGCACACTTAACATTATTGGTTTCCTTAATATTTTCGATACAGCGCTTGATTTTCCAAAACACCACTAAAAGCCCTTTTTTTGTTGCATTTTCAAATTCATGCGACAAAAGAAAGAATTTTTTTTTGTTTTTCGAAAATCAATGGCTAGTTTTTAAAGGGAATTCATTGAATGTCTTGAAACCCACCTTTAACTTTCTGTGTGATCGTTGGTTGCTGACATATCGATAATCAAATAAAAAGGATCCTTTTCCATTTTAAGACAGATATCTGGGCGAAAAGTGGACGTATCAGGGATCCTAAAAAAAAAATTTCCACGCCCGTAGAGCAAAACAAAGAACTCAGATTATTTTTGTTGCCGTTTTTTCTAAGATTTCTCAGAAATCGCTGACTCAACAAAATTTTAAAGTTCTAATCCAAAAATTAGACACTTGGAGCTACAATTTCCTTTTTTTTATTTCTTTTACGACCATTTCTCTCGAAGTTACGGCCTGTTGAAAATTGCCCATAAATGTCGAATTTTATTTTTGATTGTACAAGTTTGACGAAAAAATAAATACACGTAACGCCGCTTTTCGGCTCAGTATCGCGTGTTTGCCGAAAAAATAACTACACTTGATATATTATTAGACCCCCCCTCCCCCTTTGTGATATTTCGTGATTTTTTAGGAACCCCTCGCCCCCTTCGATCCTCACGTGATTAATGGACAGCCCCTAACCTGGATTAACACATGGGCTTTTTATCCCTGTAGTACATTCCCGCGGGATATTTTCCGATTTCCACGCGGGCGAAGCCGCTGGCAAAAGCTAGTCATTCAATATGATGCAGATTCTGATTGATAGTGTGTTACGCATTTACGGTGCATGTAGTCTCGCCACTTCTTTCCGGACAGGAAATCAGAAATACTCTACTTCTTCTAGAAAACGTTGCTAACCCTAATGACCTTTGAGTTTGTTTCGGTCTGTCTTCTCAGAGTAGTCAGTCGATCGATTACGGGCCATTGAACTTCGCCCATCGAATGATGAAAACAATTTTTGTTATGTTTCCTTATTTTTTGATATCGATACCCATCACGTAGGCAAAGTATTGCCACCTTATTTAATTTGACCCATATAATATAGTTTTATAAATTGTTTAGTCCCTAAATTCAGCAATAATAGCACCGTTCAGCACGCAGCCATTAGATCCTCACGTGTGCAGGTGACAAGGCATGCGGTGCAAGATGGGGGGTGAGCCATTGTCTGTGAAGAGACGTCACTTAAGTACACTCCGGTTCTCTGAGCCGTTCATAAACCCCCACTTGTGGAGGTTGTCTTTGCTGCGGCCTTCTTGGGAACGAAGTCTATTCATTTAGATATCTAGTTTATTGAACCATAGACAAGAAAAATAAAAAAAAACAATACGACGCGATGACGAGGCGAGTCGGAGTTCCCTTTAAATAAAAGGTGATAAACCTCAAGATTTCGCTACTGGCCACTCAATTACTTGTGATGCAATGACTTGCATAAGTAAATAAAAGTAAACTTTAACAATGCTGCGTGAAAGTGCTTTATGAAAAAAAACCGGCCAAGTGCGAGTCGGACTCGCGCACCGAGGGTTCCTTACAAACCTGTAGGTATCCTCGGTTTATGCATAAGGTTTATGTTTATGAAATTAAAGGTTTTTTTTTTTATATTTGAGTTGATTGAATTAAAGGTAAATTGCGGTTTACAATTTACGACGTATTAAAAAAAAACTGCTTACTGGATCTCGTTCAAACCAATTTTCGGTGGTAGTTTATATGGTTATGTACATCATATATTTTTTTTAGATGTATCATTCTCTTATTTTAGAAGTTACATGTGACAAGTGACATTTTACCACTTTGGAAGTGTCTCTCGCGCAAACTATTCAGTTTAGAAAAAAATGATAATAGAAACCTCAATACCATTTTTGAAGACCTATTCATAGACACGTATGGGTTTGATGAAAACATTTTTTTTTTAGTTTCAGTTCTAAGTATAAAATAAAAAAAAAACAATAAATTTTGGGGTTCCCCACCCCAAAATTTATTTTAGTGTGAAAATCTTAATGCGGTTCACAGAATACATCTACTTACCAAGTTTCAACAGCAAAGCTCTTATAGTTTCGTAGAAAAGTTGCTGTGACATACGGACGGACAGACAGACAGACAGACAGACAGACATGACGAATCTATAAGGGTTCCGTTTTTTGCCATTTGGCAACGGAACCCTAAAAACAAGTTTAAGATTGAGTTGCAACCGTTTTGTTGGTCTAAACGTGGAGAAGTTGTTATCTTGGACTTTCCATTCATAAGGAGGAACGGAAAAATAAATTGTAAGCACAATGGTCTTAGGAAAACCTTAGGAATATTAAATTGAGCTTAAGAGTCTGTTTATAGAATAAGGAGACTTGAAAAGTTGAAATTAACGAACCGACCCATCTCCATCTTTTTACTAGTTGACAAAATATCAAGACATTTTTATTATTTTTAACCGACGAAAAAGAATGGAGGAAGTTCTCAATTCAACGCGTATATTTTTTTTGTTTTTTTTTTTATGTTTGTTTAATATGAATGTATTAGGTACACATATCTACAACGTGGCAATGTTATAGTATTAATACATTTATGGGACATACAAATATAAATTCAAAATCAATATAATTAAAATTCAACATTTAAGTAGTGAATAACAACTGTAAAAAAATTAATGTATTTAATTTAAAATGTAATCAATGTGTTGTGTGTATAATGTATGTAATTAAAATTTGCACGCTTGCTTGCAGGTAGAATACAATTACTCTTAGGTTATAAGATCTCACCTTCACTAACAATGTATTTCTTGCAAATAAACGTTTGATTTGATGGCAGCTTTTTGGCAATTTTCATGTTGACAGAGATGCGGACGAATTTTTTGATGCCTTTTGATTATTTTGCCTCCTTTTTATAATACTTGTGCATATTATTAAATAAGACTATCTTTTTAAAGTATGTAAATATGAATAAATAGATTACAACCAGATGTATAATCAGTATAATCACATAAACCTTACGGAATAAATTATCTAAATGTTGGTAAAAACCGGATCAAAATGTGTCGCGTCATATTGCCAGACATGAAAAACGACTTTAATTTACATATAATAGTAGTTGAAATATTTCACCTAATAATAAAATATATTCAATTTTTTTTAAATTCTACGAATATGAAATCGAATCAGATTTAATAAATTCCTTCTACGTTGGTGCAGCTTGCATGTAGTTAAAGTCAGAAGAATTTCGATAACACGATGTGATTAGAAACGTTCAATTCCATAATACCAAGAAAATATTACATTATGCATAAGTATCAGGGTTATTAGCATAAATCAAGTATGCACTTCCAAGTTACAAAGGTCACGTCCAAAGACAGTTCAGTAGTCCAAATCAATGACCGCTGCAAGGTAAACAAAACACTAGCAACGATCAAATAGAAATAAAAACTTGAACCTGAGTCTTTGTTTGTAGAAGACCATCAAGACACTTCATTGAATTGTTATATTAACATGAAGACGTAAGAATTGTTTACATACGCCCGTCCTGTCCACACGATATGTGCATACGCCTTGACTCTTGAGTTCCACAAATATTTTCACACGTAAGTAAGTGATCTTGGCTTTATGATGTTAGAGTTAAGTTTTATGAGCTATGTTATGGACTATTGTATCTTTTGTTACACGTGCTTGTCTGTTTACCTTGGAGGTCGTGTCAGCATACGTATTATCAGCCTATAGAGTTCTTACTGCAGGGACACAAGCCTCCGGCCAGGGTTGCGTATTTGTTCAGAAGAGTTACTGTGGCCCTGGCACAGGCACTTAAAGGAAGACGGGTAGGTTTTAGTCAGCAAAAGTTTGAAACGCCATCGGGAGCTCCGACTAGAACGGGAGATGTGACTGTTTGACTGGCCTGTTAGTCTAGTGGTTAGTGACCCTGACTGCTAAGACTGAAGTCGTGGGTTCAATTCCCTCCCAGGACAAATATTGTGTGATGAGCACAATTATTTGTTCTGTGTCTGGGTGTAATTTATCTGTAATATGTATGTATTTGTTTAATTATGTATCCATACAAGTTCTTTGCACCTTTATAGAACTTAATCATGGCTGTATATTTCATCCAAATTTACAAAAAGATATTATGATGCTAATTTAACGCCCAGTGTGCTACTTCAACACCTATCTGTCATTTTTTATCCCATAATCAACTTGGCCAACAACATTATTTTAGCTGCAATTATATAAATACATACGGTCTTATTACAAAAAACTAAATAAGCCTTGGTTTAAACCTAAACTATCAAGTCCAAGCTCATCTGTAAAACCATGGTCTAAACTTGTTCGTATTACAAAACATTTATAAATCGTGGTCTTCTTAATACCGTCATTTAAACCATTATCTTAATATCAACCACAGATTAACACAAATATCACTCGTTCGTCATGATATCATTCTATTGCAACGTTCCGTATCCCAAGAAAAGAAAACGTTTTGATAGTGTTATCAATGATTTAATTATGGAAGGAACATTCAAAATATTGAGACTTTGTTATTTTGCATGGACATTAATATTACTTATCGATTGCAGTTTTGCTTAGGTTTATGAAATGTAACACTAGTTTGGTCAAAATAAATGATTTATTTATTTTTTTATTTTTTAATCACATTACTAATGTATTAGGTAGTAGTACATCTAAGTTCGTGTAACGAAACGTAACATTTTCGCGCGTTTTAAGAAAACTAAATTTATACAAAAGTATCGCAAGTCGAAGAAACCCTTGTTTTACTAGCGTTTCTTCGACTTGCGGTACTTTTGTATAAATTTTGTTTTCTACTTCTCTACCTGAAATCTTCATCGGATAACTCAATGAAGGGATTGACTCGAACCCGATTTCTGTTGAATCGGCGTGACCTTTCTAATGACTGAATAACTTCAATATCCTGATTATCAATTAAATCTACCATGTTAATGTCCATTTTTGGATAAAAACAACACAACACAACGAAATAAATGATAACCTAAAAGTGGAAACTTGGCAGATGCGACTTAGACCCATCGATAAACCAGGGGTCGCCCAGGTTTAACGTTAAACAAGGGTTTAGTCTATGGTTTATCGCAAAACCTTTTTTTGTAATAAAACTTAGACTTAAACCATTGTTTAATGAGGTTTAAACCTGGGTTTTTAGTTAAACTGCTTTTTATAATGAGACCGATAGAGTTACCGAAAATGAAAAACAATCCAGGCTATAAGTAAGGCGATTGTACAGCCCGACAAAACGTTTAGTTTGGTGGCGAAGCTTGGAACTACGTCTCTGGAAAGTTTCCAGGCAGTACCACGTTTTCTGTCAAATTCGGCATTGACAGTCTTATCAAAAAGTCACAACGCATACATTCTATAAACATTTTTGTCGGGTTATAAAATAGAAAATAACACTTTTCGCCCATATGACGGTGGCCGGTGCCCTG
This sequence comes from Aporophyla lueneburgensis, assembly GCA_932294355.1. Classification (NCBI taxonomy): domain Eukaryota; kingdom Metazoa; phylum Arthropoda; class Insecta; order Lepidoptera; family Noctuidae; genus Aporophyla; species Aporophyla lueneburgensis. The sequence goes on along the minus strand of OW028748.1, from coordinate 9,464,906 downwards.
GACACGGGCTCCATGTATGGCAAAGACGGTACTGCCTATTAGGTATTTTAATCTATATCAATTACTGCTATGGTACAATCAATTCAATTTCTTTCAATTAACTTTAAATACACATAATAGCCGGTATAACTCCCTACTCAGCGACATCAAAAACAAATACTAACGAGTACGTTATTGACATAGTAATTACCACCTTACCTACCTTGCTATTGAGGTCAATCAATACAAATGCATTGTTATTAGATTTTTTATAGCTTCATTTTAGCTCTTATTTTATATGGGATTGTACAAGCTAGGTAGGATTATATTTTTGAAGCAAGCTAAATTTCTGACGTATATAGCTACCTTTTCTTAAAGCTAAAGCGTCCAGGTTTTTTTTTTTTTGGATGGGAAATCATCAAATGACTTCTCCCGCTCTGGGCGGAGCTGGAGGGCATGTCAGACTTTTACTGACTAAAACCCACCCGTGTTTCTTCAATTGCCCATGTGCCAGGGTCACGGTATCTCTTTCGAACAATCACGCGACCCCGGCAGGCATCGGTCCTAGCAGACCCCTTCAGTTTTGCTGACATCTCTTTGAGGCGCGCGTGGAACACTACGCGCCGTCGACCCGAGCTTGGTCCTTACCGGGCGGCAAGCTACCCATTGCTCGCCACCCGCAAGCTCGCGCCTACGGTGGCCGGGAGTCCGCAATCGACTCCCGACGCCCGGGGCGTCTCCTCCTGCGGCGGCTAGGGACGTGAGGGCGCAGAGACTGCCACTCCCTCACGCGCCCCGCCTCCTCCTTCGCGAGCATTACTGCTTCGCAGATGGAGGTGACGGCTTCCCATTCCCTCTCGCTCCGTACCATGGCTCGCACCAGGGCTGGACGCGAGAGGTCGCCGCCGCCGATCGCCTCCACGAGGACACGGCGGTGCTCCGCCCAGGCAGGGCACAGCTCCACCGTATGTTCCACCGTGTCCTCCAGACGATCCTCGCAATGGAAACACCCGGACGTATCCTCCCACTTTATCCTGAACAGGAACCCACCAAAGCACCCATGCCCGGTGAGAACCTGCGTCAGGCGGAAGGTGAGGACGCCGTGGCGCCTCTCTATCCACTCCTCAAAGAGGGGACTTACCGCCGCAATTGTGGCGTGCCCAGCACTGAGTTGCGACAATCGTACCCGCCATGTCGCCATGAGATCACACCGGAGAGCTCTGTCCGCCGTGCCGCGATTTGTCGCGGCAGCGGAGTTTCGCCCCGGCGTTTCGCCTCCTCGCGCCACTCCCACAAAGCGTCCAGGTAGATCGCGATTTATTATGATTCTTCGCGGCCATAATAATAATTTATTTATTTTATTTTTTATGATATTTGAATTTCACGGGCTACCTTAGCGCATCAACCTTAATATCTTAATTATATTATATGAAGGTAAAATTGTAGAGGAGTTGTAGGTAATGTATGGAACAGATCAGAGGGGCAATTCTTGTAATTTTAAGAACGTTGACAGTCACAGGTAACAGTCAGTAAAAAAAAACTTTATACAAAAAAATAACAACCGTCAAAAAAGAAGTCAGATGTTTTTTTTTGCAAAAAGTTTTTATTTTTAACTTTTTTGTTGTGGTAGATATCCCGCACTAATATAATCGCGTTATTCGTTCATTTGTCGCGCAAATACTTAATGCAATTTAAGAATTATATGGTTTCCACATGGACTCCATTGTTCGAATGGAACCAAATTAAAATGGGACCATTCGGGAAGCACCAGCTTTCAAACAAAAAAATAATCATCAAAATCGGTTCACCCAGTTAAAAGTTATGAGGTAACAAACGTAAAAGAAAATACAGTCGAATTGATGACCTCCTCCTTTTTTTGACGTCGGTTAAAATTAACCTCGAGTTGCCAAACATTTTTGACAAGTTTTTGACATTTGATTGTCGCCGAGATGAGACTGCGACTAGATTCTGAACGTTTTATATTACGAGAATTGGTCTTGAAATCACCAAATTCTATTCTTAAATATTATGTATGAAATATTCCCCCAAAATGCCCGCCTTTCTATACTTCCTTTCCAAGAGCTTTATCCGGGAAGAAGAGTGGCGCATAAAACTCCCCAGCTGTGCAAGGGGTTTTAGTGAACCCCAACCTGTGAACGCCCCACTCACAGGACACCAAAGGTTCGACTCCTGTTACTCCCCTCACCAGCTCCAGCTCATATAGCTTTTATAATATACTAGCTTTTGCTACATATAAACCTTCTTCTTGAATCACACTATCTATTAAAAAAAGCCGCATCAAAATCTGTTGGTAGTTTTAAAGATCTAAGTATACATAGGAACAGACAGAGGGAAGCGACTTCGTTTTATACTATGTAGTGATTTATTGTTACGTGATCTTGTATCTCATAGGCATTTCTCGATAGGAATGTGTCTGTACAATTTAGTGCTTCCTTGGGCACTGCCCTGACCAGTTTGAGTTATGGAAATTCTAGGCGAAAGCTTGTCTGTGGCAGCAGCTTCCTAGTGCCTAAGTGCACGAATCATTGAAGGCATAATTAGTACTTCTTTTTGAAATTAGAAAAGAACTGACCATGGTGAAGGCACACATGACAAATGCAACAGACACTGCTTTTGTTTTTCTGTCAGATTTTTCTTTAAGTTTCAACGCAATGTTTGTGTCTTTCTCTATCATAATTATCGTATCGTGATTTTTCTAACTTACGTAGTCTTCAAGATCTACTTCTAAGAGCTAATTTGACCAAACGCAGACGTTATCCCCAATAACCTAGGGCCCACCTAACATAACAACTTAAAACGTCATGACTTTCTGGGGTTATTGAAACCATAACTTAATCGAATCGTTGCAAAAAAAACTACAGCTCAAACTGGTTTACAGTCTGAGAGGCAATTCTGATAATTTTAAAAACATTCTCAGTCGCCATCTGTCAAAAATACCTAGAGTTTCCATACATATTTGACAAGTTTTCGACACTTGATTTTCGCCGAGATGAGATTGCGACTAGATTTTGAGCGTTTAAGAATTGGCATTCAGTATCGAAAATCAATTATTATTCTGTCTGTCCTAATCGCTCTTTTAATTGCTGTTCTTAATCTTCGTGGCGCTGGCACAACAACAATATTTAAATTTTTGGGCCAAATTTATCCTTTCACCGTGATGGCAAAAAACCGGCTGACACCGTTAAAAGATGTTATGACTGTGAGATTCTTTATTATCTGCGTGTTTAATTCCATAATCGTTGGTTTCCAATGAGACCAATGACCCACCAGCCGTTGCGTTGGCGCCCCCGCGGTCCATAACGAAGGACGTGCGTAGTACACACGTCTACATATCAAACTATAGGTACATTTCCAGTTTTAGCTGACCTCGCATTTTATAAGCTTTTCGTACAATGACAAGTCAGCTTATACTGGAAATGTGTAGCTTGTTTTTTTTTTATTCTGATCGGTTTTAAATGACAGAGTTCTGACGTAACAAATAATAAAAATAAAAAACAATTGAAATGAGAAGCTTCTTTATCTAAACTCGATTTAAAAATAGAACGAACTAACCGACCCTGTTTTCCGATTACATGGCTCTTTTTCTGTCGTGTGCAATTAACTCGGTGATAGACGATGTAAGGGCTCACACAGACGGGCGCGACGTGACTATAAGTCAACGTCCACAAGCACGTAATAAAATCGCGACGGAATTTTCTCGAGCGTTGGATGGCCCAGAGTTGCAGAAAATCGAACAGAGTGTATTCTAGCCGACGAAATTACGTTCAATTTATCAATTCTCGGCGCTAAGTCGTGCGTTGAAGATCCAGTTCTTACAAAATTATATGTCTAGTCTTCTATAGATTATGATTTATTGTCTATCAAGTAATCAGGTTAGATATGACACTCATTACATAATGTAACCTGCGTGTTGCATCAACGAAGAATAACCGGTGCATTTCGAAAGTTGCCACACGCATAAATGCCAACGTCATAAATAAAATAACTGTCAAATATTTCGCTGTTTTGATTAAATTATATTTTTTTTACTAAAATCGCAATAATAAAATCACAAGAAAATTCACGTGGACGAAGTCACGGGTAGAAAGAAGCTAGTTACAATAATTTATACATCCAGTTTCCGAATTAAGAATTTTAAGTTGAGGACATTACATAAGGTAAGTAAGTAACACAGTGTGTGTTTATAAGGGATGCTATAGCTCTACATCTCACATGGAGAGGGAAGCCATTTCGTCAATATAGCCCGCAAAACTTCAAAAGAAGAATGTCAGCCCTCCATGTAATCTGGATGACGCACTTAAACTTCGCATAAATTCGTGAAAATTCTCGCAAAAGATAGATCTCAATCAAATTAAGTTATATATAAGGTAATCACAGCATATTTTTAACATTGGGTTTCACCAGAAAAACATTGTATAAAGAGCCGGTGTCTCGCGTTTAGTCAGGCCTCATGACAATAAACAAAGAGTATCTTATGCAGTAAACAGTAACTGCCATTTTTCTTTGTTTCACTTTTTACAAAGAAATTTTGAATTACCGGAGGGGTAATTGCCGAACTTTTTATCAGTAGGAATTGGTTTAATATTGATAGTTAAACAAGATTCATTGCGTTATTTACGTTGCTGAGTCACAATTTATTCGAACAAATGACGCAATGGTTTAGAAATAATCTTCAATCCCATTCAGATTCTGATAAATTGTGTGTTTCGCAATTAGGGTGCTGGATTATATTGAAGTTTGACAAGTTCTTAATTGCAAATTCTCAATTCAATAGCAGTACAAAAAGCAATTACGTAGGTAAGTATTGTATGTATTCTTAGTAAACACGATAAAGTTTTAATTTTAACACTGCACTGTCCTGCTTGTGGCTACGTAAAAACGGCAACACGAATCGATCAACCAGGTTAAGCCACAGTTACCGCGGTTAGTGCGTGGATGGGTGACCTACATATCACGTTAAGCCATTGGTCACGGCTGTCTTTCATAAAGCTTTGACAATATTTTCGTGTCGTCCGAAGCCCGATAGTATGACAACCAGTCTACCAAGGAGTATCATATTAGATACCAGTGACTGGATTGTGGAGGTCAGATAGACAGTCGCTTCATGTAAAATACTGGTATTCAGCTGCATCCGGTTAGACTGGAAGCTGACCCCAATATAGTTGGGAAAAAGCTGAACAGATGGTGATGTCCCACCCAGAAGTTACCTAATGAAATTGTTAGTACCTACTTTATATTGTTGTTTGGTGTCAATGTACGATACATTAAACTCACATGCATGTTTCATTCTTAATTTAAATTGAATACGAACGAGTACACACCAGTAGTACAGTGGAGTACATTTTCAGTTTTAGCTGAACTCGCATTGTATACATATGCCGTACAATGAGAAGTCAGCTTATAGTGGAAATGTTATAGCTTGATGTGAAGCCTTGCGACCTACGAGCGCAGTTTCTTTTGTTCTTGTAACAATGCCGATGCATGATCAATGTTTTATTGTCGACTTGAAGACATACTCAAGATTAGGAAACCATCTGTCATTGATTCAGTGTATATCGATGTTTCTTCGGAAAACTCAAAGAAAAAAATTGTCACTAGCTATATTTATACATACAATACATACATACATACAAATAAATAAAATTAGAGTGTCTGTTTGTAAATTAAGATAACCACTTTTAACTAAGTGTATAAGGATGTATACACGGTACATACCTATACCAAAACAACATTTTCTACAATTTTTGTCTGTCTGTCTGTTTGTGCCGGCTAATCTCTGAAATGGCTGGACCGATTTTGACAGGACTGTCACTGGCAGATAGTTGATGTAACAAGGAGTAACTTAGGCTAATTTTATTTTAGAAAAAATCTTTTGTTTTACTGCGTTACTTTCCGACATCCACGCGGGCGAAGCCGGGAGCAAAAGCTAGTTATACAAAAATCTTTAAATAGGCGATTTATGTTTATAAAAGTAGATTTTTTTACATTTAACTGTGTGATACGGAATGTTATACTTCCTAGCTTCATATTTACGGAATTAGTAAACTTGGTGTCCTTTGCAGCAAATGAGGAAATCATTTACTGTTGTTTTTAATTTTTCTAAAAATAAACGTAGCAAATGTTAAGAAACTAAGCCCAAAATAATCACCATCCAGTTAAGATCCACCCAGTCTAGCTCAGATTTAGCGTGCTGCCTTTGGCATTTGCCACCTCCCCCAGCGAAACCTGGCTGGAGGCCTTAATTTATTAAGGCATCCGCAGGGTAACCCGGTTAAGCAGCCGGCCACCTCCTAAGTTGACCCGCGAAACGCCATTCACAAAAAAAAAACTGTTTAAAAGCCACTCAATTTCATTGTCTTGTGTTGAGTAACTTCAATACAACCCCTTAGAATACCTTAGTAATAAGAATACATCGCATTCCCATGCTGTTATTTCGCTACCATTACATAATAAAAAGACATTCATATGTCGCAAATTCAACCTCATTGGAAGGACCTCCGTGACCCAGAGCTGAAAATGTAAACAAAAGAAGCAGAAGTTTAAGAATACATAATATGTAAATAATCCATAACTGACTGCAGCCTTGTCCCAGAAATGTCTGTTAAGCATTTTACCTTGCACTGAAAAGTTGGTAGAAATTGTGAAACCGGACCAAACAGTTCCTATACTTGGATATACTATACATACAAGGTTTTTTTGTTTTCAAGTTCTTTAACATGATGGTTGTGCCAGGCGCGGTCGCAGCCTATGATTTTGGGGGGGGGTCACTATGAGTACTGAAGAATATTTTTAGGAAGGTACATCTACTCATCGGTCTAGTAGTCGAAAGCGCTACTGATGAGCATGAGGTCCCGGGTTCGATTCTCAGGTCGTGAGTATTATTGGGTTTTTCAGGCAAATCGTTCAGAGTCTCGACAGCATGGCTGACTTTGGGGGGGTCATGCCCTTAGGACCCCCCCTCTCGGACCGCGCCTGGGTTGTGCATGTATTTAGCCTCAGCCGAACTATGTTGGGTTCGGCTTCTAGTGTTATCGAATGCAGCTGAATATCAGTATGTTAGCCTTTTTTTGTGGGTGGTAATCATAAAATTATGTCTACCGCTCTGGGCGGAGCGGGAGGGCGTGTCAGACTTTTACTGACTAATACCCACCCGTGTTCCTTCAGTTGCCCATGTGCCAGGGCCACGATAACTCTTTCGAACAAGTCTCGCGACCCTGGCAGGCATCGGTCCTAGCGGACCCCTTCAGTTATCCTGATATCTGTTTGAGGCGCGCGTAGAACACAGCGCACCTTCGATACACGCCTGGTCCTTACCGGGCGGCGAGCTACCCATTGCTCGCCACCAGTATTTTAGCCTATCTAGTGTGCTTCACAGCCAAGTTACTGGTTATTAGGTTACACGATAACTCTTGGTAATAAAGATTTCAAAAATGAAACGTTATGTTGTGATGACATAGCAAAAAAAGGGCTGAACTCATTTCTGAATCAAAATGAGTGTTGTTTTTTTTTTAGTTTGAATTCTTTTTAGGCATTTAGTTTTCAGGTTTGTCCGACCATGATTAAAACTAAATGACGTAAAAGTTTGAATTATCTATGCGGCCTGCCCATGTATACATTTGCCTCACCCCCGACTGCTATCATCCCGCCATCACCGAAGTAGGGCCGATCCTACAGCCGCGCATCCTCTCGATAACACTTCCATACTTTATTACTTTACACTTACGTAACGTACATAACCTACATTTAGTGTTATGTTTAATTGTTTACCTATGCATTGTAATTAGCAGATCCTTGTTGGTGTAACAACTGCTCATTACAAATATTGGAACACTTTAGTGTAAACACTTGACATTAAGTTTTTCGCGAGTGGACAAGTCATACCCAAAGACAGAAACAGGCGCGACACGGCAAAATGACGTGATGCGTGTCTAGTAGAATAATTTCTATGAAAAATTCTACATGGAAATTGGTCCAACAGATTCGCATCACACCTTCGCCGCGTCGCGGGATCCCATCGGCCTATCTGCCACACCCTTAGTTAATAGTTATACTCGTACTTAATAAGTAATTTAATCCTATAAAAATGTTCATCATTTCAGTCGTAAGACATCCACTGCTGGACTTAGGCCTCTCCCAATTTGGGGGGCTTTGCCATAATCGCCACGCTTGGCAGGCGGGTTGGCCGGTTGTCGCATATCGTCCGTGTGGTGCCCAGACATAAAGAATAGCATTTCTTCCCTTGGGTGTCGTACAAGGCGACTAAGGCACTTACTAGAGAATGGGCAGCAGCGATCTCTATGCATTTTACCACCACACTGCGATAAAAATATTATCTCAAGAAATTAAGTAATGTTTTCGATCGTTCACACTATAACTATTTTTCCTCATGTATTCTTCATTATATACCTGGCGAAGTTTTGGTCTAACAAATATACTGTCGTGCCATCGACACGACACGACACAGAACATTATATTCCCTGGGGTCTTGGGGAAATTCCAATACCTACGTGCTAAAATAACAAGACCCCTGTAAAATATTGACGTCAGCCAAGGCCATAATACCATAAACGTTTTAAGTTTTTGATGTCATCCTTTATGCAATTCATCGCGAAAATGGGTTTCATACCCATTCATGAGAGTATATTTTTCCTTTGATAAAAAATAAACTCAACTCTTCAGACACATAAATTCTCATTGAAATCTCCCTCCAAAATAGCTAAAAGTCAAGCAAAGCCCATGTCGTTAGTATTAGGATCACAATCTATAGGTACCAGTATTATAAAGCTGAAGAGTTTGTTTGGTTGAACGCCATAATTTCAGGAACTACCGGTCCGAATTGAAAAACTATTTTTGTGTTGGGTAGCCTATTTATGGAAGATGGCTATAGGTTATATAACATCACGCTACGATTAAACGGAGTAGAGCAGCAACGAAAAATGCACGAAAACTGGCAGGCAATTCGATGCGACGGGAAGGGTCAGGGGCGCAAAAATTTGTCGCGAACGAAGTCGCGGGCAGAAGCTAGTTAAATATAAGTTTAGTGATACATAACTTTGGATAGTTTGGATAGTACTTGTAGATACTTAACCGTCTCTAAAAAAACTGATGGCTATCTTAAGCTGTCAAGTTAATTCTTGAAATTATTTGTATAGAAAATTAATCTAAGATACAAAAGATAAACAAACTTGACTTTGAACTTCTAAAGTCAACGGACTGTGATGAAATATTTAAACAAGCAACTCAAGTAGTTGAATTTGCGGTCACCACCTTGCTAGTCACGGCAACCTTATTATGTAAGTAACAATCGCTACACTTTTTTCTTTTTGTTTTGGGTAGCCTATTTATCGAGGAAGGCTATAGGCTATATAACATCACGCTACAACCAAGAGAAGCGGAGCAGTAATGAAAAATGTTGCAAAAACGGGGAAAATCGCACGGGGAGGCGATTCGACGCGACGGGAAGGGTCGGGGGAACAAGAAATTTAACGCGGACGAAGTCGCGGGCAGAAGCTAGTAAAAATATAAGATTGTGTGCCTCACGCACCATTAGTGGTGGCCCAGTGGTAACGGCCGGGACATACGGGTGAGAGAGTCGTGAGTTCGAACCCACGCAGGCGCTTCACTTTGTGTAAATTATTTCATCACCACTGCTCTCAAAACTGTGAAGGAAACCATCGTGAAGAAACCGGCATGTCCTAGAACCAAAAAAATCGAAGACATGTGACATCTACCAACCCGCACTGGGCTCGCGTATTGAGTTATGGCCCACTCCCTCTCACCAAGAAGAAGCCTGTGTCCCAGCAGTGGGAACATTATAGGCTGCTGATGACGCACCATCATCATTTCAGCCGAGAGACGTCCACTGTTGGACATAGGCCTCCCCTAATTTGGGGGCGGTTTGCCATAATCGCCACGCTTGGCAGGCGGGTTGGTGATCGCAGTATCGTGGTAACATGCATAGAGAAAGCTGCTGCCCATTCTCTAGTAAGTCCCCTAGTCGCCTCTTACTACACCCACGAGAAGAAATGCGATGGAGCTATTCTTAATATCTCATAGAACCTCACGCATATAATATCTATGACCTCACGGCGGCGCCAATAACAAAGTAAAGGTTACAATTTAAATTTATCAAGGTCAGAAAATTAATAAAAACTACCGTTTCTTACATCCTTGTAGGAGTGACAAAAAATTTAATCAATAGGTAAGTACTACCAACAAAAAAACGGAAAAATGATAACAAGAAGATAAAAATTATTAGGTATCAAAAACAAGCAAATAGGTACTTTATTACTAGGTACTTCAGAAAGTTTTTATTTGGAATTAATTTGATAAACTAAAAACAGTAATGTAATGTACGTCTAGTGGGTAAATGCCGTACATCTCAGTAATTAAAAATCATAATAATTTTAATTTGTCTGAAGTTTTTAGGGTACCGTACCCAAAGAGTGTCAACGGGACTCTATTAATACATACGGCTCCGTTGTCCCTCTGCCACTGGGTTGGGCAGGGCTTCTGAACTGTTATAGGTAGACAGACAGTTGAAATTATCACACAGTGTGTACTGTGTAATACTATGGCCGTAGTAACAACAAATAAATATTACAACGAATAATAGGAACGATGGTACCAAACCCTTCATGAGCGAGAAACTGAAGTCGGTTAATTTGCCCGCTTTTTAATTAAATTGTTGAAATAACCATGGTCTTCTGTGTATTAATGAGGCCAAAAACAGTTTTTTACTACTGGTATAAAACATAGAAATATTAAAGTCTTACCAAACCGCACTATATTCGCGTGGTGGATTATGGCCTACTCAGAGAAAGGAGCGTCTAAAACTGTGCCCCAAAACTGGGGACACTAAACAATAAAAGAATTTATTTAAGTATTTAAGTAGACTTTTATGAGGGGTCGTGAGTAAGCAATAAAAGCCACAAGGGTTGATTGATCAGTTCAAGCACGATCGGCACATGGATGGGTGACCATCGAGACCTCCTCATGCCTCGGAAACATCAAGCCGTTGGCGACCATCGGTTGCCATTCTTGGGTATCGTATTACCCAGTAGGTAACTGGATTCTAGAGGTCAGATAGGCAACCGCTCCATGCAAAATACTGATATTCAGCTGCATGCGGTCAGGCTGGAAGCCGACCCAATACGGTTGGGCATAGACTAGGCAGAATGAAGTATGATTACACCATTTTTCGACAGGCCTGTTGGTCTAGTGGTTAGTGACCCTGACTGCTATGCCGGAGGTCGTGGGTTCGATTCCCAGGACAAATGTTTGAGTGATGAGCACGATCATTTGTTCTGTGTCTGGGTGTAATTTATCTATAATATGTATGTATTTAGAAATATATAAGTATGTTTATCAGTTGTCTAGTACCCATAACACAAGCTCTGCTTAGCTTGGGACTAGATGGCGTTGTGTGATAGTTAAAAAAAAAAATTGTACCTACAAACACGTCAAAAATAAATTATGATTTAAAACACCGAAACGTAAATCAACATCGTTCTCACATGCATAATTTTAACATTAATGATGTACTTAACCAATTTTTTATAACAGTATTTTAATTTAAAAGAGTGTCTGTGGAGTTCTTCATAGGGACCTACTACGCTTTAGAACGAGCATCTAGCTAAATCTTTCTGACCATCCGAGCTCTTGACAATTCAAAATTGCCTGTAATTGGTTTCTCCCTCTATAAAACAAAGTGGCTTCCCGTTCCGCGTCAAAACACATAGATCTTTTAAACTACGCAACGATTATAATGCGGTTTCATCAATAGACAGAGTGATTCAAGAGGAAGCTTTATATTTATAATACGCGAGCCAAGTCGCTCGCAAAAGCTAGTTCCAAATAAATGGTTTCAGAATCGTGTTGTCATTCCTTATTAATTCCTGCCCCCAACTATCCTTACCTACAAAACGCAAGGAACTACGCACTTCGTTGCCTTTTTTTTTGAGTGAGAAATCATCAAATGTCGTCTCCCACTCTGTCTGGCGTGGAAGGGCGTGTCAGACTTTTACTGACTAAAACCGACCCGTATTCCTTCTTCAGTTGCCTATATGCCAGGGCCGCGGTAACTCAAGGGAGGCCCCCTGCTTAGAGTATTTTGTCTCATAGCATATATCTCCCGACTAGAAGCTGTGAACATGGCTTCCATTTTTAAAAGGAGTTTATCTACCAAAGAGAATTCGATGTATTCTCTAAAAATACAATTTCTGGCGCGTTTCCAAATGCATGCGCATATTTTAGTGAAATATAGGAAATGAACTAGATTCGAACTGAGCGCTATCTATTGTGAGTTTTATCACTGATGGAAATGTGTTTATCACAAATTATTCCTTTTAGTTGAGACAAAATTTTACAAAAGCTAAGTAGTTGGACACAATTTTTTAGCGATTAAGGGCTTATTTCGACGACGACGCTATTCTAATAGATTTTTTTTAAATTCCATCTCCCTGATGAACCTATGAGGTTATCGGCTGCTTAACCGGACTTGCCATAAATTAAGGCCTCCAGCCAGAGCTTCAAAACTCAAAACTAGACTAGAGCGACTATTCGCTAGGGCTCGCTTAGGGCTGTGGAGTACGGACCTCGGCTTAGGGCACCGCTGGTAGAGGGCAGCAAGGGACGGGCTGGATGGGAATGAAATCTGGTAGAATAAATTCCATGAACTTTTTATAGACATTGTTCTACCAGAGTTGCGTCGCGTTTTTCTGCGGGAACCTTTAAGGCCATAGTCGCTTTTCACAGGAAGCGCTGGTTTTTATTCAAACCATCCATAAATACCAGCATGGTTTAAAAAAGGCAATCATCATTTCAGTGAATTTTTAAACCCCATATCAGAATAGGCTTATTGATACATGTACAGACGCCACCAGGTCAAGCTACCCGAAACTGTCAATTTTTCCCAATGAACCTTGAACCTAATGCTCTAGAAATAAAGTCGAAAATCTATCAAAGAAATCTGACAGATTGTAGTAGCTTGATGTGGTGGCGTCTGTACAAAAAAATATGTAGCCATCTAACTTGTTTGTAAAGCATAAACAAACTACTGAGATATTTACATCATCATAATCATTTCAGCCGAAACACGTCCACTGCTGGACATAGGCCTCCCCCAATTTGGGAGAGTTTCCCATAATCACCACGCTTGGCAGGCAGGTTTGCGATCGCTGTACGGTGGTAAAATGCATAAAGAACGCTGCTGCCCATTCTCTAGTAAGTCCCTAAGTCGCTTCGTACGACACCCACGGGATGAGATGGCGCTATTCATTACGTCCGGCCACGGTACAGTTAATTACATACTAAACCACTATTAGATATGTATCCATCGACGTTCCACAGACCATTGTCAATGTCAAGCGAGGTAGTGCTTATGTAACATTTATGCAACATATTTACATGTTTGTTTGTTGTTCTCATTTCAAAAGAGATGACAACCTTGGATACATTTAATTGCTTAAGTATCTTAGTACTCACTCAACTTATCCGATGTATTATATAAAATCAGCCTATCATTTTCCCACTGTTGGAACACAGGCCTCCTCTGTGAAAGAAGGAGTGGCCGTAATCTACCACGCGGGAACAGTGCTGGTTGGTAGATGATACACGTTTCCTCACGACGTTTTCCTTCACTGTTTTGAGAGCAATGTTGATGCCATAATTTGCACAAAGTGAACCGCATGTCTGGGTTCGAACGTACGACAACTACTCGTTAGTCTCGTACCACTGGGCCTGAAGACATACCATTCTTTTTCCTAAATTCATTCATTTTCCGTGTCCTGTCCTTATCGCAATGTATTTAGGGTTAACCTTTTCCTACGCTAATATTATAAAGAAAATACATAGATTTTACTGTTTGTAATGGATAAACTCATAAACCACTAAACCGATTTCAATCATTCTTTCACCAATGGAAAGCTCTGAAAGCTCATATTATAGCTATAAATTTCACGCGGACGAAGTAGTATTATAGTTGTAGTAGTTCTATACTTCTTTAATGAATGCATCAAGACATCTAACACGTTATAAAAACTACTAACTATCCTAATACATTGTGGCAGATTGTAAAAAAATGGAGACAAAAATAATACTGTTCTATTTATTCGTCATTTCAGTAGTCATTCCGTTTCTAGCCATATCATCATTCACACAGTACATCCATCGTTTATTTACTGTTACCCTGCTGGAATAGTCATTCACATTCACACCCAAAACTTTCTTTTATTCCCAAATCCCAAATAACATACAATTAAAGAATCTAACCCCATGATTCTAGGGCGGGCGAAGGGACACTCCCAAATCTAAATAAATAATACTGTTCTTGTATTAAGTTGTTTTCCACGGAAATTGACTGAATGGTTTCAGTTTTTTCCATAGAACTGTTATTAATACGGTCCGTCTTTTAATATCTCGGATTTTTCTTCAAATACCATGTTATTTAGCAACGTAGCCAAGTAATTAGGCATTGCTGCTAAATGCAGACCTTGTGTTGGATCGCTATGAAATTATAGCGGATGTGAAACGCGGTCTATTGTTAAAACCAACTTATAAATTCAAAATTCAATAATGTTCTACACAACCGTCACATGTTATTCTAATTTTACTAAAAGTCAGCTACATAAAATGTTTGCAATCAATTGAACACTTATTATAACTTCACGGTTGTAATCCCCGAAACGATGGGGGATGGCAGCGGTGTAAATTAAACATTTTCGATTCATTTTGTCACTTATTTTTAAGTCCCTTACAATAGGGGCGAACATATAGACTCCGGGCTGTGACTCGAATCAATTAAGTCGTAGACAATTTTTTACATTAATAAAATGAGCAACACGTTATAAAAAAAAATAACTTTATGATAATCTGTCACAAATGAAAGTCATGGCGACTGCGAGTTAGGTGTACGGCCAGCATCAACCATTTTTACATAATTTTCAGAATTTATTCAAAACGTTTAAACAAACGGCTTTTCAGCTTTGTCTAGAACAGTTAATATTCCTTAAACTTCACTATTTTCCTTAAAGTTAAATATATTGGTCAGTAATAAATTCTCTACTTAGTCGACAATTATTCATATGAAATGATTTCTAATTAGGTACCTAGTAGTAGGTAAAGAAAAGAAGATTATTTTTGTCATGTCGCAGAAATATTTTCTAGCCATCGTCTAGCCTGTTCCCAACTGTGTTGGAGTCGGCTTCCAGTCTTACCGGATGCAGCTGAATACCAGTATTTTACATGGAGCGACTGCTTATCTGACCTCCACAACCCGGTCACTGGGTAATACGATACCCCGTGGTAAGACTGGTTGTCAGTCTTTCGGGCTTCTGACGAGCCATAACGACTGTCAAAGATCCAAGAATAGCAGTCGGGACCAACGACTTTAATATGCTTTCCGAGGCACGGAGGGGACTTTGTATGTAAAGATGGTCACATTTCCACGATTCAACCGTGGCTAGCGCAGCTTTACGTGTTTGATCTGATCGACGATACTTAGCCAGAAGTCCCTGATTGTCACGGAACAACAATTTAATACGCTCGCATATGACACAGAAACATGTGCATATAAAATATGACAATTGAGCTCGAATTCTTAGAAAATATAAACGAATATACCATAAACACTTATTTTCCTGCAATTTTCACAACAATTATTGAAAAAATTGTGAAGCAATTTTTCTTCATATTGCAATTTGTATTATTATGCACAAGAACACGTGTCAGCTCCCACGTTGAGACCTAGAATTAGTATTTCAATACAAAAACCTAAGCCAAGTAATCGATACTTACTTTGAAGTCCTGTAAGTTAGTTATTATCGACTTCTTTTAATTATTAATTATTCAAAGATGTTGACTTTTGACTGACGGCTTCAACTACTTTCCGTATTCTATTTCTAATAAATGCCTTACTATGTTTCATTTGAAACCCTGAAACTTTAAAGTTTTACTCGACTTCGAGTGACTGGCAGCAAGGAGAAACTGACTGACATATCAAAGCTGATACATCGGGGACTATGCGCAAACGGACTTTTTTTATAATTTACGGGAGCACTAAGAAGGGGGAAGGGTTGAAAAGGAGGTGTTTGTTTGCATGAAATATCATATGCCTTAATTAATTTTGAAACTTGACACGACTTCTTATCTAGGTAAATTATAAAGATTTTTATTTTTTGTTTGTCTAAACTCAAAGATTCTCAAAGTTTATATGGAAGAATTATAACGCGCAGTTTAACTTGAAACACAGTATTTTAACCTTAAGCCCAAAAACAAAGAGTTAAATGTATCAGAGTTTTTCGGTAATCTGGGGTAGATTCGGGGCGAAAAGGAGTAGTCAAGGGGAAGATTTGCTGCGTAGCTTGATTAACTCGCAAATTGGAATAAATTACACAGGTCTGCAAGTAAAAAACTGCATAAATAAGATTTTATACATTTTCCGTCGATCAATTCTGTGAATACCTCACCGTGAAAACGTAGACGAAGTGAGCTTGAAGTTAGCTGTCATTATTGTCAACTGTCAATTCCTAGCATAAGGTGGAATTATTATTTCATTTTTAATCTTATTTCTAGAAAACATTACATTGTTCTCACATATAGAAGCAACAAGAATAATTTACCCGGATTTTGTGATATCTTGATTTCAATGAGTGTCCTTGGAGTTTCTTGGCCATTCTAACTCATCCATAGAGATCTAGGTTCAACTTTCCGATTAACTGATCGAATTTTTGACAGTGCAAAAGTGCCTGTAAATGGTTTAATTGAAAATAAATGCTTTTAGTTTGAATGTGAGCTCACTTCACGTTGAAACTTCAGAGTAGATCGGCACAGATTGCCACTTGCATATCGAATCTGTATGATGATATCATTGCGTTTCAGTTACCGTTATGATATATTATAATAACCGCGCTTTTTACCCGACTTCGCGAAGCAAAAAGGAGGGTTATGATTTTGATCCGCAAGTATGCATGTTTATTTGTTCCCTTGTAACATCTAAACTACTTCATCATAATTTGACAAATGAGGTATCGTTGGACGCATTTTATATGAAAGCCGTGGTCATATGCCACCCAAACACATTTTAACAGTACCTACTAAGCGATGATAAGCTTTAGGGCAAAGTGGCATACGACCTTTCAGATGAGAAATTTACTTTTTCTTGTTTCATACTTTTTAGAGCGTTATGTTCCAGTAGTTGATTGTTGGTTCCTGCAATTACTTTTTGGAACGATGTTCCTTATCGCGCATTGCGAAAGGGGGCTAGACGGAAAAAATTAAGACCAAAAGTTGTAGCGACTCTTTTTGCTATAGTTGTAAGCCGTGCGGCGTGCGCGTGTTGCTCTGTCTGTCTCTCTCTCTCTCTCATAGAAAGCAAGCCAGTTATTTTCGTTTCGTCTTTCTATTTCGCATTGAACAGTGTGGTGTCGCGACGATTATTTTTGTTGAGTGTATACAGGTTTTTTGTACATAATAAATAATAATAATAAAAAATAAGAAAATATTACAATTCCTTCACTAATTAATCGAAAGGAACTTCGTTCCTCGACACCTCTCAAGTTTTTTTTTAATCTTTAATATCTACTTCTTAGTACCTTCTTAGGTATAGCCACTAATAAATCTTTTTGTTCTATTGTTTCCTATCATAGTTGGGAAAAGGCTAGGCAGATGATGATTTTTACAAGGTAGACCGGCCGGCAGATTAGGATCTGCCCTATAGGTGCATATGTATATCTGAGAGCATTTAATTGATTTTAGAAGATGTCTATAATGTTTCTTTAAAATCTCAATTTGCATTCTTCACGTGTTTTTTATTTGGCATTCCAAATTTGAAACGAGTATCCGGGCGCGGCTATTTTAAGAATTAGGTATGTCGATACTGTCTAGCCGTGTTATTGTACCTAATTAGCAATTCTGTGGGTGTGAATAAAATAACATAATGCGTTAGACTGAAACAGAACTAAATAATATTGAGACAGTCTCATCGTCTACAAATAAAAACAACCAAAGTTGATAACTTATTCAATTAGGGTTGCCAGGCGTCCGGATAAAGCCGGGCACAGTCAGGGTTTTTAGTTGCATGACCGGCTAAATTAGATGGTGTCCGGCCTGTCCAGCTTTTTGTTAGGCTTTTTAAATATGATCATTTTTGTCTTCACCCACCTCATGTTGTATCCCTAGCGTAAGTGAGCGAACTAGCACGGTCCTACCCGCGCTATTACTACCTAATTTTAAAGGAAAATGAGCTTTTAAAGGAGGTGTCTGCCAGTCAACAATATTAGTTCAATATTCAATTATGCAATGTCAGAAACTAGCAATAAAGTGAGACTCATGGCCGCGCCAAAAAGGTTCAGTTCAGCAACAGTATGGTTTATTATTGGACTTAGTTCGTCAAACCAAAATATGTACGACAAATCTATATATAATCTATATATATACAAATGAATCCCTATTTCCCTTGGTCACGCCATCACGCGTGAACGGCTGGACTGATTTCACTGTTCTTTTTTTTGTTGTGTTTGTTATTGTGAGGAGAAGGTTCTTATGAAAGAAAAAAAATTAAAAATTTGCGCGGAAAATTTAAGAACACTTATTTAAGAATACTTAACAACCATCTCCGGATCCACTGGTCCGAATTAAAAAGTCTTTTTGTGCTTGGTAGGCTATTTATTGAGAAAGGCTATAGGCTATATAACATCATTAAAAGGAGCGGAACAGCAATGAAAAATGGACAAAACTGGCAGGCAATTAGATGCGACGGGAAGGGTCAGGGGAGCAAAAATTTGACGCGGACGAAGTCGCGGGCAGAAGCTAGTAATATATATAAAAATGAATCCCTATTTCCCTTGGTCACGCCATCACGCGTGAACGGCTGGACCGATTTCACTTTTTTTTGTTTTGTTGTGTTTGTTATTGTCAGGAGAAGGTTCTTATGAAAGAAAAAAAATAAAAAATTGCGCGGAAAATTAGAAAATTTAAGAACACTTATTTAAGAATACGAAGTCACCTAACATGGGTGTTTGATAGCTAGAAAACGCTTTATGTCTTCGAAGTACCAGGTTGGCATAACTTGGTAGGAGCTCAACTAACTTGAGTGTGTGGTAGCTAGAAAACGCTTTATGCCTTCAAAGTACCAGTTTGTCATAACTTGGTCTAACATGGGTATATGGTACTTGGTGCGCTTTGCTTTGTGTTAGTGGGATCTGATAAGTTAACACAACATTTATTGATTCTGAGGCGGTACGAAGTTCGCTGGGTTAGCTAGTATAATATAAAAATGAATCCCTATTACCCTTGGTCACGCCATCACGCGTGAACGGCTGGACCGATTTCACTTTTTTCTTTTTTGTTGTGTTTTTTATTATCAGGAGAAGGTTCTTATGAAAGAAAAACACAACAAAAAAAAAAGTGTAATCGGTCCAGCCGTTCACGCGTGATGGCGTGACCAAGGAAATAGGGATTCATTTTTATATATATAGATAGATACCAATTCGAATTAAATAGTTATCGTTAAGACAGGACAACGTCTGTCGGGTCAGCTAGTCTATTATAAATTATCTAAACAACTCTGAAAATTAAATATTAAGGAGTCAGGTCTAGTTAGAACGTTAAAAAATACCTTTTTACAGATTTTTTTTTGCCAAACATAAAATAATTTACAACAAAAGTTCTTCCGTTTAAAAGATAGGTATATATTTCATGTTAACATAACAATTTTTTTAAAGATAAGTATTCCAAAATAAGCCGATATGTATCGAGGGCTGAGGACGCTGCAAAAAAAAAAGGGTTTTGAAAAATTTTCATTTTTCACAAAATGGCGGACGTTGAAAGTCAAAAGTGTTACAAAAATTTATAAAAACTGACCCAAAAAAAATCCTTCGTTCATCCGGAGGACAACTATGTATAGAAGAAGTGATACAAATTTCAACCCGATCGGTAAAGCCGTTCTCGAGTTACAGTGATCACCGACTTCGAAAACATGGTTTCCAGAAAAATGAGTTTAAAGTTTTGAGTACGATTTACATACAGATAAAAAAAAATCTTTTGTAACTTACATAGAGTCGTCTATTCCTGGGCCATATAGTTCGCCTTCCTGCGCTTTTGTTCCCGCATCTGATGCCATTTTCAGCTGCCGCCGAGCTACCCTCGCCTCTCGAGTGTTTTCCATGGATTCTAACTAGACCTGACTCCTTAAGTCAATGACACAAAGAATGTTTCAGAATAAAGACAGTATACGACAACTGTAATTCGAACTTAATCCAATTGAGATACATTTTAATTTTCTTAGTAGTTGAGATCATCTCGAACACTCTGTTCGTCCCGATATTATTGACACTGAGTGTACCTATTACGAAGGCCCTAACTTAGTCAAAGTCCACCTACACCAAATACAATACAATCTTTTACCGATTCTGCCGAATCATAACCCTCACAAGAATATTTAGATGGGTAATTCTCATTGCTTCTGAGGAATTCTGACTCATTACTTAACGTAACATTTAAAAATAAACTGGTACTTAATATTATTATTTTTTTCTGAAAAATGAGTTGTCATGATGAAGCTGCAGTGATGTTGACATAATCATTTGCTACCATGCTTTTGTAGAGGCCGTAATCCTGAAACAGTAAGTCACCCCCCCCCCCCCCCCCATAGCATTCGAGCTGCACTTAAGCCACGGAGCCGATGTGAATATACAAAACATTACTAAACAAACCCTAACCTGAACGAAGAGAGTTGTTAAAATTTTCGAGCTCGTTTCGCTCGCTCTTGCATTCATCATTCTCATAGTTGTCAGAGCTGTCCTGCCATAAGTCGACAGTGCAACTCCTATAACTCAAATTTTCGAGCTCACTGCGCACGCTCTTCTCACCCTACATAGTCCTCTGCTGTGATGCCTATTATTTATCAAAAAGTGCTGCGACCAATTTGCCAGCATTAAGTATTTAAAAACCCTTGTAAAACTCGTCTCCCTGGATACTATAGTAATGTGGAGCTGGAGATGTACATAACTTCACAATCCCATGTCTAACCGACCTGGGAAACAAACCCGGATCCTCAAGCTCAGCAGTAGCGCTTGCGATCACTAGACCAAGGTATACCTTCCTGAACATATTCCTCGGCATTCATGTTGACCCCCCCCCCCCCCCCAATGTTGGGCTGCGAACGCGCCTGTCTTAAAAGGCAAGGTAGGTGTCTTAACCTTTTCATCAACTGAAACAACCAGGCTTTGCTTTTACCGATCAACAAAAAACCTTTGACCTAGTTTTTCTTGTGACTACTGCGGCGATTGTAATTCACTTTATCCACTTAGACCTACGTACT
This sequence comes from Aporophyla lueneburgensis, assembly GCA_932294355.1. Lineage (NCBI taxonomy): Eukaryota > Metazoa > Arthropoda > Insecta > Lepidoptera > Noctuidae > Aporophyla > Aporophyla lueneburgensis. The sequence continues at coordinate 9,443,587 of OW028748.1, read as the reverse complement.
TCAGTAAAAGTCCCTCAAAATAACCCCTGCGTGCCAATTTTGATATCAAACATAATCCATCTAATGGTTGTAGGCCGTAGGTAGATATCAAACGTCAAGAACGTTTCGACTATCATCGAATATCTATCGACTGACCGATTAAATAAAATAGGTAGGTACCTATACAATGCTACTGTGGTATTCATATACCACAATACTGGACTATAGTCCAGATTCGGAACAGAAACTAGCCATCGACGCAGGAAATATTCTAGTGCACAAGTCTGTGCGCAGACATAGGGGCACTCACTAGTCACTCTTCCCTCACTCTCATAGTCCGATGGGACGGCAATCTGACACGACTGGAGATCAGGCGCAGGACTAATGGCTTAACGTGCTTTCCTAGGCACGATCACACCGCCAACTGCCAAACTCCGGGCTTTGTGGTACCTACTATAAAACTCCTAATGAAAAACCCAATAAACCGCTCGACTTGGAAATCGAACCCGCGACCCCACGTTCAGCAGTTGCTCTTGCGACTACGAGACTAACAGGGCAGTAACTGGAGTATAAAGGATACCGCAGACAGGTGCGACGCGGCACTAATAGGTAGAAAATTTTCTATGAAACCTTCATGGACATTGTTCTACACATTACACATACTTTGATTACTTTGGCCACACAAAAAGGTACCTACTTACTAATATAACGTATGTTTATGAGAAATCATACGGTTTGAGAGGCAACGATAACCTACCAGTTCCTACTAATGGTATTTTTAACGCATACATAATATGCTATTTAAATGCAGTCAACGTCGCGAACGCATTAGTTCTGCGGTAGATCTATTTAATTAATTCATGTCAGGTTTCTGATAATTTCGTTTATTTCGACAGTAGGTTTAGGTAGGCCTCTTGGTTACATAAGCGACCTACCTTTTTCACGGGTAAGTAAACATAATACAAAACGTGCATAGTCTTTATTTTGAGTTTCGAGCGCTAGGTATAGTTGTTCAATTATTTACATAACTAGCTTTTGCTAGCGGCTTCGCCCGTGTATTACCTAAACATGACGTTCCTCTTGAACCACTGTCTATTGATGAAAACCGCATTAAAATCCGTTGCGTAGTTTAAAAGCGGGAAGCAACTTTGTTTTATATGTATGTAGAGATGTCTCAAAGTTGATAGCAGCAACACAGTTTTTAACTTTTGTAGCTATCGTCCTTTCCATTGTAATTATGCCAATTTGTTGTTTTCAATATTACCTAATTTGATCGAAAAATAACTGTCGACCAGTCAATTTTCTTTTGATAGATAATAATTAGCACAGTCCCAGGTCAGCAGATAACTTTGCTTCAAATCTACCTAGCTACTACTTATTTCGAATTTACTATTGGATTGGTTGGCAAGTTTGTTAAAAAATATAGTTAGACTTAAAACGATGAGGACAATGATGACAGCTATTGATCAGTGATAATAGAATTGTTGCCAATAATTGGCGCCAACAGTAATGTCTGTTACAGTAAGGTGAAGCATCACACATCCCGCCCTTAATTAAATCCCTATCCCTGGTTAGGTATCCCAAAATCCATTATTTTATTTTCACCATGTTACTTGTTTTGTGGAGCACCATAAAATATCTCCAAACAGACGTCGGTAAGTGCAAAGATTCCCTAATTTCCAATGATAATCTTGACCTTACTCAATTTTTCCATTACGTTACGTTAATAATTGAGTACGCTGCCATCTAGCGTAATGGTAAAGTACTACAGAAAAACACAATTAATTCATTGACTGAATAGTACGATGAATTGACGAGAAAGGCGCTAGTGGACATTTTCATTCGATACTGTCATTCATTCAACCATTCATTCGGATTATTCTTATTTTGACACACGGAAACGCACATTCACTTCGCTGTCAAACAGCTGATGGAAAGTTGGTTGCTCGAAAGAACCGAATAATATTTCTGTTAGTATTGCTGTGAATTGAGCTACTGAGATAATTATTTCGGCTCATCACTATCGGTTGCGTGGTCTTAAAGAGTTGGTGGACTTTGTGCTCTGATAATATATACGATATCGCGTAATTATTATAATCTTCTCCTTTTATTTACTTGTTAACATAGCAACTTTGAACTTGTTCCACTCTTGTGTTTGTGTAAATAAGTTAACAAAATGACGCTGGGTGAGTGTTCAAACTGTTTAAATTATAATGTATTTCCTTTAAACCTGTGTTCGTGTAGTTATAATCGCTTCGGAGCATGTAAAACCGGTTCTTTATTGAAAACGAGTGGAATTATTTCCATTTTCCGCAGAGAATGGAAATAGTACCACTTTGCGTCCTTTTATTTAATCATATCCAAAATAAAACTAACTTAGATAAGCTCTGCTATTTTGATTTATACAGTTAGTATGCAATAAGTTATTCTATGGCCGGTACATCACAAGACACAAGTTTTGTAGACTGCTTTCGTAGCATTTGCTAATTTTCTGGTCTATGCTTATATCTACTACTGAAATTACTAATAAACTCCAATCCTTAAAAAATAAAACAAAATATTATTCCACTTATTTATGAAAGTTGTGGAATTAACAGCTAAGTTCATCAATTAGTCAGACAGACGATTGTTTTTAACTTTCTGGCAATTTAATTAGTGTTTTAATGAAGTTTTTAACCCTGAGAAAGTCTTGAGTGTATTCATAATTTTTTACTTTAAACTTGTCACTATGGCATACTTAATTATAATCCCTTCCAATGCTAGCCTACGGCAACTGAAATATGAAGATTAATTCATAAAAAAAATTCTTGGCAGTGGAAGACTTAGTACTTACTAAACTGCACATCATTTTAAATTATTAAAAGCCTTTGATGTCCCATTGCAGGGAAAAACCCTACCTACCCTCTTCAATTCCTTCCTCCAATTCTCTTCTATTTATTTATTCTCTTTTTTTTAATGGATACAAAACTAATAATAAAAATATATTCAAAGGCAAGCACAATCACTACCTTTTAAAAATTTTAATAATCAAAAATATGCATTCGTCATTAATAATATTAAATTATATAAAGTTTTACTCATATTAAAACAATGAAATACAAACAGCACATCTGTTCATAAGATTAACCATGACACCAAATATTTACTTATAAGATTAGGAACGAATAAGGATAGTAATAGAATAGGTAATAGTTATAAATAATTTCTTGATGTTGTATAATTATGTACTTATGTTATATTTTTATAAAACCTTACCAACTAAACACATACACAGCATAGAAAAACAGACTTTGTCATAATTATAGATCTTGTATCTAAATTATGGGAAAGCACAACACTATCAAATAATGTACTTGTACATTATACAAAAGTAAACGCTTAAGAAATAATACATTTTTTATAAACATCTTATAATAAAACAACTACACATTTTGTTCATATTATAAGATGAAGCTATTATAATTATTTATTTATTTTGGCTTCTCAACAGTGAGTACACTCTTACTTTATAATTATGACATTGTAATCTTAACTCTAAGTGCCTGACTAGTTACAGAAAAGCACCACATGCACTACATTATGCGCAGATGATAACACAATTAATTAATTAAAATAAGTAACACAAAATTAATATAAATAGGAAAAAATTAAATTATGCAATTAAAAGCAAAAAATAAAATTGGTTTCATAAATTCAAAATAAATAATAATAATGTAGGTGCCTATAATTATCTAAATTCCTACTATAGATACTTATCATACCTTTTGCACACTTTGTGAACAAGTGAGGTCAAGTGGGTGTACACGTACAGTGTAATGTACACTAAACAAAATTATTATGTAGGTATCTATGCAGTTCAGTTTCTACTGCTTTAAATACCTATTCAAGTTCTTGTAACTGAACCGACAGATGTGCTGCTGGGGAGTTTATTACACCAATTCTTCTTCCCACTACTACTACCAGCACTAAGAACTAAGATGTGCATGTGGGTGGGAAAGTGTGTATTATGGGACAAACCTAAAAAATTTTGACGTTCAAACAATTTATTCTCAGCCTAGTCTAGTTGAAATAAATTACTTTTTATTTTACGTCTGATTTCTGGTACAATTTTTTTATCTTAGTCACAAAAATCCAATTTTTTATTTAAACCATCATCATTATCATCATTTCAGCTGAAAGACGTCCACTCCTAGACATAGGCCTCTCTCACTAAACCATAAATAATTATCAAGTTACTAAATTCATAAAAATATCTTTTATCCATACAAAAACATGCTAGTGACAAAACTGTTGTGATAAATTACCTACAATTTTTTCCTTAATCCAACTACAATAAATCAAAAGTGTTAATAAAAATTCTAACTCGATACTTATATTAATTGGAAGATTTGTTACTGTCACAGCTTACAGAATAATTAATAATAACCAACAGAAAATTGTTGCCATGACTTAAAAAAAAAAAGAACAAGTTATGCAGTGTGTTAGGTTTTCAGCACTTACATATATCAAAATCAAAATCAAAATCAAAAGTCATTTATTCAAACTAGGCTGAGAGTCAGCACTTTTTGAACGTCAAAGTTACACAAGACAGTCCCCCCAAAACGCCCACCCTTCGACACTTCCTAGTGCTGTAGCTGGGAAGAAGAAGTGGCGGAACAAACTCCCCAGCAGCACAGCTGTCTGTTAAGTTAGAAGAACTTGATTCTATACAATATTGTGTAAGTAATTAATATTATAAAACAAAACATACATTATTTGCCATATGTCAGCTAGCACACGCCAATATACCAACAAAAAAAAAATTGAATACTAAAGTCAAGCTGAAATAATAAAACAAAAACGTAAACAAAACTTAAAAACTAAATAAAGCCTCCAGGCATAAAGGGCGTGCCCGCTTACATGTTCAACGATGCAAAATGATCGATATACATACATTGATGCATATAGCTAAGTTGAAGTTACAATAGTTAAACTAGCACCTCCGGAGTAGAATAAAATAACAGTTAATACAAATAACAATAACAAAAACCATGGTCAGCAAGACGACCAGTCACCACAAGCAGCACCCGTTCACGAGCATAACGCAAAGGTCAGCCATTACCCCCCTCGCCATATTTGAGGGAAGGTGGTAACCCGACCCCCGACGCTACCGCAAGCAGTGACATCTAAGGGAGCATGACGAACTTGCTGCCGGTTTGTCAGGCAAGAATATTATGAACAGCTGACGAGGTCGCTAGCTAACTACATGTTGCAATACAACTCATTTAAAATCATTGTAATAAGTAGATTATGTCCACAATAAATGAAATTAAAAGAAAATAAAAATAAATAAATAAATTAACAAAATCTGTTAAATAAAAAAATAAATAAAAAACAATTATATGAACTACCCATATAAACTGTCAGTAGGAAAGCTAATTCTGGATTGAAAGAACATAAACATTGTCTTGAGTTTGTCTTGAGTTAATCACAGCGACCAACTATTCTTATCGTTTAAGTAGTCGTTGATAGAATAGTATGCCTTTGAACAAAGGTTGGATTTTACTTTAGCTTTAAACTCATTAAACTGCAAATCTAGTAAAGCAGAGGGAAGCTTGTTATAAAAGGTAATACCAAGACCAACAAAAGAATTATGAACCTTATGAAGCCGGTGAAAGGGAGCACGTAGTTTGTCCTTATTTCTAGTATTAATATTATGAATATCACTGTTTTTAGTGTACAGGTGTATATTTTGCCTAATATATAAGATGTTGGCAAAGATGAATTGTGATGCCACCGTAAGAATACCAATATCTTTAAACAAATCTCTCAGAGAAACTCTAGCACCTAGTTGGTAAATCGCTCGAACAGCTCGTTTCTGAAGAACAAAAATATTTTGAATATATAATATAATATCCAAACATACAAACAATCTTGTATTTTCTAACACAAAAGCAATGCTTTCTATGGCTGGATATAATATTGATTACTTTTAAGCAAATTGTGCGCTAACGTCTTGAATACATATACGGGGTGTTAAATTGTATGCAGCCAATTGTATCCAAACGAGAAACATTTACATAGCTGTTATTAGATGAATATGAAGCAAAGTAGCGCCAAATATGCCATAATTATCACATTATATCATGTCTTGTTTCCCCAAAGGATTGAACAGTGGTGTACATATAGTATACCCACATTCCGCCATTTATTTATTGATTAAATTTATAATTATACTTACTAACTTTGTCATTACGACTTAAATTGACATAACTATTTCATTCATATCTTGTGGATACAATACATTTTTTCATAAAGTTTATTGTTGTTTAAATCCCATACAAAAGGGGAGAACCTATTGCCATTAACTGAGCACAAATCCAGACTCTGGGATGCTTCTGAGAAATCCCTCAGTCAGTAGGCATGGGCAAAAAATATCGATATATCGAAATATCGATATTTTTCCATACAATTATCGATAAATATCGTCGATATTTTTAATCGCGATATATCGATATTCGATATTTATTTTAGAGTATCGAATTCGTATCAATTTCGATTTTTTTTTAACGCCACTTTGGTTTTGTGTTTAATGTTATTAAATACTCCTTGCATGCTCCTCGCGTATCGTTAACTTTAAAAAATCCCGCCACGTTCACCTGATCTAAGAACAATACAAATAGCACGAGCGTTTCTATTTTCGTCTATTCTTTTTTACAAAGTTTGAATGCTTTGGGAATATGTATGAATAATCATGCGAAAACTGACGATATATCGATATTTTTCATTCGATAATTATCGATACTGTTTAAAAATATCGATTCGATAAATATCGATATATTTTTTTCACTTGCCCATCCCTATCAGTCAGCCGGTCATGACAATGATTATTGATGGGCCGAATACGGGTTTTACCGAATACGAATAATCGGCCGAATATTCGGTTAAAACTTCGTCAAACCGAAATTTCTTGCCGATTGATCGGCCGAATACAACGTTCAGTAAACCTGCCGAATATGCTAAATACCGAAGACAACACTACTATTACTACTAAGTAGTAATAATAGTGTTGTCTTAATAAGTCTTATTATTCGGTCGGCGTTACAGTTTTTTTCCTTGTTGTTTAGTAGGTATTAAACAACAAGGGAAAAAAACAGTAACGCCATTTCAAGTTAATCCACTTTGTTGTTCCCTGCAAAATATAAACCAGTTTGTTATCAAACCTGTTTTAACTTATAACCATGCAATCAACAAAAGGACCAGTTTTTTTTTTGTTCAAGTTAGTAGGTACAAAGTTCTTGTTATTTAAGAGGGCTATCACAATTTTTCTTGAATTTGAGCGTTTTATTCGAGTTTTGATGTGTGATTATGCTTTAGGTATAGCCTAAAAAAAAAAACAAAAATATGACTAAGAAAGTTTGATAATTAATCTTGGGAGTGTTCTAAATAAATATTTAAATTTGTTCACGTACGTTAGTAAAATCCTTGTCTCTGTAAAGGATGTTTCATAAAATGTTGCTTTTGGGAGTCTTTTGATGCTTTGGTTCACCGAAGATATAATAATTTAATCATTTATAAAAATGTCCATGATACAACTGTATCGTCTACTTTGGAATGTTCAATTCAATTTATTACGATTCATACAGTAACAAACCAAAAATAATTCTGTAAAACCGAGAGTTACTGACAGTTTTCCGTACGAAACTATAATTTTTATCTATGAAAGTATAATCTAAATTCAATTAAAAAAAAAATTATAATGAAGGTGGTATTGTTACATTGCACGAAAAAAAATATTGGACTATTTAAATGAAAAATAACATTTCAAAATAATTGTTGTATGCAATGCAAAAATCAATATAAATCTTGTGACGCGCGGTATTCAACTTTAAAAGTTGAATAGAACACTCCCAAGATTAATTATCAAACTTTCTTAGTCATATTTTTTTTTTTTTTTAGGCTATACCTAAAGCATAATCACACATCAAAACTCGAATAAAACGCTCAAATTCAAGAAAAATTGTGATAGCCCTCTTAAGTCGTATGTAGTGGTTCACTCAGCCTGAAAAAGATGAATGATGATGAACCCTAGCCGAACAACACGATGCACCAATACTGAGACACTTTGTCAGGTTGCTCGTGCGGCAGGTATGAATATAGGTACCTACTGTATTATTTTTAACTTATTAAATACTAACCCTAAGTCTTTACTAACCAGTGGACCAATGTTCTCAAATTAAATAAATAAATAATATAAAACTGTTCCCACTGTTGGGACACAGGCCTCCTCGCGACGAGAGGGAGTGAGCCGCAATCTACCACACGGGCCCATTGCTGGTAGAAGTCACCTCTTCGAATTTTTGGTTCTAGGCCATGCGGGTTTCCTCACGATGTTTTCCTTTACCGTTTTGAGAGCAGTGGTGATGAAATAATTTACACAAAGTAAAGCGAAAAACTCGTAAGTCGGGGTCTGTACCAATGGGCCACCACTACGTATGTATACGTTGATAAGAATTTATTTAATTGCCTACAATCTCAGTTCCATGATATTGTATCACCATAATGTGCAGCCACATTAGATTACACATTGATAACTTAATTGTAGCTATTGTGATACAGCAATATGAACACAAATTGTAGGCAATTAAATTTAGATTAAGAATTAATTGATTTGAGAACTTGTATTTTACTATAAGAAGAATTAGTGTTTTTGAGGCTTACTGTAGGTACCTGCATAAATATACTTTTACAAAATAAAATTGATTTTGGAACCGTAGCAATTACTCTTGATATGCAAGAGAAAATATGTCGATACTTACATCAATCTTATAACTTTACTAATGCCTGTATAGGAGTTTACTCAAAGTCACCTAACAACAAAAGTTTTCACCTTCCACATAACAGGTAACTTACAAGCAGACAATTATAATAATATATTCAATTCTTTTGTTACAGGAATAACAAATTTGAAACCCAAATCGAGTAGTGTCGCCGAGGTGAGCCATTTGAATTTATATTTATTTACTTACATTGTTATTTAAGTTCTGAGTTGAGCTGCATGATTACTGACAAATGCGTGCATTGACTGGACAGGTCCACTTTGTGTGTGGTTCTATCCTCAAAACACCATTTCAGACATCAATCTACTTAGTCTTCATATGACGTGACCAACATTATGTCTGTATTTTAAAAGAGACTGATCTCTGAGAGTCTGACTTGTTTCGGCCATTCTTAGTAATCAGATATGGAAATCCGACCTCATCTAGTCTTTGAAATATTGACTGGTAAAAGTGTTAGCACAAACCTACTTCTAGAAATGAAAATCATTCATTTACACTAATTATAAAGAGGTAAAGTTTGTGAGCTTGGTTGTAGGAAGTAATCTCTGGAACTACCAGTCGGATTTGAAAACTTCTTTTTGCATTTGATAACCCACTTCTTGAGAAAGGATATTTAACATCACGCTGGGACCCTTAGGAGCCGAGGAAAATGAAAAAGAGTCGGAATGAACACTAAGTGTAAACGAAATAATAGAGTGAGGGGGCTATGAGATACGACACTACGGGTCGAGGACCAAAATTTCACGCGAACGAAGTCGTGGGCAGAAGCTTGTTGTATATTTATATCAGGGATGTTAAGGAGCTCCGTAACCGTAACCGAAACTATCGGATATCCGATATAAAAATGTATCCGTAACCGTAACCGAATCCGAAATAAAAGTTTCGGATAATATCGGATTTGTTACTACATTTTTATTTTAGGTAGATTAGATAACACTCAATTTATATTTATTCTTTTTTATTTTAAATAGCTGTAATAATTACTCACGGACTGATTGTAATTCCTACCAAATGGTGACATATAAATAAAACCATTTTATTAGCTATTTAAATTTTACTTTTGAAATTCCTTAAAAGTTTAATATCCGTAACCGATATTATCCGAAACTAACGGATAATCCGAAATAATTTCATATCCGTATCCGGTATAAAATCATTCCTACATCCGTATCCAATCCGTATCCGAAATGTCATATCCATAACATCCCTAATTTATATGTACAGATTGAAATAACCAATCTTCATAAAGTAATGCCTCTGCATACTTCCGTGACTAAATCTAACTTTAATGTCTTTTTTTCAATATGGCGAATAAGTCTTGATAAAACAGAATAGGAAAAAATTAAACGGTAATTTGAGGTTTCTGCTAGCCCTTGGTCATAAAAATATATAATATCATGCCAGTATACCCATTAGGATAAGGTGTATGAAGGAAAATAATGAAAAAAAATATTTAGGTAAATGTACAGACGCCAACACATCAAGCTACTACAATCTGTCAGATTTCTTTGATAGATTTTCGACTTCATTTCTAGAGCATTAGGTTCAAGGTTCATTGGGAAAAATTTACAGTTTCGGGTAGCTTGACCTGGTGGCGTCTGTACATGTTCTTGAGTGGAATGGACCACTCAAGAACATGTAGGTTATCAATATCATTTTCCTTTGTGTATGTCTGGTCTTTGAGTAGTTCTTAGCATGTTATTCTATACTTTAATGAAAGTGTATAGTTAAACAATTTGTAGTTGTTAAACACTCATGGCACCTATAAACTTCCCTTTTCAAATCAAATATGGACAGGGAGATAAAATAAACAGGAATTCGAGGAAAAGTTTTTTCATACACATGAATCTTAAAACTCACGCATACTTCCCTAGGAGGTAGGCAGAAATAAACTACAGAACACCTCCTGCACGATCCTTACATATGCTCTGTTTTGGTTCCTTTTCTTTTTCATCACTAAATGTAAACAGGTTTTATTACGTTTAAATGTGTTACTAGACGAATAGACTAGTTTTTTTCTTGTGGCTTGATTGATGAAGCTGCTAACTGCACAGTATTCAATTTTTATTGTATTTATAAGTTAAAAAATCCCCGCGAGGTATATGTACGCACGGCGACAAATCGACCGATACCTTTCCAGTATAATTTGTAAGGACAGCTAAAACTGGAAGTGTATAGGTTAATATGCAGCCGTGTGTACAAATATGATCGTCATAAATAAACTCATGTGAAATATTCTTACTGTTCTTTAGGGTCCGTTCACACAGACCGGCTCGGAGAGGAGAGCAGATTTTTATCACGTTGAAAACAGAGCTTTTACTAATTGTAGTAAGGTTTATTTTTGCATGTGCACTGTTTGTTTTTGTCATTAAGAATGCTTCAACGCGCTTGGTGTGAAATAATAAGAGGAGCTGACCGGCTCCGATCGCGTACTTTTCTCGCTCACGCAGCCGATCGGCTTTGATTGCGTGCTCTCTCTCGCTTGCGAGCCGATCGAATTTTTTAAAATTATATTTTTTGCCCATATTTGACTCCGCTTGCGCTTTCGTTTGTTTTATTCTGCTTCAAAAAATCATGCTAACAAATATATTTCTTCATCGGAGCTATCTAAAAAATCCACCAGTTCCGAGAAGCACAAAACAAAACTTGCGACTGCGTGGAATACTGGTACTGCCTTTGTAGTGTATCCACCGACCGGCTGCGAGCGCATCCGACCAGCTGCGAGCGCATCCGACCGGCTCCGAGCGCATCCGCTTTCAGATCCCTTCCAGCCGGTCTATGTGAAATAGTTGGCGGCTCCGCTCCGACCAACTCCAAGCGTATACGATTCGGTCTGTGTGAAATAAAAATACGCCCCGATGCTCTCCGAGCCGGTCTGTGTGAACGGACCCTTAGTATCTACAAATAGGCCTTTGACTGATAGCAGTTATTTATTGAGGCCAATGTCCTAAGATAATTGTAACATTTGTTACATAACATTTGTAACATTCTTCACACTGTGTCCGCGCCTGGTTGTGTAAACCAGGCGCGGACACAGTGTGAAGATACATTTGTATACACTGTATATTGCATAATAGGTATACAGTATATTAATAAGATATAGGTACGTTCGGTAGTAGTCATCTTCGATAAGAGGAAAATTGGTGCCGTATCAGTATCATTTTTTAGCCTTTGACGACTACTGGGTCCTTTTGATGAGTAATAGACTAATAATACAAATCTGACGACTATTGGTACAAATCACCCCCTTTTTTACATTTTGCTTAAACAAGTACCTACATATTTATTGTCACCCGAAGTTATAGAAATGAACGAATTAGAATAACGCATAAATTTTCTTTTTTTTTTCATTCAAAAAGTTTCATTGCAAGTAAATGAAATACTTTTCACACAGCAGTTTGTTAAAATCAGTGCATTTCAAAACCTGACGAGTATTGATAGGTACCTTTAGCTTGTGTGTAACCAAAGTAAACATTATTTAAAATATCTGTAAGCGGGTATTTAAGTGTGAATTGTATATACTGAGCCAAGAATAAATTGTGTGTAAACTAAGAACTTGCTAGTTGAAATGCAATGTAAACAATTAGCATACAATATTCTTAAATGTGCTTTCGTTAGAGAATCTCTATTGAAAATACATTTTTAAGCAAATGAACTCCAGCTTGACACTTGACTCTAACATATATATTACCTATTCAAAATAATAATAATAATAGCAGCCTATGATTGTTCCACTGTAGGCCATAGACCCCTTAACATACAGACAAAGCTTGAGCCAAAGACATAAAAAACTTCTTTCTTAGCCGACGTTCCCACGGACGTAATAAATTCACGTCGGGATTTTTTGAGAGCAGCGGTGGCCCAGTGGTATCGGCCCCGACTTACGAGTTGTAGGTCTTGGTTTCAAACCCAGGCAGGCGCTTTACTTTGTGTAAATAATTTAATCACCACTGCTCTCAAAGTGGTGAAGGAAAACATCGTCAGGAAACCGGCATGTCTTAGATCCAAAAACTCGAAGTCATGTGACCTACTCCAACCCGCACAGGGCCCGCGTGATGGATTATGGCCCACTCCCTCTCACCAAGAGGAGGCCTGTGTCCCAGCAGTGGGAACATGATTATGATGCAATACGTGGGTAAACCGACACCGATATCCAAGATAAACTCGGAAAGTAATATAAATTGATAAAATCACTTTCGTACGTACCCGGACTTGAACCCGCGAGCTCATACATGACAGGCAAGACCTTGACCACTGGGCCAAACGACCTCTAAATTCCGGATTTACATAATAGGTAATCGTTTTTTTTTTTTTTTTTTTCATTCACACGTTTTTATTAAACAAATAATGACGACTGTATCATGTATTCATTTTGGTGATAAATTATTTTAATCCGCTTAACGTTTTGATCGTAATGATTTGATGAATTAAGGTATCAACATACTACTAACATTGTCATATTTTTAGTACATTTACACATAATGTCATAGCATCACGCCTGTAATCCCCTGAGGATTATGCAGGGAGCTCTACCTATAGTACACCTACATTTCACCCAGTTATGTTTAAGTCCCATGTAAAACAGGCTAGCTTATTGCTATCTACTGGGCACTCATCCAGACTCCGAAATGCTACTGAACAATCCGTCAGTCAGCCCGGTCATGATAATGAATATAAATACAATTAAATTGAACAGCTGAAAACCGAATAAAATATGCAATATTCCTCTATCTCGTTCTCGCTGACGCATTTTTCTATACCTGTCTCTGTCATAACCCGTTGTACAGCGGCTTGCTCTCGTACATATCAAAGCGGTGCCACGTGACCTAAAGTGACATCATTACGGGATCGCTGTTGTATGAATTTTTAGTTCCCGATTATGACGTTTTGGCGCCGGGTTAATTTAGAACATTTCTCTTTTGTTGTAATACAAAGCTATAAATAACCTTTTTTGTTGTTTGAATGTTATGGTGAATTAAATACCCGTAGTGTAACTATATTTATTGACAATAGTAGCCACTATTTACATACTATTGTATTTTTAATTGTGATAGAGTTACCAATGCGAATCCCCGAAGGCAAGCCGGTAGGAATCGTGTTATATGGTGCTTTCGCCACTGATGAATACTGATGGGCGGAATACGAGTTCTACCGAATACGAATAATCGGCCTAATATTTGGTTAAAAGTTTACCGAACCGAAAGTTTTTACCTAATGATCGGCCGAATACAAATGTTCGGTAAACCTGCGGAATACCGAACACAAAAGTAATATTCGGTCCATCCCTAATAATGGCCCAGATAATCATTTTTAATGAGAGTATTTTTTTTTTTTTTTTGAGAAAAATGCAGCATCTAACTATTCTTTTGAAATAATTAAGCAGGAGATCTTTTTCAGTAAACAAGTGTCATAAATAATAATTACTTATTTTATTTAATTATATTAGGGACAATAAACAGCAGTATAAATACAATTATCACAACAATTAGGCAATAGGAATAGCATTTATACACTAATAATTAGTTAGACATGGTCTTAGCGTGTATTTGCTTGAAGTTGAAACACTCACAAATAATTAATACAATAATTGAATTATGATATCAATTCAAATATCCTGCTAGGTATATTGCGAAAAATAGGTAATTGTCTGTTCTTCAGTTTCTAACATATTAGTTCCTGTTATAACGTGAAATCGGTATCTACTAAAAACAACAACGCATATATTAGTTTAATTTCAAAATAATACAAATGTTTACATTTAACTACAAGGAAAATTACTACTTATAAAATCTATTTATAGATTAAGCTTTTGCCAGCGGCTTCGCCCGCGTATTTTAAGTATAAACTTTCCTCTTGAAACCACTCTAACTATTAAAAAAAACCGCATCAAAATCCGTTGTGTAATTTCAAAGATCTAAGCATACATAGGGACAGACAAAGGGGGGCTACTTTGTTTTATACTATGTAGTGATGATACCTACTTTATCAGTTTTCGAAGTCTTAATTTTTTAATTTTATACTTAACTAGCTTCTGCCCGCGACTTCGTCCGCGTTAATTTTCTTGTTCCCCCGACCCTTCCCGTTGCGTCGAATCGCCTACTCGTGCGATTTTCCCCGTTTTTGCAACATTTTTCATTATTGCTCCGCTCCTCTTGGTTGTAGCGTGATGATATATAGCCTATAGCCTTCCTCGATAAATAGGCTCCCAACACAAAAATAATTTTTCAATTCGGACCAGTAGTTCCTGACATTAGCGCGTTCAATCAAACAAACTCTTCAGCTCTATAATATTGTATAGTATAGATTATTTAGTTGCTGCGATATGAAATTTCTTCTTTGTTCCACTAACTACGTCGCATCGCATCGTCCACCCGCGCTATTTCTTCGTGTTCTCTTGACGTAATTTTTGGGCCACCAAATGCAAAAAGAGTTTTTCAAATCCGTTTCCGTTTCGTTTATACAGGATTTTTAAGCTATTGCATAGCTTCTATCGAGGGCCTTGAGCGCGGGGACCGAATCCAGAAATTCTGTAACGAAAAAAAACCTCACGCTCCCCACTCCGACGGGCACGGAGCACAGTGGAACGAATGTATGGGAGCGGTTGGACGTAGACATGTCCGAAAAATAAGAGTAAAATTATGACAAACTAATGATGCCATCTTATTCGATTACTTAATGCCTTCATAAATTGTGGTGATGAATTTCTTCATAACTCCCATATTTCGGGAGTAATTTGAGAAAATGTGAAATTTTACTATGAAATTGAGTGTATCGAGCTCTCTCCCTCCTGATTCCGGGCTTGTTTCAAGTAGCGGTCTCTAATATCGTAATGCTATTACTAAGAGCTATATTTAATACTAAGACACATAGTGCGCCAAATGTGCACTTTCTGGGATAAAAGGAAATGAAAATTTAAAAAAAAAAACGTTTTTTCCCCATTTGTATTTACTTTAAACCGCAGACAGACTTATTAAGAGGTCTATAAATATATTATATATATACAGAAATATATATTAACAAAAATATTCACAAGAACTGATGAGAGTATGACTTTTAAGTAAGTTGATAATAAATTACCTAGTTTCATTAAAAGTACAATAAATAATTAAGATGTAAGCTCTAATTTACTAAGTTACACATTTTAAAACAATAACATCATTTAATTATCTTCGTCATCATCATCATCATCAATTAATTCAAATTCAGAATCGATGTCCGCTAAATCATTTATGTTAACAAATTCGATATCACTTTTCTCAGAATCCGTAAGCTCATAAAATTCCTTAAAAGAAGATTTTTTTACAAACTTATTTCCTTTTGGACGGATACTTGTAACAAGTGGATCAGACGACAGTAAAAGATTGTGCATAATATCTTCATTGCATGAGATACTGCTATGCTTTCGAGAATGCCCCTCTCTATATTTTCTAAAATCTTTATTTCTCGCCTCAGATGCCTCTTCGGATAGAAAACCAATGGGCACAATTGACATGTTCTGAACTATGTCTGGCCCATGCATTAAAATTTTATGAAGTGAAGAAGGCATATAATACCATGGGTATAACTCCACGTAAAGCTTAGCAGTATCAAAGCAGAACTCTCGGAATTTAGTTACGTTGATCTTCTCTCCTGATGAAATACACTGCAAGATCACACAGATTTTTCTTAAAAGCATAGCATCTATTCCGGTCAGTTCAGCAGATTTAGTGTAGTTTTCAAAAAATCTCCTTGCCGAGTTGCCATTGTTGGTGGATCCACTGCCTTGTTTCACAACATCGAGAAGTAAGCCCGTTTCTCTTCTTACAGCCTCTTGAACTCTTTTCTTCCTGTCATCAACTTGCCTTTTTGCTATATCACCCCTTACTTGCCATGATTTTATGTCTAATTTGTAGGAAATGTGTAATAAGCATTCCATTGAGCGAATCCAAGCGTGAAGGGTGCTTAAGCTATATTTATACATGTCCTCGTTTGCGTGTTTATCTTTGATTAACTCTAAATTATTCATTTCTTTAGGACAAGCCTTGCATATGTCACACACTGAAGCTGCTGTATTGGATATAATGGAATGAATTTTACCATCAATCATTGTCAACAGCAGTTGGTGTTTGACACTAATTCCATCAGTGATGGTGGATGGAGTTAAGGCTTCAATCTCTGCTTCGATTTCAGCCATCTCTCTCTGCACATTTTCTTTGGTTTCCTTTATAAACTTAAACAATATTGGCCGGCAAAATGAAGTGGAAGATGGTCGCTCGTTTTCCCAAATTGTTACACCTTTTGAGACGAGCCGCAGTGGTACAAGACTAATCATAAAATTACTAGCAAGATCGATTTGCTCATCTTCACTCGTCCTTTGATGATAAATGCTTTGGCTAGATGATCCGTCAAAACCCCATTTGCTGGTCAATACGAGCTGTTGATTGGGATCAACAGGGGTTTCTAACGACCTAATAAGTCTTCTTGAGGTTAAATCCATCAAGGCTTGTAATTTGATTTTTGCAGAGCTCTCTGTAACTGTGAGATCTTCTTTGGCCGGATAGCACTTAATTTTTTCTTTAACCAACATGTAGTAACTCGGGTATTGAAGAGCTCCTTCTTGAGTGTTGAAATCCCGAAGAGTGTTATAGCGCCATTTCGATAAGTTCATCGATACATAAAGAGCCAATGCCTTCAAAGGGGATATTTCCCGTACCTGAATTGATTTACCTTCAATGAAGGCTTTGATTTTTGAGGCCTCTTCTGGATTCTCCGTCAAGTATTTCATAACATAAGCTGTATCGCTTTGTCCTGCCTTTTGAAGCGCCCTTTCGGCCGAAAACATAATTTCAGCGCTGCTACTGCTGCATGAAAGACTATCTTCAGTGCGTCTTCTTTTTTGCCGGTTACTAAGGTCCTCAAAAGATTTACGAGGACTAGGATGTGTACAAGTTGAAGCATCAGATTTAGCAGGAGAAATTATGGGCTCGATGACGTCACTTATATTTTCTGTAGAAGGTTCCATATTTTCATTCTGTAATACCGGCCATTGAATTGCAGCCTGTAGCCAAATCTCATGTTTCTTCCGAAACTTATCTGTGCTTCTTCCAGACTGTGTCCATTTTGCATAAATGCGGTAGCAAAATCGACGACACCAGTCTTTTAAACTTGTTTCAGCACTTTCACATAACTGAACACAACTGTTATCTTTTAAAACACTGAACAAATAGTTAAAGTCGCGTAAATCTTTATGTGCGCGTGCGCATAAAGCAACGTGAATATCAAGATTTGTATTAAAATTTGGAAAATACATTGCGAGATTAGCTTGGATACAACGAGGTGTAAATCAACACTGATTTTAAAGTTACTAATAGTGACCTATTTATATAAAATCCAGGTATCCCAGGTATCCTTTGTTAAATATTGCAAGGTAATTAGTTATTGTGATAATTAGTAAATGATGCATGCTAAATTAGTGTATTAAGAGCCATTTAGTAATTAAATAATAGCAATGTTCTTATCAGTAATCATTAGTGCATCAGTTTTATATGTAAACCTTAAGTCCCTAATTATATATCCTAATTAGCTTATATCTTCTCTAATTGGCTGCTCAGAAATGTTATTGTAATAAGGTAAACCTTTAGAAAAACGGTTTTAATCAACAAAATAAACAAAAAATAAAAAAATTGTGTTATAAAATAAACATCACTCTTTATCCCAGAAAGTGCACATTTGGCGCACTATGTGTCTTAGTATTAAATATAGCTCTTAGTATTAGCATTATGATATTAGAGACCGCTACTTGAAACAAGCCCGGAATCAGGAGGGAGAGAGCTCGATACACTCATTTTCATAGTAAAATTTCACATTTTCTCAAATTACTCCCGAAATATGGGAGTTATGAAGAAATTCATCACCACAAGTTATGAAGGCATTAAGTAATCGAATAAGATGGCATCATTAGTTTGGCATAATTTTACTCTTTTTTTTCGGACATGTCTACGTCCAACCGCTCCCATACATCGTTCCACTGTGCGGAGGTGTGGTTTGAAGGCCGTGCATTATGCTTAGATCTTTAAAACTACGCAACGGATTTTGATGCGGATTTTTTAATAGATAGAACAATTCAAGAGGAAGGTTTATATGTATTTAACATGCATAATATAGTAAAGAAACGCTGATAATTTTAGGGGTTTCTAATGTGATGTCATAAATAAGCTCATTTTTTTACGCTTACATTGCGAACGCTGGCTGAACCCTACGAAATAGATCAAAATAATGTACTACTGTATTGTACACCTTAGAAAGGTCTACAAAAAAGTCCGCGATGGTATATGTCTACCTCTTAGGGATAACCCACAATAACCATTTTTTTCCTTTGCTTTTTACGAGAAATAAGGGCTTATTTACGAAGCGATTTTAACCAATACAGCATTAATTCTTATCCAATTAGGTACCTTAAATACATTGTGCATTTAATATAGATCAACATGATCATTACAGCATGTAATTTAAATGAAGATCTTAGAAGATATCAGAGATTTAAAAAGCGGGGGCAGTAACTTCTCATTTATTCAATAAAAGAAAAAAAATGTTTTCTTATCGGTCAAATAAAAAATAAATAAATAATTATAATTGCATAAGTTGATAAAAAATGCTATGCAATAGCTTTACCGCGGCAGTCCCCGAGTGCCACACGTCAATTTTTTTTAACCAGTGTGCATTTTTTTGTTGGTTCAGTATCAGTAATAGCACATTTCAACTATTTCTTCAATACTATTTTTTTAATTTTTATCCGAACTTAAATCAGGAAACTGTGGACACCCTACATATTTCGTACCTAATATGATATCGAAAATAGACAATAGGTCACTAACCGCGCGCCCGGCGTAGGTACTTCGAACTTCTTAGAATTTTGACTGATCGAACAGCTGATAGGTACTTGTAGCTACGCTTGGTCATTCACCATCGCCACCGCGCCGGTGCCGCGCGCATGTTACCATTAAAACCAGTTTCAAAATAACCATCTTTTCTTAACGATAACTTAATTTTTTGTACTATGATATATCAAAATAAAAATTGCATGGCTATTATAACTCATTTAAGTTTAATTTGTCAAAATTAGCGTACTAGTTAAAAACTTATCCTTTATAATAACTATATCACATTATTCAATTAACCATTTGTGTTATTAAGTACTTAAGAACTAAGAAAAGATTAGCGCGTTTAAATAAACAAACGGTTCAGCTTTATTATACTTGTGTAAAGATCTAAAGATAAACTTGAAAACACAATACATAAAGAAGGCACGTTTCAAATGCATGTGCGAGATCCTTTTTTTGGGCTTTCGAACAAATCTCGCGACCCTGGCAGGATGTGTGAGATCCTAATATGACTGACGAAAATTTAGCTGTGAATTCTGTTATCCATTTTCGCAAATAATTCGTGTATTCGCGATGCTAGTGGATCTCGTTTTTAACCTTGACCTTGCGTTCATAATTTACCGTTTACTAAGTCGGAAGTCTGCTTGGAATATTGCTAGAATAAATACAGCAATTAATAATGTTCATCCGCAAGATTAAGACAAAAAGATATTTTTTATTTAATTATTTATGTATGTACACACAGTATAATACATAGTGACAATTATACAACATACTTAAATATACAACTGAGTACAAAGGTACTCAATTCAAACAAAAAAAATTTGCTGTCCCTACATTTTGACCGTGTTGGTTTGAAATAGCACATATTTCTATGAATAAATCGACAATAAGTTTCTGTTATACTTACTCTGTAGGGTCGTGGCTAAGTGATACCACCAGCACGCGTAACATGACTACCATAGAAAGAACTTTGTCTATTCTTAGTAGAATAGAGATAGAATTGTCATGACCACCGTAGAAATGGGTTTTGTCGACGGAAGAATAGACAAAATTACAGATGGATTTCTACAATCTTTCGATTAAAGACAGATTAAAGATTGTAGAAAGGTTTTTACCGTCTTATGCTGGCGTAGCATGACAATTCTATCTCTATTCTACCAAGAATAGACAAAGTTCTTTCAATGGTGGTCATGCTACGCGTGCAGGACCAACGGCGTGTGTTATTAAACAAAGGCACGAATCGATACATCAGGTTAAGCTATGGTTACCTCAGTCGGTCCGTGGATAAGCAACCATCTTTCCCTACCAAGACGCCGCCGTTGGTCCTGGTTGTAATTATTGGATTTTTTGCGGGCGTAAAAAGTCATCAACAGTCCGAGTGTGACAACCAGCCCTACCAAGGAGTATCATATAACTCAGTAATTATCTTGTAGAGGTCAAATAGGCAGTCGCTCCATGTAAAATACAGATATATAGTTGCATCCGCTTAGACTGGAAGCCAACCCCAATTTAGTTGGGAAAAGCTAGGTAGATGAAAACTTACTCTGTATATTTCTCCACTAGCTTCTGCCCGCGACTTCGTCCGCGTAAAATTCCTTGTTCCCCCGACCCTTCCCGTCGCGTCGAATCGCCTACCCGTGCGATTTTCCCCGTTTTTGCAACATTTTTCATTACTGCTCCGCTCCTCTTGGTTATAGCGTGATGTTATATAGCCTATAGCCTTCCTCGATAAATAGGCTACCCAACTCAAAAAGATTTTTTCAATTCGGACCAGTAGTTTCTAAGATTAGCGCGTTCAATCAAACAAACAAACAAACTCTTCAGCTTTATAATATTAAAGTATAGATATAGATATTTCCGCAAATATTTCAATCGCCTCTATGAACCCAAAGCCTAACTTGTCTTTTTCTATCCACAGTCGGTCCAAAGAGCACGAGACACATACAACCGCGGCGTCACACGCCCCATAAAATGGCGTCTCCAACAGCTGAAGAACCTCCTTCGTATGTACGAGGAGAACCGCAACGCAATGATAGAAGCCCTGCGCAAGGATCTGAGGAGGAGCAAGATGGAGGCAGTGCTTCTGGAAGTGGACTACTTGGTCAACGATCTGAAGAATACTATTCATCATTTAGAGGACTGGGCTAAGCCTGAGAAGGTGAGCGATCTTGTTCAAGTAATCAATCATCTCAGCCTATTTTCAGGCCACTGCTGAAAATAGGCTGAGTGAACGAGTATCAAACATTCATTTGTATCCTCACAAAGTTGGACATTTGTAATATTAGTAGGATTAATATTAAACACACATATAATACTTAAATAAATTTCATATTTTTTTTAAAACGTGTAAAATTGTGGTTAGACTGGAAGCCGACCCCAAGAATAGGCTAGGCAAATGATGATGATATTTCTTAAAACATATAAACCGTGCGGGTCGCAAATATTTTTAGGGTTCCGTTGCCAAATGGCAAAAAACGGAACCCTTATAGATTCGTCATGTCTGTCTGTCTGTCCGTCCGTCCGTCCGTATGTATGTCACAGCCACTTTTTTCCGAAACTATGAGAGCTATGCTGTTGAAACTTGGTAAGTAGATGTATTCTGTGAACCGCATTAAGATTTTCACACTAAAATAGAAAAAAAAACAATAAATTTTGGGGTTCCCCATACATAGAACAGAAACTCAATTTTTTTTTTTTTCATCAAATCCATACGTGTGGGTTATCTATGAATAGGTCTTCAAAAATGGTAATGAGGTTTCTAATATCAATTTTCTAAACTGAATAGTTTGCGCGAGAGACACTTCCAAAGTGGTAAAATGAGTGTCCCCGTCCCCCCCCCCAGTAACTTCTAAAATAAGAGAATGATAAAACTAAAAAAAATATATGATGTACATTACTATGTAAACTACCACCGAAAATTGGTTTGAACGAGATCGAGTGAGTAGTTTTTTTTAAAACGTCATAAATCGTAAACCGCAATTTACCTTACATTCAATCAACTGAAATATAAAAATTAAAAAAAAAACATTTATTTTTAAACCGAGAATACCTACAGGTTTGTACGGAACCCTCTGTGCGCGAGTCCGACTCGCACTTGGCCGGTTTTTTTAATAAAAATATATTTGTCAATTGCAACGCGTCCTTGGTAACCTCTATTCTACTCACGATAGTATAATCATGAGTCCGCGTAAAAAGACAAAAAATATATGCAGTTGTTCTATAAGAACTAGTAGATAGATAATTAAATACTTATTATGAAAACAGAACACGTTCAGAACAACGTGACAGAGTTAGTAAGTAGTATCTTATTTGAAATAGTTCAGTCACTCAGTATAATAACATAACATAACATCACGCCTTGTTTCCCCGAAGGGTTGGGCAGAGGTGTACTTATAGTACACCCACATTTCGCCTGTTATGTTTAAGTCCCATGTAATAGGGGGCGAGCCTATTGCCATCAACCGGGCACAAATCCAGACTCCGGGTTGCTACAGAGAAATTCCAGATGGAAAAACCCAATAACACTTTGCCCGACCTGGGAATCGAACCCAGGACCTCTAGTTCAGCAGTAGCCCTTGCTACCACTAGACCAACGAATAAACACAACCAAACAACCAATAAAACAACCAATAATAAAAACTTCTTCGTCATTCAAAATTTTGAATGCTTTTTTTTTGTTTGTCTTATTTATTTAATTTATCATCATCATCATCATTTCAGCCGAAAGATGTCCACTACTGGACACAGGCCTCCCCCAATTCGAGCGGTTTGCCATAATCGCCAAGCTTGGCAGGCGCGTTGGCGATCGCAGTATGGATGTAAAATGCATAGAGAACGCTGCTGCCCATTCTCTAATAAGTCCCTTAGTCGCCTCTTGCGATTCACGATTTCATGTAGATACAATAAAACGCTTTTATAAAAGACTAGCTTTTTGATCCACGGCCTTGCACGCATGGTTGCTGAAAAATGTCATACGGAATTGTATTACCGGGATAAAAAGTATCCTATATCTTAACCAAGGTTATGGCCTTCCGTTCAACCGCTAGGCTTGGAAAGGTAACAGACAGACAGACTTTCGAATTTATGATATACTAGTTATTGTCACGGCTTCACCCACGTATGTAAACTTTCCTCTCGAATCACTCTTTATATTGATTAAAAGCGCATTAAAATCAGTTGCATAGTTTAAAAAGACTTCCAATCAGACAAATCTCTGCTCCAATATAGTTCCCCTCAGTCATGATGCGTTCAGTGACCTACCTTTATTCGATCCGTTTTGTATTTATCTTTTTTTTTTTTTTTAATGTGACATATTGAATTTGTAATAATAATGTAATTAAAATTGTATGTAACAATTGTATGCCCTAAGGGCGGGACGGAGCTGATATCAACTTAATTATTTTAAGACCTGTGTTATGCACCTACTTATGATCCACAATAAAGATTGAATTGAATTGAATTGAAAAAAATAAAGCATACAGCCGTGGGAAGCGACTTTGTTTTATACTATGTAAAGGTAAAACACAACTAACTTTTTTCATCAGATACTAAATTAAATGACTAACTAACTATCAAAGTATTATACATTAACAAATCACAGTTGAAGTAATGGATTCTTACCTTATATACTTATTTACATAATAATTTAGAATCTCAGTATTTTAACAGAGAACAAAAAAATCAACAAGCTCATAATAAATTCATGAATGCAAAAACAACCGTATACCTGCTTAAACATTTATTTTTTTGTAGAAATTAAAGCAAAAGAACTTCTTCTGTGATTTGTTTTAAATGACATTTAAAACGTTTGTTTTATTCAAAGTCAAACAGAATGATTGAATATGAAAATTATTGTAATAGGTACCTATACATAAATGAAATGAAATAGACGATCTGCAGTTAGAGTGAATGGTGTGTCCATTCACTCTAACTGCAGACAGCATAAAGTTCTTATTTTAAATCTATATAGAGTACTAATGACGTTTCAAGTCTATCTTTGCTTTTAGTTTATGAGTTTGACATTACACCTGTCAATTTACTTATTAGGTTTAAGAACGAACTATACTTGTTTTTTCTTTTTTTATAGAAACGAGGAGCAAGTATACCCGGGTATGCTGACTTCTAACTAGGAATAATGCATCTCAACAATACTTATCAACTATAACGATGCTATTTCTTGTGGCTTTCGAATGCCATCAAAAATACATCAAATGTATTCATAACTAAATTATATATGTGTTTTACCCACATTATAAAATAATTATTTAAATTTCGTCACCCTCCTCGACTCACAAATCGAAGGAGTCATCGACCAATTATCTGTTTGTCATTCTCGTTTGCATTTTATTAACTTGCATTTTATTACAAAGTCCATTATGCGGCTTAAAAAATATTTTTATCAGTCAACAACGAACTCTGGGCTTTTGAGTCGAGTTGAGGCATTGACCCACAGACATTGTCTTTTCTCAAGGGGGATAAACAAATTTAATTGACCAAAATAACTTAGATATTCTTTATTTAAACTTAAATGCTTTGACCGGAACGGTCGTAAGGTAGGTTAGGTATCGGCTTTACAAGTTAAAAATAAAATATATTCATCATAATATAATATCAGAAGAACGATAAAGCTATCTGTGAGCACTCCGTGTGTTGCCGGACGTAAAGAATAGTACCATGCCATTTCCTATTGATGTCGTAGAAGGCAACTAAGGGACTTATTAAAGAATGGGCAGCAGCGTTCTCTATGCATTTGCGATCGCCAATGCGCCTGCCAAGCGTGGCGAATATGACAAAGCCCCCCAAACTGGAGGTCCATGTCCAGCAGTGGACGTCATGTCACTGAAATGATGATAATGATGAAGTCATCAACGGGGCAAGCAAAGTTAGACGCACAAACTTCAACATGGATAATTATACAAATACAACATCCCGATGTCGACCTGCGTAGCCCACCAGACAAGTTGTAAGGTAATTTCGACACACTAATACTAGAAATGGCTTTTATTTTGACAGTTGAACTGCATTCATTGCGTTGTTTATGTAGTTAAGCACATGATTTTTCCGAACATATGACGCAATGAATTAACAATTTCCGTTTCTTTTAATTTGAAGTAACCTATACTATGAAACTATTTTATGCTGGGATAAACCAATTATATCAGCAGTTCATTATCATCGTTTCAGCCGAAAGACGTCCACTACTGGACATAGGCCTACCCCAATTTGAGGGGGTTAGCTAAAATCGCAACGTTAGGCAGGCGGGTTGGCGATCGCAGTATGGTGGTTCCACCACCGTTGGTTTCGCAGCAATTATTTCTTGAAATATGTGGCCGCAAAATTATAATCAATTTCGTTACACACATATTGCAAAATCCAGCTAATGCTTAAAGTAGTCTTGTGTAGTTCACGAACGAACTAGGTCGTAAGAGCGCTCCCATAGATGAACTACGCGAACTAGTTCGCTCATTTCCCGATCCATAGTTCGTTAGTTCATCAGTTCGCGACCGAATGAGCGAGGATGGCGTTAACCGAACTAATACACGGAACAAAATACAAAGAGGTTTTTGTAATCACTAAACTAGTTACTAATTTATTGCAACAATAAACCTTGGTATTTTTTACAATCATGATCATTTTATGAATTATCATTCAAAGGTTTTTGCTGTTTTTAGAGTCCAAAAATTGTAGGTAAAAGTAGAACATTCAATAATCTTGTCACATGCAGTACGAGCAAAATCTAAACGAGCGAACGATCTGCCTCTCTTTGTTTCGAGCTGGGAGCGGATGAACTAGAAGAGCGGATGAAGTAGAAGAGCGGATGAGCCAGAAGAGCGGATGAACTAGAAGAGCGGATGAGCTAGAAGAGCGGATGAACTAGAAGAGCGAACTAGTTCGTTAAGGAGCGGTGAACTAAACTGAGCGATCTCAGTCGCGAACTACTATGCCCAAGCCTATTAAAGGCTCTCGCAAACAGGCGCGACACGGCTCTAACAGAACAGTTTCTATTGAAACTTCATAGAAATTGGTCTACAAGAGTAGCGTCGCACCTGCTACGCGGGAGCCATAACAGTAACACTCGTATCCGACATAAATTCATACAAACTGACATCATAGATTATGATGACAATAAACTCGGCTTCATTACTATTCACATGCATTATTTTCTCCATTGTTCAACAAGTACCCTTGAACTTCTACTGAATGTTGGAATATATTACTCATAGGCATGGTATAATAATATACTCTCATAGGTAAAACTATTCTATTGTTTACTGCCGACGCCTTTACATAATATACAGGGTGATAAGGACATCGACGCGCAAAGGTAACCATGAATTCAGCACATGACCTGCCATGTACCTGCCAGGGTCGCGAGATTTGTTCGAATGAGTTACCGTGGCCCTGGCATATAGGCAACTGAAGGAACACGGGTGGGTTTTAGTCAGTAAAAGTCTGAAACGCTCTCCCGTTCCGCCCAGAGCGAGGGACGTCATTTGAAACAACTAAAAAAAAAGACATCATTCTATACTGAAGAATGTTGTTGAACTGTCAACATGAAAGCCATTTCTACTGTTAGTGTGTTTCGCAAGTACCCCGACGGGTGCTATGTCGGTGCGACGACGGTGGGCTACTGCCCAACGGTCGATATCGGGATGTTGTCCAGGTGTAGCCAGTTCTCTTTTGGCATCAGTATAATGACCCTACTGTTTGTGTAACAGTTAACAACGGTTAAAGTTTCACATTTGAATGATACCGTGTCACGGTATCATCTACACCGCTACTACCTACATCGCTACGTTTTTTTATTGTTTTAGGACAGATGCCAGTACATAAAGCAACCACAATCTGTTAAATTTTTATATTAGGTTTTCAACTTTATCGCTAAAGCATTAGGTTCAAGATTGATTGGGAAAATTTGAAAATTTCGGGTAGCGTGATGTGTGGGCGTGGGCGAAACAAGTTCATCCTAAAATCGAGTTTGGCCGGTAACATAATGCATGCATGTTGTAGTCGCGCGTTGAACTTTACTTGCGCGATGCAGGATTTTGCATGACGTCATCAGTGTGATGTGGCAGTGTAAATGCCGCGAAAATGGGCATCTGAAAACCCCTGTATATTATACGTGCGCTCCCGTCTGTAGTGTTTTATTTTTAGAACCAAGCTAGCAGGCCATTGAATGATTAAAACCTGATTCTGGACACTCCCTGCCAGCGTCTGTGTTCCCTACCAAGTAATTATTATAAAGATATACTGACCACACCGTCTGGGTACGCCCGTTCTATATTAGTCACCTCGTACATTGTAGGTAAGGTTGCTCCATTGTAGTTAGTGTTGCAAAGGACTCGAGTCTTCGAGTCTTAATTTTAGAGACTCGGCTCAATTATGCACGACTCAGTGTGCTCAAAAGGCTCGGAGACTAGAGCCAAGCCGAGCCCGAGTCATTCTAAAAAAGGACTCGAGCCTTAAGAAAAACTCGTAACATGAAGATGAAACTTGTTTGTAGTTCATCATTCGAAAAAACTCTAATAACTCGTCAGATTTTTTTGTATTATAACCACTCATTTGAACTTATCACCTTCTATTCGAGTCTATTCGAATGATGAGCTACAAGTCTCATCTTCATGTTCCGAGTTTTCTTTAAGACTCGAGTTCATTTTAGACTCGAGTCCTTTTAAGACTCGAGTCCTTTTAAGACTCGAGTGCTTGACTCTAGACTTGGAGCCTTTCGAGCACACCGAGTCTTGCATAATTGAGTCGAGTCTTAAAAATTACGACTCGAGGACTCGAGTCCTTTGCAACACTAATTGTAGTACCCTCAATCCCTCAACCATGTTGGTTCACCAGAACCGACCGATGTCGAGGAACAGTGTAACATTTTTTTTTTTTTTGAGGGTGGGGAAGCATCAAATTACGTCTCCCGCTCTTGGGTGGAGCGGAAGGGCGTGTCAGACTTTTACTGACTAAAACCCACCCGTGTTCCTTCAGTTGCCCATGTGCCAGGGTCACGGTATCTCTTTAGAACAAATCTCGTGACCGTGGCAGACAGTGTAGTAATTAGATAGGAAAATATTCTGTAGGTACTAATAAGTTAGACTTGGTTGACCGGACACAAAAATATCGCGACGAGAGTTTATCGTGCACTGAATTTTCAACTCTCGGTGTTGAGCCGAGCATTGAGGATCGAACAAAGTGTATCCCAGCGCGTCGTATTACACGCTGTTCGATTTTCAACTCTAATGCCTTAGCAGAAGGTCCAATGCGCGTAAAATCCCGCCGCAATATTTTTACATCCGAACGTTATGTCATTCAGTGTAGCTATTTACAATTTTGCGTATAAACCATTATTTCCACATCTTCTAAATTACATAACAAACATAACATCACGCCTTGTTTCCTGCCGGGGTCGCGTGATTGTTCGAAAGAGATACCGTGACCCTGGCACATGGGCAACTGATGGAACACGGGTGGGTTTTAGTCAGTAAAAGTCTGACACGCCCTCCCGCTCCGCCCAGAGCGGGAGAAGTCATTTGATGATTTCCCATCCTGAAAAAAAAAAAAAATGGAAAACCCAGTAACTCAACCCAACAACCCGACCCAATATCTTCTAAATTCTCATTAAAATAATTATTCTCTGCTTAAAAACTCATGAATAAAAATGAGTAATCGCCTTTTTTTGTCTCGAACAACCTGTTTATGTCGACTTTAGACTCCGCTATTGGATTCTTCAATGCCTTTACTCAAACTTGTTTTTTTTACTAAACTTTTTGGATATGCATCGTTTAAATAGGAACATCAGTTGCTTTAGCATTAAAACCATATTGCTCGTAAAAAAACTGCCTTCTAAATGGAGATTTTAGCTATTTTTATTACCTATCCTACAAAAAACATCAGATTGTACAATTCCATGATTAATTTGAAGGGTATTTCTTGATTGAAAATGCTGAATGAAGAAGTTAAAAAAAAACTAAATCTTTTAAAGAAGCCAATTTTGCTCATAATATCACTAAAATCACAATTTGCTCATTAGAAGCCATACTGCCACTAATTCGAATACCCGTCCTTGATTAATGATTAAATATCCCTAGTCCCTAGTACCTGTGTACAACAAAAAATGTAGGTCAACGTAAACCATCAATATAATTTCAGATTGATAGTCATCGTAATAAAAGTAATAGCAAATAATCTAAAGGATCCAAACAATTTTCCATTTTAAATTGCTCGTTTCAATATTACTTACATAATTATTATCGTTGAACTCTTGCTCAAATATTTGCTCGTGCGCCTTTGCTTACAAACCGGTAAAAACTAGATAAAATCGAAGAGATATGTCATCAAAATCCAAACATGTGACCTCTGAGTACCAGAGCTGTTTTGTTCTAGGAGATCAGTAGTTTCCCCTACTTGTTTTGAATTTAACCAAAGACCTTGCCCTCACGTAAAGGCTGTAAACAGAATGACATCATTATAGTTTCTCAGTGAATATAAGCCTCTAAGCATCGTCACTACGACCGGTTTCGAGCTACCAGCATCTAGCGTATTCCCTTGACCTTCCCTAGGTCGATGATCTACCTTGTAGGCAGGCCTACCCACGCTAAACCTCTATCTGCCATGAAAATAAAATGTTTGTATCCAAAAATTCTTTGTCCGAAATCTGGGCACGCCTAAATGCGTTAAGCTATTATTTCGCGATAAGAAAGTGAATAAATAAATCTAGAAACTTCACGCTTCCGTTTTCGCGCGTAGTTTATAACAAGCTCGAGTAATTATTGGCACGCAAATATGGGAAACCCGCTTGCAATTAATCGCTTATAACCATGATTAACAATGAACTGTGCACTGGAAACTGCATTGTAAATTCCGTCCTTGACTATCAATAGGAGTATGACGTCATTGCTTGCATTACGTAAATGGTCAGCATATAAAATTGGCTATATTTGAACACTTCTACTACGTAGATGAGTATCATATTACATTATTCACTATCCAAAACAATCTGCCTAGCCTTTTTAACTATATATGAAGGGGTTGGCTTCCAGTCTAAAATGATGCACCAGTATTTTACATGGAGTTAAGGGACAAATTCCTTGGCCAAAACAAAACAACTACTTTAAAAAAAAACAAAACAACTACTTAAAAAAACAAAACAACTACTAAAAAAACAAAACAACTACTTAAAAAAACAAAACAACTACTAAAAAAACAAAACAACTACTTAAAAAAAAAACTACTTAAAAAAAAATTGGTGGCTAAACCAACTTTAAAAATTATGTTTTGGAAGTTATATAATTTTTTTTTACTCACCACCTCGTCTCGTCTTCAAATTCAGACATACCAATAACATTACAAATTCCTCTTCCCCAGCCAGAGAAAGGCTTCGTAAACATGCTGGACGACGTGGTCATCTACAACGATCCCTACGGTGTGACCCTAGTCATCGGAGCATGGAACTACCCGCTGCAACTGCTGCTGCTACCGATGTCTGGCGCCATCTCCGGAGGCAACACCGTGATTGTGAAGCCTAGTGAACTGGCTGCCGCGTGCGCTGCCTTCGTTGCTGAGACTCTGCCTAAGTATTTGGATAACGTAAGTATTGGTTTGTATAATTTTTTGGTAGTGCTACACTACAGAAGTATTTCTCTTAACGGGGAACTGCCAGGGTACCCCAAGTTTAAAATTGTCTTACGCTTTTTGCAATTTCGCAAATACAAGTATTGTAATCATGAGTACAAGTTCTCAACCCTCTAAGTTCATATATCCCTATTGATTGATATTTCATGATCATATATCCTGAATGACCTGCATATTGCAAAAAAACCTAAGAAAAATAGAATTCCGCGGGCTACCTTGGCGCATCCTCTTTAGCAAAACTATTTATGCCTGGTCCAACACCTAAATTAACATATACACACACAAAAAAGAATATTATAATGTTGGATTTTCAACTTCCGGTGCTGAGCAGAGCGTTAAAAATCCAACTGTGCACTTTTATTTAGTCTTTTATTTTTGTGTCACCATGTATAAAAAAAGGTTTATTGGTCCAGAGCTGAACCCAGCGTGGCCCGTAGATCTGTATCAGTTTTGCATGACAACAGTCATGCAAAACTGATACAGATCTGCGAAACTAAAAAACAAATTGAGGGTTTTAGCTTAGTATTAACATTGGGATACAATAGAAAATAATATCATTAATTATTTCCTCCCACAAGTATTAAAATGAACACAGTTTATAATTCAAAAAGTTTAAAGATGGACAGGAGCCCATACTAAGTAAAACCTATGCTATGGGTCTCCTAGTCTCCTAATCTCGAAAACATTATTTATACGAAGGACATAAATAACAGTAGCAAGGAACGCTTACAGCTAATGAACAGTTTAAAAATAAACTCATACACCATAGGCATAGTACCATCATTTAAATGTAAACATTCAAGATTTCCCTTCACTTGGTCAAAATTGGACTTTTATTCATTACAATGTCAAATAAGCCAAAATTAGCTCCAATTTAAGAACTGTTTTTGGGGCAATTTTATTTAATATAGTAATTAAGGATTTCCTTATATTGAATGTGTCCTTATACTAATTTGAAAGTAAAAGTTTAAGGTCAAAAGGATAGTAGTGACCTCCAGTCTCCATATTAAAACAAAATGAGATCACCAATTTTATTAAGGCGCTGCCCAAAGATAGGATACCGTAAAACACTCAGTTTTTTGTCGCACAGTGAGGCATATTACGAGCCAAACTAAAATTGAGTGGACTGTCGAATGTTCAAAAAACAGACATATTCCAAGATACTTCATAACAATAAAATAGTATCATGATAAAACAATCATAACACAGAGCTCAAAAAATATTTTTGATCGCATAGTTCTCAAAATTTTAGCATCATTTATCATGTTTTTCACCTAAAAATTATTCCACTGAGCCGCAAACCGAAAACTGCAAAGAAAAAATTGGTAGTCGTTCGATTCACCTAACATCAAAAGCAGCGCTGTTTTGAACCTTATTTGTTGCCGTGATGCACTATTATCAAATACCTAAAAATTTGCTTCTTACCGCGCTTTAAAGAACACGCCCTAATTAGCCAACATAAACAATAAATATCTGGATGACCGAGCTTGCTCGGTATTTTTTGGTAAATTGTGTTTAAAATAATAAGTTTGTGTTCAAGTTGAAAAGCGATAAAGTTGATCATTAAAAACATGAATAAAACGACATTTTATAAAAATGAATCCTAGCTAGATCGATTTATCGCCCCCGAAACCCCCTGTATACTAAATTTCATGAAAATCGTTGGAGCCGTTTCTGAGATTCAGATTATATATATATATATATATATACAAGAATTGCTCGTTTAAAGGTATATATATATATATTGATGCCCGATTTACGAGGTCGTCTGATAAACTTTCAATAACTCTCTATTATATAGGTACAGAATTGTAACCGGCGTGCATGCATGACCAGATGTATGAACCTAAACAGTCAAAAGGATGTAAGGATAGTAGCAGGTGGGGTTCTGTAGGTTCTGCCTACCCTCATGGAAAAAAAAACGTGAATTTGTGTATGTATGTAAATACAGAATGGCTGCGATGGCGACGCGCAACCTATTACTTACCCTATATTCAATCCATGATTCTGGACCTCATTTCTTACATTTTTTCGTTAAATATTTAATTGCGTAACACACTATCAATCAGAACCTGAATCATGTTAAAGGATATTTCTAATTCAATGCTTCATACTATTATTTTCGAAAAATTTGTCTGCTCAGCAACGCAAATAATGTTGTTGATCAGTCAACAAACAAAATCCCATTCCTACTTGTTAGTTTTACGCAATTACGCCACTGGTCATGCAAAAAAATACTGATCGTAAAACTCTCAAATGTTCTAGGACGCCGTTATCGTAGTGGAGGGCGGTCCCGAAGAAACCTCAGAGTTACTGAAACAGAAGTTTGACTACATCTTCTTCACCGGAGGCACCAGCATCGGCAAGATCATCTACGAAGCAGCCGTCAAGAATCTCACACCAGTCACACTGGAACTTGGAGGCAAAAGGTACACCATGTTGTACTATAGAGAAGGATAGTAAACCTTCTCTATCTTTCACCTTTTGTGGAAAATTCATTATATCATCATTTCAGCCAAAAAACGTCCACTGCTGGACATAGGCCTCTCCCAATTTGCCAATTTGGGGGGTTTGATATTATCGCCACGCTTAGCAGGCGGGTTGGCAATCGCAATTTGGTGTTATAAAAATAAAAATATGTACTTTGTTTCAGACATGAATAGTCCATAGGTTGTTTAGTGATGGTAGTAACAGAAATTACTTAAAGCCTATATTAGTATTGTTAGTAAGGACACAAAATACAATTAAATTGACTAAACCCGCCTTCAAGGCTCAGTGTGGAAGGTCCATAAGTACGTCAAAGGCAAGACATTATGTGGTGACATTACTTACTTATATATACCTATAGCTACTTCCACCCAGTGCCGTTGTATAGGACAATCTGGCCTGTTCCTGTTAGCAATAATATTCAGGATGCCGTCCCGAGTGTTACGCAAGCCCTGTAGCAAGAGATACCGTGGCCCCGGCACTTGGGCAACAGAAAGAACACGGGTGGGTTTTAGTCAGTAAAAGTCTGACACGCCCTCCCGCTCCGCCCAGAGTGGGAGAAGTCATTTGATGATTTCCCATCCAGAAAAAAAACCCTGTAGCAAGGAAGCCGCTTTTTTACACATGATAGCGTGAAAACCATCTGCGCGAGCTTCGGCAAACATGCCCGAAGCACTACAACGCCGCGACAGTCGTAACAGCTGCTGCCCATTCTCTAGTAAGTCCCTTAGTCGCCTCTTACGACACCCACGGGAAGAATTGCGATGATGCTATTCTTTACGTCCGACAACAAACGGAATTCATTATTATATTAGCACTTAAACATTTCAAAAGAACGAACGAAAAACACCAGATAATAGTCAAATAGTTTGGATATGATATCTGATATGTAATCGGATAATTTGTTTAAATCTCGTTGAATTACTAACTAACATAATTATGTCATTGACGTCCGAACATTACACAGCATTGATAACATATGTAGGCATACCAAATAAATTTTATTTCTAGCAGAGATTGATTGTTGATTTAAACCCCAGGTATGCGGGATTGCGGGCGGCGAGCAATGGGTAGCTCGCCGCCCCGTAAAGACCAGGCCCGGGTCGACGACGTACGCCTCAAAGAGATGTCAGCAAACATTTTAAGGGGTGGACCCCTTAAAATGTTTAGGACCACCCACTAGGACAGATGCCTGCCTGGGTCGCGGATTTGTTCGAAAGAGTTACCGTGGCCTTAGCACAGGCAACCGAAAACGAAGGAACACGGGTGGGTTTAAGTCTGACATGCCCTTCCGCTCCACCCAGAGCGGGAGATGTCATTTGATAATTTCCTACTCACAAAAAAAGCCCTCCCCAAAATAGTTGGTAAAAAACTAGAAAGATGATGATGCTTGTACTAAAACCTAAATCCTCTCTTCACAGCCCAGTATACATCGACAATACAGTGGACGTGATGGTGACAGCGAAGCGAGTCCTCTGGGGCAAGTTCATCAACGCAGGACAGACCTGCATCGCGCCAGACTACATCCTGTGCACCAAGGAGGTACAGGACAAGTTTGTGGCCGCTGCCAAGAAGATCCTCCAAGAGTGGTATGGAGCTGATGCACAGAAGTCGCCGGACTTCGGCAGGATTATTAATGGAAGGCATTTTAGGTGAGGACTTCAGTAATCGGTTGTCATGGTATGGTTACGTTACGGAGGCATAAGGAAAAAAATGTCACGAGGAAAGTATTGAGTAAGAATGTCGATGGCTATAAGAGTAGAGGGAGACCAAAGAAACGATGGATGGACTGTGTGAATTATGATATGGATAGAAAGGGGGTGACCACTGAGATGACGACTAATAGAGAAGTGTGGGAGAAAAATATATGTTGCGCCGACCACAAATAAAATGGGATAAGAGCAGGAGAATGTTGACTTTAGTAATCGGGACATCTGTAGAGACGGCGGCCGAATGAAACAGAGTCTTTTCTTCCAGCGATAGCGCAAAGGCTAAAAATAAACGCATTGAAGACCGCTTTTAAGCCAAGACTTATCATTTTATGTGTTAGTCCTCATCATATTCAGACTATAATTTTCCCGCTGCTAGGACCCAGGCCTCGTCTCTGTGAGAGGGAGTGGGCCTTAATCCACCCCGCGGGCCGAGCGCGGCTTGGTACATGTCACATGTTTTTGAATATTTGCTACAAGAACATACTGGTTCCCTCACGATAATTTCCTTCACCTTTTTTGAGAGCAGTAGTGATAATAGTTATTTGTTATACAAGAGTGCAAAGTTGCTTTTTAACCGCGTGCTCAATTTTGATGACCGAGCAAGCGAAGGATTCTAAAATTGAATCACGAGCGCAGCGAGTGATTCAAAATTAGAATCCTGAGCGTTAGCGACGGAATCAAAAGAGCACGAGGTGAAAAATCTTTGCACTCGAGTGCAACACGTAACTTTTCATTCCACCTCAGCGAGGAAAGAGTATTTTTAATCTTCAATATCTGAGTGGAAAAGCCGTTTTTATTCTCTAGAGGATAAAGTAAATTGAATTTAGAACATCGTGTGCACTATCACAAACTTAGTGCACGTAAAAACGGCTTTTCCACTCAGATATTGAAGATTAAAAATACTCTTTCCGAGATGGTGGGATGAAAAATAATTTACACGAAGTAAAGCGCCTGCTTGAAGGAATTTGTCGGAAAGCAGTTAGGCTTTTTTTTATCTTAAAAGCTATTCGTTTAGACGAGGACGCAAACTGTTTTGGGATCTTCCAATATACTCATTCAATATTTCCGCTTTCCAGCCGCCTCCAAGCAGTAGTCGATGCGAGCAAAGACAAAATCGCAATCGGAGGTTCGTACGACGCAAACGACAAATTCATTGAACCCACAGTGATCACAAACGTTGTGGCTTCAGACAAAATCATGCAAGACGAGATCTTTGGGCCCTTACTGCCCATAGTTCCCGTTGAAAATGCTTTTGAAGCAATACAATTCATCAATGAGCGGTAAGTCTGTTTTTGCTTGTTTTATCTAGTGTTTCGTGATGCTATTTTGTTCTTGAGTTAAAAGTACGCGATTAATGTTGGTTTTGGCAAGGGTTGTCCGCTCCAAAAAAATACAATGTTTCAACAAATAATATAATTTAAAAATTTTCGCCCACCCGCTGATTGGTTCCTACATCTTTCAAATGTTTGTATAGAAATTCGTTTCAAAACACCTGAAATTATGCTTGTGAGCGGGCGACCCCGGCTATTGCTGTCTTGTTTTTGCCGCTTGAAGCGACGGCTAAAAAACGCGTCGTCTGGTCGCGCGACCAACCGGCCAGTTTAACGCATTCGCGTCGCTAGGTCGCGGGTCAGAGCCTCAGAAGCAGTGTGCTGTTTTGTTTTTGATGTCTCAGTGCAAAGATTGTTTCAGTATTGTTTGAATTTAAAATTGTTGACGTTTTTTTACTGTTCCATAGAAAATAAATTGTCTTATTTAAGTGTTGATAGCTAAATAATTTGATAATAAAATCGCATTATTATTTAGATAACCATTGACCTTACTGTTGACTCATTTGTGCATTGTAACAGTAAAAAACTTAAGTTATTTACATTTTTTTTTAGCGTGTGCAAATCCATAATTATGTATTTAAGATTGTGTGTGCGTGTGTTTTTTGAGTGTTATACAAATACTTCAAATCGAGGGAATTTCATCTATTGTCATTTTGGGAGTCATAAACTAAAATGAGTAGCACATGTTAATAAAATTTAAATTATAGTGAGAATTTCATAATGTATCCTTAATTATAATGATAAAAACATATATTTAAAATAACTGTCATTTGAAAATATAAATCAATATATTCCATTGAACTTATGTCATATAATCCCCATTCGGTGCACAATTTACAGAGGAAAGTCACGAAATATTTTTATTTAATATCTACATGTCGACCCATTACTACCAATATCGATATCGAATCGATTATTATTCATCGAACTCAATCAAATAGTCGATTTTATTTTATGTCAATACCGAATCGACTATATTTTGATACTAAACGAATGTTATTGGAACAAAATTATAGTTAATTTTTTATTATATTTGTACGCTTTTTGATAAGCAAAATTTATTCTAGTTTTCATTCATATTAATTATTATAAAAATTATCTTTGCAATAAATAGCTAATTATTGTATATGAATTAAACCTCTTAAAAAATAGTCGATTCGTTTTCGAAACGATAACTGTAACCAGACCATTGAGACTGGCCCATTAATACCAGTTACCATCTTCCATGGGAGGGAACCATGGAGTCAACAATGGACCATTATAACTAGTCTACACCATTATCCATGGGAAGGAACCATGGCGACCACAGAGTGAAACCATACAAAATTTTCAGGGATCATCCGTTAGTGCTTTACGTGTTCAGCACACAAAGCAACATACAAAAGTTGTTCACTGAACAAACCCGGTCGGGCAGTATCAGTATGAACGATACGATCATGTTTTACGGCGGTAAGGACAATACATTACCATTGGCTGTTTGTAAAAGTATACAAAACATTTATAAATAAACAATTTTTAAAAGGCAAAATGTTACAATATTCTTTGAAAAAAAACTTGTGTGGTAAGCGTGAAAATATGTAGTCTGTGGTCGATAAATCGACCAAACAAAATATGGAGTAGTCGACTAAATATTTCGATGTATCGATCAAGTTTTTGTAAGATACGTATGAGACATTTATGTAGACCGTTTAAAACATGTACAGAAGTGGCTGTCTCCTAAAAATATATATTTGAATTTTAGACTGACAAGACCACCAAATATCGATGACACGACATGCTGCCTCGATAATAATAATAATGGAATAATACCTCGTACTCCAGAATACGTTGCGTAAGTTACAAAAATATATGCATACGCACGGCACCATTTCTTTAAGGAAACAGTACTGCAATAGGGGACGAGCCTAATAAAATTAAATGCACTTGAAAAATCTACAAATTAATACCACACGCAAACTTCTTTTCAATTGATAGTATTTTGCAAAATCACTTATAACTAAAATACAAATGAATTATAAATTGTTTTGTATGATTTTGCAAACAGTCATCGGGATAAGGTGGGACATTGGGTTGGCTTGAACTCTTCCTTCCAAGGAATGGGTTAAAAATACGGTTTGACGGTGGTAAAATAATGCTTTGCTATACCTGACCATTCAATTTAGACAGCCTTTATTAGGAATCTCACTACTAGTTCTACAATTTATTTAAATTAAAATCAAAAAATGTCCAGATTGCTTTGCTCTTAAGCCCTGGCTGGAGGTCTTAATTTATTGAGGCCTTGTGGGCAAGCCCGGTTAAGCAAGTGACAAGCTCCTATGTTGACCGACATGCCAGACGCCATTTATAAAATAAAAAAAAACTATTTTTATACTTGCGGATAACTGTAGGAAAGGGTGTTATTGTTATTTCTCGCAGATGATTTCCTTAATGTCGGAATGATGAATATCTATTTTAATACGAGAATATGTATTTTAATATCTTTTTTAATGTGTTATTTTTAATTTATGACAGTGTTATGATCTGTTTCATTAATGTAGGTAATATACTACTATGTCTGAAATAAATGAATTATTATAGGGCTCAAAATGGTCTAGTATACAAAGTATTAAAGAGTTAAACATGTGGTTACATCTTCGGTAGATTTCTGTTCACGGTGTCTTGTGGTGGTCGGTATCGGTGACGGATGGTGGTGGTTCTTTGTTAAATTGTAAAATTACTATAATGTTAAATTTTCTATTACTTAATAATTTTTTGTCGCCATATGACTAAAAATTGTTTTTAAAGTTTACTGTCAAAGTTGTTGTTGCCAGACTTAAAATGTGTGCTTATTTTTTTTGGCAACTTTTTAACTGTAGATATTTTTTTTATTCAAGTAACAAAACTTTGGCAGAAAACTATCTTTAAAAAACTCTAGAATATTCTTTACTCTTCTGTAGTAAATAATAGCCTGTTCGGTGGAGGTCTGACGTATTCTGTTGTATATAGAGAGAAGCCGCTA
Source organism: Aporophyla lueneburgensis (assembly GCA_932294355.1). Lineage (NCBI taxonomy): Eukaryota > Metazoa > Arthropoda > Insecta > Lepidoptera > Noctuidae > Aporophyla > Aporophyla lueneburgensis. The sequence goes on along the minus strand of OW028748.1, from coordinate 9,403,771 downwards.
GTGCTGTACGTGTTCAGTACGAGTAAGAAGGTTCTATCGAGTATTGTGGACAACACTAGTAGCGGAGGGATGTGCGTTAACGATACCATGATGCACATGGGAGGTTTGGATATTTTTCTTATTCTTTATAAGCTGTTAAAATTAATAATGCTATTACCTGTGAATATATGGGAGCGAGGTAGCAGGAAGCTTAGAGAAAATATCACTCTTTGCTTCACCTCCTCTGCCACTTTATCTCAAGCCGCACTTAAATGCGCTGTAGGAATTACTAGTGGTGTGCCGCCAACACTGGAAGAATTGGACATTTTCCTTATAATATTTAATAGGAAAATTTTAAATAATCGCCGGGAAGCGATACATCACTACACAGTCTACTTCTTGGCTTTTTTTTCAAGTCTGTGTAGTCAAGGATTTCCAAATAAACGCAATTTCTTTACGCAACTAGAAAAATACTAAACTTGAAACCTGATTTCCAAACCAAGAAGTCAAGCCGTTCGGTGACCAGAAAAAAAACATTATTTTTAAATAATATTGTTGAATGTTTCTAAGAATGCTGATTTCTGAGTTACCCCAACATTTAAAAAAATAGGTAATGGTTGCAAGCCTGTATGCATTCAATGTTTTCGTAACCTAACTTTACTTTTAAATTCTAGTATAAAACTTTACTTCCTTTCTGTCTATCAGTATTTATTAATAGCATGAATTAGCATGATTTAAGAATTAGATCTCTGTTTTGTACATAAAAATAACCTTTTCACTGCTGAGATTTTTAATTGTCCATTTCTTTTACTTATTCGATCAATTCAAACGCAGAAAATTGTGATGCAAAGACTTCTCACTCGTATTGCAAGTTCTCGTACAAAATTAGTTTTTTTTTTTAATGCTGGTTGTCTAAAAATTGCCAAATAAATTAAAATACCTACTCAGAAAACTCACACGCTAGTCCACGTACACACGGACATAATACATAGACGAATCAAAATCTCAGCGGCAAACAATCAAAAACCAACCTTATTGCCCTACTAATAAAGTCTCCTATAACAGTTGAGACCCTCCCGTTCGGCGGCGTCGGCGCGAGCGGCATAGGCGCCTACCACGGCAAGAAGACTTTCGACACGTTCACACACAAGAAGAGCTGTCTCATCAAGAACTTCTCGCCTATCGGAGAGAAGCTGGCTTCGTAAGTGTATTTTGATATTTATTTTGTAGTACACAAGGGTGACTTTTTAACAATAACTATAAACTTCTTCGGAATGATAGAACAGAAGGGGATTCCATTCCCTGAACAACAGAAATTCTCAATTTTGTAACTAAAAGGAGCCATTCATAAATAACGTCACACAAATTTCATGATTTTTATAAGACGATCCCTTTTAACGTGTGACTGTAATTTATGGATTGCCCCTAAGTGATATTTCTAGATGTTGCTGTGATGTGTAAGCTTCGAAGAAGTCCTGCTCGACAAGGAGGTCATTATTTTTACACTAGCTTCTGCCCGCGACTTCGTCAGCGTAAAATTTCTTGTTTCCCCGACCCTTCCCGTCGCGTCGAATCGCCTACCCGTGCGATTACCCCCGTTTTTGCAACAATTTTGATTACTGCTCCGCTCCTCTTGGTTGTAGCGTGATGTTATATAGCCTATAGCCTTCCTCGATAAATAGGCTACCCAACACAAAAAGAATTTTTCAATTCGGACCAGTAGTTCCTGAGATTAGCGCGTTCAATCAAACAAACAAACTCTTCAGCTTTATAATATTAGTATAGATGTACCAAGAGGCATTGCAATGCAGATGCTGCTTCTTAGAAAGACTTTAGTCCAATATTCATGACCCATATCACGACTGCAAAGTACAAATCAATGTAAATATTTCTTTCTCTCCCTTCCAGCGGCCGCTACCCTCCATACTCGGACAGCAACATCAACTTCCTCAGCATGTTGATGCGCAAGCGCTTCGGACCGTCTCTCAAGTTCGTCCCCTACCTGCTCGCCTTCGCGCTCGGCGCAGGAGTCTCTTACGGCATCTTCGCTTGGCAAAAGGTAAAGAAGTAATGTCAATTGTGATGTCTTAAGTACTGGTCTGAAAGAGGCAAGTGAGATGCGGAACGAAATGTGCTTGCGCTGATTGTGTTAACTAACTTATATGAAGGTGTTCATCCGACGTAAATAGTTGCGTGGCTTCTTTATTAAAGCTGCCTGCCCATTGAAGCGGAGAAGAGCGCAGAGGAGCGAAGCTGTGCCGATTTTACCAATTGAATTTTTTGCATCCTTTCGGAGCGAGTGGTTTTTGAATTCTATTGGTTAATATTGGCACAGTTTCGCTCCTCTCCGCTCTTCCCCGCTCCAATGGACAGGCAGCGTTATAGAACACTCGAAACGCACTGTCGTCCCGCGTCCCTCGTGGTAATTGCCTCAGTGCGGCCAGAACTTTAATGGGTGTGTTGTAAAGCTTTTGGTGGAAAGCCACGTATTTATTACGAAACGCTTTGTGTCAGCGACTTCTTTTTGTGTGGCGGTAAACAATGCCAATTTTCAATGCAATTGATAAAATTAAAGCCCTCTATCTTCTAGTTCTCTGGGTCATTTCATGAAATGACAGAACACTTCATGAAATTATCAATTCGAAGATCTGACCACGATATCCATAATATATCCGAGCAATTTGCAAAGTGCATTGAAAATAGGACCGTATTACCATAGCCTAAAATGTCGGTACTCATACAATTTTCAACTACAGTTTACTATAGATAAATTAAATTAAATTACATTTCTTGGGCATGATAAAAGCCCTTTCTGTGTGTACTGAACGTTGACTATGGACCGTCGCTAGATGCAAAGACACCCAAAGTTCCAGATCTAATGAAAGGTGACTTTAAGCTATCCTTTTGATGTTTATAAACCAAGCATCAATAAGGAACCCTAAGTATCTCGTGTCAGAAATGATAAATATTAGTCTAGAAACTCCCTCAAAAATTTTATAACACACCCAACTTGTTTAAAAACTATTTGTAAAACTATGCCTTAAGAACATTCCATCAAGGTTTAATTCAGTTTAAAACAGTAATTCCCCCTTTATTTGTTTACAGGCGTAGTATTATCAGTAGGTAATATAATGGATATTATAGTCATAAATATATTATTACCTGCATAGTATTAAATTTAAGCTACCAGTGCACGAACAAAAATTGTTAAAAGTAATCTATTGAGCGAAACAACATGTAAAATAATGTAATATTCCATAAACAAAGTCTTTCAAACTTAAAAACTTGTTTTATTTCCCAATAATATCTTCTCAAATTTCGAAGTTATTCATAAAACCCCATTGTGCCCTTGAACTTAAAAAATGCCACTGCTATTGCCATTAGTTGCCAGTTAAAAAAAAAACTCTTAAAAAACAAAAAGAAGTATTGGTTTACAAAACATGTCGAGATATAAAGACGAAAAAAGTGACCTTGATATGTCTTTGCAAAAAGAAACAAGAAACACTGCATCTTAAACTTTTCAAATTATCACTTTGACTGTGAGTAAGCAATAATTTTGCACATAAAAGAAAATAAATATAGCATTGACGAAAAATCTATATTCAGGAACTCGGAAAAAATTATTAAAATTGTACAGTCCTCTCATTTTACTATACTTTCGAATTTGTTGTTAGTCGAATATAATAATCGACTATTCAAAGGCACTTCACTAGTGGCAGGAAAAAAATGACAAAAACTACAACTAACGTTTACCTTGTTTATCATCTTACAAGTTATTTATTCAAGTTATCAGTATCGTAATCGGGTACAGTGTGCCCAGGATATCACAATACATAAATCAAATACGGTAATTTTTAACTATCAATGTCTAATAAAGATAGCCTGTAACAACCCACAGCTTGGCAAAAGCTCTCCCTTTGACTTTTGACATTCTCGATTTTCTGTTATAAATGCTTTGTCGATATTCAATTTTCCTCGTCCAGCTGTGGCTTTTTTCGGTCTGTCACATTTAGGTGTATCACTGATTCATTGATTGTGTAGTTAGTTTACCGAGAAGCTGCCGAGGTCAGCTCAATTCCCCTTAGTAAAGCAGCTCCACAGCTACGTCCTTGATTTTTGAACCATATCATAAAGGATGACAAATGGGAAGTTGCCTAAAGTAATCCATACTAATATTATAAATACGAAAGTAACTCTGTCTGTCGGTCTGTCTGTCTGTCTGTCTGTCTGTCTGTCTCGCTTTCCTGCTAAAACTACTGAACCGATTTAAATGAAATTTGGTACACAGATAGTTTAGAGCCTGAGAAAGGACATAGGCTACTTTTTATCCCGGTAGTATGTTCCCGCGGGATAATATCCGACCTCCACGCGGGCGAAGCCGCTGGCAAAAGCTAGTCACTTATAATTTTGGAGAAAAAAAAAACATATTAATGAAGTAGTCAGTTTATTTGAAATAGATTTCAGTTTAATCGAACAGTTTCAACAGACACATTATTATTTTTTATTACAAAACTCTTAGCTAGGAATATCTAGGTAGGTATTAATCTATATAGTATATAGATGTATATGGTATATACATCTATATACAAATAAATAAAACTGAAGTGTCTGTTTGTAATTTCGAATTAACAGCTTTTCACTAAATGCATATGAAAGTAAATACGGTACTTACACCAAAAAAACATTTTTTTTTAACTTTTGTCTGTCTGTCTGTTTGTTCCGGCTAATCTCTGAACTGGCTGGACCAATATTGACGGGACTTTTATTGGCAGGTAGCTGATGTAATAAGGAGTAACTTAGACTACTCTTATTTTAGAAAAATACCTGCGTTAATTTCCGACATCCACGCGGGCGAAGCCGCGGAAAAAAGCTAGTGGTAAATATTTTCAAAATGATTTCCATCAAAATTTGCGAAATAATCAAGCCGATTTTAGAAACTATGACTATGAAAAATTTGTTAAATTTTAGATAAAGTAATACTTATAGTAATTCCTTTTCTAATAGCATCTCTCAATTTTTTTACCTCTACAATAAAAATCACTCTTTCTGATGAGATACATTTTTTCTTCGTTCGTAAGGTAACTCTTTTTAAAGTATACGTACTTATTGCTTTTTACGGCGTCTCAATAGAAACTGACAACATTCTAGAATGTACCTACGTGGGCCCAGCCTTATACGATACGGTAAAGGGAGAAAGAGATGCACATACTTAAGGCAACTTCCCATTTGTCACCCTGAACTTTACGCTTACACAAAGTGTTACAAAATTACCTTTTATAAACACTATAAAGGACAATATGAATCGACGCGACGATCCGTGTCTCACTTTGAAATAATACTAAAAATTATGAGAACAAAAATAGAAAAAAAAACTTAAATAGGAATAACCTTGGAGAAATACGAGGCAGGAAATGAAATAAATGAGTATCATTAATAGAGAAAAAAATGCACATAAACTATTATCAATCTTTCTGACCTCGTAGGATGTTACGACGATATTATGCTGCATTTCATGTGGCTTGCAACATTCTATTTACTTTTTCTTTTACCTAGGTCGTAAAACAGAGCTTGCATTCAAGCGTACCTACATAATATTACGATCTAGAAACCGCAGAGGCTATCCACTGTAGTACATATCGAAGGTGGAAAGGAAAAACAAACGAACTGTCTCTTTGGTCAAAAATGAATTTTCAGTACAATTCGATAGGGTTTTTTATTCTCCATCGATGTATCTATGTTAGAAGCCAATCGGAAGCACTTTTTGGCTTTTCATTTAAAGCAAAAAATATAAAATAGTTATAATGATTTTAAACAAAAATTAAACTGTATACAGTTCTGCTGAAAAATTAACCAAATGGCGCCACATTTGTTTTTCCTTTCCACCATCGGTAAGCAGAGATAGGCCTACAGTACACTTTATAGTTAAATTAGTCCTTCCTGTGTCATACTGGGCGAGACTACTGCCATTAAGTGGGCACACACAACACCAAATTCTAGGCTAAAAACATAGAATTTGCCATACATTTTTTTTAACACTATAGGGTATTGATGCTCCACTAACTAATCAGATAAACCTACAGGTACGTAACGGTAATCGACTATCAGAAAGTCTGCCCAAACCTGCGTCCCGTTCTCTAAGAACCTCTTATATCAAGCAATGATTCCTGGTGGCTATTGACGATCATGAACAGGCTCTTAAAACTTGTTAGTAGTTTTATGCGTCGTATGCTGTAGGTCATAAAGTTCATCATCATCATCATTTCAGCCGTAAGACGTCCACTGCTGGACTTAGGCCTCCCCTAATTTGGGGGGCTTTGCCATAATCGCCACGCTTGGCAGGCGGGTTAGCGATCGCAGTATGGTGGTAAAATGCATAGAGAACGCTGCTGCCCATTCTCTAGTAAGTCCCTTAGTCGCCTTTTACGACACCCACGGGAAGAAATGGGGTGGTGTTATTCTTTACGTCCAGTCATAAAGTTGCACAACATAATTTCAGATTCAATAACATATTTATGTGTTGCGATCCCTCGTATAAATTGGGGTAAAAAGTTCTGCAACATTATTCCCAGGAACATTTGACATTCAGTTTCAATGTTGCGGAATTGTTTCTCAACTTTGTTTCCAATTAGTCCGTACTTAGCTTAGAACTTCTTCTCTAGCACGAACTATGAGAGACTTGCTTATGCAGAAGTAAAAATAGAAAATAAGGTGTTTTCAAGAGCAAATCTAGATTTCACTCAAAGTGGGGCAAATCTTTCTTTCTGGGGTCGGGGAGGATTTTCTCAAGCCGTAAAACCACTTTTAAAACAAAACTCGACGTCTATTTTTCTTTAAGTTAATAACGTGCCCCACGTAAAATCTTTAGTAATATACTGTTGAATAAAAAAAACGACGGGTTGCACTCCGGGAGTGCCGGCAGAAGTGAAAACTTGAATATTAACGTTGTGCATTTTTGATATTTTGGAATGGTTAGGGAATAATTTTGCACAAATTGCTTTAATTATCAGTATAAAAGTACTATCATTTATGTGGTAGAATACAATATTTATTTATTGCGCTGTCGTACACAAACATGACAATTTATATTACATTAAAAAGTTTATCTCTCAGGAAAATCAACTTCCATCCATAATTTCGACGACGGCAACTACACAGACGGTCGAGCCATCAGCTGTCACCATCCATGGATGCGCGTGGCACGCTGTAACATAAACACACACGAACATTTGCGCAAGCGTCCTGCGCCGCCTAAACGAAACAGCAGGCGCAGGCATACATTTTCGCCGCGCCGTAGAAAGCCCTCTCTTTCTACGGCGCGGCGAAAATGTATGCCTGCGGATACCTCCACCCCTACGCCGCGCCGGCTGTCTACTCTCCGTCCATCTTACAAATTTTCGATCAGGTCACTTGTCCTGACGCGAGTTTAACATTTTTTACCCATTACAAAAAAAGTGCACAACGCCGCTAAAGAAGTTTTCACTTCAAAAGTAAAAATACAAATGATAAAACGTATGGCTGTCACTCTACGAGACTACAGTCCATTCAAAAATTTAAAAAGTAATTGTAGTAAGCTGTCTGCATACCTTTCTACTTGAATGTAAGTAGTTACAAAAGATGTTCATAGCAATTTCTGTTGTATTTCAGATGTCTTCGGAAGAATAAACACGCTGAGACTGAAGTGGCATCGACCAGGATCGCTGCGAACCCATTGTGATAATGTTTTAGAATTTAAATCATACATGCCTGGTTCTGTAAACGAAAGTCCTATAAAAACACATATAAGTATAGATTTAGACACATTTTAAAATGTTCGAAACAGATAAATTGCCTTTTAGAAAGCATTATTTTAACATGAACACTGGTCGATAGGAGTAAATGTGCATTCACACAATCACAACACACTATTAATTACGTGATTTAATTACGAAGCAATATTAGTCTTATTTATTACTCTACACTACGTAAGGAAGTATTTGCCATGACTTTGAATTCTCGTGCAATTATTGTCTTAGTTTATATATCAAGGAAATAAGCATTTATTTTTATACTTATTTTATAAGCCAAGATTTTTTCGTTTGGCAAGCAATTTAGGGAATGTTAGTATTCAGTATAAGATTTGAATCACTTGCCAAACATGCTTGGCTCCTTTTTTACTGCATTCCGTTGGCTCGATTTATGTTCCAAACTCTATTGCATTTATTAATCACAGAACTCTACGTTTGTATTTTTGGGCTTGCAACCCTCTTGAAAACTGCACTGCGTAATTCTGCATAGGTATTTTACTTGTCTCTTTTTGAAAAAAATACAAATAAAATTCTATTTCTTTTTAAGAGCTGGTTATTTAATAATTGTAAAATTGTAATAAGCAATATGAAAACGCACGTGATTTTATTAATGTAGTGAAAATATGATTATAAAATGTTACTATAAACATAATTGGTAAACTATATAGTTGTTTTAAATTATAAATAAAACGTTATTCTCGTTGTTAAGCATTAAAAATATAAGGTTGTTGGATACTACGTATATTTGTATTTGTAAATAAACGGGAACAATGGATAAAACGAGAAATTAAACTGTTGTTATTTTTTCTGCTTCCCCTAACCTTTTCCTCTATTTTAGGAACATCTCGTGTACTACCCAATATGTTAAAAGCAGGAATGAAGTTCCTTGCACGATACGCGCACGCACACACATCTCTCTTCTGCCTAGCTTTTTCCAAATATCAACATAGTTCGGCTTCCAGTCTAACCGGATGCAGCTGAATACAAGTATTTGACATGGAGCGACTGCCTATCTGACCTCCACAACCCAGTTACTGGGTAATTCGATACCTCGTAGGACTGCCCGACCGACTAACAGTTTATCCAAATAAGCATAAAATAAAGTAATCAGAATCACTTGTATTTCACTTTTCGTATTCCTAAATGTACTGACTCCTCAGGATTTTTTTTTGGCAATGACAACCTGGTTATTTGGCCTGCGACGTCCTATGAGTTTGTCGGCTGCTTAGCCGGACTTGCCTGTGGCTACTTAAATAAATTAAGGCCTCCAACCAGGCTTTAACCTTTTCACCGCCACGGACTTCAATAGAAGTTCCAGATTTTCGTGCCACCAGCGCCACGACTTCTATAGAAGCTCTTCATTTTATCTGTTATAAAAAGAAATTTACTGTATTTAACAGGTTTTTTCATTTTGTTATTTAATATAGCAGTCTAATAGCCTGTTTTTTTTTTATTTTTCCACACAAAAAAGCCGTTATTTGTCTTAAAATTGGCAAAAACAAAAACTCCGAACATTTTTAATGTCCCCAGAACGCCAAGGACTTGATATATAGTCGGCCAGTGATGTGACGCGAAAGTTATCACTGTTTGATTTCACCCGTTGATTTTTTTATAAATTTTATGATAGAAAACAATTTGAGGTCAGTAAAATATGAATAAGTTCATATATTCAAATTGTTTTCGCTAATTACTTTATAACAAAGGGAAATATACTAATTTCGACCTTCAGATGGGTGCCGACTCGGAATTAAATAATTGTTAGCAATACTTGTCGATAATTATATTCCCATCTCTACAAAACGATTGTTATTCTATGGTTGTCAGTGCCCCAAGCGCCACGGACTACTATAGAAGTCGTTCTGTGACGTCATAAACGTACGGCTGTCAAGGTCACTTTGGCATAGTGCAGGCTGCAGGTACTAATCGGATCTTTATCGGAGTAAAGAAATAGGCAAAAAAGAAGATTTGATAGAATCAAAACTTTTCTTCTGTCATCGTCAAATAAAACGAACCTATACTTACGTGTAATGAATAAAGCTGTTGCCTTTATTTTCCTCTCTATGTTGCCAAGCTAATGAAGGCGCGCACGGTGAACGTTATAACTGTTCTCTGCGACGTGTCTGCCACGAAACCAGCTTCGACGTCCTTAAGTATGCTTACGACTGCCGTGGCAGTTTTCAGGCACCCGAAGCAGCCCTCACGCGCTAGAAGCCGCCTGAGATGTAGCGAGCCGCACCGATGCCCACCGATAATGGGCGCCGCGCCTTAAATCCATACTTACTTTCCATTTCGAAAAAAACGCTATATATACACTGAAAAGTTCTGCCGCTTCGCTATGGTAAAAAATGTTGACAGACGTAGTTAAAAAAAAATATGGGTGTAGAAAAAAGTAGACAAAAATAGAAGAAAGACCATAGACCACATCCCTAATCAGAATTGAATTTAACGTGCTCTCAAAGAATGACTTGATGAAACAAATAGAGATGTACCTCATTTCCTAAAGCTATTATTGAGTTATGTATTAGTTTCTTTGATACTTATAATTTATACTGTTTTTTCTTAATAGGGATACTGTGAAATAAGATAAATATGGAAATCTTTAATCAATTTTTGTTTTTATCAGTAATATAATAATTAAAATTTAATTTAACGCGTATAAATCTCATTCATCGATATGACGATACCCTCATCACTACTGTTTACTATATATTTCGTTATACATTTATAGCGTGGCGCGCTGGCGAGGAATCGCGTTCTGCGTACGTTGGCGGTGAAAAGGAAACTTAAATCTAGAGCGACAACTCGCTAAAGACACCGCCTGTGGGGTATGGACCTAGGCTTAGGGCAAGCCGGGAAGGGGGTAGAAAGGTACGAGCTGGATCGGAGTGAAACTAACTCCGCGGTGCAGAAAATAACATTTATGCAAGCTAAAACTTGTTGAAAATTCCTTAACTTTCGTGTAGTTCTAATAGTCGATAATAGATAGAAGGCTATAGCGTAGCGTCTCCTGTCCCCTCCTAAGTTATGTTCGTCCCGAGCATAATAAAACCCATAGTTGGATTGGCATCCATCAACATGAACGATTTTAGGCACAGTTCGCATATTCTTTTGTATTCGGTAAGTGACGTCGTTGATCTTGGTCAGAATTCGGTTTGGTCCGTCCTATTTTGCCAGTAGTTTAGGGGACTTTCCGTTGCGCTCTGGGTTATGCAACCATACTAGTGAACCTTTGTTGAAACCACTATTATTAATCTTCCGGTCACAACGAGTTTTCATTCCTCGGATATCTGTTGGCCTGATTGTCTGACATTCTCATAAACATCATTCATCTTGTTACGCAGGTCATTTGCATAAAGAAACAAATCTTCTGGTAACCTTAACTCTTTTCCAAAGTTTGCGAAGTCTGGCGTCACGGTCGTTCTGAACTGCACTTCGGTATGCCGTATGACACGAGAAACGGTTGTATGTACCTACTGGTCCCAATCCTTTTGTCTGCTTACTACAATTTTCGCCAGATACCTTTCCGATGACTGATTCTTTCCACCATTACTTGAGATTATGGGTGTTATAAAGTAGTTCTGGTTTTGTGAATACTCATCACCCGACATGTTTCCTGAAAAACTTGAGACTCAAAATTTCTTAAGAGGATGTTGAGATTTGGTGGTAGAATCGTTCTCGGATCTTCAATAGAGTCCTGTTGAATCCAATATGACCTCCTGAACAACCATTGTGGTAGAGCTGTAGACTTCGGGACGACCAATTACAGGTGTCAGCTATCGTGCATTTTCTCATTTACGGCACAAACACCGTCCTGGACTAAGGTTTCCGCGTTACCTTGGGACTTCCATCACTGGCTTGTAAGATCGTAATCCATGGGGGTCTTGTAACACCAGCCAGAACCCACCCTGCAGTCCTGGCGTTTACTTGTTTCCCTTACTGCTAGGCGGAGACATCACCCAGCCTTCTTAGTTGATGCCTAAGGCGATTATCACACGGCACCGCGCACCGCCGCGAAGGGCGGTTGCGTAAAGCGAATTGACCGCGCGGTCGGTCGGTGTACGTGTGTTAGGCGATTAACACACAGCACCGCGATTATATATATATGATGATATATGATTATATATATATAATCTGAATCTCGGAAACGGCTCCAACGATTTTCATGAAATTTTGTATACAGGGGGTTTCGGGGGCGATAAATCGATCTAGCTAGGATTCATTTTTATAAAGTGTCGTTTTATTTGTGTTTTTATCGATAGTCAACTTGAACATAAACTTATTATTTTAAACACAATTTACCAAAAAATACCGAGCAAAGCTCGGTCAACCAGATATTTTTAAATAAACCAGTTACAGGCACTTTTAAATTGTCAAGTCGTGGTGAGTCAGATAAGAATCTAGTTGCCCATTTCAAAGCGTAGTAGGTACCCATGGAGAAGAATGGGCATGAAACTCCATGGACACTCTTAATAATCAAAAATGTTGTTACAAAAAGTGGGTTTGTGGGAATGTTGAAAATATCAATGTGAGAACGATATAAAAATATATATACTAGCTGACCGTACATACTTTGTCCTGTTTCCTAGAACTCGGTAGCAGCGCCACCTAACGAGTCCAATAGTGAATCTAAACCATCCAGAGTGCTACCCAAACGCATACAAAAAAAATCATTCAAATCGGTCCAGCCGTTTAGGAGGAGTTCAGTGACATACACACGTAGGTACCGTAGAATTATATGTATAAAGAAGATATACGGTCGAATTGAGAACCCTCCTCCTTTTTTTGAAGTCGGTTAAAAATATGTTAGAGCACATTAAAAGTGTCCGCATTAAAATAACAATTCAGAAATCAAAATAAAACGTGGAAGCTAAGAGATGTACAGTCCCTAGTTCCCTACAAACGGTCCTTCTGTCTGCAACGGACGTCATTCATCATCATTTCAGCCGAAAGAAGGCTCAGGCCTCACTCAAATCCTGTGGTTCTCCAGATGATTCACTTGACCTTCACCAGATCATCGGTCCACCGTGTGAGACCGACTCACGTTGTGTCCAGCTCACAGTTACCGTTACAGTTACCCCAATCGCGGGACCTATTGCTACTAAAGCATCATTAATCCGAACTAGTTTCTTATTACCAGCATCCGCCTTCCTGCTTAGTCTTGTAGGTTTTTATGGCTTTAATAGGTTACCTATATCTTAACCTAAGTAGGTAGGTGGCGTCCATGGTTTTTAAATCTAAGGTGTGATGCTGATTGCAATCTAAACTCGATTATGACGACTGCATGAGTCACCATGATCAGGTCAAAAAAAAACATTTAAGATGAGTTTTATAAATGATGTATGAATAACCGATTACTTTAGTTACAGTTACTATAAAAGGAAGGAAAACATTAAAAAATGTCTTCCAGCTCTAGCAAAACAATTGGCAACATACAACGTAAGGTCTAGGTCTGAACGTCTGAAAAGAACATATTAAAGTTTATAAACAAGGGAGTTGATAGGAGTCACCATAGTTAGCTACATCAATGATACATGAATGAGTACATGACTCATTAATTCACTACTACAAACGCATCGTCCGCAATAGTCTAAATAATTCGGCTTCCGGCCAGTTTTCCGATAAGAAACGGGTCAATCAAGCGCAAATCAGCTGTTAATCAAATACGAAGTAACTCTGTAAGTACTGAACTACTTTGTGGTTTTTGCACGTTCATATGACCTTAGTTCATTCATTTTATTATATATTCTATTTAGTATAATGGGGGCAACGTAGACAGCTAGTACGACAAACGTCGTTTACCAACCAGATGCCAAAACTAGAAATAATCTAGAACTTGGACTTGGAGTTTATTATCAATATAGTCTTGTTATGACGACAGTAATAAAACTTTCTTCTGCGTGTAGATATAATATCATCATTCTTTTTATTTCATGTTAGAAAATTGACGATAAAATTATCATGGTCAAATATACGTGACGTCACACCATAGAAATACTTTGCGTTCTAGTCAAGAGATACCGGTCTCAGTCTAGCTAGCATGACGTTTTTTTGACCTCATGAGCACCGTTAACTATATGTGCCTACATATTATGTATGACCTCATAGTTCGCACTGACGGTGTCAACAGTTTATTTATATCCATGAAGTCATTTTCACATAAACCAATGATTACATTTAAGCAGTACGCTTTTACTGAATATTACATCATTGCAAATAACCCCTTAAATAAAGAAGACAGCTGAAACAACGAAGTCCCTTCTGTAAAGCTTTTATAGATCATACCTACATACTTTCACGCATTATTATATTTATAAAGAAGGGAAACCGTATCCATAGAAAATCTCCTAGTATTTTGATCATAAAAATATTAACAATTTTAGCATAACATTTTTAGGATTTCCTACGCTACGAAAAAAACCCACGAACAAAATGCTCGAAGATTGTGTTTGGCCTATCGTTCCTTCTTAATCTCTTAGCATACTCTAGTCAATAAATGTTAAATTATGTAAGTACTAGCGTAATATAGATTTTTGTAATTTGCGATCGATACTTTGAATTGGAGAAAAGGAGGTAAGTGAAATTAGTGCATTTAGGTGACGGTCTGGATTTGTTACTTTTACTCAATGTTTACTCATATTTTTTTTTAATCTGCACACCATAACATAGTTTTGGACGTGTATCCGAATTTTAACAAATGTCAAAACAACAATATTTTAGTATGGCAAGTAATATTTTAGGTGTATTTGCAGTTTCTACGTTAGTTACACTATTATTCATCAAAAAAACATTTTTAAACTCTATACAATAAGGCCCTCGTTGTATCTGCATTTTTATACGAACCTAATTTATAATTTTAGCAAAATGTTTTACGATTCAAACTGATGGTATATTTTCTAACGTTGCAACATTAGTGACTTACGAACGAAAGTGCTTGTGATGAGCAAAGACGATTAAAAAGTGTCGATAAGCCAATATTCTGCAGAAATTAGCCACAATCTTCAGGTATCTACAAAATATAATAAATAACACCCTCGTATGTGAGGGTACTATGTGGTGGTGCTGTACTTCTTCCGCTAGTTCAGGTGCTTATTCACATTTGAGGGCTTGTCTGACTACTCCCTACCCATAATCCTATACGGCGGCCATATTTATAAGTCATGAAAGGCGTTGACGCTCGACACCATCATAATTATTTGCGTTGTATTGTTTCACAGGACCGATGGCTGCGATACGCAAAAAATTAGTGATCGTCGGTGACGGTGCGTGTGGTAAAACATGCCTGCTCATCGTATTTAGCAAAGATCAGTTTCCGGAAGTGTACGTGCCGACTGTGTTCGAAAACTACGTCGCCGACATTGAGGTGGACGGCAAGCAGGTTGAGCTCGCCTTGTGGGATACAGCTGGTCAGGAAGACTACGACAGGTTGCGGCCGCTGTCGTACCCCGACACTGATGTGATCCTCATGTGCTTCTCGGTGGACTCGCCCGACTCGCTCGAGAACATCCCGGAGAAGTGGACACCCGAGGTAAAGCACTTCTGCCCTAATGTGCCCATTATTTTAGTGGGAAACAAGAAGGATCTGCGCAATGACCCGGCTACGATTAACGAGCTCCGCAAAATGAAGCAGGAGCCGGTGAAGCCGCAGGAGGGCAGAGCCATGGCGGAAAAGATTAACGCTTTCGCGTATCTGGAATGCTCCGCCAAGAGCAAGGAGGGAGTGCGCGAGGTGTTCGAGACGGCGACTCGCGCTGCATTACAGGTCAAAAAGAAGAAGAAGACTAGGTGTTCCCTGCTGTAATTGTGCTGTTGTCGGGAGAACTCTGATTTAATGAATTGTACGCATACTGCCTGATAACTTAGTTTGAAACGACTCGGACTGTGCAGCAGTCGCGAGGTCGGCCACACAGTGCTTCCTTCCGATACTGACTGCTGACGCGACGTCGCGGCCCGCGTCGCACGCACACTCACTCAGTATTTGTGTGGCTACTCTTTCACAATTGGTACTTTGTATATTTTATAGATTATCTATAAAGAGTAAGCGTAAATGCCTTAACAAAAGTAGTCGGGGGCATGTGGACCTCTCGTCTCCGGCAGGGCCACTGGAATTTTGCTATAATATCACGTTATATAATCGAGTAGCATTTCTTCTACATATAGATTATTCCTCGACCGGTGGCATCTCACCGAGACTTGTTTAGTTCGGTATTTTGTATTTTAATTTTTCAATAAAATAGTGGTGTATAAATTGTGTAGGATGTTTATTTGACACGGAGCGTGAGCCCCACTCATCTAAGTGCCTGTCAGCTAGACGCGTCTCTGAGACGTCCAATCTGATTCTGTAGGGCAGTTGTATTGTAATCTATTGTTTGTGTGAAATCATAACTTCCTAATATAATTTATTAGTAATAAAGGAACCCCATGTCAACAATTCTTACTAGACTCTTTTTGACTTTTTATAAAAATTTAATGCAGCATTTATAAAGCAAAGGTGTTTAGAATGGGGATATTTAAGTTAAATATGATCATTTATGTTATGTTTCATTAGTCTTGTAAGTACAAAATTATCGTCAAATATAATTAACAAAATAATTATTAGATTTCCTTTTATATAATTTAAGATTTATTATTTTGGATTTACTCCAATTACAAATTTATTAACCAATCATTGACAGTTTCAATTTAGGCACTCCTTGACATTTTTAGTAGTTGTAGCGGGTTGAACCGGCGTCTGGGCGACAACATGAGTTGTTTCTGCCTGTAGTTAATGGGGCTGCGGTAGGGGACCGCGGTGCCGTCGGGCAGTTGGCGCTCCGGGCCCCACAGCTCGGGTGTCCAGTCCGCATACACCAGCGCGTCTACTGCGCTCAGCTTGTCCCCGGGTAGTGGGGTCACAATGTACAACACCCATTTCTCAAAGTCCACACCGCGGACCAAACCTGTAACAATACAAATAACTCCAGTAAACGCCTGAGTGTGTCACGTTCTTAGTTATCATATTTAATCAGCACTTTATTACACTTATTGATAACACATTTTACGATATTAATTATATTTCTATGCATACCTCTTATGCTATTTGTTTGAAATTACATTATATACATTATGAGTAAACTACAATTTTTTTAACTGTTCATTATTTGTTTGCTTGAAACATTGCACCTATTTCAGTGATATCTTAGTCATAAGGACATGCATATTTAATAATCAATATAGTATAATTTTCTCATTATCCACTTTTCAAAAACAAGTTTTAATTTTAAATGTAGAGCACCTGCTTTTGTAGCCGTTTGAAAACATGAATACCAGTTATTTATTTGGGATATCAATAATAATAAATTTATTATGGTTGATCCTATTATTATGTTAATTTGGCTACCAATATTCAATACAAAAAACAATTTTTTCCATAAGTATATCAATTTTGTAAAAAGAAACAAGTTTTTTGTTTCCTAGTCTTTCAACTCTGGTTTTTGTGACCTAATGTATTTTTTTTTCTAAAACAACTAAAAGTAGTTACCGTATCCGTGGCATAGCATTCCGTTATCTTGCAGGGTAAACACTTTTCCCTTATCTTCTATGGCAAGTTGACAGAGCGCTACTATTTTTCCGTTAATCACCTTCAGTATCAAATCATTTGCTACTTTTACGTTCGTCAGCACGTTCAGATCTGACACGCTCACTCTAGAACAAAAAAATACAATACATTAGTAGTTTCCAATGCCATGCTAGGTCTAATCGTTTATACAGTATGCTTGTACCTAACTACATAATATAGAGAAGTTGGTAAGCCACCACCTGTTGCTCTTCAATGAAAACATGAAAGCATGTTGATGTTTTCGAAAGCTTTTAGGTAATCACAAGTTATTAAAAACAAAGGCAGGTCTTTAACATTGGATATATTTCGACGTAAGTTTTATTGTGGTGACCTTTGTATTAGTTGCGGGCAATGCAAAGACAGATATAACATAGTAACAAATTTTTGAAGTACATGTACCTAGTTCTCTACTGAAACCGATATTCCGGCTTAGTTCTAAAGTTACAAGACTTTCATAGAACCTGAAATGATAACAGAGCCGCTGATTGATTAACGAGCCATTGTTAGCCTTCGCGTGAATCACGCTCAATTCCCGGACAATCATTATCTTATTACTCATAATTGTAGCTCACAGTTATTGTAATAATCGGACGTTTGAACATATCACTCATAACAATCCACGAATTGAACCAAGTAATCAAAATATAAGAATGGAAAACCCCATCAAATGTTCCATCCTGTTCATTTTTTCAGTTGCAAGTTGTACTGTTACGACGGTATTTTATTATATACCAATTATGTAAACATTGGCTTTGTATCGTTATAGTTTTGCCTTGTTTTTTATTCTATAGGTATAAATAAAGCTTGTACTAGCTATCATGTAGGTATAGGGCAGAACTCCAACAATGCATTTATATCTAAAATTCCACGAATGCATGTATTTTCCGTAACTTGTAGGCCAAGGTGGACAATGAATCATACGCGATAAACCACGAGGAGACTCGGCAGACAGTACCCGACTCCCGAGATTCAACCAGCATTGAGTTTTGCCGCTGTTGCCGGAAATAGCACGGGATCGTGAAATCGCCGAAACAGATGGAGGCATTTATCGAGTAGGCTAATGGGTAAATATTGTGTTTCTCGCTCGCTCCCACGCAGGTAATGCAGTCGTGTAATATACGCATTCTCACATAGAACATATGACTGCTCGCGTGTGTAGTAAGTACTTGGCAAATTGTGTCACTGTTCAAGATCGCTACTGGATATTACGCTAGACAAGAATTTTTTACCGTTTGCCTTCACTAACCGGTATCTACCATAGCGAGAATAGAATCTAAAAGAGCCTATTGAATCTTGCACGCGTAATTAATAAAAAAAAAACATCATTCTCTTGTCCTTGAAGATGAAAATGTGTTGCGCCGACCCCAAATAACATGGGACAAGCGCAGGAAGATGATTCTCTTGCAACCTCCCAATTTAGTTGCGGTCTGCCCAAAATGTCTTTTTCTAATGATGATGTGGCTAGAAAGCTACCGAAATGAGGACTAAATAGTGATATGGAAGAAAAAAAGTTATTTTTATTATACCTTGATTACTTTGCCTTTAATTTATTCTGGGGTTAGGCTTGTGGTTGATATTGCAATTGGTCAGTCGTTTTTAGATTTTCAGCCTTGTAACGCAACGCACTGAATCCTTCGGCTGCAGATAGGAGTAGAGGCTGAGTTAGATACTAACTTTAGTAGAGATGGACTCAGCTCTACTAAAGTTAGTAAGGTAGTAAGTAGACGAGATGAGGTTTTTTTAAAATAGGGTTTATAAATATTAACGCTCCTATAAAAAAACCTCATATCTGTAGAAATAAATAACCCTATAGCCAAAATGTTACAGCCTTACATTTAGAGAAAGGCCTACGTATACCTAGCAATGAACTTCAATAGGCGTTATTTATGGCTAATATGTTCTGCTGTATTTTGCATACGTTGATCTCGAAATAGGCGTAGATTCAATACTTCTAGTAGGTATTTGGTAATTGCAGAACCTCTTACTGCTTTCGACGAAAATTTTGCTTGAACTACCAACATAATATATGCAATTAAAATTAAATCCTATTAGAAAAATGATACTCACTCGTACGGTACAATCCCCAGTAACTGCGTTCCTTTGTGAATGTTCATCAGTTCACCGAAGTACGCCAAATAGTTCAAATATCTCTGGTCCTTCGGAGACAATGCAGTATTATGCCTATCCGAACCTTCAGGGTGCTGCGTCAAAATAAACGCGTAATTCAAATTGGGAATCTCAACATTTCTGAAGAAGCGATCATACTTGAAGTTTTGATACATATTTCTAACAACATTAGGTTGAAACTGGCACTCGAAGCGTTTTTTGGTGACTTTTGTGTCTATTTGCATCAAGAAGGTTGGTTGTGCGTGTAGGATGGTGAGGAGGATTAACTTGAGCCCCACTTGCGTGCACATGCCCATAGTGTTGATAATCCAGGGCATGCTGTTGTATGCCTGATTGGTGCGACAGCGGGCGAAGATTTCAGTGACTGCATTCACGTAACGGTTGGTATTGTCCATTGTGTTAATCAAACCAATGTTGAGCATTCTGGAAAGAAGGAGATTGGTTAGATATCAGTGTGAAAGTAAAATTGATATGATATGCCGTGGGTTGGCTGATATGTACGGTTTCCTGATCCAGAGACCTGAATGCTAGCCTCACATACAACATTTTCAACTAGGCGCACTCGTTTATACATTTTCCGAACGGAAACATTTTTTTTTTGTGGGTTGGAAATCCTCAAATGACTTCTCTCGCTCTGGGCGGAACGGGAGGGTGTCAGCCTTTTTTTTTTGTTATTCAGTAAATGCTGTTTCATGTGGGCTTCGTTGAACATTTTATAAGTTAGTAAGGCAAGCATTCATGTTTCCGGCCGGTCTTATACATACAATCATAAGCCTAACCATACTAAGCTCGGTCGATATGACATGATAGTGGGTTCGAAATTAGATGTATATAGAATGGTAATAAAGTCATCTAAAGAAATAAGTAATCCAAGGATGTCTTCGAATGAAATTTAATTTGATAAATGAATTGATTGTTTTCTATTAATTAACTTGGATACATAACTCTTTTGGTGACCGTATATTCGAATAATACTTAATGCAAAAAGCCTGCCACTGGCATAAAATCGTGGATACAGTTATTCATAAGCGCTTCTTCTATATTCTAAGAACCAAACTAATCAGGTGAGTTGGGTGGATACACTATCTGACGAATATAGGGTGGAATGCGGTGTAAGGCATAGGGTGGCCTCACATCTACCGCCCTCTTCGGCCTATATGTGAATCAGTTGTTCGAGGAGCTCGGCAGGACATGTCGGATGCTACATTGACGGAACAGGTGTCACAACATAAGCTATGCTGCTGATACGGTTACGCTGATACTATTAAAATTTGTGAACGTTACGCATCCGCTCATGGTCTCAGGTAAAACTCACAGAAAAGTGAGGTACTGATTGTTAGGGCCGGAAAACACAGACCTAGTACCTACAGTGCCTCCGCTCATGGTCGACGGCACTGCATTGAAAATTGTGAAAAACTGAAAATATCTGGGTCATCTGGTCACGGAGGACTTAAAGAATGATGCAGATATTGAAACAGAACGCAGGGCGTTGGCGGTAAGAAACAATATGCTGGCCCATAGGTTCGCTCGATGTAGCAAAGAAGTGAACACTTTTTAGGGCATATTGCCAATTTTTTACCTCAGGGGCGCCTTTGGGTTCGGTATACACAACGAGCCTACAACGTCCTGCGTATTCAGTATAATAATGCTTTCAGAATGCTGTTGGGGTTGCAGCGTCACAAGTTTCCACGCTTTAGTACGTAAGAAAGGTGTCCCTTCGTCCAGCATACTCACCATGGAATCCTGATATTTCATGAATGTCAAAAAACTGTTCTGAAATAGTGCTAAATAGTGCCCAAAGGAAAAAAATAGTGCTCTTGTACTTGCGAAGTTATAGCCATAGTTCGATGAGTATGCTGGACGAAGGTTTCGCCCAGCATACTCACCTCCGTCCGGAGAATCTGTATACGCTTCAAACATAATTCATACTTCAAAAAATAGTTCCCAAATAGTGCCAAACGGTGCCCAAAAAGAAAAAACAGTGCTCGAATAACTTCGGAGTTATAGGCTTCGTTCAGTGAGTATGCTGGGCGTAGGTTCTACGCCCAGCATACTTTATACTTACTACTTACTACTTACTTACTTTATTTTTTTCCTTTGGGCACTATTTAGCACTATTTCAGAACAGTTTTTTGACATTCATGAAATATCAGGATTCCATGGTGAGTATGCTGGACGAAGGGACACTAAGAAAGTGGCGTCATTATTTCATAGACTGCGCGGTAGCATGAACAGCATTTTGCAAATGATTGCATCCAGACATGATTGTCCCACACAGGCACACTGGATGGGTACAGTTACGGGGATGAAGTAGTTTAAAAAAAACTTTATTATATTATTATTATATCTATCTATACGTAATAACGCAGTAGACAGGGCGTTGCTGTACCTACATTCGAAACATGAAAAATATAATATTTAAATAGTTGGGGTGTGTGTAGGGTTGCCATCCGTCCGGGTTTCCCGGATTTGTCCTAGCTTAGAAGGCATCCGGGGAGCGTCCGGGCGGAGCTTCAATTGTAATCCGGGTTTAAAAATGTTAAGTCTTGGACCGCTCGCGACACACGCACTGTGACCGCACGCCGCGATCAACCGACGAAGGTTTTGTTTGGTAAAATTTAAATGATGATAAAAAGATGACTAAATTTAATTAAATGGTAAAAAATAAAATAAAAAGGTGATTTATGTCATTTCCAAATGTTTTTTATTACACTATGTGAAAAAAAACCTGTTGACATGTCCGGGTTCTGGGCTCTAAAATCCGGGGTTTTTACGCGTCCTGCCTGATTGCCAAATTGTAGAGATGGCAACCCTAGGTGTGTGTAACCAGGAGCTATTTCTATCCTGTTTCAAATTTGTTTGTTAGGATGTGAGATTAATTTGAATAGGTTTCACGTCAAAAGTACGAAACCATTTTTATTTTTCTTTTTTTTTTCAGGATGGGAAATCATCAAATGACTTCTCCCGCTCTGGGCGGAGCGGGAGGGCGTGTCAGACTTTTACTGACTAAAACCCACCCGTGTTCCATCAGTTGCCCATGTGCCAGGGTCACGGTATCTCTTTCGAACAATCACGCGACCCCGGCAGGCATCGGTCCTAGTAGACCCCTACACCGCTGCTGACATCTCTTTGAGGCGCGCGTGGAACACTACGCGCCGTCGACCCGAGCCTGGTCCTTACCGGGCAGCGAGCTACCTATTGCTCGCCGCCCGCAAGCTCGCGCCTACGGTGGCCGGGAGTCCGCTATCGACTCCCGACGCCTGGGGCGTCTCCTCCTGCGGCGGCTAGGGACGTGAGGGCGCAGTGACTGCCACTCCCTCACGCGCCCCGCCTCCTCCTTCGCGAGCATTACTGCTTCGCAGAAGGAGGTGACGGCTTCACATTCCCTCTCGCTCCGTACCATGGCTCGCAACAGGGCCGGACGCGAGAGGTCGCCGCCGCCGATCGCCTCCACGAGGACACAGCGGTGCTCCGCCCAGGCAGGGCACACCACCGTATGCTCCACCGTGTCCTCCAGACGATCCTCACAATGGAAACACCCGGGCGTATCCTCCCGCTTTATCCTGAACAGGAACCCACCGAAGCACCCATGCTCGGTGAGAACCTGCGTCAGGCGGAAGGTGAGGACGCCGTGGCGCCTCTCTATGCACTCCTCACAGAGGGAGTTACCGCCGCAACTGTGGCGTGCCCTGCGCTGGGTTGCGACAATCGTACCCGCCATGTCGCCATGAGATCACACCGGAGCTCTGTCCGCCGAGCCGCGATTTGTCGCGGCAGCGGAGTTTCGCCCCGGCGTTTAGCCTCCTCGCGCCACTCCCACATGTGCGCGAGGACCTTTGCCTCCAGATCCCATGGCGGCACTCCGGCAAGGAGGCTCGCCGCCTCGCACGAGATCGTGCGGTATCCTCGGATTAACCGGATAGCCATGACCCTCTGGGCCGCACTCAACCGGCGCGCTGGGCGCAGCCTCAATGAGGGCGCCCACACCGGTGCCCCGTAGAGGGCCATGGACCGCACGACCCCCGTGTAGAGCCTCCGGCAGGAGGCGTTTGGACCCCCCAGATTGGGCAGGAGCCGCTTTAAGGCAGCCCCAGCCCGCTCCAGTCTGGGAGCCAAACGTCGGAAATGTTCGACGAAGTTCCACCGGCTGTCGAGGACAAGTCCCAAGTACTTCATCGTCGACTCGACGCCGATGTGAACCCCTCCTACCGTGAGTTGGGAACCCGCAGGTGGCGCGTTCCGAGGACCATGAAAACCCATGGCCTCGGAACTCGTAATATTGTGTATAACTCGAAGTAACTATTTAATGTCCGTTTCCACCGCGCGGCCAACTCTTCAAATTTGATGAAATTTTGCCAGGAATTAGTTGTAATTTGTTACAAAACACACCTCTTTTCCTGAATTTATTACAAAAAAACTAAGACGCTACGACCAAAAACAGTTGGCCGCTAGAACCGCCACTTGCCGTAGTGATCGCCCGTGATTACACAGAAAGTAAATAATGCAGATAGGCGAATGATACATCAAAAGAAACGTCATAATTTGTTGTATTTGTTACAAAAATAAAAATCATCAAAACTTAGATATACAAAAAGTTATGCTATATTTAATTCTCAGGTTAAGTGTAGGTACGTATCTCACCACAAAAGCAAATTAATAGAGGCTAATGTGTATGGACAATTAGTTGCTAATTTGTTGCAGCAAAAAAACTAGAAAAATACTAGAAAATAAGTTCAATATTTTTTTTACAGTCGATTTTAGTTGGCCGCGCGGTCGGCAATATGCCTAAAATACAATGGCGTTTATTGCGTTATTATTAGCAGGTTCAAACTTAGTTCTAGTACTAATCGAAAGGTATCGTAGCCAAGTTTGGATAAATGTGGCGAATATAACTACAGGCTTTATATTTTAGGAGATATTCATTAAAATATAGTAGTATGAAACTGTATTAGAGTAGAGTGACCATAAATTTTCATAATAAAGTGAGACTGAATCGCCATTATTGGAATGTCAGTAGTCATATCTTATTTTTTTTAAGGAGAATCTCTTTAAGACATCCTATAGCATACTTTATAAAAGTCAAATTCACAAATCGATAAAAATGTCTTTATTCAAAATCAGCATACAGGCAAAAATCAAGTAATATAAGTCAACAAAATATTTTTCTTTGTTTATAAATTACCATAACATTTATAAATTCACTGAAACTAATATAAGACACAGAATGTAGACACATTCTCTTACAGGTACTTATTTCAAGTTTAGAATCATTTTAAAAATATAGTCATTTTATTTACGCCACATTTATCCAAACAAGGTTACGTTACATGTCGATTAGTACTAGAACTAAGCTTGAACCTACTTTTAATAACGAAATAAACTCCATTGTAATTTAGGCATATTGCCGTCCGAGCGGCCAATTAAAATCGACTCTAAAAAAATTATTGAACCTATTTTCTAGTATTTTTCTTGTTTATTAGCTGCAACAAATTAGCAACTTATTGTACAGACGCCAGCACATCAACTTACCTCAATCTGTCAAATTTCTTTAATAGATTTTCAACCTTATATCACAACAGTGGAAGGTTAATTTTCGATTGGTAAAATTTGACAGATTGGGGTAGCTTGACCTACTGGCGTCTGTACATACACATTAGCCTTGTTACTCAAAAAAACTTCAAACATCAAAGTTAATTAAAATCTAAACAACGCCGGACTAGGTCCCTGACTAAAAATATTTATAGAAAAGAAAAAGGTAAATTCTAAACTGTAGAACTGAAATGACAAACCTTTTTTCTAAAATAAAGACTGCAATTTTATTGCAAAGTAGCGCACTCAGTTTTACTTACTGAACTACCGATTAGTATTAACATTAAAGATTTTTTTCTTAGTTAGTGCTATAGAATTTATACCAGGCACAAAAATAGATCACTATGTGATTTATAAATAAAATTACTATATTTTTTTAATTAATCTAATATTGAAATAAGTACCTGTAAGAAAATGTGTCTACATTCTGTGTCTTACATTAGTTTCAGTTAATTTATAAATGTTATGGTAGGTTATTTAAAAAAAAAAAATGTTAACTTATATTATTTGATTTTTGCCTGTAGTTATGCTGATTTTGAATAAAGACATTTTTATCGATTTGTGAATTTGACTTTTATAAAGTATGCTTAAAGAGTTTCACCCTAAAAAAATGAGATATGACTACCGAACATTCCAATAATGGCGATTCAGTCTCACTTTATTATGAAAATGTATGGTCACTCTACTCTAATACAGTTACATACTACTATATTTTAATGAATATCTCCTAAAATATAAAGCCTGTAGTTATATTCGCCACATTTATCCAAACTTGGCTACGATACCTTTCGATTAGTACTAGAACTAAGTTTGAACCTACTAATAATCTATACTAATATTATAAAGCTGAAGAGTTTGTTTGTTTGTTTGTTTGTTTGATTGAACGCGCTAATCTCAGGAACTACTGGTCCGAATTGAAAAATTATTTTTGTTTTGGGTAGCCTGTTTATCGTGGGAGGCTATAGGCTATATAACATCACGCTACAACTAAGAGGAGCGGAGCAGTAATGAAAAATGTTGCAAAAACGGGGAAAATTTATTCCTTTTGAGAGTTTCCGTTGCGTGCGCTGCGTAAACGGTTAAAGTAACGCAAAAGTCATGTATGACGGAATTGTTTCTTTTAAAAAGTTCTAAAAAAAAGTCCGCGAGAGCATATGTCTATCTTTTAAGGTTGACTCACTATAACTCAAAAGGAGCGAGCAGCAACGAAAAATGGACAAAAACTAGCAGGCAAATCGATGCGACGGGAAGGGTCAGGGGAGCAAAAATTTGACGCGGACGAAGTCGCGGGCAGAAGCTAGTAACACAATAAATGCCATTGTATTTTAGGCATATTGCCGTCCGCGCGGCCAACTAAAATCGACTGTAAAAACAATATTGAACCTATTTTCTAGTATTTTTTTGTTTATTTGCTGCAACAAATTAGCAACTAATTGTCCATACACATTAGCCTCTATTAATTTGATTTTGTGGTGAGATACGTACCTACCTTCACTTAACCTGAAAACTAAATACCTATAGCATAACTTTTTGTATATTTAAGTTTTTATGATTTTTATTTTTGTAACAAATACAACAAATTAAGACCTTTCTTTTGATGTATCATTCGCCTATCTGCATTATTTACTTTCTGTGTAATCACGGGCGATCACTACGGCAAGTGGCGGTTCTAGCGGCCAACTGTTTTTGGTCGTAGCGTCTTAGTTTTTTTTTGTAACAAATTCAGGAAAAGAGGTGTGTTTTGTAACAAATTACAACTAATTCCTGGCAAAATTTCATCAAATTTGAAGAGTTGGCCGCGCGGTGGAAACGGACATACTATTTAAGTCCCTATAGGTAGGGTTGCCAGGTCTTAAAACCGAAAAGCCGGACAGACCAGCCAGTTTAGCCGGACATTTGGATAAAAGGCCGGACGCCCTTAATTTTTCTTAGTATAACACGACAGCAGAAAAGTAAAACAAGGTTTTTATCATTTACAATAAAGTCTTCTTAAATTCGAATGAAACAACAATAAAATTAAATGAGTCGTTCATCATTATGATTAACTAGCTTCTGCCCGCGACTTCGTCCGCGTTAAATTCTTTGCTGCCCCGACCCTTCCCGTCACGTCGAATCGCCTACCCGTGCGATTTACCCCGTTTTTGCAACATTTTTCATTATTAGTTGTAGCGTGATGTTATATAGCCTATAGCCTTTCTCGGTAAATAGGCTACCCAACCCAAAAAGAATTTTTCGATTGGGACCAGTAGTTCCTGAGATTAGCGCGTTCAATCAAACAAACATACATACAAACAAACAAACATACAAACAAACAAACAAACAAACTCTTCAGCTTTATAATATTAGTATAGATAGTATAGATTATTCAATATCCCAAAAAAATACTGAAAGCCGGACAGGCCGGACACTTCCTAATTCGGCCGGACACGCAACCAAAAAGCCTGACTGTGTCAGGCTTTATCCGGACGCCTGGCAACGCTACCTATAGGTAATACGTTCTGGGGGATGCGTAGACGCGCAATTTAAATTTCTACCACATTGCGTTCGCTTTAGGCGACAACTCACGTCTGGATCTGATTACTGACCTCGACCGCGTATGTACCGCTCATTATACTTTATACTTTTCAATATAGTGTATCCTTAACCAGTTATACTCTGTATTAGATGGCTAGTCTACTGTGACATTCAGCCAGTCACGGGGCCAGTATAATTCAAGTCTAAGTTAGACCAAAAGCTTAGCCTAGTGCCCAGTAACTGTTAGCTTCTGTTTTAGACAAGCAGACAATTTTTATAACTGTTGTAGGAGTTTTTATATTTAACAAGAAACAATCAAGTTTGATACATACATATCCGGATTTTGTAAATGTGTATAGTTGGGGCCGAGTAGAGGCGTAGTGACTACAGTGGCGGATATGTTGCCTGCCACAGTGAACTCAGCCTGCCCTGGATCCAAGTCTATGACCAACACTGGGCCATTAACCAGCAGTCTATTAACATAGTATCTCAGGAATGTTGACTTGCCTAGTGCTTTGCCACCACACACAATACCTCGGCTCTTGCTTTCTGAAATCAAAAGATGCTGATTTGATGAACAGTATTATATTTCACTAGCTTCTGCCCGCGACTTCGTCCGCATTAAATTTCTTGTTCCACCGCCCTTCCCGTCGGCGTCGAATCGCCTACCCATGCGATTTTCCCCGTTTTTGCAACATTTTTCATTACTGCTCCGCTCCTCTTGGTTGCAGCGTGATGTTATATAGCCAATAGCCTTCCTCGATAAATAGGCTATCCAACACAAAAAGATTTTTCAATTCGGACCAGTAGTTCCTGAGATTAGCGCGTTCAATCAAACAAACAAACAAACTCTTCAGCTTTATAATATAATATATAATATATATAAATTTATAATATTATATATATAAATATATAATATATATAGTATAGATAGAATAAATTTAAAAAACGCATCTTTATTTGCCAAATCAATTTAACACACAATAACAGTAAGTGACACATAAGCAGTACAGGTAGGTAAAATACTTGTTTAATGTATCTGTAAGTACATGTTATGGTTGTGAGTACGGAACTGATTCACCCTGTTCCCCAAACTAGTATAAACTGTACTACAGTGGAACAGACTTCTACTTTTTTGCTAATGACTGTACATTACAGTAATATTATAATTTGGTATGAATAGAATCAGACACAGAAAAAGGATGAAAGGGTAATCAGGTTTATACAACATTAATTTTTGTTTATGCGAAACCCGAAACACGGGTCTAGTATTTTTTGTATACATGAATAATTTGGGAGGTTTATTCCCAAATCAAAAACTACATATGTCTGAGAGTAATCGCAAAGGTGTTAACTTACCAAGACCATATTTTACAGCTTGATCCCAAGACTCATTCTCTTCAAAGTACCTCCAAGGTTTCTTCAAAACGAGGCTGCATCCAAGATCACCAGAAGCCTTTCTAAGACTACCCTGTGCCTTATTACGCTTTGAGAACAGGTCCATCAAGACATTACTCTCAACAAAATCCATCCTTGCATCATTTAATTTTGACAAACTTATTATCCCGTCAAACAAACCAATCTTGGTGACTATTTCTTCAGCTTCACGCACTGACAATCCCGCCGTAGTCAGTTTTCTAAACACTCCATAATCACTATTAGGACTTTTAATAGTCTTAAAGCATTGAGCAAAATTATTATTGGGGGCATACAAGTCAACAACATCCTTCAGTGTATGCCCAAAAACTTCTACTGTGCCTGCTATAGATTTAGCTTTTACTTTGCCATTGAAATACAGTTCTACCGGATGTTTTAGCACAATGATGTAACAATCTTTCCCATGATAAACTTTAACGGGCTTCAAGTCTTCTTCCTGAGTTGACAGACTTATTTCTGTGTCTGACTGTATTGTGTTGTCATTATCTATAGTTCTTCCTTCTTGAGTGACGTCTGTGCCCACATCTTCATATTGGGTGTTATCATTTTCTGATTCCTCAACAATATTATCATTATTTAAATCCTCAATAATATTATCATTATCTAGGACTTCAATAATATCATCATTTTCCAGGTCCTCAATAGTGTTATCATCACCTAATTCTGGTACTAAACTGTCTATGTCTTCAACCATGTCTGTTTCTGATGCGAATATATCAGTACCATAACATGTAGTATGGCCAATATCTTGTAAATGTCTGTTTGTAGGATGCCTGTACTCTTCTAAGATGTCACTGAGCCTTTGTTTAGGCATGTCTGTTGCAGTGATAGATATAAATGGAGCTGATTCATTGGTCGCCACGGAATTCTGCGTACTGTTACTGTCAGACACATTTGCTTCATCATCATCACTATTAATTGTTAGAGCTTCCATTGTTATACAATCATCGTTATTGTCATCATCAGCCTCAACATCAATACTTTCATTTTTGTGATATAGTGCGCTATTTCTTTCTTTCTTCTTAGATTTACTTTTCTTTGGTTCATCTTCTACTTTCCTTTTCTTACTCTTTAACATTGTTTTGATTTGATTTCTACTAAGATTTTCAAGTATCTTAGATGCTAAGTCTCCATCAGGATCGAAAATTTCAGATTTTCCGCCTTCAGAACTTGTCTCACATGATATCTCCTCTATGTCAGAATATGTCACATCTCCACTTGTTTCTGAATCTTCAATGGATTCATTGTATTCTGATAGAGATTCGTTGTTTTGCCTACATTCTGATATGGATTCGTGACTGTCGGAATCCTCCAAATTGAGTTCATCTAAATTATCATCTGTGTCAGAGTTAATTCCAGATAAATGAGACAGATTAATATCATCTGTGTCAGCTGTACTCTTGTCGACAGTTTTAGAAGTTGTTGCTCGACTAATGTCTCCTTCGCTTTCAGAATTAGTGAGTTCTAGATCGGAAAAACCGCTGACAGATGCCGAATCGTCCAGGTGCATGTGAGCCTCAACTATATCGTTATTAGAGTTTCCACTGTGCTTAATAAGCTCATTGTCATTCCTCTTAAAACCCTGTAACATTTGCCTTAGTTGTTTTTTTACTATTTCTTCGGATTTGTTATCTTTTTTCAAAGGTGGCTTCTTCGAAACATGCGCTTTCTCAAAGAACTCCATCTATTACCAGTTATTCTCTGACTAGAATAATGTAAAGTTTAGTAATAGGTAATACGTTTAATTGTCACTCTTTTATTAGAAGTTTTAAACGGGTTTTTCGACCCCACAAGCTGGAAATATGGAAAACAATCCGGAAGAAAGCAAACAGAAACAATGCGATCACCTGCGCGGCATGCGCGAATTCCTGTCAAAATCAAATTACTGTCAATGTCAGACAGGTATTGATTAAAAACCGTTCAGAAATGATCTATACGAGACTCGTCTATAACAAAACAATACAAGATTATCTTGAGTAAGATGGAATAAGTATGAGATACTTCTAGTAGTTTTCAAGAAAAAGAATCGTTTAACCAGGATTCGACTAGGCTATCTTCCACCATGGAATTAGCCTCTCATTGTCACCATAGCTTGCTCCCGTGCTGCCTGCATGATCTGAATATTCACATCTGCTTGTTCGATGACTGGCACGGTCCTTAGCATGCCAGCTGCACATTTAAGTCAAATCCCAAGTAGATACAGAGTAAAAGTACTATCATTTATGTGGTAAAATGTTTTACAATATTTGTGCATAATTATGTTCTATATTTTTTTTTTATGATAACAAGCTGGAAGACAAGCATTGCTATACAGCGTGGTAATGCCGCCATCCAGTCTCTTGGGTACATTGCCGGTCGACAGCGCAGGATGAATTTTTCGATGCTTTATTTTAGTCTGTGTATAGTTTTGGTTAATTTAATATATAATTTTGATACAGAGTTAAAAAACATACCTAAGTAATTGCCGCTTTAATAAGGCACCTATCCGGCTGTTGCTTTTTAGAGCATCAATTTT
Source organism: Aporophyla lueneburgensis (assembly GCA_932294355.1). Lineage (NCBI taxonomy): Eukaryota > Metazoa > Arthropoda > Insecta > Lepidoptera > Noctuidae > Aporophyla > Aporophyla lueneburgensis. The sequence continues at coordinate 9,372,231 of OW028748.1, read as the reverse complement.
TCGCCCCAGAAACGTACAGTCGGCCAAGAAAGTGGTGTACCACCCTAAGGTTGAATATCGCTTGCAGATTCATAGGTGAGAAAGATTAGTTTCGCTTGCAGATCGATCTGACAACTTCTATTGCTGTCTTTATCTGATTATTGATAACGACTATTACTGTTTGTAACGTGACAGCTGTTCTTAGTTTGAACTTGATGGAACCAATGACGTCGTTAAATCAACGGCGGGGGGCTGTAGATTTTGATGACAAAATTGTATCTACAAATTCAGAATTGTAATCAACAAGTTACATAAAATTGTAAAGGCACAAGGCGAATCCACAAACCTACAATTTCTGTAAACTTGTAATTACAATATCAATAAAAAACAAGCTAAAAATAGATTTATCCTTTTATTAAATTTCTACAATCAATTTTAAAATACTTATAACAAACAAAAACATAGCATATATAGTAATATTTAGAAGATATTGAATTTTTTTTAAAATTAGAAACGGGTGTAACCGCCGTTGGCCCCTATAACCTCTAAAAGACGAGACCTCATTGAACCAACAAGCCGTGAGCAAATATCGGTTCCCCGCATTTCCTCCCAAATATAATTACAGTGACTAATAAGAGCTTGTTTGGTTCTTTCATTTTGATGCGACCATCGTTGGACCATAAGGCCCCAAAGATTTTCTATCGGGTTGAGGTCCGGCGATCTTGAGGACCACTGAATTACCCTTACGTCAGTGTGTGAACGAAACCAGGCTCTTACGATCCTCGCATTATGAATTGAACAATTATCTTGAACAAAATCAAATTGTGGCACTTCGTTCTCCGGGTAAACATTACGGACTGTCGGTAGCATTGCATTCTGAAGCACGTCGATATAATTTACAGCCGTCGCTCGAGGAGGTAGAGAACACAATTCTCCTACACCATCCGCACTCATCCAGCCCCAAATATTTACGGAAATTCGACCTGATTCTCTATTTGGGATTACATGATCATCTTTATACCGTGTTGAATTATATCGCCAAAGGTGAAGACGTCCATGCTGACTGGATTTAAACGTTTTTTCATCACAAAACACTGTATTAGACCAATCAAACTCTAAGTGCTCTCTGGCGAAGTTCAGACGAGCAAGTCTGTGAGCATCCGTCAAATATATTTTCTTGGCGTAATGCCTGTGGTGCAACCCCATGTAATGTAGATGATTCCTTATTGTTTGGGCACTCACATCGAACATCTCCGCAAAATGTTTTGTGGGCTTAAAACCATTGATTTCATATTCCCGTCTCATGAATTCTCTATCGTTATTGGAGAGTGCAGGCCGGCGACCACTTCTTCTGTGATCCAGCAAACTTCCCTCCTCTCCTTCACGACGAATCCAAAAGCGGACAGAACGCCTCGATATGCTCGATATATTCAAATTCCGGGATATCGCACTGATACTGCTTCCCTCATTAAATTGGGCAATTATTTGTGCTCTTTCGGCAATGGTCAAGTTGGCAGGCATTGAGATGATTTTATATGCAGTTGATTGAAAAAACACGGAAAATATATCGATTTTTTGCATATATTTGACAAAATGTCAATTGTCAGTTTTCTTTTTCAAATGGAATTCGGTTGTCTATTTAAATAGTTTTTATTACTTTTGTTTGGAAACATTTCAATTGCTTTGTAGAAACTAATGTCCTTTTCATTTATACTAAAGGTTAAAATGTCATGTACTTATATGTGACATATGACGTATGAATACTAAATACATAGGTTTACGTCATGATAATGTTGTCTCTTTCAGTAATATCTTTTTATAACGAACCTTGTTGTAATTTTCGATGACCGGGAAACTAAATCAAAACTGGTACACCACTTTCTTGGCTGACCGTACATACAAAGATCCGCCTAGTAAAAGAGATACATACATAGTCGGTGGCAGATTATTTAAACCGCCGCAAAGAGATCCTCGCTCAACGACGTTAGTTTGGCAGGCCGAACGCCGCCTATTTACTCACACGGTCACACGTGGTATTGGTAGATAGGCGCACTAGCTGCCGTGTTCGTTTTTTTACTTCTTTTAGTCTACCACACTAATCCACCGTTAGAACTAGGATAAGGCCTACCCAAAGGGATCCTGACTCACGTACTCTTCGCTAGGAGTAGGTGTTCTGGGTACATACTACGTGATCTTTTAAAAACTCAAGTGACGAGTAAGGGCCGGCGCTCACTACCGGCATAGCACGGCATGGCACGGCAGATTGTGCTGCGGCATCCCGCGATGATCCGTGGCATGGCAGGTTGTGCTTCGGCATGCCGTGGTATCCCCGCGCACCGACCGGACTGCGCCCCATTAACCGAAATGACCGCTGCACAAGTTACATCCTTAATTCAACTAGCTTAGCAATCATGATTCCGCAACACAAAGTGACCCACCCATACGTCTCGCGAGATGCAATGGCGTGCCACGGCATCGTGGTATCTCATTGAAATAAGATTCAAAATAACTTGATTAGTAATAAAATCCTTTGCCATGTCATGACGTGCTGTGCCGTGCCGGCAGTGAGCGCCGGCCCCCTAAAATGAGGCAAAATCTATGGTCAGACTTTTACACTTCCTTTTCGTTTCGAGGTCTCGCGATTAGGTTATTCCTAATGGTAAAAGGGTTTGAATAATAAAACGTAATATAAATGTTTGTGTACGATATTTAATAATATATAACCACTCCTGACGTTCGAGATAAATACATTCCATGATTGTATCAACATTCAATACAGTCCATACGAATGACAACTACTACTAGGCCGCTGATCGAAGCACCCCTAAGTTTTATGAAATAATAGCTGATAGGAATGCTTCCATGAGCGAGCCGTTAACATACAGTGGTGTTTGACATGAGACTGCCTACGAAGGTGTAAAGTTGACGTGTCCTAAATGCGACTCACAATCTCTTGTCAAAGCCTGTGTTCGTAAAAGCTAGACTTTTAGTGCGCCGCCTGGAGGAAGGTAGCAAGGAAGTCGGTGACGATCTTCTTGAGTGACTCGTCAGACTCCTTGGTGATCTGTCCGTCCTTGGCGATGGTGGCCAACAGGGCTGTGTGGCTGGTCTTGATGTGCTGGGTGAACTCCTTCTCGAAAGCGGTGATCTTTGCGGGGTCAAGTTTGTCGAGGTGACCACGGACACCACAGTAGATGATGGCGACCTAACGATGGAAAAATAAAAATTTATTTTTTCTGTTTGATGTGAGATGTGTAAAGTTGTTAACTAGAACATAGTATCTAGTTTGTACTTAATATTCTAAATATCAGCCAATCCGCGAATTAAGGAATCTGGTCTCTCAGTGTAAAGCATTTGCGATGTCGCATATGCTTAAATACAACTAAGTTCAAATATCTGGGTGACATTGTAACCTTAAAGATGAAACTTTGGCAGTGAATGGCAAACTCTCACTCACAATTTCATATATGGCACCCACAAGGTGAAGAAAACACTTTTTAAGGCATCATACTCGAGGCCTGTGGGTGATGTGGGGCGGCGCGTCTGGTATGTTTGTCTTGCGTATGCGATTCAGCATATGCATGGCTTCCAAGCCATCATGCTCAAGAATACAAACTCCTTGCTGCAGTCTATGAAGTAGCAGCAACAGCATCCTAAATGCTATCGCTGTCTGTTTTGACTATTATTTTACAAAATCAATAAATAAGGCTTGTCCACTGATTTTCAATATGTCATCAGTTAGGTATAGGTACAAAAAACATACAATTACACTTACAATACAACAATGTTGTTACTAATACACTAACATTTTAGGATTTTGTGATATGAACCATGATTATGTAACTTTTGGAATAGAAACAACTTTTTTTATTTGATATAAAAAGTTGTGAAATGTATATATTACCTGCTCCTCAATGGCCATGGGCACATACTGTCCCTGCTTCAACAGCTCAGTCAGACGCATACCACGGTTCAGCAGCTGCTGGGTGGCGGCGTCCAAGTCAGAGCCGAACTGCGCGAAGGCGGCGACCTCACGGTACTGGGCCAACTCCAGCTTCATGGAACCGGCCACCTGGTACAAGCAAAATGATGTTTCAAGATTGAATTTGATAGCTGATTTATAAATTTTAAACTTCAATTTTTTTGTAATCTAGTTTTGAACCATGACAATTCAATCATATTGTGAACAAAAATTAAAGTGAAGATCATATGTAAATAAAATATCAATTGCCGTAAGTTAGTCTCGCAAAAACTCGAAAATGGTTTGACTGATTGTAAAGAAATCTTTGGTAAGTCGTTGCTTGTGCATCAAAGACTACAAACAAAAAGAAATGCAAGTCTGATAATAAAAATCTTCAGAGGTCTTTTTTATGAGTCTATTGTATTCCACTGCAGGGCAAAGACCTTCCTTCCAATTTTCTCTCTTTTAAAATTAGAGTCCAATACTTTAGGTAAGAGTCATAACTCATCACTAAATTTTCTTCTAGGCCTACAAGGTAACCTTTTAAAGGTCATTTAAAAGTCACAAACCTGCTTCATAGCCTTAGTCTGGGCAGCAGATCCTACACGGGATACAGACAGACCGACGTTGATGGCGGGACGAATACCCTTGTAGAAAAGCTCAGTCTCCAAGAAGATCTGGCCGTCAGTAATGGAGATCACGTTGGTGGGAATGTAAGCAGACACGTCACCAGCCTGGGTCTCGATGACGGGCAGAGCGGTTAGGGAACCACCGCCCATCTTGTCGGACCTGTAGATGAGGCAGAAATATTGGTAGTTGTAGTTTGGTAGATGCATGGCATGTGTGTGACGCTTTTGGCGTTGTAATTTTGAAAATATTCAAAGTTTAAATATAGATGATTTTAGCTAGCTATGCGGAATGCAGTTACTGTTGAAAAACATAACTAGTCAAGTAAAAAATCGTTAATTTCAATCTATTAACAGTAAAATACTGTTCTGCTTCAGGTGCAGGCTTCACTTTAATCATGATCTTATGATACTTACATCTTAGCGGCACGCTCGAGCAGACGAGAGTGGAGGTAGAACACATCACCAGGGTAGGCCTCACGACCCGGGGGACGACGCAGCAGCAGAGACATCTGTTAACAGAGAACATTATTTCACTTGTCGCATTTTGATGTTTTTGTGGAGTAACCTGGAGACACATTGCAGTCGCATTTGAGTTTAGGTCCCAGTTTTTTTTTTTTTTTTTGTTTTAATAAAAAATTAAAATTAATTTGATCCCAAAGGAACTTCTGACATTATCATTAGTGCATTTTTGTTGTAAATATATATTACAGCACCTTCCTTTGTTTTTGACCTTGTGTAGTAGGTAGGTATTTAATTTGGCCTCATTTTTTTTTTAAATAATTATCCTATTTCGTCCATACCTGACGGTAGGCAACAGCCTGCTTGGACAGATCGTCGTAGATGATGAGGGCGTGCTTGCCGCTGTCACGGAAGAACTCTCCCATGGCGCAGCCCGAGTAGGGGGCGAGGTACTGCAGAGGGGCGGCGTCTGAGGCCGTGGCAGACACGATGATGGTGTAGTTGATGGCACCTAAGGGAGAAAGATTGGGTTAGTAAGATACGTGTGGGTTAGAATAAATATTATTGGCTGGATAGATATGGTAGAAGTAAAATTAGACCTGGATGAATGCACAAGGTATTGGTGATTTATACCCAGCAATAGTAAAACCTGTGCACAAATTAATTAAAGAAAATCTTATGCTATGCTTTTGGTTTTCTCTTTAAACAAAATAGTAAACTAACTGCTATTTTGTCTAAAGACAGAGAAGTATCAGAGTTACTTTTATAATGCTAGGTGCTTACATTTTATATCTCATATCTGGTCCTTTTCTGTCACACTAGGACCATAAGTATACAATTTTCTACCAAAAAACCTGAAGTCCAACTACAAAATAGTTGCCAAAGTGGAAAAAACCAATTCTCACCAGCATCAGTCAACCTCTTCACGATCTGAGCGACGGTGGACCTCTTCTGTCCGATGGCGACGTAGATGCAGTACAGCTTCTTCTTCTCATCCTCTCCCTTGTTGAACCTCTGCTGGTTGATGATGGTGTCGATGGCCAGGGCAGTCTTGCCAGTCTGACGATCTCCAATGATCAACTCACGCTGTCCACGACCGATGGGTACTAGAGAGTCGACAGCCTTGATACCTGTGGAAATTTCAAATTTTATAATATTTTTCTTCCTATAACTTTTTGTGGTAGTATTGTTACATAATGCCGAAAAGCACTCGCGTTTTTATATGGTGTTGAGTATGGAATACTAGTGTAAGACAGCAGTAATTCGTAGTAAGTCTAAAAGGATTTTTTTTGCTACTATCCATGTAGTAGATTATGTAATCAAGATATTAAAATGTTAGAGGGCCTATTCGTTATTCATATCTCCAAAATGATGGTTTAAGTGATCTCTAATTGCAAGACACTTAACAGTTTTGTTATCTCAAGTGATAATCTCAGTCTGCATGATTAAATTTCATCTTGAACTTTTTAGTTAAAAAATACCAACAACTCACCAGTCTGCATAGGCTCGCGCACAGATACACGGGGGATGATACCCGGGGCCTTGATACCCACTCGCATACGGGTGGAGGTACCGAGGGGTCCCTTGCCGTCGATGGCGTTACCCAGAGCGTCGACTACGCGACCCAACAGCTGTTCGCCGACGGGCACGTCGACGATGGCGCCGGTACGCTTGACAATGTCTCCTTCCTTGATCAGCTTGTCGTTACCGAATACTACCACACCCACGTTGTCGGGCTCCAAGTTGAGGGCCATACCCTATGGAAGTGAAGAAAGTGTTGTAGATTTTTTATGGTAGGAAATTGTTGATTTGGCAATTATGGATGTGGATTAGTTTTACAACTGGTGTAAAGGGTCAAGTTAACTCCAGTATTCCAGCTGCCGAAATACAGGAAATGTTCACATAATGGTTGTCTTTGGAGGTAATTGGTGTCATAATAATATAAATAATTATACATATGAAAATAGTCATCTTTCCAAAGAATTTGGAATCCAAACTGGAAACTTGGAATTTGGGAATTGAGGTCCAATTTTAGAAATAGATCTTATGAACCCCAGATTCAAAGAAATCATAAGATATTAAAGTGGCATTAATTTGATGTAAAACACTAATTTCCAGTCGCATCCACTTAGCTTAGAAAGCCAACCCCCAATTTTTGATACCATAATCTTATATCTTTAAACGAGCAATTCTTGTATATATATATAAATATTCTGAATGTCGGAAACGACTCCAACGATTTTCATGAAATTTAGTATACAGGGGGTTTTGGGGGCGATAAATCGATCTAGCTAGAATTCATTTTTATAAAATGTCGTTTTATTCGTGTTTTCAATGATCAACTTTATCGATAATCAACTTGAACATAAACTTTAAACACAATGTACCAAAAAATACCGAGCAAAGCTCGGGCCATCCAGATATTTTAATCATAATTGTGATAAAAATCACAAAAAAACTGTTTTGTATTGTAATTACTGTGATATTATACAAATGTACAATTTAAACTCAGTTATTTAAAAGCTTTTCAGACCTTTTCTTTGAACACAGATAAGAATTAGTGACAGGCTACTCAATTTCAAAAACCATCTGTAACATATTAGTTTGGTAGAGCCAATTTTACATAACTGAAAAAGAATATTAATTTAATCTAACATCCATTAAAGTCATGATCTGCGTAGGGTATGAGATGTAAATACTAAAGACTTTCAGCAGGCAGAAATCTTCCAGAATAGGTTAAATATGAAAAAAATGTTGGGTTTATTATATTGTAACCATACAAACCTTAAGACCGGAGGAGAATTCCACCATCTCCTCAGCCTGGATGTTCTTGAGTCCATAGACACGGGCGATACCATCACCAATGCTCAATACACGGCCAGTCTCTTCCAAGTCAGCCTATTTGGAAAAAAAATAAAACGATTTTATACCATTTAAATTAAGAATTTGTTTATGGAATTTGTTCTGAGAGGATGGTGGGTGAGTAATTTTTATTATAATCTTTGCCATTATAGTCAATTCTTTCCACATGAATATGAAGAGAGATCTAACTGGAACCTCTAAACCAGTTAGGATTATTTGATCAATGAAGTTTAACCTACTTAGTTAATCCAGAGTTAGAAAAGCAGTCCCAGAAAAAAAAAAAAAATGTTTCATAATCAAAAATAGATTTCCATGATACTGTCAAAAAGATGAATACTTAATTTTTCTGAGAAGGATTAGGTAAATAAACAATTTCCATAAAGGCAGTATCATGTCAGTCATTATATCATAGAAAATAAGGCTCTGCAGGTTAAGTATTAAGTGTGAATGAGCTGCATAACTGAAATAGGTCATGGATCAATATCATCTCCTTACTGCAACATCATAATCTGTCAAATAGCGTAAATCAGCGCCGTCTCATTAGGCCAAGTACTGATATTAATTGATAAGAACAAGTTTATGTAACACTTAAACTAACCTTGGGAGCGGCACCCAGGATCCTTTCCTCCAAGATAGTGGAGATTTCAGCGGCCTTCTGGGTGGGAGACACATGGAAGTTGCGTGCAGCAACCGCCACGGCGGGGGCTGCGATTCCCGCGACCTTCGATACCTGCCGACCGACATAACCAACATCAACACATTTCACATTACATTTACACACGAAACTGACACAAACACACTCCTTTCTGCTTTTCACTAAACATTGTCTACTTTATTTCACTAATTACATGATTCTGAGGACCTGAAAATCGAATCGCCCATTATTACATAACACCGATCATACACAACAGAATAATGTAATAAGCCGTCTTTTTGAAAATATTATCAAGAATGGTCATTTATGGAAAACCTTAGTTACATAACTAACTACAGATCAGTAATTATGAGCTAATCATCAATGATTCCTAACCCGTGGACATTCTGCGAGACGTGATAACCGGGTAGAATTTTCACGTTACAACTTTTCATACACTCCATGTTCTTGATCTAAATGATAGTTACCTGCGAAGCGGCATTGGGTAAACGCCTGGCTACTGAGCCGGCAATACGGGCTGAGATGAGAGACATTTTTCACTAATTCTTATAACTATGGCAGACGAATAAAGAGGCCCAAGGTAGTCGAAGTTCTCCGCTCGCGACTCGTTGCGGTAGAACAGGAAGTGACTTATTCGATCGCAGTCTATGGTTATGTCCGCAGTAGAAGGTGCGTTCGGTTACTGAGACATTTAAATTATCTTGATCTTAAAAATACAAAAATAACAATACTGTGCTGAATAAATGTAATTCAATCCTAATAAAAAAATAAACACAACGTCTCAAGAATGTAAGTCTAAAATTTATTTTATCATAAGAGCACAAACTCCATTCAGTTTGTTGAAATAAAATAGAATGTTTCAGATTTTAGAACAAACCGTGAAACGGAAACAATCTATACAAATGATCTATACGAAAGACAAATTATTAACTCCCGGAATGTATAAAATTAAATAAATTACAATACAATGAACTATGTCAAAACTATCGTAAAGCTAATGTTACAGATACTTTTTTAGCCGTGCATGTTTTCTATTATTTTAAACATAACTGGATCAGTGGATACATATTTCCTTGTGGCAACGATCAGCGTTAATGTTTGCAGACGACGTAGAACAGCTGATTGCTGGCTGGTATCGTTTCTATTCACACAAATTGATAAAAATATTACTGTTATCACTAGAAATCTTTCTAAAGTTAATTCAGGAATAAATTTTTATTTTAAGATTATATTGATGAATATTTGAGTTGAAGTTGAATTATTTGATACCCTGTGAAGAAATCTATGTTTCCTGTGGAAGAAAGTCTGTCAGAAATTCCAAGGAGCTGGATCACGTCTGTCAAATTCAAATTGACAGTATTTCACTCATCACTGTCAAAAACTGAATTCGTTCCATAGCAAAAAAAAATTAACCGTGGTTATTTAGCATTGTTATGATTCTACCTCATACATTTTAAAATGTGGAAAGAGTTACACCGAATTCAATAAAAGAAGTTTACTTGGAACACATCTCACTAAATTGTATGATTGAAACGAAACGACTCTGGTTACTTTTATATTAATTTAGTGATAACATAATGTTTAGTGGTGTTTGTCTTTTTGTAATATCCATCAATGAATCATAAATACCTGGTGAAATGGCTATATTCGAAAAAACATCGCATACCAAAGCCCTAATAGATGACACAGAAAAGCTAAGCTGCATAGTGGAAAATGCACAAAACATTAATAAACACACAGTAAGTGATATTTTTTGTTTCGAAATACTTTACGGTCTATTGCGGAGACCTTTTACTTCTTCGTCTTAAGTACAATGATGTGAACATCTGGCTTTATTTTGAAAAACTCGTGAACTTATTAAAACGATCTGCGTTCCGTTTTGTCGGCCGATACATGAATATCAGCATAATGAGCGGAGAAAAAATATTCCGTGTTCTTCGTCGTTATATCGAGTTTTCCATTTAAATACTTTGATATTCCTCAACCCATAACAAACTATAAAATGGTTAAATATTCCAGGAATATGTTTTGCGTGTGCAGCGAGGTCCCTCGAAGGAAAATAAGTGGAATGTGTCGCGTCGGTACCGGGACTTCGCAGCCCTACACGCAGGGCTACTGCAGGCCAACATAGAACTGCCTATACCACCAAAGAAACTCATCGGAAACATGCAGCCAGCATTCATTGCTGAAAGACAAATAGCTTTACAGGTTTGTAGTGTTATATTGCTATAAATATTTGGTAAAACCACTAATACACACACTCACAACCTCATACACAAAAAAAAAATACACACACACACAGCATAACTAACAAAGTGTACTTTGGGAATAAGTAGATGACAATTGTTTTTCAGATTTGAAGACATTACAAATATTTTTCTAAGAATAATACAGTGATGACTCTTATAAACAAAGCAAAATGACCTGTCCACCAGTGCTCGCATTTGCTTCGCAAACATGAAAATTCTTCCTTTTGTCGCATGAATTTGTTTTTTTTTTTTTACCCAAAAACTAGACACTTGGAGCTACATTTTTTTTTTAAATTTCTTTTACGACCATTTCTTTCGAAGTTACGGCCTGTTGAAAATTGCCCAAAAATGTCGAATTTTATTTTTGATCCCTTAATTTTTTCCAGTAGTGTATAAAGTTTACTACAAACCGCTTTCGATTTTGTACGCGTTTGACGAAAAAATAAATACACGTACCTAACGCCGTTTTCGGCTCAGTATCGCGCGTTTGGCGAGAAAATAAATACAAGTGTTATATTACTACACTCCCCTCCCCCTTGTGATATTTCGTGATTTTTATGGAACCCTCCCCTCCCCCTTCGAGCCTCACGTGATAAATGGACACTGACAGCCCCTAAGGTCAGATAAAAATTTAAAAAAAGTATTGAAAAAATAGTTGAAATGTGTTCTATGTATTGAATGATATTGAACCACCAAAAAAAATTAGCGCCCTGGTGAATTTTTTTTCCCCTATAAAACCTCTAATAATGTAAACTACATGGTAGACCGCGAATTATTTTTTTGCGGGTCAGTATCAGGTTTTATGTTGATTAAAATATGATTCGCGACCGTAAGTCGACACGTAAACACGGACGTAATAAAATCGTGGCGGGATTTTTTGCGCACTGAATTTTCGACTCTCGGTGTTGGACCGAGCATTGAGAATCAAACATCGCGTCGAAAATTAACAGTTTGTTTTACTGTTCGATTTTTCAACCCTCGGCGTTTAGCAGTAGGTTAAAGATCCAGTGCGCGAAAATACCCCCGCCGCGATTTTATTGCGATAGTGGGTAAATGGGCTTATACATATGTATTTATAGAATTACTAGCTTCTGCTCGCGACTTCGTGCGCGTTAAATTTTTGCTCCTCTGACCCTTCCCGTCGCATCGAATTGCCTGCCAGTTTTCGTCCACTTTTTGTTGCTGCTCTGCTCCTTTTGATTGTAGCGTGATGTTATGTGTCCCTCTCACCAAGAGGAGACCTGTGTCCCAGCAGTGGGAACATTATAGGCTGATGATGATGTGATGTTATATAGCCTATAGCCTTCCTCAATAAATAGGCTACCCAACACAAAAATATTTTTTCGATTCGGACCAGTAGTTTCTGAGATTAACGCGTTCAACCAACCAAACAAACATACATACAAAGTCTTCAGCTTTATAATATTAGTATAGATAACAAAGGTCAACAAAAATTTTTGGTACATTGGTACATTCAGCTAAGTTGAAGTTACAATAGTTAAACTACGACCTCCGGAGTAAAATAAAATAACATTTAATACAAGTAACAATAACAAAAACCATGGTCAGCAAGACGACCAGTCACCACAAGCAGCACCCGTTCACGAGCATAACGCAAAGGTCAGCCACTACCCCCCTCGCCATATTTGAGGGAAGGTGGTAACCCGACCCCCGACGCTACCGCAAGCAGTGACATCTAAGGGAGCATGACGAACTTGCTGCCGGTTGGTCAGGCAAGAATATTATGAACAGCTGACGAGGTCGCTAGCTAACTACATGTTGCAATACAACTAATTTAAAATCATTGTAATGAGTAGATTATGTCCCCAATAAATTAAATTAAAAGAAAATAAAAATAAAAAAACAAAATCAGTTAAATAAAAAAAAACAAAAAAACAATTATATGAACTACCCATATAAACTGTCGGTAGGAAAGCTAATTCTGGATTGAAAGAACATAAACATTGTCTTGAGTTAATCACAGCGACCAACTATTCTTATCATTTAAGTAGTTGGTGATAGAATAGTATGCCTTTGAACAAACGTTGGATTTTACTTTAGCTTTAAACTCATTAAACTGCAAATCTAGCAAAGCAGAGGGAAGCTTGTTATAAAAGGTAATACCAAGCCCGACAAAAGAATTATGAACCTTATGAAGCCGGTGAAAGGGAGCACGTAGTTTGTCCTTATTTCTAGTATTAATATTATGAAAATCACTGTTTTTAGTGTACAAGTGTATATTTTGCTTATTATATAAGATGTTGGGGAAGGAGAATTGTGATGCCACCATAAGAATACCAATATCTTTAAATAAATCTCTCAGAGAAACTCTAGCACCTAGTTGGTAAATCGCTCGAACAGCTCGTTTTTTAAGAAAAAAACATTTTGAATGTCCGCGGCTTTGCCCCACAGCAGAATGCCGTAGGACATTATGCTATGAAAATAACTAAAATAGACTAGTCGAGCTGTATCAACGTCCGTGTACTGTCTAACTTTCCTTACGGCGTAGACGGCCGAACTGAGCCTTCCCGCTAGGCTTGATATATGTGATCCCCACTGAAGCTTGGCGTCTACTGTTATACCCAGAAAAACTGCCGTGTTTACAGTTTCAAGCACCTCATTATCTAAAACGACATTGGGACCCAGATTCCTAACATTCGGTAAGGCGAACTTTATACATTTCGTTTTCTTAGCATTAAGAACTAGGTTATTTGTGGTAAACCAATCCGTAGCCATTGAGAGCGCACTATTCACGTCGTCAAAATCTTTTCTATTCCAGTCTACTTTAAAGATAAGTGAGGTATCATCAGCAAATAGTACAATGTCACAGATATTCTTTAAAAAGAATGGTAAGTCATTTATATACACTAAGAATAAGAAAGGACCCAGTATTGAGCCTTGAGGTACACCTAACTGAACTAGTAGCCCGGAAGATTTTACACCATTGATATCTACACATTGGAGCCTATTTTGCAAATAAGAACTTATGACATTGAGAGCTTCGTTTCGAACACCGTAATGACGTAGTTTACGCAAAAGTGTGTCATGGTGAACGCAATCAAAAGCTTTGGAGAGATCACAGAAAACTCCGATAGCATTTTGCGAGTTCTCCCATGCGTTGAAAATGTGTTTCAGCAGAGCAACACCCGCATCTGTTGTCGAACCACCTTTTGTAAAGCCATATTGCTCATTATGAAGGAGGCTATTTAAATTAAAATGTCTTAGTAACTGCTTGAGTATTAACTTTTCAAATATTTTACTAAATGCAGGTAAGATAGAAATGGGCCTAAAATTGCCAACGTTATTTTTATTACCGGTTTTAAATAATGGTATGACTTTACTACTCTTCATGAGGTCAGGAAAAGATCCTGAATCAACACATTTATTAAAAGTTACAGCTAGATAGGGGGCTACGATGTCTATTATATTACTTAACAGTTTAATGGAGATGCCCCAGTAATCTCCAGTGTTTTTTGACTTAAGTGTCTTAAAAATATTAATCACGTCACGAGGCGTTACATGTTCGAAACTAAATAGGCGACTACATCTGGGCACACTACTATGCAAAAGGTTTTCAGCTTTAGATGGGGACGAATTTAAGGGGCAAGTCGTAGTTATAGGTATGTTGGCAAAAAACTCATTAAATGCCTCAGCTACGTCGGCAGCTTTATTAACCAATTTGTTGTTAATCATAATCTCTAGTTGTTTTTCCTGTTTAACCGATTTACCCGTTTCATTGTTAATAATTTCCCAAGTGGTTTTTATTTTATTACTGGTTTTTTTTTATGACTGATACTCTAGAAATGGAGTATCAAATATATATTTTTTTAAACCATATAACTCGTATAGTCTCGCTCTACTTTTATAAATACCTGGAGTAGCCCATGGGTTGAAGCTAACAGAGGTGCAATTAATGTCAATAGTTTTGGTCTTGAAAGTAGATTGGTATTCCTTTTGAACAATATCAAAAAGGGCTCTATAGATTTCATTAGGATTCTCGTGTTCTACTATAGATGGTGTAATACTATGAGCAATATTATTTTTAAATTTGTTGCAACGACTAACTGTATAGGGCCTGCATTCTATTTTATGCGGCTTTTTTAGTAATGGCAAAGGGAAGCTGGCTAATAATCCACAGTGGTCAGACGTTAAGTCACTTAACACTAACTTATTATTGGCATCACAATCACTAAATATATTATCAAGACAAGTCGTAGACGATGCTGTGATCCTAGTAGGTTCATAAAACAGGTTTATTAAATTAAATGACTTAAACAGATTGAGCAATTTAATACTTTATGGAGTAACATCTAAAATATTAATATTAAAATCTCCACATAAAATTATACATTTATTAATTAATTTTAATTTATTGAGTGAGTTCTCCATGACCGACTCGAAACGAATAAAATCCCCAGAGGGTGGACGATAAACGCATATTATGACGTAACGCTCTAGTTCAACACAAGACAACTCAATAGTGCGCTCAATGGAAAGATTAACTAAATCTAAACGTTGTTTACATTTTAACTTGTTTGAAACAAGAACTAATAATGATCCACCACGTATAGCACTTTTTCTCACAAATGCACTTTGCACAGTAAAAAAATCATCATTCATAAACACTATTTCATGTTCTTTCGACCAGTGTTCAGTCAAACATAATACCTGAACATCATGGTTTTCTATAAATAAACTTAACTCTAGTTCTTTGCCGGACAAACCCTGTATATTTTGATGAACAACATTCAACATATGCGGCTTACCTGTTGTCGCACCTAATAGTTTAAGGTGACGTAGCGAGATAAACGTGCTTTTTCTTTTTAGCGTACCTTTCTTACCGTATGGCATCCGTACTTAATCTTTTAGTGTATGTTTTTGACTATATGATCTAGTATCCTGTAAAAGGAATACACGATACGATGAAATTTTCTCGATACAAAAAAATCGCAAAGTTCTATCTATGATTGTGATTTTTTTAGCCTCAACGCGCGATGTGTATGTATTATTAAACATAGTTTACTTTAAAACATTGATTATAATTGTATCTAAGTTTTTGTAAAAGAGTTTTCGTTTTAATAATACTTTTCATTCATAAAAAACGGCGATTAGTTTTGGCACATACGTTATTTTATTCCAAGCGCACACACATTATCGCCATCTCTTCTTTTGCCTATCATAAGTAGTGTCATCACTCTCGTTCGTTCATAAATCAGTCGCCCAGTAGGGCTCATCGACGACGAACCTATTTCACTTTTTTACAAATCTGTGCGATTAAAATTACGTTTTTTAAATATTTGTGTTCACAGAAAAAGGTAGTAGTTAAGCATTTTGCTGTAATGATTTAATAAAATAAGTGTTGGCTTTCCAAATAACTTTGTATTTCGAATGTATATGTGTCTATTTTTGTGACTGTGACCAATATAACATTCTTTTTCTATTACCATTTAGAGACGACCTAAATTATGTATGAAAATGGGAAGAACCATAAACCAAAACTGAACAGTACCTTCAAGGTTAGGAGTGCCTGCACAGGGCAATTAATTTATTCATTTTGCAAGAATGAAATACCAATAGGATGATCATAACAGTAAATCGAATTCACCACCTTCACTAAGGCATTACAGCAACAATCTATTCTCACTTTGTAAAGTAATATTGAGTAAACACCTAATTTTCTAGAGAAGAACGTCTGTTTTATCCCAAAAACTTATAATAATCATGCATTTAGAAATAAAATAAAATATATAATTTGTTTTTAGGTTTGAAGTATGTCAACAATATATCTATATGTGAAGTACTGTCACTTCAAATACAGCACAACGAATGAATGGAGTAGCATTAGAATTGTAAAAAAGGTGAGGTTTTACTTGACAGCAGCTCAAAGAAGGGTAATGATTTAAACAGGCTGTGTCAAACACCGAACTAGTTTAAAAAAATATCATTGGCATGTAAAAGTGTTTGTACAAACCTACTTACAGAAATAAAATCATTTATCATTTATAGCAGATGTGAAGTTTTATTGAAAATATACATTTTAATTTCATGTATCAATCAATCAATCAAATCAGTTTATTTCGGGCTACAAAGACCCAAATCATAATACCATACAGAGTATCATACATACAAAAAACCGGCCAAGTGCGAGTCGGACTCGCGCACCGAAGGTTGCGTACAAACCTGTATGTATTCTCGGTTTATGCATAAGGCTTGTGTTTATGAAATTATTTTTTTTTTATATTTGAGTTGATTGAATGAAAGGTAAATTGCGGTTTACGATTTATGACGTATTAAAAAAAAAAACTACTGACTAGATCTCGTTCAAACCAATTTTCGGTGGAAGTTTACATGGTTATGTACATCATATATTTTTTGTAGTTTTATCATTCTTTAGTTTCAGTTTGAAGTATGGGGAACCCCAAAATTTATTGTTTTTTTTTCTATTTTAGTGTGAAAATCTTAATGCGGTTCACAGGATACATCTACTTACCAAGCTTCAACAGCATAGCTCTTATAGTTTCGGAGAAAAGTGGCTGTGACATACGGACGGACAGACAGACAGACAGACAGACATGATGAATCTATAAAGGTTCCGTTTTTTGCCATATGGCAACGGAACCCTAAAAACCACGTAAACATAACTATTGTACACGAAGTGACGGCGACGTGTTGCGCTGCGTAGTATCGCGTAGCCTTCCACGGAATCGCCGATTCACGACACCCTTCGGCCAAAACTCTTCCTTGAGGAAGGTCTCGATTTGATGAGTTGGAACTCGGACCACGAATAACTTGAAGTTTGTGTTGTGGCACGGTTCCAACTTCTCGACCCTCAAGGTCCAGTTGGAATTAACACGTACAAACTTCCAGGATCTCCTCAACCTTCGTGGTGTAATGTTGACGGGACACATAGAGCTGCGTCGTTAGTGTAGCTGGACGCAGCTGCATACTGAGTCCTGCTAGCGCGGTCCCACACTGGTTCCGACTACGAAGCTTCTTCCTCTCTACCTTCACGAAGCCATCCTTGACAGGCACGTGGCCTGAAGCCGAGCCTAGCTGTTTGTTTCTTCATATGTACCGTGTTTGATACCTAATCATTAGCAGCCTATAACGTTCCCACTGCTGGGACACAGGCCTCCTCTCGGTGAGAGAGAGTGGGACATAATCCACCACGCGGGCCCAGTGCGGGTTGGTAGATGTCACATGTCTTCGATTTTTTAGTTCTAAGACATGTTTACTCACGATGTTTTCCTTCACGGTTTGAGAGCAGTGATGTAGAAATAATTTACACAGAGTAAAGCGTCTGCTCGGGTTCGAACTCGTAAGTAGTAGCCGTTGCCACTGAGCCACCACTGCTTCTCGATATCTAATTGATATCTAATCAAAGCACTCTTGTAGACAACAGTGCTTTCTGAAAACATATTGGCTATTTATAATTTTAAATTCCTACAAGATTTTATGGATGATCAAAACAATGGTGTTTTACTCTGTTTTGAATAACACTAAACATACTTCTATAACCTTATGAAGACTGTTTAGCAAAATATTTGTGTACTCCATCTCTGAATTACCCCTAACCCCAAAATAACTGTAATGAAAAATAAAATTAATAAAAGAACAAACATACATACGAGTTAATAGGCTGATAAACACATTGCCTTCTGCAGTCGGGTAAAACACCCAAATAAAAAGATATAATCTAGACATAGTTACAAAATATCGGCAATAATATCGGTTTTGATTTTCTAACCGCAGTCACACGTAATTACTAAAATATGTATGTATAAGTCAAGTAATTTTAACATTTATCATACACATTGCCATACGAAATTGACCTCGAAGGAAATATAAATAACTTGTAAAATAAGGTGAAAAAATACTCATAACTAGTATTTCGTAATGGACGAAGTCTATGTAAGATATTGTAATTGTCATTTACCAAATAAATGTATAGTAATCGGTGAAATGAAATTGTTATTAATCTCTTAAACACCATGATATATTTTATTCATAGACCTCTAGAAGATTAATTCGTTATTTTTAATTTCATGTTGTAAATCTATATATTAATACGTGAAGCGAAAATTTTGGAACCCTTTTTACGAAAATTGGGTGGACGGAGGAGTATGAGAATTTCACACACATATAGTTTATACAGAGAAGAAGTGACGAATGCTAATTTTTTTTTTAATTATGCGTAAAAATACATTATTTTCATTATTTTCAATATTAATACCATATTATTTTTTATATTCTTTTATTTCATTGTACAAACATATAAATTATATTTTTAAATATTAAAATAACAAAAATTATAAAAACATTTAAAAATATAAAAAATAGTAGCCCACCGGTATCGGGAACAGGGTCCAAGCTACCGGCGGTCAGGGCTCCAGAGAGAGGAACCTCCTGACAATACGAGCCGTATCCAGAAGTACCGCTTTCTGAATCAAGCCCTTGATCCAGCTGCCTAACGAGAGCCTCCTTAGATGTTGGTCGAGGCTCTTGGCTATCAAGCCGTTGACTATCGGCACAATGATCGCTGAATCCACATCCCACATGTCGACAACCTCGCGAGCTAAGTCAAGATACTTGATCTGTTTATCTTTCTCAGCTTTCACGAGGTTCTCGTCATGTGGGACCGTTATGTCAACAATCATTGTGCGCCGCTCTACTCGATCCACCACCACTATATCAGGCTTATTTGCAACAATAGTCCTGTCAGTGATGATGGATCGATCCCAGTACAATGTGATATTTCCATTTTCGAGAACTGGGTCGGGCACATACCTGTAGTACGGCACCTCTGATTCCACTACTGTATTTCAGAGCAAGTTGCTGGTGGATAATCCTAGCTACTAGGTTGAGCCTATGCAAGTATTCTTCGTTAGCTAGTCGAGAACACCCAGAAATTATGTGTCTAATTGATTCTCCTGGACGGTGGCATACCCGACAGATGTCAACCGTGCCATCTTTCACAATAAATCTCCGGTAGTTGTTCGTCATCATAACTTCGTCCATAATTGCACAGACAAAACCTTCGGTTTCCCCAAAGAGGTGACTGAAACGCAGCCAGGCTACGGACGCTAGTATATCTACATCGGATCCATGTAAGGCCCGGAAATAGCGTCCGTGGAGCTCCTTACTCTGCCATACCTTCATGCGGTCATTAGTGTCTAGTATTACAGGTTTACGCCAGTTCTCGTTAGCCATGGAGAGCGAGGTGAGGCCCTTGTCAACCGCGACCACATCTCGATGCATCCCCACGTCGGTTTCTAGGAAATATTCCCTGAGGCTGCATATCTTGCGATTGTGGAGTCTTAGCGTTTAAAAAACCTCGACATCCACACTTTCGCGGGATATACAGTCTCATTACCGATGACCGTGGGTGATGCATTCGATATGCAGTCAACAGCGTACGGACCCTCCTGTCCAGGGCGTTGAGTTCGGTTTGAGTCCATTTGAGTATGTCGACAGAGTACATCAAAACCGGCATGACCCAACCGTTGAAGGTGCGCACCTTGTTTCCACTTGATAGAAGACTATTAAAAACTTTCTTCAGGTGGCCAAAGAAGCACTCCTTCAACGATTGCTTCATGTCAGTAACATTGATGCCCAACGCCGACATACCCAAATACTTATAGGTTTTGGCTGCGGAGAGGGCTCGGAGGTTTATGGAATCCGAGAGTTGGGTTCCCACGGATTCCACAATCTCCCCTCGCTTTACATGCATGACCGCACATTTGTCCACACCAAATTCCATTCTGATGGCGCTACTGAAGGTTTCAACTACTTTCAGTAGCTCCATCAGTTGAAAATTGTTGGGGGCAAAGAGTTGTAAAATCATCCATGTAAAGGAGGTGGGATATAACCTGACCACCTCTCCTCATCCGATAGCCTATGCGTGAATCCTCCAGCAGTGTGCTTAGAGAATTCAGGGCTAAGCAGAACCAAAGCGGACTCAAACTATCACCCTGAAATATGCCTCGCTCGATCCTTATCGGTTCGCTGTTCCCTTGGATATTTCAACATCCTGGATAGCGAAGGACCGTCCTTCACTGCCTCATACATGAAATCAGGAAGGTGCGAAGAGATGCATCGACTTTATACAACTCCAGCACCCTCATGAGCCATGTATGTGGCACCGAGTCATAGGCCTTCTTATAGTCTATCCAACATGTCGACAGATCCTTTCGGGGACGACGAACTTGTTGGCTTATGGTCATATCAATGAGGAGCAGCTCCTTAGTACCTTATATACTTATTATTATTACCTCCTTTATATTTATTATAATATATTTTTTTTCACTTAATAATGTATTTCTATTCAAATGAAGCACGGTCGAATTTCGACCAATGGGCGATGACTAGTAATATAAATACTTAATTTTTTTATTATATATTTTTAATTATTTTGAGTTAAACAATCTCGTATTACCCAACATCGGTACATAAATATTAGCTAGCTTTTTCCCGCGACTTCGTCTGCGTAAATCTTACGTTACGCGGACGCAGGTGAAGTCGCGGAATTAATAGGGTTAATGGGTAACGAATAAGGTTTAGTCGTGAAAGCGTGACAGACAGACAGACTTAGTTTCGGATTTATAATATTACGTATAGATAAAGAAGATAATTTATTGCTGTAAGATAGTTTTATTGCTTATAATTAAATATTTGTATTATTTGTCTACTCCATAGCACGCTATGTGCAAAAATTTCATAGACCGACTAAATTTATGCTACTTTCACGTACTTTTTTCTAAGATGTTTCCGTCTCTACCTTGCTATTGTAGTTTGACAGATGTGCAACAGTGACAGGAATAGTGCTTACAGCAAGGCTATGCTAAATTAGTAACAGTTTTTTTATTTCGAGACATTTTCTGTCATTAGTTCAACTTTTGGCCGCTGGTTTTCCTATTCTCTATGAACGGTTCAGATATAAGTTTGTGGCGGCCGGCCACTTTAGGTTGACCCGTCATAAACCACGCCCATCCTACTATCATTCACTTTGAAGGTGGGCCCTTAAACCACTAGGTGTATCAAAAGTGATGCTAGTACCACTACTAACAGTAATCGATGGTACGCTACAGGTACCAGTGTCACAGTGTAAATGTAATTATATTAGTATGAATGTATTTAGTACACGGTCCTAAGTTAATAAAAAAATACAGTTGCTCGGCACCAAAACTAGTGTTGACCAGTGTAATCATTCAAATCATCAATTTCATTTAAACCCTCAAAGTGCATTTAATCCCGCGAATTGAATTTCCTGGGCTACCCTGACACTTCAACCTTAATATAGTAATATTTAGTAATTTAAAAATTATTAACAAAATGATTTGTTTTCAGAATTACATCAATGAAGTGCTGTCATATGAGATGTTAGCTTTATCATTACAAGTGAGGAGCTTCCTAGACCCTAGCAATTACCCACTGGATATAGCAGGTAAATACTATAAAATATTTTTTTAAAGAAATCCATGGAAAAGTATCAGGACAAGACCAAGTTCCTAACCCACACATTACATAACATTACACCTGGTTTCCCCAGAGGGTTGAGCCGGAACATTCCTATAGTACATGTACATTTTTCCAGTTATGTTTTAGTCCCATGTAATTAGTGCCCATGTTACTGGCACGAAATTTATTCATATTTCGTTGGCCCATAACCTCGCCACTTCCATGGCGCTATGGGTGGCAGTGCAGAAGTCTTAAGCTGCATGTTTTGTGGCACAGAGGGCAGCAACCAAAATGTTATGTAACAATCAAACTTATCAATTCTGATAAATGTTATCCATTTCAGTATAATGTTTTCAATTGTTAGGTGAAAGTTTAACCATTTAACACTAGAAGCGCGGAACATACCGACTGAGGTAAATTTGGATAAAAAAATATGTATATTGCAATTACGTGGTGGAAGTCTCGTATAAATAATAATAATCATCATATTTCATGAAAAGTCATAAAAAGTTACGATTATATGCATGATAAAATATTAATTAGAGCAGGAAGAATATCGAAGTGGGTCAAATTTGGGACGCCCGCACTTCTAGTGTTAAAATTTCAAACGATCTCACATATCTGTTGTTTACTGAGAACAAAGAATATTATCTTTATGCTAAAATGAGTAAGGCTGATAAGAAATACACTATCTAAAGATGCACCTAAGTTTCAACCAAGAGTACAATGAAAACAACATGTTTGTGTTGGTTGAGATGAACTCACTTTAATAAATAAATTACTCTTAACGATTTTATTAAACACCCAACAGAAGATAACGCTTTGTTTCCCCGAAGGGTTGGCCAGAGGTGTACCTAAAGTACACTTACATTTCTCTAGTAATTTTAAGTCCCATGTAATAGGGGGCGAGCCTAATAGGTAATAGGTAGAACGGGCTGGTGTCCGCAACTCCACGTCTGAGCGCGTATTTTGCGTACGGGTGGGAAATCGGTTATTCGATCCACCCCAGCTCCTCGAGAAAGGCCAGCAACGCCTTGATGTTGCTGACTGACGGGCGAGCCTATTACCATCAACCAGGACCAATCCAATACTTCGGGCTGCTACTGAGAAATTTCAGATAAAACTGTCCAATCTGGGAATCGAACCCAGGACCTCATGGTCAGTAGTAGCGCTGCCGAGCACTAGACCAACGGGACAGTCAAAATTAGTAAAGTTACAGTAATTAATTTAGACCAATTATGACTTGCTTTGTATTAAATCCTACAAGTTTAAATGAGATGCATAATTTTTAAGTAATGGAAACTGTTACGAATACTTATAATTATGATGAAACTAAACACCTTGACCAAGTTTAAAGCATTGTTCTTCTTAGCTTTCAGGTGATGTAACTATGTTCAAAGTTAATACAAAAAATGGATTAGAATTTTGCATTATCATAGTCAAACATTTCAACTATGCTCTATATGGCACTTTTGAACGTCATTCTTTATGAATTGATATTTGTTCTGATTTCTACTTGAGATATTTAGCAACTCGGTTGAGGCATTTTGTGCTCGCGTAGATGTAATTTGATTACCGATGTTGTGTGTTTATTACGGTCGCGAACCATGTTTTATTCAACTAGTCCGACATTGAACAACAAATTGCAAAAAAAAAAGTGAGCAAATTTGAATTTCCCGGGTTTATTGGCGCTTTCACCTTAATTAAAAGAAGCTTGTTATTTTGTCTTACTCTTTTCCATAATATTTTAAATTTTTTGAGGTACCAAGTACCAGTACTTGTAGATCATTTTATTTTTACTTATGTAAATAACGTATTTACTTTACCTTCAGTAACATTATCGTGCTAATGTGAACTGACACTTACTGGTCAAGGCTGATAATGATCCGCTTGTTATTTGAAACCTCATTTCGTATTGCTAAGGGATAATTATTCAATTCACCACATATTTCGTTGTGTATTTGGCAGATATCTACGTAACTGGTCCAATGATTAATCACTTTTAATGCCAATATATTTTCATTTAAAAGAGATCAATCATCTTCAGGCAGGTGATGATTTATCCAAAAAAGATTGCATATAATCGAAAGAAATATTAACTTCTTTATGTTGAGAAACATCTTGAGGATACCGGCACTAGGCATATCCTAGATTTAAAGTCCAAAGACATGTGAAGTCGACCAACCTATTCTGCAGGGTAACTGCGAAACACGCTAACAGTACGAATATTTTTCATATTGATAGTTCAAAAATATTCATTGCGGTATTTACGATGTTTTACAGACAATTTTTTCGAACGTAAAAAACAATGGTATAGCAATATCCTCCAAAATGATTCAGATTCTCATTGATAGTGTGTTTCGCAATTAGGGTGCATGTCTGCTGATCTACCAGAATCGCGTGATTGTTCGAAAGAGATACCGTGACCCGTAACTGAAGGAACACGGGTGGGTTTTAGTCAGTAAATGTCTGACAAGCCCGCCCGCTCCGCCCAGAGCGGGAGACGTCATTTGATGATTTCCCATCCACAAAAAAAAAGGGTCTGCTGATTAGATTACGGGCCACACTCTTACAGAGAAAGAGGTTTTGACCGTGGGAACATCATAGGCTGATGAGTATGTATTATCTATAAGTTTTCTCTCCTTTTTGTTACAGAACAAGCTCTTCAGACTGTGTCGATTGCGTTGCGGGGCGACGGTAGATACGAACTGAAAGGTCCTCTGCCCGCCGTAGGATGGCGGATACGGAAACATTATTTTTTAGTAAGTATCTGACTTTTCACACAATTTGGCAACTACATATCTACTAACTAATGGAGACTGATTTGTTTGAAATCCAGACGGAATTAGGCCAGGGTTAGTGGGGTTTGCAATGCTCAAAAGTTAAACCCAGAACGTAACAATAAATAAATTCTTTATTTAAAAAAAAGTGACAACGCTTTTACAGACATTTCATTTACAACATACAGATTTCAAACTTCTGGGCATCTATCTATAAGCTCTGGCTCCCAAAACAAGTGTTATCCTTGTGACTGAGGAGTCAGTGTTCCTCCATTTAAAGCTAAAAGCTATACTTAGCGATTTTAGTAACGCCTATATCTCGTTGCGTAGCGTAGAAAGACGCGCGACAGACATTTTACTAACCTACATACATTTTACTAAAAAATATACTTAGTGTTCTTTCCAGAAAAAAACGTATCTATTTTTTTTTTCATATCGTTTTATTCATATTACTCTTCATTTATTGCCCAATCCCCTTTAGTTTTATTGAAAGTCCCAGATACATCCTGTATATCATTATCGGTCAACTGAAAGACACGTCCTTGTGAACTTGTCATTTATATATTGGTTATAAATATGTATAATGCTTATAACAATGTTTTAATAATTGGTGTATTACATTACATTCGTTGGATACGAAATCTAGCCACTGCCAGATAACTCGCGTCGCGTGTATGTGTGTTTTTAAATGAGGACAATGTACCTACTAGCAAAATAATTTGTTTGGAACATGCAGAAATGACTTCACCTACTGACATACTTTGTTTACGTATTTTCAAGATTAACACCCTTTTGAGTGGGCAGTGATTAATTTATCGTGTGACTTTTTTCTTGTTGGCACAAAAAATTCAATCAATCAATCAATAATTTATTTTATTTATTTATTTAATTTACTGAAGACCTTCGTTTAATTCAAAAACATCCGGCGTGTGCCACTGTTATCGCTTCCCTTTTTAAAGTGTTTAACACGTCATTGTCCGCAATAAGTCAACGTACCCACGGACGTAATGGAATCGCGGCGGATTTTTTGCATTACTGTTAGCAGTGAGTAGAAAATCGAACATTATGTTTTTTCGACGCGTTGAAACTAACTCGCGCTACAGTATATTGGATTCTCAATGCTCGCATCAACAATATAAAGTTGATAATACAGTGAGCGAAAAAATCCCGCCGAGCTTTTATAACGTCGCGCGTCGGTGTGAATAGCGACTAACTTCAGGAATACCTAAATATGAAGATTAACACGTTTCGTCATGGGTTCATCGAAAAAAAACCACGAATCATCATCATCATCGCTTTAATACATTATATTAAAACTTGATAGTGTCTGCCTGTCGTGGGATTCCATTGACGTCCATTGTTTATGAATCATAATAACTCCACACTCGACTTATCGGGCACGTGATAATAAAAATAAACTAGACGCACTTACATGTTTTTACTCCGTATTGAGGTTCAAAGAGCTTTAACTTTGTAAATAAGTTTCGATAATTATGTTGAAAGGTTCAAGTACCTAGAGTCTACCGTGTTCTTGGCAGACGTAAACAAAGGATTTAATATAACTACGCATTTACATCACCGTTGCCATAAATCAACTCAAAGGAAAGGCGTCCAGTGGTGGACGTAGGCCCGGGAAGCGAAGGTCCCTCGCTTCCAGCGAATTCCAGTGTGCCCCAGCTATCTTAACATGTATAAACAAAGCCACATTTCGTTTGTACGCTTAGATCTCTTAACCCTGCAGTGGTCGCGCGGATTACAATTGAAATCCAGGGTATTCAAAAAAATTAAATATTTCAAAAACAATTCAAGTGTGTTAGCCGAGACTCCATGTATTTTAAGTTCGATGGTCCCCGCCCCCACTCAGTAGCGCTCGCACATTGCCGATGCGTGGTTTATCCCTGGAGAGGCTGTTTATGTATTACAAATTAACCCTGAATTACAATTGTAATCCGCGCGACCACTGCAGGGTTAAACTACGCAACGGATTTTAATGCGGTGTTCATCAATAGACAGTGCGACTCAAGAGGAAGGTTTATATGCATAATACGCGCGCGAAGCCGCTAGCAAAAGCTAGTGAAATTACATAAAATTCGCGTATATTTTACAGAAGGGTAAGCAGAATTCCGGAATGATGTTCTATAGTTTTAAATATTTCATATCTGTACAATAGTTTTTTTTTAACCTATTGTATTGTCTATGTATGTATTGTTCTACAGCTGGGGAAAAGTCTCTTAGCCTTCCCGTCTTCCCTGCGTGTAGTCTTTCCCGGCCAATTGCCTATAAACGTTACTAATTCCTTAAACCAGCGTTTTCTAGGCCTCCCTTTTAATACGCATGTAAAGAAAAAACATAGCAAAGTAGAAGTCTATTTTTAAGTAAAAGTATACATAATTAGTCTATAATGTTCCCACTGCTGGCATACAGGCCTCCTCTCTTCGAGAGGGAGTGGGCTGTAATGGCCAAACCACGCGGGCCCAGTGTGGGTTGGTAGTTGTCACATATCTTCGAAGTTTTGGTTCTAGGACATGCCACAGGCCAGTGTTCTCACGATGTTTTCCTTCAACGTTTTGAGAGCAGTGGTGATGAAATAGTTTATACGAAGTAATACACCAGTCTTGGTTCGAACCTACAACTCGCTTAGTCGCGGCCATTACCACTGGGCCCCCACTGCTCGGTTACTGTTAATTATCTTATCGTGTTAGGTAATCCTTAACATTGAAAGTCTATTTCAATTGAATGGTAACATTTTATTATTACAGGTCACGGATACGGAAACTCGAACAAATTGCATTTTATCATACCAGAGCTATGGTGCCGACAGGTATCTCAGTGATAAAGACTTACAAACGGCATTCAAGAGCTTGATAAACCATTCTGTAAGTATACAAATTACTGATTGATCAAGTAATTAGTTAAATTGGTAGTCTTGACGATTTTGGCGAATATTTCGGGGCTTGATACTTGATGAACGGGTGGTAACACTTACACTACGAAAATCAGCCTCACTGCTACGACATAAAGGTGCAGTCATCTGCTGGATGGCTCTGTCAAATTCAAACAATCATACATATGACACTTGACATCAATAAACGATGTATAAATTGGAAAATGGACGTTATTTCCGTGAACTTAAAGTACAGATGAATAAAATCAACTTTTTTTCTTTTTCAGCACCCCCACATAGACCCAGTATTAGCTATTCAAAATTTAGAAACGGGAGCATTCGTAGTTAGAAAGATACATGAATTCGGAAGTCTAAGAGACATACTCTATGGAACGGAGTATAATAAGAGCCATTTAGCGAAATATGGCAACCCTAGGATAAGGAAACCATTCACATTAGGACAACTTGCGCATTATGGATATCAAATATTGGTAGCGTTGAAGTTTTTACATGAAAAAGGCATACCTCACGGTACGTATTACTTACAAAGGTTATTTTGCATCTGTATAGTAAAATCCTCTCAAAATATAGTTGTACGAGTAACATAACGTTGTAGTAGCGATAACAATAACATACTCTACTTTCTGTACGGCAAACATCAGCTAAAACGCCTTCTCCTACCCTAAAAAAACACTGTATGTAATTTTGGAACTATAAGGGTGTGACCACAATTATCAACGAAGAAATTGCTTGAGATGGTGTGAAAGAGCTTTATATCCATGCAATAAAAGCGAAAAAGGAGTAGTTCACCTCGTTTTAGTTTGGCTGACGCTACTCGACACGGCGTCAAACTGAATGCGACAAGTGTGATGATACCTGATCGACTCAAGCCGATTCCGTGCCGATAAGTGTGAACACTCACTACATTTTCAATGGAGCCGATTGTTTTCTTAGCTACCTAAACTAAAATAGAGTATTTCTATCTTATACTGACAGACCGCGAAATAAAAAGACAAATGACGCTTTAGACCTGTCAAACTAAGTAACGTCTCGATTGCCTTGGAATTGGCTTGATTTCAAACATAATGAATTTAGTTGCCCTAAAAAAATATTAGGTCAACTAAATTTGACATGTCTTATTTATTTCCGTCTATTCATGTTTTATTAGAAGGAAATAGATAGCAATAGCTTCAGTTAAGTTTAGTTGGTGCACAAAAGAAGCATCACTAATAAGTTTTGAACTTCGATACTTGAAAACTGGCAATCCAATCTTTTTTTTTACCTGATTACCCCAATTTATGTCTTATCATACTTTCTCCCATTTTTCAGGCCACATCCACCCCGGAAATATAGCAATAGAAAACCAGCGGGCTCTTCTAATGGATATAGAGAACATTCTAGTCGGAGTCCCCAGTCTGTACCGACCACATATCTTACAACTTAGACGAGGGGTCCCGGCGGAGGCCATTGATGTGTACTGCTTCGGACGGACCCTGTATGAGATGGCTGTTGGGTGTCCGTTGACGGGTTACTCCTGTGATCATTATGAGGGTGAACCTCTGTTGCAGAATGAGGATTTAGGTAGGTGCTGTGTGATTGTTTTGATTGTATAGCTTTTTAAGTAGGAGGTAGTGGATGGTTCATGAAGACGAAAAGACACTTGTTAAAGTGGATTCATTTTAATTGGTAACATTTGACAATACATCAAAATTCAACAACGAAACCTTGTAACGGCGGGCATAAAATAATATATTTTTCATCCCACCATCTCGGAAAGAGTATTTTTAATCTTCAACATCGTGTGCACTATCACAAACTTAGTGCACACGATGTTCTAAATTCAATTAACTTTATCCTCTAGAGAATAAAAACGGCTTTTCCACTCAGATATTGAAGATTAAAAACTTTCCTCGCTGAGGTGGAATGAAAAGTTACGTGTTGCACTCGAGTGCAAAGATTTTTCACCTCGTGCTCTTTTGATTCCCTCGCTAACGCTCAGGATTCTATTTTTGAACCACTCGCTGCGCTCGTGATTCAATTTTAGAATCCTTCGCTTGCTCGGTCATCAAAATTGAGCACGCGGTT
The DNA here is from genome assembly GCA_932294355.1 of Aporophyla lueneburgensis. NCBI lineage: Eukaryota > Metazoa > Arthropoda > Insecta > Lepidoptera > Noctuidae > Aporophyla > Aporophyla lueneburgensis. The sequence goes on along the minus strand of OW028748.1, from coordinate 9,342,231 downwards.
AAAAAGCAACTTTGCACTCTTGTATAACAAATAACTATTTTCGTTTTGTTAGAACTGCACAATTGCTTAACTTTTTTCAATTACGGTTACATATTTATTGTAATAATGACCGATACGAGTAATTTTACGATTTGCTTTCATAATGAACTGACAGACGTCAAATGTTACCTATTAAAATGACTCCACTATAAGTACTTCTTTCATTGATAAATTTCACATTGTCTTTTGAACAGTGACTAGGTAATGTAATACTTGACTTCTATAAATAGAGCGTAATTTTCTGTATTCTATGATTAAGAATTAGATTAACGTTCTTACGGATGTAAAAATATTGCGGCGGGATTTTATAGCGCACTGGATTTTCAACTATCGATGTTAAATAGAGTGTTGAGAATTCAACGCAGTGCAGGCCAGCGTGTCGAAGACACTGCTCGATTTTTTACTCTTGGCGCCAAGCAGTGGGTTGCAGATTCCGTACACGAAAAAATTCAGCCGCGATCTTTTAATATCCGTGAAACGTGAACTTAGATGGGCTTCCTGTTAGAGTTACTCGGAACATTGCACAGTGTTTTATGAAGACCATTTTTCGGACATTGCTTTTTTTATATAAAAAGCGGATAGTTTAAGTTATTTAAATGCAATATTTCGTATCCCCATTTCACTAGTATGTTTAGTTTTTGAGATATAATTTTTTGAAAATCGTCTTTTTTTCAACCGGGTATTTAGAAAAAATATCATATCTCTGAAACTAAATATGATACGCAATTGTGATCTTAAAAACATCTATGACGTTTTGATGTTCCATATTTTAGAGTACAAATAAATCTCGGAACTTCGTTAGATTCGGACTTATACGAGGTTTTTTGTTTTTATTTTTTTTTCTCGGTAATTCCACCGTATTTGGAAAAGTTATTTATACTAAAATTATGCCCTCCATCTTCCCTACATACCACAAAAATAAGACATCCTAATTGCGTGGAATCTAGAAGTTATTCCAAATTAACTGTTTTTGCTAGGGTTGTCCCTTTCTAATCTGAATTTTGATGACTCAATTTTTATTTAATGGTACGTATTGGTTATTAAAATTTCGACTATTAACTTAGTTATATCCAGACTTATAAAAGGTTTTTAGTTTTTTATTTATTTCGTTCTCGATAATTCCGTAGTATTGGGATAAGTTATTTATACTGAAACTACACTTTGCCAGCAACTTCATTCGCGCATATTTTCATAAAAACTTTAACACCCTTTAAAACTGAATTTTGACGGTAGTTTTGACAAAAGAATAACGGGACGATTCTATTGTCACAAAATTCTCTAAACTAAACTAAAAATCACTTAAATTTGGTTTATCCCTGCCAAACAACGATTTTCTATTCTGAAATAGACTAAAAGTGACAACTTAACTATATTTTAGTTTGATAGCACTAAGATTGTACTGAATTATTAGTTTAGTGAAAATGTCAATTTTGCTATTCTGAGTTTGCAGGTTTTCACCAAAAATTTTGATTTAATAATTTATTTTAACTAAATCTGACTAATTTTAATCGCGATTAAAAAAGTGTCGAATAAGACTAGTGATCATGAACTAAAATTCACACTAAGGCCTCGCCTTCACGGGTTAAGACAGTACTGTATTTTTTGTTTTACTTTTCTTTTGCTTATATCTCGAAAATGGCGTGTCCTATCACAAAAATAATGAAAATTTCGACCCCCTTTAAAACCCCTGCACATTTAAATCTCATCACGTGGGTAATATTTTTTTATATTTTTCAAACAAAAAGTGAAATTTTTCATATAAAACACGTCCAGGCTGCCTCCTAGCGCGTGCCTTCAATTCTCAAAAAATTCATTGCGTAGCGCACAAGTACCACGTTGCGAAGCCAAAAGAAAAAAAAAATACCACGTTGAGTCGCGATTGTCAAATTCGATTTTAGTCATGTCAAAGTAATTTTTAAATTTAGAGATTTTTTCTTGCAGAATAGCGTTACAATTCTCATAGCAAAAAGTAAGGAATTTTAGAGATAGTTTAGTTCGGTGTACAACAGAATCGGCAATGACAATCATTATTTTGATTTGAATTTGTGCTAAGTTTTAAGTTTATTAACCTAAGAAATAAGATTCCTCCATACGATCTTCAAAAACCCCTAAATTGTTCTTTTGGAGGTAGTTCTGAAAATCAAAAATGACATTAAAATGTAAATGTGCCCAGTCCACTGCCCGTTCAGTTTGGCGATTCTTCTAATTGTGTGGATAACTTTGGTATAAATATAGACATAACTTCAGATCGGGATATAAACTAATATACGATAATATGATCTCGTTACAACCCTAACGACGTAGAATACGGATCGAACTTAAAAATGTTGTGGTTTCTAGATTCCACGCAATTAGGATGTGTTATTTTTGTGGTATGTAGGGAGGATAAAGGGCCTAATTTTAGTAAAAATAACTTTTCCAAATACGACGGAATTACCGAGAAAAAAAATAAAAACTAAAAACTGAAAACCTCGTATAAGTCTGAATCTAACGAAGTTCCGTGATTTATTTGTACTCTAAAATATGCAACATAAAAAACGCCTTCGATGTTTCTTAGGTCACAATTGCGTATCATATTTAGTTTCAGAGATATGATTTTTTTTTCTAAATACGTGGTTGAAAAAAAGACGATTTTCAAAAAATATATCTCATAAACTTAACATACTAGTGAAATGGGGATACAAAATATTGCATTGATATAACTTAAACTATCAGTTTTTTATATAAAAAAGCAATGTCCGAAAAATCGTCTTCATAAAACACTGTGCATTGCTCATACGAAGGTTGGCTTATGAACCTGAAAGTTCTATAGAGGTACGGTGTAGGTACATAGGCATCCCACAAGGTAGCCCGTCGTTTTAGCTGGGTGATAAGGCGGCGCGCCGGTGTCTGGGGCAGGCATAGGCCTTCCAAAACGTCCAGTACCCAGGGCCCGCCCACACCTGCGTAAATGTACACAGTGGGCCAACTAGTAGACAATAAAAAGAAATTTCTTTATTCCAGAGTCAGTCCTCCGAATGTGCCTCTCCAAGATCTCATGTAAGCACGGAGGCCCGTCGATAGACAATTTGCTACAACATCCGTTTTTCGTTCGCGCCCCTCTCAACGGGCTCACTGTGATCCCGCACTACGAACGCCTGTATCTCAAGTTTCCAATCGCCTTGAAAGAAGAGCTGAAGTTGGCGGTGGCGCATATGGAGGCTAGGTTGAAGAGCGAACAGAAATTGGTATGTTGGATTGATTTCAAATATGATCTGTATCATTGATTTAAAAAAAAAATGTGTTTTCTTAAATTTTTTAGTGGAGAATGAGTGTACAATATTTATACTTTTATAACAAATTGGCTTTTGCTAGTGGTTTCGCCCGCTTATTATACATATAAAACTTCCTCTTGAATCACTCTGTCCATTGATGAAACTCGCATTAAAATCCGTTGCGTATTTTAAAAGATCTAAGCGTACAAACACGAAATGCGACTTTGTTTTATACTAAGTAAAGAAGATGAAGAGGATAATGTCCTTGTTAGGCACCCTCAGATTTAACGTAAAAATTAATGTTAAAGCGCCCTGTCACATTTTCAACGCTCGTCTTAGCGCTGAAAGTTGAAAATCCCAGATCGTGTTTTTTTTCAACATTCATTTAGTTGTTCCCTTGTTGTACGTGAAAGCATGCATTGTTTTTATTTATTGCAGGTGCGAACCGCGAAAAGAGAAGTCCGTATACAAGAAATACTTGGCTCCGAAGAAGAAATTAAGAAACAAAAGCGAAGAGTGGTAAGTAATGTTGATTAATTATACATTTCGGTCTGTGTGAACGTTAAAATAAACAAATGATTCCTGCATGCAGCAATGGACTGCAAGAGTTTTATTGACAGTCCTCCATGAATAGGCTTCAGTACCACTATTTCTAAGCTCCAGCTACTTTTGATTGTCTTGTGTTAACGCGAGTATTTGTGCCAATGTCAAATGTGGGTGAATGAACTTCTTCATCTTCATTCTCCACCCCGTCATCTCGGTAGTCACCCTACTTCTAATCATATCATCATTCAGGCTATCTATCGCTTTTATGGTCTCCCACTACTCTTATAGCCTTCGACATTCAAACTCAAACTTATTTGCAGAAAAAGCGCGATAGTCTTTGGAAGTCAACGTCATCATTAGCAGAGACAGTGCGGTCGCAGAGTGCAAGCACCGCCTCATCGCCGACGCCGCCCGCTCTATGTAAGTATTCATTGTTATTCCGGGGTCTTATTAATGTCATCATGTTCTACCAGGGTCGCGAGATTTGTTCGAAAGAGATACCTTGGCCCTGGCACATGGGCAACTGAAGGAACACGGGTGGGTTTAAGTCAGTAAAAGTCTGACACGCCCTTCCGCTCCACTCAGAGCGGGAGACGTCATTTGATGATTTCCCACCCACAAAAAAAATAATGCCATCATGTTACAGTCCGAAAAAGGGGGATGGTGCTATCGGCCATGTATATCTCCGTCTCTCTCTGACACTGGAAAGATAGTGGCATTAAAACGTCATAATACGGAAATCGCGTTCAAAATGGCACACTTAGCTTACAGTATCGTATGTGGCGGGTACTATTCTGACTAGTCAAATATATATTTTCCTCAGCCCAATTTGAATAAATGACTTTTTTTTTCTTCAAATTATACCTTAAAAATTTAATTCAATATATCTTCTAAAATAAGACCATACTAAATCTGTGACTTGGCGACTAATTAGCGACTAAATTTGGGAGAAAACAGATCACCGCTAGGTGCCCTAGTTTTTGAGATATAAATGTGGCCAATCTGGGGAAATTCTCTCCAGATCGGCCACCTAGAACGCTTATAACTTTTGAACCAGTGGCCGACAGATTCTGATATTTGACAACTAATTAGCGCCAAAATTTGGGAGAAAACAGATCTTCGCTAGGTGCTCTAACTTTTGAGATTCAAATGGGCCGAGCTGGGGTAACCTCTCTTCAGATCTGCCACGTATAAACCCTTATAGCTCTTGAACCAATGAAAGACAAATTTTGATATTTGGCGATAATTTTTTTGTTTTCAAAATTAAAATCCATGCCATTCCGTCTCAGTGTCGGCCACACGTCAGTCAGCTATTTGGACAGCTATTCTTCTCTGCAGTTGACAGGCACGACAGGCAAGAGAGAATAGCTCTACTGGTTCGGAGCGCACGATACGCACAATTTCTATACGAAGTGTTCATTGTGTATGGTGGTCTGGAGTTAATCTAGTTATTGTTCGCCAGCAGCCCAGGACACGGACAGCCGTGGTACTGGCCCAGGTTCGCCAACCACTCCGCGCGGCGCCACGTCCCCGTGCGACCCGCGCTCATCGCTACTGGCTGCTATCTGCGCCTTCGACAAAGCGCGCCTGGCCAGTGTCGTGGACTCGCGGTGAGGGCCTGCCCAGGACCCTCGGACTGCGCATTTATGTTCCATACAGGCGTTTAGAGATGGCACTGATATGGCTTTGGTGTTACTACTAAATTACCTAAAAATTTTGGAGATAACATTGTCATGTACAGTTATTTGAAATTATAAAGGATCGTTAAAATTTCATTTTAATTTCAGAATTTTAAGAGCTCAAAAATCAAACAAATATATTGTAAAAATAAAACTAATTTGAGTTCTGTTAACAGAACAGTAGTGAAACGTCAAATATTTTGGTAAAAATAAAACTCAATTTGATTTCTATTCATTTTACATACTTACTTATGTACTTTTGTGTAGCTACAGCTAACACTAAGATTTTTGTTGGAAAGGGGTAGAATGATATATAATTTTTATTCAACAACAGAGTGCTAAAAGACTTTTGTCTCCCCAAATGCCTTGCTTGACACGAGTGCCATTGCTAAATAATTTACCTGTATTATATTACTGTATAAAACCTCTCTTAAATTTTTAGTAGGACATCCGTGAAGAGAAAACCCGCATTGAAATTGTGTAAATAAAACATAGGTATGAGTGCGATCTGTTTAGTAAAGAAATATTTTAATCTAAATTTTGGGTATGTTTTGTAAAAAAAGGAGTATCAAAATCTAACTAAAAGTTTAACTTTCTTACGCCTTGCTAAAATAGTATGCATTGATTTTTTTTTCGGTGGAATGTAGAAACTTACTTTAGTAATGAATTTTAAAAGCTCATTCTAAAGGTAGTATTGGAAATACCGAAATTATCTTATAAGTTTTATTCATATTAAAAACGCAGATTTACAATAAATCGTTGATTGGCCTTACCGCGTCATAATTTTGTTGCATTTCTAGTTTTGACACCAATGACTTGATTTTCTTCGAAATGCTGTGAGCTCACTTTAGCATGGACAGTTTTCCTGGGATTTCGTACGGTGTAAGCAAATCTAACGATTTAAATCTACACTAAAAGGTATTATTTAGTATAGATTTAAATCATTATGATTTTGCATATTTCATATGCAAAATCTGAAACTCCATCCCATTTTTGATAAGTGGAAGTTTACGCAGTCTCGTGTGTCAGAGCTAGGGGCCTAAACATTTGAACTACGTCGGACCCGTAGTCTATGATGAGTGAACGATAACTTACATGTCTTTTGTAGAATCCCATTTGGCTGCTGGCTTCTACGTAAATTCTACCAAAATAATGAACTACTTAACATTGTTAGTGTAAGAAATTCCCTGTAAAATAGATCACTATTAGTATTTTATATTTGATATTATTGAAGTTATTGTAACATTTCTGTGTATGTTTGTTAAAATTAATTAGGAATGTATACTTTATTTGAATCAAAAGCATTGTGGGCTGAATGTGTGTATTGAAATCATGAAATATGTTTCGTTGTACACTGACAAAAACCAGTGATAATATTATCAACCTTATAAAAGTGGGGTTTAAAGTTAATTTTACTTGGTCAGAGTATACCTTTATGCCCATACAACGCTACAAGCATAGGATATTATTTGACAGATCTCTTAAATTGTTTTCGATATTTTCATTGGTGTTTTATGTAAGTATAGATATATGTATAGCTTAAAATAGCCAAATGAAACTTATTTGTTATTTGTGGTGGAAATTTTTATCCAAGCTAACTACACTAAAGAAGACCGGAAACCATGGATAAATATCCCTAATGATATTTTTCTCTGTAATATACATTTCGTATCTTTCTCTGTATTTCGGTCGAAATATATTTATTTCAGAAAGTGGATTGAAGCTATCACCAACCATAAGTGTTAAATTATTTAGTACAATACAAAAAGAATTAATACAAATCCAATGCAATGTTTTACTTTAACATTAAGATATTTAGATTTTTATCGAACAAATAAAATATTAAACACTGAAAAACGTAATTATTGTAGTTGTAAGTTCATCCAAGATCTTATATGATTATAGGAAGTTATTAATTTATATAATTTTAAGTTTCAACGTGATATGCGACTGGTCAGGCATTATGTTATTCGTTTATTATGAAATTATTTTTGGAATATATCTATGTAGAAGCTTTAATGTTCTAGTTTAAGGTGCGTAAATTATAAAATATTTAATATATTTTGTTGTAAGTGTAAGAAAATATACAGTTGCGATAATTATTTGGCTTTTATTCTCATTAATCAGTGAACAGAAACACTCGTATTTCGTTTCTATTTATTTGTAAGCTTACATCTAGTTATACAAAACGTAAAATTGCAATTCTTTAGCTGGAAAATTAAAATAAAATGTGATTATCACTAGACTAAATGTATTGTAAAACGAGTTGTATTAGACACATGTCCCATTTACAATTACATATATAATTTTAATGCTCGATCTCCACAAACACCAAAGTGACCAAGGAGGTCCATATTTAAAACAGTTACTTATTTTAATATGTGGAACATACGACTAAAGCACATACCTAAAATATATGAGAAATAATAAATTCTTAATCAATTTACAAAAATTATAAATGAAGTAAAACTGAACTTGAGATGCTGCTGAACTGAATAATTTTCCAGTTGAGAAATAAATCAATAAACAATAATTTTGAATTCGCTAATCCTACACGATAATACTTATACTAACATCTAAATTATGTATTACTAAACTCTGCCATTCATTAGAAACACTAAATAATCAAATAGGACACAAAATAAGTTCTCACAGTTAAAAAAAAACATTCATTTATCACAATCAGAAAGTAGACACAACTGTACTTAACCACTTTTAAGTCGAAACTGAAAATCAAGTAGCACTCTTATTTTTAGTGGGAAATCACAAAGTTTACGATTTCTATTATAGTTCCTAACCTATACCGCTACGCGATGCCATTGAGAAACCATGTTCAACTTACAAACCCTAATGTTAAAATTACAAAAAAATGTTCAAACTATTTTAGAGAAGTTGAACATGGAAGACGTCAATGGCAGTCATAAGTTTCAAGCTTCGTATTCATGGCAAACGATATCTGCGCAAGATCGTTGCAGTAACATGTAACATTTTCACCAAAACATAAACATGATACTGCAACAATATTGCGCAACATTTGTTGACCATGAATATGGTGCTTTTTAGTGCCATTATTAAAAGACACACGTAATATAATTAGATCGGCGATTCTCAACCTACGGTTTACACAATTTCTCTTTAGTCCAACCTACTGGTTTATAAATAAATACTTGTATATATATTATGTGAAAAGAAATCACGTCTAGAAATTTGACCTTTTTCCTGGACAAAATATAATTAATCAAAAATAGTCGACGCTGAAATATGAACAGAAATACGGTTGTATTATTTTGTGAGTTAAACGTTAAATATATCCATAAGAATAAACCGAGAAAGATTCACCTAAGATTGAGTATCTCTACATTACATAATATTTTGAATCACGATAAAAATATTGATTGATGCAGTGTAAACTTTTTGCTTTCTGGAAACTACGATATTTTCGATCGATAGACCAAGAGAATAACAAACAAAATTAAAACAAAGTGTAAAAAGTTTACACTGTACATTTATAATATCGATAGTTCTAAGATTGAATTCTTGTCACTAGTCAGTTTAAGCTGTTGCTTATAAGCTGCCATGCCTACTACTTTATGAAAGTAGGCTGCTGACCATACAGGGCAGAGTCCAGTCATCATTGTTCCAAGGCAAAAAGAGATGGAGCTATACGGGACGTATAGTGGCATCCCGTTTTCGCACTGGAACAATGATGACTGAAAGTTATAAACTTCAATGTTTTCTTAGTTTGCACGCACGATGACATAATCAAGCTAGACATTTCCAGTATAAGCTGACTCTTCATTTATTTATTTAAACTTTTCGCACACAAAAATGGTACAAAGGCGGACTTAATGCCTTAGGCATTCTCTACCAGTCAACCAAGGGTGGTGAAGAGATTAAATGGCAGGTGCTTTGTTTGATAGGATCAGTGAAATACTATTAAAACTACAATAATCAAATTGAATTATAAATAATAAGGAAATAGTAGTATATAAATAGATCAAAACTAATAATACACATACACACATACATATTTCCTATAATATATACTATAATAAATAATTATATGCTTATAATATATAAAAATATAAATATATCAATATATATATATACAGATTAAACTGAGACAGGAGATGAGACTACTCTACACTATTTGTTTCGAAAATAACTCTGCAATTTCCGCTTAAATGCATACCGACTGGTGGCCGTTCTGATATCGAGAGGGAGCGCATTCCAAAGAAGAATGGAATTCATTATACTAAAACCAATGCGAGGTCAGCAGGTAGGTATAATAGATTCGTCGCCGTGCGTAATTAAATCTAAGAAAATATTCAAGTATACTATTAAACTTCACAATGTAATAGGTACGCACGGCCAGACATCAAGCTATATATTTCCAGTATAAGCTGACATCTCATTGTACACCAAGCCTATACAATGCGAGGTCAGCTAAAACCGGAAATGTATAGCTTGACCTGTAGCCGTGTGTACCTATTACGTCACAAATACGACATCATAAATCGTAAGCCAAATTGAAATCGTTACAAAATCGAACTAGAACGCGAGTACTTATTTTTGATAATTTTTTCTATAATTTATTTAGTACGCTTGTGATTAATATAATGACATGCTTACATACTTTCAAACCGAAATTAGATACCTTAAACGTTATTAGAGGTTCAAAAAGGTTAAAATAGCCATTTCGGCGCATGAGTGGAACTCGCGGTGAGTAAGGGCCATTGACCCTTTGATTGTCTTGGAATATGAAAGTTTGTCCCGTATGGTGCAGGACGTAAAGAATAGCATCGCAACATTTCTTCCCGTGGATACAAAAGGCGATCAAGGGACTTTCTAGAGAGTTGGTAGCAGCGTTCTCTAAGCATTTTACCACATTCCTGCGATCTCAAAACCGCCTGCCAAGCGTGTGCCTGGCGATTATGTGCCAAGCGTGTGCCTGGCGATTATGTGTAAAGTCCCTCAAATTGAGGGAGGTCTATGTCGAGCAGTGGTCGTCTTGCGGCTGATATGATGATGACGAAAGTTTTCAATAGTAGCTGCTATTCCAGTTCAATAATATCGTCGATATCATCCAGATCGAAGTCTTTTAGGGTCATAGCTGTGGAAAAAAAAACAGTTTATTGACAACTTGCATAGTTTGAAAAGGTTTATTTCTAGTTAGGTCGTTTGCGAAACTGTAACAACTATTTGTTATAAAGGCCCACCTGCATAAATGCGTTTAGCGGTGAACTTACACTGATGTGCCCAAATGTTCCCAGCCCGTGCTCTCCCCATTTGAGAGACGATATCTCAAAAATCTTAATAACTGCTATTTATTATTGTAATATTGTGTGAAACTAGGTGTTGTACAGCCGCCAGCACATCGAGCTACTACAATCTGTCAAATGTCTTTAATAGATTTTCAACGTTTCGCTAAAGCATTAGGTTCAAGGTTAATTGGCAGAATTTGAAGTTTCGGGTACCTTGATGTCTGGCGTTTAATGCTTTAGCTTGATTTTTTAACGAACTTCAAAAGAAAGGAGGTTCCTTATTTTTAAGTTGGCGATTATCTCAAAAACGAATGTAAAAGTTTTCATAATTCTTTCACTAACGTAATCTATTTAATATGTACTTTCGGGAAGGTAGTAGGTAGAATAAAATATATGTATTCGGTTATTGTTAGTAAAACTGGTTGAAATAATATTGTTCAAATCGAATAGTGCGAGGTGGGCAATTTTTTTGCACCCATGATTTATATTTAAACATCATTCTTTCAAAAAGAGTGAGCGAAATAGAATGATATTTTACATTCGATTAGCGCTAAGCGTGTTTACTTATTGTAGTGCAAACGTTCTTAAAGGCAGTTAACTATATTCTTAATAATACCTATGTCAAAGTATAACCCGTTTGTTCAACAATCGAATATAGAACTTATTCATCTGCCTAGCTTTGCTCGACTATGTTGGGGTCGACTTCCAGTTCAACCGGATGCAGCAGAATACTAGAATAAATACTTTAGATGGGGCGACTGCCTATCTGACTTCCGCAAGTCAGTTACTGGGTAATACGATACCTCTTAGTAAGAATGGTGGTCACACTTGCGGGCCTCTGACGACCCGTAACGACTGTCAGAGATCCACGAATGACAGCTGGGACCAACGACTTAACGTGCTTTCCGAGGCGCGGAAGGGTCTTGGTATGTAAAGATAGTCTCTACGAACCAATCGTGGCAAGCGTGGCTTAACTTGGTTGATTGAACCGGGCGGCTCTAATTTCTGAGCCACAGATAAATAAGTGATATTTTTAAGTATATCTTGATGAAAATAAGTTCAACTATACCTTAGTGACATTCGAGCATATACATTTATGTACTTACGTGCAGGTTTTTTCTTTTTAGCCGGAGTGACTTCCGTAGAAGACGTCTGCCTCTTCTTAGAGTCGCTCTTAGTTTTGATACTCGTTCCGGATGGAAACAAATTACTATAAAAATAAAAACATATGTGACGATAATGTATTGTTCCAAATAAACCAGCCAAGTGCGAGTCGGACTCGCGCACGGTATAGGGGGATTTTAAACCTCACCATGTATCACCAAAGGTTCAAAAATGCTAATATGGAATGCTAAAATGGACGGCCCCTTTGGGTACGAAACCCTAAAAAGGATGCAGTAACCAGTGAATATTAGTTTATAGCTCAATTGACAAGTTGGTTATACATTATATAAAGTCGGGTATTATAAAAAGTTTTAGGTTTTGGATCTTCACTCGCTATGGAATCTTGATGCAAGTTCCTATTTAACGCGATAATGGCTGGGTTGTTAATAGAAGTCTGTATTTTTTGTCTACCTCTTTGTTCTGATAATTCAACTGTGTATTATGCCATCTCAGTAAAAAATGTATACTTACGTAAGATCCACAGTTTCCGTGGGTTTCAAGATAGATTTGCCTTTTTTGTCAGTCGATTTACCGGCTCCGGTATTTTTCAATAACTTGCTAGTATGAGCACTACTCAAGTTGTCAAAGCTTATCGTGTTCTTTCCACGATTTTTCGGTTCTTCTCGAGTCTTCGTTTGGTTTTTACTTAAGAAAGGCGTTATTTTCTTCAGTAGAGCGTCTTTCCTAATCTGTTTCTCTACTGCATCATCTATACGTTTGGGTACTTGCTCCTTCGATACCTTAGTTAGTTTTAATTCTGTAGCTGTGGTTTTAGTGTCCGCTGAAACGACGTGTTGCACAGAAATATTGGAGGTTTTACTTTTTTCTGATGTAAGGACTACAGACTTTTCTGCATAGTCTACAGCTTTTATGTGCACGACGTCCTTCAGGATTGACAGAGGGTTCTCAGGACTCGTGGTCCGAGGGCTACTAATCTGCCGTGATTTCCGTGCGTCTACTTTGTTCTCGGTTCTATTTTTTTCCATTCTTTGTGAAGTAGTCTTCTTCAGTAACGAAAACTCGTTTGTATTTGTTAGATCAAACGACGCAGTAGCGGAAGTTTTTGGAGCGATCGTTTTTTGTTTAGCAGTAACATGTGACATTTTAGTTAAGTCAATAGTCGAGGACTTGAAAGTTTTCTGAGCAGTCGATTTAGATTTAGAACCCTCGGGAGTTGTTTCAGTTAGGTTTACCGTCTCATATGTTCTGGGTTTTAGAAGATAATTTTTCAATTTGGAAGTCGAAGCAGTTTCTCTATTTGGGTCTTCGGGTAGTTTCGGAGCAATCGGCTTTGGGTTTTGAATGATAACATTGTTCGTGTCCATAGGGTCAGAAGCCGGTTTATCTGGTTTTTTTTGTAAATCCGCCCGGGTTATCACTTCGATAGCTCCCGTTTTGGTAATCCTGAGTATATCGCCCGGTTTGCATGCAGTTCTACTGACTGTGGAGCTAACTTCAGGTTTCTTAGCAGCTAAAATGGGCTCGCTCGGTGCGGGGTTGAACGAACCAAGTGAAACTATATTTGGCTGCGCATGAGTTGTCATTGGTGGGTCTGCGGTGGAGGCTGATGGCAATGGAAGTTTATCAGACGGTATGAGAACAAATTGGGGTTGTGCACCGTTGGGCGACATGACTTGTCGTAGCACCAATTTCTGTGGTACTTTTGAATGAGCATGAGTGGCTGGAGCAGAGTGGTGGAGAAGGTTCTGCATGGGCGGGAAAGGGATTTTGACTCCTGGGTTCTGTGCGCTGGTGAGGGACACGGGGACTGGCGCTTGGTGCGGGGCTGCGGGGGCCGCGGAGGTTAATGTTGCTAGAAGTCCCGGCGGAAGGGATTCTTCTTCGTCGCTGTCTATACAGATGGTGTTGTTATACGGCAGGATTTCTTCAGGCACTATCGGCGTCGGTGCGCTCACTTGAACAAGGGTCGGTGCAGCTGTAGTTCCGGTTATGTTTAGCATTGGTATTGGGGCATTGGGCACGAAAGAATTTAGGATGAGTTGAGGTGGCGTTGCTAATTTAGGTGGCATAGCTAATTTAGGTGGCGTTACTAATTTAGGTTTCGATACGTTGGATCCGTGTCCGTTGCCGACGGTAACCCTAAGGCTTTGTTGAGCTTCTACGCCGCGTGTGATTGGCTTGTAAAGCGTGTTGTTGAGGATGATGGGCTTGGTGGTGGGTACGTGCGGCGGGGCTGGCGCGATCGGGGCGTACGTAGGGACGGGCGCGGACTTGGGATGAGCCGAGACGGGTGCGGGTGGGGCGGACGACGGTACGGACGCGGGTGGGGCGGACGACGGGACGGACGCCGGCGGGACGGACGCAAGCGAGGCGGACATCGGGACGAGCGCTGGCGGAATGGTCGATGACACGGACGATGCGCGCACGTCGCTGATGATGACGTCATCGTCATCGGGCAGGATGCACTCCACGCGCGGCTCTGCTCGCTCGCTCTTGAATGTCCGGCTACCTCCTATATACGACGTTGTCTTGATACTAAACAAAAAACATCAAGTTATAACAATGGCCATAGAGCTAGTCCCCTGTTATATAAGACTCAAATATATCAGTCGAATATGGGTGTACTATAGCGACACCTTTGCATATCCTATGAGGGAATACAGGCGTGAAGTTATTTTATCTATTACACTTATAACATACGTCACATCTGTAGTTTTCGAAAGGTAGGTAACAGTGGCGAAGGCACCATATAACACGATTCCTACCGGCTTGCCTTCGGGGATTCGCATTGGTAACTCTATCACTATTAAAAATACAATAGTATGTAAATAGTGGCTACTATTGTCAATAAATATAGTTACACTACGGGTATTTAATTCACCATAACATTCAAACAACAAAAAAGGTTATTTATACCTTTGTATTACAACAAAAGAGAAATGTTCTAAATTAACCCGGCGCCAAAACGTCATAATCGGGAACTAAAAATTCATGCAACAGCGCTCCCGTAATGATGTCACTTTAGGTCACGTGGCACCGCTTGATATGTACGAGAGCAAGCCGCTGTACAACGGGTTATGACAGAGACAGGTATAGAAAAATGCGTCAGCGAGAACGAGATAGAGGAATATTGCATATTTTATTCGTTTTCATCTGTTCAATTTAATTGTATTTAATTCATTACATTCCTATATTAATTTTAGAATGATAGTAAGTATTCTTTATTGATGAGTCAGTAAGTTAAGGCCGACTTCGCGTCGGCTTCTCTTTTAGAAAAATTTACGCCTCGCCGCTGGTAGGTAATCAGTTAAAGATAGAAATAGTCTACACTAATATTATATAGGAGTAATAATTGATTGTTTGTAATGCATAAACTCAAAAACTACTTAAAAGATTTTCAAAATTCTTTCATGCGGTTCGCTAGTCTGTAACAATTAGAAGACTTCATTTTCGAATTTCTAAATATGTAATTATTTATTTGTCAGATAACATAATTCAATTATGGCTAGAAACACAGGAGCTTATAAACTACGTTAGTAGGTAAAGAATTTAAATACAAATAAATATAGCTCAATACTTACAACCCAACCGGAACCACAGGACTATTAACACTGGCTGCGGGCGGTGTGACTGCGGCCTGAACCTCCGCCGCCTTGGCCTTATGAGCTGCTTGGACTTTATCAGCTGCTTTGGCAGCTGCTATGGCTTTATTCATAGCGAATTTCTGCTGAATCATATCTTCCCGGAGTTTAGCACTCTTGGAACTCTTCGCAGCGGTTTCATCAAAGGTTTTCTGAGTTTCAATCATTTGTTCCTTCATCTGTATGGTGGCATTAGCATCACCGGCAGATGAGGCAGCAGGTTTTGGGTTCTCATTGTGCAGTTTCCTTAGTAATTGTGTGCCGAGTACCTGTAGAGAGTTAAGTGTTCTTGGTACAAACAAGGAACAACATTCAACTTTATTACATTGCCTGCTTTACTTGAAGATTCGACCTCTGTACTAGTATTTGTTCGTTCCACGTGTTGCCGGACGTAAAAAATAGCACCATCCCATTTCTTGACTTACTAGAGAATGGGCAACAGCGTTCTCTATGCATTTTACCACCATACTGCAAACGCCAACCCGCCTACCAAGCGTAGCGATTATGGCAAATCCCTACAATTTGGGGATGGCCTATGTCCAGTAATGGACGTCTTCAGGCTGAAATGATGATGATGATGACTTATGATGAGTATTTTTTCGTTTGGTGCCAACTACGAAAACAAAACACAAACGAACTGAAGATTAAGCAAGAACACAAAATGTGTAGCTGCGTTGTCAACGTTTTTACCTATTTTATTCGCTCTCTGAGAGTTATAATATATTTTAATCCTCTAGGATTAAGAAGTAATATTTATTCTGAAATAAATGATGCACTTTGCCCGCTGATATAGCTTTCAATTGTTATTTTGTGTGGTGATGGGTAAGTGCTCATCTATTCGGAGATACTATATTCGGTAATGGAGATAGTTCGGATGACCTAACTTTCAACATCTTGGTTACAGAATATAGCATAACAGCTTTTCCTTTCAACAATGCACTAGGTACACGACTAAAATGTATGAAACTGTTGTATTTTAACCGACTTCAAAAAAAACAGGAAGTTATCAAGTCGACTGTATTTTTTTTATGTTTGTTACCTCATAACTTTTGACTAGGTGAACCGATTTTGATGATTCTTTTTTTTTAATTTGAAAACGGGTGCTTCCCGGGTGATCCCATTTTAACTTGGTTCCATTCGGACAATGGGATCCATGTGCAAACCATATAAGTCTTAAATTTGCATTAAGTATATGCGCGACAAATGAACGAATAACGCGATTAGATTAGTGCGGGTTATCTACCATAACTAAAAATATTATTATCTTCCAATAGTGGTCCCACCCATAGTTAACGTTGCTCATATTCATGAGTACTATGTTCTATAACAGTTTGTCCAGATATTTTGTTTACACCTTATACACAACATGAAATTAAATCCACTGAGGAACTTCACATACGCGATCAATTTCGCGTGTTGATTTAAATTGACTGTGTATTTCCCATAATTTAGTATTAAAGTTGGATATCTGATGATTACTGATATAAATAAAAAATATTGCAAACTTTTTCTACGTTTGTGATACGACTAATAAAGTCAGGGTTTTGAAATCCAATACTAAATATCTGAAAAAATCGGCTTACCTTCACAGCTATATCATAGATGGGGCCGCTAGACACACCCTTTCCAGTCTGTTCCGCCTCTTTAAACGCTTTCAAAGTACTATATTGTGCGGCGAGGGTAGCCGCATCTTCATCTAACATAGGGTTACCGGCCAGGTATGTCTGCGCTACAATATTGATAAAATTCTGATTTTTCAACAAAGTCATCGGTAAACATAACACCTCGTCGTTCGAAGGATTTGGACTATCAACAATTTTCTTAGTAGTTGTGGTGCTTAATGGAGCATCGTCATCATCACTCAATAATATGCTTGAATTGTCTTTGTCTGAGGGTTTACTAACACTCGCGGTCGGTTCATCGTCGATTGGTTTTCTAGGTAGACTAGATAAGTTATTTTTTTCGGTTCTAGTATAAGTCTTAATAATTCTATCTTTCGGTTTTTTACGGCCGCAATTCTTAGGAATACTTGTGTCCTTATCTTCATTGGTTGTGACTTTATCTTCAATCGTAATACTGGGGTTCGTATTAGTCATCAAGCTATCAAAATTGTTTTCTACTTTTGGTGATTCATCAGAACTCATAGTGCTTTCGTCTGTTTCGGCCATTTTTGAAGGAGTTAAGTTTTTCGACTTTTTTTTTGGTTTGAAGCTAGCCAAATCTTCGTCCGGTATAAAATCTGTATCTCTTGCATCGAAATCATCATCATCTAAATTGATGACTACATCTTGTGCTAAAGTATCGATGCTCTTTTCAGCTGCTATTGCAGCTTTTCTCTTTGTCCTTAGTTCAGGTTCGTCAGATTTCCTTTGATTTGTATAGAATGTACTGGGAGTGGGGTCACTGGTTATCAACTCTGGGTCAGCGTCGCTTGTCATTGCGTTCGGTTCCGCGGAGTTGTTGATAGACTCGCACATGATGTTAGTGACCATGGGAAGAGACATGTTCTGTGGAAGTAAAACCCTCGCAATACTGGCAGTCAAATCATCTGACATATCTTCCTCACTAACATATCCTCGCCTCATTATATTTCTAACTTTCTTGACTAGATTGGCTATGTCAGGCGTTCCTTTTCTGTTCTGGAAGTCATATTTGATGAGTATGTCTGTGATTTTTTCCACCATGACTTCTTCTTTGTGGATAGCGTCAAATGGTTTCTTGACGACGGATGAAGTGGATGCCACATGGTCCATGTGTTGTCTGCTGGTCCCTGGTCTGATGATGGACGGTTCTTTTTTTGGGCCGCTACTGGTTTCTGGGTTGTCATCGTCTTTTATGGGTATGCAGCACTTGATGAAGGAAGATTTCTTTCCTTTCTTAGTTTTAACTTCATTAGTATTGAAGTCGCTGGTGTCTTCTTCTTTGACGACGGTGGCTGGTGCAGACGCGTTGTCGTGATTGCGCTTTAACGCAATCTTTGGAATGTTCACGATTAGTTTGTTTTCCATTTCTGTGGAAAATGTAATAAAAACCAATTAAAGTGGGTGTTTTTCAGTATGCAATCTGTTATTACTGAATCGACAACAAGGGATAACTTGTCATCTGATAAGTTTTTCGGTAACACAATATCTACGAAAACGATGTATTTGTATCAATTTTTTTAATATTATAATTTTTTTTTAGTTTTTTTTTGCGTGGGATATCATTAGATGACGTCTCCCGCTCTGGGTGGAGCGGAGGGCTTGTCCGACTTTTACTGACTAAAACCCACCCGTGTTCCTTCAGTTACCCGTATGCCAGGGCCATATTTTTATTGGTTGTCTTAATTTTATTTATAGATTCCTTTGGTAGATCCACAAGAATACTGGTGGAGATAAAAATACTTCATCCAAATAGTATTATACATATAGTATTATATATATAAGGTGTATCTATTCATACACGAAATATTTTAAGGGGTACACTTGTAGGTGGTAAAGAAGCTATAGAAGCAAAAAGTTTTTTTTTTTCTAAGCGTTTTTGTATTTTCGTAATTATTATAATTTTAAAACTATTTGAGACGTTTTGCATAAAACCTTTACTCCAAATTCTATGAATGGCCCGCCTGGCAGCGACCGCACGGGACGAGCATGGCCGCGGTGTCTCGGGCCATAAAAAATAAGGAGCCAATATTTCTTATGTGCGTCAAGTAATGTATAAATATTAAATTTAAAAAAAACTTTTAGAAAATTTTTTTTTTCGTTGCTATTGCTTCTTTACCACCTACAGGTGTACCTCTTAAAATATTTCGTGTATGAATAGATACACCTTATATATAGGCGCGATAGTTACGTTTGTGCGCCTGCTCCTGCTGGAACTGCATCCAGACGGCGTTCCGCTCGTGCTCGGGCAGGCCCTGCTCGCTGTCGCCGCGCAGCAGCGAGTCGTGCTCGTGCACGGCGTGCAGCGCCACGTCGCGCGCCACGCGCAGCAGCGCCACGTCGCGCACGCCCACCGCCACGCCGCCCGCCACGCACGACCCGCCCTCGTCGAACCTGCACGACCAATACTCTATTTAGACACGTTGCTGAAAACCAGAGCTGCAGCCCTCGCATAGTATCACAGCATTATGCTGAGCGGTCGCTATTATGCTTAGTTCCGTGTGGTGCCGGACGTAAAGAATAGCATCATCCCATTTTCTTCCCGTAGGGTGTCGTAAAAGGCGACTAAGAGATTTACTAGAGAATAGGAAGCAGCATTCTCTATGCATTTTACCATCATACTGCGATCGCCAACCCGCCTGCCAAGTATGGCGATAATGGCAAAGTCCCCTTAATTGGAAGAACTGCTGAACATAGGCCATGTTCAGCAGTGGACGTCTTACAGCTGAAATGATGATGATGATGCTAAGCGAAGGCCGATTTGCCATTGGATTTGAAGCATCATTTTCCCCTTTTTTTTCTTTAACTATTTTTTTTGTTAGTATTTTTCTTTGTGTCACGTTTAGAGCAAAAAATAGAAAGAAAATGCTTCAATTTATGTTATAAATGCAATAAAAACATTTTTTTTATTTACTTCTATGCATTTTCTCTCATCTTTTTTTTTACTTAGTAAGGAGGACTAGGAATATTTTAAGTTGTTATTTACTTGTATAGCTCGGTGAGTTCGGCCATGTTGTAATGGCGGTCGATCTGTTGCTCGTCGACCACGCGGCAGGCGACGGCTTGCTTCGTCACTGAACGTTCGTAAATCTTCTGCTCCATCGTACCCTGCGGAATGAGAATTATTAATAAGAAAGTTCTCTTTTCTTACTAGTTTATAACAATTTGTACCTCGTCCATGTAATGGAGATTTTAAACGACAAATATTTTTTCCATAACTTGTAAGGCTTTTTCAAGAACACATATTTCCTGGGACAAGTTTTGGCAATTTTCGTTCGATAAAATCGCGTTTTCACTCGCTTGCATTGCATTAGATGATACAACAAGCTTTTCAATCATACTCGCTTTGACGAAAGAGGAACCGGGAAGTTCCTTCTTAGTTCTGTTACGTCCCACAAACGAATTAACCCGTCACAATACCGTCATTGACTCCAAACGTGCAGAATGCCATGAGTGAGTAAGAAGATTGTTACTCACCATAGCGACCAGGCGGTATATGTAGCAGTCCTTCTTCTGTCCGAAGCGGTAGACTCGGAAGATGCTCTGTATGTCGTGCGCGGGGTTCCACGACGTGTCCATGATGATGACGCGGTTGGCAGCTGTCATGTTCAGGCCTAGGCAGCCGGCTCGGGTTGATACCAGGAACAATCTGAGTGGAAATGTGAGTATTTTGATTGAGAATGTGACAAAAAGACAAGTAGGTATACATGCCATACCATGCTGATTTTTTTTTTTGTCGGTGGGAAATCATCAATTGACGTCTCCTGCTTTGGTTGGAGCGAAGGGCGTGTCAGACTTTTACTGACTAAAACCCACCCGTGTTCCTTCAGTTGCCTATGCCAGGGCAACGGTAAGTCTTTCGAAGAATTCTACGACCCTGGCAGGATGCTGACTACGATACGTTTTACAAGCCTTGAGTCAATATTATCTTAAATCTAATGAAGCTATACTGATAAAATCAGTCTATTAACAGACCAAAGAATTTTTAAATAATAAATCTTATTGCCAGTTTCTTAAAATTCAAACGAGTTCGCGTGAGAGACGCAGGACTGAGAATTTGTTCGAACTCTGCGTCGGCGTTCGCACAACCACGTACGAGTTTGCAATTTATTACAAAAATGATGTCTATTATTCACTGTGATCAAAAATTGTATTGCTCTGGGCTGGTCTTTCCAGAAATTGGGTACAAACTCACTTAGTCTTATAATTGTTATCAGCGTTAAACTCGCGGCACCATTTCTGCCGCACCTCGGCCGGAACTGAGCCGTCCAGTCGGTAGTAGTCATGCCCTAAAGACCAATTCTTTATCTTCTTCAGGAAGTATTCTAGGGCATCCAGACAGAATAGTGATGTGGAGAATATTAGCCTGCGGACAAGAAAGATATTGTTTGAATGTGTCACGACTAAAAGGAACTAATTTAATGTTTGAAGCGGGAAGCGGGCTTATACTTATATCAATTAAGTTAAATTGACCCCAAAAATATAGCCGTCTCTTTGTTATTTATCAATATCAAGAGCGAAACGAAACACGTTACGTTTCTTTCGCGCTTAAACTGTAGTCATTTATGATACGTATACATTCTATACATTCCTATTCTCTGCTTCAACTATTAAATTACTCACACTTTATCCCCCAGGGCGACACACTCGTCCAATATCCGGAAGACTACGACGAACTTGTTGGAGCTATCAAGCGTCTCCAACATATTGCCGCCGTCCAAGTATTCCAGCCACCACAGGTCTTCAACCGCATTCGGCTTTATTTCTTCTAAATCCTCGGTTGCCAAGTCATCTTCGAGTTTCTCCGCTGTGAAAATATAGTTGCAATTAGAGTGTATTACAGACAGACGGATGCAGAATTATATGGTGCGTTTTCATTGCCTGTGGCATGCTATAAGTTGAAGCAAGAATAAAAGCAATGTCTAAACCAAGGCTGCTCAAACAGGTTTGGGTCCAACATATGTTTGTGAAAAGGTTTTTTCAACTCTCAATTTTCTAAAAAATAAATACCGCACTTCAATAACTGAGCAACATGTTTGTGACTTGTTGTTGCTATCAACATCTGATGTGACGCCTAACATAAGAAAACTATAACAACAGAAACATAGTCAGAATTCACACTGATTGCAATTTGCAACTATAACAACAGGAACATTGTCAGAATTCACACTGATTGCATCTATTGTTGATACAAACAATTTGATGTCTATTTTGTCGCCGTAAGGGTAAAACAGCACCCTATTACTAAGGCTGCGCTGCCTTCCGTCCGTCCGTCTGGTACCACGCTGTATCTCATAAACCGTGATAGCTTGACAGTTGAAGTTTTCACAGATGATGTATTTCTGTTGCCGCTGGGGCTCCTAAACAACACACTTGTTGTTTTTGTCGTTTTTATAGATAATGGTACGGAACCCTTCGTGTGCGAGTCCAACTCGCACTTGGCCGATTTTTGTAATAAACTTCTATTTCATTTTATAATAGGTACCTTTGTTTTTTTTTGCACAAGTCCCAAAAAAGTAATTTTTTTAAACAGGAATCGTTGATGGCCCGCCGAAAAATTCTAAATAGACCTTTTGGTCCGACTGTTAAAAAGTTGGGCACCCTTGGTCTAAACAGTGGTTTGACGAAGCAAGTCTTTGATGTTTTTATTTGATTGCATGGATCTTTGACATGGGTCGTCAGAAACCCGAAAGTTTAACAACCAGTCTTAGCAAGGGGTATCGTATTACCCCGTAACTGGGTAGAGGGTGGGTGGAGTCGCTCCATGCAAAACACTGGTATTCAGTTGCATCCGGTTAGATTGGAAGCCGATCCCAACGAAGTTGGTAAAGGCTAGATAGATGATGATGATGATTTGATTGTATGCCACAGGCAAGAAACTGGCATCGTGTAAATGAGGCTGTAGTTTGGCGAAGTATGAAGGCACTAGTTTTAGAGCTAAATAGTAAACGCATGCATGATAATGATAACTCTATGGTTACTCTTTAAAAATTGCAAGCGAAAATGTTTTGGACATACCAACGCGTTAGGCTCCGTATGCAATGGTAAACTAAGATGGGCAAGATTGTTTCAGCAACATATTATTTGACATGTTGCTAGCTACAAGTAATGTTGTAGTGTTGCTGGAAACATGCTAATTCAAAATAAAAACGTTATGTGACAATGTTGCCAGCAACATTCTGTGTAACGCAACTAAATATGCGGCTTTAGTATATAACGTTAACCTATATTTGTAATGGATATATATTGTATGTACATTGTAATATACGTGCGCGAACAATTATTGGACGAAATACCTGTACTTTCCTCTTTCATTTCCATCGCTTGAAACAACAAATTATAACAATTTATAATTACATATACATACATCCATAGAGATAAAGTTAGTACTGCAGAAGGTACTAGGTACAAAAATACTGTGGGGTCAGTGTGCCAGTGTGAATATGTCATGGTCTGGCGACGCGAATTTCAAAAACCAGTTTTTCTTCTGTTCTCTAGTCTCAAAATTCAATTCAATCGTCATAGCTAACACATTATTGATAGTAGATTTACTGTTGTGTAATACGCCAGGGTGCAATCTATTTTCGTAGAACCGTTTTTGAGCTTCAATTTCATTAAAACATATGAATATATCTCCTTCACATTTTATTACATAGCCGATATTGCTGTCTAAAACTGGGTATTTCCAAATCAACATACCTTTAATCCTATTCTTCTCATCTCGATCCCTTGCCTTCGTCTGAAAGTTATGCAGCACTTGAGGATGCGACCATATCTTCTGTAGTATATGGAAGTCCTTCAATATGCTCTGTTTAGTCTTGTTTCCATAGTTATGCAAGTAGTGCTTGTACAAGTCCCACTGGCATGGCGTTAATGTTATAAACACGGTGTACTCATGTTTCTTAGGCAAGTACGGATAGAGTACTGAAGCTTCTTGTCTTTGAAGACAGCCTTCTAGTACTTTGTGCAGGATGTGTGTACGAGCTTTCATCAGTTTGATGTCTTCTTCACTGGAATCTCGGTGCTGGCCGTTCATTATTGGATTTTCGAACCTATTGGATGGAGATAGAGGTTAGTTTAGAATGCAATTATTTTATACCTTTTGCTTTTCTTAACAGTAGCAACAGCCAGAAAAACTATAGGCATATCAAATATTTATCATAAAACATACCGATTGGCGACCGGATTGGCTAGAAGAATCACCAAAGTAACTGGTTTTAAGAAATCATCAGGGAAGAATATATCCCAGACGTGGGGCAGTATAGATCATAGGTTGAATAAACACCACCTTCCCAATTCAAATCTTTCACTTACCGATTAGAATACTCCGAATAAGTTCCCAGCAAATTAGGCTTGACAAAGTTCACCATACAATAATACTCTCTCAAATTATTCTGCATCGGCGTTCCCGTCAGTATAATCCTTCTTTTCGTGACAACCCTGCTCATTGCTACCGCGAGCACAGAACAATCGTTCTTGAGTAAATGCCCTTCGTCACAGACTATTATGTCTGGACCGGGGTCAAGTAGGGCTGTACGTATTTTGTTGACGATTGTAGGTCGTACGTCGTCGAGGAACGGATCGAGAGTCGATAGACTTCGGAAGAGTTCGTATCCTATGATGAATATGCCGCCTCCGCTGTACCAGTCTTCTAGTTGGTAGGCGCGTTCGTATGTTTTCTTGAGTTTTGATAGTTCGAATACCTGTGGGCACAGAAGTGTTATGTGTCGATTTTTTGGTGATCGTGAAAAAAACTTTATTTCTGTATTGTTACAGAAATTACAACACACAGAAGTAGTATCTTAAACATAGGTCCCCTGGCTTCAAAACAAGGTTTATACCTGTGTCTGGAGAGGCAGTGTTCCTCCATTATAAAACTCATTACGTGTTTATGATTATAAAGAAAATTATGAAACAGAAAACAATACATGTTTTTGAAGGATTAAGTACAATAATTCTTCTCTATTTTGTCCTCTATTTGACTAGAATTATTGATACTGTTTTTTGCGTTCGAATTTAAAATTTTTCGTTCTTAAAATGAACTTTTTAAATAAAGCAGCATAAACGTAGAAGCAAAACAGTATGAAATGCAGTGCAACAAAAAAAAGCATAACAAGCATATCTTGCTAAGTTGTCTCTTTAAAAGGTCCGTAGACAATGGATGGTCTCGAAATAGCTTAGTTTACCTATTATAGAACTGTAAACATGTTCAAGCTACTTACCTTCTAAAGCCTCAGGCATAAATACCTTTTATGGCAATTTAAAACCTTATAGGCTACTATTTGTTCTAAAGTGTGAAAGGAATGTAATACCTGTAATTTCCTCTTTAGTTTACGTTGCTTGGAAAAAGAAATTAAACAAGTTGGTCACATGGTACAGAAAAAATATTTGAAATATAATGTTATAGAGACTATGGCTGAACTTTTAGGCGATTCTGAACTGCGTAGGTTTTATTTAACCTCATACAGCGCTGCACAGATTCACAGCCAGCAGTTTCACGCAGATTATACCTACTTATTTTGAACTTTAAATTAAAGTACATAGGGTATTACCATGAATTCAGTACACACAGCTGCACATCAAGGTATACATTTCCTGTTGCAGCTGACCTCGCATTGTATAGGCTTTTCGTACAGTGAGAAGTTAGCTTATACCGGAAATGTATAGCTTGATGTGTAGTACATGATTCTATTAATTTAAAAAATGCATTTTGAATGTGCAGGAATTGCACTTTTCTATGAAACAACAGAATTTTTTGATAGAGGTGGATAAATATCTATGTGTGCTACATGTGTTAGAACATTCATGTTTTCAGTTCCTGCCTAACTGTAATACATATACACAACTATCCACTATTTCTTACCTTGATCTGATTGGTTACCGGTCCGATCCATTTGTGTATCTCGTCGACCCAGTTGAGTACGGTCGATAGAGGGCAGCACACGAGAACGCGCTTCATTTTCACGCCAGGGTGAGTCAATACCTGGGAACAAAAGAGATGCTCTGTTAAAACACATAGAATGCTTTTCTGTGTTATCTTGATTGTGTGAAACAAAATGTCGTTGAGTGCGTTTGAGTAACGTTTGCGGCCGTACGCTACTTATAAAAAAACACCGCTTTGGAAGTGTGATTTGATTCCAGCCAGCCAGTCAACTTCCGGAGGACCGCTGTTGGACATACATAGGTACATGCTAAGTTGTCTCTAAGTTGAAAGAAATAAAAATATTTTATTTGTGACACGCACAGTACATAAAAACAATAAGAAGACCATACAAACATTTACATTTACGTTGCACAAAAAACTGGTCTAAAGCGAGTCGGACTCGCGCACCGAGGGTTCCGTATATAAATATTTTATAGTAATATATTATGCTACATGTTATTGCACGTTATATTAGATAGTGGAACTTATGTAATTTTTGTTGATAACTTCTGAAAAAAAAAACCGGTCAAGTGCGAGTCGGACTCGCGCACCGAAGGTTCCGTAGAAACCTATAGGTATTCTCGGTTTAAAAATAAATGTTTTTTTTTTAATTTTTATATTTCAGTTGATTGAATGTAAGGTAAATTGCGGTTTACGATTTATGACGTTTTAAAAAAAAACTACTCACTCGATCTCGTTCAAACCAATTTTCGGTGGTAGTTTACATGGTAATGTACATCATATATTTTTTTTAGTTTTATCATTCTCTTATTTTAGAAGTTACGGGGGGGGGGGGGGGGGACCCACATTTTACCACTTTGGAAGTGTCTCTCGCGCAAACTATTCAGTTTAGAAAAAAATGATATTAGAAACCTCATTACCATTTTTGAAGACCTATTCATATATACCACACACGTATGGGTTTGATGGAAAAAAGTTTTTGAGTTTTCAGTTCTATGTATGGGGAACCCCAACATTTATTGTTTTTTTTCTATTTTAGTGTGAAAATCTTAATGCGGTTCACAGAATACATCTACTTACCAAGTTTCAACAGCATAGCTCTTATAGTTTCGGAGAAAAGTGGCTGTGACATACGGACGGACGGACGGACGGACGGACGGACAGACAGACAGACAGACAGACATGACGAATCTATAAGGGTTCCGTTTTTTGCCATTTGGCAACGGAACCCTAAAAATGTGCTATTTAGAGACTTATTTTTTTTTTCATGCAATCTTTACGTGAACTTCTATCACATTGAATAATTTCAGATTTTTCTCTAGGTAAACTTTAGAGGGGGGGAGGTATTTTTTTTTAATTTTTCGTCAAAATCCAAAAGTATGCGGCCCATTAAAAAAAAATGTTTGAGAATGTGCAAATAGCGCGCTTTCATATGATACCCATACATGCCCTACTAGTCCCACTTCGAGTTTTTAAGACACCCGCTCAGTACCTGTTACAAAAAAACATATTTTATTGCAAAATACTTGGGCACACGTCATCTAAAACTATTACACATTTCATGTTGATAGCATTAGTAGCTCTTGAGATATCTATCTGTGACAGACAGACTGAGTCTGTCTGAACCATAAGGGTTCCTTTTTACCATTTTGGGGTCTTTTTAGGGTTCCGTAACCCTAAAAAGAAAAAGTATACAATACTTTTTCTTTTTTCTTTTATCGACATTTCGTCACTTGTGGATCGATTTTGAAAATTGTTTTCATTCACAATCAGACACCTTTCTATAGCATCGTATGGTACGTACCGTGTGTAACAGCGCCAGCACTTGCAGCGTTTTGCCAAGTCCCATGCAGTGAGCGAGGATGCAGCCTGCACCCAGTCTTCCTGCGTCTAACTCCGCCAGGCTCTCGAAGCAAGCGTCCCACATAAACTTCACGCCTTCGTACTGGACCAAAAACAATTAAATAATTACCAGCCTACAAATACACCCATCATATATCCTTCAAAGAAGACTGAGACTCTTAGTTGTCGAGATATTGAGCAGTCTGTTCTTTCCGATATTTTTGACGCTGACTGTACAAGTGACGCAGATTCAGATTCAATTTCAATCCAAAATCATCGAAGGTATGGTTCAAAATAAGAGATAAATTATCACACGTAAACCTAATGAGTTAATTAACATTATGAATTCTTCCTCTTTTCATCGCGATCATTTCATATTTTCTCTTAATAATTTGTAGTAATTGTTCCAGGGCGTGTGCTGTAATTTGTGTAATCTTTACTTGCCACAGACACGAATTCCTTGTACTTTTCAATAAATGCGATGGTATTTTATTATACCTCATACCTGAATCTCTTTCAAGAACGTATAACCCTGTACTTTTAGTCTCTTCTAAATACAAAGAGAAAAAGAAAGAATGAAAAAGTATTTATTGGGGACTTGCCCAGGAAGATATCTATACAAAATTAATATTATGATACTAATAGAAACGTAACTGGCGAAATTGGGTGTATACCTCTACTCACCCAACTCTTTAGGAAACATAGGTGTAAAATTCTGTTAAATAGAAAAATTATAAATCACACATCATAATCAACATACAATTTTCCCATCGCTGGGATAAGAGGCCTCCTCTCTTCGAGAGAGAGTGAACTACAGTCTACCACGTGGGCCCAGTGCGGATTGTTAGATGTCACATGTCTTCGAATCAGTAAAGGAAAACATTGTGAGGAAACCGGCATGTCCCAGAACTAAATCACATAAATCGTATAAAATAAGAAAATAGTCCAGTATGAGTTCAAAAGCAAAAAGTCCTATCTACATACCTGATGAGCCTTCATAACTTTAGTGAAGAAAGGGTGCACGGTGACGACGGGGCGGTTCTCTTCGAAGTCGTACTCCAGACACACCTCGTCGTTAATGACTAGCACGTTCACACCCTCTTCGCAGCCTAATAGTTCTCTCTGTACGGACAAGACAGAATTTGATGACAATGCAAAATATACTTTGTTAGTGTTGCGATATATTTTGCAATAACGCAAATAATTTGGCTAGGGTCACAAGCATTTCACAAACGAGTGTTCATGAAATGTATGTGACGCGGCAATCATTCAAAATTGTACCTTATTGCAATAAGCATAAATTTTTCATGCTTACCAATTTCGCTTGCTTAGCATTCAGTCTTCTCTTTCTCTCGAACTCCTCCATATTTGCCACTACAGTACTGCGCGCCAGGGATTTCTTGTCTATAACCTGTAAAACAATTTTTATTGATATTTCAATTTATGTGAATGCCCTAAGGTATCCCACGAAATTCATACATTTTTACATTTTTGCAAATTGCAGGTCAGTGTCAGGTTTTAAGTTGATTACAATATGATTCGCGACCGTAACAAATATGCTTTACAGAATTATAATATTACCATTAAATAATTACTATAAAGTTCGCAAGTTCATTTAATCCCATTGAATGAACTTGCGAGTATCTATACAATGACGATACAACTAAATTCTGAACTCATTTAAAGTTCTAACTGTAGGTGATTTAACGGGTTATCGGCCGCTGGTACCAGTTACTTGAAAATATGAGTGCAGATAATGTTTTTTTTTTATAGTCAATAGAAATCGATACCAACCATGTCTATGGAGTTTCGCCAACTACTTTAATTTGACCTTTTATAGCACCGTTGTGGCTAAGTAATAACAGCCACACGGTTCGATCGATCATGTTGCTACGATTGCCGCGGTAGGTCCATGGACAGGCGACCATCTTTAAATACCAAGACCCTTTCGTGCTACGGAAAGCTTGTTAAGCCGTTAGTCTCGGGTGCCATTTGTGGATCTTTGACAGTCATTACGGGTCATCAGAAGCCCAAAAGTTTGACACCCAGTCCTACAAGGGGTATCATATTGTTAATCCATAACTGAGTTGTGGAAGTAGCATGCGCAGTCGCTCCATGAAAAATACTAGTAGCTGCATCCGGTTATACTGGAAGTCGACAACAACATGGTTGGGAAAAGGCTAGGCAGATGATATAGCACATACATGCCAATTTTCGACATGTCATCACATCAGTGCCCTTGTGTGAAGGGTCGTTAGTTTTCTAAACAAACACATTGATACGATAATTTGAGAATTTACCTTCCTAATATTACGACGTCCTCTAAACAAGCTGGCTTGAGATCTTTTGGACATACAGACGTCTGACGATTCTCCGAACAGCTCTCTTGATAATATTCTGAAAAGTAAAGTGATTATTTTTCTTTCTTCAATCTCATTTATTCCTTTAATCCATAGATTTATCCTCGGCATGGCGTTGATATTTTGAAACAAAAGCCAGGAACGCAGAACAGAGCAAATTGTGCTAACCATGGATAATAAATAACCTTATTATTGATTCCATGATTCTGCTAAGATGGGTGTTTTTAGTCTGAAACATTAGTTTAAAAAACTGTGATTTGTAGCACTCGTGCAAATTTTGAATTGATATTTTGACCTTTACCTCAAAAATTATGAAATGAGTTTTCAAATCTTCCAAGCTATGTCTGGCTGTCTGACGCTGGTTTCCATAGAATATGATTATGTAGTTTTTCTTACCCAAGTTGTTTCTGCCTCTCCAGGAACTTTTTGCCGGAGCGACGCGTGCGAGAGCTGCGCGGTCGTATGTGCGAGTCGGCGAACCCGCCACGCCTCTCTATGAACTCGCTCACAAGCTTGGCGCGTTTAGCGTCGTCCAAACTGCGTACATTTAAATATTTTGATTTTTTTAATGAAAAAAATATTCATTATGTGATGTTTTTTATCATCTAATAGCTTTTAAAGGAAGGCAAGTTCTTGTTATTTACAAATTTAATTTAGATTAGAAAAGGATGGATACGGAGTATGTTATTATTTCCATTACAGAGATGAATTAATAAATTATCATACCCTGACTCTAGAGATCTATTAGACTACAAACAAGAGTACCGGTCTCAATAAGTTTTATGCAGCAAGATAATAAAATTGCATTATGTAAAATTAAGTTTGATAGCAAAAAGAAAACAAATAATGTATAAGTCTAATCCACGACCCTTTTAAACTCCCGGATAGAAAATGAACTTACAACCTTTTTAATATAGATTTTAGAGCACCTGTTACATAACAGGCAGAGAGAGTACACATAAAGATGTCTGATCCAATAAATTCAATTTACATTACATTTTCCAACTCATTTTAGGGATACTAAAGTAAATAGATTTTCGGGTTCTTTGTTTGTTACGTTTTAACGTTTAACCAATTTATCTTTACTAAATGGTAGAATTTAGAATTTATATCCAGGATAAATGAAAAACAAAGGATATAGTATTAAGACAGAAACATTTATTATTTGTTTATTATATTAATTATAGACTAACATTAAATCATTTTATTATATATTATTAATTCTCATTTACCATATCATTTATTACTTAATCCTTATTATAAAGACTTTAATCACCTTATTCTACTTTGAGATAGAAAGATACATTTCAATTTTATAAACGACAAATATAAGAAGATATGGTTGACAATACCTGGTTTGTTCCTTCTTGCCCATTCTTTTGAGAAGCTTCTCCTTGGTGCTCACCCATTGCTTCTCTTCCTCAGAAGAAGAATCCTCTTCATTCTTCGTTTGGCTGGTAGACGGTTGATTTTTCGTTCCACTTCTCTGTAGAAACATACAAGTCATTAGCTGTTATAAATTTGTATCCTTCAGCTCCTACTTATTGATAAGAAAAGAAACGAGGTGAAGTGGACTGTATTGTACTGGGGTTTCTTGAAATAAAAAACTTTGTTCTTCTGTGGGTTGTTTAATCTTGTGGAGCTGGAGACCGACTGACTCGAACCCAGTTTCCCTTATTACATACAATTTCTTAAAGTTTCGCTAGACGCAGCTAGCGACATCTACGGATGCGCAGTATTACGGAACTAATGGTTGAGCGAGCGTTGACCAATCACAATGCAGCTCCTAGAAAATTACATTTTACTATTCAATGTCGAATCTTTACCGCAACGGGGACCACTTGACTATTTTATATTTATCTGACTTTAAAACACGGACCCGTTGCGGAAAGCTTACATAGTGCTCGTTCATATGCTAATAAGAATCTTATGAGAGTAATCACCATTAGGTAATTACTCTCACACGGACGGTGTAGCTGTTTAAATCCCTATTTAACCTACTTATATATACGTAAACACTAATACCAGTTTCTTATTTACTTTAAGCACTTTAGTCATAGTTTAATCACTTATATACACATGTAGCTCGGCGTCCGTTACAGCTCTCCCCCCGGCGTAGCTCGCGTAGCCTCTTCTTTCTTCATAACGACGACGAGCTTGCTCACGGGGCGTCTGAACACGCCGGTTCTGGTACGCACCTCGACGACCCTGATGCTGCCGTCTGGTCCCTGGTGTGTGCGCTCGACGATTCCCATCGGCCAAGTGTTTCGGGGTAGCGTGCTGTCGACCACGAGGACTGCGTCGCCGACTTGTATCGCCCGCACGTTGTTCTGTGGTTCACCGCGAGGTACCAGGGTAGGTACTTGCGTAACCACCGTCGCCAGAAGTGATCAGCGAGGGCTTGACTGACTCGCCATGTTCTTCGGTTGGCTTCGTCGCACGGCCCCGTCGTTGGCAGGCCTCCTGACGACCCCAGCAGGAAGTGGTTGGGGGTCAGGGCCTCTGGATCGCTGGGGTTCACGCTGACGTGGGCCAGCGGTCTTGTGTTGATGGAGAACTCTGCTTCGGCGAGCACGGTCGTCAAGACTTCTTCTGTTGGCGCCTTCTCTCGTAGCGTGACGTCGAGGGCCGCCTTAACGGAACGCACCATCCTCTCCCACGCGCCACCTTGGTTGGGCGCGCCAGGAGGTACGAAGCGCCACTCTATGCGATGCTGTAGTCCCTCGTCTCGCAGGGCAGGCATCCACTCGGTGTAGGCGTTGCGCAGGTCTTGATCGGCGCCGCGGAAGTTCGCGTTGTCGGAGTACATCACCCTCGGCCACCCTCGGCGGGCCGCCATTCGCCTCAGCGCCATGATGGCTGAGTCTGTGGCGAGTGATGGGACGAGCTCGATGTGCACGGCCAACGTGTTGAATTCGCGGCGCCCCCGTTAGGGGGCGCGGCGGGCGGCGCCAGAGCATTTGCTCCCTGGCCGCGGAGGGTTCGCGGTGGCCCGCTAAGACGGGCCCCTCACTGTGTTGCCCCTTGGGCAATAGATAATTTTGGACGCGTTAAAAATAACGCGTCCATGTGAGTGGTTGCTATGAGTGTCTCTGTAGGCGCGCCGCGACGTTGAGTTAATATCAACGCCGCTTTCTTCACGACATCTTGGCGGTCTCGATGTGCACGGCGCGGGAAGTGAGGCACGTAAATAGCGCGCCCCACCTCTTCTCTCGCCGGCGCCCTATCTTGACCGTCATTGGCCCGAAGTAGTCCACCCCGCAGTTAGTAAACGGGCGGTGGAAGAGATCAAGACGGGCGCGCGGCGGGTCCACCCTTTATGGCAGAATTTTTTTCGTCATAATATTATTTTGCATAACAGCGGATGGCATAAACTTCATTTCGCAGAAAATCGTTTGGCATACACTCATTTATCATACATTCACAACGCATAATTTTATAAGTCAGAATCATCTTTAGGCATAAATTTTATTCCATAATAATTAAAAAGTAGAACCATCATATCGCAGAAAGTTCGCAGTCAGAATCGTCTCTTGGCATAATTTCATATCGATAGTTATTAAAAGGCAGAACTATCATATCTCAGAAACTTTAAACTTAGAATCATCTTGTGGCATACATTTCATATCGAAGAAGCATGCAGCATGCAAACAAGCATGCAGCATGCAAACAAGCATGTAGCATGCAAGCAAGCATACAGCATGAAAGTAACCAAGCATACAGCATGCAAGAAACCAAGCATGCAGCAAGCAAAAATGCAAGCAAGCATGCAGCAAGCAAGCATGCAGCAAGCAAGCATGCAGCATGCAAGCAAGCTTACAGCATACAGGCGAGCATGCAACATGCAGCATGCATGGTTTCTGTCACGGCTTCGGCGCTGCGGGGCTCCGGCGGTCCCACGCGAGCTCATCGTCGCAGATGGTTTTGACGGACGCCGCCACGGCTGAGGCTGGCCGGCGAAGCCGGCCAGCAAGCCGAAGCCGCGGTGGTGAGCGTAAACCTGCTCCTCAGCTCGCGGGCCGCCTCGCCCCTCCGCGCCTACGCGGGCTTAAATTACACTCTAGGGGTAGGGCAGACAAGACTACGTGGAGTCGGTTCTGCAGCGATTCGTTTATTTCAATAATTTTTGTAGCACAACAACTGACTTTTTGAGACACTATTTCATTTTATTTGATGAAAATATGCCTAACAAAATTATTCTAAATGAATTTCTGCCATCTTCATAGTATGCCAAGTGAAATTATGACAAATAATCATTGCTCTAAACAAATGTTATGCTAAACGAAATTATGCGGAATTTTTAGTCTGCCAAAGGTAATTATGCGAAATAAAATTCTGCCATCTTAAAAGTATGCCAGCGTAAAGTCGAGCATATAAACATTCGGCCAAACAATGATTATGCTAAACATTTTTTATGCCTTACAAATATTCGTTTAAATAAGATTATGCCAAGTGTGTTATGCCAAATAAAATTCGGCGCATCAAGTTTCTGCCAGATAGAGGGAACCCGCGCGCGGCAGGTCCCCCGTAGCTGGTGTCCGCGGCGTGGCTCGTCGTCTCTGGCGGAAGGCGCAGCTCTTCTCGACAGCGCGTACCGTGGGTCGTAAGTGGATAACCCAGTACCGCTGCCGTAGGTCGTTGGTCACGCGCTCTCTGTTTGCGTGACCCGCGGCGCAGTGCTCACGTAGGACAAGGAGCTTGGTCAGTTGGTGACGACCGTCCATGATGATCGGTCGCTTTGTCTCGCTCGGCGCGGAGGAGGCCTCGATCCGGCCCCGCAGCTTCAGGATGCCGTCTTCCAACACTGGATCCAGGCGGTACAGTCGGCTCGTCCTCGCAATCGGACGGGCGGACCGGATTCTCTTCAGATCTTCGTTGAAGCTGTCTTCTTGTGCTCGGCGGATCAGCTCGGCCTCGGTGCGCTGGACGTGACGGTGTTCCATGGCGGTCGCTCTCCGTCGGCATATGTCGGTGAAGGCGATCGCTCGCGCGACGGCCCTCACTAACACCTCGTACTTTGAAAAACGGGCCGGGTCCGGTAGCCAGTTGTCTTGCTCTAGCTTCTCGGTCATGTGGAGGACTTCCTCTTCCTCTGTGTCGTCCGTCGACGCCGCGGGCCACTGCTCTTCCGGTAGACGCAAGAAGTCTGGCCCCTGGAACCACCGGTCCGTCGCGCTGATGGGTGCGTCCACCAACCGAGTGGCATCGTCGGCGGTGTTGCAAGCGGTAGGTAGCCAACGCCACTCCTCCTTCTGTGTCAGCTCCGCGATCTCGCCCAGCCGGTGCGCGACGAATGGGGTGTACCGTCGCATGTCGTGGTGAATCCAATGTACCACAGTGGATGAGTCCGTCCAGTAGGTCGTCTGGCCGATGTTCACCCGGTGCTCTCTTCTTATGGTGTCAGCGAGTCTCGCCCCGATGACGGCAGCCTGCAGCTCCAGTCGAGGTATGGTCTGTGCTCGACGGCGCGCCACCTTCGCCTTGGCGGCCACCAGCACGACGTTCACAGTTCCATCGACGTTCTTCACTCTCCAGTAGGCCACGGTCACGTAGGCCTGTTCGCTGGCGTCACACAGGATGTGAAGATCGATGCGTTCGTTCTTCTGTCTCAAGTAGCACCTCGGTAGCCGGAGTTGGGCGAGCTCAGGAAGCCGCGCCAGCCAGGACGCGAAAAACTCGTTCTCTTCGTCCGGAATCTGTTCGTCCCAGGTTGTATGTAGCCACCACAGGTTCTGCAGAATAATCTTTACTCGTATGGTGTAATGACTCAGCAATCCAAGTGGGTCGTAGATCGACATCACCGCGCTTAGTGCTTCCCGTTTGGTCGGCGCACGAGTCTGTGTTGTTACTTCAGCTGGGACCCGGTTCATTGACGTGTTGAAGCCCAGCTCGTCTCGTTCCGCGCTCCAGTATAGTCCCAGGATTTTACTCTCGGGCCGTTCTCCCCCCAGTTGGTTGGGGGAGGTAGCGTGCAGCTCCGGGGGCACGTCGCGCAGCACTGCCTGGTCACTGGAGCTCCATCCCCTCAGCGTGAAGCCCGCGTGTCCGTGAACCGCTCTCGTTTCGTCGACCGCTCGCCGTGCTTCCTCTGCGCTCTCGTAGCTGGCCACCAGGTCATCCATGTAGTGACTCTCTTTTATGGCTTCTAGAGCCCGTGGGTACTCCTGCCCGTACACGTCCGCGTTGTGGTTACGGACGTAGTGGGCCATGTACGGGGTGCTCGCGGCGCCGAAGATCATGCTAGTCATTTTATACTTTCTCGGGTTCTGTTCTCGATCGTTGCCTCGCCACAGAAACTGTTGCGCTGGTTGGTCTTCCGCCCTTATCTTGATTCTCACGAACATTTCCTGCATGTCCGCTGTGATGGCCACCCCTTTCTCTCGAAATCTAAACAGGATTCCAGGTAGCGATAGTAGTAGATCGGGTCCCTCTAGAAGTTCGTCGTTGAGACACACGCCGTTGCTCTTGGCCGCTGCGTCGAATACCAGCCTGTGTTTGCCGGACTTGTTCGGGTTCTGTACGGCAAAGTGTGGCAGGTACCAGCAGACGGCGCTCGTTTCCTCCGTCCCGTCGCACGGCGTCGCGTACCCCTTGCTCAAGAGGTTGTCGATCTGTCGGGAGTACTCAGCTGCAAACTCCGGGTCTGCGTCCATCTTTTGCTCGATCTTTTTCAACCGGCGTAATGCTTGCCCGTAGCTCGGAGGCATGGTGACGTCGTCTCGCCGCCACGGTAGTCCGACTTCGTACCCGGAGTCGATCTTCTTCGTTGTCCGTTTGACTATATCGATGGCTCGCTGATCCGTCTCCTTGATTCTCGGCTTTCCTAGTATGCCGAGAGCGTCGATCTTGAAATGAGCCTCGACTTATTCGTGGAGATCTTGGTCGCTTGCTCCTGCCGTTCGTGCGGGCTCGTAGACGTGAAGCACGTTCCCCTCTTGAAAGATGGCCTTGCGTGGTGCCGTTGGGTCCTCGATGCGGCCGGTTGATCGGGACGGCCGACTCGAAGTTCGCGGGATACGATGCAGTCCCAGCGGTCTGTCCCCACCAGGAGCCCAGTTCGCGTCAGCTCGTAGCATACCTCTTCTGGCGTCAGGTCCTTCAGGTGC
The DNA here is from genome assembly GCA_932294355.1 of Aporophyla lueneburgensis. Classification (NCBI taxonomy): domain Eukaryota; kingdom Metazoa; phylum Arthropoda; class Insecta; order Lepidoptera; family Noctuidae; genus Aporophyla; species Aporophyla lueneburgensis. Next base: position 9,304,851 of record OW028748.1, on the reverse strand, counting down.
TCGTACTCCAGCAGGGTGTGAGGGATAGGCTGTTGGTGCAGTTGGAGATTCTTAATCGTCCTCGCTCGGACCTTGTGGTGGTCGCCGCTCTTCAGCCCCCTGACGCGAAGGTCCACCAGCTTGCTCTCCATCTCTTGCTGCGACATGTTGAACCCGTTCAGGTGCAGAGGCTGCGTTGGTCCTTCCGCTCCGATGCTCGGTGCTAGTTCCTCGTCGATGAGGGTGATGGTCGCTCCTTCGTCCAGGAGAGCGTGGGTCTTCACCTCCCCCCGTGCTCCGGGAATGACGACAGGGCACATCTTCAACAGGACCGCTCGCGGCCCGGCGACTGGTCGCGACGCTATGGACAGGACTGCTTCCTCTTTCGGTTCGGTTGCCTTCGGGTCTTCCCTCTTCGCCTCGCGCTCCTGGTGGAGGGTTGCATGATGCGGCCGGCGACACTGGTTCACGCCGCATGCCTTCGCCTTGCAGTTCATGCGCTGGTGCTGTTTCTGAATGCATCTGAAACACATCTTCTTTTCTTTCAAGAAGTTCCACCGTTCGTCCACCGTGAGCGCCTTGTACTTCGGACACTGCGTTAGGGTGTGAGCTTGTCCGCACTTGGGGCACTTGTCCTTCTCCTCCTCCGTTCCCTCGACCGTGGTGAAGACACTCGCCTTCTTCCTCAATATCGCGGCGGGTCGGGTCTCCTTCTTCTGGTGTACGGTGCTCGTGGATGGGGCGTAGGTGTACCGTAGCACTCGGTCTGCTTCACGCATCAAGAAACGAGACATCACGACGATCTCTGGCTCGGCTGTCCCCTCGTGGTCGTAGGCGTAGTCGCACCATCGTGATCGCAGGTGTGGGCTGAGTTTGTCCAGTACTTCCCGCGTCATCATGGGGTTGAACAGGTAACCTCTTCGATCAATCGTACTTAACACGCACGTAACATTCTTGCAACTTGATGGCGAAGGCGTTCAGTTCGGCTGCTAACGCACCAGGCTTCGGGAGTCTCCTTAGGTCTTCCAGGGCGCGGTCTATTATCACCTCCGGTCGGTCGAAGCACTGTTCGAGGGTCTTCATTATGACATCTGGATCGGTCGCCGTATGCAGGAGGGCAGCCACGGCATCTCTCGCTTCCCCTTTGAGGCAGCTCCTCAACCTCTGAATGTTCTCCGCCGCCGATATCTGGTACATGCTCATCGTGTCCCGTACAGCCGCTTTGAACGGCAGCCACTCGTTAGCCGCTCCGGAAAAGGTCGGCAGGTCGGTGTGCCGCGGCCTGGGTCTGGCCATCTTCTTCAGTGTGGCGGCCAGGTGCTCGATGCTGCTCTTCCTCGTTGGTGTCGGTGATCTGCCCCGTGGTTCTTCAAAGCGTATCTGCTTAGGTTCCTCCCTTGCGTCCCGGGCCCCTTCCTCCTCCCGTGAGCTGATGGGGTTCGTCCTCAGCCACGCTTCCACCTTCTGATGGGGTTCTTCGCGCGGGTTCCGGGTTCCTCTTGCACGCTTTCATCATCCTGTATTACAGATACCTGCGTGGCCAACCGCTTTTTCACCAGGTACGCTTCCAGTTCCAGTTCCTTCCTCCTTATTGCAGCCAGCTTCTCCGCTGCGTCCAGTTCCGCCATACGCAGCCGCGTCGCACTAGTCGTCGATCGTTGAGACCTGACGGATCGAGTCGGTGATCCCACCCTGTGTTGCACCGTGACGTCCGTTGTTTGTAATCCGGTTGGTCCTGCCGTACTGGTGGCCGCTAGTCTTGAGAACGGCGACGCCGGAGGGTCCAGAGACAATCTTCTTAACCTCTCTCGTTCAATTAGCTCCGCTTCACTGCGGCGCGCTTCTCTTTCTTCGATTTCGGCTGTGTCCCCTTGGCTTCTCGTGACCACCATTTTCCTGGTTCGCGACGGACGGTGCTTCAATACGACGACACTCGATGAGATTCTTAGCTCGCTGCCTATTACACGACGACACTACACGCCGTGATGATATACTAACGCGTCGATAGTTGAATATGATTACTTACGACGCGATTCTTCACTCTCTGCTTATCCCACGACGACTCCACACGCCGTGATGATATTCTATACGTTAACACTTGAACGCGATTCTTGACTTCTGCTCACCCCACGACGACTCCACACGCCGTGATGATGTTCTGCACTTGCCGCCACTAACCGTTTGGCGCCAACGCCGTTGATTCCTGAAACAGACGCCTCCCGCGCGATGACGCTTAGGCACGCCGCGTGGCTATCTTCACTCGGCGTCCCCGACGCTATGACGTCACACCACGTGGCAGCTTCTTGCTTCTTCGCGCCTATTTTCACGATGACGCTATGACGCCACACCACGTGGCCGCTTCTTGCTTCTTCGCGCCTTTTTTCACGATGACGCTATTACGCCACACCACGTGGCCGCTTCTTGCTTCTTCGCGACTTTTTCCACGACGACGCTATGACGCCACACCACGTGGCCGTTTGCACACGACACCTTCAGCGCGCCGGCGCTCGAACCTCCCGCGTGGTTTCTTCACTCGGCGTACCGACGCTATGACGTCACACCACGTGGCCGCTCGACACGACGCGGTGATACTGGCTCGACGGTTAGCGTCCTGGTTCTGTTCTTGATGGCGACACTGGTACACTTAGGCTGAGTGCAGATTTGAGTCACGACTGTTTTAAGACAGTCTTTCCTCACATAGACAAGTCTGCCTTAAAACCAAAACAAAACTGTTTTGTCTACGACACGTCGCTCACCTAAAACAAAACTGTTTTGTCTACTACGACGACGCGGCGCACACCGTTCAACTCTTTCTCAGTATCAAAATGGACTTCATCGATACTGTTCTAATAAGCATTTTAGTTACACGTGCTCTTTCAAAACGACGCACGTAGACGTAAATATTGGGTGCATCCCATATATAGTGAAAGACTGACACAAGGAAAACAACTATGTAGACAGTACATTTGTAGAACTCAAGGAGCGATTTAGCATGATGGTGTAGAAATACATCACAATTTTTTTTTTTTAATAAAAAATAATATATTATATAATTTTTTTTTTGTATTTTTGCCATTTATTACACCCCTTTTCCGATTGATTTCAAATTTTATTTATTAAAAATAAAAATTCATGCATTAAAGGGTTAAATTGTCATCAGAATATTCTTTACACATTTTATTAAAAAGGACAGTTCTCTTTTCAACCTCGTCAATTAATTTTTCTACGAGTTCTTCGTCTGTAAACATGATGCAACGTGTTTATTCTCGGAACGCTTGGACGAGACTACAAAGTACAAGAGAGGAGTTACGTCGTTCGACTGTTTTGTCGTTGATGTGCGCGCCCGCATGCATACAAAAGGGACGCCGACAATCGTTAGTCAGACTTGTCGCTGTGCAGTTCTTGTGGGTATTAGACAATATTGTCTATGAGACGCTTCGTTTTAAGTTTGCGCGTCTTCGTATTTTTTGTAAAGCAATAGTCTGTCTTAAAACTGTCGTGACTCAAGTCTGCGGTCAGCCTTACGTTTTTCTTTTTTCATCCGCTGACACTACCTACCTACTTAATTTCACGCACCCACGACGCGATGAAAAATAACGGTTTTTCTTGCGGCAGCCGATCTCCTTTTATGATCCTTGCTGCAGGTTTCTTTGCAACGTGACCGCGGGTTCTTCGATCTTGATATCCGCCGCTCCGAAGGACCAAAAACTGAAGTGGACTGTATTGTAGTGGGGTTCCTTGTAATAAAAAACTTAGTTCTTCTGTGGGTTGTTTAATCTTGTGGAGCTGGAGACCGACTAGAGGTGTAACTAATATATTCATAATAGGTACAGGTACCTATTATAATACAAGCCACGTATATTAATATTAGGATACGCGAATGTAAAGTAATAGGTTACCAGCATCGAGATATAAGTACTAACGTACGTTAGTACTTATATCTCGATAGTTACCAGGTATTAGTCAAATATTAGGGACGCATAATAGCGAGGCTATAATCTGTGCGACTCACCTCGCTCTCTAGTCTATTACAACCTACCTACTATATTATACCTACTATTTGCCGACCGCCGCCGCGATATGTGCTTAACTTTTTAAATACGCCAACATAATCACTGTTGACAGTCCTAAGCCTGTTAAAGTATGAAGGAAAATTTAATCACAGTTTTACTTCTGTAATAGGCAAATAGGCATATTTCATATTCAGAGAATAAAAGCAGGTATCAATATTAGATTGAGTAGCTAATAATGAATCTGTTCACTAATATTTGACTAATACCCAGTAATAGGTATGGTATCATAATATGCGTTAACTAATATATTCAATAATATGATTACCTAAAAATTATCCTAATATCAGATCTTTAAGACCGACTGACTCGAGCCCACAGTTTCCCTTATTATATACAATTTCTTCAAGTTTCGCTAGACGCAGCTAGCGACATCTACGGACGCGCAGTATTACGGAACTAATGGTCGAGCGAGCGTTGACCAATCACAATGCAGCTACTAGAAAATTACATTTTACCAATGATACTATATACAAAAATACGTAGATAGGGCATTAGCGTGCGAAAATTGTTGCCGACAAATCACAACAATTGGTGTGATTTGATTTAGTCGGCTAATAGCAGCCAGCAAAGCAAAGCGTGTCCGTGGCGTAAGGGCGAGCGCGCACTGCTTCGCGCGTCCGCGTTACTGCGGTGGAAAAAACGCACGTTTTGTCATTCAAATTACAACCAGGGCTTGGTAACGTTACCAAATTCACACTATAAGTATCGTTAAGTAACGTTATTTTCATAAAGTTAACATTTTAACGGTAACACGGGTAACGATACTTTGGTATCGAAACTATAAAATAACGTTACCGATTAACGTTACAAGTATCGATGCTTTTATCGTTACTTAATGCGTTGTTGTCAACCCGCGCAACATAAGTGATGCAAGTTAGTTGCAATTTTTTAATATAGTAAAATAATTTATGTAATTCCGAAAACGTTGCGCAACGCAAGTGTTTTTGATTTGAATACCAATGTCATTAACCAAACCAGTACTGCAATAATTTAGATGAAAGAAAGAGATGGTGCTAGTTTAACTATTGTAACTTCAACTTAGCTATATGCATCAATGTATGTATATGGATCATTTTGCATCGGTTGCGGTTTACCATTTATGACGTATTAAAAAAAAAACTACTTGCTGGATCTCGTTCAAACCAATTTTCGGTGGAAGTTTATATGGTCATGTACAGACGCCAACACATCAAGCTACTACAATCTGTCAGATTTCTTTGATAGATTTTCGACTTTATTTCTAGAGCATTAGGTTCAAGGTTCATTGGGAAAAATTGACAGTTTCGGGTAGCTTGACCTGGTGGCGTCTGTACATCATATATTTTTTTTAGTTTTATCATTCTCTTATTTTAGAAGTTACGGGGGGGGGGGGGGACACATTTTACCACTTTGGAAGTGTGTCTCGCGCAAACTATTCAGTTTAGAAAAAAATGATATTAGAAACCTCAATATCATTTTTGAAGATCTATTCATAGATAACCCACACGTATGGGTTTGATGAAAAAAAAAATTTGAGTTTCAGTTCTAAGTATGGGGAACCCCAAAATTTATTGTTTTTTTCTATTTTAGTGTGAAAATCTTAATGCGGTTCACAGAATACATCTGCTTACCAAGTTGCAACAGCATAGCTCTTATAGTTTCGGAGAAAAGTGGCTGTGACATACGGAAGGACGGACGGACAGACAGACAGACAGACGACGAATCTATAAGGGTTCCGTTTTTTGCCATTTGGCAACGGAACCCTAAAAAAATGAGTAAAACAATATGGAACTTAGTCAAATTTTAGAGAAAATGTGTCAACAATTGTTTTGATTTCAGTTACTTTACTTACTACAGTTGACTTCATTTCAAAATCAAACCATTTCTTAAGAAACAATATAAAAATTTAAAACTATTGGCAATAAATAATCTTTTCAAACAACCTAAATCTCGCACAACGGTACTCGATAAAAAGGAATAAGTGGCTCATTCATTACATAATAATATAAATTGAAACGAGTTTTATAATCAACTTCACATTAACTGCAATGTGAATGTGCAAACTCAAACTCAAAGCAATTATTTCAATTAATCCGATTACAGACACTTAAATCATCATGGGGTTGGTCAGTCACAAAGATGCAAGCCGATTCCGAAGCGTAGTATGTTCCTTTTGAGAAGAACAGGCAGGAAATTCTTAACTCGCAAACATTATAGCGTATTAATTACCTGTTTATTTCTGGTAACAGGTCCCTTCGAAGGCGTGTTCTGAAGCTCGTCAGTCACCACGACGGGTGCATGTAACAGCGTCAGTTCTTTGTTCATCATCTTGTCAGCCGTCAGCATCAGGTCTGCACGGTCTTGTGTCTCAACTTGTTCTTTCTCCTTAGACTTGCTAAGTTTCGTCTTTTCGGTACCTTCAGAAGGTTCTTTTTTCACCTTAACGCCAGAGTCAGAATCACTGTCGTTGTCGCCCATTAAGAGGTTCTTAGCCAGCGTGTTTTCGGTTTGTTTTAGTGGCTGTGGATGTAAGGTAATCTTTTAGTTTAATTATGGAAGATTTTTTTTAAATAGTTTTTTTATTACTTACATATAAAATTAAGGCGGTATTCTGGTCTAGAAATTTCAAAAAATCTTTTTTTGTTTGCATATTTTCAAAGTTACCCTTAAATATGTCCTTAAATGGATTTATCAAAATTCGAATTATTTTCGGAGATACAGTGGATTTTGTGACGCAGCATCTAAGCCGGCCGATCGGAGCGAATCACACAATAAACACTTCAAAAGCACTGCTCGATTAGCAGAAACAACTTTGCAAAACATCGAGTATGAAGTAGAAGAAGGCCCAATGTATGGATCTGGGATAGCCGATTAATCATAAGTGAGTAGGTATTAAATATTATTATACAAGTTATTCTACTGGAATTGTTTCTCAAACTTTAACGCGTTTTTCTCGAAACTACTTGTTTTGAAGTGGTTGAAATTATATCTCAAGTTCTACCCAACCGATTCCTTTGAAATTTGGTGGGAGTCTTCTTTGTATATCTCTTTATCGCGTCTGCCTAGGATTAAAAAAAAAAAACAATTTGGAGTATTTTTTAAAAACTCGAAAAGATCAAAAAAATGGGTAAAAATAAAATTGATTTTTCATGTCGACGCCAATTTGTGAATTTTTTTTTTTTGGCTAAGGTCAACGCGATACCGACATCTTTACAGATTGAGATTTTTTTTTGGTTCAGGTCACTACAAGGGCTGGAATCATGTCAACCATGGTGCACCGTTTTTTTTGTAGCCCCCCCACTTCACCGGCCTGTAATTTGTCAAATTTCTAAATTTTTTTTTACATTCTTGAAATGTCAATAAACATCATTTAAAAAAACGGATTCTAAAAATATTTTTCGTTCTTTTTTATGTTAGTTTGAAAAATGCCTAAAATTTAGGCTTCTAAACCAGAATACCCCCTTAAGTTTTTAATCTTAAATCTCCTTTTCTATAACGTAAGATTGTAATATGTATCATATTTTTTTAAGTAAAACTTTCTGTTCTTCCGTGGGGTAGGGACCTGGTGATTTGTAAGACAGGCGTTTTACGCTTAACTCAGACAGCTCCTCACATTGCTAGAAAAACAAATAATATGTAAAACCTAGAATAAGCTTGTCATTGTGAGGAGTAATAAAGTTATTTTGATTTTTGATATTGCGTTTTCCCTAACAGATTTTCTTATACTCGGTTCCTAAGGGTCGAAGCGTGATGTTAAATATGACCTATAATTTACCTCAAGAGTTGTACTATAAAATACAAAAAAGATTTTTCTGTTCTAGAGATTATCGCATTGAAACAAAGAAACTATTTAGTTTTATACTTACAACAGGCGGAGCAACTTCATCATCAATATTGGCTCCTTCATCGTCTGAAGGCTCCAGCTCATCATAATGGTCAGAATAAGTGGGACTTTCAGCCCGACTGCCCGCTTCAGACGTGTGGTCATCCTTAGCTTCCCGCTTAGACTTTAATTTATTTTTACTTAAGTTCAATTGACCTGTTCTATTCAAGGAGTTTAGGTTTGTCAACCTGAAAGTATTGTAAACATTAATACTTTTAGTTAATACTATAATTTATACATGCGTCAGAAAAATTAAAAAGCAATTAAAAACTCAATGGTTACTGTACCTGTCAATCTCATGGTCATCAACATTTTTGCTGGTAATGCCTTGATACTCAAAATATGTCTGGACAAAAGATTCAGGCAGTTTTTCCAAAGCTACACAAGAACTTTGATAAATCTTTTCATCAGCTCCATTAACTGGATAGCAGTGCCAACCATTGCGGTCTACAAATGAAGGAGTTTCTTCTAAAACCTTTTCTTTTAAAACATCTTCTTTCTTTATCTTTTCTATTAAAATTTCTTCTCTCTCTACAAATAATCGTTTCTTGAAAGGTTCTTCCCTATTTGATATTTCTTCTTTCTTTGATAATTCTTCTTTCTTTGATAATTCTTCTTTCTTTGATAATTCTTCTTTCTTTGATAATTCTTCTTTCTTTGATAATTCTTCTTTCTTTGATAATTCTTCTTTCATTGATAATTCTTCTTTCTTTGATAATTCTTTCTTTTTTGATTTTTCTTCTTTGTTAGATATTTCCTCTTTCTTTGATACTTCTACTTTTCCTTTGTTTCTTCTGGAACATCTTTTATGGCCTACTGGATCATCAAAAATAGGCATAGTGGGTTCACACTCCAATAATTCAACAGGTTCATTGGAAATTAACGGTTCTTCACGTGTTTCTTTCATTTCAGCAACCTTATTATTTATTTGGACTATCTTTCCTTCTTTCTCTGGTATAATTTTGTCATACACATATTGCATGTACTTCTGATAGTTAGTTATCTCATTCTGATCAATAGCCGTAAAGCCAGTAAAATTGTCCACAACATCATCAATTTGATCAGTAGAATCAACATTGTTACATTGTATCTCACTTTTTTTGGCCTGCACTGGTTGTAACTTCTCTAGTTCTTTCTTTTTTCTTAGGCGTAACGGTAAATTTTCGGATTCGGAATCTGTAGAATCGTCTTTTTTCTCCTCTTGTCTGATTTTATCTCTCATTCTTTTGGTTAAATTAGCAACTTCGTTATTAGTTGGCTTATCTTTAGTCTTCGTAGATTCTATGGTAGGTGTTTCTTTGTTTATAGTCTTTGACTCAGATTTTTTCTGCTTACTTTTACGTTTATCAGGTTTCTTTTTCCCTGTAATCTTTTTAATTTTAGAACTTTCATCATCAGAACTAGTTTCCATTAACCTCCCTTTTACAGTTTCAATACTCAAAGGTTCGTATGTCTGTGGGACTAGAAGGCTCATACTCATGTCATCTTCTTCGTAATCAGGTTCATGTTGTCTACGTATCCTGTGCGGACCTTGGCTGAATATGTCGTCGACATGTAATTCACGCAAAAGTTTATTGGAAGCAGCAAATTGTTCGAATGCTTCGACATCGTAACTACTTCTATTCTGATCAGAGTGTTCTGTTGGTGCAGAACCGATGACATCTATAGCTTCTGGCTTGACTTCTGGTATGATTGTCATTTCGTTAAGTCCATGAAATGGTTCAGTTTTCACATGAACCAGTGAATCTAGATTATCAGGCAAATTATCGTCAGGTTCAATTTTAATTTGAGTAATAACTGAAACCATTTCTTCTTCATTGCCATCTGTGTTAGCAGTGTTGAAGCATGACCGAAATTCCTGCATTTTCACTTGTGATACCCAATTGGTTTCGGTTTCAGTTTCAGTTGGATTTTCCTCCTCAATTTCATTAAAGTCTGGCTCATAATGTTCTTCATTATCAAAGTCATCTGAGTACTCGGAGCTATCTGGATTATCTGCATGTGAATGTTCTAGATTGAGGAATGCTTCCTCGGATAATGTATTTACACTATTTATTGTTAAGCCTTCGATCAGAATTCCATCATTATCATCACTTACATTGAACTGAGTAGTTCCAAGTAAAGTAACATTCATCCCTCCATTTACCAATTCATTGACACGGTCAAAAGCAGAGGTTTTTAAAGATTTCGGTTTTAATACACTAGTGATATAACTTGATTCTATAACTTGTTTTCTTTGTAAGAATTCAACACATAAAGATAAGAGTGACTTGATTTCATATATTCTAATTGATGGTGACAAATTTTTTGTGGAACAGGTGGAAATCAAATAATTGGATTCATCTGTACTACACCTTATTTCTGCCACTTCTTGTTCTTCCCTGAGATCCTCTATGCCTGGGTTGGATAGTAATGGTGCTATTCTTTGGTGGCTAATCACTTGTTTTCTTTGTATGAATTCAACACATAAGGACAAGAGTGACTTGATTTCATATATCTTAATTAATGATGTTGAATATTTCGAAGAACAGGAGGAAATCGAATTATTAGATTCTTCTGTACTACACCTTATTTCTGCCAGCTCTTGTTCTTCCCTGGGATCCGTTTTACCTGAGTTGGTTAGTAATGCAACCATTCTTTGGTAGCAGAGCATTTTAAGAGTTGGTACAGTTGATACATCTTGAGAGGTTTTGTTGTTTGAGGGTGTTGGGCTTCTGTCCATGGTTTTAGCAGCGTTACTAGTCAGGACCCCCAGGCATTGTCGGAATAATGTCATTGGCTGGTCTTTCCCATCTGTAAGTTCATTTTGTATGTGTTGATGACAAACTCTTTTGACATATCTTTTATCATATATTTGATTTTTCACAATCCGAAAACAAAGTTTAAGAAGGGTCTCTGGGCATGTTAATATGGTTTTTTTAGGTATTTGCATTATAGCTTGATTAGTCTCCGAGGTACTGGTATTGTTTTCTGTGCTAATTCCTCCATTGGCAGAATAATTTACATCATTATTATTATTACATAGAACTGGTTTTATAACAAAATAGTTGCACACACATTCTTTGCTCACATTAAGCCAATCTGTGGTTATGAAAGGGGCACAAAGTGATATTGCTTTCTGATGGTAATAATTCTTAAAAAAATCACTTACCATTTTTTTTGTAATATTATTATCTGGAGGTTTTTTATTTCGGCTGTCCTGGGCTAAAAAAGACTGCGTTACTTTTTTTACCATCACTGTGTCATTAATCCATACTGTATGCCTCCCCTTAATATCAAGTTTTTTGTTGGTCTCAGATGGTTTTTTTGCAATCTTAATAGAAAGTTCTTTGTTGAGAAACACAGTTTTAGGATTGAATTTCGGTTTTTCCTTTGTTTTGCTCCCAGAAGTTGTTTCAGCTGGTTCTTCTACGATTTCACAATCACTGTCACTACTTGTTTGTTTTGCTGAGGCCTCTATTTGTTTTGGTAGTTCCCTACATGCTGTTAAATTATTATTTTTTAGAAATTCATCATATTGTTTAGCAAGATCCTCTTCCATCTGCATTAGATTATGTTTAGCTAGTTTGAATAATAAAAATGACTTTTTCACACAGTAATCCATCTTCATGGTGTCAGTGACATGAGTAGTGTTTATTTTCTTTTTAATAAAATCTTCTGATTTTTGTGTCATCAATGTACCTAACTCAGAAGTTGTTTTTACAATACTATTTAGGAAATAACAAGCTTTTTCAGACTGTTCTGCTGTTAAACCAACATTCTCCTTCATGGGGATATCATAAGGTGTAGTGGTTTGCACAGCAATGGATGCAGTATGAATCACATTTGTTTGGCTACACATCTCATAGGTCTTCTTTGTTCCTTGGTCTAATACAGGTATTTCAAGAGTTTTGTTGTCAGTTGGTGTATTCGCAGACACTTTTTTAATTTTTAAATTAGTACCTTGAATCTTTTTGGCAAGGAAGTTTTCAAACTCATTGCTACAGCCCCAGAGTTTTGAATTTTGTGATTTGTCATCATCAGTTGGTTTTACTACTGTAGAAGGTTCTAAACATTCTTCTACATCATCACTTTCCACCTCGTGAATTGACTGATCCATTTTCCCTTTTTTCTGAGGAGATTGACTGTCCAATTTTTTACGCAACTTTTTCCTCTTTTGATGTGCTTCATTAACCCGAGTCTCTGCAATTTCACTGTCTGTAGAATCTATATCTTTATTTCCCCTTCTGCCTGGTACATATTCATCATCAGAGTAATATTTTTTACCTTTTCTTGGTTCATCATCATCAGATAATTCAACATTAGCAAAAGGATCCTCATCAGACTCTTCTTCATAATGTAATTTCGCAGCTTTTCTACGCATAGGTCTTTTGGAAGTGTCTTCGACAAGTAATGCATTATTAATATCTGCTTCATTTCCAGTGTCTTCCTTCTCTATAACACTGTCAACATTGTATTCAAAGTCTGACATAACTGGCATTTTAATGTTGCGTTTTATTGGAGTTTTAATCACTTTATCATCACTGTTACTTTCAATAGTTTCTTCTCTCAGAACTTCAACATCCTTATCATTAGTAGTCGATACTTCACTTGTGTCATTATTTTCAGTATTTGCTAAGTCACTGTTAGTTTCTTTTAATTGACTCAGGGTCAAATTTTCATTGTCATCAGAATCTGTATGCAAGCTTTTTAAATCAATTTCATTATTAGATACTGCACTCGCTACCAAAGAGTCAGATTTTTCAAAAGTTTCCATTTGATTATTTTTAGCAACATCTGTAGGTAATTTTTTAGACTTACCTCTCCTTTTTTTATGCAAGGTTCTTTTTTTATTTGCCGAGGGATATGAAACAGTTAATTCAGGTGTGCTATTTGTTAATTCTTGACTCTTGTCATTTTCAGCAAAATTATTTTCATCAGCAGTTTTTGATGTTTCAGAATGGCTTTTTAATTTATTTAAAGTCATGTCATCCAGCTCATCATTATCTGACTCACAAAAAATTTTGTCATCCAAGTCTCTATTTTCTATTTTAGATTCGTCTAAATCTAACAACTCCTTGCTACTTTCCTGTGTGTTGGTGAATTGTGTCCCAATTAATTCTTCTACACGTATGAGGTCATTTGATGGGGTTTCTGTTATATTTTCTATTTTATTTTCAAGATTTACAGATCCAGATTGTGTTTTTTTCGGTCTACCTCTCTTGCGGGGAAGAAGCACATCATCAATTCTGTTGCTGTCAGAACCACTCATCTCGCTTGAGAAGTCTTTGATAGAAGTATTTTGGTCATTTGGAAGTGATTTTCGTGGCCGACCACGCCTTCTCTTAACACTGGTTACTATATCTGAAGTTTCGGGATCAGAACTAAGTCGTGAGCTAGAGATATTCAAACTATCTTGATAATCCTCTGGTACGATAACAGGTTCTGGAGGAACAGGTTTAGGCTTAGGTTTTCTACCTCTTTTACGAGATATAGTGCTACTTATTAGGGATGATTCTTGTTCAGAGTTTACCTGAATGTCATTGCTGTCTTTTGCACCGAGGATGGTCATGTTATTGGAAACATTTTTTGTATCATTTTTAATCACATGTTTCTTTTTTCTGCCTCTTCTAGTAACATTCCGTGGTACATAATCGTTATCCATCTCGTCTATGTCGTCTTCTAAGTAAGTTATCTCTTCGAAGGTTTCTTCCTCCATCGGCTCCATCTCGGGAACCATCTCTTCCGTGTTGTCATTGACTGTGCTGTTTACTTCGTTCTCTGTAGTTATAACTACCTCATTAGCAAAACTGAGATGACTTAATTCGCCGGGATCTGGTTCCTTGGGCTTCGCTGATACTATTGCAGGCAGAGTGATGTATTCCTTTTCCTGATACATTGAAATTGCTTGGAACTGATCAAATGCATCCTCAGTTAAACAGAGGTTGGTCGCCTGCGTATCCGTATTCTCAGACATGTTGGTGGAATAAGGTAGCTTCAACCACTTTAACAGTTACATATTATTTATTAACACGAAAAATGAAAGAATATCGCGTTACAATCACAATTATTTTCATAATAATCAAGAAAAAGAAGATTTTTTGTTGTTAGCATCGGAATCGCTAAAAATCCAGTGTTGCCAAATGAAATCTAAACTTTGATTTCCTCTTTTTTAGCCAACTAGTGTGGTAGTGCTGTAGGACGCAAGCGCAAAAGACGCGAGCTCAATTTCTATCACAGAATACATATACTCAAGAGATTTCTACTGACAGAGCAAATGTTTGAGGCTCGATTTTATTAACGACCATAATACATTGTGTGGCCGGGAGCGAAGCCCTGAGACCACTTGCTGTGACGCCCCCTGATAGGGAGCGTCGCGACATCCAAAAAGGCAAGCGTAAACAATGTTTGTTCTAAAACGTTTAGTTGTTTTACAATTTGGATGGATCAGTACTTCATGGAAGTAACCTGAATACAGGCTCAGTCCGAGGGGGGGCCTTAGGGGTCATGAACTCCCCCAAAGTCAACTAAGCTGTCAAGACTAGAGATGCCACGAATACTCGGCAACTATTTGGTATTCGGCTGTTCGCCCTATTTTTTCGCTATTCGGTATTCGGCCGAATATTGCTAACTATTCGGCTGAATACCGAATAGTAAATCATGAAATAAAATAATGCAAAATATTACTCATAAAGATGTTGAAGTCATTTTTTTTTGCATTTGTCGATAGAAAACGATTGCGTTCTTCCTCATAAATTATACCTGCTTCCAAAAACAGTCGCTTACTATACATATACACTGCTACCGGGAGATGATAAATAAATCTCAGCAAACTGTGTAAGGGTTGGCTATTGCTTAGCGTTTGCTGACCACCACTTGTAAGGGTCTGCTGTCCGATCTAGGCGAACAGATGCCATATAAAAATCAAGTTCATTTGCAACCGAACTTTTCTGTTCCACACGACTTCGTCAAAACAATTCCAGAAACTATCATGTGTCTCAATGGTTTTGTTATTTTCACTGTCATTCATTCTCTTCATTCATATTAATTATTATTATATATTTATATCATTTATTATTTTGGTCGCTGTGATTAACTCAAGACAATGTTTATGTTCTTTCAATCCAGAATTAGCTTTCCTACCGACAGTTTATATGGGTAGTTCATATAATTTTATTTTTTATTTAACTGATTGTTTTAAATTTATTTTTATTTTATTTTAATTTCATTTACTGTGGACATAATCTACTCATTACAATGATTTTAAATGAGTTGTATTGCAACATGTAGTTAGCTAGCGACCTCGTCAGCTGTTAATAATATTCTTGCCTGCCCAACCGGCAGCAAGTTCGTCATGCTCCCTTAGATGTTACTGCTTGCGGTAGCGTCGGGGGTCGGGTTACCACCTTCCCTCAAATATGGCGAGGGGGGTAATGGCTGACCTTTGCGTTATGCTCGTGAACGGGTGCTGCTTGTGGTGACTGGTCGTCTTGCTGACCATGGTTTTTGTTATTGTTACTTGTATTAACTGTTATTTTATTTTGGTCCGGAGGTCCTTAGTTTAACTATTGTAACTTAAACTTAGCTGTATGTATCAATTTGCATCGTTGAATATGTAAGCGGGCACGCCCTTTATGCCGGGAGGCTTTATTTACGTTTTAAGTTCTGTTTACGATTTTGTTTTATTATTTACTAGCTTTTGCCAGCGGCTTCGCCCGCGTGGAGGTCGGAAATTATCCCGCGGGAACATACTACCGGGATAAAAAGTAGCCTATGTCCTTTCTCAGGCTCTAAAGTATCTGTGTACCAAATTTCATTTAAATCGGTTCAGTAGTTTTAGCAGGAAAGCGAGACAGACAGACAGACAGACAGAGTTACTTTTGCATTTATAATATTAGTTTAGATTTCAGCTTGAGTTTAGTTTTCAGTGTTTTGTTGGTGGTATATTGGCGTGTGCTAGCTGACATATGTGAATAATGTATGTTTTGTTTTATAATATTAATTACTTACACAGTATTGTATAGAATCAAGTTCTTCTAACTTAACAGACAGCTGTGCTGCTGGGGAGTTTGTTCCGCCACTTCTTCTTCCCAGCTAAAGCACTAGGAAGTGTCGAAGGGCGGGCGTTTTGGGGGAATTGTCTTGTGTAACTTTGACGTTCAAAAAGTGCTGACTCTCA
Organism: Aporophyla lueneburgensis; assembly: GCA_932294355.1. NCBI lineage: Eukaryota > Metazoa > Arthropoda > Insecta > Lepidoptera > Noctuidae > Aporophyla > Aporophyla lueneburgensis. The sequence continues at coordinate 9,288,779 of OW028748.1, read as the reverse complement.
GCCTAGTTTGAATAAATGACTTTTGATTTTGATTTTGATTAAAAGTAATATTTAGTATACAGTACGTATAGTTTGGTGCATCAACAATAAACAAATAAAGCGTGTTTTGACACGACCGTGACCTAATCACAAATGAAACAAAACTATCTGCGCCTGCGCACTAATTTAGCGATGCAAGTTTAAACTCGTAAGTGACGGATTGTTGCCGAATATTCAGCAGCCGAATATTCTGCGCTTCGACCAAGAGCCTAGCCGAATATTCGGTATTCGGCCAATTAACTATTCGTGACAACTCTAGTCGACACCCTGAACGATTTGCCTGTCTTACTAACTTAAAATTGTTCTCACTTATGTCACGGAGACTCCAATGGATATTTGTAAAAAGATCAAGAATATAAGCAATCAAGAGCAAATGGACTGCTGGTTGAATCAACAAATTGTAGTATCAAAAATTAAAATCGGAAAGTGTGGAAAATGTTTGAGCTCGCTACGGTCGCTCTTGCATTCATAATTCTCACTGGGCTTTCCTAGCATAAATCGACGATGTAACTCCTATTTATGTTGAAAATATAAGCAAAACCGAACCTAAACCAGACGAGATGTTAAAATTTTCGTCTTAAGTAACCAATTCATTTGCTAATCCGTTTTAATTGCCTTACTCATCAAATAGTGCTGTGACCAATTTCTCAGCATCATTAAGTACCCCCTCCTCCCTGTAAAAGCTGCGTCACTGAATAGCATAAGTAATGTGGAGCTGGAGATGTACAAACGCCACTACATCAAGGTACTGCAAACTGACAAATTTCCTTAATCGATTTTCATTTTTATCGCCAAAGCGATGTGCTGGCGTCTATAATAATAATAAACATATACTTAACATCACACCTTTAATTTCCCACAGTTTGAAAGAGACCTATATATAATACACCTATATTTCGCCAGTTATGTTTAAGTCCCATGTCACATGCCAGCTCGTGGTTACTGACCTATTCCTATTGCCAATATCATATTACGAAATATGTAGGGTGTCCACAGTTTACTGATATAAGGTCGGATAAAAATTTAAAAAAATGTATTGAAAAAAGAGTTGAAAAGTGTTCTATTACTGATACTCAACCACTAAAAAAAATTGCGCACTAGTAAAAAAAAATCCTGTATATTGGTAGAAATTATAAAATTCTCTGAAATCTGTTAACACTGGTCAACGGTAACTTTGGACCAAGTATTGGCCCAGATACACATTCAATCTTACTTGCGTGAATTGCGAATTTGGGATATACACCAATTGTACATTTAATTTGCATGGTTTGTACAAACCTGCGCTGTCGCACTGTGGATCGAAAATCGCCTCTAGAAGACTTAGGAATTTCAATTTGTAAGTGCCGGTTTTTTTGCCGGTTATCGCTTCCATTAGTTATTACTTTATTCAAAAATGACACCCGAGTTAATTCTGCACAAAAACGGAGGAATTATAACTTTTTTACGAAAAATTTGTATGAAGCTAGTATGAAAAAGTTAATTATCTCGTAAACAGCCAGGAAAACCGTAATATCCTCACAGGTGGTTATAGTACTAATTATTTATGATTTTTTGACATATGTCATATAACGGTTATCGCTGCTGATTTTTTTTTTAAATCGTCAAAATATTTTTACATTTGAAACGGTTTCTTTTAGTGACTAAATTAAGATCATTGTTAATTATGAAGAATTTTACTGACCTAAATATTAAGAATAAAAACGAGATAAATATTTAAAAAATAATTCAAACATTATTCATTTTCCTTATCTGTGTCGTGGTCGGACTCCAATTCTGAGTCAGAATCCAGATTGGATATATCTAAAAACTCGAACTCACTTTCCTGAAACTGAATTAAGTCTAGAGTTTCAGCAAAAAAGCTCTGCTTTCTCTTGGCATCTAACTTAGGCCTTTGTGCACTTAGGAAAGGACCCGAAGAAACAACAAGCATATTTAAGATTTGATTAGAATCTTGTCTGCTTCTTTTCCGCGAATGATGTTCCCGGAACCTCCTAAAATCTTTGTTTCGAGACTCTGAGGCTTCTTCCGAGAGAGTTCCAATCGGCACAATATCATTTTTCTCGATTATGTCAGCCACGTGTATTAATAATTTATGTACGGTTGACGACATGTAGTACCAGTCGTACAATTCTACGTACTTTTCTGCTGTTTTGCGGGCAAAATCTTTAAATCTTATTACGTCGATCTTCTCGCCAGATGTTATCGCTTGCAAAATCACAGCAAATCTTTTAATAAGATCTTCGTCCAACCCGGTAATAGCTGCAGTTTTATTGGGATACTCGAAAAACTTTCTTCCGGTATTCCCGTCATTGGTAGTTCCCGAGTCTTGTTTCACAATATCAATCAACAGATTGAGCTGATCTTTGAATTATTTTGTATACATTGTTTTCTGTTCTGCAACATTTCTTTGTCCTCATTACTTCTCGCTGCCCACCGTTTGAAGTCGAGCCTGTATGCAATATGTAACAGACATTCCATACAATTTATGCGTGCGTGTAGGGATGGTAAGCCAAATTTCTATATGTCAGCACACAGTCTTTGATGTTACAACATCTAAGTGGTTCATTTCCGTAGGTTTTGCTAAGCACACTGCACAGGTAGCACGATGCATTTGATCTGGCCTCAGAAAGGTACGTGCAGACTTTAGCGTCGATCATTGTCATCATTAGTTGATGAGTTACCATGTTATTATTACTGCACTCTGTGGGGATAAGGGCCTCAATTTCATCATCCATTTTTCTTTTGAGACCAATGACAACTGCTTCGCTCTCCTTTACAAAAGTAAACTGAACTGGACGACAATACAGAGTTGAGCATGGTTTTGGTTTCGTCCATACAGTATTATCTCCATCTGTCTGTTTTAGTCGCACCAAGGAGGTCATAAAAATGCTTGCATCATCCTGCTGACCCTCCATTTTCTGCTTGTATCGGCTTTGGTTGGAAGCACCATCAAATCCCCACTTGGATATCAGCTTTAGCGGCTTATTTTGCACATCGGCATAGTCAGAAAGACTTTGAAGGATCCTCGTCACCGTGATGTCAAGTAAAGCTTGAAGTGTAATCCTAGCCGAGGAATCCGTAACTGACACTGATTGCTTCGGAGGGTAGCAATCAAGCTTAGTTTGTTGCGCTTTATAGTAGGATGGATAAATATCCTTAGCACCTTCCCGAATGGCAGCATCTCGCAAAGTAATATATTGCCATTTTGACAGTTTTAGTGAAAGAAGCAATCCAAGCTCTTTCTCTGGTGTAAGTATGACTGTTTTCACTGGTTTCTTAAGCGTTTCTTTAATTCTTACGACTGATTCAGGATTATTCATCATGTATTCGAGCACAGATGCGATATCCTCATGTCCTTCTTCTTTTAAACGCGCTGCAGCTGCATATGCCAATTCACTGGAGTTTTTGCCTGTATGATCATCAGATCTTCTCTTTTTCTGTTTACTTCCCAAATCTTCGAATGGTTTTCGGCACCTTTTTGTCATTGTTCCAACGGAAGATGATGACGACGGTTCTTGAGAGTCTGATCGTGCTCTTGATATCTCATCAACAGTTGGTTCTTGATTAACTAAAGTTTGCACACAACTTGGCCAATCAATATTTGCCTGCAGCCAATTTCCATACAGTCTTCTGAAGTGATCAAGGAATCGGTTGGATTTCTGCCACCTCTGTAAAGCAGCTCCCGTGAATTTCCGACAAAATTCTTTGAGAGTTACTCGATCTTCGGCAGAAAGGCAATCGCCTATGCGGGATACAACTGCACCAAACAATACTTCATGATTAAATGAAGTACTCTCACTTTTTAGTAGAACAAACAAGTCTAAATTGGTGATTAAACTTTCTATTTTAATATGTTATAGTCGCAGAGCAAAAATTTGGTGTTAGCAGTTACACAGTTGTGAACAATCTAAATTATAAAGCAAAATGTTAGCGCTTTTATTGCTAAACATCGATAATTAGTTAACTACCCTCATTAGAGTTTTAGAAGATGTGCTAATGAAACTTTATAATCGTCAAAAATATTTCTTAGAACTCAACACAACTAATCAACAAATTAGCTTACTTATCAGAAATCATTAACAATAATTTAATCACCTATTCAGACTTATTAGAAGACTAAATCATTGTAATTACTTAATCACTTAATATATATCACTTAATTATCACTTAATTCGCTCATGACAACCAAACACCTTAACCAGAGTGATGGTGTGGTAGCCTATGTGAAATCGAACCTCAATGTCACATGCGAAGAGCCAGACTTTGGTCAATCTGCCTCTGGTCTAATTATTAAAATAAATTCTGAGGAGGCCATAGTCTGCATCTATCGCTCTCCATCAAATGATAACATCGACAATTTTCTTTCAACTTTAAATAATTTACTTCTATCACTACACTAGCTTCTGCCCGCGACTTCGTCCGCGTCAAATTTTTGCTCCCCTGACCCTTCCCGTCGCATCGATTTGCCTGTTAGTTTTCGTCCATTTTTCGTTGCTGCTCGCTCCTTTTGAGTTATAGCGAGTCAACCTTAAAAGATAGACATATGCTCTCGCGCACTTTTTTTTAGAACTTTTTAAAAGGAACAATTCCGTCATACATTATTTTTGCGTTACTTTAACCGTTTACGCAGCGCACGCAACGGAAACTCTCAAAAGGAATAAATTTTCCCCGTTTTTGCAACATTTTTCATTACTGATCCGCTCCTTTTAGGTGTAGCGTGATGTTATATAGCCTATAGCCTCCCTCGATAAATAGGCTACCCAACACAAAAAGAATTTTTCAATTCGGACCAGTAGTTCCTGAGATTAGCGCGTTCAATCAAACAAACAAACAAACAAACAAACAAACAAACAAACTCTTCAGCTTTATAATATTAGTATAGATAACTTCAAAACGGTAATTATAACCGGTGATCTTAATCTAGATATAAAACCTAGCACTATTGATGCACGCGCCCACAATTATTTGAATTGTTTAGCCTTTCACGGTTTCCTCCCTGCGCACACCCTACCTACCAGAGGCAGCAATTGTCTGGATCACCTAATCTTAAAAACAAGTTGTCGCTCATTTACGTTTGTGTACGACACCACAATCACTGATCACTACTCGTCCTTGTTCTGTTTGGACAAGCAACGTGAACGGATCATTGCCAGCTCTACTATCACTAGAATTGACTATGAGGCTCTTGACAAATGTATAGGTCAAACAGACTTTAATCATATTCTATGCATAGCGGACCCTAATGATGCAACTGACTGTCTAATAAACTTATTGTCATCGGCTATAGCAAAAAACACGACGTTGAAAAAAGTGCCTGCAAAAAAGAGAATCCTCAAACCGTGGATTACTCCTGGTTTATTAAGGTGTATAAGAAATAGGGACGCTCTGCATAGAAAACTAAAAATATCTCCAGATAATGAAGTATTAAAAATAACTTATAAGCGATACAGAAACTATTGTACTAAATTGTTAAAAAAAGCAAAGATTCAATACGACACAGAGGAACTCAATACTGCTAGCCACAACCCGAAAACACTCTGGGATACTATAAAGCGAGTTACAAATATAAATAAAAATAAAACATCATCCACACAACTTCTCAAATACTCATCAACACCCGTACAATCTTGCAATGAAGTGAATTCCTTTTTCGCCAGCATTGGCAGCACACTAGCAGTCAATCTTACCAACCACACATTCTCACAGCCAGCAACACCCTCACAAACCCAGTCGAGACACACTCCACTAACATCCTTTGTTCTAGAAGCAACTGATACTGATGAAGTTGTTTCGGCCATTGGAGCGCTTCGACCAAACGCAGCTACTGGCTGGGACACAATTTCACCACTTTTCTTAAAAAAATACGCAGGTACCCTGGCACCCATAATATGCCATATATTCAACCTCTGTTTTGAAACTGCAGTTTTTCCCACTTCTATGAAAAAGGCAATTATACATCCAATCTTCAAGGGTGGAGACGGGAATCTACCAAATAACTACCGTCCAATAGCAGTTCTAAGTGCTTTGTCGAAACTACTAGAACGTCTAATAAACAAAAGACTTGTCCACTACCTCGAACGTAATAACCTTTTATCCCCACATCAGTATGGCTTTCGAAAAAATAAATCTACTTGCGATGCAGTTCAAGATGTAACAAGTCATGTAATACAGCAGTTAAACAATAATAAAAAAGTCCTAACTCTGTTCTTGGATCTTGCAAAAGCTTTCGACACCGTTCCCATCCCCACCCTTCTGCTCAAGCTTGAAACTATGGGTGTTAGAGGTACACAACTGGAACTTTTCCGGAGCTACCTAACCAACCGAACACAAATTGTTAGGATTGATAAATATATCAGTAACGAGCTTCCCATCTGCTACGGGGTCCCCCAAGGTAGTATATTAGGTCCCACCCTCTTCTTAATATTTATAAACGATCTGTGCAATCTTAATATCCCTAATGGCAAAGTTATTGCATATGCAGATGACACTGCCATCACATTTACAGCCGATAGTTGGTCAGACCTTGAACATGTAGCTCAAAGTGGTTTCGAAACAGCTCTGGAATGGCTCATCTCACATACCCTTACACTAAATACCAACAAAACAAACTTTCTTACTTACTCGATCAGCCCAGTCACACAACCACACACTCCAATAACAATAAAAGCACATGTTTGTCAAACTAAAACTTCTTGTCACTGTTCATCTATTGCATCTGTTGAACATATAAAATATTTGGGCGTACTGCTAGATAAACACTTAAACTTTAAGTCGCAAATAAATCTAGTCACTGCAAGAGTCCGTAAACTGATTTATGTGTTTAAAAACCTTCGACATGTAGCAAATTTAAAAACCATACGAACCGTCTATTTTGCTTTATGCTCCTCTATTGTTAAATATTGTATTTCTTGCTGGGGCGGTGCGGCAAAAACTACTCTGAAGCCTCTGGAAATAGCCCACAGAGCTGTTTTAAAAGTTTCCACCTTTCGCCCTATCTTATATCCTACCAGTGAGTTGTACAAAGATTGGAAAATTCTTAACGTAAGACAACAGTATATCCTACAAGCCGTCCTACTACAACATCGTAAAACCCCATTCAAAAAAATTACAAAACGTCGAAAAGATTTAGTATGTATAGTACCGCAAACTCGATCACCCAGCATTAAAAGATTTTGCTACTACCAAAGCCCGAATTTGTATAATAAAATTAATAAACTCTGCAAAATCTATGGTATGACGTACCAAAAATGCAAAAAGGCAGTTTACTCACTTCTCCAAAACAAAACCTACGATGAGACAGAAAAGCTCCTAACAGCATAAATAAATAAAGTACACGTCAAATCGCAGCGCCAGCTCGTACTCACGCGCGCACACACACTCACCCATACACACACACACACACACACACACACACACACACACACACACACACACACACACACACACACACACACACACACACACACACGCACGCCCACAAACATGCCCACACAATCACACTTTTTAGCTTTACACTACTTTTATATTATTTTCGTTATGTATTAGCTTTAGTCATAAAACTGTTGTAGAAGAAAAGTCAATACTGTGTACAATACAGTTATAATATCCAATGGGGACTGGCACTGTACTCCCTTATACAGGTTATTCTATAACCTAGCTGGGAATGCAGCACCTCACCACCATTTCAGTTGTAGTTTTAGTACACTCAATTTGTCAACCCTTTAAAATGTACTACAATGCTCTTATGATGATTAAACAATTTTAATTTTAATTTTTTTTTTTAATATCTGGTTGACCGAGCTTTGCTCGGTATTTTTTGGTAAATTGTGTTTAAAATAATAAGTTTATGTTCAAGTTGATTATCGATAAAGTTGGTCATTGAAAACATGAATAAAACGACATTTTATAAAAATGAATCCTAGCTAGATCGATTTATCGCCCCCAAAACCCCTTGTATACTAAATTTTATGAAAATCGTTGGAGCCGTTTCCGAGATTCAGATTATATACAGTGAAACCTGGTTAAGTGGGACCTGGATAAGTGAGAAACCTCTATTATTGAGAGTTGCAATGAGGTCCCGGTACTTTTTCATTGAATTACCTCTGTTAATGAGACTTTTCGAACCTGGTTAAATGAGATTTGAATTTTAAGATGTGTTCGATGTTTACCTCTATAATTCGGACTCTGTAGCTCAATTCCCTGTCTATGTGAGACAAATTAATCAGATTGGGACAGGTTTTGACACGTTTGTTTACAAACATTTGAATGTCTTTCGCACATGCTATGTTTGTCAGTACTATCTCAGGTTTTGACCAAAAAACAAGGCAATAAAAGTATACAGAATGTCCAAACGTAAATATAAAATGTTATCAGCATCTGAAAAATTAAAATTATGTTCCATCAGAAAAATTGAATAATGGTACATTTTGACCTCTATAAGCAGGGGGGCCTCTGTAAATGAGACAGCTATAATTTTAAACCTGCTTAGTTGGAAAACTGGATTAATGGAAACCCTCAATAATTGGTACATAATTCTTCGTCCCTCGAGATCCCAATTAATCAGGTTTCACTGTATATATATATATACAAGAATTGCTCGTTTAAAGGTATAAGATTTTCAGACTCACTAGAAGACTAAACCATTTGTTATTTGATATTTTGGTTCTATGTAAAGTTTTAAAACTCATTTTGTATTGATGAATATCTAGCTTAAACATAGTTGTCTAAAGTGTGGATGTACTATAAACCTCTGTCTACTCCTTCGGGAATATAGGGGTGATGCTATTTTACGTTAAGTGTTGTTAAAAGTCTGTGTTCCTCAACTTAAACACTAAAAGGAACCGTTGCATATGTAAAAATAAATAAAAATAATTTGACGATTTAAAAAAAAAATCAGCAGCGATAACCGTTATATGACATATGTCAAAGAATCATAAATAATTAGTACTATAACCACCTGTGAGGATATTACGGTTTTCCTTGCTGTTTACGAGATAATTAACTTTTCCATACTAGCTTCACACAAATTTTTCGTAAAAAAATTATAAGTCCTTCGTTTTTGTGCAGAATTAACTCGGGTGTGATTTTTGAATAAAGTAATAACTAATAGAAGCGATAACCGGCAAAAAATCCCGCACTTGCAAATTAAAATCCCTAAGTCTTCTGGAGGCGATTTTCGATCCACAGTGTCACAGATTTCTAAATAGTTACTACAGTGTGTCGCCATAATTGCAAACAGTTCAACGCGTGTATCGCAGTAGGCCATGCAGCTCTGATGCAGCTGCCCTGCAATATGTTGAATAAGAAAACCAAAAGCTATTGTTTTTAAATTTCAGAAATCATCACAATATTTTGGGTAACTAATGTTTGAAAATAGTTATTAAACAAACAATTTCAGATTTCACAATCATTTTGAATCATTATATTAGCTTACCGAACGAATCGTTCTACTTCAATAGACGTATGACAGTATGGTTGTGTGTGTTATTTTGTGACAGTGGCGAATTATGTTGACGTTTTTGAGAAGCTCAAGCTTTATAATTATTACATTTTTAATATCAAATCATATCAGAAGTTCTTATTTAATTTTTACAACAGAAACCACACAGTTTATTCGAATTCTCTAGTGTTCAACTACATTTCTCATACAAGTGGCAAATGTTTCACAATCAAAATGTACTTTCCAATAGGATGGCCCAAAGTTCTGAAAAATCTAGGTGCAGATAATCAAATTATAAAACAAATCGTTTCGAATAGAGACAAGATATTGTTTGCTTCATTGAGCGATGACTGCCTCGCAGTATGGTTTTGTAAGGTATGTTTATCTTTATGTGAACATTGAGGTCATATTGACAAACTACATGCATTTCATCTATGGTCACAGTTTGCAATGAAATTCACTATTATGTGATGAACTGTTTAATACAGTTAATAACAATCTGCTGTTAATAATTATTATTTAAGATTAGAAAATTAGAAAACACTGTAATGTCTTTATCTGGTTATCATATCATTTCTTATTATCACTATAAAACATCGCAATATTTTTTGTACAACTGCATTAGTTATCAACTGCAACATCTTGGTATGTTTAATAAACTTTAGTTTACTTTTGAATCAGTCATATATCATAGTAATATGTTTTTTGTTTATGTGTTATTGAATAATAAATAATTTGCTTTTGCATTTGCAAACCAAGATGAATAAAATTATTGTTGTAACTGACTTTGACATCAGGTTTACAGTTGTAAACTTGATGTCAAAGTCAGTTACAATATGAAGTACGAACAGTACTCAACATTAGATCTTATGAACTTTTTGAATGAAAGAGCTCATTTAATATTTTTAGTTTTCTAGTGTTAAAGTACAACTTTATTGTACTTTAGATCAACATCAGACTTATAGTTATTCATTAAAGAATTTCTGCAAGGCTGCGTTAGAAAGTGAAATAGAAGAAAGTGAAGAATTTATTTTAATTTATGAACTAATAGCAGTTTCTCTGAAAAAAAATACGGTTTTAAATTTATGCAAGCAAGAATGCTTACCTGTTAATTGGTTTGTCACTTTAAAAATTTGAGTAAAAGTTCAACATCAGACTTATAGTTATTCATTAAAGAATTTCTGCAAGGCTGCGTTAGAAAGTGAAATAGAAGAAAGTGAAGAATTTATTTTAATTTATGAACTAATAGCAGTTTCTCTGAAAAAAAAAATACGGTTTTAAATTTATGCAAGCAAGAATGCTTACCTGTTAATTGGTTAGTCACTTTAAAAATTTGAGTAAAAGTTTTATAACAAAATGTATTTTTATTTAATATCTTCCTGAGCGATAGTTAAGGGATAGTAATTCTAGGGTTAAGGGCCACTAAAATTTTCGCCATTTCATTTTAAAAAGTGTGCCACATGCCTCAATCTCAGGTGGTTCTACCTAATAACCCAAATGTCTCTGTTCTAGCCGACTGTCCCCATAGTGTACCATAAGAGGAGCACAGAATCTCTCCAAAGACTCGGAGTCAATGTTGGTGTGGAGTGGAAACCGGATTCTTCTATGATATGCATTTCTGTAAGTAGAGTACTGAATATATATTTAGTGTATTTGCTTAATACCTGTTTGTTTCATATTACAAACATATATAAACTCTTCCCTTTTACCCTTGGCCTGCAGAATGTGCAGAATGTCAACTGCTATGATCTTAAGTACAACTTTGTTGATAATAGTTTAAATTAAAAATGAAATCTATACATAATGTAATGACTTATTAGAACATTAGGTACAGCAACCTACAACATGAAATTCTCTATTCCAGACATCAGAAGGCCACCTAATACTGTATAACGTAGAAGCCCACAGTGAACAGACAGCGTACCAACAATATGATCCCCCCACTGCTAGTTTGCGAAGAGACTCTGCTGAACTATTCGTGAAAGAAGTCATACCATCACTGAAAATCACTCTGGTAATATTTTAATTACTAATGTTAAAAATGTACATTGTTAATTTTGCATTTATTGTGTTTATTCAATTATATCTTCAAATGAGATAATACATGTGTCCACAATGCCGGACAAATCATAGCAAAAAAAAGTGATAAAAATTAAATCAATGTAATGTATAGATATGATCTACTTATACAAATATTATAATAATAATAATAATATTCCACAACTATCACACAACGCCATCTAGTCCCAAGCTAAGCAGAGCTTGTGTTATGGGTACTAGACAACTGATAAACATACTTATATATTTCTAAATACATACATATTATAGATAAATTACACCCAGACACAGAACAAACGATCGTGCTCATCACACAAACATTTGTCCTGGGTGGGAATTGAACCCACAACCTCCGGCATAGCAGTCAGGGTCACTAACCACTAGACCAACAGGCCTGTCAATTATAAAGAGGTAAAAATAGATCAGCCATATTTCCCATAACAATATTATAAGGAGGACTTCCCTGACCGGGATAAACAATTATTTTTGTTGGCTTAGGGTTTTGGGTCCAATTTTGTATGAAACGTGACACCTTAGTGAGTTTGTATGTAGCAGGTAATCTTCGAAACTACTGCACAAATTTCAAAAATTCTGTCTGTCATAGAGATCTAGGCTATTGTAGAGAGCCATAGGACATGTGTCCCGTGTGGTGCCTGACGTCAAGAATAGCATCACCCTATTTCTTCCCGTGGGTGTCGTAAAAGGCGACTAAGGGACTTACTAGAGAACGGGCAGCAGCATTCTCTATGCATTTTACCACCTTACTGCGATCGCCAACCCGCCTGCCAAGCGTGACGATTATGGCAAAGCCTCCCAAATTGGGGGAGGCCTATGTCCAATAGTGGACGTCTTACGGCTGTAATGATGATGATGATAGGACATGTTTTATGTCAAAACATGTGGATGAATTCGTGGGCAGAACTAATATGGTGCATGTAGTGTATTGAAACCTATCATAACACACGGTAATAAATTACTCTGGCATTTTGGTATGTAAGTACTTTGTTTGATAGTAAAGGAGTTACTAATCTTGCTATAAAACACTTTAATGACCAGTAGCTTAACTTCAGGTATTGCGAAATAGACAAATGAGAGAATTTTGTTGTTAAATATTTATAAGTCATAACCCATGAGCATAGATAGCAGAAAGTACCTACTTTATATTTAAATAAAGTTTGGCCTACTTACTCAACGATAAAAATACTGTAATTATTCATGGTATATGCATATAATTTTTTACTAGCATTTCGCGACTCGTCTGCATGAATTTCGTATTTTCCCCTACAAAGTTCAGCACCCGCTTCACCTCTTTTAAAAGGTGATTTTAGAAAAATAATGGTATCGCTATTCGGTATTCATTTTGTTATGTATTTGGGTCAATTTTTAAATGTTTCGTCATTTAATCTTTAAATTATGCATTGAGTTATGCACTTAGTAAAATCATCACCTAAACAAAGCAAGTTCAAAAACTAAAACCCAACTAATGAAAAATCACGCTCTAAAAACAGGAAAATGTTCTCATCTGAAAGCCGTGGCCGTATACCACTTTGCCTTAAAGCTTGTGATCGGTTAGTCGACATATACACGGACGTAATACTATCGCGGCGGGATTTTTCGCACATTGGACTTTCAACTCTCGGTTTTGAACAGAGCATTGAGAATCCAACTGAGTGCAGCGCGAGTGAGTCTCAGCGCGTCGAAAAATTTAAATTCAAAATATTTATTTCAGATATAAGTCCGTATAGGATAAGTTTTTAACCAGTACGCAAATTTTAACAAATTAAACTTAAACGAGTTATAATAACCATGCAATTTTTATTTTGATATATCTTAGTACAATATAAAATAAGTTATCGTTAACGAAAGATGTTTATTTTGAAACTGGTTTTTATGGTAAGTTGCGCGCGGCGCAGCGCGATGGCGAATGTGAACGACCGAGCGTAGCTACAAGTACCTACCAGCTGTTTGATCGGTCAAAATTCGAAGTACCTACGCCGGCGCGCGGTTTCTGAATCATTCCTATTGCCAACATCATATTACGAAATATGTAGCGTGTCCACAGTTTACTGATTTAAGGTCGGATAAAAATTAAAAAAGTATTGAAAAAATAGTTGAAATGTGTTCTATTACTGATACTGAAACACCAAAAAAAAATTGCGCACTGGTTAAAAAAAAAATCCTGCATAATGTTAGTAGTAATACAACTTACTCTAATGTTAGTATTAAATTAAAGAAAATAAAATAAAATATTAAAAACACAGTGTTCGATTTTAAACTCTACTGCTAAACAGTGGGTTGAAACCCCAGTGTGCGAAAAAAATCCCTCACTACCGTTAGAACATATTGTTTATGTTGCTCCAGGTCGTTTTTAGGGTTCCGTTGCCAAATGGCAAAAAACGGAACCCTTATAGATTCGTCATGTCTGTCTGTCTGTCTGTCTGTCTGTCTGTCTGTCTGTCCGTCCGTCCGTATGTCACAGCCACTTTTTTCCGAAACTATTAGAGCTATGCTGTTGAAACTTGGTAAGTAGATGTATTCTGTAAACCGCATTAAGATTTTTACACTAAAATAGAAAAAAAACAATAAATTTTGGGGTTCCCCATACATAGAACTGAAACTCAAAAACCTTTTTTTTCATCAAACCCATACGTGTGGGGTATCTATGAATAGGTCTTCAAAAATGGTTATGAGGTTTCTAATATCATTTTTTTCTAAACTGAATAGTTTGCGCGAGAGACACTTCCAAAGTGGTAAAATGTGTGTCCCCCCCCCGTAACTTCTAAAATAAGAGAATGATAAAACTAAAAAAAATATATGACGTTGACCATGTAAACTACCACCGAAAATTGGTTTGAACGAGATCGAGTGATTAGTTTTTTTTTAAAACGTCATAAATCGTAAACCGCAATTTACCTTACATTCAAACAACTGAAATATAAAATTAAAAAAAAACATTTATTTTTAAACCGAGAATACCTATAGGTTTGTACGGAACCCTCGGTGCGCGAGTGTGACTCGCACTTGGCCGGTTTTAAAACGTCATAAATCGTAAACAGTAATTTACCTTACATTCAATCAACTAAAATATAAAAATAAAAATAAAAAATATTTTTAAACCGAGAATACCTACAGGTTTGTACGGAACCCTCGGTGCGCGAGTCCGACTCGCACTTGGCCGGTTTTTTCCTGAGCCAGACCTCCTTCATCTAATTTAAAAACTTTACCTCTTTATACCTAATATTATTGTTGATATAGATTTATGAAAGCTTATTTATTCTTAGGCAGTTTTACACACGATATAGGTAATTATGAATACTTTATTTAATATTACGAATTTTAGAATAAGTTTGGCTTTGTAGAGCGTTGTTTTTATCACTTAGACCTGTGCAACAGACTTCTAAAACTTCATGCCTGTGTATTGAGAATAACTTCTTTTTTCATGAGGACTTTTTACCTGAAAGTCTCGGGTGGATTTAAGTCAGTATTATTTTTTATCTCTCCTTCCAGTTAAAAGAGGTGCTGGTGTGGGATGGACAGATCACTCGAATGTGCTGTATATCGGGCACGGAGATTCTCGTCTGCACCACCAGAGCCCACCTACTGCGGTACCGATGGGACGGTACACAGAACAGGGACTACTGTCTCGATTTAGGACGAATACCGTTCTCTATTAACCAACAGGTTTCTAAAGGTAATGAAATCAAGCTATTCTTAATTACACTAACCACATACAGGACAAAGTATTTTGGTAACCCAGGTATTCTCTATGAGATTGTCAGTAACATCAAGGCGTTTATTAAGGAGCTGGAGTGAATCGAATGATCTTTTATGAATTTCGAATGAATTTTCAAAAACAAACAATAAAATCGCATCTCGATTACAGTGATACTTTGGACATGAGGTCTATGGGTGAAAGATAGCACATAACCCACCCAACCCCCAAAAAATTTTGTCGGTCTATGCGCCAAACACCCTGTATACAATAAAATATAAATACTTCTAATCGGACCTTGCCGCACCGTTTTAACTTGAAATCAGCTTCCAAGGCTAAGTAATTACTTAGTACTGACGGCAAATAACTTCGAAGAATAGGTACATTACTGTATGGCCTTCATATAATATTAATACTCCGACCCTGGGAGTTTGTGCATCTGTGATCTATGTCTGTAATTTACGCATACACAATAAATGGGAATTCGTTTTATATCAAACTAGCTTCTGCCCGCGACTTCGTCCGCGTTAAATTTCTTGTTTCCCCGACCTTTCACGTCGCGTTGAATCGCCTACCCGTGCGATTTTCCCCGTTTTTGCAACATTTTTCATTACTGCTCCGCTCCTCTTGGTTGTAGCGTGATGTTATATAGCCTATAGCCTCCCTCGATAAATAGGCTACTCAACACAAAAATAATTTTTCAATTCGGATCAGTCGTTCCTGAGATTAGCGCGTTCAATCAAACAAACAAACAAACAAACAAACTCTTCAGCTTTATAATATTTTATTTATATCAAATTTGCCTAAGTAATAATATCCACACAGGTCGATAGATCACGTTAAGCAACACTTGCTGCGGTTGGTCCGTGGATGGGTGACCATCTTAACATGCCAAGACCCGTCCGTGCCTCGGAAAGCACTATAAGCCGTTGGTCCCGGCTGCCATTCGTGGCAATTGAACAGTCGGTCGTTACGGGTCGTTAGAAGCCCGAAAGTCTGGCAATCAGGCCTACCAAGGGATATCGTATTATCCAGTAACTGGTCTGTGTAGGTCAGATAGGCAGTCGCTCCATGTAAAATTCTGGTATGCATCCGGTTACACTGGAAGCCGACCCCAACATACATAGCTGGAAAAAGGCTAGGCTTAATTATTTAAATAAATAAATATGGTTTGATTAATAAGATTAAATCTATATCTATACTTATATACTTATTACTTATCTATACTAATATTATAAAGCTGAAGAGTTTGTTTGTTTGTTTGATTGAACGCGCTGATCTCAGGCACTACTGGTCCGAATTGAAAAATTCTTTTTGTGTTGGGTAGCCTATTTATCGAGGGAGGCTATAGGCTATATAACATCACGCTACAACTAAGAGGAGCGGAGCAGTAATGAAACATGTTGCAAAAACGGGGAAAATTTATTCCTTTTGAGAGTTTCCGTTGCGTGCGCTGCATAAACGGTTAAAGTAACGCAAAAATCATGTATGACGGAATTGTTCCTTTGAAAAAGTTCTAAAAAAAAGTCCGCGAGAGCATATGTCTATCTTTTAAGGTTGACTCACTATAACTCAAAAGGAGCGAGCAGCAACACTAGCAGGCAAATCGATGCGACGGGAAGGGTCAGGGGAGCAAAAATTTGACGCGGACGAAGTCGCGGGCAGAAGCTAGTTTACTTATAATATTATAAAGCTGAAGAGTTTGTTTGTTTGTTTGTTTGATTGAACGCGCTAATCTCAGGAACTACTGGTCCGAATTGAAAATTTTTTTTTTGTGTTGGGTAGCCTATTTATCGAGAAAGGCTATAGGCTGTATAACATCACGCTACAACCAAGAGGAGCGGAGCAGTAATGAAAAATGTTCCAAAAACGGGGAAAATCGCACGGGTAGGCGATTCGACGCGACGGGAAGGGTCGGGTGAAAAAGAAATTTAACGCGGACGAAGTCGCGGGCAGAAGCTAGTCTATATATATAAAAGAAAGTCGTGTTAGTTACACTATTTATAACTCAAGAATGGCTGAACCGATTTGGCTGGAAATTGGTGGGGAGGTAGCTTAGAACCAGGAGACGGACATAGGATACTTTTTTTAATCCCGTTCAACTATAAAGAGGAAAGATTTAATTGTTTGTTTGTATTGAATAGGCTCCGAAAGTACTGGTCCGAATTGAAAACTTCTTTTTGGGTTGGGTAGCCTATTTATTGAGGAACGCTATATGGTATATAACATCTCAATACTATTTAAAGGACCGGAGCAGCAACGAAAAGTAGACGAAAATTGGCAGGCAATTCGATGCGACGGGAAGGTTCAGGGAAGCAAAACTTTGACGCGGAACAAGTCGCGGGCAGAAGCTAGTGAATTATAATAATATCTTATAATTTGCTTTATATCAGACAAGAAGCATTGGCATTAATGGTAGTTTGTCGCCCCTTCTAATACCCACACATATATAAACTCACGCCTTCTTCCCATGGGGATAGGCAGAAACTACAGAACGCCACCTGCTACGATTCTTACATACTCAACTAGCTTCTGCCCGCGACTTCGTCTGCATAAATGTCGGTTATCGCGGACGCAGACAAAGTCACGGAATAAAAAGTAGCCTATGTCCTTTCTCGGGCTCTAAACTATCTGTGTACCAAATTTCATTTAAATCGGTTCATTAGTTTTAGCAGGAAAGCGAGACAGACAGACAGAGTTACTTTTGCATTTATAATATTAGTGTGGAAGTGTGGATTTGCTGTTTACGTTCATAAATCTAGTCATACACGCACGCCGTTTGCGAGTTATACACACCTGACCTTTCTGAAGAACATCACCTATTAAGTCACTACATGTCCTCCTAGGGCGTCCCCTCACGGCGTTTCCACTCACATCTGCCTTGCGAAATACCTTTTGTTAGTCGCCTGTCATTTATCCTCTCAACATGACCAAACCATGTAAGCATATTCTTTTGAATTTTTGTCCCAACATCTTCTTTTAAACCGCAGTGTTCCATTGTCACATCATCTACAAAGATAGGGGTTCCCCTTCTAATAATTCCCCAACTAAGCTAAATGTTATCCTTTTTCTAATGGAAACCAAATTTTTGGCCGAAAATTTCAGCTGAGCCGATATTAGAAGACAATACGCATGTGAACGACATAGAATACTCCCCGCTTGTGTGCGGTTTCGGAATAACGCTCAATGACGGACGGGCGGCGTATCTAACGGCGCCCAATCTCAAGTTTGATCCTAATGTGAGTATTAAAAAATACTTATTTTTCCTTAATTTTTATCGATGTTTTAATAATAATGCCTGTTATTCCGGATATTAAAACTGACGACGACGACGTGAGATTTATTACGATTTTTTTTCGGTTTAACTCTTGCATTTTTTCGGGATTTCCCGACTTATTTCTAAGGGTGAGCATGACCATGCTGCGGCTTAGAGCTCATGAAAAACATCTCTGTTTGAGTACAGAACTAAAGCGGATAAATAGGTACTTGTTATTACGAATAAAAATAAACTACATTTTGCTGGTTTATTGAAATGTATGACGTTTTTCGATAGTACCTGGCAGAACGAATTTGAACAGGCAGTTTTTTTTTATCGTAGTATCAATAACATGAGAATAATTCTTTGTAAGAACAAAAAAAATAATTAAATGTAATATTTTTACTAAAACATGTTTTAACAATCCCAGATATTATTGGACACAGATTTAATGGTAAGAAATTGTAAAGCGAGTGTTGTAATAATTGATTTTAGACCCTAAAGCACGCTATTGAGTCTCCTCAAAAGTTTAAATTCGTGTGTTGTTGTCCTTGTAGATTTCCTTTATGGCACATTTTAATGAATTACCCAGCCAGATCCTTTGTGTGATAGGCAGCTGCAATGGGACAACCTTTGCCAATGTTTTTGCGTGCTTATACTCCTATGAGATCTGTCTTCGGTCGTATAGTATATCAGTTTCTCAACTATTTATATTTTTAAGAGGAAGTTGGTCTTCTACGATACCTCACATAATAAAATATCTTTGTTTGATATAGTTTCTTGTTTGTAGGCTGTTCAAGGCATTTGGGCACCCGGCATCGATGACGCGACTTGCGCTAGAGTCAACCATAAGTTTAGATTAATTGCTATTGGCAGGAAAAAGTGAGTATCAATTATATTATACCGACGACAAGTAGAAACCTCTGATAAAAATTGTTTAAAAAAATAAACATATATCAATCAATTTATGTAGGTGACCATCATTAATCATTTCTTTTTTAATATTTCAGTTCTCAAGTGGATGTATTCACGATAGACGAAGCTACGGGCGGCTTGGAACTGTCACATACGATGGTGCTCAGTTCCAAAGACTTCCCGGGCGATCCTGGACCTGTTAAATGTGTGAGGTAAAGTCCCCTTATTATTTGTATTGATGAGTTTTTTTCTCATGTAGTTCGAAATATGCAAGGTTAAATTGAATTTGGTAGCGAAACTTCACAGAATAAATGGGAATGCGCAGCAAAAAGTAATTGATTACTTTTTCATTATATTTTATGTTATTGTTTTACATTTATGCTATTGCTGACAATCCTGGTACTCACGACACAGGGAATCCTAGCATAAGGACCATTATACTAGTGTAAATGACATTTAAAAAACAAAAAAATATATTTTTTTAAATTTAATTTTAACGAAATTGAAGGGGCAAACCTTCAATTTCGTTAAAATTAAATTAAATATACCTTTAAGATTGTTGTGTGTATTAAATATTGTTAATTTAACATGACCTCGTTTATAGCTATACATCATCATGATAAAAAAATCGTTTGTCAGCAAAGTTTGTTAAGTTTTTGTACCGTCATTTGTGGCTGATGGCTTTCCTATTGTGATGCATCGTATTCCTTATTAAATGCATTTTGATACTATTTTCAGATGGACAGCAGACGGTCGAGCTGTGGCAGTTAGTTGGGAGAGAGGGGGCGTGTCCATATGGAGTACGTTTGGAGCCCTACTCATGTGCTCGTTGGCGTGGGACTATGGACTCAACCAGGACCTTAGCAAGTCCAACCCACTGGTTGTGTCTAGTTTAGTAAGTATATTATATTGTTAGTTGGGAGAGGATGTGTCCATACCGCGTACGTTCTGAGCCCTACACTCATATACTCGTAAATGTGGGACTATGGACTCAACCAGGACCTTAGCAAGTCCAACCCACTGGTTGTGTCTAGTTTAGTAAGTATATTATATTGTTAGTTGGGAGAGGATGTGTCCATACCGCGTACGTTCTGAGCCCTACACTCATATACTCGTAAATGTGGGACTATGGACTCAACCAGGACCTTAGCAAGTCCAACCCACTGGTTGTGTCTAGTTTAGTAAGTATATTATATTGTTAGTTGGGAGAGGATGTGTCCATACCGCGTACGTTCTGAGCCCTACACTCATATACTCGTAAATGTGGGACTATGGACTCAACCAGGACCTTAGCAAGTCCAACCCACTGGTTGTGTCTAGTTTAGTAAGTATATTATATTGTTAGTTGGGAGAAGATGTGTCCATACCGCGTACGTTCTGAGCCCTACACTCATATACTCGTAAATGTGGGACTATGGACTCAACCAGGACCTTAGCAAGTCCAACCCACTGGTTGTGTCTAGTTTAGGAAGTCTATTATATTGTTAGTTGGGAGAGGACGTGTCGGTATCGCGTACGTTCTGAGCCAAACACTCAAATGCTCGCAAATGTGGGACTATGGACTCAACCAGGACCTTAGTAAGTCCAACCCACTGGTTGTTTCCCATTATGATGATGATGATACTTAATACAAAAATATGTAATATATTTATCGAAAATAAAGTAGGATAAGTTATTATAAAGTATGGTTACCCAAAATTGGTACTATTGCATAGTTGTTATTGTTTGCAAAGTTGTAAAGTATTATTATTTTCTTTAGGAATGGGCGACAGAAGGATACCAGCTATGGATGGTGAAAGTGGAGGGAGATTCAAGTACCAACATTATTCAACTGGACTTCGTCAAAAGTCCACTCAGCGTCAACCCTTGCATGGTAAGTAGACACTTACATGGTAAGTAGATAGACATCTACCCATTTGAATAAAAGGGAGTTTGCATTTCGATTAATTATCTTGAATGAAAACCATTATTGTACTAAGATTTGAACAAAGGATATGCGTGTTTTTTTATTACCTACCTAAGTCCACCTTAGGTAAAAGGTAGAACGGGCTGGTGTCCGCAACTTCACGTCTAAGTGCGTATTTTGCTTATAAGTCCACCTTAATCTATCATTAGCCAGTCTCATCTATTCAATTTTAATACATTTTGCTGGACTATCTAGTTTTTAACCCTCGGCGCAAAAAGATGGGTGTTATACGTTTGACCGCTATGTGTCTGTATGTCTGTCTGCAGCACCGTAGCTCTTAAACGGGTGAACCGATTAGGTAGGCTTCCTAGCGGTGGTTTTTAGAAATGTTTCATCCAAAATTGGTTCAGCCATTTAAGAGCTACGGTGCCGCAGACAGACATACAGACACACATAGTGGTCAAACTTATAACCGCCGTTACGACACTTCAAAATATTAGATACAATTTCTTACTAAACCTAGAAGACTTCTTCTTTGGTCGGCGGTTTTATAAATCTGACTTTTTGTTGTCATTATTGATCTCAATTTTAAACACCCGACATAACTATAATTTCTGATCTTTTCAGAGTAACCAAAGACACCTTTACCTACAAGCGGACGACAAACTCTATATCAACCTCGAAGACAACCTAACGAAACGAACAAAGATCTCCATCATAGACTCGTCTTCAGAGATCTATCAGGCAGAGAATGGGCTACCAGACCAGCCTAATATGGAGTATGAGAGCAGTACCAACTATAGGGAGTTTATTGATGACAATGAGTGCAGGAAGCAGTGGATTATATTGCCGCTGCCGGCAACATATATTGCTACAAATTGGCCACTGAGGGTGAGTTGGTTTGTATATGAATGTAATATACTGCGTCGCTGCTTGGCTAAGTAGTCCGGGCTTTTGGCTAAGTAATAACAGCAGCACGGCTCGATCTATCAAGCTATGTTACGTTTACTGCGCTTGATCCCGAATAACATTTATGGATCTTTGACGTGTCATTACGGGTCAAAGCCCGAAAGTCTGGCAACCAGTCTTACCCTGGGTTATACCCAGAGATATTGTAATACTGAGTAACTGGTTTGTGGAAGGTAGATAGGCAGTCCTGCATGTAAAATAATAGTATTCAGTTGCATCGGATTTGACTGAAAGCAGACACCAACATAGTTAGGAAACCGCAGGCACCAACATAGTTAGGAAACCGCAGGCACCAACATAGTTAGGAAACCGCAGGCACCAACATAGTTAGGAAACCGCAGGCAGAGATTTTACCTATACTAGACCCATATTGCGCCAATTATGTTTAAGTCCCATGTAATAGATGTCCAGTCTATTGCATCAAGCAGGCATCCAGACTGTGGGCTATGTACTGAGAATTTTCTGATGGAAAAACCTGATAACACTGCCGGACTTGGGCATCAAACCACCCAGGACCTCATGCTCAGTAGTAACGCTTTGCGTCCACTAGAACAACGAGGAAATCACGAGGCGCACAATCCACACTAATATTATAAATGCAAAAGTAACTCTGTCTGTCTGTCTCGCTTTCCTGCTAAAACTACTGAACCGATTTAAATGAAATTTGGTACACAGATAGTTTAGAGCCTGAGAAAGGACATAGGCTACTTTTTACCCCTGTAGTACGTTCCCGCGGGATAATTTCCGACCTCCACACGGGCGAAGCCGCTGGCAAAAGCTAGTTATAAATAAATGAATAAACAAACTTAATTTTTTTGTTGCGCCACTTCTGCTTCTCGGCTAAAGCACTAGGAAGTGGTGAAGGGTGGGCGTTTTGAGGGACTGTCTTGTGTAGTTATGACGTACGAAAAGTGCTGATCCACAGCCTAATTTGAATAAATGACTTGATTTTATTTCCTTTCACAGTACAGCGCAATAGACGAGACAGGCGTAAACGTATGCGTGGCCGGTCGCACAGGACTGGCGCACTACAACTGTTTGTCGAGACGATGGAAGCTGTTCGGTAACGAAGCTCAAGAGAAGGACTTTGTGGTCGCGGGCGGCATGCTGTGGTGGAGAGAGTACATAGTTATAGGTATACCTACATATTGAGAATATATTTTTACGAAGTTTTGGTCACATTCCGATTTACTATCTATATCTATACTATCTGTACTAATATTATAAAGCTGAAGAGTTTGTTTGTTTGTTTGATTGAACGCGCTAATCTCAGGAACTACTGGTCCAAATTGAAAAATTCTTTCTTTCTTTCTTTCTTTCTTTTCTTTCTCTTTCTTCTTTTTGTGTTGGGTAGCCTGTTTATCGAGAAAGGCTATAGGCTATATAACATCACGCTATAACCAAGAGGAGCGGAGCAGTAAAGAAAAATGTTGCAAAAACGGGGAAAATCTCACGGGTAGGCGATTCGACGCGACGGGAAGGGTCGGGGGTACAAGAAATTCAACGCGGACGAAGTCGCGGGCAGAAGCTAGTCAAAATATAATTCTTAAAGTGGTGAAGGAAAACATCGTGAGGGGATCGAAGACATTGACGTTCAACGGCACACACCCTCGTAAAGTTATGGGCTGTTTATTTGTAATCCGTGTGTTGTCGGAAGTAAAGAGTAGCACTAGCACCGTCCAATTTCATCTCATGGGTGTCGTAGAATAGAATATATTTCTTCTCATGGGTGTCTTAAAAGGCGACTAAGACAATTACAAGAGAATGGGCACCAGCGTTCTCTATGCATTTTACCACTATACTACGATCGCCAACCCGCCTGCCAAGCGTGGCGATTATAGCTGGCGACCCAACAGTTGGCGTCTTTCGGCTTATATGATGATGAAGATTTGTACATAACGATTGAAGAATAATTTTTTACTGTATAGCACAACCTCTATAGATTAAATAGTAGATTGTATCATAAGGGAGCAAAATAATATTTTTACGGCGAGGGCGCTTTTTTGAATCCAGAGCGAAGTGAGGGATTCTAGAGTAGAATCCCGAGCGTAGCGAGGGATTCTTTAGTAGAATCCTGAACGTAGCGAGGGATTCAAAGTACGTCGCCCGAGCCAAAAATATATTTTGCGCCCGAGTGATACACTCTACTTTTCATCACCCACTATGAGAAAATAAAAGGCGCCTCATATTTTATTGTAATATTAATATTTAATGAAACAGAGTAACAACTAAATTGAAATTAAGTAGTATCTAATAATAAAACAACTAAAAACTTATATTTACATTTGAGACATTTTCACAATTTTGAAAATTAATTGTTACAGTTTTATTAGGAATAGAGATTGTTGTAGATTTAATTTTATTCTGCGTGTTTGAAATAATGTCAGAATCTGGCTCATTTTGAGGAAAATGTGACGGTGAATCTCTTTGTTTGGATGTAGATGGGCGCGGCGACAGTGGCATGGATGGATTAACTGAAGGTTGCAATTTAATGTTTTCCACGATGCGTTCACATGTTTTCGCCTTGTTCTCAATGGAATCTTCTATATATCCCTCTGCTACAGCACTCGACTTCCATCCTCCATGTCGCTTGAGAACAGTTAAGTCCGCTCCAGAATCTGCCAACAGGGTAGCAGAAGTGCGACGAAAACAATGTCCTGTATATAGCTTGATATCTGGTAACTTCAAATAAGTAGCGATTTCTTGTGGCATGTAAGAAATTTTATTTTTTCCCATAACTTGTTTGAAGCACTTGCCATTTTGATAACGGATGAAAAACCGATTGGTCTTTATATCAGCAGGACGCAGGTCCAGGTATTTCTGTACAATAGTTTTGTATTCTCCTCGGATTACGAAGGATCGGTCAGTTTTTGTTTTTGTGTCTGTCAGCTTTACTAACAGTAAATTATCCGAGTGATTTTCGACATCATCAACAGTTATTTTTAAAAGTTCATTGCCACGACAAGCTCCATGTACTCCGAAAATTAAAGCCACCTGTAACAAAACCGAATGTGAATAAGACAAGTACCTATCTATCGAAGTACAGGTTACAATAAAATGCGCATTTTAAAACACTGGTTATACTTTACTAATCCACCATATATACATACATAGTTACTTACTTTTACGGCAAGAAAGATGTTGTCGGGTGCCTCATTAAGGAAAGTCTCCACGTTTTTGACTGAGAACACTTTGGATTTTTTAGGTTTAAATCCATCAGACATCCTCTTCAGATACGCTATTAATTTCGAATATGTGTCCAGTTTTACGTCGTTATTAGAACTGACTGTTGATTTTAGCATTGAGTAGGTACTCCAAAGTGTGGAAGGTTGTTTAGTTTTGGCTAAGTACTGGAAGTAGGCCAAAAACACAGATTCTGAAAAATTCTTGGCGCCTCTTGAATTTCTCCATTCAATAAAATTACCATAAGCTTTCATATATTTCTCCTGGGATTTTGCAGGTAGTAGATTATCCATCACATTTCTTGCGTCAGTTCTAATCATTGATATATATGTCACTAGATTAGCAATTACCGCGTCAAAGCGTTGCCACTGGACATAAGGCCACAGCCTTATGCGTAGCTGACGTCAGTTCAGTGCTCTATGTGACGCCAACCGAGTGACGCGTGACAGAAAATATCCCCAAAATGGGTAAATGCGTTGTGAAAGAGTATGATTCAAGATCTCAAAAACATAATAAATTAACCGGAATTACTTTCCACACGTAAGTTTATTGTTTCAGTGTTTATATCAAAGCAAAAACGCAATAAAATGTAAAATTTTGTAAATTAGGTTCAGTGTTACCACTAAAAACTTAGTTTTAGTTTCCCACATTTGTGGGACTTTTTAATTTATGGAATAAAGGTTTTTTTTAATAATAAAATCGTTGCAGGGTGCCTAAAGATGCAGTACACCGTGACAAATGGGTAGAAATAATCCAATTGCTGAGACGAGAGACTAACTGGCTACCTACTAAATCTACTGTCATTTGTTCAAAGCACTGCCAATACAAAGAATATTCAAAAAGAAAATGTCTTAATTAATTTTATTAGTGATAAAATTCTAATACACATCCAATAAGAAATACATAATTCAAATAATTTAACTTAACGTTTAACTTTTTTTAAACGTTTTTTTTATGGCTTAAAACGATGGGTAATTCGAATGGGTAGGCAACCCCATCCCGTCATTGCATGTTTATATTGCGGTCTTTGTCTAATCTAAGCGCCAGTATTATTCTTGCGACTTGTGTGAGTGAGACAGATATATGTTTACTTTTAAATGTTTAGTAGTGCCAAAGCTACGTCGTCGCGTTTAAATAGTGGTAACAGTTTTTTGACATATTTTATTGAGGTTTGCATCTCTAGTTATTTAACTCAATGGTTCTAATACTATCAGGAGTTAATTCTATACTTTCACTGTCACTTGAAGAACTCATTTTTCAAAACAAAATCATGAATTTCTATCAATCCGTGAAAATTGACGAAAACGCGGGCTATAGTTCGCGCGTTTTTAATTTTATTTCTTTTTTTTTTGTATTCAGCCGGCGCGCGGCGCTACTATGGGCCGTCGCACCAGCCAGTCTTTATTCAAACAATATTTGCGTTCGATTTCTTGGGCGCTGAACACAAGATGTTCCAAATTCAAAAAGTGCGCGGCAAAGATAATTGCGGCGCACTTATAAAGAGGATTAAAAACTCATTACTGCCCGCTAAAAGTTTCTTATAGAAAACACCACCTTTGGGTGCACTTAAAGGCGAACCAAGTCGTCTTTTTCGAATAGATGGGATGAAAAAAATGTTCTTTAACCGTTCCTGGTTTTACACAGTAGGTACTGTCTCACAGGATCTGAATTCTTGGCCCTTAGGGAGGATCAGATTCAACCTGGAGTGTAAAAATAATGGTAAGAAATGCCGTAGATTATAAGCAAAACAAAGAAAACAGATGCGAAACTGGAGTTTTCTAAATCCGAGAGGAAGTGGGCCACAATCCACCACGCGGGCTCAATGCGGGTGTCACATGTCTTGGAATCTTTATGGTTCTAGAATAAACCGGTTTCCTCATGATGTTATGGCTATGCTATTAACGCTTTGCTATGGTAATATACTAATATAGTATACTAACTTAATTTTGACTTTTTATCCCACAGGATGCTACAGCATCCTTGACGGTCACGACGAGATCCGCTTCTACCCACGTGAAGCGAAACTGGACAACAAGTTCGCGAAAATAGTTCGCGTTCAGTCGCAAGTGTTCGTGCTGGACATACTGGACGATCAGCTCGTAGTGTTCGGAGCCGACGCGCTCGTCACCATATACGAGCTCAACTGTGTGGATAATGGTCAGTATAGCTTTAGTTTCAGCGAAAGCAAATCTCAGGTAGTTGTCCATCCGTTAAACGCCCTGGCACACTAAAATACCAGCAGTCGTCATAACTACTTTTAAGTTTTTGAGTTGCAGTTATTAAAAAAAAAAATAACTGTAGCGGTATCCAGTCTATATAATCTATCTGACTAGCCTATAGTGCCCCATTGCAAGGCAAAGACCTTAGTCTCCTTTATCAGCCAGCATACTTACTGCGACCGCCAACCCGCCTATCAAGCGTGGCGATAATGGCAAACCCCCCAATTTTAGGGACGATTATGTCCAGCAGTAGACGTCTTTCGGCTGAAATGATGATGATGATACTTAATTTATTCAGTGTCGTGACAAAATAATGAAATGATCATGATGATGATACTTCTTGACAAAATAATGAAATAATTCGATGAAGAATGATACTTAATTTATTCAGTGTCGTGACAAAATAATGAAATGATCATGATGATGATACTTCTTGACAAAATAATTCGATGAAGAATGATACTTAATTTATTCAGTGTCGTGACAAAATAATGAAATGATCATGATGATGATACTTCTTGACAAAATAATGAAATAATTCGATGGAGAATGATACTTAATTTATTCAGTGTCGTGACAAAATAATGAAATGATCATGATGATGATACTTTTTGACAAAATAATGAAATAATTCGATGAAGAATGATACTTAATTTATTCAGTGTCGTGACAAAATAATGAAATGATCATGATGATGATACTTCTTGACAAAATAATGAAATAATTCGATGAAGAATGATACTTAATTTATTCAGTGTCGTGACAAAATAATGAAATGATCATGATGATGATACTTCTTGACAAAATAATGAAATAATTCGATGAAGAATGATACTTAATTTATTCAGTGTCGTGACAAAATAATGAAATGATCATGATGATGATACTTCTTGACAAAATAATGAAATAATTCGATGAAGAATGATACTTAATTTATTCAGTGTCGTGACAAAATAATGAAATGATCATGATGATGATACTTCTTGACAAAATAATGAAATAATTCGATGAAGAATGATACTTAATTTATTCAGTGTCGTGACAAAATAATGAAATGATCATGATGATGATACTTCTTGACAAAATAATGAAATAATTCGATGAAGAATGATACTTAATTTATTCAGTGTCGTGACAAAATAATGAAATGATCATGATGATGATACTTCTTGACAAAATAATGAAATAATTCGATGAAGAATGATACTTAATTTATTCAGTGTCGTGACAAAATAATGAAATGATCATGATGATGATACTTCTTGACAAAATAATGAAATAATTCGATGAAGAATGATACTTAATTTATTCAGTGTCGTGACAAAATAATGAAATGATCATGATGATGATACTTCTTGACAAAATAATGAAATAATTCGATGAAGAATGATACTTAATTTATTCAGTTTCGTGACAAAATAATGAAATGATCATGATGATGATACTTCTTGACAAAATAATGAAATAATTCGATGAAGAATGATACTTAATTTATTCAGTGTCGTGACAAAATAATGAAATGATCATGATGATGATACTTCTTGACAAAATAATGAAATAATTCGATGAAGAATGATACTTAATTTATTCAGTTTCGTGACAAGATAATGAAATGATCATGATGATGATACTTCTTGACAAAATAATGAAATAATTCGATGAAGAATGATACTTAATTTATTCAGTTTCGTGACAAAATAATGAAATGATCATGATGATGATACTTCTTGACAAAATAATGAAATAATTCGATGAAGAATGATACTTAATTTATTCAGTTTCGTGACAAAATAATCTATAATAATCGTACTGTATAATTATAGTGTCCGTTTATCGTAATGTGAATATGCGAACAGCTCTATGTCAGTAAATTACCAACTTTCTGCTGTCACAACGAATTGGGAACACTATGTAAGGGTTTTTTTACTAGCCTGGGGGTCTAAAAAGGCCACATTAAGCATTTCTGCTAAAACTAATTCATATTGTGAATTCCCAGCAATACCTTAGCAATTCCTCTAACTTTCGTAAAATGGTGACACATATTAGCGATATCATACTCAATTCAATTCATATCCGAATCACATTTGGTGTAAATGTTGCAGCATGAAAAAAAAAGACCGTAATTTTACCGGTAAATATTTCTTTGAAGATTTAATAAATACAAGTGATTATTTCTAACTGTTGAAATGTTATTTAATTACAGTATGCATAAAAAATATAAAAATGTCACAGATAAGCCCTGAAAAGGGAAACTATAAACAACAAAAACTTTATAAGCTGGCAACGAATACATAAAAGTTTTCCCTTCAGATATGTCATAATTAGTCTGTGGTCTTAATGATCTGTGGTTATGTCATCAATAAACATCAACAAAATTTAATTATTTCATGCAAATTGGGTAATTTTTAATACAGAGTAAGTAAATACTTGTTTATCTTAAATCAATATTTAATTGTATCACTGTTCAAAGGTATTTAATTGGACGTAATAATTTGTAGGCATGGAATGAAAATTCTGCTCGTCTTTCTGCATGGATATAGTGGAAGTTCTGTCGTTGTTAAACCCTTCATCAAGATCACTGCAGCGTCTACTTCTGACCAGACTCGTGTGCCAGCACCAAGCTCTACCCCTGCCGATGCTACAACAGCGGCTTTGACTCTTCGAACTCGGCAATCAAGATACCGCAGTGAGTGGAGTTTTATAACCCTACAGCTATTTTTATTGAGACTAAGACTCATGATGACGATTGAAAATGATTATGATGTTATTTATATAACGTTTTTATGTGCCCTCTGGCTCGACATAAAATTGAGTACCTACTATCGTTAACATTCATGAAATATTTAACGAAATACAAAGAGGAAAATAAACTAAATTTTACCATTTAACTAAACACTAACTAAACACAAAGAGCTATTGGGCTCCAAATCTACTATTGTTGACAACCTGTCATCACTGTTGGTCTTAGGTTGTCTTAAAAAATGATATTATTATTTTCAATTTCATTTTATTTCACAGGTATGTTAATTATTGACTGATGATTTGACTTTCTTAAAAACCACACATTTTCTTTTTTAGCCTGGTGAAGTTGTTTCAAGCAGTCATCGTTTGCCTCTCCGCAGCTCCGTGACTACCATCAAGACATAAAATATTCAAAGAAAAATAAACTGATGTACTATAGTGTTTATGTTAGTTTCATTATTTGATTATTGCTAGATTTTTATACAGTATAACATGAGAATTGTAAATTTATTAAAATATTTTAACTTCGTGTTTTGTTTTATTTAAATAATAGGTATAAAGGTAAAATGTATGTCCTATTTTATAGATACACACAACCTAATAAAATTGGAGTGAAAGTAAAGTATAATATAAGGCCTATGTCCCACATAGGTTGTAGATTTTTATTAGGGTTCCGTAACCAAAGAGTAACCAGGACGGGACCCTATAACTAAGCCTCTGCTGTCCATTTTTCCGTCCATCTGTATGTCTGTGAGCGGGCTGTATGATGGAAAATAAATATACCTACATATTTCCTCTGGAAATGTTTATTACTTACTGAGTGCAAATTACAAAAATAAGCTCGGTGTGAATAGTGTGTACTTTAAATAAGTCTTTTTTCAACTGGGCACTGAAGTGTTACAAGTTATATGATAAATGATTTTATTTCTGTTAGTAACACAACATAATATAACATCACGCCTTGTTTCCCCGAAGGGTTAGGCAGAGGTGAACCTATAGTACACCCACATTTCGCCTGTTATGTCTGTAAGTAGGTTTGGTATATTTTTTTAAACTAGATGAGTTCGGCGTTTCCTAAGTGACTACTCTGAGAAGAAAGTTACTGGTACCTACAGCTATCACACTGTTTTATACACTACCTTGGTGTTTCATGTAGTGTACGCCCTTGGTAACCTGTGGTATGATCCAGATGCTTTAGTACTAAGTGGATCTACTCAGTGCCTGTGAAATATGATTAAGTAAATGATTGTAGTAATTTGTAACATTCACAAGAGTAGATGGTAGTGCTAGTGTCCATTTAGAATTGCTTCATTAAAACTGACTAGGTACTTCATTACTATTCTTGAAGGTAGGTTGTATGTTTATTTCATGTAAGTTGGATCATTTTTAATACAGAGTAAGTAAATACTTGTTCATCTTAAATCAGTATTTAATCGTTAATCGTTGTATATAGGTATATGTTGTGTTGTGTAGGTATATGGTGTGCGCCCATATTAGCCTGTTGTGTGATCCAGATGCTTAAGTAATAATTGGATCTACTCAGTGCCTAAAATATGAAAAGAAGATTGTAATAATTTGTAACATTCACAACACTAGATGGTAGTTATCATCATCATCTCAGCCGCAAGACGTCCACTGCTGGACATAGGCCTCCCCCTATTTGGAGGGCTTTGCCATAATCGCCACGCTTGGCAAGCGGGTTGGCGATCGCAGTATGATGGTAAAATGCATAGAGAACGCTGCTGCCCATTCTCTAGTAAATCCCTTAGTCGCCTTTTACGACCCCCACGGGAAGAAATGGGGTGATGCTATTCTTTATGTCTGGCACCACACGGGACAGATAGATGGTAGTGTCTATTTGGAACTACCTTAAAACTGACTACTTCATAACTATTCTTGAAGGTAGGTAGTACTCATGCCAGCGCGGCAGTACATATGTACGGCTCCAGCTCATGGACCTTATCACGAAGTATATTTAGCCTATATAACTGAAAAAACCTGGAGGTCCCACATTTGAAACGCTATGTCCATTTTTCGAAGTGCCACAATTCATTGGTGACTTATAATGGACTACATATCACGAGCGTGCTCAAAAAAATTTTCTTAAGGCCTAAATTTGCCATTATTACGATATTTTTTCAAAAAATCCCAAATATGATTTGTAAAATGTTCCTCTTGACTAACTTCTTATGATTCTGCTATTTGACATTAAACTTCAATAGAGCAATTCATATTATGTGTACCATTTTACGAATCTCCATACAAAACTGTCAAATAGATGAATTGTGTTTAATGAATTCTACGCAGAAAATATTATGAATTGTCAGTTTGTGACCATTTTACGGATTACAATATGATTCATAATATTTTCCTATTATGATTCTACCAAAGTGGCCTTTTTAGACCCCCTGTCCTGTTGATGATGCTAAAACATATGTTTCTTTTCAGCCGGAAATATAGAAATGCGCTGCGTGCAAGCAGTAGATGTATCAGCGCTATCGCACCCCGCCTGCGTGGTGTCGGCGTCACTGTGTCGCCTGCAGGACCCGCCGCAGCGTCACCGCTCGTCCACTGTATTTGTGCATGTGCAACGTCAGCCTGACTCACTGGTAAGGAGCAGGCCTGTTGGTCTAGTGGTTAGTGACCCTGACTGCTATGCCGGAGGTCGTGGGTTCGATTCCCACCCAGGACAAATGTTTGTGTGATGAGCACGATCATTTGTTCTGTGTCTGGGTGTAATTTATCTATAATATGTATGTATTTAGAAATATATAAGTATGTTTATCAGTTGTCTAGTACCCATAACACAAGCTCTGGTTAGCTTGGGACTAGATAGCGTTGTGTGATAGTTGTGGAATATTATATTATTATATTATATTATTAAGGAATTACGTAGTAGACTCTCAAGTAGACGGTCTTTTACCCCGTCGTGGGGTCCATGACCCTGTCAGAGTCGTAATGGTCCGTTGCGACAAAGAGATGGCGGTATTTGTCTTGTATAGCTCTCATCTCTCTCTCATCTGCACACTTCAGCTGCCGTATACCGTAGGCTAGCGTTAGGTAAGGGATATAGAAGATAAAATTTCGAACGAACCGATTTTGCAAATGCATCTCTCGGGTTTCAACAACCATAGATGGGCTTTGCAACTAGGACAGGTGTTCCTTTATTAGCCTGTACCACTGTAGGTAGTCAGAATCCAGCGTGAAAATTCCTCATTTCCATTTTTCGGATGGTGTTTAACATACAAAGTAAATAACATGCCAATATTCTGTAAATTTTGCTATTTATTATTTTACTAGCTTTTGCCAGCGGTTTCACACGCGTGTAGGTCGGAGATTATCCCATGAGAACATACTACCGGCGTAAAAGCATACTATTTGTTAATTAATCCAGGTTATAAACTATCCGTGTGCCAAATTGTATCCAAACCCGTTCGGCTGTTTTTGTGTGATCCTCAGATAGGGTATATTAGAAAATGATTAGCTAATTTTATATATTCCAAATGTGGGTCATATTTTCAGGTGATCAACGCCAGCGGTAAACTGATGATGGTTCAAAGAGAAGAGTATGATGTTGATGAAGATAATAATCCGGTAAGTTAAAAAATCTTTAGTAGTTTAATGAGAAACTGATAATATTGTATCACCGTGATAATTTTGCAGAGCACGGCAGGTCATGCAAAACTGTTACGGTCAGACTCCCAGTTTAGGTGCGAATGAGAAAATTAGTGTTATACCTATGTTTTGTTTTTCGTTTGAGAAGTAAGTATATTTGACTGTTACCATCACGGGTAGAATCTAAATGAAGCTGGCACAGGAGCTTGGGCATTGGCACAAAAAAAAACAGAGGGCTATGCCCAGCCGTGGGTGAAGCGGGCTGTGTATGATGATGACATTATAATTAAAAAAAAACTACAGTCAGTCTTTTTTATGTTTATATACGTGAAATTTAAACTTTGTACAGACGCCAACACATCGAGCTACCCAAAAAATGTCAAATTTTGCCAATCAATCCTGAGCATTTAGCGATATAGTTGAAAACCTATTAAAGAAATCTGAAGGATTGTAGTAGCTTTATACAATTTACAAAAATTACGCGGACGGAGGCGTATGAAATTTGACAGCAAAATGTTTATAATGGAGAAGGAGTTCAGAAAGATAATATTTTTGTTTATTATAATGCATTACAAATAAAAATTAATTAAAAGAACATTTTCGAATTCCGACCGTTCATCGACTATTAGTTACCTACTATAAAAAGTCAATTTCTTGGAATATATTCTTACACAACAATTAATCAGTGAGCAGTCCCTAATTCGTGAATATAAGTTTTTGTAATGCGTCGATACAAGTAATTAACCAATTTACGCTGTTATGTAACGAAAACGCATAAATTACGTACCAGTTTACGTTCGTGTCATTGAATGTGCGGCACGCATAACTAAACGAGCCCATTTTACGCCCCACTACCCACAAATACGCTGAACAAAAAAACCAGTTCGTTCGTAAAACATTTATTTATTATTCAGGTACACTTCATTGCTTTGGATTACATCGCTCAAACTTAACTTCTAACATGACCTATGTGTATTTTTGCATGTACTCTGTCAAATGCAAGAACACACTAGCGCCGTGAGTAACTAAATAGGTTACCTATACACGGAGAAGTAAGTTATAGGAATTATTTACATTTGAAACTTAAATTAGCTTAATGGTGCTTAGTTCTGATGGTGAGCGTCTTGCCGTCTAGTGAGATCGGTCCGGCGGCCCAGCGGCGGACGATGTTGCCTTTTCCTCCGTACGAAGTGCCCGACAGATGTACCCACGGACCAGCCGGGGGCAGCGGGTAGATCAGAGGGAGGTCGAAAGTAGGCACAGGCGCAATGATTGGTGGCGTGTCGATCACGGGGGTTATGATTGGCTGATGATGGACTTCGGCTACGGGTGCGATTTCAGCGATAGGGGCAATAGGGATAGGGCTATGTCCAATCGGTCCAATCGGGCCAATAGGTCCATGTCCGATAAGGCCAAGTGAACCGATCGATCCGTACCCAATAGGACCGATGGGTCCATGTCCAATGGGGCCAATGGGTCCATGCCTAATAGGTCCATGTCCAATAGGACCAACATTTATCGGTCCGAGGTGTGCCTTGGTGATTACGGGCGTGATCGGAGAAAGAGTCTCAACGATCGGCTTGGCAACTATAGGTGCCGCTATCGGTAACGCCACAGAGTGTACACTCGGTCCTGTTCGTTTGACGACGGCATTGAACCCAGTGAGTGAGTCGGCAGTGTATTCCACCAGACGGACATTGCCGTCAGGTTCCACCAAGGAGTATGCTCCTCGCACCAGGTCACCGTTGCGGGTCTCCCACTGCGCTTTGTTGTCGCCCGTCGACGGGTCGTTTACCGCGTAGTTAAATCCGTAGTTTGGGTTCGGCTGGAAGAAACATATATTTTGTAGGATAAGTCTAATTTATCATTAGACTCTACACCATTATAGTGCCTTTTTAATTATGGGTATAAGTCTTAATAAAGTAGGGGTTTACTTACGATTTTTTCAATGGTGGTAATGGGAACGTATGACAGCGTCGCGGGCGGAATCGCCGAAGTGGCTGCAACCAGAGCCAACAGGCAGGTGACCTGTTTAACACAATAAACATTAAGTCATTTTCTTTCGTCTTATAGAAACAATATTATATTGACTTAAAAGTAGTCTTTTGTGTTGACACCAGATAAAACAATAAATTATAAGTCACCACTTATATTTTTTACTTCTTTTTTCAAAAGGACCAAATTTTACTTCAGAGGAAAATCTATTGTAAACAAGAAACATTTTTTCAAAATGCCGGAAGCTATTACCGTGATATACATGTTCATATTGCTGACAAGATATTCTAGTGAGCAAACGAAGTGCACTGTATTTTGTCATTTGCGACACGCCTATTTATACTACACTAATTATTCGACCCGGCAGCGCCCCGGTTTCTGTCAAACATCTTGTTCTCAACCGGTCCGTTTCAGTTCTTTTTGCCTGATTTAGTATTCATAAATAGTTCATACATAACTGGTAGTTAGGCACGTAGAATATGATTAACTAATGAGTTAATTAGGGTTGTTATGTCGTAGAGTGATGTATTGTTTTCTTGTTTGTTCGCGATTGTTCGGTGTATGGCCTGACACGTAGATCATATATCAATTGCTACCTTTATTTAGTTCAGTCATCAAAATGGTTGATGGGAATTGAGAATCCTTTTCGAACTATCACTAGTAACTATTTCAATTAAATTCATTATAGGAATCGTTGGTAAGAACTCTACATGAGAATTCTTCATTAGCAATGGCCGTATAGAAATGGCTGTATTTATAAACCTGTAGCACAATTGATACAATTTTTACATCAACAACGAAGTTTGACGGTCGTCTCAGACCCTTGGGTCTTTTGTATCTTTGATGACGTACTTATCAAGCAAGGAGTGAAAATGTAGAATATAACACATTTCATTCTCATATACCTAGTAATGCCACGCACGTCACCATTAGAACAGTCTCAACTTTCATTCAAAATTTAAAAAATACGTAAGAAGTGCAAGTAAACCTAGGTGCTTAACATTTTCAATCTTTAAATTATAAATGACTAGCTTTTGCCAGCGGCTTCGCCCGCGCTCATGTCGAAAATTATCCCACGGGAACGTGCTGTCGGGACAAAAGGTAGCCTATGTCCTTTCCCAAGCTCTAGTCTATCGCTTTACCAAATCTCATCACAACAGTTCAGTGGTTTAGGCCTGAAAGCGTAACAGACACACAGACTTACTTTCGCATTTATAAAATTAGTAGGGAAGTATAGATTTTATTTCTGTAGGTAGGATTGTACAAACACTTTTAAACGTCAATTATATTGAAAAAAAATGTTTTTATCATCTAGTGAGTACGGTGTTTTGACTATCCTGAGAAGAAAGATCGAAACAAAATCTTAATCTCAACTACAGTCTCTTTTAAAGTTCAGACATAATCTTGGTCAGATCATGTAAAGACAATATAGGTGTATGAAATGGTATTTTGAAGAAAGGATCACATAGATTGAGTGCACATATAGAGACTTATCCAAATTTGCAACTCAACTCAGATCTTATGAGCCCAACGATTCGACGAACAATACCGAAGAAAGGACATCTGGGTAGGGAACGAATTTCATCAATGTCAGTGTTTAAGTATATAAAAAATCCGGAAATAATCATGGTCTTTGTCATTCATCTTGTCTGAAATGTTCTTTGAAGGAAGAAACCACACAAATTTGAGTGGACCTGTCCAGTTCAATCCCTAACTGTACTCCTGATTTCTTGAAGCAAACTGGAAGTCAGCTGTCATGATGACTTATATGGTAGCTATCGCACACTCGCACAACAGTTAGCGTGAGTATCAAACAGTAAATTTACATTAAATTAAAATAGCCTCCACGTGTGGCAATACCGAAAATTACGTACAGTTCGCATGTACGCATGATTTATTTTTCAAAGGAGGTGGGTAAAGTTTAGAACATTTTTCGCCCATCATAGTCATAAAAATTCTAAGTATTTATTGACGTCATGTTATTGTGTTTATGTGAAGTTTAGGTATCGACCTTTACATCTATTCTAAAATAGTAAGAAAAAAAAT
Source organism: Aporophyla lueneburgensis (assembly GCA_932294355.1). Classification (NCBI taxonomy): domain Eukaryota; kingdom Metazoa; phylum Arthropoda; class Insecta; order Lepidoptera; family Noctuidae; genus Aporophyla; species Aporophyla lueneburgensis. The sequence goes on along the minus strand of OW028748.1, from coordinate 9,250,685 downwards.
AGCAAGTCATCTAAAAAAAATAAAAAAATAAACTTTTAAGCGCTTTGTGCACCAAAACAAATTAATGCTAGTTAAAAAGCCTATTTATTGTAGTATTTGAGAGACTAAAAAATATTTTGGTGCGTAAAGCGCTTAACAGTTTATTTTGTAATGAAAGTTAAAAAAGTGCTTAAAATAACAAAACTGCAAAGAAGTTGTTATTTTAGTGACAAGTTTGATGATTTTTTTAAATAACTTGCTATTTTTTTTCTTACTATTTTAGAATAGATGTAAAGGTCGATACCTAAACTTCACATAAACACAATAACATGACGTCAACAAATACTTTGAATTTTCATGACTATGATAGGCGAAAAATGTTCTAAACTTTACCCACCTCCTTTCTATTTCTTTCGATTTAACTCAAAAGCAAAACTATAAACGTCAAAACATGCAAAGTATGACATTGGAGTCAAGTGAGTTCCATCATCCTCCTTTAACTTCATACATCTCTAGCTGTCTTCTCTGTGTTTGTCTATGTACAAACAGTAAAGCAGATTCAGATACGACATAATATAAGAATTTAAGTTACTTCCTTTCTAGTAACATTCACATAATCCATCATAGTGTACATAGTCAAGACTCTTCTATTTTATTCTCTACACCTACCTTTTTCTTGGTGTTAATTATACATACTTAACACTTCGCTTGTAACTTTCAGTATAATTGCTGTAGTAGTTAGTAAAACTAAGCCCACATCACAGCCGCCCCAGGCCGCAGCGCATCGAGTATCAATACTAACAAGAGGGTTGGGGTTTGCCTGTAAAAAAAAAAAAATGCGCGGCCTAAATGGCCCAAATGTGCGTCAGCCTTCTGAATAGAGGTCAGCTAGAAAAAAGGGCTGCAAAAACATAGTTAAATTATGTGGTTGCGAAACTAGCTTACCTTAAACCGGCTGTCTGTCACAAAATCTGTCTCAGTAAAAGGTAGCCTGTTAAAATTTGAGATAGGTCTGTGTCAAGATAAAATTAAATGTAGGTAATCTAGTTAATTTCAAGTTTTATCGAATTTGAATCGGAAGCAAAGCAAGCTATTTCTTGCTCCTCTTCCATTTATCTACTGAATATGGAAGGGCTGCTAAAAAAATGTAGTGATAATAATATGCATGTATTCATTGTAATGTTTTGTCATACATTTTTATAGTTTCCTGATAACTGACCGATTGGTTAACAGTGAAACAATGGTTTTTCGTCGAACATTTTTATCATAGTACCTACACAGTATTTTGTAGCATCCATTAAGTCAAACACCAGAACATAATTTAAATGCCTTTATTTACAATAAACTTGTCGCTGTACAATTTTATTTATAAAGCATTTATAGACTAGATAATTTCAGTCCCATTTCTGTGACCATAATATTATCGATACTTAAATTCAGTAACCCAAACGCGCTGAAGACATTGTAATACAAGTATTATGGCTTCTTCAATTTCATAATTATCACCTCAGACAAGACCTTAGAACTTGAGCAGTATGGTAAAGTAATAAATATACCAAGACTATATACAAATCCAACATCTTTCATAATACAACTTCAATGTTTCGTCTTCAAAACTAAAGTTCTACCATACAGCGGTATTGGTCCTGTAGTCCATTTGTGCACTTTACCGTCGACATATTTCTTACTGAATATTGTGACGTACGGTTTGTCTAGCAACGGACCTGCTAGTGGAACCCATCCTCCATAGGAGTGGGTAAAGGGGTCCCAAGGTAGACTCCACTTTCCAAAGTTCGTTAGCTTCGGGAGGTTGGCAACAATGGGGGTTGTACCGAAACCATAGCTCACAGGACCAACAATTGAAGTTAAAGGAGCTACAGTTTTCGCTATTGGTAACACTGGAGGGTGTACACCCGGGCCGATCTTCTTGACAACAGCGTTAAACCCGGTGAGGTCATTGGCTGCGTAGTCCACGACGCGCAGTGTTCCGTCAGGCTCGACCAATGAGTAGGAGCCCTTGACGACATCGCCGTCTCTTACCTCCCATTGCGCTTTGTTGTCTTTTGTTATTGGATCGTTGACGGCATAGTTGTATGCGTAGCGGGGGTGATCCTGGAATGTTGAAGACAGGTTTAGTCATAACAAATCTTTCATAGCTTACTAAGTTTTGCAACACAAAAAAAGCACATTTTTGTAGAACATTTTGCATCACTCTGTGTCGGAATATCGGATACTTACGATTTTATCAACGATTGGGACTACGTAAATGGCACCAGCGGAAGCAGTAGCAATAGCTACGGTGAGTGTGCACGCAATCTGAAATTATACACATTACTAGTTAGACCATTATAGTTATTAAAAATGTTTATACTTCATTGGAAGAATGAATTGCCAAGGAATCTAGTGTTTTTTTTTACTATTTGCTTAAAAAGCTTAATTTACATATAAAAGTACATAAATAAAAGTTGATGCATTTGATTATTTTATACAAATATTTTTTATGTCAATTAAAAATCTTGCCACAAATAAGTCTCGATACATTTACAGGTATAAAAAATCCAATAGTGACATAAGTAATTGACCTAAAGGCGTCAATATTAATTCCACGTTACTTTCAGACATAATTTTAATAAATAATTACAAACCATTAAAAATCGATTCATATTGTCAGCGAGTGATACGCAGAATGTTCAGTTGTCAGTATAAATTCAGTCCTTTTATAAGTGTAACAATTGTAGAACTCGTGTGACCCGTTTCTATTACTGGTTCGTTATTCACATGAAACATGACCCAATGCGTATAAAAAATGTGGTTAATGCGCCTATGTATTTAGCATAGAATTTGCAACAACCTTTGAAAGTGTCTGTCTGACTCTAAGGGATCCATAAATTCACTACATCCAAATGAGAGGGTCATAGCTATGAAAGGCTGGATAGAAATGATTTTGTTGTTCTATGATAAATAATAAGTAAATGATTTTATTTCTATACGAAGGTTTTTACAAACACTTTTACAAGTCAATCATATTTTTAAAACTAGACTAGGTCGACGTTTTCTATGTGACTACTCTGAGAAGAATGGCAGACACCAGACAGAACCCTCGCTGAGGTTCCTCTGTAAACTTAGCTCGCAAAAAACAATCCCGATTACATTGATATACATAAATTATACAGTCAATCATGTAATTTACGATCATCACTGTCAGTGTTGCGTGTCTATACAATCTGTCATAACACTATCAGTATGATACGGTTCTGTCCGAAAGAGTAGTCAATTTAATTATTTTAAAAAAATTGAAATGGGACCACACGGGAAGCACCAGCTTTCAAATAAAAAGAATCATCAAAATTGGTTCACCGAGTCGAAAGTTCTGAGGTAACAAATTAACATTAAAACAAAAACAGTCGAATTGAGAACCTCCTCCTTTTTTTGAATTTGGTTAAAAATATACAGGGTGCCGCTGTTGCTGCGTGGATGAATGATCATCTTTACCTCAAAGTAGCCCGTTACGGGTCTGACAACCACTCTTACCAAAGGGTATTTTATTACCCAGTAACTGGGTTATGGTTGTCAGATAGACAGTCGCTTCATCTAAAAATACTGGTATTCAGCTCCATGCGGTCACACTGGTAGCCGACCCCAACATAGTTGGGAAAAGGTTAGATGCATGAAATGTGACAGGTTGCTTTGGTTTTGTATACTTATACAGGGTGGCAAAAACATCGACGCACAAGCTGTAACCTTGAATTCAGCTCATGACTCTAGAACCGCTAGCGTAGAAATACCTACGCCTACGCTATACCTATACCTACGCTACGCGATCAAAATGTAAGAGCTATTCTTACATTTTATTATTTTTAAAATAACCGACAAAAATAAATAAATGCAATTTAAATCCATAGTAACAGGTTGCGCGATGGTCGCAACCTGTATAGGTATTTAAGCCAAAGCAACCTGCCACATGTCATTACGTTTATATACAGTTATCACTTATAAACAAAACAAAAAAAATTGTTTAATTTAGACTATTAAAATGTCTATATTTTGTTAGTATTACATAATCTTAAAAACTATTTTAGTCGTGAGGAGATAGCAAATAGATCAGTTATCCATGTATAGAAAATAATTTAAAATAAAATTGAAATAAGTTAAAATTAAATTAAAATAACGACTTGAAAATAAGCTAAAAATGTAAATAAATTATTAACTTAGGTACAAGACATACAGTATCAGGTAACAAGCAGCCCTATGAGACTTCCCACCGCTGGCGATGCTAGTCTGTCTGGAAACATCCTTAGGATACCGATGCCACTCCCTCGAATTCAGCGAATTAGTGAGGCTGACTTTTTGCGCAATATAGTGTAAAAGTCATCCACCCTCGCCACGGCAAATATGCCTGAAGCACTACAAAGTCGCATCACGATCCTAAAGACGTTGTTATACTGTACTTGAGAGCATTGTAGGCTGTGTGTTTTTGCGCTAATCCGGAACATACATTCAGACAAACGGACAAAAATTCTAATTACTATTGGCATTTACATTGTGAACATTATCTTATATATTGTTTTGAGATTGCTACTATTTTACTTTATGTGTGTTTAGAATTTAACGAGCAAGTATATTCAATCTTAATTTCAAGACGCAATTGGTTTTTCTTTTAATTAAAAATTCAAAGGGAAATAAAGATCCGATGTGCATTCAAGCATTAAAACATAACCTTTAAACATTTATCAGTCAAATTATTTTTGAAAAGCCAAGCCAATTACTAAATAATTTGCGGAAACTACCAATTGGCCGTATTATCGTTAGACCGGTAATTACCGGTTTTCTGATTTTATTTTTACTGTTGCATTCCCATTTCTGGAGTGTGATGTTGAAATCAACGTCACGTCTCACATATTTTCTCCCATTTTGTATGTGACTCAGGTTGGCTGGACAAATCTTCAAAATAGCTTGCATTTAACTAGGTCAATAGGTTACTTTATGTGACGGCTAAACACCCTTATTTCGGAAATTTGTGACGCTACATAATCTTAGATAATCGATCGAAAACGTGTCCAGCCATCTTGAAAAACCACTTTTCGCTGGTCTCTCAATCTCGGTAACGGAAGTGATTTTGACGACTTTTTGCATATCAACGGGCGTCACATAAATTTGTGACGGGCACCGAGCTAAAAGTTTTGTGATAAGTACAGTGGTTTAGTAGAAAAATGCAAAAATCTGTGTCCAGCCATCTTGAATTTACGTATAAAACTTATGGCTGGCACTTCCGAATCTCAATAACGGGGGCGTTTTCGAATATGGTTCCTTTACTAATACTTGGTGACGCAATGTGTGACAGTAATAACATTTGATTTATGGCGTCACATGTAAGGGTTTACGAGAAATCAATAAAAACTTAATGTCCAGCCAACCTGAGTTCAAGATGGCTGGACACATGTATCTCCACTGCCTGATGATCTACGACCTTCGAAATGTGTTCAAAATGTTGTGACGGGGACGATAATGATAACCTCAAATTGTGACGGAGAAACTTTGCGTAGTTTCAAAGATATTGACCATTTAAATGTTTCCATACAAACATCCATTAATATTATGAGGTGACCATAATTTTACATACATAAAGGATTTCTTTTTAATCGATTAATTGGCCGGTAGCATCCACGCCTGCTTTGTATTTGATTTCCCCGTGGGAATAAAAGGTTTTCCTGCAGTGAAAAGAGTAAGTATGTGTTAATTCAAAATAATAATTGACCACCAGCGCTGCAAGAGAGAGCCCACTTGTATTTCGCGTTTAGTTCATTATCTTATGTAACTGAAAATGAGAACTAAACTCGATAGCCGGCAGTGTATGTACTTACTTTTCGAAGTGTTATCACTAATCAGAGTACTAGTAACTATTAATTAATCTGCGGTAAGACAACCTAAATAAGAGTTAAGATTCGACCAGTTGTCCTAGTAGTACCAACTTTAAGCAATAGATGGCGACACCAACATCAGCTATCATGGCAGTATAGTTTGTCTTGTCCTCCGACGTTTTCGTGGTAGCCCGCGAAATTCAATTTTTCTTGCGTTCGTTCGTTAAAAGAAATCAAAATATGATTCGCGACAATAACAAGTATGTATTTACATAATTATAACCATAAGAATCATCATACATATCTATAAGTTATTTGTTTCCGCGGACGAAAAAAATAACTGCAAAAAACTCAAGAAAAATTGAATTTCGCGGGCTACCACGAAAACGTCGGAGGACAAGACAAACTATACTGCCATGATAGCTGATGTTGGTGTCGCCATCTATTGCTTAAAGTTGGTACTACTAGGACAACTGGTCGAATCTTAACTCTTATTTAGGTTGTCTTACCGCAGATTAATTAATAGTTACTAGTACTCTGATTAGTGATAACACTTCGAAAAGTAAGTACATACACTGCCGGCTATCGAGTTTAGTTCTCATTTTCAGTTACATAAGATAATGAACTAAACGCGAAATACAAGTGGGCTCTCTCTTGCAGCGCTGGTGGTCAATTATTATTTTGAATTAACACATACTTACTCTTTTCACTGCAGGAAAACCTTTTATTCCCACGGGGAAATCAAATACAAAGCAGGCGTGGATGCTACCGGCCAATTAATCGATTAAAAAGAAATCCTTTATGTATGTAAAATTATGGTCACCTCATAATATTAATGGATGTTTGTATGGAAACATTTAAATGGTCAATATCTTTGAAACTACGCAAAGTTTCTCCGTCACAATTTGAGGTTATCATTATCGTCCCCGTCACAACATTTTGAACACATTTCGAAGGTCGTAGATCATCAGGCAGTGGAGATACATGTGTCCAGCCATCTTGAACTCAGGTTGGCTGGACATTAAGTTTTTATTGATTTCTCGTAAACCCTTACATGTGACGCCATAAATCAAATGTTATTACTGTCACACATTGCGTCACCAAGTATTAGTAAAGGAACCATATTCGAAAACGCCCCCGTTATTGAGATTCGGAAGTGCCAGCCATAAGTTTTATACGTAAATTCAAGATGGCTGGACACAGATTTTTGCATTTTTCTACTAAACCACTGTACTTATCACAAAACTTTTAGCTCGGTGCCCGTCACAAATTTATGTGACGCCCGTTGATATGCAAAAAGTCTTCAAAATCACTTCCGTTACCGAGATTGAGAGACCAGCGAAAAGTGGTTTTTCAAGATGGCTGGACACGTTTTCGATCGATTATCTAAGATTCTGTAGTGTCACAAATTCTGAAATAAGGGTGTTTAGCCGTCACATAAAGTGACCTATTGACCTAGTTAAATGCAAGCTATTTTGAAGATTTGTCCAGCCAACCTGAGTCACATCATTTTGTTGCTTTTGTGTTTGTTTTTTTTTTTTTCTTTGTGTCATGTTTTATCCCAATCAAACATATTTCCTTTACATGGCTTCACTTTATTTTACTGTAAAGGTTGAGTAATTTTGTAATTATGGTGGCTAATATTGCCTATCTATATATCCTCTTCTTAAATGAAGTAATTGTAACTCAATTACCTAATAACAGGGTAATAAAACAACTCAATACTACCACATGGTGGTATATGCTTTATTAGTGCTAGTCTGACTTATAATTAGCAACATAAATATTAAATATCTTATGTACAATAGTTTCTTGACTTATCCAACCTTAAAACTCTTAAAGGGGACTCACAGTTGAAGATAAAGTAGAAGTAAGTTATGGACAGCGGCATTAAGATGTTAATTTTTTTCTGAGATAGCAGATTTGTAGTAAATCAGTGTTTGCCGTAAGATCCGCCCGCGGCCCACGGGTTTAGTATGCCTTGGCCAAGGTCCGCTAACGTTCCGCCGCCAATAGGGGCTTTGACGTAACCGGCACCCAAGCCGAGTCCGCTGTATCCCAGACCATTGCCGTTCCAACCTCCGTATCCGCCATACCCTGCGAGAAGACCATCACCCTTGAGTCCAGCGTATCCGCCATATCCGCCCAGACCATCGCCTTTAATTCCTCCGTATCCTATTCCTACCAGGCCATCGCCTTTAATGCCTCCGTATCCACCGTATCCTGTTAAAAGGCCATCACCCTTGAGTCCTCCATAACCTCCAATTCCGATTCCACCAAGTCCTGACACAGCAATGCCTTTCAAACCTCCAATTCCACCACTATATCCTCCATATCCTCCAGACAATATTGGTCCAGCGTTGATTATTGGACCCGGCAGAGGAGTAGAGTATATGGGTCCAGATTTATAGACAGGCGGAGGTGCTGAATACACTGGTCCTGCCTTGTAAATAGGACCTGGGAGTCCCGAGTATGATGGTAATAATGGTGCTACAGGTGCATAGGGTTTAGAAATCGGTCCTATTGGTCCTATTGGCCCGTATGATGCAATTGGCGCGATTGGTGCGATTGGAGTCTTTATGATTGGTGCGATTGGCGCTATCGATATTGGCTTCACAAGGTTCGCGGTAGATATTGCTCCACCGGCGATCGGTCCTGATATTAGGGGAGCTCCTGCTAATCCTCCTAACTTAGCTATTGGTCCTACTGAAATAGGGGCAATGCCCGATGCATGGCCCAACAACGGAATGGGTGCCTTGTAAATGGATGTTGGTATGGTCACTGGGTGCAGGTTAGGTCCTATGCGCTTCACTACAGCGTTGAACCCCGATTTGCCATCTGCCCAATATTCTACGATTCGTATACTGCCGTCTGGTTCCACTAGTGAGTAAGCCCCTGTAAACATAATTCAAATGAAATAGTGTTACTGTCGAAAAGTTCATATGGAAAGCTTTTTGGTTAAAATATAATATTAGGTACCTTTTACTGTGTCTCCGTCTCTCTTCTCCCATTGCGCCTTGTTGTCTCCCGTGTGAGGGTCTTTTACTGCGTACTCGAAGGCGTATCTAGGATATGCCTAGAAGAAATAAATCCCCGATAAATAAAATAATGCATACATTTAATAACACATAGGATGTCGATTAAACTCACATAATAATCTACTGAAGCGTGACCTGGCGCATATACAAGTCCTCCTCCCAGTCCGTCAGCCGCTACGGACGCCGTCAAGGCGAGGAGGCACGATATCTGCAAAATTTAAACACCACTTCACAAACATATCCTTAAAACATCATAATTCAAACCAAAAACTGATTGCACGAACCGCTACGTAAATATTCATTATGCCGGAGACGCACTGACGTGATGTCAAAAACGCACTGCTTAGCAATCAGAACTTTGAAGGCATTTATAAGCGATTGGTTTAGACCTTCATGTCCTATGTTGCGGATGTGGAATGTTTACCGCGCACTCGCTCTAACTTTAACAACAATCGCCCAGAGTTGCATCAGGCTTCCTCATTTTCATAGAACAGCCTTCGGGCAGTGAAAACGCGAGTTAATATGTAAAGAGGGCTCGATGCCTCGGTATGCAGGACGTGCGGGTCAGCGCGCGAAAATTTTCAGTTAGCTTCAAATCGGAAACTGATCAATTGCGGCGATGATTTATATGATTGCTATCCGTGATAACTTAATATTTGTAAACGTAAGGTTTCTAAGCAGTGTGCTGTATTGCTGCAATAGATTTAAACGCGTTAATGATACGACGTTTTGCTCCAGTTACGTCTGTGCGTGCGGCTCTGAGCGTCGTAAACGCCCGGTTGATTGCTCGCTCCACTGACGGATGTCGGTCAGTGTGATCATTATCAGATATTACTTGTATAACATTGCGCATCAATCTTTTTGCACCTGTTTTATATGCTCGTGAACTTGATAGTAATTATTGATTTCAAGGTAGGCACACTGCTTGTATAATATGTAGAGTCTGAAATCGTTCAGTACATCAACACACACGAACAAAACATTCCGTTATTACTTCTATATTTTGGCTCAATATGAAGTACATAACTGGTTTTTTGCTTAGGATGCAAATTATTTGCCCGAAACATGCAATTAAATGGCATAAAATCAATCTATTTATTACCGGCCAGTAATATAATAAGACAGTTATTGCTGGTCGATTCTTGTGTTTTATTTGAGTCGTAATAATCTAGATCGGATCGGCTCGGTTGCCCTACATTTGTATATTAATTTTATTACAAGATAACATGATACCTGTCCAACAATATTTTAGAATTTAAATGTATGTATCTGGTTCCACAGTAGCGCAGGGTCACGAAAACATCAGAATGCAGCAGCTCTTTACGAATCTATTTCTTGAGTATGAGTAGAAGTTCTTGTTCTTTGATAACAAAACTGACATCATCAATCATTTGTTTGGCGACTATACAGCGATAATAATTTGACACGCTCAAGCGTGAAAAGAAACAACAGACAGACCCGGCCGACGACAGGCTGGCAGAGTAACTTTCGAATATATAATATGGTATGGTATGGATGTTGGAAACTAATATTTTTCCATCCCATTGTCCTCAGGCATACAGCTGCCTCCCAGCCACGGTCCTCGCATCCTGCGTCGAAAGCGTCTGGTCCTGTGGCAGTGTCGCCGGCTCACAAACACAACTCTCCCGAGCTTTGTGGCTGTGGTGTGGCGCCTTAGGTGCAAGAGTGTGGCTCCCCCTGCTACCAAGAGATGCGACCAGACACCCAGATTCAGGGAGACATACGTTTATGGCTAAAAGGATCATGCTGCCGTTCCATCTTAATATTTATCCACTGAGTAAGTACATATCGACAACATTATCAAAAACAGCTTTCGTCTCTGAGGTACCTACATTATTTTACTTTGAGTATGTGATAGGATACTGAAGCAGCAAGAAAGTAATTATAATCTTATTTCACTGCTTAATATTTCCATGTTTTTGAAGTGAAAACTTCTTTAGCGCCGTTGGTTGTAATTTGAAACTCAATGAAACGAAAAAGCGACAGTAAAAAGAGACAGACATAGATTCATAAGATTTAACGTGGGAGAAAATGAGATACGAAATACGTGACGTCATGACCATGGACGAAAGAAATATGGATACGGCAAATATTGTCACATCTAAACTTCAAAAAATTAAAACACATTCAAAACGTTTTATGTACCTGTACATATTAGAATTTAATCAAAATTGTTTTATGTACTTGTAATCAAAATTGTTTTATGTACTTGTAATCAAAATTGTTTTATGTACTTATTTCAAGTCTATTATCGTACCTATATATTATGTAAATACGGGAAAAAAAATGAAAACTAAAAAAGAAAAGAAAATTATAATTGCGATGGCACGACGAACAGTGATGCTGGTGACGGAGGCACCGGTTATACCAGCCCAGGCAATGGCCAGTCATTGTCCATAAACCTGGAACAAAAGCAGTGTTGCAGTACCTGAATATTTAGAGATAAATGGGAATTAGAAAACTCCGTAAGTAACTAACATTGCCGGTGGCTGCAAAATCACGTCAAGTGGTGATGGTGGTGTCCTTCCACCACCCCGCGTCCTCTAGCATACGAGCTGGAAAAATACAAAATTTCAGTTGCATTGACAGTAACATTACATACCCACATACGTGTCCAATAACCTCTTTTTTTAAGTCGGTTAAAAACAAATCACCCAAAAATATTACCACTAAAATGTACGGAAGTCATATCCACACATTTCATCATCCGTGCAAAACACAATGAAAATGGCGATGTTGGTGTCACGTGACCTCAAATTCCCGGTTCAACAATCAAGCTCCATCCTTTTAGGTTGCGTATTTTTCATTACAATGTTACGCAAATATCTTAAATGCATAATAACAATAATACAATACATAGTAACCTAAATTACATCAATAGTTTGCTATCAATAGTAGAATTATTACACGTAATACTGCGAAATCCAACGTCGGCCGCTGAAAAATGGCGGCAAAATTGATGACGATGTTTGTTGAACTAACTATTTACGTGCAAATCTTTGTCAAAAACACAATCCTGGCAATAAAAACTGTATTCTACTTACCTGTCCATCTTACGTTTCAACAAAACACTTCGCACACACTTGCACTTAAAACTTAATAAAATCGTACGATTCACCACACTCATCGAAATGTTTATGTCAAACTCAAAACTGTCAACCTTCGTTGGCGCGTTCCAGGGCTGAGATAAGCGATTATATTGCATTGCCCGTCTATTGTGTACTCACTCGTCCATGCATAACCATCATAAATGCAGATTATTAATGCTAAAAACTGTAAAAATGAAATTCTACCACTAATCGGTGAACCATCGCGACCAATCGCGTCTGACAGATCGAGTTATTTTTGCGATCAAGATACTTCATCGTTTTTGGCAGATGAGAGGCGTTTGTGGGCGCACGTATTTGAAGTACAAAGCTTGAGTAAAGGCATCACAAGTTGTGATGCCTTTACTCAAGCGGTTCACAACAACCGTCAACCGTGGTGTTTTGTATACGTATTATAAGTTTGTAGTTTTGAAGTGGAAACTTCTTTAGCAGCGTTGTGATTTGAAAGTCTATGAAACGAAAAAGCGACAGTAAAAAGAGACAGACACATAACAACGTCATTATATTTTGTGTCTCTCTCTAAGTCTGCGGGTACGAAACTTGCGACGGCCGGAGCGACGGCGGGGCGGGGCGGCGCGGCGCGGCGCGATGAGATAGCGGTGTCTTGCGTGTGTACGAAACAAACTTCCGCGCAGTCGCGCTCACGTAGTATTATTATAACTCTTTTGTTTTTATGGTGTACGTTTTACTGTCCCATATAGCCGGTTTTGATAAAATAAAAAATATTAACTCTTCATTGTCAATTTCCATATTATTACTGTGATAAAAATGCAACACTATGTACCCGCGCGAGCGGCGAAACCAAACTAGTTTGTTCTCGTCGCTCCGCGCCGCCACCGCTCTACCGCCGCTCGTGCATCGCTCGATCGCGCCGCTCCGCCGTCGCCCGTTTCGTACACAGCGCTTAATGTTTTTATGCATTTGATTACATCGCCGTCGCGCCGCCCCGCCGCCGCTCCGCCCGTCGCAAGTTTCGTACCCGCAGACTAACACTTGGGGTAATGGAAATCCTTATGGTGCTCCTTTAGAAAGTTTACTTTTCTATTTGACGTTTTTCGAGCAGGGTTTTTAGACAAATAGATATTTGACTTTTTGCATAAAACATTAACCTGCTAAAACAACACATACCAGTAAAAATTTTGGCTTCAAGTTAATGAGACGACATTAACTTGAAGCCAAAATTTTAGCAGGTTTCACTTCTACCGCGTGTGAATTGCACACATGGTTTTTTTTTTTCAACATAAATAAATGACCAGATATGGCACAAGACTGGGAGCTTTGGAAGAAAAGGGGAGGCTTTTGCTCAGCCGTGGGATGCAATAAAAGCTAAAAATAATCATATTAAATGTCTATTTTCTTGTATTCATGAATAATATTCTTGTTGACAGCAATTTTATTCGACGACGCCATCCTACTGGGTGCTGAGAACGACACTACATTATACGCTTCAGATTCAAACTCAGTGTTCTCGCTGCCGTTTTGTGTCGTCAATAGAACAGTAAGTTCATTTGCAATACTATTACAGATTAGAAAATAACAATTCTTCTTTGTTTTAGGCGTATATTTTTAATCTGACAAATATTAAAGAAGCCATAGACAGAAGTTTCATCGAGAGATTGGAACCGGTACCAAATGTATAGTTTTTGTTCCTGTCCTTAGCGGTTCTTACCATTTCAGTACCTGTGTACCGGTTCCAGACGGGTACCGATACTCCGTATGACCAGTATTGGTACCATATTCAGTACCCGGCGCGTTCCAAAAATCTCATATTTGTAGTATTTCAAGCCTTGGTCTCATCCCTAGACCACTACCGTTATACAACAAAAGGAACTTATTAAAAACCTATATATTTCAGTTCCATCCTGCTTCCTCTATTACAAATTCAATAATAGCACTTAAACCAATAACCATTTATAGCAAAATCTTTTCCAAGTAACTAGCAATTTAAACGCCAACTAATGATATCCTAGTTATTAACCTGACTAAGTTGAAATTGATGCATCCACCAGATATCCTTATTGATAAGTTTAGGTCAGGGCACTTGCTGAAACTATAGTACCAAGTGATGAAAAGTGATGAAGTATAGTGCAACTCTTAATTGATTGTTTTATGGCACAGGCAAATGGAACTATTAATGAAAAACAGTCTTCTGTGACTTATTACTTTATGCCAATTTCAGCCTTATAGGAGTAATTTAAAAGTTGAGTTTCAATTGGTTTTGAATCAGTAGTTTGAATACTACAACAATGGCCTGCCGTAATTTATCGTCACCAGGCTTAGCTTATGAGCAGATATTGAAGGATAACCATTAAATACACTATTGGCATGAAACTTTCCTTTATGATTACTTCTTTCAATCTAAAGCACTCGGAAGAGGTGAAGTGCGGATGTTTTGGGGGCTATCTTATGTAATTTGACGTTGAAGAAGTGCTGATTTTCAGCCAAATTTGAATAAATGAATTTTGTTTTCAGTTGATTTATAATAAGGACTTGTATTTGTCACTGGAACACCTTGCACTATGCAGAGTTTTAGCGTAAAAATGCCGTTACTAAATCATCCTTCATTATTGTCCTTCAGAGCCAAGTCTACCTCCACCAAATCCTCCGCCAGCTACTCCGTCGTAATTTGGGCTACCACGCGTGGGAGATAGCGCGCTCTTGCTCACAACTGGCATACTTTCCGCACTCCTTAGAACTGCTTCTACACGAGGTCCTGGAAGAAGAGGCTACGAGTAAGGAGCCTATACCTGATGCTCAACTGCCGTCGATTATTGAGTTCGTGCATGAGTTTCCTGTGTATTTGCAGGTGAGTGGACTTTACATAGTATAAAACAAAATAATTCGCTTCCTGCATTATGTATGCTTAATCTTTTAAACTCCGCATCGCATTTTAATGCAATTTTCATCAATAGACATAGTGATTCAAGATGAAGGTTTATACGTAGGTATAATACGCGGGCAAAGCCGCTGGCAAAAGCTAGTTTAATATAGTAATACAAATGATGAATGTTTTCTGATGAAAATAGTTGTCATGGACTTTAATTGCCTTTTAGAACTATTTATTTGTGTGTTCCTATTAAATTAAACTAACTGTTATTAATGTCAAAGTATAACAAACAAATATTATTGATTTGAAAAAAAAAAAAAAATTGTTGAGGATCTAGTAATATTTTTCAAACGAACAACAAAATTGTTGGTAATAATCATATTTCGTATGTATAAATGTTTTTTACCTGCAATCTTTTCTGACAACTGTTTACTAGTAAGTAGAACAAATGTTTTACATACTTTACACATCCACACCTAACAAAGTATGCAAATGCATTAATAAAAGATTGCGCGTTAAATAGACAAGTGAACAAATAGTCCATTATACATGCTGCTAGTCAATTGGGACGAATGGCATATAAATCATGAATGGCACTAACAGGCGTTGCCATAAAAACAGAATTACACTTTGTAATAAGATGAAAAAAAAAACTTAGTGGCGGTCAGATAGGCGGTCGCACCACGTAAAATACTGATAGTAAGCTGCATCGGGTTAGACTGGAAGCCGACCTCAAAAATAGTAGGAAAAAGGCTTGGCAGATGATAACTAACTTCAGTGGTTTATTAAAAGTGCGTTTTACATGCGTATTTGTGCACAAGCCAGTAGTACGTAATTAAAGAAAAAAATATTCTGGAGTATAAATCGCTAATTGAATCCATCAATGTCTATACATAAAGTCGCTTTTCGTGTTTGTTTGCGTGATCGCATTGTTCTTCTAAACTTCACAACGGATGATGCGGTATTCACCATAATTTATTCCGAAAGATTATGTGCATAAAACATTATTAAACTTCATATAATAATGAAATCTCCCTGTTTTGCAACTCGTAAAAAAAGGGCAAACTAGTGGTGGGTCGCTAGGTTAATTATAAAATCTCATCTCTTTCAGACTGTAGTCCAGTGCGCAAGAAAGACAGAGATAGCACTATGGGCGTATTTATTCTCAGCAGCGGGAAAACCAAAGGAATTGTTCCAAGAATGTCTACACCGCAAGATGCTCGACACAGCCGCGTCATATCTAATTATACTACAGGTATATATGCAATGTTTCCAGAAAAAACTAAATTAATTATAAATCTTAACGATTCTGAATTAATTATGTTTTCTTCTTGCAGCTGTTTAAGGTACTTTCAAACAATACAATCCGCTTCTTTGCGCGAATTTCTACTCTAACGTAGACTTGACCAAATGTACTTAGTTGAGAGTAGTGATTCTTCTTCTGTAATTACAATTTGAGTTTAAAACATCTTTAAGGACGATGCACTAAGGTAGCTCGCAAAATTCAAATTTTCGTACGTTCTTTGCAATTTCCTTAGTATTTCATGAAATAGTGATTCATTTGGGTTGTATGAACTTAGAGGGTTATTTTGACGATTTGAAAGCTTATAATTGTATAAGTACAGACGCCAGCACTTGAAGCTACTACAATCTGTCAAATTTCTTTAATAGGTTTTCAACTTTAACACTAAAGTATTAGGTTCAAGATTGATTGAGAAAATTTGGCACATGCTAGTTACGGTCACGACCATATTTTATTCAACATACAACCTGACCCGCAACCCGCGAACTGCAAAAAAAAACTTTAGTAAATTTGAATTTCGAATGCTACCCTAGCGTTTTCCCCTTAAGCCTCAAGTAGCTTTTGCTTCTGCCACATAGGAGACCGCATAGCGGACCGCAGGCGTGGCGTGGCAAAAGCAAATTTTGAATGTGCTGCGCTCGCATTCGCTTTTCTGTTTGACGTGATGCATACAATACCATTTATCACAAATATTCGCCTCGCTTTTGGTTCGCCATGCCTTCGCTATGTGGCAAAAGCTTTAGATATTTTCTATACGGCCTGGGCACACTATATAGTGCTGATTATATTCAATGAATCTAATATTCTGTCGTTATTTAACGCCGGTTACTCACTACCAAGGTGTAAGCCGTAGCGTTTACATGTTATATAACAGCCACAAGTGAGTATCCGGCTTAAAGTATATGTAGATTCGACTAACCAGTAAAACAATTTTCTCAAAAAACATTAGACGTAACTGAATATTCGTTGAAACATAAATATCGTTTGCCTGAATATTGCACCATGTTATATATAGATGTTTGTTATTAGAACTTGGAAAGTTCGACGGTTAGCAGACAGCTAGCGACACAGCTTCTGGATACTGCGTTGCAGCAGGAGAGGTGGGATCTCGCCAGGGATCTTGTCAGATTCTTGAGAGCTATAGGTAAACCTTATTTTACTCCTGTTTGGACGTTTACTGCAGTAAAAATGTGTGTATGAATCGACAGATACTATTAGTTACATGTATGTAAAAGGAAGCATAATTAAATCTAATGCATGTAAATTAAAATACACCATTCAATTGTATTTAGATCACCGAGTCGCTTGTCAACGTGTAACCGCAACCATAACGTAATTGGTTAAAAAGTGGGACAATCAAAAGTTGTAAAACAATTGCTAAGTCGACTATACTATAAGTATAAGGCGTACACTAACGGCGGAAAGTATAGTTGACTATACGATAAGGCATACTCTTACAATTGAGAATATAGTCGACTATGCTTTAAGCCGTACTCTTACCTCCCAGGGTCGCGAGATAGTTTGAAAGAGACACCGTGACCCTGGCACATGGGCAACTTAAGGAACACGGGTGGGTTTTAGTTAATAAAAGTCTGACACGCCCTCCCGCTCTGCCCAGAGCGGGAGAAGTCATTTGTTGATTTGCCATCCAAAAAAAAGCCGTAATCTTATAGTTCAACTATAGACCACTGTACTATATGGCACACTTTAACGGCCAGAGTATGCCTTATGGTATAGTCGACCTCGTAATTTCTTTTAAAAATAAAAAACCCCAGTAAATTGAAACTCCACTAAGGTTGAAATTATCTAACCAATTATACTGATTAATGCTAAAACGTCGTTGTATGACATCCAAGTGACATTCAACTTTAAGGTGTTATTATAACAAGATCGAGCTTACATTTAATTGTTCTCTCTATAGATCCGAATGACGTCGACTCGCCGAGGAATTCGGTGAACGTTCAAGCGAAGTACGGACAAGTGGTTCAGTCGCAGACAGTCAGCCCTAATGCCGAGGACTTGTCTGTTATATTGGGCAGCATGCAGGTAACCAGCCGGGTAAAAATATTGCATGATTGTATTTTAACATGTAGATTTATTTGGACTAGTGATCGCCCATTGGTCGAAATTCGACCGTACTTCATTTGAATAGAAATACATTATTAAATGAAAAAAAAAATATATATAAAAATAAATATAAAAAATAATATGGTTAAACAAAAATTCTCGATATGATCATAGATTTTAAAAATGAAATAGGTTATATATCTATAAAATTAATTTATTACCCATGGTTATACTTGACATTCAGTAAGACTATAGACACAAAATATTAAAGACAGATGTTCTCGATTGGACCACAGATTTGGACCATAAACAAAAGAATATCTATGCATGTGTGTATTAAATACAAGGAAGTGAATAGTAGTGTGTGTAACGAGTTATTTATTGAAAATAATGTATTTTTACGCATAATTTAAAAAAATATTAGCATTCGCCACTTCTTCTCTGTATAAACTATACGTGTGCGAAAGGAGAATGCTCAAAAGTGGTACCAAAAAGTCTCACGCATCAAGACCAAAATTTTGGAGTAATTAGTTTCATATTTTTTTACGACGTTACACGTCGGGGATTTAGTTTTTGAACAGGGAATTTGTTTTTAAGTTTAAAAGTATGGATATTGTTTTACTTCCTATAAATGACGTTCCTTTTCACTTCACGTGTTTAATGATTAACATAACCTTGATTTTTGAAAGTGCCATGTTCACTGTAAAAATAATACTCTGCTGATTCTACATTAATTTAAAAAAAAAACTAGAATAGAATATCTATTTAAAAGATTATCATTATTTTATCTGGTTTTGTTATGGTTAATTAGCCGCTCCCAACTAGTAAAAAAGATCTAGAATGCAACAGAATGGATTTGTTATCTGTGCATCTGACATTTTGCGCATGTACTCTGTAGTCTGTGGTTTGCGCTAGCGAGTAGCGAGTACCGTCTGTGTTTTTAAGAGTTGAGATTGAATAATTATTGAATTGTTTTGAAAAGTAGAACTTGTTTGTATTTTGTGAACTTTTTTGTGAGTATTTCATTGTGCAAATATGTCGAGTTGGTCGACCGATTGACATCGTCAGTCACCCGGCAAAACCGGCGATGTATCAATAGTTCATTTTTGATACCCAGAAACCTACACACATTAGAACAAGCGTCTACTCCAATGATTAACTTGTTACAGTCTTGGATAACTTCTACTCAGGTAAGCAGATCTTATTTTACTCTTTGAATATATAGGTACTTATGAATGTCAGGCACCTATTTCCTGACTAATCTTTTTATGAATGTACCAGCTTACAAAACATTATTTTTATAGAATGAATGAAAACATTTTTGAACTCGCACAGGAAATATCCAAAAAATTAATTAACAAAAAAAAACCAACCTGTTTGAGGCCAAAAAACGCTTTACTCTTGATTACTTGTAGATGTAATTTCTTTGAATATGTTACAGAAGATAGATAACGTCATAAAGGGTAGAAGCACACTTTTCAACTCATGGTTTTAATTGCAGATGTCTTCAGAATGTGTGCTTTGTACAGAGTGTTTGAGACTGCTTCAAGATCGAGCAAACACAATCAGTGAAGGAAGTTTATCTTTGCCTGCTTTTGGTCATGGAAAATTATGTTGTTCTTGTGGCTATTCTATTCTACGTGCAACTAGACCATATCCTGTAAGACAAGATCGACAAGAGAGAAACATTTTAGTTAGAAATATTCCGCTCCATTTGGTAAATATTTTTATTTATGTTGCAACATAAAAATGAAACCTAATTATTATCTATTTTGACACAATTGCTGCCTGATCATTATCATGTATTCCTAGTTACATCACATTACAGTAATACTTTTATCAAGTCTATAACCCATTGTGAAATGTTTTGTATTACATGTATAATCATGTTATTTTTATAGATATAAAGATTGGAAAGAGTATGTGCTGCTTGCTGGAGGTCAGCTACAAGAGATGTTCAACGTCGTGATGTGTACAACTGCAATCGCCCAGGTCTGCCAGATGCTGGACCACGTGGAGATCTCAATATTCCTAAGCCATAATTGACGTTAAGATGGCTTACTATGTTAGCTCTTGAGACCTACCAACTCAAGCAGGCTAGATCTTATTATAGGGAACACATCCGTCGGACTGGTATTTATTCAGTTGAGGTGAATAATTCTATTGATGATGATGTACCTTTGATTTTAGGGCTTAATAATTACCTCTTAAGAGGTATGATTAATTCGAGACATGTCAACAGTCGTACTTATCACATGTATTTATTGATTAGCAGAGATGATGCTGTGGCCAACACATTAGAAACCATAGTAGGTTATTGCTGCAGTCGCCTCGTCGGTAAGCGAACAGTGGGCTGCTGTGCTCATGTAATGACGATAGTATAGTATTTGAGCTGGGGACGGTATAATGACATAACTTCGCCAGCATCGGATTTAGATGATTTTTTTCAGGAGTATGATGAATGATTTATGTAACAGTTTTGTTAAATAAATATTTTTGACTTTGATCCCTATTAAAAACCCAAATGAACTTGTTTGTTTCATTTTTCTATCACTTACCTATCAGTCTGACTGATCACCCTTATTTATGATAATGTATTATTGGTATTGGTGAGTAGTTGTGGCCCAGTGGTAGCGGCGGCCCAGTGGTAGCGGCCGCGACTTACGAGTAGTACGTCGTGAGTTCAAACCCAAATAGGCGATATACTTTGTGTAAATTATGTCATCACCACAGCTCGCAAAACGGTGAACGAAAACATCATGAGTAAACCGGCACGTCTCAGAACCAAAAAATTGAAGCCATGTCACATCTACCAAACCGCTCTGGGCCCGCGTGGTGGATTACGGCTCCCTCTCACTAAGAGGCCTGTGTCCCAACAGTGGGAACATTATAGGCTGCTGTTTTTTTATTAGATTTACGACTTCGCAGCCATTGTAGCCAACTTCAGGGCGGCCAAGAAGTTTGGCAAGAATTATACCCACGTTACCGGTTCACACTGTTGATAATATAAGGGTCGGTCAAATCACTGAGTGTCACATGTGCCTGGCTGGAGGCTATAGTTTAGTCTCCACCGGGAAGACTGCTTAAGCAGATAGTGACTTGTATTCAGCAGGTAACTGTGAGACTCAATTATTAAAGAAAAACGATTTTCAGTCACGAACCCTGTGGTGGGGCTAGACGTTGCTATAACTCGTAAATCTTCCTAACATATATACGTGTATTACGCTGTTTTTAGAACAATAATATTCGTCCGTGTATAACGTGTCTAAGTAGATATAAAACAAGTCGCTGGCAGCGTCGACCAAAACAGACCTAGTTTTTAGGTTATTTTGATTTTACTAAATAACTCTGAAACCCGGGTTTATTTTTCAAAAAGAACTTTTGTAGGAGTTAATATGATCAATGTAGTATATAAAAAACAAAGTTTGATTTTGATGCAACATGGTACGGGATTCCATACATCCTTGAGCATTGTCCTTTCATACTCTTCCGTCCGCCCAATTTTCGTAAAAAGGGATCCAATATTTCCGCTTCCCGTATTAATATATAGATTATTTTGAACTTGTAGTAATCTGCCAAAATCAAAATATATTTTTTTGGCTGTCATTCGTAGATCTTAGACAGTCGTTATGTGTTGTCAGAAGACCAAAAATCTGAGAACCAGTCTTACCAAAGTGTATGATATTACCTAGTTACTAGGTTGTGGAGGTTAGATAGACCGTCGCTCCATGTAAAATACTGTTACTCAGCTGCGTCCGGTTCGACTAGAAGTCCATCCCAACTTATTAGGGAAAATAGCTAGGCTATGTTTTTCAAAGCCAATTAAGTAACTAAACATCATGTTATAACTTATCTTCGGAACAATAACCAATTAGCTCATACCCTTCCTCCTTCCGTAGTTGGCAGGTGGGCGAGGGCGTAGCTTCAGCACAACGGTGTCACCGCGCGAGCCGTCCCCGCCCGCACACGCGCCTGCGCCTCCCGCGCCCGCGCCGCACGCCGCGCCGGCACGAGCCACCGCCGCCGTCAAGAGGAAGAAGTCGGTTCCTGCCAGGGCTGATAGGTATGTACATTGGGCACACAATTCACTCAGTTTCACCACAAGTCATGGCAGCTGTATGAATAGTAAACAAACAATCTTTTGTCATAGTCTGTCAAATTATAAATGATATTTATTTCTGTAAATTAGTTTTAAACAAATACTTACACGTACTATAAATGATGTTTTCAAACTAGAGAGATCGGTGGTCCCTATCCTACTACTCCGAAAAAAATAATAAATTAATAATTGAACATTATTCGATCAGTGCAGCGTCTTCAGATGTTTTAATAAATGAGTGTTTCTATTTTATGTCATTGATTTCGTTTCAATGGGCTCCGTGTTAGAGAAATTTGAAATAGGAGTATATCTATTATTCTATTCTGTTGCTGCTCAGCCTGTGCTGCTTCTGAAGTCACGATATACACACTCACTGTTTTTTGTTACGATAGTTTCGATCTCGCCCGACGAAGCTCCGAATTACCGAAATTACGTGAGGCACGATCCGGCTCGAAGGACCAAAATAGTACAGGGTACGTAGTGAGGTGGCGGTACTGTGATACAAATGTTTATGTTTAAGGAAAGTTTATACCCCTTGGATATACCTTCCTTGTAACGCCCAAGGGGCTATCTATGTATGTGGTGGTGTAACCTACTAAGCCGTGCCCTAACCACTTATTAGTGCCGTCTCTGTCTAACAGATAATTTCAAAACATAAAATAACCAAATTTATTCCTCCTGCCAGGGATTCCTACAACGGTACAGCTGAAGAATTCTTCATAGACATGATGATCCAACGCCACGCGCGTCTCCTCCTATCCACGGCCCGTTTATACGCGCTAGGCAAAATGGCGGCCGCTTTAGACGTGCACTTAGTCGCGTGGCTAGCCGGAGAGAGGGAGAGAGCGGCTAGGGTAGATAGTGCAGTGCTGTGTGTGAAGAGACTGCATGAAGACTTTGCGTGGCCATACCCTGTAGTGAACGATGCGGAGCAGTATCTGCAGAGGAAGGGCAGTACTGTTACAAGTAAGTCTTAATAAATTGTTAATGACCCACCGAACGTCCTATAACCCGACATCTGTCCGTAAGCCGGGTAGTAGTTGAGTGGCAATTTATCCAACACTGTAACGTTAACTTTAATCCGATTGCAAAACAACCAACCAAAAAATAAACAAATAACAAACGGGCGCGGGCGTTCAAAGCCACGTCAGGCGTAGTCAAGCAATTAACTTAGTACCTTTAAGTCAGTATATGATACTCAAGTAAAAGAAAAACCGGCCAAGTGCTAGTCGGACTCGCGCACCGAGGGTTCCATACAAACCTGTAGATATTCACGGTTTATGCATGAAATTAAATGTTTTTTTTTATATATTTGAATTGATTGAATGAAAGGTAAAGTTTACATGGTGATGTACATCATATTTTTTTTTAGTTTATCATTCTCTTATTTTAGAAGTTACGGGGGGGGGGGGGGACATTTTACCACTTTGGAAGTGTCTCTCGCGCAAACTATTCAGTTTATAAAAAAATGATATTAGAAACCTCACTACCATTTTTGAAGACCTATCGATAAATACCCCACACGTAGTTTGATAAAAAAAATGAGTTTCACTTCTGAGTATGGGGAACCCCAAAATTTATTGTTATTTTTTTCTATTTTTGTGTGAAAATCTTATTGCGGTTCATAGAATACATCTACTTACCAAGTTTCAACAGTATAGCTCATGTGACATACGGACGGACAGACAGACAGACATGACGAATCCATAAGGGTTCCGTTTTTTGCCATTTGGCAACGAAACCCTAAAAACTGAACTTTGCTGGAGCCACAGGGTAGACCGCGAAGTTCAAATTTTCTTAAGATTTGCAACTTACAGATCAATGCCAGGTTATATATTGATTAAAATTTGATTCGCGACCGTAACACGTATGTTGTATTTAACGAATTATAATCACTAGAATCATCAATACAACCCTCTTATCTTCATTTAATTCAATTGAATGAATTTCATGGAAATCATTAAGTAAAGCCATATTTGTTACAGTCGCGAATCATATTTGGTTCTAAATACAACTTGACACAGACTTGCAAATCGCAATCATTTTCTCCCCTTTTAATGTCTTCTACGTTAGTCCTACAAAAATATTATCATTTTAGGTTCATACACACCATCAGCTGAGTCAGACAGTTTATGCGGTGATAGTGGTTACATGAGCCTACCACTACGCGCCGCGCTACCTTTGATGACTGGTGCTGTCCCTGTCTCACCCGGACCTGTAAGGTAAGAAAGAAAGAAAGAAAATAAATTTATTAAGCAACCTAATACGTCGCCTTAGCTCGCTTTACCCAGACATAGGAGAAGTTTACAGATGTTATTCGATGACCTTGCATGTTAACTCCAGCGATTTTAAAATAGTTCACCAATTTAAAAAAACACTAACAGCATGTGAGCTTGAATTTCACTTTTTTGATTTTTACTTTGTACTGTTTCTTTTTATTATATTTTTGTAAAAAAAGGTTTTTAATTCGTTCTTTTGTTGAAAATTTGCATTGGTTATTATTAAAAAATTGCTGTTCCATGATTTTGGACCGCGTAAGTATTGCATTTATGTATGATGGCGCAGATTTTTTTATAAGCGACAAAAAATTACTACGTTCGTTGTACTAAAATGATGTGCTGAATTCATGGTAAAAGTTTGGGCGTTGATTTCCCTTACACCGTGTATGTGTTACATAAAGTACTAAATTAATAACTAGTAATATTCGTTCTTCTTGAGTATTCCATATTGACTACCTTTACATGAGTAAACAGGGCGACTTGTTATTTGACGTATTCATTCCGACGTACACTAGACGTGGTAGTGTGAGCCATTTGCAACAATTAAGCACCCCATAAAGCCTAGTATTTGTCAAAATTTCCTAGAACTCGTCACTAAATATTCCTTTTCTCTAAACTCTCAAATTGAATAGTTTTCATTGCTATTCTATTGGGTACCCATTAACTTAACCTTAGACCTTTCGATGTATCCAAATGTTCTAAAACATGAAACAGTTAAAAATTAAAGGAAGTTCGTTAACCATTCTTAAAAAATCATCTATGTACATAAACTGACAGTAGTTCTCTCAAAATGTTTGTGTAGCATTAAGCGTAAAAAACAACAATCATTTAATCACCCATAAACGAGGTATAGAAGTTAAAAAAGAAATAATTAGAGGTGCTGATGAAACAATCGATAATGCTGGCAAAAGTAAAATTGCAAACTTTGAAATATTTAAGAATTTATTGAAAAGTAGTGGTGGCATAAACCAGTTATAAATTCTATGTTTATGCTATCGTACTATCATAATCCTCAGCAAACCATCATAGTTAGGCACCCAAGTCGTCATGTCCAGTTAACAAGTCGCAGAGCGGCTTTCTCTAATCCCATGATTTTTCCTTAGGCTTTACGAAATGCTTAATTGTTGCAAATAGGTCAAACTATAACGTTCTGGAAGAGATACGTCAAATTACAGGTCACTCTCAGGCCCTTTTCGAGGCGAAGTTTACGTTCAGCACATTTCTTTATTCGATATCAATTCCCGCCAGTTCCGCGGGTGAGGGCAGTGTGGCGGAGGGTGGTGGCGTGGCGTGGGGTGGCGAGGCCCTAGGCGCGGGCGAAGAGCGGCGCTACGCCGCGCTCATGGAGCGCCTGCACCACCACCAGGCCGAGCGCGGCTCGCACACTGCGCATGTGCAGCTCAGGTCAGTATACGTTGCGTGGGGCGGCGAGGGGCGAGGAGCGGCACCACGTCGCTAGAAAACCAAAAAAAAAAACACTTTACCCGTCCTTTTTTGTAGGTGGGAAATCATCGAATGACGTGTCCCTCTCTGGGTGGAGCGGAAGGCAGTGTCAGACATTTACTGACCAAAACCCACCCGAGTTTCTACAGTTGCCTTTACCAGGGTTACGGCGAGCTACCGATTGCTCACCGCCCGCAAACCCGTGCTTACGGTGGCCGGAAGTCTGCTATTGACTCCCGACGCCCGGGGCGTCTCCTGCAGCGGCTAGGGGCGTGAGGGCGCAGAGACTGCTTCATCCTTCGCGAGCATTACTGCTTCGTAGAATGAGGTGACGGCTTCCCATGCCCTCTCGCTCCGTACCATGGCGTGCACCAGGGGTGAACATGAGAGATCGCCGCCGCCAATCGCCTCCACGAAGACAGGGCGGTACTTTGCCCATTCGTAGATTAGATTCATTTACAACAGATACTTTTGGAACAGATCGTACACATTTTTCATTACAATTTACAGATACTACCTACAATTGATGACGGAAGCAAGCTGCGTAGAGTGGGCAGTGATCGTAGCGGTAGTGCTACGCGACGCGCTCGCCGTGCTACGTACTACGAACGCGGCGCGCGGCAATGACGTCACTCTGGACGCGGTGCGCCGACTGCGCAGGACTCTGCAGGATATATGCGCGTGGACTGACGCAGAGTGGTATGTCTTTACTGTAGTAACGTCTTATCCTTTGTATGCTCAAGTGTGATTAGATATAAATTCAAATTTATTTATGTACAAATATGGATAAACAATATGCAGAAATTTTACATTCATGTAGTAGTTGTGTATCACATTCTTGGTAACACCATATTTTACCTTTCGGCGTGCAAACTTCATATAGCTGAATTCTATAATTTATACAGAACGTCTGTTATGATCTGGAATAGCCACAACAGATACCAACTTTTACCGCTTGAAACCCGAGCGCGCATCTTCTTATACGTAGATTCTGCTGTCACTTATATTCGTTTAAGCGATACATAAAAGATAAATATTTAAAAACATATCCTATGTAGAGGCAGAAATTTTAATCACTTACTATTTATTTATTTAGTACAAACTTTGTTGGTTTATTATGAAAACGAATATCATATTCCTGTTTGCATATATAAACTTTCACATCACTCTTTTATTTCCAGCCTCGGCTACAAACCATTCATGATGGCGATCAGCAACCAGATTCCCTTCCTAACCTCGATCATCAACAATAGAGAGCGTCGCCTATCGATGTCCAAGTCCCGAGTCAGAACCTCTAGCACCAGTTCCTTAGGTCAGGAGACGAAGATAAAACCACTAACTCAAGAAGCAAAACTCCCTCCGCCGCAGAAGGCTGAGGTGTCGAAGCCAGCAGGAAGGAAGGAGTCAGGGGGGGCGGAGCCTACGCCCGCCGTATCGGTGTCTCCGCCCCGCCCACCTGCGCCCGCGCGGGATGACGTGTCTACTGGCTGTGTGGTTATGTAAACTTTTTTGGCACTCTGATGTATGAAACTCGGAGTTCAGTTAGACACCAGTAAGGCCCATGTTCACCAAAATGTATTTATTTAACTGATTGCCTTGTTAAACTAGTGGTCGCACGCGCTACTGCTGAGCACGACGTCTTGGGTTTGATTCCCAGATCACGCAGCATTTGGATTTGCTGTCTGGAATTTCTCATTAGTTGGCCGGAGTCTGGATTTTGATTTTGGCCCGGTAGATGACAACAAGCTCGCCCTCTGTTACATGTGACTTAGAAATAACTGGAGAAATGTGGGTGTACCATAAGTACTCCTTTGTCCAACCCTTCGGGGAAACAGGGCGTAATGTTATTTACCCGTTTATGCACACACATAAAGAGAGGAACAGAAAAAATCTTAAAAAGTTGATGCTTATTTCTAAAATAAAAACAAACAACCAGGTTCTTTAATCAACCGATTACAAAGTACTTAAGTAACGGTTAAATGAGTTGTTATAAGTTGGTGAACTCAGGCGCAAGTTACGTCAGTTTGACCTAAATGTTTCGAAGGTGGTACAACTTTACTCTAGGTCTATTAATAAGATGGTTGTAGAATAAATGAAAAGTTTCGTGTCAGTATCAATTTTTATTGGGACTCCGTAGGTCAAGGCGACCCGGGCGGCGATGGAAGCGAAAAATTTTGTTTAAGGTTGTACTAAATTGATACTGGCAACTTAGGAAATTCTTTTCTGTAAGTAACTTTTTATCACGACTTACAAATTTTGTTGAACCTGAATTTTCTTCTACAAACGGTAGAATTAGTAGACGTCAGTCGAGATTTTAGGTAGGCGTTAAAATTAAGAATTAAATATTTATTTATTTAATACATTTGGTACTCTAGAAACATTCTTGTAAAATAAATTTGTTCACCTTCTTCTCGACGTGTTTCCTAATCGATGTTCTTATCTTGTTTTGTAAATAATTAGGTAAAATTAAATGAATCTTAAAGTAAGTGACTTTTTCAACCTTATAAAAATATGATGAATATTATGATCATTTTGGTGCTGTTTAATGTATACATCTCAATATTTATTTATGTAAGTAAATGGATTCATTATGTACTTCTCTAGTCTATGTGTAATGTTAAATAATTTATTTCTATCAATCAGTTGTTGAGGCCGGGGCCTAGAGTTGAGGATGAAATACAAGATGATACCTCGTCCTATTTTTGGCGGGGTCATATTTTTATACCATTATTTTGATTGGACAACACTAGCTTGCCATAACCTTATCAAAAGCGCCTCTTTGGTTCGCTCCCCCCACATCCTATTTTTTCTTTAGGCCACGGTCTCTAAATTAGATTAATTTTACTATTATCTATTTGAATATTAATAATTGTACTTATATATAAGTATTAGTAGTAATTAATATTAAATTATCTCATATTTTATTTGGAATTCGAAGCAGATAGTGTGTTCGTAGATATTATGTCTATGGGTTAGAATTCCTGGACGATACTATAGTATGAATTTATTGTTTAATATTATATCATTGTTTGGTGTACATATAAGTAGCGAGTTATATGTAGTGAATATAAGATAGAATTGTGTTAGATCCGATGCCAAAGACAAGAAAACTTTCAAAAGACAAAAGAAGAAACTGTAAAAATATTTATAAGTAAAACTGCACACCAGTAAAATAACCATAAAGGTGACACCACAGAAGTTTTCTTGTCTATGGCAGTGTCAAAACCATAAAATGGCAACTCTTTAGATCGCTGCACTGCCAAATTAACAGAATTTATTAGTTGAAATGGTATACAGACTAGTAATTAATAAGATTCGATGTGTTTCCTATTAACAAGTTTCTGGTAGTGAAATTAAAATTAGTGAGTAAAATTAACATTTTCGTGAATACAAGGATTAGGATTTTCTGTGGAGCAGCCTCTAACGATCTAATTACAAAGAGATTTGGGCTTCGAGTGCAGTCAATATCCACTTTCCTTGGGTCCAGGCTATTAAAAACCAGTTTAATTCAACTACAACAATGTAGAGTTGTTTGTTTGAAACTCTGTAACTACCCTCGGATTTTAAAGAATATTTTTTCATTTTAAATAGCCTATAGCTATTTAACATCACGCTTGGACCATCAGAAGCCGAGCAAAAACACTAAACGAAAACGAATTAATAGTGCGGGCAGGCGGTGAGTCGGTGAAAGAAAAAATTTCACGCGTTCAAGTCGGGGACAGAAGCTAGTTCAATTAAAATATTTATTTATTCCTAACTTAATATTATTGAATGCTATAGTTACAAGCGCATTCTACATTATTTTTTAAATAATTTCAGCTATGTTGATAGTACCGCCATCTATCTCGCACTCGATGCCTCAATCTTACCTTTAGATCGAACTTTTAAATACTAACAGTACAAGTAGATGTAGATTACAAATTAACATTATGTTTATTTATTAAATTTAAAATAAATAATAATTCACATTTAAATCGTCCATGAGAACAGCAATAAAGCATTGGCTTAGTGTTGTAACGTATTTTGCTCATTTTAGTGATGCGGTTAATTTATTTTGTGTTGCTCAACTTATAATCTCAAAGTTATATTTTTGCTCACAACTATACTGCGACTTTGTAAAACTGATTTTACTTAGTTTCTTTTCACATCCTGCTGTGATAAATGATTTTAATTAAAAAGCAGCCTTCTCCCTATAGAAACAACTATAAAACAGTTGCAGTTAGGAATTAAAAAAACTATACTGGAACAAGGGCTCATCAAAAATATATTATAATACAATAATAACTTCATTATGAAGAAGTGTAGCTAGTGTGTGTTTTGTGCGCTAGCAATACTATTTTTGTGCTTGTCACAAAAATCCACCAATACGAAAAACAAAATGGCGCTACAAACAGTAGACGCTGAGCTTTAAATCTTTTCCCGCCATCTCGGTGCCAATTTTTCATAATAGTATCCCCCAAAATAAACTATAATTATTTTCATAACTTATTAATGTTTAATATGCCGATTAGTACAAAATATTGGATTTTGTTGTGACCATAATAAAAATTTACAAATTTGTATTTTATAAGTAATCTTCATAGTCATCTTTATTTATAAGTTTTATTTTTTTCTTCAAATGATATTATTTAGTTTGATAATGTGTGTAGATGGAAACACATTGAAACCGCCAATATTTATTTATCATTTATTATAGGTAAATCACCTCCACTGCAGGATATCATTTTACCAACATTTAGTTCAGTGGTGGATTTACCCCTGTGCCTGACTAACGAAAACGGAATGTTTACAGTAGCCTCCTAGATTCTAATCTCGATTAATTCATTTTTTGAATCATACACGTGTCACCAACGCGTTTGTAGTTCAAGAATCGAACGCTGTTTTTCTTGGCTGTGGTAAATCCCGCATCGACCAAACTAATAAAATTGGCGTTCTCACTGTGATTAACAACTTAGATAATAATTCACATGTTAGTATTGTGAAGATTCGAAGATAAATCTAGTAACGTCGACTTAAATGACAATGCCAGATCCTGCCCCACCCTTCACCACCGTACCGGAAATGTAACTAAATCAAAAATATCACAAGAAATTATGACCCTTTGTTGCTTATCTATTATTCTGTTACAGTTGCGGATAATAAGTTAGCAATAAAAAGGAATTTTAAAAACCCAAGACGTATTTCCTGTTTTAATCGCGACCATCTGCGTTACTTAGTACGCACACACGCGGAACAAAATCAGTTATTTAATTTTTAAAATAATATCTATTAATTTACAATATACGGATTTTAATATGTATTTGGTTAAATTACACATAGTTAATGAAAATAATCTTTGTGAATACCTATATAATATTATTATGAATATATATTCTAATGTTTCGCATTTGAGCACTAGTAGGTTAAGGTGTAATGAAACGACATTGATGAGCTAATGGTAATGTCAAAAAGTTAGTGGTGGGTCGTTGTTGAATTTTTGATGGACGAAACGCAACCGTTTTTCCGACGACGAAAACGGTTGCAGAAAACGGTTGTCGTCGCAGCTGGTTTGAAGAGCCGTTCAATCAATAAAATCAATGCGTTCTCGACCGTATTTTCTTAGCAGTAAAATAAAAAATCGCATCAAGTAATTCGAAGACTGGTTTGTGTAACGAAAACTATTTGGATCTAAGACGTAAAACTAGTTTCATCGTCTTAGTCGTCGCAGAACATAAAACGGTCTTTGGAACGGATTAAGGACGACGACGCGACGAGTGTGATAGTTGAATCAATGGGTTCTCGACCGTATTTTCTTAACTGTAAAATAAATAATCGCATCTAGTAATTCAAAGACTGGTTTAAGCAACGAAGACTGTTTGGACCGGACGTAAAAAACGTTTCATCGTTGCAAAACATAAAACGGTCTTCGGAAACGGTTCGTTATCGTAACGCCCACCACTACAAAAAGTCATTCTTTGACTTTTTGACATTAGCTCTGTTCTGTTTGCCGTTGCATTGCTATTTGTATTTTACTCTCCCTAATCTAAACGTGATCAATATTATTACTGTTACATTATCCCGACGACTTTTGGTCTTGAACATAGACTCGATCTCGCCTATTCGCCGACTTTTTACTATTTGCCACGGATTCTGAATATTGCTTCCATTTTGAACAATGCTCGAGTTGGGTAACGATGTCGAGGTGCATAAATGGTCATTTGTGGTCGACAGGATGCTAAGATATGTTGTTGCAACAAGGAAATTGTTGTAACAGGTATGTAAATACTATGGTATTTATTGCTCGGATTTTACCGTAGTGAAAAATCCTAAATAATAAGCACTGTAGATTTAAACAGACACAGCAAGTTCTAAAGGCATTTAGACATCATTTAGATATCTCTAATAAAGCAGCAATAGGATGCTACATTTTTCATGCTTGTAAACAAACTTTTATTTTATGGGTCAAAGCTCTATAGAGTTTCTGGCATTGTCCTTTACATAGATCATTCCGAAATTGTCTTTGTGAATTAAAATAGCAATAATTCTGCATTCCTTTTACAGTAAGATTAGTATGTTAATTAGGTCAATTATTAAATGAGTGTAAGCAAATTTATTGGGGAATCATCGTTATTTTTTCATGTCAACTGATATTTATACCGGTGCTAACATAGTTTAGAGAGCCACCATTTGGTTCGATATTAATATGCAATACATTACTTATGTATGATTTGTGGATTTGAACGTAACAAAGATGTGGAAAGGAAATTTTAAATCTTGAACACCTCTGTTGATCCTTGCCTTACGATTCTAGTTACGACCTAGAATAGCTCCAATGTATGTCTCCACCAGTTTTCGGGTAGAGAATACTTAACGGAAAGGTGCCAGGGTAGCCCTCGAATTCATTTTTTTACGTTTTCAATTACTTTTTCATGAACCAATCATCATCATCAAATGGGATTCAATGAATTTAGAGATGATTTTAATTCTGTAAAGCCGTATTTTTTACTGTCACGAATCATATTTTTACCAACGTAAACTAGACTCTGAACTGCAAATTGTAAAAAACGTAAGATAATTTGAGTTTCGCGGGCTAACTTAGCGAATCCTCCTTAAGAACAGAGAGGGAATTCTCATAATTTTAAAAACATTCACAGTCTGAAGTCAGTCTCAATCTGATAAAAATACCTCGAGATCCATACATTTTTGGCCAGTTTTTGACATTTGATTGGCACCGAAATGAATCCGGCTAGATTTAATTACGAGAACTGGCCTTCAGGACCTTCGCTCTACCTACTTCTAGATTCTGTCGAGAACGCAAGATTAGATGCGCTTGAGCTTGGATTATTCACTAGAGGTGTTATAGAGTCGTTTATATATTATTCTTTGTTACGTTCAAACATTGTCCCTTAATTCGACGCCGTGCTTCGTACTTCCCGTTGAATGAAAAAAAATCTACATGAAAATAGACCGTATATCTTGAGTTCTAGGTGCTATAATTGAACCCTGAACTAGCCAATTACGTTGCTAAAAACCAGCTGGTTTTTAGGAACGTAGTTCAATGGGAAGTACTAAGGGTTAATTCCCTATTTTTTACTGTGTTATTCAAATATCATTAATTTAACGATTTTAATTACGGTACTAGACTAGCAAATTATTTTATCATAATTAATAGAATGCAATTTAATGTTTGGAACTATTAAATACCATTATGGGGTTTCTGCACAAAATATGTCTCAGAAAAGTTTAATATTTAGTGTGGAAACCCCATTTTGTTACATTACCCGGTTATCATCCCTCATTTTAATTTGATTTGGATGTTTGTCGTTGTAATTTTATAACAAAATTTGTAATTATTGTCAATTTGGTGTTTAAAAAATAAAAGGCAAATAACACTTTATCGTCTTTGTTTAATTTTTCCTTCAAAGCCGTTATCGAAGATTGTAGTTTAGTAGTACCTTACTAACAAAAAAAATACTGGGGCCCAACAAGTTGTTATGTCCAGCGGTGGAGTGGACTGTAATACTGAAAGTTAGTTCATTTAATTGCTCGCCATGCTATCTACGAGTCAACCTTTAGAGTTAAAAGGCATAAACTGGAAT
Source organism: Aporophyla lueneburgensis (assembly GCA_932294355.1). Lineage (NCBI taxonomy): Eukaryota > Metazoa > Arthropoda > Insecta > Lepidoptera > Noctuidae > Aporophyla > Aporophyla lueneburgensis. The sequence goes on along the minus strand of OW028748.1, from coordinate 9,216,586 downwards.
AGCTTTAACTATTATATTCTGCCTGTTTACATCAAGTCTGAGCATAAATGCAGTTAAGTTCAAGGTAAATAGGCTGTTGACTCTTTCCGCTAGAGTCGGTACATAACAAAAACAGTTAGGTAATAATCAGTCCAGACCAGACTACGTCGCTATGCTCTGTTGATTTTTTGTAGCTAGGTTGCAAGCTGAATGAGTTATCCTCTTTTTTGATAGTTTTTTTGGCACTCACATTCAATATATTTGCCTCAGTTTGTTCTTAATTTTTTATCTGTTTTCTCGTGTTGCTCGTACTAAAATATAATTCCCAACTCGGGAGTTCAATTTGTTCAAATTATCAGTTACCAAAGAAAAATCATGTCTAACTGTGTTTTTAGTTGAGAAATTTTATTTACTAATGATAAATCTCCAAGTAACATGTGAGTATATAACATAATTTATTATTTACTAAACGAAAAAATAATTTTCTGTGGTAGTTTATTTACGTGACATCGGTTGGTGTCAGAGTCAAACATCGCAATGACAACACTGAAATGAGCTGTCAAGACGTTTTACCTTTGAGAGAATGTAGAAACAATTGATTTTACACGTTTTATATAGTTGTTTTTCTGAGATTATTTACTTTGTTTATGAAGATTGAACATCTAGCCGTCTAACTGTCACACGATGGCAGCCGCGGCTCAAAGCGATTTATCGATCGCGGAGCTGAAGGCTGAGATCGAGAGGCTTGGCCGCGAGCTCGATCAAGCCAGCAGCGAGAAGATCCAGTCGGCGCAACTGGGCCTGGTGCTGCTGGAAGAGAAGAGCTCCCTGCAGCAAAGATGCGACGAGCTGGAGAGCCTGTACGAGAACACCAAACACGACCTGGAAATCACACAAGAGGTTAGTGGCCTACATTCTGCTCATTTCACTCTTCATGCATTAATGGGTACATTAAAACGTGCCGAAACGGACATTTTAATCCGTCTTTATACAATTCATATTATGCACTACTTTCAAAAGTCGCAAGTGAAAATTATGAGTAACAATAACCTACATACATTGGAACAGTTAGCTGTTTCATCTTCTAGCATTGAGCATATATTGTACATTCAATTGCTACATTAATATAAGATTAGTTACTGTTACTTTCTTATTTACCATTCAGAAAAACTATCACAAACTTTGTTGCCAAAGTTTGGGATAGTTTTTCTGAATGAGAAAGTTAGTTTTATGGCATACTTTTGAAGCTAAATTACATACAATTACCTTAATACCATTTTATGAGATGACCATGTATTTTACTAGTTTCTATTTAACTTTTAAAAAGGATTGTAATATAATAATTGTTATAGTTTAAAGTACTTTTACTGTAATATTTGTGTCGCTCTATACAACATTATGTATAAGGAAAAATAATTTTACAACTATCTCTTTCAAAAATAAACATACACCTGTAATAATTTCCTGAAACAAGTAGATATCTTTGGTTCATAAATAAATTCTTACAGTATTCTGCTTATCAGTGCACACCATAGCAATTAATTTCATGTCCGACTATTGTAATTGACACTGCTTTGCTTTCAGGAAAATAGTGAAACCTATTTAAAACTGATTCTGTATGGTATAATTAACTATCTATTATTTTACCTGCTGTATGTGAAACACAATTTATAAAACCATCAGCAGACTCATTAACAAAAAGTTTTAATAAATTAGAAATTCTAATTAGTATAATGACTATTACAATGTATGAGTTGGAACGGTATGGCAATAATGAATAATTCTCTTAATGGCAGCAGCCATATTCCCCATTAGTAAGAATATAGAAATAATTATAGAAGTTATGTCTCTAGAAATAATTATAGAAGTTATTCAACACTTCCACCTTCATAATACACTCTATTTTTCATGAGTTTTTTACCTTATGATAAATGCATTTTTACATCCTGCTGCATTTTCTACAAAACAATTGAAATCATTTTTTAAGATTCTATACCTGAAGGGTGCCAAGGGAACCCTATTACTAAGCCTCTGCTGTCTGTCTGTCTGTTTGTTTGTCACATATTTTGAACTGTATTAGGTAGAAAGTTGAAATTTGTTACAGTTTGCACTACTCTATTGTAACTAGTAATAAAATATAATTAGAGTCAAGTCATTCCATATAAGAAACATGTTTTTTAAGAAGGTTCAGAGAACAAAATTCAGTTTATTTATTTGTATAACTCTGAGAGTAGTTTGTTTCCGTATTAGAAACTGTTATGTTCCTGAAATTAGTTTCTTTATCCTTACATACATACTAACATAGTCTTATCAACTTGCAGAAACTCAGGTGGTCAATTATTATTTAAATTCTTTTTTGCTTATTATAATAAACATGTAAAAGTTTGTGATGGCTTCATTAACCGTCACTTATAAATAGCTAAATGGATTTTAATTAAATCTAGCAGGACTATATTATCTTGGACTACCTTTGTTTGCAATTTCGTTCTCTCTGAAATTTCTCGTTTAAAATCTATACTAATATTATAAAGCTGAAGAGTTTGTTTGCTTGTTTGATTGAACGCGCTAATCTCAGGAACTACTGGTCCGAATCAAAAAAATCTTTTTGTGTTGAGTAGCCTATTTATCGAGGGAGGCTATAGGCTATATAACATCACGCTACAACTAAGAGGAGCGGAGCAGTAATGAAAAATGTTGCAAAAACGGAAAATTTATTCCTTTTGAGAGTTTCCGTTGGGTGCGCTGCGTAAACGGTTAAAGTAACGTAAAAATCATGTATGACGGAATTGTTCCTTTTAAAAAGTTCTAAAAAAAAGTCCGCGAGAGCATATGTCTATCTTTTAAGGTTGACTCACTGTAACTCAAAAGGAGCGAGCAGGCAAATCGATGCGACGGGAAGGGTCAGGGGAGCAAAAATTTGACGCGGACGAAGTCGCGGGCACAAGCTAGTTAAAATATATAGCATCACCTACCCACAATATAACTTTGTTTTTTCTTTAGCATTTTGTCTGACTTTTTGTAACTCAGCTCCTTCGGATTGTACCGTAATGCTAAATAGCATATAACCTACCTCAATAAAATGGCTATCAATGCAAAAAGATTTTGTCAATTCCAACTGGTAGTTCCAGAGATTACCCCTACATAAAAAAGAACAGAAACCTATTAAAAAAAAACTACCTTTAAGATTATATAAGTATAAATTAACTCACATGATAATTTCTATATATACATATAATAGAAGTACTCCTAGGATTCCTGTGAAGTTGTGTGCCAAAGCTAGCCAATTAAATACATTTTAATTCCCATTTAAATTTGTTTTAAAATTATATTTTTTTTGTGCCCAGGCTCTTATGAAACTAGACACAACACAGAAGGTAACGACACGGAGTGGAATAGAGCAAGAAAATGCTCTCCTCAACGAGTCCGCTGCTATGGAGAGCTCCCTCACCCTTCAGATCCTGGAGCTGGAGAGTGAATCCAAACAGGTACTTTGTCTTTGTAATTTCATTTTCATGAAAAGTTTTTCCTTTTATTTTCACTAAAGGCATACATGAAGGTGATAAAGGAATCAGGATACTATTTTGATAACAATTGAAACTTTACTTTCATTGCAATGCAATAAAACTGAAAATTGAACACAAAAAAAATATAGTGTTGCATGGTGAGTTATTTTGCCGCCACTTGTAAGAGTATCAATATTTTTTTTTTGTTCAATTTTTGTTTTCTGTTTTAGGGCCTATGCACACAGGTATTTTATTTTTACTAGTGATCGTCCGTTGATCGAAATTCGACCGTACTTCATTTGAATAGAAATACATTACTAAATGAAAATATATATATATATATAATAACAAATATAAAAAAATAATATGGGTATATTTGACATTCAGTAACACTATTATAGACTAATAATATTAAAGACAAATATGATCATAGATTTTAAAAATGAAATCTTATTTATAAAAGAAAGTTGTGCTAGTTACACTATTTATAACTCAAGAACGGCTGAACCGATTTGGCTGAAAATTGGTGGGGAGGTAGCTAAGAACCAGGAGACGGACATAGGATACTTTTATTTTATCCTGTTCGACTATAAAGAGGAAAGATTTGATTGTCTGTTTGTATTGAATAGGCTCCGAAACTACTGGTCCGAATTGAAAAATTCTTTTTATGTTGGGTAGCCTATTTATTGAGGAAGGCTAAAGGTTATATAACATCACGCTACGATCAAAAGGAGCGGAGCAGCAACGAAAAATGGACAAAAACCTGCAGACAATTCGATGCAACGGGAAGGTTCAGGGAAACAAAACTTTGACGCGGACGAAGTCGCGGGCAGAAGCTAGTAGGTTATATATCTATAAAATTAATTTATTACCAATGGTTAATACTTGACATTCAGTATGGACCACAGATTTGGACCATAAACAAAAGAATATCTATGCATGTGTGTATTAAATACACGGTAATGAATAGTGGCGTGTGTAACGTGTTATTTATTGAAAATAATGTATTTTTAAGCATAATTAAAAAAAAAATTAGCATTCGTCACTTCTTGTCTTTATAAACTACTAGTTTTTGCCAGCGGCTTCGCCCGCATGGAGGTCAGAAATTATCCCGCGGGAACATACTACTGGGATAAAAAGTAGCCTATGTCCTTTCTCAGGCTCTAAACTATCTGTTTACCAAATTTCATTTAAATCGGTTCAGTAGTTTTAGCAGTAAAGCGAGACAGACAGACAGAGTTACTTTCGCATTTATAATATTAGTGTGGAAGTGTGGATAGGTGTGCGAAATTTCATAATCCTCCGTCCGCCCAATTTTCGTAAATAGGGATCCAAAGTTTACGCTTCACGTATTAATACACATAATTAAAAAAAAAAAATAGCATTCGTCACTTCTTCTCTTTATAAACTACTAGCTTTTGCCAGCGGCTTCGCCCGCGTGGAGGTCGGAAATTATCCCGCGGGAACATACTACCGGGATAAAAAGTAGCCTATGTCCTTTCTCAGGCTCTAAACTATCTGTGTACCAAATTTCATTTAAATCAGTTCAGTAGTTTTAGCAGGAAAGTGAGACAGACAGAGTTACTTTTGCATTTATAATATTAGTGTAGATAAGTGTGCGAAATTTCATAATCCTCCGTCCGCCCAATTATCGTAAAAAGGAATCCAAAGTTTACGCTTCACGTATTAATATATATACTACTCAAAACAAAATAAAGGCCACTTGTACATTTACATTTTAAAGTAACTGAATGTTGACCCACGTTATGATAACTCACTTCTATGAATTGTGTTATGATCATAAGCGGTTGAGGAAGGATAACAGTTAAGTAATGTCAAGATTGTGGTTGAAGGTACGATTTGACAGATTTATTTTTACCCACACCTTTCAAGTGCATAGTTTTGTTTAATTTTTGTGTTTTATTTCAATCCGTTTAACGTCAGTTTCCTGTCTGTTACGGTTGTTTTTGGAAGCTAAGCGTGCAAATTGATCGTTAAACTGGACGATGCTAAGAATTCGACACAATTTGGACAACGCTACTGCTAGTAGAGCCGTAGCAATGATTAAGGGTGGTCAATAGCAAAGTTCCTTTTCTCTGTAGTTAGGATATTGACGAAAGGCGGTTCAAAACTTGTGGAACTGGTACCAGGATACCGGTAGTGTGTCTCGGTGTCGTGGCTCGGGAAGAGAACGTGCTATTACTGCCAGTGAAGATCGGTACATTCGACTTTGTGCAAGACGTGAACGAACTGGTACAGCGCGCATTCTGCAAAATCGTCTATCCTTGCACGAAGACCAGTAAGTAACCTTTAAGAAGGTGAATAATTCGAACGAAGCTGAACGCGAGCCAGCGTGCAGACCGTTTAAGATTTGCACCTCAATATTTTGAATAGGGGATGGAGGAATGGTGTAACGTGCTCTTCACGGATGAGCGCAAGGTGAATTTGTATAGCAACGATTGACGTGTCGGAGTGTGGAGAAGAAGCGGTGAACGATTTTCTGATCCTTGCATACACGAATGTGACAGGTTTGATGGTCCCAATGTCGTGGTCTGTGGCGGAATCAGCTTACAAGGCAAACCTGACCCTGTTTTTCTGAACGAGGGTACATTAGCAGCAGAAAGTTACATCGAACATGTTGTCAGGCCATGGTATCTCATTTTCACAACGAACAGACGAACGCCTCATCCTAATGCAGGATAATGCACGACCGTACGTAGCCCGAGTGACCATGTCTTTCTTAGAGAGAGCCAATATTTAGGTTTTGCCATGGTCTGCCAACGGCCCCGGCCTAAATCCGATCGGCCACCTTTGGGTTTAGCTAAAACAGCGAGTCAGAGCAGCTCTAGAGGATATAAGCGCCCAGCGCCAGTTGACTGACCTCCAGAAAAGGTGTTAGGAGCCTGCCTTTGCCTGCACCTTATTGAGAGCTTGCCTTCGAGGCTTCCAAGGTGTTTTAAAAAGGGGAGGACATACTCGTTGCTAGCCCCATAAAAGCAATTGTAAATTTTTAGAATTTGAGATTTTTAGACTAAACTTTAATTTTAATGTTTATGTTTGAATATCCGCAAATATGGCGAAATCTAAAAAACATGATTAAGCCATAATTTTTTTATTTAATCTTCTTAAAAATAATTTTATTTAATGAATAAATAGTTGTTTCATTTAATTTAAATACCCTCAGCATCGTAAACTTCACAAGAATTATATTATTCAGAAAAATAGAGGTGGCTCTTATTTTGTTTTGAGTAGTATAGATATTCGTGTTCCGTGTAAAGCGACACTACGACGCGTTTTGCGTTTGGAAAAGGAGTTCTACTTAGTTGCATTTGCGGCGACGCGACGACCGCGACGTAACGCGCGTCCACGCCGCGTGCATAAAAAAACCCTTATGTAAAGTCGTATTTACAATGATTAACTTTTAGCTGTAAAATGAAATATGACATTCTTTATTAAATAAATTAGTTTTTGTTGCAAGCTTTATTGTATCAGTATAGAGAAGATTTTCTTCTAGTATGGTGGACAATCATAAAAATCATTATAAATCTTAGTCATAGGCGATAATATGACGTCTTATCGATTTTGTTCCGCAAACTTATTAACCGAGTCTAATCGTAGGTGAGTTAGTAAGGACTGATAAGGTTTCTGTAGTTTTAAGCTTAGAATAAAAAAATGTACTTAACAGATTTCATAAAGTAGATTTGTTTGTAGATTATATCTCCAGATACATACGTATCACGTACACTGTGCAAATGAATAAATATTGCTAATAGCGGGAGTAATTCGCTGCAACTGATAAGGGAAAACTTTACTTCAAGTACAAATTATAGCCGGTGACAAACTGCACACTCACTAACTACACATGGCGATGTCTTCCGCTGATGTTAAACAGTTTAATTTTAAGTTATGACGAGCTTCTCATTATCTCATTCAACAATTTTCCCCGAGACACATCTGACAGCATGCCTACGCTCGGTTTAATGAAATGGGAGCAATTGATGTGAATCATCCGCGGACCCTCGGAGCAGTGCGCGCCAGACGCCCCTACTCAACACACTACAACTACATTTTGTATTAAAGTACACTCCTTATTAGCAAAAATATTATTTTTGACGCAGAAAATACTGGTAACCGTGGTTAATCACAAGTCATCGGCGTTGCAGGAGTTGATATACCCGCGAAACGAAAAGACCTCTCGTCCGTGATGTAATCCTCCGAATGGCGTAAGCGCAGCCGACGGGAATCCATAACACTGGTCCAGAAATACATTTTTATTTGCCCGGCCTTGATTCACGTATTCACGCATTACTCAATGGTGTGTAGATTTTTAGCAATGCACACGAGTTCTGTGCATTCGTGTATTTTAAATTATGTCGAATATTTAGTGCGTGTGCCAAGTGAATGTGTGTAAATAAATATGTTTTAGTGTAGTGTACGCAGATTTTTGGCGACGAAAAATGAATGAAGGAGGCGAGGTATTAATGTGTTATTATTTCGTGTTTATTCAACTGGCTTTCCCAAAGGAGAGGTCGGTAGACATTACTCCTGTTTCACGTCAAGGAGTGTTTACAGTAATAATGGAATACTGTTGACACTTGTTTAGCTGCTGGCAGGTCGCCAGGAGAATAAATACGGCTAGATTTAATCTCCATTTACGGGTCTATCGACATAAAGTTGTCCCGTCCCGAACTTTTATGTCTCGCACATGCATAATTCATGAATTCATTCAATAGGGTCCTTTTATGTCGCGACTATTCGTGAGATAAAGCCACGATAGGGAATTATTCTGAAAACTATTATTGGGTTAGCTGTTAGAAATTCTATTCTCTCTATTATTACTCAGGAATACCATATCTGTTTGTCCATCGAACTATCTACAAAGTAATTCGAACTTAACGGCCCCATTCTCCAACAATACATCCGGAGCACTCATGAAGATTATTCTGCTAACACTTTACCTCGGAAAATTAATGACATAGTTTATTTAACGTGTTAATTTCACCATGCAGTTCCACCACTTCGTTAATTAATCACGTATAGTATAGCTAGAGTCACAAGCTATGAGTAAGTGCGGGTGCCCGTGAGCCTGTAGGTCGATTCTCTTATCACTGTAACAGATTTGTTTACAATGCCTGACTCAGAGTAGTCAGAACGCATTATATCGTCCGGTGTCGTGCCGGTGCACTTATTGTGTTCTATATGATTGGGCTTTATGTTGGATTTTATTGGCTAAGAAGGAACAGGACGTGTGACAATTGTATTGCCATTGGCAATGACAAGTTTATTTCTTCTATATTTGATGCGTATGGACAAAGTATCGCCAAAATTTTTTTGCGGCCAGTTTTCTCCAAGTTTGGACGGGTATCACGATAACGTATCCTGTTCGATCAGATTTTTACCAACTTCTCTCTTCAGCTAGCCTTTTTGTGGATGGCCTTCGGGCCTTTGGCCCTTCCGCTCCACCCTAGTGGGTGGAGCGGAAGGGCGTGTCAGACTTTTACTGACTAAAACCCACCCGTGTTCCTTCAGTTGCCTATGTGCCAGGGTCACGGTATCTCTTTCGAACAAATCTCGCGACCCTGGCAGGAGCTAAAAAAATTAAGGATACAGCTAGCCGTATCCTTAATTTTTTTGAGGTCTGTTCCCCTCGTTATTCTTTGCTAGACGTGTATTTTTTGAGTCGTCAGATTTGTACTCCTTTTCGCATCGACGATGCCTACATCCCAGTGACAAAGAACCTACTACGAGTTGTGAGTCTCGGTTCGAACCCAGGCAGGCGGTTTATTTTGTGAAAATAATTTCATCACCACGGTTCTTAAAACGGCGAAAGAAAACTTCGTAAAGGAACCGGCACCTATTCAAGGACATAAAATATCGAAGACAAGTGACATCAGACAGCTCGCCCTAGGCCTGCGTGGTAGATTACATACCACTCCTTTTCGAAGAGTGAAGGCCTGTGTCCCGGCCGTAGGAATATTATAAGCTGATTATGCCTTCAAATAACCAGTGTAAACATACTTTGTAAATCTCAAAATCGAGGCTGACTTTAACTCTACATGTTCCTACAGCATGTTTGCCATGTGGGGAATGTCATCTAGACGGATGACGGATGCTGATTAATACTAAACGGCTGTGAGGCTGTCCGACAAGCTTATTAATAATGACAATGACATACAAAGTCTACGTATGAGTCACACCTGCCTGCGACTCGTAATTTAATCGGTTTTTATAAAGATCGATAGGGTAGCAACGGGCTGCGTCGTATTGATTGCTTTCTTCGTGTTCTATTTATGAATTTTAAACGACTGGACTGGAGTTTGTCGTGTTTCTATAACAGGCGACCTTGAAAGATAATGGTATAATTACAAGCCTACAAAAGGTTTCCAGATCGTAAAATGTTAGGTAAGGGTGAGATGCGATACTTTGATCGTGATACTTTACTGCTCTTTTGCTTCTTCAGTTTTACGACTGCCACCTCTTTGAAGACCAGGGTGTGTGTAATTCTACAAGTATCTACATAGTTGTTACGGTCGCGAAACATTTTGTTCAAAACACAGCGTAAACTAAACTAAAAATATGTAAAAAGAAACATTTCGTGTGCTCCCTTTTTTTTGTGGGTGGGAAAGCATCAAATGACGTCTCCCACTCTTGGCGGAGCGGGAGGGCGTGTTAAACTTGACTAAAACCCACCTGTGTTCCTTCAACTGCCTATATGCCAGGGCCAAGGTAACTCTTTCGAACAAATCTCGCGACCCTGGCTGGCTTCGCGAGCTACCTTGGCACTTTCCTCAAGTTTTTTTTTATCACTAAGTATTCTCTTTTTCCCACAATTCCAGTGGCTTTAGTTAGACATCCAACCTGTTTCAAAATCTCGTAACACGACCTTATATTTATGTGACATTACAATACTTAGATATAGTTTTCTGTTAGCTTATTGAACAAAGTGAGGCCTGACCGCGTTACGTTTACGATCGGCCGCTCCCTGTCATTTGCCTGTATGCGAAAGAGGCGGGGCTCATCAGTAGAGTGCTTACAGTCTACTAGTAAATCAATAGTATGCAAATAATCAAATGCAAAAAACAATTCAAATCCAACGGGTAGTTCCAGAGCTTACCCTCTACATACAAATTCACAAACAAACAAATTTTACCTCTTTATAATATTCAGTAGTAGAATTAACCACCCCAGGACATGGCGGATGGTCATGATTAAAAGAAGCAACTTAAGTTTCCATATATTCTTCAGGTGGAATCAATATGTACGAAAAATTATGAGAAATTCAACAGGCCTTCGTAATTAACCCTAGCCTATAAATGTCCTTCACAACAACCTTATCGATTTAGACGGGTCGATTTATTGGAGTATTGTCATGAACATGAAGGCGCGACCGTAACAAATATAGCTTTAAAGCATTATAATCACATTAGCTTTTGCCCACGACTTCGTCTGCGTAAATGTCGGTTATCGCGGACGCAGACGAATCGTGGAATGAAAAGTAGCATATGCCCTTTCTTAGAGTTCAAACTTACCCCTTCTTCTTCTTCTTAGCGTGTCGATAGCAATCTAAATATATTCAGCCCAGAATTTGGCTACGAGCTTAGCACTTTCCGAGGCATCCATCAATTCCTGTGGCGTGCAAACAGCAGGACATGCGGGACAAATTATTAAGTGCTGCATTGTTTGTGGGACAGCACCACATTTGCATTCCAGGGCGGAGCCATCTATGAATTTCCACTTGTACAGGTTCTCTTTACTTCGGCCTACTTGAGTCCGGAGCCTATTTAAAGACTTCCAGGAAAGCCAAGGCAACTCGTGTCCAGGTGCGAGATTTTCAGTAAGTGGGACGAATGGGTTTGGTAGGGAAGCACCATGTCGCCACAGACTTAGTCGTACCGTAGATCGTTCGCCAGTGAGTGGGAGGACACACTTCATAAAGCTGTTGCGGCTTTTCAGCCTTTGTGCCACGAGGATGTTATCGTGCAAAGGGTGTCGTGTGTCAGACACCATCTTGGCTCTTTCATTTGAGCTTGCCACTGCTCTACGAATTTCTGGTGGCGCTATTCCAGCCAGTGGATACAGCACCGGGGTCAGTTTGAGGCAGCCGGTGATGATCCGGCACGTTTCATTCAGAGCTGTATCCACTAACTTTGCATGTGCTGAACGACTCCAAACGGGGCACGCGAATTCACCTGCAGAGAAAGATAGCGCCAGCCCAGTAGTCCGCAAAACGTCAGGCGAAGCACCCCACTTTGACGAGAAAAGTCGTTGTAGGAGGTTACTTACTTACCCCTTGCCAAATTTCATCAAAATCGGTTCAGTGGTTTAGTCGTGAAAGCGTTACAGACGGACAGATTTACTTTCGCATTTATAATATTAGTATAGAATATAGAACTAGTATATAAGGTGTATCTGTTCATACACGAAATCTTTTAAGAGGTACACCTGTAGGTGGTAAAGAAGCTACAGAAATGAAAAAAAAAATCTAAATGTATTTTTTTCAAAATTTAATATTTATAAATTATTTGACGCACATAAGAAATACTGGCTCCTTCTTATTTTTTACGGCCCGAGACACCGCGGCCATGCTCGTGCCGTCCGGTCGCCGCCCTAGCAGCGTCAGGCGAGCCATTCATAGAATTTGGAGTAAAGGTTTTATGCAAAACGTCTCAAGCGGTTTTAAAATTATAATTATTACGAAACATCAAAAACGCTTAAATAAAAATTTTATTTTTGCTTCTATAGCTTCTTTACCACCTACCTGTACCTCTTAAAATATTTCGTGTATGAATAGATGTAATGAAATGACATTTCATTAAATAGGTTCTCCTTAGAGTTTATATGTTCTGTGATTAGGTTGTCTGTGGAAGTGAGCAGAGGACGCATCGGGCTGACACGTAATTCAATGGCGGATGATGTTCAGATTATTTTGTTAATTATTATTAAAAACTTGTAGAAAGATAAATGGAAGGTTATAATTGAGGAGGCGATATTAGTGAACTTTAAATGTCGTTTCTTTGTATTTTCAGGTGAGATATAAGTGTAATTCTCATATTTTGTTGTAATATTGTAAAAGTAAAAGTGTGCTAAATAAATCTTTGTATTTTCAGAGAAACAATTTGTGTTTATTAGCAAAAATCCTCAATAATATACCTATCTTATAAAACGACATTTTCGTTAACTAATGAAGATGGACCGGCTGCAATTTGAGTTTACGATGATAGCTTCAAATGATGGCAAATCTAATGTATTAGCCATAACCGCAATATCTACAGAAGAAGGAAAATGTTATGTTTTACCTGATGAGCTGAAGCCGGTGAGTCATCATACATATATTGTTAAAATGAACACTTTCTCAAAAATAAAAAATAGCTTAAAGAAAAGGCACCAAAGTAGAAAAATATGGATAAAATTGGATGAAGATCTAAGGAAAACATATATAGATGAGGAAGGTAATATACAATTTTTGGATCAATATTTAGAAGAAATGAGCACAAAACAACCAAAGGGCAAAGATGACAGTTTGCAACATATCTTGGAACAATTAATAGAAACTACAACAAAGAAAGAAAATCAACATAACCTGAAACATATTTCAGAGAAATTTATTATTGAAAAATTCACAAGCAAAAACCCTAATGCAATGCAATGGATAGAGACTTTTGAAAAAGAATGTGAGCGCTTTAATATAACTAAAGATGAAACAAAAATAGATATATTGAGGTTATTTTTAGAAAAATCTTGTTTGGACTGGTATAGCTCGATGGTTGTAAAACTAACAGTAAATTCTGAATGGAAGGAATGGAAAGACACATTTTTGGCAACTTTTAAAAACCGAGGATGGGACATAGTCACAACTGCCTTCGCATTCAGGTATAAAGATGGACTGTTAATTGATTATGCTTTAAAAAAAGAACGGCTTATACTAGATATAAACAAATCAATAGACCCAAAAACAATGATAGATCTGATTGCAACAGGTCTACCTGGGTTTATCTTAAATAAGTTAAACAGAGACGAACTCAACAATACCACTGATTTATTCAACGAGATAAGAAAATATGAAGGTATGATATACAAAAAAAACTCAACTATAATAAAAAGTAGTACATTATTTTATAAAAATAAAACTAATGAGAAGAAGCCATGTAAGACTTGTGAATCTTTGGACAAAGGAACTAGATATCATCCGGAGGAGTCATGTTGGTTCAAGAAAAATAAAAATGAATCTGAAAAGATCTTTAAAGCCAAAAATATAAATAATAACTCTATTATTGAAGTAGATATGAATACTGATAAAAAAAACGAGTAAGTACACCATTAATCAAAATCAAGCTTTTAATAGAAAATAAACTAGAAGTGAGCGGCATTTATGATTCAGGCTCACAGATCTCGTTAATAAATTCAAGACTAATTAAAGTAAAAGAAATAAAAGACAATGTGAATATAGCATATATGAAAACGGTTAATGGTGTAAAGAAGACGGATGGCTTGATAACAATAAAAATAAAAATCTTTGATTTAGAAGAAGAGGTGGAAGTATATATAATAGAAAATGAAGATTTTGATGATTTTATAATCGGATTGGATATGATAAAGAAATTCAAATTAATCCAAAATGAGGACTTGAGGATAGAACAAAAGAAAATAACAAATAAAATAGACAGGAAGTCTAAAGATAACACAAATGAAGATAAGAATATAAAAACATATGCAATAAATTTCAATGAACACATAGAAACAGAGGAATTTGTTAGTATGACAGACATTTAGATAATGAAAAGAAAATTGAGATAGAGAAAATTATAAAGGAATATAAAACAATTTTTGCTAAGGACAAGTATGATATAGGATCAGTTAAAGATTATGAAGCTCATATAGATTTACTAGTAAATAGATACTGTAGTAAAAGACCATATAGATGTACAATAGAAGATAAATTAGAAATTGAAGAGCAAATATCCATGTTACTAAAGAATAATTTAATAGAAGAAACTTACAGTCCTTTTGCTGCACCAGTGACATTAGCATTTAAAAAAGGTGAAAATAGAAGATCTCGCTTATGTATAGATTTCAGAGAACTGAATAAAATTGTTGTGCCACAAGCTCAACCTTTCCCATTAATAGATGATTTGATTATTAAAACCAGAAATTGTAAGTATTTCACTACACTGGATATAAACTCAGCATTTTGGGCAATACCACTACGGGTGGAAGATAGAAATAAAACAGGATTTGTCACACAAGATGGCCACTTTCAGTGGACCTGTCTCCCTTTTGGCTTGAAAACATCACCAGCAATTTTCCAGAGAATTTTAAGTAATATTCTAAGAAAGCACAATCTCACAGGATACTCCGTAAACTATATTGATGATATTTTGATATACTCATCTACCTTTGAAAACCATATAAGACACATAAGAAGTGTATTAGAGGCAATAATAAAAGAAGGCTTTAGATTGAAGTTTACAAAATGTACCTTTGCTTCAGACTCAGTAAAGTATCTTGGCCATGTAATTCAAAACAATTCGGTAAGACCACTAAAAGACAATTTGATTTCAATAAGACATTTTCCAACTCCTAAGACGCAAAAGAATATCAGACAATTTTTGGGAAAAATCAACTTCTACCATGAATACATACCAAGAAGCGCAATTATCTTAGACCCATTACATAATTTATTAAGAAAAAACGAAAAGTTTGTGTGGTCAGAGAAGTGTGAAGAATCCTTTAATCAAATAAAAAGATATTTATGTTCTCAACCGATATTGGAAATATATGACAAAGACTTACCAATAAAAATCTTTACAGATGCATCCTTAGAGGGCATCGGGGCAATACTAAAACAAACACAACTAGATGGTAAAGACAAACCGGTGGCATATTTCTCAAAAAAACTGAATGAATCTCAAAAACGGAAAAAGGCTATATACTTGGAATGTTTTGCTATGAAAGAAGCTGTTAAATACTGGCAACACTGGCTTATTGGAAAACAATTCACTATATACTCAGATCACAAACCTCTAGAGAACATGAACATTAAAAGCAGGACAGACGAAGAATTGGGTGATCTCACATACTACCTGTCTCAATATGACTTTACAGTAAAATATATATCTGGTACAGAAAATGTGGAAGCAGACTGTTTGAGCCGAAATCCAGTATTAGAATCAGAAGATAACAAAGACGAACTATTAAAAATAGTTAATTTAATACAAATAAAAGATATAGTTGCAGACCAAGAGAAAAATGAAATAATAAAAGAAAAGAAATCAAATCTTATACACAAAAATAGAATTTATTATAAAAAAATAAAGAAACATGAAAAGATTATCCTCACAGAAGAATTTAGTAAAAGACTCATAAAAAACGTGCATGAAGATTAATGCCATATTGGGATCAGACAATTGCAGAAAAAAATAAGTCCATTATATACAGCTAAAAACCTGACAAAAAACATCATAAATATTTGTAAAACATGTGAAATATGCATAAAAAATAAATCAAGATGTCAAGGAAAATTTGGATTAATGTCACAACTGGGTCCAGCAACAAAACCATTTGAGATTATGTCAATGGATACTATCGGTGGCTTTGGAGGCTCTAGGTCAACAAAAAAATACCTACACCTTTTAGTAGACCACTACACAAGATATGCATTTATTGCGACTTCAAAAACACAGAATGCAAGTGACTTTATAAAACTCACAAAGAATGTGCTAGAGACAGATGAGATTGGAATAATTCTGACAGATCAATATCCGGGCATAAATTCAAGAGAATTTAAGCAACATTTGCAAGAGAATAATATTAAACTAATTTTTACAGCTGTGAATACACCATTCTCGAACGGCTTGAACGAAAGATTAAATCAAACAGTAGTAAATAAAATAAGATGTAAAATAAATGAGAAAAATAATAAGAGAACATGGACAACAGTTGCAAGAGAATGTATACAGAAATATAATGAAACAGAACACTCCGTTACAGGTTTTGCACCAAAATATTTACTGGATGGTACAAATGTCAGTATTCTACCAAATGAATTAAAAACAACAGAAAGGGAAGACGGGTGGATTGCTGATAGAAGACTGGCACTAGAGAATACAATAAAATCCCACAAGTACAACAAGAAAATATTTGATAGAAATAGAAAAATGCAAGAGTTTAATATAGGAGACAGTGTATATGTAGAAAATGGAAATAGATTGAATAGAAAGAAATTAGACGAATTAAAAATAGGCCCTTTCAAGATAATAGAGAAAATATCGAACTCCATTTATAGGATTGACACTGGCAACAGAAAAACAGAATCAACTTTATTCCACATAACAAAATTACAACCTGTCACAACAGAAGCTGAAGAAGATGAAGTAGAAGAAAACGAATATGAAAATAAATTATAGGTACAGTGTATGGATATGTTGTTTAGGATTTTCGCTCTTAGGGGGGGAGATGTAATGAAATGACATTTCATTAAATAGGTTCTCCTTAGAGTTTATATGTTCTGTGATTAGGTTGTCTGTGGAAGTGAGCAGAGGACGCATCGGGCTGACACGTAATTCAATGGCGGATGATGTTCAGATTATTTTGTTAATTATTATTAAAAACTTGTAGAAAGATAAATGGAAGGTTATAATTGAGGAGGCGATATTAGTGAACTTTAAATGTCGTTTCTTTGTATTTTCAGGTGAGATATAAGTGTAATTCTCATATTTTGTTGTAATATTGTAAAAGTAAAAGTGTGCTAAATAAATCTTTGTATTTTCAGAGAAACAATTTGTGTTTATTAGCAAAAATCCTCAATAATATACCTATCTTATATAGATACACCTTATAATATTATTATATTTATTAAAATCATCAATACGACTCTCTTAAGTTCATTCCCATTGAATGACTTGTTCATGAAATAGTCATTCAAATTATCTGAAGCCATATTTGTTACGCTTGCAAATCATATAGCTTAACACTGACATATAAATTAGCATAAACGTAAGCAAAATTGATTTTCGCGGACTACCCTGGGGTTTTCACCATAATGCTTTCATATTAAACGTAAATGTAAAAGAATGTAGACCGCGATGGGTGTGGTAGATACCAATCCATTAATTACACTCAAAAAGAGTGCTATTACATAATTATAAAAAATAATGATCGCGGCGTTTCAACGGCACTTTATATTATCAAAGCGTTAATCAAACGTTTGCGACCCTAACCCCTATAGACCGTTACATACAATGAAGACTTAATAGCAGGGAAACGTCGTAAAATATTACTATGTCCGGCGTTGTTGATGCTTTTACTGTACCTCTTCTTTCAAGTAATGTGAACAAGGTCGGTTTTATTAGGTTGTCGTCTCTCGGAATGGTAATAGCTTTTGCCTGCAGCTTCGCCCACGTGGATGTCGGAAAATATCCCACGGGATACGTTCCCGTCTACCGAGATTAGAAGGACCTTAGAGGAATAATTCCGTAATACATTATTTTCATATAACTCTATTATTGGTTAGCGCGTATGCCAGAGCTATACAGCTCTCAGTGGACATGTTTTTTTTCAGACTTCTTCAACAATCATCGTTATTTTAACTAATTTACACAAAACCACAGAAAGATTATAAGCCTAAATCTTCCTCATGAATCACTTCATCTATTCGTGAAAACCGTATGGAAATCCGTTCGGTAGTTTTTGAATTTATCGCATTCAGACAGACAGACGCGGTGTTAAGTTCATTTAAACCCATTAAATTACTTTTTCTTGAAGTAGATGATTTGAATGATTTTAAATTGTGTAAAGCCATATTTTTTACGGACGCGAATCATATTTCAATCAACATTATTGAATTTCGTGAGCTATCTTAGCGCATCTTCACGTCACATCACCTTCACGTCCGGAAGCTGTAAATGTAGGTTCATAAAGGCGATTTCTGAACTCAGTTAAATTTCGTGTCATACATCTTAAAACGTAAAAATAACTAGATTGCCCATCGTAAGAACAATACTGCACAGCGGAACTAATGATGAAACAAAACTAATTCATTTAAGCTATTGGAACTCGACACTAAACGGCGCTTTCGTTCACAGACGATCGGCAAATACCCGATTCATATTCTTGCATAATAGAGTTGTAGAGTTCTCTCTAAATCCGTTACATAAATTCAGTTTATAGTCAAGTATAGTAGATACTGAACAATTGAACATCGCGTGTAGGGTACAATCACAAGCATAAATATTTCAACAGTGATTTTCTCCTAAATTAATGGTAGACATTTTATGATGTTACGAACATAGTATTTTCGAAACCATTTACAATGATAAAATAGATCTTTTCTATAGTTGTAATTGTTATTTCACGAGAAAATCGCTTTGAAATTGTGTTTAATGCATGGTATTTTGCTCGTCACTGCATTCAAGCTTACACGTTTTTCACGCCATAAGTGAAAACTCCGTGACGATAAGTGGCATACAATACGCGTTCCGTTTCCATTAATAAAGTTTTATCACGTTTCAAACACCTTTATGATGTTAAAATTGTATACAAGTTAGATTTATGACTTGTTCATGCTTTTATATTCTACAATGTAATGTACTTTTGGGTTAGTCCCTGAGTACCCCGTTCCTCGAGGCCCCCGTCCCAGAGGACCCCGATTTATTTTTATCTAGATAAACTCAATTAACAGTCAATTTAGCTTAAAGTATCGTCAGCAGACGATATGTTAAATTAAATTTTATTACTCACTAAAATTATAATACTTTAAGAATCAGCAAAAAATGATAAAGTCTTGCTTGGTTAAGGTAAATATTATAATTAGAGAATACAATATAGAGTCTCCTAGAGCAATTACAGGTTTTAATTATTATCACAATAGTTCCTTTTTCAATATAGAGAATCAAAATATCTACTCTACATGGAGGATTAACATAATTTAAAAAATACGCGACAACTCTCACTCCCAACTATTTCCTATGCTACATGCATAGGAAAAAGTTAACTATAAAATAAATCTTCTAACATGTAAAATCAGTTTCACTAACATTATTTTTTTTTTACAATAATACTATTAAAAATATATTTATAATATTGTAACATTTATTTCATATTTTAGATACATTTTATTTAAACTGTAATAACCTCTATTAAAACTATGATTCGACATTGTACAAAATTTCAAATAAACTACTTTGGTCTTATGCATTTCAATCACATACATTTAAGCACTTTTTATGTCGACCGTACAAGTTGAAAGCAATAGAAAAAAGAAATGTAATCATATTTATCGTATTCGGGGTTCTCCGGGACGGGGGCCTCGGGGAACGGGGTACTCGGGGAATAACCCCTACTTTTAATATTGTCTATAAAATATTGTTTTTATTCCTGCCGCGTCGGTCTACTGCTCGCAAGTGTGACTTCTGATCGTAGAATCCTCATTGGTTCGATTTCTGGGTAGGGCAGTGTTAATGGAATTATTCCATTAGCAGCCCGGGGTTTGGGTTTGTGCCCGGTAAATGGAAACAGTTTAATACATGAACCTTGAGGCTTATGCATAGGGGCCGTTCAAATATTACGTAAGCACATTTATTTCAATTTTTTACTCCCCCATCCCCCTTGTCAGCAAAAGTAAGCAAAGCTCTTACACCCCCCCCCCCATGCTTACGTAAACATTATTATATGCATTTTTCTTTTAATGTACTCGGTTTTTTTATTCATTCATGAGCAGCAGTTATAATTCTAGAAATAAGAATATTGATTTAGGATAAGGGACTTTAACGCATATGATATTCATTTAAAATACGTCAAATCGTCAATCACAGCGAAACAAAACAATAGGTTGACGGAAGAAATTTAGTCAAGTGAATAGAGCGCGGTAATTTCCCTACTCGGTTCTAAGCGAGTACCTAAACGTCTACATTATTTGTGAGAATCCCCGAAAATGCGTTTCATTTTCAAACATAGACAATTATGTGGGTTGCTATATGTGTAAAAAAGTAAATAACTACTGCTGACGTAATCACCATCTAGACCCTCCCACCCCCCATGTCATCAAAAATAAGCAAATCAAAGACCCCCCGCCCCCCTATAGTGCTTACGTAATACTTGAACGGCCCCATACTGCTGCGACGCGAGTTTTGTAGAATAATTTCCGTGAATTTTTAATAAGAAATTTTCTTCAAAATTCACGTCGCCCTGTCGCGTCGCTCCTGTTTGAAGGAGCCTTTAAACATAACTGGCGAAAAACTAGTATAAGTAATTAGAAAAAAAATAATATTCTTGAATTTCAATTGTAATTTTTTTTTACAGTTGCGTCACGAACTAGATCGCGTAGTAAGCGAAAGAGATCGCTTGCTGGCCGAAAGTTCAGAGCTCGGCCACGACAAGCAGTCTCGGGAGTCGGAGCGCGTGGCTCTGAGAGCAGAGCTCCGGGAGGCACGGCAGAGGGAACAGAGGCTGCTGGTCGATATAGGGGACTTGGAGGACGAGAATATATCGCTACAAAAGCAAGTGTCCGCGCTTAGATCGTCACAGGTTAGTAAACCAGCTTTATTAGTTACCCGACTGCGGTGGAGGCTCGGAGATAAGTGTTTTTTTTTTTTTCAGAGACAGCAACAACAAACACAAGCAACACCTAAGTATTGCTTGTTCCATCTTAGGTCTCATCCATTATTTCAAGGCGTGATCGGAGGGCAAGAGAGGAAGCAAACTAGTTAATTTAAAAAATAATCGTGTGCGGTTGGGGAACCTTTGTCCGGAACGTAGATTCTAACGCGATACTCGAGCACACAGACACTCGTGTTTAATAGAAAGAGAAAAGAACAGAAAGTCGCATTTAGGGGGCAAAACGATTTTTCCTTACGTGGCTTTGTTTACCAGGGAACTCTTACCTCAAGCCGCGTTAGGGAACTTCGTTCGTACAATCAATGTTTCTTTAAGATCAGAGGGATAATTCTCGTAATTTTAAAAACGTTCCCATTATGATCTCAGTCTTAATATGCCAAAAATACCTCGAGTTTCCATACATTTTTTAACATTTGGCCGAAGTGACACTGCGATTGGAATTTGGGCGTTTTTAATTACAAGAATTGGCCTTCAGATGTTACTAGGAAGATATTGCATAATGCTATATGAGGAACGATACGCAGAACTGTTGGTACCAAAATAGAATGACCACTTGAACAGCTCAGGATACTACCAAAAGGAAACAAAACAAAAAAAATGCTGCTTTCATTTACATTCTAATCAGGCTATACAGTAGCCCATAACATAAAAGTAACTGAAAGTGCCAGATTAGTATTCCATACAAAATTCAATCACAGTTTATTGTCCCTCGCGTCACAATCACCCATAGATACTGTTGAGTACTTTGGAGCCGTGCCCACCGCTGTTCGCGAAACCTGACGCCTAATTGATTGGCTCATATATCTCCATGCAAATCGAATCTGGAACTTATGGACTGATGAATTTTCTATGCTGTTTGAGAATTTCGTAGCTTAGGGTGCAACACTGATTATTGGAGCAATGAGTTAAAATGGATTTGGATAGTACGCAGTAGCGTACAATTTCGCTTCACTTTAGAAACATACGAAAAGGAGACTTCGGGAAAGCATTACCGAAGTCTTCTTTTCGTATATGTTTCTAAAGTCTTGGGAATTTTCCCGAAAATAACTACTGACGGTAAGTTTAAGGGTTCCCAGTGACAGCAGTGTTATTTCATAAGTTTACCCAAAGACTATATAACCACTTGACTGCGCATACAGTGCCCCGAAGCTCGAAAACTATTAGTATTTTGTCGCCTATGCATAAGCTACGGTTCTAGTAACCATTTTAGTTGTGACCAGTTTTTAGACCTCTGTGCACGCTAAATTAATGGAAATAATGTAACTTCATCTGTAATTATAACGCATCAAAATGCCTTCATGCGCGGTGAAGTGGTGTGGGAAACATTCCAAGACTTCTAGTTACAAAAAGGATTGCATAACTTTTCTTCAGTAAGCAAACAGTACGAAAAATTCTTTTGATTTAATCATATTATGATCCACCGTAGGGGTCTATTTAAAATGGTGGTTGGGTGAACGAGCACACGTTTGAGTCGCGCGCGTTGATGTCTTCTGGAAAAGTCTCGCTCTTTCATTAGACAATTCTAATGCATCTATCCCTTACTTTCCCTTTGTATTTTTATCGTAAAAATGAGTGCTGTTACTTTTAATAGCTGAAAGTATATATCGAAAATTAAAATTAAAATAAGTGAAAATTTTATTCAATTCACATACTGTGACTTCTTTAGCTTCTTCTTGACAATCCGTTTGTAAACTGGCGCTGAAACTCACGTAGCCATAGTACCTTCTGCCTTGGGGATGATATTTGAACCCGCTTCTGAATGCCATTTCGTCGAATATGATAGTGGCGTAAATTTTGTTCGTGGATTCTCTAGCTTTCATTTTATTAGTGACTGATTTTGATTAAATATGATTTCTTTGATTTTAATTGAGTATTTATCACAATTTTAAATCCATTTTATCGATATCGACTATTTTCCCTTAATGAAGTAGAGCAAGCTTACGACGGGCATACCTACGCAACTTGACCTTGAACTGACCAATTGCAGTCGCGCGTTCTTCCTCGTCGTGAGTCGTGTGCTTAGAAGATATTGGCCTATACGCTCTCTAGTGGTTATATTCTCTTTGAGTTTACCCGAACGGTCTCTTATTTATTTCATGTAGTTTTTCGTTTTTAAAACGGAGGATTTAAGATAAACTGCGCGTCTTGAAAATGCTGGAAGATTGCCTGAATATGTAAACCAAAATCCTATAACAACAAAATACTCCGTAGTAAGAAAGCTAACGGTTATTCTTCTTGCAGGTCGAATTCGAAGGTCTAAAACATGAAGTCAGACAACTACGCGAAGAGGCTGAAAATGCGAGCGCCACGGCTGAAGAGACCACAGTGCTGCGCCGCATCGCTGAGCGGCAGCTGGCGGAAGCGCTTGAAGTGCTTCAAGCCGAAAGAGAAGCTAAATTCGCTGCTAAGAAGGAGCTTGACGCTCACCTTAGCAGGGAAGCCGCCTACAATATCACTAACTTGGCGTATAGTATACGAGGTCAGTTTAATATATACATCTATACAAATAAATAAAACTGAAGTGTCTGTTTGTAATTTCAAATTAACAGCTTTTCACTAAATAGGTACATATGAAAGTAAATACGGTACTTTCGCCAAAAAATCATTGTTTAAAACTTTTGTCTGTCTGTCTGTTTGTTCCGGCTAATCTCTGAAATGGCTGGACCGATTTTGACGGGACTTTTATTGGCAGGTAGCTGATGTAATAAGAAGTAACTTAGGCTACTTTTATTTTAGAAAAATACATCAATATAAATCATGTTAATTTCCGATATCCACGCGGGCGAAGCCGCGGGCAAAAGCTAGTATATAATTAGAATACCAGCCTATAGGTACTATCCCACTAAAGGGCTAAGACCTGTTTCCATACAGGCTGTTGGATGTTTTCGTTTACCAATGTCAATGAATTGAAAAAGTCTTGTTACCTACTTACCCGGATTTGATCACACAACCTCGTGCATGAGGCCATCACGATTAAAATTATTACTTTGTCACAGGACACAACTTCTTTGTATCTAGGGTTGGTCTGCAGTAATTGCCTTGAACTCACCCGTCATTTGCTCACCGTCGCTTCACACGTACAAATTATTTTGATTTACTTCAGTTTTATTCGATCCGACATTTTATCCCAATAAGTATTACTTTAATTTCAAATATGTATTCAATTCAAATTGGAATATTAAAAATACAGAAGAAATATTTTAAAAGTTCCGTCGTCACGACTTTTATTGTTGAGCATGAATATTCTTTATCATTCTCGAATTTGAATTCGGAATATAAATATTTTGATGACAGTTCTTGTTTGTAAAGTTTCACAACTACCCTCTTCTGAATAGCATCAAAATAATAATTACGTGAAAATACAAAAGTATTAGTATTCATTAAAAACAATATAGTACAGCGCTCCATTAGTTTATTTACTTTGAAAATATATGAAATACAAGTCTGATGGCAGACGCTAATCGGAAAGGTAAATTTGTATACATTTCGATAGATATTGCGTCTTTTATAAATCTGCAAGCACTATCGAGTCTACATTTGCATAGACTACTCCCATACAACTTTAAGCTACTACAGCAGCACAGTTGAATACCGTACCTCCCAGATAATAGTTCAGAATGTGTAACGTGAGTGATGCTTTTCCAGTCATCTTGTCTTAAACCACCAAAGAATTACTAAAGAAAAACGGGAATCACGCAAGATTTTTCCCCATAATTTACCATCAACCATTTAAAATATACGTCAGGTATGCCAGAAAATGGTACAGAAGACGACGCTGAAACAGGCGGTTCATCGTCAGCTTAGCTTTTCATGTCAGCGTATCTTACACCACCAATGAATTACTTAGAAAAAAGTCCCCAATTCCATGTTTTTCTTGTCAGGTATGCCAGACGACGGTACAGAAGACGACGGAGAGCCGGGCGGATCATCATCAGCCGAGCTCGCCAACGCGATGGGTGACCACCACGCCGACCTGTTCTCCGAAGTACATCTGCACGAAATATCACGACTTGAGAAGCAACTTGAACAGGCGCATAACGAAAATGTAAGTCATTGTTCTCCATGATTTTGTATCGTTGTAGACATGTTTTAGTGTTCAAACTTTCGTGTGTAATATCCATGTAACTTGTTTTAAATGAGGTGTTTGTTTTGGTTTTAAGTAGTTTACTGCTAGGACCTAGTAGACCAGTAATTCCATGGGAACTTAGTCTTGAGATCATCACGCGGTGAAGTCGCGAATCGAACTGATTAAATAAGATATGGTTCTGAAGTCATAATATGCGCGAGTTGCTTGCGTCCGCATCTGACTTGCAATGTGTAAAAATTCCCAGCACGTTCTCTTGCTAAGAGTTTTACGTGCTTACAACTTGCTTGCTTACAATTTGGACTCCAAAACTTTATAGTAGGCGTAAAATCTCTACATAATATAAAACAAAGTTGCTTTCCGCGTTTACGCTTAGATCTTTTAAACTCCGTAACGGATTTGGATGCGGTTTACATCAATATCAATATATATTGATTCAAGAATATGTTCCATACGCAGGCAAAGCCGCTGGCAAAAGCTAGTATTTCAATAAAGGACAGATTCTGCTTTAGGAACTTTGTTCATAATTCCACCAAATCAATCTATCTTAGAACACTTCATTGCCTAACTACACAGCTAAAATATTAGTCACATATTCAACTTCAAATTACGACCAGCCCGTTGTTTCGCTGTTCAAATATTCAAGGTAACTTCACTCCGCTCTGTATGCATATTTCAGTCTCGTTTAACGAAACTGACCTCATTCGTGAACTTTAACGTTATTACCTGGAATGTTTCATGAGATTTGGGAATTGATGCTAATTAGATAACTCGAGATAACTGTAGGTAGACTGGATGTAATGCAGCAATTTAGATGTCGGAGTTTTGAATCGAAATGTGCTTTGAAACTGAGTGTTTCATCTTTTATGCAGCGCTAACTAGCAAAAGTTGTACTGGTCGGATGTATGTTGCCGGACTTTAATAATAGCACCATCTCATTTCCCGTGGGTGTCGTAAAAGGCGACTAAGGGATTAGAGAATGTGCAGCAGCGTTCTCTATGCATTTTATCACTATACTAAGATCGCCAACCCAGAACGCCAGCCAATCGTGGCGCTTATGGCAAATCCCCCTTGGGGGAGGCCTGTGTCCAGCAGCGCACGTCTTTTGTCTGAAATGATGATGATAATTACTGTATGAATGGATTACTAAATCTATCTATATTAATAAAAATGGGATTTTGTTCGTTGGTAAACGAAACACTTGAGAATGGCAGGACCGATTTAGCTAATTTGTTTTAAAATATTCTAAGTAATAGTCCGAAAAAGGTTTTCATGGGCGGCAAAAATGGAAAAAGTGCCCGGATAGTTGGAAAATTCGGGATAAACTGATGGGCCATTTTCATATGAACTCAAGACACTTGAAATTTTGACAGCACTACGTCTGTCGGGTAGTGAATAAATAAAATTTAAAAAAATGTGACGATTATTGCCAAATTCGATGTTGGACTGTCAGAAATTGAAACTACGATACAACTACTAGTGGCTCTGAATTTCAAATAACTTTTTTAAATTTCCGGAGCTAACGATTGTTCCT
This sequence comes from Aporophyla lueneburgensis, assembly GCA_932294355.1. Lineage (NCBI taxonomy): Eukaryota > Metazoa > Arthropoda > Insecta > Lepidoptera > Noctuidae > Aporophyla > Aporophyla lueneburgensis. Next base: position 9,189,876 of record OW028748.1, on the reverse strand, counting down.
ATTGCACGTACAAGCAAGATGTACGCTGCCAGGCTAGACTAGACCCCTACCATAGGATTTCAAATGCGCAGTGGAAGATATTATGGTGGGGTCCAGGAGACAAGAAGTGGCGAGCGAAACTAGTCCGCCGTACGCGGAGCAGACAATATATAGTACAATTCAAAGCAAGACGCAATACAAATAACAAATGACTCACCTAAAATACAACAAAACAACTTACCTGGTGGTTGAAGGACACTGCTTCTGGGGTTACCTGAAGTTATGTATGTAAGTGAGTGTATATGTATCGTGTCGTGACGTTATGAGTATTCTCCTGGTAACAATCCGCTTGCAATAAGGCTGGAGGCAATCACAGCATGCGGTCTTCAAATCACTCATTCCCAATAGCGTCACTTTGCTTAACCTTCAAACTATTTCAACAAGATATGTCCAAAACCCGTGTTATCACGTCAAATTAGGGGTTAATTACAATCACTACAATTGGGTCATGACAGATTGTCCACAAAACGACCGGGGTAAGGGATAACTTTCCAAAAGATCGCGAGATACAACCGGCGACGTGTTCCTTTCAAGAACTTCAGTTTTAACAAACGTAACCCGTATATTTTCAAATTGGGGTTATTTAACAATCAAAACAATAGGATCACGACTAATTATCCAACAAAACGATCGGTTTTAAGGGATTAATTTCAACAAAAGGGGTCGAGATGCCAAGAGGACCCGCCAAATCCCAGAGCGTGTGTCAAGTGTCAAAATCAAACTGTCAAGTGACAGATGTCACTCCGTTCGGTACGCTCCGTTAGGCGCACAGATTAAACAAATAGATCGGGACTAAACACAAGATAACAAGTTTTTTAGACATTATAGACAAATTACCGTTCCGAAACCATTCACAACCGTGTTAATGGTGGGTTTTCATCAATTAAATTGCTTTCTGTATCACTTTTTGTTCGTCGTCCCTTTATTATGTGTGTTTCCGTGCCTTGGGAAAGCACGTTAAGCTGTTGGTCCTGCGCCTGATGTGTCTCCGGCATAGAGCAACACGGACCAGAGGGGAGTAGCCATACGCAGGCGTTCCCCTCTGTCAAAGTACAAGTCCACGTGGTCCTATACGTATAATAAAACTAGTTGCAGCCGCACTGCTCAGTAGACTAAATCTAGTTGCGCGACTAAATTGATGTCCTACAAAAATGACGAATTGTTCTGTATTTTGCTGCAAAAAGAGATCTGCCATGTCAAATTTACAATAAGATGGCGTTACCTTTCATATGTAACTAATATTTAATCACATTATTCCCATTTACTTCCATAATACTTAAAAATTACAATATTTATCGGTCGTGTTGTTTCGGATTTGTTTACCAACACAGGCCGCTCGCCCTCATACAATATGCGGATCGGTCGAGCGACTGATCCGACTTTGTTTCCGAGTAGACGCTGTCACCGAGCGATAGTGTTGTTACTGGTTTGTTGGTTGATAGTTATCGATAAATTTGGCAAAGGAGTCTATATTCATACAGAGACATTTTTGAGAATAAGTTTTCTGATTTATTTAAAATATTATAATGTAAGCTGTATATTAATATACATAGTTGTATAAATTAAAAATATTACAAAACTTACGAGTTAACACGTTTTATTAAAATTACTTACTACTTACGTGTGAACTTCAACCATTTTTTTTTTAAAGTGAAACTTTGACTTCCCCTCACACTTTTTCGTCTGTGTGTTGCACGTCGCGTGACGGTCGGCCGCGAATTAGGGATAAAGTGAAAGGCGCTCGCTGGTGCATGTTGTTGTTTATGGATTTATTTCAATTTTGAGTGCTTGAATTTATTATTTAACTTATTTCGTATGAACATTAAATTAAGTCTTTTTATTAAGCTATTGCATATATTCCGAAAATTTTTAGTTAAATGTCTATAATGTGAAAAAAGTTTCACTTTTATCGTGGTTTCATAAAAACCACACAATCTTTTTTTAATTTATTTATTGCAGGTTTACTAAAGATCCAAATTTAAGGGTTACATGGAAGAAATTTTGTAATAATAGACTAACCTGGATTCCCACACGAAATAGTCCACTTTAAAAACCAGTGATAGATACAATTGTAACTAGTTTTTAAAATGACTTAAACCTTAATTTTATTTGTTAAATGATAATTATTGTAGTACATAATAAATAAAGTCAATCTTTATTAGAATATCTATCTTTGTATCACTTTTTAAACATAATATTCCCAACCGAGTTCTTGAATTTATCGATAATGCGTATCGACAGTAGTTGCAACCACGGCTGTAACAGTGTAGTTGCGTCATCTCATTGTACTGTAACGACACATAATGTATCTATGTGTGTGTGAAATGATTAGTGTATGTTTTAATTTTTATGTGTGGGTTTCGTAGTAACAGACGATTATTTTTGTGTGAGAATTTGAGAAAGTGTGGGTAGAGCAGATTTCCCCCCGCAAAAAATGACAGACAGATTTGTATCGGGAAAAATCGCTATGGCGTCTCCCCTCCGGTCCACCGGTGGTCCGTGTTGCTCTATGGTCTCCGGTCTTGTCGGATTGCCGTTCTAACGGATTATGAGAGTGAGGGAAGAGTGAGTGTCCTTGTGTTTGCGCACACACTTGTGCATTATAATATCTCCTGCGCCGATGGATAGTCTTCGTTGAGATTGGACGCCACGGCCGAAACGGTCTGGAGGACTATATGTGTGTTACAGAACATTTTGGAAAAAAATGTATTGAATATTCTGGTGGTGTTTCGCAGGGTCAACTTCAAGCATCCATGCGCAGCGCACAGGTGACGGCCGAGAGCGAGAGCGCGGCGGCCGCTCTACTGCGCGCCGGACTCACGCGCGCCGCCTCACGCGTCACTGCGCTACACGCACTGCATTCCGACTGCGCGCCTCTGGTCAGTACCGTTGTTTGATCTATAATTATACAGGAAGTCATGTAAAAGGGAGCGAAATCCGTGTGAGTAAAAATTGGAGATAACTTGACCAAAACTTTAAGCAGAAAAAAAGGCTAGAAATTGTTACATTAAAATTTGTTGCATACCACACACTCACGGTTTATATGGACTTGCACTCGTTGATCGTGCACGGTACACTGCACTCGTCCTTTTTATCCTGAGTGCATAAGCTGGGTCTAGATCGACCGAACCTCCTTGCACGACCGCCTCGAGCGGGGATTTCGAGCTCAGACGCCACACACACAGACGAGACACACGCCTTGTGGCGTAACATTATTTCCGGCCAATTAATGGACAATTTTAACGGTTTTTGAACAATAAATATTCGCAGGACGACGAGAAGGTAGAATCAGGCGGCGTGTCAGCGCGCGCAGCTAAATGGCTGACGTGGTGGCGCGTGTCGGGCGGAGAGCTGTCCGGGCTGGCCGGGCTGCTGGCCGAGCTGGCGGCGGGCTCGCTGCCCACGGACGGCACGGCGGCGCTGCAGCGGGCGGCGCTGGCCGAGCTGGCCGACCGGGTGGCCGAGGCCGAGGTGCGCTGTGCCGCGCTCGACGCCGACGCCGACCTGTTGAGGACGTTGGCTGGAGGTAAGCGACGAATCCTTTATCAAACAGGCAAGCCGTACCGGATCGATTCGTCGCACTGGTTCAGACCTAGAGTTGGTTTCTTTTAATTACCAACTTGTTCCTACTTTTTCATGTATACCTTTAATACCTTTTTTCAACACCCATCAGCGTACATACATTGTCAATACGCTGACTCATTTTATACGAAAGTCCCTGTCTCCTGTAATACAGTTTTTTTTTAAAACTAGTACGGGATACAGGTGATTTTTTCCACTACCGTTAAGTACTGTATTGTATTGAAAAGTTTTTTGTTTATCTGCAACTGGTGGTAATATGTTAAGTAACACTGTTTTTGGAACAATTAAAAAATATTATATTATATTATTACTGGTAAAATATTTAATTTCCATACACACTTCATCCTCTTCAGGGAAATAAATTAGAAAAAGTTTTTAGAGCCTTCCTTACATAAAGATCTCTTCATATGAGGTCTATTATCACAAAGGTCTATCATTAGGTTAGACAATGGTTTGTCTGTCGGCGAATTAATTTATGATTTTCACATACCTAAACGTATTATCGTATTGTGGAAGGCCGTAAGAAGAAATGGCGGAGAAAAGAGAGCTAAAAAATACATAAGAGTATTATGACTTATCAAGAAAAAAGTGTTTTACGATTAAATAATATACAGAAGTAGAAATGCTGAATGTATTCATCATGTAAATCGCGAATAATCACAGTCACCATTTATTCTACAGCTACGATATTTCCCATTTAACCTGTCCTAACACAACTATGATTCTGTCTCCCAGGCGCGGGCCGCGCATTATCGACGGCCGGGCCGGCGCTGCAGTCGGCGGCGGAGACGTTGGCGCAGATCTACCATCACGTGTGCGCCGTCAACGGCACGCAGCCCGAGCGGGTACTGCTGGAGCATGCCGGCCAGAACGACGGTAAGAATCATTCTATTTTAGTATCATTACTTTCAATAGAAAGTAGTAGTGTAGCCATGGAAGTAGTAGTGTACTCAATAGACTACACTGTTTTAAATGAAATTATAGCGTAAGTAAGTGTTACGCAATCGTAACACTAATAAGGCCATCCTTTATGATTTCGATAATTCAGCGATATTCATTGCATTTTCTATTTCGTAGAACAGACGATTTTTTAAAATGAAAATCAATTTTTAAAGAAATTAATCTCTTGAAGATTAATTTATTTGAAAATCTTGTGCACGTTCGAACCGACGTAAAAAATATCGTGGCAGAATTTTATCGCGCACTAGATTTTTAATTCTCAGTGTTGAACTGAGTATTGAGAATGCAACAGAGTGCATCCCAGTGCATTGAAAAAAGAGGATTTTAAATTTTCAACTCTCAGTGTTAAGCAGTGTGCTTAATCTCAGCTTCTATCTGCCAAAAATACCCTCAATTTACCCAAATTTATGTGAAATGCGACTGCTGATGGGACTGCGAATTGGCCTGCTGATCTCAAGAAGAGAGAAGAAAGAATGTTGCATCACTTCTTGCCAACTCAAGCCCAAGAGAGCGATGGACTTTTAAGCAGTCTTGTTTTTGGTAGTCTTCTTTCATCATCAAAAAGCATATTTTCTTAGCCAAACTTCCATAAATGTTTTTATTTCATACGTACTCTGTTCCCACAGTATCCGGCGCCGAAGGACGTGGCGCGGAAGCCGAAGCCCTGGCGCTGGCAGCAGGCGAGTTGGAGGGACTGCGCGCGGCCGGCGGAGTGGCGCGCACTGCCGACACTTTGTTAGACCAGCTCACGCACCTGAGAAGAGCACTCGACACCGCCCTCGACTCGCGCAACAGGCACCAACCTGGTAAGTCGACCTTCATAGCTTCTGACCTCATATCTCCAGTCATCATGTATCGAAACGTCAAAAATGTTGCCATCAAATTTAGGCTTAGTCAACCTCGCAATTTACTCACCACTTTTGACAAAAAAATCCCAGTAAATTGAAACTTCACTAAGGTCAAAACTATCTTATCTAATTGTCACATAAGCAAATATACCTTGTTGTTTCATAATGTAAAATTGAAATTCAACCATAGGATGATAAAGCATCAAGGTCGTCTGTACCATTAAATTTAGATAGTGAAACCCAGTGCTCAACTGTAATATAAAAAAATACTAAACTTGTTTGAAATAACAGCATCAATTTGCAAATAAATCCAAATTGCCTGTGATACCTCCTCGTCTAACTTAGATGCAACATTATGTTTGTTGCCGACGTAGTTTTAAATGGCAACACAGTCATCTTCAAACCTGCGAAAAAAACAGAAACTTTCATCCCGAACCGTTCAAACCTTTCCTCCTTCTCTTAACCCATATAATGTGACCTCAACTTTCTCCCGTAACCTAGGTGTCCAACCCGACCACTACTCCAAATCCCGGATCCCATACTACACTCCTATAAAGAGACTAAAAGATCAAAACAATTGCAAGCTAAAGATAGCCGACACGAAGCGAAAGCTACACAATTTGATATGCCACCTACAATCATTAGACATCGATACTGCCAAGCAAGATATACCACAACAAAAAAGTGTCAAAGAAATAACGAATTACTTCGAAAATATGTCGAAACTTTCGCAAACTAACGACTCCAATGCGAACATACATGATTCTTTAGATAATTGGAATAATGACACCACTTATCAGAACGTCAATCCTATGAAACCATTTCCGAATACTGCCCTTCCTTTTCACAAACCCGGAAACATAATAATCTCTAATAATAATACCAACATAGGAAATTCAATAAACTTGCATTCAGTCTGGAGAAATACTGTGTTAAATGGAGGAAGTGTGTACTGTAAGAACATACCAAAACAAAGAAACGAGTCGACGCTAACGTCAGGAATTAAGACGTCTTTGAGAACCAGCCTGGTGACGTGTGTGATGATGCTGCAGTATATCATATGATGGATGCAGGAACAGGATGGTTCGAAAGGTTATTATGTTTGTAATTAGAGGAAAAACCTGTATTGTTGCCCACTGCTGGACGAAGACCTTCCTTTCATCCGTCCTAACCTCCCTCAGTACTGTGCGCTTGCACTTAAATCTAAATCATAATTCGGATACCCGGTCGTTAGCCCGCATTCCATTGCGGGCTAACGACCCAAGATAATTGCGCCAGCAAATTAGTAACGATTAGCTATTTACTATTGATTAATTAGTAATGTTCTCAAAGTCCATACATAATTGGTGTAGAATTTAAGTAATCTATTTTAGTTTTCACTTAGTTAACTTCCTATCTCTCATTCAGGCGGCACATGTCTAGTTTTCTATCACAGTTAATCAGGGCTTCATTCTTACCCGAAGGTGTCAATTCCATGAGCTGAAGCAGCACACGCATATTTTCAAGTGTGAACTCGAAATTGTCATTTATACTTCTTTTCTTGTGACAAGATAAAAATAGTGGATATTTGACATTCCCACGACATGATAGGCTCTTACGTACGACTGGGAAGCGTAACCGAACGCAATGAACCGTCTCTGTGTGGGGCGCATCCAATCTGGAAACGAAATTTGAGAATCGGATCAGGTACCTGCCATGTGGCCAGCCTTATTTAGACTTGAAAAATATGTTGCCACATAACTACAACTTCTAGATTTAATCAAGTATCTGAGACTTCCGGCCAGATTTATGTTTTAGATTAACAACTTGACAAAGGTTACCAAAGATGCCCATTTTCAAAAATTCATTCCAAATACAAAACTCACTCTTTTTTTTAAACTTACAGTAATGGATTCCGAAGAACGCGGCGCCGAGGTAGTAGAACTTCAAGAACAGGTGATCAAACTGAAGTCTCTGCTATCTACGAAGCGCGAACAGATCGCGACGCTACGTACCGTCCTCAAGTCCAACAAGAACACGGCAGAGGTCGCTCTGGCTAACCTCAAGTCCAAATACGAGACTGAGAAGATCATCGTTACTGAGACCATGCTGAAGCTGAGGAACGAGTTGAGATTGTTGAAGGAAGACGCTGCCACTTTCTCCAGTGAGTATTGTTAATTATAGTGGCCTAATTGATGAATTATTTGTTACTTTTTTCTTGCTTCTGTGAAATGTCGAGGTATGCACTTTTTTGATATTTTTGTTGCATTTTCATCGATCATTACTTTTTTTTTAGTATAAAAGAAGACGTTGCCCATTTTTTGATCCAATTTTTGTACACGTAAAATGTGTGCATATCATTATTTGTCATATCATAACAGACCAATTATGCGAATTTCCACGATAAGGCAGATCAGCGCAAAAACACATTTGCGTGTAAAACCATTTTTCGTTAAATCAACCACAGCTTTTATCCATTACATAACCAGATTTCACTCTCGATGAATACAAGTCCATCAAATAATAGTTTGTGTTGTGTGTAGGTCTCCGCGCGATGTTCGCGGCTCGTTGCGAGGAGTACGTCACTCAAGTGGACGAGCTGACCCAGGCGCTCGCCGGCGCAGAGGAAGAGAAGAAGACCCTTAACCAGCTGCTGCGACTGGCTGTGCAGCAGAAACTGGCACTCACACAGCGGCTGGAGGAGCTGGAGGTAATGTCACGGCTTAGAAGATATATACGATGTAAAAAGATGCTGAACGAAGCCGGAATCACTTGTTTTCGCACTGTAGACCATACCTGGGAACTTTCTGGTTACGGAGCTTTTTTTGCGTTCGTTTCGTTGCGCGCTAAGGTAAACAGCGACTTTTCGCAGCAAAAGTAAAAGTTGTATCCTAGCAATTATTTTTGTTTAATGTATAGAAGGCGTTGGTAGACAACGGCTATGTGATGAGCCTTGCCACTGGCTGAAAGAAAAGGCATGTTGTTTTCCATGTCACATGTCTCCTTCACTAACGCTCCCCCCCCCCCCCCCCGCAGGTGGACCGCGAGATGCGCACGCGGCGCGTGCCGAAGGCGGGCGGGCCGGCGCGCGCGCGCGGGAGAGACTTCTAGCGGCTGGTGTCCGCGCTCAAGGCTGCCGCCGCCGCCCTGCGCGCGCTGCTCGCGCCCTCTCCCTCGCACGCGCATCTGCGCAGCTAGGCCGAGCGGGACGGGACACTCTGGACTCTCGCCTCGCGCGTGCCGCGGCAGTGCGCGGCGACGCGACCGATGGCGTCACGAATTTATAGTGTTAGTGTCGGGCGAGACGAGCGAGCGGTCGCACGTGTGCGCGGACGCAGGCAGCCGAGCCGAACTCGCGACAATTTTTATAACTGTGAGTCCCTCGGGGACGAAATTCTTTATACGTTTTATAAAATTTTAATCTAATTAATCGTACGGGTGTGCGGCCGGGGGGCCTCGGTGACGCGCGGTCGAGCGGAGCGCCCGCGCGGCCTCCGTAGCTCTGTGAACCGTCAAACTGTGCAGCCGTGCGCGCGACGCTCGACCCGTTAGCATTTAGGAACGAAAACATAGAATTAATTGAATAAAAACTTAGCCCATTGCCGCGGCCCCCCGTCGGTGAGCGGTTGGTGTTGTAATATTAAAGTTGACTGATTTTTACCGCGAGCCAGGCCGCGCCGGCCGGCTGTGTGTAGCACTGTGTGTCGCGAGCGTCGCGTCTTCACCCGCGCACCACCGATCCAGATTTGATATCGAATTTCCTCAAATTATCTTCTATCTATTGCACGTCGTCAAATTGATGTTTATCGAGTATTTTTGTAATAGGATCAGTGTATTTTATTACGCATATGAATTTATCACCGTTGTTACGATATCACAGATGACACGGCGAGCGGACGACGCACTAGGTAGCAGGCGTGATAGCCTCGTAAGGTACCCGCGGTTGGTTCCCTGCCCAGTGCGTGGCCCGCGCCGTCGAAGGCACATTTTCTTATACGTGTGAGAGTTGAACGGAGGTTTCGATGAAACAGTGCGACGTTATTTTTTATGATATACATTATATTTATCGTTCGAATCTTATTATATTCATAGAATCCTCTACTCGATACGAATGTTTAGTACGTCCAAATAAAAATTTCTAAAAAGAAAAAAAGATATTCGTCGACGTCCATCCATTGTGTGCGCAAAAAGACTATGTAATCTGTTCTGTAGCGGATACGTTTGTTGTGTTGTTGTGGCCCTCTGCCGAATACTTTCGTCCATCTTGTTCTAGTTGTACTCGTAGTGTTTCAGTATTTTTTGTTAGTGACGTTTAGACTGTTGTGGCGCGGAGCGGACTGCACCGGACTTTGTAGTCACTCAGACTGCGGACCGCTGCGAACGAGACATGTTGCTTAGAGGTTGAATGTACCCGGGAGTTGTTGATGAGCGTTGTAAACTTCATTGAAAGACATATAATGTGATGATACTCGCCGGTCCGGGTCCGCCGCGCCACGGTAGTGTTGCCTGCCGTCCTGTGGCGTCGCCACTCGCGTCCATTTCTTGTCCATGAGCTGGTCGCGCCCCGCTGATGTTACGCGCACTTCTATACCGAACCAATAACTTACATCAATTTTCTCGTAAAATTAAACAAATGTAACGGATCAGTTCTCGTCCTTGTTGCTCAAAACTTTGCTCACGGGCGCCGACCAGCGAATCTATTGATAAGACAAAATTTACAAAAAATTAAAAAAGATTTTATTAAGTGTTACGTATTTATTGTTTACGTTATCGGATGTGATATTGGCAGCTTCCCGCGGGTCGCGTACGACCGCGCGGTGACTTAGTCGTTGACCTTTCCTAGCGTCTGAGTGACATTAGGCTAGTTGGACCGTTCCATGTAGCGTGGGCACTCGCCCTTAGTAAGTATTTTTACTGGTTTAGGATAGAGCTAGATACATTAACCTTCAAGTATACTTAGTAGGTAATCTAGCGAGGATAGTCTCCTCGTGTAGTGAAATTAATTTGCAATATTAACTGTCGTAGCGTAATTAGTTTGCATAGCTCAAAGGGCGGCGGAGCGCGGCTCAGAGCCTCGCGCCGCGGGACCAGCGCCTTGCATTTATTGTTTATAGATATAATAATATATTGACTAGCTTTCATTAGAGCATTCTTCATGTACTTAAACGATGGACTTACCAATTGTCAGCTTTACTATGTATTTTTCTTTTCTAGTTTTATTTTGTTCGTATGTAGCTTAGCAGCAGACATCGTTTATGTATTCTTATGTCTAGTCAGGGATTCCTCCGCGCGCCTAGTGCTTGTTTCATCGATATCATTTAAGCATAATGAAACTCGTACTAGAGTCGGTTTGCATCGACATAATAATATTTTTATATGCTATTTGTTATAAGAGCAGTATGTTTTTCGATATATGATATTCATTGCAAGATTTGAATTTTGTCTGTATTTTACGACACTGTTGAGTTTGCCTTATTCACTTGACATGTTTTCGACATCGTTTATTTCAGATGTTAGTATTGTTGATTGTTAAAAATGACCGACTATAATGTTCAGTAGGCTGAAACTATTTCGCCAGTACGTATTATGAGTTAAAGTATTAGTGCAATTAAAAAATTTGGTTGTTTCATAGACGTTATATTTGTCAGTGATTTATTACGCAGTATTTATATTTGTGGGCATCGCTCGATGTCTGCTGCCACCTAGGTGGTGGTGATCACAGCGATTAACCAAAAATAATATTTTTTCTTTATACATTATTACATAACATTTAGATAATTATTTTGCTTAGGCATAGATATTACGTTATATTATAGAGTAACTATTGATTATGAGTTATATTATTTAAAGATGAACTTTTTGTTATACATTGCCCGCTACTTTATTATTGTATTGCGACATGATTTAGGTGTTGGACAACTCGAGGCATGAATGTTCCCACTTCCCGTGGTCTCATTTTAATCTGTAGCTGATTAAATCGTCAATTAACTTGAAGCTGGGTGCGGCTGCGAGCTCTGCATTATCATTTAAATCGTGTGAAATCCATGTTTTGATGTACTGTCACTTGAGAAATAAAATGCTTGCCTCCGACCCCACGCTTTTGGATAACATTGCACAGTTTGATGGTTCACTCTGAATGCAGAACAATATTTTTTCCTCACTTTAATTTCAGATGGCCACTTACTTATTTGCTAGTTAGTAATCGAACCAGATTACAAGTCTTTTAGAATCTCTTTTCCCCAATGAGCTTGTTTCTTGTATAACGCGGTGTTGTGTAGATGTAGATATTCACCGACAGATGTAATGGACCTGCGCGGGAACATATCATGGCAGAGCGGATTTATTTTCACTGTGTAAGGCACACCGTGTTGTCACAATGACTGATTTGAATCATGTATGAGAATAATAAATTATATATTTAAAACATTTTGTGTGGTTTTTGTTGTAACCTTGCACGTGAAAGTTGGCTGAGTGTGTACATTATGACGTGAAAAAACCGTTTTTTAAAATGTGATACGTACACGGCTACATATCAAGCTTTACACTTCCAGTGTTAAGGTTATAGCACATTATACCGGCACCGCAACATCACAGCTGTAGCACGGCGTCTCCTCGAATTTAAGCTACGGCTAGCTGCCAGCGCGCTAACTACGCATCGGCCGCGAGGTGCAATCTCGCAGTCCGCGCGCTGGATGCGATATGCATGCTCGCAGGCCGCGCGCTGGCCGCGAAGTGCAAGCTTGCTGTCACCGCGAAAACAATTGTTATATGGCATTTATGATGAACACGCCTAGGACTGTGTTAAATCTGATTCGAGACTAGAGGGAGGATGCAGCGAGACGCGTGGGGCAACGATGGTGCGCAGGCGACGGCACAGTGAAGTTGTGTCGCTGGCGACTCGGAGTCGGCGCGTAGTAAGCATGCGGTCGGCGCGCTGTAAACTCATGGTCCACTCGCTTGCAGCTCGCGGGCTGCGAGTCGAGTTGTATGGTAGCGGCAAGCGCGCTGACTGCCCGCCGTAGGCTTTTTTATATTGACATAAAAAAATATATTTTACTACACACGATTTAATGCTCTAAATTGAATGACAAGTTAATTCCTGGTTTGGAGCGGTGCCGTTGCGGTGCCGGTATAATGTGCCATGACCTTTAGCTGACCTGCCAGTGTAAAGGCTTTTCGTACTATAAGAAGTCAGGTTATCCTGGAAAAGTATAGCTTGTTATGTGGCCGTGCGTACCTAATTTGATTTCTGAAGCCCTTTACCCTCATAACCTCAAAAGCTTAGTATTGTCAATCCGGCTCGAAGGACCAAATGAACGATATAAACCATATTGATCCTTATCAATGAATCTCCCTGTCCTTACCTAACAATAATTCCAAATATAACTCGGGGGGGGGGGGGGGCGGGAGGAGTATCTTACAACTTAAGGATTAAAAAATTAAGAAAGGCAATCTGATCGTGGAATAAGGATTGAAGGGATTATACTAAATGAAACGACATTATGAGTTTAATACGCATATTATGTACATACAGACTGAGAATGCTTCAAGTTACAAATTGAAAACAAATAATTTACTCTTACACGAATACAAATGTATATTTACAAGACGTCTCTGGCGTACGTACACACGGCTACATATCAAGCTTTACATTTCCAGTTTTAGCTGACCTCCCATTGTATAGTTTTTCGTACAAGGGCAAGTCAGCTTATTCTGGATATGTTTATCTTGATTTGTCGCCGTACGTACGTAATTTCTCTTAATTACGGATACAATTCTAATATTTACAGATACGACTCGAGTATTTGGGTCCATATGTACAGTTAGCAACATAAATGTGCACACATGTTATGACGACTGTACCTACTATATCAGGAGTATTTTTGAGTAAAGTGTTCTAAAATTCACATTGAGCTTCTCTACAGATTATATAAATTTACGCATATATTGATTAGTCCTTAGAAGTGCAGAATGCATGTCAACATTTTAAGAGTCACATAAAATGTGAATGTATTCAAAATGTTTGGACGAATGAATGGAATGGTTTAATGAATGATCCATCTTCATTCCTGCACTTTCGGACCAAATTACATAAAGGGATACACAAATAATACGTTAACAATGAAAACATCGAATATATTCTGGAATGAAGTCCTTCCTTCATGTTAGAATGAATGAATGGTGGAACAGTTTAATGAATGATCCATTTTCATGCCTGAACATTTCGGTTTAAATTACACGAAAGGTCAGAATGCGTCATCAATGAAAACATTGAATCTAATCTGTTTGACAAGTTTAGTACCCGCTCTCAATATAAATACGGTGACTACTACAAAAGCAAGTGACCTTACTGATCCTTTCTTAAATATAAGATTATTCGTAAAATATAAGTGAGTTTACGTCTACGTTGATGTAAAACTTATGAGAGAAACAAAATGCTTTACACAGTCAACTGTTTACTGTCATTAGATATCATAATATATGATTGTACACTTACAATAATTTAAAACTATTATTTGTAAAGTACGTGATTACATGTTTAATAAAATACGATACACAATTTTCCTTTGTGATAGTAGGACTAAAATTTGGCAACATTCCCTAGCTCAAAACCCTTATTTCTTGATTCCTTATGCCGATAATTACATCTTATTGATTACAGCAATTTTATCACAGTCTGTAAATATACGCGTTCCCGTTTTCCTTATTCTAAAAAAGCTGACTTAATGCACCTAGCATTGTTTTGCAAAAAATCTGTATTGTCAGGTCATTTTAGGAAATATTCAAATCAGAACTTGCAAAATTCTAGTTTTACAAACGTCCAAAAAGCCTACTTACACAATTTATCATTTCCAAAATATTTGGTTAGGAATTTGAACTGAAATGCAAAATGTCTTTTCTTTCTTATTTATAAAAGAATGTATCGCGTACTTAGTAATCAAATCTGACTAGACTGTTTTAGGGAACACGGCCGTACACGCTTATGGATACATTCTTTGAAAGAACTAGTCTTATATTATTTACAATTTTATGAAGGTAAGAAGCCTCTTTGCTGCCATTTGCTGCGTTTTAGAGCCATTCGTTACATAACGTTAGGTTCAAGCAGGCACAATGTGTGTTATGTACAAAAGTTAGCAAGATTGACAAAATGGCTAAGCTTTTATGCGTTTTTATAATGAACTAAAATATTTGATACAATAAACCGTTATGCTTGACTGTAGTGAAAGCTACAGGTTTTTTTTAATAACTAAATTCGGTTAATATAATATCGAACAAAACGACACGACTTTTTTAAACCCACTTGCCCAGCATCTGCTTTTTCCTAGTTGATTGTTGGCAATATGAAATATTTGTCTTATAAATATAATCAAAAATGTAGAATTGATGAACACTTACGGTGACAATAGGGTTAAAAACTGAAAGCTCATCATAGGTGGCAGCACAGTTCAACGTCTACAAATCGCCATTGTTTGTTTATATTAAAAGGAAGACTAGATAAATTTGTATGAGACGTGGAGTGTAGCACTATTAAAGGACAAGCTAAGGAAAAAGGAAGGGAAGCAAAGCGAATTGATAAGACTGCGAGGCTTTGATCGGAGTTGAATACCAACTCAAAGATGATCTTCCTGACTGAACAATTTCAGAACTGTTAATTCTAGCACTGATCTAATATGATCATAATATACACGCATACACCTTAGCTATGATTTACGTAACGTACGTACGTGGTGTAATAACACCACAAGTGCCTGTAGGGGACTTTATTCTCTTGGGAACACTTGCAAACTTGAAGATTTTTACGGCAGAAATTTGTTTGGTATACGAATTTCTGCCATTAAAAAAATCAGGTTCAAAAAGAATATCTCATAGTCTCGAAGAAATGTTGGGTTTCTAATTTTTTCGGAGACCTTTCTTCTACAATTTTTTCCTATTTCTCGGCGAAAGTGATCAAATGACAGTTTTATCCTCATTGAGCGAAAAGTCGTAGATATGTATTATTCTATGCCTCTTGCGTTCACAACAAGAGTTCTGAAAAGTCTCTTATACATAAAAAAGGATTCATGCTTATTATTTTAGTCGAAAATAACACCTAACTTAAGTCATTATGTCAATCTTGCAATAAATTGATAAATATATTTAACTTAAAATGCGCATACAATATCCATAATCATAAAGATTAAAAAAAAACTAAAATAAATCATATTTGTAGTTACAAAATTAAATGTTGTCACTTGTGAAATACGTTGAGTAGATTATGAAGAGAATGAATACAAAATATCATGGTTACGAGTTACATAACATAGAAATATTTTATTATAATCATTATATTATATTGTAAGTTTGTATCTGTGTGGTTGCTTGGCCACGAGAACAATGAGATTACTATTTACCATTCTATTTATCACCACTGCTTTCACAACGGTGCAGAAAAACATTGTGAGGAAAACGGTATGTCTTAGCACCAAAACTGCGAAGACATGTACCAAGCTGCACTAAGCCTGCGTGGTAGATTATTGGCCCAATTCCTCTCATAGAGAGGAGGCGTTTCCCAGCAGTTGGAACATTATAGACAATAAGCACAATCATGATATGTTAAATTTTTGCTAAAGCTAAGAGTATTCTTATTTTTAACCTGAATAATCTCCTTGCGAGTCACCATTGTTCTCATAGCCTTACAAGAACATCAGTAAAAATGTAACAATAGCCATATTATTATTAATAATACACGGTAATAAACAATCAGTGCAATAATTATGATAGATGACTAAAATGTTTTAAACTTTTTTATTCTTAAAATTTTAAACGTCGAATTATTTGGTGATAGAGTAGAACTTTAAATATATACCTTTTTTAAGTGAAAAGAAACGCCGTTGAATGAGTTTTTAAGCACCAAGCATAGACATATGTGTGCCTTGTATTTGCCTCTTAAAGTACGCTAATCGTAGTTTTCTACAGGAATAAAGGTAGAAAAAATGGAAATAGATAGACCGGACTTAATCATAGTATACAAACTCGTTTTTTGCATTTTACCAGAGACATTGCTTACGCGCCTGCCGCTTATGTATTTTTTAAAAGGTCGATGAAAAGAAAGTTTCATCACATTTATACGTAACTTATAAACAAATAGGTCGTTTTCTTGGTTAATACACCAATAGAATATAAAAACAGCTGTCAAAAATGGCCGTCATTTAAAAACCTGACCTGCCAGAAATATTGACCATCCAACTGGCGCCCAAACACCATCGTACCTACCACCTTCCACCACCAGTTTACAGCGTGACCAAGTCAGTGATATCTCCCTTAGGGGGAACAGTCGATGGCCTGAAGAACTGGCACAGATTGTCATACAGTACGATGCGTTGTGCGCGCGCGTTCCATTCAGGAGTGTCGTCTCGTTCTCCGGATAGTTCGTCGTCTTGTCCCACGTCCCAGGTTTCGGGAGTGGGTTCTGATACCTCTTCGAATGGTTGAATTGGCTCCGGGGCGCTATCTTCGGCTCCTAGAACCTGGTTTGGAAAATTGGGTTTTAGATTTAAAATTCTGGTTGGTAACGAAAATTAAAGTAAATCTAATTATATTTCAACTAGATCATGGGATGAGTTTAAAATTAAACAGCCATCCATGACGCGATCAGATTTGTGAAACTGAAAACATTTATTTTACTTAAACCAATTAATATCTGGATGACCGAGCTTTGCTCGGTATTTTTTTGGTAAATTGTGTTTAAAATAATAAGTTTAGGTTCAAGTTGATTATCGATAAAGTTGGTCATTGAAAACACGAATAAAACGTCATTTTCTAAAAATGAATCCTAGCTAGATCGATTTATCGCCCCCGAAACCCCCAGTATACTAAATTTCATGAAAATCGTTGGAGCCGTTTACGAGATATATACATAGATATATACAAGAATTGCTCGTTTAAAGGTATACGATAAGCACTTTTGAATTGTCAAGGGTTTGGTCGGTCAGAAAGATGAACCTAATTGCCCATTCCAAAGCGTAGTAGGTCCCTATAGAGAAGAACGGCCAAGAAACCCCACGGACACTCGTTTAAATCAATATATTGTTACGAAAAATCGGTTACATTATTCATATTGAAATTATGCATGTGAGAACGATGTAAAAAGACGTGCACATTAAAGGCGTATATGGCTCTAATGGCTCTTGTCTGCAGAATAAAAGTAGTCTCAATCTACAGCCCGTCCCCATAATACAATCCCGTAACACATGATACTATGAAAGTAACTGAATTATAGCGTTATTTACGTTGTCAAGATTTCATTAGCGTCTATTCATCTTAATAGACTAAGATCCCAGGGCTACCAGACGTCACGTATTTTCTGACAAACGAAATGTGGACGATTGAGTAGTCTTAGTATGTACTAAGAACGTATGCCTACCTGCTACCTTGCAGAGACGGCCATTTCTCAGGTATCAGGTAATCAAGGTACATAAAAACATTACTTACCTCACGTATTTTCTCAAAGCTCTTTTTCACGTATATTTTCGGCAATATCCTTAAAAATAAGTCGCCAATACTCCCGGACACTTTCCGTCGGCCATATTGCTTTACAAATGCTTTAAAGCTCCCAAAATAATGACTTAGCTTCACGTAAATTCTGACGCTCCATTTTTATATATGTCCACCAGACAACTTTTTTAACTCAACTCAGTCTCATTCGCGTGGATAATACCCTTGCGCTCCTACCCACATCTGCATTAAAATTGAGTTTAGGGGATGATTGGCCCCTTGGATCAGTCTGTCTTCTTGTAAGAGGTTTTAAAAAAGTTGTCTGGTGGACATATATAAAAATGGAGCGTCAGATTTACGTGAAGCTAAGTCATTATTTTGGGAGCTTTATAGCGTCTGCAAAGCAATATGGCCGACGGAAAATGTCTGGGAGTATTGGCGACTTATTTTTAAGGATATTGCCTAAAATATACGTGAAAATCAGTCTTGAGAAAATACGTGAGGTAAGTAATGTTTTTATGTACAGACGCCACCAGGTCAAGCTACCCGAAACTGTCAATTTTTCCCAATGAACCTTGAACCTAATGCTCTAGAAATAAAGTCGAAAATCTATCAAAGAAATCTGACAGATTGTAGTAGCTTGATGTGTTGGCGTCTGTACCTTGATTACCTGATACCTGAGAATTGGCCGTCTCAGCAAGGTAGTAGGTAGGCATGCGTTCTTAGAACATACTAACATTACTAAATGGTGCACATTTCGTTCGTCAGAAAATACGTGACGTCTGGTGGCCCTGGGATCTTGGACTATAAGAACTAAGGATGTATTGTCAGCAAATAACACCATTTGTTGTTGGTTTTTTTTTTTATAAATGGTGTAGATCACTAACATAAACTAAAAAAAACTTGAGAGGTGTCAAGGGACACCCGGATGGAACGAAGTTCTTTTCCAGGATTCATTATTGTTGTTTTTTTATTATTTATTACGTACAAAAAATCTGTATACACTCAACAAAAATATTCTCTCTCTCTCTCTCTCTCTCTTTGTTCCAAAACTACGTTCTAAAACAAAATATTCAATCCAATTGAGAAACCTCCTCCTTTTTTTAAGTCGGTTAAAAAGTGTCGTTACAACTTTTTCTCTTAATTCCGTCTAGCCCCCTTTCGCAACGCGCCATAAGGAACTTCGTTCCAAAAGAGGAAAGGACCTAATATCGAGCCTTGTGGAACACCCATTTTTACTTTTAATCAAATGAATTAACATCATTTATTTTATCCTTTTGCTGTTTATCATTCAAATAAGATTTTGCTAAACTGAGCGCAAGTTAACCCAAACCGTAATGTAAGTTATATGGCGCATCCACACATGCCCGGCGGCACGGCCGGCGGCATGGCCGGCGGCCGTGCCGCCGGCATTTGCCGCATCTCAGCCGCGGCACGCGCGGCTTTTGGTTGCCGGCGGCAGTTTGCTTGCGGCTTCGATACGGAGTGGTAGTGTTGTCGTATAATTTCATAGAAGTAAATAACGAAATGACAGAATTTAACTGGGATGATAGTGCAGTACTTTTATAGAAAAGTATCAAGAAAATGAAATGGATTTCAAGAATCGCAACAAAAGAAATGATGCTATTAGGGATATTGCTTCTGTGTTCAACATAGCATCATCAGAAATTGAGAGAAAACTGAAGAATTTATCCAGCCATTATTTTCGAGAAAAACGCAAATATGAAGAATCTAAAAGGAGTGGATCTGGACGGGAAGATGTTCAATTGCCGAAATGGTTTGCTTATAAGGCGTTATCATTTCTTAGTGACAAGAATGCACCGGTACCGACTCTGAACAGCCACGCACCTATTGTAAGTACCCATCAAATTCTTATAATCAAGTAGACTAGTTGGTCGCCCATTGATCGAAATTCGACCATAATTAATTTAAAATACATATTTCATTAAGTAATATTTTCGTAAATAGGGGTACAAAGATTTTTTCTCGCGTATTAATATTAGATACCGACTACCTACAACCCGGTAACAATATATAATACCACGGAGAGCGGACGAGCATACTCTCGTATTTAAACCTTATGCAGTCGGCAAAACGCCCACCGAAAGCGAAGTATTCGGGAATAAGCGCTCATCAATAGTGTAGGTATAGGCGTCATCAATGGTGACTGTATACATGTAATGTTTATAAGCTTGGTTTTTAGGGTTCCGTACCCAAAGGGTAAAACGGGACCCTATTACTAAGCCTCCACTGTCTGTCTGTCTGTCTGTCCGTCTGTCTGTCTCCAGGCTGTATCTCATAAACCGTGATAGCTAGAAAGCTGAAATTTTCACAAATGATGTATTTCCGTTGCCGCTATAACAACAAATACTAAAAATAAAAAATATTAAGGGGGTCCCCATACAATAAACGTGTGAAATCGCAAATTATAACTTTGTTATTCATATATTTGTATGAAAAATAAAGTTATTTTTTGTTGCCGAAAAATGTTTGTATTTTGGCTAGTTGTAGGTAATAGATACGTTCATTTTTCATAGATAATGGTACGGAACCCTTCGTGGGCGAGTCCAACTCGCACTTGGCCGGTTTTTATTAAATATTTACATACTGATTGGATATTTCAAAACATAATGTTAAAGCTTGTTTGCAATTATTTATAAGATTTCCTTTTTATTTTCAGTCTTCTCAAGTTAATATCACTCCCCAGACTACGCTACCTTCGACAAGGAGGTCACGAAAGCGAAACATAGAGGGAGATCCTGAAGTTGATGAAGCTTTGCAATTACTGAGGGAGATTACTTATGCAAGGCAACGCGATGATGCTGCTATATTTGCAGACTATATAAGTAGCAAGTTGAGGAAGATGGATCATTACACGATGTGTACAGTACAACATCAAATCCAGAATTTTGTCTATGAAGCAGAAATGAGAATGGGTCCGATGAATTTTGATACCAATAATACTACTCAGCCTCTTCGTTATCAAAATGTTCGTCCAGGATACTTCACAGGCCAACCTACAACGTCAGCAATGTCACCATCGCCCTCAACTTCGCGCTCTTACTCTGTTCAAGCCGACTATGAAATGCAAAATAGCCCAGATGTCAACACAAGTGACAGTCTGTTACAAGTCTTGGAAAATAATTTAACCGAAAATAGTGTTATAGATTAAAATCAATGTTTAAATATTTTCAGTTGAATTATTTTATTTTAATAAAAGCTTAAAATTATTGATAAATGTTTCTGATTCCTAAATAAAACAATTATTTGAATAATCATATTTTATTTCTTTAAAACATTATATTTGATATTGCTAAGGAAGCTGACCTTGTTCCGATAGAAAATAACATTTTAGCTCATTTCTAATTACACTTGGTTCTACATTTAGAGCGATCTGCGGAATATTTTGTTGCTCTTCGTTCAAAACTCCATCAGTAGTTCTTTCATTTCTCTTCATAAAATTATGCAGATGCACACAAGCCATCACGACAAGTTTTGCTTTCTCATTTTGTAAGCCAATGCGTGAATGTAAAATTCTGAATTTATTAGATAAAATGCCAAACGCGTCTTCTACAACCATGCGCCCGCGACTAATTCTATAATTAAAAACCCTCTCAGGTGATCCTTTTGCATGATATCCAGAAAATGGTTTTATTATATTCTGTGAGATGGGGAAAGCATCATCACCGATGAAATAAAAAGGTACAGGTGTATTTCTCCCTTGTAATGGAATACTTAAAGTTCCATCTCGTATCATCCACACTAATATTATAAATGCGAAAGTAACTCTGTCTGTCTGTCTGTCTGTCTGTCTCGCTTTCCTGCTAAAACGACTGAACCGATTTAAATGAAATTTGGTACACAGATAGTTTAGAGCTTGAGAAAGGACATAGGCTACTTTTTATCCCGGTAGTATGTTCCCGCGGGATAATTTCCGACCTCCACGCGGGCGAAGCCGCTGGCAAAAGCTAGTATCAAATAAAGTTGAATTGCGTAGAACTCCACCATCAGATATTCTGCCCTGACATCCAATGTCCACGTATAAAAAGTTTTAATTGGCATCGATTAAAGCTAGCAAAACAATACTGAAATATGACTTATAATTAAAAAACTCAGAACCGCTATTAATTGGACATGAAATACGTATATGTTTCCCATCGAGGGCACCTACGCAATTAGGTACATTCCATTTCTGCATGAAACTCCGAGCCACTGATAGCCATTCTTCATGTGTATTCGGCATCTGTAAAATAAAATTGTTTGTGATATTTGTGTGTGTAGTTCTAGTTATATGTATGTAAAATGTGTGTGAAGTTCCAGGTACAGTATAAAATCATAGATATTATAATTCGACTAGGAATAGATATGTTACTTAGGAAGGTTCAGTTTCTAACTACCTAATGTGTTACGGATATTTGTACTTACCCTTAAATAAATGGATAATGTAGATACCAACGCTTGACAAACATCTGGAATTATTAAAGAAATAACTTGTGGAGACACTTTAAACAGCGTACCGAGTGAAAAAATAAGAGTCTCCTGTAGCCAGGTATCTCAAAGTAATTGCCAGTCGATCGGAAGCTGACACAGCATTTCTCCAGCGGGTGTCAGTTTTTGATATCATGGGTCCAGTTAAATTCAGTAATATTTCAAATTCTTCACTAGAGATCCTTAGAAAAGTGTTAAATTTCGAACGAATATTTCTTCGGTTTATGTCATCCTTTCTAAAATCTTCAAGTATCAGGGACACATTAGGCCTATTTCGTAGACTTGGTCTGACCCAATATCTTCGTTTGATTTTGCGGTTCTTTTTACGAATAATAACATACAACACTACACTTGCGATACACGCAACTATATCATAGTCCAACATCTTTCAATCCTACGTACACGACTAACTTCGACGAAAGTCACAACACTACTGCGAAAATTGCAACCGCATCTGCAGGCCGCCGGCAACCGCCGGTAAAGCCGGCGGCCTGCATTCAGCGGCAAGGCGGTCTGAAACCCGGCGGCATAACCCGGCGGCATGTGTGGATGCGCCATTAGGAGTAAGGTTTCGTGATTAACGCGGTCAAATGCCTTGGAGAAGTTACAAAAGGGGTCTTCACTTCTCCAGTTACTGGATTACTTTTAGGATAAACCTATATTCAGCAGGAAACTTGCTAGACTTGTAACAAAATATAAATTATCTAGTGACTGAACCGAACTTTTAAGCAAAATAAGATATACACTTGAGAGCAATAAAATCGCACACGTTGACTTTTTGTTGTTAAAGCAGTTTTTTTCATAAATGTGAATACATATTAAAATAAAACTTACACTATTTGAATGTTTACTTCAGTACCTTTCTAATGATATCAAATACAGTGTAAAAAAAGTACCCATAGGGAGTTTTAGGGCACAAAACCCAACATACGGATAAAATTACCCAATTTAGCTAACAAAGAATAAAAATAAAACTCAAAATGCTTGATCAAATTGTTTTTTAATAAGGTGTATTCCCTCCCCTAGCCTTGATTACAGCTCTTAATCGGTTTTTCATGGACCGTATTAATTTCACCATGAAATCTTGTGGTATGGCGTTCCACTCCTCTTCAATGGCAAGTTGAAGCTCTTGGAGGCGCGTAGGAGCAGGGCTTCTTGCTCGAACTCTTCTTTTTAGCTCATCCCAGACATGCTTAATCGGATTGAGATCAGGACTACGAGCTGGCCACTCCATCGCGGTGATTCCAACATCTTCCATGTAGTCGCAAACTGTTCTAGCGACATGCGGTCTGGCGTTGTCGTGCATTAAGAGAAAATCTTGTCCCATAAGCCACGCAAGCGGCCTCACATGTTCTTCGAGCACTTCTTCGACGTATCGTGCAGCCGTCAAACTTCTCGATCTCGGGCCGGTATTCGCCGTAGTGATGAATACAATGTCAGTTTTAGTGTCCAACATTATGCCACCCCAAAACATACACGATCCACCTCCAAAAGCCACACGTTCGCTTATGCAGCATTGTGAAAATCGCTCTGATGACCTTCTGTAGACCCTAGAGCGTCCATCATGACCATGTAAAGTCATTCTGCACTCATCAGAGAACATAACAGCCCGCCATTGGTCATACGTCCAATTTAAATGTTCCCTAGCAAATTGTAGCCGGGCTTGTCGGTGAGCTGTGGTCAATTTGGGACCATTTGCTGGGCGATGTGAAGTCATTCCTGCTTCACCTAGTCTTCTTCGAACTGTCCACCGACTTATACTGACATTGCGAACTTCTCGAAGCTGTTGTCCCAGTTGAACCGCGTTCAGTTGCCGATTTCTCAAAGACCTTGTCACAAGAAAGCGGTCATCACGCTCTGATGTTGTGCGTCGCCGGCCAGATCCTGGTCGCCGAATGTAGCCACCGGTCTCTTGGAACCTCTGGTATACACGACGAACAGAGTAGCGGCTCAAATTTAGCCGTCGAGCAACTTCACTTTGGTTATGGCCTGCTTCGAGCAAGGCAATAACTTGAGCGGCTTCTGCGGGCGTGGTATCCATATTTTTCCAGTAAATCCGTATGCTTCCAGTAGAGATGTTATCACGTTGACCTTCGGTATGCAACTGAATAAAAATTCCAATAAACTGACCTTTTTATACCTGCGGCTAAGGGTGCAAGTAGTGACAACGCAAACGCGTGAATTTGGGGAATTCGGTGTACGGTCGGTTTTTGTAAGTTACGTGAAGGTCAATGATTTTAATTTTATGTTTTTGTAAAGCTAAGCTTGTATGCTTTAATTTTGTCTAATGATTTTTACTCAATATCTTTCGATTTTAGAAAACAATCAGTAATAAACCAAATTACAAGGGGTGTGCGATTTTATTGCTCTCAAGTGTAGTATTAGGACACGTCGCTCTCCCAGAACTTAATGACTTGATGTAGAATTTAGAATCTAATCCCATCAAAAACATAAATGTGACATGAGAGCCAAGTTCAATATTATGACATATGCCTTGGTTGTTGACTTCAACGACAAAAGAAGTGAGATCTAAATGGGTGCCAAGTTTAATGGTCAGTCCTGACTTGGCTAGTTCTCATATACGAATTATTATGTTCAATGGCTAGTTTCTACCAGCAAGCCAAATTTTCGGAATAATAAAATAAGAACCGACATGTAACAGGTTTAAAACTTGCGAAGGCTATAATATAATTCGTATATGAAAACTAGCCAAGTCAGGACTGACCATTGAACTTGGCACCCATTTAGATCTCACTTCTTTTGTCGTTGAAGTCAACAACCAAGGCATATGCCATCGGCGGCGGCGACCTCTCGCGCCCGGCCCTGGTGCGAGCCATGGTACGGAGCGAGAGGGAATGGGAAGCCGTCACCTCCTTCTGCGAAGCAGTAATGCTCGCGAAGGAGGAGGCGGGGCGCGTGAGGGAGTGGCAGTCTCTGCGCCCTCACGCCCCTAGCCGCCGCAGGAGGAGACGCCCCGGGCGTCGGGAGTCGATAGCGAACTCCCGGCCACCGTAGGCGCGAGCTTGCGGGTGGCGAGCAATGGGTAGCTCGCCGCCCGGTAAGGACCAAGTTCGGGTCGACGGCGCGCAGTGTTCCACGCGCGCCTCAAAGAGATGTCAGCAGCAGTGTAGGGGTCTACTAGGACCGATGCCTGCCGGGGTCGCGTGATTGTTCGAAAGAGATACCGTGACCCTGGCACATGGGCAACTGATGGAACACGGGTGGGTTTTAGTCAGTAAAAGTCTGACACGCCCTCCCGCTCCGCCCAGAGCGGGAGAAGTCATTTGACGATTTCCCATCATGAAAAAAAAAATTAAAAAAAGGCATATGCCATAATATTGAACTTGGCTCTCATTTCACATTTATGTTTTTGATGGGATATCATTACTTTTTGTACATAAATTATTAGTAGGTACTTATAACAAAAGACATTGCCCATTTTGTTAGGAGATATGGGCCCCTAGAAAAAAAACGCGGGCAACGGTGGTTTTAACTTGGTTTTGAAGAACAACAATTACATTTTTAGATCCTGAAATCAATTTTCAGTTTTTCACCCTAGTTTCAGAGAAATGTAATTTTTAAAGATGATGAAATTGAGATTCCACTAATAGACAATTTGAATGATGTATTGATTTGACAGATTAATCTTTCTACCCTCCTCGCGTTCCGAGTTACGCAAAATCGATGTATGTAAGCGCGCAAAACAACCCTTCCGTAGAGCGTGGCGATTTCTTGACGCGCTAACAGCGATGTTATTGTGATTCGGAACGCGGAGTAGGTGTGGCCATGTTAAATATTTTGTTGATCGATTTACCAAATCGATTTGATAAAAGTCGATTTTTAACAATTGTGGTGTGACCGTTTTGTGGTAACTTTTGTTAGTGTTGATATTTTGCTGTTTGTGCAACAGTTGTAAACAGTTTCTCTTTGTAAAAAACAAGGTCTTGCTTTCTATTTACATAATTAAAGAGATACTTTTGCATATGATTTATATTATTTACTAAAAGTGAATAACAATTTCAAATCGAAACGTCAATTGAGATATCATCAAACGTTAATTTTTAAACGATCTAGCCAGTTTTACTTGGCCATATCATGAAATGCAACTAATTCATGAAATGGCTAGTCACATCATGAAGTAATCAATTCTGCGATCTGACCACGACGTATGTATATATCCTCAGATTACAATTCCTTCGTGTTTTAGTTTATTTACTACCTATTTCTATTTTCTTTTTATTTTAACCCGCCCGCTGCTTATTTTAATCCGCGATTTGAATATACGTCTAATCAGTTACATCAGACCTAGATTATGACCGGAGAAAAGCTATTGTAAACATCTCTGGTACTTTTAGTCGGCGGAATAGTAATATATCGATATTTTCAATCGATTACTACCATTTAATTGACATAATCTGTGGTCTATCTTGACAACAGTCAGGTTAAGTTTTAATGACAGAACTACCTTTGATTCAATAAAATAATTATTAGTTACGGTTTTTAATGCTAGGGTGAAAGAGATGTTGATAAAATAAAATTGGACTTATAAAATTACGACTTAATTTTTGAGAAGTAAATAGTCTCTGCCCGGCACTGAAAATAAGGGGCCCATCGGCGGGCAATGTCTTTTATAACAAAATTCATACCAAATGGTTTTTGTTATAAGTGTTCCTAATAGAATCAATTAAGTGAAATGTATTATAGTAAAATGATAAAAATTTACCAGTTTCTGATTTATTCCTTTGTATTCACCTAATTACCTATCTGCTTGCCAAATTTGAACTTTCTAGGTCATCTGGAACTGGGTTACAGTTTTGATCTATAGGTCAGTCAGTGATAAAAATGACGATTTTTGGACGTTAATACCTAAATAACCGATATATGTATCTTGCAGGTTTCACTATATGAGCCAAATTTGATATGTTTATGTGAAATAGTTTTTGAGTTATGAGGGGGTCAAAAGTGGCTCCAAATGGTTTGTGTAATATTACACACGGTGCTGCTCGCCAGTTCTGTTACTTGAACTTGGCTTGACACGCTGCCGCGTGTCTAGATTATTGACATAGTATAGCATGTGGCAGCGCATGCGCGAGGTCTGCAGGCTCGGGCTGCGACTGCCGTCTGAGTGTCAATTTGCGATTACGGCGCAGAGACAGCACTATTGACGTTGTATGGCATGATACCTTTGCCAGCGCGTGCACGAGGTCTGCGGGTGCGAACTGTGACTGCCGCCTGCGAACCAGGGTGCGATTACGGCGCGGAGACTTCGCTAGTGACATAGTACGGCACGCTACCTGTGCCAGTGCGTGCGCCAGGTCTGCGGGTGCGGGCTGCGTGTGCCGCCTGCGGGCTAGAGCGCGCGTGCGGCGCGGGGACAGCGCGACCGGCGCAGGCACGCCCGGCGCGGGGCCCGTGAACAGCACTGTGGCTAGCTTCTGGAAGCGGGCCACCTGGAAACAAAAATACTCTGTTGGTGGGGAACTAAGATCGTAACAGGTGGCGTTCTATGTTAGTGCAAAATCAAATTAACGAGGTCTGGGAAAGTCTTTTACGCGTATCGAGACTGATTGAGTAAGAAAGTTAAGATTTGTATCCGTATCCGCGAATCTTGACACCAAATATCCGTATTCGGATTCGTATCCGCGGATATACATTTTTAACGATCCGGCATATCACTATTTGTGATATACGGTCAAATAATCAAAATTTTAACTTGTGCGTGAAGTATTGTGCACAAACAGTTGACGTTAATCAAAATGTCCCAATAAGGGTTTTCTGAAATGCTCTGGGTACCTGTCAAAAGTGTCAAAGCGCCTATATTTTTCTTAGTCGTAACTGAATAAAAATTAATGAATGAAATAGTTTTATAATCATTGTTGAAGTGGAAGACCTCTTGTCAAAGTGGCGCCAACTGGTGACCTGAATTTTCTTGAACACCCTCATTACATGAAAAAGGATTGTGTGGTTTTTATTAAACCACGGTGAAAGTGAAACTTTTTTCACATTATAGACATTTAACTAAACATTTTCGGAATATATGTAATAGCTTAATAAAAAGACTTAATTTAATATTCATACGAAATAAATTAAATAATAAATTCAAGCACTCAAAATTGAAATAAATCCATAAACAACAACATGTACCAGCGAGCGCCTTTCACTTTATCCCTACTCCGCGGCCGACCGTCACGCGACATGCAACACACAGACGAAACAGTGTGAGACGATGTAATAAAAGTTTCATTTTAAAAATCACATCTGTGAAACAAGTCTCACCTGTTCGGGACAAGAATGGTCCAAGGCGTCGAAGAGGTCGTGTCGCAGATAGTGCAGCGCGTGTGCGGCGGCGGCCGGGTCGGGGTCCCGCGCGGCGCGGGCCGCCAGCGCGCGGTAGGCGGCCTCGCGCAGCGCCGCGCGGGCCGCCTGCGCCGCACTGCGCAGCGACGAGCGGCGCAGGCGCAGCGCCCACAGGTCGTCCAGCCGCACGCGGGGGCTGCTCTGGTTGCCTGGGTTGCCGCCGAATAGGTAGTGCATCTAGAGATTTTTTGGGATGGATGAGTTTCGAATATTTTAACCTAAAAGAGATTTTTGGAGCACTAATTTGTGCTAGAACGTGAGTACAGCTCTTAGGTCCGTGTTAAGTAAGTTCTATATCCTGAAGTCACCGTTGAGTAGGAAAACCCTACATGTTATTATTTAGCTCTCGCCGAGTCTCTGCTGAGCTATGTGTTAAGTGTGTGGTCATACATTCAAAACCTACCTGAATAGTATAAAATCGTAAAATTAATAAAACAAAATAGTAGTCAATTTTTACGCGTTTACAAGCGTCTGAACTTACTTGCATAGATCCTTGAAAAGACCGGAATTTCGAAATTAAAATAATTATCGTCGATGAGCAAGCAAACAATAAAAATCTGATTTAGTAACATGTTACGAAAAGATTTTCTAATGAATTTTCAGTCACAGGGGAAAAAAGACCAGCATGTTACTTAAACATTGAGGAGGATACGCTAAGGTTTTTTTTTTTGCAATTTTCAGGGCAATGGCAGATTGTATGTTGATTAAAATATAACTCGCGACCATAAAAAAAGCGTGGGGTGCCTTGATATCAATTAAAAAATACCTCAAAAAGCACCCCACGCTTTTTTCCATTATTTTCTTCTTTTTAGTTTGGTTTTCTATGGAAGCGTGTTTTTACGTTTTTTCAACTATCATTTATTTTTAATTTTTTTAGGGTGTTTCGAATTTTCTGATGTATGTCAGCGTAGTTTTCAAAGACTTTTTTTTTTGCTATCCTGGTAACCCCGGCAAGGATAATGGCATAAATTTATAAAATTATTGTATTATCATCGGTCGGATAAGTATGCCAAGGATTAGAATAATTAAAATAAATCAATATAACCCTCTTATTTCATTCAATCCAAAAATTAAGTGAAGTGAATTAAATTAAGTGAGATGATTATTTTGATGATTTTCATTAAATACATACGTGTTATGCACATACCTTCTTAACAGGATCATAGACGAGCTGGTGAGCGAAGCGCGGGCGCGGCTCGTTGGGCCCGAGACTATCGTTGCGGTACACGCACGTCCACGTCAGGCGGCGGAGAGAGAACACCCACAGCGTGTTGTATACGCGCTTGTCTTTCTCTTTGCTCATACCCTGTAACATAAGAAAAATTGATTTAAAAAAAGAAAAGTAATATATCCAAGCCGATATGACAGAATGAGCAAAATAATATGCAGCAAATAAATATTTGAGACGGAAACTGTGTCGTCTTAAATAAAAATTAATAACATTTCAATATGAAAAACTCAAATGGGGTTTTGCTTAGTCAACAGTTGGGTTTCATGAAAGGTCAGTCAACGACTGACGCGGTAGTAAAACGAATTAGTCACAATTTGTTGCAATTTTCTTTATGTTGCAATTGACATTTTCTGTGACCTCTCAAAAGCGTTTGACTGCGTTGACCACAACACACTGATCTGTACATTACACCACTACGGAATTCGTGGACAAGCTGCTGATTTTGTTCTTTCCTATCAATCAAACCAGCATCCAAAAGTAAACGTTAACCGGGCGAACAAGTCATTTCTTATAAACAGTAAGCGCTTTTATAATAATAAGTTGCCAAAGTTGGTTACGAAACTTGGTGATGGAAATTTCAAACCCGAAGTGGGTTTGAAGTTTAAACGTGTCCTTAGTAAAAAAGTTTTGACTTCGGGCGTCTGACGACTCGTAACGACTGTCAAAGATCCACGCTTTATCTTCGATCGACCCTTTGCAAAATCTGTCGTTTTAACTCACAATCAAGGTCCGGTCAATACTATACCAATTTCAGAGATGTGAGTTATCTAAGATAAAAGTATCTGAAATACAGATACAAGATACAAAATATGTATTTTTATCTTGTATCTGAAATACTTTTTTAAAATTCATTTTGTATCTTGTATTTAAATACCTTTTGTTGGGTATCTTAGTATCTTGTAGATACTATGTTTGCAAAAATACTTTGAGTAATAGGTAGTTATGTATACATTTATTCAAATCACAAAATGTGACAAGTTTGAATGGAGACATTAACTTGCCTGCAGCAAATGACGCAATATTAACCACAGTGTACATCCGTTCTTTAAAATGAAATGGGTACCAAAAGTACGGAAAAAATATGTAAAAGAACTTTTCCTGATCGAATCAGGATAAATTTATCGATCTGAAACAAGAGTGGCGGAGACTTTTTTTTTTGGCTGGGAAATCATCAAATGACTTCTCGTGCTCTAGGCGGAGCGGGAGGGCGTGTCAGACTTTTACTGACTAAAACCCACCCGTGTTCCTTCAGTTACCCATATGCCAGGGCCACGGTATCTCGTTTGAACAATCTCGCGACCCTGTCAGGCATCGGTCCTAGCAAACCCCTTCAGTGCTGCTGACATCTCTTTGAGGCGCGCGTGGAACACTACGCGCCGTCGACACGGGCTTGGTCCTTACCGGGCGGCGAGCTACCCCTTGCTCGCAGCCCGCAAGCCCGCGCCTACGTTGGCCGGGAGTCTGCGATCAACTCCCGACGCCCGGGTCTCCTCCCCCTGCGGTGGCTAGGGACGTGACGCTGCAGAGACTGCCACTCCCTCACGCGCCCCGCCTCCTCCTTCGCAAGCATTACTGCTTCGCAGAAGGAGGTGACGGCTTCCCATTCCCTCTCGCTCCGTACCATGGCTCGCACCAGGGCCGGACGCGAGAGGTCGCCGCCGCCGATCGCCTCCACGAGGACACGGCGGTGCTCCGCCCAGGCTGGGCACACCTCCACCGTATGCTCCACAGTGTTCTCCAGACGATCCTCGCAATGGAAATATCCGGGCGTTTCCTCCCACTT
Organism: Aporophyla lueneburgensis; assembly: GCA_932294355.1. Lineage (NCBI taxonomy): Eukaryota > Metazoa > Arthropoda > Insecta > Lepidoptera > Noctuidae > Aporophyla > Aporophyla lueneburgensis. The sequence goes on along the minus strand of OW028748.1, from coordinate 9,158,135 downwards.
TATCCTGAACAGTAACCCCCGAAGCACCCATGCCCGGTGAGGACCTGCGTCAGGCGGAAGGTGAGGACGCCGTGGCGCCTCTCTACCCACTCCTCAAAGAGGGGACTTACCGCCGCAATTGTGGCGTGCCCAATGTTTTGTGGCTTAAATTTACTAATAATACTTGGCAAGGTATACCCTATCCAATAAATAAAGAATGATCAAAATCGGACTACTCTGTATAAAGTTATGCGTGGTTATACATTATAATCAGTGAGTGAACAATCAATCATCCCCTGTTTTCCGACTCTTAGGGTTCAATTTTGTATTTATACGGGACCATCTTCGGAGTATACCCTTTCCAATAAAAAAAGAATTATTATAATCGGACCACTATGTAAAAAGTTATGCGTGGTCATACATAAAAAAAAAAACAATAAAAATATGCGCATCGAATTGAGAACCTCCTCCATTTTTTTTTGTCGGTTGAAAAATAAACTTACATTCAATAAAACGTTGTTTTCTTTCAAAAGTATTTTATCTTTAAAAAGTATTTGAAAGATACGTATTTTGTATCTAGTATTTCAGATACCATTCCTGAAAGTTATTTGTATCTGGTATCTGAAATACTTAATTTAAAAGTATCTTGCATTTTGTATTCCAGATACTTTGTGTAAGGTATCTTGTACATCCCTGCCAATTGTATACATTATACCTATAGACTAGTGGTGGGCGTTGCGACAACGAACCGTTTCCGAAGACCGTTTTATGTTTTGCAACGATGAGACCGTTTTACGTCCTGGGTCCAAACAGTCTTCGTTGCACAAACCAGTCTTCGAATAAGTAGATGCGATTATGTATTTTGCAGCTAAGAAAATACGGTCGAGAACCCATTGATTCAACTATCACACTCGTCGCGTCGTCGTCCTTAATCCGTTCCAAAGACCGTTTATGTTCTGCGACGACTACGACGATGAAACTGTTTTTACGTCTTCGTTGCACAAACCAGTCTTCGAATGACTAGATGCGATTATGTATTTTACAGCTAAGAAAATACGGTCGAGAACGCATTGATTCAACTATCACACTCGTCACGACGTCGTCCTTAGTGAACCGCGTTCGTTTACAAAACGGTTCTTACAGTAAAAAGTGAACTTTTTGTCAATGGTATAGAGTCTATATTTTATTACTACTTCTCGATGAAACTGCAACTATTTCACGCGACGAAAACGCAATTCTTTTCCATATTCGATAAGTTTCGTTTTTTACAAAACGGTCGTCGTCGCAACAACTAGTTTGAAGACGGCTCTTCAAACCAGTTGCGACGACGACCGTTTTCTGCAACCGTTTTCATCGTCGGAAAAACGGTTGCGTTTCGTCCGTCAAAAAATCGACAACGACCCACTACTACTATAGACACAATACTCACGGACAGCACAAACAATTCATCAGTATCGGGATCTAAGGTGGCTCGCTGCGTGAAGCCGGCCTGCGGCGGCGGCGGGGCGGCGCCCCCGCGGCATAGGGCTCCGCACTCGCCCGAGCCCACGTCCCACCACCACAGGTCCACCAGGTGCTCCTTGTTGCGCTGCCCCGCGAACATGTAAAGGCGGCGTTGGACCTGACGATGGAAAGGAGAAATGACATATAACGTCTACAATGTACAAGAGAAAATTTCAGTGCTGTTATGAACTCTTTGTATCTAGTACTTTTTCCTTCTTTCTATCACTGTTTAGTGTACGTATGCACGGAATTATAATGCTGTGCCAAGAGTTAAAATCCAAAAGTGTGTTTTTTCGACGCGTTGGGATGCATTCATAGTTGGATTCTCATTGAACACTCGGTTCAAGACAGAGAGTTGAAACTCCAGTGCGCTATAAAATCCCTAAATACGGCCTCCATCAAAAACACGTCTACCTCAATGGTTATCCATTCTACGGCTAACATGACCGGCTCATTGCCACTTCAGCTTGCGTATTCGTTGAGCTACGTTGATGCCGGAACACCTCATTCCGGATTATTCCTCAGAGAGACTCCAAGCAGAACTCGTTCCATGGTTAGCTGAACGACCTTGAATTTGTGGACCACCAGCACTAAATATTAACTGTGCAGGAACCTGTACTTAATCTATACTTATTAATAATATTATAAAGCTGAAGAGTTTGTTTGTTTGTTTGATTGAACGCGCTAATCTCAGGAACTACTGGGACGAATTGAAAAATTATTTTTGTGTTGGGTAGCCTATTTATCGAGGACGGCTATAGGCTATATAACATCACGCTGCAACCAAGAGGTGCGGAGCAGTAATGAAAAATGTTGCAAAAACGGGGAAAATCGCACGGGTAGGCGATTCGACGCGACGGGAAGGGTCGGGGGAACAAGAAATTTAACGCGGACGAAGTCGCGGGCAGAAGCTAGTACAAATATATATGAAGTACTCACCGGGTGGAACAACATAGAGTGTGAAACCCTCGCCTGCGGAGCGTTCAGTTCGTGTCGGTCGCTCAGTATTAGGTGCCACGTGTTGGTCGCGATGTAGTACGCGAACAGGCCCGAGTACTGAGGACTCACTACCTCCTCGCTATGAACAAATATATGTCAAGGTGGTTAATCAATACTAAAGAAATCTTCATGTTGTGGAAAATTGTAATGAAATCGATGTCACGTTGAGGAGACAATACATTACACTTTTGGGGCAGTCGTGAATGGGCGTTTCTATTTTCTAAAAATAAGTAATCAAATACATAACAAACTGTTGTGTCGTTCAATTACTTAATTTTTTTTAATAAGGAAATTCAAGTAAAATGATAAATGATAAAGTATTATGCTGATAAATAAATCTATGATATATATTGTGTTAAGATTATATTAATTATACTCATAACACGAACAATTAATTATAGAAGAATATTGACTAATAATGCATAACAGCATAAAGTGTTAGTTCATTACATATCTATTTTTTACTCCAATTTAATTCTTATACGGTAACTTAAGGTGACGTATTGAGAAAAACGTGCTTTTTCTTTTTAGCGTACCTTTCTTACCGTATGACATCCGTACTTAATCTTTTAGTGTATGTTTTTTGACTATATGATCTAGTATCCTGTAAAAGGAATACACGATACGATGAAATTTTCTCGATACAAAAAAATCGCAAAGTTCTATCTATGATTATGATTTTTTTAGCCTCAAGGCGCGATGCGTATGTATTATCAAACATAGTTTACTTTAAAACATTGATTATAATTGTATTTAAGTTTTTGTAACACAGTTTTCGTTTTAATAATACTTTTCATTCATAAAAAACGGCGATTCGGTTTGGCACATAGTTATTTTATTCCAAGCGCACACACATTATCGCCATCTCTTCTTTTGCCTATCATAAGTAGTGTCATCACTCTCGTTCGTTCATAAATCAGTCGCCCAGTAGGGCTCATCGACGAGGAACCTATGTCACTTTTTTACAAATCGGTGCGATTAAAATTACGTTTTTTAAATATTTGTGTTCACAGAAAAAGGTAGTAGTTAAGCATTTTGCTGTAATTATTTAATATAATAAGTGTTGGCTTTCCAAATAACTTTGTATTTCGTCTGTATATGTGTCTATTTTTGTGACTGTGAACAATATAACATTCTTTCTCTATTACCATTTAGAGACGACCTAAATTATGTATGAAAATGGGAATGACCATAAACCAAAACTGAACAGTACCTTCAAGGTTAGGAGTGCCTGCACAGGGCAATTAATTTATTCATTTTGCATGAATGAAATACCAATAAGATAATGATAACAATAAATCGAATTCACCACCTTCACTAAAGCATTACAGCAACAATCTATTCTCACTTTGTAAAATAATATTGAGTAAACACCTTATTTTCTAGAGAAGAACGTCTGTTTTATCCCAAAAAATTATAATAATCAGTCATTTAGAAATAAAATAAAATATATAATTAGTTTTTAGGTTTGAATTATGTCAACAATATATCTATATGTCAAGTACTGTCACTTCAAATGCAAGAGCACAACGAATGAATGGAGTAGCATTAGAATTGTAAAAAAAGGTGAGGTTTTACTTGACAGCAGCCCAAAGAAGGGTAATGATTTAAACAGGCTGTGTCAAACGCCGAACTAGTATGTTTTTAACATAACATTGGCATGTAAAAGTGTTTATACAAACCTACTTACAGAAATAAAATCATTTATCATTTATAGCAGATGTGAAGTTTTATTGAAAATATAAATTTTAATTTCATATATCAATCAAATCAGTTTATTTCGGGCTACAAAGACCCAAATCATAATACCATACAGACTATCATACATACAAATAAAAACCACGTAAACATAACTATTGTACACGAAGTGACGGCGACGTGTTGCGCTGTGTAGTATCGCGTAGCCTTCCGCGGAATCGCCGATACACGACACCCTTCGGCCAAAACTCTTCCTTGAGGAAGGTCTCGATTTGATGAGTTGGAACTCGCACCACGAATGACTTGAAGTTCGTGTTGTGGCACGGTTCCAACTTCTCGACTCAAGGTCCAGTTGGACTTAACACGTACAAACTCCACGATCTCTTTAACCTTCGTGGTGTAATGTAGACGGGACACATAGAGCTGCGTCGTTAGTGTAGCTGGACGCAGCAGCATATTGAGTCCTGCTAGCGCGGTGTCACACTGGTTCCGACTACGAAGCTTCTCTCTACCTTCACGAAGCCGTCCTTGTCAGGCACGTGGCCTGAAGCCGGGCCTAGGTGTTTCGAACCCTATATGTACCGTGTTTGATACCTAATCATTAGCAGCTTATAACGTTCCCACTGCTGGGACACAGGCCTCCTCTCGGTGTAAGAGAGTGGGACATAATCCACCACGAGGGCCCAGTGCGGGTTGGTAGATGTCACATGTCTTCAATTTTTTGGTTCTAAGACATGCCAGTTTACTCACGATGTTTTCCTTCACAGTTTTGAGAGCAGTGGTGTTGAAATAATTTACACAGAGTAAAGCGCCTGCTCGGGTTAGAACTCGTAAGTAGTAGCCGTTGCCACTGAGCCACCACTGCTTCTCGATATCTAATTGATATCTAATCAAAGGTCTACAAGAGTGCTTTCTGAAAACATATTGGCTATTTATAATTTTTCATTCCTACAAGATTTTAATCAAAATCAAATAATTGGATGATCAAAACAATGGTGTTTTACTCTGTTTTGAATAACACTAAACATACTTCTATAATCTTATGAAGACTGTTTAGCAAATTATTTGTGTACTCCATCTCTGAATTACCCCTAACCCCAAAGTAACTGTAATGAAAAATAAAGTTAATAAAAGAACAAACATACATACGAGTTAATAGGCTGATAAACACATTGCTCTCTGCAGTCGGGTAAACCACCCAAATAAAAAGATATAATCTAGACATAGTTACAAAATATCGGCAATAATATCGGTTTTGGTTTTCTAACCGCAGTCACACGTAATTACTAAAATATGTATGTATAAGTTTTTGAGGTCTTCTGCTACAGGTATCTCCATACTTAAAAGGAGGCCTCTACAACTTATTTGTTAAAACCTGTTGATTAAGAAATAAATGAATGTTGAATGTTGAATAAGTCAAGTAATTTTGACATTTATCATACACATTGCCATACGTAATTGACCTTGAAGGAAATATAAATGACTTGTAAAATAAGGTGAAAAAAAAAATCATAACTAGTATTACGTAATGGACGAAGTCTATGTAAAATATTGTAATTGTCATTTATCAAATAAATGTATAGTGATCGGTGAAACGAAATTGAAGTTTATTAATCTCTTAAACACCATCATATATTTTATTTATAGAGATATATATATTTAATAATACACACATGCATAGAAATTCTTTTGTTTATGGTCCAAATCTGTGGTCTATAGTCTTACTGAATGTCAGTTCAGTTCAGTTCAGTTTATTTATTTGTTATTATAGGTAAAATATAAAGATCTTATTTGTTTGTATTATTGTCAAGTATAAATATAGGAAATTAATTAATTTTATAGATATATAACCTATTTCATTTTTTCAATCTATGATCATATCGAGAATATTTGTCTGTAATATTATCTGTGTATAGTGTTACTGAATGTCAAATTTAACCATATTATTTTTTTATATTTTATTGTATATATATATTTTCACTTAATAATGTATTTCTATTCAAATGAAGCACGGTCGAATTTCGTCCAATGGGCGATAACTAGTAATTAATAAATACTTAAATTGTTTATTATATATTTTTAATTATGTTGAGTTAATCAATCTCGTATAACCCAACATCCGTACATAAATATTAGCTAGCTTTTTCCCGCGACTTTGTCTGCGTAAATCTTACGTTACGCGGACGCAGGTGAAGTCGCGGAATAAATAGGGTTAATGGGTATCGAATAAGGTTTAGTCGTGAAAGAGTAACAGACAGACATAATTAGTTTCGCATTTATAATGTTACGTATAGATAAAGTAGATAATTTCTTGCTGTAAGATAGTTTTATTGCTTATAATTAAATATTTGTATTATTTGTCTACTCCATCGCACGCTATGTGCAAAAATTTCATAGACCGACTAAATTAATGCTACTTTCACGTACTTTTTTCTAAGATGTTTCCGTCTCTACCTTGCTATTGCAGTTTGACAGATGTGCAACAGTGACAGGAATAGTGCTTACAGCAAGGCTATGCTAAGTTAGTAACGTTTTTTATATCGAGAAATTTTCTGTCATTAGTTCAACTTTTAGCCGCTGGTTTTCCTATTCTCTATAAACGGTTCAGATATAAGTTTGTGGCGGCCGGCCACTTTAGGTTGACCCGCCATAAACCACGCCCATCCTACTATCATTCACATTCAAGGTGGAATTCCTTAATACGGAAAACTTAATAATGTTCTAAGCATTATTTGATATCATATTATATCATGTAAATGGCGACGACATAATTTGACGTAACATTTGACCAGTAACGAGTATGATGTGACAAAGTCCAAGATGTGACGTAGAACATCATTTGACAAGTAACAAGTGTGGGTGAAAAGTCCAAAATATGACGTAGAACATCATTTGACAAGTAACGAGTATAATGTGACAAAGTCAAAAATGTGACGTATTACGTAATTTAACAAATATTATGTAACAAATTTCAAAAGTAATCAACGTTTTTGTAAGATTTACATACGTATTAGCAGGCAGCACTCGTCCACCAAACACATAGATGGTCTGTGTATCCGGATCGATGCACATCTGATGGTCGAACACAAGTCTCGGCCCGCCCGCAGCCGCTGTGTCGCTGCAGATTTCTGACCACTCCCCGGAAGATACGTCGTACATGTATAGGTCACTCTGTGGGGTTATTTTTAGATTGTAAAATATGAATTAATCAATCACAAGGGCAAGGGCTACTACTGAGCATGAAGTCCTGGGTTCGATTCCCCGATCGGGCAAAGTCCTGCCAGGGTCGCCTGATATGTTCGAAAGAGTTACCTTGGCCATAGCATAGGCAACTGAAGGAACACGGGTGGGTTTTAGTCAGTAAAAGTCTGACACGCCCTTCCGCTCCGCCCAGAACGGGAGACTTCATGCGATGATTTTCCACCCACAAAAAAGTGGTATTGGGTTTTCCCTTCGATCAATAATAGCACTAGATTAAGGATCAGGAACAAAAATAAGGCGCTCAAGTGGCCACTTGAGCGCCGACGGTTGCACACATTTACACATTTATATTTATAATTACGAAATATAGAAAAACGTTTCATAATATTTTTTAATTTTTGATTGTTCATTTTGATTTCAATTCAAAATTTGTATGTGTATTGTTTTTATAATTGTATGCCTAACGAGTCTATTGTTACTTGATTATGAATAAATAATAATAATAAATAAATAACAAATTCAGTTTATTGTAATCCATAACACTCAAATATGAAGTATAAATACGATTGCAAAATATTAATATTTAAGTCCTTTTGTCATCGGAGAAAGGAAAAGAGCAATAAATTTAAAATGTCGCTTAAAAATCAAAAGTCATTTTTATATAAGTACAAAATGATTTATTCTAAACTGAAACTAAAAGTCTAAAAACGTTTTACAAAAAAAAACAACCGACTTCCTTAAAAAAAACACTACAAAGTCAAAAAAAACTAAAAGTCGGTATCTTAGGATCTGTATTTAAGGTTTTTTTGCCACCGACTTCCGAAATTAAAGTTATTTTTGACTTTGTAGTGTTTTTTTTAAGGAAGTCGGTTGTTTTTTTTTTGTAAAAAAGTTTTTATTTTTAACTTTTTAGTGATGGTAGATACCCCGCACTAATCTAATCGCGTTATTCGTTCATTTGTCTCCACAAATACTTAATGCAAATTTAAGACATATATATGGTTTTCACATGAATCCCACTGTCCGAATGGAACCAAATTTAAATGGGACCATTCGGGAACCACCAGGTTTCAAATAAAAAAAGAATCATCAAAATCGGTTCACCCAGTCAAAAGTTATGAGGTAAAAAACATTTAAAAAAATACAGACGAATTGATAACCTCCTCCATTTTTGAAGTCGGTTAAAAAATAAGCAAATAAGGTTAAAACAATGTTTTGACAATTTCGTGCTTACTCTATTTTGGAACTAGACGTAATTCTTGGTATTACATTTCAATGCTCAGAACACAGTACGTATTGCAAGACCTAGACTTGCAGAATATAATTTTTTAGGTGAAGGTACGTTTTGATGGTGGCAAACATTTTTAATCGATTAAAAAAAGTAGTAGGACTAGAATAGAACAATAGTTATTTTATTTAATTAAGTGCGGGTTGAAAAATGGATGCGTTTACTTTTATGTACGCTATTTAGAAGTTAAATTTGTATTAAAATTTTTTCATTTAAATTAAAGTTCAAATATGATTTTTTATAAGGTTTGTATATTTCTTCTCCTCTTTCTTTCCGTACAATAGATACCCATTCTGCACAGCGGAATGGCTCGCTAGGAAATCTACAAGCAAAAATAAAATATAAAGTTACAATACATACTACTTTATGCATTCTCTGTTCCAGAACAGACAATGTTTGTTACAATAGTTGGCGCGTTGTCGCAAACATTGGTCAATCAATCATAATATGTATTTGTTAAATGATTTATATTTACTATTTGATTGTTTTTATTTTATGAAAAACACTTAAAGATATAAACTTACGGAAAAAAGATACTCCTTCCAAAAACTTGGTGTTACAGTGGTTATTTACACAATTTTTGAACGCGTACTGCGGCATTTAGGACGTCTTATCGTTGGCTATGATTGGACCAAACTAATTTGAAATAAGACCACAAAAATATTTGTGCTCTTATTTTTCGGGCCGTTTTTGAAGCGCTTATCGGGAATCTAGTACATTTTTGATCGAAGGGGTTTCCATTTTGAATTTCATAGTAAGAACCCGGAGTTTAGAAATTGGTGGTGTGTCACCGCCGTGACTCGGTAAGCACGTTAAGTCGTTGGTCCTGCGGCTGACCTCTCTCCGGTCGTGTCGGATTGCCGTCCCATCGGACTATGAGAGTGAGAGCAGAGTGAGTGCCCCTGTGTCTGCGCACACACCTTTGCACTATAATATCTCTCCACGCCGACTAGCCAGTCTGCGTTGAGATTAGCCGCCATGGCCGAAATACGGTCTGGAGGACTATATACATTTTGGTTCTCTACTATCTTTTTTAACCCATTACACTTCATAATAAGAACATGACGTGAAGTAGACCATCATCGTTTATACTCTACTCCTTTATCAAACGAGATCAAGGTCAAGAGCGGAGTACCTACTTTTAAATAGAGGAATTTAATTACTGTTTTGTTTAGCATACATTATCTATTTATAGTAGCATTGAATGTATCAGTATGAAGAACAAAATAAAATAGTGATAAATTGACTTACGTTCATATTGCTGGGTATTCGCTGTGCGTTATCTAGATACCTGTAATAAATACTTATTTTAGACACGTTATTTATGATTAGCTATAGCCCGCGGCTTTGCTCGCGTATTGTTTGATAATTATTCCACGGGAAAATATTACCAGGATATCCTATGTCCTTTTCCAACACCATATCGCCTACACACTATCAATCAGAATCTAAGTTTTATTTTGAAGGATATTAATAAACTATTGCTTCATACATTTGAAAAACTTGTCTACTCAGCAAGGATAATAACGCAATGAATGTTATTGAACTGTCAAAATTAAAGGGATTCCTACTATTAGTGCCTAACGCAATTACACCTCAGATCATAGTATATCCATGTGCCAAATTTTATTCAAATCCGTTCAGCCGCTAAGCTGTGAATTGGTAACAGATTGACGGACACTTTATTCGTGTTTATTATATTAACATGGATATGGAGATATAGATAGTATGGAGTAAGTTTTCATCATCATCATCATTGCAGCCAAAGGACGTCCTAGGCCTCCCCAAATCGCCACGCCTGGCAGGCGGATTGGCGATCGCAGTATGGTGGTAAAACTCTCTAGTAAGTCCCTTAGTCGCCTCTTACGACACTCCACGGGAAATGGGATGGAGCTATTCTTTACGTCCAGTAAACGGAACAAACAGAAGTTTTAAAACAGTACAATTGCCAACCTAAAAATCGAAAAGACCCCATATATTTTTAAGCTCTATATAAGACACTAGCACTTCGCCCGGGACGTCGTCCGCGTGAACTTTTAGCCCCCGACCCTTCTCGTCGCATCCCATCCCCGGCCACGCTATTACCTACTTCATTTTCACTTACAGCTTTTTCCTGCTTTTCACTCTTTTTGCTCGGGTCCTAAAGATCTTAGCGTGATGTTAAATAGACTAAAGCCTTCCTCAAGGCTATCAAATGCAAAAATAAATATTCAAATCCAATTGAAAGTTCTCCTACATACAAATTTACAAACAAAAATTTTTTATACAGAATAGATCTATATATATAAAAATGTTATGTTGGTTTGTGTACGCTTCAAAAACTCAAAAAGTTCTGCACCGATCGAGCTGAAATTGTAGCATGATAATATAATACGCATCAAGGATTGTTTTTATCTATTTTTTGCATTTGCATCAGTCACATATTTTTTAGCGATCAGCTGCGTACCAGTGACCGCGCCATCTGCCGGAAGGGAGGAAAACACTCGCTGACAACCGCAATAGTAATGGCGCAGTCACATGAGAAACAAATGTATTCTTTGTTTTGTTTCTCATTTTTCAACCATTCAATCACAATGTGCCACAGCGAAACGTGGCAGGGTACAGCTAGTTATTTATAAAAACCTACCTGCCAAGAGTAAAAAGCCGTCGATGCACAGGATCGAACACCATCTTATGGCAGGACCTGGGCTTGGGTCCACCGACCTGCCCGCTGTGATGGCACAGTAGTGTCCAGCGCTCGTTCGTCGTATCAAAGGACCACAGGTCATCCAGGTCTTCGGAGCCGTTCCAGCCACCGAACAGGTAGAGCGTACCTATGTCATAAAATAAATATTATGTTAAATTTTTTTTTTTTGAGTTTCGGTTCTAAGTATGGGGAACCCCAAAATTTATTGTTTTTTTTTTTTCTATTTTAGTGCGAAAATCTTAATGCGGTTCACAGAATACATCTACTTACCAAGTTTCAACAGCATAGCTCTTATAGTTTCGGAGAAAAGTGGCTGTGACATACGGACGGACAGACAGACAGACAGACAGACACAGACATGAGGAATCTATAAGGGTTCCGTTTTTTGCCATTTGGCAACGGAACCCTAAAAAGCCCTGAGAGTAGTTGCTGTATCGACTACAGAATCGATTTCAGTATCTTTTAATATGGGTACCACACACCACACCTGCCAACTATTTGCCATACCAGCGCCGATTGGGCCAAAGAAAATTCAATCTTATTTCAAGACAGTAAGACTCAATTCTAATTGATTTTAGAATTTAGAAAAGGAAAAGAAAAAGTATTGTAGAGTGTTGTTTCAGTGTATTTTTTTGTGTATTTCATATAGGGACATAAAAGGCACGTTTGAACGTCAACAGTCACGTTTGAACGTCAACAGGCACTTTTGAACGTCAATATGGCAGATGGCGCTGCGTCGTTTACCATTAAAACCCTTTTCAAGCTTTGTATTTTTTTTTGTGGGCACAATTCATACATACCAGTGGTGGAGTCCACAACAAGTTGATGCCCGCCCCGAGGCCCGGGCTTGTTGCAGCATACGCTCGCGCCGCACGGCTCGCACAGCTCATTCGGATCCACGCCGTTTATTGGCGCCTCCTAAACAATGATAAAAGGTTTCTTATAATATTAATAATAGACCAGTATTTTCATAGTTACAAAACTACTTATAGTTATGAAAGTGAGTAAATATATTGTTCTTAAATGTTAGTCCACAGGCAAAACTTTTGTAAGTGTCGCAGGATGATTGGAACAATATAAGGTTGGAAATTTCTAGTCGGTCATTCAAAATAAGCTTTTCCATAGACTTTTGCCGTCTAGGTATATTTGACAGCAGATTTTTTTTAATACCCTACACATTTTTCTAGGAGGGTCTAGAATCATGTGCTGAATTCATGGTAAGATTTTGCGCGGGAATGTTTAGTCTGGAACGGTTAAATCAGGCGAACTTGTCGCCTAGTGCAAATCGTCAAAACGAGACATTATAGGCGACCTATAAACAATTATCCGTCTTGTTGACGTGTATTTTTGTATTTGTATTGACATTGCCCCCAACTGCATAAATTATAGCATCTTCCAATAGGATGATGACTTATGCGCAACCTGTTACTCCCAATACTTTCTCGTAGTTAGCTATTCTACTCACAGCAGTATCAGGTCTCGGATCTCTGTCAGTGCACAGCAGGTCGTGCTGGCGCGCGGGGGGAGGGGGCGGCGCCTCGCCACTCCACAGCCGGTCCTCCACTTGTGAGGAACAAGCTGACATCTGCCGCCATACCGGTATGTAGGGCTGCCATGACATGTACCAGTCTAACTCGCCATCTGTTTGGGCAAATCGAACTCAAACTCAAAGTTTTACCGAACCGAAAAAGACGCGGTTATTCAGAATGATGAAGGTCCAAAAATACCTAGGTTAATTATGAAATACGAAATGGGATAGAATACTTTTCATCATGTGCAGTCACCAAAAAAGATAAGTAACTGGTGTCGTCGGATACAGTTTTGATAGAAACCGATTAATGTTTTCGAATAAAACTTAACTTAATTATTGGAAAACAAATAGTTCATTTATCAAATTAAATTTTATTCCGATCATGGCGAAAAGGCATGATTCTATGTATGTATAAAAATAAACACAACATCTTACCATTTACAGCCTCATCAAAGATCTCCTCAGCTAGTTTGTAGTCTCCATTCTCAACGAGTGCGTTCCACAACCTAGCCTGCAGTGGTCCTTCGAGCCTCACGCCACTCTCTCGGGACAGAGCTTCGAAAGCATCTTTGTACCGACGGCGGCGCAAGTGCTTCAGTAACATGCGCACTGCTTCTTCTTCTTTTCGCTTGAATTGAAATAAAACCTGATTAATATGATATTCAAAAATAAGGCTGAATCCGGCAATTGGGACTCGAGATGGCCTTACACAAGTTTGACGCTATGGGTTTCCATGGTCCCCGGAACGCGCCATCGGGTTCCCAACTCATGGTAGGAGGGGTTCACATTGGCGTCGAGTCGACAATGAAGTACCTGGGACTTGTCCTCGACAGCCGGTGGAACTTCATCGAGCACTTCCGACGTTTGGCTCCCAGACTGGAGCGGGCTGGGGCTGCCTTAGAACGGCTCCTGCCCAATCTGGGGGGTCCAAACACCTCCTGCCGGAGGCCCAACACGGGGGTCGTGCGGTCCATGGCCCTTTACGGGGCACCGGTGTGGGCGCCTTCATTGAGGCTGCGCTCAGCGCGCCGGTTGAGTGCGTCCCAGAGGATACCCCACGGTCTCCAGCGAGGAGGATCCAGAGGGATCCTGTCCGCCATGGGATCTAGAGGCAAAGGTCCTCGCGCACATGTGGGAGTGGCGCGAGGAGGCAAAACGCCGGGGCGAAACTCCGCTGCCGCCACAAATCGCGGCACGGCGGACAGAGCTCCGGTGTGATCTCATAGCGACATGGCGGGTACGATTGTCGCAACCCAGTGCTGGGCACGCACGCCACAATTGCGGCGATAAGTCCCCTCTTTGAGGAGTGGATAGAGAAGCGCCACGGCGTCCTCACCTTCCGCCTAATGCATGTCCTCACCGGGCATGAGTGCTTTGCGGGGTTCCTGTTTAGGATAAAGCGGGAGGATACGCCCGGGTGTTTCCATTGTGAGGATCGTCTAGAGGACACGATGGAGCATACGGTGGAGTTGTGCCCTGCCTGGACGGAGCACCGCCGTGTTCTCGTGGAGGCGATCGACGGCGGTGACCTCTCGCGTCCGGCCCTGGTGCGAGCCATGGTACGCAACGAGAGGGTATGGGAAGCCGTCACCTCCTTCTGCGAATCAGTAATGGGCGCATGAGGGAGTAGCAGTCTCTGCGCCCTCACGTCCCTAGCCGCCGCAGGAGACGCCCCGAGCGTCGGGAGTCGAACGCGGACTCTAGGCCACCGTAGGTGCGGGCTTGCGGCCGGCGAGCAATGGGTAGCTCGCCGCCCGGTAAGGACGAGGCCCGTGTCGACGGCACAGTGTTCTACGCGCACCTCAAAGAGATGTCAGTAAACTGAAGGGGTCTGCTAGGATCGATACCTGCCAGGGTCGCGTGATTCGTTCGAAAGAGATACCATGGCCCTGGCACATGGGCAACTGAAGGAACACGGGTGGGTATTAGTCAGTAAAAGTCTGACACGCCCTTCCGCTCCACCCAGAGCGGGAGACGTCATTTGATGATTCCCATCCGATTAAGAAGGCCGTTGGAGGCTGGATACGTTTCATTTGTATTTATTTATTCGTCAAGTTAATTATATTGTATTTCCTTGGTCGCTTCAAGTAAAATCGAAAAAGTCTTTTTAATTTTCATTTGCATTTGTCCTTGAGATAAAAAAAAGATTTGGCTTGCAGGACTATGTAAACATTCTCAAGGTGTTATAATTCTTTTATCATAAAGATTTAGTCCTGACACCAAATTGAGTATAGAAAGTATAGAATAGAGCCATTGTAATGATAAGTATTGTATCGTTGAGGATTCACAGTATTATAGATATTTTACAATAATTCCCTAAAAATATAATCAGCATATAACGTTCCCACAGTTGGGACACAAGCCCCCTCTCGGTGAAAGGAAGTGGGCTGTAATCCACGACACGGGCCCAGTGCAGGTTGGTAGATGTCACATGTCTTTCAATACAACTACTGTTTTCTTGTTCTGCCAGTTTTTTCGGGTTTCGCCTAGGCCAAACCAGTTCCAACAAGAACGAATTGCATCCCGTTTCCAATTCGCTGCAGTTTGGCTAGAGCTCAAGACAAACTTACCAAACTGATGGTTTCCATAGCATTGCTGATGATTTGTTCCTGGTTCTTCCCACTTAATTCCACATACCATATGGTGTAGTTATAAGCAGGGCCCCAAGATTGTAATGGAACAATCTTCACATACTGTATTGGGAGGTATAGGCCTTCTGGAGTACGGTAGCGAAGCCTGAATGTCTCTGAGGCACTGTCCTTTTTGAGACCACTGAAAATTTACTTTAAGTATTTATTTATCGTCATTTACAATGGTGTAGATATAATATCGATAGATTATACAAGATATATTTTATAAGAATTCATATATTTTTAATAATTTATAACTTTTAATTTTTGTTTCTTTTGTTCCATTCAATTTCAAAATAGTACCCAACACGTGCGTAACGTATTGCTAGATAATTTAATTTGACCCTATAGATATTAATGTAGAAATTTTACATAGTGTGGCACAATAACATAAGAATATTATTCCTTGAATTCGTAAATTTGTAGTGCTAATTAACTTGGTGAAGCATATTCAGCCCATCGAGTTCCCACTGTTGGGACTCAGACCAAGGAGGTTTTTGCAAGAGGGAGTGAGCCATAATCCTCCATGCAAAAGTCCAGTGCTGGTTAGTCAAATATCTTTGAATTTTTGGTTCTAGAACATGTTTGGTTTTCTAACGATGTTTCCTTCACAGTTTTGAGAGCTGTGGTGATGAAATAATTTACACAAAGTAAAGTGACTGCTGGGGTTCGAGCCCACAACAATTTGTGAAGTACTAGAAATAAATTTAAGTGACCTAAAATCTCCAAAGGTCGTTTTAATGTACACCTAAGATGATGTAACACCTATGATATGAATTTGGAGGTCCTTTGAAAGAGTGGGTAGTGGCCATGATTAGAAACAAGATTCAAATACGGAAAACCTACACAACTATAAATATTTATTCATTATTATTGTGGGTTTTTTAGGTAAAACTCTTGCCTGAGAGCATGAGGTCTTAGGTTCGATTCCCAGGTCAGGCAATGCTATTGTGTTTTTCATCAGTAATATCTCGGCAGCAGCCGTGCTTTGGGGCTTTGAGCCCAGTTGATGGCAATAAGCCCAACCCCTATTACATGGTACTTTAACATAACTGGCGAAATGTGGGTGTACTATCGGTCCACCTCTGCCTAATCCTTTGGGGATTGCAGGCATGATGTTATGTTTGTTTCTTGTAGAACTTTTAGAGTTTGTAAGGTAAGTAGTTTGTAATAAGTTTTTGAAGGTTTCTTTTTACCTTTAATTCAATTAATTGTTTGTAGATAGACAAATGTATCTTAATAAAATTCTAATCTGATTATAAAATATTTACAAAACCTTACTCTTCATAAAATAAATACTTACGCTGTTAGCAATAAAGATAAGTTATTTTCATCAGTTCCACCAAAAATTTGAAATTTCTTAAGGTCACTGACATGGGCCTTTATGTATTTACCGAATTTTATGGATTCTACTATGGCTGGCGTATTTAATTTTAACATGATGAACTGTTGCGGAGTATTGCTGTCTGTGAACCATCTGGAGAGCTGGTCTGTGGGGTTATTTACTATGATATTCCTGAAACGCAAATGCACGTTTTTATCATAACATACTCATATTTATGCACTGATCTTCTACTAATTAATATTGACGCTATCAAAAATAATAAAATAACACATTGTGAACTCGAATTCCTATAAAAAATAAGAAATAAATAGCGCACACCGGGATTTTTTAAAGATTATTAAGAATAAAAAAATTGCACAAAACACTCTGAGATATACACTTACTCGGGTACAAAGTTAGCGGAATAACTTGAGTATTTGTTTATTGTATATTCCAGTTTAACAGTTTCATATTTATCATCCATTTTGATGTAATTCTATACGAAAATAGCTACGGAATTTTTGTTATTATTTCAGAACTACGACGGCTGATCGACTTTGACAGGTGAAGGAAAATGTTGCCTTCATTTTATTTAGTTTATTCAATAAATTTTCTTGATTTAACTCAGTTTTCATTCATTCATTTCCATTTATTTTGTGTTTTGCATTTAATCATTATTCAAATTAGAAAGAGTAACCTAAGAATAAAATCTTAGAGATCTCTATTTTGTTATAAAACAAGTAAAAACCAAATCATATATATATTTTTACGATTTTTTATTCTTGACCTTCACGCATTCATTCTTTTCTTTATAACCTGTGCAGTATTGCCACCATACTTATTGAAGTGGACGCAGGCACTCTTTGTTATTATCGAAGCTAAAATGACAGACTAGGCTAGAAGTAATTAGGGCAAAAAGTTGCGAAAATCAACAAAATTCCCAAAAACTACTTGTACCTTCTATTAATAGATTACGTGATTAAAAAATAAAATCATCCTTCGAGTAATCTATTTCTATAATACTGCAGTTTATCTGTAGTTGTTAAAGTTGAGCGTTAATCGCGGATGTGAGTTCCTATATGAATTACATGATGCATTAACTTTTTTATTATCTCATAAGATAAATTAGTGAGAGCAACAGGTTTGTTTGAAACTTTTTAATCTCCATCGAATTGTGAAAAGGACGACATTGTTTTTAGTTGCATTTTCCTGTTTTTATGACTCTTTCTTATCAATAGAATTAGAGCTAGATTGCGCTTTTTGGTTTCATCCATTTTAAAAAGAGCCAAATCTAGCCTGAAAAGTGTTAAGGTGGCAACACTAAACCTGTGATAGTGTGATATAAACAAAAGTCGATGTGTACAAAAAACGTGAACTTGTTTGTTATCGAAGTGTCGAAGTTAGACCGAGGAAGAAACAAAGGCACTTTACTATTCTCTTGTGACCGGTGAATGATTTACTTTAACAACATGAGACTATATGTTTGTGTTATTGTTTGCTTAACATTACTTTTAGTGAATTGTGATGAAATTGAAGAAATGTGTAATTTTTTAGATAGTAAACTTCAATCGAATACTTTTAGACTTCTTAGTAAATCAATTCTTCCCGATACAGTTAATAAAAGTAAGGGGGAGGCGGGTAAGATAGGAGTCATTGGTGGTTCAGTAGAATATACAGGAGCACCTTATTTTTCGGCGATAACATCATTAAAGGCACGTACATATACATAAATTTATTTGATTGAATTACTTAAGTATACTCTTAACATCTTTCCATAATTAAAGAGATATTGCCACGCCACACCGACGCAAGTTTTAATTGTAATTTAATAGTTTCAACTGTTGTCGGACATCAAATAAAACCAGAGGGGTAATTGCGTAACTTGCTATCAATAGTAATCGGTTTCATTTTCATAGTTATACAACATTCATTGCGCTATTTACGTGTTGAGCGGACAATTTATTCGAACAAATGATGCAATCGATTACAAATAATCTTCAATACGATTCAGATTCTGAACGATAGTGCGTTCCACAATTAGGGTGCAGGCCCTTCAGTCCCCCAATCTCTAGTCATTCACTTAGAATCATTAAAATA
Organism: Aporophyla lueneburgensis; assembly: GCA_932294355.1. Lineage (NCBI taxonomy): Eukaryota > Metazoa > Arthropoda > Insecta > Lepidoptera > Noctuidae > Aporophyla > Aporophyla lueneburgensis. The sequence continues at coordinate 9,139,199 of OW028748.1, read as the reverse complement.
TACGTATTACGTGTTGAAACTCATTTAAAATGTAAAAGTAGGCATAACGAGGTCTCATCAGAACTCTTCATTCCGCTTCGGGAATACAGGTGTGATATTATGATCCTAAGTAAATTTTATTTAAAAAAAATATTGTACTTTCAGGCTGGAGCAGACTTGGCGTATGTAATAACTACGGAGAGTGCTGCAAGTGTTATTAAGACTTATAGTCCTGATCTTATTGTCTACCCATATTTGAACTCTAAATATGCGTCTAAAATAAGAGCATTATTACCAAAAATGGATGTAATCGTCATTGGTCCTGGGCTAGGACGAGAACCAGAAACATTACACCTGATATCTGATATTATTGAGGATTGCAAGAACTTGGGAAAACCTTTAGTTATAGACGCCGATGGACTGTTCGCAATTTCTAAGAATACATCGTTAGTAAAAGGTTATCCTTGTCCTGGAGTGATCATGACACCAAATCAACGTGAAGCAAACAGGTTAATGGCAGCCGTTTCTAAAAATGATAGTAACTGGTACACTTACTGGGGTGATTGCGTCGGGGTTTTGGTAAAGGGTGAAAAAGATCTTTTCTATACAAGTATGACTACTTACAGTTGGATAGCAACGGGAGGAGGTTCAGGACGGCGGGTTTCAGGACAAGGAGACATATTATCTGGATCTCTAGGAACATTTTATAACTGGGCTTTAAAGGCGGAACTTTGCAAGAACGAGAGTCACACACAACTTGCCCAAAGTGTCGCTGCATATGCAGCTGCAAAACTTACGAGATTAAGTAATTACAAGGCTAACGTTTTATATGGACGATCAATGTTAGCGTCAGATATGATTAATCAAATTCACTCAGCATTTGAATCAACTTTTTCGTTGGTTAAGAAATGACTACCGCTTTCGAATAAGTACTACTATCAATGGGCGCCGGGAGCGGGGTGCAAGACGGGGCACCCTGGCTTCGAAATAAAATATAGGTATAAAAACATTCAGAACTAAAAAATATCCGAAAGTACCTAATAAAATAATAGAAAACTCAACCTATTCGAATCGAGTACCTACCACAATTTTCGCATTCTGTATTTTCTTGATTCAAAATTTTTCAAAATACCGAACCCGGAAATCTAACAGACTCTTGGCGAGGTACTCACATTATCGAGCATGCTTCGCTGACTTTAGAATTAAGAGTAGAATTTGCATTCTACTCTTAATTCTAACGCTTCTTTTTATAAATTACACAGTCCTCTTTCTATATCCATGGGAAATATAATTCCATTCGAGGAGAAGATGCAACATTTTTCGAGGTTTACTTGCTCTTGCATCCTACATTCTCTTACTCTGCATAAGCCGACAAAGTTGCCTCTTGACTGAAAGGACATACGATAAAGATATGAAGTAAAGTGCGAAAATGATCAAGCTCGCTTCGAGGAGCTGAAGGTGCACTCCCCTGAAAATAAACTAACCGGCGCGGCGGCGGCGCCTATGTTACTGTCGGCATCAAGAAGATTAGAGAGAATTCCAATAAAACAGTACACGCAAACGTTGTTTGATTTCTTTTATGGCATTATAACGTCAACGATACCCACCCTCATTCCTCTATAACATACCAACAACCGATTTCCATACAACTTTTAAGTATAACTATTAGGTACATTACATTGTATCAATGTTTCAGTCACCAGTTCCACCACAGATATAAGTTCTACCATAGAATATCTGGTGCGACCTTTAGCCAACGTAGGTACCCACGGATGTAGCAGGACTTTTTCGCGCACTGGATTTTCAACGCACTGTTTAGAGCTGAGAGTTGAAAATTGAACAGCAAAACACAATTCGTTTTTCGACGCGGTGAGATGTAATCTAGATCAATCAATTGGGAATCCAACTCCCAATGCTCAACCAAGCTCAAGTGCGCGAATAAATCACGCCGCGATTTTATTACGTCCGTGAGTATGTCCACTTACTCTATCCATTCGCTTAACCACATTCTTAGTTGTGTTAAATTCCATAAAAGTAATAGGAACCAACAAATTGTTGTTGTAACTAATAAGAAACGCTGACCTCGTCAAGTTTATGTAATAGGAAAAATCATTCATCATATAAGTGGCTTTCTATTTTTTTTTTATCAGCCAATTTTTATTTATATTATTCAACTTGTCTGAACTAAAACCAAAGCTTGAATCTCTCACGTATGCTAAAATATAGGTATACTAAAATAAATAACGAACTATACAAAAAAATACATAAACAAAGGACACTTTTTTTTTTTTTTTTTTTTTCTGGATGGGAAATCATCAAATTACTTCTCCCGCTCTGGGCGGAGCGGGAGGGCGTGTCAGACTTTTACTGACTAAAACCCACCCGTGTTCCATCAGTTGCCCATGTGCCAGGGTCACGGTATCTCTTTCGAACAATCACGCGACCCCGGCAGGCATCGGTCCTAGTAGACCCCTACACTGCTGCTGACATCTCTTTGAGGCGCGCGTGGAACACTGCGCGCCGTCGACCCGAGCTTGGTCCTTACCGGGCGGCGAGCTACCCATTGCTCGCCACCCGCAAGCTCGCGCCTACGGTGGCCGGGAGTCAGCAATCGACTCCCGACGCCCGGGGCGTCTCCTCCTGCGGCGGCTAGGGGCGTGAGGGCGCAGAGACTGCCACTACCTCACGCGCCCCGCCTCCTCCTTCGCGAGCATTACTGCTTCGCAGAAGGAGGTGACGGCTTCCCATTCCCTCTCGCTCCGTACCATGGCTCGCACCAGGGCCGGACGCGAGAGGTCGCCGCCGCCGATCGCCTCCACGAGGACACGGCGCTGCTCCGCCCAGGCAGGGCACATCTCCACCGTGTCCTCCAGACGATCCTCGCAATGGAAACACCCGGACGTATCCTCCCGCTTTATCCTGAACAGGAACCCACCCAAGCACCCATGCCCGGTGAGAACCTGCGTCAGGCGGAAGGTGAGGACGCCGTGGCGCCTCTCTATCCACTCCTCAAAGAGGGGACTTACCGCCGCAATTGTGGCGTGCCCAAACAAAGGACACTTAAGCGTCGAAGTACTCGTCCGCAACACTGTCACCTGGAAACGTGCCCAGAAGACTGGCAGCAACTGGCAGCATTGCCACGTTGAATGGCAATGCTAATTCTTTGGCCAAAGAATGACCCATCCCTCTGGTCACGCGAAGTGTCGACCAGATGATGAGAAATATCCTTAAAAAGGAGACGCACACTAGGGCCCCATGACCTGAGCGTTTCAACCCCAAACGGCTCAATACCTACTGTAGGTAGTTACTGTAACCTATAAGGTTACAGTATTTGCGCCGCTTACCGCAGTGTCTCAAGAGTCTTTGAACAATGTGTGTTGCCAGTGATGACATATGTAACTGAGACGTGGTCGCTCACAATAGGCCTCATAAGAAGGCTTAAAGTCACCCAAAGAGCAATGGAGAGGGCTATGCTTGGAGTTTCCCTACGTGATCGAATCAGAAATGATGAGATCCGTAGGAAAACCAACGTTACCGACATGCCCGAAGAATTGCCAAAACTTAAGTGGCAGTGGGCAGGGCATATTGCTCGCAGAGCAGTTGGCCGATGGGGTCGGAAGGTTCTGGAGTGGCGACCGCTTACTGGAAGACGTAGCGTTGGAAGGCCTCCCACAAGATAGACCGATGACCTAGTGAAGGCCGCAGGAATACATTGGATGCGAGTAGCACAGAACAGGTCGAAGTGGCGGTGCTTGGGGGAGGCCTATGTCCAGCAGTGGACGTCTTTCGACTGAAATGATGATTTGCGCCGCTTGAGGGTCTCAGCGTTTTATAAATATTAGTTTATAAATAAGTCATTATTAACCTAAATAGAGAATCATTATAATTATTTTACGCAGAAGCACAGTTGGTACATACATCTTACGAAAACCCTAGAAAATAATTATGGTATGTTTGGAAATTTTGGAAAATGGTAGTGAGAAACCTCTTTTTCTGTAAAAATAGGCATGAACATTTCTAATACTGAAAGATCTGTAATTTTTTTAATGTTTATACATTTTTAATGACACAATTTCAATGATTTATAGTCTTTTTTTATTTGTCAATTAATCTTTGCAATCAATTATTATCAATCAATCGATTGCCTTTCCTATTTATTGGCAACTTTATTCTAATGTCAAATCAATGACAGCAAGAATGGCACCTCTTAGCCTCTTACGTTCAGAAACATGATCAGTTTTCAAATTTTTGTGAGATGTTTTTGTTTTCAATCATCAGATTTTAAAATACTGTCCTATCGAAATATTATTGTTTTTTAAAATAAATTTGAAATGTTTTATTCCAATGTAGATAAAAAGCTAAATTAAGAAGTTTTTATACTTCTAATAAAATTGGTTTTGAATGTAATACTTCAGTAATCCTGTTTTATTATCACTATTCTGAACGCACGGTAATATTTGCTTGCTTTTACTTATCAAAAATATTTTGTGCAGTTTATCCATTTATCCAAGGCCGTTATATGTTCCTCGCTATCAATGTAATTATTTAAAATCGGTATTTAAATGGTCAAGTACCATGGAAGACGAAATTGAGGAATGTATTAGAAAAAAGACACAGTGGTCGCAATTACCTGCGCCTTTGAAGAAGGTAAACTATTGTGTTATTGTTTTACAGTATCAATTATTCAATGTTAATGATGTTTATCTTCAGTAATTACCGTACAAAATAAGTGGGATAACATCACGAGCACTACATTTCCCTATCACATACAAGTTACATGTTTATTAAGTAGGTACAAATACAACATTACTTTGTTGTTTCAGCTGTTGGGTGATTCTCCCAAAGAATATGAGAGGTACATATTCGAATTCAGTATTAAAAATCAATTAAGGTACAGAGGAAGTCTTGGTAAGTTGCTATTTACCTAATATCATTTATTTAAAATAAAAACATATTTGATATTATCAGTTCAGTAATTAATAATCATTGACCTTATAATTACAGATGCATTTATGTATTGTGTAACGATTCTAATAATTTCAAATCTCTCTTTTATCTTTCTCATCTACATTTAATTGATCCATATGTTAAAATATTATTTTTATATTTGTGTGTTATTTTTTGATACATATCTAAAAGTAATTTTTTGTCAACAGTCAGGACTGTTCGTAAAGATGAAAAGAAATACTATGAGACACTTATACAGAGCAGCATACAAAGACTCATGCTCTACCCCTATCACCTAGCAGACATGATTGTTAAAGGTAAGTTGTTCCATTATAACAAGTATGTTCAAGTGTTCTATGAACACTGCTTCATGCTCAGCAAGGATTAAATTGATGTCCGGCACATCTTAACCAGTCAGCCCTGCCTTGACCAGGTCATTATGATCAAACTGCCCCGTTGATCTCGTGGTCACAAGTGCGACTGCTGAGCGTGGGGTCCTGAGTTCAATTCCCAGGTTAAGCAAAGTGTTATTGGGTTAACATGCTTTGGAAAGCACGTTATGCCATTGGTCATACGCCTGATCTCTCTCCGGTCGTATCTGATTACCGTCGCATCAGACTATGAGAGTGAGGGAAGAGTGAGTGCTCCTGTGTCTCACACACTTGATCACTAGAATATCTCCTGCGCAGATGGCTAGTCTACGTTGAGATTGGCTGCCCTTGGCGAAAAATATACCTATATAATAAAAAAATTGATACAAATTCGCTACTCTAAAATAAATATTGAATATCAGTATATCCTACCTCACCTGCTGTACAATTGATGGGAACAAATGTTTATATGATGTTAAATATAATAAGTAAAATAGTTATAAGTTTGAATGTTATTGTTTTCTTTCTAGGTTTAAGAATAACCCCATTCATTTACTATGTGGAGGTGGTGGCTCTCCTCATAGAGATGGAGAAGAGCTATGATACTATGCCTAACTTTACTGCTGCTGATTGTGAGTATTTCTAAGTACATATCATTGTTATAAAAGTTAATGTCATTAGCTTTTCATAAATTTTAAAGAATCCTTAGGTTGCAATTTTTTTTTCAACTGCCCAAAGCTTACTTTCAGCCAAAAACCCATGATTCAGCCATATTTTCACTTTCGGCTATAAACCAGCAGAAACTTAGGCTGAGAAAAATTGATTGATTGTAATTTATTCAATCAATACAACAATAAAAGCACGAAATTTTGTATCCTCATGTCTTTTATTGCTTTTAAAGCTTACATTTGTTTTACAAATTCTCTTCTTCAGTGTCATAAAAAAAGTCAGTACATTCAAACATTTTGTGTTTTACGGACTGTTTCAAATAAACGGTATTCTTTCTTTATATTAGAAATAATACATTATTTAATTGTCTGAATCATTTTCGTATTTGGCTCAAAATTCATTTTCAGTTGGATACCAGTCACTTCAATTATAAATCTACAGGATTTATAATTGAAGTGACTGCCACCACCATTTTCCACCAACCATTTTCTTTAACTTTAAAGTAATAATTAAAAAAAATCAATATCAGTGTGTAATGACAAAAATCTTACCCATAGGCCTGAGACTGCTAGGTATTGGTCGCAATGAGTACCTAGAATTGGTGGCAAAAGCCCGCTCTATAGGGCGGCGCGGGCGCTCCAAGGCTATCCGTGCTCTACTTCCGCGCGTACCTCTAAACATTCCCATGCAACCGTGGTGGCGGGTTGAGCTCGGATATGTCCTAGAAGATGATGTTAAGGTAATATGAACCCTATTTTTATGGATTTTAAGTTGAATTTGTTTTGTTTTCTTTTTTTTTAATTTAAAATTGTTTTGCGATTTTATTGTCAAAAACTGGAGTGTGCTAAACAGTTATTTACATTTGTGTTAACATCAAATTACCTAAAGAATTAAACAATCTATGAATCAAAATAATCTTTGCACTACTAAATAAATCATAGTATATCTAAAATTCGTAATCATATCAATTAGATTAATTTATGCTAGACCTTGCAGGTGCAAGATCTGGGCTTATTTTAACCTCATAAGGCCCAACCTAAATATAGGTCAATAAAACTTACGGCCCAATGTACTAAAAAACCGGCCAAGTGCGAGTCGGACTCGCGCACCGAGGGTTCCGTACAAACCTGTAGGTATTCACGGTTTATGCATAAGGCTTGTGTTTATGAAATTAAATCCTATTTTTTTAATTTTTATATTTGAGTTGATTGAATGAAAGGTAAATTGCGGTGTACGATTTATGACGTATAAAAAAAAAACTACTTACTAGATCTTGTTCAAACCAATTTTCGTTGGAAGTTTATATAGCAATGTACATCATATATTTTTTTTAGTTTTATCATTCTCTTATTTTAGAAGTTACAGGGGGGGACACACACATTTTACCACTTTGGGAGTGTCTCTCGCGCAAACTATACAGTTTAGAAAAAAATGATATTAGAAACCTCAATATCATTTTTAAAGACCTATTCATAGATACCCCACACGTATGGGTACGATGAAAAAATTTTTTTTGAGTTTCAGTTCTATGTATGGGGAACCCCAAAATTTATTGTTTTTTTTCTATTTTTGTGTGAAAATCTTAATGCGGTTTACAGAATACATCTACTTACCAAGTTTCAACAACATAGCTCTTATAGTTTCGGAAAAAAATGGCTGTGACATACACGGACAGACAGACAGACAGACAGACAGACAGACATGACGAATCTATAAGGGTTCCGTTTTTTGCCATTTGGCAACGGAACCCTAAAAAAGACGCAAGTAGTTGCGGCCCAGAACTTCGATCTAGTAAAAATGTATTTATATTAAAAGCTCTTGATTTAATTATTTTAGGGAGTATTTCCCCGGGGGTACTTTATATTTATTAGATGTATTCAAGGTTAATGAATTTTTTGTGACAGATTTAAATTGCTGGGTTTATTTAAACTAGAAAATAGGTTTAAATATTATATCATAATTTTAGGTCGCTGGGCTGTAATATAATGATTTTAAAAATTGTCTTGGGCCGGAATGCCTACATATTTTTGTCATTAAATTAGGTAGTTGGGTCTTACGAGGTTAAGCTGTTTTAAGATGCAGCTGTGTCATAAAGAGTACTAATTAGTTTGTGTACCTAAAACCTTTGTTCATGTATAATTATGTATTATGCATTCTGGCTTTGGCTCACACTTGGCATGATCAAGCATGTACAATTCTTATAGAAATAAATTTATTAACTCTCATAATTTATTCATAGGTTTCACTGTTTCCCAAAGTCTTATAATTGCAGTAACGATTCAGTCTCTTCAGTACGATGTTTCTAGCTTATTACTTGTCATACTTACATTAACTGACATAACACATCGCTTGTTTCACGGCAGCCTCTAGGCGAGAGCGAGAGAGCGCTAATAGACTTGCTAATCGACCGCGGATCGCAGACCGCCGGAACGCTCGACTACTATGTCGTCAAGACTTTGTACAGGTATGATTAAGTTAACTTGACTGATAATATTATCAATTAACTTAAGAGTATGAGCTTATAGCATGTAGGTCCCAAAAAAAAAAAATTAATAACACAGCTTTCCAAAGAAAAGTATGCGCTTCGGGAATCATCGCCAATCTTCGGAAATACGAACGCAGGATCCTGCGGGCCAGAGGACTGGCCCGCAAGGAGTCGCTGGAGACTCTGAACAGGGACCCATGGGGACGGCCCTACAAGGCCGTCCGGGAGAAACTCCGCCCATGGACTCCTCCGCTGACTCAGAGTCTCCGGCCCCAACTCGTGGAGGGCGTGGTGAGCGCTCTGTTCCCTTCTCGAGGGGAACATAGTCCCCACCCATGGCTCCGCCTACTGCGGTGCCCGATGCGGACCACACCACTGACGACGACGACGGTGCTCCAGAAGTGACCGAGGTAGAGATGAGGGTGGCGGTACGAAGGCTTAATGCCAAGAATACCGCCCCAGGACCCGACGGCTTGCCTGGCAAAGCATGGGTCCTGGCCTCAGAGGCTCTCGGGCCTCGACTCAGAGGGCTCCTTAGCGCATGCTTGGAGAGGGGCCAGTTCCCACTTCGTTGGAAGACGGGGAAACTGGTCCTCATTAAGAAGCCTGGGCGCCCAGCGGACTCTCCGTCCGCTTACCGGCCCATCGTGCTGCTCGACGAGGTGGGCAAGCTCTTTGAAAGAGTGATTGCAGACCGCCTCGTCGGGTGGCTGGTGCGAGTGGGGCCGGACTTGTCGGACGGCCAGTACGGCTTCCGCAAGGGGCGCTCAACGGTGGACGCCATCATGCGCGTGCGAGCCCTCACGACGGGGGATGCAGTGGCCCGGGGTGGGGTTGTCTTGGCGGTGTCTCTTGACATCGCCAATGCCTTCAACACCCTACCCTGGAGTTGCATTAGGGAGGCACTCCGGTATCACCGGATGCCGACCTACCTCTGTCGCGTGGTCGAGGCCTATCTGACGGATAGGGCCGTTATCTACCCCGGTCACCAGGGAGAGTGGAACCGGCGAGAGATGTCGTGCGGTGTCCCACAGGGATCGGTCCTGGGGCCGCATCTGTGGGACATCGGTTACGACTGGGTGCTGCGCGCCGACCTCCCTAGCGGCGTCAGCGTGGTTTGTTACGCTGACGACACGCTGGTCCTTGCGCAGGGCAGGTCGTACGAGGTGGCGGCCGAATTAATGACACGCGGGGTTGCGACAATCGTCGATAGAATCCGGCAATTGGGACTCGAGGTGGCATTGCACAAGTCCGAGGCCATGGGTTTTCATGGTCCTCGGAACGCGCCACCTGCGGGTTCCCAACTTACGGTAGGAGGGGTTCACATCGGCGTCGAGTCGACGATGAAGTACCTGGGACTTGTCCTCGACAGCCGGTGGAACTTCGTTGAGCATTTCCGACGTTTGGCTCCCAGACTGGAGCGGGCTGGGGCTGCACTAAAGCGGCTCCTGCCCAATCTGGGGGGTCCAAACGCCTCCTGCTGGAGGCTCTACACGGGGATCGTGCGGTCCATGGCCCTCTACGGGGCACCGGTGTGGGCACCCTCATTGAGGCTGCGCCCAGCGCGCCGATTGTTTGCGGCCCAGAGGGTCATGGCCATTCGGTTAATCCGGGGATACGGATACCGCACGGTCTCGTGCGAGGCGGCGAGCCTCCTTGCCGGAGTGCCGCCATGGGATCTGGAGGCAAAGGTCCTCGCGCACATGTGGGAGTGGCGCGAGGAGGCGAAACGCCGGGGCGAAACTCCGCTGCCGCGACAAATCGCGGCACGGCGGACAGAGCTCCGGTGTGATCTCATGGCGACATGGCGGGTACGATTGTCGCAACCCAGTGCTGGGCACGCCACAATTGCGGCGGTAAGTCCCCTCTTTGAGGAGTGGATAGAGAGGCGTCACGGCGTCCTCACCTTCCGCCTGACGCAGGTTCTCACCGGGCATGGGTGCTTCGGTGGGTTCCTGTTCAGGATAAAGCGGGAGGATACGTCCGGGTGTTTCCATTGCGAGGATCGTCTGGAGGACACGGTGGAGCATACGGTGGAGGTGTGCCCTGCCTGGGCGGAGCACCGCCGTGTCCTCGTGGAGGCGATCGGCGGCGGCGACCTCTCGCGTCCGGCCCTGGTGCGAGCCATGGTACGGAGCGAGAGGGAATGGGAAGCCGTCACCTCCTTCTGCGAAGCAGTGATGCTCGCGAAGGAGGAGGTGGGGCGCGTGAGGGAGTGGCAGTCTCTGCGCCCTCACGCCCCTAGCCGCCGCAGGAGGAGACGCCCCGGGCGTCGGGAGTCAATTGCGGACTCCCGGCCACCGTAGGCGCGAGCTTGCGGGTGGCGAGCAATGGGTGGCTCGCCGCCCGGTAAGGACCAGGCTCGGGTCGACGGCGCGCAGTGTTCCACGCGCGCCTCAAAGAGATGTCAGCAGGAGTGTAGGGGTCTACTAGGACCGATGCCTGCCGGGGTCGCGTGATTGTTCGAAAGAGATACCGTGACCCTGGCACATGGGCAACTGATGGAACACGGGTGGGTTTTAGTCAGTAAAAGTCTGACACGCCCTCCCGCTCCGCCCAGAGCGGGAGAAGTCATTTGATGATTTCCCATCCTGAAAAAAAAAAAAAAAAAGATGAGATCTAAAATAGAGCTGTTACAACGATGGAAGTACTTGCCTTTTTATTAAAGGGGGGGGGGGGGGGGTTGCTAGGCTTGCCTTTTTGTTAGGGTTGGTTTGGGTTACTTGTATGTTCTTGAATTTTGCAATCAATATTTCACCCACTTAGACTGAAACTATCGGGCTGAAATTTGTGGCACACGTTTGGTTCTGGTGACAATGCTCCATAAAAGCATTTTTTTTTTAAATTGTTATATTATCATGTGCACAAAATTATAGAGTAACAACTCCTATCAAAAACTTTTCAAAACTTGGGCACAAATTACTGTGACCGGAGTAGGTAACCCAACAGAGAAAACTTCATACAGACGCGCAAGGTCGTCTTCTCCTTCATGTTGCTAGCACGACAGTTATCAAATTTTGTTGGCCTAGAACTGCGCAACCTGCATGTCGTTATCGATGGCAGCGCAGAGGTCAAGAAAGCAAGATAGGATACAATAAGGAGAGAGCAACATACAATACGGAGGTGGAACATAATTTGTTTCTCAGTTCCACATCCACACCCTGCTGCTGTTTGATTTACACCTTTTTATTTGGGTTCCGACACGGTTCAAGGACTTCACAGTGGACTACGGAAGATTACTCCTTGCAGGAAAATGCTCGTTTGGCGGTAGTGAGTAGATGTTCTGTATCCTGCCGTAGTTTGCAAGCGCACTACTACAAAAGAAAAATAGGGAAAAAAGAAAGCGCGCTGGTACAAAACTTAGAACCATTGCTGCTGTAGTGGAGTTACTCTGTGGCGCGCCTTTCGTGCTAATTCTGAAACAAAAAGATTACCGAAGTGCATACTTGGTCTGGTTTAGCTTTATGTGTTTGTAGAATGTTGGTCCCAAAAATTAAAACGCATATACATCGTCATAAGACAGTTTCTGACCTAGACTGGACGACAATAGGCTTTGAGTTGATTGAATAATGTCGTTATATGAAGGAGTATCAATTCGATTGTTATCTGATTGAAAGAGTAAACTATCTATGCATCCCAACATTCATGACTCACAGGTTGGGTTAACTAAAATCAAAGTGGTGGGATAAAATCTCAATTATTCCAATAAAGCCTATGATGATGATAAAAGATCTTATTTCTGTATAAGTAGGTTTGTACAGACACTTTTACACGTCATAATGCCTAAAAATAACAGCTGGAGCAAAAATATTTTCATATTCTCAAATTTTACCCTACCAAAAAAAGTCACATGACACCTCCTAACATGCAAAGCATTATCAACCTTTATTTAAGTACATAACGTCTATATTACCCTACTTACAGGCGGGGGCTAATCTACCTGGACGTGCCAATAACAACAGCAGACAAAGTGTCAGTACCACCACTCAAAGGGTTCGTGATGAACCGAATAGCTGGGGATTACTTCGAGACGCTACTCTATAAGGTGTTCGTGTCTATTGATGAGCATACCAGCGTAGCTGATCTAGCTGCTGTGTTGCAGGTTAGTGGGTGACACTTTTATTAAGTAGGTACTAGCACTTCGCCCGCGACTTCGTCTGCGTGACTCACAGGAACTGTGCATTTTTTCGGGATAAAATAAAGCCTATGTTACTTTTTGATAATGTAGCTTTCTACAGGTGAAAGATTTTTTCTTAAATCGGTTCAGTAGCATTCGAGTTTATCCATTACAAACACACATACAAAAAACAAAAAAAATCCTCTTTATAATATAATAATCTATACAAATAAATAAAACTGAAGTGTCTGTTTGTAATTTCAAATTAACAGCTTTTCACTAAATGCATATGAATCATTTTTTAAACTTTTGTCTGTCTGTCTGTTTGTTCCGGCTGATCTCTGAAATGGCTATCTGGCAGAAATTTGATGCTCCGAATTTTATTTGGAATAACACACTTAGCATAATCTTATTTAAACGAATATTTGTAAGGCATAAAAAATGTTTAGCATAATCATTGTTTGGCCGAATGTTTATATGCTCGACTTTACGCTGGCATACTTTTAAGACGGCAGAATTTTATTTCGCATAATTACCTTTGGCAGACTTAAAATTCCGCATAATTTTGTTTAGCATAACAATTATTTAGAGCAATGATTATTTGGCATACTTTCACTTGGCATACTATGAAGATGGCAGAATTTCATTTAGAATAATTTTGTTAGGCATATTTTCATTTCTATTAAATTGCACTTTAACCTTAAATAAAATGAAATAGTGTCTCAAAAAGTCAGTATTATGTTGTGCTACAAAAATTATTGACAGAAACGAATCGCTGCAGAACCGACTCCACGTAGTCTTGTCTGCCCTACCCCTAGAGTGTAATTTAAGCCCGCGTAGGCGCGGAGTGGCGAGGCGGCCCGCGAGCTTAGGAGCAGGTGGTTTTGACGGTCGCCGCCGCGGCTGAGGCTGGCCGGCTTCCAGCAAGCCGAAGCCACGGTGATGAGCGTAAAACCATCTGCGACGATGAGCTCGCGTGGGACCGCCGGAGCCCCGCAGCGCCGAAGCCGTGACAGAAACCATGCATGCTGCATGTTGCATGCTTGCCTGCATGCTGTAAGCTTGCTTGCATGCTGCATGCTTGCTTGCATGCTGCATGCTTGGTTGCTTGCATGCTGTATGCTTGCTTGCATGTTGCATGCTTGTTTGCATGCTGCATGCTTGTTTGTATGCTGCATGCGTCTTCGATATGAAATGTATGCCAAAAGATGATTCTAAGCTTAAAGTTTCTGAGATATGATAGTTCTGCCTTTTAATAACTATCGATATGAAATTATGCCAAGAGACGATTCTGACTGCGAACTTTCTGCGTTATGATGGTTCTACTTTTTAATTATTATGGAATAAAATTTATGCCTAAAGATGATTCTGACTTATAAAATTATGCGTTGTGAATGTATGATAAATGAGTGTATGCCAAACGATTTTCTGCGAAATGAAGTTTATGCCATCCGCTGTTATGCAAAATAATATTATGACGATAAAAGTTCTGCCATAAAGGGTGGACCCCTCTGAAATGGCTGGACCGATTTTGACGGGACTTTTATTGGCAGGTAGCTGATGTAATAAGGAGTACCTTGGGCTACTTTTATTTTAGAAAAATACCTGCGTTAATTTCCGACATCCACGCGGGCGAAGCCGCGGGCAAAAGCTAGTATTATATAAGTTTAGATATTATAAGTTTAGATTAAGTATTGAACAGTGGTGGCCCAGTGATAACAGGCTGCGACTTACGAGTTGCAGAACTAAGTTTGAACCCAGACAGGTGTTTTAGTTTGTGTAAATTATTTCATCACACCACTATTCTCAAATTGGTGAAGGAAACATTTTGAGGTATATATATTCATATTCTCTATGATACTTTTGAAATAACTAAAGACATCGTAATAAACTTTGCGCTATTGTATCAAACACGAAGGTTAAATTATGTTATTAGATCTTTCCATTCTATTTGTATAATTAATGTAATCTACGTTTAGTAGGATGTATGATAAAATAGAGTTGTATTTTCCTATTTTTATCTATCATATACTTTAATATGACAGTTGCAATTTGAACTGTATGTTTTTAGGATCACAGTTCACTATGGCTAAACTTGTTATTTTGGCGTAATGAGTTAATTATTAATATGGCACTGACAGACTGCTGAATCAAGGTCATAGGTGACATCAATAAACAGGGAGCAATTTGCGAAATTAACAATAGTAGTAGTCACCCGGTGGTCGAAATTCAACCGTGATTAATTTTAAAATTTATGTATTTCTAATGCACTAGCGTCAAATTTTCGCTCCCCTTCCCGTCGCATCGAATTGCCTGCCAGTTTTCGTCCATTTTTCGTTTGCTGCTCCGCTCCTTTGACCGTAGCGTGATGTTATGTAGCCTATAGCCTTCCTCAATAAATGGGCTACCCAATACAAAAATATTTTTTCAATTCCTACCAGTAGTTCCTTAGATTAGCGCGTTCAATCAATCAAACTCTTCAGCTTTATGATATTACTAGCTTCTGCCCGCGACTTCGTCCGCGTCAAATTTTTGCTCCCCTGACCCTTCCCGTCGCATCGATTTGCCTTCTAGTTTTCGTCCACTTTTCGTTGCTCGCTCCTTTTGAGTTATAGTGAGTCAACCTTAAAAGATAGACATATGCTCTCGCGGACTTTTTTTAGAACTTTTTAAAAGAAACAATTCCGTCATACATGATTTTTGCGTTACTTTAACCGTTTACGCAGCGCACGCAACGGAAACTCTCAAAAGGAATAAATTTTCCCCGTTTTTGCAACATTTTTCATTACTGCTCCGCTCCTCTTAGTTGTAGCGTGATGTTATATAGCCTATAGCCTCCCTCGATAAATAAGCTACCCAACACAAAAAGAATTTTTCAATTCGGACCAGTAGTTCCTGAGATTAGAGCGTTCAATCAAACAAACAAACAAACAAACAAACAAACTCTTCAGCTTTATAATATTAGTATAGATAAGTATATAAGTATAGATTAATGAAAATATTAGCTTTCTGCACTCCTTCACCATATACACTTTAAGTGTAAGAGCTTGTCACCTTTTTTTTTTTTTTTTTTTTTTTTTTTTTTTTTTCAGGATGGGAAATCATCAAATGACTTTTCCCGCTCTGGGCGGAGCGGGAGGGCGTGTCAGACTTTTACTGACTAAAACCCACCCGTGTTCCATCAGTTGCCCATGTGCCAGGGTCACGGTATCTCTTTCGAACAATCACGCGACCCTGGCAGGCATCGGTCCTAATAGACCCCTACACTGCTGCTGACATCTCTTTGAGGCGCGCGTGGAACACTGCGCGCCGTCGACCCGAGCTTGGTCCTTACCGGGCGGCGAGCTACCCATTGCTCGCCACCCGCAAGCTCGCGCCTACGGTGGCCGGGAGTCCGCAATCGACTCCCGACGCCCGGGGCGTCTCCTCCTGCGGCGGCTAGGGACGTGAGGGCGCAGAGACTGCCACTCCCTCACGCGCCCCGCCTCCTCCTTCGCGAGCATTACTGCTTCGCAGAAGGAGGTGACGGCTTCCCATTCCCTCTCGCTCCGTACCATGGCTCGCACCAGGGCCGGACGCGAGAGGTCGCCGCCGCCGATCGCCTCCACGAGGACACGGCGGTGCCCCGCCCAGGCTGGGCACACCTCCACCGTATGCTCCACCGTGTCCTCCAGACGATCCTCGCAATGGAAACACCCGGACGTATCCTCCCGCTTTATCCTGAACAGGAACCCACCGAAGCACCCATGCCCGGTGAGAACCTGCGTCAGGCGGAAGGTGAGGACGCCGTGGCGCCTCTCTATCCACTCCTCAAAGAGGGGACTTACCGCCGCAATTGTGGCGTGCCCAGAGCTTGTCACCTTCAGTAGCGTCCGTTCTGTAGCGGTCGGGGACAGGGCACAATGGACCCGATATTAAGAACCGCGTTTTTTTGGGCCACCAGCACATTTACATTCCGGAGGAGATTCATCTGTAAATCTACGTGGAGATTCTATAGATCTAGGCACAATCATTCTATATGCTTCTGTACCGAATCGGACATCAATCAATGTCATCGTAGGAGACGAGTGAGCGGGCGGGCGATAAACGCGGTTCCCAATCCAAAACAAGAAACTTTCGTCAGTTAAAATCAAATACTCGTAGACCTTTATTTTTCCAAAGCTGTTTGCTGTCGAGAGCAAAACAAATCATGTTATAGAAATATGTCATTTTCGGTATGATAGTCTGACGAAAGCTGGTGAATAGCTAGTTGAACAGGTTTTCTATGCTTCTTCTCCTTCACTTATAATCACTTTGCGCAGGTGGAATGCGAGTCGGTAAAGCAAGCAGTGTCCCTGTACTGCCGGCTCGGCTTCGCCAACAACCTGCAGCCGCCGCCCGTGTCGCCGCAGCACCCCACCTGGAGGGACGCCGTCACCACGCACAGCCATCAGCCGTTAGTATTTAACATTATAATTATTAGGAAGAATTGTAACAGCTGGATCCTGGATAATTAGACAATAGGGTATTTAACTGGAAAAAAAATCTTGACACATAGAAAAAAAATAACACAGTATCAATTAATTGCTTATACCACGTTTGCACTGACGTAAATATATGGCGAAGGGATTTTCTAGCGTACTGGATTTTCTACCCTCGCTATTGAACCGAGCATTGGGAATCCAATAGCTCTTAGCGCGTCGAAAACACTCTTTTGCATTTTTAACTTTCGGTGATTAGCAGTGAGTGAAAAATCCCGCCGTTTACGTCTTTACGAACGTGGACATAAGTTATAACAAGGATCTAAGCGTTTTAAAATATATCCTAGACAGAGAGGTAGAGCGAGAGCACTACTAAGATCTGATCTCACAACATTGGTACGCCATAGTAACATCGCGCTATTCAGAAGAATATCTTCTACAATGTGATAGCAGGCGCGCGAAAGATCATTTGTGAGAATTGAGACTTGGTGAAGACAACAATACAAGACATTCTGACAGAAGAACTGACTTTTACATCAATAGAATTATTTGAAGACGTTTTTATCATCTGTCTACAGATACAGACAAATAGCCCCGTTGACGTTCGACCCTAATATGGACGATGACTCCATACAAATGGAACCGATCCTCATAAAGCATACGCCATCCACGTCCAAACAGGTAAATACTTTAAAATGATATAGAGGCATCTCTATTTAATAGTAATGCGCCAGCATCTCCACTTTTACCTAAAGATTTTAACTATCCAGGACCAAAATACAATGGTGTACTCTAAGCACAATTGCTTCTTGCCTAAATGTCTGTTTCTTTGATTCGCCACACTGCGTTTATAAGCAATCCAAATTCGACCAAAATTTCAAATAAAACAGTCCTTTTAAACTTTTCTAGAGCCCAGAAGACGGGGTTGAACCTTCGAACGGTGGCGGTCGAAGAGTTGCCGTTTTGTTCGACTCAACCTTAGCAGCGTATCTTATGATGGGGAATCTGTCACCGGTATTTATAATATGGGCTTTACCTTTTTATATTAAGACTTTTACAGCAGATAGGCAGATAGTTGGGACAGCCCGATACTGGGAAATTGGATACGCCTACAGACCACTGTGAGGTAATATTAAGTTTAGTTTGTGTTGATTCTCTGGTTAATTACTTAAATGTGCACATTGTATGCAAATTCCATATGTAGACGTGTGTACAACTTCACAATATATATTTACAACTAGTAATTTGAAATTATTTCAGGATCTGAAGAGCCACGCGGTTACATTGTTTGAAGTTGGCAAGCTACCTGATGAAAGTCTTGATAGTTTACTAATGGAGCTGGATAAGGTGAGTTTTACGGCGTAGGTACTAGCAAATGCCCCTTCTTGATTCGATTTTTATGATTTGACAAAACATAAAAAATTTTACATCTTCCGAAAACCAATATTCTAAATGATTTTGAAAACCGCTTCAAAATCAGTTTCGTACTTTAGAAGGCTTCAAATTACAATGGATGAAGTAAATTACCACCCACGAATCCACGAATTTTGTCAAAATTAGTAAGTGTTACTCCATAGAATATCAGCTACATGCTAGTGAAACTTCCGTCAAAATCGGTCTAGCCATTTTGGACATTAGCTGAAACACACAGATAACCGGACGGACAAAATTTTTCAAAGTGTTTTTTCTGTATGTAATAAGTGCCGTATATTTTTCATATGCTTTTAAGATGAAACTGTTATTTAAACATTGCAAACTGACAATTTAATTTTGTTTATTTCTGTTTAGATAGATAGAAGACGTTGTATGTTTCGGTTTAGAATATTTGAAATCAGTAGTTTAATTTTTTTAAATGTTTTCAATCAGCCCAAAAATATTTCTTCACACGCCAGGTGGTAGCAGATCCCGAGATAGAGGGCGAAGCGCGGCGGTACCTTGCAGCCGCTGCATGCCTACGGATAGCGCTGCGTACTTTGCGACCAAAGTTAAGGCCGCTTGATCTGCTGCGTTGTGAAGCGCTGCATGCGCTGGGGGCGGCTGCGAGGAGCAGACTGTTGTCTACTAAGTACAAGTGAGTGTTATCAACTGAATGACTAAAAAAATAAAATAGTTCTCAACGGTACGTCACAAGTAATATTTGAACTACGAAAACGCTATTATTGCTACCAATTACAAAATGAAGGCTTCATCATGACATTGATATTGATTAAAATAAGCGATCCAACACAAAAAAAAGAAATGACGATGCGAAATGGTATCAAACACGTGCGGAATGAAGCTCAAAACGTTTTACCCGACTATGGCGAAGCTATCAGGAGAGTTCATCTGATCCCTCATAATTTCTAAACTACTTATAGATAGTTCATTCAACGACGACGCGCCCCTCTACGTGCATTTCCTTTGTTTTTAACCGATCTCGGTACAATTGTCAAAGAGTGGGGCGTGTCTTCATGGATTGAACTATCTATACATTGATTTGACAAATGAGTCATTGTTTCAAATAGATTTTTCATGAATAAAAAAGCGAAACAAAAAATAAGATAAATTGATGGACGTAACAGTCATCAAAATCGGTCCACACGTTTTGTCTCTATAGTGCCACAAAGGAACATACATAGGCTGATAAACACAACACAGTATGCTCCACAGTCGGGTAAAAACAGAAGGTGCACCATAAGCTACCCAATACAAAGAAATTCCGAGTTTACATCACGAAACTACAATTAAAAGTACTGGTACACACATCAACTTACCCCAATCTGTCAAATTTCTTTAATAGATTTTCAACCTTATATAACAATAGTGGAAGGTTAATTTTCGATTGGTAAAATTTGACAGATTGGGGTAGCTTGACCTGGTGGCGTCTGTACAACAGCCGCGTGAATATATTATTATTTGTATTTTTAATCTTGTGGCTACGTAATAAAAGTTGCACGGGTCGATTGATCAGGTTAAGCTACACTTGCTGTGATTGGTCCGTGGGGTAGGTGACCATCTTCACATACAAGACCCCTCCGTGCCTCGGAAAGCACGCTAAGCCATTGATCCTGGCTGTCCTTTGTGAATCTTTGACAGTCTTTACGGGTCGTCAGAAGCCCGAACGTCTGACAACCGGTCTTACCAAGGAGTATCGTATTACCTAGTAACTGGGTTGTAGAGGTCAGATAGGCAGTCGCTCCATATAAAATATTGTTATTCAGCTGAATCCGGTTTGACTGGAAGCTAACTCCAACATAGTTGGGACAAGGCAGAAGATGAAGATTTTTTATCGCAAATTCATGCTTAAAACTACTATTATTATGTATTTATTTATGAAGAAGTTGCTTACTATATTTATTTTATTCCGTGTAGACTTGCCATATCAACGGCGCCATTATGCCGAGAGGCCCGCGCGGGCGCAGCGGCGGGGTCGTTACCCCACGTGGGCCCCGCGCCGCCCGAGGCACACACTCCGTGGATGAGGCTCTATCTCTATCATGTAGCGGGATACGGACCTCCAACGTTGTTACTGACTAAGGGTGAGTTCATCTTTGTACTTTTGTGACTTATACTTTTTTTTTGTGGGTGGTAAATCATCAACTCACGTCTTCCGCTCTGGGCGGAGCGGGAGGGCGTGTCAGACTTTTACTGACTAAAACCCACCCGTGTTCCTTCAGTTGCCTATATGCCAGGGCCGTTGTATCTCTTTCGAACAATTCTCGCTACCCCGGCAGGTCTTTCGCGACCCTGGCAGGAGCGGACCGCTTCATGTGACTTACGCCTGCATGTACACATGACACTTAATGCTGCTAGCTTCCATTTAAAATATAGTTTTGTTTCTGTCAGTTGTTTGCAGAGGAGAGAGACAAGACGATATTTTGAATATATTTAACGGTAAACTAATTCAGTGATTTTTGGCGCAAGAGATCTTGATTTCGTTAAGGGGGCGTAGTGCAAAATAATCCAAAACAGCCGTCACTGTTAAAGAGATAAAATCAATACTTTTACCACAATTACCATAAAAAGTATTTAATGATCACCACAATGAATGTTTTAACCGATTATAGTTGGCAGAAATTAAAAATATTGTATAGTTAGATCAATAAAAAATCGTAAAGTTGACCAAAAATCTTAAAATAGTATGCTCGTGTTTAGTTGAATTTTGATAGTAAACTGTTAAATTTTTTCACAAACTTGAATTCATACTAATCTCTAATTATCATACTACAATTTATAGTTTTTACATTTCCGAAATGTCACTTACTTATTTTATTATAAATTTTTGTTTTGATTCACGCCCTGTTTTGAGTCATACGAAACGTATACGGGTCGAAACTTCAGTCGTCCACGAGAGCTCAGAGAGTGGTCACGTCGCATCGTGGAGCGATGCGCCGGTTACGATAATTCGCGATCTATTGTGTTCGTATACGTTGCCGCAAAGAGTGAAATAGGGTAAGTCACATTTGTGTTTTTTTTTTAGTATGACTTATATTTAGTAGGCATAACAAAATTTTACTTTTTGTTTTTTTTCTGCTTACATATTACTATAAAAATTTTCTTAAATAGTTTTTTTTTGTAAATATGGGAAAGCGTAAGGCCAGCTATTGTAAGAAAAAAGTTGGCGCTCATTTCCGTAAAAAAGCCGTTATCAAAAATGTACCTAGGTATTTATATTTTGTGATATTAGTTCCTTTTAATTTGTTTTTTTTTCTCTAACATGCGATATGGATGTCGTGGCTTTTGGGGGTGGCGTTTGCAAATCTGGAATTCAATTTAAAATCCAAAATGGCAGATGCAACTTTTTCTCAAAAGTTCGATATGGGTGTCTTGTAATGGGTTTTGGGGGGTGGCGATTTCAAAAAAAAATCAAAGATAGTGAATTCAATTTTTTTCAAAGATTCGATATGGATATCGTGTAGTAGGTTTTTGGGGGTGCCAATTGCTATTCTGACATTAATTTTCGAATCCGCGGTGGTGAACTAATTTTTTTCGCAAAACTGAGAATTTATTTTATAACCTCTTATAGCAAACTTCTATCCAACGAAAAACTCTTTAAAACATAGAAATTACTAAGGTTTATTTGGTTTACATTGTTACCCTTGTAGTAAACACTGTTTATAGTGTATCATCCACTCTCAATAGCGAAAAATACGTGTTTATTTAGACCCCAATAAACATTAATTTCACTGACCTTCAAGCCAAATACTGATACTTACAAGGTTGTAAATATTTCGTACTTACCATGGAATTCTTAGAAATGTGTTCATTTCTTTGTTGTAATTACTTAGCACGTGTTTAATTATTGTATCTTAAAATTATATTGTTGATTTTTTTTTCGTTTCACGAAACCTCTTTACAGCGCAATAAAATACCCAGTCCTTTCAATTTCGCTATAAGAAATAACGAAACGCGAAAGACGCACGATCCACGATGCACCAAAACTCCTAAGTAAAATTTAGGAATTTTGGTACATACTAGATGTATTCAGTCTGTAGTCGAAACTACAAATATAGGTCGAGTAATTGTTCTTATGGTTGGAAATATCAATCATGTTTTTAAATGAATGATATAAATTTCCCGTTTTTTTTTTTTGTTATTGTGTCCTCGCACAAATTTTGGTCAGCTTATGGCAACTTTGTGCGTTAAATTTAATTTAACTTCCCTGGAAAACGTTGTTCATTTTCATGGGCAGAAGCAATTTTTATAATATGGCCACACTTTTCGTTACACTATATAATATATATACCACATTTCCCTATGGTTATCGTATGTTTTTGTAAAGTAAGCAAGGTTACATTTGGTCATTATAGATTTTGTATCACAGTCTGGTTTTATTATTACAATACCTACCACCTACCCATCCACTCTGCCTACCTACTTATCGAGTAAAATTCCCGGGCGTGCAAGTGAAATTCATAATGCCGAAATTTCATAGCTATTGGATGTGTAGTAACAAACGGATAATGTGGGTTTTCCTATATTGTACTGTATTTATACCTTCATTATCCGTTCTATAAACTACATACGTAAATTTTTGTATAATACAGATTATTAGATTTATTTTCTGGATTTATGTGGACAGCTACATAAAATCAACGAAATAATCAATATGCGTATTTTCAAGTAATCAAATAAATCACTCAACACAACGAATCAAATTTTAAAAATCCTAGGATACTACCTTTTGTCGTGCAACTGCATGCGGGCCTCGAGCAAACTTGTCAATGTGTGCGTGGCGACGCACACGACTAGCGCGCTGTAGTAAATACCTATTTGCCGCGCGCGTCGTATGGACGGCGCAGTCTTAAAGAATTCTTAGTGCATTTCTATAACTAACTAACTATAACTAACTCGTTTAATTTCTTGATATAAGTATCCTGTTTTTGAAATACATTTCTTAATCTTCTTATTATTGTAGAAAAGTGTATTGTCGTACTTTAATTATGAATGTAAATACGTCATGAATTTAAACTTACTTATAAGTTTTCATTATCGACATCATGACATTTTGACGACCACTTATTATGGTATGCACGGTGTAGCAGAACAAACACAGTCCTAAAAGTAGTTTGTTCATTATTGAGTAATGTGGCCCAAGTGTGAGTTTCTTTTAACCATCTCGATCAAACGTGGTCGATTCGTTAGATCGAGATGGTTAAAAGAAATTTACACTCGGGCCACTGAATTGATTTGACTAACGTTTAATTCGCCGAACGCAATCGATGCGGTAGATCGAGATGGTTAAATTAAACGAAACTCACACTCGGGCCACTGAATTGATTTGACTAACGTTATTAAACGTTAGTCAAATCAATTCAGTGGCCCGAACGCAGTCGTTGCGGTGGATCGAGATGGTTAAAAGAAATTCACACTCGGGCCACTGAATTGATTTGTTTTTTTTTTTCATATATTATGTATGTTGCCAAATTGACTGCCGCTCGAACCAAAGAAAATTAAATCTTATTTCAAAACGATAAGACTTAATATTAATTTAATAGAGTTATGTTTGAGTTAACAGTTTAAGAGCAGTGGTGGCTCTGTGTGTCAACGCAGGACCACAACACGTAGGTCGTGGTTTCGAACTCAGACTGGCAGTTTCTGCTAGGGTCGCGTGATTGTTCGAAAGAGATACCGTGACCCTGGCACATGGGCAACTGAAGGAACACGGGTGGGTTTTAGTCAGTAAAAGTCTGATATGCCCTTCCGCTCCGCCCAGAGCGGGAGAAGTCATTTGATGTTTTCCCATCCAGAAAAAAAAAAAAAAAAGACTGGCAGTTTACTTTGTGTACATTATTTCATCATCACTGCTCTCAAAACTGTGAAGAAAAACACCGCGCGGGAACATGTGTTAGAAGCAAAAATTCGAAGGCATGCGACATGTACCAACCCGCACTGGGCCCGCGTGGTAGATTACGGCCTGCTTCATCTCACTGAAAGGACGCCTAAGTCCCAGCAGTGCGAACGTTATAAGACTGATTATCCAGGGGATTACTTTGCTGAAATCCGAAAAATACCGTATGTTTAACGAATTTTGTTGACGAATCCTATCGTACGATTTTCATATAAAAAATGTATATCATACTTAAGGTCATGAAAAATACTTTGTATTGTTTAGAATTTTAATAAACTTTCCCAAATTTTAGAAAATGTGGCAGTAAACAGGTCCTCCTTCAACCTAAATTGAAAATTGTCTCTGTAACGGCTGAACCGTTTGACATGAATTTTATATCAAAATATGCGTACTGATTTATTTAATAACTAGCTTTTGCCAGCGGCTTCGCCCGCGTGGAGGTCGGAAAATATCCCGCGTGAACGTACTACCGGGATATCAATATGGGAATCCAAGTTAATTTTTTAGCTCGAAAGCGCATTTTCGTCCGACTTGCTTCTAATTTATCGTCACTGCACGGCTCCTATGTGTCTTAGCGTTATGTTATATAGCCTATAACCTGCCCAGGAGTATGGACTACAATCGTACTAAGTTTGGTTAAAATCCCTTCAGTAGTTTTTGACCCATGCGTGCACATACAGACAGACGGACAGACAGACAGACAGACAAAAAAATTACTGATTGCATTTTTGGCATCAGTATCGATCACCATTCATCCTCCAATATAAATTTTGAATATATTTTCAATGTACAGAATTGACCTCTCTACAGTTTTATTATAAGTATATAGATTTGTATTGTTTACTTTTTCTTATTTCTTTTACATTTTTAAATAATAAATAAAAACCCGAAACTGCGCGAGAAACCCGTTGCTTTCTTGTGACATAATACTCGCGACGCGAATGACGCCATACATTAGTGCCTTAAAGGCTGCCGTGAAGGGTGGACCATACGCGCGTTATTTTCACCTAATAAAATCTAAAAGATCACGTTTTTAACGATTTCTGAATTAAATAATATTGTAAATATCATATTACAAATATAAATATTTCGTAAAATAAGAACAGAAATTAATTATGTACATAGAAATAAAGTAGTTTGTAATTTCTTTTTGCTTTCTGAACCAGTCGTAGAGTAAGCTTGCAATATTTTATAGATATACCAGTCATCATCAGACATCCAATTTTCTTACTCAATGATGGGAATTTGTTTGGGTCAATTAACTGTCGAAATTCATCACATGAAAAAGTTTGGTGATCCTAACTAACTCCGTTACTGAGAATCGATAAGCACTTACCTGGTCATCATCACACAAAATAATTTTTGAAAGCTAGGTCAGCAGGCAAAGTCCATCATTTAATTCAACTTAAATATTAATTTTTAATTGTAGAGGATAACAATACATAAGAACTCTCAGAGAGCGAATAAAAATAGGCAAAAACCTACATATCTGTGTTCTTGCTTAATCGTCAGTTCGTTTGTGTTTTGTTATGGTAGATGGCACTGTAGAATTTAGCGCCTGCTTGGTTTAGCACTAATTTCTGAGTTGGTTGATATTTGGTTGATTGGCTGTGGTTTGGTTTATGGTTTACGACCGCCGATTTAATAATACGAAATAATATGGTTTAAAGGCTATATTGGTTTATACAATTAATTACAATTACGAGATGGTGAACCTAATCTAAACTAGCACTAAGATGGTTTGAGGTGAGTTACGCGATTGGTCGTCGGACACGTACTACTTGGTAATAGCTGCGATACACACATTTATGGAAATGCATGCAGGCAAAAGTGCTGAGCTGTTCGGTTGCAATTATTGCACCGAACATATTCCCGAGCACAAGACGAGATAAGAAAATAATAAAGTCACAATCAAATCACCTTGGTTAAATAATAATACAATTCAAATGGTAAAAGACACTAAAGTAATAATTAAATGGTAAACAAAGTAAAAGTGTTATCAAATGGTAAACGAAACTAAAGTAATAATTAAATGGTAATCAAACGTAAAATTGTTATAAAATTGTAAACAATGGTAAAAGTCTAAATTACGGCTGTCCTTAAAAACATAAATAAGAGTAAAAGTGATATAAATGGTAAACAATGAAAAAGTGTAAATTACGGTTATTCTAAAAACCATAAATTCTTTACACAAACGAGTCCTCAACTGTAAGCACACGTTCTTTTCGTACAATCGGCAACGTAGCCCTTTCCTTTTTACCCGCACTACGCATAGCACTGGGCCACCGTCTGGCGAAATATGTACTTATCGGTTCACTCTCACTTTGCTGACGGTCAGCAGTACTCTGCTTTCGCGCTTGCACTTCACTAGTCACTCTGGTTGCTTCCGATGTAGTCGCCACAGACTCCTGTCTGTGGTGAGGCTCCGCCCGGCTAGCCGCAACATGCGAGCAGCATCTCACTCTTCTCCAGACCCAGACTGCTACTGCGCACAGGACAACTCCCAAGAGTATGTAGACGACGGTGTATTGGTGGATGTCATGCACTGATATGTCATCGATTTCAGCTTTGGTGGTTTTTAGTGATTTGATTTGTTCTCCGATAATAGACAGAGATCTATTCAGACTCATGTCCTCTGGTAATTCTGTTTCCGTTGGTATTTTAACGTTAACAATATGGTTAATCTGGTCGAGCTCTGGTACGAGCATATTTGGTAAAAAATTTAATTGGTTGGCTTGTTGTTGTAAAGAATACACGGTGAAATCTTTACTTTTAACAAAGCATTTCTGTGTCATGCTAATGACCCCTGCTCGAGTCAGCTGATGAATTGTAACATGATCGTCGCATATGATTTTGATAGAATATGTGTCACAGCAAAAGTATAGGTACTGTGACGTTGAGTGTAATTCTACCCATCTGTTTTTGCACACTGTTCTTTCTGTTTTGCAACTTTTGTTTATTGCGCTTGTTTCGCAAAAGTTTTCATCATTTTCCAAATTTAGGATAGGTTTGAAGAGCTCACACATGAAGGATTCTCCATGGTACAAACATGTGTCAAGTTCATGGATGGTTGGTACAAAATAAGCATCCTTTTTTAGGTTCACTGCGACGTATTCCGATATTGGTATTATGGTGGTCATAATGTAGTTGGTTTGCTGCGGAACTGGTATTATCCTGTACAGTTGAAAGCTTTCTCTCGCTATAAGCGGGAATGTAATTTCAAAAATGATATATTTTTCGGTGACCCGAGCCTTGGTTCTCAGTAGCTTATATATATGCTGAAGGTCTGTCTCTATGTTTTCTATTGGTAGACCTAAATCTTGAGGCATTTGCCCATAGATAATTTGTAGCTCTCGTTTGAGCTGTGTTGGTGACAGTAGATGCAGGCTGATTTGACCATGGTAGATTTCGGTGATTGTATCTATCAAAGTATTCTGTATCTGTTTCAAGTTTTGCATCAAATTAATGGTAGCTATCGAGACTAATGTGAAGTCCTGTAGTGTGGTCATCATATCGATTTCTAGTTGCACCTTCCGGTTAACTTTGTCTAAAGCATTTAAATGCTTATTTATGGTTTTGTGTTGTTTTGCTATTATATCTTCAGTTCTTTGAAGTATATTGTGCTCTGCTTCGACGATAGATGTCAAGTTCTTCCATAACTGACCTTGGTGTTTTTGATTACGGCGCACAAGTTCAATGTCCTGCCTGTATTTTTCTGCGAAACTTTCATCTAATACTCCGAACAATGAGTTTGCAATTGAGCCGACCGCGTTGATAAGGCCGCGTCGTGTTCGTAAGTGCTCGCCGTAATGCTGGCTAAGCAACAGCTGGTTGTAGTATTGCAGTTCATTATGATCGTGACGTATTTGTAGAAGTATCATATGGCAGTGACTTGATTCCATGATTGTTTCACATGTTTTTTCGAGGTAGTTTGTAAAGTCGTTGATGGCCTTGTCTCCTTGCCAATATGGAGACATGTCAAAGTATGTGAGTAGTTTCCACTTATCTCGAATCAATTGTACTTTTCCCACAGTATCAAAATACAAAGTTTTGTTGGTATCAAATTGCGTAATATTGTATGAAGCTGTTGTTGGTAGTATTATACTTAAGAACAGTAACAATGCCAGTGCGATGTTTACTATCTTGGGATAGGTACTGAGCGTTCTGGTGAATGGTTGCGGGCGATTACGTGGTTGCATTTCGGCACTAGTAGTAGTGCTTTGATGTTGTAGTGGTTCGCTTTTTTGTTTTTCTGGTATAGTTGGATCCGTTTGTTCTAGAGGTAGAACTGAGAGTTTAACTACAGGGCGCTTCATGTAGCCGTTTTTGGTTTTGAGAGTCACTACTCTGACAAGTTCGTCTTTTCCTGGATGGACTTCTATTACACGCCCCATTGGCCATTTCCCTGCTGGTAAGTTATCGTCATGTATCATTACTAGATCACCCACGTTGACATTCTTCTGGTTTTTCATCCACTTGCTTCTGGTTGATAGTTGAGTCAAGTACTCTGTTTTCCATCTTTTCCATAGATCTTCGAATAATTTTGACACTAGATGCCACCTGGTTCTGGCGTCATCTGCTGTATCAATTATGGTTAAACCTGGTCGTGTTGATAGGAAATGGGCTGGTGTGAGGTAATTTAAATCCTCCGGATCTTCTGATAGTGCACAAAGTGGTCGAGAGTTGAGGCAAGCTTCTAGTTTTGATAACAATGTGGTGTATTCTTCAAATGTAAATTTTTGTTGACCAATCACGCGTTTGAGGTGGTGTTTGAGACTTCGCACAGCTCTTTCTCAAAGTCCTCCCGCATGAGGCCAAGAAGGTGCGTTGAAATGCCATTCAATTTGCAGTTCTGATATCTCTTTAAAGAATGAACCTTTGTAGACATTTTGCAGATGGTCGAATTCTTCTTGCAACATTCTGTTGGCTCCAACAAAATTGGTTCCATTGTCGCTATAGATATGACGTGGAGCTCCGCGTCGTGCTGCCATTCGGTTTATTGCGGCTAAGAAAGCTAAGCTGGTTAAATCTGAGACGAGTTCTAGATGCACAGCTTTCGTCACCATACATACAAACAGCGCTATGTAGCCTTTGGTTGTTTTTATCCCACGCCCTTTGTTTGCCTTCACTTCAACAAAGCCTGTGTAGTCGACACCACAATGATAGAAGGCGCTTTCAGGGTTCACTCTGGATGATGGTAGATCACCCATGAGCTGATATTGTTGGATGGGCTCTTGCTTCTTGCATGTAACACACTGTCGTATGACTTTCTTTGTTGCTGAATAACCGCTAATTATCCAATAGTTTTGCCGAATGTTAGATAAAGTAAGGCGCGCTCCACCGTGGTAGGTTAGCTCATGAGCGTATTGAATTATTAGCGCGGTGATTCGATGGTTGTGTGGTAAAATGATTGGGTGTTTCATCTCTGAAATTATTTGTGCGTTTCTTAATCTACCCCCTACTCGCAGAATACCATCTTGGTCTATGATAGGGTGTACTGGTAAAAGTTTGCTTTTCGCATGCACGATTCCATTCTTAAGTAAACAACTGACGTCACTGGAAAACTCCATATGTTGCACACTCTTAATAATCAGCAGTTTTGCGCGACGGAGTTCATGTAATGTGAGATAAGGTTGACGGCCTGCCTTTGCAGTAGGTAGTCGTAGTATCCATGCAAAAATGCGCACGGTTTTTACGAAGGAATTAAATTTGTTTATTAAATAGGTAACAATGTTTGGTATGGTCATGGTTGCTTTCTGGTGTTTTTCTACGACTACTGCATTTGCCTGTCTTGTCTCTAAGCTGGTTTCGTAGGTGGTCTGAAGTATATCATTGTTTTGAAATGATTCTATCCATGAGGGCCCTTGCCACCACAGATCGTGGTTTCTTAACTTTTTGGTTGTCAGTCCACGGCTGGCACAGTCTGCTGGATTTTCAGTGGTTTTGACATAACTCAATTTTTCTTTTGATATTATTTTGGTGATGGCTTTCACGCGATTTGAGACGAATGGTTTCCATCTCGCTGGATTTCCTTGAATCCATCCTAAGACTGCTGTTGAGTCACTCCAGCAATATATTTCCTGTTTATAAGACTCCAAGCACGTCTGAACTTTTTGCATCAGCTGTGATAGTAGTTGGGCACCCATTAACTCCAACCTTGGTATGGATATATCTTTACTAACGGGCACTAACCTTGCTTTTGCTGCGACAAGAGTTACCTCGTTAGAACAATTTTGATTGCCGACTTTGCAATATACAACAGCGGCAAACGCCTTGTTCGACGCATCACAGAATCCGTGTATTTGCAAGTTATCATTTTTCTTTGTTCCAAGCCATCGTTTTACTTTTATAGTATTAATTCCTTGTAATTCTCCCTGTTACAGTGCAATATCTTTGTGCTGTATCTACAATCTACATCGCAATCTTATGTTCTTTATCGCACGTTCAATATCTATTGAATGTTTCTTCTATCTGTTATTAACACGTAGTCGTTAGTATATAAGATGCACCTTTGGATAATTATAACCAGACTATACTACATCTTTGGTCTCATTTATACCTAACCATATACTGCCAAGAAGTTTGGCAAATTGGTGACCCCGACGAACGAATACGCAGCAAGAAACATGGCACAATCACCGTGCAAGGCGAACATAAATCAGCAAGGAACACTTGAAGTAGCCGCTGGCACCTCGGTTTTATCCCGCATTCCGGAATTTTGGAAAGACCAACCCAGATTATGGTTCACGCAACTAGAAGCCATATTAGCACCACAGAAGCAAGGAGACGAATACAAATACTGTACGGTAATAGCAAAGTTATCCAAGGAAGAAATACTACAGGTTAGTGACCTAATCGCTTCGCCACCGACTACAGATAAATACAAAAACATCAAGGAACGTTTAATTGATTGTTACGAAGAAACAGAACAGCGACAGTTTCAAAAATTAATATCAGAGACAGAACTCGGTGATCAAAAACCTTCGCAGTTATTACGTCAAATGCGGGTCCTCGGGAGAGGAAAAATCAGTGACGAAACAATTAAACTACTATGGTTCAGGCTTTTACCAACATCAGTTACTACGGTTCTAGCAGTTACGGAAGACATGGAAATTGACAAACTGAGCCTAATTGCAGACAAAATAATAATGAATTCAAAAGTAACCGAAATATCAGCTGTTAGCAACGACACTTCAAACGACAACAATACAGCATGCGTTTTAACTGAGCTAGCAAAATTACAGATGGATATTGACGCAATTCAGCAAGGTCAATATGGCTATCGACCCAACACGCACAATCATTTCAAGAAACGTCAACAATTCCCGATTATGAGGCCGAGAACAAACTATAGAGGAGCAAATCGATTTTGTTACTACCACGGAAGATTCGGAAAATATGCTAGGAACTGCATTAAGCCATGCGGTTGGAAACCAATGACTTACGTACGGAACCAGGGAAACGAATAAGAGCACAGACAACGGCGAAACTCTGTGCAATCCACCCATCCAATCGCCTCACCATTACCGACCGAAAAAGTGGTATGAAGTTTTTGATTGACACGGGCGCAAATATCTCAGTCATTAGCAAGCAACAGAGATATTCAATTTTACAAAATGAACAATACACACTATACGCTGCAAATGGGACTAAAATTAGGACTTACGGCGAGAAGACGCTTACCCTGAATTTAGGACTACAACGATGTTATAAATGGAATTTTATAATCGCCGATGTTACACAACCAATAATTGGAGCAGATTTTCTAGAGCACTATAAACTATTAGTCGACTTAGCTGGTCGCAAACTTATCGACAAAGTTACAGAGCTGACAACGCATGTAACTTCAGAAAAAGCGGCACAACAAACAATTCGTACTATCGCAGTGGGAACGAATCCACGTATTACGCAACTTTTAAACAAGTACGAAGACATCACGAAAGAGTCCTCTCTACGCAATGCGCCCAAACATAAGATTGAACACCACATTATCACTATAGGACCACCCGTCGCAGCTCGGGCAAGACCATTACCTCCAGAAAAATACGACATAGCCAAAAAGGAATTTCAAGGTATGATAGAACTGGGAATTTGCCGACCGTCAGATAGCCCATGGGCAAGCCCATTGCATATGGTAAAAAAGAAAAATGGCGAATGGAGACCGTGCGGAGACTATCGAATGCTCAATAGCGCGACAGTACCGGACAAATACCCACTACCAAGATTAACTGACTTTACATACATATTAGAAAATAAGAAGATTCTAAGCAAGATAGATATACGCAAAGCATACCACTGTATTCCTGTTAAAGATATAGAGAAAACAGCCATCATCACACCTTTCGGACTTTTTGAGTACTTAAGAATGCCTTTCGGATTACGCAATGCGGCACAAACATTTCAACGATTCATGGATTCCTTATTTAGAGATTTAAATTTCGTATTTATATATGTAGACGACTGTCTCATCGCATCGGACAGCGAAGATTTGCATTATCAGCATTTAGAAACGGTTTTCAAACGTTTACACGAGAATGGAATAACCATTAATCTCGAAAAATGCGAATTTCACAGAAGGGAAATAGATTTCTTAGGTTATCATATAACGAGCCAAGGAATACAACCTACCGAGGAAAATTACAAAGCAATCATGGAATTTCCCAAACCGAAGACGATTCAAGAGTTAAGAAGATTTTTGGGCATGGTCAATTTCTACAGAAGTAATATTCCACGCGCAGCGGAAAATCAAAGAGTTTTAAACGAATTTCTACATGGTTCAAAAAAGAACGATAATTCACCTGTTCCTTGGACAACGGAAGCAGACCAAGCTTACGAAAAATGCAAGGAAAGCTTGAAAAACGCGGTATTAACAGCGCATCCTTCCCGCAACGCATCACTAGCGCTCATGACCGACGCTAGTGCTACTTGCGTTGGTGGAGTTTTACAACAAAAATCCGGACGCAATTGGGAACCATTAGGTTTTTTTTCACAAAAATTGAGCGAAACTCAACAAAAATATTCTACGTTTGACAGAGAGCTGTTGGGAATTTACATGGCCGTCAAACATTTTCACAGATTAATCGAGGGAAGAGAATTTACAATATTTACGGATCACCGACCTTTGACATACGCATTCTCCCAAAAACCATCATCAAACGATACACCGCGACGGGTCCGGCAGTTAGATTTCATTTCACAGTACAGTACCAACATCCAACACATAAACGGACGTGACAATATTACCGCCGATGCCTTATCTCGAATAGAGGAAATATACGTGCCATCACCTATCGATTACGCTGAATTGGAAAAATGTCAATCAACAGATAATGAACTTAGTAAATTACGTGACAATAAAAGATTAAAATTCGAAAACATTACGCTTCCGGGTTCCACAATAAACATCACCTGCGACACGTCTACTGGGAAAAGCCGCCCCTACTTACCAAAGCATTTTCGCAAACAAATTTTCGATGCCATTCATGGTATGAGCCATCCAGGAAAAAGGACTACGAGAAAAATGATAACCCAAAGGTATTTATGGCCGTATATGAACAAAGATATCAATAATTGGTGTAGATCATGTATAGCCTGCCAAAAATCAAAAATACAACGACATACGATATCACCTCCTGGTACATTTATGACAGCGCAACGTTTTGAGCATTTACATATTGACATCGTCGGACCGCTTCCGATTTCACAAGGGAAGAGATATTTAATCACAATCATAGATCGTTGTACGTCATGGCCCGA
This sequence comes from Aporophyla lueneburgensis, assembly GCA_932294355.1. Classification (NCBI taxonomy): domain Eukaryota; kingdom Metazoa; phylum Arthropoda; class Insecta; order Lepidoptera; family Noctuidae; genus Aporophyla; species Aporophyla lueneburgensis. The sequence continues at coordinate 9,105,085 of OW028748.1, read as the reverse complement.
AATATTTCCGGTAGAAGATATAACTGCAGAAACAGTAGCCAAGACACTTTTCGAAGGATGGATTACTCGTTTTGGATGTCCATTGCGCATTACTACGGATCAAGGCCGACAGTTTGAATCAAGAATATTTGAGTCGCTCTCTCAATTTTTGGGAATACATAAAATTAGGACAACACCTTATCATCCGCAATCTAATGGAATGATAGAGAGATTTCATAGAACTTTAAAGGTAGCGTTAATGACAAGAGAATCCAACGAAAATTGGTTAAAAGAAATCCCAACAGTTTTACTCGGGTTGCGGAGTAGCTTGCGAGAAGACACGGGTTATAGTTCAGCAGAGATGACATATGGAACGCCAATACGACTCCCTGGAGGATTTTTTGAGTCATCAGCAGCACAGTTATCAACGTACGAAGAATTTGTAAAACAAATTCAAAAGGACATCACACGAATGACGTCAATTCCGAAAAGAAAAAACCATAGCCAAGCTATATTTGTGCATCCCGAACTCAAAGAATGCTCACACGTATTTGTTCGGTGTGATAGAATGAAGAAAGCCCTGACGCCGCCGTATGAAGGACCCTACCCAGTAATTAGTAGAACAGATAAAACATTTTGCATTAGAATTAGGGATAAAGAGACAGTGATATCAATTGATAGATTGAAACCAGCTTTCATGGTCAATGACGAATCAAACTACGTGCCAGATTCAAAGGATTGCGACAGACATTCACACACGTACACTACACGATCGGGACGTAAGGTAAAGCCAGTAGTACGTCTATAAAAGTCGCTGATAGAAGCAAGTTATTCGTATATATATTAGCATAGATCTTAACATATACCATTAATTCACAACTACTCGTAACAACAAGACATCTAAAATGGGAAATCAAAGTTCTAAGGACCAGATAACATACAATACGGACAGTTGCCTCAATCAAAACGAAGCGGACTAACTCCGTAACCTGATCCAGGAGGACTTACGGTGGACAAGAAATGTTGCGATGGGACAGATTATTTTAACAATCGGTGCGATCCTAATTTATGGCATAATGAAAACACTGGACAGAAGAATGAAGAGTTTAACGGAGAAAAATAATAAACACTCGTGCAACAGCTAAGTCAAAGTTGCAGACGTCAGCAAATCACACCGCAACAGGCGTCATCAAATTCCACCGCGTACAATAGCATTATTATTTATATACATCAGCAAATAACTAGTAAGGTCTAGGTCAAATTTATATTGTAAACACTATTACCATAATATTTACTTTTTTTTTTTCTTTTAAAGGGGGGTGTACTGTTACAGTGCAATATCTTTGTGCTGTATCTACAATCTACATCGCAATCTTATGTTCTTTATCGCACGTTCAATATCTATTGAATGTTTCTTCTATCTGTTATCAACACGTAGTCGTTAGTATATAAGATGCACCTTTGGATAATTATAACCAGACTATACTTCATCTTTGGTCTCATTTATACCTAACCATATACTGCCAAGAAGTTTGGCAAACTCCCCTTAAGCTTAGCCACTTGATCTTGATATCTTCTGGTAGAGCGTCATCCCAATTAAGACTTGATGACCAGACGCTTTGGAATAGCATTTTCATGGTAATTGTTAATGGTGTGAGCCAGCCCAATGGATCGAATATTTTTGAAATATCGGACAGAAGCGACCTTTTGGTTGGTTTTGGTAATGATGCTGGCTCTAGTTTCGAGTCAAAGATGAATTTGTCCTGTTGCGGATTCCATCCAAGCCCCAGTGTCTTCGTTGAGTCTGACTGTTTAAATTCGTAGATTTGTTGGTTCCACGAATCTTTTTCTAAGTCAGCGAGTAATTTTGGTTCATTTGTGGCCCATTTTCGTAAGTTAAACCCACCCGTTCTGAGTAGTTTTATTAAATCCGATTTTAGCTTCTTTGCTTCTGCCATTGAATTTGCTCCGCCACAATAGTCGTCCATATAGAAGCACTCTCTTAATGCTTTTGCTGCATAGGGAAAATTTTGTCGTTCCTCGGTTGCTAATTGTTTTAAGCACATCATAGCCAAAAATGGTGCTGGCTTTGTGCCGTAAGTGATGGTTGTCAGCTGGTATGTCTGAATAGGTTGGTATGATGAGTCCCTCCATAATACCTTCTGATACGACTGATCTTCAGGATGTACCATTATCTGTTGATACATTTTTTCGATATCAGCGGTGTATACGAACTGATACTGTCTCCATGTTAAAATCAGTTCCTGCAGATCTTGTTGTAGGTTGGGACCTCGGTACATGACGTCATTCAAGCTACGTCCTGATAATGGTCTAGCAGACGCGTTGAATACAACACGCAACTTAGTAGTTGTTGACTCAGCACGAGTGACGCAGTGGTGTGGTAGGTAGCATTCGGGTTTCATAGTTGTTGCTGACGGTACCATATGATTTAAATTGAAATATTCGTTCATAAACTTTGTGTATTCTGTTTTCAATTCTGGATCTTTCTGTAACTTTCTCTCTAAGTTACGAAATTGTGCCAATGCTAATGGTTTAGTGGACCCTAGCTGTTCCTTGAATTCTGGTTTGAACGGAAGTCGAACTTGGTATCTTCCATTTTCTAGTCTCTCCGTTGTTGACATGAAATATTGCAAACATTCATGATCTTCGGTGGACATATCAGTTTGTTGGTTGATGTCTTCATTTTCCCAAAATCTGCGTAAATCGTCCGTGTTGTGAAGAACGACGTTACACCTGTATCGTGGTGTCATTGTCCCACAAAGCAACCATCCTAATTGCGTTTGTTGGGCTATTGGTTGATCTTCGCTATCGCCCCTCAAAAGGCCACCTAAAGCTATCTTGCAGTATACATCTGCTCCTAGCAGTAGGTCCACTGGTCGACTGGTATTAAATTCTGGGTCTGCCAAATTAATGTTTTGTATGTGCGGCCAACTTGGTTTTATGAATGATTTATTTGGCAAACTTTTTATTAGATTGTTCATTATAAGGGCTTCACCTTCTAAGGCAAACTCACTATGAATTGATTTGATTCGGATGGTTATCACTCCCTTGCAGCTGTTTTCTTTTTCTCCTACCCCGAATATGGTTCCTTTGCAGGGGTGTCTTCGTAATTTCAAAACTTGTGCCGCCTTCTCACTTATTAAGGAAATTTGAGAACCCTGGTCGATCAAAGCTCTCATGGTATGGTATGTGCCATCGTATCCTGGAACTTCCACTAAGGCTGTAGCTAAGAGTGTCTCGGACACATCATCCCAAGATACATGGGTTGAAGCTGCTGCTTGCTCATCACTGGTCACGCATGATGTCGCAAGTGTGTGCGCAGCTTTATGGTTTGGTTTTGCTGATGTGTTTGGTCTGTTTTTGGTTAATATTGCGTCATGCAATAATGAATTATGTTTAGCGTTGCATTTGCGACATGTTTTGTTTGAAAAACAAGGTTTATTTAAATGGTTGATTAGACAATTCGTGCAACAGTTTAGATGGTTGACAGTTTTTAATTTTTGCTCATCCGACATTTGCAAAAATTGTGCACATATCCATAACCCGTGGTCAGCATTACACAATGCGCAGGTGATTGACCGCGACACATGTAACGATTTCGTGTTGTTTTTGGTGTTGTTCGAATAACTTTTATTTGATGACTGCTGGTTATTATTTGAACTATAATATTTCTTCTGGTTTGCTTGATAATTTTGATGATTTTGTGGTTGGGTGGTAATTTTTTGGTTATTCGATTCTTGTTTACGCCGCGATGCTTCTAAGGCGGTAAACTTGTTTTCCAAGAAATCAAGGAATTCTTGAAGGATTGGTAATTCTCTGGGATTCTTCACTGACTCAATGTATTCAGGGAATGACTCACTGTCAAGTTTCTGTGCTAACAAAAGCACCAACAGTGGGTCCCAGGTAGTAATATCTACTCCTAGGTTCTGAATTGCATGGAAGCATTCTTTAGTCACGTCATGCAGTTTCTTGATCGCTCCGATGGATTGATGCTGCATGCTAGGAATGTTCAGTAGTATGTTGACGTGAGACGTGAAAATAAGTCTAATGTTGCCATATCTGTGGTTTAGTATTTCCCAGCATACCTCATAATTCTCTGAGGTAATCTGAAGATGGTGAATCAGACGCTCAGCTTCCCCTGCTACTTTGCTCTTTAAAAACTGCATTTTCTGTGCGTTTGATAACGAAGGATTTTTGTGGATGGTTTCTGTGAATAAATCTTTAAATGAAGTCCATTGGTGGTAGTTTCCTTGGAATGTTGGAATATCCATCTGTGGAGTAGATTTGTCGCGATGAGAAACCGACCACATTTTCGAGTTGATGGTTTTCTTCAAGTCGTTATACATTTTCTCATATCTGTTGAATTCTTGTTGGTACCAGATATCCTCAACGCCGTTTTCACCTTCTATATCCCAGTGTAGGCTATCGATAATAGCCCAACGACTTTGAAGACACTTTAAAGCATCGTCGAACTCCCACTTGTTCTGTAGTTGTTCGATTTCTATGGTAGCTACTGTTCTCATGAAAGCTCGAAAGTGGATTGTCTGCTTTTTTATCATTCGTTCTAGGATACTGTGTTGACACGTATCCATACGTTGCTGTTGCGGTGCCTGTGAATGAGACGAATCCCCTACTTGCTTCGTTGTCCCTGCCTCTGCCGGCGGCTGGTGAGGTTCTTGCTGCTTTGACAACAATTGCTCCATAGTTTTGGTAATTACCTGTTTGATCGACAAATAGACTTCCTCCGCCTTATCAAAATAATTTTTGGTGAAATAGACATGGTCAAATTCAGCAAGTTCACAGCACTTCCTATGGTTGCGTTGATATTCTCTCCAATAATTTTCTAAAATCTCCAACTTCCGCTTACAGTAATCTATGGTTTTTCGTTCAGCTCCGTCTTTCTTGATGTTAGTTAGAAGTTTAACCAAGGAGTCGTAAATCTCCGTTTGGCTGACTGCTAACTGCTCCATTATACCCACGGTCAATAAAAGACGTTAGTGAAAATAAAAGAAAAAAATGGTTTGATCTGACCTTATATTCTCGTTCTGCGACAGCTGCCCAATTTCTTCCGAATTGATGTAACTGCCTACCTACTTTCTCTATAAACTAGTAAAATACAATACACTGGTTGCAAGGTCCCGGCGCACAAACACTTCACTGTATTTCGCGAACCGAGGTCCTTAATGCTCGAAGGACCATGTAGAATTTAGCGCCTGCTTGGTTTAGCACTAACTTCTGAGTTGGTTGATATTTGGTTGATTGGTTGGTTATGGTTTGGTTGTTGGTTTACGACCGCTGATTTAATAATACGAAATAATATGGTTTTTAAGGCTATATTGATTTATATAATTAATTACAATTACGAGATGGTGAACCTAATCTAAACTAGCACTAAGATGGTTTGAGGTGAGTTACGCGATTGGTCGTCGGACACGTACTACTTGGTAATAGCTGCGATACACACATTTATGGAAATGCATGCAGGCAAAAGTGCTGAGCTGTTCGGTTGCAATTATTGCACCGAATAGGCACCAAACGAAAAAATACTAGTACAGAGGTCAAATCGTCAAAGTCATGGGGCAATGTGATAACCTTAACACGAATTACTTAATACTGATTGTAAGCATAAAGAAAATAATTTTTGGTCATGGAACATTGCTTTAAACTCCCGGTGAAGGGCGGCGTTTTGGGGGACTGTCTTATGTAATTTTGAAGTTCGAAGTGCTTTTTTTTTTTGGATAGGAAATCATAAAATGACTTCTCCCGCTCTGGACGGAGCGGTGTGTAAGACTTTTACTAAAACCCATCCGTGTTCCTTCAGTTGCCCATATGCCAGGGCCACGGTAACTCTTTCGAACGAATCTCGTGACCCTGGCAGAAGCGCGAAGTGCTGATTCTCAACCTAATTTGAATAAATGTCTTTTGATTTTGGACTCAAAACTGTAATTGGGGTGTTTGTGTGTGGTTCTGTGGTTATTATGTTATGTACACATTGTATAAGTGCTACGTACGTGGGCAGGCACCCAGCTGCGCGGCGTGCCGCGACTGCTGCTGGGCTACGCGCGGCTCACGGTGTCGTGGTGGGGCGCGGAGGCGGCGCTGGAGGGTGCGGGCGCGGCCGCCGGCGCGCTGCCCGCCGCGCCCGCGCTGCTGGCCGCCAACACGGCGCTGCGGCGCGGGCCCGTGCTGCTGCAGGCGCTGGGGGTCCGCCAGCCAGCGCCGCTGAGGCACCTCATGTTCCCGCCTGACGCGGACACGTGTGCAGGTAACTGTGTGTAGCGCGCCGTGTGTGTGGGGCGCGGCGGGGCGCTGGAGGGAGCGGGCGCGGCCATTTATGGCCGATATACTTCTAAACAACCCAAATCAGAAGTCTTCTTTTCGTTTCTATGGTACTTTTACGGTAAAAAAAAAAAATACTTTGACCCAGTAGGTAGCCACGTAAATTGTGACATCAGTCGCAGTGCAAGTGAACAAGCACTTAGGACTCTCCAGCAAGTGGGGCATGCTCTGGTCAGAAGCACTCACACTGGGTGTTGGGTTGGTCAGTTATCCTCTCACTTTGACAAATTAAGTTTATTTTTTCCCATGCCATGCCACCTCGAACTAGCTCTTGCGGTACGCGATCAGGTCATCTTGTCATCGCATTTTGGGCCGACCACAGCGAGGCATGGCTCCGTCCCTCTTCAGATAACCACTGTGTGGAGACTTGCCCAGCGGTAATGCTGCATGCGGGTGATGTGACCAGCCCAATCCCTTTTGAGCCGGTCTACGTCTGTTATAGCCGTTTTGTTACTCAGCGTGGTGTTCCGAATTTGGTCTGCCTTTTTACACCTAGAATGCTTTGTTCCATCCTGCCCTTTTCACAATTTATTTAGCGCACATCAACTATCCTCTATCTCAGTTTGTAGCTCTTTTATAGCATCTTGTTACAACCTCTAAAGAATCAAATCCATTTATAAAAGAATTTGGTTACTCCAAAAAACTTACGTTATTTCCTTCCCTTGGTAGATCTACGTAATTTTGATCCACATACTATTTTCTTTGACACAAACCCTTTCACAATATCATGTTCCTTTTTCAGAGTCTCAGGCAATGTGGTCCCGTCACGCCGGGCTCCGTCGACTACTGAAGCGGCTGAGGTTAACTCGTTCAGTGGGCTACGTCACGTTAGCTGATATCGGCGTGCCCGACCTGGGCTGTCCACGGCCGCCTGCTACTGTGCAACTAGGTAACAAGATAACATCTTGATAAATTCTTTGTCTCTCTTTTACCGTTCTCTCAATTTAAAATTAGTTATCCTACTAATATTATAAGTGTATAAAATGTATGTATGTTACTCAATACCGCAAATGAATTTAATGAAATTTGACACACAGATACTTTATAACCTGGGTTAACACTTTGGATACATTTCGTGCCTGTACTGCCCGTGAAATTTTCGTCCTCCACGCGGGTAAAGTCGCTGGCAAAAGCTAGTATTTGAATAAATCCTTCTTATTTACTCTTCTCTCGATTAAAAACTCTGTATGCGAGGTTACATGAAAGGGTTCCCTCTATCTGGCAGAAACTTGATGCTCCGAATTTTATTTGGCATAACACACATGGCATAATCTTCTTTAAACGAATATTTGTAAGGCATAAAAAAGGTTTAGCATAATCGTTGTTTGGCCGAATGTTTATATGTCCGACTTTACGCTGGCATACTTTTAAGAGCCCTCTCACAAAATTTGAATGCTCGAGTTTAGGTAAAAGACGGCAATCTTATCTATGTGTGCGTAGCTATCCACATATACACAATACAAACAGTGTAACACGAGTGTCGAGCCGGCCTAAACAGTCTTGAGCCTTTAGAATTATAATGCGGTATTTAGAGATTTATGAAAATACTACTACTAAAATACTTTTATTTAGTCAGTCTAATAAAGATTTCTAGACTAATAAAAAATTACAAATATATGCTATGTAAAGTATACAATAAAAATAAAAAATTCATACAATTACATATTGGTGCCGATTCTGTTGCACACCGAACTAAACTATCTCTAAAATTCCTTACTTTTAGCTATGAGAATTGTTACGCTATTCTGCAAGAAATAATATCTAAATTTAAAAATTATTTTGACACGACTAAAATCAAATTTGACACTCGCGACTCAACGTGGTTTTTTTTTTCTTTTGGCTTCGCAACTTGGTACTTGTGAGCGTTACGCAATGAACTTGTTGAGAGACGAAGGCGCGCCCAAGGGGCCGGCCTGGATGTGTTTTATATGGAACTAGCTTTTGCCAGCGACTTCGTAGCGTAACGTAGCGTAAGCGAGCGCTAAGAAAGGAAGTAGAATTGCAGGTTCGAAGTCACGGCCAAAAGCTAGTAAACTACAAAACTTCTTAATACACCACATTTTTTGCTGATCTATTACTGTATGCCAAAATTATCAGACTACTGGGTGAGCTTACGCGAGAGCAAGCCACATAGAATTGCCCGTGTGAAAAACAGTTTTCTCTCAAGTCTATACCCACAAACTTTAATGTCTGCCCTTATGATTCTGGTCATTGCAAAGCACTTTGAGGGGAAACTGTATTCGTTTGAATTCAAAGGGAAGATCATTCAGGATCAATACAAAATAGGTTAGTATTTCTCACCTTAGTATTTCTTTTGGTTTTGCCATTTTATAAAAAAAAAAAAATGGTTTGGTTGTTTATTTTCATTGTTTTTTTAATTTTTAAATTATATTATTTTTGTTCTGGTGTAATTTTGTACAATTTTTTGTATAAATCTTCTTGTCTATTTTGTTTTATGTTTTTGTGCAGTTTTTGTAAAATAGTTGTTGTTTTCGTAATCAGCGACCCAATAAATCATAAAAACGATACCCATGTTGATTTTCAGAATTTGTCACCCCTTTTCTACCTTTTAGGGGTTGAATTCTGAAAGAGTCTGACACACGTGTTTACTCATTTATTGATAGGAATACTCCTGTGAAGTTTCGAATAAAATAGTTTAACTGATCTTGTTTCCCCATACAAACTTTCAAACCCCTTTTTCACCCCCTTAGGGGTTGAGTTTTCAAAAACCCTAGGACACAAAATTGTTTATTTCTATTTGTTAACCTAAAAACAAAGTTTCAGGCTTGTAGCTCTAAAAATGACGGACTTCCATACAACATTTTAATCCCTTTTTCACCCCCTTAGGGGACGAATTTTCAAAAATCCTTTCTTAACGGATGCCTACGTCATTATAACTATCTGTATGCCAAATTGCAGCGAAATCCGTTCAGTAGTTTCGGCTGTGCGTTGATAGATGAGTTAGTCAGGTATGCCTTTTATATATTTATATTTTTCATTTTTTGTTTGAATTCAATAAAAAAATATTACCCACGTGTTGAGATTTATATGTGTGGGGTTTTATACAGGGAGTCGAAAATGTCATTATTTTTACGATAGGACACGCCATTTTCGAGATATAAGAAAAAGAAAAAAAAAATACAGTACTGTTTTTGGACGTGAGGCGAGGCGTTGGTGTGAATTTTTGTTCATGACCACTAGTTGTATTCCACACCTTTCTAATCGCGATTAAAAATATTCAGATTTAGTTAAAATAAATTATTTTAGTCAACATTTTTCTACAATTTATTAAAATAATGCTTTCATTGATAATAAACGAAACTCTTATCTTATACAAAAAATAAAATGCGAAGAGTAGCAAAATGTTGTAGTCGTAGTATATTTTTGCGTTCACGATACGAGTACCCGAAAACTGAGACGCGGGAAAAAATGGCACAGGTCCTGCCTCGTTGGGCGCTTGCGCCGTACTAAACGCTGCCCGCTTGTGTATCGTAATTTATTCAAATTAGAGTGATTTCAAAAACGATATTATGTCTAATTAAATATACGGATTTAAATAAAACTTGAGAATTCAATTTGTTATAGAGCATACTTTATATTGACATGAATTTTTTAACTTAATTATGCTTTATTCAAACCAAAAAAACGCGATAAAATTGCGAATAAATCGTAAAAATTGCCATAAGACTTATTTTGTTTACCTAATTAATGTTATTAAAAATCAATATTCTAGTACTAAATGAAACAACTAGATTATAATTATGTCTGATGTTTCGTGTATTTTTTTTACTCAAATTTCTCCATATTAATGATAGAAATAGGAGTCAGAAATTGACCCTGCGCTGATTTTTAAGAAAATCTAGTTGTGGGAGATTAATTACTACAAAGTAAAGAAATAAGTTTTTGTAAATGTGCTACTAAAAGTGACAAAACAAAAGATTGATCTATTTTTTTACATGTATTCGTCAATGCCAGAATATTTATAAATGATGAGATGAGAGGTAAATAAGGCGACTAAAATCTAAGATATTCGCGCAAAAATGTAAAATGGCTCTTAAGATGGCAGAATTTTATTTCCCATAATTACCTTTGACAGACTTAAAATTTCGCATGATTTCGTTTAGCATAACATTTATTTAGAGCGACGATTATTTGGTATAATTTCACTTGGCATACTATGAAGATGGCAGAATTTCATTTTGAATAATTTTGTTAGGCATATTGTCATTTGTATAATATTGCATTTTGACCTTAAATTAAAATTAAAATAGTCTCCCAAAAAGTCAATCTATGTTGTGCTACAAAAGTTATTGACAGAAACGAATCCCTGCAGAACCGACTCCACGTAGTCTTCTCTGCCCTACCCCTAGAGTGTAATTTAAACCCGCGTAGGCGCGGAGGGGTGAGGCGGCCCGTGAGCTGAGGAGCAGGTGATTTTGACGCGCACCGCATAAAACCATCTGCGACTTTGAGCTCGCGTGGGACCGCCGGAGCGTCGCAGCGCCGGAGCCGTGACAGAAAGCATGCATGCTGCATGTTGCATGCTCGCCTGCTTGCTGTGAGCTTGCTTGCATACTGCATGTTGCATGTTTGCCTGCGTGCTGTGAGCTTGCTTGCATGCTGCATGCTGCATGCTTACTTGCATGCTGCATGCATCGTGTATGCTTGTTTGCATGTCTGAATGCAGCGTGCTAACTATGATTTTTCTGTAATGTAATATATGAGTGTTTCAATTATTATGGATATGAAATGTATGCCAAAAGATGATTCTAACTGTAAAATTTCTGAGATATGATAGTTCTGCCTTTTAACGAGAATCGATATGAAATTATGCCAAGAGACGATTATGACTGCGAACTTTCTGCGATATGATGGTTCTCCCTTTTGCTTATTATGGATATAAAATGTATGCCTAAAGATGATTCTGACTTATAAAATTGTGCGTTGTGAATGTATGATAAATGACTGTATGCCAAACGATTTTCTGCGAAATGAAGTTTATGCTCACCGCTGTTATGCAAATTAATATTATGACGAAAAAAATTCTGCCATAAAGGGTGGACCCTACATGAAATATACACACATCAAAAGTGTCTAGGGATCAAGCATTTTATGCGGATTTCTTGAGATTGAGATGTGGCTTTGTAATAAATTTATGATTTTATAAATTTATATGGATCCTTTTTGGTGCATTTCATAATTTGAATCAGGAACTGTGAATCAAATTCGAGTAAAAGATGAAAATCAGCTGTCAATATTTTCCCTATAAAAACATACAACGCATTGAAGACATTATTAGTGCTACTGTTTCCCTACTACTGATTAAAACCAACGTTATTATGGAGCGGCGACGTCATTTAAGCAGGGAAGAAATGCTCAGAGCCGTGGGAATGATAGAAGCTGGTCCCCGGCAACGTACTGTGGCTTTAGCTCTGAATACAAGTCAGAGTGTTATCAGTCGACTTTGGACATGTTACCGAAGCACTGGTACCGTGGCTGAGCGCCATGGAGGACGGTATCGCTGCACCACACGGAGACAAGACCGATACATTCAAATCTTAACTCGAAGAGCTCCAACAATAACCGCCATGATGTTAGCCGTGAGGCTTCATCACTCTTCAGGGAACTTAATTAGCGAACAAACAGTCAGAAACCGCTTGCATGAAGTGAACCTTCATTCCCGAAGACCGCTACGGGTACCACCTATAGCAATGCACAATCGTAGGATTCGATATCAATGGGCTCTTGAACACAGAAATTGGGCAGAAGAACAATGGCGTTTCGTGTGCTTTTCTGATGAGTCTCGTTTTGGTATGAGACCGGATACGAGACGTATACGACACTGGAGAACACCTGGACGCCAACAGCGATTAAAATCCTGCCAGGAAGTCCATCCTTATAGTGGTGGAACCATCATGGTATGGGCGGGTATTTGGATCGGCGGAAGAACTGAGTTGATTTGGATCAGAGGTAACCTCAACGCTCAAATTTATGCTGAGACGATTGTATCAGACGTCATCGTTCCTCTACAAGTGCAAATCGGTCCCTTATTTCAGTTAATGCATGATAATGCACGACCGCACACCGCAAGAGTTGTAAGACAGACTCTCGCCGCAGCTAACATCAATGTCCTGCCCTGGCCTGCTCAGTCGCCAGACTTGAATCCGATTGAGCATGCATGGGATATGCTACAGAGAAGAGTTCTGCCGAATATGGAGGGTATCCAGTCGCAAGAAGACCTTTTTTTGTTGTTGCAACGAACATGGGCGGCCATTCCACAGCGTGATTTGGATGAACTCATTTTGAGTATGCCAAACCGATGTTCTTGTGTTGTTAGTGTTCGCGGTAGAAACACGGATTATTAATTGTTTAAGTTACCCAATAAAATTTTAAAGAAAACTGTTATTTCAGTCTTTTTTTCGAACTTTTGTGTTAGTGGTTCAAATGTCAAAAATCCCTTTATTAGGAAAATGGCAAATTTCTTTATTAATGCAAAGGTGACTTGGTTTATCGTTACTGTGACAAACGAAAACACTTTATTTGATGAATCCTTAAAGAAAATTTTAATTAATATCAATCAGGAGAAAAGTTATTGCAAAAATATATGTTGATCCCTAGACACTTTTGATGTGTGTATATTTTTTTGGACAGCTAAAAGATCCAGAAATAACAGGTCCCGTGGTGGAAAGTTGAATCAGTCAACAAGGTTCGGGTTGATTATCCAGGGTTTTCCAGACTTACATACAGTAGCGCTCAAAAGTATTTTGACAACAACAAATTATTAAAAATAAAAACAATATTAAATTGAATTGAATTATTTATTAATAATAACGATACGTTTTACAAATTGTAACACTTAGATATTAGGAATTACTGAAGAATAAGAAATATTAAATTTTTCTCTGGTTGTTGTGGATCAAAAGTATTTTGACATTGAAAAAAAAAAATATTTTTAACTTATTTTTAATATTTGTGGCACATAATATTCAGTATTTAGTTGCATATCCATTTGCCTTTATGACAGCTTCGCATCGTTTCGGCATTGAGTCTACTAATTTTTGTAAATTATTGATGGGGATTTTGTTCCATTCTTGGCGTAGTGCTTCATATAAAACCTCCTTATTTGAATAATTTCGGCATCTCACGCGACGATCCAGCTGCTCCCAGAGATGTTCTATCGGGTTTAAATCAGCACTTTGGTTTGGCTACTCCAATAGTTTGATTTTCTTGGAATCTATGAAGTTCCTAACATGCTTAGATTTATGTTTCGGGTCATTATCTTACTGGAAGTACCAACCAGGAGGCATATTATCTCTAGCGTACGGTAGCATTTGCTTGTCTAATATCTCAGCATAATTAAAACGATCCATTGTCCCATCTATCTTAAATAAAGGTCCAACTTCGTGACAAGAAAAACATCCCCAAACCATAACATTACCTCCTCCATGTTTCACCGTGGGTATTTGGTATCGAACATCAATTTTTTTGTTTGTCGGATGTCGAACATATCGTATTCCATCAGATGACACCAAATTAAACTTACTTTCATCACTCCACAACACCTTGAACCATTCTGAGCTAGTCCAGGAGCTGTGCCGTTATGCAAATGTGAGCCGCAGCTTCCTGTTCTTTTCAGAAATCAGAGGTTTCTTGGCCGGAAGTCGTCCATGTAGTCCGAAGACTTTTAGCCGACGTTTCACAGTTGAAACATGTACATTCACGTTATAGTACTCTTGTAGTTCATTTTTTATTTGCACAGCCGATTTTCGCACATCATTCGTCGATAACTTTTTTACTAAATGGTTTTCATGGGGAGTCGTTTTTTGGGGACGGCCACTTCGAGGCTTATTTTCTACAGTCTTACGTGTAGTGTAAACCATATTCCACGTACTTACTAGCTGCCGAGACAAATTTAAGTTTCGAGCAACTTCTGCTTGCGTCTTTCATCTTTTCAAAGCAGTTATCACAGCATTTTTAAAATCACTTGTATATTCTTTTGTCTTAGGCATGTTAAATAGGTAATAACGATATTATGAAAATAAAAAAAAATACTAGCTTAGGGCTAGCTCTGTCAACAAATAATGAGAACATAATATTTGTCAAAATACTTTTGAGCTAAATATGAACACGTTTCTAAGAATATACGTAAAGGAAACAAACAAGTTACAACTTGTTTTCATTCATATTTTCAGGCTCATTGGAAGTATTAGTGTGGAATTGAGTTATTAACGGAAATATGCTTGTCAAAATATTTTTGAGCGCTACTGTAGCTATCGCTCAAGGACCTCCATGAGTACCCCTGTGTAACTCTGGGAAACCAATTTTTATATCCAGCCAAAAATAAAGTTTTGCCTGCGGATCGGACAGATAGGCATTATTACAAATCGAGAGTGCTACGTGAAAAATTACTATACCATAGTTATCAATTTTACTTTTGGAATACAACATTTATTACTGGTTCAAAATTAACTTTTCTTCTTCCGCAGTACAACAACGAAAGAAAAAAGAAATATGCGGCATTGCGAAACCAGTCAGCGAAATCTCCTTATCATCGACAGACTCCACAGAAAAGTACACTGAAGAGTATTCCAAAACCCTGACGAGGCTACAATCCCCCATAGAGTCTCACTTCGCCGTCACTCCTACTACAGAGAGCAAGAACAGTTCACCAGCAAATGGCTTCACTAGCGTAGAATGTGGGCAGTTACTATGCGATGAACTGGACAACATGGCGCTCGATGACGTCACAAAACACGCCCACAGCAAAGAGTCCATAGCCAATAGCGACGACTTAGTTCCCATACATTCATCGTCAGCCAGCATTGAAGACCTAGAAAAGAAACATTCCAAGGAAACCTCGACCAGCAAAGAGTCGATCGCTTTATCTGATGACTTAGTGCCGATTCATTCGTCATCAGTCAGTAGCGAGAACTTGAACAAGAAGTCGGTCAACCAGTTGGACGATTTGTTGAGTCCCGCCGAGGAGTCGATCTCGATGTTTACGCAGTTGACCGATAAGTTGACGGAAATGTCGGCCGCGGAGGGCGACAGTGGCGTGGATACGGCGCACTATGTGTCTGATGATGAGGCTTGTAGACCTGAGGTATGTTTACTGTTTTGTGTTTTTTATAATTATCTTGGTAATTTTTTATCCATATAGGTCAACTTTTTACCCGGTCTCTGTTGAAACCTGCACCCCAATTACACGTTTTCGACGTTAATAAAGAATATTGTTGAACTGTCAAAAAGTAAGCTATTGTATGGTACGCAATTACCCTGCTATATTGTGATAGATAAAAAAAACTGGTTTAGTTAATTCACCTCCTAGTCTCATGATTTGTTGAGAAAAATAACAGCAGCGATTTAAATCACGTGACATATTTGTCAACAGTATAAATTGAACAATTAAAAAATAGACAGTAGAAAATAGAACCTCCTCCTTTTTTGAAGTCGGTTAGTTCAAATATTCCTCGAAAACTTTAGGTATATCTTTGTTAGAAACATGGTCCACCAATTTGCGCGGGCGCATTGTGTGCTGAAGCTGAACTATATTTCGCTTCTTTTCAGAGGTGGACGATAGTAGATCTGCAGTTCGGAATACCGCTGTTTGACGAGACGTTATGTGAAAAAACATGCAAGTGTATAGTAGAACGAATAGCTAAACCTGAACTGTGAGTATAAAAATCCATGTATTATATTAAACTGTATAGTATTACGTATCAGCCTATAATGTTCCCACTGCTGGGCCACCGACTCTTTTCGAGAAGGAGAGGGGTGTAATCTACCATGCGGGCCCACTAAGGCTTGGTAGATGTCACATGTCTTCGTTCCATGTCAATTTTTGTTATTCTAGGACATGCTGATTTCCTCACTATATTTTCCTTTACCGTTTTGAAAGCAGTCGTGGTTAAGTACGAGGGCGGCACTGAAAATTTCGGGAATCAAGGAAGTAACACAACATTACTATTTAAAAATGTATTCATTGCTTTTCGAAGTATTCTCCGCGAAATTTGACACATTTTTCCATACGATGGAACCAATTATTGAAGCAACCATTCCATTCGGAAGTTGGGGTCTCCAAAATGGCCGTTTTGTAGGCGTCCACAGCTTCTTCAGGTGATGAAAATCTCTGACCACGCAATTTAATCTTTATTTTAGGGAAAGCATAGAACTCATTAGGGCTTAGGTCTGGGCTGTACGGCGGATGGTCTAATAATTCTATGTTTTCTTGTTCTAAAAACTCTTTTGTTCTGTGCGCGGTGTGAGAACTCGCATTGTCGTGATGGAGGATGATGTGGCGGTTGCGGTTCTCTTTACGGAGTTCAGAAACGACCTGTGGCAAACAAATGCTAGCATACCATTCTGCATTAACCGTTCTTTGTCCCTCAAGAAGTATATACTCGCAACATGGCCGGTTTTGGAGACAAACGTGGCCACCATTTTTTTTTGCAACACTGTGAACGAACAATTTTTGTTGGCTTTAACTCATTTTCGAACACCCAAACTCGTGACTGGTTTTTTGTTTCGGGTTCGTACGCGTATATCCAGGATTCGTCACCTGATACGATGTTGTATACAGCATTTGAGGACCCTGCGTGGAATCTTTCGAGAGTTCTGACGCACCAAGTAACGCGAGACGCTTTTTGCTCTTCACAGAGCGTATGCGGTATCCATCGGGAAAACAACTTTTTTACACCTAATTGTTCATGCAACATTATTTGTATTTGACTCATGCCAATGTCTAAAGTTGCCTGAATTTCGCGGTATGTCACATGTCGATCTTCCTCAATCAGCTTACGCACAGCATCAACGTTTTCTTAGGTGACTGCAGTTTTTGGACGACCTTGACGGGGATCATCACTGAGCTTGACACGTCCACGTTGAAATTCAGCAAACCAGCGATAAATTGTGGTTTTGGATGGGGCTTCATCACCAAATGCAGAAATCATCCGGTCAACACACTGTTTTTGTGTTAAATCACTTCGAAAGTCATAATAAATCATCGCTCTTGAATTTTCTCGAGTCAATTCCATTTTCTCAACTCCTAAACAAGTTTGACAAAACCTTGTGACAAGACCGAGAATCTTTTTTTAAATAAATAAATGGTATTCGATTTTTAAAACCAAGGAGTTTTCAATTAAAAAGATTTTAATATGACAGGAACAGTGGAAATATTTCATTCCCGATACTTTTAGTGCAGCCTATGTAAAATGCCTGCCTGGTCGGTATATTTATAGTCGGGTATTTATTATTATTTTCGTCTTTTCAGATTGGAGAAAGTGAAAGAGGACAATGAATTCATACGATCAGATATATTGAAGTTTGTGTCACAGTGTCAGGTAAGATAAATATTTGTCTCAACACATTTTATTTAGACTTCATGCGATTATCCATACACCAGGATCATAAAAACAATCTCAATTTCAACAGTTTTTTAGACTTACAGGAGCTAATCATTTGTCTTGAATACCTACTTTTTCCACTGCCAATAAACAATTTCCGCCAAATTTTATTTTAAACTTTCGGTAGCAATATTAATAATCTAAATATTTCCAGTACTACCCCGGCGAAGATATGGGAATCGTGAAGCGGGGTACTTTAGTTCCTCTGCCTAGAAAGAACCTGGCGTTCGAGAACGGCAGGATCAGCGAGTGGACCGGCAAGTGAATGCCGTCTCGCTCACACGCGCCATATCTACCATTAGAGCGATAGAGATAGAAGTATGTTTGTCGTTTCGGATTTGAGCTTTACTAGACGTTATGTAGAATGTCCTTATTTTAAACTGTTGTATTGTCAGTGGATGTGGAAATTATTCTTTTAGGCCAGTTTCACAGTGGTCGAGTAGGCACTATCTACTATAAAAATTAAATAGAAACTGAACTAACACAACATAACATACATCTCTGCTCCACGAAGGGTTGGGCAGACATAACAGTACGCCAGGTAAGTTAAAAATAACTAATATGAAATTATCTGCCACAAAAGTCACAATGTATTTACAACTTGTCCAAGCAGTCACAAAGAAATCTTTTCATGCTGGATAGAATCTATTTTGGCCATTTTCCAATCTTATGACCACTACAATACCTAATTTCAGCTTACATTAATAAAAAATAATCAGAAAGTAGTATATTTACTTTAGCTATGTTCGAAATGTGAAATATCTATATGTAATATTTTAAAATATTTTTGAAGAATAAAATGGGTTGTCTGCTAGCCAGAGTGTTGGGTACCCGGGTGGAATCTATGTAAAGCCAAGAGCAGTCCTAAAAACTATGAAACCCTTACTGACGCTCAATTGAGGCGCAGGCGCAGCCAATGGAGAGTACCCCTCGTGGTTGAGCATTCCAGAATATATACGGCTAAACAAAAATTATAATTTTATTCCCTATAATTATAAAATAATTAAAAATATACTATTAATAATATGAAAGAATTAAACTTGTCTTACGGCATTGTTAAGATATTCTAATGAATGTACAACTTTTTTTGTTTTAAATTTGTTTTTTTTTCAACGCAATTGTCAGTATTGTATTTGTTATTTCTTCATTACGAATCAGAGATTTATTTATTGTTATATTTGTACTTATAGACTATTTCAATGATTCCGTGTTTTTTTTTTTAAGATAAATGAATAGATAATGTATTCCTGATTCACGTTAGAGTCAACGTAACTTGGTTCATTTTAGCTGCAGGGAGAATATTTTCGCAGTAGACTGCAATGATATTATAGGTACAGTTGGTTCACACTTAATATACCTCTGATTTTGTGTCATTGTCAAAATCAATTTGAACTTTGTTTTTGATACAGTAAGGGTGATTTTCGGTTGCTGCTATTAAGAACTCTGTCAATATCAGTGATATTTTTCCTCGTAACATAATGCTGTGAAAGGCATAATAACTGCGAACGGACTGTAAAAAAAGTTTTGTAAATATACAACATTTGATCTTCGGAAATGTCATAAATCAATTAATTTTGTAATGTCACACTATAAGTAGATGACATGTGGGAGTACTGAGTAGGACGGCATGTCGCAAATGTCGGGAGCGAAAAAGAGAAGTACAATTATTATGTTGCGTCCATTGCGCATGACAGCGAGTTAAGGTTTGCTGACTAGCCAAGTTTTAACGTGCCACTTGTGGAACGCGTATAAACGAGGTAGTAGTAGTACCCACCGTTCATCATCCCAATATGACCAAAATTATTTTACCTCGGACTAAAGCTGTTGACGCTAACGTAGCATCAGAGTGACGGAAAAATGTGTTAGTAACTTGGAGTAGAATTGTTTGACGGTGCACAGTAAGCCGACAGCGCTGAATTATGTAACTCAAGAAGCGCGTACAATACTCTCTACCTGTTTATCACGAGATTGTTATGTGCTTATCGAGGATTCTACTCACTGTTACTATTTAGTGAGGTACATATTTAGTACCGGCGGTATAATATCATTCTTTAACTTTTATACCCTTTAAGGGTAGACGGCCATAGCTATTATTCTACTAGTAAGTATCCGTCCCTTATGCCTCAACCACACTTTGAGATTGAATCCGTCAATTAGAAGAGAACAGAAGAATTATTTTGTTTCTTTATTTTATTTTTGTAATGAATCAGCAAGTGTGGTTACGCCATAATACAAGCAGTCTTATTTGCTTGTGATATAACACAAATTAATCAACTTTATGTTTTTATAGCTTACTTCCGTTTTTATTATAATAAGATAACAATAAAGTATTTGTAAATAAAACAGATTTTTATTAAAAATAAATTTCCTATGCTTTATGTTTGGAAAAATGTTTGCTAAGTTATGAAAAGGAAAGGGTATGAGATAATACCTTGGCGTATGTCTGGTTTATATCTAGTACCTACCCCGAGGATGTTCTCATAATGTAGTATTTTAATACATATGATAACATGCCTCATGCCAAACTGAGGCAAACCCCGTACAGGAAGCGAGACGACATTCGCTCACGCCAAGTGTGTCAACTAACATGAAACTGGCGCGTAAAGTCGTGTGAGTCGCGTCATCGTGTGACTTCATAATCATTAAAACGATCGACGCATGCAGTAGCATCCCCAAGGCTTTGCCTTTGTATGGCCAGAGCTTTAGATAGAGATTTCCTGAACAATTATAATAATAACTGAATAATGTTCTGTGGAAAAAGTTGCATGTCCGTAGTAAGGATTGAGGAGCCACATCAGATTTTTAAAATCTGATCTCACCATTATTTATCAGCAATGTAGCTGATTTTGCAGCAAGAATTCCAGATTTAGCAGCAAAATATATCACTAGTTATATTTAATGCAAAAGTGGCTCCTCAATCTAAACGTCTGAATTGAGGAGCCACCTGGAACTCGTTAAGTAATAGATGAATATTTTTGAAAATTTTGTATCATTTAGTAGCAATTGTGCATATTACTGTCTAAAAATTTAGCTTCTGTAGCGCTAAAATGAAAGAAAATACAATACTTATAGTATGGCTCCTCAATCTACACTCAAGAGGTGGATTTCTATTGGATGTGAGCGAGCAAATATATTCGACATAATGATCATTTAGCAGGTGTTGTGTTTGTTTTTGCAGTATAGGAATAAAATAGTAAAACAGAGTAAATTTTGTAGATGAACGCATTTTCTTTGGCTCCACAATCCTGACGTTCTAATTATATATGTTTGACTGTAGCCACCTGAGATCTCAACGAAATCTAAAGCCAGAGATACTAACATTTAGCAGAAATGTCTGCTATATATATCTGCACAGTTCAGCAATGTATATATTTTTGATTCTGAAAAAACAATACTTAACTATTTTCTTGTAAATTCAGTGTGAAGGGTGACCACATTTTGGGGGTACCTACAAATTAATATAAATTTGTAAAAAATGGCAACCTATGCGTTGCTGTATCCATCAGTGGAAATTTTATTAAAATAGATTTGAGAAATACGTGTTGCTTTGATTCGGTGATTTATTTGTTGAGTATGGCTTTTATTCAAAGCAGACGTTTTCAAGAAATATTAAACACATACTCAGAAGATAATATTAATATATAATATAATATTATTAATCTCACAATATATTAAACTTCAATCAGATTCTGCTTCTACTGACGGTGATATACACAAAATGAGAACCCAAATTGGCGTGCTGTATTTTGATACTACAGTAAATAGTAGCCACTGTGAATTTGCTTGTAACGTGTCTTACATTTTTGAATACGTAGCTTTGAATTACTGCTTAAGTGCCTTTTGTACAAAAAAATGTACTAATGATTCGTGCCATTTTATCCCAGGATCCAGGCAAATCGCATTTTTGCCTTTGAATTTGAACATAATTTCTGTTTTTGGCATCCAAGGTTTAGAAGATGCAACTTAAATCGCTGAAGAAAAAACCGACTGTACTGTAATATAGTCACCCTTCACACTGAATTTACAAAAAAATAGTTAAGTATTGTTTTTTCAGAATCCAAAATATATACATTGCTAAACTGTGCAGATATATATCAGACATTTTTGCTAAATGTTAGTATCTCTGGCTTTAGATTCCGTTGAGATCTCAGGTGGCTACAGTTAAACATATATAATTAGAACGTCAGGATTGAGGAGCCAAAGAAAATGCGTTCATCTACAAAATTTACTCTGTTTTACTATTTTATTCCTATACTGCAAAAACAAACACAACACCTGCTAAATGATCATTATGTCGAATATACATATTAATTGATCGCTCACATCCAATAGAAATTCACCTCTTAAGTGCAGATTGAGTAGCCACACTAAAAGTATTGTATTTTCTTTCATTTTAGCGCTACCGCGTACCGAAGCTAAATTTTTAGACAGTAATAAACACAATTGCTACTAAATGATACAAAATTTTCAAAAATATTCATCTATTACTTAACGAGTTCCAGGTGGCTCCTCAATTCAGACGTTTAGATTGAGGAGCCACTTTTGCATTAAATATAACTAGTGATATATTTTGCTGCTAAATCTAGGATTCGTGCTGCAAAATCAGCTACATTGCTGCTAAATAATGATGAGATCAGATTTTAAAAATCTGATGTGGCTCCTCAATCCATGTCCGTTTCCACCACGCGGCCAACTCTTAAAATTTGATGAAATTTTGCCAGGAATTAGTTGTAATTTGTTACAAAACACACCTCTTTTCCTGAATTTGTTACAAAAAAAACCAAGACGCTACGACCAAAAACAGTTGGCCGCTAGAACCGCCACTTGCCGTAGATCGCCCGTGATTACACAGAAACTAAATAATGCAGATAGGCGAATGATAAATCAAAAGAAAGGTCTTCATTTGTTGTATTTGTTACAAAAATAAAAATCATCAAAACTTAAATATACAAAAAGTTATGCTAAATTTAGTTTTCAGGTTAAGTGTAGGTACGTATCTCACCATAAAATCAAATTAATAGAGGCTAATGTGTATGGACAATTAGTTGCTAATTTGTTGCAGCAAATAAACAAGAAAAATACTAGAAAATAGGTTCAATATTATTTTTACAGTCGATTTTAGTTGGCCGCGCGGACGGCAGTATGCCTAAAATACAATGGCGTTTATTTCGTTATTAATAGTAGGTTCAAGCTTAGCTCTAGTACTAAACGACAGGTATCGTAGCCTAGTTTGGATAAATGAGGCGAATATAACTACAGGCTTTATATTTTAGGAGATATTCACTAAAATATAGTAGTATGAAACTGTATTAGAGTAGAGTGACCATACATTTTCATAATAAAGTGAGACTGAATCGCCATTATTGGAATGGGCTTATGTTTAACTTACCACCAGATATAGTAACATATAATAGACAAAATTAGTAAATGATCACCAAAATTAAACCCGCATTTTAATGTAAAATTATAACCAAAATTTTAACATCTTGCTATCCTATTTAAGCAAACTGACTCCAAATAAATCATTGTTAATCCAAAAGTAGTAAATGATCACCAAAATTAAAACAGCATTTTAATGTAAAATTATAACCAAAGTTTTTACATCTTGCTATCCTATTTAAGCAAACTGACTCCAAAAAAAAAAAATCATTGTTAACCCAAAAATAGTTAGTGAACACGAAATTATTAAGAGTGTACTACGTCAGTTCGACAAATGGGTGTGCGAATAACACTTGAGTGACAAAACTGTACTGCGACTCACCATAGTTTGAATGCACGCTTATGCGACACACTGAATCTAGTCGTTTCTAGCACTCGCCGGCCGCTACCGCGGCACCGCTCGCTTCGCTCGCTCGGCGTGTGCATAGGAGGTCACAGTTTTAACCTAACCTAACCTAGTGTACTATGTGAGCTCGAGTGTATCGCACAAGCGTGCATTCGAACTATTGTGAGTCGCAGTACAGTTTTGTCGTACAAGTTATGATTTGGTGATCATTTACTACATTTGGTGTTCGAATACAATTTAAAGAGCAGTCGTGACTAAAATAGCTAGTACTATTGTAATTTTAGACTTTATTTTTCTGGTGTCAAGTATATATTTTTGGTTAAAGAACTAAGGTTATCAAAGCATTTTATGGTGATCATTATATTTAATCCCATTGGAATGTTCGGTAGTCATATCTTATTTTTTTAGGGTGAAACTCTTTAAGACATCCTATAGCATACTTTATAAAAGTGAAATTCACAAATTGATAAAAATGTCTTTATTCAAAATCAGCATAAAGGCAAAAATCAAGTAATGCAAGTTAACAAAATATATATTTTTTTAATAAATTACCATAACATTTATGAATTAACTGAAACTAATGTAAGACACAGAATGTAGACACATTTCCTTACAGGTACTGATTTCAATTTTAGAATAATTTTAAAAATATAGTAAGTAATTTTATTTACGCCACATTTATCCAAACAAGGTTACGTTGCATGTCGATTAGTACTAGAACTAAGCTTGAACCTACTTTTAATAACGAAATAAACTCCATTGTTATTTAGGCATATTGCCGTCCGAGCGGCCAACTAAAATCTACTCTAAAAAATTATTGAACCTATTTTCTAGTATTTTTATTGTTTATTTGCTGCAACAAATTAGCAACTTATTGTCCATACACATTAGCCTTGTTACTCCAAAAAACTTCAAAACATCAAAGTTAATTAAAATCTAAACAACGCCGGACTAGGCCCCTGACTAGAAATATTCATAGAAAAGAAAAAGGTAAATTCTAAACTGTAGAACTGAAATGACAAAAACTTTTTTCTAAAAGAAGACTGCAATTGCAATGTAGCGCACTCAATTTTACTCACTGAACTACCGATTAGTATTAACATGAAAGAATTTTTCTTAGTTAGTGCTACAGAATTTATACGAGGCACAAAAATAGATCACTATGTCATTTTTAAAATAAAGGAGATCACCCATTCTGGGCTAATTTTTTTTTTTTTTGGGTGGCCCTCGATAATTCTTACATATTTTAAAAATATGTATAGAATACATTATGTTTTACTATGGCACCAAAGACGAGAACAATTTGGGTTCGAAGATTAATAGGATTAATAATTATTAGGAATTATATTTGGTACAAGTAATACGTTTTGCGCGTTCAGGTAAAAACCTGTTCTAATCTTGCACGCTCCGCGTGTCCCTCACTTCCCCCGTGCTCTGTGCCGTTTACTTGTAACACAATAGACACGCGCGCGCGAGTCGTCTCAGTCCGTTCAGTGACGCATCATCTGTTGCCTTGTTCACTACTCACTGTTTTTGCGAATCAGCTTATTTCTCGGCGTGTGTTATAAGGACTGTTTTTTTTATAATCTGTGACCATTGCGCAAATAACGGACTTGATGTTATCATGGGAACGTGTGTGTGTTGTAATCGTTCAGTTGTTAATAGAAGACGATCTTTATTGACGTCTGAGTTGTTTCAAAATAGGCCGCACTTACGATTGTATATAACAGAAGTTATACACCCTCGACAAGTAAGTATATAAGTACATATTTTTTGGTCAAATGTTAAAAATGTTTGTACTTAATAATTAATGTATGTATGTATGTAGGTATCTAAGAATTACCTGTGTACAACCCGGTTAAAATATCTCTGCACCTGGCGTCGATGACGTCACTTTTGTATTCTGATAAGGCGTGAAAAAGATAAGGGCACGTGTTTATTTGCCCGCTGCCTTACGATCTCGCCCCTACAAGGCGTCCTCGTGGTCAGGCTTTTAGTTACGATTTTTAAAGTGAATCAGTAACCGCTTTGAGTAAATCAATGCCAAAAAATAGATTCGAATTCATTTTGTTGTTTCTTTTCAGATTCTTCTGAATCATGAAGAATTTATCTGCCGTCCTTGTGTACAACGAGCAGACAGGAGAAGAAGAGCTGACGTTCCGCCAGCAGCTGACGTTCCGCCAGCAGCTGACGTTCCGCCAGCAGATAACGTTCCGCCAGCAGATGACATTGCGCCTGTTGATGCTGCTGTGCCTGTGGAAGTCGCTGAGCCATCGGCCAGAGACTCTTCTGTCCAAAGTAGCAGATATCGACGTGTTCCTTGCACAAGTTCGCGCTGCTTAATATTTGGTTGTCAAAATACCACCCGGCGTCGCTTGCCGAGTTCTTTACGGGCGAATGTTTTATGCAAGTATAACATATACATACCTAAAGATAGTCGTGTTTGTCAAGAACATTTGATCAGTTTTGATTGGGAACAATTACAGGAGGCACCAAATCTATGTACCGATTTTAGTGGGGCTTACTTAGATGATATAATAGATGTGTTAAAAGAAGAAAGGAGTTCCTTTCTAGACTTTGTCAATTATAGGCAAATGAGCCAAACAGAATTATTTTACTGGACAGGTCTTAGTCATGATCAGTTTCAACTTATATTGTCTGAAACACCTAGTCTGAGAAACCAAAAACGTCCTGAAGCCTGCCTAGGCATTTTACTAGCAAAATACAGAACTGGTGATTCGAACCTACGTCTAAGTAACATGTTCAGAATGCCAGAGTCTACTCTACAACGAAAACTTGGAATTGCTAGAAAATGCTTGCTTCGAGATTTTGTTCCTCGTCATTTAGGATTCGATCACATTAGTCGACAGGAAGTAGTATCCCGGAACTTATTAGTACCAGAAACGATTTTCGGTAATCCTGGGTCGCCGCCGGAAGAGAGAAAGGCAATCGTAATATGCGACGCAACATACGTTTATTGTCAGAAAAGCTCCAATTTCTTTTTTCAGCGGGAAAGCTATAGCTTACACAAATATACCAATTTACTGAAGCCATTTCTATTTGTAACTTGCGATGGAT
This sequence comes from Aporophyla lueneburgensis, assembly GCA_932294355.1. Lineage (NCBI taxonomy): Eukaryota > Metazoa > Arthropoda > Insecta > Lepidoptera > Noctuidae > Aporophyla > Aporophyla lueneburgensis. The sequence continues at coordinate 9,078,481 of OW028748.1, read as the reverse complement.
ATATAATTGATGTGACTGGCCCATATTCTGCTACATCATCTGATGGTCGTATCATGATGAATATGGCAAGAGACGAGAGTGGTTATGTGTTCAATTGGTACTTTCAAAATGAAGATGTCTTCATCCTTGACAGGGGCTTTCGAGACTCAGTTGCATCCTTAGAAGAATGTGGCTATTCGTGCTATTTACCACACTCTAAAGAAGTCGGTGCACTACAATTATCCACAGCTCAAGCCAACGAATCAAGACTTGTTACTATGTGTCGTTGGGTAATCGAAGTGGTGAATGGAAGATTTAAGCGCGATTATAAATTGTTCCGTCAAGATTTTTTCAATAGAGCTATGCCTCATATGATGGATGATTTTAGAGTAGCAGCCAGTCTCGTCAATGCATTCCATCAACCAATAATAGATAGCATACACGCAGAAGACTTTTTGGAAATCATACAACACAGGCGAAATATAGAGAACGATCTTGCCGATTATGTCATAGAAAATAATATGAACAGGCAAAGAGTTGTATTCCGACGAATGACGGCTGATGACCCAGAACTAATAGATTTGCCTCGTCTGAATGAAGAAGATTGTATTCTTTTTGCTTTGGGCATTTATCAGCTCAAATTAGCCCGATCATACTGTGGCGAGCACATCAGAGACGGGGTTTACACGATTGAACTGTATAATGATCGTAATATTATCAACTTGCCTAATGTTAATAATACAACGAGACTTCTAAGAGGTCGTATTCAATCGCGACATTCGAGGGCCAGGACGTACTATGTTTATATTATGGCAGATTATACGGAAAATGGCAGAAATGCAATTAAAAAATATTATTGTACGTGTCTTACTGGCAAAAAAACTCTAGGCTGCTGTGCTCATACCATGTCAATTATTTGGTTTCTCGGCTTGGCTAGACATCTAGATGAGCCCTTACAAACACCGGCAGGTTTTTTAGATTATGTTATCGTTCAAGATAATGAGCATAATATGTAAGATCACTGTATAAAAAAACAATAAATTGATACTTTTGTACCCTTTTCTTTGTTTTATTATAATCCGTACAACGCCTATTATATATATCTAGTTGGTTAGTAGATAGCAGTGTTGTAATCATAAAATATAAAAAATAGGGATCGAATTCAAAATGTATATTTTTTTAGCTGCTTTTCCTAACCCAAAAGTTGCCTGGTAGAAATTACTGCCAAGCAATAAGGCCGCCCGTTGCATTATGTTCTTTCCATTTTGTTATTTTATGAATACCAAAAACCATGAAAATCGGTCCAGCCGTTCTCGAGTTAAAGTGTTCGAACAAACCCGATTTTATTTTTTAAAGACCGTTCTATATCTTTGTCCCTAAATTAATTATAACGTTGTCACCATACAATTTTCTTTCTACTCCTGTAACCTTTCAAATAAAATGTATTTCATTCCTGGCCGCCAACTTTTTTTTTTTAGCCCGAGTCGCCCTACTAAATGAGTGATCTCCTTACTATATTTTTAAAATAATTCTAAAATTGAAATAAGTGCCTGTAAGAAAATGTGTCTAACATTAGTTTCAGTTAATTTATAAATGTTATGGTAGTTTATTTAAAAAAATATACATATATTTTGTTGACTTACATTACTTGATTTTTGCTTATATGCTGATTCAGAATAAAGAATTTTTTATAGATTTGTGAATTTGACTTTTATAAAGTATGCTATAGGATGTCTTAAAGAGTTTCACCCTAAAATATTAAGATAAGACTACCGAACATTCCAATAATGGCGATTCAGTCTCACTTTATTATGAAAATTTATGGTCACTCTACTCTAATACAGTTTCATACTACTATATTTTAGTGAATATCTCCTAAAATATAAAGCCTGTAGTTATATTCGCCACATTTATCCAAACTAGGCTACGATACCTGTCGATTAGTACTAGAACTAAGCTTGAACCTACTATTAATAACTAAATAAACGCCATTGTATTTTAGGAATATTGCCGTCCGCGCGGCCAACTAAAATCGACTGTAAAAAAAATATTGAACCTATTTTCTAGTATTTTTCTTGTTTATTGGCTGCCTCAAATTAGCAACTAATTGTCCATACACATTATAGCCTCTATTATTTAGATTTTATGGTGAGATACGTACCTACACTTAACCTGAAAACTAAATATAGCATAACTTTTTGCATATTTAAGTTTTGATGATTTTATTTTTGTAACAAATACAACAAATTAAGACCTTTCTTTTGATGTATCATTCGCCTATCTGCATTATTTAGTTTCTGTGTAATCACGGGCGATCACTACGGCAAGTGGCGGTTCTAGCGGCTAACTGTTTTTGGTCGTAGCGTCTTAGTTTCTTTTGTAACAAATTCAGGAAAAGAGGTGTGTTTTGTAACAAATTACAACTAATTCCTGGCAAAATTTCATCAAATTTGAAGAGTTGGCCGTGCGGTGGAAACGGACATCTCAATCCTTACGGGCATAAAGTTGCTTGATAGGCAAGTTGCGCCTAAAGTTGTTAAAATCCTCCAGCACTGGTTCGGAAATCAGGTCAATAATGTAAGATGGTCGGGAGCTCAGTGTGTGGTGAGGCAGGGAGGATTGAGGTCACCAAAGCTTTTCAATCTGTATAACGATGGACTTGTTACCGAGCTCAGCGGTCGCCATGTTGGATGCTATATTGATGATGTTTGTTTTAACAACATCAGCTACGCTGATGACATGGTGCTGCTAAGCGCGTTAATAGGAGACTCCGAGAGCTTACACGCATTTGTGAAACTTACGCTCATACACATGGCTTAGGTAATAGGTAGAACGGGCTGGTGTCCGCAACTCCACGTCTGAGCGCGTATTTTGCGTACGGGTGGGAAATCGGTTATTCGATCCACCCCAGCTCCTCGAGAAAGGCCAGCAACGCCTTGATGTTGCTGACTATCTCACGTAGGGTACCTGGGCTTTTTTTTTTTTTTTTTTCAGGATGGGAAATCTTCAAATGACTTCTCCCGCTCTGGGCGGAGCGGGAGGGCGTGTCAGACTTTTACTGACTAAAACCCACCCGTGTTCCATCAGTTGCCCATGTGCCAGGGTCACGGTATCTCTTTCGAACAATCACGCGACCCCGGCAGGCATCGGTCCTAGTAGACCCCTACACTGCTGCTGACATCTCTTTGAGGCGCGCGTGGAACACTGCGCGCCGTCGACCCGAGCCTGGTCCTTACCGGGCGGCGAGCCACCCATTGCTCGCCACCCGCAAGCTCGCGCCTACGGTGGCCGGGAGTCCGCAATCGACTCCCGACGCCCGGGGCGTCTCCTCCTGCGGCGGCTAGGGGCATGAGGGCGCAGAGACTGCCACTCCCTCACGCGCCCCGCCTCCTCCTTCGCGAGCATTACTGCTTCGCAGGAGGTGACGGCTTCCCATTCCCTCTCGCTCCGTACCATGGCTCGCACCAGGGCCGGACGCGAGAGGTCGCCGCCGCCGATCGCCTCCTCGAGGACACGGCGGTGCCCCGCCCAGGCAGGGCACACCTCCACCGTATGCTCCACCGTGTCCTCGAGACGATCCTCGCAATGGAAACACCCGGACGTATCCTCCCGCTTTATCCTGAACAGGAACCCACCGAAGCACCCATGCCCGGTGAGAACCTGCGTCAGGCGGAAGGTGAGGACGCCGTGGCGCCTCTCTGTCCACTCCTCAAAGAGGGGACTTACCGCCGCAATTGTGGCGTGCCCATAGGGTACCTGAGTTACCGAAGTATTTGGCCCTATATGCGGCGATCGCCGGGCAGTTTTGAAGCACGTGCGCTGCTGTCTCGTCGTCCTTAATGCAGGCCCTGCACAGCGGACTGTCTGTAACTCCTATGACAAATAGATGTTTATTAAACGACCCATGGCCAGTTATTGCTGCCGTAACCATACGCAGCTGTCGTTTGTCTAACCGGAGGACCTGTTTAGTGAGGCGGGCATCGATGGTGGGAAGATACACATGGCTTAAAATATAACATCAAGAAGAGTGAGCTTATGGTTTTCAATGCGGGTTCTAAGTGTCCGGCAGAGGTTCCAGTAAGGCTATGTGGGGCGCCCTTGGAGCGGATACACACGTTTAAGTATCTGGGCCATATTGTGACGTCTAACCTAAAAGACGACGCTGATATTGAACGAGAAAGGAGAGCGTTGTCGGTGAGGGCGAACATGATTGCCCGCAGGTTCGCTCGTAGCTCCAAGGATATGAAGATCACCTTGTTTCGAGCCTACTGCACATCTTTTTATACGAAGTCTGTGGGTGTCATATTTCCAGAAATCCTATAGCACTCTCCACGTTCAATATAACAACGCACTGAGGACGCTGCTGCGCCTGCCTCGCTTCTGCAGCGCATCGGGAATGTTCGCAAAAGTTTTTTTTTTTTTTGTGGGGCATCTCGTATTTAATCCTGAAAAGATTGTTACTACTTAAACGGATTGTGTTCGCAAAAGTCCGCATTGACTGTTTATATGCCAGCATGCGCAAGAGGGCGACTTCGATGGCGAATAGAGTGCGGGGCGGCAACAGTCTTCTTACCGTTGTTGCCAACAGGTTAGACGGGCCTTTCTTGCAGCACTGGCAGGCATTACATGCACCTGTCTATCGGTCTTAGGGCAGGTAAAAATTGTATTCTATAAAGTACTTATGTAAAACTATGGACAACCAATGATGTCTGATATAAATAAAGATCAAAATCAAGACCACTCTCAAAACGGTGAAGGAAACAGGCATGTCCTAGAACCAAAAATTCGAAGACATGTGACATCTACCAACCCGCACTGGACCCGCGTGGTAGATTATGGCCCACTCCCTCTCACCGAGAAGAGGCCTGTGTACCAGCAGTGGGAATAATATTGGCTGATTATGAATTAATGAAGACAGAAATCCAGAAATGTTCAAGTTGCATGCGTATTATATTGGCATAATCAAGTCTTTGTAGTGGTCATTGGCTCTTAGAGGATCTTTATCATAAAGTACAGACGCCAGCACATCAGGCTACCCGAAACTGTCAAATCCCAATCAATCTTGCACCTAATCCTTTAGCGATAAAATTGGAAACCTATTAAAGAAATTAGACATATTGTAGTAGTTTTATGTGCTGGCGTCTGTACATTTTGAAACTCATGCAAACCCGTTGTGGGACTTACATAAAAACCAGTAACAACATTATACCCCGAGGATCAATGATGTATAGAGAATACAGTTGTCATTTTTTGCCTCAGAAGGAGGGTAACCGTTTGCATGACTACATAAAATACATGATGGTGATTTCTTGTCTTGCTGCAAATACAAATAACCGGTAATGATGACACCACTCTGTCGTTCATCCATCATTGTACCTTTCTGCGCTATATATCACCAAACAACTTGGCGAAAAGCCATTAAAATAAATTGTGAAATATTTAGACGGAATGAATTAGCTTTATTCTTCAGACAAGTGGACAGAAGCTGTGTTATATCTGTTATTAAAAATTATAGAGTACTAGTCTATGATTCATCTTGGTTTTTGGTTTATGCAGTGGGCGGGGAACTCCAAGCGATACAAATATAGCTCCTAACACAACGCATTAAAGTTCCATCTCACAATACGGTACACAGTAACTTCTATTGTTCAATAATGTCATGTCAGTTCATGACAGTTAGTTTTTTTTTCGGAAGGTTCAAGAGAATTTGAGAACAGAAACGTCAGTCAATTTGTTTTGGTTAGTTTGATTTTGACGTCTTGGGTGAAAATTGTTCCTCCTGTTTATTTAACTATTGTACATTTGTGCGAAATCTGTAGGGTTTTATTGTAAAAACTGGCCGGATTGAGAGGCAACGATTACGACAGTATGGAAGTGGATCAGTTCGCAGTGGACTTGTATACCGGTGAGAGCTCGCGGCTGCCTCTCATCGACGAATCGTCGGCGTTCGGGACACAGGCGCCGAAAGACAGGTAACCTTCCACGAAAAGTGCATGTAAAAGACCATATGTGAAGGTAGCGTGACGATTGTGAGGTGGCTGAACGCGTGGTCAGCCTCCTTAAAAGGTCAACGCCAAGCGTTTCGAGTTATAAAAAAAGTTTCTCTATGTGCTCACCCACGCAGCAGTTATGTTTCTATGGCTTATAATTAATTACATTGCGATGTTTTCCGACATCGTTAGAGCTAGTCGGCCTTTTTTGTTGACTATTAAGGAGTTCCTTGTAAGGAAAAGCTCATAAATGTAAGTACAGGCGTGGTGGACATACAATTTGAATGAGGATATTTCATTGATAGTACAGAGTATGACTTATCTTTTGTTAGACCACAGAGCGCAGATAAGAGCTACAATAATGTTGCTTCATACACTGACAGTGAATATGTTAGCTGACATAAATATTTACTGTTTTAGTACTCAGTCAAGAACTGAATCTTTTTTACAGTAACAAATGGAATAAAGTGTATATTTCTTATATCAGCATTTCCCAAAGAACGGCTTGTGACTCACAAGGGTAGGTTGTAAGTGAATATCGGAGGACCTTGAAAAATATCATGATACCTCAACCAAATGGGGGCAAAAGCTGGATGGTCAGTGACGTACGGCGAGCGGCTAGCTTTTTGCGCCTATTTTTCGTCCTTTTAGCTTTAGCATCAACTTTTATTTGAATTGTGATAAATTTCATGCATTCATTATTTAGTTAAACACACTAGCTAGTATATAAAACTAAATAATGAAATAATTTGGATGCACAAAAAATATGAAGCAAATACAGGGGTATTTTTTTTTGTTATTGAAATAGCACTAATATATTAATAACTATTAACCCTAGAACCGTTTCCATACTAGACTTTAAGTAACAGTACCCAGGGGTGGTGCAGTACCCCAGTAAATAAAACACAATTTTTACATAAGCATAAACATTTTTTAATAATGAACTTACAATACTTTAATGGCACTTATTTAAGTCTCACGTAATACAATTAAACCTAAGTAAAAGGTACTTTTCTTAATAGTTTTGGGAAATCTTTTTTGGTGCTCTAAACATATAAAAGTCTTACATTTTTCACATCAAGTGCGCGATTTACGGTCTTTTGATTTGGGACAAGATACACATCTTCTAGAACTGGAATCTGAAGGAGTTGGAGCTTCAGAAGACCGCTTCTTTCCTATTATACCGCCAATACTTATTTGGAGATGCATCGGCAAAGTTTTGTATTGAAATTGTTCCTCCAAATGAGGTTTTATAAGGTCGTTAGCTAGAGTCTTCAGATATGTTCGTCTATTCTTGAAAACTTGTTTATCAGTGGTGTTAAATGAATGCAATAATATCATAGAATTGATTCCGACAATATTCAAAATTCCGTAGAAGACACGAAGGCTCCAGTGATGAGTTTTTCGAGCCACACTGTAGGTATGGCAAAGTTGGTCAAAAGTATCCACACCCCCCATCGTTTGGTTGTAAAAACTTATTATTTCCGGTTTTTTCTTTTTTCCTTTGCTTAGTTTTGGAGGTACATATAATAGCAAAGTAAGTTCGTTAGGAAAAGCAAACATTGATGTGTTATTGTTACGGTCTTTTGTTACCAAGAAATGGGCAGGTATTTGTGTTTTGTTTTTTTTTTTTTTCAGTGTTCCAACTGTTGTAATATTTTTTGATAGCAGTTTTTAGCAGCAGGGATTAAAGTAAACCAGTTATTATACGTGATATTTCTGAACAACAAATGTGAACAAAAATTTGCAAATATATTAAAAAGGTATACATTTTTTTAGAAATAAAGTAATGTGTAAGCTTATTACACAAATAAAAAATAAAAAATGTATCAAACAGCACAATAACATTCATTATTTCGTAAAAACCTTTAAATCATAGTTACATTAACTGTACCCAGGGGTACTGGAGTACCCCACGCATACCTTGCCACGACCACACATTAGCAGGACTACCACCCGACTGATGTTTCGACGTAACGCCCCACCCTGTGTGCATACGTGGCCGCACGAAAAGATCAGTTGTATAACAAAAAAAGTTATCGCAAATGTTTGATTTGTACCCCAGGGTACGGTTCTAGGGTTAAAGATATGAGTAGTAACTTTTTTATTCTACCTTTTTTTTTTCTCCATGACAGTGAAGGGGTTAGTCCTGTATTTGGAAGTTTCTGTTTGGTGGGCCAAGGTCCAATCAACTTTGGGAAATACTGCTTTATACTAATTTTTAGATTGATTAATAATAAATATGTGATTAAGAGTGTGAAAAACCCCGTGGAAAAACCATACCTACCCTCAGCGATAATATTTAAATATTTACTCCACAATAGCATCAAGTCCAATTAAACATGGAGACATGGAGTTGATAAATGTTTTCATTTCTGAAGTAGGTTTGTACAAACACTTTTACACATCAATCACATTTTTAAACTAGGTGAGGTCTGCATTTCCTATATGACTACTCTGAGAAGAAAGGCTGATACAAACAGGTGCAAGTCTCTTAAGTCCAGACATAATCTTGGTCACATCATGTGAAGACAATGTAGATTGGTGTCTGTAATGATCTTTTGTGGAAAGAACCAGTGGGTCTGTCCAGGCAGTGCATGTATTTGTCACTAATCATGCAGCACAACTTAGAACTTAAGGAGCTCATCTATTCAGCAAACAATACCAGAGAAAGGATATTTGGGTAGGCCACATAGATTACTGAAACTGCCAGATCATGATAACAACTAATTGTAAAAAAAGAAAACAGTAAAAATAAGCTGCAAACACCCACAATTGATTTGAATTAAAGTGATGTAATCAATGTAGCCAATGGGGTTGAAAGGTTCTGAGTGGCTCCGCATACAGGAAGACGTAGAGTTGAAAGGCCTCCCACAAGGTGACCTTATGAAGGCTGCAGGAATCCGCTGGATGCGGGAAACAAAAACCTAGTCAGCACAAAACTGGGTGAAGTGGCGGAGCTTGTCCTTTGTCCAGCAGTGGACATCTTTTGGCTGAAATGATGATGATGATGTAATCTCAAATAATTCAATAGCTAGTTCGAAGGAAGGTTACAAGTGTTCTTTGGATGGAAGTAAGCCCAAAAAAGACTTGTGGATATCCGTAGTATACCTTTCCTAGCTAAGCGCCAGCCATAGCCATTCAGTGATAATAATATATTAAACTCTGTTGACAGACTGATAGCCATATTAGACCAAGTGGAGATGCGTGTAGAGCGGCTGCGGCGTGACACGGTCCGTATTGAAGAGGAGCGTGATTCCTTGCTGTCCACCCTAGACAGCATCAAGCATTCAGAGCTGCTGGGCGATGTGACTGAATGTAAGTAGTTAACATAACTCCTGTATTTTCCGTAGAGTTAGGCTGAGATGCAGCTATATCTAGTACAACCACATTTCTCCATCACAATATTATTACGATTATCTGAGTTGAAAAGAATTCATGTCAGTAATAATAAGCTATGTTTGAGGATTGTCCTTATTGCTTAAACTTAAACCAATACCTTTAAGCAGCAAGTACTTGACTAGACAAAAGAGTAGCCAAGGATTGAGTTGTTAAGTGTATGATTGAAGAAACCAATGTACAGCAGTGGAGTGTGAGGCGAGCAGGGCCTACTGTGATATGCTTGATTAACACATTTTTATAACAGTTTGGGAGCAAGAACCGTGACAAAATGTGTAACTCAAACCAGAGGCTGTGCTTGCCCCGCTGTATTGTAGTCCACTGCTAATGATGATAATGATGATAATATTTGGCTGTTCATTGTGCTATTGTTTGTAGTAATTTTGTAATAATTAAAATTGTGCTGCATATTTTTTTAAATATTAGAAAACAAAAACATTTTCTACTTTTTAAGTTTAACTCCGTGATTCGATAGTACTATAGAGGGAAAATCTTTTTGCAGCGGGAAAACAACCATTAAAATTTCAGTTAGTGTATAATATAAAGAGTATTCTACCCATCTATGTGATAGAAACGTTTTTGCAAGTACCCTATAGTTTCTTGCACCCGCAAATATCTGTGTTTTCAATGATCATGTCTTGTGCAGGTGATAAGGATGACATAACCCGGTATGCGGAGCGCATCCTGGCGCGTGCTATGACGGTGGAGGTAGCCGTGCGCACCGACAGGGATCCCCAACAGGAGGAGGCCTTACACCAGGTAAATATGCTAGTGGAACTCTTGACCACCAGGCAAATTTTCAGTAGCCTAAAATCTCCAGCTCAAATCTCAAACTCAGGCTTAGATCTCAAGTGCGTATGTGGCACCTCCCCGCAGACAAAGGCCCACCTTCCATACTACGCTGCATGCGTTGTCACATGTGCATTTGATGGAAACACTCTTTAACGTTTGTGTATCGAAAGCTTTGATAACTACGACAAAAAAAACTAGCGTGTTCTTTAAAAACGACACATGACTCTGATAACGTGATGCATAGTTATAAAAATGCGGGGTTTATTCAGAAATACGCGGCAGATATATTTAAAAAGACGCACAGTCATGCATATATTCTTTTCGATTGTCCGTTTTTCTTTTGTGGGTACTCATCAAATGACGTTTCCTACTCTGGGCGGAGCGGGAGGACGGGCGTGTCAGACTTTTACTATCTAAAACCCACCCGTGTTCCTTCAGTTGCCTGTGCCAGGGCCACGGTAACTCTTTCCTGCGACCTTGTCAGGGTTTTCGATTTTCCTAGAGTGTCAAATATGTATAGCATAAGTTGGTATGACTAATTAATTATTAGAAATTCGTCATAATAATTGAATTTAACCATACCTTTTTGCAGTTTAGATATAGGTAATGATGACGCATGACATTTCGTGTTTTTACCAAATTAGGGTTTTAGGTATGAATAAACTATAGTTTGTAGATTGAATTTATCGGCCCCATGACCTCTACAGTCCCCTTAATCGCCTTTCACGAAACCCACGCGAAGTAATTCGATTATTCGTAGACTAGCCGTCACAGCTAAATACTAATCTTTTCATTAGAAGTTGTATGTGCAGTCTGGTATTACAAAGACTTGAGTGTGCACATCGTGCATTTCTATCTTCATCTATTTGATGCGTCATAATAATCAGGTCGAGAGACAACATCCGGCAGCGATACTCATCAATATACCGTGAGAACTGTCAGACATTACTTAACTAAAACATTAATCCACTAAGTGCTATGTACATTTAAACTGGTTCCAGCTTCGCGTAACTTAGGCTTTTTCTCTCAGGCACTGAGGCAACCTTTTATTTTTTTTACATCTTTAAAAATACTGGTGTAATGCAATAATTAAGTTACACTTATAACACATTTTTTGTTAAGAACTGAATTATTCACTTATACTAATTGTAAACAACGAACGTGTTCTTCAATTTAAGAATTGCAATAGTTTTTTTTTATTTCAACTCGTTCTACTAAACTAAATTTAACTTAGCAATATACCTATGAGTTGGATTAGGATAATCTCAATGAATAGGGTCCCGGCTGTCGTTACAACTACTCAGAAACCCGAAAGTCTGAAGACCAGATACTAATGGGTATCCTGTTACCCAAAAACCGGCTTCTGGAGGCCAGATAGGCAGTCGCTCCATGTCGTCGTTTCAGCCGTAAAACGTCGACCGCTGGTCTTAGGCCTCCCCCAATTTGGGGGGGTTTGCCATAATCGCCACGCTTGGCAGGTGGATTGGCGATCGCAGTATGGTGGTAAAATGCATAGAGAACGCTGCTGCCCATTCTCTAACTTACTAGAGAATGGGCAGCAGCTTTCTCTTAGTCGCCTGTTACGACACCCACGGGAAGAAATGGGATGGTGCTATTCTTTACGTCCCGCACCACACGGTACCGCTCCATGTAACATACTAAAATTCAGTTGCATGCGGTAAGACTGGAAGCCGACCCGAACTTTGTTGGGAAAAGGGCTAGGCAGATAGATGTAGAGTCATCTTAATTTTTCTGTCCAAGTCTGGGTGCTTACTCTTGATTTTAATTCCGATCGATTGACATTGGAATTTTGACGTTTCGTAATTCTTAAATTCGACGCTAGCGCTAAAATGTGTTTAAACTGGGTGTCTATTTTGGAGAAATAAGTGGAATCGAGATCGGGCGTTGTTGTTGTTCCAATGTTGAAACTATTGTTTTTCAAGAGAACCGAATCAAGTGTATGCAAAATTAACATTGGAATCGTATTGGCTTTAGATTGGAATAAAAACGGTGGTCGTTACGAAAACGACGTTTGTATCGTGTACCTACCTACTTTAAAACAAGCGTGGATTCCTATAGAAGGAACTCGAGGATAAGTTATAATTATGATTTTATATAATTTTTTCCTTTATTGTTATTAATTCTATCAATCTATTAAATTCAATCAATTTTAATTTTTGTTCATAATTTATTAATCATATTTTAATTTTTCTTAACATCATCGCTATGTTGCTGGTGTCAATATTTTGTAACAATTTACTTATTGATATTATTTTATCAGTGATTATATAAAAAAAAAATACATATAACTTTTGTTTATTAAATTCTTAACAATTTTTACCAATGTCAACGAATCTGAATTTCATCAATTTTAATTTTGCATGTAAATAATGTTACTGTTTTTTTTCTACCAATGTTACCAATTTCTCAATGTTTAGCGGTTATCACCAAAAAGGTTAGCTTATTTCTCTGAATTATTGTTTCATGCATGTGGTGTTTACCTTTAAGTAACTGATGCACTGTTGCTTTTTTATTTTCTCAATGTATAATTTATTGTATCAGTGTAATCAATTGTTGGTGAACGTAATAAAAAAAGTACTCAGTAACCCATCAAGGGACGACTGACATCATCATATCAGACTATAATAATGCTTATGATAACTGGGTATATCCTTCCAATGACCGCTACAATGAGCGATCAGAGCCAGACGGCCCATTCACATTGATCATTATAAAATTACTCAATAACCACTATTATGCTCTACAAATAATATGAATCATATAATTTGAAAGTCGTTAGCTTTATTTTATCGATACCTACGTTGAGTTTGAAGGAAGTAGGTACTCGATAAACAGATAAACCAACCAGGAAAATGTTTCGAATTACGTTTATCTTTTTTTGTTACTAAGGAATTCATTAAATTTAAAATGCAGCATTGTACTGTGTAGGTTTATTTTTGTAAAATAAATAATTACGGTAAGCGGGTTAAAATACATTAAGTGGAATGTAACCGTCGACCCTGACTTACTAGCCGGGTTAAAATGTCAATGCTAGTGTTACAAAAATATATTTTACTGTGTTGCTGTCGGTACACAACTCTTTGTGTTAAACTCATTTTTTTTTGCTACCAAACGAACCTTCATACAAATGTATTTATTATAGGTACGCACGTCGATATATTGTCTAGCTATATATTTCCAGTTTAAGCTGGATTCTCATTGTACGAAAAGCCTATACAATGAGAGGTCAGCTAAAACTGGAAATGTATAGCTTGAAATGTCGTCGTGCGTACTATATACCAACTTCATTCTGCGCAAAAAACTGCACCTATCATAGATTAAATTTTTTGCGCAGAATTAGGTAGTAATTTTAGTCACCCGGAGATAATTTAAGTTAAAATTAGGTAGATATACATAAATAAAGCAGGTCGTTAACTGCCTAATCTATTTCAAGGTGAAGCGTAGACACTTTTTAAGTCTTCGTCCGCGCTAGTTTTTAAACCCAAACGAAACTGAAAATACTATACCGCCCCGAGTATAGCTTAGCATGGCTTCATGCTACCTACGTATGTATCGAATCTTTTAACTAAAATCTAAGGAACCTAAATGCCACTAGATTCCAATCAATCAACGATGTTACAATCAATATGGACGACGTATAAAACAAACATTCGACAAGAAACACTTTAATTAATCATGCAGTTTTAGTGTGTGCACGACAACACTAATTGATTATTACTGACAATACTTACACACAAACACGCCATCCCTAGTAGGATAAACAGAAGTGTTTTGCCTCGTATGGCGGCGGCACTAGGGCATAACTTACGATAAGTGGTGCGCGATACGAACTGCGCACATGGTTTTGTATCTGCACACATTCTACACACAGAGCTTGTAAACAAATTGAAGTATTTATGTACAGGACGAGGCTTATTTATTTTTATCTCACTGATAGGTTCGCCAACGTGATAGTTGCTACATACATAAACTCACGCCTTTTTTCCATGAGGGTAGGCAGAAACTACGTGACCCCACATGCTACGATACTTACAAACTCCTTCTGTCTCGTTTAGGTTCATACATCGGGTCATACACACACGCCGGTTGCTAGTAGGTACTACGCACCTGACCTTTCTGAAGAATATCACAAATAAGCTCACCATATGTCCTCCGAGGTCGTCCATTCCCGGCGTTTCCTTCATTCATCCTCTCATCATGACCAAACGTTCGCCTACATGATAGTTGCTCTTACCGAAAAACTGCCAGCACTAAATGAACTACAAAAATACGCTAGCTCTGGTTTAAATACAGGTCTTCTTATGATAGCCAGAAAGCTACATAGCATCCTCTGGGCAAAATAGATGTTATAGAATGATGTTATAGGAGCAAATGCCTTTTACTCCTCTAACAAATATTTAGAGGCCACTCATATTATCCAACTCAGAATGGAGATATTGAGTTTGTTCTTTATTGTGGAATTGCCAAAGCTAAAGAAAGCGTGTTGAAGTGTGGAAATACTTAGGAGCCCAGATAATTATGTCTAACCACACTTCAACAGGCTTTATTTAGCTTCGCTCGGCCTTAACCTCAAGTACCCAGACGCCTTTGTTTCTTCAAAGCCAATGCAGCATTCGTTCAATTACACAACAGTTCAGTCAATCATGAATCTTGTCATCTGGGCATCTGCAGTAGTCGTTAATGAGTAGATTATTTGCATCAATCGACTGTTATCTTCATAATTACATAGTTACGACAACATGAAGACAATAATAGATACAGGCAGAAGGTGCACAAAGGAAGCCTTCTACAACAACTTATAGACAAAGCTGCGAATCCACTGCCTAGCCTTTTGTCAACTAATTTGAGGTCGGCTTAGTGAGAAAATAAAATCGAACCCTAAGGTTCGGAAAACAGGGGATGATTGATTGTTCACTCACTGATTGTAATGTATAAACACGCATAACTTTATACAGAGTAGTCCGATTTTGATAATTATTTTTGTGTTGGATAGGGTATACCTTGCCCAGTATTATTAGCACATTAAAGCCACAAAAAAATATAAAATAAAAAAATCGCTCCATGTATAAAAACTTTTTAACAAAAAATTAAACCGCCGAAAACTGAAAAGCATAAAATAATAAACCTTAAAATTATGAGTCGGCGCTTTGAGTGATCCTTGTTCATTGATTTTTCAGCGCCGACTCAAAATTTTAAGGTTTATTATTTTATGCTTTTCAGTTTTTCGGCGGTTTAATTTTTTGTTAAAAAGTTTTTATACATGGAGCGATTGCCGATCTGACCTCCACAACCCAGTTACTGGGTAACATTATCCTTGGTAAGACTGCTTGTCAGACATTTTGCCTGATCTGGATTTGCTCTACGAAGCTCAAAGGGGTCTCGATATAAATGTATTGGATGGTCACCCATCCAAGACCCGACTCAAAGCACATCAAATTAACAAAAAACAATTGTGCTGAAGAGTCGATTCATTTTATAGTTTCGTCCCGATTCACCCCTGCATCCCTATTTACCCTGTTACATGGTACTTATACTGGAAAGAATATTGTTTGTATCTACCTCCCTATCGGGAGTCGTTGATCAATTATCATTTTGTCATCCAGCAGACGATTTATTTCTAAAAGCATTTGCTTTCGGTTTAGAACAACTTTATTTCTCATAAAGAATTGCAGAACAAATTCACTTACTGAGAAACAATATTAGAAACTAAGATTAAATGTTAGAGCGCACAGATGTACGTATATAAAATAACAAAACAAACAAAATAGAAAAAAAAAATGAAATAATGTGGGTAAACAGAAAACAACTCGATCGTAACTCAAACAAAACACAGCAACATGGATGTGAGTTTGATTTTTACTGGATGTGGCATCGATGGCATAGTCTGATAATAATAAGTTGGTAGGTTTATTATAATAAGACCATTTTATTTTTAGTTTATTACTCTTTTATATACATTTTGGGTACTTTTGGGTGGTTCATAAAAATATTTTTGGGATTGGATTTTATTTATTTTTGTTTCAGTAAAGTAATTGGTAATGCATATTTAAAATTTAGAAGCCTATAGTTAATTTATATATTTTGTGTATTTTATTTATGCTAATATACATTTTTATTTTTGCTTATTCACTCATTTGTATGTATTAATTGTGTGAGTTTTTAGTAGCTTTTTGAACCGGGCATAACTTTGTTCTTTCTTTATTACTGATGGTAATTTATTATAAATTGTAACACCCTCATACTCCAAATTTCTTCTTCCATAGTTAGTTCTAGGAGGGCGGGTCACTAAGTAACTAGCACGTCTTAAGTTAATCTTTCGTGTTTGTTGCTTTGTTACAAATTTGATATTGGAATGGATTTCTTTATTCAATATTTTACGAATTAGAATACATGTGTAGTAAATGTATGTTTGTTTTATATTCATTATTTTTGTTTCCTCGTATATCTTTTCAGTAGGTGTCCGAAATTTATAGTTAAATAAAATTTTAATTAATCTATTCTGAACTCGCTGAATTGGATCTATATTAGTCTTCGCTGCAGTACCCCAGATTTCAATGAGATAGTCGATATGAGGCTTAACCAGAGAATTATATATAAGGTATCTTACTTTTCGAGGGAGACAATTTGTTATATTGCGTAATGCCCCTGTGAGTGTACTTAGTTTAAGTTTAATTTTTTCCAGGTGTGGCTTCCAGGTTAGGTTACTATCTAAGATAAGTCCGAGATATTTTTCTTTAGGTTTTCGTTTAAGTAGTTGGCCGTCTATTTTAAGTTCGAAATTGTCATTCATTTTTTTATTTTTTGCAGCAAACATTACATAATTTGTTTTTGTAATATTAATAGTTAAAAGATTCGACTGAAACCACTCATTCAACAAATTAAGATCATTTTGAGCGTCGGCTATTATAGCTTCGACTGAGTGTCCAAAGTAAAAGAGACTTGTATCGTCTGCATAAAGGGAGATATCGCCTTTGAGACCCAATTCACTAATACTGTTAATATAAATAAGGAACATTAGGGGGCCCAATATTGATCCCTGCGGAACGCCAAAATTCAGGACACGGGGATTGCTTTCATAATTACCTATTTTAACTATTTGTTTACGGTTTTCCATATATGATTTAAAAATTTCCAGAGCTTTACCTGTAACACCGGTGAGTTCTAGTTTTTGTAATAATTTGTCATGACTGATGGTGTCAAAGGCTTTTTTAAGATCAATAAATATACCTAACACAATTTGTTTTTGATCTATTCTATTTTTAATTTTGGTTACGAGGTCAATTGTAGCAGCGAGAGTATTTGATTGAGGTCTAAATCCATACTGTTTACGGTAAAAGAAGCCTTTTGAAGTAAGGAATGATTCTAATCGGTTATAAAGAATCTTCTCAAAAACTTTAGAAATCACCGGGAGAACCGAAATAGGGCGATAATTGCACGGGTCAAATTTACTTCCGGATTTATGAATTGGTACAACTTTTGCAATCTTTAAATCGTCGGGAAAAATACCTCGAGCCATATAATAGTTAATGCAGACTGTTAGTTCCATAGCAATAATGTCATTTACGCATTTAATTGATTTTGTACTAATACCATCAATGCCTGATGCAGTATTACAGTCCAAATTTTTAATTATGGTAATAACTTCCTTTGGAGTTACTGGTTTCAGAAAATGCAATTCCGTTGTATCAGTAAGTGTACAGTCTTCTGAAATTTGACTTACATTTGATTTTTTTGAAATCATATTTGCTAGGGTTGAGCCAATAGTCGAAAAATATGAGTTAAAGCTTTCACATATTTCTTTTTGGTCCGTAATGGTACCAGTTGCCAATTCAAGTTTGTCCGGTCCAGTTTTTTCATGCAGTTTATTTTTCGACAAATCGTTTATGAGTTGCCACATTTTTCGTGGCTTACTTGAATTTTCTTCGAACCTCTTTAGGTAATAATCTCTTTTCGCTTTTCTTATGTTGTGTGATACTCTGGCTTTTACATGTTCATACTCCGCTTGTAATCCCGTGTCGACCGCATTTGTTTTATATTCCTGCCATAGAATGTTCTTCTTATTTATCTCATCAAATAGCTCTTTTTTAATCCAGTCTTGCCGCGGAGGATTCAAAACTTTACATTTTGTGATTCTACATTTATTTAAACATGATTGTAATTTGTCTGCCAGTTTATTATAATCAGCGTCTTCATAATTTTTAGGATATTCATCCAGGCATCGATAAAGTTTATTGTAGTCTACTGAATTGTATTTCTGTTTTATAATAGGTGGTGGTTGGTATTGCTTTATCTCTAAAAGTATTTGTTTGTGGTCAGACATTGAAGATTCCATGGTGACAAAATGAAAATTATTTTCACTTAAGTTACAGGAAACATGGTCTAACAGTGTTTTGGTTGATGTCGTTTCGCGGGTACAGTGTTTGTGCTTTACTTGCCAAATTCTAGAGCCACTAGTTTTATTATTTTTGTGTTTCTTGCTGACCATACAAACGAATAAAAATACAATATGCAGTTTCCGTTTTCCCGAATTTAAATTTTTTCCCGGCTACTTTCAAAATTTTTCATTCCGTGAAAACCTGATCCAGAATATCACAAATTTTTATAACAAAAATTGCCGAATTAGGTTCAGCCGTTCTCAAGTCATGCGCACCAACGAGCATTTCATTTTTAATTTTGATTTCTGAGAATGCTGGTCAACCTGTAATTGCGAATGTGAAAGTCCAAGGCTATTGTTGGTACCTATAATACTTAAGATACAGAAGCTGTTATAGGACCATCATAACTAACATTGTTTTGTAATGCTTTCACGCTAAAACAGCTGAACAGATTTGGATGAAATTTGGCACACGGATAGATCATGACCTGGTTAAGGACATGGGCTACTTTTCACCTGGGATGGTAGACAAAGTCTCGGATAACAGATAGTAATAAATTAATAAGAGCTATGTGCAAAGCTTCAGTTTTCATTCCGATCCAGCCCGTCCCTTGCTGCCCTCTTCTAGCGATGCCCTAAGCCGAGGTCCGTACCTACCCCACAGGGTCCCTTTTAAGTTTTAAGTTTTTAAGCCCTGGCTGGAGGCCTTAATTTATTAAGGTAGCCACAGTCAAGTCCGGTTAAGCAGCCGAAAACCTCATAGGATGACCAGCAAGATGTCATTCTGAAAAAAAACTGCTGTTTATCATAATTCTATAGAAACAGTGAAACTTCTGTGCCAATAAATGTAACGCAGAAACAGTCACAACAAAAAACAACGATGACATAATACATTTGTATGAGTGCGATGTCCTCTCCAAATGACGCACCATTGTTTACTAACCATAGCTACATGCGATCGCATTTAGATGTCCTGTCTAGTGTTATTGTGATGGTGCTGTGGGTAAGGGTAAGGGTTTATGTGGTGAATGCTCGGTCACGGGATCGATTCTTGTACTACGAAAGGTCACTTAAAAGCACATCAGTGTTTTGGCATTTGGACAAAGTCGATTTTTATTTGGACAGCTATTGTGGGCTTGTATAATTTCTACAGTGGGCGTCGGCAGCGTTATGATAAGACAAATGTATGGATAATATATGAAGGCCCTTTTAAATATCCGTCCACGATAACGTTAAAACGCCACATATTTCCATTTTTATACATTTTATGGACGTGAACGTACACGATAATATCGTCACGTTAGATATTATAGATTACTGCCGTGATTCTTAAAAGGCAACCTTCTGACAACACTGATTTTTGAAAACACCGCGAAAGCAGTCTTCAATTTTTTTTTGTTTTTATTGTGTGTAAAAATTGATCCAGTAACACTAATTAAAATACAACGGGCCTTAATAAAAAAACCTACCATATATGTCATATTTCTTACGCAGATTTTTTAAGTAAAAAAAAAAAACAAAATGAAGACTGTTTTCGCGGTTTTTTTCAAAAATCAGTGTTGTCAGAAGGTTGCCTTTTAAAGAATCACGGCAGAGAAGCGCTTGTTGGAGTCAGACTATTTTACTCCTAGGTAAATAAAACCTACAATAATATACAAAACGACATATTTGGAAGTTACAAATACATAATCAGCCTATAATGTTCCCACTACTGGGGCTTGGCCTTAATCCACCACGCGGACCCAGTGCGGGTTACTAGAGGTCATTTCTAAGAACTTTCGGTTCTAGATGTCCTAGTACCGAAATTTCAAAATTTCTAAGAAGCCCGTTTCCGCACTGTGTTTTCCTTTACCGTTTTGAGAGGACTGGTGATGAAATAATTTACACAAAATAAAGCGACTGCCTGGGTTCGACCCCTCGACCTACAACTCGTAAGTCGGGGCCATACCACTGCTTACTGCTATCTCAGTGAGTTCAAATAATTACAAATAATTAGCATAAAATACCATTGTAACCCCAATTTCAAGTGTTTTTGTCGTGACTAGAAACCATATCCGCTCTAATTTTGCTATGTGATGCTAGATGGCGCCACTGAAACATGGGATCACAATTTTGCCATGACATGTGTTCGCATAGTCTCTCTATTGTATCTTTAATGCTTGGTTCCTATCCTATATTTAAAAAAAATCGTTTTGCATACCAATATAGCATTTATATTGCTAAAGTGGGCATATAAATAGAAACCAATAACTGGACGTAAATTTTATAGGAATCGGCCGTAGGTATATCTCTTTGAATACAACAATATTTTTGTTGACTGCCGCCTACAGGCAACATATTTATTTCCGTGGATTGATTTATAACACAACCACAATGACCAACTTACATAATTTACTGTTCTTTCATTCCTATATTTTCATATAATAACCGCTTGTTAATGCGGGCCAGACATAACTTTTATAATTAGCTACAGCACGTAATGTGAAGACTCTTTGCATTGTTCCAAGTACTTACAGTTTAATTAAGTAGGTACAATGATTATAAAAATACTGGCTTTTGCACGCGACTGCGCCCGCGTGGAGCTCGTAAATTATCCCGCGGCGAATACTAGGTTACAAAGTATCAAATGTGCTAATCCAGGTTACAAACTATCTTTGTGCCAAATCTTATCCAAATCCGTTCAGTTTTATTTCCGTGATTGAGTATCAAACATCCGAAGTTTCAATACTTTCACACTTATAATACTTAATAGCTTCGATCAATAATAGCACTAGATACAGGATTAGGAACAAAAATACGTCGCTAAAGTGGCCACGTTTACACACACATAGGCATTTACATTTCTTACTACGAAATATAGAAAAAAGTTTTATATGATTAACAACTCCAGTTCATTATAAACCTTAATACTCAAGCATAAAGTTTAATTACGATTGCAAAATATTTATATTTAAGTCCTTCTGTCATAGGATAAAGGTAAAAGCAATAAATTTTAAATGTCGCTTGAAAATAAATAATCATTTTTATAATAAGTACAAAAATATTTATTCTAAAATTAAACTTAAAACACAAGCAATAAGGTTAAAAACATTTTGTTGACAATTTAGTGCTTATTCTATTTTGAAACTAGACGTAGTTCTTGGTACTACATTTCAATGCTCAGAACACAGTAAGATTTAGAGTAGCAGAATAATAATAAGTATTTTTTTTTAGGCTAAGGTTCGTTTTATAAATGGTAGCAAATATTTTTGACCGATTTAAAAAAGTAGTAGGACTAAATTAGTACAATAGATATTTTATCAAGACATTGCTATGAATCGTCTGAGGGTTGGCTCATTGTAATCAACCCGTATATAGAAATGAGTGCGTCTACTTATGTACGCGATTTAGAAGTTATCACACTAGTATTATAAAGGTGAAAGTTTGTGAAGGTGTGTGTGTGTTTGTATGTTTGTTACTTCTTCACGCTCAAACGGAGATAGCTTACACCCTGGATTAACACATAGGCTACTTTGTGCGTTTACATTAGAGTAGTCATAGCCAAGGCGCCATAGTCATTAATTAATGTACCTGTAATTTAGGAACTGCTGTTTTAATCAGTCGACGTCAGTTAGTATTTCCGGATATATCCGATTTATCAAAGTGATCCGAACATATAACCGAATTCTTAGCTGGCTTATAAAAGTCATCTCTTCTTTCTCTGGCGACAATCGAGATCCATTCTGCACACGTAAATGGATTGCTAGGAAAGCTAAAATAAAAAAGGAAAGCTGAGTATCTAATGAGAGTCCAACAAACAGACACAAAAGTAGCATCAAAGAATTTTTAACCAACCAGTTTTGAAGATCTGGTTACAATTTTTTTTAAAGTATTACAATACAAATCTACTCCATGCATTTACTGTCCTGTTGAACAAAAGTTTGTGCGTATGTTGGTGAGCCTTGGCCAAACATTTGTAGTGGTGGTTTAAAATCGGTAATTTTGTTCAAAACGTATTATTTGCTAGTTTAAAGATTAAAATATAACTTATTCTTCATGTACTTACTGAAAGTAAGATATTCCGGCCGCTATATTGCTTTTTCGGGGATTATTTTTGCAACTTTTAAATACACACTGCGGCATTGTGAGACGTGTTTACATTGGCTGTGTTTCAAGCCAACTAAACAAAATAAGAGCTCAAGTCTCAAGTGCGCTTATATTTACCGAGACGTATTTTTTGCGCCGACCCGATATCTAGTGCTATTATTGATCGAAGCTTAATAGCTTCTGCCCGCGACTTCGTCCGCGTTAAATATTTGCTACCCTGACCCTTCCCGTCGCATCGCAGCCTGCCAGTTTTCGTCCATTTTTTTTGTTGCTGCTCCGCTTCTTTTGATCGTAGTGTGATGTTATATAGCGTATAGCCTTCCCCAATAAATAGGCTACCCGACTCAAAAAGAATTTTTCAATTCGAACCAGAAGTTCCTGAGATTAGCGCGTTCCACCCCCCCATTTTAGGGAAGTGGGGGGTTAGAAAGAGACAAAAAGTAGCTTATGTCACTTTTCATCCCTTCAACTATCTCCACTTAAAAAATCACGTCAATTCGTCGCTCCGTTTTGCCGTGAAAGACGGACATACACACTTTCCCATTTATAATATTACTAGCTTTTGCCAGCGGCTTCGCCCGCGTGGAGGTTGGAAATTATCCCGCGGGAACATACTACCGGGATAAAAAGTAGCCTATGTCCTTTCTCAGGCTCTAAACTATCTGTGTACCAAATTTCATTTAAATCGGTTCAGTAGTTTTAGCAGGAAAGCGAGACAGACAGACAGACAGACAGAGTTACTTTTGCATTTATAATATTAGTATGGATTTATAATATTACTAGCTTTTGCCAGCGGCTTCGCCCGCGTGGAGGTTGGAAATTATCCCGCGGGAACATACTACCGGGATAAAAAGTAGCCTATGTCCTTTCTCAGGCTCTAAACTATCTGTGTACCAAATTTCATTTAAATCGGTTCAGTAGTTTTAGCAGGAAAGCGAGACAGACAGACAGACAGACAGAGTTACTTTTGCATTTATAATATTAGTATGGATTTATAATATTACTAGCTTTTGCCAGCGGCTTCGCCCGCGTGGAGGTTGGAAATTATCCCGCGGGAACATACTACCGGGATAAAAAGTAGCCTATGTCCTTTCTCAGGCTCTAAACTATCTGTGTACCAAATTTCATTTAAATCGGTTCAGTAGTTTTAGCAGGAAAGCGAGACAGACAGACAGACAGACAGAGTTACTTTTGCATTTATAATATTAGTATGAATAGTATGGACTAGCTTCTGCCCGCGACTTCGTCCGCGTCAAGTTTTTGCTCCCCTGAACCTTCCCGTCGCATAGAATTGCTTGCTAGTTTTCGTCCATTTTTCGTTGCTGCTCCGCTCCTTTTGATAGCAGCGTGATGCTATATAGCCTATAGCCCTCTTCAATAAATAGGCTACCCAACACAAAAAGATTTTTTCAATTCAGACCAGTAGTTCCTGAGATTACCGCGCTCAAACAAACAAACGCTTATATATCGCTTTATAATATAACTAGCTTTTGCCCGCGGCTTCGCCCGCGTGGATGTCGGAAATTAAAGCAGCTATTTTTCTAAAATAAAAGAATTTTTCTAAAATAAAAGTAGCCTAAGTTACTCCTTGTTACATCAGCCATCTGCCAGTGAAAGTCCCGTCAAAATCGGTCCAGCCATTTCAGAGATTAGCCGGAACAAACAGACAGACAGACCGAAAGAAAGACAGACAAAAATGGTAAAAAATGTTGTTTTGGTATATGTACCAAAGTGGTTATCTTAATATTACAAACAGACACTCCAATTTTATTTATTTGTATAGATTAGTGTAGGATTTGCTATGTTATATTTTTGCTATGATATTTTTGTAAACATTTACCTGATGATGACCTCATTTTTTATATATTTATCGTAACGGGTTGTACGAAGCCCGAAAGTCTATAAACCAGTCTTACCAAGGGGTATCGTATTACCCTGTAACTAGAATGTAGAGGTCAGAAAGGCAATCGCTCCGTGAAAAACACTAGAATTCAGCTAAATCCGGTTATACTGTAAGCCGACCCCAACATAGTTGTTAAAAAGCTGGCTGGATAAATCTAGATGAAATTTCGCACATGGGTAGGCCATGACCTGGACTAGGATATAAGATAGTTTTCGCGAATTTATACGTTTGAAACTGCGGCTGCTGCTTCATATCAAATTACTAACCCACGCTCTTCTAATTCCAGGTAAACATGTACATCGACCAACTAGTGATCTCGGTGCACGACGACGCCGTTGTCGCGCAAACCCGCTGTCAAACGTTCATGAACGCCTGCACGTCCCAGCCGGACCCCTCCTCAGGGACCGACAAGAACTTCGAATCCGCCATCTTGGGCTGCACACTCGACGACCAGAAACGAGTGAAGAAACGCCTCCAGGGCCTCCTAGCGTACATTTCTAAGTTAAACGTCACAACCTGCTCGTGAGTCAGCGCTCTGCTTGACAGCAACCTTGTCTTCGCTCTGCTCTTGCACTGCCAGATTCACTTATATTTGAACTGTGCCTGTGGAGCAATTGCGTAACGCACATACAATTGCTTGCATTTTGATAGTTCAACGACATTATATACGTTGTATTTTGATAGTTCAACGACATTATATACGTTATTTACGTTGTTGAGCATGCGATATTTTCAATGAATGATTGATTAGGAGTTTCCGTATCAATCATTCGGATTGTGATTGAATGTGTATTATGCAATTGTGGTGCTTGAGAAGCGGTGCCAATTGAGCATATTTTGTTAGTGTAACTTAAGACTGTGAACGTTACATTGTATGTTGTATGGTTCGTTTGTGATTTTAGGGTAGGTCTCTTTTTTTTTTGCTAGTACTTTTGGTTAATATGATGGCTGTATGAGGAATATTAATTTAAATTGATTCATCTTGGCAGACAGCTCGTGATCGTATCAAAGTTACCTTTGTTAATTACAGTTAATTATTTTCTTGTCTTGATAGTTCTTTCATCAGTAACGTTTAAGAGCTTAAAACAACGTTCATATCAAATTTAATTCTAATAAGTTCTTCATTGGCATACGAAAGTATATAAATAATGTAAGGCCCTAACTTCTAGGCTAGGTAACAACATCTGTATAATATGAACCAAATTTGTATCAGCGTGAAATAAATATTTAAAAATCATGTATGAAAAGTAAAATCACATTAAAATTGTATCTAGTTTTGCATTTATGAAGAAAATTTGATTTCATTTTTATTATAATTTACCCAGTATTTATACCGGATGATTTTTTTTACCGTCTCGACCTTCATACGGTGTGTTGTGTAACTAGAATAGAAGGCAGGAAGGCCTTCAGATTCATCGCAGGTGACTAAAGGAGCGCGGGACGCGGGCGGACGGGGATGCGTGTGCGGCTTGGCCGCCTGCGAAAGATCAATTTGGCCGCCTATCGGCCGGCTTCAAAGGGTAGGACCGCGCTACAAAATCATTGATTCATGCCGCGCATTGAGTAGGGTGCGTATAAGAGTTTCGATAGATTTTAATTGATTTTTTAATTTTATTTTTTCCAAATGTCTGTTTTTGTTGTTCTAGTATGAAAATGTTACTTTAAATGTGTAGTATTTATTGCTAGATAAATTTCATTACATGTTATTAAAAAATTAAAAAAAATTAAAAATTCTGTGCCAAAGGCTTCTACTCCGTTCACCTATTACACCCATTTTTTTTCAAGACGTTAAAAAAAGTCACCCGGTATAGTTACCGAAACCTTTATTTTCTATTAATGAAGATCATAATGAGCAAAAGTCTAAAAGAACGTAATTATGCAAAAATCTCAAGTTTTTCTTATTTTCATTACGATATTATTTTTAATCAATAAGCGTTTAGCTCTTATGAATTTATCCGTACCAAAACTGAACTATATTGCTGTCTCATTTTATTGCAAACTGTAAGACAGAGACAGAATGTTAGACATGATTAAATAAAGTTAATACATATTTTCATCAAAATGGGCACCCTCATTTAGGCCCTGCAGTTTCAAAAAGCTTTGGTATTGTGATAATCTAAATGTAATTACTAGTAAATTTTGTTTTTTATATTAAAATAAAAATTCCATTGATCCCAACAGGGGAATTTAATTCGTTCTTCAATGAACCATTAGTTTAGATAACTTTAAAACCAGATTATCTTTTAAATTGAGTTCGGAAATAATCTACGAAGTACTGTGAACAAAAGAGGAAACGTATATAGGCAGTTACGAAAACATGTTAACCAGTTTTTTTTTGACACCTTAATGTAAAATACTGGCGAAAATGATACGATTGTCATGACGACCTTATTAATATCACGGAAACGATTTCCTTGCCTGTAAATCAAAATCTTTAGGCGACTAAATCACTGGTTACACAGATTTACACTTAGTCGTATTACGCTGGATAGTTCCATGTTAAATACTTTGTTATTATAGATGCTATCTATAATAACAAAGTATTTAACTACTCCGACGGATACCAGCAAGCATAGCAAAAAATTGTCGGTTCTACAGCAATCTGTGACCTCACAAAAGATTTAAATTGTTAGATTTGTCCTGACCGTACTTACTCCGCGCGAAAACTATCCAGAATGAGACGAGTGACACCGCATGCAACAATACATACGATTTTCAATATGAATGAGCGAGATAATACTATTCAAAAGTCAATGAAACAGAAACGCAGCAACGCGAAGTCTTAGGACGCCGACGGGCGAATCTGACGATTTTAATCTTTGCTTAAAATGTAATAATTGGGTTTATAGTAAATAATTTTGTTACGTGCCACACGTAACATAATTATTTACTACTTGAACATTTTTTGTAATGATTAACGGAAATTCATTTTAGATCAAAATGTTTGAATTAAATAAAATTGTAATACCAGTGCCTGTCATACAGATAGCTTCTTGTAAAGCTACATATAATTAGTTCCGAATTCTGTAAGCATTTGTATTAAGAGGCTCAATTTCGTCTTTTGAGAGAAAAGTGGGAAAATGACTGCTGAAATTATTTACGTGTTTGCTTCTTTATTTTAAGTCTTTTTATGATTATTTTTAAAATAGTATAGTGAGTGTATAACTTCACCGGTGATTGTCAGATTTTGTATAATTTAATTTCGATTTGTGTTATGATTTTTTTTTATATTATGTTTATAAATCTAGTGTTAGAACAAAATTAATATTAATTAGTCATCAACACAAATCTGCATCTGGCTTCGTAAATTGTAAGGTAGTACCAAAAGTATATTTAGATTTGTAAAATTAATCCCACAAAAAAAGGAAAATATTATACTTCTTTAAGCATATTGAAATTGTACTTACTTCCCAATCCAAAACAAAAACATGCTCAATTATGTATTTAAATTATTAGATTTTATATATAAAGGTTCAAAACTCTCCCCTCATTATGAACAGTATTGTTGTATTTACAAATTGCTCTGGGCAAATTTTCTTTAAAAACACACATTGTGACAAACTAATTAATTCAATGATACCTCCATACATGTATTTTGTCACTACCTGGTCCTCATATAATACTGCCGTGTTCTAGCCCAGTGCGTGATATTTTATATCGCACTGGAGTTTTAACGCTCTGCTAGGCGACGACAGTTGAAAATCCGAAAATGTGTTTTTTGTTTTGTCGCGCTGGGAACAGCCCCGGTCAAAAAAGGCTGAAGCCTTCCCTGGCCCCTCTCCTATTTAGTAGAGAGTGGAGGAACAATAAATAGTCCTAGGTGTATATAATAAAATTGTCTATTATCTTACCAGATAATAGTATAATACCTCGTAAATGCTTCAGCAATGTTGATAAAAACTCCCGAAATTGAAACTATTTCTATATGTATGTAAGTGTCCCATTGGACTTGTAGCAAAAATGAAAGTGATACTCAACCGTTGATATTTAAACCCTCCCCTCCTTTAGGGGGAACCGCCAGATTTGCCCACGAAATTCAAATATTCGCAAGTACCATATATACAACGGTGCAGTTGCTCACAAGACACGACACCTGTCATAGTCGGAAGATTACCCCTTTGCTATGGAAGATAAGTGCTAATTTGAATTTCGCCTACCTCAGCGGACCCCCCTTAAAGCAATTATGAGGCCTACTTTACTACCCAACATCGAATCACCATCGACACGTAGTCTATGAAGACCCCTTCATAGTTAATAAAAATTGTACTTTATAACTTTTGTATTGGTTTTATATTTGCAAATCATCACATTATTTGGTAAGATGTGAAGAAAATTGATATGTTGTGTGTGTATGAGTGCTTGAGATCGCCAATTTCCAAGTATCGTAGTGAATATGGCCGTAAATATGACACATCGAGTTGTGTTATCGTGCATTGGATTTTAAACGTTCCGCTCAGGACCGAGAGTTGAAATTCCAACAAGTGTATTGTTGCGTGGGTATGCATTCTGTTGGATTCTTAATGCTCAGCTCAAGACATCATCAACAGCAGCCTATAATGTTCCCACTGCTGGGACACAGGCCTCTCGGTGAGAGGGAGTGGACCATAATCCACGACTCGGGCCCAATGCGGGTTGGTAGATGTCTCATATCTTCGAATTTTTGGTTCTTACATGACATGCCGGTTTCCTCACGATGTTTTCCTTCACTATTTTGAGAGCAGTGGTGATGAAATAATTTACTCAAATTAAAGCGCCTGCTTGGGTTCGAACTCACAACCGACTCGTAAGTCGCGGTCGTTACCACTGGGCCACCAATGCTCGATATCCATTGCACGATTGCGCAAAAACATCTCGAAGTGTCATATTTACATATTGCCGAGTACACTGTAACCTATAGTACTATGTGTAAGTACAACCTGTATGTCATAGTTAGTTACGTTTAGCTTCATAAGGTGAGTGTACACTACTAATGTTATATTGTCAACCGGCCAGTGGCCCCAAATGCGCGGCTATCATGTTTTATAGCCGTTAGGAATAGACTTAGCCTTATTCTGTGGATCTCTCTTACATGTACAGGCGCTCATACATTAAAAAAAAAACATGATTAGGTAACCTGATGTTTGTAAACGACATTTTAAATAGGTACAGCATGTTTAAAATTTGTTTTGCTGCATAAAAAGTAAATTTTATTGGTCCTTGTTTTCGCTTATGTTAATCGTCAAATTCACCCTATATTTGATAAAAATGTCGTAAGAAAGTTTTTGTAGCAGTATCATTGTATTTTTCGTTGCATTTTTAGTGATTTAGCAATTTCTTGAACAGTTAGGTCTTTAAATTGTTATAATGGCGTCTTTAAATACATACCATTATGTGTAATCTTATTTGCTGTGTTTAATTTAAACTAAAACCTACCTAGTCACATCGAACCAAGAGTCACTTTGGCGTAAATCCAAGTGAAAACTAGCCCCGGGATTATTTAACCTAACGAGCTTTAATTGTGTGTATCAGCTACGACGCACGACTGGAGTTCACTCCCTACGATGACAGTTGTTATTTTTTTATATACTTATATGGTTATGTAGACCCTATACAGTACATATACACACATACAGATGCCACCAGGTGTTACCATGCAGCCGAGAGTACTCTGGTGGAGAGCGCGCAAGATTAGTTGGAGGAGTAAAGTCCAAAAAAAAGAAAAAAACATTTAACTTTTAGTATATTATATTTTCGGTCAAAACTTGGGTGAGCTGTGTCGAATAAGTGCAGGCGGCAAGTTGCGTATGCAGGTGAACTGACATCAAAAAATTGTAGGTCTGAAAATTATAAAAGTGTCATTTTAACGTAAAAAGAATATGCACGTAAGATTATTTCAAAAAAGTATTACGCAATACACAATTAAAGAATTTCAACACCATTACTCTCAAAACGGTGAAGAAAAAAATATCGTGAGTAAACCGGCATGTCCAAGAACCTAAAATTCGAAGACTGTGACGTCTACAAACCCGCACTAGGCCCGCGTGATAGATTACGGCCCGTTGCCTCTCACCGAGAGGAGGCCTGTGTCCCAGCCGTGGGACCAATATAGGCTGATTATGATACGCAATACCTCCGTCTAGTAAGCTGGAGAAAGGCCCTTCTGCGAGACCGAAAGAAAAGGGTTGCGAGTAAAATTCAGAGTGGCCCAACCCTAATTGGTAAAAATACCCAATATAACCACCCAAGGAGTAAGCTCGCCGCCCGGTAAGGACCAAGCTCGGGTCGACGGCGCGTAGTGTTCCACGCGCGCCTCAAAGAGATGTCAGCAACACTGAAGGGGTCTGCTAGGACCGATGCCTGCCAGGGTCGCGAGATTGTTCGAAAGAGATACCGTGACCCTGGCACATGGGCAACTGAAGGAACACGGGTGGGGTTTAGTCAGGAAAAGTCTGACATGCCCTCCCGCTCCGCCCAGAGCGGGAGAAGTCATTTGATGATTTCCCATCCAAAAAAAAGGAGTAATCCGCCCGGGATGTAGCTATATAAGGTGTATCTATTCATACACGAAATATTTTAAAAGGTACACCTGTAGGTGGTAAAGAAGCTATAGAAGCAAAAAGAAAATTTTTATCGAAGCGTTTTAGAATTTTCGTAATTATTATAATTTTAAAACTGCTTGAGACGTTTTACATAAAACCTTTACTCCAAATTCTATGAAGGGCCCGCCCGATGCTGCGAGGGCGGCGACCGGACGGCACGAGCATGGCCGCGGTGTCTCGGGCCGTAAAAATAAGAAGGAGGCAGTATTTCTTATGTGCGTCAAATAAATTTATAAATATTCAATTTTGAAAAAAATACATTTAGAAAAAAAATATTTTCGTTGCTATAGCTTCTTTACCACCTACAGGTGTACCTCTTCAAATATTTCGTGTATGAATAGATACACCTTATATATATCATGCTATTATATAGCCAGAGGTACGGGCGATGCCTTCTCTACAATAATTGAGGGGCATGGCTAACTAATAGGTAATAGCCGCGCGGGTCGATCGATCAGGTCAAGCTAGGCTTACCATGGTTGGTCCGGGTATAGATGAACATCTTTACATACCAAGACCCCTCCTTGCCTTGGAAAGCACTTAACCCTTTGGCCCCGGCTGTCATTAATGGATCCTTGACTTTAGTTGCTGGTCGTCAGTAGCCCGAAATTCTGTCAACCAGTCTTACCAAGGGGTATCGTGTTACCCAGTAAGCGGGTTGGAGGGGTTGGTGTTGGAGGTCAGATAGGCAGTCGCTCTATATATAATACTGGTAATCAACGCTCTCGGTTTGACTGGAAGCCAATCCCAACATAGTTGAGAAAGGTGATGATGACATGGTTAAAAGAATTAGTACGTACTTAAGTACGGTTTTGTATAATGTAAGGACGGCTTTTTTATCTCGATTTGGACATCCTCATGGAAGTCCTCCGCCCTAGGGTGGGCGGAGGGGCCCTGTCTGACTGACTTAAACCACCCTGGTGTTCCGTCCCACACCTACGTTGGGACCACAGGAAGTAATGCGTCTTACACGATCCCCGACTGGTGCCGGCCCACCTCTGCGGGCATCTTCACGTCAGGGGAGGAGTGAGGTGTTAAACTCCCCCCCCGTACATCACAGAGAGGCGCGCGTAGAACACTACGCGCTGCCATCTCGGGTACTTAGGAAAAGGGGATAACGGATTTCCCCAGCTCCGTTGCCCCTGGACCCATTTAGGAGGCCCGGAAGAGGGCGTTGTCCGCCCTCCGCCGACGCCCGGTATTCCTGCTGCGGGCTGGGTGAGCGGAAGATATCTCCTGCTCCTTTTCCGCAGCCTGCTTCTGCGACATGACTGTTTCGCAGAAGGATACCACCGGGTCCCAGGAGTCCTCGCTGCCGACCATCGACTTGACCACAGCCGGCAGCGACAGATCATTGCCTACTCCTGAGATGAGGGCACGGCACTCCTCCCAAGCAGCACATTCTGCCAGCGTATACGGCGCCGTGTCCTCCCGGCAGTCGACGTAGTGGTGACACCGGGTGTAATATAAGGACGCCTGCATTAACTTCAATAATGTCTCCATTGTTTCTTAACAATCTTGATCGGTAGAATTAGTGGATGGATCACTTCCATTGTGCTCTGTCTATACTATACACTTACATCCATGGTATGCTGGTTACATCAGGGACAGAGATAGGTATGTCAATGTCAGTGCTTGGAATTTCAGTGTTTGGAAAGTCAGTGCTTTGAGCTGCGCATTCCAACGCATACGTCACGTAATATACTGCGCCAACCTGTCGACAAAACATTTTGTAAAACCTTAGCAAGATTTTTGGCCCTCAATCTAGGTTATACAGTTATGCACCCCGAGGCCGATTGACTGACGTTATCGCGTCACCACTGATGGCAATCACCGGTATCGTTAATTATATTATACATTGCAATGGTATTTTACTCTCAATGGTCCTTTAGTGGTAAAGTGGTTTAAGGACATCTGAGCCTTTTTTTTTTTTTTTTTTTTTTTTTTTTTTTTTCAGGATGGGAAATCATCAAATGACTTCTCCCGCTCTGGGCGGAGCGGGAGGGCGTGTCAGACTTTTACTGACTAAAACCCACCCGTGTTCCATCAGTTGCCTATGTGCCAGGGTCACGGTATCTCTTTCGAACAATCACGCGACCCCGGCAGGACATCTGAGCCTTAAAACTTGTAGAAAAATATGAGTGCACACTCATATTTTTCCACAAGTTTTAGGCCGGTAATATGTGTACTTATACCTACTAACAATAAAGTTGAAGAGTTTTTTTTTTGTTGTTCGAATGCGCCAATAAAGAGAGAGAGATTAAATTTGATGGCCTAAATTTTTAAGGAAGGTTGAAGGCTATATAATATCACGTCACAACCCTAAGGAGTGTAGCAAAAAAAAAGGTTCGCTAGGAACCTTCGAAAACGAAGTAGTGGCGCGGGAGGCCGAATTTAACACGAACGAAGTCGCGGAAAGAAGCTATTAATATAATCTGATATAACTTACCAAAACAACTAATAGGTTGAACATGTTGATACCCTTTAAGCTGAAGTTGTAAACTTCACACTTGCACGTAACAGACAGCGGTATCTTGTCTATTTTATAGGTGGTTAGCAGTAAGTAGCAACCACTTCATTATGCAACCAGTAGCGCTAAAGCAGGGTTATACTGCTCACATTTTAAAGGGTCCTTGTATGCAACATTATGTTGGTTAATAATGGTCTTCAAGTAGGTTAGTTGCAGTTTTTTTACTTAAAAGATATCAAAATATTGTGCCCATTTAATGCTGCCCAAAACCCGCCCCATTGGTCTCGTGGTCGCAAGCGCGACTGCTGTGTGCGGGGTCCTGGGTTCGAATTCCATTAGGAAGATCTTAGTAACAGCCCGGAGTTTGGAAGTTGGCAGTGTGTCACCCCCGTGTCTTGGAAAGCACATAAAGCCGTTGGTTGGTCCTGCGCCTGATTTCTGTCGTGTCGCATTACCCCGTCTCATCGGACTATGAGAGCGAGGGAAGAGAGATTGCCCCTGTGTCTGCGCACAAACTTGTGCACTATAATATCTCCCGCGCCGATGCTAGTTTTCGTTGAAATTGGCAGCCATGGCCGAAATTCGGTATCGAGGACTATTTTTAATAGTCCTAAGCAGTGTTTGCTCATGACGCATGACGGCGATGTCAGATGCGGATAGTCTCCGTTGAGGTTGGCTGCTTTGGCTGAAATACGGTCTGGAAGACGAGTATTTAATGCTTCCCAAGATACAGGCTATGCCCACTTTGGGATACCTACGTCCAATATATTTTGATCATGTAATATCTATGTATATACGAATAGACTATCAGTTAGCCTAGCTTACGTTCTCTAAAATATTGTGGACGTGTGTTTATGTGTTCAGATAACAGTAGCAGTTTCCCCCTTTAATTTTCATAATAGAACGCTAGTAACGCTGTTTTACTGATAAATATGTGTATTACTCGATATGGGAACGCTAATTACACCCTTGGTATAAAACTTGTATGTCAAACAACAAAACGTCACCAGTATAGCTATTCACAACCATTCTATACGTTTCAGTACCGCATCGATCATCAACCAATGTTATCATTGGAGTCCTATAAACGCTATTCATCTGATGATGATGATGAATTTCATCATCATCATCAGCAACAGCCAATAATGTTTCCACTGCTGGGGCATATGCCTCCTCTCGGTGAGAGAGACTGGGCCATAATCCACCACACGGGCTCAGTACGGGTTGGTAGACGTCACATGTCTTCGAATTCGAATGTTTCGTTATAAGACATGCCAACGTTGGGCACGCCACAATTGCGGCGGTAAGTCCCCTCTTTGAGGAGTGGATAGAGAGGCGCCACGGCGTCCTCACCTTCCGCCTGACGCAGGTTCTTACCGGGCATGGGTGCTTCGGTGGGTTCCTTTTCAGGATAAAGCGGGAGGATACGTCCGGGTGTTTCCATTGCGAGGATCGTCTGGAGGACACGGTGGAGCATACGGTGGAGGTGTGCCCTGCCTGGGCGGGTTACCGCCGTGTCCTCGTGGAGGCGATCGGCGGCGGCGACCTCTCGCGTCCGGCCCTGGTGCGAGCCATGGTACGGAGCGAGAGGGAATGGGAAGCCGTCACCTCCTTCTGCGAAGCAGTAATGCTCGCGAAGGAGGAGGCGGGGCGCGCGAGGGAGTGGCAGTCTCTGCGCCCTCACGCCCCTAGCCGCCGCAGGAGGAGACGCCCCGGGCGTCGGGAGTCGATTGCGGACTCCCGGCCACCGTAGGCGCGAGCTTGCGGGTGGCGAGCAATGGGTAGCTCGCCGCCCGGTAAGGACCAAGCTCGGGTCGACGGCGCGCAGTGTTCCACGCGCGCCTCAAAGAGATGTCAGCAGCAGTGTAGGGGTCTGCCGGGGTCGCGTGATTGTTCGAAAGAGATACCGTGACCCTGGCACATGGGCAACTGATGGAACACGGATGGTTTTTAGTCAGTAAAAGTCTGACACGCCCTCCCGCTCCGCCCAGAGCGGGAGAAGTCATTTTAATGATTTCCCATCCTGAAAAAAAAAAAAAAAAAGACATGCCAACGTTGTTTACTCACGATGTTTTCCTTCACCGTTTTGAGAGCAGTGGTGATGAAATAATTTACACATAGTAAAGCGCCTGCCTGGGTTCGAACTCACGACCTACAACTCGTAAGTCGCGGCTGTTACCACTGGGCCACCACTGCTCAAAACGTTATTCACCAATCCAAAACCCGAAAATTTTGACAGTTTACTTAAATCAAAGATCGCTATTTTTTCAACAGCTATTTGCTGTCCGGGGCAAGGTAAATCAAGCTATCGAAATGTAACTCGTCAACTGTACCTTGATACATCAGTTTCATTGTCTCCTTCATATTCAACACTCGATAGGTCTTTTAAAAGATTACATTATGCTACTCAATAGCTCCATAAGTATCATGTGTTCAATATTATTGTTGCAGTTTTGGTAAAATTTTCCCTGATTCAATATAGTTTGGGGTATATTTTAGAGTCGTTTTCAGTACCACCGCCTTCGGAGGGACCATCAAGTTTTTCAGTGATGTGCCGAGACTGACCTTTGTTTCAGCTTACCAACATTTATTTGTATTTACGGCAAACAATCACAGTTACGGCAGTAATTTTCGATACGGTAGGCTGTCGAATGGTTGTAAATGGCTATGCTGGTGTATACAGCGTGTAACAAAAAGGTGTGATCATGTTTAACGGCGTGGTATAAACCATCAAACTGAACAAGTTTCTCCATGGGACCAACATCTTAATCGCGATAAAATAATCTGCCGTCCCTTACAATAGGGTCGAGTAGGTATTGAAGTTATGTATGGGACAGTTGATAATTTATTCCGTTAGTACCACGCCCTGAAATATGTCCACAACTCTCTGCTATGTGGCTGGCTGTACATATCGGATACTCTGTGTTACAGTTAGCTAAACTATTTTACTTATTTCAGTCCCAATGTTCTAATGAAAGGTGACCTGATCTTTGATCTATACAAATAAATATTATCAAAATGTGTTTGTAATGTCAAAATAACAGCATTTACAAAATGCTTATAAAGTTTATACAGCACCTACTTATAGCAGTATTCTTTTTTATTTTTTGCTGTTTTTCCCGGCTAGGTAATTTCCTAAACAGCTGCGCCCATTTTCTCTGGCAGATAGCTGATGTTATAAGAAGTAACATAGGGTTTTTGTCTCGGTAGCATGTTCCTTTGGGATAATTTCTGACATACACACTGGCAAAACCGCGGGTGCAGCTCGTTTGTGATAATATTAAAACAAAACACGATATTTGCAAATAATTTATTTTTTTATAAAATGAATAGTAAGATAAGTACAAAATATTTACATAGGTTTGTTATTTGAATATCAACTAACTAAAAAACATTAAAATATGACTAAACAGCTTTCTTAATCGACTAAAATTAGGGTCGTTGTTAGAAAATTCAACTGAGTTTTAGGGACATGCATTTTATTGCACTTGAAAAATGTAGATATTTGTAATACCTAAACGCGGTTTTTTTTTTAATCTTGGCTTATCTCGGCTCTTGTATGTGCTGTCAAAAAAAGTATTACGAATTATTTTTGTGTATTTAGGTATGGAACCACTAGATGCCAACTAAATACGAGGACAATAGACTCTAAGGTACTTTTGAGCGTTGAATAAGGCTCCAAGTCAATTCCATTGTAAGTTCGCGCAGCTTGGACCTTCATGGTTGAAGAGTATTAAATTAAGTTACAATTTGAGCAGTGACACAGGTTGTGCTAACATCACAGTAGTCTGCAAGCGTTTCTTAGCACGTTCTTCTTCTTGCCGCCTGGCCGGTGCTTCGTCGGCCGCAGGAGGATCGTACCATTACTGTTGTGATTTGTAAATGTTCCTGAAAACAGTTTCGATTTCGATTAGAAAGGATTGCTTACAAACTTCGATAAACGACAGGGTAATTTCGTAACACGCTGTTTTTCATTGCAACGCCTTTTTATTCATTGAATTAAACAATTTGTCCAGTAAACAGTTTTTTTTAAAACATTTGAAGCTCTGATTCAGAATTTGTTCCATAATAGTCAGAATAGTGAATGAAAGTGTGTTACGCAAATGGGGCGCTGTTTTTTAGAGATAGGTAGAACGCTCGTTTGTCTTTTTATCTCCCCAAAGATTTAATGAAGAGCAATTGTAATCGGCCATGTAAATTTTTATTGGGTATATTCATTAGGTACCATCCCATGGAATTGATGATAATTATCTGCATCCCAATAGTTCCTCGCTAAGGGATTAGAATGACTTGCTACCAAGAGTCAGAAGGCCTGAGGAAACCTTTACAAAGTCATTATCATCAGCCGTTCACTGCTGGACATAGGCCTCCCTCAAGCGTCGCCTAGTCATCATCACAGTTTTTCCTTTTCCCAACTGTTTGTATTGATAGGGTCAACTTCTTTTCTAACCGGATGCAGCTGAATTCCAGTATTTTTCATGGATCGTCTGCCTGTTTCATCTCCACAACTCAGTCACTGGGTAATGCGATACCCCGTGGTAAGACTAGCCAAGCTTAGCCTGGTATTAGGTTATAATGAGTCGAACAAAACAAGGATCTTACCTATAACGGGTGCTTGACAAGGCGGCATTGCATCAGCATCGTCCCTCCGCATATCGGACAAACATCTAGCTGCTAACGCCCTGAACACCGCCCCCACGTTCACGTCTTCCTTGACCGACGCCCGCATCAGTCGACAGCCCAGCGCACGCGCTACCAGCTCCGCTTCGTCTCTTGGAAAGTATGTATTCGACATACAGTATTCGTCATAAATTTAGAGCCATAGTTGGGTTTATTTAGAAGTGTTCTCGGGCGTTATGTTGTCGATGTTGTCTCGATAAGAATACATTACTTTAGGATGATGAAACAAAATTGTGTTCCAACAAAAATATAAGTGTGATTGCTTCATAGTCACATGGAAAACGTGTCACGCAGGAGGCCGTATACAGGCTGCGAGTGGCACAGAGATTCATGAAGCGTTCCATACTAGGCACAAGGTTTAAAAACCGAGTCCCAGACCTCGAAATCTAAAGACGTCCGAAGGTTTCCGATATCGGAAAACGAGTTATGGAACTCAAATGGAGTTGGGCAGTACACCTGGCAAGACGCCGTGATGACAGGTGGAGTGAGGGAGTGATCGAGTGACGTCAAGGTCTAGGAGACGAAGTGTCACTCGTCCGGTGGCGAGATGGACGAATGATATTGTTAAAATCGCGGGTAGAACCTGGATGAGGGAGGCATAGGAGCGTGTGGATTGGCACATGAAAAGTGAGTCCTATGCCCAGCAATGGGTGAGTTGAGCTGTGGATGATTTACTACTGCATTAACTTACAACACTCTTGGAAATAGAGAGCAGAATATATAAGTCTTTCCAACAGACAAAAACAAATGTTTAAAAAATACTTACGGTCCAACAACGCATTGGTCCATTAAATCAATTTTATTTTGAACTATGATTGTGGGGATCTCCCCGCACTCATTCTCCACCTGAAAGCAAAATATAAACTTATGTACTTTCTGCATATAACAAGAATAATTAAATAACCACATTCATTACCTATTCCGTGAAGATAGCGTGGGTTAATTAAAAACAACTCGTTTTGAAGTTCACGGCATTTTAATAAGTAGATTTTTATATAGGTAGGCAATACATGAAATATTTGTATGATTATCTGCTAAGACTACAGTCAGGGCTTCCTTCTCGTCCACTCATGATTTCTATGCTATCCACGACGGCTTGCACTTCCGAGGAGCTTGGCAGGAACTTGGCATACAATATGCCCCGGCCACCAGCCGAACAATTGATCCCCAAAACATAATTATCATTCACTTTCTTAAATATATACTTCGCAATATTCTTTTCACAACCACGATACATGTCCTTCACTTCTGCGTCGCCGTAGTAAAGTAAATTGACGGTCTTCCGTGAATTATTGATGTATGTTGCTTTCATCACAGTTTCGTTCACCGGTAAGCTAAGTTTGCTACACTCATTGCTAGCCACTGTCACATCTTCTTGCGTCAACTTCTTGAACGTGATGTTCTCACAACTGTCCCTCTGCCTCTGGTTTGGTGGCCAGAAGTACACTCCATACATCTGTGCCGGCAACTCGTTCAGATCATAGTTCTCCCCTGATGCGTAGTATTGTGTACATATCGACTCTCTGCTAACATGTACTATCGAATTGACGCCACACAGTAAACAAGCAAAGGTAAGGACGAACGCGTGAGACCCGTACATCTTCGCTAATGATGCCAAGATCGGAGATGAATGTTCCCGGTCCAAATATAGTTAGCGCAATGTAAACAGTCGATGTGCGTTACTTGATAGCTGTGTGTATTAGATAGTGGGTCGTGTCGGGAGACACGGGCGGCTGTGTGAGCGAGTCACGACCTCACTTATCTTAATGTGCTGCTTCAATTAACAAAATACCTAGGAACATGGAACTGAATTTTAAGAGCTAGGCAGCTAGGAAGATTTATGTTCCGATAGACTGCTTTTTAAGTAGATAAATGCTATGTTTGTAATAAAACGCCAACGTTAGGTTTTAAATGTGCTGCTCGAGACTTGGTCTCAATAAAAATGGCGTAAAAAGTGATCTCTATAATAACCAGAACGAGAAACGTTAACATGAATGTATTTACAAGTTAGTTCAATCGTTAACAGGGTCAATTGCGGCCAATGACCAATGTGTGAGTATTAAGGTACATGTAGTGTAGTAGTATCTATAAAATTATCTGCACTTGCCAAATGCTCTCAGTAATACGGTCCTATTTACATGTTTATTACTTGTACAACCAGCGAAATCAAATCTCTTCCAACTATGTAAGATGTTGCTATTCGATTAGCGTGTAGTTGCTGTCCAAAGCGGTTTTACTGCAGAACTTTATAGAGTCTTTGGTTTCATTTTAACTTATTGAATGTTTTTCTAGGTATCTGCGAACTATTTGGTGAATATGTATATGATTATTTTTGCAATATCTGTACCTAATAGGTAAACGAATCGTTGTGTTCATTTCTGGCCGAACTTTAACTCCCTACTTGGTTGTCTACGAAAACAATTATCTTTAGTAGGTACCTAAATGCGCAAAATCTGACGACGAAAGTTTATACATAAGTTTGAATGACCTGTAAACATAAATGATAACGTGTCTCCAATCAGGAAACTGATAGAATTTAGAACTCAGTACTCAGTAAGTAGCCAAGTATTCAAATAAAAATTTAATGAGCTGCATTAAATTTTTATTTGAATACTTGGCTAAGTAATTTGGTTTGTACTTGCGGGAAGGTAAGGGTAGGACGCTCTTGGGTTACTTAGAGCGATGATCTTCGTAGGGTTGCATACACATACAATGATAAATTAGTTCTGTATGTTGGTTTATACAAACACTTTTACATTTCAATTATATTTTTAGAACTATATGAGGTCGGTGTTTCCTATCCGAATATTCTGAGAAGTAATACCGAAACAAAATCATAGGTCACAAGCTCTTTTTAAGTCCAGACATAATCTTGGTCAGATCATGTGAAGACCAGGTAGATCGGTGTCTGCAAAATGGTCTTTTAAGGAAATAATCACACAGATTGAGTGGACCTGTCTATTCAGTACACGCATTTGTCACTAATCGTGTTATTCAACTGAGAACATTAGGAGCTCAACGATTTAATATATACATACGATGCATTGCCTTGCATTGTGTTGCTTATA
Organism: Aporophyla lueneburgensis; assembly: GCA_932294355.1. Classification (NCBI taxonomy): domain Eukaryota; kingdom Metazoa; phylum Arthropoda; class Insecta; order Lepidoptera; family Noctuidae; genus Aporophyla; species Aporophyla lueneburgensis. The sequence goes on along the minus strand of OW028748.1, from coordinate 9,037,141 downwards.
ATACATAGCATGGCATACATAGCTGGCAGAAGAATGAGAGGGGCTTAGATCGAGTTAAACGGTGCGCAGTTGGATTGGATATGCCTAAATCCAGCCTTCGCCTGCTATACGCTGTTGATGATGATTCAAAGTTTAAAAAGATAGTCACCTTAAGTTTCCACGAGTGTAGCGAGAGGAACGAGTCGCGGTCTGTGGTGCTGAAGGCGAGAACGCATGCGTGTGCGCCGCGGTAGTACGCCTTCGTGATGGCGTCGAACTCTTCTTGCCCTGCCGTGTCCCATAGCATCAGCCGGACTTCCTCGCCGTCAATCCTGTGGATGAAGGAAGATCATTTGTGTTAGAATGTAGAATATGATGCATGAATTTTGACGGGATGCGGCAAGACAAAACGTCGGCTTAGGTTTTTCTTTGGAAAAGGAAGATGGGTTTGGCCTTCTATCAAAAGGGCACAACACTACATTATTTTTCGTCCACATCGTATAGCATTCAGATTTGCGTGCACCTATGCCTTAATTTGAGATTCATTCATAAAGAACTACGTTCACAATAATTATATTTACGAAGAAAAACAAGTGCTGACGCTTCGCACCTTCGAGCTACGCTTCAGCATTTTTACAACATCATTTGTGCTAAAAGTTGCAACAGTAAAATAACACGGAAACATTCTATCATTTAGTTATAAGAGGTACGTAATTGATAAAATGTCATTTAATGGAACTTCAGTTGGTTTCCTCAGACATGTCCAGTAAATTCAATTACTATCATTTCCTCCAGTTATAGCCTTCATTGGATGACTTCTAAGGATGATATCAATTCTACATCAGACCACACCTGTGGTGGCTGCTTGATTATCCTCATTAGAGTACATATTCTGCATCTAGAACACGACATCTCGGCATGTCTTCATTTAATTAAAGTCCTTAATTATGTAGCCATTTTACTTCTTCTCGGTGATCACTCAATTATTTTTAATCTAAGTTCACTTTGGGTGGCTAATTCAGTGATTATGTTGGTCTTAACGATATAGGTCTCCATTTTTGTTTTTGTAATCCAGAAAAGAGGTCTTCGGGGTTATCTTGGCTTGATATTTTGATGTTAAAACGTACTTAGTATTTTATTTTAAAATGTAATGACTCAACAATTTTGCTTGTTATAATAATTTGAAATTTTTCGGGGTCAAGAAGACAGTGCACCCAAATTCTGTTTACTTCGTTATAGTGATATTCTTAAGAGATCTCGCGCTTTAAACAAAACAAAGTGTGTGTTTAAACGACTACCCAAAAAAAAAAGAGAAAGTTTGTTTCTTTTAAGTAACGATCAGCAGATCAAACAACTGAACCGTTTAAGACTCACTCAATCTGTCTTTCTAAGAAGTCAACTCCTATGGTCTTCTTGTAGTCCCGGGTGAAGGTGCCGCGGCAGTAGCGCTGGATCATGCTGGACTTGCCCACGCCGCCGTCGCCCACGATCACCACCTTGAGTGCCACCTCCAGGTCCTCCTCGCGCATCGCGTCACAGCCGACCCAAACATTAGTGTTCAGTGCTTTCGTTCTGAAAGGAGAAAAAAAAATGTATTAAGAACTCGTGATTATTTATGGTCGTGTACCAATGGTGTAGAAGTTTGGAAATTGAAATGCAAGAATCTGCGACATAAGTGTTGATAAAGTGCTGTTAGTTGAGGATTTCATTTTAGCTTAAGCTAAGAGTGGCAATGGCCTCTACACTAATATTATAAAGCTGAAGAGTTTGTTTGTTTTAACGCGCTTATCTCAAGAACTACTGGTCCGAATTGAAAATAGTTATTTGTTATACAAGAGTGCAAAGTTGCTTTTTAACCGCGTGCTCAATTTTGATGACCGAGCAAGCGAAGGATTCTAAAATTGAATCACGAGCGCAGCGAGTGATTCAAAAATTAGAATCCTGAGCATTAGCGAGGGAATCAAAAGAGCACGAGGTGAAAAATCTTTGCACTCGAGTGCAACACGTAACTTTTCATCCCACCTCAGCGAGGAAATGACTAAATGCAAAAAAAGCATTTTCATCCCACCATCTCGGAAAGAGTATTTTTAATCTTCAATATCTGAGTGGAAAAGCCGTTTTTATTCTCTAGAGGATAAAGTAAATTGAATTTAGAACATCGTGTGCACTAAGTTTGTGAATTCAAAACATCATTAAACCTATTTACTTCTATCTCCATGGTGCCGAATTTATCATTCAACCTTTTTCTAATTTGTAAAACTTAGACTCGGAACCTTCTTGATATACTTTTTTTTTAATTTGCTTTGCGCGCGCCATTTTACTTTTCACGTCACCAACATTACAGTACCTAACAAAAATATTACACTCGACTTAAGTAATTGTAGCAACGTTACTTTCAATTTTTCTTAATTATACCTAAGTATCATTTGAAATAATTTAAAGATTATTCTGTAATACTTACCTATCATAATGTAGTAAATAATAAATGTTAATACCTAAATTGAAATAAAAGTATCTTGTGATTGAAATGCTTTTTTTGCATATTTAGTCATTTCCTCGCTGAGGTGGGATGAAAAGTTACGTGTTGCACTCGAGTGCAAAGATTTTTCACCTCGTTCTCTTTTGATTCCCTCGCTAACGCTCAGGATTCTAATTTTTGAATCACTCGCTGCACTCGTGATTCAATTTTAGAATCCTTCGCTTGCTCGGTCATCAAAATTGAGCACGCGGTTAAAAAGCAACTTTGCACTCTTGTATAACAAATAACTATTACAATCACAAGATACTTTTATTTCAGTTTAGGTATTAATATTTATTAGGTACTACATTATGATAGGTAAGTATTACAGAATTATCTTTAAATTATTTCAAATAATACTTAGGTATAATTAAGAAAAATTGAAAGTAAAGTTGCTCCAGCTGCCTACGTAGAGTGTAATATTTTTGTTAGTGACGTGAAAAGAAAATGGGGCGCGCAAAGTAAATTAAAAAAAGTACACCAATAAGGTTCCGAGTCTGAGTTTTTAACAAATTACAAAAAGGTTGTATGATAAATTCGGCACCATGGAGGTAGAAGTAAATAGGTTTAATGATGTTTTGAATTTACAAACTTAGTGCACACGATGTTCTAAATTCAATTTACTTTATCCCCTAGCGGATAAAAACGGCTTTTGCACTCAGATATCGAAGGGCAAAAATACTCTTTCCGAGATGGGGGGATGAAAAATATTTTTGTGGTGGGTAGCCTATTTATCGAGGAAGGCTATAGGCTATATAACATCACACTACAACCAAGAGGAGCGGAGCAGTAATGAAAAATGTTGCAAAAACGGGGAAAATCGCATGGGTAGGCGATTCGACGCGACGGGAAGGCTCTGGGGAACAGGAAATTTAACGCGGATTAAGTCGCGGGCAGAAGTTAGTGATACTATAAATCATAAACAGAAACCTCTAAAAACGAAAAAAAAGTAAGTATGTGTATTGGTCCTTCAAGTTTAACAAGATATTGTAGGCAAAGCATCGTTGCATCGGGGGACGACTAGTGAAAATGGTATCCTTCTACTATAGCATATGTATGTACATTCATTATTGCTGGGCCTCGTTTGTTTGGCGTTTTCATTGACCAAAGCTAAGAACACTCTCGATTAAGTGACAATTCAGATAAATAAAAAACGTTTCAGCCTTTTGTGCGCTACGATGCCACATAATACACACACACAGGTACACACGTTTAAACTTATAACACCCCTTTGTTTCCGTCGGGGGTTAAAAATACACACGACTGTTATGTACCTATGTAATGTTATGTGCAGAAGATATATTGCTATAACAACTCTTGAAGGCGCTTTATGTAGCAGCAATAATTGTATTCAGTTTTTTATTCGAGTTAAGCGATACATACATGTTTATATTTCATACAGAAAAGTATTTTTACTATTTAAAAAGCGGACACCTAACAGTTTAGCCCACAAAGGAAAACTGTAAAAACCCTGCTCAAGCGCAATATTATGGAACGACAGTCAGACAAGCCATTTTATTTTTTACGAAGTATGGAAGTGACAGCGGTTTTGTATCAAACTTGTTTTACAATACGAAAAATAAGATCGTAATTGGTCCGTGGCCATAAGCGCCATATTCAATGACTCACAGGCGCCTTTAAAGTTATGCCCAACATAAAATGACCCCTGTAGCTGGGCATTAAGTTAGTAGTGTCAGGTCTCACCTAATTAGCGGTTCTTTTAATGGAGTTTGTTATTTATGGCAGGTTATTTATAAGGGTTACACTTTAGTTGATTGTTTTTTTTTGGATTTGAGGTATGAAATAAGATATTATGAGGCTTTTGAGATCATTCTTTCGAGATTAATAACAAAGTAACGAAGGGCGTCATTTGTTCGGGAGTGCGGCTTGAAAACTTATTAATACCTAGCTGGCTCCTGCGTAAATCATGAATGTCATCATAATCAGCCTATAATGTTCCCACTGCTGGGACATAAACCCCCTTTCTTCAAGAGGGACTGGTCTATAATCTACCACGCGGGCCCCGTGCAGATAGGTAGATGTCGCATGTCTTCGTATTTTTCGTCCTAGGACATGCCGGTTTCCGTCGATGTTTTCCTTCACCGTTTTGAGAGCAATGGTGATGAAATTATTTACAAAAAGTAAAATGCCTGTCTGGGTTCGAACCTAAAATTCGCAAGTAGCTGGTGTTTGATATGAATGTACTATCTGATTAACTACAAGAGGTTCCTCAAGGTTGTATCACATTGCAAATTGATGGACTTTCTATGCAGTTGCAACGTTGTGCTTGGGTACTAGGTCCATCAAGTAGGTGCAACAGCCGAACTATTCTCTAGAAATCTTACCGTGAAAATTTTGGTAAAGTGAGTTCTCATTCTTTCAGTGGTAAAACCTGAGTGAGGCTGGCACAGGAGCGTTAGGAAAAAGCAAAGAGATGCCTATATCCAGCAGTAGGTGAAATTGGGCTATGGATGATGATGATATTGAGCTGTCATTCCACCTAATACAATGCAAGGGATTGGCACTGTTGATAGCTCCCTTTAGACTCATCTCACATTAGTTTTCACGGTGAGTTTTTAAAGAATAGCACTACTGTGGAAAAGTAATAGAAGCATAATAATATCCAAGGAGCCTGCTTAGCTAATTAACAAACAATCGAACAGACGATCACAATGACCGTCACAAACAAAAACCGAAACATCATCAATTTATTATCCTCATTAAGTCTATATAAGAAAGTGTCGAAATAGTTTCTTCAATCATCCAATCAGCACTAACACCGGAAATAGCAAACAAAAATCCGGTCTTCCAATACTTAGATCTCGTTCACTTGTTCACTTGCCAAGTATGACGGACGATTCACAATTCGTTAAATCATTGTATTTTTACTTTCGACGCATTCCGCGTTTCTCCCGACGGCGCGCGGCGGCAGATTCCGCCAAGTCATGCGAGCAGATGAGGCACTCCGATTATGTCAACATTTGCAGAATGTTCGTTTTTCTCCGCGAGGCTTCGGAGTGACGCGGAAGATTTACGACATGCGCAGATATTTATCAATATTTGACAGCGGTTTGAGTAAATAAATCACATTGGTTTCTTCGGTTCGATTTTCCTTAACTTTCGGCACATACCATAAGCATAATTAACCAATAATACATATTACAACTGCTGAGACACAATCTTCTTAGTAAAAGGGAGTTATCTACCACGCGGGCCCGTAGTTCGGATCGGGTCACCTTGAGTACACCTTAAAGTGTAAAGAACCCCAAATCCCTATGGTCAGTACTTGGGAATTCGCAACAGAAACACCCAATAACACTTTGGCTTTGTGCATGAGCATAAAGGTCCGAATCTAGGATCGCGTGCTTCGCGGGGAATTTTGGTTCTAGGACATGCCGATTTCTTCACGATGTTTTCCTTCACCGTTTTGAGAGCTCTGGTAAGGAAATTATATACATAAAGTAAAGCTCCTGCCTGGGTTGGAACCCACGGCCTACAACTCGTAAGTTGGGGCCCTTACAACTGGGCCACCACTGCTATTCTACTTTCTACTGGCCAACCACTGCTAATACTGTTTCTTGGAACTTGCAATGGCAAAATTGCACTTTCGAAATCCTTTTTTTTTGCCGGAGTTTCGATTCGACAGCTACTACGAAAGTAATGGCTTGTCTCATAAACTTTTAATTAAAAACTACTATCGCTTGATAGTAGTTTTTAATGTAATCCCAGGCATTCAAGAGAACATTAACGATATTCCCGGGCAAAGACATTCCCTTGATAAATGTCTTAACAAGGGAATTTATAGTCTAATGGCTACAGGTAGAATTACCCAATTATATTGAGGATATAATTGAGCTTGTTCGGTAACAAGAGCGATGTTCAAATAAACTTGATGCTTCAGCAACAATAGCTCATAAAGATTTATGTAGACTGCCCTTCAATACAATCAATAGTTTGATTCCATCGTATCTACTGCGGTTCCAGAAGTTACGATGAATGATTGGTAGTTATTTCCCAAAAACTGAAAGGGAAAGGTGTTCCATTTTCATGGGCTTGAAATAGATATGATGAGTTAAACACTTCTAAAGAGGCTCTATTGCTGCAGCTAGATGTCATAGGGAGGCCCATTCTCAGCCCGACTGTTCGATACATTGATTCGGGTGTAACGTGCAGACTAAAACTGTTTCTCACGAATGTGTTCCTATACTCAAAATAGTGTTTAAAGAGTAGAAATTTGTGAGTTTTTATGTACGGGTTATCATCGGAATTACTCATCGGAATTACTCATCGGATTCCGAAAATTCCTTCACTAATAGTAAGCTACCTACAGTACTGTAAAGATTGCCAGCAAAAGGCGACCTTACGTTATAAAGGCTATAAAGTTGCTTTAGAACAAAGACATTAAATTATACTTTAGAATAAGCCTTCAAATATATCAGCATCGTTTTTTTGGTTTCGGAAAGACAGACTTGTATGGCGAAAGCGTAGAATAAACGAAGTATCCATAAAGGTGTTTATATTATTCGATCCCGGTACCTGAGGTTCTCACAGTACATACTATAATAATATTTTATGTTAAAACAAGAAATTTCACGAGGACGAAATCGAGGGCAGGACATGCTAGTTTATAAATAAAACTAAGTACGTAGAAACATAATTATCATATGAATCTGCAAGTACCTAAGTAGTATCTACTCTTCAATTGTGTAAATTAGTTGTCTGCTTTCTAGTCTAGCATTACTTTGTATGTTACCCGAGTATTCATTAGAAGTATGATCATTATAATATAACGCGGGGTGTCATTGTACGTAGGTATGTACGTTACACATCCTGTCTACACTCATCATAAATATTCATGGAGATGTCTAGAACTTGGGAGACAGGCGAATGTATAATATTTACGACTATTTTATCTTCTAATTTGATTGAGGAGGTCGCATAATTAAAGGTTTAATGCCAAAATGCGATAAATTGTCCAATTAGATTGCGAAATGATGATGTTTACTGATTGAGACGTGGAAAGTTTTATTAATGCTAATTTTATTTATTTCCCGGGGGGTAATTGCGTAACACACTGTCAGTAGGAATGGCTTTCAATAACATTCATTGCGTTAATTGCGTTTTGAAGCAGATTTTTTAACGAACGTATGTAGCTTTGAAGTAGTGATATTTTTCAAAATGATTCAGTTTCTGATTGGGTCACAAATTTCGTTGGTAAAGTTACCAACGTTGTAAAGGTTAAGTAGGTAGGGTTCTCTTAAAATGACCATATCTCCTGCTTGCTCTACCAGCAAGATTTGTAATCATTAATAGTGTCTAACTAAGAAAAATAAAGAGTCCTATCCTATTAATATTTCTAAATCCGAAAGTTTGTGAGGATACTTGGATGGATGGATGTTTGTTACTCTTCAAGTAAAAACTTCTGAACATATTTGGATGAAATTTGGCATACTTATAATCTGGATTACCAGTTACCTCATAGGGTACCTTTCATCTCGGTAGTATCTTCCCGCGGGATAATTTCCGACCTCCATGCGGGACAAGTTGCTGGTAAAAGCTAGTAATGTATTTTTCTTCATATAAAATATCCATCTTGAATCAGAAGTGGGATCCATATTCACTTTCCATACATCAAATCCATGTTCGAGAAAAAAACATGTAAGTATCGTCCATCGTTAAATACCGTGTCGAACGATTCCTAATAATGCAGCGTCGAGATGAAAACATATTAGTTATGAATTTCCCATGCATCGTCTAAATTCATCAGAGCGTGTATGTAGGTTGATTGCAGATTATATTCCGTGTTCGCACTTGTTATGCATTGTGCATGTTCTCTTGTTTTGTGGTTGTTTGGTCAATTTGGTCTACTTCATGCATCTTGCGGCATATACCAGCTGTACTGATTTTCATAGATAAAATTATGTCAACTCTAGTTTCTGATTAATAAAAGGTTTAGATTTGTTTTATGAAGGCAAACACTAAACAGGGTCTTTATTTAGTTAAACAATAAAAGTACTATTACAGTACCTAGATAAAAAATGTTATAGAATCTTGAAGGTTAAATAAAATTTATGTCTGTAATTAAATGTAATGTCAAAATAACCGCTTTTAACTAAATGCTTATAATAGTTTATTCAGTACTAAACAATAACAATATACATTTTTTTAAATCTATCGGGATGTATGTTTCGGTTAGTCTTTAAACTAGCTGAATAGATTTTCATGGAATTTGGTATGGAGATGGTTAAAACCCTGTGGAAGAACATAGGCTACATAGGCAACGTGTGCATCCGCGGGCGGTAAATAGCATTAATTTAAGGAGGTTTCCGGCGACTGGGACCGCAACTAACTAAGGACCGCGGTCCCAGTCGCCGGATCCATAAAAATTAAATAATTTTCTTCCGGCGACTGGGACCACTCATAGGTAACTTAAAAACATCTACTATACAAGCCAAAATCGGTACAGTCAAACGAAAAAAAATCTAAATTATTTATATGAATATCATTGACTCAAATAATAAAGTAACCTTAAAACTACATACATACACATAAATTAAAAAAAAACCCTTATGAACATAACTAAAAATACCTGATAGTTAATATTTTTTTTCGATTTTAGAATTTTATCATCAAAATGGATGAAAAAAGCCCTTCAACTTCACGTGGTGAACAGTCGTTATATATTGATGTTACAGAGACGAAATGTACTTTTGCGAAGAGCTGGCTATGAATATATTCTTAAAAGAATACACAAAGATGGCTCAAAACTCTGGCAATGTGCAAGAAAAAGTGTTTGCAACGCGACAATAAAAATCAGAGTCGATGCGATGACTATTTTGAATGAAACTGCTCATTGTCATGAACTTATTGATTTCGCGAAGGATAAAGTGAACCGCCAAATGCAAAAATGTGTAGGAAGATACATTGATGTTTTGTTTGATGTTTGATGTTCAAAAGTACTTAAATATCCCTGTTGCGCAAGTGTTTGAAAATAATATCGAATTTTGATGTACATTCGTTTGACTGTACATTATTTGATTTCAGTTATCATTTATGAGTGGTCCCAGTCGCCGGAAGAAAATTATTTAATTTTTATGGATCCGGCGACTGGGACCGCGGTCCTAGTTAATTGCGGTCCCAGTCGCCGGAAACCTCAATTTAAGTACCAAACAGATTCTATCTGGAACTTAGTAGAGATACCAAAGTAGTTGCTAAGTAGGTAAGTACTATAGGAACGTCGTAAAAATAATGATAGTCATCAGCATAATTTTATTATTATAACAAAAATTATACTCATGACATTGTTTCACGAGACTTGAAGCTATTTCACAAACTTGTTTTTATCTGCTGTATATTGTAAACTTGTTTCCATTTTTATTAACTGCGCGGTAATTGAAAAAGGCCTGAAGTATTCGGTAATGCAGTTTATTACTGGTTTTTTTAATCTAGATTATTACTCTTTTACAGGTTATTTATAAACTGCCGTAGTGAATTGAACTGTTACTGAGTACTGTTCAGGAATTCAACTATTGAAAAAATATTATCTACAATCCGAGAAATTAAGAAAAAACTCACTAAAGAGAGAAGGTGGTAGGTACCTAACTATTGTTACAGTTTCTTCAGGAGTACGCACATATCATCACACCTTGGTTCCCTGAAGGGCTAGAGCAGAGATGCACCCATAGTACACCCACATTTCGGCAAGTATGTTTAAGTTCCATGTTATAGGGGGCGAGCCTATTGACATGAACCGGCCACAAATTCGGACTCCGGCTGTTATTGAAGAATTCTAGATAAAACCCAATAACACTGCTCGACCTGGGAATCGAACCCATGACCTCATGCTCAACAGTAACGTTTACGACTGCTACACCAACGAGGCAGTCACTTGGCTTTATATTCCAGAAATGATTCGGTTACCGATAGTCCTATATGGCTATAAGCGTAGGGAGACCAAAGAGACGATGGATGGATTGTGTGAATGATGTTAGGGATAAACAGGGGGTGACTACGGAGATAACGACTAATAGAGAAGTGTGGAAGAAAAGGACATGTTGCGCCGACCACAAATAAATTGGGATAAGCGCAGGAAAATGATGAGTCTGATGTCATTTATGATCGCCGTTCTAACTAACTTGTAACAATGAGCAGGAAAGATGATGTAGTGAAGAACTAATAAATCATTGGTTACGAAGTTACGAAGGCATGCGGCATCGGCAGTGCTTACTTTGTGAGGATGCGGTAGCCCTCGGCCTCCCTATGATTAACTTTTGATTTATGCACTATTGTAACTTGAAATCGATGTGTTATTACTATCTCATGCAAAATAAGAATAATAATAATAATGCTTGGTTCAAACCGTTTAACATAAAAAATCAATGGATTTTGTAATATCTTGATTTGAAAGAGTGTACCTGCAGTTTCTTGCCCATTTAACGTCCAAGATAAAATCAAAAAGTACATATACATTGAAAAGTCACATTCCCATATAGATAGTCCTTAGTTATTTTTTAGTAAATCCAAACTGCTACATAAATATATAATTACAACCTACTTCAAACCACTAACAGTCAGTAAAGTCTAGGAATCAGCTAACAATTCAAACAGCGACGGATTGTCATTATGTTGAGACAAATTGTAGATCAACGTTTCTAATACGTTGAAAACAACGCCATAATTAGTTACCACGTCTTGTTAAAGATACTATACGTTAATTGTCTGTTATTATTACAAACGTAAAAGCATTGGAATAAGCGTCAAAGTGCGAGTAAAGTGAAGCTCTGGGAAAGTGCTCGACCCAGTTTGTGCGTATTGAAGACAACTGGTCTTGCACGCAAGTACCTGTGTACGAGTACCTCACACTTCACACGAGAGGAAAAGATTCGATCATCGATAAATTGATAGTTTCGATGATACTGGGTGATGTAAGCTGGCAGATAATGCTGTCGACACGTCGTTACCTGAGAGTTATGATTGTGACTATATGTGAGAAAGGAAAAGTTAGGTAATGGAGAAATGAGACCATAATTTAAATGAGCATGGAGATAAAAGATCTGATAGATTAATTATAAGATATTAATTACTGTGAATGCAAAACAGAGAACTTAATAAATAAAGAAATGGAATCATAAATGAAAAGTGTATATGCAAATATAGAGGTTGGACAGATCAAATAGATGAATATGAAGAGAGTATTTATAAAAGCAAAATCTACAGACGCAAGGCAAGACAATCGGGAAGTATCTAAATAAGGAAAGATTTAAGCTCATCGAAATGCAATAGAAGACAACAAACCAGAGGTTTATTTATTAGACGCAAGATACATGAAAGTGTAAGAAAATCAATTATTCGAACAGCACAAGAAATTACACAATAGCCCATCGTATCTCTAGCAATTTCCTTACAAACCTTTCCAAATAAGGTAATATTACAAAGGCTAGCCAGCCTGAATGGAATATGCAAATTTAATTGGCGATAAATTGCGTCTGCGCTGATCCATCGACAGATTGCCAAACGTTTTATCTCTCTCATTTATCTATTGCAATTAGCTGCTTTGCACGGCTGTGCGGATTTATGATCACCGTTGCGGATCATTATTAATTTGTTGCTTTTTTACTTGAATTCAGAGATAAATACTGCTTTTTCTGCGTTGATTAATGCAGGCGTTTCGATGTTTGTTTTAGTTGGTTTTTAATTAGACCTACAGTTGAGATTGGTTTTGCTACGGTATTCGCATTCGGTGCAGATATTTCTATCATCAGTTTTAAATTCATTTTATAATTTATAAGCTGCTTTTGTGGACCACCCGACTCCAGTAGTGAAGGTATTTACACCTGCTTTAACCACAAGCAATCATTTACCAAAAGGAACTTGGCAGCTTTATGTGGGTCAATACTTTTTATCAAGACGCCCTAAGCGTTACTTTCTTCTTTAATAAACTCATCATTCAAGGTTTTGCCTCAAGCTGTTTGCAGTCTGCCTTGGCTTTCCATCTCGTCAGAACATGTACTTATATCTATTTACAATTTATGTAGAAAGTATGTCATAGCCGAGAAAATGTCGTTTCAATGAGTTGGTTGTGGCCTAACCTAACCGTCATTTGCTTTGAAGACAATGATAGTTAATTACTAATGTTAAAGCTTGTTTCTTCAAACCATTAGCTTGGCTGAAAGTTCTAACGTAATGAAAATCTTCTTGACGGGGACTTGATTTTAATCAATCAATAAACTAAGCATTTTACGCAATGATTCTACGCTCTGTTGGATGTGGGCTTATCCCAGTTCTGTGATTTCCGTGTCAAATCTGTCTCAGCCTCATTTTAAAGTAATTAAAAGATATCAGTCCATCTAGCTAACGGTTATCCCTCACTATGCCAACCACCCTGCCTTTCCAAATTGTAGACTAATTTCGACAAATCGAGAAGAGCGATTGTCATGCTTGTTTTTGTCTTCTAAACAAAGATGCATATTTTTATAGGTTATCGGACAATTTCTTGTTGACATTGCTTGTAAAACTTAATTTTCGAACATACTATGTGCAGTTTTCTTTACGTTTTTCCGAGCTAAAGGCGTGGCAGATCTCTAGTAGAAAACAGCTAATCCAATGAAAGATTTCATATCGCATTACTATACTTGTGTGATTAACGAGGCGTTCACAATAGGTGTATAGATTCCTTTCAACACTAAGTTCTTTGCATTCTAGATTTTTTCAAAGACTTTCAGTATTCTTACTAAATGTTCTAGTTTTATGCTCCACTTTCTATTTTCAGTCTTTTTTTGTTTAGTTATTAGCGTGTGATCGATGACTCTTTAAAGTTGATTCAATGTATGAAACATCAACTATTGAAAGTACCTACAGACTGTAAAATTAAAAGATCATGAATATTATCTTAGTCATCTACCTAATTATTTTACACTAGCTTTTTCCTCCGCATGAAATTTCTTTTTTAACATAAAATATTTGAAACTCGGCAATACTGTAGCTCCCCATTGCTGAAAGTTTTTTTTAACATAAAATATTTGAAACTCGGCAATACTGTAGCTCCCCATTGCTGAAAGTTTTTTTTAACATAAAATATTTGAAACTCGGCAATACTGTAGCTCCCCATTGCTGAAAGTTTTTTTTAACATAAAATATTTGAAACTCGGCAATACTGTAGCTCCCCATTGCTGAAAGTTTTTTTTAACATAAAATATTTGAAACTCGGCAATACTGTAGCTCCCCATTGCTGAAAGTTTTTTTTAACATAAAATATTTGAAACTCGGCAATACTGTAGCTCCCCATTGCTGAAAGTTTTTTTTAACATAAAATATTTGAAACTCGGCAATACTGTAGCTCCCCATTGCTGAAAGTTTTTTTTAACATAAAATATTTGAAACTCGGCAATACTGTTGCTCCCCATTGCTGAAAGTTTTTTTTAACATAAAATATTTGAAACTCGGCAATACTGTAGCTCCCCATTGCTGAAAGTTTTTTTTAACATAAAATATTTGAAACTCGGCAATACTGTAGCTCCCCATTGCTGAAAGTTTTTTTTAACATAAAATATTTGAAACTCGGCAATACTGTAGCTCCCCATTGCTGAAAGTTTTTTTTAACATAAAATATTTGAAACTCGGCAATACTGTAGCTCCCCATTGCTGAAAGTTTTTTTTAACATAAAATATTTGAAACTCGGCAATACTGTAGCTCCCCATTGCTGAAAGTTTTTTTTAACATAAAATATTTGAAACTCGGCAATACTGTAGCTCCCCATTGCTGAAAGTTTTTTTTAACATAAAATATTTGAAACTCGGCAATACTGTAGCTCCCCATTGCTGAAAGTTTTTTTTAACATAAAATATTTGAAACTCGGCAATACTGTAGCTCCCCAATGCTGAAAGTTTTTTTTAACATAAAATATTTGAAACTCGGCAATACTGTAGCTCCCCATTGCTGAAAGTTTTTTTTAACATAAAATATTTGAAACTCGGCAATACTGTAGCTCCCCAATGCTGAAAGTTTTTTTTAACATAAAATATTTGAAACTCGGCAATACTGTAGCTCCCCATTGCTGAAAGTTTTTTTTTTTGTGGGTGGGAAATCATCAAATCACGTCTCCCGCTCAGGGTAGAGCGGAAGGGCATGTCAGGCTTTTACTGACTAAAAGCCACCAGTGTTCCTGCAGCAGTTGTCCATATGCCAGGGCCACGGTATCTCTTTCGTACAAATCTCGCGACCCTTGCACTGAAAGACTCCTCGGACTCGGGTCAGTAGTTCCGAAGATAATCCACAAATTGTCCCTTTAGAAATACAAATGAGTCACCTGCTTAGCGTTTTCCCAATTATGTTGGAGTCGGCTTCCAGTCAACCCGGATGGAGCTAACTACTAGTATTTTTCATGAAGACACTGCCTATCTGACATCGACAACTAACTGGCTAATACGATACCCCTTATTAGGACTGGTTGTCAGACTTTCGAGCTTCTGACGACCTAACAACTGTCACAGATCCACAAATGACAGCCGAGACCGACTTAACGTGCTTTCCAAAGCACGGGGTGGTCCTGGTATACAAAGATGGCCAGCACGGATTTAGTAGCTTAACCTGATTGATCAACCCGTACCCGGCTGTGACCACTTAGCCACAAGCCCTACTTGTCAATTTTAGTATAGATTAATACTGAAGATGTTGCTATATGAGTGGCTACTGTGGTTATCTAGTAAACATATCGAGGATGTAGGCCACTCTACAACTCTACATCTTTATTCGATTATCTTTTAATTGATCGATCGTTCAGTAATTTCCTGTTGCTTGTAATCGTATGTATTAGTCAGATATTGATTCAATGAAAATGTTCTACATTATTTATTAAATAAATTAAATTTATCATTAAACTAATTTTTTAGACTTATTTTTTGTTTTTTGTTTCTGTACTATAATTATATAAATCTAAATTATTAAGCATTTTTCGCATGGAACATCATTCCATTCTGTATCTGGAGAAGGGCGTTGTTAGCTGCGCTACAGTTTATACTTTATGCAGCTACCATCGTTTTACTTGTCAAACTTGTCTTGCGTTATTTGTTCCGAAATAAAAATTTTAAACTTTTTTTTTAAACTTTTAATTACTACCTACCTCGTGGATCTCGTCGGGGCGAGCACGGCCTACTGTGATAAACTTGAGTAACATATTTTTATCACAGTTCGGGAGCAAAAATCGCGATAAAATGCGTGACCCAATCCTATCACAGAGGCCGTGCTTGCCCCACTGTATCTAGAAATCATGTTCTTATATATCGCGAATCCCTTTTTCATTACTCATTATACTATCATCACAAATCAGTAACCTGGAACGTCGGATTTACATAGTTGAAGTTCAGTAAGAATCGATGGGTGTTTTTGAATGAAATTCAACATGATAAATGAGCGGTTTTACATGATATTTTTTCGAAAACATCAATCGGTTTCTTGCTATCAACACCTACATATATCCGATGACGCTGGTTGCATGTCTTTTCGTGATCTATGCATACGCAAGGCAATGTGGAAAGGAAAAGCATGATGATCAAGTTTTTCTTCAAGTAAAATTTAATGTAACGTATGAACCTATGTAACTATATTCTCAAATATTAATAAGAAGTGCATTCCTTTATTGTATATTTTTCATATATTCTTACACACGGTGTCTGCATCTCATTCTATCTACTTTTCCATCGCAGGTATGCTGCAAGAGACTTCATCAGAAATAAGCATCACCTCTGTAAGTATTTTTCTCTTCTTTTTTTCTTGTCTGTTCATAGGTGTGTACATAAATGATTAAATAAACAACCATTAGGTTCGTAGGTTTCCTATATAGAAGAAATTAAGTCCATGTGACACGAACGTAAAAATATCTTCTCTAAAGAAGGTTTTTAACAGGGGGTTATCCGAATTTGTCCGTTTCAGAATCAATTTGAAATGGTGAAATTAGTTATGTCCTGAAAAAAATATGTCAAAGATGCATCCTTGTTTGAGGGCGCATTTAGGGGAGGTAGAGATTTTGTTTCAAAGGCCCACAGGCCCGGTAAACGTCGTCTTAAGTGGTAGGACCACTAAAACCAATGCCTGCTAGGGTCGCGAGATTTGTTCGAAAGAGTTACTGTGGCCCTGGCATATGGGCAACTGAAGGAACACGGGTGGGTTATGTCAGTAAAAGTTCCGCTCCACCCAGAGCGGGAGACGTTATTTGACGATTTCCCACCCAGAAAAATAAAAAAATAAAAATGAAATCTTGTGTGAGAATCCTGTCACGCGAAATTGAAATGACAATATTTACTTTAGTTGAAAGTAAATATCTCGGTCATTTACCTTCTGGCAATCAAACATGAATAATAATGAATATGATTGGTTCGCTGAACTGAACTCAAAACCTCTTGAACGACCGAGTGATTCAAATCTCAGTTAAAATAGATATTTTGAAAGCGATGACTCGGTAAAACCTATTTTATATAAAAATAAGAAGACTGAAACTTTCGTCTGCACTGTAGATGATTACTTGAAATAGAGGGTACCTACTGAATTAATTAATTTGTTTAAAGTTTATTGCTCATTAGTTGTACTTATTATTCCTTATAGCTCGTAAAGAAAATCTGCTATGATTTTGATACAAGCAATTATTTCTCAAAGAGTCTTCCAAGTGCCCTAGTCTTCGTGAACGTGTCCTGCTTTTCCGTCTTTTGCAAATAATCAGTCTGCATTTCGAGGCTGGTCGGTTTTTAGCAGCAAGAACTGCATGCTACGTATCTTATCTTGCACATTCAGTGAGATTCATTTTGGATTCATTCAATTTTGTACCTATATTCATTTCATTTATATTTTTCTACCAGTCTAAAGAAGGTTGAATTGAATCAATGAATACATTAAACGACTCAAAATGCATTTGAATGTTTAGCCGCCCATCCATCTCAACTATGTTGAAGTCGGTTTTCAGTCTAACTATATGCAGTTAATTACCAGTATTTTACATGGAGCGACTATCTTTCTGAACCCTACAACCGAGTTGCTGGGTAATACGATACCCCTTGGTAACACTATTTGTCATTCATTCGGGATTCCGACGACCTGTAAAACAATTATCAAATATCCATAAATGACAGCCGGTACTTTCCGAGGCATGGAAGGGTCTTGGTATATAAAAATGGTCACCCATCCACGGCTTAACCGCAGCAAGCAAAGCTTAACCTGATCGATCGACCTGAGCTGCTCTTAGTACTTAGCCACAAGCACCTACTTGCATTACAAAGATGACGTCTATTCATTAGAGAATGTATTGACAGACAACATACAAAAAACAGATGATGGATTGATAGATTCATCGCTACCGTGTCTCAATACCAGTCATTTGATATTGCTGTTCAGACGACGTACTCGAGTGAGTGCGGTGGCCGATTACCGATACTCGATCGATACAGTTACGTATTCAGTGTCGAATGTCTGGACGAGACTTAGGTTTTAACGAATCGTGTGCACTGCGGTTACGGCAACGGTATCTTCTTCCTCCGTGTGTACTTTTACAGTTTTTGTTGCAAAATAATCTACGGTTTTCCTGTGGTATTATTTCGGCCGGTAATCGTCTGTAAAATTTGCCAAAATTTTGCTGTTGATATTAATTCTGACTTGAAATCTACGCTAGCTAAGACTTAAATCATCATTTTTAAATGAATAAAATGGTTTATAAATAAAATCTTCGACATAACAATGGTATTGGCCCCAACTTACCGAGTTGTAGCTCGTGAATCGAACCGAGTCTAGCACTTTACTTTGTGTAATTAATTTCATCATCACTGCTCTCGAAACGGTGAAGGAATACACCACGAGGAATCCAGCATGATTAAGATTTTTTTTAAATCAAAGTCGTGACGTCCACCAACCCGCACTATGGCCGCGTGGCGGATCATGGCCTACTCCCTGGAGAGGAGGCCTATATCCCAGCAGTGGGAACGTTATGAGCTGGTTATGGTAACCATTCAAGCATTCTGCTTTTTCTGCTGAATATACAATGCGGTTAGTATGTCGATCAACTGACAGTCATAAAAGTTTTCCTCCTATGCGTCAGCAGCTTTAATAGCAAATGTTTACCATATATGCATTTTATCTGAAATTAAATCACATTCTAGGTAAGCAGAGTTTCATAAGGCCTTTCAAATAGGGAATATTTTGGTGAGACCATTTACAAGTAAATAAAATAAACATGAGGTCCAGAACCTCATGTTTATTAAATTTACTTGTAAATGTTCGATTCGGTCGGGCAAAGTTTTATTGGGTTTTTCTATCTGAAATTTCTCAGTACCAGCTCGGAATTTTGATTTGTGCTCGGTTGTTGGCAATAGCCTCGCCCCTTTTACATGGGAATAAACATAACTGGCGAAATGTGGGTGTAGTATAGGTACCTACACCTCTGCCGAAGGAAACAAGGCGTGAAATTATGATATTAATTATTAAATTATCTGCACCCTAATTGCGAAACGCACAATTTATCAAAATCTGAATGGGATTGAAGATTATTTCTAAACCATTGCGTCATTAGTTCGAATAAATTGTCGGCTCAGCAACGTAAATAACGCAATGAATGTTGTTTAACTATGAATATTAAAAGAATTCCTACCGATAAAAAGTTCCGCAACTACCCCTCTGATCTACTCGACGTCCGTATATAACTGGGATCCAGCAGAATATCAGCGTTAGGTGTATTTGCCTGACACATGCTGAGGTGGACTCCCATTTAGTGCAACCTTGAGACGCACACCGCCTTGTCATTTGAAGTCATAGCACCTTTATTGTTTTTGTGTACCTTTATTTTAAGTTCGTTTTCTGTTTGGAGATATTGGCACCGTGTTTTTTTTTTATTATTTTTTATTTTATCATTTAATTGTGGTTTTAGGTGTTGTGTTGTTTTTTGTGTGCACTAAATAAATGTTTTATCTATCTATCATATGATGTTATGTTTCGTAAAGGAGCCGGTCAAGCGAAAAGATAAGCTAAAATTTCCCCATTCCTTCTTTCGTATGCTTTGGCATACGAAAGAAGGAATGAAGACATCCGAGCCAAGGTAACCGACATAGCCCAAAGAACTGCTAAACTCAAGTGGCTGGGGGCAGCACATATTGCTCGCAGAACAGATAGCTGATGAGGCCGAAAGGTTTTGTAGAAGAAGACCTAGAGTTTTATGGACTCCCACAAGGTGGACCGATGGATCTTCTTCCCAGCTAAAGCACTAGGTAGCGGAGAAACGAGAGGGCGTTTTGGGGGACTTATCTAATTTTGACGTTCAAACATTGCTTACTCTCAGTGGTCTGCCTGCCTGTGTTTGAATAAAGTTGGAAGGCCGTAGGAATCCGCTGGATGCGGGAAGCACAGAACCGGTCAAAGCGGCGGAGCTTGGGGGAGGCCTATGTCCAGCAGTGGATGTCTTTCGGCTGAAATGATGATGATGATAGCATAGGAACATTCTTACGGAGAAAACGGACCAGAAACTGCATAGTTACATGGTCATTCAAAACGGCTTTCTTCAAAGTAATGTTAACAACAACCATGACCTTGAGTGGGCACAATTTAATGCCCCATCTTCCTACGTAGCTAGAAAACAATAAAATGGACTATAACTCTACACATAAAATTAGCAATCATAATAAGGAAATTACAGAAAGCTTGAAATGAAATTAATAGTCTATCAGTCTTCACCGTATACAGCCAGGCAATTATTTTATATGGTTTATTTAGTATGTAGTGTTGTAGATTGTCTTTTTATATACTCGTACGCACGACGACAAATCAAGCTATAATTTCCAGCATAAGATGACTTCTCATTGTACGTAAAACCTACACAATGCGAGGTCTGCTAAAACTGGAAACTTATAGCTTGATATGTACAGTTCAAATACTTACTATTTTTTATACGGCAAGTTTCACTGTAATCACACAACCTATTAAATAGTACTGAAATCATCCGTAACTGAAGTATTTCTCGTTGCTATTAGTCTGTCTCGACAAATGTATTCTATTTCTTTCCAAATGGAGTGGTTATGAATTGCGAATAATGAAAAGATGGTGGCGGTGCCAAGTCTATACACATGTACATTTGGTCCGTGGTTTTCACATTTTACAAACTCTTGCGCATCACACTAACAGTATGGGCTTTCATTTTGACAGTTCAACAACATTCATTGCGTTATTTACGTTATAGAGCAGAAAGTTTTTTCGAACATTTGTAGCAATGGATTAGCAATCAACTTTAAAATGATTCAGATTGTGATTAACAGTGAGTTACCGCAATTAGCGTGCAAATCTGTCAGAAACGATTCCACCGCTTGACTTTCAACTTAAATCCCTTACTTGTCGACTTTAATTCTCATTTTCCGGTACTTAGCGTATGACTGCAAACTGAGTGCCTTTCTAAACCAGTTCGGTGGTGGGCATCGATCTTAGTAATTGTGACTTCCTGGAGCAGTCGGCAAGCCGCAAATACACCATGAAATGATGTTATAAATCACATCAATGAGGTGGACGATGTAGGTCGTGACAGGTACTTAATGATGCTACGAAAATATTCCGCTTGTCGCTGGAATGTTCGCAGAGGCTGCGTGTTGATTTGTTGTGAAAACATTATTTATTGATTGACGGCAGGTGATTAATTTATGCATTGTAACTAATGTTAAGTAAGTGGTTTCGTTTAGTTATTTTGGCAACTTTTATTGCAGATTTCTCCACTAGTCTGCTTCAAAGGGTTAGACATTCTCTGCCAGGGTCGCGGATTTGTTCGAAAGAGATATCGTAGCCCTGGCACAGACAACTGAAGGAACACGGGTGGGTTTTAGTCAGTAAAAGTCTAACGCACCCTTCCGCTTCGCCCAGAGCGGGAGACATTATGTGATGTTTTCCTAACTAGAAAAAAAGGTTAGTTATTCTACTGGTCAGTCAGATACATGCTGTTTATCAGCACAGCAGCAGCGGGAATCAGGAATCATCTAGACCAGTGTTGGCCCAGTGGTAACGGCCACGACTTACAAGTTTGTAGGTCTTTTTTTTTCTGGATGGGAAATCATCAAATGACTTCTCCCGCTCTAGGCGGAGCGGGAGGGCGTATCAGACTTTTACTGACTAAAACTCACCCGTGTTCTTTCAGTTGCCCATGTGCCAGGGTCACGGTATCTCTTTCGAACAATCACGCGACCCCGGCAGGCATCGGTCCTAGCAGACCCCTTCAGTGCTGCTGACTTCTCTTTGAGGCGCGCGTGGAACACTACGTGGTCTTGGGTTCGAATTCAAGCAGGCACTTTACTTTGTGTAAATTATTTCATCACCACTACTCTTAAAACGGTGATGGAAAACATTGTGAGGAAACCGGCATCCGAAGACGTGACATCCGCCAATCAGCATTGGGCTCGCGTGGTGGATTTATGGCTCACTGAGAGGAGGTCTGTGTCCTAGCAATGGAGATATTGCAGGGGTATTCTCTGCAACTCATTGGATCTGACATGTGTAAAGAGAAGAGATTTTATGCTCTTTTCGATTTATTGAAGAGTCATATCAACGCTATAACGTTAGGTATAAGATGCAAGTCTCTAATTTTACGCACAAAACGGCATGTTATAAGATCCAAGATCCAACTGACGAATCGGAAAACAATCCGCAACACAACATTCACAAGAGTCAGACATTCTTTCTCCCACAAATAACGGATTGGTGACGCTTAGGCATCACAATAATTATATCGACACGATACCTCCGCGACTTCCATTGTCTTGTACTTGGAAGTAAGGCCATGGGAGTGCTGGGTTCATTATGATGCATCGAGCACCTTTGTAAATGATCTGTGGAAGTGGGGTGCAATGTCAGTATGTGTTGTTGTGTTGAAATTAATGGAATACCTGCCTATAAAGATTCAAAGCGTAGACATAAAGTGTGTTGACTGTTCAGGACTGGTTGTAGAACGTGGGGTGTTCTCTACATAGTATAAAACAAAGTCGTTTCCAACTTACGCTTAGATTTTTAAACTTCGCCACGGATTGTAATGGGGTTTTCATTCATAGACAAAGTGTTTCAAGAAGAAGGTTTATGGCGTAGCCGCTAGCAAAAGCTAGTTTTCGATATTTTACTGTGTCTAATTATTGCATGACGAAGCCCCATTACTGTAAAAAATAATTTAATGTTCATTGACTTCCTTAAAAGACTTTTATGAGCAACTGCATTATGGTGATGTAACGTGAAATGGATTCCATTCTCAATCGTAAACACTTTGTAAGAGATTTTTGAATGAGAGCACCGAATTCCATTCCATATACACGAGGAAGAAGAACGCTATCTGCTTACACACGTATTTATAAGCACGCAAAATGTTTTGCCATACAAGGTGAGCAGAACGACAGGTAGTAAAGAGTATTGTCGGCATTGTGTAAGGTTGCCCGTAACAATAATGTGCTAGGTTTAACGAGCGCAATACTTCAGATCTAAACTGTTTGCTGGTCTAGCTGCGCCTACGCGCTGATAACTCGCTTCACAAAGCGTGGTTCTATGTAAAATTTTGTGAAATGTAATGCTCGATAATGTATCTCCGTCGTGGTTTTACATGTTTGGACTCATTTGGAAAGGGTGTTGCCGCACCCTTGGAAAAAGCCTTGTAGTCATAAAAGTTAGAATAGGTAGTCGCCCCATAAACAAAATCACTGACATAAGAACATAATATGAAGGTGGGATGGTCATAGTGAGCAAACCCTCTATAAACTACTAAAGATTAAAAAAAGAAGATAATAGAATATTTTCACAGACCACCGTTTGTCCATTTTCTGAATTTTCCACAAATAAAGTTTGATTTAATATCTGAGAACCAATGTTAAAATAAACTAAAAAAAAACATAATTATGTTTTTTTTAGTTTTTATAATATTGGTTTTCTCTCTATTTATGTATGTTCAAGTAAACGTGGTTACATTATGTTCACCACCCTTTAGTATAAAGGAGACAAATTGTACACAACATGAATGATTCAAAGAGGATCCATATTGAATTGTAAATTCGACAAACCAAGAGACCAAGGCATGATCACATAATGCCTATAATAATAACACGAACAATGGGTTGACCTCGACACGTAAACCGACATCCGCCAAGCTTTATGTTTTTAGTTTTATTGTGAACCAATTTGCGCTGAATTTGATTGAGACATCTACCATTGTTATGTTTTTGTAAGACGAGATTTGAGATATTTTTGAAAAGCGTTTTTGTGGTGTCAATTTCCGTTAGGTTATTGTGTGACCTTGACCTCGACACGTAAACCGACATCCGCCAAGCTTTATGTTTTTAGTTTTATTGTGAACCAATTTGCGCTGAATTTGATTGAGACATCTACCATTGTTATGTTTTTGTAAGACGAGTTTTGAGATATTTTTGAAAAGCGTTTTTGTGGTGTCAATTTCCGTTAGGTTATTGTGTGGAGATAAGTTAATTCTGGACTGATTGGATCATGCTCAATATAGCTTCCGGCGACCTGCTCTTTAACCCTCTGCCAACCGTACCAGACGATATCGTCCGTGCCAAGTTTGGAGCTGATGCATATCTTTGGAAGGAGAAAAAGAAGGGGCCTCGAACCCCTCTGGATAAAAACTTAGACTCGCGCACACCTCACAAGCGCAAGCGCGTCAATACCTATTGCAACGTCAGTGAGTACGAGCGTGTGCAAGTTTGTGGACGGACGAATCGTCCTATACGGTTGGCGACGTAACTTTTACGAATTTTTAGGTATGTAAAATATTATTACGAGCTGCACGCGTAGCATGACCGCCATTTAAACGGAATTTGTTGACGGAAGATAAGACAAAATGATAGATTGTATCGTAGAAAAATTGTGTAAAACTGAAAAGAAGAGATGTTTCTATTCTTCAGTCGACAAAAATACGATGTCAACTATGATGACTATTTTCTGATGAGATAGAAACATTTTTACATAATTAAAGGAACATAATTAAAGGAAATACATAAGGAATTTTATTTGTTCTTGGTAGAATAGATATAGAATTCGTCATGCTACGCCGGCTGGGGTTTCGGAATAAATTACTTCAAACCAATGTTACCGAAACACACAAAACAGTTTCATTAAATAATCACAAATACCACAACAACAAGAAACGTCAAAAGGAATCACTTGTCTCGCTAGTACTGTATCACTTGAATCGCATTCGACCGCATTCGTAAACGAACTGCTCGTCGCGTCGGCCCGATAATCCGCTATTTATATCCCGAGCAGAACATTCGCGAACATTCGACACTATGCCGCAGTTCACTAGTAGCGTAGAAGCTTCTAGGAACAATTTTTATTGAAAAACGTTCCCTTTAAAAATGTACCATTTTCGAGTGTTCAAATAAATATACTTTTTTGAGCGATGTAAGATCCAACTAATATTTTTTGAATTTATTCTTCATATAAGGGGATGAAGAATAAATCCCGAAAATATTACTCCTTATAACCAATTTATATCCAAGATATCGATTTTTTAGTGAAACCTTCGAAATTACGGTTTTTGCAGCGATTACGAAATTTTATTCCATCAGGGGGCAAAGTATTCAAGTCAAAAACTATGGAAACAGGAAAAATAAACCTAGAACATATGCCCTGATTTTTTTTTGGATTTTTTCCCTACGTTTAAATGTGTTAAATTATCGGTTGAGACGATATCGTCCGCGACGGTTGGCGGTGTGCAAAAAAACCACATGGTTGGCGGAGGGTTAAGTTCGTCGTTGAGGCCTATCTGAAATTATAGTTCGAAACTTCAGAGTGAACCCTACAACCTATTAATTAAGTTTTTCGGACGGCTAAAAACACAACAGGTATAGTGACAGCAGTCAAATCAGGGTGTCAATATTTCTTAGGTCGGGCCCAAAATTAATCTTATGTTCGCAGCTGATACGAAATAAAAATCGCCTGAATAATCGAAAGAAAGAGTATGTAACTCCTTATGCCT
Source organism: Aporophyla lueneburgensis (assembly GCA_932294355.1). Taxonomy (NCBI): domain Eukaryota; kingdom Metazoa; phylum Arthropoda; class Insecta; order Lepidoptera; family Noctuidae; genus Aporophyla; species Aporophyla lueneburgensis. The sequence goes on along the minus strand of OW028748.1, from coordinate 9,011,671 downwards.
CGAATACGTTCGTACATCTGGTCATACACCCACACCAGTTGCGAGATCTACGCACCTGACTTTTCTGAAGAGCATCGCCAATAATCACCTACCAAGAAATTAACTAGATGCATATAAATAAAGTTATGCATGACATTATTTATACACGGATGACGGAATCATTTAGTATTCTATGTTACTAGGTTCGAACTACATCATCAATCACTGGAACAACTGGTTCTATGAATTTAAAAGTAAAAGTAAACAAGACCATAGACAAGGCAATAAAAACAGCGGGGAATTCAAATCAGGTTCGAAAAATAAAAAAGAAGCACATTACGTAAAACTGCCATCCTGTCTTGAAATCAACATCGAGTTGTTATAAATCTTTCATATAACCGTAGATTATTATCGTAAGTAAGGATGTGATTACATGATGCGGTGGCGCTGGCGAGGTGTCGGCACGCGGATGGTCATTCAACCTGTAACGGAATGCCAGCGATTGTTCCTAACACCTGATCGCAGATCGCACATAATTGTCGTAATTTCATTATCAGTGCACTATTGTTAGGTGGAAAATTATAAACAGTGACTTTGTGGTTCTTATACAGATATTTTTGAATAATTAAGTGTTGAGGAAAGCTTGGAGAGAATGTTCTCTTCACTTTAGGGACGTATTATAACTAGGGCTTGCATTCGAATAGTCGAATATTCGAATTATTCGAATAATCAACTGTTTCAAATTTTCGAATAGAAATTTTGCGATATTCGAATATTGGACCAATTCCTAATGACACCATTTTAGCAACTTCTTCTATATCTACCGCAAATTTATCATGCAGAGAAGAGTTGGAAACGTCAATTCTAATGCAAATGGCGCTATTTGATAGAGGAGGTCCTAGACAAGTAAATTTGAGCCAAGCATACGACTTTCTGCAGTATACCACCAACGAGTGTAGAGTGTGAAAGGGTGTTTTCTTCCAGCAAATATATTTGCAACCATCTAAGATGTGCCCTAAACGATGATTCCATGGATGCGCTAAGTTTCCTTAGGTCTCACCTCCAGGGAAAACGTTAAAGGACAAAGGTTTATGATAAGATCAAAAACGTCCTGTATTTTTTTGTACTAATTGTAGCGTGCTACTTAGATCTGATCTGATCTCGTGATTTTTATTTTGGTTATCACTAAGATTTAATGTTAAATTATAAATATCACACATTATTAGTGTCATATTGTCAATTTAACATTAGGAAAACGATTTTACATCAAAGGTTTAATTGCTTTACTTGTTATTGTTTTGTTTGATTTTATTATATTATTACAATACTCATAACTGATTTTATAAGACTGTGTTGTGTTTATGTCCAGGGTGGAAAAACCAAATAAGATTATTTTATTTTGATAAATATTGTTTGTTTTAAAATATTTTAAGCACTTGTTTCTACTTTCCAATTTTTGCGAATATTATATTAGGATAACATTGATAGTGTATTGATACATAAGTATTTAGTATATTATTAAGTTGACCATTAACATTCTTCCAAAAAAAAATACAAAAACGTAACTGCAAGCAGTTATGCCTATTTCAATGTTAGCTGTTCTAATAACAGAACACAATGCCACACTGCGTTAAAATAATATTATGTAAAAATAATATTATGTTGATTTAAAGAATTAAGACTATTTAGAAATTAAAGCACATGATTTCTAAAACTATTTTTTTTTGATTAAATACTCGAATAATTCGAATATACCCCAAAAAATATCGAATATTCGAATTCCTAAATTGTCGAATATTTGCAAGCCCTAATTATAACATACCATAACATCACGCCATATTTCATCGAAGGGTTGGGCAGATGTGTCTCTATAGTACATCCACAGGTCCCCGTTTAGGTTGACTCCGGGCTACTATTGAGAAATTCCAGTTAAACAAACCAAATCTCACTTTACCCGAACTAGGACTAGAATTCAGAATCTCATGCTCAGCATTAGCATTTAGGACCACTAAACCATCGAGACCGTCAATCTTAGCGTATCATCATAATTTATCAACTTTCAGCCGAAAGATGTATATTGCTAAGCATATGCCTCTTCTAATCGCATGGTTGGTCATCAAGCGGAAATCATTTGATTCAAATTACAAAGAAGGGAAATCGGAAAGATGTGTGTGATACGTTTAAGAATTCATAACTTCCAAAATTCTAATAAATACAAATTGTAATTTACTAACTTAATCTTTTATAACCAATACAAATATAGAAATAGATGTCAAACGACACATCCTGCAATTAACTACCGGAATGCTCCTCGCTTCCAAAAGGAAAGTACGTGATGATATGTACTGGTAGTGATCACATACAGCTACTAATAAGGACATTTCCTTTTACACCAGTGGCTCGGGTTACACCTCTGTATTGAGAAAATAATTAGATAGATACGAAAGCAGGGTTGAACAAGAAATAAATAAAGTCTTCTATAGCGCGCACATCTAACTTGTTTCTTTCACTAGTTTAGAATTTTACGTCTTATTTTGTACCAGCTTTTGCCAGCGGCTTCGACCACTTCCTCTTGAGTCACTCTGTCTATTGATGAAAACTGCATAAAAATCCGTTGCGTAGTTTAAAAGATCTAAGCGAACAGACAGCGGAAGCGATTTCATTTTATACTTCTTACAAATAAAGAAGATTATATCTATGGATTACACTTTAAAATATTTGGAATATGGCATGTTTACTCCAGTACATATTTTGAGCATTTTAAAGCTCTCATATCTATTACATACCAGATCTTGAAAGAGTTGAAACTTGACAAATCGAGTTGAAAGTTGAAAACTTTTTAACAAAAAATTAAACCGCCGAAAAAACTGAAAAGCAAAAAATAATAAACCTTAAAATTTTTAGTCGGCGCTTTGAGTATTTTTGTACATTGATTTTTCAGCGCCGCCGCCGATTCAAAATTTTAAGGTGTATTATTTTTTGCTTTTCAGTTTTTTCGGCGGTTTAATTTTTTGTTAAAAAGTATTTATTTTATATTTTTTGCGGCTTCAATGGACTCATAATACTTGGCAAGGTATACCCTATCCAGTAAAAAAAGAATTATCAAAATCGGACCACTCTGTATAAAGTTATGCGTGGTTATACATTACAATCAGTGAGTGAACAATCAACCATCCCCTGTTTTCCAACCCTTAGGGTTCGATTTTGTTTTCCAAATTTATATGGGACCACCTTGGGAGTATACCATTTCCAATAAAAAAAGAATTATCACAATCGGACTCTATGTAAAAAGCTATGCGTGGTCATACATTAAAAAAAAAATATACGCGTCGAATTGATAACCTCCTCCGTTTTTTTTCGTCGGTTGAAAATGATGTAGCACTCGTGTCTATGTAAATTATACAGTGATATTTGTCAAGTCATCAGACAAAATTTGCAATAAATTATTGCGCATAGTAATTAATTTTCGATTAATGGTTAGCAGGTGGGCCAGAGTCACTTCGCAGTGGGTGACAGAAGATGGGCGCCGTCACCGAGGGAGGCCTAGGAAACGCTGGCGAGACGACCTAGGTGTGTTTGCGCGAGATTACTCAGAGAATGCAACGCACAAAGAATATTTAAAAGCTACGAGAATCTTTACTCTACAGTGAGACAATTTTGGTTGAATATAAACGAGTAGAAGGAGACAAGAGGACATTGATGGTCATCACCATAAGTCATAACGTATTGGTCCTTCTTCTCTTACCTTGGTTGTGGTGAAACGTTTCAATTATGCATTAAACGATCTCTGATACTATGTATCTAGTATTTGTCTGACCCATCAATCTTAGTCTAGCTTTTTCCCAACTGTTACTAAGCTGGTAATATTGGTAAAACTGGTTGTCAGACTTAAAAAGATCCACGAAAGATAGCCCGGACCAACGTTTGACAGGTCAGAGATGAACTTAATATGGCTAAGTAATCTTAGCCATATTAAGTTAGATTTTTAAATATTACAAAAGAGTAAAACCAAGAATGCATTAAATCACTCACGTTCAACTTAACTGTCACACAACCCATCTTAATTAAGTAATTAATATAACTTATCTAAGCTAAATGTATGCATGTGTGTCCCATAATATGTCGTAACAAAAGTATTTAAATATGGTAATACCGTGAATATATTTGCATACTAATTGATATAACGCTTTTTATCAAACGATGTTATGTAAGCTAGTGACAAATAGGATTATGTAAAACATATTGTAATGAATTTTATGATAAATAATGAGTTTATCAATAATTTCTATAGTTATTTCGTTTTCTCTATATTTTTATCGCGAGTTTACAAGTCTTCGTTCCAATTAAGTTATAAATCACTGTCAAAAAATACTTAACATACATTTATTTGTAATTCTAGAGAAAGCATAACATGTAGTCATTTATTATGTGTAAGTATTAAATATTAATCAAGCTAATAATTTACGTAATTTGTACCTATGAATTTTGATGTCTGCGTTAAAATATTTTTATTTAATAATTCTAAACAAAAACGTCATAACAAGTCTTGTAAAACCATCTTGTTTACCTTTACTTTTCTCTTTGGTTGGCTATCGCTGTGTAACTTTTCCTTAGACAACACCTAAGACTGTTTTTATACCTACAAAATGTAGACAAGATTTACATATCAATAGAACCTCGGTTCTTGTTATGGTACTAAAGAATTCCAATTAAAATGAAAATAAAAACTTGTATTAACTCATTAATAAAAATGCGTACTTAAAGTAAATTTTTCAGAATTCTCAACATCTGTACTTTGTAGTGTAATGAGTTAATGAATATTCACGTACAAACAGGCGCAGGCACGGCGTTTTGCGTGCCTCTAATGGGTAGCGGTTATTTGGTTTGGACCACTATTTGAACGGTACATAGCACGGTGAAGCTGCAGAGCACAGACTGTCCAAATAAATGGGAGTCTTGCGCCCGCGCATCCATCAAATTCAGATTAGAACACCAAACGCTGACTATGAAACATCGTTGAAAACTAATTTAGTTTTGCTTGCTAGTAGTCTTTATTACCTACGTATTCAGAAAGTAACGTTACTTTTAATTAAAAGAGATGCATAACAAAAGTATTTGGTGCGAGTAAAAATTATCTTCCCATAAAATGATCGTGCTTGTAATTTACTGAAACTCTATGAATACTTACTACTACTAATGTACCGTGTGGTGCCGGACGTAAAGAATAGCATCACCCCATTTCTTCCCGTGGGTGTCGTAAGAGGCGACTACGGGACTTACTAGAGAATGGGCAGCAGCGTTCTCTATGCATTTTACCACCATACTGCGATCGCCAATCCGCCTGCCAAGCGTGGCGATCATGGCAAAGCCCCCAAATTGGGGGAGGTCATGTCCAGCAGTGGACGTATTACGGCTGAAATGATGATGAATACTACTAATAATATTACTATATGAATGCTTCTTTTTGTGGATGGGAACTCATCAAATAACGTCTCCCGCTCTGGGTGGAGCGGAAGGGCGTGTCAGACTTTTACTGACTAAAACCCACCCGAAGGATCACGGGTGGGTTTTGTGTGGCCCTGGAAACACAGTATCTTTTTCGAACAAATCTCGTGACCCTGGCAGGAATAGGTAATGTTCAAAATTATAACAGGATTATAGCATTTAGGTACCTAGAAGCTATCTAAATGACAAAACTCAGTTCTCCTCCTTGACTTCGAGTTACAAACGTAACGGCACATTGACGTCTTTTTTTTTTTTTTTTTTTTTTTTTTTTTCAGGATGGGAAATCATCAAATGACTTCTCCCGCTCTGGGCGGAGCGGGAGGGCGTGTCAGACTTTTACTGACTAAAACCCACCCGTGTTCCATCAGTTGCCCATGTGCCAGGGTCACGGTATCTCTTTCGAACAATCACGCGACCCCGGCAGGCATCGGTCCTAGTAGACCCCTACACTGCTGCTGACATCTCTTTGAGGCGCGCGTGGAATACTGCGCGCCGTCTACCCGAGCCTGGTCCTTACCGGGCGGCGAGCTACCCATTGCTCGCCACCCGCAAGCTCGCGCCTACGGTGGCCGGGAGTCCGCTATTGACTCCCGACGCCCGGGGCGTCTCCTCCTGCGGCGGCTAGGGACGTGAGGGCGCAGAGACTGCCACTCCCTCACGCGTCCCGCCTCCTCCTTCGCGAGCATTACTGCTTCGCAGAAGGAGGTGACGGCTTCCCATTCCCTCTCGCTCCGTACCATGGCTCGCACCAGGGCCGGACGCGAGAGGTCGCCGCCGCCGATCGACTCCACGAGGACACGGCGGTGCCCCGCCCAGGCAGGGCACACCTCCACCGTATGCTCCACCGTGTCCTCCAGACGATCCTCACAATGGAAACACCCGGACGTATCCTCCCGCTTTATCCTGAACAGGAACCCACCGAAGCACCCATGCCCGGTGAGAACCTGCGTCAGGCGGAAGGTGAGGACGCCGTGACGCCTCTCTATCCACTCCTCAAAGAGGGGACTTACCGCCGCAATTGTGGCGTGCCCACACATTGACGTCTCAAGGATCAATTCCTCGAAACCGTGTACGCATTTGGAATGAAAAGCAAACACTCAAAACATAAACCATTCGTTCGACCAACCGTATCTCTCTCTGTTCGTTCGCAGTTCGTACAAAAGTTTCATTGACATTTCACATAACGCGTGGGGTTTTAAAGACGGGTACGTAAACTTGTTTGCAGTAATCCTGACCCAGTAAAAACACAGTTATTTCACTCCCCAGTGCGTCTTGAGTCGTTACTGCATGCGCTGAATTAACACATCTCCGAGGGAAAAACAAACTGACGCTTGCTTGACGCGTGAATATGCGAATATTTGAGCGGCAGCTTAAAATGTATTTGTTGAGTATCTAATGATTTTAGTGGTGGTTTCTGTTTAAGTAGTTGTTTATTTAAAAGTTCTTGGATAATGAACTAAAACAACAGCCCCTTTTTAACCGACTTCAAAAAAGGAGGAGGTTATCAATTCGACTGTATTTTTTTTATGTTTGTTACCTCATAACATATTTTCAACTTTAAAGGGAAAATAACCGACCAGTCGAAAGATACAGACAGTCGACCATTAGGGTTTACTACTTTTCGAAATTCAAAAAGAAAATTGGACAGATCAATAGAGGCAGGAAGCTTTTATTCAACATTTCCATTAGTCACACGACAATATTGTAAATGCCTCATAAAATGTCTAGACTGGAAAATCGGTCTGAAATTCAACTTAACCTAAAATTAAAACACAAACAGGATACAGCATAAAGTGAACATTTTCATCGCAGACCAGCTGAGACAAAAGACGTGGAATGCAAACTGTTAATAAAATGTTAAACTTAAATGATTAATGTTTTAGAACGCGCACTGAAAGCGGTAACGGTGCATCCATTCTAAGAGAATTACGGAGACTGGCAACACATAAACTCAGACTCTCCATTCACTAGCTAAATGCTCTTCATTTTGGAGTAAAAAACTATTTATCTGCAATATTGCCAGCTTGCAATTCAAAATTTGCCCACTTGATTGTAATTTCGCAGTACAAATATTTGCAAAACGGAATTTATAAAATGATGTCATTGCGGGAAACGATAAAATTGGTGACGGATTATGGCTCATTAGATGGTTTTAGTTTGTTGATTGCTAACGAAATTTTAAGTATTAAGTATTTGGCAATAATTAGGAAACCTGTAAAGTTTCAAATTGTCGCTCGGCGCGGTAAAGAGCGAGTTATGTTCGCAGTTTCTTCGAAAGATAAAATCAGGAATTAAGTTCGGAAAAGAACCGGGCTTACCTGAATATTTTGCACAGTAAGCCAGCTGAAGTGGCAATGGGCTGGCCATGGTTGTCGAAGGACCGATGGGCGGTGGAGCAGACAAGTCCTAGAGTGGAGACCGGCTAGCGTACTATGGGATGCCCCCAGCTAGATAGACAGATGTTCTTTAAAAGGTTGCTGGGAGGGACTGGATGCGCAAGGCGCAGGACAGAGTATTGTGGCGCAGCCTGAGAGAGGCCTATGTCCAGCAGTGGAATGGGATGAGTTGGTTCATTGATTGATTGCAATGCTCAAAAGATCATTCGTAATATCGAGAGAGAGTCGAGTAGAGAGTCAATAAGCTACCTATATTAGGCATATTTTACTGCAAAATACATCGATAAACAACCAATAATATCCCCAGATCACTAGCGTTTCAATACGTTCTACGCTCGGTGTTGAAACCAACCCATTTATGAATGGCGCGCGTCCTTGCGCACACGCAGGTGACTGCCCTTGCCGTAAACATGCGCCTACAGACCCAATAACATGTGCATCTGTCATGCGCTTTCTTGCTTTTGTTTTAATAGCTGTTTGCAGCTGCTTGATCTTCAACTGTGGAGCTACTGCTGGATGAAATTGCAAGGAAAATGATGGAATTTTATTTAGTTAGAGGAGTTGAATCGAAAGGTGGTCATTTTCTGAGAAAATAATAATTGGATTCTCTTTTTCTTCGTCATTACACTCTTGACTCTTGAGTGGTCGTGGTCGTCACATCGGGTATGGTGGCGAGCTTCACAATCCATTGCCATTCCTCTCGTAATTGGTTAACATTCGTAAAATTTGGTGGCTTGATTAAAAAGTCTACGAACACTAGTAAACCTATACAAAACTGCAATTGTTTCTAGAAAGATTCAGAGCCCTAATTATTACGTGACACACCATCACCACAATTTGAATTATTTTGAAGGATATTGCTAAACCACTACATATGTTCGAAAAAAATGTCTGCTCGACAACGTTTATAACGCAATGGATATTGTTGAACTATGAATATGAACGCCATTCCTAATGGTAGAGTGTTACACAATTATCCTCCTGAAGAGTTTACTGTCCAACCTCATGACGTTGTACTGAAGTGATTCGCCTACTGAATGTAGGCTTCTAAAAACATAGACCTCCTATGATACAGCCAGTAATCGCTTCAACTATCTTATCTTTGAATCTTATCCTTCAAAGACTACTATACTTATTGTAGAGCCCACAAATATCTTGAAAATAAAACCAAGGTCGTCAAGCTATAAGTAAAGTATATGCAAAGCGGTTGTTAATGCTACACTCAGCATTATGCCAACAAACACACCAAGAACTGTACGTTCGCTGATTCACAAATACGTTACTGTAAAAACATTATTTTCATATTTTCTATTGAATCCACATTATAACCGCAGAGGTGATAGATAGGTAGGCATAATCATAATATTATCATAACGGACTGTGCATAGATCAAGTGATCACTTCCCATGGTTGCAATAAGCCGTGACAAAGGAATTACCACAGAACAAAAGGCCCTCCCTTTGTTTATAATTAACCAACGTTCTACCCACGACTTCGTCCACGTAAAATTTCGAACCCAGACCAACCAGAACCGCATCTGCCAGGGTCGCGAGATTTGTTCGAAACAGTAATTAATAATAATAATATATAATATTAATATGTAATGATATCTTAGGGCAACCAACACAGTGTTATCCGATCCCAAACTAGGCTGAGCCTGTACTATGGCAACCAGACAACTGATAAACATACTTATATATTTCTAAATACATTCATATTATAGATAAATTACACCCAGACACAGAACAAATAATTGTGCTCATCACACAAAGATTTTTGGGAATCGAACCCACGACCTCAGTCTTAGCAGTCAGGGACACTAACCACTAGACTAACAGGCCAGTCAAGAGAGAGTTACCGTGGCCCTGGCATATAGGCAACTGAAGGAACACGGGTGGGTTTTAGTCAGTAAAAGTCTGACACGCCCTTCCGCTCCACCCATAGGTCGTATTCCATCGCCCACCCGTTTCATTACTTCGTTTTCGGTTAGGGTTCTTCAGAACTATTTTTCATTTTGCTCGGCATCTAAGGGTCGGTCGTAGCGAAATGTTAAATAATCTTCCTCAAAAATTGAGCTATCAAAATCTTTTTTTTATATCCAACTGGTAGTTTTTGAGATTAGCCCGTTTAAACAAACTCTTCAGCTTTATTATTAGTATAGTATATATTGATATTGATTGCAGTTGCAAGTAGGTACAACTGAACATGAACTAAAATGAGTAAGTAGATCTATAGTTCGGTATGCTAATGGTCTTTTGAAACACAATGATCATTAATGCTGAGATAGTATAATATTAGGAAAAGACTCAAGGTTGACCGATCGGCGATCAATTAGATTTAGATTCATCGAACGATTCTGCTCTTTGGGCATTATGCTCGTCCCAGGTTCGCGTTGCATCAATGACGTGAAAATAAAACTTTTTAAGCTGGCAGAAGCCAGTGCAGCGTTTCTGATAAGTTTGCTGAAGCCCGCACAGATGGCACATACTACCAACACACTATCAATCAGCATCTAAATCATTTTCAACGATATTGCTAACCCATTGCCTCATATGTTCGATAAGATTGTCTGCTAAAGTACGTAAATAACGGAATGAATGTTGTTGAACTGTCAAAATGAAAGCAATTCCTATTGTTAGTTTGATACGCAAAAACCCCGCTGTTTTGCTTTACTGACGTGTTGCACCTAGTATACCTACTGGGTCTACATCTGGATAAGAAAACGTCGATTTATCCATTATTGACTTGATTCCACTATGCTCAATCTTCAGGTGGCAGGGCAGGTATGTGATCTTTAATATCACATTCCTGCGCCGCACCTGCGTTTTGTCCAATAACAATTAATTATAGGTTTATCATTTCGTGACTGCGTAGGTGTTTAAGCGCTATAATATTCTCCCATTTTCACCGGACCCTATTAACTGATTACAGGGTCTAGGAACCTATTTGACCTATTTTTAGGTAAAAAATATCAACATTGCCTTTGCCATACAACGTGCCAACACTGCCAGCCTTTTGGGCACTTTTCTCATTGACGAATGATGATGAAAATGATGATGAATGATGATGAAACGATGCAGACGAATTTTTTGAGCTCTTCCGTTTCTATTTTCTTTATATACTGGTACTTATATATATTTTAGTGTTTGTTTGCTTATTGTATTTAAGATTTCTTAATATACATGTTACCAAAAAATAATCAAGGTAAAATAAAAAAAATAATTTCTTCAATCAAAATCCTTCGATTTAGCGACACTAACTTACCTATCTATTTAGAGTGCATTTATTTATCTCTTAAAAAGTTGTGGCTAAGCCCACCTAGTTTCTAAACAGGAATCAAACTTCCCTGGTCACGCGACAGGTGCGCGAGCGCATCTGCTGTTCCGCACAAGTTTTTATATCGAACACGTTTAATATAAACTGGCGTGGTGTTGGCTTTTGTTCGAGTTTTGGTATTCTTGAAGTTATTCCGTGGTGAATCTATACTATTATTATAAAGCTGAAGAGTTTGTTTGTTGTTTTGCTTGCATCTTATAATATTATAAAGCTGAGGAGTTTGTTTATTTGGTTGAACGCGGTAATCTCAGGAACTATAGGTCCGAATTGAAAAATTCTTGTTGTGTTGGTCAGCCTATTTATTGAGAAAGGCTATAAATCTGGGACCCAATGTCGTTTTAAATAATCAGGTGCTTGATACTGTACACTCGGCAGTTTTTCTGGGCATAACAGTAGACGCCAAACTTCAGTGGGGATCACATATATCAAGCCTAGCGGGAAGGCTCAGTTCGGCCGCCTACGCTGTAAGGAAAGTTAGACAGTACACGGACGTTGATACAGCTCGACTAGTCTATTTTAGTTATTTTCATAGCATAATGTCCTACGGCATTCTGCTGTGGGGCAAAGCCAGACAGACATTCAAAATATTTTTGTTCTTCAAAAACGAGCTGTTCGAGCGATTTACCAACTAGGTGCTAGAGTTTCTCTGAGAGATTTGTTTAAAGATATTGGTATTCTTACGGTGGCATCACAATTCATCTTCGCCAACATCTTATATATTAGGCAAAATGTACACTTGTACACTAAAAACAGTGATATTCATAACATTCACCGGCTTCATAAGGTTAATAATTCTTTTGTTGGTCTTGGTATTACCTTTTATAACAAGCTGCCCTCTGCTTTGCAAGATTTGCAGTTTAATGAGTTTAAAGCTAAAGTAAAATCCAACCTTCGTTCAAAGGCATACTATTCTATCAACGACTACTTAAACGATAAGAATAGTTGGTCGCTGTGACTAACTCAAGACAATGTTTATGTTCTTTCAATCCAGAATTAGCTTTCCTACTGACAGTTTATATGGATAGTTCATATAATTGTTTTTTTTTATTTTTTTATTTAACTGATTTTGTTAATTAATTTTTATTTTCTTTTAATTTCACTTATTGTGGACATAATCTACTCATTACAATGATTTTAAATGAGTTGTATTGCAACATGTAGTTAGCTAGCGACCTCGTCAGCTGTTCATAATATTCTTGCCTGACCAACCGGCAGCAAGTTCGTCATGCTCCCTTAGATGTCACTGCTTGCGGTAGCGTCGGGGGTCGGGTTACCACCTTCCCTAAAAAATAAAAATAGATAGCGAAGTTTTTAGTGTAAAGCACTGGCCAAATTGAAGTAAATCCCGGGATGTGGGGGGAGGAGACAGTCGTTCGTGCTGATCAGTATAGCTATCCACAACTACGTGACAAATCGTATGAACCAAAATGGCAAGTTTACTATAACTAATTTGCCGTGCCCTCAACAGCAAATGGAAGAATGGGGATTACTTATTTAATTTTAACTAAAAAAAAAAAAAATTGGTAACTGATTTCGGGGACTCTTGATAACTTTGATTGATGTCATGATACGACACGGAAGCGTATCGAACGGTTATGAAAAGCTATTCTGGTCAGTACTTGTCAAGTATCTTCGTAATTATTAAAACAAAGAACGCGCGCAGCTTAAAGCATGTTTTCTCAAATGATATTTTATTGATTTATTTTATTTTTATAAGTAGGTGTATACAAACACTTTCACACGTCAATCATATATTTATAACTAGATGAGGTCGGCGTTTCCTCTCTGACTACTGAGAAGAAAGCCCGAAAAAACTTAGAGGTCACTAGAGGATTCAGAGGAAGCATGTAGTAGATGGGTGCTTGAATTTGGTCTTTTGAAGAAAGAACCCACTTAATCACTGTATTAAGTGGGTCTGTCCAGTCGCATGCATTTGCCAGTAATCGTGCAGCTCAACTTATGGAGCTCAACGATTCGACAAACAATACCAAAGAATCCTTTCTGACGAATCCATCCTTTACCTTCAGTATATGTTTTGATCTAGGTCGACACCCAATCATCTTGAATCTGTCGATTGAACCTCCTTAGTAAAGTGATGCTTTAAGTCATTAATGAATACTAGCCTACAATTTCATAGCTTATTGTTTAGCCAATCTACCTATTAAAGCAGACAGATACAGTTTCAATAAAATATCTTAATCCTGTTGAACGACTTACAACGGAAGCTGCAGGGTGGTCTATCTATTCTTAGATAATTTATGTATGTCCTATAGCGATCGACTTACCATCATTTTTCATGGATATTTTCATAAAAAATTTCAAGTAAATCTAATACAGGAAATAAAGATCACAGAGCCTGCAGAGTGTCTGCTTACTTTCAGTTTCTTAATTCCTTTGAGTATAATTATTATTTTATTAAAAACGTAACTGTATATATAAGGTGTATCTATTCATACACGAAATATTTTAAGAGGTACACCTGTAGGTGGTAAAGAAGCTATAGAAGCAAAAAGAAAATTTTTATCTAAGCGTTTTTGAATTTTCGTAATTATTATAATTTTAAAACTGCTTGAGACGTTTTGCATAAAACATTTACTCCAAATTCTATGAATGGCCCGCCTGACGCTGCGAGGGCGGCGACAGGACGGCACGAGCATGGCCGCGGTGTCTCGGGCCGTAAAAAATAAGAAGTAGCCAGTATTTCTTATGTGCGTCAAATAATTTGTAAATATTAAATTTTGAAAAAAATACATTCAGATATTTTTTGTTTTCGTTGCTGTAGCTTCTTTACCACCTACAGGTGTACCTCTTAAAATATTTCGCGTATGAATAGATACACCTTATATAGATGTATTAACTCTAAAAATGTGATATTCAGCTGCATTCGGTTAGACTGGAAGACGACCCCCAAATAGTTGGGAATAGGCTAGGCTACTAACTCTTGAGATGCTATACAAATTAATAAACATCATCGTCCAACGAGGTAACTATAGTAGGCAGTAACATCAACATTTTGACAGCAATACTTGAGATTCTACACCTCAGTGTAATGATGAGAATAGTTCATTAACGAGACTAGCTAAGCCGCACACATTAAAGTATCAATTAGCTCAATCAAATCAAGCGTAACGCCCAGAGCAAACCTATCTACATTCTAAATCAATCCGAAAGTTTACTCTCATGAAAAGAACCAACTAACGGCCCTTACAACCATAAATTATAAAACTTAATCATCGCAACCTACTTTTACTTTAACTAAGTATACTATAACTCGTCCATCAACAACAGGCTCCCATAAACAAGTGAGTTAATGTCTATGGAAGCTTCCGTCCTCTGTTTCCGTATTTTACATAATATTACATCATATTTATAATTTTTGACAGTCAAGATGTAATCGAGTGTACCCATTGTAAAATGATGTAACAGTTTTAATGAATGGGCACGTTTTATGTAACGAAATGTCACATTAACTTTACGTTTGTAATGTTGAAGTAAATGGCATGTGAACATGTTGCTAGATTACCCGTTGCATGTCATTTGTCTTGTTTATGTCAGAGCTGGTCATAAAAGTTGAACCTTGTGTCCATCATAAAGTTGCCGACGACTTTACGGTTCGTCATATAATTATGTAAAATGTCGTCTCAGCTGTTTATGAGCCAACGAAAATGGAACTATAAATATGGTTATTTATACGAGTATCAAGTTTCATTGCTAATATTATAATTAAAGTTTTAAAATGCTACAATATATCAAGTCGTAGCGCAGTGTAGCGCGTTGATGTCTTTTGTTCTACACATTGAATTTGGTACAAAAAATCCTTAATTCTCTCGGATTCGAGTAACTGTACAGTAATAAACATAGGTAATGAATATGATATAGTTAGTTAAGGAGCCGGAGCCACGGAGCGTGAACCGTGACGCCTCTGGACGTCGACCCAATAGCCGCCGCCGAATTTATATCATTCTCTTATCTCGAGTTACATGAATTTTGGGGGAATTTGATTCGGAAGCTTTAGTTTTTTCAAAGAACATTCAACGGAAAGCCACTATATATCAAATCGTTTGGTATTCTGTTGGGCATTTAGATTAGAGAGAAGGTAACACATGCAATGCAAGCTATTTGTATTACTACTGTAAAGTAGGACATCTCGTTTGAAGACAACACTCGATCTCATGACGAACTGAAAAATTGTACCTATAAGTGTGATACAAAGGTGTTGAAATGATGAAATCATAAAACACGTGGTGTCTATGTTATCACATAACATCATGCCCGTAATCCCCGAAGGGTTAGGCAAAAAGTCTATTTATAGTACACCCACATTGCGCCAGTTATGTTTAAGTCCCATGTAATAGAGGACGACCCTATTGCCATCAACCCAATAACTTTTTGGGAACCGAACTTCATATTCAGCAGTGACGTGCGAGACCACTAGGCCATCAAATCAGTTTAGTCTATGTTATAGACTGCTTACTTAAGGCTGCTGCAGACCGACTCTACACAAAACCGAGTCACGACTTTAGTTGAACATTTTTTATGAAAATACTAGCTTTTGCCAGTGGCTTCGCCCGCGTGGAGGTCGGAAAATATCCCGTGGGAACGTACTACCGGGATAAAAAGTAGCCTATGTGTTAATCCAGGTTATAAACTAACTGTGTTCCAAATTTCATCCGAATCCGTTCAGTAGTTTTTGCGTGAAAGAGTAACAAACATCCACACATCCACACATCCATACATACAAACTTTCGCATTTATAATATTAGTAGGATATTAGTAGGAAGTAGGATTAAGGATTTTTTCTTACAGTATTGCGTCGAACGGTCGCGTCGCGTCGCCGCTATCTGCGGAAGCTTTTACTCTTAAAATCACACCGCATATTGTGATTGTCATGTCAATTGAGATTTTCCACTCAAACATCTTCCAGTATTCTGATTGTCTTGTTGTTTGTTGAATTACTGTAATTTTGCATATCTATTGCTATAACAATTAGATTACACACAATACAACATATTTTTCACGATAATTACTGCAATTAATCTAAAAATAATAATAAGAAAACTCTCACATTTACACTCTTCATATAGAAACACTTAGTTTTTGTGAAACAAAACAACGCAGTGTTCAAAGAAAATTAGATTCCATCTTTATTATTGTGTGTAATTAAAATAACGATATCAAATCTATTAATTACCGACTTGTAATTATAATTTCACAAAAGATTATATTTATTTGCGTGTAGACCTAAGATAGCAACTAATTTTCAGTCTACAATTTATGTTCAGTCTGATGTGGTGTTCACTTTTAATCGACATGGAGTTTATCTATTGGTGCTATATAAGTTATTTGTGTCTCTATTTAGCTTCAATTTATAATTTTTTAGTAACTATTGGAATTGAAAAACTTTAATAAAGTATGTACCTATAAGTATATGAAAACGAAAAAGGGAAAGAGCTCATTAGGCATTGCTTTAATGGAAAAAAGTGTCCAAAAGGCTGGCAGCAGTAACACTTTGGAAGACAATGCAGATTTTTTGGGTTAAAAATAGACCAATCTTATGGTCACGTGAAGATTCGACCAATTTGATTTCTCAATTTGAGCATGACCAGCCTATAATGTCCCCACTGCTGCAACACAGACCCTGCCCCGCTCCTGTTCTGCTTTGTGAGAGGCAGTGGGCCAAAATGGCTCAGTTCGGGATGGTGGATATCACATGTCTTCGATTATTTGACAGGCCTGTTGGTCTAGTGGTTAGTGACCCTGACTGCTATGCCGGAGGTCGTGGGTTCGATTCCCACCCAGGACAAATGTTTGTGTGATGAGCACGATCATTTGTTCTGTGTCTGGGTGTAATTTATTTATAATATGTATGTATTTAGAAATATATAAGTATGTTTATCAGTTGTCTAGTACCCATAACACAAGCTCTGCTTAGCTTGGGACTAGATGGCGTTGTGTGATAGTTGTGGAATATTATATTATTATTATTATTTAATTCCAGGTCATGCAGCTGGTTTCCTCACGACGGTTTCCTTCACCGTTTTGAGAGGAGTGGTGATAAAATTATTTACACAAAGTAAAGTACCTACCCTAAGTTCCTATTCTATCTTTAAACCTACAACTCGTAAGTCGCGGCAGTATTCACTAGGCTATCATTAACACTGCTTTTAATTAGCAATTTTTTCATTCATTTCAATTAATTCATTTAAATTAATTTGATTCAAAAGCTCATAATTATTTGGGATTACGTGGTATTAGATACAAACTAAGAAACATAAATTCTTACTTTAATTATTCAACGATAAAAGACCGTTTAAACTAAATCAAAACATGTTTTCTCGTAATTGTAGACACATGAAAATTTATCATTGCATTATGCATTCATAAAACTAGATAACTTCGTCATTTTATGTGTTAGAACCAAAAATCGAAGAAATGTGTCATCTACCAACCTGCACTGGTCCCGCGTGGATTATGACCCAAACCCTCTCACCGAGAGGAGGCCTGTGTCCCAGCAGTGGGAACATTATAGCATAACAGTGGGCTGCTGATGAACATCGTCATTAAAAATAGATTAATAATAATAATTTTTATTTTATATTCTAATATTTAAAAATATAATTTATATGTATGTATAATGAAATAAACGAAATAATAATAAGACATGTGGGATGTGGATTCAGCGATCATTGTGCCGATAGTGGTCACTGCCAATGGCTTGATAGCCAAGAGCCTCGACCAACACCTAAGGAGGCTCTCGTTAGGCAGCTGGATCAAAGGCTTGATTCAGAAAGCGGTACTTCTGGACACGGCTCGCATTGTCAGGAGGTTCCTCTCTCTGGAGCCCTGACCGCCGGTAGCTTGGACCTTGTTCCCGATGCCGGTGGGCTACTATTTTTTATATTTTTTAATGTTTTTTATTTTTGTTTTCCTAATATTTAAAAATATAATTAATAAGTGTATAAAACGAAATAAAGATGATAATAATAAACTTGCTATAAATGTTGGTGAATTTGAGGTAATTTTGACAGATTAACAGGCTAATTAACGGCAAATTTAGACAGTGAAATCTAACGCGATATGCATATAAACCACGTTTAAGGGCTGTTAGTGTCATTATATTCTGTGAAATATTGAAACTGACAGCTCTTGGACACGGTTTCATTAGTGAAATTCGCACTAAGATTAGAATGTGAACATAATTATTTCAAAATACACGACTTGGCCCTATTGTATTTGAGTGTGAGTTCAGATGAAAACCTTACATATTTCAATTGATTCGGCAGGGTCTCAATAGTAGTTAGTTACTTCATTGTTTCACTATAATCATAATCTGTGCTGGACATAGGCCTCCCCCAATTTGGGGTGGTTTGTCACTATCGCCACGTTTGGCTGGCGGGTTGACGATCGCAGTATGGTGGTAAAATTCATAAAGAACGCTGTTGCCCAATCTCTAGTAAGTCCCTTAGTCGCCTTTTACGACAACTACGGGAAGAAATGGGGTAGAGCTATTCTTTACATCCGGCTGCACACGGAACTTCACCATAATGGGTACAGATTATTTATATTCACCGACAAACGCAAAGTAAGTTACTGCTAGCTATTTTCATGAAACCTAACTTGCTTGAACATAGTATCATAGTAAATTGTATAAATAAAAGCGAATACTATTATCTCTTACAAGTAATGACACTTATTATGTAATTCTGTAATATAGTGGTATACTCGAAAGTCTGGCATAGATTATGATCTCTTCTCAACCGATCCTACTATTATTTATTACGTGATTTTTCCACACGTATTGTGATAAATCAAGCGTAGTCATAGGTTAACAGAGAAAGTTTTGGCAACACTGTAATTAACAATTGAAATATTTCTAACTAGCTTTTGCCAGCAGCTTCGCCCGCGTTCTCCACACTATTCCACACTATATAATATTATAAATGCAAAAGTAACTCTGTCTGTCTCGCTTTCCTGCTAAAACTACTGAACCGATTTAAATGAAATTTGGTACGTAGATAGTTTAAAGCCTGAGAAAGGACATAGGGTACTTTTTATCCCGGTAGTATGTTCCCGCGGGATAATTTCCGACCTCCACGCGGGAGAAGCCACTGGCAAAAGCTAGTATCATATAAAACTTCCTCTTGGATCACTCTGCCTATTGATGTAAGCCGCATTAAAATACGTTGCGTCGTTTAAATGATCTAAGCGTACATACGCAAGTAGCGACTTTGTTTTATACCATGTAAAGATAAAGATATGGTATCGTGTCGACCACTGATGTCGTGATAGGACATGGCTTACGCTGTTTTCTATGAGTTTCCACTATCAGGCATCAAACAAACGGAGACGACACTTGCGTAGGTAAAAGTAACATGCACCAGTAATATGGACATTTGTAATTTACAGGCTTAGCGCTCATGCCCATGAGACGGTTTTAACACGGCACGGTTTTTTGCCGGCGCCGGGTAGAAACCGTCCGACCGTGCACACTAGACGCTTTGTACACGACCCGGTTTCAAGGGGGTGTCGCCTTCATTCGCTCGTTTCATTTCGTGAATTGTGAACGTACAAAATGTTGAGTGATAAAAAAAGAAAATGTATTATTGCGTGGTACATGTATAAAAAGCTAAAAAGGACTATAAAAAAATGCAAAGACGGTATTGGGTACATCCTATGCTAACAGAAAGAGAAGATCATGGTGCATTTGATACGCTCGTTCAGGTTTTTTGTACTAAACAACAATGGTCTTCAACACCTTTCTCGTGGGCATGAGCGCTTAAAGTCGTACCTACATAAAATAACACAGTAATTTTTAATTACGTCTTAATATGCAAAGAGGCGTTTCCCGATTTCCTGATTGTTGTGGTTCACTTGTAACCTTTTCAGTCCGTAATTTGACAACTGAAATTTCAAACTCTTAAACTAATAAAAGCAAATACAACTTGAAAGATTACTACTTAGGATTGACAAACGAAATTTAGTATTCAAGTGGAATAACAGCTCACTTCATCTTACTTTTTACGGTGAGTTATCAACAAAATATTCACGAGGTACAGCCAGAGGCAGGTAAATCCAGGATCTACAGGGGCGACCAACCTGAACAGCACTGAGGCAATGAAGCTTGACATGTCCCAGAGAAATGATACAATTCTCCCGCAGCGAAATTAATTAGTCTAAAAAAAGTGGATATGTATGAAAAACCACAGTTTTCATTCTTCAAGCATACGTATCAAGTATGGGAAACGGTAGTTTATTATCTTTGAGCTTAGCTAGCATCTTTGAAATTGAGGAATTACTGCTTATAACAAAGGCACAGTATAATCGTCAAGTCTTAAAACAGTAGAGAAACATGTGATCATCCAGAAACTCTTCATATTTTATTGGTTTTCTCCGCTTTCATAATAGTATACACATAAACACGCTCGGGTGATATTTTAGCGACCGCTCATTTGCGTCGGCTGCGCTTCGTAATTAACACATATTTTGACATTTATTATTTACTAACTTCTGCCCGCGACTTCGTCCGCGTTAAATTTCTTGTTCCCCGACCCTTCCCGTCGCGTCGAATCGCCTACCCATGCGATTTTCTTCGGTTTATCATTACTGCTCCACTCATTTTTCATTACTTCTCCGCTCTTTTTGGTTGTAGCGTTATGTTATATAGCCTATAGCCTTCCTCGACAAATAGACTACCTAACACAAAAATAATTTTTCAATTCGGACCAGTAGTTTCTGAGATTACTGCGTTCAATCAATCAAACAAACAAACTCATCAGCCTTATAATAATAGTATAGAAGTATAGATTGCTAAAGACATCGTTTGTCGGATGATTTTCTAATTACCGTTCGTTTTGAATACCACGGTTGCAGGACCGTTTCTGTATGAGTATTTTACACTTGCTTTTGCACGAAACTTCTTCTGCGGAAAATTTCGGCCACCGATCCACCACATCGCATCTCTTCGCCCGCCCACGCTATAATATAACATCGTTTCCGCTCAGCATTCGTTCTAATTATTTTCTTTTTGCTCGACTCCTACTTAACTATCATACTTAACATCACGCTACGACTCAATATTGCCTCGTTGCCGATATTGAGTGTAAATCGGCGGCACTGAATGCAAAAACATTTTTTTTCAGTATCAGAATCAGTATCAGTACTTTATTAGCTATGAATGTAGGTACAGGTATAAGATGTGGTGCATGAATTAATTAGATCGGCTACAGTCTACCTTACGGCATGCAAATTATTGTCTATGTTAAAATATGAATACATACAAAATAATGGTGCCGATTCTGTTGTACACGAACTAAACTAACTAAACTATCTCTAAAATTCCTTACTTTTGGCTATAAGAATTGTAACGCTATTCTGCAAGAAAAAGTCTCTAAATTTAAAAATTATTTTGACACGACTAAAATCGAATTTGACAATCGCGAATCATCGTGGTATTTTTTTTTCTTTTGGCTTCGCAATGTAGTACTTGTGTGCGCTACGCAATGATTTTTTTGAGAGACCAAGGCGCGCGCAAGGGACGTGGACACGTTTATTTTTTTTGGACGTGTTTTAAATGGTTTTTTTTCACTTTCTGTTTGAAAAAAAAAAAATACCCACCTGTTGAGATTTATATGTGAGGAGTTGCAAAGGGAGTCGAAAATTTCATTATTTTTGCGATAGGACACGCCATTTTCGAGATATAAGCAAAAGAAAACGAAAAAAATACAGTGCTGTTTTTGCACGTGAAGGTGAGGTGTTGGTGTGAATTTTAGTTCATGACCACTAGTTTTATTCCACATCTTTTTAATCGCGATTAAAAATAGCCAGATTTAGTTAAAATAAATTATTATAGTCAACATTTTTGGTGAAAACCGGCAAACTCAGAATAGCAAAATTGACATTTTCACTAAACTAATAACTCAGTGCAATCTTAGTGCTGTCAAACTAAAATGTAGTTAATTTGTGTCAGTTTAGTCTATTTTAGAATAGGAAATCGTCGTTTGACAGGAATAAACCAAATGTTAGTGATTTTTAGTTTAGTTTAGAGAATTTTGTAACAACAGAATCGGCACCAATGTCAACAAAACATAAATTAAAATGAAGTCAATAAGTAACATGATAGTCAGGTACATATGTAAGTCTTATGTGGTCAAATTCAATTCTTGGTTCCAGATATTAGCGCATTCAAAAATCAGACAAACTATTCAGGTTAGCAGGTAAAATTCCACCTACATTTTACCTGTTTCACACCGTGCGCTCGAGGTGCCAAGGTACTTACTATTTTTCCTCAATTAGGCTATTTTTATTTTTTGTAATCCCATGTAATTGAGTGGAATAGGCAGTCGCTCCATGTAAAATACTGGTATTCAGTTGCATCCCATTAGACTGGAAGCCGACCCCAACATAGGTGGGAAAAACTAGGCAGATGGTGATGATGTAATTCAGGATTATTTCAACCAAATTAAGACTCGTTTATGGAACTGAAATGAATCAATCCCAGGTAATAAAGCACTAGTAAATATGAGACCTTTATTATACGTAGTAGGTACTTACAAACACAAAAGATAATGAGTTTCTCAAAGAACTATCAACCCTCTAATTAAAACTCAGCCATTATGTCAAGGAAAACAAAAACAGCTCGAGAAAGCCTGCGTGCATTGAGAGTTACTAAGAACACTATATAAAAACTATGATTAATAGTTTCACTGACTATTAAAATGTGATCAAAGCCGTGAGACATAAAAATTAGCGATCGGCAATAAAAAGTTAGCTTTGCATAGTTGACCTTCTTTGTAGCGATACTTTACATGAGAAAGTAAAAAATATCCCCATATGACGATAAACCATTGGTCTCGGCTGTCATTTTGGATCTTTGATAGTCGTTACTAGTAGTTAGAAGCCCAAGATTGAGACAACCAGTTAAGACTGGTAAGAAGCCTAAACAGGACACCTCTTGGTAAGCTAAGGGGAGTCGTGTTTAGGCTTCTTCAGACAGGAGCGATGAGATAGAAATTGTTCTACGAGAGACGCGTCGTGCTGTCGCGTCACGCAAGTTTTGGGAGCCTTCCCAATAACTGGGTTGTGGATGTCAGATAATTAATCGCTCCATTTAAAATTGCATTCCACTGCATCCGGTTAGACTGGAAGCCGACCCTTAACATAGAAAGCTAGGCAGATTGGATTGATTGGTATGTTCATAGTCTAGCCTTTTCCTACTACGAGCTACTAAGCGGCCATTTTTTACATTCTGACTTTGTTTTATTCTGTAAATTATTTGATGCAGGATCTTTAGCAAACTTCTACAATCTTATCATTCTTGACACTATAAAGTAAAATCGGTAGGTATCATAAATTTTGTTTTTAAAACCGAAAATACACGGAAAAATTGTGGTCTAAATAGTAATAATTATGTGCATTTTATTTAAATGAGATTAAACCTAGATTATTTTGTTATTAATAATATGTGCGTCATGGTTGTCTAACGTAACATTAATTTATGGGAAGAATGGAAATATTTGTGAATTTGTAGTTATGTTTACCGACTTCTTTGTTTGTCTTTACGTTTTTAAACATATTTTCATCAATTTTGCGCCGATTTTGAAAATCATGTTTTATATTTGAAAGTGTTTATTTCTGACTCCTTTTGCGTTACCTACAATATTCACGTTGTGTTTGTAAGACCAAAGTTTGATTGTATAAGTTCTTTCCACTGTTGTTTACATACCTGAAAACAGCAAAAAACTGACAAATAGAAAGCCAGTAACAATAGTATCCTGATATTCATGACGGAGAATCCTTACTCCCCTATTCTGAGGCATTTTGTGGAGAGGATAGTCAACTAGGCAGCTGATCATAGGTTTGATCGTTTTCTGCGTAACGTGTCTCGGGCACTTAATTCGTTGTGTCGCTGGTGTTGATTGTGTGTTTTGTATTACTAACATTAATTGTAAGGTTTTTTTTTCACTAAAAAGATGGATTATATTGTTGTCCGAATCTAAATGAATAATAAATAACGCTTTTCCTTCCCAAGGTGACGATTTCTACCAGTCAACTCCTGCCGCAAGCTGCGTTGAGAAACTTCGTCCAAAAAAAATATTTTTACTTTAATTTCCAAAGGCGGTATCTTTTGTTTTCTTGTTACGGGAGTGCCAGTGACATCGAAAATTAAAGTTATATTTCACTTTGTGAAAGGAAGGCAATTATTTATTTTTGTAAAAAGTTTTTTAACATATTCTTTATCTGTTTAACTGTGTGGATTTAGGTGTAAACTGCCAGCCCTTGCTTCAAAGATCAATCGTTCCGAGGTTCGTGAATAAAATTTAGGTGCACTTAGGTAGCATTTTCATAAAGTCAGTCAAGATAAAAATGAGTGGTATGTGACGAAGACGAAAAAAATAATGGCATATAATTTTTTTACTAAGAGTGTAAGGATCGTAGCAGGTTTCGTTCTGTAGTTTCTGCTTACCCCCATGGGACGATAATCTTAGACTTAATATGCAACAGTTAATTATTCCACCAACAGAATAGAGGTAAATGATTATATAATCTGTCATTTTGACTTAGGTTATTTCCCAATGAACACCATTTCATTTTTCAATTTATAAAGATGATTTAATATTACCTTATATGTATTATGTAATTTCCCGCAGCAAATGATGATAAACTCTCCATATTAGTACCTACGATAAATAAAATCCAGGTATTAATTGGCTATACTACAAGTTACTTGCCAACGGTAATAAAATCAAGTAAATAAGTTCAAGTAAGCGAGAAAGTATTGGCAGTACCTACTGGACGTTCAATGCGCATAATTAGCGTTTCAAGTCGTTTTAAAACTAGTTAATTACTGAAACAGGTTGAAGAGGAAACAATTGACGGTCGACAAGTGGTGTGTCCTTCAAGACGAGCTTTTATATTAACATTTAGCATACCTACGCATGAGCATGCCTACGTTTGTAAATTGTTTCTGAGGACTAGGAATTTTTCTTAAAAATTATTTTGAGCTTCGTGCACGCTTACAACAACAATGTTTAATTATAAAGATGATTTTGTGCCTTAAATCAATTGTTAACTAATGCTTCTCATTCAGCGCAAGATTTTCATACAGTAATAGAAACTTCGAAAGACATAAAAGGGACAGTTACATCAATTAGAGGAATAGGAGCGTGCTTCTAATTGCTTATTATACGGCGGACTACAGTCACCAATCGTCGACTCCTTAGACCTCTTTTTGATATAGGTCGAGAGGTAGCGGTAAGTCAACTTTGCAAATAGTGGTAAATACGAGTATTACATCCTATTAAATTTTTGTTTGATATAACTGAATGTTTAAAACAGTTTCAGGTTCCTTCGCTGTTCTATTTCTGATTTAGGACCCAACTTTGACAAGTCTTGGATCGTATCATTTATTTTGAACGTTTGTCTTCTGCCCAAAACCTGCTGACCGCTTTGCACTCCAAATTTGCATTGTAAACTTAACTGTCTTCATTTAATTCTGAGAATACTCAAGCAGTTCCTCGAGTAGTCCTATTCTTGACTGATGTTGTTTCTCAAACAAAAAGCGAGTCGCAGAGCGCTACATAAATCAAAAAATGTTTTAAATTTCCCATCGTATTAGAAGAACAACATTGTGTTTATCAGTTCTTTTGTTTTCAAACCGTTTAACTGTAAACACCTGCTACAAAGAAGTCAGAACAAACCTTTAAACGATTAAAGATCAACTAAAAACGCAACAGTGAAAGTGCGTAGTCTTACGAAAAACCACGGCGGCGTGTGCGCTTAGCGCGTAATTAATCATTCTTCGGCTTTTTACGTCCAAATATTTTTAACGCATTTCTTCTCGGCGTTTCATTCATCAGCAATGATTATTTACTGACAACAATACTGAGAATCAGTTCATTAATACGAGATGCTGAGTCAGGTTTAGGTTTCGTTCGCCCATCAATGATTTTGAGGTGTTTAAAACTCTGTAGCGTGTTTAGAGTATTCAAAATGTAATCATGGTGGAGTTTATCATGTTTGATTCTTATAAAGAGGGCGAAAATATAACGGCAGGATACCAACTAGGTACATACTTATGAGAACAGTTAATGGAAATGGTGAAAAATATAATTTAGAGCCTGAATTTGTCAGTACAAAATCTGTGTCCAACAACCTCCAAGTACTAGGAAAACATAACTACAGGGGAGCGTTGAGCACGACAAGAACAAGTAAGTAGTAAAGCGAAATGTTATCATTATGGCATCTGCGCCCGCGCGGACAGCGGCCGGGCTATTAGCGTCAGGTAAATGAAACGTAAAGTCCTGGGTACCGCATTATAAATTCCTCACGCCAGCTAAGGCAAAAACATCACAAGGAATCCGTTCGGGATTGTCCAAAGCCTTTTTGTATTCTAAGCAGACCTCATGCTAATATGAAGGTAAACTTGAGCTGGATTCTAGTTTGTTTGGATTGGACAAAATGACTTTGTGTTATGCTAATCTTTATCTGAATATTTTTGGGCATTGTTGAGTTGTTTGGGAACATTCATGGCTTTGTACTTAGATTTAATCGTGGGTTCAAGAAATAGGTAAAAGGAAAAAATCACTATCTTATCATTCATCATAATCATTTATTGGTTTTTTTTTTATTTTCGTCATGTCTTCCTTCTACATACATTTTTTTTTTTTGGAACCAGTTACCAATGCCAGGTAAAATTGGGGCTTATTGGGATAGGTTCGCCTCATAATACCGTTTGGTAGTAAGTAATTTGGATTTCCGGTTTTAGATTTTTATTTTTTATTGTCTTTGATTCTTTATTGTTTGATAAGATTTGTTAATGAACATGTAAAAGGGCGCCTTTAAGTACCTAGGTCTGTCTATGTAAAGGGCGTTAATTTTCGCTCATGATTTACAGTGTTAAATCGTTTTCATAGATATTGAGTTCATAGAATGTTTTGAATGGCCTCCAGTATCGTTAAAAGGTATAAGCGGTTAACACCCACTTCCTTACACACGTAGAGCCAACGGCAATCAACTTATTGCCCTTTAATCTAAACCACAAAAGCTTGCAAACTTACAGTAGGCTTCGGCAGTCGATGTTCCTTCACAAGTCCGATTACCATCCCGCATTCAGATTTTATTGCATAAAATATTGTTATCCTCTGACAATAACCACTTTACGATCACTTCACATACAGCACTAGAACAAGTGAGAGCATTAACTGAAGTCGTGTGAAAATCGCGGAATCACGACTAAATATTGTAGCAACGTCCAACACGCCAAGAATATGTACAGAGACTGGCGTGCGCATGTCGCGCCTGGAGGCGTTTGCGCAGCCTTCGCCGGTGGAAAGTTCATCGAACGAATAGCTCCCGCGTGAAGTGAGAAGTGCGATCACATGAGAAAAAGCCTTCGAGAAAATTTTACTTAGATACCTGTCTATACAATCAAATGGGGTTTTATAGGTTTGTGTGCTGCATGCGCGAATCCGATGAATGTGGACTAGGTTGCATACAAATACTATAACGTGCTGTGTGGTTGAAAGTCATTGAAAGTCGTTAGATGAGACAGTCTGTACGTTTGTTGAATGGTTCAATGTTTTTTCGTAGAAATATCCAACCATTAAGTGATAAAACCATAAAATGCTATTTGTATTTTAGGGTTTAATTACTTCAGTTCAATTTGTGGAATTGTATAGAGTTATTTTTGGATCCATTGTATTTCTACATATTTATGATATAATTAACATAATTATTCTGTAATTACGATCACAATACTTATTTTATTTATGAAAGCAATTAAGGTAAACGATAAAGGAATAAAATGAAATGAGACGGACATGAACAGATGGACGGACGGACAGACAGGCGGGTCGTTTGAACGGAATTGAATCATGCATTAAACGAACTTCTGCGTGGACCAAAACGTTTTGATTTTTTTAATCTATGAAAGTAGCTGTCATTCTCATTCTATCTGTCAAGTCAATTTTGTCATCAGTCCGGATGCGAATCGTGACTTTCAATTTCTTGCAAGTTTATGTGAATATCTATTTGTTTTCTACACCTCTGTGTTGCGTGGACAAAACCCATAATGCCTAAGGTTTCAGGTAATTACTAAAGTAGAATACTTGTTACTTTCAGAAAATGCTACATCATTCTTTCAGCATTGAGGTTATAGCTTTTCCAACTGTCATTTTACTTTTGATATTTTTACGTTTTAACTTTTGAAATTGGTATAAATTTGTGTAAAATTCTAGTAATTCCCTCTTAATTAACAATAATATATGTTGAGACTTAATTACTAAAAGTGCAATGTCATGACGCGGCCCCTATTTGTCCATAAAACATACCCGGCATTTGTAATGTTTTCTTCCTTCGAGAACCTCATTTTACTCTCAGCAGCTTAGAACGTTTCTAGAACTAACTTGTAACTGCACACGATGTACAAAATGTACAGTACTAACTCGCCCATCATTGTAATTCAACATCTTTTGCCTATTTTCGCCAACCACTAAAACAAAAAGAGCTAACATATTAAGAAAGCAAATATCAGTTTTGTAATCATACAACTCTTTTTAACTTTATACACGCTTCACTAAACTTTTAAAACCTCTAAATCCAACTTATTGAAATCAGTCTATATTTCTTTTTAGTTCTCTAAATATTTAGTCAGCCCAAATTCGAAGACACACCAACCCATCAGTATGGGTTGGTGTGTCTTCGAATTTGGGCTGACTAGCCCCAGTGGGCACATGCTGGCTTACAGCCCATTCCGTCTCATAGAGAAGAGGCCTGTGTCCCAGCAGTGGGGAACATTATAGACCTATTATGCTAAGGCCAACATCAACAAATAAGGATAAATATGAAATGATAAGAATGACAAACCCATATAAGTCTAAAAACATGCCTGCTAATGTCAATGTAGTAATTAATCATAGCCATTACAGTGAAGGTAAAATGGGGCAAGGAGATGTACCCAGGCGTGGAGGTGAACACGGATGATGATCCAGTAGTGTTCAAGGCACAGATCTTTGCTCTCACCGGGGTGCAGCCTGAGAGGCAGAAGGTGGTCTGCAAGGGAGTCACGCTGCGGGACGACTCATGGGCCAACTTTAAGTTAACAAACGTAAGTGTATGGTTTTTAATATACAGATAATGCATATGTATTCCCAAAATTATCATGATAACTAAAGCTGCCACAATAGTCATGTAAGTATTGAAATAAGATGAACGAATTCTAATGATTCTTCATTTACTTTCAAATGAATGTATACTAATACAATATTTTAAACATTTTGTCAAAAAAGTAAAGAGTTTTTTTATGCAAGTATAATAAATTAAGTAAAAATAATAACATGGGAAGTAAAAAATTTAACATTTCATTCAACTAATATTGTAAAACTTTGTTAATGTATCAAGATTTGACACAGTATTCCTTAAATTGTAATTTTAAATCATATTGTAGTTACGTGGCTATACCATTTCTACTGAAAGTAGATGACCTGTGTAACCTTGATACGTAATGTAAACATTTAACGAAGCGAATGACTCATTTAGTTATTTTAATACATGCACATATATCAGTTTTAAATAAACAATAGCTTAAAAATGATCATATAATTAATATAAATATTGAATGAATAGTCAATAATGAAAATATCAGACCAAGAAGGAAATGACTGTATGAATTTGACTTTTTCATAAGGGTTGACAACAAACTGCAAAAGATGAGAATAAGTGGAATAAGGCCTTTTATACAAATAGCTTATATTAATAACTAGCTTCTGCCCGCGACTTCGTCCGCGTTAAATTTATTTTTCCCCCGACCCTTCCCGTCGCGTCGAATCGCCTACCCGTGCGATTTTCCCCGTTTCTACAACATTTTTCATTACTGCTCCGCTCCTTTTGGTTGTAGCGTGATGTTATATAGCCTATAGCCTACCTCGATAAATAGGCTATCCAACACAAAAAGAATTTTCCAATTCGGACCCAGTAGTTCCTGAGATTAGCGCATTCAATCAAACAAACAAACAAACTCTCCAGCTTTATAATATTAGTATAGATACTTAAAGCAAAAACAGTTACATTTTTCATAAGTTTGTAGTGGTAGTGGTTATTTCAACCTATTATCATTTCAGTCGTAAGACGTCCACTGCTGGACATAGGCCTTCCCTAGTTTGAGGGGGTTTGCCATGATCACATTATGGTGGAGAAATGCATAGAGAATGTTGCTGCCCATTCTCTAATAAGTCCCTAAGTCGAATTCTTTACATCTGGCACCACATGGTAACGTCCGGCACCCTATATCTATAGTTTCAACCTATATCAACCTTGAATTCCAAAGAGTTTCGCCAACGCTGGTATGTTACCTAATAATAATATTGTTTTAATCACAACAACAAATCATCAATTATAAGAAAATAACAAATGTGTCTGTGTAGTACCCATAGAAATCCATAAAAGGAAACTTGTCATTGCAACTTCTGTAGTTAAACTCACTCAATGACCTTACAACAATACTCTTGGCAGCTGTCTTAGCCACCTTCAAACACCATTCAAATAGCCTAGATCATTCATAAGATCATTTCAAGTTGAACAAACAAACAAGCTTACAACAAAATGGTGACACACATAGATTATTATATCCTTTATGTCTGTAATAAAATTAACTCTAACTTACATATATCCATAGACATATCTATTCTCTAAACAAGACCTAATGTATATATCTTAAGAAGAATCAGAAAAAAATAAAATCATACCAAAGTAACAAATATTGTCACACACACTCACCTCCACACACGTCGACGTACTCACTCCCTTCCACACGCATTTAAGTGTCATCATTTTCTCAATTATATGCCTATTTTTTAAACTCTTATGTTAATACATTCATTCTGTAAGATTTAACAAAATTAAAAATGTTGTCTAATTTTTTTCCAGTCTGCTGCCAATCCTTCTATGGCGCTGTATACAGATTTTCAATTAGTTTAGCCGCAGATACTCTCATGTTTTATTATTTTCATTATATGCCTACAATGTTTTTTTTCGCAATTGTACGATATTTCAACGTGATTTAACGTGTCAATAATATAAATATATTTATTAAAATTGAAAAATCTTCTTATATATTCAACAAATAAAAATAAATGGACACTTAGGCGTCGAAATACTCGTCTGCATCACTGTCACCTGGAACGTGATCTCACCACCCAGTACACTGGCAGCATTGTGACGTCAAAGGGCAACGCTAATTCTAATTTTAGATTATAACTAATATACAGAATTGCGCGCGGGAAAGCCTAGAACGGTTTACCTTCCACATACAACAAATGCGCGCTCTTACACTAACTTTTGAGCGAGTATAAAGCCGGCGAATGTTACTTCATTGACAACAAAATGCTAAAACTAATATATATTTAGGTAATCCTAATCATGCACACAAAATAAATAGCACGACACACAAAAGCACAATCAAACAATAACAAATTTCATGCATATAAAGAGAAAAAAAAAAACATATTTTAAAGAAATTAAGTGACCTTAAGGCGACGGCAACAAACTTATTAAGCTTAATATATCTTTATTTAATAAAAAAGAATAAAAACAGGTTAGCATAATTAAATAAATTATTTGTCCATAATATAACAAAGTTGTACTATTCTAGAATGCTCTGGTGCTGGTTATGGGCAGCAAGGAGGAGGACGTGCCGGCCGCACCCGTGGAACAGACGCGCTTCGTTGAAGACATGAACGAGGCCGAGCTTGCTACTGCTGTGAGTAAAATGCTACATTTGTAAAAAAATAATATTAAACAGCTGCTGCAAAGTAGAAGGGGGTTTTCACATAGGCAGTCGCTGAATGTTAACTTCTGGTACTCAACTGCTGGTTACGTTGGAAGCCAACCCCAAAATGGTTAGGGGATAAGCTAGACAGATGATGATAATCAGCAGTTGAACGAGACATCATAATGGAAGCGGAAAAGAGCAAAACCTACTGCTGTGGCTAACACCATTAACATAGAAGAACAGTTGATATTGCCGATTACTGTCTATATTTTGTTCGAGATCCTGTTTATAAATAGGCTGTCAAACTTAGAAATGTGTCTAGGGGACCACAGAATACTACAATATTACTTACAGTTTAAATGGCATGTGTGTTTTTGTGATGGTAACAGTGTAAATTTAATTTGTCATATACATCTTCATAGAAAACATGTTAGAAATAAATTGTTCCAAAGCTGTGTTTTGTGTGTGTGTTTATGCTGTGTATACAGGTGATCATAAACTTGTATTATTGTTTCAGATGGACTTGCCTGAGGGTCTGATCAACCTGGGTAACACATGCTACATGAACGCTACAGTCCAGTGCCTGAAGACAGTACCTGAACTTAAGAATGCCTTACTTAGTTATGATAAGAGTAAGTTTTAATATATAAAGGCTGCCTTACCACTATAGCAAAAGGATGTTAAGACAAAATGAGACCAGTAGGAACCGAATTTGACCATGTCTTGTTGAATGGAGATCCACCAACACTAACGTTTATACACGAGAGACATTTGAAGGGAAACTGGTAGAAAAATGCGTGCAAAAATTCGAGTCAATTATTTCATTTCCATGTTTAGAGAGAAAGCCTGAGCTAGAATCGTGCCTAAGTTATACCAGTCGCACAAATCGATCGATCAGGTTAAACTACGCTTCTCGCGATGGCTCCGTGGAAGGGCGACTTATTTAACATACTGAGATCCCTCCGTGCTTCGGAAGTTAGTTCGAATCTTGACAGTCGTTATGGGTTGTCAGAAACCAAGAAGGTATCATATTACACTAACAATTGGGATTGTGGAGGTCAGATAGGCAATCGCTCCATGTAAAATACTGGTATAAAGCTACACCTGAAACCGATCTCAACATAGTTGGGAAAAGGCTTGCAGATGTGATGTTTACAAAGATAGCCAAAAATTACAATGTTTAGAAGCCTCTTCGAACGGCAGACTTATTGCCATAGGCGTTATTATGCCATAAATGCACAGGATAGGATTAAGCTCCTATTATTTAACAGGTTAACTGTCATGTCGGACTATGTGTCCGACACATTTTCTTCCATTCAGGCCTTGTCGGATTATATGACCGACAACACAAAATCTGAACAGGTCGTTGCTGCCTGGCGGTCATGTTTTTGGAATAAACACTATTTTCGTAACATTTTACTTAATAAAAAATACACTCGAGAGCAATGAATCCGGGTCACTTAAAGAATCCTAAAAATCTCGGAAACTAAAAATGCTAGGTTAATGCAATAAATTGTATTTAATAGACAATGTAATACTCCTTAAATGAAGGTATTAAAACTTCTTAGTTATTGTAAAGTTATATCATAAAAAAATCAAATTTGAAAAAGGGCCACTTTCGAAGATGGAACTACGAAATTACAGCATTTGGTTTTGCTTTTGTTTGTAATCTGTCATTTATGTGGGTACATAAACCATGTTGATAGTGCTCTATATTCATTATTCAAGCTGAAATTATGTCGCTTACGCCTGAAGAATGCACCAGAATACTTACAATGCTGGAAACCGGCCGGAGTCAGCGCGATACAGCCTGGACTGTCGGTGTGTCGCTGTCAACAGTACAAAGAGTTCTCCGACGTTACGAAGAAACTGGTTCTAACCTACGCAGACCAGGAACGGGCAGAACCAGGTGTACCACAGCACGAGAAGACCGATACTTGGTGAACACCATGCTTCGAAATCGCTTTCTCACAGGAACTGAACTCACAAATCAGTTTCGACGCCTCGGAGGAAGTAACCCAAGTGCATGGACAGTAAGACGTCGGCTTGCTGAATCTAACTTAAAACCCCTTAGACCTGCAAACGGCCCTAAACTGGAGCGTGGGCATCGTATTTCAAGACTAAGATATGCCCAGAGCCACGTAAATTGGAATATTGAAGATTGGTCAAAAGTTATGTTCTCCGACGAATCAAAATTTATGCTCTACAAGCACGATGGAAGACACAGAGTGTATCGAAGACCAGGGGAAAGATTCAAGCAAGCATGCATCGAAGAAAAAGTAGCCTACGGTGGTGGGTCTGTACTTGTGTGGGCCGGAATTTCTTCTGAAAGTCGCACAGAGCTGGTGATCATAGAAAACGGCTCTTTAACTAGTGTAAGATATGTGGAAGAAATCCTCAATGATCACGTTGGTCCATTTATGGTCAATTTAGGTGAGGATGCTATATTTATGCATGACAATGCCCGACCTCATACAGATAGGATTGTGAATGACTACCTTCAAGAGATGAACATTACTCGTATGGAGTGGCCAGCGCGCAGCCCGGATATCAACCCGATCGAGCATGCTTGGGACGAGCTAGGCAGATGCGTAAAACAACGAAACCCTCCCCCAATCACGCTTCGTGAGCTCAAAATTGCTCTCACAGAGGAATGGGAGAATATTCCCCAAAATCGTATAAGGAACTTGGTGTACAGCATGCCAAACCGCGTAAACGCAGTAATGGAAGCACGAGGAGGCAATACGAAGTATTAAAATTCAAGAAAATCGTAATAAAGTTCAAAAATTTCATGTTTCCTATTTTTGTTTTAAGGAGAGATCAGCAGTTTTTTTCTTTACGTAATTTTGTGTTAATAAAATGTATGGTGACTCATATTTTTTTTACTTTCATTTAAGGAGTATTACATTGTCTATTAAATACAATTTATTGCATTAACCTATCATTTTTAGTTTCCGAGATTTTTAACATTCTTTAAGTGACCCGGATTCATTGCTCTCGAGTGTAGTAAAATAAATAAATAGTATAGTCTTATAGTTATAATTTACCAGGGCTTGTCAGCCATACTACGTACAATTTAACATGTAAAACGTGGCTGACGACGAGAAATCGCACTTTGGAAACATGCTTATGCCGTCAGCCACATATGGGTGACACGGCTCAATTGGTTTGAAAAATGTCAGCTATATGTGGGTGACGAGGCATTATACAACATTAATTTTTGTTTATGCGAAACCCGAAAGACGGGTCTAGTATTTTTATGTAAAGAATCTATGAAAAAAATTTCAAAACTGTATCATTAATAATCACAAAGTTATAAGCTTGATAAGTTACCTGGTTGTCCACGCAAAAACATATGCAGATCACCACAAACAGCTAGTGTACGTACCATCTCCGTGTAATGGACGTTTGAATACGAGAAAGACATGATAATTTTAAATTCGAAACAAAACACTAAGGCCCGCGACTTGGAAGCGTAATTAAATATTTTTGGTACAAAATATAACATGGTGTAAAAATTATTGGAATCGATTCAGTTACTGATTCTGAACAAACTATATTCAGGTTTCGCATATACTAAAAATAATCTTGTATAAGGTGTATCTATTCATACACGAAATATTTTAAGAGGTGGTAAAGAAGCTATAGCAACGAAAAAAACAATTTTCTAAGGGTTTTTTTTTTAATTAAATATTTATAAATTTTTTGACGCACATAAGAAATACTGGCTCCTTCTTATTTTTTACGGCCCGAGACACCGCGGCCATGCTCGTGCCGTCCGGTCGTCGCCCTCGCAGCGTCAGGCGGGCCATTCATAGAATTTGGAGTAAAGGTTTTATGCAAGACGTCTCAAGTAGTTTTAAAATTATAATAATTACGAAAATTCAAAAATGCTTAGATAAAAATTTTCTTTTTGCTTCTGTAGCTTCTTTACCACCCACAGGTGTACCCCTTTAAATATTTCGTGTATGAATAGATACACCTTATATATGTTAAGATTGTTTCGGCCCTCATTTGGGTTTGCTGTCTTGTTGTCTATCAGCGTCTGGCGGCGGCACGGCGGGCGAGCTGACGTCAGCGCTGAGCGACACGATGTCTGCGCTGGAGGGCGGCGGCGCGGGCGCGTGCGCGGGCGCGGCCGCCAAGCTGCTGCGCGCGCTGCACGCGACGGCGCCGCGCTTCGCCGAGCGCGGCGCGGGCGGCGGCCTGGCGCAGCAGGACGCGTCCGAGTGCTGGACAGAGATCATACGCGCGCTGCAGGCGAGGCTGCCGGCCGCGCCTAACACTCTGCCAGAAAGGTATTACACATTATCACAGTCGGTCGGTCATTACAATCTAGATTATTCGCTTCTTCTTAGCGTGTCGATAACAATCTAAATAGAGTTAGCCCAGAATTTGGCTACAAGCTTAGCATTTTCAGTAGCGTCCATCAACGCCTGTAGCGTGCAAACAACAGGACACGCTGGACAAGATATCAAGTGCTGCATTATTTGTGGGACAGCACCACATTTACACTCCAGGGCAGAGTCGTCTATGAATCTCCACCTGAGTAGGTTTCTTTAACCTGAGTCCAGAGTCTATTTAAAGACTTCCATGAATGCCAAGACAACTCGTGTCCAGTTGCGAGATTTTCAGCAGGTGGAACAAATGGGTTTGCTAGGGAAGTGGCATGTTGCCCCAGGTATTAGTCTTTCCTTAGACCGTTCTGCAGTAAGTGGAAGAACACACTACATTTTTCGCTAGTAAATAATTTAAATGTAAAGAAAAATATAAAATGGTCAAATAACAATGGTTTAATGGGAAGACACTTTACTCACGAGTTTTTAATACTGTTACAAGCTGGGATTCAGGATAAATAAATTGACGCCAATTTTACCAAGACACACACAAACAGTTTAATCAAAAAATCACAAATACCGCAGTAAGCAGAAATCAGAATCCCTTGTCTCGCTTGTACAGACACATCAAGCTACCTGAAACTGAAAAATTCTGCCAACCAACCTTATTTTTAACCGACTTCAAAAAAAGGAGGAGGTTATCAATTCGTCGTTAATTTTTTTTTTTAATTTTTTTTTTTATGTTTGTTACCTCATAACTTTTGACTGGGTGAACCGATTTCGATGATTCTTTTTTAGTTTGAAAGCTAGTGCTTCCCGAATGGTCCCATTTAAATTTGGTTTCATTCGGACAATGGGGTCCATGTGAAAACCATATAAGTCTTAAATTTACATTAAGTATTTGCGCGACAAATGAACGAATACCGTATGTTTGTTACCTCATAACTTTTGACTGGGTGAACCGATTTTGATGATTCTTTTTTTATTTGGAAGCTGGTGCTTTTTAAATGGTCCCATTTTAATTTGGTTTTATTTCGACAATGGGGTCCATGTGAAAACCATATAAGTCTTCAATTTCATTACGTATTTGCGCGACAAATGTACGCATAACGCGATTAGATTAGTGCGGAGTATCTACCACAACTAAAAAGTTAAAAAATAAAAACTTTTTACAAAAAAAACAACCGACTTCCTTAAAAAAAACACTACAAAGTCAAAAATAACTTTAATTTCGGAAGTCGGTGGCAACAACCTTAAATACAGAGCCTAAGACACCGACTTTCGAAATTAAAGTTATTTTTGACTTTGTAGTGTTTTTTTTAAGGAAGTCGGTTGTTTTTTTTGTAAAAAGTTTTTATTTAGCCATAAAGTTGAAAATCTGTTAAAGAAATTTAACCGATTGTAGTAGCTTGATGTGCTGGCGTACAATATCCTAGTCGGTCATTCATTACAATCAAGATTATACGCTGCTAAATAATTTAAATATAACTTCAGAAAAATGGGAGAAATTTGCCATTATATTGCATTAATGTGTTCTTAGTACATAATAATCAGCACTTACACTGCACTAAACTAACTCGAGAAGAGTGTTGTCAAGAGTTGGATCGCCTTGTCATTCACGTGATGGTACTAATGTCTTTTGGACAAGTATGATTTTTAACCGACTTCAAAAAAAGGAGGAGGTTATCAATTCGTCTGTATTTTTTTTTTTATTTTTTTTTTTTATGTTTGTTACCTCATCACTTTTGACTGGGTGAACCGATTTCGATGATTCTTTTTTAGTTTGAAAGCTAGTGCTTCCCGAATGGTCCCATTTAAATTTGGTTTCATTCGGACAATGGGGTCCATGTGAAAACCATATAAGTCTTAAATTTACA
Organism: Aporophyla lueneburgensis; assembly: GCA_932294355.1. Classification (NCBI taxonomy): domain Eukaryota; kingdom Metazoa; phylum Arthropoda; class Insecta; order Lepidoptera; family Noctuidae; genus Aporophyla; species Aporophyla lueneburgensis. The sequence continues at coordinate 8,973,477 of OW028748.1, read as the reverse complement.
TTAAGTATTTGCGCGACAAATGAACGAATACCGTATGTTTGTTACCTCATAACTTTTGACTGGGTGAACCGATTTTGATGATTCTTTTTTTATTTGGAAGCTGGTGCTTTTTTTAATGGTCCCATTTTAATTTGGTTTTATTTGGACAATGGGGTCCATGTGAAAACCATATAAGTCTTAAATTTCATTACGTATTTGCGCGACAAATGTACGCATAACGCGATTAGATTAGTGCGGAGTATCTACCACAACTAAAAAGTTAAAAAATAAAAACTTTTTACAAAAAAAACAACCGACTTCCTTAAAAAAACACTACAAAGTCAAAAATAACTTTAATTTCGGAAGTCGGTGGCAACAACCTTAAATACAGAGCCTAAGACACCGACTTTCGAAATTAAAGTTATTTTTGACTTTGTAGTGTTTTTTTTAAGGAAGTCGGTTGTTTTTTTTGTAAAAAGTTTTTATTTAGCCATAAAGTTGAAAATCTGTTAAAGAAATTTAACCGATTGTAGTAGCTTGATGTGCTGGCGTACAATATCCTAGTCGGTCATTCATTACAATCAAGATTATACGCTGCTAAATAATTTAAATATAACTTCAGAAAAATGGGAGAAATTTGCCATTATATTGCATTAATGTGTTCTTAGTACATAATAATCAGCACTTACACTGCACTAAACTAACTCGAGAAGAGTGTTGTCAAGAGTTGGATCGCCTTGTCATTCACGTGATGGTACTAATGTCTTTTGGACAAGTATGATTTTTAACCGACTTCAAAAAAAGGAGGAGGTTATCAATTCGTCTGTATTTTTTTTTTATTTTTTTTTTTTTATGTTTGTTACCTCATCACTTTTGACTGGGTGAACCGATTTCGATGATTCTTTTTTAGTTTGAAAGCTAGTGCTTCCCGAATGGTCCCATTTAAATTTGGTTTCATTCGGACAATGGGGTCCATGTGAAAACCATATAAGTCTTAAATTTACATTAAGTATTTGCGCGACAAATGAACGAATACCGTATGTTTGTTACCTCATAACTTTTGACTGGGTGAACCGATTTTGATGATTCTTTTTTTATTTGGAAGCTGGTGCTTTTTAAATGGTCCCATTTTAATTTGGTTTTATTTGGACAATGGGGTCCATGTGAAAACCATATAAGTCTTAAATTTCATTACGTATTTGCGCGACAAATGTACGCATAACGCGATTAGATTAGTGCGGAGTATCTACCACAACTAAAAAGTTAAAAAATAAAAACTTTTTACAAAAAAAACAACCGACTTCCTTAAAAAAAACACTACAAAGTCAAAAATAACTTTAATTTCGGAAGTCGGTGGCAAAAACCTTAAATACAGAGCCTAAGACACCGACTTTCGAAATTAAAGTTATTTTTGACTTTGTAGTGTTTTTTTTAAGGAAGTCGGTTGTTTTTTTTGTAAAAAGTTTTTATGTTTATCGAATTGTCTGTCATCGGTTAATCATGAGGCCCGTTTATTTACATCGCGCGGTTGATCCGGTTACAGAAAAATGGAACCAAAATACATTTAATACATTGAAACAATACCAACGGAACTGAAACAGCACACAATGTTTTAAACTGAAATCTCTGACTAGACATAATCATCAAGAAATTCATGCCGTTTCTCATTAAAGATACATCTCGTAACTGAGTATCTTTTTTTTTTGGATGGGAAATCATCAGATAGATGACTTCTCCCGCTCTAGGCGTAGTGTTGCAAAGAACTCGAGTCCTCGTGTCGTAATTTTAAAGACTCGAGTCAATTATGCAAGACTCAGTGTGCTCAATAGGCTCGAAGTCTAGAGTCAAGCACTCGAGTCTTAAAAAGGACTCGAGTCTTAAAGAGGACTCGAATCAAAAAAGGACTCGAGTCTTAAAATTAACTCGAGTCTTAAAGAAAAACTTGGAGCATGAAGATGAAACTTGTAGCTCATCATTCGAAAAGACTCGAATAGAAGAATGATAAGTTCTAATGAGTGGTTATGATGTAATTATGCGTACATAATCTGACGAGTTATTCATAGACTCGAATTCATTTTAAGACTCGAGTCCTTTTTTCAGACTCGAGTCCTTTTTAAGACTCGAGTGGCTTGTAAATGACTCGGGCTCGGCTTGACTCTAGACTCCGAGCCTTTTGAGCACACTGAGTCTTGCATAATTGAGTCGAGTCTTTAAAATTACGACTCGAGGACTCGAGTCCTTTGCAACACTATCTAGGCGGGGCGGGAGGGCATGTCAGACTTTTACTGACTAAAACCCACCCGTGTTCCTTCAGTTACCAATATGCCAGGGCCACGCTATCTCGTTTGAACAATCTCGCGACCCTGGTAACTGAGTATCTTCAACCATCTATTTTTACCCTACAATTAAGCCTTTGTCAGGTCAGTGTGAAATCCCCTGTGTTCTAATAATGTGTTGACAGATGCTTACACAATATACATACATAATCACCCTATAATGTTCCCTCTGCTGGGACAGAGGATCTCCTCTTTTCGAGACGGAGAGAGCTGTAATGCGCCACGTGGGCCCACTTCGAGTACATGTATTGGAATGTATGGTTCTAGGACATGCAGGTTTCCTCACGATGAAGACCATCATCTATTATCCTAATATTATCCTAATATTATAAAGCTGAAGAGTTTGTTTGTTTGATTGAACGCGCTAATCTCAGGAACGACTGGTCCGAATTGAAAAATTATTTTTGTATTGGATAGCTTATTTATCGAGGAAGGCTATATAACATCACGCTACAACCAAGATGAGCGGAGCAGTAATGAAAAATGTTGCAAAACGGGGATAATCGCACGGGTAGGCGATTCGACGCGACGGGAAGAGGCGGGAGAGCAAGAAACGAACGCTTCTGCGCGGACGAAGTCGCGGGCAGAAGCTAGTAGTGAAGATATGCTTAAAACACACTTATTGTCCCCAGATCATCAATAATCGAGCAGTACTTCGGCGGTACTTTAGACGTGGAACTGGTCTGCTCGGAGGCCGACGAGGCTCCCTCTCGCACCAAGGAGACTTTCCTGCAGCTGTCCTGCTTTATCTCACAGGACGTCAAGTACTTGCAGTCGGGACTCAGATCTGTGAGTTGTATTTTATGCACGAACCGGTGCCTTTCAGAACGTATTCCGTTATATTAATTTCCAGACTATATAAGGTGTATCTATTCATACACGAAATATTTTAAGAGGTACACCTGTAGGTGGTAAAGAAGCTATAGAAGCAAAAATTTTTTTTTTATCTAAGCGTTTTTGAATTTTCATAATTATTATAATTTTAAAACTGCTTGAGACGTTTTGCATAAAACCTTTACTCCAAATTCTATGAATGGCCCGCCTGACGCTGCGAGGGCGGCGACCGGACGGCATGAGCATGGCCGCGGTGTCTCGGGCCGTAAAAAATAAGAAGGAGCCAGTATTTCTTATGTGCGTCAAATAATTTATAAATATTAAATTTTGAAAAAAAAAAAACATTTAGAAAAATTTTTTTTTCTTTGCTGTAGCTTCTTCACCACCTGCAGGTGTACCTCTTAAAATAATTCGTGTATGAATAGGTACACCTTATATAGTCTGGAAATTAATATAACGGAATACGTTCTGAAAGGCACCGGTTTGTGCCAAATGATGGCATCGACGCACAGTCATAGATTCAGTAGATTTTCCAAACCTCGTTGAAAAAAAAAGGTGTTCCACGTATTTTGAATGTCCTACGCATTCAAAATGTATGGGACAGGTATTTTTTATCGCACTTTTCTATAAAAACGTGCTGAATTCATAGTGACAGATAGCACGTCGATTTCCATGCCATTTCGCATTTAAACGTGTCTGGCAGTGTCTTTAGAAAAGTGCACTCATGTTATCTAATAAATAAAATCTATACTATAATATTATAAAGCTGAACAGTTTGTTTGTTTGGTTGAACGCGGTAATCTCAAGAACTACTGGTCCGAATTGAAAAATTCTTTTTTTGTTGGGTAGCCTAATTATTGAGGAAGCCTATAGGCTATATAACATCACGCTACGATCAAAAGGAGCGGAGCAGCAATGAAAAATGGACGAAAACTGGCAGGTAATTCGATGCGACGGGAAGGGTCAGGGGAGCAAAAATTTGAAGCGGACGAAGTTGCGGGCAGCAGCTAGTAAACTATAAAAGAAGAAAACTTGTGTTTAGCGAATATTACTGTTTCTAACTCTATAGTTTTTTTTTTTTTACAGAAAATGGCAGAGCAAATCACGAAAATGTCACAAACTCTAGGAAGGGATGCGATCTACACGAAAACCGTAAGTCTCACAAACTAACAAAGACCTGTTGTACTCACTGTTCTGTTATTCCGTTTTGTTCTCATTTTTCAGTGTGCCCAATTTAATTTCTACATCTCTTGCAGAGCAAAATCAGCCGTCTGCCAGCGTACTTAACGGTGCAATTCGTCCGCTTCTACTACAAGGAGAAGGAGTCAATTAACGCGAAGATCCTGAAGGACGTGAAGTTCCCCTTAGAGCTGGATGTGTACGAGCTGTGCTCACCGGAGCTGCAGGAAAGACTCATGCCCATGAGGAACAAGTTCAAGGTAGGATGGTCTAGCAGCTGAATTTTATTTCAGCAGCTCTCTTTGATAAGCGGACGTCCGCGATGGAAGAAGGGCGCCCGTGCTGCCTTCGTATGTTGTATTCATTGATGAATGTGAATTGTCTGTGAATTTTCACGAATTAATTTAAAAACCTATAAATTATATCTCATGCATTTTGTGATTCGGTGAATTGCATAGAGGTATTTTTCAAGCAGTAATGGAGCACATTGAAATCTCTTTAATCGCCTCAGTAAATTCTGTTCATGTTTATTTTAGTTGTAAATTGACGTTTTAGGATTTCAAATTTATGACAAAATCAATTAAATAAATTTCCTTTTGTAGGAATTCGAAGACGCGAATTTGGAGTCATCGCTCAGTACAAAGAATCACGGCGACAGTTCAAAGGAAATTAAGAAAAAGGATCCGACGAGGGCTGTACCTTACTGGTTCCCTGATGGTAAGATATTCACGGATTTTGTTGAACCACCATGTGAAGAATCAAAGAAGATGAAAGTGCTAAACAAAAATTTTGTTAACACTTTGTGAGACAGATTAATGCATTTTAATACATTAACCGCGGTAGTACGTACTCTTGCGATAATTTCCGACATACACGCGGGCGAAGGCGCGGGCAAAAGCTAGTAAATAATAGTTTGAAAAAGTTTTTAAAGCTATCATGTGTTTTCTACTTTTTAGTTCATCATCATCAGCTTATAATGTTCCCACTGCTGGGACATAGGCCTCCTCTCGGTGAGAGAGTTTTTAGTTCGGCTTCCTACAAAATCGTGTTTTTTTTTTTTTTATTTGCTATCCTGGTGGTCCTGGCCAAGATAATGGCACATATGTATGAGATTATTGTGTTGTCAGCGGTTCTTTATTAGAGTGCAAAGTTTCAAATAAATCCGACGTTTTGAAGAAAGTGAAAATCACGTACAGAGTTTTGGTTACATACATATAACCCATCTAATAAAAACGTGAAGAAACGCGTACTACTGGCGGATACTGTCTGAAATCCTGCCAGGGTCGCGAGATTTGTTCGAAAGAGTTACCGTGGCCGTGGCATATAGGCAACTGAAGGAACACTGGTGGGTTTTAGTCAGTGAAAGTCTGACACGCCCTTCCGTTCCACGCAAGGCGGGAGGTCATATGATGAATTCCCACCCAGAAAAAAAAAAACTATGAAATAAAAGATTTATTTAAATGGCATGGACTGCTAACGGCTGATGGCAACCTGCATGGCAAAAACGGGGTCATGTTTTTCACGTGTATCTTTGTATGAAAGATTCCTTATACACTCGAGGCATCCCACAGCTAGATCGATTTTACTATGAGGTGTCGATCGATCCATCTTGGTTCCGAGATGGTTATTGGCTAGGTTTTATTTAATTTAATCAAAATGAACCCAGGAAAACAAGTTCAAGCAAAGCGAAATAATCCTAGTGAATATTTATCACTAGGATTATCTTTATTCGAGAATTAAAAATACTGTGTAAATGGTCATTGTGATATTTTGTCCGAAAAAAATACTATCTGCAAAAACATAATTATTGGTTTTACATCAATTTATGTTATTCCCTTCGATCAATAATAGCACTAGATAAAGGATCAGGAACAAAAATAAGGCGCTCAAGTGGTCACGTTTGCACACACTTACACATTTATATTTCTTACTACGAAATATAGAAAAACGTTTCATAATAATAACAACTTCAGTTTATTATAATCCTTAACACTCAAACATAAAGCATAATTACGATTGCAAAATATTCATATTTAAGTCCTTTTGTCATCGGAGAAAGGTAAAGAGCAATAAATTTAAAATGTCCCTTAGAAATCAAAAGTCATTTTGATATAAGTACAAAATTATTTATTCTAAACTGAAACTTAAAGTCTAAGCAATATGGTTAAAAACAATGTGTTGACAATTTCGTGCTTACTCTATTTTGGAACTAGACGTAGTTCTTGGTATTACATTTCAATGCTCAGAACACAGTACTTATTGAAAGACGTAGAGTTGCAGAATATATTTTTTTAGGTGAAAAGGTACGTTTTGATGGTGGCAAACATTTTTAATCGATTTAAAAAAGTAGTAGGACTAAAATAGTATAATAGTTATTTTATTTAATTAAGTGCGGGTCAGATCAATGTGATCCACCCGTATAAGAAATGGGTGCGTCTACTTTTATGTACCAGTATTTAGAAGTAAAATTTGTATTAAATCAAATTATTTTTTCATTTAAATTAAAGTTCAAATATGAATTTTTATAAGGTTAGTATATTTCTTCTCCTCTTTCTTTCGCTACAATAGATACCCATTCTGCACAGCGAAATGGCTCGCTAGGAAATCTACAAACAAAAATAAAATATAAAATTACAATACTACTTCATGCATTCTCTGTTCCAGAACAGACAATGTTTGTTACAATAGTTGGTGCGTAGTCCCAAACATTGGTCAAACAATCATAATATGTATTTGCTAAATGATTTATATTTACTATTTGATTGTTTTTATTTTATGAAAAACACTTAAAGATTTAAACTTATGGAAAAAAGATATTCCTTCCAAAAACTTGGTGCTACAGTGGTTATTTACACAATTTTTGAACGCGTGCTGCGGCATTTAGGACGTCTTAACGTTGGCTATCATTGGATCAAACTAATTTCAAATAAGAGCACAAAAATATTTGTGCTCTTATTTTTCGGGCCGTTTTTGAAGCGCTCATCGGGTATCTAGTACAGACGCCACCAGGTCAAGCTACCCGAAACTGTCAATTTTTCCCAATGAACCTTGAACCTAATGCTCTAGAAATAAAGTCGAAAATCTATCAAAGAAATCTGACAGATTGTAGTAGCTTGATGTGTTGGCGTCTGTACATTTTTGATCGAAGGTTATTCCAATATTCTTCCTTACTTAAATATAATCCACACTAATAATATAAATGCAAAAGTAACTCTGTCTGTCTCGCTTTCCTGCTAAAACTACTGAACCGATTTAAATGAAATTTGGTACACAGATAGTTTAGAGCCTGAGTAAGGACATAGGCTACTTTTTATCCCGGTAGTATGTTGCCGCGGGATAATTTCCGACCTCCACGCGGGCGAAGCCGCTGGCAAAAGCTAGTTTAACATAAAAGAAACACGACAAGATTTTCGTAATACCAACGGTTTTTAAAATAAACGGTTCAGAAAATGAAAAGTAAAGGTCAAACAACTTTTCTAAATGTTGAGATATATCTTATATCTTTAAACGAGCAATTCTTGTATATCTTATATCTTTAAACGAGCAATTCTTGTATATATATATATAATCTGAATCTCGGAAACGACTCCAACGATTTTCATGAAATTTTGTATACAGGGGGGTTCGGGGGCGATAAATCGATCTAGCTAGGATTCATTTTTATAAAATGTCGTTTTATTCGTGTTTTCAATGACCAACTTTATCGATAATCAACTTGAACATAAACTTATTATTTTAAACACAATTTACCAAAAAATACCGAGCAAAGCTCGGTCATCCAGATATTATATATATATATATATATATATATATAATCTGAATCTCGGAAACGGCTCCAACGATTTTCATGAAATTTAGTATACAGGGGGTTTCGGGGGCGATAAATCGATCTAGCTAGTATTCATTTTCATAAAATTTCGTTTTAGTCTTGTTTTCAATGACCAACTTTATCGATAATCAGCTTGAACATAAACTTATCATTTTAAACACAATTTACCAAAAAATACCGAGCAAAGCTCTGTCATCCAGATATTATATTATAATTTGTGTTCAAAACAGATGTTTCATTTTTTTTGTCAAGTCCGTTTAGATACTACGACCAATATTGAACACTTACATAAACGAGAACCAGGAAAAATCGTTACCGAAAGAAACAATCTGACATTGTTTTCTACTGACTTTCTATTTGAATAAAACTGTAATGTAATAGACTGCTTTTTTTTCTATGATTACATTACATCAGAAATCTTATGTTTTACGTTTATTTCAGACGTAGGCAGCAACAACAGTGGTTACTACCGGCTGCAGGCGGTGCTGACACACCGCGGACGCTCGTCGTCGTCCGGGCACTACGTGGCTTGGGTGGCGCGCGGAGACACCTGGCTGCGCTGCGACGACGACGCTGTCACGCCCGTGCAGGAGGAGGAGGTGCTCAAGCTCAGCGGAGGCGGTGAGTGACGTCCTAACTAGGGTTGTAACGGAGGCCTTCTTAGCGGAGGCGGAGGCGGATGCGGAGGCGACGAGTTTCACCTCCGCGGATGCGGAGGTTAACGGAGGCGGAGGCGGAGGTGAAAATGGATGTGGAAAAAATTGTAATTTGTGGGTCGTTAAAAATAATAAAAGTACAAAATCTTTAATTCAAAACGTACATTCATAGCTTAAGTAAACAAACATTTACATAAAATAAACACTACCTTCTAGTAATCAAAATTAAGGAGAGGCAAATTATATTTGACAAACAATAGTTTTTGCGGCTTTGTCACCTTCCAGACGATTTCTAAGGGGTCCATAAATGGTCTGCTAGGACCGATGCCAGCCAGGGTCGCGAGATCTTTTCGAAAGAGTTACCGTGGCCCTGGCAATGGGAACACGGGTGAATTTTAGTCAGTAAAAGACTGACACACCCCTCCGCTCCACCCAAGAGCGGGAGAACTCATTTGATGATTTCTCACCCAAAAAAAAAAATGGGGTTCATAAATTAAGCCAGCCGAACTAAATAATTGTTCACTTAGCACTGAACTTGGCGGGGCCTATAAGTACGTGCGAACGATGGGAGAAAAAGCTTTATATTTAACTAGCTTTTGCCCGCGGCTTCGCCCGCGTGGATGTCGGAAATTATCGCAAGAGGACGTACTACCGCGGTAAGAATGTATTAATCCATGCTATACATACATAAAATTACGCCTTTTGCCCATGGGGGTAGGCAGAAACTACGGAACGCCACCTGCTACGATCCTTACATATCATGTGTGTTTGATGTACTTAAAATAAAACTAATAGTAGGTATTCAGAGTAAGATGACTGCGACATAGGGCTGGATTGAATTGAATATGTCTTCCTGGTTTTTCTTAACGTTCCTGTTCTACCTATACAGACACTCAATTATTTACCGGACACCAAATCAAACATAGTTATAAGAATAGTACTTTGGCCAGTGGTATCGCCCATATAGCTGTCGGAAAATATCACCCGGGAACCTACTACCGGGATAAAGTATCCTATATGGTAAGTATGCAGGATAACCAAAAATCCAAATCCATCCAAAAATCTAAACATCTAAGCCATATTTCGCGGTCTCTTACTTGGAATAATACAATTAGGTTTATTTTGAGTACTTCGAACACACATGATATTGACTATTACTACTACTACTTTTACTATGAAGCCAAACTAATCGTCATTCGTCGTTTCAGCCATAAGACGTCCACTGTTGGACTTAGGCCTCCCCCAATTTGGGGGGCTTTGCCATAATCGCAACGCTTGGCAGGCGGGTTGGCGATCGCAGTATAGTGGTAAAATGCATAGAGAACGCTGCTGCCCATTCTCTAGTAAGTCCCTTAGTCGCCTTTTACGACACCCACGGGAAGAAATGGGGTGGTGTTATTCTTTACGTCCGGCACCACACGTTAAAGTAATATGAATTACAATATTACAATCCTACTAATCCTGCACTACCCGACCGCTACCAACCGGGACGGCCGGACGCGAGACGGCCCACAAGCTGTATTTAATTGGATAAGGATTAATGCTGTATTGCTTGAAATCGCTTCGTAAATAAGCACTTATTTCTCGTAAAAAGTAAAGGATAAAATATGGTTATTGTGGGTTATCCCTAAGAGATAGACATATACCACCGCGGACTTTTTTGTAGACCTTTTTAAGGTGTACAATACTGTAGTACATTATTTTGATCTATTTTGTTGGGTTCAGCCAGCGTTCACAATGTCAGCGCAAAAAAATGAGTTGATTTATGACATCACATTAGAAACCTCTAAAATTATCAGCGTTTCTTTAATATATTATGCATGTTATATACATATAAACCTTTCTGTTGAATCACTCTATCTATTAAAAAAAAACCCGCATCAAAATCCGTTGCGTAGTTTTAAAGATATAAGCATTCATAGGGACAGACAGACAGCGAAGTGACTTTATTTTATAATATGTAATGAAAATTTTCCATACCATGAGGTTACTATTGCTGTTGTCATTTTCAGTTTCCTCTTCACTGTTACATGTTAGCCAGATTGGAATGCACACTTTATGTTGGTGGTAAAATCTGGAAACTTAAGCTTGGTTCATCATGTATTGATTCAATTCTAGCTTTTTGGCAGCAGAAGCACCAGAAGCTTCGTCATCACCTCCTCCACTTGCCACATTTGATTCATGTATAGTAAGCAAGCGTATTAGTTTGGACTGAACTTGTTCCTTATTTATTTCAATGATTCGTAAATAAACCTCCGTTACAACTCCGCAAAAGTTGCACGGAGGCGGAGGCGGAAGCGAAGATGCGATTTCTTGCGGAACTTCCGCAGTAACGGAAGCGGAGGCGAAGCTCCGTTACAACCCTAGTCCTAACATGCTCGGTTCTACCATCGAATCAGTCGTTGCCTGCAAACTCAGCGAGTGACTTAGTTGTTTGAGGAAACCTCTATTCTCTAATGTGCTTGTATAACATAGTTAGTATTTTCAATTCACACTCAGAGAAGTCTTTTCTTTGCCAGATACGACCTGGCAATATCACATCCATACTTCCATACTAATATTATAAATGGGAAAGTGTGTGTGTCTGTTTGTCCATCTTTCACGGCAAAACGGAGCGACGCATTGACGTGATATTTTAAGTGGAGATAGTTGAAGGGATGGAAAGTGATATAGGCTACTTTTTGTCTCTTTCTAACCCCCATTTCCCTAAAATGTGGGGTGGAACGCGCTAATCTCAGGAACTACTGGTTCGAATTGAAAAATTATTTTTGAGTCGGGTAGCCTATTTATTGAGGAAGGCTATATACTATATAACATCACACTGCGATGAAAAGGAGCGGAGCAGCAAAAAAAAAATGGTAGAACACTGGCAGGCTCCGATGCGACGGGAAGGGTCAGGGGAGCAAATATTTGATGCGGACGAAGTCGCGGGCAGAAGCTAGTAATAATATACATCCGGGATGGGATGCGGTCTATTCCTTACAAGAAACTATATTGCAGCGTCATTAACAATTATTATCATAAACCTCCATTATTGTTACAGGAGACTGGCACTGCGCATACCTCCTTCTCTACGGGCCGAAGATCCTCGAGGTGCCCGAAGTGACTGACAAGCCGGAGCCGATGATAACCGAACGCGATGACGAAGACCCGCCGGTCGCGCTCGCGTAACCCCTTCCACGTTGCTACCTAGCTTCCATTAGTTCCAACCCGCTTGACTTTACTGTGACTCGCACAACTTTCTATAGCCTTCTATTGTGACAAGACATATTTCAATTTGTGACATTTGTTGCGAGTTTGTAGCATTTTGTGACAGGAGCTTGTTACATTTTGTGTCGCTAGCTTTTGATATTTTGTGTCGTGATTTTGTAACATTTTGTGTCTTGAGCTTGTGATATTTTGTTTCGCGAGCTAGTGACATTTTGTGTCGTGAGTTTGTAACATTTAGTGTCGCGAGCTTGTGATATTTTGTGTCGCGAGCTAGTGACATTTTGTGTAGTGAGTTTGTAACTTTTTGTGTCGCGAGCTTGTGATATTTTGTGTCGCGAGCTTGTGATATTTTGTGTCGCGAGCTTGTAACTTTTTGTGTCGCGAGCTTGTATCATTTTGTGTCGCGAGCTTGTGACATTTTGTGTCGCGAGCTAGTGACATTTTGTGTCGTGAGTTTGTAACATTTTGTGTCGCGAGCTTGTGACATTTTGTGTCGCGGGCTTGTAACATTTTGTGTCGTGACTTTGTATCGTTTTGTGTCGCGAGCTTGTGTCATTTGTTACAGGTTTGTAACATGTGTCTCGTCACAGTAGTGTTGGCCGCCTGATGTATAGAGAGTCGAGAAATTGGGTTCACTTTGTACTATTTTATAATGTTTTATTAGAACTCGATAGTCTTGCTGAAGGTATTTGCAGTTTACGCTTAGAAACTTAGATAATAGAATAAAGAAGGTCCTATCAGACAAACTATTTACTACCGTTAATTCTTCGGCATTTACAAAAGAGTGTCAAAAGCCCCAACGAAACTACAAAAACCTTAGGATTGAATGAATTCATTTATTTATTAATTTATGATAATGTCGAGTTTCTTGTTATCGGCGATCGATCTCTGTAAGCCCCCGTTCTGTAAGGCGTAAAAATATCGCGGTGAGATTTTATCGCTCACTGTATTTCTATTCTCGAAGTGTATGATTGTTGAATGTCCTACGCAGTACTTCCCAGCGGATCAAAAACAATCCGTTAGATTTTCAACCTTCGGCGCTAAGCAGTGCGTTGAAATTCCAGTGCACTAAAAATGATCACGGCGGGAACTCGGGCTAACGTAAGGAAGATGTTAGTACCCATGTACGTGCAATAAAAGCCATGCTGTAGTCTACTATTACAGTACCCGGGCATAAATGTGGCACATCCAGCTACAGTAAAATTTTGGTCATTGTCAAGGACTTTGTAGTGCGCCGTCTCACTCATATCTAGATAATAATCTCTTTCTGTCGCCCGACGTGTCATAATAAGGTGGATAAGGTAGCATACGAAATTCATTTTTTTTACGTTTATTGCAAATTGTAGGTCAGTGTCAGGTTGTATGTTGTTTAAAATATGATCCGCAACTGTTAACCAGTGCGCAAATTTTAACAAATTAAACTTAAGTGAGTTATAATAACCTTGCAATTTTTATTTTGATATATCTTAGTACAAAAAAATTAAGTTTTCGTTAAAGAAAGATGTTTATTTTGAAACTGGTTTTTATGGTAACTTGTGCGCGGCGATGGCGCGGCGGCGAAGGTGAACGACCGAGCGTAGCTATTAGTACCTACCAGCTATTCAATCGGTCAAATTCTAAGAAGTTCGAAGTACCAACGCCGGCGCAGCGGTTGGTCAAAATTCTAAGAAGTTCGAAGTACTTACGCCGGCGTGCGGTTACTGACCTATTGCTGTTTCGATATCATATTAAGAAATATGTAGGGTGTCCACAGTTTACTGATTTAAGGTCGGAAATTAAAAAAAAAGTATTGAAAAAAATATTGAAATGTGTTCTATTACTGATACTGAATCACCAAAAAAATATTTGCGCACTGGTTTAAAAAAAAAATCCTGTTTATGGTTTACAGAATTATAATGATTAAAGTTAATGAGGAAAACTTGAATTTTACGGACTACTCTGGCACTTCCCCCTTATTGGTTGAGTTTTGTGCATCGCTATAAATAGTGGCTCCTGTCGTTTTGTAACCTAAATAATATCGATAGTGTGAACAGGTAATGTATGTGCATCTATAACCACGGCTGGTCTACCTACTTAACTTCCCATGTTAGTTATTTTCTGTTAAATATGTATGTAAAAGATAGCAAGTTTGTCTCGATATATATTGAAAAGCAATAAATTGTAATAATGTTATAACCAGAAGTGAACCCTTATATTTTTATGTACGAAATAGTATTTATATTTATACGTATATGTATGTAAAAGAACAGCAGCTTTTTAATAATAGCTAAATTTCGTTGGACTGTGCTGAAGTTGAGTTGGTCGGGATTAGTGATTCGTTAATTTATTGTAAATTTGCATTTCCAATGCTGCAGTTGATTGCTTGAGGCATTTTCGTTTTAGCGCATCTCAGTAAATATCTAGGTTCTCTATACAAGACGTATTGAATTTTATAAGACTAATTATACTAAACAATGATCGATAATACAATTTGATTATACATTTAGAGTTGTTGTTTTTATTCTTATCTTCTGTTTCAAATGGTTGCATAATGTTTATGACTGTTTGATTTTAGTTGAACTTTTGTGGGCAAAAAATTGAGAGATTGAATTGAATTTAAAAATTCAATTTGACAAATAGCCAATCGCTTTCGAATTAGCAGATGATCAACTAAAATAAAACAACACATTTAAAACAATAACTTACGCATACTAATAAAACACAAATACATCTACACGAATTATAAAGAGGTAAAAGTTGTGAGTTTGTTTCTAAGAAGTATTCTTTGGAAATACCAGTCGGTTTTTTTTTTGCATTTGATAGCCCAAATATCGAAGAAGGTTATACCGGATGACATTTTTTACCGTCTTGACCTTCATGCGGTGTGTTGTGTAACTAGAATAGAAGGCAGGAAGGCCTTCAGATTCATCGCAGGTCACTAAAGGAGCGCGGGACGCGGGCTGACGGGGATGCGAGTGCGGCTCGTGCGCCTGCGAAAGATCAATTTGGCTTCCTAACGACCGGCTTCAAAGGACCGCGCTACAAAATCATTGATACATGCCGCGCATTGAGTAGAGTGCATATGATTTGAGTTTCGATAGATTTTAATTGATATTTTTATTATATTTTTTCCAAATTTCTGTTTTTGTTGTTCTAGTAACGAAATGTTACTTTAAATGTGTACTATTTATTGCTAGATCAATTTCAATACATGTTATTCAAAAATAAAAATAATAAAAATTTCTATGCCAAAGGCTTCTACTCCGTTCACCTATTACACCCATTTTTTTTCAAGACGTTGAAAAAAGTCACCCGGTATAGGCTACAAGCTTTTGCCAGCGGCTTCGCCCGCGTGGAGGTCGGAAATTATCACGCGGAATCATACTTCCGGGATAAAAAGTAGCCTATGTCCTTTCTCAGGCTCTAAACTATCTGTGTACCAAATTTCATTTAAATCGGTTCAGTAGTTTTAGCAGGAAAGCGAGACAGACAGAGTTACTTTTGCATTTATAATATTAGTGTGGAAGTGTGGATTTAAGATGACGCTAGGACCCTTAGGAGCCGAGCAAAATAAAAATAAAATCAGAAGGTACGCTAAGTGAAAACTAACAGCGCGGGCGGGCGATGAGATACGACACTATGTGTAGGGGGTCATTTCTCGCGAATGAAGTCGCGGGCAGAAGCCAGTTATTAATAAAAGCACTAAAAGTAACCTCGTCATTCATTTTTCATTTATTTATTCATAAAACAATTTACAATGTGTTGAATATATATACAGGATTAGTTTTAATCCAGTGCGTAAATTGTAACCATGAATTCAGCATATCATTCTAGACCACCTTGTGCAAAAATGTTTCATCGGTTTTACAAAAAAAAAAAAATCTGCTGTTTCATAGAAAATTGCAATACTTACGGGGTCAAAATGTATGAAACAGCTGATTTTTTTTTTGTATAACCAACGATAATCTTCTCCGCTGGGGGGTCTAGAATGATATGCTGAATTCATGGTTAAAATTTGCGTACTGGATAAAACTGATCCTGTATACACATACATTTTTGAGTTGACGCTCGAAATAAAGACAAAAGCAGTCTGAAAACGAATTGATAAAACCTCTTTGGCAATCAAAGACAATAATATATTTACTAAATCTCTTTGTTGGCAATGACACCTTTAAAGAAAAATATGACTGTTTTGCATTCCAACAAAACAGGTATTATGTGTGAATAAAACACACAGTGTTGCTAGGTGAAGAAGCTGCTGTAAATTTGCCCTTATATTTATAATCTATGGTTAAAACTTACCGATTATCCATGGTTTTATACCTGTCTCTCTCTCTCACCAGCATGCGTCCCTTTCTAATCAAGAAGGACGCTTGGCGCGAAGTGTCAAATTCATAGGGTCTTCAGCTCGCCAGCTAGAGAATAGCTGCAACACTGTGTGTTTTATTCACACATAATACCTGTTTTGTTGGAATGCAAAACAGTCATATTATGTGTTTTCTAAAACACACAGTGTTGCTAGGTGAAGACCTGTTTGGTATCTGCTGGTGGTAAACACAAACGCTATGATGAGTGAATTATAACTACTGATCTAGAAAATAAATCAGTTTTATTGCAATTAGAATAACATCAGTCCATGTTAAAATTTAAATAAAAATGTATAAATAATAAACATTTCTTGAAATCAAACAAAGAAAACGAATTGATAGTTTTTGAAATTAACTTGAGAGAAAATAAAGAAATTAAATCCCTGAATAGCTATTTAAATTTAACCATCCATAGAAAAAAAAAAATGAATGCAATGAATCAACATTAGAGTTGGTATTATCAACTCTGTTTACTGGACACAGTAGAGTTTTTGAAACATTTTAATACTTTACCAGTTTCCTCTGTCAAGTATTTCTTGTACAGGTCTTTTCTCCAAGCAACTTCTAGAAGCTACTGCTGACCTGATATTGCCTGGTGGGGCATCAATATTAACATCTTTGAAAATGCTACGAATCCAACCTGCAATCATTGTTCTTGAAGCAGGTTTTAATTTCCCTGATAGAGAAATAAATAGACTTGAGACAGTTACGTCTGCATTTCTTCTAATTTTAGACTTTTCTTTAAAGTTATTAATGTGTTGGACAGGGCAGACACAATGGTCTAGGTGTTTCCGCAACAACCAACCGCCGCTGTGTGTATTGGAGTCAGTTTTTGAGCCAAACCTTGGCCAGAGAGTAATCTGACTTTCCATTGTAATTAGATTCTCAGGACTGTTTTCAAATAATGTGAGATCATGAATCCACCATGAGTATTAAAGCTGTTCGTCTACTGGTTTAGAATAAAGAATCTATAGAAATCCTTACCCAGTTAAACAAAATTGCAGTGTCCCAAAAAATGGGTTTTGTACTGCAGCAGGTTCAGCAAGTGAAATGGCTTTCAAAACTTGCTGAACCAAAGAATGTTTTGAGATATCTATTTTTGATGGTTGCTTTAATTATGAAATGGCTGCTTTATGTAGGAAACTAGATTTATGAGCTAACTTATGTTCTAAAAATAATTTTGCCAAAAATCTTGCAACCCTTTTGACCCTCAGGAGTTTTTGGGTTAACGTTATTGGTGTTACACTCCAATACCCATTTTCTAATAGGGGTACTATATGTTGTTAAAAGTAGATGTCCGTCAACTACTTTTTAACAAGTTCTGTTCCTCTATGGACCAGTGACCAACTTGATCTGTCCACCCCCAATATCCCAGGCAACAAGACTCAATTTGTCTACTTGTGCAGGGCAATTGCCTGTCTTCCGATCTATTAGGACCTTCCGCAGGTTCTTTATCGGAAGTGGCTCTACTATGGCTCTCGCTCGCAGGTCGCATAGCCAAAAACATTTGATCCACTCCAGTGCTTATAGGATGTAAATTCCTTTTGCACTGAATGAGCCCGTACTCGTGGAATTAAACTGGGCGGAGGAAATGCTCACCCTAGATGATAGTCCCATTTTCGGCTGAAAGCGTCGCAGAAAACTGCAGAAAAATCTTTCAAATGCAATGTTACGTACGTTACGTTATGTTATGTACTTTGGCAATATAGCAGTGTCTCTTGACGCTATATTTTAATATAGCCTCCGTGGCTTGGGGCAGAAGATGCCACTCTGATACATTGCGACCCCTTGCTAGGCGATCTGCTATTCCGTTTAGACTCTCCGAGAGTAAGTGGCTGAGAGAGTTAAATGTAACTGCTCTGCAAGTTTTAGGACTCTGGTCGTTAACCTTAGTAGTGCCAGGGCACGTGTCCCCCTTTGTTCTTGAGGTATGCGACCAGGGTTCTGTTGTCCGACTGAATATGAATGTGCGCACCTTCAAGAGCCATCCGCTGACTGTTGATGGCCGCCAATACGGCATACATCTCTATCGTGTATGAGCGCTAGTGCCCTAGATATGGGACCCACTATATTGCTGTTTAAATGAGCTTCTCAACCCAAGTCAGCAGCATCCATCGTCCGGAAGTGAGTCACACTTTTCTTGACGCTAGTGTGGAGCTGTAATCTTCAGCTGTTAACCACCATTTTAGGTCTTGCTGAACGGGTAGGGGAAGTTTTTTTTTTGTTTTTCTTTCTCATATTCGGATTTGGTTGAATATTTTTAGAAAGAGTTGGGCTCTGCGGCAGTGCAGTCGATCTGCTGATACTTCGTCATTTGCGAAGTTCAGCAAACCTAATAAACTCTGAGCATCTGGCAGAAAACTGTCTCCGTTGGTTAACATCTTGGAAATTATTACCTTTATCTTTTTTATCTTCCTGGGAAGAAGTCTTACCCAGTTTTGCTGAGTGTTCCATACCAAGCCAAGATATTCTACCTCCTGAGACGGCTACAGAACGGACTTCGGTAAATGTATGTGCCAGCTCAAAGTTTCTAATGTTCTCAGTGTTTCCGAAACCTGAGAAACCAGTATGGTCCAATCCTGATTGACCAAGAAAAAGTCGTCCAAATACCTTGTGGAACCTTGTGTTCAAAGGATCTCCGCAATCCAATTTGTTACTAAGACAAACATTTTTGGGGCCGATGACAGGCCAAATGGTAAGGTTCAAGGTTGTCAATTGTAACACTTCATTGTTGTAAATCACTTGGTTGAACCTCCTGTATTTATCTGCAATTGGTAAATGAAAATAGGCTTGGTGAATGTCTATTTTCACTTACCAATCGTTTGACTGTAGGAAGTTGGCTACATCTGTTTGTGAAATTAAATGGAAATGTTTCACTGACACATACGAGTTGAGACCTCTGAGGTCGAAGATAGGACGTAGCCCTCCGTCTGATTTTTTTACTAGGAACATTCGACATCTAGGAAACATTGATAGAGAATTGGCGGTATCTCTAATATCTTTTCTTGATTTAAGTGGAAAATAATGTCCGTCATGTCCTTTGTTATCTTAGTTGCATTTTTTTTTATCTCATGTTTGTCTTGTCTGTATACTGATAGGTAGGTTTTTTGAAGTATGGGATGCGGCCGCCTGTTATTAATTTAACTAAATGTAATTGTTTGCTCGCAGTTGTTGCCATAAATTGGCATGGTCATTTAAACAACCCCTTTTGAAAGCTCTAGTTTGATAGTCATTGTTTATTAGTGTTGGAGGGTGTGTTATTTGTAGTTTTTTTTTTTTATATACAACAAAAAATTAATTACTTTCACAATCAATATTTAGGTACGAAAGGGGTGATTTTGTTTATTTTTAAATTTTGTGTTTTGCTTATTTTGTAAAATGTAATCTTGTTCTGTGTTTTATAACGGCCCTGATATTTCTTGTTTTGAACATAAGATTTATTGAAAGCTTTTTCTCCCAAATATAAGCCGGAGTATTAAGGCATACCTGAGAACCACCTTAAGAGGCTATGATAGGCTGTAAAGCCTGTCGGCTAAAAAGATATGCTTGGCTAGGAGAAAAATCTTGAACAGTTCCTTTTTTTGGATTTACAATTTCTTTTAAAATTCGACCTCGTCTAATTTCAGTGCATTCTGAACACCTACCGCACAATCTGCATTGCAGTCTCTGAATTTTAATTAATAGAAAGGAGTAATGCAATGTGCCAATATTTAAGATATTTGGATTTGCTGATGCCCAGTCAAGCAATTCTTGTAACCTTTGTCCTAAAATATTATTAGTTATGCCTGCTAATAACATTTCCAAGGAAGATAAGTAAACTTTGCCTCTATTAAAATGGCACCTCTCTTCGTTAAGTTTAAGACCTCAGGACTGGCAAAGCAAGATTGTAGGGCTTTTTTGTATCAAATGCCCTTCCAAGCAGGGCAATCAAGCTTTTGAAAGTTAGCTAATTCTTTTAATCGTTTTTTATCAGCCTGTAGAATAATTGCTTTTTCATCAAACTCTGTACCAAGTACACCTTAAGAGAGTTGACATGAAATGTCGGATGTTGATGGCTTTCTCAAATCTTAATGTCTGATGAAAAAATTCGATGTGGCAAGTTAATTATGTAACTAGATATAAATCCCACTTGTTCAATAAGAGTGTCTACACGTGCCTCCGATCATTTCAGAACATGTGTGTACTTCTGTGAAAGTTTTCATCTCTTATTGGTAGGAGATGAAGGTATACCCTCTTCGTCCTCCGAGGAATGAAGAAGATGATGACGATGAGTCATTAGGTCTCGCATTATTCGATTGCTGACCTCCATACGAAGCTTCAACATCCGAACTATGCTCACCTCCATCACTTACCCGTACAATTTTTTCCGGATTCATCTTGAAACACTAATTTATATGGGTAAAACCCAACACGTATACTAAATTGACACTGTGTGTTAATTTTACGCAGTAAATTATTGTAATTATCGCGTTTTTTGTAACTTTGAAAATTTTTCCATGTTTTACCGGGAAAATTTACAAACGCTATGAATTTGACACTTCGCGCCAAGCGTCCTTCTTGATTAGAAAGGGACGCATGCTGGTGAGAGAGAGAGACAGGTATAAAACCATGGATAATCGGTAAGTTTTAACCATAGATTATAAATATAAGGGCAAATTTACAGCAGCTTCTTCACCTAGCAACACTGTGTGTTTTAGAAAACACATAATAAACTTCTTATCAGCAACCACAGATAAAAAATATTATGTCAATATTGTTGAAACGACGCGACGTTTTATAATCATAATAATAATATTTATTCACGAAATATTTATAAATGTGTTTGTGTATCTACTATTTACGTAAATTCCTAGTGAAATGCTTGTGTGTGTTCTGTCCGCCGGTGTACAGGCTATTTTTTTCAGATTGTAATCAAAGTAGCAACTTGAGATGCACGAGTTTCTTTGCTGGATTCTTTTTGGGACAAGCTTATTACTATTACTTGTTGAAGAGGATACCGTTTCCTAATAATTTTGGATCACAATTGTCTCTAGTTTTAAGTGTATTGCTAGGTAAGTTATTGCAAATCGTGTAGTTATCAGAATGAAAACCACTGCCATAAAAAATCCTGGGATTATTTTTTAAGAACTGGGGATGTGGTTGAAAGAATTCTTAACTACGCTACAGTATTCACGAAGTAGCACGTGCTTTATTTGTGGTATCTAAGTGTACTAAAATGCTGTGAATGTGTGCGTGAAGAAGAGTAGCGTCAGCCGTCAGCACAAAACACACACTTCCGACTTCGCCGTTATTTCGGACGGTACCGAGAGCTCCTCCTGCGATTACATCCACATTCACAGCTCACATACACTTGGTAAACACAAATACAACGTGTTTTTATTCGTGAGATAAAATACTGTACCTACTAGGTCATGGGTTTGATTCCCGTAGATACGGATCGAATGTTAGTGTGGCCCATAGGTATTTGATAGTCATTTACAATTTAGGAGAAACCGCTGGTGGGAATCTTTAGAGAGCAGGGTAGATTTTTCAGTTTCTTTATAGGCAATGGCCAAGAAAGTAAGTCTTGACTTCTTCGTCGTAGTCTCGCCTTGTCTTTGTCTTCTTCTCTTTCTCTTTCTTTATCTTGATCCATAACTACATAATTTAATAACCCTCCTGGCGCAGTCGGGTAATAATCTTGAATCCTATTATCAAATTACCCCTCCACATTATACAATGTGTAACTGAATTAAGGGCACAAGTCCATGTAAAATTTTCAAAAAATCGTTTTTTTTCCTTCGGTAATCTGAAAATATAGTATGTTGAGCGTGTACTGACGAGAGGAAAAAGAAAAATCTCGAAAATTGACAGAGTTAATATAATGGAGCGGGCCGGAGTGCGTATTGGAAAGTAGCGAGCCAGGTAATCGGAGAGTTTCAGGTAAAAGGTTCCCGTCCATCAAAATTATTTAAAATATTTAAGTTTTAAAATGATTGTCACGTGTCTATGTGGTGATAAAATAAAAAAATCAGGACCTTTTATCAACAACTGATTTGAAATAAATCGGTAAGTAACTAAAACTGGTAATTTTCCTGTGCTAAACTTAGCTAACTTTAAACGCGATTATCTCGAAACTGTTTTTTAAAAACTGCTCGTGTTGTAATTCAAAAAATTATCGACCGATTTGTCTGAAATTTGGTCCTCACCAAATTTCAGACAAATCGGTCGATAATATTTTCTCTACATTATTATCGGAAGGATAAACCTAAAATTTCAAATATTTTGCGTTGATAAAATACTTTTTTGGAGTCCGAAATGTCAAAAAATAGCCCCAAATTCTGACTTTTTTTTCAGAGGCTCAGTTTATATTGAATTATATACTTTTTTATAATTTTAGAGGTTTATCCTATCCGTTAATATGCCCTAAAAAGAAAACACATTATTTTTTTGATTCAGATCAATGGTTGATGAATGATAAATAGAGCAGTTTGGGACTTCGCGTCGGAGGCAGTAAACAAAAAATTATCCTGAGCCGCCATTTTGAAAAAAAAAAACATACTTTTGTACTCTGGAAAGGTTCAATAAAGTTCTGTTAAAGATTAAAAACAATAAAATTAGTTTATCAATAAAAATATATTTTTTAAATGACCGATTTTGAGGCTTTTACATGGACTTCCCCCCTTAATGCACATTATTAAAGCACTTGGTTCAGTATCGTCAGTACTAAAACGGTTTCTGTTTTATCCCAAAAATCATTAAAACTGAATTGGAAAATGGCTTGTCCTAATACGATTTTGCTTGACAACCCGTCCTCCCAGAGACAGTGGGACGTGCCGCTCTGCAGTATTATACGAAATACCCTAATAAACATGTCACCTAATACTGTCGAACGTGTCCGTCTACTGGCTGTGGGAGAATGGGAGTCAGGCTAGTGGCTTCAGGCGCTCCGTACTATGATAGATGACTCATCGTTTCGGCTCGCTACGTGTCTCCGCGTGGGCGCACCTTGTGTTGCTCCTTATCGTTGTCAATGCGGTGGAGCTGTCGTCAGACTAGGGTACCATGGCCTGTCCTGCTGCAGGAATGCTGGCCGCGTAGCACGACACGCTAGCATCAACGATATTATTCGTCGAACCCTTGTCACCCCTGGCGTACCAGCGCTATTAGAACCAAACGGCTTGGTACGTGACAATGGGAAGAAACCAGACGGCATTCGATGTTGCCTTGAAAGGTGGGAAGGCCTTTGGTGTGGGACGTAACTAGGGTTGCCACCCGTACTTTATAATAAAGTATTGTACGTTATTTCACATAATTGTACTTTATACTATATGAGAACAATAAAGTACACGAAAATACTTTATTTTGCAAGATTTGATTTCTTTGAGATTTTGAAAAGTTTACTCGTAAGTACTTTTCCGTTAAACGAAATTTATTTAATACAAACTGCAAAAAGCAATAAAAAAAAATATTTTTAAATAAAATAATAATGACAAATAAATCATACTTTAATTATATACTTTGTACTTTTTGTTTCTTACCTATAATAACCAATATACTTTATTTGCAAAAAAAAAGCTGGCAACCCTAGACGCAACCTATGTCAACAGCCTTGCGCCATCTCATGTTCCTAGTACGGCGGGCTGTGCTGGCGCCGCTACTGTGGCTGCTGAGTCCCTCAAGCGGCGCAAATACTGTAACTTTAAAGCTACTACCGTTTTGAGTCGTTTGGGGTTGAAACGCTCGGGTCATGGGGCCCGAGTGCGCGGCTCCTTTTAACCAGTCAATTACCGTAATTACAGACACAATTAAAAACCATTGTGTCTGATACCAAATGTGGTATCTCAGGGACTTAGAGGTTAAGGAAATTTCTTTTCGACTGCTCGACACTTTAGGTGACACTTTTTTCCGTACATTTTCGTGGAATACCCAAACGATTGCCCTACATTATTATAATTACAGGTATAGGAAACGCTATATCAATACAAGTAAGATGTATATGCCTGCTAATACTCCCGATGTATTGTGGCAAGTCTGGGCGGGGGGTTGTCAAGGCAGTTATCTTGACTTATGTTGTGGCTGGTGAGTAACTATTGCATCCATACTAATAAATGTGTACGCAAAATACGCGCTCAGACGTGGAGTTGCGGACCCCAGCCCGTTCTACCTATTCTATTATAAATGTCAAAGTAATTTTGTCTGCCTGTTCATCTGACTGTCTGATACCTTTTTACGCCTAAATATTGGAGGTTTTCGATTAAATCTGGCACAATGAGTTGTATCGTCATAAAGTACTTTTTATGACTGTAGTACGTTTCCATTGGATAATTTCTGACCTTCACGCGGCCTCGAAGCCGCTTTTAAAAAGTAGTATGTAATAAATAATACGATAGAATTTGACATAGATCCAATACGGATCGTAGGTATAGTAGGTGTAGAGTTCGACTGAACGAACCCATTTCTAACAATACATTGCGTTAGCTAAGAAAGGCCAACAGGAGTACCAGTAATGAGCAGCACAATGTAGGTGGCAGTAAACAAATATTTTAAAAAGAACAGTATGTTCTATCCCGCTTCTGATTTCGGAATCAGTCGCTATTTTATCGTTATACCATCGGTGCTATAACGATAAATAAAATAGTGACCAAAACCCAAATCCACAAAAACAGAAACAGCTTTACATTTAGGTCCAATCACAAATATGGGATTAAACGCAAGAGAAGTGGTGCGAGTGTTTGCCTGCAGCACTCAACTGTCATTCAATCTGTCCAAGGAGAGATACGAGGTGATGGTGGAGCCCTTCAAGAGGACTGCGCTCAGTCTGCACAGTGAAATGGAGCAGATGAAGGATACATTGAGGTTTGATATCACCATAACTTACATTTATAACATGCTGGATATTTGAAATGTTTAGGGAGTCTAAAATGTTCCTAGGTGAATTCTAGGTACCAGGGAGCTGGATAAACATAGGATAAAGACGTGAAAACGTCAGGTCGTTTTTGAAATCCGATAAAAAAGCAACACAAAAGTGGAATTACATCATTTAAAAATATTTTTCTCGGGGTTTGCTTTGAGATGCCCGCGAAATTCAAATTTTCATACTTGTTTTTGCAATTGCACATCCATAAAATATGTATAATAAGCGAGTGCTAAACGTATGTATTTTCTGAATTAAATTACTAATACAACCCGTTTAACACGTTAATTTAATCCCATTTAATTATTATTTCGTGAAAATATCAAGAAATTAGTGGTAGCAAGCGCTACTGCTGAGCATGAGGTCCTGGGTTCGATTCCCAGGTCGGGCAAAGTGTTATTGGGTTTTTCCATCTGGAATTTCTCAGTAGCAGCCCGGAGTCTGGATTTGTGCCCGGTTGATGGCAATAGGCTCGCCCCCTATTACATTGGGACTTAAACATAACAGGCGAAATGTGGGTGTACTGTAGGTACACCTCTGCCTAACCCTTCGGGGAAACAAGAGTGATGTTATCAAGATAAGTTTTTCGTAACCCAATCCAGACCGATTTAGTTCATGGAGTACCTAAGTTATAAGTCAAAAGCTATCTCACTTAATTCTCGACGGAAACTCTTCTTCTAGTATTCCAGTTCATCATCAACATCATCATTTGCCTAGCCATTTCCCAACTATGTTGGGTTCGGCTTCCAGTCTGACCGGGTGCGGCCGAGTGCCAGTATTTTACATGGAGCGACAGGCAGTCGCAGTCGCATAGGCAATATGACCTCCACAACCCAGTTACTGGGTAATATGATACTCCTTGGTAAGACTGGTTGTAAGACATTCTGGCTTCTACCCGTAACGAGTATAACGTAATAGTATTTTTTTGTGGGTGGGAAATCATCAACTGACGTCTCCCGCTCTGGGCGGAGCGGAAGGGCGTGTCAGACTTTTACTGACTAAAACCCGGGGTGGGTGTAACCCGGGCTTGTTCCTTCAGTTGCCCATATGCGAAGGCCGCTGTATCTCTTTCGCACAAAAAAGCGATTTTTAGTAAAAATTTTCTAGGTATGGCTCCAAAGATTTACAATAAAATACCTAAAGTTTTAATGGACTGTAACGATGATCATAAATTTAAAAATGAATTACACAACTTTCTAATAAATAAGGCATATTACACATTAAATGAATATATGTTAGACCAGAAATTGTTGTGATGTCTATTGGGATTGAGGTGAATGTTTTCTGAGTCCGATTTTTACCATATTGTTAACTTAACATGTTTTTTTGACGAAATGATATTATTATATTTTAAATGTTATACATATTATGTTTGACGAAATTAATTTGACATTTGACATTTTATCAATAATTTAGACCTCACAATTTTTATTTTTTATGATTATATATTTTTTGTTTTTTGTCAATTTCGATATATTGAATTGTATAATTTAGATTTTTCTTTGACCTATGTAACCAGTCTTTTGAATTGTTTTTAAATGTATTAAATTGTCTTGTGTCTACAAATAATATTTTGCATGCCTTAATTGGTAGGACATAATTAACTGCGCATTTACTCAACATCTCAAAATGTATTTATTTTTATGTTCTGCAATAAATGAATTGAATTGAACAAATCTCGCGATCCTGGCAGAATGTAATAGTATTCGAGTATTCCAGTTACCGACTGACACACCACAGATATTCGTCTACCTTCCTAGGTTACAGGCTAGCCTTCGGTTACGTACGTCACAGCACCTATACCCACCCGTGCGTGTGATGCTCCCGTCAATAGAGCTGTAGTTGACAGCTACCGGTCAGTGATGAGTGGCTACATTATTACGGGGCTTATTTTTTAATGTTCTCTATAAAGTAGTGTTTACTTTATAAATCTGGATTAGTTGGTTCTCTATCTAAAACACTAAATAAAATCGCTTTTTAGGTGAATACTTTTATTACACTTGTAGCAGCAACTTTTTGTATCTGGATTGATGTCCCACTGCTGGGCAAAAGCCTCTATACTCTCCTTCCACCTCTCTCTGTCCAGAACTGCTAATGACCGCGTATAATTTTACAATCTTAGTTGATTTTTATTCCTACAGCCTGTAAAAAAAACCCGATCTAGAGTATTATTCCTATTATCGCACCAAAATCCCACATCAAAAAAAACTGATAAGTAGGTAACCTACTTGATATCAATCAATGAATCTGTCTAGTCTTTTTCCAACTATGTTGGGGTTGGCTTCCAGTCTTACTGAAAACAGCTGAAAACCACACCACACCAGTTTACACCGAGCGACTGCCTAACTGACATCCACAATCCAGTTACTAAGGTTGGACTTTTAATCCTATTCACTAACTTGACAATTGGAGGGATACCAGGTTTGTGCCAGGTTTTAACAAAAAAAAGATAGTGAGGTGGTGCAAGAATGAATGAAATTGAATGAACTTGAAGTAATATACTTACATGCAAACTTTGTAATTTAAATTTAATAACTTGTTTTAAAACAAGATGTGTACTATATCAAGATATATGTAGTCTATGGCTGTCAGAGGAAATAAAATGACTATAGTAAAAAAATAAGCAAAATGACATGATTTTTATATTTAGTTTTGTTTCTATCAGAAGAAAATAAAAAAGGAAATAACTGTCATCAAAAATTATTAATTATTCTTATATTCCACACCTAAAAACGATTTTTTAAAGTTTTATTTAATTTAAACCATTTTTATCATTCATTCTTTATACGAAATCGTTCACTACCCCGACACTATTAGTTTTAGAATGGTATCATTAGTTTGCATTGAACTGTCAAGTTAGTGAATAGGATTAAAAGTTCAACTTTAGGTAACAGAGGAGTAATTGCGTAATACTCTACGCGTAGGAATCGCTTTCATTTTGTCTGTTCCACTATATGAATAGCGTTGTTTCCGTTGCTAAGCAGACAATTTTATCTATACATACATACATACAAATAAATAAAACTGAAGTGTCTGTTTGTAATTTTGTTTAAACTTTAAAAAGATCTCATTTTTTAACTTTTGTCTGTCTATCTGTCTGTCTGTTTGTTCCGGCTAATCTCTGAAATGGCTGGACCGATTTTGACAGGACTTTTATTGGCAGGCAGCTGATGTAATAAGGAGTAACTTAGGCTACTTTTATTTTAGAAAAAATCTTTTATTTTAGAAAAATACCTGCGTTATTTTCCGACATCCATGCGGGCGAAGCCGCGGGTAAAAGCTAGTCGAACATATGAAAGAATGGATTAGCAATAGCCCTCAAAATGATTCAGATTTTGATAAATAGTGTGTTACGCAATTAGGGTGTAGGATACCCTCTGGAAAGACTGTCAGAGTTTGGGCATCTGGCAGTCACCTGTCAAAGATCCACGAAAAACAGCTGTAACCAACGGCTTAAATTGCTTTCCGAGGCACGGAGGGGTCTCGATATGTAACGCCCATGGATGGGCACCCATCCTTACTGTACGCTTTACTTTTGATGGACCCATGTGGCTGTTATCATTTATCCACGAGCTCTGTACCGACTTGACACTTTGACAGCCTATACCTACATAATAATGCTTTGAAAACATTCGTTTACACTCATAACATTGGCAACGTGGGAACACCTTTTCGGATGTCGAAATCAAATTATGTAGTACTAGCTTTTGCCAGCGGCTTCGCCCGCGTGCAGGTCGGAAAATATCCCACGTGAACGTACTACTAAGAGCTCGAAAGTGCATTTTCATCCGACTTGCTTCAAATTTATCGTCACTTCTCGGCTCCTATGTGTCTTAGCGTTATGTTATATAGCCTATAACCTGCCCAGGAGTATGGACTACAATCGTACCAAGTTTGGTTAAAATCTCTTCAGTAGTTTTTGACCCATGCGTGCACATACAGACAGACGGACAGACAGACAGACAGACAAAAAAAATTACTGATTGTATTTTTTGGCATCAGTATCGATCACCATCACCAATCATACTCCAATATTAATTTTGAATGTATATTCAATGTACAGAATTGACCTCTCTACAATTTTACATACATACATACAATCACGCCTTTTTCCCATGGGGGTAGGCAGAAACCACGGAACGCCACCTGCTACGATCTCTACACACTCCTTTTGCCTCTTTAAGGTTCATACAATTGGTCATACACACACGCCGGTTGCGAGTACTACGCACCTGACCTTTCTGAAGAACATCACCAATAAGGTCACTATATGTCCTCCTAGGGCGTCCCCTCCCGGTGTTTCCACTCACATCTGCCTTGTAAATACCTTTTGTGAGTCGTCCTTCTTTCATCCTCTCAACATGACCAAACCATCTAAGCATACTTTTTTCAATTTTTGTCACTATATCTTCTTTTAAACCACACCGTTCTCTTATCACATCATTCCTCAGCCTATCATTCATAGTCACACCACACATGCTTCGCAAGGAACGCATTTCCACAGCATTTATTCTACTTTCATGCTTCTTTTGCCACACCCAACATTCACTCCCATACATAAGCGTAGGCACCAGTACACCATTGTGAACAGCCAGTCGAGCCTTATTGGACATCAGTTGGTTGGTCACAATTGCATGTAGAGCACCATTTACTTTATTTCCCGCAATCACTCTTCTTTCCACATCTTTATCAATCTTTCCATCCCTTGTAAACAAACTCCCCAAATATACGAACTCACTTACTTGCTCCACATTCTTATCATTTATTTTCACATCACACACCGATACGTTCTCTTCTCTTTCAAACACCATGACCTTCGTCTTATTCACATTTATATTCATCCCTTTCATCTTAAATGCTTCATCCATTACAGTCACCATGTCTTGCAACTGTTCTGCTGACGATGCAAGTAGAACTTGATCGTCTGCGTATAGAAGGCATTTGACAGGCAACTCACTCATAGTCAATCCACACTCACCCTCTTTCAAATCTGTCAGACAACTATCCATGTACAAGTTGAATAGCCACGGTGACGCTACACAGCCCTGCCTAACACCCCTCGAGATGCAAAACCAGTTCGTGTATGCCCCATTTATCCTAACACAAGCACTGGAATCCTTGTATAAAGATTTCAGTGCCCGTACCAAGCGCCAATCCACACCGTACATGGATAGTGTTGACCACAGTTTTTCTCTGCACACACTGTCATAGGCCTTCTCCAAGTCAACGAAAGCGCAGTAGACTTTCTTGTGCTTTGCCAGATGCTTTTCGGCTATGCACCTTAGGGAGAAGATCTGATCCATACAGCCCATCCCCTCTCTAAATCCTGCCTGCACATCCCATATTTTCTCATCGGTCACTCCTATCACTCTATTTATCAAAACCTTCGCATACAGTTTGCCGACAACACTCAAAAGACTAATGCCGCGATAGTTTTTACACTCCTGCTGTGAGCCTTTTCCCTTATATAGTGGTACGATTACAGCCTTACACCAATCATCCGGTACACGGCCATATCTCCAACACATATTAAAGATCCGACACAACAGGCTTGCTACCACCCCGTCACCGCTCTTCAGCATTTCAGCAGACACTCTGTCATATCCTGCAGCTTTCCCAACTTTCATACCTTTCAGCGCTCGTACTATCTCTTCTATTTCTATTTCATTATCTTCATCTACTTCTAAGTTAGGGTCTTCTAAACTGGCATCTGCCCAGTTGCCCACTTCTTGCACACTGTCCTGACAACTGAATAAACTTTCAAAGTATCCCTTCCAGCGTTCCAAGACCTTACATTCTTCATTTGGTAAACATCCATCTTCTGCTCTTATAACATTCATACTCGATGTTCCTGTCACTCCGCGAGCCAATCTTACTTGTTTCCAAAACAGCTTAACATTGGCCCTGAAGTTATCAGAGAACTTCCTGTTATACTTTTCTTGCCTTTCATGCTTTTTCACTTTTACCATCTCTTTCACACTCACTTTCATTTCGGAGTATTTCCTTTTCACTCTTTCCAAACTATCCGTCACATTCGCTGCCTGATTCACCCTATTTTGAGCCTTATAGGCTAACACATTAAGCCAGGCCTCTTTCTTCTTCCGCACAACCTCTTTAACATCACCATCTACCCAAGAATCACTCATTCTATTACCATTTTTTCTCCGTGCTACACCACATACTTTTGTGGCTACTTGCACCATACTATTTTTCATAATATCCCATACTTCCTCCATACTATAATCATTCGTATCATCAAATATTTTATCCGTCTTCACCTTTACTTCCTGTTTGTATTCCTCTTTCACTTTCACATCTTGCAGTCTTTCTACTTTTATTCTTTCAAGTGCAGTCACAGGAACTCGAACTCGGTGACGCCAATGTCTGAACAGACCATCCATCCGACACATCACCAGATAATGATCTGTCCCTACGTTAACACCCCGATATGCTCTAGTATCTGTCACTTTACTCTTTAATCTTTCATCCACAATCACAAAGTCAATCATACTTCTACTGTCTTGCCTTTCCCACGTATACCTATGAACTTTTCTATGATTAAACATAGTGTTCATAACTGACAAATTCTTCTCTATACATATCTCTAGCAGACTCATTCCATTCTCATTCACTCTGTCATCCCCAAATGCACCTAATACTTTTTCATACCCATTCCTCTTCACACCAACCCAACCATTAAAGTCACCTAGCATAACAATCTTCTCGTTTGCTCTACATTCATTCACTAGATCCCTTATGCTATTCCAAAATACATCCCTCTCCGACGGTGAGCTTCCCATATCGGGTGCATAGACGCACAGCATAAAGATAGGGTTTAGGCCCACCTTCGCTCTCAGCCATAAAATCCTAGGACTCACACAAACATATTCTTTCACACATTTCATCATTCGCTCGGAGAGGACAACTCCCACACCCTGACAGGCTCTTTGTGTCTCTTGAACACCAGACCAGATAGCGGTCAGAGATCCGAGTTTAGTCGTGTCCACTCCCTTTCTTTTCGTCTCATTCACACATAGCACATCAATCCTTTTATCCTTCACCATGTCACACACCTCATCCATCTTATCTTTTATACCTCCCTGCACATTCAGCGTTGCTAAGCGACATTCCGCTGCTCGCTTTTCGCCCCGTGGAAACAAATGACGTGGTGTGTGGCGAGCATCACCGCCGCATTCTACAATTTTATTATAATAATAATAAAATAATAATAATAATACCCCACCGCCGTATCTCTACGTTGACGTCGTGGTGGGGCTTGCGTGTTCCAATGAGCCCTAGGTCTGTTTCGTTGGAGTTTACTAACGAGACAGACCTAGTGTGAGGAGCCAGACTAAGAGAGATACAATCAAATCCAAGCCAAGGTCGCACATGCCGAGGGCTGCATGGCTAGGGGAGAGCAGTAGTCATTAGTGTGCCAACTCTGGATAATAGGGGACCTCCAGTTTTATTCACCCTTGCCACAGTGAACGCAGGGCTCTGCTGTGGTTGACTTTTTAAGTCCCTAGCTACTCGTGGGAATAACATGAATACTCGATCTAAAACAAAAAAACTACTTCAGGCAAGTTTGCCTCAGATAGATGAGGACACTTCGCAATTCTCTTCGTCATCTTCTTCATCTCTTTTTCCTTCTGTCCCATCAACATCACAATCTTTTCGCGTCAAGCCGACGCCATCATCATCATCAATCAGTATACAGTCTGCGGATGTTGTACAGGAGACAATTTTTGTCGACGAAACTGTACCCACTGCTAAGACTGCAACAAGTCGTAGGAAATGGAGCATTGAAATGAATAAATTCATCCTACGCACTTATCTTCATCTTACTAATATGGACACAGACAAAAACGCGTACCTTCCATCGCTTCACACTCAGTTTCTAGAAAAATATCCGGATATGCAAGTAAGTCGACAAAGAATAGGTGACCAGCGTAGAGCCATAGTGCAAAAGAAATTGTTATCACAAGACACAATAGATCAGATTTATGAAGAAGTAAGAGCAGAGTTACAAATGGTTCATACACAAATACAGCAACACTCAACACAAACAAAAACATACATTAACAGTCAAAGTGGGCAGCGCATGAAATGGACGAACGAATGTAATGAAAAAATCATACGAATATATTATACTGTCACACAATTGGAAACAAATAAATCAGCCTACAGAAAACAGTTACATGAGGAATTCATAAATACATATCCAGAATTAGCACATATATCAGAGCAAAGGTTATCTGATCAAGTAAGAGCCATTATTAACAACCAATATATATACACCAGCAGATTAGAAGAAATTAAAAACCAGGTAGCTGCTGAATTAAATAATAAAAATACAAACACACACAGTTTAGAAGACATAAATAACGAGAATGTGAATAACCAACTACAGAACGATTTAGTACAACCTCAAGAATATATTCATACACTGAATACTCAAAATTCAAATTCCCTAACTTCTGACACATATGCGAATACCGTCACCACAAATGTAGTCCTAAATGGTAACCTAGACATTGACACCATACCTCACACACACACAAATACAGGCGAAGACTACAATCTCTTTAACAACATCGATATTGGTCAATTTGGACCTACACAAACTAACTCTGATGCTGCCCCAGAAACCAACACAGAAATAGAAGCCACGTTTCAACAAGCTCAACAATTGTTTTCGGATACTCACCCCACTAACAGGCCATACATTCCCAAACAGAAGACATCTAGAAAGTTCTCTGCCACAGTTACTTACATTAATAATATTATTCTCCCAAAGTCCATTAGTAAGGAAACCGAATTTATTGAATTACAGACAATAATTTACTGTGCAGCATGGACGGCAGCTAAATGTAATGGAGCAAAAATATCAGACTCAGTACAAAACGAATGCCGCACATATAAACAGAGGAAACCAAAATGGGAAATTAGATTAGAAACAAAAATCAAAAATTTAAGAGCAAGCATAGGTAGGCTCACACATTTTATTAATGGCAGCAGAAGTCAAAAATTAATAGCTGCAGTAGAAGAAATAAAAAGAAAATATCAACTACATGCGCAACACGAAAATTCAAACACACAGTTAGTACACTTTTTAGACACTTTAAAACAAAAAATAAACGCAGCATCCAGTAGACTTAAAAGATATATCACATGTACGAACCGCAAAATACAAAACACAAAATTTACCAACAATGAGAAAATATTTTATAGGAATCTCGTAGCTAATAATAAAGACACCACGAACCAAACCCCCGAGACACCTCATCCGGAAGTATTACGAGAATATTGGGCAAATATTTGGGAAAATCCAGTATATCATAATAATCACGCAGACTGGATTAAGGAAGCAACACCAGAAATTCCCGAAATGGAGTTTGAATCCATACCACTAAACACGTTCATAGACGTCATCAAACGCACACACAACTGGAAATCTCCAGGCTCAGACAATATTCACAACTACTGGTATAAGAAATTCACTAGCATCCACCCATTCATATATAATCACCTAAACACATTCATTCAGTCACCACATTTGCTCCCATCATACATAACACATGGAGTTACATACATGATACCTAAGGACATGAATAACACAACAGATCCGGCCAAATATCGACCAATCACTTGTTTACAAACCTTTTATAAAATCTTGACAGCCTGTGTAAGTGAAATAGTATACGGCCACTTAACCAACCATAACATTCTTGCAGAACAACAAAAAGGTTGTCGTAAGAATAGCCAGGGATGTAAAGAACAACTCACTATCGACGCGATTGCTATGAACAGCGCAGTAAAAAGCAAAAAAGACATTCATACCATATTCATCGATTACCAAAAGGCCTATGATTCAGTTCCGCACAGCTGGTTGATACGCGTCCTAAATATTTATAACATCCATCCCACACTCAGATTTTTCTTAGAATCTACCATGCAAAATTGGCAAACGGTACTTAAAATAAATCAAGCCTCCACGATTCTAGCCACTGAACCAATCCACATAAAACGTGGTATATTTCAAGGTGATGCTCTAAGCCCTTTATGGTTTTGTATGGCACTCAATCCACTATCACACCTGCTAGATAAAACTAACACAGGATTCACATTGACAAACGAAAACACACAATTCACATTGACACATCTAATGTATATGGATGATATAAAGTTGTACGCAGCAGATAAAACGTCACTCTTTCATTTAGCAGACACTACACAAGACTTTTCTAACGATATTATTATGCAATTCGGGGTAGACAAATGTAAAAAAAATTGTCAATAGTAAAAGGAAAACCACAAAACAATAGTTACACACTTGGATCAGGTCAAACTATTGAACCAATGGATGAACACAGTACTTACAAATACCTAGGTTTCAAACAGTCAAGACAGATAGAACAAAAGATGACAAAACAAGAACTACTCAAAAAATTTACACATCGCCTTAACCTTATCTTTAAAACCAACCTTAACTCCAGAAATACAATAAAAGCCATCAACACATTCGCAATACCCATTCTTACATACTCTTTCGGAATTATACGATGGTCAAAAACAGATATCAGAAAACTACAGCGTACTATCAATACACTCCTTACCATACACAGAAAACACCATCCTAAATCATGCATACAGCGACTAACGCTACCACGCCAAGAAGGAGGAAGAGGATTAATAGACATACACAACTTACACAACAAACAAATATTTTCACTCAGATCGTACTTCCACAACAAATCAGAATATTCATCACTACACAAACATGTAACAGAAGCAGATAAAAAACTTACACCACTCAACTTACAAAATAGAAACACTCAAATTAATGAAAATCTTATAAGCACACAACAAAAAATTGCAGCATGGTCTGGAAAAGCGCTTCATGGGAGACACCGAGCGTACCTGAGTCAACCACACGTCGACAAAATTAAGTCGAACGAATGGCTCAAACGAGGTGAATTGTTCCCTGAAACCGAAGGTTTCATGCTTGCGATCCAAGATCAAGTAATAGTAACCCGTAACTACAGAAAGCACATCATCAAAGACCTCAATCAGCCGTCTGACACATGCCGACATTGCAACAGTGCCTGTGAGACCATTCAACACATAACAGGGGCCTGTCGATCACTCGCACAGACAGACTATAAACACCGACATGACCAAGTGGCCGCAATCGTACACCAACACTTAGCACACCAATATAAACTTATAAGTGAAATGATTCCCTATTATAAATACAAACCTGAAGTTATTTTAGAAAACAGGAATCATAAAATCTATTGGGACCGAACCATAATTACAGACAAAACTATACACTACAATAGACCTGATATCACGACAAAATAAATAAAACAGTTTACTTGATAGATATAGCTATACCTAACTCGCACAATATTCAAACTACAATATCTGAAAAACTTAGTAAGTACCAGGACCTCGCCATTGAAATTAAAACCCAATGGAAAGCACAAACAGTACATATCGTTCCTATAGTACTCTCATCTACCGGTGTAGTACCGAAGGCTCTCACACAAAGTCTTAACACTCTACACATGCCTTCTCACACACTTTACATGCTACAAAAAGCCACCATACTCAACACCTGTCGCATCACACGAAAATTCCTGACTTCGTCTACACTATCATCCACCTTTTCAATTTAAATTTCCCCTTTACACACTTGGTTCCGGCCCGTGTGTAAGGTCTTTAACTCCCTTAAATGGGAAGAAAAATAAAGAACTCAAAATAATAATAATAATAATCCATCTAAATTGTCTAAGGGGCCTCTGCGAGTTGGCTTCGGCCCCTCGTACGCCTTCCAAAAGACCGGGATCCCAGAATCCCGAGATTATGTTAACATATATAAAATAATAATAATAATGTAGTATATTTTTTTGCGTTAGTCATACAAACGTATTTACCATTTCACAAATAGATAATTATACTTAAAAAAAAATGCATGTTTATTGTAAAATTCTGCTATCGGAGAAAACATTTTGCTTCTCCAGTATTCAAATAAGACCTATTCGTTTTAGATTGGTACTGGCAATAATGGATTTTCGGTGATGATTTGCTTTTAGATCAATTCGTGATGTAGTATCTCCCATACAACAAGAGATAGAGGACACAGCAGAGATAGACATTAAACGACAACAGAGTGACAACTTGGATGTCTTGCTAAGAATGGGCTTGCGTTCTAGAGCTATTGAAGTCAAGTATCGGTTAGTATCATTAGATGACTACCAACCCGCACTGGGCCCGCGTGGTAGATTACGGCCCTCTCCCTCTCACCGAGAGGAGGCCTAAGTCCCAGTAATGGGATCAATATAGACTGATAATGATGATCGGTTATTACTTTGCGTAGGTACTATTGTAGAGAATCAAGTGCTTCTTCTGATCTGGAATGCCAAATTCACTTAGAACAATTCTTCTTCAGTCTTCGAGTCCGGAGCACTAAATCAATCGTCACAATCTGATTAAGTTTAAGATAATAACTTATACCATCATTATTCTTATGCATATTAGAAACACGACACGGTCTAAGAACAAGGAAGACTATTACCTAAGTATATATGAAAAGAAGTTGGAGTACAGGTGTCAATACCAGCTGACCCAAGCAGCTGCCGTGTGCATTGAAGCCATCGGCACAGCGTTCGAAAACTGTTATCACAGTATGCCGCCGAGGACGGCTGGGCTGCTGTGCTCGCCTCTGAAGCTCACGCATATCTGCAACTTTACGCAGGCCTTTCAGAAGAATAATACTTGTGAAAATAGGAAACAGGTAAGCGTTTTTGGGAACAGAGTATAAAATTCACTCGTCCTACATAGAAAAGTAATCATTTATTTAACAGAATACTTAGCCTAGGAAACATAATTGTCTCAGTTTTAGATAGGTATGGCTATAAAAAAGAGTAAGAGCTCTGCCCTTCAAACTAGGAGAATCCTGTTTCTTGAAGGACACATGAGATGGATTGACACATTTAAAATAAATATATAATTGATGGTTATATATAATTGCGTAATAATTCTCATGGACATATTTATTGAGTAGGCTTATGAGATAATAGTGAGGGGTGAAAAGGGAGGATCCTCGAACTAGACAGAGTATTGTGTGTGGTGGGCAACTGCCTCAACGATTGGGACGTTGTCAATATGCTAGTTGCGCAGTAAACTTTGCTTGCGCGATACAGGATTTTCCGTGCGTACCTAGCTCGCATACCACCGGACCGGTTTTCCGTTTCTTTTATCAGATAAACGGGAGGCAATCGTCACCAATAGTTATGGATCTGTTGGTGATGATTTTGCTTTTGAACATTTAGGTACACCAACTAATAGTGTACCTAACTATAGGTGCAAAGAAAGCAATGGACTTTAATTTTTTGGTTTTAATATTACATCTAATAAACCTAGAACCTAGTATGCATACACGATGCAGATAGGCTGTGACGAAATCCGGTTGTAAATACTACAATGCTTTTATTTTATATGGTGTACACACGGCTACATATCAAGCTATACCTACATTTCCAGTTTTAGCTGACCTCGTATTGTACAGGCTCTTTCGTATAACAATGAGAAGTCAGCTTATACTGGAAATGTAAAGCTATATTTGCCGTCGCCGTGCGTACAGTCACCAAAAGAGATAAGTAACTAGGGTCGTCGGATACAGTTGAAGTTTAGTAAGACACCGAAGGGTTTTTTCGAATTATATTTAATCTGATTCATGCATTGTTTGTTTTCTATAAAATGTTTTGTTTGACAACACCCATCGGTTTCTTACTAAACTTCAACTGTATCCGACGACCCTAGTTACTTATCTCTTTGGGTGACCGTACATAATAAAGAAAAAATATTTTATTCTAACATTTGCAGATGGACCGTGGCTTCGGCGAAGGGTACGT
This sequence comes from Aporophyla lueneburgensis, assembly GCA_932294355.1. Classification (NCBI taxonomy): domain Eukaryota; kingdom Metazoa; phylum Arthropoda; class Insecta; order Lepidoptera; family Noctuidae; genus Aporophyla; species Aporophyla lueneburgensis. Next base: position 8,934,293 of record OW028748.1, on the reverse strand, counting down.
CGGTCTACAGAATGCGAAACGAGAACTAGGCGGTGGATTAAACCGAGTCAACCTGAAATATAAAATTACATTTGAGCGCAGCTTGTATGATATCCAGGTAATTAAATGCGGCATCATCGTTTCATCCACGGTACCTATAAATAAGTACTTCGTAGTAATTAGGGAGTTTTAATATTAAGGCACTCAGATTAATTGCGAGAAAAAGAGAGACAGAGCAACATCCCTTTTTCACAACGTAATCATGTTGGCATTAATACTTCATAATACGGCCTCAGGACGCAAAAGAAACAGGCGAGCGCGTCCTCCATTCCTTCGAAGAGAAACACATCATTATGGGCGTGGTCTTCGTCGCTCTCAACGTCTGCATGGCGCTCCTGTTCCTACGCATCGTCATGGCCGCCGTGACGTATCACGAAATGTACCTGACCAGCATTAACTTCGACAACGTGTACATTACGGGGTACTTTAAGAAGTTGGATGAAGGGAGAAAGAAAAAGGATGAGGTTACGCTTTTGCCACTGAAGAAGGTACTGTGAAGGAGATACCTAATAACGTTAAATCTCATTCTACAGGAACATCTGCCTAATCTTTTCCCAAATCTATTGAGGTCGGCTTTCGGTCTAATTGGATGCAGCTGAGTTCCAGTAAATCCACTTTTTAAAACATACTTCAAAATCTTGCGGCCGCTAAAAGTTATGCTTTTGATGGTGCCGAATTATGCTACCGTGGTACCGTAGCACAGGCAACTGAAGGAACACGGGTGGGTTTTAGTCAGAAAAAAATCTGACACCCCCTCCCGCTTCGCCCAGAACGGGACACGTCATTTGATGACTTCCCACCCAAAAAAAAACATGATTTTCCTACTACACCATAATCCTTTTGTAGCACATTTCTTACACGAGGTTTCACAGAAGTATTGATCTGATTTAACTACAAAATGAAGAAATACCAAAGCCTTCGGTGTCCACCTCAAATTAGTCGTGAACGATTTTGCTTTTTAGATGGAGCGATACAAATACGTAGACATACATTCAATGTGGTACTCGACATCGCCGCACAGCAAACTTGTCACGCAGATCTTGAAGGTGATGCTAGAGGTGGTGACGGCCACCACTTTCGTGATGCTGGACCGCCTGTTCTTCGAAGCATTGGACGTGGTACGCCAGCATGCCCAGGTTGCGGTCGTGCAGCAAGGGACGCAGGATTTGAAAATTGAGGTGATAATTGGAGTTTTCTTTTTTTCTAGAAAAGTTGAGCCTATTGCTCAACTTTTCAAGGTCAAGGTCAACGTCTTAGGGTCCAAGCGACCTACAGGTTCCTGGACGGTGTTAATATTTAATTAAACGAACTTCTGTGAATTATCATCGGTTGGGTCCACTACTAGACATAGGCCACTCCAAACTGGTATCTGCCATCTACTCGTGAGACGTAAGCATGGATTCAGGATTCAGGATCTCTACAAAACCACATTTTCTTCAAATGTTCCACTTCTATCAAGAACCCATTGCTTTTCATCCTAAATTTGCATTCAGGTGGAAGGCACAGGGCTGCTAGCTACCCTTCTCCGCAAGCTGATCTCCAACCTCTCGTCAACCCCCCCTGAAGTGGTAAATCGCGAGGTCACTAATAAGCTATGTGTGCCGCAGCCGCGCGCCATGCCTCCTATTTATTTCGTCAAAATCTACGGAGGATACGTGTGGATACTGTTGTTACTGTATCTGAACCCTTACACGATGAGGCTCAGAAGGTAAGGCAGAAGAAAGGAATAGACTAATTATTTTTTAAGGATAAAATAATTTTATTTTTAACACCCTTTATTAGCTTCATACTGGCTCCTCGCTTGCATTCGCAGTGAATAGACGTGTTTACCGGTCAAGCCGCACTAAAAATATTATTTAAAATTATAAATAGTTTTGAGTAAAGTTAAAATATACCATAGCTTAAAGTACCTAAGGTCTAAAACTAACTGTCGCCTCGCTAATTAGTTCGCTCACGCGCTCAGTGTCGTCAGTGTCGTGTTGTGGATAAGGAACGCTTTGCACAGTATACGCAAGGTTTATAGAGAAATCAACATGTTACGTTCACCAAAAGAAACTACCTACGCGCCGCAACCCGAGTTATCTACATGCGTTAGAGAAGACGCTGACTTCGTGTCCTCGAGAAAAAGAAAACAACCAGACTCTGATGAGGAAATTTCTAAATTGCGTTGTGAATTAAGGAATATGTTTTCAACTATGAAAGAAGATCAAGACTCTAAATTTTCCAGTCTGAATCTTATCTTATATCTTTAAACGAGCAATTCTTGTATATATATATATATAATCTGAATCTCGGTAACGGCTCCAACGATTTTCATGAAATTTAGTATACAGGGGGTTTCGGGGGCGATAAATCGATCTAGCTATGATTAATTTTTATTAAATGTCGTTTTATTCGTGTTTTCAATAACCAACTTTATCGATAATCAACTTGAACATAAACTTATTATTTTAAACGCAATTTACCAAAAAATACCGAGCAAAGCTCGGTCAACCAGATATTGAAATGATTAAAGAAATAAAAGACCAAAACAAAGAAATAATCCAGTCTAATACGATCCTGCAGAAAGCTCTAGATGAGTCTGTGACTATGTGCAAAGAATTGAAACATAAATATGAAAATACTTTGTTAGCCAATGAGGAGTAATTTGTTAAAATAAATGTTCTCGAAGGTCAAATTGAATATTTGCTAAGAAAACAGCGAGAGACTACTGTTGAAATTAAAAACGTGCCCATATGTAACACTGATAACCTAAGTGAAATTGTGTCTCACCTACACAAAGCAATGGATGTACCCATCTCCCCTGGTAATATTCGGCAAGTAGATAAAAAAAAAAATCTAGCCAAAACAACGTTATTGTTGTTGAGTATCAAACAGTTAAATCACGTGTTGATATACTTAATGCTATTAAATCATATACTCAGAAGCACAAGGAAGACAAATTGAACACAAGTCAACTACAAATCGCGGGTGAGAAACTCCCAATATATGTTTCAGAATCCCTGACTCCTAATGCACGTAAACTACATTATTTAGCCCGGGCCCTGCAGAGAAAGCACGAGTTTAAGTTCTGCTGGGTCTCCAATGGAAGAATTTTTATTAAGAAAAATGAGGGATCTCCATCCATACTCATAAAGTCCGCAGAACATATTAAAGGTATTGTTGCTGATATTGAGAACACTAATGTTCCAAGTGCCAATTCAAGAATATGACTTTTGGTTAAATTCATGTTATCATCTTTACATTGGTTTATTTGTTTATTGCATGCCCATTTTTTACTTTTCGTTTTTGTTAAACTCTTAGTAGCCGTAAAATACACACACTTCGATCTTAAAATGTACTCTTGTTTCTCAAGTTGTCCGTATGACCCAAAATTACATTTTCACTCCACACAATCACAACACATCATGCACAGGATTCTGATAGACTGTATTCATTCATTATTTTGCATAATTCCGCGTTTGTTTCATTTGGGCGTTTCCCTTAAGATTTTACTTTTTTTTGTTAAACAATATGGTTGACTTAATTAACATCGCGTCAGACATTGATGAACACATCAATGTCGGGAATGCTCAATGCATAGACTTACCGGAAAATTGCAAAATTTTGTTTGATGAAACTAATACCTATAAAATGTTAACTCAAAACATTAGGAGTATTAATCATAACTTTGACGAACTTCGTGTACTTCTACTCAGACTTGACATTGCTTTTGACTTTATAATTTTAACCGAATGCTGGCTTTCAGAAAATACCACCTTACCTGATATTGCTTCTTACCAAGTTTTTGCGACTGCTAATCATATCAACCAAAACGATGGTATCGTTATTTTTGTTAATGAGAAACTAAAAGTTTCTGTGTCGGAACCTACTGGTGCAGGTTGTGATGTCAATTGTTTGGTAACTTCTATTAATGAAATGACGAATGACGATCTAGCAATTATATCATTATACAGACCACCCGCGTTTAAAAATATAGACAATTTCGTTAGCGCCGTAGATAATGTATTGCATACATATAAAAGATATAAAAACATCCTATTAATAGGTAACTTAAATATTAATATTAGGGACGTAACTGACAGTAAAACATCAATATATATGAACCTTCTTGCTTCGCACGGTCTTCTTGCAACACATGTTTATCCGACACGTGAAAATAATTGTCTGGACCATTGCGTTGTCAAAACTAATTGTAATACTTTAACCATAGTATGCGACTCAACTATTACCAATCATTCCAGTGTTATGTTATCACTTTCTAAAAAATCAGTATCCCCTGAGAAAAAACAGACAACATATAAAAAAGTGGATTATAGCGCGATTATGGATGAGTTAAAACAAATTGACTGGACTGTTACATTACATTCTGATGACCCTAATGAAGTCACCAATAAGTTTCTAAGCACAGTAAGAGATAGCATCAATAAACATACGTACGTCTGTAAACTGTCTCGCAGAAAACGCAACATTAAACCTTGGATAACGCCTGGACTCTGTCGTTGTATGAGGAATAGAGATCATTTGCACCAAAAACTTCGAAAAGACCCTCATAATGAGATACTTAATATAACCTATAAAAGATATCGCAATACGTGTACTAATTTACTGAAAAACCTAAAGAATAAATACCTAAGATCACAAATAAACATTCACAAAAATAATTAAAAAAAAAAAACAGTGGTCAATAATTAAGGAAATCTGTCTATACAAAAGACCCTCAAATGACTTTGATGACCTTTTAAAAAGTAAAACTAATCCACAAGATTCTATTAACTATATAAACAAATATTTTTCTAATGTAGGTAGTCAACTTGCTCATAGCATCCAAGTTAGAACTCAAAGAAATGAAGATCTTCAACTGATCTTTTTCTTCTTCTGATGAACTTTTCATCTCTTAAATTTTTCGTCTTGCTGCCGGCGGACGAAACTGATGTAAAAAGTACAATAATTAACTTAAAATCATCTAACTCCAGTGGCTGGGATGAGATTCCTTCAATCATATTTAAACTAGGCGTTGAGATATTTGCATTACCAATAACTCTGATCTGTAATCTGTGCCTGACAAAGGGCGTCTTTCCTAACGTCCTCAAACATTCCGTGATTATTCCCATACATAAGTCTGGGGACAGAGGCTGTGTCTCAAACTATAGGCCAATCTCGTTGTTGCCAACCCTGTCTAAAATTATTGAGCACATTATAAACAAGCGCTTGAAAAGCTACTTAGAATCCAACGGGCTTCTGTCTGCAAACCAGTTCGGTTTCAGGAGTAAGAAATCAACTTCTCATGCGGTTCATCAGCTTCTATCATATGTTGTCGATGGTTTGGATAAGGGTGACAGGACTATAGGTGTGTTCTTGGACCTAGTAAAAGCGTTTGACACAGTTTCTGTCCCCATACTCCTAAGAAAGTTGGAGAGCATCGGTGTTCGTGGTGTTTCGCTGGATTTGTTTACCGATTACTTGACAAACAGGACGCAATGTGTGAGAATGAAGGACTACACAAGTCAACCAGAAAAAGTCCTGTTTGGGGTTCCGCAAGGGAGCATCTTGGGACCGACCTTATTCCTCATTTACATAAACGACTTGTGTGACCTTCATCTCACACGCGGTAAAATAATTACGTTTGCCGATGATACGGTTCTTTTGTTTAAAGGCAACACGTGGAGCGAGGCTTTTAAGTTGGCAGATGAGGGTTTTAGTTTAGTTACAACTTGGCTTGACCATAACCTTCTTACCCTAAATGCCCAAAAAACTAAGTACATTGCCTTCAGCATTCGGAATAGTACTCAACCACCGATTAATTCCCCATCCATCAAAATTCATTCATGCATAAACCCCCTGTCTTGCTCCTGCTACAGTCTGTCACAGGTATCTTCTATCAAATATCTGGGCCTCACTGTTGACCAAAATCTCTCATGGAAGGAACAAATAGCCTCCATGACTACGCGAGTTAGGAGAATGATCCACCTATTTAAAAATCTCCGGAATGTTTGTCACCCAAGACTACTGCGAACTATTTATTTTTCCCTTTGCCAGACAAAAATAACGTACTGTATCACTGCTTGGGGAGGCGCATCTAAAACAACAATTTTATCCTTAGAAAGAGCGCAGCGAGCTGTACTCAAAGTAATGAATTTCAGGAGATTTATGTACCCCACCCATAAATTATACAAAGAATTGTACTTACAATTAGACAATTGTTTATAAAAACTTCGATCATAGAGCAACACTCGAAGTTACCTCTTTTTACAGCTAGGCGTAGAAAGGATTTGGTTTATTCTGTTCCTAGAACTAAAACGGCATTTGCTAGCAAATTTTTTGATCATATCGGGCCTCATTTATACAACAGGTTGTCTAAAAGTGTGAAGTTACGTGATTTGTCAATCTTTAAGTGCAAAAAGATTTTAAATGATTTTCTACTTCAAGTTGATTATGTTAACACAGAAAAGTTATTAGTAAGCCTATCATAAATACAAACACACAACACTTATTCACACACATTCAGTCACATACACCAATCATATCAACACAACATCTTGTTTTTAAAACTATTTTTGTCTAAATATTTTGCACATACTAAATATTTTCAAATTTTACCCACCTTCGAGTGGTAGTAGTGATCGCAATGCATTAATTAATACCGAACTACCTCCTAAATATCTCAAATATTATGTTCACTGACAACGTGTGTGATTAATGGAGAACGAGGAATACTGACCTACCGTGATACAGTTTTTACTAGTACGGAGGTCAGTGTGAATTACTCTCTAGCAACTATTTACGTTTGACATGAGATCTTATTTGTTTTTATCTTGTTGTTTTGTTTATAAATACATATAACTCGTTGTATCTAAGCAGTGGCGGATTTACCAATAGGCTAAGTAGGCTGGAGCCTAGGGCGGCAGATTTAGAGGGGCGGCAAATAAAGCCGAAATAATAAATAAAAAAAACTTATAATTATTTATTTATTTATTGGTCTATTTTCAATTGTTACACTTTATAATCTAATAATCCGATCCGATCCAATCGATCCGATCTGATCTTTCGTAATCCGTACATCATCATTTCAGCCGAAAAACTTCCGCTGCTGGACATAGGTCTCCCCCAAGTACCGCCACTTCGACCTGTTCTGTGTTTCCCGCATCCAACGTAGTCCTGCGGCCTTCACCAGGTTATCGGTCCATCTTGTGGGAGGCCTTCCAACGCTCCATCTTCCAGTACGCGGTCGCTACTCCAGAACCTTCCGGCCCCATCGGCCATCCGTTCTGCGAGCAATGTGCCCTGCCCACTGCCACTTAAGTTTGGCAATTCTTCGGGCTATGCCGATAACATTGGTTCTCCTACGGATCTCTTCATTTCTGATTCGATCGCGTAGGGAAACTCCAAGCTCCATTGCTCTTTGGGTGACTTAGAGCCTTCTTATGAGGCCCATTGTGAGCGACCACGTCTAAGTGCCATATGTCATCACTGGCAATACACACTGGTCAATGACTTTTGTCTTGAGACCCTGCGGTAAGTGGGACGAGAAGATATTGCGTAGCTTCCCGAACGCTGCCCAGCCGAGTCGGATTCGACGATTGACCTCTTTCTCGAAGTCAGTTGAAGACGTACCTAACTGGACAGTCTGTCCTAGGTACACATATTCGTCCACAACTTCGAGTGTAGCGCCTCCGATCTTCATTGGAGTGGGTATCACACGAGCATTGGACATGACCTTTGTCTTGTCCATGTTCATTCTAAGACCCACTCTTTCGGAAGCTCTACTGAGGTCATCGAGCAATGTACTGAGGTCCTCCATAGTCTCAGCCATGACTACTATATGGTCGACAAATCGAAGGTGAGTGATGTACTCGCCATTGATGTTGATGCCAGCCCCTTTCCAGTCCAAAACCTTGAAGACTTCCTCCAGTGCAGCGGTGAACAGTTTCGGAGGGTTGACGTCTCCCTGTCTCACCCCTCGCTGCAGAAGGATAGGTTTCAAGGCTTTGTCCTGGAGCCGGACTGACATAGTGGCGTTTTCATACAAACACTTCAGCACCTCGATGTACCGATAGTCAATCTGGCACCGTTGAAGAGACTGCAATACAGCCCAGGTCTCGATCGAATCGAAGGCTTTTTCGTAATCCACAAACGCTAAGCAGAGAGGCAGGTTATACTCTTCGGTCTTCTGTATAACCTGCCGCAGCGTATGTATGTGATCTACGGTGCTAAAGCCTTTACGGAATCCGGCTTGTTCGGGAGGCTGGAAGTCGTCAAACCTGCGCGCGAGACGATTCGTGATGACTCTTGAAAACAGCTTGTAGACATGGCTCAGAAGTGAGATGGGCCTATAATTCTTAAGTAGGGTATTGTCACCCTTCTTAAAGAAAAGTACCACCACACCTCTGTTTCATGCCTGTGGCGTTTTACCCTCGAGTATGACGGAATCAAATAGCTTCTGAAGGGCTTTAAGAACGGGTTTCCCGCCGGCCTTCAGGAGCTCGGCCGTAATTCCGTCATCACCCGGCGCCTTGTTGATTTTAAGCTGCTTCAGAGCCATCCTAATCTCGTACAAGCTGACGTCCGGGATATCTTCAGTGTAGTGTCGAGTCAATCTAGCTCTCGGGTCGTTAGCTAGATTCATAACGGGGTTTCTATTGAACGTGTATAACTGTCCATAGAACTTCTTGATCTCTCTTAACAGCTCAGGTTTGGCGGACACGTTTCTGCCATCGTCGATCTTCGTTTTACAAGCTGACTCTGCCCAATAGATAGATCTCTTGCAAAGACTTTGGAGCCCTTGTTCCGCTCTATCGCGTCCTTAATACGTTCCGTATTAAAAAGGCGAAGGTCACTTGTCAAGGACTTAGAGATCCGTCTATTTAGCTGTCGGTACTCGAGTGCAGCTTCTGAAGACTGCAGCACCCCTAGCCAAGTTGATAATCTGCAATCGTTAACGGTAGTCGCTCAACGTTAAGTCATGTGGTTAGAACAAACGAAAAAAAAAATTCGTAGCCAAATTTACATCGTTCAAAATGATAGAATGATTTTTATCGTTTCTACAATGTTCATTCAACGCTAAATCCTTTGTTTTAGGGTGTCGTTTTTCTAAAGACATTGTGGAACGAGCGGCCGACTCAGGCGCTTCAACATGGCTACCAACTTATCGTTTTCTACAATTGCTGACACTGAGGCGTTACCGATTGTAGAACGGTAAACGTTTGTCACTTGGCTAGGGGGGCAGGATCATTCCGCGCCTCTGTTCCATGTTGGATCTGAGAGTTTCTTTTTTCTATTCGTACGGCGGGTCTGGAAGAACTTAGACCCGACCGTATGGACAGTTTCCACGAACCCATCGTTATAATCGTCCACGGAGCTCCCTAGGCACTCAAAACGATTCTGGAGTTCGAACTGAAAGCTCTCGGGGTTCTGAAGTTGGATCGGTGCTGGACGGAGCGTTGACTTCATCAGCCGAGACCTTTCCAGCTTGATATTGATATTCAATGTGCCTCTTACCATGCGGTGATCACTTCCGGTTTTCACCGCGTTGATCACAGAGACATCATTGAATATTTGCTTCTTCGTCGACCTAATGAAGTCAATCTCATTTTTGGTTGCACCGTCAGGACTCTGCCAGGTTCACTTCCTGTGCTCACGTTTTCTGAAGAAAGAATTCATCATAAAGAGGCCTTCCTTCTCCATAAAATTAGCCAGTAGGTGACCCCGGTGGTTCCGACGTCCAACTTCAAATTGCCCCACTCTCAACTCATCATCGCTTTGCTTGCCCAGTTTCGCGTTGAAGTCCCACATAACAACGGTGAAATGAGTTTTGAAACCATGCATGGCTCTGGAAATATCCTCATACATGGTCTCCACCTCATCGTCGGGGTGTGTCAAGGTCGGGGCGTACACCTGTATGACCTTCAGCGAATACCTTGCGGATATTCTGAGTATAAGGAACGCCACCCTGGTCGACACACTCTCGATCTTCACAACGTTGCTCACAAGGGACTTATGGACGATGAACCCGACACCACCTTGGGACTGCTGGTCGCCCTCCCGGAAAAAAGAGCAGGTTTCCGGAATTCAGGATTATCGAGTCCTCCCCCTCTCTTCGGACTTCAGATAACCCTACTATACCCCATCGTAACCTGCTCAATTCTTCCTCGAGCTCGGCGATCTTCTCGTCGGTCTGGAGTGTACGCGTGTTGTATGTTGCCAGGTTCAGTTGTCGGTGGTTGTGGTCGCTGTCAATCCGTACATAAAAGATGTACGAGTACTAAACGAACCTTAAAATACATGCTGCTGTTTTTAGATCAACAGTATACTCGTCACTACATAGCGGGTTGTAAAAATAATCTAGTAACTGACAGAAATATCATCTAGTTCACAATCATACTAATAACGGGAAAAGCCGATGTAATGAGGACGATAGAACACAAATCATAAAGTTGCAATTTCTGAATAAATGTAATTAAGGGAATGCTCCAACCAGCCTGCGAAATTCAAAAATTATTGCGTTTTTTGCAATATGCACGCCAGTGCTAGGCTGTATGTTCAATCAAAATCATCAATACAACGCTCTAAGTTCATAAAGGCGTAGGAACAAAAAAATAACAGAAAAAGTGATTCCTATAGCTTTATGAACTTAGAGCGTTGTATTGATGATTTTGATGATTATAATTCTGTAACTACATATGTCTTTAACAGCCGCGAATAATATTTTAATCAACATACAACCTAGCACTGGCGTGCAAATTGCAAAAAACGTAAGAATATTTGAATTTCGCGGGTTGGTTGGAGCATTCACCTTAATATGATTGTGAACTAAACTAACGTATTGAATTTCAAAAGTCAGTAGGGGCGGCAAAAATTGAATAGCCTACTAGCGGCAAATCTGTAAATCCGCCACTGTATCTAAGGTCGTTATTGTGCTACTAGAAATAAAATTGTTTTTTTTTTTTATACGTGTGTTAGTATGTGCCTATATAACGGAAACTTTGAGCATGATTTTGACCCCCTTCAAAACGTCGGATTAACTAGAAATTTGGCATACTTACTTATCAAAGAGAGATGACAAAAAACTAAAAAACCGCTTCCATAGAAACCCAAACTAAAAAGTAGAAAATAATGGAAAAAGCGGGGGGTGCCTTTTGAGGTATTTTTAATTGATATCAAGCATCCCACGCTTTTTTCCATTATTTTCTACTTTTTAGTTTGGGTTTCTGTGGAAGCGGTTTTTTAGTTTTTATTTAAATAAGGAATGCGCTATGTTTTGCCAATTAGGGCATACAAATGATTAAAAACAATTAAATGAGTACTATTACCTAAATTACAGTGATAAAATAATTCCCATTTCTACAGGGAAAACTTTCTTCAGCAGCTTCTTAACTGAAATCAGTAGGAGCCCTTGTGCTGATTTTGCCATATTTGTTTAAGCCTTTTGCCGTTTAGAATATCGTCCATAATTAGTTTTTTTTTTTGTAAACTGCTTTCGTTTAGTTAAGTAATTGGTGCATCTACAACTCATTTCAGACAAATCTGCAGTTACTTTTATCCTCGTCGGGAAAAGCAGCGCGTATTGCATCTTTACAACGATATTCTCAAGAAGCGGATGAAAATGGATAAAACATTGCGCAGGTACGGTGAGCTTGCCTACCATTTGTCATTTCAGGGGTTAATAAGTGAATAAACAGTTCTCGGTTTGGTATTAATATAATAACTAGGTACATGCTCGTACGTCTGTGGTAAAAAATTGGAACCTAGTAGAAAAGGGTTAAGGACTTATTACTTTCTAGATATAAACTATTTTGGTGTAAAGCATTATTTTGTGTCTCATCATCAAGATTACGTACCTACTGTTATTCTTTCGATTTACATTCAGGAAAGCGGTCCAAGCCGTGCGTGCACACTACCTCTCTGGCGAGAACCTCCTTAGTTTGAGGATGAAGTTTCCCTACCTGCTGGGCTGGCTGAATGCCCTGCCCGCTGCAAGGATGACCTGTCTGATTTGTGGCGAGACGCAACCTAGGAACGATGAGGGTGGGAAAGTAGTTTGAAACTATGTAGGTTGTAGCTTTAAGGCGATTTTCCTGTAGGTCAACCCAATGAGGGATCTGGATAGTAAATGTAGTCCTAAATAAAGCGTCACCGTATAATCTCGATTCCATTTCACTATTTTAGTTCGACATTAGTGCCGATTCTGTTGTACACGAACTAAACTAACTAAACTATCTCTAAAATTCCTTACTTTTGGCTATGAGAATTGTAACGCTATTCTGCAAGGAAAAATCTCTAAATTTAAAAATTATTTTGACACGACTAAAATCGAATTTGACAATCGCTACTCAGCGTGGTATTTTTTTTTTCTTTTGGTTTCGCAACGTTGTACTTGTGTGTGCATTGCGTAGAATGAATTTTTTGAGAAACGAAGGCGCGTGCTGGGGGGGCAGCCTCAACGTGTTTTATATGGAATTTTTCACTTTTGTTTGAAAAATATAAAAAAAATATTACCCACGTGTTGAGATTTAAATGTGCCGGGGTATACTAAGGGGGCCGAAAATTTCATTATTTTTGCGATAGGACACGCCATTTTCAAGATATAAGCAAAAATAAAATAAAAAATACAGAACTGTTTTTGCACGTGAAGGCGAGGCGTTGTTGAGAATTTTAGTTCATGACCACTAGTTTTATTCCACACCTTTTTAATCGCGATTAAAAATATTCAGATTTAGTTAAAATAAATTATTATAGTCAAAATTTTTGGTGAAAACCGGCAAACTCAGAATAGCAAAATTGACATTTTCACTAAACTAATAACTCAGTGCAATCTTAGTGCTGTCAAACTAAAATATAGTTAAGTTGTGTCACTTTAGTCTATTTCAGAATAGGAAATCGTCGTTTGACAGGATTAAACCAAATTTTAGTGATTTTTAGTTTAGTTTAGAGAATTTTGTGACAACAGAATCGGCACCATTATCCGTCCCCTCCCCGGTCACAGGACCAAGGATAGTCTCCTCTAACCAGTATCCTATTCATGAGAATTTTCATAGAAAACAGAACTTTGTTGTACAGCTATTGCACATTGGATATAAGTATTATCAAAGGTCTTACAAGACGGCGATTAGGGCAAGACTTCTTGAAACGCAACCATAATAATGCTAGTAGCATGTTAACAAGAAACACTTTCATTTATTTTTTGGTGTTAACAAATTAAATTGTATCTTGAAATTATTCAAAAAATGAACAAGCATCTTTTGGGAACGCTTGGTCCAATAAAGACCTCATCAATCGCTTTCCATCAAGCGCATAGGTCAAGAGCAGGCCCATTCCGTAATAAAAATAATAAATCTATTCCAATTTTATCCCAATTCTATCTAGTTTTATCTAATGTTACCTAATTTTATCGGCTTTTAATAATTCAATGCTATCTAATTTTATCTACCTTTATTTAATTTTGTTTAATCTTCTAATTTCATCAAACTATGTCTAGTTTTATGTAAAATAACCTAATTCTAGATTGTATGTGTTATACATAACTAGTATTGTTGCATGACGTGTAAAAAACAAACAAACAGAAAATATAAGTTGGTTGATAAAAAACAACCGGCGTGTGTGTATGACCAGATGCATGAACCTAAACGAGGCAAACATACTCCTTGTATGTAAGGGTCGCAGGCATCCGTAGTTTCTGCCTAACCCCATCGGAAAAAGGCGTCAGTTTATGTATAAAATGTATGTACTTACGTAATAAATACATTTTCAGGTCAGCAGCCATCAAATCGTTGGCACCGTTGCTGCGAACCCAGGTGTCCATTTGTATACTGTGCGGAGTGCTGGAAGGAGGCGGGCGCGCGGTGTCTCGCGTGTGACCCCAGCCTTAACGAGCTGAGCGATGTGGACTCGCTTAGTGATGATGATCAGCTCCGCTATTGACGACAGTTTATCCGACGAGCAGGGTATTTGTGTAACACACTTAGACAATAACTATGCTTTTAATTTTAACAGTACCGTAAAGGAGGATGCCCAAATCCTTAGGAGTCTTGGCCCCCTAGCCTCGCACGACAAAACTTGTCTTAATGAAAAGTACTGAACAAGATATGAAAAACAGTCATCAAAGCTGTCTGGGCTGTCCTTAAGAAGATATAGGCTGATAAAGTCTCGGACTCAAAATTGGTATTTTAACATGAACCTATATTTTTATTTGTTAATTAAGGCTCAAAACTGTTTTATATAAATTCAAATGTTATATATTTGTGCCATTATCCTTGCCAGGGTTACCAGGACAGCAAAAAACTGTCTTCGAAAACTACGCTGACATACGTAACAAACTACGCTGCCATACGTCACAAACTACGCTGACATACGTCTCAATATTCGAAACACCATAAAAAATAGAAAAATATAATAGTTAAAAATAAAAACTAAAAAATTGTAGTAATATGGTTAAATTGTTTGTAGTATTATGGTGGAGAGATTGCATTCGCGCGCGAATTAACATCGGGTTATTGATATTAATACTATTGTTTGCAGTACATACTTTCGCTTATATCTTGGAACCGACGGCTCGCATGACATTGGTCTCATAGAACTTTTTCATTGTCTTGATGAGCTAAATCGATTGCCATTGGTTTTATTTTGCGAGGACTGGGGGCCGTTTTGGGCATCCTCCTTGCCTTGCGTTATTTACGTTGCTAAGCAGACGCATTTTAACACGCTTTTATTAGCTTACTATGTATCTATGTATTCATGTAATGGAATCTTTGAACGTAATTTTCACTCCCTTCAAAACGTCGGATTAATTTGAAACTTTGCTTACCTAATCAAGGAACCGATTTCAATACATTTCATATATTTATGCCATTATCCTGGCGAGGATCACAAGGATAACGAAAAAAAAAGAAATACCCACTTTTGTAGCTAGCCGAACTAAAAATGGAAAATAAACAATACTTTAAAAAAACACGCTTTCATAAAAAAAAAAACGTAACCGTAGAAAATTGAAAAGGCGTGGAGTACTTGATACCAATTAAAAAATACCCCAAAAAGCACCCCACGCTTTTTTCCATTATTTTCTATTTTTTATTATGGTTTTCTATGCCAGCGTGTTTTTTTTTTCCAAACATAAATCAATGAATGAGCAATTTCCTTAAACATCTTTCGGATCTGTTATTGAAAGTGTGTTACACAGGACCAGTTTTGAAAACTCCTTTTATTGAAACAGTTCAGCACTCGCTATGGAACATAATTCATTTTCTAACCAGTCTAACTGAAATGTTTCTTAGATCACGTACGCACGAACGTAAAGT
Organism: Aporophyla lueneburgensis; assembly: GCA_932294355.1. Classification (NCBI taxonomy): domain Eukaryota; kingdom Metazoa; phylum Arthropoda; class Insecta; order Lepidoptera; family Noctuidae; genus Aporophyla; species Aporophyla lueneburgensis. Next base: position 8,918,964 of record OW028748.1, on the reverse strand, counting down.
TATCGCGGCGGAATTTTATCGTGCAATGGATTTTGAACTGTCACTGTTCGAACCGAACATTGAGAATCCAACTGAATGTAGCCCAGCCCGTCGAAAAATACACTTTTGGATTTTCGACTCTCCGTGCTTAGCATTGTGTCGAAGATTAAGTGCGCCAAAAATATCCTCCCGCGATTTCGATTACGTCCGTGCGTTCGTGGACTTATGGTAGTTTAGGCTGTCTAGCAGTGAGTGAGGAATCTGTTATATTTGTACAAAATACTTCGTTACTACTATGTTTAAGATTAAAACTGTTAATCAATACACCGACTTTTTGTTTGTCGTAACGACTCGTAAGTAGCCCAACGGGTTGTTCCTATTATTCCTGTCATGAATTCTTACCAGTAGGAATAATGTACTTTTTCTTCTCATTATTCAAACTAGTATTAATTATGTGAAATCCAGATTACAATAATGGTAAGAATTAACCCCCACAGTAGTAGTCTAGTACTTGTCTAGTGATTCCAAAAAAAAAATAGCGCTCTCGCCATCTACCTCACGGTCACACCGTCATTTTGACTAACAGCTCAATATCTAAACATAGTCAAATATAGCCAAATGCATTATTATAAGTAACTTTCAATAAAAATACCATTGTATTTGTCATGAAGGGGCGTGGCGTGGTTTCCCGTGCAGGCTTGACCAGTTGAACCAGAGGGGTATAAAGGAAGGGTGTGATCTAAGGAATCAGAGAAACGCGGGGTACATTTTTGGAAACGAGGGCCTTGCCCTTGGTAACGCGACCGTCACTGCCACCGCTTGATCATAGGTCGACAACCTATTGATCTGTCTTCTAAATTTTGACAATCCGTAGGCCTAGCGACGTGAAATTTGAGAGGGTTTTGAATAAAGTTCTGACAATGAAGACACTTTTTTAGCATTTAGTTTAGCATTCCCTTAGGCCGCGGTCTTACTGGTAATAGCGATTGAGCGAAGAAACGATTCGCGAAAAAAACAACACGGCACTTTTGTGTTGCGGCCCCTATCATAATTATATTATTGTTTAGCATAAACAGCCTATCTTATTCCCACTGCTGGGACACAGGCCTCCCCTCTGTGTGAGGGAGCGAGCCGTAAACCACCACACGGGCCCAGTGCGGGTTGGTAGATTTTACACGTCCGCGATTCTTTTTGGTTCTACAACATGCCGATTTCCTCTCGATGTTTTCCTTCACTGTTTTGAAAGTAGTGGTGATGAAATTATTTACACAAATTAAAGCGCCTGCCTGGGTTCGAACCCGGGACCAACAACTCGTAAGTCAGGGCTACCACTGCTCGCCATATTGTTGTTTGACTAATCGTAACTGCTGTAGGATCTCAATCGTTTCACCATTGCGGCCCCTGCTTTATAGCTAAGCTCTTGTCCCGTTGCGAACACTGCAAGGAATTATATATCTGCTACACATACATATATACCCGTTTTCACTTAGGTGACACCTAAATGAATGCCTAAACAAAAAAGCGCTGTTGGATTTTCAATTTTCAGCACTAAACCGTGCGATCAAAATCCAACAGCACCTTTTTCTTCAAATGACACGAGCAAGATAGAATGAACACTTATGCAATAAAACATTATGAAAAACATAATAAGTAAGTATATTTAAAACAGTCCATATTCGAGCTGCTCACCGACGGTGAGGTTGCTCACAAACTGTATGTTCTCTGCAACGTCATTGCACAGAACCGCCAGACCGGCAACACGGCCTTCCTCTCCAGGGTTGAAGTTGTACACCAACTGAAAACAACTGTGAATAAATGACAAAGATTTTTTGATCGAAGACTTGGAAATCCCATGTACTTAACATGATGCCAGATGAGAGTGAACCAGGAGTAGCAATGAGCATTCCTCCAGCGTAAAGTAACAAAGTGCGCAGCGCAGACGTCGAAGAGACGCTACTTAGACGAGACCTCACGTAGACGCTACGTTGACGTTTCGCCGCGTCGAAGTTTCGTAGACGCAACCAAGACACTGTCGTAGCGGCTTCCAGTCGTTGATGCGTAGCGTTGTTGACGTCATAGTAACGTCGTGGACCGTACATAGTACCTACACGTAGATCGCTGCGTAGTGTCGTAGACGTCGTCGTAAGGGCGTAAAAGTCGTTGCGTAGCGTCGTAGACGTTTCGTAGCAGTCATCGTAGCGACGTCGAGGTTGTCGTAGCAGCGTAGAGATCGTTGCGTAGTGTCGTAGCGGCGTAGCCCGTTACGTAGCGTAATCGTGTAATGTGGGGACGTTTCGTACGAATATTCCCAGTCGCCCCCGCGGGGATTGCCACCGGAGGCAAATGGGAATAAAAATTCCCAGTCGCCACCGGTGGTGACTGGGAACTCATTGCCCCCACTTCAGTTTCGCTGTACATTGCTTTCTCCATCGTAGAGAATAAAACGATGAGGCAACTTATACTAAACCTGCCGCTAATCTCTAAAAAAAAGACAAAGTGCATTGAAACATTTTTTTATTTTGATTTCTATATGAATAAACTTGTTAAAATTAAACATTTGAACTGGTATTTAGTATCACAGATAATCAGACTACTAAAACTACTACCAAGACTAAAAACAGTAATTAAATTAGGACAGTAATACATAGTAATCATCTACACTAATATTATAAAGAGGAAAAATTTGTATTTTTGTTTGTTTGTTTGTCATGGATAAACTCAAAAACTATTGGACCGATTTTAAAAATTCTTTCACCTCTAGAAAGTTACATTATCTGCGAGTACAAGCTATTTGTGGTATTTTAGAAAAAATAGGGGCCCATAAGATATTTGGGGTTTTCGGACCCGAGGTGTAAAAATCATCCAAAAAAGTTCCTTATTAATGTCTTCGAAGTACCAGGTTGGCATAACTTGGTAGGAGCTCACCTAAGATGGATGGTCTTACACTGACTGACTTTTCCTTAGCGCGGCGTTAGCGATGCACGTATTATCTACGTTCGGCATAAAATATAGGGTATATCTATTAGATAAGCGCCCACTATAAAATAAAGTGCGTTATGGATGAGCTTACCGATAGAAACTCGTCATACGTGATCCAGCCGTCGTTGTCCGTGTCTGCTGCGTTGAATTTCTCCTTGCGAACCTCCATGCCGCTCTCATCGCCCAGACTCTCTAGCACTGCCCCGCTAAATGGGGATGACGGAAATTTATAATAATGAAGGAGCAAATGGGTTACCTAGGTTCTTAAAAGAATGTCATTTATATCCTCAAGTGTTTGGATACTTGGAGCTAATATAGTGTCGCTGAACATAGGCCGTTCCCAAAATAGGAAATGTCCGAAGAAGGAAGGCGAGAATATATCGCCAAAAACGTCACCGGCGTTCTTTTTCTGAACATAACATTCAGAAAGTGCCTGTAGCCTATTTTGCATAAATTGTCTGTACCTACATAATTTACAAAACAGGTCAAAAACTAGTCCTGCAAACCGAATTTCGGCCATGACAGGTAATCTCGACGGAGACTAGCATCTACGCGGGACATATTACAGTGCACAGGTGTGAGCGCAGACACAGGTCCACTCACTCTTCCCTCACTCTCATAGTCCGATGGGACGGCAATCGGAAACGACCGAAGAGGGATCCGGCGGAAGACCAACGCCTCAACGTGCTTTCCCAGGAACAGGGATCCCACCGCAATCTTTCTAAGTTACTGAGAATTTCGTAATGGAAAACTCAATAACACTTAGCGCGACCTGGGAATTGAACCCAGGACGCCACATTCAGCAGTTGCAGCAACCATGACACCAACGGGAAGTTAATAGATAATTAGTAGATATTGCTACACTGCAATGCAAAATAATCATAAAACGTGTCACTAACAAATCATCAAATCCCAGCATGCCGTTGGACTGATTGTCAAAGAGTAGGAACAGGCTGTGCAGGTTCGCAATGGTCACCTCGTTCCACCCAGGGAAACGCTCTACCACCTTCTGCATACTCCAACGGCGATCTTTCTCCTTCATCTCCTAGATATTTACGTAACTATTTGTAGGTACGGTAAGACGGAGCAGGCGGACAAGAGAAATTAAGAACATCTCCCAAATGGAGATGGTATTTTTTGCCTCTCAAAAATTTTTTTTGGGAAGGTACTACTGTATAAGTGATGATGGCAATGAACCAAGTTTTGCCATACCTACTTTGCCCTGTTGCAAAAAGGTGGATGGCAGTCTTAACCAAAGAGATTTATGTTATCTTTATATTAATACGTGAAGCAAAACTTTGAATCCCTTTTTACAAAAATTACGCGGTCGGAGGACTATGAAATTTTTGGCACAGTTAAAGTTTATATGGAGCAGGAGTGCAGTAAGCTCATGTTTATATTAAAATTAAGTAAGGTCGAATTTCGACGACTGGACGATCACTAGTATATTTCGATTCGACGCTTGGAAGGCGAAATTGACTAAGCGACATAATACCACTATGTGGTTTAGTCAATCTCGCCTTTCAAGCGTCGATTTAGATGTATTTGGACACGTGACTGGCGGCGTAACGAGGAAAAAATCACACCTGTGTTTTCTAGAAATCTTCAAACGAAACACGTGTTAGCCGGCAATGACGTAGCGGCGTGTTTACAACGCGCATTCATGCCAACACTTGTGGGGGGGGGGGTTGCTTAAAAAGTTTGTAAACACGTGGCCGGCAGTCACACGAGACGAATGTGCGTCACATAAAAAAACTTACAGAAGTTGCGCAAGAATTTTACTTGGAATATTTGCAAAAGTGAGCTAAATTTCAGGGCTTAAAATAGATTTGAACTTCGTCTCTAACAAATCGGCACTAAGTACCTTTATGAGAGTAACTCATTATCATCATCATCTGCCCAGCCTTTGCCCAACTATGTTGGGGTCAGGTTCCAGTCTAACCGGATGCAGCTGAATACCAGTACTTCCAACGAGCAACTGTCTCTCTGCCCCCGCAACCCAAGTACTGGATAATAGGTAGGATAACTTATAGCTGGTGGTCAAACTTTCAAGCTTCTGACGATCCGTAACGATTGTCACACAAATGAGAACCGGGGCTAATGACAACGTGCTTTCCGGGACGCGTCTAGGTTTGTAAAGGGCCACGGATCAACCGCGGCAAGTAGCTTAACCTGATCGATCGGCCCGTGCAGCTGTTATTGTTCAAGCCCCTCTACTTGAGTTATACTGATGACATCATAAACCTACTCAGCGTATGCCAGACAAGCTATTTCACTCATCATGAGGGTACAAAGTTTCTTCCCGTGGGTGTTGTAAAAGGCGACTAAGGGACTTACTAGAGAATGGGCAGCAGCGTTCTCTATGCATTTTACCACCATACTGCGATCGCCAACCCGCCTGCCAAGCGTGGCGATTACGGCAAACCTCCCTAAATTGGGGGAGGCCTAAGTCCAGCAGTGGACGGCTTACGGCTGAAATGATGAGGGTCCAAAGAATAGAATTTTCTTATCCACTAAATAAGGACATACTTGTTATACATCTTACATGGTTATACTGACGTTGCTCGGCTAGCCGCGTGTAGAACAAATCGACTAGTTTGTCGTAGTCATTCTGGATGTTCCTCTGCTGATCAGCTGCTTTCTTATGAGGTTCACCTATTGTTGACAGAATTATTTGTATACAGGCTACCGCAGACGTGCTACGCGACTAGCCTAAAAATTGATAATAATATCTTAGGACCAGTGGTCTCGAACCTACCGATTTTTCGGTAGGTTCGAGACTTCGTTACTTAAGTATGATTGTTATAAATTAGTCTGTAAGTTTTTTTAAAATAAATAAACGAATTTGATTGTCTTTTTTTTGTCATTTACCGATTTACCGTTTTTAGCTGGCAATTCTACCGATCTCGCTCTATGACGTTCGAGACCACTGCTTAGGACAACCAACACACCGTTGTGATCCCTAACTAGGCCGAGTATGTACTATGGCAACCAGACGACTGATAAATCATTATATACATAATTCTACTGTACGTGTGTATGTCACTGAACTCCTCCTATACGGCTGGACCGATTTGAATGATTTTTTTTGTATGCGTTTGGGTATGATATGGTTGGATGGTTTAGATGCACTATTAGACCCGTTAGATGGCGCTGCTATCGAGTCCTAGGAAACAGGACGTCTGTACGGTCAGCTAGTATACTTATATATTTCTAAATATATACATACATATTATAGATAAATTACACCCAGACATAGAACAATTAATTGTGCTCATCACACAAAGATTTGTCCTGGGTGGGAATTGAACCCACGAGCTCCATCTTAGCAGTCAGGGTCACTAACCACTAGACTAACAAGCCAGTCTATGTTCTACCAGAGTCGCGTCGCGTCTGTTTGCGGAAGAGCCTTTATGGTTTAACCGACAGTTTCTCTTCGAAACTGAGATGGCGTAAATAATCATAGGTAGAGGACGTGAGTACTTTTGTCAGTTCCTTCATACTTAGCACATAACATAACGCCTTTATTTCTAAACGTGTATTTGTATACTATCTACTCCTACATTCAGCCAGAGGTTATAAAGACCCGTTACCAATGGGCAAAAGTAAGAATGACCTTGATCTATTACCGAATAAACCTCGGAATCAAACCTAGGCTCAGTTGCGGTTGTGACTACACATTTTAGAAGTTCTGATTCTTTATTTACCTGTTGCACTAAAGTCCTCCTGTCTGTAGAAACAGATAGGTTTCCGCTTCACAGGATACTCGAAGAATCTGCCCAAACTGGAGAACATTGCACTGATTTGATGACCCATCGTCAGGTCAGTGTTAAGATATTCTATTACTTTTAAAACTCAGTACGGACTCAGACTGCAGTACGGTCACCAAAAGAGATAAGTAAGCAGGGTCGTCAGATATAGTTGAAGTTTAGTAAGTCACCGATGGATGTTTTCGAATAAAATTTAATTGAATTGCAAACAAACACTTTATTTATCAAATAAAATTTTACTCGAAAACATCTATCGGTTTCTTACTAAGCTTTAACTATATCCGACGACCCTAGTTACTTATCTTATTATTATAGATTTAACTATTTATTTATTTAGCCTGCTCAACTTTAATAGGAAAATAATTACATAACTTCTAACGCCATCTAATACCTATGTCATACAATTTGGCATTGACATGACAGGTAGACAGACATACCAACCAGACTTTTAAAATCTGTTTGGTTATGGTTTATCCATAGAACAGCGGTGGCTGGTGTAACAAGCACGACTTTCGTGATATAGGTCGCGGGTTCGAATTCTGGCAAAAAAATCGAAGATATGTGACATCCACCTACTCCCTATGAGGCCCACTGACAGGCCTGGGTCCCAGCAGTGGGAAAATTATAGTTTGATTATGCTCATGCTAGACACGACTTTATATTTTCAGAATTAACAGTAAGATTGTTTAAAAAATATACACGATGTAAGAAATAGCGACGCTAAAACTGTTACATACATGATTCTAGACATATTACAAAAAGTTATAAAATATTTTTAAAGAGTAACTATGAAATTGGTGGCCAATTTTTTTCACTGCACATTGCACATTGAAAAGTGCCTAATAAGTGCATCTTTTTACTTTGAATGGAGACTCAAAGTAAAAAAGTTATTAAAAAAGATATCAGGTTATTAAAGTTTAAATACAAAGTAACAGTTTGCGCATAGATGTCCCTTACACCTACATATATTAAATAATCTACTTAGTTTACTGGTTATAAGTAATTTGAATTTTGTATCAGTGAACCATTTACCAAAGGACCAGATTTAAAATGTATAAGTACACCTAGCTTTAAAAAATATTATTTCAGTATAAAGAATAGAACTGAGCGTTCTTCTTTTAAAACAGGACTGCGGCAGGGCAAGTGTGTGGAGTAAAATAAAAGACCATTTTCTATCAATCACTTGATTAATTTCTCATACAAAATTCATTTAAAAAATTTCAAAAATTTGACATTATATAGCGTCGTACATAAATTGATAGGATTATAAGGATGAATGTAATGTAATGATGCATGAATATGTATCGAAGGTAAAAAATAAAGTTAATGAAATACGGTAGGCAATAAAATAGTCTAAATTAAAATATAGGAACACTAAAAAAAAAATTCAGTCTCATTACACACATTAGAGATGATTACAATAATTACGTAAGCTAAGGTAGATAATATAATCTAGCGGAAATATCTGTGAGCCCTACTCCAGTCACAATTTCTGTCGTCCACGCTCGCCTACTAATAGCCGCTGATTGGGCGGCGCGGGTGACAGCCAACTCCACAGCCATTCCCGCTAGGGGCTTATAATAGAACAAGACTGTTGTCCACTCACTATGACAAATGTAAGCTGAACTACACTACATGGATATATGTATATGCAATTGCTCGAGTCAAACTAAACGTGACAGTGCTATGGACGCTTCTACGATTACATTCTAGAGAAAACTAAAAATTTAATCAAAAATAGTAGACAACAGGCTTCTAAAGCGGTGATCAAACCACCATTCCACCATTCATGGTTACTTCTTACCGTCAGTCTTAAAAACTTTACAAAAAAAAAGAGGTAGTTTATGGTTGATCTTTGAACACCACTAAGCGCTTCGCTGGGAGTAAGGACCAAACAAGTTGGTCCTAGCGCCCAGCGAGTCACGTGTACAAAAATACTACTTACTGTTACACATTGATATTGACAATATCATTCATCCACCCTTTGCTCATGATGTAGTGGTCCACTGCCTGTCTTCTCGAGACTAGTGAAAGAAGCAAAGCAAGCATCGCTTCAAACAATCGAATGCACGGTGCCCACAGACAAGATTTGTGCTTGACATCAGCAATTTGACTCTGACGGTTTTAGTTGTTAAAGCTCTCAGCAACCCAACTTGCTGTGAATGTTTCCATAAAGCAAGTTAGCTGCGGACCTCAAGTTGTGCAATAAAACTTGCTAGTCGACATGGTACATTAGGTGTGATGACAACGAATAGAAAAGCCAGATTTGTGTCTGTCACGGCTGGATCACTTAACATTTCAACAGCTGCCAACTGCCATATGTGATTCGTTTGCTGGCTTGTCTATGCGCTATCTGTTGTGAGAAGCGACCTCGTCTGCAGGGACACCCGCGAAGGGGAGATGGATGCACATAATTCCTACACTAAGACTAACACAACACAAGCTCCTAGTTAAAGTTACAAAAATAGCACGAAAATGGCTTATTACATTCGCTAAAATCTCATAATTGTATCATTATTATTATGCAGTTTTAGTGTTGCGTCTCACTTCGCTCCCACACCCTTACCACAACATTGTGACGTGTCTCGACTAACTGCTGAATGTTCCGAATGCTTTTACAATCGTCGTGATAGACATCAAAAACTTGTACAAAAATTATCATTAAGTTCCAATATTATTTAGTTCTCAATTTTATTGTATTTATCACAAAACCACAATTATACTGCTAGCAGCTAGCAGATTTCACAAAGTTCACATCGCTTCACGACAAAATTGTACATTTTGATTTTGTGATCATCACCGAAGTATGTTTACTAAGGGCAATCGGTCGGTACGTAATCTAACTGTATGCCTTCCTGATTCAGCACAATTTTAAACGCGACACTTCATTTCTCTTTACTTTTATTTTCAGTCCGAAAACAAGTAAACACACTTTGCGAATCCACAGAACCATTTGAGTTACAAAATCATTTTAAATAAAACATAACCAATTTATATCAAAATTAAATGCAGACATAAAATTAAGTAATGCTTCAGCAGCTTTCAGCTCGGTTGTACAATAACGACCTCAGGTCTAGTTCCTACCAATACTCGACATGTTTGATGAAATGATAATTTACAACTCTGAACAAAGGTAACTAGTAGCTATGTGGTAGTCAAAGATCAGCGCGTAATATACCCTTCCAGATGTCACCTGCCATTCCGTCTACAAAGGGCTCTGACACAGCACTCACACGGATCATTTAAAACTTCGTTCACGACAAGCCGGCGGCACTCTAGGAGTGCACCAGACGCAAGATGGAGGGAGTTGCTTTGCAAATCCGTTACCTAAGTTTCAAACGACAATAGAATCAGTATTTACTATAATTATGAGATTCGTTGTCGGCTAAAAACATACTGTGATCGAAATCAAGAAAAATATTGAAAGTATAATAATGATAAAAAATGCATTTCATGCAACACATTATTTTAAAAATAACGTAATACTTTAATAATGGCACTGAACAAAAAGTAAACGTTAATTCCATCACTTACTGGAAAGGATAAATATTTAATTATTAATTCATATGCGGAATTTGTCAACACCGTTAAGACGCAAGACACTGCACATATTTAACCTAACTATAACGCGTTGCTCGGCACGGCTTTCGCTTTAACTATTTAAACTAACTTGAGTTGGTGTTATTATATAGGTACGTGATTATCTTATTATTATATTAAGGTAAACAATTCACACTATTTTATTTACATTCCTGCATAAGAAAATATAGTAAGTCTATTTATGTACATTCCAAATGCGTTAACTGTAACAGGTTATAATGGATACATGCTTGTGCAACGTGTAATGTAATCAGCGCTGTACTGTAACATGTTACATGGACGTTCAACGAACAAAGGTCAAACAAAGAGACTTATTCTATGGCAGTGATCAGATAATCATTGATTGGTAACCGAGCATTCTATTACAGGGTTATGTATGACTGATCGTCTATTAGTAATGGAATGCGCGGGTCCATGGTATTTCGTTACGTTAGCTATGTTACATTACATGATACAGAATGCCGTACTTAGCCTAAAAGAAGCTTTGCTTCCAAACTACGAAATGCTGAATAAGAATAAATTCACTTTAAGTGGGCTAAATGTGATTACAATAATTATTATTAGCTGAAAAAGTTACTACACAATTGTACCTGATAACCAGAAGTATTCACTTTGTAATGTTTCTGGGTTATGTGAACAGCATGTAATAAAACGCCTGTCCGAGCAATGAAGGTAGTAAGTAATTGGGCTCTTTACAACATATTTATGCTATGCATTAACAAATTAAAGATTAAAATATAATAATAGGATATTGTTGCAGGCAAATGTATGATTCATTATTATGGGCACACTGATTGAGTTGCCCTGTGCAGTAAGCGCGCGACACTCATAAAAATGTGCCAGGTTTAGGCCAATTTAGACAAAAATTGCACTTTGGTTTTTATTCATTCACTTGGTACATCGAGTGAATTCCAAATTAAGGGATCATTTTTTTTTTTTTTATAAATGTAACATTTATACAGACGCCATCTTATTTGCTTCCCGTGCTTCTGCTCTACTAGCTTGACAGAAGCGTGACTTAACAGCGGTTACCTTTATAATTTTCTTTATGGTATTTGTAGAAGTTTGACTAGTCCCCTCTCAGGTCGGACAGGGTTTTCATTACAAAATTGTACTATTCGATATGGCTTAAAGCGCTGACAGTACACACAGTGCACCGTATAAGAATATGATGTAAGTTATATATTTGTTAACTTATTCTATTAAGGGAAAGACTGCTAATAAATGCGAAAACCGTACCAACGCGAGCGTCCTTAAACCACGAATAAATAAAACTCACCCAATAATTCTACCAACGTCTTGTGACACATAATTAGACTTCAAACAATAATTTTCCCATCTTAAGTATTTAATTTCAGACTCATATTCCAGTCAACGTTATCTATAATTATCAGTACCTTAATTTATGTCTACTGTCCACACCGTTACTAGAAAATTTTTGTTTGAAGCATCGAAGTTTTAGGAATACCACATATTATTATATTATAAGAAGACTTACTCTAGAATAATCCTAAGTACAAACGTGAAAATGTATTTCTAACCGTATAGTAACTTACAGTAATTTTATTATGCTTTAGTTTAATTTATTGGGAGAAAGTACTAGCGTTGATTACGCAATATACAAGAGCTAATTACCGCGAATGGATAACAAGAGCTACTGGACAAACTACTACGATAAATTCCTCAGTAAAGTTACGAGTATGACAATGATTCACTGCCCATATCGAAAGCAATAATGGTAATACAAGTCCCAGAAGCAACACAATCTTTGTCGCGCTGCTGCTGACACTCAATGAACTGCTTTATACAATTAGCTATAATTAGGAGGGTACATCGAAGCAGTTACTACTTGCAAGTATAGTTTATCCATGAAAGCCTTCTCAATTGATCGAAGCTAAGATTATTTCAATTCACTATAAATTTGATTTACTTACTTAAATTTTGGGGTCTAACACGTTTTAGTATTATATCATATTATAATACGCAAATCAAAAGCTTAATGGAGGAAAAGATTCGGCAAAAAAACAACGGAGGAATCTAGGCAAAAGAAACGTTAAGACTATGTTTGCTACAAATGTCCTCCTTGCTCATTTGGAGTCCTGCTCGGGAAAGTAGACAGCCTCAAACGTAAGTTTGCCTCGAGGCAAGGCACGAGGCATAGCGCGAAATTAAAACTTTTGCCTATCTCAATCAAAGCTACAGGCGTAAATGTACAACATTATATTGCTTTTCCTCACACTCAGCTATCGATAAACACACATGATATTATACCATATAAGATTAAATCCCGTACAATATACATGGTTTTCATACAATCTGTCTTAACTGAACAATTCTCTAACTACATTTCATCAAAAACTGTGCATTTTATTTTTAACGATAAATTGTAGGATAACTTAGATCAGACATTGTTTTTGAGACTGGACGTTAGAAAAAAATAAAATAATTATAATAATACATATATAATAATAACAGATTCATACTAGGGTGGTAAGTATGTCAAATCATTGAAAACCATGACGGGAGAAACAGTGCACACAATCTAACACAACGATTATCGAGTGTTAACTTAACCGTCTCGCATGCAACTAAACTTAGTTTTAAATTATTTATCTAACAATTAATTATATCAAGTGAACACATACTGACTGAACACATAGGGATTTATCTCGAAGTCACCTAACATACGTTTTGAAGAATATCATATAGATTTAATAGTTTTTTATTTTTTTTATTCAAAAGAATTTAACTAATAATATTTGAACTAAAACGAATAATTTTGTAAACGAGCACGCGAAATAAAATTAATTGAAATGATTTTTAATTTAGATAAGACTATCTATAAATTAGCTAGTACGACTTAAATGCGTGGAAATAGCTTATACGCACTCACAACATCCGATTTCTGTTGTACGCTTGGTGACCGTACGTTGACTTTACGCCGTCAACAGGCATTTTACTAACTACCAAAATAAATAAATCAGTTTAATAGAGCGTCATGCCATCCTCACTCACCTCTAATTCATTTCTAATATTACGTTTAATAAACCCGATCAAGCCGGCAGTCAAAGTTTTGCGACATAGGAAAAATTACAAAATAAAATTTAAAAAAAAAAACCTTTCACATTTTACGTATGAAAATAAAAATATCACGTCTCATAAGCAAATACGACGATAAGATCATCAGCTTAGATCCCAAACGAAGTACGTTTGTACATTTGCCAAGTGTTTCAATAATACTTATAATTTTGGTTTAATCGCGCGACACCGCCAGCCGCGACTGCCGCCGCCCGCCGGTCGACCCGGCGCCGGCGCAACTCAACTTCTTTAAGACAGTCTTCTAAAGTCAGTCTTAAAGTTTTATTGCATTGATTCTTTTGCTCATCCATACATTTTCTCATCCCATCGTATCAAGCCGCGAAAAAAAACAGAAGAAGCCTTCGAGCGATAAGAAGTAACTAATACAAACATAATTCTAGCCGAGCGCGAGCACTGCCACGCGCGCGCCTAACTACAATAAAAATATTGTATGCACCTAACTCATTATGCAAAATAACTTATTATAAAAATACATATCAACGTCTGCATCAATTAATTAACCAAGTTAAAAAACGCAAAATGTAACATTGTGGAAAAATACTTTTCAAGTTATCCTTTAATTTATCTCACATAAAAACATCTTTTACATCACATTGTGATTCTCTATAATAGTTTATCTTTACGATTTCTCTATTCGATTATATTAGCGATACATCGCGGGGATCGGACCGGAGAGTACATTAATAAGTAATCGACATTAAATATTAAGTGCACCGACTATGAGTTTGGTGTATTCTACAGTTATATAGATTACAATAATGACAGCTATTTATAATTGCGGCATCTAAATTACATCGTAAATTACACTGCAAACATTGTTTGGTCCTTAAAGACTAGTCAAATACGGAAACGAAAATCAAAGTACTGGTAACGAAAAATACATCAGGACTCAAGGAGAACATGGTTCGCACATCCACGATAGGTCGATGGGCAAACGAAGACTCTCCGCGCAAGCTATGCTCGATTGAATTTTTCCAAACGTTAATAATAAAATTGGCACATTTTCAAATAAATCACAAATAAAACGAAACAAAATAAAATACGGCGGACCTTAGGTCCACGAACTTAGTTGGCCTTAACATTAGGTACAGTAATATAATATTAATATACTTTGATGTATTGCTTGCCGTGGGAGGAGATGTCGCGCGCGGTGTCGGGCAACGTCTCGAACAGCACCACGAGGCAGCCCTCGGGCGTGAGCGCCACGTCGCTCGGCCGGTCCTTGTCGTCCAGGCCGGGGCTCTTCAGGTCCACGGCCCACAGAATACGCAGTTCTGACGTAAACACTAACACACGGTGGTTCTTAGAATCGGCGACTATGATGCGTCCGTCATCGTCAGTCACTATACCCGATGGGCGATTGAGTTCACCGATTCCGGAACCTTCGCGACCCACACAGTGCAGCACTTTAGACAAAGTCGGGTCCACCATTAATAGCCGATGATTTTCGAAGTCCGACACTATAATGTTGCCCGCTGTCGTAAAACACACACCTCTAGGAGTCGTAGGCCCTTTCAGCATTTTAGCCGGGTTCGCCCCTTCAAACACAAACTTGGTAATGTACGTTCCGTCACTGGTAAACAGTTGAATGCGATGATTACGCGTATCAGTCACTATAATATTTCCTAACGTATTTACAGCGACATCCCACGGATATTGAAATTGTCCACATTCCTTACCGAATGAACCGAACTTAAGAATAAAGTTACCAGAAGATGTGAATATTTGCACTCTATGATTGTCCTTATCAATCACAATGATGCGTCCGTAAGTATCCGTGGTGATGCCTGCCGGGAGATCAAACTCGCCAGGCCCAGTGCCTTTAGATCCAAACATTGTCTTGAATTCTCCTCTACTGCTAAATATTTGAATACGGTTGTTTCTTCTATCGGCAACAATTATATTTCCTTCTCTATCTACACAAAGGCCCCAAGGTCTGGATACTTGTCCTTCATCCTGCCCTTCGCGAGCGAACGAGAACATTGGAATACCAGGAACCGGGCTTCGTGTAGGTCTCACCGCCACAGACATCCAAAATCCTGGTATCGATTGACCAATTCCGCGGCCGGGGTTAGAATCCAAGGCTAGACTTGATGAAATGCTGTGGTCATAATAACTAGCGGATCTCGTGTGCGGTCCACCATACTCTGGTAATGATCTAATGCTGTTAGATCCGGACATGTTATAATTTAGATGCTGAAAATTCTGAGACGACTGTATTGACTGTAGCAAGGACTGGCGGGACTGCATCGATGATGAAGAGCCGAGAGAATGTAGTGAACTAGACGGCGCCGACTGTACGTCACACTGTCTTTTCAACTGGTCTACTAAGTCGTAATTAGGAGGGATGAACACGATTCGTTCCTCTGTTACGTACATGTTCTTAAACATACAGGAAAAGTAGTCGACTTGAGCTCTTCCTTTTTCTTTCGCCATAAACAAATCGATCCCTTCAGAGTCGATGTTACGCACTAGAGTTTCATTTGTATGAGCTAATCCAGCTAATATACCTCTTAGTGTGTTCATATGATCTGATAATTCATTCATTTTAGATTGACGCATCTTTTCTACTTTATCCAATAAATATTTTTCACGATCTTCGATAGCCTGAGCATAACATCGCATCGCTTTCCTTATCTTCATATTAGCCTCTGCGGTTTCTTTCTCATAAGCTTTCGACATAGCAACAGCACGATCTATGGCAGTTTTTATAGCTTTTGTTCCCGTCTTCGTGTCTTCAATTGCTCTAAACACACCGATACGACACATGTCAAGGGCACCTTTAATAGGGGTATAATTGTGATCTTTATGCACCCACAACGTACACTCTTGACATATAAAGACGATGCAAGGTTCACAGTAATATCTAACCTGATCGCCGTGTATGTCGCAAAACATGAGTTCTTTCTCGTTATTCACAGAATTAGGCCTGGCCCCAATGGGCGATATTTGGTGTATAGGGAGCAGCGTGTGCTCCCTCAGCTGGCAGTCAGATGTTACTTTGTGACAACACTCGTGACAAAATAAATCGTTGCACTCGAGGCAGCGAGTCGTCGGTGTGCGCTCCTCGCAGCGGAAACAGGTGATGGACACCGACGACGAGGTGCCAGGCGAGCCACTCGAGTTGTCTTCTTTGGATTGATGCTGGTGGTGGTTGTGGTTGTGGTTATGGTTGTGGTTGTGATTGTTATTGGAGGTAACGTTGTACTCACGACTTATGGGGCCAAGTGGGTTCTGCACGGAGCTAGACGCAGGCAGTGCCCAAATATCGTATGGCACGCTGGATGGTGCCGAGGCGGAAGGTGCGGGCTGCTGGTTCGATGGTTTATTCATGTTCTCGAGGAGGTTGCATATGATGTGCGTCATAGCAAGCGGGTCCTCCTGGTCGTTGGAGCTGTGCCCGGAGCCGCTGGCTGTCGACGTCGGTGGCAGGCTCGATGCTAGAGACTGCGACAGGTTAGCGAACGACGTCATTCTCCGCGTCTTTCGTTACGTCATCAGAACTGTAACAAACAAACGCGATGTTATTTTCGTGAAACACTGGGAGGTATTAATAATCATGACGGTTTTGGAGATTGGGAAGCGCTATAGCATTTTTTGTACGTAAAAAACCACATGGTTTTTCTATGAAGGAAGAATCTATGGTCAAATTAGGTTTGTGATCACTGCTGACTGAAATTCCACAAAAATAAGATAGATGTCTTAGAAGTCAGCTCTTAGTTAAATTAATAATTTCCACCTCCACGCACTAACGCACCAATTTAAATGTAGTAACAGTACTCACAATTAAAATACGAACACTAGGAACATAATGTTAATGTTGTTTAAAATACAGCAAATTGCTGCCACTATCACTAATACACAACAACTGACTTATATAAAAACAAATGAATTAACTAATAACAAAATGGACGCAGAAGCGCACCCTATAGATGCTTCTGCTATGAACTGATGGTTGCACTGAATCTTTTCATATGGTGCAGTTTGCGAAAAAAAATCCATCCCAAAATCTTTTGTGCGCGCCCTACCACTACCCCTTGTGATATCGTAGGTAGAGAGAGAGTGAGATAGCAACACTTAATAGACGAGGGTGCGATAGAGAAGCTCTATGTGTCGCATTCCAAAATTTTCCATAATTTAGATAAGGAGGTTTGCTATGATTAGGGTTGGCAAGGGACGGGACTATGGACGCGGTAGTCAAAGAGAATTTCGCAAGTGTTTGGAATTTGCTTCAATGCTCTCTGTTGCCTTAACATGTGGAATCTTAGCACGAAGTCAGTGTTTCAAACAATAACTTGTTGAGCGTAGGTGGTGTATTCGCGAGGGGAAGCCCACCTCATAAAAATTAATAAAAATCATCAAAAACAGGATTTCGATTCAGAGTTCAGTATAACAGCAACCAAAGTCAACACTAGAAGCATCTATCACTATGGAATAGTACAACGAGCGGATGTGGAACAGAGACCAACGTAGTTGTCATAGAAAAGAAAGGGACAGAAACTATTTCCTATTATCGAGATTTTGTATTTTGGGAGGCGCAGCGGTGGCACCACATGCACCGTAACCTTGTGAGGCGAGTGCGCGTGAGGCAGGTCTGGGTCCCTTCCGCGGCCATCTTGACGCCCCCGCGCTCCCCAAACTTTATAGAAGTGCGTAGGGTGCCGAAAATCGATGCTTTCCCTAGCTGCCCTTACTTTCTGTGAAAGGCGAAGCGGATAAAAATGCTGTAATAACATCACGATAGAAACAGTCCTTTCAGAGCACCACTTATTGTGGGACAAAGCTAGAAAAATATTTTGCTCCAAGTCCGAAATAATTGCGCGATGTTGTTCGATTACCGCACACACATTAAACTAGAATCATATAGCATAAGTTGCGTCTGAATTCGTTACTTTAGACACTATATTTATGGTTAATTCAAGCCAAATCGATTATGGCGTAGTTCTTAAAACCCTAAATGAAAACAATAGACTAGCCTAAAGAAATCATCTTAAACTAAAATAAAGTCGACATTCGCAGTAAAACGCAATAAATTCGCGGCGGGATTTTTCCGCGCACTGGATCTTCAACGCACTGCTTAGCGCCTAGAGTTGAAATTCGAGCAGCAAAACACACTGTTCGATTTTCGACGCGCTGAGATGCACTCTGTTGGATTCTCAATCCTCGGTTCAACACCGAGAGTTGAAATTCCATTGCGCAAAAAAATCCCGCCGCGATTTTGTGACGTCTGTGTATATGTCACCGGAAAATAACAAGAACCGTAAATTTATAAATTTACTAGGAAATTTATAAACTTTCGTAGGATTCTAAACGAGAGATAAATTGTATTATTTTACGGCCACATTTTCGTAAATTGATAAACTTACCGAAATCACGCGTAAAATAATAAGTAAGCAATAACGCGCTCTGATTAGTTGAATAAGTCACGTGTTCCTTCTCGTTCCTCTCCACCGCCATTGTTCGCCAAAAAATATTATTTATGTTTAAATGTTGAAACGCTTACCTAATTAACAGTCACTCGCTTCGCTCGCGTTCATAAGGTCACAATGTAACCTAACATAACCTAACATCTGAGTAAGACAGTTAGGTACATTGTCAAATAAAATAAAATACATTTTATAGGGACACGAGCATTGCCACTGTCAGCATCGACCAATCAGAGAGTAGTGTGTTATTTTCCGTAGTTTAAAGAAGCGTAAAATTAAAAGCTCTTCTGTGATTGGTCGAACCGTTTAGAATCTTACGAATGGATATCCGTTAGTTTATAAATTTACCACGAGACGTCGCAAATTGATAAATTTGCGAAAATGAGGGCGTAAAAAAATACAATTTATCTCTCGTTTAGAATCCTACGAAGGTTTATAAATTTCCTAGGAAATTTATAAACTTGCGGATCTTGTTATCTAACGGTGACATATACATCGACTAAATGTAACGCTAGAAAGCGCTGACGGGAGACATTCAGATTCCTACAGCGAAGGGATTTGCATTTCATCCCTTTAGGGCCGATAGGGGTAAGATATTTTCACGGACAATAATGCAGGGAAGGATAAAGACGTAATAAAAATAAAAGAAGCTTCAGTTGAAAAGATTCTTGAATGACTTTGTAACAAACGAAATAAATAACGCTAATTAGGTGCGGGGACAATTTGAAGATGCTATTGTTATTTTTATTTAGCTTTTGATGACAAATAGTTTAGGTACTGTAACTGGACTTTTAATCTTTTTTTCGACGATCTCGTCAATGAAATGAATGACAAACTTTTCGAAAAATTTAGGCAATATTATAAGAGCTAAATGAAATACTATTCTAAATATTATGTTCTTGGGTATTAGGCATCTAATATGTTGCGCAGATTGTGAGAGGCAATCGAAGGAAACCGTTCGGGATAGAGAACGTAGACTATGGACTTCTGACGCCATTTTACGCACAAGATAACACTCACAATGAGTGACGCGCCACGCACATACACATCTAATTATAGACCCGCGAAATGAGCATGACTGAAATCACTCCTAAACATCATAATCAGTAGACAGGTGATGATAACAGCCCAACAATGAAAACTTACCTGCGATACCAACCAACAAAACAGAAATCTGTACAGAAAGGTTACTACGCTCGACGCACACTCATAAAATAAATACAGGTGGAAGAAATGCATTGAAATTGTAAATATGTACAATATACCTTTCATTACGCACATCCACCGTTTTCTAAGTGCAGGTAACAAACATTCTTTGTACATTTGTAGTAAAAAATGAAAGCTGGCGTTTTTTCTGTGGGTATAAAATGAAACAATAGGTTTGTGCAGATCGGGTTTGTTACCTTGCTCCACTAGTCCGAGCCCACCGCCCTTACTAATAGCGCAGTGGTAGTTAACATTGCTAAATTATTTTGTTACAAGGCAGCTGGCATATAAAATAATTTTGATGTGGAAATGAGAAGCGACAGAAACTTAAGGACCATTGTTGGTGCAAGAATCAGCGAAATTTTTCTCTATTTCCATGTTGACATTTCAATTTACCTACAACCTACACAGAATTTGTTGCCCAAATACAAAAAAGTTATACCGAAACCAAAATCAATTGTAACAAACCTTTAACCAAAATAGAATTCGTAATATTATTCCGAAGGTAGAATCAACAAGAGTGGAAAAATAAAACTTTATTTTACGAAAGTATAACTTTGGAGCACAACAGTTTAGTTTCTGGTAGATTAAAGGTCAACAAATTACAAACATTGAGCAACGCTGGACTGTTCCGGAGAAATCTACCTGAAATGAACGACCAGTTGCGGGCACACTCACTGGCAAATAAGTTTCATTGAACATTACAACAAACGAACAGCTTTTGATTTCGATTGTATTACTAAGTTGTCAGATTACTGGTCAAAATTATAAAACTGGTACTGAGCTACATCCCATTAGACTTCAAGCCGACCCAAACTTAGTTCACGTCGGCTAGCCAGACAATGATGATAGTTATCAAGTTAAAAATCTAATAAAATACAGGAGCTGAATGTCCGGAAATTTTACAACATCTATCAATCCAAAACAAATAAGATTGCGAAGAGGCGCCGTTTCTAAAGTTACACGCGTTATATATTTTCGTAATATGAATCATATTCATCTGTTGATTGGTCTTAGTCTAAACGAAATATGATATTCGTAGCTTCGTTTACTACGCTTTCTAGAGACATGACTAACAGAGATGTCCGTGGATAGGTCGGAAAAGAAGTGTTGATAGCAATCCTGACCTTAGACACTGGAGATAGTGGAATTAGGAGTAGTAGACATTAGTGTAGAATACTAAGAGGGATGTGTGTTGTTACACGAATGGGATAGAACAACAAATGAGTCTGAATATACGATAGACGAAGTCTGAAAGTGACACCTGTAACTGAAAAATTGTGTGGATATCGGCTGTCATGGTATGGACATATGTGTGAGTGGCAACTAATAGAGAAGTATGGAAGAAAATACATTTTTTTAAAGAGAATGATGATTATGAGTCATTTGTCTGATTAGATAATACTATAGGTCAAATTGTTTTTTTTTTTTGTGGAAAGTTGCAATATTATGACGATGGTATATGGTTCAACGACTTCATAAAACTCACTTTCTGGAATCTCCCACTGAAGTTAATTTGGAACAATATCAGTCTTTCTTCTTTCTTTCCAATACTTCAATCATTTCAACTACCCAAAACGCAAATAAATAAACTAGCCGTGTGGTCCCGGCTCCGAAAACCGTCCCATCACGTCCTACGGGTGTCGTAAAAGGCGACCGGCCAATCATGTGTGTACTAATATCAAATTGGGATCTCTAGTTTGATGGACTCATATTATTTGATTATTATACTATTATCCTACCAAAAACACAAGACGTTCAGGGTAAAGAGATTACTCCAATCCCTAGTTTCGTGTTATATTACGGACACGCGTATCTCAGGACCTGAGGGCTTACGTCAGAATTTCCGGAATGCGATGAATCTTTGCTGGCAAGTGTTTGACGGAACAGGAAACGGCTGTTATCCCAACGGGATAAACTGTTCTCTTTGAGATACCTTGCTTTAAGTGACTATTTTCTGTAAATTGACGGATTTCCACCGAGAGAGAATCTTGGTTTCTCTACGTTACGCTACGCTTACGCTATTAGCCTAGTCTTCAAACTTAGATGTAGGTTAAGAAGCTGTCATTAAGTTAACCTAGCGTAAAATTATAAATATTAATAATAATTATAACAAATGCCTACGAAGCAAGAACATCAAAGGTTTTTCAATGATCGTTTATGTGCCTAATACTATATTTTGTATTAAGAAGGCAGGCAGATACGTAAATAATTCCTGATGTAACGCTATGGAAATCAAGCAATGAGTCAGCTTTAAAGACATAATAACATAAACGATTATCAAAACCACTGATATCATCGGTATTTTCGTAGTTATCAAACAAAGGAATATTTGAGATGTCCGTACGTTTAAAGCTTTCTTGATGATCCTTCATGAGGAGTTTAGGAGGAAGGGAGTAAGGGGAATTACTAAAAGTGAGAAATATTCAAGTTACGAATGACTCAAATGGATAGATCATTGTGGAGCTGAATTTTGGGACAAGCAAATTTAAAAAACTACACATATATCTTTTCGTGTTATATTTGCTGTCGACATGCTAAGAAGACCGGTTTCCGTAAGCCTATCAGAGCTTTCATCAATTGGTTTCTCATTCAGAAACTAGGGCTAGACATTTTAAATCTTCGCTTTCTTAGACGGAGCTTTGCTAAAAGAGAACCTAAATCTTCGAGGATGTGGTAAAGTAACCGGAAAAAATTCAATTTTATTTAACGTTTTTTTTGCAATATGTAAGTCACTGTTAAGTTGTATGTGGATTAAAATTTAAAGTATGTTCCGGGACCGTAACAAATATGGCTTGACAGGATGTGTTCCTTCCCGTATTCCTTCAGGTGCCCATTTGCCAGGGTCTCGGTATCTCTTTCGAACAGTCTTGCGACCCTGGCAGGCATCGGTCCTAGCAGAGCCCTTCAAATACAACCCCCTTAGTTCATAAAGCCCGATGGTACAATTCTCTAAGTGCATACGCGTTACAATTGCGCATCATATTTTGTTCAACATACTGCCTGACAGCTGACCTGCAAATTGCAAAGAACTTAAGAAAATTTGAACCATCCTGTCGCTTCCCCTTTAACTTAAACTAACGCCAAGAGATAGCTAAGGGAGCCGAGTAAAATGATCAATGCACTCGCGTTTCGTACGACGTTTTTCAACACATCTGCGAGGAAAAAACTGACTTGTATTGTTCTCCAACGAACGGCCTGCTACCCTTGGGATAAAGTGAATGATCAAACGTTGAGCTATTGGTTCGTTTTTAAGTAGCACATTAATAGAGAAAGTTCACAGCAATAGTCAAATAAGACTTGAGTAAAAAATCATACAGAACTTTTCAGGTTCACAAACCACTTGACCTTTTCTCCAGTTTTAAACTTTGCTTTACACTACGTCATAGTTTTGAATGACGTAGGTAAACTAAGGTTTCTCGATCGCACTAAGGTTTCATTCTTTTGTTCGTTTAGTGCGTCAAAGTATTCGGTGTAGTGCTCACACACCCGTTTGAGTTAATTGGTAGGGTCAACAGCAACATTAGTGATGCATCATGCGTTGCCAGAATCGTAACAAAAACTACTGCGCTTTCCATGGTATTGATTTTACTCGTTCGTTATAAATGATCGGGACATGTAATAGACAAGTTCATAGATTCCGTTTCTATGTTTGGACTGATCGAGAACACGACTCCGTCGATTATAGCCTATCAAGACGATATTTTAATAAAATCCTTCACATACTGTGTTGTTACATAAACTTAGCGGAAGAAAACCCTGGATTCTAGTTAATTCACAAAGAATGTAATGCAACCATCTCTGTGCATAGATACAATTAAAAGGGTGCCTTACCGTATCTTAGTAACCCTTTTCGTTTATAGATTTTTTAAACAAGCGTGAGACGGAAAGCAGCTGACTCGTCCTAGATACTTATTTGACCCTAAAATTGCGATATGCGACTCTAAAATCGACAAACGAGACTCTAAAGTTAAAAAACAAAACATCCCTGAATAAATTCTGCACGAAACGTTTCAAGTATTGTCGATGTCGTAGATGCGTAGTACGGTAATATAGTTATATACGTATAATTGCGGACTCCGCATGAGGGGTGAACAGCGCTTGGCGCATGCGATCTCGCATCCCGAGGGGTAGGCAGGATTAGCTTGCTCGAGATTACGAGAAATATGCCCCCTTACACAGAGCTACAGAAATCAATAGTTTTACTTAATCAACACTTTGCCTGAAGCTCCTTTTTGTTTGAAATGGATTTGGGGGGGAAATTTTGACAAGGTTTTTGCCTTGATGTAAATAAATGATGATAGTGTTTTGTTATGAAAGAGTTGATTTGGTTTTGTATGGTCAAGAAATGTTCTAAATATAATTACATAATAGGTATTGATATTAATAGGCACTGTGTACTACAGGTAACCCATTAAGAATAACTTTGTTCCTAGAAATAATATCTTTTACTTACATATTACAATTCAGTTTGGCTATAACACAATGTTTTCAAATATAGTTTATATCTTACTAGAATTAGACACAGAACAAGTACCCACAAGCATCAACAGATTCCAAGCTAAAACCCACTTGGGGTTTGATACGTTGAAATGCCTTGATCTAACATTAATCTTATTCCAGCCAAAAGCTATACTTAAATTCCCAATATGACTGACGAAATGTTGGTGAACCTAATATAGGATACACCCCTGCCTAGCTCTTTCCAATCACAGGCATAATGTTATATTGATTTCCCAATATCATTCTTATTTTTTCAAAAACGAATTTAATATTACAATTACAGTGAAATATATCCTACACTGCAAGAATTTAAACATCAATAAGGATCTGAACATCATTCAATTTTATTGAATAAAATCTTCACAATATTACTAAATTGCCTGACTCACATGCCAATGCAATAGTCTCCGAAGACCTTGCACTGCCCCACTAAGGTCATTGATTCTCTTGTGTAGCAATTTATGATCGCACAGATCTAAATGAATATTCAAGACTGAATGTTGCAGCTAGAATGTTCATTTTCAAGTTTAGAACTATAAATATTTCTTAAAAAGTTTTCAACCACCAATATTTTGGCTCAGGTATTTGTAAATAAAGGTTCCTCATAAAAATGAGGTTGTACTTAACTTATATTAGATAAACATATTTAAAAAAAGAATTCTTACATGCATTGACAACAACAACAAAAACAAAAAGAACAGAAATATTAAAATTCATTCAATTTCAAGAATCAATACTCATTAAAGATTGCATTAGTAATACATTAAAATGTTGACTATTGAAATCTCATCATGTGTCGGTTATTCAAAAATTTGTACATAACTTTGCCACAGGGGTAACTGACCTCTCACCTCAATGGCTCTGTATGCAATCATGAATGAGTAAAATTATTTTTATTTGAAATTGGAACAAGGGGATCTTTTTAAGCAGGAATAACCAGAATTTTAAAACTTTGTTGTGACAGTAACATTAATGGTCTACCTACTCAGTTTTTTTTTTTTATTTACGAATTAGGTAAATATAACAAAATAATGAATCATATTTACTAAATATATTTAAAATATCTCTGTGGTTCTAAAGATTAAAATGTAAGACCGTTCTTGCTAAACCAATTTTTTTTTTTATTGTTATGAAAGAAAATCCCAAGACTCAAGACCTATATTGTAAGCCTACCTTGATCTTTGAAGAGGGAAACTGAAAAAGCCATGTTGTTATTGATTCTATGAAAAACCATAACTTTATTTGTCATTTCCTTAAAATACATACCTCCCTATAAATGTAAATTTTATCTGTTTACAAAATGTTTTTTTTTTTTTTGTATGGTGATACTATGTTTTTTCTTGTTTCACTTATAAACAATAACATTTATTTTAAGTTGACCTTTTAAAACTTCATCTGTTCTGTATTCCCTGGCTCCTTACCTACATTACTGGCTGCTCTTGGAAGGATCATGAGCTGGGATTTCTTCAGTTCTAGAGTTCTACCCTACTATTATTATTTATTTTATTAAACATAAAGGTACCCCTTAATTTGCATTTTACGCGTGCTATAATCAAACAGCGTGATAATTGCGTATCTTGCGCAGAGCCCCATCTGGTTGAATATTAACCGTGAGCACCGTATCCAGGACCTCTACAATGGAAATGCACGCAGAGATAAAATGAATCATCGCGGTACCTACTAATACTTACCGAATTGTCTTCAGTCCTTGTGGGAGAGTCGCTGAATCACACGTAAACATAAGTACTACGCAATTATGCGTACACACTATAAATTGTCCATTTAAAACGTATCTTATTTGTCCCGTCAAAGATAATTATTCACGAAAATATTTTCTACGATGCAGGTAGATTGCACAAAGATAGATTTTACAACGCCAATCAATATTTTAGCATAGAACATTGATTCTGATAATTTTATTGCACTAATTTTAAACACTGCTGAGCATTACAATAGCCTTTATTTCGCAATTATCGTTATATTTATTTATTATCATAAAATAACACCGTAAAAACATCAGCGGTGAATGAACGATCAATTGATTTAAAAAAGTTATTTAACTTGTTTATGGAAAGTTGACAACAATAGAGTTGGCAATCAGCCCAGAGACAATTTTATTTAGTCGATTAGTTCTCTAGTTTCTTATTTATTTATTTAACCAATTATGTATAGGTTGGCAAAAAAGAGTCTGTCGTGGTAACCATTGGAACTAAAATATTTTTTTGGTGGCAGCACTGCTTTGTTTATCATCAACAAGTAGCTAATCTGTCATTGTGTTATGTTCCCAGTTGTATTTTACTTATTTCTAATTAACTATCAATTATTAATGCTTTTGAACATATAAAAATGAATAAAACAATAAGGAGTAGTGGTGTGAGCTATGATATACTAAGTTTTCGTAACAAATTTGGCGGAATCTGAAGCGGAACAAATTTTGTCTCCGATTGACAATGTTTACGAAAGAACTGCCGACACGACAGGTATTTATCCAAGAAATGTATCTTTTGTTCAATGCCAGTCATTGTTTTTCCTTTCTAATACTAAGTTTTATCGGTATTATAAGTTTCAAGCCATTTTATTGTTTTATTTACTACTAGCTTTTGCCCGCGGCTTCGCCCGCGTAGATGTCGGAAATTATCGCAAGAGGACGTATTACCGCGGTAAGAATGTATTAATCCATTTTATACATACATAAAATTACGCGTTTTTCCCTTGGGGGTAGGCAGAAACTACGGAACGCCACCTGATACGATCCTTACATATCATGTGTGTTTGATGTACTTAAAATAAAACTAATAGTATTCAGTAAGAAGACTGCGACATAGGGCTGGATTGAATTGAATATAAGTCTTCCTGGTTTTTCTTAACGCTCCTATTCTACCTATATAAACACTCAGTTATTTACCAGACACCAAATTAAACATAGTTATAAGAAAAGTACTTTGGCCAGTGGCTTTGCCCGTATAGCTGTCGGAAAATATCACCCGGGAAACTACTACCGGGATAAAATATCTATGATATGCTATATATGGTAAGTATCCAGGATAACCAAAAATCCAAATCCATCCAAAAATCTAAACATCTAAGCCATATTTCGCGGTCTCTTACTTGGAATAATACAATTAGGTTTATTTTGAGTACTTCGAACACACATGATATTCGCATTTACTATGAAGCTAAAGTAATATGAATTACAATATTACAATCGTATTAATCCTGCACTACTTGACCACTACCAACCGGGACGGCCGGACGCGGGAAGGCCCGCTAGCCGCTCTGCGGCTATTTTATTATAATCTCTGATATCTTCTAAAATATTAATTTTAATGATATGCTGTAAAGTGCAATTTTGATCTACATGAAATGCACAATTTATTTAAGGTACTTAATTTCATAAGGATTAATGCTGTATTGCTTAAAATCGCATTCATAAATAAGCCATTATTTCTCGTAAAAAGTAAAGGATAAAAATGGTTATTATGGGTTATCCCTAAGAGTTAGACATATGCCATCGCGGACTTTTTTGTAGAACTTTTTAAGGTGTACAATACTGTAGTACATTATTTTGAGCTATTTCGTAGGGTTCAGCCAGCGTTCGCAATGTAAGCGCAAAAAAATGTGTTTATTTATGACATCACATTAGAAACCTCTAAAATTATTAGCGTTTCTTTACTATATTATGCATGTTATATACATATAAACCTTCCTCTTGAATCACTCTATCTATTAAAAAAACCTGCATCAAAATCCGTTGCGTAGTTTTAAAGATATAAGCATACATAGGGACAGACAGACAGCGAAGTGACTTTATTTTATAATATGTAAAGAAGATAAAGAATAGATTATTGAGGTTATGTTTTCTAGTTTGACAAATCGCGTGTACGTTAACTCTTGATGTTTGATACTTGAAATTAAAAAATGTACCTACATGGAATTAATATGATTGTCTTTATGTTTTTTTCAAGGTAAATCTCACAGTACAATTAGAGAAATTGTTAATGAAGGTGAAAAAAATTAAGGATTTTTTCTACACCTGGAGGAACACCAAAACAGTTGGCAGAAGAAAGAATTAGACGATTTTGATCTGTGTGCAATTAGACAAAAAGTTCAACACTATAACGAAACCGGCAAGTATTTTTTTTTTTTTGTTAATCGCGTACCACAATAATAAAAGTATAATTTATATTTATTATTTTTCAGGTGCCTGTTCTACGTAATATATTACCTATAGTTTGAGGAGACCGGTTGTAATGGGAGCCGTAAACGTGTAAGAAAGATTTTTACAATATTTAGATTTCATAAATAAGAAATGTAAAGCTGACACATCAGTGTTAATGGAAAAAATCTATCATAGCACTGAAAAGGAATTCAAGAATGATGTTATGTCACGTTTTTCTTTTTAAATAAAATCTAAAGTTTAGTGTGTTATTTCATTTTCATTGTCATGTGAATAGTGATAATGTTATGTACCCCGCATAGACATACATACCTGACGCCTTCATTAGTCAACTGTTCAAGTTTATTCGATATTGCCCGTACCTTTCGAATGCGACATGCTGTAGGTGGGTGGATCCGCCGTTTTGATTCTTTACTATTTATTTTGTATATTTTTTTAAACTAGTCGAAAATGCGTGCTAAACGCAAAAAATAAATAGTTTTTATAATAACCATTACTAAGCTATTGAAGGCACTGAAATCCAACAAGAGAATCAGAAGTTATCGATTTTCAAAGTTATTTAACTAAAATGGTAATGACGTTTATAACATGGTAATGACTTTTCTTTAACGGGAATGACAGTATGTTAATGGGAATGATGAAAAAGAGTAAATAACATATCTTTCTTCTATGAATCACTATAATCATAATAAAATATCACAAATCAACGATTGATACATACTCGTAAGTAGGTAGGTATAAATGTTCTAAACAATAACAACCGAATGGTATAAAGGTAACTTAAAAAAATCCTAACAATACAATTTTTCACTGATTAACCGATTTTTGGCTAATTCTTTGGAAATTAAGTCATTCGTACAATTAGTTTACTAAATAATAACATGTTTAGCTATAAAACAAATTAGGAATCATCGTAACAGCCCAGTATTTCTTTTATTGATGACAATATGAATGATCCCACATTGACGAACTTAAAAAAAAGTAGAAGAACTAAACAACATTGATGAACTTAAAAAAAAGTAGAAGAAGAACTAAACAAAATTTTCAAATTGCAGTCGACTATTCTTCGACAATCAATATTATAAATGAGATCAAAATTGAAATACTGACTAATTTGAAACACTACAACTACTTATAATATTAATTTTCATTTTTTTGTTAGTATAACTCTTTTATTAGATAAAATCTTTATGTTAGAAGGTCCAGCAGCACAAATTTTGTCTACAGTTGATGTGGACGCCTGCATCGTGTTAGTAATATTTGCGAATACTGCATTACCATAATCACTCTTCGTAGCTATGAGGGGTATCACTTTATCTGTATCAGGAATAGGAGACGAGCTCAAACTTTGCGGTATATTCATAAATCCAAGGTGTTTCCCATGGGTGCATATGATTCCGCAGTCACATTCAAAGCAGCTTGCATTTCGAAATGTTAAAGTAGGGATTCCCTTTTTCCACAACACTTGATGGACTTCTAGAGTTCCTTTGAATGGCTGCAAGTTTTTTGAGATTTTCTTCTCTATCTCACTGATGTTTTCTTCGGGTACATCAATTAGAGTCACATTTGTTATATTTTCTCGGCACACACGCATAAACTGGTCATAGCTGCCTACATCAATACCATGATTGACGCAGGAATCAACTGTCCTCTTTATTGTTCCCCCGACACCATCGGCAGCACCCTTGCCGTGACCAGCTTCAGTATAGTTCCACGTTATTGTTTTTATTTGTGGGAATTCTTTGTGTATTTGTGGAATCATATGAAATATGTATTTATTTTTATATTGGGAAGTCGGGGAATCTGTTTGAATATGTAAGGTGTCAATAAATGGGTTATCTTCGATGGTTTTTTGTATCAAAGGAACGATTTATGATTTTGGTTTTGTTGAACTAGTTGCAAAGTCAAAACTGTAAATTATTGCTGTGTGAAGGCTAACTTCTTTTCGATTTCCACCAAAATGCATGGATTGTACTTCTTTATTAAATTTTAATCCATAGTTTTCAGAAAAGTCTGCGTGAATTACAGCACAGTTAACAGGCGTTGAATCCTTTAATTTCTTCAAGCTAATATATTGGTTATGAATTTTGTAAATATGTTTAAAAAATGGTGGTAAACTTGCAATCAAAGCATTAATTAATTCTCTTGGTGTGACTTTTACCTCTTCTTTTTTCGTGATTGTTATAATTTTTTGGCCTTTTTTTGTTTTAACAGTTTCTCTCGTACGCATCCATTTGCAGTAAGTAATATCTTGATCATCAGAAAATTCCTTGAACTGTACTAACTTATCTTTACAGTATTGGCGCTCTCGCCTCAGACATTTCTCTTTGTATACAGAACAACACATAGTCTTTATTAATGCATCACAGTCTGGCTCATTTATTATAGAAGATGTTTTCAATGCTTTGATCATGAGATCAATATTTTCGTGAACGATGCACTTGCATGTGTCCCTTTGGGCATTCTTAGGAGTCAACACCCAAAACGGTCTATGCTTACAAAAAAAGCTATAACTAACTTTTACTTGATATTTAGTCATGAACTTCTGATGCAATACTTTTTGTGTGCTTGTCATGTAGCGTTTTTGCTTTTGTACTTTCAATCTTGTCATATACTCCTTCTTTCCTGCTCCCATTGTGCTGTTTAAGTCGTCAAGATAAAAGTTGCGCACTTTTCTTACCAACTGTCGAATTCGATTATCTTCTTTACCCTTTTCTTTATTTATCACTCTTTTAACTTTTTCAGCTGACTCTAATTTATTTTTTTCTCTATTCTTCTTTTCTCTCATACACATGTTAAGCTTTACTTTTAACTGCTTGTTCTCCTCTTTAAGCTTCTTTATTATTCTCATAAGGTACTTTCTTTTCTTCTGATCTATGTATCGAATTCTTCGAAGTTTTAAATCAGCTTGAGGAGATTGATTTATTTTTAAGGGATCTTCATACTTTGCCTCTATTTCATTGCTGTCTTTTACCGTCGCATCAATAAGTACACTTACCTCAGGGACCTCCGGATTTTTTTTAGACTCTTCTTTCTTATTTTCTCTGTATTTTTTTGAAGCTTCGCGCCATTTCTTCCTTTTTTCCCGTTGATCGCGAGGAGATAATTCATTCACGCTTTTAATTTTCTTTTGATCTTTTCTGTTCTGATATCTTCTTTTTTCTTTTTCCTTTTCTAACTCGTAGAGAACTGGATCTGCCTTGATTTCAGAGTATTTTATTCTTCTAGCAATCTTTTGCTTCTATAGCCGCTTATTTTCTTTGGATTTCTTTTTTCTGTCCATGATTTTTCTAAAAGAATAAACAAAATTTACATCAATATTTACATGTAAAAAAGTAAACTAGAAACAAATAAACTGTGGAGTTTTTAGCACGTTAATGGCTGTCTAGTTTATAGACTTGTTTAATAAACTAACTATTCGATTTCTTTTAAGCAAACACATTAAATAGGACTTATTAAAACACAGTATGTCATTACCATTCACTTATCATCATTACCGTTAACACAGAAAAAATGGTAATGATGATGATGGTTATGACGTATACGTCTTCTTAAGATTTTTATACCTAAATACCAAGCTGCAAAGCGCACAACAAGCCATTATTATGATTAATTACCTAAAAAATACAAATGTGCATATTTAAAAAAGATCTTGTTTTGGTACTTACCTGATTTTCTGTGGTAATGGTGATGACTTAAATAATTGACAAACTGTTCACAAACTACTGTTAATCGAAAAATTTACGTGTTCAAATTGACGTGCGCTCCGCTTCACTTCGTAAGAGAGACTGAGGGGACCGAGGAAAGGAGAGGTATCTTCCCCATCGCGGTAGGTAGTAAGAACATTCGAGAAATATAATTTTGACGGTGCCGAAACGGTGTTGACGAATTTCTGTGACAAAATTTATGTTATTTTTTATTATACGTTATTTGTTGTCAAATCACTTCATGATTTATTATGTTGTTTTAGATAATATGTACTTTTGAAATATAAGAAAAAAAACGGAAACTGCATTGTAATTTTTTCGAAAATAAATAAGGAAGTTTAAGACTCGACTTTTTTTCGTAAATGGTGATGACGTTTGGTGCGTGTTAACTGAAATAATAAAATAAATAAAGGTGGTTAACTATTTTAGAGAGCGGAGCCTTACGTAAAAATATGTAAGAAATGTCATGTAAAGTAAAAAAAAATTGCAGCTATGATATTTAATTTATTATTATCATATATTCGCCATTAATGGATTTCCGCGGATTGACCCAGGTACTCTCTGACTTCCGATTAGTTTCCGACAGTAAGCAGCTGTAAGTCGCCTTCTTGTCGACTATAAACTGTCAGCATTAAAAGGACTCGTTCAGTTTCATTCATGTCAAATTTGATACAGGCATACCAACCATCGAATGGTTGTGAATACCCTAGATGGTGGCCGCAAATGCGATTGCTGAACATTATGTCTTGTGTATCGGGTTCAATCGGCAATCCCTGAGTGTAATTTAATTAATTACAAAGTCTACAAACAGCCTATACATAGGACAAAATTTGCCCAGCGTTTTCTTTTCTTTCTAGCTCCATATATTTATAATAAATTTAATGTAACTCTAGGTTTTCGGAAATATAATTCTCACATATTTAAAAAGATTTTACGAAACCACTTACTCTGCTTAGATTATAATAGCACTGAAGACACATTAATAATTCTGAAATAGCAAACTCCATACATACATACATTCATACATACAGACACACTATCAAACATCACAATCACAATCAACCAATCAACTCAGCCTATCGCAGTCCACTGCTGGACATAGGCCTCTCCCATGTTGCGCCACAACACCCTGTCCTCCGCCTTCCGCATCCAGTCTACCCCAGCCACTTTCCTAAGGTCGTCGGTCCATCTAGCTGGGGGGCGTCCTACACTACGCTTGCCGATACGCGGTCTCCACTCCAGGACTCGTCTGGTCCACCGGCCATCAGTCCTACGACAGATATGGCCAGCCCACTGCCACTTCAGCTTGCTTACTCTGCGGGCTATGTCGGTAACTCCAGTTCTTTTCCGGATAACTTCGTTTCTGATTTTATCCTTCAAAGAGACTCCGAGCATAGCCCGCTCCATAGCGCGCTGAGCGACCTTGAATTTGTGGACCAGCCCAACTGTCAGTGTCCACGTTTCGGCACCGTATGTCATTACGGGCAGGACGCACTGGTTGAAGACCTTAGTCTTCAGACATTGCGGGCAATCACAGACAAGCCAAAATAGTAATAAATGTATTCATTTCATTGCTAAATTATTGTAAGTTTTTTCATTTGTTTCTTTTTAGGGTTCCGTTGCCAAATGGCAAAAAACGGAACCCTTATAGATTCGTCATGTCTGTCTGTCTGTCTGTCTGTCTGTCTGTCCGTCCATCCGTATGTCACAGCCATTTTATTCCGAAACTATAAGAGCTATGCTGTTGAAACTTAGTAAGTAGATGTATTCTGTGAACCGCATTAAGATTTTCATACTAAAGTAGAAAAAAAACAATAAATTTTGGGGTTCCCCATACATAGAACTGAAACTCAAAAATGTTTTTTTTCATCAAACCCATACGTGTGGGGTATCTATGAATAGGTCTTCAAAAATGGTAATGAGGTTTCTAATATCATTTTTTTCTAAACTGAATAGTTTGCGCGAGAGACACTTCCAAAGTGGTAAAATATGTGCCCCCCCCCCCCCCCCGTAACTTCTAAAATAAGAGAATGATAAAACTAAAAAAAATATATGATGTACATTACCATGTAAACTACCACCGAAAATTGGTTTGAACGAGATCGAGTGAGTAGTTTTTTTTTAAAACGTCATAAATCGTAAACAGTAATTTACCTTACATTCAATCAACTAAAATATAAAAATAAAAATAAAAAATATTTTTAAACCGAGAATACCTACAGGTTAGTACGGAACCCTCGGTGCGCGAGTCCGACTCGCACTTGGCCGGTTTTTTTTCTTTCTTATGGAGCCTATTATCTTAAGTTCTCACTCGTTTGTTACTATACGGGTCACAGCAATGAGGAATAAGACCCCACTGTAATACAGTATCAACTAGTACGGGGGTATTGTGACTGTTACTGACGGCTTTATATGTATATTGTAATGTGAACAGTATCTTATGCTAATAAATTGTGCACAAATAAATAAATATATAAATTTTTAAACTGAATAAGTTTGCATTATGTTATTATGATGGCACTCTTAGTTAAAAGGTTATTCTAGCGAAATAATGCGAAATCTACTAAATACAATAAAAGTAAAAGACTGTGTGGCTATCAAGTCTTGAAATCTGGAATGATGAGAATTTCCGGGATCTCGTGTTTGTGGATTAAAACAACAAGTATCTTATCACTTTTAGTCCTAGTATACAGGGTGGCCATACCTGCTAAGCAGGCGCCCTCATTTTTTCCAGACTCTTTTTTGCCAAGCTGTACACACATATATAAACAGACAAGAAGAAAAGAACAGAAAAAATTGTACAAAGGTGATGCTTATTTCTAAAGAAATCTCTTCCAGCACACCTGCTTCTGGAATTTGTTTTCCCATACCTGAGAACAATGTATTTCTTCTCTTGGGAATTTGGAATTTTGGTGATTTCCATGGCATTACTACTAAAGTGCAAAGTTGCACGGGGTACTGGGGCTTGACCTACTCAGGGGCTGAATCCCGGCTCAGTCTGCCTAGGCAACAATGCACCGACTTAGGGTACGAGAAGGTTTTCATTAAAGAAGAAAGTCAATATTGCATGAAAGCAAATCATACTATGAATGGTCATAGGAAAATTAACCAATCCTAGAAAAACTTTTTAAACCCCACGGTTTAAAAAGTTTTGCGCTGGCTACGCTCGCTCTTGGAGCCTTCAGCCTGGTTCCTCTTAGTTCTGTTTTTTTTTTCTGTATAAGCACATAGCAATAGCAGCGGTGGGTAGCAGTATGATAAGAAATTATTAAATACTAGCTTCTGCCCGCGACTTCGTCCGCGTGAAATTTTAGCTCCCCTGACCCTTCCCGTCGCATCGTTTTGCCTGCTAGTTTTCGTTCACTTTTCGTTGCTGCTTGCTCTTTTTGAGTTATAGTGGGTCAACCTTAAAAGATAGACATATGCTCTCACGGACTTTTTTTTAGAACTTTTAAAAAGGAATAATTCCGTAATACATGATTTTTGCGTTACTTTAACCGTTTACGCAGCGCACGCAACGGAATCTCTCAAAAGGAATAAATTTTCCCCGTTTTTGCAACATTTTTCATTACTGCTCCCCACCTCTTAGTTGTAGCGTGATGTTATATAGCCTATAGCCTCCGTCGATAATTAGGCTACCCAACACAAAAAGAATTTTTTAGTTCGGAGCAGTAGTTCCTGAGATTAGCGCGTTCAATCAAACAAACAAACAAACTCTTCAGCTTTATAATATTATAAGTAATAAGTATATAAGTATAAGTATAGAGTATAGATAAGTAAATAGCACATCTGCTGCAATGTCGTTTGCGTGGATTTCGTATTTTCACCTCAAAATTCCAACACCCCTTCCTCCCTTTTAAAAAGGTAGTTTTGAAAAAATTATTTAGAAGATGCGGGCCAAGTTTCAAGCGGTTAAAAGATTAAGATGTAAGTTTAACGAATTTCAAGCTAATCGGACCGCACGACCCTCCTGGTGATGGTGTGAATAACGGGCCTAAATTTATGGGACCACAGTGACGCTCTGCCACTGTCGACTTGACTCAAAAAATAATCAATGTGTTCAGAAAAAAAAAACCAATTGCACATAATATATCAATTTATTCACCAGAATATTATTGATTTTTATAGAGGTACGCTACTCGATTCAAATTGAACTCGTGTGTTAACTGACAGTTGCTGTCAATATTTCGCGCCAAATGAAAAGTAACCTATTGTGATTTGTGCGACTGCGTACGCCGCGTTTGTTTATCATATTTTTGAAAACAACGTAACAATTAGTTCTGTGATTAGTGTGAAAGAAAAAAATGTCTACTCCATCGAAGCGCCCGGCTTCACAGGCGTCGTCGGATGCTCCAACGCCGTCGCGGAGGACCCGCTCATCGCAACAACTTGTTGTTCCAGAAACACCACAGCGTTCCTCCGGAACTCCTTCAAAAAGTACGCTTTCCTTATTGTTACCTAATATTTCTTTGTTATAGTTATTTAAATACGAATAATTAGCACTCATTCAATACAAATTAACTTTTATAGTTGTACTTACTTAAAAACTTAGAAAAGCTTTCAGTTTTGTTTATAAAGATCAGTCTCTTGAAGACCAATGAGAATTTTCAATTTTGATAGTTCCCGTCACGTCTCTTGCAATACTGTTTAAAACCGACGGATACTGAAATTCGATCAAAATTATATTTCAGATGGCACCCCTAGCACACCGCGAGGGACCCCACAATCTCCTGGCACTCCTCGGAGGACGCCGCGCACTCCCGGCGAAGCACCAGGCACATCACCAGCTCGTGCCATAGCTTCCAGTCCACTTGGTATGTGTTTATCAATAGAACTGAATTGCAACTGGCTGAAAGTAACAGATGAACAATGTTCCTAACTACACCAAAATAACTGGATATCATGCATGGGCAGTCTACGCAGCAGTTGGATGTTCCAGGGTGACAATAGGCTTACTGCATATAAATAATTAACTTTATTCTGTAAATAGGTATCGAACAAAGAACACCAAGGACATAGATTCAACTTAGGCTTACAACAGTATTTAGGAAATATATATAATCTAGCTTGGATAGATCGAATGGATCTTAGCTTTTTTGTTACAAATTTTTGAACAAAAAGCAAAATATCTCTAGCAAATAAAGCAGGACCATCTACAATAGAAATCACTTCTCAATTTATGTAAATATTGTTGGACATAAAATTCCTTAAATTACTCACTAAGTAGTATAAGCATTTATAAGCATTTCTGCAATTATGCTTGTGTAGAAATGCCCCAGTTTTTAATAAATTTTAAACTCTTACTAATGTTATTTAGTTATCACCCTTGTGTGTGAATGCTGACACTACTTAATTCACACTTTATTGCATGAAAAATACATATTTAATTATACTTGATGTTATTATGTAACTTATAACTGAATGAGCATGTTGAGTATTTTTTATCATACACCTGATTTGTTGACAATTTTTAAATACATTCAAAGATTATTTCTAAAAATAACCTGAAAATATTTTTCATTATCCAGGTACAGACATAGACATGAGCTCCCCTCTCAACTACGGTACTCCCAGTTCTCTGAGCACCCCTCGCTCAAACTTACGCGGTGTCATGACACCTGCAAGACAGAGAGCTGACCTGAAAAGCAACCAGCATGGCCGTAATGTACCGGCGCCTAGTGCTCCTACACCTACTAGAAGGGTAAGTAATGCATTTAGCAAATTAGTCTCCCAGTATTACTAAAACTACAAAATTAAGCCAATTTGTACTTTTATAGGGGGTATACCTTCAGGGCTTTATTACCCTAAGTTTACCATTCGGGTTCATATAACAAAACAAATAAGTCAGCTCATGAGATAGCAGATTATTAAATACAGTAAATTAGACAGCAGTTAATCAGGTTCATGGAAATAATAGGTTGTCTGAACCCCTTCCCTACTTGAAGCTAG
This sequence comes from Aporophyla lueneburgensis, assembly GCA_932294355.1. Lineage (NCBI taxonomy): Eukaryota > Metazoa > Arthropoda > Insecta > Lepidoptera > Noctuidae > Aporophyla > Aporophyla lueneburgensis. The sequence continues at coordinate 8,880,569 of OW028748.1, read as the reverse complement.
TCTAGCCTCTTCCTATGTTGAGGTTGGCTTCCAGTCTAACTGCAGCTGAATATCAATATTTCTGATATGTCCGATAGCGACTGCCTATCAGATCAACACAGTACTGGGTAATACAATGCCCTTTAGTAAGTAAGAGCGGTTGTTAGACTTTTCGGCTACTGACTTGATGATTCGACGATTGCCAAAGACCCACAAATGAGAGAGGAACAGCTTAACATGCTGTTTGGGCATGTAGGAGGGGTCTTTGTATGTAAAGTTGGTCACCCATTCAAAAACCAACTGCTGCAAGCTGCTATTATTAATTAAGCCCCTCTTCTCAAAGGAGCTTAGTGCAAACAAAAAATAATGTGGTTACATTTCGTCTTTATTATAAATATTAAATTACTATTACACAATACTATAGCTGAACATGTTTGCACAATTTCAATTTGTTAGATAGTTACGTATGTTGGTAAATAGATCTACGAGGGGTAGCTTGAGCCATTTCGCTAAACAGTACAATGCAGGAAAAAGGACACTGATCTTGAAGCAAAGTACCATTGCTTTGTTGACCTCTGATTCATTCATATTCGTCATTTCTGTGAAAGTTTTTCTGAAGTCTTCGGTTGATGCGCGCTTTTCTCTCTGTAGAAAAAAGAAAAGTTTAAAATATTCGAACACACACTAGCAGAGAGCTTGTAGACCTCGACCTGGCTGCAGACAGTCCAGGAAAGCAGGAAAGCCATCCTTTAATGGTAGGGTAGCCAGTAGTTCATTACGCCTGGACAAGAGCGGCCTGCACCTCATAGGACACTGCTTGCTAAACAAAACACTTCTACACAATAAGCATAACGGACAGTTCTCTATTCAGGGATTGCATGAAGGCTGAGGAAACCATTGCGCAAGTGCTCTTTGAATGAACAAGCGTCACCCAGATTAGGACAGAACCCGTCTGGACACCAGATCTTATACAGATCTTCTAAGAGGAGCTGTAGTTGATTTCTAGAGGGAGGTGGCCAGGTTGCAATAAACACCGACAGTCAGCATGGTCTACCTGAAGGACTAAGTGCGGAAACCAAACCCTGTAACGTAAATCATAAACATTTATGTTCAAACAGATTTTAGTTATTCTTAGTTTCGTGCAGCTACCAAACCTAAAGAATTTACAGGTCGCCACCAAGGGGTCAGAACCGTACTATGATTAGTACTGTTTCAGCATACTATAGAGTTTACTAAACTATCTAAAAATGAGCTCTTTTATCAACAAACTATGTACTCAGCCTATAACAGTCCATTGTTGGTAAATTTTCACGAATGCTGCAGCTACATTACAATAACGGGAGTTACACTTCGCGCGCTCTCTGTTGTACAGCGAGACGTCGAGCGGTGTGCAAGTCCCAGCGCGCGAAGGATAGTTCGCGTTATCACGACAATGTAGCCGTCATATTACACTAGATGACACCTAAATAAAAGCCCCCTAGAATTCCTATTTTCCGCTCAGCCAACCTTTGAAAATCCAACCGCTTTTATGTAGGCTTTACTAATGATGTCGCCTAGTATTAGACAAATCGGGCAATAAGCTCGCGTACCTTAGCAAAATCCACGTTGAATGCGCAAGCCCGGCACAGCGGACACACGATGTAATCCGGCTTCTCCCGTATCCGCCAATACTGCGTCAGGCACTTCTCGCAAAACCTGTGACCGCACGTCAAGGCTGCCGGGTCCAGGATCGATGACAGGCAGATCCTACAGCTGCTGAGTATAGACGAAGCCTTTTCATTCAAACTCGTAGCAGACTCAAATTCGCTTCTAGGATACGAGGCTTTTATCTGCAAGTCACATCCGGAATCGCGCATTTTCCTAATGATTTTTTTTTTGTCACACACTACATTATTTTGTATTTTTCCATGATTTTACAGAATAATAAGTCATGTCAGTTGATGATTTGATTTTTTATGTTGTCAATCGTTTTGTAGGTTTTATTTCGCTGAAGTGTAGTAATAGGTTGAATGTCACCAGAGACTTAAAACCGAAGTTCCCGATTTCCCAACAAGTATTTAATTCATTTTCTTTCTTCTTGTACTTATTTTACGTTTTCTCGCATCTCTTATGGCCCTTAGATTCAAAGTTTTTTTTTATTTTTTTATTAGATTGGCTTGCTTCTTACCTATGTCTCGCCTGATGACGATATACACCATATTACAACCATAAAAAGTCAACAGCCTTACTATTAAAGCCTGTGGAAAAATAAAAAATGCCTCACTGCAGGCCAAAGGCCCTATTTTTCACTTCTCTCTAGACCAGTTCTAGTTGAAAGAGTTATCTCTGTCTGGGTCTACCGCGATGTCGCTTGAGAGGCACCCATTGGGTTGTATGATTGACTCATTGGTCGTCTGGCATGCGGCAGATGTGTCCAGCCCAACCCCATTCTAGCATCACAGCTTTCGAATTGTTCCAAATAATCAAGAGAATTTTAAATAAAAGTAAACATTTTCACTTCAGATCGACGACACTGGCGCAGAGGTAGCATCAAGCGAGCCGCAACTGGTCGTGTGGGGTACAGACGTAGCCATCGCTGAATGTCGCGACAAGTTCATCAAGTTCCTACAGAGGTTTGTGGAACCGACTGCTCTGACTAACGAGCCGCTGTATGAACAGAAGTTGGAAGAGGTGAGATATATATATTACTTATAAGCCTATGTTTCGAGTGGTGCCGGACGTAAAGAATAGGACCATCCAATTTCTTCCTGTGCAAACATTTATCTATCGGTGCCACTTTCAGACTTCCTCTTATGTACTTATGTCTTATTCTATCCATTCGTGGAACGCCACACATCCCTCTTAACATTCTCATCTCAGCTGCATGCAATTTCATTCTTCTCCCATCATTTCCCTTTTGTGTCCCAAAATTCTGACCCATACAAGACAGCAGGTCTAACCATGGTTTTATATTATGTTCCCTCTTGTTGCTTCGATATGTAAGATAAAAAACCATTCAAAACAAGAATAAACATAAGACTTACAAGCCAGCAGAGAAGAGATGAGCAGTCTCTTAACTACTGACTACTACTGGTTTATGATTTCAAAATTATTTGCCAAACTTTTATCTATAAAAGCTTGTTTCTTTTTCAGATAAATACACTAGAAGAGCCATTCCTGGATGTGGACTGCAAACACATCAATGCATTTGATTCCAAATTGCATCGTCAACTTGTGTGCTACCCTCAAGAGGTAAGTTTTATAACAAAAATAGTATAATTCATACATTTTTCAATGCAGAACAGAACTTTAAAAAAAAAAAAAGCCTGATCCAAAGAAAACTTACGCCCCAACATTACAGTTCTCAACAGCTACCCGGAATTCGCCCTCACAGACACAAAACAAATGGCTAAATGCCGAAGTACACTTCTGTACTCCATTATTCATTATTCATTATTCATTTCTTCATTTATCTATAGTCTATACTAATCACAAAGCCGAAAAGTTAGTTTTTTGAACGCGCTAATCTCTGTAAGTTCCACTCGGATTCCAAAAAAATATTTTTGCAGTTGATAGCCCAATTCTTGAAGGCTATGGGCCTTTATTATCTCGCTAGGACTTTTAGTAGCCAGACAAAAGTAAAATAAAAGTCATATATAACACTAAGCGAGAACGAAGTTTAACGCGAACAGACGATGTGATGCGACGGGGTGGGTCGAGGGTCCTAGAATTTAAATATTAAGCGGCCAGAAGCTAGTTTATTATACACTCAAAGAAATAAAGGCTATGTTAAAATGTTATTGTGTAGGTGGTCCCAGCATTCGACGCGGCAGTTAACGAGTTGTTCTTCGAGCGCTACCCGGCGGCGGTGCTGGAGCATCAGATACAGGTGCGGCCCTTCAACGCGCCGCAGCGACACATGAGGGACTTGAACCCTGATGGTAACTAGTTCGTTACTTACCATTGAGGAACGTAAAATGTCCTTAATTTGATATTCCAAGAAAATACAGTTCAAATCAAATCAATCTCAAATTTGAATATGTATCTTTAAGATTCCGAAATGTATTCACGGTCAACACAAAGCTATACAGTTTAATAACTTGTGTCCGGCCGGGTTCAGCCAAGAAATCAGGTCTTGGCAGCAGTTTCAGTTTCGGCTATAAAGTGGCCCGACCGAAACTGGCATATAGCGTTTGTGAGCTGTTGGTAATGGTAGAATACGAAAGAGTGTCAGAAAAACTTTTAAGAAGAATGAGATAGAATTGAGCATCTGAAAAATTATAAATAATGTAAACTAATTAAATGACAAATCGCTTCAATCGAATCTAATTTGTCCAGTTTGTTCATCATTATTTTGACAAATTAGCACAACATCTGGCTATTATAATATTTTTCTTTGCATAGAAACAATCTGATAATTGCAAACTCAGTCTTTAAAAAAAATGTTTGTTACAAATTACGAAAAACTATAGATGTCTTAAAATAATGTCAATTAATAAACTTCATTTGTTTCGGTATCGGTTTCGACCAAAACTAGAAGAGGAGGCGAAGGTTGGGTTCCGATAGAGTACGTCTTTCGGTCGAACACTATCAATAACCATTTCATCTTCCAGACATCGACCAACTGGTAACTCTCTCCGGCATGGTGATCCGCACGTCCAGCATAGTGCCGGAGATGCGCGAGGCGTACTTCCGCTGCGCAGTTTGTGGTGCCGCTGCCACGGCGGAGCTAGAGCGAGGCCGGGTACCGGAGCCCGCGCACTGCTCGCACTGCAACACCGCGCACTCCTACAACCTCATACACAATAGGTCGCATTTCAGCGATAAGCAGCTCGTTAAGTTGCAGGAGTCGCCTGGTGAGTACGTTATGGGTATACAAGCAATGAATCTTTACATTAGCCAAATGCGTACGTAGATCGGCTTAGCAGTTTGATGTTGATTATATCAAAATCAAAATCATTTTTATTCGCTTAAATAAGGTACAGAAGGTTGGTAAAATATATGAATTTGTTCTCTTATTCTGCCTTTAATTTCGGCATGCAAATATAAGCTAAAATTACACATTTCTTATTAATTTAAATTCAATTATAAATCACAATCATGCCGTCATTAAGTAGATAATCCCATTAAAATTGTATTACTGAATTAAATAAATGTCAACATAATAATAAAAGAATAATAAAAGTAATAATCATAAATGTCAATCATAATCATTTCAATAATGTGAGAGATTCGCCACCCAATAATATAAGAAAAATAATTCAAAGTGACCGTGCAGTTTATAAAACTTACAATTTATAACCTAAAAGCTCATATACAGTGTATTTTGATTTAAATTGATCATTGAATACACCGGTTCGCGTCCAATCACCGAAGTTAAGCAACATCGGGCGTGGTCAGTACTTGGATGGGTGACCGCCTGGGAACACCACGTGACGTTGGCTTTTTCCTTTTTATAAAATTAATAAAAACAGTTTCTCAAGTTACCAGTCATTAAACAAGTAATCCCATTAAAATTGTATTATAGAATTAAATGACTATGTAATAATGAAAAACTAACAAGCTTAAATGTCAATAATGGGAGAGATTCGCTACAATAATTATTGTAGCGAATCTCTAGAGGACCACATACTGGAGGCCGTACACTCTGGAAGACTGTGGACTCTCGGTAACTACTCTCAAGCACCCGCACTCTGGGAAACTACTCTGAAGCACCCGCACTCTGGGGAAACTACTCTGAAGCCCTCTTGAAGCGTTCTACTGAAGCCGGTCAACTCTGAAGCCCTCTTGAAGCGTTCTACTGAAGCCGGTCTACTCTGAAGCCCTCTTGAAGCGTTCTACTGAAGCCGGTCTACTCTGAAGCCCTCTTGAAGCGTTCTACTGAAGCCGGTCTACTCTGAAGCCCTCTTGAAGCGTTCTACTCTGACAGTTTACCCTTTTTCATTTAATAAATTGTATCAGATCTGCCTTATCCATTTCTTTCACTAAGCAGATTCGTAACAGATCAAGCTCTCAGTAAAACTGCTAAACTCCTAACTTAAAATATTATTTATTTTCGTCACGTCACGTCAATCAAGTGTGATAATATTTTAAAATAAACTAATAAATATCAACTGAAACCTAGCTTTACCTAGCTTGGATTAATAATCAGAGAATAACCTGAGTTTATCTAAAATACATTGTACTAAAATAAAAATAGATTTTTGAGATATAACACATTTTTAGGCCAGTAGCCATAGCAACCGAACAGTGAAAAAACAACGACTTAGGTGACCGTCGCGTATTACACAATGATGCCATGATAGATCATACAAATAAACGGACAATCTCGTTTTGTAAAGAGACTTTTGGTCACCGGATTGCCACAATTCGAGGTCCTTCCTATATTGGACGGAAGATCAATGAAGCCAGTTTGCGTGTCTCCCCTATATAAAAATGTACTCTGTGGTGTCTCCCGGCAACGGTTGCCAGCGCTGCGCTAAAATGAATTGGAGGCGCGGCGCCCTAGGCTGCCAGTGCGACTGCGTCGGGTCGTTCCCGTCACCGAAGTGTCACACAGACATTTAGTGTTTTTGTTATTTAGTTTGTTTTATATATATTTATTAAAATTTAAGTAAAATAAGTAGGTTAATGTTTAGTGGCAGCAGCGATGTGGTGGAAATTAGTGCTGGTCAACCTTCAGCTTCGCTAAACATCCTGGAAAGATGTCCGCTGTGTACCCAGGCACGGTTTTTTAAAGGTAAGCGGGGTCTGAATGTGCACATTGGAAAAGTACACAGACCACTAAATGCACTCACTTCAGACCCTGTCTTTACATCAACACCTACAACACCAGCTACATCAGATGACCCGTTTTGGAAAACCCTGTCTAAATTCAAAAACTCTGTACCAGTTTTGAAGCGAGTTCCCCGCGGGGCTAGACCGCTTGTGGCGCAACACCTAGCAGGTTGCGTTCGTCTTGCCGCCCGGGAGAACTCAAAAAGTGCTTGGGAACAGCTGCTCACCTTCCCTTACAGAGTTCTACATGCACGAAAGAATTTGGCAACCAAAAAGACTTTAACAGCGCAAATTAAAGAAAACTGTAATGTTTCGGCTCAAAATTTTGATTCAAAATTACAGACACAGAGACATACCTCTTCAAGAGGTATTTCCCATCTTGTAGAGTCAAAGTTAGGGGAAGGTGACATTAGTGGAGCAGCCAGGATTCTTTTCAGTAGTGATGTGGTGGCACCGTGTTCTCCAGAAACGCTCGCAGCTTTGGAGAGCAAACACCCTGCCCCAGCGGATAACCTTTCCTTTCCCGCCCCACCTGACCCGGATAATGCCTCCCTCACCATTTCAGGTCGAGAGTTGGTCACAGCCGTCTGTTCCTTCCGGAGTGGCTCCGCTGGCGGTCTCGACGGTCTGAGTCCTCAGCACTTAAAGGACCTTATCTGTTCAGGCGCCGGGGAAGCTGGTGAATTGCTCGTGAAGGAGCTCACGGCTCTGATTAACCTTATGCTCTCCGGCAAGGTGAACGAGGCCGTCATCGACGTCCTGTACGGGGCCAATTTATGCGCCCTGCGTAAGAAGGATGGCGGCATTCGTCCCATTGCCGTGGGAACTACGTACCGGCGTATGGCAGCCAAAATTTGTTGTAAATTTTTTGGTGAGGTGGTTTCGGCAAAATTTCAGCCCCTGCAGCTAGGTTACGGCTCCAAAGGGGGCTGCGAGGCTGCCGTACATGCCTTATCGACCTACCTAAATTCTGGCCAAGGAGAGGTTATCCTGAAGGTTGACATAAAGAATGCCTTCAATTCAGTTAACAGGGACACCTTGCTGGCAGAAACTAAAAAAGAAATACCCCAAATTTTTAGTTTCCTTTGGCAATGTTATAGACACCCATCTAAATTACTGTATCGGGACAACGTTTTGGAATCTGCAGTTGGCTGCCAACAAGGTGACCCCCTCGGGCCAGTGATTTTTAGTTTAGCAATCCATCCAATTATTCGAAAGCTAAATTCCAAATTTAACGTTTGGTATCTTGATGACGGAACCTTGGGAGGCGATGTAGAGACTGTCTTAAATGATCTTAAATTCTTAAAAAATGAACTTCATTCCATTGGCCTTGATCTTAACCTTTCAAAATGTGAACTTTACTTAGCGGACAGTACTGACAGACATCTGACACTTCCCAAATTTAATGCAATAGCTCCTGATATTCAAATTATTGAAAAAAGCTCGCTTCGTCTCCTTGGGTCTCCAATCTTCGAGAATTCCTTTTCCGTTTTTATTGACGATAAAATCCAAAATTTCAATGACGTTTCGGAAAGATTGTTCCAAATTAACATGCATTCGGCCATCACCTTAATTCGCTATTGCTGTTTCGGCCCCAAATTAACATACGTCCTTCGCGCTTCCCATTTATGGAAGCACACTCACTTATTAGACAGAATGGACCAAATTATCCGGCATACATTAACCTCGATTTTAAATGTGGCCATGGACGACCGAGCTTGGGCACAAGCTACTCTTCCCATTCGTATGGGAGGCCTCGGCGTCCGCAAAATTTCTAGTATTAGTTTACCAGCTTTTATATCCTCGGTCCACGGTACTGAGAAATTAATCAGGAAAATCCTAGCCCCCACACTGATTAATTTTGATGTGCCGTGCTTCACCGAGGCTATAGATGCCTGGAGACTCGCTTGCCCGAACACTGAGCTACCCGGTAATCCATTTTCCCAGAGACGGTGGGATGAGCCGCTCTGCAGAGTAATACAAGACAATTTACTCAACACGTCTGCTACTACTGCGGAGCGTGCACGTCTGCTGGCTGTGGGTAAGTGGGAATCGGGTTTATGGCTTCATGCACTACCGTCGTCGAATATCGGCACCTTGTTCGACGACACTACTTTCCGCCTCGCTGTTTCCCTACGTTTGGGAGCTCCGTGTTTTTCTCCTCATCGCTGTCACTGTGGCGAAGTTGTCACCAGTCTAGGACACCACGGCCTGTCTTGCAGCCAAAGTGCGGGTCGATTAGCGCGGCACGCAAACATAAATGACATCATCCGACGAGCTCTTGTCACCGTCGGCGTTCCAGCTGTATTAGAACCCAATGGCTTGGCACGCGACGATGGCAAGAGACCGGACGGTATGTCCTTATTTCCATGGAAGGTGGGTAGGCCTTTAGTGTGGGATGCAACGTGCGTCGATACTCTTGCGCCATCCCATCTTCCTGGCACGGCGTGCTGTGCTGGAGCCGCTGCTGCGGCTGCGGAAAACCTCAAGCGGCGTAAGTATAATAACCTTGTTGGTAATTATATTTTTGAGCCGTTTGGGGTTGAAACGCTTGGGCCGTGGGGTCCGAGTGCTCTTAGCCTATTTAAGGATATTTCGAAACGGCTGGTGGACACTTCCCGTGACCCAAGAGCTGGTTTTTACCTTGGCCAGAGGCTAAGCATTGCCATACAACGTGGTAATGCCGCCAGTCTCTTGGGTACTTTACCAGTCGACAGCGATGCGGATGACTTTTCGACGCAATTTTTTTTTTAATTTGTAAATAGTTTTAGTTAGTTTAGGTTGTATTTTTTTCCTTTATTAATTTAAATATGTAATCCATGAAATAAATAAAGTACAGTGAACAAAAAAAAAAAAAAAAAATAATTATTTGAAATGGTCGTGCAATTAACAAAACTTACAATTTATAATCCAGAAACTCATGTACACTGTAAAAGTATTTCTCAATTAAAAACCTCGTCAAATTATTTTTAAATCTAGAAAGTGGTAGCGTTTTTATGGAATTCGGTATTTTGTTATACAATTTTATGCACATAATATAGCTGCTGTTACCTGTAAGTGTGAGATTCGTCCTCGGTTTAAATAACTTATTAGTATACATAGATCGTGGGGCATAGTAGTTCGTTGCTTGCTGGAAAAGTTTCTTATGTTTAAAAACAAATATACAGCATTCTAATATATAAATACATGGTAGCGTTAGTATTTTATATTTCCTAAAGAATGGACGACATGACTCTACTTGCTTCAACCCAAATATAGCTCTTAGACACTTTTTTTGCATTACGAATGCTTGATCTATCTCCACACAACGACCCCACAGGATAACACCATACCTTAGAGTGGAGGTTACCTATGTAGCCATGGAAAGCCGTTATTGCGGCATTTCTGGATACCTCGCAGCTAATGTCTCAGAGGATATATAAACTTATTTATTTTAACACAGATGTCATTTATATGATTTTTCCATGAACAAAATTTATCTAAATTGATTCCAAGAAACTTAACAGAGTCAGCTTCTGCCAGGGCGACCCCTTTATAAGATATATTTAGGGCCAGCGGTTTTGATCTATAGGTATGAAATTGCATGAATTTAGTTTTATTAATATTTTCTTTTAAATTATTAGTCTCTAGCCACTCTATAGTTCTTTGAAGAACGATGTTTATTTCTTGTTCGTACGAATTTCTATCTCGTCCTTTAGTTATAATTGTAGTATCGTCAGCGAATAGTACACATTTATGATTTATAACTTCTGGGAAATCATTTATGTAGAGCAAAAACAATGGCGGCCCCAAAATACTGCCCTGCGGCACGCCATATCTATTACACATAAATGAAGATTGGAATGATTCTAAGGTTTTAGTTTGTTCATTATAATTCGTTACTTCCACTGATTATGTCGGACAAATAAGATTCCAGCCAGTTATATGCTGTTCCTCTGACTCCATATCTGGAAACCTTTTCCAATAATCGTTCATGAGAGACGTGATCAAATGCTTTACTCATATCCATGAATAAAACTGTAACAGGTATTTTCTTATCAATACAGTCCGTTATTTCTTTTTAACCGACGAAAAAAAAAGGAGGAGGTTATCAATTCGACGCGTATATTTTTATTTTTATTTTTATGTATGACCACGCATAACTTTGTACATGGTAGTCCGATTGTGATAATTCTTTTTTTATTGGAAAGGGTATACTCCCAAGGTGGTCCCATATAAAGGAAAACAAAATCGAACCCTAAGGGTTGGAAAACAGGGGATGATTGATTGTTCACTCACTGATTGTAATGTATAACCACGCATAACTTTATACAGAGTAGTCCGATTTTGATAATTCTTTTTTCATTGGATAGGGTATACCTTGCCAAGTATTATTAGTACATTCAAGCCACAAAAAATATAAAATAAAAACTTTTTAATAATAAATTAAACCGCCGAAAAAACTGAAAAGCAAAAAATAATAAACCTTAATATTTTGAGTCGGCGCTGAAAAATCAATGAACAAAGATCACTCAAAGCGCCGACTCATAATTTTAAGGTTTATTATTTTTTGCTTTTTAGTTTTTTCGGCGGTTTAATTTTTTGTTAAAAAGTTTTTTATTAATTGAAAGGCTGCCAAAGATGTACTTCTATTTTGATTTTTATAGTTATTAGAGCTTTATTGCAGCTTACGGTAAAGTTTAGAAATTGTCACGTAACGAAAAGGCGTTAAGCGACTTTTTATTCTGTAAAAAACTTTTTAACACAGTTTTTTCGGCGGTTTAATTTTTTGTTAAAAAGTTTTTTATTAATTGAAAGGCTGCCAAAGATGTACTTCTATTTTGATTTTTATAGTTATTAGAGCTTTATTGCAGCTTACGGTAAAGTTTAGAAATTGTCACGTAACGAAAAGGCGTTAAGCGACTTTTTATTCTGTAAAAAACTTTTTAACAAAAAATTAAACCGCCGAAAAAACTGAAAAGCAAAAAATAATAAACCTTAAAATTATGAGTCAGCGCTTTGAGTGATTTTTGTTCATTGATTTTTCCGCGCCGACTCAAAATTTTAAGGTTTATTATTTTTTGCTTTTCAGTTTTTTCGGCGGTTAAATTTTTTGTTAAAAAGTTTTTATTTTATATTTTTTTTGTGGTTTGAATGTACTAATAATACTTGGCAAGGTATACCCCATCCAATGAAAAAAGAATTATCAAAATCGGACTACTCGGTATAAAGTTATGCGTGGTTATACATTACAATCAGTGAGTGAACAATCAATCATCCCCTGTTTTCCGACCCTTAGGGTACAATTTTGTTTTCCAAATTTATATGGGACCACCTTGGGAGTACACCCTTTCCAATAAAAAAAGAATTGTCACAATCGGACTACTATGTACAAAGTTATGCGTGGTCATACATAAAAAAAAAAAAAAAAAATATATACACGCGTCGAATTGATAACCTCCTACTTTTTTTTTCGTCGGTTAAAAAGACAAAGAGAGAGTGAGGTAGTTTACGACAGTACTGAAGCCGAAAGTGACAAGATGGCGCCTGCACAAATCTTATTTTCATGGTTGTTGTTTTTATGGTTTTCGAGTGTGCTGAAGCTGATAGTGAGGTCAAAATGAAAGTCGAAGATGGTGGCTGCAAACATTTTAAAATTTTTCGTCATGGGTCTCGTTTTCAAGGTTTTTCGGGGTGCTGAAGCTGATAGTGAGGTCAAAATGAATGTCCAAGATGGCGTCTGCAAACATTTTCAAATTTTTCGTCATGGGTGTCGTTTTCATGGTTTTTGAGGGTGCTGAAGCTGATAGTGAGGTCAAAATGAAAGTCGAAGATGGTGGCTGCAAACATTTTAAAATTTTTCGTCATGGGTCTCGTTTTCAAGGTTTTCCGGGGCGCTGAAGCTGATAGTGAGGTCAAAATGAATGTCCAAGATGGCGTCTGCAAACATTTTCAAATTTTTCGTCATGGGTGTCGTTTTCATGGTTTTTGAGGGTGCTGAAGTTGATAGTGAGGTCAAAATGAAAGTCGAAGATGGTGGCTGCAAACATTTTAAAATTTTTCGTCATAGGTGTCGTTTTCAAGGTTTTTCGGGGTGATGAAGCTGAAAGTGAGGTCAAAATGAATGTCCAAGATGGCGTCTGCAAACATTTTCAAATTTTTCGTCATGGGTGTCGTTTTCATGGTTTTTGAGGGTGCTGAAGCTGATAGTGAGGTCAAAATGAAAGTCGAAGATGGTGGCTGCAAACATTTTAAAATTTTTCGTCATAGGTGTCGTTTTCAAGGTTTTTCGGGGTGATGAAGCTGAAAGTGAGGTCAAAATGAATGTCCAAGATGGCGTCTGCAAACATTTTCAAATTTTTTGTCATGGGTGTCGTTTTCATGGCTTTTGAGGGTGCTGAAGCTGCCAGTGAAAATAAAAATAATCAATCAATCTGTTCCTTAACTTCTCCCGCATGTACTTCCGCAGACGACATGCCAGCCGGCCGTACGCCCGCGACCGTGAGCGTGTTAGCACACGGCGCGCTAGTAGAGGCCGTCGCGGCCGGCGAGCGCGTCAGCGTGACGGGCGTGTTCCGCGCCGCGCCCGCCAGCGTGCACCCGCGCAAGGCCACGCTCAAGGCGCTGCACAGGACGCACGTGGACGCGCTGCACTACAGGAAGGTGCACAGCGACAGGCTGCTGGAGACGGAGGAGGGGTACGTACATATATCTACACTAGTGTCTACTCGCCCTCTGTGGGATAGAGGCCAGCCTGCACCCGCGCAAGGCCACGCTCAAGGCGCTGCACAGGACGCACGTGGACGCGCTGCACTACAGGAAGGTGCACAGCGACAGGCTGCTGGAGACGGAGGAGGGGTACGTACATATATCTACACTAGTGTCTACTCGCCCTCTGTGGGATAGAGGCCAGCCTGCACCCGCGCAAGGCCACGCTCAAGGCGCTGCACAGGACGCACGTGGACGCGCTGCACTACAGGAAGGTGCACAGCGACAGGCTGCTGGAGACGGAGGAGGGGTACGTATATATATCTACACTAGTGTCTACTCGCCCTCTGTGGGATAGAGGCCAGCCTGCACCCGCGCAAGGGCACGCTCAAGGCGCTGCACAGGACGCACGTGGACGCGCTGCACTACAGGAAGGTGCACAGCGACAGGCTGCTGGAGACGGAGGAGGGGTACGTACATATATCTACACTAGTGTCTACTCGCCCTCTGTGGGATAGAGGCCAGCCTGCACCCGCGCAAGGCCACGCTCAAGGCGCTGCACAGGACGCACGTGGACGCGCTGCACTACAGGAAGGTGCACAGCGACAGGCTGCTGGAGACGGAGGAGGGGTACGTACATATATCTACACTAGTGTCTACTCGCCCTCTGTGGGATAGAGGCCAGCCTGCACCCGCGCAAGGCCACGCTCAAGGCGCTGCACAGGACGCACGTGGACGCGCTGCACTACAGGAAGGTGCACAGCGACAGGCTGCTGGAGACGGAGGAGGGGTACGTATATATATCTACACTAGTGTCTACTCGCCCTCTGTGGGATAGAGGCCAGCCTGCACCCGCGCAAGGGCACGCTCAAGGCGCTGCACAGGACGCACGTGGACGCGCTGCACTACAGGAAGGTGCACAGCGACAGGCTGCTGGAGACGGAGGAGGGGTACGTACATATATCTACACTAGTGTCTACTCGCCCTCTGTGGGATAGAGGCCAGCCTGCACCCGCGCAAGGCCACGCTCAAGGCGCTGCACAGGACGCACGTGGACGCGCTGCACTACAGGAAGGTGCACAGCGACAGGCTGCTGGAGACGGAGGAGGGGTACGTACATATATCTACACTAGTGTCTACTCGCCCTCTGTGGGATAGAGGCCAGCCTGCACCCGCGCAAGGCCACGCTCAAGGCGCTGCACAGGACGCACGTGGACGCGCTGCACTACAGGAAGGTGCACAGCGACAGGCTGCTGGAGACGGAGGAGGGGTACGTATATATATCTACACTAGTGTCTACTCGCCCTCTGTGGGATAGAGGCCAGCCTGCACCCGCGCAAGGGCACGCTCAAGGCGCTGCACAGGACGCACGTGGACGCGCTGCACTACAGGAAGGTGCACAGCGACAGGCTGCTGGAGACGGAGGAGGGGTACGTACATATATCTACACTAGTGTCTACTCGCCCTCTGTGGGATAGAGGCCAGCCTGCACCCGCGCAAGGCCACGCTCAAGGCGCTGCACAGGACGCACGTGGACGCGCTGCACTACAGGAAGGTGCACAGCGACAGGCTGCTGGAGACGGAGGAGGGGTACGTACATATATCTACACTAGTGTCTACTCGCCCTCTGTGGGATAGAGGCCAGCCTGCACCCGCGCAAGGCCACGCTCAAGGCGCTGCACAGGACGCACGTGGACGCGCTGCACTACAGGAAGGTGCACAGCGACAGGCTGCTGGAGACGGAGGAGGGGTACGTATATATATCTACACTAGTGTCTACTCGCCCTCTGTGGGATAGAGGCCAGCCTGCACCCGCGCAAGGGCACGCTCAAGGCGCTGCACAGGACGCACGTGGACGCGCTGCACTACAGGAAGGTGCACAGCGACAGGCTGCTGGAGACGGAGGAGGGGTACGTACATATATCTACACTAGTGTCTACTCGCCCTCTGTGGGATAGAGGCCAGCCTGCACCCGCGCAAGGCCACGCTCAAGGCGCTGCACAGGACGCACGTGGACGCGCTGCACTACAGGAAGGTGCACAGCGACAGGCTGCTGGAGACGGAGGAGGGGTACGTATATATATCTACACTAGTGTCTACTCGCCCTCTGTGGGATAGAGGCCAGCCTGCACCCGCGCAAGGCCACGCTCAAGGCGCTGCACAGGACGCACGTGGACGCGCTGCACTACAGGAAGGTGCACAGCGACAGGCTGCTGGAGACGGAGGAGGGGTACGTACATATATCTACACTAGTGTCTACTCGCCCTCTGTGGGATAGAGGCCAGCCTGCACCCGCGCAAGGCCACGCTCAAGGCGCTGCACAGGACGCACGTGGACGCGCTGCACTACAGGAAGGTGCACAGCGACAGGCTGCTGGAGACGGAGGAGGGGTACGTACATATATCTACACTAGTGTCTACTCGCCCTCTGTGGGATAGAGGCCAGCCTGCACCCGCGCAAGGCCACGCTCAAGGCGCTGCACAGGACGCACGTGGACGCGCTGCACTACAGGAAGGTGCACAGCGACAGGCTGCTGGAGACGGAGGAGGGGTACGTATATATATCTACACTAGTGTCTACTCGCCCTCTGTGGGATAGAGGCCAGCCTGCACCCGCGCAAGGCCACGCTCAAGGCGCTGCACAGGACGCACGTGGACGCGCTGCACTACAGGAAGGTGCACAGCGACAGGCTGCTGGAGACGGAGGAGGGGTACGTACATATATCTACACTAGTGTCTACTCGCCCTCTGTGGGATAGAGGCCAGCCTCTATCCCCGTTTGGAAGTGGGGGGTTAGAAAGAGACAAAAACTAGCCTTTGTCACTCTCCATCCCTTCAATTATCTCCACTTAAAAAAATCACGACAATTCGTCGCTCCGTTTTGCCGGGTATCTGGTATCTTAACGCGTATGCTTAAACTATGGCCAATAGTCAAGTGCAGACAAAACATTACCGAATAAAACAAAACATAATCCCAGACTTGATTACGTTTAGTTGACTCCAACATTATATTTTAAGTTCCGTCACGAAACATCTTATTCTTTTCCACAGCAAAGAGCACCGCTTCCCTCCCGAACGCATCGAGCTCTTCAAAGAGTTAGCATCTCAAGCAGACAGCTACGAACGTCTAGCGCGTGCCATCGCGCCCTCTATCTATGAGAACTTGGACATTAAGAAGGGATGTCTGCTACAACTGCTGGGAGGAACCAAGAAGAACTTTAATGCCGCTGGACGGACACATTTTAGGTGAGTTACAATTATTCTGATGATTATAAACACATTGTTTTAAAATCAAAAGTCATTTATTCAAACTATGCTGGGAGTCGTCAGTTTTTGAACGTCAAAATTACATAAGACAGTCCCCCAGAAATGTATGCCTTACATCACTTCCTATAGTTAGAGAGCTGGCGAGCATTTCGGTATAATGATTTGCACACGTTTCACGTCGAGGTGGATTGCAGTTTCAATCATTACGAATTGATTTGGTCCAATCAATTAAGGTCCTATTTCGCTGCGTTTTCGCGTTACAGCGGATTGAAGTTGGTTAAAAAAATCGGGGTATTAAATCATTTGCACATGTATGCCTCTGCAGTTCATGGTCACAATCATCTTGAAAACGACGAAAATCGAAGAGGCAGACATTCAGGACTCAGCATTTTCATGGGACGGAGTTGTAAAAATGTTAAAAAAAGCTCTACTAAGTCATTTGCACGCGGTTCTCATTGCGCCCATTCGATTCACTATGACTCTGTGGATTCGAAAAAACATGTGGCAGACACTGCTCACTGATTTTCAGCTGTATAACTGTTTGAAATTCACAGAATGAAGAGACAGCGGGTATTGCATGGGATTATTGTTATTTTTTATAGTTTTATTCTTAAAATTTTGTTTAATATTGGTGCCGATTCTGTTGTCACAAAATTCTCTAAACTAAACTAATAATCACTAAAATTTGGTTTATTCCTGTCAAACGACGATTTTGAAATAGGCTAAAGTGACACAACTTAACTATATTTTAGTTTAACAGCACTAAGATTGCACTGAGTTATTAGTTTAGTGATAATGTCAATTTTGCTATTCTGAGTTTGCCGGTTTTCACCAAAAATGTTGACTATTATAATTTATTTTAACAAAATCTGACTATATTTAATCGCGATTAAAAAGGTGTGGAATAAAACTAGTGGTCATGAACTAAAATTCTCAACAACGCCTCGCCTTCACGTGCAAAAACAGTTCTGTATTTTTTATTTTCTTTTTGCTTATATCTTGTAAATGGCGTGTCCTATCGCAAAAATAATGAAATTTTCGACCCCCTTAGTAAGCCCCTACATATTTAAATCTCAACACGTGGGTAATATTTTTTTTATATTTTTCTAACAAAAGTGAAAAATTCCATATAAAACACCCAGGCTGCTCCCGAGCACGTGCCTTCGTCTCTCAAAAAATTCATTCTACGCAATGCACTCACAAGTACAACGTTGCGAAACCAAAAGAAAAAAAAAAATACTACGCTGAGTCGCTATTGTCAAATTCAATTTTAGTCGTGTCAAAATAATTTTTAAATTTAGAGATTTTTCCTTGCAGAATAGCGTTACAATTCTCATAGCCAAAAGTAAGGAATTTTAGAGATAGTTTAGTTCGTGTACAACAGGATCGGCATCATTATCCTTTAAACTCACGGTAACGATTAGTAAATTTACAACGCAGCGCCACCATGGTGGCAGACGAGGTCCTTGATGTTTCTTAGGGTATAATTATCACTATTAATAACGTCTGCCTTGTGTGCTGATCATATAGAAATTTAGCTCGCCAGCTCCCTAACTACTACCTAACCTAAGCAAAACTTAATACCTAAACGACATAAACGCCTTTTCAGCTAATATTTGTAATCTTGTCTTAAGTCTTGAACGATTTACAAAGCTTATTGTTGATATCGGCCCGATTGGTTATTTGAAAGATAATAGATGGTAATGGAAGGGCCTTGTAAGTCTGAGTTGACAACCTAGCCATAATTGCGAGTCTTTGATCTGAATGCTCCGATATACCG
Organism: Aporophyla lueneburgensis; assembly: GCA_932294355.1. Taxonomy (NCBI): domain Eukaryota; kingdom Metazoa; phylum Arthropoda; class Insecta; order Lepidoptera; family Noctuidae; genus Aporophyla; species Aporophyla lueneburgensis. The sequence goes on along the minus strand of OW028748.1, from coordinate 8,862,101 downwards.
TCATCATGTTCAGCCTATATTGTTCTCAGTTCTGGGACACTGATGGGTGGACAGAGGGAATGGGCCGTAATCTACCACAGGGGCCCACGATGTTTTCCTTCACCATGTTGGTGAAAGAAAACATTCAGTGGTCATGAAATTATTTACACGAGTTACAACTCGTAAGTCGGGGCCGATGCCACTGGGCCACCACTGCTCTCACTGCGCTGATATACAGTACCCACGCTATATTGAAGAAACGCGTTTTTGACAATACTATTGAAGTTAGAGTTTACCTTTATTTTTGTGGGTGGGAAATCATCAAATGACGTCTCCCGCTCTGGGTGGAACGGAAGGGCGTGTCAGACTTTTACTAAAACTCACCCGTGTTCCTTCAGTTGCCTATCTGCCGGGGCCACGGTAACTCTTTCAAACAAATTCCGCGACCCTGGCAGGAAGTTAGAGGTTACCTCGGTTGTTGCAGTTTGCAGCAACCGAGAAGTTCAAGACCGATCACATTACTTTTTACTGCCGCAGGTCTGAGATCAACATCCTGCTGTGCGGCGACCCGGGCACGTCGAAGTCCCAGCTCCTGCGCTGGGTGCACGCGCTGGTGCCGCGCGCGCAGTACACGTCGGGTCGCGGCAGCTCCGCCGTCGGCCTCACCGCCTACGTCACCAAGGACCCCGACACGCGCCAGCTCGTGCTGCAGACGTGAGTACCGCCCAGCTGGAGCCATACACAGGCACATGATAAATCTGTGGTATTAAGGTAAAAGGGGATAAGTCATAAATATTGAAAAATGAGTTATTATCATAATTCGATACTAAACATTAATATCTATTAAGGTAAAAAGGAGATAGAGTCGGTATTTGTATTACAAATTTTTTAAACTCAAATTGCAAAACGAGTCTAGTTATAAACAACAAAATAATAAAAAAGTAAAAAGAGTTAAGTTTACTCATCTCAATATTGCGTACGTAATATTTTTTATTTTTATATACATAATGAGATAAGTCGACTCGTCTCTAAATGGGAATCGTCGTATTCCGTCAGTTGCATTTTTCGCACGAAGTTGACGTGTTATGACCTGCATAAAAAAATCATAATATTGTGTTTCTAGTGTTTAAGAGTGTTGAAATTCTTAGAAATGAACAGAATTCAAAGTGAAAGTCAAAGCATTTACTTCAATTAGGCCCAAAGAAGGCACTTTTTGATGTATTATGGGCATTGAATGATTACAGCAAACGTTCGGCGTATTTGTCAACGCATCCGTAATACATCAGGCGAACCTAAAATAAGAAGTACGAATATTATTTACAACTTAAAAGTAAATGAAACTTTGAAGTTTGTAAGGGCTGTTTTTTGAAAACTTTTGGAGTTTCTAATAAAGGTGTCGAGGTAGTAATAAAAAAATATATTTTCAGGAATCAGGAATTTCAAGCCCTGATAAACGTGGATCACATATGCCTCCTAATAAAATAGGGGATGAAGCCATGCAGATTATAAAATATCATATAAATTCATATCCGTTATACGAATCGCATTATAGCCGAAGTCATACAGGGTTTACCGATCTGTCGAAACCCTCTTTGGATACCTGCAATACGTATGACTCATACAAGATGAAAATTATACTAGCTTTACCGCTAGATTCTGAAACTTTAAAGAGGGACCATGATATCCACCAACTTTAAGCTGACTCAGCTTATTCAATAAAAAAAAGACAAAGAAGAGTCCAGTGACGTTAAAAAAGTTTATTTTATATATTATATTAGAGTATAGAATCCAGATGATTGGTATAATCTGGTAAAAATTACGAGTACAAACATTTCCATCATAATAATGACAAAGGATATGTTTTTGAACTTCGCAAAATTGTTTAAAGGGCCATTGCAGCTACGAAAAGTAGATTTATCGGGTGAGAAATTCATTTGGCATGATGTGAAATGGTTTAGATTTAGTGGCGCATACGAACCAGAGGTAAATTCAATTTAAAACAAAATTAGACTACTCAACCGAGTTTAAGGACATTTCTTTCTGTCGAAGGGGCAAAGCAAATGAATCTTTTAATCCCGAGAAATGCTATGAGTGTCAAGTACATATTGGGCACGCCACAATTGCGGCGGTCACAGCGTCTTCACCTTCCGCCTGACGCAGGTTCTCACCGGGCGTGGGTGCTTTGGTGGGTTCCTGTTCAGGATAAAGAGGGAGGAAACGCCCGGGTGTTTCCATTGTGAGGATCATCTGGAGGACACGGTGGAGCATACGGTGGTGGTGTGTCCTATCTGGGCGGAGCACCGCTGTGTCCTCGTGGAGGCGATCGGCGGCAGTGACCTCTCGCGTCCGGCCCTGGTGCGAGTCATGGTACGGAGCGAGAGAGCATGGGAAGCCGTTACCTCCTTCTGCGAAGCAGTAATTCTCGCGAAGGAGGAGGTGGGGCGCGTGAGGGAGTGGCAGTCTCTGCGCCCTCACGTCCCTATCCGCCGCAGGAGGAGACGCCCTGGGCGTCGAGAGTCAATAGCAGACTCCCGGCCACCGTAGGCGCGAGCTTGCAGGCGGCGGGCAATGGGTATCTCGCCGCCCGGTAAGGACCAGGCTCGGATCGACGGCGCGTAGTGTTCCACGCGCGCCTCAAAGAGATGTCAGCAGCGCTGAAGGGGTCTGCTAGGACCGATGCCTGCCGGGGTCGCAAAATTGTTCGAAAGAGATACCGTGACCCTGGCACATGGGCAACTGAAGGAACACGGGTGGGTTTTAGTCAGTAAAAGTCTAACATGCCCTTCCGCTCCGCCCAGAGTAGGAAAAGTCATTTGATGAATTCCCATAAAAAAAAAGTACATGCCTATAAGCCAAGAAAAAAAGAAAGACCTTTAAGTATTCTTCACTTAGTTGACAATAGTTGCCATGACTTCAACAATAAATTACAAACTAGTACAATCACAAGTGACATAGATCCCGATATTGAAGAGTTCAACGATATTTAAGTTCCCAGTATTTTTTTTTTGTCAGCATGGCCTATTTAACCATCCCAATTTATATATTAGTTTATAATAAATAATAATTCCAAATTCTATAAAAAAAAACTATGAATAATAAACGAAAGAAAGCAAATTAAATAAATATTGCATAGAGATGAGTCAATAATATGAATATAATATTTTTGTTCTTGATAAGGAAAAAAACTTTTTTACAAAAAAAAAAAACAACCGACTTCCTTAAAAACACTACAAAGTGAAAAATAACTTTAATTTCGGGAGTCGGTGTCTTAGGATTTGTATTTAAGGTTTTTGCCACCGACTCCCGAAATTAAAGTTATTTTTCACTTTGTAGTGTTTTTAAGGAAGTCGGTTGTTTTTTTTTTTTGTAAAAAAGTTTTTATTTTTAAATTTTTAGTTTTGGTATCTACCCCGCACTAATTCCAAACAAACAATGCATATTAATGCGATAGCAGAAATCGCGGTTGACTTGCCGTCATTTTTTAAAGAGTTCCGGTGTCTGTCTCCAGAACTCATCATCAGATCTACATGAAATTTATATGGGACCATTTCGAAATAAACCCCTTTCGAACAAAAAAAGAATTTTGCAAATCCGTTTATATATGACGGAGTTATGGCCGAACATACATAAAAAAAAAAAAAAAAAAAAATATAAACATCCGAATTGATAACCTCCTCCTTTTTGAAGTCGGTTAAAAATGAGACATGTCAATTATTTCAATTAATAACAAATACAATTATGTTTTCAAATTACGATAAACAAGAGGCAATATTGTTAAATGAAAATAGTAACAAATTTGTAGTATGTATCTTTTAAATTCTTGATTATATACATTTATCTTTTGAAACGAAAGAGCGTATTTTTTCCTTTGCCTCTGGTGAAAAGTTGTGTTTATTGACTTATCCCCTTTTACTTTAACACCACAGAAATAGCTGTTTCATCTTTACCGGAACGTGAAGTAATTTGTGGTCGGGATATTCCGACGAATGTTGAATCCTGGCTGTTAAAAATACACCCTGTAGTACTTACAGAAGGGTAAGCGCTAAGGTAGCCCTCGAAATTCAAATTTACTCACATTTCTTGCAGTGTCAGGTTGTATGTTGAACAAAATGCCTCACGACACAAATTATGATTCGCGACCGCAACCGATCATTTATTTTACAGATTAGTCGCGACGATAGCTCGTGGTGAATGTAAATAAAACTTGTAGTGGACTGTATAACATGTAATATGATGAAATACGAATTTACAAGATGGTACAAAATAAAATGGTCGGTTAAAATATGGACAAGAGAAGTATAAGAAAGTAATATGCGCAATCGCAGCCGTGCGTGGAGGCCTGCGCCCGGCCGTCGGCAGGTCGGCGACCCGTAGTCCCCGCACCTCTCGTTCACTGCCGCTGGGCGCGCGGCGATGTTGAGAGATATCACTCAACACAGATTGAAATCAATACCTACAACTCTCAATGCCATTGAATGACTATATAGCGTGTATAATGTGTGTGTGTTTAGTGTGTATAGTGAGTGTATGTAAACTCACGCACAGACACTATGCACACTAAACAGTGTGCATAGTGTCTGTGTGTATAGTGTGTGTGTGTGTGTGTGTGTACAGTGTGTGTAGTGTGAGTGTAGTGTGTGTTTAGTGTGTATTTGCCTGTATATGAGTCCTGTGGCTTGAATTAAACTATTTTTTTTTATATCACAAAATTTAATAGGATCAAATGAACTAAGACGGTTGTATTGATTATTTTAATGATTATAATTCGGTATAGACATATTTATAACAGTCACAAATCATACTTTGATCAACCTAGAAACTGACCTGCTAATTGCAGAAACGTAAGAAAATATGAATTGCGCGGGCTAAATTCGGTCCATTTTCCCATGTGAGTAGGCAGAAACATCAAGTTCAACAGTCCTTAGAAATTAGAATGAAAGAAAAATAGTTTATTCCGCATAAATAAGACAGCCATTATAAAATTTCATGCTCCTTTGCTTCGTCCACGTGCATGTTAATTTTACATCGGATTTTTTCCAGCGGAGCATTGGTATTGGCAGACAATGGTATATGCTGCATCGATGAGTTCGACAAGATGAATGATTCCACGCGCAGTGTGTTGCACGAAGTAAGTACTACATTTTCATATTAATTTACGTTTGGGTCACAAGGAAGAACACAGTTTCATTCATACTTTGGCTTATTTTAAACACCTCAGTAATAACTGAGGTTTTACTGTAATCTATACTAATATTATAAAGCTGAAGAGTTTGTTTGTTTGTTTGATTGAACGCGCTAATCTCAGGAACTACTGGTCGGAATCGAAAAATTCTTTTTGTGTTGGGTAGCCCATTTATTGAGGAAGGCCCATGTTTTTATTTTTTTTGGGTTTATTGGGTTTTTTAGGGTATATAACATCACGCTACAGTCAAAAGGAGCGGAACAGCAAACCAAAAAAAGACGAAAACTGGCAGGCAATTCGATGCGACAGGAAGTGGACCGAAAATTTGACGCGGACGAAGTCGCGGGCAGAAGCTAGTAAACCATAAATTCATCAACTAAAGCATACGATAGCGTAACAGAATTCTTGACAGAAATGAAGACTGTTTATACAATAATGTTTAAAAGAAGAATAAGAATATGTTTGGGTTAATGTTTTCATTTTTGTAACTTTTCATGCCTACTGGTAAAATATGGCTGAACCGTGAGCTGAACCTATATTAGGATGTACTATACCTATATTTGCAAAATAAAATATCTTTATCTAGATCCTTTCCAAGCTTGACGATGTATTTACTATTAAAAATCCACTAAAACCAAGTTGCAGAACAATTTATTAATCTCAGAAAATGATATTTGTGTTCTAGGTAATGGAACAGCAGACCCTATCGATCGCGAAGGCGGGTATCATCTGCCAGCTGAACGCTCGTACATCGATCCTAGCCGCCGCCAACCCGGCCGAGTCGCAGTGGAACAAGAACAAGACCATTGTGGAGAATGTGCAGTTGCCCCACACATTAATGTCTAGGTACATTACAGCTTAATTAACGTATTTTAGAAATATTACCTGCCAAACCCGATTTTAGGAGGAACTAGTTTCGCCTAGGCCAAACCAGTTCCCCCTACACGCGATAAGACAAACAAGTATAGACCTATACAGTAAAGACAAAAGAAACAGCATGTACAGCCTACTAAACAGTAAAAAAAGTAGCGATGTAGTGTCACAATATCATTCCAATTTGAAATTTTAACCATTGTAAACTGTTACATAGAAACACGTAGAGTCATTATGTTGATCATTTTTTTAATACTGTTACAAGCTGGGGTTCGGGATAAATTAATAGAAACCAATTTACCAAAACACACAACACAGTTTAATTAAATAAACACAAATATCGTAACTACAAGAAACGTCACTTGGAATCGCTTGTACTGTATCACTCGAATCGTATTCGCTCGCTTCCGAAATCGAACTGTTTAATCCCACTATTCGACAATAGATGGCAGTAGCGTCTACGTACAATTTCGTGTAGTACTTGCTATTCAATAACAGATGGCGTTAGCGTGTCATTTCCAGTAGTTTCTAACACTGCTCCGACCTTAGATGGAATTAGCGTGATGTTTCTAGACTTTTCGATTTACGTCACACTGCCCCTTTCCGAGACGGAGTTAGCGTGATGTTTCTAGACTTTACGATCTACGTAACACTGCCCCCTCCTTAGACATGCTCGTCCCGAGCATCATTATTCCCGTAGTATCGTGCCAATCGATCTACATGGACAATTTTAGGTGCAGTTCGCATACCCTTTTGTATTCGGTAAGTGACGTCGTTGATCTTGGTCACAATTCGGTACGGCCCGTCCCATTTTGCCTGCAGTTTAGGGGACTTTCCTTTGCTGCGCACTGGGTTATGCAACCACACTAGCGAACCTTCGTCGAAGCCAGTATTGTTCATCTTCCGATCATAACGAGTTTTCATTCTCTCGGACATCTGTTGGCCTGATTCTCTGACATGCTCATATACGTCATTCATCTTGTTGCGCAGATCATTTGCATAATCTGTTATACTCCGTGGTGAATCAGGGGGAATGCCGGTTATTAGATCAGCTGGTAACCTTAGCTCCCTTCCAAAGTTTGCGAAGGCTGGCGTCACAGTTGTACTCTCGTGAACTGCACTTCGGTATGACAGAAGAAACGGTTGTATGTGCTTGTCCCAATCCTTTTGTCTGCTTGCTACAACTTTTGCCAGATATCTTTCCAACGTCTGATTAAATCTCTCTACCATTCCGTCAGATTGTGGGTGGTATGAAGTGGTTCTGGTTTTGTGAGTACCCATAACCCGACATGTTTCCTGAAACACTTGAGACTCGACATTCCTTCCTTGATCGCTGTGGATTTCCAAGGGTACCCCAAACCGACAGAAGACTTCGTGGACTAATTTATCAGCGACTGTTGAAGCTTCTTGATTAGGGATGGCAAAGACTTCCGGCCACTTGGTGAAGTAATCCATAACAACCATGAAATATTTATTTCCACTTTCACTTTCAGGGAATGGCCCAGCGACATCTAGTGCTATCCGTTCCCAGGGGGCTCCCACGTTGTACACTTTCAATGCACCCCTGCTGCGTGTGTGTGGCCCTTTTACCGCTGCACAACTGGTACATCTGCGACACCAGTCCTCCACATCCTCTCGACAATGGATCCAGTAAAACCTTTCTCGGATCTTTAACAAAGTCCTTCTTACTCCCATATGACCTCCTGAAGAACCATTGTGGTAGAGCTGTAGAACTTCTGGTACCTTCGTTTTTGGGACTACCATTTGCAGGTGGCAGCTATTCCCTCGAGCATTTTCCCATTTTCGGCACAAGACACCATCCTGGATCACCAAGCTCTCCCATTGTGCCCAATAACTTTTGGTGGTGGTACTCATCGCTGCAACATCACACCATTTCGGTTTGTGAGCATTAGCTTTAATCCACTCGAGAATTGGCCTGATATCTGTGTCACTCTGCTGGCCATGCCGTAAGGTTTCCTTCCACGCGTCACTAAGGTCCGTTCTTAACATCCTGACTGGTACTGTTTCCTTAGCTTCTTGCCTGACACAATGCTTACAGTCTTCAGGACAAGATCTTCTTGATAAAGCGTCCGCGTTACCGTGAGACTTCCCACTACGATGTTCAATTGCGAAGTCGTACTCTTGTAGCAGTTCAATCCATCTCGCCACTTGTCCTTCTGGATTCTTGAACTGCAACAACCACTTTAATGCAGCATGGTCAGTTCGCAGGTGGAATTTGCGTCCAAGCAAGTATTTGCTGAAATGCTGCAATGTCTTTACTACGGCAAGAAGTTCGCGTCTCGTGACACAATAATTTCTTTCTGGCTTTGATAAAGATTTGCTGAAGTAAGCTATCACAACTTCATAATCTCCTTTCCGTTGAGATAACACACCGCCAATTCCAGTATTACTTGCGTCCGTGTCAACTATGAATTCATTTTCTGTGTCAGGGTAGCCTAAAATTGGGGTATTGCACAAACGTTCCTTTAAATCTCGAAATGCGATGTCACAGTTCTCATCCCAACAGAACGGTCTTTTCTCCTCAGTAAGCTTGTGAAGAGGTTTGGCAATGTCAGCAAAGTTCTTGACAAACCGTCGATAGTACGAGCACAAACCCAAAAATGCCCTGACCTGCGTCTTGTCTTTCGGGACTGGCCATTCCTTGACGGCGACGATTTTCTCAGGATCTGTTTGTACTCCTTCCTTCGAAACCACGTGCCCCAAAAAGCTTACTTGCTGTCTGAAGAATGAGCACTTCTTTGGACTTAGCTTGAGATTGGCTCCTTGGATTTTTGATAGCACACGTTCCAAATTCTGAAGGTGGTCTTCGAATGTGCGGCCCACGATGATGATGTCATCTAAATAGACAAGGCAGGCGTCTCCAATTAGTCCCGTGAGAACGAGCTCCATTAGCCTTTCGAAAGTTGCAGGAGCATTGCACAATCCGAATGGCATGACGTTAAACTGCCATAGTCCCTTTCCTGTAGAAAAAGCAGTTTTCTCCTTGTCTTTAGGGTCTATTTCCACTTGCCAGTAGCCACTTTTTAGATCTAACGTTGTAAACCACTTCATTCCTGACAGCGTGTCCAGTGTGTCGTCGATCCAGGGTAGTGGATAGCTGTCTTTCTTAGTAATGTCATTCAATCGACGATAGTCTACACAAAAGCGCATACTGCCATCTTTCTTTTTCACCAGGACCACAGGAGAACACCAAGGACTAGATGAAGGCTCTATAACTCCATCCTTTACCATTCCTTTAATCATGGTATCGATCTCCTTTTCTCTTGCCATTGGTAGTCTTCTTGGTCGCTGTCGTATCGGTAACTCATTTCCGGTATTAATTCTGTGTTGAACCAATCCAGTCTTCCCTATGTCAGCATCATTTGTAGAGAATATGTCTGCATATTGAAGTAGCATCTTCCTAGCCTTCTCTCTTTCTTCTTCCGATAGATCTTTACGACAGTCTTCCAAAAGATTTAACACGTTAAGTCTTGCACTTTGGGTGTTATTTTGAGGAGGCTGATATTGACATTCACGCATCCAAGCTACTTCCTCACAGGAACCCATCAATGTACACTTCTTGATTACTTGCTCCTTTTCACTTGGGTTCAGTATGCGTACGGCTGCAACGTCGATTGCCTTTACCAAGGTCCGCGCAATCTTCCATGGAAGGTTATCATCCAATCCTTCAATGAGAATACATCGGTTCTTCTGCCCAGAATTATGTGGGAGACTTACTGGAACTATTGTTTCCGATCGGGGAGGAAGAACAATCTTCTTCAAGCAGTACACTTTCCCTGATGGTGCACCTTCCATGAAGACTTCTTCTGATCCACATTTTAGGACTCCTTGATTAACGTCGATCTCGCAACAGTGCTGTCGCATGAAGTCCAAACCTAGGATGCAGTCATCTACTATGTCAGCCATGATGACCTTATGCCGGTAGATTGTGTTACCCAGTTTTAACTCCACCTCCTTCTCACCACGGACGGTTATGTGCTGACCCGTGGCTGTTACTAATTTTACGCCGTCATGCTTACCAAAGAAGTCCCCAAGAAAACGATTCGCTAGTTGGGAACTGACAACCGTGCGAGAAGCTCCAGTATCCAATGTCAGCTTACATGGTCTTCCGTTCACTTCACCTTTTATGACTAGGGTGTTCCCATCATGGGCTTGTGAGACCGAAATTCTTGGGGCTATTTTAACACCAGCCAGCACCCGCCCCGCAGTCCTGGCGTTTATTAGTTTCCCTGCTGCTGGGCGGTCACATCAGCCGCCCTTCTTTCCTGAATCTGGTCTTCGTTAGCTGTGCTTCGCTTCGGGCAACTTGAGCGAAGGTGGCCTTTTTCTCCGCAAGTGTAGCATCTAGGGCTGTACCTAACACGGTCACGAACAGGTGACGCCGCAACCTCCCTGATGCGATGGGCTCGATGATCATGCCTCACTGCCTCCACCTCCAACGCATGGGCCAAGGCATCCTTGAGGGTTTCATGGTGCCCAAGTCTCACAGCAGCCCTTACTTCCAGGTCCCGTATGCCATCTATGAAGGTTTGAATTAGTATACCCTCGATGAGCGCGGGTGCAGACTGGTACGCCTTTCGAACTAGCTTTTCGATTTCCAGGGCCCACTGCTGCAGGTTTTCACCACTGCGCTGCACACGATCCTTCAACTGGGCACGAAAAACGTGTTCCAGGTGCGCGTCACCGTATCTGGCCTCTAACGCCTCCACGAGCTGCTCGTAGGTAACATTTTTGCCGAGAGCCTCTAACACAGTTAAAGCCTGGTCACGAAGGGCCAAAGTAAGCGCGGTCATGGCCTGCCCCGTTGTCCACCCATTTGCTTCCATGACAGCTTCAAATTGAATTTTGTATGCCGACCAGGAAGATGTTCCGTCGAAGGGTGGCACTTTAAACCCGCGCACGGAAGGTGCAGCAACTATCGAAGCCGTAGTCCGGTCTACAGCTTTCAGAACTCCAACCGCTTTTCGTATATCGGCGATCTGGACTTCGGCCTCGGAGATACGATTTTCATGTACTTGAACAGTCTCCTTCATGGCTTTGATGTCCTTGCCAAATGTCGCGTGTAGATTTTTCAAAAGGAGAACCTGCTCCTCTTTATCACGCTGCAGCTATTCCTGTAGGCGGCGGGCCTGCTCCTGCAGCATCGCCATTAGCGCAGAAAGATCCACGGCTGCTGATGCTGTAGGAACACCAGACGCTTGGGAGACTGGCTCCGTCGTCGGCTGAATACCCCCAGGTGTCTGTCTAGAAGTTCCTTCAAACCGCCTCTGATCCACCTCCTGCTGGCGCTGACTCCTGGTACGGATACCTTCCGTATCCTCCTTCGGTAAAACTGGCATAATTTATCCCTTACTTCTGACACCAAATGTTACAAGCTGGGGTTCGGGATAAATTAATAGAAACCAATTTACCAAAACACACAACACAGTTTAATTAAATAAACACAAATATCGTAACTACAAGAAACGTCACTTGGAATCGCTTGTACTGTATCACTCGAATCGTATTCGCTCGCTTCCGAAATCGAACTGTTTAATCCCACTATTCGACAATAGATGGCAGTAGCGTCTACGTACAATTTCGTGTAGTACTTGCTACTCAATAACAGATGGCGTTAGCGTGTCATTTCCAGTAGTTTCTAACACTGCTCCGACCTTAGATGGAATTAGCGTGATGTTTCTAGACTTTTCGATTTACGTCACACTGCCCCTTTCCGAGACGGAGTTAGCGTGATGTTTCTAGACTTTACGATCTACGTAACAATACCATTGACATGTAAGAGTGTTTGTACAAACCTACTTACAGAAATAAAATAATGTATTATTTAACTAAATCTAACACTAACAAAACAACATACAATCAAGCCTGAAGGGGTACACTGTAATTTTGCCAGTTATGTTTAAGTCCCATGTAGGGGCCTATTGCCATCAATCGGGCAAATATCCAGACTCCAGGTTGCTACTCAGAAACCCCAATAACACTTTGTTCGACTCGGGATTCGAACTCAGGACCTCATGAAAGAAAAAGTACTCTAAAAAGAAAGTATATAGATACGCCAATAACGTGGTCTTTGGTCCCATCAGGTTCGACCTCATATTCTTGGTGCTGGACCCACAAGACGAGGTGTTCGACCGGCGCCTCGCCTCACATCTCGTGTCGCTGTATTACAAAGACTTCACCGACTCGCAGGAAGACGAAGATATTGTTGTAAGTATAAGTTTCAAAATTCTCTACGAAAGAGCCTGAAAGTTCTACCACCATAATATCGACTAATCAATGTAACCAACCATGTTAAAAAAAAAACTTTTCAAAAGTAAGTTAAAAAGTAAGAAATCGTCCAACAACGTCTTATCCATTCACTATAGGTTAAAGAGAAGTCACTTTCAAGAAGGAAGTATTCATGTGTTCTTAAGAAAACTCTGATAAAAATTGCATTTCTGTCTATTCCAGGACATGGCGTTGATGCGAGACTACATAGTGTTCGCGAAGGAGCACGTCCAGCCGACACTCAGCGAGACCGCGCAGCAGAGGCTTATTGACTCCTATGTCGATATGAGGTAACAAAACATCACATACACGCTTACTATCGCCGGAAGGGTCCCCACTAGGTAATTTCCATTGGACGTCAGTAACTGGGACTAAATCGAATGTGTCTACTGAGACATTCCTAATGCGAAAACCCACTAACCCTGCCGACCCGGGAATAGTACCACAAAATCATATCCTTACTTTGTTGCGTCTTTTTAGGAGAATTGTGAACCCGTATAGGTTCACTTCGTGAGCCGTCTATACGTCAAGAGTTTTTCTAAGAAACGCCTAGAGGTATCAAGTTGAATCTGATATCAAATATTTCGATTTGCAGTCCCTTGAAGCTGTAAAAAATGCCAAGTTAACAAAGCATTAAAAATATACGGCAATTTAAGGCTCCTGCAGACATGCGCGGTATGACATTAGTAGAACGATTTTTATGGAAAACTTCGTGGAATATAGTTTACCAGAATCGTGTCGCACCTTATGCCGTATATTTAGATACACTTTTGTTTTGTTTATTTATTTTTTTTTCATGATAGTTTTCTCCCCTGGATTTTACCCGATTTAATTGTTGTTTCCAGGCGTGTGGGCAGCGGTCGCGGTCAGATCTCGGCGTACCCGCGACAGTTGGAGTCTTTGATCAGACTCGCGGAGGCACACGCCAGGCTGCGACTCTCACCCGTCGTCGAGATATCTGATGTTGATGAAGCTTCCAGGTAATTTATGCAAATACTAGCTGTTCCGACTTTTCCACATTCAAAGTTGACAACACTTTGTTCCAAATTCCCGAATAAGCATTCGGGAAGTTTATATGGACATCCGAGACATTAAAATTTATACATTTATAAAACTTTAGTAAGCATTGTAGTTTTTGAGATTTTGTGATGAATTATTTTTACTTCTAATATATTTACAAGTATTTCTCAAAGCCTATATACTTTCTGCGGGTCCATAAGGGTAGGTTATAATTATTCCCGTAAATGAAAAAACGGCTTCAATTAGACATCTTTCTAATCACCAAGCCACACAAGTGTCAAAAGCTTGGATGCAACTATAACAAATTTAAGACCAGACTGGTCAAGGCTCGAGATAGTGCAGAGAGCAGTGAAATATTACAGCACATTCTTGAAGTTTCCATCTCCTATCTCGACACTGACAAGAAAGAAGTATTAAGTGGCTGAACATTTATTTGGCAGACTGCACCGCGAAGCCCTGAAGCAGTCGGCCACGGACCCGGTGTCGGGCCGCATCGACGTGGGCATCCTCACCACCGGCCTGGGCGCCGCCGCACGCAGGCGCCGCGCCGACCTGGTCACGGCGCTGAAGGCTCTCATCCAGCCCTACTCCAAGCCGCATACCATCACACATTCCAAGTTGCTGCAGGAGATCAATACTAATTCCCAACTTGTAAGTACAATTAATATATTTCAGGGTTTTTTTTTTGTTCTCATCTGTAGGTGCAGATGAACACAGTGTTTTTTATTATATCATTGTATCAGACTCGAGAAAGTGGGAACAGGACTTGTGTAAGGTACAATCATCACTATTCTAAGTTTTAAAATAATTATCACGTAAAAATTAAGTTACATTAAATTGTTTGTTTGTCTTAAAGGCACGATTCAATTACTAAGAACTGGGCGGATTTATTCACAAGGCGTTAACTGCACAAGACTGGCGATGCAGGATGCGTAATAAGCATCCATTTGAAACATAAAACTTTTAACTAATCAAAATCGTTACTAGTTCGACGTACCTCTACACAACCAGCGTATATGAATGATTATATTGAAATTGTTGATATTGAAATTGATTTCTATAAATAGGTTAGAAACACAAATACAACCGAACAAACGAATTGAGATCCTCCACTTTTATTTTTCAAAAATAAATTATGTCCTAAAAACTAAATGAGTTCGGTGTTTTCTATCCTATTACACTGAGAACCTAGCATGTGACTTAGTATCTCGGCATAAATGCACGCAATATGCTTTGATAACCAACTCTCAAGAAAAAATTTTCACAATTAACTCATCGAATGCCGTAATTAGAGACACAATAGATTATGTCGAACTGTGTAACTTTAGACATTCAAAAGGTTATCTAAACAATATTCCTCTCTTATTCCAGACGGTATCCCGAGAGCAGCTAGACGAGGCGTTACGCGACCTGCAAGACGAAGGCAAAGTGACGATCGTCAGCCACACCCACCTGAGACTATGTTGATCTGTATACCACCGTGTTGATTTAATTGTATTGTTCGATTTTGTAGTCTGTTTTAATATAAGCCATATTATATTTTTCGTAAGCCTTTGTTTTGTTTTAAAAAAGCCCACCCACGACATTCATAATTCCTTACTTTTTTTGCAATTTGCTGATCCGTGTCAGGTTGTATGTTGATCCTGCCAGGGTCGCGAGATTTGTTCGAAAGAGTTACCAATAAAACACCAACTATTCAATAAATTATGTTTATTTACACAATATTTCATTCCGTGTATCAAAAAGCCTGTGGCTAAACAACAATACTCACCGAGCTCACATTACTCTACACATAGTCAAACAACACAGTTGTGCTTGTTAAGACGAAAGGAACCTCTTACAAAATGTTTTATGTTCGTCTCCATAAAGGCAAGCGCCAGCTTCATCAGTCCGCATCGCATTCCAACATGAAAAAACGCCCGATAGGAGGATTTTTGGATTACGGTGTGGTTCGACCCATCATTGTCAGCATAAATAAGTATGTAACCATCGAAATATGCCAAATTCTTGCTTTTACTGAACTTCGGTAATACCATCACACAAAAACTTTAATTGAGTAACTATGCATCCAAATTAAAAAGACAAAATGGAATTTATCTGCAAATATTACGGATACAGATAGTAAAGAATTAAGACCTGAGACGGTAAGAGGGTCGCATTATACTCATGTGTCTATTTATTTTGGTTGGATAGCTACTTACTACGTGCATTTAGGGACCGCAAGCCACTTTGCCCTTATTGGTTGGTACATTAGATTTGACGAACACAAGACATTTTGGTTTGATACTTTCAACATCTTAACAAAGTAAAAACAAAACGTTGGATAGAAATAGTCTCATATTTTGTGATCCCTATATATTTGTTTAAGCCAGGTACTCGGTAGCTCCACAAGCCAAGTATAGTTTAGAAGAAGCGACACCAATAATAACAAAACTTTGAAGAACATGTTTTATAAAGGAGGAAAATCTCAATATTTGCCAATAAATACCAAATTTTATTTCTAACTGAAGAGAGGATTAGTTTTTAATACTAAAGGCACTGATGTTTGGAATTAAATAATACCAAAATATGGAAGTTTTCATAGTTACTTAATATTATACTGTAAGATATTGGTCGAGTTCTAAAACTGTTGACTAATAATAAAATACAGTTTATCTAAAAACACAATTAAAACATTTCATTACATAGTCAAACTTCAACAAAATCATAGCTTTTACCCGTAAACCTGTAATTATAATATACATATAACAAATACTTTGAAGATATATTTAAGTATAAATCATTCATATATAACTCTCTAGTTTCTGCTATAAATAGGAGTTTGACGTTTAAAATGACAATAAGTAGATTTTTAAGTAGCTAGTCTGATTGATTGGTCTGTATGAAGCATTCTTTAAAAAAGCCTTTATTTTAAGATTCAATTATTTTAATACTTTATTTCGTACTAACTAAGCCAATCTCCCTTGCGACAATCCAGCCACTTTCGGCCTATCTAGTGTTGCCACATGTAACAAAGTTTTGGACATTTATAGTCGATTACACAAAATCGACTAAATCAAACACACATAGATCTCTTATAAAAGAACAATAACAATTCTTGTTTTAGTCAGTGGTAGTCAATGGAGGATTAGCATGAAAATAAAATCCAGGCCCTCTGCGCACGAAGAGCATTTTTAGTACTTGCTACGTAAATATAACATACTGAGTTTTAAAAAATAGTCTCAGACATGATGTACGATCGACGCACTTTAAAATCCGAAGTTATCCTAAAACACGAAATGGTATTTTTACCGCCTAGTACTGTAACGTGGTAGTGACCATCGAAAAAAAATGTTATTAATTCGATTGTTGTATTTTCACACACAAGACAGATAGTCTAGAACCCTGTATTCATTCCTTATCCTCCATTTACTACCTGACCATGAACACACAACACTCAACTCAAAACAGTACACACACGGGTCGTAGCGATACATAACCGAATGTGCGTAACAATTGTAATAATAGAACTAACGTGCTTTTACTATCAAGAGGTCTGTGCGGTTTCCGAGGACTGCGCCTTCCCGGGGGCGGCTTGTATCGCGGGCGTGGGGGGAGTGGGCGCGGCCTGGGCGGCGGCACTGGGGGGCGTGGACGCCAGAGCGGGGCGCGGGTCGTTTGCGTCGGCGCGTGCACACGCTTCTAGGACGAACTTGTTAAAGAGGTCCGGCTTGTCTAGGTAGACGTGATGGCCTGCACCGTTAATTACCTGTAAAATTATAATTTATGGTTATTCAGGCTTTTGTAAATCTGGTTGCAAGTGGAATTCAGGAGGCCTAACATTGAAGTAGATGATTGTTGGCCCGTATTCATTCATCAACATTATTATAATTGCTCTTTATTTCTGATATTGTTTTTATCTTTAAAAAAGCCTATATAAAAACTTATTCATGAAAAATTTTGACAGTTTCTAGAAAGTGAACTCTGAAATTAGCAAGTCAAGGTTATTTATTTCATACAGGGATAGTTAAGTAAAACATCAACTTTTCTTGGAAACTGTTCATCCTTTTGTCTGTCTATAAATTATTCCTTTAAGTTGTTTATTTATACTAATATTATAAAGAGGAAAAATTTGTGTTTTTGTTTGTTTGTCTACACTAATATTATAAAGAGGAAAAATTTGTATTTTTGTTTGTTTGTAATGGATAAACTCAAAAACTACTGGACCGATTTTAAAGGTCAGCTAGTAATTCTATAATTTGCGAATCAATTTGTTAAATATACAACAGCACCCTAATTGCGTAACACACTATCAATCACAATCTGAATCATTTTGAAGGATATTGCTAATCAATTCCTTTATATGTTCGAAACATTTGTCCATTTAACAACGTTAAATAACGTACGCAAAAAATGTTATTGAACTCTCAAAATATGATTCGCAATTCAGTTCAATTCGCAAAACACATAGGAAAATTTATAGTTCTACTCAGCTTTCGCCATAAAGTAAGATAAAATTCGTTATATAGGTACCTGAACATAAGTATTGGTAGGGCCACGATGTTCAACCAGCACCTGGCCCGTGCTGTTGTCGACCCAGGAGCGGGAGCCGTACAGCACGGTGATGGGGAGCGCCGGGTCGATCTCATCCACGCGACGCACCATCGGGTTTTTGGCCCAGCCGAAACCCGTCATTAGGGTGTGGAAGGCACTTTCACCGCTGAGGAAGATTATTTTATAAGTCAAATCGAGGCTTCTATCTAGCTTAAAAACATATAGGTATATATAGGAAAACAAATCAGTAAAGACGTCTGAAAATCTGCTTTTTTGCACAATTTTTATCTGAACATTGGTCATTCGCTCAAAATATAATGTACTCATGAAAAAGTAAAGAAAAAATCTCCACAGAAACCTAGCAAATATAATGGAGATTCTAAATGACAAACATGTTTTCCAAAACACGGATTTCCTGGAAGAAGTTTTGTGAAATCCCCGCGCTACATTTGCGTTCGATGATATCGCGTTCTCACTCGCATTCATTGCATTGGATGAAACAGCAACCTCTTCAATCATGATCGCGATAACGTAACGTAGCGTAGGCGAGCGCTAAAGAAGTAGAATTGCACGAACGAAGTTGCGGCCAAAAGCTAGTAAACTACAAAAATGCAATCTATTGAGGGCGATTGGAACTTTGATTTTGCCATTTATTTAATTTAAAAAAAAATGGGTTGGTTGTTTATTTGCATTGTTTTTTTATTATATTTTTGTTTATGTGTAATTTTGTGCAATTTTTTTGTATCGTATAAATCTTCTTGTCTATTTTGTTTCATGTTTTTGTGCAATTTTTGTGAAATAGTTGTTTACGTAATCAGCGACCCGATAAACCATAAAAACGATACCCATATGGATTTTCAGAATTTTTCAGCCGTTTTCCACCTTTTCGGGGTTGAATTCTGAAAAAGCCTGAAACACTTTTTTACTCATTTATTGATAGGAGTACTCCTGTGAAGTTTCGAATAAAATAGTTTAACAAATCTTGTTTCCCCATACAAACTTTCAAGCCCCTTTTCACCCCTTAAGGGTTGAATTTTCAAAAACCCTAGGACACGTAATTGTTTATTTCTAATTGTTAACCTAAAACAAAGTTTCAGGTTTCTAGCTCTAAAAATGACGGATTTTTATACAAAATTTTAACCCCTTTTTCACCCTCTTAGGGTCAGCGCACACCGAACTGCAAAATTCTCGCGCATGCTCACGCAAAATTTTGATTGCTCGAGCATGCAGGCGGCATGCTCGCGCATCCGTGAGCAAGCTCCGTTGACAATGCTCTGGGTTGCCAGGCGGGCGTGCATTACCAGTTTGATGCCAAAATCCGACGTTGGCAGGCGTGTTCAATATAGTTGATTGGGACTTAGAACATTAAAGAATATGTAAATAAAATAAGATGTCATAAAATTAGAAGAACAGTATTGATAGACGAAATGTGGCGGGAAAAATGTACCTTATTTTTTTCTACTTCGCTTGTTTCGACTCAGAACCATAGGCACCTGCCAGCGTCGCGAGATTTGTTCAAAAGAGATATCGTGGCCCTGGCACATGGGCAACTGAAGGAAAACGGGTGGGTTTTAATCAGTAAAAGTCTGACACGCTCTTCGGCTCCGCCCAAGAGCGGAAGACGTCATTTGATGATTTCCCACCCACAAACAAGAAAAATGTACCTTAGGCGAATATTACACATTGTGTTAGAATTTGGTAAAATAGGTTTTCCCATTTCTTGAGATATTCTTTCCCAAGCATTGGCTTTTAACATCCGATCGCTGTATGTTGGACTCGATACATTGTACAAACATTCAAAATGCTGCACCAAACCGATCAACTTTTCTTCGTCCATGATTTCCAATTTACGCCGGTTGCGCCGTAGGTAAACACTCGTCAATACAGTTTTCGCGCTGTGGCACTCGCGCGTACTCGCGCATGCTCGGGCATCAAGTTTGGACGTGTATTCAAATTTGCAATGTAAGAAATTGTCATAAGATACATTTTGCAAAATTTTGCACGAGCATGCGCGAGCATTTTGCAGTTCGGTGTGCGCTGACGCTTAGGGGGCGAATTTTCTAAAATCCTTTCTTAGCGGATGCCTACGTCATTACAACAATCTGTATACCAAATTTCAGCGAAATCCGTTCAGTAGTTTCGGCTGTGCGTTGATAGATGAGTCAGTCAGGTTTGCCTTTTATAAATTTAGAATATCTGGTTGACCGAGCTTTGCTTGGTATTTTTTGGTAAATTGTGTTTAAAATAATAAGTTTATGTTCAAGTTGATTATCGATAAAATTGGTCATTGAAAACACGAATAAAACGACATTTTATAAAAATGAATCCTAGCTAGATCGATTTATCGCCCCCGAAACCCCCTGTATACTAAATTTCATGAAAATCGTTGGAAAGCAGTTTCCGAGATTCAGATTATATACTGGGTGTTAGTGTAAACACCGTTATCCTTGAAACCAGTGATTTGGTTTCGTTAATAGAACGTAAAATCAATGAAAAAAAAAACAACTTTTTTTTTAAAAGAAAATCTGCATTTTTCCACAAGAATATTTCACCCTATGCGCGAGGGCAACAAACTTCGGGAACAACACCGCGTTGCACGACGCGACTCCGACACGGGTCGCGACCCCGCACTCAGTCAGCTGGCAGTCTCGCTAGCGATCGCATGTAACGCCGCGTCTTAGCGTCTGTCGCTCATTTCTCGCGCGTGAATTGAGTGTGTTACAATGTCTTACACAAATGAACAGTGAACCGAAATGGTTCGGCTTTACGCCATTGCGGGTAATAATCTGAACGGGGCGCGTACGATGTGAGCAGAATTGTTCCCTGGACAACCTGTGACAAACCGTGAAACGATGTTGGCGGCGCGCAACGTACCTACGGCCAGTTCACTGTGCCGGCGGTTCAATTTTCAATGTTTCCCACTGGACACTATGGACAATACTCTCCTCATCGATCGTCCAAGAACTAAATGATAACGATCGCATACCACGGATGGTATTTTCGCAGTGGCTTATCAATAACCTCGATAACAACAGAATGTTCGACGGACCCCATTTTGAACACGTGTTGAGGTTAATGTAGGTCGGTAAGTGTTGATATTTTATTCAGTCAGTGTAAATTTAATTTAATTTTTAATTAAACTGTACATAAAATTGTGATTAACTTTTTAAATACGCTAAAAGTACCTACCCAATGGTTTGGTTTATTAAAAACAAAATGTTTTCAAATCATTTAGAATCCAAAGCCATTTCGAATCAAATTTACATTTAGACTCGTCACGCAATACCAAAGGCTAAGATAAGTATGATGGGAAAGTTACATCACAGGTAATGTGTATTTATGTGTTGTGTGGAAGGGACGGCTGGCGATCGTTGTAGTGATTACGTCACTGATGCGCATATCCATGAATTTGCGGGCGGTCTGGGATAAAATCTGTTCTAAACCTTTTTAGGAAAATATTTTTTTTATTTTTTAAACTCGCTCTGTTATTTTATATTTAAGTCAAATTACCCATGGGTTAAGTGACAACGGTGTTTACCCTTACAGTCTGTATATATACAAGAATTGCTCGTTTAAAGGTATAAGATATATCCCCGATTGTCTAGTTAGGAATACTGTAGTCCAAACATCACATACTGATAACTAATAATTTAAATTAGTATGCGATTTTTAGGTATCCAGTTGATTCTAGTTTTGAAAATGCATGAATAAGCTCATATGAACTACTGAAAATTGTAGTTATTGAATAGTTAATAATAATAATCTTGAAAGTTCTGAAGACCGTTTTTTATGGCCTGTGAGGGTTCGCGATTTCAGCAAAAATACTATATCATACTGATCAAAATGTATGGAACAGCTAATTTGTTTTCAGTGATTCAGAGATGGATTGGCAACAGTATAAGTTGCTTATATTCACGAGTAATATACCCCTTAAACTATTTTCTTACACTAATATTGTAGACGTTACATTTTTAAAACTCACCTAGGCGTCTGCGAGTTACACTGATAAATATACTCAGGTATAACCCTCTCTGCATCCGGTACAAAATTAAGGTATTTCCTCGAGATATCTGGGCGGGTCTTACTGACCAACCACTTGCCGGCGGGCCCGGCGGCACGGACGGCCCACAGAGGGTTGAGAGGCTGGACGGCTGTGGCGATGGCCCGTACCCACAGTGGAAGCTGGGCCTTCTCATAAGCATTTGGTGGACGTTCCGCAAAGCCCCATGGATCAGCTAGAACTAGGTGGCGGACCCTGTAAGGGAATTGTTAAGAGTGAGTTGTGGAAGTGGCCGTTTGTCCATCTGACGCTAAAATGTTGTGTAGTGACAAGTCAAGTGCCCGATGAGATACCCCATCGGCGAAAATAAGGAATTATCATATACCCCTTTTTAAATAAAAATAAAATAAGTTTAATTCAAGTTTTGGCGATGAAGACCAGCATAATTAGTCTACAATGTTCCTACTGCTCACACATGGCTTAATCTCTCTGAGAGGGAGAGGGACGTAACCCACCACGCAGGCTCAGTGCGTGTTGGTGAATGTCTTCGAATTTTTTGTTCTAGGACATATTCACATTACCAGTTAGGTATACCTTTGGTTGAATGTATTTGCTGTTAGTGATTCTTTATTATTCTGCTATAGCATTTTCCATTAGTTACCTTTCAGGGTACTTGATAGCGTAAGCCGTGGCGATATACCCGCCCAGGCTGTGACCTAGCAGGATGAACTGCCCGATGTTGACTTCCCGCCGCCATTCCTCGACCGACTCCACCCACTGTGCCTCCGCCTTCTGGGAGTCTGACGCGAACTTAGGACGAGAGCTGCGCCCGAATCCTGGGGACAAGGGTCATAATTCATTGCATATCACCAGAAGAACCAAAGATGACGGGTCTATGGTCGACATTAAGGTCATGAAGGTTATTATTTGACTTAAGTGTACACGATTATTCGATGTCTACCTAGCGGGCCAGATTGTAAACCTTGGGTATGCCAAGTCCCACCTACATTTACTGATATTCTATATGTTGCAGGTCTTCCAAAGTCAGTGTCTCGTCCAGTATTATTGATCAAAGATTGCTTTTATATTTTGTACGAACTGTTCCCGCGGTTTTTTCTGCGTGGATATCGAACATTATTGCACGGGAACATGTTACCGAGACAAAAGTGTATTACTATATCTTATACCTTTAAACGAGCAATTCTTGTATATATATAATCTGAATCTCGGAAACGGCTCCAACGATTTTCATGAAATTTAGTATACAGGGGGTTTCGATCTAGCTAGGATTCATTTTTAGAAAATGTCGTTTTATTCGTGTTTTCAATTACCAACTTTTCGATAATCAACTTGAACATAACCTTATTATTTTAAACTAAATTTACTAAAAAATACCGAGCAAAGCTCGGTCATCCAGATATTTACTCCTTATAACATCAGTAATCTGCCAATTAAGTCCCGTCAAAATCGGTGCAATCCTTTTGTAAATTAGCCGGACTAAACAGACATCCAAACGAAAATTTAAAAAATATATATAAGTACCGTATTTCATATTTATTGTATTTATTTTGACATTACAAACGGAAACTTTATAACTCTGTCTAGATGACCGACACATTGGTCACATATCGCATACTGCATTCGGGATTTCAATGTTTTGGAGCATGCCATTACATAAGAGGTCACTGAGCCCAGACAGTCCGGAGCCCGGAAAGCCCTGACCCGGAACTGTGCGGCTTAAATAAGTTTTTCTTTGACCCAAAGTCGTCGACATCTTACTTGGGTGGGCGAGACTTGGCTCAGGCCCAATTCACTTACGTATTATTGATTTACACGTGGAAAACTACGACTTTTTTCATAGAAACATAAAATCACGTTTGTATTCCCTGGATAAGTGCCTAAGTGTATAAAATACACTACATATATACATTTCGCGAAATATCTTTAAAGTCCCACGTAATACGGAGCTAATCCAAATTCCAGGTTGCTACTGAGAAATTCCTGATAGAAAACCGACAAAACACTGCGCTCGACCTGGAGATCCAATCCAGGATCTCACACTCATCAATCACTCAAATCACTAGGAAATAAAAGCAAATAAAACACATATTTACCCAACAAATCAATAGCATACACAGGCCTGGTCGCTGCAAACGAGTCTAGATTAGGGCACCAGAGCGCCAAGCCCGCGCCCATTCCGTGTAGGAGCACCAGCGGAGTCTTTGGGGACTCGTCGTTCAACGATATCGTCCATATCTTGTCGCTTTGTCCCACCACGCTGCCTATGTCCACGTAGAAACGTTTGTATGCGGTTTTCAAGCCTGGAATAAAGTCAGATAAACATGTATTGAGAGAAAATGGGACACACCATGTATAGGAAAAGGTGATTATTTTCTTTGGCAATCTATACTAATATTATAAAGCTGAAGAGTTTGTTTGGTTGAACGCGCTAATCTCAGGAACTACTGGTCTGAATTGAAAAAAAAAAATTGTGTTGGGTAGCCTATTTATTGAGGAAGGCTACAGGCTATATAACATCACACTACGATCAAAAGGAGCGGAGCAGAAACGAAAAATGGACGATACCTGGCAGGCAATTCGATGCGACGAGAAGGGTCAGGGGAGCAAAACTTTGACGCGAACGAAGTCGCGGGCAGAAGCTAGTATAACATAATAAGAATTCCAAGCTCTAGAAAGAACCGTTCTATTTATATACTTTTCTGATATGAATCAAAGGAGCAGTTACCTACATATTTGTCGTCCTGAGTTGTGACATGTAAAGAAAACAATGTAAGTATTTGAATATAGGAACCGTGTTTTTGTATTCAATTCCAAAGCCGAGTTTATTGTACCTTAACGACAGCAAAACATAACGTTATCTAAGTGTTTCGATCAAAACGCAATGTCATAACATATTTAAACTTCCGCTCCACTGTTAGCATGTCCCCACCAAGCGTGCCTGATGTCTTCAATCCGCAGTCTCTATTTCTAACCACATAAGAACCGGATTCCCCAAACGGATAGCTATTATACTCGCTCGACATAGCACCTTTTAATACTCGAAATTTTCCTGCCGAGTCACTATTATCGGGCAAAAATCTAGCAACAATATTAAATAATCTTGTTTGATACCAAAATGACGAGAGGTAATTTTTAGTGGTCTTGCATCAGGTTTTTTAATTTCTTAGGTGATAGTTAATAAGCGTGGGCCCGTGATCGAAGGGGGCCGCTCTCGCCCTCGATCCCACCTTCTCGAAAATTTGAGGTCGAGTCCTACAATGGAGCTATTGTAGTCGGGAGATACCCATTTACTCATGCTTTGAAGATTCAGAAGATTGACGGGTTATAGGTAGTAGGAATTAGCAAACAAATAGCTTTTATGGAGTACCACACTTTGACTGTTTACGTAATGAATGTTGAAGAGAGGCGTTTATACCGGGTGCGCATATAAGTTTACTTTTAAAGATACGTCTACATTATTTAACGCAATTCGGGCGCAAAGGAGTTGCGCGCTTTAAATGCGTCAATATCTTCGTATCGTAAGCAATAAATAATTCGCAGAAGGTCGGTTGGTATCTGCATTTGGATAATTGTGTAGGCAAATGAGGTAATAAAAGAAAGATAAGTTATTTAATATTTCTAAGACATTATCATCAACATCATCTGCCTAACCTTTTGCCAATTATGTTGGGATCGGTTCCCTGTCAAACCGGATGCAGCTGTACCAATAAATTATACATTTTGTTTCTAAGAAAATTTCGATTGAATTAACTGCGTCGAGCGAAATTTTTAGGGATTCACGAACACGACGGGAGAAAAGAGGAGACGTACCTATGTCCGATACTAAACTAATATACATTTATCAAAGAATTTCCTTGGTACCAAAATATCCTTAAATAGGTGTGTACCTAATATTAAACAATAACTTCTGCCCGCGACTTCGTCCGCGTCAAATTTTTCTCCCCTGACCCTTCCCGTCGCATCGAATTGCCTGTCAGTTTTCGTTCATTTATCTTTGCTGCTCCGCTCCTTTTGATTGTAGCGTGATGTTATATAGCCTTCCTCATTAAATAGGCTACCCAACACAAAACCGCGTTCAATCAAAAAAAACAAACTCTTCTGCTTTACAATATTAGTATAGATAGGTTTAGGTTATTTAAAGTTAAGATAAATTTAAAAATTTATCTTCCCTTGGCCAAAGTCTCACCGAAATGAAATGTTTATTTATGTAAGCAGATTTTAGAAGACACTTTTACACGTCAATATTTTTTTGGTCAATGTTTTTACAACTAGATTGATCTCATAGAGGTCATGATCTCTTTTAAAGTTCAAGCATTATCTTATTAGAATTTTATGTGAGACTAACAATGCAGGGTCACATCTGAAAGGGCCTTTTGAAGAAAGAGCCATTGCAGCTTTGAGGTGACCTGTCCCAACAGAGGGCATGTATGTATGTATCAGTCATCATGTAGCTCAACCCTGTTTTAGGGAGCTCAACGACCCGTTACAAGACGCTACCAGATCTGTAGGACATTGAACAGTTTCAGCCGTCTTTGCGGGAGATCCAATTAACATTTTTAATACTAGGAAGTATTGCTAGATACTACGCCAATAAATTTCGATAATATTTTCTGTCAAGGTTGAGTATTAGAGGATTACTAATCAGCAAGCCAGCTGAGGTCACCCATTGTATGAATAATTTGATAATGGCAGCCGTATCAGTGCATTTATAGTAGGAAATCGATAAAAAAAACAATAATATACCTATCTTATTTAACTAATTCAGATATGCGGGGGAGGTCAATGGGGTCATGATCAGCCTTTTTGCAACCAGATAGTCGTTTGTTTGGTCAAAAAATCGATGGCAGAAAAACCATATTAGGTAAGAAGGAAATTATCTCTGTGGTCTTGGCAGTTTTACTTTATCCAATACAGGGCTTACTAGGACTTGTATTTATACACTTGATTGCAGTTAGTATCTGCTCAAAAGAAACTATCAAAAGGTATGAGGGAAAGCGGTTTTACCGCTAAGTTAGTTTCACTAATGCTTATTACCGGTCTGGGAGTTGAGGCTGGTCTATCATACATATAAATGTTACTTTAGGTAGTTGACCGAGGTATGGCTTGCCTTTTGGGCCTTATGAATAAATTCTTCTGCTTGTACCCGCGACTTCTTCCGAGTGAAATTACGACCCCCAAGCCAGTGCGTCGCATGCCTTTCGCTCGCCACGCCATTACTGCGTTTTGGCGTGTACTAAGGGTCTTAGCGAGATGTTAAATAGCCTAGAACTTTCCCAAGAATTGGGCTACCAAATGCAAAGAACGTTTCAAATACGACTCGTAGTTCCAGAGATCAGCGCGTTCACACAAACAAACTCTTTAATTAAAATATAGATAGCGGTTAATATTATGTAGATAATTTATTTGTCCTTAGTTCATTTTCAGCAAGGACAAAAATTTGCACAAATCCTGTTTCAAAGTCCAAGTTTGCTACATAAACAGTAAAAGTTCATTATACTCTAGCTTGAATGTGCCACTTATCTTGCTGATAACACGTTATGCTCCCTGATTGCTATCAGCTCAAAGGTTTGTGTGCATTGCGTACATGTGTTATGTTTTATCGTGAGGACTACTACATCCCGGAAAATAATTGAAATGATAACGCTGTTTGTAGTATCGACACTGTGTTTTTATGAATGGTTTTCCACATCGTTAAATTTTTGCAAGCGGTTATTTAATTTGCAGTATTACATAAATTAATCTACGTTACCATGAACGTTAAATATCGCAGCGGGATTTTTTTGCGCATTGGATCTTCATCGCACTGCTTTTTTTTTTCTGGATGGGAAATCATCAAATGACTTCTCCCGCTCTGGGCGGAGCGGGACAGATGTCAGACTTTTACTGACTAAATCCCCACCCGTGTTTCTTCAGTTGCCCATGTGCCAGGGTCATGGTATCTCTTTCGAACAATCACGCGACCCCGGCAGGCATCGGTCCTAGCAGACCCCTTCAGCGCTGCTGACATCTCTTTGAGGCGCGCGTGGAACACTACGCGCCGTCGACCCGAGCTTGGTCCTTACCGGGCGGCGAGCTACCCATTGCTCGCCACCTGCAAGCTCGCACCTACGGTGGCCGGGAGTCCGCTATGGACTCCCGACGTCCGGGGCGTCTCCTCCTGCGGCGGCTAGGGACGTGAGGGCGCAGAGACTGCCACTCCCTCACGCGCCCCGCCTCCTCCTTCGCGAGCATTACTGCTTCGCAGAAGGAGGTGATGGCTTCCCATTCCCTCTCGCTCCGTACCATGGCTCGCACCAGGGCCGGTCGCGAGAGGTCGCCACCGCTGATCGCCTCCACGAGGACACGGCGGTGCTCCGCCCTGGCAGGGTACACCTCCACCGTATGCTCCACCGTGTCCTCCAGACGATCCTCGCAATGGAAACACCCGGACGTATCATCCCGCTTTATCCTGAACAGGAACCCACCGAAGCACCCATGCCCGGTGAGAACCTGCGTCAGGCGGAAGGTGAGGACGCCGTGGCGCCTCTCTATCCACTCCTCAAAGAGGGGACTTACCGCCGCAATTGTGGCGTGCCCATCAACGCACTGCTTAAGGCCGAAAGTTCAAAATCGAATTGTGTGTTTTCTCGACGCGCTGGGATGCATCCTGTTGTATTCTCAATGCTCGGTTCAAAACCGAGAGATGAAAATATTTTTTCTTTAATTTTTTCTATGGTTAGTAACCGTAGTATTATAGTAGTGACAGACTTGTTCGCCAGAAAACAAGCATGAAATGTTTTTTCTTCATCAAGATTCTAAATGTAAATATCGGTTAAGGGAACGTTCAAGTATTACGTAACGCAATTTGGGGGGAGGGGGGGTCTTGTAAAACGTTACAGTGCGTTACAGGGGCGGAAGGGGGTATTGGCACAACGCGTTACGTAACTTTTTTAAATTAAAAAAAAAATCTAGGAAATTAAAATGTCCCAAGTTGGCAACCCTTTTCGTTTATGTTTTACGGGGAATCCCTCCCGGGGAATCTAGTGTACGTGATTTTTATTTTGTTTTTTCGTTGTCAGTATTCCTTAGTGTTTACACGGAAGCACATTGTTGTTGTTAGTGTTGTTAAAGTGAGTTCACACAGTAATGAACATAAAAGAGGGGAGATTTGCATCATAACCTGTTCTTGGCCTATAAAAGCTCTCATGCTAACTTGTCAGCACAACAGTGCCAAAAAATGCCAACAAAATTTGGAAAACTGCTAAAGAAAAACTAAAAAATAAAGAAAAGTTTGTAGAACATATAAGTGATGTTATACAAGAGTTTAAGGTGAAGGCCAGGAAGAAGAAAGCAACAATATTTGTTATACGACTTTAGTCTAAACTGGATATTTACCGTAATATTAAAATTTCGTTACTTTCAGTCATATTTTTCTTACTTCAGTTTGGCAAAGCATCATGTGAGGACAATTTTGAATAAATATTTTTTAAGTTTATTAAAAACAGAAATAAAAAAAATCGAAAAGCTGTTAAACAAAAGATGTTACTTGAAAGATGAGCGATACCCATGATGAACGAAGTGAGACTACTGATAAGAAAGTTGTGGACAACTTGGACATCCCGTCTACGGAACCACACACGACTAGGATTGTTTCGGACATCACTAAAAATGTTCCAAACAAACCGGCTCAAGAAACTCTTATGAAGAAAATTGGCCTACTTTAATACAGATTAAATGTTCTTACTGAAGCAAGGGACAGTGGTATAGCAAAAGCTGATGATGTACACGAAGAAATAAAAAAACTACGGAAAGAATTAAAAGAAGATGAAAAATGTGTAAAGAAAAAAAGAGACGATGCCAAGCGTGCAAAAAAATTTCGAGCCAAAGAAAAACGAGAAACCTGAACGTCGGAAAAACAATCCTGCTGCAATAAAAAATCCATCTGGCTCTCGCCAGTCCCCTTTGGTTGACTCGCAACGCACTCCTGGAGACCATTATTAACATTGCCATTTATGGCAGAGCTGCTGATGAACGCCGCCGAACAGAGATGATTAGGAGTTGTCTCACTCTGTACGACCTGCATGAGAGGCTGTTGTTGATGGGATTCCAAATTTCTCGAAGCGGCACATACCTTCATTTAAGGAAAGAAGGTATGTACGCACCGTACCCGTAAGGTTAGCAAGACCACAAACCGAGATGCACAAAAAGCACGAGGACAGGGAATTCTGCACTGCTACAATCAGGTCCTTGGAATCTCTCGCGTTGCTTCTGGGACCGCAGCAAGCAAGTATTTGTTCTCTCTCAAGAAGATAGTGAAAAGTCAGAGCCTTCTATTAATGGATATGGAAAACAGAGTTCTTTTACCTGACCATGACTGGGTCATGGCAGAGCGGCACAAACTTATTCATTCTGTATACGTCAGCGTCAACGTGGATCCTGCCGGTTTTGATAACATCCTCCACAGCGAACACCCATGCTTATGATTTCGAATCACTTTTATCAGTGTCTGCATTCAAACCCTTAATGATGACAGAATCGAACACCGTAAAGCCAGTGATCATCATCTTTATAGATGGTGAACCGAACGAAAATCCGCGATATCGGAAAACCAAGAACTTTGGCATTCAACACTTCAAATAATACAACCTGGACGCCCTGTTCATAGCGACTAATGCTCCTGGCCGGAGTGCATACATCCGAGTTGAGTGACGCATGGCCACCCTCAGCAAACGACTGTCAGGAGTTATTCTGCCGCATGAACATTTTGGTTCTCATCTCGACGACAAAGGAATGGCTGTTGATGATGATTTAGAAAAACGCAATTTTTTTAGCACGCTCTGGGGAAAAACTTGCTAAGGTCTGGAGTGAAATTAAAAATGACGACTGCGATGTTTCGGCGGAATAAAGGTAGCCTGAAGATAGCTTGTAGGACCCAGCAGAACCTAATCTGGCGTGGTCTCTAACAGTGCTCACGTCTGTGAATCGCAATATTTGTTGCAAGTGATTAAATGCGAGGATAAATCCTGCTGTTCCTGCTCGAGGAGGGCATTGAAATCTGTCTTTCCAGATACTTTCTTGCCGCCACTCTGCCCAATACTTCAAACCCCAAGCCAGCTCATGGTACCTAGTCAGCTAGACAAAGGATCATGCAAATTTTCACCACTTCTTGTGAGGTTGTCCGTTGATCTGTCGTCTCCTCTAGATGGGTTTAAGCGAATGCCTTACGATTTCTTTTGCCCATCAGTACAATCCGATCTCAAAAACAGAACATGTGCAACCTATGGGATCTATTTCACATCCCACAAGAGTGTGCAAACGCACAGTCGTTACGTGCATGGAAAGACTGCACATGACCATCGTGGAAATAGAGTACGGCCACAGCGACTTGTTGCCAGAAGGGCAAATGAGCTTCTCTGCATTGTGGGCGACAGTGAAGCGTTGTCTGAGGATGCTGATTAGCTCGACGAAGACGAAGTTGATGCTAGTAATTTGACAATTCCGGAACCCTCTTCATCTGCTCTCCGGTTGCCAGTTATGAAAGAGTATGAGTGGCTGGCAAACCCATGGACAGAGGAGCAGTAATCGCAATTAAAGTGTTTTTTTTAAATACCTTATTATTTCATTTATATGGCTAAATAACATATCATATAACTTAAAAATCTATTTTTTTTTATTTATTATTATTGCAAACGCGATCAAAACAATAAAACAATGGGTAAAAGAAAAAAGGTATTTTAGCGACTTTGCGCAACATAATAATTGTTAATTTTAGATAAAAATGGTCACTTAGATGTTACGTAACATTTAGGGAGGGGGAGGGAGGGGGGTACAGAAACGTTACGATGCGTTACATAGGGGGGAGGGAGGGTCTAAAATCTACAAAAAATGCGTTACGTAATACTTGAACGCTCCCTAAGGTCAGGTTTACACCCTTTTCCTCGTACCTCCAGAATAATAATAGAATTTGACAGTAGTCCCTACTCCCGAAGTGTTATTACCCGTCCGAAAAAGGTAATTGAACGGGTGTCACATTAACTCTGAAGCTTCAAACTCCTTTGTGAAGAGCCCGCATCTTCGTTGGCGGAATAAGAGCATTTTTCCAAGGACTCCAACTCAACGCATTTATTTCATTTAAACCATTTACTTTTGAACTGTCAAACGTTCCAGGACTTCCAGATAATAACAACCTACATTAAAAATAGAGTGTCGTAATTGTAGATGCTCTCGTCCTAGTCTCGGGCCTGCAGTGTCCCCCACAATTACTGAGACATTACCGCTCAGTAATGGGCAGGTTCCGGTTGAACGTGACGTAGAGGGAGGGGTGTTAAAAACATTGAATTTTGCTCGAGTTTATTTTAAGTTCTAAACGTAGTTTACATTATCTGCTAACGAGGATTTTTTGCAAAAAATCTTTCTAGAGGGGCAATTATCGTAATTTTAGGAACGTTCACAGTCTGATCTCAGTCTCAATATGTCAAATTTACGTCGCTTCTTCAAACATTTTTGACAAGTTTTTAACAGACGAAAAAAACGGAGGATGTTCTCAAATCGACGCGTATATTTTATTTTTTTATGTATGACCTCGAATATTTTGTTACAGAGCAGTCCGATTTTGATAATTCTTTTTTTATTGGAAAGGATATACCCCGAAGTTGGTACAATATAAGTTAAGAAAAAAAATCCAAACCTAATGGTAGGAAAACAGGGGATGATTGATTGTTCACTCATTGATTGTAATGTATGACCACGCATAACTTCTTATGATATTGAGATGAATATTTTGCAAGCATGTAGTAATTAGTAGACGTTTTTGATTACGAGAATAAGCTACCTGATCTGTTTCAATCTGTCAAAAATACTTCGAGCTTCCATAATTTTTTGACATTTGGTTATCGCCGAGACGAGACTGCTAGACTTTAAACGTTTTTAAGAACGAGAATTGGCCTCCTGGTATGAAAGCATTTTTGACAGATTTTCTGGTTTTCTTTGTAGCGATTCTACGTGTAACCGCTAGCTATCGGTAAGGATGCTGATATTATTAAATGGTTAAGTCTGCTATTTGCGTTGGAGATAAAGGATATTATTAAATCTATGACAAGAGGTAAATCCCCTGGACATGATGGCCTAAGCATCGAACATTTTCAGTATGCTGGTCCACATCTTCCTAGGATCCTATCCATGTTTTTCAACTTTTGTGTGAGACATTCCTATCTACCTGTGGACCTGATGAGAACGATAGTTGTGCCTATAGTGAAGAGTAAAACGAAAGATGCGACAGACAAGGACAACTATAGACCAATTTCGTTAGCTACTGTGACAGCTAAGGTGCTTGACCGTGTGTTTGAGCGTAGGATAAGTGCCCAGCTCAAACCACATGATGCTCAGTTCGGTTTTCGAGCCGGGTTGTCCACTGAGACTGCTATTCTGGCGCTTAAGCACACGGTTAAGTACTATACTGATAGGAATACTCCTGTGTATGCTGCTTTTCTGGACCTCTCCAAGGCGTTTGACCTGGTTAATTATAATATTATGTGGTCAAAATTGAGACAAAATACCATACCCAATGAGTTGGTTAACCTCCTCGAGTTTTGGTATAACCACCAGATTAACCAGGTCAGATGGTCGGGTGCATTGTCTGCTGAGTATGGGCTGGAGTGTGGCGTGAGGCAAGGTGGCTTGACCTCTCCAGGCCTTTTCAGCCTATACGTCAATCAGCTGGTGGAGGAGCTCGGCAGCACTGGAGTCGGATGCTCTATTGATGGCAAGGTCATGAATAGTATAAGTTATGCTGACGACATGGTGCTGCTGAGTCCTTCGATTGATGCACTCAGACGGTTGCTTGGACAGTGTGAACAATACGCTACGGCCCATGGACTCCAGTACAATGTCAGGAAGAGTGAGGTCATGGTTTTTCGCGTTGGTTCCCGAAAACCTAAGGCGGTTCCTCCAGTCTTCCTTTATGGGGAACCACTTAAGAGAGTGTCTCAATTTAAATACCTTGGGCACGTTTTGAATGAGGATTTGAGTGATGATGATGATTTGGAGAGAGAGAGAAGAGCGTTGTCGGTCCGATGTAATATGTTGGCCCGCAGGTTTGCTAGGTGTACTAAAGAAGTGAAACTTACTCTGTTTAAGGCCTACTGCCAGACTTTTTACACCTGCAGCCTGTGGATCAAGTATACGCAGAAGGCCTACAACGCTCTTCGTATTCAATATAATAACGCCTTCCGGGTGCTGCTGGGGCTTCCACGGTTTTGTAGCGCGTCGGGCATGTTTGCTCAAGCAGGCATAGATAGTTTTGAAGCTATCATGCGCAAAAGGGCGGCCTCCTTGATGCGTAGGATACGTGGGAGTCCCAACAGCATCCTAAGCGTTATTGCTGAAAGACCGGACTGCCCTTTCCTGGCGCACTGGTCCCGTAGGCATGCCTGCTTGCCTGGTGCAGAGGGAAAATTTATGAACTAAATTTATGAAGTAGATAAACTTTTTTTTGATTAATTTATTTTGTCTAAGGTTACTAACATAGTTGTAAGCTTTTCTGTTACTAACTCATTATGGATTTTAATTATGTCCGAAATAAATGATTATTATTATTATTATTATTATTTACGCCATTAACTCCACTGAACTTGCCCTGCGTGTTATTATTACCTACCATTGTGGCGGTCACGGCCACATTCACACAATATTAAAACGTCTTATGTGCCTGTATTTTTTCCACCACACATATCGGAGCACAGTGAAGCTGCTTGGTCATAAAAAATAGGTAGTAAATGTATTGTTTTTCATATAAAATTTAACGACACGTTTGGCGCAGTGGCTGTTGGGTTATGGCGACGTTTCAGTTTTTTACGATTCCTATACTGAAGTAATGAGATTTTTGCATTTGTTACCGCATCGACGAACGAAGGATACAAACAGTTATGTGTGGTCATAGTTAAATAACAAGGGTGAAGGCAGTGTACCCTATGTTACACCCACTTTTCGCCAGTTATATTATGTGTTATGAGTACTTCAATCTATACTAATATTATAAAGCTGAAGAGTTTGTTTGTTTGTTTGATTGAACGTGCTAATCTCAGGAACTACAGGCCGAAGTTGAAAAAAAATTTTGTGTTGGGTAGCCCATTTATTGAGGAAGACTATAGGCTATATATCATCACGCTACAGTCAAAAGGAGCAGAGCAGCAAACGAAAAATGGACGAAAACTGGCAGGCAATTCGAAGCGACGGGAAAGGGAGCGAAAATTTGACGCGGACGAAGTCGCGGGCAGAAGCTAGAAAATAAATATAAATAATAGATCATATGCGTCGGTTTGAGCACCTCCTCCTTTTTTAAATGAATTAAGGTCAATGTGGGCAAATCCGTCATACTTTTTTGCAAGTCGAATTTGGTTAACTAAAACTGGTACACTTACTACTTTAATATAAATTTGATGATTGTAAGCGATAGAAAATTTTGTTGTCTTGTATACACATCCATTTTAAACAATAAATCAGCCCTCCACATGTAACTAACAAGGTTTTTTTAAAAGTCGGTCGTTAGACGGATTTTCCCGAGGATTGGGGCAAATCCGTCTAGTAGCAAATTTGCCTCGAGTTACGCCGTTTATCAAGGTATGTAATTTGTAAACAAGTAAATGCAGATGATGAAGAAAAATGTTTTGTAACATCATAAAAATAATGTTTATTTTACGTTTTACTCCCTAAAATCTTTTTTGGGGGCTAATTCGGCCTATTTTTATAACCAGGGACTTTAAACATTTCTAAAAAGTTTGAAAACTAAATATTTTTACAGTATCAGTTTAATTTTTCAGGTACATTGAAACAATCCTATCTTATTATGACAATGGTATTTATGGTATTAACTTAAATAAACAGGGTTATTTTTAATGAATTCGGTTAGGTATAAGAACATTATAATTGTAACAACGTTGCACTTGACATGTTGTATTAAAAATTGAATTAAGGTGATTGCACCTTAAAGGTGGCGGTTCGTGCCGCGACAGAGACAGGAGACCACGACCGGAGACCGCGACAGGAAATTGCGACTGTTAAGGTGCCAGTTCGCGCCGGAGACCGCGACGACAAAATTGCCAAAGTGACGTCACACCCGATCGGATTTTGTTCGGGAACTGTCAGCGTGTTCTTGGTTCGAGGTACAAATAATGATTTTGAATTTAACATAAATTCTTAATTAGACCGAAAAAACTAAGAACAGTTTGTTATGAAATAAATACCTAATCTTTCAATTAAACACAAAAAATAATAATGCAAAGACCCAATTGTTAGTTACCAGTGGACTTTTAAAGTATAAAACTAAAAATAGGAAGGATGAAAAAGGTTGAAGACATCTGCAATGGGGTAATTCCGGTATATGACGATTTAGCCCCTTCGAAATTAGACGGATTTTCCAACTTGAACATTTTGAGGCTACGTATTTTTTTTAACAATTATTTCTGTATCTACTGGTTTATATTCAAAACAAACAGAAAAATCCGTTGAAACACTTATTAAACTACATGTTATGCATACTCAGAAAGTCGTAACTTCTGAAATTGAATATTTACCTTATAAGAAACGGCGGCACGCAACACTTGAGTTTCGAGTTCGTAGCACAACTAAACTTCAAATGCATTTTTTGACAATTGTAGACAACCTTGCTCCATTTATGAATCATAGTTAGAACTAAAAACTAATCCTGTTTTATCGACCGAACCAGTAACGGCGTAACTATTCTGGAATGAATAGTAAACGCTTGTGTATGGAATAGCCCCGTAGACGGATTTGCCCACATTGACCTTATTCAAATCTTTTATTTAATTAAACTTTAAGAAACCAAGGGCGTCCAGAAGCGTATTGTGTTGACGATATCGTCAAGGTTGCGGGAAACGCATAGATGAGAGACGCGCGGAACCGAGATGTATGGCGGAAAAAGAGGGAGGCCTATACCCAGCAGTGGGTGATTCCGGGCTGAAATGATGATGATGATGATGATGATGATGATGATGATGATGGTGATGATGATGATGATGATGATGATGATGATGATTGTATGTCCTGGAGTTTCGCAATAAATATTTCACCCACTTCCACTGAAGCTATCAGCCTGAAATTTTGCACATAAGTTTGGGTCTCTTAACATTGCACGATAAAAACCTTTTTAAATATATTGTATTAATAAAAATGTTTCTTTCATAGAAAGAAAACCAGGTAAAAAAAATGTTCTTACATGATAATATTGTTTTCTCGACATTACGTAGCATCGCATCTGACTGACGGGTCCAGCTGAACCACCCTCCGGTCCAACTAGAAGAACAAACATAAATAAAATTAAAACAAGAGTGGTGAATTCCATAACATTTTAGACGATGGAAGGTATTATTGTTTATTGAGCCACACTAAGCATTTAATATAATTGTTAATGTTCTACGCCGGATTAGTATCTTAGAAAGGCAGAATATTTTAAGGTAAAATTACCACAAAGTAGTCTCTAAAGATCAAAACAAAATCAAAAGAACTTAACAATTGGTAACCTAGACATTATAGGAACAATGACTTAAAGTTTCTTTTAAAACATCTGGAAGATTAACTTCAATCAACCGTTTGCAATTATTATCAATTAGTTCACTGATAGTTGGCTCAATAAACAATTGGTTTCAACAGGTCAACACACACTGAATTAAACAATAAAAAAACTAAACATAAAAACAATTGAAAATGCAAATAAAAACAATGTTAATTACTCAGTAAATTGGTTTGATTATTCTTAGACGAACTTGTTAGTATTGTTACAAATAAATTAGTCATAGCTATTAGCTGTTTAATTACTACAAAAGATATACTACTGGAAACTATAAGCATTGGTCAGTATGGCGTTTTTGCAAGAAATAAACAAGACCTACCTATGCAGTTACCATAAGTCGTTATTTTTTAACATGTAGATGCTAAAAATATTCCGGTGAAATCTAAGTACACGGCGTGTAATTTTTTTCTTTTTTCTTAAAGTATGGCATATGACTTAATTTGCGACCACAAAAAACATGTGCGTGTGGACTGAGAGATCTTTTCGAAAAACTCTTCCAATCCCAACCAAATTATAAGAGGATTTAGGAAATAATTGTAAAAACTTCATGCTAAGGTATAAAATTTGTGAAACCTAAACAAAGAAGGTCAGAACTCATTAACTGGATCTCTCAATCTGGACAACTGAAGAAAAAGCCATAACGCGTATCCAAGAATATACTGCCTATGTGTTTATAATTTGCATTTTAATTAATTGTGAAGGATTTGTGAAAGCTTTTCCTTAGGGATTGTAAAAAAAGATTTATCTTTTTAAGTATAAAACTTACAGGGACGACTGATTCGTCAAATTTTAGTACAACATTTTTCACAATTCCTGATGTATCTACCTTCTACCTATAAGTTTTGGTTTATTAAATATAGTTCAAAATAATGATCTCTCAGTTGGGACGATCGACAAAAAACAAGATTTTCATTTTCTTTTGAACCAGTAAGATTTCAATCACGATTTTTGTTTCATAAATTTTCCCAGAAGCATTATTTGCAATAAACATGATAATTATTCATACTTTTTCAGTATTAGGTCGTGTTTTACAAGATTTTGAGAGAAGAGAAAATTGTCCTCTCTGAGTGATCCATATAAACCGTTATAACTCTTAAACGTGGCTTTAAAACGAATCGAAATTTTGTTTAGCAGCCTTCACAAATCCTTCACAATTAATTAAAATGCAAATTATAAACACAAAGCAGTATATTCTTGGATACTCGTTATGGCTTTTTCTTCAGTTGTCCAGATTAAGAGATCCAGTTAATAAGTTCTAACTTTCTTTGTTTAGGTTTCACAAATATACCTTACCATGAAGTTTTCACAATTATTTCCTAAATCCTCTTACAATTTGGTTGGTATTGGAAGAGTTTTTCGAAAAGATCTCTAAATCGACACGGACATCAAAAAACTTACTCGAATTTCTAGGCGACCTCAAAATAATGCAGTACCTAATAAAGGTTGGTTGATATGTTTTGTTACTATAATCAATATGTTTCTTTGATTATTACACTTTGACCAAGCGAAGGTCAAGTCTAGGCGCAGTCCAAGGTCAGGACTGGCAGTCATTATGCATAGTGACTCACAGAACAAAGTTTGAAATATATGTCTTATCATGTTTTAGAACCAGAATAGTTATAAGTACTACAAATAATAAAAAATAACTCAATCTTAAAGTACCTAAGAATGTATTAACAATTCAAAAAAAAATCCGCCGCGTTGGGGGACCGCTTCAAACCTAATTACCAATAGTCTTATTACCTAACTAAGCAGTCAACGACGTCTGCACTCGCGGAGCGGGCCCCAACGCGACGTTTTTTTTTTTGAATTATTAATACATTCTTAGGTACTTTAAGATTGAGTTATTTTTTATTATTTTTT
This sequence comes from Aporophyla lueneburgensis, assembly GCA_932294355.1. Lineage (NCBI taxonomy): Eukaryota > Metazoa > Arthropoda > Insecta > Lepidoptera > Noctuidae > Aporophyla > Aporophyla lueneburgensis. The sequence goes on along the minus strand of OW028748.1, from coordinate 8,822,777 downwards.
ACTTTTTAAAGGGAAATTAGGTTTTTGTGTCGGGGGTTTTTTAAATTTATTTCTTTATTTTGTACTTTTTATAGGTATATACTTAATATAATGTAGAATCAAACGAAGCTAAGAACACTCTCGATTAATTCATCAATATTCTCTTTCAGTGCGCTTTCATTTGAGACCCCACTCGAGTATATTTGCTGACATTCGGTTACTCTTCCCCACTTTCCCCCCACAACTTTTAAACGGCTCAACCGATTTTCATCAAAAATGTCTAAGAACACTCGCAGATAAGTCACCTTTATTACATATTTTTTTTTATTGAAATCGCATCATCAGTTCGGGAGCTATGATGCCACAGACAGACAGACACACAGACAGACAGAAAGACAGACACGTCAAACTTATAACACCCCTCTTTTTGCGTCGGGGGTTAAAAATGGACCTCGTCTGTATTTAAATGGACATTCTCCTTTAAGCATTTTAATTTGCTAAACAGACAGTAGCGCTGCTGTGGAGTTTGTTGCACCAAGTCTTCTTCCCAACTAAAGCACTAGGAAGTGGTAAAGCGCAATTTAGATGATTGTCTTACGTAATTTTTGACGTTCTCGGCCTAAATTGAATGAATTACTTTTGATTGACATATTCATGAATACCCTCCACCTAAAAAGCACGAAGCGTTAGCGTTAAGTCAGTCGCATTCCAACCGATTAAAACCCCACGGTGTTTTTTCCTGCTATCTGCGAGATTCGCTCGCGTTTGCTCCGCGACCCTCACAGGAGTAACTGTTGCATCGACTAAGAAGGCAAAAAATATTTATTTAATATGTTAACATGAAGTAATTTATGTTATTTTTAAGTAGTTCTTACGTGAAATATGAACCAAAGCAATTTGAAAAGTAAGGCATTTCTTATTAGGGGAGCTTAAATACAATTTACTATTTTTGAAACTAAAAAGGTTTGGGTTATTTTTTCATAATCTAGTTTTATACTTGGCTGTGACCGTTTTTTTAGTAATTGCACCTATCTTATAAATTAGCAAAAATGTGGTGTTATAATTTACAATAAATACAACAAAATGTATCATGTAGGTACGGTAAGACATTTGTGCCACATCCGACTGTTTTCATATGTATTTTTTTCGTATCTTTGCCTAACTGAAAACCCCCACATTGATTAAAGTAAATAAATAAGAAGTATGCCAAAATAAATAAAAGAAAGCATTGACAACTAAAACGGTGACATCAACTGGAAATATATCTTACTTCCATATAATGGACAAAACAGTTCCAATCCATGTCCTGCTAACTGTACTGAAATTTAAAAAGAAAAAAACCATCGATATTTAATTAAAAATATATAAATATTAACATTTGACTGGGCGATAGGGATTACACAATACTCAAATTTGTAGACAGTAGTTTAAAGATAGCAAAGACATGCATGCAAAATAATTAATGATAAAAAAATACAGAGGATAATGAATCATTCCAAGCTTTTTTTTTGTGGATGGGAAATCGTCAAATGACTTCTGCCGCTCTTGGGCAGAGCGGGAGGGCGTGTCAGACTTTTACTGACTAAAACCCACCCGTGTTTCTTCAGTTGCCCATATGCCAGAGCCACGGTATCTCTTTCGAACAAATCTGGGGACCCTGGCAGGCATCGGTCTTAACAGACCCCTTCAGTTCTTGCTGACATTTCTTTGAGGCGCGCGTGGAACATTACGCGCCGTCGACACGGGCCTGGTCCTCAACGGGCGGCGAGCTTCCCATTGCTCGCCGCCCGTAAACCCCCGCATACGGTGGCCGGGAGTCCGCAATCGACTCCCGACGCCCGGGGTGTCTCCTCCTGATCATTCCAAGCTTCACATTTTTTTTGGATAACTTTGGATGTCAAATCATAAGGGGGTCTTGTATCTTGTTACATCAGAAAATTATCAGTTCTGGTAGGTACTGTTAAACAGTGATGAATCATGGTAGCTTGCAACATTAAATATCTTTGAATTAAGCTTACTCACTGTCTGGCAACATTGCTCATGCATACACAAATATTGACTCCTATACACATTGGCAATATATTGTACACAGCTGCAGTAAATATACATATACATCTCATAAATCGGAAACCTGAAAAAGAGTGGGTAATCCTCTTTATTCAAGTTTCTTCCAATTATGATGGCTTTTAAACTTACTGAACTAACTTAAAATGAACTTGACTGCTATTTCATAATTCTGAGTGACAGTGCACAATTCTTATTGATATAATCTGTCATTTAATAAATGAATTAATGAATAAAATAGTATCCAAATAAATATTATGCGTTTACTATGACTGTGTACAATTTATCTCATCATTTTTATAAAATTGATAATCTACTTGAAAAAAAAAACATTTTTTTAATATAAGCCAGTATGTTAAGGAGTCATAAAAACAGCAGACTTCACAGATAATAAAAAGAATCACACAATATGAACACAACACTTAAGCTAAATAACTTGCTTATTGTCGAACACCATTGGTGCTTGCTGAGTTATATTAGTATCTGAAAGAATATCAACATAATATTATTACATTGATATTTATCTTTGTTTTCATAAACAAAGTACAAACTGGGAGATTTTTTTTATGAATAATATACAGAGTGGATTTTTAATATGTAATAAAAAAAAATATACATCCTGTATAACAAGTACATTCTGTACAGTGATATGGGTCATCAGGAGCACAAAGGTCTAACAACCAGTCTTGCGAAATGTAGGTGTAAAATAGATGTAGCTCTGCCTAACCCATTGGAAATACAGGTATGATGCTATTTTAAGCGTTTTAAGCCGATTTCTTATCAGAAAACTTTTAAGTAGGGAAATGAGTAAGAATTCAATTTATTCATGCAATAATTTTAAATTATCACTGTGTTGTTTGAGCAATATAGAAGATAACAAATTGTATGATTTTATTATGCCATGTATCCATTTCATAACAACTATAATATGTTATCCATTTTGTAATTTGAAATGAATAAAATTACCAGGCTGGTATGGTTTCCAACGAATAGACAGACTAATAAGATAATCGAGGTGGTCAGGAATAGGATTTTACTAACATCCACCTTATTTTCTTCATAGAAGTAATTGAAGACAAAACCGATTCATAGCAACCATTTCTTAATGCACAATCAAGTTTTTTTTAAACAGAAAAATGAAAAAGTCTTGAAGAGAATGGATTATTCAGATTTGTTCAGAAAATAAGGTTTAATGTTCTGCACGCATTTATGCATGTCAGATAAAAACATTAAATACAGCTTCAGTTCAATTTCATAGTTGTGTAAGTGAAGAAATAAATAATTTTATGACCATGACAATTACCTTAGAAACCCAATAATGACATGATAAATGAACGGCACGAGATATTGAGTCCAAATGAAATAACATGGTATGTGAATTCTTGGCATTACAGACGAAAGGCATCAAGTGCAGACTGGTGAATACCTACAAAAATATGGTTTCCTAAAACATTAAATTAAAAACATCAGAAGCTGTGGCATAGGCGGCTCGATAAGAAAATTATTAAGCAATTGCGCAATAATGATAGGCCAAAATAGCTCGAGATTTTGAGATACAGATCTAAATTAAAATATTGAATAGTACCTGGATTCCGTAGACTCAAAATTCAATTCACTGCCCATTTGGTCACTTGTACTAATTCAATAAACACATAACACTTCCGCGTTACTAATAATATTATCGTTATCTGCACGATTTCAAGAGCATGTCAATTCTCTAAATGCGTAAAACAAAATGCCAAAAAATAAATTGACTGAATTTAACGAGCAAGTGTCAACTTGACGTTTACTATTTCTTTGCGTTCAAAACATTATGTTTTTCCGTTTCCCAGTTTTGCTTTTTTGATTGTTGTTTTTTTTAATATATATTTTCTAATAATAAAATATCGTTTACAAATACCTAGTTGTTAATCTGTTAAGACATTACTAACATACTCAAGCACCTAACATATTGCTCTGTTTTAAAACAGTAGGTTTTTGAACGAACAAGACTTGCGTTGAGCAAAATGCGTCCAAAAAGAATGGAACTAAAAAAAATATTTCACGCGAAATTGTACAAGTAATCGGCAGAAATGTAGAGTATTAAATCCATTTATGTCCTATTTCGCTATGGTATGTATCTACGCACGTTACCATGGCAACTGATGGAAAACAATTTTTTTTATCTAACTTAGGTAACTATCTGGATCCAAACAAAACACAGTCGATAACAAAATGCAACTATCAACAGTTCAGCCTGTGTTCAAGTTGGAGTTGAATCACAAAGTTACGCCTGATGTAGTCACCATTGCGAAGTATGACGGAACGCACCCCTGTCTCACGGCATCTGCTGGATACGATAAAGTTATTACTTCAGAATATATAAATACTGGCCTTCCAAGCACTACTTGGACATAAAAAAGGAATAACAAATATCAGATGTGATAAAGAGGGCTCCATTAGGGAAAGAAAACAACTGGAGCAGCACATTGTTGGCACCATGTTTCAAGTCAAGCCCCCTGATAATTTTCGCATCCTAGGCCCTGATTTCGGACTATAGGACTGAGAAACCATCTATCATTTTCATCAAACAGTAAAATGACAAACAGTTCTATCGCGAGAGTCTTGAAATAAATTGAAGAGATATTTGAAATAATTTAAAGGGTTATGATTCCTATACCTATTCTTTAAGATTACCTATCCTCGCAGATAATAATCCATCACCCTCATGGTGGAGTGGCCAGCGGTCGAGCGCAACGGTCGCAGGCGCATGGCGAGGTCTCAGAATTGAACCTCAGCCAGGCTATTATAGCACTCGCGGCTGGACCACTGCGCCCTGACTCTGGCAGAGATATGCTGCTTATTGGATCTCCTACACAAATACTAGGTGAGGCTGTTCTTGGCCATTGTTCTATTTTTCTTGTGGTTTCTATTAGCAAATGCCTAAATCTTCAATCCTTCAAGCCCGTTTTGTACATATACGTCTAGTGTAGATACTACATGGACAATGTAAACAAAAGCTTTGCTAAGTACTTCTACATCAAATCCTTTCGATCAAATGCATTTTTTTAAATTCTTTCGGCCAGTACAGTTCAACCCTAAATGCACAGCATCATATGGAAGATTTATCACACACGTCCGAGACCCATTGAACAAAAGACTTTGCAAAATCCTAGTTTATTTTAACCACTTTCAGCATACGATGTCCACGACAATACAGACCTATTTTTCAAAGAAGCCCCTGACGGTGTTAACGTGATCATAGCTGGCTTTTTCGGCAAGTACACGGAGACGTTGGCTATCATCGGCGGCAACAGTTCTGTGCAGGCTATCGACTGGGAAGGAAACGAGGTGTTCTGGAATGTCGTCAGCGGGAAAGTTTGTGCTATGATCACTTTCGATTTTGATAAGGATGGGGAGAATGAGGTAAGAAACCATTATATTGGTTGGTAGGTATGTACTCAGTCGTAACTTTTTAATTCGCAGCGCACTTTTATCCCAAATGTTTTATTTATCATGGATTTTGGAATACTCTTTACTTCGACTTTAAACTAGTGTAGGTCGTAATTCAAGGATGCCTACATGATAGATACCGTCTGCGCGATAACTTATCATTTTGATATGTGACCTTGTATTGACTCATTACTCAACTTTGACCGTTGGCAGAGCCGCTTTAAAGGATGGCAAATTCCCTAACTTTTTTTTAAATTTTTGGCGGTTTTTTCTCCAGCTTCTTATTGGGTGTGACGACTCATTTATCAGAGTTCTGAAGAACAACCAGTTCATAGCTGAAATTGCTGAGACTGGGCCGATATTATGTCTCTCTCCAGTCAACGAAGTAAGGTTTGCGTATGGACTTGCCAATGGCACCATTGGAATATATGAGGAGGGGATTCGACTATGGCGAGTGAAGGTACGTAGGATGAGAGTCTAGTAAAGTGGCATCTGAAACAAACTAACCTGTACTCAATTGAAATTTTCTCGGGCAGTCAAAACAAAACGCGCTTTCCCTTCAATGGTCAGGCGAGACTCTGGCCTGCTGCTGGTCAAACGGTCGCGTAGATTGGCGCGAAGGAACTACAGGCCAGGTGTTACGACGTGTGCAGATGCGCGCAAATGCCGCAGCCATGTTGCTAGCGGACTACCGGTCCGTTGGAGTCCCTGATCTTGTCTGCGTGTCTGATAGGGGCGAGGGTAAGTAAACATATTTTATGCCTCGCGGCAACGTAATGATTGTGATCCTTGGCAATGATCCGAATAAGTTTAAAGCAGTTTTGCAGGCGGATGTTGCAGATAAGGATGAAAGACTGTACCTACGATTTAAGCCGGTGAATGATGTGACCTTTGGGTCAAACCTCTGGGACTTCTAAAGGCAAAAAAACTACTTCTTTGCCTTTAGAAGTCCCAGTAGTCATTTGGCCCTTTTTCTTATTTTTTACATACCAACAGTATTAGGATATCCGCCCTATCAAGAAAACACTGGCTTCAATACAGCCTCCAAGAACATGCCTTCAGAGGAAGACCGTCAGGCAATTACGGAGCTATTCAACCAGAAGCAAGCGTTGATGATGGAACTGCAGCACTATGAGGCTAATGCTGCCAGTGGCAGTGCGAGCCTGGAGAGTCTGGAGCGCCCAGCCTCGGCTATGCCTACTAATACCAGGCTGCAGGTGGCTGTTCTGCATACTGCTGATGAGGTACACATCCTAATCTTGGATTTCGTTCATGGTATAAGGTTATTGCCAGTTCGGTTCATGCAATAAGGACGAATAGTCAAGAGTTGTTTTTCCCTATTTTCGCATCGACGTCACGGGGGGAAACGCGCGATGCAGCGACCGACGCACATAAGTTGCTGTATAGTTTCATCGGAAAAGTTGCGATAGTTTCCCGTCGATAAGTGTGCTTTGAAACAGAAATCCCTAAGAGCTCTTACACACGAGCGGCATGTTGCCAACGGCAGGTAACTGCAGCCGTCGACACGCGATGATGACGCTGATCTTTGAAGATGGCATGGCATGTCGCCGGCGGCGCGGCGATTCGCTGTCGCCGCCTGCCGCCGAGACATGTCGACCGTTGAGCTCTAAGCTTAACTATTATTAAAATGCATAAAAATATAAAACAGTTTATAAAAGTTTTCAGTTAAGCTAAATAATAGTTTTCTTTTAGGAAAGCATCCAACTAGCGGTATCAACAAACAATGAGACAATAGTTCGTGCCGCACTCGTTCTGGCGGAGGGTATCTTCGAGAGCGGAGAAACTTTCGTGCGCCATCCTCAGCCCACCCAACTGAGGTCTCTGCTACATGTTCCGTTAAAACCTCCTCGAGATGTGCCGGTTGATGTTCATATCAAGGTTAGCTCCTATTTTACTAAGACCAGAGCGGCATCTCCTTTGATACACCGCAGTTAGCACCCGCAACGTTAGCGACGACGCTGCTCAAATCTTTTGAAGTTCTTTTTTATTACTGCCCAGTCTAAAGATTTTTTTTTCGACATTTGGCTATGCCATACTTCTACGGTCGCGCGCAGCCATGCTAACGATTTAATTTGTAACTACATACATTGGTACAGGCTCTCATTGGCTACCCAGACAGCGAGCAGTTCCACATATTCGAGCTGACAAAACAACTACCAAGGTTTGCGATGTACGAGCTAATCAACAAGGAAATACGTAATAAAGGAAACAGTTTCGTCACTTTTCGCATTACCGAAAGGGTGCAAAGAATCTGTATCTGGATAAACCAGAACTTTCTACTTGATGAAGAATTAGATCTTGAGACAGAAGACACTAAGGAACTTCATATAAATCTTCTGTGTTTGAGAGATCATTCATTTTTGTGTATGGACTTTGGGGCTGATGGACAAGTCAAGATTAGCACTCATGATATAAGGCTGGCGGGAGATCTGATACAGAGTTTGGCTGTTTATTTAAATTTGAGTGATTTGCAGGTATGTTTCCTCATGACATATTTTTTGAGTTAAAATGAAACATTAAGTCCAATACTGTTTTGCAAACAAGGAAAATTAAATGAATCTGTTTCACATTTACTAGTGAAATGCAACTATGCAATGTTATTATGAAACTGTATACTTCAATAAAATCACCAAGGTGTACTTAAATAATTTATTAAACTTAAATTGAAATTGCTTACATTCTACTCCAATTAAGGAATCTCACTGACCATAAAGTTCAACGAATCCAACACATTTAACAGGGTTGAAGAAGAACATATTATTATGTGGTGGTTCTCTTTGGCTCACTGCCTTTACAACCTCTTGACCAATTACACCACCAATAACAGCCGCAGCACCAGACACTGTGCCAAAGACATCTAGAAGTAAAGCATCGACAATAAAGCCAGTAGGCAGAGACAGCTCCTTCACGAGCTCATCTCTCATACGTAATAGAATTTTGGTATCCTCTTTCCTCTTAGCTGGGTCTGGATTCCTATTGTACTCATCTCTAAAACGCATTAGAATCTTCATCACAAAGTACGACGGGTCCCCGCGACGTAGTCTTGAACGCATCTCTGGCTTCATCCAGTCCACAGACAGAGCATTCTGCAGAGGGACATATATTGCTCTGCGCTTTACATTAATACTAACAGTTTCTCTAGCATTCTTCTCTGCGTCGTCTGATCCGCGTTTGACGGCTTTGTGTTGTACAATTTCTTCAGAGTATTCGTGGTCGACGAGGTCGGCAAACATGTAACCGTACGTACCCCAAACATCGCCACAGAGGAATTTCTTGTTGCTGTCGCGGCAAGCGTTATTGATGCGCTCCAGTTGCTCTTGCTTCAGGCCTGTTGCACAAACAATATCATATTGTTGGAAGAATTTATCCGTGAGGTTATCAACAGACTTCGTCTCCGATGTAATCTCCACCATTGGGTTCAAAGCCCTTGCTCTCGCCAGTGAAGCTTCTGCTCTATTCTCCCCGATTTTCTCAGGCGGAGCCAAAAACTGCGAATACAGATCTATTTCCTTTAGCTTCTCGTTGTCTAACAAACATACATGTTTGACTCCGGATAAAATAACATTCTTAGCAATTTCAGCGCCGAGGCCCGCGATGCCGATGATCAAAACTTTCGATGCACGTAACCTTTTCTGAGATTCCAAGCCCCACAGACGGATCTGACGATCATACTGTTCTGCCTCTGCTGCAGACAATTCAACATCGTTGTTTTCAACCATTTTCATATATTTTTATACAAAAAAAAACCCCAAACCTCAGTTCCAAGTTCCAAGTAATCTAACGATTCGCAAGATTTTGACAACTCCCCACGCCGGCAATAAGCCAATAACTGACGCGCCGCCATTTTATTGTAGGGATGTTACATGGAAAGTCGACTAAATAAAGTAAAACTGAGTAGTGAGTAAAGTGATCATTTTTTCCCTTATAGCATTTAACCTATGCTCTAAGTTTTTTCCATACCATCATGGCTAAAATATTATGGCGGGATTCGGAATTTATTTAAACTTTTAGTCCGTTGCCGAGTTTCCCGAAGCTGAAAAGAAGCTTCGTGAGGAAATGGAACACGTATCACAAATCGGAGAGATGAGATCTCGGTTAGCTGCAGAGACCGCGGAGAGGGCACAACTTATAACTGCATTACTACCAGCGGCTCAAGATGCGGCAGCTTATGATTTGTATGACTTTAAAAAAATTGACAATACATATTTATTTTGTACTATGTGAGCAAATTTCAATTCAACCACATTTTCTAGGAAGGAGATGCTAAACCGTTACAAAGAAGTAGTAATGCTGAATGAGGAGCTACTCACAGGATGCTATATCAGACGATCTACGCAGGAACAAGCAGTTACTGCTCTGAAAAGTTTGCATACAATTTTGCAGCAAGCTGTTAGACTCAGAGGTACCTTCTATTTCTGAGGACGTAAGAAGCCCAAGTTTTAATTCTCATAAAATTTTGTAGGAAGGTAATACACACATTTTTATCCCTTTTGCAGTTGGTAAATACGGCAAGGCAGTGGTCGCAGCAAGTAGAAAAGCAGTGCAGGACAACAATATTGAAGCACTTATCAAGATCATACAAGTCGGGGACTTCTCAATGACATAACAAAATAAAAATATTGTAATAATTTATTCTATCATAAAAATACTTAAACTATCAGTCATTTTAAATAACAGATCGCTGTGTCAACAGAAAATGTTAAAATCATTATAAATGTGTACTTTACAAACCTCATATTTATTTCACAAATACATTTCTGATATCAAAAACATAAATGAATAAGAAAATAAATTTTATCCATTTTTTGTACTTTATCATTAAATTCTAGTATTGACAAGCTTTGCATTACATGTGCTTGAAGTATTAAGTAGAGGACGCCAATTTTTAACACTGCACAATCTCAAGATGACCACCATGTGTTAACCATACTTTCTTTCTTCGTTCTTACGTTTTGCAATTTAGGTCAGTGTCAGGTTGTATGATGACTAAAATATGGTTCGCGTTGGTAACAAATATGGTTTTACAGAATTATAATTAAAATTATCACTACAACTCGTTTAAGTTCATTTAACCCCATTGAATGACTTTTTCATGAAAAAGTTTAATATTTTTTTTCAACTGACACCCGCAAATTGCAAAAATTTGAAGAAAAATTTATTTTTCGCGGGCTACATTAGGGCATCCACATCAACACAATTATTATTTAGTTTACACTTTATTTGCTTGTCTGTGTGCCTAAGTTTCTCCGGAGCACAGAGTTATCAAAAAGAAATTTGCTTCGTAGCATAATGCACATCATCAGCACTAATATTCAACAGGAGCCTCGGCTCAGCCGGCTTAGGTTCTAGCAGCAATAGTCGTAGCGCCGCCAGTCGCGTGCATATAGCCTGCGCTTGCGATGGCGTGGGTGCGCGAATACTTGGAGCCATTTTGTATGGACGGCCATCGAGGGAGACTATGGCGGCCGCCGTTTGTAGCGCGCGTGAGAGGGTTGTCTCGTCTGAGCCTGTTCTTTCCACCTGAAAAAATGGGAAGTAACATAGACAACAAGTTCGACACGAATGGAAGGAGATTGTGAACGTTTTACGTTGGTTGTCGTCGCCTAGACGCTGAGCTAGCGTTGCTTACAATAACGTACCGAAACTAAAATCACGTTAGCGCAGCATATAGGATGGACGCACGACTACAAATGGAATGGTCAACTAGCTTCATCTATCTGACTCACCGACCCCTTACGAATTCAAAAATGCCTGTAATTGGTTTATTTGAAATAAATACTTTGGGTTTTGAGCTCTTTACATTGTAAAAGTAATCTAATGTAAAATTTAGAAATCCCTTCATAGTGATGGGCTCGAAATAAAATTACGACCAGTCTTCCCGATTGAAGAGGGGGAGGGACTCTATTATGTCAAATAGAAGTGTATTGGCTATCAAGCTGGTATATTGCTGGGAATTCTATCTCAAGTGCAGTAAAATAATTACGAGAAGAACCTCACCTCAGCAGCCACAGCCCTCAACATGAGCCTCTCCGCAGGCGAGCAGTTCTTAATGGCTCGTACTGCCGCACTGGAGGCGGCTTCACCAAGAGCTTGTTGCACTTCCTTCAGACCAGCGCCTTCAGGTCCCGCCAGTTCTAAGGAACGGGAGCATAGGGCGAGTGCGCGTCGAGCGTCGCCTGATACGGCTGCTACTTTTCTGGAAGAAATAATTAATTTTGTTACATTATATTTTATTATTTCTGAAAGGAGGTTTGCAAACACTTTTGTACGGCAATCATATTTTTAAAACTTGATGAGGTCAGCGTTTCCTATCTGACTACTCTGATAGGAAAGGCCGATCTTGGACAGATCATGTAGATTTATGTCTAAAATGGTTTTTTGAGGTAATAACCAAATATATTGAGTGCAGTTATCAGTAAACATGCAGCTCAACTCAAAAAGGAGCTCAAATTATTATTCAGTTAGAATTAGATAGGCGTATATTAATAGATAATTTGATTTAGTTTTCATTTAACAACTATTAGAATCACAACAAAAAGAAAAGGCATAACAAAACATTGTAAAACTGACTGTCTTATTATTATTCCGCACATCTTCGTTGATGTAGATGACTGGATTTGGCTATTGACTTATATGGGATTTAAACAAAGTTGACGAAATGTGGGTGTACTACACACCTCTGGGAACATCGGCGCAGTTATAGGCATCATGAGATTTTATTACTTCCAAAAAATCATGGGTAAGCTAATCATTTTTAAAGCATTCATATTACATACCTAGCAATAAGCTGCACAGCATCAGCAGTGACATTAGCGCCAGCCAGTCTCGTGGCTACAATATTCTGCAACTGCGTATGTGTATACGGTGGGAAGGTTAGCCTGGTAAGGCCGAGGCGGGAGGCAACTCTTGCTGCCAGCGCTCGTTCGGGCAAGTCCATAGTGTTGGCCACGGCGAGCACAGTGAGGAGGGCGGTGTTGTGGGCAGCCCACTCCATGATACTGTAGAGGACGTCTTGACGACGGGTGCAGAGAGCGTCTAACTGAAATGTTACATGATAAGTATTTTACATTTAAATGATTGTATGTTGGCTAATGGTTTTTATTTTGATATTTTTTTTTGTATTTGAGACACGAGTCACAGGCAGAAGCTAGTCTATTAATATAACAGCAAACACATGTGATAGTTTGTGGAAGGCTAACAGGAAAGTAATTAATAAGTTACCTCATCCACAAGCAATACAGTTGGTGTCCTCCTTGGTCCAGGATTTGTGAACCTTTTTTCTAATAATGCACAGGCCTGCTCCCATACTACTGATTTACCTGTAAATTAAATCAAAGCAATATGAATCTTGTTTCACTGTTTATAAAACTTACAGATAAAATGATTCAATTTTAAAATATATTTTCTTTTTAAGTACTTTCTATGTCTCACCAGTAAGCTGTTTGTATATTTGCACATAAGCCTGTCTGGGTTCAGCTATCCTCATGCCATTGACCTCAACCAGCTGGAAGTCAGGCAGGTCTACTTCTTCCTTTAAGTACTTGAGAGCTGAGTTGACTGTGGCAGTTTTTCCTGTACCTGGTACTCCTGATATATACATACATCTGGAAGAAATGAGAGGCTGTTTTCAAATTTTAGGTTATTTTTCTATACTTGAGTTTAATAAAGATGAGAAGAATAATTTACTAATCAAATGCTCCTAATAACTTATCATTATAACAGCTAGTTTATACAGATAGCATATTAGAAGACAGTAAAACTAACCCACTGGTACCATCCAAAAGTTTTGATCTAACAAATGATAGAATTTCCTCCATTTGACCTTCTCTGCCAGGGAGTGACTTGTTATCTTTTAGGAATTCTGAAACAGCAACAAAATATAAATTAGTTCACTTTACCACAGCTTTAGAAAATATTCAATTTGTGCAAATGCTTTTACCATCAATATTATCAATAGAGTGTGCTCTGTTACGTAATGTTGGTGTCAGCTGGCTTGTCAAAATTCTTTTAGTCACACTGCGTTTTGGAGTTTGTGCTGGTGTCCTGCTCCTGGGCGTTTTTGGAGTCTTTGGGGTTTTCGGTGTCTTAGGCACTGGCTTAAAGTCATCATCACTCTCTGACATTTTTTGTACTGCTTTTCTAGGAGTCCTCTTTACTGGGGAAACTTCTGGTTCCTGATAATTTATAGCAACCTTTGCTCTGCCTCGTCTCGTAGTAGGAGTACTTTTTTCTTCATCCTCAAACACTAAAACCTTTTTAGGGGTCTCCTCATTTGTTATTTTAGATATTGACTGCTTTCTCTTTGGTGTTGTGGGTACATGCTGCCTGATGATCAACGTTGGTAGGTCATCATCAGAATTTTCTTTCAGTTCCATAGAAAGCATATCTTCTATACTATTCTTGGATAATTTCTTAGAGCTCTTTGGTGTTTCTGAGACATTTTTTGATGTTGATTTTGGAGTAACTTTTTTTGGTGAATCTTTTTCGTTTTTGTCAGCTAATATGGCTCTTTTGAGCAATATTTTTGTTCCGTCGTTTTTGCTGACACTCCAGTTCTTTTCTGAGATGGATACTCTACTCATTCTTTTGACTAAACTATTAGGTGTTTTTGGAGTTGCTGTCTTTGATGATGTCTTATTGGGTGTACTTAACAATGCTATTGCTTTCCGTTCTTGTTCAAGCACAGGTTCAATCTGCACTTTCCGCCTGCTCATAGCCATGAGGCGGTATCTACATATGTAATGATAAGGCTCATTAATAATTTCATCCATATCCCTTGTAATAGTGAGAGTAATGGAGCATTTCTTGAAGAATGTTTCTATTGATACATCTTGGTTGAAGGGCCGGTGGTCTTCTATTACCTGGAAATATTAATTAGTTAATTGTTGATTAAAAGTTTTAAATGAAACATTGTATTTTTCTTCTTGTAATTGTACCTAATCAGGGAATGTAAATAATTGAAATACAGTTTTGTTTGTAAATATGAAATGATGTACACTAAGAATGATGTGATATCATTGTTAGTATACTTACTGGCCGTAAGGTCTTCAAGCTCTTATAATTAGTGTTACAAGATCCCAAAAGCATTTTCATCTTATGAAGAGTTTGTAAATAGCCATAATAACTTCTTTACTCACCTCTTTTTCATAGAAACGAATAGGTTCCATATGACTAAAACACCAGTTGGGAAGGTCACTGGGCCTCGAATACCATTGAACCTTGGCTCTGAAGGGATCACTGGCGTTGGTGCTATCTTCATACAATGAGATAATGCGAGCCGCATCACAACCTGCCTCCGTATCCGGCTCAGCCGCATCAGCGTTTGAAATAAGAACAAAATCTCCAATTCCAGCTATTATATTTGCGAACTGAAACTTCCTGGTAAAAAGAAACTATGATTTAGGCCGGAGAAGTAATAAAAAACAAAGTTGTTTTGAATTTGCAGGTTAACTTACTCGTAGTGGTGAAAAGATGGTGTTAAACTTTGTGGTTCATGTATTTCCTCACTTAACCACGATACAGTTTTCGGCAGTACTCTTTTTCTAGGCATCTTGTTAGTTAATTTGGGAATAAGCGTCTTTATTTAGCGATCGACGTTCGCTGCGCAGCCTTGTTTTTCTTGTCAGAAATTGTATGTCAATTGTCAATTTTCGCGCCAATTTAACGGAGGAATACCGTTTCGTTGACACAAATGCACGGAGATTAGTATTCCAGAAAAATGATAATCAGCCAATGATAAACCTCTTAGTGAATATCTCTGTTAGTAGTTTAATATTAATATTACTGTTTACATAGTATTATTTAATAATAATGTAGAATTAAAATTTGATCGCAGTTGGAAATAAAAGGGCACTGAGCGAGCACTACCTATAACTAAACCGTGTTTACAAAGTTGTCTAAATCGACATTTATCATTTAGTATGAACGTTTACTAAATAATATTGTAATAAACCAATTAACCAAAGATATGTAAAATTTTAGTGATATTATTCTTGGCACAAGAGCTTAAAAAGCAGAATAATGGTTCCGAATTGCGATAAAAGTGATTATTTCGCGAATCCGACCCAATTTAATAGTCACAAAATCTAAGGGCTATTGAGTAATCATTGTGACGTTCCGCTTTGGTCGGATTCGCGATATCATCGCTTTTGTCGCAACTCGGAACGCAGGGGTTATTGCTTCGTAAACTCGCTACAGAAAAGTCAAGATTGATTGACATTTGAGCTGTCAGCTTACATTTGTAAATTAATTAATGTCAAAGACACGTGAAGGTGTTTTGTTGGTTAAAATTATAAAACATCTCCAAAATGAAGATAAAGCAGAAGAAAACGCCACAGAAGCTGCTATCTGATAAAATTGCCGATGCTCTAACAGTAAAACCTCGTGCTGACATTGAAGATGACCAAGTTTTCGGCACAAAACCAAAAACTGTTACGCGTGATGATTTGGGTTCCTCAGATAGTGAAGTTGAGGCGGCTATCAGTGATTTCCGTAAACGAAACGTGGGTTTATTGAGCGAGGTTAGTAAAAAGTATGAGGGACAAGTTATATCTCGGAAAGATCTCGAAGAATCTGATGAAAAAGGCAACAGTTCAGACGATGATTTGCCGCACCAAAAACAACCTCAAAAGAGCAAACAGGACTTCTCAATCGACTCAGATGGGTCTGACTCAGAGAACGACCTGTCTAAAACAAAAACGAGTGACGAGAAATCATCGGATTTAGAAGATTCAGATTCAGATGCTGAAAGTGAAGATTATAGCATCACTCAGTTCCAAAAACAATTGAATGCTGATTCGGATGACGACGAAGAGGGTATTGGGGATGAAGAAGGCAGTGATGAAGATGATGATGAGGGAGAAGGATATGATATCAGTCAAATGGAAGAACCTATGAAAGAAAACTTTGAACATGTTAAAAAGCAGAACTTATCAGAAGATGCTAAGAAGGGTATTTGTGTAAGAAACCAGTTGTTGCTATGGGAGAGTCTGCTGGAGATGAGGATTCATCTTCAAAGATGTGTGAACACTGCTAATCAGATGCCCATGCCTGAAGCTTACAGTGAATTGAAGGGGAATGAAGAATATCTAGAGGAGGCTAATGCAACTAAGACTAATGTCACCCATGTTTTGGATAAGTAAGTTTTATTCCTTAGAATTTTTTATTTTATTACTTACAAGTTGTTAAGTGAACAACTTTATCTATACTCTATAGAAATAAATAAAATAGAAGTATCTGTTTGTTATGTCAAAATAACAGACTTTTACTAAATGTTTAAGAAAGATCCATATTTTTCATTTGCTATCTTTCTTATACTTATATCAACAAAACAATTTTTTAATTTGTTGTCTTTGTGTCTGTTTCTGGGTTCTGGCTAGTTTGGAACAATTTCGATGGGACTTTCACTGGTAGATATCTGATGTTCTAAAGAGTAACATGCGCTACATTCTGTCAGGGTAGTATATTTCCGTGAGTTCATTTGATTCCCAACATTCACATGGAGGAAGTCTTAGGCACAGTTAGTTATAATTCAGATGCTGCCTTAGTGCATTTATTAATCAATTTCATTTCGTTTTTTCAGGTTACTGTCTCTTCAGAATTTGCTTCTCAGCAAATATCCAGAAACAAAGACCCTTTGCAATAAGAAATTAACTAAACAACAGGCTGATGCTAAACAAACTGCAAAAGAAGACAGTGATGAAGAAATCCCAAGCGATACAGACAATGAGGAGATACCATCGGACACTGACGCGGAAGAGGAAGCCGTTAAAGAAGTATCAACACCTAAAGTTAAAAGTAAAACCGCGCCTACCAAGAAACGCAAACTAGAAGAGTATGAAACCGACATCTCAACTTCTCACAAAGCTTTCAAATCATTCAGAGACACTTCAATTCAAAAATGGAATGACAAAACACGTCTTGCAACTGCCACTAACATAAAAAATGCACCAACAAACACAGTCTTGCAACAAATATCTTATATTCTATCTGATAGAGAGAAGTTAGTGAGACGTACACAGCTGAAAAGGTCTGAATATGATATTATTGGCTACAAAAAGGATATTCCAGAAGAAGAAGAAAGCAAAGATGTTGATGAGGCTGAAGTTAACCCAGTTACAAGAGACCGTAAAGACAATGACGAATATATCCCAGAAATATTTGATGACAGTGACTTCTATCATCAGTTACTTAGAGAACTAATTGAATGTAAGTCTGCGGATATATCAGATCCAGTACAATTAAGTCGTCAATGGATAGCGTTGCAGCAAATGAGAAGCAAAATGAAGAGAAAAGTGGATACAAAAGCCACTAAAGGAAGAAAGATAAAGTATGTTGTTCATAATCAGTTAGTGAATTATATGGCTCCAGAAAAATCGGCCTTGTGGACTGATGAAAGCAAGAATGAATTGTACAGTTCCCTATTTGGTAAATTGTTTGAGCAAAATAATATAGGTTTAAATGCCAATGTAAATGGTTTTAAGTTAAAAGATTGAATAAAGACTATTTTATTAGAGAATTTTGTGTCTTGATTATACACCAATGATATCTGTAAAATGAATTAATAGTTGAAACATTTATTAAAAAAAACTTGAAACTTTTATAAATTGATAAAATTTGAAGAAATCTAGAACTTATTTCAAAGTTCCAGCTGTTGATTGTTTGATTAAAATTCTTCAAAGTATAAAGTTTAGGTACTTAGAATAAACCTGATATTATTTCTAATTTTGAAAGTATTTCTAAGTTGCTTCATTAGTTCAGGATTCAGATAAAATTAATTGTCTGTCTGCTATCATAGATCCTTTTATTTATTCTCAAACAGTAAACTTAGCCTATCACAATCCCCTGCTGGTCAAAGGCTTCTCCCAGACGGCCCCACAACACCCTGAACTTTAAAAAATCGGCCAAGTGCGAGTCGGACTCGCGCACGAAGGGTTCCGTACCAATATCTAAAAAAACGGCAAAAGAATCACGTTTGTTGTATGGGAGCCCCCTTAAATATTGGTATTATTTTAATTTAATTATTTATTTTTAAAGTGAATATACAGTCAAATATTTTGGGAATATTTCAATCGTCTACCTCTTGCCGTTATCAATATCGACCAAAAACAATCACGTTTGTTGTATCATCATCATCATCAGCCTATATTGTTCCCACTGCTGGGAAACAGGCCTCCTCTCGGTGAGAGGGAGTGGGCCGTAATCCACCACGCGGGCCCAGTGCGGGTGGGTAAATGTCACATGTCTTCGAATTTTTGGTTCCAAGACATGCCGGTTTCCTCATGATGTTTTCCTTCACCCTTTTGAGAGCAGTGGTGATGAAATAATATACACAGAGTAAAGCTCACTACCTATCAGCGGCCGTTACCACTGGGCCACCGCTGTTCCCAATGTGGTGCTTATTGCAACACTGATTTTAAAGTCAAGGTACTTTGAAAATCTATATCTATACATATAATAAATCTGTAGAAGGGTCAATTCTGTACATTGAAAATATTGAAAAAATAAATAGCGGGGGGTGTTGCTGGATCGATACCAAACCCAAATATGTGATTAAAAAATTTTTTGTCTGTCTGTCTGTCTGTCTGTCTGTCTGTCTGTATGTGCAGGCATCACGTGAAAACTAACGGTTCGATTTCGATGAAACTTGGTACAATTATACCTTATTATCCTGGGCATAAAATGGGATACTTTTTATCCTGGAAAAATACGTAGAAAAAAAAATCTTTTTTTTCAGTTTTATTAGACGCCTACAGAGACACATATAGCAATCATTCACATGGACGCGTTATTATTAACGCGCCCAATAAAATCTGCAGGCCCATTATAGGGCAACACATTGAGGGGTCCGTATTAGCGGGCCACCATGCGCCCTTCGCGGTCCGGGAGCTAGGCTCCGACACCTAGCTCGCCGGGACGCCGCGAATTCCACCGTGCGATGCATTTAAATTCTGAATTTTGATGCGAGCGGACGTGTCCAGTGTGGCGAGCGGTCGTCCGTGGAATTAATATTGTATGCGTGTAATTTTAAACCGTGCTTTTCAGCGCGACCTTTTTGATTACTGTTCCGATCAGTTATTTGTAAATACTTTTGTAAATATTATAGTACGTACGTAGTTTAAGTTTTCATCGTAAATTGGTTTATTTAGGTTGGTATTTTATTTTCTTTCCGGACGAGCTCACTAACAATGTTGTGTATGCTGAAGCTCTCAATTAACTTTCTGTCGCATTGTCACGATCACTTTTTTATTATTGCAAACTTTTCGTCACTGTCAGTAATTTACTGCTACATGCTACTTATCAAGGTCGGAATTACTATGAAAAAAAAAACTTACTACAGAACGCGAGCTCAACAGCAGTAGCTCAATAGAGGGATCTCTTTAATTATTATAGGCTTAGCCGTATTTGGGTCCAATAGATATTTATAAGATGTCATTGTCAGAGTTACTCAAAATGGAGAAATAAACCATCCACGCGAAGACCGACATCCGCGCGGACGGAGTCGCGGGCGGAAGCTAGTAACCAATAAATCTACATCTACAGTAGCGCTCAAAAGTATTTTGACAACAATAAATTATTAAAAATAAAACAAAATAAAAAGAATATTGAATTGAATCAAATTATTTATTCATAATAAGGATATGTTTTACAAATTGGAACACTTTGATATTAGGAATTGCTTAAGAATAAGAAATATTATTTTTTTCTCTGATTGTTGTGGATCAAAAGTATTTTGACAACGAAAACATTTTTTTTTCTTGATCTTATTTTTTAATAATTTTGACATTTAATAATCAGCATTTAGTTGTATATCCACTTGCCTTTAAGATAGCTTCGCATCGTTTCGGCATTGCGTCTACTAATTTTTGTAAGTTGATTTTTGGAAGATGGGGATTTTGCTCCATACCTGCCATAGTGCTTCATATAAAGCCTCCTTATTTGAATAATTTCAACATCTCACGCGACGATCCAGCTGCTCCCAGAGATGTTCTATCGGGTTTAAATCAGCACTTTGGCTTGGCCACTCCAATAATTTGATTTTCTTGAGAGTTATGAAGTTACTAACATGCTTAGATTTGTGTTTCGGGTCATTATCTTGTTGCAAGTACCAACCAGGAGGCATATTATCTCGAGTGTACGGTCGCATTTGCTTGTCTAATATCTCAGCATATTTAAAACGATCCATAGTCCCATCTATCTTAAATAAAGGTCCAACTCCGTGACGACAAAAACATCCCCAAATCATAACATTACCACCTCTATCTTTCAACGTGGGTATTTGGTATCGAACATCAAATTTTTTATTAGTAGGACGTCGAACATACCGTATTCCATCAGATGACACCAAATTAAACTTACTTTCATCACTCCACGACATCTTGAACTATTCTGAGCTAGTCCAGGATCTATGACGTTTTGCAAATGCAAGCTGCAGCTTCTTGTTCTTTTCAGAAATCAGAGGTTTTTTGGCCGGACGTCGTCCACGTAGTGCGAAGGCTTTTAGCCGCTGTTTCACAGTAGAAACATGTACATTCACGTTATAGTACTCTTGAAGTTAATTTTTTTTTGCACAGCCGATTTTTGCACATTACTCTTCAATAACTTTTTTACTCAATGGTTTTCATGGGGAGTCGTTTTTTGGGGACGGCCACTTCGAGGCTTATTTTCTACTATCTTACGTTTAGTATAAACCTTATTCCACGCACTGACTAGCTGCCGAGACATATTAAAGATTCGAGCATCTTCTGCTTGCGTCTTTTCACTTTTCAAAGCAGTTATCACAGCATTTTTAAAATCACTTTAATATTCTTTTGTCACAGACATGTTTAATAGATAATAACAATATTATGAAAATAAAAAAATAATAGCTAGGGCTAACTCTGTCAGCGAATAATAAGAACACAATATTTGTCAAAATACTTTTGAGCTGAATATGAACACATTTCTAAGAATATACGGAAAGTAAACAAACCCTGCCGGGGTCGCGTGATTGTTACCGTGGAGATACCGTGGCCCTGGCACATGGGCAACTGATGGAACACGGGTGGGTTTTAGTCAGTAAAAGTCTGACACGCCCTCCCGCTCCGCCCTGAGCGGGAGAAGTCATTTGATGATTTCCCATCCTGAAAAAAAAAAAAAAAAAAAGTAAACAAACAAGTTACAACTTGTTTTCATTAATATTTGCAGGCTCTTTGGAAAGATTAGTGTAGAATAAAATTTGTTTACCTAGGGGTACGCGACATTGAGATATTAACGAAAATATGCTTGTCAAAATATTTTTGAGCGCGACTGTACATAATAAATAAATCCATAACCCGAGTGCTTCCGGGAGCATTGCGTAAGGGGCTCGGTGCGATCGTCCGCTATTTGTAAGCGTGACGGGCACGTGTGCCCGCGCTGGTGTCCATGCCGCGGTCGTATGCTGGGCCGCGATACCACCCATATGTCTAAAGCGGGACTTTTGATAACTGAGGGACTGTGGACTGGACTTACTGAGTCATCGTGACTTAGAATAGTTGGATTGAATTCTTGTTCACCTTACATAGTGTCAAGAAGGTGATGCAGATAAGGATATAAGTTATAGGTACAAAGTCCTTTTAGTAATTATACCACGGGAACGTGCCACCGGGACAGTAGAGTGCATGTATTATTCTTTTTAAAACCAGTTATCTGCCAGAGAAAGTCCCGTCAAAATTAGTCCTGCCGTTTCTAAGATAAAAACAAAAACCGGCCAAGTGTGAGTCGGACTCGCGCACCGAGGGTTCCGTACAAACCTGTAGGTATTCTCGGTTTATGCATAAGGTTTATGTTTATGAAATTAAATGTATTTTTTTTTCAATTTTATATTTGAGTTGATTGAATGAAAGGTATTTTTTTTTGATATTTGATGATTTGATATTATTTTTTAGTTTTATCATTATCTTATTTTAGTAGTTACGGGGGGGGGGGGGGACACATTTTACCACTTTGAAAGGGTCTCTCGCGCAAACTATTCAGTTTAGAAAAAAATGATATTAGAAACCTCAATACTATTTATTCATAGATACCCTACACGTATAGGTTTGATGAAAAAAAAAAAAAAAACTGAGTTTCAGTATGGGGACCCAAAAATTTTCTGTTTTTTTTTCTATTTTAATGTGAAAATCTTAAAGTTTCGGAAAAAAGTGGCTGTGACATACCTACGGACGGACGGACAGACAGACAGACAGACAGACATGACGAATCTATAAGGGTTCCGTTTTTTGCCATTTGGCAACGGAACCCTAAAAAGGTAGACAGACAAAAAAATAAAGTTAATTGTTTTTTCTGTTAAATAATAAATATCGCATATTCAGATTCAGATTCAGATTCAGATTTATTTATTTGCAAAAACATGTGTAGATAATATACATGGTATAGTATGGTTGGTAAAAAAAGTTATAGTTATACATAAAGTTTCATATTCATCTGTATATAAGGTGTATCTATTCATACACGAAATATTTTAAGAGGTACACCTGTAGGTGGTAAAGAAGCAATAGCAACGAAAAAAAAATTTTTCTTGTTTTTTTTTTTTAAATTTAATATTTTCAAAATATTTGACGCACATAAGAAATATTGGCTCCTTCTTATTTTTTACGGACCGAGACACCGCGGCCATGCTCGTGCCGTCCGGTCGTCGCCCTCGCAGCGTCAGGCGGGCCATTCATAGAATTTGGAGTAAAGGTTTTATGCAAAACGTCTCAAGTAGTTTTAAAATTATAATAATTACGAAAATTCAAAAACGCTTAGATAAAAATTTTCTTTTTGCTTCTATAGCTTCTTTACCACCTACAGGTATACCCCATAAAATATTTCGTGTATGAATAGATACACCTTATATAAAAAAATGAATCCCTATTTCCCTTGGTCACGCCATCACGCGTGAACGGCTGGACCGATTTCACTAATTTTTTTTTTGTTGTGTTTGTTATTGTCAGGAGAAGGTTCTTATGAAAGAAAAAAATTTAAAAATTGCGCGGAAAATTTAAGAACACTTATTTAAGAATACAAAGTCACCTAACATGGGTGTTTGGTGACGCTTTATGTCTTCGAAGTACCAGGTTGGCATAACTTGGTACGAGCTCACCTAACATGGGTGTGTGGTAGCTAGAAAACGCTTTATGTCTTGGAAGTACTAGGTTGGCATAATTTGGTAGGAGCTCACCTATCATGGGTGTGTGGTAGCTAGAAAACGCTTTATGCCTTCAAAGTACCAGTTTGTCATAACTTGGTCTAATATGGGTATATGGTACTTGGTGCTCTTTACTTTGTGTTGGTGGAATCTCATAAGTTAACACTACATTTATTGATTCTGAGGCGGTACGAAGTTCGCTGGGTCAGCTAGTTGGGTATAAATTTGACATTACAAACGGACACTTCAATGATATTATAGATAAATCCAGGTTTCTTCGCGATGGTGATCGTGATATCTAAGATCAACTTAGAAAGTAGGTAGGTAGTGTACCTACACTACCTATGGTACGGACTTGTTTGGTATGTACGCACGGCCAAGCCATACATTTCCAGCCATATACAGGTCAAGTTATACATTTCCAGTAGAAGCTGACTTCTCACTGTTCGATAAGCCTATACAATGCAAGCTCAGCTAAAACTGGAAATGTATAACTTGATGTGTAGCCGTGTGTACCAATATGATTTACTAGCTTCTGCCCGCGACTTCGTCCACGTCAAATTTTTGCTCCCCTGATCCTTCCCGTCGCATCGAATTGCCTGCCAATTTTCGTACATTTTTCGTTGCCGCACCTTTTGATTGTAGCGTGATGTTATATAGCCTGTAACCTTCCTCAATAAATAGGCTACCCAACACATTTTTTTTTTCAATTCGGTCAGTAGTTCTTGAGATTACCGCGTTCAACAAAACAAACAAACTCTTCAGGTTTATAATTATATAAGTATAGATTTCACTTTGCACAGTACGTCATTTCTCTTTCACCTCGTTTACAGACATATCTTCAATCGTCCAGTTTCCCGCGCGCCCTCCACACGCTATCAGCTCCAATAGCCCAGGTCGAGAGGGTTATCTCATTGCTACACAAACAACGCATATTATTGTGTGTGTGTCTATCTACAAATAATAAAGCACTTAATTTTTGAGATGTCTTAACTAACACGTTGGTTAATTAACGAATTTAAGAAGTTGCACACGTTGTACTTTTGACCCGCCGTGATAAATTCGTGTGCTCTTAGGTAGTTTCGGTATCTTTCATTTCTTTGCTTAGGTAATTGAGAAATTATCTCATTCGGTATGTAAACAAATATAGCGATTTTATACTAAACTAACTTCTGCCTCCGATTTCGTTCGCGTGAAATCTTGGCCCCCGACTCATCGTGTCGCATCCTATCGCCAGCACGCGCTATACTTCGCTTATAGCATTCTTTCCGACTTTTTTCAATTTTCTCGGTTCCTATGGGTCGTAGCGTGATTTTGTCGCGCACTGGATTTTCAACTTTCGGTGTGGAACCGAGCATTGAGAATCCAACAGAGTGCATCTCAGCGCGTCGAAAAAACACGTTGTTCTATTTTCAAATCTCTACGCTAAGCAGTCAAAACAGCCCAGAGGGATAACGCACGGTCTCCTGCGAGGTGGCGGGCCTCCTTGCATGCCGCCATAGTATCTGGAGACAAAGGTCCTCGCCCACATGTGGGAGTGGCGCGAGGAGGCGAAACGCCGCGCTGGGGTGAAACTCCGCTGTCGCGACAAATCGGGGCACGGCGGACAGAGCTCCGGCAGGATCTCATGGCGACATGGCGGGTACGATTGTCGCAACCCAGCGCTGGGCACACCACAATTGCGGCGGTAAGTCCCCTCTTTGAGGAGTGGATAGAGAGGCGCCACGGCGTTTTCACTTTCCGCCTGACGCAGATTCTCACCGGGCATGGGTGCTTCGGTGGGTTCCTGTTCAGGATAAAGCGGAAGGAAACACCCGGGTGTTTGCGAGGATCGTCTGGAGGACACGGTGGAGCATATGGTGGAGGTGTGCCCTGCCTAGGCGGAGCACCACCGTGTCCGCGTGGAGGTGATCGGCGGCGGCGACCTCTCGCGTCCGGTCCTGGTGCGAGCCATGGTACGGAGCGAGAGGGCATGGGAAGCCGTCACCGAAGCAGTAATGCTCGCGCAGGAGGAGGCAAGGTGCGTGATAGAGTGGCAGTCTCTGCGCCTTCACGTCCCTAGCCGCCGCAGGAGGAGACGCCCCGGGCGTCGGGAGTCGATAGCGAACTTCCGGCCACCGTAGGCGCGAGCTTGCGGGCGGCGAGCAATGGGTAGCTCGCCCAGTAAGGACCCGGTAAGGACCAAGCTCGGGTCGACGGCGCGTAGTGTTCCACGCGCGCCTCAAAGAGATGTCAGCAGAACTGAAGGGGTCTGCTAGGACCGATGCCTGCCAGGGTCGCGAGATTGTTCGAAAGAGACAACGTGATCCTGGCACATGGGCTACTGAAGGAACACGGGTGGGTTTTGTCAGTAAAAGTCTGACACGCCTTCTCGCTCCGCCCAGAGCGGGAGAAGTCATTTGATGATTTCCCATCAAAAAAAAAAAAAGCAGTCAAAGCAGTGCGTAATGTAATTAACCTCTTTTATTTCTTATTCTTGGGTCACCATACCCTGATTACTATCTATCTATTACCAATTCATTGCGACCTTTATTCATTGTTCTGTGATTGCGACCATTCCAATGAGCCCAAACACGACATCAAATGAATAATATCTTGTCCAGCGTGTCTTGTTGTTTGCACGCTACAGGAGTTGATGGACGTTGCTGAAAGTGCCAAGCTCGTAGCCAAATTCTGGACTGACTATATTTAGATTGCTAGCGACACGCTAAGAAGAAGAAGATATCACTGAAGTGACAGAATATCAAATATTGAGTCTACCAGACCTCTGGAAGAAAGATAATCTGTAAACAGCTGGACATATCTTTTTGAATATTAGCTAAGAAAATCTGACAAAAAATTTTTAAAGTTTACGTAGTAAACAAGGAAATCTTATAGTTTCGCCATGTTCGTCCATCCGTCCGCATGGTTGGCGGCAAGTTTATTTTCAGGGAGGTGCATCTTCAGTTCCACGAATAGAGCTCGATATTTCTGTTCTCAGCTTAGCTCAGAGACCCTCAGTACTAGAAAGCTGTAATTTGTCATGGAGTAATGGCATATGATGCAAACCGAGAAAGTGATAAAAAAGACATGAACTATTAAGGTTTAAAGTGCAGTTTTTAATAGGCAAGTGTCGGTTGTTTTTGGATATATGAGTAGGAAAATCACGGTACATACAAACACTACATATGTAACGAAGTAAAAGGAAAAATATCCCAAGAAAGTAGGATTTACAAATTGACAAGTAATAGTCGACTAACTTATTATATTATACACTAGCTTTTGCCCGCAACCTCGTCCGCGTAAATGTCGGTAATTGCAGACGTAGATGAAGTCGCGGCATAAAAAGTAGCCTATGTCCTTTGTTGGGGTTCAAACTTACCCCGTACCAAATTTCATCAAAATCGGGTCAGTGGTATAGTCGTGAAAGCGTAACAGACTTTTTTTTTTTTTTTTTTTTTCAGGATGGGAAATCATCAAATGACTTCTCCCGCTCTGGGCGGAGCGGGAGGGTGTGTCAGACTTTTACTGACTAAAACCCACCCGTGTTCCATCAGTTGCCCATGTGCCAGGGTCACGGTATCTCTTTCGAACAATCACGCGACCCCGGCAGGCATCGGTCCTGGTAGACCCCTACACTGCTGCTGACATCTCTTTGAGGCGCGCGTGGAACACTGCGCGCCGTCGACCCGAGCCTGGTCCTTACCGGGCGGCGAGCTACCCATTGCTCGCCACCCGCAAGCTCGCGCCTACGGTGGGCGGGAGTCCGCTATTGACTCCCGACGCCCGGGGCGTCTCCTCCTGCGGCGGCTAGGGACGTGAGGGCGCAGAGACTGCCACTCCCTCACTCGCCCCGCCTCCTCCTTCGCGAGCATTACTGCTTCGCAGAAGGAGGTGACGGCTTCCCATTCCCTCTCGCTCCGTACCATGGCTCGCACCAGGGCCGGACGCGAGAGGTCGCCGCCGCCGATCGCCTCCACGAGGACACGGCGGTGCTCTGCCCAGGCAGGGCACACCTCCACCGTATGCTCCACCGTGTCCTCCAGACGATCCTCGCAATGGAAACACCCGGACGTATCCTCCCGCTTTATCCTGAACAGGAACCCACCGAAGCACCCATGCCCGGTGAGAACCTGCGTCAGGCGGAAGGTGAGGACGCCGTGACGCCTCTCTATCCACTCCTCAAAGAGGGGACTTACCGCCGCAATAGTGGCGTGCCCAGCACTGGGTTGCGACAATCGTACCCGCCATGTCACCATGAGATCACACCGGAGCTCTGTCCGCCGTGCCGCGATTTGTCGCGGCAGCGGAGTTTCGCCCCGGCGTTTCGCCTCCTCGCGCCACTCCCACATGTGCGCGAGGACCTTTGCCTCCAGATCCCATGGCGGCACTCCGGCAAGGAGGCTCGCCGCCTCGCACGAGACCGTGCGGTATCCTCGGATAAGCGTAACAGACTGACAGAGTTACTTTCGCATTTATAATATTAATTATTGGTGTGCCGGATATCCGTATCCGTAAGCGCGGATATCCGAGGGAGAAGAAGTATCCGTATCGTTATTAATTTTCAATACATAGATGAAGTTCTATATACCTGTAGCAATGAAAAACTATTAAATTACATTCATTTTGGTTTTCATCTCTTAAAATCAAATATTTTGTGACTTAACTACATATAAACAAATTAAAAACACCGGTCAAGTGCGAGTCGGACTCACGCACCGAGGGTTCCGTACAAACCTGTAGGTATTCACGGTTTATGCATAAGGTTTATGTTTATAAAATTAAATGTTTTTTTTTTTTAATTTTTATATTTGAGTTGATTGAATGAAAGGTAGGTAAATTGCGGTTTACGATTTATGACGTATTAAAAAAAAACTACTTACTAGATTTCGTTCAAACCAATTTTCGGTGGAAGTTTATATGGTAATGTATATCATATATATATTTTTGGTTTTATCATTATCTTATTTAGAAGTTACAGGTACAAAATGTGTGTGTGTCCACACACATTTTACCACTTTGAAAGTGTCTCTCGCGCAAACTATTCAGTTTAGAAAAAAAATAAATTGGAAACCTCGTTATCATTTTTGAAGATCTATCCACAGATACCCCACACGTATGGGTTTGATGAAAAAAATATTTTGAGTTTCAGTTCTAAGTATGGGGGACCCCCAAAATTTACTGCTTTTTTTCTATTTTTGAGTGAAAATCTTAATGCGGTTCACAGAATACATCTACTTACCAAGTTTCAACAGCATAGCTCTTATAGTTTCGGAAAAAAGTGGCTGTGACATCAGACGGACAGACAGACGGACATGACGAATCCGTAAGGGTTCCGTTTTTTACCATTTGGCTACGGAACCCTGCAAACGCTTCCTGTCAAGCCAAACATCTTGACATCCGTATTCGGATCCGTATCCACGGATATACATTTTTAATGGATTGATATTAATCACTAAATATCTGGATGACCTAGCTTTGCTCGGTATGTTTTGGTAAATTGTGTTTAAAATAAAAAGTTTATGTTCAAGTTGATTATGAATAAAGTTGGTAATTGAAAACACGAATAAAACGACATTTTATAAAAATGAATCCTTGCTAGATCGATTTATCGCCCCCAAAACCCCCTGTATACTAAATTTCATGACAATCGTTGGAGCCGCTTCCGAGATTCAGATTATATATATATATATATATATATATATATATATATATATTTATCCTGCTAATGATATGGCGTCCCACATAGCCCGAAATGCATTTAATCTGGCGTCCACCGGCTTTAGACGTCCGCATACCGGACGCCACTTTTTTAGTCAGTGTTACTTTGGTCCTTTTGGCTCTAGCGACCTGTACAAAAAAATTGCCGGAAGGCAAAAAATCACTGAAGTGCTTGCATTTGTATAACTAAAACTTCCGCGAAATCCCGCATCAACGGTGCGTCGCTCGTGTAGCGCGTATATCGACAGTGCGTATACTCATCGACACTTTCGATAAAGCCGATTATTTGGCGTCCAATTGCGACGTTGCCAAACCGACTGTATTTGAACGGTTCGAAATATTTTATAAATGAAAACAACAAATCAGTTATACACAGTTTGCCGAAGTTGCCACATACGTATCGCTGCTTATTTGACGCTCGGTTGCAAAATAAGTATTGTGCCCTCACTTGTGAAAATCAGGTGTTGGCCATCCGTAAATTATACAGCTATTTGAAGTCGATTATATGATTTTGATTATATTATACGTTCGGAATACGCTTAGCACACCTAATAACAATACAACAATCTAATATCTAATATTTTCTTAAAATTAATTATGTTAGATCTGAAAGTCACCAAAGTAAATTGTCATTAATACGTTGAATAATACTAATTATTTTACGTAATTTTTAGGGATTGATTTTTAAAGTTTTATAAATACAGAAAACTATTTCAATTGTTTTCACCTGTCATACCTATAGGGTAACCCATCTGTCTATAATAAAATAGTAATCTTAAATTTATGTGTGTTTATTTCATTATTTTTCCTTGCGACGACTGTAGAAAAATACACGGATGTCGAATATGGTGCGGCATGAATAGTATGTACCGCCAACTGAAGTTCGTTTATGGCTTCAAAGCTGCGCGACACATATACGGATGTCAGTTTGACGCATACTTTTCATACTGTACGATATTTGATGTCCGTATACATGAATCTATGGCACTACGTTAGAAAAATAATCGGACGTCGAATATGGTGCGGCGTGAATAGTATATACTGTCAACTGACGTCCGTATATGGCATCAAAGCTACGCGACACTTATACGGATGTCGGTTTGACGCATACTTTTCATACTGTACGATATTTGACGTCCGTATACATGAATCTATGGCACTACATTAGAAAAATAATCGGACGTCGAATATGGTGCGGCGTGAATAGTATATACTGGCAACTGACGTCCGTATATAGCTTCAAAGCTACGCGACACATATACGGATGTCGGTTTGACGCATACTTTTCATACTGTACGATGTTTGACGTCCGTATACATGAATCTATGGCACTACGTTAGAAAAATAATCGGACGTCGAATATGGTGCGGCGTGAATAGTATATACTGTCAACTGACGTCCGTATATGGCTTCAAAGCTACGCGACACTTATACGGATGTCGGTTTGATGCATACTTTTCATACTGTACGATATTTGAGGTCTGTATATATGAATCCCATCAAAAACATAAATGTGAAATGAGAGCCAAGTTCAATATTATCATATATGCCTTGGTTGTTGACTTCAACGACAAAAGAAGTGAGATCTAAATGGGTGCCAAGTTCAATGGTCAGTCCTGACTTGGCTAGTTCTCATATACGAATTATTATGTTCGATGGCTAGTTTCTACCAGCAAGCCAAATTTTAGGAATAATAAAATAAGAACCGACAAGTAACAGGGTTAAAACTTGCGAAGGCTATAATATAATTCGTATATGAAAACTAGCCAAGTCAGGACTGACCATTGAACTTGGCACCCATTTAGATCTCACTTCTTTTGTCGTTGAAGTCAACAACCAAGGCATATATGATAATATTGAACTTGGCTCTCATTTCACATTTATGTTTTTGATGGGATATCATTACTTTTTGTACATAAATTATTAGTAGGTACTTATTTATAACAAATTTATAACAAAATTAATACCAAATGGTTTTTGTTATAAGTGTTCCTAATAGAATAAATTAAGTGAAAAATTATAACAAAATGATAAAAATTTACCAGTTTCTGATTTATTCCTTTGTATTCACCTAATTACCTATCTGCATGCCAAATTTGAACTTTCTAGGTCATCTGGAACTGGGTTAGAGTTTTGATCTATAGGTCAGTCAGTGATAAAAATGACGATTTTTGGACGTTAATATCTAAATAACCGTTTGAGATATGTTTATGAAATTTGGAGCACATATGTATCTTGCAAGTCTAACTATATGAGCCTAATTTGACACGTTTATGTGAAATAGTTTTTGAGTTATGAGGGGGTCAAAAGTGGCTCCAAATGGTTCGTGTAATATTACACACGGTGCTGCTCGCCAGTTCTGTTACTTGAACTTGGCTTGACACGCTCCCGCGTGTCTAGATCTAATAGCACTTCTTCCTTTTCCTATAAATGCATAAGCTCCCATTATGAATGTATGACCCATCGCCGTCTCAGATAAATAAATCATAAATCATTTTATTTGCAACCAAGTACTTAAGCCTAGCATACAAGGACACTTTTTTCTTTTTTTTTTGGGTGGGAAATTATCAAATAACTTTTCCCGCTCGGGGCGAAGCAGGAGGGCGTGTCAGACTCTTACTGACTAAAACCCACCCTTGTTCCTTTTGTTACCATGTTGCCGGAGGCCACGATCTCCCTTTCGGACTTCTTCGCAACCCTGGCAGGCATCAGCCCTAGTGAACCCGGTCAATTCCGCTGACATCTCTTTGAGGTCCACGTGGAACACAACGCACAGTCAACCCGGGTCTGGTCCCTATCGGATGGCGAGCTACCCATTGCTCACCGACCGCAAGCCCGCGCCTACGATGGCCGGAAATCGGCCTGCGATTCCCGATGCCCAGGGCGTCTCCTCATGCGGCGATTAGGGGCGTGAGGGCGCGAAATTTGCCTCTCTCTCACGCTTTCTGCCTCCTCCTTCGCGAGCATTACTGCCGCCCAAGTCGGGCAGACCTCTACCATATGCTCCACCCTGTCCTCCGGGTGATCCACACAATGACACCCGGGCGTTTCCTCCCGCCTTATCCTGAACAGGAACCTCAACCGTGACCCTGCGTCAGGTGGAAGGTGAGGACGCCGCGCCGTGGCGCCTCTCTAGCCACTCCTCAAAGAGGGGACTTATCGCCGTAATTGTGGCGTGCCCAGCGCTGGGTTGCGACAATCGTACTCTCTATGACGCCATGAGATCCCACCGGAGCTCTGTCCGCTGTACCGTGATTTCTCGCGGCAGTGGAGTTAAGCCCCGGCGTAAGATATAAGGACCCTGGAAGGGTTTCGCAACGATCAGATAACTTATAATCAGGTACACTAGTGGCTCTGTGAGTTGTAGACCTCGCGAGACTGTCTTTTTTGCATAACTCAGACGACGGTGAACTTGAGCGACCTTCTTCAAGATACCTATACAGCAAAAGAAGTAGAGAATGTATTGGTACATATGAAGCGCGGAAAATCCGGGACACGACGGGCTCAGTGTGGAACACTTAAAGAACGTTGGTATCCATTTGCCCAGGGTACTGGCTTTGTTTTATAATTGTTGTGTGTCGCACGCTTATCTGCCAAAGGATATGATGAAAACTATTGAAGTTCCTAATGTAAAAAATAAGACTAGTGATATATCAGATAAAGCGAACTGCAGACCAATCTCTCTCTCTTTTAAAGAATGATGTCAAGCTCCATGATGCTCAACATGGGTTCAGAGAGGGCTAATCTACGGAAACTGCAATTTTATGTATAAAAAGACTGTAAAATATTATACAGGCAATCAGACTCCTGTTTTTGCCTGTTTTTTGGACACCTATGTCAAAGGTATTTGACATGGTGTTTTGTGACAAGTTACGGTCTAAATTGTGTGTGCCCAGTGAATTGATGAGTGTTTATAAAAACTGGTACACACATCAAATTAAATGTGTAAAATGGGCAAATGGACGGTCGGATGAGTACGTGATGGAATGTGGAGTTAGACAGGGTGGATTAAGCTGTTTAATTTCTATATAAATGTGCTTATTCTCGAGCTCAGCAGTTTGCATGCTGGCTGCTACATAGATGGGCTAGCATTTAATGACATTAGCTACGCTAATGACATGGCGCTGCTGAGCCCGTCTATGGCAGGTCTCAGAAAATTTAATAAAGTTTGTGAGCGTTACGCTGAGGAGCCTGGTTTTAGATATAACACGGACAAAAGTCAGTTGCTTATCGTTAAAGTGGCCAATAAAGGCGCAGAGAGATACCCTACTGTCACTTTAAATGGTGGTGTCATATGCGTATTGTAGCGGAGGATTTGAGGAACAATCTAGATCGGATCAATGAATACCGGGAGCGCAGAGCATTATCAGTGAGATGTACCTAATAGTTTTTTACTCGTGTAGCATTTGGACTAGTTGGGACTGTTGGGGCTGCCACGCTTTTGTAGTACCACGAAGATACGCTCAGCAGTGGGCGATTACAGGCTGTGAATAATATTATATTATCAGAAAAATCTAGTTAATAGTACTCTTTGAATCTAGTCAAATTAAACTTAGAAAAACCTGTAGTAAACTCATGCTTATATTAGGGTTCCTTCGTACGATGAGGAAGAACGATTGATTCCACAGCAGTAGTAACATCTTGTATAGGTATACAAAAATGAACGAATAACGCGATTAGATTAGTGCGAAGTATCTACCATAAATAAAAAGTTTTTATTTGTAACTATTTAGTTATGGTAGATACCCCGCACTAATCTAATCGCGTTATTTGTTCAATTGTCGCATAAATACTTAATGCAAATTTAAGACTTATATAGTTTTCACATGGACCCCACTGTCCGAGTATCCAAATTAAAATGTAACCATTCGGGAAACACCAGCTTTCAAATAAAAAAAGAATCATCAAAATTGGTTCACCCAGTCAAAAGTTATGATTATGAGGTAACAAACATAAAAATATGCGGTCGAATTGATAACCTCCTCCTTTTTTTGAAGTCGGTTAAAAACACGATTAATAATTTTCAATACTGTGTCTCTGTATTTAGGCTTTCATTCCTTAAGTCAGGATAGAGAACTTTTATCTGACTATTAAAATCAAAACCCATAAGGTGGATGTGTGTTTTTATTTTTAGCTCTTTAGTTATGGTAGATACTCTGCACTAATCTAATCGCGTTATTCGTTAATTTGTCATTCAAAAAATAATCATCAAAATCGGTTCACCCAGTCAAAAGTTATGAGATAACAAAAATATTAAAAAAATATATAAAAAATACAGTCCAATTGATAACCTCCTCCTTTTTTTTTGAAGTCGGTTAAAAATGAGAATAGCCCAAATAAGTCAGCGGTCAACCGTGAAACTAAAAAAATATTTACTTAGAATAGACTATGCGTTTTG
Source organism: Aporophyla lueneburgensis (assembly GCA_932294355.1). NCBI lineage: Eukaryota > Metazoa > Arthropoda > Insecta > Lepidoptera > Noctuidae > Aporophyla > Aporophyla lueneburgensis. The sequence continues at coordinate 8,788,032 of OW028748.1, read as the reverse complement.
CGAGACTCCGTGAAAGAAAGAGATAAGTATAAATAAACGAATCATAATGCTGGCAACGTCGCACTTTGAAATCCCAACCGTCTGATTTGGACGTAAAAATATCCACGCAATAGGTTAATAATATTGATATACGTAGGAGGTCAATAAAGCTTCACTATTGTGCGTGGTCCAAAAATGTTTGGGCCTAACTACAAGAAGAATATTGCCGCAAATAAATGAACAAGAAAATTAAGTATAGGATGGAGTAGGAAATCAAAAAACTAAGCAATATTCATCAACAGATGATAAAAAATGTTAGCAGAACTGGTGGACGTCGTAATGATGCGCAACATGCTTGACGCCAAATGAGTTCCTGGATGTAAATATATATATATATATATATAATCTGAATCTCAGAAACGGCTCCAACGATTTTCATGAAATTTAGTATACCTACAGGGGGTTTCGGGGGCGATAAATCGATCTAGCTAGGATTCATTTTTAGAAAATGTCGTTTTATACGTGTTTTCAATAATCAACTTTATCGAAAATCTACTTAAACATAAACTAGTTTTTTTTTTATTGGAAGAAAAATAACAAAATTTAATTTGTATTTAAGTAAATATAATTTCTAAAAATCACAATTTACCTAAAAAAAAATATCGGGACATCCAGGTACTAATCATAAACAGCTTATTAATGTTCCCACTGCTGTGAAACAGGCCTATCTGTGAGAGAGAGTGGGCTATTATCACATGTCTTCGAGTTTTTCGTTCTAGGATATGCCGGTTTCCCCACGATGTTTTCCTTCACCCTTTTGAGAGCAATGATGATTGATGAAATTAGTACACAAAGTACAGCGCCGTCGTTACTAGACCATACTACTCGCAAATTGCATCATATAATCATCATCATCATTATCAGCTTATAATTTTCCCACTGCTGGGACACAGGCCTCCTCTCGGTGAGAGGGAGTGGGCCATAATCCACCACGCGGGCCCAGTGCGGGTTGGTAGATGTCACATGTCTTCGATTTTTTTGGTTCTAAGACATGCTGGTTTCCTCACGATGTTTTTCTTCACCGTTTTGAGAGCAGTGGTGATGGAATAATTTACACAAAGTAAAGCGCCTACTTGGGTTTGAACTCACGACCTACTACTCGTAAGTCGCGGCCGTTACCACTGGGCCAGCACTGCTCATCATATAATGACGTAAGTAATTGATGACTAATGTCGGAAGATAGAGAGGAGTGACTTGTACCACTTTATCACCAATGATTTTTCTCTTTTCTGGTAAACAATATAGGACAATAATCTATACCAAAAATAAATAAAATTAAAGTGTCTGTTTGTCATTTCAAATTAACAGCTTTTCACTAAATGCATATCTATAGTAACTAGTGATCGCCCATTGGTCGAAATTCGACCGTACTTCATTTGAATAGAAATACATAATGAAATGAAAAAATATAGATAATAATAAATATAAAAAAATAAAATGGTTATATTTGACATGCAGTAACACTATAGACAAATTGTTGACGCTGTACTACTGTGGAGAGGGTTCGCTGGCGGGATGGTGATGGCCAGGACCAGCATGTCGATTCTATAAAAATCTCACCGTGAAAAGGTGCGTGGAGTGAGCTGTCAGTGTCATCCCAGTGCTGCTAGGGATTGACCAAACATAACATTTACAATCATAATCGAGATTTTGATAATATTTTTTATGCTTCTTCTATTGATCATTTTATGCGTATTTCAAAGCTAGTAAACTATCATGACATTACTACTGTTTCGGGAAGTTTTTCAATTGAAATAGCGAAACAGAAATTAAGTCAGAAACGCATTGTTGTTTTCTTTTTCTGTTTTTTCCTCAACTATCCCTTTTTGCCTGACGCACAAGTGCGACACGCACGTAAACTGTTGAAACTGATTAAAATTAAATACGTTAATGCAATCACATGGCCTAATCACGATGTGTCTTGAAGAAGCGATTGTAGATCGACTCGAGTAAAGATTGTGCAACGTTCTTCAGCGTTGTTACTAACCCAAATCTATTAAAAAAAGATGAAAGAACCTGGCCGTGCCTGACTGACGGAGCATAGAATTCAATCTCACACATACTATGTGGGAACCCACATCTAGGCGCTGTCATATTCACATTGATATTTGTTTACTAGGTAGGTACCTATTTATTTAACTTATAACGTGTCACGTATGCGCACTAAGAACATTAGGAAAATGCAATACCAGCGTCCAAAAATGTGCCGAGTAACATTTTATTGTAGATAAAAAATTAAATTAAAAATTTAAAAAACCCCCGACACAAAAACCTAATTTCCCTTTAAAAAGTAAAAAATAATAAAAAATAACTCAATCTTAAAGTACCTAAGAATGTATTAATAATTCAAAAAAAATACGCCGCGTTGGGGGACCGCTTCAAACCTAACAATTTAATTACCAATAGTCTTATTATCTAACTAAGCAGTGAACGACGTCTGCACTCGCGGAGCGGTCCCCCAACGCGACGTTTTTTTTTTGAATTATTAATACATTCTTAGGTACTTTAAGATTGAGTTATTTTTTATTATTTTTTACTTTTTAAAGGGAAATTAGGTTTTTGTGTCGGGGGTTTTTTAAATTTTTAATTTAATTTTTATTTTGTACTTTTTATAGGTATATACTTAATATAATGTAGAATCAAACGAAGCTAAGAACACTCTCGATTAATTCATCAATATTCTCTTTCAGTGCGCTTTCATTTGAGACCCCACTCAAGTATATTTGCTGACATTCGGTTACTCTTCCCCACTTTCCCCCCCACAACTTTTAAACGGCTCAACCGATTTTCATCAAACATGTCTAAGAACACTCGCAGATAAGTCACCTTTAATACATATTTTTTTGTATTGAAATCGCATCATCCGTTCGGGAGCTATGATGCCACAGACAGACAGACAGACAGACAGACAGACACGTCAAACTTATAACACCCCTCTTTTTGCGTCGGGGGTTAAAAATATACCTACTTACTTACTAACTTACTTATGTCGTTATTATCAATAAAAAGAATATTCATCAAATGGTCACCATCTTGAAAATATTATGTAAAAATTCAACAGTTCAAAACGGTCACCCGCGTGCTTGCGAGGTGAAGTGATGTTACCATGACAACGGCATTGCGAGGATCGCGTGATCAAGCCGCGCATGCGCGCTAGACGCTGTCATCAATAGGTATCAACTTTTTTTTTTGCCTTTTGCAGACGCAATTTCGTATTCGGTTTAGAGAATAATTAGTACGCAGGGATTTATTTCAATTCTTGTAGATATATACCTATCTTAATACAACAGTTTTCATACAAATATAATGTCAGTTTAGTACCTACACTTTGATGTCAACAAAGAGATTTAAGACAAATAGAGAGGCCATCTAAAGAAATGTCAAAGAAAAATTGTGATCCCATGACTCAGTAACGCCATCTAGCATAGTATAGCAAAATTAGAACGGCTATGAAAAACATTTTTGTACAAAATTTTACTCTCCAGCGTCAGTAACGCCATCTAGCTTAGAATAGCAAACATTCAAATACAAAAACTTTATTAAGGATGAATTTCATCAATTCTCTATCGATATAATATATCAATAATATTGAAAAGTGACTACATTTTATTTCACATTTGAAAAATACCAAAAAATTTGGAATGATTACTAGATTAAATGTTTACAAGTTATTTATTTATAAAAATCTTTTTACAGACTAGTTACTAAATTATCATTATTATGGGCACTTGACACGTCTAAAAACTTTTACACGTCAATCTTATTTTTTTTTAACTACATGAGGTCGGCGTTTCCTAACTAACTACTCTGAGAAGAAATGCCAAAACCAACTCAGAAAAGAGTCTGTGACCGCACAGACTCTTTCACCGATCACTAACGTTAATGTGACAAATTAAAATTAAAGCGTAGTTAAAATTAAGGCAAAAGTTAACAAAACTGGTTTTATTTCATGGGACTTAGGTCCCATCAAATAAAATCAATTTTGTTAATTTTTGTCTTCTGGTTTTGTTCTGAAGACTGGGGTCGAATTTTGCAACAAACTTAAGTTTAATATTAGCATAAGTCTCTATGACAGATATTATCAAATACAGTCTGTGATTGAGCATCGCAGGGCTCTCAAAGTAGACTTTTTAATTAGAATTTTACTAACCTAATTAAATATTATCGACAACAAAGTTGATAAACATCATGACATCTCTGCGAGGCAGTAGTAAAGCTACTCAGCAATAGAGGGCGTTTATTACAAAATTATCGTATGTTCTAGAGCTATCCATGAATAATATTTAATTAAAATTACTGAGAAATATTAAACAATACTTACGAAAATAAACCGAAGTTAAGTCCAGACGTTTTACCATAGCGTGATTAACAATATCGTAAAGCGCAACTCGGCATATTTATTTAAGAAATGTTTTTCTTGTGAAACGGACACAAATACGTATTGACATACAGACATGCCATCATAGACTTAACGCCATATGACCACTAGGACACAAGTATTGGATTACGAGTTTGTTCGTTATGTCCCGTCTATACTTATAATTTAATGTCTTTGGATGTCAACAATTAATCCGCTTTTTTTAAACTATGTACCTACTTACTGCTCAATTAACCTTTATCGCGTGGTGACACCTGCACGCTAAGAATATGCAATACCAAGAAGTACCGTACAGCTACCTACTGGTAGCTGTACGTTACTTCTTGTGTAGTAACACAGAATCTTCTCGTAGTCTGAGCATTGATTGGTAAGGTAACGATGATGAGAGATAAAATATGATGTGCATGTGTACTTAAACACTCATCATCATCAGCCATCATTCTCATCAAACTCATTGTCTATAATAATAGAATATTCATCAAGTCATCATCTTCAAATCAAAATTCAACGCTTCAAATGACTATCACGTAGCGCGTCTCTGCGCATGTTCACTTCACCGAGAATACATGCGATGATGCGACGAGAATCGCGTGATGTGCTCACGCCGCGCAAGCGCACTAGGCCACTAGTTCATCAATGTCATATATTTTTTTTTCTTTTTTTTGTTTTGATGACCATGTGCCTGAACATATTTAGAGTTCAGACAAAATGATTAGATACTCATTTATTTCAATGTTTGAACCTATTTGGTTGCAAACAATAAAAAAGAATATTCATCGAATCGTCATCATCTTGATAATAATGTCAAAATTCAATAGTTCAAAACGGTTACCCGCGTGCTCGTGAGGTGAAGTGATGTTACCATGACAACGAAATTGCGAGCATCGCGTGATCAAACCGCGCATGCGCGCTAGACGCTGTCATCAATACGTATCAACTTTTTTACACCTTGTGCAGAAGCCATTTCGTAATCGGATTGAGAATAATTAGTGCGCAAGTATTTGAAACATTCATATAAATGCATGTATACCTACTTAATAATCGTATTATTAATACAAGAATATTCATCAAATCATCATCATCTTGATACCTACCTACTAGGTATGTCAAAAATCAACGTTTCAAATGAAACTCGCGTAGCGCGCCCACGTGAGTTCACTCCACCTTGACTAAATGTGACGAGAATCGCGTGAAGTGTTCACGTCGAGCAAGCAGTTACTCATTATTTATACACGGTGTTGTTGCCATAGCAACCACACCGTGTGAGTAACGGATTCGGGTGAAGTGAGGTGACCGACGCTGTCATTGTCAAGACAGATTTTTTTTTAATTTCAGCCTTTCAAGTCATTGCTAAAGGCAATGACGTATTCGCAGTTAGACAATGAAGTATATTTTAATGTCAATTCCAACTCTTGTTGAACATTTCAAAATTATAAATTATGTTTTCAACAAATGAATATTGGGTACCTACTTACTTGAGAGGTGTGAGATCGAGCATTCGGTGAATCGAGAGGCTTGTAGCTAAATAAAAACAGCCGCACAGTCCGACCGACCCGGCTAAGCTACGCTTGCCTCGGTCAGTCCGTCTATGGGGACCATCTTTACATACCAAGATCACGAAGGTCGAAACTACAACCAGTCTTATCTTAAGGGGGTAACCCCCTTGGTAAGACTGGTTGTCAGATATTACCAAATAACTGGGTTGTCGGAGTCGGATACGCAGTCATTGCATGTGAAATACCCGTGCATTCAGCTGCAACCGGTTAAGACTGGAAGCCGACCCCAACACAGTTGGACAAGGGCAGGCAGATGATGAGGTGAGATCGAGCAACTTCATTAAATTGTGCAAAGCAAGTATTCAGTGATTGGTGATGTGTTCGTTAACATTATTTACATAATATATGTAAATAGCATACCTAAAGGATTTTTTAAACAGCTATCATCTAGATTCTGGATAAACAATAGTTCAAGATACAAACCTTATAACAACAATACACAAAATATTTAGGCATATCATTAATCTAGTTATGGGTGCTGTTGAGACAGTTGATGAATATTCTTTTTATTGATAATAACGACATAAGTAAGTAAGTAGGTATATCTTTATCTATACTAATAATATCATAAAGCTGAAGAGTTTGTTTGTTTGTGTGTTTGTTTGTTTGATTGAATGCGCTGATCTCAGGAACTGCAGGTCTGAATTGAAAAATTCTGTGTTGAGTAGCCTATATATCGAGGAAGGCTATAGGCTATATAGCATCACGCTACAACCAAGAGGAGCGGAGCAAAAATGAAAAATGTTGCAAAAACGGGGAAAATCGCACGGGTAGGTGATTCGACGCGACGGGAAGGGTCGGGGGAACAAGAAATTTAACGCGGGCAGAAGCTAGTCTACAATAAAATGTTAGTCGCCACATTTTGGACGTTGGTATTGCATTTTTCTAATGTTCTTAGTGCGCATACGTGACGATACCTACATAATAAAAAAAAAAACAAATTTCAATGTAAATATGACAGCGCCTAGATGTGGGTTCCCACATAGTATGTGTGAGATTGAATTCTATGCTCCGTCAGTCAGGCACGGCCAGGTTCTTTCATCTTTTTTAAATAGATTTGGGTAAGTAACAACGCTGAAGAACGTTGCACGATCTTTACTCGAGTCGATCTACAATCGCTTCTCCAAGATACATCGCGATTATGCCATGTGATTGCATTTACGTATTTCATTTTAATCAGTTTACAGTGGGTTCATAATGACTGACAATGTCGATTCACATTTTCTGTTGTAGCTCTCTTACCTATATCTACATGTACATATGTGTTACTATATTCATTAATTGTTCGTGCGTGTCGCACTTGTGCGTCAGGCATAAAGGGCTAGTCGAGGAAAAAATAGAAAAAAAAACAACAATGTCTGAATTTCGGTTTTGCTATTTCATTTGAAAAACTTCCCGTAAGAGTAGTATTGTTTAGACACTATGCTAGCTTTGAAATCCTTATAAAAATAATCAATAGAATTAGCATAAGAATATTAGGTATCTAAATCTCGATTATGATTGTAAATATGATAGTTGGTCATCCCTAGCATCAGGTGGAATGACACTCATAGCTCACTCCACGCTCACTTCACCCGGTGAGATGGTTACAGAATAGCACTGCAGGACGTAGGTGTAATGAGTAAAGAATACTTCTTCAGGACACTCTTTTTTATTTTCTTAATACTTCTTAACTGCTGGATATGGAACAATATGGAATGAATTATCACAGAAAGCTCTGTTTTTATAGAATTTTCCCTATTATTTTTAATAGTTTCTGCCCGCGACTTCGTCCACGTCAAATTTTCGCTCCCCTTCCCGTCGCGTCGAATTGCCTGCCAGTTTTCGTCCATTTTTTGTTTGCTGCTCAACTCCTTTTGACCGTAGCGTGATATTATATAACCTATAGCCTTCCTCAATAAATGGGCTACCCAACACAAAAAGAATTTTTCAATTCCGATCAGCAGTTCCTGAGATTAGCGCGTTCAATCAAACAAACATACAAACTAACAAACTCTTCAGCTTTATAATATTAGTATAGATTAATTATTACGGTTCCAAATGTCATAATTATAACCAGCCTGTACAATCGTGAGGCATACAACCTCTACAGTTTGCACACGGCACTAAGTTTTGTATGGGAAACTTACTAATGCCATACTTGACACTCTCCATAAAACCACAAAAAATATTTCTTATAAATCTAAACTAAATTCCTATCGTCGCTAAATAATATTAAAGACAAATATTCTGGATATGATCATAGATTTTAAAAATGAAATAGGTTATATATCCATAAAATTAATTTATTACCTATGGTTATACTTGACATTCAGTAAGACAATAGACACAAAATCAGGCTTACCAACTTATGGGTTTTTCCAAATTTAGGGGGTAAATAAGAGGATTGAGCTTTTTAGGGGCGTTCCATTTTTAGGGGTATTCTTAGGGATTTTTTGCCATCTTACATTTCTCATTGTGTTTTTGATTACAATAAAAGTATTAGCGACTTCTAGTACGGTTCCTCGATACTAAGAATGCAGAGTGAATGATTAACAAATGTTGCGTAATAAATATAGATAAATATGATATAAATATAAACTACTGTGTGCCGGGTCTATGATTACTGAACATTCGTTGGTTATTTTCATTATAATTTTTTAGCGGATTTTTTTTAGTAATGTTTAGGGGTTTTTAACTTAAGCTTTAGGGGTAAATATTTCTGGATGTTAGTAACACTGCACAAAATAATAAAGACAGATTTGGACCATAAACAAAAGAATTTCTATGCATGAATGTATTAGATACACGGTAATGAACAGTAGTGTGTGTAACGTGTTATTTATTGAAAATAATGTATTTTAACTCATAATTTAAAAAAAATATTAGCATTCGTCACTTCTTCTCTGTATAAACTATAAGTGTGCGAAATTTCATACTCCTCCGTCTGCCCAATTTTCGTAAAAAGGGATCCAAAGTTTTCGCTTGACGTATTAATATAGGTATATAGAATATTATAAAGCTGAAGAGTTTGTTTGTTTGATTGAACGCGCCAATCTCAGGATTACTGGTCGGAATTTAAAAATTATTTTTGTGTTGGGTAGGCTATATAACATCATGCTACGGTCAAAAGGAGCGGAGCAGCAAACGAAAAATGGACGAAAACTGGCAGGCAATTCGATGCGACGGGAAGGGGGGCGAAAATTTTTGAAGCGGACGAAGTCGCGGGTATTAGCTATGAAAGTATATACGGTACTTACATTAAAAAAAAAACATTTTTATTTTTTTCCGGTTAACCTCTGAAACGGCTTGACCGATTTTGACGAGAGTTTCACTCGCAGATAGCTAATATTATAAGAAGTAACATAGGCTACTTTTTGTCCCGATACCACGTCCATTTTCACATCCACGCGGCCGCAGCACAGTGCGGCCGAAGGCCGCACTTTGCGGCCAAAACTCGAAACATTTAACGATCGACCTGAAATCTTGTACTCGGGGGTTTTTGGGGTGATTACGAATCCATTGTCAGAATTACGAAATTCAAGATGGCGGGTCCAATATAGCATCATATCGCCACACCTAATACAGCCAAAAATTGAGAAATAAAAAAAAAAATGATCTGTATGTATACATTGTACAATGTAAAATATATTTTTTTGTTTATTGTAAATAAAAGTTGATTATAAAATAGGGATTTTGTAAATTCACAATATTTACAGTTACAAGAATAAATATTTTAAAAATTATATTCCAAAATATTTTGTGCTAATGCTTTAAAGAAAAAATTGTAATCGAAGAAAATTCGTGGTTTGAGTTTTTATGTTATAAGGAAAGAAATATTTTTGAATATTGTTATAACAATCTTTATTTCTATTGAGCATAAAAGAAAACACTGCTGCGCGCCGTTCGCACCCATACACACGAATAAATACTCACTCACATATACATACTCATGTGCACGCACATACTCTCCCATTTTCCATCACAGTAGACTATAGGTAGCAGCCTCAGATAAAAGAGAAACATACCATGTGTATTATTACATTATTTCGTTTCTCTCTCTCTCTCGCTCTCTATCAATTTGATTTCGAAAAAGGGCATAAAAGATGAATAGGCAGCTCTTGGCAGCTGAATCTTGTTTAATTTGGTAGATAATAGATTTAATTATCATGTCAATAAGGTTTCAAAGCAGCGTTTTGCAGCGTTTTAATGCAGTATCATTTGAAAAGTCTAATTTTCGGAAAAATTATGTGAAAAAATGACACTATTGTTTATGTTTTCCCTAATTCACTACTTAATAATTGATGATAAGTACTTTTTTTACATGTTCTCCTCACCTTCAGAAGTGGATTCCATTTGGTCTTATTTGATTTTCTTTATTACATAAAAATTTTCACCTGTATAACCGTTCTCAGTGTATTAACTGTAGAGTGACGCTCGAGCGAAGGCCACATTCCAACTGAGCCTAAGGAAGGGGCATGACGAATTAGTCATCACTATGAACGATTTTAGTTTCTTGAAGGATCATTGCAGCCAACTCAAGGGTGAAAAAACCCTAAATAAAAACTTGTTTTTTGGACTTTTGGCCGCCTTTTGCGGCCGTCGGCCGCACAGTGCAAAGCCGCGGGCACAGCTAGTAAGTAAATAAAAAGCTTAAATTAATATATTTAATACGTAGTTGTTTTCTCACCTATCCTACCTCCCTATTCTGTTTACAAGTCCAAATCATACCCTTGAATCACCTTATCAAGTAGTTCTAGCAGTTGGAACAAAAACAAAACACTAAAGGGTAGATATAAAACTGCAGACACCTTTGCAGCTCTCATCATTAAAACGGACGTGTTTACGAAGTGCTTAACGAGTGAAACAATTGACGGCAACGGGGTGTCCTGTGGGAGGGCTTGGTGCAAAGCATAAGCGGTAGCGGGGAAATATGCGTATAATACGGCTGATGAATCATGTCCGGCGTGAATAACGGCACTACGAACTTCTCGCATGTTCTCTCACTCACAATCACGTTATGTCACCATTTCCTAAAATTTCGGTTCCTAAAATAATGTCGCAAAGTTTTGTTACGGAAATATTGTAGTTACAAGCTGTGGCCAAGTAGTTTATTTCAGTGATGAAATGCACCGTATTCTATAGTACTCACTATAGAAGCATAATGCATTTATTTCAATTAAACCACTAGACTTAAATTGTTTACACGTAAACCAGCACATTTTCAATCATCATCACATACACACGCATATACATATGTACAGACGTCAGCACAAAAAGCTTCTACAGTCTGTCAAAGGACATGACCAGTGGGCTTAAGGGTGCTTGCCTAGGTGTAAAAATAATAATAATAATAATATCTTAGGACCACCAACACAACGTTATCTGATCCTAAACTAGGCAGAGCCTGTACTATGGCAACCAGACAACTGATAAATACTTATATATTTATAAATACATACATATTATAGATAAATTACACCCAGACACAGAACAAATGATTGTGCACATCACACAAAGATTTGTCCTGGGTGGGAATCGAACCCACGACCTCAATCTTTGCAGTCAGGGTCACTAACCACTAGATTAACAGGTAAAAAACCAACAAAAAAGAAAAAAAAATCAACAAAATATCAATGTGCAGCAAATATTGTTTTATTTTTGCAATCGTTGTAGTCTATAGTTTACAGACAAAAAAGTTTCACGGGTCTAAAAGGTAAGGAAAATAAGAAAAATAAAGAAAAGTTTTCAATAAATAATTCTGTTTTTCGATATGAGATGGCGCTAGGCGTTGTGATTATGAAGTATAAGAATGATTTTTTATTATTTGAGACGCCATCGAGTCGCTATTTTATTTTTATATCATCCAGGGGCCCAGGACCCGTAAACTCATTTGAGCATACCACACAATCTATAGTCAAGCATCTTACATGATAATCATCATGGAAAATAAAGGGTAGTAATGGGCTGTCTGCAAAAATCATATAGAAATGCAGTCTGCTGCGTTATTCTTTATGAGTAGCAATAGTAATCGAATTTTTAAGAAGTCAGTCCGTATAGAATAGTAAAGGTCGTTAAAACAGAATGCAATATATAACAAATACAACGAACGCGTAAACACAACGTGGGTCGGGAACTGCAATGAAACGTCCAGATTGCATGAACAACTAGGGATGGTGAATGGCAACCTGAGATCCATAAATCGATTATTTGTGGCTTCTTAAACCTAACACGCCTACATCGAAATCAGTTGTTTATATTGTATAACAATGCTGTAGCGGCAATGGTGGTGACAGTGGTAACGACTTCCGAGTTGTAGGTCGTAGGTTTGAACCCAAACACGCGCTTTAGTTTGTGTAGATTATTTCATCACCACAAGAAATATATCGTGTAGAAACCGGTATTTCCTAAAACCAAAAATCGAAGATATGTGACATACATTAACCAAACCGCACTGAGCCCTCGTGATGGATTACGGTCCATTCCCTCTCACCGAAAATAAGGCATGTTTTCGGTGAGAGGGAAAAAAGTGTTGAATATTTTTGTGTGGGGAACAGTAGGCTGTCTATGATGATTATGATGAACAAGTCAACTGTAGAACCATATTTTTCACAAACACTTCAGAAACAGAACTGATATGAGGCACTAAAACAAAATAAAAAGCCATACTAATAAAAGTCAAAACCTCACTTTTATATAACTACAAATAACTATAGTACTAGTAAGTATACAACTATACTTATTATTAATTAAGCACAGTTAAAAACGGTAAAATTAAAAATCAATTTAGTAAAAAACCTATTTAAATCTCGATTTTAACTAACCGATTTTTCATGCTTCGAATAATCCATTTTCTAACAAAAAGATTGCTGCCTCGTTGCTCCTTTCCGTACACAGGTGTCCGCCACTAATTTCACATGGACTGTCAAAGATATTTCTTTGACGTTGCATCTGACATAAAATATTATTACACTCCTTTACACGCAGTGATCGTCTAAAAAAGATGGTGTTCGATCTTAGTATTACACACATGAGTCTATAAATCCTAACCTTACGTGTAGGCATGCCAAATAAAATTAAATATATACAAAATATATGTATTCCTAGGCAATAAAATACACTTGATCGACAAAATAACTAGTTCATAATTTATTGTTTCCATAATATAGGTAGGTTGCTATGGTAACGAGATGATTATAGATACAACGGAACGTAAGAAATGTATTTATGCAGAAGCAATTAACATACTGTTTATTCAGGCATTTTATCCTTGCCTTAAGCCGGATTAATATAACCATGATAAATAAGACCTTAATTTTTAAAATCTTAGTGTAAAAACTGTAATCCTGCACAAGTACTCGAAGACTATTTCTGGTCAAGTCCTTTCTTTAATAGGTTTTCAACTTGATTTCAACAAGATTGTTTGGAATTTACAGTTTCGGGTAGCTTGATGCGTTGGCGTCTGTACCTTACAGTTACACTACACTACAAGCGTGCTTATTTGTTAATTAGTTAAATGTGTTTTCTTATGTAAACCCATGTTTTTTGGAATTCAATTACTTATTTATTTTAATTACATTTATAACATCTCTACAGCTAACCAAGGTGATAAGTGTGAAATACTAATTATATTAACAAATCGATACACAAAACGTATATTTAACCTCTAAGTCCCTGAGTTGAATTGTGTCTCTAATTACGGTATTCAATGGGTTAAATTATTATATAAATACAGTGCAGTGCTACGTCACTGCTATGGCGTGACGTAGCATAGTAGCCGCGACAGTAATTACTGTAACAAAGTCTAACCAAATTGGTTTATGAAAGTTTGTGCCTACTACGTCGAGTAAATAAATGTAATGACTTACAGACATAATTATGATTTGGTACTACCTGTTTTCTTCATTTTTTTGTGGGTCACTAAAATATGTTTATGTAAAAAAAAGTGAAAGTGGATATCCATCACCACATTTCAAATAAATGAAATTTGAACACAGAAAAAGCAGAAACTATAATAAAAATCTCTTTATTAGGTACCTTATAATCATATAACTATAACAATTAAATGCCCGCTTGCGCTCATAGCTCGCGTCGCGGTCAGTGGTACTTCTGAGATAACATCTGGGCGGGCCGCCCGCCCGACAACACAACCAGTAGCAAGACCGCGCGCGTACGAAACAAACGTACACAGAATCATCTCTTATCACTATCGCAAAATCACCACTAGTGAAAATACTCGACTAAATAAATCATCATCAGGAAATTATCGACTATTCGAGTAAAGAAGTGAAGTGATTCTAAAATTGAAATTAAAAGTGAAGTGAAGTGCTGGTTGGTGAGAAAAAAGTTTGGATGTGAAAACATTTTTGTAAGTAATTTTTTTTTTTTTTGTTATGTTTTACATCGGAATGCTTTTATCGGGAATATTGTAAGTATTATACTAGAATTTTGATTTTTCGTATTTTAAAAGTTAGTGATTTTAAATTGCAAAATTAAACATTTACTGATAATTAATTTTTCAGGATTTCGATAAAGTATGGTATTTTTATTTTATTTTTATACTTTAAATGCGTGTATCGTTATCCTTCTTGTTTACTTTAAAGTAAATAACTCTGACAAAAAATATCACTGCAAGATTTTTTACTGAAAAAAGCTGAGAAATAGACGCCTATTGAAATAGTAAAACTAAAAATAAAGAGAGTTCTTTTTTTAAATAAGCTTTGCAAAAAAAAACTTTTTTGCGCAAATTTTAACGGTATTTTAAATTATAAAGAGAACAAATATTGACTGTTTGGGTTGTTTTGAAGATGACTCCAATTATATTTGAGTGACATTTAATTTAAATACTAATTGCGAGACGAGAGATATTAATACTCCCTTCTATAAACAAACGATAATAAGTCAATTGTCATACAACTTGGCACCAAGTGCGTTCTTAGCAAATTCGTTCATTACTCGGTAACTGCTAAAATATTTATTGGGCTCTTGTATTTAAACTAAAATTAAAGTTATATTTTAGCAGTAAAACTTAAAGTGAACTTGAAAATTTGGGATTTATAAATTCCAATTATTGTAACAATGGGTACTCGATCTCAAATAGTTTTCGAGCTAAATCGAGAGCGGTTCCAAGAGTATATAATAATTATAACAATTTAAGATTAAGTTCAGAAGACTGATAAGTGATAAGCTAAGTTTTCCAGAGCTTCCATTCTCCTACTATTTTACTTGTGATCACATTTCATTTCCAGTTACCACTTAAACATGGAATGCAAAAAAACTATTGAGTATTGAGAGTTCAAATAATAGAAAAGATATTTATTTTGCAAATCTAGGTAATACATAATAAGTATTGTGGTACATTAAAGATCAGCTATAAGTTTTTCACCATTATCGTTATATGCAAACATTTACATTATCGTTCACTTAAGTTTAAACAATAGCCGTATCCATAAACCTAGAGCAATTCAGACATTTTATTCAATTCGAACTTTAAAGCTGTTTTGCAGTTGACCATGAAAAACCTCATTTCAGTGTATATGGTATGCAGCCTAGGCGGTGTTTACATTCTAATTATAAGAAAGTAAAAAAATAAAAATTAAAAACAAACATTTACACGACGACTAAACAAGCTATACATTTCCAATTTTAGCTAAAATCGCATTGTATAGGCTTTTCGTGCAATAATAAGTCAGTTTATCCTGAAAATGTATAGTTTGTAATGTCGTCGTGCTTTACCTACTAAAACACACATAAGCAATAAAGTCGGGATAATTCATTGTTTAGCAAACTGACCACCAACTTAAATTGCCCGTATATTCAAATCACAACTGGCATTATTTGGCAGTTCTATGAAATGGCTAGAACACGGCAAATTGACGTTGTGTAGGTATCAGCTGGGCGTACAATTTCCCCGATTGTGAAAGATAACCCAAAATGCTCAGGCCTTTCATTTGGACCAATTTATACATACACAAACTAATGCCTTCTGCCCACCGAGGTCAGTCTAACTAAACTACATACAGAAAGCCACCTGCTACGATCCTTAAATACTACTTTTGCCTCGATCACGTTCTCTTGTCACTTACGCACGCCAGTTGCGAGTAAGTACACATGGCTACACATAAAGCTATACATTTCCAGTTTTAGCTGACCTCGCATTATATAGGGTTTTCGTACAGTGAGAAGTTAGCTTATACTGGAAAAGTATAGCTTGGCCTGTAGCCGTGTGTACTACGCTCCAGAAGAGGGGGCTATTCCCGTAATTTTAAGAACGTTCACAGTCTATTCTCAGTCGCAATCTGTCAAAAAAACCTCGAATTTGACATTGATTGTCGCTGCGTCGAGACTGAGACTAGATTTTGAACGTTTTTAATTACGATTATTTGTCTCCTGACCTTTTATTATACCACCACTTCCCAATTAATTGCACCAATTTATTATTTTGTTATAACCTGAAATCAGCTGGTTGCGAGATGCACAAAACCGGTCAAAGTGGCGGTGCTTGGGGGAGGCCTATGTCCAGCAGTGGACGTCTTTTGGCTGAAATGATGATGATCATGAACCTGAAATCACAATTTTTATTATATCGTCCGTCTTTACGTCCATTTTGGTGGTTTGGCCCTGACTCTAAGGTGTCACATAATAACTCATCATTAACTAGATTGTCATCACTGTTGTAATGTGCAGAATTTAAATACGGATGTCATTTACTTCAGCTGAAATACTCAGGCGAAGTGTCTTCTAAATTGACTAATAATTGACTGTCATAGTAATTTCTACTAACTGGTCCCAATTTTACGAGTGATGTGTTTAAGAATCGGTTTCTATTTTCAGCGTCTTGTATTTGACTACGTTTGCATGGCAAAAATATCACGTCGGGATTCGTCAGTTGTCTGGTTGCCATAGTACAGGATCCGCATAGTTTGGAATCTGATAACAGTGTGTTGGTTGTCCTAAGATATTATTATTATTTTATAGCACACTGTATTTTTGACTCTCGGCGTTGAACCTAGCATTTAGAATCCAACAGAGTGCATATCAAAGCGTCCATAAAACACACTTCAATTTTCAACTCTCGGCTATAAGCTGTATGTTGAAGATCCAGTGCGTGAAAACATCCAGTCGCGATATTTTTACGTCGATGTGAACGTGGACTGATAGATTTAGGCGCACTTACTATTGTGGCGGAAGTTTCTTGTTTTTTTCTTTCTTGTTCTAGTGGTCGCAAGCGCTACTGCTGAGTACGAATACCTGAGTTCAATTCCCGGGTCAGGGCAACTGAAGGAACACGGGTGTGTTTCATTCAGTAAATCTCTGACACGTCCTTTCGCTCCACCCAGAGCGGGAGACGTCAACTCATGATTACCCACCCAAAAAAAAGGTGTGGCTAAAGAAATATTGGCTTTTTCATCTGGAATTTCTCATTAATAGCCAGGAGGACTAAAGCCCGATCAATGGCAATTGGCTCGCACCATGAGACTTAAACATGACAGGCAAAATGTGGGTGTACTCTATAGTACACCCACATTTTGCCTGTCATGTTTAACAGCGCGGCAGCGGTGTCTCTATAGACACCGCTGCCCTATCCTTCGGGGAAACAATATGTGATGTTATTACCAACTACAACATATTTCAGAAACGCCATTTAAATACAATCTACTGTTTATATTCGTCAAAATGTTGGTCTGTTTTATAATTATGTTGATGTGAGTCGCCAAAATCGATATATTATTCTACATTGAACTTGGACCAACTTTGGCGATTGTGTAGAAAGTGTTAGGTTACAAGTAAATATTGTCCGGTAGCGTCATAGTCATAGTATTATCATGTTTACAACTAATTTATGCAGGGCCAGGCTCTTCGCAAACCAAGATCACTTGTATGATGCCTTTGAATAATAAACTTTATCATCATTACTTTAAAGCACAAACGAGTCCGCGCGAGCACACTCGAAGACGTTCGACGAGTCATTTGAAGTCTGCGTTGATAGTCGTACGAAATTGCACTTCAAGACTTTGAAGATATAGTTTATTATTCAATGTCGTTACAAAATCCTATGCCCCGCGCTCTCAGTCTTAGTGAAGACCTTTTGACCTATTACAAGGAATATCTAGGTATAACTGACCTATAATATCAAAGTCACCAACAACATGTACGTACTTTCCCTAATCCTCACCGCAGAGAAATTATTTTATGTAGACATAAAAAGAAAACTCTACCATTTTATATCTTACTGAAATTTCTTTTAATAAAGTCCTAAATTGTATTCTTAAAAAGTTGTTACATTTTTACCATTAATATAAATTATTCGTTATTTATTTTGGCAATGAAAAATATTTTAATTTGGGGGGAAATGGGAATGTACTAAGGCGCTCCAATCTTGGATTACGGTAAGCTTCTTTGGGTAAACCTTGGAAATTATTATCCTCGATAAATATAGGAAAAATCTTTTTACTGTTACTCGATTTACTGAATTCTCAATTATGTTTTTTCGCGGGTCAAAGCAGCGAGTCAGGGTTATATTGAACTATGCTTTTGCCAGTGGCTTCGCCTGCGTAGAGGTCGGAAATTATCCCGCGGGAACATACTACTGGGATAAAAATAACCCTATGTGTTAATCCAGGTTATAAACTATCTCTGTGCCAAATTTAATCTAAATTCGATCTATAGTTTTTGCGTGAAAGAGTTACAAAGATCCATCCATATATCCATACTCACAAACTTTCGCATTTATAATATTAGTACGATGAATTTTATTGTCGGTTCGAAAACTTTAAGAAGTCCCTTGAAAAGTTTCTCACACATTGAGCCTGTTGACATTTTCAAAGTCGCGGCCATTTATGAGAGGTGATGTCATTACTCAGAGGTAAGGGTATTAATCAGTGTGACCAAATACCCTCTCATACGATAAGAAGTACCTGGGTAATGTTACGATGTCGTACAGTATAACCAGAGGGGTACTTGCGTCATTCACTATCAGTAGGAATCGCTATCATTTTAACCACGACATTCATGGCATTGTTTACGTTGCAAAGGAGATTTTTTTTCGAACATTATGAAAGAACTAGCTTCTGCCCGCGACTTCGTCCGCGTCAAATTTTTGCTCCCCTGACCCTTCCCGTCGCATCGATTTGCCTGCTAGTCCATTTTTCGCTGCTCGCTCCTTTTGAGTTATAGTGAGTCAACCTTAAAAGATAGGCATATGCTCTCGCGGACTTAGTTTTAGAACTTTTTAAGAGGAACAATTCCGTCATACATTATTTTTGCGTTACTTTAACCGTTTACGCAGCGCACGCAACGGAAACTCTCAAAAGGAATAAATTTTCCCCGTTTTTGCAACATTTTTCATTACTGCTCCGCTCCTCTTAATTGTAGTGTAATGTTATATAGCCTATAGCCTCTCTCGATAAATAGGCTACCCAACACAAAAATAATTTTTCCATTCGAACCAGTAGTTCCTGAGATTAGCGCGTTCAATCAAACAAACAAACAAACAAACAAACAAACTCTTCAGCTTTATAATATTAAAAAAGTATATAGTATAGATGTATTAGCAATAAACAGTTCCGCCGACGGTAGTTGAAAGAACCTACGTACGTTTGTTGCTCTCTGCAATTTTAATTATAAATACTAGTAAAAAGTTATAGTGTGCGAACTTTATTCCGTGTAAATCAATGTCCATAACCCAGTGATCAATCTGTGTTAAATCTATGAGGAATTTCTAATTTTATAACTTCTAAAATCAGTTTTGTAAACTATAAGCGAAAATTCACTTTTTGCAATTTGTGTTGGTGACAAACAAAACAAGTGAACTTTGGACTCATTAGTTAATCACACGCACCAGCAGACGCACAGTGTTGTACTAATTACACTAGTTTTTTAACAGAATTAGTTAACGTGTATTTGGTCCCGAGGTCTAAGCACTCTAATCTGAGAAAGAGAACGCACACAAGACAGAGTCGGTTCGAATCCAAGTCACGCAAAACAACTTTCTGCTTTTCTTTTTTTAAATTGTTTTATTTATTTTTTACTTTATTATTATTATTACTTTTTATTTTTTTGGGTGTTATTCAGTCGGTTCAAAATGCCTAAAATCGTGCGCACGCCACCGAACCCAAGTACCCCAAAACCCACTGTTATCGAACCGGATTTAGACATGGTTGAAAGCTCGCTGTCCCAGGACCAAGATTCGGAGAAAATTATTTCTGCAAGGTTCAAACGTCCTCGTCTAACTGACTCACCCCAAGAACAACAACCTATGGAGCAATTCATCCACTCCGATACCTCCTTTACTGCGGAAATTATTGAAACGATCCGTGTCGAGATTCACAAAGCTTTATCTGACGAGATAGCCACCACCATCAAAAATTGCGTTACCTTAGAGCTATCCAAAATTAATGAACATCTATCTTCACTGCCAGGACTGGCTAAATCAGTTCAATTTATGAGCGATGAGTTCGATCGTATTAGCGCTGAGTTTACCGTCAACAAAGATAAAGTTAAGGGTTTGGAAAGAGAAAACGATAACTTGCGGAAATCTGTCCAGGAATTATCGTCTAGACTAAATGCACTAGAGCAGTTTACCCGACAGGAGAATGTTGAGATTAATGGAATTCCCGAAAATAATAGCGAAAACCTAATTAAGACAGTCGTGCAACTATCGAATGTCGTCTCTAATACCATGCAAGAACAGGATGTGCTTTCTGCAAACAGAGTTAGGAAAATGGATACGACAAATAATCGACCTAGATCGATCATTGTCCGGCTTAAGAATACAGGCATTCGTGACGGTTTCTTGACTTCAGTTACGAAGTTCAACAAAGCCCACAGCGATAACAAGTTGAACTCTCATCATCTTGGTTATGGGGGTGAAAAATGTCCAGTATTTGTATCGGAGCATCTATCTCCCTCTAATAAGGAAATTCATGCTGCAGTTCGAAAGGTCGCCAAAGAAAAAGCCTACAAATTTGTTTGGATTCGAGATGGGCGTATCCTGGTCCGGAAGGAAGAAAAAATGCCGGCAAAGCATATTAAGTGCCTCGAGGCTGTAGCGCTTCTTTAATAAGCTTTTATGATTCCCCTGACATGGTTTTTGCTTGTAATAACTCCTCCCAAATTCAAGTTGTTAATGATTGTAAACAATATTTTCCTTTTCCAAACACACTTACATGCAAAGTTTTTCCTAGATTTGTTATGTTCCAGGTTGTCAACTTCCATAATTACCAGAATGTTTTATAAATTTATTTACTTTTTACCACGTACCCCCCCTAACTCTGTTCCTTCCAATGACGTTGTGCTATTCTATTGTAGATACTTTGAAATTCTTAGAGCGCTATGCCTTTTTGTTTATCCCCCCTCTCACCTTCAGATCAACCTACCAGAACACCATTGTTTATATTCGATTGTGTAGACGAAGTAACCTCCATTTTGGATGCGGTTTCAGTTGCACAATCTCATCTATGTGACGCTGAAGACATCTCTACCCATATTCCTAATCCAAAACAGTATGTCTCATTCATTCACCAAAACATTAGAAGCATAAGACGCAACCTACCCGCGTTCCAAACTTTGCTCAGTAGGAGTAATATAGATTGGGACCTCATTATCTTGACAGAATGTTGGCTACCATGCACCCAGGTCATTCCGTCTCTTCACAACTATACGTCACACTCTACCTCTAACAACTCTACCCAAAACGAAGGAGTGGTGATTTATCATAATTCTAGGATGAAATTATCTGTTGAAGAACCTTTGCTGCTTGATGCAAACTGTCTCTTAGTGAAAATAAATAATGACACTGTTATAATAGCAGTTTACCGTCCTCCTGCGCAAAAAAATATCACTGGTTTTTTGAACTCCTTAAATGATCTCCTCTTAACATACTCGTCTACTAAAAATATCGTGTTGGTTGGTGACATCAATATTGATATTACGGAAACGAATGCCGACTCTCGATCTCACAGTTACCTTAATTTGACGGCGTCTCATGGCCTACTACCAGCCCACAACTTTCCCACCCATGGACGTACCTGTCTTGACCATATAATCTTAAAAACCAAAAGAAACGCGCTTTGTTTCGTTACGCATTCTTCAGTGACAGACCATGATAGTGCCTCCCTTTTTCTGAATTTGTCAACTCGGCCTATGCACCCAAAGAAATTCACAAAAGTAATCGACTATTGTGGCTTAGATGAAACTATGAAAGCATTGGACGTTTCCCCTATGTACGCTATGAGTGACGCCAATCTAGCAGCTAGTTATCTGATAGATACTTTAACCAATGTTATTTCTCTTCACACTAAGGTTATCCCTGTTAGTAATCGTCGCCGTATTATCAAGCCCTGGATCACTCCAGGACTACTGAGATGTTCAATAAATAGAGACAACCTTCACAAAAAACTGAAAAAGTATCCAAATGATGAATCATTACAAATCACATACAAAAAATACCGTAATTTTTGTAATGACTTATTGAAAAAAATTAGACAGGAATACGAGAAAGAGGAAATCAAAAGCGCGAAACATAATAGCAAAAAGCTTTGGAAAGTTATTAGAAGAATCACCGACACTGATAAACCTAAGCCTTCTGCCCATGAACTCATACAAGTTGAAAACCCCCAGAAGTCTGTAAATGAAGTAAACTACTTTTTTTCCAATATTGGTAAATCACTCGCGGAGAAAATATTAAATAGTCAAGAACCTACTCCTACCAGTATTACAGTCCCTCATCCGCGTTCAATAGTACTTCTGCCTACAGAAGAAAAGGAGGTAGATTCGCTTATTTGTAACCTTAAAAACACCTGCTCTGAAAGTGTCGACCCCATTTCTGCTCGATTCCTTAAGCATTTCAAGAACTACTTGGTCCCCCCACTTACCCATCTATTTAATCTAGCATTTTACACAGGCATATTTCCTTTACCCTTAAAAAGATCACTCGTACATCCTATCCACAAGGCTGGGGACAGAGGCTGCGTCAACAACTACCGACCAATCTCCATTCTACCCACTATTTCAAAATTATTGGAACGCCTCATGAACGGCAGACTTACCGGATACCTTGAACGCAATAACCTCATTTCACAGTGTCAATTTGGCTTCAGGGCTGGAAAATCTTGTGCTGACGCTGTTCATGAGCTGACAGATCATCTCGTTCACGGTCTTGACGGTAAAAAGAAGGCAATTGTCATTTTTCTTGACCTGGCCAAAGCGTTTGACACAGTCTCTGTACCCAACCTGCTAAACAAACTGGAAAACATGGGAATCAGGGGTCTACCATTAAAACTCTTCAGAGACTATTTGTCTGACAGATTCCAGAGGGTTAAAATAGGAAACTATATTAGTGATGATCTACCTGTTACTTTTGGTGTGCCTCAGGGAAGTGTGATCGGGCCCTCCCTGTTCCTTGCCTACATTAATGATCTCTGTAGCTTACAACTACACCATGGTAAAATCATTTCTTTTGCCGATGACACGGCACTACTTTTCACAGCGGACTCATGGGCTGATGTCAACAATTATGCACAAAAAGGTTTTGATATGGTCCTGGCATGGCTAAAAAATAATGTCCTTACTCTTAATGTCGATAAAACTAAGTATTTAGCTTTCTCCCTCACTAACAAATCCAATGAATTGCCATCCCATTTCCATATTAAAGCGCACTCTTGCATTGACACAAATTCTAACACCTGCTCCTGTCCCTGTCTCCAAAAGTCTACCTCGATTAAATATCTTGGAATTGTAATAGATAGCAATTTAACTTTCCAGCCACAAATAGACAGCCTCACGTCGCGAATTCGAAAACTAATCTTTCTTTTTAAAAGTCTACGGCACGTAGCTGACGTAGAAGTTATTAGGTGGGTATATTATGCAATGTGTGAGTCTCTTCTGACATACTGCATAACTTCATGGGGTGGTGCTCCAAAATCGAACATGCTAAAATTGGAAAGAGCCCAACGGGTGGTACTTAAGGTGGCTTGTTTTCTGCCATATTTATTTCCTACCGCAGATCTTTACAAACACTTCAAAGTCTTATCGGTAAGGCAACTTTTTATTTTATACACTGTTCTCAAGAAGCACTCCTCCTTAATATTTGACCCCCTCTCTATATCAGGAAAACGCAGAAAATACTCCGTATGCATTACGACTAAAGGTCTAAGGACGAGCTTCTCTCAAAGATTTTTTACTTTCTTAGGTTCCCACTTATATAATAAAATAAATCGCATTACAAAAATTTATCACTTAACTAAAAAGGCATGTAAGAGTACTCTAGTTGAATGGCTCCAAAATTTAGATTATAAAGCAACTGAGGAATTACTAACCCATCCTAAATAGTGAATCTCGCTAGTTTTTACGACTTATTTTTTATTTTTTTACTTATTGTTTTTAATTTGTTCATTGTTCACTGATATACACTATCCCTTCACATTTTAGCAAATAACTGTAAATGTTAATATACCGTGTGGTGGGACCCTGGTGATCTGCTATACAGGTTTTCCTAGTGCAGACACCAGTCTCTCACAAACTAGTGTCATATAGTTCTTAAGCTTCTATGTCATTGTTTGTGAAGAGAAAATAAAATTATTTGAATTTGAATTTGAATTTGAATTTGAATTTGAAACTTCAAACTTTCTCGTACTCAGTAAGTTTTAGGCTACAAAATTAATTCTTCAAGACGATTTCACTTTTCATTTTACTTTTTTTTTGCTGTACATAGTGTGCCTTTTAGTGTGGCCAAAATAAATGTATTTTCTTTCTTTCTTTCTAATTACTTGACATTTTTAGAACTTAAAATATATTTTAATTTTATTAAATCTTTGACTTACGAACTGAAGTCTTGTTTTTCTTTGAAACAAATTAGTAGCTGTTACCCGTGACTTCGTCTGCGATCTAGGAGGAAAAGTAGCCTGTGCTTTTCATCCAAATCCGCTCTGCCGCATTATATCGCAACTGGTGTGCATGTAAGACCCAGATGTAAGAACGTAAACGAAGGAAAAGATAGATCGTGAGGGCGCTCCCCTACGATTATTCTTTGATTTTTCTTTCTTTTCTTGTGTAGTTTTAGTAGTTTCTACTTACCCTCCTGGAAAGAATGCGTGGGTTAATGAGTATATGTATTTTGCAGATAATATTGAATACCATCTCACAGAGAATTAACCCAGTATTCCGCGAATACCGTTAACGAATCGGTATTCGTGGAAGACGGGGTAACCAAATATTAAGTGGCCCATATCTTTTACACGCCCGGCAACATTTTAGGAACGTCAAATTAAATAACACTCAGATTCAAATTACGTTATACCGTTTCGATATAGCCACTTTGATCTTTATTTTTAACAAAGGTAGGTTCTTTTTTTGTACTGAAGGGTTTTATTTTTAATCCCCGATGCAAAAAGAGGGGTGTTAGTGGCAGTTTTTATCCCCATTGCAGAAATGTTTATAGTCAGCCAACCTCGTCATTTGATCCTTAAAATACCATCGAAGCACTGTATTATAATGGAATTAGTATGTACTATATTTGTTTGATTGAGTGGAGATTGAAAAAGTTTAATAAGTCAGTGTGGTGTAATAAGGCTGTCATGCGGAGATAAGAGTTTTATGCTCTGCGGATCGAGTAGCCCAAAAGTTATGAGTTTGGGTTTAGTGGTTTCATGATTAAAGGTTTTTTTTTTCATATTCATATTCATTTATTTATTGTTTGTCACAGGTGAAAGTTTAGCTGTATGTACCTAATTGCCTACTGAAAACTGTTTTTTTAATAAACAGTGAGCCATTAAATCTTTATAAATAAAATGCTCTTTTTTGGCAAGCAAATCACTTAAGAACGGTTGAACCGATATGGCTTATTTTATGTTTGAAAATGTTTGTGATAGTCCGAATATAGTGACCTTCAGAATACACAAGTAACACACACTATTACCTACTACTAAGTAGCTGACCCGTCAGCCGTTTTTCTGTCCATTTATCAATATTTCATACAACATTTCATAGGAGAAGTGGGTTCAGTTTTTCCTAATTTGCAAATTTTCTGGAAAGCTTTTCGATTTTTTCTTTCCATATAAAAATATTTTTGTGTGAATTATTGAAATAAGAACAGCGCAACGTCTGACGTGTCAGCTTGTTACTAAAAATAGTGTCTGTGTATAATCACTACATTATAAAGCTTTGAACTTTGACGTTTTAACTATGTGTCTAAGAAGACACATAGTTGACATTTCCAGTTTTCTGTGTTTGCTTTTTTATTAAAGGTGTTTGTCACGAGTTTGACAATAAACCTTTTAAATGAGTGTCTGGGTTAAAAAATGAACTTAATGTTTTAAAGTAGATTTTTTTGCAGACTAAACCAATTGTTCATGACTTATTGTAATGTCAGTCATATATCGATGAACGTTAGATCAAATATGAAACAGTAGTCTATCAATCAATCGTTTCAAGTGTCACAATAATCCATCTCCCTCTCTCGACCTTGCACCGAGGGAGATAACGAACTGATACACTCCATGTTTTATATTACCGGGTCATCTACAACATAATTATCTCGATCGATTTATTTATGTTTCACTACTCTTTAGTTATATGCTTCTGTTTTATATAATTGGGTTTACGGTTTTTTGTAGTAAGTTGTAAAGACCGTGATGCCTGATGTGTCACGTCCTTCGTTTTGTCTTGCACTTGCACTTAAAACTGAAGAATCCCTGTTTCAACTGTCTTTTTTTTAATTAAAAGTTTTTCTCTAGGTAACTTTCAGTATGAATATTATTTGTTATGTAGAGACAAAAGGACATACCTAGAGTTTCATTCATATGTACTCTTCTGCATCCAGAAACGCTATATTAATACGTGGACCAAAAACTTTGTACCCCTGTTTACGAAAATAACGCGGAAAGATGGATTTGAAATATGGCACCGTTAAAGTTTATATGGAGGAGAAATGCAGAAAGTTATTTAAAAATAGTAATCTATACTAATATTATAAAGCTGAAGAGTTTGTTTGTTTGTATGTTTGATTGAACGCGCTAATCTCAGGAACTACTAGTCCGAATTGAAAAAATCTTTTTGTGCTGGGTAGCCTATTTATCGACAAAGGCTACAGGCTATATAACATCACGCTACAATTAAAAGGAGCGGAGCAGTAATGAAAAATGTTGCAAAAACGGGGAAAATCGCACGGGTAGGCGATTCGACGCGACGGGAAGGGTCGAGGGGACTAGAAATTTAACGCGGACAGAAGCTAGTGCGTAATAAATACCTTAAGTTTTAAATTAATTGTGGTTAAATTTCAACCACTGGGTTTCCACACATAAATATGTCAGTTTGGGAACATTGGTGTTATTAGTTTTATGAAAAATGCCCGAGCTACACTTCGTTAACTTATCTTAAAGGTTTTGACCCACTGAGGCGTGTCATTCGATATTCAACACTATTTCGCCCGCGCGCTCAAAACAAAAACAATTTGCGCTCACATCAAAATTTTTGTATTCTTCTCGCATCACTGAAGCTGTCAGTGTTACGTATGAGTGGATATGTTGCTTTATTTCTTTGTCAGAACGAGATCGAATTTTCGGAATACAAGGTAAAGAAAATTCAATAGAATTTTTGGATCGTTTGATGCTATCCTTGAACCAAATCTTGGCAAGATTTTGTGTAATCTGAGAAAATGCAGGAATAATCCGCCAATATATAGCGGGTTTAATATTTCTCAAGCTTTTGTTAGCAAATATGTTAAGAAAAATAAAGTTGCTTATCTACATCTTCTACATCTACATCTACACTAATATTATAAATGTAAAAGTAACTCTGTCTGTCTGTCGGTCTGTCTGTCTGTCTCGCTTTCCTGCTAAAACTACTGAACCGATTTAAATGAAATTTGGTACACGGATAGTTTAGAGCCTGAGAAAGGACATAGGCTACTTTTTATCCCGGTAGTATGTTCCCACGGGATAATTTCCGACCTCCACGCGGGCGAAGCCGCTGGCAAAAGCTAGTATACCATATACCTATGTAAAATTTTAGTCGAGAATTTCTTTTGTATTGTTAGCTCGTGAAATTCGTGTAAAGGCACTAGTTTATTTAAATACGCCTTATCATCGGTATATACCACCACCAGAGGGGTACTAGCATAACACAATATCAGTAGGAATGTCTTTTATTTTGACAGTTCAACAACATTCATTGCGTTATTTACGTTGTTGAGCAGATATTTTTTTCAAACATATGACGCAATGGAATTAGAAATACCTATCCTTCAAAAACAATGACGCAATAAGTCGAATGGAAACTAAAAGGTGTTTCTTATCTTACTTGCTCATTAAAAATTCTGTCTCGGTTATTAACAAGTAGGTAGGTAGGATAATATTGATAACAGCACTGTAGATGAATGGAGCCAAGTTATGTCCGGGTCAAACGTTCCGATATTAACCAAAAAATGCTGGATACCGAAACATCAGTGGACCTAGTATGAGTTTTTTAAACCATCTCGGTTCTTAGTCTATGATTCATCATCAACAGCCTATAATGTTCCCACTGCTGGGACACAGGCCACCACCCGGCGAGAGAGAGTGGGACATAATCCACTAAGCGGGCCCAGCGTAGGTTAGTAGATGTCACATGTCTTCGATTTTTTGGTTCTAAGACATGCCGGTTTCCTCACGATGTTTTTCTTCACCGTTTTGTGAGCAGTAATTATGAAATAATTTGCCTACACAAAGTAAAGCGCCTGCTTGGGTTCGAACTCACGACCATTGCCACTGGGCCACTACGGCTGTCAATCTATGATTGGTGAAGGCCAATTGGAGCCACGCATGCGGTCAAAGTGTAAAGTCAAGCAGGTTAAAAGACGTAGGCGCGAGCTTGCGGGTGGCGAGCAATGGGTAGCTCGCCGCCCGGTAAGGACCAAGCTCGGGTCGACGGCGCGTAGTGTTCCACGCGCGCCTCAAAGAGATGTCAGCAGAACTGAAGGGGTCTACTAGGACCGATGCCTACCAGGGTCGCGAGATTGTTCAAGCGAGATACCGTGACCCCGGCACACGGGCAACTGATGGAACACGGGTGGGTTTTAGTCAGTAAAAGTCTGACACGCCCTTCCGCTCCGCCCAGAGCGGGAGAAGTCATTTGATGATTTCCCATCCTGAAAAAAAAGAGCAGGTTAAAAGAAGCTCTCTCTAGGGCCTCATGTCGTTTAAATGTATGAGTTAGAAATGTCCAATAATACATTATTAATTTTAATACATTTTTTATTTTTGAATGCTATATTAACTAGGCGTCAGTGGTGTCAATAGACGCGTCTCTGTGCGGGCTAGCGACCTTGGGAGTTATTGAAACTGTTTAGTAAAAAAAAAAAAATTGTTCAATAAACGTGCTTTTCGACTGAAAATCAGGAATGCAGGTATGTCAGATAAGGTATCTATTTAAATTATTTACAACATTTTTAAATTATTTAAGTTCATATTATGCAAGTCTCGCATTACAAAAGTCTTAAACTTGTGACTGGCTAATTGTAAGTGAGTATACTTGAACTTTACCTAATCTTTCGAAAACAGGGGTCTAAGCACGAAGCTCGTAGTTTCTTATTTTCGATGCCTACTCCATACAACTTACAGACATAATATTAGTTCGGGGCCTATTACTAGTTCGATTTGACAGTTATCCCTACTCCCGAAGTGTGTTTGCCCTTCCGAAAAATTGAATTTGACACTTGTTTTGACGGATCAACTACATTCGGGCCCATCTTTATCATCTTCGTTGACGGGCTTAGAGAGGAGACTGGGCGTTGTGTTGTTGGAACGAAATTCCTTATAACACGTCCTAATCAACACAATTAGCGAATGAGATCTATGCCGAAAGAAGTGTAAAATATTGCCCTTGATAACACTTGTTACGTTGCAAAAGTGTCTCTTTCGGTGTTATTAGATTATATTTTTCGTTCGGTATGATTTGAATAAATTCTTGAGTCTGTATGTGAAATGAGAACCTAATAGAAATACAGTTCTTTTTACAGAACTGACAACGTAGTCCGACGCTATGTTGTTTTCTATTTTTGTATTAAAAACTTTATCAAATCGAAATAAAATTGGAAATGCAAAAACTGTCTTAGATCATTAGGCTAGAACTAATAAGACGGTTATTTCGTTTGCTCCATCCTATTACTTCCCGTGGTGTCGTAAGAGGCAACTAAGGGACTTACTAGAGAATGGACAGCTAGCGTTCTTTATGCATTTTACCACCATACTGTGATCGCCAATCCGCCTGCCAAGCGTGGCGGATTGTGTTTACCTCTCAGCTAACAAATGTGTGCACATTTGGTTGCTGAGAGGTACGAAAGGAATGAAAGGAGCTTAATTACAACCAGCAACCTAATTGGTTAACTCACTATCAATTAAATCCTGAATCATTTTGAAGGATATTTATAATCCATTGCTTTATATGATCGTATAAAAAATTTGCTCAACACATTAACAACACAATGAATGTGGTTGAACTGTCAAAATTAAACATAATGGTACTGAGAGTGATACGCGATTAACGCTCTATTTAGTGGTTACCGTAAATAAAATAGGGCAACATTTTTAGCGAGGTAATTTATGTAACGTCTCCAGTTTGGTACAGCTTTAGTTTTTCTTGAGCTATTTGGCTATTCCAACAGGTAGTGTGTCACGCAATTAATCTACAGGTGTCCGAAGACACTTCTCGACTGTTTTTATACGCTAATGATGTGAACAAAAATAAATTAAAAAAGAAAACCCGACTTTTCCTTGCGCCATTTTTGTCATGTTTGCAGTCGCAATCCGTGCGGTTTCCCGACATTCTCTATTGTGAGATCCCGTATTGCGGGATTGCGCATGAAATATCAATGGAGGGGAAGGAAATACCTACGTTATTGGCTGCTTGTACATCAAATATATGCTAGTTTCCAATTGAAATGGTGTATGTTTTGCAGCTCGCTGAATGTTCATATTGATTAAGTTTAAGTTGATGTGATTAGAGCTTCGTATCGGAAGAATAAATGAAAGAATTCTACAAGGAGAAATAATTAAAGAATACTGTTAAAAAAAATACTTTCCCTTACTGTTTTGCTCAATTGAATATTCAATGCGTTGTGAACCAACTTTCAAATTTTTATATGAAGTAACAAAATCGTTATACATATAAACAACTAGGTGTTGCTCACGATTTCGTCTGCGATCTAAAATGAAAAGTAGCCTATATCTTTTCCCAGATCGTGTCCAATCTGTGTGCCAAATTTCATACCAATCCGTTCAGCCGTTAAATATAAAGTGTATAGAATAAATTAAGTTACTTTCACCTTTATAATATTACTTAGAATTAACATAAAAAAAAACATAAGACGTACATAACAGCGGCCACTATACTTTTGTCACCGAAGAGAATTGCTTCCATTTAAAACTCAATAGCCATTAGTTTCGGTTACACCAAAAGTCACTTCAAAATGTATCGTGATAAAAATAGTCATTACAACCAAAACGCTGTTAATTTTCTGTGCTGTTTCTATAGATATGACGTAACAATATGACGTCCACATCGGAAAGCAAACGTTCAGTTTGTTGATTGAAACTTGATCTAGTAAGGCGATACAGCCAAAAATAGTCTACATGATTGTCAGTACAGTTCATTGACCGAGCCCTAAAAAACCGGACTGCGTATAAAGTGAACTTTCAAAAATATGGAATCAAGAAAATTTTATTTTAAAAGGTTGAGTATTAAACTGAATACTATAAGCGATCTCACAAAGTCAGAAGCAATAAATGTTTTTATTGTTTCATTAAAAAGATGGCTATTCAATGATACTGCATTTGACATAGTTCGTCGACTTTACTTTTTTTTCTTTTTTAACCGACTTCCAAAAAAGGAGGAGGTTATCAATTCGACTGTATTTTTTTTAATGTTTGTTACGTCAAAACTTTTGACTGGGTGAACCGATTTTTTTTCATTTGAAAGCTGGTGCTTTCCGAATGGTGTCATTTTAATTTGGTTTCATTCGGACAATGGGATCCATGTGAAAACCATATAAGTCTTAAATTTTCATTAAGTATTTGCGCGGCAAATTAACGAATAACGCGATTAGATTAGTACGGCGTATCTACCATAACTAAAAAGTTAAAAATACAAAAAAATAACAACCGACTTCCTTAAAAAACACTACAAAGTGAAAAATAACTTTAATTTCGAAAATCGGTGTGGGAGGATCTGTATTTAAGGCTTTTTTGCCACCGATTTCCGAAATTAAAGTTATTTTTCAGTTTGGAGTGTTTTTTTTTTAAATACAGTCGAATTGATAACCTCCTCCTTTTTTTGGAGTCGGTTGAAAAAGAAGAACAGCTCCCTTTGCATAACTCTTTTACAACAGCTATACATGGTAGTTGAACAACAATTGCGTTATGTACCTTGTTGAACAAACGAAGTTTTAAAACATATGAGGCAATGACTTGGGAATCTTCTTTTAAATCCTTCGGATGTTACCCAATTGGGGTGATAAACTTAAATTGCGTAATAAGCTCGTCATAAAAATAGCTTTCACTTTGACGGTACAAAAGTGATGATACTTATAAGTACCTATTGGAAAATACGTCTCCTAAACTACTTAAAGCAATTATTTTAATGAAAAGATAAAATCAATTTCTAAATTTAAGCTTCATTATTTTCCAAGATATTTGATATTGTGACAAATGAAAGAACTTCACAAAATAAACAATAATAATGTCCCGACAAGTTTCTAAGAAAATTATTCATTATATTTTGAAAAACATCAAAGCAAGACATAATTCAAAGTTATCCGAAATTCGTAGTAAGCTTATTAAGTCGTAGCAACGCTACGAGAATTCGTAGCAAATTCGTAACCACGTAGCCTTTACTAAACGTAGCTTGGCTTTTTCACGTCTATATTATGGTTTACCTGAATGTGTGTTTGTTTATAAGAGTACACTTTATATATTTTAACAACAGTAATAAAAAGAGGGCATGTGCGTCTGACCACACTAAAGAAGTGAAAACTTACGTCTGGATCCGAGTATACCCGACTCAGCGTCACCGACCCGAGGGTAACGATTCGGTTTCGTTCACTTTTAAAAAAGCGCAAGATCTAGTTGCGGTTAATAAAAGCTGCCCAACAGTACCTAATCCGTTTTAGACTATATCATTAGTCATCATTTGCTTACCCTATCCGTATGCAGCTGAATACCAGTATTTTACATAGAGCGATTGCCTATCTAACATCCAGAACCCAGTTACTGGGTAAATCAATACCTCTTGTTAAGACTGGTTGGCTCAAAGAGATGTCAGCTGTACTGAATGGGTCTGCTAGGACCAATGTCTGCTAGGGTCGCGAGATTTGTTCGAAAGAGATACCGTGGCTCTGGCATATAGGCAACTGAAGGAACACGGGTGGGTTTTAGTAAATAAAAATCTGACACGCCCTCCCGCTCCGCCCAGAGCGGGAGACGTCATTTGATGATTTCCCACACACATAAAAAAAAAGAAAAGAGGACTGGTTGTCAGACTTTCGTGCTTCTGGCTACTCGTTTCAACATTCCGAGGCACGAAAAGGTCTCGATAAGAAATGGATGGTCACCCATCCACGGGCTGACCTTGGCAAGCGTAGCTTAACCTTCGTTCGTCCCATGTGAATGTCATTATTTATCTACAAGCCCCTATACGATTACACGACTATATGATTGATAGTAGTGTCAAATATTTCATGTTTATATTGCTTTTGCGATGTAACACTTTCTTGGACGTCAGACTGAATCGTAAAGCTTGTATATTAATCTGCGGAGTGAAATGACCTTAGAACAGAGCCTACATTGTATTATCCATAGTGTGAATTTAGGTAAGTACCTTATTGGTGATGTCTTTCAGAAAGGTCAAGTGCGTAGTAGTCTTAACCGGCGTGTGTGTATGACTAGATGTATAAAGGTAACTGGAGCAAATGGAGTAACTATGTTTGGTTCGAAGTAGGTGACGTTTTCTAGTTTCTGCCTACGTCTATGGGAAGACGGCGCGAGTATAGGGTTGCAAACTTTGACTCATCTGTGAATTATTATTTTTAACGTAACAAGGAAGGTATGTCTCTTAAATATAATGGGTGATTCATTTCGAGAAAGTAAAGAAGTATAAAAATATCAATTTTATCAGGTTAACTTTATAATCATACTAGCTTTTGCCAGCGGCTTTTCCCACGTGGAGGTCGGAAAATATCCCGCGGGAACGTACTACCGGGATAAAAAGTAGCCTATGTGTTTAATCCAGGTTATAAACTAACTGTGTTCCAAATTTCATCCAAATCCGTTCAGTAGTTTTTGCGTGAAAGAGTAACAAACATCCACACATCCATTCATACAAACTTTCGCATTTATAATATAAGTAAGATAGTAGGATAAATTAAGCATTCCGGAGATTTATTTTTAAAGATTATTTCTTTCAAATGTTGGTCATAACTGCGGTTAACATGGGCCATTCTGAAGTTCCCATTAAGCATGATGAGTACGACCATTTCGAGTGGTATCCCAAGTAGCACAGAACTGCATTATAAATGGTCACTTAAGGCCCACAGCGGTAATCTAAGCATTTATAAAGACTTATTAGTATTCACCTGTGCTGCAACAGCTGTTTCGAAAAAAACGTGGCCAACTATAATGCTTTTTTCTGTACAGTAATTCTATTAAGCACCACAAACACGCCACAAAGTCACTGATATTGAGCGCTTAGTACTGCAGTACCCTATTAGCTGTAAGTTTTCTGAATAATAGCCCACACGTGTACTATACAACCGTTGCATTTTAAAAGAGAACATATCACCCACTATAACATAATCAGTTACTTTGTGAAGTTATTTAATGCTTTATGCTGCATACAGATTCACTTTTCCCCTATTAGTCAGGTGTTTACCATACACTCGAATAACAGCATGTATCCAAGTGTCGGCATGCGCGAATGGAATATTGGACGCGACGGGTTCCGTATGTTATATTTATTAATAAATAAATAAATAAAATGAAATTAATTTATTTCACACATAACCCATATTACAAAAATTAAGATAAAAGTAACAATGCTGCAGCAGAAAAGAATAAAATGTCATTAACAAAATAAAAATATACGTCACATAGTTGAAATAAAATAAAATCTCAATATTACGTCGGATTTAAATTAAAGAAACAATAAATAATAATTGCACATATGAACAAAACAATACAAAAAAACCTTTATAAATAGAGGTCAGTGTGTTTGAGGACATTAGGCTGAGTAGGTACAAAAATCTTATAACCTACCCATTTTCGGGACTAATATGGTTGCGACAAAATTAATATTGTTGTTTTATATGTTTCTGGTACTTACCTAAAAATGAAGAAAATTTATTAAGAGAAATCCAAGATTTTTTTAAAGTAATAAATTAATACCTTTCGAGACTTTTTAAGATTCCAGATTTCGATAATTTTTCTCAGAGGTAGTCAGGAAATACCGGTACAGCTAGCATCTAAAAAAAACAACGTAATTTTCTTTATGTTTATTTAATGTTCCCTTTTTAAAGTACAATTTTAGGGTGTACCACCCTGGTCCAGGCCTTGAATTTTCATCTTTTTATAATTTCAAGGAGTACAGAAGTACTTCTCGGTGGCCACCATAGAATTTCCTTAGTTTTCCACTGTGCAGGAACGAATGTTAGATCGACAACACCTCTCTCTATAGTCTGAACTATTTTGAAAGTCTCGTTCTGTAAAAACAAAGAAAAATATACTTATTATAATAGAAGTATCAGTTTCTTAATGATAACATTATCTATACAGTTTTTGAGGAAAAAAAACAAAAGATACAATAACATATTAAATACTTAAACTTAACGTAACATAATGCTATTTCATGTGGAAGTAATTAAATTATTAGGCCAGAAAAATACATTATCTTTAGATAGGTACCGACTAATTTATAGGTATTTTGTCGCATATTGAATAAATCAATAACTTATGTATTATACATATAATTAAATTATAATCTCAGCTACTTAAATTACAATTTTAATTAAGTACTTTTCGTCGAATAACAACTAAAAAAGGGAACAAAATGGCTTTAAAAGAACCACGGCGGAACCCTAAAAGCTTGGATCCATAAAGGTACATAGCTAGGTAACTGACGCAAATGTGAACCAATACTACTCTCCTAATCGATCCATGTCTGATTTGTATTTCACAAGTGCTAAACTATTTTACTCTTGGCTGAATTACAGGCCACATGTGAACACCCGTACAGACCTTAGCATTAAATTGAGATTAAAACTGTTCACTTGCCATCCGCCATATTCACTGCGTTACTTTGTATTATTATAAAATTTTATCTTTTAATTTTTGTTTATTTTAGAGGATATCAATTGTAAATATGGATTAAAAAATAATTACACGAAAACAGTTTTTTTTTTGGTTACTTTGTAAAAAAACGAACATATTAATTTTATTTTCATTCTAATTTTGTTGCTTTTCTTTTAGTATTTAGTGGTATTCCGAGGGCGCGTGAAAATTTTGAACTAAATATGTATGGTATTTGACAGTAAAGTTACCTTCCCAATAAGATTTCAAATTTATGGAGGAAATCGATGTTTTACTTACCTTCAATTTTATGTATGTATATTCTCACAAATGGCACCTGAGATCTTGCACACAACGATACACTTCATGTTTTACAATTTGACAGTTCATATAAAAGAAAAATAAATAATTTAAGTTATTGCATTCCACAATTTCGCTCAGTGTGTAATTTCAACTGTATAAAAGTACACACAATGTACACATTCGTCTTCCTTGCTGTATAATAAGTAACACGTGCCTCATTAATCAGGCAATATGCAGCTCTTTAGGTGACTGTTACACACATAAATGCTACTATAATGTTGTTATAATGCAATTATTTGTCAATTGGATTTCATAGACAGCTATGTGCTGAATAATTTGTGCCCAAATTAGAGTTATATCCTCTGAGGATGCGCTGTCTACGCTATTATTCAGCAACTAATGCATTCACTGTGCACTGTTAAAATGCTGTTATACAGCACTTTTGTGCTACTTGGGATATGACCTTATGACGAATAACGTGAGGAATTTTGGCTTCCAAATCCTTAATCGTTCCCGAGTCATCCTTTTAGACTAAATAATCTTAAACTGATAAATGCAAGGAATGGATAACCAGAAAAAAAAAACACTTTTTTTAACTTTTGACAAACGTGCTTGTTATTTTAAGAAATACAAAGTACTATGAATACTTGACTTACGTCGTTTTAGTAATACCTATACCTATCCTAACAATGACCTTCGTATAAAAACGATACTTTAGTAACTTTAACAAAAGTTTCAAAATATGTATTTCAATTGAGATTTAACTCTGTACTTTGTAGTTCTTGAATCTCGATAGTTAATTAAGAGATGTCTGAGAGTTTCGCGATGTTTGATTAATTGTATTAATGGTGATGTGTAAGATATTAAATCCTATTTATTAATATTTTGAATGGGAAATGTGTTTGGCATTTATATGTTTTTATTCAACCATGCAAAAACGGCAACAAGGATTGAAATGAAATTTGGCAAACAGATAGTTTAGGACCTAGCCTACCACATACCATACTTTTAACCCCGGTAGTACATTCCCATGGCATTATTTCCGACTTTCACGTGGGCGAGGCCGCATGCAAAAGTTAGTGATGTTCTAAATGTGAAAATTTGGATGTTTGTAACTCAAACACGCAAAAACGACTGAACTTATTTTAATGAAATTTGACATACAAGTAGATACAGATCTGTATTACATATTATATTATTATAAGATACTTTTTATTCTGTTAGTACCTTCATGTGGTATAACTTTCGTCTCACACGCGGGTCCAGCCACAGGCTTCAGCAAGTGTACCTATTAAGATAATAAAAATATATATTTCTTTTCTTTTATGAACTGAGAACGCTACGATATATTTTTTTACTTAGATTGTGGCAAATGTAAGTAATCATACAGCCTGGTAGGTTGTGGAATACATTGATATCCTCTGTTAGCTGCGGTCATGTGACCGTGGGGTGGGCATGGCGTAATATAAGGAGACTCGGTTATAACCGAGTATGTGCAATGTCTATTGAAACTTAATATCTTTCCTGAAATAATTCGTTTATCTGAAATATTATGTAAAGGGATAGTAGTAGTTTGATTGAAGTTTTTTTTTATTCTTTTTGATTTTCGTTCTAAAAAGTTATGCAAGGACTTGTATATTGCTAGTGTTCTATAATTACAAAACTCGTAATATGTGTCCTTGAAATAGTTGCTTATCTAATAACCTGCTTTTTTTTTTGGGAATGTCATTTCGCTGGTCAACCTAGGAGGTTGTCAGCTGGTCCCTGACGTAGGTGTGGGACGGAACACCGGGGTGGTTTTAGTCAGTAAGAGTCTGACAGACCCCTCCACCCACCCCAGCTCGGAGGTCATCCATGAGGATTTCCACCTCGAGATAAAAAAGGAGGTTGTCAGCTGCTTAATCATACTTGCCTGTGGGTACCTAAATACACTAAGGCCTCCAGCCACGGCTTAAAAACTTAAAACTAGAGCTAGTTGCTCGCTAAGGGCACCTAAAATAATTCTGCTCTAATTTTAATTTCGGATCGATTTCATTATGACAACACTTCAAATCGTCTACCAAACTACTTCAGATATAATTTATCTGACGTAGTTTGGTAGCGCATTTGAACTGTACGTGACTTTTCACGTGCCTGCTAATTAAAGTTTATTAATTTTCCGTCAAAATTGCATACATGAACTGGAGAGCAAATATTGCAGATATGATTAAAAAGCAATAGTAGGCCACCGTCACAAAATATTGTGTATTAGTGAGCTTTTCATAACACTCAGTGACATTTTAATATATCCACAAGTTACGTGGGTGATGGCAATTTCGTTTGATAACAATAGATCAGGGCTATGTCTTTATTGTATATAGATAGTGGATCCGTTGCTAAGCGAATTTTAAATGAATTCTCTGTAACAATAATTGAACTAGTTTTGTCCTTGATGTAAAATACGCCAGACTTTTTATTCAACGGAGTATTTCTTTACATAGTTTAAACCAAATCGCATGTCCTGTACGCTTAGATCTTTTAAATTACGCAACGGATTTTAAGGCGGTTTGGGCGAAACCGCTGGTAATAGCTACTTCTTTAACAATTTATTTAAGCATTCGTGTTTGCTCACGTTTAACGATAAAAATCTCAATTAAAAGACTAAAAGACGATCAGATGAATACTTGCTCAAATCGTGTAATGCGAATTCTCTTTTGGTGTATGTTTCTCACCAAACGCGTTACTTTACCAATCAGCAATGGGCCCGCATGCTGTGTCCCAGCAGTGGGAAAATTATTGGCTGATTATACTATGCTTTGTTTATTTTTGTGTATAAAACTATAAGACTATTTACTACTTCTAGTGGTCACCCATTAGTCGAAATTCGAATATGATTGAAAAAAGAACTTAAAAAAGTAGTGTTCTGCACTCTCTCTCCATATAAACTTTAATTATGCCAAATTTCATCCTCCTCTTTCCGCGTAATTTTCGTAAAAAGGGGCACAACGTTTTTCCTTCACGTATTAATATAGTAATCGCTACTTTATAGCCCTTTATATGCTTTCACTACGATTGTAAAATTATAGAACGTAGGGTAGGGTCACCCAGGACATTATCCCAAATAATATAACAGTACCTGGATGACCGAGCTTTGCTCGGTATTTTTGGTAAATTATGTTTAAAATAATAAGTTTATGTTCAAGTTGATTATCGATAAAGTTGGTCATTGAAAACACGAATAAAACGACATTTTATAAAAAATGAATCCTAGCTAGATCGATTTATCGCCCCCGAAACCCCCTGTATACTAAATTTCATGAAAATCGTTGGAGCCGTTGCCGAGATTCAGATTATATATATATACAAGAATTGCTCGTTTAAAGATATAAGATTCGGTATCTACAGTTCATCGACGCCTTTTTCAGACAGAGGGTGTTAGAAGGGTCTAAACTTAGGAAAACTTGTTGAGATTAAAAACTGTTTCATCCAAATGTGTTTGTTAACATACCTGGACATAATATTGTAAACACTTTTTATTTGGTTTATTGCTTTTTAACCGACTTAAAAAAAACGAGGTTTCTCAATTTGACCGTATTTTTTTTAATGCATGTTCACGGATAACTTCGTCGTTTATGAACCGATTTTGATGATTCTTTTTTTGTTGGAAAGGAGATATCTCAAGGGTGGTACCATACTGCCGGGGTCGCGTGATTGTTCGAAAGAGATACCGTGACCCTGGCACATGGGCAACTGATGGAACACGGGTGGGTTTTAGTCAGTAAAAGTCTGACACGCCCTCCCGCTCCGCCCAGAGCGGGAGAAGTCATTTGATGATTTCCCATCCTGAAAAAAAAAAAAAAAAAAGGGTGGTACCATGATAAAAATAAATAATAAATTTACTAAGAACAAGTTAACATCCACGATAAGCACAAAATAGAATTAAAGCACAAAGACTGGATCGTGAGAGTAATTTGTGTGCAGTGGAAAACCCTAGACTTCACACTAGAATACCCTGTCTCGTGGGAGTATCCTCATGGTTGATGACACATATAAGTGCACGTAGTGGTTTACAGTTGGGTTTCTCAAATTACATACAGATTAAATTACTTCATTATTATTGCGAATTTGTGTAGTGTGTGTGTGTGTAGTGTATGTGTGTGTGTTTGATGTGACTGAATGTAAAGTTATGTGCATTTTTGTCTGTCTGTAAGGATGTGCTTGTGTAAGCTTATGTATAGGATTTTTTGTGTGCGGGTGAGTTAATGCTGGGGATTTAAATCAAGGGAATCAGGAGAGCTTCAGTCTGGGCATAGTCCTGAGCTGATAGCGACTTCGTAATTTTAGCTTTACAATTGTGTTTGGAGCAAGCCACTAAGTTCAGAAGTTTATTCAGTTTTTGATAGATGTAAGGACCGATAAGGAAACCGAGATCTGATGATGGAATCCCAGAGAAATCGATGGGAGCATTCGAAAATCGTAGTGGCGACTAGTGCGTTTTTCATTAATTATCTTAAAGCATTACTATTTAATGAAGGTCTGAAGTTGCTCTGATGATGAAACCGAAAGATAGTTGAGGGAACTCCTCAACGACTTACAGCAATTACCCGGTGTTTGGACTTGATTCATTTCTCTTGATGAGAACTTTGCACCTATATGGGTTATTAGTGCCATTACAGGTCTGATGAAATATGGAGGAATTCCCTCGACTGTCAATGGTCCCCCCATAGACAGTCGAGGGAATTCCTCAACTTTTTTACAAAAAAAACCGACTTCCTTAAAAAATTACTAAGTGAAAAAAAACTTTAATTTCGGAAGTCAGTGGCAAAAAACTCAAATACAGATCCTAAGACACCGACTTCCGAAATTAAAGTTATTTTTCACTTTGTAGTGTTTTTGAGGAAGTCGGTTTTTTATCATATAGAATCGTTAATTCTCTAGGGATGATAGCTTCCGGTTGATGTCAACATCCGTGATGCTGCTATTCCGTTTATCTTTTTAATCCAACTTGAATCATTTGTGTGAACTTTTAAACAATAATATCATTGTCAAACAACAATAATACCGGCCTAATACTGCCCCAATGCTAGGCAATAGCTTCTTCTCTGGCAGAAACGGCAGGCTTGCCCAAGACGGGTAGGCATTTTTCAGAATTATGTAAATTTACAATAAATAGGGTCGGGCCATCGTTGCACAACCTGATATCGTGGAATCAGTACATGACTCTAAAAGCTCTGCCATCCATTTTAACCGCGTAGTTACCTATTGCACCTTTCTATGAGACAGCAGATTTAAATCTTATGTTGAAGGGTTTGATTTGCACAACAATGTCTTCGCCGCTCTGTATATAACGAGTATGTTTTAAGTGGATAATCTGTTGATAGATCTTACATAATAAATAGTAATAAACAGGATAAGTGCTTACCTACAGAAATATTGTCAGAAAAACGACGGT
The DNA here is from genome assembly GCA_932294355.1 of Aporophyla lueneburgensis. Taxonomy (NCBI): domain Eukaryota; kingdom Metazoa; phylum Arthropoda; class Insecta; order Lepidoptera; family Noctuidae; genus Aporophyla; species Aporophyla lueneburgensis. Next base: position 8,746,038 of record OW028748.1, on the reverse strand, counting down.
AAACAAATTAATTTCCGCGTAAATTCATTTCGGGGAAAATGGATTGTCTATTTTAAAACGGAAGGTTACAAAAAATGTTTGTAACCTTCGGTTTATATTTTGTTGTTATTTAAGTTTCATATTGAATACACCTGTTAAGAATACGCTATGACGTTCAGCAAACCCGTAAGTCGTATGTCTTCGAATTTTTGGTTCTAGGACATGCTGATTTCCTCACGATGTTTTCCTTCACCGTTTTGAGAGCAGTGGTGATTAAGTTATTTACACAAAGTTAAGGGCCTGTCTGGGTTCCGACTCAGGATCTACAACTGGTAAGTTACCATTGTATCACCACTGCTCGATAAACAAAATTTATTATCACTCTGGCGAAAAAGTAGAATTTAAAATCAGGGAATAAAAACGTATAATTTAATCGTCAACTGATTTTTATTCATTTCATGAGAAGAAAAAATACTTTCCGCTTTTGTTAAATCAGCGACTCAAATCAAAGTGATTTTTGAAATGTCTACAAAGTCCAGTGTGTGCAGTTAAAGCGATGGCCACCACAAGGTTGTCATTAGAGCGGAGAGGAGCGGAAAAGTGCAGAGCAAGGAAAACCAATAGATTTTCGATTTTCTAAATTTACGTAGATTCTGTTTCAATGTATAAAACCATTCTGCTATTATAAGGCTTATGCACTTTTCTTACTTATTCTTTGGAGTAGATAATTATCATCTTTCTATCCTTTTTTGTACCATATGATCTAAATTATAGTATAGTTTACCACCAAAGTACATCATCATCAGCCACAGGCCTCCTCTCGGGGAGAGGGAGCGGGCCATAATCTACCACGCGGACCCGGTGCGGCATGGTAGATGCCACATGTCTTCGAATTTTTGGTTCTAAGACATGCCGGTTTCCTCACGATGTTTTCCTTCACCGTTTTGAGAGCAGTGGCGATGAAATAATTTACACAAAGTAAAGCGCCTGCTTGGGTTTGAACTCACGACCTACTATTTTGTAATATATATTATTTTTAAATTTTATATCTTAAATCAGTTTAATTTAACAAGTGTTATATTATTTTGTACCAAAATATTTTCATGATTAAAAGATAGAAACCAACCTGGCTTACACCGGTTCGATCGCTCTCGATTTAAACCACTGAACAGATCCAAAATTGCAAACTACTGCGTTTAAATTTTATTTTTAACCGACGAAAAAAAAAAGGAGGAGGTTATCAATTCGACGCGTATATTTTTTTTTTTTTTTTTTTTTTTATGTATGACCACGCATATCTTTGTACATGGTAGGACGATTGTGATAATTCTTTTTTTATTGGAAAGGGTATACTCCCAAGGTGGTCCCATATAAATTTGGAAAACAAAATCGAACCCTAAGGGTCGGAAAACAGGGGATGATTGATTGTTCACTCACTGATTGTAATGTATAACCACGCATAACTTTATACAGAGTAGTCCGATTTTGATCATTCTTTTTTTATTGGATGGGGTAAACCTTGCCAAGTATTATTAGTACATTCAAGCCACAAAAAATATTAAATAAAAACTTTTTAACAAAAAATTAAACCGCCGAAAAAACTGAAAAGCATATAATAATAAACCTTAAAATTTTGAGTCGGCGCTGAAAAATCAATGAACAAAGATCACTTAAAGCGCCGACTCATAATTTTAAGGTTTATTATTTTATGCTTTTCAGTTTTTTCGGCGGTTTAATTTTTTGTTAAAAAGTTTTTATTTAATATTTTTAATCCATCAACAAGGTCGCAAGCTCGTTTTTTTAATACGCTGTTTTCTTTAAGATAATTATGAAAGTGTAAACGAACCTTGTTCGGGTTATGGAATCACTCTGTAACAGGAATTAATTTTGTATTTAGAAGGTTTCAATTTTATAACTCACCGCTTTTTCCGGGAAATATTGCTACGGTAAAAAACAATTTAAGTAGGTATTTAACGTATGTGTTAAATACCTACTTAAATTGTTTTTTACATACCCAGGTATACCTTATGTCGTAAATAATATTTGCACCTGTATCGTTAATTAGGGAGAACACGCAGGAATTTATCAGTATGAAATGAATAATTGAAAAAATATTTAGTAACTTTTGTTATTAGATTTATTGAAAACCATTTTGTCCTGGTGGCACGTTGCCATAGGATACTATAATTTTCGGTATTTACGCAAGCAAAGCTGCGGCCATAGCTAGTATTTAATATATGTTCAAGAAAAAGCCTGAAAGTGTGTCGGACCGACCCGAATATGAATAAGCGAGGTCAGGTCAAAAGAAGTTTGCCAGCCGTAGAAGCCGAATGAAAGGCCGAATATGACATGCGTAGTACCTAATCGCCGGAATAAAACAATAATACCGGCCTAATACTGCCCCAATGCTAGGCAATAGCTTCTTCTCTGGCAGAAACGGCAGGCTTGCCCAAGACGGGTAGGCATTTTTCAGAATTATGTAAATTTACAATAAATAGGGTCGGGCCATCGTTGCACAACCTGATATCGTGGAATCAGTACATGACTCTAAAAGCTCTGCCATCCATTTTAACCGCGTAGTTACCTATTGCACCTTTCTATGAGACAGCAGATTTAAATCTTATGTTGAAGGGTTTGATTTGCACAACAATGTCTTCGCCGCTCTGTATATAACGAGTATGTTTTAAGTGGATAATCTGTTGATAGATCTTACATAATAAATAGTAATAAACAGGATAAGTGCTTACCTACAGAAATATTGTCAGAAAAACGACGGTAAACAAATTAATTTCCGCGTAAATTCATTTCGGGGAAAATGGATTGTCTATCTTAAAACGGAAGGTTACAAAAAATGTTTGTAACCTTCGGTTTATATTTTGTTGTTATTTAAGTTTCATATTGAATACACCTGTTAAGAATACGCTATGACGTTCAGCAAACCCGTAAGTCGTATGTCTTCGAATTTTTGGTTCTAGGACATGCTGATTTCCTCACGATGTTTTCCTTCACCGTTTTGAGAGCAGTGGTGATTAAGTTATTTACACAAAGTTAAGGGCCTGTCTGGGTTCCGACTCAGGATCTACAACTGGTAAGTTACCATTGTATCACCACTGCTCGATAAACAAAATTTATTATCACTCTGGCGAAAAAGTAGAATTTAAAATCAGGGAATAAAAACGTATAATTTAATCGTCAACTGATTTTTATTCATTTCATGAGAAGAAAAAATACTTTCCGCTTTTGTTAAATCAGCGACTCAAATCAAAGTGATTTTTGAAATGTCTACAAAGTCCAGTGTGTGCAGTTAAAGCGATGGCCACCACAAGGTTGTCATTAGAGCGGAGAGGAGCGGAAAAGTGCAGAGCAAGGAAAACCAATAGATTTTCGATTTTCTAAATTTACGTAGATTCTGTTTCAATGTATAAAACCATTCTGCTATTATAAGGCTTATGCACTTTTCTTACTTATTCTTTGGAGTAGATAATTATCATCTTTCTATCCTTTTTTGTACCATATGATCTAAATTATAGTATAGTTTACCACCAAAGTACATCATCATCAGCCACAGGCCTCCTCTCGGGGAGAGGGAGCGGGCCATAATCTACCACGCGGACCCGGTGCGGCATGGTAGATGCCACATGTCTTCGAATTTTTGGTTCTAAGACATGCCGGTTTCCTCACGATGTTTTCCTTCACCGTTTTGAGAGCAGTGGCGATGAAATAATTTACACAAAGTAAAGCGCCTGCTTGGGTTTGAACTCACGACCTACTATTTTGTAATATATATTATTTTTAAATTTTATATCTTAAATCAGTTTAATTTAACAAGTGTTATATTATTTTGTACCAAAATATTTTCATGATTAAAAGATAGAAACCAACCTGGCTTACACCGGTTCGATCGCTCTCGATTTAAACCACTGAACAGATCCAAAATTGCAAACTACTGCGTTTAAATTTTATTTTTAACCGACGAAAAAAAAAAGGAGGAGGTTATCAATTCGACGCGTATATTTTTTTTTTTTTTTTTTTTTTTATGTATGACCACGCATATCTTTGTACATGGTAGGACGATTGTGATAATTCTTTTTTTATTGGAAAGGGTATACTCCCAAGGTGGTCCCATATAAATTTGGAAAACAAAATCGAACCCTAAGGGTCGGAAAACAGGGGATGATTGATTGTTCACTCACTGATTGTAATGTATAACCACGCATAACTTTATACAGAGTAGTCCGATTTTGATCATTCTTTTTTTATTGGATGGGGTAAACCTTGCCAAGTATTATTAGTACATTCAAGCCACAAAAAATATTAAATAAAAACTTTTTAACAAAAAATTAAACCGCCGAAAAAACTGAAAAGCATATAATAATAAACCTTAAAATTTTGAGTCGGCGCTGAAAAATCAATGAACAAAGATCACTTAAAGCGCCGACTCATAATTTTAAGGTTTATTATTTTATGCTTTTCAGTTTTTTCGGCGGTTTAATTTTTTGTTAAAAAGTTTTTATTTAATATTTTTAATCCATCAACAAGGTCGCAAGCTCGTTTTTTTAATACGCTGTTTTCTTTAAGATAATTATGAAAGTGTAAACGAACCTTGTTCGGGTTATGGAATCACTCTGTAACAGGAATTAATTTTGTATTTAGAAGGTTTCAATTTTATAACTCACCGCTTTTTCCGGGAAATATTGCTACGGTAAAAAACAATTTAAGTAGGTATTTAACGTATGTGTTAAATACCTACTTAAATTGTTTTTTACATACCCAGGTATACCTTATGTCGTAAATAATATTTGCACCTGTATCGTTAATTAGGGAGAACACGCAGGAATTTATCAGTATGAAATGAATAATTGAAAAAATATTTAGTAACTTTTGTTATTAGATTTATTGAAAACCATTTTGTCCTGGTGGCACGTTGCCATAGGATACTATAATTTTCGGTATTTACGCAAGCAAAGCTGCGGCCATAGCTAGTATTTAATATATGTTCAAGAAAAAGCCTGAAAGTGTGTCGGACCGACCCGAATATGAATAAGCGAGGTCAGGTCAAAAGAAGTTTGCCAGCCGTAGAAGCCGAATGAAAGGCCGAATATGACATGCGTAGTACCTAATCGCCGGAATAAATCGAATGCGCCTAACTGAACATATGTGTCTCTATTTAGGTAATAGGTACAACGGGCTGGGGTCCGCAACTCCACGTCTGAGAGCGTATTTTGCGTACGGGTAGTCTATGTAGCACAACTTACAAAAGCCTTTGTGTAAGAAAGTATTACGTCCATATATGTCAGGATTATAATGACTTCTCGTAATATTCGGGATATAGCAAAAGTTGTTCTTACAAAAGGCATGTCTTTGAAGATACCTTTACTTTGAGACTTCATCATTTCAGCCGAAAAACGTCCACTACTGGACAGAAGCCTCCCCGATTTGGGGGGGATTTGCCATAATCGCCACGCTTGGCAGGCGGGTTGGCGATCGCAGTATGGTGGAAAAATGCATAGAGAACGCTGCTGCCCATTCTCTAGTAAGCCCCTTAGTTGCCTCTTACGACACCCATGGGAAGAAATGGGGTGGTGCTATTCTTTACGTCCGGCACAACACGGTACTTTGAGACTTGACTTCTAGTAATGAGGCAAAGGCTTTAAAATTAAATATGTATTTTAAAATCACAAGAGATTCGTTTCTTTATGTTTAGGCTACTTGTTGCTGGATGCCATTTTATCTAATGTAAATGGATAACTACTAGATCTAATCTTCTTAGAAAAACGACGGGATCCAATTTAAATATTTGCCTATGATTCTAGGTAAAGATTTTTACTGAGAATGAAGAATTTTCTAGGTTCTTAATACAATTCTTAAACTTCATTCACTCACAGACAGATAATACACAGCCTAAAATTTTGGGTTTAGAAGCTAGAAATTTTGTACAAGAGTTCCATATTTAGCGAAAGTTAGCACTTAGTAAGTTTTTTTTTCCAATTTATTCATTGGTTTGGCATTCAAATGGCTTTTTATCTAATAATTTCTTAATAGAAATTTATTAAATGATTGTGATTTCTGTAAGTAGGTTTGTCGAAACGCCTTTCACACGTCAACTATATTTTCAAAACTAGTTGAGGTCGGTGTTTCCTATCTGACTACCTACTCTAAGAAAAAAGACCGAAACAGGTCACAGTCTCTGACATAATCTTGGTCAGATCCTGTGAAAAACAGTTAGATTGGTGTCTGAACTGGTCTATGGTAATTGAAGAGAATAGTGGTAATGTGGTGTTACACGAATGGATAGAATAAAAAATGAGTACATAAGAGGAAGTTTTAAAGTGGCACCGATAAGTGAAAATTTGTGTGGGAATCGGTTGTCATGGTATGGTCACGTGATACGGAGGAATGAGGAAAATCCGCTGAGGAAAGTATTGAGTATGAATGTCGATGGCTATAAGAGTAGAGGGAGACCAAATAAACGATGGATGGACTGTGTGAATTATGATATGGATAGAAAAGGGTGACGAATGAGATGACGACTAAAAGAGAAGTGTGGGAGAAAAAGACATGTTGCGCCGACCACAAATAAATTGGCATAAGAGCAGGAGAATGATGAATAGTGGTAATGAGTAGGTGTCGCGTCTATTACTGGCCGACGGTACATGTAATAAGCAATTATTGTGCTATTAGTAAGCAATTTGCACGCCGTAGATGGCAGAATGTGATGAGACTACCATATTTTTATGCTTATGACCTGTAATTACCACATTAATACGAATAAAGATATTATGTATCGTATTGCGTTGTATAGTCGTACGTGAGAAGACACATTCTAATTTATAGCATCTATAAATACATGATGGACAATTATTTGAATAAACAGTACAGTTATACTCGTAGTATTACAGTTTAATTTCAAACAAATTATTTAATGTTACAAAGCTGAAGACTTTGTTTTTTTGGTTGAACGCAATAATCTCAGGAATTACTGGTTGAAATTGAAAAATGTTAGTGTTTGGTAGTCCATTTATTGAGGAAGGCTATATAACATCACGCTACGACCAATAAGAGCGGACCAACAATGAAAAATTTTGGAAAAACGGGGAAGTTATTTCTCTTAAGAGCTTCCGTTGCGTGCGCTGCGTAAACGGTTGAAGTAACACGACAATCATGTATCAAGGAATAATTGTTCCTCTTAAAAAAGTTCTACAAAAAATTCCGCAATAATAGCATGTCTATATTTTAAGGTTAGTCCACTATAACGCTTTAAATTGTAATCAAATCTAAATATTATAAAGCTAAACAGTTTGTTTGGTTGAACGTACTAATCTTAGGAACTACGTTAAGTGTTAGACATCACATTTATCGGGGAAGGCTATAGACTAAATAAAATTACGCTAGGACTCTTAAGAGTCTAACAATTAGAAAAAAAGTCACGAATGCGAAGACCTCGCACGGGCAGGTGATTCGTAGCGACGGGAGGGTCGAGGGAGCAAGTTTCACGCGGATGAAGTCGCAGGCAGAACCTAGTAATATAATAATAATAATAATATGTCATCATCATTTTCAGCCGAACACGCCTTTTGGCTGAATGACAACGTGTTGACTCTGACTATACCTACACTAAAGTGGAGTAATTTTAATAGGTAACATTTGACAATTCATCAAAATTCCACAATGTAACCTTGGTAACAGCGGGTATAAAATAATATATTTTTCGTTTTGTTAGAACTGCACAATTGCTTAACTTTTTTCAATTACGATTACATATTTATTGTAATAATGACCGATACGAGTAATTTTACGATTTGCTTTCATTGAACTGAAAGACGTCAAATGTTATCTATTAAAATGACTCCATAATAGTGTTGGACATAGGCCTCCCCCGAGGACCGCCACTTCGATTGCTTCCGTGTTTCACACATCCAGCCGATTCCTGCGACTTTCACCGGGTCATCGGTCATAGTAATATGTACGTGTATATAAATTGTATTAGTAGGTTAGTAGTAGTAGGTAGGAACAAAAGAATAATGCAGTGCCTTAAGGTGGAAGCTCCAAGGTAGCCCGCTTTACTTAAGTTGTTTGCAATATGCAGGTAAATGCCAGGTTATATGTAAATTGACATATGATTCGAGACTGTAACAAATACGTCTTTACATAATTGAGTTACTAAAAATCATCAATATAACCCTCTAACGTCATTTAATTTCATTGAATGAGCTTTTCATGAGAAAATAAAGAAAAATCAAACATTTTTGTTGTTTATCTACTAGGATTGTGTGCCCAATAGAAACTGCGACATCACTATATTATGGTATGTATTTTTATCGCATCGTTTTACAACTTTATTGGTTTTCGCGTAAAAAGCTTTACGTATCGTACCTGAAAATGAAAACACAACACGTGGGTTTATTTTGCACCTTATTTTATTGCTAGTACAAAATTCGAGCAACGAACGCGTCAATTTCAGAAATAAACAATTGTATTTGAACCGGTGTATTTTAAACAGCGGATTCTCCGAAAGCTGTAGGCATATGCTGTGCACAGCGTTGTTATTGAAAATGATATTATAGAATTTCTCAATTAATCGTTCATTGTCTTGTCCTACAATTGAATTTAGCAGTTACATATCTCTTTTTGGATGGGAAAATATCAAATGGCGTCTCCCGCTCTGGTCGGAGCAGGAGGGCGTGTCAGACTTTTACTGGTCAAAGCCCACCAGTGTTCCTTCAGTTGTCCATATGCCAGGGTCATGGTAATTTTTTCGAACAAATCTCGGGACCCTGGCAGACAAGTTACCTAACTTTGTCTTTGCGAGGGGCGCAGGATACTAGATGGCTAAATGGGGAAGGACATCAATAAACACTTCGCACCTTTTGGTGTAACAAAGGCACAATTCACACTTATTTTTGTTATGTCTTCTATTCGATTTTTTAAATCTAATATATAAAATTCTCGTGTCACAGTTTTCGTTGCCATACTCCTCCGAAACGGCTTGACCGATTTTGATGAAATTTTTTGTGCTTATCCGGTATCTATGAGAATCGGCCAACATCTATTTTTCATCCCCCTAAATGTTAGGGGTAGTCCACCCCTAAATTTTATTTTTTATTTTTTAGACAAAATTTTTAATTTCTATTTTATTATGATACAACATACAATCCTCAATTTTCACCCTTCTACGATCAACCCTTATTTTTTAATAGCCATTTTAGTAATTTAATCATTTTTCCTCTCCGGTCGAAAACTGATCAATCGTCATTTAATTAGTTATCCCCGCCTAGGAAATTATTTATATGGCAAAACAACGTTTGCTGGGTCAGCTAGTAATTCATAATAATCTTTTTACGTGAAACCATAGCAGTAGCAAGAAACAATTAACTTTATAAAGATTTCACACCTTCTACAAATAGTCAGCCAGTAATAAAGCAATAAATGTGTCAAAATGAGCTGTTGTGCCTTTGTTGCATCGAAGGTGCGACTTGATAAACTTCTAGGAGCAGCGCTCTTATTGCATAATACACTATCAATCACGATCTGAATAATTTTGCAGTATATTGCTAATCCATTGGTTCATATGTTGTTGAACTGAAAGCTGATTTTGACTTAGACCAACGAGGCAGTACTTCCTACTTTTAATGTGTTATTCAATAAACCTGCTTGCACCACCTGTAATAAAATTCACTTTGGCTTACTTGGTAGATAATTTCACACAAATCCTGTATCATTTTGGATTTTATTCGTTAAGTAGTGCCGAGGCCCTAAGTGGTACTATATTTTAAGTAGGGATGTTATGGATATGACATTTCGGATACGGATTGGATACGGATGTAGGAATGATTATTATACCGGATACGGATACGGATACGGATATGAAATGATTTCGGATTATCCGTTAGTTTCGGATAATATCGGTTACGGATATTAAACTTTTAAGGAATTTCAAAAGTAAAATATAAATAGCTAATAAAATGGTTTTATTTATATGTCACCATTTGGTAGGAATTACAATCAGTCCGTGAGAAATTATTACAGCTATTTAAAATAAAAATGATTATAAATATAATTTGAGTGTTATCTAATCTACCTAAAATAAAAATGTAATAATAAATCCGATATTATCCGAAACTTTTATTTCGGATTCGGTTACGGTTACGGATAAATTTTTATATCGGATATCCGATAGTTTCGGTTACGGTTACGGAGCTCCTTAACATCCCTGATTTTAAGTACCCACCGAGCTCAACCAGACAGTTCAATAGCGTAGTAATATGACAATGTAATATGACTCCCGTGTATGTCGCCAGCGGTCGTAAAAGGGTTTATTGTGGATGTTTTAATGTCCATTACTGATCAATTTGGAGAATTTCAGACTAGCCGCTTCACAGATTACCTAAATGTTTTATAAGTATTTTGGTGGAAAGCATAAAAGATAGACTTTTAAGGTTGCTTGGCTTGGCTTTCGCGGACTTTTTTATAGAACTTTAAGAGGAATAATTCCGTGATATATGATTTTTGAGTTACTTTAACCGTTTACGCAGCGCACGTAACGGAAACTCTCAAAAGGAATAAATTTTCCCCGGTTTTGCAACATTTTCATTGATGCTCCGCTTCTTTTGATTGTAGCGTGATAGTATATAGCTTATAGCCTTTCTCGATAAATGGGCTACTCAACACAAAAAGAATTTTTGAATTCGAATCAGTAGTTCCTGAGATTAACGCGTTCAATCAAACAAACAAACAAACTCTTCAGCTTTATAATATTACTAGCTTCTGCCCACGACTTCGTCCGCGTCAAAGTTTTGCTTCCCTGAACCTTCCCGTCGCATCAAATTGCCTGCCTTCACTTTTCGTTTCTGCTCCGCTCCTTTTGATTGTAGCGTGATGCTATATAGCCTATAGTAAAGTATCCTATGTCCGTCTCCTGGTTCTAAGCTACCTCCTCACCAATTTCCAGCCAAATCGGTTCAGCCGTTCTTGAGTTATAAATAGTGTAACTAGCACGACTTTCTTTTATGTATATAGATATATACCTATATATATAATATATAGTAATATAGTATATATAATATAGTATAGATTACAAATAGTTTAACTGCTCTACGTTAAGACTATTTACGTACTAGGCAGCATATCCGCCTATTATGTTTCTACTGCTGGGACACAGCCATCCTCTCGATGAGAGGAAGTGGGTCGTATAATGTATCACGCGGGTCCAGTGCGATTTGGCAGATGTCGCATGTCTTCGAATTTTTGGTTCTAGCACATGCCGGTTTCCTTACGATGATTTCCTTCATCGTTTTGAGAGCAGTGGTGATGTAATCCATACTTCCATACTTAATATTATAAATGCCAAAGTAACTCTGTCTGTCTGTCGTTCTGTCTGTCTGTCTGTCTCGCTTTCCTGCTAAAACTGCTGAACCGATTTAAATGAAATTTGGTACACAGATAGTTCAGAGCCTGCGAAAGGACATAGGCTACTTTTTATCTCGGTAGTATGTTCCCGCGGGATATTTTCCGACCTCCACGCGGGCGAAGCCGCTGGCAAAAGCTAGTAATGTATAAAAACTAAACCGTCTGTAAGAATTCGAACCTGTGACTGTTAACAACTCGTATGTTGCCGCCGTTACCACTTGCCCACCACTGATTTACCTACCTACTAGGTAATAATAAGAAAATGCTGTATTTACCTATAATTGTTAGTTATATTAAGTTCTTTATTTTCTGATGTTTCTTGTTATTTCTGTAGTGTAGGATATGTATACAAATACGAACGTCGATAAATCTAAGTACATTAATAATGACGAACATTTTCATCACCAGAAATATGAAAATGATCTATTTTTCACATCAGTAAAGCTACCAACATTTACTTAGAAATCAGATTAAACTTCTTTATGAAGATGTTAACACAAAGTATTTAATACAAAAATATTGGATGCTTTACGTATTGTACTTTCATCACTATCTAATGTTACCCAATGACATTTTAATTCCGTTTGCTTCAATATTAAAAACGTTAATAACAAAGTTCGTTTTTTAAACCCAGCTGTACTAATTTGACAGGTGTAACGTCAAACTTATATTATTAAAAAGCAAATCCAAAATTTTTGAGTTGTCAGATTAGTAGTAGGTATATGGGATTTTTTAAAAACGAACTTTAAGCATATTTCACAGATTATAAACAAAATTTGTTTTCCTTTAAACAGATGTTATATGATAAAAATATCGTTACACGAGCGTTTGATAGTAATTTTTATGTCTTTCCTTGGTATGATGAAACTAGGAAGTCTGCAGCCAAATTGCGTAACCCTCTTTCATAATCGAAACGCTTTCGAAGGATTACCAAATCCATTAAAAGAGTAACGCAAAATTATTACCTAGTAAACTTAATATCGTTCTGTAACTGTTAGGGATCTTCATTTAGATCTTTACGATGGATCCCAAACTAGGCAACTGGCGCTTATATCTTAGGTACTAGACTTGTGATACATAAAAGCTCCCGCAATAAAGCGCGGCGCGATTCTAGTAGAACAATTTCGACGGAAACTTCATGGAAATTGTTCTGCAAGAGTTGCGTCCCGACTGTTGCTGAGCCTACATGCTATTTACCACTGGAGTTTATGAGAGAACAGGTAAGTAATTACAAACGAATGACATGAATGATGAAACGATTGTATAAAACTTAATTAATATTGTGATCAAAGTGAAAGTGAAAACTTGAATCGTAAATTATAATACACACAAATAAGCTTTAATCTACACGGAACAAAGAAAGCACAAAACAAGAAGCTGTTAAGCGATTAAAAATAAAAGGCTTATTTAATCAACAATAAAATTGTAGTTGATCAAAAATAAGTTGTGAGTGTGTTAGTGTGTGCACGTGTAGTGCGTGGGTGTAAGTGTCAGTGATCACTCAACTCACACCCGCAATCCTACTCCCACAATAGGATTGCGAGTGTGGGTTGAGTGATATGAGAATGTTTTCCAATTCAGCGTATGAAAGACCTAATAGCCATTGTTTGACATTTTTCATGTGGTGAGGTAGAGCTCTTTTAGGACGCATGGCAAACTACTGGGCACCTAGTTATACACAACAGCAATGTGTGATGAGGGATTAGATTTATTTTTGCTTGTTGTTTGATTCACAGTTTTGGTTTCAGTTTGTGATTTGAGATACATTTTTGTGATTTCACTTTCCACAGTATCTGCGATTGGATACAGAAAATGTGTTTTTATGGGCATTTCGCAATGGTAATGTGTAAAGGAGATGAGAATAAATGATAAATACAGTATATTTATATATATATATATATTTATGTGCCGTTGAAGTTTTTGAGTTGGCGCAAAATTTTAGTAATATTGTCAAGCACTTCTTATTTTCGCGTCAGCATTCCGATATCATATGCCGTGATTCCAAATCTCTCAGGAGGGATAAGATTAGGAGGTTTGAGGGAAAAGTCAGATTATTAAGGTCTTGTGTTTGCGCTTTTTGATAATAAATAATATATACGAAAAGCAGGGTCAAATTGAATAGAACGGTAGATACTATTATTCTATTATTATATTCTATACAAATAACAAGAGGAGTAAGGCAGGGAGACCCGCCGCCTCTTAAACTTTTAATGTCAAACCTGGATTTAGAAGGTAACCTGAATATTTATACACTAAGATTGTAAAGCCAAAATGTGTGAATGTGTGTTAGTGTTCAAAATACAGACGTGTTCTTCGTCTATTCTAATTAGAATTTAAAATTTTGCTGTGCCCTACAGGGTCCATAATTGTTTCGACATAATATTAATACCCACCACCTGTATACCTACATTATGGAATGCAATAAAGATTTGAGATGTGAGATTTTGATTTGAGCCTTAAAAGCTAATTTTGGTAAAAAGCAGCTGCAGAAATCCATGATATTTTCTAAATCGTCATCGTTATAAAAACAGTGATCAAAAACTAAAAATCTATTGGACCCACGAAGTTACAATTACGTAGATCGATTATTATCGATAAATTATCGATTTACTTTCTAAATAAAGCGTCTCAAGTTTAACAAATAGCCCTTAATAATTTATTTGAGGCCCCTAATAAATTATGAAGGGTAGGTAAATAGGTAGACCTCAACTATGATTTATTCATCTAATAAAATAGGTTCAAACCGAGCTTGATAAAATATTGCTAACAAAATACTAAGAACTTTAGAATCTCAAATCTCTGTTACAGACTGGTATTTTCTCGCAGTACCTACATGAACATGAATAACAAGAAAGTACCTAATTTACTTTTTATTATTTCAAATTTGACTTTTTTGTTTTTACATATTAGATACTATAGCTGAAATGGGTAGTTTACAATTACAATTTCCACGAAATGCTTTCAAAATGACAATATATTTTATACGTTGCTATTCCATTTGTGTTTTGCAAATGTGGCGATGTAGTCAGTTTATTTAAAATTGGAATGTCGGCCATTTTGTGTATCAATGATGTCGGCCATGTTTTTCACTCCTGTGGCCTCAACAAGACTTGACAACAATTGAACAGGACCTGTTTCAAGTAACTAGAATTTTAAGGACTGGCCTGGAAAGTTTCGTGAGGACTTTTTAGATAGATTACGGGTTTTATAGTACTAACAGAAATCCGGGAAGCGGAAAGACGAAATTGAATTAAAATCAGTTCTTCCTTCAAGTGTTTTTTTTGAATTTTGGGATATCTACTTTAATTATTGATGATATTTTAATTTATTGGTTGGTGCTACGAAGTAAATATAGCTGCAGGTTGGTTTAGTGGTACAAGAATCTTTTGGTGTCTGAGTGTAAATGACAGGAGTTGTTGGTAAACATTTTGTGAAATTATCGCTGTTATTGCGTATTAGGCCGTAAAGGGCCTTAGGGCTAAGTAATAGCCGACACATGGGTCGATCGATTCGGTTAAGCTACGTTTGTCACGGTTGGCCTGTGGATGGGTGACTATCTTTACATAAGAAAATCCCTCCGTGCCTCAGAGCGCACGTTCAGCCGTTGGTACCGGCTATAATTTGTGAACTTTGACAGTTGTTACGGGTCTAACCACCTGTAACAACCGTCAAAGTTCACAAATTCGAAATCACAATCTCGAAAGTCTGACAATCTGTCTTACAAAGGGGTGTCGTACACAGTAACTGGATCGTGGAGGTCAGATAGGCAGCCGCTTCATGTAAAATACTGGTATTCAGCTACATTTGGCAAGACTGGATTCGACTTCAAGGAACTTGGGAGAAGGCAGAGAATTGTGCTTCGACGATTGTAATTAATGCTTATGATTGTGTATTTAAGAAATTATATGGTAGTGTCCGTTCCCATTTACTTACCTCGTAGCGTTGAACTCACAAAGTGGTTTGTGAGTAGGTACAACGCTTCGAGGTAAGTAAATACACGTGGATTCTTTGAAGTTCCCTCTCTTCTTCATTGCTCTTTCTCTCTCTTCTGAGAATTGAGACTCCGTTAAAATTATTTCTGACGGTTACGAATTCTTTGACGTTAGGTAGATAATAACTATCATTTATCGGATGTTATCAAAACCATTATGTCAAATTATTTAAACTCTTAAGAAAGTGTCAGTCTTAAATTTGAGCTATTACTTACTTTACAATTCTCTATCTTATCTAATCGGTCTATCAAGTCTTAGATTTATAAACCTATTTAGGTACAAAGTGTATATGTATATTTTGAGCAGTGGTAATAGGAGCACTGTTAGGCCCCGACTTACGAGTTGTCGGTCGTGGGTTTGAACCTAGGAAGGAGCTTAACTTTGTGTAAATAATTTCATCACCACTGCTCTCAATATGGTGAAGAAAAACATCGTAAAGAAACCGGCAAGTTTTTGAATATAAAAATCGAATATATGTAACATCTACTAGCCCGCACTGGGCCTGCCTGTTTGATAACAGCCCATTCCCTCTCATAGTGAAAACACCTGTTTCCCAACATTATAGTACAGATTATGCTGTGACTTTGTTTCTACAAAACAAACAAAACCATTAAAATACAAGTATTCCAGTGGATACAGTTAATTACATAACGCCTGCTATTTTTGGATTTTCTTATAAGTCGTCGCAAATTAAGTTTATTATTCTATTATCCCGAGCCGGGTCGCTGTTGCGTCTCTAATTATATTACATTGTGACAGCTTGCAACACGGGCTGAATAAAATGTGCTATTATTTTTCGTGATAGTAAGTAATTGCAGAAAAACATTGCGGACTCAGTCTCTACCTTGATATCTTAAGTAAATCTGTTTTATCAGCATATATCAGAAAGCCCCTCTCCCCTCACTCCTCTCACCCCCTATTACATGGGACTTAAACATAACAGGGGAAATGTGGGTGTACTGTAGGTACACCTCTGCCCAACCCTTCGGGGAAAAAAGGCGTGATGTTATATCAGAAAGCCTGCCTCGTTGGTCTACTAGGCGTAAACGCTACTGTTGAGCATGATGTCCTGGGTTTGATTGCAAAGATCGTGCAAAGTAAGTATTACTATCTGGAATTTTTCAAGAGCAGCCTGGACTCTGGATTTGTGCCCGGTTGATGACAAAAGGGTCGCCCCCTATTACATGGGTGTTTCGGACCGTTCGATTAGTTACTCTATGCGCCTTCGGAACGCGCCATCGAACGGAATGACATCTGACTTGTCAGTTTGACACTTGACACTTCCTCTTGATTTGGCGCTGAAAATGGGTCCGTCGCCGTGTTGAATTCCGCGACGCGTTTGTTGAAATTAATCCTTTTAAATTGATCCGTTTGTGACAATTAGTCGTGATCCAATTGCTTTGATTGTTAATAACCCCAATTTGACGTAATAATACGGGTTACGTTTGTTAAAACTGAAGTTCTTGGAAAAGGGATGTCGGTCCAATTGCGCGTGCGACCCTTTTGTTAAATTAATCCCTTAGAATCGGTCGTTTTGGTGGACAATAAGTCATGACCCATTGTTTTGTGTAAATAACCCCGATTTGGTGAATTAATACGGGTTGAATTTGGATATTTCTTGACATTGAAGAACTTTGAAGGTTAAGTGGAAGTGACGCTATTGGGAACGAGTGATTTGAAGACCGCATGCTGTGATTGCCTCCAGCCTTATTGCAGCGGATTCCAACCTGGAGAATACTCGTAACGTCACAACACGATACATATACACTCACTTACATACATAACTCCAGGTAACCCCAAGGAGCTGGTGTTCGTCTACCCACAGGTAAGTTCTTTTGTTGTATTGTAGGTGAGTTACTTGAATTGTACCTGTATTGTCTGCTCCGCGTACGGCGGACTAGTTTCGCTCGCCACTTCTTGTCTCCTGGACCCCACCATCACGCTTCCACCTACTCAATTGAAATCCTATGGTAGGGGTCTAGTCTAGTCTGGCAGCGAACATGGGACTTAAACATATCTGGTGTAATGTGGGTGGACTATAGGTACACCTCTGCCCAACCTTTCAGGGAAACAATGCGTGATGTTAAGGCTTATGTCAGAAAAGTGTGGTGTTTAAGTGTCTGTTATAGACCGTCACACCGAATAACTTTCTCTATGGGACCGACATCATATTTGCGATCTTCCAATAGACCTAACTAAAGTACGGGACCGCTGATTAAAATAATATAATTAAAAACTCAAAGGCATGAGTACATTGACCGAGAGCATCGGGTGCATTGACACTTTTGATTCCATTCTATATAATTCAAATCGAATTTCAAAAGTATTCTATCGAATGATTTATCGATAAGTGCGACTATCGATGTCAACGTGCTTTTTTCACTGTGTTACTTTTATCTGGTTATTTAGAAAGTTTCTTAGGATTTCTAGTAAGTAGTTGTCTTGTCCTGTAAAAAGACAGTGGATAGATACGATGGCAACAGTTGAACGAGGGAGTATCGGGCTCATTGACATTTTCGATTCCATTTGACATAACTCTAATTTAATTCCAAAAGTAATAAATTGAAATACTTATCGATAATGATACTTAAGTGCATAATAATATAGAGTGATATTAATCGTTCACACTAACTGCGCAAAAGATTATTTGCTTGTGATTGGCTGTTCAAAGTTCATAATGTTATCTACGTTTAAGAAAAATACATGTTACCTACTGTGCTAATTTGAGTACATCATTATTATTAAACGATTTTTTAAATATTTTGTACGAATTTCGAAGAAAAAGGGGCTTACTAGCCAATTTGCCCGAAACAAGCGTACGTATACTTTTAGGTGCAGCGCAGACGGCACACTTTTTGTGCGATCGAGTCTGCGGCGCACAAAAAGTCTAAGGCTAAAAGCTTTTTGCGCGTCGTGTGCGTTACTGCATATAATTGCATAGGTTCTATTTTCACAGACTAAAAAGTGCGTCACGGATAGTCTGTCGTCTGCGCTGCACCTTAAAGTATATGTCATTATTTGTGTGGGTGAAAAGTGTTGTAATCTTCTTACTAGATAATAGGAAAAAAATGAACTTAATTGCATAAAATTTAAAACGAATTGCCTGATACGTGTTTCTGGAGTTTTCGATGCGCAAACAAATAGGTAAAAGAACTTCGTGCGAAACGCCTACAGAAAATAATATACATATTATTTAAACATGTCGATTCGTACTTTCTCGGCGAGTAAATTCGTGCGTAAAGTAGGCCCTCTACGGCGCGTAGCGTTCCACGCGCGCCTCAAAGATATGTCAGCAGAACTGAAGGGACCGATCCCGTCTGCTAGGACCGATGCCTGCCAGGAGCGAGATTGTCCGAAAGAGACACCGTGACCCTGGCACATGGGCAACTGAAGAAACACGGGTGGGTTTTAGTCAGTAAAAGTCTGACACGCCCTCCCGCTCCGCCCAAGAGTGGGAGACATAATTTGATGATTTCCCACCCACAAGAAAAAATTGGCCCTCTTCTTTTGAAGGAAATACCTACTTATAATAATATGTTTTACTTGAAAAAGACTTTTCCTCATAATCTTAAGGCAAAACGAAGGTTTTTTATGATTAATAAGTTTATTCTACTACCCTTGAATCAATTTGGGTCAGTCTGCGTAAAGTGGCCTCCATAAAAATGCCATAAAGCATAATAGGATTAATTGAAAATACTTAGCTGTTTGTTTTGTAACAATGGTTGTTATATTAAGCTTAATAATTGTTCTCTATATTATTTTAAAGAAGTAATAATAATGGATGAATGAATGAATATGTTATTATGATGCTTTGAATCTATGATTTAAATTCTATGGCTCGCGGCTGTGTGATAATAAGGCTTTAAGTTTTTCTTCAATTCAAAGTATCGATTTTACATAAAACAGGTCTTTTTCTTAGTATTATATAATTGAAACTAATTTTACATTGTAGGTAAACCTATTTACGCTTATCGAAATGTTTCTCAAAAAATATTGAATGCCATTAGGTTTTAATTTTTTTCTTTACTTTTAAATAGTAAATGGCATTCATAAGATTTTTTGGGCTTTCTTGGCCTACTATACATACCTAGTATAACTTTATTTGAATACCTATCTATTCATAATTAATACGTTTTTGATACACAAAACACGTGTGGGAGAAAACACACTTTACTTTTCAAATGTCAGTGTTCTTTTTTTTTCAATAAAATATAATCCTTCGATCGTGGAACAAGTAACTACTAATTGGAAGATTAATTCACCACTGGCCAGTTGCTTTAAAAAAAAATAGAATGTCATTGAAATTTACTTTTAATTTTCTATTGGCTTTTCCAAGTTTTTTTTTTTGGCTCATTCGCCCAGTAATAAATTAATTACACTGGTCAACAAGGTTTTTCCCCAATGATAATGAGTTGTAATATCAAGAAGTACGAAGCAACTACTCATCAACCATATACGTTTCGCAGCTGGCTTAGCTCGACTTTTTGTGATAATATGCTCTTGGTGTGCACGCTGAAACTTGTAATCGCCGCGCGCTACCACAAATATGTTCATGCTTGTTCAATGGACTATCTCATATTGAGTGTGATATACAAAACAAACTAACAGAGCACTTTAATTAAACGTGTTTATTGTTACATGTCTAGCTAATAAATGGTGTGAATTCTATATTAACCGAATTTAACCTGTTTTAATTGAATTTTGTATATTTATTTTCATTTATGCCGATTTGTATCGAAGTATTTAATGAATATAATGCCTCGTAGTTGTTTAAATAATCCAGACAATCATTGTAATGTGTGCGGTAATTTTACTACGAAAGAGTAGCATGAAAAATTAGCTCAGAGAATTTGTCGAGCATACGAACTATACTTTGACGAAGCCGTTAAAAATCAAGTTAAACCGTGGGTTCCACACGTGATATGTTCAAGTTGTGTTAAGAATTTGAGGGATTGGCTGTCCAACCGTTGATCAAGTTTATCTTTTGCAACACCAATACGGTGGAAAAAACAAAAATAACGTCTTCAAGATATTTATTTTTGCGTGAATAAAATTACAGGGCTATGTTAAAATCTTACAGAAAAGTTCCCAAAAATTTCAGATGCAAAATTAAAGGAAGGGTTTTTTTTAACCTCAATTACAGGTGTTGATTAAGGACAATACCTTTAATAGTAAATTAAATAAAAAAGAAAGTAAGGCTGGGAAATCTATGGTACAAGATTTTCCTAATTTCCTCGGAAATGTGAGAGGTGAAAACTATAAAAAGCATGTGAAAGATATGATCGAAGCCTTGCACACTATTGACTGTAAAATTACCCTCAATATGTTTTATATTTTGGACTCACATTTAGATGTTTTACCTCAAAATATGGGAGACGTTAGCGATGAGCATGGTGGGCATTTCCTTCAGGAAATTGCGGACATGGAACGGCGATATCAAGGAAAGTGGAGTCCTGATATGCGAGCAGATTATTGTTGGACGTTAAGAAGAGAAGCTGTAGATCTCAACTATAAAATAAAAAATAGTTCAACTGTACACTTTTAATATTATCAAAATTTATTAATGTTCATATTTTTTAACTGGGTGCTAAGTCTTTATATCGATATCCACAAAAAACCCGAGCTAACCAAAACGTATAAATAGTATCACTGTGAATGCTTTTTAATGCTCTCTTAGAATTAGTTCAACTTATTTCATGGGCTTAGAAAAGTTGTGATTTTGTTGACCAGTGTTATTGTTATGTAATTTCCTTTGAAACAAACATCATAAATTATTCACTGTAGGGTAGCACATTCGTGGAAAATCTATTCTCTAATGCCATTTCTCAATAAGGAGTAAGTTGTTCTAGTTCAAATGTTACCTACGATTTACATTATATTTTTTCTAATCTAAAAAATACTGTGGCACCTAAAAGTTTTGTGACATTACTAAAGTACAATCAGATAAACTCAGAGCATGTATTTAAATTGAACCAATTATACTGCACTTGGAATTGTCAAGAAATCGAACAGTCACAAAGATGAAGCTATAATAGTTGCCCATTCCAAAGCGTAGAGAAACCCTGTGGAAAAGAAAGGGCAAGAAAGTCCACAGACACTTTTTTAACCAACTTCAAAAAGGAGGATTTGCAAAATTCTTTTTTTGTTCGAAAGGGGTTTATTTCGAAATGGTCCCATATAAATTTCATATAGATCTGATGATGAATTCCTGAGACAGACACCGGAACTCTTTAAAAATGACAGCATTTCTGCTATCGCATAAATATGCATTGTTTGTTTGGAATTAGTGCGGGGTAAATAACATAACTAAAAATTTAAAAATAAAAACTTTTTTACAAAATAAAAACAACCGACTTCGTTAAAAAAACTACAAAGTGAAAAATAACTTTAATTTCGGAAGTCGGTTAAAGTTATTTTTCACTTTGTAGTGTTTTTAAGGAAGTCGGTTGTTTTTTTTTTGTAAAAAAGTTTTTGAATTAAAAACTCTTTAACAATTTTATTCTCATACTAGTTTCTGCCCGCGACTTCGTCCACGTGACATTCTACTTCCACCGACCCACCGCGTCTACATCGCATCGCCTATCAACGCTATTACTTCGATTTGGCTTAGCGCTCTTTGTGACTTTTTCTGTTTGCTCAGCTCTTTAGGTTCAACTTTTTGGTAAATAGCCTTATGGCCTTCCTCAAAAATTAGCATATCAAATGCAAACATATATTTTCAAATCAAACCAGTAGTTCAAGAGGTTCAAATAAACAAACAAACTTACAACCTTTATTATTAGTACATAGAAAATAGAACGAAAGATAAGACACCTTGAAGATGCCATTGCCACCTATTACTTAATTTATTTTATTAAAATGCACGTACACATTTTGGAGTTCGTGTCTGCGCATAAAAATTGAATTTAAAAGACACTCAGATCTGTTGTTACCTAATATTTTGTTTTAAAGCATAATATGATTACAATAGAAAGTAATGTGACTTTCAAATATCATTTGTTTGTGTCGTCCGTTATCAGTGTGTTATATGTATTGGGCTTTTTGTTTTAGTTATAGATTTTTACAAAAACTAGTGGTCGCCCTGTGGTAAAATTTCGACCATATAATTTATTTCCAATGCATTATTTATGCATTATATGAGCTTTCTGCATTCCTTCTCCATATAAACTTTAACTGTGCCAAATTTCATACTCCTGCGTCTGCGTAATTTTCGTAAAAAGGGGTACAAAGTTTTTGCTTCACGTAGATACAGATCGTATCTACGTGAAGCAAAAACTTTGTACCCCTTTTTACAGTTAGGCAATTTTTTGAATGTAACGCTTTTTGAAAGTACAACCATCAATTTCTCCTGTCTGTTCGTAACAATAACCGTCAAAGATTGTCTGAAGGCTTCAATGCTATTGTTTTATCAGTCAATATGGATAGAATATTGATATTCCTGAATAATAATGTCCGGAATGTAATAATGTTAGTTCGCCGTATTCATGACAAATGTTGATGTAATCACCAAATGTTCTGCCGGGGTCGCGTGATTGTTCGAAAGAGATACCGTGACCCTGGCACATGGGCAACTGATGGAACACGGGTGGGTTTTAGTCAGTAAAAGTCTGACACGCCCTCCCGCTCCGCCCAGAGCGGGAGAAGTCATTTGATGATTTCCCATCCTGAAAAAAAAAAAAAAAATCACCAAATGTTTATAAACAAATAAAAGTTTGTGTATTTGACTAAATTGTTTTGTTTCTTGGGACGTTTGTTGTTTTTTCAATCATCTGTTTCCCGAGATGTGTTTAAGCGTTTTTAGTTTTTGCAGTATTTTAACAAGGAGGAAGGCGGAGTTTTAGACTTCAGAATTTAAATAAAAAATTCACATGAGCTCAACAATGACGTCCATTTACAGCCATGAGTCTGTAAGTGTAATAAATAAGGAATAACAACACCACGAAATTGACTCCAATCCATAATTACTATGTATTTATTGTTTACTAGCTTCTGCCCGCGACCTCGTCTGCGTCAAATTTTTGCTCTCCTGACCCTTCCCGTCACATCGATTTGCCTGCTAGTTTTAGTCCATTTTTCGTTGCTGCTCGCTCCTTTTGAGTTATAGTGAGTCAACCTTAAAAGATAGACATATGCTCTTGCGGACTTTTTTTTAGAACTTTTTAAAAGGAACAATTCCGTGGTACATGATTTTTGCGTTCCTTTAACCGTTTACGCAGCGCACGCAACGGAAACTCTCAAAAGGAATAAATTTTCCCCGTTTTTGCAACATTTTTCATTACTGCTCCGTTTCTCTTAGTTGTAGCGTGATGTTTTATAGCCTATAGCCTCCCTTAATAAATAGGCTACCCAACACAAAAAGATTTTTTCAATTCGGACCAGTAGTTCCTGAGATTAGCGCGTTCAATCAAACAAACAAACAAACTCTTCAGCTTTATAATATTATAAGTATAAGTATAAGTATAGATTTAATACCTGTTTAGTGTAAATGCAAAAATACGTAACTTTGCCTGTTTGTTACCTACCTTTTCGTGCCTTAACGGCTGAACATGCTTTGAGATGTCCTATACGGGGTTTGAGGTAACCTGATAAGGATATAGGACGCTTTTTATTCCGGTAATACAGTCACCGAGAGAGATAAGTAACCGGGGTCGTCATATGTATTTGAAGTTTAGTAACAAACCGACGACCGCTATTTTCGGTAAAAAAAAAACATTCGAGAACATCCATCGTTTTCTAAGTAAACTTCAAGCCTATGTCCAGCAGTGGACGTCTTCTGGCAGTATCGAGGATTTGTTCGAAAGAGCTGCCGTGGCTCTGGTATAGGCAACTGAAGGAACAGGGGTGGGTTTTAGTCAGTAAAAGTCTGATACGCCCTTCTGCTCCATCCAAGAAATCATCAAATGACGTCTCCCGCAGACGTCATTTGATGATTTCCCACGCAGTGGACGTCTTTCAGCTGAAATAATGAAAAGTATTATTGCGAACACTTATTGAGTTTCAGCACAATTCACAAGTGGCGTTAGGAATTATTCCGATCATAAATCCCAGCTACGCGGTGGATTAATATTAATATCGTTAAATATAAAAGCGTTCAGTATAAGCTTAGGACTCAACGCGGATTATTTGTTGGCTGTAAAGGCAACGTATAATTATACGCGGTTCACTCAACTTTTTCAATTTGGATGTGTGAAGATACGATAAACTTATTTTACACTATTAAGAGCGTAGGTACCGACGGATTGGCTATATAATTGCGTTCGTTTGATCCCTTGCTGCGTCATTTTTACTTAACCTTTTTGTTAAAAGCAATTAGTAAGTAAGATGTTTATAAATTTATACATCGTATACTTTAGAAACACGATCACTTGTAGTTACCGCGATAGAAAAAAAATCAAAGTATTCTCTAGAAAAAAAAAAACCCCTTATTACGGCGTAAATACTTTACGGAAGGTCATAAGAAGGTAAAAATAGGTTTGTTTGTTACTGAAAAACGTGCATTCAAAAATATAAATTAACTCTCTCAACGATAAATCATAAAAACAAAATATAAAAACAAAGAATACCTGTACAAGTTCAGTACAGTACAGTTCTGTGAACTGAACATAAAAGTAGAAGTGATGAAGGACGGGCGTTTTGGGTTTGGGGGACTGTCTTATGTAATTTAGACGTTCAAAAACTGATGACTCTCAGCCTAGTTTGAATATATGACTTTTGATTATGAGTAAATGTTGCCTGCCAAAGGTAGGCTTTCATTTCTGCACCTTTCAGTCACTCTTATAGAACTGTATCTCAAAGCTCTCACAGACAGCACGCAACTCTACTGTAATAATTTCTATGAAAACTTAATAGAATTGGTATACCAAAATCATAACCATTACGTTGCGCCTTTCTGCGAGAGCCTTTATCAGCCATAATCGGCGTCGGTCACCGTTCTATCGACACATGAACATCGAGTCTTTGAAATGTCAGCGAACTCAAATCAAATATGTCTACCTAATGTACCGTCCGTTGACCGCAAGTCAATGGTAACACTTTGACCTTGAGCTGACCAAGCGGAGGTGCGGAGTGTCGATAGAATACAAGCCCAACTTTTCGCTCTCTTTGTCTAGCCTTATTCCATTTCATTTGGGGTGTGCTCTCCTCGTTATTCTTCGCCAGATGTTTCGGTTCTGAGTTGTCGAGTCAGTCACTTGGGCTTGCTTTACGTCGTTTTTGACTACAGACATCCAAGTGAAAAGGGGTCTACGTAGCTTCTTTGGACCTAATATCATGTGACGTGTATGAGGACTTGCTTAGTCACGTGTTCCTTGAACGTATAATGAAATGAAATAAAATTGTGCCTTATTACTAGATTCGTACGAATTTACTCGCCTAGATCAGGATATGTTATTTTTTATAGGCGACTCGCACGAAGTTAGTTTATTTGTGCGTGGATCGGGAACACGAGAAATACGAGTACGTATTAGGCTAACGGCACGCTTTGAATTTTATGCACTTTATTTCGATAAATTACCTTTTTTCATTCCCATTTCTAAAAGGCGACTAAAGACTTACTAGAGAATGGGCAGCAGCGTTCTCTATGCATTTTTTATTTTTCTTTCGGCTGAAATGATGACAATGATGATGACCTTTTTCATAACATTATTGTAAAAATTTCAAAACCTGCCGAGTACCCTAGCTAGTAGGAACGTATTTCTCTCAAGGGTTTCTTTTATAAAATCATCATCATAATCTTGGTCATGTGAGAACAATGTAGGTTAGTGCTTGAAATGGTCTTTTGGGCAAATAACCACACCGATCTGAGGGGATACTTCTTTTGTTGGCACTGACGTGCGGCCTACGGCCTGTCATATATATGTACAGCATATTTTAATGTACAGACGCCACCAGGTCAAGATACCCGAAACTGTCAATTTTTCCCAGTGAACCTTGAACCTAATTCTCTAGAAATAAAGTCGAAAATCTATCAAAGAAATCGGACAGATTGTAGTAGCTTGATGTGTTGGCGTCTGTACCTAACATTAAAATATGCTGTTGTTGAAGTAACAATGTATGAGTCTGGGTTTGCCCGGTTGATGGCAACAGCCACAGCCCATGTACATGGGACTCAAACATAACTGGCAAAATGTGGGTGTACTATAAGGTACACCTCTACTTAATGTTTCGGGGACAAAAGGACAGTATTATATCACGATGATGATCTTGATGGATTGGTTGGTTTGGGAGATTTAGTGAATGTGTGGAAAAAAATTACCTCTGTTTCTTTTATAACCCAAATTGCGAACATACCATCAATAACAATCTGAAATCATTTTGAAGGAGGAATCCATTGCTTCATATGTTCCAAACAATTGTCTGCTCAACGACGCACATAACGCAATGAATGTGGTTGATCTGTCTAAATGACAGCTAGTAGGTACTGTTAGTGTGTTACGCAATTACCCTGCCGATGTTAACAGCTATGAATTATTTAGTGTTGGGAAAGCTCAGAGACGCGAATAGTCCATTTCATTTCCTAAATATTTATGGCATCCATGTTACCATTAAATTGAGTATCAAGGACGCCAAATATCTCGATGTTATATGTCAAAAAAGCTCTGTAATTAAATAAACTATGTTCTTTTTTTTGAATTCTGTTTTATTTTTAAAATGTCTCTGTTTTTTTTTTACCTTGAGCGCGTATAGCCTCAGACAGAGGATAACAGATCATACTCTATCCGATACGTGTATCGTGTATCGTGTTATCCAGCAAATGGGTCGTCAGAAAGGCAGTCGTTCCATGTAAAATGCTGGTTTTCAGCTCGGAAGCATCATATAGATGTGGTAAGGCTAGGCAGATGATGATAATGATTTTATAGAGACGAAATTTTAGTATCTGAATGTTTTATTCATACTGATTTCTATTGGCATCAGGTCCGTAAGGTATATTATTGACTATTTCTATACGGAGGTTGTTTAACTATTTATACATATATTAATCCGAAAATAAATAACAAAAATACAAAAACAAACGCGTTTCGCGTCTCCAGAGAAAACAAGGGCGGGAAGCTCCGTCCTTCAAAAAACTTCACTGCGAACGCTCGAAGTAGCTGCACTCGGTGCTGCCAGCAATATGTACTTTGCTTGTAGATACTTTTCTGGATTTAGATTATGCCTAGTAGTGGACGTACGTAGACTAAAATAAATATAAGTACCAAACAATATTAACGGAAAATCTTTCTAAATATACTCAAAGTTTGCACGAGTTTAGCATTAGGCGAAATTAGAAGTTTAATGTAAACCTCAGCACAGTTTTAGATGAAACTTTGTCGGCACAGCTTTAGTTGAAACTTTGTCAGCACTATTTATATTCCATTTCTTACCTTTATTTTTGTGACTAAAGGTTTCCATAGACGGGCGCGACGCCACAGTGCGACGTGCTTTTAACAACATTTCTATAAATGTTCATGAATTCGTCTACTAGAGTCCAGTCGCGCTGTTATCTCGCGCTGGTCTGTGGGAACCTTAACCTTGTGGCTATTTGTTTTACAAATTGCCTAAAATACAAACTGGACAACTGTACTCAACTGGTTAGAATCCGGAATGATTCCAACCTTTCATATAACAAACTTCATCATAGGAATGAAAGAAGAAAAACGGAAAAAAATATGAATTAGTATCGCTTTATGTTATTTCAAAAACTTGCTGAAAACACGCCTCATAGATTATATTCATGATGAATTGACAGACGGACACGTTTAAACTGGGGGTTTGTCACAACGAAAGACATTTTCCTAACTAAGTATATTTAAATGTCTTTAGTTACAACCTTCTTTGTTCCCACCTAAAGTAACGGCGTTTTTCATGGCTATCTTAAGTTCAAAAGTACCTATTAATTGTTTTTACACAATGAGTCAACTGACTCATTAAGTGAATCGGTTCTGGTAACCGTGGAGTTTTGTCTCGGGTCTTCTATATATAAAACGACCAATTAGAAACGTGCCTCTAACTTCTAATGTTTTGTAAGTGGGGTTTTGTGATTTAAAAATAAAGTGATTTGATTTGGAGCAGGTCGTAATGCACTTCGCAGGCCAATAGTGGGCGGACCAATTTTTTTATTTATCTTGTTATTGCCTTACTTGTGTCAACCGCTGCCAATATTGGTTTTCAGACTTCGTCTGACATCCCGTAACGACTGTCAAAGACCCATGAATGACAGCTGAGATCAACGGTCTGCTTTGGGAAGTGCGGAGGTCACCCATCCACTAACTAACCGTGACAAGCGTTGCTTAACCTGAATAATCGAACTGGCTGTTATTACTGAGCCACTAGCCTGTTATTGATTCTATTTCATTAGACTAAAGTTCTGAACACGATTACGGCTTCTCAGAAGCTTTGTTTGTATAAAAGGAAATATGTTTTTGACAGACAATTTTTGTCAGGGCGTCTTTAAGAAATCTATTACCCTTACAAGGACGTAATTTATTTTTAGCTTTTTATTATATTTTCAAGTACTCAGATATCTCAACTAAATCGGATTCGGTTTCTAGTCTACGATCGATATCCACGGACCAACCCCAGTAATCGTTACTTAACTAAATTTGTAACTAAAATGTTAATCTAGCCACGTTGTTGTTGATATAAATTGATGGAGAAATTGTATTATATCTGTACCAACCGAGTTATTTATTTATTTATATATACTTTATTGTACACCATAAAAATACATCACAAAAAAACATTACAATGATTACAAAATATACAATGGGCGGTCTTATCGCGCGGCGGGTGCAACTTTTCGCCAGTTTTTGTCCAACCTTATTTCGATGGAGAACTTCAGTTCATAAAAAGAAATTGACAAGTAATATCGCGATCGGGTATGTTTTTGTATTCAGAACCTGAACTTGAAATTCAAAAATCGAAAACAAATAATTGTGTTTTTTTTTCGAACTTTATTACCACATACTTGTCGAAATAAAGTTTGAAATTAAAAAAATGTCTCGATAATGAGAACCTGACTCTTAAGATAAATGTTTATATTCAGGTTGTTAATGTCTTGTGCCCTGTACTGAAAATATTCACACACAGCACTTTGCTTTGTAGTCGATGAGAGCCTCTTTGCAAAACTTCAACTTTCTGGCTAAATCGATTTAGGCTGGGTATTGATGAGTGAGCGACCCAGGATTGTTCTTTTTATAGTTATTGATCAGGATTATAGAGCACTGGTGCAGTGGTGCCGCTATGGTAACGGCCGCGACTTACGACTAGTAGGTTGTGGGTTCGAATCCAGAGAGCTTTAAAATTTTGTGAAAAAAAATCGTCACCGTTTTGAGACTAGTACTCTCAAAACGGTTAAGGAAAACATCGCGAGCAAACTAGCATTTTCTAGAACCCAAAACTCGAAGGCATGTGACATATACAAACCCACACCGTGGCCGAGAGGTGGATTACTGCTCACTGCTTGGTACTGCAAGGAGCTCTGATCCCAGCTGTGAGAAAATTATAGGGTGATTATGATCAGGAATGAATTATAATGCAAATCAGGTTAAGTACCTACTCTCGTTTGAAGAGAGAGTTTGGTTAAAAGCTATTGTTGGTAGAGATCGAGTACGAAAATATGACCTTTCTTTCGTACATTATTCGATCAATCGTTCGGCTCTATTATAGGGATATCTTTGTTGAAACATACAAATGTGTATCAACGAGTTTATGTTCGTCAAAAGAGGTAAATAGATCGTTTCTTCTGCCGCTTACATATTTTATTTACGAGGAAAAAAATCTATGTAATAGAAACTATACAGATATCTTAAAAAAAAAATATCCAAAGAATTTAGCGAGTTCCTATAATCCTACTAATATTATTAATATGAATATATTATGAAAGACGTTTGGATGTTAACTAAAACAATAGAAGCTTCATTATTTTGTTAACATTTATTTACATACAGCTCAGCTCATTTATTTACTCAGCGTTCAAACATTAGTTTATAGAGTACTCAAAAGCGATAGAATTCAGTAAACATCCAACGAAAGTCTTAAGGAGATTCATCGTGTGTGGATATCAATCTGGCAAGTTTCTGAGAAAATCGAGGAATTTCTAAAACATTTTCCCGAGAAATGTGTTCGGTTGATGTGACATCAAATAGATAGAACATTCAGCCAATATGTGTTAGTGGTTGATCCCAATCCTTTGGTAAATTGTGAAGTGTGTACAAAGTTTTATAGAGATCTGCTCACATCGGGGTCTACTAAGACGTATTAAATTTTTGTTTTTAATAAAACTTAGTGTGGAAGTCCTGATGTCTATGATACAATGATTTTTAGGGTCCCGTTGCCAAATGGCAAAAAACGGAACCCTTATAGATTCGTCATGTCTGTCTGTCTGTCCGTCCGTATGTCACAGCCATTTTATTCCGAAACTATAAGAGCTATGCTGTTGAAACTTGGTAAGTACATGTATTCTGTGAACCGCATTAAGATTTTCACACTAAAGTAGAAAAAAAAACAATAAATTTTGGGGTTCCCCATACATAGAACTGAAACTCAAAAATGTTTTTTTTCATCAAACCCATACGTGTGGGGTATCTATGAATAGGTCTTCAAAAATGGTAATGAGGTTTTTAATATCATTTTTTTCTAAACTGAATAGTTTGCGCGAGAGACACTTCCAAAGTGGTAAAATGTGTGTCCCCCCCCCCCGTAACTTCTAAAATAAGAGAATGATAAAACTAAAAAAAATATATGATGTACATTACCATGTCAACTACCACCGAAAATTGGTTTGAACGAGATCGAGTGAGTAGTTTTTTTTTAAAACGTCATAAATCGTAAACCGCAATTTACCTTACATTCAATCAACTAAAATATAAAAATTAAAAAAAATATATATTTTTAAACCGAGAATACCTACAGGTTTGTACGGAACCCTCGGTGCGCGAGTCCGACTCGCACTTGGCCGGTTTTTTATTAGTACGGATACCAACACTATGTTTTTTTCTGTAGCGTCAGCTTGCGGGACGCGTAGGTAAACTTGTAGAACATTTTAGAAATCGTCACGTAACGAAAATTGTAGTAATCATGTGCATTTTTATCTATACTATATAATATTATAAAGCTGAAGAGTTTTTTTTGTTTGTTGGTCTACTACTGGTCCGAATCGAAAAATTCTTTTTGTGTTGGGTAGCCTATTTATCCCGGAAAGCTATAGGCTATATAAGATCACGCTACAACTAAGGGGAGCGGAGCAGTACTGAAAAATGTTGCAAAAACGGAGAAAATCACACGGGTAGGCGATTCGACGCGACGGGAAGGGTCGGGGGACAAGAAATTTTACGCGGACGAAGTCACGGGCAGAAGCTAGTTTTGTATAATAGAGTGAGAGAGATAGTTTTCATGGTGTTCAAGGGCTCTGAAGCCAAAATGCGCTAATAGATGAGGTCAAAATGAAAATCTAAGAAGGCGGCTGCGACAATTTTCCATTTTTTCATCATTGGTGCCGTTTCCAAGGTGTGTGAGAATTTTAATCTCAATATTGAATAAAATTCGGAGTTGCAGAAAAAGCGAAGAGAACTTCTTGTTCGAATGACGTTTTTTGAAATCCAATTTATAAACAACTGGCCTCAACGACAATAACTACTTACCGGTACCATGTCGTATTCTTCCGTGTTCGGTGTTCCATGAATAGGCCTTTCTTCAAACGGAGCACTAAATTGTTTACTGATAAGACCCCTGCAGCATAAAGGAAGGAATTTTTGACAAGCTAATGACGGTAGCGTTACATAATAGAATTAAAAATTAGGCGGGAGTTTACGAGAGCCAGGCGAGGGTCACCGGCAGCTATGCCACTGTTCTGGAATAAAGGTTGTTAATAAATGATGTAAATTTAAATTGTAAAGAAATAACATTAAATCTTGGACTCCTAAATCCTTCCATATAAGTTCTAAATATAAAAAAAAAATGCAGTTTTGAAGCCTATACTGGCTATCATTTTGGTGTCACAATTGTCCCCAATTTGAATTTATAAACATGCAGTGCGTTTCACGAAAGAATTGCTTCACTGTTATCTTGGTAGCACGGAAATTCAGTGTTTTATCAAGTACCTTCTCTCTAAAAACCGGGGCGCAAATATTACGGCGAAGGGAATTCACTATTGTTTCTTAAATCTTTATGTAAAAATGCTGAGTGGCTCAATTTGGGAGCCCAGGGGAGTGTGTGAATTCGTGAGAATTGCTCAACCAAAACTGCAAAACACGAGATATCTTTACGCAACATAAGATATCATAATCATATTATGATTGAAGAAACAAAACACATAAAATACAAGTTATAAATACCAAGATTTATGGCTAGTAAAAATTTAGGTTGGTAAACTAAATATACAGATAAGCCGCATGATCAAAACACGCAGTTTTCGCTTCCAAATTATGCGTCAGTCAAAGTTCCAGTTTGTTTTCAATTACGTCAATGTAATTTTGTAAACATGATTTGAAATAAAGTCTAAGCTTTAACGTTTGTAAAACATACTAAATTGAGTAGTACGTTTAGTCAATATTGTGAAATAAGATAGTAGAAAATGTTTTACACGTGCGGAAATGTAAAAACTTACCCAGCCAGATAAAAATACGCTTGGATAAAGTCTGTTATTTATATTCCAAAAAAGAGTTATTTTATTTTAGCGTGAACCTTTGCAAGTATGTGAATTATATGCCTAAACTCCGTTTATGAATATCCTTCGTAATAGGTACTCGTGTACTCACTAATAGGTATAATTGGCGACAAAAGTCACTCTTCAGTTTTATAAATCTCTGGCTTCTGCCCGCGACTTCGTCCGCGTCAAATATTTGCTCCCCTGACCCTTCCCGTCGCATCGCAGCCTGCCAGTTTTCATCCATTTTTTGTTGCTGGTCCGCTCCTTTTGGTCGTAGCGTGATGTTATATAGCTTATAGCCTTCCTCAATAAATAGGCTACCCGACTCAAAAATATTTTTTCAATCCGAACCAGTAGTTTATGATATTAGCGGTTTCCACCCCCATTTTAGGGAAGTGGGGGGTTAGAAAGAGAAAAATAGCCTATGTCACTTTCCATCCCTTCAACTATCTCCACTTAAAAAATCACGTCAATTCGTTGCTCCGTTTTGCTGTGAAAGACGGACAAACAGACACACACACTTTCCCATTTATTATCCACACTATAATATAATAATCCATACTAATATTATAAATGCAAAAGTAACTCTGTCTGTCTGTCTGTCTCGCTTTCCTGCTAAAACTACTGAACCGATTTAAATAAAATTTGGTACACAGATAGTTTAGAGCCTGAGAAAGGACATAGGCTACTTTTACCCCGGTAGTATGTTCCCGCGGGATATTTTCCGACATCCACGCGGGCTAAGCCGCTGGCAAAAGCTAGTATTAAAATATGGATAATTCATCATTTGTTTTTCTTTTTCCCAACTACGTTGGCGTTGGCTTCCATTCTTACTGGATGCAGCCAAATACCAAGCTTATCTGACATCCACAACCCAGTAACTGGGTCACGTGATACCCTTCGGTAAGACTGGTTGTCAGACTTTCTGACGACCCGTAACACCTGTCAAAGATCCACATATGACTACCGGGTCTAACAGCTTAACGTGCGAGGGTCTTGTATGTACAGATGGTCACTCATCCACAAACCAACCGCAACAAGCGTAGCTTAACCGATTGATCGGCCCGTACGGTTGTTATTACTTAGCTTATTATTGAACAAAATCATCATCATCATTTCAGGTGAAAGAAGTTCACTGCTGGATATGGGCCTTCCCCAAGCATTGAGCTAAATATTTAATTAAATTTGAAACCGAAGTACAGAAAAAACCAGCCAAGTGCGAGTCGGACTCGCGCACTGAGGGTTCCGTACAAACCTGTAGGTATCCTCGGTTTATGTATAAGGTTTATGCTTATGAAATTAAATGTTTTTTTTTTTTAATTTTTATATTTGTGTTGATGGAATGAAAGGTAAATTGCGGTTTACGATTTATGACGTATTAAAAAAAAACTACTTACTGGATCTCGTTCAAACCAATTTTCGGTGGAAGTTTACATGGTTATGTACACCATATATTTTTTTAAGTTTTATCATTCTCTTATTTTAGAAGTTACGGGGGGGGGGGGGGACACACATTTTACCACTTTGGAAGCGTCTCTCGCGCAAACTATTCAGTTTAGAAAAAAAATGATATTAGAAACCTCAATACCATTTTTGAAGACCTATTCATAGATATCCCACACGTATGGGTTTGATGAAAAAAAAAAAAATGTTGAGTTTCAGTTCTATGTATGGGGAACCCCAAAATGTATTGTTTTTTTTCTATTTTAGTGTAAAAATCTTGATGCGGTTCACAGAATACATCTACTTACCAAGTTTCAACAGCGTAGTCTTATAGTTTCGGAGAAAAGTGGCTGTGACATACGGACGGACAGACAGACAGACAGACAGACGGACAGACAGTCATGACGAATCTATAAGGGTTCCGTTTTTTGCCATTTGGCAACGGAACCCTAAAAAGATAGAGAGTTATAGAGAGAATCTTAGCGGTGTGAAAGGCGTTTTGTATCAAATTAGATGATGTGTAAAAGTAGCAATGTTAATCGACATTTGTAGCTGACTGTACCTAGTGGAAGGAACACGCGAGCTAGACATACATATGATGCCATAAAAGTTTACCATACATTTATTTGAAGGTGAATGTGATGGCCTGCCCTGATAACAATTTAAGATAGGTCTTATGGGTACACTACATAAATACGAAAAACTTTATTCCGACAGTCACAAATACGAATTTCAAAATACCGATTTTCATAATTCAGAATGATTCAAAATTCCGAATATAACAACTCCGGCTTATCATTACTCCGATTTTTATAATTCCTAAATTTCAATATTCCTAACGTTTACAATTACTATTCTCAAAATAGCGGGTTTCAATGGATCGAATAACAAAAATTCCGACTTAATGATAATTCGAAACATCAAAAATACGAATTCCGATTATTAAAATACCGATTAATACAATTCCGAAATAAAAACACCTTGTAAAACCGAATAGTAAGACAAATAACACATAATTGCTCGTCAGAGAGAAGTATAATATGGTGTTTAGTATGAGGAGGTAGAATTAAAGAACATGCAAGCAAGCATGCAGCTTGCAAGCAGGCATGCAGCGTGCAAGCAGACATGCAGCATGCAAGCAAGCATGCAACATACAAGCAGGCATGCAACATGCAAGCAGGCATGCAACATGCAAGCAGGCATGCAACATGCAAGCAGGCATGCAGCATGCAAGCAGGCAAGCAGCAAGCAAGCAGGCATGCAGCAAGCATTGTTTCTGTCACGGCTCCGGCGCTGCGGGGTTTGGGCGGCTCCACGCGTGCTTATCGTCGCAGATGGCTTTAACGCACACCGCCGCGGCTGAGGTTGGCCGGCGCAGCCGGCCAACAAGCCGAAGCTCGTCGCAAATGGCTTTAACGCACACACCGCAGGCCTTCAAACCACTTGCTCCTCAGCTCGCGGGCCGCTCCACCCCTCCGCGCCTACGCGGGTTTAAATTACACTCTAGGGGTAGGGCAGACAAGACTGCGTGAAATCGGTTTTGCAGCGATTCGTTTCTGTCACTAAATTTTGTAGCACAACACGTTGACTTTTAGTTTATTCGGAGTAATGAAAATCGGATTGTCGTTTTTCGGACCGAGAACCCTTAGAGCATTTGATTCTTCGAACGTATGAAAATCGGAAAACTAACAAATCACATTTACGACTTTCGGCAAAATAAATTTTGTGATTTTTAATAATAGACATTATAACTTTTAGGTATTATGAAATTCGGACTTTTGAAAATCGGAACATCGAAATTTGGAATAAAATATTTCGGAGTATTTGGGTGTTCCCAGGTCTTATATTTAACGTTATAAGATGGTATTTTCAACCGATCCTCATGTATAGATAGGTATAAACTTACATACAATAGGGAAACGACGGCTTTTTGTGAGCTATTCTGTAAGATATAATGTCTTGGCTGTATTCTATGATAAGCTCGCAGTTCAGACAACCTTGATATCGACCATGCAGCGCTGATTTAAACGGTATTCACTAACGTAATAATCGGCGTAGACAAACTAGAATAGAATCCTACTCCAACTAATAATATAAACACGAAAGTTCGTGAGGATGGATGGATGTATGTTTATTTGTTACTTTGTCACGCAAACACGGCAAAATGGATTTAGATGAAATGTGGCGTATAGATAGGATTAGTACAAAGAAAATTTTAATCCCGGTAGTATGTTCCCACGGAATAGTATTCTACCTCCACGCGGGCGATGACGCTGGCTAAAGCTATGAAAATATTATTATTTATTTACTAAGAATGTATTCATTACAAATTAATAAT
The DNA here is from genome assembly GCA_932294355.1 of Aporophyla lueneburgensis. Lineage (NCBI taxonomy): Eukaryota > Metazoa > Arthropoda > Insecta > Lepidoptera > Noctuidae > Aporophyla > Aporophyla lueneburgensis. The sequence goes on along the minus strand of OW028748.1, from coordinate 8,709,254 downwards.
GTGAGAGTCCTAGTACATTCTGCCTTTAAGGCGTGTAAACGTTCTATGACCATCATGCAAAACGCATATTTAGCCTATAATGTTCCCACAGCTGGGATACTAGCCTCATCTCTTCGAAAGGGAGTGCCAAGCAATCTACCACGCAGGCACAATGGGCGTTGGTAGATGTCACATATCTTCGACTTTTTGGTTTTAGGCCATGCCGGTTTCCTCACGATGTTTTACTTCACCGTTTTGAGAGCAGTGAACCACAAGGTACCTTATTTTGGTTGGGAAATCAACAAATGACATCTCCCGCTTTGGATGGAGCTGAAGGGCGTGTCAGACTTTTACTGACTAAAACCCATCCGTGTTCCTTCAGTTGCCTATGCCAGGGCCATGGTAACTAACCACAAGGTAAATGTGTGTCCAAAATATTTGGAGGAAACTTTGTTTTAACACCATAATCACGTTCAAGTACTTGTATGTTAAAAGTAGTAGTAGCTTCTGCCCGCAACTTTGTCCGCGTCAAATTTTTGCTCCCGTGAACTTTCCCGTCGCATCGAATTGCCTGCCAGTTTTCGTCCATTTTTCGTTGCTGCTCCGCTCTTTTTAATTGTAGCGTGATGTTATATAGCCCATAATGTTTCTCTATAAATAGGCTACCCAAAAAAAGAATTTCTCAATTCGGACCAGCAGTTCCTGAGATCAGCGCGTTCAACCAAACAAACTCTTCAGCTTTATAATATTAGTGTAGATGGGTATGGTATGAGAAATAAAAGTGTTTATAACGTTACATAATACTAATCATCACGGCCGGTCAGTGTGTCAATAAACCACTGACTATCGTCCATTACAATAATTTGCGTCAATGAGTGTGTGCACGCGAATGTGATTGCCATAACTCATCGTGAAGGTTGGCGACCACTCGCGACAGACAACGCTATTAAAGTCTGTTTCAAATGTATTAGGAGAAAATGTAAACAAATGCTGATACATTTGTTTAAAATGTATCTGTGGATGCCGATTTTTAGTGTCACTTAAAAATTTTGTTTTTATATTTGATCATTTTAACCCAAAATCCTAATTTAATTGTGGTTTATAATAACTTAAATATTAAATATGTAATATTATAATAACTTTAACTTCAGATTTCGACGATGATTTTCAAAACATAAAATCACGCCCGTATTCCCTGAAAAGTTGACAATAACAATTTGTCTAAATCGGGAATCGCACCCAGGACCTCATGCTCAGAACGCGTCCACTAGAACAACGTGGCAGATCTTTCAATTAAGTACAATTTAATAAAGTTATTAAAACAATCATTTTCGGGACAAGCGGTAAGATAAATTGCCCTTATTCCAATTTATTTGGGACACAATTTCCACACTTCTCCATAAATCGCCAAAGCATCGCAAAGTCTATGCATATCATAATTCACACAGTCCATCCATCATTTCTTTGGTCTCCCTCTATTCTAGCTATCGACATTCGTACTCAATACTTTCCTCACGACATTTTTCTCATTCCTCCGTATCACGTGACCATACCATGACAACCGATTCCCACACAACTTTTCAGTTACCGGTGCCACTTTCAGACTTCCTCGTATGTCATTTCGAATACGCAAAAATATAACTAAACAAGCACTCCACGCTTTTTTCCATCATTTTCTACTTTTTAGTTTGTTTTCTATAGAAGCGTGTGTTTTAGTTTTTTAAACTAAATTATTTTCAATTTTTTAGGGTGTTTCGAATTTTGGGACGCATATCAGCGTAGTTTTCGAAGACAGTTTTTTTTTTTGCCATCCTGGTAACCCTGGCAAGGATAATGGCACAAATTTATGAAACGATTGTATTGTAATCGGTCCTCAATATGCCTACAAAGTTTAAATGAAATCTGACAGTTTGAAGTGGGTCAAAGTCGAGTCCAAAGGAGTTGGTTACAAACATACAGGTGAAACTAATAAAAGCGTGTTAAAAAGGTTTGTTCACACTTTCACGAAATACGTTTACAAAAGACTATACGTAATGTGGGTGTGTATTCGTAGTTGGTCCTATGTCAATACTTGGGTTGTCGTCTTTGATTGTTTAGTGGCCAAAGGGTTTTAGAGTACCGCGAGGCGTAAATATGGCACTTTCATAGGAAGAGACTGTTGTATTTTATTTGTATTGTATCTTATTTTATTAGAGTGTTTTTCTTTTTTTTTATTCTATTATTTTGTAGGAGGCTTTTATTCACAATGGCAAGTAAACCTCATCATAAACTATTCTAAACTACATCTACTAAAAGATACAATATATATTATTTAGGTGTCCGAGCCTTCGCTTGACCCACTGGTGAGAGAACATCCTGGATTTTACGTGTGGCAACACTGTTTGATACCAATGAGCGCCCTCTATGTAAGGTGGGGGAGGCTACTGTCGCCTCGCCCCCCCCCTAGCCGCGCGCACTTCGCAGCGCCGGGCGCTTGCGCTCCTCAGTACGTTTTGGATTCTTTACGTGTTAACATTGTAACAAAGTGAACGAAGAAATACTTTGGATATTTTATCCACTAATCATTCAAGGTACATTTATTATAATATTGAAACCATTTGAAACTAAACAGGAAAGCCCTGTTCACTTGTTTCTCGTGCTTCTCTTAATCGGGAAAGCCCCGATTGAGTTTATACCTATACGTATTGATTGATGGATGCACGCTTCTATCCTGCTAGGAAAGCCCTAGTAAAAATTGTCTTGCATTGTCGCTTAAATGTTAGAAAAAATCAAGACATTGGCAGACGACGTGTCGTCTGTGCCAACAGACGACGTGTCGTCTGTGCCAACAGACGACGTCGTCTACGGTACTTTTAATCCAGGCGACATGCATACACTTCGCCTACGCATTCTGCTACTTGCTTGACTGGCGCTTATCTGCTTGCAGATGACAACCACAATGGGAGAGCTGGTAAATTGGCGTCCGCCTACTGCCGATGAAAGTTGTTACCAAAGCCTACTACAAGCTCTGGATGCACTTTACCCTGCTAACTGGCGAGACTGGGTGATAAATGCTGTCAACTACAAGGATCTATTTGGCGGAACCTTAGCACCTGACACTGAAGCAAGGCTACGTTTCGCAATACCGACAGTGCGCCTGGCCAAAATTTTCCGATGTGGGAATTCGCTCAGTGAACGCCGTTATAGAAAGTTAAAAAGAAAACTGCTTGAGTGGCCAATCGGCTTAGCCCTTATATACCAACCGATATCCATTATGACGAAAATTCATCCAGTCGGTGTACAAAATGGATTTGATGACATCCTGCCATCCCTAAAGCCTTACTTTACATCACGCAAGGAAACTTCGGATGCTTTGAAAGCTGAGGCCGAAGAAGACAACGCAACATCTGGTTCGTCGCGTGTTTCCAAGAGACACCGCAGTCCTGAACCACAGCCAAACCCTAAAGTTCCTAGAACGACAGAAAGCTTCTCAGCGGAATCCTTAAAGGATTATATGCACCAACAAAATGAAATCTTAGGGAGACTGTGCGAACACTGCGAACTTACCTATGGTCTGACGCGTTTGCCACCGCATACTGAAAGTCATGCACCTTCGGAGGCAGACTCGACTGCTGACGAAGCAGGGGAAGATTGGAACCCGCCACCCTTAGGGGAGGAAGAAGCGGAAGATGTAGAAGAAGAGCTCTTTCTTGACTTTGCTCCTGAGACCAAAGAGAGTGAAGGAAAAATAAGCAAGGCGTCTCAAAAATTAGTGGAAGAAGGTACCCACTGCCAAAAATTGGAATCTGACGGCTGGAAACACATTCGATACGCGGATGTCCAGAAACAATTCCAGGCCACGCCTGTCTTCACTGCGCTTAAACTAAATAGACATCTGGCAACAGTTTCACCTCAGTGGCAGCTAGTCTCAGTTCTGGAAAAAATGGACCAGTGCTTAGGAGCTATAACCCACGGCCTATTGCAACAGCGAAAAGAATTTATAGATGCCTGTACCAGCGCACCTCCGGAAGTAAAAGCGTACCTCACAAGAAACCTGGCCATGAAAGACAAAGCCCCATTTCGGAAGGTTTCGGATGCTCTTCTCCAATATACGTGCGGGAAAAGGGCAGAGGTTCTTGAGCAACGAAGAGCCCTTTTTAAGCCTCTGAATAAAACCATAAGCGATTTATTACATGCCATCCCACCTTCGACAACCCACTTGTTTGCAGAACCACAGTTATCCGACTTGATCAAAGAACAAGGAGGATTATCAAAGGTGTTTCCAGGAAAGTTTAAGAAACCCACATAATTTGTGCCAAAACCCAAAAACAGACAGGATTCCAAAGAAAAGCGGTCGTTTCGTAAACCAAACTTTCGGAACTCCGATAGAACGGCCACACGTTCCTCCAATCAGCGACCACCGCCGAAAAGTAGAAGGAAATTTGATGGCAAAAAAAATACTAAATTTCAAGCCGGGCAGGTCAGTATTAAATACCATGAATGGGAAAGCCTAGGTGCCCCACGCTGTATCCTGTCAATAATATCCGGTTATCGCATTCCATTCATAAAACGCCCGCCATCTTATAGACTTGACAGGGACACTTGCGCCCGATACAAAATCAAGGTATCGACAGAAATGTCGAAAGAAATCGGTAAATTAAAACAAACGGGGGCAATACGCGAGTGTCGTTACGAAACAGGCTTCCTGTCCAAAATATTCCTCCGACGGAAGGCAGACGGGTCAAATAGACCAATTTTCGATTTAAGAAAACTTAATTTATATTTACGTCCTCCTAAATTTCGTCTCATAAATCATCACCGAATTCCAGAATGCTTGAATGCCACAGATTATATGACCAAAATTGATTTATCTCAAGCGTATTTTCATATTCCGATAGCTGAAGGCCATCGGAGATACTTAGCCTTCTCTTACGCTGGCGTCACCTATGAAATGACCTGTCTGCCTTTCGGACTAGCAACTGCTCCTTGTTCGTTTGCTAATGTATCTAACTGGTTGGCAAATTGTTTCAGGAAACAATCTATCCGAATGATCGTATACTTGGACGATTTTTTACTGATGCATACGGACCCCTATACTCTAGGAAAGCAAACTCACTATGTCACAGATCAACTGATCAAGCTAGGTTGGTGTGTAAATCTAGAAAAGTCTGTGCTGACCCCTACGAAATGTCTGGAGTATTTAGGACTGGTATGGAATACACACAACAATACCAAATATCTCACTCCCGGCAAAATAACCAGAAATTGTACTCTGCTAGAAGACACCCTACAAAGGAACTGGTGGACGTGGCAAACGGCAAAAGTCCTACTAGGCAACATCAACTTCGCCTCCTGCGTAGTACCATACGGACGTCTTCATTGCAGAATGCTTCAAATAGAAGCAAACAAACTCCCATAGGAAAACCGCAACAAACGACATGTGCTGCCTACATCCGTGAAAGAAGAGCTCTATTGGTGGAGAAAAACATAGCGCGGAAATCGAATTTTTTGGATTGAAACACTTATAACTGTATCAGAAATTCGCAGGTCAAGTCAAAATAATCTTACAAGGCTTTTTATTACTACGCGAGGGAAAGTCGGACCTGCCTCCCGCACTGTTATAGCCGGATGGATAAGAACTATATTTAAGGACGCTCATATTCAGGACTCGCCTGGTAGCCTCCGATCAGCTTTAATAGTGCCAATTGGAAGAATAATTATATGGACCTAGATGAAATACTAAAGCGAGGCAACTGCAAAGAAATGACACATTCCTCAGATATTATTTTAAAGAAACTGCACATCGTCAGGAAACCAACCAATCCAGGGTTAATATTGCTGATTCCTTCTCACCACTATAGCCCAATACTTAATATAAATACCAATGGAACTAATTAATTGTATGATTATTCTGATTATTGCCTAATGCACCGTAATAAATTATGTTCTATACCTATGAACCAATTTATTCGGAGTCAAGCTCCGTATGTCGGAGCAATTTTCCGAATGGTCCGTCGCTCACTCGATTAGAAAATTGTTCTTCATTCTATATTTTTGTTTTGTCTTTTTTTCTATTATGATTTGTTGTTCACTTACTATCTATACATACATTCCACTACATTAAAAACTAATTAACGTTCTTAATGTGTTTAATTTTTGGGATGTTCATCACAGCTCCTGAACACCCAGCTCTAAGATCACAGTACGTCACGATCGCAGCGCCAGCAGAAAATAAACACTTCTCACCAGTGGGTCAAGCGAAGGCTCGGACACCTAAATAACACCGTTTTCCCCCCGAAGGGTAGAAAACGAATATTTAGGTTCCAGCCGAAGCTTGACCCACTAAGAATTAACATTCTTGCTGGCTCATGGGTACTGAGGAGCGCAAGCGCCCGGCGCTGCGAAGTGCGCGCGGCTAGGGGGGGGGCGAGGCGACAGTAGCCTCCCCCACCTTACATAGAGGGCGCTCATTGGTATCAAACAGTGTTGCCACACGTAAAATCCAGGATGTTCTCTCACCAGTGGGTCAAGCTTCGGCTGGAACCTAAATATTCGTTTTCTACCCTTCGGGGGGAAAACGGTGTTATTAATGTCTGAACAAATCAGTGAGTAGGTTCGCTATCTCAGATGAAGGTTGCGCTAAAACTTTTATATGTGGACCAATATTATATTTGTTTACTTTTATTCTGCTCAACAGTGTTCTTCTTGCCTTCTCTATCAGAGTGTTATATCACTATCCCGCTTACATAAACGTGAAAGTTTGTATGTTCTGATGTTTGTTACTAAATCTGGAAAAAACCACTGAACGGATTTGTAGACCTTTACATAGGTCATTTAGGAATTTTAGATTTTGGTCATGTTTTTTTCGAGAAGTATCGGACGTTGGACGAATTAGAAGTGTGTTCGTCATTAGTAATTTAGTCCTGAAAAGGATGTTGTTAGGAATACTAATGACAGTTGTTTAGAAAAACAAAGCTAATTCTCAGATATTTAATTAGAAGTGGCCAGAGTTTTATTAAAAACGAAAGAACAAGTATTTGTTCTGCACAATTTCCAAGACCTACGTACGGGCGTAAAATATCGCAGCGAGATTTGATCACCAGAGGTCGTAATTAGGTAGAGTTATTTTTGTACTTGCATCGAAATGTTGATATTGATATGGATCTTCCCGGGATTTCTAATAGACAATCCCGTGTGACCAACAATATTACAAATAAATAATAATAAAAACCTCAGAGATAGATTGTTTTTAGTATTAAATTCACAATACACATTATTAATAGTCTTAAGCAAATCCTCACACTTATACTTCGCCTTTTTTATAAATAGATAACGGGATTTTTCTACTCTTCAAAATTAATCCCGGGATTTGGGGCATATCCACTTTATTCTTTCGTTGTATGAAATCAGTGTAAGTACATAAATAACTCTACCTAATTCCGACCTCTGTTGATCACGCACTTGATTTTCAACTCTCGGTGCTACACAGTGTGTTGAAGATCCCATGTGCTACAAAATCCCGCTGCGATATTTTTACGTCCGTTCGAATTATGAACTTATTAAACAACATTGAAGTGACCTTTCTGTTTACAATTTAAACAATGTTTGAATTAGCTTAAATTGAAAATTCGTTTAAAAAGTTAATAAAGTTTAGTTATCTGAAAGGTAAGTATTTATCTTGAAACAAAACAAATAATAAAATGTTTTGTAATTGTTTGTAAAATCGAACTGAAAGCGAATATAACTTCTCCTTGGAACAACTCTATTAAAAAGCTGGCTCGTTGGTTCAGTTGTCAGAAGCGCCATCACTGCTGAGCAGAAGATTCTGGGCTTGATTCCTAGGTTTTGCAAACTGTTATTGGGTTTTTCGGTAGAAATTTCTCAGTAGCAGCTCGGAGTCTGGATTTATGTCCAGTTGGTGGCAATAGGCTTAGGCACCTTATTACATTACTGGCGAAATATGGCTGAATGTAAGATACACCTCTACCCAACCCTTCGAGGAGTAGAGGTATGGTGCCGTGATCATACTGTATAATCGTACTCATATAATAAATGTTAAAGATTGTATGCTTAGATGTTTGTTACTCAATCACGCAAAAACGGCTGAACGGATTTGGATGAAATTTAGGTTTACACAAAGAATACTTTTTATCCCGGGTGGACGTTCCCGTGAGATAATTTTCGACCACCAAGCGGCCGAAGTCGCTGGCAAAAGCTACTGTTAAATATATAAAAATAAAAATAAATCTCTTCATGTTTGATGTTACGTTGTACAGCGTTCGGTGGGTTATCAAAAATGTATTAAAATATATGCATGATTGAAGACTGAGTGATACGGAAACCAAATTACTTTAACCTTTAAGGTTTATATTTAGCCGCACTCCAGAATTCAATTCATATATTGCTATCAATGGAAGAGAGTATTTTAATGATGGCTTTATTACCTCAAGCATTTTTATATTTTTGCCCTACCTGCTGGCATATTATTATCCCACTGCAGGGCAAAAGCATTTCCCACACAGCAGTGGCGAGGTGTAATTTTTTCGAAAAGAGAAGCCGATGCGAAGTCGGCTTTAACTTACTGACTCATCAATAAAGAATACTTACTATCATTCTAAAATTAATATAGGAGTATAATAATGAATTAAATACAATTAAATTGAACAGCTGAAAACCGAATAAAATATGCAATATTCCTCTATCTCGTTCTCGCTGACGCATTTTTCTATACCTGTCTCTGTCATAACCCGTTGTACAGCGGCTTGCTCTCGTACATATCAAGCGGTGCCACGTGACCTAAAGTGACATCATTACGGGATCGCTGTTGTATGAATTTTTAGTTCCCGATTATGACGTTTTGGCGCCGGGTTAATTTAGAACATTTCTCTTTTGTTGTAATACAAAGCTATAAATAACCTTTTTTGTTGTTTGAATGTTATGGTGAATTAAATACCCGTAGTGTAACTATATTTATTGACAATAGTAGCCACTATTTACATACTATTGTATTTTTAATAGTGATAGAGTTACCAATGCGAATCCCCGAAGGCAAGCCGGTAGGAATCGTGTTATATGGTGCTTTCGCCACTGCTACACAGAGAATGCACAAAAGAAAGAAAGAAAATACATTTGTTCAACCCTGACTAAAAAGCCACACAAAATACAGCTGTAAAAGTAAAGAAAAAGAGAGAAAGAAAAATAGAGTGAATATAATAAAATCAAATAAAAAAGTGTAAGGTGCAATGACAAACTAGCAAGCAAGCAAGCAAGTAGCAAGCTTTGATCACCACGCTTGCTGAAGACGGCTTGACGATTTCAGACTTTCTATTAATTTTACTAGCACTTCGTCCGCGTCTTCGTTGCGTGGAATTGTGCTCCCGTCGCCCCCCCGCACTATTCCTTCGTCCATCCTCACAAACTTTCACATGTATAATTTTTCTTCTTCTTCGTTACACTCTTCACAGAGTGGTCGTGGTCGTCATATCTGGTGGGGTGGCGAGCTTCACAATCCGTCGCCATTCCTCTCGTACTGCAGCCCTTCTTGTACATTCGTGAAGTGGACCATTGAGTGCTGTCTTGACCTAACTGACATGACTACCATAATATTAAGTAGGATAGGATAGGTGTACCTCTGCCTAACCCTTTGGGAAATTCGGGCGTGATGTTATGTGTGATTAGGTACTATGCGTGGGCAGAATACATATTTTAACCAATTCAATTAACCCAATCCAATTTCCAAACTTTGAGAGCGAATACTTAATTAGAAAAGAACCTGTCGTTTGATCCTTCTCATCAGGCCTCGTAATGCGAGTTATTTCTTACATCGACGAACTTCAAGCACCTTTTATACTTCAGCGGTCCTTAAATTCTTTGAATATCTTGTTAATTCTTTAATAAATTGCTTTAATATCGAATTTTTGTACAGGATTAGGTGATTTGGTTATTTCAATGAAATGACCAGGCACGATGTAAGTGTGACGAAGTGGTTAAATTTATGAAAGACTTATTACTACAAAATAATTAAATGTGGGTTTAAAAATCCGCGCCAGTAATTGTCATCGGATAAGTGCCAGTCAGTTTATAATAAAGGACATCACTCATTTCGTACCCCAAAATTAAAGTGCCGAACAGAAGAATGATAACTCTGATTTCTTATGGGAAATTACATCTTCTCTTTTAATACTATTGTATCTATTGTATTGTATCTATTGTATTGTATCTATTGTATTGTATCTATTGTATTGTATCTATTGTATTGTATCTATATTGTTGTGTTTGTATCCAAAGAAAGTCTAAAATTAACCCCTAAATTAATTTGAGTTTGAAAGTCCCAGAAATCATAAATTTGCAAAAATATATTGTACATACGTTTGATAAGAATGGAATGCCATGTCTGGAAGGGCAGTTTGAAGAAAGAGCCATTGCAGCTTTGACCTAACCTGTCCCAACAGACGGCATTTTTGTATCAGTCATCGTGTAGCTCAGCCCTACTTAAGGGAGCTTTAAAGACGCAAACAGTTCAGAGGGTCAATTCTCTGGGCACGCCACAATTGCGGCGGTAAGTCCCCTCTTTGAGGAGTGGATAGAGAGGCGTCACGGCGTCCTCACCTTCCGCCTGACGCAGGTTCTCACCGGGCATGGGTGCTTCGGTGGGTTCCTGTTCAGAATAAAGCGGGAGGATACGTCCGGGTGTTTCCATTGCGAGGATCGTCTGGAGGACACGGTGGAGCATACGGTGGAAGTGTGCCCTGCCTGGGCGGGGCACCGCCGTGTCCTCGTCGGACCTGGTGCGAGCCATGGTACGGAGCGAGAGAGAATGGGAAGCCGTCACCTCCTTCTGCGAAGCAGTAATGCTCGCGAAGGAGGAGGCGGGGCGCGTGAGGGAGTGGCAGTCTCTGCGCCCTCACGTCGCTAGCCACCGCAGGAGGAGACGCCCCGGGCGTCGGGAGTCCATAGCGGACTCCCGGCCACCGTAGGCGCGAGCTTGCGGGTGGCGAGCAATGGGTAGCTCGCCGCCCGGTAAGGACCAGACTCGGGTCGACGGCGCGTGGTGTTCCACGTGCGCCTCAAAGAGATGTCAGCAGCAGTGTAGGGGTCTACTAGGACCGATGCCTGCCGGGGTCGCGTGATTGTTCGAAAGAGATACCGTGACCCTGGCACATGGGCAACTGATGGAACACGGGTGGGTTTTAGTCAGTAAAAGTCTGACACACCCTCCCGCTCCGCCCAGAGCGGGAGAAGTCATTTGATGATATCCCATACTGAAAAAAAAAAGGGTCAATTCTCATTATTTTAAAAACGTTTAGTTACAGTCTGTTCTCAGCCTCAATCTGTCAAAAATACCTCGAGTTTCCATACATTTTTGACAACTCGTTGACATTTGATTGTCGCCGAGATGAGACTGCGACTAGATTGTGAACGTTTTTTAATTACGAGAATCAGCCTATTGATATCGTTTTATATTTTTATGAACGTGGAAAAACACTTTTATCTACTATTTTTTACCTACTCTTCGCTAAATGCATCCTTGGTTATCCCGAGCCTATTTGTACAATTTTATTACACTCATATCAAGCAGGCGGCATCATAAAATGCCTTTAATTAGTGCACGATAAACAGTGGTTAATTAACTGTTAAGTCATAAATCAATTCTGGAGACCGATAGCGGAGTCACACGGGTCATATATGCGGATCTGTCACGCGACGGAGTACGTGGTTTTGTCTGAGGATGACTAACTCTGAGTCAATGCTTTAATGAGGGCCATATTTTAGATGTCCTGTTGGGTAATTGCTTAACACACTAACAGTTGACAGCTGTCATTTTTGACTTTTGACAGTTTAGCAACATTCATTGCGTTATTTACGTTGTTTAGCACACATATTTTTCGAATTTAAGAAGCAATAGATTAGCAATATCTTTCAAAATTATTAAGATTCTGATTTATAGTGTGTTATGAAAATAGTTGGAGTTTGCAGGGGCATTTTGCTCAACTTATTACAAATAAGGGAGTCTCTGAACAAAATATATTAACAGGTTAAATATCAGTTTCCTTCATTTAAGCCTACCCCAACTGACGTCACGAACTCACATAATAGCTATGACCGATAGATCGACAGAATTAGTGACATGAAAGACGAGATTGACCTGTATTGGAGTGATATATAAGTATCTGGATTGGGTATTTTTTTTTATGGGAAATTATCAAATGGTCAGTAAAAATTTGGCACGCCCTTCCGCTCCACCTAAGCGGGAGACGTCATTTGATGAATTTTCACCCAAAAAAAGGCGTAGACTCTGTTATTGCTACTAATGATTAATTCTGAGGGAGAATAATGACTATGACTAATTACCACCCTGTGAAATAGCCCCCATGTTTTTTAAATGATCAGAGGGGCAACTGTCGTAATTATAAGTACGTTCAAAGTCTGATCTGTTTCAAAAATACCCCGAGTTTCCGTACATTTTTGACAAGTTTTTGACATTTCATTGTCGCTGAGATGAGACTGCGACTAGATTTTAAATGTTTTTCAATTATGAGAATTATGATTGGCCTTCTGTTTCGTGTTGTTTAAGATAACATAGAATACTGTCCTATGTCATAACATGTTATTCATCATTGCTCTTAGCCGACACAAACAATTGTGCATTTGTACCACCTATCTACGATGACTCATAAATGTTGTTGTTTAAATCTTTTTATCTTGTTTGCATAAGTTTCCTTGAATTCATTTATTGATTTAACAATAATTGGTCTTGTGCAACATGTTTTCCTGATATAAAATGTTGGATGTTATTTCGCAGTAGCAGTTCCGCCCAGACCCTTGCACGAGCCAGCCCGTTGATTCGCCCCTAAATAATAAGCATTCCGATCCAGCCCATTCCTTGTTGCCCTCTACCAGCGATGCCCTAATCCGAGGTCGGTACCCCACAGAGGGTGCCCTCAGCGAGTAGTCGCTCCAGTTTTAAGTTTTTAAGCCCTGGAAGCCTTAATTTATTATGGTAGCCACAGGCAAGTCCAGTTAAGCAGCCGACAACCTTATAGGTTGACCAGAGAGATGCTAATAAAGAAAAAAATCGCAGTAGGATTTGTGCTTGGTTGATGGCAATCACCTCGCCCCCTATTGGGACTCAAACATAACTGGCGAAATGTAGGTGTAGGTACTGCCTAACCGTTCTGGGGAATTCAGGCGTGATTTTATGTATGTGTAGGGTTGCCATTCGTCCGGAATTTTCCGGACATGTCCGGTAATATAAGTCTTTGTCCGGAATGCGGAGGGAATCCTAAACCGTCCGGAATTTATTACGTTTTATTAAAGTAAAAAACTAAAAAATAATTAATCAACATTATTAATGTAGCTACTCATTTTGATCAGCGAGGGCGCGAGAAAAATCAAAAAATTGCTTCATTAATTCATATGCACTATTCATAACGTCATTAATATTATATTTACAATAAAGTCAAGGATTTTCATCAAATGTCCGGAATTTACTCCGGATTTAGACTTTTTTAATCTGGCAACCCTATGTATGTGTAACTAATCCAATGGTTTTGTGGTCACAGCTGCGACTACTGAGCATGATGTCCTAGGTATGATTCCCAGGACGGACTACATGTTATTGGGTGGTGTGATACCCTGATCTCTCTCCGGTCGTGTCGGATTGCCGTCCCGTTGGACTATGAGTGTGAGGGAAGAGTGAGTGCACCTGTGTCTGCGCACACACCTTTGCACTATAATATCTCCCGCGCTGAAGGCAAGTCTCCGCTGAGTTTCGCGGTGTGAGAGACTAAATGCCCTGCCGGGGTCGCGTGATTGTTCGAAAGAGATACCGTGACCCTGGCACATGGGCAACTGATGGAACACGGGTGGGTTTTAGTCAGTAAAAGTCTGACACGCCCTCCCGCTCCGCCCAGAGCGGGAGAAGTCATTTGATGATTTCCCATCCTGAAAAAAAAAAAAAAAAAAAAGACTAAATGCTGAAGAGGCTAAGTAATCAGAAAATGATCTGAAATCAATGCAAACATTTTGTAAATCAGCTGCGTATGTGGGTCAATTGATAACATAAAAAATTCAGATGCCAATGAAATCGTATCTGAATGTATCTTTACACGATCAGCCTATAATGTTGCCACTTCTGGGACACTGTCCTCCTCTCAGTGAGAGGGAGTGGGTTGTAATCCATCATACGGCCCCAGTAGACATGGCAATTTTCCCAATTTTTTCACCTACACCATTGTGCGAGAGTAGTAGTGATAAAATAGTGTACACAAACAAAGCACCGGGTTCGAACTGACGACCTTCAACTCATAAGTCCCGGCCATGACCACTGGGCCACCATTGCTCACTGAATGTTTGTTTAGTTAATCCAAATCCATGTTTCGTCCCATCTCTGTGTTGAAAGGTGCTAATTGGATAAAGGTAATCAGTGTGGTGTGTTTGTTTGTAAACAATACGTGTCGGCTGGCAGACGCGTAAATATTGCCGTATGTACAGAGGCCAGCACACCAAGCTACTACAATCTGTCAAATTTCTTTAATAGGATTTCAACTTTATCGCTTAAGTATTAGATTCAAGATTGATTGGGAAAATTTGACAGTTTCGGGTAGCTTGATGTGCTTTTTTCTTTTTCTTTTTTGGATGGAAAATCATCAAATGACGTCTCTCGCTCTAGGGAGGAGCGGAAGGGCATGTCAGACTTTTACTGACTAAAACCCACCCAGGGCCACGGTAACTCTTTCGAACAGATCTCGCGACCCTGGCTGGAGCTTGATGTGCTGGCGTCTGTACAGTCACCGAAAGATATAAGTAACCAGGGTAGTCGGATAAAGTTGAAGTTTAGGTTACTTCTCTTTTTTTTTACTGTACCTATTCATAATTCTAGATCTTATGGAAACAGTACATTTCTATCTTCCCCTTTAGGTAAATCCATCGGATGCTATTAGTAGTTACCTGAATTTCAGCCCTAGATTTGAAATTTTAAATCAGCTCAAAATTTATTATACAAAAATAGACTAACAACCAAAAATCATCATGCCAATCGGCATGTCTAAATTAGACAATATTCCTAACGAAAAAATTGAACTTGTGAAGTTTATGATAAAGAAGGAAATATTAAAAAACTTTCGGCACGAGTTAAAGAAGCCAAGAAAAAAACTTTTTGTTTAATTTTCGTTTAGTCTGAGTAGAATACAAAGGTCAGACCACAAACTTCCTGGTCTTCATAATACCCTTTCGAATTCACATAAATAGACTTGTATTTCTTACTAATATTTAAAAAGGAATGTACTGTCTTCCCATTTCTTTCCGAGGCTGTCGTAAGAGGCAACTAAGGGACTTACTATTGAATGTGCAGCAGCGTTCTCTATGCATTTTACCACCATACTGCGATCCCCAACCCGCCTGCCAAGAGTGGCGATTATGGCAAACCCCCCAAAATGATGATGATGATGAAAATACTGTCTCTAACACCCTAATTGTATAACACACTATCACAATTTGAATCATTGTGAAAGATTTTGCTAATCCATTCCTTCATGTGACTGAAGGAAAATCTGCTCTACAACGTAAAAAACGCAATGAATGTTGTTGAAAACCCAAATTGAAAGCTATTGCTACTTACATTGGGTTACAAATTTACCACCTAGGTACTTTAAGAGTGAGCTTCTTGTGTTATAGATAATCCGGGTAAGCAACTACGACCTACAGTTATTAACAGAGGTCGGAATTAGATAGAGTTATTTATGCACTTGCATCGAAATGTTGATATTAATATGGATCTTCCCGGGATTTCTAATAGACAATCCCGGGTGACCAACAATATTACAAATAAATAATAATAGAAACCTTAGAGATAGATAATACAAATAAAATAAAGAATAATTAACATAAAATTTTTATTTGTATTAAATTCACAATAGAAATTATTAATAGTCATAAGCAAATTCTCATACTTATACTTCGCCTTTTTTATAAATAGATCACGGGATTTTTCTGCTCTTCAAAATAAATCCCGGAATTTGGGTCATATCCACTTTATTCTTTCGTTGTATGAAATCAGTGTAAGTACATAAATCATCATCATCATTTCCACCGTTACACGTCCACTGCTGGACTCAGGCCTCCCCCAATGGGGGGCTTTGCCATAATCACCACGCTTGGCAGGCGGGTTGGCGATCGCAGTATGGTGGTAAAATGCACAGAGAACGCTGCTGCCCATTCTCTAGTAAGTCCCTTAGTCGCCTTTTACGACACCCACGGGAAGAAATGAAGTAGGTACATAAATAACTCTACCTAATTTCGACCTCTGGTTATTAATCAAAGATTGTCGCCTCTTTTGTTTATAATGCCTCGTTGGCAAAGTTTTGGGAGTTACACACATAAATTGGTAACTTTGCCCTTCCACTCCTCCTAAGTTAATAAAAATGGGTTGTAACTGTTAACCACGTTGTGAATACCGTGGAGAAACCACCATTATCTACCATTATCTGCCTAGCCGTTTCGTCCCTTGGAGTCGGCTTACAGTCTAACCAGATGCAGATTTATATCAGAATTTTGCATAGGGGCGCCTGCTTTTCTGACTTCCTCAAACCAGTAACCCCAGTTACTGGGTAGTGGCGGTCATTACATTCATTCAGCGGTAAAGTAAATACCTTGTAGATTTTACCTACAATTGCAATATTTTCCATATAAGTTTTTGAGAAAATACAGTACACAATATTTTATTCAAACTCGGTAGCTTATTGGAGAAATGGATGCGTGCCTGTTGCCTTCCTTGAATTTTGTGACTGTTTCTCAGGCAACTTTATTTCATATGAGTACATGGTGCAAAACACTACTGTGTCTCCGGATATAAAAATCGCTAATCCTAAAGATACTGATCAGGATAATAAATAAATAAATAATAAAATCATTTTATTTCGGACAACTGAAATCCATAAATTGTTAGTAACAAACCTTAAAACACTATTGTTAGTAACTTAATGTAAAAACAAATGAATGAGAAGACCACCCAGCAATTAGACATAACGATATGTGGACTAGGGTATAACTCTTCTCACAAATTGCCTTATTATGGCAGAGGAAGTGTCTGCCACCACAGCCTTCAGGATGCTATTATAACTACCTCTTATTCTGCTCAGGAGTGAAGCCATCTTTTTTCGGATGATGGCATGGAAGCCATCTGTATGGTTTACCGCAAACATTTCAGAGGCACTGCAAAAACGAGGTAGTCGCAACAGCATCCTAAAAACATTATTGTATTGGACGCGTAGGACATCCAGTGACCTTTTTGAGTAGTTGGTCCAAAGATTACCGGTGTAAAAACTCTGACAGTAAGCTTTGAAAAGAGTTATCTTTACTTGGTCAGTACACCGAGTAAATCTTCGTGCCAACATATTACCCCTGACCGCCAGAGCCCTACGCTCCCTCTCAATGTCCACATGGTCACTGAGGTAGTCGGTAAGAAAATGCCCAAGATATTTGAACTTCGAGACTCTACGTACAGGTGTTCCGTTTATGGCAAGTTCGACTGAACTATCTCGGCACTTACCAGCGACCCCAAAGACCATGTACTCACATTTTTTGGCATTATATATTAGTCCATGTGAAGCAGCGTAGGTTTCACATACATGTAGCAACTCCAGTATCGCCCCAGGTGACGGGCCCAGCAGCACCATGTCATCAGCGTAGCTGATGTTGTTGCAACTGACAGCATTTATCCTGCATCCAACACGCATGCTGCTGAGCTCGGCAATTAGGTCATTTACATATAGATTGAAGAGCCGGGGAGACGACAAACCACCCTGTCTCATCCCGCACTCCAATCCATATGATTCCGAGAGCGCATTAGACCATTTAACACGGTTAGTTTGATTACGATACCAAAACTGCAGAACACTGAGGAGATCCGCCGGTATACCCCTACTCCTCAATTTACTCCAAAGCACGTCATAAGAAACGAGATCGAAGGCCTTGGAGAGATCAAGAAAGTAGGCGTACACCGGCGTCCTACGGTCAGTGTAGTATCTGACAGTATGCTTGACACTAAGGATCGCACTTTCGGTTGACAGTCCAGGACAAAACCCAAACTGTGCATCGTCTAAATGAACATATTTTGCCAAATATGAGTCAAGCATACTGTCCAACATCTTAGCTGCAACAGTAGCAAGCGAGATCGGGCGATAGTTGCTTATGTCCGAGATATCTCCTGTTCTGTTCTTCACGATGGGTACAACAATGGTCTTGATTAATTCTGCCGGCAAATACGAATGGCTGAGACACATCGTGTAGAACAAGGACAAGACCCTCGGCATATGCACACCTGCATGTTTTAAATGTTCTATGCTAAGCCCATCATGCCCGGGAGATTTGCCCCTACTCATACCATTTATCACCGATCTCACCTGCTTCGTGGTGAAACGTAGTAGCGGTTCCTCCCCCCGAACATGAGAAACATAGCCGATTCCCAAGTCTGAAGGACCAAGTGGCGACCTTACTTTAAAATGGTCTCTAAATAAATTGGCAATGTCCCCATGCTCCGTTACTCCTCCCACATCTGCTGCGAGACCAGGCTTAGCCTCCAACTTGCGAGTAGACTTCCAAAATGCACAGAAATTATTTGTAGCTCGTTGTTCCGCTAATACGTCCATTTTAATTTGATCTTGCTTATTCTGACAGTACTTTAGCCGG
Organism: Aporophyla lueneburgensis; assembly: GCA_932294355.1. Lineage (NCBI taxonomy): Eukaryota > Metazoa > Arthropoda > Insecta > Lepidoptera > Noctuidae > Aporophyla > Aporophyla lueneburgensis. Next base: position 8,690,609 of record OW028748.1, on the reverse strand, counting down.
CTTTTAAAAATTTTACGTGACTCGTACATTTGGTCGTAAACAGTCCCAGAGTTTGGTCGATCAGCCAAAACCCAGGCCTGGAATTTAAGCCTGGCCTCACGGTGAGCATTTCAGACATGCTTGTTCCATCCACATAATGGATTACCCCGCTTACGTCTTTTGTGCACTGCATTAGATTCCGTCGCTGCCTCACAAAGGACATCGACAATATCTTTGTACAATTTGTCAAGGACAGGTTTATGTTCCTCCAAGCTGCAAGAGCCACGGCTGCACACCACAAACTTCTGTGGTAAATCTATCTCCCGCAGTTTATCCGAACACATTAAATGATAGTTTTCTATATCTGCTTTATTTCTGACGCCCCAAACAATAGAACTGTGGGGTGCAGCCCCGGTCATCAACTTAGGTCTAACTACATCTAGGTTACATATGATATATATAGGTAAGTGATCAGACACAAAAACATCTTCATCAATACCTACACGAGCAATCGACTACACAGTGGTCTAACCACCTCCTACAGCCGTGTGCCTCGCTAATAAAGGTTAAGTGTTTGGGATCGTACCCCAACTTAATTGTATCGGCACAGACCCAGGATTGATCATTACAAAAACTTAGTAGCTCAACATAAAATAATTCGTGCGGATGTGCATTAAAATCGCCCATTATATATATGTTTTCCACATCTTGTGTCGCAATTATTGCACTTACCTCACTTAATAAGACCTCGGTGAACAAAAGCAGGTTTTCCAGTGAGTTAGTAGGCATATATACAGAAAACACAACAATAGTGCGACTACCCGCGACCGCTTTAATGGCCACTAACCGAGAGCTATTACAAGATATTACCGAGACAGACTCAAAAACACCCTTTCTCCAGAGAATAGCCACTCCTCCGTACGGCCGTCCCTTCAGCAGCCCTACTGAAGTGTCTACAGCTGATCTACCGGTATATTCAAATTCAGGGCTTATCATTCCTAACATTGATATATCATGCGGTAGCAGCCAAGTCTCCTGCAGGCATATCAAGTCGGACGAATCACATATTTTTCTAATATTATCAACAGATCTTTTTGCAGATTTACAATTAAAACTAGTTATTTTTACATTATTTTGACAATCCATAATTAAATTTTAATCTAAGTAACTGTACGGGCCTCTTTATTAGTCCTGTACATAAAATGTACAAAACGCCTAAAAGTAATACCACCAGGCCATAACTGGCCATTTAAAAACATCTACTTATGTTTAGTTACAAATAATTTGTAAGCGTTATACTTTTTATAGGACTTGATGTTTAGCTTTTTTAAAGACACACTTTCGTTAGTCTTACTTTTTATGTAGCTAATAATGTCATCATCAGAGGCCTCTGTACTCAAATTCGATATTAATAACGGGACTTTAATATCTGCCGCACGGAATTTACTGTCCGGTACAATAGAAGCACGACCTTTTTGGCTTGCAAATGTATAAGTTTTCGAACGCGAACGTTTGTTTTGCACTAGTGTCCACTCATTATCACTCGGTTGACTTACCATAGGTTTAGTGACAATCTTATCACAATTACCTATCGACGGCATACTATCACATAGCACTGATTGCTGGAGATCACTCGATGTTTTTGCAGCCGCGGCGGCGCACAGTGGACTGAAACGGGCCGGTATAGGACTTAGCATTTAAAAAAAAGTTTCTTTTTCTGAAATTTTAAATATTGTGTTGGATTTATCTATTGATTATAAGTAATTATTTCTATGAGGGTCGTTCAGATAACTTAGTATTTTCGGAGTTATAAATATCCGTAGTAATTTTGTATGAAGCAAAAGAAAAAAATGTGAAAATCTCGAAATTCTCACATTTTCTCAAAGAATTGACTATACGTATGCATAGTACGTATATTTGTCCTATTTTAGCGCCTATTCTCGGGTTGCGATTTTCTGCGATTTGGTCGCAATTTCAAATTTTGTTCTTTATTCCACACCACCATAGAGGTTAAGAACTAGGCGCGTTTTTTTTATGTAGTGGTCTCCCCTTTAGGCCTAATCCACTAAGGACTAATAAAATAAATAAATAAATAAGTAAAAATCACAATCACTACTGGCCACTGCACTGTTTTAATTTAATCACTATCAAGGGTATCCACATTAACGAATGCAAAATTTTCATATTCGTCATCATCAAATGTTTCCGCTTGTTCAAATACTAATAAACTTTGTGCTTCTACTGACAAAGTTTTATGTTTTCTGCGAAGTTTGTGACGTTTCGCTGAGATGAGTGGATCAGAGCTGGTCAATAAATTATTTAAAATGTGTTCATTTGTAGTTTTTCTACTGCATTTCCTGGAATGGTGTTGGCGGTACCTACGAAAGTCTTTATTTCTAGCTTCAGCAGCTTCTTCAGATAGCTGTCCAATTGGTATTAGACCAAAACTTTCAATAATAGCTGCACCATGCATAAGAACTTTATGAACACTTGAAGGCATATAATACTGGGCACGCCACTATTGCGGCGGTAAGTCCCCTCTTTGAGGAGTGGATAGAGAGGCGCCACGGCGTCCTCACCTTCCGCCTGACGCAGGTTCTCACCGGGCATGGGTGCTTCGGTGGGTTCCTGTTCAGGATAAAGCGGGAGGATACGTCCGGGTGTTTCCATTGCGAGGATCGTCTGGAGGACACGGTGGAGCATACGGTGGAGGTATGCCCTGCATGGGCGGAGCACCGCCGTGTCCTCGTGGAGGCGATCGGCGGCGGCGACCTCTCGCGTCCGGCCCTGGTTCGAGCCATGGTACGGAGCGAGAGGGAATGGGAAGCCGTTACCTCCTTCTGCGAAGCAGTGATGCTCGCGAAGGAGGAGGCGGGGCGCGTGAGGGAGTGGCAGTCTCTGCGCCCTCATGCCCCTAGCCGCCGCAGGAGGAGACGCCCCGGGCGTCGGGAGTCAATTGCGGACTCCCGGCCACCGTAGGCGCGAGCTTGCGGGTGGCGAGCAATGGGTGGCTCGCCGCCCGGTAAGGACCAGGCTCGGGTCGACGGCGCGCAGTGTTCCACGCGCGCCTCAAAGAGATGTCAGCAGCAGTGTAGGGGTCTACTAGGACCGATGCCTGCCGGGGTCGCGTGATTGTTCGAAAGAGATACCGTGACCCTGGCACATGGGCAACTGATGGAACACGGGTGGGTTTTAGTCAGTAAAAGTCTGACACGCCCTCCCGCTCCGCCCAGAGCGGGAGAAGTCATTTGATGATTTCCCATCCTGAAAAAAAAAAAAAAAAAAAAAAAAAAAAAGGCATATAATACCAGCTATATAATTCAAAATACAGTTGCATGGTCACTTGAGCATATTCGTGAAATTTCGCTGTGTCAATGTGGTAACCTGATGAAATTGCCTCTAAAATGATTGCAAATCGCCTTATTAATTCTTCACTAACACCAGTTATCTCAGCAGTCATGTTTGGATTTGCAAAAAATCTTCTAGCAGTATTTCCGTCATTCGTGGAGCCGTGCCCTTGTTTAACAACATCAATCAGAAGTCCCATTCTATTTTTAAAAGCGTCTTGTATGTCTTTCTTTCTTCTTTCCATGATGCACTTGTTGTCTCCCTTTACCGTCCATGTCTGTTTCGTTAATCTGTAGGCTATATGCAGAATGCATTCCATCATTCGTATCCAGGTATGCAATGATGACAATCCGTATTTACAGAGATCTGGATCAGTCGGTTTTGATGCAATTAAGGGCAAATTATTCATCTCTGTTGGAGTGGCTTTACAAATGTCGCATCTCTGAGATGAAGTATCACATAAAATTGATGTTGCTTTTCCATATATCATAGTCATTAATAAAGAGTGTGAAATTTTTATTTCTCCAACTTCTGTTTTCACTAAATTTACAATCTCTTCCTCAATAGCACTTTTTTCCCGCAATATCGTTATTTTATTTTCTTTCACAAATTCGAAAAAGATTGGACGACACCAGTAAGATGAATTTGGTGAATCGTTTTGCCAGATAACTTGTTCGCCGCACACTAATTTTATTGGCACTAAACTACCCATAAATATGCTTTTATCGTCAAGTTGACTTTCTTGTTCATCGTCTGTTTGCATTTTTGTTTGTAATTGGCTTGATTAGAAGTACCGTCAAATCCCCACTTACTGATTAGTGTAAATTCTTTACAACTTCTATCTATGACGAGTGACGTCATTATTCTTGTTATCGTTGTATCCAACAGAGCTTGTAACTTTATTTTAGCTGAGGTTTCTGTCACTGTAATAACATCTTTTGGTGGATAGCATTTCTGTTTCGCATGTTGCACTTGATAATAAGATGGAAATATGTTACTGTCTTTTTCGTTAACACTTTTTCATAAAGTATTGTATTGCCACTTGGTCAGCTTAAGTGATAAAAATAACCCTAAAGCCTCATCCGGAGAAAACACAGGTTTTGTTTCTTTAACAGATATGCACTTTTTAACTTTTTTTACATCTTGGGGATTCTTTAGTAAATGTTCTAGTATTTGAGCAACCTCCTCATTCCCATCCACTTTCAACTGCTCAAAATATGCATAATTTATTTCGTCCGAAGATAAATGAAAGTTTTCTGCACGTCTTTTTTTCTGTTTAGGCGCTAATTCACAAAAAGGTTTTCTTGGGCTTTGTTCGGTGGAGACACCGACAGAAACTTTTGATGGTGATACATACTGAGTTGATGTACTCGGTGCTGTTTGATCTTCATTACTGCCTATTAAACACTTAATAAAGTCTGGCCATATTATGTTTTCTTGCAACCATTCACTATTTTTAGTTCTGAATATATTTTCTTTACGATAAGCGTTTTCCCATCTTCTATTTAAATTATAACAACATTTTGCACAAAACAACTTTAAGGTCTTTTCGTGATCATCACTTAATTCGACTAAAAATTTAGACCTTATCTCACTACACAAACTGTCATTATTTTTAATACTGCCACTGTTTTTTAAAATAACGAAAAGATCAAGGTTTGTCACTAAATTTTCAAACATTTTCACAAATACAAAATAACAAATAAGTAAGTAATGAATGTGTGGGGGTAGTGCGTCTATTATGGTGGGTAATAGAACACTGAAGCACGTTTGAATGCAACCGAACATTCCGTAGATACCCTATCGTTGCACCAATCACGTTACGACACGTCATAACTTGTTGTTGCGCTCGCGCACTCTTATCCCTTGATTCCCGGAAATAAGTCTCAAAACAAATTACGTCATACCTACCTATGGTGGTGGAAAATTTCGAACACTGTTTTTTTTTTAAAGAACTAAGTAGGTGTTGAGGTTTTCAGGCCGTTTAGTATACATTATTTTCAATTTCAATTTAATTGGAATAAATTGCTTAACTAAAATAACATGACTCTTCATACAAATTTGATATGGCTATATCTCCGAAAGAACTCGTTAAATTAAAAAAGTCAAAGAATAAAAACATTTTAAATTTATGCCTAGATACCAAAAAAATACATTTGATCTCTTGAGACCCAACCTTGTAATCCCAGCCCACTGTGCGGCGGCGGCGGGCTCACTGGCGATGGTCACCCGCTTGCCAGAGGTGGGGGAATTGACGAGCGTGTGCGCACTGGTAGCCGAGCCCGGTACACTAACTGATTTGTGTGAAACCGCGGTGCTAATCGTGGCCTCCACGCGCGCTAATTGTTGCGCTGTCCCGCTCTCGCATAGACAGCTCTCATCAAATTTGCACATCATGCAGTCGGTCTCCCTCGCTTCCTTCGGAACCGCAGTATTTGTTTGGGTCTCCACGTTCTCGCAATGCTCTGTCGTTGTGTTATGCCCTTGCAAGATAGAGAAGTAATTCAGCTACTGACTTGTGTTGATGACGCACCTGTAGCCGAGAGTTCGTTCACTTTGCAATCAGCTGGGTATTTTATAGGTAAATATTGTAATCCTATGGGACCACTGTCTAGGGTAAAGCTGTTTTGCAAACATGCTCCTCTTCTCACGTTTATATTACCAGTAGGAGGAGTATCGTGTATTAAAGATGCTTGTTTAAGACTAGTCACCTCTAGTTGAAGTGATAGAAATTGCTCCTTCGATATTGTATTTTCTTCTAAATTGCTGATTTGGTTTTTCAATTTTAAAATGTCTTTTAGGAGGCATGTTACATCCACATGATCAAAAGTGACCGGAGGGAGTTTACTCAGGTCCTTCGCCACAAATATCGGGAATAATTCAGAACTGGTACCTTTCATGAGACAGATCATATCATCAAGATCCCTTGACATTTTCTTCTTTCCCTCCTTTCGGCGCACTGGCATTTTCTTTCCACTAGGGATAGATTCAAAAAGCATAGTCTTCGCCCGCACAATGTCCTCAGCAGAGAAAGATGAACAACACACTTGATGCACACTTTGTTCATCCATCACGTCCAATACATTTCGTAAAAAAGCTAACAGTTCGTTGATCACAACATTTAGCAATTAGCACACTTCACAGTATGAGACGACATTATTTTCAATTAGTCACCGCACCGCTATCGGTTACAACGGCATCGCAAACTCGTCCGCTACCTGTCGCGTACGATGCGAGACTGATAATGGGACAAATTAAAAATTATTGCATTGTCTTCGGTCCTTGACCAGTGTGCAAAGTTTTAAATTAATCCGACGTTTTGAAGGGTGTGAACATCACGTTGAAATATATATATACATAGTTAAAAATACATTTTTATTTCTTGAGCCGATCGTCGTTGCGTACTGTCGATGGCGTCGCAGGATAACAATTTTATACGCAATACGCCACAAATACGTACCTCCTTCCTATCTATAGTACGCCACGGGTATTGGCGGAATGAATCAAATTCCACGAATATCTCTAGAGAAAGCGATACTTTATTGGAACCCAGCTTTTGCCCGCAGCTTCGCCTGCATGAATATTGGAAAATATCTCACGGGAACGTAGTCCGGATTTAGAAGTAGTATTTATGTTCATCCAAGTTACTACTTAAACTATCTGTGTTGGTTGGTGGAGTCTTACCAGATGCAGCTGAATATAACTATTTTACATAGAGCTACTGCCTATTTGACCTAACCCAGTTACTGGGTATTACGGTAACTCTTGGTAAAACTAACATAACGACTGTCGAAGGTTATTAAATGAGAGTTTAGACCAACGACTTACGGTGCATTCCAAGTCACGGATGGGTCTTGGGACGTAAAGATGGGCATCCATCCACGAACCAATTGAAGCAAGCGTAGCTTTTAACCTGATCGATCGGCCCGTGCGGCTGTTATTATTTAGCCAGACAAATAAACATAAGCACAAAAAATATTTGTTACTATAATGTATAGGTTACATATGTACAGATGTCGCCGTTTCTGTGTTGTTATTAAATACTGTATTGCCAGAAGTTCGAAGAAAGGAATCTACAATTGCTACAAAAGTGTGTCCTTAAAAGAAAATAATCTTTGAAGGACACTCAAAAACTAGTTACCTACTTACACTTTCAAGGAACGTGTGGTTTTGTATATCTATTCAGGTTCCGAGACCACGTTAGCCTGCTGCAGAATAACATAATCTAACCGAACAAGTTTTTTGAGCACTCGAAGTCTCCCTCTCCCTTTCCGCTGCCTCCTTCTGCGACGTGACAGAAAGAGATCACCCGTCCCACGAAGCTGCGCCGCTGACTATAGAATGAATATAGCTGGCAGCGACAAGTCTGCTGCGACAAGACGCTTCCTGGAATGAGGGCACGGGCGGCGCGGCTGCCCCCAAGCTGCACATTCCGTAAGCGTAATCCACGCCGTGTCCTTCCAAAAATGGACATAGTGAGGACACCGAGCGTCTGGCTCCCTGCTTATACGATGCTTAAAGTCACCCAAAGGGTAATGGAGATGGCTATGCTTGGAGTTTCCCTACGCGATCGAAATCAGAAATGAAGAGATCCGTAAGAAAACCACCAACATAGCCCGAAGAATTGCCAAACTTAAGTGGCAGTGGGCAGGGCACGTTACTCGCAGAACAGATGGCCGATGTGGTCGGAAGGTTCTGGAGTGACGACCACGTACTGGAAGACGTAGGCGTTGGAAGGCCTCCCCAGAAGATGGACCAATGACCTGGTGAAGGCCGCAGGAATCCGTTAGATGCAAGAAGCACAGAACAGGTCGACGTGGCGGTGCTTGAGAGAGGCCTATGTCCAGCAGTGGACGCCTTTCGGCTGAAATGATGATGATGATGATGAATTATATTATAGGTAACATAATTTGATCTAACATTCAAACATGGAAACTTTCGCTTTGATAATATTAGTAGGATTCGTTTCGAAGCTATTTATCTACTTTATATTTAAACTAGCTTTTGCCAGCGGCTTCGCCCGCGTGGAGGTCGAAAATTATCCCGCGGGAACATACTACCGGGATAAAAAGTAGCCTATGATCTTTCTCAGGCTCTAAACTATCGGTGTACCAAATTTCATTTAAATCGGTTCAATAGTTTTAGCAGGAAAGCGAGACAGACAGACAGACAGACAGACATAACACAAACAACACACACATAAATGACAAATATCTGGATGACCGAGCTTTGCTCGGTATTTTTTGGAAAATTGTGTTTAAAATAATACTTAAGTACACGAATAAAACGACATTTTACGAAAATGAATCCTAGTTAGATCGATTTATCGCCCCCGAAACCCCCTGTATACTAAGTTTCATGAAAATCGTTGGAGCCGTTTCCGAGATTCAGATTATATATATATATATACAAGAATTGCTCGTTTAAAGGTATAAGATAAAAGGACGTACAGCTTTCCATTTTAATATCTTGATCTTAGATCTATTCTCTACCAGCGTAACTTCGTAGAAGTGCTTTTCTGCGCAGGGTGATTCAGTTTCATATAGGTACTGCATCCATGGTTACAGTTCGCGCATCCATGTGCCTGCTACCCTGTGAAAACACACACGTATATAAGGTCCGCATATGTAGGCAGTATATTGAGTAGTCTAACAAGACATAAGCCCTGAATAAAAGCGATAGCCAAAGGATAAGCTTTATTTCTTTCTTATTCAATTGTTCCATTCTACGTTCAACAAGTATCATACAATAAAAAAATAAAATCTTTTTGAATTGTTTTGTAAGGTATCATGATTTTCGCGACAATACCGTTTTTAGGGTTCCGTTGCCAAATGGCAAAAAACGGAACCCTTATAGATTCGTCATGTCTGTCTGTCTGTCTGTCTGTCTGTCTGTCCGTCCGTATGTCACAGCCATTTTATTCCGAAACTATAAGAGCTATGCTGTTGAAACTTGGTAAGTAGGTGTATTCTGTGAACCGCATTAAGATTTTCACACTAAAATAGAAAAAAAACAATAAATTTTGGGGTTCCCCATACATAGAACTGAAACTAAAAAATGTTTTTTTTCATCAAACCCATACGTGTGGGGTATCTATGAATAGGTCTTCAAAAATGGTAATGAGGTTTCTAATATCATTTTTTTCTAAACTGAATAGTTTGCGCGAGAGACACTTCCAAAGTGGTAAAATGTGTGTCCCCCCCCCCGTAACTTCTAAACTAAGAGAAAGACAAAACTAAAAAAAATATATGATGTACATTACCATGTAAACTACCAACGAAAATTGGTTTGAACGAGATCGAGTGAGTAGTTTTTTTTTAAAACGTCATAAATCGTAAACCGCAATTTACCTTACATTCAATCAACTGAAATATAAAAATTAAAAAATATATATTTTTTTAAACCGAAAATACCTACAGGTTTGTACGGAACCCTCGGTGCGCGAGTCCGACTCGCACTTGGCCGGTTTTTTTTATTATATCATAATCCTGGGTTTAAGTCGCATACAAAATAAATGCGTATTTTACTATTGTATTTGTTATATATGTTACGGCTAAAGGTGGGTGTGAACACAAACTTAAGATTAGCCGGCTAAACTTAGGTTTATCTTCGACGAGGTGTTAATGTTAGTTTCTTCTATCTTTAGCCGGCTATACTTAAGTGTAACTGGAGGCCCTTGGCTAAAAATGTAGAAGGAAATGCATGGTTAATACCCCGACTCAGAGTACCCCGACTCGGATAGGTTAGGTTAGAAGGCTAAGGCGGGAGCGAAGCGGAGCGGAGCTCCCGCCTTAGCCTTCGTGGTTATTTTTTTTTAAACCACCCAGAAATAGGAGCCCCGCGAAGCGGGGCTCCGTCAACCTTTCTTAGCGCAGGTGGCAATCAGTTACATACATATTAATTTTGAATACATATTAATCAAATAGATAAGCTTCAATTAACGGTTGATAGTTACATGGCAACTGTTATTTCTATTATGTATTTGATAAACAAAAATAAAACGAATTAACAAACGAGAAGTACTTTTATTAGGTAAAGAACACTACACACTTGTTGCGAGTATAAATTTAAAAATATCTCGCCAAAACCTTAGCTATTCGAGTGATATGTATTATATAGAACTAGATTTTGTCAGTGCATTTTCTTTGAAAATATTAAAACAAAAAGCTAGTCTATTTGAGTCAATTTTTTTACTGAGATAGACTAGGTATTGTTGAGTAATATGCATACACAAAAGCTCATTCATTAGAGTCTGGCTCGTGACTAAAATAGTATAGCCTTTGTAAATACGCTGCCGGCCCGGCGCGTCCATCGAATACATTTTTAGCCGTTTCGTTTCGGTTAATGTGCACATTAGCCGGATAAAGATGGAATATCACAACGCAAACTAACGTGATATCGAACTTTAGCTGCTTCTCGAAGATAAACCTAAGTTTAGCCGGCTAATCTTAAGTTTATGTTCACACCCACCTTTAGCCGTAACATATATATACAGCAGGTATACATCTAAACTTTCTGTACACCAAAAAAAAAAACATAACAAAAAATTAATACACATACACGTGTGTGTAACGGGTATAAATAAAAAAGAGATACAATATGAAACATGTCAACGGGGATTTAGTAGAGCTTTTAAAGCCCAAGGGGCCCTTCCTCACTAAAACTGGTTTGAAACTTTGGACGATTAAGCTTTATAGAGATGTCAGTGTGTTTTTGCAGACATATCTAGGTACTTACAATATCTGAACATTCTGAATAACCAGGTATTGTATACTAACAACTAGGTACGTAATGGTCAGTATAATTTCAAACTGTTTGGGGTTGAAACCCTCGGGCCGAGTGATCATAGTGTATTTATGGAAATAGCTCCATTTTTTTTTGGACGGCTGAATTTGTTACAAAATCATGTTCTGAATTCATGGTAACTTGGTTGCGCGATGCTCTTTGATACTCATAATGATGTATACAATGACCCTTCCATCCTGTAAACTCCTAAGGCGTACTTACATGTTACAAAAGCCCAGTCTCCTAATCCATAAAGAAACTGCTAATATTTCTACATGAAATTTTATTAAATCTAAAGAATCAAATTCTTGGAAAAATCACAAAATGTTCGAGGTTGAACATTTTTGTTTGGTAAAGACATAGAGATATAGATAGTTTCATACTGTTATTATCAATGCGAAAATAAGCTTATTTGTTTGTTACGTTTTCTCACGTAAACCACTGAACCGATTGTTATGAAGGCAGAGAGGCAGATAGTTGAATTGATGATTCGAATGGTTGTAGTCATGTTAGTAGATTTTTTGTTTTGTTATGATTACGAATCTTATTTTGAACAATAATACAACTTGATGCTGACTTGTAATCTGAAAAAAAAAATAAGGCAATTTGAATTTCACTGGCTAACTTTACGCATCCCAAAAATAATTAGGATAGCATGTACTTTGTCGAGAGAAAATTGTAATTTCAGCCGAAATACGTCCACTGCTGAACATGAAGCCGGGAGGCTTATTAAGCAAGGCAAGCACCGCCACTACGACCGATCTTGTGCTTCTTGTATCTAGCGGATTACTGCAGCGTCACCAGGTCGTCGTTCCATTTTGTGGGAGGCCTTAAGGTTCCCCCTATAAAAAGACAGGCACGAGAACATATCAACTCCTCTCAATCTCAACGCCAAAGGTTCTCTAAAAAGTGCCAATTGCCTGATGCTAGTCAGATGGAGTGACAGTTCACTTCAAGCTCAGTTCACCTATGTTTTCACGGTGAGATACTCAAGGTGAAGTTAGAAAAAAAAAACCGTCATATTAGATGACTTACTTTTAAAATGTGTTTGTAAGTTTTCTATTACAAAATTAGAAAACTAATTCAATCTATACTTATAATAAAACTGTAGAGAGGTCAATTCTGTACAATGAAAATATATTCAAAATTAATATTAGAGGATGAATGGTGATCGATACTGATGCCAAAAATGCAATCAGTAAATTTTTTGTCTGTCTGTCTGTATGTGCACGCATGGATCAAAAACTAATGAAGGGATTTTAACCAATCTTGGTACGATTGTAGTCCATACTCCTGAGCAGGTTATAGGTTATATAACATAACGCTAAGACACATAGGACCCGAGCAGTGACGATAAATTTGAAACAAGTCGGATGAAAATGCGCTAAAATCGAGCTAAATAAAATTAACATGGATTAACACATAGGCTACTTTTTATCCCGGTAGTACATTCACGCGGGATATTTTCCGCCCTCCACGCAGGCGAAGCCGCTGGCAAAAGCTAGTATTTAATAAAAAGAGGTAAAAAATTTAAATTCGTTTGCTACAAATCCAAGGTTGTAATCAATTTGTACGCAAATTAGATTTAACTTATTTATCGGCGCTTTCCCGCATACCGATATCCAATCAAACACGTTATTTGGTTCTGCTTACTTTCATTACACAATTTGGTTTTACAAGATAAATTATCTAGACGTGAATTTATTGCAGATTTTTAAAGCAGCTTGGTAATTGAAATTCCGCAGAATGGAGAACGAAAACATTCAAAAATTACTTTTCACACCACGACAAAAGACAAAATAAGACCCTAATAAATAGACGATCCCCATTAATTTAAGGACAAGAGAATAAACATATCGAGGTTGTAATTATTTTGTACGCCATGCAAAGCGGACCAGCAACCTAATTGCGTAACTTATATTCAACCACAACTCGAGGGTTTTAAAGGGAATTTCTGTTCCATTGCTTCTTGAGTTCGAAACTTTCTTCCGCACAGCAATGTAAATAAGGCAATGAACGTAGCTGAGCTGTCAAAATTAAAGGAATTGTGTCATTTTATGTGTGTTCAAAGCGTGCAAAAGACTTATGCTGAAATGTAATGTGGCTTTTAATTTTAATCTTCAGTGGTTTGTTTTCTCATAAAAAGGGAACGGTTAAGAAACAGAAATGTCTGTACGAAAGTTCTGTAGCTCGGCTGTTTTATATGTAAAAATAAATAGTATACACTTAGTCGTCAGTCATGGGACTTTTAGAATAAAATTTCATTAAGTTGGAAAATGGACCGGCTTTTGACTGTCGCGATCTCATTTGATACATTATTTATTCATCAAAGAATATTTTATTCTTTAGGGAAATCTTACGGTAAAAGACTGATAGGTTCACTTAAAGGTACATACTGACACGAGTTTGGGTTTAGTTTTGATTTTTCTGTTTAGTGACATCGATTTTTATTACAAAACTACCTTCTGCCCGCGACTTCGTCCGCGTCAAATTTCTTGCTCCCCGACCCATCCCGTCGCATGGAATCACCTACCCGTGCGAGGTCTTTGTATTCGTGACTTTTGTCTCCACGCAATTTTTTATTAAAACCTTCTGTGGCTTTCAAGGAACATACAAAAACAATTTGTCGAATTGGTCGAGCCCTTCTCAAGTTATGCGCTTACCAACATTAATTTTTATTTATATAGATATAATGATACATTGCATTTTATTGGACTCTCCTTTTGTTCTAGTGGTCGAAAACGCGACTATTGAGCGTGAATTCAAATTCTGGCTAATGCCTCTCATTTTGACAAGTCAATAAGATTCATTGCACTCTTTACGTTGTTGAGCAGTCACATCTTTCAAAAATATGAAGCAATGGATTATTAATGTCCTATTAGATTTTGATTGATAGTGTTATTGTTATTGGGTTTTCCAATGGTAAATTCTCAAGAACAGTTCGGGGTCTGGATTTGTGAGACCTCAATTGTGACTGACGTGAAGTGTGTATACGCCTCTGCCTTTATTTTTTCTGGATGGAATATCATCAAAAGACGGCTCTGGCTCTGGGCGAAGCGGGAGAACATGTCACAGTTTTATTGACTAAAACCCACCCGTGTTCCTTCAGTTGTTTGTGCCAGGGCCGCGGTAACTCTTTGGTACCAATACGCGACGCTGACAGGCATCGGTTCTAGCGGACCCCTTCAATATGTGCTGACATCTTATTGAGGCGCGCGTGGAACACAATGTGCTGTCGACCCGGGCCTGCCTGCCCTTTCGAGGAACACAAGCGCGATGTTATGTTGTTTTTCAAATAATAGTAGTACCTATAATCTCTTCGTTAATCTGCGCTGTAGGTATAATGACAAACAATTTAAGCCTGTTTGCTAATTAAGAGAGTTCACGACAGTTTGACGAACCCGGCTGTAACATTAACAAGATGAGTAATTAAACTTTTCTTTGATAATCCGGGTTCAAAAATATTTCGCTTCCGGGGTCAGACACTGTCATGATGAGATTATTTGTTAGTTTAAGGTTCACTTGCATGCGGTGTATCATCAGTAGCTTATAATGTTCCCACTGCTGGGATAGGTACAGGCCTCCTCTCGGTGAGAGGGAGTGGGCCATAATCCACCGCGCGGACCCAGTATAAGTTAGTATGTATATCTTAGGTCTATCTAGTACATATCCTTCTCTACTCACATCACGTTATTTTTTCCATAGGGGTAGGCAGGAACAAGGTACACGTGATATGTACCTACGATCCTAGTAACCATTCTTCCTTTGGCTTCTTCCGAGTTATTTTTCTGGGTCATACTTACACGTGCCACCAAAACCTGATGTAATATTCCGTTACGTCTAGAATACGCTCGAACTAGGATGTCCGTGACATATTATACCTTCTTCGTAATGTATTAAAAATAGTCGCACGTGACCTTTTCGGCTTATTGACTTGGAAATGACAGTGAAGTTCTGTCGTTCTCCGATAGTACATAGTACCTTCATTTGTTTGTATTATATAACATGTATTGGGTACATTTTTGCTGTTCTCTTCCGAGTTCCCGCCACGAACGCTCTAAAAATCTTGATCAAATAGTGCACTTTGCACATATGAAATTATTCATGAAACAGTGATTCAATGAGACTATATGAATTTAAAGAATTGTAAGCCTCTCACAAGGTGGACCGATGACTTCGTAAAGGCCGCAGGAATCCGCTGGTTGCGAGAAGCACAAAACCGGTCGAAGTGGCGGAGCTTAGGGGAGGCCTATGTCCAGCAATGGACGTCTTTCGGCTGAGATGATGACGATGAGAGAGTTGTATTGATAATATTATAAGTATTATATTACATATTTCTGCAAATACATACTTGATATAATCACAAATCATATTTTGTACAGCCTGGCACTGATCAGCAAATTAGTATGTAGCGTATAATGACTGTAACAGCTGCCCTATTGTATGTTTCTAGACGGTAATTTACACAATGGTCAAAAGTTGATAGTGTTCATACCACCAATGCACTATCACGACGCTGGCAAAGATCGCCCAAGATTTGACTTCCGTCAACTATCTAGGGACACATATTATATTACATTATAATAGAACGGAAATTGTGACGTAAACGAATTGATACAAATATTATGAGACGAAATGAAATGTTTATCTTGTAGTACGCAAAGCGTGATATTACTCATATTGTATATAGGTATAATACGTAGCAGTTCAAATAAATAATAAGTTCGGTCAACACTACAATGTAATACGCTGATTTTTTTTATAGATAAGGTAAAAAGTATATAAACTGATGTTTATGGAATGAGGGAGATAAAGAAAGATGGATGTATTGTGTGAAAGAAGAAAGAGCAGCAAAAAGTATTCACATCAAAAAATTCAAAACAAAAAAAACAACCGACCTCCATTTATTTTGGAAGTTCTTTTTAATCCTTTAATCATTTTTAATTTAAATATGTAAACCATGAAATAAATAGCTTTTTAATCCTCAATAATGTTTGTATTTTTCACTTTTCAGTTGTTATCACAGCTAAAAAGCCTTCACAGAAAAAAATGCATTTAAATAACGAAAATTTCATTAAAACCGGATTAGTCATTTTTGAGAACAATAAAGTTAAGTTATCCCCTAATTTTCCACCGTTACAGATGGAATATTTTCTTGATATTAATATGGATCACTGAGGCATGCCCTTTCCATCAAAACATGAATTTTCAAAATTGATTCACAATTGCCGAATTGCCCAACATACAGAAAAGTCAGTTAACGATGACTCTTATTAACCGACGAACCTTCCCATGGACGTAAAAACTGGCGGCGGGATTTTCTCGCGCAGTGGGTTTTAAACTGTCAAACCAAGCATTGAGAATCCAACAGAGTGCATCACAGCAAGTCAAAATTCGATCACTGTTGTTGTTCGATTTTCAACTTTCAGTGCTAAGCGGTGGGTTGAAGATCCCGTGCGCGAAAAATTTCCACCGCGATTTTATTCCGTGTGTACGTTGACTTTGAGATGTAAGAAAGAAAAAGCTTCTTAAAAAAAATAATTAAAATATCTTAGGATAACCAACACACCGTTATCTTATCCCAAACTAGGCAGAGCCTGTATTATGGTAACCATACAACTAATAAATATTCTTATATATTTCTAAATAGATAAATTACACCCAGACACAGAACAAATGATTGTGCTCATCACACAAAGATTTGTCCTGGGTGGGAATCGAACCCACGACCTCAGTCTTAGCAGTCAGGGTCACTAACCACTAGACTGTAGACCAGTCAAAATCACTATACCGATAATGGTGCCGAAACCAAAAACAAGTAAATTGGGTAAGGGTTGGCGGGTGATATTTTAATAGACGTACCCGTGATTGTGATACGTAAAGATTTATACTTGTACTTACTTAGATGTTACTTATCTTAAGTAGAGGGACCCATCATCATCATCATTTCAGCTGTAAGACGTCCACTGCTGGACTTAGGCCTCCCCCAATTTGGGGGGCTTTGCCATAATCGCCACGCTTGGCAGGCGGGTTGGCGATCGCAGTATGGTGGTTAAATGCATAAAGAACGCTGCTGCCCATTCTCTAGTAAGTCCCTTAGTCGCCTTTTACGACACCCACAGGAAGAAATGGGGTGGTGTTATTCTTTACGTCCGGCACCACACGGTACAGGGTGGAGTAGGAGTCCAGTAGAGGGACCCATATCGTGTGATTTCTTGTATACGTGTCCCAAAAGGGATAATATACTGAAACTGGATAGCAGCTTCCGCCGTTATAGTAATCCTTATATAGTAAGCCTATTACGTTCCCACTGCTGGGACACAGGCCTGCTCACTGTGAGAGTGAGTGGGCGTAATCCACTACCGGCCTAGTGCGGGTTGGTGAAGGTCATGCTGATTTCCTCACAATGATTCCCTTCACCGTTTTGAGAGCAGTGGTTATGAAATTATTTACACAAAATAAAGCGCCTGCCACTGAGCCACCTCTGCTCTTTACTTCTAGTAGTAAAGACATACTGTGAATAACATGTGTTCGCTGCCAGGCTAGACCCCCTACAATAGCATTTCAATAGCGCAGTTGAAGTTATGATGGTGGGGTCCAGGAGACAAGAAGTGGCTAGCGAAACTAGTCCGCCGTACGCGGAGCAGACAATACAAAGAGAACACTTAAAAATACAACAAAAGAACTTACCTGTGGTAGACGAACACCTGCTCTGGTGCCTACCTGGAGTTATGTATGTAAGTGAGTATATATGTATTGTGTTGTGACGTTATGAGTATTCTCCAGGTTACAAGCCGCAACAATGAGGCTGGAGGCAATCACAGCATTCGGTTTCCAATAGCGTCACTTTGCTTAACCTTCAAACTATTTCAACAAGATATATCCAAAACTCAACCCGTGTTATTTCACCAAATTGGGGTTAGTTACAATCAAAGCAATTGGATCAGGACTAATTGTCACAAACGGATCGATTTAAAAGGATTAATTTCAACAAACGCGTCGCGGGGTCCCAATACGGCGACGGACCTTTTCTAGCGCCAAAATCAAGAGAAGTGTCAAGTGTCAAAATCAAACTGACAAGTCAGATGTCATTCTGTTACACGTTTAGAAACGTAGGCGCATAAAGTAACTAATTTATACGGTCCGGAACAACATGTTCGTCGGACACTAAATGGATATCCTATGACATAATAGATAGAGACCATTTTCAGCTTCTGTAAACATCTTGTGGAGTTTCTTGGCCATTCTTCTCCATACGAATCTACCTTTTGGAAGGGGCAACTAGAATCAATTCTATTTTCATATAACTGTAGACGTTCAAAAGTGCCTTTTTTGGGCCTAATTGAAATAAATGCTTTGATTTTGACTTGAATGAGTTTCAACTCTTGCGTCCCACATTTCGAATCATATAGAAATCCCAAAATTCTATTCATTTTTAAACTATTCCGTAATATACTTCTTAATAGGTGTAACTTACGTTGATCTATCTTAAAATTCCTGTATAGGGTAGGTACACTCAAAGTAGGTAGTTAAGGATGGCGCGATCTAATCTCGTGGCGTTGCCGGCTTTGTCATTCCTCTTCAATTTGGCGCCTCTCGACGACCAAATTATATTAGATAATTGCTTTCTAACTATGATGATCAAGATTGTATAGATATTTCGTAATGCCCTAAAGCTTTATACAAACGAGCTTTGAGTTTGTTTGTTTACAATGATGAAGTTAATGAAGCTAAAGTGAGTAAATCTATGTATGACAGTCAATACGGGTAGTCCTAAGCCTGAACATCTGACTACAGTCACAACATGGGGTGTCGTGTTGTGGAGGTCAGATAGGCAGTCGCACCGTGAAAATAATGGAATTCAGTTGCATTTGGTTAGACTGGCAGCCGACCCTAGTCTAATAGGGAGCAAGCTAGGCAGAAATATATCCACCCTAATATTATAAATGCAAAAGTAACTCTGTCTGTCTGTCTCGCTTTCCTGCTAAAACTACTGAACCGATTTAAATGAAATTTGGTACACAGATAGTTTAGAGCCTGAGAAAGGACATAGGATACTTTTTATCCCGGTAGTATGTCCCGCGGGATAATTTCCGACCGCCGCGCGGGCGAAACCGCTGGCAAAAGCTGGTGAATAATAAATGATTCTGTAACTAAGCAATTTTATTTTGTTGAAAAGATATATTTATTTATTTTTTCGGCAACATTTGCGCTAATCGACGACGACATTTACTGAAAATGCGTTCCTTATTGCGAAGCATGTGTGGTGTGACTGTGAACGATGTCTTATAAACGGTTCAGTTTAAATGAAGATGTAGTGACAAAGAGTGAAAAGTGTATCATCATTTCAGCCGTAATACGTCCACTGCTGGACACAGGCCTCCCCAAATTTGGGGGGCCTTGCCATAATCGCCACGCTTGGCAGGCGGATTGGCGATCGCAGTATGGTGGTAAAATGCATAGAGAACGCTGCTGCCCATTCTCTAGTAATTCCCGTAGTCGCCTCTTACGACACCCACGGGAAGAAATGGGGTGGTGCTATTCTTTACGTCCGGCACCACACGAAAAGAGTATGCTTAGATGGTTTGTTCATGTTGACAGGATGAATGAAGGAAGGCTAACAAAAGATATATAAAAATAAAATAAAATAAAGTGATTACGAATTCTACTATCTGCCTTTGACACATATAAGCATTGTTTCTTACGCCTAAATGTAATAACGATATAAACAGATGTGACGCGGAAGTCGGTGACACGTAATTATGTTGCTGATAATATATTGAGATTAGTTGATATTTACTTCATGATTTATATTTTGTTTGATGTATGGCTGCGAGAAATACGAATGTGTGGACAAGTTTCAGATGTAATGGCGACGATGTAGTTTGAAAGTAAGGGAGTGGGTATGTAACTTGAGAAAAGCGTTTTTACGATAGTTACTAATAAAGTTTCTAAAGTAGTTTTTAAAATAAGTATTTAGGGTTTCGAGTTTTAAAACAACCTTATTAACAACATTATTATGCTATTTTTAAACTAGACAGGAATTATTGTTTAATAACATTTCTATGTTACAGGCCTGTCGACAGGCCTGTTGGTCTAGTGGTTAGTGACCCTGACTGCTATGCCGGAGGTCGTGGGTTCGATTCCCACCCAGGACAAATGTTTGTGTGATGAGCACGATCATTTGTTCTGTGTCTGGGTGTAATTTATCTATAATATGTATGTATTTAGAAATATATAAGTATGTTTATCAGTTGTCTAGTACCCATAACACAAGCTCTGCTTAGCTTGGGACTAGATGGTGTTGTGTGATAGTTGTGGAATATTATATTTATTATGTGTAGTTTGTCTGTGATATTCATTACCGTAAGATGGATGAAATGCATAGGTAGGTATTAAAGAGGAGGAAATTAAGTTTACCACCACGACATGTGACTAATTATCAAAGGCTTAACTTATTTTTTTGTAATTGGTTTTGGTTCAATAGTCAGATAGGTTCCTTCACTAAGGGAGGGCTTGTCTACCATGGTCGCAAGATCTGTTCGAAAGAGTTACTGTGGCCCTGGCATATGGGCAACTGAAGGAACACGGGTTGGTTTTAGACAGTAAAAGTCTGACGTGCCCTTCCACTCCACCCAGAGCGGGAGATGTCATTTGATGATTTCCCACCCACAAAAAAAGGGCGGGCTTATTCAATTTCAGGCCTCCAACACGACACGACTCTTGTAGAACAAATTCTATGAAACCTTCAAAAGAATTGGTCTAACAGAATGCCATCGCACCGTCGCGTCACGACTTCGTCAGAATGGGTCAGTCGTACTGGGCACTCACAACACATGTATTGTCATATTATGTATCTAAAACAAACAACCGTCTGAACGCAGTACGGCTACAACTTCGCTTCGGTGCCGCCGCAGTCCCGGCATCAAACGCTATAATATTGAAAAAGGTTTAAATGACACATTGATTTTCCGATTCCCGAATCGCTTAATTTGCACCACAGTGACCGCTGCCTTACAAGACATAACGATCGAAACAGAATGGCCACTGAAATATTGTGAAATATTTTCAGACGACGAGTTGATGTTATGTCAATTAATGTCACATTCATTGTACGTGTAATATTATAATATTCTGCTTTGAAGCTGTCTGCACCGGTAATGGTGCCAAAATATAGGAAATATGCAGGAGAATAAAACTGGAAAATTAGCCACGCAAGATAGATAATAATGGGTACTCTCGAAATATCATTCTTGTGTTCACTATGATACATTATATTATTCATTGTTATCCTTGTTCAATAAAGACCAACTTCCATAAAAAAAATCATCCCCTATTTAATCCCAATAGGGGGCGGTTTTTCAATTTTCCACCTTTAAGGAACTCTTATGCAATTTGATTTTTCTCGATTCTATGACTAAAAGCTAAACTCAGCTTGGAATCAAAATAATACAAAAATATTTCGTTGTAAGATTTTTACAATTTGTTAGACAGACAGTGATGAGCGTCAAAATACACCCCTGGGCGGGTAAATCAGGAAGTAAAGATTGTATGCGAAACTAGGCTAAAGTTTTTTATAAATAACTGCCTGCAGCGTTTCCTGTGCGGAAACTTTATAGTTTTCGACCCTGAAAAATAGCCTACGGGCCATGATCATGCCAAATCTGCCGAAGGTTTTTTCTTTTCTCTTTGCTATTATTTGCTTGATAATCATGAATGTTTTATTCCTGTAATCAAGTTTGTATTTACACGTCTAGTATATTTTTTAAAATTATTGTAGATGAGTATGGCGTTTCCTATCTGAATACTCGGAGAAGAAAGGCCGACAAACTCAGAGGTCACAGTCTCTTTTAAAGTCCAGATATAATCTTTGTCAGATCAAGTGAAACCAAGTAAATTGGTGTCTGAAAAGGTCTTTTGAGGAAATAACCACACAGTTGAGTGTACCTGTCCAGTCAGTGCACGCATTAGTCAGTAATTGTGCAGCTTAACTTAGAACATAATGAGCACAACGATTCGAGGAACAATACCAAATAAAGGACATTTGATTAGGCCACAAAAAGTACTAAAAATGGTAAAAGTATATAGTACTTATATCGTACATTCAAAATAATTAAAATAACTTAAGAGCCGAAACCATTTGCAGTCAAAAATAGGCCAAATTCACGCACGTGTACATCTTTTGTGTATCTATGAAAACCATCTAAATACAAATTAGAATTGATTTAGGAAACTTCTTATTTAATAACGAAGCTTATTATTTTGTGAAAAGACGGCTGTTTCTGAAACTTTGTGTTTAATTTTAACTTTAAAACTTTCAAGAATAGCTTTAACAGTTTTAATTATTGTTTTGCGTGAACTGTCTAACTATTTATTAATAGAGTTAATTGCTGAACGAGTGTTGAATTTTCTTATGTTAATGAAGTGTTTATAAATATTGCTGTTAACGTGGTTCTTAATCAAAGTGTTTGACATTTAATCTTGACATTGATATCGTAATCAGCTTTCCACTGCTGGGACACAGGCCTTCTTTCCGTTAGAGGGAGTGGGCCGTAATCTACCACGCGGGCATAGTGCGGGTTGATAAATGTGACGTCTTCGAATTTTTGGTTCTAGGACATGCCGATTTGCTCACGATGTTTTCCTCCACCGTAATAAAGCAGTGGTGATGAAATAATTAACAAAGTATAAAGCTGTATGTACGTAAATATGTTTGGGTTTGAACCTACGATCTACAACTCGTAAGTCGTGGCCGTTACCGCTAGGTCACCACTGCTCACGAAAATTTTACCGCCATTGTTAAAAAAATAAATAAAGGAAGGGCTTGAAATAAAGGAAAAGGTTTTCTCTTAACATATCAATGTCAACAGACGAAGGTCTATTGTATGACATCTGACAGCGTATTTGAGGCGATATGACAGTCAAAGTAATATGGAATAATATCCTTCTGAACGTACGAGACCCATAGGCCCTAATATCATCTAAATCAGTTCAACCATTTTAACAACCATAACCTGGATTAGGACATATAATATTTTTCATTCCGATATTCCCACTGGGTCGAAACATATGCAGGCGAAATCGCGGGGCAAATTTAGCACATATAATAAAGAACATAGTTTACACTTTATCACAACCTGTTCTACAACACACGTAGGTAGTTGTTGCTAATCCTTATTGATTGACTGCAGCGTCTAGAACAGTCTATTCACTGTTTCACGGAGTGTAAATCTACTACAGAAGGCTCAGTTCTACACGAAATTGAAAGCTAGATACCACCTCTACTATCAAAAAAAAAAAGTCATTTATTCAAACTAGGCAGCACTTTTTGAACGTCAAAGTTACACAAGACAGTCCCTCCAAAACGCCCGCCCTTCGACACTTCCTAGTGCTTTAGCTGGGAAGAAGAAGTGGCGGAACAAACTCCCCAGACTTAAGTTAGAAGAACTTGATTCTATACAATATTGTTTAAGTAATTAATATTATAAAACAAAACATACATTATTCACCATATGTCAGCTAGCACACGCCAATATACCACCAACAAAACACTGAAAACTAAACTCAAGCTGAAATCCATACTAATATCCACACTAATATTATAAATGCGAAAGTAACTCTGTATGTCGGTCTGTCTGTCTGTCTGTCTGTTTGTCTCGCTTTCCTGCTAAAACTACTGAACCGATTTAAATGAAATTTGGTACACAGATAGTTTAGAGCCTGAGAAAGGACATAGGCTATTTTTTATTTTATCCCGGTAGTATGTTCCCGCGGGATAATTGCCGACCTCCACGCGGGCGAAGCCGCTGTCAAAAGCTAGTAAATAATAAAACAAAATCGTAAACAGAACTTAAAACGTAAATAAAGCCTCCAGGCATAAAGGGCGTGCCCGCTTACATATTCAACGATGCAAATTGATACATACAGCTAAGTTGAAGTTACAATAGTTAAACTAGGACCTCCGGACTAAAATAAAATAACAGTTAATACAAGTAACAATAACAAAAACCATGGTCAGCAAGACGACCAGTCACCACAAGCAGCACCCGTTCACGAGCATAACGCAAAGGTCAGCCACTACCCCCCTCGCCATATCTGAGGGAAGGTGGTAACCCGACCCCCGACGCTACCGCAAGCAGTGACATCTAAGGGAGCATGACGAACTTGCTGCCGGTTGGTCAGACAAGAATATTATGAACAGCTGACGAGGTCGCTAGCTAACTACATGTTGCAATACAACTCATTTCAAATCATTGTAATGAGTAGATTATGTCCACAAATAAATGAAATTAAAAGAAAATAAAAATAAATTAACAAAATCAGTTAAATAAAAAATAAAAAAACAATTATATGAACTACCCATATAAATTGTCGGTAGGAAAGCTAATTCTGGATTGAAAGAACATAAACATTGTCTTGAGTTAATCACAGCGACCAATTACTATTCTTATCGTTTAAGTAGTCGTTGATAGAATAGTACGCCTTTGAACAAAGGTTGGATTTTACTTTAGCTTTAAACTCATTAAACTGCAAATCTAGCAAAGCAGAGGGAAGCTTGTTATAAAAGGTAATACCAAGACCAACAAAAGAATTATGAACCTTATGAAGCCGCTGAAAGGGGGCTCGTAGTTTGTCCTTATTTCTAGTATTAATATTATGAAAATCACTGTTTTTAGTGTACAAGTGTATATTTTGCCTAATATATAAGATATTGACGAAGATGAATTGTGATGCCACCGTAAGAATACCAATATCTTTAAACAAATCTCTCAGAGAAACTCTTGCACCTAGTTGGTAAATCGCTCGAACAGCTCGTTTTTGAAGAACAAAAATATTTTGAATGTCCGCGGCTTTGCCCCACAGCAGAATGCCGTAGGACATTATGCTATGAAAATAACTAAAATAGACTAATCGAGCTGTATCGATGTCCGTGTACTGTCTAACTTTCCTTACGGCGTAGGCGGCCGAACTGAGCCTTCCCGTTAGGCTCAGTTCGGCCGCCTACGCCGTAAGGAAACTATAAATAAAAAAACTATAAAAACTATAGATTGGATCTTAAGGATATACCTAATTTAAAATTGGATGATCAAAATATTGTTGGTTAAAGTTATCTATGTAGATGAAAAAAGCAAAAGAATTTCCACATTCTAATTTCAAGAATAAAGCGGACATCTTGCTCAAACCGACAACGTAACGGCGTGCAGTGGGTCCACTTACAGTCATCGTCAATAATATCGGGACCAACCGGCTGTTATAAACGATCTAAACAACTATTGAAAATTAAATATTAACTCAATTACACAGGGAATGTTTCAGAATGAAGACAGTACACGACAACTGTCATTATGACAAGAACTTTGTTGAATTGGGGTAAAGTTTAATTTTCTTAGTTGTTGAGATTATTTTGAACAGTCTGTACGGTGCAAGATCATTGCTCATTAAGGCTCTCGTACGATGTGACGGCGCGACGAGACTATAGTAGAAAATATGATATGCAAACTTTATGGAAATACTTCTACTGTGAATTTCCGTGATAAAAAAGTTAAAGCGTATCTTCTAATTCTCTCTTTATTCTTTGTCCACCTGTTGGCGTCGCGTGACTTCCTAATGAGAAACGCGTGAGAGATTGTAATTTTTCTCGACGTTTCTCTACTTACGCAAATTGTTTTTGTTCACCTGATGGATGTACGTGAATGTCTAATAAAGTCTTGTTGATGTAGTTCATGGCTGTGTTCTATGGCTATTCAAGATGGCTGCAAAAAAGTGGATAAATATGTCTACTTAGATACCGCGTTTTCAAAAGCATTTGTTTCGTCGGTCTAATGGATGCAAGCGCTATTTCTGAGCATGAGATCAGGACCCCGTGCGCTTGCAACGAGCTCGATTCCTCGATTGCTAGGGCGGGCAAAGTGTTGTTCTTCTTAGCTTGTCGACAGCAATCTAAATAGAGTTAGCCCAGAATTTGGCACTGGCAAAGTGTTATTTAATGGGTTTTCTATCTGGAATTTCTCAGTGGCAGCTTAGATTCTGGATTTTTTTTAGTAATGGCAATAGGCTCGCCGCTTATCACATGGGACCTAAATTTAACTGGCGAAATGTGGGTGTAGGCACTATAAAGTACACCTCTGCCCAACCCTTCCGGGAAAGAAGGCGTGATTTTATATTTTGTTATGTCCAGTTAATTTTGCGTTTAATAAATTGACAGAAAGTGTTACTCCCTATCACGGTTTCTTCAAAGTTTTTAAACCAAGAATAAAACTTCCATTTCTGATGACAACATACGTAATATTTCAGCCCACACTTGGTTTCAAATAAATTGTCTCCCAATCAAAACGATTACAAATAGTGTCAATCAACCGGGTCAGGTCAGGAGCTGCTGACGCTGTGACACGCCCCCGCAGTTGTCACAGCATTGTGACGTCAATCAGTCTATTGGACCGAGCCTACCGTCTGGCTCTTAATAAACTTGCAGTAAACATGCTACCGCAAATGCACTTTGAAACAGCGACGCAAAGGAAAATGACGATCTAGGGGGCCTACTCTCTAAGTCTGTCAACAAAGACAGAGGCCCGTCCGAAAATTGTTCGATATTTCCGAATGAACTCTACTCCTGATTAACTTAAAATTTTCGGACAGGAAAAACACACTAGAGGGGCAATTCTCGTAAATTTAAACGTTTGCAGTCTGATCTGTCTGTCAAAAATACCTCGAATTTTTGACAAGTTTTTGACATTTGAATGTCGCCGAGATGAGACTGCAACTATATTTTAAACGTAATTAATTATGAGATTGGCCTTCAGGACTAAGCATAACTGTCAAATCGTGTTGACATTCATCTTATCGGACGGTAATACGATGAAGGAAAAGCTTGTAACTTTGGATTTCTTGCTTAGACAGTAGGTAGACTCCGAGATACATTTGGTATTTGGTTTTATGAAAATGTAGTATAGAATCTAAACTAATATTGTAAAGAGTGAAGATTTGATTTTTGTATGTACCTATTATTGCTACGCTTTCATGCTAAAGCGGATGAACGGATTTTAATGAAACTTGGCACATGGGTGGACCATGACCATGATTAGGGCACAAGATACTTTCACCTTGATTTTCCTATGGGATCGAGACATATGTTGGTGCAGGGCGCAGGTAGTACAATGAATGATGAAAATGAGTAGCAGCATCACTAATCGCCTTCTAAAGGCTGACGCAGATTTGGGCGGCCCAAACCACATTGCAAAAATCCTCATACATGACTGTCAATTAATTATCACACACTACTGCTTAGAACAAGAAAACGTTAGAAAATTTGAATTTCACAGGAAATTATAGGCTCGAAAACTTTCAAAGTTCCGAATTCGAAGAACAATCATTGAAGTTTCCCTCCGTTCGGTTATATC
Organism: Aporophyla lueneburgensis; assembly: GCA_932294355.1. NCBI lineage: Eukaryota > Metazoa > Arthropoda > Insecta > Lepidoptera > Noctuidae > Aporophyla > Aporophyla lueneburgensis. The sequence goes on along the minus strand of OW028748.1, from coordinate 8,663,100 downwards.
ACCTAGAGTGCATAGGTAGGTACATGGCCGAAAAATGTTCCATTGTAAGCAATTGTTAATCTGACCATAGACACAGATCTCGTCACCCACAAGAAACACATGTGTGCGTCACACAATTTGATTATATTGCTCTAGAATTTGTATATTTCACATCTACAGTAGGATCAGCCTTTTTTTAAAAGTTCACCACATTCCGCCATGTTTGTTTACGTCTGACGCGATACCATTTGATATTTCATCATCGTCATCATCTTTTCAGCTGAAAGATGTCTTTTGCTGGAGGTAGGCCTCCCTCAATTTGTAGGGATTTGCCATAATCACCATGCTTGGCAGGTGGGCCATATCATCTTGAACATTTAGAGGGACCAATAAGTTAACGTAATTGATTCACATTAATTGCTGATAGTATTTTGGTACCCAAGAAATAGGAAAAGAAATCGAGGAAGACAATTTCGAAGATGGGAAGATGAAATAAAAATTATAGCAGGGAAAACATGGACTAGGAGAGCGCAAAATAGAACAGAATGGAAAGAGATGGAGGAGGCCTTTGCCAAAGTTGGGCAAACAGACCGGGTTGTTGGTGTCACCGACTCGTCAGAGTCATTAGATTAGGAGTTCAAATTATGTAAATTTCTGTGTCTGAATAAAGGCTTATATTATTATTTCCTTTATTACATTTAAATACATATAGATTACATTTTTAAATATTAAAATATTTAAAAAAAAATATGAAAACATTTAAAAATATAAAAAATAGTAGCCCACCGGTATCGGGAATAGGGTCCAAGCCACCGGTGGTCAGGGCTGCTGAGAGAGGAACCTCCTAACAATACGCGCCGTGTCCAGAATTACTGCTTTCTGTATCAGGCCCTTGATCCAGCTGCCTAACGAGAGCCTCCTGAGATGTTGATCGAGGCTCTTAGCTATTATGCCATTGGCCGTAACGACTATCGGCACAATGACTGCTGTATCCACATCCCACATGTCGACAACCTCGCGAGCCAGGTCAAGATACTTTATCTGCTTATCTTTTTCAGCTTTCACGAGGTTCTCGTCATGCGGTACTGCTATATCAACAATCATTGTGCGACGCTCTAATCGATCTATCACCACTATATCTGGCTTATTGGCAACAATAGTCCTGTCAGTGATGATAGATCGATCCCAATACAACGTGATATTACCATTTCCGAGAACTGGGTCGGGCAGGTACCTATAGTATGGTACTTCTGATTCCACAAGGCCGTATTTCAGAGCAAGTTGCTGGTGGATAATCCTGGCTACAAGGTTGTGTCTATGCAAGTAGTCTCCGTTAGCCAGACTAGAACAGCCAGAAATAATGTGTCGGATTGATTCCCCCGGACGGTGGCATGCCCGACAAATGTCAACCGTGCCATCCTTCACAATATATTTCCGGTAGTTGTTCGTCATCATAACTTCGTCCATAATTGCAAAAACAAAACCTTCGGTTTCTCCAAATAGATCTCCGAATCGTAACCAGGATACGGACGCTAAGAGGTCTACATCAGGTCCATGTAGGACCCGGTAAAAGCGTCCGTGAAGCTCCTTGCTTTGCCATACTGCCTTGCGATCATTAGTATCTAATACTTTAGGTTTGCGCCAGTTCTCGTTAGCCAAGGAGAGCGGGGTAAGGCTCTTGTCCACTGAGACCACATCTCGGTGCATCCCCACGTCAGCGTCTAGGAAGTATTCCCTGAGACTGCATACCTCACGGTTGTGCAGGGTCTTAGCATTCAAGAAACCTCGACCTCCGCACTTCCGCGGGATATACAGTCTCATTACCGATGACCGTGGGTGATGCATTCGATTTGCGGTCAGCAGTGTGCGGACCCGTCTATCCAGGGCGTCAAGTTCCGTCTGAGTCCATTTGAGTATGCCGAAAGAGTACATCAAAACCGGCATGACCCAGCCGTTGAAGGCGCGCACCTTGTTTCCGCCTGATAAAAGACTTTTTAATACTTTATTCAGGCGGCCAAAGAAGCGCTCCCTCAACGATTGTTTCATGTCAGCAGTGTTAATACCTAACGCTTCCGACATACCCAAATACTTGTATGTTTCGATTGAGGCAAGGGATCTTAGGTGTATGGAATCCGAGAGTTGGGTTCCCTCGGATTCCACAATCTCCCCTCGCTTTACATGCATGACCGCACATTTGTCCACACCAAATTCCATCCTGATGGCGCTACTGAAGGTTTCAGTTACTTTCAGTAGCTCCATCAGTTGCAAATTGTTGGGGGCAAAGAGTTTTAGGTCATCCATGTACAGGAGGTGAGATATAACCTGACCACCTTTCCTCAATCGATAGCCTATACCTGAATCCTCCAGCAGTGTGCTAAGAGGATTCATGGCTAGGCAGAACCAAAGTGGACTCAAACTGTCGCCCTGGAATATACCTCGCTCGATCCTTATCGGTTCGCTGTTCCTCTGGATATGTCGACATCCCGGATAGCGAAGGACTGTTCTCCACTGCCCCATACATGACATCAAGAAGGTGCACAGCGTTGTATTTACTTTGTACAACTCCAGCACCCTCTTGAGCCAGGTATGTGGCACCGAGTCATAGGCCTTCTTATAGTCTATCCAGCATGTCGACAGATCCCTTCGGGAACGACGAACCTGTTGACTAATGGTCATATCGATAAGGAGCAGCTCTTTAGTACCGCGGGACCCGTTCCTACATCCATTTTGAGAGACAGACAAGATCGAGTTTGTGTCAATATGATTGTAAATTTTAGCTCTCAAAATGGATGTAAGTACTTTATAGACCGTCGGTAGACAAGTGATCGGTCTATAATTTTTGGGTTCTGCGGTACTACCTGATTTATGGAGCAGGTGGGTTATCCCTGTTGTTAAGAACTGGGGCAACGACCCTGACTCTAAGGCTGACTGGAACTGAGATGCCAAGCGAGCGTGCGACTTTTGAATCCACTTGATCCAAAAATTGTGCAGTCCGTCTGGCCCTGGAGATTTCCAGTTAGGCAACGGACGGACTGCACAAGCGACATCTTGGGGGCTGATGGTAATTGCCCCCATTTCTGTTATTTGAACGCACGCTCGCTCGATCTCCCTAGTCCAATCACCTTCGGTGTGATTGACAGGCACCGACCAGATGTTTCGCCAAAACGAAGACATGGCGTCATCATCCGGAAGGGGCGTGTCAGCCACACCTTGGTCCGGTCGCTCCCAAGCTCGGTAAACCCACCTTTCATCGCTTTGGAATGTGTGATTCTGGGTGTACCGCTCCACCCTCCGCCGATACCGACGAATACGGTTCGCCCATGCATAGATCTTCTGCTTCAGGAAGTCGATGCGCTCTGTGACGCGGGGCAAATAATCTCGAGGACTAACATCCGTCCCGGAGAACGCCCGCTTCACAAAGCGCATCACTCGAGGGCGAGTATTGCCCTCCCTGAAGCAGATTAGCTTACCGATGAGTGCTCTAGCCTCACCGATACGACGCTCAATCCTGCACTGCCAAGCTGGTACGGCTGGTTTTGGTCGTGTAGCTCTGTCATTGTTAGGAAACTTGACACGAGCTACACGACAAGCCGCTACAGCTGCACAGTACAAGATCGAGTGGGTATCGACCAGGTCTTTGCTGCCATCAAAATATGTTGACAGCTGTGAGTCTAGAGCACACACCAGTGCCTTGTTTTTCTTATGCATGGGCAAACGAGGTAAACGTGGTCTAAGCTCAGGCGGAGTAGAGCGATACTCCCTGAAAGCATCCTCCAAAGCGCTCCTTAATCGTGCATTGCATTGAGTACTCACGGATATAGCCCCGTCATCATCCTCTTCACCAACGCAGTTGGGTCGCGGTGAAACACTAGGTAAATTTTGCGGTTGCACCGCGACCAGTGGCGAAGCAGGCGTAACATGGCTATTCCGTGATTCCAGGCAAAGTCGATCAAGTACGGTGGCATCCAGCATATGATTACGCTGGATGACCCGCACCTGATCCGACAGTCGTTGCGACGACACGTTGATAGCTGGTTCAAGCACCTGAAACAGAGAGAGCATCCGACCACGGTACGCAGTCAAGTTAGTTCCCCCTTCTGTAGCCCCATAGTATGCGCGCATGACATTTTCGTTGACAGCTTGTGTCCACTTCATGCGCTGCACACTTCCACCGGTAGCGGGGACCCAATCAGAGGCCGGTGGGCCTCGGAGTCCCAAGCTGGCCGGTGGTCGGCCTCGTCCGCGCCGACGTACTGGTGGTGGTGTCGTCGGCGGCGAGAAGTATTCGTCGCTCGAGCTCGACGCAACTGCAGCAGCCGGTGTCACTGGACTCACGTCTGGAGCAGGATCCGGCAACTGCGAGGCGGAGCTGAGCGACGAACCCGAAGATGTTGGGTGTGTGCTTTGCAGCAGTCGTGCCCGACTTCGCGTCAGCATTTCACTATTACTCGTGTTATTGTTATTTTGTCTAGTCTTGCATTATGCAGATTTTTGGTTACAGTACCAATTTTTGGCACTCCACTGCTGTTGTTTAAACATATTATAAAACATTTTTGCATTATTAGACTTTAAAAATACTAGAAAAATACACGGTGAGAAAAAATGTTGTTCCGTCAAGTTGACAGTCGGGCCACCATATTATTATTATTATTATTATTAATTGCTGATAGCTCCGGTAAAAGGGTACTGTGATAATTGCGAATAGGCGGGTGAACTCAACCAATATAAAACTCTACTCAGCTATTCTATTACCCAACTAACTTTTGTGCTTGAATTTCCGAGAGATAACTTCTACCACAGCTGCTGACAAGCATAGCTATTCACAATCATTTGGCAGGTTAGAATAGTAACACAATAAATAATTGAGAATTGAGGTTTTGTATCCGATAACCTGATCTGCCTTGCTCCAGACATCAAACAGCTGGCGGAAGAATAGCCCTCGTCTTTTTTATTTAAACGAAAAATCCTTCGGGTTTTGCATTGCTGAACAGCGTATCCAGGACTCCAACGATAACATTGATTGATGTTAAATTCGGTACGGTATTGTATCGCATGGTTGTGAATATCTATACTGGTGGGTGAACTCAACCAATATAAAACTTTACCAAATAAGTTAACATAGCGTAATACTCAACTAACTTCTTTGCTCTATTTTCCGAGAGATAAATCCGAACACAGCTGCTGACCAAGGCAGATAAAACCACCAAAACTTTAGATCAAATTACTTTAGGGAAAGTTCAGCAAATACCAAGCTTTTGATGCGGTAACAGATAAAAGACACGTGTGACGTCGTGTCCAAGGCTTACGTGATCTGTTAAAGACATGACTATGTTATATTATATTACATATTATACGGCAAAATGTCCTCGTTAGGGACAAAAAGGGACACATGGATAAAAAGATGTGAAACATTTTTCGTTTACCTGAAAATCAGATTATTTAATTTATTTTATACTTAACTACACATAAATAATACGTCTATATCTATATACTAATATAAAGCGGAAGTCAGGATAGGAAATTGTGGGACGAGCTAGATAGGTTCCGTCAAAACTGGAATGAGGGAGTGCGAGCTTGCGAAATATGGAAGGTGGCTTTTGCCCAGGAGTGAGTCGGCGTAGGCTAGAAAAATAAGCTGAAAAGTTTGTTTGTTTAAAAGGGTTAATCTCTGGAACTACCAGTCCGATTTCAATAATTATTTTTGCATTTAATAGCTTACTATTTAATAAGGTATCAAAGGTCGAATGAATGCCTTAGGCATTCTCTACCCGTCAACCAAGGGAGGTAAAAACTATAGCCTTTTGGTTCTCAATCTTACTATCAAATAAACATCGTAATATTACCTCTAATACACAGAAAGATAGCGTACATATACAATATGATCTAATTTCCACATATACTTACCTTTATTTGGAGCCGAGACTGTAACGAAGTTTTCCTCCTAAGAGTTGCTTTGTCGCGATCAAAAAGTTTTAAAAGCTTGTTGCTTGTTCGACTTTAAATTTGTCAAAAGTAACAAAGATCAAAGTATTTCGCAAGATTAAGTGATTTGAGAGAATGGTTCTAATAATGTTGTTACTTATTTGGAGTGGCAATTGTCACATACATTTATTACCTAAGATTAAAGTCAAAGTCAATGTTTCCCTCGCTTCAATTTCTTCATTAAAATATTCTCAATTAATCATCATCATCTGTTATTATTTCAGTGGAAAGACGTCCACTGCTGGACATAGGCCTCTCCCAAGCACCGCCACCTCGACTGTTTCCGTGCCCCATGCATCCAGCGGATTCTTGCGGCCTTCGCCAGTTCATTGGTCCATCTTGTGGGAGGCCTTCCAACGCTACGTTTTCTAGTACAAGGTCGCCACTCCAGACCTTCCGGCATCATCGGCCATCTGTTCTGCGAGCAATGTGCCCTGCCCATTGCCAATTAAGTTTGGCAATCCTTCGGGTTATGTTGGTTACTTTAGTTCTCCTATGGATCTCTTCATTTCTGATTCGATCACGTGGGAAAACTCCAAGCATAGCGAATTAATACAGATGTCAATTTGTGTTTACAGTTATCATCCCAATATTGATAATTTCGAAAGTCTTATTATCCTATAAAGACCAGCCTTATCATGATAATTTAGTAATCACAATTAAGCCAAAGGATAAAGTTGCAGTCTGAGAGACGATCGGGTCATGACCTTTTTGTAATATTTCGATGTAATGTCATCGACGTCAATTAGGTATTTTTAGAAAGAGATAACTGGTATCATTTTATCATATGACAAACATTTCGTTACTTGTTTCTGTGTGGTAATTGTGTAACACAGCAACAGTATGAATGGTTTTCATTTTGACAGTTCAACAGCATTCATTGCGTTATTTACGTTGTTGACCAGATATTTTTTTTCGAATATATGAAGCAATGGATTAGCAATATCCTTCATAATAATTCAGATTTTTATTTTGCGTCTGCGACGCAATCAGGCTGCTGATTTATTTACTACTAAGTTTATGGACCTGCCAAGTCTAAATAATAACAACTTTAATGTATCACGATGGATTGTACGATGTTTTAGATATATATTTTTCTTTAAATTAATAAATCATAATCAAAATCAAAAGTCATTTATTCAAACTAGGCTGAGAGTCAGCACTTTTTGAACGTCAAAGTTACAAAAGACAGTCCCCCCAAAACGCCCGCCCTTCGACACTTCCTAGTGCTTTAGCTGGGAAGAAGAAGTGGCGGAACAAACTCCCCAGCAGCACAGCTGTCTGTTAAGTTAGAAGAACTTGATTCTATACAACACTGTCTAAGCAACCAATATTATAAAACAAAACATACATTATTCACCATATGTCAGCTAGCACACGCCAATATACCACCAACAAAACATTGAAAACTAAACTCAAGCTGAAATCATTATTACATTATTACATATTTATATTTATTTACATATTATAAAATAAAGTCACTTCGCTGTCTGTCTGTCTGTCCCTATGTATGCTTATATCTTTAAAACTACGCAACGAATTTTGATGCAGGTTTTTTTAATAGATAGAGTGATTCAAGAGGGAGGTTTATATGTATATAACATGCATAATATATAGTAAAGAAACGCTGATAATTTTAGAGGTTTCTAATGTGATGTCATAAATAAACACATTTTTTTGCGCTTACATTGCGAACGCTGGCTGAACCCTACGAAATAGCTCAAAATAATGTACTACAGTATTGTACACCTTAAAAAGTTCTACAAAAAAATTCGCGATGGCATATGTCTAACTCTCAGGGATAACTCATAATAACCATTTTTATCCTTTACTTTTTACGAGAAATAATGGCTTATTTATGAATGCGATTTTAAGCAATACAGCATTAATCCTTATCCAATTAAGTACCTTAAATAAATTGTGCATTTCATGTAGATCAAAATTGCCCTTTACAGCATATCATTAAAATTAATATTTTAGAAGATATCAGAGATTATAATAAAATCGCCTCAGAGCGGCTAGCGGGCCTTCCCGCGTCCGGCCGTCCCGGTTGGTACCGGTCGGGTAGTGCAGGATTAATAGGATTATAATATTGTAATTCATATTACTTTGGCTTCATAGTAAATGCGAATATCATGTGTGTTCGAAGTACTCAAAATAAACCTAATTGTATTATTCCAAGTAAGAGACCGCGAAATATGGCTTAGATGTTTAGATTTTTGGATGGATTTGGGTTTTTGGTTATCCTGGATACTTACCATATACATAGGATACTTTATCCCGGTAGTAGGTTTCCGAGTGATATTTTCCAAAAGCTATACGGGTTAAGCCACTGGCAAAAGTACTATTCTTATAACTATGTTTAATTTGGTGTCTGGTAAATAATTGAGTGTCTGTATAGGTAGAATAGGAGCGTTAAGAAAAACCAGTAAGACTTATATTCAATTTAATCCAGCCCTATGTCGCAGTCTTCTTACTCTGAATACTATTAGTTTTATTTTTAACCCCCGACGCAAAAAGAGGGGTGTTATAAGTTTGACGTGTCTGTCTGTCTGTCTGTCTGTCTGTGGCATCATAGCTCCCGAACGGTAGATGCGATTTCAATAAAAAAAAAAACATGTATTAAAGGTGACTTATCTGCGAGTGTTCTTAGTAGACATGCGCAAAACAGTGCCTTTTAAAGTAATGTCATATGGCATGACATTTCGTCCCGAGTAATGTTTCATTACACCATGACTCCAAACATGACGCGAGATGACGCACCACGCGCGATGGTTTTTGCATAATGAAATGCCGCGTTGTAAAAGATATACATCATTACATGAGATATCGCATTGCCTATATTGTGATGTGATGTGACATGGGTCAAACGCAATGCGCCCTCGCTTCGCCGAAACGTACATTTGATTTTGTTTCATATTCATATAAGTAGTCGATTTCCTTTCATATTTAGCCCCCAATATAAGGAATTATTGAATTAAAACGATAGACATGAATTGCAATAGTGATTATTGACCATGACTCGAACTGTCATAGTGTCATACAGTTCGAGTCATGATTCGAAACATCACGTAGGCAGTCCGCGGTTTCAATAAAACGTAAACCTTATTTCAATAAAAATACGGTTCTAGATAATAGTTAACTTATCTCGCAGCCAACCGACTGGAGCATGTTCCTTCTCGCTTGCACACACAGCAAAGATTACAGAGATATTACGAACACCGAACAGCGCGCCGCAGCCCGCGCGTCATGTTTTAGTGTCATGTGCCATGGTTGATTGAGTCGAGTCATGTGTAATGCTACAGTACGCGGCCGAGATATATGACGCGCAATGCATCACTCGCATTACTTACACAAGTCTAGTTCTTAGACATGTTTGATGAAAATCGGTTGAGCCGTTTAAAAGTTGTGGGGGGGAAAGTGGGGCATTCTTAGGTACTTGAAGATTGAGTTATTTTTTATTATTTTTACTTTTTAAAGGGAAATTAGGTTTTTGTGTCGGGGGTTTTTTAAAATTTTTAATTTAAAATTTTATAAGTACATGAAACACACAAGATATGTAAGGATCGTAGCAGGTGGCGTTCCGTAGTTTCTGCCTACCCCCATGGGAAAAAGGCGTAATTGTATGTATGTATAACATGGATTAATACAATCTTACCGCGGTAGTACGTCCTCTTGCGATAATTTCCGACATAAACGCGGGCGAAGCCGCGGGAAAAAGCTAGTAAATAATAAAACAATATCGCAAACAGAACTCAAAACGCAAACAAAGCCTCCAGGCATAAAGGGCGTGCCCGCTTACACATTCAACGATGCAAAATGATACATATACATACACTGATACATACAGCTAAGTTGAAGTTACAATAGTTAAACTGGGACCTCCGGAGTAAAATAAAATAACAGTTAATACAAGTAACAATAACAGAAACCATGGTCAGCAAGACGACCAGCCACAATAGAGGTTTCTTTTAATATAATGGGGGCAACTTTGAACTATGACCTTCCTTTAACAAAATTTGAAACGATATTGCAGCAACATAATTTTGTGGTGCTCCAAACAGGCGTAGTGTCGGAAAGCTTAATTTAAAAAATTGTTTTGCAACTTTTATTGTTTTTTTTTTCGCTTCCATTTTTATTTACCATGAAGAATGAGGCTTTAGGGACGCAAAACACAGAGCAAGAGTGAAGGTACGCATACATATTAAAAAGACACAAGGTGAACGGATCGCCTTCAAAATTGGTGAATTCCACTGTTTTCAAGATCTGTTCCACCCTTTAAACCTTGTATTTGGAGGACGTACATACGATTACGTCCTTACGTAATCGTATGTATGTCCTCCAACTGGGTCACGGTAGCCTTGACAGATAAACGGATTACCTACCCAGAGACAATTAGTGCCATGTCACCGCGTACTGGCACTTAGCAACGACATGTAGTCAATGGTTTATGAGACAATGTTTGAGTGCGCTATAGTTAGCGTTCTTCAAATAAGCACATAATGTTAGAGTAATTACCAAAGTGAATGATAAATATATCTACGATTAGCACCCAAATTACGTAAAACACTATTAATCAGAATCGGAATCAGTTTGAAGGATATTGCTGATTCATAGCTATTTGGGTGCTAATCTTAGATATATTTATAATTTACTATGGTAATTACTGTAACAATTATGTGCTTATTTGGTTCTCCGCTAACTATATGTTGCTTCATCTTTGGAAAATTTTTGTCTGCTCATCGACGTAAGTAATGCAATGAATGTTGTTGAACTGTCAAAACGAAAGCGATTGTGACTGTTAGTGTGTTACACAATAACCCCATTGCTGAGAGTCATAACTTTCTAGATATTTTTAAAGTTTTCTCATAAAGAAGGTTTTGTTTTCTTTTATTTGTTGAAGGACATTCTATTTTATATTCTTTTGGTTTTTTTTTTAAATCTAAGCGTTGATTTTTAGTTTGTATAAAATTTTATGTTATTTATTACACTGTAAGATTTTTAAAGAATAAATAAATATGCACATACATGCAGAACTAAGATGTCTAAATTGAGCCATTCTTTGAAGAAAGTTAATCCTACGTCAATAATGGTTAGTTAAACTGATTTTAGATTTCAAAAACACCGAAAAGATCATTGACTTTTAATCGAGTAGGTTTTAATCAAAGTCATCGACTGCTAAACAAGTTTCGTTGTTGACTGTACACAAATCCCTTAATCTATTACACGCAAACATTGTTCGGGATCAAAAGTACCCTGTTATAAGTTCATTGACCCTCTGCTGTTTAATTGTTAAGAAATTCAACATTGGCAGCAATTGACTTTAAAATTGGAACGTTTTCACGGTTGGTCGGAATGATTGTTTGGAAGGTCGATATTCCTGTAACTAATTGGATATAAGCTACTTTCTTGTTAACTAACAATTATTTGTTACTAGGCAATTATCTTGTATTTAGAAGTTTTGTGAAGGTTTTGAAGTATATAGAGCTCACTGCCTTGTTGGTCTAGTGGTTGCAATGGCTACTGAGGTTTTTGGTTTGATTTTCAGGGCAAAGTGTTATATTTGGGTTTTCTATCTGGAATTTCTCAGTAGCAGCCCGAAGTCTAGATTAGTGCCCGGTGGAAAGCATTAGGCTTACCCCCTATTACATGGGACTTAAACATAACTGGTGAAATGTGAGTGTACTATAGGTACACCTCTGTGCAAACATTCGAGAAAACAAGGCGTGATGTTAATGATAGATGTTTTTCTTAAGACATACATATACCTACATGTATATATATTGTTAGAAGAATAAATAAATTGGCGGGAACGAGGGGCGTGGTCAAGACATCCGCAAGTCAAGAGTGGGGATAGTATGCGGCATCGGCAGATGGCGAGGAGTGCTCGCTCTCTTTGGGAATCGACAGCCGACGGCGACGGACCTCTCTCCACCTCAGTGTAACGTTTTCTCGGTGCCAAGTGATTAGCTTGTTCATTTCTCATTTTATTCAAATAGTTCGGTTCTATAATAAGTTTTGTTTGTTAAAAGTAATAAATTCTATAGTTGATTGGTGCTGCGCATTTATTTTAATAAAACCTACTTCTGATACCTAATATCCGAAGTGGGATTCGCCACGAATCGCCTATACTGCTTGTAGCTGTTCTGACTATCGCTTTTGTTAATAGTTTGTTAAGATTTTGTGATAACTATTTTTTTTAGAAATACCGTCAGATTGATTCGTAAAGTGTTAACGTCTATTTTTTCTTATAATGGAAGATAGAAGCTCTAGTACTACACGAAGGAGTTCACGTGTAACGACACGTGATGCTTTAGAAGCTATTCTTGGCCGATTAAGTGCAATTGAGAGTGGAATGAGTTCCTCGTCAGCGGCGGTGCCGACTCCTGCTGCTTTAACCACGCCTTTATTAACCCCGTTTCCTCTGCAAGTACAGGTTCATGATGTGGAAGGTGCCGGTCCCATTGCAGATACTGCGGCATCATCGAGGCACCCACAAGTGCCGGTGGTTCATAGGGACAGTACCGCGGACGATGTAGCGAACAGGATCGCGGGAGCATTGTCGTCTTTAGTTCAAGTAAGATCTAACCAATATTACGTTTCAAACTTTGATCCGTGTGTGCATGATTTTGACGTTTGGTGTACGGAAGTTGATCGGGCTCGCGTTACAAATAACTGGGGTGACAATGAGTGTCTGTCGCGAGTTGGAGCTTGTTTAAAGGGTGACGCTAAATCATGGCTAAACGAGTGGGTTTGCAACGACCGAACTTGGAGTAATTTTAAATCCGCATTTAGAGCACTTTGTCCAAGAAGTGTTGATATTGCTGGAATACTATTTGAAGTGATGAGTAGTGATTCGAACAAATATGCAACCTACGCAGAATATGCACGTCACTCTTTGTTGCGATTGAACAGAGTCAACGGTTTGTCTGATGATTTAAAGGCGGCTATAGTTGTTCGAGGCATTACCGGTCCTCAAGTAAAAGCTGCCACTAGTAATGCAAAATTAAAGCCACATGAATTGGTTGAGTTTCTATCACATTTTATTCAACCCAACAGCGACTTGCGTAGCCACCGCGATCCTGGTCGTTTATCTGAGGGTAATTCGAGTTCAAAGCGCACATTAGTTACGACGGATGATTTTAAATGTTTTTTGTGCGGTGGATCGGGTCACAAACGTATAAACTGTCCCAAAAAGCTTAAAACTGATTCCATCGAGCCTACTACAGTAGTGGATAAAGAAAAAGCATCGATTGTTTGCACGTTTTGTAAAAAGAATGGGCATTCCATAGATTTTTGTTTCACTAAACAACGATCAGAAACGAACAAAAAACAAACTAATGTTAATCTTTCTTGCGACATAAAATAACATCGTAACAATGACATTATTTCACCTGTTATTATTCCTATTGAGCGATTAGTGGTCGTCATGTCTCATTAATTCGCCAATCTACCCTCAAATATTTTGTTTTTATAAGGACACCTACCTCGCAGTCCTTACTTGGATTAGGTAGACAAATAGTTTAATCAGATTTTAATATAACGTTTATTACTGGGTTGCCTGAAATGTCATTAGAAGCAGATATTTTTGTTGTGTCTGTCGGTGATTGTTTTAGTTCTTTCATTTTGATTGGAACAAACGTATTAAATCATGAACGATTTATTTAAATTACACCATAAATATAAAGTTCAAAGATCATCAATACTTTTTTAAATAAGTGTTCTGTTTACATCGGTGGTCATACTGATGTTGAATATTTAGGTCGATGTATTAGTCAGGGTCAGGTACGGCCGAGTCAGAGTAAAGTGTGTGGACGCGTTATTTTATTCCCCAAACCTACAAATGTTAAACATTCCGATGCATTCCGTGTTGTGCCTCTAATTGTTCTCCCAACGGAGCTGCATACTGATGCTGGCACTATTGGCTACGGCGCTGTGCTGTTTCTCCGGAAACGGGAGAAAACGGAAGTGTAATAAAAATTATTAGTAAATCAACGCAAGAAGCAGAGTTATAATATCACGGCTATGGTCTCGAGGCTATGCTATCGTTAAGGCGACAACGATCCTCTAAGTTATCGACTGCGAACCAATATAGACAAGTAACCCTAACAAACATGGGTTGTGAACAACCTCGCGCTTATTAAGTAAGACATTTTGTTTTGTTGTTAAGAGTTCACAGAGCTCGGGTAAATTGGACTCTGGTATGCATGGGCCATACAAAGTAGTCAAGGAGCTTCCACACTACAGATGCGACATATCTGTAGTGATGCGACCTGGAATTGTTGTCTGGCAAGCGCATACAAGCAATCCGAATTCATGATATTGGGGCGAGGTGAATGGACACCGGACACCAGTGCTGCTTTCTTTGATAGTGAGTATGTGTTTTCTTGATGTTTGTGTACGGTGGGACACTCGTCATGGCAGACCCCATGTTTGAAAAGGCATTGGGTATTCGCAAGTTTACTGTTTAAGGCAGTTCTTGTGGCAGATGTGACTTTTGTCACATTCAGGTGCATGTTGAGCCCTGGCAGACGTCGCAAGACGTGGTGGTATTAATTTACCTTCAGGTGCTCGTTGAGCCCTGGCAGACGTCATAAGACGTGGTGGTATTAACTTACCTTTGGGTGCTTTCGAGCCCTGGCAGACGTCATATGACGTGGTGGTATTCACATATCCTCGGGTGCTTTCGAGCTCTGGCTGATATTGTTTGACTTGCAAACTTTTGTAATGGCAGAGAGGGCCGGACCTCTGTCATTTGAATGGTGAAAGAATGTTAGATAGATGTGAGAGCATGATTATGTATGGGTGATTGATATTTCCCTTCTTGTGTTATTTTGGTTGATGTTTATGACAGAGATGCATGTACTAGAACCATAGCATGGTTATGGAGCGCTCACATAACTATGTTATGGGAATGAAAACTGAATGATTGGTTCTATTGCAGTGATTAGAACATATACCTCAGCGGCTTAATGGATTGTTTTATCATGCTTCAGGTGACCTAGCAGCGGACGAGGACGTCTCGCAATCAGGAACGGCCGTGTTAGAAGAATAAATAAATTGGCGGGAACGAGGGGCGTGGTCAAGACATCCGCAAGTCAAGAGTGGGGATAGTATGCGGCATCGGCAGATGGCGAGGAGTGCTCGCTCTCTTTGGGAATCGACAGCCGACGGCGACGGACCTCTCTCCACCTCAGTGTAACGTTTTCTCGGTGCCAAGTGATTAGCTTGTTCATTTCTCATTTTATTCAAATAGTTCGGTTCTATAATAAGTTTTGTTTGTTAAAAGTAATAAATTCTATAGTTGATTGGTGCTGCGCATTTATTTTAATAAAACCTACTTCTGATACCTAATAATATATATATATACTTACTAGCAGATTTTTTAAAAGTATTTGTGAACATTTTTACAGGCAAGATACTAAAATAAATCACAAACTATACAAATAAATACTAAAACAAAGGACACAGGTGTCGAAGTACTCGTCCGCATCACTGTCATCCGGAAACGTACCCAGAAGACTGGCAGCATTGCCACGTTGAATGGCAAATAAAATCAGATTATAGCCTTTTTAAATATAGCTAACCAGCTATATTAAAAAATCCCAAAACTAGTGTCTGTATTCCTTACTTTCCAGAAACAACATAATCAGACTAAAACTGATGACGTAATTCACAGCCCTTGGCGCCCTCTACCATCAATCATGACCTGCACTAACATGAAACACATTGCGAACAAAACATGATGCCACCATTATGACGTCACAATACAGGTGCCATTAGCAGGACAAGTATGGCGCCTCTATAACCTTGCTATTGAATGGAAGAACTCTTTAGATAACTACATATATAATCTACCCACGTCTATATGTGATACGAAAATGGATAATATGACATCATAATCAGCCTATCCATATAGGCCTGTGAGGCCTGTGTCCCAGCCGTGGGAATCATTTCCCACGGCTGGGACACAGACCTCCACTCGGTAAGAGGGATTGGACCGTAATATACCACGCGGGTCCAGTAAGGGTTGACAGGGTCGCGAGGTTGGTTCGAAAGAGATACCGTGGTCCTAGCATATAGGCAACTGAAGGAACACGGGTGGGTTTTAGTCAGTAAAAGTCTGACACGCCCTTCCGCTCCACCCTTTTTTTTTTTTTTTTTTTTTTTTTTTTCAGGATGGGAAATCATCAAATGACTTCTCCCGCTCTGCGCGGAGCGGGAGGGCGTGTCAGGCTTTTACTGACTAAAACCCACCCGTGTTCCATCAGTTGCCCATGTGCCAGGGTCACGGTATCTCTTTCGAACAATCACGCGACCCCGGCAGGCATCGGTCCTAGTAGACCCCTACACTGCTGCTGACATCTCTTTGAGGCGCGCGTGGAACACTGCGCGCCGTCGACCCGAGCTTGGTCCTTACCGGGCGGCGAGCTACCCATTGCTCGCCACCCGCAAGCTCGCGCCTACGGTGGCCGGGAGTCCGCTATTGACTCCCGACGCCCGGGGCGTCTCCTCCTGCGGCGGCTAGGGACGTGAGGGCGCAGAGACTGCCACTCCCTCACGCGCCCCGCCTCCTCCTTCGCGAGCATTACTGCTTCGCAGAAGGAGGTGACGGCTTCCCATTCCCTCTCGCTCCGTACCATGGCTCGCACCAGGGCCGGACGCGAGAGGTCGCCGCCGCCGATCGCCTCCACGATCCGCTCCACCCTGAAGGGGAGACGTCATTTGATGATTTCCCACCCAGAAAAAAAGGGTTGGTAGATGTCACATGTCTTCGAATGTTTGGTTCTAGGACATGCCGGCTTCCTCACGATGTTTTCCTTCACGGTTTTGAGAGCAGTGGTGATGAAATTATTTACTCAAAGTACCCTGCCTGGGTTCAAACCCATGACCTACAACTCGTTAGTCGGGCCGATATCACTAGGTCATCACTGCTCTCTATACCGATAATATGACATAAATTCTGTTTACTATTTAATCCACATTTATGGTTCAGGTGGTGGAATAATGACAAAGTACACTGACTGGACAGGTCCACTCAATCTCTGTGGTTCTTTCCTCAATAGGCCATTTTAAACACCAATGACATGGTCATCATATGATGTGTCCAAGATTATGTCTGGATTTTAAAAGAGACTGTGACCTCTCTTTCGGCCTTTCTTCTTACGAGTAGTCGGAAACGCCGACCTCACCTAAGTTTAAAAATACGATTGACGTATAGGTGATTGTACAAACCTACTTACAGTAATACAGTCATTTATCGTTATTCAATACCTATTCAATAATTTATCCAATCTGCCTCGAGTCTGGTCTGTGGTATGACTACATTCGAAGTTCCCAGAAACTATTCAGGCTGGAAAGTTCAAGCAAAACTCATATACTTTTGGGACCGTATGCCAGTCGAAATCAGTACTTATGAAACTTTCAGACACTAAAGAAAACCCTCTTTCTCTCTAAAATGATCATCATTATCTGCCTAGCCAGAAATTCTTTATGAGAAAGGTGACTAAACTACAATCGCTATGTAACTGGAAGAAGATAAACGAACAAAAATGGTTTTACGCTGCAAAGATTCTGTTATGAGGCCGTATACGAAATTTTTCCTATCTTCCTGATTTACGTGATTTTACAAACGACGTTAAATTACCATACATATTTCTATAATGTTTTAATGCACCACAAAACCTCACAGCAAAATTCACAAAACCGTCGCCGGTTTGAGGTCACACGCTCTCCCTTCAGCCGAAAGACGTTCACTACTGCGACATAGGCCTCCCTCTAGCATTTGGGATTTTTATAAAATAAAGTAAATCAGCGAAATCGATAAAATTACGAAATTTTATTGATTTTGCTGATATTGCCTCGTTTCTAAGGCCTAAGTGTCTCTTATGTAATAAAGCGAAACAGGAAAAATATCTCAAGAAATCAAATCAAAAGTCATTTATTCAAACTAGGCTGAGAGTCAGCACTTTTTGAACGTCAAAGTTACAAAAGACAGTCCCCCCAAAACGCCCACCCTTCGACACTTCCTAGTGCTGTAGCTGGGAAGAAGAAGTGGCGGAACAAACTCCCCAGCAGCACAGCTGTCTGTTAAGTTAGAAGAACTTGATTCTATACAATATTGTGTAAGTAATTAATATTATAAAACAAAACATTCATTATTTGCCATATGTCAGCTAGCACACGCCAATATACCAACAAAAAAAAAAATTGAATACTAAAGTCAAGCTGAAATAATAAAACAAAAACGTAAACAAAACTTAAAAACTAAATAAAGCCTCCAGGCATAAAGGGCGTGCCCGCTTACATGTTCAACGATGCAAAATGATCCATATACATACATTGATGAAATTCTCAAAAACTTTTGTTAGTAAGAAATCTTAGTTTTCGAGGGATAAGGCGAGAAATGGTTCTCGGGAAAAAGTACTTGTCAGTCATTATTCTTCCGCCTGTTTTCTTTTTTTTTGTAATGTACGTCTTCCTTGACAGGATACCTTTCATATCTTTTGAAACGATACGGGCGGCTTTATCATAATCATGTGTAACATCGAGGAAAACAACCTTTTGTATAACCATTGAAACGGTGGAGGAAAACAGGAAATATTCTAGAACCAAAAACTGGAACACATCTCCCATCTACCAAACCACACTGAACCCGCATAGTGGATTATAGTCCACTCGCTCTCAAAGAGAAGACGCCTATGTCGAAGCAGTGTGAACATTACACACACACGGGTCGCGTGATTGTTCGAAAGAGATACCGTGACCCTGGCACATGGGCAACTGATGGAACACGGGTGGGTTTTAGTCATTAAAAGTCTGATACGCCCTCCCGCTCCGCCCAGAGCGGGAGAAGTCATTTGATGATTTCCCATCCAGAAAAAAAAAAATTACACACACACAGGCTGATTATGCTATACCTATCAATGTGTTATCCCAATTCTGATGAATACTTATGAATACACAGTAAAATTCATCATCATCATCATCATCATCATCATCATTATCTGCTTGCCTTTTCCCTACTATGTTGGGGTCGGCTTCTAGTCTTACCAAATGCAGTTGAATACCAGTATTTTACATGCAACTACTGAATATATGATCTCCATAACACAGTTATTGGGCTAATACGATACCATCACCCAGTAAAACTACAATATAAACATACATAGTAATACAAGAGATACACCCGCACACCATAAACCTGATCATCAATATTTGTACCCACATACACAAGCTCAAGACTTTTACTAAGGGGATAGGCAGAAACTCATGTCACGTGCTTTGATCCTTATATCCGTTTGCTGCGTCCAAGTTCATACGCTAGTGCACGTGAATTTCGAAGGACATCACCGATACGATCAGTATATAAAAAATTGGTTATTTTAATAAAGATATGAGATATTGTTTTGATAGTAAATACATTACCTGCTTGAAACCATACATAGGCCCGTATTACAGAACTCAAAACTCAAGCATTACATACAAATTTGTTTAGTACCATTTGATTGGTTGAAACTATATTTAAGTCGTATAAGATAGTAACTTATAATGCTCCCAAACACGCTGAAACTTAGGACGCAAAGGCTGACGGGGAGCAATGTCTGGCCGGGGGAGCATGTCGAACATCGCAAGAGCTCCAGCGGGGAACAGTACCCAAAACCACACGGTATTCCTCAATTACCCTTGGCCTCCCCCAAGGGTAATTGAGGAATACCGTGTGGTTTTTTTCTGACTTGGACCCACCCTTCTTGTTGCCCCAAGGTGGAGAAAATCGATATGGATACACACACGCAAAAAAGACAATTGCGCGAACTCAAGGCTCTACTCTGTTAGAGGAAGTGAGCCGTGATCTACTACGCGGGTCAATTTAAATCAGTCTATATTGTTCCCATAGCTGGGACACAAGCTTCTTCTCTTCGAGAGGTAGAGGGCTGTAATCTACCACGCGGGACGGGTTAGTAGATGCCACAGTTCTTAGAATGTTTGCTTCTACAACATGGTTTTCTCACGATGTTTTTCTTTCACCGGTTTGAGAGCAGTGTAGATAAAATTATTTACACAAAGTAAGTAAACCTGTCTGGGTTCGAACCCACGATCTACAACTGGTCTTCAAGCTAACGCTGCTCACAGGGTCAGTGTGGGTTTGAAGGGCCTTGTAGACTGAAGATTTGTAGACCATTTTCTATTTTATTATGCATCTTGGTTCTACTATAATTTGAAAACACAGTAATAGCTAATTATTTTTAAAAGGGTAACCGCAGAGTTCCTTGCCGGCTCTTCTCCATAGGAACCGACAATTGGAACCGCGCACCTTAGCTTCTGACGTTTTATAAGTGCCCAAAATTAAATTTTGGTCCCATTTCTAAAGATGTTATTCCAATTAAGTTTAATTTTAGAACTTTGTTGTGATCGTTCGTTCAAAAATGAGTTACCTACGGGTGAAATGTTATCGCAGTGCCCGGGAGGGAATGCAATCAGTGGACAAACAATATTACGAATATATTCGACTATACTGCGATATTTTCATTGTACAGACGCCAGCAAATCGAGCTACTACAATATGTCAAATTTCTTTAATAGATTTTCAACTTTATCACCATATCATTAGGTTCAAAGTTGATTGGAAGATTTTGACAGTTTCGGGTACGTTGATGTGCTGGAGTCTGTACATCGGAAGGTGATGGTTAACGTTCATCAGAATTATTCCATCCTAATGCTGAAGCTCATTTTACGATTGATTGATCACAGATTTGGTCGATTTTGTACGTTTAATAACTCTTTAGGACCTACCTAGACCTGATTTTTTTATCAGTGCATTATTACCTATTTGTGCGCTGTTCCCCAAAACTGAAGCGTATCTACAAAAAGTTATAATATTTGTTAGTTCGGGCCTGATGACCCAATTAACGACGGTTTAACGATGTTCTGTAGATATACAACCTTTTGCCGGCGCACGTACACGGTTTTTATTTTTGTTTTATTAATTGTTCGTGAAATTATTTCGTATCTAATTTGAAAAAAGAATTGTTTGGAGCGACAGCCTATCTGCCCTCCATAATCCTGGCTGAATGGCAGCCGGGGACCAGCTTAACGTGCTTTACGAGTTATGGAGGGGTATTGGTAAGAAAAGATGGTCACCCATCCACGGACCTGCCGCGGCAACCGTAGTTTAACCTGATCGATCGATCCATGCGACTTTAATTACTTAGCCACAAGTCCCACTTTTGCGTACGTAATATGAAGATATCATAAAAAGTAGCTTTAAGTTTATAAACTCAGAATTTGTGTTTCAATAAAACATTTTTGTGCAGAGGTTACGTTGCCAAATTATTATGTTCGCGAACAATTCTCGTGCCTACATGTTTTTAGAGTTCATTTTATTTATGTTGTGATCCAACTTTACCGTATCTGTATAGTATCGAATTTTAAAACTTTTTTTTATAGACCCTAAACTCAATAATCACGCACCAAAATATATAACCACATAAGTAATTAAAAGTTCTAATTAAATCGACGAAGTTCCCGGATATAATCGCGATGGGATTTTAACATACATTGGATTCTCTGCTTTCGGTGCTGAACCGAACATTGAGAATCCAACAGAGTGCAGCGGGAGTGAGTATCAGCGCGTCGAATAAACACAGTGTTCCATTTTCAACTCAAAATTCGAACCAGCGAAAAGAACTCGCCGCGCTTTTATTACGTCAGCGGGAACATTTAACTTGATTTGTGCCAAAGGATTCCTAGAACAACTATGGCCGCGCATTACGGTTATAATGATGGTTGTCAAGATGGCCGCTGCATGGATATATAATACTAGCTTCTGCCCGCGACTTCGTCCGCGTTAAATTTCGTGTTCCCCTGACCCTTCCCGTCGCGTCGAATCGCCTACCCGTGCGATTTTCCCCGTTTTTACAACATTTTTTATTACTGCTCCGCTCCTCTTAGTTGTAGCGTGATGTTATAAAGCCTTTCTCGATAAATAGGCTACCCAACACAAAAATAATTTTTCAATTCGGACCAGTAGTTCCTGAGATTAGCGCGTTCAATCAAACAAGCAAACTCTTCAGCTTTATAATATTAGTATAGATTTGCATGGAAATAGTTAAATTCGCTTTACCGCGTCAAAAGATAGTCGCGTTTCTGAGCGTCTTCTCTGTAAGGTCGAAGTCAGTAGTATCTGTCGAACATAAAGCCGTTTACTACTCCGTATCACTGGGTCTAGTATTAAGTCGGTCAACGAAGATACAGGCCCGTCCAAAAACAGTTAATCAGTCAAAAGAAGTGACAAATCTTATTTTTTGAACGGGCAATAGAGCATCGTGAGTAGGGTCAACTGTCAAATCGTGATGTCGTTCATTCTTAGTTCTTACATAACTTATGACTGTGCAGAATAGATCCGTAACTTAAGATTTCGTGCTTAAAGAAGAAGACTGGCCCACCTACGGACATAAGATAAGTTCGAGGCCGGATATAAGAACAAATGATAACATGATTTAACAGATGTGCTTACCCTGGATGTGTTTTATCCGTCCGAAAAAGTGAATTAATCGGTAGTGTTTCATTTCAAAGTATTGAACCAATTTCAGACTTCCCTGTATCTTCGTAGTGACTTTTCTGATGTACAATAACGCAGGGGCTTGACTTTATTGCCATGGGAACGTTTTTTAATAATGAGTGAGCTCATTCTTCTCAATATGGACATACTGTTTTTCGCGTGACTGAGTACCGAGAGGGCCAATCTAGCGATTTGTATCTTTTGGCAACGAGCTTTGACTTTACACTGTCAAAACCGCTCTTTAGGAGAACACGCCAACTTGCTTTAATAAATTAAGCACGCTGGGCTGGGGTCGGTACAAATCACTCACTCATTCATTCATTATTTCAGTGACGTCGTTATCCGGTAAATTGCAGACGCATTTCTGGATAGAAATAGAAATAGTTGTTATTTGCATAAAACATGGTATATAAAAGTGTTAAAGATAAAATATAGAGCATACATGTTTAGCTTAATTATAGCATGCAAATATTATTGGTTATATACGAATATTATTGGTTATATGCAAATATTATTGGTTATATACGGACAGGAAACATTTAAAAATGTTTCCTGTCCGTAAATTCTTTGATACTATATATTTATTTAGTTTTTAACCATTCGAGTAGTTTTTTTTTTAACAATCTCAGCCGGCGTAGCATGACCAATTCTATACCTATTCTACCAAGAACAAAAAAGTTCAAAATCAAAATCAAAATCAAAAGTCATTTATTCAAACTAGGCTGAGAGTCAGCACTTTTTGAACGTCAAAGTTACACAAGACAGTCCCCCCAAAACGCCCGCCCTTCGACACTTCCTAGTGCTTTAGCTGGGAAGAAGAAGTGGCGGAACAAACTCCCCAGCAGCACAGCTGTCTGTTAAGTTAGAAGAACTTGATTCTATACAATACTGTGTAAGTAATTAATATTATAAAACAAAACATACATTATTCACATATGTCAGCTAGCACACGCCAATATACCACCAACAAAACACTGAAAACTAAACTCAAGCTGAAATAAATAATAAAACAAAATAAAACAAAATCGTAAACAGAACTTAAAACGTAAATAAAGCCTCCAGGCATAAAGGGCGTGCCCGCTTACATTTTCAACGATGCAAATTGATACATACAGCTAAGTTGAAGTTACAATAGTTAAACTAAGGACCTCCGGACCAAAATAAAATAACAGTTAATACAAGTAACAATAACAAAAACCATGGTCAGCAAGACGACCAGTCACCACAAGCAGCACCCGTTCACGAGCATAACGCAAAGGTCAGCCATTACCCCCCTCGCCATATTTGAGGGAAGGTGGTAACCCGACCCCCGACGCTACCGCAAGCAGTGACATCTAAGGGAGCATGACGAACTTGCTGCCGGTTGGGCAGGCAAGAATATTATTAACAGCTGACGAGGTCGCTAGCTAACTACATGTTGCAATACAACTCATTTAAAATCATTGTAATGAGTAGATTATGTCCACAGTAAATGAAATTAAAATAAAATAAAAATAAATTTAAAAAAATCAGTTAAATAAAAAATAAAATTATATGAACTACCCATATAAACTGTCGGTAGGAAAGCTAATTCTGGATTGAAAGAACATAAACATTGTCTTGAGTTAATCACAGCGACCAGCTATTCTTATCGTTTAAGTAGTCGTTGATAGAATAGTATGCCTTTGAACAAAGGTTGGATTTTACTTTAGCTTTAAACTCATTAAACTGCAAATCTAGCAAAGCAGAGGGAAGCTTGTTATAAAAGGTAATACCAAGACCAACAAAAGAATTATGAACCTTATGAAGCCGGTGAAAGGGAGCACGTAGTTTGTCCTTATTTCTAGTATTAATATTATGAAAATCACTGTTTTTAGTGTACAAGTGTATATTTTGCCTAATATATAAGATGTTGGCGAAGATGAATTGTGATGCCACCGTAAGAATACCAATATCTTTAAACAAATCTCTCAGAGAAACTCTAGCACCTAGTTGGTAAATCGCTCGAACAGCTCGTTTTTGAAGAACAAAAATATTTTGAATGTCCGCGGCTTTGCCCCACAGCAGAATGCCGTAGGACATTATGCTATGAAAATAACTAAAATAGACTAGTCGAGCTGTATCAACGTCCGTGTACTGTCTAACTTTCCTTACGGCGTAGGCGGCCGAACTGAGCCTTCCCGCTAGGCTTGATATATGTGATCCCCACTGAAGTTTGGCGTCTACTGTTATGCCCAGAAAAACTGCCGAGTTAACAGTTTCAAGCACCTCATTATTTAAAACGACATTGGGTCCCAGGTTCCTAACATTCGGTAAGGCAAACTTTATACATTTCGTTTTCTTAGCATTAAGAACTAGGTTATTTGTAGTAAACCAATCCGTGGCTATTGAGAGCGCATTATTCACGTCATCAAAATCTTTTCTATTCCTGTCTACTTTAAAGATAAGTGAGGTATCATCAGCAAATAGTACAATGTCACAGATATTCTTTAAATAGAATGGTAAGTCATTTATATACACTAAGAATAAGAAAGGACCCAGTATTGAGCCTTGAGGTACACCTAACTGAACTAGTAGCCCGGAAGATTTTACACCATTGATATCTACACATTGGTGCCTATTTTGCAAATAAGAACTTATGACATTGAGAGCTTCGTTTTGAACACCGTAATGACGCAGTTTACGCAAAGGTGTGTCATGGTGAACGCAATCAAAAGCTTTGGAGAGATCACAGAAAACTCCGATAGCATTTTGCGAGTTCTCCCATGCGTTGAAAATGTGTTTTAGCAGAGCAACACCCGCATCTGTTGTCGAACGACCTTTTGTAAAGCCATATTGCTCATTATGAAGGAGGCTATTTAAGGTTCCTTATGTGTTTTAATTTTGTAAAAATGTTTCTATCTCATCAGAAAAATAGTCATCATACTTGACATCGTATTCTTGTCGACTGAAGAATAGAAACATCTCTTATTTTCAGTTTTACACAATTTTTCTTCGGTACAATCTACCATTTTGTCTTCTCTTCCGTCGACAAATTCCGTTTCTATGGCGGTCATGCTACGCGTGCAGATGTAAAGTTTTATAATAACTTGGAATTTTATTATAGATTCGAACACGCCGGTTTCGAGGACATACATCCTCTGCCTTTTTAAATAGGTCTTTATGCTTCTTAACAAACACGTATACTTCATAGAGATGCGCTAAGGAACGGAAGACAATTTTAATTTCGTAGTAGCTTATGACGTTATGCAATTGATAGGTCAGTGTCCTGACACTGCAACATACAGCCTGCTGTATGTTGCACAAAATAAGATTCGCGATCGTAACACGTATCTATTTATTTACAGAATTATATATTAGTATTGATGATTTTAATTATTATAGTTCTAGAAATACAAACGTGTTTTCAGGGGGCTACCCTCTTTAATGATCACATAAAGCTGTAAATAGGTACAGACCTTACATATTTACCCTCAGAATGTTTGGTTTACTGACTTATTAATTACAAAATTGATTACTGAACTACCTCTAGTTGATGTTTAATTGATACGATGATGAACTGTTTTAGGTACTCGTTTTCTGCTACTAAAAGTTATTAAAATTAAGTTTGTGTTTGGTAAATTGAAATTTGTGTGGGTGGGTGTTATTTCAGATTGAAATTCAGGTAGTTCAAAAATAAATTCAAGATGAAGGGACTCTTAGTATCTGGTTGTTAATATTGACGTCATTGTTCTGGTAAAGCCTGTATATTCTGTAAAACGGTAATCGTGAAATTTATGTGAAGTGAGTTTTGAGTGGGCTTTCATGGCGTCAGTAGGGACATGCCAGCTCAAAGCTGCAATGGCTGTTTCTTCATAAGGCCTTTCCAGACACGTTAGACTCATATAAAATCCTAGTGGATAAGGCGTGGCAGAGTCATCGTCGATTTTTTCGTCGGGGTTCAGAATCATGTGCTGAATTCATGTTTACAGTTCATCGATATGGCTACGACCCTTGTAATGTTAGGACTTTTAAAAGAAACCATGACCTTTGAGTAAAGTTATTGACGTTAAAGTTATTGGCAAAATATTGACGTGTAAAGTGTCTTAAAATATCGACTTACTTGTATGTAAACATTTAATTTAATTTCTAAGAAATATATTCAGAATCGATAAGTTTTTCATTGATCTGGTCGCTAAACATAGGGTTCCCGGTGACGGCTTCATGTGAACTACCATAAAGAAATTATCATTTCCTTTCGTTTGAAAACCAGATTAGCAGAATCCGCTAATGACCACAAAGTGAATCCAATCCCCTAGCCTCATCTCTTTGATGCCTTTGTAGCAAATAATGAGATAGTTTTCTGTCGTAAGTAGTTCTTTAGTAGTTTAGATGGACCGATGACTTAGTGAAGGCCGCAGGAATTCGCTGGATGCGAGAAGCACAGAAGGTAAAGTGGCGTTGCTTGGGCTATGTCCTATGTGACAATCTTAATAATTTTAGAGGATATCGCTTATACATTGCTTCATATGTTCGAAGAAATATCTGTTCAACAACGTAAAATATCATCTGCCTCATCTGCCTAGCCTTTTTCCAACTATTTTGGGGTCGACTTCCAGTCTTACCGGATGCAGCTGAGTGCCAGTATTTTACATGGAGTGACTGCCTATCTGATCTCCACAACCCAGTGACTGGGTAATATAAGATCCTTTGGTAAGTCGCTCCACCCAATGCACCGCGCCCCGTCGCGTAGCGCGGGCTGGCAGATTTTACCATTGTATGCAAGTATCTCAATTTATATAGAAATCTCGCCTAGCACAACACACTGCCGACGCGGATATGCGCAGGAAGGCGCCCCGTGCGTTATACGTCGCTCCGCGTACCGCGGCGGGACGCATCTTCAGTGGGTGAACCGCATACGACTGGTTGTCAGATTTTCGAGCTTTTGACAACCCGTAACGACTGTCTAAGATCTACGAAAGATAGCCGGGACCAACGGCTTAACGTGCTTTCCGAGGCACGGAAGGGTCTTGGTATGTAAAGATGGTAACCTATCCACGGACCAACCGCGGCAAGCGTAGCTTAACCACAAGCTTAAAAACGTAAATAACGCAATTAATGTTGCTGAGCTGTCAAAATGAAAGTCGTTCTTATTGTTGGTATGTTAAGTAATTATCCCGCAGCAGTGGACGTGTTTTGGCTGTAATGATGATGATGATAAAGTACTTAGTTAATAAGTTAATAATATTTCGTTATTTCTCTTGTTTCAGGATCACGGAAGGCTGTACTTGCTGCTACTGATTTTGTTGAGATTTGTATTGGTAAGTTACTTACTTACTTAATGATTTTTACATAAGCTGAAGTTAAATGTACACTTAAAAAATATTATTACGAAAGGTTCGTGAAAAAAGTTTAAATAGCTTTGGAAAGCAACGTTCCACCAGAAAAAAAGTTAAGTTTATGCAGTCATCACGACTCGATTACGAAAAAGCGATGAAAAATGGCTTTCTTTAACACTAGGTGACATTTAAATGTTGCTTAAAATTTTGTCACTTAGGTGTCACTTAGTGACAATAGTTTTCATCGAGCGTTGAAAGTTGAAAAGACTGCTTATAATTAGGCGTCAGTTATTTATATATTTGCTGTCATGCACATGTCTTACAGTAATGCAAAATCATGTGCCAGAAGAATCAAAAAGAAAAAACAACAATTCATCTACATTATTGTGTTAGAACTTTAAAAGAGACCATGACCTCTGAATGATGAATTTCTTCTCAGGGATCAGTTAGCTCAAAAATGCCAGCGCCATCTTGTTTTTATTGACGTGTCTTATATGATCTACTTACAATATATTAAAAAAAAATATATATTGTTGGTTTTTGTACATGAACCCTTATCCCCAATACCTTTTTGGCATCTTCTTATTATCAGATTGAAACAATGAACCATGACAGTTGATAAACGCAAAAAAGTATATCAATTCGAAAATATAGCTCAACAGTTTTCCGTCTTACTCAACATCCATGCCTAATAAATTATTTCTTCCAAAAGACTTCATTTTCGTCGACTGTACAAAACCTCTTACGTAAAGAAAAATGAGGAAATTTTTTAATAATGGTAAATCCTTGCGAGTGACGCTGCGGGCAACAGATTTATGTAAACTTTAATTGAAAACGTTAAGAGGTACCTATTTATAATGAAAGTCTTTACAGGCGTGAAAAAAGATTTGGCTTACAGGGGGATATTTCTCTGCCAGGGTCGCGGATTTGTAAGAAATAGTTACCGTTGCCCTGGCACAGGCAACTGAAGGGACGCGGGTAGGTTTTGGTGAATAGGCTTTAACTTTAATCGATTCTAAAATGTACCTTATTTGATTAATTAACATTGAATTAACAAATATAATTCGCATTCGGTTAGAATATTGATCATGCTATTTCGGTTCTACTTATTCAATTATAGACATTATCTATAGGTATCATCATTTGAGCCGTAAAACATCTACTGTTGGACATGTGCCTCCCCCAATTTGGGAGGCTTTGCCACAATCGCCAAATATGGCAGGCGGGTTGGCGATCGCAGTATGGTGGTAAAATTTAATGAGAACACTGCTGCTCATTCTGTAGTAAGTTCCTTAGTCGCCTTTTAAGACACCCACGGGAAGAAATGGGATGGTGCTATTCTTTAAGTCCGGCATCACATAGACGATCGAACAGCTATAGATATACCTACCATAAATTAAATTCGCTTCTCATGTCATGAATTTTGATGTTGTTTTCACCATCATTATTATTCCGGAAGCTTTATATAACACGATAATATTAGACACGTAGATCTTTGACAGTCGCTACGGGCGAGAGTCTCACGAACAGTCTTACTATATATCATAATACCCAGTAACTGGGTTGTGGAGGTCAGACAGGCAGTCGCTTCATGTAGAATATTTTTTACTAAGCTACATCTGGTCAGACTGGAAGCCAACCCCAAAACACTCTTGAAAAGGCTAGGCAGATGATAATGACGCAAGTATTAAATATCTATGTTATGTCATCACAGAAAGCGTGCGAAGTAGGGTCGGGTCGGGACTATAAATAGGTACCACAGTAACTATAGATTTGGTATTGTTACTGACAGCCTTGAATAGTGTGATACGTCTATAGTCTAACAATTTGTCTGAAAGCATTCGTGCCTTTGTTTACAGAACTTTTTGCCTTGTCATATGAATATGCTAATACTTTCCAGATTTTTTCTAAACAAGAATCTGTCCGATCCGAAGTTGTCAAAAAAGTGCGAATGAAACTTTTGCAAATTCATTCTCGTGCGGCGGAACTCTTAAATGTAAGAGGCAATTTTTTACAGCGAATGTTTCTTTTTTATAAAATATTTTGCGGCATAAAGCCAAACCATTATTATCTGGGGACCAAAGTTAAGTACCAACCTAAATTTGGTCCCCAGATAATAATGGTTTGGCTTCTTCAGTCACCAATTTTGTGAAAAGGGTTGACGACAATTTTGACGGGGGAATTTGTAGGAAGATGTAGCGACCCGTAGAGAGAATTTAAATCATATCTCTAAGGGCAGACACTAACCTTATCTTAGAATTGCAGTAGTAACATGGAAACAGCTTTAGAATACTTTTTTTAACTTTTTGGAAAATATTGAAAAAAAAATAGGTATAGCCAGCAATGAAATTTACTACATTTTTGTTGCTCGTCTTCTGCTATTGATCCTTTTCTTTTCAAAATCTTTTTTTTTACAACGGAGGTTTGAGAACAATAAATTCAGGAATCCTAAAAATTATTGTAAGAGTATGGAATTCAATTTTTTTTTTAATGAAGGATAAACAACTGTCCTCTACAATGACGACTGGCCGAAAATAAGCAAAACAAAATTAAACGTCGCATTTCGAACGAACGCGCGACATCACTTTTTTACATCGACCAAAAATCTAGATAGATTGATGCTTACCTTCTGTGATAAAAATGACCCCAAATAATTAAGGATTTAAGAAGGTTTTAATAAAGAATTTTTCAATAGCTTATTTTTCAAAAATAGAACCCCACTTTCTTGAACAAGGCACCTTGTTCATTATTTAGAATAAACATTAATCAGTCATTATTACACACAAACAAACAATGACAAATAAGCATATATTCGTAGAAAAACATCACAGCGTCGTGAGATATGAATAAAAACAAGAATATCTAACGTTATCGCATTTCGGAAGGTCACGGTATGACCCGATTATCTGGGTGGACCAACGTGAATAGGTCGCAGATTGGCGTGATACAATCGATACATAACACCCTCTGTTACCCACACATAAAATGGTAAACAAGGAAAATATGGGGATGCACGTTTCTTGTTGCTTGTTAATAGAAAACTTTAATTATGCATTTTATTAGCCGTTAAACATCATCATTATTAGTATACGTTGCTTAAAGTTATGTGTTGATGAGAGACTGTTTAACTAAAAATGTTTGACGTTTAAACGTTTCTTAACTTTAATCACCGTTTGTATTTATCCCATAATGTAAAATATGTGTCAAATACCTAACGATTATAAAACTTGTTTCTTTAAAAATAATATAAAAATATATTTTGGACACTATTATAATAAATAGAGTATTAATTGTACATCAGTAAATTTATTGTAAATCAAAAAATATTATTCCATAATTAGGTCAACTGGAAACGAAAGATTTTTTTCAACTAAGCATTTTTTATGCGTTATCTTATTATTTGATTTTATAAGACTCTTGAACGTTATATCGAATCGTGTTTAACGAGCAAGCTTGAACTATCCCTTGTTGTGTCGCTTAAGGAGAGGTGCCATTGTTCTGTAGTTACTGGAAGTGGAATAATTTTATCCATTGACGTTACACATGGGCATCTGCCATACCATATAGAAAGCTCTGCCATAGGAGATTAATTCGATCTCCAGTAGGGTTTGTGAGAAGATTGTACATAGTGTGTTATAGGAAGAAAGAAAGCAAGAAAAATGCGTTTATCGGCATTATATCATAAAAAATCCGCACGCTCCTGTGCCAGCCTTTTTTTTTGAGTAGGAAGATTTGAGCCAGCCTTTTTTTTGAGTAGGAAGATTGTACATAGTGTGTTATAGGAAGAAAGAAAGCAAGAAAAATGCGTTTATCGGCATTATATCATAAAAAATCCGCACGCTCCTGTGCCAGCCTTTTTTTTTGAGTAGGAAATCATCAAATGACGTCTCCCGCTCTTGGGCGGAGCGGGAGGGCGTGTCAGACTTTTACTGACTAAAACCCACCCGTGTTCCTTCAGTTGCCCATGTGCCAGGGTCATGGTGTCCTTTTCGAACAATCTCGTGACCCTGGCAGGGCCTGTGCCAGCCTCATTCAAGTTTTTCCCGCGGTGATACCAATTTTGTCCACCAGTCTCGATGCTGGACGGCAGACATTTCGTTTTCCAGTCCTTGGATGCTACAGCCTTACTCCAACTCTCATCACTGCGTCTTCTTAGTCCGTCTGTGTCTTGCCCAAAGCCATTTGAGTTCCAGAACACGCTTTCTGATAACGAAGACCTTCGTACGTCTTCGTATTTCGACATTTAGAACTCAATCTATTAGCCTGATGCGAAACATGGAACGCTCCATGGGTCTCAATGCAACTCTCAGCCTGTACACAGTCTCCTGCGTGACCGTTCAGGTCCTAACTGGCTTCATGGCTTCAGTCTACCAGTAACCACTGCAAGAAACATATGATTGTAGGTAAACTTATTTCCTTAGTTATCTATTACTTCTATCATAAGTATTAATTACGTAAGTTTCCGTTAACCGATAGGTCACCCCCCCTGGGAGTCGCAAGGGGAAACTAATGGTGTCGATTACGTACAAAGTGGGATCACGACTGTTCATTATTAATGGTTTGTAAGATTATTACATGATATTGGACGATTATGGGTGAAGTGATATAAATTATGACGAAGGGCTTGCATCTCTTGTATGCATTCACTTAAAACGAACTATTCTCGAAATGACCTGGAAACTTTGTTCAACAAAGACTGAAAGTTTCAATCCATGCTTCGATGCACTTGTTCTTCTTACCGTATCGATAGCAATCTAAATATAGTCAGCCCAGAATTTGGCTACAAGCTTACCACTTGCAAGACTCATTAAATAAAGTCAGTCTGTCTCTTTGGGACAAACTTTCTAGATGTTTTTACGACTTGATGCATAATTCATCATTCTCAACATTAGGGTTGATTATCCGGCTCGAAGGACCATGTTCGACGTCATATTAAATAAAACCCCGTGGTACTGTATGAAAAGACGATATATTGTGCCTATTATAATATTATATCTATAAATGTAAATCGTCTTTTCCTCCCTCCTTTTTTCACAATGAAGTTTCTTAATTGCTATGGAAACCACATAGACCTTTTACAGAGGATTAAATGATTTACTTTCAAACACAATATGTGAAAGGTTTTTCTTAGCGTGTGGGTGGAAATATATATATCTATACAGTTCTTGTCAGTCCAGTCAGTGTATTTACTGAACGGTACTCATAAAAATCATCAATATAATACAACCCTCTTAAAATATAATGAATAAATATTTTATGAAATATTCATTCATTGGAATTAAATGAACTTAGAGGGTATACACTTAGTAAGACAATGTGAATTTCACGGGCTGCCTTGGAATTTCCACCTTAACCACCGGGCCATTACGTTATTTCAGATAGCTATTTTGTAGGTATAAACAAAAACAGTAGGTATTTCTTTTCCACGACATAACACAACCTGACAACAATCTTTTCAATTACCCTCCACTAGCACAGCTTTGTATAATTCTGTCGACATTTTTGTCTTGATATTAAGTCAAGAAAAAAAATGTATCTTGAATATTCCGGGGCCTGGAGAAAAATTAGGCTCAATTTAATACCTCTCCGCGGCTACTAAGAACCGTGTTTAAGTACCTTAGGACGCTGACACACTGGGGGAGAAATGTGGGTAGGAAAATAGACACAGTTGCTATGGGATTTCTAAGTAGGTGTGTAAGTTGTTTTTTATAGGGTATGGGACAAAAAGTTGAAAAATAAAGTATACCATGTGTTAAACCAGGTAATTAGTTATACGTATGCCTAATTTCATCTAATTCCGTTCAGGCGTTTTTGCGTGGTTGAGTAACAAATATCCAAACCTAAAGATATCGAAACATACGAACTGTGAAAAGTGTATGTTTTAATCTTTACTAGTAGTATTATAAAAGCGAAAGTAACTCGGTCTGTCTGTTACGCTTTCACGACTAAACTACTGAAGTGATTTTGATTAAATTTGGTACGGGGTAGTTGGAGCCCCAAGAAAGGACATAGGCTACTTTTCTTTCCGCGACTTCGTCTGCGTCTGCGATAACCGACATTTTCGCGGACAAAGCCGCGGGCAAAAGCTAATGATTTATAATCTACTAGCTTTTGCCAGCGGCTTCGCCCGCGTGGAGGTCGGAAATTATCCCGCGGGAACATACTACCGGGATAAAAAGTAGCCTATGTCCTTTCTCAGGCTCTAAACTATCTGTGTACCAAATTTCATTTAAATCGGTTCCGTAGTTTTAGCAGGAAAGCGAGACAGACAGACAGACAGACCGACAGACAGACAGAGTTACTTTTGCATTTATAATATTAAATCTAAACTAAATAAATCTATAAATCTATATATTAATCTGTATAGGATTAGAGACTGTAACAAAAAAAAAAATTAAGTTTAACGGCCGCAATCAAACAGGTGCATTATTTAATTTGTTTATGTGTAGCCGACACAACATTTCGTTTAGTTCATACTTAAAAAAAATGCACCAAATAATTTAGTAACAGCAGGTTGCCTAAAAACGTAAAAATACCCTAAAAATCCGGCCACCCTTACCATGAGGGTGGCCGGATCAAACATCCCAGCAATTAGAAATACCCTTTGGCGATGCTCTCTAGCGGGGTAATAGGGAATATGCATGTTATTTTTGTTCTCTTAATCAATGGAGCACTTTAATATAAAACCAACAAAAGTATTAAAAGTCAAAATTAACTACGGCTTGTTGCTGAAAACGTTATTAAACAGTTAAACTAAGTTAAAATTAAACAATTTTCTACGATGATTCATTTCAGCCGAATGACGTTCACTGCGCATAGGCCTCCCCCAATTTAGGGGGATTTGCCATAATCGCCAAGCTTGGCAGGCGGGTTGGCGGTCGCAGTACCTATCTATACTATATAATATTATAAAGCTGAAGAGTTTGTTTGTTTGTTTGTTTGTTTGATTGAACGCGCTAATCTCAGGAACTACTGCTCCGAATTGAAAAATTTCTTTTTGTGTTGGGTAGCCTATTTATCGAGGGAGGCTATATGCTATATAACATCACGCTACAACTAAGAAGAGCGGAGCAGTAATGAAAAATGTTGCAAAAACGGGGAAAATTTATTCCTTTTGAGAGTTTCCGTTGTGTGCGCTGCGTAAACGGTTAAAGTAACGCAAAAATCATGTACGACGGAATTGTTCCTTTTAAAAAGTTCTAAAAAAAAGTCCGCAAGAGCATATGTCTATCTTTTAAGGTTGACTCACTATAACTCAAAAGGTGCGAGCAGCAACGAAAAATGGACGAAAACTAGCAGGCAAATCGATGCGACGGGAAGGGTCAGGGGAGCAAAAATTTGACGCGGACGAAGTCGCGGGCAGAAGCTAGTGGTAAAATATATAAAGGACGCTGCTGTCCGTTCTCTAGTAAAACCCTTAGTCACGGGAAGAAATGGCATGGCGGGAATGGTATGGCATTCTTGACGTCCACACCACATGGAACAAACGTTACTACGGTTCAAACGACCGTTATTGTCGCGGCCACATTGTGACGTCACTTGGCATGATGCTGCTTTACGTACATCTTTGTTTTAGCCCCAAATCATGTAACTCAAATTAGTTGTGTTTTATTCATTATAGAAGTCGCACTTACTAATTTACCTTTGTTAGAATTCAAGCAGTTTTCTAAGAAATGGCATTTATTCACATGTATGCATTTTGAGGTCAGTTCCGGCCTTTTAGAAAATTACGCGTTTCGATGAAAAATTGTTTCGATCTAACATAACCTAACACACCAAGTTACGCAATTACCGCGCTGTTTTCCCGATTGTGCCCCTACCCTAAAGAAGAATTATATAAAAAAAACTCTTGAAATTCATAAAATGTGGAGTGATTAACGTTGACAAACACTCATTCTGTAATTATGAGCCATTTACATAAACATGAAGAAAGTTATGAAGTTTTCACAATTAATCTTATTCTGTAGCTCAAGGCGTCGTCCACGCGGGGTTGCGACAATCGTCGATAGGATCCGGCAACTGGGACTCGAGGTGGCATTGCACAAGTCCGAGGCCATGGGTTTTCATGGTCCTCGGAACGCGCCACCTGCGAGTTCCCAACTCACGGTGGGAGGGGTTAACATCGGCGTCGAGTCGACGATGAAGTACTTGGGACTTGTCCTCGATAGCCGGTGGAACTTCGTCGAGCACTTCCGACGTTTGGCTCCCAGACTGGAGCGGGCTGGGGCTGCCTTAAAGCGGCTCCTGCCCAATCTGGGGGGTCCAAACGCCTCCTGCCGGAGGCTCTACACGGGGGTCGTGCGGTCCATGGCCCTCTACGGGGCACCGGTGTGGGCGCCCTAATTGAGGCTGCGCCCAGCGCGCCGGTTGAGTCCGGCCCAGAGGGTTATGGCTATCCGGTTAATCCGGGGATACCGCACGGTCTCCTGCGAGGCGGCGAGCCTCCTTGCCGGAGTGCCGCCATGGGATCTGGAGGCAAAGGTCCTCGCCCACATGTGGGAGTGGCGCGAGGAGGCGAAACGCCGGGGTGAAACTCCGCTGCCGCGACAAATCGCGGCACGGCGGACATAGCTCCGGTGTGATCTCATGGCGACATGGCGGGTACGATTGTCGCAACCCAGTGCTGGGCACGCCACAATTGCGGCGGTAAGTCCCCTCTTTGAGGAGTGGATAGAGAGGCGTCACGGCGTGCCCGACGCAGGTTCTCACCGGGCATGGGTGCTTCGGTGGGTTCCTGTTCAGAATAAAGCGGGAGGATACGTCCGGGTGTTTCCATTGCGAGGATCGTCTGGAGGACACGGTGGAACATACGGTGGAGGTGTGCCCTGCCTGGGCGGAGCACCGCCGTGTCCTCGTAGAGGCGATCGGCGGCGGCGACCTCTCGCGTCCGGCCCTGGTGCGAGCCATGGTACGGAGCGAGAGGGAATGGGAAGCCGTCACCTCCTTCTGCGAAGCAGTAATGCTCGCGAAGGAGGAGGCGGGGCGCGTGAGGGAATGGCAGTCTCTGCGCCCTCACATCCCTAGCCGCCGCAGGAGGAGACGCCCCGGGCGTCGGGAGTCGATAGCGGACTCCCGGCCACCGTAGGCGCGAGCTTGCGGGTGGCGAGCAATGGGTAGCTCGCCGCCCGGTAAGGACCAAGCTCGGGTAGACGGCGCGTAGTGTTCCACGCGCGCCTCAAAGAGATGTCAGCAGTAGTGTAGGGGTCTACTAGGACCGATGCCTGCCGGGGTTGCGTGATTGTTCGAAAGAGATACCGTGACCCTGGCACATGGGCAACTGATGGAACACGGGTGGGTTTTAGTCAGTAAAAGTCTGACACGCCCTCCCGCTCCGCCCAGAGCGGGAGAAGTCATTTGATGATTTGCCATCCTGAAAAAAAAAAAAAAAGGCGTCGTCCAACTACCGAGACCGAAAATTTGATTTTTATATGATATTATATGGGAGCGTCAAGCCAAGCGGGCCACTCAGCGCTGGCAGCGGCTTTGTTGCATAAAACACGTTCTGTTCAAGTCGCTCACAAGCTTTGGGAAAAGCTAAAAAAAATTGATATTCGATAGATTTTAAGCTGCTCTTTCGAATGGTGCTATTCGTTTTTACCAAAATAATTTTCTTTTTAGTGATAGTTGAGTTTCAATTTGAAGTTAGATTGCTTCGAAAAATGTATTTTATTTTAATTTTTTTCTCACGTCGTTCAAACCCGTCAACACCATCTCTGTAAAAATTCAAGTTGGGAGGGGCAACGGTTTGCAAATGACAAGCAAATCCAGTCCGCGACGTCGAGTAATGCGATTTTTTTCACCACCCACTTACAACGGTCGTCGTCTGCAATACAGTGCAGCAGGCTCGCGGCCGCGCAAAACGACGCGGCGACGACTTGATTTGCTTGTCATTTGCAAACCGTTGCCCCTCCCAACTTGAAATTTTACAGAAATGTTGTTGATGGGTTAAACTTTCGAACGACGTGAGAAAAAAAAATTAAAAAAAATACATTTTTCGAGGCAATCTAACCTCAAATTGAAACTCAATTTTCCCTAAAAAGAAAATTATTTTGGTAAAAACAAATAGCACTATTCAAAAGAACAGCTTAAAATTTATCGAATTATGTGTTTCAATTTTTTTTTAGCTATTTACCAAAGCATGTGAGCGAGTTGAACAGAACATGTTTTATGCAAAAAACCCGCTTCCAGTGCCGAGTGGCCCGCTTGGCTTGGACGCTCCCATATACGGTATAGGCGGATTATGTATACCAAAAGGTAGTTTCGTCTGGAGAATAATAGGCAAGAAACTCATTTAAAAATGTTTTGAAAATATTTTAGATACATTCATTAAATAATTATATGTGAAAGCGACACTGGAAGACGACCCCAACATAGTTGGGAAAAGGCTAGGTAGACAAAGGCCCTCGCCAGATAAGCCGGGGTAAAATACCCCCATTGCAATCGGGCAATTTTTTTTTTCTGAAATACCTTATACTGTGGACAATATCTCAGCCCAGTATCAACTCTGAAATATTACGCGTTTTTGAGTAAAAAAATTTTTTAAATATTTTTTTATACCCATTTTTCTCCGAATCTACTTGACAATATTAAAAAAAGTGCTTATGGGTTTTAAGATATCACTAATAAGTATTCCTAAAAAAATATGCTTGATAATCGGGTACGTTGGTCATGGGTGCAAATGCGATTATATTTTTTAATATTTTTTTTTTAATGCCAAAATCGTATGGCACACCTTAGTTTTTTTTGCACGTATCACTCTAACATTGACCTACAATGTATATTTTTTTAAGATTTTTCAAAATATTAGACGATAGTTAAAAAAAAGAATATATTCTTAAAAAAATATTTTTTTGCCTATTTAACTTGCAAGATTTGATTACAGACAGACAACGGGACAGGTGAAAGTAAATAATAGCTTTAAAAAAAAAACCCGACGTCATTCCCTCCGTGAAAATCAATTGTCAAAAAATAATAGTTTAAAAAAACTAAAAACCACGTTTCCATAGAAAACGAAGCTAAAAAGTAGAAAATAATGGAAAAATAATAGTTTAAAAAACTAAAAACACACAAAAAGCGTGGAGTGCCTGATATCAATAAAAAATACCTTAAAAAGCGCCCCACGTGTTTTTTTTCGTTATTTTCTACTTTTTAGTTTGTTTTTCTATGGAAGCGTGTTTTTTAGTTTTTTTAAACTATTATTTTTCCATTATTTTCTACTTTTTAGTTTGGTTTTCAATGGAAGCGTGTTTTTTTTGTTTTTTTAAACTATTATTTTTCCATTATTTTGTACTTCTTCGTTTTGTTTTCTATGGAAGCGTGTTTTTTAGTTTTTTTAAACTATTATTTTTTTACAATTGATTTTCAAGGAGGGAAAGACGTTACATTTTTTTTACAAGCTTTTATTTACTTTCACCTGTCCCGTTGTCTGTCTGTAATCAAATCTTGCAAGTTAAAGACACAAAAAAATCTTTTTTTAAGAATATTTAATTTTTTTTAACTGTAGTCTAATATGTTGAAAAATCTTAAAAAAAATATATTGTAGGGGAATGTTAGAGTAATATGTGCAAAAAAAAGCTTAGGTGTACCATACGTTTTTGGCATAAAACAAATTAAAAAATATATAATCGCATTTTTACCCATGACCAACTTACCCGATTATCAAGCGAATTTTTATAGGAATATTAATTAGTGATATCTGAAAACCCATAAGCACTTTTTTAAATATTGTCAAGTAGATTTGGAGAAAAATGGGTTTAAAAAAAAAATTACTCATAAACGCGTGATATTTCAGAGTTGAAACTGGGCTGAGATATTGTCCACAGTATAAGGTATTTCAGAAAAAAAATTGCCCGATCGCAATGGGGGCATTTTACCCCAGCTTATCTGCCGAGGGCCTTTTCAGTACTAATGCTTAAATTCCAATCGTTCAAATAGTTCGTTTGATATCTATATAATTACCTACTTAACAACAAGTAATTAAATTTCATTTATGGTGTCAAAGAATTTTGTAACCTTGTTTCGGGACCTTTTTACTGTCTGTATGGATTATAATTACATTTCAATTGTAGGTACGATTCTGGGAACAGCTTTTTTGCGTCGCAAAAAGCTTATTCTAAATTGAATTAAATTAAAAATAGATTGGATTAAATTTTATCCCCGTAAAGTGTTATTGCGTTTTTCCTTTACGTTTTCTTTAGCCGTAGGGAGTCTGCATTTGTGGCACTATTGCCATAAATGTGTCTTTTCACATCACCATTTTAGCTGGAAGACGTCCACTGCTGGACATATGCCTCCCCCAATCTCCACCACTTCGATCAGTTTTGTTCTTCCCGCATCCAGCGGATTCCTGCGACCTTCACAAGGTCATCGGTCCACCTTGTGGGAGGCCTTCCAACTCTACGTCTTCCGGTACGCGGTCGCCACTCCAGAACCTTTCGGCCCCATAGGCCATCTGTTCTGCGAGTAATGTGCCCTGCCCACTGCCACTTAAGTTTAGCAATTCTTCGGGCTATGTCGGTTACCTTGGTTCTCCTACGGATCTCATCATTCGATCGCTATACACATAGCCTAGATAAATTATGCTGCACATTATTCTTATCCGGGACAACAGGCATCAGTTGACGTTCACGCTGAAGTAATGAAATCGCGATGGTATTTTTTTGCACACTGGTTTTTGCATTACATTGAACATCCAACAGAGTGCAGAGCGAGTGGGTCTCAGCGTGTCGAAAAAACAGTATTCGATTTTCAGCCCTCGGCGCTAAGCAGTGCGTTCAAGATCCAGTGCGCGATAAATCCGGTCTCGATTGTAGTGGTAATATGGGCTTTTCTTTTTGTGGGTGGGAAATCATCAAATGACATCTCTCGCACGGGGTGGAGCGAAAGGGCGTGTCAGACTTTTACTGACTAAAACCCACCCGTGTTCCTTCAGTTGACCATATGCCAGGGCCACGGTATCTCTTTCGAACAAATCTCGCGACCCTGGCAGGAACATGGGTTTATGTTATGTCCGGTTAGCTTTGATTTTGGAGGACACGCAACCGTGTTAGTTCTAAACCACAGGAACCGTACCAAAATTGAACACACAAATATTTGCCTCAATGTGGGGACTGAACTATCCCCCATCTCTAGTCCGCAAAGGATGGAGCTACAATGTTTATTGACTTCACCGTCAAGGTTTGCATACAATCGGTTTAAAGACATTTATTTCTCAAAAAAACAAGAACATTACAGTTCACTTAAAATATTGAGAAATGTAAATAAAACTAAAAGTAAGTGTGATTCTCTGTGCTCACAATAAGATAATTAGGCAACAAAGGTGACAATTGATATTGTTAGTGTTGTTTTCTAACATATTCTTCTAGGGCTTTTTCAAACATAAATATGGTGTCACTATTAGTTATATCGTCAGGTAGTGCATTATACAGTTTTGCTCCCTCGTACAGTATATTTTTCCTTCCATAGTTATTTCTGGGTTGTCTTAATTCTAGTTTGTCTCGTCGTCTTGCGTTGTATGTGTAAGTTTTCTTTTTAAAGTTTAATAGTGAATGTGTACCTTGTGTTATGATTTTATGTATTAGAGTGCATGTTTTAAGTATGTATAATTGGCTAATTTTAAGTATTTTTGTATCATTATAAATTTTGGTTGTCGGTGTTAAGTAGTCATAGTTATAAAGAGTTTTTATTGCTTTATTTTGCAGAACTTGTATTTCTTGGAGGTTTGATTTACCTGCAGTTCCCCATATCTCAACGAGGTATTCAATATGGGGTCTAACGAGAGAGTTGTAGATCATTGCGCGAACTTTTTTAGGGATGCAACTAGACATTCGGCGTATCGCTCCTATGAGAGGAGATATTTTAGACTTAATATAATCAATATGCGGTCTCCAAGTTAACTTTGTATCTAAAATGAGACTTAAATATCGTTCGCTGTTTGATTTTGTTATTTTTTCGTTTTTTATTGTTAGTTGGATTTGACTGAGAATTTACTTGTTTTTTTGCAGCAAAAACCATGCAGATTTTTTTTGTGTTAATAGTTAGTAAGTTTGACAGGAACCATTTATTTAAAATATTCAAATCACTTTGAGCTTCTTTTACCATATCAGTTAAGTTGTGGCAAAAGTAAAATAAACACGTGTCATCTGCGTAGAGTGAGATACTACCCGATGTTTTAACACTGTTGATATTGTTAATATAAATCAAAAATAACAACGGCTCTAGAAAAGATCCCTGTGGGATTCCGTATGTTAATTTGGCAGGTAAACTTTCGTAATTTTCAATTTTAAAAATTTGTTTCCGATTTTCTAGGTACGATGCAAGAATTTTATGTGCGGGCCCTGATATACCTACGTCAGTTAAGTTATTTAAAAGAAAATTATGACTAATCGTGTCAAATGCCTTTTTTAGGTCTATAAAGACACTTAGGGCATATTGTTTGTGGTCTATAGCATTTTTTATTTTAGTAGTTAAATCTATGGTTGCTGATAAGGTATTTGATATTGGCCGAAATCCATACTGTTGTTCAAAAAAGAAGTCTATGTCTGTCAGATAGGTGTAAAGGCGATGGTAGATAATTTTTTCAAAGATTTTGGAGAGCACTGGCAAAACGGATATCGGACGGTAATTGCCCGGATCAGTCTTGCTTCCGGATTTTAAGACCGGGGTTACCCTAGCAACCTTCAGGCTATCGGGAAATATCCCTTGTTCGAGGCATTTATTTATGCAGCCAGTTAAATTGTCAAGTA
The DNA here is from genome assembly GCA_932294355.1 of Aporophyla lueneburgensis. NCBI lineage: Eukaryota > Metazoa > Arthropoda > Insecta > Lepidoptera > Noctuidae > Aporophyla > Aporophyla lueneburgensis. Next base: position 8,620,537 of record OW028748.1, on the reverse strand, counting down.
TTAGGTTTTTGATGCATTTTATGTCTTTCACAGTTATTCCATCAATTCCGCTACTTGTATTAATATCTAAACTGTCGATGATTGTACTAATCTCTTTTTTTTGTGCATGGTTCTAATGTTTGCAGTGTATGGGTTTGTGATTGTGTTTTATTCAATGTGGTATTAATTTGTGTATGTGTTATTTTATTGACTAAAATTGAACCAACTGTGAAAAAGAAAAGGTTGAAATGTTGGCAGATTTGTTGCCCAGCTGTTATTTCTTCAGTTTCAGTTTTTAGCTTTGAAGGAGCATAGCTCTTTTTGTGTTTATTATTTGCTAACGTATTGATCAAGTTCCAAATTTTCTTTCGGTTGTTTCTGACACTTCTTAAAGCTGTCGAGGTAATACTTTCTTTTTGTGTTTCTTATTGCTTTATTGGCTTCTTTAAATTTTAATTCGATAATACTAGTATCCTCTATAGTAGTATTATTGTATGTTAAACAGAGTGTAAAGTACACTCAGAAAAGGTACTGCTGAACGATTGTTGATTTTAAATTAAATTAAAATAAAACAAATATTTAAGGGGGCTCCCATATAACAGACATGGTTTTTTTTGCCGTTTTTATTGATAAGGGACACTTCGTGCGCGAGTCCGACTCGCATTTGGCCAGTTTTTTTTTTGTAACGTCATCTCGCAGATCAACCTACGAGGTTGTCGGCTGCTTAACCGAACTTGCCTGGCGCTGCCTCAATAAATTAAGGCTTCCAGCCAGAACTGACGATCGATGTCGGGACGTTGTTTATGCGAAACCCGAAACACGGGTCTAGTATTTTTATGTAAAGAATCTATGAAAAAAAATTCAAAACTTTATCATTAATAATCACAAAGTTATAAGCTTGTTACGTTACCTGATTGTCTACGCAAAAACATATGCAGCCTAGCGGAGGGCGCCCGCGCCAACCGCGCGCGCGGCTCACACTCTCACTCATTGATAATTATTTGCCACAGTGATTGTTTATGTATTAGTTGGTGATAAACATTTTCCATCACACTTGCAGGCTTTGGACTGTCGTAATGGTCAAGTGTAGGTAGATATTATTATGTACTTTATTCGTAAATGCAGTAGTAAGTGGTAAAATGTAATCAATACCATTTGTTGCACCTTATGCCAACAACTTAAAGTTCAAAATGGATGAAAATTGTTAAACATCGCATTACTGAACCACAGCAGGCTGTGCGCGGTAAACTCTTCTTGCGCTATGCAGGATTTTGCGTTACGTTGTGGGCTGTGGAGGTCAGATACGTAGCCGTTCCATGTAAAATACTGGTATTCAGTTGCATCCGGTTAGACTGAAAGCCGTTGGGGTCGGCTTTCAGTATATTCGAAAGCAGGCGTAGATGGAAAAAAAAGGCTAAGCAGGAGATAAAAGCTAAATCAATTGCGATTGAATCTTGAGTCTGCTACGCTTTTGAGTGCAAGTTTCCTCACAATATTTTCCTTCACCATAAATCAATATAAGTGATAGATACAAATCTGTTTACCGTACACTTTGCGTCGTAGTAAGCAGGCCAGACGGACGCATGTTTTGCATGTCAAGATGTGCCGATAGGACTAACGAGCTGACACCTGCCACGAGTGACCTTAGGTCGCCGCGACCCCGCACGAGGTGCAGGACAACAACTGGCGAAGATTCTAGACGATATCAGCGATACGAGACTGATAAGGGTTGAACGTATTTAACGTGTATTGCGAACGTGGTGATGGTGACATTTTCAAAGCCATGAAAGGTTTTGCTTTGGTTTTGCTGTTCAAATCCTTTTTCACAAGTATCAATGGCTTACCATTTTGGTATCATTTCGCTCACCTGTAAGCGTTAATCAATTATCTTTACTTTATTTTAGGAGTGGGCCTACCGCCTACGAAGCCGATACCACTGGGGTATCGGCTTCGTAGGCGGTGAGTTTGAATGTAGGCAGGGACTTATTTTGTGTATTTGAAATCGGCATGTCCTAGAACCAAAACTCCAAAGACTCCAAAGACTGTACCCGTCTGGTAGTTTATAGCTATGGTCCACTCTCTCTCACTGAGAGCAGGCCTGCGTCTCATCAGTGGGAACATTATAGGCTGGAGATGGAGTCTGGATTTGTGCCGGGTGATGGCAATAGGCTTGCCCTTTATTTCACGGGACACAACTGTCTACATGTGGTTGTACTACAGATACATTGCTTAACTATGACATGAATATATACTCTGAGAAGTATACTATTATTATTATTTTAATGATTTTGAATGTGAGGACTATGTAGATTCGGTGGGTTCCTGTTCAGGATAAAGCGGGAGGATACGTCCGGGTGTTTCCATTGCGAGGATCGTCTGGAGGACACGGTGGAGCATACGGTGGAGGTGTGCCCTGCCTGGGCGGAGCACCGCCGTGTCCTCGTGGAGTCGATCGGCGGCGGCGACCTCTCGCGTCCGGCCCTGGTACGAGCCATGGTACGGAGCGAGAGGGAATGGGAAGCCGTCACCTCCTTCTGCGAAGCAGTAATGCTCGCGAAGGAGGAGGCGGGGCGCGTGAGGGAGTGGCAGTCTCTGCGCCCTCACGTCCCTAGCCGCCGCAGGAGGAGACGCCCCGGACGTCGGGAGTCAATTGCGGACTCCCGGCCACCGTAGGCGCGAGCTTGCGGGTGGCGAGCAATGGGTGGCTCGCCGCCCGGTAAGGACCAGGCTCGGGTCGACGGCGCGCAGTGTTCCAAGCGCGCCTCAAAGAGATGTCAGCAGCAGTGTAGGGGTCTACTAGGACCGATGCCTGCCGGGGTCGCGTGATTGTTCGAAAGAGATACCGTGACCCTGGCACATGGGCAACTGATGGAACACGGGTGGGTTTTAGTCAGTAAGAGTCTGACACGCCCTCCCGCTCCGCCCAGAGCGGGAGAAGTCATTTGATGATTTCCCATCCTGAAAAAAAAAAAAAAAAAAAAAAAAAAAAAAGGACTGTGTAGATGTTTGTATTATTTTTGTGTTGGGTAGCCTATTTATTGAAGAAGGCTATATAATATCACGCTGCGATCAAAAGGAGCGGAGCAGCCACGAAAAAATATCGAAAACTGGCAGGCAATTCGATGCGACGGGAAGGGTCAGGGGAGCAAAAATTTGACGCGGACGAAGTCGCGGGCAGAAGCTAGTTAACAATAAACTTGTTCGACGTTCGCACCAACGTAATAATTACGCGGCAGAAATTTTCGCGCATTATATCCTCAACGCGAGCGAGAGTTGAAAATCGAACAGTGTCTTTTTTGCGACGCGCTGAGACTGCATTCTGTTGGATTGACAATGCTCGGTCAAACACCTAGAATTTAAAATCCAGTGCGCGGTATAATCTCACCACGATATTTTTATGACTGACATCGTGAGTTAGAACGAGGTGTGGACCAAGAATGTAGATTAGTGTGTGGTGATTATCGCCAGTGTTGTGGTGTACAGACATCAAGCTACCCAAAACTGTCAAATTTTCCCAATCAATCTTGAATCTAATACTTTAGAAATAAAGTTGAAAACCTATTGAAGCAATTTGACAGATGGAAGTAGGCTTGTGTGCTGGCGTCTGTACCTTCACAGTGAGGTGTAGTGTAGATAAATAAATACCTTGCGATCGAAGGTCTAGCATAAATCGGTTATATTTATGTTGTATGATGTGCATAAATGAAATGTGAAAAGTGAAATTGAAATCGGGTGAAACGTGCGTGTTGAACCACGTACAATGAAGTGTTTCATAGTTGGAATGAATTTATCTCAAGAACAAAATTAACACTGTGGTTGAAAAACATATGCTACTATACATTCCATCTGCAAACGTGAGTTGGTAGACTATCACATGAATTTTAATGTTATCTTGTACACCCTACTTAACTGTGATAGTATTTCTTAATTTTATTTTTCAACCGATGAAAAAAACCGAGGAGGTTCTCAATTCGACGCGTATATTTTTTTTATGTATACGCATAACTTTTTACATAGTGGTCCGATTGTAACAATTCTTCTTCTATTGGAAAGGGTATACTCCCAAGGTGGTCCCATATAAATTTGGAAAACAAAATCGAACCCTAAGGGTCGGAAAACAGGGGATGATTGATTGTTCACTCACTGATTGTAATGTATAACCACGCATAACTTTATACAGAGTAGTCCGATTTTGATAATTCTTTTTTTGTTGTATAGGGTATACCTTGCCAAGTATTATTAGTACATTAAAGTTACAAAAAATTATAAAATAAAACCTTTTAAACAAAAAATTTAACCGCCGAAAAAACTGAAAAGCATAAAATAATAAACCTTAGAATTTTGAGTCGGCGATGAAAAATCAATGAACAAAGATCACACAAAGCGCCGACTCATAGTTTTAAGGTTTATTATTTTATGCTTTTCAGTTTTTTCAGCGGTTTAATTTTTTGTTAAAAAGTTTTTAGAAATGACATCTCTCAGATCAATCTAACCTACGAGGTTGTCGGTTGCTTAAACGGACTTTTCTGTGGCCTCCAGCCAGAGCTCAACACTTAACGTGTAGTCACTCAACTAAAGTGACTACACTCTCAGGGTAACCCTTAAGAGTTACCGTGGCCCTGGCATATGGTCAACTGAAGGAACACGGGTGGGTTTTAGTCAGTATAAGTCTGACACGCCTTCCCGCTTCGCCCAGAGCGGGAGAAGTCATTTGATGATTTCCCATCCAAAAAAGAAGGGTACCCCTTGTGAGGTACGGACCTCAGCTAAGGGCATCGCTGGTAGAGGGCGGCAAGGGACGGGCTGGACCGGAATAAGTGGTAGATTTTCTTTTAATTGCGTTATAATATACAACTACCGTGATGTTTTTCAGATATCCAAAAAAACATTTTCCTGGCAGGGACACTTCACTCTAACAAAGATTTGCATAAAGTGCTAATTTTCGTTTCGTTTCTCACTTTAACAAAAGCTTAGAAGACGGGATTCACCCCTTGACATAATTGTTTTAGCGTTGAATTTACACTTCACAGAATCTAATTAACAGAAACACGATAGACACCACGTAAATGAACATCTTACGTTTGGTAAGTTAAACAATTAAGTTGTTTATTGTTGTTTACAGTCTCACTCGTGTGTTAGTCGCGGTGTCGCGGCGTGAGCTCATGAATAAACGCTTCGAAACTACTCCGTAAGTACCTACTTCGGAATTACCGCGCGAAACGAACGCACGAGTAAAATCTTAAGTCTAAAGGTTATTGTACCTAAGTAAATGTTAAAGTAATTTCGGTTTAAACTTGACTGAGATTGAGCAGTAGTAGCCCAGTGGTAAAGGCTGCGACTTACGAGATGTAAGCCGTAGGTTTGAACCCAGACAGGAAGGATTTACTTTCTGTAAATTATTTCATCACCACTGCTCTCAAAACTGTGAAGGACAACATCGTGAGGAAACCGGCATGTCCTAGAACTAAAAACTCGAAGACATGTGACATCTACCAACCCGCACTGGGCCCGCGTGGTGGATTACGGCCCACTCCCTCGCACCAAGTGGAGAACTATTTCCCAGCTGTGGAAACATTAAAGGCTAATTATGATGATTTTACTGACAAAATATGGCATAATAAGCAACTCTATTTATATGGTGGACTGCCAGAAGCGTAGCTACCGCCGTGTCAGCCGTTTCAATGATACGGGGCCCCCAAACTACAGGGTCCCTTGAGCCCCGACGTATTGAAAAGAATTTGAAAAAAATATTGTTCAACACGTCAAATACTTTGTGAAACTTGATGAGAGGCCCATAATGAGTTATGAAAGGGTTCCCTCTATCTGGCAGAAACTTGATGCTCCGAATTTTATTTGGCATAACACACTTGGCATAATCTTATTTAAACGAGTATTTGTAAGGCATAAAAAATGTTGAGCATAATCATTGTTTGGCCGAATGTTTATATGCTCGACTTAACGCTGGCATACTTTTAAGATGGCAGAATTTTATTCCGCATAAATACCTTTGGCAGACTTAAAATTCCGCATAATTTCGTTTAGCATAACATTTATTTAGAGCAATGATTATTTGGCATAATTTCACTTGGCATACTATGAAGATGGCAGAATTTCATTTAGAATAGTTTTGTTAGGCATATTTTCATTTCTATTAAATAGCATTTTAACCTTAAATAAAATGAAATAGTGTCTCAAAACGTCAGTATATGTTGTGCTACAAAAATTATTGACAGAAACGAATCGCTGCAGAACCGACTCCACGTAGTCTTGTCTGCCCTACCCCTAGAGTGTAATTTAAGCCCGCGTAGGCGCGGAGTGGCGAGGCGGCCCGCGAGCTGAGGAGCAGGTGGTTTTGACGGTCGCCGCCGCGGCTGAGGCTGGCCGGCAAAGCCGGCCAGCAAGCCGAAGCCGCGGTGGTGAGCGTAAAACCATCTGTGACGATGAGGTCGCGTGGGTCCGCCGGAGCCCCGCAGCGCCGAAGCCGTGACAGAAACCATGCATGCTGCATGTTGCATGCTCGCCTGCATGCTGTAAGCTTGCTTGCTTGCTGCATGCTTGCTTGCATGCTTGCTTGCTGCATGCTTGCTTGCAAGCTGCATGCTTGGTTGCTTGCATGCTGTATGCTTGGTTGCTTGCATGCTGGATGCTTGCTTGCATGCTGCATGCTTGTTTGCATGCTGCATGCTTCTTCGATATGAAATGTATGCCAAAAGATGATTCTAAGTTTAAAGTTTCTGGGATATGATAGTTCTGCCTTTTAATAACTATCGATATGAAATTATGCCAAGAGACGATTCTGACTGCGAACTTTCTGCGATATGATGGTTCTACTTTTTAATTATTATGGAATAAAATTTATGCCTAAAGATGATTCTGACTTATAAAATTATGCGTTGTGAATGTATGATAAATGAGTGTATGCCAAACGATTTTCTGCGAAATGAAGTTTATGCCATCCGCTGTTATGCAAAATAATATTATGACGAAAAAAATTCTGCCATAAAGGGTGGACCCGTTATGAAAAGATAAAAGTTTGCGTAATTAGCTTATATCTTATAAAGGTTTCAAGCTGCTGTAGCAGGACAGTTCTATAATAGCTTACATTAATTAAGTTAAATAAAACGGAAAATTTAACTTATCCGATTCAGAATCCCCCAATTTTCGAGCGCACTTTACATGCTTTTGCATTCTCTTATTAAAGTCACATGGAAGCCAACCTCCCTAGTCAGGATGCTGTTTTATTTATTTAAAAAAAAAATACAATATCTTCCTATTGAGTTAAGCCGCAGTCTGGGAAAGAGGGCCCTTAACAAATCTTGACACAGGGCCTCTTTAGGAGTAGCTACGCCACTGTTGACTACCCAAAATGTGCTGGATAACTCCATTCAGGGAGTAATTCTTCATAACTAGCGTGCTTACGGTTCTATGTAAAGGGAACTTAGCGTAAACTTTGTTAAGATAATAATCGATAAACAATGATTTAGTTGATAGACATAAATGTAAAATGACAAATCTATAGAGTTTGTTTATGGAACAAAATTCTATCTTGCTGTAGTCCACAAAAAAAATAAATCGTCTTACAGAAATAAAGATACAAATATAAGTAGAAGAAAGTGCTTTTATTTATTTAAAGATATCTGTCTACATAATGTATGTGCCCAATAAATACATTAAATAACTTACGCTTCCATCTATCAAAATCATTGAGCGTAAGTTTTTATGCTCAGAGGGGCAACCCTAATAAAGTAATTTTAAGAATGTTCGTAGTCTGATTTCAGTTTCAATCTATCAAAAATACTTCAACTTGCATTTTTATCAATTTTTTGACTGTCGCCGAGATCACACTGCGACTAGATTTTAAACATTTTTAATTACGAGAATTAACCTTCAGATCTCTTCCTCACCTTCCTATGAGGTTATCTAGCACATTCTAGCCAGTAAGACCCACTTACAACGTTGCTAACTGGGCCAAATTTTTATCACATTGTAACTTAATCTCGTATTTATCGAGCACACGTTGTAAAAGCTTTAGAAAACACAAATCAAAGACACAACAACGTTCTTTTAACGTTCAGAAGTTACTAACCAATATCTTGTGTAATTCGACACTGACTTTGATCGAGCAATCGTGAATTGGGCTAAACTTTCTCGTGTTGCTAAGTAAGCACCAAGAAAGGAGCGATACCCTTTTTTGGGATATTGCCTACAGGGTCCGTTAAAATGTAATGTGAATTTTAAAGCCTTAAGATTTTTTTTTTCCTTGTATGAAGAGTACTTGAAGTTAGAAAACATGGGACATAATCGTAATTAAAATTTGTATAGGTATTGAAAGTAATAATTGACAAATCGATGGCAGCAAAGTAGAAACGGATATCTACAAAATCGCAATTTTACAGGAGAGCAGATTTAATAAAAAAATAAAGGTAATTTCGAGAGTTATAGACCGATTAACTTTCTCCATGAAGTGGATTTTTGGATTGATTATAAGCTAATTTTTTGTAAAAAAAAAGCATTTTCATCAAAATGTAGATATCCGTTTCTACTTTGCTGCCATCGAAATTTTAGCTGCTTATGTTAGATTAGAATTTGAGTAGAAGGTTTGATTGAATTTATCGTCTGTACAAACAGAAACGCTTATGAAACCACACCTCACTGTCACCTCGTGAAAGTACGTTAACGGCTGTCATCGTAGGTCTTTGACAATCATTACAGGTCGTCAGAATCCCAAAAGTCTGACAAGCAGTCTTACCAAAGAGTGTTTATTATAGGTAATCCGATGCACAACTGAACTCCATAACCCAGTCACTGGGTGTAGAGGTCAGTTAGGCAGTAGCTCCATGTTAAATCAAATCAAATCAAATGAAATCAATTTATTTCGGGCAACAAAGACCCATAACATAAATACCTTACAGACTAACATACATACAAATAAAAACAATGTAAAAACTATTGTACACGAAGTGACGGCGTCGTGTTGCGTTGCGTGGTGTCACGTAGCCTTCCGCGGAAACGACGATACACGACACCTTTCGGCCAAAACTCTGCCTTGAGCTTCCTCAAGGCAGAGTTTTGGCCGAAAGGTCTCGATTTCAAGAACTGGAACTCGCACCACGAATGACTCCAACTTCTCGATCCTCAAAGTCCAGTTAGTTTTCAGTCGTACATACTCCACGATCTCCTCAACCTTCGTGGTGTAGTGTAGACGAGACGCATAGAGCTACGTCGTCGGTGTAGCTGGACGCAGCAGCATGTTGGGTCGTGCAAGCGCGGTTCCGCACTGGTTCCGACTAGGAGGCTTCCTCCTCTTCTTCCTCTCCACCTTCACGAAGCCATCCTTGTCACACATGCCTGAAGCCGGGCCTAACTGCTTCGAACCCCTGTTATCAGGTTCAAGGTTAAATACTGGTACCTACTCAGCTGCATCTGGTAAGACTGGAAGCCGGACCTAATATAGTTGGGAATAGGCTAAGCAGGTGATGATGGGTCATAATATTACATTTAACTGCCTCGTTGGTTTAGTAGTCGCAAGCACTACTGCTGAATAAGAGGTTTTAGGTTTGATTCCCTCCCAAGTCGGGCAGTGTTATTGTGTTTTTTTCATTTAGAATTTCTCAGTAACCGCCCAGAGTCTGGAGTTGTGCGTAGTTGATGGCGGTAAGCTAGCCCCCTACATAGGATTTAACATGCCCCCTACATAACTGGTGAAAATGTGACTTATAAAGTACACCAGTGCCTTCAGTGATGATGTGATGTAAGTTTATATGTAACTAGTTGCTGCCCGCCACTTCGGGTCTTCAGCCGTGTTTATGTCGGAAATTATCCTACGGAAACATACTATCGGTACAACAGATAGTTTGTTACTCCTTTCTGCCAGACAAAGCCCCGTATAAATTGCGCCAACCGTTTCAAAAACAAATACAGACAAAAATGTACTTTAGTTATAAATACTATATATATTTTCCTATACATTTAGTAAAAAGCTGTTGTATTGACATAACGAACACATGTACTTCAATTATATTTATTTGTATAAATTAAAAGTTTCCATGGAAACTAAACGTTTGCCGTGGCGTTTATCACGATCAAATCATTGTCACACCCAGTTATTTGTAAACATACATTACGATTAGGTACGTTAAAGGACACATTCCTTTAGAATCTCAAGAAACTTGTTATTGTAATGAAGTTTTGTAGCGCAATACCACTTACATATGTTATGTTTTAGGAGCAGTGGTGGCCCTCGACTTACGCAGTTTACGTCGTAATCTCGAAGGCAGGCGCTTTGCTCTGTATAAGTTATTTCATTACCACTGCTTGCACAAAGCCTGAAGGAAAACAACAAGAGGTAAACCACATTTCCTAGAGTCTGAAAATCTAAGACATGTGACATCTACCAAGCCGCGTGACAAAAAAAAAATACTAAATTCAGAAATTAAAATAAGTGTCATGTTGGACTTATGTTAAAACAAAATGTGAGTCGCGACCGCAAGAAATATGGCTTTACGGACTTAGAATTGGCAATAAAACCCTCTGAGTTCATATCGCACCCCCAGTACAACAAAGGCGTAAGAAGAATAAACAAACTTTACAGGAGAGCAAAAAACTGTTTGGTCTGGTAGAACTATTTAGCATTTGATCTAAATGTCTTTTTTGGTATAATGGCTCAATTTTTCGTCAAATCTTAGCGGAAAAAATGAGCATTGTGTATCTTTATCTGCGCTATAAGAAACTGCATTAAAAAAAAGTGACGTATTCTTACTTACGCCTTTATCGTACTGGGGGTGCGATATAATCCACTATTTCATGAGATAGGCATTCAACATACAACCTGATACTGACCTGCATTCGGGGATACCGCACGGTCTCCTGCGAGGCGGCGAGCTTCCTTGCCGGAGTGCCGCCATGGGATCTGGAGGCAAAGGTCCTCGCCCACATGTGGGAGTGGCGCGAGAAGGCAAAACGCCGGGTCGAAACTCCGCTGCCGCAACAAATCGTGGCACGGCGGACAGAGCTCCGGTGTGATCTCATGGCGACATGGCGGGTACGATTGTCGCAACCCAGTGCTGGGCACGCCACAATTGCGGCGGTAAGTCCCCTCTTTGAGGACTGGATAGAGAGGCGCCACGGCGTCCTCACCTTCCGCCTGACGCAGGTTCTCACCGGGCATGGGTGCTTCGGTGGGCTCCTGTTCAGGATAAAGCGGGAGGATACGCCCGGGTGTTTCCATTGTGAGGATCGTCTGGAGGACACGGTGGAGCCTACGGTGGAAGTTTGCCCTACCTGGGCGGAGCACCGCCGTGTCCTCGTGGAGGCGATCGGCGGCGGCGATCTCTCGCGTCCGGCCCTGGTGCGAGCCATGGTACGGAGCGAAAGGGAATGGGAAGCCGTCACCGCCTTCTGCGAAGCAGTAATGCTCGCGAAGGAGGAGGCGGGGCGCGTGAGGGAGTGGCAGTCTCTGCGCCCTCACGTACCAAGCCGCCGCAGGAGGAGACGCCCCGGGCGTCGGGAGTCCATAGCGGACTCCCGGCCACCGTAGGCGCGAGCTTGCGGGTGGCGAGCAATGGGTAGCTCGCCGCCCGGTGAGGACCAAGCTCAGGTCGACGGCGCGTAGTGTTCCACGCGCGCCTCAAAGAGATGTCAGCAAAACTGAAGGGGTCTGGTTAGGACCGATGCCTGCCGGGGTCGCGTGATTGTTCGAAAGAGATACCTTGACCTTGGCACATGGGCAACTGAAGGAACACGGGTGGGTTTTAGTCAGTAAAAGTCTGACATGCCCTCCCGCTCCGCCCAGACCGGGAGAAGTGATTTGATGATTTACCATCCAAAAAAAAAAAAATACTGACCTACAAATTGCAAAAAACCATACCTTCCATCCCCCTTAATTTACTCACAAATAATCGTATTCAAAATCTTTGAGAAATTCCAAGTCCTGCCAAATAGTTGTTTAAGGAACATTGTTACCTCGGTATTTTCCATATTATTAGGCCAACCAATGGTTCCATAATGAATTTCCTTGTTTTGTCAAACAAGGCAAGGACCATATTATCGGAATATATTACCTAATTCTGGTTTGCTATTATTGACGAAGTGAATGGACATAGAAAACGATTTCCTAAAATCTTTCTTTCCAATACGGTTCAGTATTATGTAAAAGTTAATAAGGATATAATTTTCACTACCCTCCATTTTTATTTAAAAAAAAACGTTTGTGTGACGTCCTTCAAGATTGTATTAATATGCATTTAATTAAGTCTTTGTCGTTCTAGGTAAATAATTTCTTATTACAAATACAGTAGCGTTGATTTGAAGCTTTTTACTTTCATTGTTATCAGAAAATGTTAATAAATAAGAGTCAAGCCAACACACAAAATGGCGAAGTACCTAAGTTAGTAGGTACTTCGCCATTTTGTGTAGCTACACGGGTCGAACGTTCAGGCTCACCTACGTTTGCCACGGTTGGTTTGTGGATGGGTGACCAGCTTTACATACCAAAACCCTTCGGTGCCTCAAAAAGCACTTGGAATGGTTGTTCCCGGAAGTCACTCGTAAATCTTTGATCTTTTTCTGGTGGTCCGAAGCCCGAAAATGTGACAACCAGTAAGGGGTATAGTATTACCCAGAAACTGGGTTTCAGAGGTCCGATAGGCAGTCGCTCCATGTTAAATACTGGTATTCAGCTGCCAACCTGCTGAATGCTGGTCAGAAGATGACCCAAGCGAACACACCATCGCGAATTTTATCTATAGCATTTGCATTTGATGCTATTATCGCACTTACATTAACAGAGATAGGGTCTATAATCGTGTAGACAGTTATTGTTGTAGTGTTGAATATAGTTGATAGTAGTACTTAATCGTGCAATTAATGCAGATGAGGTCGTAAGGTCGGATTGTTTATAACTTGATGTTTTGCACAAAGTAACGGCGTGTCTCGCTGTGATATTATTTATCTTGGTTTTTCTACAATATTTTATAGCCGTTTAAATACTAGTAGTGTTTAGTTTAGTTAGTAACCGTTTAAGTGAATATCAACCTACTTCCTACAGTGAGGAAACTACATATCATACTAAAAGTTCGAATGGCTTTCATGTTGAGAGTTCAACAGCATTCATTGCGATATTTACTTTGTTGAGCAAACACATTTTTAGGACATATTATGAAGAAATGGATTAGCAATATTCTTCACACTAATTCAGATTCTGATTGATAGTAGAACGCTGGTTATTGTACAAAAATAGTTGGTACTTAGCTACAGTAGCGATAGTCAATTGGTTTTATTTCTTAGATGGACCAATAAAGTAACTACATCAGTACAAAAATTACTTTGTTCGGTTTTTTAAGTAAGTAAAGGCCATAAAAATCGAATTTCTTTTACTTGGAACCCAAAATCAAAATCTAAAGTCATTTATTCAAACTAGGCTGAGAGTCAGCACTTTTTGAACGTCAAAGTTACAAAAGACAGTCCCCCCAAAACGCCCTTCGACACTTCCTAGTGCTGTAGCTGGGAAGAAGAAGTGGCGGAACAAACTCCCCAGCAGCACAGCTGTCTGTTAAGTTAGAAGAACTTGATTCTATACAACACTGTGTAAGTAATTAATATTATAAAACAAAACATACATTATTCACCATATGTCAGCTAGAACAGGCCAATATACCACCAAGAAAACATTGAAAACTAAACTCAAGCTAAAATAAATAATAAAACAAAATCGTAAACAGAACTTAAAACGTAAATAAAGCCTCCAGGCATAAAGGGCGTGCCCGCTTACATATTCAACGATGCAAAATGATACATTTACATACATTGATACATACAGCTAAGTTGAAGTTACAATAGTTAAACTAGGACCTCCGGAGTAAAATAAAATAACAGTTAATACAAGTAACAATAACTCCACTCAATCTGTGTGGTTCTTTCTTCAAAAGACCATTTCAGTCACCAATCTACATGATCTTCACATGATGTGAACAAGATTATGTCTGGACTTTAAAAGAGACTGTGACCTCTGAGTTCGTTTCGGCCTTTCTTCTCAGAGTATTCAGTTAGGAAACGCCGAACTCATCTAGTTTAAAAAAAATATCATTGACATTTAAAAGTGTTTATACAAACCTACTTACAGAAATAAAATCATTTATCATTTAACAAAAACCATGGTCAGCAAGACGACCAGCCAAGTTTAATAACAGATAATGCGAATTATCGCGAACTGAGCCGATATCTTAAAAATATCCTGCATTTTTTATACTCAAATATTTTAAGTTCTCGAGAATTCTTCAAAGCCTTCTCAAGAATCCTTAATTATTCCTGTAAAAAAATCCCAGTTAAGTAGGTTATTTTTTTTTAAGCGTTGTTATATTATACTTTAAAATGTGGTTTTTCATTCGAAAGATGACCACTGCTGGATTTAGGCTTCCCTCAAGCACCGTCACTACGACCAGTTCTCTGCTTCTGGCATCTAGCGGATTCCTGCAGCCTTCACCAGGTCATTGTTCCACCTTGTTGGGAGGCCTTCCAACGTCAAGTCATCCAGTAGGTACGCGAGCGCCACTTCAGAAGTTTTAGACCCATTGGCCGTCTGTTTTGCGAGCAATGGGCTGCCTACTGCCACTAAAGTTTGGTTACGTCGGTCACCTTGGTTCTCGAATCGGACGGACCTCTTCATTTCTGATTAGATCGCGAAGGGAAACTCCAGGTATAGCCTCTCCATTGCCCTTTGGGTGACTTCCAGCCTTCTAATGAGGCCCATTCTGAGCGCATAATTAGGTACTTATAGCTAATTGTGCTCTAATATTACTAGACTAGTACATAGTCGAAAAGAGTATTAAATAGAAATACTGTATTTGTTTGCCAATTAGTGAGTATCACTAATTACCAAATGCCGAGCAAATATAACTACCATACCTACATTATTGTTATGGCTAGAAGATTCATTTTGGGTTTATTCAGTAGGTATACAGCCCACATAATATAACACATAGTAGTGTAGATGATACTTCCAAAAATCCTTATAAAAAAATACACACGGAAACGTTTTTAGGAAATAACCGAGGGATTTTTTAAAATATGTAGAAACACCTGAATTCTTTCTGTGGACTTAGTAAGTACGAGAATAAAAAAAAGCATTATTAAGATGAAAAAAAATGTTGTCAATTGGCGACTATTGACAAAACGTTCTTAAAAGTTTGAAACAAGAAATTATTCTTGTCTGAAAGCCGTGGTCGTATGACACATACATTCATACATACCGGTCAAAATCATAATCCTCCTTTTTGCTTCGCCGTAGTCGGATGATAGAATCAAAATCAGTCATAAAGAAAAGGAATTTCCTGAAATACTTGGACCCTCCAGGGAAATAATTTGCTGCCCCACATTCATTGACCTTTCTCATTAATTAAGAGGTAAATAAACTCAGAAAAGCACTGATCTCTCATTGAGGCCACACGTGCCAACACGAGACGTAAAGACGCACAAATTTCATACAAATATATAGCTCCCACAAGGTGAAACGATGACCTTGTGAACCGGTCAATATGGCGACGTTTGGGTTATTGACAGCAGTGGACGTTTTGGCTGAAATTATGGTGATAATTTGGAGGTAGCTACAAAAACGGTACAGGACATCATGATGAGGAAACCGGCATATCTTAGAACCTAAAATGAGAAAAATATACTTCCATCAACCCGCACTAGGCACTGGGCGTGGTAGATTTCGGACCACTCTCTCTTACAGAGAATAATAGCCTATATAGATCAGCCCCCCTAGCCAAGTTACAACCGTTTCGTATCGAATTCCGTTCTCCAATCGGTAACGCATCGGTGTCAGCAATTGTAGAATATGATAAGTTAGTAGCCATGTTGACGCGCCTGAGTCGGCCGCTCGTTCAACAATGTCTTTAGAAAAACGACATTATTACAAAGGAGTAGCGTTGAACTTTGTAGAAACGATTACAATTCATTCTATCATTTTGAACGATGTGAACTTGACTACGAATTTTCTATTCGTTTGTTCTAACCACGTGACTTAACGTTGAGATGATTTCATTCCCATACATTTGATTAGTTTTCGACTAGCGTTAACGATTGCAGATTATCAACTTGGCTAGGGGTGCAGATAAGCAGTTGCTCCATGGGAAACACTGGTATTCAGCTGCATCCGGTTAGATTGGAAGCTGACCCCAACATATTTGGGTAAAACCTACGCGGATGATGCAGTATACTTGCTTCTATCTTTGATTTCAGTTTGACTCGAGTAATGTTTCTAGTTTTGTGTCTTATACAAGTTCATAATTTCAGCCGTAATACGTCCACTGCTGGACATAGGCCTCCCCCAATTTGAGGGGCTTTGCCATAATCGCCATGCTTGGCATGGTGGTAAAATGCATAGAAACCGCTGCTGCCCATTCTCTAGTAAGTCCCGTAGTCGCTTCTTACGACACCCACGGGAAGAAATGGGGTGATACTATTATTTACGTCCGGCACCACACGATACATGTTATTGTTGTTTATTTTAGGGTAAAAACATTACAAAATATTTTAACAGAAGATAAAACATGATCATCATCGTCCATATCCTAACTTCTCCCACTGCTGGGAATAGGGATCCCCTTCTTTTGCTAATCCCCACGCCCCTGTGCCAGCCTCATCCAGGTTTTGACCGCGATCGTAACAATGTCGTTCGCCCATCTCGTTGCCCCGTCGAAAAAAACATAAATACCTCGATAAATAATATCATCAAAACACCTTACAAAAAAGACATAAACCATTGTGTTCTTCTACCATGGAAAAGATTTGATCACTTAACGGTAATTGACAAAAACCTTCAGATACCATTCAAAGCTACAGAACATTCTGAACGAATTCGAAACGTAAAATAAATACAAAACTTGATCAAACCCTCATCACAGTCAACGGCGCCAAAATCATGCTAAATACCTTATTCATAATTAAGGAAGTTAAAGGATTACCTAAACATTCGCTAAACTATAAAGTTATGTTAAAATGACAACTCCAAATCATACCCACAGAACCCTTGTTATAATATTTACTACTTTTTTTTTGTATTTTTCGTACGTTGATTAGGGTAGAGTTATGTATGCTGGTGACATTTGAAGCCACAAAAGTAAATTCATGACACGTATGACACGGGTAACAGATTACGATTTTCCTAATTCCGTCCGCAGTCGCATTTTCCGGTCCTTATGGTTATCCTCACATCCAAGATAATTCGTTTTTTCTCTTAGAAAATCGTCTTATTTTTTTTCGCTTGACCATTAGACACCACGAAACGAAATAAAATAAATAAAGTTTCCTACAGGTAGCTATGGAGCCTAAAAATAACACAATCTGGTTTGAAGAATTGGCTGTGTTTATTTTCAGCCCACGACAGTCCCTGAGGCCAGATTTAGCAACCCTGGTACAATTGGATAGAAAATTTCGCGTGTACAGAGATAGAAAGCTTTTGTCTTTATTTTTGGGTAACGAAAATAAACCGGTAGTTTTGTGGTACTTATCTATTATTTTAAAAAAAAGTAAGGAAACTGTTTGGTGTTGGTTTTTTTTTTGCCTATATTGTGTCCCACCGCTGTGCAAAGACCTTCCCCTTTTCCATGTCATCATTTGAATCAACTCATTTTTCAGTTCAGCCTATCACAGTCCTCTGCACGACGTAGGCTTCTCTATGGCTGCGCCACATCGCCCTATCATCCGTCCATCTGCTCGGTCCATGTACCTGGGAGGCGTCCCACACTAAGCTTGCCGATACCCGGTGTCCACTCCAGAACTCATCTGCTCCACCGGCACTCGGTCCTTCAACAAGCATAGCCAGCACACTGTCACTTCAGTTTGTTTTGCCTTGCCCCCACAACACAAGGTTGACTCACTACTTACAATATAAATAGTTAAATTAAAATTCACAAAATATAGTTGGCACAGCTGTGATTTTAACGGTCCCCAAATCTTTGCATAAGCTATAAAGAATCATGTCGTATACGAAGCGTCCCGTACCACAAGGCAAAAAACGATGAAAAAATAAAAACATTTTAATTTACAGGAAATTGATTTTTAGGTCGGGATCTGGGTTGAATTTGTTTTTTTTTTTTGTTCGTAGATTTTTTCCTGCCTAACCCATCGCGATAACAGGCGTAATGTTATGTTGTAATTTTTTTTTTTTTTGATAAAGTCGATATTTGTCGTTTTTTATTGAAAACTCAGCAGTCTTTGTACGATATATTTTTCATATATTTTATATGTTCCACGTACCAAAAGAGGCAAATGGCGAGGGTCTTTGGATCTAGTTAAAGTATAGTAATAAACCGTTGGATGATGGCCTCTTAATTTATAATTAAAAATAAGCGTATAAATTCTCGCGACAACCCGTTTAGATACGCAAAACCTCAACCTAATGTACCCACAGTGTACGTTTATTACGACCGATCCTATTTCTCGTAATTAATGTGCTCCAACGGGTTTAAAAGGTCGATAAAAAGATTTGCCTAAATCCGGCCTTCGTCGTTGAGAATTTGTTTAGAAAAGTGATTGAAAACGGTTTAGGAAAGCTATTAAAAGAAGTTTTAAAAAAATGGGATTGACGTCATCACAGTTTACGTACATTTATCAGTCTGTGTAGTAACAATTAATTTCACGCTTGTTACCCCTGAAGGGTTAGGCAGAGGAGTAAGGTAAGATACACCTAACAACATATCTGTCAAAATCTGGGTGTACCTACTATAGGTACACCGTGTATGGTAACCAAAAGTAAGTAACCAGGGTTGTCGAATAAAGTTGAAGTTGAGTAAGAAACCAATTGGTCCTTCATAATGATTTTATCGTTGTTTCAATATTATTATTATTAGATTTATTTTCTCATCTCAATGGTTGCAGGTAGGTACATAAAGTGCTTAAACTAATAAAAAAAATATTTAATAACATTTGTGAGAGACTGGTGCCCGAAGAAGGCATTGAATACCTGTGTTACGGGTCACATGGCCCCCCAATTCTTACAGTTAGACTTTGTATATTATTAGATTAAGACTAAATGTGTGATGGAGTTTTCATTATGAGGAGCCTGTATTCGATTGCTTGTGGCTAAGTAATAAAAACCGTACGTGTCGATCGATCAAGTTAAACTACGCTTGCTGCACATTGGTTTGTGTATGTTTAAAAGCATCTTTACATACCAAGACACCTCCATACCACGGAAAATATGTTAAGCCGTTTATCGTGTATCCAGGCGCGGTCCGAGAGGGGGGTTCTAGGAGTCATGACCCCCCCCAAAGTCAGCCATGCTGTCGAGACTCTGAACGATTTGCCTGAAAAACCCAATAATACTCCCGACCTGAGAATCGAACCCGGGACCCCATGCTCATCAGTAGCGCTTTCGACTACTAGACCAACGGGTAGATGTACCTTCCTAAAAATATTCTTCAGTACTCATGGTGACCCCCCCCCCCCCCCCCCTCCAAATCATAGGCTGCGACCGCGCCTGGCTGTATCTGGTTTGACTTAAACCTAAGCCAATACATATAGTTGAAAAAAAAAGCTAGCCATATGATGATTCGATTACTTTGGATCGGATCACTAAACAATATAATTATTATTGTGTTGGAATTACGGATATCCAAGCAGATAAGGAATAACAAGCCTATTCTTTTAATAGAATAGCAATCTCGTTTTATTAGAGTAACAAAATATTCGGTACCTATATTTTCTCGGTAAATACTCGTAACTTTAATTATGATAGGCAAAATGTTTATTACAAAGATTTTTTGGCACGTGTTTCCCGATATTCTCTGTAATAAATTCAGCTCGACATCTGAAAGTTTTCCGTGTGGTACTGAGCGTAAAAATAGCATCATCACATTTCTGCTCGTCGTTAAAGATGACTAAGAAACTGATAAGAGAATGGGCAGCAAGGTTCTCTATTTAATTTACCACCATACTGCGATCGCTAACCCGCCTACTAAGCGTGGCGATTATGGCAAAGCTAATTGCGGGAGGCTTTTTTTCTTTTTCAGGATGGGAAATCATCAAATGACTTCTCCCGCTCTGGGCGGAGCGGGAGGGCGTGTCAGACTTTTACTGACTAAAACCCACCCGTGTTCCATCAGTTGCCCATGTGCCAGGGTCACGGTATCTCTTTCGAACAATCACGCGACCCCGGCAGGCATCGGTCCTAGTAGACCCCTACACTGCTGCTGACATCTCTTTCTCGTCGACCCGAGCTTGGTCCTTACCGAGCGGCGAGCTACCCATTGCTCGCCACCCGCAAGCTCGCGCCTACGGTGGCCGGGAGTCTGCAATCGACTCCCGACGCCCGGGGCGTCTCCTCCTGCGGCGGCTAGGGGCGCGAGGGCGCAGAGACTGCCACTCCCTCACGCGCCCCGCCTCCTCCTTCGCGAGCATTACTGCTTCGCAGAAGGAGGTGACGGCTTCCCATACCCTCTCGCTCCGTACTATGGCTCGCACCAGGGCCGGACGCGAGAGGTCGCCGCCGCCGATCGCCTCCACGAGGACACGGCGGTGCCCCGCCCAGGCAGGGCACACCTCCACCGTATGCTCCACCGTGTCCTCCAGACGATCCTCGCAATGGAAACACCCGGACGTATCCTCCCGCTTTATCCTGAACAGGAACCCACCGAAGCACCCATGCCCGGTGAGAACCTGCGTCAGGTGGAAGGTGAGGACGCCGTGGCGCCTCTCTATCCACTCCTCAAAGAGGGGACTTACCGCCACAATTGTGGCGTGCCCAATTGCGGGAGGCTTATGTCCAAACCACATTGCTCGCAGAACAGACTGCCGATGGGGCCAAAAGGTTCCAGAGTGGTGACCGCGTACTGGAAGACGTAGCGTTGGAAGGCCTACCACTAGATGGACTGATGACCTGGTGAAGGCCGCAGGAATCCGCTGGATGCGAGAATCACCATCAACCGGTCGAAGTGGCGGTGCTTGGAGTAAAGAATAAGTACATTTAGAAAAATTTTTTTTCGTTGCTGTAGTTTCTTTACCACCTACAGGTGTACCTCTTAAAATATTTCGTGTATGAATAGATACACCTTATATATCCTTAAATTATATCCAGCATTGGATGTCTTACGCCTGAAATGACGCTGATGATGAGAAAGTTTGAAATTATGCTGAATTGATCGGAGTTAGACCCTGACACATTTCGTAGAGGTATACGATGGTGCCCAATTATGTGCAAATACCAATTATAGATCCGTCTCGCCATGATTACAAGATGTTTATATTCGGATAGTATGATTAAACATCTTGGCAGCGACGCCTACGAAATCAAAGAGTTAAGTCTGGCTGAAATTAGGGATACGCTCAATTCTGGAAAGTGATCCTTGCCGAACAGAAATACTTATTTATCAGAAGATGACATAATTGGTTTGTACAAAAACTTTTACACGTCAATCATATTTCGCAAAACTAGGTGAGGTAGGTGTTTCCTAACTGACTACTCTAAGAAGAAAAGCGGATACAAACTCGGAATTCACAGACTCCTTTAAAGTCCAGATATAATCTTGGTCACACAGTTACCATCACAGTTTCATGTAATAATAGACAATATCTGGATGACCGAGCTTTGCTCGGTATTTTTTGGTAAATTGTGTTTAAAATAATAAGTTCAGCCGGCTTACTATGACTTTTTCATTTGCAACGCTACCTCCTGGACCATAACGTCAAACCAAACACGTCAAGCCAATGACTTAGTGTTGCTTAACAACGCCATCTGTTGAAGTAGCTTTAGTGTTGTTGTGTCGTTAAAGCAGTTAGTTGCTCCCAATTAAAAAAATAGTATTATTAGTCGCCAATAGATGTCAGGAACAGTCATATTTTTCAGTTTATGTTTAAAAGTTGATTATTGAATACGCGAATAAAACGACATTTTCTAAAAATGAATCCTAGCTAGATCGATTTATCGCCCCCGAAACCCCCTGTATACAAAATTTCATGAAAATCGTTGGAGCCGTTTCCGAGATTCAGATTATATATTAATGGCGGTTAATATCAATTTGATTTAAAAAAAAAACGAACGAAATGACCTAAACTTTAATCAATTTAAAAGCAAAACTATTTAAACTTATAAAATGTACTGGCTGATTTGAAAATAACGATTTTACACAATATTAGAAAAACGATGTTGTCACGACGACTGCTAGAGACGAAGTAAGGGGCGAGTACTGGCGGTGCTCTGCTTTTATAGGCACCACCGCACGGTAGTTTAAAAAATAACGTTTTCCCGCTAATACGGCCTCTCCTGACGTGTGGTTGTCCTCAGCCACATTGTCCAGATGATGGTCCTTGTTCGCTGCAGTGACGATCTTCGGCAAGTGGACTCGGGCAACGCGCAAGGCTGTCTTCAATAGCTGCATCAGTAATTGATGGACCTTGGTGTGTGTCTGCATCTCCACGACTTGAGTGGTCTTCACAGCTAGTTGAACTGGTAGATGGTGCTGTGAGACTATCCTCTTCAGCTAAAAATGAGAGAATAGCAATTTTTAGCAACATCCTTATAACTTAATTCTAACGTGTCTGTTGTAATTGAATACAACACATCTAGACGGAGGCACCCAGTTAGCACGTCTATTTTGGCAGAGTTACACTAACTCAGTGCCCTTGTAAACGGTTCGAGACGGAGGCACCCAGTTAGCGCGTCTCTTGGCAGAGTTACACCATAACTCAATACCCTTATACACAGACAGAGGCACCCAGTTAGCATGTCTCGGCAGAGCCATCGCTCAATGCCCTTACATACAGACAGAGGCACCCAGTTAGCATGTCTCGGCAGAGCCATCGCTCAATGCCCTTACATACAGACAGAGGCACCCAGTTAGCATGTCTCGGCAGAGCCATCGCTCAATGCCCTTACATACAGACAGAGGCACCCAGTTAGCATGTCTCGGCAGAGCCATCGCTCCATGCCCTTACAAACAGACAGAGGCACCCAGTTAGCATGTCTCGGCAGAGCCATCGCTCAATGCCCTTAAATACAGACAGAGGCACCCAGTTAGCATGTCTCGGCAGAGCCATCGCTCAATGCCCTTACAAACCAATATGCATGTACACAATTACACACATAAATACATGACTAAGTCCATGTAATCAAACACATTTGATACAGTACACGATCATGTATAATTTAGATAGCAAAGTAAATACAAAAATCTACTTACTATCGAAGAACGTGGCACATGACTCGGGGGTCCACTCACCTCGCCAAGCAACCATATGCTCGGCGGCAGCCTGAGTGACTTTGCCATACGAACCAGTTAGCAACTGTAGTTCGTATCGATCGTATGGGAGGGTTTTCACCACACGATATGGCCCTCGCATTCCCGAGTCCAGCTTGCCTGTAACTTGAGAAGTTTTTATCACAAACACATTATCATTCAGGTTAAATGTACGCTTGACCTTCCGATTCCTATTAACGTATTCGTCTTGTTTACGCCTATTCTGGTCAAGCAGTTCGCTAGCGCGCTGTCTTTGTAACTCTCTTAATCCCTCGCGATTCGGTCGGACATCATCAACCGCGACATCGCGAATAAGTGATCTTATTACTGGCGTGACCGCTTCAACACCGATAAGCAATTGTAAAGGTGAGATCTGAGTGGTCTTGTGTTTAGTGCAGTTGATAACAAGCTGCATTTTCCACAAGGAATCTGACCACTTACTATCTTGTTTAGACGCCTCTATACGTAACATATTTAGCAGAGTACGACAGTACCGTTCGACCTGACCGTTTTCATTATGCATCTCGGGTGTTACAAAATGAACTGCGCTACCCATTTCAGAAACCCAACCTTGAAAACTAGCGCTCTCAAACATTCGTCCTCGATCACACACAATAAGTTTGGGAGTACCGAATAGGGCAACAGCGTTTGAAAACATTTCTTTTAATTCGTTGGAATCTTGCCTTTTTATCGCATAAAACAGACAATACTTAGAGTAGGCATCTACAATAAGCAGTACATACTTTTTATCGTTTGAAATGGGTAGTGGGCCTAATACGTCCATGTGGACCGTGTTAAATGGGGTATCTGGCTTATGCCATGATGAAATCGGGTAATGAGGAGCCCTAGGAACCTTCTTAGATGAAAGGCAAATCAGACAATGATTAACGTATTTCCTTACAAAAGCATAGAGCCCTGGAAACCAAAAATGACGCAGAATTAGGTCAATGGTCTTATCGGCACCTATATGCTGATGCTGGTCGTGGAAAACTCTTAGGAGACTTAATCGGTGTCCTTTGGGAATAAAGCATAGTAGCTTTGGTTCCTGGCCCGTGGGGGTGTATTTATAATAGAGCAGATCATTACGAACAACATAACGGGAAGTGTCTAGCTCGTTATTATTAACTTTGTCAATCAGCGTACGAGTTTCTTCATCCGCAGATTGAGCAATCTGTGCCCAATTTTTCGGCTTAGTTATTTGGAGTACATCGACAGGGTTTCGACTTAAAAAATCCGCGTGCTTCATCATAACGCCCTTTCTATATTCTATAGCAAAGTTAAAATCCTGCATGTATATCCACCACCGCGCGACACGTGGTAAAAGATCTTTCTTACGTTCCGTCAGTTTAAGCGCGTTACAGTCCGTCACAATTTTAAACGAGATACCTAACAAATAGTGCCGAAAGTGTTGTAGGGCTTTAATAATCGCAAGTGTCTCGAGCTCATACGAATGATATCGTGGTTCGGCTCCTTGCGTAGTTTTGCTAAAGTACGCCACTACTCTGCGTTTACCATTCTCATGCACCTGAATAAGAACGGCGCCGTAACCGATAGAACTTGCGTCCGTATGCAACTCAGTTGGTAATACCGGATCGAAGATAGAAAGTACAGGTTCACTTGTAAGACAATGGATTAGATATTTACGCGCGATTTCTTGTTCTTCGCCCCAGTGAAATTTAACGTTAGCCCTTGTTAAACTAGCAATGGGCGCTGTCTTAGATGCATAGTCGGGTATATAGCGACGAAAATACCCTGCCAAACCAAGTAGTTGTCGAACCTGTTTTACATTTGTGGGCACAGGGGAGTCAATTAAAACCTTAATTTTTTGTTCGCTCGGTCTAACCTGACCCTCGGAGATAGTACGACCTAGGTACTCAACCTCTGTAGCCACAAAAGTACTTTTCTTCATGTTAATAGAAAAACCCGCGGAAGTAAGTGTGTGTAATACCTCGCGTACGTTCTCGATTGCTTCATCGATAGAAGATGCTAATAATAATACGTCATCAATAAACGTGAGGGCTTTACCAGACTCTATAAGTGATTTAAGCGTATTTGTGATAATTCGTTGATATACGACCGGTGCGTTAGCAAGACCAAACGGCATTTTTAAATATTCGTAATGACCTTCCGGGGTCACGAAGGCAGTCTTCGCTACAGAGTCGCTATCTAACTTAATTTGGTGAAAGCCTGTCGCCATGTCTAAACAGCTGAAGAACTTGCTCTTACCAAGGCGATCAATATGATCTTCTATCAAGGGTAATGGATAGCGATCCTTCACGGTAACCGCGTTCAACGCGCGGTAATCAACGCACATACGATCTTTTCCGTCTTTTTTCTTAACAAGAATAATCGGACTTGCGTATGGAGAGTTGGACTCGCGAATTATCTTTTTGTCTAATAGGTCTTTTACAATATCGCGCACTTTCAATTTTTCGTCAATTGAAAGTCTGTACGGCCTATAACAAATCGGTGTATCGCTCGTCAACTCAATGCGCATATTACCAGTTGTAACTGTAGTTAAGGCAGTCCCAGTAATAAAAAAATCCTTAAACTGATTTACGACTGACATTAATTTTTCACGATCACTACCCTTAAGCGGCGTGTTGACTACGAACTGTTCACTTGAGTTGATGAGCAATACAGTTTGACCAACCGAACTAGGAATTCGAGTTATACGTTGCTGGTTGTTTGCACGAATGTACGTTACCCCATCGCGGTTCAAAACATCAGTTCCTATAAGCACTGGCACGTTTAAACATTTTAGAGGAACAACAAAAAGATCCACTTCTAAGGAGATGTCACTAAATTCTATAATTAATGTTACGCGGCTATTACACTCAATGTTTTGATCGCCTATACCACGTAATAGTTGATAAGTGGGTAGTCGGGTACACTTAAAATATTTTAGTACCGACTCCGAAATAAGTGAAACGCGCGATCCGCTGTCTATCAGTACGTCGGTAGGTATACCCTGTATGACAGCCGTTGTGACGTCGCTGTCAGTTGACGCGCCTTTCAACTCTAAACAAAAGTTAACGTTGTTTTTATTACGTGTTTCAGACCGCTGTTTAGCAAAACAGTCAGAGACGTCATGGCCTGGTTTTTTACAGAATGAACACGACAGGTTTGGTTTCTTATTAGTTGGTTCTGTTAATTCATCGGATTTAACCGTTTTTGATCGTTTAGGGCACGCACGCTGCAAGTGACCCACACTACCACAAGAAAAACACTTTATTTCGCGATTTATTTTACTATGTGGACGTTTTTGAGAGTTTCGGTCAGACTGTTTCCCTAGTGAAGATTTCACAGAGGTTATAGATGAGTTGGGTTTCGGTTTGGTGTAAATAGAAAAGAATTCAACAAGATCTTTGGTGGTTAAATGAGCGTTAGTCGCGGCGGCACGTACTTGTGCATCAGTTACCCCACGTATGACAATTGCGACCGTTAAATCATCGCTTAACCCTCTAACAATATTTAATCGCAATATAGAACGCCTAGCATATTCTGCGTATGTGGAATAATTGTCGGAATTAGTACTCATTACGTCAAACAAAATATTAGCAACATCGATTCTTCGCGAGCAAAGCGGTTTAAATTCGATTTTAAAATTAGACCAGGTACGATCGTTTGTGACCCAGTCATTTAACCAACTACGAGCATCTCCTTTAAGGCAGTTAGCTATTCGGGATAAGCACTCGTTATCGTCCCAATTATTCATATAACGTGCCCTTTCAACCTCTTCACACCAAGAATCGATATCATGTATGCTGGGATCAAAGTTTGAGATATAATAATGGCTGGATCTGACCTTGGTTAACGCACTCAACGCTCCAATGAGGCGATCGGTAGCATCCGGTGACGTCGAAGTACTTGCTAGCGATTCTCCAACAATGCTGGTGTTCGACTCAGGTGCTGCTCGTTGTGGCTCCTGCGGCGAAGACACGATGATCTGCCCCGGCGCCACAATGGCACGTGTTTCCGGAGTCACCGGCACGGTGCTAGGTGCGGGTAGGCTGGTGTTTTCTAGCGCGGTCAGGCGCACCAGAATAGCTCCTAGGGTTTCTTGAAGCTCGGCTGCATCGCTGTCTTGATCACGCCTATTCCTACCTCTATTACGAGTGGTAGGTCTTTCGGACATGATTTACAGGCTATTCGCACGACAGATAAGGTAGGCAATGGAGCCTAATCCCACTTCTGATAATGGCGGTTAATATCAATTTGATTTAAAAAAAAAACGAACGAAATGACCTAAACTTTAATCAATTTAAAAGCAAAACTATTTAAACTTATAAAATGTACTGGCTGATATGAAAATAACGATTTTACACAATATTAGAAAAACGATGTTGTCACGACGACTGCTAGAGACGAAGTAAGGGGCGAGTACTGGCGGTGCTCTGCTTTTATAGGCACCACCGCACGGTAGTTTAAAAAATAACGTTTTCCCGCTAATAATATATATACAACATTAATTTTTGTTTATGCGAAACCCGAAACACGGGTCTAGTATTTTTATGTAAAGAATCTATGAAAAAAATTTCAAAACTGTATCATTAATAATCACAAAGTTATAAGCTTGATAAGTTACCTGGTTGTCCACGCAAAAACTTATGCAGATCACCACAAACAGCTAGTGTACGTACCATCTCCGTGTAATGGACGTTTGAGTACGAGAAAGACATGATAATTTTAAAATATACGTATTGTCGTTCGGTGTCCTACTTGGAAGCGAAGTTAAATATTTTTGGTACAAAATATAACATGGTGTAAAAATTATTGGAATCGATTCAGTTACTGATTCTGAACAAACTATATTCAGGTTTCGCATATACTAAAAACAATCTTGTATATACAAGAATTGCTCGTTTAAAGTACAGGAAACCTCACGTACAGGAAATTTGCAAGCGACTTAGTAAGTCTGCGTACCTACTATTTCAACTCTCTAGGAAAGTAAATACAGATACTCTACTAACAGCGTATCATGGACTTGTAGTCTCCGTTCTACGGTATGGTGTTGTTTTCTGGGGACAATCAACTAACAGGGAACTGATATTCAGGATGCAAAAAAGATGTGTACGATCCATGTGTAATGTAAAACCAACAGACAGTTGCGTTCCCTACTTTAAGAAATTTAAGATTTTAACGTTACCAGCTATTTATATATTAGAAACTGCATTGTTTGTAAAATCAAATCCGCATCTATTTACTAGTTGTCAGCGGTTAAGAAGAACCCAATCCGTAGTCAATATAAATATCAACTATGTACAACAAAATGCAGTACATCATTAATGAAAAAGAGCTTTTTTGGTGTTGCACCCAAAATTTATAATAAAATACCCGAGGTCATAAGAAGCATGCCACTAGTAAAATTCAAAAAATGTTTCTCTAAATTACTGGTAGAGAAATGTTACTATGCCCTAGATGATTACCTAAATGATACATCACTGTAACAACTGTACATGTATTTTGTTTTCTGGTTATTTTTTGTTTTGTATAGTGAATTTGATCTGCCTTTATTTTTATTTTTATGATAATCTTCACTGATATTTTTGTATGTCATCAATGGCAAAACATAGCGCATCATTTAATTATTAACACCTTGACCTGTAACCTATGTTTCACAAATAAATGATTCTGATTCTGATTCTGATTCTGAAAGGTATAAGATATACGAAACTGACATTAACAATTCAATAGAGTCAATGATAAAATGGTTAGAAAACAACAATCTTAGATTAAATATCGATAAAACAAACATTATGCATTTCGCCCAACGATCAACTATTCCTAATGTAAATGCTAACTATGGTGATAAATATATAAACAAAGTCGACACAGCCAAATTTCTAGGTGTAACTATAGACAGTAAATTAGATTAGAAAGCACATACAGAAGCCTTAAATAAAAAAAATCGTAATTCCACATATGCAGTTTTTAAATTAGCCCCAATGCTAAATGTTGACGCACTACTAACAGCTTATCACGGCTTAGTATCGTCTAATTTAAGATACGGAATTATTTTTTGGAGAAACTCCACAAACAAAGATGTTATCTTTAAAACCCAAAAGAGGTCTAGAACTATGTTCGGACTCCATTTCACCGACAGTTGTAAACCATTGTTTAAAAAATATAAGATCTTGACCCTTCCATGTATGTACATTTTTGAAATAATTATGTTTGTCAAAATGAACCCAAATCTATTTCCCTTATTATCAGATAAAGTCATTCAAAATAGACGCGACAACAGCAAACTTTGCATTCCAAGATCTCGAACAGCGTTACTACGTAAGAGCGTATTCTGTATGGCGCCAATCCTGTATAATAAATTACCAAAATCTTGGTGGGAAGATACAGTCGCAAAATTAAGAAATAGGTTAAAAAAGTTTTTGTTAGAGAAAGCCTATTACAGCACTAACGAATTTTTGACTGATAGAATAACATAACCCTGATTTGTATATGAAACATGGACTATTTTCATTATTATTTAAGGAACGAACTTTGACATATTAGTATTATTATTGTTCTTGATCATAACATTAACTTATTATTTTGAGCATGATTATGATTATTTATGTTACATACCATTTGACATTTGCAGTTCAGAATTTTTTGTACCATTTATTATAAGTAATGCATGGATAACTGTGATGATTCAGATCTTCTTGATCAGTAATATTTTGTACGCCATCAAGGCAAAACATGACAGTGATTCAAACGAACTTTTATGTAACATCTTGCATTTACGTGTATACTCATGTTCTAGCAAAATAAATATCTTGTATCACATCACATGAAGAATATGTAGATTGGTGTCTGAAATGATCTTTTGAGGAAAGAACCACACAGATTTAGTAGACCTGTCCAGTCTGTGCACGCATTTGTCACTTATCGTGCAGCTCAACTCGGTGGGGGTGCACAACCTGACACCGGATGAATTCAGTACATGACTCTAAATCACCCCGTATCTAAATTATTAGTAAGTTAATAAAAAAATATCGGTATCGTGTGGTGCCGGACGTAAAGAATAACACCACCCCATTTCTTCCCGTGGGTGTCGTAAAAGGCGACTAAGGGACTTTCTAGAGAATGGGGAGCAGCGTTCTCTATGCATTTTACCACCATACTGCGATCGCCAACCCGCCTGCCAAGCGTGGCGATTATGGCAAAGCCCCCCAAATTGGGGGAGGCCTAAGTCCAGCAGTGGACGTCTTCCGGCTGAAATGATGATGATGAATAAAAAAATGGCAGAGCTAAACTTTTATGCTAGATGATCTAAAGTCATGTACTGAATTCATGGTTTCAGTTTTTTGCCCATGTCCCTGCCACCCTGTATATTATGTACCCCCTGCCTAACCTTTCGGAAAAAACAAGATTGATGGTAAATAAATCCAAGTATTAAAAAAGATACAATATTATGTATTGAATATAGCACATGACGACAACCTCTTATGGCAGCTTATCTGTCTACATAAACGTTTATTCATTTTTCTCTCTCCAATATTTTTTCAAAGGCCAACATAAGGAGTAATATTAAATAGAAATTAATACCATGTTCTATGAAAAAGATTATTTACTCGTTAGTATTAAAACATAGTTTACAAACTCACTAAGAAACTACATCTGTTTTCCGTACTAAGTTTAATTTAGTTAGTACGTTCTACCGTATTGTAGAAAGTTATATTATTTCGCGATAGTATTACAATTTGGAATACTATAAGCTTACTTTGAAAGTTGGAGTGATAGATCGTAGTTGTAGGAACTAGTAATAGGAAAACTAAGTAGAAGACTTAACAAGTTTACAAGTTTGTGTGCTCATCGAATAGTCCTCCAGACCGAATTTCGGTAGTGACAACCAATCTCAGCGGAAATATAATTGTGCACAAGTGTGTGCGCAGACAGAGGAGCACTCACTCTTCCCTCACTCTCATAGTTCGATGGGACGGCAATCCGACACGATTGGAGAGACACCAGGTGCATTACTCGTGTTTTTCCGATACACGGGTGAATCACACCGCAAACTCCAAACTCCCAGCTGTTATTAAGAAATTATGTTATTTCGACTTACACGAATGTCTATTTAGTTAATATATGTACTATCGTAAACATCATAGAAATGTGTTGTTTTTTCCAAAAATACACACATTTTTTACACTTTTGGAAACGAAATCAAATGTTAACACGGCCTGTTTAAATGTTTCGTGTGACGTTTATATATCGACGGTTAAAAGGTAATATTCCAAGATCCTAGAGAGGATACTAAACAATTGTCTCGTTGCGTATCTGTCTAAACACAAAATCATTGCTAACAATCAGCACGGTTTTAGACCGGGAATCTCAACGGAGGATGCTGTAGTTGACCTCACTAAAACATTAGTTAACAATCTGGACAAAGGTATGAAATGTTACGGTATCTTCCTTGACTTGTCCAAGGCATTCGACACGATTTCCATTCTTATCTTGATCTCGAAAATGGAAAGCGTTGGGATACGTGGCGTCGCATTGGACATTTTTAAAGATTACCCCTCTAATCGTACTCAACGAGTTAAAATCGACTCTACAAAGAGTGATGATAGATTTATCAGCTTTGGTGTACCGCAGGGTAGTATCCTTGGGCCCCCTCTCTTCTTGCTCTACATCAATGACCTGTGCCACACAAAGATTCCAAATTGCGACATATTTACGTACGCTGATGACACAGCGTTGATAGTTCATGATACTGACTGGGACAGGGCAATGAAAACGGCAGAACAGTCGCTTCACTTTGTGATGGAGTGGCTCTCAGAAAATTTACCTACCCTTAACGTAGCAAAGACAAAGGTCGTTAGATTATCTCTACCTAATACCTTGGCTCTTCCACCGGAATCAGGTCAAATTAAAGCCCACATATGCTCAGGTGAGACGCCCAATTGCAACTGCCCATTCCTGTCATTGGTCCCTGACATTAAATACTAAATCATAAACTTAGCTGGCAACCCCATATCGAAGCCCTCTGTACAAAAATCAGAAAAGTAATCTATATATTTAAGGAGCTAAGGCACTTTGCTGGTCCCGATCTAGCTTTAATAGTTTACCAGAGCCTCTGTCAATCAATTATTTTTTACTGTATGCCGGTTTGGGGCGGAACCTACAAAACATCCCTACTGAAAGTTGAAAGAGCTCAAAGGGCGATCTTGAAAGTCATTCACTTTAAACGCAGAGACTTTTCGACCAACCAACTTTATTCAGAAGCCAAAGTTTTAACGGTAAGACAGCTTTTTGTGCTCCGCGCCGCGCAAACACTCTACGCTACACCTAGACCATGCTGAGCTGAAAAAACGCAAAGGCACTCCTGCCTGTGTGTGATATAGTCCAATGCCGTTCCAAGTTTGCCAGCCGACAATATGTGGCAACTAGCTCTCGACTGTACAACAAAATTAATAAACTTATTTCCCTGACTAAACTTGAAGTTAAAATCAAACTTACTGACTTGTTGCAAAGTTAACATATGACGAAACCGAGAATCTTATTACAATTGTCCCTTAATAGATCTAATTACTGAATTTAAATTAAGGCTTTGTTTATTTTATTTCATTTTTTTGTTATCTATAAGTACTTGCATGACACTTGATACAAATTGTATGCTATTATAACTGGAGGAACTTTGTCTCCTAAAGCACAGTGTATATGTTTTTCTGTCTGTACAAATAAACATTTTTATTTTTTATTTATTTAATAAGGGATAAGCGATAAAAATCAAATTGTTTAGGAGAGCGGTTTAAAGTTTGAAATCGTAGATCAATTGACATAACTTTTTTGTTTATTGTCATATCGTGAAAATTTTAAAGACATCGTACAGCCATGGGAGTAAGCGCATTCGAAAAAGCAGAAAATTTTAAGTAGGATTGAATTCATAAGTCATTTTCGACCAAAATGGCACTTATTACCTTTTAACCGTCGATATGTATGTTTATTTTCTTCTTTTACATGCCAGATTATCGCTTACCTGCATACAACTTGCCAATTGCGTACATGTTTGTCTGGTATTTCTCAAACTATTATATTTTTTGTAAGATCCAAAAAATATGGTTCTCAATCATTCGAACAGGGACCCAAACAATTGAGAGGTTTTTTTTTTCAGGATGGGAAATCATCAAATGACTTCTCCCGCTCTGGGCTGAGCGGGAGGGCGCGTCAGACTTTTACTGACTAAAACCCACCCGTGTTCCATCAGTTGCTCATGTGCCAGGGTCACGGTATCTCTTTCGAACAATCACGCGACCCCGGCAGGCATGGGTCCTAGTAGACCCCTACACTGCTGCTGACATCTTTTTGAGGCGCGTGTGGAACACTACGCGCCGTCGACCCGAGCCTGGTCCTTACCGGGCGGCGAGCTACCCATTGCTCGCCACCCGCAAGCTCGCGCCTACGGTGGCCGGGAGTCCGGTATCGACTCCCAACGCCCGGGGCGTCTCCTCCTGCGGCGGCTAGGGACGTGAGGGCGCAGTGACTGCCACTCCCTCACGCGCCCCGCCTCCTCCTTCGCGAGCATTACTGCTTCGCAGAAGGAGGTGACGGCTTCCCATTCCCTCTCGCTCCGTACCATGGATGGCACCAGGGCCGGACGCGAGAGGTCACCGCCGCCGATCGCCTCCACGAGGACACGGCGGTGCTCCGCCCAGGCAGGACACACCTCCACCGTATGCTCCACCGTGTCCTCCAGGCGATCCTCGCAATGGAAACACCCGGACGTATCCTCCCGCTTTATCCTGAACAGGAACCCACCGAAGCACCCATGCTCGGTGAGAACCTGCGTCAGGCGGAAGGTGAGGACGCCGTGACGCCTCTCTATCCACTCCTCAAAGAGGGGACTTACCGCCGCAATTGTGGCGTGCCCAACAATTGAGAGGTTTAATTTTTTCTTTTGTCAAAGTTAACAAGGCCCTGAGTATTCGATAATAGGGCAAAATTACGGTCATAACAATAACGTAAGTACGTTTTTACGGTTCCGTACCCAAAAGGTGTCAACAGAACCCCATTGCTAAGCCTTCGCTGTCTGTTCATCTTTGTGTCCGTGGCTGTATCTCATGAACCGTAAAGGTAGACACTTGGACAATTTTGAGATTGTGTGTTTGTATTGCCGCGATATCAACAAAGAATAAATATTAAATAAAGATCAAAGGGGCTATACAACAAACGTGTTTTTAAATCTAACCCTCATGTGTGAGCTGATTCGCACTTAGCTGGTTTTAATTCAATTTAATGTTTATTTTTTTACGTTTATAAGCGAGGTATGTTTACGGTAAAGTAGGATTATTACATACTAGCTTTTGCCAGCGGCTTCGCCCGCGTGGAGGTCGGAAATAATCCAGCGGGAACGTACTACCGGGATAAAAAGTAGCCTATGTCCTTTCTCAGGCTCCAAACTATATGTGTACCAAATTTCATTTCAATCGGTTCAGTAGTTTTAACAGGAAAGTGAGACAGACAGATAGACCGACAGACAGATAGAGTTACTTTTGCATTTATAATATTAAGTACTAGCTTTTGCCAGCGGCTTCGCCCGCGTGGAGGTCGGAAATTATCCCGCGGGAACATACTACCGGGATAAAAAGTAGCCTATGTCCTTTCACAGGCTCTAAACTATCTGTGTGCCAAATTTCATTTAAATCGGTTCAGTAATTTTAGCAGGAAAGCGAGACAGACAGACAGACAGACAGACCGACAGACAGACCGACAGACAGACAGAGTTACTTTTGCATTTATAATATTAGTTTAGATGGATATGGATTAGTATGGATAGTATGGAAGTATGGATTAGAAGAGTCTAAACTTAGCCGAGGCCTAATTGTTTTATTTATACTTTTAACCAAAATTTCACAAAGCTAGATTTGTTTTCAATTAATGTCTCTTGTATGTTAACGTGTGTAGCTTATTCATGAGTTCACACGGTAATATGGGCGCCAGGGTTTCTAATCTAAATGCTAAACACAATTCGTACTTATTACCATGTCACATGTATTGTATCTTGATTTAATCTTACAAGAATTTACGATGGAAATGCGACTGTTTAGTAGTACGAATTTATGGAGTTTTAATTACAGTTACCGTAGTGTGGTTCATATTTAGCCATATTATGATGATCAGAATAATCACAAACCATCAATTGAACAAAAAAAAAAAACATGTTTTTCAAAACGTGTTTTCGCATGACCACCGCGCGTCGTAGCAGTGTGAGCTACGCCGTAGAACGTTGCGTAGCGTAGGGGTAGACACGCTAGCGGCTTTCGTCTTTTCGTGAACTGGCACTACATTGCACTAAATAATGGATAATAGCGATATAATCTATCTTACAAGTTAAAGTTGATAAATATGTTTGGTTCTCTTTCAAAATGGCCGTAATCCAGCGGGCCCAGTGCGGGTTGGTGGATGTCACATGTCTTCGAATTTTTGGTTCTAGAACACGCCGGTTTCCTCACGATGTTTTCCTTCACCGTTTTAAGAGCAATAGTGGTGAAATAATGTACACAAAGTAAAGCGCCTGCCTG
The DNA here is from genome assembly GCA_932294355.1 of Aporophyla lueneburgensis. Classification (NCBI taxonomy): domain Eukaryota; kingdom Metazoa; phylum Arthropoda; class Insecta; order Lepidoptera; family Noctuidae; genus Aporophyla; species Aporophyla lueneburgensis. The sequence goes on along the minus strand of OW028748.1, from coordinate 8,584,800 downwards.
GGTTCGAACCTACGACCTACAATTTATAAAACGCGGCCACTGGGCCACCACTGCTCGCTATAACAACAAATAATAATTTAAAAAATAATTAAAAGCGGTTTCTATAAAAATCAAATGAAATAAATCGACCTACCTGAAACAATTTCTTGTAAGTAGCTGTCTAGAATCTTACAGGAATAGAATATTCATAAATTGATTCTGTTCAACCGAATGATACGGTTTCACAGTTCAATGCGCAATTTATGCCACGTAGTTGAATATCGATATGAAGGAGGCTAATATTCTGATTTTTTTGCGCACAACGCACCTTTACGTGAAATTGTTGTTCCGTGTATTGTTTGTGTAAATATCAGTAATGAAACCTTTTTCAAATACCAAGGCATTCATAATTTTCGCAACTATGTTGGAGTTGGCTTCCAGTCTAACCAGATGCAGCTGATTACCACTATTTTACATAGAGCGACTTCCTATCTGACCTCCACAACCCAGTATTTGGACAATACGATACGCCTTTATTAGATTGGTGTCAGAATTTCGGGTTCAAACGACCCGTAGCGACTATCAAAGATTTAAGAATTACAGAAAAGCCAGCCAGTAATTCTTAGCGTGGTGTCCATGGCTCGGAGGGATCCCGTTATTTAAAGTTCACCCAACGGACCAACCGTGCCAAAATTCAACCTGAGTTGCTGTTATTAGTTTGCCATTATAATATTATTGCATACTTACATACATTTATTTATTTATTTATATATGCTTTATTGTACACCAGAAAATACATTTCAACAAAAAACATTTAACAATAAAAACATACAATGGGCGGCCTTATCGCTTTCTGCGATTTCTTCCAGGCAACATTATCTATATATTAATACGTGAAACAAAAACTTTGGATCCCTTTTTACGAAAATTGGGTGGACGGAGGAGTACGAAATTTCGCACACTCATAGTTTATACAGAGAAAAAGTCACGAATGCTAATATATTTTTTTTTAATTATGCGTAAAAATACATTATTTTCAATAAATAACACGTTACACACACTACTATTCATTACCGTTTATTTAATACACACATGCATAGATATTCTTTTGTTTATGGTCCAAATCTATGGTCCAATCGAGAACTTCTGTCTTTAATATTTTGTGTCTATAGTCTTACTAAATGTCAAGTATAACCATAGGTAATAAATTAATTTTATAGATATATAACCTATTTCATTTTTAAAATCTATGATCATATCGAGAATATTTGTCTTTAAGATTATTTGTCTATAATGTTACTGAATGTCAAGTATAACCATATTATTTTTTATATTTTATTTTATAATATCTGGATGACCGAGCTTTGCTCGGTATTTTTTGGTAAATTGTGTTTAAAATAATAAGTTGATGTTCAAGTTGATTATCGATAAAGTTGATCATTGAAAACACGATTAAAACGACATTTTATAAAAATGAATCCTAGCTAGATCGATTTATCGCCCCCGAAACCCCCTGTATACTAAATTTCATGAAAATCGTTGGAGCCGTTTCCGGGATTCAGATTATATATATATACAAGAATTGCTCGTTTAAAGGTATATAAGATATATTTTTTCATTTAATAATGTATTTCTAATGAAATGAAGTACAGTCGAATTTCGACCAATGGGCGATCACTAGTATACATAAACTCACGCCATCTTCTCATGGCAGGCAGAAACTTCAGAATGTCACCTGCTACGATCCTTATATATCTACCCCTTTTGTCTCGTTTACGTTCATGCATCTGGTCAAACACGCACGCCGGTTGCGAGTAATACGCACCTGAACCTTTCCATTCCTTTTAACCTTTTATTGCATTCACTCAAGCAAAAAGGGTAAATAATACGATTTGTGATATACAAACACCTTTTATTTAGTTTTGGTTTTCTCAAGGATAGCTACCGGTTTGGCAAAGAAAGGATGAATTCATTTACAATATCGATATACATTTGTATGTGTGGGTCCCAATTCCTTTGACCTTGTAAATATATTGAATATTATTTTATTAGGTAAGCTAGTGTTTGCGTGGGCGTAAACATATCGCAGCAGGATTTTCTAGCGCAATAGATTTTCAACTCTAGATCTCTGAGCCAAACGTAGAGAATCTAACAGAGTGCATCGCCAGCGTGTCGGAAAAACACACCGTTCAATTTTCTATTCTCGGCACCTGGCACAGTGTTGAAAATCCGGTGTACGACGGTACACGAGAGCTAAGGACTGATGTAATATTGTTACATCGTTATTTTAACTTTTTATTAAAAATCTGAAGAGTTCACCTGATAATACTTCAGATTTTATAATTCACGTGTTTTATGTTAATAAAGAAACAATTTCGCTTGAGGGGTTGGAAAAAACAATGTCTATCGGGTTTTATTTTTACATTTATATTTTATAAGTCTATTTAGGGTTTCGTACCCAGAAGGCGCTAATAACCCATGGTTCCGCTATCCATCCGTTTGTCCGTCCGTCACGAGGTTGTCTCTTTTGAACCATAATAAGGTTGACAATAGCAATTTCACTCAGTGTGTGCTAATACAGCCGCTATAACAACAATTAAAAAAAAACGTTTTTTCTGGGTTTTTGTTAAGTATAAAAAGTGGTATTACGGTGGTACGGAACCTTAAATGAGCAAGTACCCGCAATTTTTTGTTAGCCTATAATGTTTCAACTGCTAGGCTTCTTGTCTGAGTAAAGAACCTAGATTATGACATTAATTTTAATTCAAAAAAGACAATTTAAACTGAGTTTAAACTAATATCGGATCGTGATAAAGCTGGGTAGGAAATGCAAATCTCGCGAGATTGGGGCTCAAGCGAGCTCCCGCGAAATTATAAATAACAATACTGCGAGATCTCGCCAATTTAAAGATCTCGCGAGATTGGCAGTTTTGTTTTTTTTTTTTTTTGCAAATAATCACAATATTTGAATAAATTAGGAACAAAAATAATACAAATTATAAGTATTATAAGATAAACATTTATTTTCACGAATTTTTTTCAATAGACTTATAAGCATCAAAAATTGTTTGAAAGAAACCTCTTCTCTTCTTATATAAAAAAAAATCTTTTGGTAATAAAACAATTCTTTTATAACAAAAAAAAAAAACGAGGAGTCAAAAAAAAAATGAAACTTATTATCTGAGTTGACTATTAAACTGAGATATTATTATCAATTAAATAAACCTATAACTACTCAGTAGATCTATTACATACTAGCTAACCCAGCGAACTTCGTATCGCCTCAGGTTCAATAAACGTTGTAATAACCCTACCAAGTTTGACAACCTGGTACGCGTTGGTGGTCTGGTAAGCGTTTTCTAGGTGAAACTCAAGTTTGGTTAGCTCCTACCAAGTTATGATAACCTGGTACTTCAAAGGCAAAAAAGCGTCATCTAGCTGACACTCCTTTTTTGGTAAGCTCCTGCAAAGTTATGATAACCTGGTACGTCGTTGCCATAAAGCTAGCTGACACTCCTTTGTTTGGTAAGCTACTGCAAAGGTATGATAACCTGGTACGTCGTCGCCATAAAGCGTTTTCTACCTGACACATACCCAGAGGGTACAAATATATCGTCATTGCTCAGCTTCTATGTGTCTTAGCGTTATGTTATATAGCCTATAACCTGCCCAGGAGTATGGACTACAATCGTACCAAGTTTGGTTAAAATCCCTTCAGTATTTTTTGACCCATGCGTGCACATACAGACAGACAGAATTGACCTCTCTACAGTTTTATTATAAGTATAGATAGACTAGCTTTTGCCAGCGGCTTCACCCGCGTGGAGGTCGGAAAATATCCCTCGTGAACGTACTACCAGGATAAAAAGTATTCTATGTGTTAATTCAGGTTACAAACTCTTTTTAATACAAACTTTTGGTATATGATCAACGTATGCGAGGATAAGAGCTCGAAAGCGCATTTTCATCCGATTTGCTTCAAATTTATCGTCACTGCTTGGCTCCTATGTGTCTTAGCGTTATGTTATATAGCTCATAACCTGCCCAGAAGTATGGACTAATTGTACCAAGTTTGGTTAAAATCCCTTCATTAGTTTTTGACCCATGCGTGCACATACAGACAGACAGACAGACAGACAAAAAATTTACTGATTACATTTTTGTCATCATATCGATCACCATTCATACTCCAATATTAATTTTGAATGTATATTCAATGTACAGAATTGATCTCTCTACAGTTTTATTATAAGTATAGATATAGATAGATTACAGATTAATTGACAAAATATACCAATTAGTCAGACTATTAGAAATTACAGATTAATTAACAAAATATACCAATCAAATGAAAGATTTGTTCAGTTCAAATCACAAGTCATTATTACGAATTATTTTGAAAGTAGCTCCATAAGAAGCACAAAATGTCCAAAGAATCGTCTGCTAAACGGCTTCTTATTTCGTTGGCCAGATAACCAGCCGCTGTGAAGGCCCTTTCTTTTTTTTTATTTATGCTCGAGTGCAATCTCGTTAAACTCGCGAGATCTCGCCCATTTTTCGTCCGAGATCAATCTCGCTAAAAAAGGCCGAGATCTTGCGAGAACGAGATTGCATTCCCTACTGGGTTTTACATTACACATTTCGGGTTAGCTATATGATCGTCTTCATTTACTTAATGTTAGCCTCATTCTGTAAGTAATGTGACCCTCTGGTCTCATGTAGGTCCTTTAGGGAAATGTAACCTGAATATTTGGTGTGGTTTCTCAACTCTTTAGCCTAGATAACTTTAGTTGAACGACCGCAATCAAATTGGATAGTTAATTAATCTGTTACTTATTAAGATAGTTCTTTCCGGGTATTGGTTTCTATATTACACTACCTTCTGCCCGCGACTTCGTCCATAAGAAACGTCTTCTTCCCCGACCCACCATGAGCAATGCATCGCCCGTCCGCGCTATTAGTGCTATTACTGCATTTTCACTAACGGTTTTTTCGGCCCTTCTCGCCTTTGTTCGGCCCCAAAGGGTAGTAGCGTGATATTTAAAGAGCCGATAGCTGTCCTTAGGAGTTAGTCTTTCAAATGCTTATATGTTTTTCAAATTCGATTGATAGTTTCGTGATTTATTATGAACACATATTATAAGTACTTAAAGAAAACGTATTTTCGGTAGGTATGTATATACTCTTCGTTAAGTGTCTCGTTGGTCCAAACGTTACTGCTGAATTTGTGCCCAGTTGATGGAAATAGGCTCGTCCCCAATTACAATAAATGGGACTTAATCATAACTGGCGAAATAAGGGTGTACAATAGGTACATCTCTGCCCAACCCTTCAACGAAAAAAGGACCGTTAAGTTTATAAATATGGCAAGATCAATAATTTCATTTGATCTATGTACATAAAATTCAAGGTCCTGAGTGACTGACTGACTGACTGACTGATATATCAACGCACAACCTAAATCGCTGGTCCTAGAGACATGAAATTTGGAGGGTGTGTTCTTTGTGAAGAGTAGGTATCTACTAAGAAAGGGTTTTTTGAAATTCCATCCCTAAGAGGGTTTACGCGGACGAAGTCGCGGGCAGAAGCTAGTTTGTAATAAACAACCAAACTGCATGGAAAAGTATTCACTACCGTCTCCAAACACCAGCAACATTATTATTTCATTCCATATAACGACCTTCCAAATAAGGAAAGTAATATTTCACTTCCATAAACGCCATTACGTTCCCATGAAACATGTCACCTTACCTTGTACGAGACTGTCAACGACGGACGGGGAGCTATGAAGACGCATCTGTTTTACCTCTGGTTTTTACCCTGTGCTTCGTAAACACAAAAACACAACAGTCTAAACAAAACAAGATCAAGATTAATTAAATTAGACGTCAATAATATTTAGTTATGTGTTGTATAAAAAATATCAAAATGTACTTGGGTTGTTCTACTTTTCTACCGACAGTGAAACGAAGTTTTTTTTTTTTTTTGTTTTTTAACTTTCCATAATAAATTATGGTTTCGGTGTGGGATTAAAAAAAATGCATCTGTGTTTTCATTAGGACTAATTATAAATGTTCTTTCGTGCTAATATATTTCTTTTAATGGTTGTTTTAGAAAAAAAAAAATATGACAAAGTGGCCTTTTTCTGTGGAGACCACATTTCAGCTTACCACTCTGTCACGGCATTCTATGAGAAAAAGACGTATGCTGGTTAGAGAAAATGAAAAATGACATAATATTAATAGATAAGAAAAATACGGACGTTTATTTGAACCAAATTAAAAAACCGTAAATATCAATACTCCAACGAGATGCCATAACAAGACGAGGGACAGACCGTTGTCGGTAGAAAAGTAGAACGACCCACTAAACTTCTCTGTAAACCAAACGATTATTTATAGTTAAATCCGATATTTAGGTACGCATCACAAGAATTAATACAGCTCAATCTGTAAGTCAACCAGAGCGGAAAGATAATTTTCAGGCATACTTCATAATGTACCAAACACAGTGATAACCTTATCTGTTTTCATACTCGATTGGTTATGTTATTTAAGTAGAAAACAATAGGATTAATACAAATACATCCCTATTTACAAGTTATGTAAAGATCTAATAAAACAATAACGAAGAATTATTAATAATTGTGTAATACTACACCGCCACTTATAACACTATAAGTAGAATTCCCTTTCATTCGGCAGTTCCACAACATTTACGGCGTAGTTTACGGTGCTAAGGAGACAATTTTATTGAAAGAATTCGCAATAACCTTCAAAATTATTCAAATTCTAATAAATAGCGTTGCGTAAAAATGGATTTGGATGAAATTTGTCGCACATATATTATCGTCGTTTTTAACCTGGATTAATATATACAGTACTTCTAATCCCGGTAGTACCTCCTCGTGGGATATTTTTACGGTCAGATAGGTTGTTGCTGCATGTAAAATACTGGTATTCAGCCGCATCTGGTTAGACTGGAAAGGGTCGCCTTCCAGTCTAACCAGATGTTCTAACCACCATAGTAGAAAAAAAGGCTACGTAAATAATGATGATAGTCGAAGTTTTTATTGCACCACTTTATAAATTTAATAAACGGGACGACATATGGCGTGTTGTGTTTGCTACTAGGAAATACATTTTGACGTGACTCTGGAAACGTTCAAAAAATTAATACTGAAATTTTTCTTTGTTTCCACAGCTCCTGAACGCAGGCCACTGTGCATTTTATTTAAGTAGTGTGTTATATTCCTAAAAAACTTAAACTAGAATTCAAGGACAGAAAAGAGGGAATTGAATATTCCATTTCAAAATAGCAGGAAAATTACTCTACCTACACTAACATAATTTACGAACTGTAGACCTCCCAACAGTTTATTTAGATCACGGAGAAACAAATGTTCTTACAATAACAGACTACTTCTACTATAACTATATATGTATATACTAATAAAATACCAAAAGGTAAAATCTATTTGTCTACAAGGGGTAATTTTCGGAACTATTCATCCGACTTCAATTCTTTCACTAATAAATGGATTGTATAGATGGATTGTATAGATGGCGCCAGTGCCACGCTTAACGTCACCTCCGCGTATTTTAATTGCGTAAAATATTTAAAATAAAGCTAAGCCGCAAATACAAATCAAAGTAGAAATAAAATAGCATAATAACGAAGTACTAGTGTTATCTCGGCGTTATATGCAAGTTCAAGTGCTTAATACCTGCTTTCAAAATACAGTGCAAAAACAGTTTGTTTACATAAAATATTCAATGTCCAATTTCAATAACTTTAAGATCCAAGTTCAGTGAAATATCAACAAATCTAAGTGGAACAACGAACAATAAACAAAACAAAGTGTTGTATTTGTGTTGAAATTAAAAGTGACGGTTGCAGAAAAAAATATTAAAAACTCATCATAACGAGAAGTTTTTATTATCTACGAAACAACTGAACATACAAAACGCTTATTTCAACTTTACTTCTAAAATACAAGTTGGCTCAATAGTTCCGACATCGTCCTTGTAGGCGAAGTGCCCCGAGTTCAAACCCGGCACGCGACATTAACTTTTTGTGTTGTGTTTTGTTGTGAACAACATAATTAAAAAATATACTTACTAAATTAGAAAATTTTGGGGAAAAGATATATATATAAAATATTCAGAAATTAATTTATTACATCAGAAGAATAAATAAATAATTTGCCATTGAGAAAAGAAGAACATAAACTCAATACCGCCAAAAAAAAATGGATAGCAATGTTACTTTGAGACGTCACTGTCAAAGGAAAACAAAATCATATGAAAGCCTGAATGAGAGCGATTCTTTCAATACAACACTTTCCGACGAGCGATTGGGTAGGAGCTTAGATTTATCTACAAATAAAATCAACGTCATCGAAGACTTAAAGTTAGAATTGAGCGACCTTAAATCCAATTTATATAGCACACAACATGAGCTCGATAATATTATTTTAGAAAATATTCAACTGAAGAAACAAGTCTCTCAACTTATACAAGAAATTAAAGTTCTCAAGCAGATATGCAAAAGTCCCCTAACTTCAACAAAGAGAAATTCATGTCCAAATCGTAAAGATCTCAAGCGCCGTTTAACTTATAGCTTCCAAAGTAACTCAAACGAAAACTCAGCAACTACCCAGGTCGCAACACATGAAAGCACCGATCTAGAAAATGCCTTGTTAAAAAATACATTACGCAAAACAAACCAAACCAAGAATACAATTTCGAAAGACCATAGTGAGTCGTCAGAATCATGTCATGTCAATAAAAGTTGCAACGAATCTCATTTATCTACAGCAGATGGCTCTACTAGTAACGTTTCGAAATCCGTACCCATAAACCAACCAATTTATACTACTTTGGAAACCTCTAATAGTAAAAAGGATATTAGCACAAATAACAAGGAATTTAGTCATCATATAAGTAAACAACAAAAGAATTGCACTGAAAAACACAAACTATGTATCTTAAGTAGCAATAACAATAACAAAATACTAACAATCGCAGAAGATACGTTTCCAGATTATCAAATTTGCCATTACTTGACACCGAATTGTGGACTGACGAAGCTTATTGATAACATTGAACTGAAATTAAAAAAATATACAATGAACGACTACTGCCTGATTTTCATCGGTGAAAAGGACTTTAGACGAACTACCAACTACGTTGACCTAACAATTACCGTACGGGACACACTTTTAAAGGTACAACACACAAATATTATAATATGCGCACCTACATTTAAATTGAACGACTACTCCACGTTATTTAACGGAAGAATAGAAACATTTAACAGCCTGATGTATTTAGATGCGACTACTCATAATTATGCGTATTTGTTTGATTCGAATTATTATTTGTCGTATGATTATAAAATGTTTTGGAAAAAAAGTGGATCTGTCAATAATGCTGGCATGGGAAAAGTATTTCTAAATTTAAGACTAATGATAAATGAATTTGTGGATTTTAGTAATGAAGATAACATAAATCATTATCTTAACTCAGAACCAGACTGTGTGTCATCCCCTCTTTCTCTAGTCAACGGTAAAGATCACGCAAATGATAACAGACAGAGTAATAGTTTTTTTCGTGATTAATCACTTGTATGCAATGCATCAAAACATAGCAGGATTGTTATCAAAAGCAGACTCTCTGTCTGTCTGTTTGAAGGAATTATCTGAAAAAGGCACAGAAGTCGACGTTTTATGCATAACGGAACACTTCATGATGCAGGGATACGAGAATCAATTATGCATTGATAATTATTGTTTGGCAGCATGTTTCAGTAGACAAGAAAGTAAGAGAGGTGGATCATGTATACTCGTAAGGAACGGACATCAATGGAGAGAACTGACAAGGATTGCGAAAATATCTTCCGTTGGTATATTCGAATGCTGCGCTGTAGAGCTTATTAACCACAACACTATTTTTATATGTATTTATAGGGTTCCTAACAGCAAGAATCTATCACAATTTTTCGATAAATTATTAACACTGCTTCAAACTTTAACCAAAAAATCTCAAAATATTGTTATAGCGGGAGATTTTAACATTGACATATTAAAAAGAAATAGTAATACAATAGAATTTGAAAATCTGCTATTAAATTTTAACTTAAAACTAGCACTAAATGAACCTACACGATTGAAGAGCCAAACATGTATAGACAACTTTGCTCATAACTTTAATAAGCCATGCAAGACAACAATATTAGAATTCGCATTGTCAGACCACACAGCGCAACTTTTTAAATTCCCCGTAAGCAAAACGTGCATAATAAATAAGTGGCGTATTAATAGACGGGATTATAGTGAAGAAAACTTAGATAAGTTTAAAAACAATTTAAGCAGTTTGACATTTTCTGAGGTATATTGTGCGAACGACCCCAATACTGCATATAACGCTTTTTTCAGTTTGTTTATTTTGCTTTATGACTTATGCTTCCCTTATATGGGGGTTACAGTAAACTTAAAAAAAGAAGTTAAGTGGATATCTCGAGGTATTAAAATTTGCAGTAAAAAGAAACGACAACTCCTGTGGCATTATAGGATGAAACCTAGTGCCTCAAATAAAATACGTTTAAAAAAATACAATAAATTGTATAAAAAAATTATAAATCTTACACAGCGTGCCCAAAATAATTATAAAATCTTAACATCTACCAATAAATCAAAAACGACTTGGCAAATAATAAAAAAAAGCAAACTAAACACACCAAAACCCTCAGTAGATAAGATTGAAATTAATAATGAAACCATCACAGAGCCAAAACACATAGCTGATCTTTTTAATAACTATTTTATCGACAAAATTCAACCCATAGTCAATGCTGGAACTACAGTAACGCAACATATTTTGAAAAAAAGGGACTCTATGTTTATGTCACCTAGTACACCACAAGACGTACTATTAATCATTTCAGCCCTCAAAAATACAAATAGTGTAGGCTACGATGGCATTTCGACAAAAATACTTAAAGCTGTAGCTGGCGTAGTATGTTCTCCTTTGAGTTACATAATTAATTTGAGTATCAGTGCAGGCATATTCCCAACTGCACTGAAGACATCTATCGTAAAACCACTGTTTAAACGAGACAAAAAAGAGTTGATGGTCAACTATAGACCGATATCGCTCATCCCTATAATTTCCAAAATCTTTGAAAAGTATATCCATAAACAACTCAACTCATATTTAGAACACAATAAGATCCTCTGCAGTGAACAAAAAGGTTTCAGGGAAAAAAAAAACAATTAATATGGCAATTTATGATTTTTTACACACAGTGATGACTAATATGGATCAACATAAACCGGTGTGTAGTATATTCTGTGATATGACTCAGGCGTTTGACTATGTTCAGCACAATATCCTACTAAAGAAACTCGAAGCATATGGTATTAGAGGTAACATTTTAAAACTATTTGAATCATATCTTCAAAACAGAAAGCAAATAACGGAAATCAGTAGGGTTAACGTAACGACAAAACGAGAAGAGACATATCGGTCGCAAGAACGTGATGTTTTGTACGGTGTTCCCCAGGGAAGTGTTTTAGGTCCTCCCCTGTTTACGTTATATATTAATGACTTGCCTAAGTGCACGGATCAACCTATGAGCCTCTTTGCTGACGACAGTGTAGTGACAATTGCGTGTAAAAATCGAAACAATTATAAATCTGACATTAATAATTCATTAATTGACATTATAGAATGGCAGAATAATAATAATTTAAAAATAAATTTAAATAAGACTAAAATTATGCACTTCAGTCAGCGCACCTTGACATTCATTAATAATGGAGACATAAAATATAATAGTAATAATATTGACGAAGTTGATACAACAAAATTTCTAGGACTTATTATTGACAATAAATTAAATTGGAAGCAAGGGCGGATCCAGGGGGTGGGTCATGGGGGTCATGACCCCCCCCTGGGCTGGGTCCACCGTGGACCACTATTTAAAATTGTTAAACATAGGTAATGGTTTTATGTAAGGATATATTTTTTTGTCACAATATAGATTTTACGTGAATAGACTGGCGGCATTAACACGTTGTATGGCAATGCTTAGCCTCTGGCCAAGGTAAAAACCAGGTATTGGGTCACGGGAAGTGTCCACCAGCCGTTTAGAAATATCCTTAAATAGGCTAAGAGCACTCGGACCCCACGGCCCAAGCGTTTCAACCCCAAACAGCTCAAAAAACACGTCAATTCGTTGCTCCGTTTTGCCGTGAAAGACGGACAAACAGATACACACACTTTCCCATTTATAATACTAGCTTTTGACAGCGGCTTCGCCCGCGTGGAGGTCGGAAGATATCCCGCGGGAACGTACTACCGGGATAAAAAGTAGCATATGTCCTTCCTCAGGCTCTAAACTATCTGTGTACCAAATTTCAATTAAGTCGGTTCAGCAGTTTTAGCAGGAAAGCGAGACAGACAGACAGAGTTACTTTTGCATTTATAATATTAGTGTGGATATATTTAATATATATATATAATATACGAGGATTATATAGTGTGGATAATGTGGATAGTGTGGATTAATATTTTGTATGATGACAAACGCATTATTCGGGAACGAACGCATCGAAAAAACTTTTTAACAAAAAATTAAACCGCCGAAAAACTGAAAAGCATAAAATAATAAACCTTAAAATTTTGAGTCGGCGCTTTGAGTGATCCTTGTTCATTGATTTTTCAGCGCCGAATCAAAATTTTAAGGTTTATTATTTTATGCTTTTCAGTTTTTCGGCGGTTTAATTTTTTGTTAAAAAGTTTTTATTTTATATTTTTTCGTGGCTTTAATTTACTAATAATACTTGGCAAGGTATACCCTATCCAACACAAAAGAATTATCAAAATCGGACTACTCTGTATAAAGTTATGCGTGTTTATACATTACAATCAGTGAGTGAACAATCAATCATCCCCTGTTTTCCGACCCTTAGGGTTCGATTTTGTTTTCCAAATTTATATGGGACCACCTTGGGAGTATACCCTTTCCAATAGAAGAAGAATTGTCACAATCGGAGCACTATGTAAAAAGTTATGCGTGGTCATACATAAAAAAAAAAAAAAAAATATACGCGTTGAATTGATAACCTCCTCCGTTTTTTTCGTCGGTTGAAAAGAACAGTGGCGAACTACCAAACAAAGGTCCAGACTTAGTCATTTTTAAATACGCTGCTATACAAAAATGTAATTTACCAATAATTTTAATTCTCTTTTAGTAAATATCTGGTGCTAATAACTTTGTATGAATAAGCACTGCAAAAATCTTTTTTAAAATATTTTTTATGATGTGACCAAGTCTTTGGCTTTGAATTTGACTTCAGTGTTGCCAAAAAAAAAACTGCATAAACAATAAATTCAAATCGATTTAAAGTGTAGGGTAATCTCTCCGCTGTATTTAACGCAGTTTTCATTTAATCATATTATTAAAAAATACTCATATACGATATAAAAGATTACAGACTTAAAAATGATAAATTGAAGAGTGCATTATACCTAAAGAACTTATAAAACAATAATCGATTCCATATATATCGATACAATTATCTTTTTTTTATTTGGCAACACAGTGTTTTAAAAATGTTGTGTTAATTGCCAAAATGATGGGTGCAAAAAAAAACCAAGTGAATGATAACTTTCTTCACTTTGTTTTTTTTTTGCATCGTGAGTGTAATTTTTGTAATTTTTATTGCGATTACTTTGGCTGTTTCTAAATGGATTCCGATTCTCCCCTTCTTGACGACCCCGGCACTTCCATGCACCAAGGTTCAGCCTTGTATTTATGATGAACCTGGCACATCTAAAGCAAGTTTTATTATAAGCATAAACAATTTCAATAAAATGTTAAAAATGATCTAATCTAAACATAGTTTTAAAAGGCAAACCTGACTGACCCATCTATCAACGCACAGCCGAAACTACTGAACGGATTTCGCTTAAATTTAGCATACAGATAGTTATAATAACCTAGGCATCCGCTAAGAAAGGATTTTTGAAAAGTCACCCCCTAAGGGGGTGAAAAAGGGGTTAACATTTTGTATGAAAGTCCGTCATTTTTAGAGCTAGAAGCCTGAAACTTTGTTTTTAGGTAAACAATTAGAAATAAACAATTACGAGTCTTAAGGTTTTTGAAAATTCAACCCCTAAAGGGGTGAAAAAGGGCTTGAAAGTTTGTATGGGAAAACAAGATTAGTTAAACTATTTTATCGAAACTTCACAGGAGTACTCCTATCAATAAATGGGTAAACAAGTGTTTCAGGCTTTTTCAGAATTCAACCCCTAAAAGGTGCAAAAGGGGTGACAAATTCTGAAAATCAACATGGGTATCGTTTTTATGGTTTATCGGGTCGCTGATTACGAAAACAACAACAATTTCACAAAAATTGCTCAAAAACATAAAATAAAATAGACAAGAAGATTTATACAAAAAAATTGCACAAAATTAAAAATTAATAACCATGAAAATAAACAACCAAGCCAATTATTTTTTTTCAAATGGATAAAATGGCAAAACCAAAAGAAATACTTAGGTACCTACCTACTTTGTATTGATCTTTAAGTTCCAATCACTACCAATAGATGGCGTTGGCGTCATGAGATCCCTGTGTGATAATTTCCGAACACCACGCGGGCGAAGCTGCAGGCACAGCTAGTCTAAATATAAATCTTGGTACATAACTAGGTTTATATTGTCATTCTTACTGATAAGAACTATAAAATCAATCATATATTATTAGCTGAACTGTTTGTTTATAAGTGGCAAAAGTCCCATAGAAGTTGGTCAATGCCCTTTTAGTTGCCGTTTCTACGCGTTTTTGCCAGACTATACATACATTATTAAAATACCTACTTTTTACTTTTATGTGTGATAATAAAAATTAAATGATAACTTCTTGTGACTTGACCTGGACTATGTGACCCCCCCCTGGCACCAAAGCTGGATCCGCCCTTGATTGGAAGGCACATATAGAGACGATCAGTAAGAAAATAAGTAGCTCAGCATATGCTCTGTATAAATTGGCAGCAGTAATTAGTATAGGTTCTTTGCTCACCGCATACTACGGCTTGGTGGAGTCAATTTTAAGATATGGCGTTATATTTTGGGGTAACTCGACGGATCGGGAATTAATATTTAAGACTCAGAAACGTTGCATTAGGTCGATGTTCAAACTTGAAACAACTCAGAGTTGCAAGCCTTATTTCCAAAAATACAAAATTTTGACATTACCTTCACTGTATATTTTAGAAAATATAATATTTTTAAGGTCTAACCCTCACCTCTTTTCTCGCATGGCAGATCGATTTCCTCGTAATAGACGTGACAATAGCCAAATTTGCCTACAACAATATAGGACGTCACTCATTAGAAAAAGTGTCTTTTGCATGGCTCCAAAAATTTATAATAAACTACCTAAAAGCTGGAAGGAGTTAAGTGATCTACCATTCAAACGGAAAGTTATTAATTTTCTAGCAGATAAAGCTTATTATAATATAAATGAGTTTTTAGATGAGAGATTTTGATTATGATTACCTATGTTTTACCAATTCTTTGTTTTAATGTTCGCTTATTATTATGACAGTTAAAAAAATTTTTACTCGTACTTACATTTTAAATTACTGTTTAAATATTTGCATGCCATTGTTTACGGCAAACGTGATGATCTGTATTTATATCCGCTATTAACATCTCTTGCATGCTGACAATTTGTGTTGTATGTCTTGTACTCATGTTTGGGCAAATAAATGATTATCTTATCTTATCTTATCTAAATAGTTTCGTAATTACAGTATTTCCTGCAGTGGCCCATATGAAAAGCTCTCTTTCGATTGCCTAGCACAGTAGGCCGCTGAACATAACACCTAATTTTCCCGAAGGATTAGGAAGAGGTGTCCAGATCCATGTCATTAACAGAGATAAGTATCCGGTGTTGTCAGATATAATCGACGTTGAGTAAGAAACCGATGGATACTTTTAAATGTATACTAATATTATAAAGCTAAAGAGTTTGTTTGTTTCGTTGAACGCGGTAATCTCAAGAACTACTGGTCCGAATTGAAAAAATATTTTTGTGTTGGGTAGTCTATTTATTTGGGGAGGCTATAAGCTATTTAATATTACGCTACAATCAAAAGAAGCTGAGTAGCAGCGAAAAATGGAATAAACCTTGCAGGCAATTCGATGCGATGGGAAGGGTCAGGGGAGCAAGAAGTCGCGAGCAGAAGCTAGTATATTATAATTTGAAAAATAAATTATTCGTTTTCTATGAATTACAGTTAATTTTATTCAAAAACATCTAGCGGTTTCTAACCAAATTTGAACTATGTCCGACAACCCTCACTTGGTTATTTATCCACGTCTTCTTGCTTTTTCTGACCACCATCTTTCACCTTTCTTAATTGCTGCGTAAAACCCGTATTAGTTATTTCCGAAGCATAACCAAATACGAGCTCATTTGGATGTCCGTCCTCCGAAACCCGTGAACGGCTCAATTAAACAAAACACTGGGACTGGATGCCGGTTCCTGGAACCGAAACCTTTAATCACACCAATCAGTTTAGGAATACCCGACAAGTCCGGAGTCGGTATTAAATAACGGATTTTGACGACCTTCAAGTTTAAATTGAACGATGTCTTGTGGGAAAGATATTGTGTTACCTTCTCGGTAACTTGAATTTTGAGTATTAAATAATTAGGTAAAACGTAATTACCTTTCATTAAAGTTTTGGTGGCGATATTCTAGTTGCTATGTCCAGAATCCGACTTTCCGTTGTTATGATATTGTTGTGGTGATATTATTGTACAATTTTTAAATCATTATATGCCGTTTGTATTCGCTGATAAAATAACAGACAAAAAGCATAGGCAGCACTTTTATACGTAATAGAAGTAGAAAAATAACAGGAAGCTATTTTTTAAGAACTGCCTCGTTAGCAGCATGAGGTCCTGGGTTCACTTATATGTAGGGAAAGTGCTATTTGGTTTTACTTCCTGGAATTTCTCAGTAGCAGCCCAGATTGGATTTCTGCCCGGTTGACGGCAATCGGCTCGCCCCTATTACATGGGACTTAAACACAACTGGTGAATTGTGGGTGTACCATAGTACAGACGCAACCAGGTCAAGCTACCCGAAACTGTCAATTTTTCCCAATGAACCTTGAACCTAATGCTCTAGAAATAAAGTCGAAAATCTATCAAAGAAATCTGACACATTGTAGTAGCTTGATGTGTTGGCGTCTGTACCTCTGCCCAACGCTTCGACGAAACAAGGCTATGTTATAATAGATCTCCTCTCACTAATACCCTTTGTGTTCTTCAAACGTTCCTTTCTTAGAATATACCTGACAGCAAACTCGCAAACAGTTAAAACTTTTCTGTACCTAACAGCATTAAACTAGTTTGAAAAAATTGTCATTTGCAGAAACAGAGATTTCTGAAACTTTATTTTAAACTTCCAAGATATAAAAAGATATAATTATGATGGATGAATTTACGGTGACGAGTCACATTGAGTTTTCGAAAGTCGCTACATGACACAACAATCAGCCAGTACCCAGTCAGCCTACTTGTGGTGACAGGTTGTCTTGCTGACCATGGTTTTGTTATTGTTATTAGTATAATCTGTTTATTTATTTTACTCCGAAGGATCTAATGCAACATTGCTCATGTAAGCGGGGACGCCCTTTATGTCTAGAGGTTTTTGTTTCTTATTATTTATTGTTTTAGCTAGCGTGTTCCGTGCTAGCTGACTTAAATATTTATTTATTTATCAAACCATTTATGTACACACATACATACCGGGTGACATTTTTTAACGTCTTGAAAAAATATGGGTGTAATAGGTGAGCGGAGTAGAAGCCTTTGGCACAGAAATATTTATTATTGAATAACATGTAATGAAATCGATCTAGCAATATATACTATACATTTAAAGTAACATTCTCATATCAGAACAACAAAAAAAAATTTTTGAAAAAAAAAAACAATTAAATCTATCGAAACTCAAATCATACGCACCCTACTCAATGCGCGGCATGTATCAATGATTTCGTAGCGCGGTCCTACCCTTTGAAGCCGGCCGATAGGTGGCCTCATTGATCTTTCGCAGGCGCACGAGCCGCACACGCATCCCCGTCCGCCCGCGTCCCGCGCTCCTTTAGTCACCTGCGATGAATCTTAAGGTCTTCCTGCCTTCTATTCTAGTTACACAACACACCATATGAAGGTCGAGACGGTAAAAAAGTCATCCGGTATATAAACAGACAAGAAGAAAAGAACAGAAAAATTTGTAGGTACAAAGGTGATGCTTATTTACTACTACAAAATACTATTTAATACTACATACATATTCTAATTTAATATTTTGTTATGTTAAAAAGGACTGTCTATCTGACAGAGTGTACAACCCAGTTACTAGGTAATGGCTAAAAAGTATCGTTATTTTAGTAGGATTAGCTGTCAGAGTTTCGGGCTTCTGATGACTTGTACAAAACTTTCCTCACGATATTCAAAATGAAGTCACATATTACTCACCATAATTAGCTGGAATACCGGTCGGACACAACGCGGCTTAGCCTACGGACTGGCTCAAATGTGACGTACAAGGTTATGTAAGGTAATCAACAAAGCCTTTGTTACCTTTTTCAGGGAATTTTAAACTGAAATAACATTACGGTATAATGCCAGAGAGAAACTAATGAGCATCCTTTTGAGCCAACGGACACTTTTAAAGTAGAAATTGAGGACATAGTATAACATTACGCCTTTGATTCCCGAAGGATTAGACAGAGGTGTACATTGCGCCAGTTATGTTTGAGTCCCATGTAATAGAGGGCGAACCTATTGCCATCAACCGGGCACAAACTACACTCTGGGCTGCTAGTAAGAAATTCCTGTTGGAAAATCTTAAACATTTTGACCTTCCTGGCCATCAAACTCAGGACCTCATGCTCAGTAATAGCGCTTGTAACCACTAGACCAACGGGGCGGTCATTAAAAACAATTGTTTTTATTGAACTAGTTATTAATCATATATACACTGCATAAACGTGTTAAAATAAGTTAACACACAAATCATAAAAATAAAATTATTATTATTATATTATTATTAAAATTATTATTATTATATTAACCTTACTAAAGCTATCAACAAAGCAAACTTGTTGTTGCGCAGACTTACTGATTCTCACTGAATTACACACACCCAAACACACGCCCACACACTTATCACTGATTCTCCTTCAATGATTTTCTTCTTGAGGCGGATTGTGTGTCGTGTGTGTGTTATTGATTCAAAATTTCAACTCAAGCCAAACTATAAATACGAGTAGGTATCCAGAATTTTAATATCTAGGTCTTAAATAATAACAAACCATTTATTCCAAAACATCACCGTTTAACTGCTGTTATTTTTGGTAATGAAACATCTGTGATATTTCCCTCTTCATAGCTTTTAATATAAATAGATTGTAACACCACAAACGTAGACGTTTGACACGAACATAATTATGTTAGGAGGGTTACTGGAATAAATGTACTGTAGAAAAAAAAAAAACGATTTACAAATAAACAATACTATACTTAGATCTTACTATGCGTACCGCGACGGCTGGTATGAGGTGGTACGGGACAAGAGTTCCTGGAAGAAATTGGAGGAGGCCTTTGCCCAGTAGTGAGACTGTATAAGCTTAGCAAAACAAAATTTCTATAAAGCCATGAAATTTAAAGAAGGGTGAACATTGACCTTCACTTTTAATACAAACAATAAAATGGTAAACTATTAGACGGGTCTTAAGGTAAACTAAAAATAATTAAACAACACTGTCCCACTTAACCATTTAGTTATTCAAACATGGAAAAGCACTTAAACTTTCAAACCACGTCACTATGAACCGGCTTGTGACGTCATCGACTCCAACCTTGGTTTAATTCCTTCGAGTTAAATTGTATACTTGCAATTATTCGTTCCTTGTCCAACCCATCCATTCATTATCTCAATAAGAGACTTGTCAGGAGTGGATTAAGATGACGTCTCTGAGGACAAGAGATATTTGGGCTAGTTTGGAGTAAGGCTACGCATTGATTAATGTAAATTAAAACTGGCCTGTTAGTCTAGTGGTTAGGGACCCTGACTGCTAAGACTGAGGTCGTGGGTTCGATTCCCACCCAGGACAAATCTTTGTGTGATGAGAAGAATCATTTGTTCTGTAATATGTATGTATTTGGAAATATATCATTATATTTATCAGTTGTCTGGTTACCATAGTACAGGCTCTACCTACTATGGGATCAGATAATGGTGTGTTGGTTGTCCTAAGATATTATTATGATATTATTAATTACTTTAATTGATTTAAAGACATTTTGTTGTAAGTAAAGATTTAAACTGTTACATTTTCCCGTTAGATTTGCACAGCTGATACAATAATAATGGCGTTTGCATGACAATCTTGTCAAGTCTCTGCGTTATTGTGTATGTCCGAGGTGCAAAACGAACCAGAAACGTGAAATCTTTTGACGCGGCAGGACGAATCTACGATTGACTTACTCTAAATAACAGAACTGACTGAATTTGTAACTTAGCTTTTTATGTTTAGCTTTTTCTAGCGCCTTCGCCCACGTGGAGGTCAGAAAATATCCCGCGGGAACATACTACCGGGATAAAAAGTACCCTGTGTTAATCTAGGTTATAAACTAACTGTGTTCCAAATTTCACCCAAATCCGTTCAGTAGTTTTTGCGTGAAAGAGTAACAAACATCCAGACATCCATACTTACAAACGTTACGGTTTAAGACATTTATTTCTCAAAAAGAATACAATTCACTTAATATGAGAAATACAAGGTAATCTTAAAACTAAATATAAGAATTACTTATGAGGAAGGTAGGTACATGTAAATAAGTAAGTTAATTATTAGACACACAATTTTTAGTGTTGTGGGTAAAAGGAAAAAGTAGGTGAACAATTACATATCGATTCTTGAAGGCAAGTCAATAGGTTCGCAAACGTTCGCATTTATAATATTCGTAGGACAGATATATGGGTCATACATAATTATGAAGTAGCGGGACAAGAAAAGAGACCCAATGTACACTTTTTCTGAATATGACCCATATACTATTGAGGACTTTTTTGTAGATCTTTTGAAGACTATCATCTTTGTAATACATACTTTTGGTGTATGAGCAACGTATGCGAGGATAAGAGCTCGAAAGCACATCCGATTTGCTTCAAATTTATCGTCACTGCTCAGCTCCTATGTATCTTAGCGTTATGTTATATAGCTTATAACCTGCCCAGGAGTATGGACCACAATCGTACCAAGTTTGGTTAAAATCCCTTCAGTAGTTTTTAACCGATGCGTGCATATACAGATAGACAGACAGACAGACAGACAGACAGACAAAAAATAACTGATTGTATTTCTAGCATCAGTATCGATCACCATTCATCCCCCAATATTAATTTTGAATATATATTTAATGTACAGAATTGGCCTCTCTACAGTTTTATTATATGAATAGATGTAGGTAGTACATAAAACGCTAAGTTGAAAAGTTTATTAGGAGTGCTTCTGTGCCTAAATTACGAATTTGCTACTCTCAAGTCACACGCAAAATTAACTTATTCAAAGCTGACGATATCAAGACGGTATTTTAGAACACAAGAACAGTTAATTGCTCACCAAATATTTAGACACCTCGAGAAGCTTTCTGAAGCGGTGATTAAAAGCAATCTACAGTAAATTCTGTTGTTGAAGTTTTTGCGCTTTGGAGTTCGCTTTACTAAAATAAACTTAGTATACTCTAGTACACCTAAATATTGTTATTATTAAGGGTTATTTTTGCAGCAATCTGGGATAAAAAATGTATTCGCAAGTCTTGCGTGACCGAAATTATGTCTGGACTTTAAAAAAAAAATGGCGTCTGTGCCTCTGACTTTGTTTTGGCCTGTCTTCATAGAGTGGTCAGATAGGGAACGCCAGCCTTATCTCGTTTTTAATACATGATTTGCGTGAAAAAGTGTTTGTACTTTACATGCAAAAATAAAATCATTTGTGTATTTTGTTTTATGTCAGTGAAGTCGAGGCCCCAAACAAATAAAAAGTGGTATTTTAGCTTTTATGCTGATGGTTCATAATAACAATGACTGTTATTATCAGTATCAGACTGTTGTTATCATTGTTATTATGAACCATCAGCATCTCCCGGCCACCGTAGGCGCGAGCTTGCGGGTGGCGAGCATTGGGTAGCTCGCCGCCCGGTAAGGACCAAGCTCGGGTCGACGGCGCGCAGTGTTCCTCGCGCGCCTCAAAGAGATGTCAGCAGCAGTGTAGGGGTCTACTAGGACCGATGCCTGCCGGGGTCGCGTGATTGTTCGAAAGAGATACCGTGACCCTGGCACATGGGCAACTGAAGGAACACGGGTGGGTTTTAGTCAGTAAAAGTCTGACACGCCCTCCCGCTCCGCCCAGAGCGATAAAAGTCATTTGATGATTTCTCATCAAAAAAAAAAAACCATCAGCATAAACGCTAAAATACCACTTGGGCTTCTTCTCAACACTTTCGGGCGCATAAGTCTTTTAATCCTTTAAAGAAGTATTGTGAGTGCTGAATTTATTATTGTTGTATTTGTCCCATGATTCATCCAAAGGAGTACACCTACTTATTACCTGATGCTTATTTATGTTTCAATGTATTGTGCACATCTTTTGTTGGAGATCCTAAATAAATAAATAAATATGGCACCAGAAAATTAGAACCAGAGCGTTTGCTAGATTTGGACGTGTCTGTGCGAATTGATTTCTAAAGCATAAAATAAATTCGGAATTTTCGTGCTGGTTTACTTAATACGTGTTTATGTATAGGATGTTTTAAGCAACGTCCTTTATGAATGATGTCATTTAATTCTTGTTATTATGAGAAATATGTCCTAATCCTTACATGAAGCCATTAATTTAAGTTTCATTAAGTCTAACAGACATAATCCTCGACTAATTGCCTGTTTCTGTTTGAATAACTGAAACTCAGGCCCTTAGTAGATACTTCGTGGGCTTATACTGTGTCAATGAAGAGAGGTGCAAAATTGAATAAGTAGATTTATATCTGTGAAGTAGATACTATTTAAAATGTTCAAGCTTTATATTTATGATACAGTAGTGAAGTGGATATAAAATTCAAAATCAAATGTAATTTATACAAACTTTACAGAGAATGAGCACTTTTTTGAACGACAAAATTACATGTGATTGTCCGCCAAAATGCTCGCCCTTCACCACTTCCTAGTGATAAATGATAAATGACTTTATTTTTGCAAGTAGGTTTGTACAAGCACTTTTACACGTCAATCAAATTTTTTTAAACTAGATAAGGTCTACTAACTAGTGCTCTTAGTGCTTTGCTTCCTAGTGCTTTGCTCTGTGAAAAGTCCCCAGTGAAGGACTTATTACACAGATCTAAACACTTATGTAATAAAAACATTTTACAAAAAAAAAAAAAAAACAATCGGTTTTCTTTAAAAAAAATAAGTTTTATTTCGAAAGTCGGTGTCTTAGGATCTGTATTTAAGGTTTTTTGCCATCGACTTCCGAAATTAAAGTTATTTTTGACTTTGTAGTGTTTTTTAAGGTAGTCGACTGTTTTTTTTTCTACTTTTTAGTTATGGTAGATACTCCGCACTAATATAATCGCGTTATTCGTTCATTTGTCGCACAAATAATGCAAATTTAAGACTTACATGGTTTTCACATGGACCCCATTGTCCGAATGGAACCAAATTAAATAGGGACCATTCGGGAAGCACCATCAAATTAAAAAATAATCTTTATAATCGGTTCACCCAGTCAAAGTTATGAGGTAACAAACATAAAAAAATACAATCGAATTGATACCCTCCTCCTTTTTTGAAGTCGGTTAAAAACGGTCTTCTCTGACCGTCTTTTCATTAAAGATGGCGTAACGATACGACTTTGCAGGCATTGAATCTGCTTAGTTAACATTATTTTGAACATAACATCATGCGTGTATTCTCTGAAGGGCGAAGTAGTGGTGCGGAGGTAGCATCCACATTTTCCCAGTTCAGTTTGTCCCATGTAATAGTAGGAGAGCCTATTGCCATCTACAGTTCATAAATCCAGACTCCGGGCTGCTACCAACAAATTCCTAATGGAAAAATCAAATAACACTGACCGATCTGGCAACCAAACTTAGGACCAAATGCTCTGCATTTAATGCATTTGATTCCATAAACATTCTAGAAGAATAATTGTTCAAAATAATTCATGGACGCAATCGTTTTTAGCAGGATGATCGCATCATGATACTCAGAGTGCGTGGGAGTATCAACGGCATTCTGAAGGTCATCAGTGATAAGCCATGTTGCTCCATTATGACGCAATAGGTGCATGTAGGCACAGACGCCAGCAAATCGAGCTACTACAATTTGTCAAATTTCTTTAATAGATTTTCAACTTTCTCGCAAAAGCATTAGGTTCAAGGTTGATTGGTAGAATTTGACAATTTCGGGTACCTTTATATGCTGGCATCTGTACGTGTGCACTTACCCGGTGCGTCAGAGGAGTGCAACGGAATTTTTGAAATTTTGTATTACATTTGTTACTAAGGTATTATATTATTAGTGTGTCTTACTAACATCATATAAATCAAATAATGTATTGTACAAGTAATAATGTATTGTATTTTATTTAATGTACTAGCTTCTTCCCGCGACTTCGTCCGCGTGAAAAGTCTTGCCCCCTTGTTCCCGCACCTATTATTTCGTTGTCGCTTAGCGTTCTTTCTGAATTTTTCTTTTTGCCCAAATCCTAAACATCCTAGCGTAGTAATAAGTAACTTATAGCCTTTCTTATAAATGTGGCTATCATATATAAACAGGTTTTATATCAATCTGACGGGTAGTTCCAGAGATAAACACGTTCAGACAAACTCTTAAATTATGGCGACATAGTAAAAATCATTATGCTAAGCCTAGTACAGCGTTCTACCATTTTTCAAGAGAATTTGAAAAGTCCAAACTATGAACTTCAATATAGTAAAGGAGCTTAAAACTTTCGTAAGGGTATTATCACTATGGTTACTAGCTATTTTAAGCTCTATTAGAGAACAAAGGACGAATGTTGTCTGTCTTAGACTACATTGTCTTAGAAAACTATTCCATTTGATGTCAAGTATAACGCTTTAACGATGTACATAATTTAATGAATAAATAAAAGATGAATAATTTCTATTTGCAATATCAGAAGATTTAACAGTCACACAATTTTCGACTTGAAAGAAAAGACGAAGGGATGATCTCCTTGCGAGTTCAACGAAGGCTTTTGTATTCACTAGATTTGAAAATTTTCTTTATGAACTCTTTGAGGGACATTAAACGTTCCCAGACGTAATAACAATAAAATATCTATTGTGCTTCGTTCAGTGTATGTCAATGGGTTAATGCGTTATTGAAGTACTCAGTTATGTAATTTAAGACAGCCCACTCTTATAAAAAATATTATTTATCGAAAAAGATAACTTCCAACGACCATTACAATTAAAGTCTGCGTAGCTGCGTAGCCTACGTCAGCTACGGCGTAGCATCGTAGCCGCGGCGTAGACAAAAATACTTAATGGCGCCCACCGGCAATTCGATGACGCAGTAACCCATTACTTAGAAAGGCGTTCATCTTTTTATGTCATCTATTTTAATCTTTTCTTCCAAATCAGCTTAATATATTTATGTCAATAACGTTTTCTTAATTCAATACCTAAGTGCCTTTTTGGAAAATTACAATTTTGCACATTATTGGCCCTCATGTATCCAGTGAATTGGAAGACTTCAATCTGACTTGTCGACTTACTGAAAGTATTGTTATTGTATAATTATTTAACCAAACTCTTTTCTCTTGTTACAGACAACAACGAATGCCAACACTCGAATCGAAAATGTCACCATTCACCTGGCTTCACATCAAATAGTTTCAACACCAACCATGGACATAGACGAAAAAGTTTCGGGGCCCGGGGGGGCCTCGCAGAAGAACTGGTCTCATCTGAACACCAGTGATGAGCTGCCTCTGGATATGAGGTTCAACCATGGGCACATGGTGTCCATGACCGTGTATAGCGTGCTGATGTTGGTGTCTGCCACCGGCAACCTGACAGTGCTGTCACAGCTGATGAAGAGGAAGAGGGCGGGGAGGGCCAGTCGGCTCGATGTGCTACTCATGCATCTGGCTGTGGCTGATCTTATGGTAAGCGGTTATTGATTTGTGTTCAGCATGCTTTACTTTGAGCATGATTTATGGAAGCAGGACGTTTTTCAACAATAATTATGTAAAATAGTCAGAACACGATATTAAATAATAGTTGGAATATTTCATCAGCTATCCATATAATCTATGAAACTCACTATATAAGTACTGAATTTTAAAACTAGATAGAACTAATGAGGAGTCGTCACTTCGGATAGAGTAGTATCTCGTACGACGGTTTTTTTAGATACGATTGTATCTTTGGGTGGTTGAGTGGTTATAATCTACGCCTAAATTAATAGTTCGAGAATCACAGACAAACCCATGTTTCTTTGTTATGTTTGTTGTTATGAGACATTAGATAAAACTTAGACAAACAAACACAAGGGCCATTCCCATATTTTTAAGACCATTCGCATTTTTAACCGACTTCAAAAAGGAGGAGGTTATCAATTCGGATGTTTATATTTTTTTTTTTTTTTTTTTTATGTATGTTCGGCCATAACTCCGTCATTTATAAACGGATTTCCAAAATTCTTTTTTTGTTCGAAAGGGGTTTATTCCGAAATGGTCCCATATAAATTTCATATAGATCTGATGATGAGTTCCGGAGACAGACACCGGAACTCTTTAAAAAATGACAGCAAGTCAACCGCGATTTCTGCTATCGCATAAATATGCATCGTTTGTTTGGAATTAGTGTAAATTTTTAGTTTTGGTATCTACCCTAGATACCAAAACTAAAAATTTAAAAATAAAAACTTTTTTACAAAAAAAAACAACCGACTTCCTTAAAAACACTACAAAGTGAAAAATAACTTTAATTTCGGAAGTCGGTGGCAAAAATCTTAAATACAAATCCTAAGACACCGACTTCCGAAATTAAAGTTATTTTTCACTTTGTAGTGTTTTTAAGGAAGTCGGTTGTTTTTTTTTGTAAAAAAGTTTTTATAATCTCAATCTGTCAAAAGAAGCTCGAATTTACTGTTTTGACATTGATTATCGCTGAGATTGTATTGGAACTATATTTTTGAGCATTTTTGGGTACGGGCATTGACCTTCTGATATTGGTCTATCTATCATATTATCTCATCAAAATTTCAGCTGAAAGTCCAAATCACAATATTTAATTTCACATAAACCTACAAGGGCACTTATGAAACGTCAGAAGCTAGGTGCACGGTTCCAAATTGTAGATTCCTATGGAGAAGAGCCGACAGGAAACTCCACGGTTATTCTTTTAAAACTAATTGGATTTTAAAATTGTTTCAAATTACAGTGTTAATAGGTATGAGAAGACGGTGCAGGCCTGTCAACTAGTACCAGGTACTGAATAAGATAGAAAATTGTCTACAGTCTATAAGGCCTACAACGTTCTCACATTCACAAAGTATAAAATAATCTACATAAATAATAGTATTTCATAAATAAGACCTTTACACTATTTTAACCAAATGTCATTATTGCCATGACAACTAATATTAAAGAGTAAAATTTAGAATTGTAGGTATATAATGTCAAAAATGAGTAGATGTCAAATACGAATGTAAAAAAACTGAAACACAAAATGTACATCGTCATTTGGGAGCAGTTAATAGAAACTGGTCATTCTGTAATGAGCTACCAGGGAAGCCACTGTTAGTCATAAGCATCTTCCAATAAAGGGTTTTGCCATAATCGCCACCCTTGGCAGGCGGGTTGGCGGTCGCAGTATGGTAGGGTAGTAAAATGCATAGATAACGGTGCTGACCATTCTCTAGTAAGTCTCTTTGTTGGTTCTACGACACCCACGAGAAGAAATGGGATTGTGCTATTCTTTACGTCTGGCACCATGTGGAACCGTCCGTTTTATCATCTGATATTTGTCTGTATATCTATTTATCATACTTTCAATACCTGTTGAGAGAGTTGAGTACACAATTGACGTAAGATATTTTAAATGTGTAAACTCATCTGATCCAGTTGTTAGACGTCACAACACTAGATTATACGACTATCTTTAAACATTAGCAGTGATTGCGGCAGCAGAAGTGCTTATAACGTAGAAATCCTTTTATAATAAGTGATCGGGAGAAAAACTTTTGTATTACGTGCAATAGCATAACTGTCTGTTCGATTATTTCATGTCAAATTACAAATACGTCTTAACCTCTTCTAGAGAAACCAACTATAATGCAACTAAGTCCAAATTAAGAGCCATCTTACAAAATTTGAACGCTCGAGCTTAGGTAAAAGACGGCAACCTTATGTATGTGTGCGTAGCTATCCACACATGCACAATACAAACAGTGTAACGCGAGTGTCGAGCCGGTCTAAACTATCTTGAGCCGTTAGAATTATAATGCGGATTTAGAGATTTATGAAAATACTTACTTTAATTTATCCAGTCTAATAAAGATTTCTAGACTAATAAAAAAATACAAAAAATATATGTTATGTAAAGTATCAAAAAAAAAAAAAAAACAATTACATCTTGGTGCCGATTCTGTTGTACACTGATCTAAACTAACTAAACTATCTCTAAAATTCCTTACTTTTAGCTATGAGAATTGTTACGCTATTCTGCAAGAAATAATCTCTAAATTAAAAAAAATATTTTGCCACGACTAAATCAAATTTGACAATCGCGACTCAACGTGGTAATTTTTTTTCTTTTGGCTTCGCAACTTGGTACTTGTGTACGCTACGCAATGAACTCGTTGAGAGACGAAGGCGCGCGCAACGGGGCAGCCTGGACGGTTTTGTATGGAATTTTTCATTTTTTGTTTGAAAAATAAAAAAAATATTACCACGTGTTGAGATTTGTGAAGTTTTATAAAGGGGGTTGAAAATTTCATTATTTTTGCGATAGGACACGCCATTTTCGAGATATAAGCAAAAGAAAAAAAAAATACAGTACTGTTTTTGCACGTGAGGCGAGGCGTCGTTGGTGTGAATTTTTGTTCATGACCACTAGTTTTATTCCACACCTTTTTAATCGCGATTAAAAATAGTCAGATTTAGTTAAAATAAATTATTTTAGTCAAAATTTTTCTACAATCTATTAAAATAATGCTTTACTTGATAATAAACGAAACTCCTATACAAAAAAATAAAATGCGAAGAGTAGCAAAATGTTGCAGTCGTAGTATATTTTTGCGTTCACGATACGAGTACCCGAAAACTGAGACGCGGGCAAAAGTGGCACAGGTCCTTCCTTGTTGGGCGCTTGCGGCGTACTAAACGCTGCCCGCTTGTGCATCGTAATTTATTCTAATTTAGAGTGATTTCAAAAACGATATTATGTCTAATTAAATAAACGGATTTAAATAAAACTTGAGAATTCGATTTGTTATAGAGCATACTTTATATTGACATGAATTTTTCAATGTAATTATGCTTTATTCAAACCAAAAAAACGCGATAAACTTGCGAATAAATCGTAAAAATTGCCATAAGACTTATTTTTTTTACTAATAAATGTTAATAAAAATCAGTATTCTAGTACTAAATATAACAACTAGATTATATGTCTGATGTTTCGTGTATTTTTTTAATCAAATTTCTACATATTAATGATAGAAATAGGAGTCTGAAATTGACCCTGCGCTGATTTTTAAGAAAACTAGTTGAGAGAGATTAATTACTACAAAGTAAACAAATAAGTTTTTGTGAATGTTCTACTAAAAGTGACAAAACAAAAGATTGATCTATTTTTTACATGTATTCGTCAATGCCAGAGTATTTATAATGATGAGATGAGAGGTAAATAAGGCGACTAAAATCTTAAATATTCGCGCAAAAATGTAAAATGGCTCTTAAGTACAGACGCCACCAGGTCAAGCTACCCGAAACTGTCAATTTTTCCCAATGAACCTTGAACCTAATGCTCTAGAAATAAAGTCGAAAATCTATCAAAGAAATCTGACAGATTGTAGTAGCTTGATGTGTTGGCGTCTGTACATTGAGGGAAACTTATAAGTAGAATTATCTACCAACCGTAATCAGTCTATATTATTCCCACTGCTGGGACACAGGCCTCCTCTCGATTAGAGGGAGTGGGCCGTAATCTACCACGCGGACCCAGTGCGAATTGGTATAATTTTTCCTCACGAAGTTTTCCTTCACCGTTTTGTGCGCAGTGGTGATGAAATTTTTTTCACAAAGTAAAGGGCCTGCCTGGATTCGAACCCACGACCTACAACTTTAAAAAAAGTCGAAGCCGATACCACTGGGCCATCACTGCTCTCTATTGAAAAAACAACTATAGCGATTTTTTTTTAATGCCTAACTGAGATGAGAAAATAAAATAAAAAAACAATTCACTACCCCAAGTTCAAGAAACTTTCAACGAATTTTAAATTATTTACACACCGACCGACCGAGGTATTTAATGCAGATCGTAAGATAATTTGCTCAGCATTAGAATATCAAGCCTTGCGAGTTTAATAGCAGCGATCCATAACAACCTCATCTTTTATGTATTTTGGTTGAACTGCTCTCAAGTGTTTGAAGACGCGGCGGTTTGTTTGAAAAAATGTTTGTTTATTTTAAAGCTTGAACGTTGTAGGGATAGGCAGTGTACTAAGAAATATTCGTTAAAAATTAGATGTGGGCTGGCATAATTTAAATTGCCGTCGAGACACTGAATAGAAGAGTTAACAATCTGTTTTGTGTTTCACTGCATAATCTTACTTAATTAATTGGAAGTAGATCACTCATTCTGAAATAATTGATTTTTGCAGCCATCAATAATATATGCATATTTTTAAAGTGCATATACCTACACCACATAATTTTTTATTTAGGCGTCAAAGTCGAGAACGGTTCGGAAATAAATATCAGGTTAGAATTAGAATATCGGGGGCGAGAAACAATTATTATTATTTTGATAGTGATACGTGCTTCACGTTCAGGTAAAAACCTGGCTGTTTTGATAACTTTGTGTCATTTTATTGGAAACCATACAACGCCACGAGCCGATAACAGAAGGGCTAGTTGACAGTGTTGTATGTCTCAAGTGGTCAAAATATCGGAATAATAATCATACAGGATCTTAAACGAAATGGCGGAAAGACATAACTGATTTTATTTAAAGAACGTTGCCAAAAATTCTTGATTTTCAGTTTCCAAAGCTCTCAATTTTTATATTGCGATTTCTTTACGGGACATAAATGTTACTTTATTTCATTTGTGAGATTCATTTCTTTTGTTGATTATATTTAACATTCATTTTATTTCTTGTCCCTCAAAATTTCTCTTACAATTCTCTTCATGTGGTTCTCGTGTGTATCTGGTTCATTTCACGTGAGGTGAATATCAATTTCCAACACGTATTAAGGTAACTAAGCATCAGTCACTACTTGTTCACTGGCTTTCGAATCGGATTTTTTAGGGAAAATGGGTATGTTATACATTTACAGTACCCAGTAGCCTCATTAATAAGTAACCTAAATGTGATTTTAGATGAAAAGGAAACGAGCTGTATATAATTAGTTGGCAGTGTTGGCCGCAACTTACGAGTTGTAGGTCGTAGGTCCGAACCCAGACAAGTGCTTTATATTGTATAAATTATTTCAACACCACTGTTCTCAAAATGAGGGAGGAAACCGGCATGTCCTGGAACCATCCGAAGACATGTGACATCTACCAACCCACTATGGGCCCGCGTGGTGAATTATAGCCCACTCTCTCTCACAAGAGGAGGCCTGTACCCCAGAAATGTGGACATTACAGGCTGATTTTATGAGTTGTATGGTAACATAGCGCCACACGATTTCAGCTACGCGACGCTTCAATTACACTACGGCGTAGCTGGTCCTTGCTGCTGTCACGTGGTTTCGTAAGCTCCGGAATGTTTTAGGGTTTCTTTGTAATATGATTAAAACCAACCAGTTTCATGGTTACTAAAATATTGTTCCAGGAATGTAATGTATAAATATAAACAATGTGTTCTTATTAGGGACCGTATCAGTAAATCAATTGGCATATCTTTTTCTCGTTTATGTATAAGCTCAGTTCGATTTATGGACTTATTTTGATTCTGGACAAATTTTGTGTCTGTAATATGATTGGTTTATTTATGTTATTTTTCCTAACAACAGTTTTAATAATACAGTTATAAAACTAAAAGCGTGTTCCCTTTTTTGCTGAAACACACGTGTGACCAACAACAGACCCCCTTTTCACTTCACTAACATCAATACCATTTCACTAGCTCGCAACAGCAAATAATATCTGCATTTAGGGGGATGCGCAACGTAGCCCGCGAAATTAAAATTTTCTTACGTTTCTAGCACCCTCTTAGTTCATATAATAATGACTATTTCATGAAAAAGTCATTCAATGAGATTATATGAACTTAGAGGGTTGTTTTGATGACTTTAATAAACATAATTCTGTGAATACATACGTATTTAGGTGGCGAATCATATTTTTTTGCAACATACAGCCTGATACTGACATGCAAATTGCAAAAAACTGGCCCTTCCCCATTAGCGCCAAAATGAAAATTCTTGGCACACCCATGAGGCATACTGTTTTTATTTATTTATTTATATATGCTTTATTGTACACCAGAAAATACATTACAACAAGAACATTTAACAAAAAAAAAAAAACATACAATGGGCGGCCTTATCGCTTTCTGCGATCTCTTCCAGGCAACCTTGGGAAGGACAGTGATTGCGTGGACATAAAAATGTTTTTTTTTTTTATTAAAACAAATGTTTTAATAAAAAAAACATTTTTATTTATATTTTGTAGTTTGTTGCCAAATAAATGTTATTATTTTTTCTTTCTCGACTTACGAGTTGTAGGTCGTGGGTTCGAACCCACTCAGTCGCTTTACTTTGTGTAAATAATTTCATCACCACTGCTCTCAAAACGGTGAAGGAAAACATCGTGAGGAAACCGGCACGTCTTAGAACCAAAAATTCGAAGACATGTGACTTCTACCAACCCGCTCTTTGCCCGCGAGGTGGATTACGGCCCACTCCCTCTCACCGAGAGAAGGCCTGTGTCCCAGCAGTGGGAATAATATAGGCTGATGATGATGATGATTTTTTCTTTCTTTCAAATGAAACGCTAAGCAGTGTTGTTACAGGTAACGTTTCTGATGATGCCGCTGGAGATCGCGTGGGCGGGTACCGTGCAGTGGCTGGCCGGGGACCTCATGTGCCGCGTCATGATGTTCACGAGGACCTTCGGGCTGTATCTGTCCAGCTTCGTACTTATTTGTATCGCTGTTGATAGGTGAGTGCAGATTTTTATTTTTACCGACTTCCAAAAATGGAGAAGGTTTTCAATTCGGATGTATTTTTCTTTTTTTTACTGTTTTGTTATATCTGCCCCCTAGCCAAGTTACAAACGTTTCGTGTCGAATTCCGTTCTCCAATCGGTAACGCCTCGGTGTCAGCAGTTGTAGAAAACGATAAGTTGGTAGACATGTTGACGCGGCTAAGTCGGCCGCTCGTTCTACAATGTCTTTAGAAAAACGACACAATATAACAAAGGATTTAGCGTTGAACATTGTAGAAACGATAAAAATCATTCTATCATTTTAAACGATGTGAATTTGGCTACAAGTTTTCTATTCGTTTGTTCTAACCACGTGACTTAACGTCGAGTGACTAGCGTTAACGATTGTAGATTATCAACTTGGCTAGGGGTGCAGAACTCTACCAATTATTAACCAAATTGAAAAGTTTTTCGTTCGTTTGAAAAAGTATGCTTATCGAATGGCCCCAATTAAATTTGATCAAGTTCTCATCTTTGTTATTTACTTAGCGAGTGAAGGTATTCGAATTTGTGTGTGGTAGTTACTACAACTAAATAGGGAAAGATAATAAGTTTGTTACAAAATAAAAACAATCGACTTCCAAAAAGAAACACAACAAAGTGAAAAATTCCTTTAATTTTGCGACTTGATAGTAAAAAAGACGTAAATGCAAAATCAAAGATACCGACTTCAAAAATTAAAATTATTTTTCACGTATTAGTCTTCTTTTTTTTTCAACGTCATGTTTTCAAAATAAATAAACGAGGATATCCTGGCCTACTGCGCCTCATATTTTATAAATACCTTTTTGTAAAATATGTTCCAGACATTACTTTCATACCAGCCTGCATGAGCGCCTACTTGTTGTGTGAAACAAGAACCTTTGACGTACTCAGAAGAACCCTCAACAGCTCGGCAAAATTATAAAACTGCTTTGAACTTTGAAAGAGCGTCCGCTTTAGACTTTCTTAATATCCGGTCCAAAGTGAATAAGCCTAAGATTTCTTAAGTACACAACACGCTTGTAGTGTTAAGCAACCTGTTAGATTGTTTTTATCTTATCTTTTTTTATCTTAGGACAACCAACACACCGTTATCTGATCCCAAACTAGGCAGAGCCTGTACTATGGCAACCAGACAACTGATAAATATACTTATTTAGTTCTAAATACATACATATTATAGATAAATTACACCCAGACACTGAACACATGGTTGTGCTAATCACACATAGATTTGTTCTGGGTGGGAATCGAACCCACGACCTCAGACTTAGCAATCAGGGGCACTAACCACTAGATTAACAGGCCAGTCATATACCTATAAGGGCTGATTTTATATCGTCGTTTTTGAATCGTCACATGTCTTTTATAAATATACTACTAAATGGGAAAGTTTAGATGTTTGTTAGTCAATAACACAAAAAGAGTAAACGGGTTTTTATGTTTGGCACACAGATAATTTATAACCTGAGGAGCAATTGTGTAATACACAATCAGTAGGAATCGCTTTTAGTTTGATAGTCCCGCAACATTCATGGCGTTTTTTACGTTGCTAGGCAGATTTTTTTTCGAACATTATGAGGGAATGGATGACAAATAAGCTTCAAAATGATTCTGATTCTGTTAAACACATAGAATACTTTTTCAAACCATACTTTTTAATCCTTAGACAAAGATATCTGGAGATTGACAGATTGGCCATATTTAAAAAACCCAAAACTGAAGGTTATTTAGAATTTTCTTAAATGAAAGGCTAAAAGTTGGAAGTAAAGCTTTTGGGAAGTAGTTACACCTCTTAAGGTTAAGGCTAACCTCGTTGGGCACGCCACTATTGCGGCGGTAAGTCCCCTCTTTGAGGAGTGGATAGAGAGGCGTCACGGCGTCCTCACCTTCCGCCTGACGCAGGTTCTCACCGGGCATGGGTGCTTCGGTGGGTTCCTGTTCAGGATAAAGCGGGAGGATACGTCCGGGTGTTTCCATTGCGAGGATCGTCTGGAGGACACGGTGGAGCATACGGTGGAGGTGTGCCCTGCCTGGGCAGAGCACCGCCGTGTCCTCGTGGAGGCGATCGGCGGCGGCGACCTCTCGCGTCCGGCCCTGGTGCGAGCCATGGTACGGAGCGAGAGGGAATGGGAAGCCGTCACCTCCTTCTGCGAAGCAGTAATGCTCGCGAAGGAGGAGGCGGGGCGCGTGAGGGAGTGGCAGTCTCTGCGCCCTCACGTCCCTAGCCGCCGCAGGAGGAGACGCCCCGGGCAACGGGAGTCAATAGCGGACTCCCGGCCACCGTAGGCGCGAGCTTGCGGGTGGCGAGCAATGGGTAGCTCGCCGCCCGGTAAGGACCAGGCTCGGGTCGACGGCGCGCAGTGTTCCACGCGCGCCTCAAAGAGATGTCAGCAGCAGTGTAGGGGTCTACTAGGACCGATGCCTGCCGGGGTCGCGTGATTGTTCGAAAGAGATACCGTGACCCTGGCACATGGGCAACTGATGGAACACGGGTGGGTTTTAGTCAGTAAAAGTCTGACACACCCTCCCGCTCCGCCCAGAGCGGGAGAAGTCATTTGATGATTTCCCATCCTGAAAAAAAAAAAAAAAAAAAAAGGCTAACCTCGTGGTAACTTGATACAGCCTTCAAATCCCAGGTCTAACCTTCTTTTCTCTACTTCAAAGATATTATTAAAATGTCTCATATGCCTTAAATTTCATCGACTCATATGCCTTAAGCCGGATAATAGCGATTCTGAGTGCCGACAGAAATAGATAATGGTGTAATAGGTACTTCAGAGAGCTCCTTTACTAAGAATTTTCCTGTTTTCCTATTACTAACAGTTTTGTTTATAAAACAATGTAGCAAAGTACCTAAAGTAATTATGAAATGAATGTCTTTTGAGTATCTAAGACGTACTAACTAATTATAATATTCAAATACGTAATTGAAACTTCGCTAACTTTGAGAATCATTATTTCTCTGTAAGTATTTTTGTAATAAAAAGAGAGATTAAAATTGTTTTAACAATGGGAGTAGTATATAAGCTACATTAAATCTTTCCCGCTTTTTTTCTGGATGGGAAATCATCAAATGACTTCTCCCGCTCTGGGCGGAGCGGGGGGGCGTGTCAGACTTTTACTGACTAAAACCCACCCGTGTTCCTTCAATGCTCATGTGCCGGGGTCACGGTATCTCTTTCGAACAATCACGCGACCCCGGCAGGCATCGGTCCTAGCGGACCCCTTCAGCGCTGCTGACATCTCTTTGAGGCGTGCGTGGAACACTACGCGCCGTCGACCCGAGCCTGGTACTTACCGGGCGGCAAGCTACCCATTGCTCGCCACCCGCAAGCTCGCGCCTACGGTGGCCGGGAGTCCGCTATCGACTCCCGACGCCCGGGGCGTCTCCTCCTGCGGAATCTTTCCCCCTTACATTGTTATTTATTATCACAGACAAACTAAATTAATCTATAACTACAAAGCTTCTATAAGTCGATTAATTTTGATAGCTTCGTAGTTCAGCATTTCATGTACTGACCATAATAGCTACGAGGTACTTATCCTTAAAAATATTAGTTTAGATGTTATTTTGCTCAAAATTTAAGCACAAAACTGAAGCGACTGCCTTATTGGTGCAAGTGCTACAGCTGTTAATATTTCCCAAAGGAAAGGGTCGTCAACTGCGGCTTAAAAGAAACCAGTTACTAATTTGACAGGTGTGAAACTCCTATACTTAAAATAGTACACGAAATACTTTAATTGTTTTTATGTCTACGCACATATGCTATCCCAATTCACTTTAGACATTGGCAGAATAGTAGACATCGGCTTCAACTCAGCCTATCCCAGTCCACTGCTGGACATAGGCCATTCCCATATTGCACCACAACACCCTGTCCTCCGCCTTCCACATCCAGTGTGCCCCTGCCACTTTCTTTAAGTCGTCGTATAAGTAACATAATTAGAAACAGCAACTATAGACTTTTTGTGGCAAAACAAAACAATAATATTTAAGAACATGTTTATTCCCAGCACAAATATACAACCAGATCGTTCGCACCTACGATAACAGTCTACTCACGTGGGCTCTTACCCTCTGAAAATAATGACGTACCTAAGTATGAGTGCCGTCGAGACGGGTCGTCGAACGAGATCAATCAATCAGCTGTCCACGTCATAAATGCCAAGGTTGTTCCTACTCGGATTTACGCATCAAATACAAATACGGTTTACTATCATGGAAAGGATGGGATTGGGTTCGTAAAATTGCTAGTGGAATTACAAGCACATGAGTGATAGAATATTTATATTTGCATAGATGATCGGCGATGCTTTGGTAAACCAATAGAAATATAAAATACTAGCTTCTGTCGGCGACTTCGTTTGCGTGGCACTTGTAATACACCACAATTTGCTTAAATAACAGACACATTTTTATGTTCGTGTAAATTATTCCGTCCGCTGCTCTCATAACTGTGTGGGAAAACTTCGTGAGGAACCTATGTGCTAGAATCAAAAATTCGAAAGCATGTGACGTTACCAACCCGCACTGGGCCTGCGTGGTACATTACAGGGCACTCCCTCTCATTTAGAGAACTTGCCTGTGTCTTAGAGTGAGGAACATTAGAGACTGATAATGATAACTTAGGTATTAATATACCGTGTGGTGTGTAAAGTACCATGTGGTGCCGGACGTAAAGAATAACACCACCCCATTTCTTCCTGTGGGTGTCGTATAAGGCGACTAAGGGACTTACTAGAGAATGGGCAGCAGCGTTCTCTATGCATTTTACCACCATACTGCGATCGCCAACCCGCCTGCCAAGCGTGGCGATTATGGCAAAGCCCCCCAAATTGGGGGAGGCCTAAGTCCAGCAGTGGACGTCTTACGGCTGAAATGATGATGATGATGATGAGGTATTAATATTCTCATGTGCTGTAGTTTCCATAATTAATGGTGAACTTCCCAAAGATAAACCGTAGGCTTCCGTTTATTTACCGAGCTCAAACCTAATCTACCTATTACACTATTAAGTTCTTCGGTACAATAATAGGCT
The DNA here is from genome assembly GCA_932294355.1 of Aporophyla lueneburgensis. NCBI lineage: Eukaryota > Metazoa > Arthropoda > Insecta > Lepidoptera > Noctuidae > Aporophyla > Aporophyla lueneburgensis. The sequence continues at coordinate 8,546,231 of OW028748.1, read as the reverse complement.
AACTTTAAATGAGAATTACGAGTATCTACCCTTTGTTGTTAAGCAATTATAGCGGCCTGCCAAAGCCAAGTTCCCAGAGTATGTGGAAAGTTAATATAGGATGTTTTTAACTACAAACCTTTGCTGTGAGAGAGTGCGTGTGTGGCCGTGGTGTGAGGATAAAAAATAATTTGGAGGTATGGGGAGCAGAAAGCAGTATGGGGAACCCCCCCCCCCCCAAATTGAGGGAGGCCTATGTCCAGCAGTGACGTCTGTCAGGTGAAATGATGGAGCAGGGTGTAAAGTTCACTCAACCTCCGTAGAAAATAGAGCATCCCTTCGATCAGAAGGGTGTCGAGTCTGGTGGGCAACTGCCTGATTGATGTCGGGACGTTATATATATACTAGTTGCGCGGTAAACTGTAATTGCGCGTTGCAGGGTTTTGCGTGATTTAAGTGTGATGCGAACCGATTCAGTCTCAGTGTACGCCTAGCCTCTTGTATGGTTGATTTTTGTTAAATTATTCTAATAATATTGTTGTAATTTCTTATTTTCAAATTGTGTACACCCCGCCTGATATGGCTGTATAACACTATGTCATTGCCTAATATATTATTACTGTGTGTGTGGCAACACTGGTGTCACCGCTCTTCCTGTTCTCTCTGCGGCTGTATGTACAAACTGTGCTAAAACTCTGCTTCCACATTACAGTATCAAATGAAACTAGTTTGTTTTATTTAAAAATCTCAACAATTTTAAGGTAGAAGCGCTAATGTAGCTCACCAAAATATTTTTTTTTGCATTTTGCAAGTCAGTGTCAGGATCCTATGTTGTTGTAATTATAAGTCGTGACCATTTCGCGGGCTACCTTAGTGGTTCCACCTTAAGAATCGGTTTTTAAACATTCGAAAGAATCGCTTAAAATTAAGTATGTAATGAATGTCACTGAATATTTCTGGAGTCATCAGAATCTCGAATCTATACTTTAATATTATAAAGCTGAAGAGTTTGTTTTTTTGTTTGTTTGTTTGTTTGATTGAACGCGCTAATCTCAGGAACTACGGGTCCGAATTGAAAATATCTTTTTGTGTTGGGTAGCCTATTTATCGTGGAAGGCTATAGGCTATATAACATCACGCTACAACTAAGAGGAGCGGAGCAGTAATGAAAAATGTTGCAAAAACGGGGAAAATTTATTCCTTTTGAGAGTTTCCGTTGCGTGCGCTGCGTAAACGGTTATAATTCATATGTTACTCAAAATTTTTATGCTAACCAAACTACTCCATGACTAAAATGTAATTAAATGACAACTTAAAATATATAGAAGCTTTTTTTATTATTCGTCAGTCTGCAAACGTGTTCGTAATCATAGTCATCATTTGCTAACAAACCTTTAACATAGAAACATCTATAAAAAATTGTTTCAAACATTTTATTGGGTTTGAAGATACTTAAATATTAGGATTAACAAAATCTGCATTTTTAAACTCATATATCTATAGTAAAATATTATTATTTACACACACCTTCCAGATACTACGCCATCCTAAAGCCCCTGAACGTGACGTGGGAAGCGCGCGTGCGCAGGGCGCTGATCACGGCGTGGGTGTGCGCCGGGCTCGCCAGTCTGCCGCAGAGCTTCATCTTCCACGTGGAGGAGCATCCTGATGTCAAGGGGTAAGGGACATATTATTATTTTTTAGCATCAGCATTCAGTTATACAGCATCCCTCTTAAGTACGATGAGAAGAAATTCAAAAGAAAATGAACTCTACTTCATGCACCAGAGATCTTCTTCTCTTGTTCGGTCACCAAAAGAGAAAAATTGGCAGTGTTGTCGGATACCGTTGAAATTTAGTAAGGACCCGAATTTCAACTGTAACTGACGTCCTTGGTTACTTATCTCTTTTGGTGACTGTACATGATTTATAGGTTCTAACCTTGAGTATTAAAGAGATGTTTGGGGAAAAATTCGTACTTGTTGCATCTAGCAGCCGTATCGACTAGAGTTTAGTAAAAAAGTGTTTATTTTAAATCAAGATTCATGCCAGACTACAAGATCCACACAACACAACGCACACAATACGCACACATAAGCTGCATCGCCTCATTTTGTTGATAAAACTACAAAGAACCTTTGAACAAACAATTTTTTTCTTAAAATATTTCCGACGCGTTGCACGCACTTGCCAAGTTCTGTTTCTGTTTGTGTCCATAACACCAAAGCAGAAAACTAATTGTAATAAAACATTTTCGACTCAAAGGAAAAGTACGTTGACACGAGATTAATATTCATCGACTTATTAACGCGTTTAGGACTGAGGAAACCTATCAAAAACCTACTTTATAAACATATTTGCTATTGGAAACATGTATGAGTACTACACGTGTGAATTAAATTGGAAATAATATCAGTGGACCCGCCTTGGTACTTTGGTTTCGCTTTCGATCTGGTCAACAAATCACCGTGAAGATTTGGAATTGAGGCTAGTGATGGATTACGGGCATAAAAGAAAAGAACTATAAAGATACAGTTAATTATTTTATAGTACAGCAAACAGATAGTCAGGTACAGGATTAGATACAAACGACTACCATGAGTATAACTCGTAAAAGAAAATATAATGACAGATCTCAGAGAGCTATGATAATTACATTTAACACGTTAACAAAGGCCACGAAGCAAATACATTGGATTACGTTTACAGAGAACTTTATAAAATACAGCTAGTACTCCTCGGTTTCAGAACGGATAATTTGAAGTCGAGATCTTGTCAAACACAACTCAAGCATTACCTACTTACGGTGATTCTTTCAATAAACTCCGCAAAATAAAAGATCCATACGTTTTTTTTGCAAAGAGACTTTGCTGGATTCAGTAATAATAATTTTGTTGAGTTCTCTTTTAATCGGAATCTGAATAATTTTGAAGGATATTGTGAATCCATTGCTTCGTATGTTCAAAAAAACTGTCTGCTCAACAACGTAAATAACGCAATGAATGTTGTTGAACTGTCAAAATGAAAACCATTCCTACTGATAGTATGTTACGCAATTACCCCACAGCTGTTAGTATCATGGATGAAAGTCAACTGTTGCAATAGTTCTTTGAAATACTTCCTCCTATTGTTTCCTTAGTGAATACCTTAATTTGGCATTTTCAAATACTTATTATTGAGTTCTTCACATGTTCACGACATTTCGAATACTTTGTAAGTCAAAAGGTGTAACAAGAAGGCTCTATAAACGATCTAAGGATCTACAAACACCATGTAGCGCGTGCTTTTATAACTAATGTTTCTTTCTGTTAAGGCGAATTCCACCGTTGAAACTGAACGCGATGAGTACATCTAAACTGCGTTCAAGAGCTGTCAGTGACAACATTGCTGTGGAATATTGACACTGACAGCTCATGAACGTGGTTTGGAGGTGCTGATCGCGATTGCAATTTCGTTGATGAAATTCACCCTGAGTAAGTTTATACTAGAAACCGTTCTGCTCGTAAAGGCAAAAGCACTTATTCAAACTAAGCTTCCACTGTTTATGAATGTCAACATTACATATGACAATCCCCCAAAACGACCGTCCTTCACCACTTCCACTGGGACGAAACGGCACAACAAACTCCCCAGCAGCACTGCTGTCTGTTCAGTTAGAAGATTTTGATTTCTCTGTACAATAGTGAGTACATAATCAACATTTTAACAAACAGAAAACATTAAATTAAATTGTTCCCTTGGGTCTGCTACCCTACTGCTCGCCAATATACCAACAATGTGTGACATTGACAGTTGTGCTGCAGACCACAGTAAAAACGTTAAGCCAAAGTTTTTCGTGAGTGTTGCTCAAGAACGGCCTGTTAATAAAAAAACCCAGATTCTTTTGTTATTCTTTCCAAAGTTATTCTTTGAAACTACCACGTTTGTAAATTAAGATGCTGGTTCATTATTATGCTAATATTTATAATAGGTACAAGATTTATTCTAATTGTTACGAAAATAAGGGACCCAAATTCACAAAAAAAAAATATGATAAGGATTAAAAAGTACTTGACTATATGTAAAAACTCGACGAAAAAAAGACGACATTCTCATCACCACCAGAAGTTCACTATTGGACTTAGGCCTCTCCAATTGCACTCCATTCAGCTCGATTCTCGGCGACTCTCATCCAGCTGCTACTAGCAACCCTGCGAATATCGTCGCCCCACCTAGCCTGAGAGCGTCCTGTCTAACGTTTGCCGATTCGCGGTCATCCCTCAAGAAGACGTCTACCCAAAAGTCATCGGTTCTACGGCTAATATGGCCGGCCCATTGCCACTTCAGCTTGCTTATTCTGTAAGCTATGTCGAAAAAATATGGTTCTCTGCTGTATCACCTAATTCCGGATTTAATACCTAGGAGAGACTCCAAGCATAGCTGGTTCCATAGTTCGCTGAGCTTGAATATATGGAACAGCCGTACCGTAAGGGTCCACGTTTCGGCTCCGTAGGTCATAACAGACCGGAAGTATTTATGGTAGTTTATTCTTTCGGCTCTGCGAAATACACGACAAGAATACAGCTTACTGATATTTTCCTAAAAAACGTGCTTTTAAGAAAATATCAAGGGTGCGTCTCAGAACGTATAAACTCATTTGGTCTAATTTCATTTTATTATCGTTCATAAGATATAATCAACGTGAGATATACCAACTGTTGATATAATTTCTTTACATATAACATTTATTTATTCTAAAACTTAATTAGTATAACGTTGTTTGATATAACGTTTATGTAATCGAAAATCATTTGGTCTAACGTTTAATATGTATATTGTTTATTTAATCGAAAATCATTAGGTCTAACGTTTAATATAAATATAAAAAACGTCATTATGGTTAACACCCCGACTCAGAGTACCCCGACTCGGGTAGGTTAGGTTAGAAGGTGGTTCTTCGTGGTTATTTTTTTTTTAAACCACTCAGAAATAGGAGCCCCGCGAAGCGTGGCTCCGTCGACCTATCTTAGCGCATTTCATCGTATTAGACCAAATAAGTTTTATATATTTTGAGTGGTATGTCAAACGATTTTATATTTAATGTATGTTATGTCAAACGATGTTATATTTAATGTATGTTATGCTTATAAAAATTAGTTATTTTAAAATTATAACAATCGTTCATTATATTAACTAATCGGTATCTATACTTATAATAAAACTGTAGAGAAGTCAATTCTGTACATTGAATATACATTAAAAATTAATATTGGAGGATGAATGGTGATCGATACTGATGCGAAAAACGCAATCAGTAAATTTTTTGTCTGTCTGTCTGTCTGTCTGTATGTGCACGCATGGGTCAAAAACTACTGAAGGGATTTTAACCAAACTTGGTACGATTGTAGTCCATACTCCTGGGCAGGTTATAGGCTATATAACATAACACTAAGACACATAGGAGCTGAGCAGTGACGATAAATTTGAAGCAAGTCGGATGAAAATGCGCTTTCGAGCTTTTATCCTCGCATACGTTGATCATACACCAAAAGTATGTATTCCAAAGATGATGGTCTTCAAAAAATCTACAAAAAAGTCCTTAATAGTATATATCTATCTTTTATAAATTAGCCACAATAACGTATTTAATCGTTAGGCATTTCTTCAAAGTGTATTAAATCTATACATATAATAAGTCTGTAGACGAGGAGTATATTTTAGTTTTCGTTTCAACGCAATCGCTTCGTTCTATCAAAAATTATATTTATTTATTTATTTTCACTATTACGTAATGTAACAACACGTAGCGACATCTACTGACCCAAAATGATACTAACGTAAAATCAAGTAGGTTTGGGAGATTATTGTTTTGACCTAAATGTTTTTGCACACTTCACGTTATTCATATCTTTTACAAATAAGGAGTAATCGTTTCGTCTATTTGCAATGATTTCGGGGGTTGTTTAGCCAATGTATTGCGGATATGTATGCAAAAATAGAAACGGAACGTTTAGTTTACATGCGCACTTTTCAACGTCGTTTACGCGCTGAAGAATACGAGCATTTGCGGGACGCGATGCAAACAGATAATAACGATGAAAACTTGGGGCGATTGGTTAACTTGACATCCAGTTTTACAGGCGGTCCGCGATACATGCACGAAAAAACACAAGATGCTTTTTGGTACGTCCGTAAATACGGCCGCTCGGACCTTTTCATAACGTTCACAATTTGTCAGGAACTTCTCTCAGGACAAGCGTCATATGATACGCATGACATTATTTTTGCAAGGGTTTTTCATTTGAAGCTCAAAGTAATGATTAATATCCTTACCAAAGAGAAACTATTCGGCCCAGCTCTTTGTTTTATATACAGCGTCGAGTGGCTAAAGCGTGGGTTATCTCACGCGCACATCCTCCTATGGTTGGAAAACAAAATTCGTCCTGACGCTGTTGACAATGTCATAAGCGCTGAATTTCCAGACCAAAATGAAGATCCAAATTTGCATGCCATCATTAAGACGCACAACGAGTATATTTTCAATCTGAAAATGTCACAATCCGAGACAAACCACCTTAATGGCATTCTTTCACCTCTGCCAAACAGATAATTACGCCAAAAATATTTTATATAACGAAGTTCCATCTTATTACATGTACAAGCAGCAAGGTGTTTTTAACCGTAAAAGACGTGGCACTGCTGTGGAAGGTGAGTCAGGCGTTTTCAAGGAACACGTGATTGGACGATTGTACACTGTGCACCCAAATAATCCAGAGTTTAATTATTTACGCCTCCTTCTGCACATAGTGCGGGGGCCATAAACCGGATGATATTGAATAAATCCCACATAGGTACCAGGCTGTTTGCCACGCACATCATCAAAAATACCAAGATAAGTATGCTAAAGATTTTTTGAGGCATCAACGGCAAAACAGTTTAGAAATATCAGACCGAGTCCGTGAAATCTGTAATAACAGATCGTTATTGGCTATTCAAGACATAGTTATAAGTATAGGAGGAAACCCGCTTACTCAATACGGCTTGTCTTCAGCGACAGCCGATGGGAAACGTATAAACAGGGAGTACGCTTCGGCGATTAGTTACGATCCCGTAGAATTGGTAGAAACTCTGCGAACTGGTTGCTCAAATTTGACACCGGAACTGCGTCAAATATTTGATCGAGTGTGCTACTGTGTGGATCATACTTTGCGAGAAATCTTGCTTTTAAACGCGCCCGGTGGAACGGGCAAACCTTTCTTACGAAAGTTATTATGGCTCGAATAAGGAGCCAAAATAAAATTGCTCTTGCTGTCGCCTCCTCAGGTATAGCAGCCACATTGTTGCCCGGAGGAAAAACCACACATATAATGTTTAAAATCCCCATTGACTTGGAACGAACAGAAAGCCTGGTTTGCAATGTGTCACGCAATTACGATAAAGCTAGAGTTTTACGCGATGTGTCACAATCATTTGGGACGAGTGCACGATGGCAAACCGCTTGGCTATAGAAGCAGTTGACTGAGCTTTGCGGGACGTAAAACAAAATGACTGGCCGATGGGAGGCATTATGCTACTTTCCGGCGGTGATTTTAGGCAGACACTACCGATTGTACCCCGAGGATCAAGAGCCGATGAAATTAACGCCTGTCTGAAGAGTTCAATTCTATGGCACAATGTCGTATCAACTCATTTAAGTTTAAATATGCGAGCACATCAGGGAGGAACTCCAAACGCGCAAGAGTTCGTTTTACTATAAAAAATTGGTGACGGCACATATCTCACACAAGATGGTAACGTAATTTTGGTAGAGAACCTATGTTGTAACGTTACTTCACAGCTGGACCTCATTTCTTCTGTGTATGGGAATCCCTCTGATATCGGTAACCACGCCACTGCTTAGCTGTGTCAACGAGCTATTTTGAACCCCCGCAACGACCAAGCGGCAGCAAAAAATACACAAATATTGACACATGTTTTTGGGGAAAGTAAGCAATATACTTCCATAAACACGGTTATGGAAGAAGAAGATGGCACACACTATCCAGTAGAGTTCTTAGATTCCTTTAAAATACGCGGTCTTCAGCACACAACATTTTTTTAAAAATCGGAGTGCCAATAATATCTTTCAGAAATGTATATCCTCCCAAACTTTGCAACGGCACTCGGGTCATAGTCACCTATCTCCAGCAAAACGTCATCGAAGCCAAAATCTTAACAAGTTGTGGCGCTGGTGATGTTGTATTTATTCCCAGAATTCCGCTCATTCCTAATAATTTCCCATTTAGTTTAGTAGTCCCTTTACGCCATGACCATTAACAAAGCTCAGGGCCAGACACTATCCATTGCGGGGGTGGACCTTAGTATTGGTTGCTTTTCCCACGGCCAACTTTATGTAGCTCTTTCGCGTATGAGCAATCCTAAGCAACCTTTTTGTTTACGCCCCCTAAAAAATACAAGTTTTGTGGCAGCTTTTTGCTAGAAAAAGTCACCACGCCTGGTCAAAAGATCAATAGAGGAGGTGTTACATCTGCTATAATCTGCTATAAGCGGCGTAATGCTGTTTTTCGACATCTACGCGAACGAAGTCGCGGGCACAGCTAGTATTAAATAAAATTATAGGTTCCGGTGTTATATGTTGTAAATATTAGAGATTTTGTTGTTATCTCATCTATTACTTACCCAAATATCAATAATTATATTGATATCAAAAGCTATAAATAGAGATTGTATTCTCTCTAGATATAATTTAACAGATGATTACGTAAGTAGGTAAGAGGCATTAACGATAAAGATTAACTCTCAATGGGGATATTTCTGGCTATATATCGATATTATGAGGGAGAAAAATATATATTAAATACACCTGTACACACCCAAATTCTTGGTCTAGTGGTTGCAAACGCTATAAACGTCAGGTCCTGGGTTCGATTCCCAGGTCGGACAAAGTGTTATACTGGATTCTTCCATCTGGAATTTCTTTATAATAACCCATAGTCTATATTTGTGTGTGTGGCTCGCCCTTTTACATGGGAATCTAACATATCTGGAGAAAATGGTGTTTTATTCAGGAAGGTAGGAATATCGATGCGCAACCTTTTAACGTGAATTCAGTACATGATGATTAACGTAGCTTAGGATAAGTGCATCTTGTTAATTTTTCGTAAGGTAAATAGACGTATTTGAAATTTAAATAACTGATCTGTGTAAACGGCAAACGGTGAGTATGCAGTAACGATAATACATGTAGGCAGTATAGAAACGCGCGGGGCAATGTGACGGTGACAACATTTGGCACAATACCTACACCTATATGGTATTGTTTTTTTCCAAAGAATCAGTCTAATCAACCAAGTTTAATTACCGCCGTTTAAATCTGTTCAGTTAATTCAATTAAAATTTACAAATCACTACAACGAGATACAACAAACGGAAGTTACGCTCTTGGTCAATTTCGCATGGACTATAAGGCTACTTTACTATGCTACGACTATTTTATTTTATTGTATTTAATTAATACTATAAAATAATAAAAATTGTTGTAGCACAACTTATGCTTTTAAGTACATGATGTTGCGAAATATTAAGGGAAAATAATGTTTTATTTTTGTACGTATGTTTAAAGAATGTAATCTTAGAATGCGGTATCATTTAATGTGATATCCTCATCGTTTTTGTTTTCTGTTGACAGTATTCTAACATTTAAAATTTGACATAGCACTTTTAAATATGTTGCGTAAAAATAAGTTATGATGAAAGTATATGATTAGCTATAAATCCTAGCGAATCTTCTCTTTATCATCAAGCGGGTAAACTATTTGTTGAACACACACACACACATAATAATTTATATTTTAAATCGGACCGAGTTGGGGCTAAATCTAATAATCTGTGCTTCCTCGAACCTCAGAGTAATACATACATATGACCCTAGAACCGACAATCTGAATGTTTCAGTAATCGAATAGTATTCCCAAAGGGTTGTAAATACTACCGACTTAGCTCTGATCAAAATATTCATTCCAATATTGTGTAAATCTGATTTGAAACTTATTTTGTGTATATTTAACAGTACACACATTTCAGGAAATTCTACTACGAATATGAATGCAAAGCGATGATTGTTTTAGACATTTATACCAATAATATACTCTATAACGTTTGATCTGATGTTTCATAAACATATATTATGCTGACAGGACGGTAGCCCGGCGTAATATTGGCACTGATTCAGCCAGATTGTTCTACATTTGCGCCTGAAGTTCAGCCTGTAATCTAGATTATAGTTCAGATGTTTATGATGTCGATCTAAAGGGCGATGATAGAATATGTCTGAGTTCTCTCAGTAGCCGAGATAGTGAATCGGATGTGAGTGTTTGAAATGCTAATGATAGTGCAGAGAATGTAGCTGAGAATATTTAGTGTATGACTAATCGTGCATGCAACAAACCTACTAGTTTAACGTGCGTAACAAAATACGTTATGCAGTTTAATTATTAAAACGTACAAAATTCTAAAAGATAGAAGTTTAAACAGCCATTACGCACATATATGAGACAATATATTATCCAGAATTAAATAAATGCTATGGACGTCAAATCATTATGTTGAACAAGGTAGGTACTTAATTTTAAAAGCCAGGAATTTTATACACAATCTTGTTTGAAATAAACCATTGTTGTTTATCAGTGGAAACTTGTAAATGGGCTTCAATTTCTTATTGTTTGAGAACACTGTAAGTTTCTCGAATAGAATAACATTTTATTTTATTAACATTAATACTAAAATTGAAGCATTTGTTTCTTTGTTTGAACGCGCTAATCCCTGAAACTTCCAGTTGAAAATGATATTTTTTTTTAGCATTTGTCAGCCCCATTCAGAGAAAGGCTATTGACTATTTAACATCACGCAAAAAGAAAAAAAAGTAAAAGAAAACGAAGAAATAGCAAGAGCAGGCGATTCGATACGACGGGGTGGGTCAGGGTAACAACGAAATTTCACGCGGATGAAGTCGCTGGCAAAAGTAAAATAAATAAAAAGCTAATATCCAATGAGACAGACAGGATGCGGAAGGCGGAGGACAGGGTATTGTGGCGCAGCCTGAGTCAGGCCTTTGTCCAGCAGTGGACTCTGATAGGCTGAGTTAATAGTGCTCAATCAATGTAACTCAACATTCAAAGTCAGTCACTTCCAACAAGCGTACCCACGCGACGCGAACATACTCAGTAGAATTCCACCATCACTAGCAACAAATACCAGTCCATGTAATAAAATTTGCATTTACGATACCAATCAGCATATCCATACGTTTCATGGCCTTCCTTAAGTAAAAGAAACGTTATCCACTAGCCGATAGACGCCAATCGTAAAACTAGATTGATGGAATAGGGTTATTGAGCTTACAACTAACAGATTAATAACACAGAGTACAGTTATTTACATAAACATGGCTAGGAACTCTATTTGTATTGAGAGAATTTCCGTTTCATATAAGGGTGAATTGCCCAAGCAAAAAAATACACGGCAAACCTGAGAACGGTAGTGCAATGTGCTGATTATTAATTTTATATATTTTTTCTCAACAACGTAAGTATTTCTCTACCTTGGCAAAAAAAATCATTGGTATCTACCCTCTAATATACCCAAAAAAAAATTACAAAGTGTTATTTTATCATCACGGTGACCTGTCCTGAACCCAATTCCGCTCATAACATACCTTCTCCTGCAAATACATTCGTAATATGGATTTAAATTGATTTTGTTATCATTAAATTATAATATATTCGATCAAATAAAACAATTTTTGTTTGTTTATCTTCTTTCTCATGGATTTGACAGGCAGTCAACTTTTGTCTGGAAAAAAGTTATCATTTCAGAGGACAGTAAGTTTTAGTAGAATAGCCACATCAACATTGCGTTGTTACGCCCCTTTCACCTTTTCTCACTCCGGATCAGTCCGGCTTAAGCTCTCGGCGCGAACGCACCGGTCCCAACGTCTTGCGGTTTCCCGCCAAAAAAGTAAGTTTATCATTTCAGTAATATGGGGACAAAAATAGTTTCATTTCGGTGGCTGTTATAACTCGTGCTAGATTTGTTTAATTTGTTTCAAAATTGTGTATTAAATTCGCAGTAAGTACTGTTTTGTTTGAGTAGTGTTCATATTTTTTAAATAATTTTTTTTCGGAGTTAAATGTAGAACTAACCTCTATTTTATCATCTCAGTGTTATCATTTCAGTGGATTCGGTGGACTGTTATACCAATTACAGTCCACCGGAATTAAAAGTATCTCCGAAATGATAAAAACATAAAGTTTTAGAGATCCTGGTGTCAAATACAAAGTCATAGTTTTGTAATGTACCTACTTTTACCTAGAGTGTCGATTAGATTATTTAGGTGTATTTGTTGTGTAATATTTGTGCTTAAGATATATAATATATACATATATCTATGTAGTTAGTACATGTTTACTATACTTTAGATACACATTTGTTCGGCTCAACGAAAATGTGATGAGTGTGTGGGTCACCACAGTGTAGATTATTATACCTACTAATTGTCAACAAAATAATTATTTCGAGGGTTTACCTTCAATATAAGTCACTTACCTTTATTTTTATATCATTTATTACGAGTAAATAACAATAATAAATAATATTTGATATAATTACAAAATTTCTTAATTTTACAAGATATAACAAATAAGTTAAAGAGCATTTAAACGTTATATGAAAAAAAAAGAGATATACCTATGTGATGAGAAATTGCCTGTGAGAGTGTTTGTCTGAGTCAATGCAAGAGAGCTAGTGTGTGAGCGCGTGGTGTATCTGAAGGTATAGTATTTTATAGGATCATAGTATAGTGTGTATGAATGTATGTCTGTGGATATGAGAAAGAAGAAAATTGAAAAGCGTGTATTTTGATTTTAGGATGCCGCGGCCTAAGCAACAGACTAGAGAAGAAAGGTTGGAAAAAAGGAGGTTGTATGAAAGAAGAAGAAAAGAGAGAATTAAGAGCAATGAAGTCTCACGCGAAGAGTTTTTGAGAAAAGACAGAGAAAGGTATGCCAGAAAAAAAGCAGCGGGATTAATTGTTTCAAGGCATCTAATGACCCCTAAAAAATTAAGAATCCTAAGAAGAAAAAACAAAATAAGTGCTGCTGCTTATTACCAAAGAAAAAAAAATAGAGCAGCTCCAGCTCCTATAGCGGCTCGTGCTAACCCTCTGGATGAGACAATTGGGGATCAAAGTGATGGTCCTGGACTAAGCACTTCCTGTCACAGTTCCTTCTTGCCTACTTTACGGCGCAGCTTACGATTGAACAGCAATAGTATTAGTACGAATATCCAAATCCAACGTTCTAATACTACAGAAGCTAGAAGCTTTCATCGGGTATACACAAGCAGTCCACGACAAACCCTGCTATCAACGCATCAAAATTTTGTAAATTTTGACTATAGCAATCCTGGTCCAAGCACTTCTCGTCAAGGGAATCCATCTTCGGCTCGGCGCTGCTTGCCGATGAATAGCGATAGTACAATTGGTTCCAATATTCAACATCATATTGATGACAATGTAGTAACTGGCACTCATTGTGTACAACCAAGTGGCGTACAACGAATAACATGTCCATCAAATCTAAGTAGTATCGAGTCAACATTATGCCCCAACAGCCCTGTTTCAGACTCGTCAATTACATCTGTAGAATTCAAGCGAGGACTTAAAGACAAATTTCGAAAATATCAAAAAACTAAAACTAAGCTAATAACAGAATTACAAAACAAATTATTACAGGTCACTAAGGAAAAAGAAATGTTCAAAAAAAGGTGTAACAGACTACAAAGCAATCATATGATTTTGAAGAAAAGTACCCAAAAAGGAGAAAAACCAGCAGTAGAAGTCATAAAACCTGATGAAAAAAAAAATCGAATTCTCAGGAGGGTGGTGAAATTTTTAGAAGATGATGAAAATTCAACACTGTGTCCTGGAAAAAATGACACCATATCTAGACATGGATTAAAAAAACAAAAAAGACTATTGACAGACACACTTAAAAATTTACACTTGAAATATTTGGGATCAGGAGAACCACCGATAAGCTATTCAACATTTTCAAGAATGAAGCCTTTCTGGGTCACTCAACCAAATGTGAATGCACGAAATACATGCCTATGTGAAAAGCACGAAAATATGAAACTTTTGATTGAATCTATGAAAAGAAACCGCCTTATCAAAGAAAATACAATATCCGACGTTTTAAGTAGCCTATGTTGTAGTAAAGATAACATCGATTGTCTGCAAAGAATATGCTCAAGTTGTAAAAATAGACACATTGATTATCAAGAGTTTAATAATGAAGTGAACATAGCGTATTGGGGTTGGGAGAAGAATAAAAGCATATATGTCAAAAATAATGTAGAAAAATCTGCTATTAAAGTTGAAAAAGTAAGGCGTTGGGTGAAACCACTAGATTTAATAAAAAAATTCGAAGATAGCCTGAAACCATTCATTAAACATTGCGTCAATAATAAAAATCAAAATCAAGCTTTCAAAACGTTAAAAGAAAATATGACTACGGAAGACTGTATTATACAAATTGATTTCAGTGAAAATTATAATGCCAAATATGGATCCGAAATTCAATCCCTTCATTTTGGTGGTAGCAGACAACAGTTCACTTTGCATACTGTCGTAATATATTTCAAACTCGACAACGAAACTTGCAAAACTCAGTCATTTTGTACTGTAAGTACCTCTTTAAGGCATGATGCTGCTACAGTATGGGCACACCTCATTCCTGTTTTGCAAGAAATTGAGATAACTGCTCCTCTGGTTCGTAAACTTTACGTTATTTCTGACTCACCATCTGCGCAATACAGGAATAAAAATATATTATATATAATAACTCAGTTATCCTCCTATTGTCCGATGCTGACCCACATAATTTGGAACTATTGTGAGTGTGGTCATGGAAAAAGCGCAGCAGATGGAGTGGGTGGAGTATTAAAGAGAACGCTAGATAAACAAGTCTCATATCAACATGATATTACCAATATTGAATCGCTGGTACAAAACCTACAGTGTTATGTTAAAGGTGTGAAAATTGAAACAGTTGAAGATTATCAGGTGACAGAAAAAGATTGGCTCTTGCCCAAAGACTTAAAGACTTTTCCGGGAACTATGAAAGTTCACCAAGTTGTTTGGTCTAAAGAGTCAGGAAACCGTTTGGCACTTCGACATCTGTCCTGTATTGAAAGAGAATGCCTAAATAAAACTATTAGGTGCCCTCACGGCAAGCATTTAGGTTTTCATGACTTCACTGGGATTCAATCAACGAATTTTGCAAATAATACAAATATAGCACATCTGCGTCCAATTCAACTGTCAGAAAAATTAGTACTACGTCCCAAGCCATTCAATGAAAAGAATCTTTCCAAAAAATTACAAAGGAATAGTTTCATACATGAACCACACACACACTCAATCACAAACATTGAAATATCAATTATTAAGCCCTCAACATCCCATTCCTTTGATGGAATGAATAATCAAAAAGGAGAGAATGAGCAGGAATCATCGATAATACCCAAATCATTGCTCGAAAAATATGAAAACTTCAATGAATTTAGAACTCCATCGTGTTCATTTTTTGAAAACAATGATACTGAAATTATTGAAAAGTATGAACGGACAAGAAATATTGACAGCGAAGAAGAAATCATGATTACAGCCAAGAAGAGAAAAGTAAGAAGATTATCTTCGTCTTCGTCCAGTTCTGATTTGAATATTTTTTTATTTTTGTTATTGTATATTTAGTTTTTTAAATATTTGCTGTCATTTAATGGCATGACTTGTTTTAGGTAGGAAGTTAAACTTATTAAAGAAGACTGATGACTATAATAATTATAGTAAAGACGTGCTGTGGTGTGATAATTAAAGAAGATTTGTTTATTAGGTACATATCTAAATTAAAAACCTATATTTATAGTCATGAAAAGAGGCTGATTAGTGAATTTGAGAAATAATTGTGTGATTTAAAGTGACATGATGAAAAATTAATCTTTAAGCTACATACTTGAACCTACTCGTAAATACGTACCCAGAAAGACTGTTTTATTGGAATAACTATAATTCGCATTAGGTATAAGAATTACTTATACATAATTGCGAATTATAGTTATAGGTAGAACAAAACTTTGTTGTTTTTTGTTCTATTTAGATATGTACGTTTCTCTATTGTTGTAGTAATTTAAGAATAAAGTGATCTCAATCTCAGGTTTCTGTTATGTTTCATACGTTTATGTAAAAGGATTAAAAGTACTAAGCTATTACTACTAAGATATTTTTATAATGTTTCTTATTCATTTATTGTATTTTAAAAATATAAGAGTTGATTTAATTTTAGAAGTTTTACTGATATACCTGTAGAAACACTATTCTCCTCTCGTTACCAATTTAACTAAATTATACCTAGCATTTTTCTCTTAGTGCAATAGGTAGACATTAGGTATTACTATTAATGGCATAACTTACAAATGCAACCATCATATTAATCAGAAACTTTAAGCTTTCTAATCGGGATACGTTGATTCTTTTGAAAATATATCAAGTAAATTAGTATTAGTACATAAACAAGCAAAAATATTTATTTAAGGTTACCAGCATTTACGATAAAGTTTTCCAACATTTTCACACAACAACAACCACAAAAATTACCAAAGGTTATAAAAGTAAAGAAACTATTCATTCATATCATAATAAACATTACATTACATTAATATCATTCTTTGAGGTTATTGTAACCTCAAAGAATGATATATATAATAATACTAACTGTAATATCTGTATATTAATGATGATATTAAAAAAACTGTGTACTGTCCTGTCTCAGTGTTTATCTAAAATTTGTGGAAATCAAACCTAACAAAGTACGGAACCCTGGCTGGGGGCACGGTTGTTCTTAGCTGTATCATTTCGGTTGATTTATCATTTCGGTGGTAATTTTTATCATTTCGGTGGACACTTTTAATTTCAGTGGACTCTTAAAACTTTATCCTTAAATATTTATGTAAGTTTTGATAATATTTGATGTCCACTCACGCACAATGTTATAAAATAGACTAAAGTATTATTTGTCACTAAAAATATATAGATTGCATTGAAATAAAAAAATCCCACCGAAATGATACATAAAAATCTCTTGTTGAAATTCACCCATAAATAGTTTGTGGTACTGAAATAGTAACATCGTTAGTGTGGTATGTGGTTAGGATGTTTATTGCGCTGTACAGGCATTTAAATTCAATGCATTTATCACTGAACATAGATACAAATATGTTTTAAGATGTTGAGTAGATCTGCAGTTAATTATGTCCTAACAATTGTAGCATGAAAAATATTATTTATAAAATTATTAATACTCTAGAAAAATTTAATTCATTTCAAAATCATTTTAAAGTTCGGTTACTTTAAAAGAAATCTAAATTATAAAATGTAATACTTAGAAATTGACAAAAAATTTACGTTCGTTAAAAAAGTTTAGTTGGCAGTGTTCTTCATCATTATCGTCACCAGCCTGTTTCCAACGATGTTAGGGTCCACCACCAGTTTAACCGGATTCAGCTGAATACCAGTATTTTAGATAGAGCGTCTGCCTTTTTGATGTCCACAACCCAGTTACTGGGTCATACCCCCTTGGTAAGACTCTCAGACTCTCGGGCTTATGACGTCCCGTAACGACGATCAAAGATCCAAAAATGGCAGCCAGGACCATCGGCTTAACGTGCTTTTCGAGGAATGTATTATGGAACTCAAATGGAGTTGAGCAGGACACATGGCATGGTGTCCTGATGACAGATAGAGTAGGGCTGTGACAGAGTGGCGTCCAAGGACTGGACTATGAGATGTCGGTGGACGGCGAGATGGGCGGACGCCATTGTTGCCATCACCCTATGCTCAGTAGTTGTTGCAATCAGGCTGTGGATGATGATGATGATGATGATCTTCCTTTTTAACCGACTTCAAAAAAAGGAGGAGGTTATCAATTCGTCTGTATTTTTTTTTTATGTTTGTTGCATCATAACTTTTGACTGGGTGAACCAATTTTGATGATTCTTTTTTTTATTTGAAAGCTAGTGCTTTCCGAATGGTCACATTTTAATTGTTATTAATTTGGTTCCATTCGGACAATGGGGTCCATGTGAAAACCATATAAGTCTTAAATTTGCATTAAGTATTTGCTCAACAAATGAACGAATAACGCGATTAGATTAGTGCGGGGTATCTACCATAACTAAAAAGTTAAAAATAAAAACTTTTAAGAAAAAAAAAAACAACCGACTTCCTTAAAAAAAACACTACAAAGTCAAAAATAACTTTAATTTCGGAAGTCGGTGGCAAAAAACCTTAAATACAGATCCTTAGACACCGACTTTCGTAATTAAAGTTATTTTTGACTTTGTAGTGTTTTTTTTAAGGAAGTCGGTTGTTTTTGAGTCTCGCATAGACCAGGGAAGCATGGCACAAAAGGGAGTTCTATACACAACAGGGGATGAGACAAGGCTGCAAATGATGAATTGATGATGATGCCTTATCTTCCGAAATAGTAGATGTTGTTCTGAAACATTGCGAAAACCCTGTGAAAGAAAAAAGATCGTCTCCCTCTTAAATATTTTCTACAAAAATGGAGTCGTTACCGAGCAAATTTGTATTCACTTTTCGTACAATGGAATGAATATTTATATTACAATTCAATACTAAGTGTTTTAAATAGAATTTGAATATTTCCTAAGACGCTGAAAATACTGAAGAGCAATTTTATTCATCCAAACTTATTCAGAATTCGTTTGAAAGCAATCAAAGATAAATTGATTCAGATTAAGCCGAGTCCTACATATATCAATATACGGATAACCCGCTATTTAGTCTAATGGCTCTCGATAAGGTAATGTGATACATTACTGGTTTAAAATATAATATTTTTATACACACAAACACGTTGTGAATGTGTGCGTGAAAACGAGTAGCGTCAGCATATAACGCAACTCACACACTTCCCATGTTCCCCTTGTATCGCTTACACACATTCTCATGGTGGTGCTAAGTGTACCTTTGTAAGCACAAGTAAAGCGCGTGTCTCATCGTGGGATAATAATACTAGAACTCATTTAGAATAAATAATATTGATTTATATTTCGGAACAAAGAATCCATAGAGTGTAAGTAATATAATAAAGAAACCGACCAAGTGCGAATCGGACTCGCGCACGAAGGGTTCCGTACCAAAATTGTGGTAAATTGAAGTGTTTGGTTTTAAGTAGGTAAAATTACATTAAATTGGCTGTAACCTAGCCAAATTAACTTTTATCAAAACTTGTGCGTCTTTTGCTACTAATGCCTTCGTACATTTTTCATAACATTCGGCCCAAGAACAGGTAGCCTTGGTGGTTTCTATTGTTTCAAAATATATTTTGTTATTAGCCGGTGTTTGTGTCGAGAAGCACGGAGCAGGTCGAAGTGGCGGTGCTTGGGGGAGGCCTATGTCCAGCAGTGGACGTCTTTCGGCTGAAATGATGATGATATTTTGTTACACAACCAAATATGATATAATTTCCTATCTCTTTCACATGCTGTGGGAGGAGTAGTGATTGCGAAATTACCCTTTTATCGCAATAACCAGAAATCTTTTCAAGAATTTATTTACCTAATAATACGGAACCCTAATAGTATGGAACCCTAAATAGTATGGAATAGTATGGAACCCTAAAAAATGTTATTTGATTTTTCAAATCAATAAGTAATTGATAAAAACAATCAGGGCCGCCGACTTCTAGAAAACTTCGTGGGTGCTCTGATAATGTATACTCATGCTCAAGATTGCTTACCAAAAGTATACATTGAAAACAATCAAATCAAGTTACCCCATTTTTTTTCCCACACTGTAGTACGAAAACCTAGCTTTCGGCACACACGGCTACAGCTATACACTTCAGTTTTAGCTGACCTCGATTTGTATAGACTTTTCGTACAATGAGATGTCAGCTTATACTGGAAATGTATAGTTTGATTAGCTGTGCATACGTACGCTTGTTTGCCTTCTAGTTCTACTATCTTTTCTTTACATAGTATAAAACAAAGTCGCTTCCAGCGTTTGTACGCATATCTTTTTAACTTCGCAACGGATTTTAATGCGGTTTTCATCAATAGATAGAGTGATTAAAGAGGAAGCTTTATATGTATAACACGCAAAATGGCGTAGCCGCTGGCATAAGCTAGTAATATTATAGATTTGAAACTTTGTATGTTTAAATGTTTGGATGTTTGTTATTCAATTACGCAAAACAGCAAAACGGATTTGGATGAAATTTGGCACACAGTTTATAACCTAGATTAACTTATAGTACTTTTTATCCTGGTAGTACGTTCCTTTGGGATAATTTCCGGCCTCCACGCGGGCGAAGCCGCTGGCAAAAGTTAGTAATATAATAACAGTTACCGAGTTTCCTAATGCGGTTCGGTAATAAACAGTCGAAAGGTTAGTTGATTGATCGAATATCAATACGAGTGCGTGTTTTATTGGTTACGTCAATCATTAGGAATTGAAATGAGAATATAGGTTTTTGTTGGTTGATATTAGGGATGTTATGGATATGACATTTCGGATACGGATTGGATACGGATGTAGGAATGATTATTATACCGGATACGGATACGGATATGAAATTATTTCGGATTATCCGTTAGTTTCGGATAATATCGGTTACGGATATTAAACTTTTAAGGAATTTCAAAAGTAAAAAATAATAGCTAATAAAATGGTTTTATTTATATGTCACCATTTGGTAGGAAGGGTAGAATTTCGACCAATGGGCGATCATTAGTAAATATATATTGAGTGTTATCTAATCTAACTAAAATAAAAATGTAATAACAAATCCGATATTATCCGAAACATTTATTTCGGATTCGGTTACGGTTACGGATAAATTTTTATATCGGATATCCGATAGTTTCGGTTACGGTTACGGAGCTCCCTAACATCCCTGGTTGATATTCACTAAAGATCACGGGTATACGTAAATCACTGGCCTGTATTACTTTATAGAATAGGTAGGGCACTAGGTCGTAGGTGTCGGACGTAAAGAATGCGACTAAGGGGCTTACTAGAGAATAGGCAGCAGCGTTCTATGCATTTTACCACCATACTGCGATAGCCAACCGACTGTGTGAATTATGATATAAATATCTTAGGACAACCAACACAACGTTATCTGATCCCAAACTAGGCAGAGCCTGTACTATGGCAACCAGACAACTGATAAACATACTTATTTCTAAATTCATACATATTAGGTATAGATAAATAACACCCAGACACAGAACAAATGATCGTGCTCATCACACAAAGATTTGTCCTGGGTAGGAATCGAACCCACGACCTCAGTCTTAGCAGGCAGGGTCACTAACCACTAGACTTACATGCCAGATATGGATAGAAAGGGGGTGACTACTGAGATGACGACTAATAGACAAGTGTGGACGAAAAAGACATGTTGTGCTGACCCGGTCACAGATCAGAAACATAGCAGAAGTATAGATAGTTCAATCCACGAAGACGCGCCCCACTCTTTGACTATTGTACCGAGAGCGGTTAAAAACAAAGGAAAGGGAAGTAGAGGGGCGCGTCGTCGTGGAATGAACTACCTATATTTATTTCGAATGTTCAAATTACTTTCCTTCTATGACCTTTGACAGCAAAAAATCTTCATCGGTCAGACGAAAAGAAACCATTTTTTATACAACTTTCCGTTGTAATTCCAGATACTACCAGTGCGTGTCTTACGGGTCGTTGCCGACGGAGTGCCACGAGTTCGCGTACTTCCTGGTGAACATGATCCTGATGTACGTCATACCGCTGCTGTCCACGCTGTACTGCTCGTCGGCTGCGCTGCTCGAGATCATTCGGAGAGCTAACACTTCTAATGGTAAGGGAATTTATACCCACACATACACACCCCCACACATTATAACCACACACATATACCCATAGCACACACATACGCTGTTAATAATACTGAACAAGGGAGTATAAAAATTGTCCCATCGGTATCATCATTTCAACCAAAAAGGTCCACTGCTGGCATAGGTCTCCCCTAATTTGGGGGTTTTTCATAGTCGCCACGCTTGATAGGCCATTGCATTATGCATTAAGGTGGTAAAATGAAAGATGTCCACTGCTGGACATAGTTTGGACGTAGCTGAACGTGGTGTGTAATTTGGGTGGGTTTGCCGAAATCGCCACGCGTGACAGGCGGGTTGGCGATCGTAGTATGGTGGTAAAATGCATAGAGAACGCTGCTGCCCGTTCTCTAGTAAGACCCTTAGTCGCCTTTTATAACAACCACGGGAAGAATTGGGACAAAATCGTCTGCTGGCCATAAATGATGGCCCAGTGCGGATTGGTAGATGTCACATGTCCTCCAACCATTTGCCATTTTGAGAGTAACTGAAATGAAATTAAATACACAAAGTAAAGCGCCAGCCTAGGTTTGAACTCACGACCTACAATACAACTCGCAAGTTGAGGTCTCACTGCTCAGTCAATATAATACCTGATCAAATATTTCTTTACTGATTACAGATAAGATGCGTCGAAGCGGCGTGGGCATCCTGGGCAGAGCGCGCGCTCGGACACTGAAGATGACCGTCACCATAGTTCTAGTCTTTTTTACTTGTTGGTCTCCTTACTACTGTTATTGTTTGTGGTAAGTTGTTTTTACGTTATTAGTGAAATAATCTTATCCTTAAGGAGGAGGCGGTAAAGTAGACCCGCCAAATTCAAATTTACTTACTTGTTTTGTAATTTGCCTGTCTGGCCTGGTATCATGGGTATTTAAGTTTTGCAGAAAACAGCAGATGTTTTTCAATGATATTTTTTTGTCAACAGTTTGCAAAAAATAATTATTTTGATTAAACAAAAATTTTGCGGCCGTAACAAATACGGCTTTACAGGATTATAATTATACTAATTATGAATAAAACCCTTTAAGTTTGTAATTAAAATCCCATTGAATGACTTTCCGTGAAATAGTCGTGCCTTGGCGCTTCCCCCAAATGATAACCTTTTAAATCCTTAATTGACTGACAAAGCAAGAGCTCTGCCACTCATTTAAGGCGATAACTTTGTAAAGCGCATTAACGTCGGGCGTTCGCTCAGAATTGCAGTTTTTTTTTACAACTGCCAAAGAATGAAAGTTGTGATTTTAATTTATATGGCCGTCGTTAGTAGTGTTATTAATTGATTAATTTTCTTCACGTTCCTATTCTATTTCAGTTTCATCTTTTTTCGTTAAACTGAGCCTTTTAAAAATATCCCGAAAAATGTATACATCACATAGTTTGGTAGGAAGTGACCACATACTGATTTGAATGTTGCCTAAATTGCATCTTTATCTTTAAAGATGTTGCTTCTGGCGGGTTTTCTGAGTGACGCGTCATTTATCAATGACGATCGTTACATCTTGATCATTACATGACTGTGCAAACTTCAGTATAAAGATAAAAGAAACAAATATAAGAACCCCATCCTTTCTGATCTTCAGGTACTGGATCGACAAAGAATCTCTGAAGAGCCTGGACCCGGCCATCCAGAAGGCGATGTGGCTGTTCTCGTGCACCAACTCGTGCGCCAACCCCATCGTCTACGGCGTGTTTAACCGGAACCGGTGGACGTGGCGCGCCGGACGGGTGAGTTACTTTGTAAGTCTCACGCCATCTATCTATGTATTTGTTTATATGTTTTAAGAAGGATGGGATGAACTCTGGAGACGTATGGTCCTATGCTTATACTACCATATAAAGAAGTTAGTTCAGTAGTCCGACTTCCAGGTCCTCAACCATCGTTAACTCAGGCAAACATCGCCTGAAGACAATACTGTCTGCGAGGAAAATAGGAACCTATTTCATGTTCAGTACCGATCACTTTAGCCACCTTATATATTATATATGTATTGCAATTGTTCGATACCAGCAAGCTCCTTTAAGGTGATCTTCCAAGGGTGACCACAATCAGCCTCAACGCCGCCATCCTTTCACATCGGTAGATTCACTCCGAAGTATCGAACTACTTTCAAGTGAGCCTGTTTCTTTGTTGACGGACTTAGATAGTAGGCCCCTGACCAGTCGCTGCGGTCTTTGATTGTGTGGCGTTGTTACTGCGATTTGCGGTTGTGGTCGCCTCCAGAAGAGCACCTTTTAGAAACTGAATCACCGGACAGGCATGAAATAGGTTCCTATGTTCCTTGTAGATATTGTTGTCACTAGGTCATATTTTCCTCATTTAACGGTGGTCTAAGACCCGAAAGTAAAAAGTCTACTGAACTAACTTTTAATATATGGCAGTAAGCATGTGACCTTACGACAGAGTTGAAAATATATTTAAACGAAAACATACTCATCACGCTTATAATGAATGGAAACGGTACAGCTTACTCATTATTTTATCAAACTAACAAAATACTCGTACACCATAAAAACCTCGCGCTATTTCATTTCCAGAACGTTCGATGCCGAAGCGGCAGCATGAGGCGTGGTTCAAGACTGCCTTACGGTGAATCGATGGAGATATCAGCAGCGACCCTGGCTCGCGCGAGGAATTCTATGGGAAGTGAGCGAAACGTCCGCCGTGACTCCACATACAACACACAGAACGGGTCGCAGAAACATTGGAACACCATCAATAACAACCATGTTAGCAACGGCATGGTATAGCTATCTCACTCTCTCTCGCCTTATAATTGTGTTAAGAAAACCTTTTTGGGAGAGTAACGACTAAAAATCGTTTGAGGTGCTTGGTAAAGTCGTAATTCGAAGTTTGAAGGATATTCGTTTTAGGGTTTTTAGTTTGCCGATAAATATGGTGGACGATGCCCTTGGACACCACCTTAGATCAGTTGTTGCTGTTTTGTGTTAAAATATTCGTCGATTATTTGATCAAGACTATTCAGTCGTTGTTTTGCTCTTGACAAATAGTGATGGGCATAAAAAACGGTTAAAAACGTTTAACAAATAACGTATAACGTATTTTTAACGAATTTCTTTCGTTTTCTGAGTGCGGTAGGTCGTTGAAATGAGGTTGAATATCGTTATTGAATTCCTATGTGTGTAAAAGAAAGCTTTAAGGTGGAGTCTTGAAAACATATCTAGATCGCGATAAGTTACACAAAGATTACGGTTCGTGCGGTTTGTGCCATGCCTTGTGAGTAGGTTAACGTAATTGTAATTGTTGAGTGTTACGCACTGATATGTAACATTCCTTATAAGTGACTTAGATATAAATATAGTTCTTAATTATTAACTGATAGCTAGTTTAATGAGGCTTCATCGATTGATATTGTTACTCGTTATGATGACAATCGCCATTGATTCTCTAGTTCCTCGTCACAACTAGGATACTCATGGCTTTCCAGTATGTAAAGTTGATACATTCCAATGAGAACACGCTTAAGTTATTACGTATATATTTATTCAATAAGACTGACTGACAGACGATAAGTCCTTAGTAGGTATTTTGATACCAAACACTAATTGTTATTTCTTTGAAGGTTGTTTTTGTTTAAACCATAGTTTTAATGTAAAGATTCTTTTATTTTTGTTTAGTAGTGTAAATGTGTACCTTGGCTGTGAGGTGATAGAGACTCAGCTCTATACAAACAAAGAGATATGAAATTTTTGTACCAAATCTTAATCCTAAGTTAATGCAAGAGCTAATTTTTTAAATAAATATTGAAATCAAGTTGTTCTGTTATTTATGATCCTTAGTAAAAAAACAATTTTCACACAAATATTTATTTAAAATAACATCCATTTTAAATAAAAACAGGAAATCATGAGCCGACATAAATAAATAACTTGTTCTAATATTACAATATGCGGTACGATTTTAAACTCAGTAACATAAGACTTAATGTGACAATACATACACATAATGATGATAATAATAACAAAATAAGTTATTCCTTACTTAGTACAATATATTCGTTTAAAAAGCCAATAGGTGTTGATAGACTTCCTTTACAAAAATCTTCCATGATACCTTCGAATTTATTTTTAACATCAATTAAAATAACGGACAAATAATAATAATAATTAAAGTGCGGACTAGAGACTATTATGAACATTACATCTACGTACATAAATGTGATTATATAATATTTTAATGATAAAATATCTTACTATAATCCTCATAGCTTACAGCTAATATTTGGCCACAATTAAATGACTTTCCCTCTGCTGTGGTCGAAAACATAAATTATTTTAATAATTTATTATGTCGTAACTTATTTGAATAACTAGTTTTCTAAATTAAATTGCTTTAGAGAATCACTTAATAACTCATACACTACTAGGGTCTGTTTCACCAATTCTTAGCTGAATGAACTTAAATATTGCTTCAGCAGTGGGTGACGTTTTTAATTCAAAATATTAATCAATAATCACACATACGTATGTTTTAAAAAGGGGATAAAAATACCTACTAAAAAGGAGTTAAATCAGAAAATGGTGAAACAGCGAAGAAAATAAATAATTTTTCAAACTAATAATGGTAAATTTTATATCGTTCGTAACGATAAAAACAATCGATAACAAATGTCAATAAATAGAAGCACAACACTAAGTGTCGTGTATACGTTTGAAATAACTGGAATGCAGGCGGTCTTTAACATTATAACTGTGAAAACGTACTAATAACACGTATTTGGTTTTACCAACAGTTAAATGTTAATTTAAAACAACAAATACAGATAAAACTAAACAATGCAATTAAACAATATTATTATGAACAACTTTTTCGCTATGACGAAACTTGTCTACAGGTTCAAAAAAAATCATTGAAATTCCAAAAACTTCGAATAAACAATATCAAATTAACATGATTGTTGGTAAAATCAACTTTTGGCGCATATAATTACAGTACCTATTATAAGACAAACACATTCTAGATACGTTACATCAACTCGACTAATGTACATTCATACAAAAATAGATGGAAAGTTTCAGCTACAGATTTTTTAAATGTCTCCAAAGGTAAATTTTCTGTGCGTTACTTTTGTGTGTCTCATCACTAGACAGGACCTATCCTATATAAATTTTAAGTTTTTTTTATTTTGCCTCAAAACCATCCTTAGACAGGACAGGAAAAGTTTTGTAGTATCAAAATAGCTGAAAATATGTAGTTAAAATCTTCATAGGGTGCAATTCTAACTTAATCTCTAAATGAAAATATATCTTAAGTGTCATGTACAGATATTCACTTTAGAGTCTTGATTTAACGTAGACACAAATATAAAAGGGAGTCGAAAATTCTATACATCATCACGACAACTACTTTAAAGCTACATAAAATGGCACATATAGAACACACCGACACATTTTATAAGCTCCGTCTAACATGTACATCAACATTTTAACCCTAAAATACTGAATATTAATTTGCGTACATTATTTCGGTAACCAACGT
Organism: Aporophyla lueneburgensis; assembly: GCA_932294355.1. Classification (NCBI taxonomy): domain Eukaryota; kingdom Metazoa; phylum Arthropoda; class Insecta; order Lepidoptera; family Noctuidae; genus Aporophyla; species Aporophyla lueneburgensis. Next base: position 8,518,763 of record OW028748.1, on the reverse strand, counting down.
TTGGTACGATACGACATTGTTTATATATTGAAAATTGAATAATACGGTGCATAGAGAGCCTTACCAAGTGTTCCAAAAAACACATTGAAAATATTATGTGTTCAATGAAAACACATAATAACAACTGTCATATTTAAGTTTATGACAGTTTGAAATAAACTTAAATATATGAATTAAAACAGTATTTATAGAGTTTTGCAATACTTTTAGAATAGCTTTTGAATAAACACGATAATAATTCAAACATCAACATTTTACACACAAAAAATCATACATCCCATCACATAATAACAGCTGCAACGTTATCCTAAAAATAACGGTAACTATAACTCCATTTGAACACAGAACAGTTTTTGCAACGCGACGGAATAACGGGTTATTTTACGTTATTATTATTCGGTATTCGAATTAAATTTTTGGAACACTTATGCCAAAATATTTTTGATTTGCTTTTTACATTGAAGCCGTTTTGATATTATTTAAATACGATATGATTTGAATTTAAAGCTTCTGTCTTGTACTCGTTTATCGATTTTCATCAAACTGTGTTTATTTTAACAATGACGTTATTCCGTATTCTGTCCACAATAGTCAGTGAAGGACATAATTATTCGTGGTACTTTCAGCTCAATGTTCGCCTTTCTCTAGTTCAGTGAGCTCTTGGGCAGGTGCTCCATCCCTTTCGTTGTTGATGGCGCGGGTCTTCTCTATGTCTCCCTGGGATAGTGACGTCACTATAATGGCGCCCAAGGCGTCGCAAACCACGTTGATCGTTGTACGGAAGCGGTCCCTGAAATACAAATTAAATTAAGTAGCGTACCCGTTGTAGACAAAATGAAAGATTTTACTCTTTTGGAAAATAAAAGGTTCCTTAGCAAAATGTCATCATTATCTTTTCAGTCGAAAGACGTCCACTGCTGGCCTCTCCTAATCTGAGGGGATTTGCCATACTCGCCACGGTTGTCAGGCGTATTGGCCATTGCAGTATGATGGTAAAATGCATAGAGAACGCTGCTGCCCATTCTCTAGTAAGTACCTTTGTCGCCTTTTACGACACCCACGGGAAGAAATGGGAAAATGTGTATGGCAAAATGTGCCAGTATACAATTGCGTTACCGACTTCACTGCAACTGTAGATATTGTGACAATAATTAATAAAAGGGCTTGATGACACAATTAATTAAGCTGCCAGTGAATAAGCTGGTATTAATTACTTGTCACCTTATCTTTATTCGTATAGTACACGACCCACTTATATATATTTTAACGAACCAATTAGGTCTACCCTACTTAAGAGTAAAGCTATCCATTGGTTTATTTATAGGAATGAAATCTGCCAGGAAGAACCCGGTAATGAACGAGAATATCAAACTCTTCAATATATAAAAGAAGAGATCATCTCAGTACTGCCAAGGCTTATTTTATTTTGATGCTTTCAATGTGCACGTCATTTTACCTCGTTCTCACATGTATAATTTCTACATGAAATATGTAACTAATTTTTTGTAACTTTTTTGTGATTTCTGACTGACCGACCCCTTGACAATCAACAGCACCTGTAATTGATTTATTTGAAATGAATGCTTTGAGATGATCGTCCATGATAAGTAAAAACATTCAAACAGGAATTTGAAACCTTATTTATATAATCATATACATCTTCCTTCGGTGGGCTTTGCTGGGGCGGCTGCTGCAGGTGCGGAAAATCTCAAACGGCCAAAATATTCCAATCTTAGTAGAAGTTTTCAATTTGAGCCGTTTGGGGTTGAAACACTAGGGCCATGAGGTCCGAGTGCCCACTTGTCTTTTCGAGACATCGCCAAGCGGTTGATCGACTCTTCACGTGACCAAAGGGCTAGCCCATTTTTTGGCCATAGAATCAACATCGTCATACAATGTGACAATGCTGTCAGCCTTTTAGGCACTATTCTTATTGACAGCGCTGCGCATTATTTTTTTTTGATGATTCTTTTGTCTTTATATACTTACGCGTACATACTGTTAACTTTTAATATTATGTCAATATTTAAATGTATCATATGGACATTCTTTTGATGTGATTGGTCTAGTAGGCTAAACTAGACATTCAGGCGTGCAATGAATGTACGAGTATCTTCCGTCCAACTCATGGTAAGGGAAGGAACCATGGAGTTTTAGTCGGAAGGAATCCGACATTTGAATTTCACCACATAAAAACATTACTCTGATTGGACAATAAAAACGAAAGTCTTACAGCAGCCAATCAACAGCCAGGATGATGGAGACGTCCTCAGCCGGCAGGTTGACGGTGTCCAGCACCATCACCATGGTGACGAGGCCGGCCTGCGGGATGCCTGCCGCGCCTATACTCGCAGCCGTGGCTGTCACGCTGGAAATTACAGCAAATATACATGTCAATAAGACTATAATCAAGGAACTAATTCATTTGATGTAAAAGTTACGAACACCTAATTATACACGTGGGTCCTCGGAAATATGGAAAGATTTAGCTGACTAATTCAAAATCTTAGAAGGATATGATCTTTAATGCCCGGTTTCTGAAGTTTCAAGATAAACTCTCAACAACTATTCATTTATGGGCAGATGCCCGTCATCTTCCGAATCAGCCATATTTCCAATAAGTGGTAATGTGGGTAGGAGCAAACAATTAATCACCCAAGTCACGATTAAAAGTTATTTAATTGTACAAATGTCTATTTAACAGAATTACACTTAAATCGAATCACTACTACAAGGGAAATCTCTTAATTAATATCTTCTAATTATTTCTTAAACGAAAAGGGTCCAGATTACGCGAAACAAAATTTTGCGATTCGTCGGATACGTGGTGCGCTCGCCGTTGACGTTCGGAAAAACAAGTCCCGTTCAACATGGCCGCGCTGACCATCGACTCAACGCTCCGCCAGACTGACAGTTGTCAATCTTGTTCCGACGTATCTTTAATAGGTGGCGCTAGCAATGCGCCGTCACATTCAATAAAGTTATGCATAAGATAAACGTCGGCTAACTGTCACTGCGTTTCTGAATACAAAACAAACCATTCAATAACTATGAAACTGTCAACTAGTTTTTTAGATGCCGCTAGATGGGTCTGTTTATGAGATTGCATCTAAAATTGATTTTTATTATTGAAATGGTCTTTAAAACTAATTTAATAAACAATGTATTTTTTTTTCAAGGGTAAATAAGTGGCTTAATATTATTTTAGTTAAAATATATAAAGTCGTTATTTTATATTTATGGGTAAAACCTTTTTTTCTATTGTCAGTACTCAGTTCATTGTTTATGATTCCTGATATTAATTTTACTTCGCTGTCAGTTACATGTCTTTCGAATCGTTTGCGCTTAATCCATTCTTTTATATCATCATCATCATCATCATTTCAGCCGAAAGACGTCCACTGCTGGACATAGGCCTCCCCCAAGCACCGCCACCTCGACCTGTTCTGTGCCTCTCGCATCCAACGCATTCCTGCGGCCTTCACCAGGTCATCGGTCCATCTTGTGGGAGGCCTTCCAACGCTACGTTTTCCAGTACGCGGTCGCCACTCCAGAACCTTCCGACCCCATCGGCCATCTGTTCTGTTGTTCTTTTATATAATAATAACATAATGGAATCTGGAAATCGTAGTAAACATTTTACTGAAAGAGACAAGATGCTTCTTTGTAGAGCCAAGTTCATATGTGTATTTTTATTTGTTTCCCCATTATACGTACATAATTGTACAATATGACAATTTTCCAGTTTGAAATATTTATAAAAACGAAGGTTAGCAACCTAAAATATTGCTCCAACAATAACCGACGGGCATGGTTTCCTTCAGAGGAAAGGGGTTGATCAACAGAGCCTATTACGATTTCTTGTTCAGAAGCAGAATCAAGTGTTAGTTATCAGTGAATCATTTTGCTTTAGAGTTATACCTATAATGTAACACAACTGTTGCAACAATTACAGCTAATGTGTGATCTAATTTTTACCGTAATTTTAGAGAGGCATTGAAATTTTCTTTTCCACACACTAAATGTTCTTTCAACTGTGTTTCTGGTCTTTATTTGTGCTTCATTGTAACGTTTTACCGCATTTGTAGCTGGATTTAAGAATAGTGTCATCATGAACTTTCTACAAGGATAAGCACTGTCTTCCATGAGGTGACCATCTATCTCATTATTATCGAGTCGCGCTCGTAGGAATGAGTTATGATACACGGTACTGTCATGCAACGAGCATCTATATCACGAATGTATAACTTTGCATCGCATACAACTTGTACCTACATTAATAGAAAAGTAACTGTTGGGGTTTATATCCTGAATTATTTTGAATAAAAAGCTTCCGATGATTTAATAGTTGTATTCCGTGCAAAGACAAGATGAAGAAGAAAAAAATAACATAAAGTGTACAACGTGGTAGGTACTTATAAAATAAATTCTTAAAAACTAAATGTTCATGCAATGAGCCGTATTTGTGCATTATTGCTCAACAAACATGATTAGGCGTTTGATTAAAAGCGAGTTGATTTGAAATGAAACGTCAAATAAAGTTATGGAACCGATAAACGCCATACATTGGTCAGATAAAATAAGACACTTGCATTGCGGTGTTCGGAAACGCAAATAGTCAAGTTATCGAACCAATAGCGCTAATGAATAGATAAACTACCGATAAGAGTACCTCAGAAACCGGGCATAAGTGTACTAACATAAATATGGATTACTGTGTCTGACTTAAATAAATAAATAATATGGTCTATGTCCAGCAGTGGACGTCTTTCAGCTGAAATGATGATGATAATGATGATGATGATAGCACGAGTAGCACTTAGATATTTTCAAGGCTGAATATCACACATTGTGAAGGTATACATAAAGTGTAGATACCTATACAGACTGTAAGTTCCGTAGGTACCAATGCTATCACAAATTCACAATATTCATTTCCATCAAAAAGTAGCATTGCTGTTTTTCGATTTTTAAATACCCATTTGAAACCCGAAAAACAGCAATGCTACTTTACACTATTACGTAATCGCCATTGAATAAGCAAACCCTTCTATTGATACTATGCTTAAATACAGTCTATAACCAACTATACTCTTACAGGCAACACACATCAAACTAATGATTATGTCAAAAGATTATGTACCTATTGTGAAGCCCGACCGTTATTTTCGTGTAATCATTATCCCAAATTTGAATTCACAATCATTTTAAATATTATAGAAGCCTTACAAAAAGCAAGACTCGATTTAGGAGCGCGGGAATGTAATCACATGAATGGAAATTCTAGACTTAATTATAGCCTCACCTGACAGCAATAATCTTGCCAAACGACATCTCGACCTTCCTGAGCTGAGCGATGAAGATGGCGGCGACGGCCTCGTACAGCGCCGTGCCGTCCATGTTGATGGTGGCGCCGATGGGGATCACGAAGCGCGTGATGCGCGGGTCCAGCCCCATGTCGTCGCAGCAGCCGATCGTTATTGGCATCGTCGCTGAGCTGTATGGACAGAGGAAAAAAATTGAAATGGAACCACACGGGAAGCACCAGCTTTCAAATAAAAACAGAATCATCAAAATGGGTTCACCCAGTCGAAAGTTCTGAGGTAACAAACATTAAAAAAAAATACAGTCGAACTGCGAACCTCCTCCTTTTTTTAAGTCGATAAGAAACGATAAGGATATTTAATTTTTCTAAATTATTTGACTTCAAAAAGGAGGTACTCAAATAGCCAGTTTTTTTTTTGTGTATTTAGAAGTTATTTTTTTTTTGGATAGGGTAGCCACTGAGAAACTAAAAAGTGAAAAAAGAAACTTAAAATGTCTTCAAGAAAAACTAAGTGAAAAAACATATTAATTACGAAAATCAGTGGCAAGAAACGTAAATACAAAAACGACTTCCGAAATTAAAGTTATTTTTCACTTTGTAGTGTATCTTTTTATCTCACCTAGAAGCAGTACCAAAGGCAGTTGCCATGACCTGTCCCATCTTCGCAATGTACCCACAAGGCAACTTCTTTGTGGCCAGGATGAACAGGATACTCAGGGTTCCAAACCCGTGCAAGAACAGCCCCAGGAGTACCGTCACGAAGTACAGGCCCAACCGACCCACCAGCTCCGCAAATGAATCTATCTCCATGATCTTTGCTGTCACCAGGAAGAAGACGCCGAGTGGTGATAACCTGGAGGATTAAAAGATTACTTTTAAGTGGTTAAAAAATTTAAGACACGCTTCCTCTATTACTTTTGCATTTGGAAAACTTTTGATAGAACAGCAGTGTCCATTCTCTAATGGTGATTTTTTATTAAAATAATGAAAGCCTACATAAACTGAAAAACATGACCATCAAAACTTGAGAAGGTCTTTTCTGATATAGGTACAAGTGAATGTAATTGTACTAGCTTCTGCCCGCGACTTCGCCCGCTTCAAATATTTGCTCCACTGACCCTTCCCGTCGCATTGCAGCCAGCCAGTTTTCGTCCATTTTTTGTTGCTGCTCCGCTCCTTTTGATCATAGCGAGATGTTATATAGCCTATAGCCTTCCTCAATAAATAGGCTACCCGACTCAAAAAGAATTTTTCAATTCCAACCAGTAGTTTATTCCAGATATTAGCGTATTCCACCCCCCATTTTTGGGAAGTGGGGGTTAGAAAGATACAAAAAGTAGCCTATGTCACTCTCCATCCCTTCAATTATCTCCACTTAAAAAATCACGTCATTTCGTCGCTCCGATTTGCCGTGAAAGACGGGCAAACAGACACACACACTTTCACATTTATAATATTAGTATGGATAACCGAATTTCTTTTAACTGAAAACATCATAAGGAAACCGGCAGGTCCTTAAAGCAAAAAATCGAAAACATGTAACATCTACCAACCCGCACTGGTAACGCGTGATAGATTATGGTCTGCTCCCTCACACAAAGAGGAGGCCCGGGTCCAAGCAATGAGAACATTGTAGAATGATTATGCTTATGCTTTTTAACTTGCTTTATTAAAAAAAAATGTTTTTATTTATTAACTTTTAGAACAAAATGTATACTTTTATTTTATACAAACGTACTGCACAAATTGCTGCATCGACGAATTCTGCTGACTGCTACGTCATATTACCCAGTATGATACTGCAGTCCAAATATTCTTCTAAAGCTTAGTTCCCATAATTATTTGTCTTACTAACCAAATAACCCATCCGGTGATGATCATCATAGCTTCCGATAAAGCGTGGAAGAACTCCTGCAGCGGTCGACTCTTATCGCCCATCTTGCCCAAAGTGATGCCCAGTACAATGCTGAAGCAGACCAGCCCCAATACATTGCTGCCGCTCTGGTAGTCGCCCGTGATCTGATACGTCTCCAATTCACCTGGAAAATGCAGAAAGAAAAACGTATTAAGAAACGTTCGCACGGACGTAATAATATTGCTTCGGGATATTATCAGCAGAGGTCGGAATTAGGTAGAGTTATTTATGTGCTTACACTGATTTCATACAACGAAAGAATAAAGTGGATATGCCTCAAAACACAGGATTAATTTTGAGGAGCAGAAAAATCCCGTGATCTATTTATAAAAAGGCAAAGTATAAGTATGAGAATTTGCCATTCATAATTTGTATTGTGAATTTAATACTAATAAAAATTGTATGTTAATTTTGATTTATTTGTCTTATCTGTGTCTGAGGTTTTTATTATTATTTATTTGTAATATTGTTGGTCACACGGGATTGTCTATTAGAAATCCCGGGAAGATCCATATTAATATCAACATTTCGATGCAAGTACATAAATAACTCTACCTAATTCCGACCTCTGACTATTACACACGGGATTATCAACTCTCAGTGTTGAACAAAGAGTTGAGAATTTGATATCGTTTGAGGTCGTGGGTTTGAACCCAGACAGGTGCTAAACTTTTGTAAATTATTGTATTATCACTGCTCTTAAAACAGTTAAGGAAAACATTGTGAGGAAACCAGCCTGGAACCAAAAATTCGAAGACATTGTAACATCTACCAATCCTCACTGGGCCCGCGGGGTAGATTGTGGCCCACTCCCGTTCACCGAGAAGAGACCTGCGTCCCAGCAATGGGAACAATATAGGCTGATTATGATGAGTAATAATGAATTCAATTCGTCCACAGTGACGTCAAGACCTGAATTGCTGACTGTTCTATTTGTGAACAAAGACTTGTGTCTTTTGTTCACGAATAGAAGAGCGATCCATCATCATTTTATAATAAAACTCATTGTTCAGTTAGCTGTTCATAAATTGTCTGCACACGCCGTCGTTAAGTGATGTTACTGAATTAGATTTTTCTTAAATCAGTGTTTGGTTACTCTTGTGGGGGGTGAGGCACCATTGAGCACTTAGGCAATAAAGATATCGTTGCAGGATTTGATGACGTACTGGATTTCTTCTGTCGGTATTCAACCAAGCATGGAGAATCCAATGTGAATCTAGAGTGCTTCCTAGCTCGTAGAAAAAACACACTGCTAGCTTTCTCTTTTGTTCTGCAAGCAATCAGTCAACTTTGAGCCGAGGGGCGAGAACTTTCAGTCTTATCTGTAAAAAATACCTCGAGTTCCCATACGTTTTTGACATTTGGCTGTTGCAAAGATGAAGCTGCGACTAGATTTTGAACATTTTAAATTATGGAGTGGATTAGGGCTTTGCAGAGTAATTTCATAGTTAAGAATCCTCTTATAAGGTATGATCTAACTTAATAGGTCTATTATTGCAACCCGTTTAAGTCTTCGTTTGTGGTCAGACTTAGTGCAACTGCTACTGGTTCGGATGCTTTTCAAGTCTTGCTTGCTTAGCATGCAGCAGTAGACTTTATTTTCTGTTGCACAGTGTTATGTAGATAGTTATTTATTAAAGATAGCTGATGAAGAACAGCTTCTCTGACGAGGTTCATACGACGATAGTGTAACACCTATTGGTGTAGCGAAAATAATATAAGGTACACGTGTCACTGTGTGTGCAAAATTATCTCTTTGAATGGTTGTTAAAAGTAACAAGCACATTACTTCACTAAGATTTATTGAGGGTTAAATAATCGTGAAGGGAACAAATAAATCTACCTAGTCGACTTTTAGTGTCGTTCTGATCATAAACGAGCCTCGTGCGGTAGGACGCGATCGTCGCCTGCGCAAGGTTCTCCGGGAACACGTTTCTGAAACAAACAGACAATATAAGAATTAGTCAAGATACATAAATTTACAGAGAAAATCTTGAATTCGTTCTAATAGAAAAAAATAGGGATCCGTGAAATTTTCTTATTTACACATAATCATATTTACAACATGAAAAGCTACTAAGGATTCAATTTGGGATCGATTTATAAGAAAAAAAAAAACGACACGAAAACTGCAAAGCATCAAGCTGTTTTGGTTCTCTGTTATACCCCTTTTCTGATAGGTATGACTCTTCAAATCACTTTGGGCTTAGTCCTTCAACTGTCCTATTGCAATAAAGACATTACTTGCAATAAATGAGTGCATCCCATCCACCCCGGTCGTCCCGTCCCGTTAACGGGGTGGTTGGGAAAAATTGTTGCATCGACCCCGGTAGTGCCGACCCGATCGTTTAACGGGGTTGATGGCACAGATCTAGTCTCATCTACCCCGGTGTGTTTATAATGAAGCGGACAGCACAGATTGAGTAGCATACGCCCCGGTAGTGTTTAAAGAGATTTTTCATTTTCTTACACATTTTGTATGTCAGCTAGAAAACACTTTATGTCTTTGAAGTACCAGGTGGTCATAACTCTGTAAGAGCTCACCTAACCCGTTGTGTCAGCTAGAACACACCTAATGCCTTCGAAGTACCAGGTAGTCATAACTTGGCAGGAGCTTACCAGGCAAAGGAGTGTCAGCTAGAAAACGCTTTATGCTTTCGACGTACCAGGATATCATAACTTCGCAGGAGCTTACCAAACAAAGGAATGTCTGCTAGAAAACGCTTTATGCTTTCAAAGTACATGGTTGTCAAACTTGGTAGGTTCATTACAACATTTATTGATTCTGAGGCGGTACGAAGTTCGCTGGGTCAGCTAGTAAAACGATTACACTGGGTTGATTCCCATAAGCTTTAAACTTGTTGCGATATAATTTCGTATTAAGAGGCATCACCGCAGTATATGCAGTACCTTAAAAATTTCCACAAGGTTCGGTTTTTTATTACTCTAGCTTTGTCTGCGTCACCGCGTGGATTTTGGTCTGATAATATAATAACACATTTCGCGTTTCGTACTTTTTATATATTAGATGTAATTTTTTGCTAAACACAATACTCCTATTCTCACCTCTTTAAACACTACCGGGGCGTATGCTACTCAATCTGTGCTGTTTGCTTCGTTAAAACACACCGGGGTAGATGCGACTAGATCTGTGCCATCCACCCCGTTAAACGACAGGGTTGGCTCAACCGGGGTCGATGCAACAATTTTTCCCAACGGCCACGTTAACGGGGCGGGACGACCGGGGTGGATGGGATGCACTCCAATAAATCTATTTAAAATAGTATAGTTTTAAAAATAGAGCGAAGGACGAACCTTATAAATTTATTAAACACAGTGGCCAGATGTGTAGTTAATGGCAAGAGTTCGTCACTTCCGTTGTTATTGTTGTTTGTTAATTTACTATTCAGTTGCATCTGACTAGTACTCTTAAGCACACGGTATCTATGCTTCTATCTCTATTCAGTGCTTCTTAACCTCATCAAAAATAACATATTTGTGATGGAGTAACGTAGTCCTTGGAAAAGCGCCAGGATAGACTGCGAGTTTTTGTTTATTAAAGTTAAACTTTTATTACATCGTCTCACACTTTTCCGTCTGTTGCATGTCGCGTGACGGTCGGCCGCGGAGTAGAGATAAAGTGAAAGGCGCTCGCTGGTACATGTTGTTGTTTATGGATTTATTTCAATTTTGAGTACTTGAATTTATTATTTAACTTATTTCGTAAGAATATTAAATTAAGTCTTTTAATTAAGCTATTGCATATATTCCGAAAATTTTTAGTTAAACGTCTATAATGTGAAAAAAAAGTTTCACTTTTACCGTCGTTTCATAAAAACCACACAATCAGTTTTTCATTCTGTCTAGTTAAATGAACTTAGAAGGTTGTATTGATGATTTTAACGTTTTATAAGGCATATTTGTTACAGTTGCGAATTATATATTAATCATCATCCAACCTGATACTGACCGTAAAAAACCTTTAAAAAGTATGAATTTTAGCACATCCACCTTAACAGTAAAAATCCCACGGTAATCATCGCACAAGTATAAAATTCAAACTTAAAAAGACAGCAAATCAAAAACCGCTAACTCTATGCTAATAAAAAAGCAGCATCCAAAATTATATCGACGCTTGAAAGGCAAAATTGACTAAACGACATAGTAGCCCTATTTCCCTTAGTCAATTTTGCCTTTCAAGCGTCGATATGTATAACTTGATAACGAACACGTGTATCTACATAAGTTGACTGCCCTTGAACCGAAAATAATAATACCGAGCAGAGAGCAAAAGTGCATAAGTGGACAATAGCCACTGGCCCTCTGCCAGCGAGCCAGCGAATCATGATTAACCTATTTTCTTACGACGTGCGTGTCTTCAAAAGTTAAGGAGATATTTTTATGAAGAGAGAGAATTGTACCTCGTTGGTCTACTGGTAGCAAGTGCTACTGAGGACCTGGATTCGATTCCCAGGGCGGGCAAAGTGTTACTCGGATAATACATGAACCGTGATACTTAGAAAGGTGGAATTTTCACAGATGATGTATTACTAAAAATCAGAATAGAATAAATATTTAAGGGGGCTTCCATACAACAAACGTGATGTTTTTGCTCGATATTGATTGACATTCACTTTCAAAATAAAATAATTATTTAAAAATAATACAAATATTTAAGAGGGGCTTCCATACAAGAAACGTGATTTTCTTACCGATAATGGTACGGAACCCTTTTAGCCTGTGCTAAATAAATGCATTTTCTTTCTTTCTTTTCTTTTTTTATTCACAAATCATAAGCCTGAAATTTAACTTTAGATTTCTGTTTTTAAAATATGTTAACGAAAATGTCGACATCCTATAGTAGACTTGTAATTTAAAAGGAAATAAATCTACCCAAAAGTTAAGAGGGCTAACAGAATTAGTGGCAAATCGAATCATTCCATTAACAGAGAAAAGTGAAGTGGCACCAGCCTGTCGCCTGGAGGCTACCGCGGATTAATATGATTAATAGGTGGTTACATTTGGGACTTGGTGATGAGCAATGGAGGGCGTTTGAGTTCTATGTCTGGGGTTTTATAGGTTGCTTTAAAATTTAAAATTCGAAAGATTTCGCACCTGCCATCTTGAATTTTCATTTTAACCTCACTTAGGCCTTAGCACCCTCTAAAACAATGAAAATGATGATAAAAATATGGCGCAGAATTGTCAGTGCAGAGATCTGTCAATCTGTCATCGCACATTTATGCCGTTCACAGTATCCAATACAATCAAACATTTTGGGAAAACTACAATATGCGGTGCCGTCTACACCAATCATAGGTATGTTTCAACACTCGTTAGTAGATCTGCAGTGACCTGGATGTAGTGATGTCACAACACCTGATGTCCTGCCGTCATTGGCGTGAGCACCATTGTCTTATTTTGATTGATGTGTTTTATAAGTAGGGCAGTATCGGTTCAGACAGTCTAAACTAATAGTACTGTAGGAAACTTCATAAAATGATTAGGTGGTATACGACAATTTTGAAGTTAGAAAATTGTCGTCAGGAAATAGTGGCAAAAAGAACCAACAAATTAGGAGAATATGAAAATTATTTATAAGTAAATTACACAATATTTTGAGCACTTGGCGAGAAGAGCAGGATTTCTTAAAAATTTATTTTTACTGATATGAAAATAAAGCTTAAAGGAGCTAACTAGGACCGAAAGCAAAATTAAAATTTGGATAAAATTAACCGCGTCAGTAGGTCAAGAGGACAGACCTACTTACAGTTTTATCTGTTTTTTTTTTTTTGATTTTATATCTGTAATTTTTATGGTGAACATAATAAAGAGTATTCTATCTATCTCTTTTTTCTCACAACAGCACTTTCATCAGCATAATCACAACATAATTAATGAACCGTCTTAACATCTGTGTAAGTTTGTGTAAAGCATTAGGTACGTAAGCTGCTTTAGCTACCTAACGTGTGTACACTATAAACGAAGCTTACCGAAGGTTTGTCTTCCCGTGGGGATCACAATAAAGTGCTTTTCATTAACAGCCCATGTCTCGCGGGGGTTGAGCTGTTAACTAATTAAGTAACTACTGTTAGAAAGGGATAGAAACCTTATTAAATTGGGATCGAGTTAGTTCAAGTGTCAAAGTACTCGCAAGTCTATCGTCGATAGGGTTACCATCTGATCGGATAAATCTGACTGCACCTGGATTTCATTCGAGACCGGATTTTTAACCGTCGGAACAAAATCTACACTTAGAGCGGTTCTACACTGCATCCGATACGAAGAAATGTCGGTTCGCAGTAGCCAAAGTACTATATGTATGGTGGTCTGCGTACTACTAACGTATCCGAACTCGGATCTTGAATTCGTATTCGGATCCGGTGCAGTGCGGAACTACGCTTACTTTTAGTATAATGCCACACAACACAAACATTGTGAAAATTCCTCGCTAATCTCACATCTCAGCGGACTAAAGCAAGGCTAGATTGTCAGTAGACTCTGTATATAGTATCATTTTAACTTTCGAGACACCCCTTGTGAAGAATTTCACAATAAAAAAAATATGTGGAGAGACAAAGTTTTTGAAAGCTGTTGGCGGTGGACATTAGGCGTGTATTGGCCTACAATTTGTTTTTCTTCAATTTAATAAAGTGTTTTAGTCTACACAGTTTTATTTTTTAATTAAAGACCGTTTTTTTTTTTCAAATGATCAAGATTTTTAACCGCTTCTTATTTCCTGTTAATCGTAATCCTAGGTAACCTCGTAGAAGAGTAAATGTTACAACATTAGTTTCTGGATCCTATTGTGGAAAGCTAAAACAAATCATGATTACGATGGCTGGTCTCCAATGGCACTGGTGACAACCCTAATAACAAGCTTAGGTACAGTCAACTATCATAATGAAGTCTAACGAGACCTAGAAAACGCCTAGGAAATGAAAGAACATAAGACGTGAACTATGAAGAAAGGGAAATTATAGGCTATTTCAAATCACGCTTCAACCTTTAGGAGTCGAGCAAAAAGACCTCGTAATGTCTCCGGTGGGACGAGATAACTGTGGCTGTTATTTTAGTATATTGCGTATCTCACGACTACACACGAACAAAGTCGCGGGCAGAAGCTAGTGTGGTATATAACCTAAACACACCCGCAAAATTAAAGACAGTCTCAGGGTCCCAGTGACCCTGCTGTTATACTGCTACTGTGATTTGTTCAAAAGAGATACCGTGGCCTTAGCACAGGCAACTGAAGGAACACGGGTGAGTTTTAGTCAATAAAAGTCTGACACGCCCTTCCACTCCATTCAGAGCGGGAGACGTAATTTGATGATTTCACACCCGAACAAAAAACTTTTTACAAAAAAGAAAACAACCGACTTCCTTAAAAAAAAACACTACAAAGTCAAAAATAACTTTAATTTCGGAAGTCGGTGTCTTAGGACCTGTATTTAGGTTTTTTTTGCCACCGACTTCCGAAATTAAAGTTATTTTTGACTTTGTAGTGTTTTTTTTAAGGAAGTCGGTTGTTTTCTTTTTTGTAAAAAGTTTTTTGTTCGGGTGTGAAATCATCAAATTACGTCTCCCGCTCTGAATGGAGTGGAAGGGCGTGTCAGACTTTTATTGACTAAAACTCACCCGTGTTCCTTCAGTTGCCTGTGCTAAGGTCACGGTATCTCTTTTGAACAAATCACAGTAGCAGTATAACAGCAGGGTCACTGGGACCCTGAGACTGTCTTTAATTTTGCGGGTGTGTTTAGGTTATATACCACACTAGCTTCTGCCCGCGACTTTGTTCGTGTGTAGTCGTGAGATACGCAATATACTAAAATAACAGCCACAGTTATCTCGTCCCACCGGAGACATTACGAGGTCTTTTTGCTCGACTCCTAAAGGTTGAAGCGTGATGTGAAATAGCCTATAATTTCCCTTGCTTCATAGTTCACGTCTTATGTTCTTTCATTTCCTAGGCGTTTTCTAGGTCTCGTTAGACTTCATTATGATAGTTGACTGTACCTAAGCTTGTTATTAGGGTTGTCACCAGTGCCATTGGAGACCAGCCATCGTAATCATGATTTGTTTTAGCTTTCCACAATAGGATCCAGAAACTAATGTTGTAACATTTACTCTTCTACGAGGTTACCTAGGATTACGATTAACAGGAAATAAGAAGCGGTTAAAAATCTTGATCATTTGAAAAAAAAAAACGGTCTTTAATTAAAAAATAAAACTGTGTAGACTAAAACACTTTATTAAATTGAAGAAAAACAAATTGTAGGCCAATACACGCCTTAATGTCCACCGCCAACAGCTTTCAAAAACTTTGTCTCTCCACATATTTTTTTTATTGTGAAATTCTTCACAAGGGGTGTCTCGAAAGTTAAAATGATACTATATACAGAGTCTACTGACAATCTAGCCTTTCTTTAGTCCGCTGAGATGTGAGATTAGCGAGGAATTTTCACAATGTTTGTGTTGTGTGGCATTATACTAAAAGTAAGCGTAGTTCCGCACTGCACCGGATCCGAAAGTTTTTATTTTTTATAACTTTTGAGTTATGGTAGATACCCCGCACTGATCTAATCGCGTTATTCGTTCATTTGTCGCGCAAAAACTTAATGCAAATTTAAGACTTATATGGTTTTCACATGGACCCCATTGTTCGAATGAAACCAAATTAAAATGGAACCATTTGGAAAGCACCAGCTTTCAAATAAAAAAAGAATCATCAAAGTCGTTTCACCCAGTTCAAAGTTATGAGGTAACAACCATAAAAAAAAACATACAGTCGAATTGATAACCTCCTCCTTTTTTTGAAGTCGGTTCAAAAAAGGGGGTCCTGGTGATGCAGTCTTTGCTGATTTTTGAAACCGTGAACCAGGAATGATTTTAGTATGCGTCTCGATTTAATATCTCTCTATTTATATATATGTTTCCCGACAGCCCTACGAAATATGTAGGGCGCAGTATAAATAAGTGAACGAAGCGACAAGCGTGAATTGTGGCACGCATCGCTCCTCTCACACCGGCTGCAATTGACAATTACCTATGTCGCCATGCTACACACATAGAACACGACATATATTGTCACGCATAGGATACGTTTCGCACGTGATACAAATAGACATGTCAAATAGAACATGGATCTTTTGGCGGTTATATTTTAATTAACGCCACCATCTTGTTTTTACCCCCCAACTACAATGTCTGTGACAATTTCACAAATGATTACCAAAACTATGTCTCTGATCAATGTCTAAACTTAAAACTACAGACAGTTGACAATGTCTTGACACTTCGTTGTATTTATATATTTTCGAAGCAGCTACACGTATGTTTCATACGCAAACTCCAAGTCGTTTCGAACGTCTAGGTGAAATAGGTATTCCCAAGAAATAGGCATGGAAATAGTAAGTTTGGTCCAATTAACGTGTCAAACTCCTTTGGTGTGCAGAAGTATCTACCGTATGGCGCGTCTATAATTACTGATTAATTTGTTTTGGTTTTCTTTTTACTTTTAATTTATTTCACTTTATTTTATTTTTCGATATCTGTAAAAAGGTAATGTCTAGATATTCAATAGTTTATACTGTAAGTTGTAACTAGTGGAAGAGCGGAACTTTCAAACACAAATATTCTCTTACTTAAATGGAAATTCCCTAAATAAAGACCGTAAACTTATTTTTAAGTTATTGAAATAAACATATATTTTTTTTTTTTTTGTATGGCCCCAATTAATTACAATAAAATACGAAGTGTTTGTAAAGATTTGACAACAGTGCTTAAAGGGACACTACGTAATGGTGAAATATGCTGAAACCTTCTTGTATCACAACACATATTATGTTTTAACTAGATTTAGCCAATTAAATGTCTATTCTATTCTAATACCCCCATTTCATTGTCATTTAGGCGCCAAAAGATATTTATAGCATTCTAGTTATGAACGTCTTTGATGAATCATGAAGTACTCGTAGGTATGATAGCTTGCTTTGAATGCAAACCCACCTGTTTATTTTTTTACGGTTGCATTTCACCAAACTTTCATACTTAGAATAAGTCTTATACGGAAAATAAGTAATGAATTTTGACATTATAGAACTGTTAGACGTCCATTTTTATTCCACAGATAAAAGATAACTGGTATAATCGGAAGATACATTATCATCCTTTTTTTTGTGGGTGGGATATGATCAAATTACGTCTCTCGCTCTGGCTGGAGCGGAAGGGCGTGTCAGACTTTTACTGACTAAAACCCACCCGTGTTCCTTCAGTTGCCTATGCCAGGGTAAATCTTTCGAACAATTCCACGACCCTGGCAAGATATTATCATCCCTAATATTTGATTCATAATGAAGTAAATGCTTCAGCAGCTGTGAATTCAGTAGTTTCTGAAATAAGTTGTTGTTCAAATATTGTAATGAGTTGTGATGTCATATTAATATGCATGAATTTAGTAAGGCGGAGTAAAGCATCGTGCGTGAGAGTAATACTCTATACCTACGAAGTTTGAATTTAGAGCTTTCTAAAGATTACAATTAAGGTCACTTTGATTCTGCGAGGTAATTGCGTACATACTAATATTAGGAAAGGTTTTCATTTTGTCAGTTCAAAATATTCATTCCGTTTTTTACAATGACAACATATTAAGCAGTGGATGAGCCATATCCTCCAAAATGATTCAGATTTTGATTGATAAGGCATTACGCAATTAGGGTGAATTTCCTTTACAGCGGTGGAAAACAATATAAAGCAACCAATTATGGCACCTATTGCCTTTTTAGATAGTCAACACGCAATTACCTACGCTAAAATGAGGATGTAAGGTGTTAATCAAATTGTTACATTGTTATAGCGTAGAGGAGCGAGCAATCAATCAGGTGATGGGCAATTATGGGCAATAGCGCGACAGCTGTGACCTCCGATCTTTGCTAGCCGAGAGCGATGCGTGCTAACAATTGAACCACTAAATGGTTTTAGTTTTATTTGGTTCAGTTTAGCGTAGTTTACCAACTTGTTAATGCCTTTCAGTATTTATTCGAAAAGGTTCACAAAAACACACCTTTAACCATATTAGTTCTTAGGTAAATTTAGTCAGTGGACCGTGAAGAAAAGGTCGCCCCTTTCGAAGATGGCCATCAATTCTAGTTTTACGTATACCAAGGTACATATAGTTTGCATAGCTTTTGTCCAACCACGATAAGTCTTTGGGGCATACATTAAAGGGCATGTTTCTCAGTTGCCTACGTAGGCGACTAAGTAAATATAGCCGCACGGTTCGATAGATCAGGTTAAGCAACGCTTGACGCGGGTGGTCTGTGGATGGGTGACCATCTATACACACCAGATAAAGCAATATAAGAATTGTGGGTTTCGTAAAATGCACTTCACGATAAAGTTGGTGACAGATATATAGATAGACTAGCTTATGCCAGCGGCTTCGCCCGCGTGAAGACCGGAAAATAACCCGCGGGAACGTACTACTGGGATAAAAAGTAGCCTATGTCCTTTCTCAGGCTCTAAACTATCTGTGTACCAAATTTCATTTACATTGGTGCAGTAGTTTTAGCAGAAAAGCGAGACAGACAGACAGACAGAGTTACTTTTACATTTATTAGGTCTTTACCTATGAAATTGCCGTTCTGCAGTACTGGCCAATTCAAATCAAAATAATTTTTGTTTGTCTAAGAATTCTAATTTCAAATTAATTTTATTTGAAAAACATGGAATTCTTTTACCAAAAGTAGTCATTTGTTTATTGATTAGTGTTATATTTTCATCGCATTTCAATCTTTTCCGTCATCATGGATACGTTAAAAATTCTAGTAATTATGGAATATGAGTACCGTCGTGGCAGCAACGCGGCACAAGCGGCACGCAACATCAACGACGTTCACGGAGCTAACACTACAAACCAACGCACCACCTGTTATTGGTTTGCTCGCTTCCGTTTTGGAAATTTGACCTGAAAAATGAACCTCGCGGTCGTCCGAAGACTTTGGTCGACAATGATGAATTAAAGGCGATTGTGGAAGCTGATGATACACAATCTACGGCTGAATTTGCAGCAGCTTTCGACGTTAGCGTCAAAACAATATTGGTCCATTTGCGTCAAATTGGCAAGGTAAAAAAGCTTGACAAATGGGTGCCCCACGAACTCAATGATCGCCAGCGCGAAGTACGCGTCGAGGCGTGCCTTGCACTGCTCAGCAGACACACAAATGAAGGAATTTTGAACCACATTGTTACCTGCGATGAAGGGGGGGGGTCTGTATTTATGCTTTTGCGGTTGCACAACGACACGCTTTGCTTGGTAGTGTAGATGCAGGCCTACTCGGCCGCCTCCCTCAGAGGCGGTAGAGTGGCGGGGTCTTGAGGGAGAGCGCTGAAGTCGTGTAGATCCTCAAGGCAAGTCTGGCGGATATACCTTCACGAGGTTGCCACCCTGTTCTTGGTCTAATTCCTTATGAAATAGACGTAACTGAAACCGCCAGGCGACTTTACCTCACTTTTCTCCCCTCCCCACTCCCGCACAACCCCTCATTCCCTGTCCCAAACAGCCTTCCTGCCCCATATACCACAACCCCTCCTCACACTATCCCACCCAAATCCCCACTCTCCACCCAACTCCCACCTGCCCAACTTCCACTCCGGAACGTGACCACCCTGTGACTGGGTGGTGGCGGGCTTGACTGTCACTAAAAGCAGCTGATGGCGAGTTAGGAGGAACCAGTCACCTGCGCTAGGACCTGCGCAGTTGAGCGCCGTGAGCGGGGATGAAGGAGTCCTGGGGGGCTGAGCCGAACGGCGCTGGTTGTTATGTGTTCGTGAGGCAACACGCCCCCTTTGGTCTGGATTTCAAGCGAAACGGTGGCCCTACCCACTAGCCAGGGGTAGGGAAATGGCCATAGTGTCCCGTCAGAGGGCCACAGGCGAGGTGTGTGAGGTCCGCGGAGGTTGTCCTCGGATGACCGAAGCGGTAGGTAAAGGTCATGCTGACGGTGTAAGAGAGGGTTGTTCAGCTCGGTGGGGGCCAACCCGATCGAGCACCTGATGTCGCACTGTAAACCAGCCTTGCGCCCCTATATCTCTCTGGTAATCCTAACGTTCGAGCTTTTCATAGCAAGACGTTCCCAGGTGCGGGCTCCATGGAGGGTGGGAGCCAGAGAGACGAATCCTTTCACAACTTTTAACATGGAGAACTTAACCCCAGTTAAAACTAACAAACTCGGAGTGTAGGCGAAAGCCGATGAAACTCTCAAGAGTGGTGCTTGCACTTCTCTTGCCCCTGGACACCCTGCAGCTAACGCCGCGGGTGCCAGCGCGGGCGCTGGTCTGGCTGTGGCGAAAGCCACAGGTAAGACCAAACAAAAAAAGTCCCAAAATAAACAAAGGGCGTCTGCGCTGATTGGGACCAATACCAGCCCTTCCAAAACTCAGGGGAGGACCACGGCGAAGTCTAACACCGCTGCCGGTCCTACCCTTCCTAAACTAACACCGGTGCCGGTTATTACTGGCACTGGGAAACACCATCCCACCTCTGCGGCTCCTCTAGCCTCCTCCCATAAGGAGGTCGCCGCCGATCAAACGGTGACCGACAGCCACGAGGACGCGATCTCTCGCGCCTGGAAGGTTGTTCAGAAGCGGGGCAAGGGCAAGGGTAAAAGCACTCAACAAGCCCGGTGCCCTTGCACAAACCCCTCATGCGCTCCAGCTGCCACAGCACAGCGTATGACGCGGAAGGAGCGCCGTCAGGCTTGCAGAAGGCCAGGTCTAGTTCGGGCAAACCAAACTAGGGGCCAGCTAAACTTCGCCGCTGGGAAGCGGTCGCAGTCGGAGGCCGGCTAAGCCGTCCGACGACCAGTCGACCGTCATCCAGTGCGCCGGCAAAGACTCAGCAACCCGGTGGGAAGGGTCAGGCCGCGGCCAAGCGAGCTCTCAACGAGACTATCACACCTCGTGGAGAGCATAAGCGGCCGCGTCTTGATCAATCCAAACGGGTTGCTCAAAGAAGCTACGTCTAAGCTGCTAGTGCTACCCTCGATGTAGCGGTCACCTGTGACCGCACTGGGTTCATCAGCAAGGACGTATCAGACCAGGTACTCGCTGCTATTCAGAAGCAGATACTAGTCGAGGCCTGCTCTCCGAAACAAGACACCACGGCGCCGACTTTTAACGCAAAGCCGCTGTATGCCGGTGGTGTCCTCAAACTGTGGTGCGAGAATGACCACACCTTAGCCTGGCTAAGGAAAACAATCTCCGGAATGACTCTCCCTACTAACCTAACACTAGTAGTCAAGAGTCAGTCGCAGATCCAAAGACGGGCACGATGTGGCATCGTGATCCCCGACGAGCAGGGGGTCCTCGGAGAGCCGACCAATATTGGCCGTGCTCTCAGTTACCAGAACCCCTGGATCGACGTCAAGCGCTGGTTGCTGCTGCACGCCGACAAGCAGGCCTCGGCATGGTTCGTGGTGGTCGTCGTCCCGGTGGACCAACTCCCGACCCTGATGGGCGCGGGTCGCCGTCTATCTTTGGGGGCAGGGAAGGTGTACCTGCAGTTCCAGGGTAGGAACGGCAGGTTCACCGATGTCCCCCAGGGATGGGACTCCGCCACGGGAACCATTTCGGAGGCTCTGTTGCAGCAGCCACAGACACCAGCGGGGGAATCGACTCCCCCACCAAACAACCCGGTAGCAACCGCGGCCGAACCTGCTGTAGCAGAATCGGCCGCCCCAAGTGCCGCCACCTTGGGAGCTGTCCCTTCTTCGGGCGAGGAGTCGGACGACATTACCTTGTCTCCGGTTTCGCGCCGGGAGGGGGATGACTTCGAAGAGGGCGGTCTGCTTGCCGGGCTCAATCTGGAGGAAGACGATGAGGAATCGACCAGCAATGGCGTCCTCCTCGTCGAAATGTAAAATCCTCCAAGCAAACCTCCACCACAGTCAGACCGCAACGGCTCAGCTCCGGAAGTGGTTGGAGGTGCAACAAACGGCCATTGCCCTGATCCAGGAGCCGTGGATTAGAGCGGGCCGCATACAAGGACTCTCCAATCTTGGCGGTAAGCTCCTGGTTACTACTGATCACGATCAACCAAGATCGTGTATCTATGTAACAGGAAACCTTAAAACACAGCTTCTAACTGAATTCTGTTGCAGAGATATCTCTGCAGTGAAGCTGATTATACAGCGAGACGGCGCCATGGAGATGGCAATCGTCTTCGCTTCGGACTACATGCCCGAAGCGGAGGCGCCACCCCCGCATGACCTCGCCCGCCTCGTGAGCTATTGCGAGTGTTCCGGGCTTGAGGTCATCATCGGTGCCGACGCCAATGCTCACCACCAGCTGTGGGGTATGGAAACGCAAAACGAAAGAGGTAAGGCTTTGGTTGACTACTTATTCTCGACTAACCTATCCCTACTAAACACTGGCTCCGAACCGACATTCGTAACCAGACGAAGCCGCACAATCATAGATCTCACTCTGGCAACAGAGGCCGCGGCGGAAATTACCACTGGGTGGCAGGTCTCCAGGGACGCTTCCTGCTCCGACCACAGATGGATCCGCTTTGACATCCAGGCCTCTGTCCCGCCAGTAGCTCCGCGCCGTAAACCGCGCAACACAGATCGTGGTACCTACACACGCCTAGTTTCCAAACTTGCGACACCAAGCGATCCGACGTCATTTGCGGACACTACACAGATTGAGGTACAAGTAGAACACCTCACTAAATCAATGATAGACAGCTACCAAACTGCGTGTCCAGAGACGACTCCTCGTAGTACACCGGGCAAACAGCCATGGTGGGGTGCGGATCTGGAGCGAAAGCGCGAGAAGGTAAGGAAAGCTTTGAATAGAGCAATGAATACATGTGCGGATGAGGACTGGGATGAGTACTACCCAGCCAAATCCTGCTACAAAAAATGCATCAGGTTCAGGAGCACCTCGGGATGGCGCAAATACACTGGTAGCATTGAGTCCTGCCAGGAAGCAAACAGGGTAAGGAAAGTACTGGCGCAACAAACTACACCAGGGCCAACTACCCTTCGCAAGCCAGACAACACTCTCACATCCTCGCCAGAAGAAACGAGACGCGTCCTTATCGTCCTTCCCGGGATGTATTTTCTCACAAGCAATCGACTGGCAAGATGCAACTCAAACACCATCAGACAATGATTGGTTTTATGCTAGCAAGGTGATCACGCTGGAGAAACTTCAATGGGCCATCCGGAGTTTCCATCCATTTAAGGTCGCTGGCCCAGATGGGGTGTTCCCCGCCCTAATACAGTGGGGTTGAACCCTCATTGCAGAAAAACTGGTGCCTATAATGAGAGCGTGCCTGGCCTTTAGATACGTTCCCAAAGGATGGAGGGAAGTGAAAGTAATATTCATCCCTAAACCAGGTAAGGGCGACTACACAAACGCCAAATCCCATAGACCAATCAGCCTGACCTCTTTTCTTCTAAAGACCCTGGAAAGGCTGTGCGACAGGGAGCTGAGGGACGGCGCTCTGAAAACCCTACCGTTGCACGGTAACCAACATGCATACAGCTCGGGTAAGTCCACCGAATCGGCGCTTCATCTGGTAGTTAGCCAGATAGAGGAAGCGATACATCAGAAAGGGACCTGCCTGGGCACTTTCATAGACATTGAAGGAGCTTTCGACAAAACAAACTTCTCCAGCATCAGCAGCGCCCTCTCCAGACATGGAGTTGAACAGGTACTCATAGACTGGATCACAAACATGTTAAGCAAGCGCGTGGTTCGCCTAGAGGATGAGCAGCAGCTGGCCATGATTGCCAGAGGCTGCCCCCAAGGAGGGGTGCTGTCACCCCTTCTATGGAATTTGGTGATTAACGAATTAATTGCCAGACTCAATGCCAATCACTACTACACAATAGGTTATGCGGACGACCTCGCCATCCTTGTCTCAGGTAAGGTGACGAGCACGATTTTTAACCTCACCCAACAAGCACTACGTATCGTAGAGAGATGGTGCAGTGAATATGACCTCTCAGTGAACCCCACTAAAACGGAGCTAGTCATGTTCACCCATAAACGAGCTTTAGGCCCCTTTCGCCTACCGAAATTGTTCAATACAGAACTTCAGCTGGCCAACGAAGTCAAGTACCTCGGGGTCATTCTTGACAGTAAGTTAAACTGGAGTAGCCATTTAGACAGTAAACTAAACAGGGCCTGCATCACATTCTGGCAATGCAGGAAAATGATAGGTAAGAAGTGGGGCCTATCCCCCAAAATCATACTTTGGCTGTACACCGCAGTGATCCGACCCATGATCACCTACGGGGCTGTGGTCTGGTGGCCCCGCACCAAGCTTATTACAGCCTGCAACAAACTGCAACGCATGCAAAGACTAGCCTGCATGGCGGTCACGGGCTGCATGAGGACTACTCCGACTGCAGCCATGGAAGCCATGCTGGGACTACTACCGCTCCACCTGTTCATACAGCAGGAAGCCAAAATGGCGGCGGCGCGTCTGAACGCAACTAACCTCTGGAGGAAGAGAGACACACAACACACCGCGCTGCTTAAGGAACTCAACAATGAGTTCCCCATTACGAAAGCTATATTGGACCGGGTGCCTAAACAATTCATTTTTGATAAAAAATACAGAATCCAGCTTCACGAAGATCGCCGATGTGAGGGTTTGCGCCCCACTGAGCTGCGCATCTTCACGGACGGATCAAAAACAGACAGTGGCACAGGTGCTGGAGTCTTCTCGCAGGACTTCAACATACATATAGCCACACCATTAGGAGTGCACAACACAGTGTTCCAGGCGGAATGCATTGGGATCACTCTTGCCGCCTCAGCCATCATGGCCAGGGCAGTTAAAGACCACTCGATCCGCATACTCTCAGACAGTATGGCTGTTCTGCAAGCGTTGGACAGTCACTCGATTGATTCTGGGTTAATATACGAGTGCCACCAGCGCCTCAACCAGGTGGGTAGCCTCAATAATATAACCATTCAGTGGATAAAAGGACACAGCGGTTCGCTTGGTAACGATGCCGCCGATGAACTTGCCAGAAGGGGGTCGAGCATGACACCGGTGGGACCAGAACCCATCGCGCCACTCCCCTTTGGGTTTCTACGCTCTCTGGTAAGAAAACGTACCAGGGATCTACACTTTAAGCAATGGGTGGACCAAAGTGATTGCAGGCAGGCCAAGGAGGCTTTACCTACCATCGATGCCCGCCTCACAAAACAGGTCCTTCGGCTAGACAAACGACAGCTGCGTATGGTTACAGCAGCAATAACTGGCCATGGGTCGTTTAATAAACATCTATTTGTCATAGGAGCTACAGACAGTCCGCTGTGCAGGGCCTGCATTGAGGACGACGAGACAGCAGCGCACGTGCTTCTAAACTGCCCGTCGATCGCCACATATAGGGCCAAGTACTTCGGTAACCCAGGTACCCTACGTGAGATAGTCAGCAACACAAAGGCGTTGCTGGCCTTTCTGGAGGAGCTGGGGTGGATCGAATAACCGATTTCCCACCCGTACGCAAAATACGCGCTCAGACGTGGAGTTGCGGAAACCAGCCCGTTCTACCTATTACCTATTATTATTATTACCTGCGATGAAAAATGGATTCTGTTTGATAACCGCAAGCGCTCAGAGATCCAACCAACTTGTGGTTGGATCCTGGTTCAGCACCTAAACAATGCCCTAAACGAAAACTTACCCCTAGAAAAGTGATGGTCACTGTTTGGTGGTCTAGCGCCGGTGTGATTCATCACAGCTTCTTACCAAATGGGGTGAGCATTACTGCAGATGTGTACTGTGAAGAACTGAACTCAATGATGGAAAAGCTGGCACATCTCCAACTAGCATTGGTCAATCGCTCGTCTCCGCTGCTCCTGCACGACAACGAGCGACCTCATACTGCACAGCAGACGGTCTCCAAGTTGCAAGAACTGGGGTTGGAAGCTCTCCGTCATCCGCCCTACTCACCAGACCTTGCGCCTACAGACTACTACTTTTTCCAGAATTTGGATAACTTCTTGGCGGGAAATAAAATCATTACCCGACAGGCAGTACAAAATGCCTTTGAAGAATTTGCTGCCTCCCGTACAGCTGATTTTTTTAAGAAGGGCATCAATAAACTGCCACTGCGTTGGCAAAGATGCATTGATTGCATGGGTGATTATTTCAATTAATACAATTAAAAAATACATGAAAAAAATTCGTTTAATTTTTTTCATACAAAACGGCATTTTCATAGGTAAAGACCTATTATAATATTAATATAGTGTGGAAGTGTGGATTTAACTAGGTGTTTAATTAAAACTTTTAACTGACAACATCATCACTCGCAACCGGAACGGAAACTGCAACACTGTTACCTCCAAACACGTTATTATGTACAAATCATGCATATCATTTATCAACGTAATTTGGCCCGGGTCACCCGGATGGCAAAATTACCCGCCATGTAGCACCTATTAAGAGCGTTAAGCCAATCACTCTGCGTCATATTATATGAATTGTATAATGTGACGCATTCTAGTTAATATGGCAGTCGTATGTTCTAGAAATTTCGCGCTGTTTTATTTCTTTTATAATGTTGTAGTACTTAGGAATGTGTGGGAATGAAGTAAAATAAATACCGTCGACTTATTAAGTCCTTTCATAAATGGACAAAATTCATCATTGTGGTCGGCGCAACATGTCTTTTTCGTCCATACTTCTCTATTAGTCGTCTTCTCGGTAGAAACCCCTTTTCTAACCATATCATCATTCAAAGAGTCATCCATCGTATCTTTGATCTTCCCGTACTCTTATAGCATATTAATGTAACACATTCATACTCAAAACGTTCCACGCGACATTTTTCTCATTCCTCCGTGTCACACGCCCATACCATGAACGGACGAAAGTATTTTTCATAAATCGCACTCTCTCTTTTGTTCTCTATCTGAAGACAGCGGAGGAATTCTTATCCAATCCATTTTCATAACTTTTAAGTGGTAAACTAATTATTTAGGTACAGACGCCACCAGGTCAAGCCACCCGAAACTGTCAATTTTTCCCAATGAACCTTGAACCTAATGCTCTAGAAATAAAGTCGAAAATCTATCAAAGAAATCTGACAGATTGTAGTAGCTTGATGTGTTGGCGTCTGTACATCGGCGCAAATACTGTCCCATTATCTATGGGTAATTCCAATTTTAATCCGTTTGGGGTCGAATCGCTAGGGTCATGGTGCCCAAGTGCTCATCGCTTTTTTAAGAAATTTTCTCACCGACTAGTCGACACTTCACGTGACCAGAGAGAGAGCTCGTTCTTTGACCAATGAATTGCATTGCCAATCAACGTGGCAATGCTGCCGGTCTTCTGGGCACGTTACTGGCGGACGAGAACTTCGACGCCTAAGTGTCCTTTTGTTTTTGTATTTATTTGTATAGTAAGCTAGTAACGCTTTCTAATTGATATTATATATTAAATAAACTAAATTTATGAGAACTATAACTACGAGCATATAATAATTATTTTAATGCATTTAACCAATCAATTACCGTAATTACAGACACAATTAAAAAACTATTGTGTGGATACCAAATGTGGTATCTCAGGGACTTAGAGGTTAAAATAAATCCACATCCACACTATCCATACTTCCATACTAATATACTAATATATACTAATTACTAATATTACTAATTACTAATTTACTAATTTTACTAATATTTTACTAATTACTAATTTACTAATATTACTAATAATATTATAATTGACTGGCCTGTTAGTCTAGTGGTTAGTGACCCTGACTCCTAAGACTGAGGTCGTGGGTTCGATTCCCACCCAGGACAAATCTTTGTGTGATGAGCACGATCATTTGTTCTGTGTCTGGGTGTTATTTATCTATAATATGTATGTATTTAGAAATATATAAGTATGTTTATCAGTTATCTGGTTGCCATAGTACAGGCTCTGCCTAGTTTGGGATCAGATAACGTTGTGTTGGTTGTCCTAAGATATTTATTATTTATTTATTAATGCAAAAGTAACTCTGTCTGTCTGTCGGTCTGTCTGTCTGTCTGTCTCGCTTTCCTGCTAAAACTACTGAACCGATTTAAATGAAATTTGGTACAAAGATAGTTTAGAGCCTGAGAAAGGACATAGGCTATTTTTTATCCCGGTAGTATGTTCCCGCGGGATAATTTCCGACCTCCACGCGGGCGAAGCCGCTGGCAAAAGCTAGTTTAACATAAAAATCAAGAAAACAAAAACAATATCCTTCTAATTAAAAATAATATTCAACAGCACCCGTGTTAATTCAAGAATTATTATAAAAAGCTTGCCACAAAATTGCTTCGGATAATCCTGCGCCATTTTGTATTAAAACATCCCACCGAGGTCCCCAATGTAAGAAGGCTTTGCCTTTGCATTTCTACGTTTACACAGA
Organism: Aporophyla lueneburgensis; assembly: GCA_932294355.1. Lineage (NCBI taxonomy): Eukaryota > Metazoa > Arthropoda > Insecta > Lepidoptera > Noctuidae > Aporophyla > Aporophyla lueneburgensis. The sequence continues at coordinate 8,490,088 of OW028748.1, read as the reverse complement.
AATATACCTTATATATTATTCGTTTTCGCGGGAAAAAGAGGAAAATATTAGCGGGTAGCCGTGCTACCCACGTGTATTGATTCACCATGGTAACTTCAGAAATGTTTTAAGAATCCTTTGTAAATTGTAGGTCATTTAATTTTTCCAGACACGTGTATTCAAACAAGCATTTCTATCGCGATTTTATCATTTGGGACTCGATAATTTTCCCTCCAAGTTCCAGATGATTTTTTTACAGAATAGATAATAGTACCGATTTAACGACAGATAAATTAAGCATTTCTACTGCGGTTGAGACCCCAAAGTAGTGGTCACCCATTTTAGGAAACCCAAGATTGATGGATGAATAATTCGATATTTTATGCTGGAAGTTTCAATATCGATTAATTCGGGAATAAGCTAGAATAAGGCATATGTGTGTGGAAACGCCGATAAGGGATGCTCTCAAAGGACATATAGTGATCTTATTGGTGATTTTCTTCAGAAACGTCAGGTGCGTAGTAGTCGCAACCGGGTTTATGAGCAGATGTAAGAACGTAAACGAGACAAAACAAGTATGTAAGGATTGTACCAGGGTGCCGTTTTGTAGTTTTTGTGCCTACGGGAAGAAGGCTTGTGTTTATCAACGCTACCTCAAAAAAAATTTTATGCATGAATGTATCCAATCCAAAATTTCGTTCAATATCTAAAACCCTGTTTCTAGGTGAAAGACTCAGCAATGCAATCCAACGTAGCAATATTGCCAGCCCTTTGGTTCTCTCCAGTTGATAGCGATGTGGAATTTTATTTGAGGCCAAATGAGTCCTTGCCTTTTTAAATTTACTTGTTTATGACATATTTTACTCTTAGCTGTATATTTTATTTCATGTCATTGGCTTCAATAAAATAAAAAAATATTTGGTCTGTAATGATAAAGACTGACCTGATTAAATCTAGCAGTGTATCTGACGTCAGAGTATCCTTGATGTTCAGTTTGGTGGCGTTAGGCTGAGTGTAGGCCTCCGGATCCTTGCCCGGCTTGATGGTGGTGACCAAGGCTATGCCAAGCATCACAGCACATACCGTCGTGGTCATGTAGTAGATAATCGCGCGAAGACCAACCCTGGAAAGAATAAGGAGTTAGTTGCAGGTAAGAGCAAGAGAATTTGTGTCAAACCCAAGGCACTCTAGTGAGGAGGCTTTGCCCAGCAATGGATCATTAAAAGCTAGCTGAAATAATTTAGTATAAAAAAGGAGTAGTATGTCAGGATATCCCAATTCCAGCCAAGAAACCCAAGCCAACCTCACCTGCACGTGGTAAACTCTGCATTCGAAAAACAAAACCCTGGCGATTCAAAGAACCCAGTGGACTTCTATTGGCTGATTTGATAATGTGTACAATTACCGCACGCTCATGAAAGACGACTTGGATTGGCCCGAGAAGGCAACCTTTACCCAGAAGTAGGACAATACAGGTCAATCTTAAGAAATAGTGGTAGTAATGTAGAGACGTTACAAATCTTTGCAAATTTAAATATCCTTATTACACTTTTTCTGTTTGACGAAGAAGTACAGTTGACGGGAACCTGGCCAAGTATCCACGAACACAACTACATTTTAAGTGGCCTCGCATACAGAATGGTAACTAATCTTGACATCACTCTACTACGTGTAAATGGCTAAAACCATATCTATAGTACAGTCACACAAAAACATTATTACTTAACAAATAAAAACCAACTCACTTGCCAGATAAACTCAAATCCAGGGAGCCAATGGCGGAAACAATACTGGACACCAGCAGTGGCACTATAAGGGACTTCAGCATCCTAAGGAACAGCTCTCCGGGGTACTGGAAGTACATGACGTCACGACGGGACCACTCCTGGCCTGAGGCCCGGAGGCCGCAGCCCAGGATGGTGCCCGAGACGACGCCGATGATAGTCAGCAGCGTCAGGAGGTTGTTGCACACGAACGACGCGCAACGGTTTCTTCGGATTTGGAGCGGCATGGTTGTTGGTTCTTGTTTCTGGGGACAGAAGAAAATATATAAGGTTTTAGTATTTACATGGCTGATGGACGTGTTAAGTGGTTCAATACTGTGTTAGCATCACGTTATCTCACTTGAAAATAACCGAAACTTAGATTTTTATCCAAAATATAACCTACTGGATAAGCCAGATATAGCAATCTTCACAGAAGGGAGTTCACGACAACTTTTTTTATTGTTTTGGTTGTTTGTTCAGGGTGGGAAATCATCAAATGACGTCTATCGCTCTAAGTTGGAGCGGAAGGGCGTATCACACTTTTACTGACTAAAACACACTCGTGTTCCTTCAGTTGCCCATACGCCAAGGCCACGTGCGCGCGAGCGAGCATGGAGCGCCTCCCCACAGACAATGGCTCATCTTCAATCCTGCACCACATGCCCTGTCATCTGTGCATTTGATGATCTTATTGCTGGGTCAGTGAGCGAAGTTTACGCAGCTGAATTTTAGGTCAAATCTTGTTGAACTTTTTAGCCATCGATAAAAGAATTTCATAGGTTAACACTCACTTATCTTGCGTTCAAAATACACGACAAACGGTTAGCTTCATTACCATACCAGTTATTTAGCTCAAAACAGTAATTAGTTGTTAAACTTGGTCTAGACTAGACTATCAGAGATTCCTGGGAATGTCCGGCGAGAAGATTCACCATCAATCATAACAATTATACGCTGATAAAATGATGAGACAATGCCCAGCGCTCTCGATAGAATCGGGTCGGGTAGGGGGGCTACATTCAAGATTGATGTGGGATATTTCATTTTAATGATTATACGTTTTGCGGGCCGTCCCCCTTGACTGGACTGCAATTCAAGTCTTTGGGCACTTTAGTCGCCTCATCATTATCATTATAATTTCGGCCGAATGACGTCCATTGCTGGACAAAGACCTCCCCCAATTTGGGGGGTTTGTCGTCATCGCCACGCTTGGCAGGTGGGTTGGCGATCGCAGTAAAATACATAGAGAACGCTGCTGCCTATTCTCTATTAAGTCTCTTAGTTACCTTTTTCAACACCCACGAGAAAAAATGGGATGGTGCTATTATTTACGTCTGGCACCACACGGAACCATCAAATTTAATCTTAAACCTAGACAATATTGACGATATAACAGTTAATCCCTACAAAGTACCTTTCCTTATTCGGTCATGTTGGTCAGAAGAAATTTAATGTTGAAAATTCTGGAAATTTCCTGTTTTTACTTAGCAAACGGAACAATAGAAATGGTTAAGTCCCCAAATTAAACGTTTGGTGGCATTTGTGATGACGTTTATCAAGAAGCAGGTTTTACTAATGAACTAACTAAAACACTAAGAAATTGTGAAAAGTGAGCATTTAGGGGTACTGTATCCTCAGTCTAATTTAAGGAAACGAATTATAATACTAGTACTAATTGGGACTAATATAGGGATTGTTTCGTTGTCTAGTCGCAAGCGTTACTGCTGACCATGAGGTCTGTGTTCGATGCTTAGGTCCGGAAAAGCAGTCTCCGTAGTAGCTCGAAGTCTGGATTTGTGCCCGGTTAAAGGCAAAAGGCTCGCCCTCTATTACATGGGACTTAAACATAACAGGTGCGGGTGTTCTAGAAATACACCTCTATCCAACTCTTCGGGGAAACAAGGCATACTATTCTGTTATGTGTACTAACTAATCAAAACTAGAACGTATCCTGATGAGACAGTATGTCTGGTCACGCTAATGTGACCGCGCAGCGTTCCTCAGTTAATATTAGGAGTAGCACTTGGCAGAGCACGTCGAACTATTGTAGTCGCGGCCGACCACGTGCTCTCATGGCACTAAACCAATTGATGCACAAGTGTGTATACGATGAGCAATCACAACTCACATTCACAGACCTTAACGTATGCTTTCCCTAAGGATAGGGCAGAACTATGTTGGACAAACATATTGAAAATTGAATGGAAAAAAATAAGTTCAAAAACTCAAACCAGACTACTGAAAAAATGCTCCGATAAAGTTTTAAATAGCAAATATATTCTCAGCTGAAAACCATGAACGTATGCCACTGTTCCTTTTCTTTAGTTGGTGACTTTATATCCTCTAAAGGGGCCCTATTAAGTTTAATGTGACGTCACATTGCCTCTACCTACCAGCGAACGCTCAAGACGCTTCCGATACCTCAATTGTTAAATTGTAATTTCTATTTTTTTATGTTTGGGTGGCTTTCAGAGAAGTAGTAGTGAGGGAATTCACGATAAACCATTCCACAAAGAGCAATGGAGTATACGAGTTATAAACTATTTAATGAATTATGTAAGTAATTAACTAATTCTAAAATTACCTAAGTATAGTATTTAACTACATAGGCAGAAATGCACGCACTAACACTATTAGAATTCAACAGAAGCTACCGTTTTTAGATAAACTGGTACCAATAGACGCCCAGCAGCTTGCAAACCAATTGATTGAAGGGTGTTAATTTTTTACAGTTCTATTAAATTAAATGCGCGAATCATGTAGGAATTACTTTGGTAAATTGTGCAAGCGTGCGGAACATGGAGAAGATTTGTCAGTCGAGAACGTCGAGGTGCAACATTCAGAGACAGTTTAGAAAGAAGTTCAGGACAATCCTTGATTGTGCTGTCTTCACTAAGAACCGTATGTCAGATATATTTCTCCGAGTTATAAGAGTAAGTGGAATCGAGCACATCGTTAATTGTAACTCAGTTAAGAGATTTGAAAGTAACCTAATCGTGAATTCCCTTTAGATTCGTTCCAAACTGTATGAATGCACTGCATAATTCGGATTCCAAATGTAACTACGATATTCGAGATGACTGCGGACAAAAGCACAATACAGATTTTTTAAGGTTTTCATTTTATTAAACGAACTGGCATTACGTATAACGAACCCAGGGCTTTGAATACTTTTTTGGTGATATAGTCGACATGACACTCAAAAGTGAGCTTACTGTCCAGCAGAATTCTGGTCTTTCGTTAAGACCAAAAATTCAAAGTCTAGCTCAATACCATCAGAAGTAGCATGGAATGACTCAGTAGCTACGACAGGTGATGACATTTGCAAACTTTTTGCCGCTCATTTCTCATCAACATTCTCTGCTGCTAGCAGCAATACTAGAGCAGCAACAGATTGCCTATCATTTCCTCAGTTTGTACTGAATAAAGTAGCGTTTACTGAGAGGGAAGTTCTGAAAGCACTAAACAGGATTGATGTTACCAAGGGTGCCGGTCCGGACAGGTTGCCACCGCTCTTCCTAAAAAATGTGCTCGGAATTTGGTATATCCCCTTACCTTCATTTTTAATAAATCACTCGAGACATCTACATTTCCCACGGAATGGAAAAAAGCTAACGTGATTCCTATACTCAAAAAGGGTGATTGCTCCGACGCAAAAAATTACCGACCAATCTCTATCCTGTCAATTTTCTCCAGACTTTTTGAGTCAATGATATGCCCTATATTAACATCCTATGTTAAAACACAACTTTCCCCTCAACAGCATGGTTTCTGCAGCAACAAATCCACTGTCACTAATTTGGTATCATACATCGACGAAATCTGTATGGGCGTTGACTCTGGACAACGAATCGACGCTCTGTATACCGACTTCAGCAGCGCTTTTGATAAGGTCAACCATGAAATCCTCCTGTTGAAACTGCATGGTTTTGGCATACACGGGCCCCTGCTAGAGTGGTTTAGATCGTATTTATGCGAGCGAACACAAAGAGTGGTGGTAAACGGCTATGTATCCCCGGAATATATTGTAACCTCAGGTGTTCCTCAAGGATCGCACACTGGCCCAATTCTCTTCATTGCGTTTATAAATGACATAGTAAATTGCATCAAACACAGCCAATGTTCCTTATTTGCCGATGACCTCAAAATCTATCGTCAAATAAGAACTCAAGAGGACATTGCGCTGCTTCAAACTGATCTGAACTCAATACAGAGCTGGTGTGTGGTGAATGGGATGGTTCTAAATGCCAATAAATGTTTTCACATAACATTTACGCGGAAAAAGCATCCCATACCATCAACTTACTCCCTCAATGGGACGTCATTACAAGAAGTGAAAAATATACGCGATTTAGGTGTAGTGCTTAGCAGCGATCTCTCATTTACCACACACATAAACAATGTCATTGGGAAGGCAATGAGGATGGTTGGGTTTATCAACAGAATTGGCAAAGAATTTAAGGGAACCTTGGCATTAAAAGTGCTCTATAACACCTTTGCGCGGAGCGTATTGGAATATGCATCTCCCGTCTGGAGTCCAGCTTATAACATTCATAAAGACCGTATCGAGCGTGTTCAAAAAAAAATGACGAGGTGCTTGCGGTTTAAAGACCAAAAATGTCCTTACAGAGCCGATTACGCAGAACGGCTAAGTTACTTTAAGTTAGACTCATTGGAGCAACGCAGGGTTCTAAATGATCTAACAACACTGTATAAAGTTGTAAACGGGATAACATCGACTCCAGATCTCCTTAGCAAAATCAACCTAGTTGTACCTCGTCACTATCATCTCCGTTCCAAGCGTACCACTAAGACGTTTGCCACTAAACCGTGTCGCACAAACCTGGGCCAGCATGCACCCTTAAACAGAATGTTGCTTTTTTACAACAGTGCATGTTCAGTCGACAGCAAAATTGACATTTTCCTCGATAGTCTGCCAATATTTAAAGCTAAAGTAAATAAAATTCACCTATAATCAGCTGCCTACACAAGTCATTAATACTTATTTAAATTCAATCATGTAATTTTAATTTAATCGTTTTGACATTTAATTTAATAATGTATTCAAATTTTAATTTTAATAATATCTTAATTTCATTTAATTTAATTAGAGTTAGAAACCATATTTGTATTTTATTCTTATCATTTATATTATCTTTGTTATTTTATTAGATATGCAGTTTTTGTTATGTGTGCATTTTTAATTTAATTTTATGGTTGCATTGTTTTCGTGTAATGTGACGATATCTATTATTTTATTTTATAATTTAATCTTATTTGTAATATTTTGGAATTTAATAATGTAATCGAAGAATTTAATCACCTTGTAATATGAATGTTGTGCATGCCTATAAGTGATGTATTTACACAGGACTAAAATTCGACATCACATTATATTAATATCACTGTAAATATGTCGTTGGTGTGCCTTGATTAATAAATAAATAAATAAAAGAATTCCAAGATATCTGGTAACATGAGTTCCGTATAAAAGTTGTTTTGCAATTCGTAATAACAGATGATTGATAAGTTGTTCCGGGTGAAGGTGAATACCTAGTTTATTTATCCTAAAATAACTTACTAATTTAAAAACGTCTGCCTGCAAAAGTCTATCGTCATTTAAATTTTTAAGTGGTGTATAGATCGTCATGTCTTCTGCAAACATTAGGTGCTAAGAATGTTTAAAACACTCGCTGATGTCATTAATAATAAACCGGCCAAGTGCGAGTCGGACCCGCGCACCGAGGGTTCCGTACAAACCTGTAGGTATTCTCGGTTTAAAAATAAATGTTTTTTTTTTAATTTTATATTTCAGTTGATTGAATGTAAGGTAAATTGCGGTTTGCGAGTTATGACGTTTTAAAAAAAAACTACTCATTCGATCTCGTTCAAACCAATTTTCGGTGGTAGTTTACACGGTAATGTACATCATATATTTTTTTTAGTTTTATCATTCTCTTATTTTAGAAGTTACGGGGGGGGGGGGGGGGACGGACACATTTTACCACTTTGGAAGTGTCTCTCGCGCAAACTATTCAGTTTAGAAAAAAATGATAATAGAAACCTCATTACCATTTTTGAAGACCTATTCATACATACCCCACACGTATGGGTTTGATGAAAAACAAATTTTTGAGTTTCAGTTCTATGTATGGGAAACCCCAAAATTTATTGTTTTTTTTTCTATTTTAGTGTCAAAATCTTAATGCAATTCACAGAATATATCTACTTACCAAGTTTCAACAGCATAGCTCTTATAGTTTCGGAAAAAAGTGGCTGTGTCATACGGACGGACGGACAGACAGACAGACATGACGAATCTATAAGGGTTCCGTTTTTTGCCATTTGGTAACGGAACCCTAAAAAGTACAAATATTAACGCTGCCGTCCTTACGAAAAGTGCAATAACTAGGTTAAACCTGATTTCGAGAAAAACACATGTAAAGATTTTATTTTTGTTTTGTTTGTATCTAAAATACTAATTAGGCTTAGTATTAAAACCGGCTACGTCATAGATACGTAAAAATTGTCTAAAAAGAATATATAGATCTTGTTCTGCAAATTCCGAATATGTACTTATCTCAGTTCGCGCCAAAACTCGAGTTATTGCACTTTTCGTAAGGACGGCAGAACGGCCCTAGTAAGGAGCCCTGCAGTACACCAGAGTGGATGGTTGATCAGGAGGACAAATAGCCAGTGAGATCTAGTGCTTGTGCCCTATTTTACACATTAGACGAGAACCATCTATATACATAGGTCTCCCCTAATGCCCAAGTCTCGAACCTTCCTCAGTAGAACGTCATGATAGATCCTATCGAACGCCTTGCCATAATCAGTATAGATTCCGTCGATCTGGGATCCATTATCCATGTGCTCTAAAATATAATCTGTGAACAAACCAGATGGAATGTGATATCGACAAATTCGCTCATTAAAAAAAAGCGAACATAAATATAGGTTTTCGTTTACCAACATAAAAAAATATCTGAGCTACCAGACTCAATATAATAAAGCGGTATATGCGTAATTATATTATTTGTTATTAGGAATAGGTCAGGAACAAACTTTAAATTTAAATTAACAATAATTAAAGTAAAACCTAAATAGTTATTATTTATCTCCAAACTCAATACCCAACACTTTAAGAAACTTTAATTAAACAGGAAAACAGCTCAACTACATTTTTAGCAAGCCAATGAACATATCTATGAAAACAAAACATTCCACCATCTGATACCAAAAAAATCCGAACGTAAATAACACAGCGAGTATGATCCAGTGGAGTTTGGACTGAGGTAAGCGAGAAGGCGCATCCCATGTTTTTCAAACTGCTAACTGACGATTCTTTCATTATTCATTTTAGTTTCAGCGTACCTATTATTTTTAAGTCATAGTAAAGGTAATATTAATTTTAAGCGAAGTAAAAAGCAATGTAGAAAATTGGCGTGAAATAAAGATAGATTGATGTATTGTTTTGCGATTTCCGTTGGCAACGATGAAAGTCTTGGAAGTGGCATCCCGTTTCACAAAGACCGTCATATTTTTCACCCACACAAATTGAAAATTTTGTTCCTTGGCAAGGGATTTAGTTTGTGAGAGTAGTATTTGGTAGTATTAGTTCCCCTCAAAATGGTTGAGTTGGATAGTGCTGATCCATACGTCATGTTCATGAACCTGCGCCGTCTGTAGGGACTGTTTGGTTATTTCTTAACTGCAACAACTTATTTTAATTTCTAAATTGTTATTTTATTATTACTTCAATTGTGGACGCTTTTAATGCACACGTATTTTTACATCGTTCTCACATCGATAATTTCAACATAAATTATGTAACCAACTTTTTGTAAAAAAAATTTGATTGAAAAGAGCGTCCATGCAGTTTCTTGCCCGTTTTTCTCCATAGGTACCTACTACGCTTTGAAATGGGCATATAGCTTCATCTTTCTGACTCACCGCCACTTGACAATTCAAAAGTGCCTGTAATTGGTTTATTTGAAATAAATGCTTTGCGTTTGAGTTTTACCAATTTTTCGGTACTTATTCGTTCGACTACATCAGAAACTTTTGTACTGCTGATTACAACGTACAGAATTTAGTCCTAAAGTATCAATATTTTGATGTCGAAACTTTCATCCGATCACAGCATCCATTTTCGCGTAACGAAGCGCGGGCGCACGTGGGAGCATACGGGACCCCCCGCACGGATGTCGTCGCGGAAATCTTTATTTAGCGGTATCGCTATCAATCCGCGTCCCCCTTCGCTCACACGCACCGACTAACTGACTGCCCTGATCTACCTACCTGATACAACGAGCTATGTCAACTGACTGGAGCGTAGTTTTCATTTAGATTAACTTAACAGAACTTTAAATTTTATATCGTGTCCTCGTTAATGAACAGTCACGAGACTCGCGAGCTGACTTAAGTCACGAGCGCAGCTGAGCTGTTCCACCTCGCAAAGGACAAGGACAAATGTTCGGAGTTGATGAGCAATTATAAATGATTTTATTTACGTAAGTAGGTTTGTACAAACACTTATACACGTAAACGATACTTTTAAAACTAGATAAAGTCGGTGTTTCCTTTCTTACTATTCTGAGAAGAAAGGCTGAAACAAAGTCAGAGGTCCAGATGGTCAACCTTCTTTACCAAAAGAGGCAACAGAAGAAGCACCTACTACACCACCTTTAGAAGACAGTTAATCCATTCGAATACTGCTTTGGATTCGGTATCTTGACACATTTTTTTTTAGAAGACATAATGGTTAAAGAACTTTACCGACACTTTGTGGACTTCAGAAACAAGTAAGGTTGAATCAAGTCGGCCCGAGTTACGAAGAAATTCAATGCTAAGTTGTGCAACGACTCAACAGGGATTTTTGCGAGATTCACCACCTAGGATGTGCCGGATCCGACTACTCTGAGGAGAAAGACCGAAATAAACCCAAAGGTCACAGTCTCATTTGAAGTCCAGACATATTCTTTGTCAGGCCATATGATAACCGTTCGATTAGCCATATGATTAGTGTTTGATGGAATTTTGAGGAAAAGAACTATGCAGATTTGAATGGACCTGTACAGTCAGTGCAAATGCATTACTGGCAAATGCATTTGCACTGACTGCAGCTAAATACAAAGCAGTGTCTATATGAGTTAACCCGATGAAATGTTTATGTAAAGACCATACATATGTATGTAAAAATCATTGATTATTTACTAAGCAACAATAAGATAGTACTAAATTAAGGGGAATACACAAACGCAAACTTTCCGAATGCATGTTAAATAACGTACGTTCGTTATAATAATTGATAATAATTTAAATAACAGGTACATCCGCAAATAATGTCGTCATCACATTAATATTAAGTACACTATGACGTAAGTTTTTGTGGCTTTTTCAGTATATTCCTGAACCATAATTATATAATCCATACTTTTATGTGACTTAAAATACAAAAACAGGTAAATTACAACTTGGATCGTACGGCTATGTAGGTGAACGCAGTGATAATTTTTTTTTAATAATTGGCAAGTTCCATTCCAGTCACTGAAAAAATCTGTGTAACAATTTTTTGTTTGCATTATTGCTTTACCAGCCAATTACCGTAATTACAAACACAATTAAAAAACGATTGTGTCTATACCAAATGTGGTATCTAAGGGACTTAGCGGTTAAATAATTATTTACTTAAACAGAGTAGGTAGGTACGCGTACTCTTACTTCTCATTCGAATCAGAGGGGTACTCACGTCTGCCAGGGTCGCGAGATTTGTTCGAAAGAGATACCGTGGCCCTGGCATATAGGCAACTGAAGGAACACAGGTGGGTTTTAGTCAGTAAAAGTCTGACATGCCCTCCCGCTCCACCCAAGAGCGGAAGACGTTATTTGATGATATCCGAAACAGAAAAAAAAGGGGTACTTACGTAACATGCTATCAGTAGGAATGGCTTTCATTTCAACAGATCAACAACATTCATTGCGTTATTTACGCGGTATTTGAGCACACAAATTCGAACATATGAAACAATGCATTAGCAATATACTTCAAAATGATTTTGATTCTGATTGATAGTGTGCTGTGTAATTAGAGAGCTGTAAGTAAATAAAAAAGTACCGACACAAAGACCGTTGATACAAAACTCTCAGCCTTTCTACGAAATTTGCTTTGAACACAATTGATGGGTTAAGTGGACAAAGGTGTTATCTGACAAACGCAAAAAAAATAATGATTTTTTCAGATAATACCTTCGACTTTTTTGCATGAACAATAGGTTTTAACTGATGATAAATCGATTCATGGATTTAAAACACACCAAATATAATTCGTTACATAGTTACAGACGCTAGCAAAGGTGTTAACTGTCAATCAAGTATATATTTCAGATTTGCAAATGTGTTAACACAAAAATGTCAGAGTTTTGATTTTGTCAGATAACACCTGTGTCCACTTACCCTTCAATTCTATACTGTTGAGTCAGTTGAATGAGTCAACCTATAAGGTGTGTATGTATTCCCATCTCACGTATTAAGTTTTCCGGCGTAAACAAGAATAAGCTGCTAATTTCGCACTTTTAATAATAAAGTGAAATAATTACAAAATTACGATTGTTGGAAAATGCATCGTGTTTGCAAAACTTTAAACGCGATTTTCCAACAATCGTAATTTTATAATTATTTCACTTTATTATTAAAGGTGCGATTTATTCATCGACACGACTAAACGATGGCGGATTACATGTGCCACTTGTTGTTGGTAGGTACTTAGTTATGTAGACTTAGTTAAAATAAGTAAGTTAAAATAAGTACTAATTTATATGACGTAACCATCATCACAGTCACCATTTTTGATATATGCAAGTGCTCGGCTAAACAGATCGATATAATCTACTCATCTCGAAAGCAAAACGGTTACTAGTAGCAACCATTTCACCTTCAACTTACAACTGTGTCATAACGTGCAAAGGTGACAATGACGTATTATTGCAAGAGACTTGGACTTCAAGACCACTTTTTCTTTTTTTGTGGGTGGAATCATCAAATGACGTCTCCCGCTCTTGGGCGGAGTGGGAGGGCGTGTGAGACGGATCCATATTGGCTCACCTAAAGTTCTTTATCCGAAATTGTTCTTCCTAATGATTTGTAATCCGAATGATCACTCTTCCTAAAATTTTTCATCCTAAAGTTTTCATTCATACTATTTGTACTGCTACCGGTGATGTTCATAACACTCATGTTTCCGAAAATTGTAATTAATAATATCATTAATGTAAATATATTTAAACTCTTACTGTTTTTTATCATAACGCTTTTATCCCTAAACATAATTACCATAATATTTTCACTCATACTCAGAAAGAAACATTTACCAAGTGTAATAAAAAATATATGTGGGTAGAAGATGATATTTATAGTTTTAATTTAAAACTACTCAAAAGATATAACATTTATTTGGCCTACCACCTGCGTTGAGATAGGTGGTTGACGGAGCCCCGCTTCGCGGGGCTCCTATTTCTGGGTGGTTTAAAAAAAATAACCACGAAGGCTAAGGCGGGAGCGAAGCGGAGCCGAGCTCCCGCCTTAGCCTTCGTGGTTATTTTTTAGGCCTTCTAACCTAACCTACCCGAGTCGGGGTACTGAGTCGGGGTGTTAACCATAATAACGTTTTTTATATATATTTAAACGTTAGACCTAATGATTTTCGATTAAATTTATACTTAATATTATAAAGCTGAAGAGATTGTTTGTTTGTTATTAAAAAGAAATCTAAACAAAAAAGAAATGACTGAATAATAGTGTAAAAGATGGTTATGTTAAGAAAATATAGGAAAACAAATAAAAGTATAATAGATGCTTATTGCTACTGATATTATGAAGTTGAATGCTTCGGAATTATGAACATTAGAGACAGAGTAGTTAGGAATTGTGATTGTTAGGATGAAAAATGTTAGGAAGAACATTTTTGAATTTCCAATCATCGGAGTTGAAAAATTAGGTGAACTTTGGCACACCCGTGTGAGACTTTTACTGACTAAAACCCACCCGTGTTCCTTCAGTTGCCCATGTGTCAGGGCCACGGTATCCGTTACCGCCGTAATTGTGGCGTGCCCACTTCAAGACCCCTTGATGAAACAATGAAACTCATACGTTTTTTACCCCTTATTTCTCAATAAATTGAATTAGTAACTATGAAACTTTGAGCTATGTTTGCAGCTAGATAAGAGTTGTAATCTAATTGTAATCGCGTGTATCTTAATTTCTTCCTTGCGTGGTTGGGACACTAATTAAATATACACAAAAACTATATTGCTCCGCGTGTGACCGAGTGCAACTGTGTCTATTGGAGTTGGTTCAGTAGATCATCTAGTACCACTATTGTTCCCCACTTTTAAATTTTATCTAAACCTTCTCATATTCTCCTACTCGTAACGTGCAGTTCAGGTGTGTGATAAACTTTTTCCGAAGTCGACTAAACTGTAGTTTTTTCTTGAATGATCGGTGATAGCCGAGCTCTCAAACTATTGAATCATGAATGCTAACTCAAAGTTTCATAGTTACTTTTTCAACCATTATACTAAATGAATCTAAACTTGTATTACAATGAGAAAAAACTTGCTTTTTGGTTTTTGTTTATTTCTTTGTAACAGTTTCACGCAAAAATGGTTTAACGGATTTGGATGAAATTTGGCAAATGGGTAGACCATGACCTGGATTTGGACATACAATACACTTTATCCAGATATTCCCGCGAGGCGCATAATAATACTCACACAAGAACAAAAATCTTTAGAAGAAACCTTGTCCTTTTACTTTTTTTATAAAATCAGAATAATAATAATAATAATAAATCCCGCAGGGCAGCATGTGGCGTGCTGTTGGGCAGTAGCGACCCCACGGACCCTATCTCCTGGGAGAATTCTTGTTCCTCATCTCTGGCTTGCCTTTATTGGCCGGCTGGAGTGAACACTGACGAGGTTCAGAGCTCCCACCTCATTCTTGCCCTAACTGGCTGGCTTGAGTGGAGATTCGCGAGAGCAAAACGTGCTCGGGGAAAGGAAGTATTCCAGTAAGTGCTCGTAGGGACTTGACCATCTTCCGGGCTCTGGGATTGTTCTGAAAGCCGTGGAATACCTCTCCACTTCTCAAGCACCTCAGGAAGTGTTGCCCCCTTGTCGCTGCGTCACTATGTGCCAGCGACGTTTTCCGGGGGCCCATTATTGAGTGTGCAAGTCACCCCCTGCCATTTTATCCATGTATGCAAAACATTGATTAGGCAGGGGCCATAGTCCTTCCATAGTTGCGGTTACCAATCCACTATAGCCACCCAAACCCATAGGCTAATTAGCTTTGTTGCCATATTCTTTAATAGTTCTGCTCCAACCGGGGATTTTCCTTGGGTGCACTTGCATAGGCGCATACAGGGATAATCGTCGGTTGGTGCCCCCTCATCATGTAAAATTGTCTAAGGGGCCTCTGCAAGTTGGCTTCGGCCCCTCGTATGCCTTCCAAAAGACCGGGATCCTAGGGTCCCGAGATATGTTAACATATGAAAATAATAATAATAAATAGTGGCAACACCGTGTTAACTCAACGTCACTCAATTCAATCTGCTACAATATTTAAATAGTAAAAATAATTTTGACCCCATTTCTATAATAGTTTTCAGTTTAAAAGTAAACCTAATCCTATAAAATATAATAAAATAATTAAAAAGAATCTATAAACAGCAAAATGTAACAAACGCAACTAAAAACTGCCGAGTCGGGGGTGACATGACAGATGTCACTCCCGAACAACAATTTCTACATCTGAAAAAACCATGAAATGACGACTTGTTGGAATGTGAGTAAATGTTGACACGGTCAGCTGCGCGGAACGCACGCCCACCACCTCCGGACTCGTCGCTCAGCTCCGCCTTGCCGCCGCCGGTACCCAGCCCCACTGCGGGCGCTGTGACGACACCGGCCGTGGCAGTTGCGTCGAGCTCGAGCGACGAATATTTTTCCCCGCCGACGTCGCCAACACCTGTACGTCGGCAGGGGAGAGGCCGGCCACCGAAGAGCTTGGGACTTAGGGGCCATCCGGCCCCGAGCCGGGTCCCCGCTGCCGGTGGTTGTGTGCAGCGCATGAGATGGACTCAGTCTATGAACGAGAACGTCATGCGCGCATATTACGGGTCTACAGAGGGGGGAACTAACCTCACTGCGTATCGTGGTAGGATGCTGTCTCTGTTCCAGGAACTAGAACCAACCGTCAACGTCTCGGCCCAACGACTATCGGATCAAGTGCGAGTTATCCAACGAAATCACAGGTTGGACGATACTGCACTTGAACGGCTGCGCTCAGAAGTACTGAGCAACTATATCGTCTCGACTCCGACACAAACCGCGGCACAAGGCTCATCGATTAATGCAATTTCGCCGCGGTCCCACCATGTTGAAGAAGAGGATGATATGGTTGCCACAGTAAGTAGCCAGTGCAACAACCGACTGAGGAGCGCTCTGGAGGATGCGCTTCGCGAGTATAGGTCAACCCCAACCGAACTTAGACCCCGACTACCACGGTTGCCTATGCACAAGAAAAATAGGGCGCTGGTGTGTGCCTTGGACTCGCAGCTTAAAAATTTATTCGAGAGCAGCGAGAATCTCGTCGATACACACTCGATTCTGTATTGCGCGGCTGTTGCGGCATGTCGTTTAGCTAACGTCAAGTTCCCAAGCTGTGACGGAGCTACTCGACCAATGCCAACCGTACCAGCCTGGCAATGCAGGATCGAGCGTCGTATCGATGGGGCCAGGGTACTCATCGGCAAACTTTACTGCTTCAGGGAGGTCAATACACGACCACGAGTGATGCGCTTTGTAAGGCGGGCATTCTCGGGGACTGGAATCAGTCCTCCAGAATATATGTCCCGTGTTACGGAGCGCATCGACTTCCTGA
The DNA here is from genome assembly GCA_932294355.1 of Aporophyla lueneburgensis. Classification (NCBI taxonomy): domain Eukaryota; kingdom Metazoa; phylum Arthropoda; class Insecta; order Lepidoptera; family Noctuidae; genus Aporophyla; species Aporophyla lueneburgensis. The sequence goes on along the minus strand of OW028748.1, from coordinate 8,473,403 downwards.
AGCAGAAAGTCTGTGCATGGGCAAGCCGTATTCGGCGGTATAAACGGCGGGTTGACCGATACAAGCAGAATCGTATGTTCCAGAGCGATGAGAGGTGGGTATATCGAGCTTGGGAGCGACCCGAACAAAATGTGACGGACGTGTGCTGCCCGGATGATGCTACCACGAGTGCATTCTGGCGCAGCATTTGGTCAGTGCCCGTCTGTCACGTTGAGGCTGACTGGATGCAAGATGTCAAGCGAGTGTGTGACACAATACCAGAAATGGAGCCGGTACAAATTACGCCAACAGATGTAGCCAGAGCAGTCCGTCCGTTACCGAATTGGAAATCACCGGGACCGGACGGACTGCACAACTTCTGGTTAAAATGGCTCACCAGTTCACACAGTCGCCTGGCATCTCATTTCCAGTCATCCTTAGAGTCTGGGTCGCTACCGCAGTTTCTAACAACAGGCGTTACCCACCTTCTCTATAAGTCAGGTAGTACCGCGGAACCTAAGAATTATAGACCGATCACATGTTTGTCGACGGTTTATAAACTTCTTACATCCATTTTGAGAGCGAAAATTAGTTCACACATTGATAATAATTCCATTATGTCTGCGTCTCAAAATGGATGTAGGAACGGGTCCCGTGGTACTAAGGAGCTATTCCTCATCGACATGGCCATAAGCCAACAGGTTCGTCGATCCCGCAAGGATCTGTCAACATGCTGGATAGACTATAAGAAGGCCTACGACTCGGTGCCACATACATGGCTCAGGAGGGTGCTGGAGTTGTACAAGGTTGATGCAACTCTACGCACCTTCCTAGAGTCGTGCATGGGGCAATGGAGTACAGTCCTTCGCTATCCGGGATGTCCACAGATCCAGCGAAATGATGAGCCTGTATGGATTAAGCGGGGAATATTTCAGGGCGAAAGTTTGAGTCCACTTTGGTTTTGCTTAGCCCTGAATCCTCTAAGCACACTGCTGGAGAATTCAGGTCTAGGCTATCGGCTGAGGAGAGGTGGTCAGGTTATATCTCACCTCCTCTACATGGATGACCTAAAACTCTTTGCCCCCAACAAACTACAACTGATGGAGCTACTGAAGGTAACTGAAACTTTTAGTAGCGCCATCAGGATGGAGTTTGGTGTGGATAAATGTGCAGTCATGCATGTAAAGCGAGGTGAGGTTATGGAATCCGAAGGAATCCAACTTTCGGATTCCGTATACCTAAGATCCCTTTCCTCATCCGAAAGCTATAAGTATTTGGGTATGTCGGAAGTGTTAGGCATCAACGATGCTGACATGAAGCAATCGTTGAAGGAGTGCTTCTTTGGTCGCCTGAAGAAGGTATTAATTAGTCTTCTTTCAGGCGGAAACAAGGTGCGCGCCTTCAACGGTTGGGTCATGCCGGTTTTGATGTACTCTTTCGGCATACTCAAATGGACTCAAACAGAACTCGACGCCCTGGATAGGAGGGTCCGTACAATGCTGACCGCAAACCGGATGCATCACCCACGATCATCGGTGATGAGACTGTACATCCCGCGGAAGTGCGGGGGTCGAGGCTTTTTAAATGCAAAGACCCTCCACAACCGCGAGGTGTGCAATCTCAGGGAGTATTTTTAAAAGCCGAAGTGGGTATGCACCGTGATGTGGTCGCAGTGGACAAGGGGCTCACCCCGCTCTCCATGGCTAAAGAGAACTGGCGCAAACCTGTAGTACTTACTACCGATGACCGCAAGGAAGTAGGGCGAAACAAGGAGCTTTTTTTTTTTTTTTTTTTTTTTTTTCAGGATGGGATATCATCAAATGACTTCTCCCGCTCTGGGCGGAGCGGGAGGGCGTGTCAGACTTTTACTGACTAAAACCCACCCGTGTTCCATCAGTTGCCCATGTGCCAGGGTCACGGTATCTCTTTCGAAAAATCACGCGACCCCGGCAGGCATCGGTCCTAGTAGACCCCTACACTGCTGCTGACATCTCTTTGAGGCGCGCGTGGAACACTGCGCGCCGTCTACCCGAGCCTGGTCCTTACCGGGCGGCGAGCTACCCATTGCTCGCCACCCGCAAGCTCGCGCCTACGGTGGCCGGGAGTCCGCTATTGACTCCCGACGCCCGGGGCGTCTCCTCCTGCGGCGGCTAGGGACGTGAGGGCGCAGAGACTGCCACTCCCTCACGCGTCCCGCCTCCTCCTTCGCGAGCATTACTGCTTCGCAGAAGGAGGTGACGGCTTCCCATTCCCTCTCGCTCACGGAGGAGCTTCACGGGCGCTTCTACCGGGCTCTTCATGAGCCCAGTGTAGATTTCTTAGCGTCCGTATCCTGGTTACGTTTTGGTGACCTATTCGGGGAAACTGAAGGTTTCGTCTGTGCAATTATGGACGAAGATATCTTGACGAATAACTACCGGAGACATATTATGAAGGACGGGACGGTTGACGTGTGTCGGGCATGTCACCATCCGGGTGAGTCCATCAGACATATTATCTCTGGTTGTTCTCGTCTGTCTAACGGCGAATACTTGCACAGGCATAACCAAGTAGCCAGGATTATTCATCAGCAACTTGCTTTGCAATACAAACTAGTGGATTCTGAGGTACCGTATTACAAGTATGTGCCCGACCCAGTTCTCGAAAATGACCATGTCACGTTGTACTGGGATCGGTCTATCATTACTGACAGGACTATTGTCACCAATAAGCCTGATATAGTGGTGATAGACCGGTTAGCGCGCCGCACAATGATAGTCGATGTTACCATTCCGCATGACGGCAACCTCGTAAAAGCTGAGAAAGAGAAACAGATTAAATATCTCGACTTAGCACACGAGGTTGTTGAAATGTGGAATGTTGACTCGGCTGTCATTGTGCCGATTGTCGTATCAGCCAATGGGCTGATGGCCGATACCCTCGACCAACACCTTTCGAGGCTATCGTTAGGCGGTTGGATCAAGAGCCTGATTCAGAAGGCAGTACTCCTTGACACGGCTCGCATTGTGAGGAGGTTTCTGTCTCTGGAGCCCAAACCACCGGTAGCTTGGATCCTGCTCCCGCTACCGATGGACCGCTATTTTTTATATTTTTAAATGTTTTTGTATATTTATTTTGTAAAAATATTTAAAAATGTAACGAAATATGTATTAAAATAAATAAATAATAATAATAATATTCCACAACTATCACACAACGCCATCTAGTCCCAAGCTAAGCAGAGCTTGTGTTATGGGTGTACTAGACAACTGATAAACATACTTATATATTTCTAAATACATACATATTATAGATAAATTACACCCAGACACAGAACAAATGATCGTGTCCTTCACACAAACATTTGTCCTGGGTGGGAATCGAACCCACGACCTCCGGCATAGCAGTCAGGGTCACTAACCACTAGACCAACAGGCCTGCCAGAATATATTTATGTATGATATATCATGAAAATGATCGTCGTTATGCAACTATATGAATATAAAGCTAATTACCAGTCCTTAGTGTGTCAGACTGTATGTTGAACAAAATGTGATTCGCGATCGTAATGCGTGTGGATTTACAGAATTATAGTCATTAAAATCGTCAATACAACCCTCTAAGTCACCTATAATACCATTGAATGATTATTTCATGGAAACGTCCTGACCTGTAAATTGCAAAAAAAAGTAATAACATTTGAATTTCGCTGATTTAGGGCATCCTACTTAAGCTATATACACAGATAGTTTAGAGCCTGAGAAAGGACATTGGCTACTTTTTATCCCGGTAGTACCTATGTTCCCGCGGGATAATTTCCGAACTCCACGCGGGTGAAGCCGCTGGCAAAAGCTAGTGTTTCATATGTAGAAGGTCGGTGGTGGCCACATACCATCTGGTCATTACCGGCAAAAGACGTCACTAAAACTAATTAATGAAAGTAAGTTGGTTTGGTTTCCTAAAGAGTTTTTATTTTTTTGAAACAATGATATCGAACCCCGCTGCCATCATACCCATGATAACCATCACTATGGCCAACATGTAGCGTCCAAAGGTTTCAAGGAAGCTTTAGAGTAATTCCTATAGTTTGATCTTGGATCCAATATTTGTGAGCATATATTTGCATGATCCAAATATTTGGCCCTTGAATCGGGTACATGACCCTTAGCACAATAGGTAGACGCAACGCCTCCGTTCACGCTCGTTTATTTGTCCCAATCTCGTTAAAATTGGGTTCTGTATCTCAAAGGAGACCTACGTGAGATCTTACACCGGTCGAGGGTCCAATTGCTTAGGCCGATTTTATGTGGAATATGATATACTTATTCTTTGTTACTTTGGTTACTAGATAAAAAAAGATAAGTTTATCATTAAAATGGAAAAAGAAGAAAGTGAAGGTATTATTGAAGTAAGTTTGTGATAACGCTTGTCAAAAGATTCATCAGTTCCTTCAGGAATTACTTAGTAGCAGCCCGGAGCTTGCGAGGTAATTGTGTTACAGACTAACAATAGGATGTGCTTTGACTTTGACAGTTCAACAACATTCATTGTGTTATTTACTTAGGTTCACGTTGTTAAGCAGACGAATTTTCTAAACATATAAAGCAATGGATTAATAATATCCTTGAAAATAATTCACATAAAATCAAAAGTCATTTATTCAAACTAGGCTGAGAGTCAGCACTTTTTTAACGTCAAATTTACATAAGACAGTACAAAACGCCCGCTCTTCGACACTTCCTAGTGCTTTAGCTGGGAAGAAGAAGTGGTGCAACAAACTACCTAGATAACATCACGCCTTGTTTCCTCGAAGGGTTGGGCAGAGGTGAACCTATACTACAGTCACATTTCGCTAATTTCGCTAGTTATAGGGAGCGAGGTTATTACCATCAATTGGGTACAAATCCAGCACCCAAAGGCCCTTTGGACCCTTTGAATATTATAGGCATGATGTAAGATTTAAGCCACGGATATCACGGAGATTAGATTTCGATTCCAATAAGTCAGAACTTCCGATTGCTATTACGTATCTGATTTCGACCTCGGTTCCAACACTTTTAAATCGGAGGTTAAAATCGAAGGTCTCACGGGAATTCCGAATATGTATTATTTTATATAAAAAAATATTTTTTATTACATTGTTCTTAAAACACATCCTCTTCTGCCTCTGGCACCGCCTCACACTTCTATTCCGGTTCCGGTTTCAATAAATCAGTTTTTAAAACTCTGATTCCGATTTCAGTTCTCTGTAAACCAACCTCCGGTACATCACCTAGGTACTTAAAATTTTAGTACTATATTAGAATGGCAATAAAACTATTGAATACTCCGTTTATTCAAACAATTCCATTCAGAATCATATAGTTCTAACTGAATATACATGAAACATGATGTAACTACTTACAAAAAAGCGACTCCAGCGCTATATTTCAGCTTAAGTAAAGCCTAATCCTCACTTGTCCCGTTTTTACTTCTCTACACAAGAAGCTGATGTCGACCTGTATTTTGAGCGGGATTTGCAGCTAATAACTCCGACTTACGTTAAAAAACGTTGCAAAAGGCATGTACCTGCCTTTTGCAAGAGGATGGTATTATTCATATGAAGTAAGAGAGAGAAATACGAGATAAAAGATCTTTGGAAAGTTATTTAGAGCTTTTACATAACGTGAAGTTATTTAATAACATCTGCCGTTCGATGAGCAATCACCGCGTTTACATTGCTGAAAATCGAATCAATACGTCTTTTCTTGACTGGCCTGTTAGTCTAGTGGTTAGTGACCCTGACTGCTAAGGCTGAGGTCGTAGGTTCGATTCCCATCCAGGACAAATCTTTGTGTGATGAGCACAATCATTTTTTCTGTGTCTAGGTGTTATTTATCTATAATATGTATGTATTTAGAAAATATATAAGTATGTTTATCAGTTGTCTGGTTGCCATAGTTACAGGTTCTGCCTAGTTTGAGATCAGATATCGTTGTGTTTGTTGTCCTAAGATATATATATATATATACCTAGCTACAAGTGACGACGATACAAACTGATTTCCATCGACTTACCGATCTACCATACATTAGTAATAAAAACTTGTGTGCAACGAAAAGTAAATCTTCCTCACAATATTCTCTGATTCCAACTTCGTATCAGTGAACGCCTTTATCTTCTGAAGAAATTTCAAGCCTGCATCACGCAGTTAGTGTTTTTTGGAATGGATTACCCCGGCCATAATTGCACTCCTCACCACTGCTAGCTACTTATCCTCTGACTAGCTGAGGAATAGTTATACCTTCTCCACACATATACTTCACAGATATCTGCTATCAGTCTAGAAGAGAACTGCAAAAAAGGCGGACCCCATATGTCAAAGGGCGTAGCTTCAAATATTTTCGCTAAGCTTCGATCTCACATAAGATGAACGCAGTAAAAATTATTATAAACAAAAGACTAAAATAAAAATTGGTTTGTCCTGCCTTTCCTGGAAGTCTTTAAATAGTCTTCGATCTCAGGTAGGCCGAAGCAAAGAAATTCATAGGAGCGGAGACGTCCTGGAGTATAAATGTGGTGTTATCCCACAAACAATGCGGCACTTAATATCGTATCCAGCGTGTCCTGTTGTCTGCACGCTACAGGACCTGATGGACGCTACTTGTCAAACTCATAAGCAAATTCTGAGCTGACTGCAAATAGATTGCTATCGTCAAGCTAAGAAGTATGACCTAAAATGGTAATACCTCTAGTTACATATTTTTACACTGACAATTTCTGAATACGACGCTACTCAATTTACAACGCTATCGTGTTTCGTCAAATAAATTGGCACTTCCTAACAAAGTCATCCCATGTAGAGTAGAAAATAGCTTGTTTACACTTTATATATATATATATAAATACATATTACTTTATTTCAGATTAAATAATCCATATTTGTGTTAGTAAGTACTTAACAACTATGTTAGTAAAGCGCAAATAAAAATAAAGAAAAATTCAATCAAATCAATTAGACACGTGGAGTGCAATCCAGTGTCTAATAAAAGGACCGTCTAACCGGTCTGCTATTACTTTTAGAATGCTGTTGGAGCTTGTTCGGATACGGTGCATTATGGAGGTCGCTCGCTTTCTCATGATGGCATGAAAACCATCAGTCCGAGCTTCCATAAACATGCCAGATGCACTACAGCATCTTGGAAGCCCCAACAACATTCTAAAAGCATTGTTGTCTCTCTACTTAAGCTCGTACGTAAAATGCGCAGATTTTCGCATTGTTGGATACATAACCACATAACACAAATTAGAAAAAAAATGTATTGTCAAATATTCTAAGAAAAGACTTATTCAAAAATATTTAATGAAAACAAGATTCCTACCAAGATACATAGATAAAGGTGAAGCTAAAAAACGCGTGTTCAAAAAAAAACATCACGACATCGAAACCGCAAAACAGAGCTCAAAAAAATATTTTCCCGCATAATTTTTAAAATTTTAAGCATATTTAATGTTATGATAATATAGGGAGCTAGCTTCTGCCCGCGACTTCGCCCGCGTTAAACTTCTTGCTACCCCGACCCTGCCCGTCGAATCGATTCGCCCGTGCGCTCGCAACGGAAGCTTTCAAATGAAAAGATACATTTTCCCCGTTTTTGTAAAAAATTTTCATTGCTGCTTCGCTCCTATTGGTCGTAGCATGATGTTATATAGCCTATTCTTATAGCCTTCCTCGATAAATGGGCTACCCAACAGTAAACGATTTTTTCAATTCCTATCAGTAATTCCTGAGATTATAGCGTTCAAACAAACTCTTCAGCTTTATAATATTAGTATAGATTTAATTAAAAGGGAAGTACCTCAAAATTATTCCAATGAGGCGTACATTTATTTTTTAAATTATTAAAAATTGCAAAATTTGGTAGTTATTCGATTCAACTAACATCAAACGTAACCTATCGCTATTTTGAATCTTATTTCTGCCACGATACGCGAAATGTAATCAAACAAACAAAGTCACTGGATGGAGTACGGTTAATATTAGACATGTTTTAAAAGGGTCCACCCTTTATGGCAGAATTTTTTTCGTCATAATATTATTTTGCATAACAGCGGATGGCATAAACTTCATTTCGCAGAAAATCGTTTAGCATACACTCATTTATCATACATTCACAACGCATAATTTTATAAGTCAGAATCATCTTTAGGCATAAATTTTATTCCATAATAATTAAAAAGTAGAACCATCATATCGCAGAAAGTTCGCAGTCAGAATCGTCTCCTGGCATAATTTCATATCGATAGTTATTAAAAGGCAGAACTATCATATCTCAGAAACTTTAAACTTAGAATCATCTTTTGGCATACATTTCATATCGAAGAAGCATGCAGCATGCAAGCAAGCATCCAGCATGCAAGCAACCAAGCATACAGCATGCAAGCAACCAAGCATGCAGCTTGCAAGCAAGCATGCAGCAAGCTAGCATGCAAGCAAGCATGCAGCATGCAAGCAAGCATGCAGCATGCAAGCAAGCTTACAGCATGCAGGCGAGCATGCAACATGCATCATGCATGGTTTCTATCACGGCTTCGGCGCTGCGGGGCTCTGGCGGACCCACGCGACCTCATCGTCGCAGATGGTTTTACGCTCACCACCACGGCTTCGGCTTCCGGCGAAGCCGGCCAGCCTCAGCCGCGGCGGCGACCGTCAAGACCACCTGCTCCTCAGCTCGCGGGCCGCCTCGCCACTCCGCGCCTACGCGGGCTTAAATTACACTCTAGGGGTAGGGCAGACAAGACTACGTGGAGTCGGTTCTGCAGCGATTCGTTTCTGTCAATAATTATTGTAGCACAACATATACTGACTTTTTGAGACACTATTTCATTTTATTTAAGGTTAAAATGCAATTTAATAGAAATGAAAATATGCCTAACAAAACTACTCTAAATGAAATTCTGCCATCTTCATAGTATGCCAAGTGAAATTATGCCAAATAATCATTGCTCTAAATGAATGTTATGCTAAACAAAATTATGCGGAATTTTAAGTCTGCCAAAGGTAATTATGCGAAATAAAATTCTGCCATCTTAAAAGTATGCCAGCGTAAAGTCGAGCATATAAACATTCGGCCAAACAATGATTATGCTAAACATTTTTTATGCCTTACAAATATTCGTTTAAATAAGATTATGCCAAGTGTGTTATGCCAAATAAAATTCGGAGCATCAAGTTTCTGCCAGATAGAGGGAACCCGTTTTAAAACCCTTCCTTCCATTTCCTTTTTATTTCTTTTACAGGAATCTTAAACAGAACTGGCTAAAAGTGACTGTACTACGAGTACACATCTGCCTAACCATACGCGAATTACAGGTGAGATGTTATGTTATATTAAAAAAAAAAAAAAAAATTTTTTGTAAAAAATAAAAACACTAATCTAATTGCGTTATTCGTTCATTTGTCGCGCAAATACTTAATGCAAGACTTATATGGTTTTCACATGGATCCCAATGTCAGAATGGAACCAAATTACCACAGTCAGAATGGGACCACAAGGGAAGCATCAGCTTTCTAATAAAAAAGAATCATCAAAATCGGTTCACCCAGTCAAAAGTTATGATCTAACAAAAATTTTTAAAAATACAGTCGAATTGAGAACCTCCTCCTTTTTTTGAAGTCGGTTAAAAACATCTCAAGTATCGGATCGGCTCCTAGCAACAGGTCGGGACATCATTAAAAAGGCTTTATTTACACGCACATACATAACAAAGGTAACTCAGGTGGTTTGAAGGACACTTGTTGATGCCGCCCGCCCCCCGGAGCCGCCCGCCCTACGGAGGCTGCGTGGGAAATACCCTCAGGGCCACTACGACGGATAAAGTACCTTATTAAGGCGCTTTGTTGTCTGAGCCTTTAGTTCTTAGTGTCGCATTGGTCATAGCTAAGGTTGCAGATTTTTTAGCACACACAAACCTCTGAATTTAGAAATATATGCTACTTTTTTTATCTTAGGACAACCAACACACCGTTATCTGATCCCAAACTAGGCAGAGCCTGTATTATGGCAACCAGGCAACTGATAAACATATATTTTTAAATACATACATATTATAGATAAATTACACTCGGACACAGAACAAATGATCGTGCTCATCACACAAAGATTTGTCCTGGGTGGAAATCGAACCAACGACCTCTTATTTGGTTGACCGCGACTTTATCTACGTACCATTTCTAAATACAAATATCCAGAATCAAAAGAATCCTATGTATTTAAACCATGCCTAAGTTTTCTTTGGGCTGTCAAATTTCATTTCATTTAGGCAAGAATAGTTAACAAACAGACCGAGTTACTTTTACATTAATAATGTCATCATATTCTTTCCTAGCCCTTTTCCTATGTTAGGGTTGGCTTCCAGTCTGACCGGATGCAGCTGAATATCAGTGTTTTACTTTGAAAGATTGCCTATGTGACCTAACGTAATTCAAATCTGTTAATAAATCTAAAGGTAATGGACTCGTTTCAAGTAAGCAGTGAAACAGGAGACCGACTAACAATAACAACAGAACGAGAAATGGAAAGTGCTTCCACTAACGAAACAGGACTCCAGTCCCCCGGGCTTACTCGGATCTCGGATAATCCCGGACATCAAACAAGCAGTCCTCGTATTAAAAATATTAAAATGGCCTGAGATGGCTTTTTAATTAGGTCCTTGAAAAGGTTTATTAATGAAAAATGTATACATAAATAATTTAAGATTAACGGTCTTAAAATAATAGTGGGCGCAATAAAAAAAAGTCAAAATGACTATATGTAGTAGGCATACGCCTACTACATATAGTCATCTTTATGCCGTGTCCTAACCCCCATACCAAAATTTCAGTAACTTATTATCTAGTCCAGATACATCAAATTCCTACTCACAAGGTTAAATCAGAGCTTGTGGCTAAGTTACAACCACAGAACAGATAAAGAGGTTAGAAGGGCCTTGTGGGCGGGGCGGGCGCGCCGCTCATATCTGTGAACGCTCATATGTTGACCGAAATTAGCGTCACCGGCCAACAGTCGCGCTCATATTGTGACAACGAACGAAGCTCCGCGAAAAAAAAAGAATTATGCCGTCTTGCGCTATCATAACGTGTCGGAAAAGAAGCCAGATATGTAATGTAACCCGAGAAGGGATTTCTTTTCACCGGTGACTCCTAATACCTTATATTACGAGTGTTATTTGTAATTATTACAATTGTATTATGTAGTTTGTAGACAAAAACGACACAATCGCAAAATGTTGCAAAAATATACATTGCTTGCAATGCATGGGTACCATCTTGTACTACGCGAGTATTCGCGCGATGTATTGCGTTCATTGCGGGAGTCGCGTGTGCCGAGCCAATGCTTGAATGCCGCGAAATTCCATGCGTATCGATAGTGTTGTACCAAGTTGTAAACACTGTCGATATTACGAATGTATTCAAATTATTATTATCAGTAATATTGTTATTTAAATACCTTTGTTAATAACCACCAATTATTGTTAATTGTGGTTACATATTTGTGGATAAAATCAGCATTAATAATAGTATAAATTATTGTTCAATCTATATTATATTACTAGCTTTTGCCCGCGGCTTCGCCCGCGTGTATGTCGGAAATTAACGCAGGAGGACGTACTACCACGGTAAGAATATGTTAATCCAGGTTATATAGGTAATATATACTCTGAGTGCCATTTTCGATCCAGATCCATTCAGCCATTTTTGCGTGATTGAGAAACAAACACTTAATCATACATATTTTCAGAGTAAGAAGACTGCGGCATAGGGCTTGGTTGAGTTAAATATAAGTCTTCCTGGTTTTTCTTAACGCTCCTATTTTACCTATTCAGACAATCATTTACCAGACACCGAACATAGTTATAGAAATAGTACTTTTGCCAGTGGCTTGGCCCGTATAGCTGTCGGAAAATATTACCCGGGAACCTACTACCAGGATAAAGTAGGTTCCTATCTGTTACCTGTCCATGATATTATATATCTTTGTGCAAAAATGGTAATTGTCGGTTTTTTTCAACTCTCATTGTCAGTATCGAGCCGAGCATAATATAGAAATTCACAGGGAATTTAACATTATCATCATCATCATCATCTTCAGCCTATATTGTTCCCACTGCTGGCACACAGGCCTCCTCTCGGTGAAAGGGAGTGGGCCGTAATCTACCACGCGGGCCCAGTGCGGGTTGGTAGATGTTACATATCTTCGAATTGTTGGTTCTAAGACATGCCGATTTCCTCACGATGTTTTCCTTCACCGTTTTGAGAGATTTTTTTTTAACATTAGTCACATGTAATTAATTAAATTACATTATGTCCCAACATAATTATATGACGTAAAACAGAACTAACTGCAAATATCAAAAAAAGAAAGAAAATTTGAATTTCGTGGCTGTAACGGATGTTCCATGTGTTTTAATTTGACATTATTATTATGTATTTAGAAGGTCCACACTATTTCAACCCCGTCCCCCTCCCGATATTATAGCGAAAAATTGCAAAACTTAAATAACAAAAATTTTAAGATAATTTTATCGATATCGATTATCGACCTTTTGGTCACCGTAACATGTATGAAAAATAGATTGCTTTTGCGTGTGTGTGAGTGCACGTCACGTACAGTGTTTGCGCTAGTGTGACAATCAATAGCAAGCTCGCGATCTAAGTGTGTGTAATTTATTTGTGTGCATAATGCGCGTACGTACGGGACTCTTGCTTGTAGTGGAGTTAAAGAGTGGGAGACAAGCGGCGACACGCGTTCTAATACAAATCAGGAACTATTTCCTTTCTAACCTCTTTAACTGTTCTGTGGTTACAACAGCCGCGCGGGTCGATCGAACAGGTTAAGCTACGCTTGCCGCGGTTGGCCCGTGGATGGGTGACCATCTTTACATACCAAGACCCTTCCGTGCCTCGGAAAGTACGTTAAGCCGTTGGTCCCGGCTGTCTTTCGTAGATCTTAGACAGTCGTTACGGGTCGTCAGAAGCCCGAAAGTCCGACAACCAGTCTTACCAAGGGGTGTTGTATTACCCAGTGACTGGGTTGTGGAGGTCAGATAGGCAGTCGCTCCATGTAAAACTGCTCCGGTTAGACTGGAAGCCGACCCCAACATAGTTGGGAAAAAGCTAGGCAGATTGCGAAGGTCAAATCAGAGCAATGGTAGCCAGGAGAAGAGGTGGCTCAGTGGTATCGGCTGCGTCTTACGAGGCGTCAGCCATCGTAGGTTCGAAGCCAGGCAGGCATTTTACTTTGCGTCAATTATTTCATCACCACTGCTCTCAAAACGGTGAAGGTAAACGTCATGCAGCATGTCCTAGAACCGAAAATTCGAAGATATGTGACATTTACCAACCCTCACTGGACCCGCGTGGTTAATAAACGTTCTATGTCCCAGCAATGGGAACATTATAGCCTGATTTATGCCAAGATCAAATTTGCAAGAACTCAACGCGGAAATAAAAGCTCTTCATCACACTGTGTTTACAAGCGTCAAGCGGTAATCTTAACGAAGTATAGCGAATGCAATTTGCGCCAACGAGCGTTTCCGCCCGGTGCCAAGGCGAAGCCACCGGTATCAACACGGATGCCGTTATGCAATTTATTTATTCACTTATCTAGATCATAACATGTAAGGGTGATTGATACAATGACTGTGGCAGATTATAGCAACGTTGTAAGAGTTACATGTACTGGAACCTTGACGATACATTGTCATCCACATTTCGGCCGAAAAACGTCCACAGCTGGACCTACGACTCTCCCAAGCACCGCCACTTCGACCGGTTCTGTGCTTCTCACATCCAGCGGATTTCTGCGACCTTCTCCAGGTCTTCATACAACCTTGTATTAAATCTATTTGAGACGATGCATGTAAGATAATAAAGTAGGTTTTGAAGACATAAGTTGGGATTTGCCGTCCAGTGAAACGATACAACATCCGAATGACGTAACACACTATGAATCAGAATCTGAATCAGTTTGAGGGTTATTGGTAATCCATTTTCTCATTATGTTCGAAAAAATTACTGCCTCTTCTGTCAACGTTAATAACGCAATGAGTGTTGTGGAACTACCAAAATGAAAGCGATTCATACTGATAGGGTAATTACCCATCTGGTAAAAAAAGAAGATGGACTTTCGAGAAATTACTCGATGAGGATGAAAAGAAAGACAATTCGCCTTTTCGCAAGCATTGAACTAAAACAAGAAATAAATATTTTTTTGCAGGATACCACAGATTTCTTTTATAAGAGACAGCGTATACCATGATGTTACAAACAAAATCTTGTACTCCAAAACATCACCTTTTATCAACATTTCCAATTATTTTCTCAATGGTCAGAACCAAAACGCGATCACTCCATTAGTCCTTGGTCCATACCATGTTCAAATCCCACTTTTCTACCAAGGATTCCCTACCCACTTGACTGGCGTCTTCCCCCAATCAGATCGTTGACTCAAATATCGCTATTCACAAGATCCGGCCAGCCGGAGCAGCCAATAGCACAGTGACCTATTTTTATTCAATTGACACTCAACAATTCGCAAAAAAAATGTAATGATATTTCTCGTAACTGGATACGAATTTTGAACCTTATTGCCAACACAGCAGAGACGGAAACGAAAACGGTGAGTTTTTTTTATTTTTATGTTAAAAAGGGCTTATGGTTGCCGAATTTTACATTGAAGAACGGAAAATGGACACTCTAATTACGTATCACACCACACTTACAATGGGAATGCTTTTCCTTTTCTCCATTACTTCTGTATTGGAACAATTTAATTGATTATTCAACGTAGGTATGTATGTACCTATTTAACTATTAAGAATAAACAGAGCGACAAGGACATCACCAAGCAACCTGATACAAAAATTCAGTACATGATTCAGAACCCCTATGCGTTGAAATTCATCAACATCATCATCATCATCATTTCAGCCGAAAGACATCCACTGCTGTCCAGCACCGCCTGGACTGCTGTCCATAGGCCTCCCTCAATATGAGAGGGTTTGCCATAATCGCCATGCTTGGCAGGCGGCTTGGCGCTCGCAGTATATTGGTAAAATGCATAGTGAACGCGTAACGCGTAACGCGTAACGCGTAACGCCCATTCTTTAGTAAGTCCCTTAGTCGCTTTTACGACACTCACGGAAAGAAATGGGTTGGTACTATTCTTTACGTCCGGCAAACGGAACTAAAATTATTGGTAGGTTTAAAAAAAGAAATGCTCTGCCCTGCATTTCGACTATACTTTTCTATAAAACAACCATTTTTTTTTCGTTAACCGATGAATATTTCTACGCTAAGGATCTATCATGTGCTGAAGTTATGGTTTCCAAGAATGGCAATCCAATATAACATGGTAAACTCAAACGAGAAGTCTGATGTGGTCATAAATATTAAAAGACAGAAGATTATAACATTTCCCGCAAACAAGTAGCTTCCTTAAGAACTACCAGACTCCCTTCCTAAATTTTCCCTGTAGACATAGGCATCAGATAAATGGTCGTCGGAGCAACACAAGGGACACGACCTAAAATAATATAATTTTGAAAACGAAATTACTGTTTCATGAAATGCTGTAAATATAAACTTTTCCTCGTTAAATAGTTGGACGGTCCATAGACCCTTGGAATATTATGGATTACTGTGATTATCTGTTGACATCAGTCGGGATGGTCGACGATAAATTAGTTTCGAGAAAGTTTTGTTTGGTCCGTATTATTTGTCAAAACTTGGTAAATGAAAAGAGCGGACGTAAGTTTAATACAATTACGACCTTTTCCAATTTTCCTAAGTGGAAAGAAAGTTGCCTTTACTTAGCAATGGGACAATAGACGTTACTTGAAAAGTTTCTTACAGGGACCCAATAGGTACTCGTACAAGTATATTTATGAAGGCTGGGACTTTGAATGCCTCGCATTATTTCCTTTGTTTTTGTCTTTTTTGTGTAATACGTAAAAAAATAACTCATATTATACCATCACACCTGAAGGCCAATTCTCATAACTAAAAACGTTCAAAACCTAGTCGCTGTATCATCTCGGCGACAGTCAAAGGTCAAAATCTTGTCAAAAACGTATGGAAACTCGAGGTATTTTTGGCAGATTGAGACTGAATGCGGCAGTGAATGTACTGAAAATTACGAGAATTATCCCTTTGTATTCTCCGAAGGGTTAAGCAGAGGTGCACCTATAGTAAATCCACATATCAACAGTTAGTTTTAAGTCCAATGTAATAGGGGGCGACCCTATTGCCAACAACCAGACATAGATCCAGACTACGGGTTGCTACTGAGAAATTTCAGATAGAAAACCCTTTGCCCGACTCGGGAATCAAACCCAGGGCAAGAGCTAGTGATGAGCATGAGGCTCAGCACTAGCTCTTGCGATAATAAGATCAATGAGAAATCTGATGTTACACTTATCAAACAGTCATGTATCTTATAAAAAGCGCCACTCCGGGCAATTCCCATGATTGGCACTATAACTCAAAAAGAGCATTGCTATATGTCAAAACTTTTCCGCGCGAAATAAGCGGACATGAAATATTTAAGTATAGTTGCGGTCCCTCGCGAACATGCTGCCGACTGCCTGGCGATTGATAAAAATAGACCAATAGGGGGGAATGAATTTGTCATTCTATCCGGCAGTGAAACCACTTGTTTTATTTATTGATATACGCAACTGAAGTGGCCAATTCCGTGGACGAGCTGAGCTCTTCCTGCACAAATAATCTGATCACTATTTTAATAGAGATTTCTGTTATTCATTTGAACAATACCTACGACAAAAGAAGCAATGATAGATGAAGCATTTACATAGGTAGCTAAACTAATTAATTTCATCCGTTGATTTCAATTACGCTTTTCAACAAAGTTAAGGCTAGACTTAAATGACTAGATATAAAGCACAGAACAGGTCGATGTGGCGGTGCTTGGGGGAGGCCTGTGTCCAGCAGTGGGCATCTTTCGGCTCAAATGATGATGATGATAAAATGACTATGATGTTGAAGACAATTCAAGATTGAAAATTTATGATTATGAGTACGTTATACTAGTCGATTGAACAAGACAACACTGACAAATCATAATACTTGACAAACATAAAATTTCACAACAGATTAAATTAAAATATCTTTGAGCAGCCGATGGGTTATATAAATATTACTACCGGTTTACTGCCTCCTTTTTGGAAACTGTTTTTGAGTTCTTAAAGATGACTAATAAATCTTCAAACAAACATGTCTGAAAGTTCATGTAATTTAAATTAACTCGGTAAAGGAATTCTTCAAGGCAACGTACTTAGGCCAAGAGTAACCAATAATATTAGTTCTTAACAATTCATATTAATCATGTGTGTTGATAAAATAAAAACTAGCGGTAGGTTTTTTTTAATATTATCAATGTTTTTACGATGCATAGAACGCAGGTGAATCCAGTCCATTAACACATTGTGCATTATTTAATGCACAATGCGTTAATTATGTATTTTTTATAATATGTAGTTTTATGTATGATCATATAAATACACCATGTAACTAAATACATCTCGCTAAATAAAATAATGATTTAACAGCAAACCATGAAGGTAAACAAAATAATGTATTTAATGTTAACAAAGATAATGAAACTAGAAGCGAAACAATGGTAGAGAACTTCAACAGTTGACGATTTTCCCGCGCAACTTGATTCAACCAGAAACGGGATATTTAATGTAGATTCAAAGGAAAAGCTATAATTTGTTATAAGACATATTCTATTGTATTTGTTATAATAATAAATGGATATATAATATCAAATGGACTGTAAAAATAATACCAAATTCCTTAAAAGTATTTTGACTGTTGTGTTTCCTTATTGCGCAGGAAAAATATTTACAAAGCCATTTCCAACAACGAGATTTATCTACAAATCTATAGTTTACCTGTTTTATAATTATGATTAAACATTAATCATTCAATTAACTTGATATAATTGCAACTAAAAATAATTTGGCGCCGCATTTTAATTGATAAAGAACGCAATTTCCATTTCATAATACCGCGTAATTATCGGAAAATGTTACAGTTACAAAAGAAAAGCCTACAATGTAACGAATAAATTGTTAAAATGATGTATTTTAAAGTACTTACCGTTCACAATAAAAACAGCTGAGTACAGTACAGTTTTCACAAATCACTAGTTAGTTTCAATCGTACACCGCATCACTTTCGTTTTCGAGCGGTCGGCGTTGCGTGTGACACATGCGTCGCGGTCGGCAGTCGGGACCTCACTGACAAACCACTCTGTCTGGATATCCTCCAGGCTAGGGATCACGGTGGGGGCAGGGGGGACATGACGATTGATCTGTACTTCCATGTCCTGAATGGAATGGAAAGCCGCCCTATTGGCAGTAGCGGTCGTCCTACGGCTGGCGTAACGCGTTTGGGAGATTTGTGACAATGATAACAACAAAATAACTTGCGTTGGAATTATAGATAGTTGCAGTTTATGGATAGATTTTCTGAGCTAATACATTTCGATTAGAATCTTCTTTATTGTCATGATTTGAATTATTGGTTCCCCCCTATCTCTTGGCATATATTAACTGTAGGTACTAAGAAAGTATATACGATACTTTAAACAACACAAAAAAAAACATTTTTAAATGGAGGATGGGCTTTTCGTTCCCAGTGATATATCTAGTTGTCATATACGTCAGTTAAAAGGTCATAATTATAGCTTTATATTAGTGTTTATTTCTTTCCCTGTAAATGTCTCATTGCAAACGTTATACAATAAAATAAAACTATTTTTAAGACCCTTTAAATAACATATACCATAACATGATACACCGTGGGGACAGAACCAATTCAAAGTCGTCCATTTTCTATTTTTCTGTGTCTTCCAGGTAATTTCCGAAATGGCTGGACCGATTTTGACAAGTTATTCACTGGCAATTAGCTGATATTATATATAACATACGTAAATACTTTTTGTCCCTGTTCCCGATGGATAATTTCTGGCACCCAAGCGAGCGAAGCCGCGAGCTCAGCTAGTCAATTATAAACTTAATTTACCAAACAAAAGAACTAGTACTTTATTCATGAAGCGATTATGAAACCCAACTAAGCGGTAACTTTTAACGATCTCTTCAAAACCCTTAATTGTGCTGAACAAACTTAAACATCGAATAAATTTCGCAGACCGTACCTTGAGAAGAATTTACCGTTTATTAAAAGGCTTTACAATAAATAATTAACGTCATTATTATAAGCACTCTCTCAAACTTGGGACAATATCTATTATCTCCTCTTTATATTTTACGAAATCTGTATTGTTTGTTACTTCGGTACTAAATCTTGAAACCGTCATTAACTTATTTTGTCACTTATTCTTATTTTAACATTAGAAGTAAGTTTTTATTATATATGCGTTTTTATGCATTAAACAATAAATGTGACTCCCATATTCCCCTTAAAGTTAAGGGGAAAATATATAAAACCATCGTTGGGCCTCCTGTCTTGTATGGGTCAGAATTCAAGGTCACACGAGATGTATGAAAGGCAATTGAGATCAGAACGCTAAGAGGGAATGTGTACACCACACATCCCTACGTGAATGGATAGAATAAGAAATGAGTACATAAGAGGAAGTCTGAAAGTGGCACCAATAACTGAAAAGTTGTGTGGGAATCGGTTGTCATGGGCATATGATACGGAGGAATGAAGAAAATATCATACAGTTTTGAGTATGTATCTATGTATGTCGATGGCTATAAGATTAGGGGGAGGGCATAGAAACGATGTAAGAACTGTGTGAATTATGATATGAATAGAAATGGGGTGACTACCGAGATGACAGCTAATAGAGAAGTATGGATGAAAAAGATATTTTACGCCGAACCCAAATAAATTGGGATAAGGGGGAATGATAATTTTTACATGAAATAAAAATGCATGTTTCCAAAAAAGAAAATAAATACGTTTTTAAAGCCGTTACTTGCATAATACGTTTACTGGTTTTCCATCAGGAATTTCTTAGAAGCAGCCCGGAATCTAGCTACCAGTTAGGATTTGTGGTCGACTGATGGCAATGGACTTACCCCCTATTAAATTGGGCCTTAAACATAACTGGTGAAATGTGAGTGCAATATAGGTACACCTCTGCCTAATCCTTCGGAGAATACAAGCGTGATATTATGTTGTTTATGTTTATCTAATAAAGCAGTAAATTAAATATTTCAATAAACGTAGCAAAACAAAAATATCGTAGCAAACAAGTTAAGACTTATTACGTATACGAGGTGCTACGAAGTCTCAGTGACGTAGACAGGTAATACTTTCGTAGGCGGAGGCTACGAGTATGCTACGCTCAATGAACGTCGTAGCCAATTAAGAAAAGCTGGCTGCGGAAATAAAATGTCTTAAAGGAGAAGTAAATTGGGTAATTAATTACTGTTTTTTTATATTTAACTTTCCAGGGATTTTCTAATTAATCTGTATGGGACGGAGCTCAAGGTACAGGTCCAAAGTCATTTTGAAAGTACACTTTGTAAATAAGCATATTACAAATTAGAGGATTACATGCAAGATAAGAATGCTTGGAAACATGCTGATCTTGCTCCATAGGACAGTCTTAGAGTCTATCAAACTAGTACGTGCATCTGGATTGAGGGCCCATTTTTTAAACCTTTGCCAAACGTAATAAGACTTATAGGGAAATTAGTTAAAAATTGTAAAAACTTAAAGTAATGGGCCATAAATTTCTTAAACGTGAATTAAAACTGTTATGATTAAATAACTTGGGCTCTCAGTCCAGACGCTTGCATAAAGTGGCATAGCTTAAATCTCAGTATGTACTGTCTCTGGGTTAATAATTTTTACTTAACAATTTAGTTAAGAATTTCTTAAACATTTTAAGAAATTTACAAATCTGTAGAATATGCCATTACAGATTTATGGCGGTATATCTAGGGCCCTCACTTCATTATTGTTTGTACTGAGGAATCTGCAAAACATGGATTTATCTGAAGAAATACATAAATGCGACTTTAACATGTTTTACTTAGATACCTATGTGAATTAGTTAAAAAGAAATTATGACACGAAAGTTAATTATTATGTAGTAAATGAAAGTCGAATTTGACTAAAACATCTGAACTGAGAGCCCAACATTTTCGGCTTTATTGACTAGGCTCAACCTCATGGATTAACGCAAATTAGAATAAGATTTTTAACTATTTCTTAACTAAAATTGAACATATCGACCGTTCTTCTAAATATCATACTTTAAGAGAAAATCGATTTTGAACTTATTATAAGAGAAAAATTTGTAGGGTGACCATAATGTTCATAGTAATTACATGTACATTTTGTTAAGCGCAGTCAAAAAGTCATAATTTTTGCAGCTAAAAGTATTATAAGTAGTCAAGTTTTAGTTTTTCAACAAACTTTTTTATGTTTTGTCATGTTTAGGTATCCGATACCCATGACGCCTACCCATGAGGTACACATCCCGTTGGCGGAGCTAACCCATTTAATTTAACCCTTTAATATTTCGGATATTACTCTGCTGTTATCATAAACAATGTTTACTTTCTTAATTTATTTATTCTAACTTATTTACCTAATTTTCAGCACAATTTGTACTTTCCCAGAGAGGTAGGCGATTGATTTGACAGGCCTGTTGGTCTAGTGGTTAGTGACCCTGACTGCTATGCCGGAGGTCGTGGGTTCGATTCCCACCCAGGACAAATGTTTGTGTGATGAGCACGATCATTTGTTCTGTGTCTGGGTGTAATTTATCTATAATATGTATGTATTTAGAAATATATAAGTATGTTTATCAGTTGTCTAGTACCCATAACACAAGCTCTGCTTAGCTTGGGACTAGATGGCGTTGTGTGATAGTTGTGGAATATTATTATTATTATTTTCTTTATTCATTTAAACAAACTTATAAATTATATTTTTAAATATTAGAATATAAAATAAAAAAACATTTAAAAATATAAAAAATAGTAGCCCACCGGTATCGGGAACAGGGTCCAAGCTACCGGCGGTCAGGGCTCCAGAGAGAGGAACCTCCTGACGATGCGAGCCGTGTCCAGAAGTACCGCTTTCTGAATCAAGCCCTTGACCCAGCTGCCTAACGAGAGCCTCCTTAGATGTTGGTCGAGGCTCTTGGCTATCAACCCATTGGCTGTGACGACTATCGGCACAATGATCGCCGAATCCACATTCCACATGTCGACAACCTCGCGAGCCAAGTCAAGATACTTGATCTGTTTATCTTTCTCGGCTTTCACGAGGTTCTCGTCATGCGGAACCGTTATGTCAACAATCATTGTGCGCCGCTCTACTCGATCCACCACCACTATATCAGGCTTATTTGCGACAATAGTCCTGTCAGTGATGATGGATCGATCCCAGTACAATGTGATATTTCCATTTTCGAGAACTGGGTCGGGCACATACCTGTAGTACGGCACTTCCGATTCCACAAGGCTGTATTTAAGAGCAAGTTGCTGATGGATAATCCTGGCTACTAGGTTGTGTCTATGCAAGTATTCTTCGTTAGCTAGACGAGAACACCCGGAGATTATGTGCCTAATTGATTCTCCTGGACGGTGGCATGCCCGACATATGTCAACCGTGCCGTCTTTCACAATAAATCTCCGGTAATTGTTCGTCATCATAACTTCGTCCATAATTGCACAGACAAAGCCTTCGGTTTCCCCAAAGAGGTTACCGAAACGCAGCCAGGCTACGGACGCTAGTCTATCTACATCGGGTCCATGTAGGGCCCGGAAAAAGCGTCCGTGGAGCTCCTTACTCTGCCATACTTCCATGCGGTCATTAGTATCAAGTATTACAGGTTTGCGCCAGTTCTCGTTAGCCAAGGAGAGCGGGGTGAGGCCCTTGTCAACCGCGACCACATCTCGATGCATCCCCACGTCGGTTTCTAGGAAATATTCCCTGAGACTGCATATCTCGCGATTGTGGAGAGTCTTAGCATTTAAAAAGCCTCGACCTCCACACTTTCGCGGGATATACAGCCTCATTACCGATGACCGTGGGTGATGCATTCGATATGCAGTCAGCAGCGTACGGACCCTCCTATCCAGGGCGTCAAGTTCAGTTTGAGTCCATTTGAGTATGCCGAAAGAGTACATCAAAACCGGCATGACCCAACCGTTGAAGGCGCGCACCTTATTTCCGCCTGATAGAAGACTATTAAATACTTTCTTCAGGCGGCTAAAGAAGCGCTCCCTCAACGATTGCTTCATGTCAGTAACATTGATGCCCAACGCTTCCGACATACCCAAATACTTATAGGTTTCGGATGCGGAGAGGGCTCGGAGGTTTATGGAATCCGCGAGTTGGGTTCCCGCGGATTCCACAATCTTCCCTCGCTTTACATGCATGACCGCACATTTGTCCACACCAAATTCCATCCTGATGGCGCTACTGAAGGTTTCAGTTACTTTCAGTAGCTCCATTAGTTGAAAATTGTTGGGGGCAAAGAGTTTAAGGTCATCCATGTAAAGGAGGTGAGATATAACCTGACCACCTCTCCTCAACCGATAGCCTATACCTGAATCCTCAAGCAGTATGCTCAAAGGATTCAGGGCTAAGCAGAACCAAAGCGGACTCAAACTATCACCCTGAAATATGCCTCGCTCGATCCTTATCGGTTCGCTGTTCCTTTGGATATTTCGACATCCTGGATAGCGAAGGACCGTCCTCCACTGCCCCATACATGAAATCAGGAAGGTGCGCAGAGTTGCATCAACTTTATACAACTCCAGCACCCTCCTGAGCCATGTATGTGGCACCGAGTCATAGGCCTTCTTATAATCTATCCAACATGTCGACAGATCCTTTCGGGAACGACGAACCTGTTGGCTAATGGCCATATCAATGAGGAGCAGCTCCTTAGTACCGCGAGACCCGTTCCTACATCCATTCTGAGAGACAGACATGATGGAGTTGGTGTCAATATGATTGTACATTTTAGCTCTCAAAATGGATGTAAGAACTTTATAGACCGTCGGCAAACACGTGATCGGTCTATAATTTTTGGGTTCCGCGGTACTACCTGATTTGTGGAGCAGGTGGGTAATTCCTGTTGTTAGGAACTGGGGTAGCGAACCAGACTCCAAAGCAGTCTGGTACTGAGCCGCCAAGCAAGCATGCGATCCAATGAACCATTTGATCCAAAAGTTGTGCAGCCCGTCCGGCCCTGGAGACTTCCAATTGGGCAATGGACGGACTGCACGAGCTACGTCTTGGGGGCAGATGGTAATAGCCCCCATTTCTGGTATTGGATCGCAGGCTCGCTCGACTCCTCGAGCCCAATCCCCTTCGGTGTGACTGACAGGCACCGACCAGATACTGCGCCAAAAAGAACACATGGCATCATTATCCGGCAGGCGCGCGTCCGCCACACCTTGGACCGGTCGCTCCCAAGCCCTATAAACCCACCTTTCATCACTCTGGAAGGTGCGGTTCTGAGTATATCGGTCCACTCGCCGCTTATACCTACGAATACGGTTTGCCCATGCATATACTTTCTGCTTCAGGAAGTCTATGCGCTCTGTGACACGGGACATATAGTCTCGAGGGCTGATATCAGTCCCCGAGAACGCCCGCCTCACAAAACGCATCACTCTAGGGCGAGTGTTGCCCTCCCTGAAGCAGATTAGTTTGCCGATGAGGGCTCTGGCCCCACCAATACGACGCTCAATTCTGCACTGCCAAGCTGGTACGGCTAGTTTCGGTCGTGTAGCTCTAGAGTCATTAGGGAATTTGACGTGAGCTACACGACATGCCGCTACAGCCGCGCAGTACAGAATCGAATGAGTATCGGTGAGGTCTTCGCAGTCATCAAAGTAGTTTGACAACTGCGAATCCAAAGCCGCCACCAGTGCCCTATTTTTGTTATGCATGGGCAAACGAGGTAAGCGTGGCCTAAGTTCGGGAGTCATGAACCGATATTCCTGAATCGCACACTCCAAAGCGCTCCTCAATTCATCATTGCAATGGGTACTTACGTTTGTAGCCCTGTCATCCCATCCCTCGTCAGCATAAGTTGTGGTAGGCTGCGCTGGTACTGCAGCAGTCTGCGGCGTGGGGGCGATAACATGGCTACTCCGCATTTCATTACGCAAGCGATCAAGTACAGTGTCATCCAACATACGATGACTTTGGATGACCCGCACCTGATCCGACAGTCGTTGTGCCGAAACGTTGACAGCTGGCTCAAGTACCTGAAACAGAGAGAGCATCCGAACACGGTACGCGGTCAGATTGTTTCCCCCCTCTGTAGCCCCATAGTATGAGCGCATGACATTTTCATTGATGGACTGTGTCCATCTCATGCGCTGCACACTTCCGCCGGGAGCTGGGACCCTATCAGAGGCCGGTGGGCCTCGAGGTCCTAAGCCGTCCGGCGGCCGGCGTCCTCCCCGTCGACGAGCAGGTGGTGGCGTCGTGGGCGGAGAGAAATACTCGTCACTCGAGCTCGACGCAACTGCCACGGCCGGTGTCTTCACAACGCCCGCAGTGGGGCTGGGTACCGGCGGCGGCGAGGCGGAGCTGAGCGACGAGTCCGGAGGTGGTGGGCGTGCGCGACGAGCCGCTGATCTTGTAAACATTTCGTCATAGTTTTTTCATTTTCTAATTATTGTAGTTCGGGGATGACATCATTATTATTATTATTATTATTGATTCAGTTAAATGGTTTCACGTAGGTACACATCGCTGCCTTCAAAGTCAAACAAAAAAAGATGGCGGTGCTCAACTCATTCACCAATGCTAAAATAACTTCGCTCATTTGCAATTTCGTATTTTTAGGATGTAAGACTATTTTAAGGTTACATTTATGTGAAATAAAAGTTTTTTTTTTATAATTATGCTGATCGTGTTTTATTTATCGAAATGTATCCCTATGGATCACTATCATATAAGTAGTTCATCGTATATAGTTTGCCTTTCATTTTATGCAAACACTGTTAAAGCTGTAAAAATATGCTAAATAAAAATGACATTAAAGATAAAGAAAACAAAATTGTAAACAGTAGGTACATATATGTATAATACTTTTAGCTGCAAAAATTATGACTTTTTGACTGCGCTTAACAAAATGTACATGTAATTACTATGAACATTATGGTCACCCTACAAATTTTTCTCTTATAATAAGTTCAAAATCGATTTTCTCTTAAAGTATGATATTTAGAAGAACGGTCGATATGTTCAATTTTAGTTAAGAAATAGTTAAAAATCTTATTCTAATTTGCGTTAATCTATGAGGTTGAGCCTAGTCAATAAAGCCGAAAATGTTGGGCTCTCAGTTCAGATGTTTTAGTCAAATTCGACTTTCATTTACTACATAACAATTAACTTTCGTGTCATAATTTCTTTTTAACTAATTCACATAGGTATCTAAGTAAAACATATTAAAGTCGCATTTATGTATTTCTTCAGATAAATCCATGTTTTGCAGATTCCTCAGTACAAACAATAATGAAGTGAGGGCCCTAGATATACCGCCATAAATCTGTAATGGCATATTCTACAGATTTGTAAATTTCTTAAAATGTTTAAGAAATTCTTAACTAAATTGTTAAGTAAAAATTATTAACCCAAAGACAGTACTTACTGAGATTTAAGCTATGCCACTTTATGCAAGCGTCTGGACTGAGAGCCCAAGTTATTTAATCATAACAGTTTTAATTCACGTTTAAGAAATTTATGGCCCATTACTTTAAGTTTTTACTATTTTTAACTAATTTCCCTATGAGTCTTATTACGTTTGGCAAAGGTTTAAAAAATGGGCCCTCAATCCAGATGCACATCAAACTAGTTGCTAACTTAATGGGTTTTTTAACTTGATTTACATTCTTTTATTACTTTAACTCACATAGTGACTTAACTTGTTAAATTCTAGATAATTTGTATACTTGCCTTTGCAATGTTTGTAAGTATGTGGGCACCATGCATCTATCACATTATTAATTTATCTCATTGCTTTAGTTTCAGCTATTTTACCTACTGTAGTATGGTAATATTAATGTAGGTGCATCGTCTTCACATATATAATTATATAAATATTGTATACTAATATTAAAAACATTTTATAAGAGTAACGGTGGAGTTTTATGCCCATTCTTCTCCATACGAATCTACCTTTTGGAAGGGGCAACTAGAATCAATTCTATTTTAATTTAAATGTTGACGTTTTTTGTGCCTATCTATACTATATAATTACTAGCTGACCCGGCAAACGTTGTTTTGCCATATAAATAATTTCCTAGGCGGGGATAACTAATTAAATGACGATTGATCAGTTTTCGACCGGAGAGGAAAAATGATTAAATTACTAAAATGGCTATTAAAAAATAAGGGTTGATCGTAGAAGAGTGAAAATTGAGGATTGTATGTATTTTTGTATGTTGTATCATAAAAAAATAGAAATTAAAAATTTTGTCTAAAAAATAAAAAATAAAATTTAGGGGTGGATTACCCCTAACATTTAGGGGGATGAAAAATAGATGTTGGCCGATTCTCATAGATACCGGATAAGCACAAAAAATTTCATCAAAATCGGTCAAGCCGTTTCGGAGGAGTATGGCAACGAAAACTGTGACACGAGAATTTTATATATTAGATAATATTATAATATATATATTATATATATATATTTTAATATTATAAAGCTGAAGAGTTTGTTTGTTTGTTTGTTTGTATGTTTGTTTGTTTGTTTGATTGAACGCGCTAATCTCAGGAACTACTGGTCCAAATTGAAAAATTCTTTTTGTGTTGGGTAGCCTATTTATTGAGGAAGGCTATAGGCTATATAACATCACGCTACAAACAAGAGGAGCGGAGCAGTAATGAAAAATGTTGCAAAAACGGGGAATATCGCACGGGTAGGCGATTTGACGCGACGGGAAGGGTCGCGGGAACAAAAAATTTAACGCGGACGAAGTCGCGGGCAGAAGCTAGTTTGAAATAAATGTTTTGAATTTGACTTTACACATCTGAAAAAGTTGAAAAAGCACAAGTGCGTTGATTGATTATATTAATATCGTTAGTCCTATATCATCTACGTAGAATGTTCCCAAGTATGTTGGAGTCAACTTCCAGTCTAACCAGAGGCAGCTGAATAGTATTTTACATGCAGCGTCTGCCTATCTGACCTCCAGGAACCTGTTACTGGGTGACACTTTACAACTTCGTAAGACTGGTTGTTAGACTTAAATAAATAAATATCTTAAGACAACCAACACACCGTTATCTGATCCCAAACTAGGCAGAGCCTGTACTATGGCAACCAGACAACTGATAAACATACTTATATATTTCTAATTACATACATATTATAGATGAAAAACACCCAGACACAGAACAAATGATCGTGCTCATCACACAAAGATTTGTCCTGGGTGGGAATCGAACCCACGACCAGGGCTTGAAAACGATACCAATTCACATTAAAAATAACGTTAAATAACGGTATTTCCATAGAGATACTTGCATATCGGTATGATTTGGTAGCGTTAATTAGGTAGCATAACATTATAAGAACGTTAAAAATTGCGTTAAAAATTAACGGTATTTTTAATGTTATTGTGAAAATAGCGGTAACAAGTAAACGGTATATTTTGGTTATTTTATGCGACGTTGCCGTTTTCTCCAAGGCCGCGCGGGCGTGGCACGGCGTGTGGCGGCCGGCGGCGCGCGCTCCTCTGACGCGCTGTTGCCATTTCGTTTGTCGTCGTCTCAACTCTCACGGCCGTCGGACGCGCGTACAGGACACGCTCAGCGCTCGCGAATTATTACTTCCATTTAGATTAGCTACTACAGCTGATTTAATTTTTGTGTTTTGAGTAACGATAACGAAAAGTTCAACATGGGGCGTGAGAAAAAAAATTTCGTCTATAGATATTTTGAAATAAATGATGACAACACCTCAACTTGTTTAGTGCCAGAGTGTAGAAAAAAATTAAAGGTAAGTTTTAAAATACTTAATTGTTATCTGTAGGTACTTATGTAGCTCAGTGCCGATTTTCTACCTATATGGTCGACTTCATGGCGATTATAACCATCTTATGTACAGACGCCATCACATCAAGCTACTACAATCTGTCAGATTTCTTTGATAGATTTTCGACTTTATTTCTAGAGCATTAGGTTCAAGGTTCATTGGGAAAAATTGACAGTTTCGGGTAGCTTGACCTGGTGGCGTCTGTACCTACCTATATCTTGACCTCTTATTTTTATAAAACATCCCGCACTAAATCAGTTAAAGGTCCAAATGTTATTACCATGTGGTCGACTGTAATTAGATATAAATATGTAATAAAAAAATTCTTTTGAAGAATGAGATATTTTTATATTTCTATCTTCTTTTAAAACTTATTGTAATAAAATAATGTTATTTCACAGTCAACCACTTCAATTGGTGCGACTGTCGCCGTCGGTCGGCTACGTACTAAGTATACCTACCTAAACTACATCTTAGGGCCAAAACACATTTACACACATTACGACGTCCTTCGTTATAATTCTAAGATGACCGACGTCATCATTACCGTCGGCATTACCAATGACGTAAACAATGTAGTAGACAGCGTATCTGACACTGTGAATCAGGGGGAATGCCGGTTATTAAATCAGCTGGTAACCTTAACCCCCTTCCAAAGTTCGCGAAGGCTGGCGTCACAGTTGTACTCTCGTGAACTGCACTTCGGTATGACAGAAGAAGCGGTTGTATGTGCTTGTCCCAATCCTTTTGTCTGCTTGCTACAACTTTTGCCAGATATCTTTCCAACGTCTGATTTAATCTCTCCACCATTCCGTCAGATTGTGGGTGGTATGAAGTTGTTCTGGTTTTGTGAGTACCCATAACCCGACATGTTTCTTGAAACACTTGAGACTCAAAATTTCTTCCTTGATCGCTGTGGATTTCCAAGGGTACCCCAAACCGACAGAAGACTTCGTGCACTAATTTATCAGCGACTGTTGAAGTTTCTTGATTAGGGATGGCGAAGACTTCCTGCCACTTGGTGAACTAATCCATGACAACCATGAAATATTTATTTCCACTTTCACTTTCGGGGAATGGCCCAGCGACATCTAGTGCTATTCGTTCCCAGGGGGCGCCTACGTTGTACACTTTCAATGCACCCCTGCTGCGTGTGTGTGGTCCTTTTACCGCTGCACAACTGGTGCATCTGCGACACCAGTCCTCCACATCCTCTCGACAATGGATCCAGTAAAACCTTTCTCGGATCTTTAACAGAGTCCTTCTTACTCCCATATGACCACCTGAAGAACCATTGTGGTAGAGCCGTAGAACTTCTGGTACCTTCGTCTTTAGGACTACCATTTGCAGGTGACAGCTATTCCCTCGAGCATTTTCCCATTTTCGGCACAAGACACCATCCTGGTTCACCAAGCTCTCCCACTGTGCCCAATAACTTTTTGTGGTGGTACTCGTCGCTGCAACATTACACCATTTGGGTTTGGGAGCATTAGCTTTAATCCACTCGAGAATTGGCCTAATATCTGGGTCACTCTGCTGGGCATGCCGTAGGGTTTCCTTCCACTCGTCACTAAGGTCCGTTCTTAACATCCTGACAGGTACTGTTTCCTTATCTTCTTGCCTGACACAATGCTTACAGTCTTCAGGACAAGGTCTTCTTGATAAAGCGTCCGCGTTACCGTGAGACTTCCCACTACGATGTTCAATTGCGAAGTCGTACTCTTGTAGCAGTTCAATCCATCTCGCCACTTGTTCTTCTGGATTCTTAAACTGCAACAACCACTTTAATGCAAGCATGGTCAGTTCGCAGGTGGAATTTGCGTCCAAGCAAGGATTTGCTGAAATGCTGCAATGTCTTTACTACGGCGACGATTTTCTCAGGATCTGTTTGTACTCCTTCCTTCGAAACCACGTGCCCCAAAAAGCTTACTTGCTGTCTGAAGAATGAGCATTTTTTTGGACTTAGCTTGAGATTGGCTCCTCGGATTTTTGATAGAACACGTTCCAAATTCTGAAGGTGGTCTTCGAATGTGCGTTCCACGATGATGATGTCATCTAAATAGACAAGGCAGGCGTCTCCAATTAGTCCCGTGAGAACGAGCTCCTTATTTATTAGCCTTTCGAAAGTTGCATGAGCATTGCACAATCCGAATGGCATGACGTTAAACTGCCATAGTCCCTTTCCCGTAGAAAATGCAGTTTTCTCCTTGTCTTTAGGGTCTATTTCCACTTGCCAGTAGCGACTTTTTAGATCTAACGTTGTAAACCACTTAATTCCTGACAGCGTGTCCAGTGTGTCGTCGATCCGGGGTAGTGGATAGCTGTCTTTCTTAGTAACGTCATTCAATCGACGATACTCTACACAAAAGCGCATACTGACATCTTTCTTTTTCACCAGGACCACAGGAGAACACCAAGGACTAGATGAAGGCTGTATAACTTCATCCTTTACCATTCCTTTAATCATGGTATCGACCTCCTTTTCTCTTGCCACTGGTAATCTTCTTGGTCGTTGTCGTATTGGTAACTCATTTCCGGTATTAATTTTGTGTTGAACTAATCCAGTCTTCCCTATGTCAGCATCATTTCTGGAGAATAAGTCTGCATACTGAAGTAGCATCTTCCTAGCCTTCTCTCTTTCTTCTTCTGATAAATCTTTATGACAGTCTTCTATAAGATTTAACACGTTAAATCTTGCAGTTTGGGTATTATTTTAAGAAGGCTGATATTGACATTCACGCATCCAAGCTATTTCCCCACAGGAACCCATCAACGTACCCTTCTTGATTACTTGCTCCTTTTCACTTGGGTTCAGTATGCGTACGGCTGCAACGTCGATTGCCTTTACCAAGGTCCGCGCAATTTTCCATGGAAGGTTTTCATCCAATCCTTCAATGAGAATACATCGGTTTTTCTGCCCAGAATTATGTGGAAGACTAACTGGAAGTATTGTTTCTGATCGGGGAGAAAGAACAATTTTATTCAAGCAGTACACTTTCCCTGATGGTGCACCTTCCATGAAGACTTCTTCTGACCCACATTTGAGGACTCCTTGATTACCGTCCATCTCACAACAGTGCTGTCGCATGAAGTCCAAACCTAGGATGCAGTCGTCTACTATGTCGGCCATGATGACTTTATGTCGGTAGATTGTGTTACCCAGTTTTAACTTCACCTTTTTCTCACCACGGACGGTTATGTGCTGACCGGTAGCTGTTACTAAATTTACGCCGTCATGCTTACCGAAGAAGTCCCCAAGAAAACGATTCGCTAGTTGGGAACTGACAACGTGCGAGAAGCTCCAGTATCCAATGTCAGCTTACATGGTCTTCCGTTCACTTCACCTTTTATGACTAGGGTGTTCCCATCATGGGCTTATGAGACCGAAATTCTTGGGGCTATTTTGACACCAGCCAGCACCCGCCCCGCAGTCCTGGCGTTTATTAGTTTTCCTGCTGCTGAGCGGTGATCTCAGCCGCTCTTCTTTCCTGGGTCTGGTCTTCGTTAGCTGTGCTTCGCTTTGGGCAACTTGACCGAAGGTGGCCTTTTTCTCCGCAAGTGTAGCATCTAGGGCTGTACCTAACACGGTCACGAACAGGTGACGCCGCAACCTCCCTGATGCGATGGGCTCGATGATCATGCCTCACTGCCTCCACCTTCAACGCATGAACCAAGGCGTCCTTGAGGGTCTCATGG
The DNA here is from genome assembly GCA_932294355.1 of Aporophyla lueneburgensis. Classification (NCBI taxonomy): domain Eukaryota; kingdom Metazoa; phylum Arthropoda; class Insecta; order Lepidoptera; family Noctuidae; genus Aporophyla; species Aporophyla lueneburgensis. Next base: position 8,440,680 of record OW028748.1, on the reverse strand, counting down.
TGCCCAAGTCTCACAGCAGCCCTTACTTCCAGGTCCCGTATGCCATCTATGAAGGTTTGAATTAGTATACCCTCGATGAGCGCGGGCGCAGTCTGGTACGCCTTTCGAACCAGCTTTTCGATTTCCAGGGCCCACTGCTGTAGGTTTTCACCACTGCGCTGCACACGATCCTTCAACTGGGCACGAAAAACGTGTTCCGGGTGCGCGTCACCATATCTGGCCTCTAACGCCTCAACGAGCTGCTCGTAGGTAACATTTTTGCCGAGAGCCTCTAACACAGTTAAGGCCTGGTCACGAAGGGCCAAAGTAAGCGCGGTCATGGCCTGACCTGTTGTCCACCCATTTGCTTCCATGACAGCTTCAAATTGAATTTTGTATGCCGACCAGGAAGATGTTCCATCGAAGGGTGGCACTTTAAACCCGCGCACGAAAGGTGCAGCAACTATCGAAGCCGTAGTCCGATCTCCAGCTTTCAGAACTCCAACCGCTTTTCTTATATCAGCGATCTGGACTTCGGCCTCGGAGATACGATTTTCATGTACCTGAACAGTCTCCTTCATGGCTTTGATGTCCTTGCCAAATGTTGCGTGTAGATCTTTCAAAAGGAGAACCTGCTCCTCTTTATCACGCTGAAGCTGCTCTTGCAGGCAGCGGGTCTGTTCTTTCTGTTGGTGGGCCTGTTCTTCCTGTCGGCGAGTTTGCTCCTCTTTGTCCTGTTGCAGCTGTTCCTGAAGGCGGTGGGCCTGTTCTTCCTGTCGACGGGCCTGTTCTTCCTGCCGGCGAGCTTGCTCCTCTTTGTCCTACTGCAGCTGTTCCTGTAGGCAGCGGGCTTGTTCTTCCTGTCGGCGGGCCTGCTCCTGCAGCATCGCCATTAGCGCAGAAAAATCCATGGCTGGTGATGCTGTAGGAACACCAGACGCTTGGGAGACTGGCTCCATCGTTGGCTGATTACCCCCAGGTGTCTGTCTAGAAGTTCCTCCTCCTGCTGGCGCTGACTCCTGGTACGGATACCTTCCGTATCCTCTTTCGGTAAAACTGGCATAATTTATCCCTTACTTCTGACACCAAATGTTACGAGCTGGGGTTCGGGATAAATCAATTCAAACCAATTTACCAAAACACACAACACAGTTTAATTTAATAAACACAAATATCGCAACTACAAGAGACGTCACTTGGAATTACTTGTTTCGCTTGTACTGTATCACTCGAATCGTATTCGCTCGCTTCCGAAATCGAACTGCTTGTCGGCCCGACAATCCGCTATTTATATCCCGAGCAGAACATTCTCGAACATTCGACACTGCCACAGCGTAGAAGCTTCTAGTAACTTCCATTGAACTGTTTAATCCCACTATTCGACAATAGATGGCAGTAGCGTATACGTACAATTTCGTGTAGTACTTGCTACTCGATAACAGATGGCGTTAGCGTGTCATTTCTAGTAGTTTCCAACACTGCCCCGTCCTTAGATGGAATTAGCGTGATGTTTCTAGACTTTTCGATTTACGTCACACTGCCCCTTTCTGAGACGGAGTTAGCATGATGCTTCTAGACTTACGATCTACGTAACAATATTATATGTCCCAAAAGTATAGTACCGCTGGAGACCTGAGATAAATAATTCCTAGTCTACATTCCGTCGGTTTAGGTAGTTAACTAAATGTAAACAATCTTGGCATGTCTTCTAATCTAAAGACTGGCCAAAAAATTTATCTAAAAATGTTTACAATTAGATATTTACCTAAATCAAAGTTAGGTAATAAACTAAATTTAAATCACTTTGAAAGCAACATTCACAAGAACAAGCACAACTCAGAATAGCAAAGAGAATTAAACACGCAAATAGTCGTACGGCACAGTCTTAGCGTCGCTGCTGTCTGACACTCTTGCGATTGAACGAGAGCGACGGTAACAAAACTAACTCATAACGATAAAATTTACGATAGCGTAGATTTTAACGTTACACATGTTTAACGATAAAATGTTCCAGATATAACGTTAAATATTGTAACGTTATTTATTAGATAACGATATCTGCATGAAAAGGCTGTAACGATACCATATTTTTAACGGTATTTCAAGCCCTGCCCACGACCTCAGTCTCAGCAGTCAGGGTCACTAACCACTAGACTAACAGGCCAGTTAAAGATCCGTGGATATGAATGAGAACCGGAACCAACGACTTCACCTGTTTTCCGAGGCACATAGGGGTCTTGGTACGTAAAGATCGTCACCACGGACCAATCGAGGCAAGCGTTGCTTAACCTGACCGATCAGCCTGTGTGGCTGTTATTACTTAGCCACAATAATTGATTACTGACAAATGCGTGCACTGATTGGACAGGTCCACTCAAGATGTGTAGTTCTTTCCTTAAAAGACCACTTCAGACTCAGAGAGATTCACATGGTCTTCACATGATCTGACCAAGATTATGTCTGGACTTTAAAAGAGACTGTGACCTCTGAGGTTGTTTCGGCCTTTCTTCTCAGAGTAGTCAGATAGGAAACGCCAACGTCATCTAGTTTAAAAAAATATGATTGACGTGTAAAAGTGTTTGTACAAACCTACTTGCAACAATAAAGTCATTAATCATATATCTATAAAAATAAAAAAATAAACCGGCCAAGTGCGATTCGGACTCGCGCACCGAGGGTTCCGTACAAACCTGTAGGTATTCTCGGTTTAAGCATAAGGTTTATGTTTATGAAATTAAGTGTTTTTTTTTTTAATTTTTATATTTGAGTTTATTGAATGCTGTTTTGCTGTTGTGTGCTGTTGTTGCTCTTTACGATGTATGACGTATTAAAAAAAAACTACTTACTAGATCTCGTTCAAACCAATTTTCGGTGGAAGTTTACATGGTTATGTACATCATATATTTTTTTTAGTTTTATCATTCTCTTATTTTAGAAGTTACGGGGGGGGGGGGGGACACTCATTTTACCACTTTGGAAGTGTCTCTCGCGCAAACTATTCAGTTTAGAAAAAAATGATTTTAGAAACTTCAATACCATTTTTGAAGACCTATTCATAGATACCCCACACGTATTGGTACGATAAAATAATAAATTTGAGTTTCAGTTCAGAACCCTAAAATTTATTGTTTCTTTTTTCTATTTTAGTGTAAAAATCTTAATGCGGTTCATAGAATACATCTACTTACCAAGTTTCAACAGTATAGCTCTTATAGTTTCAGAGAAAAGTGGCTGTGACATACGGAAGGACAGACAGACAGACATGACGAATCTATAAGGGTTCCGTTTTTTGCCATTTGGCAACGGTACCCTAAAAAGCATATTATAGATATGCATCATACTTTATTACTTTTGGGTACAAATATTATTTTCTCATGCATACATTACCTACACTTCCTCAATATTCACTGAAGTATAGAGGGTGAATTTTTGGGACAAGTGTCGCATCTCATTATTACCGGTTTTACACTCAAATGGGTGAGTGTACACGAGGGATAATAATCGTAACGGAAGCAGCATACATGCAATTCGTGTAATTAACGATCTTCACGAGAAGATCGATATATTTACATGCCAGTTGAGTGAATTCGCAAAAATACTCTTGTTTATTTTATGTTATACTATAGATAAAGTAGGCTAATTTTGTTGGTGGTTATATTTTAAATATTGTGTATTTTATGTTTAGAAACAGTAGGTATAGTAGATATTATGTTTTTTATTTTATTGTTCGTAGTAAGTAAATAAGACCGCACTATCGCATTAGGTGTAAACCTGTAAGGATAGTTGTAAGGGAGATATTCATAAATAAATAAATAATAAATAATAAATAAATATAATCATCATCCCAACATAATAATCTATCTGCCAATACATTTCAAATAGTTTTTTTTTTTTTTTTTTGTTGTCGAAGTGACTAGGTATTATTGACAGTAGTCTGAAATGTTATAAATTGCCATGTTATTATGTTATGCCATTTTTACACGCTTTATATTAGCTTCACTTGTATGTTTTTTTGTATGTTTGTTTGTAACCGACTCCTTATAGCGCGATTTTGACCCACTTTAAACGACCAGATTTCATTCAAACTTTGCACACCTGTCAAAGACCGCACACAATGCAATAATTTCATAAATTTGTGCCATTATCCTTGCCAGGGTTACCAGGACAGCAAAAAAACTGTCTTCGAAAACTACGCTGACATACGTCACAAACTACGCTGACATACGTCACAAACTACGCTGACATACGTCTCAAAATTCGAAACACCCCAAAAAATAGAAAATAACTAATAGTTTAAAAAAACTAAAAACACGCTTCCATAGAAAACCAAACTAAAAAGTAGAAAATAATGGAAAAAAGCGTGGAGTGCCTGATATCAATAAAAAAATACCTTAAAAAGCACCCCACGCTTTTTTTCCATTATTTTCTACTTTTTAGTTTGGTTTTCTATGGAAGCGTGTTTTTTTAACTATAATTTTTTATCATGTTATAGTATTATAAATTGGATGTCAACAATTATCCCGTGTTTTTTCGGCGTTTTTTTGCCTTCTGGTACGTATGAAACCCTTCGTGTATGAAGCCACACTGTCCTGGTTTTTAATACAAATATCCAGGATGTAAAGTGGCCTATGTCGTTCCAGGTCACCAGGCTACCAGGCTCTGCCAGGGTCATGAGATTTGTTCGAAAGAGTTACTCGGGCACTAGCATATAGGCAACTGAAGGAACACGGGTGAGTTTTAGTCAGTATAAGTCTGACACGCCCTTCCACTCCACCCAGAGCGAGAGACTTCATATGATGATTTCCCATCCACCAAACAAAGGCTACCAGGCTACTTCTCAATACAATATAACTATGGGTTCAGTAGTTTAGGCGTGAACAATTAACAAGATACTTTCGCATTTACAATATTAAGTATTTATATTCGTGGCTAAACGATAACAAACCCCACCAGTCGCTCTAAAGGTAAGCTGCGCTTGCCGCAGGCGGTTTATGGATGGGTGACTACCCTTCATATATTGAGACTCCTCCGTGCCTCGGAAAGCACCCTAAGCCGTTGGTGGCTGCCGGAGTCGCGTGATTGTTCGAAAGAGATACCGTGACCCTGGCACAAGAGCAACTGATGGAACACGGGTGGGTTTTAGTCAGTAAAAGTCTGACACGCCCTCCCGCTCGAAATCATTTGATGATTTCCCATCCAAAAAAAAAAAAGCTTTTTAGATCTTTGACAGCCGTTACGGATACTCAGAAGCCCGAAAGTCGTTGTCTTACCAAAAGGTATGATCAGATAGGCTTTAGCTCGATGTAAGGTATACAGCTGCATCCGGTTAGACTGGAAGCCGATCCCAACATAGTTGGGAAACGGTAGGCAGAAAGAGAATATAAAGCAGGGATGTTAGGGAGCTCCGTAACCGTAACCGAAACTATCGGATATCCGATATAAAAATTTATCCGTAACCGTAACCAAATCCGAAATAAAAGTTTCGGATAATATCGGACTTGTTATTACATTTTTATTTTAGGTAGATTTATAGATAACACTCAATATATATTTATAATCATTGTTTTTTAAATAGCTGCAATAATTACTCACAGACTGATTGTAATTCCTACCAAATGGTAACATATAAATAAAACCATTTTATTAGCTATTTGTATTTTACTTTGAAATTCCTTAAGAATTTAATATCCGTAACCGAAATTATCCGAAACTAACGGATAATCCGAAATAATTTCATATCCGTATCCGTATCCGGTATAATAATCATTCCTACATCCGTAACCAATCCGTATCCGATATTTCATATCCATAACATCCCTAATATAAAGTACATATTTGTCTAATGTAAATGGGCTAAAGTACCTATAGGTATTATATAACAGCCTCGCTCCAAATGCCTATTTATCCAACACTGTCGCTACTCTATTAAAAACAATTAACGCTAATTAGACGACCTTAACCGTTATAATTAGCACATCCGACTTATTTTAATTATATTCAATGTCGGATCTAATTCATGAAACTATTCGCTTGTTTCCTGAAGCGCTGAATTTTTGGCAACTATTAATTAAAATGTTCGTATGTTGTAATTTTACGTGTCTAGGTAGATACGAACCATTTTTCCAAAGTATTAATACCGGTTTTTCAGCTAACAATATCTGTAGCATTTGGTACCCCGATTTTGTTAATCATGTATGAATACATAATAATAAAATAACATATCTATACTTGTACATACCTATTACGAATATTATATTAATATGCATATTAATTAATATCATATTATTGAGCTGAAGAGTTTGTTTGGTTGAATGCGCTCATGTCAGGAACTCCTGTTTCGAATTGAAAAACTCTTTTAGTGTTGTATAGCCCATTTATCGAGGAAGGCTATATGACACCACACTAGGACTCTTAAAGCCGTGCGAGCAGTCGAGCAAAAAGATAAAACTCACGAATACGAAGACTTCGCACAGTCGGCGATTCAGTGGGTCGGGGAGCAAGAAATTTGACGCAGATGAAGTCGCGGGCAGAAGCTAGTTATTAATACGACGAGCAATAATTTTGTCATTAGCCCTTTTACAAAAATTGTGCGGACAGAGGCGTATGAAATTTAGCACAGTTTATATTATATGAAGAAGAAATGCAGAAAGCCCTGGATGACTGCTGGCGTACTTCTATGTATAAATCTCCGTAACAAAATGCATGCGCAAACTAAGAAAGATTCCTATAATTTAATACTACAAATTACCTACAGACAGTTTCGTAACTTTTGTACAAATTAAATATAGAAACTATAAAGAAAATCACAAAGAGATCAAATAACTAAGTCAGTAAACAATCCAAAACAACTCTGGCAAAAAATTAACGAAATTACACAATTTAAAACCCCAAAATCAATTAATTCAAATCTTTTTAAAATCACACCACACCCTCTCGATTCTTTAAACCGTGTTAGTCAGTTTTTCGTCACAATCGGCAAAACATTGGCTGAAGATATTATAAAAAAATGCAATCTCTCTAATATTAACTCTCCACACCTAGGGAACGAACAGCATACTACATCATTCGTACTGGTTGACACTGATCCTCAGGAAGTGGACGGCATACTCATGGGTCTCGACTCTGAAAGCTCACCTGGCTGGAACGGTATACCAACAAAATTTTTGAAAATTTCTAGGGACTTCTTGGTTCCAGTAATAAGTCAACTAGCAAACATGTGCTTTAGAACCGGAGTATTTCCAGCTGCTTTTAAGCAATCTATGGTTCTGCTAAGACTGAGGTCGTGGGTTCGATTCCCACCCAGGACAAATGTTTGTGTGATGAGCACAATCATTTGTTCTGTGTCTGGGTGTAATTTATCTATAATATGTATGTATTTAGAAATATATAAGTATGTTTATCAGTTGTCTGGTTACCATAGTACAGGCTCTGCCTAGTTTGGGATCAGACAACGATGTGTTGGTTGTCCAAAAGATATTTATTTATATTTATTTATTTACACCTGTGCACAAGGGGGGAACGGGGACCGGAACGATATAAATAACTACCGCCCTATATCGGTTATATCTTGCATCGCAAAAATTTTAGAAAAATTGCTACATAATAGACTAATTAGTTACCTATAAAATATAATATTTTATCTACATAACAATACGCGTTCAGAAGGGGTCTGTCTACACAAGACGCTGTTAAGGCGTTAACTTGCGACATAGTCTATCACGGAGATAGAGGACTGAAATGCCTTACAGTATTTTTAGACCTGAAAAAGGCATTTGACACCGTTTCTGTCCCCATCCTTCTGCACAGACTAGAAACAATCGGGATAAGAGGTACAGCCCTCTCTCTTTTTGGTAGTTATTTATCTAACTGAAAACAGCGGGTTAGGGTTGGAAACTTTATGAGTAATGAAGAAAGTGTATGTTTCGGAGTACCGCAGGGAAGTGTGCTCGCTCCAACGCTGTTCTTGATTTATATCAATGAGTTGTGTAATATCAGGATCAGTAGCGGACGAGTATATTCATATGCGGATGACACAGCGGTTGTCTTCGTAGGTGACTCTTGGGCTAACGTGTATGCTGCTGCTGAACGTGGATTAGCGATAATAGCAAGTTGGCTAAATGCTAACCTTCTGACCCTCAATGTATCAAAAACAAACTTCATCTGCTGTACTCCTAATCAGAGGACACAGCCAGGTGCTGATTTTGGAATCGTGATCCATGAGTGTGCAAACTCCCACTATCCATGCCATTGTCAAAGCATACAACAAGTTAGATCCACTAAATATCTTGGTATAACAGTTGACCAAAGATTGTCCTGGCACATCCATATCGAAAATACTATGGCCAGGGTCAGAAAACTTATATGGATTATTAAAACGTTGCGGCATGTGATTCCGTCTCAGCTACTTAATAAAATATATACTGCTCTGGCACAATCGGTCATCACATACTGTATACCAATCTGGGGTTGGGCCACCAAGACCAAATTTTTAGACGTAGAAAGGACTCAAAGGGCTCTCATCAAAGTTATGTATTTTAAGCCCTTTCGATGTTCTACAGACAATCTTTAAAAGATTAGTAATCTGCTCACTGTTAGGAAATTATACGTATTGAACATAACTATACTTTTGCACAAGACCCTCTCATTTGATCCATCAAAGCTCGATAAAAGACGCAAAGATATTGTTGCGTTCGCCAGACGTCAGTATAATACCCAATCAACTTATATTTACAAAAAAATTAAATTTAAAATTTAAAAAACCCCCGACACAAAAACCTAATTTCCCTTTAAAAAGTAAAAAATAATAAAAAAAACTCAATCTTAAAGTACCTAAGTATGTATTCATAATTCAAAAAAAAAATACGTCACGTTGGGGGACCGCTCCAGACCTAACAATTTATTTGCAAATAGTCTATTACCTAAATAATGAAGAAAAGAAAACTTTTATAAAATTACTTCACAATATTGCATTTAGGATACGACCGTCAACGTCTGCCCTCGCGGAGCGGTCCCCCAACGCGACGTATTTTTTTTTTTTAATTATTAATACATACTTAGGTACTTTAAGATTGAGTTTTTTTTATTATTTTTTACTTTTTAAAGGGAAATTAGGTTTTTGTGTCGGGCGTTTTTTAAATTTTTTATTTAATTTTTTATTTTATACTTTTTATAGGTACATACTTATTATAATGTAGAATCAAACGAAGCTAAGAACACTCTCGATTAATTCATCAATATTCTTTTTCAGTGCGCTTTCATTTGAGACCCCAGTCGAGTATATTTGCTGACATTCGGTTACCCTTCCCCACTTTCTCCCCCACAACTTTTAAACGGCTCGACCGATTTTCTTCATCCGTTCGGGAGCTATGATGCCACAGACAGACAGACACACAGACAGACAGAAAGACAGACACGTCAAACTTATAACACCCCTCTTTTTGCGTCGGGGGTTAATAAATTAAACGTTAAATTGAGTATTTACCCCATGTTGCAGTACAAATGTAAACATAAATTAACGGAATGGCTAAAATCACAAACATACGATGAAATTGAATTTATACTAACCAGAATATTCTAATGAAAAACCTGTCCTCAACCATAACATAGGTACATCAGCTATTCAACCATTAACACACACACACCCACTCACCCCACACATCCACCCCCACACATACACACATACATGAAGACTACATATACCTGACCATACTTCAACAATTTTGTAAAATCCTAATACCTAAACTTTTTTCTTTTAATTATGTCTCGTCGTCGTGTCGTTGCGAGGAAACCCCATCACAAGTATTCTTATAACTTATCGGGGTTGCCTCAATTATAAGTTATGTAACAATTGTATGAGAAACAATAAAACTTTTTGTTTTTTTTTAAATATAATAACTAACTTCTGCCCGCGACTTCATCCGCGTTAAATTTCTTGTTCCCCGATCCTTCCCGTCGCGTCGAATCGCCTACCCGATTTTTCCCGTTTTTGAAACATTTTTCATTACTGCTCCCCCCTCTTAATTTTAGCGTAATGTTATATAGCCTTGCCTTGCCTTGCCTTATAGCCTTTCTCGATAAATAGGCTACCCAACACAAAAAGAATTTTTCAATTCGGACCAGTAGTTCCTGAGATTAGCGCGTTCAATCAAACAAACAAACTCTTCAGCTTTATAATTATATAAAATATAGTATAGATGATTAGAAATACATTAAGTTTTAAATTAATTACGGTCGAACTTCGACCACTGGGCGACCAAATTATTATATTATAATGAACTAGCTTTTGCCAGCGGCTTCGCTCGCGTGGAGGTCGGAAATTATCCCGCGGGAACATACTACCGGGATAAAAAGTATCCTATGTCCTTTCTCAGGCTCTAAACTATCTGTGTACCAAATTTCATTTAAATTGGTTCAGGAGTTTTAGCAGGAAAGCGAGACAGACAGACAGACAGACAGACAGACCGACAGACAGAGTTACTTTCACATCATAATATTACAATTAAATTAATAATTATATAATTATAATATACTAGCTTCTGCCAGCGACTAAGTCCGCGTCAAATTTTTGCTCCCCTGACCCTTCCCGTCGCATCGATTAGCCTGCTAGTTTTCGTCAATTTTTCGTTGCTGCTCGCTCCTTTTGAGTTATAGTGAGTCAACCTTAAAAGATAGACATATGCTTTCTCGGGCTTTTTTTTAGAACTTTTTAAAGGAACAATTCCGTTATACATGATTTTTGCGTTACTTTAACCGTTTACGTAGCGCACGCAACGGAAACTCTCAAAAGGAATAAATTTTCCCCGTTTTTGCAACATTTTTCATTACTGCTCCGCTCCTCTTAGTTGTAGCGTGATATTATATAGCCTATAGCCTCCCTCGATAAATAGGCTACCCAACACAAAAAGAACTTTTCGATTCGGACCAGTAGTTCCTGAGATTAGCGCGTTCAATCAAACAAACAAACAAACAAACTCTTCAGCTTTATAATATTAAGTATAGATTATAATATTATATATTATAATATAATATTATAATATTATATAGTGTGGAAGTGTGGATTACATGTGACATCTACCACCCGCACTGGGCCCGCGTGGTGGATTGTGGCCCACTCCCTTTCACCGAGAGGAGGCCTGTGTCCCAGCAGTGGGAACATTATAGGCTGATGATGATGATGAATGAATTACCTATGTTGAAAGATATAAATTTACCTCTCACTATTTCCTTTTACCTTTTATTTTTTTTTCTCGTTTGTCTAGTGGTCTCAAGCGCTACTGGTGAGCATGAGGTCCTGGGCTCGATTCTCAGGTCAGGCAGTGTTATTGGGTTTTTCTATCTGAAATTTCTCAGTAGCAGTTCGGAGTCTGGTTTGTGCCCGACTGATAGCAACAAGACTCGCCCCCTGTTACATGGGGCTAAATAAAGATAAATGACGAAATGTGGATGGACTATATGTAGATACATCTCTGCCCAACCCTTTAGGAAAGCAAGGCGTGATATTATGTTATGTATATGCATTTACTAATTTCTATACATATCAGAGAAATTATCCCACATGAACGAACTACCGGGATAAAATAGCAGTGTCTTAAATCACGGGCAATATATCGAATGCCGAACGTCACGAAGAATTCTAGGACTCCCCAACGCAGCAAGAGAGCTCTGAGTAAATGTTAAGCAAAACGAGGGAGTTAAGATCCTAGTAGAAGATTCCTGAGTGCAGCGAGGGATTGAAGCACAACCAAGACGAAGAGACCTTTATCTTCGACGAAAACAGGTGGCTACTCCACTTGGCGCACCTACGACGAGGATATAGATTACAATTCCATTTCGAATTAGTAGCTTACGAAACTGTTAAATCACCAGGAAATATCTAATTACGTGCTTCATGCACAATTTCCTTTGTTCGCAACGAGTCACACTAAATCGTGTCACCGTGTGACTGGTTGAGAAAAATATTCGCATGGAGTAACAGTGTGACTCAATGCGAATTTTTATTCTCATCTAGTAACACTAGTAGGTACACGAGTTCATCAAAAACACAAAAATAATGTGTATCGTTTTGACGCCCAAATCCAACATTCTAACGCGTGATACGCATGGGGTTACCAACCATCCATACTAATATTATAAATGGGAAAGTGTGTGTGTCTGTTTGTCCGTCTTTCACGGCAAAACGGAGCGACGAATTGACGTGATTTTTTAAGTGAAGATAATTGAAGGGATGGAGAGTGACACAGGCTACTTTTTGTCTCTTTCTAACCCCCCACTTTCCTAAAATGGGGGATGGAACGCGCTTATCTTAGGAACTACTGGTTAGAATTGAAAAAATCTTTTTGAGTCGGGTAAACTATTTATTGAGGGAGGCTATATAACATCAGGCTACGATCAAAAGGAGCGGAGCAGCAACAAAAAAATGGACAAAAACTGGCAGGCTGCAATGCGACGGGAAGGGTCAGGGGAGCAAATACTTGAAGCGGACGAAGTCGCGGGCAGAAGCTAGTACTTTATAATAACGTATTCTATGTAGTTTATTTTTGATAAAATACTTTATATTTTTAACAACAGCCGCACGGGTCCATCGTTCAGGTTAAGCTACGCTTGCCGCGGTTGGTCCATGGATGGGTGACCATCTTTACATACCAAGTTCCTTCCGTGCCTCGGAAAGCACGCTAAGCCGTTGATCCCAGCTGTTTTTCGTAGATCTTAGACAGTCATTACGGTTCGTAAGAAGCCCGAAAGTCTGACAACCAGTCTTACTTTACTTATTTTTAATTCAACCAGTTTTAGTTATTTTTATTCTTTTTTTTTATTATTATATTTGTTAACATATCTCGGGACCCTAGGGTCCCGGTCTTTTGGAAGGCGTACGAGGAGTCGAAGCCAACTCGCAGAGGCCCCTTAGAAAATTTAGATGAAGTGAGGCACTAACCGGCGGTTATCCCTGTATACACTGTGCAAGTGCACCCACCCATTACAACCTCCGGTTGGTGTTGGACTATTGCAGGATATGGAAACTAAAATGTTGGTCTATGTATATGGATGGCTAAAATGGACTGGTTATCAAGAACTATCGAAGGCCTATGGCCCCTGCCGCATCAATGTTTTCTAAATACACGGATTAAATAGCAGGGGGTGACTTGCACACTCAATAATGGGCCCCCGGAAACCGTCGCTGGCATATAGTGACGCAGCGACAAGGGGGCAACACTTTCTGAGGTACTTGAGAAGTGGAGAGGTATTCCACGGCTTTCAGAATTATCCTAGAGCCCGGAAGATGGTCAAGTCCCTACGAGCACTTACTGGAATACTTCTTTTCCCCGAGCACGTTTGCTCTTGCGAATCTCCACTCAAGCCAGCCAATAAAGGCAAGAATGAGGTGGGAGCTCTGAACCTCGTCAGTGTTCACTCCAGCCGGCCAATAAAGGCAAGCCAGAGATGAGGAACAAGAATTCTCCCGGGAGATAGGGTCCGTGGGGTCGCTACTGCCCAACAGCATGCCACATGCTGCCCTGCGGGTTAATTATTATTTTTTCGTTTATTTCGTTTTACATACATATAAATTATATTTTTAAATATTAAAATAACAAAAATCATAAAAACATTTAAAAATATAAAAAATAGTAGCCCACCGGTATCGGGAATAGGATCCAAGCCACCGGTGGTCAGGGCTGCTGAGAGAGGAACCTCCTCACTACACGTGCCGTGTCCAGTAATACCGCCTTCTGGATCAAGCCCTTGATCCAGCTGCCTAACGAGAGCCTCTTTAGGTGTTGGTCGAGGCTCTTGGCTATTATGCCATTTGCCGTCACGACTATCGGCACAATGACTGCTGTATCCACATCCCACATCTCGACAACCTCGCGAGCCAGGTCAAGATATTTAATCTGCTTATCTTGTTCAGCTTTCACGAGGTTCTCGTCATGCGGGACTGCTACATCAATAATCATTGTGCGACGCTCTGATCTATCTATCACCACTATGTCCGGCTTATTAGCAACAATAGTCCTATCAGTGATGATAGATCGATCCCAATACAATGTGATATTGCCATTTTGGAGAACTGGGTCGGGCATATACTTATAGTACGGTACTTCTGATTCCACAAGACTGTATTTCAGAGCAATTTGCTGGTGGATAATCCTGTCTACAAGGTTGTGCCTATGCAAGTAGTCTCCGTTAGCCAGACGAGAACAGCCAGAAATAATGTGTCGGATTGATTCCCCCGGACGGTGGCATGCCCGACAGATGTCAACCGTGCCATCCTTCACAATATATTTCCGGTAGTTGTTCGTTATCATAACTTCGTCCATAATTGCAAAGACAAAACCTTCGGTTTCTCCAAATAGATTTCCGAATCGTAACCAGGATACGGACGCTAAGAAGTCTACATCGGGTCCATGTAGAACCCGATAAAAGCGTCCGTGAAGCTCCTTGCTTTGCCATACCTCCCTGCGGTCATCCGTATCTAATACTTTAGGTTTGCGCCAGTTCTCGTTAGCCAAGGAGAGCGGAGTGAGACTCTTGTCCACTGAGACCACATCTCGGTGCATCCCCACGTCGGCTTCTAGGAAGTATTCCCTGAGACTGCATACCTCACGGTTGTGCAGGGTTTTAGCATTCAAGAAACCTCGACCTCCGCACTTCCGTGGGATATACAGTCTCATCACCGATGACCTTGGGTGATGCATTCGATTTGCGGTCAGCAGTGTGCGGACCCGTCTATCCAGGGCGTCAAGTTCCGTCTGAGTCCATTTGAGTATGCCGAAAGAGTACATCAAAACCGGCATGACCCAACCGTTGAAGGCGCGCACCTTGTTTCCGCCTGATAAAAGACTTTTTAATACTTTATTCAGGCGGCCAAAGAAGCGCTCCCTCAACGATCGTTTCATGTCAGCAGTGTTGATGCCTAACGCTTCCGACATACCCAAATACTTGTATGTTTCGATTGAGGAGAGGGATCTTAGGTATATGGAATCCGAGAGTTGGGTTCCCACGGATTCCACAATCTCCCCTCGCTTTACATGCATGACCGCACATTTGTCCACACCAAATTCCATCCTGATGGCGCTACTGAAGGTTTCAGTTACTTTCAGTAGCTCCATCAGTTGCAAATTGTTGGGGGCAAAAAGTTTTAGGTCATCCATGTAGAGGAGGTGAGATATAACCTGACCACCTCTCCTCAGCCGATAGCCTAGACCTGAATCCTCCAGCAGTGTGCTAAGAGGATTCATGGCTAGGCAGAACCAAAGTGGACTCAAACTGTCGCCCTGGAATATACCTCGCTCGATCCTTATCGGTTCGCTGTTCCTCTGGATATGTCGACATCCTGGATAGCGAAGGACTGTTCTCCACTGCCCCATACATGACATCAAGAAGGTGCACAGCGTTGTATTTACTTTGTACAACTCCAGCACCCTCTTGAGCCAGGTATGTGGCACCGAGTCATAGGCCTTCTTATAGTCTATCCAGCATGTCGACAGATCCCTTCGGGAACGACGAACCTGTTGACTAATGGTCATATCGATAAGGAGTAGCTCCTTAGTACCGTGGGACCCGTTCCTACATCCATTTTGAGAGACAGACAAGATCGAGTTTGTGTCAATATGATTGTAAATTTTAACTCTCAAAATGGATGTAAGTACTTTATAGACCGTCGGTAGGCAAGTGATCGGTCTATAATTTTTGGGTTCCGCGGATGATTTATGGAGCAGGTGGGTTATCCCTGTTGTTAAGAACTGGGGCAACGACCCTGACTCTAAGGCTGACTGGAACTGAGATGCCAAGCGAGTGTGCGACTTTTGAATCCACTTGATCCTAAAATTGTGCAGTCCGTCCGGCCCTGGAGATTTCCAGTTAGGCAACGGACGGACTGCACAAGCGACATCTTGGGGGCTGATGGTAATTGCCCCCATTTCTGTTATTTGACCGCACACTCGCTCGATCTCCCTAGTCCAATCACCTTCGGTGTGATTGACAGGCACCGACCAGATGTTTCGCCAGAACGAAGACATGGCGTCATCATTCGGAAGGCGCGTGTCAGCCACACCTTGGTCCGGTCGTTCCCAAGCTCGGTAAACCCACCTTTCATCGCTTTGGAATGTGTGATTCTGGGTGTACCGCTCCACCCTCCGCCGGTACCGACGAATACGGTTTGCCCATGCACAGATCTTCTGCTTCAGGAAGTCGATGCGCTCTGTGACGCGGGGCAAATAATCTCGAGGACTAACATCCGTCCCGGAGAACGCCCGCTTCACAAAGCGCATCACTCGAGGGCGAGTATTGCCCTCCCTGAAGCAGATTAGCTTACCGATGAGTGCTCTAGCCTCACCGATACGACGCTCAATCCTGCACTGCCAAGCTGGTACGGCTGGTTTTGGTCGTGTAGCTCCGTCATTGTTAGGAAACTTGACACGAGCTACACGACAAGCCGCTACAGCTGCACAGTACAAGATCGAGTGGGTATCGACCAGGTCTTTGCTGCCATCTAAATATGTTGACAGCTGTGAGTCTAGAGCACACACCAGCGCCTTGTTTTTCTTATGCATGGGCAAACGAGGTAAACGTGGTCTAAGTTCAGGCGGAGTAGAGCGATACTCCCTGAAAGCATCCTCCAAAGCGCTCCTCAATCGTGCATTGCATTGAGTACTCACAGATATAGCCCCGTCATCATCCTCTTCACCAACGCAGTTGGGTCGCGGTGAAACACTAGGTAAATTTTGCAGTTGCACCGCGACCAGTGGCGAAGCAGGCGTAACATGGCTATTCCGTGATTCCAGGCAAAGTCGATCAAGTACGGTGGCATCCAGCATATGATTACGCTGAATGACCCGCACCTGATCCGACAGTCGTTGCGACGACACGTTGATAGCTGGTTCAAGCACCTGAAACAGAGAGAGCATCCGACCACGGTACGCAGTCAAGTTAGTTCCCCCCTCTGTAGCCCCATAGTATGCGCGCATGACATTTTCGTTGACAGCTTGTGTCCATTTCATGCGCTGCACACTTCCACCGGTAGCGGGGACCCTATCAGAGGCCGGTGGGCCTCGAAGTCCCAAGCTGGCCGGTGGTCGGCCTCATCCGCGCCGACGTACTGGTGGTGGTGTCGTCGGCGGCGAGAAGTATTCGTCGCTCGAGCTCGACGCAACTGCAGCAGCCGGTGTCACTGGACTCACGTCTGGAGCAGGATCCGGCAACTGCGAGGCGGAGCTGAGCGACGAACCCGAAGATGTTGGGTGTGTGCTTTGCAGCAGTCGTGCCCGACTTCGCGTCAGCATTTCACTCTTACTCGTGTATTGTTATTTTGTCTAGTCTTGCATTATGTAGATTTTTGATCACAGTACCAATTTTTGGCAATCCACTGCTGTTGTTTAAATAAATTATAAAACATTTTTGCATTATTAGACTTTAAAAATACTAAAAAAATACACGGTGAAAAAAAATGTTGTTCCGTCAGGTTGACAGTCGGGCCACAGATTATTATTATTAAAAGGCTCGGAGTCTAGAGTCAAGCACTCGAGTCTTAAAAGGGACTCTAGTCATAAAGAGGACTCGAGTCTTAAAATGCACTCGAGTCAAAAACAAATCTGAGTCAAGAAAAACTAAGAAAAACTCGGAGCATGAAGATGAGACTTGTAGTTCATCATTAAAAAAGACTCGAATAGAAGATGATAAGTTCAAATTAGGGTTGTAACGGAACTTCACCTCCGCCTCCGTTACTGCGGAAGTTCCGCAAGAATTCGTAACTTCGCTTCCGCCTCCGCCTCCGTATAACTTTTGCGGAGTTGTAACGGAGGTTTATTTACGAATCATAGAACAATAACACGCGTGCAGCGTCGCTCGACGATGACTCGGGCGCCCAGCCGCGTGATGCGGTTGAACGCGAAATGGTCAAGAATTAACGAGTGCGCGGCGGGAACGCGGTGGGAACGCGGTTTGGGTGGGAGCGGGCGTATGTCATTTGTCAAATGATACACGACTATATATCTGTGATACTACATTTACACATAATTCGTAAAAATCGCGAGGTGAATTACGAGGCGAATAACGAACACGTTTAAGTAAACAGTGCGCTCGCTATTCGCCTCGTGCCTCGCTTCGCGATTCGAGCGTTCGCGTTGAGAGCGGTTTTTCGGACGCGAATCAAAGGACATTGAATGGCGAACACGAACTTTCAGTTTACACATTCGCCTGCATTCAGTTGACAAGCCAGCGCCCGACTCAACAGGACGTGTAGACGCAATTATTTTCACGTCCTCCATGTTCGTGTGCGAACGACAAAATAATTCACACTGCGAAAGTGTGAACAGTAGTTCGGGACGGTACTCGTTTACGAATGTGTCGTCGAATATTCGTCGAGTGACGAGGCGAATGGCGAACACGATTGTGTAAATTGTAGGGTGAAACACGTCAGGAACCTGTCGCATTGCTTGGACGAGTTGGACGTAACGTATGAAGTTTTATCGATGTACTGGAACCGTCGTTGGTTTAATGATTTAGTGCAAAATCATTGTTATGTTTACTTACGTCACACGATGAAGCTGAAAACAAGTGAGATTTGGCAGTTTTTTGTAGAAATAGATAATAATTTTGCAAAATGTAAAACCTGTGGGAAAATTATTCAAGGAAAGGTCGGAGTACGACATCACTTAGAGGGCATTTGAAGTCTATGCATAAAGAAAAATACGAAGAACTGTGTGGAGTATAAAAAGAGATAACCCTGGTTTTAATGAACCACAAATTAAAAAAACATTCTACATCCACTTTCACCTCCGCCTTCGCCTCCGTTAACCTCCGCTTCCGCGGAGGTGAAAGTCGTCGCCTCCGCATCCGCCTCCGCCTCCGCTAAGAAGGCCTCCGTTACAACTCTAGTTCAAATTAGTGGTTATGATGTAATTATGCGTACAAAAAAATCTGACGAGTTATTCATAGACTCGAATTCATTTAAGACTCGAGTCCTTTTTCAGACTCGAGTGGCTGTTACATGACTCGGGCTCGGCTTGACTCTAAACTTTTGAGCACACTGATTCTTGCATAAGTCGAATCTATAAAATTACGACTCGAGGAGTCGCGTCCTTTGCAACACTAATCGTATTACCCAGTAACTGGGTTGTGGAAGTCAGATAGGCAGTCGCTCCATGTAAAATACTGGCACTCAGCTGCAACCGGTTAGACTGGAAGCCGACCCCAACATAGTTGGGAAAGGGCTAGACGGATGATGACGATTTTGCATAAAAATTAAGTGTGCGAAATATTTTTTTACAATCTTTATTGTAATGCGTTGTTCCGTGTGGTGCTGGACGTATAGAATGGCATCACTCCATTTCTTCCCGTGGGTGTCATAAAAGGCGACTAAGGGACTTACTATAAAATGGGCAGCAGCATACTCTATGCTTTTTTCCATCATACTGCGATCGCCAACCCGTCTGCCAAGCGTGACGATTATGGCAAAGCCAAAAAATCGGGGGAGGCCTCTGTCCAGCAGTGGATGTCTTATGATGATGATGGTTTTAATGCGTAAAACGAAACACTCATATGGTTACTTACTGAATTATTTGTCTATACTAATGAGTAAAAAAAGAAAATCAATTATTATTGATAAAGATTATTTATAGAAAAATATTGTTGATTAATGGCAATCTCTGATTCCAAATAAAAATTAATACATTTAAATACTCTCTGTTCCTGCTGCTTTGGGTTTCACTGAAAGTATTTGGGTAGGTAACGAATCTGAACTGACAAGAACAGAGAGACAGATTATCCACAAATTTCATAAAAATTAAATGTATTATTATTTCGATCAAAATGTTGGTTAACAGTTTATGAACACAAAACCGTCTTGGCGTTTACTTTTAGCACCCTTATAGGGATCCAACTTTATTGTATGGATACTAGCCTCGTTCCGGTTCTGAAAAATAGTGAAAATGGCGTCGCATATGGATAGGAATATGAGGCATTCAAACCAACAAATAATGTTATGTGATATAATTTGCTAAATTGTCACATAGCTCACGAGAGGAGAGAGAAGTAGTCAGGGCCGCTGTAGCCGGACACGGTGAAGAGGAATATAACAAACATAAGTGCACTCAAAAATCGCATGCCATTAATGTAGCTACTTAATTTGTGCTCGAATAACAGGAAAGACCCATGCCTATTCCTGTTGTTAGAAAGAGATGATCATATATATTTAATTACGTCACTCGCTGCTGCATGTTCTGCTGCTAGATGGGACGTGACTAATAACCTTGCCTGAAGTGTGAGGTATACCTTGCATTTATTTTGCCAATATTAAGCGCCTGTAACTCCTTTAAAGGCCATTATGTATTACACGATATCCGAAACCCTATATAAGTACGTAACGACCTAAACGTAACCTTTTCTCAGTAAGATTGAGTGTGATTGGTATCCAGTATCCAGTCCCTCCAGATATTGCTGAACATCAATAGTTTTCACATAGCAACGGTTACCTTTGACCTCTACCTATTACATTATGGAACTGAGCAATAAATATCAATAGGCAACCTTTGGATTATTTTCTCCAAGCTTGATCAGGAAAATTTAGTACTTAACTAAAAGTAATAAATTAAAACGCGGGTTGTTTGTTAAATTATAATTATTTTATTTTATTGATACAGTAGCACGGCCTTGTTTCGTTAATCAATACCAATAATATGATACATAAATACGTACTCTGCGTAATAGAACCATACCCTTTCTTCCCGTGGGTGTCGTAGAAGACGACTAACGGAATAAACAGTAGCGTGGATTATGCATTTTACCACTATTCTGCGATCGCCAACCAGTCTGCCAAGCGTGGCGATTATGGCAAGCCCCCTTGAGGGGAGTCCTAAATCCAGCAGTGGACCTATTTTGATGTATTAAAATGATGATGAATGATAATACCAGCCAATATTAGCTATTAACCTACTGCAGGGCAAAGGTTTTTCCTAAACTTCTCATACAGAGAAAGTATTGATAACCACATTAACCACGCTTGCTCAACACGGGTTGATGACTTCAGACTTATATTAATAGCTAAATATTAATAGCTTTCGCCTGCGGTATCACCCGCGTGGTATATCGATAAAAAGTTTTATTAAGTCCTCAGGGGTCAACGTATCCCCATACCAAATACATCAAAATATGTTTAGTCGGTTCGGAGATTAGCCGGAACAAACAAACAGACATACAAAAAATTTAAAAAATATATTTTCTGTAATGATTACCGTGTATACTTTCTAATGCAGCTGTTCAAAACCAAAATATTTGATTTCACTTCTTAAACCTACTAGATACGTATATGGCCATTTATCAAACGGGATTAGATAGGTGTATTAGGCCAATTGATTGAATCCTATGTAGAAGAGCCAGTGACTAGTGGCGTAGCTAGGCGTGGGCGAAGTGGACCCTCGCACACGGCCTCGCACTTAAAAGGGCCTCGCGAGGCCTCTTTAAATGCAATGCCACGGTGGCATGCCACCAGACTTAAAATTCCCGTTTATTTATAAAATGAATAAAAATCTATAAAATATTGGCCACACTCGTCACGGAGCCAACGTATTGTGCTTAAGATGTGTTACGTGACCCAAGTAAGCGTGACAGCGCCATACAAACGGCATATTTGCTTTTGTTATTTATTATTTATTTATATATACTTTACTTTACTTATGTGACATCACATTTTGGTTGTCACATAAATACGACAACATTTTGTGGCTGTGTTCATCTTTTTAACCCACTAAGGGTCTTGTGCTATTTCACTTGCACTTTTTTTAAGACATCCTGCTGTCAGAGTTGTCAAAAATTGACATGGTTAGGTTGACACAGCTTTGCAATCAATCAATCAACTCAGCCTATCACAGTCCACAGCTGGACATAGGCCTCTCCCATATTGCGTCACAACACCCTATCCTCCGCCTACCGCATCCAGTTTGCCCCAGCCACTTTCTTTAAGTCGTCGGTCCACCGAGCTGGGGGGCGCCCCACGCTACGCTTGCTGATACGCGGTCTCCACTCCAGGACTCGTCTGCTCCATCGCCCATCGGTCCTTCGACAGACATGGCCAGCCCACTGCCACTTCAGTTTGCTTACTCTGCGAGCTATGTCGGTAACTCCAGTTCTTTTCCGGATAATTTCATTTCTGATTTTATCCTTCAGAAAACCTCCGAGCATAGCCCGCTCCATAGCGCGCTGAGCGGCCTTGAATTTATGGACCAGCCCAACTGCTTTGCAAAACTTTTCTTTATTCGCATACGGAATACTTTTTGTATAAAACCGTGTTTGGTTGTAGCCTGTAATAAATTATTCTACAAATAATGGCAAAACAAAATAAAAAGGGGCCTCGCTGATATGACTTCGCCCTTCAATATTAGTCCACGCTATCCCACTGCTAGTGACAGTACAACCAGACACTTGAATTTTAGTTATTTGTTTGTTTCACCAATATCATTATTGTCCAAGATAAACTCACAGTTGAACTGAAAAAGTCACATTAGCACTTGTCCGGATTTGAACCGACAACCTTGCGCAAAAGAGGAAAGAAAGGTGATGTCCTAATTTTACAGGTCCTAGACGTCACAGGGGCTCATTTATGAGCAATCGTAGAACCTTGATCAGAATCTTAACAGGTGGCGTTGTCTAGTTGATGTCTACCTTTCACCATCAGACAAAGCACCGATTTTCATAACCATTATCATGTTAGCCCGAACACGAATTCTTCCGTAAGCATCACCAGATGGATCAGTCAAGTCCTGAATTTCTCGCATCCAAAATTCCAGAGGATTGTTGCGTATCAAAGGGCTAATGTTCCGAATATTTCCAATTTTATAAAAGTGGAAATTTTGACATGCATACTATGTCACAAATTCATAAACCACGTATTATAGCATCATTTGGGCATTGAACTTTATCTATTGCGATGAAAAGAGAGAGAGCGATGACTGTTTTGTGCTAAAAATGTTAACAATTTGGCATTGACAGGATCATCTCGAATTTGACATTAATTTATTGTTGTGATTGTGACTTGACTTGTATCACTGGAATCACAAAGCGATCGGCGTTGTTTTATTGTTAATACTACAAATATGAATACAAGAAAGCTGTGGGGCGAAATGGAAGACGAAAGAACGGACGAGACATTACTGCAGAACGTTAATTTTAACCCGATCATAGAGTTGGGTATGCAAAATATTCCTGAAATATCTATCACAGTGAAATCTTCGCCTATCGAACTCCCAAAGCCGAGTTTAATAACTCACACGATACAGCTTCATGCGCACGCGAGACAACTATCAGATATACTGGAACAAGCTGAAGCGGCCATCTATGAAGGTGCTCGTCTTGGTCCCGTGAGCTTACCAGTAGAGCCGCCAGAACCAGATTTAAAACTAGAACACGAAGCAGTCCCACCAATAAATTTTCTCGAAAAAGAGTATTGTGATTTTTCACTAGGCAAAGGTCCCATGATTCTGCCTTTTACCCCAGAAAGTCACAAAAGAGCATTGCGTCAATGCGCGGCCATAGCTCTTGGCCATGTTGGAGTTTCAACCACAACAAATGCTGTTTTAACTGCTCTAGCCGACACTCTAGACTTGCATTTAACCAATATGTGCAAATTACTCAGGACAGTAGTTGATAAGGAAGCAAGCGGCTTAAAATCAGGATACCCAGATGCAATTTCAAAAGTATTTGCAGATCTCAATGTTGGCAATCTTCATGAATTTTACAATGACAGAGTTGTGAGATACCATGAAAAGACTAAAAACAGATGTGAGGAGCTAAGATCTCAGGTGGCAGCATTAGCTCTAAGGGATATAGCACCTCAGTTGAAATTACCAGAAGTTCCGGAGTTGCACTTTCCCGCTGCCCTAGATGGTGCGTTTACACCTTCATTGGAGCCTGGCTTCCAAATGCTGCACAGTCTAGAACAAGAACAACTACAGGGGTTGGAACTTTTGGATGCAGTGTCAACAGATGATATAAAAATGGAACCTATGGAGTTTTCACAACCAGACACAATTGCCAAACTGCCCACATTATCACCAAGTGCTAAGAAAAAACGAAAATAGATTATTTGCTCTTATATAGGTATAGGATTTAGGTTCTAAAAACAGCTATATTTTTAGATATTCATGAATATAGTAAATCCTCCTAAATCAAATAAATCATTGTTCTTATTCTGTGTATCCATTTTTCCTAGAAAAATTTCGGTTTCGCTGGTTCTGTATGGTGCTGGACGTAAAGAACAGCCCCATCCCATTTCTTCCCCGTGGATATTGTAAGAGGCGACTAAGGAACTTACTGGAGTATGGGCAGCAGCATTCTTTGTCTATTTTGCCACCAAACTGCGATCGCCACCCCGCCTGCCAAGCGTGGCGATATGGCAAACCCCCCCTAATTGGGAGGCCTATTTCCAACAGTGGACGTCTTCCGGCTGAAATTATGATGATGATGAATTTTGTTTTGGTGGCCATACATTCATAACGTACCATCACACTTATATTCCTGAAGGGCTAGGCAGATCTCGGCACGCGTCACTCTTCGACGTGCGGGACGTGACCTCCCGCGTAACTTCTACATAACATATCTTTTACCTTTAAACGAGCAATTCTTGTATATATATATATAATTTGAATCTCGGAAACGGCTCCAACGATTTTCATGAAATTTAGTATACATGGGGTTTCGGGGGCGATAAATCGATCTAGCTAGGATTCATTTTTATAAAATGTCGTTTTATTCGTGTTTTCAATTACCAACTTTATCGATAATCAACTTGACATAAACTTATTATTTTAAACACAATTTACCAAAAAATACCGAGCAAAGCTCGGTCAACCAGATATTAAATTCAATAAAACGCGTTACCATACGGGCCTACGGGGCATTTGGCTCAGTTTCCCGCGCCCCCCACCGCGTGTCGCGTTTGCAATATGAGTTCTTGCTCAGACTGGCCTAAGTTTATCAGCCTATAATGTTCCCACTGCTGGGACACAGGTCTCCTCTCGGTGAGAGGGAGTGGGCCTTAATCCACCACACGGGCCCAGTGCAGGTTGGTAGATGTCACATATCTTCGATTTTTTGGTTCTAACACATGCCGGTTTCCTTACGATGTTTTCTTTCACCGTTTTGAGAGCAGTGGTGATGAAATCATTTACACAAAGTAAAGGGCCTGCTAGGGTTTGAACTCACGACCTACTACTCGTAAATCGCAGCCATTACCACTCAGGCGCGGTCGCAGCCTATGATTTTGGGGGGGGGTCACCATGAGTACTGAAGAATATTTTTAGGAAGGTACATCTACTCGTTGGTCTAGTAGTCGAAAGCGCTACTGATGAGCATGAGGTCCCGGGTTCGATTCTCAGGTCGGGACTATTATTGGGTTTTTCAGGCAAATCGTTCAGAGTCTCGACAGCATGGCTGACTTTGGGGGGGTCATGACCCCTAGGAACCCCCTCTCGGACCGCGCCTCTTACCACTGGGCCAAGACTGCTCGCTGCCACTGCCCAAGTTCCAAACGGTCGATTTAGTGATCCTTGTATGAGACCTCTATCCAGCAGTGAACGTCTTTCGGTGAAAATTATGAAGCCAATTCTCAGGTATAAAATCCACACAATGCTGCTAGGTAGATATTGAGAATTTGACCAATGGGAAACCCACTACCCGAGTCAACTTGGCAATTGAACCCATAGCCCCATGCTCAAAAGAAGTGAATGTGACCACTAGGCCCTGACAGCAGTACAGATTAGTAAATACGATTATTTTAAGCAAAGTTAAATTAAATTAGGTAGTGGAACTCCGCAGACGTGATTGGTATCAATATCTAGTCACGATAAAACAAAAAAAGTCATTCTTTAATTATTACACTGACAGTGGTTGTAGGCCCCACAAAAAATATTTTTTTCTTATTTCGAACTGCCTCATCTCATTGACTTTTTTATATATAAAAATCTATCACCAAATCTTCTCCGCATTGAAGAAGGTTATGATATGAGCTCAGATCACTCACCTATAATACTTACTGTAAGTGAGTCTTTAATGTTGAAAGAAAACTACCCCACATTAGTAAATAAGAACACTGATTGGGCAAGCTTTAAAATAGACTTGGACTCTATAATAGATTTAAAAGTTCCACTAAAGAAGCCAGAAGACCTGGATCGGGATATCCGTCAATTCATTACTCAAATACAACAATGCGCCTGGAAAAACACACCTACATTCAAGTTAAAAAATAGATTAACCTACTACCCAGCAGAAATTACAAAACTCATAGCCGAAAAGAGGCGACAGAGACGAATATGGCAACAAACAAGATTTCCACAAGATAAAAGGCTTCTGAACAACCTTACAAAACAACTAAGGAATGCAATTCAGAAGTTCAAAAATGAATCAATGAGCAGTTATCTTAATCAATTAACCAGCGATCGCACGACAGATTACTCCCTATGGAAATCTACAAAAAGTTTTAAGAAGCCAATTATGCATATCCCACCTATCAAAGATATTAACGGGCGGTGGGCAATAAGCAACGAGCAAAAAGCTATAAGGTTTGCACAACACTTGGAACTCATTTTTAAGCCGAATGAAGAAAATGAAGACTGCGCTTTGTTAGATGAAACACCAAATGATGATGAACAAGAAATAAAATTCGTAACACCAAGAGAAGTTTTCAACGAAATCAAGCGCCTTAGACTAAAGAAAGCACCTGGCTACGATCTTATTACTGGAGAAGTTCTTAAAAACCTCCCACGTAAAGCCATCGTAAAACTTACAACTCTTATCAATGCTACGTTCAGGCTTAAGTCTGTGCCTGATCTGTGGAAAGTTGCCGAAGTTATAATGATACCAAAGCCTGGTAAACCACCTCACGAAACCACATCATATAGACCGATCTCTCTGCTGCCGATCATGTCAAAATTATTCGAAAAGCTTCTCTTGAAACGGCTAAAACCCATCATCGAAGAAAGAAATTTAATCCCTGACTACCAATTTGGATTTAGGGAAAAACATTCGACAATAGACCAAGTACACAGGATTACCAACATTATAGAAAAGGCCTTAGAAGAAAACAAAGTTTGCTCAACGGTCTTCCTGGACGTAGCGCAAGCATTCGATAAAGTTTGGCACAAAGGGCTTCCATTCACATAGACTTCACAAATAAAAAGCCAAATTATCATGCGGTATACATAAACAACCATGTCATACCGCACGAAAACACAGCCAAGTACCTAGGCATGACACTAGACACAAAGCTTCGCTGGAAAGCTCATGTTAAAAAGAAACGCGACGAGCTAGAGCTTCGCTACAAGTCAATGTACTGGCTGATTGGAAAACATTCCTCGTTGTCAGTACAAAACAAAATACTTTTGTACAAACAAGTCCTCATGCCTGTATGGACTTATGGTATTCAGCTTTGGGGCTGTACCAAACAAAGTAATATCAAAATTATTCAACGATTCCAAAACAAAGTACTCAGAGGAATCGTCAATGCGCCCTGGTACATTAGAAATGACGACCTTCATCGGGACCTCAAGGTAGACCTCGTCACAAACATAATTAAAACGAACGCCGAAGCTCATGAACGAAGGCTTCATCATCATGTGAACGTCGAGGCTATCCAGCTCCTCGACAACACGGACATAGTGAGAAGACTAAAAAGGACAAAACCTTTCGAGTTAGTTTAGTGAAGTGTTAGTTTAATGTAGTGA
The DNA here is from genome assembly GCA_932294355.1 of Aporophyla lueneburgensis. Lineage (NCBI taxonomy): Eukaryota > Metazoa > Arthropoda > Insecta > Lepidoptera > Noctuidae > Aporophyla > Aporophyla lueneburgensis. The sequence goes on along the minus strand of OW028748.1, from coordinate 8,412,997 downwards.
AGTGAGTGCTACCCATAAAGTACACAAGAACAAAGTGTCTTCCCCTTAATAGAGACAATAAGAAAAGTGTTAATGGACACATTCTTAGGTTTACTCTTCCTAGCAAATTAAGTTAGAATTAAATTACTCATTAGCTTTAGTATTAAGCTAGATTGTATTTTTTTATGTTGTTACCTTATTGGGATACATCATATAACAAAAAAAAAAAAAAAAAAAAAAATTTCGAACTGCCTTTCGCAAACTTATTTAATTTGACTGTGTATACTGGCTTTTACTTGTTTTGACAATTTAAGACTCCGGAATCCCAAAGGAAGCTGACTGCTATTTAAAAAAGACTTGCCCATTCTAGTCCGAAACTGATTTTGATTTAATTGAGCTATCCCCAAACAGTAACAAATTAAAGTTTGCATGGAAAATAAGTCAATTAATTAAAATAACAGAGTATTGAAAAATTGGCACTTTTTAAGGCAGGGTATACTACGCTGTATTCTAGTAAATCAATTGGACACTGAACAAAACACAGTAGAAGTTTTGTTACTACTGATCGCCCAGTCGAAAATCGACCATAATTAATTTTAAACTCACTGCTTCTACACAACTCCATAAAAACTTTTAACTGTGCCAAATTTCATACTCCTGCACCCGCGTAATTTTCGTGAAAAGGGTTACGAAGTTTTTGCTTCACATATTAATCCATACTAATATTATAAATGGGAAAGTATGTGTATCTGTTTGTCCGTCTTTCACGGCAAAACGGAGCGACGAATTGACGTGATTTTTTAAATGGAGATAGTTGAAGGGATGGAGAGTGACATAGGCTACTTTTTGTCTCTTTCTAACCCCCTACTTTTTAACGCAAGCGAAGCCGCAGGCAAAAGCTAGTATACCTATAAAGTCGGGGGCGTCGACCAAGAAAATGTATGAAATAAAACGTCTGTGTAACATAGCACCAAATAATTTATTCCAATTACTGTGTTAGATAACAATAAGTGCTGCCAAAACGCCGATAATTACATCACTGTATTTACAACATGCAATAATTATGATTGTCTCGGATTATACACAATTACTTGGGAGTCAAACATCAAAAAGTCAACATTACAGACCTGATTTCATTGCCATATTTTACATTCTCAAGTCAAAACCTCTATCACAAATATTCTCATAAGTTCTATACTAAGGCACTTTGTGAGAATCCCTAAAAATATATTACTTATGAATTCAAAAATTATTATTAAATGATTTTACTGAATTGTATGTATTGCTAGGACACGAACCTTTTATTTTTTTATTTACATCCTAAAAGATAATGCATATTGTAGAAGCATCAAGAAATTATAATCAAAAAAAAATATGAAAGCCTATTATAGCTAAATGTTTAAAATAGGTGCAGGCCATACTGCTCAGATACAATTCAAGTCATGACAAGAACAGTTATGATATTAAACATTTAATGACTAATTTATGAAATAAAAGTAAGCATTGATCTAGAACTTATATATGTTATGGACCAAGTGAGAAATTGAGCATTATACATAATGCCCGGTCATTATGAAAAATGCCCAATATGAGAATGCAATTTGATAATAATTATTCAAATAATCAAATTGACCGGGCATTATACATATTGTCCATCACCTTTTGGGCAGAGTAATACAAATATATTTAATGGAATAGAATTAAAGCGGCAGTTCAATATTTGAGTTATGGTAGGTAAAAAAAATAAAAACTCATGTTTGCAAACTAGTTTAGCAGTAAAAACTGAGCAGTAAACTAAATAAAAATGAGTCCTAAAATAATTTAAACGGGCAGTTCAATAAATACTGAGCCGTGGAATAGTTGAACTGGGCGGTTAGGAGCGTATAGTTAACAAATCGTAATTGGTTAGTAATAAATTTTATTTTAAGCAGTTCTATAAACGATGAGGCATGCAAGCAAGCATGCAATATGCAGCAGGCAAGATTTCTGTCAAGGCTCCGGCGCTACGGGGCTCCGACGGTCCCACGCGAGCTTATCGTCGCAGATGTGTTTTACGCTCACCACCGCAGCTTCGGCTCGCTGGCCGGCTTCGCCGCCCAGCCTCAGCCGCGGTGGCTAGCGTCAAAACCACCTGCTCCTCAGCTCGCGGGCCGCCTCGCCCCTCCGCGCCTACGCGGTTTTAAATTACACTCTAGGGGTAGGGCAGACAAGACTACGTGCAGTCGGTTTTGCAGCGATTCGTTTCTGTCACTAAATGCAGCACAACATATTGAATTTATAAGACAATACTTGTAAAAATTAAACAGTTGTAAAAATTAATTCCCATATTTAATTACTATTTTTTTATTGTTATTGTCATTTAACTTAAAATAAACTAAATATTAAACCATTTAAATAATTAGACTTATTATTTGGATTAATTATCAAGAACTTCTACATCAAGAATTCACTAATTTTTGCATTTAAAACTTAAGGAAAGTCATAATGGCGGTCTCTGATTGGTCAAAGCGTGCCACGCCATGCGTGCCTCCCTCCCTGCCCTCACACCGCGTCATATTTAGCTTTATTATCAAATTGCCCAATTATCAAGTAGCAATATAATAATGACCGTGCAATGTGATAAATAATGAAGTTAAAATAGTATTAATCACTTTGCCCGATAGAGCTAGACATTATTCATAATGCTCATACATTATGTATAATGCCCGCATTTATCACCTGGTCCATAACATATATATTAATAAGTGTCAAAATGAATTTTAAGATAAGTTTACTTATAATAACAAAAGCTCTAGATCCAAGCTCCTTTTAACAAAACCATAATAATTATGGAATGAAGATCAGTAAAGCCCATAAAATAATATAATAGGTATACTATACTGTTAGTTGCTAGTGCCAGACAACAAGTAACAATTTATTTTCATAAGATATGAATCTGCTTTTACAGCCTGATTCAAACTTTATGGTGCTTCGAAACATGAAGTAAGGCGCTCCACAGTAAGAAATTCACGAGTCAATAGGGGGAAGGAGTGAGGTACTGCCCAGCGAGAGATAGAGCACTTCAAAGCCGCCATAAAGTTTAAATCAGTACTATTGACCACAAAAAGTATACACAGTCGACGTACACACGGACTGGCTGAACTCTGTTGGATTCATAATGCTTGGTTCAATATTTCATCGAGTGTTAATAAAATCATTGCGAGGTGGATTAATATGAAATATGAAAGTTTTAAGATTTACACTAAAATATTAAATATATATTGTTGTTAGAGCTTTACAGGTCATGAACAAGGAAACATTCAAGCTCAATGTATTTACAAAACTCCTGTTATTATTGAAAGGATGATCAAAATCTGTTGGGTATGACCCCAACGGGGTTAGTTGTTATTGAGTCTCTTCCATCAAATAGGTTTGGTGAAACTATATATTAAACTTTACCAAATTTTTAAGAACCAGTTTGCAAAATGTAACAATTCACATATTGTACAAAAACATTTTTGATTTCATATTTTTCTTCTGATTATTAGTAATAATTACAGTAGAATCTCACTAATCCAGCAAACTTCAATAGATTGATGCGTCCCATAATCTGGCACCCTCCACCCACGCCTCCCACATCCCTACCTATGCCATGTTGCACAAATCAGACCTATAACAAGGATTATTTTAAAACTATGTCATTATTTAGTTGTGAGATATGGTTACAGTTATAAAAAAGATGTTTAGAACATTAATAGAAATCATATTCCCTTGATAAAATTCTTTATTATATTTATTAAGAATTTTTCTAAATAATCTAATAATCCAAACATTCCAATAATCTGGCACCCTCTGGTTTTTAATAGTGCCAGATTAGTGAGATTCTACTGTATTGTTATGGAAGCAAGAGATTCATCATTGATTGAGATAGGCAACATTAATTAAAGCTAGCATTAATCCTAATATCAGTTAAGAGCTATACATGTACACCTTGCACCACTGGCCTCGCTTGTTCTCATTTCTTGTCTTTCTTTCGCCTAAATAGCAGGATGTGAGGCTCTGGAATGGAAGAAATGCATTTTAATAAATTCAGTAATACTAATAATAGTAAAGTTTAAACTAATTTAGGAAAAAACAATGGGACTTTAGTCCCATTAAAAGTCTCTCATACAATATTTTGGAGCTCATTTAAAAAGATATAAAAGACAGGCCATAATTGTATAGATTCATTCAACAGAATCCAATACATATATGAATATGTATTGGAAGCACATATTAACTTATTTATAATACTAAGGTTCCTTCAAACAGTCGTGACGCGACTTCTATGAAAATTGTTTTACAAAAGTTGTGTCACAACTGTTTTAAGGAGTCTTTATGATAGCAGATAATAGAAATACAAAATATTAATCCAGGTAATACAGCAAGAAGGTTCACAGGTTAACCTCTCGCATGTTTTCAATAAAAAAACAGCGGGAATTGAAATGTATTTTACATGATGCACATGGTGTATCATAAACAGTTGGGCATTGAAATAACATGATGCACACGTGTGCATCATAAACACGCGAGGGGTTAACACCAAGTTGAGATGATTTGTGGAGCTGAAAATATTACCTACAACTGGATTACAATACATTACTGACAATGAGCTCTAAACTAGACAGTCTGTATCTTGAAGCTTGGGGTACGAATTAGTTCCACAGTAGAGATCAACCAATGATCAACCTAGTAGTAGTAGCATTCAAAGAAAATCCGTCTGTTGATGCTTCTTTAAATAAACAACAAGTCTGGCTTGCTGCAGTAGTTTTGCTACTATTCTCTATTATTCACTTGAACTAACTAACTAACGAATAAATAACATTATAAAATGTACCAAAAATCACACCAATAAATGAATTTGAATTTTTGAATTTGAAAACATAATAATTATATTTGATATTATATGTTTTGTTTGTTTGTTTATTTAATGATATTATCATTAATACTGACCAGGTTGATGCGTCATGTAGTGCACCCACCCCTGGCTCTGCTGCACACCAATGCCGCGCCACTCCTGCTCAGTCATCAAGTGGTTCTTTGGAACCAGTTTCACCATCTCTTTCGGCAGAACCACATGCCTGGAAAAACCAATATTTTTGTGATCTAGTTTTAACAATGAGAAAATGATTATTTGTAGTTCTATTTGAAGTTTGCTCTAAATATTGCAGGTATGAAACAATATTCCAAATAAAAACTTTATTATTCTGAAATATTTTGTGTAAAGTAAACAAAGACCAAATTGTTATTTCATGTGGTTCAGAAATCAGACTAGTAATAGAATAACTTCATAAACAGATTAAGGAAAACAATATAAACAAAAGGTTCTCCATCTCCAGTATGCTAACCAATTCACAAATACAAGACTCCGAATATCTCTTAGATTCCGTTTTGAAACCGAATCTTGGAACCCAAGAATTAAAATCAGCCCCATGATTGCTCATGAAACCTTTTTCATTACTTTGATCTGCATACTTTAAAGGAAAGTTTACTATCAGAACTATGTACTACTTACTGGTAGCGGTATTTATTAAGTAGAACGACCCAGAAGGAAGAATATAACCTCTGTGAACTTGTTGACAACTTTCATTTCTTTTTAAATTACATTAAAATGTTACTGTATTATGACTTTAAATTGTGTTATTTAGTATATCCCTTACCTGTATTCGTGATCTTCATCGTAATATTTCTCAGAGTAATAAATTTCTCTCGCCGACATGGTGATGACAGTCACAATATTTCAAACTGCCGAAACAGAAACAATTCGTCGCTTTATTATAAACCTAATACTTCTCAGAAAAGCTCTTTTGATGATGATCCAGCAACAATGTTTACAAAACAATTACTTGGTACAATTTTCTAGAAAATTACAAAGAAAACTCTGGCACTCGTAACAAACACGACAGGGAAGCGTTAACGATTTTAAAATTCGAAAATATGAATGTTGCCAGTATTTTAAAAACAACTGAAATACCGGAAACTTCCGTAAAACTGAGGATGATATTCTCGTTATACTAAATTGTTATTAATTCTATACAAAAAGTTACTAAAGAGATTGATCTAAGGAGACTTCGTTATTGGGTTTAAGGTTTATGTTGGTAAGGGGTTATAAGGTTATGTAGTTATTTAAGCAAGAGGTCATCGAGCTACTGTAATAGAGGATTATAAGGTTTTAAAGCCATAAGGTTAGCAGTTTAACCAAATTTAGCAAATTTGAGGGTATATTTTGAGGTTATGGCCGAACCCAGATGTGCTGGAATAAAACTGACCCCAGATTCGGATTCAGCGACCCCAAAAACATATAGTACACATAGTGCGACCTCCAGGTCAGTTTTTTTTTTGTGTGGCTGTGTTATTTGGTATTTAAAAAAAGACCTTTAACAAAAGAGTGAGAAAAGAAATGTACCCTTGGATAGTTTAGAGTCACTAACTGGTAAATAATATTGAACCAAACATACATAAAGTACGCCTTTTTTCCATGGCGGTAGGCAGAAACTACAGTAAACCACCTGCTTCGATTCTTACATACTACTTTTGCTTCTTCAACATTCTACGCACACGGGCTGCAACTATTACTCACCTAAATTTTCTGAAAAACGTCGCCAAAAAGATTAGAACTCCACGGGCCTCCCATCTTGGCATTTCCACTTACATCTTACCAGTGGCGAAGGCACCATATAACACGATTCCTACCGGCTTGCCTTCGGGGATTCGCATTGGTAACTCTATCACTATTAAAAATACAATAGTATGTAAATAGTGGCTACTATTGTCAATAAATATAGTTACACTACGGGTATTTAATTCACCATAACATTCAAACAACAAAAAAGGTTATTTATACCTTTGTATTACAACAAAAGAGAAATGTTCTAAATTAACCCGGCGCCAAAACGTCATAATCGGGAACTAAAAATTCATACAACAGCGATCCCGTAATGATGTCACTTTAGGTCACGTGGCACCGCTTGATATGTACGAGAGCAAGCCGCTGTACAACGGGTTATGACAGAGACAGGTATAGAAAAATGCGTCAGCGAGAACGAGATAGAGGAATATTGCATATTTTATTCGTTTTCATCTGTTCAATTTAATTGTATTTAATTCATTACATTCCTATAATAATTTTAGAATGATAGTAAGTATTCTTTATTGATGATTCAGTAAGTTTTTTTTTTCAGGATGAGAAATCATCAAATGACTTCTCCCGCTCTGGGCGGAGCGGGAGGGCGTGTCAGACTTTTACTGACTAAAACCCACCCGTGTTCCATCGGTTGCCCATGTGTCAGGGTCACGGTATCTCTTTCGAACAATCACGCGACCCCGGCAGGATGAGTCAGTAAGTTAAGGCCGACTTCGCTTCGGCTTCTCTTTTAGAAAAATTTACGCCTCGCCGCTGCATCTTACTTGTATTTAAACCTTGTCTCTTTTCATGCATCCCCTTACCAATCACATATGACCAAACCATTTTAAGTATACTCTTTTTTTACTATTATACAGGTTGACTGAATTTTTTTAGGGTCGTTTTCGGGTTTAATTAACTCGAAAACGATTTTTCAGAGAATGATCTCAGATGTAGTCATTCGTAAATTAACCGTATGCAATTACTATATCTAAAATATTAGTGCCTTAGTAACATTAGATCGAGGTAACAAACGCACCGAACCTAGACACACTATAGAAATGAGCGTAATAGACCTAGATATCCAACATTTGTGGGTGTCGTAGAAAATGAGCAAGAGATCAATAGAATGGGTAGATGCATCATGGCTTGAACAAAAGAAGGGTTGTGTTCAGTAGAACAAGTATAAGGTCTGAAACTGCGTTAAGCAGGCGCCCGCGCGGTACCATACAAAAGTGCACCGTCGTGAGTGTACGATGCGGGGAGGTGGGCCCCGCGCCAGCGCAACAGTGCCCACCAGTGTTCACAACCGTACGATAATTATCGTACACATACGATAATTTCAGCCTACGTACGATGTACGATATCATATTATTATCGTACGCAGATTATACGATAATTTTCATTATGATGCATTCCTATGTTCCCTCTTAAACAACACTACAATTTTTTTTTAATTCGCGAATATTTTTCTTTCTTTTTGCTCGCAGCGCTATCTATTGGTTTGTTCAGCGAGCAAATGATATGGATGATATGTCATTCGATTTCGATTAGGCAATAACTTCACACACTTTGCGTATTTTTTGTTTAAATGTTGACAGTTATTCTGTTTATTGCGTTGAGCTCACGAACTAGTGTTCAAGATTCAAAATAGTGATAGGTAATAGGTAGAACGGGCTGGTTTCCGCAACTCCACGTCTGAGCGCGTATTTTGCGTACGGAATACAAAATAGTGATTCAAAGAAAACAGTGGCTGGAAATTCTACGTGTATATTTTTTTGTGTTTTTATATTAACGAGTAAGTATGCCGATCAAATACAGGGTAGGCCAGAAAGAATTTCGAATTTGAAAAAACATTTAAAAAAAACTAAGTACAATTCACATACAAATTATTATTTCTACAAAAGTTTACCTCTGGGAAATTCATTTCTTAAAAATAACATCGTAACACATTAACACATAACATATTATTTACCAGTTAGTGACTCTAAACTATCCAAGGGTACATTTCTTTTCTCACTCTTTTGTTAAAGGTCTTTTTTTAAATACCAAATAACACAGCCACACAAAAAAAAAACTGACCTGGAGGTCGCACTATGTGTACTATATGTTTTTGGGGTCGCTGAATCCGAATCTGGGGTCAGTTTTATTCCAGCACATCTGGGTTCGGCCATAACCTCAAAATATACCCTCAAATTTGCTAAACTTGGTTAAACTGCTAACCTTATGGCTTTAAAACCTTATAATCCTCTATTACAGTAGCTCGATGACCTCTTGCTTAAATAACTACATAACCTTATAACCCCTTACCAACATAAACCTTAAACCCAATAACGAAGTCTCCTTAGATCAATCTCTTTAGTAACTTTTTGTATAGAATTAATAACAATTTAGTATAACGAGAATATCATCCTCAGTTTTACGGAAGTTTCCGGTATTTCAGTTGTTTTTAAAATACTGGCAACATTCATATTTTCGAATTTTAAAATCGTTAACGCTTCCCTGTCGTGTTTGTTACGAGTGCCAGAGTTTTCTTTGTAATTTTCTAGAAAATTGTACCAAGTAATTGTTTTGTAAACATTGTTGCTGGATCATCATCAAAAGAGCTTTTCTGAGAAGTATTAGGTTTATAATAAAGCGACGAATTGTTTCTGTTTCGGCAGTTTGAAATATTGTGACTGTCATCACCATGTCGGCGAGAGAAATTTATTACTCTGAGAAATATTACGATGAAGATCACGAATACAGGTAAGGGATATACTAAATAACACAATTTAAAGTCATAATACAGTAACATTTTAATGTAATTTAAAAAGAAATGAAAGTTGTCAACAAGTTCACAGGGGTTATATTCTTCCTTCTGGGTCGTTCTACTTAATAAATACCGCTACCAGTAAGTAGTACATAGTTCTGATAGTAAACTTTCCTTTAAAGTATGCAGATCAAAGTAATGAAAAAGGTTTCATGAGCAATCATGGGGCTGATTTTAATTCTTGGGTTCCAAGATTCGGTTTCAAAACGGAATCTAAGAGATATTCGGAGTCTTGTATTTGTGAATTGGTTAGCATACTGGAGATGGAGAACCTTTTGTTTATATTGTTTTCCTTAATCTGTTTATGAAGTTATTCTATTACTAGTCTGATTTCTGAACCACATGAAATAACAATTTGGTCTTTGTTTACTTTACACAAAATATTTCAGAATAATAAAGTTTTTATTTGGAATATTGTTTCATACCTGCAATATTTAGAGCAAACTTCAAATAGAACTACAAATAATCATTTTCTCATTGTTAAAACTAGATCACAAAAATATTGGTTTTTCCAGGCATGTGGTTCTGCCGAAAGAGATGGTGAAACTGGTTCCAAAGAACCACTTGATGACTGAGCAGGAGTGGCGCGGCATTGGTGTGCAGCAGAGCCAGGGGTGGGTGCACTACATGACGCATCAACCTGGTCAGTATTAATGATAATATCATTAAATAAACAAACAAACAAAACATATAATATCAAATATAATTATTATAATACTAAGGTTCCTTCAAACAGTCGTGACGCGACTTCTATGAAAATTGTTTTACAAAAGTTGTGTCACAACTGTTTTAAGGAGTCTTTATGATAGCAGATAATAGAAATACAAAATATTAATCCAGGTAATACAGCAAGAAGGTTCACAGGTTAACCTCTCGCATGTTTTCAATAAAAAAACAGCGGGAATTGAAATGTATTTTACATGATGCACATGGTGTATCATAAACAGTTGGGCATTGAAATAACATGATGCACACGTGTGCATCATAAACACGCGAGGGGTTAACACCAAGTTGAGATGATTTGTGGAGCTGAAAATATTACCTACAACTGGATTACAATACATTACTGACAATGAGCTCTAAACTAGACAGTCTGTATCTTGAAGCTTGGGGTACGAATTAGTTCCACAGTAGAGATCAACCAATGATCAACCTAGTAGTAGTAGCATTCAAAGAAAATCCGTCTGTTGATGCTTCTTTAAATAAACAACAAGTCTGGCTTGCTGCAGTAGTTTTGCTACTATTCTCTATTATTCACTTGAACTAACTAACTAACGAATAAATAACATTATAAAATGTACCAAAAATCACACCAATAAATGAATTTGAATTTTTGAATTTGAAAACATAATAATTATATTTGATATTATATGTTTTGTTTGTTTGTTTATTTAATGATATTATCATTAATACTGACCAGGTTGATGCGTCATGTAGTGCACCCACCCCTGGCTCTGCTGCACACCAATGCCGCGCCACTCCTGCTCAGTCATCAAGTGGTTCTTTGGAACCAGTTTCACCATCTCTTTCGGCAGAACCACATGCCTGGAAAAACCAATATTTTTGTGATCTAGTTTTAACAATGAGAAAATGATTATTTGTAGTTCTATTTGAAGTTTGCTCTAAATATTGCAGGTATGAAACAATATTCCAAATAAAAACTTTATTATTCTGAAATATTTTGTGTAAAGTAAACAAAGACCAAATTGTTATTTCATGTGGTTCAGAAATCAGACTAGTAATAGAATAACTTCATAAACAGATTAAGGAAAACAATATAAACAAAAGGTTCTCCATCTCCAGTATGCTAACCAATTCACAAATACAAGACTCCGAATATCTCTTAGATTCCGTTTTGAAACCGAATCTTGGAACCCAAGAATTAAAATCAGCCCCATGATTGCTCATGAAACCTTTTTCATTACTTTGATCTGCATACTTTAAAGGAAAGTTTACTATCAGAACTATGTACTACTTACTGGTAGCGGTATTTATTAAGTAGAACGACCCAGAAGGAAGAATATAACCTCTGTGAACTTGTTGACAACTTTCATTTCTTTTTAAATTACATTAAAATGTTACTGTATTATGACTTTAAATTGTGTTATTTAGTATATCCCTTACCTGTATTCGTGATCTTCATCGTAATATTTCTCAGAGTAATAAATTTCTCTCGCCGACATGGTGATGACAGTCACAATATTTCAAACTGCCGAAACAGAAACAATTCGTCGCTTTATTATAAACCTAATACTTCTCAGAAAAGCTCTTTTGATGATGATCCAGCAACAATGTTTACAAAACAATTACTTGGTACAATTTTCTAGAAAATTACAAAGAAAACTCTGGCACTCGTAACAAACACGACAGGGAAGCGTTAACGATTTTAAAATTCGAAAATATGAATGTTGCCAGTATTTTAAAAACAACTGAAATACCGGAAACTTCCGTAAAACTGAGGATGATATTCTCGTTATACTAAATTGTTATTAATTCTATACAAAAAGTTACTAAAGAGATTGATCTAAGGAGACTTCGTTATTGGGTTTAAGGTTTATGTTGGTAAGGGGTTATAAGGTTATGTAGTTATTTAAGCAAGAGGTCATCGAGCTACTGTAATAGAGGATTATAAGGTTTTAAAGCCATAAGGTTAGCAGTTTAACCAAATTTAGCAAATTTGAGGGTATATTTTGAGGTTATGGCCGAACCCAGATGTGCTGGAATAAAACTGACCCCAGATTCGGATTCAGCGACCCCAAAAACATATAGTACACATAGTGCGACCTCCAGGTCAGTTTTTTTTTTGTGTGGCTGTGTTATTTGGTATTTAAAAAAAGACCTTTAACAAAAGAGTGAGAAAAGAAATGTACCCTTGGATAGTTTAGAGTCACTAACTGGTAAATAATATTGAACCAAACATACATAAAGTACGCCTTTTTTCCATGGCGGTAGGCAGAAACTACAGTAAACCACCTGCTTCGATTCTTACATACTACTTTTGCTTCTTCAACATTCTACGCACACGGGCTGCAACTATTACTCACCTAAATTTTCTGAAAAACGTCGCCAAAAAGATTAGAACTCCACGGGCCTCCCATCTTGGCATTTCCACTTACATCTTACCAGTGGCGAAGGCACCATATAACACGATTCCTACCGGCTTGCCTTCGGGGATTCGCATTGGTAACTCTATCACTATTAAAAATACAATAGTATGTAAATAGTGGCTACTATTGTCAATAAATATAGTTACACTACGGGTATTTAATTCACCATAACATTCAAACAACAAAAAAGGTTATTTATACCTTTGTATTACAACAAAAGAGAAATGTTCTAAATTAACCCGGCGCCAAAACGTCATAATCGGGAACTAAAAATTCATACAACAGCGATCCCGTAATGATGTCACTTTAGGTCACGTGGCACCGCTTGATATGTACGAGAGCAAGCCGCTGTACAACGGGTTATGACAGAGACAGGTATAGAAAAATGCGTCAGCGAGAACGAGATAGAGGAATATTGCATATTTTATTCGTTTTCATCTGTTCAATTTAATTGTATTTAATTCATTACATTCCTATAATAATTTTAGAATGATAGTAAGTATTCTTTATTGATGATTCAGTAAGTTTTTTTTTTCAGGATGAGAAATCATCAAATGACTTCTCCCGCTCTGGGCGGAGCGGGAGGGCGTGTCAGACTTTTACTGACTAAAACCCACCCGTGTTCCATCGGTTGCCCATGTGTCAGGGTCACGGTATCTCTTTCGAACAATCACGCGACCCCGGCAGGATGAGTCAGTAAGTTAAGGCCGACTTCGCTTCGGCTTCTCTTTTAGAAAAATTTACGCCTCGCCGCTGCATCTTACTTGTATTTAAACCTTGTCTCTTTTCATGCATCCCCTTACCAATCACATATGACCAAACCATTTTAAGTATACTCTTTTTTTACTATTATACAGGTTGACTGAATTTTTTTAGGGTCGTTTTCGGGTTTAATTAACTCGAAAACGATTTTTCAGAGAATGATCTCAGATGTAGTCATTCGTAAATTAACCGTATGCAATTACTATATCTAAAATATTAGTGCCTTAGTAACATTAGATCGAGGTAACAAACGCACCGAACCTAGACACACTATAGAAATGAGCGTAATAGACCTAGATATCCAACATTTGTGGGTGTCGTAGAAAATGAGCAAGAGATCAATAGAATGGGTAGATGCATCATGGCTTGAACAAAAGAAGGGTTGTGTTCAGTAGAACAAGTATAAGGTCTGAAACTGCGTTAAGCAGGCGCCCGCGCGGTACCATACAAAAGTGCACCGTCGTGAGTGTACGATGCGGGGAGGTGGGCCCCGCGCCAGCGCAACAGTGCCCACCAGTGTTCACAACCGTACGATAATTATCGTACACATACGATAATTTCAGCCTACGTACGATGTACGATATCATATTATTATCGTACGCAGATTATACGATAATTTTCATTATGATGCATTCCTATGTTCCCTCTTAAACAACACTACAATTTTTTTTTAATTCGCGAATATTTTTCTTTCTTTTTGCTCGCAGCGCTATCTATTGGTTTGTTCAGCGAGCAAATGATATGGATGATATGTCATTCGATTTCGATTAGGCAATAACTTCACACACTTTGCGTATTTTTTGTTTAAATGTTGACAGTTATTCTGTTTATTGCGTTGAGCTCACGAACTAGTGTTCAAGATTCAAAATAGTGATAGGTAATAGGTAGAACGGGCTGGTTTCCGCAACTCCACGTCTGAGCGCGTATTTTGCGTACGGAATACAAAATAGTGATTCAAAGAAAACAGTGGCTGGAAATTCTACGTGTATATTTTTTTGTGTTTTTATATTAACGAGTAAGTATGCCGATCAAATACAGGGTAGGCCAGAAAGAATTTCGAATTTGAAAAAACATTTAAAAAAAACTAAGTACAATTCACATACAAATTATTATTTCTACAAAAGTTTACCTCTGGGAAATTCATTTCTTAAAAATAACATCGTAACACATTAACACATAACATATTATTTACCAGTTAGTGACTCTAAACTATCCAAGGGTACATTTCTTTTCTCACTCTTTTGTTAAAGGTCTTTTTTTAAATACCAAATAACACAGCCACACAAAAAAAAAACTGACCTGGAGGTCGCACTATGTGTACTATATGTTTTTGGGGTCGCTGAATCCGAATCTGGGGTCAGTTTTATTCCAGCACATCTGGGTTCGGCCATAACCTCAAAATATACCCTCAAATTTGCTAAACTTGGTTAAACTGCTAACCTTATGGCTTTAAAACCTTATAATCCTCTATTACAGTAGCTCGATGACCTCTTGCTTAAATAACTACATAACCTTATAACCCCTTACCAACATAAACCTTAAACCCAATAACGAAGTCTCCTTAGATCAATCTCTTTAGTAACTTTTTGTATAGAATTAATAACAATTTAGTATAACGAGAATATCATCCTCAGTTTTACGGAAGTTTCCGGTATTTCAGTTGTTTTTAAAATACTGGCAACATTCATATTTTCGAATTTTAAAATCGTTAACGCTTCCCTGTCGTGTTTGTTACGAGTGCCAGAGTTTTCTTTGTAATTTTCTAGAAAATTGTACCAAGTAATTGTTTTGTAAACATTGTTGCTGGATCATCATCAAAAGAGCTTTTCTGAGAAGTATTAGGTTTATAATAAAGCGACGAATTGTTTCTGTTTCGGCAGTTTGAAATATTGTGACTGTCATCACCATGTCGGCGAGAGAAATTTATTACTCTGAGAAATATTACGATGAAGATCACGAATACAGGTAAGGGATATACTAAATAACACAATTTAAAGTCATAATACAGTAACATTTTAATGTAATTTAAAAAGAAATGAAAGTTGTCAACAAGTTCACAGGGGTTATATTCTTCCTTCTGGGTCGTTCTACTTAATAAATACCGCTACCAGTAAGTAGTACATAGTTCTGATAGTAAACTTTCCTTTAAAGTATGCAGATCAAAGTAATGAAAAAGGTTTCATGAGCAATCATGGGGCTGATTTTAATTCTTGGGTTCCAAGATTCGGTTTCAAAACGGAATCTAAGAGATATTCGGAGTCTTGTATTTGTGAATTGGTTAGCATACTGGAGATGGAGAACCTTTTGTTTATATTGTTTTCCTTAATCTGTTTATGAAGTTATTCTATTACTAGTCTGATTTCTGAACCACATGAAATAACAATTTGGTCTTTGTTTACTTTACACAAAATATTTCAGAATAATAAAGTTTTTATTTGGAATATTGTTTCATACCTGCAATATTTAGAGCAAACTTCAAATAGAACTACAAATAATCATTTTCTCATTGTTAAAACTAGATCACAAAAATATTGGTTTTTCCAGGCATGTGGTTCTGCCGAAAGAGATGGTGAAACTGGTTCCAAAGAACCACTTGATGACTGAGCAGGAGTGGCGCGGCATTGGTGTGCAGCAGAGCCAGGGGTGGGTGCACTACATGACGCATCAACCTGGTCAGTATTAATGATAATATCATTAAATAAACAAACAAACAAAACATATAATATCAAATATAATTATTATGTTTTCAAATTCAAAAATTCAAATTCATTTATTGGTGTGATTTTTGGTACATTTTATAATGTTATTTATTCGTTAGTTAGTTAGTTCAAGTGAATAATAGAGAATAGTAGCAAAACTACTGCAGCAAGCCAGACTTGTTGTTTATTTAAAGAAGCATCAACAGACGGATTTTCTTTGAATGCTACTACTACTAGGTTGATCATTGGTTGATCTCTACTGTGGAACTAATTCGTACCCCAAGCTTCAAGATACAGACTGTCTAGTTTAGAGCTCATTGTCAGTAATGTATTGTAATCCAGTTGTAGGTAATATTTTCAGCTCCACAAATCATCTCAACTTGGTGTTAACCCCTCGCGTGTTTATGATGCACACGTGTGCATCATGTTATTTCAATGCCCAACTGTTTTATTTACTAATAGATTATTAAGGTTATGTTTTCTAGTTTGACAAATCGCGTGTACGTTAACTCTTGATGTTTGATACTTGAAATTGAAAAATGTACCTACAGCTTGGCAAAAAAGAGTCTGGAAAAAATGAGGGCGCCTGCTTAGCAGCTATGGCCACCCTGTATACTAGGACTAAAAGTGATAAGATACTTGTTGTTTTAATCCACAAACACGAGATCCCAGAAATTGTCATCAGTCAAGATCTCAAGAGTTGATAGGCACACAGTCTTTTATTTTCATTGTATTTAGTACATTGCGCATTATTTCGCTGGAATAACCTTTTATCTAAGAGTGCCATCATAATAACATAATGAAAACTTATTCAGTTTAAAAAATAAATAAATTACACTCAGGTATTGCCGATTGAACCCGATACACAAGACATAAAGTTCAGCAATCGCATTTGCGGCCACCGTCTAGGGTATTCACAACCATTCGATGGTTGGTATGCCTGTAACAAATTTGACATGAATGATACTGAACGAATCCTGTTAATGCTGACAGTTTATAGTCGACAAGAATGCGACTTACAGCTGCTTACTGTCGGAAATTAATCGGAAGTCAGAAAGTACCTATAACATGTCGCATTCGAAAGGTACGGGCAATATCGAATAAACTTGAACAGTTGACTAATGAAGGCGTCAGGTATGTCTATGTGGGGTACATAACATTATCACTATTCACATGACAATGAAAATGAAATAACACGCTAAAATTTAGATTTTATTTAAAAAGAAAAACGTAACATAACATCATTCGTGTATTCCTTTTCGGTGCTATGATAGATTTTTTCCATTAACACTGATGTGTCAGTTTTACATTTCTTATTTATGAAATCCAAATAGTGTAAAAATCTTTCTTAGACGTTTACGGCTTCCATTACAACCCGCCTCCTCAAACTATAGGTAATATATTACGTAGAATAGACACCTGAAAAATAATAAATATAAATTATACTTTTTTTACTGTGGTATGCAATAATAGCATTAACAAAAAAAAAAATACTTGCCTATTTCTTTATAGTGTTGAACTTTTTGTCTAATAGCACACGAAATCGTCTAATTCGTTCTTCCGCCAACTGTTTTGGTGTTTCTCCAGGTGTAGAAAAAATCCTTAATTTTCTTCACCTTCATTAACAATTTCTCTAATTTTACTGTGAGATTTACCTAGAAAAAAATATAAAGACAATCATATTAGTTCCATGATTTCCATGTAGGTACATTTTTCAATTTCAAGCATCAAACATCTAGAGTCAACGTACACGCGATTTGTCAAACTAGAAAACCTAACCTCAATAAACTATTAGTAAAGTAAGTAGTAAAGTGCCAATTCCAGCACTATATATTTTTGAAATCTGTATCTTTATACACCGAAACAGACATGAATTTGATTTGTATAATGATGTTGTATCCAGACCCAGCCGCAAAGTGCATATGCTTCATGTTCCTAGGCGTAGAATTAAATTATTTTCTAAAAATGTGTACTGCATGTCCATTACTGTTTATAACAAATTACCTGATGGCTTTAAAACTCTCAGCCTCAGAACATTTAAATGTAAATTATTTAACTTTCTCTTAAGCAAATGTTATTACTCGACTGAAGATTTTATGAATGAAAAGTTTACCTAAAGATTTGACATTATTCTGTAAAAATCATATTTTATCTCCCTTCATGCACTTTTGACATTTAAATAATATCTTTTACATTTAAAAAAAAAAATGTTTCGTAATTTAAATAATTCTATTGATTAATAACTAAATCTTAATGTAATGATGACATATAATTTTAATGATTAATAACTAAATTTGAATGTAATGATGACCCATAATTTCAAAACCATATTTGTACGCCGGAAACGGCAGAATATTTTGAGCGTAATAATCCACATAACAACTTTGTACAATATTCTGACAAATAAATGCTTTCTTTCTTTCTTTCTTTCTAAATAAAACAATAAAATGGCTTGAAACTTATAATACCGATAAAACTTACTATTAGAAAGGAAAAACAATGACTGGCATTGACTAAAAGATAAATTTCTTGTATAAATACCTGTCGTGTCGGCAGTTCTTTCGAAAACATTGTCAATCGGAGACAAAATTTGTTCCGCTTCGGATTCCGCCAAATTTCTTACGATAACTTGGTATATCACAGCTCACACCACTACTCCTTAGTGTTTTATTCATTTTTCATATGTACAAAAGCATTAATCATTGATAGTTAATTAGAAATAAGTAAAATACAACTGGGAACATAACATAATGACAGATTAGCTACTTGTTGATGATAAACAAAGCAGTGTTGCCACTAAAAATATATTTTAGTTCCAATGGTTACCACGACAGACTCTTTTTTGCCAACCTATACATGGAATTAATATGTCTTTATGTTTTTTTCAAGGTAAATCTCACAGTACAATTAGAGAAATTGTTAATGAAGGTGAAAAAAATTAAGGATTTTTTCTACACCTGTTGAACGCCAAAACAGTTGGCGGAAGAAAGAATTAGACGATTTCGATCTGTGTGCAATTAGACAAAAAGTTCAACACTATAACGAAACAGGCAAGTATTTTTTTTTATTAATGCTATTATCGCATACCACAGTAAAAAAAATATAATTTATATTTATTATTTTTCAGGTGCCTATTCTACGTAATATATTACCTATAGTTTGAGGAGACGGGTTGTAATGGGAGCCGTAAACGCCTGAAAGATTTTTACACTATTTAGATTTCATAAATAAGAAATTTAAAACCGAAACATCAGTGTTATTGGAAAAAAAAAATATCATAGCACCGAAAAGGAATACACGAATGATGTTATGTCACGTTTTTCTTTTTAAATAAAATCTAAATTTTAGCGTGTTATTTCATTTTCATTGTCATGTGAATAGTGAAAATGTTATGTACCCCACATAGACATACCTGACGCCTTCATTAGTCAACTGTTCAAGTTTATTCGATATTGCCCGTACCTTTCGAATGCGACATGTTATAGGTACTCTCTGACTTCCGATTAGTTTCCGACAGTAAGCAGCTGTAAGTCGCCTTCTTGTCGACTATAAACTGTCAGTATTAACAGGATTCGTTCAGTATCATTCATGTCAAATTTGATACAGGCAAATTTGATACACCATCGAATGGTTGTGAATACCCTAGATGGTGGCCGCAAATGCGATTGCTGAACATTATGTCTTGTGTATTGGGTTCAATCGGCAATCCCTGAGTGTAATTTAATTAATTTTTAAACTGAACAAGTTTGCATTATGTTATTATGATGGCACTCTTAGATAAAAGGTTATTCCAGCGAAATAATGCGCAATCTACTAAAGACAATGAAAGTAAAAGACTGTGTGCCTATGAAGTCTTGAAATCTTGATTGATGAGAATTTCCGGGATCTCGTGTTTGTGGATTAAAACAACAAGTATCTAATCACTTTTAGTCCTAGTATACAGGGTGCCCATACCTGCTAAGCAGGCGCCCTCATTTTTTCCAGACTCTTTTTTGCCAAGCTGTACGTAAAAATATTGATATCATGTTTAATACGAGTTACTTATCAATTATAGTGATTATTTTAAAAAGTACGATAATTTTCGCACTTTTTGCTCCATGTACGATAATTCTACGCTACTGGTACGATAGTTGCCTTGCTTCAAGTTGTGAACACTGGTGCCCACCTCCGTGCGATGGATGCCCGCACAGGGGCACGCGCAGGACCCGCTATCGGTAACACGCACGGGCTTGTTCAGTTAATAACGCTATGAACTAGCGACACTACGTTAGTAAAACGTCGCGATGGGTACCCGCCTCGGGGCCCGTAGCGTTTCCATAGAGCCCACCCGCGTAGACACGCGACGGTTGCTCGTCGCGGGCGCCCGCTTAATGCAGTTTCAGGCTAAACGCAATGGTCGTTTTTAATTAGTGTTGCAAAGGACTCGAGTCCTCGAGTCGTAATTTTAAAGACTCAACTCAATTATGCAAGACTCAGTGTGCTCAAAAGGCTCGGAGTCTAGAGTCAAGCCCAGCCGGAGTCATTCTCGAGTCTAAAAAGGGACTCGAGTTTTAAAAAGGACTCGAGTCTTAAAATGAACTCGAGTCTTGTAGCTCATCATTCGAAAAAACTCGAATAACTCGTCAGATTTTTTTGTACGCAAAGTTACATCATAACCACTAATTCGAATTTATTGCCTTCTTTCAAGTCTTTTCGAATGATGAGGTACAAGTTTCATCTTCATGCTCAGAGTTTTTCTTTAAGACTCGGGTTCAGTTTTAGGACTCGAGTCCTTTTTAAAACTCGAGCCCTTTTTAAAACTCGAGCCCTTTTTAAGACTTGAGTCTTTTTTCTATGTTTTTAAGACTCGAGTGCTTGTCTGTAGACTCCGAGCCTTTTGAGCACACTGAGTCTTGCAGTCTTTAAAATTAGGACTCGAAGACTCGAGTCCTTTGCAACTCTATTTTTAATACAATGATAGGTGTGTGTAGAGCCTCAAACTAGACTACCTACACCAGCTATACTCAACCTGCGGCCCGCGAGCCGCATGCGGCCCGCCGGGCCTTTGTTATTGGCCCATCTGACAATTGTTACAAAGGATGGGTGTCAATAACCAAGGTTTTATAATTTCCGCAATAAATCACAAAAAATAAAATAATACCGTAGAGCCATAGAATACCACAAAGCCATAGAATACCACAAAGCCATAGAGAGGTACCTTTATGTGCGGAACGCCACATTTGTGGAATTTTGAAGTGTTGTTCCCCAAAAATATAAAAGAGTCCCGCCCATCCTATTTATAAAATAAATAAATAAAAAAGTACGTGTGCGAATCGCCTTTAAGAAAAATGAAATACACAAAGAACGTTTACAGAAACAAACTTACAGATTCTCATCTGGATGCTGTTATATCTAATGCAACAAGGCAGATCTTGATAAAGTGTTCACAGTATCAAAAATCGAATTAAAACATATAAACATCTTTGTATTTTTTTTTTTTTTTTAATTAATAAAGTAACTGCATCGTTTTAATTAAGACCTAAATAATTTTTGATTGCGGCCCTCGACACACAGTGGAACGAATGTATGGGAGCGGTTGGACGTAGACATGTCCGAAAAAAAAGAGTAAAATTATGCCAAACTAATGATGCCATCTTATTCAATTACTTAATGCCTTCATAACTTGTGGTGATGAATTTCTTCATAACTCCCATATTTCGGGAGTAATTTGAGAAAATGTGAAATTTTACTATGAAAATGAGTGTATCGAGCTCTCTCCCTCCTGATTCCGGGCTTGTTTCAAGTAGCGGTCTCTAATATCATAATGCTAATACTAAGAGCTATATTTAATACTAAGACACATAGTGCGCCAAATGTGCACTTTCTGGGATAAAGAGTGATGTTTATTTTATAACACAATTTTTTTATTTTTTGTTTATTTTGTTGATTAAAACCGTTTTTCTAAAGGTTTACCTTATTACAATAACATTTCTGAGCAGCCAATTAGAGAAGATATAAGCTAATTAGGATATATAATTAGGGACTTAAGGTTTACATATAAAACTGATGCACTAATGATTACTGATAAGAACATTGCTATTATTTAATTACTAAATGGCTCTTAATACACTAATTTAGCATGCATCATTTACTAATTATCACAATAACTAATTACCTTGCAATATTTAACAAAGGATACCTGGGATACCTGGATTTTATATAAATAGGTCACTATTAGTAACTTTAAAATCAGTGTTGATTTACACCTCGTTGTATCCAAGCTAATCTCGCAATGTATTTTCCAAATTTTAATACAAATCTTGATATTCACGTTGCTTTATGCGCACGCGCACATAAAGATTTACGCGACTTTAACTATTTGTTCAGTGTTTTAAAAGATAACAGTTGTGTTCAGTTATGTGAAAGTGCTGAAACAAGTTTAAAAGACTGGTGTCGTCGATTTTGCTACCGCATTTATGCAAAATGGACACAGTCTGGAAGAAGCACAGATAAGTTTCGGAAGAAACATGAGATTTGGCTACAGGCTGCAATTCAATGGCCGGAATTACAGAATGAAAATATGGAACCTTCTGCAGAAAATATAAGTGACGTCATCGAGCCCATAATTTCTCCTGCTAAATCTGATGCTTCAACTTGTACACATCCTAGTCCTCGTAAATCTTTTGAGGACCTTAGTAACCGGCAAAAAAGAAGACGCACTGAAGATAGTCTTTCATGCAGCAGTAGCAGCGCTGAAATTATGTTTTCGGCCGAAAGGGCGCTTCAAAAGGCAGGACAAAGCGATACAGCTTATGTTATGAAATACTTGACGGAGAATCCAGAAGAGGCCTCAAAAATCAAAGCCTTCATTGAAGGTAAATCAATTCAGGTACGGGAAATATCCCCTTTGAAGGCATTGGCTCTTTATGTATCGATGAACTTATCGAAATGGCGCTATAACACTCTTCGGGATTTCAACACTCAAGAAGGAGCTCTTCAATACCCGAGTTACTACATGTTGGTTAAAGAAAAAATTAAGTGCTATCCGGCCAAAGAAGATCTCACAGTTACAGAGAGCTCTGCAAAAATCAAATTACAAGCCTTGATGGATTTAACCTCAAGAAGACTTATTAGGTCGTTAGAAACCCCTGTTGATCCCAAACAACAGCTCGTATTGACCAGCAAATGGGGTTTTGACGGATCATCTAGCCAAAGCATTTATCATCAAAGGACGAGTGAAGATGAGCAAATCGATCTTGCTAGTAATTTTATGATTAGTCTTGTACCACTGCGGCTCGTCTCAAAAGGTGTAACAATTTGGGAAAACGAGCGACCATCTTCCACTTCATTTTGCCGGCCAATATTGTTTAAGTTTATAAAGGAAACCAAAGAAAATGTGCAGAGAGAGATGGCTGAAATCGAAGCAGAGATTGAAGCCTTAACTCCATCCACCATCACTGATGGAATTAGTGTCAAACACCAACTGCTGTTGACAATGATTGATGGTAAAATTCATTCCATTATATCCAATACAGCAGCTTCAGTGTGTGACATATGCAAGGCTTGTCCTAAAGAAATGAATAATTTAGAGTTAATCAAAGATAAACACGCAAACGAGGACATGTATAAATATAGCTTAAGCACCCTTCACGCTTGGATTCGCTCAATGGAATGCTTATTACACATTTCCTACAAATTAGACATAAAATCATGGCAAGTAAGGGGTGATATAGCAAAAAGGCAAGTTGATGACAGGAAGAAAAGAGTTCAAGAGGCTGTAAGAAGAGAAACGGGCTAACTTCTCGATGTTGTGAAACAAGGCAGTGGATCCACCAACAATGGCAACTCGGCAAGGAGATTTTTTGAAAACTACACTAAATCTGCTGAACTGACCGGAATAGATGCTATGCTTTTAAGAAAAATCTGTGTGATCTTGCAGTGTATTTCATCAGGAGAGAAGATCAACGTAACTAAATTCCGAGAGTTCTGCTTTGATACTGCTAAGCTTTACGTGGAGTTATACCCATGGTATTATATGCCTTCTTCACTTCATAAAATTTTAATGCATGGGCCAGACATAGTTCAGAACATGTCAATTGTGCCCATTGGTTTTCTATCCGAAGAGGCATCTGAGGCTAGAAATAAAGATTTTAGAAAATATAGAGAGGGGCATTCTCGAAAGCATAGCAGTATCTCATGCAATGAAGATATTATGCACAATCTTTTACTGTCTTCTGATCCACTTGTTACAAGTATCCGTCCAAAAGGAAATAAGTTTGTAAAAAAATCTTCTTTTAAGGAATTTTATGAGCTTACGGATTCTGAGAAAAGTGATATCGAATTTGTTAACATAAATGATTTAGCGGACATCGATTCTGAATTTGAATTAATTGATGATGATGATGATGACGAAGATAATTAAATGATGTTATTGTTTTAAAATGTGTAACTTAGTAAATTAGAGCTTACATCTTAATTATTTATTGTACTTTTAATGAAACTAGGTAATTTATTATCAACTTACTTAAAAGTCATACTCTCATCAGTTCTTGTGAATATTTTTGTTAATATATATTTCTGTATATATATAATATATTTATAGACCTCTTAATAAGTCTGTCTGCGGTTTAAAGTAAATACAAATGGGGAAAAAACGTTTTTTTTTTTTAATTTTCATTTCCTTTTATCCCAGAAAGTGCACATTTGGCGCACTATGTGTCTTAGTATTAAATATAGCTCTTAGTAATAGCATTACGATATTAGAGACCGCTACTTGAAACAAGCCCGGAATCAGGAGGGAGAGAGCTCGATACACTCATTTTCATAGTAAAATTTCACATTTTCTCAAATTACTCCCGAAATATGGGAGTTATGAAGAAATTCATCACCACAATTTATGAAGGCATTAAGTAATCGAATAAGATGGCATCATTAGTTTGTCATAATTTTACTCTTATTTTTCGGACATGTCTACGTCCAACCGCTCCCATACATTCGTTCCACTGTGCGACACCATGACTGAAACGTGTTTGTGGCTTCTATAAAAAAAAGGTTGAGTATGGCTGACCTACACTGTAGACTAGTTTTAATAAAACCACCTCAATATTAATATCAAGACATATTTATTCGTTGCCGATTTATATCACAGGAAATCAGAAAAGGAATGAAATGTGTAACCATAAATAATATTATTATGGAATAACAATTATACTAATTCGAGTTTCAGCAAAAATAATAATTTTTGCCTGACAAATATTTGTAGTTTAGTAAACAAATAATAGTTATTTGTTATACAAGAGTGCAAAGTTGCTTTTTAACCGCGTGCTCAATTTTGATGACCGAGCAAGCGAAGGATTCTAAAAATGAATCACGATCGCAGCGAGTGATTCAAAAATTAGAATCCTGAGCATTAGCGAGGGAATCAAAAGAGCACGAGGTGAAAAATCTTTGCACTCGAGTGCAACACGTAACTTTTCATCCCACCTCAGCGAGGAAATGACTAAATGCAAAAAAAGCATTTACAATCACAAGATACTTTTATTTCAGTTTAGGTATTAATATTTATTAGGTACTACATTATGATAGGTAAGTATTACAGAATTATCTTGAAATTATTTCAAATAATACTTAGGTATAATTAAGAAAAATTGAAAGTAAAGTTGCTACAGCTGCCTAAGTAGAGTGTAATATTTTTGTTAGTGACGTGAAAAGAAAATGGGGCGCGCAAAGTAAATTAAAAAAAGTACACCAATAAGGTTCCGAGTCTGAGTTTTTAACAAATTACAAAAAGGTTGTATGATAAATTCGGCACCATGGAGGTAGAAGTAAATAGGTTTAATGATGTTTTGAATTTACAAACTTAGTGCACACGATGTTCTAAATTCGATTTACTTTATCCCCTAGCCACTCCCCTAGCGGATAAAAACGGCTTTTGCACTCAGATATCGAAGGGCAAAAATACTCTTTCCGAGATGGGGGGATGAAAAATTATTTTAAATACTTTAATTATTGCTTCAATCCATTATTTATCTACAGGTTAATGTAATATTTAACTTATAATCTATCAAAGCATATAAAAATTCATAAAAGCTTAATAGTCATGAGTTTTAATATGCTTTTCTAACTCGCTTTTTTTTATAAATTCCGCTGGGCAGTGATCACAGGAGTACACAGTTTTATCGTGTGTAAGTTGCATGTGTCTCTTAAGGTGCGAGGCGCGAGTCAGCCGCAGTCCGCAGATGCAGCAGACATGAGGGCGGGCTCCAGTGTGCGTCAGTAAGTGCTGTTTTAAATCGCTGCGAGTGATAAAGGCTCGACCGCATGTGTCACATTCGAAGTTCTTCTCGCCTGTGTGTCGCCTGCAATACATAAGCATGGATTTAATGTTGCCCTACTTTTGGGATATTTTATAGCCAACAATCAGACCCATGGGGTCAGAGTGCACATGGCCGCTTTAAAGAAATATCAAAACGGCTGGTTGATACTGCTCGTGACCCAAGACCGCAAGGCCAAAATAAAATCCTGCCCAAGGGCAGGTTTTTATTTTGGCCAGCGGTTAAGCATTGCTATACAGCGTGGTAATGCCGCCAGTCTCTTGGGTACATTGCCAGTCGACAGCGATGAGGATGAATTTTGACGCTTTATTTTAGTTTGTGTATAGTTTTGGTTAATACATTATTTTGTTATGTTTATTAATCAATAAATGGTATTCCACTGTAAGGGAGAATCAGAAAAACATAGTGTGACTAAAGGTCTCGGGATACTGAAGTTATTTTAGGGCAGGGCAAAAAAATGGGGGCATTGGGTAGACTCTACACAACACCCCTATTTTTTTTCTGGGTCTCTACCACCCCCCTTTAGGCCTGCAGCGCCCACAAGGGGGCGTTATCGCCCACTTTGGGAAAGGCTGTTTTAGGGGATTTATTTATTCAACTTTCAAATGTATAAATTAGCTAAAGCCTATTTTGAATAAGCAATATCATGTTAATACGTATATTAACAATATTTTTGTAAAATATTTGAATAGTGAATGCCTACCGTGTGTGGTACTGCAAGTGCCCTATAGTTCGGAAAGAGCGCGGACACAGCTTACAGTCATATGGAAGTACGCCTGAGTGCTTGCGTTTGTGTGCTGCCAAACCTGCTGACTGAGCAAATGCATCTCCGCATATTGGACATTGCAGAGGCTTCTCTCCCTGAAAATTATAATGGTACAATGAATTTATAAAACAAAAATGGTATGGTTATATTTAAAACTAGCTTCCGCCCGCGACTCCGTCCGCGCGGATGTCGGTCTTCGCGTGGATGGTTTATTTCTCCATTTTGAGTAACTCTGACAATGACATCTTATAAATATCTATTGGACCCAAATACGGCTAAGCCTATAATAATTAAGGAGATCCCTCGATTGAGCTACTGCTGTTGAGCTCGCGTTCTGTAGAAATACCAACCTAAATAAACCAATTTACGATGAAAACTTAAACTACGTACGTACTATAATATTTACAAAAGTATTTACAAATAACTGATCGGAACAGTTTTTTTTTTTTTTGTAGGATATCTCGTAGTTAATCTGAAAAGATTCTTACTACTTAAACGGATTGTGGCCCGGCGAGTTCTTAAAAGTTACCTTTTTAGGCCTCCAGCCGGGGCTTATTATACTTAAAAACTAAAGCGAAAGCTCTAAGGGTTACCCCGAGGGGGGTACGAACCTCGGCTTAGGCAATCACTGATAGGGGGACAGCAAGGGACTGGCTGGATCTGGGTTAAATTATTTAGGGACTAATTTAAAGCTAACGGCACAGCATCGCGGGCTGGCTCTTGCAAGGGTCGGGAGGGACTGTTAAGTCGGGGTCGCGACGACGGACCTCGGCGGCGAGGTGGGTACGGTTTGTGTTTGTGTGCTGGTCTAGCTGTACTGGTCTAGCTGTACTGGTCTCTTTTCGACTCTCCTGGAGGAGAGTAGTGGGATCATCAGGATCGGTAAGAACGTGCCGCGAGCGGCGGACTTTACTGATACGGGAGGGGATGTAAGTAGCTGCCGCCACAACCAGAGGGTTGCGGTGGGCTACGGGCGGCCCTATCGAAGAAACGCTTCGAAGCGCGTTTCATGAATTGCATCGCGCGGCGCGGAACGCGGCTCCTTATATAGGAGTCGGGGAGGTGTGGCCCGCGTGTGCCGCAAACGGTTCAAGCCAAATCCGACTTTCGGCGCTACAGGTTACGGCGCTGAATCCACTGCGGGTAATGCAACATGTGTTCGCGGTTCTACAGAACAACGTCTATGAATAAAACCGAAAAATACGATTTTTTTTTTCTACGTATTTTTCAGGATAAAAAGTATCCCATTTTATGCCCAGGATAATAAGGTATAATTATACCAAGTTTCATCGAAATCGAACCGTTAGTTTTCACGTGATGCCTGCATATACAGACAGACAGACAGACAGACAAAATTTTTTTTAATCACATATTTGGGTTTGGTATCGATCCAGCAACACCCCCCGCTATTTATTTTTTCAATATTTTCAATGTACAGAATTGACCCTTCTACAGATTTATTATATGTATAGATATTACTCTTACTCAGCCTATTTAAAGAGGTCCAATAAGTGTGTTATTAAAACTGTGGCCACATGGGCGGATAGACGAATCCTGGGATCCGGAACGTGATTGCGAGCGGCGATTGTAAAGTCTGTGGAAACATACGCCACTATCTCATTTCGTCTCGCATCCCGCCCAATATTGGCCTTGGTTTGGCCAGAGTTTTCTTAGACTGGGTCAAAATTGAAACACATAGTTAGTCCTTCCACTGAAAGCCAATGTTTCAAATGCACTTACTGTATGTATTCTCAGGTGCACTTTCAGATTCTGTGCTAATGAGAAGTTCTTACTACAATGTGGACAGGAAAACGGCCGCTCTCCTGTGTGAGTCCGCATGTGCGTTTTAAGGCGAAATCTGAAACGGATAATTCAAAACGTTATACCAGAGAAGGGATAAAAGTTGTTTTTTTAGAACATGAAGTAAATGATTTGTTAAATTGATTATTAAATTAAATTGATCAATATTAAATAATCAGCCTCTGAAATACAATTTCAAATGTACTTTTCAGTATTTCTTTTGCACTTTGCAACTTTCCGTACATGTTATAATAAAATCAAGTGGATGTTACCCCCACTCATTACACTCACTATAGTCCACGAAAGACTATGTACGGAAACCAAACCTTCTAACAAAGACATAGATACCCTCACTCCTACCACTTGTTAACTAGTTGAGACTCCTGGCTTCAGTCTCAGAATTAGGCAGAGAAAAGAGTATTAGAGATCTCCCTCTAAATTAGATAACAAGTTATTCTGCCTTTTATCAAAGTTCTTCCAGTAGTCATAAAAAAACAAACCAGTAAAAAGGTTACTTTATTTTTGATTTGGTACTTTTAAAATCGTTGATTTATTTCTTATTACTTGCCTTGAAGACATAACTTTTCCACATGTGAAGCACTGTTGTTTCCGAGTCTTCTTATTTATTAATTTTGAATTAATTTCCTTTTTTGTATCCATAATTGTTTCTTTTTCCAACAGATTATGAGTTAAACTTGTATGGTCCATAACACTGTGATCTATACTTTCATCAATAAACAATACTTGGTCTGCCTCACTTTTAGGTGATAATACGGTGTCATTGTCTGATAAGAAGTTATCATTTTCTATGATATTGTCCATAATAAATTTGTTCTCTATACAGTTATTTTCTAATAAGGCCCTCAGCTTTACATCAGATGATTCACATAGCTCAATAAATTCTATACAGTCATCAAGTTTTTTGACACATTTTGAACAAATTGCGTCTGGAAGGCCATCTTCTGGTGCTATCTAAAATAAAAAAGAGCTTTATTTTTAAGCTTTTGATTTGCAAAGTTCATCTATGCCACAATAACACGAAAATGTGGGATTTCATTAGTGCATGCAACTGTGTGGCCACTGGCCAGCCCACTCCTAGTTAGGCCTATAAAATTGAGTAGCTTCCCTGAGCTATAGACCCAAATATGCTTTAAACTTGGTATATTTAACACTTAGTATCCCAGTACATTACACCATTTATGTTTAATTTTATACCTATTCAAATAAACAAACAATAATATTTTCATACTCACGTGTACTTTTGCAATAGACATTAATTTCGTAGGTATCGTAAGAAATCCTGACTTTTTAAATATATTTACTAATAATTCTTGATTTAAACAGACTCTACAAATATTCGCCGTCATCTTTAATTTATAAATCTAATAAATGTTTTAGAAATAAGCACCAATTCGTATTTTATTAGCAAAATGTAAACATTGGCATTTTGACATTAGCTGATGAGTTGAGGTTTGACATTTGACATCAATGAATGAGGCAGGAACTGTGACATTTGAAATTTTGAAAACTTTTTTTTCAAAAGTAGAGTTTGATTGTCTGTGCAATAAAAAATACCACCGAATTAAGAACCTCTTTTTTTTTAAAGTTGTTTAATAAGTGTTACAAACCATTAGTCATCTCATCTTAGTACAAATTACGGTTTTATTGGAAACGTGGTTTTTTATTAGGCGTTGTTTTCAAGCCGACGGTGATTGAATAGTTGAGCTGATGCAAAAATAAATAAATATTACCCAAAGCGTATATCGTGCTTTACTTATTTTTTAAACATGAAACTGAAACCGGTTCGTTCAGTACCTAATGCAGTTCACTGACCTTGTTTTTCTTGCCTGTCACTTGAAGTAGGTAGCACAGCACCCCTGTGCTTGAAGTCAACAAACTTTCAAACTTTGTATTTTAAATTTTGCATTTTTGTTCATTTTAAAATGTCTGTGAAACTTTATCATTTTCCTATCAGTGGCCCTTCGCGTGGAGCTTTACTTGCAGCTAGAGCAGTAGAAGTGCCGATAGATGTCGAAATTGTAAATTTATTCAGAAAGGAACAAATGCAAGAAAGTTTTTTGAAAATAAATCCTCAGCACTGCCTACCCACATTGGACGATGATGGTTTCATACTATGGGAGAGCCGAGCTATTGCGTGTTACTTGGCCGACAAGTATGGGAAGGATGATCAATATTATCCAAAAGATTTGAAACAGCGCGCTTTGGTCAATCAGAGATTGTACTTCGATAGTTCTTCTTTGTATGTGAAGATCAGGGCTATTTGTGTAAGTCATTAGTTACATAGCCTTCATTATTTACATGAATTAACATTTATTATTGATATCTGTATCCATATGCTTTTAAACTTTCGATATCGTATCATAATGTTCCCACTGCTTAACATAAGCCTCGTCTCTGTGAGAGGGAGTGAGCCGTAATCCAGCACATGGGTCGAGTGCGGGTTGGTAGATGTCACATGTCTTCGAATTTTGGTCCTATGACATGCCGGTTTCCAGTGGTAATGAAATAATTTACACAAAGTAAAACACTTGTCTAGGTTATAAACTAATTTAAGTTGAGGCCATTACACTGGGCTACCACTGCTAGAAACTTTCAAAACTGAATCTTGTTATACTTAGTAGACTACCTAAGTACCTACATCTATACTAATACTATAAAGCTGAAGAGTGCAGTAATCTCAGGAACTACTGGTCCGAATTGGAATATATTTTTGTGATGGGTAGCATATTTATTGAGAAGGCTATATAACATCATGCTCCGATCAAATGGACCAGGGAAGCAACAAAAAATGGGTGAATACTGGCAGGCAGGAAAATTTGACACTAACAAAGTGGGGGGCAGAAGATAATAGAGTATATGGATGTGAGGTATTACTCATTTAAAACCAATGTATTTTCCAGTTCCCAATATTATTCCTTGGAGAGAAGGAAATAAAGAAGCCACTGAAAGATGACCTGAACACCACTCTCGGCTTCCTGGACCAGTTCCTCAATGACAGCAAATGGGTTGCTGGTGACCATCCTACTATTGCAGACACATCAATTTATGCATCACTGAGCAGCATTCTGGTAAAATAATGTTATAAACTTAATTTAAGGACATCATCATCTGAACCTGTCTGGAATCTTGTCTTTTCCTGATGATCAACACCTCTGTGTCGTGTGGTAACTACAAGGAAAATTTCAGACTGCAATTTAGGAAGGACCATAGTTCAATGAGTGAATAGGTCATACTCAAAAACCTGGTTGTCTTCTCATCATATCAATCTAACATAACTATTACAATATTACCTCTGTGTACCAAAAATGTGTATGCAGAGGAATACACCCACATGTTATTAAGATGGTCTATTTTTACAAGGGTTTTATTGAAGTGGTAAATTATGCACATTTTAAAATGATTTTTTTTCAATAGCACTTTTCTTAGGTCATAAACAAATGAGGAAATCCTGACTGAACACCAATTATGTATGTACGTTTGCCCAGCACGGCCCCTCAGAATTTGCATTTATGGTGTACACCATTGCAATGTACTCGCCTCTAGCAGTATATGTACCGATTTCTTTTTCAATGTACCTCTATACTTTTGAAGAAATATGCAAAAAAAGGTGGCCGTGCCAGCCAAACGCTTTCAGCACGGCCCCCCATGTAACTTGAATAATACATACCGTATTAACAAATGTCTATAACTCAAGAAATGTACTCTATTAATACGTTATATGTGCCGCAACAGTTATTGTGAATTCATAATAACAAATAATATATAGATGTGGATAAGGGGCCGTGCTGGAAAAAATCATTTTAAGAAATATCTAAAAAAGACAAAACATACTTAGCCAAAAACTATTAAAAAATAATTGAAGTTTAGCAAGTAACATATGTACCGCATTGATTTCTCATACAACTTGTTATATTGTGAAAAATAAATCTATTTTAGTTCATTCAGCACGGCCCTCTATAGTTGCCTATATCTTTTTAAATAAGCCGTGTATGTTTACAAAATTCGACTTCCTGAATAATATATAGGAGTACATTCCTTTCAACTAAATTGCAATTCTGCTGTATCAATACTTTAGAAGATAAATTCAATCTAAAATATACATACATTAAAACTGATGGGGTGACCATGATTTCATATATTTGGTAGGTAGGTACATAAATGTTCTATATTTATGTACTTATATTAATTAAATTATGTGACTACATTGAAATAAACATTCTTTTTACCCGACTGTACCAGAAGGACGGTAAGGTTTTTCGAGTGAATGAATGTAGATATGTAGCAACCTTCATTTCTTTGGCACGCTTTGTAGTCTAAACGGCTTTATTAATTTCAACTTGAGAGATGTCGTTATATTCGTCTTAATTGTGAGAATGACACAGGGTAGGTATAGGTACCCATCAAAAACATTAAAAATAAAAATAACTGATTCTTGGCGTCAAGTAATTAATCGTTTTCTTTTCCTCAAAGCCTATCTAGTGGGATAATATATTAAATAAACGAATTTCTAAGTGGACTAGCTTTAACTTACGGTTCGGCTCGCGTGGTAGAAATAAAAAATATATAAAGCGTGCTTATAACCTTCCCCTAGAAAAAACACAACTTATAATATGTTTAAATAAATGTTATTCAGAATGAGAAATGCTAAAAAAAACAAAATATTCAATGTTTCTCAAAGTTTAAAATTTGTCCGCTATTGGGTAATTTATTTAAATAATTATGTGTTTATTCATTACATCTTAAAAAATAATCATTAAGTATAATAATATATTATCAGTTAATTTTGTCGTGTGCGATCGCTATTAGTTCACTGACGCTACCGTAATTTTTAATGTGGCGCTGGTGTCGCGGTTACTTCATGTTGCGCTTGAGTGTTTATTGACAGTCACATCTCTACGCGCATAACAGACAGTAGTAAATATAAATACTGCTCAAATAATATGAATATTCATGGGTCGTGTGTTTGTGCAGTGAATTCTATTTCAAGGACGAAAATGGATTGTTAAAATAAACGGGTAAGTAAGTTTTAAGTTATAATATAATTTATTTGTATTTAAAAAATAGATTTGATGTAAGTATATCTAGGTAAGTGCATGTAGGAATTGAACTTGACCCTAAAGAAGATTGCGTAAATATTAAAGTTACACGTTGTATGCACATAAGATAATGCAAAGCACATTAAATCAGTATGCTAGATTTATTTAATGTTATTTAAAAATACCAAAATGTATGAAGCACCTGCTTACGACACAAATCTTTGCAAATTGTCTTTTTTTACAAATCTTTGCATGAGTAGTAGACATGCGCATAACAGTGCATCGAAAGTCAATGCCATATGATATGCACCGGTTCCAAAGTACATCAACTTTTGATATGCACTTTAGTACATATCAACCGGCCATGAGGGCGGTCGATAAATACGATTTATACACTATGCACTGCGGTTGATAATAGCAACCGCAGTATATAATATATACTGCGATTAATAGTACATAGGGCATACCCATGTCACTTACAGACATGTGTATACACTATGCAGAACATCACTTCTTGAGATATAAACTGTAACGCAATGGAATAGGGTTCATTTTAACTTGATGTGGCTAAGCTATGCTTCGGTCTCATTCACTCTCATTATAATTTGTATTAGCTGTCGCGGGTAATGCGTTTCACGTCAGAGTTGGCGAGCCATACATATTACATGCACTCTTTCTCTCACTCATTGCCCGTGTGATACGAATGAATGCGATGCCATAGTCAATGCGGTGTATAGTACATATCTCAATATCTCGGGCAATGCGAGTGAATGTATACACTGCTCAGTGAATATGTACTTTGTGATATCAACCGCAGTGCATATCCATGTCTAATGAGTAGTTCTATTATTACTTATTTCTTACATTAAATTTATTTTGCTAACCATAATATATGATAGCAAACTGTGTAATGAGCCTACGATTATTATGTTACCTTACATAATTAATCATAGTTTTTGTTTAATTGTGTTCTGTTCATTTACAAGCAAAACCCAAGAGTGCTTCGTAGTTATATAAAAGAAAATACTTGTGTATCTAGTAGTATTAAGCCTTTACAATTATTAGGAGTTACATTTCTGTTGATTTTACGCCCAGAGTCCATAGAAATTTACCTACCATCTTTTAAAATTTTAAGGAACTCTTCAATATAGTGGAAATATACCTACTTTACCCACTATACATATATAGAGTAGGTAAATGTGACACGCAAAAGTTGAGATATACAATTTTCGGACGCTATTTTAAACTTAAAGCGGCCCGTTGGCAGCATCGTTCATTCATTCAGCATTTTTCACTTAAGAATTGGTGTAATCATACTGAGCAGTAATTATAAAAAATGTTGAATAATTAGGGTATCAAAAATAATTATCACTTTATATTAATCGTTATTTATTAATATATTTAGTAAATAAATAGGTAGCAAAATTATATATAAATCTAAAAAGAAGTTACGTAATTCACTATAAATATTTGTACAGATTTTTTTTTCTTCAGATTGATACAATTAATGGTGAGGATGGGCAAGAAAAGTGATGTAGCATTAGATGTACAGAAACAACTATTTATGAAAAATCGACATCAGCTCAAAGGACCGAAATATGATAGAAATGTGTACCAGAAACTAGCTGAAGAGCTTAATTATGCTATGTCTCCGAAAGCATTGTACCTAAGTTATAAAAGAAATTTTCTGGGCACTAATGACCTCACACCGGAGCCAACAAAAATTGATGACAAACTAGGAAACATTAGTGTTGGAACGACACCTTTGAATTCGTCTAAGAAATCGACACCTTTGCCTGAATCATCCGAACATAGTAAAAACGAAGATAGAAATAGAGTTATTTTTAAATTTCCTGTGGATATTCACGAGTGGAAAAAAATACAGCCAATACGCAGCACTTTTCGACGAAACGATAAAAAGAAGCCATACCTGAGATATGAAACATACAAAACCATTCCTAAGTATAAATGGTCCTGCCTTTTGAGGCAAAAGCTTTGGAAACATTTTAAATTGCCATGTACAATATCTTTTAAAAATTATAACATTAATAGCAATGGAATTACCTTCCACGGAAAATGTACTCAGTGCAACGCAAAAGTGCGTATTCATGACACCGAGAAGACAGACAAGGTCGTCGAATTTCTTTGTGAAATTATCAACTTAGATAATAACTTTAAGCATGACCCACGAAAGAAAGTTCGTTGTACTCCGTACTTGAGACGAAAATTATCAGATAATTTAAAAGAAAAGCCAGCAGCCGTTGTTCATAAAGATCTGGCACGTCGCACAATGACATTCGGAGATACAGAACCACCTACATTGCCATCTCTTGGAGCACTCAGGATAATCCGTTATGAATCTAATAGTCAACATTGGTATCACAAAAATGAATTAATGTCTTTGATAATTTTAGCTGAGAGCGTCGAGTTCTCTAATATAATTCAAGAAATACTTATAAAACCAACATTTCATGTACACTATTGGTTAGAAGAACAACTCAATTATTATAGACACTATTCTAAAGTAGTTGACAGAATAACTATTTCCCTAGATGCTACTGGTTCTATTTATAAAACTAACAACCTAACCAAGAAATTATTTTTATACGTAGTAATGTTAACTGCTAATAATAGCTTGAAATCTGTACCCGTCGCCCAAATGGTTAGCAATTCCCATACCAAAGAAACTATTGCGGATTGGTTATCTAAATGGGCAAAGAATATCACTTCGCCCGCAGAAGTTATAACTGACGACTCATCGGCTTTGATTGCGGCTGTAATTAATTGTTTTACAAAATTTAACTCAACCAAGGATTATTTAGAGGCTTCTTTTAAAGCATTAGAAGGCAACTTCATTGTACCTAATTTATATATGAGAATTGATACGAGCCATTTTATTAAATCTATTCGTAAAATTTCTTTAGAAAACGCACCAAAAAAAGTGAATTACTTATTTGTTCAGTGTATTCTTTACATTAAAAAAGCAGAAAATATTAATGTCATCAAAAACATCATCGATAAACTGCTAGCTATAATCCTGTCTAAATATCATTCCAAGCATTGTACTGAAGCCCAATATTACCTGAGAAGTGTACTTCAAAATGTAAATATTAAGGAAATACATGATAATATAACTGAAGATGACTCTTTATCAAGTGATGACCGTTACTGTTTACATGATGACGTTCATGTTGATACAACGTTTAATGAGCTGAATTTCGCGAAGTGGTTTGAGGAAACTGTTACACATCATAAAGAAGAAGTTTGTGTAACTGGCCCTCTAAATGATTTTTATTATCCGCCCTTATTAACGACAATAAAACGACTACTGCGAAAATTGCCTCTGTGGTCGAATGTCATGATGCCATTATATAGATCAGATAATAAAAATCCTTCGTCGAGTGCATCAGAGGATCATTTTAAAACTTTAAAACACTTGCTGCTGAAATCTAAAATATCAAAACATAGAATTGACGTTTTCCTGCAAAGACATATTAATTATTTAAAAGGAGAGTTAAATATTGCAGCGAGTAAATTTCATATAGAACCTAACACTGTAAAAAAAACAAATCGCAGGACGACAAAACCCATAAGTAAAAAACAACAAAAACCGAAACGACAATTTGTTCAAGACTCAATATTTAGCGATCAACCAACATTTGTAGAAAATTGGGGAGGTTAAGCAGACAAGGCCGTTAACCTTTTGAACGCCAATGGCATGTATAGATGCCATGCGCAAGCGTGCCCTGTGCGCCACCGACATCTATAGATGCCAAGAAACAGATCATAGAAAAATACAAAATAAACATATTAAAT
Source organism: Aporophyla lueneburgensis (assembly GCA_932294355.1). NCBI lineage: Eukaryota > Metazoa > Arthropoda > Insecta > Lepidoptera > Noctuidae > Aporophyla > Aporophyla lueneburgensis. The sequence goes on along the minus strand of OW028748.1, from coordinate 8,375,246 downwards.
CATTACTTTAACGTGTTTTATTGATATATCTTAAGAACTGAATCCCCAGTTATTACATATAATTGTACACAATGAACAAAATTGCAAAATAGTTATTCAAATATTTATGATAAAAAATAACTTAATTAATGGCTGAAAAACATGTTCTCTTGCGCCAATGGCATGTATACATGCCTACTAGTGATGTGGTGTAATATTCAAGTAACTTCATTAAAATTTCAGCTAAATTACTCAAATTCGCTTAATTTTTGTAATAACTATTAAAAAAATATATAAGCTTAGTCACTGACAAAAAAGGTAAATACTACATTCTTTGGTATAATATCATATTTTCTATATTGTCGATATTGTTGATTTGAATATTGTCTTTTTCGCCAATCATGCGCATCCCTAGCACAGTACCGATATTGCAATCCCTTCTGCGCCAATGACATGAATAGATGTCGAACTCGTGACGTCGTAAGCGCGTGCCATGTTTTTAAGTGCTGGGAAGTTGAAAAAATATTTTTTCGATATTTTTTTCGATCTGCCAATATTATAATTGCAAAAATGGCAAGTGAAGAGTTATTTAGTACAGAAGAACTATTGCGTATTCTAGAAGGCACTGAAGATGATGAGTTTTCTGAATCGGAATCAGTAAATGAAAATGATTTTGAGGTAAGTTAATTTTACTTTAATATCAGATGTTTTAATAGTAAGTACAATCAACAGTAAACATATAGATCTATACAAGTATTATGTAAGTATATAGGTAAGTACCTACTCATCTAAAGACGACGCGTTTAAATAATATTATATAGACTTAGGTACTACTGTCATTCTCTTAATTAAGCTATATTAGTGATTAATTATTGTAGTTTAATTTAAAATCCGTTCGGTAGTTTTCGCGTGGAAGAGTAGGTAACAAAATTTCGCGTTTATACCTTTAGAATGTTACATAGGTAATAGGATTTAGTTGTCATTATAGGATTAAATAAAAAAAAAATCCATAGATATTTAAATTGTATTAAGTACTTATTATATAAAAAGTATAATTTTGGACACATAATTAACACTTATGTAGGTACCAATAACAAGTTAACTGGCACGCCGGACTATGTAAGTACCTACCTGCCTAACGTACCTGTGCCTTCTTGTTATTACGTATCTAATCAACAATTTAACAATTCACATAGGTAAATAACAATCAACAAATTAAAAAATTAGGTAACGTGTAATAATCAACTAATTTCAAAATGTATTACCTAATAAGTCTATTCAGTGCCTTTATTAGAATATTCCTATGATACAAATTGTCGCTATGTCATATCAAATTATGGTAATTGAACTACATAAATAACTAATATTTGAAAATATAACTCGTAAACTCTATTAAACTAAATGATTGGAAAATAAATATGTAGTTTTAATGCAACTCCCTTTATTTAAAGATAATAGTTGTTTTGATGATGAAAATAAAATAAGTAAATAAAAGACTGATTATGAATTAGTTTTTTATTATAAAATAAATCTAAAGTAGTAGGTAGCTTAGGTAACCCGCTATAATACTGGCTGTTTAACAGCAAAAGTCCTGTGAATCTATCCGAAATTAACAGTTACAGACTAAAAAAAAAGGTTAATTATGTCTTTTTACTATATTGTGTTATTGATACTTTCTTTGTTTTTTTTTGTAAATAATTATTATTTTGATACTCACAAATAATCACTCCACAATGATACCTAGTTCATATAAACTTAATAAATAAATTCGATAAGTTATAATAATATACAGCTACACATCCCTAATCAGAAGCGAGAAATTATAAAAAAGGATGGTTGCCCGCGCCATTGGCATGTATACATGCCAATGGCCGCGTAACTGATAGAGAATAGTGCTGTAACTTGCTGCAATTTTATATGTATTTTTGTATCTCAAAAGGTTGATTTTTTTATTGATAGTTGCTATAAATGTGGTCTTAAGTTTTTTACAGTAGGAGATGAGGTTAAATAAATATTCTTTTTGTGTTATAAGCTGTTTATTCACAAATTTCAGACGAAAATTATTATGTTTATCGATAACATTTTGGACTCCCTACTATTTTCAAGGTTATTTCATTGAATTTGTCGGCTTGGCGTGGAGGGCACGGCGAAGCGCTTTTGCTCTGGCGGTCAAAAGGTTAATGTAAAGCCACATACCGGTATAAAATTTATAAAAAATGGTAACATGATTAAAAATTCAACAGTCGTTAACACATGCGGTTTTGATGCAATAATGTTTTTGATTGCATTTGGCTTTCAGTCGTTTTCTAATTTCAAAATGGAAATTGAGTCAAAAGATAATAAACTTCGAGACTATATAAATCTCATCTTAAATGAAAATGTTGACAAAGGTACTGTGTATGAAATGAGAAATTACGTTTGTCATGAATATTTTGACCGGCCAGCGCATGTAAAGATAATAACAGATTGTGAATGCAATGTCGCTAATTTGTATGAGCAAATGTTTACCAATTTATTTTACAGTGCTCAGTTTATAAAAGTTTGCACAAAAGAAGAATGTCAATATTATGTAGAAATCATAAGACCTTTTATAGCTTTGAATATTAACATAATTAACACGTTTGGTATTTTGGCATTAGAAGAATCACTTGCTATCGAAACTACTTCTCAAATTTGTAAAAATAATTGCGGTGGAACTGTCATTTCAAGTTATAAATTACAAAGGATTATAACCTTTGATTTAAATGGAACAGATGCAATAGTTTTGTGTAATATCCCGGTCACTATTAATATTCAAAATCAAATTTATGGTGTCGTTGGTGCCATTGAATATGTAGGGAATTCAGAGGGAACTCTGGGCCATTATAAGTGCCATACGCTTAGCCATGATCTGTGGCTATGTTATGATGATTTGGCCTTGAAAATTAACAACAGTACAGTGGAGTCGATATTTTTACACACTCTTACTTACGTTTTAGTGAGTGATATGTGATATTTAATACAACTAAAAATAATAACTTTTACGAATATTCCGCTTTCACGTCGGAGCGGAGCTCAGGGTTTGCTGAATATGATCCTATGAGTGACGGCTCTGGTAATTACAGTGAAACCAGAATATGTTTTTGAGCCATGGTTTTTAAATACATGTATTTTGTAATAATTTAAAGTTAATTTTACACTATTTAAGAATCTGGTAAAGACTAGTTGCTAAAAATATGCATATGAAACTGTGAACTGTTTAATAAGAAGTCAATACTGTTGTAATGTCATCTGTGATTACTTTTAATAAGTTAATTTATGTACTAGTTTTTCTATGATTATTCCATAGGTAACATAATATTAGTAACATAAACGAACAATATTCTAATTGTTATAGTCGTTGAAAAACATCTGTGATTACGTGGATTTAATTAATTGCCTGTGATTATACCAAATAATTAAAGCGATTCATGCAAATTAATATTAGTGTAATGTAAGGTTCAATCAATATGATTTATTGAACGCGTATCTGTGATTTTTTAAGATTTTTAAGCTCTGTAGTGTTATTGAGACATAGGTTGTTATTCCATGTAAACGAACTAATTTGTGAAATGTAATGAATCTGTGATTTTATTGTAATGTATGATTTTTAAGACTTTGAGCTATGTAGTCTTAGCGACACTAACTTGACACTTGTACGATTATCGACCTATTATGTATAAGTACCTAGTTATCGTTTATATAGTTTACCATATTGTTGATTTGTTTATTTTAATAAAGATTTACTCAATTTAAGCAGTATTTTTTATCCTATTTTCATGTAGAATCATGGTCACCCCATCAGTTTTAATGTATGTATATTTTAGATTGAATTTATCTTCTAAAGTATTGATACAGCAGAATTGCAATTTAGTTGAAAGGAATGTACTCCTATATATTATTCAGGAAGTCGAATTTTGTAAACATACACGGCTTATTTAAAAAGATATAGGCAACTATAGAGGGCCGTGCTGAATGAACTAAAATAGATTTATTTTTCACAATATAACAAGTTGTATGAGAAATCAATGCGGTACATATGTTACTTGCTAAACTTCAATTATTTTTTAATAGTTTTTGGCTAAGTATGTTTTGTCTTTTTTAGATATTTCTTAAAATGATTTTTTCCAGCACGGCCCCTTATCCACATCTATATATTATTTGTTATTATGAATTCACAATAACTGTTGCGGCACATATAACGTATTAATAGAGTACATTTCTTGAGTTATAGACATTTGTTAATACGGTATGTATTATTCAAGTTACATGGGGGGCCGTGCTGAAAGCGTTTGGCTGGCACGGCCACCTTTTTTTGCATATTTCTTCAAAAGTATAGAGGTACATTGAAAAAGAAATCGGTACATATACTGCTAGAGGCGAGTACATTGCAATGGTGTACACCATAAATGCAAATTCTGAGGGGCCGTGCTGGGCAAACGTACATAATTATGTTATAGTTGATTGCCAGAAAACATTATTTTATTATGAAAAATCATTTTAGAAAATATTGGTGTTACTCATTGTAAAAGTTTGTGGTTTACACAGTCCGTATTTTACCTGTTTTAACTAATACCTAATAATTACATTTGTGTTTGTCTTGTGTTTCAGGCTGTTGGTTGGGACATCTCAAGCTTCCCAAACATTGAAAGATGGTTGAGTATATGCTCCTCACTGCCAGGAGTTGAAGAAAACGATGTAGGAGCTAAAGCTTTTGGGGAAGCTGTCAAAAAGAATCTTGCTTGAAATAAAGATGGTATTTTTTTCATACAAAATATATTTTTGCATATAATAAATTATTTTTATACTTATATTAATACAACAAAATGACTGCAATATTGAAAGATTGTTTAATTTGACCTCTAGCTGTAAATAATAACAGTGAAGCAACTACAAAATAATATTGTTCTATCATCTGTCTTTTCAATATTGCAAATTAGGAATAATTACTATACTTAAAAAACTTTAAAACTAATTGTTGCTCATTTCGGACTTTTCTCTTTATGACAGTTTCGGATTTGTATCCATAACTAGACATAATTTGAACAACTTCATCAGGAATGTTTTCTTCAATGAGCAGAAGATAGAAGACTCCACTATTGGCTAGTTTCTTTGGTATCATGTTGAGTAGCCTGTCAGTAATCTCTCGGCCTTTAGCCCCACCAGCCCAACTAGCCGTAATATCACTTCCACCACACTCCTCACTCTCAGTGACCACATACGGTGGATTGAAGATTATAACATCAAAAACATTATCGGTAAAGGAACTAGCCAAGTCCATATTGCACGAATCTAAATTAACTTTATTATGAGCAGCAGTTTGCTTAGACATTACACAAGCTTTAAAATTAACATCAGTGCTCATACAAAAAGTTTGTGGGAATGCCATAGCAAAAGCTGTTACAACTATACCACTGCCAGAACCGACTTCTAAACAGAATGTGGGGTTTATATTCTTTAGATATTCTAGGTCTTTTTCTAAGGCATCTATGAGTAGAAAGCTGTCCTCAGCAGGTTCATACACATGGTCGTAGTCAGCGCTGTTAATGTGGTTCTGGTATGGAGTCTCCATGCTGTCAGTTGATGCTTCCTCTGTCTGTGATCACTCCACTGGTGCTCTGTTCTGGCTCTTGCGGTGTTGGTTCAGGGAGTACAGCTGTGCGTACACTCTTCTCTTTGCTAACCATCCGTCTTATTTCATTGAGTCTGTCCTGAAATGTTGACAAGGTATTGATTAAGAAATCTCAATTTTTGTTCAGTATATATAATGCTGCTTTTTAGTTCATTTTCATTACGTGTAGTAAGTAGTACAACGTTAATTCAAATTAAAAAAAAGAATTCTTTCTATAATTTAATCAACAGGAAAACAAAAATTTAGGAAAACGCACTGCAATTATTTTATCTATATTTAAAAAAGTTACAACCAACCTGTGACGCTTGTAACACATTCAGTACTACAGTGACCTTATGTTTGCAAGATATTAGCTTTTTCACATAGGGGTCCAAGTCAGGGTGATTGTTTAAAGCCTCTCGTACATTCTGCAGCTCTTCGTTCAATGATTCTATCTGCTGTTTCAGTTCTAACTGAGATATCCTGAAATTGACAAATTACAAGTTGAAAGGTTGGCATGTTGATGGATTTATATGATGTTCTCCTAGGCAGAAACAATGTTTCATTAGGGCTTTCTCCTACTAAACTAGGTCACAAATATTTCTGACATAGTTTTTGGTTGTAGGATTGTTGCTGCTCCAGTAAATTTTGTTGTTTGTTGTTTGTTGTTGTTGTTTTGTTGTAACTGGATGTTACTTAACTTATTATCTTGTTTTGATACAAATAAAGAGTGTGGTAAGTAATCAAGAGAAGAACGAGAGGTTATAATCCAGTTATGTGTAGTTTGTTGTTACATATCACGAATTATGAAGATTAAAAATTGCAGCTGTCATTCATGTACCCATGTCTATAAATTTCTATTAACAAAAAGCCGCCCCCAATATTGTTGACTATTTAATATCATTATTTACCTCGTAGCTCTGACCCTGTCGTCCAACTGATCCACAGTGGGTTTCAGAAGCCCGAGCAAGCCCTCTGCTAACGTATCCCTTGTCGGGTTGTCGCACAAGTTACCGGTGTTCTCATCAACAGATGTTGTAGTGCTCTCAGTGTCGTCCATTTCGTATTGACTTACAATTACTGTGTCATTTTAAAGTGGATATTTCACGGAGATAATTACAAATATTTAGGTTTTAATTTTTATCATTTGACTTGACAAGTGACTGTGACAAGTTATTGAAGTGTCAAGTGATTGTCATTTTTGTCATGTTAGGTTGGTAGCATTGTAATTTTGTTGTGTTCAAATAAAGCGCTTAATTCTTCGTTTATCGTAATAATGGGCAATGTGCGTTTATTTTCAGCCTGTGTTGTGCCACTGCAAAAGCTTATCTTTTCTTTTTCTTTTGCACCCAGATTTTATTGATCACTTATCATAGAAATACAGAATTAGGTGAACTTACTTTGTCGACTTATGCAGAAAAGCTGACTTGTTTCACACTTCCTACTATTATGGAATTTGGGTTTTACAATCTAGCCTTAGCTCCTCAAACCTAATATTCAAGCGGAGTGTCTGAATTTCCAAAATTGCTATTTCGTCATTATCAGCGTCAAAAAAAATCTTAAACAGGATGCGCCAAGGTAACCCGCGACTTACGTTTTTCTCAATTTGCAAATCAGTATCCGCTGTATGTTGCAGAAAATATGATTCGCGACCGTAACACGGATGTGTACACAGATTTATGTACATTAAAATTACCAACACTACCTTGTAAGGGGCTGTCTCCACGAGCGAGAGAATCGCGACGGATCCGCGCTTCTATCGTCGGGTCGTCTCCACGAACGAACGATTATTCCGCCAGCGTATCGTCGCGACTGGTAACGGAATCGCCGCGTGCCCGCGACGACTCGTAACGGAATCGCCGTGTTTCCGCGACGAGGCGTTGTGCAATAGTTTTGTTGAAAGGGTTCAGTTAGGTGCCACACGAGAGCGAAATAAGTAGTGTCACAGTCAATAAATTACATTACAGCGCGCCCGCCGCGCGCTCACTGCGAGAGCGCCACGTTCTGCGGCGAGCGCGTGGCGTGCTCGCCACCAGTAGCGACGATACCGTGGCGATACGACGACGTTACGCGCGCACATTGCCACTCGTCGCATCGCCGTGTGGAGACGCGTTCATAGAGAGTGTATAGAAATACGTGGCACGACGTTATTATCGCCGCGATTCTCTCGCTCGTGGAGACAGCCCCTAAGATGAATGACTATTTCATTAAAACATAATAACTTCTTTAAACTCTAAGTCCCTGAGATACCACATTTGGTATGTAAACAATGGTTTTTTTATTGTGTCTGTAATGAGGATCAATTCGACAAAAGGATATAGCAATTTTGAATACTACATCGAATACAATATAAATATCTGAGTTCATTTCTTTTTGAATCACTCAAATCCATCGAGAAATTACGAAGTTATTAAACTTTAAAAAAAGGGAGTTTTAAAACGCAAGCCGCGCGCGCGAAACTGCTGATGACGTCACGAGGCTCGATCGCCCGCCACGCGCCGCACTGCTTTGTTATGATTTGCGGAGTTTAATCGTTGTTTCTTGTTTATTTATGTTTTATAGATATTGGTAGATAGGAAACATGGAAGTCGGATCTACCCAAGGCCCAATCGGACAATCTCGCGAAGATTGATTCGTATAAGGTTGAAAAGTAAAAAAAAAAAACAATTTATTCCAGTGCACAGGTAGGTACTACGTTTTAGAATGTTTTGATTTGGCAGGCAGGTACACGAAAAAGGTACCTTTACAATGTGTAGGCACCTCTCTACCTATTTTAAATAATATTTCTTACTAGCTTCTGCCCGCGACTTCGTCCGCGTAAAATTTCCTGCTCCCCCAACCCATCCCGTCGCATCGAATCGCCTGCCCGTGCGAGGTCTTTGTATGCGTGACGTTTTTCTTTGTGCTCGGCTCCTAAGGGTCTTTGCGTGACCTTATATAATATATAGTCTATAGCCTTCCTCGATAAATGGGCTATGTAACAGTAAACGTACAACTCTTCAGCTTTTTCTTGGGTGTGCTACGCAATGAATTTTTTGAAAGACCAAGGCGCGCGCAATGGACGTGTTTTATATGGAAATTTTCACATTTTCTTCGAAAAATAAAAAAAAAATATTACCCACGTGTTAAAATTTATATGTGAGGGGGTTACAAAGGGGGTCGAAAATTTCATTATTTTTGCGATAGGAAACGCCATTTTCGAGATATAAACAAAAGAAAAGGAAAACAAAAATACAGTACTGTTTTTGCACATGAAGGCGAGGCACGTGAAGGCAAGGCGCGAGGCGCGCGCAATGGACGTGTTTTTAACCGACTTCAAAAAGGAGGAGGTTATCAATTCAGATGTTTATATTTTTTTTTTTTTTTTTTTTTTATGTATGTTCGGCCATAACTCCGTCATATATAAACGGATTTGCAAAATTCTTTTTTTGTTCGAAAGGGGTTTATTTCGAAATGGTCCCATATAAATTTCATGTAGATCTGATGATGAGTTCCGGAGACAGACACCGGAACTCTTTAAAAAATGACGGCAAATCAACCGCGATTTCTGCTATCGCATTAATATGCATTGTTTGTTTGGAATTAGTGCGGGGTAGATACCAAAACTAAAAATTTAAAAATAAAAAACTTTTTTACAAAAAAAAAACAACCGACTTCCTTAAAAACACTACAAAGTGAAAAATAACTTTAATTTCGGAAGTCGGTGGTAAAAACCTTAAATACAAATCCTAAGACACCGACTGCCGAAATTAAAGTTATTTTTCACTTTGTAGTGTTTTTAAGGAAGTCGGTTGTTTTTTTTTTGTAAAAAAGTTTTTATATGGAATTTTTCACATTTTCTTTGAAAAATAAAAATAAAATATTACCCACGTGTTGAAATTTATATGTGAGGGGGTTACAAAGGGGGTCGAAAATTTCATTATTTTTGCGATAGGAAACGCCATTTTCGAGATATGAGCAAAAGAAAAGGAAAACAAAAATACAGTACTGTTTAAAGCACGTGAAGGCGAGGCGTTCGTTGGTGTGAATTTTAGTTCATAACTACTAGTTTTAATCCACACCTTTTTTATCGCGATTAAAAATAGATTTAGTTAAAATAAATTATTATAGTCAAAATTTTTGAAATGCAGTATAAATTACTTTTAGTTAAGGGGACATGGGGCGTCGCTCCTCATGAAAGTACACCACTTCTTTCTATTTTTTGGGTATTTTGGGACACAAAATAACAATTTGTCCGGTGTAGCAACACTTGTATTTTCGCATCGTGGCACGATACAATATTTTATGAAGACATCACAGGGTGGCAAATGCTATACATTTTAATTTTTGTCTACTCAGCGCCATCTATCTACGAGGACATAAATTAAAAATGAACAATGTTGCCAGCGTATATCCATAAAGTAATTGGTAGTATATGTAAGTAAAAGGGGAAGCGCATAATCTTCGATTTTGATCTATTGTGAGTTAGTTAATATTTTTCTGTTTTTTTTTTTGCATTTTCAAATGTTCCTTGATCATTGCATTTTATGAATGCTTTGTTCATATTGATAAAAAATTAAACTATTAGTAGAATTTACAACAGGCCACAGGGCGATATTGAAATTTTATGTCAATACAAAGATGTCTGCGGTTGCGCATGTTTTTGTAATTATTTCGTTTGCTTCCCGATTTTGAGTGTAAATTACGCGAGTTTAGTTCGCTACTCCGTATTTACTAAAAGTCTTGGAAGATTAACATTCCCTTAGTGTCTGTTCTTTCTAAATTACGTCGAGTTGAGTCCCCTGTGTTCCTCTGTGATTTAATCGAACCGAATTACTTAGGCCCCCCGTAAATTGGAGTTTGGACCATATAAGATAAGTGTTTTGTGTTTAAATAACAATGTCTCGAAACAAGTGTTGTGTGCCCGGTTAATCAATAAAAGCTGGTACCGAAGTTAATGTTTGGTTTTTATATGTAAAGTAATGTTTTGTTTTACGCAATAATTATAAACATCCAAAATTGATATTTGTTTTACTATCCCCGAAATCACAAGTTTATTGTAATAATGAATTAGCTTTACCTACCGAGTAGAATAGTGTGGAATAGTTGAAATATTCTGTTGTAGTAAAACTAAACCTAACAAATTCAAATCAAGATTTAAAATCTAGATTTGAATTTTTAGGTTGTTTTACTGCAACAGAATTTTCAACCATTCTACATTATTCTACTTGCTAGAATTACCGATACAAGGTACTACGTAGGTATATTGACAGATGAATAGTGTATGTCCTGGTAACTAGATGGCGCTGCCTAAGAAATACTTAAGTTGCCAGTCTATCTCTAGTATATATAGTAGTCTATGGAAGACATTATTCGTTTAAATGTTCTGCGAGTCACGTAACTAAAGACAGAAAGAACGTGCGTGGCGGTGCCGCGGACGCGAACGTGGAAAATGACGTCATCAACAAATTGTGCGTATTGGCGGGCGTTTTTGAAAATGCAAAATTAAAACCGCTCTAACTTCGTCATTTTTGGTCCAATTTTAATAATTCTTTCACTGAAATAATTGGTTTAGGTATGACTGTAATTCTACATATTTAACTAAAATCGTCGCTGACCCTCATTACGGTACTTGACCGGTTAATCAACACACAACTGACACCATAGACTACTATTTATATAGTAAAACTGACACTGACCTGCAAATTGCAAAACATGTAAGAAAAATTGGATGTCACGGACTACCTTACCGCATCCACCTTAAATTTCGTATGAGTGAATAGAGGTCCAGTACAGTTTTAAGTTTCTGAAATTGTAAAAGAAGTAAATTATAGAGGCTCTCGATAGCCTGGGACCGAAACTGGTTGATGAGACACGGCGCCAAGAGCCATTTTACATTTTTGCGGGAATATCTAAGATTTTAGTCGCCTTATTTACCTCTCATCTCATCATTATACATACTCTGGCATTGACGAATACATGTAAAAAATAGATCAATCTTTTGTTTTGTTACTTTTAGCAGCAGCAGCATCCTATCTATGATAGCAAGTAGGCTAGATAGTGAGTTTGTGAACCGCTGCTGCAAGGTTTCAGCTGGGCCAGTCACCTGGCAGCAGTAATATCATAATTTGTTTCTGTTTTTTTAGTAGCATATTTACAAAAACTTATTTGTTTACGTTGTAGTAATTAATCTCCCACAACTAGTTTTCTTAAAAATCAGCGCAGGGTCAATTTCAGACTCCTATTTCCATCATTAATATGTAGAAATTTGAGTAAAAAAAATACACAAAACATCAGACATATAATCTAGTTGTTACATTTAGTACTAGAATATTGATTTTTAATAACATTAATTAGTAAAAAAATAAGTCTTATGGCAATTTTTACGATTTTTTCGCAATTTTAACACGTTTTTTTCGTTTGAATAAAGCATAAATACGTTAAAAAATTCATGTCAATATAAAGTATGCTCTCTATCAAATCGAATTCTCAAGTTTTATTTAAATCCGATTATTTAATTAGACATAATATCGTTTTTGAAATCACTCTAAATTAGAATAAATTACGATGCACAAGCGGGCAGCGTTTAGTATGGCGCAAGCGCCCAACGGGGAAGGACCTGTGCCACTTTTTCCCGCGTCTCAGTTTTCGGGTACTCATATAGTGAACGCAAAAATATACTACGACTACAACATTTTGCTACTCTTCGCATTTTTTTTTTTTTTTTGTATAATATAAGAGTTTCGCTTATTTATCAATGAAAGCATTATTTTAATAGATTGTGGAAAAATGTTGACTAAAATAATTTATTTTAACTAAATCTGACTATTTTTAATCGCGATGAAAAAGGTGTGGCATAAAACTAGTGGTCATGAACAAAAATTCACACCAACAATGCCTCGCCTCACGTGCAAAAACGGTACTGTATTTTTTTTCTTTTGCTTATATCTCGAAAATAGCGTGTCCTATCGCAAAAATAATGAAATTTTCGACCCCCTTTATAAAACTCCACATATATAAATCTCAACACGTGGGTAATATTTATTTTATATTTGCAAACAAAAAATGAAAAATCTAAATATATAAAAGGCAAACCTGACTGGCTCATCTATCAACGCACAGTCGAAACTACTGAACGGATTTCGCTGAAATAAACGGATTTAAATAAAATTTGAGAATTCGATTCGTTATAGAACATACTTTATATTGTACCCATTTGGAAACTCACCAACAGTAACCCATTTGGAAACTCTCAAAGCCGGTGAAGAGTCTGCGATCACCAGCAGTCTCTATGATGAGTTGGTTGGTATCACGTCCAAACCTACATGTGTTGAGCCAATTGTAACAATAGATTTAACTGATGATACCATTCCTAAAAACGAATTGTTTACTAGCCACAATAAGTTAAAAAAATATATTAAAATTAATAGATTAATTAGAAAGTATCAGAAAACATTGAAATGCCAAAAAGTAAATAAATTAAACACAAAACTTAGGCAAAAAAATCTAAATTTAATACAAGAATTGAAGAAGTGTTATAGTGATTTGAAATTATGTACTACTTTGTACGATAAGGACACTCAGCACCTTCGGGATGAATTGTTTGTTAGGGAATTTGCACTAAAGGATATCTTTAGTAAATATGAGGCTACTCAACAAGACCTGAGTAAGCGCATGCAGGAAGCCTGTAAATTGGCAGACCTGGTCAAGTGCAATGCAGAGAGGTATGAGTCTCTTACAAATAACCTCTCTTTTAGCTGCACTTGCTCCGCGGCACCTCAGCCTCAACTTGATACACCCACACCCTCAGCAACTCAGCCAGTAAATAGCCGTATTACTGATGATAATAGCCATATTAACACAACCTATATTTTTTCTGACAAATTTGGTCAAGGTTATGGTAGCATATTTAATCAGTGTTCACAACAGTATGTAATTAATAATTGTTCACCTGGTGCCAGTATTAGCCAATTATTAAGTAAAATTAAATTGTCAAAAATAAACCCTGGTTCTACAGTAATATGGGGATAGTTTAAATGTTAGAAAAAAAGAAATTAATTCTATGTGTCCATTTGATGTTACATCTCAATGAGACCAATCACTGTAAATTTATTTTCTGTGCCTTGCCTTATTCTCAATACTTGTCTGAGGAGCAAAACAGGCACATTTATAATTTAAATATGTTAATTTATAATAGGACTAGTAGTCACAGTGACGCTATTTTATATCTTGATTGTAATCAATTTATTACTGATTACAAATTAACAAATTATGCTATGTATTTGCCACCTAGTTGTAGGAGACAAATTGCTAATCTTTTAGCATACAATTTACACCGTGACACTGGTACTTGTAGGGTACCAGCGATTACTGTTAGTAGTGGTTCTAGCACCACTTTTGATACACCTAGTAGTTTAAACTATTAGGTGCGACAACAGGTAAGCCGCATATGTTGAATGTTGTTCATCAAAATATGCAGGGTTTGTCCGGCAAAGAACTAGAGTTAAGTTTATTTATAGAAAACCATGATGTTCAGGTATTATGTTTGACTGAACACTGGTTGAAAGAACATGAAATAGTGTTTATGAATGATAATTTTTTTACTGTGCAAAGTGCATTTGTGAGAAAAAGTGCTATACGCGGTGGATCATTAGTTCTTGTTTCAAACAAGTTGAAATGTAAACAACGTTTAGATTTAGTTAATCTTTCCATCGAGCGCACTATTGAGTTGTCTTGTGTTGAACTAGAGCGTTACGTCATAATATGCGTTTATCGTCCACCCTCTGGGGATTTTATTCGTTTCGAGTCGGTCATGGAGGACTCATTCAACAAATTAAAATCAATTAAGTAATAAATGTATAATTTTATGTGGAGATTTTAATATTAATATTTTAGATGTTACTCCATTAAGTATTAGACTGCTCAATCTGTTTAAGTCATTTAATTTAATAAACTTGTTTTTCGAACCTACTAGGATCACGGCATCGTCTTCGACTTGTCTTGATAATATATTTAGTGATTGTGATGCCAATAATAAGTTAGTGTTAAGTGACTTAACGTCTGACCACTGTGGATTATTAGCCAGCTTCCCTTTGCCATTACTAAAAAAGCCGCATAAAATAGAATGTAGGCCCTATACAGTTAGTCGTTGCAACAAATTTAAAAATAATATTGCTCATAGGATTACACCATCTATAGTAGAACACGAGAATCCTAATGAAATCTATGGAGCCCTTTTTGATATTGTGCAAAAAGAATACCAATCTACTTTCAAGACTAAAACTATTGACATTAATAGCACCTCTGTTAGCTTCAACCAATGGGCTACTCCAGGTATTTATAAAAGTAGAGCAAGACTATACGAGTTATATGGTTTAAAAAATATATATATTTGATACTCCTTTTCTAGAGTATATCAGAAATTATTCAAATTTATTTAAAAAAATCTGTGCTTTCGCTAAATCTAAATTTTTAAGCGATCAAATTAAAAATTCAAACAATAAAATAAAAACCACTTGGAAAATCATTAACAATGAAACGGGTAAATCGGTTAAACAGGAAAAACAACTGGAGATTATGATTAACAACAAATTGGTTAATAAAGCTGCCGATGTAGCTGAGGCATTTAATGAGTTTTTTGCCAACATACCTATAACTACGACTTGCTCCTTAAATTCGTCCCCGTCTAAAGCTGAAAACCTTTTGCATAATAGTGTGCCCAGATGTAGTCGCTTATTTAGTTTCGAACATGTAACGCCTCGTGACGTGGTTAATATTTTTAATACACTTAAGTCAAAAAACACTGGAGATTACTGGGGCATCTCCATTAAACTGTTAAGTAATATAATAGACATCGTAGCCCCCTATCTAGCTGTAACTTTTAATAAATGTGTTGATTCGGGATCTTTTCCTGACCTCATGAAGAGTAGTAAAGTCATACCATTATTTAAAACAGGTAATAAAAATAACGTTGGCAATTTTAGGCCCATTTCTATCTTACCTGCATTTAGTAAAATATTTGAAAAGTTAATACTCAAGCAGTTGCTAAGACATTTTAATTTAAATAGCCTCCTTCATAATGAGCAATATGGCTTTACAAAAGGTCGTTCGACAACAGATGCGGGTGTTGCTCTGCTGAAACACATTTTCAACGCATGGGAGAGCTCGCAAAATGCTATCGGAGTTTTCTGTGATCTCTCCAAAGCTTTTGATTGCGTTCACCATGACACACTTTTGCGTAAACTACGTCATTACGGTGTTCACAACGAAGCTCTCAATGTCATAAGTTCTTATTTACAAAATAGGCACCAATGTGTAGATGTCAATGGTGTAAAATCTTCCGGGCTACTAGTTCAGTTAGGTGTACCTCAAGGCTCAATACTGGGTCCATTCTTATTCTTAGTGTACATTAATGACTTACCATTCTATTTAAAGAATATCTGTGACATTGTACTATTTGCTGATGATACCTCACTTATCTTTAAAGTAGACAGGAATAGAAAAGATTTTGACGACGTGAACAGTGCGCTCTCAATGGCTACGGATTGGTTTACCACAAATAACCTAGTTCTTAATGCTAAGAAAACGAAATGTATAAAGTTCGCCTTACCGAATGTTAGGAATCTGGGACCCAATGTCGTTTTAAATAATCAGGTGCTTGATACTGTACACTCGGCAGTTTTTCTGGGCATAACAGTAGACGCCAAACTTCAGTGGGGATCACATATATCAAGCCTAGCGGGAAGGCTCAGTTCGGCCGCCTACGCCGTAAGGAAAGTTAGACAGTACACGGACGTTGATACAGCTCGATTAGTCTATTTTAGTTATTTTCATAGCATAATGTCCTACGGCATTCTGCTGTGGGGCAAAGCCGCGGACATTCAAATATATTTTTGTTCTTCAAAAACGAGCTGTTCGAGCGATTTACCAACTAGGTGCTAGAGTTTCTCTGAGAGATTTATTTAAAGATATTGGTATTCTTACGGTGGCATCACAATTCATCTTCGCCAACATCTTATATATTAGGCAAAACATACACTTGTACACTAAAAACAGTGATATTCATAACATTAATACTAGAAATAAGGACAAACTACGTGCTCCTTTTCACCGGCTTCATAAGGTTCATAATTCTTTTGTTGGTCTTGGTATTACCTTTTATAACAAGCTGCCCTCTGCTTTGCTAGATTTGCAGTTTAATGAGTTTAAAGCTAAAGTAAAATCCAACCTTTGTTCAAAGGCATACTATTCTATCAACGACGACTTAAACGATAAGAATAGTTGGTCGCTGTGATTAACTCAAGACAATGTTTGTGTTCTTTTCAATCCAGAATTAGCTTTCCTACTGACAGTTTATATGGGTAGTTCATATAATTGTTTTTTTTTTATTTTTTTTTTATTTAACTGATTTTGTTAATTATTTTTTATTTTCTTTTAATTTCACTTATTTTTTATTTTCTTTTAATTTCACTTATTTTCTTTTAATATCACTTATTTGTTTTATTAATCTACTCTAACAATGATTTTAAATGAGTTGTATTGCAACATGTAGTTAGCTAGCGACCTCGTCAGCTGTTCATAATATTCTAGCCTGACCAACCGGCAGCAAGTTCGTCATGCTCCCTTAGATGTCACTGCTTGCGGTAGCGTCGGGGGTCGGGTTACCACCTTCCCTCAAATATGGCGAGGGGGGTAATGGCTGACCTTTGCGTTATGCTCGTGAACGGGTGCTGCTTGTGGTGACTGGTCGACTTGCTGACCATGGTTTTTGTTATTGTTATTTGTATTAACTGTTATTTTATTTTTACTCCGGAGGTCCTAGTTTAACTATTGTAACTTCAACTTAGCTATGTGCATCAATGTATGTATATGTATCATTTTGCGTCGTTGAATATGTAGGCAGGCACGCCCTTTATGCCTGGAGGCTTTATTTAAGTTTTACGATTTTGTTTTATTATTTATTTCAGCTTGAGTTTACTTTTCAATGTTTTGTTCGTATATTGGCGTGTGCTAGCTAACATATGGCGAATAATGTATGTTTTGTTTTGTTTTATAATATTAATTACTTACACGATATTGTATAGAATCAAGTTCTTCTAACTTAACAGACAGCTGTGCTGCTGGGGAGTTTGTTCCGCCACTTCTTCTTCCCAGCTAAAGCACTAGGAAGTGTCGAAGGGCGGGCGTTTTGGGGGGACTGTCTTTTGTAACTTTGACGTTCAAAAAGTGCTGACTCTCAGCCTAGTTTGAATAAATGACTTTTGATTTTGATTTTGATTGACATGAATTTTTTAATGTAATTATGCTTCATTCAAACCAAAAAAACGCGGTAAAATTGCGAATAAATCGTAAAAATTGCCATAAGACTTATTTTGTTTTTACTAATTAATGTTCTTAAAAATCAATATTCTAGTACTAAATGTAACAACTAGATTATATGTAATGATGTTTTGTGTATTTTTTTTACTCAAATTTCTACATATTAATAATAGAAATAGGAGTCTGAAATTGACCCTGCGCTGACTTTTAAGAAAACTAGTTGTGGGAGATTAATTACTACGAAGTAAACACATAAGTTTTTGTAATTGTGCTTCTAAAAGTGACAAAACAAAAGATTGATCTATTTTTTACATGTATTCGTGAATGCCAGAGTATTTATAATGATGAGAGGTAAATAAGGCGACTAAAATCTTAGATATTCGCGCAAAAATGTAAAATGGCTCTTAAGAAAGAATTTTTGAAAATTCGCCCCCTAAGGGGATGAAAAAGGGGTTAAAATTTTGTATGGAAGTCCGTCATTTTTAGGGCTACAAGCCTGAAACTTTGTTTTTAGGTTAACAAATAGAAATAAACAATTACGTATCCTAGGGTTTTTGAAAATTCAACCCCTAAGGGGGTGAAAAAGGGTTTGAAAGTTTGTATGGGGAAACAAGATCAGTTAAACTATTTTATTCGAAACTTCACAGGAGTATTCCTATCAATAAATGAGTAAACATGTGTGTCAGAGTCTTTCAGAATTCAACCCCTAAAAGGTAGAAAAGGGGTGACAAATTCTGAAAATCATAATGGGTATAGTTTTTATGATTTATTGGGTCGCTGATTACGAAAACAACAACTATTTCACAAAAATTGCACAATAACATAAAACAACGGAACTACCTTGTGTATTGGCAACAAGAGCTAATGTACATGTTACTTTTACTGCGTGCATCATCCCAGTGCTAGGCAAGTTCCCACGAGTTCCAGTGTTTGTAGATGTAATATACCTACTTAAAGAAACAAAAAAGATTTAAAAATTGTTTATTATTAAAATTAAGGAGGCACACGCAGGGCAGTTCCATCACCTAGTACTATTGTTTTTCTATGACTAAATAACTTATTATTAAAATATGATAGACTAGTCTACTACAAATGGCTCTAACACCTGAGGTACGTACTACAAAACGTTAAACATGCTATTAATTGATCAGTTTGAGTTTCCTACCTAGATTGAGCAAATTACAATACTGTTCAGTCGATGAAGTTGCTGGGTTTTGATTGTTTCTACACTATAATCTATTAGTACAGAAAGCTTACAAAAATAACACTTGGGTAGGTATTTTTTACAAAATACGTGGTTTAAAAATTTCGTGGTGTTAAAATAAATAAAATTAATCAACTATCTAGCCCGTGACACTGACTAAATTTGAATTATTTTTGTTGATGCTGTAATTAATTTTTACAATAACCTAGACTTTGGCGGCGTGACATTTGACACTAATTCTAGTCTAAATAAAGCTATCATTTCTATTCTCGTTCACATTGTATCCATAAGCATTTTCATTTGTTCCTTCACATGTGTTTCCATGTCTGCAAAGTCCTTCAGAATGTCTTCAATCATTTCGACTAAAATTGTCGGCCATTGTACTTCGAGGGCTCTAAGTCTTTGCGCAGCCCCACAAGCTAAATCAATTGCGTGAGATAGTTGACCGCGGCCACGAACACGCCAGCTCATGTCCTCCTGTGAAACAAATTATGTTCAACTCGGTTTACTCGTGATACTCGGATCAACAACTGCTTTCAATTTTAAATACATAATAAACTAGCTTTTGCCGGCGGCTTCGCCCGCGTGGATGTCGGAAATTATCGCAAGAGGGCGTACTACCGCGGTTAATGTATTAAGAATGCATTAATCCAGGTTATATAGGTAATAAGAGAGCAGTCTCACACAAATTTCCATCCCCTACTCAATTTTTTTTTTGCTCCATACATACTTCCACCCCCCATTTTAGGGAAGTGGGGGGTTAGAAAGAGACAAAAAGTAGCCAATGTCACTCTTAATCCCTGCAACTATCTCCACTTAAAAAATCACGTCAATTCGTCGCTCCGTTTTGCCGTGAAAGACGGAAAAACAGACACACACACTTTCCCATTTATAATATTAGTATGGATGTTATAAACAACAAATACATTTAAAATGGTATAGTAGTAGTGTAGTAGTGGTGTAGTAGTATAGTAGTGTAGTGTTTATATGTATTATTCATTCGGCATTGGGGGAGGGTCTCCTGGCTAAATAATAACAGCCGCAAATGTCGATCGAAGGTTAAGCTACGCTTACCGAGTTTGATTCGTGGATGGGTGACCATTACATATTGAGACATATCCGTGCTTCGGAAAGCACATTAAGTTGTTGGTCCAGGCAGTTGTTTGTAATCTTTGGCAGTCTTTACGGGCAGTCAGATGCCCATAGTTTCACAACCAGTATTACCTTACCATCGGATATTGTGTCTGGAATGTGGAAGTCAGATAGGCAGTTCCAGTAAAATATTGGTATTCAGGTGCAACCGATAAGACTGGAAGCCGACCCCAACATAATTGAGAAAAGGCTAGGCAGCTTGATTTTGATAGGTATCCATGATCCATGGCACATAAGAGTACAGAGTAATTAATTATTATTGATCTGGATATTTTACCTGTGACACGTTTCCTTTTTTATATTGTAAGGCCTCTTTTGCAATAACGTCCCTTAAAGCTGGATCTGCAGCTCTTAACCATGCTTTAGCACTGGCAGCACTATTACCACTTCTTCCTAGTCTCGACAATAGGGGTTGTAATGGAGCATCTGGTATAGCTCGAAGTACAATGTCACTAAGTCCTCCATAAGTTCTATTTGCCAATTTTATTTCTTCGTCCGTCACCTGTAGGGTACTCAATTTCTTAACGGACCAATACTCAAGTATTTATGACGCATTTAAAATTACTTACCGGCTCATCATTGATCTCTTTTAATCCCCAATGAGCGAGTCTGTAGACAGCATATTCTCTCCAGATTTTCGCATTAATGGGATTACCCTCCGGTAGTACTGTTAGACCGGTGACGCCTCGCAATTCAGCTAGAGCATGTAATTGGCCAAGCCATTGTAGACCCGTCGCACGAACTGATATGTGGCTGACATTTGGAAACCTAATAAAAGAAATTATTATTAGAATTTCACTCAAAATAAATGTAATGTATGTTTTTACATACTTGGTCTTCAACTCGGGTAGTGATTGTGCGACTGCATTATAATGTATATAGTGATAAGCAGCGCGAGTGACCGTGCGCGCGCGCTCCCAGTCCCAATCACGAGCAAGACGTCGCACAGCACCAGCTCCCCATGCGCTCACCACTCCGTCACAGACTTCTACTAGATAATCAACTCCTGCAGAAAAATCAGGTTTTATGTGACCAAAGTATAGTAAGATATTTGTTTTTTTTTTTTATTTTAAACCAAAGTACCTTGCTCTCTGTCTTTGGACGCAGGTAATGTCTTTGGTACAGGTTCTGAAGATTTGAAGTTGGCTAAATTCAAGTTTTTCACCGACTTTACTCTAGCGGTAGATGCTCTATTTGCTGAAGATGCCCTCTCATTTCTCCGCGATATTGTTGCACTCCTTATATTTCTACTCGTTCTATTATTTAAGGAGCCTTCTCGTCGCAATACCTTACTGTTATGATCACTTCCTGAAGTCGAGGAATTGGCAACAGAACCAACATTTGTACTACTTGATATATTGCTTGCGTTTTCACTTATATCTGAATTCTTGGATTTAGATCTGCGACTTTCTGGATCACAGACAGACTTTGATCGAATTGTACTAAAGTTTTCTCGACGCCTTAAAGCTGTAGGCATGCGTCGAAAAGGTCTTTTCTTAGTCTCCTCTTCACTGTCACTACTAGAAGATGGAAGCGAGCTGAATGAAGAATCGACTACTGGTTCGACACTTGAAATACTTTCCCAGCGTTTTAGTATCGGTTCTGAGCTGTCTGCCAGTTTAACGTTTTCCAAAGAAGAAATTATCGGTAATAATATAGGTGGTAGTCTCAAATCACTACTAGTAGATGTGGAATGAGATGCATCTGTGTCTTGGGAGGCACTTCTATCAGAAAAGTTAACTCTTCTCTCCGAAAGTTTTTTGGCTGTTGAACTTCTTTGTAACTTTTTCATTGGTGACGCTTTTGGCACATGGTCTGTGCATTTTTTTGTATTTACAATATTTGCTTCGCTATTTATTTTACAATCGGAGTCTTCGGTTTCAGCATGTTGCATAGACAGCACGACATCTGGAAGTGCTGCCGCTTCCAATGTTTGAGTTTCACCACTTTGTGTTATCACTGTTGTCGCTTCTATGGAGAATTCTTTGTCAGTGTCTACACTTTTAGTTACATTAGTTGGAGGGACGAAGCATTTATTTTCCGATCTAAAAACAAGATAAAAACGTCTGATTTTGTTTGGGAATTTATAATTTTATAAGGCATGTTATAGAAAAAAGACATGAAAACCTTAGCAATTCCCAGTTAGTACGAGCATTGTTTATAATTTGATCACGTCTAGCTTCTTGCTGCGCAGCTCCACCTAATGCACAGTAAGCTGCGTGTGCTGCTTCTTTGTTATTTCGCCAAGCCATTGCAGCCTTACGCACCTGTAGCAAACGTAAAGTGTTTATTTTTAATTTTATTGTATCACTGACTAGTTACATAGGTAAAGCAAAGCACGCACATTAAATTCAATGATTATTTTCTGAAAAAAATTCAATCAAAATAGAGACATTTGCCAATTTTTTCTGCTTGTAATGTTCTTTAATATTTTTACCTGTTCAGTAACATGCATGTTGCTCAAAGTAAGTAAATTAGGCAGATATGATACAAGAAATGGCACGCAATCCCCACCCAATGCCACAGGATTTCCGTCTAGAGACACATCAACCAAAGATTCCGCTTCAGCAAGTGACGACATATCCTCTACACTGAAAATTAGAAACAAAATATACTGCAAACCAGTTTGATGTTAAATAGTGGATATGAAATGTACACTCTTAGATATACCTTTGTAAATCGTTATTACCAAGATACAGTTTTTGTAATTTTGGCGTGTTTTGAAATCCAAGCAGCTTTCTCAAACGATTTCGTTTTAAATTCAGCTCTCTTAAAGATACAAGACCCTGAAGATCCGTTTGTCCAACACATTTGATCTGATTACCAGCTAAATTGAGCACTTTCAGTTCACTTAAGTTAGATAAACCACAAACTTTCCCTATCCTATTTCCATGTAAATCTAGAACTTCTAGTTTTATTAAGTTCGTGAGGCCTTCAATCCTTTTTATCCTGAAATATTATATAATATACTGATGAACAGTCTTTATTTATTATACTATACAATACTTCGTCATATTGATTGTTCGTTACCTGTTTTTCCCCATTAGAAGCACTCGCAATCCAAACAGTCTTTCCAAAGAAGTAATTTTATCAATTTGGTTGTCATAAACATCCAGAAACACAAGTTTACCTAAATCTAATGGAGATAATCCCGACAAACTGTTAATTAGATTGTGCTGTAAGGACAAAAGTCGTAAGCCGGGTTCTCCGACTATATGGGGTATTGACGAAAGGCCTCTCCTGAAACCAATGAAAAATGGTAAATATAATAGGTACATAATTATATTATTATTGAAGAAATTAGATAAAATGGCACGTTATTATAATTTGACTGAGATCTGAAAAAATGGGCAGAAATGATTTTAAACATAAGAGGGAAAGGGCGACGCCACATCAGACAACCAACCGCGTTACGAGTGTTACTAAGTTTAAGGTGGAAGCGCCACGGTAGCCCGCTAAACTCCAACTTACGTTTTTTCGCAATGTGCAAGTTAATGACAGACTGTATGTTGAACAAAATATGATTTCTTGTCAGCTCTTTTCCGTAAGAACCAACAACAATGTCACACTACCCTCAAGTTCATTTAATTCCATGAATGTTTTGTCATTAAATACGTTACTCATTCTCTAATTCTGTAATGCCACATTTGTTACGGTCGCGAATCATATTTAAATCAACGTACAACCTGACACCGACCTGAAAATTGCAAAAAAATTGAACAACAATTCAATTTCTTGGGCTACCATAACACATCCACCTTAAATAATACTATCATCATCATCATCTACCTAGCCTTTTCGCAACTACTATGTTAGGGTCGGCTTCCAGTTTAACCACATGCAGCTGAATATCAGTATTTTTCATCAGCCTATCTGACTTCCTGATTTGGTTTAATTAACAATCTAGTTATATTGAACTACCTATCCAGGCTGATCCTGTCGGGAAGTCGATCTTTTTCTTGTGGTGTTCTAGAAAGTTGAACTTTTCCTTCACCCACAGCTTGCAAATTGATTGTTTCATCTTTGCTATCTTCTTTGAGCTCGAAATCATTGCTGTAAATAGAACAAAAGTAATTATTAGAAAAATGATTCAAAGATTCCATAGAATAGAAATAGGACATAAGGGTTTTACGATCTTTAATCGTTTGATGATAAATAGTTTAACACATTTTTTTATTGAGCGTGTTTAATTAATAGTGCATTAGGAGCGAATAATTTATGAAGTCAAAAAGAGAGAATTTATAAATATTTATTTCATGCTTGGTTAGAAAAGGAATAGTAAAATGTTTGCTACTTACCCTGATAGCGTTGTGTGAGATCGTTGAGCTAGTGCAGGTCTTGGATCTGGTAGCGCTGGTCTTATTTGCAAAAATAAGCGACCGTCGCCACCAGCACCAGGGTCAACTCGTGGCCCACCCGCATCAAGAGACTGAGCTGATCTGCCCCTTGTGCGGAAAGCAATCTTCCTTACCTTTACAAGAACAAAATTAATTCACATCGATCGATAGCGGAAAAAATATTAATTTATACATCTGCATTTATGTAACTCGTAGTCCTAGTTACTTACATTTCCTCGGTTGTACGTGATAGGCATTATTCTATTATATTATTAGATAACAACAATGGTACAAAAAAACTTAAGAAACAGTTGGCCCCATTTGATATATATTTTTTTGATTAATTAAAATACATTTGTACAAAAGACAGTTTTGGTCCATTATAATTTTATCACTCAGAAAAACAGGTTGCTTAGTAACGCTTATCACGGCCTTGAACTATTTCCTAAGTAGATAACATCGTATGTTGAGAACGAGTTATTGGTGTTTGTTTCATTAATTAGACTTTTCACATATAAATTAACGTTATTTTAAATAAAATTGATATTTATCTAAAATATGGTATATTCTACTATCTTGTACTTGTGCTGGTTACACGTCCAATATTATTTTAAAACATGAACGCAACTATAAATTTTGTTTCCTGCTGGCTGTTGTTCGGTTGGCAATTTTGTAATGATGTCAATGTTATGTCAATATTTTCCAAAAACAAAACAAAATCGCATCTTGCTAGCGAAGGAGAGGTTTGCTAGAACAATTATTTTACTTTAGTTTATTTTCTTACAAAGGTATTTCAATAAAAGCTGCATTGATGCGTAGAAGCTTTGAAAAGATTTCTTCAACAGTACTTCGTACATTTAAGAGCTTGCTGACAGTAGATTTACTGTCCCCCTTTACAATTGAAGACAAAATGGTACGGTTCTTCCTAAACACATACGATGATTACAAGCCAGGAGACCCTGTAACGATTGACAAAGACGAGGTAACTGCTCAACTACATGAGTACACCAATAGTATTTCCAAACGACTGCATCCTTCACGGAAGAACGTCGATGGAGGTCTGTATGTGGGAGTGACCGGCATTTCTTTCATGTACTATTATCTTTCTAAAAACCCATTTTTGTCGGATAATAAATCTGTGTACTTGGAAAAAAGCATCGAATACTTAAAGCCAGCCTTGGATACGACGGCTGGAGATAAGACTTCGTTCTTATTGGGCGACGCCGGTACTTACGCTTTAGCCACTGTTCTGTTCAAAGAAACGGGCGATGACAAATTTGCTGACATGTTGAAGACATACAAGTCTTTGTACACGCAATATCTTAACCCTAAGTTCATCAAATGCGGTGGAGATGAGTTTTTTGTTGGGCGTGCTGGCTACCTTGCTGGAGCATTGTGGATGAGCAGAGAACTTAAAACACCAGTATTTACGAATGAGGAGTTATACAAGATATGTGATGTGATAGTCGACTCTGGAAAGGAATACTCTATGAAACACCAAAGTCCTTGCCCCTTGATGTATCATTATTATAACACGGAGTACCTTGGAGCCGCACATGGAATGAGCTTCATTTTACAGATGCTTCTCTCTGTTCCTGGATACCTGAAGTTTAATAAGACTGCTGCTAATGATATTAAACAAACATTAGAATACCTTGCTTCATTGCAAACTGTGGATGGAAACTGGCCATGTTGTATGGAGGAAATTGGACTGAGCGACCACAAGCTGGTGCATTGGTGTCATGGTGCTCCTGGCACCATCTATTCTATGGCTAAAGCATACTTAGTTTACAAAGATAAAAGATTTTATGAAGCTATGATCAAGGCTGGTGACCTGGTGTGGCAGAAGGGGTTGTTACGCAAGGGCCCTGGCATTTGCCATGGAGTAGGTGGCAATGGTTACGTATTCCTACTTCTGTATAGAATAACTGGTGAGGAAAAATACCTGCATAGAGCAAAAATGTTTGCTGATTTCATGGTCACGGAGGAGTTTATTAGGGATGCAAGGCTACCAGATAATCCGGAGAGTCTGTACGAAGGCACTGCTGGTACTGTCTGTTTCCTGGCGGATCTCCTTGTTCCTGATAAGGCAGAGTTTCCGTTCCAAGATGTTTTCTCTACTTACAGTTTTTAAATGTGTCTGCCTCTGTTGAATTAGCTTTTTCTGTTTAGAATAATAATTTAATATTTATTAAAATGTTTCTTGGTATAAATGATTTATTTACGAAGTACGTAACAGTAAACAACAATGCTGCGAAATATACTGAGGGTTTTTTTATATTGCAAGCAAATGTAGGTATTATTGCATGATCTTTTAGTATTTGTCAAAGCTAAAGGCTACTATAATTCTTTCCTTTAAAACCCTCGATAGGTAGTTATTTTCATCAATGTCGATA
Source organism: Aporophyla lueneburgensis (assembly GCA_932294355.1). Classification (NCBI taxonomy): domain Eukaryota; kingdom Metazoa; phylum Arthropoda; class Insecta; order Lepidoptera; family Noctuidae; genus Aporophyla; species Aporophyla lueneburgensis. Next base: position 8,348,252 of record OW028748.1, on the reverse strand, counting down.
TAATGTCGACGTTAATAGGGGTTCTATTAACGTCAACAAAAGGTTCCCTCATTTTATATTCATAATTTCAGTTGACTTGCTGACAGTAAAGGTTTTACGGCATTGCGCCCGAACTTTTAATTATAAATGCGAAAGTAACTGCCTGTCTGTTCCTTGTACCATGATGGCTGAACGACTTGGGTTAGGACAAAAGACATACGACCCCCTTTTTCGCGGTAGTGCGTTCTCGTGGGATAATTTCCGACCTCCATGCGAGCGATGCCGCGGGTGCAATCGTTTTATTATATAAACATATATATAATAAAACTAGCTTGTTATAGTTTTATTATATAACATATATATGAAGGTAATCACATAATTATCGTCATGACAAAGGTTTGTTTTCTTTTAATCTTTATTTAAAGGGCATTATCGCTGGCCGAAAACGTTGCCCTGTAACATCAGCACAATCAACTGAACCTAAAACAGTTAACACTTACTTTAAATAAAAAAAATGCCAGTTTGTACAGTATCCTGGCTTGTTCCAATATAGGACAAGCCAGAATTACATTACACTATCCAACATTGTACATAATTGATGGATCAAGTAAATTAAAATGCAAAGCCTCATTCGCACACACCATCAAAACATCTTAGACTACTTGTGGAGGATTCTTCACAGTTTGGTGAAGTAACCTTTTTCATCAGAAAACCAAATTTATAGTTTTGGCTGCCAAGTATATAAACACCCTGTGAATTTGTGTGTGACTGTGTGTACGTTTTGACGGACAGCAGGAGCTTTCGGTAATACCGTACGAGACGATAACAAAGTCGGAAGTTTCTGTGTGTACGGGTTACGTGCTGACGCTACTCGACTTCTCGTACACATTGACAGCTTCTCTGTACACTTGGTTACCATTTGTCAAGCGCGCGTCTCTTCGTGAGATAAAAATAGTACTATACCTGCCATGACTAACTAGACCACTTGTTTGTTGGTACACCCTGCTGTTTGTAGCTAATGAATATGCCGCAGTCCACACAGTGCACATCGTGCTAGTGCCGAACTGCCACCACATCCGAGCGAGCATAACTTGTTCGTGCGCCGCAGTGGCCTGGTGGCCTAATAGGAGTTATAATCACGCCCATTTTGCTGTCAGTCGCGTTTCAAACTTTAATCGAATGTGATGACTACGTAATTGCTTATGTGTATTTAACTGATAAGTTTCAGTACTTCGAGATGTTTAAACAGTCTGCTATAGTGAAAAAGTGACCGCGGTTTTATAATAAATCGGCTATACTTCAACATGAATTTGTTTTGCAACGTATTACTAAGTCTTTCGGTAACCGATGTAACCTTGATAATTGACATTTTCAAATATAAAAATATAAAAAACGGGGTACTATTTCATTGTAACGATAACTATTTCGTGAATACCATGCATAAAATAATCAACGATCACGATATCCTGATTGCGAGTGCTAATATTGTTTATAATGTTACTTATAGTGTCACGAAGTCTTATCCTCGAGTTGGATTAGTGATAGACACTGCCTGCGAAGGATGGACCTCAGTATTGGACTCTAGCACCACATCCTTTCAGGGATATTCCTATATAATAATCACGGAAAATCTGTCGGTTACTACGGATACTTTATCTCGGTATCCAGTAGAAGTCGACTCGGATGTTACCGTCGCACATAAGATGAATGAATCATTCAATCTGTATGAAGCCTATAACACTGGATCTAAATTCAAGGGGAAATACAATGTTAGAATGGTAGGACGTTGGGATGCTTCATTATTTATCAAAGAATCGAAACGATGGAACTTACAAGGCGCGTTCGTAAAGACAGCGGTGGTTATACTCCCGTCGCCCAAGTTGGTTAACCAGACTATAGAACAGTACATGGAGAAGCCTATTCGGTCGCAAATTGGCGTAGACACTGTGCATCGAATGAAATACTTCACAATGTTGAAGTTTATGCGAGATATGTACAACATCAGGTAAGTTATAAACTTGGGAGTCTCTTCGTGGGAAGCTATTGCGCTTTCGTCCTAGGTTAAACTTCCGCGAGCATTATTTTTGTTTCGAGGAATGGCTTACGGGTCTGCCCAGATCGTAACTGGCGATTTTGTGGTGATGCTGAAAACGATTTCCTGATAATACGTAAAACTATCGGGCATAATGGGAAGCTTATATCTATTAGAGATGTTCCAATTATTCGGTAAAGCCGAGTATCAGGCCACTTTCGTAGTCAGTGACTATTTGGCAAAGAGCGCCGACTATCCGGCTTCTTACTTTGTATGTATTTCTCAACAAAATGTAAATTGGAAAAATAAAATTAAATACAAATCTTGATTGCTAATTCATATTTTTATTTGAAGAATTGCCAAACTTTAGTGACAGTGAGTAGGGCACATTGCTCGCAGAACAGATGGCCGATGGTGTGCTTCCACTATGCAGTCGGAGTGGCGACCGCATAGTGGAAGACGTAGCGTTTGGTGAAGGCCGCAGAAATCCGCTGCATGCGAGAACCACAGAATCGGTCGAAGTGGCGTTGCTTGGGAGAGGCCTATGTCCAGCTGTGGACGTCCTTCGGCTGAATAAATGATGATAATTTTATTTTAGAACCAGTGTTACACATTTTGAAATGTAAAGCAACGTTTCCTTTGATTTTAGTCTCTAAAATTACTTGCTTATAAAGAAAAATTAAAAATATCTAAGTATGACATTCATAAAGAGATGCGACTTGTGCCGAACACCCAAAACCATGATCGGCTTAGCCGTCTAGTCGGCCTCTTTACAACCAACTAATCAGCTAGTCGGCCAAAGCCATAGTCGGCACATCTCTAATATTTATGCTATAGGAAGCTATTGAAATCATCTGCTGGTTAATGGTCTGCATCTCTTACAAGCTTAACTGGCTCTGCTTTTACTAACTTTTTGCAGTTACGACATGCACCGCGTCAGTTCGTGGGGGTATAAACGCAACGGTAGTTTCGACGGGATGGTGAATGCTCTGTACAGTGGTATGGCCGAGATAGGCGGAGCCCCCGTCTTCTACCGCAACGATAGGGGGCAGCGCGTTCAGTACATATCGGAGGTCTGGATGTCCAGGTAAAACATCAATTGTTGATAAGGCAATTTTCAACCGACGATAAAAAACGGAGGAGGTTATCATTTCGACGCGTATATATATATTTTTTTTTATGTATGACCACGCATAACTTTTTACATAGTGGTCCGATTGTGACATTTCTTCTTCTATTGGAAAGGGTATACTCCCAAGGTGGTCCCATATAAATTTGGAAAACAAAATCGAACCCTAAGGGTCGGAAAACAGGGGATGATTGATTGCTCACTCACTGATTGTAATGTATAACCACGCATAACTTTATACAGAGTAGTCCGATTTTGATTATTCTTTTTTATTGGATAGGATATACCTTGCCAAGTATTATAAGTACATTAAAGCCACAAAAAATTATAAAATAAAAACTTTTTAACAAAAAATTTAACCGCCGAAAAAAATTGAAAAGCAAAAAATTATAAACCTAACACAAAAATTATAAATTTTTTGCTTTTCAATTTTTTTCGGCGGTTTAATTTTTTGTTAAAAAGTTTTTTTGTAATATTAAGTCACGCATTCGGAAAATTGTCGAAACGGATGTGCATATTTATTCAATAGAGGCAGTTTGCGCTGTCCATTGTATTGAGATAGTAATCCGCGAATGACGAGACATAACATCTAACTTATGCTCTTAGCTTAGCTCGCATGTGCATTTGACTCTGTTCAAAAGTTCTATTTCTTCTTGCCATCACTTTAGGAATGAAGCTACTTCCATTAGCAATCCCAAAAGGGGTCAAAACGCACTTTGCAGTGCGAGTTGCTACTAGTTTACGCCCTTCAAGTTTTATTTTTTCGTCACATTGTAGGCACAGCTTCATCTTCCGCCACCCGAAGTACCCGGGGGGTTTCTACACGATCTACACGCGACCATTGAGCGACGTCGTGTGGTATTGCGTCATCACCATGCTTGTGGTGACAGCCATCACACTGTGGGCCATGTTGATGATACAGAACAATAGGGGTGATAATGAAGACTCTTCTTTGAGCCTCGCTGGGCTGGTTATATGGGGAGCGATTTGTCAACAAGGTAAGAATAATTTTTACCTCATGCTTTACCTTTGAATACGTAGGTAGGTAAGTACTGAATGTGTACCAAAATATTTAAATTGTGCTCTAATTATATTTCGAAATTGTTTGCCAATTTTGTGCTCAGCAAGTAAATATGTACATCTTTTTCTACCGACCTACCATACATACATCATCTGCTATCTGATTTTGGCGTCTCTGTTCATTTCGTCCACAGCCGTTAATCATCTTTCAAACATTCCACATTTGCTTTGGTCTGCATCTTTCTCTTTAGCTTTCTCCTTATTGCTATGCTGTCAATTGTTACCTCACCAGTTATTCTATGTAGAAGTACCGTACGTAACCATTGCCACCTACCCCATGGAAAATGCCAGGGCCCTTGCGTAACAACCCCTTACCACCTTGCCACCCCTTGCCACACCGGGTCACCAGCCTTGATCATAGTATCATAAAATCTTTCCAATACCTGCTTAATTTCTAGGCATCTCCATAAAGCGACAGTCGACCTCCACGAAACTGGTGATCTTCACCACGTTCGTGTATGCCGTCACTCTGTACCAGTACTACAACGCCACTATAGTGTCCTCGTTGCTGCTAGAAGCGCCCAAGAACATCAGGACACTGAAAGATTTATTGGACAGCGATTTGAAAGCCGGCTCTCATGATATTGTGTATGATAAAGATTATTTTAAGGTAAGCATTTCGATAACATGAGAATGCAGTGAATCAGCATGTGGTAGGTACAATAGCATAATCAATTATAACGTTCCCACTGTTGGGACACTCACACAGGCAAGGGCGCCAGGAGCGGACTACACTTGCACTGTGTGTACATTGAGATCTAAAAATATTTCCGAAAATGCCGAAAAGAGATCTCAGCCTATTCGAGAGTATGAGATAGACGTGAATTTTCGAAGAGAGTGTGTAAGTGAGTAAAGAGGCGCGAAAGTTCGGAGAGGCTATGTTCCGAGTCAGACCGGCCAAGATCCGGCCGTATTATAAATGGGTCCACCCTTTATGGCAGAATTTTTTTCGTCATATTATTTTGCATAACAGCGGAAAGCATAAACTTCATTTCGCTGAAAATCGTTTGGCATACACTCATTAATAATAACTCATTAATAATTAGGCATATGACAAGGTGTCACATGACATATTATTACAGAAACTTTACGGATCTGGTATTAGAGGCCAAGCTTTTAATTGGTTCAAATCATATTTACAAGACAGGGTTCAATTCGTAGAAGTAGAATATTTCGATAGCGTTAGCCAGGAAATGTATAACATAGGATCAGACTTGGCTACCATTAATCATTCAATACCCCAAGGAAGTGTTTTAGGGTGTACATTATTTATAGTATACGTAAATGACTTGCCAAAAAAGATAAATTCATCGTGTATTTTGTTCGCTGACGATGTTTCATTATTATTTAAAACGCCCGCGAATGTTGACCATTTAGCTATTCTAAAAACGTTCACAGAAACTGAGCAATGGTTAAACGATCATAACTTAGAAATAAATATATCTAAAACTAAAATATGCCAATTCAAAACTTACCAAAGAGCCCCAATAAACCTAAAATTACTAACGCAAAGAATTAAATTAGAAGAAGTAAACGAATTTACACTTTTAGGCCTAACATTAGACTCAAACCTAAGTTGGAAAAAAACATATAGAAAGCACAAGAGCAAAATTGTCCCAATTTATTTATGCGTTAGGAATATTGAAGTGCAACACGGACTATAAAACCGCCATTTCTGCCTATTATGCGTATGCCTACTCCTGGCTGAGTTACGGTATAATTCTGTGGGCAGAAAGTACGGACTTTTTGAACCTGTTCATTCAGCAAAAGAAATGTATCAGAATTTTAATGAACATAGGCCCACTAGAGAGTTGCAGGCCACACTTTATTAAACAACACATTTTAACACTACCAGCAATATATATACTGCAAAGTTGCATATTCGTTAGAAAAAACAGGCACCTCTTCAAATCTAATATCGAAATAAATGAAAACTATAACCGACGGAACAAGAATAGATTAATACTACCCATCACAAACTTAAAAGTTATCGGGAAAAGCCCATACACAAGACTAGCTCGCATTTACAATAAGCTACCGGAAAGCTTAAAATCCCTACCAAATGACGCAATATTCTCGAAACAGTTGAAATCTCTGTTAATAAAGAAAGGCTATTATACCGTTGAGGAATTTAAAACTGACAAATTGTGAAACGATCGACCTTGTAATTATTTGCTTGACGTAAATGTGAAATGATAAATGACTATCCTTCCTATATTACTTTCATGACTAAAATGTATGATCAGACGCTCTTGATTGTCTAATGTTTAGTATTATGTAATAAATTTTAATAATTAGAATCGATTTTATATTATGTAATCTAATAATTTAATTTAATTCAATAATGTAATAATTTAATTCAATTCAATAATTTAATCATTTAATTTAATTCAATAATTTACACTTAGTGAGTGAAATTTGCAATGCCCTTATACAGGGTGCATGTTTTAATACTGTCATGAAATTTTAATGCATGCCTACTAATGAGTGTTAAACATGTTAGCAAATAAATAAATAAATAAATAAATAAATAAATAATCATACATTCACAACGCATAATTTTGTAAGTCAGAATCATCTTTAGGCATAAATTTTATATCCATAATAATTAAAAGGGAGAACCATCATATTGCAGAAAGTTCGCAGTCAGAATCGTCTCTAGGCATAATTTCATATCGATACCTACTCATTAAAAGACAGAACTATCATATCTCAGAAATTTTACAGTTAGAATCATGTTTTGGCATACATTTCATATCCATAATAATTGAAACATATATTACATTACAGAAAAATCATAGTTAGCACGCTGCATTCAGACATGCAAACAAGCATACACCATGCAAACAAGCATACACCATGCATGCAGCATGCAAGCAAGCATGCAGTATGCAAGTAAGCATGCAGCATGCAAGCAAGCATGCAGCATGCAAGCAAGCTCACAGCATGCAACATGCAGTATGCAAGCAAGCTCACAGCATGCAGGCGAGCATGCAACATGCAGCATGCATGCTTTCTTCACGGCTCCGGCGCTGCGAGGCTCCGGCGGTCCCACGCGAGCTCATCGTCGCAGATGGTGTTACGCTCACCACCGCAGCAGCGGCGGCGCGCATCAAAATCACCTGCTCCTCAGCTCGTGGGCCGCCTCGCCGCGTAGGCGCCCCTCCGCGCCTACGCGGGCTTAAATTACACTCTAGTAGGGGTAGGGCAGAGAAGACTACGTGGAGTCGGTTCTGCAGCGATTCGTTTGTGTGAATAACTTTTGTAGCACAACATATATTGACTTTTTGAGACACTATTTTAATTTAATTTAAGGTCAAAATGCAATATTATACAAATGACAATATGCCTAACAAAATTATTTAAAATGAAATTCTGCCATCTTCATAGTATGCCAAGTGAAATTATACCAAATAATCGTCGCTCTAAATAAATATTATGCTTAACGAAATTATGCGAAATTTTAAGTCTGCCAAAGGTAATTATGCGAAATAAAATTCTGCCATCTTAAAAGTATGCCAGCGTAAAGTCGGACATATTAGGTCTTTACCTATGAAATTGCCGTTCTGCAGTACTGGCCATTTCAAATCAAAATAATTTTTGTTTGTCTAAGAATTCTAATTTCAAATTAATTTTATTTTAAAAACATGGAATTCTTTTTCTAAAAGTAGTCATTTGTTTATTGATTAGTGTTACATTTTCATCGCATTTCAATCTTTTTCGTCGTCATGGATACGTTAAAAATTCGAGTAATTATGGAATATGAGTACCGTCGTGGCAGCAACGCGGCACAAGCGGCACGCAACATCAACGACGTTTACGGAGCTAACATTACAAACCAACGCACCACCTGTTATTGGTTTGCTCGGTTCCGTTCTGGAAATTTCGACCTGAAAAATGAACCTCGCGGTCGTCCGAAGACTTCGGTCGACAATGACGAATTAAAGGCGATTGTGGAAGCTGATGATACACAATCTACGGCTGAATTAGCAGCAGCTTTCGACGTTAGCGTCAAAACTATTGGTCCATTTGCGTCAAATTGGCAAGGTAAAAAAGCTTGACAAATGGGTGCCCCACGAACTCAATGATCACCAGCGCGAAGTACGCGTCGAGACGTGCCTTGCACTGCTCAACAGACACACAAATGAAGGAATTTTGAACCGCATTGTTACCTGCGATGAAAAATGGATTCTGTTTGATAACCGCAAGCGCTCAGCAAGTTGGTTGGATCCTGGTTCAGCACCTAAACAATGCCCTCAACGAAAACTTACCCCTAGAAAAGTGATGGTCACTGTTTGGTGGTCTAGCGCCGGTGTGATTCATCACAGCTTCTTACCAAACGGGGTGAGCATTACTGCAGATGTGTACTGTGAAGAACTGAACTCAATGATGGAGAAGCTGGCACATCTCCAACCAGCATTGGTCAATCGCTCGTCTCCGCTGCTCCTGCACGACAACGCGCGGCCTCATACTGCACAGCAGACGGTCTCCAAGTTGCAAGAACTGGGGTTGGAAGCTCTCCGTCATCCGCCCTACTCACCAGACCTTGCGCCTACAGACAACTACTTTTCCAGAATTTGGATAACTTCTTGGCGGGAAAAAAATTCAATACCCGAGAGGCAGTATAAAATGCCTTTGAAGAATTTGTTGCCTCCCGTCCAGCTGATTTTTTTAAGAAGGGCAACAATAAACTGCCACTGCGTTGGCAAAGATGCATTGATTGCATGGGTGATTATTTCGATTTATACAGATAAAAAATACATGAAAAAAATTCGTTTAATTTTTTTCATACATAACGGCATTTTCATAGGTAAAGACTATAGATATCCAGAGATATGCCTTCATTGCGGAATAGTAAGGAGTTCTAGTGTCGCCACTTATCTCCCACCCAAAAAATTACAACATTAACAAATAGTGTACTGACGACACACATTTAAAATTTGAACACGCACACAAAGAAGAAAGCAGCTACACTAAATCAATTTCTAATAGCACACATACATAGAATGGGCGGGGCATTCACTTGTAAATACTTCCTATTTGCGAACATCCAATGCACACGCATGCAATTAGGGAGTCGAAAGCGATGGTCGATTATTTTTATCGATATTTAATTTTAGCACATTCTTGTATTATAATAACTTCGTTTAATTTCCTTTAAATACTTTTTTTTTACCTTTCCGAAAATATTGTTACCTTTACTAAAATAAAATGGGTATATTTAAAAAAAAAATTGTATTATCGGTTAAAAGGGAGTGCTCTCTGTTACTTATCATGCTGTATAAATAAATAAAATAAATAATATATTACTTAACCTAAAAAAAAACACAAATGCCTACCTACATTCAGGTTTGGTTTAATTCAGTTAGGCTAATGTTATACTCATATTCAAACTCGATCGCGTTAAGACATAATATATTTCTAATGGAATTAAAATAGCGCCATCTTGCAAACTATTTTAAATGCTGACAGGATCGAATTCGGACGATTGTGGTCTTCACGGTGTTTCCACTTCCAGCGGAGAAAAGCGCAATATACAAATGCAAAGCCGCGAAACCACTCTCAGTTTGCGCACTCGCTGTTTACGTCGTTCGTGAGTGTGGAGCGGGTATAATAAAGAGTAGGCTTGAGTCCTAGCAGTGGGAACTGTTATAATAAAAATAAGGAAATACAAAATAAAAATCAAATAAAATTATTTATTGTCCAGTCAAATGTAAATATGGAGAATCATTAATTTGAATTTGTAGATTTGACTAAATAGCGACGGACCGCGAATTCTCTAATTTAAACTTCGAATCTTGGCTGCTCGGCTTTATGATTGACTAAGATGGGCGTGCGATTTAGTGATCAATAAAATAATATTACTTACGCAAAATATATTTTTATTTTCAACAATATTTAACCATCGCAATCTTCAATACTAATCTTACTCGCTCAATAATATTGCGTAATATTATTAATCGTCTATGGCCCACCTTACGAAACCGCCAAATAGACAGATGAAAAAAAAAAATATTTTTGCATATCGAAAACAAATTATTGTATTTTTTTTACCAAATATAAGTAGTTCGATGAAATATAATATTTATTTATCATATTACCTATCATATTGTACATACTTAAAAACTGTTAATTTGTGAAAATCTTTAGGTATAATATTACTTTAGTTTTTACACTTCACGAATATTGGAATTATAATGTCTTAATTTGGTTTAAACAACATTTAATTAATAAGTAATTTAACTCTTTTACTATACAAGTAATACGAGGATATCCATTGAGTTCTGTAAAAAAATATTGAACAGCAATAATACGCATATCGATAAAATCAGCCGCACGCAAACGATTGCACCACTCTACATATAAAACGTTCGTTTCGTTCGGGAAGATTCGGGCTAGTTCGGGTTAGTTCGAGTCGCTCCGGACGTAAGTTAGTAAATCATTTAAAAATTGATTTAAAATATAAAACAGTGACTTAATTGTTTACTAACCGGTGGTAGGACACGCCATTTGTCTTCAGGTTGATAGTATTTGACCTATTTTTACAAATAATTACTGCACAACTCGGCATTTTGGTTTTTTACGCACCAATAGTGCACTGTACGCAATCGCAAAGCGACTGAATGATGCGTACAGCCGGCACTCGAACATAAGACCAATTTTATAATATCGAGGCGGCACGTGCCACGCCCCCAAGGCATATCCCTCGATATCCGTGGTAAAGACCTATTATAAACATTCGGCCAAACAATGATTATGCTAAATATTTTTTATGCCTGACAAATATTCGTTTAAAGAAGATTATGCCAAGTGTGTTATGCCAAATAAAATTCGGAGCATCAAGTTTCTGCCAGATAGAGGGAACCCATTATAAATAGCTGCTAGTTAACTACATTTAATTTTCTCATAATGGTAAGGCGCCTGGTCTGGAAAACCAGTTGCGATAACCTAACCCTTTTTTTTGGGTCGGAATTGTGGGAAATTATCAAATGTCGTCTCCCGCTCTGGGTGAAGTGGAAGGGCGTGTAAGACTTTTACTGATTAAAACCCCCACCCGTGTTCCTTCAGCCAATGTAACCTAACCCTAACTTAATAATAATTGATAAACAGTATTTCATGTCGGAGCCCATTTTCCAGCGCACTACAGACCCGGTAGCCATAGAACTTTACAACAAAAAGGTGGCTACCGCAACCCACTACAACTTCTTTACACCTGAGGAAGGCATAGCTCTGGTGAAGAAGGGAGGCTTCGCATTCCACGTAGAGACTACCTTCGCCTTCCCCTTGATTAAGGCGACATTCACGGAGAGGGAGATCTGCGAGACAAACTTGGTGCAGTTATATCCGTTGCAGCGAATGGGCGTAGTTGTTAGGAAGAACTCGCCTTATAAAGAACATATTGCTTATGCGTAAGTATTGTTCAAATAAAAAAATACGCGATGGATATTACCTATAAATTCCCCCACTTTTGAAGTCAGTTAAACTTAATAACTCTTTCCCGAACATCCTTTGCAGCAGAGGAACTGCACCTTTATTTTTCTCTAAGACCTAAGTGGAATAAAATTGGCCGTTTTCTGTCAGTGTTCTTTTGACTCGCTTTGAAGGAAAGTAAAATTCGTCCTCAGTAATGATGATCCCAGTGAGAATTCTTCACACATTTTGTAATGACGAGTATACCTTACATTTCTGGGCTATTTTCATTTCAGTATTCGAAAGATGTACGAGGTAGGCCTGCCTCCTCGCATCCAATCAGAGATCGACGAGCCGATGCCCCAATGCGCGCACACGCCGGATTCCAGTGTGTTCTGTGTCGGCATCAGAGAGTTCTCTACGCCGCTGTTAGCGCTCTCACTTGGCATGATCACGGCTGTAGTGATCCTTATGTGTGAGCTCGTAGTTCATAGGTTTGGTAAGAGTAGTGCAAGACAGTTTAAGAATTGATTTAGGTAGGTTTTTTAGGTATTTATGCTTTATCGGTAGGTTCAGAGTATTTTTCAGTTATTTTATCCCTGATTTTGTATCACAGTGATCTTAATTCTTCTCGTTGCAAATAGCCTGCTCAAAAAACAGCAATCCAAAAAAAAGTGTATCTCAGCTCCGACGCACGACTAGAGCATGAATCTCGGAATCTCGGAATATCGCAATATCGGAATCTCGGAACGTAAGTTCCGGTATTACAATTCCGATACTGAGTGATCCAATATCGATATCAGACAAACTTTTCTATTTGAGTTTTAAATTAAACGTATATTTTAGGTCCATGTGTAGCGCCGTATTCTTGTTGTCAGCTTGCTAAGCATGCGATACAAGAGCTATAATAGTATTGTTTGTCTCGCTCACTTTTAACCTGCGCCTGTACTTCTTGCTTATTCGCACAAACGAACAAAATATACTGACAGTCAGTTGCGCTCGTAAACCGTGTAAGTTCCTGCCGGGGTCGCGTGATTGTTCGAAAGAGATACCGTGACCCTGGCACATGGGCAACTGATGGAACACGGGTGGGTTTTAGTCAGTAAAAGTCTGACATGCTCCAACGTCGCTATAAAAGATGTAAGTATTTTTTTTTATTTAATTGTTGTTTTCCAGTTCAGTATAAATTTCTGTGTTTAAGTGGTTTTATAATTGTGCTACCTCAAAATAACACAAATAACGCCAAACACGATTATTTCGTTCGTAGATATTTAGGATGTTAGTTTGTATTATTAGATATATCGTAAAAAGATGATTTCTCCATTCTCTTTTGTGAAATAAAATTGTAAATGAAAGTTACAATTTATTTAATAAGGCAGAACACTAATATAGAGAGAAAGTCATAGAACCTCCCTGTAGCAGGTAATATTTAATATTACCTGCTAAAGGTAGGTTTGCTTGTCCGTTCCAGGCCCAGGTACCTAGGTTAGTCAAAGCTTACGTGCAGTTATATATTTATATAATACTAGCTTTTGCCCGCGGCTTCGCCCGCGTGGATGTCGGAAATAAACGCAGGTATTTTTCTAAAATAAAAGATTTTTTCTAAAATAAAAGTAGCCTAAATTACTCCTTGTTACATCAACTATCTGCCAGTGGAAGTCCCGTCAAAATCGGTCCAGGCATTTCAAGAGATTAGCCGAAACAAACAGACAGACCGACAGACAGACAAAAAGTTATTTTAATATAAAAACAGACACTCCAATTTTATTTATTTGTATAGATAAAACAATTATTTTCTTTGCAGGGCTTCATCAGAAAGACACATATTCAGAATTTCTCAACAAACGCTCATCAAATGTATGGGATCATTTTCATCGATCGGATGACGGCCAAACCGCTAAGTGCCAGATATGTTTAAAAAAACTAAAAACAACGTGTGTCTACTACGGGCTTGCACACACATTTACGAACTGTGCACTCAAACATTACTACAGTTGGACCCTCTTCATCGAAGAATACTCCAAGCACATCAATCACAAGAGCAGACGACAAAACTATAGAAACGAAAACTAATGACTGAGTACTTTAGGTCTTCAGAATCAGGGGACGCAAAAAATTAAAGAATACGATTTAAAAATGATTTTTATTGTGTTCCATTCAACCTCATACCGAATTTTCAATTAAAATATGCAATTTCTAATGACATTACGAAATTCCGATGTTAATATCGGAATTCCGATATTGAGATCTAATATCGGAAATCAGTATCGGAATTGAAAACCTTCCGATATTACATGCCCTACGCACGACTGAAGTTTGCACTAGGTATACACCATGACATTTTAATCGTCTGACAACGGAAGCTCACTTCATCTATCCAATGACTACTACACGTCCATAAGAAAAAAAAAATTAACATTTGATTAACTAAAAATAAAATATTATTCACTAGCTTCTGCCCGCGACTTCGTCCGCGTCAAATTTTGCCTGCTAGTTTTTGTCCATTTTTCGTTGCTGCTCCGCTCCTTTTGAGTTATAGTGAGTCAACCTTAAAATATAGATATATGATCTCGAGGACTTTTTTTTAGAACTGTTTAAGAGGAACAATTCCGTCATACATGATTTTTACGTTACTTTAACCGTTTACGCAGCGCACGCAATGTAAACTCTCAAAAGGAATAATTTTTCCCTGTTTTTGCAACATTTTTCATTGATGCTCCGTTTGATTGTAGCGTGATAGTATATAGCAGGGATGTTAAGGAGCTCCGTAACCGTAACCGAAACTATCGGATATCCGATATAAAAATTTAACCGTAACCGTAACCGAATCCGAAATAAAAGTTTCGGATAATATCGGATTTGTTATTACATTTTTATTTTAGGTAGATTAGATAACACTCAATATATATTTATAATCATTTTTATTTTAAATAGCTGTAATAATTACTCACGTCACGGACTGATTGTAATTCGTACCAAATGGTGACATATAAATAAAACCATTTTATTAGCTATTTATATTTTACTTTTGAAATTCCTTAAAAGTTTAATATCCGTAACCGATATTATCCGAAACTAACGGATAATCCGAAATAATTTCATATCCATATCCGTATCCGAAATGTCATATCCATAACATCCCTAGTAGATAGCCTATAGCCTTTCTCGATAAATGGGCTACTCAACATAAAAATATTTTTTCAATTCGAATCACTAGTTCCTGAGATAAGCGCGTTCAATCAAACAAACAAACAAACTCTTCAGCTTTATAATATAAGTATAGATCAGGGATGTTAGGGAGCTCCGTAACCGTAACCGAAACTATCGGATATCCGATATAAAAAATTATCCGTAACCGTAACCGAATCCGAATAGTTTCGGATAATATCGGATTTGTTACTACATTTTCATTTTAGGTAGATTAGATAGATATTAGAAACTCAACATGTATTTATAATCATTTTTATTTTAAATAGCTGTAATAATTACTCACACACTGATTGTAATTCCTACCAAATGGTGACATATAAATAAAACCATTTTAATAGCTATTTGTATTTTACTTTTGAAATTCTTTAAAAGTTTAATATCCGTAACCGAAATTATCCGAAACTAACGGATAATCCGAAATAATTTTATATCCGTATCCGGTATAATAATTATTCCTGCATCCGTAACCAATCCGTATCCGAAATTTCATATCCATAACATCCCTAGTATAGATTATGATGACGCATGACGTAGTTTCAGATTGATATTTTGTCTCATGGAAAATGGAGATGGAATGATCTAGTCGACTCGTGCGCTGGGTAGTTGTGTTTTCTACCATCTGATACGTCAACATTATTAACAGGATGTTTCGTAATTCTAATGCATTATTTATTTTCTTAGTAACTACATATTATCATAATTAATGGTAACAATTTTTTAATCACCCCTAGAGGTATATTATGTCGGATACATTAGGTGGACCTTTGTAAGGCGACTAAAATGTCAGGGTGTATATTATACATATCATGTATAGTCACGAGCACGAATATGTATACACTTACCAACTTTTAAAAGGGATTTTCTCCTATTGTACTTATTGTAATTTTGTTTTATTACGAACAAAGTAATTTGCCTTATCTCAAAGTTGCAATCGTTATTTAAAGAGAAAATCGCTTTTGAATTTGGCTAGGTATGTGTATACATATTATTACTCGTGACTGTACATACATGTGTCACCTGTAGCACAGCAGTCTGTTCAGTCAGCGTCAAAAATATCAGGATGACCAGACTGTTCAAAATGATCTTAACATCTAACAAAATTAAACTTTATCTCAATTGAATAAAGTTCTTATCAGAATGACAGTTGTTGTCTACTGTCTTAATTGTGAAACATTTTTTGTGTGATTGAGCGAATATTTAATTTGTAATCGTTGTTTAGATAATTTTGCACAGTCTGTTCGTCCCGATATCATTGAAGCTGACTACACACGCAGTTGTACATATACACATATATGATTTCAAAGTGAAAGGGTACGTTGCACAGAAAAACAGCGCATAGTAATATTCCTCATAAAATTTCCATACCGGAGGCCATGTATGAAAATCGATTCCTAAGGAGTAAAGTCCAATAATATCCTTATTGGGACGAGAATAAAGATCACTTTGATTTTGACAGTGCTGCCAACTCACAGGTAAAATAACTGTAAGGACTGTCCAGTGCTGTAGAGACTGAGTAGAGTTAGAACAGTCGCCCGCACGTCAATGATAGCTGCTTGAAGTTAATAGCGTCTTTATTTCATAAGCAGTAAGGGTGGTTTTCGTAATTCAAGTGCGTACGATTGACCTGCGGTTTTATTAGATAGTTAGGCGCTTTGTTCCAGGAACATTGTTTTGTTATGTATCAATGTGTAAATTATCCAAAAAAATATATACATCTTAGGTAATAAGTGATGTAGTGTGAAATTAGATATAATAAAACAAACGAATAATCTTCCATCAGTTTATTATTTTGGGTACATAACTTCCTCGCGTTACACCGTTACACTCCAGAGTGGATTCGTGAAAAAATTACAAACATCATCCAAAACTGTACGGATATCCACGTTCTTAATAATTTATACTATTATCAAGTATGTATATAATACACGGTACTGTGGCTGACTAAACTTGGAACCTTTCATTCGGCCACAGAACTAGAATAAAGTTTACATAAGATCAGTACATGGCTGGCTACGAGACGGGAATTTAAACACATTGTTGACAGACGCCGCAACATATATCATTATTTAAACGCAGATCTTTGGCTATTTAAAATAGTGTGATGTTTTTATTTCGTTTCTTGTTTACTTAAAATGACGTTACTACTCTGTATTTAAAGCCCCGCCCCTTGAACGCAGTCGAACAATCAATGTACAGATGCCAGCGCATAAAGCTACTACAATCTGTCAAATTTCTTTAATAGGTTTTCAACTTTATCGCTAAAGCATTAGGCTCAAAATAGATTGGGAAAATTTGACAGTTTCGGGTAGCTTGATGTGCTGGCTTGTACAATATTAAGCTAAAGATCATTTATTGGTATAAATGAAGATTTTTAACGCTGCACTGAATACAAACAAGTGTCCGTTCATTCGACAGTATTGTTCGCTAGAAAGCTCACAAACGCAAGGAGCTCCGCTATCCGCAACGCAATATAAACACTACTAATGTACAATAAGATTTAAATTCGAATAGTAGAATAACAATCAATGTTTAAATCTTTCAATCTCAACTTTATAATTTAAAGTTACAACACGCATGTGAGTTTGGGAGAATTAAAGTTTTATTGGCCACGTTTTTTACAGTTCAAACGTTATATTTCTGCTAAGGCATAAAGCAAGTAACGTATGTTCAGCAAAGGAACTTCATTCGAGGCTGCCTCTTCTACACATCATGGTTAGTAGCTGCATCATAGTCATAGAGAGCCTTTCTCTTTTTCAATACTAAAAAAAGGTAAAGAGGCAGCCTTGAAGGAAGTTATAATGATTAAAAGAGTTCAACAGTCTTAATACATATTAAACCCTTGAAATAACATATTTTTCAAAATGCGACCCTAACGTATGTCGTCAGATTTGTAGATACTGTTGCAGACTGGACAAGAGTTGAAATAAAAAGTTCACTGTTGGCAAAAGTTGAATTTAGGCGCTGCATGTTTCTTGAACTTTACACTCTTATTAATGATTTTACTACAATGCTTCAGAATCGTTTCCTAGCAGTTATTACAGTAAATTATAAATAAAGCCTACAAGAGAACGATTGTAAAAGTCGCTTCTCGCGGTTTGTACGGTTAGATCTTTTAAACTATGCAACCGATTTAAAAACGATTGCTTAAATCGACAGCGTGATTTAAGAAGAAGATTTATATGTATAATAAGCGGGCGAAGCCGCTGGCAAAAGCTAGTACAAAACTAAATTTTAAGACTTTCTTTCTATTTCCGAAATGCGTCAACTTTTAGGAAATTCGTTTTTAAACAAGAAAAAATTAAAAAAATTAATCACTTCTGGCCAATACAGGCAAATTATATGATGTGAACAGACAGACAGTTTCTACGTTCCAAACGACATACGTAATCAAATAATCTGAGTGTGTAAGTTAGTGGAATGCGGTCGTGTAAGTAGTGTTGCGCGGGAGTGTGGAGAGTGTGTTGTGCGGCGGAGCGGGCGGCGCGGCTCACCGCTCCTCCAGCATCACAGTTTCTTGCGGGTACAGCTTCAGAGCCTTCAGTGTGCTGAGCGGAGATTCCTGTGTGAGCTGTATAAGAGACAAGTATCAAGATTATTCATCTATCGTATATCTTACACGGTAGTTAATTTACTGCTTAGTTGTGAGCAGCGTCGCGGGCTGCAATATTGCCTAGTTTTATGTATTCTTCATAACTATGTTTTATATCGCAATGTCTGTTGTACTTTTTTGAAAATAAAAAGTCTATAACTTCTTAGTAGCAGTCCGGAGTCTGATTTAAGTCCGGTTTGTAATAATAGGCTCGCTCCCTATTACATGAAATTTAAACATAGCTGGCGAAATGTGGGTATACTATAGGTAGGTTATGTTAATATTCATAATTATTATTCAGGTAAAAGATGTGTCCACTGTTGGGAATACCCAGTCTCTTGGCTCGCCAGGCATTACTGCAACGATCGGTCTTACGAGTTTTTGCGAATTAAAGCTTTTTACCTTACATATTTGCAAGATGACTCGTTCGTTTGCAAAGGTCGACTCTTTAGTATAATTCTTTGAGAAAACAGTATGGGAATATCTAGGAACTAATTACTTACATCTCTCCTAGGCCAGCTGGAGATGACCTTAAAGCGTTCTTGTGGATAACCTTTAGACGCGAGGAAGTCTAGTAATGCCTGAAATTGATAAAAAAAACGTTTAATATGTTTAACCGGCATAAGATAGTTTGGGGACTCATGGTTTAAACAAAAAGTTTTTGGGGTGGTTTAGATTTTGCGCTGCATTTCGCCGGCCTACGCGCTGCAGGCGAATATTCCCAGTCGCCCCTACATGGACGGCACCAGGTGGAAATCGGATACCTATAAAATTCCCAGTACTGGTATTGAGATGAATCAGGTTAGATTGGAACCTGACCCCAAAATGGGTGGGAATAAGATAGGCAGATGATGATGAAGAACGTCTACTTCGATTATCTGTGATACGAATGTATATCAGGTTTTTATGAAAAATAATAATTGTGTGAGTGAAAGCAACAACGATGAAAAATATTTTGTTCGTATGTCCCTAAAACTATCACTTATCCTATAAAACCACATTGGAAAAGTCGGACCGCTAACCCCCTTATCGCAGCCGTAAGACAGACAGCAATGAAGGGGCTGGCAATTCACGCCGCAGTGTACAGCGATTTGAAGTGGGGGAAATAACTTCCCAGTCGCGACCTAGTGGCAATCTATGTGGGGGCGACTGGGAATACTCGGCTGCAGGCCGGCTCGGCAGCGTGCGGCACGACACAGTAACAGTTACATACGTACAGCGAGCGTGTCGTGCGCGTGGAACCGTCTCTCGAGCGCGTGCTCGTGCGGCGGCGGCAGACGCACGCGGATGTGCGACACAGTGACAGTTACATACGTACAGCGAGCGTGTCGTGCGCGTGGAACCGTCTCTCGAGCGCGTGCTCGTGCGGCGGCGGCAGACGCACGCGGATGTGCGACACAGTAACAGTTACATACGTACAGCGAGCGTGTCGTGCGCGTGGAACCGTCTCTCGAGCGCGTGCTCGTGCGGCGGCGGCAGACGCACGCGGATGTGCGACACAGTAACAGTTACATACGTACAGCGAGCGTGTCGTGCGCGTGGAACCGTCTCTCGAGCGCGTGCTCGTGCGGCGGCGGCAGACGCACGCGGATGTGCGACACAGTAACAGTTACATACGTACAGCGAGCGTGTCGTGCGCGTGGAACCGTCTCTCGAGCGCGTGCTCGTGCGGCGGCGGCAGACGCACGCGAATGTGCGACACAGTGACAGTTACATACGTACAGCGAGCGTGTCGTGCGCGTGGAACCGTCTCTCGAGCGCGTGCTCGTGCGGCGGCGGCAGACGCACGCGGATGTGCGACACAGTAACAGTTACATACGTACAGCGAGCGTGTCGTGCGCGTGGAACCGTCTCTCGAGCGCGTGCTCGTGCGGCGGCGGCAGACGCACGCGGATGTGCGACACAGTAACAGTTACATACGTACAGCGAGCGTGTCGTGCGCGTGGAACCGTCTCTCGAGCGCGTGCTCGTGCGGCGGCGGCAGACGCACGCGAATGTGCGACACAGTAACAGTTACATACGTACAGCGAGCGTGTCGTGCGCGTGGAACCGTCTCTCGAGCGCGTGCTCGTGCGGCGGCGGCAGACGCACGCGGATGTGCGACACAGTAACAGTTACATACGTACAGCGAGCGTGTCGTGCGCGTGGAACCGTCTCTCGAGCGCGTGCTCGTGCGGCGGCGGCAGACGCACGCGGATGTGCGACACAGTAACAGTTACATACGTACAGCGAGCGTGTCGTGCGCGTGGAACCGTCTCTCGAGCGCGTGCTCGTGCGGCGGCGGCAGACGCACGCGGATGTGCGACACAGTGACAGTTACATACGTACAGCGAGCGTGTCGTGCGAGTGGAACCGTCTCTCGAGCGCGTGCTCGTGCGGCGGCGGCAGACGCACGCGGATGTGCGACACAGTAACAGTTACATACTTGATACTGTACACTCGGCAGTTTTTCTGGGCATAACAGTAGACGCCAAACTTCAGTGGGGATCACATATATCAAGCCTAGCGGGAAGGCTTAGTTCGGCCGCCTACGCCGTAAGGAAAGTTAGACAGTACACGGAC
Source organism: Aporophyla lueneburgensis (assembly GCA_932294355.1). Lineage (NCBI taxonomy): Eukaryota > Metazoa > Arthropoda > Insecta > Lepidoptera > Noctuidae > Aporophyla > Aporophyla lueneburgensis. The sequence continues at coordinate 8,327,261 of OW028748.1, read as the reverse complement.
GTTGATACAGCTCGATTAGTCTATTTTAGTTATTTTCATAGCATAATGTCCTACGGCATTCTGCTGTGGGGCAAAGCCGCGGACATTCAAAATATTTTTGTTCTTCAAAAACGAGCTGTTCGAGCGATTTACCAACTAGGTGCTAGAGTTTCTCTGAGAGATTTATTTAAAGATATTGGTATTCTTACGGTGGCATCACAATTCATCTTCGCCAACATCTTATATATTAGGCAAAACATACACTTGTACACTAAAAACAGTGATATTCATAACATTAATACTAGAAATAAGGACAAACTACGTGCTCCGTTTCACCGGCTTCATAAGATTCATAATTCTTTTGTTGGTCTTGTTATTACCTTTTATAACAAGCTTCCCTCTGCTTTGCTAGATTTGCAGTTTAATGAGTTTAAAGCTAAAGTAAAATCCAACCTTTGTTCAAAGGTATACTATTCTATCAACGACTACTTAAACGATAAGAATAGTTGGTCGCTGTGATTAACTCAAGACAATGTTTATGTTCTTTCAATCCAGAATTAGCTTTCCTACTGACAGTTTATATGGGTAGTTCATATAATTGTTATTTTTTTTTATTTAACTGATTTTGTTAATTATTTTTTATTTTCTTTTAATTTCACTTATTGTGGACATAATCTACTCATTACAATGATTTTAAATGAGTTGTATTGCAACATGTAGTTAGCTAGCGACCTCGTCAGCTGTTCATAATATTCTTGCCTGACCAACCGGCAGCAAGTTCGTCATGCTCCCTTAGATGTCACTGCTTGCGGTAGCGTCGGGGGTCGGGTTACCACCTTCCCTCAAATATGGCGAGGGGGGTAATGGCTGACCTTTGCGTTATGCTCGTGAACGGGTGCTGCTTGTGGTGACTGGTCGACTTGCTGACCATGGTTTTTGTTATTGTTATTTGTATTAACTGTTATTTTATTTTTACTCCGGAGGTCCTAGTTTAACTATTGTAACTTCAACTTAGCTATATGCATCAATGTATGTATATGTATCATTTTGCGTCGTTGAATATGTAGGCGGGCACGCCCTTTATGCCTGGAGGCTTTATTTAAGTTTTACGTTCTGTTTACGATTTTGTTTTATTATTTATTTCAGCTTGAGTTTACTTTTCAATGTTTTGTTCGTATATTGGCGTGTGCTAGCTGATATATGGCGAATAATGTATGTTTTGTTTTGTTTTATAATATTAATTACTTACACGATATTGTATAGAATCAAGTTCTTCTAACTTAACAGACAGCTGTGCTGCTGGGGAGTTTGTTCCGCCACTTTTTCTTCCCAGCTAAAGCACTAGGAAGTGTCGAAGGGCGGGCGTTTTGGGGGGACTGTCTTTTGTAACTTTGACGTTCAAAAAGTGCTGACTCTCAGCCTAGTTTGAATAAATGACTTTTGATTTTATACGTACAGCGAGCGTATCGTGCGCGTGGAACCGTCTCTCGAGCGCGTGCCCGTGCGGCGGCGGCAGACGCACGCGGATGTGCGACACAGTGACAGTTACATACGTACAGCGAGCGTGTCGTGCGCGTGGAATCGTCTCTCGAGCGCGTGCTCGTGCGGCGGCGGCAGACGCACGCGGATGTGCGACACAGTGACAGTTACATACGTACAGCGAGCGTGTCGTGCGCGTGGAACCGTCTCTCGAGCGCGTGCTCGTGCGGCGGCAGCAGAAGCACACGGATGTGCGACACAGTAACAGTTACATACGTACAGCGAGCGTGTCGTGCGCGTGGAACCGTCTCTCGAGCGCGTGCTCGTGCGGCGGCGGCAGACGCACGCGGATGTGCGACACAGTGACAGTTACATACGTACAGCGAGCGTGTCGTGCGAGTGGAACCGTCTCTCGAGCGCGTGCTCGTGCGGCGGCGGCAGACGCACGCGGATGTGCGACACAGTAACAGTTACATACTTGATACTGTACACTCGGCAGTTTTTCTGGGCATAACAGTAGACGCCAAACTTCAGTGGGGATCACATATATCAAGCCTAGCGGGAAGGCTTAGTTCGGCCGCCTACGCCGTAAGGAAAGTTAGACAGTACACGGACGTTGATACAGCTCGATTAGTCTATTTTAGTTATTTTCATAGCATAATGTCCTACGGCATTCTGCTGTGGGGCAAAGCCGCGGACATTCAAAATATTTTTGTTCTTCAAAAACGAGCTGTTCGAGCGATTTACCAACTAGGTGCTAGAGTTTCTCTGAGAGATTTATTTAAAGATATTGGTATTCTTACGGTGGCATCACAATTCATCTTCGCCAACATCTTATATATTAGGCAAAACATACACTTGTACACTAAAAACAGTGATATTCATAACATTAATACTAGAAATAAGGACAAACTACGTGCTCCGTTTCACCGGCTTCATAAGATTCATAATTCTTTTGTTGGTCTTGTTATTACCTTTTATAACAAGCTTCCCTCTGCTTTGCTAGATTTGCAGTTTAATGAGTTTAAAGCTAAAGTAAAATCCAACCTTTGTTCAAAGGTATACTATTCTATCAACGACTACTTAAACGATAAGAATAGTTGGTCGCTGTGATTAACTCAAGACAATGTTTATGTTCTTTCAATCCAGAATTAGCTTTCCTACTGACAGTTTATATGGGTAGTTCATATAATTGTTATTTTTTTTTATTTAACTGATTTTGTTAATTATTTTTTATTTTCTTTTAATTTCACTTATTGTGGACATAATCTACTCATTACAATGATTTTAAATGAGTTGTATTGCAACATGTAGTTAGCTAGCGACCTCGTCAGCTGTTCATAATATTCTTGCCTGACCAACCGGCAGCAAGTTCGTCATGCTCCCTTAGATGTCACTGCTTGCGGTAGCGTCGGGGGTCGGGTTACCACCTTCCCTCAAATATGGCGAGGGGGGTAATGGCTGACCTTTGCGTTATGCTCGTGAACGGGTGCTGCTTGTGGTGACTGGTCGACTTGCTGACCATGGTTTTTGTTATTGTTATTTGTATTAACTGTTATTTTATTTTTACTCCGGAGGTCCTAGTTTAACTATTGTAACTTCAACTTAGCTATATGCATCAATGTATGTATATGTATCATTTTGCGTCGTTGAATATGTAGGCGGGCACGCCCTTTATGCCTGGAGGCTTTATTTAAGTTTTACGTTCTGTTTACGATTTTGTTTTATTATTTATTTCAGCTTGAGTTTACTTTTCAATGTTTTGTTCGTATATTGGCGTGTGCTAGCTGATATATGGCGAATAATGTATGTTTTGTTTTGTTTTATAATATTAATTACTTACACGATATTGTATAGAATCAAGTTCTTCTAACTTAACAGACAGCTGTGCTGCTGGGGAGTTTGTTCCGCCACTTTTTCTTCCCAGCTAAAGCACTAGGAAGTGTCGAAGGGCGGGCGTTTTGGGGGGACTGTCTTTTGTAACTTTGACGTTCAAAAAGTGCTGACTCTCAGCCTAGTTTGAATAAATGACTTTTGATTTTATACGTACAGCGAGCGTATCGTGCGCGTGGAACCGTCTCTCGAGCGCGTGCCCGTGCGGCGGCGGCAGACGCACGCGGATGTGCGACACAGTGACAGTTACATACGTACAGCGAGCGTGTCGTGCGCGTGGAATCGTCTCTCGAGCGCGTGCTCGTGCGGCGGCGGCAGACGCACGCGGATGTGCGACACAGTGACAGTTACATACGTACAGCGAGCGTGTCGTGCGCGTGGAACCGTCTCTCGAGCGCGTGCTCGTGCGGCGGCAGCAGAAGCACACGGATGTGCGACACAGTAACAGTTACATACGTACAGCGAGCGTGTCGTGCGCGTGGAACCGTCTCTCGAGCGCGTGCTCGTGCGGCGGCGGCAGACGCACGCGGATGTGCGACACAGTGACAGTTACATACGTACAGCGAGCGTGTCGTGCGCGTGGAACCGTCTCTCGAGCGCGTGCTCGTGCGGCGGCGGCAGACGCACGCGGATGTGCGACACAGTAACAGTTACATACGTACAGCGAGCGTGTCGTGCGCGTGGAACCGTCTCTCGAGCGCGTGCTCGTGCGGCGGCAGCAGAAGCACACGGATGTGCGACACAGTAACAGTTACATACGTACAGCGAGCGTGTCGTGCGCGTGGAACCGTCTCTCGAGCGCGTGCTCGTGCGGCGGCGGCAGACGCACGCGGATGTGCGACACAGTGACAGTTACATACGTACAGCGAGCGTGTCGTGCGCGTGGAACCGTCTCTCGAGCGCGTGCTCGTGCGGCGGCGGCAGACGCACGCGGATGTGCGACACAGTAACAGTTACATACGTACAGCGAGCGTGTCGTGCGCGTGGAACCGTCTCTCGAGCGCGTGCTCGTGCGGCGGCGGCAGACGCACGCGGATGTGCGACACAGTGACAGTTACATACGTACAGCGAGCGTGTCGTGCGCGTGGAACCGTCTCTCGAGCGCGTGCTCGTGCGGCGGCGGCAGACGCACGCGGATGTGCGACACAGTAACAGTTACATACGTACAGCGAGCGTGTCGTGCGCGTGGAACCGTCTCTCGAGCGCGTGCTCGTGCGGCGGCGGCAGACGCACGCGGATGTGCGACACAGTAACAGTTACATACGTACAGCGAGCGTGTCGTGCGCGTGGAACCGTCTCCCGAGCGCGTGCTCGTGCGGCGGCGGCAGACGCACGCGGATGTGCGACACAGTAACAGTTACATACGTACAGCGAGCGTGTCGTGCGCGTGGAACCGTCTCTCGAGCGCGTGCTCGTGCGGCGGCGGCAGACGCACGCGGATGTGCGACACAGTGACAGTTACATACGTACAGCGAGCGTGTCGTGCGCGTGGAACCGTCTCTCGAGCGCGTGCTCGTGCGGCGGCGGCAGACGCACGCGGATGTGCGACACAGTGACAGTTACATACGTACAGCGAGCGTGTCGTGCGCGTGGAACCGTCTCGCGAGCGCGTGCTCGTGCGGCGGCGGCAGACGCACGCGGATGTGCGACACAGTAACAGTTACATACGTACAGCGAGCGTGTCGTGCGCGTGGAACCGTCTCTCGAGCGCGTGCTCGTGCGGCGGCGGCAGACGCACGCGGATGTGCGACACAGTGACAGTTACATACGTACAGCGAGCGTGTCGTGCGCGTGGAACCGTCTCTCGAGCGCGTGCTCGTGCGGCGGCGGCAGACGCACGCGGATGCGCGCCACGTCGCCGGCCGCCGCGCTGCACGCCGGCTCGGGCGGCACGCGCCTCTCAGCTTGTGATCGCTCCGCCTGCCAACAAACATACAATTAGGACACGGAACGGGACGCCTGTATTCTCCGGGTTAATCCAGGGAAAAAAAATGTGGATGTCCTATAGGTGTACCAAAGTAAAGAGGTACGTACAGTTCATCCACTTTTAAAAAAAGGCAACAATGAATTATTTTTTGTTATGGGTGTCGTTTTTATGGTTTTCGAGGGTGTTGAAACCGATAGTGAGGCCAAAATAAAAATCCAAGAATACGGCTCTGCAAATATCAAATATTCGGCATGAATGTCGTTTTTCTGGTTTTTCGAGGGTGTTAAAGCCGATAGTGAGGATAAATTGAAAATTCAAGACGGTGGCTGCGAAAATTTACATCATGAACATAAATTTCCCGTTATGGGTGTCGTTTGCAGAGTTTTTGAGAGCGCTAATGGCATTATAAAAGTGAGATCCATGTAAAATCAAAATCCAAACAGCCGTTAAAGTGTGAAAAGGTACGACAGGAACGTGATACGGGAACGTGGTTCCGGGACAAAAGCATTCTTATTACTTCAGCTGCCAGTGAAAGTCCCGTCAAAATCAGTGCAGCCGTTGCGATGATTAACCAACATAATAAACGCAATACCTCATAAATAAAAAAAACTTTTATTTTAAAGCTAATTATTATTATTTAGAAAATCATATTGACGGTTCTTTAATGCATTAAAATTTGAGTCCTATTGCATTTACATAAGATTTAATTATCATTAGCTCAATCTGCCCTCAGAATGATAAAATACATAATTTTTGAAAACTATACCGATAATAAAAGTTACTGAAATCGATTCATACCAACTTCTTTCATGTCTACCTTTTATTCTGTTACACCTGGTATACTTTCATAAGCGTTTAGCAAAAAGCTGTTATTATGACATTACAAATAGACACCCAGGATGGGACGTAGTACCCAGGAGTATGTAATATCTCTGCTCTGTAAAAGAGTGTTCTTGGGGTTTTTTGCCCGTTCTTCTTCATAAGGATCTAGGTTTTTGGAATGGGTAACTGGTTTTAACTTTATGCCTAACTGCCCGGCTCTTTGACCATTGATTGGTGGCTGTGAATAGTTTAATTGAATTCATGCTTTGTTTTAGTGGGTTAAATCACTTTTACATTTGTCATTTAAACCCGACACAGTTTTTCACTGGAGTTCTAAGAAAGTAGGCTGAATACAAAACTTTTTAACAAAAAATTAAACCGCCGAAAAACTGAAAAGCATAAAATAATAAACCTTAAAATTATGAGTCGGCGCTTTGAGTGATCCTTGTTCATTGATTTTTCAGCGCCGACTCAAAACTTTAAGGTTTATTATTTTATGCTTTTCAGTTTTTCGGCGGTTTAATTTTTTGTTAAAAAGTTTTTATTTTATGATTTTTTGTGGCTTTAATGTACTAATAATACTTGGCAAGATATACCCTATCCAACAATAAATAGAAATATCAAATAGAATTATCAAAATCGGACTACTCTGTACAAAGTTATGCGTGTTTATACGTTACAATCAGTGAGTGAACCATCAATCATCCCCTGTTTTCCAACCCTTAGGGTTCGATTTTGTTTTCCAAATTTATATGGGTGGTCCCATATAAATTGGGAGTATACCCTTTCCAATAGAAGAAGAATTGTCACAATCGGACCACTATGTAAAAAGTTGTGAGTGTCAGTGAGTGAACAATCAATCATCCCCTGTTTTCCAACCCTTAGGGTTCGATTTTGTTTTCCAAATTGATATGAGACCACCTTGGGAGTAAACCCTTTCCAATAGATGAAGAATTGTCACAATCGGACCACTATGTAACAAGTTATGCGTGTTTATACGTTACAATCAGTGAGTGAACAATCAATCATCCCCTGTTTTCCAACCCTTAGGGTTCGATTTTGTTTTCCAAATTTATATGGGTGGTCCCATATAAATTGGGAGTATACCCTTTCCAATAGAAGAAGAATTGTCACAATCGGACCACTATGTAAAAAGTTGTGAGTGTCAGTGAGTGAACAATCAATCATCCCCTGTTTTCCAACCCTTAGGGTTCGATTTTGTTTTCCAAATTTATATGGGACCACCTTGGGAGTATACCCTTTCCAATAGAAGAAGAATTGTTACAATCGGACCACTATGTAAAAAGTTATGCGTGATCATACATAAAAAAAAAAAAAATATACGCGTCGAATTGAGAACCTCCTCCGTTTTTTTTCGTCGGTTGATAAAACAATTAATGGACTTACCTCTTTCTTAGCTTCCTCCATTTGTCTTTCGGATTCCGCTCGCTCTATTTCTTGATTTCTTTCTAGTTCAATTTTTTTTTTTACTTCTTCCTTAGCCCTGTAATATTAAAAACACATCATTAACTCATATTAATATTAAATAATAACCATGTAATATATATTTTCTCTCTGCGAAATGGCAGATAAGGAAGGAAATGTGGGACAGCTACTGACCAAAACCAGTAGATTGTTTAGTTTATAAGAACATAACCTTGATCTCAAACGACTCACGCCATGTTAAGACGCTCACACATCGTAGGGAAACCAAAAATGTTTGGTATTGGCCTTTTTATGTTGGCAGAGCGAGGCTGGCTGTGTTAGCCAGAACACACCTTCATGCACAATGGACCTAATTAATGAGAGTCTAAGTGCGTATAATAGCCCACTTACTCAATCTGTCTAGCCTTTTCCCAATAATGTTGGGATCAGCGTTCAGTCAGGAGCGACTGCCTATCTGACCTCCACAACCCAGTTATTGTCGGTAGACTTTGGAGGGATCTATGAAGGGTAGACGAGATTTGGGAATCACTGAGTGAAGGATTTTGCGTATTGCTGCTTCGATATGCAACACACATATACAGCACGGATCCACTTTAGTTCAGCAGCTATGCGGCCATCATTCGCTATTCGTGTTTTGGAACAAAGTATAGAGTTCCTTATACGGTCTGTGAGCATTTAAGTTTCGCCTGTTGCGTTGTTGAGTATTAATTCTGCAATCCCCCGATCCAGGCTTACAACCCAAACCCATACTTATGTGAAGTATTAGACGTACCTGTCAACTTCTAAACTGCGTTGGTATGCTTCATCTTGCTCCCTCTTAACGCGTTGCCTTGCGTCTCGCTCTCTCTCCATCTTGGCCTCGTCTTCTCGGGCCGCGCTGAACCGTTCTAATGCTTCTACGAGACCACCTAGTAACTCTGATACGCCGACATTACCTGTAAACAAACATGTGGAATAGAAAATTAAGTTTGACTTGACTTTCTGACTCCCAGGAAAAGTACGAACAGAATAAATTGTGTCTCTTTTCAGAATTGATAGATTAATAAAAAAGGTGGACCATCTCAGAGGTGTAGTGTATTTTACGGTAATCCAAACATAATGTCTATAACGTTCCCACTGCTGGGACACGGGCTTTCTCTCAGTGACAGGGAGTAATTTACCACATGGGCCTAAAGCGGGTTGGTAGACGACACACGTCTTCGAAATTTAAAAATAAAACTTGTTACAGTAAAATGTATTTATCATTGCCGTGTCCTAATCGTGACTGCTGAGGGTAATATCTTAGGGCCTATACTCTATCAGGCCGGGTTTTTGAGTTTTCCTACAAGAAAATTCTTACAAGCAGCCAAGTCTAGCTAGATAATGCTTGATACACGTGACTACAGTCTCTCCCCCCCCCCCCCCCAATACAAGGAATTTAAAGTATAACTGACAAAATGTAGGCGAACCACACTTCCCAGCCTACCCCTTTTGGGAAATACAGCACTAATGATAGCAAGCCACGTGTATACCCATATTTTGGATAAACAAATTATCTCTATCTTCACTGTCTTGATGTTAACACTGTTACCTTATCAAGTTATCACTCACCGTTGATAACGGAATATATCTCGGTGTTCGACCGTACTCGCATGATGACGACGAGTGCGGGCATGCGGTCAACCGGGATGTTGCGTATCGTCATGCTCGCTACAGGTCCTAACGCGTTCGCCACTGATGATAATAACCTGGAAACATTTAATAGAAACTTAATTTTATGCGTTATTTTTTTATTGCAAGATGTTAAAATCGTAAGAAATCAGAGTAAAAATTCTCGTAATTTTAGGAACGCCTCAATCTGTCCAAATAACTCTAGTTTCCATATTTTAGCTAAGTTTTTGACATTATATTGTCGCTGAGATGAGACTGCGACTAGATTTTGAACATTTTTATTTAAGAGGATAGCCTTTTTTTTTTTTTTTTTTTTTTCAGGATGGGAAATCATCAAATGACTTCTCCCGCTCTGGGCGGAGCGGGAGGGCGTGTCAGACTTTTACTGACTAAAACCCACCCGTGTTCCATCAGTTGCCCATGTGCCAGGGTCACGGTATCTCTTTCGAACAATCACGCGACCCCGGCAGGCATCGGTCCTAGTGGACCCCTACACTGCTGCTGACATCTCTTTGAGGCGCGCGTGGAACACTGCGCGCCGTCGACCCGAGCCTGGTCCTTACCGGGCGGCGAGCTACCCATTGCTCACCACCCGCAAGCTCGCGCCTACGGTGGCCGGGAGTCCGCTATTGACTCCCGACGCCCGGGGCGTCTCCTCCTGCGGCGGCTAGGGACGTGAGGGCGCAGAGACTGCCACTCCCTCACGCGCCCCGCCTCCTCCTTCGCGAGCATTACTGCTTCGCAGAAGGAGGTGACGGCTTCCCATTCCCTCTCGCTCCGTACCATGGCTCGCACCAGGGCCGGACGCGAGAGGTCGCCGCCGCCGATCGCCTCCACGAGGACACGGCGGTGCTCCGCCCAGGCAGGGCACACCTCCACCGTATGCTCCACCGTGTCCTCCAGACGATCCTCGCAATGGAAACACCCGGACGTATCCTCCCGCTTTATCCTGAACAGGAACCCACCGAAGCACCCATGCCCGGTGAGAACCTGCGTCAGGCGGAAGGTGAGGACGCCGTGACGCCTCTCTATCCACTCCTCAAAGAGGGGACTTACCGCCGCAATTGTGGCGTGCCCAAAGAGGATAGCCTTCAGGGGGTATCTGTCCTCTGCAGATTGACTGAGAACTGTGTCGTTGTCTTCTCAGGTAACTTGCAAAGTTATGTATTGCTTAAATATTAATGTTATCGAGGTGTAAGAGGTCCCATCTGCCATACACAATGAAGTTGGCAACGAGAGGTACTACGTCACTGTTGATTATAGCTTACAAGCCATATCTGCTAAGGTCGAGTATTCCTTGTATCTTACATGTTATTGTTGTCGGGGTGTGAGATGTCCCAGCCATATACTACGAAGTTGGCGGCGAGGGTCTGAAGTACTGCCTCGCAGCCCAGTAGCTGTGCGCAGAACACATTGGATAGCACCGACTGGTCGTGGTGCAAGTATACGCCTAGGAGTTTTCTCTGGGGGATAAGAGTTACAGTTAGTTGCAGAAATATGAGTGCAAAAAGTTAACAAATATACATAGTAAGTGGTGTGCAAATCTTAATTAAAATATATCAAAATATAATCTTAAATTAAAAAATGTATAAGGAGATGCTGAACAGACCTCAAAATCAATTCAGATAATCGGGATAAGGCCTACGGAGTGATCATGAAGGCTGTAACTCACCTCTTTGGCAGGTTTGAGACAGGACTCCTTGATGGCGTCCTGCAGAGTGCCCTCAAAGAAGTGCGGCGTGTTAGGTCCGTATCGATTCCGGAACCGCTGCGCGAACTCGATGCAGCCTAACGCCTCGTCTTCTACGCTGTCTGACACTACAACAAAATTGAAAGATAAACTGTGCAAAATTTATATATTGCGAGTTGAGGTACTTTCTTTTTTCTTGGGGTACACAGTTCACGAGAGGAATCAATAGAACATATTTTAAAAGCTAGATGAGGTCGGCGTTTGCTATCTGATTACTTTTAGAAGAAAGGCCGAAAGAAAGTCATAGTCTCTTTTAAAGTCCAGACTTAATCTTAGTCAGATCATATGAAGACAATTGATTGGTGTCTGAAATGGTTTTCTCAGGTAAGAAACACACAGATTGATTGGTCCAGTCAATGCACACATTTGTCAATTATCGTGCAAGCTCAATTCAGAACTTAAGGAGCTCAACAATTAGACGAACAATACCGAAATGTACACGTAGAGAACTTAGCCGTTAGTCAAGAGACACGACGTTAATGCTGTGTATTGGCATGTTATAGCCATTTCATATGAAGGACGAAGAAAAACAATTGATATTTAAATTTAAGGACAATATAAGTAGATAATCAAATTCCTTATCTGTCAAACTTTTTTTTTGTGGGTGGGAATTCATCAAATGTCATCTCCCGCTCTGGGTGGAGCGGAAGGGCGTGGCAGACTTTTACTGACTAAAACCCACCCGTGTTCCTTCAGTTGCCAGGGCCACGGTAACTTTTTCGAACAATTCCGCGACTATGGCAGGTTATCCATCCTGTTTTCTCTATTCAAGTAGTAAGTGTATACTCACTGAGTGGCTGCAGCCTCTCGGTCTGCACGAGGTCGACGAACATATTGTCATCCTCGCCGGTGTATCCTTCAGCTGTGTCTTCTACCTCCTCGACCGAACTATTTTCACTGTCTGAACTCTCCACTATTATCTGGAATTGTTACATTCTTTGTTATGGAAAGAGCTTTTGAGACTGCAGGGGAACATAAAAAAATACGACGAATATATTCATTCATTATTTTTAATTTAAAACAATCAAATGACAAGTTTGAACGAGAATCTGGTTTGGAGAAAAAAGATGCAAGATCGAAAGGATGCAAGTAGGAAGTATGTTAGTTAAAATATAAACACGAGAAGTGAAAAGGTTAAGCAATTTTCAAATAAATTCGTTTCACGTAGAACGATCACTCCGTATAATGTGAAAAATTAAGATTTAAAATTGATTTAAAGCTGCTAAACCTTTTTCTTCCGCGACTATACAACATACACTGCTACGAGAATCTTTTGGCGCTCGAATGACGTTGATACGGGGCGCTGTTGATAAACCTCTGTGCACTGGGGACGGCCCGAAAAGTTAATTGTAGATGGCGACACCATAAATGAGACATTTCGTTCATTCATTCCATTTTGTGTTCATTCATGAGTTTGGTCTTATTTCATTCTTTTATGATTTTCGGTGATTTTAATGTTTAAATCAATATTTCAGAATGAAAAACCTTACCCATTTCTCGTAATCACTTTTTTCAAAATGTTTTGACAGAATTTTAACTCCGTTTACTAATTAAAATCATTCATAGCTTTAAGCTGGTGGCTGGGGCAGACTGGATGTGGAAGGCGGAGGACAGGGTGTTGTGGCGCAACAAGGAGAGGCCTATGTCCAGCAGTGGACTGCGATAGGTTGAGCTGATTGATAGCTTTAAGCCACAATACTCTAAGAGTCTTTCGTAAAATTATAGACTTTAATTTCCAAGCTTTGAGGGTCAAAGAGTCAATTTTGCAAAATCAATAACAAACCTCCTCACGCCTTTTATTTTATGTAAGCTTGTTTCGCTACGACGCCGACAGCGCCCTTTTGACGGTTGCCTCCCCCATTGTCTTGTAGAGTTTAAAAACCCACGACGTTAGTTCCTTTTATAGCCATACGCCAAAATACCCTTGTAGCGCTATATATAGGTTAGTAAAAGGGCCCAGTACCGTACTATTTACCCTCTTATACTCCTTCTGCTTGCCAGGCGCGCGTCGAACGGTGAGTTCATGCTGAGGAAGATCTAGTCCAGCCATCGCTAAAATTGTTTCATCTAGCCCAGTTATTGCGGGCCACCCTGTCCATTGCTGGGAAAGACAGAAATAGAAAAAATAGAAAAAAGCTTTATTATCTATAGTATGGTGACAAATCAATTGTACAATAAGTTGGTACAGAGATGTGAAACTAATTTATCTACTGGCTCCCAAACTAGGTTTATTGCCTGTGACTTGGGAGTCAGTGATTCCAAAAACTTATGCTAGCATAAACTACGTACGATACACCAATAGATTTCTTACATGGTTATGGTTACATATTACTAAATTACAAAAGCATAGGATATAAAATATAAGATAGGAGAAGAGAAATTTGTGTGTGAACAGAGAGAACGAACTTAGAGATATGACTCAATAAGTATACTATTATAATACAAGTTAAAATTTAATTAACTGAGAAAATCAGAAGCATGATTGGTATCGATATCTATTGACGATAAATAAAAGGTAAAAGATTTTCTTAACACTTTATTTCAAGTAACTACGAAAGCCATAGTTAGCCCAAGTTACGGGTGTTAAGGCCCGTACGTAAGGCCGTACAGCTCGGGCGCCTGAGGGCTGCTTCGGGCGGCTTCGGGCGCCTGAGATCCGCCTCGGCAGTCGTAATCATACCTAAGGACGTCGAGGCAGGTTTCGGGTAGCTTCGGCAAAACTAAGAATAGTTCAGGTGCAGAGACTTCGCATAGCAGTCGTAACGTTACGTGAAAACAGTTGAGCGTGTGTATTTATAATGGTGGATTGGGTCTTAGTTCTCATTGCTCATCTTGCTGAAGAAGAGAAACTAAGGCAAAAAAGATTTTGAGTAAATAAGTTTTGGAAGCATGAGTATCAACTTTACTTCTGTCATCGTCATATAAAACGAACCTATACGTGTTATTAACGAGGTTGTTGCCTTTTATTTTCCTCTGGGTGTTGCCAAGCTAATGAAGGTGTTGGTGTAAGTGTCGAATAAATAAATATCACTGACCTGGTGTCTGACAGGTATGTCTGTGAGCGAGTATATGTCGCTCTTGACCTCCTGCACGGTCTTGGTTCCCGGGTACTTGAGCGTGTACTCTCTATCGTCCACTTTCACGTGCAAGATGTATGTGGTTGTCAGCCTTTCAGCGACCCTGGTAGACACAAGATTGATAAGTTGTAGTTTCAAAATAAACTATACTAAAGTATTGTGAGGAGGTTAGCAGGAGGTCTTGTACCAGTGGCGTGCATTGCATATAGGCATGTAAGCAGCGCCTACCTCGAAAAACCACCATGAGTATCAATTACATTTTAATGTTTGTCCCGAAATTATTAGGACATTAACTAAATTATCATTCCTAAAAGAAAACTGCGTTTGTCTGCCGAGACAAGAACTGGCAGCCTAGTGTCTACCTGCAATGCACGCCACTGTCTTGTACCAATATTACAAGGTTCAATGAATGATTTGATTGGAAGGAGGTAAATGCAAAAAATCACTAAAATGTTTATACGACTCAATCAATTGCTTATTTAAATGCAGGTCCTAAACCTTGTAGTCACAAATTGTCTTTCCTACTGCCGAGTTCGCCTCTTGGATGTCCATCTCCGGTGTGGGGTCTCCGGGTCGGGCTAAGTGCTATTAAACTTTTCGTTCTTACTAGCTTTCTTTACATGTTACAAAATAGCTTATGGTGAGCCGAGAAAAAATTTCTTCTTCTCCTTTGTAAGTCTCTTGTCAGAGTGGTCGTGGTCCTGATTTTTTTGTCTAGGGGCTGATGTGATTCACGTCACCATTTCGCGCCATCCGCTCCGTTTTTTTTTTTTTTAATAAATATTAGGTAGAAGAATATCACTCACTCCTCATCCGCCATATGAGTTTCAGCAGCTTTAAGTCGCAGTACGGCCTTCTGCGGTAGGTTGAGCGATTGTAGCGTGGCATTGTTGACGGCGCGCGAGCCGCCCAGTCCCGACAACTGCTGTCGGCATACTGGCACGCCGCATTTGGCCTCCAACTCCTTTTTTAAATCACCTGAAGAAACAAAAGATAACATGTAATGTTGCCAGTTGAAATGGTCATTGCTTGAGTTGTATTAAATTATGACCTAAGTAAATGCTTATGTTCCATGTGTTGCCGGACGTAAAGAATAGCACCATCGTATCTCTACCCGTGGGTGTCGTAATAGGCGACTAAGGGGCTTACTAGAGAATGGGCAGTAGCGCTCTCTATGCATCTTACCACCATACTGCGATAGCCAAACCACCTGTCAAGGGTGGCGATTATCGTAAACCCTCCTAAATTGGGGGAGGCCTATATCCAGTTACTGTAGTGGACGTCTTTTGGATGTAATGATGAAATGGTTGTGTGTGTTGATAACCATATACTTAGTAAAATAGCTAACACAGAGATCCATTTTATTGTATGGTAGATGGATTTCATGGTACAGACACTAGCACATCAAGGTACCCGAAACTGACACATTTTCCCAATCCATTTTGAACCTAATGCTTAAGCGATAAAGTTGAAAACCTATTAAAGACATTTGACAGATTGTAGTAGCTTTATGCGCTAGCGTTTGTACATTTATATTGCAAAAATATAAAACTGATTTTAATGCAAGTATCTTCGTTTTAAGAAAAACAAAGGGGATGCCCCCTACCCAGAAAATAACTAGTATGTAGCGCCATCTACACCGCCACATGTAAACTACGCATGATACTGACGTCACGCAAATCCTGCATCGCGCAAGGAGATAGTAACTAGCATTTATACAACGTCCCGACATCAATCGTCGGGCAGTTGCCCACCTGACGCGACGCCGGTCAGAGGATCCGCCTTTACTACGTAGTTTGAGAGATTTTTACATCCCTTAAAAGAGTACATGCATTTGAAAACGGATTTGTACGCTTAAAAAGCGCAATGAAACCGAATTCATATAAAGAACTTTACAATATCCCATAACATAGACTTGTAGATCTTGCATCATGCTTGCCACCAAGATACAAATGAGGCGAATATAATGACTTTAAAGTGGTACTCACTGACTGTCGCGTTCACAGGTATTATAATTTCTTGTATCTTATTATTACAATGAACTTGTAGTTCTACAAAAGGAGTGGCTGTATAATTTAAAGGCGTCGAGGTTGATGCTTGGTTACGATCTTCCCGGTCTGCGGAATAAACATTGAAGTTTTTAGTAAAAAATAAATATTTGAAAGAAATAATAGTTTATTCATGTTACAAAAAGTTATCTTTGACACTTTGTTACTAGCAAATTATTATATTACTAAGCGTACTTGCAACTGTAAAAACTGAGTTACAAGCCTTGTGGTGATTCTTTCAATATAACTCTCGAAATTATATTTGCTGCAAATAAGACAATATCGCTGGATGGACCAACGACTTTAAAAAAGTATCTGGGATAGACTGGGTGTGGTAGACGGACGACAAGAGTGTTGTGGCGCAGCCTGGAGACTCTTTTGTCCAGCTATGAACTGCAATAGGCTGAGATAATTGAAGACTATTTCGTGAAAATAATTATGAAGATTTGCAGCAAATTTAATTTCGAGTTTTATATTGATTTTTTAATGATTATAATTCAGTAATAATTACACACATACACAAACTCACGCATTCTTCCGAAACTACAGAACGCTACCTGCTACAATCCTTACATACTCCGTTTGCCTTGTTTACATTCATACATCTCAATTTCATTCGGTCATCATTTTAGCATAATCGTCGCAAATTCGATTTCGATCTACCTACAACGTAAAACCACAGATTACTAAATAGTTAATACGTAAGTAAAACAGCGCTGTGTCAGAAAATTTTAATTTTAAATATGTAAGAAAAAAAAAACATTCATGATTCATTCATTCATTATTTCTACATGTTTTTAAATGAAGTATTCATTGATCGTATCATAAACGGATTGCAATTATTAGGCGGGTTGCAGACCAAGAGCTAAGCTAAGTTAGTTTAGCTTAGCTTGCATAGCTGACGCAGTTTTCCATATATATCGCATAGTTTGCGGTCTGCACACAAGTATGGAAAACTGCGTCAGCTATGCGAGCTAAGCTAAACTAACTTAACTTAGCTTTTGGTCTGCAACCCGCCTTAGTGACCCACCAAAGTTCCTTTTTGGACAAAGTTTCGTATTCGTTTTCGGACATTTTCGGCCAAAAATCATGAGTCGGCGAAATTATCGTTTTTGGGCACAAAAGAACCGAAGCTTCGGCCCAAGCCGAAGATCTCTAAATTACCACAAGCAATTCCCTCGCTAGGTGTAAAAAAAATTAACAATATTTCAGAGTACAGAGGAAATATTATTTTCGTTTACGGCTTTGTTTTCGGCCGAAAATAAGACTAAAGCCGAAGCTACTTTTTCGCTTTTGTTCCCGGTTGAAAATCCAATTACGGTCGGACACTAGTAATTATGTAGTTCGTACCTGGTGGGTGAGTTTTTGGTGTTATCACAGATATATCATCGTCTATCATCTCAACATCATGTGTGTCGTTATCATGTATTGACGCGCCAGGCGCGTCCTGTGGCATCACTCGGTTGATGGCTGCCTGTAACGAACATAAAGTGAGAGTGAGTGATATGGCATCGAATTTTATTCCGATCCAGCCCATTCCTTGCCTCTTCCAGGGACGCTCTAAGCTGAGGGCCGTACCCCACAAGGGATGCCCTTAGCGTATAGTTGCTTAGTTGGTGTGGCGTTGCACCATTCCTGTGATTGGTGTAGCGACTTATCGCACGCAAGTCCAATGCGAACTCTGTTGGGTTTGCGTAAGCTCAGCACACCCTAGTGTTCCCTGGTGTTGGGTTGTTCGTATTTTTTATTTTAAAAAGAAAGAAATAATGGTTTTAAAAATTCAAAACAAAAGCCTTAGAACCGCTCCGAACAGAGCAAAGTTGACGCAACCGCTGCTTTTACTAACATAAAGCCTGACGTTGTTAAGGACTTTCATCGGCTTCATAATTGCGTAACACACTATTAATCACAATCTGAATCATTTTGAAAGATCTAGATAATCCATTGCTTCATATGTTCGAAAAATTTGTCTGCTTAACAACGTAAATAACGCAATGAATGTTTTTGAATTGTCAAAATTACCGCTCTGGTTGCCTTCAGTTTATTATTGTGAAACAGTTTTACCCTTTGCAATATCAATTGTAAATACAGGATGATAATTTCAATTTCAAATTATCACCTTCTATACATTACATCTGTAGTTCTGTACATTTACAGTATGGTAATAACATGTTACCATAATCAATTCCATATATGAATTGCATGGAAAACATCGTTTTTACATTCTACAAGTTTTTATTGAATGTCATTGATAGAGTGAAACAAGTACTTGTAAAGGTGTCTTCACACAGCGGGCGGGGCGCGGCGTGACGTGACGGCGACGCGACGCTGAGTAGTTGTAATTTACTAGATATACAGAACCGTCGCGCCACGCCGCCGCACAGTGTACAAAAGTGGACAGTCCAGCCACAGCTCAATTTTCGTCTGATTTCAATTAAAAAAAAATCGAAATACTCGGAAGGATGCCTATTATCATATGCGACTGCGATATTATTAAATTTCCACTCCCAAATACCCCTACTTGCGAGGGTAAATTGGGATATGGTACATCAAGGTTGAGGTGTATTAGCCTGTTCGTGGTTGAGATATTAACTTTTTTGAAGAGAAGTAGTCGATTGAACTTTTTTACCTCGGATTAGGCGGATGAGCCCGCTTGGGGGTTGGTATTTCAATCTTTATGGGTACTTGACAACTTGGTAATGGCCTACAATCCCGCCTATCAAATAAACCATATCCCAATTTACCCTCGCAAGAAGGGGTATGTGGGAGTGGAAATTTGATAATATCGCACTCGCATATGATAATAAGCATCCTATACACATATTTTTTCAATATTATTTTGTGCTAATGTGGTCAACATAACTGCGGTTGCACATTACAAACACTTTGAGGTATCAAAAATATTATAAAAACTAGATGATGTTGGTGTTTCCTACCTGACTACTCTGAGAAGAAAAGCCGAAATAATCTTAATTTGTTGAAATAAAAATTCTTTAAGTGTTACCTTGTATAATAAGTTCTTATTTGAATACAGGTTACAATTGTTACAGAAAAAAATCCTAGTTGTTATACTAGGTACAAAACAAAGAAATTATTCAATTTTTTCTTTCTTTACTGAAATAGAATCTTATTTCAGTAACAAAAAGTTGAACAAATGAAGAAACCTAGGGAAGAAAAAACAATGAAATGTTATATTTGTATCCAAGAGTTGACTGCCTTTAACTTATTGTTGAAGCCACAAAAAGGTAATGACTAAAAAATTAAACAATACAAATGTAGGTATACAAAGAACAGGTTTTAATTATATGTTACAATACAATAAGTGGTGCGAAAAAGCTGATAATTATAATTGATTGGCTTCACTTATTATGACTAATTGGACCTCAGTATGTAAGTAGGTATAGAACAAAAATCTACTATCATTTCAGAGTTTTGCATATTTTGATATGATGGAACCTAATTTTGTGTTAGTATCAATAATATTTTTCTTTAGAGAAGTCTCTACTCTATTCATACAATTTGATTTTTTGTGTGTTGATCCCTTGCTTTGTTAGATGTAGGTAATTTTGACCTATTTAACATTCATAAAATGTTGTGGAACTGGGTTGGGTTCTACGTTTGGAGCATGAATTTACAGCCACTCCATCAATTAAGTATCCATCTAGCAAACTTGAACTACTAGATTCAGATAGACACACTCAAAAATGAAACAGGATACTTAGCTTATTATAAAAATTGGTTGGAAGGACAAATGTGATGATACTATCAGTGTACCATTATGTTGGTTACCTAGCAGGGGGTGCAAGCATCTGTAACTAAGTCCACTGTAGGTACTAAGTGAGAGCATTTGAGTATTCAATCGATGAGTTTTGAAACAATAAGACACAAATAACCGAAGCAAGTTTAGTAATGTTGAGTCTTGACAGCGTTAAAAGTTTAGTAATGTCGGATCATGACAGCGCTCAATGTTTAATGGACATTGCATCATGTAATCATGGAAATAGTTAAATACTGTTGCTAATCAAAATTTTGAGCTTGAAAATTTACACAGTGACAGGGACATCAACATGCAATCTGTTACTACGGATTGACATTGTTCCGTTCTAAACAAAAATTATTGCTGTTCCAGACATTGAGCATGTAGGTATTGCACTTTTCTATGAAAAAGCAGGCTTTTTTCTTTGATAAGAATCAAAAAAATTGTATGGTCTACAATCATGTGGTCAAGGTTACAGTTTACACAACAATGTCCTTGCTATCCTATATTTCTGAACATGTTATTTAGTAGTTTTTTGAACTTTTAGGCGAAAATATTAGAAGGAAATAGTACTCTTTTAAGTTACCAATACCAAGCTTAAGATGATGTTTTAACTGATAAGTTAAACTAGAGAAATTGGTTTAGCCATAAACTAGAGCAGAGCGGACTGCGAGGTAGTTGCAACTATATCCT
Organism: Aporophyla lueneburgensis; assembly: GCA_932294355.1. Classification (NCBI taxonomy): domain Eukaryota; kingdom Metazoa; phylum Arthropoda; class Insecta; order Lepidoptera; family Noctuidae; genus Aporophyla; species Aporophyla lueneburgensis. The sequence goes on along the minus strand of OW028748.1, from coordinate 8,306,740 downwards.
GGGAACTGTGGCAGAGAACCTTACTCCAAATATTGGGCATTTTGTGCAGATGTTCCTCTGGAAGGTAATTTGCTTTCTTGTCTGGTTGTCTGCTGTACGGAGTGTGTGTTAGTTTAACTCCTTACTTATAAGTACCTATTATTTTACATCAGTACTACTATCATTAAAATATAAGTTGTTTTGTAATACTATGAGAATGTAGATCACTGTTATCCACAATACATGTTTTTTAAATAATGTTATTAATTTAAATAATTATTAGTAATTGAACATTAACATCATAGAGTAGATCTCTATTGAAAATAACACAGTGGCTGTAACATGAGATGACATGCAGATTTTTAGAAGGTCGAAAATACCAAATTTTCCGGTCTTAATTTTAAATTAGAACCATTAAATTAGAATATTACTCAATATGACAGAGGGAGATATGCAAAGTATTCTAATCAATGACACAATTGACATCAGAAAGAATTAAAAATATAAACAAACCCATATATGATCATATACTCCGTATACTTAAAGAAAGTTAGAAACCCTTTGTTTAGAACTAATATTATGCAGTATGATGAATTGCTTAAAACTGAAATCCTATTTAATTTTCTATCATTTAAAATTATAAATGAAAAAGTAGACTACTTACGAGTAAGTCCCAATTTACTTCTTCTAGGTGGTATATAGCTTCTGCAACATCTTCTATGGCTGTTATACCCTAGAATGATTAGTTTTATTAATACAAACGTAGTATTATGTTGCCACAATGACATATACTACGCAACTGAATAACGCAGTAATCACCAACCACAAGGTTTACCTTGTAGCTCAGTAGCTTCAAGGAAGTGAACGACTATGCACAAAGAAAATAAAGGCATAATTTGTAACGTATAACACGTGTCCAAAGTATGATTCACGATCAAAAAGCCTATGCAGCTAAACAAAAGGGACAAAGAAATTTTGAAAAAATCTTTGAAAACTACGATAACACCAGAGCACAAAGAGATAAACGAGAATTAAGAGTCACTGTTGTTATACACTACATAACCTTTTTGAAACACTAAAGAGAGGTGATAGGAAAATTAAGATTTTGCTAACGTATAAAGGCTCTCTTACCTGAAAATTTGCTAGAATTTCCTCTCTATTTTCTGCCATCCTGATAATATTGAGCTCAAAAAATACTATGACATTTGCGATTGCGACAAATCACTCACTCAAACATTGACCGTCGACAAGCGCCAGAACCGACTTATTGCCACATTATAAAAAGAAAATTGACTTTTACCACAGGTTAAAAATAGCGTGAATCAACGAAGTCTACAATCGTTAATTAGATACCATAGAGTTAATTTAGTGACGTATCATTTTGGCAGGTTGAAGGCGGGATATTCAAAAACTGCGACGATTTTGGATTCTCAAGATAGTATATAATCCATGCTCAAGATCATGAAAACCCAAGATCTACATGAACAACAACGGTGGAATAAAAACATAACTTTTGTTGCTTTGTCTCCTGGCTGACGTTCTCTAATTATGTACCTTTCGACAAGTAAGTACAGAAATTGTCAATGCAGGCTGAACTCGAACTGGAATTAGATGTGTTCCTTATAGGACGCCATAGTGCGACCCCTTTAATTCTAGATTTGAGTGTTGCTGAAAATAACTGTTAAATTGAATGGCCATCAATAATATTTTATGGAGTAGCATAGCAAATCTTTCGACATAAACCAGAAAAATAAATAAATGGTTAAATAAATATGTACATACCTGGTTTGCTAGCTGATAATTATGGCAGATCATTTAATTTAATGTTTTGTGTCTCTTAATTTTACCTACTTACAATTGTGTAGAATCAAGTTCTTCTAACTTAACAGACAGCTGTGCTGCTGGGGAGTTTGTTCCGCCACTTCTTCCCAGCTAAAGCACTAGGAAGTGTCGAAGGGCGGGCGTTTTGGGGGGACTGTCTTTTGTAACTTTGACGTTCAAAAAGTGCTGACTCTCAGCCTAGTTTGAATAAATGACTTTTGATTTTGATTTTGACCCATCTACGTAAATGATTTTAAAAATTGTTCAATTGTGTGTTTTGTAACATAGTTTATTAGTTTAAGTTCTTAGCTGTCGCATTAGGGTAAACCCTGTAATGATAGTTTAAGCAGTTATAAATAAATAAATAAAATGTAAATAAATGTAAGAGTTTAACGAATAATGATATCTATCGAAGTATATTCAGATTTCAGGAACTAAGCTAAATGGGAGTTTAAACGTTGCAAAGGGATTACACTATCACATCCAACCGAGAAGGAATACGTCGAATTTAGAATTCACCCTGTACATTAATAAAGTATTCTTAATTCCTCAGGAATTGTCGCATTCTGTGCCATTTCATCTCATCTCTCGTATATTTATCGCATCCTTGGTAAGTACCTATTTTTATTTATTTCATGTACCAAGTCAGTTACTTACCAACGTGGATGATGGTATACAGCTGTAAAAAATGATAACTCATTCAATATGAAACAGTAATACGTTCGTTTGACCCGACATCGTGGCAGTTGAAAAGCGCGTAAGCGGCTCGCGCACGCGCACTTGTACACCCGAGCTTGCGCACAATCCAAACTTTTCGCGGGAAAATACTGTTTCAATAAAACTTATAAAATCGCGGTAAATAAAAATAGGAAATTATTTTTTCACACTTTTTGTTATAAGTTATTTAAAGATATATAGAATAATACTTACTAGTTCTTTTCCCTAATTTTATGTATGCAAACATAAACTATCAGTTTTTTTTTTGTAAAATGTAACTGTCCATAATTACCTAAAAAAAATGCCTCATTTCTTTTTTTTTGTTTAATAATACAAAATAAAATGATGCAATAATATTATATCCAAACAATTTCTTTTATGATTTAACATTTTCTTTGAATCATAGTGGTTTACATTTTTTTAAATGATCTACAAAAAAGTATGGTGTTTCAGCAGACATGGCTTCTTTAGCCATGTGCGCGCGAGCCTTGGCGCTGCTTGGTGTGGTGGTGGTCACACAATCACTCACCATGGATGAAGGTAAGTCCAATGCATACGGGTATAAGAATTATTCATGTAAGAACCATTTAACACGCTCAAAAACCTTTTTAGACTCACTGTGCTATCACAGATGTCATAGTGCACCAATTATTATTTTTATTTATCTCCATAGTCTATTAAAATTGCTCCAAATGTCAATAGATAACTTAAATGACGAGATATTGACCAAAAAAAGATGTAGGTGACAGTAGGTATGGCAGTTGGCTACGACAGTAACTCATTAACAAAAACAAACGTTTTGTAAAAGATTTCATAATCAATGCGTGATGACCTAACGAATAAATGTATCCCACGTTTATTTTAAATATCTAAAATATGAAAATAATACCAGGCTATATTTGTCGCACTGCAAAGCAAAGGTCTCTTCTCGTACAAAGAAGGCACGGGTATTGATCATCACATTAGCTCTAGACGGGTTGGCCATTTTAAGACTTATTATCTATGTTATAATTATGCTTATATAATCTTCTAATGTATAAAAATCAATTGCCGTGCGTTACTCTCGCAAAATCTTGAATGTGGCTCGACCGATCGTGATGAAGCTTAGGTAAGTGACTGTGAGCGCGCCAGAGAGAGTTCAATAATTATAAAGGCACTAATAAGCTATTGCACCGTGTACCGGGCATTATAACTTTAATAAAGTAGGTAAACAAAAAACAACTGAGCAACGTTAATTTGACTTTCAGTTGTATAAAGCAGCACTTACGAAATTTATCTTAATTGTTAAGATAATGAGTTTATTCAAGTCGAATTTGTTGGAATTTTGCTCAATCTGAAAGGGTTAGAGGTCGTTAAGATAGAAAATGTACTAAAAATAAACAATGCGAGTCCGCATCTTATCACTAGGTGTAGGCGTAGGAGGCAGTTGAAGGAATCTGACAACAACTAGTACCTACGTACTCGAAGACTGTAGGCGGTGGCCTAGCTACTTTTTATTGGTTTGCATGCAATTACTCATTACGATGTTTTAATGGATGATTAAACTTTAACATGGCTAGGTAATGTTTTGTTTAAATAGATAATGAACGAGAAAAATAATTTTATATACATATTTTTGTCAGTAGCTACGATTCAAGGATAGTTCATTTTCAGTTTTATCATGCGATCAGTCTTTTAGACTATGAGCAGATGAGATTGTTCTGTTAGCATATGGGGCGCTCTTCCTACCTAGGGTTGCCAGGCGTCCGGATAAAGCCGGACACAGTCAGGCTTTTTAGTTGCATGTCCGGCTGAACTAGATAGTGTCCGGCCTGTCCGGCTTTTGGTAGGCTTTTCAAAATATGATAATTTTTGTCTTCACCCCACCTTGTATTGCTAGCGCAAGAGAGCGAACTAGCACTGTCCTCCCCGCGTTATTACTACTCAATCTTAAAGGAAAATCTGCTTTTAAAATAGCTTTTTAATTAGTTTATGTTACAACGATATTAAAGTGTATTTAATTCATTAGTCTTAAGACTAAACAATTAAAGATGTCCGGCCTTTTTACCCAAGTGTCCGGCTAAACTGGCAGGTCTGTCCGGCTTTTCGGTTTTATGACCTGGCAACCCTATTCCTACCTATCTTTTAGAAGTAATTATTCCGACTGATAGAAAGGTAAGTAATTGCGTAATACCTACACTATCAATAGGAATCGTTTTCATTTTAACAGTTCCACAACATTCATGGCGTTGTTTATGTTGCTAAACAGTCGATTTTGTCGACCATATGAAATTATGGATTAGCAATAATCTTCAAAATAATCAGATTCTGATAAATAATGTGTTACGCAATATGGTGCTGGCCGAAAATGTCCCGCCACTTTTTAATCGGCGAATGCTTTCTGAGATAGTAAGTCGCCCCGCAAGCTTATTCGGGTGCTTTAGCAGCTGGGATTTTTAGTTGTCACCATATGCTTTATGCATATTAGCTTTCATCAATTATGGCTGTTCCTCAGAGTGGGATGAGAATATTGGTTCATATGTAGGATTGATGTTAATATCTATATTTTTGTAAAAGTGGAGTGGAATAGATGGGGTCTGAATTATTTTTAAATTTTCAATTTTTTTACCACTTAGATTCCCATCTTTGACTTGAATCAGTATCGCACCTCTCTACACGGAAACTATAAAGAGAACCACAAGCTTTTTATGCTTAAAAAAATACGGTGCACCCCGGGCACAGAAATACATCAGTCAGAGTAAAGATAAATTGCTATTAGGACAGCCACGATACTATTCTCGGGGTCATTAGCGTTCGGAGAGAAATAGAACGAATGCGTACATAGCAGGGCATAATTAGATGGAACGGAAGTTCAGGCATTTTCTTAGGATGTGAGTTGGAAGTTCAGCGACTGGTATTGCAACAGCTCAGTTCTTTTAGGCTAACAGATTATTTTAATTCATTTGGGTGTTGTGTAGTTTGTTCTTATCCCTATATAGGTGTAGGTTTACTCGTAATTATGTCCGACGGTGTCTTAGTTTTTTTTTGTTTTCTACGAAATTAGTCTTTATATCCCTGCACCCTAATTGCGTAATATAGGACCAATAGCATTCTAAATCATTCAGAAAGATATTGCTAATCCATTGCTTCATGAGTTCGTAAAATCAATAAATATTGTTTTCAACCGACGAAAAAACCGGAGGAGGTTCTCAATTCGACGCGTATATATATTTTTTTTCTTTATGTATGACCACGCATAACTTTTTACATAGTGGTCCGATTGTGACAATTCTTCTTTTATTGGAAAGGGTATACTCCCAAGGTGGTCCCATATAAATATGGAAAACAAAATCGAACCCTAAAACAGGGGATGATTGATTGTTAACTCATAAACTCACTGGTTGTAATGTATAACCACGCATAACTTTATACAGCGTAGTCCGATTTTGATAATTATTTTTTTGTTGGATAGGGTATACCTTGCCAAGTATTATTGGTACATTAAAGTCACAAAAGATCATAAAATAAAAACTTTTTAACAAAAAATTAAACCGCCGAAAAAACTGAAAACCATAAAATAATAAACCTTAAAATTTTGACTCGGCGCTGAAAAATCAATGAAAAAACCGGCCAAGTGCGAGTCGGACTCGCGCACCGAGGGTTCCGTACAAACCTGTAGGTATTTTCGGTTTAAAAATATATATATTTTTTAATTTTTATATTTCAGTTGATTGAATGTAAGGTAAATTGCGGTTTACGATTTATGACGTTTTAAAAAAAAACTACTCACTCGATCTCGTTCAAACCAATTTTCGTTGGTAGTTTATATGGTAATGTACATCATATATTTTTTTTAGTTTTGTCATTCTCTTATTTTAGAAGTTACGGGGGGGGGGACACACATTTTACCACTTTGGAAGTGTCTCTCGCGCAAACTATTCAGTTTAGAAAAAAATGATAATAGAAACCTCATTACCATTTTTGAAGACCCATTCATAGATACCCCACACGTATGGGTTTGATGAAAAAAAACATTTTTGAGTTTCAGTTCTATGTATGGGGAACCCCAAAATTTATTGTTTTTTTTCTATTTTAGTGTAAAAATCTTAATGCGGTTCACAGAATACACCTACTTACCAAGTTTCAACAGCATAGCTCTTATAGTTTCGGAATAAAATGGCTGTGACATACGGACGGACAGACAGACAGACAGACAGACAGACAGACAGACAGACAGACAGACAGACAGACAGACATGACGAATCTATAAGGGTTCCGTTTTTTGCCATTTGGCAACGGAACCCTAAAAAGATCACTCAAATTTTAAGGTTTATTATTTTATGGTTTTCAGTTTTTTCGGCGGTTTAATTTTTTGTTAAAAAGTTTTTAACACCCTTGCTCCTAAAGCTGATGTAATTCCACCGGTTTTAAATATGTAAAGCGGGTCATGAAAAACGCGTGTGTTACCAAAGCAAATAGTTAAGTTATAGTCCATACAAATTCCATAACAGTATTATTTGCCATTTCAAATATGGAACTGATCGCCGCCGCACGACTTCAGCTAGCAGAATAACAACAGCGCGCTGCTCGCGCGCTGTTGTTATTCAAATTTCGAACTAATCACCGCGCGGTGCCATGCGCCAGTCAGTAGGCAGCGCTGGCGCGCTGTTAAAATGGCGGGAAAGCAACAGTGTGCATTCACAGATTGAGTTTCGCACTAATATCTTAATGTAGGTACTATAAACATTGATCTGTCAAAATGAAAGTCAATCCCACTTGTGTGTTACGCAATTATCCGTCTTCTGTTCTTAATTTCACCCTGTCCCGGGCTTTGGCACCCCAATTTGGTTTTATCGTGATAATTTTATGCCCAACCCGACGCTAGCTGGAATAAATATGATATAATTGTCCTGTACCATTTATACTTTAGGGGCTGTCCATTAATCACGTGAGGCCCGAAAGGGGGGAAGCGTCCATAAAAAATTACGAAATATCACAAAGGGGAGGGGGGGAGGTGTAGTAATATATCACGTGTATTTATTTTTTTAATAAATTAGATAAATGACTTTATTTTTGCAAGTAGGTTTGTACAAACACTTTACACGTCATTCAATTTTTTTTTTTAAGCTAGATGAGGTCGGCATTTCCTATCTGACTACTCTGAGAAGAAACGCCGAAACAATCTCAGAGGTCACAGTCTCTTTTAAAGTCCAGACATAATCTTGATCAGATCATGTGAAGACCATGTGGATTGGTGTCTGAAGTGGTATTTTAAGGAAAGAACACACAGCTTGAGTGGACCTGTCCAATCAGTGCACGCATTTGTTAGATAGACAATAATACTTATACCTGTATTTTATAAATATAAAAAAAAATAGATTCTTTGTAGGTACTAAAAAATACACGTGATATGGCGGGGGGGGGGGGGGGGGCGTAGTCTTAAACCGCACCATGTATCACCAAGGGGGAGGGGGGTTTCAAAAATGGTAAAAAAAACATCACGTGATTAATGGACGGCCACTTAGTAGGTACTTATAAAGTCGATTTTCATGTCATGTGTTTATTACCGTATTGTTCTTTTAAACTACGCAGCCGATTTTGATACACTTTTCTTTATTTGATTCCGAAAGGTTTATGTGTAGGTATAATAATAGTACAATTTAAACTACCGCATTATCAGGAAATGTTGATGTTTGGGCAAGTCTTAAAACCGTGCGTAGTTGGGGCGGGTGGCTAGTGGCCCACGTACCCACGGACGTAATAAAGTCGCGGCGGATTTTTTTCGCGCCAGGGACTGCTAATAAGATATCCGTAGGAAAACCAAGGTAACCGACATAGCCCGAAGAATTGCCAAACTTAAGTGGCAGTGGGCAGGGCACATTGCTCGCAGAACAGATGGTCGATGGGGTCGGAAGGTTCTGGAGTGGCGATCGCGTACTGGAAGACGTAGCGTTGGAAGGCCTCCCACAAGATGGACCAATGACCTGGTGAAAGCCGCAGGAATACGTTGGATGCGAGAAGCACAGAACAGGTCGAAGTGGTGATGCTTGGGGGAGACCTATGTCCAGCAGTGGACGTCTTTCGGCTGAAATGATGATGATGATGACTGCTTAGCGCCGAGAGTAGAAAATCGAACACTATGTTTTTACGACGCGTTGCCCCGCTGAGACTCACCCACGCTTCACTTTGTTGGATTCTAAATGCTCGTATCAACACCGAAGGTTGATATTACAGTGCATGAAAAAAGCCCGTCACGATTTTATTACGTCGATGTGGACGTTAACTACCTCTAAGCGTGTAGCTCATATAGTAACAAACCTTCCTCTATATCAGCATGATAATTAAGGTACTAAAAGTACCCCTAGTCCCTAAAGCTCCTAGTGTCACGTTATTATGATAGACAAAGCCACCGAATTTACCCGGCGAGGTAAACAAACCGTCTCGTAATCTATTTGTCCCGGGGTCGCGTGATTGTTCGAAAGAGATACCGTGACCCTGGCACATGGGCAACTGATGGAACACGGGTGGGTTTTAGTCAGTAAAAGTCTGACACGCCCTCCCGCTCCGCCCAGAGCGGGAGAAGTCATTAGATGATTTCCCATCCTGAAAAAAAAAAAAAAAAAAAAAAAAAAAACGCTTAGTCGAGGCTGCGTCGAGTGACCTCAGGATTAAATGATATTAACATGGACGAATATTAGTCTGTTGTAGGAGAAATACGTACAAAGCAAAATGTTCCTATGTGTGGTCCTTTTGTTTTAATCTTGGAAGAGCTACTTTGGTGAGATGCAAATCATCGGTTCATATACAGCTGGTATCTACGATTCTTATAATTTAGTAGCTAACCGATTTTATATTGATAAGCATTATCTTGCCCATATTCAAGATTGTTTGAGTCGAATAATCTTCCATATTTCTACCAGTACCTACCTAGTCAGCATTCTTGAACCTACTTGTATCTGCTTCTTTCGTATACCTTTGCTCATCGCTACGAGTAATAGGTATTATCCGCATTCTCTGGCATCACATACCCAAAACCCCTATAACAGCTATCGCAAAGAATCGTTTTTAAACTTTATTTCCCATATACATGATTATTCCGTCACTTTTATACAAACTTCATGTCACTTACGGCCCTTAAATTCACCAGCATCCATATAATTATAAAGTTGTACAAAATTATATTTTGAGTCTGAATAAAGCAGAGGCATCACAATTACCAGGTCAAGAACATATGGTAGCCCATATAGGGAGCATAATACTGGTTTCATACAATGCTCAAGCGCATCATTATGTTTACAATCTTGTGGTTACGACGATATTGTTGTGGATGTCGTAATTCAGCTGTGAGTCAAAATTACTGGAATTTGTTTACTGTTAAGGAAAAAGAGGACATTTTTCATATTACCTGGACATAACCTCATATATAATTTACCTATTGTCATATATTTCATCATATTTCTTTCCGGTTCTGCCCTAGGTATGTATAGTAAATTATCGGTGTTTCTGCTATACTTATACCTCGATTCACACGAATTTACTTGCCCGAATCGACGAATCGACATTTTAAAATACTGTATAATTTTGTATTGGCGACTTGGACGAAGTAAATTTATTTGTGGGCAACTCGTTCGACTAATACCTACGAGGGCGGCACTGAAAATTTCAGGAATCGAGGAAGTGACACAACATTACTATTTAAAAATGTATTCATTGCTTTTCGAAGTAAGTATTCTCCGCGAAATTTGACACATTTATCCATACGATGGAACCAATCATTGAAGCAACCATTCCATTCGGAAGTTGGGGTCTTCAAAATGGCCGTTTTGTAGGCGTCCACAGCTTCTTCAGGTGATGAAAATCTCTGACCACGCAATTTATTCTTTATTTTAGGGAAAGTATAGAAATCATTAGGGCTTAGGTCTGGACTGTACGGTGGATGGTCTAATAATTCTATGTTTTCTTGCTCTAAAAACTCGTTTGTTCTGTGCGCGGTGTGAGAACTCGCTTTGTCGTGATGGAGGATGATGCGGCGGTTGCGGTTCTCTTTACGGAGTTCAGAAACGACCTGTGGCAAACAAATGCTAGCATACCATTCTGCATTAACCGTTCTTTGTCCCTCAAGAGGAATAGTCGCAACATGGCCGGTTTTGGAGGCAAACGTGGCCACCATTTTTTTTGCAACACTTCGTGAACGAACAATTTTTGTTGGCTTTAACTCATTTTCGAACACCCAAACTCGTGACTGGTTTTTTGCTTCGGGTTCGTACGCGTATATCCAGGATTCGTCACCTAATATGATGTTGTATACAGCATTTGAGGACCCTGCGTGGAATCTTTCGAGAGTTCTGACGCACCAAGTAGCGCGAGCCCCTTTTTAGGGTTCCGTTGCCAAATGGCAAAAAACGGAACCCATAGAAATAGATTCGTCATGTCTGTCTGTCTGTCTGTCCGTCCGTCCGTATGTCACAGCCACTTTTTTCCGAAACTATAAGAGCTATGCTGTTGAAACTTGGTAAGTAGATGTATTCTGTGAACCGCATTAAGATTTTCACACTAAAATATAAAAAAAAACAATAAATTTTGGGGTTCCCCATACTTAGAACTGAAACTCAATTTTTTTTTTCATCATACCCATACGTGTGGGGTATCTATGAATAGGTCTTCAAAAATGGTAATGAGGTTTCTATTATCATTTTTTTCTAAACTTAATAGTTTGCGCGAGAGACACTTCCAAAGTGGTAAAATGTGTGTCCCCCCCCCGTAACTTCTAAAATAAGAGAATGATAAAACTAAAAAAAATATATGATGTACATTACCATGTAAACTACCACCGAAAATTGGTTTGAACGAGATCGAGTGAGTAGTTTTTTTTTAAAACGTCGTAAATCGTAAACCGCAATTTACCTTACATTCAATCAACTGTATAAAATTAAAAAAAAAAACATTTATTTTTAAACCGAGAATACCTACAGGTTTGTACGGAACCCTCGGTGCGCGAGTCCGACTCGCACTTGGCCGGTTTTTTCTGAGTTTCGCGGTATGTTATATGTCGATCTTCCTCAATCAGCTCACGCACAGCATCAACGTTTTCTTGGGAGACTGCAGTTTTTGGACGACCTTGACGGAGATCATCACTGAGCTTGACACGTCCACGTTGAAATTCAGCAAACCAGCGATAAATTGAGGTTTTGGATGGGGCTTCATCAACAAATGCAGAAATCATCCGGTCAACAACGAGAATCATCAAAATCCGGACCGAGAATCTTTTTTTAAATAAATAAATGGTATTCTATTTTTAAAACCAAGGAGTTTTCAATTAAAAAGATTTTAATATGACAGGAACAGTGGAAGTATTCCATTCCCAATACTTTTAGTGCAGCCTATGTAAGCCTTCCCCTTATACGTTTTCATAAAATACGGATTTCGGTACGATCACATTTCTGTCAAAAATTCTAGTTCTCAAAAAGTGAAAAACAGAGACTTGATATTAACTCTACGTAGTACAAAGTCGCTCCCCGCGTCAGTAAACTTAAACCTCTTAAACTACGCAACGGATTTTAATGCGGTTTTCATCAGTAGACATACCTAGGTGATTACCGAAGAAGATGATGGCACCCAAAAGAATAAAAATGGGTTTGTTTACGCGCAGTCAAACATTTTCACGTATTATATAAGGTGTGCTTGTGTCCTGGATGTATCTATCCAATCACTAATCAACACTTGCATTTTGTGACTCGACTAATGGAGACATATTGTTCTACTCTAGTGAGTGGAAATAGCTTGTTATCATTTGAACACCGTTGCTATTTTTATACTGAGTGTTGCATTTATGCGTAGTTGTTGTCCGAAACTCCGAATATATTATTTCATAGCAATCATCGCTTATACGTTCTAAATAAGTCTCAAAGAAAGAAGAGAGTGTAGATAAATGGAGCTGCGTTTTTTTAAAGATGCCTGAGTTGTTACACAATTCTTATCATTCATTTACTGTCTTTTTAACAGCCTCATCTTCATTATCCTCACAATTCCTATTACTTACAATGGGCCTCATAAGAAGGCTGAAAGTCACTCAAAGGGCAATGGAGAAGGCTATGCTTGGATCCCTACGCGATCGAATTAGAAATAGAGAGATCCGTAGGAAAACCAAGGTAACCGACATAGCCCGAAGAATTGCCAAACTTAAGTGGCCGTGGGCAGGGCATATTGCTCGCAGAACAGATGGCCGATGGAGTCGGAAGGTTCTGGAGTGGCGACCGCGTACTGGAAGACGTAACGCTGAAAGGCCTCCCACAAGATGGACCGAAGACCTGGTGAATGCTGCAGGAATATATTGGATGCGAGAAGCACAGAACCTGTCGAAGTGGTGGTGCTTGGGGGAGGCCTATGTCCAGCAGTGGACGTCTTTCAGCTGATGATGATCTTCATCATAATAAGCTTATAATGTGTCCACTGCTGGAACACAGGCCTCCTCTCGGTGAAAAGGAGTGGCCCGTGATCCACCATGCGGTTCATGTGTTAGTTGTCACATGTCTTCGAATGTTTGGTTCTAGGACATGCTAATGTCGTTTATTTCCACCGTTTTGAGAGCAATGGTGATGAAATAATGTTCACAAAGTAAAGTGGCGGTCTGGGTTCAATCATATGAATAACTCTTACGTCGCAGCTACCACTGCGCTACCACTGCTCTCATAGCCCAACAGATAATATACGCATTAAATGGTGGGTACTGCCGCAAAGTAAATCCACACTATCCTCACTTCCACACTATAATATAATAATTTAATATTTAATAATAATAATATAATAATCCACACTTCCACACTAATATTATAAATGCAAAAGTAACTGTCTGTCTGTCTGTCTCGCTTTGCTGCTATAACTACTGAACCGATTTTAATGAAATTTGGTACACAGATAGTTTAGAGCCTGAGAAAGGACATAGGCTACTTTTTATCCCGGTAGTATGTTCCCGCGGGATAATTTCCGACCTCCACGCGGGCGAAGCCGCTGGCAAAAGCTAGTATAAAATACAGCTCTTTCTCTACCTAGTATATTATGCTCATTTCATACCAAAATTAAATCCCATCTAACGACACGAGGACGAATAGAGTGGCTATCTAGCCAATCAATCATCATCAGTACTTATTCTACTTTAAGACTTTATTAAAATTACTTAAATGTAACTCGTTAAGTAAGAAAATGTCAAAAGTTAAAGAAGACGGACGGAAGTTTAATATAAAATGAGTTTTATGTGACAGATGGACTGGCGGAAATCATGATGAGTTTCTAAGACTTCAAAAGCTTCCTATTTCAAAGAGATATTATAAACCTTATAACCTAATTAAAATATCCTAACCCTGTTTTTGTTGCTAAATATTTACGAGGTAAAATGCGAGGGTAAATGGTCTATATCTATCTTTACAAAGGTGATCAAATCGTTTCTTATATACATTCAAAATTAGGTTCAAAGCATATTTATGTCTCCAAAGATTTGATGTTCGTTTACATTGTAAATTAATATTAATAAGCTTGGCTTAGGTAAAATAAGGAATTTTCTAGATATTTTCTTCGACGAGAAATAATATAATATTCTTTGATGGCGCGGGAGGTATTATCGTCTAAGCCCCATCAAACCGATGCTCTTTTCTGTCTGCAATATATCAAGTTAATTTTGCTTGTAAATAATTAAATTATGAAATTAATTTCGGCGCTGAGATGATAATACTACCACTACAGTTCATTATTTTTATGTGAAATTAAATTAGAAATTCGTTAAAGGTGCTCATTTTTGGTCTCGCCGTATTAGTTAACATCAAACCGCGCCTTTAGTTTGTACCGCAGCTACTTCTAAAATAAGTAATATATTTTTGGTGTACTAAGAAATATTGACTTCTAATCTTTTTGTGTTGACCTTTTCACTAGAAAATATTTTCACTTGTTTATATTCACTTGTTTATATTCACTTGTTTATATGTATAAATCGATGGTCCCTATTAACAATGTCGGTTCCGCAAAAAGACTACTGTTCAGTAGAGCAGTTCAAAGTATGTTTTGGCCATAAATAAAACGTTTATAAGACTGTGGATGTTCAAATTTACACTGATCGTTTTATGTATTGTTAAAAAAGTGAATATTGGTAAAAATGTATAACCGACATTGTTAATAGGGACTATCGATATTTTCGTATAGAGTAGCAGTAGATCCCCACCGTATTTTATGATTCATACACCATTTTCTTAGAATTCTATGAACGGAAAGTCAACACAGGTATATTTTCTTTAGTCGACGTTCAGATGGAAATACCTCGCGCCCTCGATTTTCAACTCTCGGTGTTGAACCGAACATTGAGAATCCAACAGAGTGCAGCGCGGGTGACTCTAATTGCGTCGAAAAAACAAAACGTTCGATTTGAGCTTATATCGATGAGAACATGGGCTTGTATCGATGAGAAACCCAAGAATACCTAACTTACACGTGGATCTAGAACTTTTATGATAATTGGATTGCATATTTGATTCCCAATATCAGCTCACCCAAATTCAACTACAAAACGCTTCAGACGGCAACACATCTGGCGGGTACATTACACATAATTTATTAAGCTCCATATTTGTTTACCAAGCCACATGAACTAACTTACGAAATGTTAACAGTATGGCGTTCTATGTGAACTAGCATTTGATTATGGTCACAGATGTATGATCTAATGGTTTTATCAATTAATAAAAGAGCTTGCTGATTTAATTAAAATAAATCTGTTGCTATGGGTCGCCCAGATAACTTTGGTAAATTATGACCGTCGAGTAGACTTGCAAGACTAGATCACAAATCTTCTTGTCGTCAATTCCTGCTCAAGTGTTTTTTCAACTTTCGCGGCTAATAGTCTCACGAGTCATGAGTTCTTGGGTTCTTTTGAGTCATTGTGAGTCCTTTGAGCTTGTAGATCTGAACTGAGTCCTGAGCTGTCTCTTTGGTGTATTATGCTATCATTTAATGTATTTGATGTATGCAGTTATAAAATTCGTTAAATTTTCAAATTACATGGGTTCGAACGGGTTTCTCATATAAAATTATAAGTAACATGCGTTTATTTAATCGATGATTAAGTTATATTATATAGTAAAGAGCCTTCTTGTCGTTATACAAAATCTGGCGATCACCATTTACTATCTTACGTTTTTCATGCATCCACTTCAATTTCGCGTATATATTTTTCATTTGTCGATGACAAAAAGTACTTCAAGATATTGTTGTACTTTCTGTCCACAGACAGATTTTTTTCCAAAGATATTCACGGGAGCAGACATGTAAAGTGAACACAAAATTTTCCTGAATATTTTCATGAAACTATTTCTTGTAACTGTAAGTCCCAACTACTTAATTGTAAGTCCCAACTTACAATTTATTCTTCTCGAAATATTTGAAATATTGAACCGACGACTGTTCCTACAAGTTTAATATCTGCGAAAATTCAACGACCGAAATATTGAGGTCTCCTAAAGGGAATTTGTAAGCAGCTTGTTGCATAATTTGGTCCTTTTTTACATGAAAAAGATTTGTTTACCTCTGGTCCTGGGGTACGTAAACATTGTGTCCAAACACGAGACTTATTTGAGCTTACGATGTCACTTCACAAAATATTTTATATGTATATATTTTGGAAGCCGACCCCAACATACTTGGGAAAAGGCTAGGCAGATAATGATATTTTGACATCACACTTGACTCAAAAGCTCTTATATAATTAGTAATTTTGTCTTCTAAGCCAATGATTTTAAACGGTGAACTTAGTCAAATTTTCAAAAGTTAAAATATAAGTAAAGAAATGTGAGTTTACTAAAGTGATCACATGCTTCATTATGTCAAACGGAAAAATATAACATCTATGTTTATTTTTTATTGATTTTTTAAAGGTTCCAGTCGTCCAATTGAGGATGCATTATTGATATTTCATCATCATCATCATTTCAGCCAAAAGACGTCCACTGCTGGACATAGGCGTCCCCCAAGCTCCGCCACTTCGGCCGGTTTTGTGCTTCCCGCATCCAGCGGATTCCTGCGGCCTTCACAAGGTCATCGGTCCACCTTGTGGATTAATTATCTTATTGATATTTACTTTGTGGCATCTATTCTGGCAATTACTCATCAAAGCAATGTCACGCAAAATCCGACATCGCGCAAGCAGAGTGTACCGCACAAGTAGCATAATTATATACTTCATCCCAATATCAATCGCCACGATCACCCTGTTCCTCATACCTCCTAGCTGTATAAATCTCGAACATGCAATATTTGTATCGGTATTGAAGAGTAATTGCGATTCCACTGAAAGTCAATTTAATCTTACCGAAGCTAATGAATGAACGACGTTGTCTAGCCCTTCAGAAAATGGTGTTTGTCTAGGAATCTAGGAAACTTGAGTCAACACTGGACAATGACCTAATATAATTGGTGATTAATTCTGTGATGATCTAATATTATTCTAATAAAGCTGTCAGTATTCTAGTCATGTCTAAGTACCGTTAGCAGCTTACTAAGAAATTATTTATTACCGCTAGGTCGATTCCCGTTATTTGTCATTTTTGGAAACATGGAAAAAGGAAGTAAGACGCTTTTTAACCGATCCGAAAACGTTACTTCATAAGTTGACTTATTTACGATAGGTAAAAACATATCTTTTGACCAAATACGTATTTATGTTCGCTAATAAAATGCAGTAGTGAGCACGAGCAGGTTGCAACAATGATCTCATCGACGCGGTTAGTTACGAGCCTGCGCCTACGCTTGTCGTCGGGAATTGGGTCCTACAAGTTTAATTATATAGCCTAAGAGTTATTGTTCCTTGAATTATTGATGAGGTGGAAAATTTGTTTCTAGATAATTTAATATGTCTTGTATTTAATTACTTCTGTGGATTATTGGTCCTTTCTTGGGGTTATATTCCGCCAAGTTTTTATAGTCTTTTAAATGATGAGTGGGTATTTGCCTTTGCCCTTATGCGGCAAGCACAAGCGTTTCTCCTATACTTGAAAGGAAGTGGAGCAGACGTTGAACGCTTGCACGTGGCGTAACCATTTCCTCAGTTACTGCCCCACGTCACAATGCCAATGCGACAGTAATCCGATGATGCCCCCTGTATATCTACTTAGGGATATCTGAATCAAACCTTCAAGAGCGTCGTATATGTGAACCTAACCATTTGTAATAATTACGCTAGTGCATAAGTTGTGAAGGTTAATACTGAGGAATTTCACAGTATCAGCCCGGAGTCTGGATTTGTCGCCCGGTTGTTGGCAATAGGGTCGACCTCTGTTACATAGGACTTAAACATAACAGGCGAAATGTGGGAGTACTTTTATAGATACACCTCGGCCTTATCATTCGGGCTTTATTGCCGTTGTGTTTATGATATGTTTTAATACCGAAGGGTTTACTTATCTTATAAAAGCTTAAAATATAACAATTGAAATCTGCTTTGATCAGGAGCCATGGAACTACTCTAGATACGGAAATCCAAATACCAAATTGAGGCTAAATGAACTTGTAATACTCGTTAAGAATGACATCATAATTGAATTAGGTATTTTAGCACTTAATTAATGTATCATGCATACAATGAACTGTTATGAAATTGGAATATGAAATCATCTAGGTTGCCATGTGGGAGGCAAATTATGATTGGTACGTGATATAGATCGTTAATTTTCGGAGCTTCATAAAAATGATCGAGTAGTTTTTAGATACGTACTTAATGACCCGGCTCGAAGGATCAAATTTTCTTCAAACACCGGTTTAACTTAACGTTGATGAATTAAAGAGTTTTAGTGTTTAGGAATAAAAAGTTCAGCATAATGCTGACCTACGAGTACATTTATCAAAATCAGTCAGTAAAAAAAGTAGTTTAGGAACTTGAGTTATTTAAATTCTACAATTAATTCGTTAGAGTTAGTTTAAATGAATCAAATTGCATGATGTATTATGCACTGTAGAAAACAGTCAATGTATTAAGTAACTTCGACGTAATAACTTACGTATCCTCCCCATTTTAATACTCTCTGCTAATTTCCACAATTTTTATATTAAAAATACATTTTTACTTCGGAACAGCCGATACAATCTGTTATTATAATTTCTTCGGAACTTCAAAATGCCGTGGAAGGCCTCCGAAGATATTAAAGAAAATAATGTTAATAAGAAATTTTAATCTCGGGGATCGCTTGATCGAATTTTCGTTTCCGCCTTGAATCTCGTTCGTTAGAAATTCGGGCAGTCTTATAATTTGAATTCCATTGTATCAAGATTTTCTTCTGACCGTTCTTATTTATTTATTTAACAGTTTATGTACACACACATAAACAGACGAAAGAAAGGAAAAAAAAAGCGTACAAAGTGATTCGGCTTCTGACAATTGTGTCTCGACATTCTTGGCGCTAAAAGGAATTCTGCTAACAAAAACTAGGCCTATTCAGCATTTTTATTGGCTGTTAAGAACGTATTTTTAAATACCCATTTATATAAAAAAACATATAATAAATTTAAGTCGCTGTTCGTGTTTGCCTATGTGATAGTATTCTTCTAAAGTAGGATTTTGATGCGTGTTTTACCACCATTTAGAGTATGCAGTCCGGACGGTTTATAAGAATGTACATTAATATTAAACTTACATATTGTACAAAAATCTTGACCTTTTGTCAAGTCCTAAATTCAAATTTATTTATTTAGCTTAAACAAGGTTCTTAGTTCTTTCTTAGTTCTTAATAGTGGTAATTTAAGATATAAAATTGGCACTAACAGAAGACTGACAGATTAACCCAAACTAGGCACAGTCTGTATCTTAGTGACCCAAATACTACACAAATCCGGGCACAGCAGGGTCGGGTTGCTAGTACCTCATAAAAATCAACCCAAATGTACCAGGAACCGGTATGAACAGCTGATTATGCATCCGCCAAGCTTCGTTACTGTATTAGGCAAGGCGGACCCTAACACTACCCACGCACCGGTTTGATAGCCTAATTTGTGCCGCCTTCATTGCCCATGAGCCTTGTGACAAATATACGAGCAATACCTTTGTACAGCATGTGGTTATGTAAAGAGATTTCCTGTTAAAAAAACAAATGCTTATGGAAATGATATCATTAATTAAATGCAGTCAGACTAGACTGGCAATTAACTATGATCCACATAGAGAAAATGGTCAAATACATGATTGTGAATGTAGACATAGTATGCGTTTTTGGGTGTGAAGGAATCTCAATTGCTAATCATTTGGACCATTGTGTGCGCTGATATGATTTGAATCTATACCTCATTCACAACCACCGATTACCATAGTAGTCATCTGCGTACATATGACGCCTATATGTATTCCATTTTGCCGCAATAAGGTATATATTTATTCATTTTTATATAGGCTTACCAACTTAACACATACACAGATCTTTGTCATAATTATAGATCTCGAATAGAAAAGCACGGCACTATTCATTGGCGGCCTTGCACATTATATTGGGTTGGCAACTAAATACTGACTCACTTTTGAATGAAACAAATATTAATTTTGGTATTTTTTATTCAAAACTACAATTTGACAATATAATCACCGTGTAAATCTATAACTTGTTTCCATCTATCTAGCAGAGACTGAATGCCTTGCTTGCAGAAATCAGCGGGCTGCTGTTTAAAAAAGTTGTCAAATGCATTTTTCACCTCGGTGAAATCATTAAAGCACTGTCCACGCAGCAATTTTTTTAGAGAGCGAAATAGATGTTAATCTGTAATAGCTAAATCTGGAGAATACGGCGGGTGTGGAACTGTAGTCCAACCTAACTCCTGCAATTGCTGACTTGTGGCGGAAGCAATTCGAGGATTATCGCATTATCGTGGAGCAAGTAGATATTAACGTCGCCTTTTTTTTCTGTATAGCAGTCGCTAACTTGCGAAGCTGTTTAACATAGACATCGGCGCTGATTGTTTGTCCATCAAGGAGTAATTCATAATAAATCATACAACAACATATCATCATCTATTTCGACTGGTCGACCTGAACGTACTCGGTCCTCTACTCCTGTATCGCTGGATCGAAAGCGACGAAACCATCGACTTACAGTTGACTGTGTGACTGTGCCCCCTCCAAGTGCATTGTTGATGTTCGCACTCACTTGTCTCGTACTAGAGCTACGTTTGAACTCGCAAAATATTATAGCTCAAATAGCGTGCTTGTCCATTGTTACGAATTAATTTCTACAGACGCGTCCTAGCTGCCTTTTATATAATCAGTAATGAAGCTTCTGGAATATTTTAGACGTATTTGATACTAGCTTCTGCCCGCGACTTCGTTTGCGTTAAATTTTTTGTTCCCCCGACCCTTCCCGTCGCATCGAATCACTTACCCGTGCGATTTTCCCCGTTTTTGCAACATTTTTCATTACTGCTCCGCTCCTTTTAGTTATAGCGTGATGTTATATAGCCTATAGCCTTCCTCGATAAATAGGCTATCCAACACAAAAAGATTTTTTCAATTCGGACCAGTAGTTCCTGAGATTAGCGCGTTCAATCAAACAAACAAACAAACAAACTCCAGCTTTATAATATTAGTATAGAAAAAGAACGAAACGGTCTAGTTTACTAGACAATTAAATTGAAACACAATTTAATTTGAAAAAAACTTTTTTGTTCAAAGTGGGTCAATATTTAGTTGCCAACCCAATACAAAAGAAAATATATTTTTATAAACAAACATAACAAAACATCACGCATTTTTTTCCGTAGGGTTCGGCAAAGACCGACCAGTTATGTTTAAGCTTACATTCACACTGGACGTATTAAAATCGGGTGGGGATATTTTTTGCGCACTGTATCTTCAACCCACTGCTTAGCTCCGAGACTTGAAAATCGTAAAATATGTTCTCTCGACACGTTGTCACTCACTCTGTTGCTCGGTTCAACACCGAGAGTTGAAAATCCAGTGCTAGATTTTATTACGTCCGCGTGAGCGTCGAACAAGTCTGGAGGCAAAGGTCCTCGCGCACATGTGGGAGTGGCGCGAGGAGGCGAAACGCCGGGGCGAAACTCCGCTGCCGCGACAAATCGCGGCACGGCGGACAGAGCTCCGGTGTGATCTCATGGCGACATGGCGGGTACGATTGTCGCAACCCAGTGCTGGGCACGCCACAATTGCGGCGGTAAGTCCCCTCTTTGAGGAGTGGATAGAGAGGCGCCACGGCGTCCTCACCTTCCGCCTGACGCAGGTTCTCACCGGGCATGGGTGCTTCGGTGGGTTCCTGTTCAGGATAAAGCGGGAGGATACGTCCGGGTGTTTCCATTGCGAGGATCATCTGGAGGACACGGTGGAGCATACGGTGGAGGTGTGCCCTGCCTGGGCGGAGCACCGCCGTGTCCTCGTGGAGGCGATCGGCGGCGGCGACCTCTCGCGTCCGGCCCTGGTGCGAGCCATGGTACGGCGCGAGAGGGAATGGGAAGCCGTCACCTCCTTCTGCGAAGCAGTGATGCTTGCGAAGGAGGAGGCGGGGCGCGTGAGGGAGTGGCAGTCTCTGCGCCCTCACGCCCCTAGCCGCCGCAGGAGGAGACGCCCCGGGCGTCGGGAGTCAATTGCGGACTCCCGGCCACCGTAGGCGCGAGCTTGCGGGTGGCGAGCAATGGGTGGCTCGCCGCCCGGTAAGGGCCAGGCTCGGGACGACGGCGCGCAGTGTTCCACGCGCGCCTCAAAGAGATGTCAGCAGCAGTGTAGGGGTCTACTAGGACCGATGCCTGCCGGGGTCGCGTGATTGTTCGAAAGAGATACCGTGACCCTGGCACATGGGCAACTGATGGAACACGGGTGGGTTTTAGTCAGTAAAAGTCTGACACGCCCTCCCGCTCTGCCCAGAGCGGGAGAAGTCATTTGATGATTTCCCAGCCTGAAAAAAAAAAAAAAAAGCGTCGAACAAGTCTTATAGAATAAGAGGGCTCGTCTATTGCCACCAACCAGGCACAAATCTGGGCTGCTACTGAGAAATGCAATTATAACGACTAATAAAGAATAATATATTTTGTTGATTACTTAAAGCTAGGAAAAGGTGGGTATACCTATAACACCAGCACTATAATTGTGTAACCCTATCAATTAGAATCTCAATAAATTTGAAGGATACTGCTAACCCACTGTTTCGTTAGTTCGAAAAAGATATCTGTTCAACAACGTAATAACGCAATGAATGTTGATGAACTTTCTAAAGAAAATCTATTTCTACTGATAGGTAGTTACGCAATTCTCCTGCCGGCGTAGCATGACCAATTGTATATCTATTCTACCAAGAACAAAAAAAGTTCCTCATGTATTTTAATTCTGTAAAAATGTTTCTATCTCATCAGAAAAATAGTCATCATACTTGACAGTACTCTTGTCGACTGAAGAATAGAAACATCTCTTCTTTTCAGTTTTACACAATTTTTCTACGATACAATCTATCATTTTGTCTTCTCTTCCGTCGACAAATTCCGTTTCTAGGCGGTCATGCTACGCGTGCTGCAAGATACACGCTAGCGGGGCGAACACGGCCTCTGTGAGAGGCTTGAGTTACGAATTTTATATCACGGTTTTCGCTCCTAAACTGTGATAAAAATATGTGGCTCAAGGATGTCACACAAGGCTGTGATCGCCCCGTAGGGCTAATAAGAAGCAACGTTGGAACTGCTTAGATAACTACAGTAACAACCTGTCGGTAAACCTTGTTGCTAACGGATGAACTGATAAACACTACCGACGTTGATACTGATAGACGACACTTGACAATCAGTTAAGTTGCCCGCATTAGAATCCTTATACATATCAGCCCGTTAACGATTAAAGTACTTACACTGATTGTTCGTGGCTTATAGTGAGCTAAACAGGACGTAATCTTAGATTTTAAATATATTTTCTTACTTTTTAGTTCGCTACTTAATTCATAGTAATCAGGTTGTTTAACTCACCCTATTGCAGTCCACAGTTGGACATAGGCCTCTTACTAGCTGCGCCACAACAACCTGTTCTCCACCTTCCTCATCCAGTTTGTTCACGCCACCTTATTATGGTTGTCAGTCGATCTAGATGGGGGGCGTCCAACACTACGCTTGCCGATACGCGGGCTCCACTTCAGGACTCGTTTGCTACACCAGCCCGATGGCCAGCTTAGTGCCACTTCAGCTTGCTTACTCCGCTAGCTATATCGGTAACTCCAGTAACCAGGTTGTACAAGAATAGATTGGACGGTGATTCTCAAAGTAGGCATTGCCTGTATGTAAGCAATATTGATAAGCAAGTATCCAGTAGTTGATTAGTCGGTAAAATGCGTGTCTTAAACAGACGTGTTTCCATTCACTTCCATACTTCATGGTGACCCTGCCCCCCCCTTTTTTTTTTTTTTTCAGGATGGGAAATCATCAAATGACTTCTCCCGCTCTGGGCGGAGCGGGAGGGCGTGTCAGACTTTTACTGACTAAAACCCACCCGTGTTCCATCAGTTGCCCATGTGCCAGGGTCACGGTATCTCTTTCGAACAATCACGCGACCCCGGCCCCTGCCCCCCTGGGATCAGTTTTTCAGTACAAGTATATGCTGTACCTAAATGAAAAAAAGAAACATCCTAGCTGTCCACAACACAATATCAGCCATACCATAAACAAGTATTCAAAGGAAAAAAGCAAAATGTCATGGAAACGCATCGGGGTCAGGATCGCGCGGCGCGCTCACCAGGAAGGCCCTACAAGGCGATACGGCTCAACTTTTTTTCTCGTACCGTTACGCCATCGGCTCCTCTGTGACATCACTATGTCGCCACAATTACTAACTGTGATCAGCGGGCAGCTGTAATAGAGTAACGGGAATTTCTTTGATCCTCAAATGGCTTCGTAGGAGTAACTGGGTTTCTTATTTATATTCGCTACATTCACCCCATTCAAGTCTTTGGGCATTGTTTTCGAAGCATACTGTCGCATCCAACAAAGTCATGTTCGCTTTTTAGTGATTCCATCAACTTGATCATGTGTTGATCCATACAATTTACGAGTGTATGTCATTGTTTCTGTTCAAAGCTCTACCTTGTATGCTATAGGCAAATCAAGGCAAGATTTGTATATTTCACAAATACACTTTACCGTCTGTTAGTGTTCGCCGAGTTCGCCTGACACTGTTGTTTTTATGGGTTCAAAATCTATGGCATTCCCTATTATTCACAAACTTTAGTTTTTAGAAGCTGTTTCACGGTAATCATTGTGGATCAAACGGGTAATTGATTTTCTATGTAGGCTTTTGAGCATCATGGAAAGCCGTTAGTGATACTTTTTCTTTTTTTGTTTGCCTTTAATTATTGTGTCCCATTGCTGGGCAAAGATCTCCAATTTTTCCTTCCACCTCTCTTTGTCTTGTGCATTCTACTGTCATTTTGGTCCTGCAAACTTTACCAGATTTTCACACCACCTCCGCCGTGGTCTACCTCGTCGGCGATGTCCTACATAGTTTTACACAAGAAACAATAAATTCCTTGTTGTAACGTTTAAAATAGCACATTCTCCGTTTTATTACGAAGTAAACATTAAAACGTAAACAACATGATCGAATACTTGAACATTGTTGAGAACGGTTTCTGTTTTACTTGTCCATCAATATGTCAAAATGTATGTAGACTCTGATGGATCGTTTATAATATTGAAAACTTACTTTACCTCACTCAACATCATACACTGTTATTTCTGAGATACGAGACCGATGTTATGATAATACTAGCCTCTGCCCGCGACTTCGTCTGTGTGAAATTTCTTCTTCCCCTGATCAAGTCAGTAAAATCGCGTCGCCTGCCCGCGTTTTTACTGCATTTTCGCTTAGCGTTCTTTTTGACTATTGGTCTTATTGCATGAGAGTGATATTAAATGCCTATAGTGATATTAAATGAAATGCCTTCCTCAAGAATTGGGCAATCAAACCAAAAATATTTTTTTCAAATCTGGCTTGAAATGCGCGTTCAAACAAACTCTTCGGCTTTATTATTAGAACAGATTTTCTCTACAGAGGATCAATTTGCGTAAGTGCTAATGCTGATTTTACAATTTCTTTGCCAATGAGGTACTAATAGGACTTTCATATAGCTTCAAGTACATTTCTTCATTGTAGTAAAAAGTCTTGTTAAGGAATTGAATGGTTAAAGACTAAAGGTACTAAGGTACACGATAGCTAAGTCAATAAGTAAGAACCAAGTAAAAACAGTGATCCGTCTTGTGTGAGTCAACGGTTGTGTCATACGGTCCAGAATAACTTTCCTGGGAGCGACCGACAACGACTAGCGTTTTATTGGAACTGCCTATCTTGCTCTTGTTGCTCTTAAAATGCATGTGTTTAATGTTTTGAAGATCCTGCCACTGACGGGGGAATGGCTAACTGACAACTAGATACAATGCCAAGGTTTCAACCAAATAGGAATAATGTCTTTCAAATATTTAACGTTTTAGCCCCGAATCTGGTCAGAGGGAAAACCACTTTATATTTATAAGTATCCTCAAGGGTCGAGGATTAAGATTTCGTTTTAATACAGATTCTGATTTAAATTTCGCTAATGTTAGAAGTTATTCAATTCCGAATTATACGAGCATAGGTAAGTAGTAACCAAAACTAAGATGATTTATGGACTATATTTCGTCACAGTAAGCCAGTGTTTGTATTAATAACTCACCGTTAATCCAGGCCTAGGTGCCAGGTGGTGCTGATTTCCGTTTTCAGCACTTAGGTAATTCTTGTTATTATACCTACACAGCAAATTAGAAAACAAATCCACTTATTTGTAATCTATACTAATATTATAAAGCTGAAGAGTTTGTTTGTTTGTTTGTTTGTTTGTTTGAACGCGCTAATCTCAGGAACTACTGGTCTGAATTGAAACAATCTTTTTGTGTTGGGTAGCCTATTTATCGAGGAAGGCTATAGGCTATATAACATCACGCTATAACTAAGAGGAATGAAAAATGTTGCAAACACGGGGAAAATCGCACGGGTAGGCAATTCGATGCGACGGGAAGTGTCGGGGGAACAATAAATTTAACTAACTAGCCAACCCTGCAATGCACGGTTTCTTCTTTGTAGAACATCGACATTTCTTTATTATAATATGTAATTTAAACATTAATTAACACTAGTGGACACCCAGTGGTTGAAATGGGACCATAATTTCTTTTAAACTTAATGTATTTCTAATTCATTACTATATAAACATATTACCTTTCTCCACTCCTCCATATAAACTATAACCTTACCAAATTTTATACTTATTAATTTTCATAAAAAGGAGTACAAAGTTACGTTCACGTATTAATATATAGACGTGATACACATGAACCTTTCGGAATAAGTCCTCTCAATGATGGTGAAAACCGTCTCAAAATCCGTTACGTAGTTTAGAAGCTTTGAAGGTAGTATTAACTACTAACTTGAAGTCTATAAATCTAAATATGTTCATTGATATCTTGATTCCATGCTTAATTAAGAAATATCGTTTTATACACAGTATTCGATTTAGCAACAATCTCCGGCTATCTCTCAGTTCAATGGGTTGACGAGCTGTTATCGTACGTAACCAAGAATCCAATACAATCTATAGAATAGGTAGTGACTCTTATCTACTGAACTTGTGATCTTTGTGACAATTTCAATGAATTTCTACTTGGATCATTACGTGGGCTGCTTGTGTCGAAAAACTCTATTATTCTGATTCTGCCAATCTTAGTCGCTCGGTTTAAGTAAGATTTCAGATTTGTTATCTTGCTTATATAGAAAACTTTGTTCGCTTTTACAAATTACTTTGCCTAAGAGATTTTTTATCTCGAATAAAAGTCTGCGAATTTATGTGAATTACTAGAATTTTTAATAAAGTTATCGCAAATCTGAAAGTAAGTATTTTAATACTATTTTACATTAATAAAATGAAATGTAGACAATGTAGACATGTAACTTTTGTACTGGGAGGTACAAAAGTTATTTCATAGCAAACCAAGCGAATGAATTAAGTTATTAGTTCTTTCCACTTTTTGTTTTTTAATATAACTTAGCTTCTATGGTTCAAAAGAGTTTATTACCATTTGGTATTATTGAATTGTTTGTTGACAGGCATCGTCATTGTATGTAGGTAGATACTGACAATGGACAACTGCAAGGGTCAAATGTCTTCACATTCCTTTAGTTTACACTCGCTTTTGAAAGTGGCTTTGCCCGTGTGTAGTTCGGAAATTATCCTATGGGAACCTATTACCGACTGCTAGACCTATGCGTGATTCCAGGTTATGAACTGTCTGTGTGGCAAATTTTATCGAAATCCGTTTGGCCCCGCATGATTGAGTAACTAACATCTAAACATACAAAATGTTACATTTATAATATTATTGGGATAGTAGGATTGGAAGTAACGCTATTACATTATACACGACTTAAATTGGAGAAATGTGGGTGTACCTACTATAAATCACGTCTGTCTAATCCATCAGAGAAAAGAAGCTTCATATTATGATGCTAAGTAGAAGTAACACAAAAAACAGACTCAGAAATCATTTATTAAACATTAAGTACAGTGAATTAATCCTTCAATAATAATACAATTTCACGCAGTCAGTGATTCGTGGCACGAAAGCCCATTGGGAGCAAATCTGCTGAAGTAAACGATTCGAACGTTTTCTTGAGAGGTTTTTAATAAGAACAATAAGCATGAGTGCCATTATTTTTAAGAAATAAGTAGGACTACTCTTAAAGCTTGATTTTAGAGCTTTTTCAGCTCGCTGATCTGTGAAACTCACTTCAACCTTGCGTATACGTTTTAAGTCAATTTATTTCACTAAATAGAATGTAATTATTCACTCATACAAGAAAAAACATAATAATAAAGTTAAGTGACAGTTTCTTTTGTTTTAAAAAACTAACATTAATATATAGTGTAATTATTTGGAACATTGTGCTTTTAAAAGTTGGAAGCATGTTGGAAGTGATTTTGTTTCCTTAATTACTTTAGGTATAGAGATGAACCCCACTATATGTCATACGACAGTCTTCTACCGTAGTTTGTTCTCGGACTTAACATTAAATGGTTAGCGTGTCTTGCTTTTGAATTGGCATTATTTTTCTAATTGTTATTTTGTCTGTATGTCTTTATGAATTATCTTACGTACAGGTATATAAATGTTATGTTTAGTGAATGCAAATTTTAAAATTAACCGGTTGAATTAAAAATTACAGAAACATTTACAGAAACAATTAAAAAGCCATTGTGTCCCGTGTGGATCTACAAAGGGTTAAGTTATTTTATTTATTGAGCGCTGATCGTTATGATATTATCTAGAATATTCAAGAAGGTATATTATAATTGATACAACAGATTAAAAAGGCTTCCAAGGACCACCGATTTAGTTATTATTTATTTTAAGTAATGGAGATTCGGGTACAGTTTGGTAGCACTGTCGAGCGATGGTATGACTAAGCTTTACTAGGTCTATTTTTTTTATTATTTCGGCAAACGGAGTTTTCTTACTTCGAGCGGGGACTGGAAAGTATACTATATCGTCATTCCTACTCTCGGACTGCCACAATTACCTATACATTATATTTTCAAGACTTACAAGGCTTTTGTTTATTCTATGCAATACCAAAGAATAATGACTTTACTATCAATTTCTGAAACAACTACATTGTTCCTCCTACTGAATATGTTTCAATTCCCGGGTCGGGTAAATAGGTTTTTACATCTGGGATTTCTCACTAGCAGTCCGAAGTTTGGATTTGTACCCGGGTGATGGCAATAGACTCACCCCGTATTACATAGGAGTTAAATTTAAATGCCAAAATTTGCGTGTATTATAGGTACACCTCTGCAAGCGTGACGTTATGTATGTGTTTGTTCTATGTTAAGTAAATTCCATTAAAAAATATTTCCAGATACAGCAAGCAGCGTTATAGCAGCAGCTGTGAACGCCCGCGATGGTGGTGAGCTGGCCATCCTGGTGCGAGGTCTTCACGGAAGCAGTGCCCGGCGAGAAGAGCTTCTTCATGCCAAGGGAGCTGAGGACGTTGCCATCTCTCTTTATTACAATGGGAAGAACAATAAGGGTGGGTAAGATAGAGCGAGGATATTCGATAACGATCAATAGATAGAGATACGGTCATTTGCATGATGTAGACTGTAAAGAAGCTATAGGCAAACGTTCAGGTCTACAATCATGGTATTAGATTCTTCTCCTCCTTTCCTCTCTTCTTTTACTCCTTTTGATTCCGCAGGACAGTCAAGTTGATTATGGTATAAACACGAACCCGCACTAATATCAAAGTAGCGAGCAATATTGATAGAAAGTGTGAGAATGAATTGCTATCTAAAATGTTAATAAACACGGAGGAAATGATACTTTACTATTGGCTTTTACGCAAAGGAAACAGGATACATTTTACCTCTAAATGAACACGTAAGCTATTTCCAATTTATATTACAATGGATTCATCGTTCTAAAGTGCGGCTTCCTATGTAAACTAATAGGAATATTTCTTCGTGTGTTACATAAATCAATAGCCAATACATCAATTGCCTATATAATGTTTCCACTGCTGAAACAATTATAGCCTAAAATACCGCTTGGCTGAAAAAGAAAATGTGTCTAATTTATGTTGCTTGTAGTAACGCCTAAAGGCATTACTGTTAGAGCGGCCACATAATGTGCTAAACGGCTACATTTTGTGCTAAAACGGCCACAACATATGTGCCGTAACGAATAAAACCACTCAGTTGTATTACCCACTTTTATACTTTTATACTTGTTCATTGGGCAAACTGGGGAGCTAAAAAGGAAAGGTCAATGCCTATTCCTGGCCCAACCCGAACACGTTTCGAAGGATAATTAAAAAATATATTTTTTTAAAACAGGAATTATCCGTTTAACTTCTATCTCTAACTAAGTCGCCGTCATTATAAGCAATAAATAAGTAATTTAACGTGTTATTATCACTGAGAGTTTGACTGTCAGGCAAAGTTTAGGGTTGCTAGTATATTGTCAATTTAATTTCGAGTCGTATATTGAATACGTCTAATCGATTACGGATTATTTAATAATTATAAAAATCAATCCGTGTGCTCAAAGGCGTGCATTGTAATCACACGGCACGCCGTCATAATCATGACGGCCATTTTAGTTTCTGTGAACGTAACTAACTAACTCCAGTTTAAGACAAAACAATTATGTTCATAAACATCTCAAACCAGATATCTTATAGTCCAAACATACATAAACATGGAATGGTAATATCATTGTATTGTTTATGGCTTTGCCGTAATTAGATAAAATTAAATTGTTCAAGACCAATAATCGATTCACGTAATCGATTATATTTTAAAATATGGCAGCATTATTCTATGACAGATGATGAAGTTGACATTTGACACCCAGTAAACAAATAGTTATAGATATAAAATATAGTTTGTGTTCTTTTGTGAGGTTTTTTATGACAATGGACTCCGATCAATACCACCAGAATGACAATCCTTGCACGAACTTGGATCGTGGCTCCACTTTGAATGACGACCCTAGTGTGAATGTGAAAACTGCTGGCTGCATATGACGACCCTCGCATGCATTTGGACTGCGGGAGTCCCGCTTTTACTAATGATTAATTCGGCGCGAATTCGGACCTGAGTAACTATGCTGTCCCGAACACGTCGCGTGGATTAACCGGCGCAAGCAAGGTTCGCTGTGCGAATTGAATAATGGATATGAGGCACTTACGCTCTCATCAACTCACAAATATATATTGTATAGCAATGGGTTCTTCCACAACAGGTAAGTATTATATTACTCACCTACATTAAACAATACCTTTAGAAAACTATGATAATAACAATAGCCAGTCCTAATGCAAGCTTAAAGTGATTTAACTTCACTACACAATATAAAACAAAGTCACTTCCCTCTGTCTGTCCTTATGTTTAGATCTTTAAAACTACGCAACGAATTTTAATGCAGTTTTTTTTAATAGACAGAGTGATTCAAGAGAAAGGTTTATACGTATATAAATACGAATTTTAATGCAGTTTTTTTTAATAGACAGAGTGATTCAAGAGAAAGGTTTATACGTATAATAGGCGGGTGAAGCTGCTGGCAAAAGCTAGTATTAAATAAGTAAAAAAAGATATTTTTAAATACCGAAATACTTTTACTTTATTGAGAAAGTAACCAAATCTTACAGCTCATCATCATCTGCTAGCCTTTTCCCAATTATGTTGGGGTCGGCTTCCAGTCTAACCGGGTGCAGCTGAATACCAGTATTTTACATGGAGTGACTGCCTATCTGACCTCCACAACCCAGTTACTAGGTAATACAATACCTCTTGATAAGACTGATCTGAATGAAAGTCTGACAGACTTTTGGGGTTCTGACGACCCGTAACGACTGTCTAAGATCTACAAAAGACAGCCGGGACCAACGGCTTAACATGCTTTCTGAGGCACGGAAGGGTCTTGGTTTGTAAAGATGGTCATATACACATATATGTACTGACGTGACATCATTATTATTTCATTACATAGCTTTTGTATTGTTGGGGGAGGGGGGGGATGTTGTTTGGGACAAATGATAAGTATTGATTGATTAATAAATAAAATATATGGTGCGGTGCAAAAGTAAATATTTGTAAAGGTAAACATTACAAAATGATATATATGTATATTTAATTTAATATTTAATAATGTAATAATATAATAATTTAATTAATTACTTAATAGCTACTTAACGCTTGTGTGTGCATCTATGAATGAACATATGTATGTGTGATGTATGTGTAGTGTGGGGTGTGGTGTATTTGTGTGTATGTGTATGTATGGGTTCGGGTGTATGAATGGGGTTGTGTGACTTTATTTTATTATTTTACACTTTCTAGAAGTTTTTCAGTATTTCCATAATTTTGAGAGAGAAGGAAGTCATTTATGGTAAGTTTTAGTTTACTTATTGGTAAGTGATGTAGCTGAGTATTTTTACTTATTTTGTTATATAGGTATGGACCCATATAGCACGGTTGTCTTCTGAAGAATTCTGTTTTACACGGTTTCAGGTCAAATACTAGGTCATTTCTGCGTTTGTTTTTCTTACCGGGTCATACGTTGAGCCTTTGTGGCTATATAAGCAGAACTCTCCTGATATAAAGTTGTCGAACCGTTAATACCATACAATCCTTATATAGCTGCTCCGTTGGATACTGGAAGTTCCTTTTGTGCATTACTTTGAGAACTGCTCGCTGGGATCTTTCTAGGTTTAATATATGGGGTTTTGTGTGTACTCCCCCAGACTGTTTA
Source organism: Aporophyla lueneburgensis (assembly GCA_932294355.1). Classification (NCBI taxonomy): domain Eukaryota; kingdom Metazoa; phylum Arthropoda; class Insecta; order Lepidoptera; family Noctuidae; genus Aporophyla; species Aporophyla lueneburgensis. The sequence continues at coordinate 8,273,905 of OW028748.1, read as the reverse complement.
AACTTAGAAGGTGACTATTATTCAAAGGTTAAAATGAGTAAGTAACTTTGAAATGAACAATTACTGTATTAATACCATTCAAAAGTCATTGTAAGTGTATAAAATAAGTCTGTGCTTGTGAAAAAATTAAAAATTATAAAAAATTAAAAACTGTTTTATTTCCAAATGGCGACTTATTTTCTGAACTGATAAGTACTAGAAGGTGCTCATAACACCTTATACTATCATTCCTTACACTATTTGGAAGTGTTCACTGTGGGCCACGGTTGTTCTAGTATGTGGGCATTGTCCTTTAAATATTCAGATAGCGCAGATCGTCCATTGCTGTTTATTATCTTGAAAAAATGTCATTTGATATCTTTGAGTTTATAGATCTGAAAATTGAGATGCATTTAAGCCATCGCTATGAGGAAAATGTTTTATCATAAATATGATTGAAGATGCATTCAGATATAAATAACATTGTTAGATCAATAACTCAATTTGTATCAGTTAAATTAAATAAATAAATTTAAATAATAAATTAATAAACAAAATATTGAAAGAAACTTAGACATAAATTACAATTCACAGTTGATAAGAGGTAAATGACTGGTTGTGTAATTTCATTGTTTTCTTCATTTGTTTATCTGTTCGTAGATACCAAACGCTTTGGGAAGGTACTATCCTAAAAAGTGCTAAGCAGATCCTTAGTGTTAAAAAATATTTGCTCTTTGGTTTTAACCTAACTTAACCTAACTTATAAATATTTTCTTATCTCCTAGTATCCTTGGAGAGCCTCCACGGTGGTCACTTGAAGTCGGTATCCTGGGGTTTGGGCGAGCACCCCGTAGGCACTCTGGCTCTGGTCATCACTCCCAGCAGAGTGAAGCTGGTCGCGGGCTGCAAACCCCTGCACTGGCACACTATGTCCGGCAGGCACGATATGCTGGCTATGTTGTCTAGTCAGAAAATGAAATTGGTGAGTAACAGCTTTTTATGAAAGAACTCTTTTTATTTTATTCGATTTCCTTTCGAAGAATTCCAGTCTTCAACTCTTTTGTAATAGAAAGTTCGCTACATGTCAACACCAAACTTAGTATTATTTTAGAAATAAAATCAAAATTTTCAGAATATTTTATTGGCAAATGAAAGTCTCGAGTAGGTTCCTAAATAAACCAGTATTAAATACTTGAGGAGCCAGCGTTTTATTGTTAAGGACCCTTTGAGCAAGGCCCTATCTCATGATACTGTTGAGTGTGCTTGATAATTTCTACGTTTTAATTTTAAAACTTATTTAACCCTAATAATGATAAAGGAAAACCATGAAAGTGGAAATCTTATTTCACTATATTCACATTTAAAAAAAGATTGATTGTTGAATAATTTTTAATGTATTCCATTATTCTTACAGTACCACGAAGAAAATGCACCCGTAGAAGTATACAAGAGCGAAAAGGCTGTCTTAGACTCTCTTAACTGTGACCACCATGAAGACACCATGAGGCCTCCAGCTCTCACGATAGTAGATAAAGAAGAAACTGACTACGAAGAAGTTAGAGACTTCATGGCGAAAGATGCGAGGAGGAAGCGAGAGGAACAGATGCAAGGAGACGATTACAGAGGAAACTATATCGATCCTAATATCAATCTGCCACAGCCAGCTCCAAACCGAGGAGATATACCTTCCAATGCTATTGAATCTTGTGATGGTAAGTATGATTCTCCTTAGTTGGTCTATTTTTTATTTTATTCTTTCTTATCAGCATATCGATAGCAATCTGATAACAGTCAGCCCAGAATCTGGTTACGAGTTTCAATAGTATCCATCAACTCAGCGTGGACAGGACACACTGGTCACAATATTAAATGTCCCATTGTTTGTGGGACGGATACCACAGCATTTTCCATCCAGGGAAGAATCACTTGTGATTATTATTTTTTCTTTAACAAGTTTTGCATCACATATATTAGTACATTTTTATTCAACTATTTACACGAGATACTAACATATATATAAAACAAAAGGACTCTTAGGCGTCGAAGCACTGTTGATTTATATATATCTTTATATGTGGATTCGGAATCAGTAAGTTTCTAAAGATCTATGCTGGAAACGAAAGAAGCTACAGTTAGAACTTTCAATATACTTTTTGAATCCACGCTTTTATCCATGAGCATTGAACTCGCTACTGGATTGAGCCTTGTCCTAAGCATCGTCACAATAATTTATATTATTGGAATCTCAAAAAATCCTCTAATGAGTATATTCTGTTTCACCTTGCAGACGAAGTTATCCGTCAGCTGAATCTTCTTCGCCAAACGATCGAGCTCCTTCGGCGCGAAGTTGGCGAACAGAAGGGTATCATCGACAACCTGCGTACTCAACTGCGTCAGTGCTGCAACCGCGTGCCCACTCCACCACCTGCTGAAAGATGCACTGGATCTTCCTGCTATCCTGGTTATTAAATATTACTTTGGAAAACTATATAATCTTGCCGATAATATATTATGACGAGTAGATTAAATATTGAAAATATATATTTCGAGATTTTGCAGTTTTGCATTTATCTAAATTCTAGGTTTGGCGTAGTTTTCAAAAAAGAGTTTGTATTTGTGTAAAGTTTGCTTTATAACACTCAATGCTGAATTTGTTGTGTGTTGATGTTTTTAGGATCTTCTTAGTTTTGATTTGAATACAGAATTTAACAGCCTTATTCAGCGGCAATATTGTATGAATCTCATAAATCGTACTTCTTAACATTAATATTATGTATTTTAGCATTTACTAACACGTATCCTATATTTAAATTCTCATTATAATCCTTTATAATGTTATCTTCATTAACTTTAGTAACATCATCTAGTTCTTGCTATATCACATCATAATCTAACTTAAGGTGTATCAAGCAACTTTTATATTCAAAGTGTGGGTTTTTATTAAAAGTGTTCTTTTAAAATCGCGTTTTATTTCAAATAGTTCGCGAGACGATATATCAAACTATACATTTCTAGTATAAGCTGATCTTTCATTGTATAGGATGGCTATACAATGCGGGGTTCGCTTTTACTAGATATGTATAATTTAATATATCGACGTGTGGACTAGTCCATATGTGTCAGAACATTGTCTGCCTACAGAGTCGCGAGTCTCGCCCACCTAATATCAAGTTGCTTGATTAACCTTATTCATATTTGTGAATGAATAACTAGATTTGTCAGTTATAATGATGTCGGGATGATTGGTGGCTCTGTAGATGAAAGTGTCTGTAATGATGTGTATTTAGAGTCTTGTTCCACGTATTCGTAATTTAGATAAACGAAGATAATCAATGTTGCTTTTGAGTTATTTATACAATTTTTGTTTTGATATTGGGTAATTAATTGTGGATATCATTTAAAAAAAAATCTGGGTTGATATTTATGCTATAACTTTTCAAAATTGTTACCATTATGAAGTCATTTGAAAAAACATAGACATCTAAATTATCAGATAGTTGAAAAGAGTGTAGTGACATCGGAATCGATGTTTAGAACATATTATTATTAAAAATATAATATTTTTTTACTATTTCATAAATAATCTGGTTAGTAAAAACACATCCTTTTAAAAGAAATTGACAGTAGTGAATAAAACAGAGACACACATTCAGATTGACAACTTCGACGAAATCCCCTATGCATAACACCGAGCTGACAAATCTTTTGTAATAATTTTGTCCATATACAATTGTGTGATACAGGCGTAGAATGCCGTAACACAGCCACTGGGTATGACTGCGGTTCCTGCCCGCAAGGCATGGAGGGCGACGGCAAGAGATGTAGACCCATCAGCTGCAACAGACGACCCTGTTCACAAAGTAGGTTACACTAACATAGATACACTTTGTCGTTGGTAATAATTACTTCTTGGGAATACAAACATGAATATCTATACAGACGGAGTCATGTTAAATTCGTTGGTGAAGCTTCGCGGACGTAATGGGTTTCGATATTTACTGACGATAAAATAAAGCTTATATATTTTTTAAATTCAACATTTCAGGAAAGTAAATATATAGACACATCTGACCACAGTGTCAATGGTGAACGCGATAAACTCTTAAAGTCCTGGTCTAAAAACCGTTCTCAACAATGATCGTGTTCATGAGGCATTCCTCATGAACATGATTGAAAATCCGTACAGGACGGAACGGTTAAACATTTTTAAGAGTATAATTTATTTTGGTTTTGTGTAAAGTGGCTGATATATGACGACGATTGTTAAAGATTTCGGAAAAATTATGCCGACTGGGAGTGTTTTTGGCGTGCGCCGCGTAAACTAATAGAGTTTTAAAACAGTTTCATATGGAAATATTCCTCTACTTTTAGTAGTATTTGCAGTGAGATATTTTTCGACCGTCACGCGATTTTTTTAAGTTCACTAGATATCGATACCAATCACATCTGCATATTTAATTTTAACGGGTTAAGACATTTTTAATTATATCTTTTGCCTTATTGGAATAATGCATAAACGCTTTTAACTCAAATAAATAGTCATGATTGTAGTTTCAGGTAAATAATTTCACTATTTGATCACTTGATTATTAATCAACGTGTGAAAAAAAGAATTATGTTATGTAGGTAAACTTTTGTATTGATCGTCACTGAGTTTTGGCAATGCTCCAAGTCGAGATACTAACTGGCTGCAAGCAAAGCTACTAGCAGTTGTCACATTAGGTTCAAAGAACCATTAACTGCCATTGTTATAAGCTACCCAGTGTCGTTTAATGAGCTATATGTGGATCAGCACGTCCCTTTATCAACAAAGCGACACACTCTACCTACCTCTAGATAAGTGCAGAGAAAATCTACGAAAAAAAAAAGAGTCTTTTAGCATTATTAAAGCAGATTTTGACAATCATCATCATCTGATGACAGCCTTCAGCAGTCCACTGCTGGACATAGGCATCTTAATGACATGCCGATTCTCGGCAACTCTCATCCAGCTGGTACCAGCCACCCCGCGAAGATCGCCGCTCCACCTAGCTTGAGAGCGTCTTACCTTTTTTTTTTGGATGGGAAATCATCAAATGACTTCTCCCGCTCTGGGTGGAGCGGGACGGCATGTCAGACTTTTACTGACTAAAACCCACCCTTTTCCTTCAGTTGCCCATGTGCCAGGGTCACGGTATCTCTTTCGAACAATCACGCGACCCCGGCAGGGAGCGTCTTACCTTACGTTTTACCGATTCGCGGTTTCCACTCAAAAATTTGCCTACCCCAACGTCATCGGTTCTTCGGCTAATGCGACTCACCCATTGCCACTTCAGCTTGTTTCTTGTGACAATATCTTTTGTAAATAGTGGTGGTTAGTAAGATCAAGATTTGGTAGGTTATGGAGTCGATAAGCAAGAATACGTAACATATCCCTTGAAATGTGTTCATGGCAGAAGACTGAAGATGTATATGTTACATCGTGTCATGATTCAACATTATTATAAGGTTGTTAAGTTTCCTCTGTTCTCTAGCGGAACGCTGCGTGGACACAGAGCAGGGTTATCGGTGTGAGCGATGTCCTGGACGACAGACCAGCGATGGACAAACTTGTCGCAGCGCCTGCAGTGCCAACCCTTGCTTCGGTGGACGTAAGTACTAGGAATTCAATGTTTCGACTATGTTTTTATTGAGATAGTTTTTATAGAAGTCTATCATCTTCAAGATTGTCTTTACGTCTAAAAGAATTTTTATTTTCGAGCTCTTAAACAAATCTATGAAAGAAACCATAAAAAAAACTTTTTTGCCAGGTGTTCAGTGTCAGGACTTGCCGGATGGTACTTACCGATGCGGCTCTTGTCCAGATGGTTACAATGGAAATGGAGAGAAATGCTACAGAGTGTCTTGTCGCCAGAATTCTTGCTACCAAGGTAAGCAGGAATTATGAAGTACCGACTCTTTGAGTCGTTATTGTGCAGATATTGATTGCGGAGTCTTTAGCATGCATCGATTCTTATAATAATTTCCTATTTTAATTTCTCAGGTGTAGAATGCACGGATACACCATCGGGACCTCGTTGTGGTTCCTGTCCTGCTGGGTACAACGGTAACGGACAAACGTGTCAGCACATCTGTGATACCCACAAGCCCTGCGGATCTAGGCGGTGCAGTCACAAGTCAACCAGTCCGTACTATGAATGTGAAGGATGTCCTAAAGGATTTGATTGGAATGGTAAGTGATAATAACACTGATATGACATCCTGCTAAATTGTCTGTAAAAGTCATGACTTGGCAGCAATGCAAATGGTCAAGCTAAGAGAAAAAGCAATTGATACTGCTGAAAAACTCGAGAGAATGTGGACCAAATTTTAGTTACTTTAATTGCTCAGAATTATTATGAATTGGCGACTACGGGACTTACTAGAGAATGGGCAGCAGCGTTCTCTATGCATTTTACCACCATACTGTGATCGCCAATCCGCCTGCCAAGCGTGGCGATTTTGGCAAAGCCCCCAAATTGGGGGAGGTCATGTCCAGCAGTGGACGTATTACGGCTGAAATGATGATGATTATGAATTGGAGATTCAACCTTGAAAGATACTATTTCACAAACAGCAAACAGACAACATAATCTGAAAATTAATCTTTCTTCTTCCAGGCTTTGCTTGCGTTGACATTGACGAATGCGACCTCATACGTCCTTGTGATGAGGTCGTGTCCTGTCGGAACGAAGAAGGCGGCTTCACTTGCGGACCCTGTCCCGCCGGGTACGAGGGTAGCTCCGGATGGAGAGGATCTGGAAACGAGCGGCGAAGGGAACAGTGCGTTGATGTGGACGAGTGTACTGACGGACGAGCCAATTGTCCGAGAGGCAGGCTGTGTGTTAATACTCCGGTAAGATTCTTAACAGTCAGCAACCTACTTTCTTAGCTGCAGTGCCAATCAGAGGGGCAGTTCCTGATTTTTTTGAACCTCGATTTATCAAAATACTTCTAATTTCCTTAAATATTTGACATTGGTTGTCATGGAAATGAGATTGCAAACTAGGCTACTGCTTTTTTATTACGAGAAATTTGCCTGCAAATATTTTTAAGTAAAGATGTGTTGGTCTTTCAACCAATTTGGCTGGTTTCGATTTAAATAAATCGAATATACTAAAGTTGCAGCTCAGTGCCTTTAACATAGGAACAATCTATCATTTCACTTGATATCATGGTTCTTTTGAATATAATATTTCCACTGATTATCCTCTCTAGATTAATTTGATTAAATACTATGCTCTTGTATCAGGGTTCGTACACGTGCGTGCCATGTGGAGGTAGCTACTACGTGAACACGACGCGGCCGTGCTACGGTCCGGGCGAGCTCGTACTGCGCTGTGATCCTGCGCGCTGTCGCCGGTACAACGCTGTGTGCGGCTACGGGTACAAGTGTGTCTGTGCGGTACGTATACTGTGGGTAGCTACTACGTGAACACGACGCGGCCGTGCTACGGTCCGGGCGAGCTCGTACTGCGCTGTGATCCTGCGCGCTGTCGCCGGTACAACGCTGTGTGCGGCTACGGGTACAAGTGTGTCTGTGCGGTACGTATACTGTGGGTAGCTACTACGTGAACACGACGCGGCCGTGCTACGGTCCGGGCGAGCTCGTACTGCGCTGTGATCCTGCGCGCTGTCGCCGGTACAACGCTGTGTGCGGCTACGGGTACAAGTGTGTCTGTGCGGTACGTATACTGTGGGTAGCTACTACGTGAACACGACGCGGCCGTGCTACGGTCCGGGCGAGCTCGTACTGCGCTGTGATCCTGCGCGCTGTCGCCGGTACAACGCTGTGTGCGGCTACGGGTACAAGTGTGTCTGTGCGGTACGTATACTGTGGGTAGCTACTACGTGAACACGACGCGGCCGTGCTACGGTCCGGGCGAGCTCGTACTGCGCTGTGATCCTGCGCGCTGTCGCCGGTACAACGCTGTGTGCGGCTACGGGTACAAGTGTGTCTGTGCGGTACGTATACTGTGGGTAGCTACTACGTGAACACGACGCGGCCGTGCTACGGTCCGGGCGAGCTCGTACTGCGCTGTGATCCTGCGCGCTGTCGCCGCACTATGGGACCAAACGGTATTTTCCATCTCAAAAATCGATAGCTCTGTTGTTTTGTGATTAATCTCCTTGATTTTTTTTTCACGTATTTGTGAATATCTAGGCAATAAAAGAAATCAAACATCATCATTCTAAAAAAAATATTTTTACGAAAAAAAAAATGACAAAGATAAAGTTCTACGAAATTTCATACAAAAAATTATACTGTTATATTAAAATAGCAATAAAAAAACTAAAACTAAAAACTAAAAAACTAAAACTAAATTATTATTATTAAACAAACAGTTACATGACAAAAAATAAATATTTTAGCGCTTATCCTACTCATCACTTTCTATTTCCAACAATTATTTAGCTTCGTCAAATAATTCTTTGGATATTAAAAAACTTGGTTTATTTAAGCTAGATATTTAAGGATCACATGTATATAATAAAATATGCAGAACGTCTTCGTTTGTTGCTGATCTGGAACACTTCCTAGCGTGATGTAACCTATATTTCTTGTAACCTTTATTACGAGCTTCCTGGGCATCTTCGGATAATTGTCAATTGTCCTATAGGCAAAACTGCATAATGCTCTATTATTTTAGCACCATGTATAAGTACTTTATGGACCGAAGATGGCATGTAGTACCATATTTGCTTACATATAATTGCGCGGTTATCAATCTCTACTGACCGAATTTTTCTGCGTTTACAGGGAATCCCGATGACATAGTTTGAAGAATTACATATAGATTAATTCTTCATCAATTCCGCATCAGTACTCAAACTAGAATATTCAGTGGTTGAGGTACTGCAAGAATTCAATGATACTTTAAACTCACCATTTAACCAATTTGAGTATAGACTCTCGAACAGGTCTGGCTTTCTTTGAGCTTTGGTCCATTTCTGGTTGCAACTCGATGTTAGATTTTTTTGAATACTCTCTATTACAGTATTAACGTCAGTTTCCGATAGCTGAAAGTTGTCCAACAAATATTTTTTGAGGTCCGAGGTACTTTTCCCTTTTATTATTTGATCACAAAGATCGCGTCGAACACAAACGAATTCACTCATTGTTAGATAATAATATGTTTTTGTGCGTTAATTGTTATTGAAAAGAAGTATCTGAACACTTTGATGAATCGTATGCTGAAACACGAGTATTTAAAGGACTAATATTTTAGTGCATTGTGCAAAAACCATGGGACAATTGATTATAACAGTTCTCATCGAAATAGTGTAATCAGTACTGATTGTAATTAATTATCACAACAGATAAATAGAACTTCCGCAGCAATATAGCTTATAATACTTGTGGTTAAGGTGACCACCCCAAACAAAAGTGCCATGGGAAGATTCTTTCAAATATAATAGCAGTTTATTAATTTGTAAATGTATGTTTTTATCATAGAAATAGAACAAACAAGATAGACATCAAAGGATAATAACTGTATATATTTCATAATAAAAAAGAAGAACCGTAATTTTCGAGGATTTTTCCCCGATTGACATTATTGCTTCAAAACCACCTCTGGCGCAAAAAACGCGCAAGTTTTTTTTTAATCCTCATATTACTGAATAGATAAGGTTTCTAATAGAGTAATTAACTTGACACCGGCTGCTTTCGGCAACAACGAAAACTCCAATTGAAATTAACAAAAACTAAATTTTCTTTACTTCACTAAAAAAATATTTAAAAATTAAATAAAAACATATTTTTACAAAACTTGAACGTGGTTGCAAAGTGTATATTCTCAGCTATTTAATGATGTATAACACTAATATGTTTTCTTGGAAAAATTCCGAATAATTTTGTGTTGAACTTCCTTAACGGTAATTTAATTGACATGAAAATAATTATGCCCAATGTTTGAGGTTCATTTTATAAATGTATAAATTTTTATTTTTTTATATTTTGTCATTTATTCGTAAGTTCCCTCTTTTGAGAGTATAAAACCATAAAATAATCTATGGATTTACGACTTTCGACACAACCATTTTTGAGATGGAAAATATTGTTTGGTCCCATAGTGCGCCGGTACAACGCTGTGTGCGGCTACGGGTACAAGTGTGTCTTTACGGTACGTATACTGTGGGTAGCTACTACGTGAACACAACTATGGTTTGTTCCAAAAATATCTGATGTAAACAAATGGATCCAAATATGTACCAATAAAATTCAATTTGTAGTCCCAGTTACAAATTGTGTGCTTTAGTTTGAGTGTTTGCATATTATAATTTTATGTCACCTTAAGATGATTTTGTTTGCCAATAATTGAGGTTAATTTTACAAGCCCAATTTTTGTTCATGTTTTATCTAATATATTCTTTTGTAATCTTAGTAAAATAGTACTTGTTGGAAAAAGCGGCGGCATTTAATGATGAAATTTTGTAAATACAGATAAATGTGTGACTTTAACCTGAACAGGGTTTGTTTATACTTTCAAAAGATACTATTGAAATAGATTAGACCCGTATTGATGAATTTTACAGACTAGATATACCGACGCTGCTTAGTGGCAGAAATAGTAAGTACTTGCCCATACAAGTACCTTTACATAGAGCTTCTACTCACCATTAGGGCGTGTTATATTCACCAAGGCAAGAATTTACGGGCTAAATGTGACGCTCGACATGTTTGGCAACGTTTCATAACAGCGGGCGACGTTGTCAGGTCTTAACACGACTCCTTGTTTATAGGCCAGACAACGATAATAGAAACAGTAACTACTTGTTAGTACTTGACGCGTATCATTGTAGGCAATATTTTTTGCCAGCAACAATATCCTAGCTGGCCAAATTATCTTTCATCTGGACGAAAAGTATTGCCAGCGAAATAACATGGAATGAGTTATTAAGGAAAGCTCCAACAGCCTAGTTGCCTTGGTGGTACCAGAATGTGAGCATCTACATATTTTCTTTAAAATACGAAATAACCAAGTAACTCCAAGTAATCCGACCAACTTGGATGTAGTGCGCGCAGCTTCCGAGGTGGCCGTCGCTTCGCTCGCTCGGCTCGCGCCCGTTTGTTCACACCCGTTTGGCTGTGTCACACACAGGTGCCTAATCTAACACGTTTTGACGGGAGAAAAGACCTATGAGAGAAGTTAAAACGAGGCATAATTATTTAAAAAAATGTGTATCATTAGAAGTGCAATAGTTTGTAAAGGTTCAAAATCTAAAATTACGATTTCAATGGATCAGTAAAATATTTCACTCGGTACTTTTATTCCAGACCGGCTGGGCTGGCAACGGTACAGTCTGCGGTCCTGACAAGGACCTGGACGGGTACCCAGACCACCAGGTAGCCTGTTCCGAACCCCGCTGCAAGGCTGACAACTGTCCTGAAGTGTCCAACTCGGGACAAGAAGACGCTGACGGCGATGGCATTGGAGACTCGTGTGATCCTGATGCTGATGGTGATGGTATTGCTAATCTGCCGGTAAGTGACAACAAGGAGGGCGTAAGAATAGCATCACCCCATTTCTTCCCGTGGGTGTCGTAAGAGGCGACTAAGGGACTTACTAGAGAATGAGCAGCAACGTTCTCTATGTATTTTACCACCATATTGCGATCGCCAATCCGCCTGCCAAGCGTGGTGATTATGGCAATCATCACATCTTTCGGCTGAAATGATTATGATAACGAGTTTAGGAGACAGATCGTGATGTATCGTAATATTTGCATTACCAGCCTATAATGTTCCCACTGCTGGGATACAGGCCTCTTTGAGAGGAAGTGGGCCATAACCCACCACGCGGGCCCAAAGTGGGTTGGTATATGTCACATGTCATCTAATTCCAAATTTGAATGGTAAAATTGCCATTTTGGTAACTGCAATTTTATGGAATGGTGTTGAATATATTAAAAGGTTTGTATATAATCTAGTTCTTTTATATACTTAGCCGTAACTTCTTCAAAACTAATGAAACTGTTCTTTCTGCGTAGTCTTTAACCATTTAATTTCGAAGTTAAACTGAATTTAAAAAATGAAAAATACTTAAATAGCTTAAAATGTCGTTAGTCTGAGATTAGACCAGCTAAGCAGCTAAGTCCGCCGTAATCCTTAAGACAATGAACGAACAATTTTCTTATACAAAAGATTTTTTAGTTCTACCACAAAACATTTTCTCAAAAATATACGTGAGAATTTTGTCTTTCATTTATTGGTGAGTAGCAGATGGCTAGACGCCTTGACGCCTTTGTTCTTATTTGTTTTATAAAGTTCTCACGCAAATAAGACTGTTCGGCACATCTTAATAATTGAGACCGTCGTCTCAAAGGCCTTATTGTGCTCAAATAAAATCCCGTACTTACAATATATTAGAATATTAAAGTACCAAATTATTCTCATTTACCCGAAGCTCGGAGACAAAAGAATTGTAGAAGTCAATGGATTTAATTATGGAGAGACAATAACCGCCATCTTATTCATAATGAGAATATCTGAATACGTTTTGTTTGTAGCAGGCACGTAGGAGCGATTCCGTTACGTAAAAGAACGATAAAAATAATAGTTAAGTGAATGGACTTGGAGAAAATTTACAGACTTTTAAAACGGTTTTCGTAAGGTGTGAACAACTACAACTTTTAGCCAGAGTTGATCTTTAAGTTCAGAAGTCGTACCTTGTTGGAAAAGTTATGATAAAGTGTTGTTATGTTAGCTATGCTTGCAGTCAACCTTGGCAAGTCTTCCCCCTACTGGTAACAAAAATAGGCCGCTAATATTTAAAATTTATCCGAGACCTTATTTCTATCTGTGTTTTGTCATGCGATTTAACAAAGAGAACCTGACAAATGTGCTTAAAATATATAATTCCTACGTTCCCAGGACAACTGCCCCCTTACTCCCAACCCTGACCAACTGGACCGCGACGAAGACCGCAGTGACAAGCGAGGTGACGCGTGTGACAACTGTCCCCGAAAGTACAACCCTGGACAAGAGGACACCGATGGAGATGGGCTCGGAGATGTCTGTGATCCTGATATGGATAACGATGGTGAGAGTACACTTTTTTTTATGAGCGACTCGCTTTTGCTTCGAATAGGTCGAGATAATTGGGTAATATTTATCTTTATCTATCTATACAACATCTATAAAAAAAGTCAGAAAGAACGATGAGAGAAAACGAAATATAAGCGGGTAGGCGATGCGATTTCAAAGGGTGGGTTGGGGCTGACATTTTATACGGCGATTACGCTGGCAGTAGCTGCACAACAACCTTCCAGAATAAATTCTGTAAATGATGATGAAAAATCAAAATCCGTTGCGTAGTTTAGAAAAAAACCAGTCACATAAATGTGAAACTCGTAGAAAAACTTGCATTTGACCATTCCTCCATCAGATGGTTAGCGATGATACGGTTGTAGATGGAGTACGCTTGCTTAGAAGTACCCTGTTTACTCAAGATTCCTAACCTTAATTTTTTTTTGTATTCTCATATACCATTGGAAGACATAATTCCGGTGACATTGAAACCGAATTTATGAATCGTTTTACTTTCAAATTGGTTTTCAGGCCCCGAAGCTCGTAAGCGAATTTGTCTGGAAACGCCGACATAAACGAATTGAAACATTGAGTACATGTAAAGAAGAATATACGGAGAATTTTCACAGATCGTTAATTCGGAAAGTCTAACATTTTCTTCAACAACTTTGAATAGAAAACTTTGTTTTTGCATTCTCTCTTTATGTCCCACCTCAAGGGGCCCACTAAAATTTTGCCATAAATTCCAGTAAATACCTTCAATTTTGAATTATTAAGAATGTCCATTGTCCAGGTATACCAAACGAAATGGATAACTGTCCACGCCGATACAACCCAGCTCAAGAAGACTTAGACAACGATGGAGTAGGCGACGCTTGTGACAACTGTCCTCGTATACGGAACTCTGCACAGGAGGATGCTGATAGAGACAGCGTGGGCGACAGCTGTGATAGCGATGTTGATAGAGATCAGTAAGTATATATTCTAATAGAAGGTAAGCTAGAAGAAAAGCCAGAAGACATTCGCCCGAAACTAGCTGTTACAAAAGTTCTGCGACTGGTAAAACTTTATGAACACACACCGCCCTAACGTGAGTTAGGACGCTCTCAGGCTCTCAGGCTAGGTGGAGTGAAAATCTTCGCAGGGTTGTCGAGAATCGAGCTGTATGGCAGTTGGAGAGGCATATGTTCAGCAGTGGAGTGCTGTTGATGATGATGAAAATTTGACGCGACTTTAACTTAAATATGTGGTGTACCTGTGTGTTAGCTATAAGAGAAAATAAAGAAATATTTCCTGTCCAGGTAATACAGTAAACAGGTTCACGGGTTATCACCAAATTGAGACGACATTAGTAGCTTAAAATATTACCTACAGCTAGGTCACAGTATATTATTTGCTAGTGAGCCCCAAACTAGACCGTTAGTCTGCCTCTCGGGGTATGAATTCAAAAGACTACGCAAAAAATGTCTTATCAATTTCGAAATTAAGGAAATATAATAGTTAATATATCAATATTAATGTAAAAATAACCAATCCATTTATTGCAACAGAGAACGACATAGGATTTCCTATACTTATACAATGGAAGTTTGACCAGGATTAAAAGTAGTATGAAATATTGATTGTTCTTGAGCCAAATATCGGTGTGAATGATGAGTCTCGTTTAACGTTAAAACATTTTTTAGGGACGGTATCCAAGACAGCATAGACAACTGTCCGACAATGCCCAACAGTGACCAACTCGATGTGGACGAGGACGGGACAGGGGACGCGTGCGATGACGACGACGACGGAGATGGCATACCCGACGTGGAAGATAACTGTCCCTATATCAAGAATAGGGATCAGAAGGATTCTAATAGTAAGTGCGATTGGGTTTACCTTTTAAACAATATGTAGGTACCTATAATTTCAACATGGATGATGTTAATGAAGGAAAACATCGGATTTTCTCCTCATATTCGACGATATGTGGCATCCGCCAACACGCTCTGGGCGTGCGTGCTGGGTTTTGTACTATATCTTATAAGAGAGGAGGTCTGTGTTCCAGCACAGCAGTAAGAAGATTTTATAGGCTGATTTCGTTATGCCTCGGAATTCGTTGCCCGTTCTTCTCTATGGGAACCAAATACCTTTAGGAATGGGCAAGCACTGTACCAAAATTTTAAAAGTGTTAGTAAATTAAATAAATTTGAGTTGAACGTTTACTATGTAAGTGACGAAACTTTTTACTAAAGGGTCAACCGTTTTAGTGTTCTTATGAGATTTACAACAAGTTTTTGTTATAACAGCTACACGCCGTTTAGTATTCTTGTTCGAAAAATCTTCCAATACACTACAAAGATATTCGTTCTACATTAATATTTCATCATATTTTTACTAAAATCTAGATGACGGAGTTGGCGATGCGTGTGACAATGACTACGATGGTGACCATGTGATCAACGAGCTCGACAACTGTCCGAACAACTCCAAGATATATCGCACTGATTTCAGGTAAGATGAACACACACATACACACACACATACACACACACTAATGTACACACAAACGCACTATAGTGAATTTTGAACATTGAGAAAATTTAGAGACAATCAGTTTTGTAAGATCAAACAGTGGTAAAGCGAAAGAATAGAAATATAACATGTAAATCTTCGAAATACAGACCGATGAGATTATATTATAGGTCCTTAATAAAAAAAAAAATGCATTGTCAATAATGTCTTGAAGAAGCTTTAAATACTGCTTAAGAGGTCTTTTTATAATGTAGGTGAGCACAAAGAAATTATGTTTGAAAATTCGTCCCTTGTAGGAGTTCAATAGGAAATCAATGTTGGTATTGAAGTTCGTCATTACTTTCGATGGTAAATCACATCGGGCACGGCTTGTGAGTTATATTTTACTAAGCTCACGGACGTATCAAAATCGCTGTGAGATATTTTCGCACACTGCTTTTTAAGCTCTCTGTGTAGAACCGAGCATTGATTATCCAATAGAGGGCATCCCAGTACATCGAAAATATACACTGTTCAGTTTTCAACACTCGGCACTAAGTAGTTTGTTGGACCTGCCAGGGTCACGAGATTTGTTCGAAAGAGATACCGTGGCCCTGGCACATGGGCAACTGAAGGAACACGGGTGGGTTTTAGTCAGTAAAAGTCTGACAGTCTGTCATTTGATGATTTCCCACCCACAAAAAAAAAAGTAGTACGTTGAAGAACCAGTGCGCGAAAACATCCCGCCGCCTAAATTTCGACAAAATGTGAGGAAGTCAATGAAAGAGATTATTAAACTTATTGGTGAAGATTGCAAAATTAGTGGAAAATGTTTTACAACAAACCACTAACTTACTGACGCATCTAATGCACTTCACCGGAACTTTAGCGCTAGAGGAAAGGATTCAAGTTTAATTAGACCGCGACCGTGCAAACAAGATAGTGAACGTCTGAACGGGCTTTGCACGTTCTAATACGACTAGTAGAGCGTGCAAATCTGTTCAGGGGATTGGTTAAAGTTACTTGAATGTTGTCGTACATTATCTATACTAATATTATAAAGCTGAAGAGTTTGTTTGTTTGTTTGATTGAACGCGCTAATCTCAGGAACTACTGGTCCGAATTAAAAAAATCTTTTTGTGTTGGGTAGCCTATTTATCGAGAAAGGCTATAGGTTATATAACATCACGCTACGACGAAGAAGAGCGGAGCAGTAATGAAAAATGTTGCAAAAACGGGGAAAATCGCACGGGTAGGCGATTCAACGCGACGGGAAGGGTCGGGAGAACAACAAATTTAACGCGGACGAAGTCGCGGGCAGAAGCTAGTATAAATAAAAACTTCTGAACATAAAAAAGGAAGAAGTAATAACAGCTGCACGGATCCATTGATCGGGTTAAGCTACGCTTGCTGCGGTTGTTTTGTGGATGGGTGACCATTTTCACATGCCGAAACCCTTCCGTGCCTCGGAAAGCACGTTAAGCCGTTGGTAACGGCTGTCACTGTGGATCTTTGATAGTCGTTGCGGGTCGTCAAAAATTCAAAAAGCTGACAGTCAGCATTTAGATAAAGTCAAATAAAACCGTTTTAAATCTTAAGTTAAAATTATGTGTAAATAACAGACGAAGACAGTGATTATATTCTTAGTTTGTCTGCTCGTAACAGACTTATATTTGCGACCCACCCCGGCTTGGCACCATTGTTTCTACTTGACAAATAATAGATTATTTATTTTCAGGTTACAAAGAACCTTAACCTAAATATACTTATCGACGTTTGAAAGGCGAAATTGACTAAGCGACGGCCACAATGTCGCGTAGTCAATTTTGCCTTTCCAGCGTCGATATGTGCACTATGTCTTTGAGCGTTCCGGTGGCACTTTTTTTTTTTTTTTTTTTTTTTAGGGTGGCATATCATCAAATGACTTCTCCCGCTCTGGGCGGAGCGGGAGGGCGTGTCAGACTTTTACTGACTAAAACCCACCCGTGTTCCATCAGTTGCCCATGTGCCAGGGTCACGGTATCTCTTTCGATTAATCACGCGACCCCGGCAGGCATCGGTCCTAGTAGACCCCTACACTGCTGCTGACATCTCTTTGAGGCGCGCGTGGAACACTGCGCGCCGTCGACCCGAGCTTGGTCCTTACCGGGCGGCGAGCTACCCATTGCTCGCCACCCGCAAGCTCGCGCCTACGGTGGCCGGGAGTCCGCAATCGACTCCCGACGCCCGGGGCGTCTCCTCCTGCGGCGGCTAGGGACGTGAGGGCGCAGAGACTGCCACTCCCTCACGTTCCGGTGGCACTTCTCCGCGAAAGCGACGGAATACCACATCCTGTAGCCTAAAGCTTTCTTGATGGAAGAAAGCTTTTGGCTGATACAGGTAGCATGTCGGTACCACAAGCGCCTTAAAGTTGACTTTACTATGGGAAAAAACATTGAGATTTTTATTGAAAATTACACACAGAAACCTTCCGGAATACATTATTTAATGATGGTGCAAACCGCTTCAAAATCCGTTTCGACCAGCGACTTCATTTTACAATACGAACAATGAGTATTTAATTATTTTCTAGAAACTACATGACGGTCCGGCTAGACCCTGAGGGTGAATCCCAACAGGATCCTAACTGGGAGATCGCGAACCAAGGCGCGGAGATCCTTCAGACCTTGAACTCAGACCCCGGGCTAGCTGTGGGCTTCGAAAGCTTTAGCGGAGTCGACTTCGAAGGAACCCTGTTTGTGGACACACAGATCGATGATGACTATGTTGGATTTATATTTGGGTGAGTTTTTTTCTATTAAGGTACTTAAAAGACATGACAACTTTTTTTCAGGAAATTAATAATCTTACTTCTTGCCAAGGGATAAAAAAGATAATTACTCATCTCTTTTGGTGACCGTACACAATACTATTGCCATTTTTTGTCCGAAGGATGTTTTCAAATAAAATAAAATAAAATTAATGAAACACAAACAGTTTATTTATAGATTTAAATTTCATTCGAAACCATTCATCGGTTTCTTACCAAACTTGAACTATATTCGACGACCGACGACGATGTATTTTGTATGTAAAATGCGTACCCACGTGTAGTTTTCTCTTTCTGATAAGAAAACGTTTGTTAGGGTTTTGAGAAACTTGTACAGGACGTTCTTTTTGACACAAAAAAATCACACAGAAGGAAAACTATTTGAAAACTAAAATGTAATAGGATTTAATCAGCTTGACACGGCAAAAGGTTTCTGTCAAATAAAACTTGACGAGGGTCTGTGCTTAACCGTTCAACTTCAAAAAGTTCCATCGTTTCAACGAAAATGAATACCATATGTGATGCTTCAAAGTTGTTTTATCTCACTTGAAGTTATTGCATTTAAATTAAGTCAATTTTGTGGTTTTATTTACTTACTTAGATTAAATTGTTGTTTCATTATTCCATAAAAATGTAAAATTGATGCAAAACCACGATATCTTTTTGTGCTGGTAGAATTTATATTAGTTGATTAAATTCGAGTTTTACATCACAAAAGAGGATTATTTATTTACACGGCTCTAGATCTACATACTGTAGCTTTAAGATTGCTAGCACCAGACCGCAAATTAATTTTGTTATTCGCAGTTTAGTCTGTTTGTCTAGATTTACCAATTAAATAGAATTGCCGCAAATACGCACCCCTGAAAGCCTAATCAAGTTTCTAATTTGCTAGAATTTCAAAACACAAACATTAAGCCGAATGAATAAACATACGTTTTCAAAATCAGATGTACCGGCTGACTTTGAACTCATTGGCGTCCTTCCAGAGGGTAAAAGTTATAGAGAATATCAATAACTTTTATTATCAGATAAAAATGTAAATTACAATTTGAGTAAACAAATTTTTTCATTTCAGCGTCAATTTCAATTTTAATCTGGGCACTAATTGCGTAACACACTATTAATCAGAATCTGAGTAATTTTGAAGGTTTGCTTATCCATTCTTACACATGTTCGAAAAAATTGTCTGCCTAACAACGTAAAAAACGTCATGAATGTTTTGGAACTGTCAAAATGAAAGCGATTCCTACTGATACTGATAACGTAATTACTCCTCTGCACTTGAAAGGTTTTTACCCTTTACGAACATGAAATATAAACACCAGCAAGTGGTGAAGGGCTATTTTGAGGGACTGTCATATGTAATTTTGTGCCCGTTTCGACTGCTCGGACATAGTGTCGTAGAAGAAAAACGACTACGTCAACATTACGAAGGAATTTGTAAAGTACATACTGTCTATATTTTCTACGAAATCGTATGAGTGGTTAGCAAAAAGAATGGGACCTCTACAAGGCCCGTTTAAGAGAACTGCGTGGCCGCGCGGTTCTCCATGTGCCGACCGCGCGGCCATGGTTAAACCTTTATAACTATCTGAATATTGGATCTACGAATTTGCGACTTTTAGTGTTTTACAAATTCCTGCCTAATGCTGACGTAGTCGTTTTTCTTCTACGACGCTATGTCCGAGCAGTCGAAACGGACACGTAATTTCGACATTCAAAAAGGGCCAACTCTCAGTCTAATTTAATTAAATTACTTTTCATTTATATATTTTATCCAGTTACCAAAACAACAAACGTTTCTACGTGGTGATGTGGAAGAAGAACACACAGACTTACTGGCAGACCACGCCGTTCAGGGCGGTCGCCGAGCCTGGCATACAACTGAAGCTGGTCAACTCTAAGACTGGGCCTGGCAAGACTCTGAGGAACGCGCTCTGGAATACTGATACTACTCCTGATCAGGTAAGTGGAGAAAAGCAGCGTCTGATTCAAAAAAAAAATCCGTTGTTTAATTGCATCCATAAATGATTTTATTTCTATAAGTAGGTTTGTACTTTTACACGTCAATCATATTTAAAAAAATAGATTACGTCGGCTTTTCTTAACTGACTACTTCGAAAAGGAAGGTCGAAATAAATTCAGAAGTCACAGTCTTTTTTAAAGACTAGAACTAAGCTTGGACAGAACACGTGAAGACTATGTAGATTGGTGTCAGAAATGGTCTTTTGAGGAAAGAATCACACGAGATGCTAAAACAGCAATTTCCAAAATAGGAGTGTTTGAGAAAAGTAAACAGTGCTTTGTTTAGATGCCAGATTTATATGCAACACTGGGTCAATCAAACTTCAGAACGTGAACTTTAGTCGTGAGCTACATGTTGTTACAATACTAAAAATAAGAACAAATTACAGCACAAAGGCCTGATTACACAATAAAAATAATCAAAAAGATTATTTTATCATGCAAACTTTGAGACACATTTTCTTCGGATTAACGGTATTTAGTGGGAACCAGAGAAGCTAATTTCATGAACAAACTTTGTATTTGTTAAAAAGAAATACTCGAGCTTTTTCTAAGGTTAGCTTATTAAATATGAAAGTCATTTCGGATTTTCATCTCGACTCTAATCTACTTGGTATAGTTACTTTTTAGCAGAAAAAAATAAAGTTTTTAACAAATTGAATCCTAAGTTAGCATAGAATTCTTGTGTGTATAATGAAATGAGTTCGGGTCTAGTTTGGTCTAAATGAAAACATTAGAATTTTCCTAAGAAATAAATAAATTTCTGTAGTTGATTAATCTCTACGTAGTATAAATTTCTGTAGTTGATTAATCTCTGCATAGTATAAATTTCTATAGTTGATTAATCTCTACATAGTATAAATTTCTGTAGTTGATTAATCTCTACATAGTATAAATCAGATCGCTTCCCGTGTCTGTATGCTTAGATCTTTAAAACTACGTAAAGGATTTTAATGCGGGTTTCAGCAATAGACAGAGTGATTCAAGAGAAAGCTTTATATGTGTGAATACGCGGGCGAAACCGCTGGAAAAGCTAGTTAGTAATGAAACGTGAACAAGCCCCGATTGCAAAATCTAAGGTTTCTGACAATAATCAATTTTTTGGAATGACAAAATGAAGAATTTAGTGAGGAAAATATTTAATGGTATTGAGTATCAATGTCGATGGCCATAAGAGTAGAGGCAGTCCAAAGAAACGATGGATGGACTATGTGAATTATGATATGGATAGAAAGGGGGTGACTACTGAGATGACGACTAATAGACAAGTGTGGACGAAAAAGACATGTTGCGCCGACCACAAATAAACTGGGATAAGAGCAGGAGAATGATGCACAATTTAGTTTGTTTTGTTTGCTCAATAAGATTTAATTCATTAATTTTTATTTTTGTCATATATTCAATTATTTGTGGAAGCTTTTAATTGGAAATTGTAAACGCTAATTGTTCATATTTACATTATATATTATAATCATTATCTGCCTAGCCTTTTCCCAACTATGTTGTGGTCAGATTCCAGTCTGAGTACCAGTATTTTACATGGAGCGACTGCCTACCTGACCTCCTCAACCCAATAACGGGGCAATACGATCCCCTTGGTAAGACTGGTTGTCAGACTTTCTGACTTTTGACGACCCGTAAGGACTGTCATATATACCTCCAAATACGTAAATATTATACTGAAAGCTTTCTGAAGAATACATACTTGCACAGAACATTTCCTCGTGTGAAATTCGTTTACCAGCTCATATAGCTAGAAGCCATCTGTTCTCATGCACTAATTAATCTAAATTACTAACACGACGGTAGCATACGTGACGTGCGGAAGGGACTAAGAATTGAATACAGTGTTAATTGCATTGTCCGTGGCCGAGAGGCCGTGACTCGTGACGTGACGCGCGTATCTATGATTGCTTGCTATTCGTGACGTGTAGGCGTTGAGAATATATCTGTACTGAATTATCAACGTTTTGCATATAATTGAGTTGGTTATATAACTTATCAAGGCAAGTGCTTGTGGCTAAATAATAACAGCCGCACGTGTCGATCGAAAAGGTTAAGCTACGCTTGCCGCAGTTGGCCCGTGGATGGATGATTATTTTTTTCATACTAAGACCTCCCGTGCCTCGGAAAGCACGTAAAGCCGTTGGTTCCAGCAGTCATTCATGAATCTGACAGTCGTTACGGGTCATCAGAAGCACGAAATTGAAAAACCAGTCAAATCAAATCATTTTATTTTTTGCAAATATAGGTAACTAGCTTTTGCCAGTGACTTCGCCCGCGTGGAGGTCGGAAAATATCCCGCGGGAACATACTACCGGGATAAAAAGTAGCCTATGTCCTTTCTCAGGCTCTAAACTATCTGTGTAAAATGTCATTTAAATCGGTTCAGTAGTTTTAGCAGGAAAGCGAGACAGAGAGACGGACAGACAGACAGACAGACAGAGTTACTTTTGCATTTATAATATTAGTGTGGATTGGTACATAGACCAGTCTTACCATAGGGTATTGTATTACCCAGGAACTGGGTTGTGGAAGTCAGATAGGAATTCGTTTCATGTAAAATACAATTATTTAGCTGCATCTTGTTAGACTTGAAGCTGACCCGAATATTTTATAACATTCTATAGTTTTGTAAAATAATCAATTCCCATTCATCAACTCATAAACAAAAACTGTTTTATTTTGTTTTTAGCTTTTCATACCTCACTATGTATTTTCTGACAATTTTTTTTTTGCTTAGTGCGTAACATCACAATTCATTTGCAACAGTTTCAGAATCAATATAACTATTTCCCCAGGTGACTCTCCTTTGGAAAGACCCTCGCAACGTAGGCTGGCGCGAGAAGACCGCCTACCGCTGGCGTCTACTACACAGACCGAAGCTCGGCCTCATCAGACTGAAGGTAAATTATACAAGACTTTTTAAAATTAATTTAAAGATTGAAGAAAAAAACATTTTACAGATATGCTGGATAAAAAAAAATACAAAAAATAAATAAATAGGAAATCGTTTTCGTTGCAGTTTATTAAATTGACCCACATAGTCCTCTGATTCACAATAGTTTATAACATAACATTATGACTATTATTCAGAGATGTACCTATCTGCCTCATATTTTGCCAGTTATGTGTCAGTCCTAATTGCCATCAACCGGGTACAAATTCGCACAAAGGCGCGACTTACGAGTTGCAACCTACGGGGTTCGAACCCAGAGAGGTGCTTAACTATGCATACACTATTTCATCACCACTATTCTAAAAATTGTGAACAAAAACATCGTGAGGAAACCGGCATGTTTTATAGAACAAATAAAATACGAAAACATGGCCGTCTACACATCCGTACTGCATCCGCGTGGTGGGAACCTCTCCCTCTCATCGAGAGGAGGCCTGTGTTCCAGCGGTACGCATACTCCTGACAGCTACTGAAAAAAATCTGATGAAACATCTCAATAGGTAGAATTTTACCCGTGTAGGGGTTGAACACTAGACCAAGGAGTACACTCCATAATAATGTATGTAGACACTGACTCCTGTAACACAGGTACCACCTAGCTCAGGAGTCAGGGCTTTAATTGATGTTGTCAACCCTTTTTATATCAATAAAGCATTTTTATTTATTTATTTTATGTAGGACTAGCTTTTGCCCGCGGCTTCGCCCGCGTGGATGTCGGAAATTAACGCAGGTATTTTTCTGAAATAAAAGATTTTTTCTAAACTAAAAGTAGCCTAAGTTACTCCTTGTTACATCAGCTATCTGCCAGTGAAAGTCCCGTCAAAATCGGTCCAGCCATTTCAGAGATTAGCCAGAACAAACAGACAGACAGACAGATAGACAGACAGACAAAAATTGTAAAATAATGTTGTTTTGGTATATGTACCGTGTATACATCCATATACACTTAGTAAAAAGTTGTTATCTTAATATTACAAACAGACACTCCAATTTTATTTATTTGTATAGATGTATAGATTAAAATATGTATGGTTAAAATAGTAACACAGCATGACTTTATAAATTAAATATAATTTTCCTTAGGTGTACGAGAACAACCGCCTGGTAGCCGACTCGGGCAACGTGTATGACTTCACGCTCAAGGGAGGAAGGCTCGGGGTGTTTTGCTTCTCGCAGGAGATGATCATCTGGTCCAATCTCGTCTATAGGTGTAATGGTAAGTGAAATTGTTGTGTACTACATACAAGTGAAAGAAGAAGTGAAAGTGAATTGAGTGTGTGTGAGTCTTTCTCACTTTTTTTACTGATTATATTCTTTGTACTTAATTGGTGGTATCTCAATTAGTATTGTACGAATAATATTGGCATCGGTCGAATATTTTTTTGTAGCTATTGATGTTTACGGTCACATAATTATAGTCATATATTACCTAAACTATACTTAGGAATAAAGTGAAAAGATAGTGATCATTTCCCACAAACAATGCGGCACTTAATATCTTGTTCAACGTGTCTTGTTGTTTGCAAGCTACAGGGGTTGATGGGCGGCAAATTCCGGGCTGACTATATTTAGATTACTATCAACACGCTAAGAAGAAGAGATTTTTTTTTTAGTATATTCGTTTGCTACGCTTTTACGCTAAACTACTGAACGGATTTGGATGCAATCTGGCACATGGGTGGACCATAACCTAGATTAGGACATAAAATACTTTTTGTCCCGATGGCCGTTTTGCGTGGATGTGACGCATATTTTCCCCAGCTTTTTTATATTTTTGTAGTGTCTCAATTTTTTTTTTTGCGTCATATTTACCGCAAATAAACGTATTTTCTTTCTTCTTCTTTCTTATCCGGGACCAAGGACCGCAGCTTAATCTTGAGAGATTAATTTTTTATCTTATTTTCATGTTCGGCTATCGATATTTTCTTTGTGTATTTGATTGTTTGTAAAAAGTTAATAGGATACTATAAGAAATGTCTTATGCTAATCTCTGAAATCCAATAAGGTCTGAATATACTCGTACTTTCTGTCAGAGAAAAGCAATCTCACTACTAAAGGCTTCTGTTCCACCGCCGGCTATAAGCGAGAAACGAATCAAAAGTCCGGATAGCTTTATCGCTGGGCTATGAGCGAGTGCGGGTGGGACGTGAATAATGATAGCCGAATCACTTGCTGGTATGAGTAAGTAGGTACCAAGCGAGAGCCTCTGAGCGAGTGTTCTGTCCGCGAGCATCGCTGAGCGAGTATTTTTGTTTGATTGCTCTCGTCGCTGCGGACAAGACATGCTAGTGAAAAGAGAGTTCTCGCTAGGAATGTGAACAGTCAGCGATCAACTTTGAATACTCTTGCTTGCGTGCAAAAAAATTGGCCCACCCTGTGCTATCCATTTCAAACACAAAAGTCTTCATGAATATAATTTTAATAGCTATTAAATGACTACAAATTTGATAAAAGCAATATTCTTGGCAAAATCGACCCGATTCTTAATCACTCACTTTTGCTTGAAAATGTGCGTGCTTAAAAAAAAATAAAGTGATAAAAGTTATTTTGTTAGATACAAATTGAACTTGATATTTTAACGGACAAAAAAGGAGATTCTTTATAAGTTTGAGATTTTCTTTCACGAACGTAATTTACATACTTTCAGAAAGGTTTTAGAATACAATGTACTAAGTTATTGTTGGAAAAACTTGTTGATTTATATTGTTTCAAACCGCACGAGGTGGGTCGTTATTTCGCACGCAAGTGTACAGGTATCTCTTTTACCGACACGAGATCTATATCTATTGTAGGTATTTTTCTTGAACGAGAAAATAGTCTATAACTTGTCGCTTCCTTGTCGACGCTGGAACAAGTGCCTTAGGCTATCAAGT
This sequence comes from Aporophyla lueneburgensis, assembly GCA_932294355.1. Lineage (NCBI taxonomy): Eukaryota > Metazoa > Arthropoda > Insecta > Lepidoptera > Noctuidae > Aporophyla > Aporophyla lueneburgensis. The sequence goes on along the minus strand of OW028748.1, from coordinate 8,247,710 downwards.
AGAGAATATAATTTGAGTGCTTCATGTACCTATTCAGAAAGCCATTTTCTATTCACAGATAAAATTCCTTCGAACATCGCGACGGAGCTATCAACGAGAAACAACTTTGAAATAGACCACGATTTCGTCTACGTTTAAATAAAATAGTAATACTTGTAACATTTCCAGTACATATAAATAAAAACACTTTTCCCAAACAAGAAAAACATTGTAACAAATAAATAAAAATGTTGTATTTACATTGGATACCATTTTTGTACTAATCAAAGAGACCTTTTAATAAAATTGTCGAATGTATGTTTCGTCAAACGCTTTGATTTTGCGAATATGTTTGTTGATCGAATAATTGAATTGTATAGAGCTCTGTGTACGCTGGGGATTGTATTCCAACTGTATGAATTGTTATAAGTTTCATTTTAGGTTTAAGATCTAACAGTAGGTAATGCAATAAAGTTGACTCTTCTAAGTTTACTTGTTTTTTTTTTTGATATGTTCATATTCATTCATAAATATTCCTAGCAAGTCCCAATGAAAATAATTAATCTTATTTTACATACTTACATAAACTCATGCCTTTTCCAATGGGAATGGGCAGAAACCACGTAACGCCACCTGCTACGATCCTTACATATCTACTTCTTGTGCCTCGTTTCGGTTCATAGGTACAGCCGCCAGCATATCGACCTACTACAATGATCTGTCAAATTTCTTTAATAGATTTTCAACATTATCGCTTAACCATTAAGGTTCAAGATTGATTGGGAGAATTTTACAGTTTCGAGTACCTTGATGTGCTGGCGTCTATACATCTGGTCATACACACCCGCCGGTTGGGAATACTACGCAACTGACCTTTCTGAAGAACATTACCAACAGTGACCTTAACTGTATGTCCTCCTATAGGGCGTCCAGGGTCCCGGCGTTTCCACTCACATCTGCCTTGTAAATAAATACCTTTTGTAAGCCGTCCTGAGTTCATCCTCTCAACATAACATCTCATTTTAATTAAGTCTTATTAAAAATGCAGGCGTCATTTGATTGCTTTTAATCATTAGTAGAATCTGGACCAGTAGAACCTTTCCTGCTGGGGAGTTTGTTGCGTTGGTTGTTGTTGTTCATAATTTTTTATTTATTTATTTATAGTTAATTAAAACGGTACAACACCAATTACATTAATTAACATAGAAACATGATAGGTTGACAATTCTAATAAAAAAAATAGGCTCTCAGCCTAGTTTCAATAAATGACTTGAATTTGGTTACTTTTAATGTTTCCATGGGAAAATAAAATTAAACAAAAAATAAATACACATAATATCGTTTGACGTATTTATTATTACCTTTTAGCATGTGTACATCCAGGATAGTGTGACAAATGGGTAACAATTTAGTAGCCCATGAAACCCTATGCAAAAATTCTAGAGATTAGTGCAACCCCAATTTCTGTGTATTTTTGTAACTCATCCAGAATTCGTAACTGTATAGCACTTTTTTTAACTCATAAATTGAATCTGAAAATCTTTACCTAAAGCAAAAACAATATTAATAAAAAAGATCGCTATTCGAAATAGCGAGTAGCAATAAGGTTTTTAGTTTCTTTCTTTCTGGCTTTGTATATCGAATTGTCATTCATATAAAAAAATCTGCTCTGAAAATAAATCCTACTCAAAAAGCCATTTAATTAATGAAAAAAACTATTTTGCTCTTCCAAATTGTCACGTTTTTTGTTCATTCGTTTTCTTGATAATTTGACAGCTTATTTGTAAAACTGTTTGGATTTTATTGATTTTTGTATGTTTTACATTTATAATCGATTTCTAAGAAATGGATGTCGAGGAACTACCCGACGTGAATGCAGAAGAGATAATTGATGAAATGCCTTCAGCGAGCTCTCAAACTGTACTACCTCCTACAGAAGACATGGCCACAGACATGGCTTCTGAACAGATGCCGCACGACGGGGACGGTGTAGCAGTTCCTAAACAAGAGTATCTTTTATATACTCCATCGGCAACGTCAAGCAAGTCTAAATCTAACAACGTGAACAATGAAATAAAGACGGAGATTAAAGAGTTCTTCAGGATCATCCGGCCCCATCTGCCAAGGAAGTCGAAGAGCAAGGCTTACAAATTGCTGCAGAACATCGCTAACGGGACCGTGTTCAAGAGCTCATTCCAGCAAAAAATTAAGAAAAAGAAACCGAAAAAGCGACCGATGCGTAAGCAGAGATCGAGAAAGCTGAAGACAAAATCTCTAAGTATTGTGCGTAGAAACGCCCGCAGTCTATACGGCTCGTCAGATTCCTGCCGATCCAACACGTCGTGTCCCCACTGCGGTTACTCCTGCTCCAAAATCGGTAGATGTTGAATTTTGCTTCATTGGCACAGTTGCGCCCAGATTGGAGATGCAAACCTTAAAGATTCGATCTCTAGTAAAAATATTATGTGTGTGTTTTATGAAATTATTATGATTATTGTTTAGTAATGGAATTATTTAAAATAAATGATTATATTATTTGAATAACTGAAATGTCTTTGGATACCTCTGATAGAGTCTGATATGCGCTATGAATAGTTACTTTGACACTGGCCACGGATGAAACTGGTTGAAAATTTAGCTTTTTTTGGAAAGATTTAGTTGCAGTTGGGGTTTTTAGATTGTGTTGTCATGGAACTTAGCGAAATGAAGGTTTAGGTTACCAAACACTTCTAACTCTTCAGGGAGTACAGACATGAGTAGTACGCGTAAGTACTCATCTGAGTTCAGATATTTCCATAGTATGATTAAGTGCACATCACTGAGTTTAAAGCTGCAGTGTATATAATTAATATTGCAAAGAAGAGACCCACAGTCCGGACGGACCAGCGATTTAATAACAATACCTATATTTTGTACTTAAGTAAGAGCTTGCTAACATATTACATTAGGTACTTACGTCGTAAGGGATTACATTTCCATTTGACTGCCGAGGTGCATTCTGAGCTCCTTGTTGTGCCGCAATCTCCCTTGTAGCATTCTTACTATTCTCAGGCACGGCGTTGGACTAGTTACATAGCGTTGTATACATGTATGCCATTTCAATTCCTACAGTAGTATCTAATACAAGTTAAGATATTAACATTGCTTCAAAACGAATAAGCGTGGTAGGACACCAACTGTTGAGCGCTGAGTAAACAGAACAGAAGGAATAACTACAATGAAATGGCAGTAACATTCGACAGTCTTTGTCCTACATGTGCGTTGATAACCTTATCATAACATCACGCCTTACTGTTTCCTCGAAAGGTTGTGCAGAGGTAAACTCACATTCAGTGTGTTGCTGGACGTAAAGAATAGCACCATCCCAATTCTTCTCTTGGGTGTCTCTTGGGTGGAGGCGACTAAGGAACTTACTAGAGAATGGGCAGTAGCGTTCTTTATGAATCTTGCCACCTTACTGCGATCGCCAACCCGCCAGTCGAGCGTGGCGGTCATGGCAAACTCCCCCTTTCGGGGAGGCTTATGTCTTGTAGTGGACATATTTCGGTTGAAATGATGATAATGATGACGAGCTGCTGCTGAGAAATTCTAGATAGAAAAACCCAATAACAATGCCCGACTTGGGAATCGACCTCCGGTTACCTAGGACCTCATGCTGAGTAGTAGCGCTTGCGACCACTAGACCAACGAGGCATTTATATGCGTTATTGCGTAGATTTCCAAACGATCTATTGTCGCGGATTAAATATTGTCCGCGGAGAAATTATTCATCGTCTGCTCAGCGCTCCATCATTATTGAGCTCTCCATAGGGGTGCTACCTACACTCGATAGCGACGGCATGATTCGGCAGAGCCGCGTGGAAAATCGAATATTTGTAATTATGTAGGAATACATGTGCCGAGCCGATTCAAACATGATTCAGTGATGCCCAACAGTTTTCTGTTGAATGTTTCGTGTTGTGCCGGATATAAAGAATAGCATCACCCCATTTCTTCTCGCAGGAGTAATAAAATACGACTAAGGGACATATTAGAGATTAGGCAGCAGCGTTTTCTATGCATTTTACCACCATACTGCGATCTAGCGACCCGCCTGCCAAACGTGGCGATTATGGCAAATCCCCCCTCCTTGGGGGAGGCCTAAGTCCAGCAGTGGACGTCTTTCGACTAAAATGATGGTGAACAGTTTGCCGATCGGCACGAGCCAATGTGTATTCATTGCTTCGAGGCGGTTTTGTTGTTCAATAAAATATTGCCGAAACGAATGTGCCGATCCGAGCAAATGTGTAAGTAGCATATTTGATTAACTATAAGATGCCATCTTGTCAGCCACATTACAATCATTTATTCCCTCTTAGTTAAAAACAGATGTTAATTCACTTATCCCATTAATTCTATATTGTTGTGCCTTTCTAACTAAATCTTAAAACAAATCAATTTCAATAAATAGCTCAATTAACCTTTGTTCAGAGTTTCAATGGCGTCGGTGTTGAATGGAATTTGTTCATCATTTATAAAGCCGGATAGAAAGCGTCGGTTTTTGAGCAAAATCCTCGATATTTACTGTGAATTACTCAACTTATTTTCCCTCATGATTTTGATCCAATATTAGCTTTATATTACGTTTATTGGAAATGGTAATTTTATCCTGTTTATCTATCTGATACTCGTAACTTGTACGATCCACTTCGTGCAGATTTATAGGTACGGTTTAGCTTATAATCTTGAATCCAATGCTGCGTGATAAAAAGTTTTATTTTTAGGAAATGCCTTTTGGGAGACTGTTTTGCTATACGTCGAGACTGCCTTTTAGAAGTAAATCAAGTCTAATCCTTCATTTAAAAAAGCTGTCTCATCGAAGAGAAAACAGCTTCAGCCTTGTGGCGAGTCTTACTGAAAAATTGCTATTGCTATTGTTATTGCTACTTTCAATAAAACTTTTACTAAGTCATGTTTTCTTTAAATATTCGACACCTTTTGGCTGTATAATTCATACAATATGAATCGTGGAAGCTATGTAGCGTATAATGATTTACAGTACACTGTAGGTAATTTCCAACATGAAATAAAGACTGTATCGACGCAGATGTTGACCGAGAGATTCAATAAATACAGTATTGGTACTTACGTAATTAAGCAGTGAAATCGAGCGGCTATTACAAGAAGCAATAAACTGCCGATAAATACCGATACAATAGTTTATTGACGATCAGCAAATACAACGATATTACCCTTTTGTCGTATTCTTTATTGGATCACAAAAATCGAGGTAATGTACCGAGAAACAGTTAAGAGATTACTACAAATAGGACAGAATAAAACAAACAGGCTGTAATATCACAAATATAATATTTATTTTACCATTGTACATACTTATAACTCAGACGAAGTAGTTTTTTATCACTCTGAAAAATATTGAATGAATCGAATCTAGAATAAAATATCCCAATAAGGACAAGTCGTTTCTCTTGATTAGTCAAAACGTTGTGCTAAAGATAAAGATGATTCAAAGATTTAAAAATTATGATTAAAAGATTGTGCTGATGAAGCATCAGGATGTTGGTAGCGCTCGGCTCGCCCTCTTACATCATTTCATTTTGGTAAAAAATAACAACTTTAACATTTACACAATATGTACAATTACGTTATTCGCTATTCTTCGTAAAATATTTCTTACTAATAAACTATATGGAATTAATTGGACTAAATTCAGAACATGTAACGTCACGTGTCAATTCATCTGTAGTACAGATATCGATTCATGTTTGGTGACATTAATTTATATTGTTAGTATTATGTAACTATAACACGTTTTCCAGTAAAATGTAATAGAAACAATAATGAATTTTCAGTTATATGGTTTTTTCACTTTAATTGCTTTAAGATTTTCTTTGTCTAAAGTAACTGGAGTATGACTTTTAAGGTTTCTCACATTAGAGTTAGAATCAAACGAATCATTTTATGAAGTAGCAGAGTTGCCACTAAATATTTATTTTATACACATTTTGTTTCCATCGCACTCACTGGTCTCCTAGAAGACATTTACACAAAAAAAATATCTGCTTTGGAAAAAACACAGAGATCTTTAGGGAATAGAAGATATTGTGAGAATCATGACTATGTATTGTTCTTTTTTAAATTACTCAATGGTGCCGATTCATTTAACTAAAATAAGAGTATTGCTATCTCTTACTGACTGACTGTGAAAGAAAAAGACAAGTGACGCTTTAAAACTGTCAAACTAAATTACATTTCGATTTACTCGAATTTGACATGATTTTTAGTATAAGTAACGAATTTAGTTCGTTGTAGTTGCGTCGATGAAAAGCTTAGTTCAACTAAATTTGATAACTCTAATTTATTTCCGTCTCTTTCTTGTTTCATTAGAAAGAAAAAGATAGCATTAGCCAAAATTAAGTTTCGTTGGTGCACAACAGAATTATCACCATTATGTCTCCCACAAACATTCCCCGACGAATTGAATGGAAAATACATATGTACTTATTTCGTAGGATACCGTGTGCACACGTCCATTCAAATACAAACTCATGATTTATTTGACAGAAAATCTAATACATATTACTTTTTCTGCACTTAAAAACCCATAGGAATATAGAAGTAAATGTTGTACATACAAAATTATTGCTTTAGTGATACCGCCCGACCAAACGTGATTGTAAGATATGATAAAACCCCCATTCAGTGTCTACTAACAAGTAAAATAATTTATTGCATCTGTTCACCCTAACAATACATTTGATGCATAATTATTTTATAATAATCAGTATATTATTAACCTCGTATTAAATATACAATAATCACCTCCATATTATTTCATGGTTCTACAATTATATACAAAGATGCATTTATTTCATTGTACTGCAAATATAATAAAAAAAGGTAAAATTTGCACAAAATATTTGGTATAATTGAACACATTGTGATGACCGTTATTTGTTGTCAAGGGATTGGAAATAATTAAAATACAGATTATTGATAGGTTTATTAGTTTTTGCTTGTCAAAGCCGTCATCCTATTATCATTTTATAATTATAATCAAACATAATTTTACGAACCATTTCATTATAGCAGTATTTCAAATGTATAAAATTTTTAAAATGCATTCTACGTTTATATAAATTTGTCTACAATTAGTCAAATAAAATGAAGATATCTAAAACGCAATATACGTCATTACGTATTTTGTGTGTAATTTTAACGTAACATACGTTACATTTTGACGTTTCAAAACAAACTGCTTATTTTAGTAATTGTTTCTGATATGTTCAAAATTTTAGAAAGTGATACTTAAAACAATTGAGTTGCGATTGTTAGTGCTCACTGATTCCTTAAGCTTTGAAGAAGCGTAAACTCTTAAAGATTCAACATGTTCCTATCATATGGCTCCGAATGTTATAACTACTATGTCCTAATTTATAAACCTCAGTACCTTTTTATTAAATCCTTTAACTCTGCCAACAGTATTTACAACGTGAGCACTAGTATTGTCGTTTGTCTTTCCCCTAGTTCTTATTTCTGAATCGTTTATATTCTGTACAATATTTTTTATAAACCTATGTACAAATCTTGAGAGTAGGACAACTTACTTGTATTGAAGTACTTTGTCCCCTCGGCATTTTTACATTATGCTAAATGCTCAATACGCTTAGTTCAAGTAAGAAAGTAGGTAAGTATAAAATGATCCTACTCCTTAGATCCGATCTAAGTGAGACGAGTACGAAATGACATGCATTGGACCATGTATCTACAGACGATATATTAAGAGGGACACTTGGCGTATTTACAGCTAAATATAAATTCCCTCCAAAGGAGGAGAAAGATAGAACGCTTGAAGTGATTTTGAATCTTACATATTAAGCACAAGGCCCGTTTTTGTACAATTTAAAAGAAATATATGTAATTCACAGTCTTCATCATTGAAGCTACGCGATTAATGTTCTTAATAAAGATCTTTGTGAAACTGTTCTACAATATTTGTGAACAATGTTAATTTTTAAGTAATTTTTGAGCAACTTATCTATAAGTTACGCCACTACCAAGAATATTGCTCATGGGCTTAAAAACATAAGTATCATGGCCGACATGTTCCTCTAATTTGAAATAAGAACAGAATCTAAATACCTTCCTTACAAAAAAAAAACAAGCTTTCAAAAAGTTGGTAATTGAAAAGGTCCGATATGATTCGTTTTAGAATTGGATTTCAATTCAGTCTGTTAGCATCAATAAGAGACAAGAGTATCAACTAGGTAACATTGAAAAGGGTCCCAAAAGGCCTACAAAGGGCTCTACAAGTCGTCGAAACTCTAACGTTAAGTATTTGGTGTTAACAATTATTATGGCTAATACTTCACTAGGTCAGTCCTTCACTGCTGTAATTTGCTAATTTATTTGGTTGTCACCTTGAAGAGCTGGATTTCTTTGGAGTTGTGACTGTTTTTTTGTTACCTGCAAGAGAATTATATTTATTAGAACTGTTGCTGTTGCATTGAGTTGGGAGGTGGGAGTTGGAGCAGTAGAAAAAGGTTTCCACTGCAGTGAGGAACAAAGACAGAAAAAATTGCTAAGATGAGGAGACGCTATGTTGTTTCAGCTATCAATGGTTGTTGATAGTCTTGGCCGATGCAATCAACAACCTTTCCTTTAATGAAGAGAAAACATTCCATCACCTGCCTAGTTTTTCCCCAACTTTGTTAGGGTTAGCCTCCAGTCTAACAGGATGCAGCTAAGTACCAGTATTTTAAATGTTAGGACTGCCTGCCTGAATTTTGGTGGGTTGTACCATTCACTGGGTAATACGGCACCCCTTGGTAAGATGAATTTTGGTGGGTTGTACCATTCAAAGGGTAATACGGTACCCCTTGGTAAGATGAATTTTGGTGGGTTGTACCATTCACTGGGTAATACGGTACCCCTTGGTAAGATGTATCATACGACGAAATGGTCACTAGTCTAGGTAAAGTTTACCAGGATCTAGCACATGGTCTCGGGGCGTGCAGGCGCGGGCGGCTGCGTGGCGGGCAGCTCGGCGGAGCGCTGGCGCGGCAGCTGCGACGAGTCCAGCACGATGGAGGGCCGCGGGGGGAGGTTCTCGCTCACCATGTGCGACAGCGATAGCTCGCTTGAGGCGTTCGTGTCACCTGGACAAAATTAATAGGACATTATTAACCCGTAGATTTTAGCCGCTCTCCTGACTAGATGAGTCGTTCTACATTTCTACCGACAACGGTTGGTCGTTCGTCTTGTTATGGCATCTCGTTCAAATAAACGTCCGTATTTTTCTGATCGAGGTACTAATATTATGTAATTTTCATTTTCTCTAACCAGCATATTTTATACGTTTTTTTTCCCGTAGAATGCCGTGACAGAGTGATAAGCCGAAATGTGGTCTCCACAGAAAAAGGCCACTTTGTCACATTATTTATTTCTAAAACAAACATTTAAAAAAAATAGTAGCCGGAAATAAAATTTTAATTAGTCCTAATCGTAACACATATGCATTTTTTTTAAATCCCATACAGAAACCACAATTATGGATAGTTCAAAAACTAAAAAAACTTTTTTTTAGGAGCACATTTTAATGCATGTCCTTCTATTTCAAAGGTACATATTTCTCAATAACCGTAGTTAAAGTAGAATAAAGTCCAATACGTAACAGTAGTTCAGACCACTTACCAGAAGGTTGCCTCGGCACAGGTAGTAAAACTTCACCACACGCATCGTCATCTAATAACGGCTGCAGCGGCGACGGCAGCTCACGACTGTCGATAGCCGACGACCTTCTTAACGAGTGCCTATGGTATCGAGAAAGGTAACATTATAATAGAGGAAGATACAGTAAGACAAGTGACTAATACTGCAAATTTTAGGTAAGGTTAGGTTACAGAAGAAAAAAGAAAGGAGGTCATTAAATCTTAGGTTCAGGAAGAAAGAAAGAAGAACTATGAAGAAAATACATTAGTCAGTTTGAAAGTTAAGAAAGTATTGACTGTAGACATTAAAGAGAATTTACCAAAAGAGATATAATGTAGATATGAAGAGACCTGAAGAGAAATTAAGAATAACATTGTATGCACACTTACAATCCGCAAACCTGGAAGATTCAAGTTAACTGACCAAAACAATACACAAATAAAAGCATCCATAAATCCAATACCTCTGGTGTGGCAGGCGTCTATCCCCTACAGTGAGATGCGAGCTGGTCTGCGGCGGCACGGCCAGCTCGTCTGCACCACTCGTGTTGACGCACACGCTGATGCTGATGCCACTGACGCCACCCTCAGCCGCGTCAGCTCCCTCAACCTCCTCCTCCTCATATCTGCCAAGCCCACCCATTTCTAGGCTACAGTACAAATGGCTGGTGAGTAAGGATCGAGTTCAGGACGCTCACAAAAGCTATAAGCCGAAGCAAGTGCAGCTCTTCTTGCCATGCCTTGCTGGTGCAGTTCCGCGGTTTGCTTTTTAGGCAACACAGTGAAATGCGTCCTGTTGTCATGTTTTCCATCTGCGTCCACAACTTGGTTGGGAAAAGAAATACAGACACGGGTTCACCTTTATCGTTGATTGGTCTACTTAGGCATGTTTTATGATTTTGTTACCTACTTTAATGGAACTAAATTTTGTCCTGTTTTATGCAATATCTTTTTATTCGATAGCTTTATTTCTGGGTATTTTAAAGATATATAACAAAAGTTTCACCTCGATATGTTATACCTATTAGAGCAAGCTTAAACAATTTTGTGTTTTTTCAACAAAGTGATATTTCCCTTTGTATTTACCGTGAAACAAATAGTTTTCCACTTCAGATACCCCAGCGAGTTTGATCAATAAGATTTAATATCACCAACCAACGGCAACATGGCACAATTGTTTGGAAAGTTTGGAATTTGTGGGGTTGACATTATTGAGATCAATATGTTGCTTAACATTTAAAGTTTCTTGGGGCGATGAGAGATTACGTAATAATTATTTGAGTCTTGAACTCGAGACATCTAAATCTGTAGATTTATAAGAGAATGTGTTTAACGAATGTGTGAATTTGTGTTTAACATGATTTCTTGTGAGGTAAAAACAATAAAAAAATTTTGGATTCCGTGGCTAACGTTTGTTTAGCCTGAGCTTTTAATCGTTGCTTCAGTCATCTTTCACTTAAACTAGTTACTACTTTCATTTATGTTTTCACATAATTATTATTCTAGTTCTGATATATTAATTTATTCTCTATAAATTACATATTAAATAAATTCGAATGTAATTCTAACTGTATGTTACCTTTTCACATCTAAACCACTGCATGGATTGTGTTAAAATTTAACTAGGCAATAGATGGCATCCTGTGAAAGAATATAGGCTACTTTTTGTCCCAGCAGCACGTTCCTGTGAGACTAATTTAGAAATCCACGCGGGCGAACCCGCGGGTAGAAGCTAGTGTGCAAAATATGATAAAAACATTCAGGTTAAGGCCATGTTCTTAGTTGAGCAGTATGAGTGTATTATATTGCGAACACAATATGAAATTAAGAACTGGTTTTTCGCACTGTTTATTTGAAGCTGTTATAGGCTCCTCTTTTCTTAAATGTGCAACAATGCACTGCTCAGCTAGAACATCATGTAACATATTTACAGCAATATAAACAAAAATATGCGCAAATCAAATACCCTCCACCATGGTTTCATGATCAGTGTACTCTCTCTTCGTAAGCAACGCACAACTCTTCTCCGTCTCCTAAAGGATCACTCACCGCCTCTGAATAAGGTTCTCCATGATGATGTAGTCATCTTCTTCGGCACCCCGTAGGTGTTCCTTCTCCATGTACAGCGCGAACTCAGGGTTGGACATCTCGCTGGCGTGGCGGCGACGGACTGAAGGAGAGGCGGCTCGGGCCGGTGATAGAAGACGGGAGGTTATTGGTGTTCTGTAGGAAAATGGGTCTTTTGAGAACTGCTATTCAGGTTAATCCCTTCTATCCTTTATCAGTCTACACATACACAGGACACAGGCCGAGAGACACTGGGCCACCTTGCGGTCTCAGTGGGGCTTGGTAGATGTCACATGTCTTGGAATATTTTTGGTTATGGGACAAGCCGGTTTCCGCACGATGTTTTCCTTCACCGTTTTGTGAGCAGCAATTAATTAAGTGGAAATTACACGACTACCCTATCCGTAGGTTTCGTTACTAGGAGCCATTACTGCTCTGCTCTGTGACTGTGACTGTCACATATGTCGTTTATTTTTCAGACCATGGTTACCTTGCGAAAATGCACCTACTTACTACATGTATGTTATCTATACTTTGTATTTTGTGTATACTTCCATCTAAGTTAACACGAAAGTGCTTGAGTAAATTCAATAAATTGTGGAATGAACGGGCTAGGAACCCTTTCGTTTGCATTAACCTCGTTGGAATAATGTGACTATTAACTCCAAACGGCAAAGGATTTATTACCCGATTGCTCTAGAAGGAAGGTTAAATTTTTGATATGTGAAACGGAATAATTATTCCTTAATTTAATTTTCTTATGTGTAATATTTTACAGCCCCTAAGATCAACATAAATGTGCTACTACTAGTTTGCTTACCTCGGCGTATGCGGCGGTGAGAAGAGTCCATACACGGTCTCCAACTCATCAGTGATGCTGGTATACTCGTGCATGGCTAGCAGTAAGGAACGAGGCGCGCCACCCACTCGTCTTTGACCTGATGGGATGCCTGTAGCGCCGCCCGTTGCTTCCCAACCGGATTGACGACCTGTTATAAGTTAATGGTGGGGGATGAAATGATACTCTTCGCTAAAAAAATTCTGTCTCTCGTCCTATAGAAGTCACAAAATATGATGGAGTCTCCAAAGCTTCAGAAACGTCACAAGGTAATTGTTAGCGCCATCTATTTTATTTTGTTAAACTATTACGCAAGATGTCAAGCTAGTCCTTTCCCGCCAATCACAATCGTGTTCCTAGCAAACTTCTCGCCAATGAGCGTCGCCTTCTTTATGGCTCGTTCGAGAAGGACATTGTGACAGTTCAAATATGGACTCCGTCGTGATCGCTTTACCACTGTTTTTTTTTTTACCCGCTGTACTATTTTATCGCAGAACGATATAATATGAATATTATAAGTTCATAGCAGTCCCGCTGTTTCTTTAGTGGTGTATTCTGTGGCTTCGACGGTAAAACTGAAGTGCTGTGTCTGTGCCTTTGGACTAAGCCGACACGTGGTGCCGAATTGTGAAGACTCCGGAGCAGAGCTGCTGGTAGATCGAGCGGCTACACGAGGAGGTAGGTGCACGATTCCCTCACCCCTTGGCCCTAGGCGAGACACTTGCGTTCATCAGTTTTCCGGTCCGCGTCGAAGGTACCTTATTTTCGCCTTCCGTCGGAGCCCCACCATTATTGTGGTCCTTCGAACCGTACTGATACAGTTTCCGCCCCTTTTAGGTCACCTAATAGGAGATTAAGTGTTAAAACCCACCGTTTTTAGGTTTTCGTTAGCCTAGAAAACGTACCGACGCCATTACGCACGCAGCGTAGTGCGAAGGAATTTATTTCATTTTGTTACCGCTTAACACTAAATACTTATTTTACCGCTGTCATACTAATATTTCATCTTATTATTTGCTGTAATATTCATATTCTCAGTGGTATTCGCGAAATAAGGTTCTATTTCGATAATTTTCGCTGAGATTTACCTTTTTAGAAGTAACCACTTGTACTTTTATATTATTCGCAAACTCACAAATAAATTATTTTTGTATATCTTCAATTTAAAATTCTCATTTCATAATGAAGAAAGCTATTAAGTCTAATAGTACGGAGTTATCATTGTTGGCGTTGGAAGCCAAACGGAATGCTTTATTCGAGTGTTTAAAGTCTGCCTACGATTTATCTAAAGACATAGGCACGGGAGATGAAGCGAAAGAGGCTTTTCTGGACGCTAGCTCAAACATTGACGCTATTCGTTCCGAATTTCATGAAGTTATGGATCAGTATAATAACTGTCTACTGACAGCCAATCCCACCGCGCGCACTGATTACAAGGCGCTGGTTTCGTTTGAGCAGTTATATAGTCGCTTAAAACGTTTGGTTTCTTCTACCAATGCAGACGTCGTTCCGTCCATCTTAGAGAAAAAATCTTCTATCATTAAGTTACCGCCGATTGAATTAATGAGTTTTAACGGTGACATTCGTTCATGGCCATTGTTTTACTCAAATTATAAATCCGCTGTTCATGATAATCCATCTCTCTCGGATCATCAAAAATTACATTATTTACAGGGCAAATTGACCGGTAAAGCGCTAGCCGCATGCGCCGGCATTGTACCTACCGCTGAGAATTACGAACTCATTTTCAATACGCTAGTGAATCGGTATGAAGACAAACGCACACTAGCGGCCACTTATTTAAAACAGATCATAGATTTTAAACCGTTAACTTCCGTTACTTCCGATAATTTAGACATTTTTAATGATAAGTTTGTTAACGCCGTCCGTGCCTTACAACATTTAAAAATTCCAGATTTATTGAATTTAATTTTCGTACAAATAGCTATTACCAAGTTAGACAATGAAACTGTTCGTAACTTTGAAAATAGTCAGGATCAGTCTGATATTCCTTTATTTAATGATTTAGTCGATTTCGTTAATAAACAGAGTAAAATATTGTATCGCACTCACGCTTTAACAGTCGGCGCGCAAGTACATAATTCCGCAAAATCAGCTGATCGCTCCCGCAGTTCTAATGATAGTAAAAAACCGCAGTCCTCCCCGCGTTATAACGCGTATGTAAGCACGGTCGAATCTGATTCAACAGATAAATGTTTGTGTACTAATGTCACACATCAACACTTATTTAAATGTCCTGATTTTCATAAATCAACTCCGTATGAACGCTTACAGGTTGTTCGGAAAATTAACGGTTGCGTTAATTGTTTACGTATTAAACATAGAATATCGGGTCGGAACTACACCTACGTCGCAGCGCGAGGCGCCCGATCCGGTGACGTCAACGCAAGCGAACGCTGCTGTCGTCCATTTCGCACCCGTGCCCGCGTCCGAGCCGGTGCGCTCCGCCACGCAGCCTGATGTAGCTTTGTGTTCGATGTCCGTTGACGCTCCGCGTTCTGTTTCCTCTAATGCCGCTTGCAGCGAGACGCCGCAATGTGATTCGCATACTACCGTTTTGCTCGCGACTGCTCAAGTCGTGGCGTACGATAGTGCTGGGCGTGAGCATTTAATAAGAATTTTGCTTGATTCCGCGTCGCAAAGTCACTTCATTACTAGGGAATGTTGTGAACGTTTACATTTATGTCAAAACAATACACGGTCTAAGACTGTAAGAGGTTTTGGAGGCACATAGAGGACGTCGTTCGGGACAATAAATTTACGTATATTTTCACGCTTTAATAAAAATGTCCGATTTGATATTGACTCGTTAGTAGTTGATCAAATTACGGACAACTTACCTTCCGCTTTTGTTGATATTAAGGCCCTACCTTACTCGAATAAACTTCAGTTCGCTGACTTAGAATAGTTTCGCTATTCTAAGTAAAATATATATTTTAATTGCAGCATCGCTGTTTCCGCATTTACTTTTGCCTGACGTGGTTCCTGGTGGCCCGTCAGTGCCCGCCGCTGTCAATACGGTGTTAGGCTACGTACTCATGGGGGTCGTACCTACACTCAGTAACCGCCCAGCATGTCTCACATCGTGCTGCGCCATAGTCCCTTCGCCTATGGATAACAATTTGATTTCCCGCTTCTGGGAACTTGAAGAAGTTCCTGGCCCGCCCGTTCAGCGTCCTGCTGATGCTGAATGTGAATATTTTTATCATTCAACTACGCAACGGGACCCAGTTACTGGTCGCTATACCGTGGGTCTACCGTTTGATAAGGATGTGTTCACACTGGGTGACTCATTCAATATCGCTCGTAGACGTTTTTTATGCTTAGAGAGGAAGCTTGAAGCTTCACCTGAGCTACGCGCCGCTTATGACGAAGTTTTAAATGATTACCTTTCTAAAGGTTATATCTCGCCCGTCTCAGTTGTTCCGCATGAAACTGCAGATGTGTACCCTACTTATATAATCCCACATCATGGGGTTCTCCGCCCACACAAGTCTTCGTCTAGGTTGCGTCCCGTGCTGGATAGCAGCTGCAAAACATCGTCCGGTGTTTCGTTAAATGATTTGCTGCACAGTGGGCCAACCTACAGGGTAATTTATTCAAAATTATTTTAAATTTTCGTCTACACTCTGTAGCGATGACCGCTGATTGTAAACAAATGTTTTTACAAATTAGGATTCGCGAATCTGATCGACGTTATCAGAGAATTCTTTATCGTTTTAATCCTGACGACCCGCTTCGCTTATATGAATTTAGTAGAGTTTGTTTTGGCTTAAAGTCCAGTCCTTACCACGCTCTGCGCACTGTCCAGCAACTCATCGCTGACGATGGCGCTGAGCATCCCCGCGCTGCTGCCGTCGCCTCCTCGTGCCTGTATATGGATGATGTTGCATTTTCTGTCAATACCGAAGACGAGGCGATGAACACCGCTAAAGATTTAATTGCTCTTTTTAAGGGCGCTCAATGGGACCTTGTGAAGTGGAACAGTAATTCAAAGTCTGTTCTTAATGAACTTCCCGCCTCTCATAAGGTGACGACTGAGGTTGAATTTGACAAAACCGCTAACCATAAAATATTGGGTCTTCGCTGGTCTATAGACCAAGATATTTTCTATTTTAAAATCAACCCGCCAAGTTCGAATATCGCGTGCACTAAGCGCACCATACTGTCAACCGTCGCGAGACTGTGGGATATCATGGGATTCGTTGCTCCTTCTATTTTAGTAGCTAAACTTCTTATTAAGCAGTTGTGGCAGTTGAAGGTGGATTGGGACGTCCCTGCTCCTACTCATATTGTCAAGGCTTGGCAACAATTTACTTCAGAGTTACCAGCCCTAAATGAAATTAAAATACCGCGTTGTTTAGAAGTGAAGAACGACTGTGAATTGACATTGGTCGGGTTCGCTGACGCCAGTGGCGAAGCTTATGGTGGCGTAGTATACCTACACGTTGGCTCTGCCTCCGGCAATATCGTCCGCCTTTTATGTTCCAAGTCAAAGATCGCGCCTTCTTCGCCCATTACGATTGCTCGTATGGAACTTTGTGCAGCACTTTTGCTGTCAAAATTGCTTCGGACTGTTCTTGAGACTTATGACAACCGTTTTGCAATTAAAATTTACGCCTTTACCGATTCAAAAGTCGCACTCTATTGGATTAAAAGTTCACCGCATCGTTGGCTAACGTTCGTTGCCAATCGAGTTATTAAAATTACTGATAATATCTCCGCAGATAACTTTTATCACGTTGCAGGGGTTGAAAACCCGGCAGACTGTCTGTCACGTGGTGTCTCTCCTGCTAAGTTAAAAGACCACCCTCTGTGGTCCCAAGGGCCCCCCTGGCTAACATTACATCCGTCGCAGTGGCCTATTACTGAAGGTACGGAACCGCTCACGTTGGACGAGATACCTGAACAAAAGAAACTCGTTCACGCTGTTTTAATTCCCGCTGACGATTCTTATGTTTATGATACTCTTTGCCGCCTTTCGTAATGGAGTAAAATACTCCGTACGATTGTTTACATTTATAGATTCGCTAATTTGTTACCACGTCGCGATTCCGTACATATAACCGCAGCTGATTTGAGTTTTGCAGAAAACAAATTGCTGAAACTTATCCAAAATAAACGTTTCAATAAATAAATTTTAAATTTAAAACTGAACACGCAGGTTTCATCATCTCTTAATAAATTAAGACCGTTTTTACATAACGATTTAATCAGAGTTGGTGGACGTCTCAACCATTCTGATCTAAGTTACTCACAGCAGCACCCGGTACTTCTGCCAAGCCATGACTTTTTTGTTAACTTATTAATTGAATATTATCATAAGAAATATTTACACGCTGGGCCTGAACAGCTCATGTCACTATTACGGCAGAAATACTGGATACTGTCTGCTCGTCGTGCTATTCGCAAGGTAGTTCACGATTGTAATATTTGTTTCCGCGTTCGACCGCGTCCCGTCTTCCCGCTCATGGCTGACTTGCCGGACTGTCGGACGCGTCAGGTTATTAAGCCGTTTACTCACACGGGCTGTGATTACGCAGGTCCTATATCTTACACTCCCATTCGCCGTCGGGGTGCAAAGGCTTTGAAAGCATATTTTTGCGTGTTCACTTGTCTCACAACTCGCGCGCTACATATTGAAGTAGCCACTGATCTTAGCAACGCCAGTTTTTTAGCTGCACTTAAACGGTTCTTGTCTCGCAGGGGCCCTGTCCAAGTAATGCACTCGGACAGAGGCACTAATTTTGTAGGCGCTAATTCTTATTTACGCGACTTATATAAATTCCTTAATAATGTCGAGTTCCGCTCACGCTTCGAAGAAGAGCTTGCTGAAAACCGTATCACATGGAAGTTTAACTGTCCGGCCGCCCCACATTTTGGCGGATGTTGGGAGAGTATGGTGAAGGTCAAGACGCACCTTTTCAAGGTCATCGGTCAGCAGCTTCTCTCTTACGAAGAGCTAGTTACAGTGCTCGTTCAGATCGAGTGTTTGTTAAACTCTCGGCCTCTTACGGTCTTGAGTGCCGATCCCGCAGAACCTACCGCGTTAACGCCAGGTCATTTTTTGCATACCGCTCCTTTACTCTCATTGCCCGCGCCTGAAGTAGAATCAGATAATCTCAACTTGCTTCAGAGACATTCTCTGCTTGATAAATTAGTGCAATATTTTTGGAAGAGATGGAGAATGGAATATTTACATAGTTTACAAACCCGAGAGAAATGGAATACTCCGTCTGTGCCAATCAAGCCTGGCACGGTTGTTGTTATTATAACTGACAATTCACCTCCTTTATCGTGGCCATTAGCGATAGTAGAGAAGATTCTTCCTTCCAACGATGGTATAACGCGTGTAGTTTCTGTAAGAACAGCTAAAGGTACATACGTGCGTCCGGTCGTACGTTTGTGCCCATTACCTACGCAATAAGATTGTTATTTTTTTTATAACCACAGTAGTTTAAGTGCTAGCAGTTAGTTAGTTTATGATTGTCGCAGTTTATCTTATATAAATCGCAGTTTCAATATTATATTTCCGCAGTTCTTTATTACACTTTATGATTGGGTTTAAAGGTGACCCTTTAAAAGGGGGAGGAAATGTTAGCGCCATCTATTTTATTTTGTTAAACTATTACGCAAGATGTCAAGCTAGTCCTTTCCCGCCAATCACAATCGTGCACCTAGCAAACTTCTCGCCAATGAGCGTCGCCTTCTTTATGGCTCGTTCGAGAAGGACATTGTGACAGTTCAAATATGGACCCCGTCGTGATCGCATTCCCACTGTTTTTTTTTTACCCGCTGTACTATTTTATCGCAGAACGATATAATATGAATATTATAAGTTCATAGCAGTCCCGCTGTTTCTTTAGTGGTGTATTCTGTGGCTTCGACGGTAAAACAGTGCTGTGTTTGTGCCTCTGGACTAAGCCAACACGTGGTGCCGAATTGTGAAGACTCCGGAGCAGAGCTGCTGGTAGATTGAGCGGCCACACGAGGAGGTAGGTGCACGATTCCCTCACCCCTTGGCCCTAGGCGAGACACTTGCGTTCATCAGTTTTCCGGTCCGCGTCGAAGGTACCTAATTTTCGCCTTCCGTCGGAGCCCCACCAGTAATATTTATGCTCTAGGGAGCGTTTCAAAGAGAGCACATTGATAAAATTCCACATCTTGCACGACCACCTTGATGCAATATGTGGCTGATGACGTCGATTGATGACTCAAAACATTTAGCATGCTGTTTTGCCGTTCGACAATAGATCACCATCATTAGTATACGTACTTGTCCCAGTGACGGAGTTGTGTACGGACCCAGCGTCGACTGCGGAGTTGTCAGGTTCGGAGTGCGTCTGACTGTGCTGGCGGCGCGGCGCCAGATGCTGTGCCGAGTAGTGGCCGCCCATGCCGCAGTCGTTGCCACCCTCCGAACGTCTGGTAATATCAGGTCATCTTATGTCTTTGACTATTTGGTATTGACTGTTTGGCGTTGAAAGATGTGCTGACTTTGATGAGTACTTAGAACTTAAATATTATTCTGACTGAAATAATGGTTGCCATTTCATTTTATAACGATACAATTCTTGAAACGACGAAGGCAGCGCATCTTTGTAGGAAAGTAAAATAATAATGTTCCCACAAGAAAGTGGCAGAAGTATGTGTGCAGTGGCAGTTTAGTAGAAGTTTTGTAGAAGACTTTGTTGAAAAAAAAAAAAACAAAGTGGTTATAATCTTGAGATTAGTAAGTAATATGTGAAGACAAGACAATCGAAAATACAACAGAGAACAACAGTGGCGTTAGAAGATTAAATAATTATAATACTGTAAAGTTTGTAAATGAAGAAATCTGGAATTTAGACGAAGCTTACCTTGTAGCATACATTGTAATTACATCAGAAAAGAAAATGTAGAAAATGATAGCCACAATATTGCAGTAAATAATTTCCAAGTCGGCATAACATGGCATTTTATGGAAACAACAGCTGATCATATAAATCTATAGCCAAATAGAAAATTCAATGTTGATATGGCTGAAGTAAGATTTGGTTTGTGTTGAGATGTACAGAAACACAGACAGATGCTCAAATAAAATTGCGTCACATTAAAACCGTGTTGTGTGTGACTGTCGAAAGTAGTGCTTGTTAATGCTAAACATATTGATATCGAGCGTGTATACAAGCTTTAGATAAGTGAATGTTTATTATACAGTAAGGCAACTACGTCTAACTACATTCGCTAAGAAGCTAAGC
Source organism: Aporophyla lueneburgensis (assembly GCA_932294355.1). NCBI lineage: Eukaryota > Metazoa > Arthropoda > Insecta > Lepidoptera > Noctuidae > Aporophyla > Aporophyla lueneburgensis. Next base: position 8,226,855 of record OW028748.1, on the reverse strand, counting down.
CAATCGCCAATGACTCTATTTGACTTACTGTTTCCACAACCGTCTCCTAACAGATGCAAGAAGGTAACAAAAAATAAAATTAAAAACAATTATGGCGATGATAATTTTGGTTTTATACAAATAAACACAGTATTTGCCGATTCTGTGAATGAAGGATATAGAAATGAGTGAGGTTTGGTGGCTTTGGAAAATGCAAATGACAATTGCATTCAGGAAAATCGACAGCTATTTTGTTTAGATTCTCGAGATTTTTGTAGAAAACCAGTCGTCTTGTTTTTCATTACATGACAGAACCAATTTTAATATATCTCACTTAGAAGTTCTATATCAAATATTATTACCGATTATTATACCGAAATATTATCGGAGATAATCAAAAACTCTCTGTCCAGAGCGGCCAAAACTCCATCAAATATAGTTCTTTCAAAATAAATGAAGTAATGGTAAATGAGAATGGCAATCAAGAACAAAAGTTAACGCGGTCATGCTTAACTATACGACTTGGGACCACCTGGTTTAGATGGCACTTCCATTGTAAGCTGTACCTATGTATTGGGAAACTCTTGTAATGTCTTAGGTCCTAATTTGTTTCTTCCGTGAAAATGATAGCACATGCTCCTTTGAATTCTTTGCGTGAATTTGATGATTCTATTGTTTTCTTGCTTACCTTTAGTGACATGGAATTGGTGCCCAGACTATACTGAGTAAACATGTTTAGTGATATATAGTTAATGGTATTATTTCGAAGGGCATATTTATATACACAGACCTAAAAAATAACTTATATTGTAAGTTACATCCTAATCCAGGACACGGCCTGAACATTACTGAAACTAAAATTATAATCAAAACAGTTTCAGAAGTTTCTATATCATCGGCTGCTTCGAACTATAATGAACGCTTTGCAAAGACGTGTAACTCAGTATATTGTATTATCTTCAAAATGTGAAACACATGATAATTCAAAGTTGCATGTTTGCGTAACTTACCGTCTTGTGTTGGCAGTGCGTCGGGTTCCAGCGGAAGTGGTGCGTGGGCGCAGGCTTTGAAGATCTGTTGGTACCTCACGCACTTCCGGTAAGAAAGCATCGTCGTTCGACGACGCTATAAGACGAGGATGTGGGTAGATATCTAAAAATATATAAGTGTAAGACTTGGGGCAATAATGAGGAGAACAAATCATATTTGTTTTAAAAAAAATATTTGTTTGGAAAACTAAATATATTTTAAAATTCGGTTTAAATACTATTGGTAGCTTACCTTTTTTCTCGTCACTAGGCTCCGTCCTGTTGCTATCGGAGGACCTCTGCCTGGCTGGGGTGATGGGCGGCTGTGCTTTGATCACCGTTATGTTAGGACCTGCATGTCCTTCCCCAGATGATGTTGATATCGAGTCCGCGTCTGGTTCCTTCTCCACGGGAGCTTCTGGCCCAGATTGAGGCATTTCATCCTGTTAATGATCGACGAAGATGTAGCAGGAAGCAATATGATAGTTGGTAAGCATAGAAATAATGTGAAGACAATAATAGCTTGAGTTTCAATGCGCGAGTTTTGATTTCAGAAAGAGAAGAAAATTTAGAAGAAAAAAGAAACAAGACCCTAATATAATTTCATGATTAAGAATATTAAAGGGTACTTCAAGGTTTTATTGCTAATCGAAGTTGAATTACATTCTTAAGTGGAAATGAAGAAGCCAAGTGAGACTGCGCCGATAAGCCAAATTAGAAAGCCAAAAGTGCGTAGATACATTGTTAACGCGTGATTCAAGAATTTTGTAAAAGCTTTAGTGCTATGCAGTAATTAAAACTAAATTACATAGTATGCATAGTACCTACGATTATGAGTTATAAGCACAATTTACTTAAGGACTCACGTAAAAATAAAATAGAATAACTAAAAGATTATGAATCTGCAGAGTTAAAAATAATAAAATCATAAGAAATCTGCATAGTAAACAAAATCAACAAGAATGAAAACAAAAAGTTTTACGGTGCTGTCCCACACGACACAAAAGCTTTTAATTGCTTTATCATTAGCGTTTAAATTATAATTTCTTATAATTAATTACCCATTTTAATAGCCAATTAAAATACCTACAGTGAACTAGTTCACTGGCTGCCCAAACAAACGCGCGACACACATGTGCCGGGGAAGTTGGACAATACAATATAAATTGTAGCAAATGCTAAGTGTACAGACGCTATTTCCATTCTGTTAATTAAAAAGCTATCATACAAAGTTGCATTTGTGCAAGAAGGAGATAATCCTGTTCAAGTTTCAGAGAGAACTCTAGAAATAGAAGTTCCATCTGAGTGCTCTAAAATTTGTCAACCAAATGGTTTAAACTTGCCTGATGTACAACCGATACTTCGCCGTCGTCCTAAGGTCGAACAAATAATAATATTATTTATACCTTTAAACGAGCAATTCTTGTATATATATATATATATATAATCTGAATCTCGGAAACGGCTCCAACGATTTTCATGAAATTTAGTATACAAGGGGTTTCGGGGGCGATAAATCGATCTAGCTAGGATTCATTTTTATACAATGTAGTTTTATTCATGTTTTCAATGACCAACTTTATCGATAATCAACTTGAACATAAACTTATTATTTTAAACACAATTTGCCAAAAAATACCGAGCAAAGCTCGGTCAACCAGATATTAATACTTTATAGAAGGAAGTAAAATTTTGAAATACGTTAACAAGACAGCTAATGACGATCTTTAAATTCTTGCTCCGTTTGGAAATGTGATGAATATTCTAGATTTGATCAAGAAATCTATATAAAGACAGTTCCACCAAACAACCCTATAGTCTCTACAGACGCTGATGTTATGAGAGGTTAATGTTCATTCATATATCTTACACTTTCATCTACAGTAATCATTGGTTCTTTGTCATGGCCTATGAAACCCGTGCAGCTTGTTCGGGCAGCTAAGCGGCAGAGAGGGCCGAGAGGGGTGCTTACATCGGAGGGTCTCGACCGCTCATCCTCCTCCTGCACCGGTCGCACGGTGAACCGCGCCACCGCACCCGTGTCGCTGTCCGACAGCACCTGTCGTGACGTTACACATAGCTACCTAACTAGCATTTGGTACAACGTCACCCGGAGATTTTGGAAGCCCATGAACTTGTTTAGTCAAACTGTTTTACCACTGAATAAATTACAGTAATAAAGCAGATAATTTCATATAAATTCTGATCCTTTTTTAAATTTACCTGGTAGATAGCGCCTAATCGGATACTGTGGCACAGGCCATGAATATCTAAATGAATCTTGCTATGAATGACTACAGAAGCAATGGGATTGACTTTGTTACACGTGTTACATAATAAAGCGTTTACATATCTCATACATTGCTTAGTCTCAGAGAGTTCGGCGACGGGAATTATTTGCAATTTGGCTTTGTTTTAGAAGCAGAACTCTAAGTACAGCTCGAGCGTTGAAACTTGATTTGGAATACTAATGATTGAGCCCGAGGGGAATAATTGTGAACTCGTCGTTCGAACAAGATAGACTTATTTGTCTATTCTAAGTGGTCTTGTTTGATATAGGAAATATATTAGGATAGTATGTCAAAAAAATATATATGATTTGTAATTGAATATAAAGAATGTCAAGACTCTTTTGATATTTAAGATTCATCATATAATCCAATTGCTATGACGAGAAAGGGTAAATAACATTTCAAATTTCTAAACACACTGAAACTAAACCGTTGAAAAGGTAAAATATGAAATAACAGAAACTTATTTTAGTTTCTGTTTCAAAATTACAGCCACAATTCTCAATGTAAGTAAACTAGAAGTTGTAACATCGGCGAAAAATACAATATCATACAATTTGTAGAAGTTAGCCTCAGTTTTGTTGAAGTTTAAGTTGTTAGTGCAAGAGGGAATTGAGGAAGTTATATTGATCCGAGTCGGGCTGCATGAACATAACTTGATGTCGCACATTGCATATTAATGTTGATATAACTACATTGCATATTGATAAGGTGTAAATCTCCGAATGACGCAGAACCAAATACACTAAAGCGAGTGCAAATCGTCAGATATCTTTTGAAACTTATTTGTCTCACAGCAACAAAAGATTCTCTTGATAAAAAGAGGGACAGAGCTTCAAACAAGTCAAAATAATCTGACAATTTGCAGGTTAGGTGGGGGTCACAAACATTGAATGAAAGACAAAAGTTTAAAATTAGCATTAACGCAAACATCAACTATCATGCTAATGATTAACATAAAAAGTTGCAATTAGTGTTCTCAAGCATTCTTGTTGAGGTCGACATCAAACATATAATGAAATTAATAGATACATCGAAAACCAAAATTGAATTCATATTGATTTGGATTAAATGTTTTATCAAAATGTCAATTTTCACGAACTTGGTAAGTTTACCTTGACAATAAGACAAAAAAATCTTGGGTTCGAACCAACGTAATAAAGAAATAACATTAATAATTTAATGAAGGGTAGACAAAGATTATGACATTATTCACTCATTTCTGTACAGCTAATTTAGGATAAGATGTTCTTTCACCATATAATTCTAACACAACTCTTTTCATGATATTATCTTTGCAAATTTAAATACTACTTACCTCAGAACGATCACTGGCAGTTCTTAGCCTGGCCTGGCCTGCCTGGAAGGTGGGTGGTGGAGGTCCCAGGGTGTCAGTGGACCCACGGTTCACGAGCGACGGGTGCGTCGCCATGAACCGGTGGATCACGGCTAAGTGGTTCATCGTCTGCTCTGCCACGTCTTCTAACTTTCTTAACCTAAATTCTACACTCTGGAAAGGTTTCATTATTTTTTAATATTGTTATTCTCACAACTCGCGATTGATTTTCAATAGGTTAACTTGAATACATCTCAGAATTGAAAATGGATCTAAAAATTTCAAACACTCTAAAAATCTTTTAATAATAATTTTACCTGAACCGATTGTATTTGGCAATTAGCTTTTTGATTCAAGTCTTCCATTTTGGTCGTGATATGTTCTACCCTATCAGTTGTATTTCTTACTCTCTCTTCTATAGAATTAGACAATTTAACTTCCTGAAATATACAATTGTATGAATTATTGGAAGTCTTTTGTGATTGATTAATATTGATATTATTATCTAAATGATATATTACTTACTTGTTCCCTAAAATACCCTTCAACACATTCCTCCTCAAAATCATAAAGTCTTTCCATATCTTCCTTCTCTAAAAATAGTTTGAGCCCATTGTCATACTGGAACCGTTTGTGCGATACGTTCCTTGTTACCCACTTGCCTATTGCGTATATGTGACATAAAGTTATCAACGGAGGCGGCAACACCGGCTTCTGTTCGTACTCCATCACTACTGTGAATCTTTGGAACATCCATACCTGAAAGGTTGGTTGGCTGATTTAGGGTGAGGAACTGCAGTAATCGGTATAATTTATTTCCATTTTTAATCATTTCCATAAATATTTAAATAATTTTCAAGGGGCAATTTTCTATTTCGATGATAAAAAATAATGTTATTAAAATTAAGTAGGTAACAACATTAAGACAACTAATGCAGACGTATTTGATCACGACATGACTGATTAACAAAAAAATAATGATAAAGGTAAACAAGATCATCACGAAATCAAAAACGTCAACCATGCAATTTTGTTGGAATCACCTATATATATCTGTGGAACTGTGATTCTAACAAAATACAAAAAAAAAGCAAAATGCAAATCATTCTTGCAAAATAAGTTTTCCGTACCATCATTTATTTTTAACACCTTAAATTCAAATTAGCTTTTAGTTAAAGTGGTGTTATGTGTTATGTAATTTTAAGAAACGATAAGTTTTGTATCATAACATGATTTTGAAATTGCGGTTCGAATCAGTTAGACCTCATCTGAAGTTATTCCTTTAACTAGAACAAAAAAAAAAAAAACAACCTGGTACGGACAACTAAAAAAGCAAATAAAGAAAAAATAAAATAAAAAACCTGATGCGAGACTTCATTGACTTCATTAAATATATTGTTGAAGACGGCAATAAGTAGGTTTATAAGTAAAATGTTCGCGACGAGTAAGTAAATGGTCATGACGACGGGCGTGATCCACCTGCCCGTCACACACTTAGGCTGTCCGGGGTTCTTCCCGCACTCGGGGTCGATCTCAGGAGCGAATACCTCACCGTACAACATGAAGTACGGTTGGAAGAATACCTACGGACAACGGGAGCTCAAACTAAAATGGCGGTAAAATAAAATGGGTAATAATGAAAGTAAAATTTTAAGTAAAATAATATTCAATCCAACTCAATATACCGGGAAACTAAATACGAATCAACTTTTTAAACTAAAACTACCCAGGTTCTAATCTACTCAGGATCATAGACGATACAACTACAGTCGACCATTTCACTTTGTACTACAGAAGCATTTCTTTTATATTTAATAGACTTTGTTTCCATAAGCCCAGCATAACTAAATTGTTGTTAAAATTATGGATAGTTTTCTCATTAAATCTCCGAATATAAAAGCAACCTTTCTAAATACAGAGTGAAAATCTACTGTCTACTAAATAAGTCCTCGAACTCCAACCGTAACGTAATCAAATCTCGCAACAGGCACTATAACAACATCGAAGCTACGACAGTTATCGAGTTTGCCGCAAACCTGGTGCGACACACCGTTGACTTCAATGAAGATGTTATTGAAGACGGCTATGAGAAGGTTGACTAGTAAAATGTTGGCGATGAGCAAGTACACACTCATGACCACAGGGGGGACCCAGTGGCCCACGCGGCACTCCTCGAGACCGGGCAGACCGCAAGGGGGGGCCATTTGCTCAGCGAACACTTCTCCGTATAGCATGAAGTAGGGTTGGAAGAAGACCTGCAAATGTTAGTAGATTTGGATGGTATACTTGATTATGGTTTGTGAACTTGTTAGTGTTTATTTTAAGTGCTAGCTTATTGATTCTATAAAGTAATGGAAATGACAAATGAATAAATATGATTTTACGACTTTTGACTTTAATTAACTGATCCTTACGTTTCTTTAGTCAATTACTAATTCATGCTTAAAGTTATAATCACTGCGCTTTAAAACAAAACACTTTTAGGTCCTGTAAGTGCAGGTATGTTTTCACAAATATCTTTGCTATATTCTATGAACTTGTTTATTTAACGATCTAAAACTTTATTATCTTCTTTATCATTTTCAGTGTCACAAAATACATTACTATCAACAGCCAATGTGTCATATATACAAAAGTTCAAACTTACTTCTCTAATGAGATGCCAGCTTGCTTCCTCGTCTGGATACAATATGGCCTGCCGCGCCACGCCGAAAGACATTAGCACCACCAGTAATAGCACCACGAAGTAAATCATGTTTTTAACCATCTTACCCATCATTGTGACTAGAGGACCTGTTGATGAATACAAAATGGGTAGAAGACCAGATATGGATGAACATAAAATAGAAGTGGTTCATATACCGTCTGTAAGCTGTTATAATAGCGAATTTTGGATCATGTTTATTTTGGTATTTTAACAGACTTCAGACGAGAAAGATTCCTATAGCAGCAATTGACTTTACTAATGAAATATATATGTAGATATAATGGAAGATAGAGGGAGAGCTAAAATAACAGAAGTAACAGTTCTTACCTAAGTACTTATTAACACCCAATATATTCAATATCCTTAAGTACCAATAAATAATATCGACGCAGTAGATGACCCTGCCCACATCCATGGACACGGACCGCAGCCTCAGGGTCAGCCCCACCAGGAAGAAAATGATGAAACCCGCATCGTACGTGTTCCATAGATTCCACGCCCATACGCTGAACTTATGTCTGCGAAAAAAAAAATAGGTTATATATAGGTCAAGAACGTATTCAATTATTTTAATTCAAATACGAGGGATGGTTGGTGACGTTTTTATTCAAATAGATAATTAGTTTAGAGGTTATTTCCAGTACCTACTGCAAATGTTTGCAAAATGTGTCTCCTGATGAAAATAATTAATATTTCTTAATTTTTTAATGCATCAGTCAAATATAACCACAATAATCAGTTATGCAACATTTGAAACTTTAATTTATTCATAATGTAAGCCTGGCATTAATTCGCAAGCAAATATTATTCCAGCTCGCTATAATGACTGAAACTTAATTAATATGCAGTTTAAATACCGGAATGTGTCCCACATACCACAGATTAGCGAGAACCACTAATTTGCAAATAGAATACTAATTCTCTATTGCTGGACTTAATGATTGATCGCACTGTTGCGTGGACGTTGGGCGGATTTTCATGTTATGGGTTGCAATTTTGTTCATACACCTACTTAGTTTTATGAACGTATGGTTACCAAAAGAGATATGTTACGAGGGTCTTCGGAATGAAACAAGAAACAAATTATAGAACTAATAGAAAACAAACAGTTCATTTATCAAATGTTATATAGGCTAACAGATATAAAATAATATTAACAATATGTTCATGTATATAAAAACAGTGCAGCAGTGGTGGCAGTGGTGGCCCGAGAGCAGTGATGGCCCAGTGGTAACAGCCGCGACTTACGAGTAGGTCATAAGTTCGAACCTAAGCAGGCGCTTAAATTTGCGTAAATAATTTCATCACCACTGCTTTCAAAAACGGTGAACGAAAACATCGTGAGGAAACCGACATGTCTTAGAATCAAAAATTCGAAGGCGTGTGACATCTACCAACCCGCACTGGGTCCGCGTGGTGGATTATGGCCCACTCCCTCTCACTGAGAGGAGGCCTGTGTCCCAGCAGTGGGAACATTATAGGCTGCTGATGATAATGGTGATTTAAAAACAGAGAGAAAAGAATCACAGGGCATCAAAAAACTCGTCTGCATCGCTATCAATGTCCCCAAAAGGTTTATAGCATTGCCACGTTGTATGGCAATGCTGATTTTTTGGTAAAAAAATAGGCCAGCCCTCTAGTCACGTGAAGAGTCGAACAACCGCTTTTGACAAATTGAATATCATTCTAAAACATCCATCGGTGTCTTACTAAACTTAAACTATATCCGACGACACTGGTTACTCATCTTTTTTGATGACTGTACAGTGATATAAATATATGAATTAAAACACATGAGCGAATCAAATATATTACAATAAAAAAAAATGACTTTGAAGTATCCGTCCACACTAAACACATTTTTAAATAATGAACTGCCTACGATGAGCAGCTAACTTCAGAGATCGTCCTCAAACAATATCGAAGTTCATATTGTTATTGATAGTCTCGCCAACGATCGTCAAATTAATAGAATGATTAATGGTCCCATCATCTTAATTGAGATGAGGGAAACTTGAATATAAACTAAGGAAGGGGAAGTTACGGGATGGGTATCGAGGAAGTTTTCGATTTGCTTCTGATTTGATAGCTAAGCTGAAATATTTATATTGAGCTTTCAATCACACTGCAATTAATAATATCGGCAACAGGTATTTTTAACCAACGAAAAACAGAGGAGGTTCTCAATTAGACGCGCATATTATTTATTTATTTTTTGTTTTTTTTTTTATGTATGACCACGCATAACTTTTTACATAGTAGTCCGATTGTGATAATTCTTATTATTTTTTATTGGAAAGGGTATACTCCGAAGGTGGTCCCGTATAAATTTGGAAAACAAAATCGAACCTTAAGGGTCGGAAAACAGAGGATAATTGATTGTTCACTCACTGATTATAATGTATAACCACGCATATCTTTATACAGTGTAGTCCGATTTTGATAACTCTTTTTTTATTGGATAGGGTATACCACGCCAAGTATTATTAGTAAATTAAAGCCACAAAAAATATAAAATAAAAACTTTTTAACAAAAAATTAAACCGCCGAAAATCAGTTTTTTCCGCGGTTTAATTATTTGTTAAAAAGTTTTAACATTGATAAATCCACACGCAGAAACATTATAGTTTGGATATAAACATTATAGTTTGGATATAAAACGTGATTTATTTGAATTGAACAATCTTGATTAATTGCTTGTAATAAGTTTACATTCAAGGGTGACAAACTAGAGGGTTACTGGCTTAGTTATAATAGCCGCACGCTACACTTGCCACGGTTGGTCTGTAGATAATTGACCATCTTTATATACACAGATCACTCCGTGCATCGGAAAGCACGTTAAGCTGTTGGTCCCGGCTATCATTCATGGATCTTTGGCAGTCGTTACGGGTCGTCAGAAGCCCGAAAGTCTGACAACCAGTCTTACTAAAGCAACTGAGTTGTGGAGGCAGTCGCTTCATATAAAATATTGGAATTCAGCTGCATCCTGTGATATTGGAAGCCGACCGCAACAAATTAACCATCTCTTTAATGAAAACGTTGGATTCCATACCCTTACTAATAAAAACGAAGAAACAATAACTCACCTAATAGCAACAGGTTCGGACGTAATGATTTCCCTTATCTTTTCACATAAGAAAGTTAATATATAACATATAGAATATATCTCGGGCCAAGACGGCGTTGGGTCCATCTTGACTAATACTGTATATGTAAACATCAATAGGAACAATATGTAGGCTATCTGGAAACAAGAATACATGAATTAGTCAACATAGATAACCTGAAAATACGGTATTATTAAGGATGCTTTTGCTCGGAGCATCAAAGCATTACTGTGCTCTGAGCATCTTATTTAAATGAAGTCTACTTTTTACTCCTAGTCCAAAATACAAAATACTTTTGGAAATACAACGTCAGCTCGATAAACTGGCGCGCTTTGTAAACATTACAAGGACTTTTGTAGTTGGCTTGTATAATCATAAAATCAATTTTAGTGTTTTTCCTATAGACGACTTAAATATATTCATTGCTGGATTCCAATATCATAAAGTCAAATAAATAGCTGCGGTGTGAAATTTTAATGCCAACAGATTGAAATATAGCCCACGATTGCATTAAAAATGACGCAGAAGGGAATTGTAAAACAATCAAAGTGGTTGGATATTGATTTGTCATTTATCGTGTACTGCGACAAAGCATCCACGTCGTGTGAATGTTCATACATATTGTATTGATTTGTAAACGCTGGAATTTAAAATTTTATTGGGACAATTTTAGTACTGTAGTAATTCCTAGTAGTTACAGCGATTTTCATAGCGAAGAAATTTAACAAAGATAACGAAGTGGGGTATATTACACAGTCTCTATAGACACCAATTGAAAATATTTAACCGAATTTGCATTTAACTATCTACCAGAGACGTTAGGTTAGGATAGATTTCCTCAAAATACCTTTTTGACACCAATCTACATGGTCTTCATATGATTTGACCAATATTATGTCTGGACTTTAAAAGAGACCTTTGAGTTTATTTCAGTCTTTCTTCTCAGAGCAGTCAGTTAAGATACCTAATCTAGTTTATATTAAAATATGATTGACGTGTAAAAGTGTTTCTGAAAACCAACTTACGGATTCCGGAAAATACTATCATTTAGGTAAAATTTATTCGGAAATGGGAAAACTGTCTTAAAGTTCAGCTAAATTTTAAATAAACTGTGAATACATGTAGTTCTAGCGAAGTTAACGAAAATATACAACTTTGAGTTAAAGTAATTCAGTGTGCCTTTTGAGTTAAATGCAATTGCAAAGTTTAAACTGTATCGCAATCACGAATTCGTTTCATGTACGCAAAGAAGTCTTTAACTGAATTCGAGTTGTTTACGGCCAAAATCACGCAAATTGAAAAGTAAAACGCTCTGATTTTAAAATCTTCGTAATATTTAAGGCTAATACTGACCCTAAGAGTATAATAAAAAAAAGTAGTAACAAAACGATTATTTAAAAGAACCAAAAAAGTTGTTTTTTAAAGCAAGGTGGCATCCATAAATTACGTCACACGAATTTCATGGTTTATGACCCCCTCCCCCGTCCTTGTCACAGCTGGCCCCCGTCCCTAGTGTGACGTCACGAATATTATAATTTTACATCTAGAAATTATTATTGAATTTAAACAGCAATTCCGAAATTTAAATGTTTTTTTTTGATAATAAAATGAACATCAAATCAAACACTGCAAGAAATTAACAAAACAAAAAACGATTAATTATATTAATTAAAGATCAAACTTGGTCATCTTGAGTCCCTATAGGTGGGCATATGCATGGCATAGCAGTCACATCGTTCTCGTTTGGGTTGTTAATATCAGAAATATTCGTTGTGTCCGCATCTTTCTCATCGAACCATACAGCATCATCGTCATCATCCAAACAAAGAATTTCTCTGGCACGTCTAGCAGAAATTATTTGAGGACGAATCTTCACGATGGGCAAAACTTGTTGTTTTTTATGTATTTGCTTGTATTGATTAGCGGCCTTTATGATGCAAAATATAGGCCACAAATGCCATATGATCGCTTAAACAAGTATGCCTCGATACTGGGGCAATAGCTATCATATGAATTTGTGTTTTACTTAACACTTAGATTAAAATTGATTTTGAAATGTGACGTCACGAAATTTAGGACCCCTCCCACCCCCTTGTCACACAATGTCACACTTCGTGGACCCCTTCCTCCCCCTTAACGTGTGACGTAATTTATGGATGGCCTCCAATGGTGGAATAGCATCGACAACAAAAGAAATAAAACTGAAATTAGAGAGAAGGGAAAAAATTAAAATAAACAAGACAAAATTATGGTGATCCCACAAAATTATAAGGCAACGGTCAGCAATTTCCCGACAGTAATTATTCTCGGGTATGGAGTAATATGAGATTCCTTTTTTCTTTTTATATTATAATAGAATGTACGAATAACACGAGTTTTTGTATAAACAAGGAAAAGTTCTGACTGGTGCAAATTGTGGAGACCTTGTATCCCGTATTATGTTCAAATATAGCGCTATTTCTTCCTGTTATAATTTCTTGTTAGCATACCTACTTATAACAGTGTTAAAGTTTATGAATTATATGTTACGGAAGTTGCGTCAGTGCAAACAACGCAAGTGCAAGTGCATTGGCGGCATTGTCTAGTTGCATTCAAAACATTTGTATTAGTAAATTGCAACCTAAGTGCATTAAAATTTAGGTATATTATTACGACATTGGGACATTCAACAAGTCACAATGGATTTCTTATTGTTAAGACGCCTGTGGGCGTTAAGTGTCCCTCAAAATGATAAGTAAGAAATGTGTTACTCACCGAATCGGCCCAGAACTTTGTGATAGGCGCTGTAAAGAACTCATAGATCTTCTTCTTGAGCCTCAGCGGCCTCATCATCTTGTCTTCAGGCGAATGGGGCTCCGGCAATTCTCTGTACAAGGGTTCCCACCCTATTTTACCAACTTTCCCGTTCTGATCGACACGAGTTTCGCATTCGGCCCCTGAGCCAATCAACGCCTGCTTGAGTCCAGACAAAATCGTATTTAAACGTTACAACAATATGTTCACACCGCATTAAAATAGAACAAGACTTGATAATAGAAAACATCCAGAGTAAGCTTGAATTTAACAGTAAACAGTGACTAAATTTGAACAGTTGCGGCTTAATTCAGGCCGAGATGACAACGAGTGTGATGACAGTACGTTAGTACAATATTCAAGACGCAAGCATGAAAATAAGCAGAATATTGATATAAACAACGCATACAATATCCAAATATAAGCTCACGACACCACATCAAGTGTAAGAGTCAACGTTTACAAGCTGAATCTTAATAAAATCATCCATATTTTGAGAATAAAGACAGTCATAAAATAATTGTAAACGTGAAAGCTTTGAACGATATGGTAGCAAATATAGAAAATATCTTTGAAATATTGAGAAGACAGCTTGAGATAAGGATTGAAAATAATAACAAAATCTAACTACTATCCACATCGACATAAATTGAACTTTGTATCAGTACAGAGAAATTTATTGTCACCGTTTAAGCTTCACCTCGGATTTATTTTAATTAAAAACCATTTCAATTTGTGTCTTCATTATATTTTACGGCGGCAGTAAACCGCTGCGATTGTTTAGAATTTTCAAAAGCAACGAGTATCTTTAGAAAAATGTCTCCTTACAATTTTAATATCGATGTCTCTGGGTAAATTAGAAAGACGTCGTAAATTGAGCTTCTTTAGAGGGTCGTTTTGTACGAAAATGTTCTTGGAGTGCTAAAATTCAAGGTGAGCTATAAACGGATGACGTGGCCCATAAAGACGGGCGTAAAAACAGGAAAGGGGGTGAACTGAGAGGCTGGAATAGAAGTATACGGAGCGCCACGGAAGCCTACTATCACGCAAAGCCGTCGAAGTACCACGTAACAAATGTTGTTTTGTGTGTGCACTTTGATGTAATACGAACACAAGAAGGTATACCGTGTGAAGTGTAAAGAGGTCAAAGAAGAGACATACAAATATGACTGTGCCAATTATGATCTCACACATAAATCTGGTATTCTTTCATCTAAACACGTATAGAATAGTGCAGACCTGAAGTTATTGTGTTCAGTGGAATGTCAAACTATTGAATGTTTATGTTTCTACACATGTGTAGTATATTAGTGCGATTTGTGTTCGTATCACAGTAGACCACTCAGGTCGCAAAGACTCTTCTACCTTCGTTACTTTACACGGCTGTCCAGGCGGAATTATCTTCTTGATCGATAGCGTACGCCTTTTCGCAACTCCAACCTACATACGCAACAATCACATAGTTTATTCTAACATTATATCTAAGCTCTGAAATTGTAAAATATTACATATACATAATATTATCTGTTTTTGTATGAGTGACCATGGAATATGTGTGAACACAAATAATTCCATCACCGATCGTTATATGAATTAGTCTCTTTACTAAAAAATAAAAGAAATAGAGTTTCATTAAGTTATTAGGTTATTACTGTATAATTTTCTGTAGCGGAAAGCTACAGAAAGATTCTTTAATGATATTTCATAAAAAGATCACTTTTTGTAGAGGTGCAATTAATTAAAACACAGCAAAGAGACTATATATAATCCCTGTTGAGAAATGTGTGTTATGTTTGCAATAAAGGTGACTAGATAAATAAATGGCCAACGTGACGTCATACTTCTTATGTGAATGTAAAACTAAGATGGTGAGCAACAGAACACGAAATCTTACCTCAGCGTCATTGGGGTCCTTGGTACTCTTGTCATCTTCGATGCTCTCGTTCTCGAGATGTTCCTCCTCCGTCTGCGGCATCAGCTGCAGTTCTTCCTTCGACTTGAACTCCAGTTGGAGAATGTACAGCGGACACAGCAGGCTCAGAATTACCTTCACACATCACGACAAAGCCGATGTGGCAAAGGAAACGCTCGTGGATGCTAACTCACTTTGACTTAAGCGGTACATGCTATGTTTCTAATTGAAACGGGGTTTCGACGCCGATTATGTGCAAGTGAGGTAGCAATATTTTTTTTTAATATTAAAATCTTGTGTGCATGTCTATGAGTCGAATTAAAGATTTTAATCTGCCATTAATTTGACACACAGTATTCAATAAAAATATGAATTTCTGAAAAATCAAATTGGACTTGCATAAATCGGCGTCATAAACAAAGTGCATGCGAATTTCCAAATGATTATAATATATAAAGCGACTCATTGACACACAGACATCAAAATATATATCTTTACAATCGAGTTTCTTTGTTATTGTCTAAGTTATAGTCTAACATTGAAATCTACTGATCGTGCCCTTTACTACTAACAAGGGAGACGTGTTATATATATATGTCAATCCCATAGATCAGCCACATATAGAGTGAAGCTCTCTAATTGGACGTATTTATGATATACACGGAAAACTATTGCTGACAACATAACTATCCCTCCCCATGTTACTAAAACACGTCTCCTTTATTTTCGCATTCTGAAATGTGCGAATGACAAGTCTGTGCGTTAATAAGATGAATGACTAAAAGAAAAGAGATAAAAAAATATAAACAAAATTGCAATTACCTTAAGGTTTGTGTTTTTTCTTGTTCTGAGTCCTCCCATCCATAGATCAGCAAGGATAATTTGTGAGCAAGGGTGAGCGAGTAAGGCGCGGTGATTGGCTGCGACGGCTAAACTAAGGCAGGTTTGACCAGACCAGTTCTGAAGTTCGCAAGTTAGGAGCTGCTGCGCTTGATCATCGTCTTGACGGTAGCAGTAGTCTAGAAGCTCCAAAGCTACATAAAGACGGTGAAATTTAAATGAGTCTTGTAGAAGTCGTTAATTAAAGTTTACGTTCTAACATATTAGGTGTCTAGCTTGCACGTCTCTAGTTTTATGACGCTGTTAACTTTATAATAGCTTGCAGTATTAACGGGTAAACGTTTGTCATTTGACGTTAAAGTTAACGTTTAACATGCCATTAATTAGAGGTTCTTCCTTAAGAATGAGAACTTACATCTCCGTGGTTAAAGTTTTAATTTAAGGACATTTTTTCTTGATATTCAATCGAATCAAAAATATTTCTTTAGCAAAACTTTGTGATTGCTTACACGTGTAAGATTTTATTTGTGAACTCAGTGAAATAAGTTCGTCCTGTTCAAGTAATTTACGATTCACAAGTTTTAATGCAAATTGGTCATAAAATAAAACGTGATCAAAACTTTGGCGATTTTAGGAAGTTTATCGATTATTTTAAACTGTGTACTTATAATTTTGACAAAATGTATTTAATTCCTCAGCTTAGTGATGCGACTAAGATAGGATTTATTTGCTAACTTTTAGGTTCCCATTAAATCTGTACACCCTAATATAACAGTTTATGTGGGTATAAAGTCGGCTTTATAATACGAAACTAAATGGTTTCAATGGTGAATATATATATATATACATATAGATAACGCCAAAAAATACAGTAAAAAATACGGCTAACAAATAACAAAATAATTCAAAGATTTACGACATACGACAGATGAAGAGAGTTAAGAGATAGGAAAAGTCAAAGAGTCGATCTTACATATCAAAATTAAAATTATCACCTTTGTTTTCGAACTCCTTCCCATAGTGTCTGAGTTCTTCATAGACCTCAGTCTCCATGTCATCTTCAGCAGCCTCGTGCGCCATTGCTTTGTACAGCTTGCAGGCCACCAGTGACTTAGCTAATGCCTCCTCACCGTGTGTCCACATAAGTAAAGCCATTTGATGCCGTTTTGTTAATACTGCCCACATCTGGTTGTAAAACAAACCCATTTAGAATATATAGTCATTAACCAAAAAAAAAAACGTCAACTAAGAATCTATGTTAATTCTTTCCGAATCCAGCGACCTACACGGCGATTAAACTCTGCTTCAAGAAAAATGTTAAAAGATTAATATTATAGTCAGAAGCTAGCTAACTCAAGAACTATCAATAATTCTGGCAAGAAACTTCTTAAGAATCACAATCAGTCAATAATGTTCCCACTGTTGGGACATAGGTTTCCTCTTTCTGGGAGAAGAACTAGGCTATAATTTACCACGCGGGCCCGTACAGGTTGATGGATCACATGTCTGCGAATTTTTGGTTCTAGAACATGCCGGTTTCCTCACCATGCTTTCCATCACTTTTTTTAGAGCAGTGGTGATTAAATAATTTACACAAAATACAATTTTTAGATCAGTGGTGTTCCAATAATTTATAAAAATAAAGTCCCTGCTTAGGTTTGAACTAGGGTTGTAACAGATATTCGCCTCCGCCTCCGTTACTGCGGAACTTCCGCAAGAAATCGTATCTTCGCTTCCGCCTCCGCCTCCGCACAAATTTTGCGGAGTTGTAACGGAGGTTTGTTTGCGAACGAATCATATGACACTAACGCGCATGCAGCGACGGCGACGCTCGTCGACAACTTAGCCGTCCGGCCGCGTGTTGCGCGCGAAATGCTCAAGAATCAACGAGTGTGCGGCGGGAACGCGGCTGAGGGGGGCCGGGCGCCCGCGCCCGGCCGCCGTCGGGGCGTATGTCATTTGTCAAATGATACACGACATGAATCATTCTGTCGAAATGCAAGTTGTGTAATGTGTGTGTTATAACTTCTAATCGAACCGTGATTTGTTTACGTGATTTAGTGCAAAATCATTGTTATGTTTATTTACGTCACACGATGAAGCCGAAAACAAGTGAGTTTTGGCAGTTTTTTGTAGAAATAGATGATAATTTTGCAAAATGTAAAACCTGTGGGAAAAATTATTCAAGGAAAGGTCGGACTACGACATCACTTAGAGGTCATTTGAAGTCTATGCATAAAGAAAAATACGAAGAACTGTGTGGGGTAGAAAAAGAAAGAGAACAGGAGAAATCAAAACAGTCTATGTCCGTTACACCATTACAACAAACAAAAAGACAGCTGTCCTTAGAAGAATCTTCAAAAAGAAACCTAATTTGGGATACATCACATCCCAAGGCAAAGAAAATGGACGATATGATCGGAGAAATGATCGCTTTACAAAATCTTTCATTCAATTTTGTCGAAGGCATTGGTTTTCGCCGTGTTATGCAAACGGCTTTGCCAAATTATTAATTAAGAGGGCGTCAGTTTTTTACTGACCATGTTTGTAATGAAATATATTCTAGAATGACTATCAAAATTGGACAAATGCTTAAAACTTTTTTAAAATTATCATTCACCACGGATATTTGGTCTGAGCCAAGTGCTAGCGTGTCACTTTTGAGCCTGACCGCACATGGGATAACTGAAGATTTTACCCGTATGAAAATTGTTTTAAAATGTTGCTCACTTCATGGACGACACACAGGTGATATAATTTGTAATCATTTCAATATGATGCTGCGGGAGTGGAACATCCAGAACGAGCAGTTGCATTGCTTTGTTAGAGATGGTGGATCAAATATGGTCAGGGCCATGCATTTAGCCGATATACCTGACGTGAGTTGCACAGTCCATCAACTGCAACTGTGTGTTCGTTCTGCACTCGAAACCCTTGAAGTGAAGGACTTAATCACAAAATGCAAGAAGATATCGGGTCATTTTAGTCATTCGCAGATAGCTCAAGATGAGCTAAGTAAAATTCAAACCGAGGAACTTAATCAACCTGCACTTCGCATTATTCAGGACTGTGTTACCAGGTATGTTTGTTTATCTCGACGACTTACGTTTCGCCCGCGGTTCTGCCCGCTTAATGAGTCTTAAACCATAATATAAAAAAATATTTAAATTATTGCGAAACCATACATTTTAAAAAACGTATTATTTTTCAATCAGAATAATACCTACTTTCACTTGTGTCACAGTTTAATAACCATACTTCTCCGAAACGACTGGACCAATTTTGAGGAATTTTTATATATATATTCAATAGGTCTGAGAATAGGTTGTTATCTATTTTTATCCTCAATTCCTTTTTTATGACAAAATTTTTGTTTCTCGAGATCATTAGGTACTAATGCGTACGAAGTCGCGGACAACAGCTAGTATGTTATGATATTTATTTACGTTTTGTTACGAGATTTCAAAAAATGTGAATGTTACTTACATCTCGGTCTTGTATCATAGTTCGTCACATTTTCAGGTTTTTAATAGCTTTGTATAGAACTTGACAAGAAAGTTATATTTTTTTCCTATTTTCTTTTCAGATGGAACAGCACTTTCCATATGATTGAAAGGATGTTAAAGATTAAAGATTCCATTTGCCTGTATGCCAGCAAACATAGCATTCCACAAATCTCTCCAGAAGAGTGGTTATATCTTGATAAAATAGTGGCAATCCTCAGTCCCTTTGAAGAAGTAACAAGGAATTTGAGCGATACAAAAACTTCCATATCGTCAGTGATACCATTGATCTATGTACTAAAATGTACATTGCAAACTGAAAAGGAAAAATCGGATACGAATCAGATTTTCCAGAGCATCATTCAAAAACTAATTGAAGACATCAATTCCAGATTTTGTGACCTTCCAAGCAAGACACTGTTTTCGCTTGCTACATATTTGGATCCAAGGTACAAATTAAAGTTTTTTGATGAAATAAATAAGGAACAAGTTCAGTCCGAACTAATACGATTGCTTACTATATATGACTCAAATGTGGCAAGTGGAGTTGGTGATGACGAAGCTTCTGGTGCTCCTAATGCCAAAAAAGCAAGAGTAGAATCAAACGCAATACATGATGAACCAAGCACAAGTTTCCAGATTTTACCACCAACACAAAGTGTGCATTCCAATCTGGCTAATATGTTGACAAATCGCAGTGACAGTGAAGAGGAAACTGAAAATGACAACAGCAATAGTAACCTCATGATATGGAAAAAAATAATTAGTGAATATAATAAAGAACACCGACTCAAATTAGACGATGACCCTTTATTGTGGTGGAAAAATAACAATAAATATAAAGCTTTTTCTCCCATCATTCGCACGTACTTATCGGCGCTGCCAAGTTCAGTGCCAAGTGAACAATTATTTAGTTCAGCTGGCTTAATCTATGAACCCCTTAGAACTCGTCTGGAAGGTGACAAAGCCGCAAAACTATTATTTATCAAATATAATTTGCCTCAGCTTAATTTTGATTATTAGAAGGTAATGTTTATTCTATCTATATGTTTATTTACTAAAGTGTACTCTCGTCTGGAAGGTACTATTTACTGTATGAATGTACATTTGAAATAAATATTTTGTACTTTTAATCATTTTAATGAACCACAAATTACTATTTTGTCTTTTTACTTTCACCTCCGCCTCCGCCTCCGTTAACCTCCGCATCCGCGGAGGTGAAACTCGTCACCTTCGCATCCACCTCCGCCTCCGCTAAGAAGGCCTCCGTTACAACCCTAGTTTGAACCTACGACCTACAACTCGTAAGTCGTGGCCGTTCCCACTGGGTCACCACTGCTCCAAAGAAGTAAAAATATTATTTGGGCTGAAATAAAAGTCAGGCAGTAAAAGTGAAAATGAATATAAAAACTACAAAAAAATAATGTTCCCTTACAAGAAGTTCATTAAAAGGATAGTCGAAGAGCGCCATCTCGGTGGTGACAGGCATGAAGCCAGTGATGAGGGACAGGCCACCAGCCTGGTGCCTAGTGAAGGACGCACTGTTCCGATGGACGTTCACACTCTTGTTCATAACCTTCGCGTAGATCGGACGGAACTTGCGTCTTGTGTAGTAGCACCTGGTGAAAGAGAAAACAAGTTTTAAACGTGTAAAACAGTCAATGTACCTAAAAAAGTATAAAGCTGAAATGCAGAAATGAAGGCATCAAAAAGATTTAAATCCACCTTTGCAATGTAAATATTCAAATAGAAATTTTGTTTAAATCCTAGTAACAATAAGAGCACGAAAATATGCAAGTTTTATGAGAATTTACATCGCGACTGTCAAAGAATTTTACCAAGTTATGATAGCAATATTTCGGGCTTGTAATATTGTGCTTTGAGCTTCTGCACTTTGGAATTGGCTCTAAAATTACTTGAAATAAAGTTATATGTTCAAATAAAAAAGCAAAATGAAAAATCAAAAGGTTGAGGTTATGTTTATGACATTACTTTGTTTTTTAAACGAGCGAAATTTTTTATCTTTTGGTTTGTAACTAAAAGGGAAACTGGAAGGAGGACGTGCAGGCTCGTGACAGATGAAAGGAGTAGAGGGAGGCTTTTGCCCAGGACTGGAACAGTGGAGGCTAGTAAAAAATAGTTGAGTTTTTAACTTACCTATAAGCACCACCCATTAGCTTATTGATGACCAGCCCAATATCGTGTAGGGTATACACGTATCCCCTAGGCAAGTGTGGTCTGACGTCTCTCAGAATATACCTCAGGGTATTACTGGGCCCACTCTTGGTGTTGTACAGCTCTTCCAACCTAGGTATTGTTAAGAATTTGCGCATGGAGACACCATTTTCCAGAAGAAGTTTGACGAAGTCTATACGATCATGTTCTAACGCCTGCATCATAGCCTCATCGAGAGCACCTGGAACAAAGAAAATGAAGAAATATTTGCATTTTTATTTTGTCAAGGGATGCCGAATAGGGTCTTATTTTCCTTATAACTAATTTTTTCGTAGAAAAGACAAGAATCTTAGAATATTTGTCGCAAGAAGTGTATTTATTACCTAAAAGATAATTGGGATGCCCCATGGGAAATCATCAAGTGACGTCTCCCGCTCCGGCTGGAGTGGAAGGAAGTGTCAGAGTTTTACTGGCTAAAACCCAGTCGTGTTCCTTCAGTGGCCTATGCCAGGGCCACGGTAGCTCTTTCAAACAAATCCGCGACGCTGGCAGTAATTTGGATGCCTGTATTATTTTTATTTCTATATAATTTTAGAATTCTCTTTTTTTAAGAAGGCGTTTTAGAAATCTCTTTTACGTACCGCAATTCAACTACCAACGGGCGACGAATTACGGTATAATCCTCCAATGGTTATGTGGAGGAATTTAACTTTAATTGGAATAAAATCATCCTTATTAAACCCTACATGCCTGTGGATGCAGAAAGGATAGGATACCTACGATTAAATACATCGTTGTTTTATTGTAGATAGACTGGTTGAAGATGCACCTGGTTAGCTGGGATGGATTAAATTGCGTATACTTGTAATCGCATATTTCAATCTGATATACTTAATGTACGAGTGAAAAATTATTGTCTTATTTACATGCATCTACCTAATTATATTCATGGTAGTCATAATTGGTATCAAACTAATAACTTTACATAGAAACCGTATATTTTCAAAAATATTCAAATTCATTTACTTCTTCTTTAGAAACAAACTTAGATGTAGTCTGAATAATTCAATAATTTTTGTTTTAATTATTATTGTTATAATTTCATAGTTCTGAACAATACAAAGCTACATTTATTACGGTAGAATTATTTATTTCTTCAACTTTGCACGGCAACAAAACTGTGGCTGTACGTAAATTAAACAGCGATGGTCAAGAAATACTTAGTTTGGAGCCATGCAATTAACTGAGGTAAGTACTATTCCGCAGGAATGGAAGCCAATGGAAATTATAATTATAGTCAAGTTTGTTTTTTATTATTACTGCTCTAGTTTAAATTGAGTATTTATAGAATGAAATATTATCGCCTTAGGTATATTTATTTTGTAAAGTGATATAAAAGATACGAACAACAACAAAATTAAAGAAGCTTGCGTCTTGGTTAACTGCGAAATGATCTGAGATAGCGACCAAACTAATTTATATAAGACTAATTAAATCTGACACTGAATCTGAATATGCTTATGCTGAATAGGCTTATGATGATTATCCGCGGCTTTCTTTGTGGAGTTTGTTGCTCATTCGAATCTTCTCTATACGACACTATATTTTGGAAGAGGAACAACTAGAATCAGTTAAATTTTCTTTGAAACTTTGACGTTCAAAAGTTCCGTAATAGTCACTACTTGAAATAAATGATTTGGTTCTAGTTGAATATTTGTAAACTTTCTTAACGATAGAACAAATAAAATTGTAACAACCTACAATTTTAGTCGTTAAGTCTTTTGCCACTTTAAAACGGCTTTAGAACTCGAAACAGTACAACAAATCATCAAAGCAGGAATGCTTCGCAGTGCAATTTAACGTAATCCCAAAGTGGCAGACAATCTCATCAATCGTAGCAATTGCAACTTTGCAATCCGGATCGAATCCATTTATCTATCAATAGTACGATGCTACGGCAAAGATTCTGTTATACACGGATTTAGAGGCATATTTGCGAGATATCTAGATTTAAAACGTTATCCCGATTTATGCTATCTTTTGAAAAATTTACGAATACGGAAGTACCGTTTCAGATGCGCCAATGTCTTTGTGTAATATGTAGATTGAATGCGCAAAATCGATCATTGTGCGGTGTTTTAGGGAAGCCTTTTTCTAGCAGACTGAGCACGTCTAGCGCTTCATATTGAACCCTAATGCTAATTTCAAAACTAGATAAATATAGTATAATTATTCGTGATTTTTGCAATTGACTGAGTTTACCTTGGACATTACTGACAATGGGGTAGGAAAAATATTGTGAGGAAACCTGAACTTAAAGCTTCTGCCCGCGTGGGCGTCAGAAATTATATGACAAGAACGTGTTGCCAAGACAAACAGCCTGTGTCCTCCTCAGGATGACATATGCCTCCTCGACAAATTTTTACGAAATCCGTTTAGTGGTTTCAAAGTTAACATACACGAGAGAATCATTTTCAAATTTAGAATATTAGTAGTCTAGGGTGGAGCGGAGGGCGTGTCAGACTTTTATTGACTAAAACCCACCCGTGTTCCTTCAGTTGCCCGTATGCCAGGACCACGGTAACTCTTTGGAACAGATCTCGCGACCCTGACAGGACCCATGAACCATCGAATGGGAAACTATAATAAAATCGCTACACGAACCAACCAAAAACCAAAAACCGAAAAGCATTGACATCTATTCTAACCCTTTTGAAGATTAACCTAACCCTGGAGACCTCTGTGCTAAACGAGCCACTTCCTAATAAAATTGTATCCACTTCCATTTCCTTCCTTTTCTGTTATCTATATAAGGTGTGTCTATTCATACACGAAATATTTTAAGAGGTACACCTGTAGGTGGTAAAGAATCTACAGCAATGAAAAAAATAATTTTTTAAATGTATATTTTTCAAAATTTATAAATTATTTGACGCACAAAAGAAATACTGGCTCCTTATTTTTTTCGGACCGAGACACCGCGGCCACGCTCTTGCCGTCCGGTCACCACCTTGCGTCAGGCGGGCCATTCATAGAATTTGGAGTAAAGGTTTTATGCAAAACGTCTCAAGCAGTTGTAAACATTATAATAATTACGAAAATTCAAAAACGCTTAGATAAAAATATTCTTTTTGCTTCTATAGCTTCTTTACCACCTACAGGTGTACCTCTTAAAATATTTCGTGTATGAATGGATACATCTTATATATTAATAAGTGAAGCAAAAACTTTGTAGCCCTTTTTACGAAAATAACTCGGAGGAGTATGAAATTTGGCACAGTTAGAGTTTATCTGAAAAAGGAGTGTAGAAAGCTAATATTTTTATGTAATTGTAACATAAGAAACAGATACGGTTTTTTAAAGTATTATGGTCGAATTTCGACCACTGGGCGACCACTACTTTTGTTAAAAATATCTGTACATCCCATCGTGTTTAAAACGATTGAAAAAGGTTTGTACGAACACTTTTACACGTAAATTATATTTTTTAAAGTAGACGAGGTCGGCTTTTCCTATTTGATTACTCTGAGAAGAAAGGCCGAAACAAACTTACGACGTCACAGTCTCTTTTAAAGTCCAGGTATAATCTTTGTCATAACATGTGAAGACTATGTAGACTGGTGTTTTTGTAATGGTATTTTGAAGAAAGAACCACACAGATTGAGTAAACTTGTGTAGTTAGTGCACGTATTTGTCAGTTATCGTGCTGCTCAACTCAAAACTTAAAGAGCGCAACGATTCGACGAACAATACCAAAAAAGGACAATTGTGTAGGCCGCACAAAGGGCTCAAACTGCGAAACTATAATTAAAACTAACTGTTAGAAAAATAATAATGACTCATTTAGACATTTTCACTATATGTATTTACTAACGGTATGTAAAACATCTTATAATCTTTAAGTTACTTGCATGCGTAGCATGACCACCGTAGAAAGGGGTTTTATCGACGGACGAAAAGACAAAATTACAGATTGTAGAAAGATTAAAGACAGAATTAAAGATTGTAGAAAGATTTTTACCGTTCTAGGCTGGCATAGAATGACAGTTCTATCTCTATTCTACCAAGAATAGACCAAGTTCTTTCTATGGTGCTCATGCTACGCGTGCTGCTAGTGTTGTGCACTTCTGTAAGTCACAAATTCACAATACCTATAGCTTTAAGGTTTGTAAAATACAGATATACTATTGTAAAATAAATAACTAACTATACAAATAAATGCAAAAACAAAGGACACTTAGGCGTCGATGAATTCGTCCGCATCACTGTCATCTGGAAACGTGCCCAGAAGACTGGCAGCATTGCCACGTTGAATGACAATGCTAAGTCTTTGGCCAAAGAATGACCCAGCCCTCTGGTCACGTGAAGTGTCGACCAGTCGATGAGAAATTTAAGTATGTGATTTTAGTTTGTGTGTGTTTTATTAAATTGTCGTTGAAGTGCCTTACCCATGGCAATAAATAAATTATATATATTCGTGTGCCTATTCGTTGAAAACCTAGTTACAAAATTACCACTATCGATATTAATTACCCTAGTTTATATCGTGACAACCGCTATTAATATCCCTTATAAACGATTGATATTTACTTAGAAAGCAAAGTAGGCTACACTGTAGTCGCCTGTTCAACGACACTAAATATTTTAGTAGCATCGATCCACTTTACTGCAATACCTATGAAAGCTGCAATTAAAACTTGGTAATACCGGTACAAAGTTACAAAGGTACTTTAAATGTTCTACGACTATCGGTTAGTGTTAATTTTTGGAAAAACATAGTTATTTTTGGTACCTATCAAGTATTTTGTTGTTTACAATGAATTACCAAGTAATTAGAAAGATTTAAATACTATTTAAGAGTAGACTACGTAATTTTTTGGTAGATAAAACGTACTACAGTATACCGGAGTTTCTAACAGTGGAAAATATAATAATTATATTATTATAATTGTATTGATAATGTAAGTACAAATTATATAAATAATTTAAATATTTGCATGCCACTTGGTAAAATATGGTTGTGCTTTGATGTATAACATAACAACTATTGTGTATTACCCATATTTGTAAAATAAAATTCTATTCTATTTTATTAATAAGTTAGAAATGGAAGGATGGGAGTGCTCATAACATTATGTATGCTAAAGGCTCTGACTCATGAGTTGGTAATTAACAAGAGTGTGAACGTCCATCGGAACAGTGCCTCCTTCACCAGGCACCAGACTGGTGGCCTCAAATCAAATCAAATCAAATCAAAATATTTTTATTTCACATAAGCCTACAAGGGCACTTATGAAACGTTAGAAGCTAGGCGCATGGTTCCAAATTGTTGATTCCTATGGAGAAGAGCCGGCTAGAAACTCCACGGTTACTCTTTTAAAAATAATTGGGTTTTACAATATTTTCAAACAACAGTTTTAAAAGGTATGCGAGAACAGTGTAGGACTGTCAACAAGTACTACTAACCACCAACCAACCAGGTACTTAATAAAATAGAAAATTGTCTACAGTCTACAAGACCTATACAACATTCTCACATTCACAAAATATAAAAGAATTTACTTAAATGATAGTATTACATAAATAAAACATAATAACCTATTTAAACCAAATGTCATTGTTGTTATGACAACCAATAATAAAGAGGTCAAATTAGAATTGTAAGTATATAATGTCAAATTATGAATAGAGTATGTCAAAGAAGAATGTAAAAAAAAAATCTTAAATAAATAATGTACATCGTCAACACTGGCTGTCCCTCAACACTGGCTTCATGCCTGTCACCACTGAGATAGCGCTTCAGAACATTTATTTTACAGTGCGGTTTAGTGCTGCTTTTGTATGGTATCAAGATTAATTCGAATCCAGACTCTGAGCTGCTACTAGTTCTAAATACATAGAAAAACCCAATAACAAAGGACCCGACCCGGAAATCGAGCCCAGGACCTTATCACCTAATGCTTTTATTAATACTACGATCACTACATCACCGCGGCATTAAACAAATACAAATATAACTACTGGTGATTGCTACTGTCAGCATATTAAATCAACCCAATGCTGGGCATAAATATCAAAAACTTTAAACCTCCTTATGTAGCTTCTTTGGCATTGCATCTAAAATATACAACCAAATACCTATTAGCATTCTAGACACTAAGGACCTTTCAGTATTTAAAAATAAATTACGAACATTTTTAATTGATAAAGCATTCTACACGATCCAAGATTTCCTGAATTGTTGACCATTTATTAGTTCCACTGTATTTTGACATATATAAGTATTGACCATGTATTAGATTCACCGTATTTGACATGCATTAGTATTGACCATGTGATAGTTTCACTGTACTTTTACATTTATAATAACTTACCATCTATAATAATTCCAAATTTTTATGCCTATATCTACCTACATAATTATTGTATGCCTATAAGGCAGGACATATTGATACTTTAATATATTGTTAAGACCTATAACTTACATATGCCCACAATAAAGATACTTTGACTTAGACTTTGTAATTTCTCACCGCTGAACTGTCGCGGCCATTTTGACGTATCGGTGGAAACTGTCGCCAAATTTTGCGGAAATCCGCGTGACGACAGGTGGAATCGCCGCGTCGGATTAAAATGACTAGTTTTGTATTACAGATCTGAATAATCCCGAAAAACGAGGGGATTCTTTTTCACAGGTACGGCCATTCTACATAAAGCGTCCATTCTCCAAGGAGGTTCAACAGTAGTGAATACATACGGCAGGGTACTTGCAATACAATACAATAGCGAAACCCACTTCTTTCAAGCATTAAGTGAAGAACTGGCAACAACATTAGTTACTTTGGAGAGAAAAACATTGCCTGTATCTACGTTGGATTTGTTCCGCAAAATATACTAGGGTTCTAGACTGTAATAGTGGTACTACATAGTACTTATTACGGTACCTTTGTTTTATAGAAGTGGTACATTTACTCTTATTGCTGTGGCAAAACGAAAGGTTCGTTTGGGGATATAAGGCAATCTGTGACAACGGTAGGTACTTAAGTAAGGAGAGTTTTCATTAAATTATTGGTTTTTCTTCACATAAATTATTCCGAGACCTTGTTTTGTATTGTTTTTTTTAAATCATATAGGTACTAGATTTTGCCAGCGGCTTTGCCCGCATGGAGTTTGGAAATTAATCTTTCAGAATGTACTACCGGAATAAAAGTATCTTATGTATTAATCCAATTACCTGTGACTTTTCATTCAAATTCGTACGGCCGTTTCTGCGTGATTGCGTAAGAAACATCCCAGCATACAAACATTCACATTTAAGTAAAAAAATATTATATTAAATATTTTTGTATGTATATATATAATGTGTTCCTATTGATGACATTTTCATATTACACGTAAGAGTGTTACATAAATAATCGTGACGTCGAATTATTTTGTATGAAAAAAAAAACATTCACATGCCAGTTGATTCTTTGACATGGTTTCATTTATTACCTAGAGTTATGGGATTTAAAAAGGAACACCTTGTATAATAGGATATTAGTAGCTTGTAAAAACTGTTCATTTAGAAGCCTTCATCAGTTTCTTTTTGGCTTATGAATTACAATGTCCAGAAATACAAACATTTCGAGTTATATTCACAGGATTATATTTTAAACTGGAACGAACAGAATTATGTTGTAGAATAATGCATTTGTGCAGTAATTAACAACACAGTTGGCTGTAACGATAATTTTCACGTTCCTGACATTTATGTCGCCAGTAACAACCGAAATTTTAACGAGAAGACTAGACCATTATAATTGACCTAAATCTACACAGTAATGAAACTAATGTTATTAGGGTTCCGTTGCCAAATGGCAAAAAACGGAACCCTTATAGATTCGTCATGTCTGTCTGTCTGTCTGTCCGTGTATGTCACAGCCACTTTTCTCCGAAACTATAAGAGTTATGTTGTTGAAACTTGGTAAGTAGATGTATTCTGTGAACCGCATTTAGATTTTTACACTAAGATAGAAAAAAAACTATATATTTTGGGGTTCCCTATACTTAGAACTGAATCTCAAATTTTTTTTTTTCATCAATCCCATACGTGTGGGGTATCTATGAATAGGTCTTCAAAAATGGTATTAAGGTTTCTAATACCATTTTTTTCTAAACTGAATAGTTTGCGCGATAGACACTTCCAAAGTGGTAAAATGTGTGCCCCCCCCCCGTAACTTCTAAAATAAGAGAATGATAAAACTAAAAAAAAATATATGATGTACATTACCATGTAAACTACTACCGAAAATTGGTTTGAACGAGATCGAGTAAATAGTTTTTTTTAAAACGTCATAAATCGTAAACCGCAATTTACCTTTCATTCAATCAACTGAAAAATAAAAATTAAAAAAAAAACATTTATTTTCATAAACATAAACCTTACGCATAAACCAAGAATACCTACAGGTTTGTTCGGAACCCTCGGTGCGCGAGTCCGACTCGCACTTGGCCGGTTTTTTTTATCTAATATTTACCAGCGAAATTGTACAGTGTATTGCCGGACGTACAGAATAGCACCACCCCATTTCTTCCCGTGGGTGTCGTAAAAGCCGACTAAGAGACTTACTAGAAAATGGGCGCGAGGGAGTGGGCCATAATCCATCACGCGGGTTGGTATAGTAGATATCACATGTCTTAGAATTTCTAGTTCTAGGACATGCCCGTTTCTTCACAATATGTTCCTTCACCGTTTTGAGAGCCGTAGTGTTAAAATAATTAACATACAGAAAAGCGCCCCAAACTTATAACCTGCGATTCGTAAGTCACGGCCGTTACCACTGGGCCACTATTGCTTTCACCTCACCACACTCCATGACGCCTATCGGATTTGGATGAAATTTGCTTCACAGATAGACTATGACCTGGGTTAGCATATAGAATACTTTTCATGTTGGCAGTAGTACTCCCTACGACCGGTGAAACGAGGGTAGAATTTCATCATCATCATCATCATCATCATTTCAGTCGAAAGACGTCCACTGCTGGACATAGGCTTCCCCCTATTTGGGGGGTTTGCCATACTCGTCACGCTTGGCAGGCGGGGTGGCGATTGCAGTTTGGTGGTAAAATGCATGTAGAACGCCCATGCCCATGTCCATTCTCTAGGAAGTCCCTTAATCACCACTTACGACACTCATGAGAAAAAATTGGAAGGTGCTGTTCTTTACGTCCGGCAGCACACGGAACGAATCTAGTATAGCTATAATTGTAATAGACATAATAAAGAGCACGATGTTGAAGTTCTTTTCCAAGAAAAAAGTGGAATCTGAAAGCAATTTAAAAGTTGGTGTCGCCATCCGATGCTATCACTACTTCGTTGTAAGTTTGCGGACAAAGTGTTATCGTAAAGTAAGACTTGACTTGGGAAATTAATTCAATGTTGCTAAGATGATGATACTACATCGTAATAAAGATGGTCTAACAGAGCAACTTTCAAGGGAATATTATTAGGGGTGACACAAAAAACATTTGGTGGTTTATCGCCAGCGCATTAAGCTACCCGAAACTGTCAAGTTTTCCCAATCAATCTTGAACCTTATAGTTAAGCGATAAAGTCGCAAAACCTATTTATGTTTGACATACCTATTGTAGTAGCTTTATGTGCTGACATCTGTACAAAAAATTAATAAACCATTTTCCCTTAGTAAATGTATTATGATCCAATTAGTGTTAACCTCTCTATGCATACATGCATATATCTAACGTAATCTTAGATCAATCGAATTTAGTAAGTTTTCATTTGTTTTAGTATGTCGGATGTATGTAACAATACAAACTGTTTTCTTGTAACAATCTGTGTAAATAAGTTACATCTGTTTTGTAACTGCATTTCTTACTACTATGCTTAATGTATGCCGTGGCAGCCTTTAATTGAGGCTACACTGTAAAATGTAAGAATAGGAGTGATTTAACATATTCGCTTTCAAAGTATTGGTTACACGGAGAAATTCCAGTTCATTCCACCGAATTCCATCATAATCCGACAACAATGGATTCCACCAAGAGCCTCAATCCATTGTGCGAGAGAAAAAACCCTAGTTTGTGTTTTGAAGCAACATCCTTATTCCCCAGACGCGACCTGTATCCATTTACTGTACGGGTTTAGAGAGAAGTTCAGTTCAGACACGCGATTTTTTTACTGAAATATAAAATGTATTTCGTATTCGGGAATCCTAAAATTTGTGAGGGAGTCGAGGACTTTTTAGAGGCTAGCGTTGAAATAGTAGCAATTAAAATAACAACGTAGGTCACGAACTAAGTTTAAATTGGTTGTAGTTTCGGAGCACTAATTACAGAAATACTGGTGACATCGGTCAATTATTCCGCACCCAACGTCTCCAACTACTAGTTTATCTTCAGACCCGGACGAAGACCGTGGAAATAGACTACTTAGTATGGTAAATTCGGCCTCAACCTAATTGGATGTGACAGCCGAAGCGTCGAACCCTTTGATAACGGAGTTCAGGCTTTGAAACAGAGGAAACCTTACTAAGTATAGCAGGTTTGGACATCAAGTCTAATTGGAGGCGACAGACGAAGCTGAAAACGATGTGCCTGACTGCAAACTGCGGCAGTTTGATAAGACATATGTAGTTGCATTTGGATACCTCTTAATTGGCGCTCTTTGGCGAAGACCTAGATCAGAACAAAGATTACTTTTTTCCTCAAATAGTAGAGCAACTCAAAAACCTTTGTCTTTCTTACTTTTTTTTTTATAAAACTAGGTCTTTTGCAATATTTATTTCGTTGGCCTCACTACGCAATGTAGCGGCTTCTTTGAATCTATTTAGAGGACACCTGATGCCTACGCATCTCACGCCACATACGGCCCGATATTGTGTTTATGAACGTCATAAAATATAGACGTAATAAAATGGAATAGAATCGTGCTGAGAATGGAGTCGTTTTGGCGGTATCTCTGGCACTTTCGCGTAAGTACATAGATATGAATTTAGTGGTTGAATAGTAAAATAAGGTATTTGGAACTCATGTTTTCAACAAGGTAATGTGTAAGATGGTGTTCCCAAAGAATAGTTTATAGATGTAGTAAAAAAGGGCTATTCCTCGCGGAGTACCAAATATGTTTCTGATCAGGATATACAGAAAATTCAGATTATGGAGTAGTCTAAGGACTTTAATATTGGAGGGCAGATGTAACAGTAGATCTTAATATATACGTACATACATATGTACTTACTTGGATGTTGATCTTATTCGGGACACTTTTGGAACAAAGTGCCTTAACGCGGCTTGCAGTACGAGTGGACTGGTAGAAATAATCACGCTTGAAAGCGTTATGCAACACCATGCAACTCTCTCTGTTCTATGAATATGTGAGTGTGCGTATGAGTATCAGATCTTCGTTCTTGATAAGAGTCCACCGAGCGCACAATTTTTTCTACCAAAAACTCAGCGATAACTTTCAAAAGGCATTGTCGTGTATTTCTTTTAATGACAAGGCAATCAGCTGTGCCGTGCCGCGTGCCGTGTTCAGCACTTAACCTAAAAGTTAACGAGCAGTAACCAGAGTTTGTAAAGTGAAAAGTTTTAACTCTGACACTTAGTTTGTAACAAAGTAGTTATTGTACTTGTTCTGCAACATTGAGTTAAGTTATAACGTGTAAAAGATAAAAGAAACGTGTAATGTTAGGTACTTGTGGGAGATGTTGCTGCTAAATGGCCTTCAACTTAGAAGAAAACAGATGAAGATTTTTTATTTTGCTACGTATGTTAAGTGATGTGTTTAAACTAGAAAATATGAATGATATTCTTTTAGTAAAAGTCTTCGTATATGTTTTTTTGGGTTTTTCCCCGAGTACCCCGTTCCCCGAGGTCCCCATCCCGGAGAACCCCGAATACGATAAATATGATTACATTTCTTTTTTCTATTGCTTTCAACTTGTACGGTCGACATTAAAAGTGCTTAAATGTATGTGATTGAAATGCATAAGACGAAAGTAGTTTATTTGAAATTTTGTACAATGTCGAATCATAGTTTTAATAGAGGTTATTACAGTTTGAATAAAATGTATCTAAAATGTAAAATAAATGTTACAATGTTATAAGTATATTTTTAATAGTATTTTTGATTTACTTGTTAGAACTGATTTTACATGTTAGAAGATTTATTTTATAGTTAACTATTTGTAGTTAACATGTAGTTAACTACATGTAGCATAGGAAATAGTTGTGAGAGAGAGTTTTCGCGTATTTTTTAAATTATGTTAATGCTCCATGTAGAGTAGATATTTTGATTCTCTGTATTGAAAAAGGAACTATTGTGATAATAATTAAAACCTGTAATTCCTTAGCAGACTCTATATTGTATTCTCTTATTATAATATTTACCTTAACCAAGCAAGACTTTATAATTTTTTCCTGATTCTTAAAGTATTATTATTTTAGTGAGTAATAAAATTTAATTTAACATATCATCTGCTGACGGTACTTTAAGCTAAATTGGCTGTTAATTGAGTTTATCTAGATAAAAATTAATCGGGGTCCTCCGGGACGGGGGCCTCGGGGAACGGGGTACTCAGGGACTAACCCGTTTTTTTTTTGGTTGGGCGTTCATCAAATAATCTCTCGCGCTCTGGGCGGAGCGAGAGAACGTGTCAGACTTTTACGAACTAAAACTCACCCGTGTTCCTTCAGTTGCCTGTGCCAGAGCCACGGTAACTCTTTCGAACAAATCCGAGACCCTGGCAGGCATTGGGCCATTGGTTTTTCAATATACATAGAGTTGAAGGGGTCCACCCCTTCAATTCTATGTATATTGAAAAACGAAATTATCTACGTGTTAATATAACTAACAATTTTGGTGCTTTCAATCTTAATGCAATGTACAATTACGTTAACTTTTAGTATTCTATATTCTTGCCAAATGTATGACCTTTGTGCATTTGGCATCATCATACCCATTGGCACTCAGTTTGGATTCATAAGGGGATAATTGCAAGCCTACAAACTCACACTTCATTCAGCACACTTGGCAGCAATATTGTTGTTGAAAGCTAAACCAAAATCTGCCAGGGTCGCGAGATTGTTCGAAAGACATACCGTGACCCTGGTACATGGGCAACTAAAGGAACACGGGTGGGTTTTAGTCAGTAAGTCTGACACGCCCTCCCGCTCCGCCCAGAGCGGGAGAAGTCATTTGATGATTTTGAGAGTTAATAAGGCGCAAATCCATCCTCCGGGCTGCTACTGAAAAATACATGACGAAAAGAAAACCCAATAACACTTTGTTCGACCCGGGAATCGAACTCGGGACGTAATATTCAGTAGTAGCGCTTGCGACCATTAAACTAACGAATTAGTCCTTAACCGTTTATTTTCATAACAAATTACGCTTGTTTGTATAATTACGGATGAAAAGCCTTTTCTTCACCGAAAACAATATAGGTGGCCGTTAAACGTATATCTACAACAAGTCTAACAAAAACCTCTGAATTTTCCACGACCTTTGTCTACAAAAAAATAATATTGAATTTTCACGCTCCGATTGTTCGTCTTCCAATATTTATACAGAGTTATGCTTTAAAACTTTCGCTTTTTGTTTGGAATAAAATGGCAGGATCCTAAGGGTCCCTGGTTCCTATACAAATTACGTTAATCAAACAGAAATCTGGGAGGCGAAAATGGATCCCTACGTCTGTGCTATGCAAATTTAACAGGACGCTAAGGTTATAATTGCCTCGCTCTTGCATTATATGCTATTGTAATGTAGGGGTGAATGGAAACAGTTCCTATAGGTTTTTTGTATTTTCGGATGTTTTGGTCTAATTAAAAGGATATATCTACCTAAATAGCAGGTATTTTCTGTCTGTTTAACTGCTGTTTCCTAAACTATCAATGTTCAATCAAGCATTCAGCTTATAACTCGGAAAATATAGGCTAATGAGGCCAATAGGGAATGGAGGATGGTCCTGACTCTGAATTTGTGCCCTGTTAATGGCAATAAGCTCGTCCCTATTACAAAGGACGGCGAAATGTGGCTGTACTATAGGTACAGCTCTGCCTTACCCTTTGGAATCTCAGAAGGGTTGCACAAGCGTGATGCCATGTCGGGTGTAATTAAAATAGCCGAACAAATAAATAACTGTCACCACATAATGAAACTCCACAACTTGTTATTTAGTTTCCATAGAAACAAATAGAAAAACAGAAAAGTTTTTATCCCGGAAAATAGAATACAACTCTAGGGAATCCACAACAAAAGCTATTTCGTTTTCCGATAAGCTCGCCTACACGTGTCTAATATTTAATAAGTTATATACCACAGGGGTAATATGGCAATACTAAAAATGGAAATAGTGTTCAAATATTGACAGCAAACTGAATACTTGCTAATAATATACGTGTTTCTACTTTTATTACTTTTTCTGTGTATTCATATTTATACGAATACACAAAAAGTCACTTTCAAGGATATTACCAACTATCTAGATAATATCTGAATGACCAGAAAAGCTGTCGATAAATAACTAACTAAATATGTATGTAATAATGATGACTGGCCTGTTAAACTAGTGGTTAGTGACCCTGGCTGCTAAGACAGACGTCGTGGGTTCGATTCCCACCGAGTACAAATCTTTAATTTCAATTATTTGTTCTGTGTCTGGGTGTAATTGATCTATAATTAATATGTATGTTTTTAGAAATATTGAAGTACATTTATCAGTTGTCTGGTTGCCATAGTACAGGCTCTGCCTAGTTTGGGATCAGATGACGGTGTGTTGGTTGTTCTAAGATATTTATCATTTAATGTGTGACTCAAAAATGTTGTACCCCGTTTTACGAAAATTGCGGGGACAGTATAAAATTTTGCACAGTTATAGTTAGTATAGAGATACCTTATATTTAGCATTAGAAATACATTAAGTACCATGACATGATCGAAATTCGACCACTGGGCGACCATTAGTACAAATAAATGTAAAAAAGTGTTTTGTGTTTTAATAATTTAAGCGTCGAAGTATTCGCCCGCTAACATGCGAAAACATGCCCAATAGACTAGCAGCATTGCCACGTTAAATGGCAATGCTAATTCTTTATCCAAAGAACGAGCCAGTCACGTGAAGTATCGACTAGTCGCTGCCACGGTCGCGAGATTGTTCGGAAGAGACACCGTGACCCTGGCACATAGGCAACTGAAGGAACACGGGTGGGTTTAAGTCAGTAAAAGTTTGACACGCCCTTCCGCTCTGCCCTAGAGCGGGAGACGTCATTTGTTGATTTCCCACCCACAAAACTAAAAAAGTGTCGACCAGTCGACAGGACGGTGGAACATTTCTTTGGTATCCAAAGCCTACTCAACGCAAAGTCCTAGGTGATACTATCATCATCCATAGTTCGACTTCACCCACTGCTGGGGCATAGGCCTCTGTTTTTTTGGGAATTTCGCTATAACTGGCACAAGAAGAGATACTACTTGCTAAGTGAAAAAACGACCTTGTTAAATAAATCACACAATGTCAATCCAACCATGTTATTTTTCATTCTGACGTTGTCAGAACAGGACTGATTTATTAATGTTTCTAAAAATATTTCCAGTTCCACGAATTTAATTTACAGTTTGTTATTTTTGGCAAATGTACAGACGCCAGCACATCAAGCTACCCGAAACTATCAAAATTTTTCAATCAATCTTGAACCTAATACTTAGCCATAAAGTTGAAAACCTATTAAAGGAATGTGACGCATTGTAGTAGCTTTTTGTGCTGGCGTCTCTACCTGCACACTGGTATATATGTTTACGTTAGATATTTCAGACTAATATGTTCTGACTTTTTGTTCTTTGACGATAAATTCCTTGTCGAAAATGATGAATGATTTGATTTCTGTAAGTAGGTTTATAAATACACTTCTACACGTCAATCATATTTTAAAAACTGGATGAGGTCACTGTTTTCTATCTGATTCCTGTAAAAAGAAAGTACGAAACAAACTCATAGGTCACGGTCTTTCTAGAGTCTAGAAATAATCTTGGTCAGATCAATGTGACATTGGTGGCTGAAATGACCATTTAAGGAAAGAATCACTCAGATTGAGTGGACGTGTCCGTAAGTTGATGAAAAGGCTTACGTAAGGTCGAGCGGCATTTTAATGATGGCAGGTGGAACAGACTATAACATCGGGAGGAGCATAAGTGGGGCATTACTTTTAGTGGGAGCTGCATATTCATGGGATTCTCAAGTGCCTGTAATAGTT
Source organism: Aporophyla lueneburgensis (assembly GCA_932294355.1). Lineage (NCBI taxonomy): Eukaryota > Metazoa > Arthropoda > Insecta > Lepidoptera > Noctuidae > Aporophyla > Aporophyla lueneburgensis. The sequence goes on along the minus strand of OW028748.1, from coordinate 8,188,924 downwards.
AGTAGATGGGCAAAGCAATGAAAACCAGCATATTAGATACCTAACTTGTATCTTTTTTATCGAAGATTATTATTTAGCGTGCAGCTGCCTATAAATAAATAAATTAATAATATCTTAGGACAACCAACACAACGTTATCTGATCCCAAACTAGGCAGAGCCTGTACTATGGCAACCAGACAACTAATAAACTTACTTATATTTTTCTAAATACATACATATTATAGATAAATTACACCCAGACACGGAAAAAATGATTCGGCTCATCACACAAAGATTTGTCCCGGATGGGAATCGAACCCATGACCTCAGTCTTAGCAGTCAGGGTCACTAACCACTAGACTAACAGGCCAGTTAAGATAGTATCGAACGGGCACCTTTATTGCCTAACACACTACCAGAATCTGAATCATTTTGAAGGATATATCCATTGCTTCATATGATGGAAAAGTATGTCTGCTCAACAATGAAACTGAAACTAGCAGCCACAAGACGATTTATTGTTTAAAGAGCTGTATCTTTTCTTCTACTTGCTGAAATTTGTCCCAGGGCTTCTTTTTGGGTGATAAAATAGTGGCAGTAATTTCAGCCAAGATACTTTAATAGTTTGGTTGTAAAAAAATATTTTATCTCAGGAAAATGATTTTTTATTGTTTAAAATGCTATATCTTAAATATCTTTCCTTCTGCATATACGAATTTACTGAAATTTGTCCCAGGGCTTCTTTTTTTTTGGGTGATAAAATAGTGGCAGTAATTTCAGCCAAGATACTTTAATAGTTTGGTTGTAAAAAAATATTTTATCTCAGGAAAATGATTTTTTATTGTTTAAAATGCTATATCTTAAATATCTTTCCTTCTACATATACGAATTTACTGAAATTTGTCCCAGGGCTTCTTTTTTTTTGGGTGATAAAATAGTGGCAGAAATTTCAGCCAAGATACTCTAATAGTTTGGTTGTAAAAAAATATTTTATCTGAGAAGATAAAGGTACCCAAACTAAACCTCTTAAAAAAGTAAAAGGAATTGATTTTTCACCTAAAATTCCAATTATTGTTAATAAGCAGATGTCATGTTAATTTTTAATTTTATTTGTAATTTCGCAATGAAAAATTCTAATTTTTTAAAAATATTTAGGGCCCGGGCTCTATCTGTTATTTTTCGTCCCTGTCGGCTGCTAGCTGCTAGCTGCTAATTTCAGTTTGATGGCTCAGCAACGTAAATAACGCAATGAATGTTGTGGAACTGACAAAATGAAAGCGATTCCTACTGTTAGTGTGTTACACACTTACTCCACTGATTCCAATGTGCACTTTACTAACTTCTAACTTCACGATATTATCATAAAAGCCCACGTCCAGAAAATAAATGGAAACGTTTGGAAATAAAACGTTTATAATATAATCTAGCGTTATCGTGGATGGAAATTGAAAAGCGTCTTCACATATGTTTCCATACATTTACTTCCCTGTGCAATCGGGATACTGTGACGTATATATACGAGTATCGAACACGATACCACGAAAATGTCGTAACGTTAGTAATTATAAAAGCGCCAAATTAAACTTCTATCGAACAAATTAAATGAAAAGTCACAGAAAAATAAAACAGTTCCATCAGGAATTTTGCCTGTTTATTTATTGTATGCAAAGTATTCATATATTCGTATTTCTTCACGTGACCAGATGGCTGGCCTATTTTTGGGCAAAATATTAACAGCATTGCCATACAACGTGGGAACTTTTCCCATTGACAGCGATGTAGACGAGTTTTTTGAAGCCCTCTGATTCTTTTCCCTCTCTTTTTATATACTTTATATAGTTGTACATAGTATGTTAATTTTAATGTTAGATTGTTTATTGTATTGAAATGAAATGAATTGCACAGATCCCAGCGTGGTTTGACCAGACTCGATTAATCGAATGAACCCCGAGATTTGCACTAGCCCCTGAAGCGTCATGATTCTTGGTGCTACATAGGCCATTGCATATCAAGAAGTAGACCGGGGGGCGCTGTAATGGTAGGGAAGACGTGCCCATTGGATAGGAAAGGATTACGAGCCTACCGACTATGCAGCCTTAAGTAAGCATTGGACTAGTGGAGAGAAGGGTGATATTTGTCTATAGGAGGGCATCTTTTCACGTCGTCGCCGGCATGTTGATCCAGGTCGAGCTTCACTGATGCATCTTTTGGTGGAGTTAACCGTTTGCTTGGCTCTTTTCTATGTCGAGGCTTCGCTATGTTCCGTGTTATTGTTTTCTTGGTCGTTTTCTGAGTTCTCGCTGATATCAGTTTCTGGTTTTTTGTAGATATCCGCCGCCGATATCTAGCCGCTTTCTTGATCTTATTTCTGTCTCCAGCCGTGTCCCTCCAAAACTGGATATCCTTGTCGAAGTATTTCATGTCCTGTTTTAAGTTGTCATTCCATTAGTAAATAGGTCGTCCGACCTTCTTAGATTTGGGCCTGTGCTGCATTGCTGCATGAAACAGGTGTGGTTCAGAGCGTCTGAAAATGTGTCGCACATCCTGTGGTTCTTGATGCGTTTTGTTATGGTTTTCCCGTCTAAGATTTGATGCATTTTCTCTGTCTCGGTTTGTTGATCGAGTCTCTCATGATAACTCGTTCGTATCTTCTCGCTCTCGATTTAAGTCATATATCATACAAGGTACGATAATATCCAGCTTGTCCGTCCTAAACTTGATTCCCATGTCGAAGTACTCGTATTTCATGTCTTGTTTTAGGTTGTCGTTCCATTTGTAAGTAGGTCGCTCGACCTTCTTAGATTTGGCCTTGTACTGCATTGCTGTATGCATGCGTGGTGTGGTTCACCGTGTGCTAGGTAGCACATCCTGTGGTTCTTGACGCGTTTTGTTACGGTTTTACCGATTTAAATTTGATGCATTTTCTTATGTCCGCAGTTTCCTAGTTTCCTTTTTTCCTAGCTTGGTCAATTAAATCATGACTCAACTCGTTCATTTCTTCTGAGCCGCAATAATGTGGTATTGGATTCGTTTTAGTTCTTTCAGCTCATCTGTAATGAGGATAAGGTCGTCCGCAAATGATAATACCATCGGGAGTGATGATGATTTCCTTTGTTTCTTTCGTCGTCGGTCGAAGGCCCTTGGACCTTTTTTTTTTCTCTCATTTGGATATCGGTACCCTGCTTTTTTTCGGTTTTGTTTGTTTCTTTTTTTTTTCTGTGGAATGTGTTGAGCGTTTGCATGTGTTTTGCGGGGTGATTATTTTTTCCCTAGTTCGGTGAAGCATATTTATCACGTGTCTGCATGTTTCTTGTTCCGATATTTAACCTTTTGGAGTGTTATCTGGCTTTCTTTTACGTGATTATACATATTGGAGTTATTTGGTTGCTTGCTTTGTAGAAATTTGGCCTTCTGTAGGTTAAAAAGGGCTAATCGGTGGTCCCTTGAGTAAATCGTCTGAAGAGTCAGAGGTACCTCCGTTAGAATGTTCCAGGGTACTTCGATGTTTTCATTCGTTGAGGTGATTACTATATTTGCTAGTTTTTTGTTATACAGTCTTGGTATTTTGGTTTGGTAGAATTTATATTCAGCGCGGCACAGTTGCATTGTTTGACATACTTGGTCTCAACCGTTGTTACATTCGTACCATGTCATTGTTTTTGTGTTTGTTTTTTCCCCTTTTTGTTAACTGTTCTATGTTATTTGATATTTGCAGTCCCCAAATTATTTTATTGTATTCTATTTGAAGTGTTTGAATCTTCCTGCTGAAGCGTGTGTTGCATCGAACCTTTGCGTTGGGTACTTCGACCTCGACCAATATGGGCGTTGAAGTGTCGTATTTGCAGCGCACCTGTCCTTGTATTTCGTCTAATCAAGTTTAACGTTTGTGAAGGATCTGATTGCTTTCTAAGTACAGCTGTACGGTTGTGTGTGGTTGTATGATGCGTTGGTTGAACTTTGCGTTTTGTTTATCCAGTTGTTCTTGTATTGTTACTTTGATCAGGACCCAGCTATCATAGTGCTTCGTGTAGAGGATGCGTATATGTATTGGTGGATTCTCTCGATCGCCGATCGGTGTTTTTCTGCGTTCTGTTTATGTGTACATTCACATTTACGAGTTACAATTCGGACGCGGTGATGATGGTATATTCGATATACCAGAATGTTTAATTAATTGCACGGTTATGTATTTTGTTATCCTTTATTCCTGGAAAAGAAGGCTGTTGGGGAGAAATTCCTACATATTATTTAGAAGTGCTAGGCGAATTCTATCATCCTGTCACTGTTCCAAAACATATGTAGCGAGATCTTGACGGATATTCTTGTGATCAAATGTTATTTGGTGAGATATCTAGACAAACAGTTCTCGCAAAACAATTTGAGGAATTTGTTACCATGGTACACACGTCGACAAATCAAGCCATTCATTTCCAGTATAAACTGACTTCTCTTTGCACGGAAAGCCTATACAATGCGAGGTCTGTTAAAACTGGAAATCCATAGCTTGATATGTAGCTGTGTGTACAATTATAAGATCTTTAGGTAAGGCATCTTTAACGATATCACATTTAGTGTTAGAATAATAGCGTGAATTTGTTTGTGTGACGACACTGGTCCGCAACGGCTGCTTGAGATGACGTTGTGTGCGCGCGCGCGCGGCATATCTAGGCCCGTCTACGCAGTTTAGCTAACGTATCCCTGTAATATTAAGAACGGTCTCACCGGGTCTAGCGCCATGGGGTACTCGTCCTCAGGCAGTCAGTCTTCACTACAGCCTGAACTTATGACACTTTTGCACAGAGAGATACACACAAAAAACGCGTTTTGATTTCGAAGTCGGCCGAGCCAACATGTGTTGCGCGCGCGCACAGACGACCGCTTGCGACGAGGGTTCAAATTGAACTCCAATGTTAGATTGTTTATTGTATTAATGATTTATGCAAAGTTATACACAAATTATCATACAGCCCTTATTTACATACCTAACATATATCCAAATAAAATATTTGTGCGAATTTGCCTACGTCCAATTCAAATAGCAATATGACGGTAAATCATTTTCTACGCCCCAACTCAATAAGGGTTCAGAATCCATGAATTTATCCCGTACGGTCCAAATGTAATTTATTTGTGAACGCTGAGAGTTGGCGGGGTCTGTTAATGAATATACCCTTTAAAGCTTGATTCCACTGTTTAAACTGGGGACCAATTTAAGTTTATTAGTTTGGTATGTATTAATTTTGCGAGGGGTCTCAATTTACACTATTTAGATCGGAGACTTTCGTAAATATGTACATTTGTGAAGTTTACTAATTAAAATTCTACGGTTTTTTTGTGTGGGAGAGATGAGTTTTCGCTTTAATCCGTGCTCTTTTTGCTCGTAACTTATTACCTAGTTAATTTCTAAATGAGTCTAGTCTAGTATTAATATATAAGGTGTATCTATTCATACACGAAATATTTTAAGAGGTACGCCTGTAGGTGGTAAAGAAGCTATAGAAGCAAATTTTGAAACAGCTTGAGACGTTTTACATAAAACCTTTACTCCAAATTCTATAAATGGCCCGCCTGACGCTGCGAGGGCAGCGATCGGACGGCACGAGCATGGCCGCGGTGTCTCGGGCCTTAAAAAATAAGAAGGAGCCAGTATTTCTTATGTGCGCCAAATTATTTATAAATATTAAATTTTGAAAAAAATACATTTAAACATTTTTTTTCCTTGCTGTAGCTTCTTTACCACCTACAGGTGTATCTCTTAAAATATTTCGTGTATGAATAGATACACCTTATATATAAAAGTTATTATCTGCTTTTTCCCCAATTATATCGGGTTCGGCTTCCAATCTATCTGGATGCAGCTGAAAACCAAGATTATCCTTTCTGATCTGAAGTAGGTACCCAGTAAATCAATTAGTAAATATTGCCGTGGAGGTTGTTGCGCTACTTATTCATACCAGTTAAAGCACTAGGAATTGGTGAAGGGCGGCGTTTCTGGGCTCATGCTCATGTTATTATAACGATAAAAAATACTGACTCTCAGCTTAGTTTGATAAATGAATTTTGATGTGATAATAATTAAAAAATTACCTTCTAACGTACTTGTTTTCTGTCTATAGATTCGAAGAGATTTTCTTAATGCCTCCATATTTTATCTACTTCCTTTTTAAGGCGTCAATATAAAACTCTATCAGAGCACTTAATCAACGTTTCCATGCCGGTAATTGTGTCTACAGCATACGTGTATAATGTACTTAGCTAAAATAGCCCCAGGAATATAGTCTAGGTAAACTACCGACGCAATTACTTATCACAGTTCTAAAGATTATTACTTACCTCTATTTACATTGAAATATGCTAATAGCACATCAAGTTCACATTATTATGATGTAAATAGTTTGCTATCAAAATGGTTTGAAGTATTAATATACTAAGCAGTTTGCTAAACGGTTTTGGGAACTCTCTTGTCAAAATTTTATTACAAAATTAATTATGAAACTTACTAAACAGATGTTCGTGTTGAAATATACAGGTTTAAATTGAATCTTTAACTAGAATTTCGATATTGGAAAGTGTATTATGAAGCTTGAATGGAGTTGGGCAGGACATCTGTATAGGCGCAGTGATGATAGGTGGAGTAACGCTGTGACAGAGTGGCTTTCAAGGACTGGAAGTAGTGTTGCAAAGGACTCGAGTCCTCGAGTCGTAATTTTAAAGACTCGACTCAATTATGCAAGACTCAGTGTGCTCAAAAGGCTCGGAGTCTAGAGTCAAGCCCAGCCGGAGTCATTCTCGAGTCTTAAAAGGGACTCGAGTTTTAAAAAGGACTCGAGTCTTAAAATGAACTCGAGTCTTGTAGCTCATCATTCGAAAAAACTCGAATAACTCGTCAGATTTTTTTGTACGCAAAGTTACATCATAACCACTAATTCGAATTTATTGCCTTCTTTCAAGTCTTTTCGAATGATGAGGTACAAGTTTTATCTTCATGCTCAGAGTTTTTCTTTAAGACTCGGGTTCAGTTTTAGAACTCGAGTCCTTTTTAAAACTGGAGCCCTTTTTAACACTCGAGTCCTTTTTAAGACTTGAGTCTTTTTTCTATGTTTTTAAGACTCGAGTGCTTATCTGTAGACTCTGAGCCTTTTGTGCACACTGAGTCTTGCAAAATTGAGTCAAGTCTTTAAAATTAGGACTCGAAGACTCGAGTCCTACGGTGTCGGTCGTACGGTGGCGAGATGGGTGGATAACATTGTTACCATCGCGGGCAAAACCTGGATAAGGCTAGCACAGGAGCGTGGGGATTGGCACAAGTAAAAGCAGGCCTAATATGCCCAGCAGTCGGTGAAGTCGAGCTATGGGTGATGATGATGAATTAGAATAGTTTTAGCTGTTCTGTTTTATGAAAGTTTTAAGGAAATAGATCTTTTGTCAAAATCCATGTTAGTCCGATATGTTGTTTTATTTGTCGGAAAAATCAAGAGAATTATGCTGTTTGGTTTGTGGAGCAATAATAAAGAGTGGTCAAAAAATATTCACTGGCATCCGTCACTTGTCTTAAAGCATACTGAACAACTTTAACTATACAACTCAGAAACGATTCATGAAAACAAAATAAATTCATTTACAACAGTTAACATCTTCAACATTATCACAGCCGAAAAACGTGCACTTCTAGACAAAGGCCTCCCCCAAGCACCACCACTACGACCGGTTCTGTGCTTCTCGCATCCAGCGGATTCCTGCGTCCTTAACCTGGTCATCGGTCCACCTTGTTGGAAGCCTTCTAACGCCACATCTTCCGGAACACGGTCCCCACATGAGAGCCTATCGGACATCTATTCTGCGAGCAATGTGCCCTGCCCACTGTCACTTAAGTCTGACAATTCTGTGGGCTATGTCGATTACTTTAGTTGTTCTAAAGATCTCTTCACATAAAAGTAGCTACACTATTTTGATGCACTTATGATTTAAATTATTATAAAATTAACTCTTATTTCCACATACCTGGAGGCCATTCTTGCCCGTAAACGAAGATCTCGGACCTGGCGATATCCACTCGGTTCCATGTGAGGGCCAAGGAAAGCTGCTCGCTTGGAGACAGGTGCTGTGCCCGGAACAATGCTGTTAGGATGACCTGGTCCAACTCTTGGACCTCGCCACCTTCCGCACGCTCTTGGATTCGGAACACCGTGATCTGGGGAAAATAATAGTTAATATTAGATTTAATAAGTTAATCAAAACTAACTAAAGTCAAACCGCATTAGGCTTGTGTTATAGATTATGACCCGTTTCTCTCACAGAGAGGAGGCTTGTGTTTCAGGGAGGTATATGATTCTTGAGTATACCTCATACTCCCAACTCATGATAGAAGACGCTGTGAAGCTTTAGTTTTATAGGAGCCATTCATCTTCTCACCTCTCTTCTCCCAAACAGACGGTATTTATATATAAGGATTTCTCTAAGGAAAAGTCTGATCGTTCTCTAAGACTTCCTAAATATTATCTTTCGTTAAACATCTTATCTTATTTTCACCGTCTTTCATTAAATCGGTACTTACCTATAAAAAGCTTTTAAAAAGAATTTGGCTTTTTAGGATTCAAATTATTCAATTTGAATGAAAAAGCCTTTTCAATAAAAGCCTGAAAAGAAACAAGGTCGGCCGTTCATGTTAGGTAGATATTATTTCAAAAGCTATTTTGTTAAATTCCTGCTGTTTATTTTATTTATACAAAAATAAAAACGAAAGGGTCAATAACCTAACCTGAATATAGTTTAGCAGCGTAATCACCTCGGAATTTTAATGCTTTATTCTAATAAACCCGTGAAACGCAAAGAATTTGACACGAACTCAATTTAATTACTGATAAAGGGGCTTGGGTTGGTTACTGACCTTGAGAACCTACTTAGAAGTCGGACTTTGTCCTTAAGAAATTGATACAAATTGGGCTGCCCCTTAGTTTTATTAGTCTAATAGATTTTTATTGATGGGATCCAATGGTGGAATTGGCTGCGTAAACAAAAGGTCGAAGGTCACATCATGATAGTAAGGACATGCAAGGTGACCCATATGTTCGTCTGCTATCTTTAATTTATTAGGTACTCTTGTGACCCGTACTTGCTTCGTATAAGTCGTTCCATTATACAAATATCACTTTGAAACATTTATATATATTTTTTTTCTCTAAACCTGAATCGATATCGAAAAGATTGTTATAGATTAAATGTTTTTGTGTTAATCAATACCCAATCAAAATATCATTAGCAATTTTTGAGGGTTTTACATGAGGATTTAGATGAGGTTCTGTTTAAATACCTAAGGTATTTACGATACCCCTGTATAATGAAGTGGCGCCATACGCTACTTTTCATTCTGGATTGCAGACGAAGTTTCCGACAACAGTTTACAGATAAATTCCAAATATCAGTTAAAAAAAAGTAGTATAAACAGCAAGTAGTAAAGCAGTATAATCGAATATTTACATTATAATCCCTACAACTCATTTAGAATACCCAAAACATGTTTTTTTTATAATAAGTCGATTAAAAGATAAAGGTCCTAATCTCTACCTACTATATCTTTTGCTGTGCCCACAGGGTCCAATTGTGTCTAAAGTAAATGTTTACCACCTTAGCATTTACATTGTGGAATACAATTCAAGTATTGAATATTGAAATAATAATCGTAATTCACACTACCACAACATTTAACTGCTGCACAAATAATATAGGAAGAAGGTGGCTATGTTTGGAGTATCTTTGAAGGATTAAAATCAGAAACGAAGTTATCCCGAAGAACACTGGAGTTACCGAAATAGCTTGCAGTGTAAGCAGGTTGAAGTGGCAGTGGGCTGGCCATGTTTGTCGAAGGACCGATGAACGATGGAGCAGACGAGTCCTGGAGTGGAGACCGCGTATCGGCAAGCGTAGTGTGGGACGCCCCCAGCTAGATGACCGAGGACCGACAACCACAAAAAGGTCACTGAGTCGAAGGCTGAGGACAGGTGTTGTGACGAATCATGAGAGGCTTGTGTCCAGTAGTGGATTGCGATAGGTTGAGTTGATTGATTGACAAGAACCAAAGAAAAAACGGCAATTCTCGTATTTTTAAGAACGTTACAAAGAAAAAAGAAAAGAAAGAAAATACGTTTATTTGCGGCAAACATGACTCACAGAAAGACCAGAGGTATTTTTTTTTTTTTTTTTTTTTCAGGATGGGAAATCATCAAATGACTTCTCCCGCTCTGGGCGGAGCGGGGGGGCGTGTCAGACTTTTACTGACTAAAACCCACCCGTGTTCCATCAGTTGCCCATGTGCCAGGGTCACGGTATCTCTTTCGAACAATCACGCGACCCCGGCAGGCATCGGTCCTAGTAGACCCCTACACTGCTGCTGACATCTCTTTGAGGCGCGCGTGGAACACTGCGCGCCGTCGACCCGAGCTTGGTCCTTACCGGGCGGCGAGCTACCCATTGCTCGCCACCCGCAAGCTCGCGCCTACGGTGGCCGGGAGTCCGCTATTGACTCCCGACGCCCGGGGCGTCTCCTCCTGCGGCGGCTAGGGACGTGAGGGCGCAGAGACTGCCACTCCCTCACGCGCCCCGCCTCCTCCTTCGCGAGCATTACTGCTTCGCAGAAGGAGGTGACGGCTTCCCATTCCCTCTCGCTCCGTACCATGGCTCGCACCAGGGCCGGACGCGAGAGGTCGCCGCCGCCGATCGCCTCCACGAGGACACGGCGGTGCTCCGCCCAAGCAGGGCACACCTCCACCGTATGCTCCACCGTGTCCTCCAGACGATCCTCGCAATGGAAACACCTGGGCGTATCCTCCCGCTTTATCCTGAACAGGAACCCACCGAAGCACCCATGCCCGGTGAGAACCTGCGTCAGGCGGAAGGTGAGGACGCCGTGACGCCTCTCTATCCACTCCTCAAAGAGGGGACTTACCGCCGCAATTGTGGCGTGCCCAAGACCAGAGGTATACAAACATAAAAAATAAGGTGTGGGAAAACATGCGTCACATCCATGCAAAACGGCCATCACTCAGCATAATGCTGTGACTCTATGCGAGACAGAGTGCCAGCGCTGGTTTTCAGTGACAGCCGGCGCTGACGTGATGACGTCGGCCGGGGCAGCAACAATCATTAACCATTATTTATTTATCGTTCGCTTTCTAATCTACTTCTATCTGTCAGAAATAAGTCTAGTTAATATATTGACTAGATTTTGTACCTTTTTAATTACGGAGTTTGGCGTTCAGAGCATCTGCCATTTTATCTCTCCAGTATCCTTGGTTAACTGCCTTTTTTTGGGTGGGAAATCGTCAAATTACTTCTCTTGCGGAGCTGGAGGGTGTGTCAGACTTTTACTGACTAAATCCCACCCGTGTTCCTTCAGTTGCCTGTGCCAGGGTCACGGTAATTCTTTCGAACAAATCCGCGACCCTGACAGGAATTTGATTTGACTTTACATTTGGTATACTGCCTGAGGCATTAAGTCAGCATTTGTATCTAATTGTGTCTGAGGAGTTTAAATAAATAGTCACAGAATGTCACAACACCAATTATAATGTCAACCATGATAAGCTACAACCACAAATTATCACGGCTCGTAAACCCAACAAACAGTTGTTTACGAAAATCTCGACACGAAAACCTAATAACGTTGGTAAAACAGGAAGTAAAGTAAAATACAAAAGGTGTTTTTAAAAGCAGGTCGGACAACTAACAAAGGCTTTAGTAAATAGTGGACTATTTTTATGGAAAAACGATAAGTTTTACGCTCCATGCCACATAGGTTCATAAGTAGGTTATACAAATGATCTTTTTCTAAGTTTGAGTAAATTAAATTAGAAATGATGTTCAATGTGACATTATTGCTTTACTAGTTTCTGCGCGCAACTTTGTCTGCTTGAAATTTCCATCACAAACTCCCTACCCACCGCGTTGCACTCTATCGCCCGCCCGCGCTATCAGGTGCTTTTTTTTATTGCTCAGCTGTAAAGATCGTAGTGTATAATGGTATAGCTATCGTAATAGCCTTCCTTAAAAATTGGATTCAAAAAGAATTTTTAAATTCCAGATATTAGGGCGTTAAAACAAATATTATGTAATTACAGAATTTGTCTACGTGATTTTCTTGTCAAGTCAATAATATATATATATATATAATCTGAATCTCGGAAACGCGGTAAGTCGATCTAGCTAGGATTCATTTTTATAAAATGTCGTTTTATTCGTGTCTTCACTGACCAACTTTATCGATAACCAACTTGAACATAAACTTATTATTTTAAACACAATTTACCAAAAAATACCGAGCAAAGCTCGGTCATCCAGATATTGGTATATATGAAAGAAATCACATACCTTTTTGTGTATAATAAATTAAAATACACCCACACAGCGATGGATCAATAAATATAATGGAGATGAAATGTCAAAACATTTAACCCTTAACGGCCACACGGGGTGACTAGTTACCCCAGGCTTAGAAAAAGTGGAATTAGAGGTCTTAAACCTTTCAAATAAATACAATAAACGGCATCTGCCGGTGACAGACATGTGTGGATGTGACTTCACTACATAGTAAGCCAAAGAAATACATGGTGGCGTTGTGAGCGTTCGTTTTTTCGGCCTGAGGTAACTAGTTACCCCAGTGTGGCCGTAACCGCAGTTCAGTAAAATATATATTTTTTTATTTTAATCGACTTATTGCTGTGTAAATCGATAAAATAAAGGTAAGTTTTTGAATTTTTTGTAACAATATCTGGATTCGCTAAGAGTCGCTCGGAAAACGAACAGGTGGCCGATGCGGATTTTTCTCGGAATGCTTGATCAAGCAGCAATGAGTGCACGTATTCTGTGAAAACTCAAATTCGGCGATGCTCGGGAATCTACTACTGCCATCATAGTGTTGAAAAAACTAATTGCTCATCTTGACTTCCCTATGCTACGACAGAGATTAGAGGAACCATGTCTGAGGAAAGAACCGCAAATAGTTATCAAGGGTATCCTTGGAATTGATAACGATCCAAACACAGACCACCTGGAAATGGTTACATTTGACCAGGCTCGAAGGTGCGTATTCTGTAGCAGAAAAAAATATAAAAAATCGCGTATCGGATGTTCAGCTCGTAATAGACCGGTTTGCGAGGACCATCGGTTCCCTTTATGTACGGAGTGTTCTGGTCATTAAAAACTTATAGGTACGTTGTATGTTTTTTTTTATTTATCATAAAAACAATATTTTTTCACGTTCTTAATCATAAATATGTATTTTAAATCTCATAAAACGGAAAAGAAGTCAATTTCATGATTTGTAATTTTTTTCATTTTTCCGTCTAGTAATTTTGCAAAATAAATATACTTTTTGAAAAATTGGTGGATACTGTTATTTTTTTGTGATAGTGGTATATATTTTGCGGACCACCCTGAAATTTTAGTCATTAATATTCCAAAATGGCGGAGTAGTGAATTTTTTTGCAAAAAAAGCCATTTTTCCAGATTTTTGACTTATATGGCCAGTTTTTAGATCGCCATCTATAAAGTAACAAAGTTAAACCATTAAAAATATTCAAGAACTCGTCAACGAACATGACACAATTAGTTAAAAGTTAAGTAAAGTAAAGTTTCAGCGTGGGGTAATAAGTTACCCCGTGTGGCCGTTATGTGGCCTGGGTGAGGTGTGGCCGTTAAGGGTTAAGTAAAGCTTAACAATATTCTTCGAAAAAAAATAATAACCTTTCTTTTTAACTTCTGTTTTTAAATCTTCGTAACAGGCGCCGTAATAGACAATTTCGTGGTTCGATCCATAGATTTTCTTTTTTTTTTTGCGTATAAATTATTCTTCATTGCCAGCATTTTATTTTATAGCAACCCAATTGAATTAATTTGTCGAAAATCGACAATACATTGACTATTTAGCGTCACCTTGATATCAATAATTCAATTCCCTTTATTGATTGGTCGTAAACTATTACCCAATTGTAAATTGAAATTGGAAATTTTCAATGAAAGCCATCACTAAATGGTTCCAAGCAACAAACCTATTTTGCGCTTTTAATATGATTGTAGAAAATTGGCGCGCGAATTGGAAAATTCGTTTCTAACGAATTTCTGTGGCAAGGACAACGGAAATGATTCAGACAGCCACAACGAAGTTATTATGAAAATACTAAAATAGAATGCTTTCCATTTTATTACAATCTATTTAAATAATAATTATTAGTTTTAAAAGGAGCATTTATATTTTGTTAAGTACACACGGCCATTGAGGCCGACATACATAAATTATATATTAGCAATCGCAAAACATATTTCAAATAATTTACTTTTCAAATGTCTCATCATCATCATTTCAGCTGTGACACGTCCACTGCTGGACATAGGCCTCTACCTATTGGGGGGCTTTGCCATAATTACCACTCTCGGCGTGCGGGTTGGCGATCGCAGTACGATGGTAAAATGCATAGGAGAACGCTACTGCCAATTCTTTAGTAAGTTCCTTAGTCGACTTTTACCTAACCTGCGGCAACAAATGGGGTGATGCTATTCTTTACGTTCGGCAACACATGGAGAAAGGAGAAGGGAATGACTCCATTGATTCCTGGGCCCAGGTGTTAACTAAATCAAACTAGCCTTATTTGTAAGAGGGTATAATAACAAGGACTCACTGAAAATTTGGTGAAATTTGGCTATCCAGGAACCCAGTTATATGAATTATAGTAAAAGTGAGGTTTACACTTTACACAGCAATCCATGTCGTCAATATCCAATCGATAGGCGTAAACAGTTGTCCAAAATACAGAGCCAGGTAATTTAGAGTAGCAAGATCCGTCAAATAGTCCGTTATAATATGCAAAGCCGTGGTGTCGTGGGGTTAAACAATAAAATAAGTAAAATACGGGCGCACTCAGAACGAAAGGAAACAAACAAGTGCATCTGTCAGTCAGTGACTGACGGATGTCAGGCACAAGTGTTGCCGGAACAAAATAATTCACTATAAATCGATTCAATCGATTCCACGAAAGCTTGATATGCACTTGTCATTCGACTTGCATACATATTCTCAGATTTTACAGATTTATTTATAATCGATTATTTAGTTTCATAAACTTAATTTAAGTTTTCTCGCTTTCTAGGTAGAAACATGGTACCATATTCTGTGATTTCCTTTAGAAAAAAATAACGGTTTTTTTAATATACATTTCAACTAGTTAACTGCTGGGCCCAGAAGTCCCCTTCTCTTTTCAAATGTCTCAACAGCACTTTAGTAAATTTTGTGGGTTTAAAAACGCTCAAACCGAAATCAGTTTAAAGAAAAAAGAAGAAAATTAATCCAATAAACTGTTCTTTCAAAGGTTGGATTAATTAAATTTGCGGTATCTTCCGGCAAACTTTTTTGAGGAAATTACTTCGTCTACTTAAGAGGGCTATCACAATTTTTCTTGAATTTGAGCGTTTTATTCGAGTTTTGATGTGTGATTATGCTTTAGGTATAGCCTAAATAAAAAAAACAAAAATATGACTAAGAAAGTTTGATAATTAATCTTGGGAGTGTTCTATTCAACTTTTAAAGTTCGCGTCACAAGATTTATATTGATTTTTGCATTGCATACAACAATTATTTTGAAATGTTATTTTTCATTTAAATAGTCCAATATTTTTTTTCATGCAATGTAACAATACCACCTTCATTATATTTTTTTTTTAATTGAATTTAGATTATACTTTCATAGATAAAAATTATAGTTTCGTACGGAAAACTGTCAGTAACTCTCGGTTTTACAGAATTATTTTTGGTTTGTTACTGTATGAATCGTAATAAATTGAACTGAACATTCCAAAGTAGAAGATACAGTTGTATCATGGACATTTTTATAAATGATTAAATTATTATATCTTCGGTGAACCAAAGCATCAAAAGACTCCCAAAAGCAACATTTTATGAAACATCCTTTACAGAGACAAGGATTTTACTAACGTACGTGAACAAATTTAAATATTTATTTAGAACACTCCCAAGATTAATTATCAAACTTTCTTAGTCATATTTTTGTTTTTTTTTTTAGGCTATACCTAAAGCATAATCACACATCAAAACTCGAATAAAACGCTCAAATTCAAGAAAAATTGTGATAGCCCTCTTAATCAAGCTCAAAGTTTGCCTAAGTTGGAGCTACGTAGGTATTCTTTTCTTTTTAATTTCCTACATCGGTTTCACTACTTTCAA
Source organism: Aporophyla lueneburgensis (assembly GCA_932294355.1). NCBI lineage: Eukaryota > Metazoa > Arthropoda > Insecta > Lepidoptera > Noctuidae > Aporophyla > Aporophyla lueneburgensis. The sequence continues at coordinate 8,172,715 of OW028748.1, read as the reverse complement.
TAATACTGGATACGATCAGTAAGGTAGGATGAATGTTCTTTCTGCTTGCGTCACATTAAAACTCGCAGGGTACACTTACCCATCCTGCTGCGATTTTGTTAGGAATTTAATTAGGCAAAATAACAGGTGATTAGACTGCTTGCCCCCATAGACAAAATGCTGTTAGTGCTCCCCGGGACCCTACTGGGATGTGCACCACTTCCGCATCACAGTGTAGAAGCAGTCAACGTGAGCTTCAGCAGACATCCCTTATGCGCTAATACACTTAAGGTAGTTTGGATTGGTTTCAAATGACAAAATGTCATGAAAGTGTCATTCAATGGGGAAATTCGAATTTTGATTCTGAATCAATTCAAAAGTCATTTATTCAAACTAGGCTGAGAGTCAGCACTTTTTGAACGTCAAAGCTGCGTAAGACAGTCCCCCCAAAACGCCCGCCCTTCGACACTTCCTAGTGCTTTAGCTGGGAAGAAGAAGTGGCGGAACAAACTCCCAAGCAGCACAGCTGTCTGTTAAGTTAGAAGAACTTGATTCTATACAGTCCTATGTAAGTAATTAATATTATAAAACAAAACATACATCAAATTATTCGCCATATGCCAGCTGGCACACGCCAATATACCAACAAAAAATTGAAAACTAAACTCATGCTGAAATAATAACATCGTAAATAGAATTTAAAATCGTCAGAATTACTCTACACGTAACAATAGGATATGAGATCAAAATGCGTGTAAAAGATAGTTCTACTACCACGCAATTTGGTTCGAAATCCTTTGATCCAAAGAGTTTCAACTATCAAAGGTTGATCTATGAATACTTGTTGTTCAATCGTGTAGATACTACTGCCGTCGTCGGCGTCTAGACATAATTTAATTTCGCAAACAGCGTCTTCAGATGTAAATATGGAGGGTTAAACTTATACATTGTTCTACTGATGTGACCCTGAAGCGTTTGTGGGAGTAAGTAGTTCAAAAGATAAAAGGATTTTCAGTTTTCTCGGAAACAAAACTAAGTTAACTACTCAGATTTGTTGGCGTGGGTATTTAAACGGATTAATTTGTGAGGTACTTCGCGAGAGTCTTTAGGTATGTAAAATTATTATCTTACATAAAATAATATTACGGTTTTATTACCCGAAGCGTTAGGCAGGGGTGTACGAGCACTAATATGTGTGCACTTAGCAACTTTTAAAAGTGATTTTCTCCTATTTATTTATTTATATTTATTATTTATTTACTATAATATTATAAAGCTGAAGAGTTTGTTTGTTTGTTTGTTTGTTTGATTGAACGCGCTAATCTCAGGAACTACTGGTCCGAATTGAAAAATTATTTTTGTGTTGGGTAGCCTATTTATCGAGGGAGGCTATAAGCTATATAACATCACGCTACAACTAAGAGGAGCGGAGCAGTAATGAAAAATGTTGCAAAAACGGGGAAAATTTATTCCTTTTGAGAGTTTCCGTTGCGTGCGCTGCGTAAACGGTTAAAGTAACGCAAAAATCATGTACGACGGAATTGTTCCTTTTAAAAAGTTCAAAAAAAAAAGTCCGCGAGAGCATATGTCTATCTTTTAAGGTTGACTCACTATAACTCAAAAGGAGCGAGCAGCAACGAAAAATGGACGAAAACTAGCAGGCAAATCGATGCGACAAGAAGGGTCAGGGGAGCAAAAATTTGACGCGGACGAAGTCGCGGGCAGAAGCTAGTTTATTTATATATATTTTATTGTACACCATAAAAATACATCACAAAAAACATTACAATGATTACAAAATATACCTATCCCTATCCTATCTCCTATTGTACTGATTATAATTTTATGTTATTACGAACATAGTATTTTGGAACCCATGCTATGATGCAAGAGGCCTTATCTCATAATTATAACCGTTATATAAAAAGAAAAACGCTTTTAAATTTGGCTATGTGTATAGGTACCTATTAGTGCTCGTGATTTACCCTATCGCACTCAAATTAAGCCAGTTATGTTTAAGCCCCGCTCAAATTCAATAGAGAAGCCTATTGCCATACACCGAGCACAAATCCAGACTCTGGGCTGATACTGAGAAATTCCAGATGGAAAAATCCAAGAACACTTTGCTTGACCCGAGAACCGAGCCCAGAACCTCATGCCCAGCAGTAGTGCTTGCGATTACTAGACCGACGATACAGAATCATAACAAAACGACACAAAAAATATGCTATCAAAACAATAAGTCAACGTTTAACGTACTGATTAGTACCGATCGACGGTTGAAAATCATTCAGGGTATATTTATGGCTCGTTGGGATGCGCTTATTTCGATTTTAGAATCTTGGCGCTAAGCAGAACGTTGCAGATGCAATGTGCGAAAAAATCCAGCTACGATTTCATTACCTCCGTGTGTACGTTGGCTTAAGTAGGTGCAATACTAGAGACAGGAATGTACCAACTGGCTAGTAGGAAAATTGAGCAACCATAACTTAAATCTATACGAAATCTTAATCTTTTTCAACAAACAACTTACTCTTTAATCAAAATGTAACTGAGGAGGAGGAACCAGATCACCAATTAAGATGTTAAACATTTGTGTCATCAACCACGAGAATACTTAATCCCACGACACAGGGTATCCTAGTGTGGGGTCTAGGGTTACTCCATTGCACAAAAATTACTCTCACGATCCAATCTTTGTGCTTTAATTTTATTTTCTGCTAATCGTGTCTGTTAACTTGCTCTTAATAAAATTCTTATTTCTTCAAATTATTCTTCACTGCACTGTTTTAAATAACACTGCTGTAAAAGTACATCGAAAACTATGTAAAATATACTGATGTGATTTCAGAACTAATCTAAACTTATCCCAAAAGACATTGTTGTTTACTAGAATTTGTTGCAACTGCAAACATCATGTCAGAAACAGCAAAGTGTAGTCTCTGTCCTGTTTATATGAATTTCAACATGTCTGGCTGGCCTTATGACTCGCTAATATAACTTAAGATACCTACTAACTACAATTTCACTACATTATTTTTAGTAGATTTCACTACAATCAATCAAACAAACAATCAATCTTTATTTGTAAACACAGGTAATACAATACAGGTATTATGCCATATTTCTCTGCTTGTGATACGAATTATACCTGCCTAGCGTTTCCCAACTATGTTGAGGACGGCTCCAGTCTTGCCAGTTACAACTCACCGTATTTTACATAGCTGCTAAAGTTTGATTATCTTACTTGTCCTTATTCTGATCGAGTTCATGTATTTCGGGGTACATGGATATGAAAACTAAGTAAGCAACCAAAAAATATTTTCAGTCACGCAAAGGGTATAAGCAGGTTAAGTATTGAAAATGTGCCCCCAGAGCCAAATGTAATGAATATGATATTGTTAAGTACGCTGCTCATTTGCATTACTATTTATGTAGTTTTTGACTGCCTAGCTCTAACTGTCATTGAGTAACCTTGGAAAATGTCCTAATAACAGACAATTTTTGAAACTTTTCGTTCTCTAAAACTAATAGAGCTAGGAATGTGATTCCAAAGGCAAACTGTAGACAACATTATGACAAATATTACGTATATCGATCTTACTTAGTTTGCTAAAAATAAATATATTTTTTTAATGAAATAATTTTTCTTTGGCTATTATTAGTAAGTTCTAACAGAGTGACCACTTTAAAAAAAATCTCAGAAATAGTACTTAGTGTGTTGATTTTACTGTTACAAGTATCATCGAAATCCCCCACTTGCAACATATTCAAAAAAAAAAGAAAATGTTGCTCAGATCCCTATTTGTGACACTACACATACAATTTTTAAATGATATGTTTAATAATAATAATACATAATAAGAAAAAGTTATTCTCCATCCACTCTGTTAACCCCGTAAGAGTTTGGCGTACAGTTAAGTACGCAAATCCAATTCAAAGTATGCAGATCCAAGTGTATTTTTATTCAAGACTCTGAGTACAGACTGTGCCTGTATACTTCGTGGCACACTTATTTAACACCGATTGATATACCCTTCTCGCTCTTCTGCATTGGCGGGAGAACACAGAAGAGCGAGAAGAGTATAACAAACAGTGTTCAAGATGTTTGCCGGGACCTACACAGTGTTACGTAAACGTTAAAAACCTAAGTATAGGAACGATAGATTTTTCATTCGATTATAACTCTCTATAAAACATGTCAAATCTGTTTACGGATATTTTGCACTGTACACACTTAAAACGAATAGACAAAACATCAACTTTGTAGAAAAATAAAGTATTGATAAGCTATTCACAAGCTTGTTTGAACTCGCTTTGCGGTAACATTTGAATCGAACACAGGGAATCCAAGCTTCCACAAACGTTTTTATATAACATGCATGAAGTGTGTACAGTGCAAAATATCCGTAAAACAGATTTTACATGTTTTGTAGACAGTTATAAGTGAATGAAAATCTATCGTTTCTGTACTTACGTTTTTAACGTTTACATTACACTGTATAGGTTTTTTTTTTTTTTTTTTTTCAGGATGGGAAATCATCAAATGACTTCTCCCGCTCTGGGCGGAGCGGGAGGGCATGTCAGACTTTTACTGACTAAAACCCACCCGTGTTCCATCAGTTGCCCATGTGCCAGGGTTACGGTATCTCTTTCGAACAATCACGCGACCCCGGCAGGCATCGGTCCTAGTAGACCCCTACACTGCTGCTGACATCTCTTTGAGGCGCGCGTGGAACACTGCGCGCCGTCGACCCGAGCTTGGTCCTTACCGGGCGGCGAGCTACCCATTGCTCGCCACCCGCAAGCTCGCGCCTACGGTGGCCGGGAGTCCGCTATTGACTCCCGACGCCCGGGGCGTCTCCTCCTGCGGCGGCTAGGGACGTGAGGGCGCAGAGACTGCCACTCCCTCACGCGCCCCGCCTCCTCCTTCGCGAGCATTACTGCTTCGCAGAAGGAGGTGACGGCTTCCCATTCCCTCTCGCTCCGTACCATGGCTCGCACCAGGGCCGGACGCGAGAGGTCGCCGCCGCCGATCGCCTCCACGAGGACACGGCGGTGCTCCGCCCAGGCAGGGCACACCTCCACCGTATGCTCCACCATGTCCTCCAGACGATCCTCGCAATGGAAACACCCGGACGTATCCTCCCGCTTTATCCTGAACAGGAACCCACCGAAGCACCCATGCCCGGTGAGAACCTGCGTCAGGCGGAAGGTGAGGACGCCGTGGCGCCTCTCTATCCACTCCTCAAAGAGGGGACTTACCGCCGCAATTGTGGCGTGCCCAGCACTGGGTTGCGACAATCGTACCCGCCATGTCGCCATGAGATCACACCGGAGCTCTGTCCGCCGTGCCGCGATTTGTCGCGGCAGCGGAGTTTCGCCCCGGCGTTTCGCCTCCTCGCGCCACTCCCACATGTGCGCGAGGACCTTTGCCTCCAGATCCCATGGCACACTGTATAGGTCCCGGCAAACATCTTGAACACTGTTTGTTATACTCTTCTCGCTCTTGTGTGTTCTCCCGCCAATGCGGAAGAGCGAGAAGGGTATATCAATCGGTGTTAAACAAGTGTGCCACGAAGTATACGGGCACAGTCTGTACTAAGGGTCTTGAATAAAAATACACTTGGATCTGCATACTTTGAATTGGATTTGCGTACTTAACTGTACGCCAAACTCTTACGGGGTTAGCAGAGTGGATGGAGAATAACTTTTTCTTATTATGTATTATTATTATTAAACATATCATTTAAAAATTGTATGTGTAGTGTCACAAATAGGGACCTGAGCAACAATTTCTTTTTTTTTTTGAATATGTTGCAGGTGGGGGATTTCGATGAAACTTGTAACAGTAAAATCAACACACTAAGTACTATTTCTGAGATTTTTTTTAAAGTGGTCACTCTGTTAGAACTCACTAATAATAGCCAAAGAATAATTATTTCATTAAAAAAAAAAATATATTTTTAGCAAACTAAGTAACATCGATATACGTAATATTTGTCATAATGTTGTCTACAGTTTGCCTTTGGAATCACATTCCTAGCTCTATTAGTTTTAGAGAACGAAAAGTTTCAAAAATTGTCTGTTATTAGGACATTTTCCAAGGTTACTCAATGACAGTTAGAGCTAGGCAGTCAAAAACTACATAAATAGTAATGCAAATGAGCAGCGTACTTAATAATATCATATTCATTACATTTGGCTCTGGGGGCACATTTTCAATACTTAACCTGCTATACCCTTTCGAACAAAAATTCCACTACGACAGCAAAAAGAGACGACGTTTTGGAATAGTAATTACAAATACAATTGGAAATGTAATAGAGACACTATACCTGACTAGAACACTGAAAAAAGAAGTTTTAGGGCAAGAACATATTTATATTCTACAGGCATTGTCGCAAACATAAGCTAGAGCGTTATAAACAGGTTAGTGCCAAGTATTTATTGCAGGAACGTGTTCAGAACGCGGTGAAAACTTTATTTTACTTAACCTGTAGTTTCCCTGGCTATATATAACAGGTGGTTAAATAAAAGAAACCTTTATTACCAACCTCATTTATCTTCTAGTTTATTTTAACAGCAATTACACTCAATGTGCAGTTTGCGATAAGCAGGTGTAATCAGACTGAATAGAACAGTATGTTACGATACCTGTAATTGTTGTTTGTGTATTTAAACCTAACCTCATTGTGTATTGGTGAAGGGTTAAGTGTTTGTGGCACCTTAAATCTTTTATAAAATAAAAGGATGATACCCAAATAAGCACAAAATTGTGTGCATGTGTCAGTTCCAACGTACGACTGGAGTTTACGAACGGTTATAAAATATATAGATTAGTAGACACACGCATATTGCATAACGTAACGTAACGGAGAAAGTTTGACTTTACTCCCCATAAATTTGCATACCTCAGACTTATATGTATATGAACATCGATTCGTAAGGAGTAAAATCGAAAAACAGTTACTGCAGTTAACAGTGAAATTAGTGGAAGAACCAAATAATTGTTCGAACCAATCCATATATTGCAATAGAAAATAATTGTCGAGGTAAAGCTCATTCGAGTTCATCGTGGAGGTAATAGACAATTAAACGCAGTAGTGAAATCGTCATAAACCCTTTCAACGGACGGTTATTATTTAGCAGTAAAATAATACCGTAAAACTCGACACGGCAGCGCTAAAATTACTTTTGCCAACGACTTTTCAATTTGTGTGGCTTTAAAATATGTTAATAAAAATATACGACTCCATATTTGATATTACTAAATACATTTTCCTAAAGGTATGAGTATCATATACTCTCTAAGCCACAAAGGTATTAATTTGATACGGGTGACTCTATCCTTATTATTCGGGCACATTTCCAATTTTCGACTATAATTGGGAAAATAATGGAAAACCACTACTATTGCTACCCGGCTTAGTAATCAAATCAAAGTAGCGGGAAGGGTAAACGTAACTTATTGACTTTTAGGTGCAGGTAATGGGTAGGTACACGAAATATGTTTGTTAAACAAGGCTTTTGTAAATATGAAAACAACCAGTTTAGCAGATAATTTATAAACAAACGAGCTGTGCGAAATTAATTCCCAATATATGCTTTTTTTTTCTTAGGACAACCAACACACCGTTATCTGATCCCAAACTAGGCAGAACCTGTACTATGGCAACCAGACAACTGATAAATATACATATATATTTATAAAAACATACATATTAGGTCTTTACCTATGAAATTGCCGTTCTGCAGTACTGGCCATTTCAAAACAAAATATTTTTTGTTTCTCTAAGAATTCTAATTTAAAATTAATTTTATTTTAAAAACATGGAATTCTTTTTCCAAAAGTAGTCATTTGTTTATTGATTAGTGTTACATTTTCATCGCATTTCAATCTTTTTCGTCATCGTGGATACGTTAAAAATTCGAGTAATTATGGAATATGAGTACCGTCGTGGCAGCAACGCGGCACAAGCGGCACGCAACATCAACGACGTTTACGGAGCTAACACTACAAACCAACGCACCACCTGTTATTGGTTTGCTCGCTTCCGTTCTGGAAATTTCGACCTGAAAATGAACCTCGCGGTCGTCCGAAGGCTTTGGTCGACAATGACGAATTAAAGGCGATTGTGGAAGCTGATGATACACAATCTACGGCTGAATTAGCAGCAGCTTTTGACGTTAGCGTCAAAACAATATTGGTCCATTTGCGTCAAATTGGCGAGGTAAAAAAGCTTGACAAATGAGTGCCCCACGAACTCAATGATCGCCAGCGCGAAGTACGCGTCGAGACGTGCCTTGCACTGCTGAACAGACACACAAATGAAAGAATTTTGAACCGCATTGTTACCTGCGATGAAAAATGGATTCTGTTTGATAACCGCAAGCGCTCAGCAAGTTGGTTGGATCTTGGTTCAGCACCTAAACAATGCCCTAAACGAAAACTTACCCCTAGAAAAGTGATGGTCACTGTTTGATGGTCTAGCGCCGGTGTGATTCATCACAGCTTCTTACCAAACGGGGTGAGCATTACTGCAGATGTGTACTGTGAAGAACTGAACTCAATGATGGAGAAGCTGGCACATCTTCAACCAGCATTGGTCAATCGCTCGTCTCCGCTGCTCCTGCACGACAACGCGCGACCTCATACTGCACAGCAGACGGTCTCCAAGTTGCAAGAACTGGGGTTGGAAGCTCTCCGTCATCCGCCCTACTCACCAGACCTTGCGCCTACAGACTACTACTTTTTCCAGAATTTGGATAACTTCTTGGCGTGAAAAAAATTCAATACCCGAGAGGCAGTACAAAATGCCTTTGAAGAATTTGTTGCCTCCCGTCCAGCTGATTTTTTTAAGAAGGGCATCAATAAACTGCCACTGCGTTGGCAAAGATGCATTGATTGCATGGGTGATTATTTCGATTAATACAAATAAAAAATACATGAAAAAAATTCGTTTAATTTTTTTCATACAAAACGGCATTTTCGTAGGTAAAGACCTATTATTCTAGATAAATTACACCCAGACACAGAACAAATGATTGTGCTCATCACACAAACATTTGTCCTGGGTGGGAATCAAATCCACGACCTCATTCTTAGCAGTCAGGGTCACTAACCACTACGACTAGACTAACAGGCCAGGCAATATATGAAGAACTAACTTTTGCCAGCAGTTTCGCCCGCGTATTTTACATATAAACCTTCCTCTTGACCTACTCTATCTATTGCTGAAAGCTGCATTAAAATTCGTTGAGGAGTTTAACAGATTGAATCGAACAGATAGCGGCTTCATTTTATACTATGTAAAGATTTTTAAAGAAGAATATGTGTATTCCAACGGTAAGTTTCAAGTTAACACAAAGCGAAATTTAACAAGATTGGCAATAAAAGTGCAGGGCGTAGAATGTCTCCCTGTGAAACGCCTTCGTTTGCCGCCTCCCGGTTCGTCCATTAAACGTGCTAACGAGCCACGCTCATCTATTGGACCTTTCTATTATGCTGCAAACTATCTCTAAAGGAGAAAATGATATATTTTAAACTGAACTCTTCATTACTGCTATGATTAACATTATTTGACGTTATTGAAAGAACTAAAAAAATCTGCGGACTCGTTTTAACCCTACATTGCATACTGTGCCATGTCTGGTACAACCAAAATAATTACGTCTAACGTACGTTTAAAAACTTCTAGCATCATCTGTCGGCTGGCGGATACGTTTTTACACACCTAGCAACGGTTTAGAAATGGCAAATGTCACCAGATGAAATCAGCTATCGACTGATATTGCGAATCCTACACAATTTGAACGATCGACGTGACTCATTGTTTACGTAAATTGAAAATTATAAAAAAAAAATGATTTTTGAATATTTGGAAGAGAAAAAAAATATATTTACATTGGAAAAAGTGAAAATGAAGGTAAGTTACTTTTTGTAATATTACCGTTTTATGTTCTAAAATATCAATTTATTTATTTGTACCAGATATGGTACATCATGCATTAGTTCACATCTAACTAGATTGGAAGCTGACCTCAACATAGGAAAAGGCTATGCATGGTGATGAATGCATATCCTTATTAAATTAACCGGCAAACCCTTTGATGTGTCGCTTTAATTAACCCAGTTAGACCGACCGACCCATACATGGGTTTCGAGAAATAAAAAATTCTACCCTCGTTATATGATTTTATTAAAACTATTGACAAATATTTTTAGAATCGTCAGTAAATTACTGTTAACTGTGCTGACAAGATACGTAGTGAATTTTATTATTTCTAGTTATTTTTTGCAAGTGAAAACGTGTGTACTGGAAATTGTAAGACATGTCCTCAAAAAGGTAAGATTATATTATATTTATTATTTTCTTTTTGTAAATATATTATCAAAAATATAAAGTACGATACATTACAATGTTTATATTACAAAGAAAATATTAATTATTCTCGTTTATTTCACTTTTATTTTGCCGAATATTTTAAGAACCCATACATGGTTCCGTCGGCACAACCACTAGACATCAAACACTCTAAAATTTCTATAAACAATATTCTTTTTTTTATATTTCAGATTGAAACCATTATTGTTAAATGATATTTTGAATGTATTAGACAATGGTGATGATCCGGTTCCAGAATTCATCACATTTGAACCACCTGATAACGCTAATGCTGTTGTTACAGACGAATATTCTGGAGAAGAAGATAATATTATCATACAGAATTTACCATGTTCACTTCTATCCCTCTTTTACACGAGTTGAAAAACAGAAATTTGAAGGCAACTGGCACCGTTCGTGACAATCTTATCTCAAAATGTCCATTGGCATCCTATCAGGATTTCAAGAAAACCAAGCGGGTTAATTTTGATTTCAAGGCAAGTTTGGAAGAACAGATACTTGTCTGCAAACAGAATGACAACAGTGTTGTTACTGTTGCCTCTGACGTAGAGTCTATTCAGCCATTACAGAAAGCAAGGCGTTTCTCTCAACATCAGAAAAAATATATACACAGATTGACCAAGCACATATTGTCAAAACGTATAATGAAAGTGTAGGAGGCGTTGATCGATCTGATCACAACATAGGCGTCTATCAGACTTGCATCAGAGGCAAGAAATGGTGCTTTCCTTTATTCTGCCATAATATTGTATTGTTATGGCATTACATAATTCATGGCAATTGTATCGTAATAATCGTGAAGAAGATGACCTAGTGAAGGCCGCAGGAATACGTTGGTCGCGAGAAGCATAGAACAGGTCGAAGTGGCGGTGCTAGGGGGAGGCCTATGTCTATGATGATGAATCGTGGAGATATCGATCACCTCAATTTTCGCAGTTCTGTTTCAAGAGCCATTATACTTCCAAACGGTGTGAAAAACGTGTGCCTTATCTGGTGCCAATAAGCAACCTTGAAGATTCAATTTAGATCAAAAGGGTCATCTAACAAATTATGTTTTACAATGCAATATGTGTAAAAAATGTATGTGTTTTCAAAAACTGTATTATGTCATAAAAAAATAAAAGTAATATATTTGATTCAATAAAAATTGTTTAATTTGTGGTTTCATTTACTATTAAAAGCGTATTAGCAAAAAGGTAAGGTTGTGCCGACCGACCCATATATGGGACATGATTTTCCAGCTTTTCCGGAAGCAGATTTTTTTTTTCATTAATTTTCCTGAGATGCTGGGACTATATTAAAACTTATATATAAAAATCGCAACTTTCTAAGAAAAAAAGAGTTTCAGGTCTATCTGGGTTAAAACGTTTTAAACACAAAACAAAATATTTATTTCGTTTTCATTAATTGGCGTCGAACACGACACAGATATAAAGTTTTATTATAATTTGGTATAATTGAAAAGCGCAGCTTATAATAATATTGTTTTGTAATTAATTTAAAATATTTATGAATTTCGCATCAACCTGGCTACATTACTATACTCGTAATTAATATCGACGGCTCTTATTAATTCCCAGTCAACTGGAGATTTTAGTTTTGGATATTTTAAATTGATAAATTATTTAATGAAAGTTTTCTGATACGACGTTCATACATGACACGGTGGTGGTGTAAATTTTCAGAAGAACCCTCATTAGTCTGATTGGATGAGGTTTGTTTCGGTGGATGTTTTCTACCAATTAATTACCGACGCTAGGATTGTTAAATAGTAGTGATCTTGCATACAAAGGTACTTTGTGGTGCCGGACGTAAAGATTAGCACCATCCCATTTCTTCCCGTGGGTGTCGTAAATAGCGGCTAAGGGACTTACTAGACTCTAGTAACTAGAGAATGAGCAGTAGCGTTGTCTATACATTTTACTATCTTATTGCGATCGCTAACCCGCCTGCCAAGCGTGGCGATTAGGGCAAACTTGGGGGAGGCCTATGTCCAGCAGTGGACGTCTTTTAGCTGAGATATATAAGTTTTACTATCACAAAAATTACATTGAATAGTTCATAGTAGGTATGGATTTCGAAACAAAATTCATTTTTCTAGAAAAACAATACTAAAGCTGTACAGAGCAGGATCTGAGTCAAAAGAAATTGAAACGTCAAGCTTTGAAAGTGGTTTTACTTATGAAGGAGCACGGTGGCAATCTTCCATTATTTATTATACACAGATGTATTTGACTTTCATATTGTGGTAGTTTTTCCTAGACATTTTTCTTGACTTCAGGACTTTACTCAGTTAAATGTTCAAGTATGATATTGAAAAGAAGGTACAAATTTATGTGATGTATAATCAAATTAATTTTCGCAGGTTTGTATAATTGAGTGACTCTCACAAGTGACGCTTTATACCAAACAGTGAAAGCTCCTACTAAATATGTATGAGGATATACAAAGCGTAACAGTATAAACGCAAGACCTGACAGTAGTTGTTTCCTAATGGACTATTGAATTGATTTCAGTAATAAAAAAATAAAAAATATTTTGCCATACCAAACTTACCGATCGAATAAGGAACACGATACTGCGCTCTAAAACAAAAATCGTCGACGTCACACAAAAAGCAGCCAAGCTCAAATGGGACTGGGCCGGACACGTTTGCCGTATGTCGGATACAATGTGGGCAAAGATCACCACAACATGGGTCCCCGAAAACGCCATAAGGCACCGCGGTAGACCCAAACGTAGATGGCGGGACGAACTGGACGCCTACATGAGGGATTGGTCCTTATTGGCTCAGGATAGAGTTGAGTGGAAAAAGGAAAGGGAGGCCTTTGCCCTGCAGTGGGACAATACAGGCTGATTATTATTATTAACCGCCGCTGTTTGAGCCAAAGAATATTCAATCTTATTTGAAGTCTATAAGACCCATTATTAAAAGCGTAAAGTAATGGGTCACGTCGTTTTTCTTAATAATAAGCTTTAAGTTTGTTTGGTTGATTGCGCTAATCTCAGGAACAAATGGTTCAAATTGGAAAATTATTTTAGTGTTAGCCCATTTATCGAGGAAGGCTACAGGTTATCTAAAGACACGCTAGGACCTTTAACAGCCGAGCAAAAAAATAAGTCGAGTGCGAGGAATACGACTACGAGGTAGGTACTCGCACGGGCCGGCGATTCGTTGCGACGCAGTGGGGGGAGCAAGAAATTTGACGCGAATGAAGTCGCGGGCAGAAGTTACTATATAACATGTAATTACGATGAATGGACCAGACTTGTATTCAGCGTGGCCAATTGTGTACAGAAAACCTTTTATCACCGCCTAATTACTTTCCATACATGGATCTTATAGATACGGACGTAATTATTTATGCCCACCCTATAATTTTACCGTAATAGACAATGTCGACGATGTCCACATAAATGGTGTTGAAACAGAAATAAAGATACGGATAAAATCCTACATATATTAGTTGTAAATAAATATGAAAGTTTGTGAGTATGGATGCTGGTTACTCAATTACGCTTAAACGGCTGAACGGGTGTGGATAGCTCTAAAGCGCCTGCCTGGGTTCGAACCCACGACCTACAACTCCGAAATCGGGACCGATATCACTGGGCCACACCTGCACTGCATTTTTGGTACCGGTTATGATCGAATAAGAACTCTAAAGCCATGTGGTCCAAGTGCCCTAGTTTTCCATAAAAATTGCTAAGCGATTGGTCGACTTTTCTCTTAACCAAAGGGCTGGCCTATTTTTTGACCAAATAAGAAGCATTGCCATACATGTTGGCAATGATCATCATTTCAGTCAAAAGACGTCCTCTGCTGGATATATGGCCTCGCCCAGGGACCGCCGTTTCGACCGATTCATTTGCGGGGGGGGGGGGGGGGGGGGTTTACCTTAATCGCCACGATTGGCAGGCGGATTGGCGATAGCAGTATGGTGTTAAAATGCATAAAGAACGCTGCTGCCGACTTTCTAATTACTCCCTTAGTCGCCATTTAGGACACCCTCGGGAAGGAAACACGGAAACATCAATTCATCGTGGGCGAGGTGCGTGCACCAGTTTTCGTTTGTTGTATGGAAGTGACCTTCTGTAACTATTTTCGTGCTAAAAGGTTTCCGTGATATTTATGATTGGTGGATATAAGACTATTCAATGCGGGTAGTCGGAAATGTCCGATGATTGATGAAACCCATGGGTAAATAATTATTGTGTATAAATAATGTATGAGTCATTTACATGCATTTGGGCGTGGTATAGCCCATGATAAGGATGTCAAGGTTTTTATATAAGGTGTATCTATTCATACACGAAATATTTTAAGGGGTACACCCGTAGCTGGTAAAGAAGCTATAGAAGCAAAAAGATTTTTTTTATCTAAGCGTTTTTGAATTTTCGTAATTATTATAACTAGTGATCGCCTATTGGTCGAAATTCGACCGTACTTCATTTGAATAGAAATACATTATTAAATGAAAAAATATAGATAATAATAAATATAAAAAAATAATGTGGTTATATTTGACATTCAGTAACACTATAGACAAATGGTTGACGCTGTACTACTGTGGAGAGGGTTCGCTGGCGGGATGGTGATGGCCAGGACCAGGACGTAGGTGTAATGAGTAAAGAATACTTCTTCAGGACTCTCTTTTCTATTTTCTTAATACTTCTTAACTGCTGGATATGGAACAATATGGAATGAATTATCACAGAAATTTGTTCTGTTTTTATAGAATTTTCCCTCTTATTTTTAATTAATTATGACGGTTCCAAATGCCATAATTATAACCAGCCTGTACAATCTATGACCAGCCTGTACAATCGTGAGGCATACAACCTCTACAGTTTGCACACGACACTAAGTTTTGTATGGGAAACTTACTAATGCCATACTTGACACTACCCATAAAACCACAAAAAATATTTCTTATAAATCTAAACTAAATTCCTATCGTCGCTAATACAAATAATATTAAAGACAAATATTCTCGATATGATCATAGATTTTTAAAATGAAATAGGTTATATATCTATAAAATTAATTTATTACCTATGGTTATACTTGACATTCAGTAAGACTATAGACACAAAATCAGGCTTACCAACTTAGGGGTTTTCCCAAATTTAGGGGGTAAATAAGAGGATGGAGATTTTATAGGGGCGTTCCATTTTAAGGGGTATTCTTAGGGATTTTTTGCCATCTTACATTTCTCATTGTGTTTTTGATTACAATAAAAGTATTAGCGACTTCTAGTACGGTTCCTCGATATTAAGAATGCAGAGTGAGTGATTAACAAATGTCGCGTAATAAATATAGACAAATATGACTACTGTGTGCCGGTCTATGATTACTGAACATTCGTTGGTTATTTTCATTATAATTTTTTTGCGCATTTTTCTTAGTAATTGTGGCAATTTTAGGGGTTTTTAACTTAAGCTTTAGGGGTAAATATTTCTGGGTGTTGGTAACACTGCACAAAATAATAAAGACAGATTTGGACCATAAACAAAAGAATATCTATGCATGTGTGTATTAGATACACGGTAATGAACAGTAGTGTGTGTAACGTGTTATTTATTGAAAATAATGTATTTTAACGCATAATTTAAAAAAAATATTAGCATTCGTCACTTCTTCTCTGTATAAACTATAAGTTTGCAAAATTTCATACTCCTCCGTCCGCCCAATTTTCGTAAAAAGGGATCCAAAGTTTTCGCTTCACGTATTAATATATAGAAGATTTTAAAACTACTTGAGACGTTTTGCATAAAACCTTTACTCCAAATTCTATGAATGGCCCGCCTGACGCTGCGAGGGCGACGACCGGACGGCACGAGCATGGCCGCGGTGTCTCGGGCCGTAAAAAATAAGAAGAGAAATAATTTACAAATATTAAATTTAAAAAAAAACTCGTAGAATTTTTTTTTTGTTGCTATAGCTTCTTTACCACCTACAGGTGTACCTCTTAAAATATTTCGTGTATGAATAGATACACCTTATATAGTATGTAAACATTTACTGTTACATAACGTCTGATATTGTTCATACAGTCATCGAAAGGTACAAAAAGCTACTACGATCTGTCAAATTTCTTTAATAGGTTTTCAACTTTATCTTTATAATATAAGGTTCAAGATTGATTGGGAAAATTTGACAGTTTAGGGTAGTTTGATGTGCTAGCGTCTGCACATGAAATAAACTAAAATGAACCGGTGCCACAAATCATAAAAATAGAGAGAGAGAGAGAGAGAGAGTGCTAAGTGAAAACTCTTGTAGATATTTACATTAACGTACCAGAAGTAAAAGCACATTTACTACTCTGCTTTCATTTTTATTGTGCAAAGTTAGAACCATAACCCTGTACCCGGAAGGAGTATTAAAGGTTTATCTAAATTACTATAAAATGTCCACACAATATTTTAGAGAGGCTCGTGAATAAATTATAATACATAGCTGCACGGGTCGATCCATGAGGTTAAGCAACACTTGCCGCGGTCGGCTTGTGGATGGGTGACCATCCATTACATATCGAAACACCTTCATTCTCCATTTGTTCAGTTCAGGTTTTATCATCATCATCTCCGCGTTATACTAGTTGCATCTTTTCGGAGTCCAGGGTCCGCTTTCTTGCTTTTAACCCTCCGTTTAGTATGGTCTTCTGTATTCCTTATGATGTGCATGTCATCCGCTACGTCGTCAAAAGGTAGATTATCACATCATATTGTAAAAGAGGGAAAGCTATATTAACATTTCCCGCTGAAGAAATGAATGATAAGTTTTCCATAAATACGTACATCTCGTCAGATATAGGACTGATCGAAC
The DNA here is from genome assembly GCA_932294355.1 of Aporophyla lueneburgensis. NCBI lineage: Eukaryota > Metazoa > Arthropoda > Insecta > Lepidoptera > Noctuidae > Aporophyla > Aporophyla lueneburgensis. The sequence continues at coordinate 8,155,498 of OW028748.1, read as the reverse complement.
GTAATCTTCTTGATTACATTGTATTGTAAAAGGTACTCTATGCACCACGGAAAGGGTTGCCTATTCTGAACGGGGCTCAAACTCATATATTCATTATTAGATCCCATCATAATTGGCAAGACCGTATCATGTCAGACGAAAGGTCACGTATTTATAAGGTAGGGAAAGAATCCACTATCATTACAAGGTCTTTTGACGAAGTCTTTGGTACAAAATTGTACCATGTCGCTCGCGTACTGGGAACCCACAAACGCGGAAGTAAATGGCTCTGTAACTTACAGACGTTTATGATTTAATCTTAATTTATTGTTTAACTTACGGTCTACCTATTCAACCATAATTATTCCGTAAATAATAGCACCTTCGAATTTCTTCCCGTTCGAAAGAGATACCCTGGCACAAATCTGACACGTGTGGTCCCGTGTGGTGCCGGACGTAAAGAATAGCATCACCCCATTTCTTCCCGTGGGTGTCGTAAAAGGCGACTAAGGGACTTACTACAGAATGGGCAGCAGCGTTCTCTATGCATTTTACACCATACTGCGATCGCCAACCCGCCTGCCAAGCGTGGCGATTATGGCAAAGCCTCCCAAAATGGGGGAGGCCTATGTCCAGTAGTGGACGTCTTACGGCTGAAATGATGATAATGATGAAGTCTGACAGGTTCCTCCGCTCTACCCAGAGAGGTCATTTGATGATTTCCCACCCAAAAAAAAAAAGATGTTACTAGAGATTGGGCAGCAGCGTTCTCTATGCATTTCCCCACCATACTGCGATCGCCAAACCGCTTGTTAAGCGTGGCGATTATGGTAAGGCCTGTGCCCAGCAATAGAAGCTTTTTAGTTTTTGAGTAAACTCATCATTATCATCATTTCAGCCGAGTTTGAATCAGCCGAGTTAGAATCAAGTAATTTAGAGAAATCGACAAAATTTCGTATAGGTACGGTCTATTAACACTATTTTTTTTTTGAACTATATTGATTTTTATTTTATCTTGTTTATATTGATCCCCATCACGGCTGAAAAGTTTCCCTACATGATTTAATGTGTACTACTCCACACGTGCAGCCTGTGGGTCAGCTTTAATCAGCGGGCATACAGATATATCTACGTGTTCAATATAATAATGCACTGAAAGTACTGCTGCGGTTGCCGTGGCATTGTAGTGCATCAGGGATGTATGCAGACAATAGTATTAATGGTTTTGCCGCCACTACTAGGAACATAATATGTGCATCCCTGATTACACTTGTTCGCGGCAGCACCAACTGTATTCTCAGATCGATGGGATTGCGGAGCTGGATGCACCTCTACGCGGAATTTTAATTGTATTTGTTTATCTGTCTGTAACCTACTTAAACTAAATTATAAGTAAAATTATTAGTTATGTCATGGACTCCTGAAGTAACTATTCTATTCTGCAAAGAACATACATTTGTATTTTGCAACACCACTCTCAGCGAGTTTCAAAATGTTTAATGCTTATCGATTGACGTATATTTAATTCTCCTTATTTCATCCCGCTTTTTGATAGCAAAAATAAACGAAACCCTCAGTATTTACGAGTAAAATAGAGCCATAAACTCACAAAATTAATTCAGCTAACAGCAAAGGAAAAAAAACGTAATCATATTATACGTACGATCTCCATTTTATTACGCGAGGGTTCACATGTTTTTCCAAAGCTAAAAGGTATAAGTAGTCCGTAATGTTGGAGATTTGTTTTCGTAATAAGAAGCCAAACGTTTGTAAAATATTTGGGAATTTTGTTTGTCTATGAAAATTACTCCCACTTTAAGAGCTGAGCTCAAGAAAAAGAAAGAGTTTTGTAAGGTTTGCTTCTGCAAAAATTTTGAGCACGAGAAATTCATATCTACTTTGTGAAAATTGCTGAAGGTGAATAAAATCGAACGTGCAAGAAAGTGGGAGTTTAAGAATTGCTGAGAGAATTTTGTGTTAAATTTTTGTCGACAGCTCTTTTTAATTTGTAGGTAGTCAGATATCCTGAAATTTTGCCAACTGGCTTGATTAAGAAAGAGTTTAAAATGACGAAAGGTGGGATGAAAAGACCTTAAGGTGCCTTTTAGGAATAGATTTCCTTGTTACTTTATATATCAGACTAGCACTTCGACCACAACTTCGTCTTCGTGAAATTTTGGCCCCCGACCCGGCGAATGTACCCTGCCCACTGCCACTTAAGTACGTGCTTACTTTTTTGACTGTTCACCAACCATTCACAAAATAATGAAATACTCAGTTATGTACTCACCAGGTTCTTCTTTCTGGTACACTGCAGCAGTTCGCCGTACAACAGCTCTGCCTGCTGCAAGCCAACCTCGAAGGTCTTCTGAATGGTGCTGATCAGGTAGTCCCGCATGGATTCCAGGACCGTCTGCTCGCCTGTCTCTGATGCATACCTGAGGTGATGAAGGGTTTCATTACTAACTAAAAGACAGGTAAAACATGGCAAGAAAAATGTAATACATGTAATTTTAGCTTTGTAAGTATTAGAAATTAAGTTAAGTTTCCAAGTGGAGCAAGACGTAAAGAAGAGCATCATCCTATTTCCTCCCGTGGGTGTCGTAAGAGACGACTAAGGGATTTACTAAAGAATGGGCAGCAGCGTACTAATGATAAAACTAAAAAAAATATATGATGTACATTACTATGTAAACTTCCACCGAAAATTGGTTTGAACGAGATCTAGTAAGTAGTTTTTTTTTTAATACGTCATAAATCGTAAACCGCAATTTAACTTTCATTCAAATAACTCAATTATAAAAATTAAAAAAAAACAAATTGAATTTCATAAACATAAACCTTATGCATGTATGCATAAGGTTTATGTTTATGAAATTCAATTGAATACCCACAGGTTTGTACGGAACCCTCGGTGCGTGAGTCCGACTTGCACTTGGCCGGTTTTTAGTGAAAAACAAAAAAAATAAATAGTAAAAAAATGTAATATTACCTATTTGGAGTGCCAAATAGGTAATATTACATTTTTTTACTCTATATATTTCGTTTACTTTACTAGTGACTTGCAAACATTTTACAGTAAGTTCTTGTTGATACACACTTGTGCTCTCTCGAGTGTGCAAGTAAATATCAACATATACTTAACTTCAAGGTACGTATACTCAAAGCTAACCAGCACTTGACATTTGCTTTGAGAGCATCTAAGGAAGGTCCCTTTCCCTGCTTAGTTGGGAAACGAATATCTCTCAAAATGTACCTGCGTCTTATGTCATGATAAGATCGACATGAAACGGGCATATACAACTTCAAAAAGAAAGAAGTTCTCAATTTTTGTGAAGGTTTTTTAGTTAGTATATATGTTCCCTGATATCTCTAGCAATTCTGGACCTATTTGGAAAATTCTTCTTTTAATCCACTTTGTGTATCTTGATGATGTTCAAATACTACCTGTCACTGTAGTTTACAATAAAAGTAGTGGTATACGAATTGGATAAAAGAGTATTATACTTTTTGCAAAAAAGTATGTATGTATGTATGTATGTAAAAAAAAAATGTGACGTTAAAAAAATAACAGTACAGTACAAAATGAAAAATAAGTTACAATTCCGAAAACCGATGGCAAAAAAGCTAAAATACAGACTTAAAGGCACCGACTTCCGAAATTGTAACTTATTTTTCAGTTTGTAGTGTTTTTTTTTTTTGTAAATAGGTTCTATTTTAATAAAACAGTTTATAAATAATATAGGTACATAGTTTGGGACTAATTTACATTTTTATCCCTTCAATAATATCAAATTTTGTTTCTGCTATTTTCACAATACATAAAATCTTTGCACAACATGATTGACATGGACGCAGGTTCTCGATACGATCCGAATTCAATTTCTGAAACCTAGATTTCAATCTTTTCATACCAACGACTCGTCTGAAACGAAATTCTGTATCCAGAAATAAATCTACGTATGTTTCAATGTTTGCTTCTGAAATTGACAGACCATTTTCTTATACGTTTTTCAATCAACACGTAAATAAATGACTTTTCGTTTTTCTTGTACAAAGCAAATAGCAAATCAATGAAATTGACAGAAAGATTGCCAGTTTTAAATAAAAGCTGTTGACTTTTCGATTCAGCGCCAAAAGGTGAAATAATAAGTCGATGTTAATCATCACCATCATTTCAGCCGGAGAAGTCAACTGCTAGACATACACCACCCTGAATGTGGGGGGCTTGCCATAATCGACACGCTTGGTAGGCGGTTCACATTATGGTGGTAATGCATAGAGAACGCTGCTGCCCATTCTCTAGTAAATTCTTTAGTCGCCTTTTACAACACCCAGGGGAAGAAATGGGATGGTGCTTTTCTTTGCGCCTCGCACCACACGGAAAACGACGTTCAACGTTTACACGGACGTAATAAAATTATGGTGGGATATTTTTGCGTACTTGATTTTTGACTCTCGTTGTTGAACCGAGCATTGAGAATCTAACTAACAGAATGCGTCTTAGGGCGTTTTTTTTTTGTGCATTTGAAATCGTCTAATGACGTCTCCCACGCTGCGCGGAGCAGGAGGGCGCGTCAGACTTTTACTGACTATAACCCACCCATGTTCCTTCACTTACCCATATGCCAGGGCCACGGTATCTCATTTGAACAATCTTGCGACCCTGGCAGGGTACGGGCATTATAAATGGTTTAGTGGTCTCTAGGTAAAGTACTATAATATATAATAATATATTCACTACTTCCACAACTCTACTGTTAGTAGTGGATAAGAAAGTAAGTGGTAGTTTCTGGAACTAGGTTGTGGAGGTCAGATAAGCAGTCGCTTCTAGTAAAATAAGGCATTTTTTTTTTTTTTTCAGGATGGGAAATCATCAAATGACTTCTCCCGCTCTGGGCGGAGCGGGAGGGCGTGTCAGACTTTTACTGACTAAAACCCACCCGTGTTCCATCAGTTGCCCATATGTCAGGGCCACGGTATCTCTTTCGAACAAATCTCGCAACCCTGGCAGGGAATATATGGTCTTAAGATTTTTCAATCGTGTCTTCACACTCACCCAAATGTGGCGTGCAAATATAAGGTTCATAATACAGGGTGGCGCGGACATCGGACTGAAACCACGAATTCAACACATGATTCTAGATCCCCCTAGCGTAGCAGTTTGTCGTCGGTCTTAAAATAAAATCTGCTGTTTCATAGAAAAGCGTAATACATGGAACAGCAACAAAATATATGGAACAGCAACTTTTTTTTAAACCTGTGAAAGTCTTCAACGCAGTTCAGAATCATTATTTCTATTGCCGATTCAGTGGCTTCAAATGCTTAACTGAAATACTCGATCAACGTAAATCAGTTACACATTCTACAGTATCACCGCGTAGATGTAAAATCCTTTAGCAAACACATTTCCAATACAAATAAATAACTTAGTTCTTCAATCCAGCAGTAACTCGTAAACTAAGTTTAGACGCCTATGAAATACTTCTTCCTAACCAATGTCAAAGAGTACAGAAGTCCCTTTGACAAATAGCTTGGGAATACTCGATCTGATAATACTTCTTGAAATGTGGGTAGTTGAGGATTTTGTGTGGTCTTGTAGTGGTTGAAGTTTGATGATTAAAATTATGTGTAGAGGAATATGAATAGTAAGGGGTGTGTATTTGATAAATATGTTTAATTTAATTGAAATAGTGGGAATGGTACAACAGTTTTTAACCGACGAAAAAAAACGGAGGATGTTCTCAATTCGACGCGTATGTTTTTTTTTATGTATGGCCACGCATAACTTTTTACAGAGTGGACCGATTTTGATAATTCTTTTTTTATTGGAAAGAATATATCCTGAAGGTGGTTCCAAGTAAATTTGGAAAGAAAATTCCAACCCTAAGGGTAGGGAAACAGGGGATGATAATTATAAAAACAAAACTTTTTAACAAAAAATTAAACCACCGAAAAAACGGAAAAAAAAAAAACAAAAAATAATAAGCCTTTTACTCATTTTGAGTCGACGCCAAACAATCATTGAACAAAGATCACTCGAAGCGTTGACTCAACATGACTGAAAGGTTTATAATTTTTTTTGTTCTTATGTGTTGTGTTGGTAAGAAGGCCTATTCTCGTGTTTAAGAATGTTCAAAATCAATCGCAGTCTTGTCTCGGCGACAATTAAATGTCAAAAATCTATGGAAACTCGGGTTATTTTTTGACAGATTGAGACTGAGATCAGACTGTGAACGTTCTTAAAATTACGAGAATTGTCACTCAGGAGGTAAGACCACTTCAGCAATCTTTTTCTTGTGGGGATCTTAAGAAATTACCATATTATGAAGATGAGTCAAAAGGAGAAATGTGGAGCTATTTATCAACTTAACAGCAAACGAAGTTTTTTTTACGTCTGTTTAGATATTGATATATGTAGGCGATTTTTGCTCAACCTTCTTTCTGCACTTCGGGATTCCTTCTTCATCACTATCCGTTTTTATAAGCGCACAGCAATCTATCAACTTATTTAATAAGGCAAAAATTTAAACAACATTTTACTAAATTAACATCATTGATAAATAACAACGACAATGATGGTATGACTTGTGGTGGGCTTTGAAAGGGAAAGGTTTGTCGGGGAAGTATGCAGATTTAATTTATGTTATGTTCAGTCAATCACGTACCTACGGCCGGTTGCCTGCTGGCAATATCGGTTGTATGTATTCTTGTTTCTTCTTCTTTTAAATAGGTATTACATTTATTAAATTAAGAATTGAGTATTTGTATTTATTTTACCCATTGTTAGCTGCACTGGTCAACGTCATCATATTAGCGCTGGCTGCGCGCTGGGTTGCAACATTATGCTGAGTGATGGCCGTTGTGCGTGGATGTGATGCATGAATTCCCCCAGCGTTTTTTTTTGTATGTCTGATCTTTCTTTGCGTCTTGTTTACCAAAAATAAACGTATTTTCGTTCTTTCCTTCATCAGGGAGCTCTACCTATAAAATGCTGACTTACTTATGAACAAAAGCTATGAGATCCGCCGCTCGGCCGCTGCCATCACAAACGACGACGGGCACCGGTGGTGTGTCGGTGACGTATTCCAGCACGGCTCGCACGGTGTTGGTGCCGCCTTCTATCACCAGGCAGACCACAGGGGTTGAGGAGTGTGTGTCTGTAACAAAGATACGGTGTTTAAATTCAAATGGTTATGGCTCCAACGATAAATGATCGATTATTTTGTAAACGTTATGTTGTTTCTTTATTAAAAAAAAAAATAGTTATTTAATAAAACCATGGTCAGTGTATGACGTGGTATTTTTAGATTTTCAAAAAGTTAGTATTTGTAGCGGACTATGAAGTATTATAGAATTATGATCAATACGAGAACAATAATTGCTGCAAGACTCACTTCGACGATTGGTTTACGATTGCATTTAGTTGATACCTGAAAACTTATAGCTGTCCTACCTAGATGTTCGGGGTCAAATTAAATTCATCAGCATCTTCATTTCAGGCGAAAGACGTCCACTGCTGGACATAGGCCATCCCCAAGCAACACCACTTCGACCGGTTCTGTGCTTCTCGCATCCAACGGATTCCTGCGGCCTTCACCAGTCCATCTTGTGGGAGGCTTTCCAAGGCTACGTTTTCCAGTACGCGGTTGCCACTCCAGAACCTTCTGACCCCATCGGCCATCTGTTCTGCGAGCAATGTGCCCTGCCCACTGCCACTTAAGTTTGGCAATTCTTCGGACTATGTCTGTTACCTTGGTTTTCCTACGGATCTCTTAATTTCAGATTCGATCGCGTAGGGAAACTCCAAGCAATTTAGCTGGCAATAATCGAAAAACCTTTCGATACCCATATTTATCGCTGTTGTTTGGCAATTTTTTCACGATATTTTTCTTTTGCAGCAAATTATTGATTAGGTACGAACGAATCAAGACTAATTAGGAAACACCTCGAAGTATTTTCTCGAATATTTAAAAAGTTTCCATCAGAAATATTTCATCATAATTTTCAATATTTAAATATCCAGCCGTCTCGTTTACTTCATAAGCGTTTAATTAAGACTTCAATTTATGATTTCGAGATATACCTGTAAGGTTAATTAGCGGGTTTCTTCCAAGTTACTGCTTCAAAACTTTTAAATTTATTTCCAGTACTTATGACAGCTTGGTAATTATTTGAACAGTTTAAAAGATTTGAATTGATATTTATCTTGAAATTTAAATCTGCAATTAGGTTTTAAACTTCTTTGATAACATCTTTTTAGTACCTACCTATAAAATTTTTAAGTGCTTAACGTTATTTTTTCACCGTAATCTGAAGAAATAATGGGCTTTTTGCAAAGTGCTTAGATCACATTTGGAATGTCATTTAAATTCAAATGCAAACTCATGAAAATAGTAGAAGAATCCATAAAACTCACGCCAACAATCCTCGATGGGGTAAGCCGAAATATTCTCCGTTTACTGAAGTCTGTATACACATTGTTGGCATGCCGAATTGTGAGATGTATTATGTTTTATCTTTATTGGAAAAATAAATGTATATTCTATTCTATTCCCGTTTCGCCAATTTTATTAAGTCCCTTTTTATAGTTGGCGAGCATATTGCTATTTTAGTAGAGGAATATAGCAATGAAATATTGGTAGCTAATCACATTTTAACCAATATATACAACCTGAAACAGACCTACAAACTGCAAAAAAAAAACGCGGGCTCACCTATACTAATATTATATAGCTGAAGAGTTTGATTGTTTGTTTGGTTGAACGCGGTAATCTCAGGAACTACTGGTTCGAAATGAAAAATTATTTTTGTGTTGGGTAGCCTATTTATTGAGAAAGGCTATATAACATCACGCTACGATTAAAAGGAGCGGAGCAGAAACGAAAAATGGGCGACAACTGGCAGGCAATTCGATGCGACGAGAAGGGTCAGGGGAGTAAAAATATGACTCGGTCAAAGTCGCGGGCAGAAGTTAGTCCTTCATAAACTTTCGACATATGAGACTACGCGACCGTAGCATTTTTGCCAGCTACGCCGTAGCTTGTCGTGTAGCATGACAGATTTTGAAATGACAACAACATTATTATTAGTAAGCTTCCTTCTATAAATTACAAATTCTTTTAGGTTTTATAGTACTTTATTACCGGCAAACTGAAACAATTCGTTGTATTTGTATAAGTAATCACCCCAAACGAAAAAGGTTGGCGAGAAATACAGTACACACTTATATTTCAAAGGGAAGTCGTAATGGGCAGGCAAAGGAAAACGGTCATTTAGCCACAAAGGAAGGGACAAAGAAAATAATGTGTCTGCAAGCGACATGTGTCAATGATCCTACAAGTTAACACTTCAACATAATATTACTTTGAGACGATGCTTTTGTTTTTTTGGAAGGTCCTTTTTAGGGTTCCGTTGCCAAATGGCAAAAAACGGAACCCTTATAGATTCGTCATGTCTGTCTGTCTGTCTGTCTGTCCGTCCGTATGTCACAGCCATTTTTCTCCGAAACGATAAGAGCTATGCTGTTGAAACTTGGTCGGTAGATGTATTCTGTGAACTGCATTAAGATTTATACACTAAAAAAGAAAAAAAACTATAAATTTTGGGGTTCCCCATACATAGAACTGAAACTCAAAAATGTTTTTTTTCATCAAACCCATACGTGTGGGGTATCTATGAATAGGTCTTCAAAAATGGTAATGAGGTTTCTAATATCATTTTTTTCTAAACTGAATAGTTTGCGCGAGAGACACTTCCAAAGTGGTAAAATGTGTGTCCCCCCCCTCCCGTAACTTCTAAAATAAGAGAATGATAAAACTAACAAAAATATATGATATACATTACCATGTAAACCACCACCGAAAATTGGTTTGAACGAGATCGAGAGAGTAGTTTTTTTTTAAAACGTCATAAATCGTAAACCGCAATTTAGCTTACATTCAATCAACTGAAATATAAAAATAAAAAATAAAAAATATTTTTAAACCGAGAATACCTACAGGTTTGTACGGAACCCTCGGTGCGCGAGTCCGACTCGCACTTGGCCGGTTTTTTTGTAATCATTTTTTGGGTTCCGTACCTCAAAAGGAAAAACGGAACCCTTATAGGATCACTTTGTTGTCCGTCCGTCTGTTTGTCTGTCAAGACCCTTTATCTCGGGTACGCGTGGAGGTATCGAATTGAAATTAAAACGATTTACTCAATCCTTTTTTTTATTCTGGGTGGAAAATCTTCAAATGACGTCTCACGCTCTGGGCGGAGCGGGAGGGGGTGTCAGATTTTACTGACTAAAACCCACCCGTGTTCCTACCGTTGCCCATATGCCAGGACCATGGTAACTCTTTCAAACAGATCTCGCGACGCTGGCAGGGTATACTCAAGTCTAAAGTCTCTTGTTTTATTTATTTCCCTTTCTTTCACAAAAATGCTTTGCTATGATTTTCCATAACAAGTTGCTGAATTGTTAGATAATCAACAAATACTAAGTAAATAGAATGAAGTTAACTCAAAATCACCCTAAGACGGAATAATTAAGTGATCTCATATGGTGGTGAAGTTTTCATGAGTAGTTTTAAGGTTATCTTATAACCCAATAAAAAATAATCATCGTAATCAGTCGACAGGGAACGAATTCTCGCTATAGATATACTTTAAAAAATCCAACGCATTGATGAGCTCCTCCTTATTGAAAAGTTGGTAAAAAATATACTAAAACACGAAGATAATGAATTTTAAACGATAAAAGTAAAAGAAAAAAAAAAACGCATCTACTTTTAAATAATAACACTTTCCTGCTTCTTAACTGTAACAAATATTCATCTAACACACAATCTTATGGTAATACCACTCATGGACTCCACGAGACAGGCTCGACCTAGAGTGGAGTTCATAAGCAAAATGCTCCTCATGCGTCTTAGTCTTGTTATTCATTATAATCTAGCTATTAATTTACTTAGACCAAAAGGAAATGTAAAGCTCTTGTTTTTGGAAGAGTAAACATGATCTTATCTTACTTAACGATCTAATCCACATAATGATACAACAAATCCTTTTATTTTTATTATTATTTTGTTCCTTTTATGCTGGCACCTCCGAACAGTGAGTATTTTTATGTCAGGCTTGCCTTGAAATTTATAACAGTGCTTAAATAGACAACTTAAGTTGCTCTTAGACGAACTTAAGTTACCAATCCCGTTTAGGATTATACAGCTATAAACTGCTTACTGTAATCCAATAAAACTTTCAGTGACAACACCTGGTGTGTACTAGGTTTTATGTCAAAAAGACGCTTTTATTTGAAGCCGTAAAGCCTTTTTTATGTAATTTTTACGGCTTTCAGATGAATAGATATTTTTCTTGTGAGTGTTTTTGGGACAGCGACATGTCATTGTGAATTTTTAGTACTTTTACCCTACAAAAGAGGAGGAGGATCTTGATTCGGTTGTATTTTTTATGTTTTTGATCTCCGAACTCAGTCATTTAAGAACCGATATATAATTTGGCCTACATTTGATTAGTTCGAAAATCTTGAGTAAGCTTCAATAACGCGTTTATTTTTCTTCCACTTCGTTTGTGTTGATGATGTTATAATATTTTCCTGTCACTGTTGTTTACGTAGCAAGTAAAGGTACATATACGAATTTGCCTGGAGTAGATACCGCAAAAAAAGTAAAACAAAGTACATATACGAATTTGCCTGGAGTAGATACCGCAAAAAAAGTAAAACAGAGCTCGGGTATAAAAATGTATGGGGTGTGAAATCAAATTTTTTCCTTCATGTTATGCGTTATGTTATTGTTATGAGCTGGGGTTTGGGATAAATCAATTTAAAGCAATATTATCGAACAAAACAGTTTAATTAAATATTCACAAATACCACAACAACAAGAAACGTCAAAGGAATCAGTTGTCTTGCTTGTACTATATCATTTGAATCGCATTCAATTTCATTCGTAAACGAACTCCCCGTCAGCCCGACAATCCGCTATTTATCCCGAACTAAACATTCGCGAACATTCAACACTGTGCCTCAGTTCACAAGTAGCGTAGAAGCTTCTAGGAACTTCCACAAACAACTGTTTACTATTTAATCCCACTATTCGACAATAGATGGCGGTAGCGTCTACGTACAATTTCGTGTAGTACTTGCTACTTAATAAAGATGGCGTTAGCGTGTCGTTTCTAGTAGTTTCGAACACTGCCCCATCCTTAGATGGAATTAGCTTGACGTCTCTAGACTTTTCAATCTACGTAACACTGCTCCCTCCTGAGATGGAATTAGCGACTTTACGATCTACGTAACATTGTCTTTCCTAATCTACATATATATATTTTACCCGTTCGTAAGGAATTAAATCCATTCGTGCATCGGAGCAGACATTTTTTTTTATCAATCGTCTTCCAAGAAAAACAGAATACTATAAAGTGAAAAATAACTTTAATTTCGGAGGTCGGTGTCTTCGGTGTTTTTACTGACTTGGGAAATGAAAGTTAGTTATCACTTTGTAGTATATTTCATACAAGGTAGAGTTTAAAAAAAAAATATTAATATATTTATTTTTCAAATCAAGTATAACAAAAATATAATTCTGTGTTTCCGCGCAGTCGGGTAAAAAGGAGTAAACGTGTTGAAGATTCTTGTAGACAAAGCTTGATTGATTTTGGTGACGGGTTTTCCTTTATTATTAAAGTAAATTATCTTTTTGTATGCCCGTTTCCTGAGGTAAATAAAATATTTTTTCTCTCTTTCTAATTAGTTAATCTATCCCTAGCATTATAAGGTATTACTTCATAAATCTTCTGCGACAAAAAGGTGTGACAAGATTTATGTACCTAATGTAGTCGTGGCTTATAAATTCTAGAACACATGTGGTGTCTCAAAAGTAGTTGCTAGGCAAGGAAAATTTTTGAAAGAAAATAAGAGAGTTTAAGTGTTGTTTCTTCTGACTGAAAGTTTAAATTATATTGCATAACGACCTACCTACAAAAATATTATTCCAAAAAATAAACTTGCTTATTGTTATGCTTATTTATTTTAATTTTATCCTTTATTTTTAAAGTGAATATATATGCATGCGATAGCATGCGATGCATGCGATATAAGATTACCAGCAGAAGACTTAATTTAGATTTAACAGCGGGTCCCAAACTAGGCACAGCCTGTATCTTGGTGACCCAAACAATACACCGAGTTAATAATTTTAGAAGTTCTGCTAGCGCAAGATGATAATTGATAATTTCATAGTAACATTCATAATAAAATAAAATTAAATAAAAATTGAAATCAACTCATAATCATAAAAAAAAGAATTAATTAAATTAAATTAAATAAAAGCCTGAGTAAAAAGAGATTACACATAATAGGCACTACAAGAAAAACAGTTAGGTGAGTGAAATGTGTGTGATGTGTGTGTATTTATGAGTGTTGAGAGCGTGGTGAAAATTAGCGTAAAAAACTATATTATGCTATCAATTTTAGCAAAAATGGTACATGTTGATTGAAGGGGGTCGTGTCTAAGTAATAACAGCCAAACGGATCGATCCAACAGGTTACGCTTTGCCAGGGTTGGTCCGTGGATGGGTAACCATATTTACATACCAAGACACCTCCATACCTCGAAAAGTATGTTAAGCCGACGTTCACGCTGTCTTTCGTTAATTATTGACGGTCGTTATGGATCATCAGAAGCCCAAAAGTTTTGAGACAACCAGTCTTACTAAGGGGTATCGTAATACCCAGTAGTTTGTTTGCGGAGGTCACATAGGCAGTCGCTCCATGTATAATACTGGTAAATGATAAATTATTTTATTTCTCCAAGTAGGTTTGTACACTTTTATACATCAATCATATTTTTAAAACTAGATGAGAACTAGAACAACTTTATTGACGTGTAAAGATATACCTAGTTAAAAAAAAAAAACGTATTTCATGTCATACTAGCTTTTGCCTGCGACTTCGTCCGCGTAAATGTCGGTTATCGCGGACACAGATGAAGCCGCGGAATAAAAAGTAGCCGATTTCCTTTCTTGGGGTCGAAACTTATCCCGTACCAAATTTCATCAAAATTGGATCAGTGGTTTAGTCGTGAAAGCGTAAGACACAGACAGAGGTACTTTCGCATTTATAATTTTATGTCAAATTGTTTATTTGATTAACAACAACAAAAGTACAGAACAACAGAATGTATTAAATTGCAACCCAACCTCGGCTTACAATCATACTGATAACGTTATTATACCTTTAAGAGCCACCAATCACAATCTGTGATGTAGGGCGTCATTAGTGCATTCGTGTTGCGGTAGACCGCGGGCACCCTCTACGTGTCTATCAGTTAGACCTATAGCTGTTACGAACTTAGGATGTAACCAAAACCTTTTTAATTGACCTGATAGATTCTCCGAGACATTGCAAGTGGTTGATCGACCTTTTACGTGACCTGAGAGAGAGGGCTGGCCTATATTTTGGCCAAAGAAAGCATTTTGGGCACTTTTCCTGTTGGCGCATTTATTGACGAACGAATGACGAACGGACGAATTTATTGATGCCCTGTGCCCTACTTTTTATGTATTTTTTAAATTATTATTTTAAGACGGTTGGCTTTTAAATTATGAAAATATTGTCAGATTATTAAATTAAAAACATATCTAGCGAGAAAAATGTATGAATGAAGTGGTATTTTTATGAAATTATTCTCCTGTTATGGTAACCGAAACGTTTAAAATTTATAATCTCAATATAAGTTTTTCTAAAAGTTATAAGAAGCCCAAAATTAGACACTTGTTTACTAATTTGCAATCCACGCCTGAGCAAAAAGAACCTTATTCTTACCTACTAAGTTGTTTTAGTTAGAACAACTAAATTTTGACCAGCAGTATCAATCACAACTCATTCATTCGACTAATTCTGCCATCTAACGCTAATGTACCTATATTATCAAACCATTCAATCAGTAATACAGGTGACGTAATTTGTGCATGGGTGTCGCGGTCATAGACCGCAGGCGTCCGGTGACACGTTGCGGGCATGCCTATAGCTGTTGGGTTGTACGATGGGACACCGCGCCGGAGAGAGGAAACCGGGATTAACAAGGTATGTTTGGTAGCGTGAAATTGGTGTGATGAATCTGCTTTGTTGCCGTAAGATTGTGATGTGAGGCTTTGTAGATAAACAAGTCAAAGTGCGCCCCATTTTGTCAATGTGTGAACATCCTACGATTCATAATATACAGCGTGGCAACCTGAAACCATGAATTCAACACAAGACTCTTAAAATTTTCCAGCTTGCGTGTCGATTTTCCTGCCATCCTGTATACAAGTAATTAGGATTCTTTTACACGCCACAGAATTAGCTGCACATATCAAACAAAGAAAGTTTAATCTTTCGCGTGAGACTACGTGAACGTAGCACATTTGCTAGCTACGCCGTAGCTTGTCGCGTAGCAAGACAGTTTATGAATTAACAACAACAGTTTCGTTCGTTTCTCCAAACAGCGGAACTACTTGCCTTAAATGATAAAGATAAGAAAGATCGACGTCGTGAAGTTAAGCAAACTGTCATATCTTCGAATTTTTGATTCTGGGACATGCCGGTTTCCTCACGATGTTTTCCTTCACCGTTTTGAGAGCAGTGGTGATGTTTTTTTTTACAAAAAGGCTCAAGGCCTGTCCATGTCTCGGAATGCACGTTAAGTCATTGGTCCTTACAAAGCTTGGGCTTACCAAGGGGTATTGTGTTACCCAGGAACAAGGTTGTGGAGGTCAGATAGGCAGTCGGTCCTTGCAAAATACTGGTACTCAGCTGCATCCGCTTA
Organism: Aporophyla lueneburgensis; assembly: GCA_932294355.1. Taxonomy (NCBI): domain Eukaryota; kingdom Metazoa; phylum Arthropoda; class Insecta; order Lepidoptera; family Noctuidae; genus Aporophyla; species Aporophyla lueneburgensis. Next base: position 8,139,707 of record OW028748.1, on the reverse strand, counting down.
AACTGGAAGCCGACCCTAACATAGTTGGGAAAAGGCAGACGAGAGTGCGGGTGAGTAGTGGAAGAAACCATACTCAAAACTCAATTCAAACCATACTCGTATATTAAACAAATATCTGGATGACCGAGCCTTGCTCGGTATTTTTTGGTAAATTGTGTTTAAAATAATATGTTTATGTTCAATTTGATTATCGATAAAGTTGGTTATTGAAAACACGAACAAAACGACATTTTAATTAATAATTAATATTCCACAACTATCACACAACGCCATCTAGTCCCAAGCTAAGCAGAGCTTGTGTTATGGGTACTAGACAACTGATAAACATACTTATATATTTCTAAATACATACATATTATAGATAAATTACACCCAGACACAGAACAAATGATCGTGCTCATAACACAAACATTTGTACTGGGTGGGAATCGAACCCACAACCTCCGGCATAGCAGTCAGGGTCACTAACCACTAGACCAACAGGTGGCATTTTATATAAATGACTCCTAGCTAGATCGATTTATCGCCCCCGAAACCCCCTGTATACTAAATTTCATGAAAATCGTTGAAGCCGTTTCCGAGATTCAGATTCTATATATATACAAGAATTGCTCGTTTAAAGATGAAGATATTGTTTCATAGACGGCTTCAAAGTGCCTAATTTTAGGCACTTTTGAACTCATCAATAACCGTAAGTTTAATCAATTTTAGAGTTTCGTACCTCAAAAGGAAAAAACAAAACCTTTATAGGATCTCTTTGTTGGCCATCTGTAAAGACCGTTTATTATACAACAAGTTTCTTTTACACCTGAAAATATTTCTCTGAATGCCTGCAAAAAGATATTTCTTCGTCTCCAGGGGTTCTAAAGTTAGATATACTCGACAATACGTTAGGTATCCCTGTAATAGAAATATACTATCTAATATAACTATTGCCGAAGTTTTAATGTAATATTTATTATTGTTCTTTGGAAGTTTAAAACTTAATCCACTCAACCGTCCATGGTTACAAAAGTAACCAAATAAAATTTCGTCGAAACGTCCATGGTTACTTTTGTAACCATGGACGTTTTATGCGTCATTCGTCACTTGAAACGTGTTTATCGCTACAGTCCTTTGATAGTCGTACATTAGAAAAATACTAGATGTCGCTATATGAGATTTGTCATCCAGTAGAGTGAATTTCATCTATGGACCGGCAACATAAAATTTAGAAAAAAAAAAAGAAAATGACAGTTCATCCGTGTTGTCTAGTGAACTATGTTTGTGTGTGGATCTCCAACTAAAATATGGTAAGTTTTCTGTTTTTATACCACATTTATGTTGTTATTGTATATCAAATTAAACGTGAAGATATTTCCTTTACGAAATATGCATTACTACGCCAATTTCGAAACGTTTACATGAAATAATATAGCTGGAAAAGTTTTATGATGACCGCGCGGACATTGTTCGTTGGTTGTTGTTGATCCATTTTTCGAATTAGTTGTTTTTGTTAAATAAATGCTTAAATATAAGAGAATACTTTACTATTAGCACTATAACAGCTATTTACAAACGAAATATATTGAGATGGGGTCTACAAATTATTCAAACGCAACTCGTAATTCATGATTTTAGTGTTGGCTCGGGGACCTTTGGAGAAGTATTTGTTTTTTCTTGATAGAAAACTAAATACTTATATTTAGATATTGGTGTCATTTTGAAGGGTATATTATGTACTATTATAATAAAAATAATTTTGCCTAGTAACTATTATACTTTTCTTGTAAAATACGAAATAAAAAATAAATACGATATTTTTTGAAATCCCCGACTTTATTTTCTAATTAGAATTCAATATCTAATTAGCTTTTTGTTTGATTAATTTAGTTTTTTCCAATAAGAATTCGATATCTTATTAGCTTTCCGTGAGTATTTCTTATTAGAATATAGCTATAGTAGTTTTTCAGTCGTAATCGTTTTTGTGCAAAAAATTCGCAATGTCGTAAAAAAGAAAGTGAAATTTGACGCCCGGACAGTTGGGGAGATAATCGCCGCGCGGGTTGGACGGTTGAGTGGATAGTATAAGATAAAATATCGCTGACCTTTAATATTCAATTTAATATAGAAACAGAAGTTCAGATTACTTATACGATTCATAACATATATTTCAAAAGTTTTTAACATGAACTTGTTATTTCTATGACTTTGTTGAGCTGCCAAGTTTACCAGTTGGTATTTATAATTTTTATAGAAACCTATTTATAATTAAGTCTAGTGGTCTCTTAGTTTTTTAGGGAGATAGGGTACTATTTGAACAGTTCACCTGGTTTCACTTCCATAAGAATAAGTACATTGAAAAGAGGTACATATTTGTTTTATACCCTTTTTGCGTAACACACTATTAATCAGAATTTGAACCATTTTGAAGCTTATTTGTCTCCATTTATACATATGTTCGAAAAAATAAGTGTTTATCCGGGTTATAAACTATCTGTGTCCCTAATTTCATACAAATACGTTTAGCCGTTTTCGCGTGATTGAGTAACAAACATAAAAACTATTAATTTATAATCGTATAGAAATATGTTTTTTCCCAACAAACTTAGTCACATACCTTAAACCCTAATAAACAGCCTAACCCAGTACATTCTGTCATCATAGTAGGTTTTAATCAAAGCCGACCACACGTTGAATCCAGATCGGTATTTTATCAATTTCGGCACACAAAGAATTTCACCTTAAATCTTTTTTTATGGCCGTTATGCCGGCTTTAGGGTAGTGCCACCTTACGCTCTGCCAAATATAAGGGGGATATTTACTGGCACGTGGGATTCGCACTTCCCAGCTTTTGGTGTTAACTGAATACTAAGTTACTTTTTTGCTGATGATTTTACTTTTTTGGAGGTAAACTTGAGCTTTGTACCTTTGTCTTCTGAGCTAAAATTTTTGAATGTTGATAATTTTTTGTATTATAAAAGTTATAAATGTTTTAAAGTTTTAAATTAACTGTTTGACAAAGACACTCTCACAAAATTTTGAATTTAAGAACCCCCGACAAAACAAAAACCTCTAAGTAATGAAAAGTAAGTTTTGGCCTTTTAAGTTTAATATGAAGTTGTAGGTAATATTTTGTTCAAAGGATCGTCGTGTCGAAACGGCTGAATCGATTTTGATAAAACTCGTCTAAAAACCTTCGCTAGAAAGCCTACTTTTAAATAAAAATAAAAAAACGCAACCGAATCGGCTTACCCATTTAAGAGCTACGGTGCTACATACAGACAGACACACATAGCGGTCAAACTTATAATACCCCTCTTCTATATTCTATGTTATAGGGGTTTGGTTTCTGCACTTAAGGTGTCTTCACACAGCGGGTGGGGCGCGGCGGAACGTGACGGCGACGCGACGCTGAGTAGTTGTAATTAGGGTTGTAACAGAGCTTCGCCTCCGCCTCCGTTACTGCGGAAGTTCCGCAAGAAATCGTATCTTCGCTTCCGCCTCCGCCTCCGTAAAACTTTTGCGGAGTTGTAACGGAGGTTTATTTACGAATCATAGAACAATAAAGCGCGTGCAGCGACGCTCGACGACGATTCAGCCGTCAGGCCGCGTATCACGCACGAAATGGTCAAGTCAAGAAGCAACGACTGCGCGGCGTGAACGCGGTTGGGGTGGGGGCGGACGTATGTCATTTGTCAAATTATGATACATGACTGTATCTGTGATACACGACAAGAATCAACCTATCGAAATGCTTGGACGAGTTGGACGTAACGTACGAAGTTTTACCGATGTCATTCTAATTGAACCTTGATTGGTTTACGTGATTTAGTGCAAAATCATTGTTATGTTTATGTACGTCACACGATGAAGCCGAAAACAAATGAGATTTGGCAGTTTTTTGTAGAAATAGATAATAATTTTGCAAAATGTTTTGCTTTTTTGTTAACAACATATTTTCTAAGAATATGAACCTAATTGTGATAAAAAAATGAAATTTTCCTGTTTTTGAGGTGTTTCAACACAATGTCATGTTTTTATACCATATTTTTTCACATTTTTGCATAAAAACATATATTTTTAGTAATAATGTAATCCCAGAATTAAGTTCATATGGATTGGAATTGAATAAAAAATACACATAACTTCAGAACGATTGGTCAATAACTTCTATACGTCTATAATAGCTAGAATGCCCACCAATTGAAAAAAGTCGTTTCGAGAAAAACGCATTTGAAATAAAATATTGCGAAATCCGTACCTTGCCTGTTAATTTCATAACGATTCCTAAGGTGTAATTTCTAAATAGCTTCCATACATAACTGTGGAGATATCGTCGTTTTAGTCACTGTCTAGTCTAAACTGGTTTCCCCCCTTAAAGGGCATTCCAAGTCAATGCATAAAGAAAAATACGAAGAACTGTGTGGAGTGGAAAAGAAAGAACCCTGGTTATAATGAACCACAAATTACATTTTTTTTCTACATCCACTTTCACCTCCGCCTTCGCCTCCGTTAACCTCCGCATCCGCGGAGGTGAAACTCGTCACCTCCGCATCCGCCTCCGCCTCCGCTAAGAAGGCCTCCGTTACAACCCTAGTTGTAATGTACTAGATATTACGGACGCCTTCACACAAAGCGCTCGGCGCGGCGCGGCGTGGCGCGACGGTTCTGTATGAAGGCGGCGCGTCGCCGTCACGTCCCGCCGCGCCCCGCCCGCTGTGTGAAGTCACCTTTAGTCCTTTGAGTGGACCATTGCGCGTGGGCCATGTCGGTATTTACTCCAACCAGCCCACCTCCCTACAAAAGTTGGTTGTGTCTCCTGAGGGCTTACTCTTCAACCTAATTTCAATTCCAATCTAATGCCAATACGATTCCAATGTTAATTTTGCATACACGTCATTCGGTACTCTTGAAAACAATAGTGTGAACATTGGAACAACAACAACGCCCGATTTCGATTCCACATAGTTCTCCAAAATGGACACCCAATTTAAACACATTTTGGCGCTAGCGTCGAACTCAAGAATACGAAACGTCAAAATTCCAATGTCAATCGATCGGAATTAAAATCAAGAGTAAGCACCCTAGTCTTTTGAAAACATAGAACACCCCTCTTTTTACATCGGGGGTTACAAAGTGACGTCACTACAATGTAGCTTTATTCAAGCGTCATACATTGTCCGTACCACGCAATAAGGGCGGGAAATTCCTCTTCCAAAACCGTTTAACATTATTACATAGCTTCTCCACATCTCCATCGATTATACAAGTAAAGTCTTCCTCGAAACTTTGTCAATGAATCTGCCTTGCCGTTTTTATAACGTTAGTATATTGCGGTTGGCTTCCAGTCTAACCGAATACCAGTATTTTACATGGAGCGACTGCCTGCCTAACCTTTACAACCCAGCTACTGGGTAACAACACTTCCACTACGAAAATCACCCTTACTGCTACGACATAAAGGACATAAAGCTGAATGTCAAATTGTTACCATCGATCTACGGTAGACTGTACCTTGATGTGAAAATTTTCGAGACTATTATACTCTAGAATTTGGACCATTTTCAATCAAATATACTATAATAGTTTATTTGAAAGATAAAGTACTATTTACTGTGATTTTTCATTTTATCTAAAATTGAATCTTAAAATCATGAGCCTATGAAATTGGTCTGACGCGACGGGGTAAAGGCTTGTCTGTATTTTAGGTCTGCAATGTTTTTTATATTTCTAACACTTTATTGTAGAAAAGTAACTGGTTTTCTGTTAAGCATTGTTATTCTTTGATGTAAGTATAAATATTTATGGAAGTAAGACTGTTCAAGCAATAAAGTAGAACTACTGAAAATCTTCAACCTATATTATAATGTTTTGAAATTCTTTTAACATTTGAATGACATGTATCGGAAAACGATGAAACACAAGATCCAGAACAAGACTGCTTAGATACTTATCTTCGCTGTTGATACGTTGAGAACAAATAAATAGCGATGCTATGCGATGCGATAGACAGTAACACCGATCCAGCCCGTCCCTTCCTGCCAGGGTCGCGAGATTGTTCGAAAGAGTTACCATGGTCCTGACATAGGCAACTGAAGGAACACGGGTGGGTTTTAGTCAGTAAAAGACTGACACGCCCTTTCGCTCTACCCAGAACGGGAGACGTCATTTGATGACTTTCTACCCAGAAAAAGAAAAAGATAAAAAAGGGATATCGTTTAGAGAGTTTACCGCGTAACTAGCATATACAACGTCGGGCAGTAGCCCACCAGACACAAAGCCCGTCTGGTCTCCTCTGTTTTATATGAAGGTTGAGTAATTTTTATACCCTGCTCTTCATATCTCTATAACAGACACGATAAAATACAAGACCCAAGACAAGACTGCTAATATTCGCATCGCCGACGTTGATACGTTGAATACAATAGCGATGTTATGTGATGCGATAGACAGTAATTCCGTCCCTTGCTGCCGGGTGCACCTGAATACCAGTATTTTAGATGGAGCGACTGTCTATCCGACCTTCACAACTCGGTTACCTACTGGGTAACACGATAGGTAATGACTGGTTGTCAGACTTCTGACTACCCGCAAAGACTGTCAAAGTCTACAAATGACAGCCGGGTCTAACGGCTCAACGTGCTTTTCCACGGAGGAATTTACGAACCGAACACGGCGAACGTAGCTTAACCTTCAAGTTACCCATGCGGCTGATAATTTTTAACCACAAGGTCTTCTACAAGAAATTAAGTCTATGTGATTAATTCCTGGAGGACACGGTGGAGCATACGGTGGAGGTGTGCCCTGCCTGGGCGGGGCACCGCCGTGTCCTCGTGGAGGCGATCGGCGGCGGCGACCTCTCGCGTCCGGCCCTGGTGCGAGCCATGGTACGGAGCGAGAGGGAATGGGAAGCCGTCACCTCCTTCTGCGAAGCAGTAATGCTCGCGAAGGAGGAGGCGGGGCGCGTGAGGGAGTGGCAGTCTCTGCGCCCTCACGTCCCTAGCCGCCGCAGGAGGAGACGCCCCGGGCGTCGGGAGTCAATAGCGGACTCCCGGCCACCGTAGGCGCGAGCTTGCGGGTGGCGAGCAATGGGTAGCTCGCCGCCCGGTAAGGACCAAGCTCGGGTCGACGGCGCGCAGTGTTCCACGCGCGCCTCAAAGAGATGTCAGCAGCAGTGTAGGGGTCTACTAGGACCGATGCCTGCCGGGGTCGCGTGATTGCTCGAAAGAGATACCGTGACCCTGGCACATGGGCAACTGATGGAACACGGGTGGGTTTTAGTCAGTAAAAGTCTGACACGCCCTCCCGCTCCGCCCAGAGCGGGAGAAGTCATTTGATGATTTCCCATCCTGAAAAAAAAAAAAAAAAAAAAAAAATGTGATTAATTCAAAATAATGTGGACCAGCCCTAACACACAGCTTAGGGTCTGCTTTCCACTAGAATTGGAAAATGACAGAACTAAATGGAATTTTAATCCCTTTGAGTAACTGTTTTTTGTAGGACTTATCGCTTCGCTGAGTTCATGAAAGATGTTCTGATTGCTACTCTTAAAACCGACGGATGATTTTTGAATTAAAATATCGTTTTGGACTTTTTTCAATTTTGTAAAGATTTCGTAAGTTTGAATTTAAGTGTCTTAATTTTTTTTTTTGGGTCAATAGTCATCAAATCTCTTCTCCAGATCAAGGCGTGTCAGACTAGTCAGTCCTATAACATACTTCAAGGATATACAGGGACTTCGACTCGCATCCTGTTATCATGAATTCTGTACCTATATCTTATACCTTTAAAGGAGCAATTCTTGTATATATGTATATATATATATAATCTGCATCTCGGAAACGGCTCCAACGATTTTCATGAAATTTAGTATACAGGGGGGTTTCGGGGGCGATAAATCGATCTAGCTAGGATTCATTTTTATAAAATGTCGTTTTATTCGTGTTTTCAATGACCAACTTTATCGATAATCAACTTGAACACAAACTTATTATTTTATACACAATTTACCAAAAAATACCGAGCAAAGCTCGGTCAACCAGATATTGATTCTAAAAACCCCTGGGCTAAAAGAAGACGGATCACAATCCATACAAAATTACCCCACGTCCTATAACAATGTGACGTATCTCAAAAAAAAGATGAAAATGTATAAAAAAATATGGCATACTCCCTAACTTCATTTTTTTACACCTTCATATGGAAAAATTGCTTTAAAAATAGTTCAGGCGCTGTTATGAAAAATTCGTTCGTATGAGTATTTATGGACCGATTTAAAAAAATATTTTTCTTGCAATTTTGATCCATCTTCTTTGTCGTCGGTTATAAAATAACAATAATATAATATAAGTTGTTCCATACATTTTCATCGCGTAGGTATTGCAATTTTCTACGAAACAGCAGGTTTGTTTCATTACCCATGTGAAACTTCTTCACTGAACTAATGGATACACTGCGAGCCAATGTCCCTGTCACCTTTTATTGTACCAGAAGGGTAAGTAGCATTATCAGCTTATAATGTTCTCACAGGTTTCCTTTTCATGACAGGAATTGGGCCATAATCTACCACGTGGGCCTACTGTGGGTTGATACATGTCTTTACATTGTTGGTTCCAGGACATACCGGTTTCGTAACGGTGTTTCATTAAACAGAGTAAAGTGCGTCTTTGGGTTCGACCGACACGACCCAAGACACGTAGGTACGGTACAATAGGGCATATAATTAATACGTTAAGATGAGACGATGTAATCTCGTAAACAGATGTCATCTTTTCTTGTTGGCAAAAGTATTTCCTCAACTTGTTGTTGAAAGGGTGAGAAACCACTTTGATTAATGGAACGTGCGTTTTACTGATCTCAAGCCTGACTAGATCCTGCCAGGGTCGCGAGATTTGTTCGAAAGAGTTACCGTGACCCTGGCATATAGACAACTGAAGGAGCACGGGTGGATTTTAGTCAGTAAAAGTCTGACACGCCCTCATGACGTCTCCCGCTCCACCCAGAGCGGGAGAAGTCATTTGATGATTTCTCACCCACAAAAAAAAAAAATCCTGACTAGACATTGAGCAAAGCTAATTCTTTTGTTTTTATTAAGAAAAGAAAGAAAGATAATACGTTTATTTGCGGCGGCGGCGCACAGGAAGATCAAAACATACAAAAAGAAAGAAAAAGCTGTGGGGAAACCATGCATCAAAAAGACTCGAAAATGATTTCTTCTCAAAGCATTTAATTAAATTAAACCAATTACAGGGTACATTTAAAAGTTAAACGGCAAGGGGTCTGTCAGGTTACAAAGATGCAGCTATAATAGTTGCCCATACCAAAGCGTAGTAAGTACCTATGGAGAAGAAAAGAGGGGTAGTTCTTGTTATTTTAAGACAGTTCGCAGTCTGATTTTAGTCTTAATCTGTCAAAAATACCTCAAGTTTCCATACATTTTTAACAAGTTTTGGACATATTATTGTCTTCATGATGAGACTGCGACTAGATTTTGAACGTATTTAGTAACGAGTATTAGTTTTCTGGTAAAAAAATAAATAATACTACACCAAAAAATTAAAATAAATAATAGTTTAAAAAACTAAAAACACGCTTCCATAGAAAACCAAACTAAAAAGTAGAAAATAATGGAAAAGCGTGGGGCGCTTTTGAGGTATTTTTTAATTGATGTCAAGCACCCAACGCTTTTTTCCATAATTTTTAAACTATTATTATTTTAAATTTTTTAGGGGGTTTCGAATTTTGTGACGTATGTCAGCGTAGTTTTCGAAGACAGATTTTTGCCATCCAGCAAGCGTAGCATGACCACCGTAGAAAGGGGTTTAGTCGACGGAAGAATAAACAAAATTACAGATTGTAGAAAGATTAAAGACAGAATTAAAGATTGTAGAAAGATTTGTACCGTTCTATGCTGGCGTAGCATGACAATTCTATCTCTATTCTACCAAGAATAGACAAAGTTCTTTCTATGGTGGTCATGCTACGCGTGCTAGTAACCCTGGCAAGGATAATGGCACAAATTTATGAAATCATTGTATTGTCATCGGTCCTCGATAAGTCTACAGAGTTTAAAGGAAATCTGACCGTTTGACGTGGATCAAAGTCGAGTCCCAACTGGTTACAAACATACATACATAACATACCAGTGGCGAAAGCACCATATAACACGATTCCTACCGGCTTGCCTTCGGGGATTCGCATTGGTAACTCTATCACTATTAAAAATACAATAGTATGTAAATAGTGGCTACTATTGTCAATAAATATAGTTACACTACGGGTATTTAATTCACCATAACATTCAAACAACAAAAAAGGTTATTTATAGCTTTGTATTACAACAAAAGAGAAATGTTCTAAATTAACCCGGCGCCAAAACGTCATAATCGGGAACTAAAAATTCATACAACAGCGATCCCGTAATGATGTCACTTTAGGTCACGTGGCACCGCTTGATATGTACGAGAGCAAGCCGCTGTACAACGGGTTATGACAGAGACAGGTATAGAAAAATGCGTCAGCGAGAACGAGATAGAGGAATATTGCATATTTTATTCGGTTTTCAGCTGTTCAATTTAATTGTATTTAATTCATTACATTCCTATATTAATTTTAGAATGATAGTAAGTATTCTTTATTGATGAGTCAGTAAGTTAAAGCCGACTTCGCTTCGGCTTCTCTTTTAGAAAAATTTACACCTCGCCGCTGTAACATACATGTAGGTGTAGCTAATAAAAGTGTGTTAAAAGAAAACTCCATAGACGCTCTTTTAAAGCAGATATACCATCCAAAAACAATACGATAGTCATTTTACGATATTAAGTTGCAACTCCAATTTTACTACACATTCCCAACATTCCAAAAGCCGCAGATTAATAAAACCTCGTATCTTATAATATGGAAGTTTATTGAAACTCATTCCTATGTATTTTATACTGAATATGAATGGCGCGCGTATAATGAAACATGGGAAGCAATAACGTGTCATCTTTTGTTTTCTCTCGTGTGTTTTTCGGATATTACAAGATACGGTCTGTTTGTCTTCGTAAGATATTTTTTTCCACCATTTATTTCGCTCATAAAGTTTTACTTCTGAAAGGTTTCATTAATAAGATAAAATAATTATTAATGGTGGTAGTACATGCATAGATTGCTAAGAAGATAAGGTAATCGTTTACAGATACATATGATAAACAACCTTAATTACCTTTCGATAAAGTACTCTATCGTGTTGAGGTAAACAATAGCACCATACCATTTTTTTCCGTGAGTGCCGTAAGAGGTGATTAACGGATTTACTATAGAATGGGCAGCAGCTTTCCAATGCATTTTACCTACATACTGCGTTCGCCAACCCGCCTGCCAAGCGTGGCGATTATGGCAAACCCCCCAAATTGCCGTCCCGCCCTTGTCCAGAAGTGGACGGTTTTCGGCTAAAACGATGAAATTGCTTTATAGTTTTGAAATTTCTCTTCTAAGGTTTCCAAATTGAAATATTGGATGGCAGGAAAATCGATGCGCAACCTATTACCTACTACGAATTCCGCACACTATGCTAGAACACGTATGAATGAATGAATGAATTAACGAAATGAACCTCACCTCATGTAGTTAGACCAGACTAGATTAGGCGAATGAACCCCAAGATTTGCACTAGCCCCCTTATCGAAGCAATTTTTCGTACGTGATCAAAATCAAAATCTACTGTTTAATGGATAAGTGCAATACTTACGCGGTCAAAATGTGTGAAACAGCACGTTAACTGCCTTGTCGGACTATGTGTCCGACGCTTTTTGTTCCATTCAGGCCTTGTCGGACTGTATGACCGACAACACATACAACATCTGAACATGTCGTTGTTGCCTGGCGGCCATATTTTTGGAATAAATAATGTAGGTATTTATGGAATAAATATATAATGTATTTAAAGTGAAATAACACTAAGTACATTTTTTTTACTTTTTCTGAATTTAGCCATAGCAGTTAACGTGTTAATAACCGACAAAAAAATTCAACGCAAAGACACGGGCAGGGGCAGGGCAGAAGTATTTAGAATCACGAGCTGAATTCATGGATTCAGTTTGGGCATCGATGCCAGCCTAAATACTGTTTCATCATTACCTACAGAAAAAAATACTTACCACTTACATGCTTACAATTTCTTTCTCGCTTATTCGCTACCATGACACGCAATTTGTATTTTCACCCTTACTTACCGCTACGAGGATTATAATCGGATAATCCATCAGGAGAGACAATGTCAAATAAGCCTTTGTTATAATAATGTACACCTACCTTAAGGACGTCGGTACATTGTAAGTCTAACACATGTTACGAAAATGTCAAGCAGCTTTATAGTCTTTTGTTTTGAGCATAGTTTACACCAGTGAAGGCATTGTTGGCATTACCTTTTGGGGGCAATGACAACAATGCCGTGTTAACCCTTTTAAGTGGTTGTAGTTTGAGGGTTTCATAAGGTCACCCCGGGCGAAAGCAACTATGAGGCTAAAGCAACTAATTCAATTTTCTCTCAATCTAATCATTTTTGTATATAGTTCTATCTATTGGAGTAAAGCGGAATCATTGTTTTTTCAAATAAAGTACAGATGGCATCGCTAGTTCACCTAAAGCAACGTGTTGCCGCGTCTTGTGTTTTATTTTGTGACATTAGAAATATTTCAAGTCGTTGCAAGGAAAAATAGAAGTGCATCCTAAAACTAAGACAAAACGTCAGTGTTTTTGGTATATTTCGTTAAACTCTAGGTGTTATAATTAACATTTTATTGATATAGTTACATTAACCTCAACTTTTCATGCACGTGGGTTATTGCAACTATTTTTGCAGTTACAATCGCCCCATGCTTTTTGTACGAAAACTGCAAATTACTAGTGACGTTCCATGTCGATATTTCGATAAGTGAATTTTGCGTATTTGCATATATGTTTAGCTGCAATTAGTATGAAGTGTTTTAGATTTTGCGTAGTTTTAACAAAATGAAATAGCTTAAATAAAAAGTGTACTAAGGTTAATACAAAATACAAATTTTGTTATCAGATGGTCCGAAACTATAAAAGCAAAAAGGAGAAAACTTATTGCTCTGAACCACTTCTTGAAGCTGTACGACTAGTAAAGGAAAAACAGTTGACCAGTTATGCTGCTGCGGAACGCTTTAATATTCCTCGTTCAACAAGTTTAGTTTATTTGACTGAGAATTATCCTAAGTTTTTTTTTACTTTAAGTAAAATTTTTTTAAATAAACTTTCAAATTACAGACAGAAATCGCTTTTTTTTACCTAAATCCTAATCATTAGATTAATCATCAATACAATGCGTACTTATCGTAAATTTGTCAAAGCATTTTACATACACAAGTCACAAGAAATCTTTTCTTGCTTTTATTTTATGTCCTAAATTCCATTAATAAAATAGAATTACTCTAGCTGAGTATAATATACTTTATTGATCTTATTCTTAATGAACACTCAGATCGATTTTGCGTTTTTGCACTAAGATACCTATATTTAAACCTTTCATTATTGTTAATTGTCGATCACAAATATTTATCGATAAGTAGTAGGTAGGTACTACATCTCAACACTAGTCAGTATGGAAGACAGTCGCATTCACCCCATAAAAAAAGAAAAGTAAATTTGCTTGAAACTGAACTGTATCTCAGCGACTATAGATAGCTTTTACAGATAATTCTGTGTGCATCATTCTACATGTACTCTTGACAACAACATTTAGAAACGGATACAACAGAGTTATAACGAATAGTCACATTTACCCCAAAGTGGGGTGAATGTAACTTTTACTGGTCTTATTCAACAATAATGCAAATTAATGAAAAACCATAGTTTATTTGTAACTTAATTTATGTCGAAACTGTTCATCGAAAGCTGTGCAATGAAGAACATTTATTAGAATATCCCTATTATTTAAGTAGCTCACGGTGGAGGGAAGCAAGGTTTCAAAATAATTTTTGTTAGTTGCTTTCGCCCCGGGTGACCTTAGTTATATTTCAAGGAAACGTTTTCCATGTTCCCCTAAAGCTATCGTAATATTTATCAAAGATAAAGCCTTTGAAGCATTTGGTAACCGAGTTGTCACAATATGGAGTAGGCTCCCGGAAAATGTTGGGATGGCTCTCACTATGAACTGCTTCAAGAACCGACCGTTATCATCATCATTCACTATTTCAGCAGAAATACGTCCACTGCTGGACATAGGCCTCCTATAAGCATTTTGGAGGGGTACCCTATAATCGCCACGCATGGCAGGGGGGTTTACGATCGCAGTATGGTGGTAGAATGCGTTGAGAACGCTTCTGCCCGTTCTCTAGTAAGTCCATTAGTCATCTTCTACGACACCCACAAGAGGAAAGGGGATGGTGCTATTCTTTACGTCCAGCACCACACGTATTAGTTCAAACTAGCTTATGCCCGCGACTTCGTCCGCGTTAAACCCTCTTAGGGATGGAATTTTAAAAAACCCTTTCTAAGTGGATACCTTGTCTTCACAAAGAACACACCCTCCCAAATTTCATTTCTCTAGGACCAGCGGTTTAGGCTGTGCGTTGATATATCAGTCAGTCAGTCACTCAGAACTTACCTATAGTATATATATAGATAAATACAAGTTATTTGAAATACACGTATCTGTTAGTGTGTCTTATCAAGTAATAATAATAAAGTTTTAGAAAATTAAGCCGTTGGGCCCATGGGTGTCGTAATAGGCGATGTAGGGTTAAAGATAACACTTCTACAATAATTACATTGCGTGTTGGGACTGTACTATACGGATGCTAAAGATGTGGCAGAGGTAGATAGGTATTCTCAAACTCAAACTCAAAACTCAAACTCAAAGTCTTTTATTTTTTCTCTATAGGTACCAAACTACCTACATTTTGGGAGGGCCAAATACAATCAGTTCTATTAGTTTGTAAATTTTAACGTTCAAAAGTAAAGTCTCTTTGAAACAAATGATTTTGACTTTGAAACTGAAATAACTGGTAAAACTTGATAATTTCCTTATCAGTGCTGTATGCTTATTAAATTCAATTGTTTTACATGATATTTTACTCTTTGGAACAAACCGTAGTCGTTGCTGTGCGAACCATTTTTTTTCTCTAAAATACTAAGTAATTATGCCAGCGTCCGACAATTAATGTCAGGAGCAAAGCATCCCTCGTTAAAATGCTTGCAAATTGCACGCTTTGTACCCAAGAACAGGGTCCTAATGATATAAATATTTATGTCCGACCTCCTTGCTTACTTTTACTTTTTTTGAGACAGAGACTTTTGAACATGAGAAAGAGAGTAATGACATTTAATTATTTTGTAATTAAATTGACTTTTAAGCTCTATTAATAAGACTGTGTTAATAAATGTTAGTAATTATTTCTGGAAGTAGTAGTTGGAAGGCCTCCAACAAGGTGGACCGATGACCTTATGAAGGCCGTAGGAATCCGCTGGATGCGGGAAGCACAAAACCGGTCGAAGTGGCGGAGCTTGGGGGAGGCCTATGTCCAGCAGTGGACGTCTTTCGGCTGAAATGATGATGATGAATTATTTCTGTGTAATTAGGGACAGGTTTATTTTCATTTAGTTTCAGAGTAACACACAAAATATAGCCGAGATATAAAACGATAAGTACCAAAGATTTATCTTCCAAGTTCGTTCGCTTCCGCAAATATAGGTACTCGGCTATCCAGTGAGCCGAGCACGCTTATCGACCATGCATACAAACATGTTGGCGCACAAAATGTTCTTTGTATAGCCAGACAGACCGGCCACAGCGGGGGGACGCGGCGCAGGCGGGGCGCGGGAGGCAAACATGCGCGGTACCCCACCCAACACGCTCAGTGACCTGCGCGCCGCGCCGCTCGTCGAACGCGTGAAGCGCCAACAAAATGGCTGACGCAGTAAACGTTGTCTTCCCGCGCAAACTAGTCAAGGAGTTCATCACCCTATACCAGAATCAACCATGCCTGTGGGACAAACACTGCATCTCGTACAAAATGAAGCACAAACGACACGAGGCCATCACGAACTTGACGCGGCTTGTTCAAGAATATGATCCTAGTGCTACAAGAGTGCATGTTTTGAGGAAAATAGAGAGTCTGAGGGCTTGTGTGAGGAGGGAACATAAGAGAGTGCTGCATAGTAAGAAGATTGCGGAGAACGAGGAAGATGTATACACCCCACATCTGTGGTATTACGATCTGTTCTCGTTCATGTTCCAGACTGATGCTATGAATGAGGATTATGATAAAACGAAACAACCCCGTTCTTCGACTCAGTCCGATGAAGAGGTGAGTAAACTCGTACGCGGTCGGCCGATTAATCTAGCGGTATGTGACAACCACGAACGCGCATGTGCGGTAACAAGGTTACGCGGACGTAATAAAATCGCATAGGGATTTAATAGCGCATTGGATCTTCAACGTACTGCTTAGTGCCGAGGGTCGAAAATCGAACGTTGTGTTTTTTCGACGCACTGAGATTCACTCGCGGTTTTGAATTCTAATTGCTCGGTTCAACACAGAATGTTGAAAATCCAGTGTATGAATGTCGACTTAAGAGTCATTGTAACTTTCCTTTTATTTTAGTAAAACATGGTATTCTGAACGGTATCGGTAAGTACTAGGGTCGCGAGATTTGTTCGAAAGAGACACCGTGGCCCTGGCACATGGGCAACTGAAGGAACACGGGTGGGTTTTAGTCAGTAAAAGTCTGACACGCCCTCCCGCTCCGCCCAAGAGCGGGAGTCGTCATTTGATGATTTCCCATCCTTTTATTTTTAGTAAAACAGGTAAGTATTCTAAAGGGTATCGGTAAGGGTATCTCCAGTCGGTGGTAGATGTTGCCCAGTAACTGGGTTGTAGGGGTCCGATAGGCGGTCGTTTTATGTAAAATACTGGATTTCAGCTGCATCTGGTTACACTGGAGGCCAACCTCAACATAGTCAGTCGGGAAAGGCTCGACAGATGATGATATAGGTATTCCAAAATCAACTAGGGTATTGTTCTTTGTCGTCAGTTTTATTTTTTATCGGACATTTTGCGTCCTTTTTCCAACACCGTTTGAATGAAACAACTAAAAGCCAGCGATATGTATCAGAGTGGTAGATATATCGATGTTCAATCTGTCAACAATCCGTTCCATTAATTTTTCGTCAAAAAAATCAGCTGTATCATAAATTTTGACCTCGTAGTTATTGCACTTTTATATAAAACAGCAGTATTTATTATTTTTGATAACCAACGAATCTACGCTGGGTCTAGAGTCATGAGCTGAATTCATGATGACAGTTTCTGCATGTGCCACCCTGTAGCTTAAATAATTTACATATCTAATGCACAGGAAACGCTGAAAACCACAGTGAATTATTTTGTCTATTAGTAAATAGACAAAATAACGCATAGTAATGCGGTATCTTATCTTATATCTTTATACGAGCAGTTCTTGTATATATATATATAATCTGAATCTCGGAAACGGCTCCAACGATTTTCATGAAATTTAGTATACAGGGGGTTTCGGGGGCGATAAATCAATCTAGCTAGGATTCATTTTTATAAAATGTCGTTTTATTCGTGTTTTCAATGACCACCTTTATCGATAATCAACTTGAACATAAACTTATTATTTTAAACACGATTTACCAAAAAATACCGAGCAAAGCTCGGTCATCCAGATATTGTAATTATAACCAGACAACCATTTTAAATTAGACCTAATTCAATTTTTTTTTGGATTTAAATGTGTTTGTTCATATGCTGGAAAAAACATCCAAAGAAAACAAGAGTAAACCGGGTGCAGAAGTTTATCAGTGCCTTACAGGTATTCCGAAGTAAAACACTGATTACCCGCATCCCGCATCTGGTTTGACTGAAAACCAACACCAGGGAATATTTGAGAGAAGGTTGGAACGAGTTGCACCTCCATATATTGTGGGTACAGCCCGACATATGACCCTGCGTAGAGATGGGAGACAGGTGTAAAAGGGACGATGGGAAGGTAGTTTTAATTCGACCAGCCTATAATGTTCCTTCCGCTAGGATACAGGCCTGTGAGATGGAAAGGGGCCGTACTACACCACAGGGGCCAATTTAGAACGAGTTTATTGAAACAATTTTCCGCGATTAGACATTTAATTTTTCCAGGATTAATACCATATTTCGACATGGATCATCCTGTCAAAATTCACATCATTAAACAGAATGTCTAAAGTTTGAATAGACCAACAATCTTGTGGGTTAACAACCAGGTGTGCATCCATTAATTTTGAAAGGTCCGGCTTAACTTTAACGTTAAACCAAGTTGAAATTCATTTCCACCATCAAGATGTAAATTGGAAAGTCCTTCTACTAGATAGGACAAAGTTTTCGATAAAGAGTTGGGTTTTTATTTTTGGATATTTATTTTAAGCTACGGAAGAAAAGTTGGTTCAACTTTGAAAGTAGATGTTTTTTTTTATCAATGTTTTTTCTGTCGCTGATTGGTAATTTGCCTGACCTAGTTTTAAACTGTTAATGGTTTTTAACTGGGCGTATTGCAGCGATGTTATTCGTAATTGCAAAGGGTACTAAGCGAAAACTTTTTGATTAACGTTGTGCTGTACATCATTTTGATTTTGGAGTTATATTTGAAGTTAGGGGCTAATTAAGTAAGCTTACTTTTAAAACAGTTGGAAAAGCTGTCTCCATTTTTAATGTAAGAAATAAACTATGTTTATTTGGCACGTGTCAGAACAAAAAAAAAACCGGCCAAGTGCGTGTCGGACCACGCACAATGAAGGGTTTCGTAGTTCTGATGAATTTTCCCCAAGAACAAACTGAAGTTTACTGTTGACAAAGAATAAGAATACATCGAAAAAAAAAAAGTCTAAAACGTATTGTTGCTATCACGGCTTCGTCAAACTGGTCCAGTTAAACAAAATGCCAAGTGGCACAAACAAAGTACCGTGTGGTGCCGGACGTGTACCGTGTGGTGCCGGACGTAAAGAATAACACCACCCCATTTCTTCCTGTGGGTGTCGTAAAAGGCGACTAAGGGACTTACTAGAGAATGGGCAGCAGCGTTCTCTATGCATTTTACCACCATACTGCGATCGCCAACCCGCCTGCCAAGCGTGGCGATTATGGCAAAGCCCCCCAAATTGGGGGAGGCCTAAGTCCAGCAGTGGACGTCTTACGGCTGAAATGATGATGATGATGATGATGATGATGATGATGAAACAAAAGCCAAACAACTAGCGCCTAACGGTGGTTTCCCTTTTCCAGGAATCCTAACACTTGCAAAAGCAAAAATAACGAGCATTTTGACAAGTTTAGGTGCTTCATTTTACGCCATTAATCCAGTTTATCTCGTTATGTCCTCCGGCTATCTAGCATCAAAATAAAACGATGCCAAAAAATCGGCCACTTACATATTTGTATAAACATCACGCTTTTTAACATGTTTAGGGGCTCCATTTCATGATAAAAAATTACAAAACCAGTTTAATTTCATTTGTCTATCTGTTAGCAAAGAGACGATCTCGAAAAACCGCTCGCTATCCATTGCCGCTTACACACAACAGTACTCACATGGATGTAGTTTCTGTGCCGCGATGTATTTCTCGAGCTTCCGCCTCAGTACGATCTCCGCACCGTACCGGCCGACTGAACCGTTGTCTACGAGAAGGAAGTAAGCGTGCCTGTTATTGAGAACTGCTAGTTTTGATCTGAAACAAACAAACAAACAAAGTTACAAGGGTTGCCAAAAGACCATATAGTTGAAGTTTAGTAAGAAATCGGAGGGTTAAATTAATAGAAACTAGAGAAACCAATAGAGCAGCTCTCAAAACGGTGATGGCAACGTGAGGAAACCGGCATGTCTTACAACCAAAAATTCTAAGACATGTGACGTCTAACAACTTTCACTGGGCCCGCGTTATAGGTTACGGCCCACTCCCTCTCACCGAGAGGAGGCCTGTGTCCCAGCAGTGGGAACATTATATGCTGCTGATGATGATGATGATGAATAGAAACCAAACAGTTAATTTTTCAAATTTTACTATACTTTTAACTATATCCGATGACCTTGGTAAGTTATCTTTTGGTGACTGTACCTACTTAAATTGCATGGGTAGCTACGTATCCACTTAGCTCAGACTCAGGCCCAAATAATAATAATAACCCGCAGGGCAGCATGTGGCGTGCTGTTGGGCAGTAGCGACCCCACGGACCCTATCTCCCGGGAGAATTCCTGTTCCTCATCTCTGGCTTGCCTTTATTGGCCGGCTGGAGTGAACACTGACGAGGTTAAAAGCTCCCACCTCATTCTTGCCTTTAGGGGCCATCCATAAATTACGTCACACGTTAAGGGGGAGGGAGGGGGTTGACGAAGTGTGACATTGTGTGACAATGGGGTGGGAGGGGTCTTAAATTTCGTGACGTCCCATTTAAAAAACCTATTTTAATCACGATATTAACCTATATTAAGTAAAACACGAACTTTGAACTTTTTTTTTTCGTTTAGCCTATACTGTCCCACTGGTGGGCAAAGGCCTCCCCCAATTTCTTCCAGGAACTCTTGTCCCGCGCCACCACAAACCAGTCGTCGCGGACCGCATCTAGGTCATCTCGCCACCGCTTTCTGGGCCGACTTAACTTTGAACTATTAACGAAAAACTCTAAAACATTTCCAACTCTGTCTGTAGAGATATAAGGTTCAAATTTCTTGCAATGTTTGATTTGATGTTAATTTTAATAAAAAAATCATTTAAACCAAAATAAAACTAATTTCGGAACTGCTGTTTTAATTCAATAATTATTTTTAGATGTAAAATTGTAAAATATGTGACGTCACACTAGGGAGGGGGGGGTTTCATAAATGTAACCAGCTGTGACAAGGACAGGGGAGGGGGTCAAAAATCATGAAATTCGTGTGACGTAATTTATGGATGCCCCCTTATTGGCTGGCTTGTGTGGAGATTCGCAAGAGCAAACGTGCTCAGGGAAAGGAAGTATTCCAGTAAATGCTCGTAGGGATTTTGACCATCTTCCGGGCTCTGGGATTGTTCTGAAAGCCGTGGAATACCTCTCCACTTCTCTAGCACCTCAAGAAGTGTTGCCCCTTTGTCGCTACGTCACTATGTGCTAGCGACGGTTTCCGGGGGCCCATTATTGAGTGTGCAAGTCACCCCCTGCCATTTTTATCCGTGTATATAAGGTGTATCTATTCATACACGAAATATTTTAAGGGGTACACCTGTAGGTGGTAAAGAAGCTATAGAAGCAAAAAGAATTTTTTTATTTAAGCGTTTTTGAATTTTCGTAATTATTAATTTTAATTTAATTTTAAAACTGCTTGAGACGTTTTGCATAAAACCTTTACTCTGAATTCTATGAATGGCCCGCCTGACGCTGCGAGGGCGGTGACCGGACGGCACGAGCATGGCCGCGGTGTCTCGGGCAGTAAAAAATAAGAAGGAGCCAGTATTTCTTATCTGCGTCAAATAATTTATAAATATTAAATTTTGAAAAAAATACATTTAGAAAAAAAATTTTCGTTGCTGTAGCGTCTATACCACCTACAGGTGTACCTCTTAAAATATTTCGTGTATGAATAGATACACCTTATATACAGGGTGTTAAAGTAATTGCGTGCCATAGCTTAGGGGTAGGTTCAGTATAAAGGAAGCCAGAAAAAAAAAACAAATTTCGTGAATCTAAAATAAAAGTAGTAAATGGGTCCTTCATTTATGTAGATCATGATTAAAATGCCTCATGTGACGCGTCTGTTAGATTCATTGGGATATGTCGCTTAGCTTCTTACGAGATCGCTCGCCGCCGCGGTCCCTTTGTCGGCATTTGAAAGCGAATAGGGCACTGGACATCCGTAGGACTAAACCAGTGTTGACCTCGCAAATGAACTTAGCAAAACAGCTGATCAGGTAGCCCTTTCGAGTTTTATTTTTGCTATTTTAAGTAAAACAAGTGAATTTACTATTTTTTCATTAAAAATCTCATTGGTCTAGATAGAATAATGATTTTATACAGTTTACAGTAAAAAAAAATGCGGATTTTTTTTCCTGGCTTCCTTTATCGATTCTGAACCTACCCCTAAGTTATGGCACGCAATTACTTTAACACCCTGTATATACAAAACATTGATCAGGCATTTGGGGAGTTTGTTTACAAGGGATGGAAAGATTGATAAAGATGTGGAAAGAAGAGTGAATGCGGGAAATAAAGTAAATGGTGCTTTACATGCAATTGTGACCAACCAATTGATGTCCGATAAGGCTCGACTGGCTGTTCACAATGGTGTACTGGTGCCTACGCTTATGTATGGGAGTGAATGTTGGGTGTGGCAAAAGAAGCATGAAAGTAGAATAAATGCTGTGGAAATGCGTTCCTTGCGAAGCATGTGTGGTGTGACTATGAATGATAGGCTGAGGAATGATGTGATGAGAGAACGGTGTGGTTTAAAAGAAGATGTAGTGACAAAAATTGAAAAAAGTATGCTTACATGGTTTGGTCATGTTGAGAGGATGAATGAAGGACGACCTCACAAAAGGTATTTACAAGGCAGATGTGAGTGGAAACACCGGGAGGGGACGCTCTAGGAGGTCATATAGTGACCTTATTGGTGATGTTCTTCAGAAAGGTCAGGTGCGTAGTACTCGCAACCGGCGTGTGTGTATGACCAATTGTATGAACCTTAAAGAGGCAAAAGGAGTGTGTAGAGATCGTAGCAGGTGGCGTTCCGTGGTTTCTGCCTACCCCCATGGGAAAAAGGGGTGATTGTATGTATGTATGTATGTATGATCAGGCAGGGGCCATAGACGCCATAGTCCTTCCATAGTTGTTGGTAACCAGTCCATTTTAGCCACCCAAACACATATTCCCACATTTTTGTTTCCATATCCTACAATAGTCCAACAACAACCGGAGGTTGTCCTTGGGTGCACTTACATAGTGCATACAGGGATAATCGTCGCCGTCGGTTAGTGCCTCACTTCATGTAAATTGTATAAGGGGCCTCTGTGAGTTGGCTTCGGCCCCTCGTACGCCTTCCAAAGGACCGGGATCCTAGGGTCCCGAGATATATTAACATAAATGAAATAATAATATAAATAAAGAAATAATAATATCTTATACCTTTAAACGAGCATTCTTGTATATATATATATAATCTGAATCTCGGAAACGGCTCCAACGATTTTCATAAAATTTAGTATACAGGGGGTTTCGGGGGCGATTCATTTTTATAAAATGTCGTTTTATTCGTGTTTTCAATGATCAACTTTATCGATAATCAACTTGAACATAAACTTCTTATTTTAAACACAACTTACCAAAAAATACCGAGCAAAGCTCGCTCATCCAGATATTTATTATTATAATCCATACTAATATTATAGATGGGAAAGTGTATGTGTCTGTTTGTCCGTCTTTCACGGCAAAACGGAGCGACGAATCTACGTGATTTTTTATGTGGAGATAGTTGAAGGGATGGAGAGTGACATAGGCTACTTTTTGTCCCTTTCTAACCCCCTATTTCCCTAAAATGTGGGGAGGAACGCGCTAATCTCAGGAACTACTGGTTCGAATTGAAAAATTCTTTTTCAGTCGGGTAGCCTATTTACTGAGGAAGGCTATAAGCTATATAACATCACGCTACGATCAAAAAGAGCAAAGCAGCAACAAAAAAATGGACGAAAACTGGCAGGCAGCGATGCGACGGGAAGGGTCAGGGGAGCAAATATTTGACGCGAACGAAGTCGCGGGCAGAAGCTAGTATAATAATAAAAGTAGATGCAACTCTGCGCGTCCTTCCTGATATCATGTATGGGACAATGGAGAACGGTCTTTCGCTATCCAGGATGTCGAAATATCCAGAGGAATAGCGAGCCGATAAGGATCGAGCGAGGCATATTTCAGGGCGATAGTTTAAGTCCGCTTTGGTTCTGCCTAGCTCTGAATTCTTTGAGCACACTGCTTGTGGATTCAGGTATAGGCTATCGGTTGAGAAGAGGTGGTCAGGTTATATCACACTTCCTTTACATGGATGACCTTAAACTCTTTGCACACAACAAGTTACAACTACTGAAGGTAACTAAAACCTTTAGTAGCGCCATCAGGATGGAATTTGGTGTGGATAAATGTGCAGTCATGCATGTAAAGCGAGGGGAGATTGTGGAAACCGTGGGAACCCAACTCTCGGATTCCATAAACTCGAGCCCTCTCCACATTCGAAACCTATAAGTATTTAGGTATGTCGGAAGCTTTGGGAATCAATGTTACTGACATGAAGCAATCCTTGAAGGAGCGCTTCTTTGGCCGCCTGAAGAAAGTATTTAATAGTCTTGTATCAGGCGGAAACAAGGTGCGCGCCTTCAACGGTTAGGTCATGCCGGTTTTGATGTACTCTTTTGGCATACTCAAATAGACTCAGACCAAACTTGACGCCCTGGATAAGAGGGTCCGTACGCTGCTGACTGCACATCGAATGCATCACCCACGTTCATCGGTAATGAGGCTGTATATCCCGCGAAAGTGTGGAGGTCAAGGTTTTTTAAACGCTAAGACTCTCCACAATCGCGAGATATGCAGTCTCAGGGAATATTTCCTGGAAGCCGACGTGCATCGAAATGTGGTCGCGGTGGACAAGGGCCTCACCCCGCTCTCCTTGGCTAACGAGAACTGGCGCAAGCCTGTTATACTTGACACTAATGACCGCCTGGAGGTATGGCAGAGTAAGGAGCTCCACGGACGCTTTTTCCGGGCACTACACGGACCCGACGTAGATTTTCTAGCGTCCGTAGCCTGGCTGCGTTTCGATGATTTGTTTAGGAAAACCGAAGGTTTTGTCTTTGCAATTATATAAGGACGAAGTTATTATGACGAAGAAATACCGGAGATTTATTGTGAAAGACGGCACGGTGGACATCTGTCGGGCATGCCACCGTCCGCGGGAATTAATTAGACACATTATTTCCGGGTGTTCTCGTCTGGCTAACGAAGAGTACTTGCATAGACACAATCTTGTAGCCAGGATTATCCACCAGCAACTTGCTCTGAAATACAGCCTTGTGGAATCAGAAGTGCCGTACTACAGGTTGTGCCCGACCCAGTTCTTGAAAATGGCCATATCACACTGTACTGGGATCGATCCATTATCACTGACAGGACTGTTGTTGCAAATAAGCCTGATATAGTGGTGATGGATCGACTAGAAAGGCGCACAATGATTGCTAACATAACGGTTCCGCATGACGAGAACCTCGTGAAAGCCGAGAAAGATAAACAAAACAAGTATCTTTATTTTTTTTTCAGGATGGGAAATCATCAAATGACTTCTCCCGCTCTGGGCGGAGCGGGAGGGCGTGTCAGACTTTTACTGACTAAAACCCACCCGTGTTCCATCAGTTGCCCATGTGCCAGGGTCACGGTATCTCTTTCGAACAATCACGCGACACCGGCAGAAAACAAGTATCTTGACTTGGCTCGCGAGGTTGTCGACATGTAGGATTTGGACTCAGCGATCATTGTGCCGAAAGTCATCACAGCCAATGGGTTGATAGCCAAGAGCCTCGAACAACACCTGAAAAGGCTCTCGTTAAGCAGTTGGATCAAGGGTTTGATTCAGAAAGCGGTACTTCTGGACACGGCTCGCATTGTCAGGAGGTTCCTCTCTCTGGAGCCCTGACCGCCGGTAGCTTGGAAGGGTCCAAGCTACCGGCGGTCAGGGCTTCCGATACCGGTGGGCTACTATTTTTTTATATTTTTAAATGTTTTTATTTTATATTCTAATATTTAAAAATATAATTTATTAGTTTGTAAAAATGAATAAAGGGAATAATAATATCTTAGGACTATCAACGCAACGTTATCTGATCCCAAACTAGGCAGAACCTGTACTATGGTAATCAGACAACTGATAAACATACTTATATATTTCTAAATACATACATATTATAGATAAATTACACCCAGACACAGAACAAATGATTGTGCTCATCACACCAAGGTTTGATCTGGGTGGGAATCGAACCCACGACCTCAGTCTTAGCAGTCAGGGTCACTAAGCACTAGACTAACAGGCCAGTCAACAAAATCTATAAACGTTACTTAGCTCGTACTTGACTTTACTTGAGAGACGAGGACATGATATAATCGCGGTCTATAGAACAAAGACTCGCATTCTGGAAGGGATACATGCTTACGTCACTATCCAGTTACCAACTATTGCAACAAAACTTTCGAAAACAAAAGAGGTACCGTGGCCCTGGCATATGAGTAACTGAAGGCACACGGGTGGGTTTTAGTCAGTAAGTCTGATACGCCCTACGGCTCCGCTCAAGAGCGGGAGACGTCATTTGATGATGTCCCTCCTCAAAAAAAATCGCTCTATCGCTCAAAATTGAGTTTTGGGATAAAAACTAAGAGATATCTGGGCTACTAAAAAAATCATTCAAATCCAGCGTGTCCCTTGTTGCCCTCTACCAGCGAAACCTTTAGGGTTTGGACAAGAGGTCTGTACCCCACAGAGGGTGTCCTTAGCAAGTAGTCGCTCCAGTTTAAAGTTTTTAAGCCCTGGTTGGAGGCCTTAGTTTATTAAGGTAGCTACAGGCAAGTCCGGATAAGCTGCCGACAACGTCATCTCTCCTGCGACATGTCATTTCAAACTAAAAAAATGGTCAGGACAGCAGGCCATTTGTCTAAGAATGAACTTTTCACGAAAGAGTATTTTAATGTAATATAGGAGGGCCACACGATACCATAAATCCAACCATTTCTCCGTGCAAAAGTTTTGGAATCCGTTCTGAAACTCCCAAAGTTCCACGATTAGCCCGAACATATTGGTAAACAAGTTGCCCAAGATCCAAAACCACATAGTTTGGAAGTTTTGTCTTAACATTTAGTAATTAGGGGTTATCTTAATCAAATGGTTTTCGTAGGGCAGGAAAAATTTATGGAGTGGTGGCAGTCGTTACGGGTCGTCAGAAGTCCGAAAGTCTGACAACCAGTCTTATCAAGGGGTATCGTATTACCCAGTAACTGGGTTGTGGAGGTCAGATAGGTAGTCGCTCCATGTAAAATGCTGGTAGTTTGCTGCATCTGATTAGACTGGAAGCCGATATCCACGTAGTTGGGAAAGGCTAGGCAAATAATGATGATTTAGAAAGAAGAAAAAAAAAACTAAACTATTTTTGCTATGGATAAAAATGTGCTTCTTTATCATAAAAATCAATACAGAACTAACGAAGCGCAGTGAAGCTGTCTCTGCCAAAATATAAAAAGTCGAAATAAAATAAAATTAACCATGTGTGCGTGTGGAATTGTATTTGTGCCCGGTTGATGCCAAATGCCCAAAATATTGTGACCAAGAGACAGACTGTACCTAGTTCGGGACCAGCGATACCATGTTGTAATTTCGAATGTTGAATAAACATGTTTTTTTTTTTAACTTGTACGAGAGCAATAGCATTTCATCGGACTTGAACGTTTTTGGTGAAACGTGGCTGTGCTATAAATACACTTCTGCCTAATCTTTAAAGGATTACAGCTGTGATATTATGTAATGTTAGGCGTTATTAAAGCTGTTAGTGGTGGCTTGAGGTATTGGTGAGCTTGACCAGAATAGTAATTGCGTAAAATACTAACAGTAAGAATGTCATTCATTGCGTTATTTACGTTAATGAACAGACATTTTTTACGAACTCAAACATTAATTAGCTTATACTATGCAGAGATCTACGTTTTTCGGAAAGTTGAAGCTCGTTGCCCATACCAAAACGTAGATCTCTATGGAGTACATTGAGCAAGAAACTCCTTTTTTTAAATCAAGATATTACAAAATCCTAGGTACAATATTCTTGTTGCTTCTATATGTGAGAAAATTGAAAATATTCTAAATCTACCTAAGATTAAGAATTAGCCCTGGAAGTTGAAAGATGACCAGTCTCAACCGACGGCGCCCGTTTACGAACTTGACGCGTGGATCAGTATCATCCAGATCAATCATTTTGTAGGGAACCGGATGGTTCATTATACGCGCCACCATCATTGAAACATAAGCAATCCACACTAATATTATAAATGCAAAAGTAACTCTGTCTGTCTGTCTCGCTTTCCTGCTAAAACTACTGAACCGATTTAAATGAAAGGAGAATGGCAGAAGTTCATAGAACGCTGGCATTAAACTTTTTTAGTTTGTACAGAAATAAAAGTGGCATGGTTTGATAGGAATTATTATGAGCTTTTATTTAAAAAAAAAATCTAAAATAATAACAATGGGGTTAAAGAGAAATCTTATTTTTTGTAAAAGTAAGGTTAAGTGCATTAATGTTTGTACTTTAATAGGTTCTTTTACCTCTTTTACTATTTTAACGCATAAATGTTTATTATATGCATAATATATTGCTAATTATGATTTGTAATGACTTGACTTGAAAAATTATAACTACTTGTTGAAGTTTGTTTGATTCAGTGATTTACCCGCTGATCATGTACCTAATGACAGTTTAAGTGTACTCTGTCCGTTTTAATTAAACCCAGTAGTCAAAGAAAACTCAGCATCCTAATTGCGAAACGCACCATCTACCAGAATCTGAATCAGATTGAAGATTATTTCTTAACCATTGCGTTATTTGTTCGAATAAATTGTCTGCTCAGCAACGTAAATACCGCAATGAATGTTGTTTAACTATCAATATGAAACCAATTCCTATTGATAGCAAGTTACACAATTACCCCTCTGGACACTTTAGACTCACTTATCGGAATCTAAGCATATAATATTATTAAGAACGTTTATTCCACGGGTTAGTGTTGCCAACAAAAATAAAATCGGAACAATTATGTTGAACAAAAAATACGTTCGATTTCTTAGCTACAGTCCATTCACACTTATTTTACCTCTGATTTTGCGTCACAGTCAAAATCAAAGTGATCTTTGTTTATGTTACAATAAGGTTGCTGTTGGGTTGCTATTGTCACTACTGTCAGAGGTAAAATAACTTTGAACCGACTTACATCAAGTCTTCGGAAACTCTATACATATTTTGATTTTTTTGTGATTTTATTTTATACATTATGCACTAACAATCAAAACATTATGTAAACTAATGTAATAATAATTTATTTGATTAAGTATATTTTTCAATAACAGCAACAGTATGACAAGGCCAAAAAGCCTTGTATCCATAGACTTAGAAACGAAGACTATTCCGCTCTGTGTTAATCAAATCAAGTTACTTTTATTTATCGAGATTATATCCCCATTGTCAATAATAAAGTTAATCTGGCTATAAATACATAAAAAATATGCGCTTTTTTTTTAAATAGCTTTGAATTCTGTACCTTTTCAAAATGAGTAATGCCAAAAACTGCCATCTCCTTTGGTACACAGATATTTTAGAGCCTGAGAAAGGACATAGGCTACTTTTTATCCCGGTAGTATGTTCCCGCGGGATAATTTCCGACCTCCACGCGGGTGAAGCCGCTGGCAAAAGCTAGTGAATTATAATAGTCACATCCTTCAAAATTATTTACACACACTTTCAATAGGGTTCTGACTGACAGTGTGTTACGCGATTAAGGTCTACGTATGATCCGCCGGGGCCACAATATTCAGGTATGAATTCAATACATCAGTCAAATGCCAAATCAACAACTTACCAGGAGTTTTGTATGTAAAGCAAACCAAAAAAAAAAGATTTTGCAAATAAGTTATTGTATTTTCAAAGAAATGCCCCGCCACATTGTAGTGTGTAGTCATCTTTGGATGAAGCTTAGTAACAATTACAAAGGGCAAGTCATAATGGCCTTATGTTCTCAGTATTCCCAGATTAATTACAAATAACGACTCTCGGAGGCTGTGTCGAATAAATCAGACTGTGGGAACAATGGTATATACAACTTCGTTTATAATTGTTTAGGCTGTTATTGGGAAATTGCAATCTGAACGTGAGACATTTAACCTTTATCAAATAAACTATTCCGTGTATTATTGTTCCGTGTGATGCCGGACGCTAAGAATAGCACCACCCCAATTCTTCCCGTGGGTGACGTATGAGGCGACTAAGGGACTTACAAGAGAATGGGCAGCAGCGTTCTCTATGCATTTTACCACCATACTGCGATCGCCAACCCGCCTGCCAAGCGCGGTGATTATGGCAAATCCCCCAAATTGGTGGAGGCCTTTCGGCTGAAATGATTATGATGAAATAAATAATGGTACAGATGACCTAAATAATGCAACTGATGCCGCAATTAACGTGGTCCCCTATTGGGCTCAAACTATTTAAAAAAGAGGAAGATTACCATCGACATGAAAAGAAGTAGAAGAAATAAATCTATACTAATATTATAAAGCTGAAGAGTTTGTTTTTTGATTGAACGCGCTAATCTCAGGAACTACTGGTTTGAATTGAAAAATTCTTTTAGGGTTGGGTAGACCATTTATTGAGGAAGGCTATGTAACATGAAAATAATGAAATTATAGTTATTACTCCATTCTTCTTTACTAGTTTAAAGCAGTATGAAAGAATAACGTTAATTTCGGAAGACGGAGTCTTCTTTTTTGTATTTTCGGTTTTTGGCCCCCCAACTTCCGAAATTAAAGATATTTTCCTGTTTGTTGTGCTTTTTGGAAGTCGGTTCCTGTTTATTAATAAACTTTTTGTTTTTATCTTTTTAGCTGTGGTTGCAATTGTTATGCAACTTCAATTGTTATTTCTCGAAAAACATTTCTGAATTTTGAGTAAATGTAAGGTATTTATGCTCTCGACTGTAAGTACCCACATTAGCATCCTCTAAAGGTGCCCCACACGTAATAAGGGTCGTGTTCACTCGTGTACAATCTGTTAAAGCCTTAAATATACTAAATTGTTTCTCTTTTATTGTGCTAAGGGGTAGATTATCATTAAAAGCTTTTTCACAAATAAAAGACCCTTTTTATCATGTTACGGGTAAAGCAATATTCGATAAAAAAATGTGATTTGTTTTAAATCCCTTTTAATATAATCCATAGTGGATTATATTTTTGCTTGGAAATGTCTAAGGGACTTACAAATGTTTTTTTTTAAAGCAGTACTTTATTTCGGTATCCCCATGTTTCTTAGTAACGGCCCAGAAAAGTTTCTTAGTTAATGTGATGCTGTCCCACAAACGATGAGGCACTTGATATCTTGTCCAGCATGTCCTTTTGTTTGCACTCCACATGAGTTGATGGACGCTACTGAAAATGCTAAGCTCGTAGCCAAATTCTGGGCTAACTCTATTTAGAATGCTATCGACACGCTAAGAAGAAACAACGGCCCTGAGTTAGGAAGTTGGTAGTGTGTAGAGAGATCAGACGCAGAACCAACGTCGAAGCACGGGGGGTGCCTCGACGTTGGTTTTGCGTCTGATCTCTCTCCGGTCGTGTCGGGTTGCCGTTTACAGTTTTTTGAGTCGATAGATCACCGTCTGGATTTTTTTTGCACTGTATCTTCAATGCCGTTGCCAGTTGAAAATTGAACGGTAAATCACATTATACGATTTTTAACGTACTGAGATGCATTTTGTTGGATTCTCAATGTTCGATTCAACACCGAGAGTTGAAATTCCATTGTGCGAAAACATCCCGCCGCGATTTTATGATGTCCGTGTGAATGTGGACTTTATGATCACTTGCAAGTATGCAAGTACTATCATTCTGAGCCAACCCGTCCCTTGGCTGATGTCCGTATCCCACAAAGGGTGTAAGTTTTTAACACCTGGCTAGAGGCCTTAATTTATTAAGGTATTGATAGGCATGCCCGGTTAAGCAGCCGACTACCTCATAGGTTGACCTGCGAGATGATAGTCCAAAAAAGAACATGCATGTATTCATTTATTCTCTAGGATAGTTTTCATTAAATTCGATTAAAACAAAAACAAGATACGAACACTAGTAGATAAAAGCGAGTACCAAAATGACCCAGTCACACAGTGGAACAATCAGCTAAACGGATTGCCATCTGCTACACAAACATACTGTACATTTTGCAAATAAAACGGCCATTGCACTTTGGGTTGGTTTAAAATAAGTGCTCTTTTTCGATTGGATAAATACTGTGTGTAATCTGGGTCTGTTGGAAACGATAAGACTGAATCGAGCAATATCTTTGCCTAAAACATAGTTCCGTTTAGTTTGTGATTGTGGATTCTTAGTTTGAATTACAGAATGGTCAAGTAAGAAAAAAAAAACACGTAATGACATTGGCTGGCTCGAAAAAGTAATTTTTCACTTGTAGTGTTATTTAGGTAGGTAGTCGATTGTTTTTAATGTATTAAGTTTTTAAATTATGGCCATCACGGTACCGACGTACCCCACATTACGTATATGTATACGACTACATACTATTAGAACATTATCAAGATACACCAAGTGAAATAAATAAGTACGTAGGTATTATCGAAGCTAACGGAAAAAAACTACCCTATCAAAAGTTAATAAAATGTATATTTAGCATTTTTGAGGGATACCTTATACATAAAAAGAATATTCGAAATTCGAATTCACATTTGTCGGAGATAACGCGGAACATACATACAAACAAAAAAAAACGTACAGACAAATAAGAACCTCCTCCTTTTTGAAGTCGTTTAAAAGTAAAGATCAAAATATTTGTCTTTTTGACTGCTACAGGGATTTTACCTTTAAGACTTTCTTAAAACTATCTTGTATGTACAGACGCCAGCACATCAAGGTACCCGAAACTGTCAAATTTTCCCAATCAATCTTGAACCTAATACTTTAGCGTTAAAGTTGAAAATCTTTTAAAGAAATTTGACAGATTGTAGTAGCTGGATGTGCTGGCCTCTGTACATTATTTTTCCTATTCACTAGAATGCTCAAATGTAAGTGAAATCCACGAGGGTCTGTCAACTTTGAATAAAACTACCTTCAGATTGTAAGCAGGTAGATAGGAACTTGAGTGACGTTAATAAATGTTTCACTTTGAATGCACGAGAGAGCAATCACGGAATGAGAAACGGTTTCCTCTTTAATCTTTTTATCTTTTGTCCGTCTTTCCTAGTAAACTATCAAAACCGGGCAGTTTCTCTTTATTAAAATACACTATTATTGTTTTCTGTAACGGCCTTTGGAAGAAGGTTCAGCAAATATCAGCCTGTAACTAGAGTTACGGGCTGATATTTATCAGCCTGTAACTATTTTTTTGTTCTAAGTGTTGCTGTGTGATTGTGTGATCTATCACACATCAACACTTCAGCCAAAAGATGCTAACTACCGGATATAGGCCTCTCCAATTTCGGGGTTTGCCATAATCGCCACGCTTAACAGGCAGGTTGGCGATCGCAGTATGGTGATATAGTGCTTAAAAAGGTCTGCTGCTGAACACATCTTATTTGCTCTGCGCTCCTGGTAGTTGCCGCATATAAGGTAAATTCCATATGAAATTAACCTTGTAGAGATGTGCTTCTGGCAGGCAAGTGTGAATTGATTGCGGCCAATTTCTCTAGAAAGTCCCTTAGTCGCCTTTTACGACACCCACAGGAAGAAATGGAATAGTGCTATTATGTTCCTGACGTTCAGAAGTGCCTTTTATGTTAGAGGCTGATACTAATTGTAGATGACTTTCTGTAAAAACTATACTTATGTATCTTTTTTATCCGAGAACTCTAAAACGCGATATCTGCCGCATACAAATGTATCTCTTTGAATGCAGCAGGCAATCTCATTTTAAATGACATGTTTGACTTGCCCACCACGATTCGCGATACACTTTACTGAGCCCGTGATATTTGTGACGTGTCACAACTTGTTAGTAGCTTTAATATTCTGTGCGGGACTGGGAACGATATGTGACTAGAATATGAATTAAGTTTATGATAGAGAACTAATGAAGCTTGCAATGAAGAGTGTAGTGGTTGTCCAGAGATAGACCTAACTTTCTAGTTGTTGGTTGAGGATTCGAACCCAGGCAGGCGCTTTACTGTGTGTAAATAATTTCATCACCACTGTTCTCAAAACGCTGAAGGAAATCATCGAGGGGAAACCGGCATATCCAAGAACCAATAAACCGAAGACTGGCATTTACCATCTCGCACTGGGTCCGCACGTTTCGTTAGATGCTTCCTACTCCCCTCAAAGAGCCTCAGCAGTGGATACATTAAAGACTGATTATGATGACTTAATGACGCTTTAGAAGTGTTCTCCTAGAAATCACAGATGGATAAATCTAAAAATAAGTACAGCTTAATAAAAACTGAAATGAAATGTCACCTAACACTGGTAAACCCACAATAAAACTTATTATTTTTAAACAATCTCCGATTCTTATTCGACATAAATGAAGAACTGGTTAATATAAATGAAGATTGAGAATTGAACTACTGTATTATGCATTTAAAATGCAAGAAACAAGACAAAGACAATATATACGCAGCATCATATCAAGGAACATATCAGGTAGCCTGAAAGCATGTCAGTCCATCGTCATGTACCACGATATGCCCTCCAGCGATACATAGGCAGCTGTAGCTGACACGATATCACAAACAACGGCTGAAATTATATGCTAATGTAAAACATTATTAGTATTGTGAAGTTATTAACGCTCTGTTAGATTTGTGTATTTAATTATTGTATCGTTTGTTGCATCTGTTATTTGGTTTGATATTCATTCAGGCATATGAGTAAAACGACATTTGACATGCAGATTGTTTTGTTTATTATTTAACCGTTCATCCAGTTACAAACAGATCGTTTATTGTATAAATTAATCAGAAGAAACAAAGCATACAAAGAGTCCTAGGATGATCCTTATAATAATTTGAGAGATGTTTTGAGAGCAGAGGCGATGAAAGAATTAACACAAAATAAAGCGCCGGTCTAGGTTCGAACGTAGCACCTTACAACTCATGAGTCACGGGCGTTACCACTAGGCCCCCCTACTGCACCATATTCCTTGCAATTCTTAAACAATAACATCCCATCTGAGTTTGTGGTTCTTGATTGGACGACTACAGGGTTATCCAAAGAAATAATTAAAACTACTCAGTCTACAATCTTTCTAGTTTTCTACTAACCACTATTAAAAAAAACCCAATTTCAATTTTATCAAACTTATCGATATTTGAAAGAAAGAAAGAAAGAACATTTTTTTTTTTTTGAGACTCGCATAGGAAATACATACAATAAGAAGAACATTAAAACTTTTAAGTTAAAAATAAGAAAATAGTGAAAACTATAAAAAAATATAAAAGAGGAAGACTCTCAGCAAAATGCTGAGATATTTAAAAAAAACACAACTACCGCAGTGTTGATATTACGATATGGCCCACTGTGATGCCACGGACACACTTACGCACATGACAAAGATAAAATTTGATGAAAACACATTCGAAGTCTCTAGTCGAACAGAAACTGTCCATATTACAGATGAAACGGATATCCGGTAACTAACCGGTATCCGGTCTATCCGGTGGCCTTAATACTATCCGGCCGAATACCGGATAACTAACTACTATTCGGCAAGTAATTATTAGCTTTATTTAGGTATCACTTAAGGAATATAATTAGTTTTAGTTGTAAATTTTTTATCACACAATAGTAAATGAATGTAATAGAAAGAAAATGAATTAATTAGTACTCATACTGCACTAAGGGCAAATTATGGTGAATAAATACTAATTTCTCTGCATTGAGAGGTAGCAAGTGGTTTCGCTTCTCTTCATAAATAAGGCCAGCTTCAGAAAAAAGTTTTCGCTATACACACTGCTGCAAAGTGCTGAAAGATAGATTTTGGCAAACTTTGGTAGATTTGAGTATTGTTTGGCATTAGCTGCCCACCAAGAATATGGGTCACGATTGCAATCAATTCGCACTGACCTGAGATAAAAATCTAGCTCACAGGTTATCGCGTTTCTGTCTTCACGTTGAACCTGGTCAGTATTGTTTTCATTTGCTACCTCATCAAAGCAATCCCAAAACGGGTCATGAGCTTTGCGAGATACAGCTGACTCTGTCTGAGGAGACAGAGTCAGCTGTATCTCATCTTCAACACCGGCTAAAAAGAGTAGAGGAGAGGTCCTCTACTCTTTTTAGCCGGTGTTGAAGATGAACTGCTACTTGAGGACTCATCACAAGACATTTTCAAAGTTTGTTTTTGTGGCTAAGTTCCGCCAGATATCCGGCGGCCGGTTATTCGGCTATTCGGCCACATGGTTGGCCGAATATCCGGTATCCGGTATGCGGCCAAACCGCTATCCGTTTCATCTCTAGTCCATATCCTGCTACTAACGTCACCTTTGACCCACTTTGATCTTAGATCGACCCTAGAACTTAGTTGACGTGTTAGCGTGACGTTGTACGTATTAGTTTCTTTGACCCGTTTTATCTTAGAGGAGGTGAACAGAATCTTGAACAATCGATCTATTCTGCAAAAAATTCAAACTCACTTCTCCGGCGTCTCACGGGGTTATTTTTACGTAATGGCTTTTTTTGTGGGTGGGAAATCATCAAAGACGTCTGCCGCTCTCTTGTGTCAGATTTTATTGACTAAAACTCACTCGTGTTCCTTCAGTTGCCCATATGCCAGGGCCATGGTAACTCTTTCGCACATATCTCGCGACCCTGGCAGTTACATAATGGTCCGGCTGGATCTATTGCAATTATTAAAAGGATAGCATAGTAACTAAAATGAAGGGCTTGTTTGTGGCTAAGTATCAGCATCAGCCGCACGGGTCGGTCCAACAGGTTAAGCTACGCTTGTCTAGGATGGTCCGTGGATGGGTGACCATCCATAGAATATTGAGACTCCTCCGTGCCTCAGAAACCCGTTGGTCCCGGCTGTTATTTGTATATCCTTGACAGTTGATACGGGTTCTCACAAGCCCGAAAGTCTGACAACCAGTCATACCAAGGGGCATCGTAAAAATAATGTGGGTAATGTGGGTGGTGTGTGTGTAATGTGGGTTACCCAGTAGCTGGGCTGTGGAGGTCAGATAGGCATACGCTCCATGTAAAATACTGTATTTAGCTGCACCCGGTTGGACTGGAAGCCGACCCCAACACAGTTGGGAAAAACCTAGGCTGACTGATTGTTTCAGTCCCATGTCATGGAGGGTTGAGCCGTTTGCTCTTTTATCTGTAATACCTAGTAATAAAAGCTTCTTTTTATCTCAGTCCACAGATTCCGACGATCCAGTAGAAACTGAACCTGTGGTGGATGAAGACGATGCATCATACGAGGCTTCCATAGACGACAGCTACACATCAGCCGCGTTCAGTATCGCCAGCAACATAGTCGAGGTGCCCGAGAATACCTGCGCTCCTGCCCAGACCTCTTCCTCCTCCAAGCGATTCTTGGATAAGGATGACAATAAACGACATTGTACTGAAGTTGATGATGAATATGATGCTATTGGTACGTATTTTGGATAGAGTTTTCTCAGCATCGTTCTCCTTTCCTTATCACATTTATTTGGGGTCGGCGCAATATGTTTTTTTCTTCCACACTTCTCTTTAGTCGTCATCTCAGTAGTCACCCCCTTTCTATCCATATTATGTGAACGTTGACTATGGAACTAATTTCTGTGTATATGAATAAGTTCTGTTGATTACGTTTTTGGGTTACTATTGTTTTAGGTCCGGGCACGGGTCCGTTCTGTCATGAAGTTCATTGAACCGAGTCAACTCAGTCCAATTAACTACTGAGTCAATTGATGTGAATAATTGTGGGTTAAATTATTTGAAAGTAGTGTTCGGTGCTATGGTGACCTAACACACCTTTTAGCTAGGGAGGTGGCGAGCATTTTGGTATATGATTTGCACACGTTTCACGTCGAGGTGGATTGCAGTTTAAATCATTATGAATTGATTTGGTCTTATCAATTAAGGTCCTATATCGCTGCGTTTTCGCGTTACAGCGGATTGAAGTTGCTTAAAAAAATCGGGGTATTAAATCATTTCCACATGTATGCCTCTGGAGTTCATGGTCACAATCATCTTGGAAACGAAGAAAATCGAAGAGGCAGACATTCAGGACTCTGCATTATCATGGGACGGAGTAGTAAAAATGTTAAAAAAAAAGCTCTACTAAGTCATTTGCACGCGGTTCTTATTGCGCCCATTCGATTCACTATGACTCTGTGGATTCGAAAAAACATGTGGCAGACACTTTGCTCACTGATTTTCAGCTGTATAACTGTTTGAAATTCACGGAATCAAGGGACAGCGGGTATTGCATGGGATTATTGTTATTCGTTATAGTTTTATTCTTTTAAGTTTGTTTAAAATTATCATCTAAACTCACGGTAACGATTAAACTTCTGGAGCTGAAATCTATGCAATCATATTTTTTCTCATTGCCAAGCAGAAACGAAATGCGCTTGGAACTCTAGTTAGAAAGTATTTTTTTTTTTTAAATTGCCTGCTTGAATGTAATCTGGGGGGGTAATACGGGGTAATACTGGGTAATACGGGGTAATGCCCTGGATTTAATAAAATCATATTTAAGCCAGAGATTGCAAATAACAGAAATAAATAAGCTGTCTTTTGTGACGAAAACTGAAGTCCATTATTTATCAAATCCGAGCGATGTTAAATATGGCGTCCCGCAGGGGAGCGTTTTGGGTCCCTTGCTGTTCCTTATTTATATAAACGATTTACCACGAGCCGTGAAAATTTCGTTAGTCCTTTTTGCTGATGATAGCACTGCTGTATTTTCTCCGACTGACATTAACACATTCGAAAATGACATAAACGATACTTTAAATGACATTATAAATTGGTTAACATGTAATAATCTCATAATTAATTTAGATAAGACAAAAATAGTTAGTTATTCCCAAAGAAAAACCCCTTTGATATTAAATATAAATTATCAAATGAAAACAATAGAGGAAACAGACACCATCAAATTCTTAGGACTATGGACTGACAAAAATATGTCATGGAAAACACAAATTGATACGGTGTGTAAAAAACTAAATAAATTTTCTTACGCTTTATACAGACTGTCTAGGATTGTAAACCAAGCAGCAGTACTAGTCGCCTATCATGCCTATGTAACGTCTACACTTAGATATGGACTAATTTATTGGGGGAATGCTACAGACAGGGAACTCGCTTTTAGGGCACAAAAGAAATGTCTTAGAGCTGTTTGTGGCATACGTGCCCCAGAGAGTTGTATGCCATATTTTAAAAAGCTAAAGATTTTGACCTTTCCTGCCCTCTACATCTATGAAGTCGCTACATTCGTGAAAACCAATGGGGAAAAGTTTAAAAACCTGCACTGCCGTCGACATGCCGACAAAATAGCAAATATTATGCCCTCAAAAACAGCCCTACTATCTAAAAGTTTCTTCGGAATGTCTCCACGAATTTATAATAAGCTTCCTAAACAAATAAGAGAAATCGAAAATATTAATATTTTTAAGAAAAAATTAAATGACTTCTTGGTAAATAGGCCATATTATACAGTCCATGAATTTTTGTCCGACAGATTCGTGATGAGCTAGCGCCAAACTGCTTTTATGTTTTGATGCAAAAATTTAACTTTAATTCCATTTAAATGTCTTGTTGAATTTACATATAGTACATAAACTTAGGTCTAAGATGACAATTTATTTTAAACTATTATAACTAGTGTATTGTAATTGTATTGTATGCCAAACATGGTAGAGCAGTGTAAACGCACACCAAAATATCAATAACAACTCTGTAACCACTGTCTCACAATAAAGAATTTTGAATTTTGAATTTTGAATTCTGAATAGGATTAGGATTTGGATAGGAACAGTCTTTAACTTTTTAAATCACGTTTTATTTATGTAAAATACGTATATAGATATACGCTCTATACATTTAGTTTCACAATACGGAAAAGGTCGGAACTGAGTTATACCGTTCTCACTCATATTCCCAAAGAAAAGAGAGACACCATGAAAGGATCTATGGGGATATTTTCTACCTGCTTGGTTTGGCGCGAGCGTCGGTTGAAAAAAGTAAATCAAATGGTCTGCCTTTGGAATATCAGAAGCCTGTACGTCTGCCTCATCGATTTTCTTGGTTTTCATAAGTAATTCAAACATCCGTCCAAGAGGCAGACGTGTGCGCATAATATAGCATACCTTCTTTTTTTTACATTTTTGGAGCACTGTCAATAGACAACGCAGAGGCAACATATTGGCAGACTATTTTTCCGTGGTTTTTCTCATTGTTTTTAATCGAACAATTCAAATCTGCCAAGTGTGCACTTCATATACAGATTTTTAAATCATAAAAATAAATAAAAAAATTGAATACTACAAAAGTCAGAGCCCTGTATGTCTGCCTTTTCGATTCTTTGTGTTTTCAGGATGACTGTGATCATCAGCTCCAGCGGCAGACGTGTGCGCATAATATAGCACACCTTTTTTTTTTAAGCATTTTTGAAACGCTGTAAATTTACAACGCAGCGTCACTATGGTGGCAGACGAGGTTCTTGATGTTTCTTAGGGTATAATTATCACTATTAATAACGTCTGCCTTGTGTGCTGATCATATCGAAATTTTGCTCGCCAGCTCCCTAACTATTTCTCGTGTTGAAGGGATAACACACATTTTTCCTATTGATAGGCTGGTTTATATGTTAAAAGTTGAAGTCTCGAATAAAAATAGAAATAGCTTTATTGAATCTCTGTAATAATTAGTTTGTAATTAATTGTTACAGTGATTTTGAAATGGTAAAATGGTAAGCTATTGTATTACTAACTCATTGGTAAAAATGTATGTTTAAATGGTAATGGTTAAGGTTTTGAGCACGAGATGTCCCTAATGAGATCTAAATGCGAACTGGACCATATTTTGGTGGACGAGCAAATGTGCATACTTGTCTTCGATGTATTTATGCATCTTCGCTGAGTGAGAGAACATGCGATTTCAAAACAAATTGCAGCAATGTACTTACAGTTTTTTTTTTAACCAGTGCGCAAATTTTTTGGTGGTTCAGTATCAGTAATAGAACACATTTCAACTATTTTATACATACTTTTTTTTTAATTTTTATCCGACCTTAAATCAGTAAACTGTGGACACCCTACATATTTCGTTACATGATATCGACAATAGGAATAGGTTAGTAACCGCGCCGGCGTAGGTACTTCGAACTTCTTGAAATTTTGACCGATTGAACTTGTAGCTACGCTCGGTCGATCACCTTTGCCGCCTTACCATAAAAACCAGTTTCAAAATAAATACCTTTCGTTAACTATAACTTAATTTTTTTGTGTACTAAGATATATCAAAATAAAAATTGTATGGTTATTATAACTCGTTTAAGTTTAATTTGTTAAAATTTGCGCACTGGTTAAAAACTTATCCTGTATATACCTTGTATTTACAAGGCAGATGTGACTGGACACGCCGGAAGGGGACGCCCTAATAGAACATATAGAGACCTTAATGGTGATGTTCTTCAGAAGAGTCAGGTGCGTAGTACTGGTAACCGGCATGCGTGTATAACCAGAT
Source organism: Aporophyla lueneburgensis (assembly GCA_932294355.1). Lineage (NCBI taxonomy): Eukaryota > Metazoa > Arthropoda > Insecta > Lepidoptera > Noctuidae > Aporophyla > Aporophyla lueneburgensis. The sequence continues at coordinate 8,098,223 of OW028748.1, read as the reverse complement.
GTAAGAACTTACACGAGGCAGGAGTATGTAACGATTGTTGCAGGTAGCGTGCTGTCGTTTATGCCTACCCCCAAGGTAAAAAGGCTATGGTTAATGTAGGTATACACCTAGTTGAAAAGCATCACAAACATCTGTTAACCATAAAATTAGAATAATGGCACCATTTACACGTAGATAAATTCTCTTCCGTTTTGTGGCGAGAACGTGCATAACCGATAACCGTTTGGTTATTATTGCATTCATGGGCTTATCTGCAGGATGAGAACCTAACCGAGCCTTCATTAGACCTATTTCTCACAGCTATTCGGATATTTCAACCGGATAATTTAAGTTACCTCACAATATTTTCTAAGGACTCACTTTTTGACGTATTTTTTCATTGATATCAAGCACCCAATGCTTTTTTTTCTGTTATTTTCAACTTTATAGTTTGGTTTTCTGTGAAAGCGTGTTTTTTAAAATATTATTTATTTTCTATTTTTTAGTTCAGCTACCTACAAAACCGGGTCTTTTCTTTTTTTTTTTGCTATCCTGGTGATCCTGGCCAAATGAAATTATTGTAATGTCATCGGTTCTTGATAAGCGTGCAAAGTTTCAAATTAATCCGACGTTTTGTTGGGGGTGAAAATCAAGTTCAAATATTTCGTACGTAGACACATAACAAGCTAATAAAACCGTATCAAATCATGATCACCATGTCAGATTATTGTTTTTTTGTCTTCCAGGTGTAAACGTGGCAGCAAAACTGCGCAACCTTCCCGGAACCACGCGGATCCTGGCTGAGAAGCTGATCAATGATGTGCTATACCAAGCTCAGACCAACGGACTGACAAATGCTACTTATCTCACCACACCCGATCCCTTCAAATAGAGTCAATGGTTGAATGATCAGACCGTTGAAAGCATCATCACCTGCTTACCCTTTTCCCAACTGCATCTGGTTAGACTGGAATCGGCTTCCAGTCTAACCAGATGCAGATTAATACTACTATACTTATTTGTTTGAAACTGTTAAAATGAAAAAGAAAAACCAAGGAAAATAAGCACAGAACTGAAACAAGTCAAAATGACAGTAACATAACCAGAATATCCCTGCCGCTTGAATAATGTGTGTTGGCTCTGATGTCTCATCTGAATCTCAATGGGCACTACATCAGAAATTATCTAATTTGCATTTAAACATCTAAATGAACGTTGTAACGTATCTTTCAAGCATTTTTGTGTATTATTTTAGTTGTAACTATCTAATAAAAAAGTTAAGAAGAGATTATTCTTATTTTTAATAACCTAATTTACATAACATAACATCACGCCTTGTTTTCCCAAAGAGTAGAGCAGAGGTGTACCTATGGTACACCCACCCAACTTGTTCCCATGTAATAGGGAGCGAGCCTATTGCCATTAACCGGACACAGATTCAAACTCCAGCTGATACTGAGAAATTCCAGATAGAAAACCCAATAACACGTTGCCCGACCTGGGAATTGAACCCCACACGAACGACCACATGCTCCGCAGCAGCGTTTGCGACCAACTAGACCAACGACGCAGTCAACCTATACTTCACATTTACTAACTGGTGGTCTCGATATATCATTAGGTTTTTCATTACAGTGGACCCCCGGCAATCCGACAAACGTTTTGCAGGGCAGTATCGGACTACCGAATTTGTATAGTCCGGATTTTTTACAAAAGAGTACCTTGTAATTCGACAAATTACAGATCCATTTCCCGTTCAGTCATGCTTTATCCACATAAGCGAAGACTGTCAAACAAATATTCAATAATAATAGACATGTCGGATTACAGGGGGTGTCGGATTAGACACGGGCCGGATTACCGGGGGTCCACTGTATACTACGATATCTGCGTGTTTTATCATCATACTACGATCACCAACACGCCTGCCAAGCGTGGCAATTATGTCAAACCCCCCAAAAATTGTACCGCTCAAATTAGCTGTGCATAGCGGAGGCCTATGTCCAGCAGTGGACGTCTTTCGGCTGAAATGATGATGATGAGGATATTTTGCAAATTCCGTCACTTCCCTACTCAAATAAAAAAAAATAACGAAACTATTTACATTCCACACCTCACACTTACTAACATATCAAAACAGACCGCCATCTTAAATATGAACACAGTGGGAAAATAAAGAGGAAACGTGGGCAAAATTGGTGCATCTTAGCTCCCCCGCTATAGTGTGTGTAAATTCTTTTCCAGAAATTGCTAACGTGATACGAATCCTGAATGTACAAGGATTTTTGCGGATATTCCCTGGTAAAGGATCTTGTAGTGCCGCCCTATTTGTCAATGGGTTCGATCTATCATAAATAAGTTGTTATTGAGCTGTCTATAGCACGGAAATATTGCCTGTTCAGCCAAGTCAGGTTTTGTTTTAATATGAGGAGATATAACTAAGATATTAGGTTGAAAATGGAAAAAAAATACTGTTTATAAACTGGCTAAATGCGATTCAGACTCACACACAAAGAGTTCCAAACCAAAATACAATATTGAAACGTTTTTTGTATGGAGGCTCCCCTAAATCTTATTTAGGGGAGCCGACGAAAAAAAAAGGAGGAGGTTATCAATTCGACGCGTATATTTTTTTTTTTTTTATGTATGACCACGCATAACTTTGTACATGGTAGGACGATTGTGATAATTCTTTTTTTATTGGAAAGAGTATACTCCCAAGGTGGTCCCATATAAATTTGGAAAACAAAATCGAACCCTAAGGGTCGGAAAACAGGGGATGATTGATTGTTCACTCACTGATTGTACTGTATAACCACGCATAACTTTATACAGAGTAGTCCGATTTTGATAATTCTTTTTTTATTGGATGGGGTAAACCTTGCCAAGTATTATTAGTACAGACGCCAACACATCAAGTTACTACAATCTGTCAGATTTCTTTGATAGATTTTCGACTTTATTTCTAGAGCATTAGGTTCAAGGTTCATTGGGAAAAATTGACAGTTTCGGGTAGCTTGACCTGGTGGCGTCTGTACATACAAGCCACAAAAAAAAAAAACTTTTTAACCAAAAATTAAACCGCCGAAAAAACTGAAAAGCATAAAATAATAAACCTTAAAATTTTGAGCGGTTTAATTTTTTGTTAAAAAGTTTTTACTATGCACTGTTATAGCGGCTGGCATACACACTATGAAAATGTTGAAGTTTTACTTATTACGGTTCAGGAGATACAGGCCATTGAAAAAAAAACGCGTTTCTTGGATGGGCCCATTCAATCTATGTATTGTGGTTATAGCGGTAACAGAAATACACATTCTACGTTTGTAGGAAAAAACATTTGCAACATTTTAAGATAGAATTTCCAATCTGCAAAAATGCTCACGAACTTTCATATAACATTTCATACATTTTTAACCCTTTTGGGGGCGACTAATCCTATTTAAATTAAAGCAAATGTAGTTTTCAGATAATCAATTAATAAAAAAATAAAAAGACCTAAACATTCGTAGGCAGTTATGAAACGTCAGAAGCACGATTCCAATTGGTCATTTACTATGGAGAAGAACCGAAACGAAACGCCACGGTTATTCTTTTAAAAATAAAAGGCTTTTTAATGATTCAAACTAGTGGTCGCTCAGTGATCGAAATTCAACTATAATTCAGTCAAACGTAATGATTGTTTGTATGAAATATGGCACAGTTTTCATACCTTATTTAACCCGTTTCGGGGGCGACTAATGCTGTGTATTTAAAGTGGTTAGATCAATTCAATTCTCATTTGCAAATGTAGTCGTTCAGATAATCAATGAATAAAAAAATAAAAAAGACCTAAACATACACAGGCAGTTATGAAACGTCAGAAGCACGATTCTAAATAGTCGTTTCCTATGAAGAACAACCGACTAGGAACTCCACGGTTACTCTTTTTAAAATAACTGACTTTTATAATGATTTAAACAAGTGGTCAAAATTCGACTATAATTCATACAAACGTAATGATTTTTAGTTGTAATCCTGTAGTTAAAGTATATTTATAGAGGAGTCTTTATAGACTCATCTATTAATAATATTAATAGTGGTATATTTACATATACTTTAACTGTGTCAAATTTCATACTCCTCCGTCCGCGTAATTTTGGTAAAAAGGGACACAAAGTTGACGTATTAATATGTAGATTACAATGGACACTGCAACTTTACACATAATTACTCGTCAAACTAAACTAGAGCCACCTGCATAGTCTTTAAACAAAGCAAAAGGAAAAGAGGAGTACAAGTAAATAGAAAGCAAACACGAATTTACCACCCTGTTAACAGTAAAAGACCTATGTAAACATTGGATGGTGGAGCGAGCACGGACCGTGCGGTTGGACCAGGCCAAATGTTTGTAATACCTAACTGTTTGTTTCTAGTCTAGATGTCTGTGTTAGGTTTTGTTGCGTTATTTTAACAAGTCTCCTGGGGCTTTACTAAGGCTAACAGTACTCTAAGGCAAGTCACGAATACACAGTTTTATTTTACTTATCCTATTTGTATGCCTACCTACCTTGATATACTCCACTAAATTATACATACACTAGCTTTTGCCGCGACTTCGTCCGCGTCAAATTTTGGTCTCCTGACCCTTGTCTCTTGGCACTTGGCACTGTTGTCGCTAGTTCCCATAATGGCTAATAATACCAGGCATCAGGTAGTTTTATTTTATTTGAAATGTCGCGTTGTTTTAATCCTAAACACTCGGAAAGTGGAGAACACCATTTCCTGAAAGACCCTTAAATAAGGAGATTTAGAGAGTTTAAAAAAAATCATAGTTCGGGCTTTTACTAGAAACATTTTAAAGAAGGGGATTACAAGGAAATATTGAAGGTTTAAAATTCTGACACTTTCACTTGGAAATAACGAAATATTAAAAAAGCAAACTTAACGCATGAATGAAAACTAATGGAATGAATGAACGAAATGTCAAATTTATTGTAGGCCGTAGAGACCTAGAACGAACTCATGAATGAACATAAAATGAAGAGAATAAGAAGTCAAATATTTTGAAAGCCATGGCTTTCAATACATATACATAGCTATGATCACGCCATATACAATTAGTTATGCCCGACTTTTTCCAATCGTTTGTATAAACTGGGTAGATGTCTATCAGGTATCCATACTCAATGTCAAGAATATAAACATCATCCTAGTCCCATGTTCCTTAGGTCAAAAGTCACCTATAAACATTCTTACCTTGGTGAAGCTATCGCATGATACGGTACATCTCTCCCTCGTCCTATAAGTTCGTTGGCGCCCTCGACGATGCCCCAGGGCGCTATACCGATGCTGACCACTCTGCCTGCTCGCTGTGACCGCTCCAGCTGTAATGCGTCTCCTACTTGACGGGTGACACCTGTGGAAGAAATATTCATTAGAAAAGGGCATGGAATTAGTAGGTACTACAAGGTTATTATAGAACTAACGATGTCAACTTGTTATATTTTTAGTGACATTTCACAAATCAAGAGATTAAATGTTAACCAACAGGAGAGTAGTGGTGGCCCAGTGGTAACGGCTGCGACTTACGAGTTGTAGGTCCTGGTTTCGAACCCTGACAGGCACTATACTTTGTGTAAACTATTTCATCAGTTTTGCTCTTAAAACGGCAAAGGAAAACATTGTGAGGAAACAGGCATGTCCTAGAACCAAAATTTCGAAGACATGTGACAACTACAAGCCCGCACTGGGCCTGCGTGGTGGATTACGGCCCACTCCCTCTCACCAAGAGGAGGCCTGTGTCCAGCAGTGGGAACAATATTGAATGTTTGCGCATGACGAGTCTGTTTTACAATACGTCATTGAATATGGCAATACATTTCTACTTCAATATGTGGGTTAATTTGCAAGGCAACCCAAAAATACCCACATATCTATACTTATATAATATTATAAAGCTGAAGAGTTTGTTTGTTTGTATGTTTGTTTGTTTGTTTGATTGAACGCTCTAATCTCAGGAACTACTGGTCCGAATTGAAAAATTCTTTTTGTGTTAGGTAGCCTATTTATCGAGAAAGGCTATAGGTTATATAACATCACGCTAAAACCAAGAGGAGCGGAGCAGTAATGAAAAATGTTGCAAAAACGGGGAATATCGCACGACAAGAAATTTAACGCGGACGAAGTCGCGGGCAGAAGCTAGTGATAGAATAAAAGCAATAACTTTACCCAAATAATTAAACAAAAAAATTAAACCGCCGAAAAAACTGAAAAGCATAAAATAATAAACCTTAAAATTATGAGTCGGCGCTTTGAGTGATCTTTGTTCATTGATTTTTCAGCGGCGACTCAAAATTTTAAGGTTTATTATTTTATGCTTTTCAGTTTTTTCGGCGGTTTAATTTTTTGTTAAAAGGTTTTTATTTTATAATTTCTTGTGACTTTAATGTACTAATAATACTTGGCAAGGTATACCCTATCCAACAAAAAAAAGAATTATCAAAATCGGACTACTCTGTATAAAGTTATGCGTGGTTATACATTACCATCAGTGAGTGAACAATCAATCATCCCCTGGTTTCCGACCCTTAGGGTTCGATTTTGTTTTCCAAATTTATATGGGACCACCTTGGGAGTATACCCTTTCCAATAGAAGAAGAATTGTCACAATCGGACAACTATGTAAAAAGTAATGCGTGGGTGGTCAAACATAAAAAAAAAATATATATATGCGTCGAATTGAGAACCTCCTCCGTTTTTTTTCGTCGGTTGAAAATAGACATTGTTTTCATACAATATTGCACCAAAAACATGAAAAGTTCTAGACAAGTTATAAAATAGTTTTGTTTTATCTGTCGAGTCTAACAATGCGAATGGAATACTACGAGCTTCGAATCAGTTTTGTTTTGGTGAAATATTAAAATATTAAGGAGAACTTTTGAACAAACGTTGTTACCTTTTTTAAACGACAGCTCAGCAGGTTATTTCTAGGATGTTTTTTTTTTTTAGATTAAAATATTAATAAGTTACCGGCGTGAGTGTATGACCAGATGTATGAACTTAAACGAGGCAAAAGGAGTAGGTATGTAAGGATCGTAGCAGGTGGTGTTCTGTAGTTTCTGCCTACCCCCATGGGAAAAAGGCGTAATTGTATGTATGTAAAATATTATTTCATTCAGATTTTATACGCCCACATTCCCACGGACGAAATAAAACCGCGACGGGATTTCTGCGGGCACTGAATCTTCAACGCACTCTTGCTAGGGTCGCAAGATTTATTCGTATGTTACCGTGACCCTGGCATATGGGCAACTGAAGGAACACGGGTGGGTTTTAGTCAGTAAAAGTCTGACACGCCCTCCCACTCCACCAAGAGCGGGATACGTCATTTGATGATTTCCCACGCACAACAAAAAAGGATCTTCAACGCACTACTTAGCGCCGAGAGTTGAAAAAAAAAACCCGTCGTGATTTTATTATGTCCGTGGGTAGGTGGGCTAACTGTATTCCCTTCAGACCGTATTTCAGCCATGGCCACCAATCTCAGCTGGGACGAGCCATCGTGCATCGGCGCGTAGATATTATAGTGTACAAATGTGTACGCAGACGCAAGGGCACTCTCTCTTCCCTCACTCTCATAGTCCAATTGGGAGCTTACTCTTCAACCTAATTTTAATTCCAATCTAACGGCCGATCTCGATTCCACTTAGTTCTCCAAAATGGACACCCAATTTAAACACATTTTGGTGCTAGCGTCGAACTCAAGAATACGAAACGTCAAAATTCCAATGTATTGACATTCGAACGGAATTAAAATCAAGACTAAGCACCCTGGACGGCACGCAATCCGACACGACCGGAGAGAGATCAGGCGCAGGACCAAAGGCTCAACGTGCATTCCGAGGCACAGGAGTATCACTAACTTCCAAACTCCAGGATGTTACTAAAAAATTCCATACCCAAAAAATCCAATAACACCGCCCAACCCGCGGGTTAATTGCGATGACAATTGAACAACATTCATTGCGTTATTTACGTTACTAAGCATTCACACTTTTCTAACATATGAATCAATGGATCAGCCATATCCTTCAGAATGATTCGAATTGTGATTGATAGTGTGTTATGCACTTTGGCAGCTGGGAGTTGAATCCAGGAACCCACGCTCAGCAGTCGCCCTTGCAACCACGAGACCACCTCAGGGCACTTAGGTACGATCTTAACTACATTACAGGTAACTAAACCTATTCTATTAATAATAATTCCATTAGCTAGAATTTGGACATCTAACAATACACGAACTAAATTAAGCTTCACACGTCGTAGGAGCCAACGTGCACACCTATGTAGGCAGCTAATATTATTAAAATGCTTCTACAACTAATGAAATTTAACGATGGCGCTAAATTCCTAACTCGCCTGCACTAAGAGCTAATGAAACTTTTGGGGGTGAAGAAAACTAGTACTTTGTCATTGTGCACGTAGACATGCTATCTAGAACTTTATTCATATAGTAGCTTCTGCCCGCGACTTCGTCCGCGTCAAATTTTTGCTCTCCTGACCCTTCCCGTCGCATCGAACTGCCTGCCGGCTTTCGTCGATTATTCGTTGCTGTTCCGCTCCTTTTAATCTTAGCGTGATGTTATATAGCCTGATAGCCTTTCTCAATAAATAGGCTACCCAACACAAAAAGTATTATTCAATTCGGAACAGTAGTTCCTGAGATTACCGCGTTCAACCAAACAAACAAACTCTTCAGCTTTACAATATTAAGTATAGTTATAGATGTATTTAATTAATGAAAACACGAACAAAATGTGTTTTTACCCGTGGGGTAATTGCGTACTAGCAGTAGGAATGGCTTTCATTATGACAGTTTTACAACATTCATTTCGTTGGACAGAGAAATTTTTCGAAGCAATTGAATAGGTATCCTTCATTATGATTTAGATCGATAGTGTGAGCAATTAGGGTGTTCTACGTCACTGCATCATCTGCCTAAACTTTTCGCAACTATTTTGGGGTCGACTTCCAGACTACCCAGATGCAGCTAAACCCAAGTAACAACTTCATGCATGTGAATGTATATTTCCTTCATTTCATTCTAAGCTATTTAAATCTTTATGGGGTATTAAGGACTTATCCAACACCCAGAGCGAGTGCAGAACGTCCGACCAGAATATGCCCCACTTGCTGGAGTGTCCCAAGTGCCCGTTCACCTGCGCCTCAGGTGATCTTAGAAATGTCACTGATGCCGCAATAAGCCTGGCCACCTAGTGGGTTCATATGATATGGAAGTAAGATGAAAGTAAGTGTACCAGTGCCATCGACACGAAAAAAAAATAAATTAAAATCTATTAATAAATAGCTTTGAATAAATGGCAAACAGTACCCTAAAGAACAAAGCTTTAATACGCAAAACGAAAAACTTTACAAATATGTTAATTGTAGTGTTAACGTCACGTGTGATGCCGGACGTTAAGAATAGCATCGCCCCATTTCTTCCCATGGGTGTAGTAAAAGGTGACTGAGGGATTTACTAGAGAATGGGCAGTAGCGGTTTCTATGCATTTTTAAAACCTTAGGTACTGTGGTCGCCAACCCGCCTGCCAAGCGTGGCGATTATGGCAACCCAAATTTCGGCCTCTGTCCCACCACGTCGCGTCTCATCGCTCGCTCGCGCTATAACTTCGTTTACATTAAGCATTCTTTATTTTTTATAGTTTATTATCACCCTCAAAATTGGGCTATGAAATGCAAAAAGGCTTTATTAAATACGATAAATAGGGAGTTTCAGAAATTAGCTCGTTCAAATCGACAAACAAACTCTTCAAAAACACAAAACTTTATTATAAGAGTACATAACATAATAATCAGCCCATATCGTTCCCACTGCTGGGACAGAGGCCTCCTCTTGGTAAGAGAGAGTGAACCATGATCCACTACGCGTGCCCAGTGCGGGTTTGTGGATGTCACATGTCTTCGAATTTTTGGTTCTAAGAATTAGGTTTCTCACGATGTCTCCTGTCACTGTTTTTAGTCAGAGCATTAGTTATTAGTATGTAGATTAGATATAACTAGTTACCTGTGTTAGTGCCTCCTGTAAAAATCCACGCTCCAGTAGTCTTCGCGGCTTTCAACAGTCCTTTTCTTAGAACCTTCTTGAGCTTCGGCTGCAGGTCGAAGTTAGCCTTGCCTCCTTGGATGGTGATGAGGAGCTTCGGTCGGTCGAGGGCCCATTCTCTTGTCAGCAGCTGGACTATTAGTTCGGGTCGAGTGTCGTGGGAGAGACGGACATACTGGGAAAAGAAATAGTAGATTTAAGGTTAGGGTTTCTGGTACATTTTATTAAGATCCAACTCGTCCCTCGCTGCCCTCCACCAGCGATGCCCTAAGCCGAGGTCTGAAGTAGTAGTCACTATGTTTTAAGTTTTTAAAGCCCTGGCTGGAGGCCTCAATTAATTATGGTAGCCACAGGCAAGTTCGGTTAAGCCGCCCACTTAATAAGTTCTCCAAACTTCATAAGTTGATGTGCTAGAGGTAATTCCCAAAAAAAAAAAACTAGTATCATTTTAGTTGTTATTCATGACCATACACCGACTGCGACCGACCACGTGTGGCCGTCCGTCACCGATGTCAGCTGAATGCTGTCTGGGCACGGTCTCGCTCCCAAGCTTCCCACTACCACCAGGTGCGACGGCGGCAACCTACGTTTTGGCAACCGGTGACGTGTCTGTCATCCGTCTGACGTCACTGCATGCTGTCGGTAGCACGTGACGTTATAAAGAGGGCACAAGGATCTTGTATATGGCTTAAATGACAATGACATGGGGGTGCTGTTTGTGTACGTCTGTTGACGGAAATGTATTAAAAATCCGGCCAAGAGCGTGTCGGACCACGCACAATGAAGGGTTCCATAGTTGGAATGAATTAATTAATTAATTTTATCTCACGAATAAACTTAACATTGTAATTGAAAAACATGTTCTCCCATGCACTCCAACTGCAAACGTAAATTTGTTTGCTCAATGTTGAGAAATGTTATTTTACGTATAATACCTACTTTTTGTAGGTTTTCCTTTGCGGCTTTTTGGGCAACATCAGTAATTTGTGTTTTGGAGCGCAGTGTAGTATTGCGAATATGGTCGGTTAATTTGACGCCTAGAATACTGTGCTCCATTGCACGTATGCAAACCTTCACCACTTCTTCTTCCCAGCTAAAAGCACTAGGAAGTGGTGAAGTGCGGGCGTTTTGGGGACTGCCTTATGTCATTTTGACGTTCGAAAAGTGCGGATCCTCAACTTAATTTGAATAATGACTTTTGATTTTAATCTTGAGTTTGGTCATTTGAATGTTTCTCTAAGACTCAAGTCTGGGATCCATGTGTCAAATTGGGAAGAATACATATGACTATATTTTTTCACTTGGATGATAAAGGACGGGAGAGTAACCATGGCACCCTATTATTTAAACCCTATCCGTGTTTGATTCCCACCTGAGCTTTAGTTGGATGCGGTCCGCCCTGGAACTCCACAGTTCCGTAGGCGTCGGTCGGAGCTGACTGCGTATGCCGTGCTGGTACCCATGCTTCTCCAGCGTTGGCAGTTTGAGCGTTGGAGCCATGAGCTGTCTTGCTAAGTCCGCACCAGCATCTGAAAAAGAAGGAGTTTTAAATTTCATGTACTGCATTATAATTAACTGGATTTTTGACGTTCTTTACTTGATTCAATCCTACATCTATATATATAAAAATGAATCCCTATTTCCCTTGGTCACGCCATCACGCTTGAACGGCTGGACCGATTTAAGTTTTTTTTCTTTTGTTGTGTTTGTTATTGTCAGGAGAAGGTTCTTATGAAAGAAAAAAAATAAAAAATTGCGCGGAAAATTAAAAAAATTAAGAACACTTATTTAAGAATACTTGGACAAATATTTTTGAATTTGATTAAATTCTTGAAGAAGGCTATAAGCTAATAAACATCACGCTAGGGCCGTTAGGAAAATATAAAGTAAGAAAGAACGCTAAGCTAAGAGATAGCGCGGGAAGACAATGGGATGCGATTAGGCGGGTCGGGGGAACAAAAAATTTCACGCGGGCGAAGTCGCGGGCAGTAGCTAGTATACAATATTTTAAATGTTAAAGTTTGTTTGGATTGATCCCACAAAACGGCCGAACTAATTTTGATGAAATTTTTTACAAAGATAGTTAAAAACCTGGTTCAACCCATAGGATACGTTTTTATCCAGGTAGTACGTTCCCGTGGGATACTTTCCGACCTCCACTTGAATATAAACGATTGCCTCCTACATATAACCCGATCGTTTTCGGTTTTTGCACCCAGGTCAATGGACTTTAAGCGTCCCGTACACACGTACCTATATAGTTACAAACTTCGGACTTCGGTCAAATTTAATCAGTACTTCGTCGAAGTAACTTCGCGTGTAGTGTAGTGCAAGTTTAAAATTTGCCAATGACACTCAGTAAAAATTAACACTCTAATTCAAATTCCAACATGCTCTCATGACCTTTGATTGTTTCACTTGCACAATTGGAGGTCAACTTTATTATTTATGAACAAACATCGCATAAAAGGCCTTTTCGAAAAATGCAGCGTACTGTTACAACTGACTGGTATTACAAAATATGGCAGTGCTGTGATGCGGTTACACCGAATATTATACGTAATTGGTATCATTGAATGAAACTCCAACTCCAGTCCCTACGATATAGAAATGGCTAAGGTAAGTAGAAATAACGCTAGTATCTATACTATAACATTATAAAGTTTAAGAGTTTGTTTGTTAGGTTGAACGCGGTAATCTCAGGAACTACTGGTCCGGATTGAAAAAATCAATATAACATCACGCTACAAACGGAGCGGAGCAGCAACGAAAAACGGACAAAAACTGCAGGCTATTCGATGCGACGGGAAGGGTCAGGGGAGCAAAAATTTGACGCGGACGAAGTCGCGGGCAGAAGCTTATAAACTTGGAAATGGCAATGTCTACATGAGTTGCATGTCATGTGTGTTCTTACCCTTAGATTAAAATACAACTTCTTGAATACAAAAATCTAACCAAAAAGGTTTGATATTCAAACTTTCCATCTGTCATAAAAACATTATTCATTCTGACAAACATGAAAAGAATAAAGTAATAAAAACAAGTGACGATTTGGCTATGACTTTTTGACAGGCAAACTTTATAACATTTTTCTATGTGAGGTTTATATTTTAAAATACAAAATTACCAGTTTTTTCTGGAAGCTACTGGCAATGGAAGATGAAACTACGAAGGAAGAGAACCAGCCTTCCACAAGTAAAAAAGATAGCCAGAGGACGAATTCTGGAAATGACTTATATAATGAAAGGGAACGCGATGATGTGTCGAACAGTGAAACATCAGTATCTGCCTCGTACTCCGCGAGGAGTCGGGTGGACATAGTGGACGCCCGACCAGAACCTCCCAAACCCGCTCTCGGCAAAAGGGAACCCAAGGTCGCTGAAAGGAAAAAGAAAGCCAGAAGAGGAGGTGGACGTGTAGAAAAGAGACGACGGTCATATAATCGACGTCAGGTAAGAAGAGCCCCCATGCGGAGGAAGCCAGTCGTGCGTCATCCCAGATTGGACGAGAGAAGAATCCGCGAACAGCATTCAATGTCAACAATATTCACCAGGCTGTCTTCCCGGAGCGGCTCCAAAACACCTGGTTGCGTTCACTGTGGACACCGCTGCTGCCGCAGAAGGTAGACAAATTTGTGATTTGAAATGTATAGTGGATTTTTGAATGATTTTAAATAAATCTTTTTATTTTTATATACTTGGTTTAATTTAAACTCCCTGAGTTAGAGCGAAGCGATTTGTCATCAGATACGAATACGAAGTCATCAGATACGAGTATACAAGGAGAAGATGCACGTGCAGAAGATATAGAAACAGAAAAATTCCCAAAAAGAAGATTGTGAGGGCTAAAAATTTGAAGAAAAAGCCGGTGATAAAAATTTTCAGGCGCCGATTTCCAGGTCAGGATACTAAAGATAATATGACTAAGAAGGGCCTGTAAAGTTACAAATGTCCAGAACGAGCCTATACAAGCCTGTTACAGAGCAAATCTGACCGTCTGCCAAAACATGGTGTTAAACCCTGTTTGAGCTAGTGCCTATTAGCATCGTGTTTGATGGTTCTTTGTTCTCAATGCATTACATGGCGCCAAAAGGTATCCATTTGTGAAAATGGCAGCTGAAACAAAGTAAATGATATAGCTCACGTGTTATGGCTGAGAAAAGCCATAATGTGTGGCTTACTGACGCATTGTGCATCAAATGGATTAATGGGGACATTGATCTGTGTGAAAGGCACATTACTTACTTACACGGACATATATAGGAGATATAAGATAGGGTCATAGATAATAGGGTCAGGCGTCTTCACAAATATTGTTTCAAAGAGAGGAATAAAATGTCTGATTTGTAATAAAAAAGGAAAGTGGCTGTTACAAAGCAGTTAAATTATGTTACAGCTTTTGAATGTTTGGCCAACAAATGAAGGTCACCTATTAAAGCTATTTTGGTAATATTTACAGCTTTTTCAAAGCAGATACAGACCGGTTCTCGTAGCCATATGCTGTCGCCTCTGTTTATAAACACGAACGCAATGCCAGAAGCGGAGGTTATATTGCCAGGGCAATCGTATTGTGAGGTAAGCATTATTCTACGCAATAAGAGGCTTAAACTAGTCCCGTGATTTTTCTTACATTATCATCATTTCAGCGAGTTCGGGTTCAATGAGTATAGCAGTTGCGCTACGTGAATTCAATTTCCAAGGCAAATTCATATTAGTTGTGCCCATTACGAACTCCTCAGCTGTCGTCTGGATATATGCCCAGTGGGAATGCATGGCATGGCAGCACGGGAGAGGCCTATGTCCAGCAGTGGACTGCTGTAGTCTGAGTCGATTGAAGGTAGGATTATAGCAAAATATGGGCCATACCCTTTCTTCTAGTACGATTTGCGAATACAATACTGACTTAGCAAGTATTCTGACTGTGTCATAACTATTCACATGTGGATGTGATTACATCTATGTAGATTGTATTCTTTGAAACCTTAGGCTGAAGTGACAGCATGCTGACATTTTGCCAGCTATGTTAAAGTTTCTCGAGACTTCTCTCATTACTCGGGAACAACTCCAGACTCCAGGCTGATTCCTTCTGAAAAAATCCTAATTACATGAATCACACTCGCTTTAATTATACAGTGATATACGAAACTAGCTTCTGCCCGCGACTTCGTCCGCGTCAAATTTTTGCTCCCCTCACCCTTCCCGTCGCATCAAATGAGGATCAGCGACGATTTTAGTTAAATATGTAGAATTACAGTCATACCTAAACCAATTATTTCAGTGAAAGAATTATTAAAATTGGACCAAAAATGACGAAGTTAGAGCGGTTTTAATTTTGCACTTTCAAAAACGCCCGCCAATACGCACAATTCGTTGATGACGTCATTTTCCACGTTCGCGTCCGCGGCACCGCCGCGCACGTTCTTTCTGCCTTTAGTTACGTGACTCGCAGAACATTTAAACGAATAATGTCTTCTTAAAATATTGTATCGTGCCACGATGCGAAAATACAAGTGTTTCTACACCGGACAAATTGTTATTTTGTGTCCCAAAATACCCAAAAAATAGAAAGAAGTGGTGTACTTTCATGAGTAGCGACGCCCCATGTCCCCTTAACTAAAAGTACTTTATACTGCATTTCAAAAATTTTACCTATAATAATTTATTTTAACTAAATCTATTTTTAATCGCGATAAAAAAGGTGTGGATTAAAACTAGTAGTTATGAACTAAAATTCACACCAACGAACGCCTCGCCTTCACGTGCTTTAAACAGTACTGTATTTTTGTTTTCCTTTTCTTTTGCTTATATCTCGAAAATGGCGTTTCCTATCGCAAAAATAATGAAATTTTCGACCCCCTTTGTAACCCCCTCACATATAAATTTCAACACCTGGGTAATATTTTTTTTATTTTTCGAAGAAAATGTGAAAAATTCCATATAAAACACGTCCATTGCGCGCGCCTTGGTCTCTCAAAAAATTCATTGCGTAGCACACCCAAGTAAAAGCAGAAGAGTTGTACGTTTAGTGTTGCATAGCCCATTTATCGAGGAAGGCTATAGACTATATATTATATAAGGTCACGCAAAGACCCTTAGGAGCCGAGCACAAAGAAAAACGTCACGCATACAAAGACATCGCACGGGCAGGCGATTCGATGCGACGGGATGGGTTGGGGGAGCAGGAAATTTTACGCGGACGAAGTCGCGGGCAGAAGCTAGTAAGAAATATTATTTAAAATAGGTAGAGAGGTGCCTACACATTGTAGAAACACGAAAAAGGTACCTGCCTGCCAAATCAAAACATTCCAAAACGTAGTACCTACCTGTGCACTGGAACAAATTGTTTTTTTTGTTTTTTTACTTTTCAACCATAAACGAATCAATCTTCGCGAGATTGTCCGACTGGGCCTTGGGTAAATCCGACTTCCATGTTTCCTATCTACCAATATCTATAAAACATAAATAAAAAAGAAACAACGATTAAACTCCGCAAATCATAACAAAGCAGTGCGGCGCGTGGCGGGCGATCGAGCCTTGTGACGTCATCAGCAGTTTCGCGCGCGCGGCGTGCGTTTTAAAACTCCCTTTTTTTAAAGTTTAATAACTTCGTAACTTCTCGATGGATTTGAGTGATTCAAAAAGAAATGGACTCAAATATTTATATTGTATTCGATGTAGTATTCAAAATTGCTATATCCTTTTGTCGAATTGATCCTCATTGCCTGCCAGTTTTCGTCCATTTTTCGTTGCTGCTCCGCTCCTCTTGGTTGTAGCGTGATGTGAACCTATAGCCTTCCTTGATAAATAGGCTACCCAACACAAAATGAATTTTTCAATTTGAACTAGTAGTTTCTGAGATTTAAGCGTTCAACCAAACAAACATACAAACAAAGTCTTTAGCTTTATAATACTACTAAGTATAGATTTTCTGCTTTCTAGGTATCTCCGGAGATGATCTTCGAGTCTGTGTGTGTCCTCAACTTATGGAGACAAGATGTCCAGACTGAACTCATCTTGGAGTATATAAGGGTTAGTTCAGTTAATTATTATTCGTCTAAAGTAAAATTTGTTCTCAGAGAGCAGTGGTGGCAGTGGTGGTGGTGCCCAGTGGTAACGGCCGTGAATTACAAGTTGTATGTCAGTCGTGGGCTCAAACCCAAGCAGGCACATTACTTTGTTTAAACTAATCATCACCACTGCCCTCAAAATGGTGAAGGAAAACATCGTGAGGAAACAGGCATGTATTAGAGATTTGCAATTGTGTTTTTTGTTTATTTGTCTCTTCTGTGGCAAATACGCATGTTCTATGATTCACTAGTGTACTTCAAGCGCAACACACTACAGCTAGCTATCTCGTTCTGTATTATACATTTCGTATTATCTATCGCAGTCGTTGTTGACAATTACTAAACATCTGTAGGTAAGTACATTTATACTAACAACGGAACGATTTCTGATAGCCGATCAGTATGAACATGGCGTATCTTTACTTTATAATATCATTGGCTTCATACGTATGTTAGTAAGTAAATGCCTATGTAACGGAAACTTTAAACATGATTTTGAACCCCTTCAAAACGTCGGATTAACTCGGAATTTGACATACTTGTCAAGGATCGATGACAATATAATAATTTTATAAAGTGCCATTATTCTTGGCGGGGTTACCAGGATAGCAAAAAAAACTGTCTTCGAAAACTACGCTGACATACGTCACAAAATTCGAAACACCCTAAAAATAGAAAATAAATAATAGTGCTTATCAATTAAAATGTACCTCAATAAGCACCCCACACTTTTTTCCATTATTTTGTATTTTTTAGTTTGGTTTTCCATGGAAGCGTGTTTTTTAGTTTTTTTTTTAACCGTTATTTTATGACTTGCACTCAAGTTACTTTTAAGTCGTCGAGATCAAATCTATACTTAATATTATAAAGCTGAAGAGTTTGTTTGTTTGTTTGGTTTAACACGCTAATCTCAGGAACTACTCGTCCGAATTGAAAAAATATTTTTGTGTTGGGTAGTCTATATACATTGAGGAAGGCTATATGCTATATAACATCACGCTAAGATCAAAAGGAGCGGAGCATCATTGAAAAATAGACGAAAATTGACAGGTAATTTGATGCGACGGGAAGGGTCAGGGGAGCAAAGATTTGACGCGGACGAAGTCGCAGAAGCCAGTACGTAATAAAATCGCAGCACGATTTTTCTTTACTGGATCTTGAAAGCTCTGCTTAACGCCGAGAGTTGGAAATGCAACAGTAAAACACAGTTCGATTTTCGACGCGCTGAGATGCAAACTGTTCGATTCTGAATTCTGCACTGTGTCATTTCTGTCCGTGTCACGTCGACTAAGTCTTATCTTTTTAATTTACACATATTTATTCTTCTTCTTTTTAGCGTGTCGATAGCATTCTAAATAGAGTTCGCCCAGAATTTGGCTATGTGCTTAGCAGCTTCAGTAGCGTACATTAACTCCTGTGGCGTGCAAACAACAGGACATGCTGTACAAGATATCAAGTACCTCATCGTTTGTGGGACGGCATCACATTGACAATCCAGGGCTGAGTCGTCTATGAATACCTGTACAGGTTTTCTTTACTCCGGCCTAGTTGAGTCCGGAGTCTATTTAAAGACCTCCATGAATCGGAAACACATATTTATGTAGTATCGAGGTTCTTTTGTTTCCGTCATGCACCTACTGCCTTTTTTTATTAATTTCTTGAATGTTGATTGAAATACCAACTAAAGCTTAAAATGTGCTAACTGACCAAAGTCACGCACATACGCACGAAACTTAGAAAGAAAACAATTAACAAAAATTACACGGGTGGATTTTTAACCGACGAAAAAAAAGGAGGAGGTCATCAATTCGACGTGTATTTTCTTTTTTTTTTATGTATGATCACG
Source organism: Aporophyla lueneburgensis (assembly GCA_932294355.1). NCBI lineage: Eukaryota > Metazoa > Arthropoda > Insecta > Lepidoptera > Noctuidae > Aporophyla > Aporophyla lueneburgensis. The sequence goes on along the minus strand of OW028748.1, from coordinate 8,079,227 downwards.
CATAACTTTGTACATGGTAGTCCGATTGTGACAATTCTTTTTTTATTGGAAAGGGTATACTCCCAAGGTGGTCCCATATAAATTTGGAAAACTAAATCGAACCCTAAGGGTCGGAAAACAGGGGATGATTGATTGTTCACTCACTGATTGTAATGTATAACCACGCATAACTTTATACACAGTAGTCCTATTTTGATAATTCTTTTATTGTTGGATAGGGTATACCTTGCCAAGTATTATTAGTACATTAAAGTCACAAAAAATTATAAAATAAAAACTTTTTAACAAAAAATTAAACCGCCGAAAAAACTGAAAAGCATAAAATAATAAACCTTAAAATTTTGAGTCGGCGCTGAAAAATCAATGAACAAAGATCACCCAAAGCGTCGACTCATAATTTTAAGGTTTATTATTTTATGCTTTTCAGTTTTTTCGGCGGTTTAATTTTTTGTTAAAAAGTTTTTTAGTCAGTAAAAATCTGCTACGCCCTCCCACTCCGGCCAGAGCGGAAGAAGTTCATGATTTTCCAACAAAAAAAACTAAACACATTTTTTTCTCATCTTTTATTAATTGTTTTTATAGCGGCCCTATGGGTATTTTTTACAGAGTGTTATACGACTATTGGTATACGCTCTGTAAAAAAGTCAACCTATTGTCTATCAAATGAAGTAGCCCTTTGACAGAACGACGGACAGGGACAGCGGATCCTTAGTAACAAAGTCCCGTCTATACCCTCTGGGTACGACACTCTAAAAAGTTTATCATAACATCAAACAGAGTCAGAAACTATGTTGGAAACTTGCCGACGTTCCAAATTAAGCGTCTTCCGACAGAAGTTATATAAACGCCATCTTTTGACGTTGCACTTCCAAAGTCCCAACCATACGCTAATTGTCTAGGGACCGAGCAGAGCTAACAAATGAAACGGCACACTAGAAATAAAACAAACTCTTCAAAGAAAACTGCACTTTGTGTGAAGGTTGGAAAGTTGAAATTTAAATGGCGATGTTTGTAGTATCAATTAGGTTTGAAAGAGCCTTTCGTGCAATGCAAGATATCTGTATGATAAGTACTCGTGCAGCCAAAAGTGGCTCTTTGCTGTGATTGGCTAAAGTCAGGCGATCGGTTCAAATGGTACTTCTTGTACTTTTTAAAGAATTTCAAAAAGGAGGTTCTCAATTTGTCCGTTTTGTTTTGTATGTATCTATGTTCCGCGATCACTCCGGCGATTGTGTATAGATTTTCATTTTATTTTATGGTGTGGCCCCTAAAAATATATTAACACTACTTGGGTAATTTTTGCGTTAGCTTCTATAGTTCGTATTTAATTCACTTTGTGTATCTTAATGATGTTCTAATATTTCTGTTGTTTACTTAGTAAGTAGTGGTATACAAATTGGTGTTTACCATAAATCAAAACTGAATAACAAAAACCCTTTAGAAAAAAAAAGAACCGACTTCCAAAAAACAAAATACACTACAAAGTGAAAAATAAATAAGTCGGTGGCAATAAATTAAAATACAGATCCAAAGACACAGTCTTCCAAAATAAAACTTATACATATTTAGAACTCGGTTGTTTCTCTTTGTAGGATGTGTTTGTGGAAATGGATGTAGGTATACCTACTAAATGATCTCGTGGAGAGCTTGGGAGTAAACAAGGTCGTAAATGGTGAATTATGATAGTGTTGTTACAGTTGGAACCTAGAAGTTCTGCTTAGAAGTTATGTTACTAGGAAAGGGGCCCTTTGGGGAGGGAGGGTGACATATTTATTCATTGGATATATTTATAGCTGGTTTCTAGCCTTCCTACCAATTATTTCTTACTAGCCTTTGCCAGCGGCTTCACCCGCGTGGAGGTTGGAAAATATCCCGCGTAAAAGTACTACCGGGATAAAAAGTAGCCTATGTGTTAATCCAGGTTAATTTTTTTTAGCTCGAAAGCGCATTTTCATCCGACTTGCTTCAAATTTATCGTCACTGCTCGGCTCCTATGTGTCTTAGCGTTATGTTATATAGCCTATAACCTGCCCAGGAGTATGGACTACAATCGTACCAAGTTTGGTTATAATCCCTTCAGTAGTATTTGACCCATGCGTGCACATACAGACAGACAGACAGACAGACAGACAGACAGACAGACAGACAAAAAATTAACTGATTGCATTTTTGGCATCAGTATCGATCACCATTCATTCTCCAATATTAATTTTGAATATATTTGCAATGTACAGAATTGACCTCTCTACAGTTTTATTATAAGTATAGATATAGATTACGTCAATAACAGAATGTTATAGCCTACTGCGGTTAGCAGTCCAGCAGTGGACTACAATAGGTGATGATGATGATGATGATGATAGCCTATTGTAGCTTCGGCCGCGTGGAGGTCGGAAATTATTCCACAGGAGCATACTACCGGGATAAAAAGTACCTATCGTTTGTGTTAATCCAGGTTATAAACTATCAGCCAAATTTCATCTAAATCCGCTCAGTAGTTTTTGCATGAAAGAGTAACAAACATCCATCCTCACAAACTTTCACATTTATAATTCATCAATCATCAACAGCCTATAATGTTCCCACTGCTGGGACACAGGCCTCCTCTCGGTGAGAGGGAGTGGGCCATAATCCACCACGCGGGCCCAGTGCGGGTTGGTAGATGTCACATGTCTTCGAATTTTTGGTTCTGAGACATGCCGGTTTCCTCACGATGTTTTCCTTTACCGTTTTTGAGAGCAGTCGTGAAGAAATAATTTACACAAAGTAAAGCGCCTGCTAGGGTTCGAACTCACGACCTACTCGTAAGTCGCGGCCGTTACCACTGGCCCACCACTGCTCTCACCTCTGCTCTCTATAATATTATTATTAATTAGTTTTTGCCAGTGGCTACGCCAGCGTATTACACATACTAGCTTTTGCCAGCGGCTTCGCCCGCGTGGAGGTCGGAAATTATCCCGCGTGAACATGCTACCGGGATAAAAAGTAGCCTATGTCCTTTCTCAGGCTCTGAACTATCTGTGTACCAAATTTCATTTAAATTGGTTCATTAGTTTAAGCAGGAAAGCGAGACAGACAGACAGACAGAGTTACTTTTGCATTTATAATATTAGTGTGGAAGTGTGGATTATAAACCTTCCTCTTGAATCACTCTGTCTATTGATGTAAACCGCATTGAAATCCGTTGCGAAGTTTAAAAGATCTAAGTGTATAAGCACGAAATACGACTTTGTTTGATACTTTGTTAAGATAGGATGGCAAGACATCCAGAATTGGCTTTTAAATGGTGTGTTATTCTTAGTAGGGATATAAAATATGAATGATACTAAAAGCCACACACCCACGTGCTAAATATCTAAATGTCCAGGCAAGACTACAAGGCTTACATATCGACGGTTAAAAGGTAATAAGGTATAAGCGACAAAAACCAAATTGTTCAGGAGAGCGGTTTAATGTTTGAAATTGTAGAACAATTGATTTAACTTTTTTGTTTATTGTCATATCGTGAAAATTTTAAAGACATCGTAGAGCCATGGGACTAAGCACATTCGAAAAAGCAGAAAATTTTAAGTAGGATGAAGTTCATAAGTGATTTTCGACCAAAATGGCGCTTAGCCCTATTACCTTTTAACCTCGACGGTTAAAAGGTAATATTTAACATTTGGCTCATGAAAAAGCTTATTGATCCTACAAATAAAACAATAAGCCGATTGCAAATCAAACCAACATTGAACAGTCGTTATTGAATTTAATCATAAACTTCTTAACTGTTTGATATTCGAGGAATACTTCGGAAATACCAATTAATAATCTCACGATACAGAGAAGTTTCGGGTTCGTTAATTAGACACAATCCGATTGAGATTAATACGGTATTTACAGGGATCCGAGTTTTGGGAGTTTAAAAGTCGTGAATAAGATTGGTAATTTATGTAATATTTATTTACATACATAAAACTCACGCCTTTCTCCTATGGGGGGTAGGCAGAAACATAGGAACGGCACCTGATATGGTTTAAAAGAAGATGTAGTGACAAAAATTAAACGAGTATGCTTGGATGGTTTGATCATGTTGAGAGGATGAATGAAGGACGGCTTACAAAAGGTATTAACAAGGCAAATGTGAGTGGAAACGCCAGAAGGGGATGTCCTTAGAGGCCATATAGTGACCTTTTTTTTTTTTTTTCAGGATGGGAAATCATCAAATGACTTCTCCCACTCTGGGCGGAGCAGGAGGGCGTGTCAGACTTTTACTGACTAAAACCCACCCGTGTTCCATCAGTTGCCCATGTGCCAGGGTCACGGTATCTCTTTCGAACAATCACGCGACCCCGGCAGGATATAGTGACCTTATTGGTGATTTTCTTCAGAAAGGTCAGATGAATAGTACCTACTCGCAACTGGTGTGCATATATGATGACCAGAAGTACATATGAAGCTAAACGACGCAAATCTATACTTTATATACTTTATAATATTATAAAGCTGAAGAGTTTGTTTGTTTGTTTGATTGAACGCGCTAATCTCAGGAACTACTGGTCCGAATTGAAAAATCCTTTTTGTGTTGGATAGCCTATTTATCGTGGGAGGCTATAGGCTATATAACATCACGCTACAACTAAGAGGAGCGGAGCAGTAATGAAAAATATTGCAAAAACGGGGAAAATTTATTCCTTTTGAGAGTTTCCGTTGCGTGCGCTGCGTAAACGGTTAAAGTAACGCAAAAATCACGTATGACGGAATTGTTTCTTTTAAAAAGTTCTAAAAAAAAGTCCGCGAGAGCATATGTCTATCTTTTAAGGTTGACTCACTATAACTCAAAAGGAGCGAGCAGCAACGAAAAATGGACGAAAACTAGCAGGCAAATCGATGCGACGGGAAGGGTCAGGGGAGCAAAAATTTGACGCGGACGAAGTCGCGGGCAGAAGCTAGTGAAGTATATAAGGAATATTTATTTATTACTTTCGAATTAGATCAGAATGGAATTGTGTTGGAAGATTGGATTATTTTTTTTAATAGAAGGCATAGAATTATTTTTTTAAAGGAGTTGGGTACCCATAAGCTTTGTAGTAAAACTAGTTGATACATTTAGGTTTTTCATTGAGATCTGCATGATTCATTTATTTGAAACTATGCCAGGTAGAGTTCGTTGTGAAGTTTGCAAATTGCTTTCAAAGACATGAATTACGAATCATACCGAGACATTTATCTTGAGAAAAAAACCATTTTACAATACGAGTTCTTACTTTTTTTTTCTTGGTAAATCATCAAATGACGTCTCCCGCTCTGGGTGGAGCGGGAGGGCGTGTCAGACTTTTACTGACTAAAACCCACCCGTGTTCCTTCAGTTGCCTGTGCCAGGGCCACGGTAACTCTTTCGCTCAAATTTAATGATCTTACTTTGGCCTAAACGATAAACTTTCAGTCTCAAAAATTACGTTTTTGTATTTGAAACCTTATTTAGGGTGAAGTAAAGCTTTAAATACAAAATTAACTGCTTACACTGGGGTTCAAAATTAGTTTTAGTATTTAGTTTAAGAATATTTTGATGATGAACCTTCTCACATATTATTATTTAATATGTTTTTAAGTCTGTTAGCTTATACATTATTAAGTAAATATTTCAGTCTTAAAAAATAAAATAAGTTTAATACAGTTGGTATTAAGTTCAAAATTCAAAAATGATTCGATAGTTAAAACACTGACCTAATTTTTTTTGTGATAAACCCTCTAAACAGTAACCCTCAAAAGTGTTCTCTATTGCTAGTTTTGGACCTTTACATATGAGTGAATCATCCTTTATAGCTTTCAGAAGCGAGATCGATCTGAAATGTAACATGCTCTATGCATCACTGCAACGTTTAATAGCAACATGTTACGGTAATAGATACGTGCATGACAATGGAGCATGCATTGCCGTGATATGTAGCCCCGACTGCAATTCCTAGCCCTATTGTGAACGTGTAGCAAATGGGTAGCAGAAATCTCGGGTCGTGTCAAACCTTCTACGCTTTATTGTATTCTGGTTGAATAGTGTTCCGTCCCGTTTGACTTGTTTAATCTGTGCGTCTAACGGAGCGTACCTAACGGAGTGACATCTGTCATTTGTCAGTTTTGATTTTTCTCTTTGGTTTTGATCTTGAAAAAGAATGGCGGTCCTATTGGCTTCGCGACCCGTTTGTTAATTAATCCTTTTGAATGGATCGATTTGTGGACAATTTGTCGTGATCCAATTGTTTGTTTGTAAATAACCCCTTTTGACGAAATAGAACGGGTTTTATTTTGGTATATGAGTGAAATAGTTTGAGGTAAAGTGACAGTGATTGGGACCGCATGTCTCGGTAGCAGATCGTCTTGGAGCGGCCTTATATCCGGTGGATGGTATCCTGGAATGCCCGCTTACAGCGTCACTACACAATACAATATACACTCATTTACATACATAAATCCAGGTAGGCTCCAGAGCAGGTGTTCTTCTACCATCAGCGCGGAGCTGATCAATACAATATTCAAAAGACTCACTCTTTTGAATATTGTATTGATCAGCTCCGCGCACGGCGGACAGTTCGCTCGCCACACTTGCTCCAGGGCACCACCAGCTTCCACTGCGCTATTTAAAACCTATGGTGAGGCCCTGGCCTGGCGTCGAACAAATAGTTTGGGACTGTCATACTCTGCCAGGGTCGCGAGATTTGTTTGAAAGAGTTACCGTGGCCCTGGCATATAGGCAGTTGGAGGAACACGGGTGGGTTTTAGTCAGTAAAAACTTTTTACAAAAAAATTAAACCGCCGAAAAACTGAAAAGCATACAATAATAAACCTTAAAATTATGAGTCGGCGCTTTGGGTGATCCTTGTTCATTGATTTTTCAGCACCGACTCAAAATTTTAAGGTTTATTATTGTATGCTTTTCAGTTTTTCGGCGGTTTAATTTTTTGTTAAAAAGTTTTTATTTTATATTTTTGTGACTTTAATGTACTAATAATACTTGGCAAGGTATACCCTATCCAACACAAAAAGAATTATCAAAATCGGACTACACTGTATAAAGTTATGCGTGTTTATACATTACAATCAGTGAGTGAACAATCAATCATCCCCTGTTTTCCGACCCTTAGGGTTCGATTTTGTTTTCCAAATTTATATGGGACCACCTTGGGAGTATACCCATTCCAATAAAAGAAGAATTGTCACAATCGGATCACTATGTAAAAAGTTATGCGTGGTCATACATAAAAAAAAAAAAAAAATATACGCGTCGAATTGAGAACCTCCTCCGTTTTTTTTCGTCGGTTGTAAAGTCATTTGATGATTTCCTACCCACAAAAAAAGGACTGTCATACTGAACTTCGACATTTCGAATATCTATGTACTGTATTCATAAAGTTCATAATCGTGATGTACTGAAAGTCAAAAAACATGCTGTCGAATTCCGTACATCGCTCTTCGAAGTTTTATTGCGAGTATATATTTCACTTTACTATGGAACAGCTGATATTGTTTTTTGATAACCGGCGAAAAATGTCTACGTTATGGGGTCTATAATCATGGTGCTGAATTCATCGTCAAACGTCTCGGCCATCTTGTTAGCGATCCTTCTACACTATTATAAAGAGGTAAAGTTTGTACGAAGTAATCTTCGAACTGCCAGCCGAAGAAAAAAAAATTGCTATTGGTAGCCCAATCAATGAGGAAGGTTACAGGTTATTAAACATGACTCGACAACATTCAGGAGCCAAACAAAACGTAAAAAAAAAATCGGAGAGAACCCTAAGTTTACACAATGTGACAGCGCGGGCTGGCGATGGGATACGACGCGACGAGTTGGGGGTCAAAATTTCATGCAAACGAAGTCGCGAGCAGAAGCTAGTCTATACAGTTTTATGTGAACAAAGCTTTAAATTGATTAAAATCTTTCAGTTAAAATTTAAAGACATCTGCATTGGTTGGCTTTTTTAAAACTGCGTTGGTTGTTTGGCGAGAACCCCTTAATAAACCAAATTTCCCTTGTTTAACGAACCTTTCCGTACAATTTCCGTTTTCCTCCGATAATAAGGAAAAGAAAAACTCCTGCAGAGCAATAATAAATCCTTTCTAATTAAAATATTCCTTCAAGGAAAAAATCTACCTTTGTTCGTGGCTGGGGCGTCCCACATAAAATTTTTAAAGTTCGCCGACTTTTGCCAAGACATAAACTAGATAAAATAGATAGGTTAGCACAGAAGATCGGCTACATTTTATGACTGAAATCAGCACCTTAATTGCGTAACCCGCTATCAACCCCAGCATTGAAAGATATTGATAATCTTTATAAATTCGAAAAACCATGTGTGCTCAACAATGTAAATAACTGAATGCATTTGGTTGATCAGTCAAATGCAAGACGTTTCTAATATTACCCCGCAGACTCCCGGCGATTTTAAACGAATGCTGGTCACGAGTGCTATTGTACAGGCTGTTTAGTCAAGAGAATAAATACTTTAATATTATCAACTTGGTCATGTGGTACCGGACGTAAAGAATAGCATCATCCCATTTCCCGTGGGTGTCACGACTAAGGGACTTACTAGAGAATGGGTAGCAGCGTTCTCTATGCATTTTATCACTATTCTGCGACCACCAACCCGCCTGCCAAGCGTGGCGATTATGGCAAAGCCACCCATATTAGGAGAATCCTATATCCAGCAGTGGACGTCTGACGTCTGAAGTAATGATGATGATATTAACAGCTCGGAAATGATATCTATGATCCACAAATGATCCCATATATTTGCCGTCATCTTGACATCAGATCATTCATCAAGAATGAATCATTAACCTCAAGTCCCTGAGATACCACATTTGGTATCGACACAATGGTTTTTTAATTGTGTCTGTAATTACGGTAATTGACTGGTTAAGTCAGATATTATTGCCGATTTGTGCTTATAAATAAATATAAATAAATATCTTAGGACAACCAACACTCCGTTACCTGACCCCAAACTAGGCAGAGCCTGTACTATGGCAACAAGACAACTGATAAATATACTTATATATTTTTAAATACATACATATGTATTTATAGATAAATTACACCCAGACACAGAACAAATGATTATGCTCATCACACAAAGATTTGTCCTGGGTGGGAATCGAATCTACGGCCGCAGTCTTAGTAGTCAGGGTCACGAACCACTAGACTAACAGGTCAGTCATATGACTGTACGTGAAGTGTGTCTGTGTGTGCGTGTGTATTTCGCTTGTTGCATGGACCTTCTGCATTTATCTCTCCTGTGACTTAGCGGAGGTGCGGTAACAGAGGTAGGGGAAGAGGTTATAGAATACATGGAGGTGGCACAAAGAGCCACTTGAGTGCCAAGCTCGTATTTTCAGAGCGTTCGCGCGCTGAAAACAGAAATGTTCGGCCATTTTAGATGTATTTGCATTTGCTGTTTGAACGTTTCCTATTGGTTGTTTGATGGGATAAGGTTTGATAAATGGATATAGATCTATCCTTACGGAATAAGTGTATATAATCTTATCTTATACCTTTAAACGAGCAATTCTTGTATATATATAATCTGAATCTCGGAAACGGCTCCAACGATTTTCATGAAATTTAGTGTACAGGGGGTTTCGGGGGCGATAAATTGATCTAGCTAGGATTCATTTTTATAAAATGTCGTTTTGTTCGTGTTTTCAATGACTAACTTTATCGATAATCAACTTGAACATAATCTTATTATTTTAAACACAATTTCCCAAAAAATACCGAGCAAAGCTCGGTCAACCAGATAATGTTTGTTTTAAACAACGATGTTCTAATTTTTTTAAATCATGAAGTATACTGGAAAAAAAAATTTAAGCCAAAAATGCTTAATAAACGGAACAATATTTTATTGCTAGCATTTTAAATTAAGTCAACAATAGTATTTGCTCTCAAAAAGTTGAAGTGAAACATCGTGTAGAAAATGGCATGTCCTAGAACCCAAAACCCGCACTGGGCCCGCGTGGTGGATTACGGCCCACTCCCTCTCACAGAGACAAGGCCCACAGGCCTTGTCTCTACATAATCAGCCAATCAATCTTGGAACATAATCAGCCTAATTTTCCACTGCTGGAACACATTCCAGCAGTGGAAAATTAGGCTGATTATGTTATGCTATGTACCTACAAATAAGTGGATACTAGGGTTACCGACATAGCTCGCAAAGTAAGCAAGCCAAAGTGGCCGTGGCCAGGCCATGTCAGTCAAAGGACCGATGGCCGGTGGAGCAGACGAGTCTTGGAGTGGAGACCGCGTATCGGCAAACGTAGTGTGGGACGCCCGCCAGCTAGATGGACCGACGACCTTAGGAAAGAAGCTCGGGTAGACTGGATGCAGAAGGCGGAGGACAGGGTGTTGTGGCGCAACATGGGAGAGGCCTATGTCCAGCAGTGGACTGCGATAGGCTGAGCTGATTGAGGGACAAATAATAAAGCTGCTTTGTAAAAATAATTATGATGAACGACAGCATTTTCATTTCTTACAGAGAAAGTTCCCAGTGAATAATGTGGAGAATGAGCTGCTCGTCGAATTAAAGGAGAAATTAAGAATAGCGTCTCTTGTTGGTAAGATTTTTCTTCTACATCTTAGTCGAAATATGTGGCTTGGCCGTCTCGCTACCATCACATCAGCGTAAGGCAAAACATTTTACATACATACATACATAAAATCACGCCTTTTTTCCCATGGGGGTAGACAGAAACTGAAGAACGCCACCAGCTACGATCCATACATCCTATTGCCTCGTTTAAGTTCATTCATACAGCGAAAAATTGTATTCACTGTTTATTACTTTTCTGTTATACAATTGTTCTTGTAGTAACGAAACGGCCAAGCCACATATTCTGACTAAGGTGTAGTTTGTGTAGGTAGGGCTTGTAGAGTTATAAACTTGGCTATACACGAGATCTGATAACTTTTTGACAGTGCGAGCCATATGCTCTCGTCTTGGCAACATAACATGAAAATGTTTTTGGTGGGTCAAAATTACATTGGTGATTAAACACAATTTTTCTATTCATTAAAGAAGTTCACATGATTTCAACTTTTATCACATCTCTTCCAAGACATCACAATTTTTATTACAAACCCGCAAATTTGGCGGTCTCAAATCGAATTTAGTAACTTTTCAAATTAAGTGGCTCTTAAGGGAACTCCATGACAACCAAAGAGGGGTGATTTAACCCCCCTAATTCCGTAACCTGTTGATACCCGGACTTTTTCTGGTTAATTTATCTTTGTGATTCTTATTGGGGGACTGTGCGTGTCTGCGGCTCCATCGAACAATTTGAGAAAAATAGGCGTTTTTTATCTTTAAACAAAAAGCTTTTCCTTTTTAATTAAAATTGTAATAAATCTCCTTAGCTCCCACTATAATATTAAAGCTTAGCGTTAAGGTAACCCGAAAAGTGATATTTTTTTTTAGGTTTTTTGGTCAGTATCAGGTTGTGTAAAAAAAGATTCGGGACGGCATTCACTTGCCTCAGCAAGAGAAGAGAGTGACTTTCACAAAAAAAATAACAGTCGCTGTTACTTACAAGAGAGACTGTTATTCTTATTGACTTTTTTAGGGTTCCGTTGCCAAATGGCAAAAAACGGAACCCTTATAGATTCGTCATGTCTGTCTGTCTGTCTGTCTGTCCGTCCGTCCGTATGTCACAGCCGCTTTTTTCCGAAACTATAAGAGCTACGCTGTTAAAACTTGGTAAGTAGATGTATTCTGTGAACCGCATTAAGATTTTCACACTAAAATAGAAAAAAAACAATAAATTTTGGGGTTCCCCATACATAGAACTGAAACTCAAAAATGGTTTTTTTCATCAAACCCATACGTGTGGGGTATCTATGAATAGGTCTTCAAAAATGGTAATGAGGTTTCTATGATCATTTTTTTCTAAACTGAATAGTTTGCGCGAGAGATACTTCCAAAGTGGTAAAATGTGTGTGTCCCCCCCCCCGTAACTTCTAAAATAAGAGAATGATAAAACTAAAAAAAAATATATGATGTACGTAATGTACATGTAAACTACCACCGAAAATTGGTTTGAACGAGATCGAGTGAGTAGTTTTTTTTTAAAACGTCACAAATCGTAAAACGCAATTTACCTTACATTCAATCAACTGAAATATAAAATTTAAAAAAAAAACATTTATTTTTAAACCGAGAATACCTACAGGTTTGTACGGAACCCTCGGTGTGCGAGTCCGACTTGCACTTGGCCGGTTTTTTATTTATCAACTAACAATAATGAAAAAATACGTATTATTGAAGCTAATTTACACACCACTAATCTTGTCAAATTACCCATCATTAGTACGTATTTTACAGAGGTATATAACATTTAAAGATTTTTCCAAATCATTTTATAAATTATGTAGTTCTGAAATACCAAACATTAAAAAATACAAAAGAATTTAGAACCGCCTCAGAATAAGCTCCTCCTTTTTTGAAGTCGGTTACAAAAAAATTAAAAATCTAACCCCCACAGTTTCTGCCAAAATCAGGTGTTCAGTATTCTGCGTGTCGGGCAAATAAACTAGATTGACCACGTGGCCAGTGAAGTGGTCACGAACAATGATTGCATCCGGTCCCATGTCGTGTTCCACAATTCCACGCCTTAAATTTTTGAGGTTGCCTTTTATTTTTAGGAATTCCGTTTTTTTGCGGTTCTTGGATTGGCTTTAAGGCTCGTACAAAAAGGCGCGACGTGTCGTGGAGGTGATTTTGCGAAACGCAACACTTTTCACACTGACGCGGCCACTTGTCACGCCGTGACGACCTTATCGCTCCGTGACGAGCAGCGCGATAGCTTGTAGTACATTTTATATGGCTTCGCGTCGAATTCACGGCCGCGCAGCTGCGAAACAACGCTACACAAAATGTACCTTATGTTGTCACGCTGCTGGACCTGGAGCGACCGTGTCGCGGCACGACAGGTCGCCCCTGTGTGAATTGTCGCGCGCGTTTTCATAGCAAATGTTCTACGGATATAAATCGCCGAAACGCGCGCAACCGTCGTGTCGTACTAGTCTGCACCAGTCTTTAAATTTGTTTCACGAAATCTATACTAATATTATAAAGCTGAAGAGTTTGTTTGTTTGATTGAACGCGCTAATCTCAGGAACTACTGGTCCGAATTGAAAAATTATTTTTGTGTTGGGTAGCCTATTTATCGAAAAAGGCTATAGGCTATAATATAATATCACGCTATAACCAAGAAGACCGGAGCCGTAATGAAAAATGTTGCAAAAACGGGGAAAATCGCACGGGTTGGCGATTCGACGCGACGGGAAGGGTCGTTGGAACAAGAAATTTAACGCGGGCGAAGTCGCGGGCAGAAGCTAGTGAAAGATATATCTAAATATCGTTCCGTTCCTTTCTTCCCAATAAAAACGGTGTTGCAATTTTAATCTTACTTTCTTAATTGAGTCCTACATTGTGTCCTTAAATACTATTCATCCAAGTCATAGTATTTTTTTTAGTATGAATTGCTGCACTAATATTATAAAGAGGAAAGATTTAATTGCTAGTTATGAAAAAACTCAAAAACTACTTAAGGTAGAAGTACGTATTCCCGTTAGTGTTCCAGTACCCGTTAACATGTCAGTTTTTTTATCATTACACTTTTCTACTAATAATAAGTTAAAGTTTACGAATGGCAACATATTCTTGGTAATATTTAGCACAATATAAATGACAACTTTGACCGAAAAGTTTAATGGTATCAAAACTACTCGATCAGAAAAGTTTCTTACAAAAAAAAATAATGTAAATTCTAAGTTCTGACAGTGAACTAGCAAACCATCACGTCGCGTTGATCAACTAGCCACCCTGCGACGAGAAACGTAAAGGTAAGAGTGTTAATTTTCTAAAATATTTGAGTTTATTCTTTAGCGATATAAACTATAAATTGGGCTGAATCTTATTGTAAATTAAATATTTTTACACATCACATCTATTGGTACTCAAAAACCCCTAGTTGACCCATTACCCGTTAAAGTCGTATTTTTTTTTACCGGATATTGGTACACGATCAACCCGATTATACAATTACACGGAAACCCGTTATTGTACACTTATTGCCTTGAAATAGGTCACATTTTCCATTAAAACTGTAGAATTTTTCTGCCGGTTATTGGGACATGAATTAACAGTTGCATTTAAACCCGGCATCGTTCTTAATACCTTGAGTTAAGTCTTATTTTTCTTCGCTCAACTTTTTTTGGTTTTTCTGTGTGATTTTTATATTTTGCACATTTTGCTTTACTAATCTGCTGTTCTGAAATCAGGCTTTTCTATGCACATCGTATGGCGCGCTTTTGATTAAGGCAAACTTCAGAGCGAAAAACTTTCATGATGCGATGTGGAGGCACTTGTTGTTGTAACGGGGGCAAGGAGGCAAACGGGGAGTTTTAAATAATTTGAACCACCATGTTTTCATAATTAGTTTCTTAAGATATTTTAATAGTATATATATTATTTGATACGAATTCAGAAACTTGCAAGAGCCGTGTTATTTTTTGTTTTCAGCTAGCCAATGACTGATAGGCAGAAGGCTATATTAAAAGCCATGGAGGCAGTCAGAAAACATCACGCTACAACCAAGAAAAGCGGAGCAGTAATGAAAAATGTTGCAAAAACGGGGAAAATCGCACGGGTAGGCGATTCGACGCAACGGGAAGGGTCGGGGGAACAAGAAATTTAACGAGAACGAAGTCGCGGGCAGAAGCTAGTAAGTAATGTAAAGATTTGGGTTTGATTGCCTTGTCAATTATTCGTACACCTGATTTAAATAATCCAAAGCTCTAAGCTTTCTCGTTCATTATTTCCTTACACTAAGATGAGGCTTTTAAGCTGGGTACCTAATTTTAATTAAAAATATTGTTTAACTGTGATCCTGTACCCATTATAACTATTTTATATTTCGAATTGAATTAAATGATACTCGTTTTTATGTACGTGATATTGTGTAGATTTGCTTGAATATTTCAAGCTGACACAAGGTTAATTCTTCTCATTTTTCCTAGTGATCTCATTACATTCTTCCAAATATTAGTTGTAAAGTTGTTTCACATAATGTAATTTTAATTTAACCAGTCAATTACCGTAATTACAGACACAATTAAAAAACCATTGTGTGGATACCAAATGTGGTATCTCAGGGACTTAGAGGATAAACATTTTTTACACTAACTATTTTTTGTAAAGTGACCAGATTTGTATTTTTTTGAGACTTAACTTTTTATAAGACTGCTGGTGTTTCCCTTGGTAGGTAAACCTAACCTAGGAGTTTGTTAAGTATTTAGGAAATAAATTGTGATATTTGAAATCCAAGTGCAATCATAGTTATATAGTACTTGATTTTACCTATTTACTTTATAATGACTGATTGTCTAGATACCCAGTTACATTTTTTAATTGAGACTAAGAGATGTTTTTTTTTTTGTAAACCAGTAGATTTATGTTTCATTTCAAGCATTTCGTAGTTGATTGTTTTTTTTTTATGTTTTTTTTTTTTAAGTAAACTAACTGAAAACTAATGTTTTAACAAATGTCTGAAATAACTAATGTTAAGTATTACCTATCATTTGTATAAAATATATTTTAAAAAAAACATAACTAATAACGTCTTTTCTTTGAATATGAAGGTATAGTTCCCATGATTTGACAAGACCCTTTTTTTTTTTTCAGGATGGGAAATCATCAAATGACTTCTCCCGCTCTGGGCGGAGCGGGAGGGCGTGTCAGACTTTTACTAACTAAAACCCACCCGTGTTCCATCAGTTGCCCATGTGCCAGGGTCACGGTATCTCTTTCGAACAATCACGCGACCCCGGCAGGCATCGGTCCTAGTAGACCCCTTCACTGCTGCTGACATCTCTTTGAGGCGCGCGTGGAACACTACGCGCCGTCGACCCGAGCCTGGTCCTTACCGGGCGGCGAGCTACCCATTGCTCGCCACCCGCAAGCTCGCGCCTACGGTGGCCGGGAGTCCGCAATCGACTCCCGACGCCCGGGGCGTCTCCTCCTGCGGCGGCTAGGGACGTGAGGGCGCAGAGACTGCCACTCCCTCACGCGCCCCACCTCCTCCTTCGCGAGCATTACTGCTTCGCAGAAGGAGGTGACGGCTTCCCATTCCCTCTCGCTCCGTACCATGGCTCGCACCAGGGCCGGACGCAAGAGGTCGCCGCCGCCGATCGCCTCCACGAGGACACGGCGGCGCTCCGCCCAGGCAGGGCACACCTCCACCGTATGCTCCACCGTGTCCTCCAGACTATCCTCGCAATGGAAACACCCGGACGTATCCTCCCGCTTTATCCTGAACAGGAACCCACCGAAGCACCCATGCCCGGTGAGAACCTGCGTCAGGCGGAAGGTGAGGACGCCGTGGCGCCTCTCTATCCACTCCTCAAAGAGGGGACTTACCGCCACAATTGTGGCGTGCCCAGCACTGGGTTGCGACAATCGTACCCGCCATGTCGCCATGAGATCACACCGGAGCTCTGTCCGCCGTGCCGCGATTTGTCGCGGCAGCGGAGTTTCACCCTGGCGCTTCGCCTCCTCGCGCCACTCCCACATGTGCGCGAGGACCTTTGCCTCCAGATCCCATGGCGGCACTCCGGCAAGGAGGCTCGCCGCCTCGCACGAGATCGTGCGGTATCCTCGGATTAGCCGGATGACCATGACCCTCTGGGCTGCACTCAACCAGCGCGCTGGGCGCAGCCTCAATGAGGGCGCTCATACCGGTGCCCCGTAGAGGGCCATGGACCGCACGACCCCCGTGTAGAGCCTCCGGCAGGAGGCGTTTGGACCCCCCAGATTGGGCAGGAGCCGCTTTAATGCAGCCCCAGCCCGCTCCAGTCTGGGAGCCAAACGTCGGAAATGCTCAACAAAGTTCCACCGGCTGTCGAGGACAAGTCCCAGGTACTTCATCGTCGACTCGACGCCGATGCGAACCCCTCCTACCGTGAGTTGGGAACCCGCAGGTGGCGCGTTCCGAGGACCATGAAAACCCATGGCCTCGGACTTGTGCAAGGCCACCTCGAGTCCCAATTGCCGGATCCTATCGACGATTGTCGCAACCCCGCGTGTCATAATTTCGGCCGCCGCCTCGTTCGACCTCCCCGGCGCAAGGACCAGCGTGTCGTCAGCGTAGCAAACTACGCTGACACCGCTAGGGAGGTCGGCGCGCAGCACCCAGTCGTAACCGATGTCCCACAGATGCGGCCCCAGGACCGTGGATCCCTGTGGGACACCGCACGACATCTCTCGCCGGTTCCACTCTCCCTGGTGACCGGGGTAGATTACGGCCCTATCCGTGAGATAGGCCTTGACCACGCGACAGAGGTAGGTCGGCATCCGGTGATACCGGAGTGCCTCCCTAATGCAACTCCAGGGTAGGGTGTTGAAGGCATTGGCGATGTCAAGAGACACCGCCAAGACGACCCCACCCCGGGCCACTGCATCCCCCGTCGTGAGGGCTCGCACGCGCATGATGGCGTCCACCGTTGAGCGCCCCTTGCGGAAGCCGTACTGGCCGTCCGACAAGTCCGGCCCCTCCCGCACCAGCCACCCGACGAGGCGGTCTGCAATCACTCTTTCAAAGAGCTTGCCCACCTCGTCGAGCAGCACGATGGGCCGGTAAGCGGACGGAGAGTCCGCTGGGCGCCCAGGCTTCTTAATGAGGACCAGTTTCCCCATCTTCCAACGAAGTGGGAACTGGCCCCTCTCCAAGCATGCGCTAAGGAGCCCCCTGAGTTGACAAGACCCTTACTTATTTAACTGACATAAAAATTTAAAAATAGTATTTTTGTGAACCTTAACGTAAAGCAATAGAGTTCAAATTCGCTATGAAAATTACCGGATTCTGGGACAATTTAACGTTTACTAGTACAAATCTACCGGGTACTGGTACAATTGGTCCTTTACGTATTTTTTTTTAATTATTGTTTAATAAAATTGGCACAAATTTAAAAAAAGCATATAACATTAAAACTTTATTAAATTACTTATCTAGTCATGTAAAAATTGTATTTGTAAGTCTAGCAGTTATAGCATAGTAGACTTGCAAACTCTGTGAAGTTCGAAACTTCACGGTTATTGGGTCGTTTACCTTAACCAATTTTAAAAATTCTTTCACATGGAAATCTACATTATTCCAGAGTAAATCACCTATACATTTCAGGTGCACGAAGTCGCGGGCTAAGTGCTAGTGTATGTGTACTAGATTGTACTGTTTTCATGCAAAGTGACGCTGTTTTATTAGACCTTAAAATATAAACGTCTCATTAGAGTCATTGGCGTTTGCCAAAAAGTGATGGAACGCAACATTCTAGGTGTTAATAGACAGGACTGACTAAATTTGAAACTCCACGTTGCGTTCCAAAACGGGCATATTCGATGTAGGAAAGAGAGCTACCAGACTCTAAATGGGATTGGGCAGGTCACATCAGCCGCATGCACAATGACCGCTGCAAAAAAGTTGTTACACAATGGGTGCCTAAAGGAAGCCGGCCAAGAAAGAGATAGCGACATAACCTGAACCACGGAATAAAGAAAACTAGAGGAAGTGCCCCTCACATATCGCGCGCGTGTCAACATTAAGCGCAGATGCGCAACATTTAGCTTATTCGCCGTCAGATACTTGTCGCGATTGGATGTCTCAGAAATACGCGAAATATTAGAAATTATGCCTTGTTGCGCGGTTTTGACCTGCAAAAACGAAAGCAGAAAAAAATGTATCTTGTAGAGGTGTATCGTATCATTGGTAAGTACTAAACTTTGTTAATTTTTAATATAATTGATTTTAATTACAATACCACATGTTATGACTTCAATGCAAACTATAAACAACCTTATATTCATTGTCACAAAGTCTAAATGCACTTGGTCGTCATCTGGAAAATCACAAACTAAATTCTAGTAACTTCGACGCTACTCGATTAGGGATGGGACACATCCGTAAAGTACGTCGGTATCGATAGTTTTGTCTGATTTTAGTAAGGAATCAATAGCTCACATAGCTGGTTATATAATAAGACAGTTGATAACATAAGTGCATTGATATTTGCATTAGTGCTTTAGTAACAGAAAAACAAATCAATAATTACATAGATTTATTATAGGTAAGGCTAGAGGGGGTTATTATGACCATCAGAATCTGTGATTAATTTATGTCAGACATCCGAAATATTTTTATAAGACGGTACGGACGGACGGACGGTAATAATGCACCAGTTTATTGGGTCATCAATATTCCAAAACATAAGCTATAACCAATTAGGGGATTGTCTTAATGAAAGCTATCACGGCAAAATATATTAATATTGGACTATAAAAATGGCAAATATTAAATAAATATGTATTATTTCGAGGTCAGTAAATATTTTTAGCACCATCTGTTATCGTTTCATTTATCGTTAGCTTCTGTCAGCAGCTTCGCCCGCGTACTTGATTTTATGAAAATAATATTACCCCCCTACATACAAACATACAAATACCTCTTTAACATTGATATTTTAATGATAATTAACCGTTTCCGTTATTAAGCATTTGTATGATGTTAACAAATTACTACATTGCTCACCCGAATAAATTACGTAACATCAATATTAATATATCGATATATGTCTACATCTCTAACTTTTTTTTTGTACTCACCACAAGAGATTACAAGTGCATATGAATATGACATCTATTTCAAAGGTGCTAGCGTTCTGAATAGAATGAATTGGTTACAGCGCCATCTAGCGTTGAGTTGCTGAACTCGTTGTAAACTTGTCTATTTAAAGTTTTTAGACGAAAAACGTCTTTATTGTTTGTGTCATGTCAAATAATAACAATTTTCATTCGTTGCAATAAGACACAATTTTTGAAAGCAATAAGAAGACGATTTATAAAAGTTGCGTTTGTAATTTGTAGCCAATCATATCACTGTTTTTTATGTGTGTAATGGAGAATTTGATATGTAAATGTGTGAGTTTGGCGACACTGGTTCTCGTGCTTAGCCAGTGTAGGGGCACTTCTCTGTATTCTTTGTTCTGTGACCTGAACGCATACCGCAAGGGCTGGTCAAAGGTGCCTTGGGAAGAGTTCTTGGAACTACTTGGGAGGCCTTTGACAAACAGTAGGACAGTATAAGCTACAAAAAAAAAATGTGATGAAATGTAGTGATTTGATTTGAATAGGTATGAATTTAGTGTTAATATCTGGTTGACCGAGCTTTGCTCGGTATTTTTTGGTAAATTGTGTTTAAAATAGTAAGTTTATGTTCAAGTTGATTATCGATAAAGTTGGTCATTAAAAACACGAATAAAACGACATTTTATAAAAATTAATCCTAGCTAGATCGATTTATCGCCCCCGAAACCCCCTGTATACTAAATTTCATGAAAATCGTTGGAGCCGTTTCCGAGATTCAGATTTTATATATATATATATATATATATGTACAATGTACATATATATGTACCGTGTGGCGTCGGACTAAAAGAATAGCACCACCCCATTTCTTCCCGTGGGTGTCGTAAGAGGCGACTAAGGGATATACTAGAGAATAGGCAGCAGCGTTCTCTATGCATTGCAGACCATCATACTGCGATCGCCAACCCGCCTGCCAAGCGTGGCGATTATGGCAACCCCCCCCCCAAAAATGACAAGCACCAAAAAGAAATGGCCCCTAGTGCCCGGCGGCCCACCTAACCTTGACTACGGTAGCGGTCAAGGCCACGGTGAGGCAAGGGGTGCTAAGAATCCCCGGAAGAGATCCGGCTACCACAATCACCGACAACTGGACCTGGCAACATATAACACGCGTACACTTCGGACGGACGAGAAGATCGCCGAACTGGAGGAAGAATTGAGCAGGTTACGATGGGATATAGTAGGATTATCTGAAGTCCGAAGAGAGGGGGAGGACTCGATAATCCTCAAATCCGGAAACTTGCTCTATTTCCGGGAGGGCGACCAGCAGTCCCAAGGTGGTGTCGGGTTTATCGTCCATAAGTCCCTTGTGAGCAACGTGGTGAAGATCGAGAGTGTGTCGACCAGGGTGGTGTACCTTATACTCAGAATATCCGCAAGGTATTCGCTGAAGGTCATACAGGTTTACGCCCCGACCTCGTCACACCCCGACGATGAGGTGGAGACCATGTATGAGGACATTTCCAGAGCCATGCATGGTTCCAAAACTCACTTCACCGTTGTCATGGGGGACTTCAACGCGAAACTGGGCAAGCGAGACGATGATGAGTTGAGAGTGGGGCAATTTGGAGTTGGACGTCGCAACCACCGGGGTCACCTACTGGCTAGTTTTATGGAGAAGGAAGGCCTCTTTATGATGAATTCCTTCTTCAGAAAACGTGAGCACAGGAAGTGGACCTGGCAGAGCCCTGATGGTGTAACAAAAAACGAGATTGACTTCATTATGTCGACGAAGAAGCAAATATTCAATGATGTCTCAGTGATCAACGCGGTGAAAACCGGGAGTGATCACCGCATGGTAAGAGGCACATTGAATATCAATGTCAAGCTGGAAAGATCTCGGCTGATGAAGTCAACGCTCCGTCCAGCACCGATCCAACTTCAAAACCCCGAGAGCTTTCAGCTCGAACTCCAAAATCGTTTTGAGTGCCTAGGGAGCTCCGTGGATGATTTTAACGATGGGTTCGTGGAAACTGTCCATACGGTGGGGTCTAAGTTCTTCAAGACCCGCCGTACTAATAGGAAAAAGAAACTCTCAGATCCAACATTACAGCTTATGGAACAGAGGCGCGGAATGATCCTGCAGTCTTCAGAAGCTGCGCTCGAGTACCGGCAGCTCAATAGACGGATCTCTAAGTCCTTGAAAAGCGACCTTCGCCGCTATAACACAGAGCAGATCAAGGACGCGATAGAGCGGAATAAAGGCTCCAAGGTCTTTAGTAAGGATCTGTCTATTGGGCAGAGCCAGCTTACGAAACTGAAGACCGATGATGGTAGGGTCGTATCCGCCAAACCTGAGCTGTTTAAGGAGATTGAGAGGTTCTATGGACAGTTATACACGTCAACAAGTGACCCCGTTAAAAATCTGGCAAATGACCCAAGAGCTAGGTTGACCCGACATTATACCGAAGACATCCCGGACGTCAGCTTGTACGAGATTCGGATGGCTCTGAAGCAGCTCAAAAACAACAAGGCGCCGGGTGATGACGGAATTACGGCTGAACTCCTGAAGGCCGGCGGGAAACCCGTTCTCAAAGCCCTTCAGAAGCTGTTTGATTCCGTCATACTCGAGGGCAAAACGCCACAGGCATGGAACAGAGGTGTGGTGGTACTTTTCTTTAAGAAGGGTGATAATGCCCTACTTAAGAATTATAGGCCCATCTCACTTCTGAGCCATGTCTACAAGCTGTTTTCAAGAGTCATCACGAACCGTCTAGCGCGCAGGTTTGACGACTTCCAGCCTCCCGAACAAGCCGGATTCCGTAAAGGCTTTAGCACCGTAGACCACATACATACGCTGCGGCAGGTTATACAGAAGACCGAAGAGTATAACCTGCCTCTCTGTTTAGCGTTTGTGGACTACGAAAAAGCCTTCGATTCGGTCGAAACCTGGGCTGTACTGC
Source organism: Aporophyla lueneburgensis (assembly GCA_932294355.1). Taxonomy (NCBI): domain Eukaryota; kingdom Metazoa; phylum Arthropoda; class Insecta; order Lepidoptera; family Noctuidae; genus Aporophyla; species Aporophyla lueneburgensis. The sequence goes on along the minus strand of OW028748.1, from coordinate 8,056,594 downwards.
AGTCTCTTCAACGGTGCCAGATCGACTATCGGTACATCGAGGTGTTAAAGTGTCTGTACGAAAACGCCACTATGTCAGTCCGACTCCAGGATCAGACCTCGAAACCTATCCTTCTGCAGCGTGGGGTGAGACAGGGAGACGTTATTTCTCCGAAACTGTTCACCGCTGCACTGGAGGATGTCTTCAAGGTTCTGGACTGGAAAGGGACTGGCATCAACATCAATGGCGAGTACATCACTCACCTTCGATTTGCCGATGATATAGTTGTCATGGCTGAGACTATGGAGGGCCTCAGTACAATGCTCGATGACCTCAGTAGAGCTTCCGAAAGAGTGGGTCTCAGGATGAACATGGACAAGACAAAGGTCATGTCCAATGCTCGTGTGATACCCACTCCAGTGAAGATCGGAGGCGCTACACTCGAAGTTGTGGACGAATATGTGTACTTAGGACAGACTGTCCAGTTAGGTAGGTCCAACTTCGGGAAAGAGGTCAATCGTCGAATCCGACTCGGCTGGGCAGCGTTCGGGAAGCTACGCAATATCTTCTCGTCCCACATTCCGCAGTGTCTCAAGACGAAAGTCTTTGACCAGTGTGTGTTGCCAGTGATGACTTATGGAACCGAAACGTGGTCGCTCACAATGGGCCTTATTAGAAGGCTGAAAGTCACCCAAAGGGCGATGGAGAGGGCTATGCTTGGAGTTTCCCTACGCGATCGAATCAGAAATGAAGAGATCCGTAGGAGAACCAAGGTAACCGACATAGCCCGAAGAATTGCTAAACTAAAGTGGCAGTGGGCAGGGCACATTGCTCGCAGAACAGATGGCCGATGGGGCCGAAAGGTTCTGGAGTGGCGACCGCGTACCGGAAGACGTAGAGTTGGAAGGCCTCCAACAAGGTGGACCGATGACCTTGTGAAGGCCGCAGGAATCCGCTGGATGCGGGAAGCACAAAACCGGTCGAAGTGGCGGAGCTTGGGGGAGGCCTATGTCCAGCAGTGGACGTCTTTCGGCTGAAATGATGATGATGATGATGATATATATATATATATACAAGAATTGCTCGTTTAAAGGTATAAGATATATTGTAACGATTTAATTAATGAATCGATTAATTGTTTTCCTTTTAATATTAAGAATGGTAACTATGCCTCTATGCGATAAACATATTTAGACAGTAATGGCGATTCGCGATTACCTGTTGTTCATCCTCATCATTTCAGTCGAAAGACGTCCACCGCTGGACATAGGCTTTCCCAAGGTCCGCCATTTCGACCGGTTTTATGCTTCCCACATCCAGCGGATTTCCAAGGTCATCGGTGCACCTTCTTCAGGCTTTCCAAAACTATGTCATCCTGTACGCAGTCGCCACTCCAGAACCTTTCGGCTCCATCAGTCATCCGTTCTGGTGCAGTGTGCCCTGCCCACTGCCACTTAAGTTTGGCAATTTTTCGGGCTAGCTTGGTTACCTTGGTTTGCCTACGGATCTTCTCATTTCTGATTCGATCATGTAGGGAAACTCCAAGCATAGCTCTCTCCTTTGCCCTTTGGGTGACTTTCAGCCTTCTAATAGGTCCATTGTGAGCGACCTGTTGTTATTATCCCTGTAAATGTGCCGTTGGTGTCCCTTGCTTATTAAATAAATACATTTCTTTTTCCAAGGCATCGTGACTCAGACAAACCCGGGCTACTGGGCTCTGGCCGGCGAACTGCAACAGCGCAAGCTGACTGCTAACCACGTGACTCTCTTCTGGAAAGCATACGGCGACACGCTCCGCCCTGTACACAAGAAGGTAGCGGTAAGGTGCTCAGATTACGGACTTTTTTTTGGAGAACTTTTTCACAACGAAATCTCTGCTACCCTGTTATGATATGGCTATAGAGGCATAATGAACCGGGTGTAAAATAAACCTCCATTTAAAATTAAGAATCCTCCGACTTTTATTTCGGCATGTTGTATATTTATTACCCTATTTACGCTGTTTTGGCCTCTGTGCTTGAACTTTCAATACAAAAGTTGAAATCAATCAGTTTATTATTTAAATGTCAGTCACCAGAAGAGAAGAAACCAGGGTCTTCGGATAAAGTTGAACTTTACTAAGAAACCGAGGGATGTTTTTGAATGAAATAATTTGATAAACGAACTGATGTTTTGTATTAATAAAATAAAATTTGATTAGAAAACATTTTATCTCTTCCCGTGGGTATCGTAAAAGGCGACTAAGGGACTTACTAGAGAATGGGCAGAAGCGCTCTCTACTCTATGTATTTCATCATTATACTATGATTGCCAACTCGCCCGCGCCGGCCAAGCGTGACGATTATGGTAAATGAAGATGAGACAACATTAACATAGGTTTCTTACGTCAACTATATCCGACGACCCTGGTAACTATACATTTCTTTAAGTGACCGTATCTTACCCGAAAGCCGAAGCCAACACCAACATAGGGGCTGTCCATTACTCACGTGTGGCTTGAAAGGGGGGGGAGGGGTCCATAGAAAATCACGAAATATCACAAAGGGGGAGGGGGGTATAGTAATATATCACGTGTATTTTTTTCTTCTTTTAATTAGATGATACTTATACCTGTACTATTGTAAAAAAAATACAAAAAAATAGATTCTTTGTAGGTACTAAAAAATACACGTGATATAGGGGGAGGGGGGTAGTCTTAAACCTCGCCATGTATCACCAAGGGGGGGGGGGGGGTTCAAAAATGCTAAAAAAACATCACGTGATTAATGGACGGCCCCATACTTGAGGAAAGGTCTAAGCAGATGATGACGATGATCTTTACCCTCTCATTTTCTTTTCAGAATCCTCAAAAAAATGGATCAGAATTGTCGTCGGACAAGAGAAAACTTGCCGAATTCGGGAATGACCTCATTTAGCCACAGTTCTTCAGTAATTAATTATAACTACTTACCATTTTTACCTACTTGGTCAGTTCAGTTTATTGTATTCGGATAAAAAAAAAATATTATTTTGGACGATTTGCCTAAACTTATTAATTATTTTTGAAACAGTTTTCCCTGACCACGTTTTATACGTAGATACTTGATATCCCAGTAATTTAATCAGCCTGAAATATATATCGTATCGTATTACCCAGTGGTGGGTTGTGGAGGTCAGATAGGCAGTCACTTCTTGTAAAATACTGGTATTCTGCTGCAACCGGTTAGACTGGAAGATGAATCCAACATAGTTGGGTAAAAGCAGACGATGTATGAGTATGTAATCTTCATCGGTTTAAATTGATTTGAAATGCTTGTTTAATTGCGACAAAAACTCTGTTAAAATATGAAAAATTACACGGAAATACCTATACGGTATCATTTTCATTTCACACTCGGCAATAAATTATTCTGTTTCACGTTCGACACCCCTGTCTCCAGGGGTTCGCCATTTTCTTGACACGGGTAGCTGATATTCTGAGGTAATGGAAATTACTGTCAGTCTGCAAATATCAGAAAAGTTTCACCCTTTACCACTATTAGTAAAATTACATTTGGGAGATAAACGCACATCAATTTGTGGTTTTAATTTTTAAAGTTACTGATAAATATTAAAAACTTTTTATTTTCATATTGTTATTAGGTACTTTTATTTTGGACAATATTCTATAACTTATAAATCTACATACCTATATGAAATTCAAATCTACATACCTATATGAAATTCAAAGTTCTGAGTGAGTGACTGACTGACTGATATATCAACGCACAGCCTTAACCGCTGGTCCTAGAGACATGAAATTTGGAGGGTGTGTATTCAGTAAGAAAGGCTTTGTTGAAATTCCATTCCAAAGAGGGTGAAATGGGGGGTTGAAATGGTGATTTTTTCGACATCCACGCGGGCGAAGCCGAGGACAGAAGCTAGTGTTATATATGAACAATTTAAGACTAATATTAATTGTAGCACTAATCTAACTACTAATATAGTGTTTAAAAGCTTATAAGTTACCCTTTTGTCGAACTACAAATGTTAAAAGTAATGGCCGATCGAAGTTGCAAAACAACTTCATGACTTATGTTTACAAAAGTATTTTTGGAGGTGAAGTAGGCGGCTACACTTACGTGCAAAATATGGACCCACTCCGTGCTGTGTGTATCAATTTGATACAATAGAAGGTCGCAGGCTAATTTTTCGTCAGTTATTAAAAGACAAAAAGACGAAAAAAATAAAGAAGAAAAATTTGTATCGAATTCGATCATGCAACAAGTTTCAAAGAATTGATTTTCAGTTCATCTACGAGTATTTGATGGAGAATCCCTCCGAGGGATTCAAAGTCACATACCTCACGATCCCCGAGGAATTCTAAGATTTGGAGTAATGCGGCGTCGCTGGCAGAAATTGAAAGTTTATTTAATGCCTTTCTTGGAGACCTACACATTTAGAAAGCAGTCTACTGTCTTATTTTGTCTGTATTTATACATTATTTAATCATTTATCCTCGATATGTTCTGCCTCGTTGGTCTAGTGGTAGCAAGCGGTACTGCTGAGCTTCCTGGGTTCAATTCCCAGGTCGGGCAAATTGTTATTGGGTTTTTCCATCCAGAATTTCTCGTAGCAGCCCAGAGTCTGGATTAGTGCCCGGTTGATGGCAATAGGCTCGCCCCCTATTACATGGGACTTAAGCATAACAGGCGAAATGTGGATGTACTGTAGGTACACCTCTGCCTAACCCTTCGGGGAAACAAGGATGTTAATAAGTTATTTACTAAGAAATCATCATGATTTTCCTGCACGTAGGTACTTATCCAAATATATTCAGGTAAGCACTGTTTGTTTTCTATCCTATAATATCTCTTTCCCCCATAATTTATGGGTCCACGACCTTGTAAGTCATAAAATACGTGTGTACATGTATTTCAATCATAGAAACTGCATGAAAACTTTTTTTAGCTGTTACTAGCTTTTATCATTTTCTGTCTCACCTTTTTTATGTTGGGGTTAGACTGGTCAAACTGGATACAGTTAAACACTACTTTACTGCCTATCTGACCTCTATAACCTAGTCTAGGTAAGACTGGTTTTCAAGCTTTCTGGTAACGACTGCTAAAGATCTGTAAATAACAGCCAGGACCAACGGCTTAACGTGCTTTCCAAAGAACGGTGGGGTCTTAATATAAAATAGATGGTCGATGAATGGACCTATCTATGTATTGACCTTGGTAAGCTTAACTTGACCTAATCGATGGACCCGTGTGGCTGTTAATAGTCTGCCCCGAGACCTTCGTGCTCAACTTCATGCTTGACATGCATGAAAATACGATGTAAAACATCTTTAAATTTCTAATTTTCGTTGCTCCCATATTATAGGTATGTTTGCTTCTAATTAATTTATCTTTCTGCTCAGATATATGAGAGCATTTTGCTACGATTCATTCATGGAACGGTACTTTAATTTTCCAGTACCAAAGGTTCGTTATGTTCTCATATGCATTTAGTATTCTAATCTAAGTTGTAAGAACACGATTAAGTGAAGTGCATTATGTGTTTAAAGAACATTAAGTAATATTATTAAATAAGTTTCCTTAAATCAAAGGCAAATAGGAGTAAAGTTAAAAAATGATTTCTATTTTTGCAAAGCGATCTGCAAAGGCGTTACGAACATATTCGTTCCTATTTCTTTACAGTAGTTTTAGGTAGGTTTACCGAAAAGAGATTTTAAGATTTTTCGAAAATATTTTCACAGTACATTCCCTAAACTCAAAATAAAAGCATTTATTTCAAATAAACCAACTACAGGCACTTTTAAATTTTCAAGAGGTCAGTCAGTCAGGCAGCTGAAACTAGGTCCCCATTCCTAAGCGAAGTAATGGTGAAGAACGCGCAAGAAACTCCACGGACACTCATTTAAATCTGAATATAATTCCAAATAATTGTGGATGTGAGAATGATGCAGAATATTATAAGCGTACGGAATAAAAAAGGAATTCCACTATTAAATTACAATAAGCAATGGTAGCTAAGAGATGACTAGAGAACACATGGATGCACTATTCAACGCAACTGTTTTGAGGGGAGCTAAATGATACAACACATGCGCCACCATCAGCGAGACATAAGAGTGAGCATACCAAACCTATAGACTTTATTCCTACTTCCATAACTTCTAGATTAGCACAGACAGTCACTATGTCACATCATCATCATTTCAGCCGAAAGACGTTCACTGCTGGATATAGACTTCTGAATTTGGGAGGGTTTGCCGTAATCACCACGCCTGGCAGGAGGGTTGGCTGCCCATTCTCTAGTAAGTCCCTAAGTCGCCTGTTACAATATCCCTGGAAAGAAATGGGATGATGCTTTTCTTTATGTGCGGCACCACACGGAACAACAACCATTTTGAGGGGAGCTAAATGATCTAACACATGCGCTACCATCAGTGAGCCATTATAGTGAGCATGTCATACCTACAGACTTTATTCCTACTTCCAAAACTCCTAGATTCGCACAAACAGTCACTATGTCACAATAAGAAGTAGGTATATATAAACGAGTAACGAGACAAACACCCCGTTCCGCCTGACCTGGCTGTTTGCAGCAAATAAAGTCTAAATACAGAAGCTTTATGCTCTCATTTGGAGTCGGCCTTACGCTAACATTCTTAGTAAGGGTACATTTACACTATCTGACAATATAAAATAGTACGAGTTTTATTTCCAACTAGCGACCAGCTCTTGCCTCATAAATTGGTCAAAACATTTGATTGCTTTATTTTATGTAAGTTTGTTAATGTATGATACACGCACTGATAACGCCTGAAAAAGCTATAGGTCGATGAAATCCTTTATAAAAAGAGATCCTTCTATTTGCTATAAAATCAAATTAATGGACATGTTCATCCCCTACATTCGTCGCACAAGCCTGGTCTTTGACAGAATAGCAGAGGACCAAGCATCCTTGGAGTTCGTTTTACGTACATTGCGCTCTACGACATAAATCGTAGACGTCACCCAAAAAGCAGTCATTTGAGCTTAACTGCTTTTTGGGTGACGTCTAAACCAAAAAGCACTTAAGTTCAAATAGGACTGGGCCAGATACGTTTGACGCATGTCGGATGCATTGTGGGCCAAGACAACATGGGCCTCCAAAAACGTCTAACGGCATCGCGGAAGACCTAGGCGTAGATGGCGGGACGAACTTGACCCTTACATCAGGGATTAGTCTATATGGGCCCCGGATCGAGTTGTGACGAAAATTAAGGGAAAATGGAAGGCTTTTGCTTTGCAATGGGACAATAAAAGCTGATTATTTTACAAATAAAAATTCCGAAAAATAAAAAGTCTAAATGATAATAAAGATCATAGGCACAAACTGTGATTCCATATGCTACATGGCACAGATTTAAATAAAAAAAAACGTAAGGAGGTGGTTAGTTACACTAAGCACCAAGGCTCAAAGAGTTAAAGCTACAATGGCGGTGACGATCTGCTTCCTCATGAAACCTTTTAATTTTATATTCAAATTAAAAAAATAATATCTTAAGTTTAAACTAACTTTTACACTAGCTGGTTTAAAAACAGCCTTAGACTAGGAACTTCGTGAATATTCGTCCCTCTTCGTGAAACTCCGTTGATGGCACATCGTAAAGACGACGAGCCATTCCAGAAGTTATCACTGATGAGATAACATGGCGCGCTCCAAGATGCCTTGCCAAGGAGGTTTCTTATGAAAATATTTGTTATTCCTAGTTGTTACATTTGCTCTAGAAGTGTTATATGGAGGGGTTAATGAACTATACAGAATTGGAATACAGCCTATAAAAAGACAGATAAAAGAAACGAAAATGGTTCCTTTTGATTATGTGGCTAGCAATGTGGCTACTACTGTTTTTCCGATGAATAAATTAAGGCAAGACTTAAGTATCAGTCATTTTCCCGGCTACCATACTTTTAGAACTATAAAAAAACAAGATGCTGCTTAACTGAAAAATATTGAGGATTTAATGAAGATTACAATAAATACGGTTCCGTGTGTTGCCAGACGTACAGAATAGCTTCATCCCATTTCTCCCCGTGGGTGTAGTAAAAGACGACTAAGCGCCTTACTAGAGAATGGGCAGCGGCGTTCTCTATGTATTTTACCACAATATTGCGACGCCAAACCACCTGCCAAACGTAGCGATTATGGCCACCTGCCTCTCCCTTAGGTGGAGGCCTATGTTCAGCAGTGGACGTATTATGGCTGAAACGATGAAGATAAATGAGCAGTCATGTAGGTACTTCCCCAGAATTTTTCTTCCTAATTTATGTCAAATTATCACTTACTTAACTTTAAAAGTAGATTTAAGTCCCGAAATCCTTACATAATAAACCCAATTAATTTATTGGTGATATTTTTAAGAAGATCAGGTGCATAGTACTCGTAGCTGGCGTGCATGTAGGACCAGATTTATGAACGGAGACGAAGCAAAAGGAGTGTGATCTTAGAATTGTACTCCCGCTCTGGGCGGAGCGGGAGGGCGTGTCAGACTTTTACTGACTAAAACCCACCCGTGTTACATCAGTTGCCCATGTGCCAGGGTCACGGTATCTCTTTCGAACAATCACGCGACCCCGGCAGGCATCGGTCCTAGTAGACCCCTACACTGCTGCTGACATCTCTTTGAGGCGCGTGTGGAACACATCGCGCCGTCGACCCGAGCTTGGTCCTTGCCGGACGGCGAGCTACCCATTGCTCGTCACCCGCAAGCTCGCGCCTACGGGTACCAGGTGGCTTTCTGTACCTTCTGCCTACCACCATGGGATGAAAGCGTGATTTTATGTATAGTAATTTCAAAGCCACATTTTCTAAAATGCTTTAAGAATCTTGGTAGATCTTCAAGTCACTTTCATCATTATCCTGCCCTTCTTTATCCGTCGTCATCTCTGTAATGACCCTCTTTCTATCCATATCATCACACAGTCCATCCATCGTTCTTTGATCTCCCCTTACTCTTATAGTTACTTTCCAATTAAATATTTCTAAAATGCATTTTTCAGTGCCTAGTAATTTCCTAGAACTTAACATCACTTGGCAGCTAAGTTGAGCAGCTGCTTACGTTCCCACAAGCTGTAACGATAGCTGAGGGAAAGGCGTTGGTCTAAAGACCTATTTTTTTTATAGGAAAAGCATAATCAGGATGGCAACCAGTCGCTTATCTTTTAAAGTGAACATAGCCGTCAGAAGTTGACAGAAACATCAGCGCTGATTTGCTGGTTTCGTTTTCTCCTCTACCGATCGTTAGTTCTCCTGACACAGTCTTTTTTGGTTTATATGTAAGTATTTATATGTATTAGTATTTATACTTGTGCATAAAGTTTAAATAAATAAATAAAATAATAAAATAATCAGCCTATAATATTCCCACAGCTGGGACCCAGGACTTTTCTTGTTGAGACTAAAACAAGATGAATAATTATCCTTTTAGTTCAGTACACTGGTTTGATTTTGAAGGATATTATTAGTAATCTATACTAATATTATAAATGGGAAAGTGTGTGTGTCTGTTTGTCCGTCTTTCACGGCAAAACGGAGCGACGAATTGACGTGATTTTTTAAGTGGAGATAGATGAAGGGATGGAGAGTGACATAGGCTACTTTTTGTCTCTTTCTAACCCCCCACTTCCCTAAAATGGGGGGAGGAATTTAACGCGAGCGAAGCCATGGGCAAAAGCTAGTACTTCATATGTTCCACAATTGGTCTGCTCTACAACGTTAATAACGGAATGAATATTGTTGAAATATATAAATGAAACTCATTCCTATTGTTAGTAGGTTACGCTATTGCCGCGTGAATACTTATCATGTCTATGAGAATTCAATAAAACCTCAAAGGATTGCGAAGTTATTTTGCTTCAAAAGAAAACGGTGTACGGTGTAAAAGCGCGGCTCGATCCTCCACATAAAGAACTTATCTTAATTTTAAAATGTATGTTCCAAAAGTATCCTACGAAACTATAAACAAACTCTGTTCAAGTAAAATTCTTACGCAATCACTCACTTAAGGGGGTTATTCCTTAAGTGAGTGATTGCGTAAACATTTTACCACATTTATCTGTATTTAAAAGAAAGAAGCAACTTTACCTATATCTCAAAACTTTTCGCAACAATTACTGTTTGTACATAAGCTTCCAGTCTAACCGGATGCAGCTGAGTATTAGTATTTTACATAAAAACACCGCATAATTATCTGACCTCTACAACCCAGTTACTGGGTAACACGATAGCCCTTAATTAGGCTGGAGGTCAGACTTTTGGGCTTCTGACGACCCGTAACAATAGTCTAAGATCTACGAATGATAGCCAGTACCAACAACTTGACGTGGTTTCCAAGGTATGGCAGGGTACTTGGTATGTAAAGCTGGTCACCCATCCACGGAATAACCGCGGCAAGTGTAGCAAAACCAGGCCGATTGACCCGAGCGGCTGGCAAAAATACGATACAAAACGAATGACACCGACTTCCGAAAAAGTTAGTTTTTACTCTGTAGTGTATTTCCTGGAAGCCGTTTTTCGAATACTTTTTGTTACCAAACGTGCTTTGTGGAGTTAACTCAACTTCTGAATTAATTAACAACTCCTTCGTAAATTGTTTAAAACTAGACGAAAGCGGTTGCATTTAAACTTGTTAGTTACCGTTAACTCTGCAACGATATTGAGCATAACTCACTAACTAGTTGACGACTAACTCGCTTAGCCATACACGCTAAACTAGTTACTAGTTTGGAAATTATAGTCTTGTTAAATTCTGGAGTAATAGTTTCCTGTTGGAATTAATTCGTGCAGGTAGGGAGGTAGAGAGTATATATGTACATATAACATACACCTCGAATCAATTAGGGCTGATTGGCACTGAGAACCGTAGTATACGTGTGCTGTTGGATGTGAAGAATAGCACCACCCCATTTCTTCCCGTGGGTGTAGAGTAGTAGTGATTCGCGGATTCTGGCGCAAGCGCCAGAGCCCGCGCTTGCACCGGAGCCCGCGAATCTGTAGCACCCATCGTAAAAAAAAAAAAAAAAAAAAAAAAAAAAAAAAAAAAAAAAAAAAAAAAAGGTTTTGGTGTGCTCTGATCTCAAATCTGCGGTCCATTTTAGCGTAGGATGCGTGGTTCTGGAGTTATGCAAATCAATTAACTGTTATCTCATTGATTTCCGGTGGTCCTGCACCCTCATTAGCATTCCATTGTTCGCCTAATCCTTTTATCTATTATACTTCGAACACCTCATTACGTTGCGCCAGAACCCACGAATCTGTTGCCCTACGGTTGATTTGGCGTTCTTATCTATTACTCATTGTATGTCTGCTTTTCTATGTCATCAATAAAACACATTCATTTTTATTTCAATATTTTATTCCTTTTTTCTACAAAATATGAGCGGAAGATCTCATCCACAAAAATATCATTGTGCAGTGTGTTCCCTGTAAATATGTTCGTAAAACTATGCATTGAACATCCCTGAAACTTAAATAGCAAATACATTAAGCAATATTCACCACAAACTGAAGTCCAATCATTCTGAATCCTATCAACATTCCAGTCCCATCTCTTACAATTCCTTTTCAAAAACTGGAGATGATATCGCTCAGGTGTTCGTCCATATGAATCAAAATATTGACCGATACCATTCGTATCGATATGTACAGCTACCCAGTGTGAACCTGGTTTATCATCCGCATCCAAATTGCATATTATATACGTTGGTACATGTGTATACATAGGTAGTCTATTAGCAGCATAAACATTATTTTCTAGACTGGGATGAATCTTTTTCATATGTTTTTGTAATTCTAGTGTATCCATGATATTACTGTTATTAGCAGATTATTACAGTACCAATCTATTCAATGGTTGTCATAGGAATGTTCAATTATAGTGATTTGTAAATATTAAATCGCATTCTTTGTGGGAGTCACAAAGCTTAGGATTATCATTTTGCTGCAGCTAATTTAAAGTTTGTTATATGGGTCTGATTATATTAAATAAAACACTTTGAGTACATAGACATTTTTAATTAACTGATCAACACAATAATTATTAAATAAATAAATTAAATACAGACATATTATTATCAAAATACCATTTTCTAATACACACAGCATTATTCAATGCACAATTCAATTTATGGTTCACACAATTAAAATCAGTTTTATTTTTACAGAACTTTTTTTTTAATGTCGCAAAATTAGGACATCCCTTCTCACCTATGTCAATCACTTCACAGTTTGCACATAACTCTTTAATCCACGTAATCTTTTCCAAACCCTTTGTCATAATTTTTTTATTTTCTAAATATGGTAAAATAACACGTTTAAACTCTTTGTAGTCTATGTAGCCTTCACTCCAGTAAATTCCTCGATTTCTTTCTAACCATCTCACCTGCTTTTTTTCTTCTAGTGTTAGGTAATGGAATGAATATGGTGGTTTCACCAAGAACGTCTGTGTATGATCATGACTCGCAATGGCCAATTCTTTGATAATAAAATGATTTAAAGAATCTTTAAATCCTTGGAGTTCCACTATAAGGGTGTCCGTCTTCATGATATCTTCTTAACAATGTTACTTAATGGTTTGTATTCAACAATGCAATCGTTCAGAATGAGACAATATGCTGAAGTTTGATCTGGTATCTCCGAATCACTTTCAATTTCTACTCTCACGTCCACAACTGGCCCTGTCTTTAGATTATCCACTTGTCTAGAGCAATCAATGACAAACAGCGGTGCTAAATCTCTAAACTGTTTTTCGCTTAATATGGGTTCCGGTCGACGTCCGTAATACGACTGTTGAAATCTGGTGTATTGCTCGTTGTAAATATTAAATCGCATTCTTTGTGGGAGTCACAAAGCAGGTTGATGCCTGTTGCGAAGGAACGTGAGATAAGTTTGTTGACTCATAGAGTTACAATCAGTTTCGTTGTACTTAGTAATTTGCTTTAGATAAGAATAAGGAACGTGAGATAAGTTTGTTGACTCATAGAGTTACAATCAGTTTCGTTGTACTTAGTAATTTGCTTTAGATAAGAATGGTGCTATATAAGATCGAACAGTTGCAGTCATGCAGTCAGTCTATGGTCGTTTGACCACAGTGGATTGTATACGTCTACCAATACTACGTTTGTGTTACTTCAACGCATCAATGGCCATGGAGGTAAGTGTTTATTCTATTGACAAACTTACTTGTATTTCTGTTGTTGTTTCCTAACGTGTGTGATTAAGTGTAAACAAATTGATATTAACGTGATAACTCTGTTGTTGCAGAGATCATTCAGCTTCGCAGACGATAATGAAAATACCTATAAACAGTATTACTACTCGCCACTCTCTCCTCAACACGAAGAAGAGAGTGATGACATCGTCGTTAATAACACAGACGATGGTGGAAAAAGGAAATCGCAACCGATTGATCAATTTTTTGAAGTGGTACCAAAAATAAAAAGGAAGAAGCTGCTATCCTCGACTGTGACACGAGCTGCTAGAGATGGCGTATCATACATCTCTACAAATTCTGACGACGGAGACCAAGCGACGCATCTCATAAAAATTGAAATGTATGATATGAAGAAACTATCCAAGATTCCAACTAGTGATCACTGGAAGCACGCTACCACGAGGATTAAATATTACATAAAGAATAATAAGGATAGCATCTACGACAACACAAACGGCCTCGTATACAATATTACAAAGACAATAGCAGAAAGTGAAAAAGTTAAAAAATACTTTTTTAACAATGACACTCATTAGTGGATTAGTGAATGTGATTCTGTTTACTTAAAGTACTTCTGTGTACTCATTAGATTTTACATGACTTTCCTAATCCTTTGTTAGACTATGAATATTGGACATTATTTGAAATTGGGTATCAGTTGCTCTACCAACACTTAACTGTTACTTACTGTGCTACATACTTTCTTCTTTATTATAAAGATGGAAAACTTCAGTGAAATGTGCACCAGTGCTTTCTTTTCCGCGCCCATTGAAGAGAATATAGAACAATCCAACAGCGAATTCAATCAGGAGCTGTCTAAAGTTTGTGATGAAATAGAGAAGCATGAACTGTTCGATTCATCGTATGATGATGAGTTGTATAATCAATGTTTGATGGTTGAAACAAAGTTGATGTAAGTATTAGAAGTACAAACTCAATAAGAAATATTATTGTAGTAATGTTTTATTTTAAGATTTGTCTAATAATTTTCTTTTTGTTACAGTCAACAACAAGTTGGAAGAGGTATCAAACGAGGTATCACTACTGATGAAAATAAGGTTACCAAGAAAGCAAAATTTGATGAAGGAGCTTCTACATCATCAATTGAAACCAATGATGTGGACAACAATAAGGTGGAATGTGATACATGTCATGTTTATATTAATAAAAGGTATCTAAACAACCATTTAAAAAGCAATTCACATAAAAATAATCTTTTAAAATCACATAATTCATTAACAAATGTTACAGTTGTTGAAACCGCTTTTGGCAATCGAATTTTAACATATAGAATTAATAGTAAAACACTTCAATCGGGACAATATTTTGAAACACCGGAATCGTTTTTAAATTCGCTAAAAATTGATATCTTATTTTTGATAAATGAATGTATTCAACAACATACAATTTTTAAAATAAACTTCATATTGCATGCTGATTTCATACAACAAACTAAAGATATTAAAAATACGTTTGATTTTCAAACGTTTAATTACATAATTTGTCAGGGAGATGACTTAAATATTTTTTATTCATCATTAATAGACACTGTAGTCGGTAAAATTTGTCAATTTGAAAAAAAAGATAGTGGTTGGAGTCTTAATCAAATTAAATACATAGATATGAATGTTAACAAATTCAACCCCCTACGTGGTAGTTCATATATCGACCTTCCTCAAGATATTAAATCAAAAAAAGCTGTAATCAATGTTAAAAATAATGATAATATGTGTTTCAAATGGGCATTACTCTCTGGTTTATATCCTGTATGTAAAAGTGTAGATCGGGTAGCATCTTACGCAATTCATGGAAATAAACTAAAATTTACTGGTATTTCTTTTCCGGTTATAATTGCAGATATATCAAAAGTAGAGAAATTAAACAATATTAGTATTAATGTTTTTGGCTTAGAGTATAATAAAGAAAAAAAGTGTAATTCTGTTGTAGGTCCTTTATATTTAACAAAATGTCGTACACCTAATCATATTAACCTACTATATATATCGAATGGTACTAACAATCATTACTGTTATATTAAAAACTTATCGCGATTAGTTAGTTCACAAATATCAAGACATCATTGTGCAGTTTATATATGTGATTCATGTTTACTTCATTTCCCATCGGAGGAAAGACTTAATAACCATCAACAATATGATTGCGCTCACATTTGTACGGAATTACCAAACGGTGAGGATTCCAAAAAGGATTGGTTTGGTAAAGCAACCTCAAATAATAAATTAAAATTTGATAAATTCGTGAAAAAGTTGAAAATGCCCTTTGTGGTTTATGCAGACTTTGAGGCATTTTTGAACCCAATAGAATCATGTAGTAACGATCCATCCAAGCCTAGTACAATTAATATTCAAAAACATGAAGTGTATAGTTTTGGATATTACATTAAATGTTCATATGATAACAGATTATCAAAATATGAGACGTATAGTGGGTCAAACTGTGCACAAGTGTTTATGAATCGCCTTTGTGAAGATGTGAAAACAATATTTAAAAAAAATAGTTTCCAAAAATGTCTCGTTCCATTATCAGATGAAGATAAAATTAAAATTTCAAATTCAAACATATGTCATATTTGTGAAACTGAGTTAAATGAAGATCTTTTTTACGATTTTGATTGGCACACTGGCAGTTTTAGGGGTGTTGCACATCAAGTGTGTAGTTCTAAGTACAGAACCCCTCGTCATATTCCAATATTTTTACATAACCTCAGTCATTACGATGCTCATTTCATTATCCATGCATTAAACCTCGATGATGACAAAGTTGAAGTTATTCCACAAAATAAAGAACGATACATATCATTTTCAAAACAGTTAACAATAAATAATCAACCAGTAAGTTTAAGATTCATAGATTCATTGAAATTTTTATCGTGTAGTTTAGATCAACTAGCTAAAAATCTTAATGATGATCAGTTTACAGAACTAAAAAGGAACTATCCTAATAATGAAGATTTTTCACGTTTAAGACGGAAAGGTATTTATCCTTATGAATTTATGTGTAATAGTGATTGCTTGAAACATCCATCACTTCCTGATCAACACCAATTTTATAGTTCACTCACAGATTCAAATATTTCAAATGATGATTATAATCACGCAAAAGATATTTGGCAACATTTTAAGTGTAGTAGTATGTCTGATTATTCCAATTTATATTTAAAAACTGATGTTTTACTTTTGACTGATGTATTCGAAAACTTTAGAAAGCTTTGTATTAAAACTTATGGATTAGATCCTGCTCATTACTATACTGCCCCAGGTTTAAGTTGGGATGCAATGTTAAAATTTACCAAAATAGAATTAGAATTGTTAACGGACTATGACAAAATTGCTTTTTTTAAAGCTGGTATTAGAGGGGGTGTATCTCAGTGTAGCAATCGTTTTGCTAGAGCAAATAATAAATTCATGGAAGATTATGATAGTGAAAAACCTAATTCATATCTAACATATTTTGATGCGAATAATTTATATGGTTGGGCAATGTCTCAATCTCTTCCTGTTGGTGGTTTCGAATGGATAGATTCTAATACAGATTATAATGTGTCGGATAACTCTGATTTCGGTTATGTTTTAGAAGTTGATTTGGAATATCCTGATGAACTTCATAATTTGCATTCTGACTTTCCGTTATGTCCTGAAAACATATGTGTGGGTAATACTAAAGAAACTAAATTAGTTCCTAATTTAAATAATAAAAATAAATACATCATTCACTACAGGAATTTAAAACAATGCATTGAAATGGGGATTAAATTAATTAAAGTACATAGAATTTTAAAATTTAAACAGAGTTCTTGGTTAAAGAAATACATAGACTTAAATACTAGTTTGAGAACGTTAGCTACATCAAACTTTGAAAAAGACTTTTTTAAATTAATGAACAATTCTGTCTTCGGTAAGACTATGGAAAATATTGAAAAAAGAGTAAACGTTAAACTACTAACTCACTGGGATAATCGTGGTAAAGTTTTAGGTGCTCAGGATTGGATTGCAAAACCAGAATTCCATAGTTTATCAATATTTTCAGAACATTTAGTTGCAATACAATTACACAAAACAAAATTAATTTATGATAAGCCGATTTATTTAGGATTTTGTATTTTAGATATATCTAAGACCCTTATGTATGAATTTCATTATAACTACATGATTAAAAAGTTTCATAATAAAATTAAGTTATTGTACACCGATACCGATAGTTTGATATATCAAATTTTTACAGACAATTTTTATGAGGATATAAAACCAGATCTACTTCACTATTTCGATACATCAGATTACCCGGAAAATAATATTTACGGATATCCAAAAATAAATAAAAAAAAGTTAGGTTTTTTTAAAGATGAGAATAATGGTAAAGTATTGAAGGAATTTGTAGGGTTGCGATCAAAAATGTATGCCTTAGAAATAGAAGATAAATTTATAGCAAAGGCAAAAGGGGTTAACAAAAGTGTTACCAAAAAAATGAATATGGAAAATTACAAATCGTGTTTGTTTAATAAAAATGTATTATATTGTAGTATGCTTCGATTTAAGTCAATCAAACACACTATTTTTACACAAAAAATAAATAAAACATCTTTATCATATAATGATACCAAACGATGTATTATGAACAACAACATTGATACATTGGCTTGGGGACATTATAAATTACGCTAAGTGTAATACTTTTTACTTTTATTTCTGTGTGTATATACAAATTTTGTACTGATTGTAAAATTATGATATTACTGTAATGTTATATAATAGTTTATTACATATTTAAAATTTATTGTTTGATTGTAAATAATGTAAAATAATTGTAGTTTTTATTTGTGTGCTTAAATTTGACGTTGAGGTGATTGTGAAATTCTGATAAGTACTAATTGTGTTAGAAATAGTATACAGATCATTCTGTTTTTCACAAATTACATGTTTTATATAATTTTAGCAATATATATATATATATTTAATTTTTACACCAAAATTTTCATTTTTATTTCATCCCTTTAAAACTCTAGACGTGTGAAATGTTTCACTTTATCCATCCGTTTACTGCTATTGTGGCAGGACCAAGTGGATGTGGGAAGTCAAATTTTGTAACAAATTTCATAAAATCAGTTAAAGAAATATGTAATTGTGATTTTAATCAGATCACATGGTGCTTTGATGAAATGCAGGCTTTAAATAATTTACCAAATGTTAACTATCATCAAGGAATTCCAAATCTTAATATGTTTGATGGTGAAAACCCACACCTTATTATTATTGATGATCTAATGAGAGAGTCTGATGGAAGAATTGTGGATATATTTACAAAAGGTAGTCATCACAGGAATCTTAGTGTATTTTATTTAACACAAAATTTATTTCATCAAGGTAAAGGTCAATGAGACATTTCTTTAAACTCAAGTTATATAATTTATTTTAAAAACCCTCGAGATAAAACTCAAATAAGATATTTAGCACGACAAGTGTCACCAGATAACCCAAAATTCATTGAAGACGCCTACAGGGATGCAACTTTAGAAGCGCATGGATATTTAATGGTAGATTTAAAACAGAATACAAATGATTTTTGTCGTATCAAGACAAATGTATTCCCATTTAATGGTTACTGCACAGTCTACGTCCCCACGAAAGAGTTTAAATACACCAAGAATCAAACAATTCAAATCATTTCTAAATGATACATCGTCGACTCACAACGCATAAACATTTGCTAAACGCTTTGCAGTTTAAATACACCAAGAATCAAACAATTCAAATCATTTCTAAATGATGCATCGTCGACTCACAACGCATAAACATTTGCTAAACGCTTTGCATACGCTTAAACCAAAATATCAAAGAGCGTTACTTAAAACGTGTGATGAAGAAGAAATAAATTGTATTTGTGAATGTATTCATAACGTTTTACAAGGAAAGATACCTCTTAAAGATCAAGATAAACAAAAATTGAATAAACACAAAAATATACTCCGTAAACTGGTGCATAAGTGTAAACATAAACTAAGAAAAAATATTATTATACAGAAAGGAGGGGCTTTCTTACCAATAATATTAGGTGCAATATTGAGTGGATTAGTAAGTGGACTAGCCAGTTAACATGGAAAATGCTAAGAAAATGATACTTATTGAACCGGGATTGATTGAAAAATTAAAACAAGAAAATAAGGTTACTAGTAATTTGTCTCGATTAGATATTGAAATGCAAAATATTATGAATAGTAAGACGGAAGACCGAAAGAAGTGGATGTTATATTTACAAACACTACAAAGATACCTTCACTTTACCGAAGAGGATCGTCAACCACTCAGATTACCAATTTATTCTGATACATCTAATGAAGATTCAAATGGGTCTAAAATTGGTTTTAAAAATAAAGATAGAGATCTAAAAAGTTCAGTTGATGCTGAATCTTTGTTGGAGGAGAAAGGATCTATTAAAAGTATAGAAAGTGAGGCAAATCCACTGTATTCATCAACACAAATACTCAGTTTAATACCAAAAACTTATAATAAAAAAGGTGAGTCATTATTAAACTTAATTGGAACAAGTAAAAGTAAAATACGTTGGGATAATGAAGGCACAGTCATAATTGATAATGAAAAAATTCCAGGAAGTAATATTGTTGATTTAATAAATGATTCACTTAGACCCTTAAAAAAAAGTGATCCGATAGGGTGGGATAGATTTGCTAAAGCATTAAAAGATATTAAAGTACCACTTACTTATATTGGAAATCCAAAGAGATGTGAGTTTATTAACCAACTTCAAGTAAAAGATCTGAACAAAACCTCTGAGATTGAAGTTCAAGAGTTTTCTACACCGAGCAGTGGAGATAAAAGATCTATAACTAAAATACATAAAAAGATCGATTGGGAAAAATGGACCCCGTACTAGAAGAAATTAACAGGATTTATTATGATCCATCTAACCCCGCTGGTTTTGGTAGTATTGATAAATTATCAAAAGCTATGAAGGGTAAAATGGATAAAAAGCAAGCAAAGGAATGGTTACAATCACAAGAAACATATACATTACATAAACCCATTCGGAAAAAATTCCCGCGTAATAAGTACATTCTATCAAATATTAATGAGCTGTGGCAAGCTGATTTAAGTGATATGCGAACTTATTCTCAATATAATGATGGTTTCAACTACATACTTTGTGTTATTGATGTATTTAGTAAATATGCTTTTGCAAGACCAATGAAAAAGAAAAACTCAGAAACAACTAAAGAATGTTTTGAAAGTATATTTACTGAAAGTAATACAACACCTACTCACATACAATCTGATAAAGGTACAGAATTTGTTTCAAAAGATGTACAAAAATACTTTAAATCCAAAAAGATAAATTACTATACCACTAACAATCCTGATATTAAGGCTAGTATTGTTGAACGATTTCAAAGAACTCTAAAAATGAAAATGTGGCGTTATTTCACTCATAATAATACTTATAGATATATAGATGTTTTACAAGATTTAATATACTCTTATAATCACAGCATTCACTCGAGTATTAAGATGTGCCCATGTGATGTAAGTTCCAACAATATTATGACAGTTTGGACTAATCTTTATGATAGAGGGTCAAACAAACTTTCTCTAGAAAATCCAAAACCAAATTTCAACGTGGGTGATTATGTTCGAATAACTAAATATAAACATGTTTTCCAAAAAGGATATGAATCAAATTGGAGTGATGAAATATTTATTATATCTTCAATAATTGATAGATCTCCATGGGTTGTTTATACAATAACAGATTTACAAAATGAACCAATAGTTGGTACTTTTTATGAAAGAGAATTACAGAAGGTCACTTACAACCCCACCTCACAATATAAAATAGATAAAATAATTGGCACTCGTTATTCGGGTAACAGAAAAGAAGTATTAGTGAAGTGGAAAGGTTATCCAGATAAATTTAACAGTTGGATTTTAGCTTCTAGTTTAAAAGAAATATGAATAAAGAAAGTTTTTATTTAACTTTGCTCAGCAATAGTTCAATGGAATACTTTCCTGATAACAAGACCACAAATTTTTCAACAAAATTACCAAAAGCTATGAAATTAGAAGGTGAATGGGCGGTTGGAGTTGTCGAGTTTCAATATCCATGCACCATGTTTACTGTTCAAGATCATGAAAATGTTGTATACATCACAAAAACCATGTTAATGCCTAATGAAGATAAACCATCAACAGTGTACTACAAAAAACATATTCCCGCTACCAACTACGATAACGTTGAACATATTTTAAGAGCGTTAAATGGTATCAGAGAGAGCTTGAAATTTCGTTATGATGAAATAACAAAATTTGTGTCTGTTTCTGTTTTGGATAAAAATATAACATCCGTAACATTATCACCCAAATTAAGTTTACAACTAGGTTATGAACCAAATACAAATCTCCTAGACAGAAATTTTGGGAAGTGTCCTGCTAATTTACACTTAGGGTTACCATCTCAACTATTTCTATATTGCGACATTATCGATCCTCAGATTGTGGGTGATGTTATGACTCCACTATTAAGAGTCATTTCATTAGATCCTTCAAAATACATTTATGGTGCGAATAAAATGTACATTTTCTCTCCACCTCACTACTTACCTGTTATGCGAAGAGAGTTCGATACGCTGGAAATAGATATAAGATCGAGCACAGGACAAAAAATACCATTCCAGTTTGGAACCGTGTGTGTTAAACTACATTTCCGCAAATTATAATAATGTATTCTCCTCATGATCATCATAAATGTCCATATGAAAATTATTATTCACATCAAGCTGGATCAGGAGTTGGAGTAATTTATAAGGGTTCACCATACCAACGCGGTCATGGTATTGGGAGCTTCTTAGGAGGGTTATTTAGATCAGTTTTACCTTTACTTTCAAGTGGTGCTCGAGTGGTTGGTAAGGAGGCATTAAACGCTGGAGTAGGACTTTTATCGGATATGGTTCAAGCCCGTCCTATGGAAGCCTCAATAAAAGATCGTCTAAAGCAAGTTAGTACAAACTTAAAACGAAAGGCTGATGACAAAATTGATCGATTTAACATGACAGGATCTGGGTATATAAGTAAAAGAAAACGATTGGCCTCGTTCATTCCACCACTAACAGCTAAAGTGAAAGCTACGAAAAAACTTGGTCTAAAACCAAAAAACATCAAAGATATATTTTCAAATTAAGTATGTCTTTCCTTCATAATCATTCTTGTGAGTGCGTTAAGTCAGAATTAGATTTGTTTGCATTACCGTCTACACAAACAAGCATTGAAAATGGATTGTGGATTCACTATAAACCAATTTCATCTCTTGCTGATGATGGACCTATCGAGTTTCAAGTTCCTGGAACAGGCGATGACTACATAGATTTGTCTCATACATTACTCCACATAAAGGCAAAAGTATTAAATCAAGATTCAACAAACTTGATATCAGCTACAGCAGTAGCACCTGTAAATAATTGGTTGCATTCACTTTTTAGTCAACTCGATGTTTATTTAAACCAAAAACTTGTATCACCACCTAATAATACCTATGCCTATCGAGCATACATGGAAACCCTTTTAAACTATGCTCCTGCTGCTAAACAATCTCATCTTACTTGTAGTCTTTGGTATGATGATACAGCAGGAAAAATGGATTCCACAGATGGTAAAAACATAGGATTTGTTAAAAGACAGGAATTAGTTAATGAAAGCAGGGAAATAGAAATGATTGGTCATCTTCATGGTGACATTTTCAATCAAGATAAATTTTTAATTAATGGCGTTGAAATGAGTGTAAAATTAGTTCGGTCAAGAGAGAGTTTTAATTTAATTGCTGGGTCAAATGATGTAAAGTTTAAAGTTTGCATTACGGACGCAACTCTTATTGTTCGAAGAGCACGAATTAATCCAAGTGTATTACTCGCACATCAGAAAGTTTTAGCTTCTACCACTGCTAAATATCCTATTACTCGTGCTGAAGTTAAAGTTTTAACAATTGCATCGGGTGTTCAAGGAAAAACTCTTGATAATATATTCTTAGGACAGGTACCCAAAAGATGTATTATTGGTTTTGTGAATAATTCTGCATTTAATGGTTCACTTACTAAAAATCCATTTAACTTTGAAAACTATGGTATTAACTCTTTCAGCTTATATATTGATGGTCAACAAATACCTTCCAAAGCTTTGCAACCATCTTTTAATAATAATATATTTACATCAGCATATCATACTCTATTCTCGGGGACTGGTATTCACTTTCTTAATGAAGGAAATGCAATCTCTCGTGAACAGTATGCCAAAGGTTACTGTCTTTTAGCATTTGATTTAACTCCTGATTTATCAGCTAACTCATCAGCCCATTGGAATCTCATAAAGCATGGTAGTGTAAGATTAGAAGTACGATTTGAATCCTCACTAATACAAACAATTAACTGTATTGTTTATGCTGAGTTTGATAATATTATTGAAATAGATAAAAATAGAAATGTTACTGTAGACTATAGTAGTTAGGATTATAATGTGTGTTGTGTTTTAGATATATGTGTTATGTTTAATGCATTTTGTGTGTGTGTAACTAAAGATAACATTATAAAATTAAATAAAACAAATTGTATGCAATATACTATCAAGGATTTAAAGATTCTTTAAATCATTTTATTATCAAAGAATTGGCCATTGCGAGTCATGATCATACACAGACGTTCTTGGTGAAACCACCATATTCATTCCATTACCTAACACTAGAAGAAAAAAAGCAGGTGAGATGGTTAGAAAGAAATCGAGGAATTTACTGGAGTGAAGGCTACATAGACTACAAAGAGTTTAAACGTGTTATTTTACCATATTTAGAAAATAAAAAAATTATGACAAAGGGTTTGGAAAAGATTACGTGGATTAAAGAGTTATGTGCAAACTGTGAAGTGATTGACATAGGTGAGAAGGGATGTCCTAATTTTGCGACATTAAAAAAAAAGTTCTGTAAAAATAAAACTGATTTTAATTGTGTGAACCATAAATTGAATTGTGCATTGAATAATGCTGTGTGTATTAGAAAATGGTATTTTGATAATAATATGTCTGTATTTAATTTATTTATTTAATAATTATTGTGTTGATCAGTTAATTAAAAATGTCTATGTACTCAAAGTGTTTTATTTAATATAATCAGACCCATATAACAAACTTTAAATTAGCTGCAGCAAAATGATAATCCTAAGCTTTGTGACTCCCACAAAGAATGCGATTTAATATTTACAAATCACTATAATTGAACATTCCTATGACAACCATTGAATAGATTGGTACTGTAATAATCTGCTAATAACAGTAATATCATGGATACACTAGAATTACAAAAACATATGAAAAAGATTCATCCCAGTCTAGAAAATAATGTTTATGCTGCTAATAGACTACCTATGTATACACATGTACCAACGTATATAATATGCAATTTGGATGCGGATGATAAACCAGGTTCACACTGGGTAGCTGTACATATCGATACGAATGGTATCGGTCAATATTTTGATTCATATGGACGAACACCTGAGCGATATCATCTCCAGTTTTTGAAAAGGAATTGTAAGAGATGGGACTGGAATGTTGATAGGATTCAGAATGATTGGACTTCAGTTTGTGGTGAATATTGCTTAATGTATTTGCTATTTAAGTTTCAGGGATGTTCAATGCATAGTTTTACGAACATATTTACAGGGAACACACTGCACAATGATATTTTTGTGGATGAGATCTTCCGCTCATATTTTGTAGAAAAAAGTAATAAAATATTGAAATAAAAATGAATGTGTTTTATTGATGACATAGAAAAGCAGACATACAATGAGTAATAGATAAGAACGCCAAATCAACCGTAGGGCAACAGATTCGTGGGTTCTGGCGCAACGTAATGAGGTGTTCGAAGTATAATAGATAAAAGGATTAGGCGAACAATGGAATGCTAATGAGGGTGCAGGACCACCGGAAATCAATGAGATAACAGTTAATTGATTTGCATAACTCCAGAACCACGCATCCTACGCTAAAATGGACCGCAGATTTGAGATCAGAGCACACCAAAACCTTTTTTTTTTTTTTTTTTTTTTTTTTTTTTTTTTTTTTTTTTTTTTTTTTTTTACGATGGGTGCTACAGATTCGCGGGCTCCGGTGCAAGCGCGGGCTCTGGCGCTTGCGCCAGAATCCGCGAATCACTACTACTGTGTAGTAAAAGGTGACTACTTAAGTGACTTACTGGGGAATAGGCAGCAGCGTTCTCTATAAACTTTACCACCATACTGCGATCGCCAATTTGCCTGCCAAGCGTGGCGATTACGGCCTATATCCAGCAGTGGACGTCATTCGGCTGAAATATTAATGATGATGATGACGATGGGACTGAGAAAATTTCTTGCTCACCCGCCCTTTCTTTTTTTATTGGATGGGAAATCATCAAATGACTTCTCCCGCTCTGGGCGGAGCGGGAGGGCGTTGCAGACTTTTACTGACTAAAACCCACCCGTGTTCCTTCAGTTGCCCATGTGCCAGGGTCACGGTGTCTCTTTCGAACAATCTCGCGACCCTGGCAGGCATCGGTCCTAGCAGACTCATTCAGTTCTGCTGACATCTGTTTGAAGCGCGCGCGCGTGGAACAGAAGGCGCCGGCGACCTCACCCGACCCTCCCCGCGTCGTAACGAATGGCCTGCCCGTGCGAGGTTTTCGTATTTGTGATTTTTTTCTTTTTGCTCGGCTCCTAAGAAGGCTAAGCCTTCTTCGATAAATGGGCAATCCTACACTAAACGTAGTTCCTGAGATTAGTACGAGTCAACCAAACAAACTCTTCAGCTTTATAATATTTAGATTTGATTACAAATATTTTTTTTATTGTGAGCCAACTTTACAGATAGACATATGCTATCGCGCACTTTTTTTAAAACTTTTTAAGAGGAACAATTCCGTCATATATGATTTTTGCATTACTTTAACTTTTACGCAGCGCACGCAACGGAAGCTCTCAAAAAGAGAAACTTTTCCCCGTTTTAATAACATGTTTCATTGATATTTCGCTCCTATTGGTTATAGCGTAATATTATATAGCCTTCCTTGATAATTGAGGTAGCAAAAACTAAAATAATTTTTCAGTTCGAACCAGTCTTTCCTGAGATTAGCGCGCTCAAACAAACAAACTCTTCAGCTTTATAATATCACCAGCTGACCGTACAGACGTTGTCATGTTTCCAAGAACTCGATAGCAACGCCACCTACTGGGTCCAATAGTGAATCTAAACCATCCAGGGTGCCACCCAAATGCATACAAAAAAAAAATCAATCAAATCGGTCCATCGGTTTAGGAGGAGTTCAGTGACATACACACGTACAGTAGAATTATATGTATAAAGATACTAATATTATAAATGTGAATGTAAGTTTGTTTGTTACGCTTTCACGCGAAAACTTAACCGATCATCATGAAACTTTGTACACATATTCTTGGAGGTATTAGAAGTAACATAAAAACAATATAAATATTGTTATTTTTAACGCGAGCGAAGCTGCGGACGAAGGCTAGTTTGCATATGTGTTACAGTCATAGTGCTATTATAGTTAAACAGCTATTGTACATAACGACTGGGTACTATATATAATGACTAAATTGTCTAGACAATGTGGTAAAATAATCACTTTATCCGAATATTATTCATAATAGCAGGTCAAAGTTAGTCAAAGTAATAAATACGGTTCAACTTGCTTCCCTTCCTTATCTTTCTGTTACATTACACTATACTGACACAAGAACGAAGAATGTCCAAATACCTATGGCGAAAGGATTAGGTATTACGCTCTCGTTAATCACTCCAATGACATCATAATCCTATGTTACTTTGTACCTCATATTAATATTACATCAACAGGGAATTAGCTAAACGTTCGCTTAAATATTCATGACACTATTATTAGTGCTACATTAAATAATTCCTGTGTATGTACATATTTGTGAGTATCATTAATATCTAGCAGTCAGAGGTATTTCTGTTGTTTGAATACGAAATAGAATGGCACTGAGGTGTGATTAATCATATCAGTTTCTACATTTACTAGTCGTGTTTCTTCCACAGATAGTAATTAACCAGGGTGTTCCTGTAGAAACCCATAGCAAATATAGCGTATTCACAAATAGTTAATTAATTAATGTTTACAAAATATAATAAAAAAAATAAAAGAGTAACGGTGGAGTTGCATGCTCATTCTTATCCATACGCAACTACCGTTTGGAAGGGACGACTAAAGTAAATTCAATTTTAATGAAAATGTCTATTTAATAATAATAAAAATAAAATCATCACTGACAGGACTATTGTAGCAAATAAGCCTGATATAGTGGTGGTGGATCGAGTAGAGCGGCGCACAATGATTGTTGACATAACGGTTCCACATGACGAGAACCTCGTGAAAGCTGAGAAAGATAAGCAGATCAAGTATCTTGACTTGGCTCGCGAGGTTGTCGACATGTGGGATGTGGACTCAGCAATCATTGTGCCGATAGTCGTCACTGCCAATGGCTTGATAGCCAAGAGCCTCGATCAACATCTAAAGAGGCTCTCGTTAGGCAGCTGGGTCAAGGGCTTGATTCAGAGAGCGGTACTTCTGGACACGGCTCGCATTGTCAGGAGGTTCCTCTCTCTGGAGCCCTGACCGCCGGTAGCTTGGACCCTGTTCCCGATACCGGTGGGCTACTATTTTTTATATTTTTAAATGTTTTTATATGTTTCTGTACTAATATTTAAAAATATAATTTATAAGAGTTTACAAATTAATAAAGGAAATAAAAATAAAATTTTGCCTATTTGAAAAAAACAAATACTTTGAATTTGACTATATTGTGCTCCAAAAGTGCGAGATGAAACTCATAACGCTTTTTTTTGTGGGTGGGAAATCATCAAATGACTTCTCTCGCTCTGCGTGGAGCGGAAGGGCATGTCAGACTTTTACTGACTAAAACCCACCCGTGTTCCTTCAATTGCCCATATGCCAGGGCCACGGTATCTCTTTCGAAACTTATAACCCTGTTCATGTTAAATTCTTACAAAATCACTCACTAAAGGACAATAGTAACTGAGTACGAATGAATTCGTATTTAGGAGGACTTAACTGTTTATAACACTACTGTATTCAACAACTATGGTTAAATTGTCTTGTGAAAAATCATCAACGAGAATGGTTGAGGTTACAAATTAACCTATATGGCCAAATTAAAAACATATTCAAGGTGATTTAAAAATTAGAATTTCTATAATATAGGTCTGATAAAGCCTTTCGTAATAATAAAAAAAAACTTAGCCCTAGTTATAAACGTGCACAACGATGAAATAAACAGACAATTTAAATGTAATTAGTTTAACTTGAAATTCAATAAATGCACACAGAACATATTTAATTTAACATTTGGCAACATCCCCGTTTACGTTTCATCAGTATTTCATGCCAAACCGGCAGGTGGCGCTGCCTGCTATTGCACTACATGTTGAGATTTATTACAGACTGCTGAACTAGTTCAGACATGGCTTAATTTATTTTGGGGTTACAATTTGGCTCACTTTAGTAAGGTGGTAGAAAGCTATGGTTTCTTGGACCAACGGTCATAAATATGATGACAGCGGGGTTTGAATTCAAGGTGTCAACAAACGCTCTCTAGGAAGACACTTTAAAAAAGAAACGTTTCAGTGACGTCATTCCCCGGCAAAATAATAAAATTATGTGGCTACCGGCCTTCTAGGAAACCGAAGCTTCAAGTTTTCATACACTATTTTACATTTGTGCAAAGAATAATTCAAAATCTTCGAAAGTGTTGTGATCCTAGCACAATTCGTGTTACGCTGTAGCTCTGTACGCGCTATGCTGTAGCTTTGAGTGTGCTACGCTGTAGCCTTGAGTGTGCTACGCTGTAGCTCTGTGCGCGCTACGTTGTAGCTCTGTACGCGCTACGCTGTAACTCTCTGCGCGCTACGCTGTAGCTCTGTGCGCGCTACGCTGTAGCTCTGTATACGCTACGCTGTAGGTCTATGCGCACTACGCTGTAGCTCTGTGCGCGCTACGTTGTAGCTCTGTGCGCGCTACGCTGTAGCTCTGTGTGCGCTACGCTGTAGCTCTGTGCGCGCTACGCTGTAGCTCTGTGCGCGCTAAGCTGTAGTTCTATGCGTGCTCTAATCCATACTATCCATACTAATATTATAAATGTAAAAGTAACTCTGTCTGTCTGTCTGTCTGTCTCGCTTTCCTGCTAAAACTACTGAACCGATTAAAATGAAATTTGGTACACAGGTAGTTTAGAGCCTGAGAAAGGACATAGGCTAATTTTTATCCCGGTAGTATGTTCCCGCGGGATAATTTCCGACCTCCACGCGTGCGAAGCCGCTGGCAAAAGCTAGTGATATTATAATAGCGATCCGCCCCTTATTACTGTATTTTCGACTTCACAAAACACCGATTTTTTAAATATATTTCAGAATCTTTAATGTTGTGTGGTTTAGAAGTAAGCAGAGAAAGAGATAGACGAAAACAGCGACTTTACTTTAATACTATCGTATTTCAAGATTTATTATAAAATTTAAACTAGCAAACTCAGCACAGCTTGAAATTAATCTGTTCACAGCTTTTAATTCTAAAATCTGAGAGCGACTTTTATACTCGTAAATTCGTAATGTATCTAATTTAGACACATTGTTTCTTTTAATCTAAAATGAATGCTCACACAATGCTACACAAATCCTCACTTCGTTTGAGTTTTAATTAAACAGATTATTTCCTTCTTTGTCTCACAAAATTGTTTGTTCCAAAGTTGGCGGCGACATCTTTGAATGTGGGTAATTAATATTTACGACGAGTTGTTTAGAAGGTAATTAATATTCATTGAAGCTTGATTAACGGCACAGACCGGGGTGGGTCTGTTGGATTGCAGTATCATTCTTTGGGAGAGTTAAGATTAGATTTACTTGAATTAAATTTAAACAGTAGGTTGATATATAAAAATAATTAAGCAGCATTGCAAACTACCTTTAATGTAATTGACTTATCTGGCTTTCAATTTGATAGTTGATCAAGATTCATTGCGCTATTTACATTGTTGAGCATATACATTTTACAAACATTCACAAATCACGCCGGTGTTCCGTTCCACACCTACGTCGGGACCACGGGATCTAATGCGTCTTCCGCGATCCCTGACTGCGTCTATCGAAACCCTAGCCTAACTTTAATTTATCGATCGCCATATAAGCCATATTTTTATAGGTAGTAAGCTGTTACAGCCCCAACGCCACGAGGTAGCGCACGGCAGGACTTACTACCGCCATGCCTGCGCAGCTATGCCGCGCTCGGGCCTTTGCTACCCACCGCCAGGGGCGCCCGTGGTCGTCTCACCATCGCATGGCAGACGACGCTTCTTTTCTCATCAGACAGACTTAAATTCAGACTCATCATTATCATGGCCACTGGTTTAGATTTATATGTCTTATTGGTAGGCACCTTTCCATAATTTGTCAAATTGAAATCTTCGTATTTATTAGCACACTTCCCCCTTCTCAAATCTAGTATATAAGCTCCTCTCCATCGATGCCAACTCCGTCTCAAACGCCACGTCGTTTAAAATACATTAGGGTTCGCATTAAAATTTCCTTTTCTTTCAAGAATATTTAAGAAAAATACCACTGTTTTTGGTATTAAGTTAAAATATGAGAAAGTGCTTATATAGTACATATTGTATTTAATTGTGTGCGCCTACGTCCCCAGAGAATATAAATGCCTTATGTTCGACTGTATTGGTTGAAAATTATGTTGGTTTTATTTGGACTTTGAACCTAGGGAATCTTGAAACAATAAGGATTTATATTGGGGCCACAGTAACAATTATTTAATTAAAATATTTAATTTAAGTATCTTTCTAGCCATGTAACATTATTTTGCCTCTCTTCTTTAATGTCCTCTAAAAATTTACTATTTTTTGCAAATTCAACTAATATTAATATTTTAACTGTGTTAGCTTAGTTGTGCTTGTGCCCACTGTGGTGTCCTATAAGTAAAGGAATACACCTACTTAATACCTGATGTTGCCTTTTCTTCTGTGTAATGTCCTGTGTATATATTTTGTTGCGAGATCCTAAATAAATAAACAAACTTTTAAGATGATCAGTCAAATATTTACTCAAAAGAAGCACCACACGTTAACCGAAATTGTATCCGAAGACGCCAGGCAATCCCGATAAACCTATTAAAACAGAGAACAGTTCGTCTAAACCTTGGACAAATAAAAATTACTCACACATGCTCATCCTTAGCGCTGGGCACGAAGTATTTGCACTCTCGCTTCTGGAACGTGCTCTCAATCCAGCTGCGTGTTGTTTTCTGGAACAAACAAACATTATGATTTAGTTTGAGTGGTTTTATGTTGAGTAAATACTGGCTAGATTGGCGATCAAGTGGTGGCAAGTTGCGTCGAGAAAACTGTGAAGAATAGAATTTGTTTTAAATGTAAAATAATAATAAATATCTTAGAACAACCCACACAACGTTACCTGATCCCAAACTAGGCAGAGCCTGTACTATGGCAACCAGAAAACTGTTAAATATAGTTATATATTTCTAAATACATAAATATTATAGATAAATTACACCCACACACAGAACAAATGACTGTGCTCATCACACAAAGATTTGTTCTGTGTGGGAATTGAACCCCCGACCTCAGTCTTAGCAGTCAGGGTCACTAACCACTAGACTAACAGGCCAGTTATCACCAGGTTTGTCGACACTTCACGTGACCTATTTTTTGGCTTAAGAATCAGTATCGCCATCGCCATACAACGAGGCAGTGTTACCAACCTTTAGAGCACTTTTCACGTTGACAGTGATGCGGACGAGTTTTCTGATGCTCTCTGATTCTTTTCTCTTTGTTTTTATATACATGTACATTTATATATCTTATGGTTGAAATAAACCTGAAAATAATGTCAGTAGGAGGATTTTTTTATATACCAGGTAAGGGCAAACGAGCTAGGGTGGAAGCCGTATGGTGTAAGTGGTTTTTATTTTGGATAGCTGAACAATAAAGGTGCCGCAGGATATTTGCCTACTCTAGGCCATTGTCCTCATTCTTACAGAGAGGAGGCCCGAGTTCCTGCAGTAGAATCATTATAGGCTTAATTATGTATGGCATAGGCAGCTTAGACAGACCCATAGCCGATTCTTATGCAGTATCACTTCAGCCCCTTTATTTAGACACGTTCCTTTGGGTTAAGAGATGTTTCAATATCGCGTATCATTAACGCGCTATATGCAGCGGGCTAAGCTCGAACTTTCTTAGAAGAATAAAATGAGAATTGAAATTATCCGGATAAGAATCGGAGTTACGTACATAGCTGGCAGAGTATGCTAAGTTGCATTTGGATGGCCATGTACATGACGTTGTGGTGAAGTCTGGGAGTGGCCTCTCTCTAGCAATGGTCTGCGATGGGCTGAGTTGATTGATTGAATCATTACTTGACTTAAAACAACGTTTTTATCATTTTCTTATAATCATCATTTTATCCGGAAGATATGCACTGCTAGACATAGAACTCCCCCAATTTGGGAGGGTTTGCATAATCGCCACGCTTGGCAGGCGGATTGGCGATCGCAGTATGGTGGTAAAATGCATAGAGAACGCTGCTGCCCATTCTCTAGTGAGTCCTTTAGTCGCCTCTTAGGACACCCACGGCAAGAAATGGGATGGTGATTCTCTTTACGTTCGGCATCACACGGTATTTATTCTTATACGTAAAGTGAAAATATAGACCCTAGATTAAAGATAGGCGATAGGATATCTGGTGAAACATTTTCTCTCTATTTGCCCAAAAAGAAATATTATCCCTATTCTAATTTGCAGTTTTCGGTCACTGAAACTTGATGTGTCCTCGAAATTCCTCCCGCGAGAGCTTTGTGAAACTATAACCGGCATTCTATTACGAACGTTGGAGAGTAAATAGTTTTACTACTAGCTTTCGACCGCCATTTTACCCGACAAAACTTATCTCAAGGGATACCGGAGCTAAATAATGAAAGCTGTAAATAACCGATTATAGTTCAGTTAACTTTTATCCGGAAAAGTGTAAAATATGGAAGAACTAACTCTTGCCCGCGACTTTGCCTGCAACCCAGGATAAACAGGAACCTATTTTCTTCTCCTGGTTACCTCTCTTTCAAAATTCCATTACGATTGATTCAGTGGTTTAGGTGTGAAACGGTTACATGACAGACAGACCACTTTTGCATTTAAATATTAGTACTTATGGAAGTATGGAAAAGCACGTTAAGCCGTTGGTAGTGACTCTCATTAGTAGATCTTTGACAGTCATTAAAAGGGCATCGTATAACCCAGTAACTGGGTTGTGGAGGCTATATCGGCAATAGTTTCATGTCAAATATTGATTTCAGTTGCATTCGGTTAGACTAGAAGCCGACCCCAATATATGTGGAAAAATGCTAAGCAGATTTTTGGAATTATGGATACGAAACGAAAATGTATGTGGGGACTTACTCGTACATTTTGGTTTACCTCAAACTTTTCCTATTTGCTCAATGCAACGTAAGTGATTGAAAATGAATAGCATATAGGCTAAGCTTACTGATTTAGCCTATATGCTATTAATTTTCAATCACTTACGTTGCATTGAGCAAATAGGAAAAGTTTAACCTAAGATCTTGAAAGCAGAAGAAAAGATCTTGAGATTCTATCTAAGATCAAGTAACCTTAGCCAATGGGCTAGGCAAATGCTACAAATCGCAGGCAAGACGTCAAGCGGCAAGCAACCTATCAATCAAGTATTTATTTGCACGTCGGGCGATCGAACCCACCCGTCGTACTAACGTGATTGACGTGAACTAAATCCTGCTTGTGTAACTAAACTATTCTATTCATAGTAGGGCTACTATAGTAATCCATTCATAAATGAACAGGTTTTTTCCTATGAGGGTAAGCTGAAATTACAGAACATAATGTGCTACGATTCTACTATTACGAGTTCCAATATTAAAAGCTGAACATTTATACGCGTCTACTATTACATTTCGGTTGGACTGCTACTAGTGTATTTAACCTCATTTATTTTACAGCAGGACATTCATTCCGATCCAGCCTATCCCTTACTGCCCTCTATGAGTGATGCCCTAAGCCAAGATCCTTACCCCACAGAGGGTGCCCTTAGCGAGTAGTCGCTCTAGTTTTAAATTTTTAAGCCTTAGTTTATTGGTGTAGCCACAGGCAATTCCGGTTAAGCAGCCAACAACCTCATAGGTTGATCTGCGGGAAGTAATTCCAAAAAAAAAACAGCCGGCCATAATACAGCATGTACTGAAAAGTTTAAAAAACGTGCGATATTTCTAAGGCCAATTCCCGTTATTTAAAACGTTCAGAATCTAGTCGCAGTCTCATTTCGGCGACATGCAAATGTCAAAAACTTGTCAATATTGTATGGAAAGTCGAGGTAGGTATTTTTGATAGGTTGAGACTGTGATCAGACTGTAAATGTTCATAAAATTACGAGAACTACCTTCAGATAAGCTGTTAATTGCCATGTTTGTATGCCGAAAGGTATCGTGTTATATTTACCCCTAACACAATTATGGTAGTAATGATGTTGTTTCCTTTCCAAGGTTAGTTACCTGCTTTTCGAAAAGAGAACAACACCATTCGTTGAAAGTTAAAGGTCATAAAGGTTGACCTACGTCACGTTACCTCCTTGCTACGGGTCATTAACTCACTTCTGTCAAGCTAGGGTCAATTTTCTAACACGTTTGCCGACGTCATCGCTGTGATGCGGTCATAGTATCCTACTTTGTACTAGATAATAGGTTTAAAGACTTGATGTATTACTTACAAAAGGAAAAGGCAGGTTTAATTACATGATGTTATAAATGCTGATCCCATTTCTTCCAGTGGGTGCCGTAAAAGGTGACAAAGGGGCTTACTAGAAAATGGGCAGCAGCGCTTTTTATGCATTTTACCATCATACTGCAATCGCCAACCCGCCTGCCAAGCGTGGATATTATTGCAAACCCCCCCAATTCGGGGGAGGTACCCAATTTTGGGGAGGAGGACAATTCCAGGAGTGGACATCTTACAGCTGAAATGATGATGACGATGGTGATAGATGTTGATTATAAATCATGCTTTGAACAGTCACAGAAAATATAGGTACGCATGGTCCTTCGAGCCGGATTATAAAATGCGTATTAGAGAATCTGCTCCTTTGTTACTTTTATCGCAAGAAATAAGTACCTAAGATTACTTAGGTACTATCTAACTACTACTAGGTACTACCTACTGATTACAGTAGGTAATAACTTCAACGTACCCAGACACCACTCATCCACACCCTTTTACACAAATATCGAGATTATATTCTTAACAATAAAAAGCACAATACATTTCCAGTCCATAAAAAAGACCCTATTTCACGGATTCAATATGAAAGACAATGAATACTTTACAACGCGCAATATTGTAGCAATGGGTTCAGCACACGGTGCAGAATATTTGGGACATAAATATTGTTCATTTAAATGATTTTAACGGCACGCGAGGACAGTTATGATGGAGTATTAAACAAGTGAGTTGATTTATTTTTGTTTGTGACTTTTTGCATACTTATGTATAAATAAATAAATAAACAAATTATAGATAAAAATTTAAAGCAGAAATAATGTGAATAATAGCTTTTTTTAAAGAAAGGGCATTTGATTGAATGAAAGCAGTCTTAGTCAAAGTCTTATTGTTTTATTTAAAACTATTAATTTAAATTTATAAACACTGTTTTGTGTGTATTTTTTAATGTAAGTAGAATTACGCTTAGTGCCGTGCTTTGTTACAATCTACTTAAATAGTATTATTACATGAAGCAATAACTTTGTACTCCTTTTGATGAAAATTACAGGGACGGAGGAATATGAATTTATGCACAATTAAAGTTTAAATGGAGAAAGAGTGCAGAAAGCTGATATTTTTATAAAATTCAAACTTAATATTTGAATGAAAAATGGTTGTATTTCGACTACTGGGTGACCACTAGTTAAGATATATTCGAGATCAAGTGGAGACAAAGATTGTGGGTTATGCTGTGTATGTATTTTCATTTCATTTCTTTTATTCATTTAACAGTTTACATTGTGTTGAATATTACTATATACACATACAATTTACATAATAATACAAGGAACTATGAATTGACTAACCTCCAAGTGAAAACTCAATTAATTAAAACAGTTTTGAATATAATGTCAAATAGTTTTTTTTTAATGTCAAAACAGCTTTCAAAACTAATGTTAAATAGGTTTAAAATATAATGTCAACCAGTTTTCTATACAATGTCAAGCAATTTCAAAATATAATGTCAAAAGATGCTAAAATTATAATAATGTCAAAAGCAATTAAAAAAAAATAAAAATATTGATCATTTATTATTTTGTGACATTTCCGATATATTATACAAACATTTTTCTAATAAAAAGGCCTTTAATTTGGTTTTAAACAAGTGGGTGTTATAAGATCAGGATCTTTAGCTCAGAAGGCAACTTATTAAAAATCTCTACAGTTTGGTACTTCGAGCAATGCTCCACTATATTAAATTTTGGTTTTATTTGTTGCTTAAAAACTTTTCTTCCTGTGCTCTCTCTTATCTCGCGTTCCATCTGTGATTCGAATTCATGTAAATATTTCGCAAAATGACTTAAGAGCACTAATATATATATAAGCTTGGAACTGTTAATATTCCCAATTGTTTAAAGTAATCTTTGCATGAGACACATTAGGCTATTCCGACTATTGTCCTTATGGCTCGTTTTTGTAAGATGAACGCTCTCTGCCAGTTATAATTGTAACTATTTCCCCAGAGCACGATGCTATACCTTATCCTAGACTCGACGAGTGCGTAATATACAGCCTTTAACTGATATATTTAGTCGGCAACCTATATGGACATTTTACAAGTGAAAGTTAAAGAAATCCAAATGCCCTCTGAAGGGGTTAAAACATTTCAACATTTTGCAGCATTAAAAAGGTGCTGCAGCTAA
Organism: Aporophyla lueneburgensis; assembly: GCA_932294355.1. NCBI lineage: Eukaryota > Metazoa > Arthropoda > Insecta > Lepidoptera > Noctuidae > Aporophyla > Aporophyla lueneburgensis. Next base: position 8,019,282 of record OW028748.1, on the reverse strand, counting down.
TGCTAATGCCATAAGTTTGGTTATGATCGTTTTCCACAACCCAAAATCTCTGAAAAAATGCACGAGAAAATCCTTTACTAATCCTATCGTGTGGTAACCGAGCGTCGGCGCGAGAGGAAACAAAGATTGCGAAAGTAATCTCTGAAATTACCCTATTTGGGGAGTTTTTCCGACAAACTGATAATAGCCTATTATGTTCCCCATTAAGATCGCATTGAGATTCGTTATTTTATAAAAAGTTAGAAGCGAGTTCATTTCGCTCCAAGAAGAAGGGTCCATTACTTTTTTAAAGTTTTCAATTCTTCCCAAGATGGACTATTTTGAGACGACTTTTAGTCCCACAAGACGCAGCTAAGCTTCATATGTAAGAGAAGTGGCCTGTGTCCCAGCAGTGGGAACGTTATATGCTGATTATGCTTATGACGGAAATAAGTGGGACTACTACTGACTTCCGTAGCCGTATTAGGCAATAAGATTAGTTGTCAGACGTTGGAGTTTTTTCAGGACAATTTTTTTTTTTCAAGATGGGAAATCATCATATTACTTCTCCCGCTCTGGGCGGAGCGGGAGGGCGTGTCAGACTTTTACTGACTAAAACCCACCCGTGTTCCATCAGTTGCCCATGTGCCAGGGTCACGGTATCTATTTCGAACAATCACGCGACCCCGGCGGCGGCAATTTACGACGTATTTTGTTGGAATGACAGCTGTGGTGAACGGTATCCAAGTTTTTCGAGGCATGGAGGATACACCTTAAGTAATTAATGGTTTTACATTCTTGACTTTTATCATTAGTCAATATTGAAAATCACTTGGCATAAACGCGCCTTGTACATCTATACCGGGTGAAATTTTTTAACGTCTTGAAAAAAAAAATGGGTATAATAGGTGAACGGAGTGGAAGCCTTTGGCATAGAAATTTTTATTATTTTTATTTTTGAATAACATGTAATGAAATTGATCTAGCAATAAATACTACACATTTAAAGTAACATTTTCATACTAGAACAACAAAGACAGAAATTTGGAAAAAAATAATTAAAAAAACCATTAAAATCTATCGAAACTTAAATCATATGCACCCTACATGCGCGGCATGTATCAATGATTTCGTAGCGCGGTCCTTCCCTTTGAAGCCGGCCAATAGGCGGCCTCATTGATCTTTCGCAGGCGCACGAGCCGCACACGCATCTCCGTCAGCCCGCGTCCCGCGCTCCTTTAGTCACCTGCGATGTATCTGAAGGCCTTCCTGCCTTGTATTCTAGTTACACAACACACCATATGAAGGTCGAGACGGTAAAAAATGTCATCCAGTATATCCTACTCATACTAAAGTTTCGTGTGATACCGAACGTAAAGAATAGCACCAGTGGCGTGCACAGGGTTTTATGACCGGGTAGGCAGTTCAAAAAAAAAAAAAACCTCTCTCGTAATTGCTCAAGTTAGTGAAGAAAAATTCACTAGGTGGTTTAAAAGGTTGAAATGGCGATTTCCTGATGATGATAATTCTTTTTCCGTCGAAAGCACAGAAAGATGTTGTACTCATTGTTGACTTTGTGTGTTTCTTAAATAGGTACGTGAGAATACGTTCTAATGAAAATGAAGGATCTGTCGATGCGCTGCTTGCTTGGATAGTAACAATAAACTTCGCTAAACGTAAAACTTCTTCGTAACACTTCTCTCAATACGATAATTATGTTTGAGCAAGCCGCGGGCAAGAAATCACATAAATCTGCAAATCCCGAACAATTCCACACTGTACTCGAACTACTAAACTAGCAAGGAAAACAAAATAATTTAAATGTCTGTAAACAACAACACAGCCGGTTTTATGTTTCTTAATTATTACTATGAAACTTACGAGTTGCATTACCTCTTTGCTGGGTTAATTCTCGTACACATTTCCCTTTAGATACACTTTTTAACAAACACACATTTTTTACACAAACGTCACAATCGAACAACATTTTGAAAAAAAAAAACAAACAAAAAGCGTAGTACTTAAGTAAATCGAAAAACTAAAACAGTTCAAAAAACTAGTTGAAATAAGCAAAAAATCGACCTAAATATTAACGTTTGTAAATGAATTAATCACAACAAAACTCAGTCAAAATAAAAACATAAAACAGCGCGCTCCACATGAAAGAAATAAATTTTGACAACTAAAACGTTGACAAATAAAATTGTATCATTGCGAATCGGAATTTGCTTGCTTGAACAGCGCGCCAATAATGCGCATGGGCGTACCGCTCGTGATTGGTTAGCCTGGCGCAGGGAAGCCCGCGATTGGATAGCCTGCGGCAGGAGTTCGCTTTATTAGCGCGCTTTGTGTGAAATGTGCAGACACGAAAATGTAGAAGAAATTACCACTACATGCGTACATTTATGAATGAATTGAAGACACTTTCGATCGCTGCCTGCTTGCGCCGCGAGTACATTAATAGAACGGTATGAACGTTGCTTCTCATTTATATTAGGCGTTTAAACTTTTTGAATAATTTTATTACTTAGCATATTTTCTTTATTATTGAAATATTAGTAACTAGTCTAGATCTAAGTCTAGGGTCTGCAGTGTCTTTTTGCCTATATGGACCGCACGCCACTGAATAGCACCATCCCATTTCTTCCCATGGGTGTCGTAAGAGGCGACTAAGGGCGACTAGAGAATGGGCAAAGGCAATATCTAAGCATTTTACCACCATACTGAGATCGCCAACCCGTCTTCCAAGCGTGGCAATTATGACACCCCCTCCCCCCCAAATTAGGGGAGACCTATGTCCAGTAGTGGACATCTTTCGGCTGAAATGATGATAATGATGACTCCTACTAATATTATAAATGTGAAAGATTGCATATTTGGATGCTTGTTACTCAATCGCGCAAAAACGGTCTAACTTTTGGCACATAGATAGGTTATAACCTATACTAACACATAGGATAGTATTTATACCAGTAGTATTCGTTCCCAAGGGATAATTTTCTACCTCCACGGGTAAAATCGCTAGCAAAAGCCAGTAAATTTATAAATAGCAACTAGAATTCTATTGTGATAAAAAGTCATCCTAAGAGTAGTGTTCAAAATTCGGCCTTAAAAAAAAACTTTCCGGGTTAATAGGTATCAGTAACCTTTTCCCCTTCGTGTTATCATTCTTTATGAATTATTGGCGCGCGATGAATCACGCCGAGCCCGTAATTTGCGCCCCCTGACAAATGACGACCCCTATCGGCTCGTCCCCTTTCGTTCCTTTCGTGTAATCACTCGCTGAAGCGATATTGATGACATGATTGATAGCTATATAAGGCAACAAGTCTTTATGAATTGGGAAGCGAGAATTTGATGTAAATTAATGAGATTCTCTGCGGAATAGGTAGCTTACATACTTTTTAATGGGGTACCGGCTTGTCCGAATAAGTTCTATTGACTTTTATACATAATCAGACCTCGCCTTTTAAAAAAACATAATTCATCAGTTCAAATTAACCGTTTTGAAGTCAAGGGCACTATTCTTAAGAGCTCACCGAACTCCTGGCCGAATTGAAGCGCGTTGAGTAATGTGTGATTTTCGAAATATGTAGTGGTGGTGTAGTGTATGTGTAATTCTATACTTAAAGAAAACATGTAGTTTTGTTATGAATAAAAAAAAAGATGACCTTCTGCTGAGTATTATTATAACTCCGTACTAAGGGTTTATTCTGTGTTTAAAAATTACTTTGGATTTTTTTCTATAGAGGAAACTACAACTTATCGTGTTTCCAGTTTGCGATTTACCTATAAGGTGAATCCTAAAATATCTTGAATATTAATTGCACATCTGAAACTTAAGAAACAACAATGCAGCATGGGATCAATCGAACGCAATTATTGCACAAATCCCTTAAAGTCAAACCTACCATTCATACGGTCAAAGTCATAATTCTTAAGATTGTTGAAATTACTTCCATTTAGGTACAAGAGGAAAAAACCAAAACAACAGAACAATTTAATAGCTAAAATTAATACCTTCTTTAACACGGTGTTGACAGCCCTATTCCACAGCCCTCAAGCAGAACATTAGCGAATATATTAAACAATGATAAACACACGTACTCTTTACGACGCCCCTGAGATTCAGTCTACAAGATATACTGGTGTATGAAATTACCCGTCTATCTGTCTGAAGCTTTATCTTGAGAGAGCTTCATATAAACAGCTCCTTCAATTGTTTCTTTATTTGATGCTGTACCAAGTAACAATGTGATAAAGTATATAATTTTATAAGTTATGAAGCGTTTACGACTCAAATGGTGATCATAATCGTAGCTAACGTGAGCGAAATAAAAACGGCTGAACATAGACCGCCCCCAAAGGGGATGTTTGCCATAATCGCCACTGGTGGTAGGCGGGTTGGCGATCGCAGTTTTGTGGTAAAATGTATACAGAACGCTGCTGCACATTCGCTGCTTTAGTAGTATACTTTTGTCTCGAACAGGATAATCTTGACAAAGACCTTTTTGAAGATTGAAAAAGGTTTCTATCGAAGCTGCTGGATGGGTTCATTATCTCTGAAAATATTCGTGAGGGTTATGCTACTCGACACTATTCAACGCAGTTTATACTGATAGTATAGGTACGGGAAGACGATTTTATCACATTCCTAAAAAAAACTTTTTCTTACAGTAGGTATTCAAATATTGAATGAAACAACAGATTTTTTATTTTGAGTTTTCGAAATTGGTCCCTTAGTGAAAATTGATCAAAATCTTTTGTGAAAGTTTGGAAAGTGGTTTAACAGTCGTAAGAAAAACATTTGACAATCGGTCTTACTAAATTATAAGTTACTAGCTGTTGCCCGCGACTTCGCCCGCGTGGATGTTGAAAATTATATTTTATTAAGAAGACTAACTACTGGAATAAAAAGTATCCTATGCCCTAAACCAGCTGTTAAGGCGTGAAATGTAAAAAACAGAGTAAGTTCCGCAGGTAAGATTTAGCCTGCGACGTCATTTTCGTCGAATTAAACATTTATAAACGTCATTGTACGATTTTTCTCGCGCCAGTACTTCTGTGATGTTGCTAATAAAAAATCTATCTTATCTTATTTGTCCATGCAAACTTTTGAAATTTTGTGAAAATCCTTTCTTAGTGGATGCTTACGTCATAATAACTGTCTGCGTGCCAAATTTCAGCGAAATCGTTCAGTGGTTTGAGCTGTGTGTAGTTAGATCAGTCAGTCAGCAATAGTTGCCTTTTATATATACAGATGTGGCGGTGAACCATGTCAAGTGCTGACAGTAGCAACCAACTTTAGTGTAACTTTCTAACCTAATAACAAACCTGGTTTCCCCGAAGGAGACCCCGGTACACCCACATTTCGCCAGTTATGAAACAGTCCCATGAAATAGCGGGCGAGCCTTCAACAAGGCACAAATCCAAACTTCGGGCTGCTATTGAGAAAAGATCAAAAACCCAATAACCCCATGTCCTGAGGATCAAATCCAGGACCTCATACTCAGCAGAAGAGCTTGCTACCACAAGACTATCGCGGCAAGTAGAAGTATATCTTTCCATACACTTTTAGCCAATCCTGTTTTTTGAGATGGAGTACCTGGACGACCCAGTGCGGAGACAATGTCACATGTCTTCGTTTTTTGGTTTCAAGGCATATCGATTACCTACCTCGCAATGTTTACCTTCACCGTTTTGAGAGCAGTGGTGATGAAAATAAATCACACAAGGTACCTACTCGCCTGATTGGGTTTGAGCCCACGACAAACAACTCGTAAGTCGAGAGCACTGCTGGACCCAAGTTAAATATGGTATAAAGACAATTTATTTGGCGATAATTTCCGCATCATTACGCCTTCCTTACAACTTGGCAACTTACCATCTGGTTGCCTTTGACAACTTTCAGGACTGTAACTCAATTTTAAATATCGCTGCTACAATAAGCTCTCGAGAAGCAATTTGAAATCCTTTGAACTTTAGGATTGATCCGGAGATTGTCGCTCAGAGTAAGTGGCACTGAGTTTGGGAAGCTGAGCTGTATAAAGCGTGGGTGAAGATGTAGGTACTAGTAATATAGGAGCAGTTTAGTTTTTAAGTAGGTTTGCGTGCGATCAGCGATCTAAAGCACTGTGCGTTCTTTTTTTTTTGGTTTAGGACATAACTGTTTAAAGTTTTTGTTATATTGAGTACGAAAGCAAGAGTTTTTGAGTAGGAAAAATAAGATAAAAGTCGTAAAAGTTATAGTACTAGATGTCAAATTACGTTCATAGTACGTAACACACGAATTACTAGTATCTAGTAGACATCACTTCATCATCATCATGACTTCAGCCAAAAGACGTCCACTGCTGGACATAGGCCGCCCCCATTTGGGAAGGGGGGGGCGGGGTTGCCATAATCGCCACGCTAGGTAGGCGGGTTGGCGTTCGCAGTATGGTGGTAAAATACTTAGAGAACGCTGCTGCCCATTCTCCAGTAAGTCCCTTAATCGCCTCGTACGACACCTACTGGAAGAAATGGGATAATGCACAAAAGCATACTTTGCATGGCCCCAAAAATATTTAATAAATTACCAAATGGAATTAAAGACTTAAAAATTAATCAATTTCAAAATAAATTAAGACATTTATTACTGAAAAACTGCTATTATACTATTGACGAATTCTATTGATAAATTGTAACCTATTTGACATGATATTTATTTAATTTTGACATTGTATTATTATCTTTATTTCCATTAATTATTTGCATGTTTACTCAACTGTAAATTTTTTTCTTGAAAGAGTGTACACCTTTTCTTTTTTTTTTTTTTTTTCAGGATGGGAAATCATCAAATGACTTCTCCCGCTCTGGGCGGAGCGGGAGGGCGTGTCAGACTTTTACTGACTAAAACCCACCCGTGTTCCATCAGTTGCCCATGTGCCAGGGTCATGTGCCAGGGTCACGGTATCTCTTTCGAACAATCACGCGACCCCGGCAGGCATCGGTCCTAGTAGACCCCTACACTGCTGCTGACATCTCTTTGAGGCGCGCGTGGAACACTGCGCGCCGTCGACCCGAGCTTGGTCCTTACCGGGCGGCGAGCTACCCATTGCTCGCCACCCGCAAGCTCGCGCCTACGCTGGCCGGGAGTCCGCTATTGACTCCCGAAGCCCGGGGCGTCTCCTCCTGTGGCGGCTAGGGACGTGAGGGCGCAGAGACTGCCACTCCCTCACGCGCCCCGCCTCCTCCTTCGCGAGCATTACTGCTTCGCAGAAGGAGGTGACGGCTTCCCATTCCCTCTCGCTCCGTACCATGGCTCGCACCAGGGCCGGACGCGAGAGGTCGCCGCCGCCGATCGCCTCCACGAGGACACGGCGGTGCTCCGCCCAGGCAGGGCACACCTCCACCGTATGCTCCACCGTGTCCTCCAGACGATCCTCGCAATGGAAACACCCGGACGTATCCTCCCGCTTTATCCTGAACAGGAACCCACCGAAGCACCCATGCCCGGTGAGAACCTGCGTCAGGCGGAAGATGAGGACGCCGTGACGCCTCTCTATCCACTCCTCAAAGAGGGGACTTACCGCCGCAATTGTGGCGTGCCCAAAGAGTGTGCACCTTTAAAGTAGATTTTTGAGGAACGAATTATTTATTATTAAGATCACATGTAAAATGTATCAAAAATCACAGTAATAAATGAATTTCAATTTGATGCTATTCTTTACAACGGCACCATACGGTACCCACCATACCGATATAATTTACTACCAGGCAATTATCCACTACCGCTACTTCATTTCCCGAAATAACCCTTAGCGTTGACCTACAAAATGTTAGCAGAAGTGGACAATAACCACTGCGGCATTCATTTCACAGATTAGCTGTTTCCGTTAAGGGTAAAAGCTAACACAAAGCGGATTCAATAGATCGGCAAACCCGACTTTGAAACTCGAATTTTGTCCGAAGTATCTTGGATTTGATCATTAAAATGTCAGTGTGAAATCAAAATACCTAAATTATTTTGGATATTGCTAATTATAATATAATTTCAGAGTGCTTTGAACAAGAATTCTACAAATTGGGTGATTTGAAGGTTTCTGGGCATGCCATAAATCATAATGTTTGGTAAAACAACAAAATATTTGACAACAACTATCTTAGAAAGTTAAAGTCTGGTACTGGGTTATGGAGGTCAGATAGGCAGTCGCTTCATGTAAAATACTGGTATTCACCCGCATCTGGTTAGACTACAAACTGACCTCAACATAGGAAATGGCGAGGCAGATGTTGAGTAGTAGAAAGTTGCTACATTTTTACACTCTTTATATTAGCTTCTCTTGTATGTTTGTTCGTAACCGACTCCTATTAGCGCGATTTTGACCCACTTTAAACAACCAGATTTCATTTAAACTCTGTAGACTTATCAAGGACCGATGACAATACTATAATTTCATAAATTTGTGCCATTATTCTTGCGGGGTTACCAGGACAGCAAAAAACTGTCTTCGAAAACTACGCTGACATACGTCACAAACTACGCTGACATACGTCTCAAAATTCTAGAAAATAAATAATAGTTTAAAAAAACTAAAAAACACGCTTCCATCGAAAACCAAACTAAAAAGTAGAAAATATGTGTGGTGCCTGATATCAGAAAAAAAAACCTTATAAAGCACCCCACGATTTTTTTTCCATTATTTTCTACTTTTTAGTTTGGTTTTCGATGGATGCGTGTTTTTTAGTTTTTTTAACGTATTATTTATTTTTAAAACTATTATTTTTATAAAAGCGAGGTGTGGATCGAACATGTAATACAATCTTCCTAGTCACATCGTAATTCGTATCCAATTTGCATAGCCGTTCCGTTGATGTTGTCAGCATATCTTTACAGTACCAGGCTACGTAGCGTGGCTTCAAAAATATAACAGTAAACTTAATTTTCACATTTCCGAACGTAGCGAATAGATATCGAGAAATGAAATTCAGGAAGAGCAGCTTATCGCAAATGTTGCTTCATTTACATATTCCGGAGTTTCGCTAAAGTTTGGTTACGGAATCGAAAATCCAGCTCAATGTATTTATGCAAAACAGTTTAGCAACGAAAGAAGTATAAAAGGCAGAAGAGTAGGTATAGCTTTCCATGATTATTCGATCTAGCTTCCTTACTGACCTCCCCAGTTACGCCCTAAGCCGAGGTCCGTACTGTATCTAATTAAGTGCTTAGGTACCCTTAGCGTATAGTAGCTTAGTCTATAAGCTTTATGCCCTGGCTGGAGGTCTTATTTAAGCCAATTTATTAGGGTATCCAGGGTAACCCGGTAGGTAGTCGTAGGAAGTAACCGACAACCTAGGTAGACCAGCGAGGTGCCATAAAAAATAGTTTTCCTTTTTGGGGTGAATTTCAACTTTGCAACTGAACGCTGCTCTTTATCGTGATTTTAAAGCTGATCACTTTAAAATCACGATTAACATGTTAACTGCCATGGTGAAAATCGGAAAAAGTCAAAAAATGTACTTAGTGTTATTTCACTTTAAATAGTTTATTAATACCATAAATACATATATTTATTATATTACTAGCTTTTGCCAGCGGCTTCGCCCGCGTGGAGTTCGGAAAATGTCCCGCGTGAACGTACTACCGGGATAAAAAGTAGCCTATGTGTTAATCCAGGTTATTTTTTTTAGCTGGAAAGCGCATTTTCATCCGACTTGCTTCAAATTTATCGTCACTGTTCGCCTCCTATGTGTCTTAGCGTTATGTTATATAACCTGCCCAGGAGTATGGACTACAATCGTACCAAGTTTGGTTAAAATCCCTTCAGTAGTTTTTGACTCATGCATGCACATACAGACAGACGGAAAGACAGACAAAAAAATTACTGATTGCATTTTTGGCATCAGTATCGATCACCATTCATCCTCCAATATTAATTTTGAATATATTTTCAATGTAAAGAAGTGACCTCTCTACAGTTTTATTATAAGTATAGAAGATATACAGCCTATTGTCATAATTTAATTCCTTACTTTAATTTTGACTTCATACTTTCCAAAAAGTGTATGAGAGTAAATGTAAACTAATGTTATATAGATACAGTGGTTTTTGTGCTCTACGGGACACTTAATATAGCTGAAAGAATATTAAGCATGGCCGCCAGGCAGCAACGACACGTTTAGATTTAGTATGTGATGTCGGTCATATAGTCCGACAAGGCCTGAATGGAACCAAAAAGTGTCGGACACATAGTCCGACATGTCAGTTAACGTGTTAAGAGCAGTCATTTCCTTGGAATATTGACACTGACAGCTCTTGAACGTGGTGGTGATCGCTTTCAGTATCTGCATTGTTGAAATTCGCACTTGTAGTTATAAAAACGTATAGTAACATGAACATCATAATCATCAGTCAAAAGACGTCAAATAGTGAACATAGGCCTATAACATGAATAATCACGAAATTATTTACGCGACTGCAATATTGAAAAAAAAACCGGCCAAGTGCGAGTCGGTCTCCCGCACCGAGGGTTCCGTACAAATCTGTAGGTATTCACGGTTTATGCATAAGGTTTATGTTTATGAAATTAATGATTGAATGAAAGGTAAATTGCGTTTTACGATTTATGACGTATTAAAAAAAACTACTTACTAGATCTCGTTCAAACCAATTTTTGGTGGAAGTTTACATGGTAATGTACATCATATATATTTTTTTAGTTTTATCATGCTCTTATTTTAGAAGTTACAGGGGGGACCACATTTTACCACTTTGGAAGTGTCTCTGGCGCAAAGTATTCAGTTAAGAAAAAAATGAAATTAGAAACCTCAGTATCATTTTTGAAGACCTATCCATAGATACCCCACACGTATGGGTTTGATGATAATATTTTTTTTCAGTTTCAGTTTTAAGTATGGGGAGCCCCAAAATTTATTGTTTTTTTTTTCTATTTTTGTGTGCAAATCTTAATGCGTTTCACAGTATACATGTACTTATTAAGTTTCAATAGCATAGCTCTTATAGTTTCGGAAAAAAGTGGCTGTGACATACGGACGGACAGACAGACAGGCAGACAGACATGACGAATTTATAAGGGTTTCCGTTTTTGCAATTTGACTACGGAACCCTAAAAATGAAGTTAAAAATAATGCGAAACTACTAACTTGTCTGTCTGACCTGCACCCTAAATGCGTAACGCACTATTAATCAGAATCTGAATAGATTTGAAGCTTATTTGTCATCCATTCTTTCTTATGTTCTAAAAAATTGTTTGCTTAGCAACGTAAACAACGTCATGAATGTTGCGGAACTGTCAAAATTAAACCGTTTCCTACTGATATTGTAGTATGGAATTACCTCTCTGACTTATGTCATAAACATAATCGCATTGAATTAGCTTTTTGTATGAATGATTGTTTTTCTGTAAATACATACATACGTAATACGTTCTGGAATCTTATTTTGTTCAACATACAGCCTGATAATGACGTACCTACAAATAAAAAAAAAATACGAAGAAAATTTGAATGTCGCGGGCTATCCTGGCGTTTACCCCTTTTTTTTGGATGGGAAATCATCAAATGACTTCTCCCGCTCTGGGTGGAGCGGGAGGGCATGTCAGACTTTACTGACTAAAACCCACCCGTGTTCCTTCAGTTGCCCATGTGTCAGGGTCACGATATCTCTTTCGAACAATCTCGCGACCCTGGCAGGGCGCTTGCCCCTTTAGACTTAAGTGAGGCTAAAACAGAGCAGTCGTGACCCAGTGGTATCGGCCGTGACCTACGAGTTATAAGTCGTGGGTTCGAACCCAGGCAGGCCCTTTACCTTGTGTATATAATTTGTATAGTAATCGTGAGGAAACCGGCATGTCCAAGAACCAAAAATTCGAAGACATGAGACATCTACCAACCCGCAATAAGCCCGCGTGGTAGATTACGGCCCACTCCCTCTCAGACGAGGCCTGTGTGCCAAAAGTGAGAACAATTGAGGCTGATTTTGAGGCTAAAACAATGTATAATGAGTTCCCAACATCAAATTCTCGGTTCAGAAACCGGGTGTTTAATAAGATTGAACAAGATAATCTATTTTACCGCTCAGAGTAATCACTTTGTGAAATAAATAGCGAACAAACCTGCCGTTCGTCTTTTTTAACCCCCGACGCAAAAAGAGGGGTGTTATAAGTTTGACGTGTCTGTCTGTCTGTCTGTCTGTCTGTCTGTCTGTCTGTGGCATCATAGCTCCCGAACGGATGATGCGATTTCAATAAAAAAAAATATGTATTAAAGGTGACTTATCTGCGAGTGTTCTTAGACATGTTTGATGAAAATCGGTTGAGCCGTTTAAAAGTTGTGGGGGGGAAAGTGGGGAAGAGTAACCGAATGTCAGCAAATATACTCGAGTGGGGTCTCAAATGAAAGCGCACTGAAAGAGAATATTGATGAATTAATCGAGAGTGTTCTTAGCTTCGTTTGATTGTATATTATATTAAGTATATACCTATAAAAAGTACAAAATAAAAAATTAAATTTAAAATTTAAAAAACCCCCGACACAAAAACCTAATTTCCCTTTAAAAAGTAAAAAATAATAAAAATAACTCAATTTTAAAGTACCTAAGACTGTATTAATAATTCAAAAAAAAAAAAACGTCGCGTTGGGGGACCGCTCCGCGAGTGCAGACGTCGTTGACTGCTTAGTTAGGTAATAAGATTATTGGTAATTAAATTGTTAGGTTTGAGGCGGTCCCCCAACGCGGCGTTTTTTTTTTGAATTATTAATACAGTCTTAGGTACTTTAAAATTGAGTTATTTTTATTATTTTTTACTTTTTAAAGGGAAATTAGGTTTTTTCCTGTATCTACTGGTGTAAGTGTGGATAGTGGTTTGTACGCTCATCTTATTGTGTTCTTGATAGAACTCAAATTAGAGAGATTCCGGTTTTGGTATGTAAGGACGGTCACCCATCCACGGACCAACCGCGACAAGCGTTGTTTAACCCGATCTATCAACCCGTGCTGCTATTACTTAGCTACAAGCCCCGTTCATAGTAGTACACAGTCTGTGAAAATTCCAAATCTCTAGCTACACGGTTCAAAAGATGTGACAGACGTACGGACAGTAGAACTGCGGAGTCTTAGTAACAGTGTCCCATTAACACCTGGGTACAGAATCCTAAAACCATCCACTAATCAGCCAATTATTGTTTCAAGTGATAATAATAAAATTTATCATCATCATCATCATCATTTCAGCCGAAAGACGTCCACTGCTGGACACGGGGGGTCCCCCAATTTGGGAGAGTTTGTCACTGCTTGGCAGGCGAGTTGACGATCGCAGTATCGTGGTAAAATGCATACAGAACGCTGCCGCCCATTCTCTAGTAAGTTCCTTCGTCGCCTCTTACGACAGCCTCGGGAAGAAATTGGATGGTGCTATCCTTTACGTGCGGCACAACACGGAGTATAAAGTTTATAGAGAGTACAAATCTTTAGCCATACGTTGTAACGCGCTATTATCAAGAATTCCACCTTATTATGAATTCCACCGGGATTTTAAGCCAGATAATTAACATCAGTATTTAAACTTCCTTTGTATTTAACACTCCAGAAGAGTAATTAACATCATCAAACATGCCAGTGTCCTCTTATCCTCACTTCTCAATCAACTCAGTAAATATTCAACTTAAACACACACACTCCTTTATTTCACTGCTTCCCGACTTCGCAAAGTATGCTGAAACTTTACAATCAAATGTTAACTTTATATCAGTTGGTAGAAGTTCCTTATTTGCTTGAAGTTATCTGCGAAGTTGGTTCAGCCATTGTAGGGAAAATGCTTATGTGAGCTTAATCTGTTTGTTCTTGTTTTATGACAGATTTCAGTTTTCATTTACCACTTGTTTTAAAGTGGATTTACAGTTGAAGTTGAATTTTGACTAAATTTTCAGACTTTGCACTTTTCACGTCAGTAGAAATAGGGTTGAGAAACGTTCGTGACGGCACATCAGCCTATGATGATGTCACTGCTTGAACATAGGTCTCTCTCTACCACGTGGGCCCAGTGCGGGTTGGTAGCATGTCTTCAAAGTTGTGGTTTGCTAGGACATGCCTGTTTCCCCACGATGTTTTCCTTCACCGTTTTGAGAGAAGTGGTGATGAAATAATTTACACATCTATATATTAATACGTGAAGCGAAAACTTTGGATCCCTTTTTACGAAAATTGGGCGGACGGTGGAGTATGAAATTTTGCACACTTATAATTTATACAGAGAAGAAGTGACGAATGCTAATATATTTTTTTAAATTATGCGTAAAAATACATTATTTTCAATAAATAACACGTTACACACACTACTATTCATTATTAGTTATAGATACCCAGACAGGTTCGACCATACGATCTACAACTCGTAAGACGCGGCCTTACCACTGGGCTACCACTGCTCTCGAATTGGCATATTTTCCTCAAACTAATATCGCAAAAATATTTTCATAATTTCCGGTTTCGAGAATACACAAATAGGCTCATCCCTGCCCACCCCTCAAGGGATCAAATATGAGTGATAAATACCTGTCGAACATAAAGGGTGTAAAATATTTTAACATCGGTACGACCCTTTGCGAGACGCGGAGAGCTCCCTTCATATTTCATTGATGGATAAACAGAAGATTGGGGAAATAAGGTTTTATGCTGAAATGGAATGATAATTCTATTTGTGGAAATATAGGTTTTGTGTGAAGAGTTGGTTTTGTGTGAAGTTTTGTGTGTGTGTGTGTGTTTGTGAGAGTTATATTTTATTTTCGTGCTGATAATTTTTTGTATGGAACTGTGAAAAAGTATTTTATATCGTCTTTTTTGTGGCGACAATTGAGATGTAATTCTTAGTAATTTAAAAATAATCTTCGTTGGTCTAGTGGTCGTACGTGCGACTACTGAGTATGAGGTTCTTAGGGTTTCCCGGTTTGGGCAATATGTTATTGGGTTTTTGAATCTGGAACTTGTCATTTGCAAACCGGAGTCTGGATTTGTGCCCAGTTGATGGTAAAAGGCGCGCCTCCTATAACTTAAAGATATTTCACGAAATTTGGGTGTACATAGGTTCACTCAGTCTGAACCTTCGGGGGAATACAAGAGTGATGTTATGTTATACTATAAATAATATTTGTATGTAATATATGATAATAGTTCCTTTATGTGCTGTTGTTACAAGCATGCTTACATATATTTGCGAGTAACTATTCGGTTACGGTGCGAGAACAAGCGTAGCTCTAAACGCCATTAGAAGTATGACTACACATACATTTAAGCAAGTTTTAATCCATACATACACACACCCCACTGAGGCAACTATTGTACAGAACACCGACAGCATTAATTCAGAATTGTGTTAATGAATACCAGTCTACCAACTCTAGTATCACCAAACTACCATCGAGATTCTGCCATTATTAGGTTGAAATTAGAGAGTGCCGAATTCCGGCAGCGTTCGGTCCTGTTCGGATCTGTGTCCGGATACTGTTTTATGCCACCACAATGGTTGTGTAGAGGTACAGTTACCAGCATATCAAGCTACCCGAAACTGAGGAATTATCTCAATCAACCTTGAACCTAATGCTTTAGTGATAAAGTTGAAAGTCTATTAAAGAAATTTGACACAGTAGTAGCTTGATGTACTGGTGTCTGTATGTTTCAGTGAGGCTTTGAAAACTAGACGGAATTCGGATAGTGAAAACTAAGGGTGTGTTTAGATAAGAGAGTGGAGAGTGTTTTACTAACGTGCGCTGAATATTTTCTTATAGTTACATACACATACATAAACTTACGCCATTTTCCCATGGGGGTAGGCAGAAAAAACAAAAGGCCACTTGCTACGATCCTTACATATTCATTTTGCTTCGTTTAGGTTCATACATCTGGTCACATACGCACGCCGGTTACCAGTATTCAAATTCAAATTATTTATTTTTGAAATAAATCCATATAATGTTAGTAGTCCGCCAGGGTCGCGAGATTGTTCGAAATAGATACCGTGACCCTTACAACGGGGCAACTGAAGGAACACGGGTGGGTTTTAGTCAGTAAAAGTCTGACATGCCCTCCCGCTCCGCCCAGAGCGGGAGAAGTCATTTGATGATTTCCCATCCAAAAAAAAAAATGTTAGTAGTAAAAACAACTTATTATGCACCTGATCTTTCTAAAGAACATCACTAATGAGGTCACTATAATGTTCTCCTAGGGCATCCCCTTCCGGCTTCTCCAGTCACATCTGCTTTGTAAATACCTTTCCAGTTAATAAATGCTTATATTAATTCATTCAGTAACTGATAACTTAAGTCCCAAGGTAACCTGGTAAAGGGTGATGGGTTAAGTCTGTGCGTTGTCCGTCATAAAATTTTCCATAAAGACTGCCGCAGACCTGCGGGACTTGTAGAACAGTTTTCTTGAAGATTTCATAGAAATTGTTCTGCAAGAGTCTTAAGAGTTCCTTACATAACGAAGATAATGCACTAAGGAGTTAAATCGGGAATTACAGTTTGTATGAAACCACGTTATTCGCGATTCTTGCCATTAGAAATTCTGATTGGGCGCATCGGTTGTTATATTATAAAAAACGTAGTCTGTGCTTTTACTTAAGTCTATTAAAATTATGTGATAAGAAATGATTAACGAAGTTATCGCTTGTTTTAAAGTAACGTCGCCGTCTTGGGACGTAGACCTACATTCATCATCATCATAATTATAGCCGTAAGACGTCCACTGTTCGACGACCCCACCGATATGGAGGGCTATGCCATAATCGCCACGCTTGGCAGGCGGGTTGGCGATCGCAGTATGGTGGTAAAATGCATAAAGAACGCTGCTGCCCATTCTCTAGTAAGTCCCTATGGGATGGTCCGGCACCACACGGACAAGACAAGTATTTTTAAAATCTCATTAATGGTGTACACTGTGCTATACGTAAGCCTCTGCCTTACTCTCCAGGATTACAGGCGTAATTTTACGTAACCTCGTACTTTAGTCAAATTAATACGACTCATAGAGATGCTGACTGCATAAAAGACCTGTACGTGTTCATGTATTGTTTGGTCATTGTCATATTTCAAGGACGTAGATGCCTGTTATTTTTCAGACCGGTTCTGTAAGGCTGGTCTCAATTACTCAGGATGTAGGTATGTAGAGTACCCTCAACCCTTTTGTGTCTCGTGTTTCGTTTGAACTGACATGTTTTTGCATTCCCCTGTCGATTGTGAACATATCGTATTCACGAAGCGTGTTCCAATTGTTCAACAACTGGTTAGATTAGATTCAGTGGATTAAATTTTTGATTGGCATGACATGGACCGGGATTAAGAGGAAATTTTGTACATCATTTTGTGGATATTTTTATAATTTAGTGAAAGGCTTACCGTAAAATACTATTTTACTTACGTAACGAAATACATGTTTCCCCAAAGGGTTCGGTAGATATACACCTATAGTACTGTTACGTAGATCGAAAAGTCTAGAAACATCAAGTTAATTCCATCTAAGGATGTGGCAGTGTTCGAAACTACTAGAAACGACACGCTAACGTCCTATGTTATCACGTAGCAAGAACTACACGAAATTATACATAGACGCTACCTACCACCATCTATTGTCGAATAGCGGGATTAAACAGTAAACAGTTGTTTGTGGAAGTTACTGGAAGCTTCTACGCTACTTGTGAAATATGGCAAAGTGTTGAATGTTCGCGAATGTTCTGCTCGGGATATAAATACGGATTGTCAAGCTGACGGGCAGTTCGATTACGGAAGTGATCGAAAACGATTCCAGCGATACAGTACAAGTGAAACAAGTGATTCTGTTTGACGTTTTGATTATTGCGATATTTGTTTTTATCTGATTAAACTGTTTGGTGCGTTTTTGGTAAAATTGGTTTTTATTAATTTATCCCGAACCTCAGCTCGTAACAGTACGTTTCGCCATTATCACGATAGGCTTGCTCCCTAATACATGGCTTAAACATGACTGGAAAAATGTGGGTGTACTTTAGGTACACCTCTGTTTAATCCTTCGGAGAATCAAGTCGTGATGTTATGATGGGAATGTGTTACCTATAGTTGCAATTCAAATAGGTTTAGTTCTACTTTTCGATTCCAGAAAACCCCAGGTTTTATTATTACATAACAGGCTGTGGTATGGGTAAAAAAATAAGCCTGATGAAAAATTCTTTTCAAGCTCTTTACAGGCAAAAAGAGAAGCTATACGCACACAGTAGGTGTCATAACATCTAAAGACGCTAGTGACATCGCTAGAGACCAAATAAAGGCTATTGGCACGAAGCTGTGATGTCCCCTGACGCCGACAATGAATTGTTGGTAATAGCGCCCCCCCCAGGCCACAAGGACGTCGTAAATTCATATAATGGACCTTGTTTCTCAAAGTGTTACGAGTTCTGGGGTCGTGGTTATAGTTGTTAAGATGTTGGAGGTAATGATGCAGACAGAAATGGTGCTGCTAGGCTTGTGTGGCGAGATAACGAGTTTTATCGTCCTTACTTCTGCAACGCAACAGCGTTGCTGTCAAACTAGTTTTTAAGAAATGTTCTATTTGGAACAAAATTTAGTGATGTCGTATAAATGAAAAGTGGGAGAAATAAATAAGGAAGCAGTAATATTAAGTATTAATTATACATGTTATAAATAGTTTTCGTTGTATTTGTTGGTATGGCTAGATTGGCTAGCTGACATATGGCAAATGATTGAATTAATGTTGTGTATCTCGTAATATTAATTACTTCGCATAACTATTATTGTATCGAATCAAGTTTATCTAACTATCCAACAGCTGTGCTGTTGGGGAGTTTGTTGCGCCTTTTCTTCTTACTAGCTAAAGCACTAGGAAGTGGTGAAGGTCGTTTTGAAGAACTGTCTTATCTAATCTATACGTTCGATAAGTGCTGATTCTCAGCTTAATATGATTAAATGTCTTTTGACTTTGAGTAGATTTTTAGCCAGCCTTGCCAAAGGGTATCTTATTATTCAGGAACTTGGTTGTGGAGGTCAGATAGGCATTCACGGTGGAGCATACGGTGGAGATGTGCCCTGCCTGGGCGGAGCACCGCCGTGTCCTCGTGGAGGCGATCGGCGGCGGCGACCTCTCGCGCCCGGCCCTGGTGCGAGCCATGGTACGGAGCGAGAGGGAATGGGAAGCCGTCACCTCCTTCTGCGAAGCAGTAATGCTCGCGAAGGAGGAGGCGGGGCGCGTGAGGGAGTGGCAGTCTCTGCGCCCTCACGTCCCTAGCCGCCGCAGGAGGAGACGCCCCGGGCGTCGGGAGTCGATTGCGGACTCCCGGCTACCGTAGGCGCGAGCTTGCGGGTGGCGAGCAATGGGTAGCTCGCCGCCCGGTAAGGACCAGGCTCGGGTCGACGGCGCGTAGTGTTCCACGCGCGCCTCAAAGAGATGTCAGCAGCAGTGAAGGGGTCTACTAGGACCGATGCCTGCCGGGGTCGCGTGATTGTTCGAAAGAGATACCGTGACCCTGGCACATGGGCAACTGATGGAACACGGGTGGGTTTTAGTCAGTAAAAGTCTGACACGCCCTCCCGCTCCGCGGGAGAAGTCATTTGATGATTTCCCATCCTGAAAAAAAAAAAAAAAAAAAGATAGGCATTCAGCTTCATCCGGTTATACTGGAAGCCAACCCCAATGTAGTTGAAAACAAGCTAAACAGATTGACTGAAAGTAGTTGTAGGTTTTCGCTAACATTACTTTTAAACGAAAGTGAGAAGAAAAATAAATGTAGAAAGCGCCATTTGTAAAATGTTAAGGTTGTCGAGATATATTGTCTGTTGTTAATTAAGATATTATTGTAGTGACACCGATTTGCCGCGGCTGGCCATACCACTGTCAAGCCCGTGATGGTTTGTGTGGTATGTTTAATTGTAAAATTCTAGTTTTTTTTATTTATTTGTTGAATAATAAAAAAAGGTTTTACTGAAGAATTTTTCAGTAAAAATCACGCTATGGAATGATAAGACACTTCACTTGAGTCTTCACGATGAGAAAAGACCGCCTGTAGGTACTCCAACGAAGTTTATGCGACTTCAAAAAACTTCAAACTTTTTTGAGTACTCAAATTGACTCTTTATAAGGTTTTTATCGTCTCAGTGGAAGAAAAGTTTTAAGACGTTTAGTTAAATTAACTCTTAACAGTTCCAAGAGATTTATGAAATTTGTTGAAGAGCGGTATGAAAAGTTATAGTGCCTGGGGGCTAGGAGCCAAACTTTGGGAACCGCTACGAATACGAAGAGCTGTTACTGATATCCAATAAAAATGCCAAAAAAGGTAGGAATTATATTGTGTTAAAGAGCAATTTAGAGACAAATGGTGCTATTAAATTAGTTTATGTATGTTTGGTAGATGCAATAAATGTGGTGTTGTAAAAAGAAAAATACAAAATATTTTCTTTTGGTCATGGTTTCCACTTTATAGGGTTCCGTTGCCAAATGGCAAAAAATGGAACCCTTATAGATTCGTCATGTCTGTCTGTCCGTCCGTCCGTATATCACAGACACTTTTTTCCGAAACTATGAGCTATAATAATAATAAATAATAAATATCTTTGGACAACCAACACATCGTTGTCTGATCCCAAACTAGGCAAAGTACTATGGTAACCAGACAACTGATAAACATACTTATATATTTCTAAATACATACATATTATAGATAAATTACATCCAGACACGGAACAAATGATTGTGCTCATCACACAAACATTTGTCCTGGGTGGGAATCGAACCCACGACCTCAGTCTTAGCAGTCAGGGTCACTAACCACTAGACTAACAGGCCAGTCAAATCTAGTCAGGCTATGCTGTTGAAACTTGGTAAGTAGATATATTCTGTGAACCGCATTAAGATTTTCACACAAAAATAAAAAAATTAAAATAAAATTTGGGGTTCCCCATACTCAGAACTGCAACTCAAAAATTTTTTTTTTCATCATACCCACACGTGTGGATATGGATAGGTCTTCAAAAATGGTATTGAGTTTTCAAATATATTTTCTTTCTAAACTGAATAGTTTGCGCGAGAGACACTTCCAAAGTGGTAAAATATGTCCCCCCCGTTACTTCTAAAAAAAATAATAATTTCATAAACATAAACCTTATGCATAAACCGTGAATATCTACAGGTTTGTACGGAACCCTCGGTGCGGGAGTCCGACTCGCACTTGGCCGGTTTTTTTATTTAGTTGTAAATTGAGTACTTATGTTTCAGCAAAGTGTGGAACAAAAGAAACATTACAATGCATACTGTAAAAGCTAGGATAAAGAAGGGAAAAGATTAATAAAATATTTAATTTAAAAAATACAATGTAGGACAACAGAAGGTAGATATTAAGCCGTAGGTATCCGCCAAGAAAGAGAGTGAATGCCTCGATGCATGCCAGCAAGGCGCGCTATCCGTGCGTTGCTATCTTCGCAGTTGTCAACTTCACGACAGCTCCCAAGCACCATCTCACCATTTCACCCGACACACGTCCACTGCTGGACACTGGCCTCCCCTAATTTTGAGGGGGATTGCCATAATCGTCCAGCTTGGCAGGCGGGTTGGCGATCGCAGTATGGTGGTAAAATGCATAGAAAACGCCCATTCTTTAGTAAGTCCTTTAGTCGCCTTTTACGACACCCACGGGTAGAAATGCCTTACAATACTTAAAGCATATTGTACTAGGTCATACTTACTAATGATTATCGGCAAGCTAAGTTGCATGTAGGTAATAGTTTAGACCAAGTTTGGAACTTCAGCCGGGAAATTGTGGCACAACTATCTAGGTAGTTCTTGCCGTTGGAACTTGAACTACTGACTTGACTGCCTCGTTTGTCTAGTGGGCGCAAGTAGCTTGAGGTCCTATGTTGCAGTCCGGGGTCGAACAAAGTATAGCAAAGCATTTTAAAAGAGTAACGATCCAGTTTCATCCCCATTTTTTTCCATATGGATCTACCTTTTGAAAGGGGTGACTAGTATCAATTCTAGTTTAATGCAAAGATTGACATCACGTCACGCTATAATCAGAGCCGAGCCACTCATTATCGTAATCGGCTTATAATTTTCCCACTGCTGGGACACAGGCCTCCTCTCGAAGAGTGGGAGTGAGCCGTAATCCGTAGCCGTAGGAGGGTTTGTAGAAGTCACATGTCTTCGAATTTTTGGTTCTAGGACATGCCGGTTTCCTCACGATTTTTTCCTTCACCGTTTAGAGAGCAGTGGTAATGCAATAATGTAAACAAAGTAACCGCCTGTTTCGGTCCGAACCTATGACCTTAGACTCGTAAATCGCAGCCGTTACCACTGGGCCACCACCGGCCGAGCAACAAGAAAAAAGTCAGAAAGGACGCTAAGAGTCAACAAAGTAATATCGCGGATAACGCGTTGCGATGCAATAGAATATAATGTATTTAATGTTACAACAAGAGATTTCTTGCGGACACCGGGGCGGAAACTAATCTATACTTCTATATTATAAAGCTGAAGAGTTTGTTTGTTTGTTTGATTGAACGCGGTAATCTCAGAAACTACTGGTCCGAATTGAAAAATTATTTTAGTGTTGGGTAGCCTATTTATCGACGAAGGCTATATAAAATCACGCTACAACTAAGAGGAGCGGAGCAGTAATGAAAAATGTTGCAAAAACGAGAAAAATCGCACGGGTAGGCGATTCGACGCGACGCTGGGTGGGCCAGAAATAATTGCGAATTTGAAAAAATCATTAAAAAAAAAACTAAGTACAATTCACATAATTTTTATTTCTACAAAAATTTACATCTGGGAAATTCATTTCTTAAAAATAACATCATCCAGATGTGCACCATCGCGCTGCAAACATTCTTCGAATCTGAACCTCAAATTGGTAAAAACTCGCTGGCACATTGCACGGGGAATATCTGCCATTTCTTTCCGGATATTGCTCTTCAACTGGTAAATTGTGGTTGGGTTATTGGAGTAGACTCTACTTTTTAGGTATCCCCACAAAAAAAGTCCAGTGGTGTAAGATCCGGACTTCTAGGAGGCCATTCAATGTCACCTCGGCGCGATATCAGTTTCTCAGCAAACATCTCGCTTACGACCGCCAAAGAGGCATTAGCTGTGTGGCATGTCGCGCCATCTTGTTGAAACCATGTCGATCGATTATAGGCTTCAAATTGTTGCAGTTGTGGAAAGAAAAAAACCCTTAACATGGCTATGTATCGGTCAGAATTTACAGTGACAGATTGGCCTTGTCGATTTTCGAAGAAGTGGGGTCCGATAATTCCGTGCGCTGACATGGCCGCCCAAACGGTTACTTCCGGCGAATGTAGAGGCTTTTGACGTTTTGCACGTGGGTTCTCTGCAGCCCAGTAACGGCAATTCTGTTTATTCACATGCCCATTTATGTGAAAATGGGCTTCGTCGGAGAACAGAATATTGTTGAAACTCCGAAAACGTTCCAGCATCGTTTCAACAAAAGCTCTCCGAAAAATTGGATCATTTGGCTGTAATTCCTGCACAAGTTGAATTTTATACGGGTGCAATTTCAGATCTTTCAACAAAATGCGACGCAAAGATGTTTTGGACACCACAAGTTCGGCTGAACGCTTTCGAGTCGATAGAGCAGGATTACGTTGAACTGAAGCTCTAACTTGTTCAATTGTGTCTTCCGTTCTTGTTGACCTTGGGCATCCCGCAGGCATCTGTTTGAGAGTCGGATCAGTAGCTTCGTACTTTCTGACCCACGATCGTATCACGCTTTCCTTCGGACACTGATTTAGGTCATGTAATCCAAACTCACGTCGAAATAAACGCCGAACAATAGCGCACGAATCGTGATTTTTATAATAATGTTTAACGCAGAATGCACGTTGCGCTCCGGTGAAGTGATCCATCGTGACTAAATTTCCGAGAACCGAGCTACTTAACCCCACCACCCGCGCAGTCCCCTCTCTAAAGCTTCAAACGCAAGACTTGAGTGTTTTTAAAATCGTACTCCTTTCTGGCCCACCCTGTATAACGCGGACGAAGTCGCGGGCAGAAGCTAGTGTCAAATATTACCATATTATTTTTTTTATTTAGTTTTAATGGATATGCATATAGATTTATTATTACGGTCGAATGTCGACCACCTGGCGATAACTAGTTGTATTTAATGTTACAACAAGAGATTTCTTGCGGACGCCCGAGGCGGAAACTAATAACAAATAATCTTAATAATACATTTCCAGCCAGTGGACGAACGATGCATTGAGATGGAATAATCTCCAGAATAATATAAGCCTTATCACCAACCTCTATTAAGCCAGCCATCCCAACTGTCGGAACTGTCTTACCCCCTATAAACTTGCCAATTATATTATGTACCTTAGTTAAAGGTCATTTTGTGTCCAAATAGCTCGGTGTACAGCTCCATCGGCCCCCAAAGGTTCTAAACTGACCCCCATATATAATGACTGGACCGCTACGGGTGTGATCGGGTAAATATTTTAACTGTTTTGGATAAACACACAAAATACTTCCCGTATTTTGTGTGTTTAACGCGGTAAACACACAAAATACTTCCCTATCCAAAACAGTTAAAATATTTACTGTAAGGGACGGTGAATATTTAAGTTTAATAGAAACATATATTATGTTATTTAAGTTGTAATAACAGTTACATACCATGACTTTCGAATGAGATTATTTTCTTGTTTTTAGAGTGATTTTTCAGTAGTTGGGTTTTCGTTTTTGAACGTACTTTTTACATAAATTATTTTGGGGTTATCTCACAATACATTTTTTTTTTAATATTCTTATTAAGCACTTTCATTTGATACCCAGTAACTTGTTTTTCTTTCATCGATTTATGTCCTCTAAAGAACGCTATATTCAATTCAATGAAACGTCCTATATAATAAGTGGACAATCAAGACGCTTCCAACCTCAATTGTGAAATTATTGTGAGCAGTTAAGAAGTTATGAGGGAACAGATTAACATACCCACATACATACATACATTATACAAACACACTAGTCAAAACCATAACCCTCATTTTAGCTTCACCGTATTGAGTATTTGTATAGTTTCAAACCAACATTCTCTTTGATCTCAATTATTACTGGAGCTTAAGCTTTCATCTTTGTTTCGGCTTTCCAAAATACATTACATTAATCTTTCACAATTTCGGGATCTATCGGTTCCGGGGTCTTGCTTCCGGCACAAACCCCGGAACATGATAACCGTCGCTTTAAATATTTTAAATACGTTAAAAGTTTAGAGTAGAAGTGACTTGGAAACGCCTAGACTTATAAATTGTAGGTCGTAGGTTCGTGTGTAAATTATTAAATTACTAGCTTTTGCCAGCGGGGTCGCCCGCATGGAGGCGGAAAATATCCCGCGGGAACGTACTACCAGGATACCTATGTGTTAATCCAGGTTATAAACTAACTGTGTTCCAAATTTCATCCAAATCCGTTCAGTAGTTTTTGCGTGAAAGAGTAACAAACATCCACACATCCACACATCCATACATATAGGGTTGCCAGGCGTCCGGATAAAGCCGGACACAGTCAGGCTTTTTAGTTGCATGTCCGGCTAAATTAGATGGTGTCCGGCCTGTCCGGCTTTTGTTAGGCTTTTTAAAATATGATCTTTTTTTTTTTCACCCCACCTCTCGTATCGCTAGCGCAAGTGAGCGAACCAGCACTGTCTTCCTCGCGTTATTATTACTCAATTTCAAAGGAAAATCAGCTTTTAAAATTTTTAGTTGGCAGGTGTCTGCCAACCAAATATATTAAATAGTTTATGTTGCAAAGATTTTAAAGTGTATTTAGTTCATCAGTCTTATGCACAGTGTTTTAAGAAGCCCGATTTTCGACATCCCATTTTTATTAAAAAAGCTGACAGAAATAATCATTTAAATGCAAGATTTCATATCCCCATTGAGCTACCAAGTCTAGTTTTTGAGTTATAGTTATTTGAAAATCGACCAATTTCTATCTCGACATTTAGAAAAAAAAAAATATTACATTTAAACTAAGCATTATACGAAATAATGATGTTGGGTACATTCATGCCATGAATGTCCTAACATTATTATTTCGTATCATGCTTAGTTTAAGCGTAATTATTTTTTTTCTTATCATCCGGATGGAAAAATTACGATTTTCAAAAAACTATAACTCAAAAACTAGACTTGGTAGCTCAGTCGGGATACGAAATCTTGCATTTAAATGATTATTTCTGTCAGCTTTTTCAATAAAAATGGGATGTCCGAAAATCGGGCTTCTTAAAACACTGTGTTATGTTTGGTTTTGTTTTAAGACTAAACAATTAAAGATGTTCGGCCTTTTTACCCAAATGTCCGGCTAAACTGGCAGGTCTGTCCGGCTTTTCGGTTTTATGACCTGGCAACCCTACATACATACAAACTTTCGAATTTATAATATTAGTAGGATTTCATCACCACTGCTCTCAAAACTCTACCAACCCCCCACTGGACCCGCGTGGTGGATTACGACCCACTGCCACTCACAGAGCGGAGGCAGTAGTAACATTGCAGGCTGATCATGTCTGGGTTAACTGCATGGGTTAGTAGAAAGAAGTACATATGCTGGGATCCAAAAGAGACCATGACTTCTGAGTTTTGTTTTGGCATTTCTTCTCAGGGAAGAGGCAACTAGGAAACGCGGGCGGGATCGAGTTCCAAAATATTGACCAAAAATTTGGCATGCTATACTTTTCAATATCAACTTACAGAAATAACAACACTAGGGCCGGTTTTTCAATCGTCAGTTTATTTTATTCCGACGAATAAGTTTGTCATTATGACAGTTTTGTATGGTCAATCTGTCAAAACGTTATATTTATTCTTCAAGTTCACCTAAGCCTTGGTGTTTTGTATTTTCTGTCTACCCTTTACTACCATTTATGTAGGTTTTATATCTTATATGCTCCTTTTACCTCGTTTACGTTTCTCTATTCAAATAATCTACGAAAAAAATGCAGTATTACGCTTAGATCAAAGCTCGCTGTTTCTCTTTTTAAACAAGCCCCATTTAAGTACCTATTAGAAACGATATTGAGGTGTGTTTATTACCACTTTTTTAGTCATTGTATTTAATCATCAGTGCATTTAATTAAATCACTCTGTACAAATATAATATCCACTTTCACACTTCACATTTCACTTCCACAGAGATAGTAACGCGTGAAAACTAAATTAAACCATTTTCATTGCTGCCCTGAACAATGTTTTATCTAGAAGAACAGCAACTTATAAATTATGTATCCGGATTAGTGCTGATCCAGGATAAGGGGTTTCCAACAAAAGGGTGCAAAAAAAGGTTTCGCTACCCTGGATGTGTTTTATGAGTATATTGGGAGCGATAGTATCTGTCAGGTCGTATCTACCCTCTAGTGTTAAAATAACCTATTTTATGAGCAAACGTTGGTTACTTTTTTTAAGTGAGGTATTTTGTTTATTTTTTAGTGTGAGTTTTTATGACTTTTTCCTGTAATGCGTATAAATACAACAAAACTGTTGAGTAGGTACTCTCTAGTTTATGTCGTATTCTAGATTTCATTTAAAAAAAAGTTTGAAACAGTCAAAGCATTTATTTCAAATAGGCACATAAAAGGCACTTCTTAACGTCAAGATTTACATTTAAATAGAATTGATTTTAGTCACCCATTCCAAAAGTATGTTTCTAATAGCGAAGAATGGGCTAGAAACTCCACTGTTACTCTTTTTAAAATGCAGGTATATATTTCGTTCGTAGCGTTCACGTTAACGAGAATCGGATGATAAAAAAATATTTGCCAACGCATGTAAAACGCAATTTTAATGAAAACACAACACCGTTTTGAACTTTCACGGTTAATTCATTTTCAACTACATAATTATTTCAACGGCAGTTGCTAGCGTTTTCCCAACTTTGTTCGGATCGGTTTCCAATGTATACTGGGATGAAATAAAATGTGTATTTATGTAAGTAGATCATAAAATACAGGTTTACACTTCTATTTTTTGGTCAATATTTTAAAAACTAGGTGGCGCCCACATTTTCTACCTGAATGCAAAGTCAAATTTAAAGCATTTATTTCAAATAAATCAGTAATAATATAGTCAGTAGTAATATATCTTATACCTTTAAACGAGCAATTCTTGTATATATATATATATATATATAATCTGAATCTCGGAAACGGCTCCAACGATTTTCATGAAATTTAGTATACAGGGGGTTTCGGGGGCGATAAATCGATTTAGCTAGGATTCATTTTTAGAAAATGCCGTATAAACGTGTTTTCAATGACCAACTTTATCGAGAATCAACTAGAACATAAACTTATTATTTTAAACACAATTTCCAAAAAAATTTTGCTCGGTTATCCAGATATTAACAGTATTAGACATGGACCGACTACTTATCTGATTTCCAGAATGTAGTTACTGGGTAACACGGTACCCCGTGACAAGACTGGTGGTCAGAATTGCGAACTTCTGACGCTCCATAACGACCATCAAAGATTTATAATGGTAGCTAGGAACAAGTGCTTAACGTGCTTTCTGAGTCACGACATGTAACGGATGGTCACCCATCCACCAATCAACCTCGGCAAGCGTTGCTTAGCCTTTAAGATGGACCCGTACGGCTCTGATTATGTAGCCAAGAGACGTACCGTTCTAGAGAATTCTTCGAAATTAGTTTCAGCAATAGGTTCCCATAAAATCACTCCATATACATTTCCCAACACGTAAATGACTTCCCGTCTCCAATTCAAGAAACGAAAACTAATTTACCGTACAATGCTACGCGGCGTCACACAACTCTGCCTACCGTCGAAGTAACTTCGAAAATTAACCGCTCCGTCACGGAAACGCCGGAAATGAGGAAACGGATCCGGAAGCTTGCCGGGACGTAAAGCCTTCACCACCGCGCCCGCTGACACGTTTGTGCAAAAATGTGGGTAGATACTTGGATATGCAAAAGTGGAGGTATTTAGGTAACTGAAAAACTGAGGTTATTTAACTGAGGCTGTGGTTTCATACTGTAGGTACTTACATGCCATACTACGTTTATAAACAGTACAGTTATTACAGCATTTGAAATGAAACTTTTTAGGCGGCGATTTGGTAATTGGACGTGAGTTGAGAGTGAAATTTCAAGAACGTGTCACGTTTATTTACATGTCAATAGTAAAACACACTGTTTGACTTCGACTTGATACAGCCAGTTGGATTCTCAATATTAAATAAATAAATAATAAATAAATACATAAATAAATATCTTATCTTACTCGTTCAATATCGAGACTTTAAAAAGCAGAGTCCGAAAAAAATATTTTATCATATTACGTCCGTGTGTACGTCGAATGATTCTTAATTTTTTAAGACGTGTAACTTCTGTTACGTACACGATAGCGCACGCGCACTTTTTTATTGTAGGTTGGTCTTTTTTCCCAAGTAATAATTTATTTTATAATGGTCACTATTTATATAAAATGAATACATTTATTTTCTTTCACTGCGCACTGAAATCTACACTTAACGCAGTATTTAATTTCTTTACGAATCACCGAACAAACGAAAGAAAACATAGGTACCTACAATGTATAAATGGATTCAAAATCAAGCTCGTTTCTTGTTCAAACTCTTGACTGTTAACGGTCGAATTCTAAATTCGAATAATGACATTAAGTTAAGAACACAAGAAGGCAAAGTCACACAACATATATGTACATACGTGTATCACGTATCAACGATACCTTTGACAATGACAACCAGCTCAAATACTAATTAATACGCAGCCGAACTAATACGGCTTTAATTATCTACAAAGCCACCGACATCTGATCTTTCAAAGGAGATCCACCACTAGTATTACTGCACAGAACATAATCCTGGCAGCCTTCCACTTTGTTGTGGCATTATGCCACTGTTTATTCAGTTAAAACAGTCTTAAACATATTAAATTGTTAAGTAGGTTACACACAGGTGGGGTTTGTTGAAAGTTTTATCTTTTATTTCATAGATGGCGTTGTACCCATGAGCCTGAATAGCGGTAGTTAAGTTTGCGTGGTAATAATATGAATTTTGAATACACTACTAAGCCTAATCCGATTTTTTTATTCCATTACAACTAAAAAACTAACAAAATAACCTTTAATTTGAATGCTTTCCGCTGCTAAAATATTATACGCAAGGCAAATAAAAGCTTCGTTATAATTGACAAAAAAAACACATTTCAAGTCAAGTTCAGAACATTTGATTTAATTATTATTATTTCTTTTTTAATTACTTAGCTTACCAAAAAACCGTTTTGTCAATTTGACAGCGAAGTGACGGGGCTACTTTTGCGCGCCATTCACATCGTTTCCCGCCTTTCGACCAAAAAGGTTCAATGCAAACAATTCAGCCCAATAATTGAAGCGACCCATTGTGCTGGCTGAATAGTATTAATTCCTTAATTATCTGTCGAGCATTGCCATACAAAATTCGCGCGCTTTTCAATTTTATCTGTAAACGTATCCCCTATTCAGCTATTGTACCAATGGGTTTATGCCATGGCAGATTGTCCCTTTTAATTTATAATATTTCATTAATTTTGCAAGGTTTAATTTTTATTGGGTTGAGGAGTGACTTTTGCGAATTTATTTTTACCAAACAAGTAATTTATTTCTACATACGCTGAATTTGCAAGTTGTTAGGCCTTTTGCATAATTAAACATACAATCATACATATGGTTTCAAATAAGGAACAGACCAATGAATAAATAGAGTAAAATAAATAATAGAATAGTGGGAGATCAAGTTGAACCGTCGTCGCAAGCGGTCGTCTGTGCGCGCGCGCAACACATGTTGGCTCGGCCGAATTCGAAATCAAAACGCGTTTTTTGTGTGTGTCTCTCTGTGCAAAAGTGTCATTAGTTCAGGCTGTAGTGAAGACTGACTGCCGGAGGACGAGTAACCCATGGCGCTAGACCCGGTGAGACCGTTCTTAATATTACAGGGATACGTTAGCTAAACTGCGTAGACGGGCCTATATATGCCGCGCGCGCACGCAACGTCATCTCAAGCAGCCGTTGCGGACCAGTGCCTTCACACAAACAAATTCACGCTATTATTCTAAAACTAAAATGTGATATCGTTAAAGATGCCTTACCTAAAGATCTTATAATTTTACATACAGCTACATATCAAGCTATGGATTTTCAGTTTTAACAGACCTCGCATTGTATAGGCTTTCTGTGCAAAGAGAAGTCAGTTTATACTGGAAATGAATGTCTTGATTTGTCGACGTGTGTACCATGGTAACAAATTCCTCAAATTGCTTTGCAAAAGGCCACGGTCACCGGAATGTAAATATACATATGGACTGAAGAGATAATAAAAAAAAATACCCCGAACTCTTAAGTTTGCACCAGACGTTTTTGCTCTACAGATAACGATACAAAACAAAAAAAAAGGTCAAGCTCACAAATTAGACAGTTTCAGCCCCTTACTGACACAAATGTGTTTGACTAAACAAAAGCAATAACAATGTTTATAATCGTGCCCATCACAAAAGACGGGAACTGTAATACGGGAACTGTTTGTCTAGTAAGATATCTCACCAAATAACATTTGATCACAAGAATATCCGTCAAGATCTCGCTACATATATGTTTTGGAACATTGACAGGATGATAGAATTCGCCTAGCACTTCTAAATAATGTATAGGAATTTCTCCCCAACAGCATTCTTTTCCAGGAACAAAGGATAACAAAATACATAACCGTGCAATTAATTAAACATTCTAGTATATCGAATATACCATCATCACCGCGTCCGAATTGTACCTCGTAAATGTGAATGTATACATAAACAGAACGCAGAAAAACACCGATAGGCGATCGAGAGAATCCACCAATACATATACACATCCTCTACACGAAGCACTATGATAGCTGGGTCCTGATCAAAGTAACAATACAACAACAACTGGATAAACAAAACGTAAAGTTCAAACAACGCATCATACAACCACACATTATATCAGACCTTTAGGTAGCCGGTACAACACAGGAGAAGTACATGAAAAAGCCACAAAACGTCAGCTTCAAACGAACAGTCCCCAATTAGTTACCTCATTAACACCGTGCGAACAACGAGAAGCAACACTACTTACACCATCATCAGACATAATCGCATTACGATACTGCATGTACCTACACCATAAACCTGACCACAACCGCAAAAAAGTACACATGCCCAAATCTGAGCATTGCAGCTTGAAACGATTGCGGCGAATCAAAACCAAAACACACACCGGGGCCTAGCAATTTTATTAAGAAAGGATGCCCAAATTGAAACAGTTTACAATAAAAAGTATACGGATGCGATGTCACCTACCCCGCAGGTTGGCATGGGAAAAGACAAGCCAACTCCTCTGTACATAATAAATTCACACCCCAACAGCTGTACTTAGAAAGCAATCCGATCCTTCACAAACGTATTAAACTTGATTAGACGAAAAACAAGGACAGGTGCACTGCAAATACGACACTTCAACGCCCATATTGGTCGAGGTCGAAGTACCCAACGCACAGGTTCGATGCAACACATGCTTCAGCATGAAGATTCCAACTACAACGGCGAATTATTAATGAATATTGCTAACAGAGAAACACTTCAAATAGAATACAATAAAATAATTTGGGGACTGCCAAGATCAAAAAATATCATAGAATAGTTAACAAAAAGGGGAAAAAAACAAACACAAAAACAATGACAAGGTACGAATGTAACAACGGTTGAGACCAAGTATGTCAAACAATGCAACTGTGCTGCGCTGAATAGAAATTCTACCAAACCAAAATACCAAGACTGTATAACAAAAAACCAGCAAATGTAGTAATCACCTCAACGAATGAAAACATCGAAGTACCCTGGAACATTCTAACGGAGGTAACTCTGACTCTTCAGACGATTTACTCAAGGGTCCACCGATTAGCCCTTTTTAACCTACAGAAGGCCAAATTTCTACAAAGCAAGCAACCAAATAACTGTAATATTCATAATCACGTAAAAGAAAGCCAGACAACACTCCAAAAGGTTAAATATCAGAACAAGAAACATGCAGACAACGAATACAAATATGCTTCACCGAACTAGGGAAAAAAATCACCCCGCAAAACACATGCAAACGCTCAACACATTCCACACGAAAAAAAAAAACAACAAACGAAACCGAAAAAAAAGCAGGGTACCGATATCCAAATGAGAGAAAAAAAATCGGCCTTCGGCCCGCTTCGACCAACGACGAAAGAAACAAAGGAAATCATCATCACTCCCGATGGTATTATCATTTGCGGACGACCTTATCCTCATTACAGGTGAGCTGGAAGAACTAAAACGAATCCAATACCACATTATTGCGGCTCAGAAGAAATGAACGAGTTGAGACATGATTTGATTGACCAAGCTAGGAAAAAAGGAAACCAGGAAACTGCGGACATAAGAAAATGCATCAAATTTAAATCGGTAAAACCGTAACAAAACACGTCAAGAACCACAGGATGTGCTACCTAGCACACGGTGAACCACACCACGCATGCATGCAGCAATGCAGTACAAGGCCAAATCTAAGAAGGTCGAGCGACCTCCTTACAAATGGAACGACAACCTAAAACAAGACATGAAATACGAGTACTTTGACATGGGAATCAAGTTTTGGACGGACACAGCTGGAGATATTATCGTACCTTGTATGATATATGACTAAAGGCGAACCGATCAAGACCGAGAAGATACGAACGAGTTATCATGAGAGACCCGATCAATAAACTGAGACGGAGAAAATGCATCAAATCGTAGACGGGAAAACCATAACAAAACACATCAAGAACCACATACCTGGCACACATTTTCAGACGCTCTGAATCACACCTGTTTCATGTAGCAATGCAGTACAGGCCCAAATCTAAGAAGGTCGGACGACCTATTTACTAATGGAATGACAACCTAAAACAGGACATGAAATACTTCGACAAGGATATCCAGTTTTGGAGGGGACACGGCTGGAGACAGAAATAAGATTAAAAAAGCGGCTAGTGATATCTACAAAAAAAAAACAGAAACTGATATCAGCGAGAACTCAGAAAACGACCAAGAAAACAACAACACGGAACATAGCGAAACCTCGACATAGAAAAGAGCCAAGCAAACGGTTAACTCCACCAAAAGATGCATCGGCGAAGCTCGACCTGGATCAACATGCCAGCGACTACGTGAAAAGATGCCCTCCTATAGACAAATATCACCCTTCTCTCCACTAGTCCAATGCTTACTTAAGGCTGCATAGTCGGTAGGCTCGTAATCCTTTCCTATCCTATGGGCACGTCTTCCCTACCATTACAGCGCCCCCCGGTCTACTTCTTGATATGCAATGGCCTATGTAGCACCATGAATCATGACACTTCAGGGGCTAGTGCAAATCTCGGGGTTCATTCGATTAATCGAGTCTGGTCAAACCACGCTGGGATCGGTGCAATTCATTTCATTTCATTTCATTTCATTTCATTTCATTTCATAAAATAAATAATAGAATAGTGGTGGCCCTGCGGAATCGGCCGCGACCTACGGGTTGTAGTTTGTAGGTTTTTTTTTTTGTTGCGTAAATTGTTTCATCACCACAGCTCCTAAAATTATAAAGGAAAACATCGTGACTAAACCGGCGTGTCCAAGAACCAAAAATTCGAAGACAGGTGACATCCAACACCGCACAATGGGCCCACATGGAAATTTTGTTTTTAACTTTTTTTTTTGTTATAAATGGAAAGATAAAATATATAAATTTTATAACAAATTATTTTTATATTCGCAATAGTTCAAAAGTTATTTCAAAATAAAAATTTACTTTTCAATCCAGTACCGAAAACACCCGAATAAACACGAGCGCGTGTGACGTCATAATGTTTAGCTGCCCGATGAAGTAACTAAACATTATGACGTCACAACGTCACAACTATGGTGTGCCGTCATTGCGCACCATAGTTGTATGTAGCGCATTTATAGTCACGTGATATTTTTTTGAAATTTTAACAATTTTCAATGGTTTAAAATTAATTGAAAAAAAAAATTCAACTTTTTTTGCATTACATATCAATATTATTAATGATAGAGTTTTAAAAACATAAAAAAAATCTCAATATTTTTTTCAAATTCCCAATTGCGGCTCACTCCCTCTCTCAGAGATGAGGCCAGTATCCCAGCAGTGGGCACATTATAGGCTGCTTAAGTAAGTAAATGAATAAATTTGATACAGAAATGAGAGAGGTGTCTGTCTGTAATAGACAGCATTATGGTATAGATTTAAAAATGAAATTCTTTATTCATAAACATGATTATTTTGTACGTCACTAAATCTAAAACAACTTCGTCAGCTTCAAAGCGCCCTTCCCTTTATTTCAGAGGGTTTATCTTTTATCCACGGCAATCAGTCACCCTTTGCCAGCAGTCAGCATCCTTCGCGCTCAAATCTCACAGGATGTCTTATTTGGGTCAAGGTATGAATTATTCCACCGTAGAAATTAATACTAACTGAATTTATACCTACTAAATTTATGCCTACTGAATTTATGCCTACTAAAATGCATACTAAATTTTATTTAGATCCTTATTCAGCGTCGTTTGATAAATTGTGTACAATCTTATTTTCGGGTTTTGTGTTTTGTGTTGTTTGTGAAAATTGTTTTGAATTTTATGCTCAGAAATGTAGGCTAGTTAGTCATATAGACCTTTAACAGTAAAGCCGTAATGAGAGAGTCTATTGAGGAGCGAAATTGAATATAAACACCATGTCATTAAGTCTGACTTGTGTAACACATGTTAGTGTGTTAAAGTTTGAAGTTATTAATGAATATCAACTCGGGGCTATCTATGTTTACATTACAGAAATATTGTCACAAATAATTAGGGTTTACGTTGTGTAGAATATAATGTGTAGCATTCAGGCCACACCATAGTTAAAGAAAGAACTTTTGTGAGGTTAACGCTAGCTTTAGTTGCTAGAGAGTGGTCACACTCTCTACAGTTTTAGTTTGAAATTTGGCTCTACAGACAATGTAACCCTACTTGCTTGTACCTGTACTTTGGTGGAGCATATGGTCGCTATATTGTCAACGCACTCGTCGAAGCTAAGTTCTGATTTGACAAAATAGTAATTGTCATCGACTCATCGAAGAAGTTAGAAAAATAAGAATAACAACACGTCTGTAATCCATCAAGGGATAAGCAAGGGTGTACCTATCTATAGGAACACAAAATTTTGTCCCTTATTTAATTCCGGTATAATGGGAGGCGAGCCTATTGCTTCAAATACAGTTTCTGGGCTGCTAATGAGACATTTTGGACAGAAACACCCAATAGCACTTTGCCCTACTCGGAGATCGAACCAACGACCCCGTACTCAGCAGTAGCTCTTCTGACCACTGATCCATCGAGGCACTCAAAATTAAATTAATGTTATTAAATTCTTATGACTTATCCACGACATAAAACAAACAAAGTATGACTTGCGCTAACACCGCAAGATAAATTGTTAAATGTCCGCAAACATTTACACTCTTTTAATTTCAACTCTGAGAAACAATTTAACACTGAGTGACAAGTTAAAATTTTGCTAACTGAAAATCCAATTAAACTTTTGCTAAATCCGATCCTGAAAGTCAAAGTCGAAAGGCAGGCTAGCTACCGTTAAACTAATCAAAAACGTTGTTGTATGTTTTTTTTAAGGTTCAAATTAAAAGTAATTTAATTTCGTGACTGGGCGAATACTGAAACACACTCAGTCTTACGTCACCGTCACCATCGAGTCATTTTCCCTCTGTGCTGTATTTAACTGGAGAATTCGGAGGTAAAGATTAAATGACCTTAATCAACCAATCATCAACACGAGCAAAAAAACTAACCCCTATTTTCGTAACCTCGACCCTAAAACGCACACTTCTTTTGACCCCTATGCAAAGAAAATATGCAAAGTACTCACAGCAAAGTTTCATATGGCAATTTGTTAAGGGTTGGGTAAGGTGGTGAACCCTCCCCCGACGGAGGTAGGGAGCGACTTAGCGCAACAGTTTGGAGGTGTAAGAGGGTTTCAGCCGGAACCGGGTGACGTGATGTATCGGCTTTCTGCGAATTTTGACTTATTTGGGGACGAGTTAGGCAGCTTTATGTACGAGGACGCTGGGATTTGTATAAATAGTTCCGGTTTTAGCATAGTTTTAGAGAAATTTGGGCATCTATGACAGGGTCAGAAGGGTTTGGGATTAAAATAAAGATATGATATTAAGTATTAAGAGGCTGACAAAAGAATTCAGGGCTGGGCAGCGTTTTGGGAAGCTTCGTCGAGACTTCGAATCGCGTATTACGCAGAGCCTAAAGACTTAAGTCTGTGCGTCCTGCCTATTGTGACCTATAAAGGCAAAACGTATCACACTCACGATACAGCTGATTCATAAATTTAAGGTCTTCAAGCAGTCTCGTCTGAAACGATGACGTTAGGGTAGACGTGTTCATGAGTGGACACCGCGCATCGGCAAACTTAAGATATGACGCCTTCAGGCTAAGTGAAGCGACGATTTTCGCAGGGTGGCTGGTAGCAGCTGGAAGAGAGTTGCCTACAATAGAGCTGAATGATGTGCAGTTAGAGAGGCATGTGTTCAGCTGTGGACTGCTGTAGGCTGATGATGATGATAAAGGTGCAATTAACATCAACAGAAATATTTTTTTATTTTATTTTGCGGAACATTCCTCATGACAAAACAAATAACATTCATTGCATTATTTACGTGATCGTGTGAAATAATTTATCAAACATTTGAAGCAGTGGACTAGGTTTCAAAAATCTTCGAATTGTGTGTTACGCAATTAGGGTGCTGATAATGGACAAAAAATAATTATTAAAAGACAAGGATAATTGAAGCTCATCATAAATTCTGATAAATGGGCTGAATTTATTATGTACTAGACACAAACTTAGGCAAAGATACCAACCAGTAACGAGAGAAACATCCGGCTAACTCATCCTTACTTTAAAAAGACAGACACCAAAAATACTATTTACTTAAAAACAATCGAAAGCAAAAACAGACAAAGACGGTATACTCACAGCTTAAAACCCTGGTCTCGGTTTTCCCGATAAGACGTGTTTTCAGCGCTTTATTCGCTTTAACACTGCAAGCAACACAAAGCGCTTCAGATTGCTGCTTGCACTAAGCGATGATGGATCGTTGTGGTCATTCATTTCCTTCAAGTTATTTACGTATAGCCGTTAAACTTGCACTAACGTATGGAAGTAACCATAACAACTTTTACTTGGGAAATACATGAAAGTCAAAGACAAAGCCATTTATTTTCAAAAAGGCACATAAAAGGCATGTTCAGACGTCAAAATCTACAAGGAAATTGCATTAATTCTGTTATAGGTTCATATTGAGTGAAAACACATATTTTTTATATGGGTTATTCTACTATTACTAGTGGTTTCATTTATTGCAAAGATGTGGTATTATAATTATGTAAAGGATCTAGCGGGTTAAGCATACCTATGAAAACTGCACTCGCGTCTGATGAAAGGTTCTTACCTTGTCTTTATTGCTTTTCATCTAAAATAGCCATACACATAATCTCACACCCCTAACCCCTATAGTAAAGGAATAATGGGGGTGACAACCCTTAACGAAAAATACTCTTTTCTCAGTACCTATTCAAGATATCTACATGAAATTGAAACCATATATGACTATTGATAAACTTAAAATAAAATATTTTTTTTAGGATTTATGTAATATTGGAAACTGTAAAAAACAAGAGGTAAATTTTTTGAGGGTGGTTTTTTATACCAACCCCTAAAGTGACACCTATAAAAAAAAATATCTTATTAGTTAACTATTACATGTTAAAGTTCGGGTCGAATTGGTGGAACATAGCTTAAAAAAATAAAAATCTATTACGGATACGTGCATGCATATACATCAATTTTTACCAAAAACTATATAAACAGGTGTTTATACAGGATTTTTTTTTTAACCAGTCCGCAAATTTTTTTTTTGGTGGTTCAGTATCAGTAATAGAACACATTTCAATGATTTTTTTCAATACTTTTTTAAATTTTTATCCTACCTTAAAACAGTAAACTGTGGACACCTTACATACATATTTCGTAATATGATATTGAAATAGTAATAGGTCAGTAACCGCGCCCCGGCGTAGGTACTTCGAACTTCTTAGAATTTTGACCGATCAAAAAGCTGGTAGGTACTAGTAGCTACGCTCGGTCGTTCACCTTCGCCACAGCGCCGGCGCGGCGGCGCCGCGCGCAAGTTATCATAAAATCCAGTTTCAAAATAAACATCTTTTGTTTACTATAACTTAATTTGTTGTAATAAGATTTATCAAAATAAAAATTGCATGGTTATTACAACTCGTTTAAGTTGAATTTGTTAAAATTTGCGCACTGATTAAAAACTTATCCTGATTCCTGAATAGTGTTGTGTATTATAAACATTCTTCGTTTAATAAATACTTGAAGAACTGTCTATTCCTTAATAATAAATGCTTGAAGGCGAGCATCTAAAGGCACAATAGTAAGTTTTTGTTAAGATTCACATACAGTACAGTAATATGTGTTGTTTTAACTCTTTTGATTTGAAACTCTACGTATTCTTCTTGACGTGAACTATTGCGCCAAAACACTCGAAATTCGGGATCATCCAAATCACTGCCGTAACTGTAATTTTCAATACTATCACTACAGCGAGTAGACGTAGTCGGTTGCGCAACTTTATATACTATCAGTCTACATTTATGATAAAACACGGATCCAATATGTAAAGTATTTCTACAATAAGGTTGACATTTATTTAAATCTTCATTTGTAATGAAGATTTAAATGATACGTTTCAACTTCCCACTGGTTTTTCTGAGACTTATTTTACAATTAACACATTTATCATCTTTATGACATTCACTTGTTTTCTCCATTATTTCTGATCGCAAATTATGTTTTTTTCTACTCGCTAGTTAACTTCTTATAACTTGATAAAACTTGCATGAAAATAAACAAGTCACTACATGTTCTTTATTAGGCAACGTCAGATAATATTTTACCGAGTCTACAACTCAGTGTTCGAATTTCATGCAGTCGAATGCCATCGAATGGAATATTGTTTATCGTTGATTGTTCATAGTTTATATGTACATATTTGTCGACATTAAAAAGTTATAAGAACGTATTTATGATGATAGATATAAAAATAGTGCACAGGTGTTTATATAATAATAATAATATAATAATAATAATATTTATTTGTTCAAAACCTTAAACCTATTTACAATTCTTAGAACCTTAAATTAGACCTTATAAGTAATTGGCAAGATACAAAGCAAGTGCAACTGGGCTTAAACTAGGAGGACTCCTGTGCTATAAGCACCAGTTACTTCCGTCACCACCGTGATCGAGCTGCCGTTACAATTATGGTGCGGCTACATATATACATACAGCTGCCGTTACATATATAGTTTTTGGTAAAAATTGATGTGTAAGCATGGCCGTATCCGTAATAGATTTTTATTTTTTTAAGCTATGTTCCACCAGTTCGACCCTTTTGTAACTTTAACATGTAATAGTTAACTAATTAACAAATAAGGTATTTTTTTTTTGATAGGTGTCACTTTAGGTGTTGGTATAAAAAACCACCCTCAAAAAATTTACTTCTCTTTTTTTACAGTTTCCAATATTGCAAAAATTCTAAAAAAAAAATATTATATTAAGTTTATCAATAGTCATATATGGTTACAATTTCATGAAGATATCTTGAAAAGGTATTGAGAAAAAAAATATTTTTCGTTAAGGGTTGTCACCCCCATTATTCCTTTACTATAGGGGTTAGGGGTGTGAGATTATGTGTATGGCTATTTTAGATGAAAAGTAATAAAAACAAGGTAAGAACATTTCATCAGACGCGAGTAAAGTTTTCATAATTATGCTTAACCCGCTAGATCCGTTCAACCTCAGATAAATAGGTCCGCGAGGTCTGCTGTCTGCCAGGGTCGCGGATTTTTTCGAAAGAGTTACCGAGGCCCTGGTCCAGGCAACTGAAGGAGCACGGGTGGATTTTAGTCCGTAAAAGTCTGACATGTCCTTCCGCTTCACGCTCCATCCAGAGCGGGAGACGTCATTTGATGATTTTTTCACTCAAAAAAAGATAGACGGTTCCCGGTAACTGAGTGAAAATGGAACAACCATTGTCCCTACTCTATCGTGTGTGTATTTCTCCACTCAATCTTCCTTTATCTATGCCTCCTTTTTCACGTAGTTTTATCGATGAAAAAATATTCTCTAAAATACAAACCTTTTAGACAGACACTTGTTTATATAAGACTTTTAAGAAATTGTTAGGTATTCGAATTTCAATACTTCGAAACCCATTGGTATTCAAGAGCTCTTCTAATAGATTCAATCTGTTAAACTAGCAAATAGTAAAATTGTTTCTGTAGGTAGTAGAATAGCAATACCATTCAAATATTTTGTTTTGCAATCTATAGTAAATCGATAAGTATTAAGGTTTGTCATTTACACACATAATATTGCGCCTTGTTTCCCCGAAGGGGACAGCAGAGGTGTACCTATAGTACCCCCACATTTCGCCTGTTATGTTTAAGTTCCATGTAATAGGGGCTAGCCTTATTGCCATCAACCGGAAGTATATGCAAACTCCAGGCTGCTACTTTGAAATTCCACATGGAAAAACCCAATATAATTTTGCCCGACCCGGGAATCGAACTCAGGACCTCATGCTCAGGAGTAGTCCACTAATTACCAGCAAAAATTCAGCAACAAACCAGTAGCAATTGACTTCATAATTAAAACACTCGTTAGGAACTTACTGCAAAATTGCCAATTTTATGTGAATTCTGGCAAAAATATAAACAATTTTTTGGTTACCTACTCAAGATGTACACTTCAGTACCTAATTATACAACTAAAGTCTGATCCTATC
Organism: Aporophyla lueneburgensis; assembly: GCA_932294355.1. Taxonomy (NCBI): domain Eukaryota; kingdom Metazoa; phylum Arthropoda; class Insecta; order Lepidoptera; family Noctuidae; genus Aporophyla; species Aporophyla lueneburgensis. The sequence continues at coordinate 7,977,267 of OW028748.1, read as the reverse complement.
CTCATTAGCACACACAAACCGAAAAAAACAATTAGCATGTACACAGTCTAAACAAAACTAAAACACACAAACAAGAAATATTTTCTTTTCTAATTTACTTAATTTTATTGTTTCACTCTGTGTATAACGTCTGAAATTATTAACAATTCGTAGAACCTTTCTGAAATGTTATTAAATTTAATTTCGTTCCAAGATTACCGTGTTTATTAAAACAGCTGTGTCTGAAACAGTGATTCTCAAATTTTTCAAACTGAACACAAAAAAAAAAAATCCATATAAATTTTGACAAATCTTCTTCTTTATACAAGCTCATACTAAAAAATGTGTATTTACCACAAGTATACAAATAAGGACAGATTTTTATTAACAAAATGTTGATTTATTTTAAACCGACTTCAAAAAAAGGAAGGAGGTTCTCAATTCGACTGTATCTGTTTGTTTTTCCAAAAACTTTAAATTGACAGATATTTTTTTATAATATACCAATTTTATATAATAATTAATAATTTTACTAAAATAAAAATTGTAAGTATGGAATAAATTCTGAATTAAATGATTAATAATAATTGTACACTTTAACTTTACCGACAAATCTTAAAAGAAGATGTTGCTTCTTAAACACAAAAAAAGAATCATCAAAATCGGTTCATACACGTCGAAGTTATCCGCGAACACACATAAAATATATATACGGTCGAATTGAGAAACCTCCTCCTTTTTTTGAAGTCGGTTAAAAAACTGATTTCAATAGCGCACCTCAAACGGTTACACCCGCTATCAAAATGCTGAATGGTTAATACTTTATCACGGAGCGTGAGCTATTTCCTCTATAGATCGTCTTTGTTCGTGCCATACTAGAGAAGAAGAAGAAGATTTACACACATGCATCTATCAAGGTAATGCAGTTGGCAAAGAACAATTTTAGCTTGGAGTATTCGTATTTGCAAGTCAGATGGTAGAGTGATGTCAGTCGTTAGGGCAGCATCAATCAGCGTCAGATGCACCGAGAACAGTGGAGATTGACATACGGGTAAGCTGCATATTTTGCGTTTTTATTGGAATATGTTAAGGAACAATGTTAAGGAATATGTTAAGGAACATTCTATGGAAATGCGGAGTTTTAGAAACGTTTTGTACATATGTACCTAGTCTTGCCATAAATATTGTCACGAAGAAAAAAATTTTTTTTTATTGCATATATTATTTATTACTTTTACAGTGTGTTAGTTTAATACGTAAATATAAAACAATTTAAAATATAAAAAGCTTATTCGAAGTGGTCTCCATTGGCTGCAATACATTCCTTTAAACGTTGAGGCCAGTTATCAATAGAAGCACGCACTCTTTCCATGGGAAAATTCTTCACGTAATCGTATGGATTGTTTTAGGGACTCCAAATTATCATGGCGTTTAGAGCAAGCCATACTCTCTAAAACTGACCATAAATCATAATCCAGCGGATTAAGATCGGGACTAGACGACGGCCAGTCTTCAGCTCTGATGAAGTCCGAAACGGTCACTTCCAACCAAGACTGCGTGGACCGAGCTTTATGACCCAGCGCCGAGTCTTGTTGGAAGGACCATACTTGGATATTGAACATGATGTTGTTAAGGGGCTTAACTACCTTCTCAAGAATGGTATCTTGATACAATTGTGCCGATGTTTTGATACCTTTTTCACAAAAATATGGCTCAGTCACTCCTTCATAGCTAACACCCCACCAAACCATCACTGAAGTCGAATAATGCCCACGTTGCACTCTGACGACTAATTGGGAAGCTTTCTTAGAGGTTTCAGCATAAATACGGTCATTTTGTTTGTTAAAATGTTGCTCAAATGTATTTCCGAGAACCGAGCTACTTAACCCCACCACCCGCGCAGTCCCCTCTCTAAAGCTTCAAACGCAAGAGTGTTTTTAAAATCGTACTCGTTTCTGGCCAACCCTGTATAACGAGGACGAAATCGCGGGCAGAAGCTAGTGTCAAATATTACCATATTATTTTTTTATTTAGTTTTAATGGATATGCATATAGATTTATTATTATGGTCGAATGTCGACCACCTGGCGACAACTAGTTGTATTTAATGTTACAACAAGAGATTTCTTGCGGACGCCCGGGGCGGAAACTAATAACAAATAATCTTAATAATACATTTCCAGCCAGTGGACGAACGATGCATTGAGATGGAATAATCTCCAGAATAATATAAGCCTTATCACCAACCTCTATTAAGCCAGCCATCCCAACTGTCGGAACTGTCTTACCCCCTATAAACTTGCCAATTATATTGTGTACCTTAGTTAAAGGTCATTTTGTGTCCAAATAGCTCGGTGTACACTCCATCGGCCCCCAAAGGTTCTAAACTGACCCTCATATATAATGACTGGACCGAAGGGTGTGATCGGGTAAATATTTTAACTGTTTTGGATAGGGAAGTATTTTGTGTGTTTAACGCGGTAAACACACAAAATACTTCCCTATCCAAAACAGTTAAAATATTTACTGTAAGGGACGGTGAATATTTAAGTTTAATAGAAACATATATTATGTTATTTAAGTTGTAATAACAGTTACATACCATGGCTTTCGAATGAGATTATTTTCTTGTTTTTAGAGTGATTTTTCAGTAGTTGGGTTTTCGTTTTTGAACGTACTTTTTACATAAATTATTTTGGGGTTATCTCACAATACATTTTTTTTAAATATTCTTATTAAGCACTTTCATTTGATACCCAGTAACTTGTTTTTCTTTCACCAATTTATGTCCTCTAAAGGACGCCATATTCAATTCAATGAGACGACCTATATAATAAGTGGACAATCAAGACGCTTCCAACCTCAATTGTGAAATTATTGTGAGCAGTTAAGAAGTTATGAGGGAACAGATTAACATACCCATATACATACATACATTATACAAACACACTAGTCAAAATCATAACCCTCATTTTAGCTTCACCGTAGTGAGTATTTGTATAGTTTCAAACCAACATTCTCTTTGATCTCAATTATTACTGGAGCTTAAGCTTTCATCTTTGTTTGGGCTTTCCAAAATACATTAAATTAATCTTTCACAATTTCGGGATCTATCGGTTCCGGGGTCTTGCTTCCGGCACAAACCCCGGAACATGATAACCGTCGCTTTAAATATTTTAAATACTTATACGTTAAAAGTTTAGAGTAGAAGTGACTTGGAAATGCCTAGACTTATAAATTGTAGGTCGTAGGTTCGTGTGTAAATTATTAAATTACTAGCTTTTGCCAGGGGGTCGCCCGCATGGAGGCGGAAAATATCCCGCGGGAACGTACTACCAGGATAAAAAGTAGCCTATGTGTTAATCCAGGTTATAAACTAACTGTGTTCCAAATTTCATCCAAATCCGTTCAGTAGTTTTTGCGTGAAAGAGTAACAAACATCCACACATCCACACATCCATACATATAGGGTTGCCAGGCGTCCGGATAAAGCCGGACACAGTCAGGCTTTTTAGTTGCATGTCCGGCTAAATTAGATGGTGCCCGGCCTGTCCAGCTTTTGTTAGGCTTTTTAAAATATGATCTTTTTTTTTTCACCCCACCTCGTATCGCTAGCGCAAGTGAGCGAACCAGCACTGTCTTCCTCGCGTTATTATTACTCAATTTCAAAGGAAAATCAGCTTTTAAAATTTTTAGTTGGCAGGTGTCTGCCAACCAAATATATTAAATAGTTTATGTTGCAAAGATTTTAAAGTGTATTTAGTTCATCAGTCTTATGCACAGTGTTTTAAGAAGCCCGATTTTCGACATCCCATTTTCATTAAAAAAGCTGACAGAAATAATCATTTAAATGCAAGATTTCATATCCCCATTGAGCTACCAAGTCTAGTTTTTGAGTTATAGTTATTTGAAAATCGACCAATTTCTATCTCGATATTTAGAAAAAAAAAAAATATTACATTTAAACTAAGCATTATACGAAATAATGATGTTGGGTACATTCATGCCATGAATGTACCTAACATTATTATTTCGTATCATGCTTAGTTTAAGCGTAATTATTTTTTTTCTTATCATCCGGATGGAAAAATTACGATTTTCAAAACACTATAACTCAAAAACTAGACTTGGTAGCTCAGTCGGGATACGAAATCTTGCATTTAAATGATTATTTCTGTCAGCTTTTTCAATAAAATGGGATGTCCGAAAATCGGGCTTCTTAAAACACTGTGTTATGTTTGGTTTTGTTTTAAGACTAAAGAATTAAAGATGTTCGGCCTTTTTACCCAAATTTCCGGCTAAACTGGCAGGTCTGTCCGGCTTTTCGGTTTTATGACCTGGCAACCCTACATACATACAAACTTTCGAATTTATAATATTAGTAGGATTTCATCACCACTGCTCTCAAAACTCTACCAACCTCCCACTGGACCCGCGTGGTGGATTACGACCCACTGCCACTCACAGAGCGGAGGCAGTAGTAACATTGTAGGCTGATCATGTCTGGGTTAACTTCATGGGTTAGTAGAAAGAAGTACACATGCTGGGATCCAAAAGAGACCATGACTTCGGAGTTTTGTTTTGGCATTTCTTCTCAGGGAAGAGGCAACTAGGAAACGCGGGCGGGATCGAGTTCCAAAATATTGACCAAAAATATAGTTTTCAATATCAACATATAGATCAATATCAACTTACAGAAATAACAACACTAGGGCCGGTTTTTCAATCGTCAGTTTATTTTATTCCGACGAATAAGTTTGTCATTATGACAGTTTTGTATGGTCAATCTGTCAAAACGTTATATTTATTCTTCAGGTTCACCTAAGCCTGTTTTGTAGTTTCTGTCTACCCTTTACTACCATTTATGTAGGTTTTATATCTTACATGCTCCTTTTACCTCGTTTACGTTTCTCTATTCAAATAATCTACGAAAAAAATGCAGTATTACGCTTAGATCAAAGCTCGCTGTTTCTCTTTTTAAACAAGCCCTATTTAAGTACCTATTAGAAACGATATTGAGTTGTGTTTATTACCAATTTTTATTCTTGATGATAGGTAGAAAACAAATTTTGCCCAGTGCATTTAAATAAATCACTCCATACAAATATAATATCCACTTTCACACTTCACATTTCACTTTCACAGAGATAGTAAGACGTGAAAACTAAATTAAACAATTTTCATTGCTGCCCTGAACAATGTTTTATCTAGAAGAACAGCAACTTATAAATTATGTATCCGGATTAGTGCTGATCCAGGATAAGGGGTTTCCAACAAAAGGGTGCAAAAAAAGGTTTCGCTACCCTGGATGTGTTTTATGAGTATATTGGGAGCGATAGTATCTGTCAGGTCTTATCTACCCTCTAGTGTTAAAATAACCTATTTTATGAGCAAACGTTCGTTACTTTTTTTTAAGTGAGCTTTACTGTTTATTTTTTAGTGCGAGTTTTTGTGTAATGCGTATAAATAAAACAAAACTGTTGTGTAGGTACTCTCTAGTTTATGTCGTATTCTAGATTTCATTTAAAAAAAGTTTGAAACAGTCAAAGCATTTTTTTCAAACAGGCACATAAAAGGCACTTCTTAACGTCAAGATTTACATTTAAATAGAATTGATTTTAGTCACCCATTCCAAAAGTATGTTTCTTATAGAGAAGAATGGGCTAGAAACTCCACTGTTACTCTTTTTAAAATGCAGGTATATATTTCGTTCGTAGCGTTCACGTTAACGAGAATCGGATGATAAAAAAAATATTTGCCAACGCATGTAAAACGCAATTTTAATGAAAACACAACACCGTTTTGAACTTTCACGGTTCATTCATTTTCAACTACATAATTATTTCAATGGCAGTTGCTAGCGTTTTCCCAACTTTGTTCGGATCGGTTTCCAATGTATACTGGGATGAAATAAAATGTGTATTTATGTAAGTAGATCATAAAATACAGGTTTACACTTCTATTTTTTGGTCAATATTTTAAAAACTAGGTGGCGCCCACATTTTCTACCTGAATGCAAAGTCTTTAAAGCATTTATTTCAAATAAATCAGTAATAATATAGTCAGTAGTAATATATATCAGTATTAGACATGGACCGACTGCTTATCTGATTTCCACAATGTAGTTACTGGGTAACACGATACCCCGTGACAAGACTGGTTGTCAGAATTTCGAACTTCTGACGCTCCATAACGACCATCAAAGATTTATAATGTTAGCTAGGAACAAGTGCTTAACGTGCTTTCTGAGGCACGATATGTAACGGATGGTCACCCATCCACCAACCAACCTCGGCAAGCGTTACTTAACCTTAAAGATGGACCCGTACGGCTCTGATTATGTAGCCAAGAGACGTACCGTTCTAGAGAATTCTTCGAAATTAGTTTCAGCAATAGGTTCCCATAAAATCACTCCATATACATTTCCCAACTCGTAAATAACTTCCCGTCTCCAATTCAAGAAACGAAAACTAATTTACCGTACAATGCTCCGCGGCGTCACACAACTCTGCCTACCGTCGAAGTAACTTCGAAAATTAACCGCTCCGTCACGGAAACGCCGGAAATGAGGAAACGGATCCGGAAGCTTGCCGGGACATAAAGCCTTCACCACCGCGCCCGCTGACACGTTTGTGCAAAAATGTGGGTAGATACTTGGATATGCAAAAGTGGGGGTATTCAGGTAACTGGAAAACTGAGGTTATTTAACTGAGGCTGTGGTTTCATACTGTAGGTACTTACATGCCATACTACGTTTATAAACAGTACAGTTATTACAGCATTTGAAATGAAACTTTTTAGGCGGCGGTTTGGTAATTGGACGTGAGTTGAGAGTGAAATTTCAAGAACGTGTCACGTTTATTTACATGACAATAGTAAAACACACTTTTCGACTTGATACAGTCAGTTGGATTCTCAATATTAAATAAATAAATAATAAATAAATACATAAATAAATATCTTATCTTACTCGTTCAATATTGAGACTTTAAAAAGCAGAGTCCGAAAAAATTATTTTATCATATTACGTCCGTGTGTACGTCGAATGATTCTTAATTTTTTAAGACGTGTAACTTATGTTACGTACACGATAGCGCACGCGCACTTTTTTATTGTAGGTTGGTCTTTTTTCCCAAGTAATAATTTATTTTATAATGGTCACTATTTATATAAAATGAATACATTTATTTTCTTTCACTGCGCACTGAAATCTACACTTAACGCAGTATTTAAATTCTTTACGAATCACCGAACAAACAAAAGAAAACATAGGTACCTACAATGTATAAATGGATTCAAAATCAAGCTCGTTTCTTGTTCAAACTCTTGACTGTTAACGGTCGAATTCTAAATTCGAATAATGGCATTAAGTTAAGAACACAAGAAGGCAAAGTCACACAACATATATGTACATACGTGTATCACGTATCAACGATACCTTTGACAATGACAACCAGCTCAAATACTAATTAATACGCAGCCGAACTAATACGGCTTTAATTATCTACAAAGCCACCGACATCTGATCTTCCAAAGGAGATCCACCACTAGTATTACTGCACAGAACATAATCCTGGCAGCCTTCCACTTTGTTGTGGCATTATGCCACTGTTTATTCAGTTAAAACAATCTTAAACATATTAAATTGTTAAGTAGGTTACACACAGGTGGGGTTTGTTGAAAGTTTTATCTTTCATTTCATAGATGGCGTTGTACCTATGAGCCTGAATAGCGGTAGTTAAGTTTGCGTGGTAATAATATGAATTTTGAATACACTACTAAGCCTAATCCGATTTTTTTTATTCCATAACAACTAAAAAACTAAAAAAATAACCTTTAATTTGAATGCTTTCCGCTGCTAAAATATTATACGCAAGGCAAATAAAAGCTTCGTTATAATTAACAAAAAAAAACACATTTCAAGTCAAGTTCAGAACATTTGATTTAATTATTATTATTTATTTTTTAATTACTTAGCTTACCAAAAAACCGTTTTGTCAATTTGACAGCGAAGTGACGGGGCTACTTTTGCGCGCCATTCACTTCGTTTCCCGCCTTTCGACCAAAAAGGTTCAATGCAAACAATTCAGCCCAATAATTGAAGCGACCCATTGTGCTGGCTGAATAGTATTAATTCCTTAATTATCTGTCGAGCATTGCCATACAAAATTCGCGCGCTTTTCAATTTTATCTGTAAACGTATCCCCTATTCAGCTATTGTACCAATGGGTTTATGCCATGGCAGATTGTCCCTTTTAATTTATAATATTTCATTAATTTTGCAAGGTTTAATTTTAATTGGGTTGAGGAGTGACTTTTGCGAATTTATTTTTGCCAAACAAGTAATTTATGTGTACATAAGCTGAATTTGCAAGTTGTTAGGCCTTTTGCATAATTGAACATACAATCATACATATGATTTCAAATAAGGAACAGACCAATGAATAAATAGAGTAAAATAAATAATAGAATAGTGGTGGCCCTGCGGAATCGGCCGCGACCTACGGGTTGTAGTTTGTAGGTTTTTTTTTTGTTGCGTAAATTGTTTCATCACCACAGCTCCTAAAATTATAAAGGAAAACATCGTGACTAAACCGGCGTGTCCAAGAACCAAAAAATCGAAGACAGGTGACATCCAACACCGCACAATGGGCCTACATGAAATTATGTTTTTAACTTTTTTTTTTGGTATAAATGGAAAGATAAAATATATAAATTTTATAACATATTATTTTTTATATTCACAATAGTTCAAAAGTTATTTCAAAATAAAAATTTACTTTTCAACCCAGTACCGAAAACACCCGAATAAACACGAGCGCATGTGACGTCATAATGTTTAGCTGCCCGATGAAGTAACTAAACATTATGACGTCACAACGTCACAACTATGGTGTGCCGTCATTGCGCACCATAGTTGTATGTAGCGCATTTATAGTCACGTGATATTTTTTTGAAATTTTAACAATTTTTAATGGTTTAAAATTAATTGAAAAAAAAAAATTCAACTTTTTTTGTATTACATATCAATATTATTAATGATAGAGTTTTAAAAACATAAAAAAAATCTCAATACTTTTTTCAAATTCCCAATTGCGGCTCACTCCCTCTCTCAGAGATGAGGCCAGTATCCCAGCAGTGGGCACATTATAGGCTGCTTAAGTAAGTAAATGAATAAATTTGATACAGAAATGCGAGAGGTCTCTGTCTGTAATAGACAGCATTATGGTATAGATTTAAAAATGAAATTCTTTATTCATAAACAAGATTATTTTGTACGTCACTAAATCTAAAACAACTTCGTCAGCTTCAAAGCGCCCTTCCCTTTATTTCAGAGGGTTTATCTTTTATCCACGGCAATCAGTCACCCTTTGCCAGCACTCAGCATCCTTCGCGCTCAAATCTCACAGGATGTCTCATTTGGGTCAAGGTATGAATTATTTCACCGTAGAAATTTATGCCTACTGAAATTATGCCTACAAAATTTATACTTACTGAATTTATACCTACTGAATTTATGCCTACTAAATTTTGCTTAGTTTCTTATTCAGCGTCGTTTGATAAATTGTGTACAACCTTATTTTTGGGTTTTGTGTTGTTTGTGTTTTTTTTTTAATTTGAAGCTTCAAAATGGAGGCTAGTTATTCGTATAGACCTTTCACATTAAAGCCGTAATGAGAGACTATTGAAAAACTAAATTGAATATAAACACCATGTCATTAAGTCTGACTTGTGTAACTTATGTATGTATGTTAAAATTTGAATTAAATTAATAAATATCAACTCGGGACTATCTGTGTTTACATAACAGAAATATTGTCTCAAATAACTAGGGTTTAATTGTATGTACAATGTAGTGTTTTTTGTTTCCCGCATACAGCGGATTTATGCGGCCTTCACAAGGTCATGGTTGCGGTCCACCTTGTGAGTCTTCCAACTCTACGTCTTCCAGTACGCGGTCGTCACTTCAGAACGTTCCGGCCATCTTTTCTGCGACCAATGTGCCCTGGCCGACTGCCACTTAAGTGCTTGGGGGACCTATGCCCAGCAGTGGACGTGTTTCGGACGAAATGATGATGATGATGACAGTATACTGTTTAAAGCCACACTATAGACATACGGAATGACCTGAACGGTAATCTCTGACCACTCTCTAGACACAGATGAAGCGACTGTGCGGCCAATATTTATTGCAAGTTGTACAAGAAAATTGTGAAATTCAATTTAATTCTGTCAAATTCCTATTCAAAATCAGAATTCTGGACAGAGATAATGGACTGGTTACACAATGGCTTATGTTATGGTAAATTACTTTTGACACGAGTATAAAAACGAGTTTAAAATAAATAAATAGAAGTAAATTCGTTTCATTAAATTATATTGACGGCTTTTAAAAGCTTTTGAAGCATTTGAAATTAACTGGAATCATACATTAACCGAACACCGTGTACAGTTTCGATAGACACACCCGAGTTTGGAACTGATTGCGCGAGTTACTCAGAAGTAACAAAACCATGATTTTTGAAGCCTTGAATTCAGTTGAGCTGCAGCAATGAAAATGTGGTCCAACCTGGAGTCTGAATCATTTCATTAGCCTAGTTTATTCCCAGCTATTTTGGGGAAGACTTCCAGTCTAACCGGATGCAGTTGAATACCAGTATTTTACATGGAGCGACTGCCTATCTGACCCTCACAACCTTGTTACTGGGTAATACGATACCCCTTGGTAAGACTTGTTGTCAGACTTTCGTGTTTTTGACAACCTATAACGACTGTCAAAGTTGCACAAATGACAGCCGGAGCCAACAGCTTAACGTGCTTTCCGAGGCACAGAGGGGTCTTGATATGTTAACACGGTCACCTATCCACGGTAAAACTGCGGCAAGCGTAGCTTAACCTGATCGATTAACAACTTTTTTGTAACCAATGTTTTTATTTAAACGAGTGTCCGTGGAGTTGCCCATGCTCGGATCCTCAACAGGAGCCTTCAATTTATAAGTGCCTGTAATTGGTTTTACTAAATAAAATCTTATCAGAAATATATTTCAAACTCAAAGCATACTTAGTTAGAGTTTGAAATTTGGTTTTGCAGATGTTGGAACCCTATTTGCTCTAATACCTGTACTTTGGCGGAGCATATGGGCGCTATTGTCAACGCACTCGTCGAAGCTAAGTTAAAATAGTAATTGTCATCGACTCATCGAAGAAGATAGGAACATAAGAATAACATCACGTCTGTAATCCATCAAGGGATAAGCAAGGGTGTGCCTATAGGAACACAACATTTTGTCAGTTATGTTTAATTCCCGTAAAATGGGAGGCGAGCCTATTGCCTCAAATATAGTTTCTGGGCTGCTAATGAGATATTTATGACAGAAATACCCAATAACACTTTGCCCTACCCGGGGATCGAACCAAGGACCCCGTACTCAGCAGTAGCTCTTCTGACCGCTGATCCATCGAGTCAATCAAAAGTAAATTAATGTCACTAAATTCTCATGACTAATCCACGAGATAAATAAACAAAGTATGACTTTCGCTAACACCGCAAGATAAATTGTTAAATTACCGCAAACATTTACACTCTCTTAATTTCAACTCTGAGAAACAATTTAACACTGAGTGACAAGTTAAAATTTTGCTAACTGAAAATCCAATTAAACTTTTGCTAAATCCGAACCTGAAAGTCAAAGTCGAAAGGCAGGCTAGCTACCGTTAAACTAATCAAAAACGTTGTTGTATGTTTTTTTTTTAAGGTTCAAATTAAAAGTAATTTAATTTCGTGACTGGGCGAATACTCAAACACACTCAGTCTTACGTCACCGTCACCATCGAGTCATTTTCCCTCTGTGCTGTATTTAACTGGAGAATTCGGAGGTAAAGATTAAATGACCTTAATCAACCAATCATCAACACGAGCAGAAAAACTAACCCCTATTTTCGTAACCTCGACCCTAAAACGCACACTTCTTTTGAACCCTATGCAAAGAAAATATGCAAAGTACTCACAGCAAAGTTTCATATGGCAATTTGTTAAGGGTTGGGTAAAGTGGTGTTCCCTCCCCCGACAGGGTAGAGGGCGACTTAGCGCAACAGTTTGGAGGTGTAAGAGGGTTTTAGCCGGAACCGGGTGACGTGATGTATCGGCTTTCTGCGAATTTTGACTTGTTTGGGGACGAGTTAGGCAGCTTTATGTACGAGGACGCTGGGATTTGTATAAATAGTTCCGGTTTTAGCATAGTTTTAGAGAAATTTGGGCATCTATGACAGGGTCAGAAGGGTTTGGGATTAAAATAAAGATATGATATTAAGTATTACGAGGCTGACAAAAGAATTCAGGGCTGGGCAGCGTTTTGGGGAGCTTTGTCGAGACTTCGAATCGCGTATTCCGCAGAGCCTAAAGACTTAAGTCTGTGCGTCCGGTCTATTATAACCTATAAAGTCAAAACATGTCACACTCACGATACAGCCGATTCATAAATTTAAGGTCGCTCAGTGAGCTACGGAACGAGCTATGCTGAGACTCCAAGCAGTCTCGTCAGAAACGATGACGTTGGGGTAGACGTGTTCATATGACGCCTTCAGGCTAAGTGAAGCGACGATTTTCGCAGGGTGGCTGGTAGCAGCTGGAAGAGAGTTGCCTACAATGGAGCTGAATGATGTGCAGTTGGAGAGGCATGTGTTCAGCTGTGGACTGCTGTAGGCTGATGATGATGATAAAGGTGCAATTAACAGGCAACAGAAATATTTTTTTATTTTATTTTGCGGAACATTCCTCATGACAACACAAATAACATTCATTGCATTGTTTACGTGATCGAGTGAAATAATTTATCAAACATTTGAAGCAGTGGACTAGGTTTCAAAAATCTTCGAATTGTGTATTACGCAATTAGGGTGCTAATAATGGACAAAAAATAATTATTAAAAGACAAGGATAATTGAAGCTCATCATAAATTCTGATAAATGGGCTGAATTTATTATGTACTAGACACAAACTTAGGCAAAGATACCAACCAGTAACGAGAGAAACATCCGGCTAACTCATCCTTACTTTAAAAAGACAGACACCAAAAATACTATTTACTTAAAAACAATCGAAAGCAAAAACAGACAAAGGTGCCGATTCCCTTATTCACAAACTAAACTAAATTTAAGTTCAGTGCATCTTTTTCTTTCTATTTCATTAAGGAAAGGACAGAAGATAAATTTTAGTTTAGTCCTGTCAAATTAATAAGCGCTTGACGTAAATTGACGTAATTTTAGTAGGCAAGTTTTTAATCACGTCTAAACTTGTATGAAGTAGTGACAGGCACTGATTAATTTGACAGGACTTAACTAAAATTTGTCTTTTGTCCTCTTCTTAATGAAATACAAAGAAAAAGATGCACTGAACTTAAATTTAGTTTAGTTTGTGAACAAGGGAATCGGTACCAAAGACGGTATACTCACAGCTTAAAACCCTGGTCTCGGTTTTTCCGATAAGACGTGTTTTCAGCGCTTTATTCGCTTTAAAACTGCAAGCAACACAAAGCGCTTCAGATTACTGCTTGCACTAAGCGATGATGGATCGTTATGGTCATTTATTTCCTTCAAGTTATTTACGTATAGCCGTTAAACTTGCACTAACGTATGGAAGTAACCATAACAACTTTTACTTAGGAAATACATGAAAGTCAAAGACAAAGTCATTTATTTTCAAAAAGGCACATAAAAGGCATGTTCAGACGTCAAAATCTATAAGGAAATTGCATTAATTCTGTTATAGGTTCATATTGAGTGAAAACACATATTTAATATACAGGTTATTTTACTATTACTAAGTGGTTTCATTTATTGCAAAGATGTGGTATTATATCAACCTCAGATAAATAGGTCCGCGATGTCTGCTGTCTGCCAGGGTCGCGGATTTTTTCGAAAGAGTTACCGAGGCCCTGGTCCAGGCAACTGAAGGAGCACGGGTGGATTTTAGTCCGTAAAAGTCTGACATGTCCTTCCGCTTCACGCTCCATCCAGAGCGGGAGACGTCATTTGATGATTTTCTCACTCAAAAAAAGATAGACGGTTCCCGGTAACTGAGTGAAAATGGAACAACCATTGTCCCTACTCTATCGTGTGTGTATTTCTCCACTCAATCTTCCTTTATCTATGCCTCCTTTTTCACGTAGTTTTATCGATGAAAAAATATTCTCTAAAATACAAACCTTTTAGACAGACACTTGTTTATATAAGACTTTTAAGAAATGGTTAGGTATTCGAATTTCAATACTTCGAAACCCATTGGTATTCAAGAGCTCTTCTAATAGATTCAATCTGTTAAACTAGCAAATAGTAAAATTGTTTCTGTAGGTAGTAGAATAGCAATACCATTCAAATATTTTGATTTGCAATCTATAGTAAATCGATAAGTATTAAGGTTTGTCATTTACACACATAATATTGCGCCTTGTTTCCCCGAAGGGGACAGCAGAGGTGTACCTATAGTACCCCCACATTTCGCCAGATATGTTTAAGTCCCATGTAATAGGGGCTAGCCTTATTGCCGTCAACCGGAAGTATATGCAAACTCCAGGCTGCTACTTTGAAATTCCACATGGAAAAACCCAATATAATTTTGCCCGACCCGGGAATCGAACTCAGGACCTCATGCTCAGGAGTAGTCCACTAATTACCAGCAAAAATTCAGCAACAAACCAGTAGCAATTGACCTCATAATTAAAACACTCGTTAGGAACTTACTGCAAAATTACCAATTTTATGTGAATTCTGGCAAAAATATAAACAATTTTTTGGTTACCTACTCAAGATGTATACTTCAGTACCTAATTATACAACTAAAGTCTGGTCCTATCCTCATTAGCACACACAAACCGAAAAAAACAATTAGCATGTACACAGTCTAAACAAAACTAAAACACACAAACTAGAAATATTTTGTTTTCTAATTTACTTAATTTTATTGTTTCACTCTGTGTATAACGTCTGAAATTATTAACAATTCGTAGAACCTAAATTTCTGAAATGTTATTAAATTTAATTTCGTTCCAAGATTACCGTGTTTATTAAAACAGCTGTGTCTGAAACAGTGATTCTCAAATTTTTCAAACTGAACACAAAAAAAAAATCCATATAAATTTTGACAAATCTTCTTCTTTATACAAGCTCATACTAAAAAATGTGTATTTACCACAAGTATACAAATAAGGACAGATTTTTATTAACAAAATGTTGATTTATTTTAAACCGACTTCAAAAAAAAGGAAGGAGGTTCTCAATTCGACTGTATCTGTTTGTTTTTCCAAAAACTTTAAATTGACAGATATTTTTTTTATAATATACCAGTTTTATATAATAATTAATAATTTTACTAAAATAAAAATTGTAAGTATGGAATAAATTCTGAATTAAATGATTAATAATAATTGTACACTTTAACTTTGCCGACAAATCTTAAAAGAAGATGTTGCTTCTTAAACACAAAAAAAGAATCATCAAAATCGGTTCATAAACGTCGAAGTTATCCGCGAACACACATAAAATATATATACGGTCGAATTGAGAAACCTCCTCCTTTTTTTGAAGTCGGTTAAAAAACTGATTTCAATAGCGCACCTCAAACGGTTACACCCGCTATCAAAATGCTGAATGGTTAATACTTTATCACGGAGCGTGAGCTATTTCCTCTATAGATCGTCTTTGTTCGTGCCATACTAGAGAAGAAGAAGACAATGTACACACATGCAATTTTAGCTTGGAGTATTCGTATTTGCAAGTCAGATGGTAGAGTGATGTCAGTCGTTAGGGCAGCATCAATCAGCGTCAGATGCACCGAGAACAGTGGAGATTGACATACGGGTAAGCTGCATATTTTGCGTTTTTATTGGAATATGTTCCTTTCCTATAGAAATGCGGAGTTTTAGAAACGTTTTGTGCATATGTATATAATACTTGTGCTCTTCTCGAAATTCTAGAGTAACTTAAGTATTTGTACAACCATATTTAATACAAGGCCATATTTCGCTCCATTCGGGTCCCGCAGCGAGCGATTGTTAGATAGCAATAAACTACTATAATATGTTCATGATGTGGGGGAAAAGGTAGGAAGCTTATATCATGCACAATATACACCTTTGCAGTATTGCCGCTAACCTTATTAATTTGAGCCAATATTCTTAATAATCCATTTCACTATGTTGACATCACTATTCTTCTGTCTATATCCCAACTTATTTTATATATATTAAGTCCTTTTCTTCCATTCTTCTTTATTAGTCGTCATCTCGGTAGTCACCGTCTTTCTAGCCAAATGATCTTTCACACAGTATATTTATCGTTTTTTTTAAAGAAAGGAAATACGGTTATTTGCGGTAAGTATGACGCAAAGAAAGATTGAACACAAAAAAAGTATAAAACAATTATTGTGAAAGTGTTTTGGTGTTCCCCACCCTTGAGCCATCGATATTCATAATAAAAACTTTCCTCACGATACGTTCCTCATTCCTCCGCATCACATGCCTATATCATGACAACCGATTCTCATACAACTATTCAGTTTCTGTTGCCATTTCATTACGTTATATAAAAAGCATACAGTTTAATATATTTCATCATTAATCATTTACGTGATACGTATCTAATATCTCTCAACAATATTACTTATTAATTAAGGTATCCATTAGAAACCATGCTATTATATAATTAAGCTGTTAAGTAATTAAACAAATAGGTAGAAGGAATATACATTTTCTTGGAAACTGATACCAAATATGTATCGTAACTATTATTAGAACTGTATTTTTATGTTGCCCATGTAGAATATTTTTCTACGAGATTTTGTGTCATGGAAAGTTGGAAATGTTTTATCCTTCTAATATTATCAACCCTACTATAATATTATAAATGCGAAAGTTTGTGAGTATGGATGTTTGTTACTCTTTCACGTAAAAATGACTGAACGGATTTGGATGAAATTTGGAACACAGTTAGTTTATAACCTGGATTGACACATAGGGTCTTTTTTTCCCGGTAGTACGTTCCCGCGGGATATTTTCCGACAACCACGCGGGCGAAGCCGCTGGCAAAAGCTAGTAATAATTTATGTATATCTTTATTTTTCTCTCTTCACAAAGGTTCACATACATAGCATAGAGACAGTAATGATATCGTTTTCACAATGGAGACTATTACTGTACATTTGTTTTAGGTGTTCTATTATAAACTCGGCCCTCTCCTTCCCACTGAGAGGAGGCCTGTGTCCCAGCAGTGGGAACATTATAGGCTGATTATGAACTGTTCTGTGTGGTGTCGGATGTAAAGAATAGCAACATCCAATTTATTCCTGTAGCTGTCGTAAGAGGCGACTAAGGGACTTACAAGAGAATGGGTTGCAGCGTTCTCTATGCATTTCACCACCATACTGCGATCACCTATTCGCCTACCAAGCGTGGTGATTATAGCAAACCCCTTAATTATAATAATAAATATTCCACAACTGTCACACAACGCCATCTAGTCCCAAGCTAAGCAGAGCTTGTGTTATGGGTACTAGACAACTGATAAATATACTTATATATTTCTAAATACATACATATTATAGATAAATTACACCCAGACACAGAACAAATGATCGTGCTCATCACACAAACATTTGCCCTGGGTGGGAATCGATACCCACGACCTCCGGCATAGCAGTCAGGGTCACTAACCACTAGACCAACAGGCCTGTCAGAATGTTGAAATTATGAACTAGCGACCCAGTCGTGGTTTTAACAAATTGATAAAACATCGAGTTTTCTTTATTATATCTATCTATGTTTAATAAGAATGTATTATACACATGTGAACCTTCCGAATTAAATTCTGTGAATGATGTTGAAAACCACATCAAAATCCGTTGCGTGGTTTATAAGAAAGGCATGGTTACTCAGACACACATGAAAAGTAACTTCAATTTATCTTATATCTTTAAACGAGCAATTCTTGTATATATATATATAATCTGAATCTCGGAAACGGCTCCAACGATTTTCATGAAATTTTGTATAGAGGGGATTTCGGGGGCGATAAATCGATTTAGCTAGGATTTATTTTTATAAAATGTCGTTTTATTCGTGTTTTCAATGACCAACTTTATCGATAATCAACTTGAACATAAACTTATTATTTGAAACACAATTTACCAAAAAATACCGAGCATAGCTCGGTCAACCAGATATTAACATGTTTATATATTTAGGAGATAGCCATTTGTTTCAGTTAAATAGACTATCTCTTCATTTCTCATTCGATCGCGTAGGGAAACTCCAAGCAAAGCTCTTTGGGTGACTTTAAGCCTTCTGTGAGCGACCATGTTTCAGTTCCATGAGCCGAAAGGTTCTGGAGTGGCGACCGCGTAACGGAAGACGTAGACTTGGAAGGCCTCCAACAAGGTGGACCGATGACCTTATGGAGGCCGCAGGAATCCGCTGAACGCGGGAAGCACGAAACCGGTCGAAGTGGCGGACCTTGTGGGAGGCCTATGTCCAGCAGTGGACGGCTTTCGGCTGAAATTATGATGATGATGATGAAATAGACTATTAACATAGCACTTTTGATTCATAGATTAGAGTCCAAAATGCTATGCAAACAGTCTAAGATATTTAACCCTAGATTTACCAGAGCAGTCATTTTGACTGGTCGTGCAATTTCAATTCAAAATTCCCATTACATATAACATTTGCTTTCCGAAATGATGTTATGACTTTTGTAACTATAAGTAGAGAATACATTTCATGAATTTAATGTTACTTTATATATATTAGTAACAAATATATTTTTTGTTATTAACATTTATACGTTTGCACGACCAGTCAAAATGATTGGTCTGGTAAATCTAGTGTTAAAGTAAAGGCTTCTAGAACAACAAAGTTTTTAACCAAACAAACAAACTATTAAAAGTAAATGTTCTAGACTATCTTATAAATTCTCAGTTATGAGCGTCTGGTACTGTGCCGGCGTTAAATCAAGGACTTAGCGAAACGCTCGCAAACGGCAGCATACATTAGCTAACTCTTAGTCTAGACATATTTATTTGTTTTGATTTGAAAGTTTGAGAAAGACTTGATTAAACTTTAGGTTTATTTTAATTAGTCTTTTGTACGTTAGTGCGCTAACATGTTGAGAACCACTTATGTGATCTACACTGATATTTTGTTGTCTAGGTATTATAAGTCGAACGGATTTGTGCCGGGTTGACGGCACTTGGTTATTTCTTGGGACTTAAATATAACAAACGATATGTGGCTGTAACTATAAGTACACTTCTGTTTTTTTTTTTTTGGACATCTCGTAGCTGGCCTATTAAGGCTGTCACTCTTAAACCAATCTTTCCCGCGGATTCCTTAAAATTTCATTTAAGGACTAAAGCGACTATGACCTAAGGGGGTTGCCATTAGGTCTTAGTCGCTTTAGTCCAGGTGAGATACGGACCTCGGCTTAGGCAGTCACTGATAGAGGGCAGCAAGGGACAGACTGGATCTGGGTTATGCTTATTTAAGGACTAATTTAAAGCTACAGGCTCAGCACCGCGGGCTGGCTCGTGCAAGGGTCGGGGGGGACTATTTAATCGAGGTTGTCGCGACAACGGACCTCGGCGGCGAAGTTCAGGAGTTTGTGTTTTGTAACTGTACTGGTGGCTTTATTGCTCTCTTGGAGGAGGGTAGGGTAGGGTACACGTTTATAGTCGTGCTGTTACGTTACGTTAAGATGACCGTACACTGCTACGCAGGATGTGCACGGCGTAGTTCATTTGTTTGCCAGTCATCTGTGCGTAGCATGGCCGTGGGACGTAGTGGATGATGGCACCCACATCTTCATACAAAGCGAAGCTTAGTTCATGTGCATATGTCATTATAACCGCACCGACCCAGTGCAGTAACCGCCCGTCACCACCTCGAAAAATTTAACCCGTTTGTTGTAATCCACACTATCCATACTTTATACTTTATAATATTATAAATGCAAAAGTAACTCTGTCTGTCTGTCGGTCTGTCTGTCTGTCTGTCTGTCTCGCATTCCTGCTAAAACTACTGAACCGATTGAAATGAAATTTGGTACGCCGATAGTTTAGAGCCAGAGAAAGGACATAGGCTACTTTTTATCCCGGTATTATGTTCCCGCGGGATAATTTCCGACCTCCACGCGAGCGAAGCCGCTGGCAAAAGCTAGTATAAGATATTTTTAATCAAACGAGTACAAAAAACACAAAAGTTTATAAAAGGGGGACGTGGTAGAAGCTCCAGCTTCGCGCGGCTCTAGCGGCTTGGACTTGGCGACAATATCAGTAAGACGTAGTAGGGTCACCAGGTTTTGCAGGATTAGGAGGTTGCAGCAGGTTACAGCAGGATTGACTTGTTACAACTGGGTCGTTCGGATTGACAAGCAATGGGGACCTGAACTAATATGGGTGTAATAGTGGAGTGAGTTACGGTTTTCTATGCAACGTTACCTTCCAAGGGCCTCGTCGTCAGAGAGCTCCCACGCATGCAGACGAGAGGACCAGAGACAGAAGAGGGAGTGCGTCGAAGACAAGAGAGGTACCTTCTACGCAGTGTAGCCAGCGGGCCCTTGTCTTCAGAGGCGTCTCACACAAGCGGAAGGACCGAAAGCAGTGGAGAAAAGGAATCAGAGACAACAGCGCATCAACTCAAGGGTTTTATCAGCACAATATAATGCACAATAAAATAGATTGTATTCAAATAAACATTAAGCCGTACTTTACTACCCGGGATCACGCAAGTCGCATTAAATCCCGTAATCCCGACGTAAGTAGGGGTGGTTTTTACACAGTAAGATTCTGACAGACCCCTTCTTTTTTTTTGTGGGTGGGAAATCAACATTTGACGTCTCCCGCTCTGGGTGGAGCGAAACGGCGTGTCAGTCTTTTACTGACTAAACCCACCCGTGTTCCTTCAGTTGCCTATGTCAGGGCCACGGTAACTGTCTAACAAACCTCTCTGAACACCTTTAGCTCATCGTTCGCGCACGAACAGCCAGTTTCACCTTCCGACCGTTTTGTGAACAGCTGCTGTGGAGTTGCCTTTAAGTACACGCGAGTGGGGTGGGTCAAATATAGGTAAAAGTACATAGGCCTAAAACAGCAGTACGAGTTTCATTCCGTGAATAATGCTATGAAAAATTCTGTATTTACTCCGCATGTTTCGCAGAAAACTTTACGTGTGGGACAAGAGTGGATTGAATATTTTATCAACAGTTTTGGGAGGTCGCGGCCCGTGTGGCCAAAGGTTAAGGGTTCATGCACAGTGGAACGTTACGTTCAACAGGCTAGATTTGCCGGCTGAGTGTTACCGTTTTGTAACAGGGAAGGGAGGATGTGTGGAAAAGCATTTTAACTATTTTGCTAAGGTAAGTAATGTAATAAGAATTTGGAAAAAAAAAACAAACTTTGTATGTATTGTTCGTTGGCAGTTTTGGTGAACATAATGAATTTGAGGCAACTTACAGTTTACCTGCATTAGAATTAGCAGTCACGGAATTTAGAATTGTATTGTATTTAGACTTTTTCAACAATTTTCAGTACCAACTCTCATCAGGTATTTACACTCAGTAGAGACAAAACCAACGTAGTGGAGTTATCTTCAAACAAGAATTTCAATACTATTAAGAGACCAGAGTAATAAAATAACATAGGCGAAGTTTCAACCTTTTCTTTGTCCCAATCTAACTAAAGTAATTAAGACCAGGCTGTCTAGAGCAAGGCCTTAGTATGTCACAATAAAACGTGGCCTCAGTATCTCACGCGTGACGAATATTACGAGTCAGTGGTCTAGGAGCTTTATGGTCCCATTCCACGACCCCATTCATCACTTGAATTCATTGCTTCGGGACCCGATAAGGCTTTGTCCAGCTCCACCTTTCATTTGTAAAAACCCTTTTTTAATTATCTAAATATAATTTAATCACGTTTTTCTTTCTTCTTTGTTATATATCCCCTTTTTATGAATTAAAAGAGATCTTTGTTCGTTAAAAATGTGTTGTTAATACATGTTTTAATGTAAAGAGAGTGTGTATATATTTTCTTTAATCTAAGTGGTTTAGTTTACATTTGTACCTACCGATCTCAACAGAAGAGTGTTCGTACAAAAACACAAATGAAATGCCCAATTACCTCAATAAGTGTATAAAGGTGATCATCAATAGCCTATAATGTTCCCACTGTTGGGACACAGGCCTTCTCTCGGTGAGAAGGAGGGGGCCATAATCCAAGGACTTATTTAAATAACTAGCTTTTGCCAGCGGCTTCGCCCGCGTGGAGGTCGGAAAATAAACCCGCGGGAACTTACTTTTGGTGTATGATCAACGTATGTGAGGATATGAGCTCGAAAGCGCATTTTCATCCGACTTGCTTCAAATTTATCGTCACTGCTCAGCTCCTATATGTCTTAGCGTTATGTTATATAGCCAATAACTTGCCCAGGAGTATGGACTACAATCGTATCAAGTTTGGTTAAAATCCCTTCAGTAGTTTTTGACCCATGCGTGCACATACAGACAGACAGACAGACAAAAAATTTACTGAATATTAATTTTGAATGTATATTCAATGTACAGAATTGACCTCTCTACAGTTTTATTATAAGTATAGAAGATTTAGCTTTGGAATCCAAAACAATGCATGCGCTAAAATCATTATTAAGAATTCAACCTGATAAAATATAGCCTAGGACGACTGGAAGTGTTTTTTTAATCGATATTTTAGAAAAACACCTACAAATCTGGCCAATTTTTGACACACGCTGCCCATTTTTCTCATTTCTAAAGTAAACATTCACGTAATCAACAATACCAGAGTCCACCCAAATGTTTGTGTGTTATACAGCGGTTTACACGAGACCTAATGACCAACCCTGCTTGAATTAACAACGAGCGATGGCAAGCAGGCCTGTTTGATGTTAACATCAAATATTCAGGTGCGTACAAAATGCTTTTACGTGAGGCCACGAGCGTGGCCGATGCGATTACACTGCGTACCCTTTGAACTGATGTACAGGAAATTGGAACATTTATGGGACCAGTTCTTTTGTTGCTATTTTTGATTTTGAGCTAAGTGGCATAGAGACTAAAATTAAGTGTCAGCAAACTGGTTTTCCGTGGTGGCCTATTGGCATCTGCCCCCACTTACGAGTTGTAGGTCGTACGTTCGAACCCAGGCAGGCGCTTTACTTTGTGTAAGTAAATAATTTCATCACCACTGCTCTCAAAACGGTGAAGGAAAACATCGCGAGGAAATCATGTCGTGACCATGTGTCATCTACCAACCAGCACTGGGCCGGCGTGGTGGATTACGGTCCACTCCCTCTCACCGAGAGGAGGCCTGTGTCCCAGCAGTGGGAACAATATAGGCTGATTATGAAACTAGTTTTCCTGCTAGCTTTCGATTCCTATTGCTATATAAGGTGTATCTATTCATACACGAAATATTTTAAGAGGTACACCTATAGGTGGTAAAGAAGCTATAGCAACGAAAAAACAATTTTTCTAAGGGTTTTTTTAAATTTAATATTTATAAATCATTTGACGCACATAATGAATACTGGCTCCTTCTTATTTTTTACGGCCCGAGACACCGCGGCCATGCTCGTGCCGTCCGGTCGTCGCCCTCGCAGCGTCAGGCGGGCCATTCATAGAATTTGGAGTAAAGGTTTTATACAAAACGTCTCAAGTAGTTTTAAAATTACAATAATTACGAAAATTCAAAAACGCTTAGATAAAAAAAATATTTTTGCTTCTATAGCTTCTTTACCACCTACAGGTGTACCCCTTAAAATTATTCGTGTATGAATAGATACACCTTATATATTACGTCAAGCCTTCTTCTCATGGTATTGGGCATAAACTTCACCTGCTACGGACCTTACTTATTCGTAAATACTCCTCTTCCTTCATTTACGTTCATACGTTTGAATGCTTCTAGAAAAATTCTCGTAATTAAAAACGTTCAAAATCGCAGTCTCACCTCGGCGACAAGCAAACGTCAAAAACTTGTCATAAATTTATGGAATTACAAGTTATTTTTGACAGATTGAGACTGAGATCAGACTCTTAAAATTACTACGATTCATACAGGTAGTGTATTATGGAAACGCCCTGCTGATCTTTCTGAAGAACATCACCAATTAGGAAGGTACCAATGCCTCAGTTTTGCATAATTTCCGCTGAAATGTCCTGCTAATGATTAATTTTACAAGAGTCGAACCGTGAGCCAAAAGTTCATTGCCAAGGAATGAACTCATACATTCTAAAACAAATTGCCATAACTCAAAGCCCTTATAAACCATACCTTCCTTCGCCTTTCAGAAAAAATTACATGAAAATCCAACAGTTTGAATTATATAGATTTGTCTCACAATGCGGGAATCATTAATTTTGTCCGGACGCGTCTGTGGAGTCATGAGTCTTTACAGATAAATATTTTATTCCTTTTGGTGAAATCACAAAACCTAGTCGAAGCAAAATAATCATCACCATCATAATACCGCTCAGCATCAGCTCTTACGCATTTGATCATAGACTGGAGAAACCAAGGCATTTCCTTTAAAAGGGTGATAAAAAAGGGTAAATTTAGGGTCAAGTAGTATTAAAGGCTAATTGGCACTGGACAGGAAATCCCCCATAGGAATCCGCTGGATGCGGGCAGCGAAGCTTTGGGGGGTAGAGACCAAATATTATTATTATTTATTTGCAATCAAGTAACAATGAACTCATTAGGCACACAATTACAAAACAATACACATAAAAATTTAGAATTAACATCAAAATCTGAGTTAAAAATTAATCAATTAATGTTAAAATTTAAAATTTAATCACCAAATTGTCATTAAAAATAAAATAAATAAAAACACATACAATACAATAGTTTAAATTTTTTTAACCGGTATTGAAACAGCACATGCCTACCACATCCATGCCGGATATAAGGGCAGTCCAACCGGTCAGCGATAATTGCCAGGATAGCATTATTAACACTGACTACTCAAATTTAATAAAACGGCACTAAACTAAATTTTAATTGAAAAAGTTATTACACAGTTGACGGGTTCCATAATGGTGAATCACTGACTAATCAACATGCTATTATTCCATTTGACTTTTTGTTTTTATATCCTTTAACGTTTTTTTTTATTACTAGAACCTTATTGTAATTCAAAAGATTTGACATGAATTTGTATTTTGTACCTATTTATTTTTCCAATTTTGTTAAAATTTTAATTTGCCTAAATTTAACCTGTTGAATGCCGTAATTACAGACACAATTAAAAACCATTGTGTCTATACCAAATGTGGTATCTCAGGGACTTAGAGGTTAAAGAATTATGATTTACATTTCCATGACAGTAGAACATGGAATACTCATAAAATAAAGCATCAATTTACCAAATATCTTTGTTTGCAGACCAATAAATGATTTGATTGAACCAGCTGTTGCATTAGATTATTTAGAATCTGTCCTTTAAATTCATCGCTATTTATTCAGAGCAGACTTTTATCACGAAAACTAAATTATAAAGCTCTTTCCTCGCAGCTCAGTCACTTACTAATTTATGTCTCACTTCAATTCCCCGGTCCCTCGTTCATATCTATCCTGTTCACGTTCTAATTAAAATTTATTTGCTGGAGAAACTCAAACAGGTATCTTAGAGGAAATCTCTTTTTTCCCTAAAGTAATGTAAGTCGGCGAAAAAGTAGTACAAAAAAAGTTGTTGTTCAGCAGTTCCTAGCTAAATATTTTTTTTTGCATATGGAAGACTATAAAAGAAAATTACGTTTTTTAAAGCTAATACACAGAGCTCAAGGCAATTTAATTTTTTTTTCGCTGCTTCAAATACCTGAGACCATTTGATAATGTTTAACCATAATTATTGAACTAATTGCTTATATACCTACAATTAAATCTATATGAAGTTGTATTTAATCAGTCATGTGATCGTTAACGCTCATTACATACTAATAAATAGTATTAGTCTATTTTCTCCCCGGTTAACGACAATAGTTCAAAATATTTTATACGCTGCCATGTCCCCATGTTTTGTTATTTAGCGCGTACCTGATTATATGAGAAAACTAAACAAAAACTAAAACAAAATCGGCTTAGCTATTTGGAAGCTACGATAGCGCAGACAGACACACAGATACACACGTTCAACTTATAACACCTCTCTATTTCCGTTGGGAGCTAAAAACAAAGGAATACGTTAGTCGAGAACGGAAGAAACACCAACGGCCACTGACCGCGTTCCCTCTTCAATAGTTTAGAAACAAAATAGCATTCGAAACTCACAATTTCGAACACGACGACCACAGATAATAAAAATATAACCAAAAAGGTCTGCTTTTAGTTCGAAAAGAAAAATGGCGTCCGTTGTACGTGCCTGAACGATACGCGTATACGTTTAGGATTCAGTGGCTCTGGTCGTTTAGCTCAAATGGTCCAACTTCACATAAATGTGACTCCGAAACTGAACCATTTTTAATATGGAGCATTTGAAAGCAAAATGTGAAGCTCGAACGCGGATACACTTTATTGTATGCTGGACAAATGGAAAAAGAATTGTTCTGACACCATCCGGTGCTAATTTAGTTTTAAAATATTGACGTAAAAAAATAGTAAAAGGGGATTTATTTCCAAAAATAACACATGATTCCATTTTATTTTAGTTATGGACAGGAACAGGAAGCAAGAAATTAAGCACCTAAGTAAAATTTTATGTCATGCCAGGGTCGCGAGATTTGTTCGAAAGATACTGTGGCCCTGGCACAGACAAGTCAAGGAACACGGATAGGTTTTAGTCAGTAAAAGTCTGACACGAAGAGCGGATGACGTTATTTGGTGATTTCCCACCCACAAAAAAAGTATAAATTGACGTAAAATAATTATAACTATAAATATTTATTTAAAACAGTATAAATCTTAGTAATGGTAAAGTAAAAAAAAATGATATTACAAAGTATGAATAAACATGTAATACGGGCAAAAAAAACATCTAAACTGTCATTTGCGCGGCATGGAGGGGTCTTGGGTATTTAAAGTTGGTCGACTATCCACGGACCAACCGCGGCAAGTGTAGCTTATAGCCTGATGAGTCGACCCATTTTAAATTAGACAAAAAAAAAATCTGACAGCCCGTTACAAAAATAAAAACGAATAAATTAAATAATTCAAAAATAGTAGGTACTCTCTAAAGAAATCTTCATGAAAATATAGAACGTTGAAATGACCTAAAAATAGCCTGAAAATTTTAATATAAGCGTTATCACTCCTATTGAAGACCGTCTAAACATGACATTACATTATTCGGGGGTAAGTCGACACGACACCTTGTATTGCTGACTCACTTCTTTTGCCTTTCTTCCTATAGTCTGCAGTCTTCGCCGGGGTCATGGCAGCTAATGCGTGGCCAGCCATTCATATTTTATTAAGTCGCTTCATCCCGGTACAACCATTTGCGTTAGCATGACAAATGAGCCGCCCTGGCCGCGTGAAGTAGGTCAGTGTCATAGATCTAGCAGCTTCTAGATGAGGTAGGCTTAATTTTGTGTTTTATGCCAATTTTTTGAAAACTCTTTGAACTGCCACATTCCGTAAAACAGATCCTAACACTAACTAGTGCTTTTGGGTTTGATGTGACTACTGGAACAGCTCTGGCAACTTTTGAATAGGTTATAGTATAGTCTTTGCCAAGATTAGGCCAAAGAAAAAACCAAGGCCGTCCAAAAGCGCTTTGGGTTGACAATATCGTGGTTTCGAGAAAGGTATAGATGGGAGACGTACGGAACTGAGATGTATGGCAGAAAAAGGTGGAGGCCTATACCCAACAGTGGGTGATTCCGGGCTGAGATGATGATGATGATGATGATAGTCTTTACGCGTTAAATCGATTTTGTGTTACTGTAAAATCTTTTCATACTCCAAACCCAACCCCATTTAGTATTTCTGCTTTTATAAAGTAAGACTCCTAATAAACCATCCTATTTTCTGCGCACCTCTTAACAGAATTGCTCATTCATTTGGATAAATTATGTGACACGTGTATACAGGACCTTTTTATTTTTTGTGATCGCTTACCGCTCGTGCAGTATATTTTTAACATCATATAAGAACATTTTTTTACCTAGTAGTTAGTAAGTTTTTTTTTACTGATTAAAACCCACCCGTGTTCAGTTGCCAGTGTCAGGGCCATGGTAAGTCTTTCGAACAAATCCGCGACCCTGGTAGACATCGGGCCTAGCGGACTCCTTAAATATTTTTCTTATTTTCGTCTGATTGAGGCGCGCGTGGAACACAACGCGCCGTCGACCCGCGCCTGGGCCTTATCGGGCAGCGAGCTACCCCTTGCTCGCCGTCCACAAGCCTGCGCCTACGGTGGCCGGGAGTCCGCCATGAACTCCCGAAGCTCGGGGCGTCTTCTGCGGCAGCTAGGCGCATAAGGGCGCAAAGATTGCCTCTCCCTGACGCGTTTCACCTCCTCCTTTGCGAGCATTAGTGTTTCGCAGGAGGTGATGGCACCCCATGCTCTTTCGCTCTGTACCA
This sequence comes from Aporophyla lueneburgensis, assembly GCA_932294355.1. Taxonomy (NCBI): domain Eukaryota; kingdom Metazoa; phylum Arthropoda; class Insecta; order Lepidoptera; family Noctuidae; genus Aporophyla; species Aporophyla lueneburgensis. Next base: position 7,948,702 of record OW028748.1, on the reverse strand, counting down.
TGGCCTGGAACTGGAAGCGAGAGATCGCCGCCGCCGATCACTTCCGCTAGGAGTATTTTGCTTTCCTAGAAATAAGAACGTGCGTATTTGCGTGACAAACATCAAATTAATAATAAATAGCCAAGCAACTGCGACCAACTTGGATAAAGCGGTTGGTTCTAGTTCTAACCTAACCCATTTGTTGACTGTGCCCTAGCTTAGTTACTGGGACCAATTTGGCTCGAGCTTGGTTGGTCACAGGTCTAACCTACCATTACCGTACATTATTAAAAGGTCATTAAGTAAAATATTTTCAATTTACTTACAAGCATTCTAGACTTCCTTTAAAGTTAAATTCTAACCAGCTCCTACCACATCTAGTACTGCTAACTCAACAAAAGCATGCAGGTGCGGTATCGCAGGCTTTACGAGTATTGTAGGTACCGCAGAACGGCCATGTATACCGCATTACAGCCATATATACCGGTTTATGTTATGTCTAATTACTAGCGACCACTTTGTTATAATTTTATGAATATACAGGGCCAGATAATTTTTCCTAGAATTTTCTATTGTGGTCGAATCAACATCGCTATATGCGAACTACGCAAAGCACTGACGTCACGCAAAATTCTGCATCGCGCAAGTAAAGTTTACAGCGAACTAGCATATATACGGTGAAATTTGATTAGCTTGCAATAATTTACCGATGTGCAGGGTATCGAAATAAAACACTAATGAAATGAAAAAAAAAATAACAAAGAAAAAAACAACATTCCGACTTTGTTCAATACTTTTAATTCCACTGACATTTACATTAAGGTATATAAATGACTGGTAAGTTCTGGTTTTTGGAAATTCATAAAAATATGTGTTCCACGAAAAATTACAAAAATCGTTTGTCGAATTGAACTTCGGCCATCAAATGATGAAATATTTTTGTTTTTTGTTTTATTTGTTTTAGATATCTCTTTACTCAACACGTGGGCAGTTAATTTGACGGAGCTTCCTCCTTCTCTATCGAGAATGAGTAAACTTTAAACATTGTTCCCATACCTCTATACTACGAAAAATATGTACAGCTAAAAAGGTTATCAATTTTCTTCAGACACTCATGATACCAAAAATGATGAGATATTAGGTGTTAGAAACTTTCATGACAGCATGATACAGCGGTTTGCTATCAAAAACTACTTTAGCAACTTCAGTCTAGAGAAACGGCTAAAGATAAAAACACAGCTGAATATAAAGACACGAGAGACTAAACTGAGTGGAAATAAGTAAGTTTAGATATTATGTTGCAATATATTGATGCCCATACCTATGTATGTGACTAATACATACAGTTTGGGCTAGGTAGAGTATGTTGGAGTGATTGTATTGTATCATTCATTTTTAGGGTTCCGTTGCCAAATGGCAAAAAACGGAACCCTTATAGATTCGTCATGTCTGTCTGTCTGTCTGTCTGTCTGTCCGTCCGTATGTCACAGCCACTTTTCTCCGAAACTATAAGAGCTATGCTGTTGAAACTTGGTAAGTAGATGTATTCTGTGAACCGCATTAAGATTTTCACACAAAAATAGAAAAAAATCAAGAAATTTTGGTTCCTCATACTTAGAACTGAAACTGAAAATATTTTTTTTTTCATCAAACCTATACGTGTGGGGTATCTATGGATAGCTCTTCAAAAATGTTATATTGAGGTTTCTATTATCATTTTTTTCTAAACTGAATAGTTTGCACGGGAGACACTTCCAAAGTGGTAAAATGTGTGTCCCCCCCCCCCCCGTAACTTCTAAAATAAGAGAATGATAAAACTAAAAAAAAATATATGATATACATTACCATGTAAACTTCCACCGAAAATTGGTTTGAACGAGATCTAGTTATTAGTTTTTTTTTAATACGTCATAAATCGTAAACCGCAATTTACCTTTCATTCAATCAACTCAAATATTAAAAAAAAAACATTTAATTTCATAAATATAAACCTTATGCATAAACCGTGAATACCGTTTGTACGGAACCCACGGTGCGCGAGTCCGACTCGCACTTGGCCGGTTTTTCCAAAATTAATGTCGTAAAATACGAGTAGGTATTGTAGAAATAATATGGGTAAATCCTACTTTCTCGCTGTTGATATTTCTTCCTTGTATAAGTAGTTGTGATTCGGAGTGATGAAATGGAAGTCTTGTGATAGAAATTGTCGATAACTTAAAATACACTCCAAAGATGTAATTTAACCGGTCAATTACCTTAATTACAGACACAATTAAAAAACGATTGTTTACATACCAAATGTGGTATCTCAGGGACTTAGAGGTTAAGCACAAGAAGACTGAGAACGAAGACGGAAGATTGAGAAACATAGATAATTTAAGAGTATACATATATGTACATCCGTTCAGGACAGCACAGAAAAGTTCTCATCATTAAATAAATAGAAAATTACTCTTGGTATAAACGATAAGCGGGTTAAAGGTCTTTGACTTTTTTATGCAAGACTTTTATTATTCGTAATAGGCTAGAGTAATTTTAGCGCTGTAATCAAATTCTCTGCTAATTGAATATGTTTTATTGCAGACAACATTGTGTTCTGCGCCATAAAAGTAGTGAATTTCGTTTGATTCGTATGATCTTATCCTAGCGCTGATCTTATTTCAACACCAACATACATATCTTACGACATTATTACTGGAAAAATTTTAAAACTACACGACAACGTACTCTAAATAACAAATTCCAGGGTTCTAATTCAGACAGGCATGCCCTTTATTTTGAACAATATATTTCGCCCCCAAAGTCCAATTTCCACGGTGCAAGTTTCTGGAACGTTTAAGAGCAAGAATTGTATACCACAAAAACAAGATAATTGTTGCCATTCAAGAATTGCATGTAAGTGTTTACCAGCGTGCAATTTCCGTAATTGAATACAAGGTGTGCTTCGTCCTGCCAGGGTCGCGAGATTTGTTCGAAAGAGATACCGTGACCCTGGCACATGGGCAACTGAAGGAACACGGGTGGGTTTTAGTCAGTAAAAGTCTGACACGCCCTTCCGCTCCACCCAAGAACGGGAGAGGTCATTTGATGATTGACCCACAAAAAAAAGGTGTGCTTCGTCTTAAGACATAGTTGCACGTCCTTGTACAATTGATTCAAAGAATTGAATGAGATTTTATTATGCGTGCTCTTTACACTATTATTACCAGTTTTGAACAGCAACTTGTCCGTATCGTGCAAAATTGTATGTGTTGTTTAAACGGTGCCAGTCAATTGTAGCTTCGATTGTATGGTATGCCACATGAAATAAACTTGCACCTTGTAAACAGGGCTTTAAGAATATTGATGAAACCTCTAACAATTGTGGCATGAGCCCGCGTGGTAGATTAAGGTCCATTCCCTCACATAGAGAGGAAGATTTCGTTCAGCCAGTGGAAACTATTAAAAACTGATGATGCTCACAGAGATGGAGGAGCTCATGGCAAAATAATAACGGCCACACAGGTCGATAGACGCTTGCCGCAATCGGTTTGTGGATCCTCTGTGCCAAAGCACGTTCAGCCGTTGGTCTTGATTGTCATTTGTAGATCTTTGCAAGTCGTAACGGGTAGTCAAAAGCCCGAAAGTCTGACAATCAGACTTACCGAGGGGTATTGTAGCCAGTAACTAGATTGTGGAGGTCAAACAGGCAGTCCGCTCTGTATAAAATACTTGTATTCAGCTACAACTTGTTGACTGGTAGCCAACTCCAACATATTTGGGAAATTACAGATTGATATACTTACGTTCCTATAACTTAATTCGCGCATGGAAGAACACGAACTTGGCCAGAAACATTGTACCTCTAATTTCCTAAAGTTTTCGAGCCTGCAGGGTTCTAACTAAGTAGAGTACAGTGAACAAAATTATTCGCAAAGTTCTTAAGAGGTGTTGATACAAGGGTACATGGAACAGTTACCTGTTACATTAGGTATTCATTAAAGTTGCCCTCATGTGTTCTGTTTCTTAATTATATTTCGAATAATTCATTATTCTCTTTTCGTATGCATTGGATATGAACTTTATTTATTACTAGAAAGTGCCCGCGGGTTCGCACGTGTCGATGTCGGAAATGATCCCACGGGAATGAGTTGCCGATGTCGGGATAAAATACCCTATGTTATTCATTCTAACATCAGCTATGTACATGTCAGTGTAAGTTGCGTTACAACCGGTCCGGCCGTTTCGGAGACTAGCCGGAACAAATAGTCAGACAGATGGACAAAATTTAAGAAAATATTTTTTTATTATACTATACAGTGCCGTATATACTTTCATAAGCTTTTAGTAAAAAGCTGATATTTTAATGTATAGATTTATTATCAGCACATTTACGTCGCACTGACAAGTAAAGCCCTCCCATTTCCTCCTTCGCCTTACATCCTATTGGTATATGTGGCCAATCCTTTAGAAAAGAGTCGAGTTTGTCCCGCCTCATAGCTCCACCATCTTCCGATTTGAGTTTTGTAGCGCATTATCGAGTTTCTTATGCAATTGAGTGAGTTTAACTCCTGGTATACTGAATTCCATTCCTCGGTGACAGAGCCGAGTCACCGAGTTCAGATGATTATAAACTTTGGGTGTGTTATTAAGTTTATGGGACGTTGGGTAATTCTCAAAACATTTAAATTTTTTTCTTGCTTAGAGCACGCTCTTAACGACGAGATTACCTTGAGAAAAACTGGGATGAATGGAACCCATTTGGTTTTAATTACATTACAGAAGGCCAATCATTCTTTAGGTAACCCACTCACCTCATTAGATTCTTGCACAATTAATTACTTATCTTGAAAGAAACACAATAGAACATAGACATTTTATTCCTCTGATTCCCAAAATACGAATAAAAGAAACCTCAAAGCCAATTCATCTTCTCAACAAAGTAGGGTAAAAGACACGATTGATGTCCTTCGCAGACTTTATATTCATAGATTCAAGGTTTATGGCTCACCCGAAAGAAATACAGCCAGTCTTACACTTGGTGGAGTACAAGTGCTTCTTTTCAGTCGTTGAATAATTCATCTCTAAGGCGATAATTTGTTATTATTTTTGGTAATAAGGGATATGAATAATGTTCCGTGTGATACCGCACGTTAAGAATAGCATCATCCCATTTCTTCCCGTGGGTGTCGGGGGTCGCCTCTTAGACGACTAACGGACTTACTGGGGAATGGGCAGCAGCGTTCTCTATGCATTTTGCCACGAAAATGCGATCGCCAACCCGCCTGCCAAGCGTGGCGATTATGGTGAACCCCCCCAAATTGGGAGAGACTTATGTCCAGCAGTGGACATTTCACGGCTGAAATGATGATGATGATAGGAATCAAATCATGTTATTCAACTTTGTAACATGTTTTTTTTCCATTATAACGCTCACTTTTACAAAGTAAAAATACGTAAAAATCCAGACAATACTTTTTCAGGTCTCTGTGAATTGAAACTGAAACTATTTATTGCCTTCACAACATAAATCAGTTCTTTAACAAAAATAACAATTTCAATTTCTTATAGAGTTTCACACGCCCAGTAAGTGGCTGTCACTCTAACTTACAATGTTGAGCAGCAGTCTCGACGCTACCCACGTAACAGGTGGCGGTTTAGAAGTGTTCATCGTTTAAAACAAAATAGTTTTTAATGTATTATATAAATAAACTAGGATTTGCCAGCGATTTCGCCCGTGTTATTACATAAAAACATTCCTCTTGAATCACTTTATCTATTGATGAAAACCGCATTAAAATCCGTTACATAGTTTAATAGGTTTTCGCGTACAAACGCAGGCAGCGACTTTGTTTTATACTATGTAAAGATAACACAAACTTAACATATACCATGACATTACTCCTGTTTTCTCTGAAGAAGTTAATATTGTAAATACGTAGAAATAATTCGCCATCTGTCTATGACATGAAATAGTTTAAATACTCTAACAAAAAATGCGCTATCAATAAAATATTAATAGCGTCTTCTTAAGTTTTCCCCTGGCAAACAAACCAACCTTTTGTTTGTGAAATACGCTCAATTCGATCTCGCGTGATAAAAGTTCCCTTTCCATATCACTGGTTTGGAAACATAAACCCCAAGTTAATCAGTTACACTAAAGAGCCCTACCAAAAGAAAAGTATTTTCAAGATGGCGGCAAGTAAAGCCGCGAAACTACACGTTTTAACAAACCACAATTTAGTTTACCATCTAAACACTCATTCCTCTCACAAAGTTACAAATCCTCAATGTTGTTTAATTACATTATACTGAATATTGAATCAAACGAGCACCCATGTTGAACATGCCCGTTAATTGTGACATCTACCTTACGTGCTCAAACAGCGGCTTCTTCCTCATTTACGAAACCATTGCCTGTTTTATTCGAAAGGTTATTTTTTTGTTGTTGTTTAAGCCAGCAATGGATGGTAACTAAGGGATAATGTTTTGTTACGTTTTAAAGGGCTGTTCCCAAGGGTTGAAATATTAATCGAGGTGTATGGCCAAGCTCTCGTTGTGCTTTGATGAGGTCCAAAATTAGATCCCCGACCTTGTTTATGGTGGTTGTACATTTTGTGGGCCTGTACATCGCCGTGGGGGCTATTTTTATTGGCCCTTAGAAAATGTTAATAAAAATATGTTAGTACCTAGGTATTTTTCTTATCTTTATTAACTGTAGAGGTAAAGATTGTGTTGTGTGTGTGGTTTTTTTTTTGGTGTGTTCGATAAAGAATTGTCTGAAAATATTACTTTTAACCGATGAAAAAGGCGGAGATTCTTAAAGAGACGCGTATTTTTTCAATATAAACTATGATAACTGACAGATGAATAACTTTATACTGAGTTAGTCAATTTTTTAATAATTATTTTATTATTGGACAGGGAATTTATTGATTGTTTTATTTTTTTTTTGGCACCGACTGAAATTACTCATGTACATTAATTTAGGAGCTTACTAGAGAATGGGCAGCATCGTTTTCTGTACATTTTGCGATCGCCAATCCACCTGCCAAGCGTGGCGATTATGGCACCCCCCCGCATTATGAATGATGATGATGATGATGAATTTTTTGTTGAAAAGATTTCTTTCTTCTCTTTGATTTTTTTTAGTCTTGTTAACTATAGGCCGTGAAAATAGAAATAAAACAAAACTATTTCTTCTGTAAAAGGTTGTTTACTTACAAGAACTTCATTAATAATAAAACACCCTACCTTAGCTATAGCCTGACCTTATATATTTTCTGTCTCACACACGGCTCAACTACAAAAAACCTGTTTTTCTTCACATCAAGCACACAAATCACTTCAATTTTGCTGAAAACTCCGTCGACGAGAAAAATCTTCGTGATCGGGCAACAAATGGAGTGTACAGTGAAAATCTAGATACACACGACCCTAGCGAAGAAATACGGTTTTTAATACAGGGTGGAAAAAATTGGGTCATTGGAGGGAAAGTACTTACCTACCTTAAATATTTAAACACAAGCTTCTGCCCGCGACTTCGCCCGCGTCAAATTTTTGCTCCCCTGACCCTTCCCGTCGCACCGAATTGCCTGCCAATTTTAGTCTATTTTTCGTTCCTGCTCCGCTCCTTTTTATTGTAGCGTAATGTAAAATAAATAGGCTATCCAACACAAAAATACTTTTTCAATTTGGACCAGTAGTTCCTGAGATTAGCGCGTTCAAACAAACAAACTCTTCAGCTTTATAATATGTTATTTTCAGAAGCGACTTTATTCCCAAAATAGCTTCTGCCCGCGACTTCGTCCGTGTCAAATTTTTGCTCCCCTGACCCTTCCCGTCGCATCGATTTGCCTGCTAGTTTTCGTCCATTTTTCGTTGCTGCTCGCTCCTTTTGAGTTATAGTGAGTCAACCTTAAAAGATAGACATATGCTCTCGCAGACTTTTTTTAGAACTTCAAAAAAAAAAAACAATTCCGTCATTCATGATTTTTGCGTTACTTTAACCGTTTACGCAGCGCACGCAACGGAAACTCTCAAAAGGAATACATTTTCCCCGTTTTTGCAACATTTTTCATTACTGCTCCGCTCCTCTTAATTGTAGCGTGATTTTATATAACTTATAACCTTCAACGATAAATAGGCTACCCAACACAAAAAGAATTTTTCAATTCGGACCAGTAGTTCCTGAGATTAGCGCGTTCAATCAAACAAACAAACAAACTCTTCAGATTTATAATATTATAAAATATATTAAAATATATAAAATATGTAGTATAAATGGCTAATAACAGTTTAAAGCGGGGCTTGTGGCTAAATAGTAATAGCCACACAGTTGGATTGATCAGCTTAACTGACGTGATCGGTCTGCTGATAGGTGACCATCTTTTCATGCCAAGACTCACAAAAAGAAAATACGTTAAGCCATTGGTCTCAGCTGTCGTTCGTAGATCATTTGACAGTCGTTACGAGTCCTCAAAAGCCAGAAAGTCTGACAACCAGTCTTACCAAGGGGTATCGCATTACCTGCGATACTACCTACTGCCTAGACTTTTCCTAACTATGTTGGGGTCGGCTTCCAGTCTAATCGGATGAAGTTGAATACCAGTAGTTTACATGGAGCGACTGCCTATCTTACTTTAATGGGTAATACGATACCCCTTGGTAAGACTGGTTCTAAGACTTTCGAGCTTCTGAAGATCCGTAAAAACTAACATTAAACTAACATAATATGATAGAGAAATCTCGATGATTTCTCAAGTCGTCAAAACCATGCGGAGCAGGGGCGAGTCGTCATTCAACGCCGTATAGTTGACACTGTCCCTTTTCCCAGTCTTTTTTCCACCCTGTATATAAAGATCGCTTCATGCATCGATCGCCGCCATCTTGAAATGAAAATATCCTTTTGTTTTGAATGCATTTCAGCACCAGCTTTTATAAGGATTAAATGAAAACAAGAGTCAAATTATCCTCCAATACCAATTTGTAAAGAATATTAAATGTGGATACTTGACTGAAAAAAAAGATAATACTTTTCTTTATTGGCGGTTAAATAGTTGGGAGAAAATATGCCTCACATCCACGCAAAACGACCATCGCTCACCATAATGCTGCAATCCTATGGGCGACAGAGCCCCAGCGCTGGTTTTCAGCGACAGCCGGCGCTGACGTGATGATGTCGAACGGTGATGGGTTACCGATCTTACCAATCAATCTACTTAGCCTTTTCCTCACTGTGTTGAGGTCGGGTTCCAGTCTTACCAAAAACAGCTGACTACCAGTATTTTAAATTGATTGCCCTTGAAATAAGGATAAGAAAGAAAGTTCCAACAACAACATCATGTTGAAAATCAATGAGGCAAAATCACGTTTTAGCAAACAAACCTACGTAATATTCAATTAAAAAATCAAAAGCTTTCGATGATAAAGAACTAATTAATAATGAAACCCTATGAAATGCTAACCAATAGAATGGGTTACATATTCTGATAGAAAAGGAACGTTTTAATAAGTTTTTAAGCTCAGGGCAACGTTCAGTTGTGAGAGAGAGGAAATTGAAAAGCGTCTTCAATAAAATTAAAGTTGACCATATCGCTACTGAAGTAGATTAAAAATATTTATTGTTCCGGCGACGGCAAACGAACGTTAGCTTCAAAATAAACTTTAAAACGTACGCAATGACTATTTTATAAAACGAAAATTTTACAGTGTCAAAGGATTCGAGCTGTTTAAGTTTCCTTTTGAAGTAGGAACTTATAATATTTTAATTAATTAATTTACTCATTTCATCTCTGCCTTTCTCAAATGCCAACGAAATTACGAAAATAATCATTTTTAGGGCTCCGCACCCAAGGGTGCTAATGGATCCCTAAGCCTTCGCTGTCCGTCCGTCCACACCTCTGTCTCTTGAACCGTAATAGACAGACAATTGGAGTTGAAGTAGTGACTCGTGTAGGTACGTTGACCCCTAAACTTGCCTACGCTGCTATCATCGCCACGCACAAACCTGTGTCGCGAACCAGTAAGGGGGATGAGAAGAGCTGCTGTGAACCTGAAAAAAGGGGTTCGAAACAGGCCCGGCTTCAGGCACGTGTGACAAGGATGGCTTCGCGAAGGTGGAGAGGATGAAGCCTCCTAGTCAGAACCAGTGCGGGACCGCGCTTGCAGGACCCAATATGCTGCTGCGTCCAGCTACGCCGATGACGCAGCTCTATGTGTCCCGTCTACATTACACCACGAAGGTTGAGGAGATCGTGGAGTATGTACGAGTGAAAACCAATTACTGGACCTTGCGGGTCGAGAAGTTGGAACCGCGCCACAGCACGAATTTTAAGTCTTTCGTGGTGCGAGTACCAACTCTTCAAATCGAGACCTTCCTCAAGGAAGAGTTTTGGCCGAAGGGTGTCGTGTATCGGCGATTCCGCGGAAGACTACGCGACACCACGCAGCGCAACACGACGCCGCACACTGGTCCCAAATTAAAAAAAAGTGGACATTGATAGTAGACCGCTGATATTTTTTTTTATTGTTGATACAATGATAAGAGATAAGGCAAAAAATATTATTGTCCTACTTCAAATACTTTTCTGTAAAAAAAATATTTCTTTTTTTTTTGTATGGGAGCGATTACATTTTACTCAATTTCTCAAAAACTTTAAGCGATGTCGAGATGGCAATCACATATGTCAGAAAACTAATAATTCTGAGTATTTGGCTCGAAGAAACTTATTGCTTATCTCTGCGTACTTTCGAGATAATAGTGACAGAAAATAACATTTTTTTTAATGTTAATTTTTTGCTTTTTTTTAATCATAGCCTTACTTTAGCACATAATTATAATGTATGCGTAATGTCAAATAAGTAAAAAGAGACTTCTCTGTAAAAGAGGTTATGGGGGCTCACTAATGACTGAAAAGCTATGACCTTTCTGAAGGAGTACTTTCATCAGTTCTAAAAAACAATCAAAATGAAGACATATTAAGCTGCAAACATAAAGTTGAATATGTTCACAAACGATTCTGAAAAAATATTATGGTGAAAGATTAATATTTGGGTCTATATTCTCTTGAGAAATCTCTATTTCCTCGTTTTCCAACGAAAGCAATTCATTGTTCAAGATCAAAGCACTAGCCTCTGGAAACAACTGTTTATGTAAACGAGCAAACTTTGGTTTGATATGGCTGATGTAAGGATCTGAGCTAATTAGAAAGCTGTGGATAATGTCTAAATTAGTCTGAACTCTACCGATTTTTCTTGTATGTGCCATTCTAACATTCCGGAAATCTTTATTCCTCGCTTCGGAAGCTTCTTCGGAAAGCATGCCTATCGGAATAAAGGAGAAATTTTCACAAATATCAGCACCGTGTATCAAAATTTATGGACACTTGAAGGCATGTAATACCATGGATATAAGTTTACATATAGCATTGCTGTTTCTTTACAATATTCCCTAAACAAGTTGGTATTAATAAGTTGACCAGATGAAATTGTTTGTAAAATGACTGCAAATCTCTTGATTAAATCAGGGTGGATACCCGTTATTTCAGCAGATACTTCATAATTTTCAAAAAACCTTCTTGCCGTGTTACCGTCATTGGTTGTACCAAATCCCTGTTTTACTATGTCAATTAACAAACCAGTTGTTTCCCGGAATTCTTCTTGTGTCAAATTCTTTTTAATTTCTTTTAACAATTTATCTTCTTTTCGTGCAGCCCACTTTTTGAAGTCTAAGTTGTACGAAATGTGTAAAATACATTCCATACATCTTATCCACATATGAAGCGAAGACAGACCATATTTATACATATCTTCTCTGATGAGTCTTTTGGATACAAAGTCCAAGTCATTCATTTTGCTAGGTGGGGTATTGCAAATATTACAAACAGCTGCAGAAGAAGTATTGGAAATCACAGTAGAAATTTTCCCATCAATCATAGTCATGTACAAATCATGTTTAATATCAAAATTATCTACAATTGTGGGAACAAGATTACGAATTTCTTCCTCTAAGGATGCACTTTCCTTCTTTATCAATTCATTTGTTTCTTTTGCAAATATAAAGCCAATTGGACGACAATAGTTTGTTGAAGAGGGAGCAGGATTTCGCCACAAGATAGTACCACTCTCTTCTTCCAAACGAAGCGGAACCAAACTAATCATGAAAACTGAAGAATCGTCAATTTTAGTGTCGGAGTGTGACTTTTGTTTATAATTACTTTGAGAAGATGACCCGTCAAAACCCCATTTGCTTATTAGTTTTAGCAATTTTTTGTCGGCAGAGTTGTGCTGAATTGTTTTTAATATCCTATTAGTTGTCAAATCTAGAAGCGATTGAAGTCTTATCTTAGCATCAGATTCAGTTACAGTTATGTCTGACTCTGGAGGATAACAAGTTTTTTTAGCTTCCAGGAGCTTTTGATAGGATGGAAGACCATACATTTTCTCTGAAGCAAGAATAGTTCTTAAATTTCGATATTGCCATTTTGACAAATTTGTTGAGGTGTAAAGCGCTAACGTTTTATCATCTGGTAAACACGGTTTGTCAGTCTTTTTAGCGAATAGTACATCATGTACCATCTCACATTTTTCCTTGTTTTGGCTGAGTTCGTTTAATATAGCTGCTAATTTTGTTTTTTTAGACTCTTTTAATTTGGCACATAAAGCATAAACTAATTCCTCCTCTGTGTGATCTAGAAGTGTTAGAGAACGCCTTTTCTTCTGTTTATCAGATATATCAACAAATGGTTCTTTACTTGTACCATAAATTAATTGATGAGTATCCACTTGCGTTTCGAAATTTGGAATTACTTCCTCGGCAACTTTAAAAATGCTGCTTAAATCGATATTTTGACATTTTGGCCAAACTATTTGGGATTGTAACCAGTCTGAATTTTTGTTAAGAAAGGTCTTTTGAGCTCTACTGGAAGCAGACCATCTTTTTGAGATATTACTTGAAAAATTACGACAAAATAATTTAATATTACTCAAATCTTCGGAAGACAATTCAACACCAATACGTTCAATAAGGGCATTAAATAAAAATTCGACATTTTTAAAACCACCTCCTGATTTAAGAACAACGTATAAGTCTAAGTTGGTGACAAATGCGGACATATTATAATTTTAAGGAAAATTGAAAACAAATTAGAATCAAAGATATCAAAGACAAAGTGACTTTGATTTTAACAAAAAAAATTACGAAAACAAATTCGACGAAAGAAAGACAAACAAAAATTATTTGATTTTAAAATCCAAAGATTCAAAATACAACAATAACAAAACAAACAAACAACAAGCATTTCTTCAAGCGCACAGAAAAAATAAGGACACGTCTTATCGCAACCACATTTAGTTGTACACTGAGTGAGGTGTACGCGCGCGATTCGTGACCGTATTACGTTACGTCATGAGAGGCGGCCATCTTGTTATCCCGGCAAACTCGCGTCGAAGCTCCATTTTGCTGGCCAGCAGACCTATTGCGATATGAGTAAGGCTATGATTAAAAAAAAGCGAACAATTAACATTAAAAAAAATTGTTATTTTCTGTCACTATTATCTCGAAAGTACGCAGAGATAAGCAATAAGTTTCTTCGAGCCAAATACTCAGAATTATTAGTTTTCTAACATATGTGAATGCCATCTCGACATCGCTTAAGGTTTTTGAGAAATTGAGTAAAATGTAATCACTCCCATACAAAAAAAAAGAAATATTTTTTATAGAGAAAAGTATTTGAAGTAGGACAATAATATTTTTTTGCCTTATCTGTTATCATTATATCAACAATAAAAAAAAATATCAGCGGTCTACTGTCAATGTCCACTTTTTTTTAATTTGGGACCAGTGTGCGCCGTCACTTCGTGTACAATAGTTTTATGCTTACATTGTACCTATGTATGTTAGTCTGTAAGGTATTTTATGATATGGGTCTTTGTAGCCCAAAATAAATTGATTTGATTATTTTTTGAAAATTTCAGTAATTCTATTGCCGCTATAACAACAAATAAAAAAAGTTAAAAATGCAACGTCGAAATTACGTTTCTTCAGTTAATGGTTTCTTCAGTTACGTTTCCCATTCAAAATACGTGTTTTTTAAGGTAATTATTACTGAAGGCCTGTAGACAACTTAATGAACGCGATTGTTAGAAGCCCCCTTCGGAGTAAACAACGTAAGGCCAAATAATCTGACCAACTGTAGGACCCACAAAATGTATGCCGTGTGCGAGAACGCCGGGAGTTTCGATTCATCTAAATTCATGCGTAAGCTTTCTGTTCTTTTCATTAAACACTGAAAACACCAAATCTCTTCCAAAAACTATAAAAAAAAACGAATAATCTAAATGTCTAACCTCGACAGGTTCAAAACTTCAACAATAAAGTTTGTAAAAGAAAAATCTGAAGTCCACCTCAAAGATGCAGCGACTTCAGAAAAGTTTGGTAGCAATTTGCAGAACTTTTTGCTTTCTTTATTCTAGACAATGCAATTGGCCTGAAATTTAAATTGACAGATAGATATTTGAAAAGTTGGTTAATTTTAATGGCCTGAAAAAACAAATTGGGTCGTTAAAAGTTTTTTCTATTTTCTTATTTATAAATATAATGATATACCTACTTATTTATTTAACCGACGAAAAAACGGAGGAGTTTTCTCATTAAGTAAGGGCCTGCTTTTGGGCTCGATCATGCCTAATGGAACGTGATTAATTTGGTATTTGATGGAACGAGCGTGCTCAGAAGATGTTTGTTCCTGATTCGAAGGCAGACGGGTTAAATGTGGGAGGGGAGCACAGACGCTGTCAGAGAGTTGCTCAGTTTGCCTGTGCGCATAATATAAGTAGTAGTAGTAGAAGTAGTTATTTACCAATGGGTATAGTATATTACCAGTACCTGGGTTGTGGCGGTCAGAGTCGCTCCTTGTAAAATACTGGTAGTCAGCTGCATCCGGTTAGACAGGAGGCTGACCCAACATAGTTGGGAAAAGGCTAGGCAGATGATGAAGAAGAGTAGTAGTAGTTATTGTTATTATGGTTATTTATGTATTGTGTTTTATGGGTCTTAGTTGTCTGAAATAAAGGATTGTATTGTTTCGTATAAATGTGGAGGAGCGCCAAGTACGATTAGTACAATTCAAATATCAACATTTTCCGGAGACTATAGTCAAACAACAATATAGAAAAAAATTAATGTGTGTTAAATGAAAATTAATTTTCAATTCATTGAGCATTAAAAACACATGAGAAACAATTTGTATAAGTCTTCAAAGTGTACAAGAAAATAAAACAAGCCGAGTTTATCCGTGTGAATGATTTCAAAGATATTTTCTTTGTGGAATGTGCAAAATGAGAAAACACGAACAATAAAAATTTAAAGACTTTTGTCGAACAAAGATAAAATGTTTTTCGACGAAAAGAAGACGACAACGAGTCCATGGCTGTCAAGTTGGAAGTAGATATGGAAACTCTATGATTAATTAAGGTTATGGACATTTAGCAAATCAGGCGTTTGTCTAGTGACTATAAAGATATAGTCATTTCGCCGGTAGCGTTCCAGCAGCAATTTCTCCGCTTTTTTACCACGTTGAGTTTCTACAAATTTTTACTAAGGCTCCGCTATTCTTCCGACGGTCTGACACAGGATTAACAGTTTCCCATTGTGAAATACTTTTATTGGGTTTCCCATTAGGAATTTCTTAGTAACAGCCCGGAGCTGAGGTTATGTTACCCCCGTCCACCGTAGGCGCGAGCTTGCGGGTGGCGAGCAATGGGTAGTTCGCCGCCCGGTAAGGACCAAGCTCGGGTCGACGGCGCGCAATGTTCCACGCGCGCCTCAAAGAGATGTCAGCAGCAGTGTAGGGGTCTACTAGGACCGATGCCTGCTGGGGTCGCGTGATTGTTCGAAAGAGATACCGTGACCCTGGCACATGGGCAACTGATGGAACACGGGTGGGTTTTAGTCAGTAAAAGTCTGACACGCCCTCCCGCTCCGCCCAGAGCGGGAGAAGTCATTTGATGATGTCCAATCCTGAAAAAAAAAAAAAAATGTTACCCCCGTACCTTGGAAAGCACGACGTTACACAGTCGGTCCTGCGCTTGATCTCTCTCCGGTCGGATTGCCGTCCCATCGGACTATGAGAGTGGGGGAACAGTGAGTGCTCTTGTGTCTACGCACACAATGGTACACTATAATATCTCCCGCGCCGATGGCTAGTCTCCGTTGAGACTGGCCGCCGTGGCAGAAATACGGTCTGGAGGACTCTATTATACTAAAAAAACAACGGTCATACAAAAGACGTGTATTATCGGGATTTTGGTAAGGTAAAAAAAAAAGTTTTATTAAATACTGTACGTCAGTTCGGAACCTCCAAGTTCGAATCTGAGTCGCTCTTGGTCTATTTTTACCGTAGGTGGCTTTAGTATTTCGTCAATACATCAGGACAAACACGAAAACACCCTTATTATTTTATTTACCCTGTACACAACAACAAGCGCATATACTTAGTTCCTTCAAATTGAATCAACCCTCGAGAGTTCGTCGACCGTGCAAACAACATTACCACTAAATTGAATCACTCAGCCAGTTTCGAGCTGCCAACAAAAACATAATACTACTGAGTAATGAAGTTAATCAGAAATGTTTGCTACAAGCTGTCGTACCCACTACTAGAGGTTATTACTTTGGGAGAAAACTTCAACTTTTTTATTGAATCAGAGAGCTAGAATGACACAGCCAGAATGCGTCGCGGTAGACTGTAGAAGATGGCGGACGAAGCTGGAGAAAACTCACGGCCATTAACCGTGGATCGAAAGAGGTGGAAGTCATGGGGAGAGCCTGCCCAGCAGTGGGATGATGTGGGCTAATAGTAATAGCAACAGACAGATAAGGCTAGGTTCATAAAACACTACAAAGCGAAAAATACCTTCAATTTCGGAAGTAGAAGTTCTTTTTACCACCGAGATCTGAAATTAAAGTTATTTTTCACTTTGTAGTCTTTTTTAGGGTTCCGTTGCTAAATGGCAAAAAACGGAACCCTTATAGATTCGTCATGTCTGTCTGTCTGTCCGTCCGTATGTCACAGCCACTTTTCTCCGAAACTATAAGAGCTACGCTGTTGAAACTTGGTAAGTAGATGTATTCTGTGAACCGCATCAAGATTTTACACTAAAATAGAAAGATTTTTATAGAAAAAAATTTTGGGGTTCCCCATACTTAGAACTGAAACTCAATTTTTTTTTTTTTCATCAAACCCATACGTGTGGGGTATCTATGAATAGGTCTTTAAAAATGGTATTGAGGTTTCTAATATAATTTTTTTTTCTAAGCTGAATAGTTTGCGCGGGAGACGCTTCCAAAGTGGTAAAATGTGTGCCCCCCCCCCCGTAATTTCTAAAATAAAAGAATGATAAATCTCAAAAAAATATATGATGTACATAACCATGTAAAATTCCACCGAAAATTGGTTTGAACGAGATCCAGTGAGTAGTTTTTTTTTAATACATCATAAATCGTAAACCGTAATTTACTTTTCATTCATTCAACTCAAGTATAAAAATTAAAAAAAAAAAACATTTAATTTCACAAACAAACCTTATGCATAAACCGAGAATACCTACAGGCTTGTACGGAACCCTCGGTGCGCGAGTCCGACTAGCACTTGGCCGGTTTTAATGTTTTAAGTTGGTCCTGTTTAAATATTATATTTTACACTTCAGTTGTGCTACCTACTCCATACATATTCGTATACCTCCATTTGCTAAATAAATAACAGTGACAGGGAATCATTATAATATCATCGTCATAAGCTAAGTGAAAAAATCCTTATTATTGAAACTAACTCAAAAACCATTAACTCAAAAAGTATTTCCCTTTTCAAACTAAAGAGACTTTTTCAAATCGATTAATAAATGACAGAGTTCCGAGGTACTAAACATTAAAATGATACAACCGAATTGAGAGCCTTCTTTTTTTTGTGAAATCGGCTAAAAATAATGTTGGCGTAATACGTATTTTAATAGATGTAATCCACCACGAGCCGAGTTCTTTTGAGCTGCTAAGGGCCACTTATCCGCAGAAGAATTTGCGAGTAAGTATTAATATACCTATATACTAACTACCTGTATACTATGTCGCTAGACAGACCTAGATCTGCTCAAATAAATAAGGGTTTTAAAGGTTAAAAAGTCTTTATTTAGCAACAACAACAAACAAAATAGTAGAACAAGACTCTTCTTTGATAAACATCCACTAGCTAAACCAGACCGGCAACTCTCATAATTTTAAGATTGTTCACAGTCTGATATCAGTGTCAATCTGTCAAAAATACTACGAGTTTCCACACAATTTTGACAAGTTTTTGACACTTGATTGTCGCTGAGGACGACTGCGACAAGATTTTGAACGCTTTTAATTACCAGAATTGCCCCTCTGATTTTTTACCTTTCCAGAGACAGACGTAAAGCCTTTGCGATCATGTTCAGCATAACATTTAAAACGGCAAATCCTCTATTTAACTGAAGTGGCTATTTAAAGACAGATCAATTAACGAAGTAGGTATCCGTACCTCGGACAATCGACCTTTTCAAAAAGTTTAATTAAGTTCTGAAATAGGTAATGGTCGAGTGGATGCTCAAACTTGATGGCATCGTGGGTAGCAAGATTAGGTTTCATTAGGCAAATGGTACTAGAGAATGTTTGTGAACTAGAATTTCAATCGAAATCCTTTCTTCTATTATTTTTAATTCCGTTCTTGGTGATTTCGATTTCATCTAAAATAGTTTGGCTATTTTGATTCCGCAATACGATTCCTTTTTCGTCTAGGATGATTTTTCTATTCATTTTTTATGATTGGTATCTTTTTAACCGAAGGAAAAAAGGTAGTCTGAAGTTAACGCATATTTTTTTATATATGATCTGATCACATTTTTCTTTTACAGTGTAGTCCAATTTTGATCCTAGTTCTTCTTTTATAGCTATATTGATATCGAAAGAGGTTCCTCTATTTCGTCTACGTAAATAACTCATTTACCTATTCGTGCCTTAATTTTTGCATGTTCCATTTTTGAACTTACCATCTCGCCTTCCACCAATAATATGGCGAATTCCAGAAGTAGTACTCCCGATAATATTAATCAACGTCTAGAACCACTTTGTTTGGTTGCAGACATCGGGCGTTGCAGCCGGAATGCGAAAACACGGAATTTCGCTCTAAATTGACTTTTCAAAGCATTGTTCACATTTTGCTAGAGAGAAATGCTTTGTTTTTGGTAGCAGCTCTGAGAAATGGTTGTACATGATGGCAAATGTTGTGATAGCTTAAAGTGAACAGCAACCAAATATCATGATATAATAACTAAGAAGAAATGCAAAAAGCAATCCATGTAAAAAGCAATTCATCGATGATAAAATTGAAAATTTCAACGACATTTCGGACAGACTATCCAAAAATATAAACTTACACTCGGCATTCACCCTGATTATACTGTTATTTTGGCTTATATTTTATGTATATTTTCTTTACCCTTCACCTTTATAGAATCAGCTACAGCTCTTAGAGAAAATTGACCAAATTATTCGTAGTACACTAGCTTCCATTTTAAATGTGGTCTTGGACGACCGATCGTGGCTTCAAGCCACACTACTCATTCACTTTGGTGGTTTCGGCGTCCGTATAATTAATTACCAGTATAAAGTTAGACAAATGCAGCGTAGCAAACCATGTTGACGCCGCTAGAGAGGTCAGTATGCAGCACCCAATCATACGATACCCTGGTCCTACATTAGCGCCATTTTGAAACTGTTATTAACAGCTTATAGCTGGACACTTTTTCAACTTTCCCTTCATAAGAGACGGTTCTCCTTACGTCTACCCTCCAACGGAATGCCCACAGAACTATTTGCGAAGAGTGAAATTTGAGATTGAAGCACTTTACATAGGACCTATTTATCGTAGACCACTTCAAGAAAAAATCTCTCCAAAAAGGTACTTTCAGAGAAAAGCCAAACTTTTTACCAAAGTCATCCTCGAAAAATAGAGTAGCAAATCCAATTTATATGACGTCATTCGCAGCAGAACCTGAAATATATCTAGGACATAAAATACAGAATAAATGTTGGGCCAACGTCAGATTGTTTGCCCGAACTTTGTGGACATCTGTTGGTCGGCCAACTCCACAACTATTTGCCGTACACTTTTATTGCTGCCATTTTTATTGTAAATGTTTGTTGTTTGTGTTGGTAATAGCTTTGTTTTGGACGGGATGTGTCTGGATTTGTTCGGTTTGTGCTATTGGAAATCTTGGTTTGTTTTCATTTCTTTCATTATCAAGATTAGTAGAGCAGTAACGTTATTTTCTTTGTGGACAACGACAAGAGTTGGTTTGTTCTTGACGATGAGTTTTTTCTTTTGTCTAAATCTTTTTGAATACCACCAGAAGTTTCTTTTACACCAGATTGTTTATTAATATTCCAAGGCTTTTTCTGAGGCTAGTGGCTAAGTTATAACAGCTGCAACTCGTCGATCTATCAGGTTAAGTAACGCTTACTGCAGTTGGTTCGTGGATTGGTGATCATCTTTACATAACAAAATCCTTTGCAAAATCCCTACGAGACACAGAAAGCACGTTAAGACCCAAGACTTGGCGCCCTCACTGAGCCGCGCCGAGCGCGCCGGTTGAGTGCGTCCCAGAGGGTAATGGCCATACGGCTAGTCAGGGGATACCGCACAGTCTCCTGCGAGGCCTCCTTGTCGGAGTGCCGCCATGGGATCTGGAGGCAAAGGCGCATGTGGAAGTGGCGCGAGGAGGCGAAACTCCGCTGCCCCGAGAAATCACGGCACGACGGACAGAGCTCCGGTGTGATCTCATGGCGACATGGCGGGTACGATTGTCGCAACCCAGTGCTGGGCACGCCACAATTAGGGCAGTAAGTCCCCACTTTGAGGAGTGGATAGAAAGGCGCCACGGCGTCCTCATCTTCCGCCTAACGCAGGTCCTCACCGTGCATGGGTGCTATGGGGGGTTCCTGTTCATGATAAAGCGGGAGGAAACGCCCGGGTGTTTTCATTGCGTGGATTGTCTGGAGGACACGGTGGAGCATACGGTGGAGGTGTGCCCTGCCTGAGCGGATCACCACCGTGTTCTCGAAGAGGCGATCGGAAGCGACCGATCGACGACCTCTCGCGTTCGGCCCTGGTGCGAGCCATGGTACGGAGTGAGAGGGCATGGGAAGCCGTCACCTCTTTCTGCGAAGCAGTAATGCTCGCGAAGGAGGAGGCGGGCCGCGTGAGGGAGTGGCAGTCTCTGCGTCCTCACGTCCAGAGCCGTAACAGGAGGAGGCGCCCCAGGCGTCGGGAGTCGGTTGCGGACTCCCGGCCACCGTAGGCGCGGGCTTGCGGGCGGCGAGCAATGGGTAGCTCGCCACCAGGTAAAGACCAGGCCATAAACATACTAACTTTCACATTTATAATATCAGTAGGATACTCTAAAGACACTCATCAAATTATTTATCTTGTATCTAGTTTGGGCACATATCTACGAATTGAGTAATTGATTATAATAACTAATATATACATTACATTCTAAAAATATGCCATTTTCTTCCAAAAAGAAATCCTCACCAGATTTCGTTTTCCGTGAAATAATGTTCTAAATAAATAAGACTGAACACAACATAATGAGGCCAAAAACAAGACCGCATTTTGCCAGAAAACCTGCAGTAATTACTCTACGGTTTTCTAAATTAAGCGCAGACTGTTTACTGCCGAGACAAAGGGTCGTTTTCATAATTATGTTGTACTAACTTACCGTTCAGGGGTGTCGGTTACACGCGTCAAGCTGCACGTGAACGCTTTTTAAAACCACATCAATCATAACTTTTCCTTCACACGTTTACGTTGTTATGTGGCAGCCCTGATAGCTTAATTGTTTTGTTAATTTCTGCTTCGAGATTTTGGATAGAATTTCTTTTGTTGGCTTGAATTTATTGGTATTTTCCAACAGCAATTCATTTTCAACTTGCTGTGCCCGCGGCTTCGCACGTGGTGTTCGTAAATTATATCACAGGGACGCGCTACTCAGACAAAGCATCAGCTATCTGTCAGTGAAATTTCCGTCAAAATCGGTCCAGCCGTTTCAGAGATTAGCTGGAACAAACATACAGACAGACAAAAATTTAATAAAATGTTTTTTTTCCATAAATTTAGAGAAAAGCTGTCAATTTGAAATTGCTAATAGACACTTCAGTTTTATTCCTATAGATAGTAGTTTGGTGGCTGGATAACTATCTGGGTAGTGGCAATAGGCTTGCCTTCTATTACATATGACTTAAACATAACTGGCGAAATGTGGGTTTACTTTAGGTATAACTCTGCCCAACCCTTCAATGATGACAAGCGTGGTGTTATGTTAACGACCGTGTGACCCCCAGAATACGAAGAAATAAATATAGTTGATGGGAATAGTTCTACGAAAACTGAAAACACTGAACGTAGTTTTAAGTAATTATTTCATTATTACATTGGTATGGTTCATTCCTGAGAAAAATGAACAAAGAATCCAATTTCCTTACCCCTCTACAATTTACTACACAACGACAGCGCAGGAAGTTCTTATCCAGGGATAAGCTCCCTACGCTCTACGCAGGCCACCCAGGACAAACCAACCGATGAAAAAAGCAAATTGTAGGAAGAGAAGCATTTGCCACCTCCATCTTCATCAAACCCTTCCTGAAGGTCAAATGTAGTAATTAAAAACGTTCAAAATGTAGTTGCAGTCTTATCTCGGCGATAACCAAATGTCAACAATATGTCAAAAATGTATGGAAGACGAGGTATTTTTGACAGATTGAGTCTAATATCACTGTGAACGTTCTTAAAATTAGAGATTTGCCCCTAAGGTGTTTGACAAAGATGAATAGGTTTCATTAACCGCCCGAGTGTAATTTGCAGTGGCGTATATAGAAAGCTCTCAATCGATTGCTTACCCAGGTAGGACGCTGCAAACATAATTTATCAGCAAGTGGGTGATTACTGACTCATCCAATTCTCAGTGCGAGTGTCGTGCTTTCGATCAGACCATGTACCACTTGCTGGAGTGTCCTTTTTTTGTGGGAAATCATTAAATGTCCGTCTCACACTTAAACTGACTAAAACCTACCCGTGTTCCTTCAGTTGCCTATGCCAAGGCCACGGTAACCCTTTTGAACAATTCCGCGACTGCTGGAGTGTCCCAAGTGCCCGTTTACTTGCACTAAAGATGACTTAAAGAATATCGATGATGCCACAATCAACGCGGCCACTAACTCAGCTCAGACAATAGAAAAACGTAGTACCATCGACAAGAAAAGATGAAGGTTCATTCCTACTTCGGAAATTGCTCTCACAATCTGCCAAAGGATATAATGTCAAACTGTATAACATAAACAATCTTCATTCATTCATTCATTTCATTTGACTGGCCTGTTAGTCAAGTGGTTAGTGACCCTGACTGCTAAGACTGAGGTCGTGGGTTCGATTCCCACCCAGGACAAATCTTTGTGTGATGAGCTCAATCATTTGTTCTGTGTCTGGGTGTAATTTATCTATAATATGTATGTATTTATATATTTATAAATATATAAGTATATTTATCAGTTGTCTGGTTTCCATAGTACAGGCTCTGCTTAGTTTGGATCAGATAACGGTGTGTTGTTGGTCCTAATATATTAAGAGGATATTCCGATCCAACCCGTCCCTTGGTGTACCAGCGATGCCCTAAGCCGAGGTCCGTACCCCACAGAGTGTGCGCTCAGTGAGTAGAAGCTCTATTTTAATTTTTTTAAGCCCTCGCTGGAGGTCTTAATTTATTAAGGTAGCCATAGGCAAGTCTCGTTAAGCAACCGACAACCTCATACCTGTTGACCTGCAAGATTTCATTCCAAACAAAAAAAAAAATAGCTTCAATATTCCTATCAGTATTCATTATCAACCCAAGACATACTATGAAGACAGAAAATTCAAAGACCTTAATATAAACATAAGCAAATTCTTTACCAAAAATTTCAACGGAATTTTAAACAACCTCCTTCAGCCGAAACAAGTGACACATCGCAGCAGGGGTGGCACACTCCGAATATAAATTATTAAAGTATAGTTCGGATTTCATTCGGGAACGTTCGTGGATGTTCGCTACCCCGGGGTGAGCAGTCACCCTCTTGCCTTCACCTTGTTTTACTGAACACGTTGTAAAGTATAAAGGGAATAAATAAAGATGTCTGTTTGTACGAGTTGCAGTGAGAATTAAATATTTTCTTGGCTGTTGATTTATTTATGAGAATGTAAGAAAATCAAGAAATGTTAGAAGACTTGATGAAGTAAGAAACAGTAAATTTCCTGGCATGTCGCGTGTATCCTACTTATGACGATTTTCGTATTATAATATAATATTGTTTATTAAAAATAACATAACATAACATCACGCCTTGTTCCCTGAAGCGTTGTCAGCTGCGGTGTAACTATAGTACAGTCGGATATTAGTAGATTGTCTTGTCGGATTGCCGTCTCTTCGGCCTATGAGATTAAAGTTTCAGAGAAATAGGAAACTGTGTTTGCCCGCACACTAGTGCAATAGATCACCTACGTGCCTTGCTAATTTCCGTTGAGATTGGCTACTGCGACAGACATCCATCAGGAACTCTTCTTGTGTATCAACGAAACTTAATTTATGCTATTGCTATCTCTTTCTTTCTAATGAAACAAGAAAGAGACGGAAATAAATTAGAGCTCGGTGAGTAGAACTAAGATTTTCTTCGACGCAAACACAACGAACTTAATTCATCATTCATTTTGTAACATATTTTTACAGCCACCATCATCTGCTTAGCCTTTTCCCAACTACGTGGTGGTCAGCTTCCAGTCTAACTCGCACTAAAATGCACTGAATACCAGTATTATACTGGGTGACATTTTATAACGTCTTGAAAAAAAATGGGTGTAATAGGTGAACGGAGTAGAAGCCTTTGGCATAGAAATTTTTATTTTTTATATTTTTTAATAACATGTAATAAAATTGATCTAGCAATAAATACTACACATTTAAAGCAACATTTTCATACTAGAACAACAGAAACAGAAATTTGGAAAAAATAAAATCAATTAAAATCTTTCGAAACTCAAATCATATGCACCCTACTCAATGCGTAGCATGTATCAATGATTTCGTAGCGCGGTCCTACCCTTTGAAGCCAGCTGATAGGCGGCCTCATTAATCTTTCGCAGGCGCACGAGCCGTACATTCAACCCCGTCCGTCCGCGTCCCGCGCTCATTTAGTCACCTACGATGAATCTGAAGCAGGGATGTTAGGGAGCTCCGTAATCGTAACCGAAACTATCGGATATCCGATATAGAAATTTATCCGTAACCGTAACCGAATCCGAAATAAAAGTTTCGGATAATATCGGATTTGTTATTACATTTTTATTTTAGGTAGATTAGATAACACTCAATATATATTTAAAATAATTTTTATTTTAAATAACTGTAATAATTACTCACAGACTGATTGTATTTCCGACCAAATGGAGGTATATATATAAAACCATTTTATTAGCTCTTTGTATTTTACTTTTGAAATTCCTTAAAAGTTTAATACCCGTAACCGAAATTATCCGAAACTAACGGATAATCCGAAATAATTTCATATCCGTATCCGTATCCGTATCCGGTATAATAATCATTCCTACATCCGTATCCAATCCGTATCCGAAATTTTATATCCATAACATCCCTAATCTGAAGGCCTTCCTGCGTTCTATTCTAGTTACACAACACACCATATGAAGGTCGAGATGGTGAAAAATGTCATCCGGTATATAGAGCGACTGCCTGTCTGACTACCACATTCCAGTTACTGGGTAATACGATACGCCTTGGTAAGACTGGTTGTCAGTCTTAGGGCTTCTGATGACCCGTAAAATCTTTATACAATATGCAATGCAATAAAATGAATGTGAATATGAATTACGCCAAATTCAATCGAGACGATAATTTAGTTTGACAGTTTTAATGCGTCAGTTGTCTTTTTCTTTCGCGGTCGATCAGTAAGAGATAGCAATACTCTTATTTAGTTTAAGTAGTCAACAATGGAATCAGCACCATTAATAAAAACTCTAATTAAACGAACAATGCGTCTTTTTACAAAACGGAGTTTTTTAACCTTGATACTGAGCCCTTCAGGGGTTGTTACCGTCGGAATGTAACGTCATCCGTCGTTGTTCACGTACGGAAACGAGCCGAAAAATGGGAATTAATGAAGATATATGAGTTAAATAAAGGTCGAGGGCGTCGCGAGTATTTTACCGAAGTTTTTGAAGGAGAGGATTTCGGAGCTTGAGTGGGATAAAAATATGAAACATACATCTTTGGAAAACGAAGTTTTATCTACGAAAATTACAATATTTAATAAATTACTTTAGCATTGATTAACAGACAAATATTATAAAATAAACTTTTCAAAAACGTGTAAAAACGTAAGGGATAATAGACAAAAATGAAGTGTTTCCTCCATCAATTACAAAACTCAATGAAAACTAGCTTTTGCTCGCGGCTTCGCCCACGTGGATGTCGGAAAAGATCCCAAGGGAACGCAATACCGGATTCAAAAGTAGTTACCCTAAGTGTAAATGGCTGGCCTGTTAGTCTAGTGGTTAGTGACCCTGACTGCAAAGACTGACGTCGTGGGTTCGATTCCCACCCAGGATAAATCTTTGTGTGATGAGCACAATCATTTGTTCTGTGTCTGGGTGTAATTAATCTATAATATGTATGTTTTTAGAAATACATAAGTATGTTTATCAGTTGTCTGGTTGCCATAGTACAGGCTCTGCCTAGTTTGGGATCAGACAACGTTGTGTTGGTTGTCCTAAGATATTATTTATTTATTTAAATAAAACGTAGATTTATAAAATTTACTATGAAAATCGACTCAATCCCACCTACTATAAATAGCTCAACTATATTAATAACTAGCTTCTGCCGCAGCTTCATCCGCGTCAAAGTTTTGCTCCCCTGACCCTTCCCGTCGCATCGGATTGCCTGCCAGTTTTCGTCCAGTTTTTCGTTGCTGCTCCGCTCCTTTTGATCGAAACATGATGATATATAGCCTATAGCCTTCCTCAATAAATAGGCTATCCAAAACAAAAAGAATTTTTCAATTGGACTAGGAGTTCCTGAGATTACCGCGTTCAACCAAACAAACAAACTCTTCAGCTTTATAATATTAGTATACTGGTAGATTAAATTAAATGCTATAACCAGAAATTACAATGCAATATCACAACAACATTGCGAAACAACAAAGACAATAGAACTTAGTCATAAGACCTATAAATGGTAAAGTCTAGGTAAACTGGTAATTCACCATTGTAGTGGTTCTTTTACCGCCACGGTCAGAAGAAGGTAACATGCAACTGGCTTAGAAGGTAATTAATTAATCGGTGCTAATTGATTTAGGTCATTTTTTTGTAGTAGGATGTTATTAATTAGGATGGTAAATTTATGGCCAATCCTTTTTAACCTCTAAGTCCCTGAGATACCACATTTGGTATAGACACAATGGTTTTTAATTGTGTCTGTAATTACGGTAATTGACTGGTTAATACACTTTTATTAGCTTCATACGTATGTTGGTATGTAAGTATGTCCCTATGTGACGGAAACTTCGAACATAACTTTGACTCCCTTTAAAACGTCGGATTATCTCGAAAGGCATGCTTATCAAGGATCGATGACAATACAATAATTTTATTAATTTGTACCAGTATCCTTGCCGGTGCCTGTACTTGATATCAATTAAAAAATACCTCACGTTTTTCCCATTATTTTCTACATTTTAGTTTGGTTTTTATGGAAGCGTGTTTTTAAGTTTTTTTTTTACTATATTTTTTTTTTGTTTAGTCTTTCGTATGTCGATCTATTGTCCAAATGATGCTTTAAACCGGATGAGGACTAGTGACTGTGATTTTTTCTGTTTTTTTGTTGTTGTTGTGCATGTGTGTAACAGTATCAGAGGCTTGTGGCTAAGTAATAACAGCCGCACGGGTCGATAAATGAGGTTAAACTAGGCTTGCGGCGTTTGGTCCGTGGATGGGTGACCATCTTAGCATACCAAGACCCCGCCGCGCCTCGGAAATCACGTTAACCCGAGAGTCGATCAACCAGTCTCTCTCACCAAGGAGTGTCATATTACCCAGTAACTGGGTTTTGGGGATCAGATTGGCAGTCGCTTTATGTAAAATATTGGTATTTAGCAGCCTCCTAGTAAGTCTAACAGGTGCGTAGTACTCGCAACCAGCGTGTGTGTATAACCAATTGTATGAACCTAATCGAGGCAAAAAAAGTGTGTATAGATCGTAGCAGGTGGCGTTCCGTGATTTCTGCCTTTCGTGCGTTCCGTGATTGCACTCAAAAACGATGAAATGAAGAACACCGAAACAGGCATATCCTAGAGCTAACAACACGAAGACATATGACATCTACCAACCCCCACTGGGCCCACGTCCTGGACCAAGAGGAGGCTTGAGTCCCAGCAGTGGGCATATTATAGGTTGATTATTATGATGATCTATAATATAAATGTTATGTATGCTATAAACAAAACAATTTGTTGGGATATCAACACCTTTTTCAGGGACACCATTGAGAGACAAGATAGAATGTGCGATGGATTAGGTACAATAGTGGCCAAGTTCAAAAGGATTATACGAAATAATAATTCAAAATTACCAGCTGATAATTACTAGGCAATTAATTTCATTGTCTTTATCATGAATACTTTACAAGGAAATGGTTTAAGGATAAAACTTCAGTATAAAATGATAGTGAACATTCTGTGCTGCACAGTTCAGCTTCTTCTGTTGGATTGAAGTGTTTGTAGTGAATATTGTGAAAGATTCTGTCAGACAAGTAAGTAGAATACAATATTAACAACAGCAAAATCTACTATTCGTTTAGAATAACATAACGCCTTGATTACACGAATGATTCGGCAGAAGTGGTATATAGTCTGTGCCAGATGTGAAAAAAATAAAAGTCGTTGACACCTGCCAACCAATGTATTCAAATTACCGTTTTGACCGTGCTAGCGACACTTTCTTTAAAATTTTTTCGTATCGTTTTGAAATATTTGAATACATTGGAAAGCAGGTGTTAACGACTTTTATTTTTTTTACATCTAGTACAGACTATAGTAACATCCACAATTCGTCAGTTATGTTTAAGTCTCATGCATAAGGGGGCGAGCTTATTGCTATCAACCGGGCACAAATACAGACTCCGGGCTGTTACTGAGAAAATTTCTGATGGACAAAACCTAATAATGCTTTGTTCACCTTTTGACCACTAGATCAATGAGACAGTCAGAGGAATTAACTGTAGGGTTATTCTCTAAACATTACGTTGATATTTGAACGGTCTCGAGGTGTCTATAAAATGTTTTCGTGGACTAAATTATGACAAA
This sequence comes from Aporophyla lueneburgensis, assembly GCA_932294355.1. NCBI lineage: Eukaryota > Metazoa > Arthropoda > Insecta > Lepidoptera > Noctuidae > Aporophyla > Aporophyla lueneburgensis. The sequence goes on along the minus strand of OW028748.1, from coordinate 7,919,259 downwards.
TTCACATGAAATCATGACTGTTCATCTTGGAGTGGTTTACGGTCACTTCAGTTTAGTTCACAGCCAACTTTAATTGTAAGATGTACTCCGATTTAAAATCAAAATCAAAATTCATGAATTCTAATTCGGCTGAGAACGGTGTACTAGTATACGGTGTCGGTGTCGTCGGTGTCGGTGTCGGTTCGGTGTCGGTGTATTAGTATTTATTGTACTGATTGTTTGCTGCACCGGTCGACGTCATTGCGTCAGCGCCGGCTGTCACTGAAAACCAGCGCTGGGGCTCTGTCTCGCATAGGGTCACAGTATTTTGCTGAGTGATGGCCGTTTTGCGTGGATGTGACGCATATTTTCCCACACTTTATTTTTGTGTTTCTGGTCTTACTGTGCGTCATGTTTGCCGCAAATAAACGTATTTTCTTTCTTTCTTAAACCAGCAGCACCAGCAGTTAAATTACTTAAGACAGTGCCCGGATAACCGGGTTAAAGCTGGGAAGAAGTGCATAACAAACTCCATTGCTTTCACAGTGGTTTTATAATATTCCTCTATAGCTTCGGGCTAATGAAAAGGGCCGAAAGGTATTTTGCCGAATCCCTTCGCTATGTTAACTTTATCTCAATATTGGCAAACCAAATGACATACAACCTTTCTATATTAAAAATACACCATAGAATCGAAATGATACGAGAATCCTACTGTTTCTTTTTATTAAGTGTAAAAGTATGTTTTTATAATTTAAAGTCTGTTTCAAGATTGGTAGGATATTTAAAATTATATAGGTATTTTTGATAATTGCTATAGACTTTAAAATGAAAAAAATAAATAAATAAAAATCAAGTAAATCAAAATTGTTTTTTTAATATTAAATGGAGACAGAGGATGTCCGTTAAAACTTTTGTTTAGTTTTCTGTTTATGGAATTAAAAAGTTCGGAATAATATTTCTACACTGAGGTAAATGTGTATAAAGTTCAATGTTTTTTCATGTTTAGTATATACCATACATAAACTCACTCTTTTATCCTACGGGGGTAGGCAGAAACAACAGAACGCCACACGCTATGATGCTTCCATACTCTTTTGCTTCGTTTATGTTCATACATCTGGTCGAACATGCACGTTGGTTGCCAGTACTACGCATCTGACCTTTCTGAAGAACATCACCAATAAAGTCACTATATGTTCTTCTAGGGCGTCCCCTTCCGGTGTGTCCAGTCACATCTGTCTTGTAAATAGCTATTTTTAGCCGCCCTTCATTCATCCTCTCAACATGATCAAACCATCTAAGCATACTCTAGTATATACCGTCGGGTACTGAAAACTTTTAGTTTTGTCTTGTGTCGGTATCACTTGGAATATGATGAGGACGTTTTAACTTCCTTTTTTTTTCTAAAGAAACTTTTGAATTTCACTTACCTACCGTACCTACCAAAACATATTTTTTACATCACCATCGTCTTTTTCAGTTTCGCGTGAAAAACTTACCTGTAAAAGAACAAAATAAACACTTTATTAAACAAATTTCACTTCAAAAACATTTGTAAATAACTTTGTCAATGTGTCTGAAAAATATAACTTTTCTTTATGAAAGTCATCAAGAACAGCTGTTTGGTTCATAGCTTTTAAGCTTATCTTCTAGACTAGACAAAAAGGTAATTTCCAGAAAAATCTCAAATTGAATTTGTTCACTCAACATAAAGTTTGTCAAATGTAACCAGGTGGCGGTTATGGGACATCCGTTTTAGAAATAACACTAAAACTTTCAGTTCAGTTTCAGTTTTATTTAAACAACATTTATTAACATGTTCAATAAATGTTGTTTAAATTAAACAGCTAAACCGATTGTAACATACAAACAATCGTATTGTTATCATTCAAGGTAATTTCTTCCTGACAAAGACAACCCTTGCTAGAAGAATTATTTATTTAATCTGTTGACAGCATGTTAAGCTCCACTCGATTTAAAAAAATCTTAGTATGATACATTATTTCTTATTGCGTAATCAACCATTGTTGGGACATAGGTATCCTTTTTTGAGAAGGAAATTTTGATTAGTTGAGGTTTCCCGTTTCCGAATTTTGGGTTCTAAGAAACCTCACCATGGTGTCCTTCACTTCACACGTTTAGAATACTGGAATTCTTATACCATCCTTCTTTTTCAGAATGAAGCTCATCCTAGTAGCCGTCGCCATGCTCCTCGCCTGTGTGCAGTCCGAGGAGTACTCCCACAAGTATGACAACATGAACTTGGATGAGGTTCTGGGCAACAAGAGGTTGCTAAATGGCTACATGAAGTGCACCCTCGAACAGGGACCTTGCACTGCTGAGGGGAAAGAGCTTAAGTGTGAGTACACCGACAAGATTTTGACTGAGCTAGTGTGTACAGACACCAGCACTTCAAGCTACTACAATCTGTCAAATTTCATTAATAGGTTTGCAACTTTAACGCTAAAGTATTAGGTTCAAGATGGATTGGCAAAATTTGACAGTTTCGGGTACCTTTTTTTTTTTTTTTTTTCAGGATGGGAAATCATCAAATGACTTCTCCCGCTCTGGGCGGAGCGGGAGGGCGTGTCAGACTTTTACTGACTAAAACCCACCCGTGTTCCATCAGTTGCCCATGTGCCAGGGTCACGGTATCTCTTTCGAACAATCACGCGACCCCGGCAGGCATCGGTCCTAGTAGACCCCTACACTGCTGCTGACATCTCTTTGAGGCGCGCGTGGAACACTGCGCGCCGTCGACCCGAGCTTGGTCCTTACCGGGCGGCGAGCTACCCATTGCTCGCCACCCGCAAGCTCGCGCCTACGGTGGCCGGGAGTCCGCAATCGACTCCCGACGCCCGGGGCGTCTCCTCCTGCGGCGGCTAGGGACGTGAGGGCGCAGAGACTGCCACTCCCTCACGCGCCCCGCCTCCTCCTTCGCGAGCATTACTGCTTCGCAGAAGGAGGTGACGGCTTCCCATTCCCTCTCGCTCCGTACCATGGCTCGCACCAGGGCCGGACGCGAGAGGTCGCCGCCGCCGATCGCCTCCACGAGGACACGGCGGTGCTCCGCCCAGGCAGGGCACACCTCCACCGTATGCTCCACCGTGTCCTCCTGACGATCCTCGCAATGGAAACACCCGGACGTATCCTCCCGCTTTATCCTGAACAGGAACCCACCGAAGCACCCATGCCCGGTGAGAACCTGCGTCAGGCGGAAGGTGAGGACGCCGTGGCGCCTCTCTATCCATTCCTCAAAGAGGGGACTTACCGCTGCAATTGTGGCGTGTCCAGCACTGGGTTGCGACAATCGTACCCGCCATGTCGACATGAGATCACACCGGAGCTCTGTCCGCCGTGCCGCGATTTGTCGCGGCAGCGGAGTTTCGCCCCGGCGCGGGCGTTTCGCCTCCTCGCGCCACTCCCACATGTGCGCGAGGACCTTTGCCTCCAGATCCCATGGCGGCACTCCGGCAAGGAGGCTCGCCGCCTCGCAGGAGACCGTGCGGTATCCCCGGATTAACCGGATGGCCATGACCCTCTGGGCCGCACTCAACCGGCGCGCTGGGCGCAGCCTCAGTGAGGGCGCCCACACCGGTGCCCCGTAGAGGCCCATGGACCGCACGACCCCGTGTAGAGCCTCCGGCAGGAGGCGTTTTGACCCCCCAGATTGGGCAGGAGCCGCTTTAATGCAGCCCCAGCCCGCTCCAGTCTGGGAGCCAAACGTCGGAAATGCTCAACGAAGTTCCACCGGCTGTCGAGGACAAGTCCCAGGTACTTCATCGTCGACTCGACGCCGATGTGAACCCCTCCTACCGTGAGTTGGGAACCCGCAGGTGGCGCGTTCCGAGGACCATGAAAACAGTTTCGGGTACCTTGACAATGTCATTCGTTTTGACAGTTTGACACTATTAATTGCATTATTGACGGTGTCGAGTAGAGCAATTTTATAAACATAAAAAAATTGATTAGTAATTTCTTTAAAAATCCTTAGGAAGGGTGTGCGTAGATACTTGCATTGCAGTTCTTTATAAAAATAGTTATAAACTGCGACCCATGTTTCAAGATGAGCTCGAGAGTATCCATATACTCTAATGCGTTATTGGATAACTATAGGAACATAGAAGTGTATCGTATAAGATCGACCAGATTATTTATCCATTTTCGCAATATGATGGTTTCTTGGGTCATTTCATGTAAATGGAACTTATAACTGTGTTCGAAGTAATTAGATCACTTAGACTTTAGCTTAAGCACTACAACGGAGTATCAAAACTCTACGTAGATTAATCTCGCGAGTTTTCTAACTCAATGTTTGATTGAAATGGACACGGTTTAAAATAACTTAGACAAAATTAAAAATTACTTCAGCTATGTGTAGGGTTAATTTAAGGTTAATTGTAGGGTAGGATGCATTAAAGTAGCTTAGCAGTACCTACATACAATTATCTTCCTTATCACAGATTACATATCCGACGGCCTGAAGACCGGTTGCTCCAAGTGCTCTGACCGTCAACGCAAAGGCATCAAGAAGGTGATGAAGCATCTGATCAAGTATGAACCTAAATACTGGCAGCAGGCAGTGGATAAGTACGACCCTCAGAAGGTTTACACCAAGAAGTACGAGAAAGAAGTGTACTCCTGGCAGTAAATATTTTGAACGTGGAACAAAATGGCGGCGATTGCGACTGTTGGAATAAAGAATGGTATAGAATGTATTTATTTATTCGCAGTCAATGATAATTATGGAATAATAATTTTGAATGTAGTTTTTGTGTCGTAAGTAAATTATTACAAAAAAATGTAGAAATAGACGATACCTGTAAAAATTAAATATATAAATGATTTAGCTTATATTTGCACGCCGAAATTAAAGGCAGAATAAGATAACAAATTCATATATTTTACCAACCTTCTGTACCTTATTTACGCGAATAAATGATTTCGATTTTTTGATTTGATAATTATATATTTGAAAAATATGCTACAGATGTGGATACAAATTTACTTGGTGCATTTAGGTACCATTACAAAAATAATTAGTCAAAAAACATTCTTTATGGTGACCCATATTTTATATGACCAATTATTTTTGGTACCTACATATTTATTTCTGAAAATATTTTTAAAAGTTTGGAATGTAAGTATTATCAGAAAAGCATAAAAGTACTTCTGAAGTTTCGTTTTAATTCGATAGTCGGTTAGTTTATGCTATGGAAAGAAGAGACTCAAAGTGAATAAGCGTCGCAATTAGCCCAAGTTTATAACTGCCCCATTCAAGAAATTTGCATTAAGGATAATAATTTTGATCTGCCGACATTTCCATAATTAATTGTAGTTAAGCTCACTGTTATTGCCAGGTTTTAGTTATCTTTATTTTTTCGCTTTATGCTTTTAAAAGACTCATTTGATGTTTTTTGACAGTATACTTCTGTAATTTCTGCTTTTTCTTTTCTACCTATAGCTTTAAACTAAATATATTTTATTTTACCCATTCGAATCAAGATTTTAAAATTAGTTTGTTGTATGAAATGTGAAAACTGTTTTTGTTTTGGTATTGTACCTAGCTATTTTATTTATTTTGTCTTCTTTGTTAGTTAGAACTGTACTTAACCACTGTTATGTGTTTATTATTAATTTATTAAAAATAAAAAGCATTGTAAAAATACTGAATAATTTTTATTCACACCCTTTAAACACTGCAAGACAATACTTCATATTTCTGAAACAAAGGAGAATGCTTAAAAGTGGTACCAAAAAGTCTCATGCATCAAGACCAACATTTTGGAGTAATTAGTTTCATATTTTTTTACGACGTTACACGTCGGGGATTTAGTTTTTGAACAGGGAATTTATTTTTAAGTATAAAAGTATGGATATTGTTTTACTTCCTATGAATGACGTTCCGTTTCACTTCACGTGATAAATGATTAACATAACCTTGATTTTTGAAAGTGCCATGTTCACTGTAAAAATAATACTCTGCCGATTCTACATTAATTAAAAAAAAAAACTAGAATAGAATATATATTTAAAAGATTATCATTATTTTACCTGGTTTTATTATGGTTAATTACCCGTTCCCAACTGGTAAAAAAGATGTAGAATGCAACAGAATAGATTTATCTGTGCATCTGACATTTTGCGCATGTAGTCTGTAGTCTTTGGTTTGCGCTAGCGAGTAGCGAGTACCGTCTGTGTTTTTGAGATTGAGATTGAATAATTATTGAATTGTTTTGAAAAGTAGAACTTGTTTGTATTTTGTGAACTTTTTTTGTGAGTAATTCATTGTGCAAATATGTCGAGTCGGTCGACCGATTGACATTGTCAGTCACCCGGCAAAACCGGCGATGTATCAATAGTCCATTTTTGATACCCAGAAACCTACCCACATATCATTAGAACAAGCGTCTACTCCAATGATTAACTTGTTACAGTCTTGGATAACTCCTACACAGGTAAGCAGATCTTATTTTACTCTTTGAATATATAGTTACTTATGAATGTCAGGCACCCAGGCACCAGCTTACAAAACATTATTTTTATAGAATGAATGAAAACATTTTTGGACTCGCACAGGAAATATCCAACAAATAAATAACAAAAAAAAAACGAACCTGTTTGAGGCCAAAAAACGCTTTAATCTTAATCACTTGTAGGTGTAATTTCTTTGAATATGTTACAGAAGATAGATAACGTCATAAAGGGTAAAAGCACACTTTTTCACTCATGGTTTTAATTGCAGATATCTTCACAATGTGTGCTTTGTACAGAGTGTTTGAGACTGCTTCAAGATCGAGCAAACACAATCAGTGAAGGAAGTTTATCTTTGCCTGCTTTTGGTCATAGAAAATTATGTTGTTCTTATGGCAATTCTATTCTACGTGCAACTAGACCATATCCTGTAACTCTGTAAGACAAGATCGACAAGAGAGAAACATTTTAGTTAGAAATATTCCGCTCCATTTGGTAAATATTTTTATTTATGTTGCAACATAAAAATGAAGCCTAATTATTATCTATTTTGACACAATTACTGCCTGAAATGATCAGGCAGTAATTGTGTCAAAATATATTCCTAGTTACATAGGTATATCATGTATTCCTAGTTACATCACATTACAGTAATACTTTTATCAAGTCTATTACCCATTGTGAAATGTTTTGTATTACATGTATAATCATGTTATTTTTATAGATATCAAGACTGGAAAGAGTATGTGCTGCTTGCTGGAGGTCAGCTACAAGAGAAGTTCAACGTCGTGATGTGCACAACTCCAATCGCCCAGGTCTGCCAGATGCTGGACCATGTGGAGATCTCAATATTCCTAAGCCATAATTCACGTTTAGATGGCTTACTATGATTGACAACAACATATTTAAAACGGTTAGCTCTTGAGACCTACCAACTCAAACAGGCTAGATCTTATTATGGGGAACACATCCGTCGGACTGGTATTTATTCAGTTGAGGTGAATAATTCTATTGATGATGATGTACCTTGGATTTTAGGGCTTAATAATTACCTCTTAAGTGGTAGGATTAATTCGAGACATGTCAACAGTCGTACTTATCACATGTATTTATTGATTAGCAGAGATGATGCTGTGGCCAACACATTAGAAACCATAGTAGGTTATTGCTGCAGTCGCCTCGTCGGTAAGCGAACAGTGGGCTGCTGTGCTCATGTTATGACGATAGTATAGTATTTGAGCTGGGGACGGTATAATGACATAACTTCGCCAGCAACGGATTTAGATGATTTTCAGGAGTATGATGTATGATTTATGTAACAGTTTTTGACTTTGATCCCTATTAAAAACCCAAATGAACTTGTTTGTTTCATTTTTCTATCACTTACCTATCAATCTGACTGGTCACCCTAATTTATGATAATGTATTATTGGTATTGGTGAGTAGTGGTGGCCCAGTGGTAGCAGCGGCCCAGTGGTAGCGGCCGCGACTTACGAGTAGTATGTCGTGAGTTCAAACCCAAACAGGCGCTATACTTTGTGTTAATTATATCATCACCCCAGCTCGCAAAACGGTGAACGAAAACATCATGAGTGAACGGCATGTCTTAAAACCAAAAAATTTTAGCCATGTCACATCTACCAACCCGCACTGGGCCCGCGTGGTGGATTACGGCTCCTTCTCACTGAGAGGAGGCCTGTGTCCCAACAGTGGGAACATTATAGGCTGCTGTTTTTTTATTAGATTTATGACTGCGCAGCTATTGTAGCCAACTTCAGGGCGGCCAAGAAGTTTGGCAAGAATTATACCCACGTTACCGGTTCACACTGCTGATAATATAAGGGTCGGTCAAATCACCGAGTGTCACATGTGCCTGGCTGGAGGCTATAGTTTAGTCTCCACCGGGAAGACTGCTTAAGCAGATAGTGACTTGTATCCAGTAGGTAACTGTGAGACTCAACGTATTAAAGAAAAACGAGTTTCAGTCACGAACCCTGTGGCGGGCCTAGACGTTGCTATAACTCGTAAATCTTCCTAACTTATATAATACACGTAGTATTACGCTGTTTTTAGAACAATAATATTCGTCCGTGTATAACGTGTCTAAGTAGATATAAAACAAGTCGTTGGCAGCGTCGAGCGAAACAGACCTAGTTTTTAGGTTATTTTGATTTTACAAAATAACTCTGAAACCCGGGTTTATTTTTCAAAAATAACTTTTGTAGGAGTTAATATGATCAATGTAGTATATAAAAAACAAAGTTTGATTTTGATGCAACATGGTACGGGATTCCATACATCCTTGAGCATTGTCCTTTTTACTTTTTTCACAAAAGAAGCACAAACAAAAGCAACAGTAATACTTCTTTTTTTATCCAAACGGTTAATTCAGCATTAGTATCCCATGCCCAGAATGCCATTCCGAATTGACCTATTCGGTATAAAATATACCAATAGGAATACTTTTATTTTCAAAGTGTATATTTTTCTAATCAACGCAGTTTATAACCAGCCAATGTAAACAATTTTATTACCAGCCAAAGAAAGCAATTATAACTAACTAGCTTCTGCCCACGACTTCGTCCGCGTCAAATTTTTGCTCCCCTGACCCTTCCCGTCGCATCGATTTGCCTGCTAGTTTTCGTCCATTTTTCGTTGCTGCTCGCTCCTTTTGAGTTATAGTGAGTCAACCTTAAAAGATAGACATATGCTCTCGCGGACTTTTTTTAGAACTTTTTAAAAGGAACAATTCCGTCATACATGATTTTTGCGTTACTTTAACCGTTTACGCAGCGCACGCAACGGAAACTCTCAAAAGGAATACATTTTCCCCGTTTTTGCAACATTTTTCATTACTGCGCCGCTCCTCTTAGTTGTAGCGTGATGTTATATAGCCTATAGCCTCCCTCGATAAATAGGCTACTCAACACAAAAATAATTTTTCAATTCGGACCAGTAGTTCCTGAGATTAGCGCGTTCAATCAAACAAACAAACAAACTCTTCAGCTTTATAATATTAGTATAGATTAATACATTAATTATTACGACTTCCCGCTAAATAACAACAAAAAACTTTTTAATACTGAATCTGTTAACAAACACAGCCTTTTAAAATCATTTCGCGCCAATTTTAACGGGCTTCCATTACCAAAAAGTTTGTTGAACAAACAATATTTGAACTTTGACATTTCGAAGGCAATTTAAAAACGTTCCAAAATTTCTTACTCAAACTCACCGCAGAGGAATAAAGACTTAATTGTTTGGGGCCAGAATTCATAATTGCTTAGCAGAACAACGGTAAACTTAATAATCAACGGTAGAATTTAGTGTTTGAGATTAGTCACTTCCAGGGGTTTATAACATTTGTTTCAAATTTTAATAGGTACGATCGCGTGTTTTGCTATGTCGTATTTATACCGGAAAACACTGTTCTGAAGCCATTTGTTTATATTATAACTAATTTAAATCGTTATAATGCGTGCGGTAAGCTATAGTTGGTTCATGACCTTATACATTTTGAAGCTGTTTCGTGATAACGTTGCAAAGTCTCTATTACTTCCTAGCAGAGGTGCTTAACATTTTCACATAATTTTGTAAAAAAGTCATAAAAATGTGACAAACTCCAGCAGTAATATAAAAACGCCCTACTTCCTACTAATTAAATAAACAAAAAACTCCGCCCGAATTTCATGTGATATATACTTGAGTTTCACGTCAAATCGCGTGTCCCATTAATATTATTTGACCAAGCTGGGCTACTAACATGTGATTTCCATTATTATAATTAGAAAGAAAAGTAGACTATCACTATACCTATCTTCAGAGAGAACACGTCACACCTTGTCTTCATGAAGCTAAGTGGCAAGGTCAACTTTATAATTATAGTGTGATAAGAAACCTGAATAAATAAACTAACTTTTGACAGCGGCTTCGCCCGCGTAGCGGTCGGAAATTAACCCATGGGATCGTACTACCGGAATATAAGGTGTAAGATGTGTTAATCCAGGTTATGAACTAGCTGTGAGCCAAATTTCATCCTAATCCGTTTTCCCATATTTATTTTATTTTAATATTTAATTTCCATCAACCAATTCGAATGTAATTTTTTCGTTTCCGTTCGTAATTTTTTGTTTTTGTAATTGGAAAAAAGTGGTTTATTATCTCACTACACAGTTTGTGCTCAGTAGGTTAGTTCTGATTACATAAAGATGTAAATTTCTACCAAACCAAAAAAGTATTTTTATGAATATTTTTTTTAAATATTTTTCCTTACTATTTAGCTAATCCAAATAAATTTAATTTGGTTATAAAGTAAAAATCATGCATTTAAGGTTTAAAGAAGGCTTACACTAATAAAACAATGATACTAATAAAGAAAGTTATATAAAAAAATGCTAATAATAAGCCTCCACTTAATTGAGTAACAAACATACGAGTTTCAAAACTATATTTTTTTTTTGGATTTGAATTGAGCATGAGAAGCCCAATAAAGCAACTTAGCCTATCACTGACACACTGCCTGACACTGCAAGACGTATGCATCTCACATACTTCACCACAACATCCTGTGCTTCGCCTTCCTCACCCAGTCTGTCCTCCACCTTTTTGAGGTCGTCGATCCATACATTTGTGTGAATTGTAATGCCAATATGAATGGTACGGATTGGTGAAACGTTACACGAATGAGCTAATAAATGCGCCATGTAAAGTGCAATGCAGCACAAAAAGCGAATTTGTTGAGTAATAAATTCGAATGAAACAACAATAAAATTAAATGAATCGTTCATCATTATGATTAATTATTCAATATCCCAAAAAAAAATACTGAAAGCCTTACAAAAGCCGGACAGGCCGGACACTTCCTAATTCGGCCGGACACGCAACCAAAAAGCCTGACTGTGCCCGGCTTTATTCGGACGCCTGCCAAAGCTGGACCCAGCAGCGGAAACATTGAAGGCTAAATATGTATCACTAATCGGAGACCTGAATGTGACATTCATTAAACCGGACGGGGCCCGCGAAATGGATTACGGCCATTTGCGGCCCAATCTGTCTCACAGAGGGTAGGTCTGTGTCCCAACAGTGGGAATATTATAGACTGATTATGCTTTTTCAAAGAGCAGTCTAGAGATACCGGATGTGACTTACGAGTAGTATTAGGTCGTGAGTTCAAACCCAAGCAGGCCCTTTACTCTGTGTCAATTATTTCATCACCACTGCTCTCAAAACGGTGAAGGGAAACATCGCAAGGAAACCGGAATGTATTAGAACCAAAAATTCGAAGACATGTGACATCTACCAACTCGCAGTGAGTTCGCGTGGTGGATTATGGCCCAATCCCTCTCACCGAGAGGAGGCCTGTGTCCTAGTGGGAACATTTATAGACTGATGATGCACGATACATGCTATTTCGCCTGAAACACAGATACAATTTTACAGCTTAAACTACTAAACAAAGCTGAGCATTTGAACAAAACAATGGTCAAAAGACACAAAAGAAAAGCATACCCATTGCCTCTGAAATAGAACCTTCTGAACTTTTTACATTTCCGCAACCAAATTATATTAAAGTCGTGATAAATTAAAACGGAAACAGAAGCAAATAGCAGCCGGTTTATATTTGTAAAAAGGTTTGAAAAACCTGCGCTTTTAACTACATAATGTATTTACACGGGGTTTCTAAGCTACGAGCGTTACTCGTTTCACAAAGCCATTATGGATCTTGTATACGAGTTTTTGGTGTACCTGGTGAAATGTAGAAACAATTTCATTTAAACTCGTAGCCATTTAATTTGTTCATTTGCGTACACGGTGTTTATTGTGCTTGCCTCAAGTTACGGTAAATTCACTTTCAAATGGACGTAAAAAATCGCGACGGGATTTTCTCACTCACTGGATCTTCATCATAAGAAGATATAAGTACATAGGTTATTCTACTTTTGAAATATCGGCATTATCCGGATGAAAAGACACTTTTCCAAATGGAATGAAATATGATTTTCACATTTCAGTTTGACTTGAAATTCATAGCAATTCAATGAAAATCAGTCCACTAATGATATCAACGTCCATTATCATCTTTTCCGATTATATCGGGGCAGCCTTCCCATGAAAAATGAATATGAAAACCCCTGGTCGTCGTCTAAAAATCTATAATACCTTTTTGCTATTCAAAAAAATAAATTTTGTTTTTCGTTATAATACCGACGAAATAGAGGTTCTCTTTCAGAATATCTAAATCCTATCATAATTATATAGGCTATAGGCATAATTTGCGACAGCGCACATTCACGTACAACAAAGGCGTACTTAATTCAATTTTTTACACGAGTAATCCTAAATAATTTAGCTCGCAGTCCTTTTATCGGGCAGCGCGGATATCACGCAGCGTTTTAGGGTTAAATAGTATTTCACGTGCGTATCCGAATCTGTGGGATCACGAACGTGACGTAAATAGCGCCCAATTGCCCGAAGATTAGCTTTTTAACTTTTACCTTGTAATAGGGACCACGTTATGGTTACAGCCCTGAAATTATTGCCTACATTACAGTTATGTAGTTCGGTCCGCAGATAGAAGGGCTTGTGGCTAAGTTACAACAGCCGCACGGGTCGATCGTTCAGGTTAAGCTACGCTTGCCGCGGTTGGTCCGTGGATGGGTGATCATCTTTACATACCAAGACCGTTCCGTGCCTCGGAAAGCACGTTGAGCTGTTGGTCCCGCTCTCATTCATGGATCTTGGACAGTCATTACGGGTCCTCAGAAGCCCGAATATCTACCAACCAGTCTCTTATCAAGAGGTTTCGCATTATCCAGTAACAGGGGTATTGAGATCCGATGCTCCAAGCAAAATACTGGTATTCATTTGCATCCGGTTAGACTAGGAGCCGACCTCAACACAGAAACAGGCTAGATAGATGATTATAACAGTTATGTCGTTTGTTAGAATGTATCGGTACTTATGTATTTATTACAACAAATGTTCAATTGTAGGTGTTTAGGTTTGTTGTTGTCAAGAGCTGATAAGAATAAAAACACTTATTCACCAACACTGTTATTTACTTATACTACACCTTTAGACACTTCAGTTCGCTATCTGTTAACTTAATTTATAGTTTTTAATATTATTTGTACGGAGCACAACTTATGTCCATGTATCCCGAATGGCCGTACCAGAGAGAGAGTTATCGTGAGAGAGGGATGGATGAATGTGACTGTAAATTAGTATGGCAATACTAAACAGTAGGTATAACATAACATCACACCTTGTTTCCCAGAAGGGCTGTGTGGAGTTGTTCCTATTCCTATAGCACGCCCACATTTCGTCAGTTACCAATTTTTAAGTCCCATGTAAAAGGAGGTGACCCTATTCTCATCAACCAGGCACAAATCCTATCTTCGGGCTGTAACTGAGAAATCTATACTAATCTATATTTATATATATATTTACATTATATATTTTATATATATCTATACTAATATTATAAAGCTGAAGAGTGTGTTTGATTGACTGCGCTAATCTCAGGAACTACTAGTTCGAATGGAAAAAATCTTTTTGTGGTGGGTAGTCTATTTATTGTGGAAGGCTATAGGCTATATAACATTACGCTAAGATTAAAAGGAGCGGAGCAGCAACGAAAAATGGTCGAAAACTGGCAAGCAATTCGATGCGACGGGAAGGGTCAGGGGATCAAAAATTTGACGCGGACGAAGTCGGGGGCAGAAGCTATTTACAGATATAAAAGCCCAATACCACTTTGCTTGACTTTCGAATCGAACTCTTAACTTCATGCGCAGCAGTAGCGCTTGCAACCAGTAAACCAACAAGGCAGTCTGGACATGCAATATCTAGATGGAATTTCATAACCCCTGCTTATAGCCGGAAGCTAACCAAAACCGATCGCCGCACGATAACGCGAACGCTGCGGCCTATTTTTTTTTGTGGGTGGTATATCATCAAATGACGTCTCCCGCTCTAAGGAGGAGCGGAAGGGCGTGTCAGACTTTTACTGACTAAAACCCACCCGTGTTCCTTCAGTTGTCCATATGCCAGGGCCACAGTAACTCTGTCGAACAGATCTCGCGATATTGGCAGGAATCGGTCCTAGCAGACCCCTTCAGTACTGCTGGCATCTCTTTGAGGCGCGCGTGGAACAAAATGCGCCGTCGACCCGAGCCTGGTCCTTACCGGGCGGCGAGCTACCCATTGCTCGCCGCCCGCAACCTCGCGCCTACGGTGGCCGGGACTCCGCAATCGACTCCCGACGCCCGGGGCTAGGGACGTGAGGGCGCAGAGACTGCCACTTCCTCAGGCGTCCCGCCTCCTCCTTCGCAAGCATTATTGCTTCGCAGAAGGAGGTGACGGCTTCCCATGCCCTCTCGCTCCGTACCATGGCTCGCACCAGGGCCGGACGCGAGAGGTCGCCGCCGCCGATCGCGTCCACGAGGAAACGGCGGTGCTCCGCCCAGGCAGGACGCACCTCCACCGTATGCTCCACTGTGTCCTCCAGACGATCCACGCAATGGAAACACCCGGGCATTAGGTGGAACGGCGTAATATACGGCATAATTGAAAGACAATTGTTTCTCTTTGTTCTCAAATTCATTACAGCGTTGCCGCCATACAAAGACATGTTTCAACATTTTTCGGCCGACAACTTTGTTTTTAATTTTATCCCAAATTGTCGAACAAAATTGGTGATACTTTTTTCTTGTAATTTTACACTTCACAAGTGACAAGAAAAGGGCAACAAATAAATATATAAGAACATTCCAATTATTTGGATGGATTAAGATCCATTTGACAAATAATTCGAATGTCTACGGAACGAGATCAAAAGATGTTACAAAAAATACATTAAAAAGTTAAGTAGAGAGAGGTTTAAATCTTCCACCCTAAAGAACTGAGATAAATAGTCCTATAACCCACAGGCAGGCAGTTTTACTTAGGTCTAATTTAATACTAATTTCTAATTTAATTTAAACCTTAATAGAGTTCCTAAAACCGTTTTCCTAAGACCCGTTTAAGACATACATAAACTCACGTCTATTTCCCATAGGGGTAGGCAGAAACTACGGAACGCCACCTACTACGATCTTTATATACTACTTTTGCCCCGTTTAAATTCATACATCTGGTCATACACACACAACGGTTGCAAGTACTACGCACCTGACTTTTCTGAAGAACATCACCAATAACGTCACAAAATCTCCTACGCCCTAGGAGGCTCCTAGGGCGTACCTAAGTCATGTTGACGTCAAACCAAAACGTCAAACTCTAAAGTATAAATATAGAACAAAGGTAAATAGCCATAAAACCCGCAGACTGTTCGACCTAGGATCTAAATTGAGACCAATTAAAGCTAATAGTTGAAGCAACCTCTAATTAAGTTAAATACTACTAAGTTAAGTGGCAGTAAGTGTTGGGTACTTTAAATGCTGCACAAAGTCAAAGACGACTCGCAAGGTTAAGTACTTTTTCGCACGCTTTGTTTAAGACATGGTGTTTAGTTTCGTAAGTGTTTTCAGCTGTTCACACAATCCACTGTCTGCGAAAATTCCTTGTATAAAATATAGACCTTTTTACTTTTTTTACACTAAGACTGCGTTTAGACAATTTGGTGAGCAGATAATGGAGTAAGTGTGATTAATTTAGCTGGACAGTAGAGTAATTTATGTTATTTTTACTGACAAATGTTCTTACTATTCCATTTAAAAATATCGGGATTTTGTACCGAACTTTTTTGTTGTTAGTGCTTATCTGTGGAAACTTGACCTTAAGTTTCATTTTGTCTAAGAATACTGTCTATGTAAGCTGTAAGCGCCGTGTGGTGCCGGACGTAAATAATAACACCATCCCATTTCTTCCCGTGGGTGTCGTAAGAGGCGACTAAGGGTCTTACTAGAGAATGGGCAGTAGCGTTCTCTATGCATTTTACCACCATACTGCGATCGCCAACTAGCCTGTCACGATTGGCGATTATGGCATCCCCTCCTCTCCAAACTATTTGGGGAGGCCTATGTCCATCCGTGGACGTCTTTCGGCTGAAATGATGATGAAGCTGTAAGTTTCTCGAATATAATAAAAAAATATGCCGTCTAAACGAATTACACGTGTCACTGATTTATTTGATTGGGTTCTCAGAAATTTGTATATCGCCAATACATTATATAGAGAAGTTTATTTTAAGTAGAGACTTAGACCGTACAGGTGGAAATTCATAGATGACTCAGCCCTGGAGTGTAAATGTGGTGCTGTCCCACAAATAATGCAGCACTTGATATCTTGTCCAGCGTGTCCTGTTGTTTGCACGCCACAGGAGTTGATGGACGCTACTGAAAGTGCTAAGCTCGTAGCCAAATTCTGGGCTAACTCTATTTAGATTGCTATCAACACACTGAGAAGAAGTAGAGACTTAGATATAGACTATGATACTTCGACCAAAAACTCTTTCCATCGTGTCCTTACCTACCAAAAGTGTTAAATCAAAACCTACTTAACCTTTTCCCAATAAACTCCAGCACGTGACCACTCCATATAACTCCGCAATTTTTCCACTAAAACCGTGAATCAGCCGTCAGTAAACCGTCAATCCGGGTCAAATTGCCGTGAGATGGACCGGAACGATTGGCGCGCACGGCCGATTCCGATGCGAATCAATCCAATCAGCCGAGTGGAAGGACCAGGAATGATTCGATGCTAATTCTAAGAGATTAAAAGGAATCATTTGATTATCTTCTCTTGGAGATTCAAGATTGGTTTTAAAATTGAAATTGGAATGGCCTAAATGGAAAAAGTTGGTTGTGATCTTTATTGATATTTTAATAAAATTTTGCCTTGAGTCTTTTCACATTTTTTTTTTTCATAGTCTGAGTTTTATAATATTCTCTATGGTTGACAATTTCGGGTGAAGCTCGCTTCCACCTTCGGCCTGATCTTCATTTACCACCAGATAAGATTCCCCGTTTCCGCCTTCCGCATTCAGTCTGTCCCAGCTACCTTTTAAAATTGTCGATCCATCTAGCTAGGGGGCATCCCACACTACGCTTGCCGATACGAGGTCTCCACTCCGAGGCTCGTCTTTTCCGCCGGCCATCGGTCCTTCGACAAAGTGGCACTGGGCTGGAAAGCCTAGCTCTTTTCCGGCAGATCATATTTCTTCTTATGACCATAAATAATTCTAAACGATGGAAATGTTCAACAATATACCAGTCACCCCTGCTGTTACATGATCAAAATATATTCCCTGTTCCTTAAGTATTTTATGGAGGTGATCACTATGGCCTGTTTCTAAAGTATCTATCTTATGAATGTGTAAACAAATCCAGTTCTGGTTAAATTCTTACGCAGTTCCCACTCAAGGCAACTATTCATTTCTAGTGAGAAGGTTTCAACTTTATTCTCACTACTTTTACTAACAAGTATTGTTTGAATAACATTAATAATTTTATTGTAATTAATTCATTTATTTCATTGACTTGTAACAGTGTAGTACAAACCTACTTACAAAAAAAATCAATTTATTCATGGACGTCTCCGATTTCAAATACCTATGAGGCACGTCTGTACAGACAGTAGCCCATCATCTTACGCCGCATGCTGCCAATTTAATGATCTTATGAATGCGTCAGTGATCGGAGTTCACGCTGCTGAATTTTGGGTCAAAGATGATTGAACTTTTGACATTGACACACTCAGAAGGAGAATTATAATTGTAAAACATAAACTAAAATTAACTTCAATTGTCAAATCAATAACGTATTGTATTAGATGATTTAAATTTAGAATCTCAGGTTCAAATATTCAAATAAAACTAAAACACATTCGTTTTGCAAGAGGCACTACAAATTGTAATCCACACGTTACTACATTTTCTAGTCCATTTCTTCATATTTCATCAATACTTTAGAACTGACTGTACAATCTAAATATTCCTGTTAACCTTTCCAACTAAGTTTAACAAAGACATGCTCGTCCTAGAGAAGGCTTCTCGTCAGTAGAGCAATTGATTAACAATGTTGAGTTAATTACAAACTATCACAAACATGAAACTGAGTCTGTCTATCATATGCCAGCAGTATATTCTTAGGTAGAGAACAGGCAATGCAACATGTAGAAATGGAATTAAATATCCTCTATTTTTTTTTAAAAGGTAATCCATCAAATTACGTCTCCCGTTCTTGGGCGGAGAGGGAGGGTGTGTCAGACTTTTACTGAGTAAAACCCACCCGTCTTCCTTCATTTGCCCATGTGCCAGGGTCACGGTGTCTCTTCCGAACAATCTCGCGACCCTGGCAGGTAATATCCTCTCTTTTATTAGTTACTAAAAAGAGGTTTGTATCTTAACTGCCTCATTCCTCTAGTGCTTGTACTAGTGGATTGATTTTCAGGTCAGGCAAAGTGTTATCTCGAATTTCTCAATAGCCCGGAGTCTGGATTTGAGCCGGGCAGATGACTCGGGTCGACGGCGCGTAGTGTTTTAGCGCGCCTCAAAGAGATGTCAGCAGAACTGAAGGGGTCTGCCAGGACCGATGCCTGCCTGAGTCGCGAGATTGTTCGAAAGAGACACCGCGACCCTGGCACATGGGCAACTGAAGGAACATGGGTGGGTTTTAGTCAGTACAAGTCTGACACTTCTCCCGCTCTTGGGAGGCCAAGAGCGGAAGAAGTAATTTGAAGATTTCCCATACAAAAAAAAGGGCAAAGCGTTATCTTAAATTTCTCAATAGCAGCCCGCAGTTTGGATTTGAGACGGACAGATGGGGGTGCTTGGACAGGAAACCTCCTCGTGTGCCCGGGGGTTGGAGTTCCCTTATGGATACGTCCGGGGGGAAGGCCAATCTCCGGGACGGTGCACCCTGGGGTGCGGGCAAATAATCCCCATTGGGTACTTTGTGCCTAAGGGGAGTTTTGCCCGTATGCGAATGTCCTGTCGGAGGAACGCTCCACCGTGTGTCCCTCTGATCTTAGCAGAGGCGCACAGCGGTGTAGTTAGAGCGGGCTCGGTGTGCACTAACCTGCCGCCGGGCAGGCAAGAAGGAATGTACCCCTTCTGCCACCGTTAGTCTCGTAGCCCCGAAGATCGTCACGGTCATGTCTCTGACTTTTGACGGGGGTCGAGGGTCTTGACTTAATCGCCCGGGCCGCGAGGTAGAAAACCTCTATAAAAAATCACCCCAAACCTCCAAGCGGCGGCGCACCGTGAGGGAGGTTGACAGCTTGACTAATGGGTAGCTGAATTAGTCACTAGTGCGAACCACTGATTTTTGAGACAATATAAAGTTTATTACTCGTGGGAACAAACATGGAATTTTTTTTAAAAACAAAAACAAATAAAACAAAAGAAGTGGAAGGGTGCGATGCGGGGTCGGAGTCCGACGCCGCGTCGAGCGCTAAGGGCTCGCGTGCGAACTCGGAGCGAGGAGTGGCGGGCGCTGCTGGAGGGAACAGAGAGTTCTCACAGAAGCGCCCTAAATCGGGGGCAGGGCAAGAGTCCTCCTCCGACGGCGGGCTGAGCTCGGCCCGCCGGAAAATATCACGGCGTGGTGGGCTCCATGAAAGGGGCGCCGGCCGAGGACTCCCCACCAAGGAGGCCGGTGAGCCGAGCCGAGCAGGCTCAGCCGAGTTGACCCAAGGAGGGGAGAGGCTCGCCACGGAGGGGCATCCCTCTGGAGGGACCAGCAGTAGGGCCCCCTCAGAGTCCTCCGGTGGCGAGTCGGACGCTGCCGACTGCTCGGAGGAAATGGACAGGTTCGCGGAGGTCGTGGCCACGGCCATCAGGGCGGCGACCCTAAAGAGGCTCCAGAGGTCGAAAGACAGGGCCATATCTGCTGCCACGAAAGCCATCGTGGCGGCAGCGAAGGCCTTTCGCTCTGGGCCTCCGGCGGTGGATGGGGTGGCAGAACTGCGGGCGGAGGTCGCCCGAGTGACTGCCGCCATGGAGCTCCTCCGAAAGGAGAATGAGGAGCTCCGAGCGGACCTGGCCGGTCTCCGAGGGGCCGCCCCCCAGGAGGCATCGCAGGGGGAAGCGCGGCAAGGGCAGGGCGGGCTCCTGCCTACCGAGAACCAGGTACTGACCCTGGTGCGGAAGGAGCTCGCTGTCTTCCAGAGCAGGTTCTCTGCGCTGGAGGCCGTGGTCCTGCGCCCCCCGCTGGCGGCAAGCCGGCCGGTTTTGGGCCGGCCTGGGGTGGCTTCGGGTCAGCCGAAGGCGGCCTCGGGCCAGCCGAAGGCAGCCTCGGCCCAGCCGAAGGCAGCCTCGGCCCAGCCGAAGGCAGCCTCGGGCCGGCCGAAGGCGGTGGCGTACGCCACCGCCGCGTCTGCCCCAGCCAAAGGGCCGGGGCAGACCAAAGGCCGGCCCAAGCAGGCACCTGCTAGGGCCCCCCCAGCGCAGGTGGTGAGAGGGCCGCCAATGCCGCCCCCGCCTTCTAAATCTCCCCCCGCCAACACCGAATGGCAAGTGGTTGGGGAGAAGAAGAAGGCAAGCAAGGCTGCAAGGGCGGCCAGAAATAAAAAGAGGCAGCAGCGGCGCAAAAAGAGCAGCGTCGCGGCTAGGCTCCGCGCCCCAAAGTCCGCAGCTGTAGTCATCACGCTACAGCCGGAAGCGGAAAAGAAGGGCGTGACCTATCGCGACCTGCTCTCCAAAGCCAAGGCGGCAGTGGACCTCCAGGAGATCGGCATCTCCAACGGTCTCCGGGTGAAGGTCACCTTGACTGGAGCCCGGATGCTGGAGGTCCCCGGTGCGGCCAGTGGCCCGGCTGCTGACGCTCTGGCCGATAGGCTGAGAGCGTCCTTAGACGCGGACGAGGCCCGAGTGTCCAGGCCCACCAAGTGCGCTGACATGCGCATCCTGGGTCTGGACGACTGCGTGACGGAGGCGGAAGTAGTAGCCGCCATTGTTAGGACGGGGGGGTGCTCTGCCGATCAAGTGAGGGCAGGCACCATCCGCCCTGACAGCACGGGGATGAGCACCATAACGGTCAGCTGCCCCGTGTCGGCGGCTCAAAAAATAACCGCGGAGGGCCGAAGGCTCCTGGTGGGCTGGGTGTCGGCGCAGGTAAAACTGCTGGAGCCCAGACCTCTGAGGTGCTTCCGATGCCAGACAGGGCACCACGTTTACGTGAAATGCACCTCAGAGGTGGACCGCAGCGGTCATTGCTTCCGTTGCGGTCAGCCCGGTCACAAGGCCGGCTCTTGCAATGCCACGCCGCACTGCTATGCATGTGCGGCGGCTGGCAAGCCGGCCGAACACCGGGCTGGGAGTAAGGCCTGCGCTTCATCCGCCAAGGCCAGGGGCAAGGGCAAGCCCTCCGCCACCGCCGTCACCGCCGTCGCCGCTGCTGCCTCGACCACCGTCGTTGCCGGCACCACCACGGCAGGGCCCTCACCCCTGTGAGGAGGACTCAGGAGGGGGCTGAAATGGAGTGCCAATAATAGGTACTCCATTGCGCCTCCTCCAAGCGAACATCAACCACTGCGCCTCCGCTCAGGATCTGTTACTCCAGAGCATGGCGCAGTGGTCGATTAACATCGCTGTGGTCGCTGAGCCGTACTTTGTCCCGCCCAGGGATGACTGGGTGGAGGACCTTAGCGGCTCAGTGACCCTCATTTCGTCGGCCGCCGCCGGAACCCCGACCCTCGAGGCCGTCAAGAGGGGACGGGGTTGCGTAGCAGCACGGTTCGGGGAGATTGTAGTTGTGGGAGTATACTTCTCCCCGAGCCGAACTCTCGCCGAGTTCCACAACTCCCTTGCGGAGTTGAGAGTCGTCGTCGTCGGGTTCCGTCCCCTTCCCGTGCTCGTGCTCGGGGACTTCAACGCCAAGAATTTGGCTTGGGGTTCCCGGTATACGGACACACGGGGCAGGATGGTGGAGGACTGGGCCCTGGAGACAGGCCTGGTCGTCCTAAATCGGGGTTCTGTACCTACGTGTGTACGGATGCGGGGCGACTCAGTGGTGGACATTTCGTTCGCCAGCCCCGCTCTGTCACCGCAGGTTATTGATTGGCGCGTCATGGAGGGGGTGGAGACGTATTCCGACCATCGGTACATCCGATTTGACGTCTCCGCCCAGACCTCGAGCGCGCCGATCCGGCAGACCCCGAGTGGTCCGCGGTGGGCGCTGAAGAAGCTGGACCGGGAGCTTCTCCTGGAAGCCTCGATCGTGCAGGCCTGGGTGTCACCACCGGACAGGCCTGCTGACACCAACGACGAGGCCGAGTGGTTCCGGGAGGCCATGTCCGAGATCTGTGACGTGGCTATGCCCCGAGTCCAGCCAGGACGGGCTTGGCGCCAGGTGTACTGGTGGTCGCCGCAGCTGACAGCGTTGCGCAAAGCGTGCGTTGCGGCACGACGCCGGTACACCAGGCACCGCAGGCTCCGTATCCGACCTCCGGATACGGAAGCCATTCAGGCGGAGAGCTATACGAGGGGTACAGAGCGGCGAAGACCGCCCTCCAAGAGGAGATCCTGCGGGCCAGAGGACTGGCCCGCAAGGAGTCGCTGGAGACTCTGAACAGGGACCCATGGGGACGGCCCTACAAGGCCGTCCGGGAGAAACTCCGCCCATGGGCTCCTCCGCTGACTCAGAGTCTCCGGCCCCAACTCGTGGAGGGCGTGGTGAGCGCTCTGTTCCCTTCGCGAGGGGAACATAGTCCCCCACCCATGGCTCCGCCTACTGCGGTGCCCGATGCGGACCACACCACTGACGACGACGACGGTATTCCAGAAGTGACCGAGGCAGAGATGAGGGTGGTGGTACGAAGGCTTAATGCCAAGAATACCGCCCCAGGACCCGACGGCTTGCCTGGCAAAGCATGGGTCCTGGCCTCAGAGGCTCTCGGGCCTCGACTCAGGGGGCTCCTTAGCGCATGCTTGGAGAGGGGCCAGTTCCCACTTCGTTGGAAGACGGGGAAACTGGTCCTCATTAAGAAGCCTGGGCGCCCAGCGGACTCTCCGTCCGCTTACCGGCCCATCGTGCTACTCGACGAGGTGGGCAAGCTCTTTGAAAGAGTGATTGCAGACCGCCTCGTCGGGTGGCTGGTGCGGGAGGGGCCGGACTTGTCGGACGGCCAGTACGGCTTCCGCAAGGGGCGCTCTACGGTGGACGCCATCATGCGCGTGCGAGCCCTCACGACGGGGGATGCAGTGGCCCGGGGTGGGGTCGTCTTGGCGGTGTCTCTAGACATCGCCAATGCCTTCAACACCCTGCCCTGGAGTTGCATTAGGGAGGCACTCCGGTACCACCGGATGCCGACCTACCTCTGTCGCGTGGTCGAGGCCTATCTGACGGATAGGGCCGTCATCTACCCCGGTCACGAAGGGGAATGGAACCGGCGAGAGATGTCGTGCGGTGTCCCACAGGGATCGGTCCTGGGGCCGCATCTGTGGGACATCGGTTACGACTGGGTGCTGCGCGCCGACCTCCCTAGCGGCGTCAGCGTAGTTTGCTACGCTGACGACACGCTGGTCCTTGCGCAGGGGAGGTCGTACGAGGCGGCGGCCGAAATTATGACACGCGGGGTTGCGACAATCGTCGATAGGATCCGGCAATTGGGACTCGAGGTGGCATTGCACAAGTCCGAGGCCATGGGTTTTCATGGTCCTCGGAACGCGCCACCCGCGGGTTCCCAACTTACGGTAGGAGGGGTTCACATCGGCGTCGAGTCGACGATGAAGTACCTGGGACTTGTCCTCGACAGCCGGTGGAACTTCGTTGAGCATTTCCGACGTTTGGCTCCCAGACTGGAGCGGGCTGGGGCTGCATTAAAGCGGCTCCTGCCCAATCTGGGGGGTCCAAACGCCTCCTGCCGGAGGCTCTACACGGGGATCGTGCGGTCCATGGCCCTCTACGGGGCACCGGTGTGGGCGCCCTCACTGAGGCTGCGCCCAGCGCGCCGGTTGTTTGCGGCCCAGAGGGTCATGGCCATCCGGTTAATTCGGGGATACCGCACGGTCTCTTGCGAGGCGGCGAGCCTCCTTGCCGGAGTGCCGCCATGGGATCTGGAGGCAAAGGTCCTCGCGCACATGTGGGAGTGGCGCGAGGAGGCGAAACGCCGGGGCGAAACTCCGCTGCCGCGACAAATCGCGGCACGGCGGACAGAGCTCCGGTGTGATCTCATGGCGACATGGCGGGTACGATTGTCGCAACCCAGTGCTGGGCACGCCACAATTGCGGCGGTAAGTCCCCTCTTTGAGGAGTGGATAGAGAGGCGTCACGGCGTCCTCACCTTCCGCCTGACGCAGGTTCTCACCGGGCATGGGTGCTTCGGTGGGTTCCTGTTCAGGATAAAGCGGGAGGATACGTCCGGGTGTTTCCATTGCGAGGATCGTCTGGAGGACACGGTGGAGCATACGGTGGAGGTGTGCCCTGCTTGGGCGGAGCACCGCCGTGTCCTCGTGGAGGCGATCGGCGGCGGCGACCTCTCGCGTCCGGCCCTGGTGCGAGCCATGGTACGGAGCGAGAGGGAATGGGAAGCCGTCACCTCCTTCTGCGAAGCAGTAATGCTCGCGAAGGAGGAGGCGGGGCGCGTGAGGGAGTGGCAGTCTCTGCGCCCTCACGTCCCTAGCCGCCGCAGGAGGAGACGCCCCGGGCGTCGGGAGTCAATAGCGGACTCCCGGCCACCGTAGGCGCGAGCTTGCGGGTGGCGAGCAATGGGTAGCTCGCCGCCCGGTAAGGACCAAGCTCGGGTCGACGGCGCGCAGTGTTCCACGCGCGCCTCAAAGAGATGTCAGCAGCAGTGTAGGGGTCTACTAGGACCGATGCCTGCCGGGGTCGCGTGATTGTTCGAAAGAGATACCGTGACCCTGGCACATGGGCAACTGATGGAACACGGGTGGGTTTTAGTCAGTAAAAGTCTGACACGCCCTCCCGCTCCGCCCAGAGCGGGAGAAGTCATTTGATGATTTCCCATCCTGAAAAAAAAAAAAAAAAAAAAAAAAAAAAAAAAAAAAAAAAGACGGACAGATGACAATGGGCTCGCCCCCTGTTAAATGGGGGTCACACCTCTGCCCAACCCTTAAAAAGGTATCTGACACTATCAGTAGGAATCAGTTTCTTTTGACAGCTCAACAACATCCATTGCGTTATTTACTTTGTTGAGCTGACAAATTTTTCGAACATATTAAGCAATGGATTAGAAATAATGTTCAAAATGATTCAGAGCCTGATTCATAGTGCGTTACACAATTAAAGTGCTGAGGAACCTACCTTTCAAAGGAGAATGAGGCTCATGCTCAATTAAATGTCACACTGATGGCGCATATGTTGGATTATTTAGTTCCCTACAAAATGTTTTTAAAGTTCATGAACGGACGTCGTTGGTTAATACTGGTCATCTATTAACTTCCAACTTATTTTTAATCTTATATTTGGAATTGTTACTTCATTTGTTTTTACATTGTTCTCACTTAACCCTAGAACCGTACCCTGGGGTACAAATCAAAAATTTGCGATAACTTTTTTTGTTAAACAACGGATCTTTTCATGCGGCCACGTATGCACACGGGGTGGGGCGTTACGTTGAAACGTCAGTCGGGTGGTAGTCCTGCTAATGTGTGGTCGTGGTCAGCTATGTGTGGGGTACTCCAGCACCCCTGGGTACTGTTACTTAAAGTCTAGTATGGGTACGGTTCTAGGGTTAAAGAAGCAACAAGAATATTGTCCCCAGAATTTTGTAACATCTTGATTTATAAGAGTGTCCTTGGAGTTTCTGGCTCATAAAGACCAACGTTTTGGAATGAGCATAGCATCACATGATCAACCTGTACTGTTCCCACAGTTGGAACACAAACTTTTTCTTGGTGAGAGGGAGTGGGCCGTAATCTACCACGCGGGCCCAGTGCAATTGGTAGATGTAAGATGTCTTCGAATTGTTCGTTCTAGGACCTGCTCAGTTTGAGCCGTTCCCTGGGGATGTTTTCATTCACCATTTTGAGAGTAGTGGTAATGAAATTATGTACACGAAGTAATGCGTCTGTGTGGGTTCGAACCCCATACTCGTAATTTGGTGCCGATACCACTGAGCCTCTGGTTTGGCAACTAACTTCAACTTTCTGACTTACTAACCGACTTCTTGACAATTCAAAAGTGACTGTAAATGATTTCATTGAAATAAATGCTTGCGAATTTGAGTTTGAACTTTCCACCCTGCTTTTCATATCTCTGTACCAATATCCATTTATATCAACAAACAAACCTTGCCGAATTAAATGCCTACATTCGTAGGAAGACCACATTCCACAGGTACATCGTATCGTAATAAATTACTAATGACCGCCCGCGGCACTGTTGGCGTAGAATTAGAAATTAAATATTTAGCCTTATCCCCCCTCTATTGGGATGAGCATACCACTCGACATTTCCCTGAGGAAATGAATTTCCGCAATGAAGGAATTTGTCACAAAGTTAGAATTAAAAGCCTAAGTAAAAAGTAATTGAAGGAACAAATCTGTGTTTAACAAGAATTTACTTAGATTCCTAAAGGTTTTATTTTAGAAATTTAGACAGATTTAGAGTCATCATCTTCATAATTTCAGCTGAAAGACAGCCACTGCTGGACTGGATGTAGGCCTCCCCCAGTTTGGAAAAGTTTGCCATAAACGCCACGCTTGCCAGCGGGTTGGGGATCGCAGTATGGTGGTAAAATGCATAGAGAACACTGCTGCCCATTCTCTGGTAAGTCCGTTAGTCACCTTTGACGGTATACACGAGAAGTAATCGGATGATGCTTTTCTGTACGTCCGGCACCACAAGGAACAATGAGATTTAGAGTTATGGAAGACAATTTTGTAATTCAGATATTTATTTTCTTAGCCACGCACAAATAAAATGTGTTAAATCATACAAAAACTTCCTGAAACGAGCAACTGCGGGAGCTACGCCGTAGCACCGCTCGTAGCAAAGCGTAGCCAGGACCGTAGCGAGCGTAGCCTTTTCTCTTCTTTGTGAACTATTCGATATACAAGTTTAGTTTAAAGTAAGCAGATTGTATTTCATTTAAAGTTTTTCTGAAAAGATGCTACATTTAATCATAGCTACGTGCCGTTTTATTACTAAAGGCAATAAATGGGCTACTTTGAATCACCTGTATTGGTTACATGCTATTGGGAGACGTTCCCTAAAGCTAGTTGTAAACAAGCTCAGCTCTAATTGACCTACTAAAAGAAAATCTTGAACACAAATGCAAGTGTACCTTTAATCATGGTCTAGAACAAATGTCAACGGAAATTGGTTCCAATATTACAAGAAATTTATTGAACCATACATACTTTTCTGCTTTCAGCGTATACCTATGTTGCGTACCGTTTATTATCTGTGCGCCTAATGGAATGCGCGTGTAACGAAGTGACATCTGACTTGTCATTTTTTGACGTTGACACTTGACAGCTCTCTTGATTTTGCCGCTAAAATGGGCCCGTCGCGTTTTGAGACGCCCGCGACGCTTTTGTTGAAATTAATCTTTTTGAATCGATCCGTTTGTGACAATTAGTCGTGATCCAATTGTATTAATTAACCGGTCGTTTTGTGGACAATCTGTCATGACCCGATGGTTGAGTGTGACGCTGTTGGGAGCGAGTGATTTGAAGACCGCATGCTGTGACCTCCTCCAGCCTAATTGGAAGCGGAATCTAACCTGAAGAATACTCGTAACGTCACGACACGATACACATACACTCACTTACATACAGAACTCCAGGTTGGCACCAGAGCAGTGTCCTTCAACCACCAGGTAAGTGCTTTTGTTGTATTGTAAGTGTTTGATTTGATTGTCTGCTCCGCGTACGGCGGACAGTACGCTAGCCACTCTTGTCTCTAGAGCCCCACGATTATAACTCTTCCACTGCGCACTTGAAATCGTATTGGGAGGCCTAGCCTGGCAGCGTACACCTATGTCCTTAACTTGGAACAGTGCGGTTATTTCTTAGGTACGAGGCAGATGGTAGAATATGTGTTAACGATAGTACGTGGAGTGCTCAATTATGGGAGCGAATAAATAAAGAACATGGACTATAATAATTTAGTCATAATGAATACACGTTGAAGGTAGACGCAGTGTCTTGGTCGTGGTAAGATTTGAAGTGCTCTTCGACCCGGGGATCTTGTCTATGCACGGCATGACCTTGATTCGTAGGAGGCACGCGGTGGCTGAGGGGGCGCGCCGGCGGTGGCATCAGGATCGGGCGTCAGCGGCAGCTGAGGGGTGCACGGGCGGCGCGGACGGCGCGTGCGCTCGCAGGTCGTCCCACTCCGAACGTCGTCTCACTTCAAATCATACCACGACCAAGACACTGCGTCTACCTTCAATGTGTATTCATTATAACTAAATTATTATAGTCCACGTTTTTTATTTATTCGCTCCCATAATTGAGCACTCGACGTACTATCGTCAACAATACGACTTAGTTAAGTAGGGGGGTATAACAGCCGCACAAGTCGGAGCTACGCTTACCGCGTTTGGTCCGTGGATGTGTCACTTCTACGTGCCTCGGAGAGCACGTCAAGCCGTTGGTCCCGGCTGTCGTTCATAATAAAATAAAAAAATAATAAAAATGTTTATTTGTACAGACAGTTCATAGAACAACTGTCAAAGGACAGTCGTTATGGGTAGCCAGAATCCCGAAAATCTGAAAATTAGCCTAACCAAGAAGTATCGTATTACCCAATAACTGGGTGAAGGTGAGAAAGGCAGTCGCTCCATGTAAAATAATAATATTCAGCAGCATCTGGTTATACTGGAAACCGACCCCAAAACACTTGAAAAAAGGCTAGACTGGTGATGATGACATATCTACCCACGAATACTATATGTATATATTACTTAATAGTGGTTCACTTAATTTTAATCAATAGTCGAGCCTTAGGCAGGAATCATTAAACGTTACGTAGCCTCGCACTAAGACTGAGTCTATCATCATCATCATCATCATTTCAGCCGTAAGACGTCCACTGCTGGACATAGACTCAGTCTACTAGGTCTGAGTCTATCGCTGTCATGTAACTATCAAACTGCAAGTGTAAGATAGAGACGGGAACATGTCTTTTTTTTTTTTTTTCGGGATGGGAAATCATCAAATGACTTCTCCCGCTCTGGGCGGAGCGGGAGAGCGTGTCAGACTTTTACTGACTAAAACCCACCCGTGTTCCATCAGTTGCCCATGTGCCAGGGCCACGGTATCTCTTTCGAACAATCACGCGACCCCGGCAACAATCACGCGACCCCGGCAAACGGGAACATGTCTTAGTCAAAGCACAACCTAAGTAACGTCAATAGATCTCGGCCCTAATGCATAGATAACTACTGAATACCTAGACGGTATGTTAGAGGCAACTAATAAAGCAGAATGCATCGGAATTCAGACTTCTCAACCGAGAATGCTGTATTCAGGTGTGAATTTTCATCCGAATCTGTCGAGCCGTTTTGACGTGAAAGCGTTACAAACAAATATTCAAAAATCAAACCTTTTTTTCTTCACCCACACACATCGTTGGCCTAGCCTTTTCCTAGCTGTGTTTGGGGCCGCTTTCAGTGTAACC
This sequence comes from Aporophyla lueneburgensis, assembly GCA_932294355.1. NCBI lineage: Eukaryota > Metazoa > Arthropoda > Insecta > Lepidoptera > Noctuidae > Aporophyla > Aporophyla lueneburgensis. The sequence continues at coordinate 7,889,272 of OW028748.1, read as the reverse complement.
GGCTACTACTGAAAACCAGTTTTTTACATGTAGCAACTGCCTATTTGACCTCCGCAACACACTTATTGGGTAGTACGATACCCCTTGATAAAACTGATTGTCAGACTTTCAGCCGTCAGACGACCCATAACAACTTTTAAAGATCCACAAATGACAACCAGGACCAACGGCTTAACAAACAAACATGAAAAATAAAAAACAAATCTTTTCCCGTTATAATATTACTTTAGAAATGAATGGCTTGAATAACTTTGAGTAAATTTAATAGTCTCTCATTTTGAGCCTCTAATCCTCGATTAATCACAGGTGCACAGTTGTATTTGACAAAGCCGTTGGCTCGAGAGCAGTGGGTCGTGCTGCGCCGCAGCACACTCAACCCAAATTAATTGCTAGTCTGTGATCCGCCTTACATGTACGTCACCGCCATAGTGCTGTACTTGTAGGACTTAATAATATCCCGGGAAAAATACTTTATGAAATGCATTCTTAGGATTTTATTTTATACTTATTTTTCTTTCTATGATGTTTGCTGCGAGGGAAATATTCAAGGAATTGCCAATATCAATTCTGAAGGACTGGGTTTTCTAACAAAATTATTTTCATAATATTTTGTACCCGTTTTGCTGTAAAAATAGCATGGCTTTATTTCCTTTATATATAAAATCATACATACGTTCTTTTTAAATCGACTGTTTGCTAGGAGTTATTCAACTATGTAAGTAGTCGATGAAATGTATTGGTATTTGAATTTAGAGTTACATGTGGATAGGTGCTATTAAATAGTGCTATTTGGCTCCAAGATATCTTCAGACCTCTCGATGGCTGGTCCTTTAAGCCCACGTTTCAAATGACCCCAATTTATTTAAATCTCAAAGGATTGCGGGATTGGGGATTACTTCAATCAATTATAGTTTTTGAGCGGATTCTATTACTCAATCATGCAATAAACAGTGGAATATATTTGGGTGGGACTACGTCGTTAGTCTAGTGGTCACAAGCGCTACTGCTGATCATGAGGTTCTGGGTTTGATTCCCAGGTCGGACAAAATTTAATTGAGAATTTCCATACGGAATTTTTCAGTAGCAGTACGGAGTCTGGCTTTGTGTCCGATTCATGGTAATAGGGTCGCCCCCCATCACACGGGACTTACACATAACAAGCAAAATGTGGGCGTGGATACACCTTTGCGTAACGATACGAGTAAACAAGGCCTGATGATATGCATATGTGTTTATTTGGGTGTCAGGCATACAAATGATCTGGGTATATGAAGAAATTCTTTTAGAAAGAGCAACAGCTTAAAATACACATTATAATACTTTCTCTAAAGTAGCACACATATCACACTCAACCCATTTATTTCAATTAAACCAATTACAGGCACTTTTAAACTGTCAGTCAGAAAGAATAAGCTATTGACCATTCTAAAGCATAGTCGGTTCCTATCTGAAAAGAACGGGCAAAAAATCCACAGACACTCCTTATCAAACACTCTATTCCCGCACCGCGAATCCCGTGTATTCCCAACACTATCTCTAGAGATGATATCGGCTCCCATACGTAAACATAATTAAACACTTGATGGACAAGATACATCACACAAGTAACAGCGATATCATATGGATAGATCGGGACATGTCCAGAATTAATTCATGTATGTTTGTTTGTTTGAGTGTATGTTAAGGTAACGAGTATATATATATTATATATATTATATTATATTCTTTATTTTTCGGACAACAATGATCCATCGGGTTAGTAAACAACATTACAACTTAATACTAGTGTTAGTAGGTAAAACAAAATTCAAAACAACATAGAAAAAAACAGTATTGTGAAAAGGACATCCCCAAATTAATGTTCGGTGATTATCCTTCTCACAAAACTTTTAATAATCGGTGAGTCAATACTCTCCGCCGCCGTCTCATCTATTCATACGCGAAATATTTTAAGAAGTACACCTGTAGGTGGTTAAGAAGCTATAGCAACGAAAAAAACAAAATTTCTAAGCGTTTTTTTTTTTAATTTAATATTTATAAATTTTTTGACGCACATAAAAAATACTGGCTCCTTCTTATTTTTTACGGCCCGAGACACCGCGGCCATGCTCGTGCCATCCGGTCGTCGCCCTCGCAGCGTCAGGCGGGCCATTCATAGAATTTGGAGTAAAGGTTTTATGCATAACGTCTCAAGTAGATTTAACATTATAATAATTACGAAAATTCAAAAACGCTTAGATGAAAATTTTCTTTTTGCTTCTTTAGCTTCTTTACCACCTACAGGTGTACCCCTTAAAATATTTCGTGTATGAATAGATACACCTTATATACAGCATGTATTAGAGAGGTGTGGCCAAAATTAACGGTGTTGTCAATAAAAAAAAAATTGTCTGTTCGTTATGTCAAAATAACAGCTTTTAGTAAATGCATAAACACGGTTTTGTGTGGTGACGGATTTAAAGAATATTACCATCCCATTTCTTCCTGTGGGTGTCTTAAGAGGCGACTAAGGGACTTACTAGAGAATGGGCAGCAGCATTCTCTATGCATTTTACCAGCATAGGTACTGCGATCGCCAACCCTGCCAAGCGTGGCGATTATACTATTAAAATACGTTTTTGTAAATTTTGTCTGTGTTTATGTTCCGGTTAATCACAGAAACGGCTGCACTGATTTTGACGGGACTTACTTCACTACGGATTATATAAGGAGGAGTAACACAGGCTACTATTTGACCCGCTAGCACGTTCCCGTAGGATTATTTTGTAACATTCACGCAGGCGAAGCCGCGGGCAGTAGCTTGTTGTAGGATAAGATTAACAAAAAAACTCGAAAATATACCAATAGATTACGCCCATATTCTCCGAAAGGGCAGGGGCATTTATTTAAGGGTATTTCTACGTTTAGAGGTACTATCGACGGCTACATGAAAAAATCATACATAATTTGAAAATTTGCGGAAAATATCAATCATATTTAATAATAAATAAAGTATACTTTTTTACCAATGAATTACAATATCTAAATTAGCTTAGTTTAGTCATAATTTCATGTTTACCTAGAAAAAGGATCTAGCCTGGCCTGTCCATTTACTATTCTGTAACAAACTCTTCAAAATTTAACACATTACTAATTCATTAAACATCTAAGCGTTATTTATTACATAAAACAGTATAAATAACAATGATGAATATTAAAAAAACTGTCGAATTACTTTAATTTTCTATTGAAAAAGAAATATCAGTGTTTGTCCTTAGTATATCAAGTCTCCTCCCCTGCCTATTTTTCGTCCATTGTAAATGCTGCAAAAATACGTTGACGCTACAAATTTCAATAGGCAGAGCATTTGTTTTGAAGTGAAGTTAAGCAATAAAATTCGCGAGCACCATTCACGTGCTCTCATTGGCGGATAATTCAACCACGCCACTCGGCTCACTCGGACGTATCAGTGATTGCAGTATCTCCACTGGTAAGTTTAATTTACTTGTTATTTACATTTAAAGTTTGTTTGTAATATTTATTTTCTTTAATCTAAGCTTAGTTTACCGTGTTAGTGTGTGTTTTTTCGTTACAACATATTTTATCCTGATTAATCTTAGTTTTTTTCATGAAAACGTCTCTTCCCTGCCGTGTTTCCCCTGCTTCATGGGATGCCAGGGCAGAAACCTTACGTCCAGGGTAGATAAGGAAGTGAGATATTACTATTTTCTTAGTATTCATATATTTTTCTTAGTATATGAATTTAGTTTTACGTTAGTTTTATACTATTTAGCAATTATTTAATTTTATTTTCGAAATGTTTGAATAAGCTTTTTCAATGTTTTTAGATCATACCTCCTCGAAAAAAGTAACTCTTGAATAACGTCTTCAAAAAAAGCATCTGGCAGAACGATTGCGGTACCAACGTATAAAAATGATCCCGTAAAGTATTCTCAACAGAAGGAGAAGGAAAAGAAGAAATATGAAGGAAAAAAAAGAAAAGGGAACTATTAAGACCGTAAACCAAATGACACCCAGAGAAAAACGAAAAGCTAGAAAGATGTGGAGAGAAAAGGTAAAACAGCGGAGACGACGTTTAGCTCTAAAAAATATTAGAAATGCTCCTGCTACCCCACCTACTTCGGACAGCGAAGTTCCTCCTAATAAAAATATTAATCAACGAGCGCAAGCTGGACATTATAAAAAACAGGCAGCTCAAATCGCTAAGCTTAAATCAACAATACAATGTTATGAAAAAAGACTTCAAAGTATCAAAGGACAAAATAATATGGAGATACAGAAAAGTCCAGGCACAAAGGTAAACGCGTAACTTAATTCACCAAAATCGAGAGATCAAAAATATTCAAGAAAAAAATATTGTGTGCAGAAGTTCTTAGCACTTTGGCTTTTCCTACCATGAATACAAAATCGCGCCTGAATGTTGATAATGTATATGGGCCTGAAAGTGAATTTGACGAAGAACCACTAATAAAATATAGAATGTCAAGCAGCTTAGAGTATCTTCGTCTTGTTCTCAGCCAGTTTCCGAGTAGGCATACCAGTTTGTGAACGAACAACGCTCAACATCTGGGTTAAAAAACACATTTAATAATGGCGATTTTGTCTTGGTTTTGCATAAAGAAACAGAATATCGTTACTTAGCTATGTGCAGTGTGCACAGGGGTTGAAGAAGGTGATGAAGTCCAAGTTATTTTCTGCAAAGTCACTAAGAATACTGGAAAAAGCTTCAGAATCGATGACAAAGATATATGTTTCGTCGAATGGGACCAGATTAATGAAAACTTACCAGCCCCAAAAAAAATGGAAGGGCAGAGGATTTTTTATGCTTTTGACAAAAGTATTTACGTCTTTGAACAGGCGTGATCTCAATTGTTATTTTTTTTAATGTTTATTTTTGTAGAAAATTTAAGTTCTTGTTTAAGTTTAATCTTTTTTAACCGACTTCAAAAAAAGGAGGAGGTTTCTCAATTCGACCGTATATATATATTTTTTTTTTATGTGTTTTCACCGATAACTTCGTCGTTTATGGACCGATTTTGATGATTCTTTTTTTGTTGGAAAGTAAATATCCCAAGGGTGGTCCCATACGATTGTCGCAACCCAGTGCTGGGCACGCCACAATTGCGGCGGTAAGTCCCCTCTTTGAGGAGTGGATAGAGAGGCGTCACGGCGTCCTCACCTTCCGCCTGACGCAGGTTCTCACCGGGCATGGGTGCTTCGGTGGGTTCCTGTTCAGGATAAAGCGGGAGGATACGCCCGGGTGTTTCCATTGCGAGGATCGTCTGGAGGACACGGTGGAGCATACGGTGGAGGTGTGCCCTGCTTGGGCGGAGCACCGCCGTGTCCTCGTGGAGGCGATCGGCGGCGGCGACCTCTCGCGTCCGGCCCTGGTGCGAGCCATGGTACGGAGCGAGAGGGAATGGGAAGCCGTCACCTCCTTCTGCGAAGCAGTAATGCTCGCGAAGGAGGAGGCGGGGCGCGTGAGGGAGTGGCAGTCTCTGCGCCCTCACGTCCCTAGCCGCCGCAGGAGGAGACGCCCCGGGCGTCGGGAGTCAATAGCGGACTCCCGGCCACCGTAGGCGCGAGCTTGCGGGTGGCGAGCAATGGGTAGCTCGCCGCCCGGTAAGGACCAAGCTCGGGTCGACGGCGCGCAGTGTTCCACGCGCGCCTCAAAGAGATGTCAGCAGCAGTGTAGGGGTCTACTAGGACCGATGCCTGCCGGGGTCGCGTGATTGTTCGAAAGAGATACCGTGACCCTGGCACATGGGCAACTGATGGAACACGGGTGGGTTTTAGTCAGTAAAAGTCTGACACGCCCCCCTGCTCCGCCCAGAGCGGGAGAAGTCATTTGATGATTTCCCATCTTGAAAAAAAAAAAAAAAAAAAAAAAAAGGGTGGTCCCATGATAAGGAAACCAGGATCTGATTATGGCATCCCTGAGAAATCGAAGGGAACCTTCGAAAATCGTAGTGGCGACTAGTGCGTTTTTTATTTCTTTCATTAATTATCTTAAAGCACTACTATTTAATGAAGGTCTAAAGTTGCTCTGATGATGAAACCGAAAGACAGTCAAGGGAACTCTTCAACGACTTACAGCAATTACCCGGTGTTTGGACTTAATTCATTTCTATTGATGAGAACTTTGCACCCATATGAGCTATAAGTGCCATTACAGGTTTGATGATGGAGACCATAGACAGTTGAGGGAATTCCTCAACGATTTACAGCAGTTCCCTATTGTTGGGGTGACTTTATACGGTTCAAAGTGCCAATTTTATCACTACTAAATAATTAAGGTCCGGAGTTGATCTGATGATGGAGCCGAAAGACAATCGAAGGAACTCCTCAACGATTTACAGCAATTACCTGGTGTTTGAACTTAATTCATTTCTATTGATGAGAAAGCTCGCATAAGGCTTATAAGTACCATAACAGGTCTGATGATGGAGACCATAGACAGACAGTCAAGGGAATTCCTCAACGATTTACAGCAGTAGTAAAGTATTAAATTTCACTTGGCGATTAGTGGTATAGGAATTAGTGCGGGTAGATACCATAACTAAAAAGTAAAAAATAAAAACTTTTTTACAAAAAAAAACCGACTTCCTCAAAAACACTAAAAAGTGAAAAATAACTTTAATTTCGGAAGTCGGTGGCAAAAAACTCAAATACAGATCCTAAGACACTGACTTCCGAAATTAAAGTTATTTTTCACTTTCTAGTGTTTTTGAGGAAGTCGTTTTTTTTTTTGTAAAAAAGTTTTTATCACAGCGTTATTGTCATATTTTCCCTTAAAAATTGTATTAAAGAAAATATTCAAGTAAGTTTATTTTACTTTAGAAAAAGATGTTACTTTGTGAGTTTTGTAAGCAGATATTAAGAATGTTTGTTTTCTAAGTTTAATTCCTAATTCAAGTTACTTAAAAAAACACTGTATTCAAATTCAAGTATGAATTTCTATGTATAAACTATCACAAATTAGTGAATAATTAAAGTTGATTCTTACGAAATTGAGGTTTTTTCTCAATTTATCTTTCCCCTGTAAAGTAAGGTATCCTGCCCTGGCCTTCGTGTCTCTACCCTGTACAGATTATCTTCTCTGGTCCCTTAAAATACTCGTAAAAGTAGATTAATTGACTGGCCATTCATCTACAGCATACAAAGTACCTGACTACATAGTATAATGTTTGAAAAGAAAGAAATTTTTAAATATTTTTTCATCCCACCATCTCGGAAAGAGTATTTTTAATCTTCAATATCTGAGTGGAAAAGCCGTTTTTATTCTCTAGAGGATAAAGTAAATTGAATTTAGAACATCGTGTGCACTATCACAAACTTAGTGATCAAAATTGAGCACGCGGTTTAAAAGCAACTTTGCACTCTTGTATAACAAATAACTATTATAGTGCCGCCCTGCCATTAGGCAGATGACCTCTTAACGTAGAATGACCCTTAAATATGTGCTACAAATCACCAGTCAAGTTCAAGTGCAAAGGTAAAAAAAGAGAAAATAATGTACAATTTCTTCAAAAGACGTTGTTAGAAAAAATCCAAGTGGATACTGACTTATTTATGTATGCTAGAAATAACGATGGCAAATTCCCAAGAATATTGTCCTAGCGAAAACTTTGCTTTTAAGTTATCGAGAAAATTATTTTCGGAAGAGAATTTATAAGAATTTCAAAAGTTTCACGTATAAAATCTACTCCACAACTTAAATCCTCAGTGAATTCTCCCGAGTTCACAATAGATTCTCATAAATTCGCTTCATACGGCATTAATATTAAATTGAGTATTTCTGTACTAAAACTTACTTAATGATTTGCAAATAATCAGCTGTAATACAGTGTATTAACAATATATTCGAAAAAAGGTATTTCTATTCTATTTCTCTCCAATTACGAACAAAAAGTAGCAAACACGAATCTCTTTCAATCTTTGAAATAGACTTTGATTTTGTAATATAAATACGTTTTTACGTCGATAACTGGTAGATTTTGGCAGTAACATTTATTGCCGTACGCGATATATGCTCTTGGATGTAGACTTTCCACCTCCAGCCCATCATATTACTACCACATTAATTGCCTCCTGTCCATGGTCCAAAAAAGGCCTCGCATTCCAGGAGTGATGCTGACACCACTATTCTGATGTCAACTATTGCAAAAAATACACGAAACTATAGAAACAAAACAATAGAAACTTTTCTGTCAAAATTCTGTTAAAAATTAAAGAACTAAAATTGTCGTTTCGTTTTTCTTATCAAACAAAATATACCAACGTAAGTTAATTAAAATTTCACTATTTTATCGGATTCGCAAACTCATTTTTTACTGTTCTGGTAACACAGCGCTGATGACGTAGGCTTGTGTCAAATCACGTGACTAATGTATCTCAGAACGCTATATACGTAAGTGTGCATTGCTCCTGTCAACCAAAATTAACTTCTATTTGTAAATTTTCCATGTTCCTAATATATTCTCGGAATGATTCGATTATATTTACCGTCGAAAAGAATGTTGCAGAAGACGTGAGAAAATATTCTCTCGATTAGTTAGAAATTCTTTCTTTGTCGACCTAAAATTTAGTTTACTCCATCAACAGATCCTTAATTAGGGTCCTTTGAATTTACAGCTGAAAACGTCTGTGAAGGATGTTATATGATTAGCTCGATTTTGATGCCAAGGTTGGGTATGTAAATAGCTTTTTACACATGATTTATTATTCTTGGCTTTTCCCAAGTTAATAAGTATTTACTCAGAGAACCAACATGAGACAGAATTTTCTAGAAATTAAATTAATTCAAGAATCTCTACATAGCAAACAAAGTTATATGAAACAAAGTTGCTTCCCGCGTCTGTAAGTTTAGATGTTTTAAACTACTCAACGGATTTTAATGCGGTTTTCATCAATAGACAGAGTGAATCGAAAGGAAGGTCTATAAAGTGAATCCGCTGGAAAAAGCTGGTTAGCAATAAATGTATTTTTCCATTCTAATACCTTTATCGTGTATGCGGAAGGAGAGGACAGGGTGTTTGGCGTAGCTTGAAAGAGGCCTATGTCCAGCAGTGGACTACGATTTTTTTTTTTGTCTTTATTTAGGCAACCAAGAGCGATACCTACATATAGATATGTATGTGTTACAGAGAATGTGTATGCATAGCATTTTCACTCAACCAACTTTTTATAAATCACTTCAAAAATCTCTTATCCACCATTGCTCAGTGTACAGTCAGCGCCAATAATATCGGGACGAACACACTGTTCAAAATGATCTAAACATCTATTCAAATTAAATGTTTTAGAATGAAGACAGTACACGACAACTGTCATTCTGACAAGAACTTTATTAAATTGAAATAAGGTTTAATTTTCATAGTTGTTGAGATCATTTTCAACATTCTGTTCGTCCCGATATTTTTGACGTTGACTCTACCAATCGAAATGGCTCTTCAAACCCAACCTCTAGAAAAGACAAAACCGGTATTCGTTTGAAACCATCAAAGTGAAACTGTAGTGTCTCATCGAGGCTGCAAAAAATCCAAAAAAAAACAGAGCTTAGTTAAATAAGCTGTAAGTTGTACGTACTTCGAATATTTTAGCTAAACGCGAGCGCCAAGAAGAATTTTGAGCAAATCCAGACGGCGGGAATACGGTTTGAAAGTTTGAATAAAGAATAGGGGTACCAGCTGGTTGGCTTTTTGTTGAGTTTTTTTTAAATGTTTATGTTTGGAAGGAATTCTATCAGACATCTGTGGTTAATGAAGCAAGAAAACCTTGCGACAAATAGCACACTGTGATCTTACAAATATAGAGAAATCAGTACTTCATCGTCTTTCTAGGTTTCCTTCTTCCATTCTCCCTTATCAACCGTCACGCTAATTATTCACGATTTTCTCTTTCATATCATTCCTCATACAATTCATGTATCTTTTCCTTCTCCCTCTTTATCCTTAACCTTCATCAATATTAAAAGATTAATCACTCCTTAAATGACGATCAAGACACTTTTTTTTTAAATTGTTAATTCGTCAAATGACTTCTCCCGCTCTGGGTGAAGCGGAAGGGCGTGTCAGACTTTTACTTAGTGACTAAAACCCACCCGTGTTCCATCAGTTGCCTATGCCAGGGTTACGGTTACTCTTTCGAACAAATCCGCGACCCTAGCGGGAACCAAGACACCCTTTTTTTTTTCTTTTTTTTCAGGATTGGAAATCATCAAATGACTTCTCCCGCTCTGGGCGGAGCGGGAGGGCGTGTCAGACTTTTACTGACTAAAACCCACCCGTGTTCCATCAGTTGCCCATCTCTTTGAGGCGCGCGTGGAACACTACGCGCCGTCGACCCGAGCTTGGTCCTTACCGGGCGGCGAGCTACCCATTGCTCGCCGCCCGCAAGCTCGCGTCTACGGTGGCCGGGAGTCCGCAATCGACTCCCGACGCCCGGGGCGTCTCCTCCTGCGGCGGCTAGGGACGTGAAGGCGCAGAGACTGCCACTCCTTCACACGCCCCGCCTCCTCCTTCGCGACCATTACTGCTTCGCAGAAGGAGGTGACGGCTTCCCATTCCCTCTCGCTCCGTACCATGGCTCGCACCAGGGCCGGACGCGAGAGGTCGCCGCCGCCGATCGCCTCCACGAGGACACGGCGGAGCTCCGCCCAGGTAGGGCACACCTCCACCGTAACCAAGACACCCTAACAGCGTAATACACTTTCAATCACAATCTGAATCATTTTGCTATTACATTGCTTCCTAAGTTCGAAAAATGTGTCCGCTCAACAACGTCAATAACGCAATGAATGTTTTTGCAATATCAAAATTATCAATAGCTTTTGCTAATGATAATTTATAGATAGTAGTCCCATTTCTCCCCATGGGTATCGTAAGAGATGACTAAGAGATTTACTAGGGAATGCGCAGCAGCATTCTCTATGCAATTTACTACCATACTGCGATCGCCAACCTCTTTGCCAAGCATGGCGATTATGGCAAACTCCCCACCCCATTTTGGGAGAGGCTTATGTCCAGCAGTGGACGGAGTTCGGTTGAAATTATGATGATGATGACCTACTTAAGTTACAAAAAAAAAAAACAAAAGGGCTAAGAATATTGTAATGTATATTCGTTATGTGCATGCCAAATGATATCATTCCTTTATACAAAGAATAGCCTGATAATAAAATTATTATACTGTTGAACCTTTTCCATTTCGCAAAGAGGAAATGAAAACATCGTAATATCCATTTACAATTTCACTTATTTACTTTAATGTCCGCGCGGAACGTGCATATCCAATATTAAAATGTGAATTCGGGATATTTGCGGTCCACTTTCATATTAATGGATTTTTGTTCAACGGTTCAGATTTTTGGGAATTGTTCAATGATGATGATGTGATGAAATTTAAAGATCTATAAGGATCTGTATTTAATGTTCTCAGCATTGAGAAAATGGCAATACCCGTTTCGGTTTGGGTAAATCGACAATTTAGACCAGCTTGGCGAATAGCCTTCAAGGCAATTGGCTCCCACGAAGAAATAAAAATATAAGATTTTGGGCCGCTTCAGACTGTTTGAATGAGTATTATTTTGAAGATCAGTTTTATTACCAGCAAGTTTAACGCACTGTTTCAGAAAAAATACAGCTTTTTTCATGAAAAAACTTCTGCCCCAGAAAAATCGTTTTCACACTTTATAAAGTTGACCAAGGAGTTTAAAACACAGTCCGCTAGAAAATTTAAACCTCCATCGTCCAAAGCGGAAGGTTCCAATATCGCAAAAAAAAACAAATTTCGAATATAGAACGAACGAACGAACGAGTTCTGATAACTTTTTAATACTTGCATCGACTAGTGATGTGGTCTGGTCTGCAACTTCATATTCCGAGTTTTTATTCTACAAAAAATACTTTAATACTTCACTAGAACTCGACCGCAAACTGGAAAGAAAATTGAAGTTTCTTTAGAAGAATACTTTTTGAATATACATTTTGTAGGTTATCTTTTGAATTTATACAAATAAATGAAATTGAAGTGTCTGTTTATAAAAAATGCATGTGAAAGTATATACGGTACTTGTTGGTTCGTATCGTAATCGTTTTATTTTTTGTCTGTTTGTCTGTCTGTTTGTTCCGGCTAATCTCCCAAACGGCTGGACCGATTTTGACTTTTTGTCTGTAGCACGTCCCCGTGTGATAAATTTCGAACCTCACTCGGGCAAAGCCGCAGGCACAGCTTGTTTTAAAATAAAAGCCGTCATTCACTTACGAATTTACTTATGTGACGCAAGAATAATCATCTATATCAACGTTATTGTAATGTCAGTGATATATGTGATTCAGGGACAGATTTATTTATTTGCGAACTTAAACGGATTACCCATCACCGTACAGAGTTCCGACCGATGCCAGAGTTTTATGTTAAAAGTAGAAATATCTTAAAATACTTTGAATCGGTTGAAAACTGCACTACAGCAATCTGCTAAGTAATCTCTTCATCGAAACGTTTTCTTTTGAATCTCATTTCTTATTCCAGCTGCCTTGGTTAAGAATTTATTTATTGTACTCAACTACAAGTGTCTGACACTTTGCAAAATGGCATTTTATTTTGCAATGCTCAAGCACGCCGCAGCGTTGCGACGCAATTCTGGTAGCACATCTGCATGAAGTTTTCATAGAAATAGTTCTACTAGTATTGCGTCACGTCTGTTCTGCCTTAATCGTCGTCGACAAAGCAGAGTTAAATGGCGTGTGGTATGTTCGAAATTCAATTTTAAAATTTAAATTTATCAAAAGTGATACTTCGGTATTCAATTATCGTTTAGTGAATTAAAATGATCGAATGAAAATTGGGAATATTATAGTAAACAGAGATGAGAAAATATGTATTTAAATCATTGTATTGTTGACAACAGACAATTTGTACGTATTAAACTTAGAACGTGTCTACTGACATAAGTTTAACAGTTTATCAAATCAAATCATTTTTTTTTTTTAAATATGGGTAATTAATACATAGGTGTTGTTTTTTACATAGTAAAGTCCTCCATATTTTACCGTCACAAGGCCAAGCAAATAATATTCAATTGTGAAATTATACTCAAATTAAAAATACAATACGAGTTCAGATAAATCGAAAATATCGAATCTGATATTTAATTTATCGAGGGTATTCTTTAATCAGGTCTATAAAGAACAAAATATTACTAGAAGACCAGGCTTGGTTCTTATTATTATATGCACCATATATTTAAAAAAAAACCTTTTAGAAATACCGTTCTCAAAAAAGGTTCAAAAATTTTCTTCATATTATTATAATAATTTATTTACTATTTTTGAAATTTTTAGGTTGTTTGATGTGGTAAAAAAAAACGAATCAGATGACCTTTCATACATTAGTCAGTGGAGAAGTGCTAAGTTAAGTATAGCAAATTACAAAATACCGTAAATAATAAAATTTATCTAATCTAATTAGTTAAATTTTCTAAGAATCAGAATCAGAATCAGAATCATTATTTATTTGTCAAACATAGGTTATTACATTATAAGATATTATGGTAAATAGTGTTAAGTGCTCTATGTTTTGTCAGCTAAGACATACAAATATTTGTGTTATACATTTTTGAATAATTATTATACATGAAAAAATAAAGAAAGAAATGTAATTAAAATATTAATAAATTGTTACAGATTAAAATTAGTAAATGAATTAATTTTACAATATTGGGGATAATTAAAAATTGTCATTCAAGAACTCGTCCAATGTATAATAGCATTTGTGAAGTAGCAGCTGGTGTAGGGTAGTTTTAAATGTATTTATTGGCAAGCATTTAATTGGGTCGGGTATTTTGTTATACACTCGAGGAGCAATGCCAAAGAAACTTTTCTTCATTAATGCTGTTTTACATTTTACATGGCTCAGTGTGTTTAGATACTGAGTGCGTACTGGCATTTTCTTTACTGTAGCCAGTTTTTGAAATAAATGGGAATTATTTTTTACGAACAATGATGTTTCGAAGATGTACAAAGCCGGGAGAGGTAAAATATTAAGTTTTTTAAAATATGGAACGCAACTGTCTGTCTTTTTCAATCCACACATCGATCGAACACATCTCTTTTGCATCTTAAATACGAGTTCTCGGTTTGTTGACTGTCCCCAGAAAATTACACCATATCGCAATACCGATGATACCAGTCCATGATACGCCATTAATAGTGTCTCCATATTCACTTTTTTTGACAGTTGAAATAGAAGGTATGCTGACTTGCTTAATCGCTTGCAAACTTCTTCTAGGTGTGGTTTCCAAGTCAATTTGTTATCTATGGTAATACCTAAAAATTTTACGTTGTGGGCTTCTTCTATTCTAGAATTACCATAGGTGATATCAATTGGAGCATTTTCAAGTCGCTGATGGAAGTGCATAACTTTGGTTTTATTGAGATTAATCACTAGATTATTATCATTAAGCCAATTAATTATTTTATTAAGAGTATTATTAATGTCAAGTTGGTAACTATTTGGATTATTGCATTTTATAATAGCCGTGCTGTCATCAGCAAATAGAACCATTTCTTGCCTTGTCATTTTCGGTAAATCATTAATATATATCAAAAATAACGGGGGTCCCAGAACGCTGCCTTGAGGTACACCATATTTTATTTGCTTTGCTTCAGAGATATATGTTTTTTCTAATTTAGTAACTGGGCAAATTCTAGAGATTTCTGTGCATTGAAATCTGTTACTTAGGTAGGATTCTATGAGTTTAAGGATATTGCCTCTAATACCATAACAATATAACTTTTCTAGTAAAATTTTATGATTTACAAAATCAAATGCTTTTGTCATATCTGTGTATACAGCACATACCGGATTTCTTTTATCGACTGACGTCAAGACACTTGATAGTAAATCAAATAGAGCCATATTAATATTGATATTCTTTCTGAATCCTTTTTGTTCATTGCAGAACAGTTTGAATTTTTCAAAATAGGCATAGATGCAGTTATATATCACTTTCTCAATTATTTTTGAAAATACAGGAATTTTCGCAATTGGTCTATAATTTTTTAAATCAGTCCTATCATCTTTTTTGAAAAGCGGTTTAATTATTACTTTTTTTAGACTAGTCGGGAATATACCATCAGAGATACACAAATTTATTATATGCGAAAGTAGTGGCGCTATTAAGTACTTTACTTCTTTAATCACCTTAGTTGATATGTTATCATATCCAACGGTATTTGTATTTTTAAGACTGGTAATTATTTTTATTATATCATCGCATGTGACTGGTAGCATGAATAGGGATTGTGATGTAAGATTATCTCTCAGATGATTCTTATTAGATGGTGTATTATTATTTGTTTGAATATTATTTTCAATGACTTCAATAAAGTACTTATTAAATTCATTAGCAATGTCAAGGGGGTGAGAAAATGTCATGTTATTATGTTTAATAGATAGAATTGGTTCTTGTGGTAAACTATGTTTTGATTTATTAATTACTTGCCAAGCCGCTTTCGACTTATTTTGTGAAGTATTTATGTGATGATTATTTTGGGTTTTTTGGGTTAGTTTTATGATTCTCCTGTAAAGTACGGAATACTTTTTTAAACTAACTTTATTTTCCTTATTAGGATTTAGCCTATATGCCCAAAGTAGTTGTCTCTGTTTTTTACTACACAGTTTAATTCCGCGAGACAACCATTTCGTTTTCTTATTGGTATATATAGTGACAGTTTTAACTGGAAAGCATAAATGATATAATAATAAAAACTCATCTATAAAACGGTCATATGAGTCATTAGCGTCCGTAGCTTCATAAACTTGCGAA
Organism: Aporophyla lueneburgensis; assembly: GCA_932294355.1. NCBI lineage: Eukaryota > Metazoa > Arthropoda > Insecta > Lepidoptera > Noctuidae > Aporophyla > Aporophyla lueneburgensis. Next base: position 7,873,443 of record OW028748.1, on the reverse strand, counting down.
AAGGATAGACATTTCAGATGATCCTTGAACTTAGCCAAATTAATGTCCGATAACTCCTGTTTTTTAGTTTTCCAGAATTTTAGAATACACGTTTTATTGATAGGTACTTTTAACAGTTGTGACGTATGATCTGATGGTACTAAATCTATTACATCCGCTTTCCATTCACGTCGATATGAATGTGCAAAATTATCAATGCAAGAGTTACTACTTAATCTTGTTGGTTTACTGAGTGAAAGTTTGAGATTGTATTGTCGGAGAAAGCATTCAAATTCTAATGTAATATTATTTCTTTTGAGTATGTCAATGTTGAAATCGCCGGTCAAAATAATGTTTTTATTAGTAGCAATACAGACTTTTCGCAATATTTTATCTAATATTTCATAGAATGTGGTATAGTTATATTTAGGTATTCTGTACACACATATAATTATGATATTGTGAGACACTAGTTCTATGCCACAACATTCAGTAGAACCTACCACTGAATGTTTTGCTATATCCATTATTTCCCTGTAGTGTAAGCCTGCTCGAACAAAAATACAGGCTCCTCCTCGCTTAGTTTCTCTTGAAAAGAAAGCAGCGAGACAATAATTAGGAATATGCAGTAATTTTTTATATTCTGTTTCGACAAAATGCTCAGTTATGCAGACAACGTCTATGTTCATTCCGTTATCAAACAGCTCTTCTAGTTTAACTGTCAATAAATCTGATTTATTTAAAAGTCCTGCTATATTTTGGTGAAGAATATATAGATAATGATTATAGAAAAAACTGAGAATTATCATGTAGTTGAGTATTAGTAAGTGTATCAGTTTTCTGGGAACAGTCAGCACCTGACGTCAAATTAGCTGTGTCTAAATCTAGGACAATATTCTGGAGATCGGATACAACAATGCTCAACCCTTTATTATTCAAGCTCCCATACAAATTATAAGTTTCGTAAGTATAAGGAAGGTTTAAGTTGGAATCCAAAATATACGCATATTTATAACTCTCTATATCCATATAAATTAAATTATTGAAAGTATCTATTCTGCTATTGAACATAATATTTTTATTTTCTATTTGAAAGTTGGTAGACATATTATAAAATTAGTGTGGGTCAATATCTGTAATTTTTCACGAATGAAAGTAACTAGTTCCATATAATTATATGTTCTCCTAAAATCCTCTTCTCCAATATAAATTATACAGTAGTCGGAGTGTGTGAAGTTTTGTACTTTTTTGTCAATGTTATTTAAAAGTTGCTTTAATCCACACTTAGGCATACGGTAATGACATAATTGAAAATTATTTAGATCAGTTCGTTGACATAATGTGTACAGTCTATTCGATGTTTCACTACTTAACATGCATATATTATGTTTTAAAATAGGTAACGATGGATTAGTTTGAGTAGTTCCGTTTTTTGAGGTTCCAGCAGGTATTTCTGCAGTGGGTGTGCAGCTAACAAATGTTTCAATGGACTGCGTTCCTTTAGACGTTTTTTTTGTACTAGGAATTGTATCCTTCTTTGGTATATTTTGTTTTTTCTTATTGAGGGTACTGCTGATATTATCTTTTTGAGACATTTCCTTTTCCTTAATTAAATCTGTGTTTCTTTGTTCTAATGTGCTTATTTGAGAACTCATTAATTTTATTTCCTTGTGTGCACTTTCTAATTGAGACTTCAGGTTTTTGACCTCATTCCTAAGAATGTTTATTTCCTTCTCGTCCTCGTCTTCTGACATTTCTGGTAAAGTATTCGGGGTACAATTCAATGTTTGTGAAAATAATTCACTGCTTTCATTTGGTTCCGAGATAGTTCTAGGGCGACGGAATGTTATATTCTCTAGGAAGTTCATAATAACCAGATTTAATTTTTTAAATTGTCACCAAAAGGATCTCCTGTGCTCGGGTTCGAACTCGGTATCCTGAGTCTCTGGGAGAAAGAGGTAAGCCGTTACGCCGCTAAGCTATTCGTACATATTACAAGTGCACCGAATTGCGTGATCTATTGGTTTTTGAACGATGAGTGTTTTATTAGAATAATAATAGATGTCGCTGTTATCAAATTCCCTTGTAAGTATTTAGTTTATTTTGTCTCTAATTAACAGTTAGTTGGTGACATTTTAACTAGATGGCACTGTATTGTCTTTTTATCAAGAACACTGTTTGAATAAAAAACGGATTTTCGGCGGTAAAGATTTGTAGGAGATAACTGTTTTTTTCCTTTTTTTAGAAATTATTATTAAGTTATTGTTTCACTGCACTGAATTAATCGAGGTTTAAGCCGATGTTTATGTATTTACTCACCAAGCACACAAATTTCTGTATTTTCTTAGCAAGCATGAAAAGTATCCCATTGGAATGTTTTTGTCTGATAAAACACACACCTCCCTACACAATTGTCCACCAACGTTCTGTGGTCACTATTGTTCGTTTATACACACGTTTATCACAGTTTAAATGACTTAGAACTCAATTAACTATTTATTTTGATTTTTGAATACGGAGCTGATGTTTACTATGGCAGCAGCGCCATCTGTAATAATACATTTTAGTATGGTACAACAGTAATACAGTATGGAACACAACTAACTATTCACACTAGGTACTAAATTAAATTACTAACCATCTATACAAATAAATACAAAAACAAAAGGACACTTAGGCGTCGAAGTACTGGTCCCTATCGCTGTCATCCGGAAAAGTGCCAAGAAGACCGGCAGCAATGCCACGTTGAATGGCAATGCTAATTCTTTGGCCAAAGAACGACCCAGGCCTGTGGTCACGTGAAGTATCGACCAATAGCCGAGAAATTTTCATAAAAAGGAGACGTGCACTCGAGCCCCAAACGCTCGAGGCGTTTCAAGCCCACACGGTTTTTCTAATACACATGAAATATCTACCTATATCAAAACCGGCCCAAAAATTTTCTCCATATTACCATAATATTCTATGTATAGGCTCGGAAGTGTAATCAAAAAACTTGGGTACACCCACTTCAGGACAGTCCAATCACTGTTGGAACAAGAACTTGTCCCAACATTAATGAGTATCTCGAACATGATTAATACTTTGTGTCTACTTCGGATGTCACCGGAATATTTTGGCTGCGTCATCATTTCCGAAATTGGCAAATAAAGTTGAATGAAACGAAATGCTGGTAAGATTTGAATGAAAGTTTTGTACTCCATCTGTTACTTTTTTACGAACGAATTTGTATGGAATTTGGCGTAAAGAGAGACCATGATCTGGGATTTTATCCCGGTACTACGGTCACCAAAACCAGGGCAGTCAGATATAATAGAAACCGATGAATATTTTTGAATGTCATTTAATTTGATAAACGGCCTGTTTGTTTTGATTAATTAAATTAAATTTGTGACTGTGTGTTCTCGCGTGATAATTTCACACTAGAGAGAAATTTGGTTCGTAATAACGTACATCGACATGTTATTTTATCCCGGTAGTACGTTCCGGTGTGGTAATTTCCAACCTCCACGCAGACAGAACCGCAGGCAACAGTTAAGGTTTGGATAAAAAGACTTCAAATACTAGGAAAGATCAATAGATGGAATTTCGGTGAACTTGAGATTTTCACCAAAAAAAAAGGCGCGCGAATTTCGGAAAAGACCCACAAATTCAGTATATTACGAAGCCACTGCACTCCTCCCACTGAATATTCAAACCGTCACAGAAAAGAACTATCACTTTAACAAACCCTTTTCACACCTCATCACAAAACCCCGCCAAATATAAAACACAGAAAGCTCACAATTTGTCCTCAAAAATATTAGGGACGCCACAAATCCCGCGTAAAATTCAAATGACACCTTTTATATACCATTGGACTACGTAATCGTATAATCCTTCGTCCCTGACCGGTCTCCGATGGAAGATAACCAACCTTGAATTTATTCCGTGTGAAATTATGTGAGCTTCGTAATGTGACGACCCTAATGGGACTTTGCCACGGGTACAGTCGGCAAAACAGACAATCGGGCAAGCCTTTCTAAACTACGTTTGGGTCAGCTTCCAGCTTCCGCCTGACAAGCGTGGCTGTTATGTCAGTCTTCCTTTTTGGGAGAGGCCTATGTCCAGCAGTGGGCGTCTTGCGGCTAAAATGATGATGATAATCACTGCCTATCTGACTTCCACAACCAACTTACGGGGTAATACGAATTTTTTTTCTGCTTCTGATGTCCCGTAACAACTGTCAAAGATAAACGAATGACAACCGAGACCAACGACTTAACGTGCTAACTATAGGTAGGTCAATGGTCACCCACCCACGAACTGACCGCGGCAAACGTAGCTTAACTTTCGATAAGCCATAAGTCCCGCAGTCAGCAAAACAGTATGCAAACAAAATAAAAATAATTATTTACAATCATGGAAAGCAAAGATTGTTTTTTTTTTTCGAACACGTTCGTGCAAAACTAAGAACGCAAGTTATAGTTTGAAATGGTGAAATCTGATTGTTTTTCTAGTAAACATCTAACGTATGTTACGTTAAAAAGTTTACTAGTTGATGATAATATTATAGGGTCTCAAATTTATTCGAAAGAGTTACCGTGGCCCTGGCAAAGGCATCTAAAGGAACACAGGTGAGTTTTAGGCAGTAAAAGTCTGCCATGCCCTTCCGCTCTGCCCAGAGCGGAAGACGTCATTTGATGATTTCCCACCCAAAAGAAAAGCTTGCCCTGTTGCCCGTTTTGTTGACTGTACCTTAAAAAACGTCCACGTGATAAATTAAATGGAGTTTAAAATCATCGTAATTTAATGGGTTTGCGGTTTTCTTACTGGGAGTGGGTGTTTTTATTCGTTGATTCGGATTTATGGCACTTTGTCTATTTATTGGAGTGTAACGGGTCCAAACCCTTTAGCTTCGTTGGCTTTAACCACACTTGGCCCTACACTCAATGGAAAGAAATAACATTGACACGAATGGTGGAGGTACACACATTACGTTTACAATTAAAGGATTTGCAGAAAAAATTTAAGGCGCTGCCCAAACGTAGGACACCGTACAAGGTCAGTTGTTTGTTGCACATTTAGGCGTATTAGTACATATTACAAACCTAAAAAGTTGAGTGTATTGTCAAATGTTTAAGAAAAGACATATTAAAAAAAAAGCATGGTGAAACAACTAAAACCGAACTAAAAAAAATCATCTCATAATCCTCAAAATGTTGAGCGTAAACTATCATACTTTATGTATTTATTACAAACTAGCTTCTGCCCGCGACTTCGTCCGCGTTAAATTTCTTGTTCCCCCGACCCTTCCCGTCGCGTCGAATCGCCTACCCGTTCGATTTTCCCCGTTTTTGCAACATTTTTCATTACTGTTCCGCTCCTTTTGGTTGTAGCGTGATTTTATATAGCCTATAGCCTTCCTCGATAAATAGGCTATCCAACACAAAAATAATTTTTCAATTCAGATCAGTAGTTCCTGAGATTAGCGCGTTCAATCAAACAAACAAACAAACTCTTCAGCTTTATATAGGGTGTCTCAGTAAGAGTGCACTTTTTCATTTTAAAATAAAAACAAGTATTTTATGACAGAGTTGTGATATTTTTATTGTATTGTAAAGAAGACATGTTCCGATTAAGTATGGAATAAAATATCCGGCAAATAACCCCCACGGCTCCGATGACAGGCCATTACTCTTTTCATGAAATTTTCCATGACTTTTGCACAGAGATGTGGCTGTATCTCACCGATGACGAGTTGGATTTCCAATTTGAGCTCAGGAATTGTTTCGGGTTTATTCGCAGAAACCCAAGTTTCACAAAATCCCAAAGAAAAAATCGTACGGCGTTAAATCGCACGATCTTGGTGGCCAGTTGACATCAGAATTTCGTGAGATAATGTGTTCTGGAAATCGTTGCTGCAATAAGTTGATTGTTTCATGCGCGGCGTGGCAGGTTGCGCCGTCCTGCTGAAACCACATGTTGTCCAGATTCATGCCGTCTAGTTGAGGACACAGAAAGTCCGTTATCATATTCCTAACTTTCTTTATTCGTAACTTTCCCCATTTTTGTAATGAGTTTTCACAATTATAACGCGTTGTTCTTTCGAAAAGCGCTCCATTTTTAATAATCGGAATAAACAGAGGTGACAGCTGTCAAATTTCAGAATTGCCACTTGCATGAAAAAAAATATATTCCAATTTTAAAAAGTGCACTCATACTGAGACACCCTTTAATATTAGTATAGATGGAATTCAATCAACTAAGGAAATACCTACAAATTATTCTACTGAGCCGTGCATTTATTTTTAATTAAAAAGTACTTTTGGCAATCATTAGATTCAACTAACATCAAACGTATCGCTGTTTTGAGCTTTATTTGTTGCCACGATGCGCTATAATCAAAAGTTAAAAATTTGCGTCCGCGCCTTAAGGCCGTCTTGTAGTGCGGTGTGTAGGCATGAAAACGCTTCCTCACCCCCCGCATAATAGGTATGTATCGAGCGTATAGACGCAGCGAGCGAGCGCACGGCAGCTAGCCGATGCAAGCGTTTGAACATGCCACAATGCAGCGTAAATGCAGAAGGTAAGGTATATTGGGTTCCTTTAAATTGACGTTAGAGATTTTTTTTGTATTCTTCTTTTATTAATTTCTTAAACTTTGTTTGTAGCGCATGGGTGGAGAAAATGGGAATGTCGATTGCAAAAAACAGTTTTTCGAATTAGGAATGCCCGATGCCTGTAGCTATGGTGCCAGTCGTAGCCTCTATGTTTGAGTCCAAAGACTTTTTCTCTTCAGTATCAGCAACATTTTCTGAACTGACTAACACAATTTCTTGGCACATGTTGGATTGGAGCTTGAATTTTGCCATGAGCCCAAATTTTCTTTCGCCCATTATTTTAAAATAGCCTTTTTTACATTCAAACAACGCGTTGTGCTATACTTTCTCTTGCAATTGACGTAAGAAATAATTCGCGTCTATAGTTCGCCTACAAGCAATACTTTTTTCATCTGCGTTGTTATTCTTTACATCAACAAACAAAGAATCGTCTCCATCGGTCCTAAAACAAGCGAATTTAATATATCAAAAATATTAAAAACTCAGATCGCTGAAAAAAATTGCAGTAATATAATAATTTTATTTGCTTACATTTAGTGGCTTCTATAATAAATCGATAATTATAAAGTACTAGCTTTTGCCAGCGACTTCGCCCGCGTGGAGGTCGGAAATTATCCCGCGGCAACATACTACCGGGATAAAAAGTAGCCTATGTCCTTTCTCAGGCTCTAAACTATCTGTGTGCCAAATTTCATTTAAATCGGTTCAGTAGTTTTAGCAGGAAAGCGAGACAGACAGACAGACAGACAGACCGACAGACAGACAGAGTTACTTTTGCATTTATAATATTAGTTTAGATTATACACAAAATACATAATAATGTAAATCTCAAACAGATTTTATTCGAATTTTTACCATTCAATCGATTATTCCAAGAGGAATGTTTAGAGAAATATTTATGATTATTTGGGATATATTACCGAGAATAACCCTTGCGAATTGGGGTAGGTCGGCTGGTCTATTATAATAACGATAACTTTATTAGAAAACAACCTACTAAAGAAACGCATTATCACAACACATAGTCACAGAAAGTGTATGGGAAACTTTAATGTCTGGGACTATATTATGCAATATCGTATGTTGAATATTTCCTTCATTTAAAATATATCAAAATACAGATACATTCGTTATTTACTTATAATACATAACATAGTACGAGAGAATGTATCTATTAAATTATGGTGAACTCACTGTGACTAGTAGTTCGTTCTGAACAGAGACCATGTGACTAGATGGTGCTGGAAGTTGCAAATGTATTTCGTTGATTACTTCGTTAACTTATTACAAATGAAGGCCTTTCTTTTGACTCACTCGAACATTATACTTTCTTATATTCATTTTTTCGATCCCCTCTTAGATCGTTACCCCTGCGACCGATTATGCTCAGATTCAAACTTAAAAATTGTATTTGACTAATTTAACTGTAACTGTTGTAATGTTTTTGGTATGTGTAAATTATGTTTTGTTTTTTGACGTCATACACTTTTAGTAACTATGCAAAGATGGAAAAATCGGAACATGCATTGTGAGGTCTCAGTTCTAGGCGAACCACTAGTAATAAAGTTAAAGTACTTATGTGGGACTTTCGCGTATTGCATTCAAATTTATCTAAGGAGTGACAACTACCCATGGCTTTTTTGTTCCCATTGAAGCGCTGCAAAATAAATTTTATGTAATCTGATACATTTTACGTCGTTAAATAATTTTAATGACGTGAAACGACGTTTATTTATATTATATCGTATAGTATAATAATTGATTTTGAAAAATCTCGGTATAATTACCTAGATTTTTTTATATCAATTATTTTACTATACGATAGTTAAAGTTATTGAGCAACCATAAAAATAGTTTGAACAAATTCAATCTGTTCAGTAAATCTTTACCTTCTGTACTTTTTTATATTGTGGCGTGTCTAAGCAATGATTGTAGGTAAATAATGTTTGGAACTGAACGTTATCAAACGAAATTATTTACCGTAAATAAGTAGATTATCTACTTAATTTTTTATTTACAGTAAATTATTAGAAATTACGTAGGTACGAGTCAAGTACGAATTTTCGATATACCTTAGTTTTCAACTTTCTGTATATCCTTTTATTCTTTTTATTACCCATTTTTGTTACAAACCAACACAAGTTTTTATTAAATTGTTTATCTATTACAAAGCGCAAGCGAGGGGGGAAGTCTGTGGAACAAACGGCGTGCGTCCAACCTCGAAGACGTCTTGGCGTGCACTGGCCGGTCGTTACGAGCGTTTGCACTGCTAGATTTCGTGTAAATTTGTTTCGTAGAAAAAAAATATAAGGAAATTATAAAATGTGTTCTCACCAAACCCTTAAAAACAATAAGCCCTATCTTTTGGTATAAATTTTACATGGTTTGATGATGGAATCTCTTCAAGGCACACGTTTAAAATAGTGATTTAGTGTTATCTTTATGATTTTTTTTTTATCGAGTCAATTGTTTTAATTCACGTTTCTATCTTCACACAACCCTGGACAATATGTTCAATTTTCCTAAACTATTTTTGTTTTTACGGAATATTGTCATTTTGCACGATTTACAGAGGTTTGAAAAAGTTAAAAAGTACTGCAACCTCGCCTTAAATATAACGGACTTGTGAGATTTGGCATGGCTCTACTTTAATACCTACTTAAAATAGTGCCTGTAAAATATCCAAAGGTTATTAATAAATAAATAAGTTGCATTTCGTATGAAACATGTAACTCCGCTTTATTCTTATAAAAGTTTGAAAGCACCACCAGGTGGGATTTAAAGTCGGCCGGCCATTTTGTAAACTCTTGAAATTTTTAACACCAATCCATTCCGAACTTGGTTCATAAAACTCATCCAGACAAGCTCGTCTCATTTTCTATGCAAAAATATCGCATGCATTGCATTTTCAATCCAAAAATCCCGCGCTGTCATGCATCAAAATTAATAATGGAAGTGTAATTTTGACATAGCCAAGTATTGCAGAGGACACACAAATGAATCTCGTCTATTTTTACAATTAATTCTTGACTAATTGGTACTGTTAATTGACGTGGTGTTCGCCTAAGGAAACACGAACGAGCCTCGTCCATGTTTACAAATGGACGTAGTTAAGCGAAAAGGAGCCAATCCCCATTCAGTTACTTTTGAGATACTGACGTTTGAAGTTCAAGAGGTATTTTGAAGTAAAACGTCTTTACGTACGTTTGACTAGGGAGAGTTCGAGTTGAACCCTCGTCGCAAGCGGTTGTCTGTGCGCGCGCGCAACACATGTCGGCTCGCCCGACTTCGAAATCAAAACGCGTTTTTTGTGTCTGTGTCTCTTTGTGTCGTAATTTATAAAATCGGGTGGCGTGACAACGTGTAACATAATTAACACAAGACCCCATATACCCCTATTAGACTATTGAGTTAAAAGCATAATACAATAACCAAAACTTACTCCTTTTAAAGCTAGCAGTTATAATTAATAAAATCGGGTTGACCATCACTCTACGCATTTAAAATTGTGTCTTATTGCCTTCAAATAAGGTTGAATTCTCTTTGGCCCATTCGACGGACTTGCGTCTATTCTGTTACACCTTATATAAAAGAAAACATCTAGCTAGGGTCACAAGTGCGTTTCAGGCTGTAGTGAAGACTGACTGCCGGAGGACGAGTAACCCATGGCGTTAGACCCGGTGAGACCGTTCTTAATATTACAGGGATTAGTTTGCTAAACTGCGTACGAAGGGCCTTGATATGCCACGCGCGCGCAAGCAACGTCATCGCAAGCAGCCATTGCGGACCAGTGTCTTCACACCAACAAATTCACGTTATTACTCTAACACTAAATATGATATCGTTAAAGATGCCGTACCTAAAGATCTTATAATTGTACACACAGCTACATATCAAGCTATGGATTTCCAGTTTTAACAGACTTCGCATTGTATAGGCTTTCCGCACAAAGAGAAGTCAGTTTATACTGGAAATGAATGGCTTGATTTGTCGACGTGTGTATCATGGTAACAAATTCCTTAAATTGTTTTGCAAAAGACCACGGTCACCGGAATTCAAATAAACATGTGGACTGAAGAGATAAAAAAAAATACCCCAAACTCTTGAGTTTGCACCAGACGTTTTTGCTCTACAGATAACGATACAAAACAAAAAAAAGGGTCAAGCTCACAAATTAGACAGTTTCAGCCCCTTACAGACACAAATGGGTTTGACTAAACAAAAGCTACTTATGTTTTGGAACATTGACAGGATGATAGAATTCGCCTAGCACCTCTAAATAATATATAGGAATTTCTCCCCAATAGCATTCTTTTCCAGGAACAAAGGACAACAAAATACATAACCATGCAATTAATTAAACATTCTGGTATATCGAATATACCATCATCACCGCGTCCGAATTGTACCTCGTAAATGTGAATGTACACATAAACAGAACGCAAAAAAACACCGATCGGCGATCGAGAGAATCCACCAATACATATACACATCCTCTACACGAAGCACTATGATAGCTGGGTCCTGGTCAAAGTAACAATACAACAACAACTGCTACCCCGCAGGTTGGCATGGGAAAAGACAAGCCAACTCCTCTGTACATAACAAATTCACACCCCAACAAAAACCACACCACCAAAAACCTAGAAAGCAATCAGATCCTTCACAAACGTATTAAACTTGATTAGACGAAAAATAAGGACAGGTGCGCTGCAAATACGACACTTCAACGCCCATATTGGTCGAGGTCGAAGTAACCAACGCAAAGGTTCGATGCAACACACAGCATGAAGATTCCAACTACAACGGCGAACTATTAATGAATATTGCTAACAGGGAAACACTTCAAATAGAATACAATAAAATAATTTGGGGACTGCCAAGATCAAACAACATAGAACAGTTAAAAAAAAAGGGGAAAAAAACAAACACAAAAACAATGACAAGGTACGAATGTAACAACGGTTGAGACCAAGTATGTCAAACAATGCAACTGTGCCGCGCTGAATAGAAATTCTACCAAACCAAAATACCAAGACTGTATAACAAAAAACTAGCAAATGTAGTAATCACCTCAACGAATGAAAACATCGAAGTACCCTGGAACATTGTAACGGATGTAACTCTGACTCTTCAGACGATTTACTCAAGGGACCACCAATTAGCCCTTTTTAACCTACAGAAGGCCAAATTTCTACAAAGCAAGCAACCAAATAACTCCAATATGCATAATCACGTAAAAGAAAACCAGGCAACACTCCAAAAGGTTAAATATCAGAATAAGAAACATTCAGATAACGTGATAAATATGCTTCACCGAACTGGGGAAAAAAAAAATCACCCCGCAAAACACATGCAAACGCTCAACACATTCCACAGGAAAAATAAGCAACAAACAAAACCGAAAAAAAACAGGGTACCGATATCCAAATGAGAGAAAAAAAAAGGTCCGAGGGCCTTCGGCCCGCTTAGACCGACGACGAAAGAAACAAAGGAAATCATCATCACTCCCGATGGTATTATCATTTGCGGACGACCTTATCCTCATTACAGATGAGCTGGAAGAACTAAAACGAATCAAATACCACATTATTGCGGCTCAGAAGAGATGAACGAGTTGAGTCATGATTTGATTGACCAAGCTAGGAAAAAAGGAAACCAGGAAACTGCGGACGTAAGAAAATGCATCAAATTTAAATCGGTAAAACCGTAACAAAACGCGTCAAGAACCACAGGATGTGCTATCTAGCACACGGTGAATCACACCACGCATGCATGCAGCAATGCAGTACAAGGCCAAATCTAAGAAGGGCGAGCGACCTACTTACAAATGGAACGACAACCTAAAACAAGACATCAAATACGAGTACTTCGACATGGGAATCAAGTTTTGGACGGACACAGCTGGAGATATTATCATACCTTGTATGATATATGACTTAAAAGTATCAGCACTCACAAAGGCGAATCCATCAAGACCGAGATGATACGAACGAGTTATCAGGAGAGACTCGATCAACAAACCGAGACAGAGAAAATGCATCAAATCTTAGACGGGAAAACCATAACAAAACGCATCAAGAACCACAGGATGTGCTACCTGGCACACATGTTCAGACGCTCTGAACCACACCTGTTTCATGCAGCAATGCAGTACAGGCCCAAATCTAAAAAGGTCGGACGACCTATTTACTAATGGAATGACAACCTAAAACAGGACATGAAATACTTCGACAAGGATATCCAGTTTTGGAGGGACACGGCTGGAGACAGAAATAAGATCAAGAAAGCGGCTAGTGATATCTACAAAAAACCAGAAATTGCTATCAGCGAGAACTCGGAAAACGACCAAGAAAACAACAACACGGAACATATTGAAGCCTCGACATAGAAAAGAGCCAAGCAAACGGTTAACTCCACCAAAAGATGCATCGGTGAAGCTCGACCTGGATCAACATGCCGGCGACGACGTGAAAAGATGCCCTCCTATACACAAACATCACCCTTCTCTCCACTAGTCCAATGCTTACTTAAGGCTGCACAGTCGGTAGGCTCGTAATCCTTTCCTATCCAATGGGCACGTCCTCCCTACCATTACAGCGCCCCCCGGTCTACTTCTTGATATGCAATGGCTTATGTAGCACCATGAATCATGACGTTTCAGGGGCTAGTGCAAATCTCGGGGTTCATTCGATTAATCGAGTCTGGTCAAACCACGCTGGGATCGGTGCAATTCATTTCATTTCATTTCATTTCATTTCATTTCATTTACGTACGTTTGACTAGGGAAGTAAGCTGGTGAATGCGTGACGAGAGCGTTACGAAAAGTGTGATCGGGCGAGGCGAACGGAAGTTGAGAGGGAGATATAAGTTAGTCAAGATAGAAAGAGAGAGAGTTACGTTTCATATATTACTGTAGGGGCAAGAGAGAGAGGTGCGAGCACACATTTTCTTTCTCCCATAGCCAGTTACGTCACACAACTATACGTAGATGGAGCTAAAGAACTTTTACTTCAGTCGTATGGTCTAAAGCACACTCGTTTTTTAATATTTTATTTTGTCAGTGGATTATTACCACGTTTTTTTTTATTAGTAATGGTATATTAACACAGTCTCTTAGAAATACTAGCTTAGTCCCAGAAGATTAGAATTATTCATGCTGAAAAAAAGCGCTATATCATTGGTGCTAGAGTTTAAGAATACGAAAAATTAACCTATTCTTAGCTAGGTCGGTTTAAATGACCCTTAGTATGTATAATTTGGGTATTTTACAGTTTGGTGCACTTAACTTATTTTTTACCAAGTTGGATGGATATGGATTGGATCTTTTTTGCATAACCTCGTCCAAATATGAAATTAACTGGTATTGTTAAATGAGGCGTTGGGGGCCTTTTTTATTTTTTTTTCAGGATGGGAAATCATCAAATGACTTCTCGCGTGTCAGACTTTTACTGACTAAAACCCACCCGTGTTCCATCAGTTGCCCATGTGCCAGGGTCACGGTATCTCTTTCGAACAATCACACGACCCCGCCTCCTCCTTCGCGAGCATTACTGCTTCGCGGAAGGAGGTGACGGCTTCCCATTCCCTCTCGCTCCGTACCATGGATCGCACCAGGGCCGGACGCGAGAGGTCGCCGCCGCCGATCGCCTCCACGAGGACACGGCGGTGCTCCGCCCAGGCAGGGCACACCTCCACCGTATGCTCCACCGTGTCCTCCAGGCGATCCTCGCAATGGAAACACCCGGACGTATCCTCCCGCTTTATCCTGAACAGGAACCCACCGAAGCACCCATGCCCGGTGAGAACCTGCGCCAGGCGGAAGGTGAGGACGCCGTGGCGCCTCTCTGTCCACTCCTCAAAGAGGGGACTTACCGCCGCAATTGTGGCGTGCCCAGGCGTTGGGGGCCTCTAATAGATATTACTGCAGATTTGTATGATATACGGTGTATATAAAATGCAATGGCGTTCATGACATCGTATTTTATCGGGGAGTGTTTGAACAGACTGTTGTGTTTAGCGTTCCAGGAAAATATGTCAACAGAATACCTAGTGGGAATTTACATGAAATGGCGGTTGTTTTTTTACCCGACTTTAAAAAAAGGAGAAGATACCCATTTCTGTTGTACTTTTTATGTGTTTTATCTCAGAACTCCGTCATTTATAAACGGATTTTAAAAATTCTTCGGAGGTAAATAAGGGTATACTCACCGATTGATTTCATATAAATTTGGTCAGCTCTGATGAGTGGTTCTTGAGTAAGCTTAAAAAAAAGTATTGATATAATGTATAAAAATTCTACAAAATGGATTATTTTTCACTTTGTAGTATTTTTTTTTAGAAGTCCGTTGCTGTTCATTCGTAGAGCAATCTTTTAATAATAATATTCATATTATTATTATTACAGTTTGACATTGATACACTGTGTAAAATTGCCGCATTATAGCCAATCCATGCGATGGAAAAAAAATGACGAGTTTCATTTACGTCAACGTTTAGCCCATTGATACACAATATATTTCCCTGGCTGTACATTGACACATTAGAGTGTGAGACACACAAAAGTGACCAAGTGTTCGAGACCCTACAGGGGTCGCAAACACTTGGCCACTCCACAACGTCGGCGTCAGACGGGCTCAACAAGTTATAATGAGGATTCCAGAAGCTATAAACGATCGTAGTCGATAGCCATTTATTATCTGTGACAATGGACAACGCAGCTCTGTGGTTTCAACCTTTTGTTTCTATGAATTCATTGTTACTTAGTGTATTGTATTAGGGAAAACAATTAAAATCAAACCAATATTGGCATGTAAGTATTTAGTTGTATTATAAATGGATTTGACAATGCAAATAATAATTGTCAGAAGAAAAATACTTCTTGAATTGACTTTTTGAGTTTGGCACCTTTTAATAACAAATTAGATGGATACATCGGCATTCTGAAGAGGGCTTGTAGCTAAATAATAACAGCGGCACGGGTCGATCGTTCATGTAAGGCTACGCTTGCCGCGGTTATTCCGTGGATGGGTGGTCATGCGAAGACCCCCACCGTGCCTCGGAGAGCACGTTAAACCGTTGGTTCCGGCTGTCATTCATAGATCTTTGATAGACCAGAAGTCCAGAAGTCTGACAATCAGTCTTATCAAGGGGTAGGTACCATATTGCCCAGTAACTAGGTTGTGGAGCTTGCGTAGATAGTCGCATACAATACTGATAATTAATTAGAAAGCTGCATTCGGTAAGACTAGAAGCTAAGACTAGAAAAGGCCAGACAAATGATGACAGCTTGAACGCACGGCGACAAATCAAGCCTCTATATGCGAGGTAAGCTAAACCTAGTATAGCCTGATATGTTGCCATGTGTACGTTACTCTATTGAACTACATAATCGAATATATGTAGATAACGCCCAGTATCAGTAGTAGGTAAGGATTTAGTAATCGGATTACCAGATATGATTTTCCATACATCTGTCATCCATTTTAATCAATGAATGTTCTGTATAATCAAAGTTTTATGTAATCAGTAGACGATGTTGAATCGAATCTCACCCAATCTCACGTGGGGAGGGGGCAGGTATTTTTTCGCAGGAAACAATGTATAATTGTGAGAAAACCGGGTTTAACTAAGTAAAAACATGTTATCCGCTAAAATATGACTATATTCTGCAACATAATATTAATCGCGGGAATGCAAACGCCATAAGGTAACACCCTCCTCTCGATTGTTAAGCCGCCACCGGACAGCCAGACTAGCCAAACGCAACGAAAAAATCCAACGCAAATAAGCACAGATTAACGTATTGACACTAAAAAGAAGCATTATGAAAAATCTCACGTGTGATTGTCGGGAGGGGGGAGGGTCGAGCCAAATCTCACGACATCTCACCAGAGGGGTCGAAAAATCGCCAAAATTGCGTCTCGTTATTAATGGTCGCCCCCTAACAGATTTTCTTGCCAAATTCCTTGTTTTCAAGTTAGGCTGAGAATCAGCAGTTTTTGAACGTCAATCGTTACAAAGGCCTTAAATCTGGCGCACCGTAAAGGTTTCTTTATTTCCATTCTGCCACAGGCACAAGCCGCAACTAACTAAAAAAAGAGTAACGGGAGTAAAAGTCAAAACAAAATGAATGAAAGGTATTTTCAGAGGTATTTTTTTTTTACTTATTTATTTCCAAGGCATCTGAAACCATTTCGAATGAATACAAGAATGAATCTTAAAGAGACCTTTTATAAATTTTCCTTTCGTTTTTTTTTTCAAGCTCAAACCATTTATTTCAATTAAACCATTTACAGGCACTTTTTAACACATAACATTATACATAACTTCACGCCTTGTTTCCCCGAAAGGTTAGGCAGAGGTATACCTTTTAGTACACCCACATTTCAGTTATGTTTAAGTCCAATATGTAATAGGGGACGAGCCTATTGCCATCCACCGGGCACTAATCCAGACTCCGGGCTGCTACTGAGAAATTCCGGATGGAAAAACCCAATAACACTTTGCCCGACCTGGGAATCGAACCCAGGATCTCATACTCAACAGTAGCGCTTGCTACCACTAGATGACAAGACCAACGAGGCAGTTGCAGTACAGCAACAGAAGCAGCACTTTTTAACTGTCAAGAAAACTTCATTTTTGACAAAGTAGCTCATTAAAAGTCAAGTACTGACTTAAAAGTGGAAACCTTAACATTCTGCAACTGTACATAATTTAATTAAAGATGGCGTCTTTGATCACTGAATGGTACCGACCAAGTGTTTACGACTCGGTCATGTTTGTGTTACATCTAGCAGCCGCGAAGATTTTATGTGGCGCCCGCGCTTCAGCATACATCGCGGAGTAAACATGGTTACGGATTATAATAAATTGTATTATATAAGGGGAATATCGCAGCGTAGATACACTCCCAAGGAAGAAAATTTAATCAAAAAGTGGGACCGAATAATGTCTGTGAGGTTCATTCCGCTCATCAAGCTCATTCCTTGCTACCCTCTACCAGCGATGCCCTACGCCGACGTCAGTAGCCCACAGCGGGTGACCTTAGCGATTAGTTGCTCTAGTTTTAAGTTTTTTAAGCCTTGGCTGGAGGCCTTAATTTACTAGCCACAGGCAAGTCCAGTTCAGCAGCCGAAAACCTCATAGGTTGACCTGCAAAATGCCATTCATTCCGAAAACGTCGTCAATTTTAGGAAAACTGGGATGCAGGCAGCATAGCGAGTCAACTCGGAGTAAAAAAAATTATCCAAAAGCCAACAATACAAATCTCAATCTTTGACTAAATGTTGTGTCTCTTGTCTTAAAAATTTACGGATAAAAGATGTAAAACTTCGTACAAGTATTTATTTTGTGCGGTAGATATTAAAACTCGGGTCGAATAGTCCTTCACCGAATTATTAGTCGACTCCGCACAAATTAGATTGCCGGAACCGGATGAATCAACACATTTAAATAATATTCAAAGATAGAAAGGAGGACAATTCTATAAATGCGTATTAGGCAACCGGCACGTTTTGTATTTTCAACCGACGAAAAAAAACGGAGGAGGTTCTCAATTCGAAGCGTATATATTTTTTTTTCTTTTTTTTTTTTATGTATGATCACGCATAACTTTTTACATAGTGGTCCGATTGTGACAATTCTTCTTCTATTGGAAAGGGTATACTCCCAAGGTGGTCCCATATAAATTTGGAAAACAAAATCGAACCCTAAGGGTTGGAAAACAGGGGATGATTGATTGTTCACTCATTGATTGTAACGTTTAAACACGCATAACTTTGTACAGAGTAGTCCGATTTTGATAATTCTTTTTTTGTTGGATAGGATATACCTTGCCAAGTATTATTAGTAAATTAAAGCCACAAAAAAATATAAAATAAAAACTTTTTAACAAAAAATTAAACCGCCGAAAAACTGAAAAGCATAAAATAATAAACCTTAAAATTTTGAGTCGGCGCTGAAAAATCGATGAACAAGGATCACTCAAAGCGCCGACTCATAATTTTAAGGTTTATTATTTTATGCTTTTCAGTTTTTTATGTAATACAGTTAGGGTACCTTTTCCTTAACTTTCTGTTTTATTCGAAACGTGCCATTTGCGTTTCTGGAATTATCGATTCGCTTACAAATTTTGTTCACGCGAATCGCCTATAGAAAGAAAACATTAAAACATTTTTTTATCAACCCGTTTTTATCAGCTTGGTATGTGTGTATGTATCTATAGCTTCTGCCCGCGACTTCGTCCGCTCCTATTTTTACTTCCGTGACCCTTCCCGTCGCATGGAATTGCCTGCCAGTTTTCGTCCATTTTTGTTGCTGCTTCGCTCCTTTTAATCGTAGCGTGATGTTATATAGCCTATAGCCTTCCCCAGTAAATAGGCTAGGGCAACACAAAAATAATTTATCAATTCGGGTCAGTAGTTCCTGAGATTAGCGCGTTCAATCATTGTGTCGTTCAACCAAACAAACAAACAAACTCTAATATTATAAGTATAGATGAAACGGCATCTTTGAACGTGATTTCCATTCTTGAGGGAATGGAAATCACGTTCAAAGATGCCGTCGTATTAATTAGAAACTTTGCACACTTATCAAGGACCGATGGCAGTACAATCGTTTAATAAATTTGTACCATTATCATGGTTAGGATCACAAGGATAAAAAAAATGGAAATCCCATTTTTGTAGCTACCTGAACTACAAAATAGAAAATAAATAATAGTTTAAAAACAAAAAAACATGGACTGCTTGATATCAGTTACAAAATACCTCAAAAAGCTTGGTTTTCTGTGAAAGCGTGTTTTTTTTAGTTTTTAAAACTATTACATTGTATTATATGTATAAAAGTGACGCCTATTTCGGGCGAGTTTATTCGTGCGAGTCTTCGATCAAAATGATCGAAGGTGCGAGTCGACTAATAAGCCCCAAGCAAATTATTGCAACGTCATTCCGTAATATAGAGCTATATACATATTAGTTAAGCACAATGCCTCAAGATTACAGCACTAAGTAGTTGCTCAAAGCTAAATCTTGCGGGATTTGAACAGCTGCTGTCTGAGTGCCTGTTAGCCGGAGTTAATAACTAAATACTGGTCTTAAAACTTAGACCTGCGATTGACTTCTACTAGTGACTCATCCTTCTAAATAGACTAATTATTTGTTGAAAGTAAACTTTAGCATTAAAAGCTTCTAATTAATCAAACATCCTATTCTTCCTTCCTATGTTCCAGAAGACCCTCTGAGCATCAATAAATGTGGCGGCATCTACATCACCACAAGGGAACCACGGCATCACACCAATCTTGCATCGCGCAAATAGAGTTTTTTGTAGTGAGATCTCGCACGTCAATGTCGGTTCTCGGTTTTGAGGGGTCTGCAACCTATGGAGATGGTGGGGTATAGCGTGGGAGATGAAGACGCACGCACAAGTCATGATGGGGCATTTGACCGCGGTGTAAATGCCCAGTACGGGGTGCATTGCGTACACACTGAAAGTAAGGCGGTTGATGGTCAAGATTCACACCTAGCTATTTGGCTCGCTTCTCCCAAGGGTTTGGCTTACCTCACATCGTGATCGGATTGGGGGCGCAAGCAAATAAGGCAACAGTTATACCGTAACGAGCAAATATACAGCGTCCTGATTATTGACTGGCAGTTGCGCACCGTACACACTACCGTGGTCGTAATATCATCCCTTTTCTTTGGAGGATGAGTGAATTTTACACTCTGATCCCCATACCTATAGAAAACTGTGCAAATGGCGAAGTTTGCAGCAAATAACATTTATGAAACTGTCTGAGCAACACGAAGAAAGTCACTTCCTTCAAATTCCAGGAGTTTATTTAAGATTCCTCGCGAAGGGGAGTTGATACCAACTGCATAGCAGCACCTCTCTGTTAGTGACGTGAATTACTGTGACTATAATATAGCTGCACTGAGCAGTCGTGGCCCCGTGGTAATGGCCGCGACTTACGAGATGTACGTCATAGGTTCGAATTCAGACAGGCGTTTTACTTTGTGTAACTTATTTCAGCACCACCACTCTCAAAACAGTGAAGTAAATCGTCATGAGGAAATCGGCATATCCTAGAATCAATAATTGAAGACATGTCATCATCATCATAATTTCCGCTGAAAGACGTCGACTGCTAAAAAAGCCCCCAAGCACCGCCACTTCGACCGATTATATGCCGGCCGGCCTTCTCCGAAAATATGTGACATCTATCAACTAGGTGGATTATAGCCCCGATCCCACTCACCGTAAGTTGGTTTGTGTCCCATTTGTAGGAATTTTCTAGGCTTATTAGGCTTATAAAAAAAATTGGATTTTAACATCATTTATTTAGAAATACGCTAAGGAAAACTTAAGTTTTCTTTGACTGGAAAAAAAGTCATTATTAAGTCTTTGCCAGCTTCATATATATATATTTCTTCAGGTGAAAAGAATTGAGATAAAAAATTTCGACGGTAAAGTAACGATAAACTACATTTATTTCTGTGAATTGGTACATAAAACACTCTTACCCGTCAAATTTAATTTTGTTTTAAAACAAGATAAGTTCAGTGTTTTCTATCTGACTCTAACTAAGATGTCATAGACTTTTAAAAAGTACAGACATAATCTTGGTCAGGCCATGATTAATTATTTAATTTCTGTAAGTAGGTTTGTTCAAGCACTTTTACATGTCAATCATATTATTAAAACTAGATTAAACGGCGTTTCCTATCTGATTACTCTGAGAAGAAAGGTCCAAACGAAATCATTTTTTTGTTTGTTTTGGGTAGGTATTACATCTCGCAGGTCAACCTATGAAGTGGTCGGCTGCTGAATCGAACTTGCCTGTGGTTACCTTAATAAATTAAGGCCTCCAGCCAGGGCTTCAAAACTTAAAACTAGAGCCACTATTTGCTAAGGGCACCCTTGTGGGTTACGGCCTTGGCTTAGGGCATCGTGGTTATATGACAGCAAGGACGAACTGGATCAGAATGATTATGGAAACAAAATAAGAGCCCACCGTATCTTTTAAAGTCCTGACATAATCTTGGTCAAATCATGTGAAGACCATGTGGATAGGTGTCTGAAATTTTCGTTTTAGTAAAGAACCATACGGCTTGAGGGGTACCTACCATACGGTTGCGTAACATACTAACAATAGGAATAGCTTCCATTTTGACAGTTCAACAACATTCATTACGTAATCTACGTTATTGAGCTGACAAATTTTCTGAACTCATGAAGCAATGGATTAGAAAATCCTTCAAAAAGATTCAGATTCTGATTGACAATGTGTCACGTATTTGAGTGCAGGTTAATGTCTGAGGTGGTCTTTGGAAGAAAAAACCATACAGATTTGAATGGATTTGTCCAGTCAGTGTTCGCATTTGTCAATAACCGTGTAGCTCAACTCAGAGCTCAACGACTCGATGAACAATACCGAGGCAAGGACACTAGGGTAGACTGAAAAGTACTCAAACTGCCAGTCTATCATTAAAACTTACAAAAAAAGGTTTTTCTTCTAGTAAAAGAATACAATAAAAGTTCTCAATTTTGCTACTAAGCTGTCACACAGTAACAATGTCAGTCTTCGCCAATTAGTACCCATTTCTTGCTGAAAAACACTATTGTAACTAGAAAAAACTAACTTCAAACGAAGCAAAAGTCTCTTTCAATGTTTTTCGACTTCGTGCAGATCTTTCCCGACGCCATTAAAAGTTTTGGACAAGATAAATACATTTATTTACCTGAGTTTTAAGTTAATAAAATGCAGGAATGTTGAGTTTTTAAAAGTAAACGTTGTTACTTATGCGTAGTTAAAAGATAACTTAATTGAGCTTTACTGTTTGCTATTAGGAATCGGGGGTTTTGCAAATTTTGTTTCTAGATTTATATTGGGTCTAATGAGATTCACTGACAATACTTTACCTAACTATTCGGTATCGATATCGAAAACTAATAGATCAAGCAAAATACAAATACTCATGTTTTCTGATTACGGACAGACTCGTTGGTCTAGTGGTCAAAAGGGCTACTGCAGATATTGGGTTCCGGTTCGATTCCCAAGTTGAGCAAAGTGTTATTTAGTTTTTCTATCTAGAGTTTCTCAGTAACAGCCCGGAGTCCTCGGTTGATGGCAATAGCCTAGGCTCTATTACATGGGTCATAAACATAACTACTGATGGCAATAGCCTAGGCTCTATTAAATGGGTCATAAACATAACTACTGATGGCAATAGCCTAGGCTCTATTACATGGGTCATAAACATAACTACTGATGGCAATAGCCTAGGCTCTATTACATGTGTCATAAACATAACTACTGATGGCAATAGCCTAGGCTCTATTACATGGGTCATAAATATAACTACTGATGGCAATAGCCTAGGCTCTATTACATGGGTCATAAACATAACTACTGATGGCAATAGCCTAGGCTCTATTACATGGGTCATAAACATAACTACTGATGGCAATAGCCTAGGCTCTATTACATGGGTCATAAACATAACTACCGATCCGTGTGGTGCCGAACGTAAAGTGTAGCAACATCCCATTTCTTCCCGTGGGTGTCGTAAGAGGCGACTAAGGGACCTTCTAGAGAATGGGCAGCAGCGTTCTCTATGCATTTTACCATCATACTGCGATCGCCTGCCAAACGTGGCAATTATTACAAACCCCCCCAAACTGGGGAGGCCTATGTCCAGCAGTGGACGTCTTTCGGCTGTAATGATGATAATGAAACATAATTGCCAAAATATGGGTGTACCATAGGTACAGACGCCAGCACTGAAGCTACTACAATCTGTCATATTTCTTTAATAGGTTTTCAACTTTAATGTCAAAGTATTAGGTTCAAGATTGATTAAGAAAATTTGACAGTTTCGGGTACCTTTATGTGCTGGCATCTTGTACATTTCTGCCCAACCCTTTGGGTAATCAAGGCGTGATTTAAAGTATGTTTTCTCATTATGACCTTCGTAACCTCGAACATACCAGGGTGAAAAATACAGATAACAACGTTGGAGGCTCGCCAAGCCACCGAGCCTATCTGTGGGACACAAATAGACTTTTATTGTGCCCTCATATTTTAGCTAGGTACATCCTCCGAGGGCTCATATTATTTATGACTTGGAGTTTCTTGTTCCATTTTTTTCTGATTAGCAATGTGGCAGTTTTTAATATATACTCCAGGAATAAATCAATACATCTGCACAAATAATCTTAACAAACCTTCATACAAATAAATAGAATTGTAATGTATGTTTGTAAAGTCAAAATAAAAGCTTTTTACTAAATGCATGTGAAAGTATTTGCGAAATGTATAACAAAAAAACATAATTATATATTGTTTCACCAGGTCATCGGTCCATCTTGTGGGAGGCCTTCCAACACTACGTCTTCCAGTACGCGGTCGCCACTCCAGAACCTTCCGACCCCATCGGCTATCTGTTCTGCGAGCAATGTGCCCTGCCCACTGCCACTTAAGTTTGGCAATTCTTCGGGCTATGTCGGTAACCTTGGTTTTCCTACGGATCTCATCATTTCTGATGGCCGCAGGAATGCGTTGGATGCGGGAGGCACAGAACAGGTCGAAGTGGCGGTGCTTGGGGGAGGCCTATGTCCAGCAGTGGACGTCTTTCGGCTGAAATGATGATGATGATGATGATATATTGTTTCCTGCCTGTCTGTCCGTTTGTCCCAACTAATCTCGGAAATGGCTGGACCGATTTTGACGGGACCTTTTCTGGCAGTTAGCTCTTGTTATAATCAGTAACATAAGCCTTTTGTCCCGAAACCACGTTCTCGTGGGATAAATCCAAGCGGGCGAAGCCGCGGGCAGCAGCTAGTCCTAACTAAAATCACGGTATGAATTGACTCTATGGTATCAGTTTATCTATAGGTATCAGTTTCACAAATATGTATACTAACATCAACCGAGAATTCAGTTAATACATAATACTACAAAACATCACGCCCTAATACTCGTAGGGTTAGGCAGGTGTGCGTATAGTAAATCAATATTCGCCAGTTATCTTTAAGTCCCATGTAACAGAGGGCGAGCCTATTGCCATCAACCGGCCACAAATGGCAGGAATTTCTTGAAAGAAAAACCCAAAAAGCTAAGTAGTAACCCCACGTTGTCACGGACGTATATCTAATCGAACTAGTGATCGCCCATTGGTCGTATTCGACCGTATTTATTTCATTTTAATAGAAATACATTATTAAATGGAAAAATGTATATATTATTAAATATAAAAAAGTAATATGGCTATATTTGACATTCAGTAACATAATTGACAACATAGACAAATAATATTCTCGATATGATCATAGATTTTAACAATGAAATAGGTTATATATCTATAAAATTAATTTATGACCTATGGTTATACTTGACATTTAGTAAAACTATAGGCATAAAATATTAAAGACAGATATTCTCGATTGGACCACAGATTTGGACCATAAACAAAAGAATATATATGCATGTGTGTATTAAATACACGATAGTGAATAGTAGTGTGTGTAACGTGTTATTTATTCAAAATTATGTATATTTTCGCATAATTAAAAAAAATATTAGCATTCGTCACTTCTTCTTTGTATAAACTATAAGTGTGCGAAATTTCATAATCCTCCGTCCCACAGTGGAACGAATGTATGGGAGCGGTTGGACGTAGACATGTCCGAAAAATAAGAGTAAAATTATGACAAACTAATGATGCCATCTTATTCGATTACTTAATGCCTTCATAAATTGTGGTGATGAATTTCTTCATAACTCCCATATTTCGGGAGTAATTTGAGAAAATGTGAAATTTTACTATGAAAATGAGTGTATCGAGCTCTCTCCCTCCTGATTCCGGGCTTGTTTCAAGTAGCGGTCTCTAATATCGTAATGCTATTACTAAGAGCTATATTTAATACTAAGACACATAGTGCGCCAAATGTGCACTTTCTGGGATAAAAGGAAATGAAAATTTAAAAAAAAAAACGTTTTTTCCCCATTTGTATTTACTTTAAACCGCAGACAGACTTATTAAGAGGTCTATAAATATATTATATATATACAGAAATATATATTAACAAAAATATTCACAAGAACTGATGAGAGTATGACTTTTAAGTAAGTTGATAATAAATTACCTAGTTTCATTAAAAGTACAATAAATAATTAAGATGTAAGCTCTAATTTACTAAGTTACACATTTTAAAACAATAACATCATTTAATTATCTTCGTCATCATCATCATCATCAATTAATTCAAATTCAGAATCGATGTCCGCTAAATCATTTATGTTAACAAATTCGATATCACTTTTCTCAGAATCCGTAAGCTCATAAAATTCCTTAAAAGAAGATTTTTTTACAAACTTATTTCCTTTTGGACGGATACTTGTAACAAGTGGATCAGAAGACAGTAAAAGATTGTGCATAATATCTTCATTGCATGAGATACTGCTATGCTTTCGAGAATGCCCCTCTCTATATTTTCTAAAATCTTTATTTCTAGCCTCAGATGCCTCTTCGGATAGAAAACCAATGGGCACAATTGACATGTTCTGAACTATGTCTGGCCCATGCATTAAAATTTTATGAAGTGAAGAAGGCATATAATACCATGGGTATAACTCCACGTAAAGCTTAGCAGTATCAAAGCAGAACTCTCGGAATTTAGTTACGTTGATCTTCTCTCCTGATGAAATACACTGCAAGATCACACAGATTTTTCTTAAAAGCATAGCATCTATTCCGGTCAGTTCAGCAGATTTAGTGTAGTTTTCAAAAAATCTCCTTGCCGAGTTGCCATTGTTGGTGGATCCACTGCCTTGTTTCACAACATCGAGAAGTAAGCCCGTTTCTCTTCTTACAGCCTCTTGAACTCTTTTCTTCCTGTCATCAACTTGCCTTTTTGCTATATCACCCCTTACTTGCCATGATTTTATGTCTAATTTGTAGGAAATGTGTAATAAGCATTCCATTGAGCGAATCCAAGCGTGAAGGGTGCTTAAGCTATATTTATACATGTCCTCGTTTGCGTGTTTATCTTTGATTAACTCTAAATTATTCATTTCTTTAGGACAAGCCTTGCATATGTCACACACTGAAGCTGCTGTATTGGATATAATGGAATGAATTTTACCATCAATCATTGTCAACAGCAGTTGGTGTTTGACACTAATTCCATCAGTGATGGTGGATGGAGTTAAGGCTTCAATCTCTGCTTCGATTTCAGCCATCTCTCTCTGCACATTTTCTTTGGTTTCCTTTATAAACTTAAACAATATTGGCCGGCAAAATGAAGTGGAAGATGGTCGCTCGTTTTCCCAAATTGTTACACCTTTTGAGACGAGCCGCAGTGGTACAAGACTAATCATAAAATTACTAGCAAGATCGATTTGCTCATCTTCACTCGTCCTTTGATGATAAATGCTTTGGCTAGATGATCCGTCAAAACCCCATTTGCTGGTCAATACGAGCTGTTGATTGGGATCAACAGGGGTTTCTAACGACCTAATAAGTCTTCTTGAGGTTAAATCCATCAAGGCTTGTAATTTGATTTTTGCAGAGCTCTCTGTAACTGTGAGATCTTCTTTGGCCGGATAGCACTTAATTTTTTCTTTAACCAACATGTAGTAACTCGGGTATTGAAGAGCTCCTTCTTGAGTGTTGAAATCCCGAAGAGTGTTATAGCGCCATTTCGATAAGTTCATCGATACATAAAGAGCCAATGCCTTCAAAGGGGATATTTCCCGTACCTGAATTGATTTACCTTCAATGAAGGCTTTGATTTTTGAGGCCTCTTCTGGATTCTCCGTCAAGTATTTCATAACATAAGCTGTATCGCTTTGTCCTGCCTTTTGAAGCGCCCTTTCGGCCGAAAACATAATTTCAGCGCTGCTACTGCTGCATGAAAGACTATCTTCAGTGCGTCTTCTTTTTTGCCGGTTACTAAGGTCCTCAAAAGATTTACGAGGACTAGGATGTGTACAAGTTGAAGCATCAGATTTAGCAGGAGAAATTATGGGCTCGATGACGTCACTTATATTTTCTGTAGAAGGTTCCATATTTTCATTCTGTAATTCCGGCCATTGAATTGCAGCCTGTAGCCAAATCTCATGTTTCTTCCGAAACTTATCTGTGCTTCTTCCAGACTGTGTCCATTTTGCATAAATGCGGTAGCAAAATCGACGACACCAGTCTTTTAAACTTGTTTCAGCGCTTTCACATAACTGAACACAACTGTTATCTTTTAAAACACTGAACAAATAGTTAAAGTCGCGTAAATCTTTATGTGCGCGTGCGCATAAAGCAACGTGAATATCAAGATTTGTATTAAAATTTGGAAAATACATTGCGAGATTAGCTTGGATACAACGAGGTGTAAATCAACACTGATTTTAAAGTTACTAATAGTGACCTATTTATATAAAATCCAGGTATCCCAGGTATCCTTTGTTAAATATTGCAAGGTAATTAGTTATTGTGATAATTAGTAAATGATGCATGCTAAATTAGTGTATTAAGAGCCATTTAGTAATTAAATAATAGCAATGTTCTTATCAGTAATCATTAGTGCATCAGTTTTATATGTAAACCTTAAGTCCCTAATTATATATCCTAATTAGCTTATATCTTCTCTAATTGGCTGCTCAGAAATGTTATTGTAATAAGGTAAACCTTTAGAAAAACGGTTTTAATCAACAAAATAAACAAAAAATAAAAAAAATGTGTTATAAAATAAACATCACTCTTTATCCCAGAAAGTGCACATTTGGCGCACTATGTGTCTTAGTATTAAATATAGCTCTTAGTATTAGCATTATGATATTAGAGACCGCTACTTGAAACAAGCCCGGAATCAGGAGGGAGAGAGCTCGATACACTCATTTTCATAGTAAAATTTCACATTTTCTCAAATTACTCCCGAAATATGGGAGTTATGAAGAAATTCATCACCACAAGTTATGAAGGCATTAAGTAATCGAATAAGATGGCATCATTAGTTTGGCATAATTTTACTCTTTTTTTTCGGACATGTCTACGTCCAACCGCTCCCATACATTCGTTCCACTGTGCGTCCGCTCAATTTTCGTAAAAAGGGATCCAAAGTTTTCGCTTCACGTATTAATATATAGAAGATAACTAGCTTTTGCCAGCGGCTTCGCCCGCGTGGAAGTCGGAAATTATCCCGCGGGAACGTACTACCGGGATAAAAAGTAGCCTATGTCCTTTCTCAGGCTCTAAACTATCTGTGTACTAAATTTCATTTAAATCGGTTTAGTAGTTTTAGCAGGAAAGCGAGACAGACAGACAGACAGACAGACAGACAGAGTTACTTTTACATTTATAATATTAGTATAGTAAGTATAGTATGGAAGTATGGAAGTATGGATTAGTATGGATATGGATGAATGTAGTAAGAGGTTGACTAACACTTTACATGTTAAACTTTATTTTTGTTTTTTTTTACTTATTTAATGTAAATTGCATGACCATTATAATTATTTCTACATATTAATGAATGCAAGATGAGGTCGACAAAAAATTGACATTGTTATAAGTTGTATAATGAATGTAAAATGAAGTTGGCTAAAACAACAGATGCAATGGATAATAAACACCAACAATTAAGAGTGTATTTATATTATTAACACGTTAACTGCCACGGCTACAATCAGAAAAATCAACAATGTACTTAGTGTTATTTCACTTCTTTTTTTTTGCTAAATAAAGTATACTTTATTCCCATTACAATCTAGCCTATGAGCTAATAAGTAATTTAAATATAACTTAAACTACTAAGTAACTATACAACTAAGAAATCGTCCAATAACGTCTTTCTTATTCACTGACAGTTAAGAAGACACTTGATTAACGTGTTCTTTATTTATTCTTTATTTCACTTTAAATCGATTATTTATTCCATAAATACATTATTTATTCCAAAAACTTTTTTTTTTCAGGATGGGAAATCATCGAATGACTTCTCCCGCTCTAGGCGGAGCGGGAGGGCGTGTCAGACTTTTACTGACTAAAAACCACCCGTGTTCCATCAGTTGCCCATGTGCCAGGGTCACAGTATGTCTTTCGAACAATCACGCGACCCCGGCAGGCATCGGTCCTAGTAGATCCCTACACTGCAGTAATATTACCTTACATACACATATTGTATACCCCATACGTGCGTTTCAGTGACGCTATCATGCTTATTATAAGAATTGTCTTTTCACCTGTGGCAAACAATAAATAAATGAATATGAATACCGTCATAAAATCGCGTCGAGATTTTCTGGCGTACAGAATCTTCAACCTACGGCTTAGCGCCTAGAGTTGAAAATGGAATAGACTTTTCAGTTTTCGAGGTGCTGATGCACTCTGTTGTTATTGTATGCTATTTACAATGTGCGAAAAAATCCTGCCGCGGTATTTACGTACGTAAGTACGTGGACATAAGACTCTTTTAAGTCACTCTGAACAATCTTCATTATAATATTAGACTTTAGAATTCGAATACAATATGGACAACCATCATCATCATCATCATTTCAGCCGTAAGACGTCCACTGCTGGACAACGACCTCCCACAATATGAGGTGCTTTGCCATAATCGCCACGCTTGGCAGGCGGGTTGGTGATCGCAGTATGGTGGTAAAATGCATAGAGAACGCTGCTGACCATTGTCTAGTAAGTCCCTTAGTCGTTTTACGACACCCACGGATCATTATGAACAATAGTAATACTTAAATGAACTCTGACCTTAATATATTTGACGACTTCAGCACACATTGTATCCCAAAATGTTTATCAAAACTGAACACTAAACACGGCACTTAACTTTTCATCACTTTAAACTGATTTAACACTTAATCGCATAAAAACACATAATTATAGGCAATATAATCAAAATTATCTTCTCAATCATTCTATTCCACAAATCTTTTAGAACAATATTTTTGTTTATTTTCAAAGACTGTTCGTGAAACCGGCGCGCACGCATGCCTCTCCGATGCGAATAAATATGAACGTATATCCCTCCCTTTCATCACCCCACAAATGATGCTATTGTCCTTTTCTCACAACTGCCCAATATATTCAGACACATTCTGGTTTAGTTGATGTTAGCATTTGATATTACAATGTCAATAACACAGGGGGTCTTAAATAATTGGTTTGGTATATTTGTAAGGAGTTTTGTTCAACAAATGGATCCAGGTGAGGGGGCTCTTTTAACTAAAATATGGTGAACAAAGGACAACGAAAGGTATTGTAACATTATCTTCGAAATAATAATGTACCTGCCAAAGTAAGGGCCCAAGAATCTAATGTATTTCAAGTAGTGCCAAATAAAACGCGGAGAGTATTCAACCCACACTCAAATAATTTATTTAAATTAAACCAATTACAGGCACTTTGGAACTGTCAAGGATTCGGTATCCGACTTATGTATATTGGTCGACACGCACAAAATTAATTCGCCTGGATCGGGCGAATGGAAACTATTCATTAACATTTATGGGCAAATCGACTGTTCCAGAAATTAGGCAAGTGACACGTTATGAATAAAACTACGAACAGTTAAGAAAAAGTACCAACCATAACTTTATTACATAAAACACAAAACGTACCAATTGCCTAATACGTATTTCTGACCTGGGGCGACAAGGCGCTTCCCTACCAAACCCATTCGTTCCACCTGCTAAAAATCTCGCAACTGGGCACGAATTGCCTTGGCTTTCATGGAAGTCTTTATATAGACTCTGGACTCAGGTAGGCCGGAGTAAAGAAAACCTGTACAGGTGGAGATTCATAAACGACTCAGCCCTGGAGTGTAAATGTGGTGCTGTCCCACAAACGATGAGGCACTTGATGTCTTGTCCAGCATGTTCTGTTGTTTGCACTTCACAGGACTTGAAGGACGCTACTGAAAATGCTAAGCTCGTAGCTAAATTCCGGGCTAACTCTATTTAGATTACTATCGAGCGTGTCGAAAAAGAAGAAGAATACGTATTTCTAGATAAATCGATTTGCCCACAAATAAATACTTCGACGCGGTATATGTATTTATGTATGAGCACGCATAATTTTTTATTGAGTTGTCCAATAATGAAAATTCGGCGCCAAACAAACATATTGGCGCCAAGTAAAATAATGTCGTTCCGTGTGATGCCGGACGTAAAAAGTAGCACCATTCAATTTCTTCCCGTGACGACTAAGAGACTTAGGTACTAGAGAATGAGCAGCAGCGTTCCCTCTACATTTTACCACCATACTGCGATCGCCAACCCGCCTGCTAAGCGTGGTGATTATGGTAAACCACTTCAGTTTTGGGGGCACTATGTCCAGCAGTTATTTTTTTTTTATTTTTCAAAAATATTAATATAAACACTTTTCACTTTCATCATCCCAATGGTCAACCTCCTTTCTAGTCATTTATCAGTCTCACAATCCCTCCACATTGACTTTGATTTATACGTACTTTTTAAAGCCACAAGCAAAACTTAAAGCCACTTAGCTAGAACCTCAGAGTATAAATAGTTACTTAGCCGTGCGATGGGAGTCGTTCAGCCAAATGGTCGGCAATTTGTATGCTCTATTTAAAATACGTTCGTCTTCACAAGTTTAATCTACTGAAAGGTCTCGTAATTATCTGTGAGGGGTCTGAGGACCACTTGGATGATTAGCCACGAGGAGCATAGTTGGAACACACACATTTTTCTTTCTTTCTTTTGGAATATGTGGGAAGCCGTCCTTTGAACAATTTTAGCAGAAGAAGCAAAGAACTAAGATCTCTTGGAACTATTTTATGCTTGAAAGTAAGTTAAGGTGGTTTGGTCATGTTGAGAGGATGAATAAAGGGTGGTAAACAAAAGATTCCGTGTGGTGCCGAACGTAAAGCACATAGCACCATCCTATTTCTTCCCGTGGGTGTCGTAAGAGGCGACTCAGGGACTTACTAAAGAATGGGCAGCAGCATTCACTATGCATTTTACCACCATACTGCGATCACCAACCCGTCTGCCAAGCGTGGCGATTATGGAAAAACGCCCCAAATAGGGGGAAGTCTAACTCAATTCTTTTTTATTTTTTTAAGAAATTATTTTCTACTATATGGTTTTTATTAAAGCGTGTTTTTAAGGTTCTTAAACCATTATTTATTAGTTCAGCTAGCTAGTTAACTAAAGCGTGTATTTTCGTTATTTGTACGCTATCTTGGTGATCCTGGCCAGGATACTGGGCAAACATTTATAAGATTATTGTACTGTCATCGTCACGTGGTGAAAATCACGTTCGTGGATTCCGTTACATGACAAGCTAATAAAAGCTTGTAAAAAAGTTAAATCAGTAGTAAAACTTACTCATATTCCAAATCCTACCCTAAGCCAGTCTTGTAGATCTCCGAAAGTCGGAAAACGCTCAACAAAAGAATCTTTTTAGACGAATGGATGTTCATGAATGACGTGACGCACAAACAATCATACAAACATCCATTCTGGAGTTAAGTGGACGTGTTTGTTGACCGCTGCTGTATTTAGATCAAAGGCTGTCCTTTTCCTGAGCGCATAGGGTTGGCATATCTGAGAAGGGTTAGTAAAAATATATATTTCAAATTAAAAAAGGATTATTAAGCAAAAACATGAACATCATCGCCACGACATTGTTTTTGTTTTGGCCACCACAAGTGTCGGAATAAAAAATCAGTTCTTTGACTTCCGATGCCAAACTGTTGCAGAAGTGCCACAAGCATGACGCAATTTGGTTTGCTTCTCGAGCTCCTATAGTCTCGTCCCACATATAGCATGTAGCCTCATTCATTGCTAAATCGTGTATTGTCAAATTAAAAAACCAAATACTTCGGATGGCTATAACTTGACATCTCAATTTGTCAAATAAAAGAGAAAACTTTTATGTGTATAAGTTGAGATATCAAATAAAGACAAATATTTTGGTCACTGGGTATAAGTTGATATAACGAAATATCAATGTTCGTTCACAAAAATATATGAATCGTTAATTTTACATGTTGTGTTGTCAAGTAAAACACGTCAAAATGCGAGATGTCAACATATTACCATAGTAATCAACTAAAAAGCTCCAAAAGTTATTTATATTTTGAGCTGTCAATTTTTCTCATATAAATTCCTAATGCGTAGAACGTGTTAAGCCAATAAAAAAAAACATACAAGTCGAGATGTCAATGTCTTCACGCCAGCCACGGATTTGGTCTTGTGTTGGTAAGCCCTACTGCCGAAGATGAGGTCCTGTGCATCTGGAATTTTTCAGTAGTAGCCCGGAGTCGTGATTTGTGCCCGGTTGATGACGACAAGCTCACCCCATGGGACTTAAACATAACTGGCGAAATGTGGATGTACTATAGTTATAGGTACACCTCTGACCAACCCTTCGGTGAAAGAAAGCGTGATGTTATCTTATGTGTTATGTTTAAGTTTTAGGGTCCACAGTCGGTGTTATTAATACCTTTAACTACGTCTTTAGCCACATAATAAAAATGTAGGTATACACAAATACAATAAATTGAAATTACATTTACATTGAAATTACCCTCCTTAACCGCATAAGTTCACGCACTTGTAGCAAAATGTCGCTTTTTATTAATACACAAGCATCAAAGGTTGCAACAAACCAACAAACAAAGCATTCATTAATAATTAACCCAGCCAACGTTACTGATTACACCAACATTGAAATTCCAATACGCCTCATCAACTGTGGAATTTATAATGCGGTCAGTCCGATTGAGACCACCAATTTCACACCACAAAACAATTAACGTATACAGTAAAAGGCATGTATTTAACAATTAAATGTATAATAATAATCATCATCATCATCATCCTTTCAGCAGGAGAGGGAGTGTTTGCCATAGATAATCGCCACGCTTTGCAGGCGGTTTGGTGATCGCAGTATGGAAGTAAAATGCAAAGAGAACGCTGCTGCCCATTCTCTAGTTGCGTCCCTTAGTCGCCTTCTACGACATCCGCGGCAAGAAATGGGATGGTGCTTTTATTTATTTCCGGCTACACACAGAAATAACAAACAATCTAAAATTACCATTTTGCACTCAGGCCCAATACCTCTCACATAGAAGAGACTGCAGTGATGAGCTTTAAAACGATTCCCAATGAAATTCTAAGATGCGGGTCGTCTTTCCTACTTCGATTTTCTAAACTCTTTTACAAATTCAATTTGCTGACTAATGCGGTTCCTATTCAGCACTAAACTTCAAAATGATTTGCATCTCAACGTTTCAAACGATTGTGCTTGCTAACTTGTTAGCGTGGCAATTGCTTTGGTTCAAGAGAAATGCTTTGACAATTGCTTTGGTTCAGAAATATCGATGCTCCAGGTTTATATTTTTGCCAATGCGTCGGAAAAATCATTTTAACACGTCGAATATTTAGGAAAACTTAAGAAAAACAACTGGGTTATTGCGTAAACACATTTACAATATGGCTGTCATGTTGACAGTTCAACAACATTAATTGCGTTGTTTATGTTGTTGTGCTGACAAATGTTTCAAACGTATGAAGCAATGTATTGACAATTTCCCTCGGATTGAGACGGAATGTGTGTTTCGCAATTACGGTGCAGCATGCGTAGCATGACCACCGTTGAAAGGGGTCTTGTCGACGGAAGAATAGACAAAATTACAGATTGTAGAAAGATTAAAGACATAATTAAAAATTGTATAAAGTTTTGTATCGTTTTATGCTGGCGTAGCATGACAGTTCTATCGCTATTCTACCAAGAATAGACAAAGTACTTTCTATGGTGGTCATGCTATGCGTGCAGCTTAACATAAACGAGATTGGCGGTTGTTTTCATAAAATTTCATCACAAACAAATACCTTGTGTCTATGAGAACTTCTAAATTCTGCAATAGATTTAGCTCTGTTATTTAAAAATCTAATAATAAGGTAGCCCGCGAGATACAAATCTATTTACGTTTCATGCAAGGTTCATGAAATAGCCATTCAATGGAAATATAAACTTAGAGAGTTTTACTGATGTAATGATCATAATTATATAAATACATACTTATTATGGTTGCCAATCATATTTTATTCAACATAAAGCCTGACGCTGACATGCAAATAGCAAAAAAACGTGATAAAAAATTCAATTTCGCGGGGTTACCCCGGCGCTTCCCGTTTAAGATAAATTATGATTTTATTTAAACTGTCATGAGAACAAACATCTGATAATTTTCAAACATCTCTATATAATCTGTTAGTGTAGCAACCCTGCCATAAGTAGCTGACACAAGAGCGCAACCTTATTGATTCTGGTATACCATGGATGTACCGGACCGTGGCAACAAACGGAGGGGCGCCTCTTCATGTGTAAATGTAGATGTTTACTTACGGATGAAGAGAATGATGTTCTAGTATTGTTAGTTTCTATGCCTTACCTGAAAAACGGAAATAGTATATTAAGACATTTGGAAATTATATGTGGTGAAAGATTTTATGAGGCAAAATAATAACAGTCGCACGCGTTGAACATTGAGGTTAAGCAACACTAGCCGAGGTCAGTCTGTGAAAGAAAGAAGAAAGAAAGAAAGAAAGCATTTATTTGTCAGAAAATTGTACAAAGTTGTTAAGTATGTGGATTATTACGCTCAAAATATTCTGCCGTTTCCGGCGTACAAATATGGTTTTGAAATTATGGGTCATCATTACATTAAAATTTAGTTATTGATCATTCAAATTATATGTCATCATTACATTAAGATTTAGTTATTAATCAATAGAATTATTTAAATTACGAAACATTTTTTTTTTTTTAATGTAAAAGATATTAATTAAATGTCAAAATTGCATGAAGGGAGATAAAATATGATTTTTACAGAATAATGTCAAATCTTTAGGTAAACTTTTAATTCATAAAATCTTCAGTCGAGTAATAACATTTGCTTTAAAGTTAAATAATTTACATTTAAATGTTCTGAGGCTGAGCTTTTGTGGATGGGTGACCATTCATAACATGCTGTCGGAGGCACGGAGCGGTCCACCCAGTCGGTCCACTCGAAGAGCATGTTAAGCAGTTGGTCTCGGCTGTGATTCTTGACAGTGGTAAAGGGTAGTTAGAAGCCTGGAATAACTAGTTTGACCAAAAGATAATGTTTACCAGTAACTGGATTCGTACAGTCAGTGCCCAGCATCACCTGACCCCTCTTCCTCATATCTTCTGTGTAGGAGGGGTCAGGTAATGCAGGGCACTGACTATACTTTCTATCCTGGTATTACGTTACCCTGGGTCAATTTCTGATCTTCACGCGAGCGAAGCCGCTGGCAAAAGCTAGTAGTAGAAAAATTTCGAACATTAAGTTCTTTATTACAAACAATATTTTTTTTTTTTCTTTACACCCAGCAAACAGCTCTATCGTACAACAACACGTTAACCCATAAACCCAGTCATAAAGAAAACGTATAAAGTGAAAAATAAAGCTATTTTAATTAAGAAAGTGCACGGTGCCAACTTTCAAAGGAAAGCGCTTAGTATTCTTCGATGTGGCCTGCCGTTCCTGCCAATAATTGACTGCAAATTGGATGCCTTGGCTGGTGATTGTGCGCTGTCCTCAATTGCTATCTCATTTAATTTTTGAGCTTTGAGTGCACTGCTAGTGCAAGTGCGAAGATTTTTCATTATTTTCTGGTAAGAGAACTAAGATAATAAAATTTTGATAAGCTTGCATCGGTGGCTAAGAGCAGCAGCCCAGTGGTAACGGCTGCGACTTACGAATAATAGTAGGTCGTCAGTTCGAACCCAAAGCAGGCCCTTTACTTTGAGTAAATTATTTCATCACCACTGCTCTCAAAACGGTGAAGGAAAAACCATTAGCATTGGGCAACCACTGCTCAATGCAGGTATATTAGTGCAATTGATGCGATACAGCACTTGCAGTATGGTTTTGTAGATGAAAAGTCAATTACTGCGACGATAGGATCTTGTTGCGCTTTCTCCACGCTGTGGTCGCTTCCATTCAAGGCATTATTAATGAAAAGAAGACCTGTTGCTGATGTCAACCTTTCGAAATTAATCCCTAGAATCCGCTCCAGTCAAGTCCCTTAGTTCATTTATATTGCGGTAGTATTTTATTTTTAAAGTGATTGAAGCGTTTAAAGCTATACTGAATTTAAGCCAAAGACAATAAAGAGCAGGTCATTAGGGAAAGGGATACAAATACTTGCACGTAGGATTAGGATTTAGCAACGTCGTCGCGAGCCCTGTTTTCGTAGGAACGGTCAAAATCAGATATTTGACCGCTACCACAACTTGAAAACTTGCTAGAAGATTTTTTTAATAAAACGCCGATATTTCCTGAGGCAATCACTTAGTTTGCAATCATTGTGACTTGTTAAATAGCTCATTTATTGAGGAAAGCTATTTACTATATAAGTTGTATCTATTCATACACGAAATATTTTAAGAGGTATACCTGTAGATGGTAAAGAAGCTATAGCAACGAAAAAAAAAATTTTCTAAGGGTTTTTTTTTTAAATTTAATATTTATAAATTATTTGACGCACATAAGTAACACTGGCTCCTTCTTATTTTTTACGGCCCGAGACACCGCGGCCATGCTTGTGCCGTCCGGTCGTCGCCCTCGCAGCGTCAGGTGGGCCATTCATAGAATTTGGAGTAAAGGTTTTAAAATTATAATAATTACGAAAATTCAAAAACGGTTAGATAAAAAATTTCTTTTTGCTTCTATAGCTTCTTTACCACCTACAGGTGTACCTCTTAAAATATTTCGTGTATGAATAGATACAACTTATATAAAATCACGCTAGGACCCTTACGAGCCGTGAAAGAAGAAAAAAAAGTCACGAATACGAAGACCTCGCACGGGCAGGCGATTCGATGCGACGGAATGGCTCTGCGGAGCACGAAGTTTAATCCAAACGAAGTCGCGGGCAGAAGCTAATTGTTGTGGTTTTCTCACGATGTTTTTCTTCAACTTTTGAGAGCAGTGGTGATGAAATTACATACATAAAGTGCCAGCCGAAGTTCTTATAACCTAGTAGGTATCTATAGCTCACCTTTACCACTGGGCTGCACTACAAATAAAATAGCACGTATCGTGTAGTCCATGCAGTATAAATCCAGCTATAATTGGCCCACTTCCGCGGCCAGGCCTGGCGTGCTGACCTTGGTTACTTCAGCGAAGGACGCACCATACAGGTGCCACAGTATGAACAAGTACAGAAGAATAACACCATGCAAATGTGGAGGGATGTTAACATTATAGCGAGCCATAATAAAAATAAGGCGTTGCCAGCTCGCGTCACCGCTCGCATCCCATCGATGCCGCCGCCACCGAGTCGGCGTTCGGCTCGCCTCCACGCCCGCGCGGCCGCGCCGCTACCGCTCGCCCGAACAGTCCCAGTCCCACAAGAGTCACCAAACCGCAAAAACGCGCGCGAACACTGATCGTCAACCGACAGTAATAATAATAATACCAGTTTGTATCCGTGTTTCCTAGATGATTATACAAGATTATCCGCTAAAACCGTAGTTTTCTTGCACACACCAAGCCTCCTAAAACATCTCATTTACAGTCACCAAACGAGATAAGTAACCAAGGTCGTCGGATATAGGTAAAGTTTATTAAGAAACCGATGGATGTTTTCGATTGAAATTTTATTGATAACTGAACAGTTTTTGAAGTGATAACTTCTTTAGCGGCGTTGTGCACTTTTTTTGTAATGGGTAAAAAATTATAAACTCGCGTCAGGACACGTGACCTGTAGTGCTATTCTGTAAAATCTCACAGTGATAATTGGGGTGAAGTGAGCTTCAAGTGACCTGTCATTATTGACAATCCCTAGCCATCGAATGTACTGACCGCTCACTTTTAGGTCACTTCACGTAAGATCTCACGGTGAGATTTTTACAGAATAGCGCTACTGATCGAAAATTCGTAAGACGGACGGAGAGTAGACAGCTGGCGCCGCGTAGGAGAGGAAGTATCCCCCTCTCTTTCTACGGCGCGGCGAAAATGTATGCCTGCGCCTGCTGTTTTGTTTAGGCGGCGAAGGACGCTTGCGCGAATGTTCGTGTGTGTTTATGTTACAGCGTGCCACGTGCATCCATGGATAGTGACAGCTGATGGCTCGACCGTCTGTGTAGTTGCCGTCGTCGAAATTATGGATGTAAGTTGATTTTTCTGAGAGATAAACTTTTTAATGTAATATAAATTGTCATGTTTGTGTACGATAGCGCAATAAATAAATATTGTATTGTACCACATAAATTATAGTACTTTTATACTGATAATTAAAGCAATTCGTGCAAAATTATTCCCTAACCATTCCAAAATATCAAAAATGCACAACGTTAATATTCAAGTTTTCACTTCTGCCGGCACTCCCGGAGTGCAACCCGTCGTTTTTTTTTTTTTTTTGAATAACATCTCTTTGTTCAACCTATGAGGTTGTCGGCTGCTTAAGCGGTCTTGCCTATATCTTCTTTAACGAATTAATCCAGACAGAGCCTATAAACTTAAAACTAGAGCGATTCCTCGCTAAGGGCCTGTAGGGTACGGACCTCGGTTTAGGGCATCGCTGGTAGAGGGCAGCAAGGAACGGCTTGGATCGGAATGATTATTATTTAGGGACTTATTTAAAGCTTCAGCCAACAGGTTCAGCGGCACGGGCTGGTTCAAGCAAGGGTCGGGGCCGGGATAAATTAACTAGAATAAAAGAGTTTAACCTCTAAGTCCCTGAGATACCACATTTGGTATCGACACATTGGTTTTTTAATTGTGTCTGTAATTACGGTAATTGAATGGTTAACGCACTACTAGTATACAACGTCCCGGCGTGAATCGTGCATTTATCCACCAGACACAATACCCGCCTGGTTGAAGGATCCTCTCATTAATATGGCAGTTGAGTGAATTTTTCACCCTGTTCCTCATACCACCAAACGTGGATCTTTAACAGTTGTTACGGGTTGTCAGAAGTCCGAAAGTCTAATAACCAGTCATATCAAAGGGTATGGTATCACCCAGTTACTGGGTTGTGGAAGTCAGATAGGCAGTCGCTCCAAGTAAAATACTGGTATTCGGCTATATCCAACTGGATCTAACTAGACTAGAAGCCGATCTCAACATACTTGGGA
Source organism: Aporophyla lueneburgensis (assembly GCA_932294355.1). Taxonomy (NCBI): domain Eukaryota; kingdom Metazoa; phylum Arthropoda; class Insecta; order Lepidoptera; family Noctuidae; genus Aporophyla; species Aporophyla lueneburgensis. The sequence continues at coordinate 7,832,705 of OW028748.1, read as the reverse complement.
AAAGGTTAGGTAGGGAAGCACGACCATTAGCTTTAAGTTCTTGGAGTGAACCTTCTGAAGTGTCCTTTAATTCGTTGAATGGTTGTTTAGATTTTAAAACGGTACGTGTTGTATTAAGTAATTGGAATTATAAAAGTTTTTATTGAAAGCCTTGAACATTATACTACAGTTAAGTCATAAAATTAGCTGCCTTCACATTATTTTGCTTAAGGTTTTAGAAAGTCTAAGTCAAGGATATAAATAAATATAAGTATGTACCTATTTGTACCGATAAATGGCGCATAGTATATTTTCAGAACATAGAACGAATTTACTTACTTGTCCTAAATTAATTTGTTAAAAAACACTACTTGTCTCTATAATGTTTGGCAAAACCTCAAAATCGCAACGAGAAATCTTTTGCCATCGATTTATACAATTTGGACACAAAGGAACATAAAGAGATAGCAATTAAAAAAAAGGTATGAACCTACATCAAAACGGTGAAGGAAAACATTGTGAGAAAACAGACATGTCCTAGAACCAACAATTCGAAGACATGTGACATCTACCAACCCGCACTGACTGGGCCCGCGTGGTGGTTTATGACCCAATCTCACAAAGAGCCGAGCCTAGCAGTGGGAACGTTATAGGCTCATTATGCTTATAGAAAATGTCCTATTTTTTATCATACAATCTTTAAACATACATACATAAATTATTTCCATACACGCAAGACAAACACAAACAATAACAACTTAGTAACAACCTTACCTCTATATAAATATCGCCCAAAATCCTTTGAAATCTTTAACCCTTTGGCAGACACTTTAAGTTAATCTATCACTAAAAGTCTTAGGTTCTCAGGAATAGAGTACAATTTTCGATGGAAACTACATAGACTAGAAGTGGCCTGGTAAGTAAATTCAAATAATTGGGTTTTCGTGATGCTTAAAAGCAAGGTGAAAGTGGTATTGTTAGAGTTAATAGAACCTAATATAATTTGCGTAGTTTGGTTTTTCTGTAAGAAGTACTTATAAAGAACAGCCGTACCAGTCGATCGTTTAAGTTAAGCTTCGCTTGCTGCGGTTCATTCATGGATGGGTGACTATCTTTATACGAAGACCCCTCCGTGCCCCGGAAACACGTTAAATCGTTGGTCCCGGCTGTCATTCATGGGTCTTTGACAGTAGTAACGGTTTGTCAGAAGCCTGAAAGCCTGACAGCCTGTCTTACCAAGGGGTGATATGCAAACAAAATTAAATAAAATCATGTACGAAGTCAAAAAAATCATTCGATAATATGCTATTTGAACGAATGCTTGCATCAAACACTATTTACATAATTTTAACAAAGTCTACAAAACATCATTATGAAAAACACCTTTTCACCATAAATAAGTCTGAAGAATTGGCTATTAAATTACATTATCAGTATAATGATGTTAACTTCATAATGGGCTTGTTTTTGTTACGGAGGAAATCTAGTTATCCAGCTCAACCTAGATATTACGAGAGCTTTGGAAATAATTATCGCGGTCGTTTATAAAAAAAAAAAAACCCTTATACTGTTTAGATTTTAAGTGATATTATTGTTTGAAGATACCAGGTCACTCAGAAAGTATTGCGAAAAAAAGTTTTTTTGTATGAGAGACTGACCAGTTATAAACTATTATAAAAATAATGATTATTTATAAGTAAAAATAGGTACGCTCCAATTTCAAAATTTCCTTCCACATTTTTTGCGATCTAATTAAATTATCGTGTCTCATTGGAAAATGGATTTGGGCCGGGAACATTTTCACGTTATGATTTTTTACGATTTGAAGTGCCGCCTTAATCCGGACGAATCATACGATAGACTTTAAATTGCATTCATGGATGAAAGCCCTTCCAAGGCAACTGTGTATCGTTGGGATAACGAATTCAAACATGGTCGACTAATTTTGGGGGATGAAGAAAGAAGTGGTCGCTCTTTGACGGCTGTTACGGAGGAAAACGTGCTAGCAGTGAAAAATTTAATCGAAGATAATAGGCGAATTACGTATCAGGAGATTCAACTCATACTGCAGATTGGATCGGGAAGCCTTCACGAGATTCTACACGTGCATCTTCGCGTGAGGAGGATAGTTTCACGCTGGGTGCCGCACAACCTCACCGATGCTCACAAGCAGGCCCGGGTGGAATGGTGCCGTAATATGATAAACAAATTTGAAGCAGGCTCGACTCGGCGGGTTTACGACATCATTACAGGTGATGAGTCCTGGATTTATCAATACAATCCAGAAACGAAGCGCCAGTCGGCGGTTTGGGTGTTTCAAAAGGAATCAACGCCTACCAAAGTGCGAACCAAATAGAAGCGGGGGGAAGATTTTGATCGCGAGATTTTTCAATTTCACTGGCTACTTGGTGTCAATCCCTTTACGGAACCAAAGAAGCATCAACGCCGAATGGTATACTACCAAATGCTTGGCAGAAGTTTTCTCTGTTGTGAGCAACAAGCGACCAAACACAGGGATCCGCGGGCTACTGCTCCACCACGACAACGCGCCCACGCACACCGCGCTCAAAACGAGGGACTTCTTGGACAGCACGGTTGTCAAACTTCTGGGTCACCCTCCTTACAGCCCTGTCGAAGAAGTCACACGGTGCTAGACCGTGTGACTTCTTTTTATTCCCAAAAATTAAAAATCAGCTCAAAGGGATACAATTTTCGTCGCCGGAAGATGCGCGATGATGTCAGCGTTCGAGCAGGTTGTAAACGATGTGTCTGCGGCGGACTGGAAAAGTGTTTCGAAAACTGGTTCAGACGAATGAAACTTTGCGTAGAGGCTAGTGGAGAGTATTTTGAAAAGATTTAATAAAAAATATTTACCTATAGAACACTTCTTTTTATTTTCGCAAAACTTTCTGAGTGTCCCACGTAAAGAGACAATTTAATTTGCAATATAAAAAATGTATTGAGTATGAATGTCGACGGCTATAAGAGTAGAGGGGGACCAAAGAAACGATGGATGGACTGTGTGAATTATGATATGAATAGAAAGGGGGTGACTACTCAGATGACGACTAATAGAAGTGTGGAAGAAAAAGAGATGTTGCGCTGGCCCCAGCTTGACAATTATTTTGGGGTTAGTTAAGAATATACTTTTGAAATAGGCTTATTAGGCCCTTTCATTTGATACTCAATTCGGCATCATTTTTTAGTACACGACTTTATGTCCTGAGTTGCACCAACTAACTTTAACCATAACCAATGCCCTGGTTCTGTCAAATCTCTGGCTAGGGGCCGTATCCGTAAATTACATCACACAAATTTTATGATTTTTTGACCCCTCACTCCCGTCCTTATCACAAAAGCCGGCGTAGCATGACCAATTCTATATCTATTCTACCACAAACAAATAAAGTTCCTTATGGCTTTTAATTCTGTAAAAAAGTTTCTATCTCATCAGAAAAATAGTCATCATACTTGACATCGTATTTTTATCGACTGAAGAATAGAAAAATCTCTTTTTTCCAGTTTTACACAATTTTTCTACGATACAATCTATCATTTTGTCTTCTTTTCCGTCGATAAATTCCGTTTCTAGGGCGGTTATGCTACGCGTGCTGGTCGCATTTATGATACGGGAGAGCGGAGATTTGACAGCTGACAAGGCAATGGTTATGGTAAAAGTTAGTTGGTGCAACTCACACTTAATTATTTAATTTAATGTAACGTGACATAGCCTATGCATAGCACACGATTTTCAACTTTCGGTGCTAAGCAATGCGTTTAAAAACCAGTGCGGTAAAAAATCCCACTGCTATTTTATTACGTCTGTGGAAACGTGGGAAATATTAGGTAGAAACCTACTCAACGCTGCGCTTCAACTGAAGAAACACGGGGTGGGTTTTAGTCAGTAAAAGTCTGGCACGCCCTCCCGCTCCGCCCAGAGCGGGAGAAGTCATTTGATGATTTCCCATCCAAAAAAAAAAAACCTTGATTTGTCGCCGTGCGTACTACTGAACATAAAGCCTCCTACAAACCGGCGCGACGCGGCAACGCGACGCGACACTCGTAGAACAATTTTTATGTGAACTTCATGGAAATTGTTCTACAAGAATCGCGTCGCGCTATCGCGTCGCGCCGGTCTGAATAAGCCTTAACAGTGTATTAAATATAACATAATATTCACTCCTAACAAAGGAATATTTAGCGACCGTATCGGCAGTTCTCCTTTATCGACAATCCCCCTTTATCGGCAGTCCCCCTGTATCGACAGATTCGGTATCAAGTAATAATTTATCGTTCATTCGGCTCGGCTCGGTCAGTGGTGAACTATTTAGGTATTGTAGTGCTATTGTTTCCATTGAACACAATGGTATATTGGCATAGCTTGTGCAAGGTAGGGAAACCTATAAATTTTCTTCAGTACGGAGCAATATGTAACGCATATTAGACTGATTTTCGAGTTTTACTGTACTACTGCCAAATAATTAGATATCTTTGTAAAAAACTTCACTTGAAGAAGATTATTGTTAGACGAGAACAACTGGCACTAAACTGTTATGCAGTTTCAATCGACTCAGCCTATCGCAGTGCACTGAAATCCATCCATCTGCACCATCGACCCTCGGTCCTTCGACGCATATGGCCAGCCTACTGCCACTCAGCTTGCTGTTTCTTTAAGTAACTGTTAACCAAAAATTAGCAAGTTTTGCTTCTTACAAGGAGCCTGCCATTATTTTTGCATTTTTCAAAAGGTATGTAGTACGTATACTCAAATTTCTCACTCACTGCTGACAAAAAGCTACTGCTCCCAAAACGTTAAAGGAAAACATCGTGAGGAAACAGGTCGAAGACATATGACATCTACCAACCCACACTAGGCTCGCGTGGTGGATTATGACCCACTCCCTCTCACCGAAAGGCCTGTGTCCCAGCAGTGGGAACTTTTTAGGCTGCTGATGATGATGTAGTCTCCGGTCAGTCCTCTTTACAGGGCTTGGATGCAGCAGGACCAAAAAGACAAAATCAACATCTGGAGAGAGGTGGGCTGGTTGGAATAACCACTTACGGCCGCCATGGACCACGCACAAATCGTCCACATGAAAGAATAAGTGCGGACACCAAACCCTCAAGAAAGCAAAAGAAGAAAGTACAAATAATTCTCATTTTGATTTAGTGAAAATATAAATCAAACCGGAAATATACTAACTGACCGTCTTTTTTTTGTGATCCTCAAATAATAGCCAATTTGTAATGGTTAAAGCATTGCAACATCCGCCCGGTAAGGACCAGACTCGTGTCGAAGGCGCGTAGTGTTCCACGCGAGCCTCAAAGAGATGTCAGCATACTGAATGGGTCTGCTAAGACCAATGCCTGCCAGGGTCACGAGATTCGTTCGAAAGAGGTACCGTGGCCCTGGCATATGGGCAACTGAAGGAACACGGGTGGGTTTTAGTCAGTAAAAGTCTGACACGCCTTTCCGATCTACCCAGAGCGGGAGACGTCATTTGATGATTTATTTGATCATTTGATCATTACATAATCGTTATGATCTTCAAGACTTGAGCCTTAGAGAAATCTCTAAGAGCCATTTTCTATTCCCCACACCGAACAATAAGTTGTTAAACTAACTACTACCATTTCCGTTGGTCAAATAAATCTGTGAAATCCCGGATATTAATCCGGAAATCCTAACAAGACCTCGGATGTAACTGGCCGGATCACAGAATCACTAACGCCAATTGTGATGGGACTGCCAGTGCAATAATACGAAAAATGTTGTGATCGGTTGTATTCTTTGCAGGTTGAAAAAAATGCCACAAAAAGAAGGCTATTAATAAACCTAATTAAGTGAGATAGTTACTGAGTAGATCGGCTGTCGATCTTTTTAACCAACTTCAAAAAAAACTTTTTTTTTTGTTTTCACGGAATCTCACAGACTACATACCCTGGCGCTTCCAACTTAACAATGTATATCTTTATACAATAGATCTGTAATCCATGTATATGTCGCAGGGATATGATAAAAACGGGGATTTGGCCAAATCCCTAAGGGATTTGATCAAATCACGGAGGATATTAAAATAACAACACGTTTTTATCATTTCTATATATATTTATCGGAACTATGTTTCTACATGGTATTGTGCATAACAAATATGATTGTTCAGAATTAACAAATAAACTTTGTTACATCGTTCCGAGGACAGTAGTGCGTAGACAAGCGCGTCCATACCGCTTACTGTCTGTTAATATTAGGCAGGTCTGTAATTCCAATGCTGGCTTTCGCGCTCCTCTGCGCCAACTTGTGGATTCTTATAACACTAGATTTGAAAACATTGATATTTTCAATTTAACAACACATCAATTTAGAAAATCTGTAGTCGATTGTATCTTAGCTTTATAATTATTAAGGATTGTATTCTTTTCTACTGTTTCTTTTTATATTATATAAATTTAATTAATGTTATTGTTATAGGAAGTATTATTCGATCAATTAATCATTTGATCTTTTACTCCATTCACGCATGTATTCTGTTTTTTTTTTATCGCACGTAGCATTAATAATCAACAATTTAGTAATAAGTGGATAATGTTGCTAGTAGTATGATAAGTATTTTGTTTATTAGTAAGATATTATTTATAACATATAATTGTACTCCTGTTTTTTATCCCGAAATAAAATAAAATAAAATAAAATTTCCCTAAGCAAATCTGGTGATTTGACAAATCCCAATAAAGAAATCTAGTGATTTGAGCAAATCCCTAAATTGATTCAGTGAAATGATAATAAAACATGTCCAGTTCTTGTTTACGTCGCGTTCGCACTTGCTTGTCAGTGACCGCGCCCCCTACTCCACCGCGCTCTCACCCGCGGCCGCCCGCACGCGGTCTTTTTTCTGGATGGAAAATCATCAAATGACTTCTCCTGCTCTCTGTGTCAGACTTTTACTGACTAAAACCCACCCGTGTTCCTTCAGTTGCCCATATGCCAAGGTCACGGTATCTCGCTTGAACAATCTCGCGACCCTAGCAAGCATCGGTCCTAGCAGACCCCTTCATTATTGCTGACATCTCTTTGAGGCGCGCGTGGAACACTACGCGCCGTAGACCCGAGCCTGGTCCTTACCGGGCGGTGAGCTACCCATTGCTCGCCACCGGCAAGCTCGCGCCTACGGTGGCCGGGAGTCCGCTATCGACTCCCGACGCCCGGGGCGTCTCCTCCTGCGGCAGCTAGGGACGTGAGGGCGCAGTGACTTCCACTCCCTCACGCGCCCCGCCTCTTCCTTTGCGAGCATTACTGCTTCGCAGAAGAAGATGACGGCTTCCCATGCCCACTCGCTCCGTACCATGGCTCGCACCAGGGCCGGACGCGAGAGGTCGCCGCCGCCGATCACCTCCACGAGGACACGGCGGTACTCCGCCCAGGCAGGGCACACCTCCACCGTATACTCCACCGCGTCCTCTAGACGATTCTCACAATGGAAACACCCGGGCGTATCCTCTCGCTTTATCCTGAACAAGAACCCACGGATATGTCGCGGCGGCGGAGTTTCGCCCCGGCGTTTCGCCTCCTCGCACCACTCCCACATGTGCGCGAGGACCTTTGCCTCCAGATCCCATGGCGGCATTCCGGCAAAGAGGCTCGCCGCCTCGCACGAGATCATGCGATATCGTCGGATTAGCCGGATGGCCATGACCCTCTGGGCTGCACTCAACAGGCGCGCTGGGCGCAGCCTCAATGAGGGCACCCACACCGGTGCCCCATAGAGGGCCATGGACCGCACGACCTCCGTGTAGAGCCTCCGGCAGGAGGCGTTTGGACCCCCCAGATTGGGCAGGAGCCGCTTTAAAGCAGCCCCCGTCCGCTCCAGTCTGGAAGCCAAACGTCGGAAGTGCTCGACGAAGTTCCACCGGCTATCGAGGACAAGTCTCAGGTACTTCATCGTCGACTCGACGCCGATGTAAACCCCTCCTACCGTGAGTTGGGAACCCGCAGGCGGCGCGTTCCGAGGACCATGAAAACCCATGGCCTCGGACTTGTGCAGGGCCACCTCGAGTCCCAATTGCCGGATCCTATCGACGATTGTCGCAACCCCGCGTGTCATAAGTTCGGCCGCCGCCTCGTGCGACCTCCCCTGCGCCAGGACCAGCGTGTCGTCAGCGCATCAAACCACGCTGACGCCGTTAGGGAGGTCGGCGCATTATGTAGGTAATCTTATAAAATAAACCTTTAAAATACCACAGAAAAGTTATTTTTGTCATTTCACTGAACCAATTTAGGGATTTGTCCAAATCACTAGATTTCTTTAGTGAGATTTGTCAAATCACCAGATTTGCTTAGGGAAATGATAAAAACGTGTTGTTATTTTAACATCCTCCGTGATTTGATCAAATCCCTTAGGGATTTGGCCAAATCCCTGTTTTTATCATATCCCTGCGACATATAGATAATCAAATTTTACTTTATAGCTTCATTCAGTCTGCAATGATACACAGGGACGAAACATCTGGCAATTTGGCATAAGTGGCAAATTACTTTGGTTACTTTGGCACATTGCCAACTGGGACGAAAACGTAATTGTGAATATGTACTAGGCAGCTTATTCCTTAGTTTTAGCAGCTTTCTGGTTCTAAGGTACGCAAGGCCACACTCAAGCTATACAATTCCAGTATAAGCTGACATCTCAATGTACGAAAAGCCTATACAATGCGCGGTCAGCTAAAACTAGAAATGTATAGTTTGGCCTGTAGGCGTGTGTACGAGCTCACCGACGATTAGCGCAAATATTAATAAATTGTAATTAAGAACGTCCCTTATCCACAGACCAAACACGGCAACCATAGCCTAACCTGATTAATCATCCCGTGCTGCTATTATAACTTAGCCACAAGCCCTTCTCTCGAGGAATACTGCCTGTGCTACTGACAAATGCGTGCACTGACTGGACAGGTCCACTCAATCTGTGCGGTTCTTTCCTCAAAAGTCAATTTCACACAACAATCCACATGGTCTGCATTATGATCTGACGAAGATTATGTCTCGACTTACAAAAGATACTGTGACGTCTTAGTTTGTTTTGGCCTATATTCTCAGAACAGTCAGATAAAAACGCAGTCAAAATTTAATTTTAAAATATGATTAGCGTGTAAAAGTTTATACAGATCTACTTATAGAAATAAAAAAGGTATAATTGTATTCCCCGACTTTATTTATTAACAAATAAACAAAATTTAAGTGTCTTTTTGTAATGTCAAAATAACTGCTTTTTACTAAATGCAAATGAATGTTTACATGGAAAAGAATAACTTTTTAAATTTTATTCTGGCTTATCTCCTAAACGGCTAGAGTAATTTTGGCGGGCCTAACACTGGCATATAACTCATTTTATTAGGAGTAACATAGTTTACTTTTTGTTCCGTTAGCAAGTTCCCGTAGGATTTATTTTTACGACATCCACGCAGGTACAGAAAAAATTAAGTAATTTTAGATTTTTTCATAAAAAAATCTCGTCATTGTAAGAATGAAAATGTAATCACATATTCCCTACAAAATTAGTTCACCTCTCAACCCTAATAGGTACGTCGGCACGCAAATACCAACTTTTGTATGTGCATAAATAAATAATGAAAACAGAGGTCACCATTTGATCGCGTGACTGTACTACATGTCATTGAAATACCGCGAAAATGACCACCAAATAATAAAAAGGAGCTTTTGTTTAAAAAGTGTTAAAAATATCTTTAATGTGGGGCAAACTTATATCCGGCACACCCAGGACAGTTAAGCCAGTAACTGGGTTGTGGAGGTCAGATAGGTTGTCGCTCCATGTAAAATACTGGTACTCAGCTGCATCCGGTTAGACTGGAAGCCGACCACAGCATAATTGGGAAAAAGGCTAGCCAGGTGATGATACCCAGGATAGTTAAGCTATAATTTCCTAAAAAAGTGGTGGAGACCACAACATCATCAACATCAATATCATTGCAGGGGAAAGACGTCCACTGCTAGACATAGGCGTTCCTAACTTTGGGGGATTTGCCATAATCGCCACGCTTGGCAGGCGGGTTGGTGATCGCAGTATTGCAGTAAATTACATAGAGAACATTGCTGCCCATTCTCTAGTAAGTCTCTTTAGTCGCCTCTTACGACACCCACAGGTATAAGTTATTCCAAATTAATTAGTAGTACGACCAACCCGTTTGCTCTGTTGGCATTTTATTGTTAAAATATCGAGGGAAAGGTATTGAAATCCGAAATACAGGCTTTGCCTAGTTCGGTTGCAGTAGCTATATCCATTTACTAGCTTCTGCCCGCGACTTCGTCCGCGTTAAATTTCTTGTTCGCCCGACTCTTCCCGTCGCGTCGAATCGCCTACCCGTGCGATTTTCCCCGTTTTTGCAACATTTTTCATTACTGCTCCGCTCCTCTTGGTTGTGGCGTGATGTTATATAGCCTATAGCCTTCCTCGATAAATAGGCTACGAGATTAGCGCGTTCAATCAATCAAACAAACAAACTCTTCAGCTTTATAATATTAGTATAGAAGTATAGATTAGAAATGTATACTGCCATACTATTTTCTGTGAAATATTATTAAGTTTTTTGAGAAATAAATTTACTTTACTTTACAGGAAGAAATAAGATGGTGATAATCTTGACGTCCGACAGCAAGTCTGGTAAATTGCAGACGCTATGTGGTGTGCCGCATAGCGTCTGCAATTTACCAGTTTTTCAGTTATTCGAGTCTTTTCGAATAATGAGCTCCGAGTTTTTCTTTAAGACTCGAGTCCTTTTTAAGACTTGAGTGCTTGACTCTAAAATACTCGAGCCTTTTGAGCACACTGAGTCTTGCATAATTGAGTTGAGTCTTTAAAATTATGAATCGAGGACTCGAGTCCTTTGCAACCCAGAACCGGTCAAAGTGGCGGTGCTTGGGGGGACCTATTTCGAGTAGTGGACATCTTTCGGCTGAAATATGATGATAACGAAAGACATTTATTTATTAACATTCATTACTATCTGTTATCGGTATCAAAAGTGGGTTATCTAGTTTTAATTGTCTGCAATATTTATGACCGATACGATATTACCAACCTAAGCTGGTAACAGATATGATAGTAAAAAGAAAACATTAAATCTTTACTGTAGATATAGCTGTTTCATTAAATGTGCTGTCTAATATTACTAAACTGTTCGTAAAACAGAAATAATCCGAGTTCATTTGAGACTCTTTGCTTCATGTTCACCTGTTTTTACCTGTTGTGGTATAGTAATTGTATTGTAGGTGCATCGTCTTCACGTATAATTTTATAAATATTGTTTACTAGCTTTTGCCAGCGGCTTCGTCCGCGTGGAGGTCGGAAATTATCCCGCGGGAACATACTACCGGGATAAAACGTAGCCTATGTCCTTTCTCAGGCTCTAAACTATCTGTGTACCAAATTTCATTTAAATCGGATCAGTAGTTTTAGCAGGAAAGCGAGACAGACAGACAGACAGACAGACAGACAGACCGACAGACAGACAGAGTTAATTTATATTATGAATAATAGTAAAATAGTATGGAAGCATGGACTAAGTGTGGATTAATATTGAAAAACGTTTTAAAACAGTAACGGTGGAGTTTCTTGACGATTCTTCTCCAAACAAATCTACCTTTTGGAAGTGGCGACTAGAATCAATTCTATTTTAACATAAATGTTGACGTTACAAGTGCCTTAAGGTGCCTGTTCAAACAGGCACAACATAAATGCTTTCACTTTCTCTTTGACATTCGATTTCTTTGAGACTAAACATCAAAAATCCTATACCCCCTAATCTGTATTGGACTGTGTAAACTTATCCTTCGAAGTACACAAAGTCCAATCTTTACTGTTTCATTTAATAACATTATACTGAAACTTCTCATCTCATTTCTATTCTCTGAAAGAGAAATCGGAGAGAAGTGGATTTGTAAACAGATATTTTAGAGAGTGTCAAATAAATCGGAAGTAACACAGGCATCGTGGTTTTTAGGGTTCCGTTGCCAAATGGCAAAAAACGGAACCCTTATAGATTCGTCATGTCTGTCTGTCTGTCTGTCCGTCCGTATGTCACAGCCACTTTTCTCCGAAACTATAAGAGCTATGCTGTTGAAACTTGGTAAGTAGATGTATTCTGTGAACCGCATTAAGATTTTTACACTAAAATAGAAAAAAAACAATAAATTTTAGGGTTCCCCATACTTAGAACTGAAACTCAATTTTTTTTTTTTTTTTCATCATACCCATACGTGTGGGGTGTCTATGAATAGGTCTTCAAAAATGGTATTGAGGTTTCTAACATCATTTTTTTCTAAACTGAATAGTTTGCGCGAGAGACACTTCCAAAGTGATAAAATGTGTCCCCCCCCCGTAACTTCTAAAATAAGAGAATGATAAAACTAAAAAAAATATATGATGTACATAACCATGTAAACTTCCACCGAAAATTGGTTTGAACGAGATCTAGTTAGTAGTTTTTTTTAATACGTCATAAATCGTAAACAACAATTTACCTTTCATTCAATCAGCTCAAATATAAAAAAAAAAAACATTTAATTTCATAAACATAAACCTTATGCATAAACCGAGAATACCTACAGGTTTATACGGAACCCTCGGTGCGCGAGTCCGACTCGCACTTGGCCGGTTTTTTTTTTTTTTAATAAATATTTCACAAAACGAATTATCAAATAAGTCATCGTCATCATTTGCCTGTCCTTATCATAATTTATTTGGGGTCAGCGCAACATATCTTTTCCTTCCACACTTTTCTATTAGTCATTTCAGTGGTGTCACCTCATTTCTATCCATATCATAATTCACACAGTCCATCCATCGTTTCTTTGATCTCCCTCTACTCTTATAGCCATCGATATTCATTCTCAATACTTTCCTCACGACGCGCGTCTTCCTCATTGAAGGAAGACCATGACAACCTGGGAATCGGTTGGACTATCTATGGTCGACAACTTTTCAGCTATCGGTCCCACTTTCAGACTTCTTCTTATGTACTCATTTCTTATTCTATCCATTCGTGTAACACCACTCATCCCTCATAACATTCTCATCTCACAATCAGCTGCATGCAATTGCCTTTATTTGATTTATCAAATCAGTATACACGATTAATTCAATTATCTAGCTAAACTCTGCACAAGCAAAGGATATCGATATCAAAACGTGATAAAACAAAAAATAAATAACTTTCATATATTTTTGTGAGGTTGTCAATCGTACTTACCATACACCATTTAGTATACAGCCCCACTTTCATAAAAGTCACTCGAACTCCGACCCACTGCGCTGCGTCGCATCGCGTCGCCCACCCAAGCTAATACTGCTCAATCTACCCTGCATAATAAGCTACAATATTTAACTTGATACAGTAGCCCAACTTAGGCTGCCTTGTTACAATACTATATCATCTATCTACCTATCACCTAGTTAAAAGGCAATTTATTGCTATAGGACTTATAACAAATCACGGCAATATGCAAGCACGAAGGTGCACTTTATAGCCAAGGTCAGGTCGGATCGATTGTAGTTTAAACACCCATGTTTAGCGGTTTGAAATAGGGGATTTTTATGGTAACATGGTATGTAGGTACTTTATTCATAAACTGGACGGTAGGTTCTAAATAATTTTGAGGTTTAGTTATAGGAATAGGTAACAGTAGAATTAGGTTTTCGTTCAGAAGAAATTATTCAAAAATACCTAAGTAAAAGGTAACTTTTACTGTGCCTACACAAACTTAACTCACTCCTTCTATGAGAATGGCAGAAAACGATAAAATTTAAAAAAAAATCCCCAACTTCCGAACCAAAAAAAATTTTTTTTAAATACATTTATCTCCAGCCCATATTACAAAAATTAAGTTAAGATGTGACAGCAGGCTGCAGCGGAAAAGAATAAAATGTGAAATAAAAAATAAAAGTCACAGAGTTGATATAAAATAAAACGTCAAATTTACACCAAATTCAAATTAAAGTAACAATAAATAACAATTGCACTTATAAATAAAACAAACACTACAAAGTGAACATAACTTTAATTATGGAAGTCGGTGTCTTTGTGTGTGGGTGTTGTTTTTTGACTTTTGACTTTTTAGATCAGTCTAACCCAGTCTTTCCCAACGTGGGCGATAACGCCCCCTTGTGGGCGCTGCAGGCCTAAAGGGGGCGGTAAGAGACCCAGAAAAAAAAGGAGGCATTGTGTAGGGCTTTGGGGTCGATTTATAATTTCATCTACCTAGCTAGGAAGACTCTTAGACACCGACTGAGCTCTCGACTCTCGACTACATCTTGTGAACATCAACTAATATTAATTAAGATATAGCTCAAACTCGGTTCGATATAAAAGACCGCGGGCAATCATGTTTTAACAAGTTTTTGTTAAATAATCCGAATTGTACATTCCTATACCAATCGGCTGGTTCTATAATACTTGTTCTTGCTGGTCGAGTACGATTGGGCGTCGAATGAGATAAACAAGTTTATGCACGTTTGTCTTATAAAAATAAAAATAAGTTTATTGACACGAAAAACCTTTTTTTATACAATAACAATAACCGTTCACATAGGTAGGTTAAATTGGTTTTTAGGAAAAGGCTGCACAAATAGTGGAAAACCCTGCCTCCTAAACTAGGGAAACCCTGTGACCTAGGAGTCAGTGTTCTACTAGTTACTAAGCATACAAATTTAACCTTTAAAGTGTGTGATTCTAACAATAAACCCATAATGAACTGATATGTTATATGAATGTGTAAGTATGTGTGTGGGGGATGGGATGGAGTGTGGTGTGGTGTGGTGTGGTATGGTGTGGCGTATGAGAGGGGAGAAGGTGTTTTGTGGGGATGCGTGTAGTGTATGGTGTATTCATGTGATGTTGCATGTGTTTATGTATTCGTGTTTGTAGAATAAATAATGATTAATAGTGCCTACATTAATTTTGAAATAAGGTCTTCTGTACGGGAATAGTCTTGATTAAGCAGCCAGTTTTGTAATTTGGTTTTGAGTTTGTGTTTATTTAAATTATTAATTTGAATGTGTTTGTGGACCCTTCTGTAAATTAGTGAGCTTTTTACATAGAGCTGGCGGCTAGCGAAAGCTGTTTTGTGAGAAACAGATGGGCATGCAGGTTTGGCTTTACGAGTGGTTGGATCTGATGGAGGAACCTGTCTGTGTTTTCTGAGGGTGGCATTGAGCACAAAGAGCTGCCGCACAGTAAGTACCCTACATTCCGCGTACAATTCACTAGTGGGAAATCTATACGGCTTGCAGAGCATCAGCTTGAGCACAGCCCTCTGGGCCCGTTCCAATCCAATCAGTTTAGTTTTAGCAGTGCCACCCCATACCGGAATGCAATAACTGATGACAGACTGGCAAAGTGCAAGATACACCATTTTCAGTGTATTTGAGTCAGCACATTGCCTTAGAGACTTAAAGATATAGATAAGTTTCCTGACCTTGGATGTTAAACTTTCAACTTGTGAGTACCACTTCAGTCCGTCATCAATTACTACACCCAGGTATTTGGTTTGACTGACACGAGATAGTGATGAACATGAACATGAAGAGGAGTTCAAACAGGAATGAACAAGAATATCCATGTCAGTTGGGGCTTCGGTCCTGTGACTAATGGAAAAAGGAATATAGTTGGTTTTAGCCAAATTAAGTGACAGAAGGTTCTTCTGCAGCCACTTCACAACCGTGCGTAGCGATTGTTCTGCATAATATTTCACGTCAGTCCATGTATCCCCATATACCACGATCGCAGTATCGTCGGCATAAGTGAATATTTTTGTGTTGGGGAGTGTTAGTGTGTCTTATTCCTGTTGGTGCGTGCTGCTTATGCAATCCTATATAAACGACGTAAATTTATTTTATTTTCATTTGCGGTTTCGCGCATAATAGATAAGCAGTACTTGATTTCAACACTCACGTATTTCTTAAAACAAAACAATGTCGGAAGTAAAAAAGAAGAGACGGCAATACTCTGCGGAATATATTAAATTCGGATTTATTGAAAATCCCACAAACCCGTTGTCGCCTTTGTGTCTTCTATGTCTAAAAACATTTTCGAACGAAGCAATGAAGCCTTCAAGACTGCAAGATCATTTGAATAAAATGCATCCAGATAAGACAGAAAAGAATGTAGCATATTTTCAAGACCTAGAGGAGAAGCATAATACTCAGCCAAGTGTATCAAAACTATTTTCGGCGGCTGCTAAGCAAGATGACGACGGACTTCGAGCTTCGTACAATATCTCTTTGTTAATTGCTCAAAAAGGCAAACCACACAACATCGGAGAAGAGTTAATTTTGCCAGCAATAAAGGAAGTAATAACTACTGTGCTTCATAAACCGGCCGCAGATATTATTCGAAAAATTCCTTTGAGTAATAATTCTGTGCAAAGACGAATTGATGAAATGGCTGAAAACATTGAAGAATCATTGTGCAATCATCTGAGGACTAGTCAATTCTCAATTCAGCTCGATGAGTCCACTTTACCAACTAATGAAGCGTTGTTGCTATCTTACGTGAGGTTTATTAAAGATGAGAAAATACGTGAAGAACTATTGTTTGCCAGAAATTTGGAGACAGATACAAAAGGCGAAACCATATTCAATACATTGGAAAAGTTTTGTGAAGAGAAAGAGATTCCTTTGAAAAATATTATATCAGTTGCTACGGATGGCGCTCCGGCTATGACAGGGCGCCATAAAGGCTTCATAGCATACTTAAAGAATAAAATTCCAGATGTCCTTGCTATACATTGCGTTATTCATAGACACCATTTGGTTGCTAGAAACTTAAGTGAACGACTATTTCAATCACTGTAATATGTCATCAAAGCAGTCAATAAAATCCGTAGCAGCACTTTGAATGATAGATTATTTCATCAGCTTTGTGTTACTAATGACGAAGATTTCAACCGTTTGTTGCTTCATACTGAAGTTCGTTGGCTGTCAAGAGGCAATTGTCTGATTCGATTTTACAACCTGTTTGACTCTATGATAGAGTTCTTGGAAACTAAAGATACAGAACTGCGCAACAAGCTCATAACATCAAAGAATGATATAGCTTACATGACAGACCTGTATAAAATGTTCAACGACATGAACCTCCAACTGCAAGGCGATGAACTAAATTTAATTAAAACAAAAAATGTCGTTGCTGCTTTCGCAGCCAAACTGCTTCTGCACAAAAAGAATATGGGCAGACGTGAGTTTCACAATTTTCCGAATTTATCAGTATACTGCAGTAACGACGACTTGTTTGCCTACTGCCAACATTTGGAAAACCTCCACATTGACTTCACCGAACGATACCAGGACATTTTAAACTTGGAAATACCAGACTGGGTGTTGGATCCGTTTTCAAATGTCAACACAGCAATGTCACCTCAGCTGGAAGAAGAACTTATAGAATTGACAACAAACGAAGAAATAAAAATCAAGTTCAAAAATGGATATCAAGAATTTTGGCTACAAACACCGATCCCGCAATTGTACCCTGGATTGTGGTCAATTGTTCAACGATTTTTGATAGCATTCCCATCGTCATATTTGTGTGAACGTGGATTTAGTGCTGTGGCAACGCTGCTTACTAAAAAGAGAAATCGTTTGCGTGTTACCGAACGTGGCGACTTGGTTTTTGAGTAAATTGGAACCTGATATCAACAAACTTATTGAACAGCATCAGATTCAACCTTCACATTAGTTTTTTATATAAGAATTGATTATGTTTGTTTTATTTTCAATAAAAGATACTCTGTCCGAATACTATAAATTTGCGTTTCAATAATCAGTTATAAGTACTTAGCGGTTTTAAAGTATGTTTAAAAAGGGGGGCGTTAAAAAATAATTTATTCTTAAAGTGGGCAGTAGACAAAAAAAGGTTGGGAACCCCTGATTTAACCGGATGCAGCTGAATACCAGTATTTTTAACCGACTTCAAAAAAAGGAGGAGGTTATAAATTCGACTGTATGTTTTTTTATGTTTGTTACCTCATAACTTTGAACTGGGTGAACCGATTTTGATTATTCTTTTTTATTTGAAAGCTGGTGCTTTCCGAATGGTCCATTCGGACAATGGGGTCCATGTGAAAACCATATAAGTCTTAAATTTGCATTAAGTTTTTGCGCGACAAATTAACGAATAACGCGATTAGATTAGTGCGAGGTATCTACCATAACTAAAAAGTTAAAAATAAAAACGTTTTATAAAAAAAAAAACAACCAACTTCCTTAAATAAAAACACTACAAAGTCAAAAATAACTTTAATTTTGGAAGTCGGTGGCAAAAAAAACCTTAAATACATCTGTCGAGTCCCGAAATTAAAGTTATTTATGACTGTGTAGTGTTTTTTTTTTTGGAAGTCGGTTGTTTTTTTTTTTATAAGAAGTTTTTACATGGAGCGACTACCTATCTATCTTACACAACCGAGTCTCTGGGTATTGCCTGCCGGGGTCGCGAGATTTGTTCGAAAGAGATACCGTGATACAGATAGGCAAAGTGTCACCAGAGTGTCTGGGTAATACGATATGCTTTAGTAAGACAATTATTCTATTATATTTTAATAATACTAATATTCCATCGAATACCTACAAATCTGTTCATTTACCTAAGTCGTTCGCATGGAATTTTGGTCCCCGACCTGTCGCGTCGTATCTCATCGCCCGTCGGCGCTATTAGTTCGTTTACACTTAGCGTTCTTTCAGACATTTTTCCATTTTGCTCAACCCCTTAGAGTCGACGCGTGATATTAAATACCCTATAATTGACCTCGATAATTGAGCTATCAAATGCAAAAAGAATTTTTCGATTCCGCCTGGTATGTAAAGTTTGTGCAAGTTTGTTTGTAGGAAGTGTCTGGTAACACTTCCTACAAACAAACTTGCACAAACTTTACCTCTATCCAATTAGATATCGAGATTGAATATTGTATTTACATTAAAGTCTCCATGAAAATCTTTATAATAGAAGCCGTCTCCCCATCTTGTCTATAACTAGCCTATCGAGAGGTTCTCGAGATATCTATCAGGCTCTTAACCGTTAGGCGTAGCTGAACTCGTTGAGTCCACATCTCATATATCGACAATCTCGAGTGCTACACTGAGATGCTAATTCCGTTAGAATTTCCAGAGGTTATGAGTGTGACTCAGTAAGTTCCTTGTGGTGTCGGTAGTAAAGAATAACACCAACCCATTTCTTTCCGTGGGTGTCGTAAGGGTCGACTAAGGGACTTACTAGAGAATGAGCAGCAGCGTTCTCTAGGCATTCAACCGCCATATTGCGATCACCAACCCGCCTGCCAAGCGTGGCGATTATGAAAAACCCCCCAAATTGGGGGCCCATGTCCAGCAGTGGACGATGATGATGATGATGATGAAGTAACACAAAACTAAACGATTTCTGTCTTATAACTAAAAGAATGGTAACTTTGGTCCAAGCTAAATTTCAAACCCCTTTTCCAACGCTTCGAAATTCAAAAATGACTGGTCGAAAAGAACAGAGGCGTTATCTACACTAATATTATAAAGAGGAAAACTTTGTTTGTATGTTTGTTTGTTTGTACTGAATAGGCTCAAAAACTACTGGACCGATTTTAAAAATTCTTTCACCATTCGAAAGCTACATTATCCACGAGTAACATAGGCTATATTTTATTTTGGAAAAAAATAGGGTTCCGTAAGATATTTGGGTTTTTCGGACACAAGGTGTAAAAAATCAACCAGAAAAGTTACTTATTTTGCGTACGCTGCCTAAACTATAAAAGATAGAACCATAAAATGTTCTAATTAATTGTAGATCTTATAAATATCTACAAAAAAGTCCGCGACACACTATACCCATCTATGTCGAGTGAGGCACAGCAACCATTTTTTTATTTAAAAATCTTGAATTTTTTTTGGACTACATTTAAACGCGTTTATTTTACTCATGCTATTAATCCTTATCAAAATAAATGATTTCATCACTAAGAACAGTTTATGGAGATAATATTTGGTCTTTGAATGATTAAAATTGGACGTTTGGTTTTGAAGTTATGGCGAAATTAAAATATTACGATTTCTGCTGCACGGCCCGTTGCGAAGTGGGCGTCACCAAGGCGGGGGTGCGCGTGCGGGAGGGGAGTTTAGATCTATGAGCAGGGTTGGATTTTGTACTATAATTATAGTATTTATACTATAATTTCGCCCTTTGTACTATATACTATCCACATCTAGGGATAGTACGCTAAAATACTATAATTTAAAGTTTGCTTCCGCATGCTTAGTTTTACGTCATAATTATGAATATTTCGACCGTGTGTGTATCCGAACGAATTCTGCTCTTGCGATGTTTTCTGTGTCGATGGCCGGGGATTCCCTATCTCGTTCCTTCCTTCCTTCATTCGAAATTTAATCAAAGTGGTAACAATCGCTTCCGTATTTTTTTGTAAAATAATTTTAGTATTTTAATTAGGTATGGAAAGTGGCAGTGATAGTCATGAAAATGACGATAGACCTGGACTCTGGAGTATCCACCCCAAGCAAAAACGTCTGAGTAGAGGCGATATGGTAGAAAAACAGAAACAAAAACAGTGAACCTTACCAAGAATAAGATACGAAACAAACTGGCAATACAATCCATAGACGCAATTTTATTGTCTTGTGACGCTATCAAAAGCGGTAGCAAAAGTATACTGATTTTATTCCTATTATATGTTGATGAGGTTAAATGCCAAAGATGAAAATAGAACAGTAATTATTTAAGAACTAATAAACTTAGAAGAGGAGTAAATTTTAACTTAATTGGTGTTGATTTTAATGACTATTATGTTAAATTAAAAATAATGAAAGTGTACTATATTTTTTTATAAATACTATCCTTTTCAATTTTTTATGCTATCTTTTTCAAC
Source organism: Aporophyla lueneburgensis (assembly GCA_932294355.1). Classification (NCBI taxonomy): domain Eukaryota; kingdom Metazoa; phylum Arthropoda; class Insecta; order Lepidoptera; family Noctuidae; genus Aporophyla; species Aporophyla lueneburgensis. The sequence goes on along the minus strand of OW028748.1, from coordinate 7,811,800 downwards.
GTCCCTAAATCCAACCCTGTCTATGAGTAAGGTACCCGCGCGGCTCAGTCGCGAGGTCGGCTCCCTACGCAGCGGTCGTGCGCGAAGTCTAATAATTTTCGTGCGATTTTTTTTAGATTTCGTTCTTAAAACTACACCTACGCAAAAGTTCTTCTCAGAGCTAAACAAAAGTTCTTTTCAGGGCTAACCAACAGTTCTTTTCAGGGCTAACCAACAGTTCTTTTCAGGGCTAAACAAATAGATAAATAGCTAAAAGATAATTTAATAGTAGCGAAGATTATCACCGGCCCTGCAGCTGGTGAATTAGCTCATATACCAAGAATACCCATGATCCCTACTGATTTGCCTATACCCTTCAAAAGGCTCCAATTTCCAGTAAAAATTTCTTTCGCACTAACGATAAACAAATCCCAGGGCCAAACATTCAAATTAGTAGGAATTGATTTACGAAAAGAATGTTTTACGCATGGGCAACTTTACGTTGCCCTATCACGGGTCGGGGCTCCCGACCATCATTATATTTTGTTACCTGAAAATAATTTAACGTCAAATGTTGTTTATGGAGAAGCTCTACAATAATCGCTTTAGTTATCTATCCTTAAACAACGGGTTGCGCTCCGGGACTGCCGGCAGAAGTGAAAACTTAGTATTAATTACATTTAAATATTTTCATCATTAACAACTTAACATACACAGAAAGACAATCTGTGCAGCCTGCGGATAATGACTGCGTCGTCAATGTTACTGTCGGTGTCTGTGAATTGACCTGGGAATCATTTTGCTGACCGTGTCTTTCCTGGGTAGGCTTTTTGCAGCGGTAACCGACATCCACGCGGGCGGAGCCGCGGGCGACCGCTAGTTACGTAATAAACTGACAGTGGTTTTTATTTTGACAGTTCGACAATATTCATTGCGCTCTTTACGTTGTTGAGGAGACAAATTTTTTGAACATATGAAGCAGTGGATTAGCGATATCCTTCAAGATGATTCAGATGTTGCTTGATAAAGTGTTACTACGCAATTAGGGCTTCAAAACATAGAATACGTAATATCCCGTTAGCAGTTTTCTACCTCCACGCGGGCAAAGCCGCTGGCAAAACCTAGTTTGTAATAAGGTATTCTTATATGTTTATGTTGTGTTTTATCGTCTGTGTGTGTGTTTTGAGAACTGGGATTTGATGGCTTTAATTATTGTGTCACATGATTTGATGATTTTCCGCTTTTGGTATTGGTTCCTAAGATACGTAATAGTTATTATCTAAATTTATTTTAAATTGATCCAACATTAAAAACGTATGAATTTCTAGAATTTGACGTTGAATTTAATTGCTCATTTGCTTTAATGGGAAAACACGCTCTGAGAAAATGACATCAGAAAATTCTTAGAAAATAAACATCTAGGTATATCTGTAACTAGCTTCTGCCCGCGACTTCGTTCGCGTTAAATTTCTTGTTCCCCTGACCCTTCCCGTCGCATCGAATCGCCTACCCGTGCGATTTTCCCCGTTTTTGCAACATTTTTCAAACTAAGAGGAGCGGCTCTGCTCCTCTTAGTTTGTAGCGTGATGTTTATACTAATATTATAAAGCTGAAGAGTTTGTTTGTTTGTATGTTTGTTTGATTGAACGCGCTAATCTCAGGAACGACTGGTCCGAATTGAAAAAATCTTTTTGTGTTGGGTAGCTTATTTATCGAGAAAGGCTATAGGCTATATAACATCACGCTACAATTAAAAGGAGCGGAGCAGTAATGAAACATGTTGCAAAAACGGGGAAAATCGCACGGGTAGGCGATTTGACGCGAACGGGAAGGGTCGGGGGAACAAGAAAAACGCGGACGAAGTCGCGGGCAGAAGCTAGTAGATGATAAAGAGAATTCTATTATATTCTATTATACCCAAAAAATGTGTTGTTATAAACCCACGAAGAAATAATAAAAAAAAATATTTTATTTGAAACAAGAGAAGAAGGAAATTTGGTGTCACTCTGTGTGTCACCTGATTATGATAACTGTATTTAATACAAAACTACCCGAAAATGACTAAGTAGGAACGCCGATGAATCACCATCAAATCATTAATAGTCAAACAAAGTACCGGCCACTCAAAATAAATCTGACAGTCATTAAACCACATCTTCCTTCCACAAAAAAACATGGTTGTCATTCATTCTGACAAGTGGCGTGACTGTGACAGGACATTAGCATAATCAGTCTATAATGTTCCCACTGTTGAGACCCAGAGGCCTCCTCTCGTCGCAAGAATCCTCACCCTTTCAAGTACTACAGTTAATCACTCAATTAAGATCTTGTTGGTTCTTCAATCTGCCTAGCCTTTTCCCAACTACGTTGGGGTTGGCTTTCAGTCTATCTGGATGCAGCTCAATACCAGTATTTAACATGGACCGACTGCCTTTCTTACATCCACAACCCAGTTACTGGGTAACATGATGACCCTCGATCAGACTGACAGTTGTCAAATTTTCGAACTTCTGACGACCTGTAGATAGGTATCGACTGTCAAAAATTCGCGAATGACAGCCGGGACCAACGGCTTTATATGCTTTCCGAGGCACGGAGGAGTCTTGATATACACCGTGAGATTTTAGTCGTCTTACAAAGATTGTCCACTCAATGTATCCGACACAATATACCTCTAGGCGTGATTAAAAAATTGTGACCATTAATAAAATTAAGATAATAGGTCTAAGAAAAAATAAGTAATGCATTAGAATTATGAAACATGCTGTTAATAATGTTTACGTATCAGATGGCAGAGAACATACCCAACCCAGCGCACGAGTCAACAAGATCATTCCATTTTCCATGAGACAAAAGATCAATTATAAACTACATGCGTCATGATAATGAATGAATTTTTTGTTTTTTAGTCATTCAAATGTTCTTTTTTTTCTTATGGATGCGTAGTAGTCATTGAATACATGAAGTGGGCTGCCGTTGTAAGACGATTAAAATGTCACGGTTTATAAAGATGGTCGCATGCACGCACCAACCGCGGCAAGCGCAGCTGAACCTGATCAATTGACCCGTGCGCCTGCTGGTACTTAGACGTAACCCCTTCTGTTTATGTCAAGTGACAAAATGTCAAATATGTCAAAATATCTCTCAAACGATTGACATAAATAGAACGATGACATTTAAAATTTTTGTTTATCATGGCACCCGAATTTCGGAAACTTATTGTCAAATATTGACCTCTTGTGAGTTAGTGCATTGTTGGACAGGCAACACTCATCCTAATGTCAATCACTAAACCAATGACTGTTGTTCCGATGTCGTGTCATGACATGTATAGCTTCGTTCTTTTTTTGAATGATATGATAATAACTTCCTTCGTTGTATTCTTAATAAAGTGAAGAACACACAAATGACCTTTTAATTTCACCTCTGCGCCCACGCACTAACACAAGAACAAGCATTCACTCAATGAAGTAGACACAAACAAACTTCATGGCATACACATAACATAAAATCACGCCTTGTGTCCCCTAAGGGTTAGGCAGAGGTGTACCTATAGTACACTCACATTTCGCCTGTTATGTTTAAGTCCCATGTAATGGGGGGCGAGCCTATTGACATCAACTGGGCACAAATCCAGACTCCGGGCTGCTACTGAGAAATTCCAGATAGAAAAACCCAATAAAACTTTGCCCGACCTGGGAATCGAACCCAGGACCTCATGCTCAGCAATAGCGCTTGCTACCACTAGACCAACGAGGCAGTCTTGAATTCCTAATAAAGTAACTATCAAATAATAAAGAAGAACACACAAATGACCTTTCAATTTCACCTCGGCGCCCACGCACTAACACAAGAACAAGCATTCACTCAATGAACTAGACACATAATCATACTTTATGACGTAGTATCCATAAACTCCAAAGTAATACGAAAAAGATGGCTACTACATATTACAAACTCGAAAAAAACAAGGATTCCATATTCAAACTGTCTCTTAAACAAAATTATATAATCTGTGCGATGACCTCATTGATAAAAGCAAGCACTGATAATACCGATACAGCCGGGCGTAGATAAAAAATACGCATCGGCAACACCGGTCATTCGTTCACGTGCCATCGAGGCGAGCGCGCGCGCCTCTATTTTAAAAAGAATATCTTTGTGTGTGTAAGCCATGTTAGTGTGCGCATTGTTTGTGTTTTTCCTTGCGTACGCGCATGGTTTCAGAGTGTATACTACAGAAGGTATTGTGGAAGGTTCTAAGGTAGCTGTTGGGGATTATTATGCTTTCTATGGTATACCTTACGCTGGACCGACATCTGGAGCAAACCGGTTTAAGGTGAGAGAATTAATAAGACCTTTTTACTTGCAGGTAGTGAGTGACTACCTTAAAATTCGTATGAAAGGAAGGATGGATGCTTTAAATCCGGGTTTTAGCAAATACATGGAAACATTTTCAATGTTTGTTTACACATTAGTTAGAGTACGTTAAGGCGTCATGTGTTGTTGAATTTTGGCAAGAATATTAGGTTTGAAACCTCGTTTAGATAAAGAATATTTTGCAACGTTTTAGGTTATTATGAGTAAAACATATTAATAGTCTGTGAGCAGTGTAAATCCCCCCAATCTTAGTACATCGCATTGTATATTGTGCAATGTTTTTTTTCACAAATGACTCATAAACAGACAATATTTTTATTGAAAAGTTTTTATACATTTATTTGTCTTTTTTGATTCTAATAATAAAATGCTGGTGTGTCAACCTTTGCTAGTCTTCTAAGAACACTAATTTTCTAGTCAATATCTTTTCTTCTGCCGGATTTCGTCACAACGGTGTTGGCATTGCGCCAACTTTTATACCTCTCTGCAGTCATTTTATCATTCAATTCTTTCTTCATTAATAGCATCCCTAATGCAATCCATTAAACATTTTTTGACCTGTATTTTTTTTTTGTCGATATCTTGATTCTTAGCGCTACGCTACCCGAGGGTTCGATTCTCCGCCCCGACTCGCTCGAGCCAGCCCGCGCCGCTGAACCTGTGGCTTTAAATTCGTCCCTAAATAATAATCATTCCAATCCAGGGACGTGGGATGATTCCAAGGGACGGGCCTTGCTGCCCTTTACCAGCGATGCCCTAAGGCAAGGCCCGTACGCGAATTTACAAAGGCTATACTATTTTAGTCACGAGTCAGACTCTAATCAGTGAGCTTTTGTTTCTGAATATTACTCGACAATACCTAGTCTATCTCAGTAAAAAAATTGACTCAAATAGACTAGCTTTTTGTTTTGATATTTTCAAAGAAAATGCACGGACAAAACCTAGTACCATTTCAGTCACGCGTGGACGAAATCCCATCCATGGTTAATACCCCGACTCAGACTACCCCGACTCGGATAGGTTAGGTTAGAAGGCTAAGGCGGGAGCGAAGCGGAGCGGAGCTCCCGCCTTAGCCTTCGTGGTTATTTTTTTTTAAACTACCCAGAAATAGGAGCCCCGCGAAGCGGGGCTCCGTCAACCTACCTTAGCGCAGGTGGCAATCAGTTACATACATATTAATTTTGAATACATATTAATCAAATAGATAAGCTTCAATTATAGGTTGATAGTTACATGGCAACTGTTATCATTTTAATTGCTCGTTTCTATTATGTATTTGATAAACAAAAATAAAACGAATTAACAAACGAGAAGTACTTTTATTAGGTAAAGAACACTACCCACTTGTTGCGTGTATAAATTTAAAACTATCTCGCCAAAAGCTTAGCTATTCGAGTGATATGTATTATATAGAACTAGATTTTGTCCGTGCATTTTCTTTGAAAATATTAAAACAAAAAGCTAGTCTATTTGAGTCAATTTTTTTACTGAGATAGACTAGGTATTGTTGAGTAATATGCATAAACAAAAGCTCACTGATTAGAGTCTGACTCGTGACTAAAATAGTATAGCCTTTGTAAATACGCGGCCCGTACCCCACCCCTTAGCGCGTAGTCGCTCTAGTTTTAACTTTTTAAGCCCTGGCTGGAGGCCTTATTTTATTAAGGTAACCACAGGCAAGTACGGTTAAGCAGCCGTCAACCTCATATGTTGAACTGCTAGATGTCATTCCCAAAAATAAATACGGGTTTCACTGGTCTGGCTGTCTTATTATGTTTTTCTATCTGGAATTTCTCAGCACCTGCCCAGAGTTTGGATGTGTGCCCGGTTGATAGCAATAGGCACGCCCCCTATTACATAGCACTCAAACAACTGACGAAATATGGGTGTAGATACTTTAGCTGCACCTCTGCCCAACCCTTCTGGTAATACAGGCGTGACATGTCATGTATGATGTTTTGTTTAAATATTTATATTCATCACCTTTTTATTTAATTATATGCGCTGAACCACTGATTAACGCCAAACAAAAAAGTGTTTCTTTGTTTTCCCACGTTTAAAAGTCTTTGTGCTAATTTGAGTATCATAATGGGTAATTTTAATAATAAATGACCTTATAGGTGGACAGGTGCGCAAGAGCACACGTGCAGCAGACGTGCGTGTATGATGCATGAACGTGAACGAAGTAAAATGAGTAGGTATGTGAGGATCGTAGAAAATGTTCGAAAGAGTTACCGCGGCCCTGGCGTAGGCAAATGAAGGAACACGGGTGCGATTTAGTCAGTAAAAGTCTGACACGCCCTTCCGCTCCACCTACAGTGGGAGACGTCATGAGATGATTCAACTCCCAAAAAAAAACAGAGCTTAGCGTTTTTTTCTTATTGCTCGGCTCCTAAAGGTCTTAGCGTGATGTTAAATAACCTATAACCTTCCTCAAAAACTGGGCTATCAAATACAAAAGCAAAAGCTGATACTTCCAAAGATTCACGACTTTACCATTATTTTCTATTTTTTAGTTTGGTTTTCTATGAAAGCGTGTTTTAAGTTTTTTCAACTATATTCTATTCTAGCTACAAAAGCGGCTATCTTAGTGATCCTGGCCAGGATAATGGCACAAATTTATAAAATTATTGTATTTTCATCAGTCCTTGATAAGTGTGCAAAGTTTCAAATAAATCCAACGTTTTGAAGGGGGCAAAAATCATGTTCAAACATTCCGTTACATAGATACATAACAAGCTAGTAAAAGCGTGTTAAAAAACAAAAACTCTTCATCTTTTAGACTGCAAAATTAGCTAATAGTCTACCTTCCTGTAACGAGGAGAATGTAATTAGTAATGGGAACATATTAATTACCTTCAATATTTATTACATAAAAAAACTTGCTCGTAATATCTTCGAGGAAATGTGTAACTAATTAGAGATATCTATTAGTTAATATTACGTATAACTGCAATATACGTTAATTAATTTTATTATTGGAACTAGTCAGTATAGGTACGTAACTAATAATAGGAAGAAGCCTAGGTAAACAGTGATAACTTATAGATTCATTCATTCAGTTGTCACCGTATTTATACACTAACTTCTGCCCGCGACGAAGTCGGCAGAAATTTCTTGCTGCCCCGACCCTTTAATATTTTTTATCCTGGTAGTATGTAATACCAGTATTAAAAGTACATTCACGAGGGGGAAGCCGCGGTCATAAGCTAGTTCTAGACCACAAAGTATTGATTTGTCCCAATAATATAATTAGAGAGGTCTGATGATTACGAATTACCAATAATATCTAGGAAAAATTGGGCGCCGACACAACAGCAATAAGTCTATTTTTCGCCTTTATTTATTTATTTAACCATTTATGTACACACGTAAGAACAGATAAGAATAAAGGAATAGAAAAATACGTACAAAGGTGATGCTCATTTCTACAGAAACAGCTTCCAGCAGAACTTCAACCTGGACGTTGGGTCAGCTTCCAGTCTAACCGGATGCAGCTGAATACTCGCATTTTACATGGGGCGACTGCCTTCTTGACCTCCACATCTAGTTGGGCTGGGTAATACAATACCCCTTGGTAAAACTGGTTGACAGACTTTCGAGTTTCTGACGACATGTTTTCAAAAATCCACAAATGACAGCCCTGCTTTGTGAGACACGAAGAGGTCTTGGTATGTGAATGTGGTCACCCATCCACAGACCAACTGCGGCAAGCGTAGCTTAACCTGATCGATCGATGTGTGCAGCTGCAATTATTTAGCCAGAAGCCCAGCCGACTGTATAGCAATAAACATACAAACATATACTTACGTATAAATTTATATTTGTAATCATATAGGTAATGTATTTCATCCTTGTAATTCCAAAATCTTTCATTAAGGCAACGAAGTCACTTTTTTTTGTGGATGGGAAATCATCAAATGACGTCTCCCGCTCTGGACGGAGCGGGAGTGCATGTCAGACTTTAACTGAGTAAAACCCACCCGTGTTCCTACAGATACTTATGCCAAGACCGCGGTATCTCTTTAGAACAAATCTCGCCACCCTGGCAGGCATCGGTCCTAGCAGACCATTCAGTTTGCTGACGTCTCTTTGAGCCGTGCCTGGAAAATAACGCGCCGTCGACCCGTGCTGACGAAGTCACTTTACATCACGACTATCCCATACATAAATATACACAAACTGTTCACGAATGTACCTATCCACCACAGATAACAGAAACTAAAGGGAGATATGAAAAGGGGGCGGGGCCGGTGTCGCAGCAATATGCGCAAAAGGAGAACACATTACTCGCGGCACGTTTAGTTGAAGTTCGACCGTCGGCCGGGATTCTTTAAAAATGCCGTGTTGTTCTATAGTGATTTGCAAAAATCGAAGCAACACCAGTAATTTAAAGTCAAACGGAATCACATACCATCGGTAAGTATTGAAAATTATATGTTTTTCTAAATAAAAATTCAAAAACATTATTACTTAGATTGATTTGTTGCTTTTGCTTCTTTTTATTATGTGGCAGAATGATAGTCGCAATATTATATTATGTCGGTTTACAATACTTGCATTGTACTAACGAATATTCGAACGCTGAGTTCTAACACCGCAGTGTATAATGAATATATCGAAACTAACAAAATACGTTAATAACGTGGTGCGGCCGCTGCTCACAGTCGTCAGTTAGTGATGTGCCTCGAGAGTCTTCGAGTGTGACCATGTCGATAATATTTATATTGGCAACTGAAAATTAAGTATTTATAGTTCATTATATGCAAAAGTGTTAGTTATAATAAAAAAGTATTATAACTAAGGGGATTTTCATTTTCAAAATTTTAGTTTCATTTATTTGTGTACCTAACGACTAACGGATGCTCAAATGGTCCCGGATTTGATTCCTGTCTGATGAGGTAGATATTTGAACGGCGAAGCGAGTAACAAACTTTGAAGATGCCATATTTAAAAAAATCGCTCACTATACATTCCAATGGAGCATCACAGACGGCGAATATAATATATATTTTCATATTACAATATCTTAAGATACTGAACGAAATCGTTAACATGTCACGTGATACCTTTAGAGGCTGAAATATATATTAAGACTATATTTATATTTTAAATATATCACGTGACATCTGAAGATATTGCAGATATTACTAGTATTTTTATTATTATATTAATGGTTATTTATTATATATTGTCGTTTTTATATTTTGTTAGATATTTATTACATATCTACATGACGTTTTTGTGATTTTAAATAGTACAGCGGTTGATACAGTGAATACTGTCGTTGTAGATTAATAAAACTGATCCTGATATGGGGCTACAAAAGTGTGCGTTTATTCATTTATTACTTTCAGCTTTCCACGCGACTCTACGGTAAAAGAAAAATGGATTCAGAGTACAAACAGAGGACCAAATTGGTGGCCTTTAGAGCGGAGTACGATATGTTCGGCACATTTTGAAGATAAGTGTTTCAAGCCCTGCTTAAAGAGTCGAAGACTGTTTGAGTGGGCAGTTCCGACTTTAAGGTTGCAGCTTGTGTTTGCTAATGAGGTTTGCATTACGTCACGATATATTATATTCATAACGTGAATTAATCAATTATTTTGGATCAAACATTTTAAAATTTGGCGTTACACAATTTGTGGACGGCCCCTTATGCTAGTGTAGAAAAATAATGTAAATATAATATTTTTTAGGTATCACAAACCGATGGACTAGATACATCTTTACATTCAACTGCATGTAGTACACATCAAATCGAGGTGCGTACGGTACCTATTCAAAAATTTGTATGACGTACTTACTTATTGAGAGCTTCGGTGGCTCAGGGGCTTAGAATACAGACCCTGTCCCGGAAGCCTGGATTCGAACCCGCCTCACCAAGTTCTTAAAGTTAATTACTTAAGTACATTTGGCCTCACTATTAAGATAAAATACTTACTTATTTGTAGGTACGTCAAGTAAATGCTTTAAAGATTTTATCTATTAATGAACAAATAAAATTTGTCTTTACAGCCCCGCAATAATGCAAATAAACCGGTTAGTAACGAAATAAAAAAATTGAAAAAATCTCTCCCATCAACTTCTACTAATATTAACACAGGTCAAGGTGAGGTACGTATCCAAAAACAAATAGTTATTCGTATATTCATGTCCAAAAGTTAAAATTTGTTAATAGATTAAATATTATCTTACAGCCTCAAAATGAAATTAAAGAACAAGCTATTAACAACACTCCCCGGAAACGAAAGATGCTCAATCGTCCGTCCAAATTTAATGTAAACCAATGCAAGGTATGCTTTGATTAATTCATTTACATTACGATTATTGCTTGCATGATTTTATATGATTAAATTAATTCATCTTTTGCAGCCTCGACAAGATTCAATCCAGAATCAGCTTGCTACTGACGACACTCCTAGGAAACGTAAGATGCGTCTTCAGTTAAAACGATGCGAAAGCTTGATCGCCACGAAGAACAAAAAAATAAAAAATCTCCAAAAAAATACAAGCCGTTACAAGAAGAAAATTGTAGAATTAAACAAAATCATTAAAGAACTTGAAACAAAAAATTTATTGAATACCGATCAAGCTACACATTTAGAAAATGTTGGCGTAGAAGACCTTATTCAAAGATACAAATCAAACATCTCTTCAAATCAAACCACAAATGCTAAATATTCTCCAGCTTTAAGAACATTTGCATGTACACTACATTTTTACTCCCCAAAGGCGTATCGGTATGTTCGAAAAAAGTTTCAAACTTCGTTACCACATGAGCGAACTATAAAAAAATGGTATCAATCTATTGACGCTAAACCTGGTTTCACTAGTGAATCCCTTGAAGCCATTAAATTCAAAATCACAGGCACTGAACATAAAATTATGTGTAACCTTGTATTAGACGAAATGGCCATCAGGCATCGAGTTGAATGGGATGGCAAACAAATGCACGGTTACGTTGACATTTGTAATGCTGCTAAACAAGGTGATTATTTGCCGGAAGCTAAAGAAGCTCTAGTGTTTTTGGTCACAGCCATAAATGAAAGCTGGAAAATACCAGTTGGGTATTTTCTTGTGGACGGAATAACTGGAACTCAAAGGGCGACTCTCGTTAAACAGTGTTTGGAACTACTTCATGAAACAGGAGTACATATTACTTCTTTGACATTCGATGGCTGCCCTGCTAATATATCTATGGCCAAGGATTTGGGTTGTTCGTTTGACACTGAGAACTTAAAAACACATTTTGAACATCCAGTTAATAAAAAACCTGTTTTTATTTTTCCCGATCCGTGCCATATGCTAAAATTGGTAAGAAACGCTTTCGAAGCAAACGATGTCTTCATAGATGAACTAAACCAGGAAGTGAAGTGGATGTTATTGAAACAGCTGAACATTGTGCAGGAAGATGAAAAACTTAATCTTGCTAATAAACTTCGACGGGGTCATATATTTTTTAAAAATCAAAAAATGAAAGTTCGCCTCGCTTCACAACTTTTTAGCAATAGCGTGGGTGATGCTCTGACATTTTGTTCTGAGATAAAGGTCCCCGGTTTTGAAAATGTCAAAGGTACTGTTATGTTTTTGAAAATAATCAACAACTTATTTGACACTCTCAACTCGAGGCATATGGCTCAGCTTCATTACAAAAAACCTCTTTGTCCACATAATAAAGCACAAATATTTGAGTTTTTGACTAAAGCTGTGATATACATAAAAAAATTAAAACTTGCGGATGGAACAAATGTCATAAATTCTAGTAGAAAGACTGGGTTTATTGGATTTTTAACATGCATCGAAAGTGTAAAAGCTCTTTACATCCAAGCTGTCGAAGAAGAGGGGATTATAAAATACTTTCCTGTATATAAAATTAGCCAAGATCATTTGGAGCTACTTTTTGGCCATATACGTGCTCATGGAGGATGTAATAACAATCCCACCCCCCGACAGTTTCAAGCAATTTACAAGAAACTCCTAGTAAAATCAGAACTTCGGGATGTAGACAATGGCAATTGTACCTCTCTAGAAAATATTGCCATTTTGACATGTTCATCAGCTGTAGACAATATAAACATAACTTTAGATCCGAGAGATCATGACGAAGGAGCCAGAGATCATGACGAAGGAGCCGATGATATAGATGAAATATATCAAATGGCAGTGTTTGAGGATGAAATTAATATTTTGCTTCAAAATGTGTCCGAATTCACTAATCAAGTTGTTTCATATATTGCAGGTTTTGTAATACATAAACTGTTTAAGTGTTTAAAATGTGAAACTTGCATAAGTGCATTAATTGCAAATGACACACAAAATGAAAATTATCGTTTTATTAAACTTAAAGATAAGGGAGGTCTATTATATCCAGCAAATGATGTGATAATAATATGTAAAAGAATGGAAATTGTAATTAAAAATGAAATTTTGAACGGAAACAAAATTACCATGTCCACTAAAAATATAAAACAAAAGTTGATATCTATGTCACTTCCATATTTTATTGGTGTAAAAATGTTTAGTTCTATAGAATATCACCAATATGAACAATCTCCACTCAATAATCATGTTACACTATTGATTAAAGCAGTGATGGAAAAATATATAAATGTCCGACTACATTACATTACAAAAAATACTACCCAAAAATTGTCGAAACGCCAAGTTTTGAATAAATATTTGCTTTTTACTGGACAATAAAATATTTATTACGTGCGATTTTTTTAAAATCCAAATTTAATTAAAGACTCCTACTTAATAGGGACAATTATGTTCAGTATAAATAGTACACCATTTGGGAGTGATTTCTAAATTTAAAATATATCATTAACCAGAAATGTGTATTTTATTTGCTTTACTTACTGTATTACGATTTACGAAGGTAACTTAATGATGTTTCTTGTTTTAATTTTCAATCGTAGATACATGAATTATTATCGTTACCCATTTTATCGACAAGCAATCCCTATTGGAAACGCATATTTTGCAGCGGTAGTGGTGCTATACGTACGTAACTTGCAACTTAGTATGCGAACGAGTAATCGCTCCCAAAGCCTTGTGTGAATACACGCATACAGCGCAAAGTCTTGTTTTTATTTTGTTTATTTGTGTTGATTTTCTATATTTTCGGATAGGTATATATAAAAAAGAAATTATTTAAAGAAAATTAAACGAAAATATTATAATACAAGAATGTGCTAAAATTAAATATCGATAAAAATAATCGACCATCGCTTTCGACTCCCTAATTGCATGCGTGTGCATTGGATGTTCGAGTGTTTACAAGTGAATGTCCCGCCCATTATTTGTATGTGTGCTATTAGAAATTGATTTAGTGTAGCTGCTTTCTTCTTGGTGTGCGTGTTCAAATCTTAAGTGTGTGTCGTCAGTACACTATTTGTTAATGTTGTAATTTTTTGGGTGGGAGATAAGCGGCGACACCCTAACTCCTTACTATTCCGCAATGAAGGCATATCTCTAGATATCTATGCTATCCACGCATGTTTCCATAGAACCAACCGGCACACTGAAACGTTAACTCGATACCAATTCCGATAATTAAGCACCTAAACACCAAATTTTATAAACCTTACAGCCTTCACAACAAGGTACAAAATGCGATGCGGAGTTGTTCTGAGTAAGGTGTTTGTAACTAACCTAGTTTCTGTTAAATGTAGCTTTGATTTGTGTCAACGCAATTACTGTTGGGATTGCATGAAGTTCCATCACCGAGGCTAGGGAATTACAGGCGTAACTTAACATTTGATAGAGATATTCGTTTTCGTGTCCATATGTTTCAATCAACTCAGCCTAATACAGTCCACTGTTGGACAAAGGCCTCGATGGAGTCGAAGGCTTTCTCACAGTCCACAAACACCATATACAGGGGCTGATTGTATTTCTCGGTCTTCAGGCTGGGTCTTCTCAAGTCTTCTGGTAAACCGTATCACCAACAGATTTTGATTGCCTTGACGACTTCCAGCAAATTGCAAATTTTACAGAAGACCAAGTATTCGTGACAACTCTTGAGAACAGCTTGTATACGTGACTCTGAAGTGAGATGTGTCTGTAGTTCTAAGTTCTGTGTTTCCAAGGTTTTGTCACCTATTTTGAAGAACAGAACCACCTCACCTCCGTTCGTCGGGCGTTGTACCGCCTCGGATGACGGAGTCAAAGAGGCTCGAAAGCGCTCGCGGGTCCATATGTTTAGATCATACAGTAATTCAAATAATATCATCCAGTGAAGTTACCACCGCTGAGAATCAGAGCTCTCTTGAACTGCCTTTTTAGCTTGATTCACACTGTGACTAAACCAATGTGGAACACGGGACGAACTGAAATGAAAATTCAATAAAACTGCACAAGTTCAGTTTGAAGATTTAATTTCGTGATTTAAAAGAGTTTTAGGCAGTCGGAAAGAGATTTATAGACCCTCATTTAGAACTATGGTGTAGTTGCGTAACAAACTAATAATAGAAAAAGGTTTTATTTTGTCAATTCAGCACAACATTCATTGTGACATTTACGTCGTTAGGCATACAAATTTTTTGAACATATAAAGCAACGGATTCTTTAAAATGGTTCAGATTGTGATTGATACTGCGTAACGAAATTAGGGGGAATCAGGGTGAGTCTATAAAAAAAGAAATAGCGGAACCAAGATCTACGAAAGGTTGGAGTCTTTATAAATGCTAAAATAAAATCTGAGTTTATCTAAATCGACTTCTCTATTAAGACAAATTGCCTAAAAGTAATGAAAAATCACTTAGATAAACTGATGAGGTATTTATTTATCAGTTATTTAATTAAAACGCAGCCAAATGCATGATCAATTTTGATACTACTGCAATTAAAAGGTAGGTAGACCACCAACAATAACAAATCATTTAATAATGTTTTGTTATTGTTGATCAGAGAGAGAATTTAAACCATGACGCTAATATAGACTATGATCATGATAAAAGGAAATTTGTGTTTTGTGATAGAACTGGAATCAAACCACATATTGCAATCATTGTCAGCATGAATACTTGTGCGAAATCAACACCAAAATTGTAATGAATGTTAAAACTAAGTGCAACGAAGCAAATATTAATCATAAAATGTAAATAAATAAGATAAAGGAGGAATTAACATCCTGAACATTTTTATAAAGATATTACAATAAAAGTCTACAATGAACCCTCAGGGTGGTATTTGAGCCCACGGTATGGAGCGAGAGGGCATGAGAAGCTCGCACCTCCTTCTGCGAAGCAGTAATGCTCGCGAAAGAGGAGGCGGAGCGCGTGTGGGTGAGGCAGTCCGTGCGCCCTCACGCCCCTTACCGCCGCAGGATGAGCCCCGGGCGTCTGGAGTCGATTGTGGGCTCCCGGCCACCGTAGGCGTGGTCTTGCGGTCAGCAGCTAGGGGCGTGAGGCCGCAGGGGTAGCTTGCCGTCCGGTAAAGACCCGGCCCGCGTCGACGAAGCGTAGTGTTCTACGTGCGCCTCTAAGAGATGTCAGCATAATTGAAGGGGTCCGCTAGGACCGATGCCTGCCAGGGTCGCGAGATTTGTTCAAAAGAGTTATCGTGGCCCTGGCATATAGGGCAATAGCTGAAGGAACACGGGCGGGTTTTAGTCAGTAAAAGTATGACACAGCTTCCGCTCCGCCCAAAGTGGGAGACTTTATTTGTTGATTTACCACCAAAAAAAAGGTGCTATTTGAGCCTGAAAGTACCAAATATCATTTATTTTCTCTGCACTTTAATATTTGGTTACAAAATGTTCGACACCTGAATAGCACCTTCCTTTACCAAATTCTTTTTTTATTAATTTCGATATATTGGTGACATTCATCATCATCATTTCAGCCGTAAAACGTCCACTGCTGGACATAGGCCTCCCCCAATTTGGGGGGCTTTGCCATAATCGCCAAGCTTGGCAGGCGGGTTGGCGATCGCAGTATGGTGGTAAAATGCATAGAGAACGCTGCTGCCCATTCTCTAGTAAGTCCCTTAGTCGCCTTTTACGACACCCACGGGAAGAAATGGGGTGGTGTTATTCTTTACGTCCGGCACCAAACGGTACCGGCACGGCACAGTAATTGGTGACATTATTTAGTACGTTACTCAATCAATACATACCGAATGATTCAGATATCAATGACAGTATTTTTTATCTGGTAGTTATTCCATTAAACACTCACGCCAGATAAGTCGATTAATCAAACGATCCAATAAATGCTATAGTTGCTGTATTTGACCAGCTATTTATTATTTTGTTAGCGATTATTAATATTTGTTCTCGTTATAACTTATGTCTAGCCGATGCTAGACATAAGTTATAATACACAATGCACAATGCACAATATTAATTGCAAAACTCGATGGTTTTGCAATTAATATTGTGCGATAGTGTGAGGTAATTGCGTAACACACTGTAAGTAGGAATCGCTTTCATTTTGACAGTTCAACAACATTCATTGCGTTATTTACGTTGTTGACCAGACACATTTTTAGAACATATTATACAGCATTGGATTAGCAATATCCTTCAAAATGATTCAGATCGTGGTTAATAGTGCGTGACGACATTAGGTTTTTTTTTGTGGGTGGGAAATTATCAAATGACGTCTCCCGCTCTGGGTGGGGCAGAAGGGCGTGTCAGACCTTTACTGACTAAAACCCACGCGTGTTCCTTCAGTTGCCCATATGCCAGGGCCACGGCACCGCTTTCGAACTAATGTCGCGACCCTGGCAGGGAAATTAGGGTGCTGCTCTATACATCTTTGCAAAGCCATTGCTATCATTGTGGCTGAGATACGTTCAAATACATATTTTTTTAAACTAGACAAATTGTTTCCGTTTACATGTCACTTACTCAGTCATGCAAAAATGGGTGAAAGGAATTGGCTGAAATATGGCACACGGGTCTACAATGACCTTTTATCCTGGTAGTACATGCGGGCGAAGGTGTTGGAAAAAGCTAGTCAATATGAATACTTCAAAAAGAAAGGTCCTATCTCATCAACGCTCAGACCATACTCTTGAACCTAGAAAGCTGTTTGGACAAACAACACTGCTGTCTACCTATTCTCTTTATGATGTTGACAAGGAAAAAGATATTTAAATTTTCTCACGGGATATAATAAGCGGACGAAGATGCTGGCCTTGTTAATAATATTTTATGAGAATAATAATACTGAAATCAACGAGAAGAACATTATTTTTTTTCCCACCAATATTATTATAACAGGTTCAGGAGGTAGGTGGACAAGTTTTACGGAAAACTCAAATACAATACCACTTATCGCGAGGTAGAATTTACAAACACAGCGTTTGAAAGAAAATCGATCCTGTTGTTTACTTAAAATGAGGCAATTCTTAACAAGTAGCAATAACTGGTAATATCCGACAAGAAAATGTTTTCATATTATATTTGTTTAAACATAACTTATATGTACAGTAAAGTAGACATTCTGAAATTGATAAAACTTCTACAAGAGAGGGCCATACCTTATCGTTTCTATAAGAAAGTTGTTTGCAATCCTTATCTATAAAATGGCGGTCACGCCTTGGCCTTATCTTGTTCAAAGTTTAAATTGTACTTGTAAAATTTTCCAGGCGCCGATTCCACCTTCTCGCTATGAAGTACTCAGTGCCGTCGACAGCAGCATCTTCTGCGCCCAGCCCACATCTCGGGGACTCGTTGGGGTTGAGAACTGTCTGACCCTGAACATCTTCACCAAAAACACCACCGTCTCGAAACCAGTCGTGGTTTGGCTCAACGCAGATGAATACACTAACTCCAATACTCAAGCCTACTCTGCACGAAGATTGATGGAACAAAACGTTGTTTTCGTGTCAATGAACTTCCGACTTTCCATTTTCGGGTTCCTATGCTTGGGTGTTCAGGAGGCACCAGGCAATGCTGGCTTGAAAGACGTCATTCAGGGGCTGAGATGGATCAAAGATAATATTGGAAACTTCGGAGGGGACCACAACAACGTTATTCTAATGGGTCACGCATCTGGAGCAGCAATGGTCGATTTGCTGACTCTTTCACCACAAATAGAAAATTTAGCGCATAAAGCTATTGTCTTAAGTGGTTCTAGCTTAGCTCCCTGGGCCGTAGCCTACGACCCTATTGGGTACGCAGAACGTTTTGGTGAAAAACTTGGATACGAAGGCCAGAATCCAACCAAACTAGCAAGACATCTAGTTGATACTGACATTAACGTTTTGAATACTGCTTTGAATGAATTCAAGTTCGTCAACAACACGCCACTTTTCGCACCATGCCTCGAGAATCCTAAACTAAAGTCTAATGACACAATTCTAAGTGAAGCTCCTATCAATGTTCTCAGAGCAGGCAAATACGCCCAGATTCCAGTCATATACGGATATACCAACCTGGAGGGCACAATGAGGGCAGCAGAAGCAGACTCAGAAAATTGGCTGACCTTTATGCAAACAAACTTTACAAGTTTTCTTCCCGTAGATTTGCAACCGGGGAAAAATAAGACAGCTGCAGCAGTAAGCATCCGTGAGTTCTACTTCGCCAATACTACGATCAACAGTGGGAGTGTTCCTGACTACTTAATATTTGAAGGAGATATCCTTGTGCTCGTCTCGACTATCAGAACAGCTAAGGAAAGAGCCTGGACATCTAAGGGCGAGGTCAGATTGTTGGAGTTTGCGTATATAGGGACTAATAAAAGTCACAACCAGAAAGCATTGAGTGGTGCCGCTCATGGAGCCTTCTTGAACTATATATTTGATGATGATTTACGTACTGAGGACCAAGTTGTCAGCAAATCCCTTGTGAGGCGGCTCAGCGCATTCGCTTATAACTGGTGAGACTATTTTTTTAAATGTTTTCATACTTTTGACGAATAAGCTTATAGTAAATCGAGTTTCATACACATCAACACCATCCTAGTTTCATCATCATCATCAGCCTATAACGTTCCCACTGCTGGGACACAGGCCTCCTCTCGGTGAGAGGGAGTGGGTCATAATCCACCACGCGGGCCCAGTGCGGGTTGGTTGTTTGGATGTCACATGTCTTCGAAGTTTTGGTTCTAAGACATGCCGGTTTCCTCACGATGTTTTCCTTCACCGCTTTTGAGAGCAGTGGTGATGAAATAATTTACACGAAATAACGTAAGAGACCGACTCGTAAGTCGCTGCCTTTACCACTGGGCTCCCACTGCTCACATCATCACCATCCCAGTTTAATCACCCTCTGTTACATGGAAAAATGTACTTAATGTTATTTAACTTTAAATAGATTTTTTATTCCATAAATACATTATTTATTCCAAAAACATGGCCGCCAGGCAGCAACGACATGTTCAGATTTTGTATGTGTTGTCGGTCATATAGTCCGACAAGGCCTGAATGGAACAAAAAGTGTCTGACACATAGTCTGACATGGCAGTTAATGTGTTAAACACAACTGAAAAACTGGAATAATTTGGAGGTGCACCTCTGCCTAACCCTTCGCGGATTGCAGACGTGATGTTGTCTTAATTCTCTATTCTCAATTATCAACACTTTTCTACCGCTACTTCTATCATATCGTTTTCTTGCCTCCTTGCAGGACCAATGGAACCCTCAACATCACCAGATCCGCTGCCTGGGCGCCCGTCACCAAAGACATCACCAATTACCTCTACTACGGTGGCAGTAGTGCCTCCACCATCAACAATACCTCGATCTTCAAGGAAGAACCCAGAGTCCACCCCCATCAAGAGCGGACGACATTCTGGGACAGCATCTATGCTAAGTATTATGTTGCGCCCCCGCAACCGAGTTCTTCTAGTGCCATTCTCAGCTGTATCTTCTTTGTTATGTTATGTCAATTGTTTGTTCGTTTGTTTTAATGGGTTTAAGCTAATGAACGCTTCGGGGATTGTTGTTCTTTTTTGAGATGTTTAATTTTTTATTGGAATTTAACTACTTATTTTAATTAATGTTGTAAGTGAATGCGTGTGTTCATTACTGAGCTAGTTACGGCCAGAGAAGTTGACGATTTTTGTTGCTAAATAACAATGATTTCCTACGACCACTATCTCATAAAGAGGAAGAGGTGCACATATTTAATAGACATTATGTTCTAGCAATATTAGAAAATCTACGAAAATTTGGAAAAAATCAAGTCTTAAATTCGCTTATGAATTGTTTTCTTTGTATTTTTGGCGCATGTTATATTATTTTATTTATAAATATGTCATAAAACGTCCATATTTCGCTCAATAGGAGTCAGGCCTTAGGCTGACCCCACATTAGGCGTGCGCGATCCTCGGGCGCGAGCGCCGCGCGCGCGTCGCGAGCGCGTCGCGAGCGCGCCGCGAGAGCGTCGCGTTTAGCTGCCCTGCTGCGCGCTCGCGGCGCGCTCGCGGCGCCCTCGCGGCGCGCTCGCGGCGCGCACGCGGCGCTCGAGTCGCGTTCTTACCCCTTCGCCCGCTACAATACTCAATACTTTATTGCATTCCACAATGCTTAGGTGGTAAAACATTTTATTTAGAAACAGTTGTGGACCCTGTCGGGCACAGCAAAGGAAAATACAGTAGGTAGAGAGGAGGATCTATTGATTATCTTATAATGTAACTTATTCTAAAATAGTAATTAAAAATAGATGAAATACATGCTTTGCGATATGGGACATGACTACAAAGGAGTATAGTGATCGTATTGCAAAAAAAAGGTGTGGGAAGAAATCAGCACTTTATTTATAAAAGACTAGCTTCTGCCCGCGACTTCTTCTGCGTAAATGTCGTTTATCGCGGACGCAGACAAAGTCACGGAATAAAAAGTAGCCTATGTCCTTTTTCAGGCTCTAAACTATCTTAGTACCAAATTTCATTTAAATCGGTTCAGTAGTTTTAGCAGGAAAGCGAGACAGGCAGACAGACAGAGTTACTTTGCATTTATAATATTAGTGTGGATAGTGTGGATTTTGAAACGAAAATTGTCCAAATTGTGACTGACTTAGCTGTAGGGGGTTAAACGCCAAGGCGAGCGCCGCGTGCGCGCCGCGAGCGCGCCGCGAGTGCGCCGCGAGCGCGCCGCGAGTGCGCCGCGAGCGCGCCGCAGGGCAGCTAAACGCGACGCTCTCGCGGCGCGCTCGCGACGCGCTCGCGACGCGCGCGCGGCGCTCGCGCCCGAGGATCGCGCACGCCTAATGTGGGGGAGGCCTTAGGTACGAAAGTAGCAAATTAAAAAAAAATGCCTATTTAATGAAATTGAAACCTACAGTTGTTGCGTTTTAGCATGGCAAAAGCGGCCATTACCCTTTTCCTAATATTTGTCAGTAGGAACCTGAACAATAAACTATGTATGCTTTTTCGTTATTGGAACATGTTGAAAATCTTAACAGATATTGATTCATGACTTTAACGGACTTGTGACAGCTCCAGCACACGACTGGAACGTATTCCTTATTTAAATAGAAATAGTTACGAGCGTTAGCTGTTTCACAGCATATCTTATAAACGTCAGCTGTATACAAGTATGCACATACATGATTTAAAAGTGAAAAGTACGCTAGGTACATAGCGCAGAAAAACGTAACGCCTTTGAGTTTCACTCATACAACTTCCATATCGGGGGCCTTATATGGAAGTCGAGTCTTTCAGCGTTAACTCCATAAAATTCTAGAAAATGTGGCTGGATCAATAACCGCTAATACCATGCTAAAACGCCACAACTATACCAAGTATTTTACAAGACTTTTAATGCATTTTATATAGGCTAAGATAACGTATTATGATAGTAATTTTAAAGATATTATAGCATTGTGATAATGTCTCAATAATGTCACTTTATCAAACACTGAATATTCAATCAATTTAGATATTTTATTGTTAAACACATTAAATTGTTATTAAGAAGGTTATCTGTTGGGTTATTTCATCCGTGCTTTGAGCATTTAAATGTAAATACAGTCAACATTTTTGTAAAAATGTTGCCGTGAAAATTAAGGTGAAGTGGACTGTCATTCCAGCCGACAAATGGCAAATGATTTTATTTCTGTAAGGTTGTTTGTACAAACACTTTTCAGTACTATAACTATAAAACTATACATTTTTGTATATACACTTGGTTACCGCAAGTAAAGCGCGTTGCTTCATCAGATACTTAACCGGAGCGCTGTCAACTACACTTTAACACGAATTATCAGTAAAACATTTACATAATAGAATAGAATATTATATACATATACGTATTATCGAGTATTTTTACCATAAAATCATTGTTTTTATACTATAAAAACCAAAAATACAGAAATTTTTTGTTACAAACTGGTTCCTTTTTCATTTACCTGTAAATACCAATCTACGAAAAAGAGCTGAAACACTCGCCCTGGAAGGTTGGGCAGAGGTGTACCTAATAGTACACCCACATTTCACCTGTTATGTTAAAGTCCCATGTAATAGTAGTAATAGTAATATTCTTTATTGTTCTCTCATAATCACAAACACAGTAAAAAGTCAAGGTAACACGTAATAGAGACTGGTGTCTGTTGTAGGTAAAACATGTATTACAGATCACCAGGCTTTTCTCCATCGGACAACTCACAATAAGACCATGACTGTTTTGGATGAACATACAGATTGTACATAGTATTACTAATCTACCTATATATATATGTATAAAAGAAAGTTGTGTTAGTTACACTATTTATAACTCAAGAACGGCTCAACCGATTTGGCTGAAAATTGATGGGGAGGTAGCTTAGAACCAGGAGACGGACATAGGATACTTTATTTTATCCCGTTCGATATAAAGAGAAAAATATTTGATTGTTTGTTTGTATTGAATAGGCTCCGAAACTACTGGTCCGAATTGAAAAATTCTTTTTGAGTTGGGTAGCCTATTTATTGAGAAAGGCTAAAGGTTATATAACATCACGCTACGGTCAATAAGAGCGGAGCAGGAATGAAAAATAGACGAAAACTGGCAGGCAATTCGGTGCGACGGAAAGGGTCAGGAGAGCATAAATTTGACGCGGGCAGAAGCTAGTTTAGTTAGTAACAAAAAGAAAGCAAATGGAAATTTAAAATTAATGTAATACAATTCATATGTTAAAGGTGGCTTATAATAGGGGACGAGCCTATTGCTATCAACCGGGCACAAATCCAAACACCGGGTTCCAAAAAAATCTTCAATTTCACAGCAAAACCGGATAAAACTATCGATTCTATAGAGACAGATGTCATTATACTCAAAGGACAAAGGGTTTAAGGTCCAAACAGAATAACAGAAAATACATTGAAATCTGTAGCTGGCAAAGGATTTTCAATCTTGTTTCTTGTCTGGATGGATTTAATATTGTTAAGAATATCATAGGGTTACGTACATTTACATTTATAATAGTGAATCAACAATCTGAGGGAGGTTCCAACGTGAATAAGACCATGATAAATAATGGATTCTATTATTTTTTCGATGAGTAATTTAAAGAAACTAGTGGTCGCCCAGAGGTCGAAACTCGACCATTATTCAATTAAACCTTAATATATACAAATATTAGTTTTCAGCACTATTTCTCCAAATAAACTTTAAATGTGCCAAATTTCATACACCGCCGTTCGCACAATGTTCGTACAAACGATGTGCGAAATTTTTGCTTCACGTATTATTACATAAGATTACGGTTTTGATAGGTGACAGAACAGCATTTACTTCATGTTGTCATATTTATTACTTATGGTCAAGGAACTTATACCCGGTTGGATTTAAGTTCCTTGCTTATGGTCAACTTATGGTTATATTTGACATCAAGGAACTTGTTTAGGTTCCTTGCTTGACTTGACATTCAGTAAGACTATAGACTATAGACACAAAATATTAAAGACACATATTCTCGATTGGACCACAGATTTCGACAATAAACTTTCGTAATCCATAACTATATTTGACATTCAGTAAGGCTATAGACAAATAATACCAAAAACAAATATAGACTCGATTTGTGCATCGGTAATGAATAGTAGTGTGTGTAACGTGTTATTTATTGAAAATAATGTATTTTTACGCATAATTTAAAAAAAATATTAGCATTCGTCACTTCTTCTCTGTATAAACTATAAGTGTGCGAAATCTCATACCCCTCCGTCCACCCAATGTTCGTAAAAAGGGATCCAAAGTTTTTGCTTCACGTATTAATATATAGATGTATAAAAACATAAAGTCCTCCAGACAGTATTTCGGCCATGGCGACCAATCTCAACAGTGACTAGCCATCGGCGCAGGAGACATTTAAGTGCATAAGTGTGTGCGCAGACGCAGAGGTACTCACTCTCTTAGTCCGACGGGACGGTAATCCAATACGACCGGAGAGAGTTCAGCCCGGAGTTTAGACTTTGGCGGTGTGATACGCCCGTGCCTCGGGAAAGCCGAGCCGTAATCTATACTAATATTATAAAGAGGAAAAATTTGTATTTTTGTTTGTTTGTTTGTAATGGATAAACTTAAAATCTACTACACCGA
This sequence comes from Aporophyla lueneburgensis, assembly GCA_932294355.1. Taxonomy (NCBI): domain Eukaryota; kingdom Metazoa; phylum Arthropoda; class Insecta; order Lepidoptera; family Noctuidae; genus Aporophyla; species Aporophyla lueneburgensis. Next base: position 7,786,960 of record OW028748.1, on the reverse strand, counting down.
TTTTAAAAATTCATTCACCATTAGAAAGCTACATTATCTGCGAGTAACAAAGGCTATATTTTATTTCAGAGAAAATAGGGATCCGTAAGATATTTGGGTTTTTCGGACCCAAGGTGTAAAAAATCATCCAAAAAAGTTCCTTATTTGGCGTACGCCGCCTAAACTATAAAAGAATTCAAAGTCGAGGTACCAGGTTATCATAACTTGACAGGAGCTTACCAAACAAAGGAGTGTCAGGTAGAAAACGCTTACCAGACCACCACCACCAGGTTGTCAAACATGGTAGGTTTATTACAACATTGATTGAATCTGAGGCGATACGAAGTTCGCTGGGTCAGCTAGTAACACAATAAAATTGTATTGACTTACAGAACATTGTATTGCGTTGGATCTATGCTATAGATTTTCTTTCATCATCATCTTCCTGATCTTCTACCATCCTCCCCTGTAAACCTTGTCTATACTAATATTATAAAGAGGAATGATTTGATTGTTTGTAATGGTTAAACTAAAAAACTACTAAACTGATTTTTCTGTTACCTATGGAAAGCTGCTATATTCCGGAATAACATGAGCCTTTTTTACGCGGGCGAAATGCTAGTTTTTCATATAATTTGATTTTCTCACTCGTAGATAAGTCTCAACCGTCTTTCCACTAGTCCAAAGCCTACTCTGGGATGCATAGGCATTTATTAGTACCCTTACAGGTAGAAACTGGTTGAAGAAGGCACAGAATCAGGAGGGATTGGCACAAGAATAGAGAGGCCTTTTCCTAGAAGTGGACATTATTGAGCTGTAGATAACGAAGATACAGGAACAAGGTAAAAATTAAATAAATAAGAGCTACTTACAGTGCTAGTCGTGAAGCAGTAATTTGTTCAAATAATTAACAATAACGAAACAAAGTTTCGCTCGACTTACCTGAAAAGAAAAAAGAAAATAAGAATACGGATAATAATCACAAAAAGAAAGTCGAAGGAAAATTTGTAAAATATCCACGCAAATCGGCCATTGCTCAGCACAATGCTGAGAGTTGTGACCTTATGCGATAAGAATTTTTAAGCATCGTGGTGGAGATGTAACTCCCAGCTTCTAAAAAGGCACGACAATGAACTTAAGCTAGTTACGTTACTTTCTTGACCATCATACGCAAGAGATGTGCATCTCTGCTTCGCCGTGTTCGCGCCAGCCCCAACACCATTCTTAGAGCGTTGGCTGAAACGTGGGACTCTCCGATCTTGGGGCGGTAGATACGACTTCACGCAGTCAAGTAGACATTCCCCAGGTTCGGCGTGCCTCACACAGCTTAGAGTAAATATTACTAACTTATACGTTTACTAACTTATATAACGTTTATAAGTTTTTACTGTTACTAACACGTATGGAAGAAATTCTGAAAGTTAAAAGTTTATTTATTAAACTCATGTTAACTAAGTACTGTGATTGGTTGACCGCAATAACAAAAGCAAATCAAATTTATTTGTCATGAGATTAACAGTTAAAACATTTTTAGTAACCTAGGAAAAACAATATGTCCTCGATTTCGATAATTGTCTAACTATGGACACTAAGGGCTCCATACTAAAAGTCCTTCCAAGAAATATTTTCTAGAATATATAAAATCATACATACCGCTTCTGCTTTTAAGTCCCACAGGATAAAGCCTACGAAGTCTCATGAAAAGTTTATCTGAATCGGCACGTATGGGCTAAATTGATGCCCATATTTATAGCTTTTTACTTCTCTCATCCCTCACAAATACGTTCATCCAAATTAGGCTGAGAGACAGTATTTTTCGAACGATAAAATAACATAAAATAATCCTCCAAAACACCCGCCCTTCATCACTTCCTAGTGTTCTAGCTGGAAAGCAGTAGCGCAACAAACTCCCTAGCAGCACAGTTTCTGTTAAGTTAGAAGAACTTGATTCTATAATAGTAGGTAACTTATCAACATTACTAAACACAAATAATGAAATTAAATTATTTGCCATACCATGTCTGCTAACACACGCCAACATACCAACAAAACATTGAAAACCTCAAGCCGAAATAAAAACGTAAAAGGAAAGGTAATGGTCCGAAAAGGTCTTAAGTCTAGTCTAGACTGAAATATAGGGTGGTAATTCAGATGGGACAAGAAGGGCAGGAGCTACTCCCTTAATCGTTGTCCCTATAGGAAGATGCTCTTATCTTTTAAGAGCATTTTCTTGTATATGCAACGATTTTTCAACTCTTCTAATGCATGCACAGATTTTGAGAAAACGGCAAACTTCTGGAGGCAGTCGCTCCATGTAAAATATTGAACAACAATTCTCATAATTTTAAGAACATTCACAGCCTAATCCTTAGTCTCAATCTGTCAAAAATACCTTGACTTTCCATACATTTTTGGCAAGTTTTTGACATTTGATTGTCGCCGAGATGAGACTGCGCCTAGATTTTGAACGTTTTTTATTACCAGAATTGATTTTCTGAGATCCAGCAGCATTCAGTTATTATAGTTTGATCCGATCTAAACACAATTGAGAAACTGGTCAGCAGATTGACTGGCAAAGTTAGTTAGAAATACGACTTTTCATTCGTTAATCTGCTAAGAATTCTTTCCTATGGCTGCAACGAAGAATTGGCCTTCTGATTTTAACGGAAAATATGCTAGAACGAACGAAAACATAAATTCCCGATAGGTACTAACGTTTCAGGAAATTAAAGCGACCACCGGGTGGACTGGTGCACCAAGTTGGTTGATTTATAACCACGGTCAGATCGTATCGAGTCGCCTGGTTTATTACGAGGAAGATAGGTCATTCTGACGCATAGCTTAGGTCAGTGATACTCAAACTGCGGTTAATCTGAACATGAAAAAAATCAAAAGTGGAAAATGAGTTCAGTAGCTAACAATCCAATGATTTTGGATTTCGACATGCGAAATCTTCCACTCGCATTACAAATGATCTAAAAATGGAATGAGCAGATGAACGTTCATTTCTATGTACTTCCTACAACGTTGAATGTAATAAAATAAACATTTATTCTAATGAAGCATTTGATATCAGCTTTGAGGGTAGTTCAACCGTCTCGAAAACTTTCCACAAGTTTCCCATTCTTGGAAAAGTAAAATTTTGATGGATGAAGTTGAGTTCCATTCAGGCTGTGGTTTGTTAACATGAACAGACGATTTTCCCAGGTAGATAACGTAATTAAATGCCCTTGGAATTTATATTAATAATAAAATAATAATAATCAGCCTGCATTGTCCCAGTGCAGGGCAAAGGCCTCCTTTCCTTTTTCAACTCAACTCTATCCTGAGCCAATAAGGACCAATTCCTCATGTAGGCGTCGAGTTCAACCCGCCATCAACGTCTTTGCGAAGCTGTTTGACGTTTTCCGAGACCCATGCTGTGGTGGTCTTAGCCCACATTGCACCCGACATCCGGAAAACATATCCGGCCCAGTCTCAGTAAAGCTTGGCTGCTTTTTGGTTAATGTCTTGGGTTGGGAATGAGGTAGAGTCAATTGAAACCTTTCTCACATAGTCATAGTCGATGAGCATGGAAAACGGTAAAAGGTCTTTCAGCTGTTTAACATAACAGAGGTGTTTTGTAAAACAGCGAAATCCACAATCCATATAACCAACCTTATTCGTTCGTAAAAAGGTCGCAATTCGCGAAGGCAAGTACGACTGCCTACATTATGCGGTTTAAGCATAAAAGGTTGAGCATCTCTGACTCTGGTTATCATTCCTTCACACTCAAATGAGCTACTCAGTAACTTAATGACGTAACTTTTCGCTGATACCAAATAAAAGATAGTCCTTGCGTGTTTTGTTTCATGTAAGCATCAGACGTTTTATAGTCGACGCACAATGGATATCATTTTAAGTGTTCTTGACAATTTGCGTCGGTTTTGAGATTACGGGATTATTGGCTTGGAAATAAGTGAGTCTAAAATATATTTGTAATAATATACCTAAACGAAGTTTTGTGTTTCACTTGTGACTTAACGAAAAAGGATTTAAAGTAAAGTAATTGACTGCTTCGTTGGTTTAGTGGTCGCTTGCGCTACTGCTGAGCATGAGGTCCTGGGTTCGATTTCCAGGTCAGGTAATGTGTTATTGGGTTTTTCCGGGACGGGCCTATATCCAAGAGTCTTTCGCCTGAAATAATGATGAATTATGTACAAACGTTGATACGAGTTATGAGATGTTCCACTTTCCTAAACGTATGGTTAAACAGTAGCTAATCATAACTCAACTTTAAACAATGTTAATAAATAAAGGGGTTTATTAGTAGTAAATACTTTAAAACAGAGGTACTAAAGCGATAGTAGGTACAACTTAACCGTACTTAATACTATTGCGGCACCATCATAATCATCATGATCATTATCATAATTATAGCCGAAAGAAACCCACTGCGAGACATTGGCCACCCTCAATTTGGGGTGTTTACCATACTCGCCACGCTTGGCAGGCCAGGCGGGTTGGCGTTCGTAGTATGGTATGGTAGTGTGGTGAACTGCATAGAGAACGCTGCTGCCCATTCTCTAGTATGTCGTCGACTCTTACGACACCCACGGGAAGAAATGGGGTGATGCTATTCCTTACGTCCGGCATCAAATGGAGGATTATCAACGTGTTAGAAATAGCATCTTCAGAACACAAGATACTTTGATACAACGTAGGTACTGTGGGTGGTTGTATTTTCCAGTGAGAAAATCTCGAAGCAATAAATAGCCGGTGGCTGAAATTGTGCTCGATAAATAAAGACAGGCGTTCACACAGGATTCACACTATCTTTCATTGTGTGTAAAGCTTTAGAAGACTAGTCTAGATGGAAAGAAAGTAAAGAAAATACGTTTATTTGCCACATAAACTTGTGTAAGTTAATTGGAACATAACACAGTAAAACCGATCTATACAGGGTCAAAAGTAATTTAGCGAAACTACGCAGACGAGATTTAATTTATAATAATATTATTTTATTAGACCCGTTTGGGGTTCAAACACTGGGGCCATGGAGTCCGTGTGCCCACTTGGTTTTCGAGACATAACCAAGCGGATGGTCGACTCTTCGCGTGACCAGACGGCTGGCTCATTGTTTGGCCACAGAATCAGCATCGCCATACAACGTGGCAATGCTGCCAGCCTTTTGGGGACCTATCCCATTGATGCGGACGAGTTGTTTGATGCCCTGTGATTCTTTTCTGTTTTTATTTTCATATTATTAATATTATTTTATGTCTGTTAGCCTATAAAACTTATTTATTTATTTTCAGTTCAAGTCACAAACATTAGTGTAACTTTAGCTCTTTTACTAGGTGATCCTGTATCACAAGAGCCTGAATATGTGATGGGTACCGCTATACCCTATAGACATCGGTGTCTGCATAATATACCAATTAATGTATTTTAAGTACAATTTTCTTAATTCTATTAGTACTAACGAAGATAATAATAAAAAGAAGGAGAAGCATCAAAAGTTTTTAATGAAAGTATAGAACTTATTATTATTATATCATCGACAATTTTAATTTCACTGCAATAATATTTTTTGTATCGTAAATTTTTACCCGATTACGGCAAAGCAAAAAGGAGGGTCGTAATTAAATGTGGATATGGACAGAAGCAGCAACAACGTAAAACATAACACAAAAGAATTCTTAAAACGAGCCTAGATGGTTACCTAAGTCTCCAAGCTAGTGTCTGACGCCTGTTTTCTGCCTAATGGTTGCCTTTCTTGTATTAAATATTTAGCACAGCCTTTTAGCTGAAGGCTAGACTAGAAATTGTGATATTTTGTAAGCCGACTTTCAGTTTCATCATACTAAGTAAACGTACAATACGCGTTTTCTGTCAGTTATAATTTTGTAAATAATATTATGCCCAATCTTCAAGTTCTAAAAAGTTCTTTTTAAACAAATATATCGATAGGTACCTTTATGTTGCTGAGTGATATAAGAAATGAGTACCTACATAAGAGGAAATCTGAAAGTGGCATTGGTAACTGAAAAGTTAGGTGGAAATCGGTTGTCATGGTGTCGGCCATAAGCTACGGGCGAATGAAGAAAATATCTTGTGATTTTTTTTTTGGGGTGGACCAAATATACGATGGATGGACTATATGAATGACTAGCTGACTCAGCGATCTTCGTATCGCCTCAGATTCAATAAATGTTTTAATAAACCTACCATGTTTGACAACCTGGTGGTGGTGGTCTGGTAAGCGTTTTCTAGCTAACACTCATATGTTTGGTTTGCTCCTACCAAGTTATGATAACCTGGTACGTCGACGGCATAAAGCGTTTTCTACCTGACACTCCTTTGTTTGGTGAGCTCCTGTCAAGTTATGATAACCTGGTACCTCGACTTTGAATTCTTTTATACTTTAGGCGGCGTACGCCAAATAAGGGAACTTTTTTGGATGATTTTTTACACCTTGGGTCCGAAAAACCCAAATATCTTACGGACCCCTATTTTTTCTAAAACAAAATGTTAACGTAAATGTAAATGTTACTTGCAGATAATGTAGCTTTCTAATGGTGAAACAATTTTTAAAATCGATCCAGTAGTTGTTGAGTTTATCCATTACAAACAAACAAACAAACAAAAACACTAATTTTTCTTCTTTATAATCTTAGTATATTATCGAGAATTTTAATCCCACCGCAATCATATTTTATGCATCGTCCATTTTTAAATGTTCTACTTGGAAAAAGCAAGAATGTAAAACATGACACAAAAGAATTCTTAAAATGTGCCTAGATTGTTACCTAAGTCTCCAAGCTCGTGTATTACGCCTGTTTTCTGCCTAATGGTTGCCTTTCTTGTATTAAATATTTAGCACAGCTTTTTAGCTGAAGGGTAGACTAGAAATTGTGATATTTTGTAAGCCGACTTTCAGTTTCATCATACTAAGTAAACTTACAATACGCGTCTTGTGTCAGTTATAATTTTGTAAATAATATTATGCCCAATCTTCAAGTTCTAAAAAGTTCTTTTTAAACAAATACAATTCGATAGGTACCTTTATATTGCTGAGTGATATAAGAAATGAGTAACTACATAAGAGGAAATCAGAAACTGGCATTGGTAACTGAAAAGTTGTGTGGAAATCGGTTGACCCTGGCACATGGGCAACTGAAGGAACACGGGTGGGTTTTAGTCAGTTAAAGTCTGACACGCCCTCCCGCTCCGCTCAGAGCGGGAGAAGTCATTTGATGATTTCCGATCCGAAAAAAATATGGTCTCGGCCATAAGATGCGGAGGAGTGAAGAAAATGTGTGATTTTTTTAGGTTTGACCAAAGATACGATGGATGAACTATATGAATGATGATACGGTTTGAAAAGATGGTGACTACTGAGGTGTCGACTAATAGAAAAGTAGGGCCAAAATAAATTGGGATAAGAGCAGGACAATGATAAATAGTAAAGAATCAATAACCAACGGAAAAATTACAGAAATAGCATAGATAGATGCACACATTGTTACCATTTCAGGGTCCTACTTTGCCTCCACGTGCCTCGCTTGAAAGGTAACATATTAAAAGTAAACGCTGTCCACATAACAATGGTTTCCTGTTATTTATTACAAGTAATCCATCATCATTGTTCATTCAGTACAATAACTACTGCAGTTGTGACGTCATGTCACACCTGTTCATCGTTTATGATGGCTAGTATAAGCTGACTGATCATGTCAGCAAAAGAACCGGCCAAGTGCGAGTCGGACTCGCGCCCTGAGGGTTTCGTACAAACCTGTAGGTATTTAAGTAGTATTGAAGTTTTATTTTGTTACAGCTTAAAGATATTATAGACCTGAGTATTTGATATGAATTTCAATTTAATACCCTCGTTCATGAGGAAAGGTGTAGTAAATTTAAAATTATTAAGTAAACATATTTTTATTATATGATGTACCTAACTAAAAATTTAAGGTTTTCGCAACTTTCCTTTATCTGTGCTATAAGACGTTGCTTCGTACCAAATTTCAAGATTCTAAGTTCACGGGAAGTACCCTGTAGGTTGTAATTCCCTTGCCAGTGTCGAAAATTTGCGGAAATTTGCGGCATAAACGGCTGTATTTTTTTATCGCTTTGGCTTAGAAGTTTGATTTTTTCAAAGCTCTAATGAACAGTTTACACCTGAGTATTTGATATAAATTCCAGCTTGATACCTTTACGACCTCCTGAGAAAAAGGGTCTTGACAGACAGACAGACGGACGGTTGGACGGACAACAAAGTGATCCTATAAGTGTTCCGTATTTCCTTTCGAGGTACTGAACCCTAAAAATGAATCTGCGTAGTCTTTTTCTATCTATGTTGGTGTCGGATGAATGAAGGGCGCGTAACACAAGGCAGATGCTAATGGAAACGCTGGAAGGGGATGCCCTAGGAGAATATATAGTGACCTTATAGGTGATGTTCTTCAGAAAGGTCAGGGTGCTTACTCTCGAATATAATTTCAATAGCTCGACATTGGAATTGTCAGTCAAACGTCAGGGATTGGCTGGACTCACTGAGTATAGCCAATCCCTGGCGTTTAACTCAACCAACTGACGTTTGACCAATGTCGATCTATTGGAATTATATTCGAGAGTAAGCACCCAGGTGCGTAGTACTGTAACCGGCGTGTGTGTATGACCGGACGTATGGAAATAAATGACGCAAAAAGAGTAAGGATCGTAGCAGCTAGCGTTCTGTAGTTTCTGCCCACCTCCTTGTTTAGTATTGCCATACTAATGTACAGTCACATTCATCCATCCCTCTCTCACGATATCTCTCTCTCTGGTACGGCCATTCGGGATACATGGACATAAGTTGTGCTCCGTACAAATAATATTAAAAACTATAAATTAAGTTAACAGATAGCGAACTGAAGTGTCTAAAGGTGTAGTATAAATAAATAACAGTGTTGGTGAATAAGTGTTTTATTCTTATCACCTCTTGACAACAACAAACCTAAACACCCCCCATGGGAAAAAGGCATGAATTTATGTATGTTGGTATCGGCTTCCAGTCTAATCGGATGCAGCTGAGTACCAGTATTTTATATGTAGCGACTGCCTATCTGACCTCCACAACCCAGTTACTGGGTTACACATAGCGCTTAGTAGTACTGGTTGTCAGACTTTCGGATTTCTGAAGACCCGTAATTACAGTCAAAGATTCACAAATAGCAGCCGGGACCAACAGCGTATCGTGCTTTTCGAGGCACCCCCTCCGTGCCATGTATGAAAAGAAGGTCACCCAACTACAGACCGACCGCGGCAAGCGTAGCTTTAACTAATCGATCAAATCGTGCGATTATCTTATACCTTTAAACGAGCAATTCTTGTATATATATATATATATATATATATATATAATATATATATATATATATAATATATATATATATATATAATATATATATATATATATAATATATATATATATATATATATATATATATAATATATATATATAATCTGAATCTCGGAAACGGCTCCAACGATTTTCATGAAATTTAGTATACAGGGGGTTTCGGGGGCGATAAATCGATCTAGCTAGGATTCATTTTTATAAAATGTCGTTTTATTCGTGTTTTCAATGATCAACTTTATCGATAATCAACTTGAACATAAACTTATTATTTTAAACACAATTTACCAAAAAATACCGAGCAAAGCTCGGTCAACCAGATTTATAACTTAAACCCCTTCAATAGCTCCTGCCAGGGTCGCGAGATTTGTTCGAAAGAGATACCGTGGTCCTGGCATATAGGCAACTAAAGGAACACGGGTGGGTTTTAGTCAGTGAAAGTCTGACACGCCCTGCTCCGCCCAAGAGCGGGAGACGTCATTTGATGATTTCCCATCACAAAAAAACCCTCAATAGCTTATAAGCATTATAAGCTAAAATGTACAGCAAAATAAAAAAGTTTCCGATTACACGGTTCTAGACATACTGGGCCATTTTAATGATAACACAGATGTAAATCATTGTACAATTGAGCAGAAACAAAGGCATAACGACAATCATTTGCAATGTTAATGCAGCTTCCGCCACAACACTGCTGCTGAAGCGTTTATAGATCACAGATTGTGTCTATCAAGTACAAAAGACAGATTTGTTGGACATGATAAATACTAGTATTGTCGTATTTATCACGTCCAACAAATCTGTCTTTTGTACTTCTGTTTCTTTTGTAAATGACCGGTAAAGATTTTATTCAGTACCTAGTTTCAGTGTGAGAGGATAGTTAGTCTACTTAATTCTGTAAGCTGTCTAGAGCCCCAAAATGACTTTTCGGGCATAAACCTGTATAGTCCTTACATATTTTGATCATATTAAGATGTTCAGTATGAAATCTTCTTCTCCCTTTAAATCCATCTAAAGATTGTCTCCAAAAGATCGCTTTTAGTGTTTAGACCACCCATTGTATAATCCTATATAAATTTTCTATATTTATATCTATCTATAGGTAATTCTATTCTAGAGTATTGTATTCTATTCTATTTCCGGACGTTACACCAGAACATTTGCAAGTTCCGTGTGGTGCCACACGTAAATAATACCACCATATCCATTCTTCCCATGCGTATCGTAAGAGGCGACTAAGGGACTTACTAGAGAATGGGCAGCAGCGTTCTCTATGCATTTTACCACCATACTGCGGTCGTCAACCCGCTTAACAAGCGTGGCGATTATAACAAAACCTCCTTTTTGCGGGAGGCCTACATCCTGTAGTGGAATTTTTGCGGCTGAAATGATGATTCCCAAGTTAGTTTCAGTAGATTTTCTCAGAGGTGCTGTAGTTGCATAAAGGTAACATCAAGTATTTGCAGCAATATCACGTTTCCCTAATCCGTTCTATCACCATCTGCCTAACCTTCTCCCAACTATATTGGGTCGGCTTCCAGTCTAACCGGATGCAGGTGAATACCAGTATTTTACATGGAGCAACTGCCTATCTGACCTCCACAACCCAGGCCTTGGTAAGACTGGTGCTCAGACTTCGGGCTTTTAACAACCCGTAACTACTGTTGAAGATCAAAAAATGACAACCGGGGCCAACGGCTTAACGTGTCTGCCGAAGCACGGAGCGGTCTTGGTATGTGAAGACGGTCACCAATCCACGAATCAACCGCGGCAAGCGTAGCTTAACCTGATCGATCGAGCCGTGCGGGTATTGTTACTTAGCTAGAAGCTCCTCTAATCTGTCCACATTCTGGCAGGGTCGCGAGATCTGTTCGAAAGAGTTGCCGTGGCCCTGGCATATAGGCAACTTTAGGAACACGGGTGGGTTTTAGCCAGTAAAAGTCTGACATGCCCTCCCGCTCCGCCCAGAGCGGGAGACGTCATTTGATGATGAAAAATCTGTCTACATCTAATATATAAAATTCTCGTGTCACAGTTTTCGTTGCCATACTCCTCCGAAACGGCTTGACCGATTTTGATGAAATTTTTTGTGCTTATCCGGTATCTATGAGAATCGGCCAACATCTATTTTTCATCCCCCTAAATGTTAGGGGTAGTCCACCCCTAAATTTTTATTTTTATTTTTTAGACAAAATTTTTAATTTCTATTTTTTTTTGATACAACATACAAAAATACATACAATCCTCAATTTTCACCCTTCTACAATCAACCCTTATTTTTTAATAGCCATTTTAGTAATTTAATCATTTTTCCTCTCCGGTCGAAAACTGATCAATCGTCATTTAATTAGTTATCCCCGCCTAGGAAATTATTCATATGGCAAAACAACGTTTGCCGGGTCAGCTAGTTATAAAATAATTCAGAAATTCTTTCACTGCACTTTTCTCAGGCTTGCAACCAAAACGCTCAGTTAAGCTACCCTCTAATACCATAAAAGCCCGAATCCCATCCATTTAATTACCAACAAACATATCAAAAAGATTTACTTACAATCCTATTTGTAGCTGCAGCAATCCGGTTAGGAAAAACTGTTTGTTCCGGTTACCACAGTACAGTCGCAAATAGAAGTCTGTTCAAATTACTGCTCTGATAGGAGCTGGATTTCTTGTTAAGTTTTGTTTATACCTATACTTTTAAAACCTACCCCACCATCCGCGATTAAGGAGGATATAAAATATGGCTTTGCAGAATTATAATCAGTACCTGGATGCCTGGTTTTTTTTTTTTTTTGTAAATTGTGTTTTTTTAGAAATTATATTTAAATACAAATTACATTTTGTTACTTTTCTTCCAATAAAAAAAAAACATAAGTTTGTGTTTAAGTTGATTATCGATAAAGTTGATTATTGAGAACATGAATAAAACGACATTTTCTAAAAATGAATCCTAGCTAGATCGACTTATCGCCCTAGAAACTCCCTCTATACTAAATTTCATGTAAATCGTTGGAGCCATTTCTGAGATTCAGATTATATATATATATATACAAGAATTGCTCGTTTAAAGATATAAGATTAAACTCATCAATACAACCCTCTGAGCTCCTTTTATCCCATTGCATGAAATTTTCAGTCAATGGGATTATAGTATGTATATTTATTTCGCAAATTTCAATTTCGTGGCTTACCCTGGTATTTCCCGCTTAGCGAGAAGCGGGTAGAAATAGCAACTATAAACGAGTTGGCGAGTAGCGAGTGAAGATGGAGACGAGCGATGCCGGCAGTTTAAGCAGTGGTGGCCCAGCGGCAACTGCCGCGATTTACGAGTTGTAGGTCGTGAATTCGGACCCCTAGAAGGCACTTTACTTTGGGTAAATTATCACCACTGCTTTCAAATGGCGAAAGAAAACATCGTGAGAAAATCGGCACGGCTAAGAACCAAACATTTAAAAACATGTGACATCCGCCAACCCGTACTAGGCCCGCATGGTGGATTAAGGCGTGTCTCCCAACAGTGGGAACATTATAGTCTGATTAAACATAGTCAGCGATGATAGCGAGTCGCTGCTCATCGGCGGCTCGGCGCGGCGGAAAGAAAGCGACAAGCCTAAGGTTACACAAGGTGACACTTAAAACAAAAATTGGCGCTTTTTTTTTTTAGGATGGGAAATCATCAAATGACTTCTCCCGCTCTGGGCGGAGCGGGAGGGCGTGTCAGACTTTTACTGACTAAAACCCACCCGTGCCAGGGTCACGGTATCTCTTTCGAACAATCACGCGACCCCGGCAGGCATCGGTCCTATTAGACCCCTACGCTGCTGCTGACATCTCTTTGAGGCGCGCGTGCAACACTGCGCGCCGTCGACCCGAGCTTGGTCCTTACCGGGCGGCGAGCTACCCATTGCTCGCCACCCGCAAGCTCGCGCCTACGGTGGCCGGGAGTCCGCAATCGACTCCCGACGCCCGGGGCGTCTCCTCCTGCGGCGGCTAGGGACGTGAGGGCGCAGAGACTGCCACTCCCTCACGCGCCCCGCCTCCTCCTTCGCGAGCATTACTGCTTCGCAGAAGGAGGTGACGGCTTCCCATTCCCTCTCGCTCCGTACCATGGCTCGCACCAGGGCCGGACGCGAGAGGTCGCCGCCGCCGATCGCCTCCACGAGGACACGGCGGTGCTCCGCCCAGGCAGGGCACACCTCCACCGTATGCTCCATCGTGTCCTCCAGACGATCCTCGCAATGGAAACACCCGGACGTATCCTCCCGCTTTATCCTGAACAGGAACCCACCGAAGCACCCATGCCCGGTGAGAACCTGCGTCAGGCGGAAGGTGTGGACGCCGTGGCGCCTCTCTATCCACTCCTCAAAGAGGGGACTTACCGCCGCAATTGTGGCGTGCCCTGACGCGTAAATTGGCGCTTTGAGTGATCTTTGTTCATTGATTGTTTGGCGCCGACTCAAAATGATTTTAGCTTTTGTTTTTTTGGCGGTTTAATGTTTTTGTTAAAAACCTTTTATTTTATATTTTTTTGTGGCTATAATCTACTAATAAAACTTGGCGAGACATACCCAACCCAATTAAAAAAGGATGATCAAAATCGGACTACTCTGTAAAAAGTTATGCGTGATCATACATTACAGTTAGTGAGTAAACAATTAATCATCCCCGTTTTTCCTACCCTTCGGGTTCGATTTTCTTTTCCAAATTTATATGGGACCATCTTTGGGGTTTACCCTTTCCAATAAAAAAAGAATTATCAAAATCAGACTACCTACTCCGTAAAAAGTTATGCGTAGTCACACATTAAAAATATATATATTTGCGTCGACTTTTGAACGTCCTCCGTTGTTTTCGTCGGTTAAAAATGATATTACAATACAATTTTTGTTATATTTTTGAATGTTGCGATTGATTGGGAAATTCCCGTATCGTACAGTGTGAAAAACAAACGATCGGCTATAAGGGAAAAGCTCAAATTTAACAGAAAACAACCGGGACCCGCTGCACTATATTCCTGAACCAAGTTCTTTAAACAAAAGAATTTAACTAAAGGAACAAAATAGAACTCCAGTAGTATACAACCCAGTCAACCCGCATAAAATATATTACGAAATTCCTTCAGAATCCGACATAAATATTCGCTTACAAACAACCTAACGTCAAAGTTATCTTCAAAATGTAAACAAAAACCTCCGTGGAGTAAGATTAAACTGGACTCAAAACTTTAGTAACGGGTCCCTTGAGATTTAAATCCGGGCTACGGAGAGAAAGGAAGAGAAACCTCAGTCGGTTGAATTATATAAAGAATAGCTCTTAACTACTGGCATTATTTTAAGCTTTCTATTACAGGAAATGTGAATATTTTTCATTTGTGAGCTGTTTATAATTGCTATTTTCAATCAATAGAAGATGTTAGTAGCTAAATAATAACAGCCGCATGGCCGCACGGTTCCATCTTCAAGGTTAAGCAACACTAGCAGAGGTCAGTCCGTGGATGGGTACCATCTAAGAGACCTCCTGTGCTCAGAAAGCACGCTAAGCTGTTGGTCTAGGCCAGCCTTTCCCAAAAAAATGGGGGCGTTGAGTAGAGTCTACACAACGCCCCCATTTTTTTTTCTAGGTCCCTTTAGGCCTGCAGCGCCCACAAGGGGGCTTATCGCCCACTTTAGGAAAGACTGGTCTAGGCTATCATTTTAAATCTTTATCAGTTGTTACCGATGCACAAGACATACACTTACTGGACAGGTCCAGTCAATCTGTGTGGTTCTTTTCTTTAAAGACCATTTCAGACAGCTATATGGTCTTCACATGGTGTGACTAAGATTATGTTTAGACTTTAAAAGAGACTGACCTCTGAGTTGTTTTGGCTTTTCTTCTCAGAGTAGTCAGATAGGAAACGCCGATTTCATCTAGTTAAAAAAAAATATCACTGTCGTGGAAAAGGGTTTGTAAAAGTACAAACCTACTCACATATATAAAATCATTTATTTTATTTATCCTCTATTCTATTAGTTTACTTTTTGAACACCAGCGGTGTGTCATAAAAATATCAGTATATTTTTAAGCGTAAATACGCTTTCAGAACTAACTAGGATTATGCTATCTTAAAGCACGTGATAGGTACTCACCCTAAATACCAACAAATTGCCATCAATCAAGTCCTATCATAAAAGCGTTGCCAACATTGATGTACATTAAGCATTATTGGTCTATTATCCCCTTTATTACTCCTTTAATATGCCACTTACTATGATAATAATGATAACCCACAAACAACTGAGTATTTGCATCGTATTTTCACAGCATAGATAAGTACAGAAGGCCAACTCCATGCTACGACCGAAAATACGCACGCACGAATCGACACGCGACTAACAACAATAAAAGCACGACACTCGGGCATTTGTTTTAGTCAGTATAGGAACGCTGTACATACATACGGTACCTGGTTTCTGATTTAACAATTGGACTTTGAAAACAGAACAAAGTACTTTACCATTTTCGCAATTTTATTAATAAAGCACTCTTTCTAAAGGGGATATAAAATTAACGATATTCAATTATGTAGATGAATCGTTCAATATAGGGCTTGAAATTCAAATTTGCTACGGTTTTTGCAAAGAAATGTTGAATTTCATGTTATTAATATTGCGAAATCAGAAAATGAGTATGTGTATACAAGCGCCAGTTTCCGCTGTGAGTCAAACTCAAAGCATATTTTATTTTTTTTTTTTTCATTTAAACCATTAACAACCATTTTGTGACCACTCAGAATGATGTAGCTTGTTGCTATTCCAAAGCGTTCAAAAGGTTCCTATGGAAAGGAACGGGACGGAAACTCTATACACACTCTTTGAAATTTTATTGTTACAAAATATGGGCTTATGGCTAAGTTATAACAGCCAAACAAGTTGATCGATCAGGTTAAGCTACGCTTGTCTGTGTCTGTAGCTTCGGAGTGATCATCTTTCAAGACCCCTCTGAGCCTCAGAAATCATGATAAACCGTTGGTCCCAGCTACCATCAGTGGATCTTTGACAGTCGTTACGGGTCGTCAGAAGCCCGAAATCCAGACAAAGTCTTACCAAGACTTTTTACCTAGTAACTGGGTTGTGGGTGTCAGATAGGCAGTCGCTCCATCTAAAATACTGGTATTCAGCTCCATCCAGTTAGACTGGAAGACGATCCCAAAATAATTGAGTAAAAGCTGTTTGGACTCAGCCTTCTGTATTTATTTATTCCGTGCTATTTGCTTTGGCAGTTGAGATCGCATCGTTATTCTTATTCGATCCGCTTCAATGGATAACAATGGCGGTATTTTAAATGCGAAGTAGTGCTTTGATTAGCTCTGTCGTTTGTCTTGTCCGTGATCAGTTCATCGAGTTTCTTTACGAGAATCGAGACATCTTGTATTGATAGAATTGCTGTGTAATTGACTTGTTTTCTTTCAGTAGTTCGTAATGGAGGAGGTTCTCAATTCGTCTGTATGTTTTCTTTTTTTGTATTTATGTTCAGCAATATCTCTAGAAATTGTGGACGGATTCCGAAAATTTCTTTTTTATTGGATAGGGTATACCTCAGGGGTGGCCCCGTATACATTTTATTTAGTTTGCTTGTGTATTTTTGGCGTAAGCGTCGATGATACGTTTGTAATCCGTTTTGTATATCTAGATGACATTCTACTGCTTTCTGTCACTGTTGCTTAAATAGCAAGTAGTGGTAAACGAAATGGTATGGGAAGGTATTTTTTTTTAATAACTTTTCGCAGGTATGCCTTTGAGGTTGTCGGCTGCTTAACCGGACTTGCCAGTGGCTACCTTAATAAATTAAGGCGGAGGCCTTCATTCAGGTTGACCTGCGAGAGGAGCGAGTAGTCGCTTTATTTTTAAGTTTTTTAAGCCCTGGCTGGAGACCCAGGGCTTAAATAACTGTAGGGTGCGGACCTCATCTTTGGGCATCGCTGGTAGAGGGCAGCAAGGGACGGGCGGGCTGGATTGGAATGATTATTATTTAGGGGCGAATTTAAAGCTACAGTCTCAGCGGCGCGATCTGGCTCGAGTAAAGATCGGGGCAGAAATGAAGTTGGTTAATAACCATACCATAATCAAAAAGAAAAAATAAAAACATATTCCAAAAAAAAAAAAACAACAACTGATTGCCGGGATTAAAGTTACTTCTCACCTATAGTGTTTTTTTTTTTGTGAAGTCAGTATTTTTTTTTTAAGAGTTTGGGCTTTGTACTAGTAGACTAGTTTCTTTGACGTGAGTAATTCGAAGTTATCAATTGCAATGTGCGGTTCTCTATCTCCATCGTTCTTTGTCAGATTGTTTTCTACATCTTTAATCCAATTTAAACATATGTAAATTAATCAAATGTCTCGCTGGTGGTGGCGTGTGTGTTGGATCATTGAGTTCCCTTCAAAATGGTTGAGCTAAATGGTGCTGATCCATATGTCATGTTCGTGAACGGGCGCCATCAGTAGGGACTGGTCATCTTTTAGCTGCCACGGCTTATTTTAATTTCTGAATTGTTATTTTATTTTTGTTTGATTGCGGACGCTTTTAATATACACGTATTTTAACATCGTTCTCACATTGGTAATTTCAACAAATGATCTAAACAACTTTTTTGTAACAAAATTATTGATTGAAAAGAGTGTCTCTGGAGTTTCTTGCGCGTTCTTCTCCATAGTTACCTACTACGCTTTGGAATGGGTAACTAGCTTCATTTTTTGACTCACCGCCACTTGACAATTCAAAAGCGCCAGTAATTGGTTTATTTGAAACAAATGCTTTGAGTTTTGAATTTGTGTTTAAAATAGAGATTTTATTGGATTTTCCATCTGGAATTACTTTGTAGCAGCCCGAGGTCTGAACAGGCTTGCGCCCTCTTAGCCTAGTGAAATGTGTATGTGCATACACATTTCAATAGTGCTATCGGTGTACTTCTGCCTAACCGTTTGGGAAAACAGGCGTGATGTCGTGTTATCTTACATCTTTAAACGAGCAATTCTTGTATACATATATACATATTTTTATATATAATCTGAATCTCAGAAACGGCTCCAACGATATTTATGAAATTTAGTATACAGGCGGTTTTGGGGGCGATAAATCGATCTAGCTAGGATTCATTTTTATAAAATGTCGTTTTATTCGTGTTTTCAATGATCAACTTTATCGATAATCAACTTGAATATAAACTTATTATTTTAAACACAATTTACCAAAAAATACCGAGCAAAGCTCGGTCATCCAGATATCTTTCTTATATCTTTAAACGAGCAATTCTTATATATATAATCTGAATCTCAGAAACGGCTCCAACGATTTTCATGAAATTTAGTATACAGGGGGTTTTGGGGGCGATAAATCGATCTAGCTAGGATTCATTTTCATAAAATGTCGTTTTATTCGTGTTTTCAATGATCAACTTTATCGATAATCAACTTGAATATAAACTTATTATTTTAAACACAATTTACCAAAACATACCGAGCAAAGCTCGGTCATCCAGATAAAGTTTGTTAAAACGAAAAAATCAAGTCTGAAATCCGAGAAATAATATCATTGAGAAAAACCTAATTGAGTCCTTAGAAGAGAAACCAGATTAAATTAAAATCTTCCATTTAAATAAAGACAGTTGCAGAGCCAAGGAAAATCTTCACAAATCTACAAGTCCACAATAATAAGGAAGAAATGTACGTCTTCGTTCCTACAAAAGTAAAATGCATTTCCCAGTTAAGGCACCTATTCCACCGCTGGCGATTATCGAGAAGCGAGTAGCGCGAGGAAATTGTTGACGGCAACGAGTGCGCCTCGGCAACGCAATAACTCGCTGGTAAGCGTATGTTATGTACACAGACAACCTTTCATTGTACAGACGGGAGATAAACGACTTTAATGACATTCAAACAGTCGCAACTAGAGATAAAATGGCAGAAAGTAGGCGAGAGATTCAGATGATATGCCGAAGAATAAAGATAAAATAGGATTCGTAGAACAATTTCTATGTATAAAAATATTCGTTCCTGGAACAGGAAGACTTTAAAGCTCCTATAGTACAATGCGTAAGTATCTCTCGCTTGGCGAGTCCCGCCCGCCAAGCGAGCGTCGCGCAGTCAGCACTCTCTTTGATAGCTCTTTTCGATGCGATAAACTAGTACTCGCCGGACCGTGTGAGCAGTTTTGTAGGTATCTCTTTAACTTGCATGGGACTTCTTCTTTTTAGCGTGTCAACATATGCATATATAAACATATATAAAAATAACTCGACAAAATGTATAACATTGTTTGGACCAAATTTTAATAAAGAGCGCAACGACGCAGCCAACGTGTACGTTTCTTGAGCGTCGCAGAGTCAGCACTCTCTTTGATAGCGCTTGTCGATGCGATAAACTAGTACTCGCCGGACCGTGTGAGCAGTTTTGTAGGTATCTCTTTCACTTGCATGGGACTTCTTCTTTTTAACGTGTCAATGGCAAAAATAACACGACAAAATGTATAAGATTGTTTGGACCAAATTTTAATAAAGAGCGCAACGACGCAGCCTACGTGTACGTTTCTTGAGCGTCGCAGAGTCAGCACTCTCTTTGATAGCGCTTGTCGATGCAATAAACTAGTACTTGCCGGACCGTGTGAGCAGTTTTGTAGGTATCTCTTTTACTTGCATGGGACTTCTTCATTTTAGCG
Organism: Aporophyla lueneburgensis; assembly: GCA_932294355.1. Lineage (NCBI taxonomy): Eukaryota > Metazoa > Arthropoda > Insecta > Lepidoptera > Noctuidae > Aporophyla > Aporophyla lueneburgensis. The sequence continues at coordinate 7,766,910 of OW028748.1, read as the reverse complement.
TGTCAACATATGCATATATAAACATATATAAAAATAACTCGACAAAATGTATAAGATTGTTTGGACCAAATTTTAATAAAGAGCGCAACGACGCAGCCAACGTGTACGTTTCTTGAGCGTCGCAGAGTCAGCACTCTCTTTGATAGCGCTTGTCGATGCGATAAACTAGTACTCGCCGGACCGTGTAAGCAGTTTTGTAGGTATATCTTTCACTTGCATGGGACTTCTTCTTTTTAACGTGTCAATGGCAAAAATAACACGACAAAATGTATAAGATTGTTTGGACCAAATTTCAATAAAGAGCGCAGCGACGCAGCCAACATGTACGTTTCTTGAGCGAAAAATTCGGTTAGCTTCCTATTCGCTTCTCGTCGGCGGTGGGTCACCTGCCTACAGCTGGAAATATTCTATAAGACTGTTACAAAGGTAGGATTCCTGGAGTAATTGCTTGTCTTGGCTCATCGCAGAACATTTTAATTACCTGCCAGATAATGTTGTAATATTTCATGACATAGTTAAACACTAGAACTTTCAAGGAAATGTGCATTAACCTATAAAAGAACTTGGTTTGAAATGTCAGTTTTAATCATGTTGAGCTTTATTTGTAAGGCGATAAGACATGGATTGCGGTCACAACCTGTTATAGCAATATTGTTTTAATCTTACTGCAGTGTGGGACAAAGATGGAGCATTTTTGCTATAAGAGAAGGTGTTACTTCTCCAATTTACTACAAAGCATGGCAAAATTTGATTAATGGACGATCGCTGTATATTATTATTTTAGCACAATTTTGGAGGTATGAGGAACAGGATGTGAAGTTCACTCAACCTCCGTAGAAAAGAGAGGATCATTTTTTGAAGTGAAAACTTCTTTAGCGGCGTTGTGCACTTTTTTTGTAATGGGTAAAAAATGTTAAACTCGCGTCAGGACACGTGACCTGATCGAAAATTCGTAAGACGGACGGAGAGTGATTTTTCTGAGAGATAAACTTTTTAATGTAAGTAATATAAATTGTCATGTTTGTGTACGATAGCGCAATAAATAAATATGGTATTCTACCACATAAATGATAGTACTTTTATACTGATAATTAAAGCAAATCGTGCAAAATTATTCCCTAACCATTCCAAAATATCAAAAATGCACAACGTTAATATTCAAGTTTTCACTTCTGCCGGCACTCCCGGAGTGCAACCCGTCGTTTTTTTTTTTGGTTGGGAAATCATTGTATGACGTCTCCCGCTTTGGGTGGAGCGGGAGAGCGTGTCAGACTTTTACTGACTAAAACCCACCCGTGTTCCTTCTGTTGCCCAATGTGCCAGGGAGGATCATTCGACCATACGTGTCGTTTTTTGTGGGCAACTGCCCGATGATTGATGTCGGGACGTTATAGAAATGCTAGTGTGACGGTGTAGATGGCCGCTACACGCTGTTGGATTTTGAACTTTCAGCGCTAATCATAGCGTTGAAGACCCAGTGCGCAAAAAAAAACGTACCACGATAGTTTTATGCCTGTACTATTAATATTTTTATTACGCCATGACCTGCTTTCTTAATATTTTCTACTCCATTGGGTACCTACTCTAAAGATAGAGAAGTAGGTATACCTACGTATCTACACATACATAAACAGCCTATATTGTTCCCACTGCTGGGACACAGGCCTCCTCTCTTCAAGAGGGAGCGGGCCGTAATCTACCACGCGGGCCCAGTGCGGGTTGGTAGATGTCACATGTCTTCGAATTTTTGGTTCTTGGACATGCCGGTTTCCTCACGATGTTTTCCTTCACCGTTTTGAGAGCAGTGGTGATGAAATTATTTATACAAAGTATAACACACTGTAGCCACTACATAGTAGAAATATCCTGCATGCCCGACTTATAATCGCTCCTGATATAAATAGTTGATAAACCAAATTCAGCCATGTCTGTTCGCCCATTACACACAATTTCCCTGAAACCTGCGCAATGTGACTCAACCAATACAATTTGCTTTTTACTTGGAATCGAATCCCGTCGGATTTTAAGTACTTGTATAGTAGGTACTCGAAATCCGTCTATATAGAAGTACTTTATCGATTCTGAGCCGCAGACGAAAATAATGAAATACTTAATTGTATGTTCACGGAGAATTCCCTTGTTCGGTACTCGGCAACGCATATCGAATGAGCAGCGTCTACTCTTTTCAAAGAATTTGTTTGTTTCTATGTAGATACTTTTAAGTAACAGAACTGCAGCTATTCTGTGTGAGGCCGGACGTAAAGAAAAGTACCATCCCATTTCTTCCCGTGGGTGCCGTAGAAGGCGACTAAGAGACTTATTAGAGAATGGGCAGCAGCGCTCTCTATGTATTTTACCACCATACTGCGATCGCCAACCAGCCTGCCAAGCATGGTGGTTAAGGCAGAGCTTCCCAAATTGGGGGAGGCCTATGTTCAGCAATGGATGTCTTTGGTTTGAAATGATGATGGTGATGACTACAGATTCTTATCAGGTTAATTCCTAGCACGGAACTGGGTTCTACTCCAATATCCACTGTAATATTCCTATCTGTCACTCATGATGTAGTCTTTAAGTGCCGTGTACTCAAAGTTATAAAAATAAAACTTTGATTTGATTTGACAGATTTTTATCAGCTTTTTTCACTGTTTTTGTTCTTTTCGTCATCCAATTTTCACCTCTGGAGCAATCTTGCAAGAAGTTTCCAATGCAATGTTTGTTTGTTTGCAAGATTAAAAGGGAATTATCCCACGAGTACTACCTGGACAAAAAGTATCCAATGTATTTATCCAGGTTATAATAAAAACTTTCTTTTTGATACTAAAATATACTAACTTTTAGACCGTGGAGTCTAAAAGTTTGTATATTTAGATGTTAGCTCAATTAGGCAAAAAGGTCGAGTGGATTTGGATGAAATTTGGCACGCAGAAAGTTTTTTTTATAACCTGGATAAATACATTGGATACTTTTTGTCCAGGTAGTACTCGTGGGATAATTCCCTTTTAATTCGCGAAAATCAATAAGAAGCTGTACTCAAACTGAGATGAAATCTGTCTATAGCACAAACAGCTGAGCGCTGAGAGGACGCATTACGTGCACTAATCTCCAGAGACGGTGGGAAGCAATTTCAGATGTAGCGACAGCAGAAGCAGTAAGACTAAAATATTCCGTCTTACAACATTCGTTTTTACTTATTTTAAACCTGGTTAGGACCGATGCCTGCCAGGGTCGCGAGATCAGTTCGAAAGAGTTACCGTAGCCTTGGCATATGAGTAACTGAAGGAACCCGGGTGGATTTTAGTCAGTAAAAGTCTGACACGCCCTTCCGCTCCACCCAGAGCGAGAGACGTCATGTGATAAAATCACACCCACATAAAAAACCCTATACCCTAATTGCGCAACGCACTATCAATCAGAATATGAATCGTGTTGAATATTATTTCGAAACCATTGCGTCATATGTTCGAAAAAATTGTCGGGTCAGCAACATAAATAACGCAATGAATGTTGTTGAACTCTCAAAATGAAAGCAATTACTACTGATAGTAAGTTATAAAATTACCCCTTTGGAACCTGATGATAAGCACTCATCATCTGCCTAGCCTTTTCCCAACTACCTTGGGGTCGGCTTCCAGTCTAACCGGATGCAGCTGAGTACTAGTATTTTACATGGAGTGACTGCCTATCTGACCCCCACAACCCAGTTACTGGGTAATACGATACCCCTTGGTAAGACTGGTTGTCAGACTTTCGGGATTCTGACGACCCGTAACGACTGTCTAAGATCTACGAAAGACAGCCGGGAACAACGGGTTAACGTGCTTTCCGAGACACGGGTCTTGGTATTTAAAGATGGTCACCCATCCACGGACCAACCGCGGCAAGCGTAGATTAACCTGAATGATCAACCCGTGCGGCTGTTATTACTTAGCCACAAGCCCTTCGATAAGCACTATAAAACCTTAATTGTACTCATCATTAAGGAAAACCCCGAGGTTGGTACTCCCTTCCATATTTAACCCATCTGCCATCAAGGCAAGAATGAACAGTCATTTTTTGGGCACACCCGATCTCATCATAGACCTAATCCATCGCTTACTATCAGGCGAAATTGAGGCCACGAGTATAATAGGCCCATGCACCAATTTAAAAATACTGTAATTACGCGAGCAACCCTCAATATGGCGGAAAAAGCTGCTGTTCCATGTCAATATTTTCTGGTTTTACTAACCGACTTCAAAAAAAGGAGGAGGTTCTCAATTCGACAATATTTTTTTAATGTTTGTTACCTCAGAACTGTTGATTGGGTGAACCGATTTTTATGATTATTTTTTTATTTGAAAGCTGGTGCTTCCCGTGTGGTCCTATTCGGACAATGGCATCCATGAGAAAACCAAACACTATTCCTATTTTGCCGAATTAGTGTGGGGTAAATACTAAGACACCGACTTCTGAAATTAAAGTTATTTTTCACTTTGTAGTGTTTTTGAGGAAGTCGGTTGTTTTTTTTTGAAAAAAGTTTTAATTTTTAACTTTTTAACACACAAGTGCGAGCATAATTATCAACATCATTATTTTCCTGCCCTAGCTGAGCTGCTTTGCATATATTGAGTAAAAAATTATACTGGTATTAAGAACCACTCAGTGGATCCCAAATCTCCGGAAACGCCTACACGACAAGCACAAAAAGAAATGGCGGGATGAGCTGGACTCCTTAAAGTATTGACCCATAATCACAGTAGAACGCGAATACTGGAAAGATGGAAAGGTCTTTGCCCGGCGGTAGGACAATACAGGCAGTCGTCATATAATTTAATTGTTTTTAGTAGCTACTCTCGTAGCCTAAAAGAAAACTCGACCACCAAAACCATCGTAAAGCGATCACTCTACTGCACGCCAAATGAGTCACATAGTTTCATCAAAAAACGATTGTCTTAGGAACCCAATATCAAGCCCGAGCGGCGAAAAAAAATATTTTCACTTAACCTTACTATTGCTTGTTTTTTTCTCATTTTTCCTTGAAACTAGTAAACGTGCCTAGCTTTTTCCGAACTATGTTGAGATTAGCTTTCGGTTTAATCAGATGCAGCTGAACACACTGGTATAATAAAAACTCACTTCACTGGTAGAATACTGATTTTACATGGAGAGCCTATCAAACCTCCATAAGTCAGTTACTGGGTAATATTTATATTTTATATTTATTTATTTCATGAACAATTTTTACATTGTGTCGAAATTATTACAGTAAAAACTAAAAACATGCATACATAAATTTAAAAAAAGAATTAAACAAATGAATTTATATAATGAATGGGACCCACTGTCGTCAAATCAAGAATAAAAGACAAAATAAAACAATACAATTTAGGTAAAACACCGATACAAATGTCAAAAGAGAAAAAAAAAGAAATAAATGATATAATGTCAAAAAATAGAAATAAATTATACACTGTCAAAAATAGAAATAAATTATATAATGTCAAAAATAGAAATCAATTATATCATGTCAAAAATACACGAGTAACACGAGGGGTCTATAGTCTCGTCAAGAGGAAAAGGTTAATGAAATGAGTAAACTCGGAACGGAGCATAAAATCTGTTAAGATATCCAAAATAGACGCCATTTCCATTACATTTATATCGAATGACTCTTGGGACAGCTATTGTTCTCGAAATACGAAACTAGTTATCTAGTTCAGTAACCATATCCAGGGATCGATTCACAATCGGATACTCGTCTTCAAACAACTCGATTCGAATGTTCTGATTACATCCCGGATTTGAAGTGACCTTTCTATTTGAAGGAGGTTGTGATCATTGAGGTGAATCTTGTCTTAGATATTATGTAATTTAGGTATGTTTGTTTCAATGACTGCACAATACGGGCCAAATATTTTACACCCGATTATTACTGCTTCATAGAGTGCATAATCAGCTTATAATGTGCCCAATGCTGGGAGCCTGGGACACAGGCCTGAGGGTCGTTGTCCACCTCGCGAGTCCAGTGCGGGTTTTTAGATGTCACATGTCTTCAAATTTTTGTTTCTAGTACATGCCGGTTTCCTTCGTCGTTTTGAGAGCAGTGATAATGAAATGACTTATGGATCCTGGAACCTACAACTTGTAAGTTGGCCTTTACCAAGTGGCCACCAGTGCCCTACGTAGAGTGATAATTCGAAAAGGAAGAAATGACATTTATCAAAAATAAATGAGTATCCTACTCGTAACAAAATTATTATAAAAGCGAAAATGTGAACATAGGTTTATTGGTTAGTTCTTCTTTCACACAATAATGGAGTTACGCATTTGTGACTAAGGCTACATTTTAACTGACGAGAAAGAAATCCACGGGTATTTAATTTATTGTTTTTGTGCTTGGGAACTCATAAGTGTTGCTCATAAGAGTAGTGCTATTTTCAATATTCTTCTTTTATTGGAAAGGCTAACAAATTCGAGCTTCCAGTTGATCCCATTTAAATCCCATCAAATTAATCCCATAATAGTAAAACTTATTAGCATAAAGTAAAAAATAAACCTCTAAAACTCATGATTGATCTGCAGCATTGATTGTTTATTTTTACATTTTTTATTTTAAAAAAGCACGGTGCCAGTAGAATTAAACACAGAAGCGAAGCCGCTACGAAATCTCAAAAACTAAAACATCATAGTTTAATGTTTGAACTATAGCAGTGAGTTATCCTAACAATGACTTTAACTATTCTATACAAATCACGGCCCTCAAAAAGTTTTCAATCAAACCAAATCAAAATATTTTTATTTCACATAAACCTACATGGGCACAAAAACGTCAGAAGCTAGGCGCACGGTTCCAAATTGTTGATTCCTATGGAGAAGAGCCGGCAAGAAACTACACGGTTCCTCTTTTAGTCATTATTGCCATTATAACCAACATTAAAGAGTACAATTTAGAATTGTAGGTATATAATGTCAAAAATGAGTAGATGTCAAAGAAGATTAGTTTTTTTTTGTCAATAAAAGTCTTCGGCACTAAAAATTCTTTGTTTATCTGTTCATGCTATCCGTACCAGCAAATGACTCGGATGCGCCGCGCTCACACGGGCGATATTAGCGCCCTCTACAGCCAATCTCCTGACTCAGCCTTCCGCTAATGTTTAGTGAAGGAAAGTTCCTACTTTCCTACAACCGGAATTACAGGAAGTTTTCAGTAGCTTTACAGCTAGATAAACACAGCCGCAGGTTTGAACAGGTTAAGCTCCACTGGCCACGGTTGTTCCGTGGATGGGTGGGTATCTTTATATATCAAATCAAGACCCCTCCGTGCCTCGGAAAGCATACTAAACCGTTGCTCCGGGTGTCATTCGTGGATTTCATTGATTAACAAGTGGGGTTACAAGTTGATCGACAATAATAATCACATTAGATACTTAGTTTCTTTTAAATTAAGCATTTGAAACTTGATAGAACATTTAAAAATACATACTGGACCTTGCGTTGTTTGAAGAATATTATTGTTAGCAAGTTTTTTCACATAATGACTCCTCAAAATCTATTTATACTCATATCTAAACTCTTCAAAATCAAAAGTCTAAATCTAATCAAACTAGGCTGAAAGCCAGCACCTTTTGAACGTCAAAATTACATATGACAGTTCCCCAAAAACGCCCGCCCTGCACCAATTCCTAGAGTTTTCTCTGGAAAGAAGTGGCGCAACAAACTCCCCAGCAGAACACTGTCTATTCGTCACATCTTCAATTGCACTAAGTTCAACCTTCCACCCGCCAATAAAATAACACGTAGTTAACACAAGTGCAACAGAATCCCGTCGTAAAGTTTACGTCTTTGGACACAAACTGCTAATTGTTTACAGTCGCACCTCTAGTGTTCTCCCGGATTAACCACACACGTTAGGGTTTACCCTGGCGTTACTCCTCAGGGATGACGAACCTTTTTAAATCAAGCGAGCAATACAAAACTTTTATTTGAATTGATATGACGTGCCACGTATTAAATGATATCATTAAAATACACCGGCATTACAATTATACATAGTATCAACATAGAAGCTCAAAGATTTACATGTTATTCAAATATGTAATTACTATTACAGATCCTAACTAATATTATAAATTCGAAAGTAGGTAAGCTTGTTACAATTTCAGGGTAAAACGGCTGAACGGAATTGAGTGAAATTTGGCACACAGATAGACCCTGACTTGGGTAAAAACATAGCTTACTTTTCAACCTAGATCGCAGATGAAGTGGCGGGCTGAACCGCTTTGAAGTTATCGTTACAAGAATTTTCTGTTGCATGTAATAGGTTAGACACCCCTGCACAGTATTTCTAAAGCGTACCTACCTGACGTTTCTGTTACCATTTGCCGTTTACACAGCACGTTTGTAGTGTCTAGCGCTAAGTAGGTACTACAAACAGAAACAACTGTGTAACTACAATAAGTTTAAAGTTGTGATGCAATTTCTGCTAATCGAATAGATTTGCAGAAAGCTTAATTTGGCAATTTTGATGTAGGGCCTTATTTTGATTCCATATCAGCCGGCGAGCCGAAAGTTTTATCGACAAGATCGATAGAACCACCATTTGGGTCCCGCTAAACGCGCGACGCCACCGGCGGCAGGCCGGAACGGAGATAGCGGGACGAGCTTGGCTCCCGAAAGGACTGCCCAGCACTAGCAAAAGACAGAATTCTACGGAAAAGGGAGAGAGAGTGACAGTGGGATAACATAGGCTAGGTAGATTAGGATGTTATGGTGAATACCTAGCTAAAACCTTTAAGTTAAATGTAATCTAAAAAAATCCTCCAGAAGAGATTTTTATGATTGAAAGCAATTGTTGGGGAGTCGCATTACTTGATGCGCTTCTTCTTCCCAGCTAAAGCACTAGGAAGTGGTGAAGGGCGGGCGTTTTAGGGGACTGTCTTATGTAATTTTGACGTTCGAGAAGTGCTGAACCTCAGCCTAATTTGAATAAATGTCTTTTGATTTTTCTTTTGACGTTCAAGCTTCCTTTGCAAAACAAAACTATGAGGAATGCATCTTATTATTTTATTATAATATAAGATAAATAAATTTCTGACGTGTGTAACGAATCGGTCGGGTTAACGGCAACCAAAGCCGAAGTATATCATAAATCAGATTAATGTAAACAATTTCAATGTTGTATCGCATAGAATAAGCATCTGAATCTATTCTATGTAAACTATGTTCACAGATAGTATTTCCTATAGATACGGGAGTTTGCTAAATAACAGGATACAACGGTATGTGAGGTAATGCAACAGTTATCGCGGCTAACCAGTTGGCACGTCTTTCGGATGAACTGATGATCATCATCTCGTCCTTAGCTTTAGAACCCCGTAGAGAGGCGCGTCGGGAGAAGAATTTATATAAAAAATTCATGGAAATTGTTCTACCAGAATCGTGTGTCACTGTTGCGTTTACTTCCTAAATACGTACACATAAGGCAATTGGTTTTTTTCTAGATCGTACTGTTACTACAATATTAATGTATGAATTTTAAGCAATAGCGGAATAAAAAATATTATTAGTTCGGTTTTCTCCTATTAGTTAGTATTTTTTTAAACTACGTATATTAATAAATTAAATTCAAAACATGCCAATTGCCATTTAAAATTTCTGAAGTTATCGATTCGCCCACAAACAAATTCACAGCGAAACGCCTCCAGAAAATAATATATGGATTAAAAAACTTTTTACAAAAAAAAACAACTGACTTCCTTAAAAAAATACTACAAAGTCAAAAATAACTTTAATTTCGAAAGTCGGTGTCTTAGGATCTGTTTTTAAGGTTTTTGCCACCGACTTCCGAAATTAAAGTTATTTTTGACTTTGTAGTGTTTTTTTTAAGGAAGTCAGTTGTTTTTTTTGTAAAAAGTTTCTATTTTTTAACTTTTTATTTGTGGTAGATACTCCGCCCTAATCTAATCGCGTTATTCGTTCTTTTGTCGCGCAAATACGTAAAGGTTCGGGAAGCACCAGCTTACAAATAAAAAAAGAATCATCAAAATCGATTCACCCAGTCAAAAGTTATGAGGTAACAAACATAAAATTAAATAATTTAAAAAAAACATACAGTCGAATTGATAACCTCCTCCTTTTTTTGAAGTCGGTTAAAAAGTAACATCGTGCGAATCAAAGATTAAACCACTGAGTCTCGTATATAAATACAAAAATATTCCTTAAAACATTTTCTACTTTACCTTACAATACACATGGCTGAAATTCACCGGTTGCATTAAAATTGGGTCCAACACATATTTCAACATTTTTGAAAACAATACAAAACACCACTTCAAAAAATGAATCATTAGAATTCTCACATTTTCTCTCACTGCGACGTCACAATGATCTTTTTTATGGCAACACGGCAAGCTGCGCCCGCGCCGCGCACTCACTAAAATAGGGGATTTTAACCTATTTTAAAATCCAGTGTGAAATTCCCGTCGAATACGTAAAAAGGTGAGCAATTTCCTAAATATTTACTTTTGTTCAAGGTACGGAATTACGGATCGCTACGTATATTTCAGATTAACAAGTACATTCTTCGTGAAGTGCAGAATTTATTTGAATAAATATTGAGGGAGTTTTAGTGTTACCTTTTCTTTATGAATGAAATATCGCAGGTTAACCGGACTTACCTGTGGCTACCTTAATAAATTCAGTCAAATGTAACTGCGTTCGTTCGTAAAATTACAATCAAAATTTGATTGTAATTTTAATTTTAATAATAATATAACAGTCAACAAAATCAATATTAATAACAAATAAACTTTCAATAACTCCCAAAATAAGTTAAGGTGTACAGAAAATATATTTTTATTATCTTTTACATAGTTAAAACAAGCAGCGTTTTGGCAAGACGTCCAATTTTATGGTAATAAAAATATGAACACGACTGTACCAATATCTTCTCAAAATAGAGCTAACCTTGTACTTGAGTATGTATAAATGCGACGCAGGCGCAAGTTAGAAGATAAGGGCGATTTTCACATTTTTTTTCTGTTTTAACACGTTTTTATTGGCTTAGTATGTATCTATGTACATATATGTAACTGAATCTTCTTTGAAAATGATTTTCAGTGCCTTTAAAACGTCGGATTAATTTGAAACTTTGCACACTTATCAAGGACCAATGACAATACAATCATTTCAATTTTGTGCCATTTCATAAGGGTAGCAAAAAAAAAAACGAAAAACCGTTTTATACTCGTAGCTAGCCGAAGTAAAAAATACAAAATAAATAACACGTTTTTGTAGCCATTATTTATTCTATCGCTTATTATCAGTTTCCTACCCGTATTCCCAGCGCCGAGGTTGAATTTCGAACAGAGTGTATCCCGGCGGCGCTTCGAAAATACAAACTGTTCGATTTTCAACCCTGTGTGCTAAGCGGTGCGCTGAAGATCCAGCGCAGCGAAAAATCCCGCCACGAATTTCATAATCAAAAAAACATTTATTAAAATTAGGCTGCGGATCAGTACCTACTTTTCGAACGACAAAATTACATAAGACAGTCCCATTAAACGCCCGCCCTTCACTTCCTAATGGTTTAGCTGGGAAGAAGTGGCGCAAAAAAGTCCCCAGCAGCTCAGCTGTCTGTTAAGTTAGATAAAATTTTATCTAACTTAACAGACATAACTTAACAAAATTATAATAGCAAAATACATGCTAACATGTATTTTGCTATTATAATTTTCTCTTTCTGTTTTCTAGAAGGCGTGATTTTATGTATGTATTTGTCTGTCTCATATACAGCAGTGGTGGCCCAGTGGAAACGGCCGCGACTCACGAGTAGTAGGTCGTGAGTTCAAACCCAAGCAGGGGCATTACTTTGTGTAAATTATTTCATCACCACTGCTCTCAAAACGGTGAAGGAAAACATCGTGAGGAAACCGGCATGTCTTAGAACCAAAAATTCGAAGACATGTGACATCTACCAACCCGCACTGGGCCCGCGTGGTAGATTACGGCCCACTCCCTCTCACCGAGAGGAGGCCTGTGTCCCAGTGGGAACATTATAGGCTGCTGATGATATACATACATAAAATCCTTCTACCCTGGGTGTAGGTAGAAACTAAAGTACGCCACCTGCTACGATCCGACGACTCCTTTTGCGGGCTGTCACTGACGACCAGCGCTGGTTCTCTATCTCGTATAGGGTAGTAGCATTATGCTGCGCATCATGTGCCTAGCCATTTCTCAACAATGTTGGGGTCAGCTTCCAGTCTAACTGGATGCAACCGAGTACCAGTATTGTATTTATAGCATTATGCTGAAAGATGGCCGTTTACCGTGGATATGAAGCATATTTTACAACTTGTTATTTTTGTATTTGTGTTGTAAAAGTATTTTCTTTCTTTCTTTTGCTTCGTTTACGTTCAACGAACACCAAAATACCTTACAATCTCCACCCACGGCTATTACAGATGTGACCTTTTCTTAACAAAAGGTTATAATCCCACAATATGTCTTATTTAGCAGTAATATATTATTCTTTGGGGTACCAGCTCGATTCTTCACTATCTCAGCCTCTATAAATTATAGATTAACTGTCACGACATCTATATAAATTCTCTTGAATGGACAAGATTAAAATTATATAGTACTGCTTTTGTCTTATCGGTATATTTTCTATTAACCTCACATTTATACTTCAAACTTTCACATTTATAATATTAGTAGGATTTCAAAATCCTACTAATATTATAATGTGAAAGTTTGTGAGGATGTATGGATGTTTGTCATGCATAAACCGCTGCACGGATTTGGAAAAAAAATGTCACATAGATAGTTTATAACTTGGATATATGGATAACCTATGAGTTACATAGGGTGATTTTTATCCTGGTAGCGCTCCCACGGGATAATTTCCGACCTCCACGCGGGCAAAGCGACTGGCAAAAGGTAATTAAAAATCACTACTTCGTCAGCGTGGAGGTCGGAAATTATCTCACGGATTTGTAGCCTTTTCTCGGGATATCATCTACCTATGGAAGAAGATAAGAACTTGAATCATGCTGGGACTAGCGCTCTTTCTGACGCAGTTATGAAAAAAAAGAGAAAATAAGAAAACACCCGCTCCGCTTCCGCCTGTAACTTGGTCGATTTACCATTCAAACGGAAAAACGCTCGCTGAAATTAGATCACATGTTTTTATCAGAAAGAAGCTACCGGATTATTGCCTTTTTAGGGTTCCGTTGCCAAATGGCAAAAAACGGAACCCTTATAGATTCGTCATGTCTGTCTGTCTGTCTGTCCGTCCGTCCGTATGTCACAGCCACTTTTTTCCGAAACTATAAGAGCTATGCTGTTGAAACTTGGTAAGTAGGTGTATTCTGTGAACCGTATTAAGATTTTCACACTAAAATAGAAAAAAAAAAACAATAAATTTTGGGGTTCCCCATACATAGAACTGAAACTCAAAAATTATTTTTTTTCATCGAACCCATACGTGTGGGGTATTTATGAATAGGTCTTTAAAAATGGTAATGAGGTTTCTATCATCATTTTTTTCTAAACTGAATAGTTTGCGCGAGAGACACCAAAGTGGTAAAATGTGTCCCCCCCCCCCCGTAACTTCTAAAATAAGAGAATGATAAAACTAAAAAAAAATTATGATGTACATTATCATGTAAACTACCACCGAAAATTGGTTTGAACGAGATCGATTGAGTAGTTTTTTTAAAACGTCATAAATCGTAAACCGCAATTTACCTTACATTCAATCAACTGAAATATAAAATTTAAAAAAAAAACATTTATTTTTAAACCGAGAATACCTACAGGTTTGTACGGAACCCTCGGTGCGCGAGTCCGACTCCCACTTGCCCGGTTTTTTTCCTGCATTCATTGGAAGAGTACACAGAAATGCGTGTCTTAAACACAATGTTTCCCATCATTCTATTCATACAAAGCCATATTATTAACATTATTAATTAATTATTATAGTAATGTCCAATTTCAACATTCAAAGACAAAAAAATATTACGTGATCGTAATGGTGCGAATACACAATTTTCTATTTTATGTTTCGTCGATTGAACTACAATGTGGGAGCATTGTAGTTCAATCGACGAAACAGTAAAAAAATACGTAGTTCCGGATAACTCACCCGGTGTTACATTTTAGAGCGTAGGTCAACCTATATACATATATACAAACTAAAGGTACCCCTATGGGCTATAGGTTCAGCGGCATGGGCTAGCTCAGGCAAGGGTTGGAGCATACATGGACTGGGACGTGGCGTAGCGGCGGCCCTCGGCGGCGAGGACGGAAAGACGGCGGATTGCGACGGTAGATCTTGAGAATTCTGGTGAGCTTGCTACTCTCCACGAGGACGGTTGTAGTGTTATCGCGAATGGTTACCGTATGCCTCGGTCGGCGAATTCTACTAATGCTTAAGAGAGTGTAGCGGGCGCTCAGTTTCGAGAAAAGAAATTACCGGAACCAAGCGCCTAAGATGTTTGCGAAAGTTTGGAGAGTGTGAGCGGTAGCGTCCTGACAGCGACCAGCATAATACATGGTGGTGTCGTCAGTCAAAAGAATCAACTAGACCTTTTTAATTTTTGGAATATCGCTAGTGAAAAGCGTGAAAATGAGGGGAGATATCACGCAGCCCTGAGAGACTCCAGCAAGAATGAGGTGACCCCTCACCAGGACAGGAGAGGGGGACCCTCATTGCGATAGTGAAAGTGCGGATCGATAAAAACTTTCGTGAGATGAGCACGAGATTGTCAGGCACACCGAGTTCGTAAAGATCATATAATAAGACACTGTGCAAAACTTTGTCGAAAGCCTTCGCTATGCCGAAGAATTTCGCGCCTGTCATCGCATTACACTGGAATCCAGCGCTTATAAGCTCTACGATGCGGTGGGTTTGTTAGACGCTCGAGTGTTCGGTTTGAAACCAAACTGCTCGGGGATTAGGCTCTGCTTCTGCATCGTCTTAGAGACGCTTATGAATAAGCTTCTCGTAGATTTTTCCGGGAACATTGAGGAAACTGATGGAACGGTAGCTGGAGCGCTCAGACGTGGGATACCTATGACGTTGACTTTCACTCCATGGTTGCGGCAAGATGTTGTTGCTCAGGCGCTATTGAAGATGGCGGTTATGAGAGGAGCGGGGAGCAGTTTGTACACCTTATTGATGATACCATCCGAACCGGGGGCTATCCTAGCTTGGAGCCCTATAATGCTATGCTGTACTGATGGCGCAACGCGTAATACTTTGTATTTATTTCTTCTGTAAATAGAAATATAAAGGTATCTGACCTTTTTATCCGCAGCAACACTTACGATATCAAACGTCATGATCTGACTCTAAAAGCTCCACACTTTCAGCATTTTCCATTGAACAGTAACTATTAACTTTACACTCACTGCCCTACATTTTTTATTGAACTACGCAACACATAAAATTGAAACATAATAAAAAGTTTCCTGAAACAAATTTCATGAAATGTTCTTGCAGAAGTACAGTTCCACACAAAAAAATATTCTAAGCTCACACACATTTACCGTTATTTGTATTTATCTAAAAGCGAATCAGTGGTGCCTGATTTGTCACCACTGATTCGCTTTTAGATAAATACTTTAGACTTTTAGGCGGATAATTACAAGTATTTCCCCTTCGGAATAAACCTTCTTTCTTTTTCTTCGATTGACGCACAAACTGTAACCATGAATTCAGCACACGATCCTAGACCCCTAGCGTGAAAATTTCGTGAAACCAAAATTAAAGGAAATCAGCTGTGCAAAAAGCTAAAGAATGAGGTCAAAATGTATGGAACAGCTAATTTTGAAACAATAACCCATGTAAAATTTCATCTCAGAGGGGTTCAGAATCATGCACAGAACCCATGGTAACAGATCAAGCCCCTGACGCCCTGTATAGACTTGACTTTATTCAATTTTGTGTTTATATTAATTTACTAGGTTTTGCCCACGGCTTCGTCCGCGTTGAGTTCGGAAATGATCCCACGAGAACGTACTACCGGAGTAAAAAGTATCCTGAGTATTGATAAATAATTCCGTAATACATCGTGTTCGTAATATCTAACTCTATTGGTTTACCCAGAGCAGAATACAAAACCCAGTAAGCATGAAATTTTCGATAGCTTTAAAAATAATCGTCATATTTCAGCTAATGTACTAACTTGCTATATAGGAACATATCTATTATTATGATACACTTTGAATTCTGAGCTAATCATCATTCATAATTTCAGCCAAAACAAGTCCACTGCTGGAGATAAGCAAGGCTTGGTAGGCGAGTTGGCGATCGCAGTACGGTGGTAAAATGCATGAAGAATGCTGCTTCCCATTCTCTTGTAAGTCCAAGAAGAAATAGGATGGCGCTAGCCTTTACTTCCGACACCATACAGAAAAGAGCTACCCTTTTTTTTTTTTTTTTTTTTCAGGGTGGGAAATCATCAAATGACTTCTCCCGCTCTGGGCGGAGCGGGGGGGCGTGTCAGACTTTTACTGACTAAAACCCACCCGTGTTCCATCAGTTGCCCATGTGCCAGGGTCACGGTATCTCTTTCGAACAATCACGCGACCCCGGCAGGCATCGGTCCTAGTAGACCCCTACACTGCTGCTGACATCTCTTTGAGGCGCGCGTGGAACACTGCGCGCCGTCGACCCGAGCTTGGTCCTTACCGGGCGGCGAGCTACCCATTGCTCGCCACCCGCAAGCTCGCGCCTACGGTGGCCGGGAGTCCGCTATTGACTCCCGACGCCCGGGGCGTCTCCTCCTGCGGCGGCTAGGGACGTGAGGGCGCAGAGACTGCCACTCCCTCACGCGCCCCGCCTCCTCCTTCGCGAGCATTACTGCTTCGCAGAAGGAGGTGACGGCTTCCCATTCCCTCTCGCTCCGTACCATGGCTCGCACCAGGGCCGGACGCGAGAGGTCGCCGCCGCCGATCGCCTCCACGAGGACACGGCGGTGCTCCGCCCAAGCAGGGCACACCTCCACCGTATGCTCCACCGTGTCCTCCAGACGATCCTCGCAAAAAGAGCTACCCTTAGCTGTTACAATTCTTTTATGGAAGTCGTGGTCGATCTAAAAAGCCTTCTGAAAAGTTGTTTATTCAGTGTACCATAGTGTTGCAACCTTGATACAACATTATTTTAATGCTATGCTTCTATACTATTATTATTGATTGTAACGTCAGCTCTATATTTTTGTTACTTTGATGGCTTGCGTCGGTATGTTGTAGTCACTAAAATATTACTCATTGCGTCATTAATATAAAAAACCGGCCAAGTGCGAGTCGGACTCGCACAAAGGGTTCCGTACAAACCTGTAGGTAAACCTGTACTAATTTATATATTAATACGTGAAGCAAAAACGATGTACCCCTATTTACGAAAATTACGCGGACGGAAGAGTATGGAATTTGGTACACACAGAGGGACAAAGTTTATAGCGAGGAAGAGTGTAGAAAGCTAATATTTTATATAATAATGCTAATTAGATCCCAACATATGAATAGGCTAAGCAGACAACTGTACCCGTGCCGTGGGTCGGCCTGATTGTCAGTCTTTCGAGATATTTAGGTAATGTCTATACTTCTAGATCTCTCTTGCAAAGGGGAGCAAAAAATTAGACTCGGACGAAGTCGCGGGCAGAAGCTAGTCTATTTATAAAATTAACGCGTCAACGTCGATCATATCAAACCTTACTTTTGCATTCCTTTTTAGGGTTCCGTTGCCAAATGGCAAAAAACGGAACCCTTATAGATTCGTCATGTCTGTCTGTCTGTCTTTCTGTCTGTCTGTCTGTCCGTCCGTATGTCACAGCCATTTTATTCCGAAACTATAAGAGCTATGTTGTTGAAACTTGGTAAGTAGGTGTATTCTGTGAACCGCATTAAGATTTTCACACTAAAATAGAAAAAAAACAATAAATTTTGGGGTTCCCCATACATAGAACTGAAACTCAAAAATGTTTTTTTTCATCAAACCCATACGTGTGGGGTATCTATGAATAGGTCTTCAAAAATGGTAATGAGGTTTCTATTATCATTTTTTTCTAAACTGAATAGTTTGCGCGAGAGACACTTCCAAAGTGGTAAAATGTGTGTCCCCCCCCCGTAACTTCTAAAATAAGAGAATGACAAAACTAAAAAAAATATATGATGTACATTACCATGCAAACTACCAACGAAAATTGGTTTGAACGAGATCGAGTGAGTAGTTTTTTTTTAAAACGTCATAAATCGTAAACCGCAATTTACCTTACATTCAATCAACTGAAATATAAAAATTAAAAAATATATATTTTTTTAAACCGAAAATACCTACAGGTTTGTACGGAACCCTCGGTGCGCGAGTCCGACTCGCACTTGGCCGGTTTTTTTAAATCTGATCTCACCATTATTTAGCAGCAATGTAGCTGATTTAGCAGCACGAATTCTAGATTTAGCAGCAAAATATACCACTTGTTATATTTAATGCAAAAGTGGCTCCTCAATCTAAACGTCTGAATTGAGGAGCCACCTGGAACTCGTTAAGTAATAGATGAATATTTTTGAAAATTTTGTATCATTTAGTACCAATTGTGCATATTACTGTCTAAAAATTTAGCTACTGTAGGGCTAAAATGAAAGAAAATACAATACTTTTAGTATGGCTCCTCAGTCTACACTCAAGAGGTGAATTTCTGTTGGATGTGAACGATCAATTAATATATTCGACATAATGATCATTTAGCCTGCTAAATGTAAATTCCTATACTGCAAAAACAAACACAACACCTGTGTTGTGTTTGTTTTTGCAGTATAGGAATAAAATAGTAAATCAGAGTAAATTTTGTAGATGAACGCATTTTCTTTGGCTCCTCAATCCTGACGTTCTAATTATATATGTTTGACTGTAGCCACCTGAGATCTCAACGAAATCTAAAGCCAGAGATACTAACATTTAGCAGAAATGTCTGCTATATATATCTGCACAGTTCAGCAATGTATACATTTTGGATTCTGAAAAAACAATACTTAACTATTTTCTTGTAAATTCAGTGTAAAGGGTGACCACTTGGGCACGCCACAATTGCGGCGGTAAGTCCCCTCTTTGAGGAGTGGATAGAGAGGCGTCACGGCGTCCTCACCTTCCGCCTGACGCAGGTTCTCACCGGGCATGGGTGCTTCGGTGGGTTCCTGTTCAGGATAAAGCGGGAGGATACGCCCGGGTGTTTCCATTGCGAGGATCGTCTGGAGGACACGGTGGAGCATACGGTGGAGGTGTGCCCTGCCTGGGCGGAGCACCGCCGTGTCCTCGTGGAGGCGATTGGCGGTGGCGACCTCTCGCGTCCGGCCCTGGTGCGAGCCATGGTACGGAGCGAGAGGGAATGGGAAGCCGTCACCTCCTTCTGCGAAGCAGTAATGCTCGCGAAGGAGGAGGCGCACAGTGGAACGAATGTATGGGAGCGGTTGGACGTAGACATGTCCGAAAAATAAGAGTAAAATTATGACAAACTAATGATGCCATCTTATTCGATTACTTAATGCCTTCATAAATTGTGGTGATGAATTTCTTCATAACTCCCATATTTCGGGAGTAATTTGAGAAAATGTGAAATTTTACTATGAAAATGAGTGTATCGAGCTCTCTCCCTCCTGATTCCGGGCTTGTTTCAAGTAGCGGTCTCTAATATCGTAATGCTATTACTAAGAGCTATATTTAATACTAAGACACATAGTGCGCCAAATGTGCACTTTCTGGGATAAAAGGAAATGAAAATTTAAAAAAAAAAACGTTTTTTCCCCATTTGTATTTACTTTAAACCGCAGACAGACTTATTAAGAGGTCTATAAATATATTATATATATACAGAAATATATATTAACAAAAATATTCACAAGAACTGATGAGAGTATGACTTTTAAGTAAGTTGATAATAAATTACCTAGTTTCATTAAAAGTACAATAAATAATTAAGATGTAAGCTCTAATTTACTAAGTTACACATTTTAAAACAATAACATCATTTAATTATCTTCGTCATCATCATCATCATCAATTAATTCAAATTCAGAATCGATGTCCGCTAAATCATTTATGTTAACAAATTCGATATCACTTTTCTCAGAATCCGTAAGCTCATAAAATTCCTTAAAAGAAGATTTTTTTACAAACTTATTTCCTTTTGGACGGATACTTGTAACAAGTGGATCAGAAGACAGTAAAAGATTGTGCATAATATCTTCATTGCATGAGATACTGCTATGCTTTCGAGAATGCCCCTCTCTATATTTTCTAAAATCTTTATTTCTAGCCTCAGATGCCTCTTCGGATAGAAAACCAATGGGCACAATTGACATGTTCTGAACTATGTCTGGCCCATGCATTAAAATTTTATGAAGTGAAGAAGGCATATAATACCATGGGTATAACTCCACGTAAAGCTTAGCAGTATCAAAGCAGAACTCTCGGAATTTAGTTACGTTGATCTTCTCTCCTGATGAAATACACTGCAAGATCACACAGATTTTTCTTAAAAGCATAGCATCTATTCCGGTCAGTTCAGCAGATTTAGTGTAGTTTTCAAAAAATCTCCTTGCCGAGTTGCCATTGTTGGTGGATCCACTGCCTTGTTTCACAACATCGAGAAGTAAGCCCGTTTCTCTTCTTACAGCCTCTTGAACTCTTTTCTTCCTGTCATCAACTTGCCTTTTTGCTATATCACCCCTTACTTGCCATGATTTTATGTCTAATTTGTAGGAAATGTATAATAAGCATTCCATTGAGCGAATCCAAGCGTGAAGGGTGCTTAAGCTATATTTATACATGTCCTCGTTTGCGTGTTTATCTTTGATTAACTCTAAATTATTCATTTCTTTAGGACAAGCCTTGCATATGTCACACACTGAAGCTGCTGTATTGGATATAATGGAATGAATTTTACCATCAATCATTGTCAACAGCAGTTGGTGTTTGACACTAATTCCATCAGTGATGGTGGATGGAGTTAAGGCTTCAATCTCTGCTTCGATTTCAGCCATCTCTCTCTGCACATTTTCTTTGGTTTCCTTTATAAACTTAAACAATATTGGTCGGCAAAATGAAGTGGAAGATGGTCGCTCGTTTTCCCAAATTGTTACACCTTTTGAGACGAGCCGCAGTGGTACAAGACTAATCATAAAATTACTAGCAAGATCGATTTGCTCATCTTCACTCGTCCTTTGATGATAAATGCTTTGGCTAGATGATCCGTCAAAACCCCATTTGCTGGTCAATACGAGCTGTTGATTGGGATCAACAGGGGTTTCTAACGACCTAATAAGTCTTCTTGAGGTTAAATCCATCAAGGCTTGTAATTTGATTTTTGCAGAGCTCTCTGTAACTGTGAGATCTTCTTTGGCCGGATAGCACTTAATTTTTTCTTTAACCAACATGTAGTAACTCGGGTATTGAAGAGCTCCTTCTTGAGTGTTGAAATCCCGAAGAGTGTTATAGCGCCATTTCGATAAGTTCATCGATACATAAAGAGCCAATGCCTTCAAAGGGGATATTTCCCGTACCTGAATTGATTTACCTTCAATGAAGGCTTTGATTTTTGAGGCCTCTTCTGGATTCTCCGTCAAGTATTTCATAACATAAGCTGTATCGCTTTGTCCTGCCTTTTGAAGCGCCCTTTCGGCCGAAAACATAATTTCAGCGCTGCTACTGCTGCATGAAAGACTATCTTCAGTGCGTCTTCTTTTTTGCCGGTTACTAAGGTCCTCAAAAGATTTACGAGGACTAGGATGTGTACAAGTTGAAGCATCAGATTTAGCAGGAGAAATTATGGGCTCGATGACGTCACTTATATTTTCTGTAGAAGGTTCCATATTTTCATTCTGTAATTCCGGCCATTGAATTGCAGCCTGTAGCCAAATCTCATGTTTCTTCCGAAACTTATCTGTGCTTCTTCCAGACTGTGTCCATTTTGCATAAATGCGGTAGCAAAATCGACGACACCAGTCTTTTAAACTTGTTTCAGCACTTTCACATAACTGAACACAACTGTTATCTTTTAAAACACTGAACAAATAGTTAAAGTCGCGTAAATCTTTATGTGCGCGTGCGCATAAAGCAACGTGAATATCAAGATTTGTATTAAAATTTGGAAAATACATTGCGAGATTAGCTTGGATACAACGAGGTGTAAATCAACACTGATTTTAAAGTTACTAATAGTGACCTATTTATATAAAATCCAGGTATCCCAGGTATCCTTTGTTAAATATTGCAAGGTAATTAGTTATTGTGATAATTAGTAAATGATGCATGCTAAATTAGTGTATTAAGAGCCATTTAGTAATTAAATAATAGCAATGTTCTTATCAGTAATCATTAGTGCATCAGTTTTATATGTAAACCTTAAGTCCCTAATTATATATCCTAATTAGCTTATATCTTCTCTAATTGGCTGCTCAGAAATGTTATTGTAATAAGGTAAACCTTTAGAAAAACGGTTTTAATCAACAAAATAAACAAAAAATAAAAAAATTGTGTTATAAAATAAACATCACTCTTTATCCCAGAAAGTGCACATTTGGCGCACTATGTGTCTTAGTATTAAATATAGCTCTTAGTATTAGCATTATGATATTAGAGACCGCTACTTGAAACAAGCCCGGAATCAGGAGGGAGAGAGCTCGATACACTCATTTTCATAGTAAAATTTCACATTTTCTCAAATTACTCCCGAAATATGGGAGTTATGAAGAAATTCATCACCACAAGTTATGAAGGCATTAAGTAATCGAATAAGATGGCATCATTAGTTTGGCATAATTTTACTCTTTTTTTTCGGACATGTCTACGTCCAACCGCTCCCATACATTCGTTCCACTGTGAGGCGGGGCGCGTGAAGGAGTGGCAGTCTCTGCGCTCTCACGTCCCTAGCCGCCGCAGGAGGAGACGCTCCGGCCGTCGGGAGTCGATTGCGGACTCCCGGCCACCGTAGGCGCGAGCTTGCGGGTGGCGAGCAATGGGTAGCAAGAAAAAAGGATCCTTTTCCACTTGAAGACAGATATCTCGGTATCATGGTTCCTAAAAAACCGGCCAAGTGCGAGTCGGACTCGCGCACCGAGGGTTCCGTACAAACCTGTAGATATTCTCAATTTAAAAATAAATGTTTTTTTTTTAAATTTTATATTTCAGTTGATTGAATGTAAGGTAAATTGCGGTTTACGATTTATGACGTTTTAAAAAAAAACTACTCACTCGATCTCGTTCAAAACAATTTTCGGTGGTAGTTTACATGGTAATGTACATCATATATTTTTTTTAGTTTTATCATTCTCTTATTTTAGAAGTTACGGGGGGGGGGACACACATTTTACCACTTTGGAAGTGTCTCTCGCGCAAACTATTCAGTTTAGAAAAAAATGATATTAGAAACCTCATTACCATTTTTGAAGACCTATTCATAGATACCCCACACGTATGGGTTTGATGAAAAACAAATTTTTGAGTTTCAGTTCTATGTATGGGGAACCCCAAAATTTATTGTTTTTTTTTTCTATTTTAGTGTGAAAATCTTAATGTGGTTCACAGAATACATCTACTTACCAAGTTTCAACAGCATAGCTCTTATAGTTTCGGAAAAAAGTGGCTGTGACATACGGACGGACAGTCAGACAGACATGACGAATCTATAAGGGTTCCGTTTTTTGCCATTTGGCAACGGAACCCTAAAAACCGACTGTACTGTAATATGGTCACCCTTCACACTGAATTTACAAGAAAATAGTTAAGTATTGTTTTTTCAGAATCCAAAATATATACATTGCTGAACTGTGCAGATATATATAGCAGACATTTCTGCTAAATGTTAGTATCTCTGGCTTTAGATTCCGTTGAGATCTCAGGTGGCTACAGTTAAACATATATAGTTAGAACGTCAGGATTGAGGAGCCAAAGAAAATGCGTTCATCTACAAAATTTACTCTGTTTTACTATTTTATTCCTATACTGCAAAACAAACACAACACCTGCTAAATGATCATTATGTCGAATATATTAATTGATCGCTCACATCCAATAGAAATTCACCTCTTGAGTGTAGATTGTGGAGCCACACTAAAAGTATTGTATTTTCTTTCATTTTAGCGCTACCGAAGCTAAATTTTTAGACAGTAATATGCACAATTGCTACTAAATGATACAAAATTTTCAAAAATATTCATCTATTACTTAACGAGTTCCAGGTGGCTCCTCAATTCAGACGTTTAGATTGAGGAGCCACTTTTGCATCAAATATAACTAGTGATATATTTTGCTGCTAAATCTAGAATTCGTGCTGAAAAATCAGCTACATTGCTGCTAAATAATGGTGAGATCAAATTTTTAAAATCTGATGTGGCTCCTCAATCCTTACGGACATCAATTTATTACATGAATATTAACAGGAGATGGGAAGTACAGCTAAGTATAAAAGACCCTGCCTGGCACGCACTCTTTGTTTTATGGTTCTGTGGTTCAGCACTGAGGGACGGGAGCAGGCAGCAGGGCGGCAGGTCGTTATCAGGGTTTCTTCGAGGGCTTCGTGTAGAACTTAGGATCCGCCAGGTGAGCTCCGTAGTAGACCGGCTTCAAGAGTAGACTGGCTTCAGAATGGACTGACTTCAGAATGGACTGACTTCAGAGTGGAGTAGCTTCAAGAGTGCACTGGCATCAGAGAAGTGGCTTCAAGAGTGGCATGGCTTCCAGAATGGAACCGTCAGCGGTTCGAATGCCCGTTTTTATATCAAAGTCCTCTTCCCTTTCCAAACATTCTTCCAAATATTAGTTTTCTTGTAGCCATCATCTCATCTGACAAGTGTAGTATAGCATGAGCACTGTAGTCTGAAATATCTAAGTAGGTATAAAGAAAACAACTCACGTTAGATCCTAGATAATAAAACCAGCTACAACTTTATAGTTATTCATAGACAAACAACTCTATTAATATGGCACGCATGCTCCATAAATACCTTGGGATCATTTACATGCACATAGACAAACACCTAGAACATTATCACAGATCATGCGCTGATAACTGCCACTCTGTGGGTAGGTACCTATGTATAATGATAAAATAGTTCCGCTGTTAATTGAGAAGTCAAAGACATGGAGAGACAAGTCGTGAGCGCATAGCAGTGGTGGTGCAGTGGTATCAACCCCGACTTACGAGGTGTTCGAATTACGGCAGGCGCTTCACTTTGTATTAATTATTTCATCACCACTGCTCTCAAAACGGTGAAGGAAAACATCGGGTTACGACATTGTCCGAGATCCAAAATTCGAAGACATGTAACATCTACCAACCCGTACTGGGTCCGCGTGGACCACTGAACCACTTCCTCTCACCGAGAGGAGGCCTGTTCTCAGCGGTGGGTACAATATAGGCTCATTATGAATTCGCGAAGAATTTTTTTGAATAGTACCTATTTAATGTATATGACTTAAAAAGAAGGGGAAAAACAAACGATGGCAATGTTGCATGAAACTTTTCTTTCCTTTTTTTGTAAGAAAGGTGTATTGTCCGGAATAATGGTTAATAGAGATGTGTCGAAAAGAAACCGCGCTGCAAATAAATTGGGATAAAGGCTGAGGCCGAAATTATACTTTTAAATAATACCTACAATAGGTTTAAAAGTCATCATTTTGTTCATCTGCCCAGCCATTTCCTAACCATATTGGAGTCGGTTTCCAGACTAACCGGATGCAGCTGAATAAAAGTATTTTACAAGGAGCAAGAACATATTTAACCTCCACAACCCAGTTACTGGGTAACACAACGCCTCTTGGTAAGACAGTTGTCAGACTTTCTTGCTTCTATCAAAGATCCTCGAGTGATAGAGCCGGGACCAATGACATAGTGCTTACCAAGGCACGGACGGATCTCGGTTTTTAATGAAGACCACTCGTCCACGGGCCGACCACGTCAAGCAAACTTAATCTAATTGATCGATTCGTAAGGGTGTAATCACTAAACCACGAGTCCCTCTCAATACAGAAGTAAATATACTTAATAAAAAAAATGTTTCCCATTTCAATATTTTTCTCGAAAGATAGGTAAAACCAACCAACCAACCATAGGTATAAAAGTGTCCAGCTGTCACAGATAAATCTATTCGTTTGAGTGTAAGCTTATTGCGTAGTTTACACATGTGCAGGCTATGTGTGGGCCAGACACGTTTATATGACAGTGGATATTATTAGTGGTGTCTGTTTACCTAGGCAAATAATACAAAGGTACTTTGGCCTAAGGGTCCACACGCGACACGCCGCCCCTGCGTGTTACGAATGACCTCTGAAAATTAAACTACAATATATCTGAGATTTTTTGGCGAGAGGAAATGCTCAGGCATCTCATAAACGAGGTATCCTGTCAGATTTTTACTGACTTAATCCACATGTTCTTTAAATTCACAGGAGAAGTCGGTCTAGCAGGACCGAAACTGCGCCATATAGTGAGCTATGGTTATAGGATCTAGTGACAGATCATTAAAATCAGCCTACAATGTTCCCACTGCTGGGACGCATTCCTCTCTCTGAGAGGGATTGGGCCTTAATTTACCACGCGGGCCCAGACCAAGGGTGCTTTCTCTCGAATATAATTCTAATAGATCGACATTAGTCAAACGTCAGTTGGTTGAGTTAAACGACAGGGATTGGCTAGACTCAGTGAGTCCAGCCAATCACTGACGTTTGACTGACAATTCCAATGTCGAGCTATTGGAATTATATTCGAGAGTAAGCACCCAGGTTGGTAGATGTCACATGTCTTCAAAGTTTTAGTTCTAGGACATGTCGGTTTCCTCAGGCTGTTTACCTGGTTGTTGTCCTTCACAGGTTTGAGAGAGGTGGTGATGAATTCATTTATACTAAGTAACGTAGTTATCTGGGTTCGAACCTACGACCTACATACTCTTAGGTCCGTCATGAATCGTTGGACAAGACTAGACAAGCTACCAGTCCGGTCGGTAAAAATGTACGTAAAAGATAAATGCAGTACAAAAGCTTTTGACCGCTGTCCGTAGAGAAAGTACAAATAATAGAAAGACGTTCCGTACTGCTCGACGGCCACAAATTAAATTGCGCGGTATTCGGGTGCATGCACCCAGTTATTTGTGGGATTAAATTCTTCTCCGGCAAGGCATTTTGCAGTTTTGTGGATTAACTTATTCTATTTCTTAAGGTTTCAGTTATAAGTCTTAGTTTCGGAGCATATCTGGTTCTATGGCTGAAAAGTGTTAAAACAATATTATTGAACACGGGAGTATCGAGACACATTCTTGGTACGCTCAAACCGTCTAGATCCATTGCTTTCCACCAGGCAAATTAATTTCGATAAATTTGATAGCTAAAAAAATGTGTAAGTGTTTAAATTCCCAAATCCTTTTCTCAAACACAAAAAAAAAACGGTTGACGTCATTACGTCAACACCAGCTGTTGCTGAAAACCAGCCCTGGGGCTCTGTCTCGACTCTCGACCTATTGGAGTCGTAGCATTATGCTGAGCGATGGCTGTTTTGCGTGGTTGTTACGCTTATTTTACTCCAACATTTTTTTTTCTGTGTTTCTGTTCTTTCTCTGCGTCATGTAAATAAATATATTTTCATTCTTTCAGTAAGACAAGGCCACTGAAATTGGCTAAAATGTACCTTATTAACGAAATTAACATAGTACAATTTTAAATTAATTTTTACAACTGACAACCCTGTTACTTCCACAGCCTAAAAAGAATCAGTGTCAAACCACGTCACAAAAATAAAGCAGTCAACTTTAATAAACAGAGTTAATCAATATCCCCGTAAGTACGTCATGAAAACAATATTTATTTATATTTAACGGTGTTATCAATTAAATCAAGTTAAATAAAGAATTAATGATGAAGCTCTTGTCACACACTGGACTTTGAATAATAACGCTTTAATTCCTCGGCGCGACAATGACGTCTATTTGGGGTTGCGTGACCTAAATAATCGTTTACCGTCAAATATTTTACGCACCATACGTTATTTGGGCCTTTTTAAAGGTATTTCAGACTAGCTTTTAGTAAAGAAAATGTCACACCTCAAAGGGTTAGGCAGAGTTGAACCTTTCGCCATTTATGTTTAAGTCCCATGTAATAGGGGGCCAGCTTATTGCCATCAACCGGGCACAAACTCAAATTTCGGGCTGATAGTGAGAAGTTCCAGATGAGGTGACCTGACAACACCCAGAAATAGAACGCAGGACCTCATGCTCAGTAGTAGAGGTCAAGTAGAACAATGAAACAGCTGTCATAAATATATTCTTGTTCTGTTATTGAAGTATCAGTGTAGTCATAACGATCTTCCTTCAACGTTCTGAACATAAATCATTTCAACCTGGAACCTTATCGTTTTTCCGTGTGGTGCTGGACGTAAAGAATAGTGCCATTCCATTTCTTCCCACGAAAGGCGACTACTGAGGGACTTACTAGAGAATGGGCAGCAGCGTTCTTTAAGGCTTATTCAGACCGGCGCGACGCGACAGCGCGACGCGATTCTTGTAGAACAATTTCCATGAAGTTCACATAAAAATTGTTCTACGAGTGTCGCGTCGCGTTGCCGCGTCGCGCCGGTTTGTAGGAAGCTTTATGCATTTTGCCACCATACTGCGATCGCGAACTCGAGGCGCCAAGCGATGCGATTTTGGCAAGCCAAAAATAGCTAAAATCTAGAGAAGTTTACACTTACAAAACTAAAACTACATAAGTAGAACTAGTTTATTCAGTCTAGGAAGATATATTTTACAAAAACCTATTTGTTTTCTAACTTTATAGAAGTGAGTCAGTAAATCAATGAAACCTTTAACTAATCGACAACTTGTTGAATCGAGTAAACTTTTACTTACCCGTGTATCGTGGGTTTATCGTAAAAGTATATATCTATCTTTACACGTCGCATTAAATATCTATCTTTACACGTGTTTGTACGCTTATATCTTTTAAACTACGCAACGGATTTTAATGCGGTTTTCATCAATGGACAGAGCGATTCAAGAGGAAGGTTTATACGTATAATACACGGGCAAAGCCACTGGCAAAAGTACTATTCTATTATAAATTAAAGTCACTTTTCGTATCTGTATGTGCGGCCGACCTGTTCTTCTAGCTCACACCACGATTTTTGTTGTGGTTTTCGCAGTCATTTAGAGAATTACCGTAAGACGTATTTATCTAATACATTTCTATTTAACTTAAATAACAACCAATAAATATCTATGTTATATTTAACTAAGATATAGCTCAGAAATTAAGAGATACACAGGGCACATTGCTAGCAGAACGGATGGCCGATAGAGCTGAAAGGTACTGGAGTGGCGGCCGCGTATCGGAAGACGTAGCGTTGGAAGGCTTCCAACAAGATGGACTAATTGCCTCATGAAGGGCGTAGGAATCCGCTAGATGCGAAAAGTACAAAACCGGTCGAAGTGTCGATGCTTGGGGAAGCCTCCGTTCAGTTCCTCTTTTGGCTAAAATATTGATGCTGATGATAACAAAGAAATCTTGATGTTTTACATGTCACCATTGCCATAGAAGCAAGGCCGGGTTGCTCCTGTCAGGGTTGCGAGATTTATTCGAAAGAGTAACCGTGGCCCTGGCATACAGGCAACTGAAGGAATACGAGTGGGTTTTATTCAGTTAAAGTCTAACACGCTCCGCCTAGAGCGGGAGATGTCATTTGATGATTTCCCACCAACAAAAAAAGGGTGGGTTTGACCTCTTTATTTTTGGTTGTTATATGACAATGACAGTTGGTTTAAATAAGTTATTTTTTTTTATTTATGAAAAGATTCTTTTACATTTTGTGAATGTGAGAATGTTGTAGGCCTTGTAGACTGAAGACAATTTTCTATTTATTAAGTACCTGGTACTTGTTGACAGTCCTACACTGTTCTCGCACACCTATTAACACTGTAATTTGAAACCATTGTAAAAACCAATTATTTTTAAAAGAGTAACCGTGGAGTTTTTTGCCGGGTCTTCTCCATAGGAATCAACTATTTGGAACCGTGCACCTACCTTCTGACGTTTCATCAAGTGCCCATGTAGGTTTATGTGAAATAAAAATATTTTGATTTATTGATTGCTAGGATTTTATCATATTCATAAGTGTTACTAATCGGATGTGAAAGTTTGGTATTCAAACACGCACAAACGACAGAACAAATTTGGATAAAGTTTGGCACACAGATAGTTTACAACCTGGATTAGCTTATATGATACTTTTTATACCGGTAGTACGTTTCCGTGGTATAATTTCCGACCTCCACGTGGGTGAAGCCACTGGTAAAAGCTAGTTTTAAAAAAATAACAATGGCTTTTTAATGAGCCATCAATCATAACTATCTGATCATAACTACGGAAATTGACAACTAGTTAGGGTTCGATTTATTTTTATATGTTGATTATTTTTATATAAAACCTGTAACGTTGGTGATGGGTCGGCAACAAAGGAAAACAAAAGCCTTGTTAAAATGTGGTGTCAATAAAAATAAATTGTTTGCTAACGATTTGGAGATTTTAATCTATTTTTGTTTGATTTTTTTTCCATAGATTTTTATCGACGTCGTTCTTTCCTACACAAATTTTATAAAGAGGAATAATTTCATTGGTTGTAATGGATAAACTGAAAAATACTTAATCGATTTAAAAATTCTATCACTTATGGAAAGCTACATTATTCCGTAGTAACGTATGCTATAAATCGCACGCGGACGAAGTTGCGGGCGAAGTGCTAATCTTTATAGTATAAAACAAAGTCGATTCCAGCTATTGTACACTTTAGGGCTTTTATACTACGCAACGGATTTTAATGCGGTTTTCATCACCCGTGGGGTAATTATTGACCGCGTGGAGGACCGCGTCGAAAAATCGAGCAAGAGCTGGGTATACAATAAATCTTTTATGTTTTATCATAATATCTGTTGTTGCGATAAGTTACTGGTATCGGTAGATTAAATATAAACAATCGGTTAGATGAACAATAAGTAAACAAGAGATCTACCAGGTTAAAGTAAATCACATGCTTTCAAAAACAGAGAGATATACTTAATTTAAAAAAATCTATTGGTACTTACTAATATAGGGGTTCAAGTATGAAATTGCCGTTTTATAGTAGGTAATGGTAATACAAACTTTGAATTGACATTAAACCTTCATGGTGTGAGATATTCGAGTGAAACTTTTTTTTTTAAATTATACCTAAAACCTCGATTTTTCTTTTATAAAGTGAGCAACATTAGATCTTCGAATTTCAATTGTTTTTTTATTTTGATTTTTTGACTTGGTCTAACTAGGGCTTTGGGATATCAAAAGAAACAACGGTATAGGATGATATATTTCTCTTACCTTCTTCGGCACAACTTTGACAGTTTTCTGCGTGTACGCAGACGTGAATAAGATGGTGTGGACAGGAGCCTCGGTGGGGATCCCGAGTGACGTCATCCTAACATGTCTCACTCAACCACACGTCAAGTTTTATGCACTATCACTATTTTAATGTCGTTTTAGATCACTCGTAACTTGAGAGACGCCTATGTTGATCACTTCGGTGTGAGAAATCAGCAATAAAAAAATGCTCGGTTTTTTTTTTGCCTTTTGTTTGGGAATCTGGGTCATTTAATCGTGATTACACTGTGGTTTAAAAATAAAGAAAATAATCGAATCACGCTAACTTAGTGGGACAGTAGAACCTAACGAGTAAAAACAACATAAGGTCAATGCTGGGAAGTCCGTACACAAGGCATCTCCGTCTGAACGCCATAGCGCTGGGTTATGGTTATCTATGCCGCCTCCATCTCGTTCGGTAAAACAGTATTGTGGTTCTAGTTCGAATTCAGAATCATAGATGTCGCTGTAAGTCGTACTGCGGAAGAAAATTGACTTCCTTTTTTAGTCGTGTTGTGATCTCAAACAACGAGTGTCATGTGTTGCGGTGAAAAAGAAAAAAAGTACCGAATCCAACAAAGTGAAGCGTAGAGTGTATATTACGTAAGTAGTTAAATAGCCCTTCTATATATTTCTTTTATTGAATTGATCAATGACTCTAAGAATGTTGAAATATCAAGTGTAATAAATATGTATCCTTAAAATGCAATAGTTGGAAAGACCGTCTAAGACGCACGAGGTAAGTCCGTCATAAGCCGGTCTTGCCTCGAAGCACAGATCGTCAACCTTTTTTGTAGCGTGCGCGTATTCTTAAATCATTATATTTCGATTTCTCAGGTTTCAAAGGGTCAAAACAAAATGCCTTGCATTTTGTTTTGTTTCTAGATAATTATTGATAGTGAGTGTAAAAATGCCTTACCTAACGCCCTGATGCCTTTTATACCTGAAGGGTCGATTTATATACACCCCAAATGCAGCGGTTTAGCTTGCACGTTGCTGACGTTAGATAGGTATAGTGACTATGCGAGAGAAACCAACAAATGTTTTTTTTTTACAGAAATACTTAAAAAATAATGGATATGCCTTTGGATGTTGATCGTTTTTTATCTAGAAATGATTTCGAACTTTTAAATCAGCATATATGGCCATGGCTTGTGACACATTTTATACTGTCTAGAAGATGTTATCATTGTGGTTATTACACAGACTTAAACTTACCACCCCACTTCATGATACATAAATGGAACTTACAATTGTTATTACATTTTGATTTTTTCTGGTGTCAAAGCTGTCTGCATATGGCAATTTACGATCATTACCCTGAAGACGAATGTACTTACTGTTTTTAACCTACTTATTTCATTCCACAAAAAACGGTACGTATAAATAATTAACTTCTAATTCATTTTCAAGTATTTTTTTATTCCTGTGCCTAAATGGTACCTATTCCCTCTTTGCTTTGGGTCGGCCGATACAAAAGGTTTAGCGCGATACAAAACATTGCACATAAGACTGCCCTACGGTATCCACATTATATTGGAGAAATAAATCTTTTTTTTTTTTTCAGATATCTTTGCTTGCAATCATGGTAAGCAATTACAAAAGAAAAACAAACAAAGGATCATATTCGAAACAAAAGTTACAAGAAGCAGCAGAAGCTGTTAGAAATGGCCATCTGAGTGGCTATAAAGCTGCGCAAATTTATAATATTCCTCGCATGACTATTATGGACCATGTGAAAAACAGGAGATTTAAATCCAATTCTCTTGGCAGAAGCACTGCGCTGACTTTGGAAGTCGAAACAAAATTAGCTTCGTTACTACATTTAATGGAAAAATATGGTTTCGGTTTGACCAAAAAAGAGGTCCTAGAAATGGTTGGCCAGTATGTAAACCGTAATCTCATATCGACGCCTTTCAAAAATGGAGCTCCAGGGCAGGCGTGGTTTACTGCATTCAAAAAACGACATCATTTTTCCGTGAAGAAACCCCAGGCAGTGGAATACGCGCGTAAGAAAGCCGTAGACCCATTTATAGTTTACCCATATTTTGAATTGCTTAATAATACATTGAAAGAATTAAATTTATTGAATCAACCAGCCGCCATTTGGAATTTAGACGAAACTAGTTTTTCGAATGATCCCAAAAAATCAAAAATTGTTGGCATGAAAGGACACGCCGCGACAAGAGTCATTTCCTCGCCTGGTAGAGAAAACACTACTGTTTTGCTTGGCGCCAGTGCATTAGGACAAAAAACACCCCCACTAATAATTTTTAAGGGCAAAAACGTTTGGGATGAATGGACATCTCCGTATGCTTATCCCGGCACATCCTACGCTGCTACAAAAAAAGGATGGATGGAGACCGACGTCTTTGAAATGTATTTTAAAAAAGTTTTTTTGCCAGCTGTTGGAGATCAACGTCCGATTCTTCTTATTTATGATGGACACGCTACTCATGTAGGATTAAATATAATCGAGGAAGCGCGTAAAGCAGATATAACAATACTTAAACTACCTCCGCATACTAGTCACATATTACAACCGCTGGATGTAGCGGTCATGAAATCATTTAAAGATCGGTGGGATCCAATGCTCGTAAAATGGCAGCGTTCAAATATCGGAGTGAAGCTCCCAAAGAAAGAGTTTGCGAGGTTAATTGGAGTGGTTTGGGCTCAAATTGATAGTCAAGTTTTAAGAAATGGCTTCCGCAAGGCTGGAATTTACCCGTTCAATTCTGAAGAAATCAAAGAAAGTCTGTTTGATTCGTTACAGCTAAGACGTTGGAAAGAACTCAAAGTTCTTAAGTCCCAAGAACGACATGAATATGACCACAATAATCAAGAAAGACTCGTTTGTTACAATGACGAATCTTTGTACGTTGCTACAACATACGAGCCACAAAGTTTGCTTTCGTTAGCCTTAAATTGCACCATGAAAGTAATTGGCATTAATTCTTATCGTAGCATTAGCAATCAGCACTGTTCTGCACATTTTGTAACTGACGACCGTATTCAGAATGATGATTTAGAGAAAAAGGGTGCCAAAAGTTTAAAAGAAAACCAGTTTATAGGAGAAGAATCTCATCAAGAACTGGAACAAGAATCTTTCGTATCCAATAAGGATTTAAAACGAGTTGACAATAGTAGTAATAGAATCCAAATATTAGAAAACAGACTAGTAACTTTTGAAGAACTACTTTTGATGCAAGTTAAAGCTGGAGTTAATGTAAAAGGTAAACGACAAAAAATAGCTGCAGGAGCCGAAGTTATAACACATAATGACGTTGTTAAGCGTAAAATGGAAGAAAAAATTGAAAATATAAAAAAAGAACCACAGACAGAGAAAAATACAACTATGAAAAAAAAACAACCAAAGACTAACAACCTAAACAAAAAAAAACAAAAGAAAACACAAAGAAAAGCACCATCCAACAAAACTGACATTACGAGTGACGATGATTCAGATGTGACAACTAAGCGAGATAGTTCATTTTATGGTCCATCTACTTCAACAGGAAAGACGGGTATAACAAGAAATAGGAAACGAAACCGATTGCCATCAATTGACTCCATAACTAGTATATCTGATATAATGAGTCTATATAGCGATACGAACATCAGCGATAGATCACTGTTCGACTATGACTTCGATAATGAAGTCAGTTGTTTTGCAGACAATTATATAGTGAATCAAGAAAATCTTAGTGACAATGACATCTTACAGATTAACGTAACAGGTAAACAACAAACAATAGCTCTAGAAAGAATAAAAAAAGAACCGAAAGCAAAGAAAAATACGACCATGAGCAAAAATCAACCACAGAAGACTAACCTAAGCAAGAAAGGAAAAAATAAAATACAAAGAAAAACAACTTTCAACGAATCGACACCTGACGTAACGAGTGACGACGATTTTACCAAAACGTTAAGTGATCCTGAAAACGACAAAGAAAATTCTGTTCCTGCATATCATGCAGATATGACATCAAACGGAGATACTTCATTTTCTGGCCCAACTACTTCAACAGGAAAGTCATTGAAAAGAAATGCTAAACGAAACCGCTTGCCATCAACTGACTCCATTATCCCATCTGATAAAATTAATATATTTAGCGTTGTGCATCAAGAAAATACTAGCAACAATGACAACTTACAGCATAACGGAGCAGGTGAACGACAAACAATACCTCCAGAAAGAATAAAAAAAGAACTGCAAGGAAAGAAAAATACGACCATGAGCAAAAACCAACCAGGGAAAATTAACCCAAGCAAGAAAAAAATAAAAAAAACACAAAGAAAAACATCTTCCAACGATACAACACCTGACGGTGAATTTGCTACCACGTTAAGTGATCCTGAAAATGACAAAGAATATTCCGTTCCTGCATCTCATGCAGATACAACATCAAAAGGATTTACTTCATTTTCTGGTCCAACTACTTCAACAGGAAAGTCATTGAAAAGAAACCGCCTGCCATCATCCGACTCCATAACTATTGTTTCTGATAAAATTAATAATCCTAGTGACAATGACATTTTACAGCAAACTTACAGTATCAATGATTCCGTGCTTGTGAGATACCGTATGAGACAAAAGTGGAACTATTACATTGGATTTATCGAGAAAATCAAAGTAGTGGATGACGAAACATACTATTCCATAGATTTCTTAAAAACTATTAAGAAACCACAACTAGTTTTTAGTATGACAAAGAGAAAAGATCGTGATGATGTACCCACAGTGTCGATAGTTAAAAAAATTGAAATTGAGACTGTGAATGCAAAACAATATTACTTATGTAATATTGAAGATAAGGTATATTTTTAAATAAAAATATACCTTGTAGTCAATAATTATGTAATATTGTTTTTTATTATCAGTTTGTCTTTCTATTTCGGCTAAATTTACGGGTTTGTGTGATTAAAGACTACTACTTGTAGTACTTTACGGATTTCATAGAGAATCATTCTGGTAACTATATTTTCTTATTTTTAATAAAACAAATAAGACTGATTTTAGTGATTTGTTAAATTTACGGCTGTGTGCATGATTAAGGGAAAAGATTGCATTGTTTTTGTTGTTTACGTACTTTACGGATTTTATAGAGAATAATTCGGATAAATAATAACATTATTCTTATTATTAAAAAAAAATGTAACACTTTAATGATTCGTTAACTTTTTGTAAGAAATTAAAGCTATATAACTGGTAAATTACAACCAAATATCATTTAATAATTTAATTTTACATAAATAAGTAAGAAGACTGTTTATTTTTATATCTTTTTGTAAGAAAATAATAACTAGTGTCTGGTAAACGAAAGTTGATCCTGAAAACACGCGCGAAATTTTAAAAAAACAAGACTGTTTATCCCTGTACATAGTGCGATAACACGTGTTGATAATAGAAATTTAATTTCATTTAAATAAAATAAAATGTCAAGTGTCAACACGTATTAACGCACTATGTACGAGGATAAACAGTATATATTTTTTAAATTTCGCGCGTGTTTTCAGGATCAACTTTCGTTTGCCAGACTCTATCGGTTTATTCTCACATAAGTATATCCGGCATGACGAATCATGATTTTATTTTGGACGGATTCAACTGCTTTTTGACTTATCTATGTGCAATAAACAATTGAATCCGTACTAAATAAAATCTCGATTTCTCCTCATGTCGGATACATTAATTATTAGCAGTTAGTAATTGCTTTGTAACAAAATAAATCATGGTTCAGAATGTATATTTTTATTTTATTTTATCGAAAATGTTTACAGCCCCATCACACAAATATATGCCGGTCTTGCCTCAAGTATGAGAAATTTAGCTATTTAAATTAATTGCAGCCTTATAAGTACGACTGTAAGGCACATATTTCAATGCCATTCATTACTTTATCGAAATAAAATGTTTCCATCATGTAATCTATCAAATCTGGTGTAAAATGACTACTAGACGGACTTACCTTAAAGAGCAAGGCAAGTCCGTATAATCGTCGATTTACGAAAAAAAATGCTCTATTTAAGTGATATTTGACATTAAAGCAATACAAGTGTTTTTAGAATATTCAAGATAATATTTTCATCATTTGTAACTATCAAGAGATATCCTAGAATGCATAGTTCCATTAGTTAGTTCCAATGAAAGTTAACTATTTAAAAACTATGCCGGTCTTCCCCACATTGACCTTAAAATAACTACATTATATTCTTACTAAACAATTAACATTCTTCAACTAAACTCAAAATTCAAAACACCCACCGCCCAATCTTCTTTAAGACTAAAACAAATACAACTAATTCGTTATAATGTTGTATCAACAATTAACAACAAAGCCTCAAGCAATTAGCTACTAGTTACTCTATCCATTAATTTGTATTGAATTGCAAATGGATGTGCCCACTTCAAACGAATATTAAACAAGGGTTTAGGCTAATCAAGGATACACAGACGAGCGATAAAACGAGCTATTTAAAACGCCTACGTTGGTAAATAGCTACTCTGCAGTTACTAGGTTTAATCTACTGTGGAATAGAAAAGTTAATTTCCATTTAATCATTTTAAATTAAACAAAAAACAATGTTTTGCCATTTTTCCACCACACGCACACGTCTTTCACTTAAAACATCACAATTCAAATTAAAAAAGAACACTACCGAATATTCGAATTAAGAACACTTTCAAAAGTGGAAATGCTCAGACGCAACGAATCACACTAACTACCCAAAGTTTAAATAAACGCATCCTTCTTGCCGACGCAACGACGTAACCTTGTCATGTGGGCCACTTCAATTATTATTTACTTTGAAGATTGTGTCGTGATTACGATACTGAAAAGTAATTATTGTTTTACTGAATTATCTTGTCTGATGAATGAGTTATTTACTACGTCCATTCATTAATTATCGAATGAAAAGGAAAAAAAGAGTCAATGCGCGATCATTATCAGATGTAAGGCGGTCAAACAACAAGGACAGTACCCTGTTTCTATTAATCATGGAATGTCATTTAATAGAACACAAAAAATAAATAATCTTCTAAACATAATCCTCTGACGTTGGACTATTAATCACCGTACAAAAGAATGATAAAATTGAAAAAAAGAGACTTGCAAAGATATTAATTTTTTGTCCACTAATATTTAAATACTGATTAAAACACAACCTATTAAACTACTAAGCTAATTAAAATTATTTCAATAATATGACGTTTGAGCCCTGTTTGCAAATTTTAATTGCCATGCACCTAAATTGCTACAGAGTTATTTTTATGAGAACGCATTTTATACCGTCGTTTTTTATGCCGTCAGAAGATATGTTTGAGAGCCTGCCGAAATTTGTATCGGGAGCACAAAGGTGCATTGAAGAAGGCATACAAATTTGAAAAAATACTTAATTTTTTTATTATTGTGTTAATTGTTAAATGTTATGTATAAGTAGGTATATTTTAAAATATATGTATAGATAGTTTAATTAGTGCGTATAACATCGTATTGGAATACTAACTGTAAGATGTTGTACTAATTGTTGTGAATAAATAAATAAATAACTTACTCTTCACTCATTTCTACAAGAATTTCATTTCACTAGTTTTACTTTATATGTATTTTCAGAAATTAAAGCAATTAATCATGCAGAATAAGACTTGATTTTAAAGTATTTGGTAAAATAACACAAACAAACAACGGTGCCGTTAAGAAAATATATTTCAAAAAATTCAAAAGATCAAAAACAAAGCACAAAGGCTGCCACGATATTTGAAACAAAAACTCAAAACAAAAAACCTTTCTAATCGTGTAATTACTAAGAAAGTGACCACTCCAAAGGTCAGCTCACAAAGGGCTGAACCTTTTCACATAGCGTTTGCGTATACTTAGATTTTTTTAAGGGGCTTCCACCGTCTTAAATAAAATAAACCAAGTAACGCTGAGAATTCTTCCATCACTGGCCCAAATGAGGTCACAGTCAGCGGGTTTAGTATTGGAGATACTTAGGTAAGCTTGTTATTAAAATTTTAATTGCTTAGCTAAAAATTAAAAGAGCATAGTGTTATTGATACTCCTATCATTATGAAGTTAATTAGGTATGTGTTTTTCTTGTAGGAAGTACGTAATCTTTGCTACTGATCCGCACCCTATTTGCGTGATACAATATTAATCACAATCTTAACCGTTTTGAAGGATATTGCATCATGTGTTTGAAAAATTTGTCTGCTCAACAACGTAAATACCGCAATGAATGTTGTTGAATTGTCAACATGAAAGCCATTATGTTAGGGTGTTACGCAATTACCCTGCTGAATCCGAAAGTGTATCACTAGTGGGAAGCTACAGTATTGTTGAGTGTCATAGGCTAAATGTTATGTTAAAACTTGAAATTTCATGTAGGCTAGGAATCTAACCTATTATTACAAACAACAAAGATTTTATTTCTTTTATATTTGTTTATTACGCTTTCACGCTAAAATGGCTGTAGAGATTTGGATACAATTTGCACATGGGTAGACCATGATTTGGATTAGGATCCCGATATTCCTACGGGATTGACACCTATGCGAGTGAAACTACAGGGCGCAGCTATTAATAACAACATAAAGACGTAAAATTCTTTGGTAGCAAGAGGTAATTTCCAGTAGCTCAGATTTGAAAAGTAAACAAAGAAAATATTCAAAACGCCTAATAGAATAAAACAGACCTCAAACTATTCGAGGCGAGCTGCAAAAAATATCGAGCTACATTATCTTAATTGTTGAACTTTTCTGCATTATTCAACTAAGTTACTAATTGTATAAACTTTTGTGCATTGTGTATAGTAGATGAAATTCTACAGCCGAATGAAACGGCTTGTTTAGCATTTCTCGAGTATTTATGTCGAGCGCTGTGTTGCACAAAATTATGTGATTAGTCAAGTAAATTAATTTCTAGAAATTGTAGGCTGCCGCACAGAAAAAGTACAAGAGGAGAAATTAAACCCCTACGTTTAGGATAATTTGCTTTTATCTATTTGCAAGTCATACATTTACACTTACGGGTTTTTGAAATGTGTATTCTCTGATGATGGTATATATTGTATAATTCTAGGATCCGAGATTTTGTCACTACATCTCTTACATAACATGACATAGCTACTTAGTAAGCTTTACAATCAAGAAAAGAAACTTCCTTTTTCTCTCATGGAATGCCCTATCTTCCCAGCACAATTACAAAGACCTATTTTCTTCACCAATGTGACCTTTATATTTCTATCCACATTTCGCAAAGCACATAAATACTTACTTCATCTACATCAAGATCCAACTTCCTCATAAACTAAAAACGACAACGTCGACGCGTCGTTTTGGGACTTAACTCGCCCCTAACTCATCCCTTAGATATTACGTAAAAATAGACTCCCGAAAAGCGAGCCTTCAAGGTCTAGCAAAGTGCCTCGCCAAAAGGTCATAGGACCCCGAAAAGTTGGGTCATCATACGAAAATTGACTCCCAGCGACAATAGTGTTGACCCTTTTGAGAAACTTTTAGGAGCTTTTACTGTAAAAGAAGTAATTTAATGTTAAAATAGCAATTTTGCTTGACAAATCAATTGACATAGCGAAAAGGGTAAGTTTAATTTCGTCTATTGGTTACAAATTTAGAGCGATTTTAAAATATATAGATGAATAAATATAACATAACGCGTAACGTAACGGAAAAAATTTGATTTTACTCACAATACATTTTCATAGGTTGTATAAGAAAATAAGTAGTAAACTCCAACTAACTCCAAAAATTTTAAGTTTATTCATTTGTGACAGCTTCGTTGATCTTGACATCCCAAGCGCTATTGTTCAGCCTGAGTTCCTGGAAACCGAGAAACCGATTTGCAGGATGTACTATTCTAAAAACATGTATTTTCAATGTGTACGGTCACCAAAAGAGATAAGTAAACAGAGTCGTCGGATATAATTAAAGTTTAGTAAGAAATCGATAGATGTTTTTGAACGAAATTTAATTTGATCAATGAACTGTTTGTTTCATATTAATTTAATGACTTTTTTTTCATGAAAACATGAATCAGTTTCCTACTAAACTTCAAATATATCCGACGACCTTGGCTACTTACCTATTTTGGTGACTGTATGCACCATTATTTTTTATTCGCACACGTATTTCGTCCATTAGAGCACCTATTCTGAGTCCATTACCTCACTAATTGTTACCACAAACAACTA
Source organism: Aporophyla lueneburgensis (assembly GCA_932294355.1). Classification (NCBI taxonomy): domain Eukaryota; kingdom Metazoa; phylum Arthropoda; class Insecta; order Lepidoptera; family Noctuidae; genus Aporophyla; species Aporophyla lueneburgensis. Next base: position 7,725,281 of record OW028748.1, on the reverse strand, counting down.
ATTAATGTTTTCTGTTCGTGTTTCTAACTTAATTAATTCTAAGCTTATATTCCTTCAACAATTTTCCTTCATTTCGATGCTTATCACAGCGTGGAAGAGAAAAATGAAAATGAAAAATTTCTTATTACTTCAAATGAGGTTTTGCTAGACGATTAACAAAATGGTAGAAATGTACTTTTTAAAGTAATACCGCCTCTTTTGCTTCTGTAGAAAAGCAAATCTGTCTTATTAGAACGGCATTCATGAATAATTGTTATTTGCATCAGTATTTTTGACATTCAGGTAGCAAAACCACTCTTTGTTGCATGTATATGATCTTTGGTCCCTGGCTTAGACATAAAGTAATGGACAAAGTGACAAACTTATTGATTTTTTGCGAGAATGACAAATGGGCTGAATGCGAGACTTTTAACTATTGATTAGGTGACTTTATTATGTAAATTTTTATAAGGTGCGTTTTGTTTCTGAAGAATAAATATTTTATCTTTATTTCCTTTCTTTCTTTTCTCTTCAACAGCTCATATTTTGTGACCTGACATTCACTGTTTTAACAGGAAACCAAAGATTTACTTCTGCTTTGAGCTTTCTCAAGATGATAATTGGAGAATAATAATAATGTAAAAAAAATGTGGACTTTCTTTATAACCGAAACTAACTTCATACTGATAGATGGGAGTTGATACACAAACATATCCAAAGCTACAAATAAAGATACCTTATCGAAAGAATAGTAAGAGTTTCAAAGGGTCTAAAACAGCAGGAGTTATCCAAGGGTCGTGTTAATACTAGAAAAAATTCTGCCTTCACAAGATATTGTGATTCCTGCTGATCTTATACTTACTTGAAGCCCCAATAAAATATCTAGAACTTAAAATACGTTTGAAACTCCACTCAGTTGTTAAAAGGTACAATACACAACCTCCCTCTCATTTTAAACCTTTAATACATGTTCCATAACAAAATCTCAAACACGGTGGATAAAAGAAAACATATGACTGAGTACCAATATATATTTTTTTGTAAAAGAAATGAAACTCAATGAAAGCCGCGAGCTTCTATACAGCTGTCAAAGAAACGTAATGGTTACTTAAGCGATATTGTATACTTCCTAACTTTTCATAAAGAAAAACGGGAAAATAATATGTCTAAGGTACTGGATTGCTTTATGTTTGGAGGCTAACTGGCTAGAATAAAAACGGTCATGTAAATTAAGATGATATGGTAGATGTAGACAACACATTATCTAGCATACATGCTGCGTAAAATTCAAGGAATGTTAACATGAAAACCAGAAGAAAAACAGTATTCTGTAACATTTTCCCAACTATGTTGGGGTCGGCTTTCAGTAAAACCAGATAAAGCTGAATACCAGTATTTTACACGGAGCGACTCAACCCAATTACTGGGTAATACGATACCCCTTGGTAAGATTGTTTGTCAGAATTTCGGGTTTCCGAGGAGCCGTAACGACTGTCAAATATCCACATATGACAGCCGTACCAACGGCTTGACGTGCTTTCCGAGGCACGGAGGGATCTTGGTATGTAGTTATCCATAAACGGACTTACCGCGGCAAGCGTTGCTAAGACCTGATCTATCAAAGCATGCGGCTGTTTTTACTTAGCCACAAGCCGATCAAGGATTCTGTAAATTATATACACAAAGTGAAACTTGGATAAATCGTTCACGATTTCTGCAGGTCATTCAATGTTTTAAAGCGAAAATGGATTGAGTCTGACGTGATACGAATATGTGTTTGCTTCACAGAATAAGTAGCTAAGCTGAGTTCTCTGACCCTGAAAATAACAAAGGTAAAGCAAATTCTCCCTTCAAAAACCACTCTCCAGACTGTACGTGGTACAATATTAACAACGAAACTGACGTGAATAGGCGCCGCGGTAAGATTAATGATGCTAAATCACTTAAAAGCATACTTAGCGCGATACGAGAAAATAATGTTGAGGAGATTTTAAAACATAACATACAGAAAAATAAATCTATTCTTATTTTTATTCAGCTGTAGGTATTATCCGGTTGGTGCCAACATCATCATTTAGAAAAGGCTAGCCAAATTGAGCTAGACAGTTTTTTTTTACATGAAATGGTGTCAGACAGCCTAATAAGTCTATGAAGCAGCTTCTTATTTCTATAAGAAACTCATTAGGTACTGCTTTGGAATAACTGTCAGAGGCACACTTAAATCTTTAAAAAAACAGTTTTTAAAGCGATTTTATATCCAATTTTCACGATACCCGGGAGAAATGAGGAGCGCTTTAATTCCTATCCGGGGAGGATATTTTATTTTGTAGGTAGGTGCTAAAGTAAACATAAAGTTTTACAACATAAGTTTAGTAGTGCAAAATTCAATCTCCGATAGTGATTTTGTTGTATTTTAAAATCCAGTCTCGTAGTACATGATCCGAAAGGTTTATTTTGCGCATCATTTTAGTTAATATATTTTTACTAATACAAATCGCCATTCAATCTCCGTTTTCAATAAAAAGTTACTGAAAAAATGAAAGCTTTATGTTCACTTCGTTCATTTTTATTTCAAATAAATTACATGTGTATTTCACTTAAATGTTTCATTTGGCAAATAGGTTTCGATGCTTCATAAAAAATTCAGAATCGAGACAAATATTTGTATAAAAAAATCACTACTTTACATCTTTCTAATTTATATTTAAACTATGCACTGAATAATTTAAAATGCCCTAAAGAAAGAAAGAAAATAGTATATTTGTCACAGAAACATCTACATAAAAATATAATTAAATGGAATAGTAAGGAGAAATGAAAACAATATAAGTTATGGCAACTATGTGATGAAAAATATGTCTACAACAAAAAAAATGTACATGTATTTAAAAAATATGTATATACGAATATTTATTTTGTTATTTCTTTATAATTATTCAAACTATTATTTTAATATAGTGCTCTTCTTGCTAAGGCAAACGAAATTCGGGATTACAAAGCCAAGCAGAAAAGATTCTTACAATTATCTCAACTATATCTCTATTTCTTAATTTTATTCCATGCTTTATCGACATTTCCAGATATTTTTTCTTACTTATCTATTTTCCCTTACAGTTAATGTAAGTAATTTCCACAGATTTATTTGGTAGCCGACACCTTAAAATATACAACCATCGCATTTTCCATTTTTATTAAGTGCACTTTTTTCCTTACCAAAAAAAATATTATTTAGCGCCGCCGCACAGTGTTTTATGAAGACGATTTTTCGGACATTGCTTTTTTATATAAAAAACTGGTAGTTTAAGTCATTTCAATGCAATATTTCGTATCCCCGTTTCACTAGTATGTTTAGTTTTTGAGATATAATTTTTTGAAAATCGTCTTTTTTTCAACCAACCATTTAGAAAAAAAATCATATCTCTGAAACTAAATATGATACGCAATCGTGACCTTAGAATCATCGACGGCGTTTTTTATGTTGCATATTTCAGAGTACAAATAAATCTCGGAGCTTCGCTAGATTCAGACTTATACGAGGTTTTTCGTTTTTCGTTTTTATTTTTTTTCTCAGTAATTCCGTCGTATTTGGAAAAGTTATTTATACTGAAATTATGCCCTTTATCTTCCCTACATACCATAAAAATAACACATTCTAATTGCGTGGAATCTAGAAACCACAACATTTTTAAGTTTGATCCGTATTCTACGTCGTTAGGGTTGTCATGCGATCATATTATATTAGTTCATATCCGGATCTGAAGTTATCTCTATATTTAAACCAAAGTTACCCACACAATCAGAAGAATCGCCAAACTTAACAGGCAGTGGGCAGGGCACATTTACAGTTTAATGTCATTTTTGATTTTCAGAACTACCTCCGATAGAACAATTTAGGGGTTTTTAAAGATTGTATGGAGGAATCTTATTTCTTAGGTTAAAAAACTTAAAACTTACTGTTAGCACAAATTCTTATCAAAATAAAGATTGTTATTGGTGCCGATTCTGTTGTACACCGAACTAAACTAACTAAACTATCTCTAAAATTCCTTACTTTTGGCTATGAGAATTGTAACGCTATTCTGGAAGAAAAAATCTCTAAATTTAAAAATTATTTTGACACGACTAAAATCGAAGTTGCATTTTACCACCCTACTGCGATCGCCAACCCGCCTACCAAGCGTGGCGATTATGGCAAAGCCCCCCAAATTGGGGGAGGCCTAAGTCCAGCAGTGGACGTCTTACGGCTGAAATGATGATGATGATGATGAAAATCGAAGTTGACAATCGTGACTTAACGTGGTATTTTTTTTTCTTTTGGCTTCACAACGTGTTAGTTGTGTGCGCTACGCAATGAATTTTTTGAGAGACGAAGGCGCGCGCAAGAGGGCAGCCTGGACGTGTTCTATATGGCATTTTTCACTTTTTGTTTGAAAAATATAAAAATATATTTCCCCCACACAGTGGAACGAATGTATGGGAGCGGTTGGACGTAGACATGTCCGAAAAAAAAGAGTAAAATTATGCCAAACTAATGATGCCATCTTATTCGATTACTTAATGCCTTCATAACTTGTGGTGATGAATTTCTTCATAACTCCCATATTTCGGGAGTAATTTGAGAAAATGTGAAATTTTACTATGAAAATGAGTGTATCGAGCTCTCTCCCTCCTGATTCCGGGCTTGTTTCAAGTAGCGGTCTCTAATATCATAATGCTAATACTAAGAGCTATATTTAATACTAAGACACATAGTGCGCCAAATGTGCACTTTCTGGGATAAAGAGTGATGTTTATTTTATAACACAATTTTTTTATTTTTTGTTTATTTTGTTGATTAAAACCGTTTTTCTAAAGGTTTACCTTATTACAATAACATTTCTGAGCAGCCAATTAGAGAAGATATAAGCTAATTAGGATATATAATTAGGGACTTAAGGTTTACATATAAAACTGATGCACTAATGATTACTGATAAGAACATTGCTATTATTTAATTACTAAATGGCTCTTAATACACTAATTTAGCATGCATCATTTACTAATTATCACAATAACTAATTACCTTGCAATATTTAACAAAGGATACCTGGGATACCTGGATTTTATATAAATAGGTCACTATTAGTAACTTTAAAATCAGTGTTGATTTACACCTCGTTGTATCCAAGCTAATCTCGCAATGTATTTTCCAAATTTTAATACAAATCTTGATATTCACGTTGCTTTATGCGCACGCGCACATAAAGATTTACGCGACTTTAACTATTTGTTCAGTGTTTTAAAAGATAACAGTTGTGTTCAGTTATGTGAAAGTGCTGAAACAAGTTTAAAAGACTGGTGTCGTCGATTTTGCTACCGCATTTATGCAAAATGGACACAGTCTGGAAGAAGCACAGATAAGTTTCGGAAGAAACATGAGATTTGGCTACAGGCTGCAATTCAATGGCCGGAATTACAGAATGAAAATATGGAACCTTCTACAGAAAATATAAGTGACGTCATCGAGCCCATAATTTCTCCTGCTAAATCTGATGCTTCAACTTGTACACATCCTAGTCCTCGTAAATCTTTTGAGGACCTTAGTAACCGGCAAAAAAGAAGACGCACTGAAGATAGTCTTTCATGCAGCAGTAGCAGCGCTGAAATTATGTTTTCGGCCGAAAGGGCGCTTCAAAAGGCAGGACAAAGCGATACAGCTTATGTTATGAAATACTTGACGGAGAATCCAGAAGAGGCCTCAAAAATCAAAGCCTTCATTGAAGGTAAATCAATTCAGGTACGGGAAATATCCCCTTTGAAGGCATTGGCTCTTTATGTATCGATGAACTTATCGAAATGGCGCTATAACACTCTTCGGGATTTCAACACTCAAGAAGGAGCTCTTCAATACCCGAGTTACTACATGTTGGTTAAAGAAAAAATTAAGTGCTATCCGGCCAAAGAAGATCTCACAGTTACAGAGAGCTCTGCAAAAATCAAATTACAAGCCTTGATGGATTTAACCTCAAGAAGACTTATTAGGTCGTTAGAAACCCCTGTTGATCCCAATCAACAGCTCGTATTGACCAGCAAATGGGGTTTTGACGGATCATCTAGCCAAAGCATTTATCATCAAAGGACGAGTGAAGATGAGCAAATCGATCTTGCTAGTAATTTTATGATTAGTCTTGTACCACTGCGGCTCGTCTCAAAAGGTGTAACAATTTGGGAAAACGAGCGACCATCTTCCACTTCATTTTGCCGGCCAATATTGTTTAAGTTTATAAAGGAAACCAAAGAAAATGTGCAGAGAGAGATGGCTGAAATCGAAGCAGAGATTGAAGCCTTAACTCCATCCACCATCACTGATGGAATTAGTGTCAAACACCAACTGCTGTTGACAATGATTGATGGTAAATTCATTCCATTATATCCAATACAGCAGCTTCAGTGTGTGACATATGCAAGGCTTGTCCTAAAGAAATGAATAATTTAGAGTTAATCAAAGATAAACACGCAAACGAGGACATGTATAAATATAGCTTAAGCACCCTTCACGCTTGGATTCGCTCAATGGAATGCTTATTACACATTTCCTACAAATTAGACATAAAATCATGGCAAGTAAGGGGTGATATAGCAAAAAGGCAAGTTGATGACAGGAAGAAAAGAGTTCAAGAGGCTGTAAGAAGAGAAACGGGCTTACTTCTCGATGTTGTGAAACAAGGCAGTGGATCCACCAACAATGGCAACTCGGCAAGGAGATTTTTTGAAAACTACACTAAATCTGCTGAACTGACCGGAATAGATGCTATGCTTTTAAGAAAAATCTGTGTGATCTTGCAGTGTATTTCATCAGGAGAGAAGATCAACGTAACTAAATTCCGAGAGTTCTGCTTTGATACTGCTAAGCTTTACGTGGAGTTATACCCATGGTATTATATGCCTTCTTCACTTCATAAAATTTTAATGCATGGGCCAGACATAGTTCAGAACATGTCAATTGTGCCCATTGGTTTTCTATCCGAAGAGGCATCTGAGGCTAGAAATAAAGATTTTAGAAAATATAGAGAGGGGCATTCTCGAAAGCATAGCAGTATCTCATGCAATGAAGATATTATGCACAATCTTTTACTGTCTTCTGATCCACTTGTTACAAGTATCCGTCCAAAAGGAAATAAGTTTGTAAAAAAATCTTCTTTTAAGGAATTTTATGAGCTTACGGATTCTGAGAAAAGTGATATCGAATTTGTTAACATAAATGATTTAGCGGACATCGATTCTGAATTTGAATTAATTGATGATGATGATGATGACGAAGATAATTAAATGATGTTATTGTTTTAAAATGTGTAACTTAGTAAATTAGAGCTTACATCTTAATTATTTATTGTACTTTTAATGAAACTAGGTAATTTATTATCAACTTACTTAAAAGTCATACTCTCATCAGTTCTTGTGAATATTTTTGTTAATATATATTTCTGTATATATATAATATATTTATAGACCTCTTAATAAGTCTGTCTGCGGTTTAAAGTAAATACAAATGGGGAAAAAACGTTTTTTTTTTTAAATTTTCATTTCCTTTTATCCCAGAAAGTGCACATTTGGCGCACTATGTGTCTTAGTATTAAATATAGCTCTTAGTAATAGCATTACGATATTAGAGACCGCTACTTGAAACAAGCCCGGAATCAGGAGGGAGAGAGCTCGATACACTCATTTTCATAGTAAAATTTCACATTTTCTCAAATTACTCCCGAAATATGGGAGTTATGAAGAAATTCATCACCACAATTTATGAAGGCATTAAGTAATCGAATAAGATGGCATCATTAGTTTGTCATAATTTTACTCTTATTTTTCGGACATGTCTACGTCCAACCGCTCCCATACATTCGTTCCACTGTGCCCCATGTTGAGATTTATATGTGCAGGGGTATCACATAGGGGGTCGAAAATGTCATTATTTTTGCGATAGGACACGCCATTTTCGAGACATAAGCAAAAGAAAAGGAAAACAAAAAATACAGTACTGTCTTTGCACGTGACGGCGAGGCGTTAGTGTAAATTTTAGTTCATGATCACTAGTTTTATTGCACACCTTTTTAATCGCGATTAAAAAGTCAGATTTAGTTAAAATAAATTATTATAGTAAAAATTTTTGGTGAAAACCAGCAAACTCAGAATAGCAAAATTGACATTTTCACTAAACTAATAATTCAGTGCAATCTTAGTGCTGTCAAACTAAAATATAGTTAAGTTGTGTCAGTTTAGTTTATTTCAGAATAGGAAATCGTCGGTTGACAGGGATAAACCAAATTTAAGTGATTTTTAGTTTAGTTTAGAGAATTTTGTGACAACAGAATCGGCCCGTTATTCGTTTTTCAAAACTACCGTCAAAATACAGTTTTAAAGGGTGTTAAAGTTTTTATAAAAACAAGCGCGAACGAAGTTGCTGGCAAAGTGCTAGTTTCAGTTTAAATAACTTATCCCAATAATACGGAATTATCGAGAACAAAATTAATAAAAACTAAAAACCTTTTATAAGTCTGGACATAACAAAGTTCCTAGGTTTAATAGTCGAAATTTTAATAACCAGTACGTCCCATTAAATAAAAATTGAGTCATCAAAATTCAGATTCGAAAGTGACAACCCTAGCAAAAACAGTTAATTTGGAATACCTTCTAGATTCCACGAAATTAGGATTTGTTATTTTTGTGGTATGTAGGGAAGATAAAGGGCATAATTTTAGTATAAATAACTTTTCCAAATACGATGGAATTACCGAGAAAAAAAATAAAAACGAAAAACGAAAAACCTCGTATAAGTCTGAATCTAATGAAGTTCTGAGATTTATTTGTACTATAAAATATGCAGGATAAAAAACGCCGTCGATGTTTCTAAGGTCACAATTGCGTATCATATTTAGTTTCAGAGATATGATTTTTTTTCTAAATACCCGGTTGAAAAAAAGACGATTTTCAAAAAATTCTATCTCAAAAACTAAACATACTAGTGAAATGGGGATACGAAATATTGCATTTAAATAACTTAAACTATCAGTTTTTTATATAAAAAAGCAATGTCCGAAAAATGGTCTTCATAAAACACTGTGCGCCGCTACAAGCACACTTCGTTCACCCGCCGACTTAACTTATCAAGCGAGTGTAAATAAGAGTACCACAATCAAACAATTTTGTGTAATCAGAGCTACTACTGTACCTGATTATATCGGTACATACAGGTACGTGTGTACAGGTAGATGCAGGGACACGTTCTTCACTGATAGTAACAACTATGGCAGGAAAGTTTTGTTTTGCATGTAAAATACTACGTGTTTGTAAGAAAAACCTAGGTCGTAATCATCCTTAAATTTTAAAATCAAATTATTTGCAAGTATTCATATTTGTTCCGGATCGTGCCGGACGTAAAGAACAGCACGATCCCATTTCTTCGCGTGGGCGTCGTAAAAGGCGACATAATGTCAAACAAGGTATGATTATAATCATGAACAAAATATGATTATAATCATTAAAATCATCAATACAACCCTTTCATCAACATCATCATCAGTAACCTTTAATGTTCCCACTGCTGGGACACAAGCCTCCTCTCGGTGAGAGGGAGTAAGCCATAATCCACCATGCGGGCTCAGTGTGCGTTGACAATTGGCATATATCACATACAAATTTTTAGTTCTAGGACAATAACACTTTAAGTTCATTTAATCCCATTAAATAACTTTTTCACCCATATTTGTTAAAGTCACGAATCATATGAATGAGCATTAGGTACCTACAACCTGAAATTGACCTACAAATAGCCAAAAAAAGTTTAAAAAATGAATATCGCGAGCTACCTGGCGCGCCCCCCATAAAAATACCTGGTGAAAAGTGATATACTCTTCTAAAGGTACACCTCTGCATAACAGTTCAGGGAATATAGTATAGATTTAAAGTCATTTTTCAATTTGAGCGCTTTTAACCCACATTTGCAAAGACGTTAAAATATCGCGGCAGTATTTTATTGCGCACTGGAAATTCAACGCTCAGCAAGGCACCGAGAGCTGAAAATCCAACATTGTTTTTTTCGACATGCTAGACTACTCTGTGTTAGATTACCAAGGCTAGGCTCAACAACGAAAGTTGAAAATAGAGTGCACAATAAAATCTTGCCACGATATTATTACGTTCGTGCGAACATAAGCTTTATAGAACGCTCATTAGACAAACGCTCACGTGTATCAAGCCTTATCAACAGAGGTTGGAATTAGGTAGAGTTATTTATGTACTTACACTGATTTCATACAATGAAAGAATTAAGTGGATATGCCCCAAATCCCGGGATTAATTTTGAAGAGCAGAAAAATCCCGTGATCTATTTATAAAAAAGGCGAAGTATAAGTATGACAATTTGCTTAAGACTATTAATAATTTGTATTCTGAATTTAATATTAATAAAAATTGTGTTAATTATCTTTGTTTTATTTTGTCTTATCTATCTCTGAGGTTTTTATTATTATTTATTTGTAATATTGTTGGTCACACGGGATTGTCTATTAGAAATCCCGACAAGATCCATATTAATATCAACATTTCGATGCAAGTACATAAATAACTCTACCTAATTCCGACCTCTGCTTATCAATCAACATATTGTGTTAAGGAATAGGACGTTTCATTATCATGTGCCTGACCCTGTCGCACGACCTCCACCATCCTTAGTGCGTGTGCGCACTGCATTTGATCAGAATACGAGAAAATATGATACGATCGAGTCTGGATTTGTACAGGATTGATGGCAGTAGGCTCGCTTCCTATTACAGGGGACTAGTGGAACGGGTGAAATGTGGGCGTAGTACCTATATGTCTGCCAGGATCGCGAGATTTGTTCGAAAGAGTTACCGTGGCTCTGGCATATAGGCAACTGAAGGAACACGGGTGGGTTTTAGTCTGTAAAAGTCTGACACGCCCTCCCACTCCGCCCAGAGCGAGAGAAGTCATTGGATGATTTCCCACCCTGAAAAAAACTTATAGCTACAACTCTGCCTAACCCTTTGGTAGACAACCAGTGTTATGCTATGATACGATAAAACCCCAATGAAATGTTTGGAGTTTCCACGCAATAATTTCGAAATAGTCAGTTGCAAAGCTTGCACTTATGATCCCCAATTTAACGATATAAGAAATGTGTGGTAGAATTTCCACGCAATAATTCCGAAAAAGTCGGTTCCAATGCTTACAATTATGATCTCCAATTTAACGAAGATTTCAAGTCACTTACAATTATCAGGCCACGTTTTGAAAGGTCCACTACATACCAAGACTCCTCCGTGCCTTGGAAAGCACGTTAAACCGTTGCTCCCGGCTTTCATTTGTAGATCTGTGGTAGTTGTTACGGCTGCCCGAAAGTCTGACAGCCAGTCTTACCTAGGAGTATCGTATTACCTAGTAACTGAGCTTTGGAGGTCATATCAGCCGCTCCATGTAAATACTGGTATATCACTGCAACCGGTCAGATTGCAAGCCGACCCTTACATAGTTGAGAATAGGCTTGGTAGATTGGATTTGGGTTTGGAAGATGCCTGCAGATTTAGAAGAAATTCCACGTTTGATATGAATCATTCAGTTTAAGCCCCAATTTCCGCGATTGGGTAACCCTACCGTATTTTAAAAGATCCAATCATATTATATGAACCTAAGACAGCTCTCAAATAAAATCTATACAAGTACTAAAGCCGACGTCATGTAGCTTTTAAAATATTGTTGTCTAACAAAACATTGACGTATGTAAGTGTTTTAAAAGATTTACCCACATAAACATTTCAATTCACTTCATTTGGAGAGGTTGTTTTTTTTTTCGCGCTAATCTCTGGAATTACCAGTTACATTTATAAAATTATTTTTGTATTTGATCGCCCAATTTTTGATGAAGATTATTGGCTTAATGTAACGCAATGAGTCGTCCCTTAGGAGCCGAGCAATAAAAGAAAAAGTCAGAATGTACATGAAAACGAAGCTACGGGCTATAGGGGCGCAACTATTACTATCATTATTTCAGCCATAATACGTCTACTGCTGGACACAGACCTTTTGGGGTCTTTGCCATAATTGCCACGCTTGGCAGGCACGTTGACGATCGCAGTATGGTGGTAAAAAGCATAGAGAACGCTGCTGCTCATTCTCTAGTAAGTTCCTTAGTCGCCTTCTACGACACCGACGGGAAGAAATGAGGTGATACTATGCTTTACAGCTGACACCACACGGGTTGTGCAGCTATCCTACTAATATTATCCATACTTACTAATATTATAAACTAGCTTCTACCCGCGACTTCGTCCGCCTCAAATATTTGCTCCCCTGACCCTTCCCGTCGCATCGCAGCCTGCCAGTTTTCGTCCACATTTTTGTTGCTGATCCGCTCCTTTTGATCGTAGCGTGATGTTATATAGCCTTCCTCAATAAATGGGCTACCCGAATCAAAAATATTTTTTCAATTCGAACCAGTAGTTCCTGAGATTAGCGCGTTCCTCCCCCCATTTTAGGAAAATGGGGGGTTATAAAGTGACAAAAAGTAGCTTATGTCACTCTCCATCCATTCAACTATCTCCACTTAAAAAATCACGTCAATTCGTTGCTCCGTTTTGCCGTGAAAGACGGACAAACAAGACACACACACTTTCCCATTTATAATATTAGTATGGATGGGAAAGTGTGTGTGTCTTTAGTCCCTAAAATGGGGGGTGGAACGCGCTAATCTCAGGAACTACTGGTTCGAATTGACAAATTATTTTTGAGTCGGGTAGCCTATTTATTGAGGAAGGCTACAGGCTATATAATATCTCGCAACGATCAAAAGGAGCGGAGCAGCAACAAAAAAACATGGAGGAAAACTGGCAGGCTGCGTTGCGACGGGAAGGGTCAGGGGAGCAAATATTTGACGCGGACAAAGTCGCGGGCAGAAGCTAGTAACTTATAAGTTTGAAAGTTTGTATGTTTGATATTGTTAAACTGTTTTTTTTTATTGACAAAAAACGATGCATTTGGCTACGTTGTATTATGTCTTTATTGTATCTCTTTTCTCGTAATGTGCGTTTTATTTGTGCAGAGTAAACAACTTTTCCTTTTTCTTTCTCTTTAGGTGCTTTTTACTCAATTACGCAAAAAAGGAACAGATTTCTATGAAGTTTGGCATACAGGTAGGTATTTTATAACCTGGATTAACAATGGGATACTTTTTATCCCAGCAGTACGTTCCTGTGTGATCATTTTTGGCCTCCACGCGGACGGTACCGCTAGCAAAAGCTATTAGGATATATTCCATGTTTAAACAAAAAAAAATACTCGTACGAAGTCGCGAACAGAAGGTAGTACAAAATAAAGCCAGCCAGAGATCGGATCTTGATAAAGTATTCGGATCAGTTTACCAAATAAACGGATAAAAAACTCATTTTTTGCGATTCCGTTCCATAAGCCCATTGAGATTTACAACCAGCCGTTGTCATTCGTACAAAACGATTTGGTATACAGCCTGAATAACTTAAAATATTCCGCACCCTATATTCTTTCTAGATTTTTCATGTTTACTTAGTTGTTGTTGGGAGGATTCTATCTATACTTAATATTATAAAGCTAAAGAGTTTGTTTGTTTGGTTGAACGCGGTAATCTCAGGAACTACTGGTCCGAATTGAAAAAATATTTTTTGTTGGGTAGCCTATTTATTGAGGAGGGCTATACGATCGAGGAAAAGGAGTGGAGCAGCAATGAACAATGGACGAAAACTGGCAGGCAATTCGATGCGACGGGAAGGGTGAAGGGAACACACGGTGGAGCATACGGTGGAGGTGTGCCCTGCCTGGGCGGAGCACCGCCGTGTCCTCGTGGAGGCGATCGGCGGCGGCGACCTCTCGCGTCCGGCCCTGGTGCGAGCCATGGTACGGAGCGAGAGGGAGTGGGAAGCCGTCACCTCCTTCTGCGAAGCAGTAATGCTCGCGAAGGAGGAGGCGGGGCGCGTGAGGGAGTGGCAGTCTCTGCGCCCTCACGTCCCTAGCCGCCGCAGGAGGAGACGCCCCGGGCGTCGGGAGTCGATTGCGGACTCCCGGCCACCGTAGGCGCGAGCTTGCGGGTGGCGAGCAATGGGTAGCTCGCCGCCCGGTAAGGACCAAGCTCGGGTCGACGGCGCGCAGTGTTCCACGCGCGCCTCAAAGAGATGTCAGCAGCAGCGTAGGGGTCTAATAGGACCGATGCCTGCCGGGGTCGCGTGATTGTTCGAAAGAGATACCGTGACCCTGGCACATGGGCAACTGATGGAACACGGGTGGGTTTTAGTCAGTAAAAGTCTGACACGCCCTCCCGCTCCGCCCAGAGCGGGAGAAGTCATTTGATGATTTCCCATCCTGAAAAAAAAAAAAAAAAAAAGGGTGAAGGGAACAAAAATTTTACGCGGATGAAGTCGCAGGCAGAAGCTAGTCATATATAAGTCCATAATCATAATCTTTTCTTAACTATATGTAAGTTTAATACTAGAATATCGAGGCCAAGTAATAGCAGCCACACGGGTCATTCGATCGGGTTAACCTACGCTTGAGACCATCATAATTATTATATTTTAGGCAAAAGACGTCAAATACGGGACAAAAGTGTCATGGCGTCATCATTGTGACAAGTCCTGAGCTTTGCGTATATACAGGATTGTGGCAAGGCCACGCGCAAACTGTAACCATGAATTCAGCATTTGATTCTAGTAGCGTAACCATTTTTGTCTGTTATCACGAAAAAATCTGTCGTTTCATAGAAAAGTGCAATTTTCTTTAATAACCGACGAAACATTTCTGTTCATGGTACCACTCTGTGTATCGATGTGCAAATGCGTCGATGCCACCCAGTATGTAACCTTACCATTCTTTAAAAGACTGTTTTTTTTTTGCTAAAATAAAATATTTACCATTGATAAAAAGGTCTGTAGATAACTGCATTCTGCAAACGAAAAGAATCAACGATTGTTCGATTCGCATAAAATGATTCAAGGTCTATTATGCATTAGCCCTCCTTGCTCACTAAACCTCCAAGGGCGAATGGGACCAAACTTTCTTTTTTCCGAATGACTTAAGAATGGCGTAAGGAGGTTGTAAAATAAGGCATCCAGCCAAGGATTAAAAACGATTACCTATATATTATTGTTTAGATTACTCGTTTGTAACACTTTTACGCTAAAACGGCTTTACGAATTTTATTGAAAATATGCATACAGACCATGACTTAGATTAGCGCTCGAAGAGCGCTAATGATACTTTTTATCCCTATATTCCAATGGGATCAAAACATATGCGGTTGAAACCATGGGGCCTAGCTACTACAACATAAAACTGAAGTCTCTTATGTGTTTATTTACAAAAGATTTACAATTTTGACATTTGCCATAAACTCTGCCTTTAGCAAACAAAATTCAAAAATGGAAACCCTTTTTTTTAAATCACTCTGTTCCACGAGCGAGATAACTGGCATCACACGGGCTCGCGCGAATCTGAACGCGAGTGATTATGATTGTTGAGGAACACAGATTATACAATAACCGTTCAAAGTTTATACAAAGGAGTCTTGTGACTACCTCACTACCTGTGCGTCTGACGTTCTCATCATGTAAGCTGACGCTGTTGCTAAGTGGAGTGATGGGGCCATGGGAACAGAGATAACTGTGCTATTTTTAGGATACTCAGATCACTTTGCTATCATGATTAAACTTCTGCCCTTCTGGCCAGTTTTCCCAACTGCTACTGGTGCTATTGGCTTCGGCTTCCAGTGTAACCTAATGCAGCTGAATACCAGTATTTTACAAGAAAGCGACAGCCTACTTGATCTCCATAACTTATTTACAGGTAACACCATATTTCTTGGTATTGCCGCCGGATACCTAATTGCGTATCCTGCCAGGGTCGCGGATTTGTTCGAAAGAGTTAGCTCCAGCTCAGGCAGTTGATGGAACACGGGTGGGTTTAACTCAGTAAAAGACTGACACGCCCTCCCTCCCTCCCAGAAGTCATTTGATTATTTCCAACCCCAAAAAAAAGGGTAATTGCGTATCACACTAACAAAAAGAATAGCTTACATTTTGACAGTTCAACAACATTCATTGCGTTATTTACGTTGTTGAGTGGACAAATTTGTCGAATATATGAAGCAATGGATCAGCATTAACCTTCAAAACGATTCAGATTCCACAGACTACAAACAAACTCTAAAATAAAGACGTATGTTATTAAAATCTTAATAAGATCTTTGTTTGGCACAGTTTCAGATGCAGACATAATTATTATAGGCCATAAGACTATTTAAAAATTACCCAATACACTACTGCAGAGAAAATCGCATATACAAGCATTTGTTGTATTTAATGCTCACGGTTTGGCAGCTTCTGCAGCACATAAAGATCTCAACAAAGGTAAATTAAATACGAAGCAAATAGTAATTCTCAGTGAATCGAAAATTAACATGTTTTGTATTTATTCCAGAATTTAAGATTGAAGTGATGGTTCAATGAATTTTATTGAGCTGTAAATGTTGACGCTTTCCGCTGCAAAGGGCGTAAAGACCATTCCGGGCAAATGAAAGAGAAACAAAAGGCATGTTTCTGCTTAACCATTCGGCGTATCCAGGTGTGATGTTGTTTATGATGGTTTTTGTGGGTGGAAATCATCGAATGTCGTCTCCCGCTCTGGGCGGAGCGGGACGGCGAGTCAGACTTTTACTGACTAAAACCCACCCGTGTTCCTTCAGTTGCTTTTATGCCGGAGCATTCGAACAAATTGCACGACCCTGGCAGTTATCGGTCCTAGCCCTTCAGTTCTGCTGACATCTCTTTGAGGTGTCCTTACCGGGCGACGAGCTACTTATGATGGGTTATGTAATTTATGAACTTTAATCGCTGCAAAGCAGTGCAGATACACATGGAATTTCTAATGGCAATTTAAAATATGTTTCTGCTATTCTTATGGCCCCACGCCACCGTCGATGCGTGTGACATTCTCGTGCGGATTACTTACTTGGCTACAACTTGAGCGGAGTGAGCGCAGTGAGCGCACTGAGCACACGAGCGTACACTTTGACTTCCTTATCGCATGTTATATATCACATAACCTTACGCCTATAAGAGTTAGGCAGAGGTATTTAAGTACCATGTTATAAGGGGATGGGTTAAATTTTAGGGAGACGTTTGACCAAAGACAAGTCAGGTAGAAAAAAGAATATTCATAATTATACAACATTATTATTATTGATCATCATAACCCTATCATATTTACATTATTTACTCTGTTTTTCATTCTGTTTTTGTTTTTTATTTTATTTTCGTAAATTGTTATTTCTTTTCTCTTATTTAAGTGTACATCTAGACTTTAGTTAGCAATTAAGCGGTACTCTGGCGTCCTTCTAGTCAATGCTGTGTTTACCTGTAATTGGCATTTAGAATATTGCCTTATGATTCAATGTCTGTATGTATATGTATGTGCTGTGGGTGAACCATTAAGTAAACAAATAAATAATTATGATTTCAGCCGAAAGACGTCCACTGCTGGACATAGGCCTCCCCCAATTTGGGAGTGTTTGCCATAATCGCCACCGTTGGCAGGCGGGTTGGCGATCGCAGTATGGTGGTAAAATGCATAGGGACCCCGTTTCTGCCCATTCTCTAATAAGTGCCTTAGTCGCCTCTTACGACATCCTCGGGAAAAAATGGGGTGGTGCTATTCTTTACGTCCGGCACCACTCGGAACAATTTTATTGTTATTGCAAGCAGAAAAAATTTAATTAAGAAGATTTATTTAAATAATACTGCACATTTTACGTAACGAACAAAAAATGTACCGATTTAAGCAAAAATGTTCCAAACCACACAATCCTGTGTCTTTGATATGTTAAAGTATACCTTATTTGGAGTACATAGATCACAAAAACTCGAAATTGTCGAGGTTGTAGGTTGGAACAGTTTTGCTTAAATCGTTCCAAATATACTTGCTTCTTCCTACTCCTAAGTTTTCTAATTACAATAATTCCACATTTCTCGTGACTTATCTCAGAAAGTGCACAACTCTTGGTCTATTAATATGCGTTTTATCTCTCACATGCCACATGTGTGTGTACTAGTAATCGTTCGGCTATGTTCGCACGAACGTATAAACGCCAGCACATCAAGATACCTGAAACTGTCAAATTCTCCCAACCAACCTTGAACCTAATGCTTTAGCGATAAAGTTGAAAATCTATTAAAGGAATTTGACAGATTGTAGTAGTTCCATGTGCTTGCGTCTTTACAAATATCGCGGCGGGATGTTTCGCGCCCTACCTTCGCACGCAGTACCTTCCCCCACTATGTTACCTGTGCCTACGCCGCCATCACTCTTGTCATTGTTTTCAGAGGCAAAGAGACATGACTTCACGACATAATTCGGGGAAGATTGATCTTGGAATCATACGGTTTGGGTGTGTTATAATATAAATCTTTCGGATGTGACTTCTCGTATTATGGTCAAACATCAGTTAAAGTGAGTTTTTTTTTTTTTGGTATGTATCTAGCAGATCAGCCTATGAGGTTGTCGGTTGCTTAACCAGGCTTGCCTGTGGCTACCTTAATAAATTAAGGCCTCCAGCCAGGGCTTAAAAATGCACGACTAGGTAATCGCTAAGGGCATTCCTTGTGGGATACGGACCTCGCCTAAGGGCATCGCTGGTAGATGGCAACAAGGGACGGACTGGATCGAAATGAACTTAAGGTAAGTTCGTTCAACTATTAATTATACTAGGATGGCTGCTGAGCGACTTAACTGCCCTGTGTGTCTCGTAGTCGCTTCCCAGGAGCGTTTATTAGATCTTTCCAATAGGAATTTCTTAGTAACACACACAGCACGTACTTTGCAAGTTGGATGGCGGTGTGGTACCCCCGTGTATCGGAAAGCACGATAAGCCGTTGGTCCTGCACCTGGTTTCTCTCCGGTCGAGTCGGACTTGCCACTACCGTTCCATCGAACTATGAGAGTGAGTGCCCGTGTCTGCGCACACACTTGTCACTATAATATCTCCTGCGCCGATGGCTAGTCTCCGTTGAGATTGACCGCCATGGCCGGTCTGGCGATCTATATTATATACTAGGACGTCACATCTTCCAGATTTATTTGATTCACTTGCTTGATGTTTAGAACCTGTAGTGAAATAGGTGAAGCATCAAGTAGGAGCGCTGAAGAATTGAAATAGAAACTCTCAATTATGTTT
The DNA here is from genome assembly GCA_932294355.1 of Aporophyla lueneburgensis. Taxonomy (NCBI): domain Eukaryota; kingdom Metazoa; phylum Arthropoda; class Insecta; order Lepidoptera; family Noctuidae; genus Aporophyla; species Aporophyla lueneburgensis. The sequence goes on along the minus strand of OW028748.1, from coordinate 7,706,056 downwards.
TCAAATCAACAATATTATTCCTTGACGATGGATTTTAACGCACTGAATATCGAACTGTCTTTTTTCGACGTGCTGGCATGCCATTGTTGGATTCTCAATACTCGGTTCAACACCTAGAGTAGAAAATCGAGTGCACGATAAATCCCGCCGCGGTACTTTTCCTTCCGTGCGAACGTGGTGTAATGCCGGTCCTCCACAAACACTGTCCGAGATGACTGATGTATGTGTTCTGCTATCTTAAGGAAACATCTTTATTACATCAAGTGGAAATCATGCAAGAAAATATTTTGAACAAAAATTTTGCTCTGATAATAAACCTTTGACTTGATTTAATACCTGCCCAAAATAATATAGTATAGCTTCGTCCGAATTCGGAAATTATCCCACGGGAACGCACTATCAGGATATAAAGTATCCTCCATATATTTTAATCAACAATGCCGACTTTAACATAATTGGGAAAAGTCTAAGCAGTCTAAGCATATGATATGAGGGGATGAATGTTCTAAAATCCTTATTTAGTGACCACTAACGCTATAGGAACTCTTGCGAAAATGTTCGCTTCTAAACCAAACGGTCAGTGCGTTGTCTTTGAGAAATTAAATTTAAAATTTTAAGTAGAAACTTACCGAATGAATGTGTCCTACAAAAGCCCAGAAATTATTCTTCAAGTGTGTCATTTCACTGGTAGGAAAAACCCAGTGTTTTTCCAATACCATTTTCACACAAAACAGTCCACCACCTAGATACTGAACTTAAAAAAAAAAACTTTTAAAATACAAGTTTGATAATATCTATTTAATACGTGAAGCAAACACTTTGTCCCCCTTTTTACGAAAGTTACGCGAACGGGGAAATATTTAATTTAGCACAGTTAAAGTTTATATGGAGAAGGAATGCAAAAGCTCATAATCTCTTATTATTGTTGATTAAAATTTAAATGAGTTATCGTCGAATTTTAACCATGTGGCGATCACTAGTTCATTTTAAAAGTGTGTCCTACACTTTACTGAAACAATATAAACTGTACCTAAGGAATAAAATAAATTGACATTGGACATCGCTAACAAGAATGATTGCTAACAAGTGCCAATTGTATTTAATTCACCTATAGTGGGTAGATATGGTGATACTACCATTTTATCACGTACGTGTTAACTCTGATGACAGAACAATCAACTCGTGTGCACCTTATGCGGTCTATCTTGGTTACCATTTCGGGAACAGTCCTGACAAAAAGTCGAATATTTGGAAAAAAAAGCCTGACGTTTTTCTTTTGAAAGGAAGATCGAGATCGCCTCATCCCAGCCACCTGCCTTTATTCTAAGGGTCTAGCAGGATAAGATAGGGTCAGCGGCCCCAAAAAGATAATTTGAAAATATCTTGTGTGATAACATTGGCGAGGAACAAACTTACCATTGACACAATTTCAGCCGCTCATTTCGCTGCGTTCTGGAGATAATTGATCAAATAGAGCGGGTATTTTTCAAAACTGTTTTTTTAATGGGACTAACTAAAAATTCGCCCAATATTATATGTCTTATTTTGGTTTAGTACAGGGTTTTTATTAAAACCAGGGAAGTATCGAAAGTTACTTAGTTTATTATAGTGAAAGGTCGCAGGTTGCAGGTCGTAAGCGCTACTGCTTAAAATGAGGTCTTAGATTCGAAACCTAACATTTTATTATGTTTGTAGCATCCAGCCCATTGTCTTGATTACATTAAACACTACATTTTAGTTTGTTTTGTTTTTTTTTTTTAGTTATCCTACGCGTCGTATGGCATCCTTATCCGGGGTCACCTCGCCCAACTCTTGCAATACGCATCCAGGTCGTCTTGCCACCCCTTCTGGGGCCAACTTAAGCTTACATTTCAGCTTACGTTCTTATAATTATATTTAAACACTCTAATCCACACTATCCACACTATCCACATCCACACTATCCACATCCACATCCACACTATATTAATATTATAAATGCAAAAGTAACTCTGTCTGTCTGTCGGTCTGTCTGTCTGTCTGTCTCGCTTTCCTGCTAAAACTACTGAACCGATTTAAATGAAATTTGGTACACAGATAGTTTAGAGCCTGAGAAAGGACATAGGCTACTTTTCATTCCGGTAGTATGTTCCCGCGGGATAATTTCCAACCTCCACGCGGGCGAAGCCGCTGGCAAAAGCTAGTGTTTATTAAAATCACACTCACTCATAAAATCAAGCCATAATTAGCAGTAATTTTTTAGTCCGGTCATCGAGAGAATGCGTTACTGCCACCTTTCAGTGCGACAATTCTAGTAAGTAATAAAGATCTAATTCGTAAAACAAATAGTCGTTTGTACGAAACTGACAAGTGTCATGAATGCATTCTCTTGATGGATTTTCCCAATATTCTGTAAACCCTTTTTAACCGAATTTTAAAAAGGAGCAAGTTCTCAATTTGTTTGTATTTTTTAAATGGTTCAATCAACTCAGCCTATCGCAGGCCACTGCGGGACACAAGCCTCTCCCATGACGCGCCGCAACACCCTGTCTTCCGCCTTCCGTATCCAGTCTGTCCCAGCCACCTTTTTGAGGTCGTCGATCTAACTAGCTGGCGGGCGTCCCACACTACGCTTGCCGATACGCGGTCTCCACTCTAGGACTCGTTTGCTCCACCGGCCATCGGTACTTCGACAAACATGGCCAGCCCACTGCCACTTCAACGTGCTTACTCTGCCAGCTATGTCGGTAACTCCAGTTCTTTTACGGACAACTTCGTAAAAAAAGTAACTTCGTAACTTCTTAAATGGTTATTACATCAGAACTCTGTCATTAATTCATTATAAACTGAAATTCGTCTTATTCACTTTTATATCCATCCCCTTCCATCCAAATCACACAATAACTAACATATGGACGGAACACCTACACCATTTTTGTCGGAATCCAATCTAGGGTTCGGATCATAGAGAAAATCCTACGATCGCTTTTCTACCTCTCAAGTAGGGTTGCCAGGCGTCCGGATAAAGGCGGACACAGTCAGGCTTTTTGGTTGTGTGTCCGGCCAAATTAGACGGTGTCCGGCTTTTTGTTAGGCTTTTCAAATTTGATCATTTTTGCCTTGGTTTGGCGCTCCACCCGCCTCACCTTGTGTCGCTAGCGCAAGCGAGCGAACGAGCACTGTCCTCCCCGCCTTATTAATTACTACTCAATTTTAAAGGAAAATGAGCTTTTAAAGGAGGTGTCTGCCAACCAAAAAATATGAATTCCTTTATGTCACAAAGATTTTAAAATGTAGGTATTTAGTTCATTAGTTTTGTTTTAAGACCAAAAAATTAAAGTTGTCTGGCTTTTTTACCCAATTATCCGGCTAAACTGACTGGTCTGTCTGGCTTTTCGGTTTTAAGACCTAGCAACCCTACTCTCAAGAGTCGTCCTAATTTGAAAACTTGGCTCACCAAGATGATTTGAGGGTCTGAAAACTTGACTCGTGTTTGATGAAAACCAGATTTTATTGCCACCTTTTTCGGAACAGACAAAAGGGTCTGGACATTTATGAGGATTAAGGTAATAGTTAGCAAAGGGTGAAAAAATCAGAACGCCCTGAAGGAGATTCAGGTTTACACGGGCTTGAACCTTTTTTTGGACACTTTTACATGTGGAACGGGTTAAATAAAAGTGAAACCAAATGTTTGAGATGAGTTTAAAAGTTGAGCTTGCTTTGTTGTATTTATTTACAGTCGTTAAACTGTACTTCTCTGTAAATACTGACAATTACTGTTTGCACAAAGTCTCTTGATGTCAAGTTTGTTACTGTGGAAAAAGGCAACTATCCACTTTTTTACCTTTCCTGTGGTTTCAATTTCCACACTAAACAAAATCCAATGCAATCATGCTAAAAACCTCATCAACGCCAAATACATGCTTTCAAATGATGTCGAAGTTTCCGTGTAAGTATTATCAATGAAAATGTACGTAATTTCCATACGGAAATCAAGTTAATAAAACCCATGATGATCTTAGTAATCATCATCTGCTGATCATGCGCAAACTGTACTGACTTTATTTTTCGAAATCGACGGGACAGATAGAGACAGCACTGCCAACCCCACTCTTTTCAGCCCACTATGGACGTCCTGTAGGAGAGAAATAGGAGAAAATAATTAATAACTAGTTACACATGCTAAGAAATAAAACATGCAGAACCATAATCAAACTATAACGTGGCCTCCTATTAGTAAAAGAACCAGGGCCGTAATCTACCTCGCACCAGTGCGGGTTGGTAGATTGGTAATTTTCCCTCGAAAGCATAAGTAATTAGCATTTAGACTTTTTTGCGCTCTGATACATTCAACATGTATTTTTAACCGACTTCAAAAAAAGGAGGAGGTTATCAATTCGTCTGTATTTTTTTTTTTTTTATTTTTTTTTTTTATGTTTGTTACCTCATAACTTGTGACTGGGTGAACCGATTTTGATGATTCTTTTTTTATTTGAAAGCTGGTGCTTCCCGAATGGTCCCATTTTAATTTGGTTCCATTCGGACAATGGGGTCCATGTGAAAACCATATAAGTCTTAAATTTCCATTAAGTATTTGCGCGACAAATGAACGAATACCGTATGTTTGTTACCTCATAACTTTTGACTGGGTGACCCGATTTTGATGATTCTTTTTTTATTTGAAAGCTGGTGCTTACCGAATTGTTTCATTTTAATTTGGTTCTATTTGGACAATGGGGTCCATCTGAAAACCATATAAGTCTTAAATTTTCATTACGTATTTGCGCGACAAATGAACGAACAACGAGATTACATTAGTGCGGAGTATCTACCACAACTAAAAAGTCAAAAAATAAAAACTTTTTACAAAAAAAACAACCGACTTCCTTAAAAAAAACACTACAAAGTCAAAAATAACTTTAATTTCGGAAGTCGGTGGCAAAAACCTTAAATACAGAGCCTAAGACACCGACTTTCGAAATTAAAGTTATTTTTGACTTTGTAGTGTTTTTTTTAAGGAAGTCGGTTGTTTTTTTTTTAAAGTAACAAATGTGGATAAAACACAAACTCAAAAAAAATCCTACTATCCTACTAATATTATAAATGCGAAAGTTTGTATTATGGATGTTTGTTCCTCTTTCACGCAAAAACTACTGACCCGATTTAGATACAATTTGGCACACAGATAGTTTATAACCTGGAATAACACATAGTGTCCTTTTTATCCCGGTAGTATGTTCTCGCGGGATAATTTCCGACCTCCACGCGGGCGAAGCCGCTGGCAAAAGCTAGTAATAGAATTAACGACGACCCTAAAGTGAGAGAGCACATTCATAAAAAGCTGACAGTATCTTCACACTCAGAACGCTTTTGTTTTCCCATTGTTTGTATTTGTGATACTGATAGGTATATAATTTCTATTTTATATTTTTTATTTTTTTTTGTATCTATTCATACACGAAATATTTTAAGAGGTACACCTGTAGGTGGTAAGGAAGCTATAGAAGCAAAAAGATTTTTTTTATCTAAGCGTTGTTGAATTTTCGTAATTATTATAATTTTGAAACTGCTTGAGACGTTTTGCATAAAACCTTTACTCCAAATTCTATGAATGGCCCGCCTGACGCTGCGAGGGCGGCGACCGGACGGCACGAGCATGGCCGCGGTGTCTCGGGCCGTAAAAAATAAGAAGGCGTCAGTATTTCTTATTTGCGTCAAATAATTTATAAATATTAAATTTTGAAAAAAATACATTTAAACTATTTTTTTTTTCATTGCTGTAGCTTCTTTACCACCTACAGGTGTACCTCTTAAAATATTTCGTGTATGAATAGATACACCTTATATATGTGTGTTTCTTTATATTTAAATAAACATTTTTTACTCAATTTGCACCAAAAATTATTGTCTCTGCATCACCCAAAGGTTGACTGGTAGAAAATTCCTTTAAGTCCCCCTCTGTACCATTGTGTTCCTGAAGTATTAAATTCCTCCAAATTAAAATAATAAGCATAACCATGACATGATGATTTGTTATGGTAATAATTTAATGGTGCAAATAGTTCTGGTACATATTAAGTTACGCTCAATTAAGTATGTCTAGTTAAAATTAGATTTAAATTTTATTTATTTTATTTTAAAGGCATGCAAGGAAATAGGTGAATGTGTACGTGCAGTGGCGGATTTGCAGTCTTGGCCGCCCTAGGCCTCGTAATACCAACCGCCCCTTTTTCCGCTCCCATAATGTATAATCACTTCAATATATTTAGATTCAGAAATTTAATTATGTCGTGCAACATCGATCTCGTTATCTCTTTTTGTGTCTCTCTACTGAATCTGACTGCTACTACTCGAAGCGTGCACGCCTGCTGGCCGTGGTTAAGTGGGAGTTGGGTTTGTGGGTTCATGCACTACCGTCGACGAACATAGGCACTTTGCTCCACTACACTAGTTTCCGCCTCGCTGCTTCCCTAAGATTAGGAGCACCTTGTTGTTTTCCTCATCGCTGCCACTGTGGCGAAGTTGTCACCAGTCTAGGACACCACGGCCTGTCTTGTAGCCGAAGTGCGGGTCGATTAGCGCGGCACGCAAACATTAACGACATCATCCGACGAGATCTTGTCACCGTCGGCGTTTCAGCTGTATTAAAACCCAAAAGCTGTGCACGCGACGATGGCAAGAGACCGGACGGTATGTCTTTATTTCCTTGGAAGGTGAGTAGGCCTTTAGTGTGGGATGCAACGTGTGTCGATACTCTTGCGCCATCCCATCTTCCTAGCTCGACTTGCAGAGCCCGACTTCGTCCACATAAATTTTTTGCTCCCTTGACCCTTCCCGTCGCATCGAATGATAAAATAATTTACATGATGAAATCATTTACCCAATTACGTGTGTTGGCCTAGGTGCCAACACACGAAAGATCACCATCCAACACAAGAAGAAGTCACCACAGGGTCACCTAGTTGTTACAGACAATGTAATATTTACTTTGGGTTGTTTCTTGTCGTCATCGGTGTCTTTTTGGCCACAATTGGCCGCCCCTAAAATCTGGCCGCCCTAGGCACGGGCCTACTGGGCCTTAGGGCAAATCCGCCACTGTGTACGTGTGTCAGTATGTGTACCTATGTGTTTGGGTGGAAGGGTAAAAGCGTGCGTGTGTGTGTGTGTGTTTTAGCGCTTATTATTTATGATTCCCTGGCGAAGTGTATCAGTGTAGTGAGAAATCATCGAATGACATCTCCCGCTCTGGGCGGAGCGGGAGGGCGTGTCAGACTTTTACTGACTAAAACGCACCCGTGTTCCTTCAGTTTCCAATATGGCAGGGCTACGGTAACTCTTCCGGACAACTCTCGCGACCCTGGCAGGATCAGTGTAGACCCTGAAAGTATTGTCCAAATGTCGTGAGTATTTATTGCGAGTTAAAATGTTCTCTTCCATTGTATTATTTCAAACTGTTTCAATTTAACACAAACATCACAAATTCATGAGATAATCTTCATAATTCAAAACATCAAAATTTGGCACATGTTTGTTTATCTATCACTTCTTTGTTAATCACTTGTCTAATCTTCATACAATCGATCACCTGCACCTGCGCCGGAGTGAATCTGCTATTCTTCCGCAGTTATCTAAACAAGTCAGAATTATGAGCTTGTAGGAATTTTCATTCAATAATTTTCAATAGACAGTTGTTTCTGACTATTTATTAACTTGATAAAGTCAATTATTTATGGGAATAGCTAGTTACATGTTTTTTATTGAAACTTTTCACAAATTCAGAACGATTTGATAATTCACTTTTCTGTGGTTTTTTGGTGTCCAAAGTTTGCTAGGTATAAAACTAAATTCTTGAGATTGGATTTTACTCGAACAAAATATTAATTAGGTATCTACTCAACTATTAAGGAGATAGGGAAGAAGCGGAGAAAAATATAGGAAAGAGAGAGAGAAAAATAACAAAAGAAATAATAAGAAAATAAAAACCTAAACTCTAAAATAATTTAAGTAGCAATGTTCTCAAATCATTTGATCTACCTAAATGCAGCCAGAATCACAGTACATACCTAGCCATGATGACTATTAATTCCGTTATCTATAAATCCGTCGACCACCCGGAGCAATATTTACGTAACGCATCCGCGCTTTGTAAACAAAGCGATAGAGGCGCGTGCGCACGCCACCTGTGCCGGACACTCGACACAAGATCTAGACGTGTCTTTTTTTTTGTGGGTGGGAAATCATGAAATGACATCTTCCGCTTTGGGTGTAGCGGGAGGGCGTGTCAGACTTTTACTGACTAAAACCCACCCGTGTTCCTTCAGTTGCCTATATGCCAGGGCCACGGTAACTCTTTCGAACAAATCTCGCGAACCCCGGCAGATCTAGACGTGGCTAGATCGCAAATAACACATAGGTACTAATTATGTTAATTTCACACCATTTCTTCCCCTGGGTGTAGTAAGGGAGTTACTAGAGAATGGACAGCAGCGTTCTCTATGCATTTTACCACCATACTGCGATCGTCAACCCGCCTGCCAAGCGTGGCGATTAAGGCAAATCTCCCCAAGTTGGGGGGCTATGCCCAATAGTGGACGTCTTTCGGCTGAAATGATGATGATGATGTTAATTTATATTTCTATACTAGCTGACCCAACAAACATTGTTTTGCTGGGTGAAAAAGTGTGAACATTTAGAGTTGTATGTATTTTTCAATGCCATATCATACTAAAATAAAAATAGAAAAAATAAAATATTTACCCGGTGGGTCACCCTTATCATTTAAGGGTATGAAAAATAGATGACACAAAATTTCATAAAAATCGGTCCAGCCGTTTCGGAGGAGTTTGGTAACAAACACTGCGACACGAGAATTTTATATATTAGATTAATTTCACATCGAGAGCATAATTTGTGAGTTCGAATCTAGAGGGTAATCTTCGGAAGTAAGTACTGATATGATTCAGAAAATTATTTGTCTTTTGGAAAGCTACAGTATTAACTGCTTTCCTAGGATAAAACAAGAAAATTGCGGGCAAAAGTCTGAAAGAAAGCAGATGTAAGTACAGTTTACCGATAAGTAAAGATCTTGATTTACGAAATATACATCGTTCAAAAACCAAAAAAGATTTCAGTACCATACCTAAACTTACGCCTTTATCTCAAAGGGCGGCTGAAATTACAGAACGCCACCTACTACGATGCTTTCCTTTTTGCTTCGTTTATTTTCATACATCATTTACCTACATTACAAAATGGCTGGATCGTTTAGTGGTACTACAATGACACCGGAACCGTGAAATCAGCCCCGAGCGTCTCCGAACCGCTCTGTGTTGAAGATAATGAAATCAGTTGAGCATTGGCTCCACAAACTAGTCTAGGAAATTACCAATACTGGAGAGTGAGGAGGATACCTAAGTTCTAAACGTCCTGAAATACAGTTATTTGACTTGCCTCATTGGTGTAGTGCTCGATAGCACTACTATTGAGCAGAAGGCTCTGGGTTTGATGCCCAGGTCAAGCCAAGTGTGATCGCGTTGTTCCATTTAGAACTTTTTAGTAGCCATTTAGAACTTGTTAGTAGGAAAGACTCCGGGATTTGTGCTTTGGCCTAGTTTCTTTGTGCTATATCACAAAATAAGGTCTTCAAAAGAATGTATTTTGTCACAGAATTTCAACATAATGTAGTTTTTTCAACATAACATTTTCTGTTCCCTGTGGAGCCGGACGTACAGAATAGCAACATCCCTTTTCTTCCCATGGGTGCCGCAATAGTCTTACTAGAGAATGTGCAGACCACCAAAACGGTGCTTGATGAAAACCGGCATCAAATTAATTTTCTTAGGTCTGCAGATAAAATACGGTAACGCAGACACTTCGTTCTGCCAGCGTTTATAAAAAATATTTTTTCATGAATTCATATTTTCAAACTGGCAACATTTTGTCCGGGTTTATGTACGTCCATTAATTTGTGAGCTCTTTATAATGCGTTTGGCCTGAAACCTACATTCGTCGCTTATATTATTCATGTCCAATTTACATGTCTGGACAGTTTTATATGAAAGTTTCTGCCTGCCAGAGTTTTTAATAAAAGTTAATTAAATATGTAGCTTTAAATTAACGCCTCTTTGTTACTGCATAGCATAATCAACCAGTGCTAGGTCACACACAGGCCTCCTCTCTTCGAGATGGTACGGCCCACAACCCACCACGCGGTTAAATGAATAAAGATTGTTCCGACTGACATTTTTAGATATTTGACAGTTTTAACGGTCAGTCAGAAGCCCGAAGGTCTGGTAACCAGTCTTACCAAAGGGGTGTCGTTATCAACCAATAATGTTCCCACTACTGGGGCACACCTCCTCGCTGTGAGAGGGATTGGGCCATAATCCACATTGGTTGCCTCAATCTACGTATCAATGTCATTTAAATATTTGAACAAAGTTGGAATGATGAAAAAAGTTTTTTTTTATTTAATTAGTTTTCTTTATCGATACCCAACATGTGTGTAAATTATATCCAGCAAATTTAATTTGCCCGTGTGAAAAAATGTACTTATTGTTATTTCACTTTAAATAGATTTTTTATTCCATAAATACATTATTTATTCCAAAAGCATGGCCGCCAGGCAGCAACGATATCTTCAGATTTTGTATGTGTTGTCGGTCATATAGTCCGACAAGGCCTGACTGGAACAAAAACGTGTCGGACACATAGTCCTACATGGCAGTTAATGTGTTAATTAAAGGATTAAGAAGGATTCCTCTTATAGAAAACATGATACTGATATCAGTGTCAAACAATAACACAAACTGATCACGTATCTCACTAATTAGGGAATGGAGGGGGGAGTGTTAGATGTCGGTCCCTTTGTAGTTGTCATACTGATACCTGTATCTGATTATCTGAAGGCCGAACATAAAATTAGTTCAAATGAGTTTAGCTGGACAGGAAGTTTTAAATATGTGTTGGTTTGTTCTTTTTGACGTCATAACTGCTGAAACGATATCTGCGAAAATTTGCACAGGCCTGGAAAAACCAATGGAAGAGGTACTTTTAATTCGGATACTTAAATAAAAAAACCTGACAAATGCGAGTCGGACTTGCCCACCGAGGGTTCCGTACAAATTTGTAGGTACATATTATCAAAAATAGATTTTTAATTACTTAAATGTATATTTTTAATGATTTAATTACAAATGCATAGTTTTCAGATTTTTCCCTATACTTGTAGTATAAGATGGTATTACCTGCCAAATTTCATAGTTCTAGATGTTGACCTAGAACTATGAAATTTGGCGGGAAATACATATCTATTATACATATGTTTAATCTAATAGACTTTTAATTTAAAAGTCTATTAGATTATACGTATGTTATGTAAATATGATAGCTAAAATAATATTATAAGTACTTAAAGGTACATAAAAAACCGGCCAAGTGCGAGTCGGACTCGCGCACCGAGGGTTCCGTACAAACCTGTAGGTATTCTCGGTTTATGCATAAGGTTTATGGTTACGAAAATAAATGTTTTTTTTTATATTTCAGCTGATTGAATGAACGGTAAATTGCGGTTCACGATTTATGACGTTTTAAAAAAAAAACTACTTGCTCGATCTCGTTCAAACCAATTTTCGGTGGTAGTTTATATGGTAATTTACATCATATATTTTTTTAAGTTTTATCATTCTCTTATTTTAGAAGTTACGGGGGGGGGGGGGGGGACACACATTTTACCAATTTGGAAGCGTCTCTCGCGCAAACTATTCAGTTTAGAAAAAAATTATATTAGAAACCTCAATACCATTTTTGAAGACCTATTCATAAATATCCCACACGTATGGGTTTGATGAAAAAAAAAATTTTGAGTTTCAGTTCTATGTATGGGGAACCCCAAAATTTATTGTTTTGTTTTCTATTTTAGTGTAAAAATCTTGATGCGGTTCACAGAATACATCTACTTACCAAGTTTCAACAGCGTAGCTCTTATAGTTTCGGAGAAAAGTGGCTGTGACATACGGACGGACAGACAGACAGACAGACGGACAGACAGACATGACGAATCTATAAAGGTTCCGTTTTTTGCCATTTGGCAACGGAACCCTAAAAACTGCAAACAGGTAAGCACTATCATGTCATTTTGTGTGTAACTCGACTCATCACGTATGTATATACTAGCTGCCACTCAACGCCACGAGTAACATAAAGTGTAGCAGTAAATGTCGTAAAACATACAATATTATGTACTGACACGTTCCTACACTGAGATGAGGGAAAAAGTTTCTTGTTTCTATAAAATTAGTCATACATTTTAGTCTATGTCACTGGCATGACAGCTGACTGACATTGACATTTGACAGTTGCCGACGAGCGAGTAAGCAAGAGCATTGCTTGCTCTTGCTTGTTTCTTGTTTTCCCTTGGAACTCGGCTACAAATGAATCTCGCTATTTCCACCAGGAGACATAATAATAAGGTAGATAATTTACACCTTCTATAGAAATTAGAGATCTTCATGGCTAAATCGATTCATTCACACTGGTAACTAAGGGTTTATTTAAGGCACTGACCTTTAACTGAGGGCTAAGCGCACAATGCGATGCGAGATTTTTAATGACATGTTTATGCGAAATAAAATCTCAATTTTTCAAGAAAATTCTCAAGTTATTTTTTACCGTAGTGCGCGGACTCCAGTTTATTGGAATTATTTATCGCAACGATTAAAATTCATAATGCGCATATAGCCTTAGTGCCATGTTTCAGGAATGAAAATCAACAGAAATTTAGTTAACAAAAGGCGCGTAACTAACTGTGGATTTTCGAATGAATTATTAACCATCAGTCTCATTATACGGCGTTTAATTTTGAACCGTCAATGATTTATTTTCCAGAAGCCGGGTATAAAACGTGACGTGACATTGGCGGCGTTGACGCCAAGTCCGTCCATTCGTATGTTTTCATTACACGAGGCGTGGTCGTGCACGGCTTACGGTAATTATTCATACTTATTTTATTTAATTAAGGTTGTCGACTTGATTTCGCGTGTTCCATCGAGATTTATGTTGTAAACCTTTGTTTGTTAGTAATGATGTGGTTAATCAGATTATAGTAGAAGAGAGAATGGCTGTACAGTCGGAACTAACGTCGCCACCTATTTTTTCAATAAATTTCATAAAAAAATCACAAATGTTTCCAATCAGCGCTGCCTAGTAAACGACATTCAAATGTCAAAAAAACCTTGTGGCACTCGTTATATTGATCCCTTTCCTGATCAATTACATACTGCACTTTCCTTCCCTTACATATTCTTCATGGCTTTGGCCTGTTAGTCTAGTGGTTAGTGACCCTGACTGCTAAGACTGAGGTCGTGGGTTCAATTCCCACCCAGGACAAATCTTTGTGTGATGAGCACGATCATTTGTTCTGTGTCTGGGTGTAATTTATCTATAATATGTATGTATTTAGAAATATATAAGTATGTTTATCAGTTGTCTGGTTGCCATTGTACAGGCTCTGCCTAGTTTGGGATCAGATAACGGTGTGTTGGTTGTCCTAAGATATTTATTTATTTTATTTTTTATTTTTTTATGGCTGGTCATGGAAATGCCTTAACCGGTCAATTACCGTAATTACAGACACAATTAAAAAACGATTGTTTACATACCAAATGTGGTATCTCAGGGACTTAGAGGTTAAAATGGTGATACAGATCTGTTTTAGTAAACTGTTTTATCATAGGAGTAGTAGTCTTAAGTATTTATAACTTAGGTTTATCATCTACACACACCACTCTTTGATGGATATTAAATGGATTTTATGTAATTTAATGGTGTTTAATGATGTCTGATAAGACTTCCTTACCAATAAATGACTGTATAGCAATCCAGCTGCAAACGACACTCAACATGCCCGTCCGTACTATTCCGTCGTATGTTTCTATCACATGACAGATATCGTGTCGCGCGTGTAGGGCTCGCGTGAATAATTAATAATAACCGGCGACTTGATTATAGGCGCAGTGAGTGTTCACCCTAATTAATATTGTAACTTACAGTTACATCCCTTAGGAGCATAGGACAGCAAAAGATATTACAACAAAAAAAAAACTAAAAACGTTAAAAATCTAGTCGCAGTCTCATCTGAGCGACAATCAAATGTCAAAAACTTGTCAAAAATGTATAGAAACTCGAGGTATTTTTGAAAGTTTGGGGCTGAGATCAGACTGTGAACGTTCTTAAAATAAAGAGAATTGTCCCTCAGATATACACAAAAATGGTCACTATTGAATAGCCTTAAACAAAACTAAGTGACCCCTATAAGAAAACCAATAACCGTTAAAAGTTACCCAATTAAAAAACCAAACGCATAAACCTTAATACTTAAAGCTTTATTTCATCAAAAGCCTTTTTAAAGCTCTATAAAGGCTGTATAGCTAGTGCCTTTAGAACCGCTAGCAATTCAAGAAAACGTCAAGCGTGAACCCTTCTCTTTGCCATGTGTTGTCAACCCCTTAAGGCTACAAATAAAGCCTCCCCCTGATAAGATAACGAAGAAACGTTTGTTAAAGCTAGATTTATTATGTGTAAGGTAACATCACGCTGTGTTCCTCTTGGGGTAGTTAAAGCGTGTTTTATCATTAGGTTCAGCCAAAGCAATGGTATTCCACGTCCATGTGTCGTGTTAAAGATTATATCATATCCAACGAATATTATAAACTAGGTTGGAATTTGTCATACATATAGCTTACTAGCTTTTGCCAGCGGCTTCGCCCGCGTGGAGGTCGGAAAATATCCCGCGGGAACGTACTACCGGGATAAAAAGTAGCCTATGTGTTAATCCAGGTTATAAACTAACTGTGTTTCAATTTTCATCCAAATCCGTTCAGTAGTTTTTGCGTGAAAAAGTCACAAACATCCACACATCCATACATCCATACATACAAACTTACACATTTATAATATTAGTAGGAAGTAGGATAACCTGGATTAATACAAGATTTAATTTCTATCTCGATAGTGTACATTCGCGTAGGATAATTTCCGAACTCCACGCTGGCATAACCGCTGGCAAAAGCTAGTATAATATATTTTTTACAAGTGTCAAATAATCATTGTGATTTAAATTATAGATTCTAAACGAACAATAAATAGATCGTCACTTTGTTTAAAAAAATAATTGCCTTAACTTAATATGAGATTATCGTAACTTGCAAAATGTGATTAAACACCTCTGTATTCACCTTTAAGTGAGTAGGCTGCAGTAATAATGATATCATGTTTTAAATGTTTATTTCTTTCTACGCGTTACCTACATTGGAAACAACAAAATTATTTTTCTTCAAACCATAAAAAAAAAATCTGTTTAAAGTGTGCGAGAGAAGTGTAGAAAGGAAACATAATGAAAAACATCTAAGCTAGCCTTGTTTCCTGCCTGCTTCAGGAAATAATTCTTAATTTTGAAACAAAGGTCGCTTCACAGTATTATAATGAGCTAAACAAAAGATTATTAAATGTAATATTCTTTTAAAATTCAGTTTCTCCCTTGTGAAATGAATACGACTACAAAATGTAAAAGATAAGGTTGAATAGCACTTACGTTGTAACGTGTTTCGTTGCTATTGTTATTGATCAGGCGTTCGGTTTCAGTTGTGAAAGTAAGTACAAGTTTACTTGAAAAAGACGCGTAAAAACAAATATAACATGTTATTATGAAGAAAGTTATTCTAGTTATCTTTGTAAAACTTTGCCCATGACTTATAGGGTAATAACGTAGCACACTAATAGTTTAACACTTCAACAACATTCATTTCGTTATATTTACGTTGTTGAGTTGACACATTTTTCGAACATTTGAATCAGTGGATTTACGAATCCTTCAAAATGAATCTAATTGTTATTGAAGGTGTGTTACGTAACTAGGTTAGCCGTAAGAGTCGCAGGAATTGCTGTGTGCGGTAAACGAGTTGTGGCGATTATGGACCTGCGCCTATCCAGACCGGCGACGCCTGTCCAGCATCGGAGGAAATGACTTACCTATACCTTTGGTCTTTACAAAGAACAGACTGCATAAAATTCAAAACAGGGGCGGTTTAGGTATCGACTTCATAAAATACGAGGGGATATGACAAGAACATGAGCAGCAGGTTCATTCAAGCTGAAAGTGTAATTGGGTACAATTCGTTTGGGTGTACGCCAAATTTTGTTAATTTTCGCAGGGCTTTTAATTTTTTCTCACGACCGTTCTATTGTGGGGATATGTACCTGTTACAAGAGTATATTAAATCCTATCAGCGTGTTACAAGAAACACATCCATTCTGGTAGTCACTCATGTCAGAAAGTTGAATCATCGACACGAAGAAATCAGAACCCCAAAAGCCTGATGTCTAGTACTACCAAGGGGTGTAACCCAGAAGTGGAATTTCTAGAGGTCCCTAAAATAGGTAGGCGCTCCATGTAAAATCCTGGTATAAGATGCATACGATTGAGACTGGATTCCGACCCTAGGGTACTGGGTTCTAGACCAGTGGTAGCCCAGTGGTAACGGCAGCGACTTACGTGACGTGGGTTCAAACCCAAGCAGGCATTTTATTTTGTGTAAATTATTTCATCACCACTGCTCTCAAAACGGTGAAAGAAAATGTCGTGGGTAAACCGGCATGTATTAGAACAAAAAATTCGAAGACATGTAACATCTACCAACCCGCACTGGGCCTGCGTGGTGGATTATGGCCCACTCCCTCTCACCGAGAGGAGGCCTGTGTCCCAGCAGTGGGAACATTATAGGCTGCTGGTGATGATGACTGGGTGCTGTTAACTACAAAGTACAGTAGAGCGTCGATTATCCGAACTAATTGGGGGACAGGAGTGTTCGGAAAACCGATTTTTTCGGATAATCGAACTGTATTGATTCAGCCATACATATTTATGTACAGGTGAATGAAAACCTTATGTTTAGACATATTATCTTTAATGGCAAATAGTTTCTTTCACGCGGTAAAATTCAGTTTATAAACTTACAGCTACTTGGGAGTGACAACTAACAGTTCGAGACAATTTCGCGTGAATTGTTGCGCGGGAGGAGGAAAGCACGCGCGAGTCGGGCGGGCGTAATAGTTCGGATAAGCGGTCGTTCGGTTGATCGACGTTCGGATAATCGACGCTCTACTGTATTTAAAACCTATGTTGAAGTCCTGATATTAGTGATGTAACAACCAGTGACGTCATCTAGTCAGATAAACTCATCAATTTATTCGTCGTCACTTAGCTTTTCGTGTCACTAACCCAAATCAAATTTTGCAGAACAGTGAAATATAACTTTAAAAGCAAAAGCGTTAGTAAAACGCCTAGGTAGATACCCAGCTCCCCTAGCCAAGTCACAAACGTTTACCGTTCTACAATCGGTAACGCCTCAGTGTCAGCAATTGTAGAAAACGATAAGTTGGTAGCCATGTTGAAGCGCCTGAGTCGGACGCTCGTTCTACAATGTCTTTAGAAAAACGACACATTATGACAAAGGATTTAGCGTTGAACATTATAGAAACGATAAAAAATCATTCTATCACTTTGAACGATGTGAATTTGGCTACGAATTTTCTGTTCGTTTGTTCTAACCACGTGACTTAACGTTGAGCGACTAGCGTTAACGATTGCAGATTATCAACTTGGCTAGGGGTGCTGGTTCTTGTTTCACGCGTCGATCATATTTCAAGATAGTATACAAACAAAAATTGAGTAGGTATCAATATATTTATGTACCTAACGTTCATAAAACGTGGGAAAATTTTCGCAACACACAATTCGTGAACTTCATGTCATTAGCCTTTGTCTGACTGTCAATGACGAGGTCATCATCTGACTGGCCTAACCAGCTACCGGTCTAACCGTTTTTCTTTTGGTGACGGGTTGGAAATCCTCATGGATGCCCTCCGCCTTAGGGTGGGCAGAAGGGTCTGTCAGACTCTTACTGACTAAAACCTCCTCGGTCTTCCATTGCACAGCTACGTCGCGGATCACGGGTCTTAGGGACTACTCACACTTATTCAGCTCTATTCAGCTTTTGCCCATACAAAATCGTTGTTTTCTATGGTCATAAGCTGAATAGAGCTGAATAATGTGAGTAGTACCTAATGCGAATTCCGCGATCCCCGGCTGGTGCGGTGCTGGTGCGGCACAAAGGCTTAAGACAGGGACCAGTGTAACCGGATGCAACGGACTCCCGGCCACCGTAGGCGCGAGCTTGCGGGTAGCGAGCAATGGGTATCTCGCCGCCCGGTAAGGACCAAGCTCGGGTCGACGGCGCGCAGTGTTCCACGCGCGCCTCAAAGAGATGTCAGCAGCAGTGTAGGGGTCTACTAGGACCGATGCCTGCCGGGGTCGCGTGATTGTTCGAAAGAGATACCGTGACCCTGGCACATGGGCAACTGATGGAACACGGGTGGGTTTTAGTCAGTAAAAGTCTGACACGCCCTCCCGCTCCGCCCAGAGCGGGAGAAGTCATTTGATGATTTCCCATCCTGAAAAAAAAAAAAAAAAAAACCGGATGCAACTGAACTCCAGTATTTTACATAGAGTGACTGCCTATCTAACCTTCACAGCCCAGTTAAGCTGGGTACTAAGAAACCTCTTGATAAGACTGGTTGTCAGACTTTCGCGTTTCTGACGACCCGTAAGGACTTTCAAAGATCCGCTAATGACAGCCGAAACCAACGGCTTAGCGTCCTTTTAGAGGGACGGAAGGGTCTTGGTATGTCAAGATGGTCACCCACCCACAGAGTAACCGCGGCAAGGGTAGCTTAACCTGATCGAGCGACCCGTGCCGCGATAATGGAAAGGTAAATAGAGGATTGTACTGGAGTCCCAAAAACTCCTTTCCAACTTTATGGCAGGACTTTTACAATTGTTATTGCAACATTATGTAGGTACAACTCATGGGAAAGGTGTACTATACTATATACTAGGTTTAGTTTTCAAAGACCTGCCAAATAGGGTACAACAGACGGGCCTTAAATAATAACCGAGAAAAAAAATGCAGTAAAATGTAGCTAGAACAGCCGACAGAGTTCTAAAAAAATTTTGCTGGAAAAAGCGAGCTCCAAAAAAAGCACTACGTGGCGTCGTTGGTTTTGCCTTGTCGTTTTTCAGCCACCGACTTCCGAAATAGGAAAGTTTTCTCATTCACTTAGATAAAAAAAAATGAGGTGGGCTGTTTTGTTTTTTTAAATAAACGTTTTAGTTTTACTTTTTCAGTTATGATACTTTCACTTACTACGAAAATAACAGTGAAAGGATGATGTATTATTGAAGCTTACTCAAAAACCAGTAGCCAGAAATTTACCAACTTTATATGAAGAATTTTTCAAATCATTTTATAAATGACGGAGTTCAGAGGTAACGAACAAATAATAGAACCGAATTCAGAACCTCCTCTTTGTTTGAGGTCGGTTAGAAAGATTCACAACCTTCAGCAGTTACTTTTGCAATCTGCAACGTTGTGGTCTACTTTCAACATTCTTCACATATTTTCGACAGTGATACATGAAACATACATTAAGTAGTAAAACAGATATAAAACCACACTCCACAATCTATATTTAGTCATTAAAATAAATTTATACTACATGACGTACTTATAAGACGGTACATCAATTTCATGGTACGAGTATTTTTATGTAAGACTAGCTGCTGCCCGCGGCTTCGCTTGCGTGTATGTCGGAAATTATCCCACGGGAAGTAGGCTACTTTCTGTCCCGTGCTACTGGGACAGAAAGCCCATCTTACTCCTTATAATAACAGCTATCTGCCAGTGAAAGTTCCGTCAAGATCGATCCAGCCGTTTCGGAGATTAGATGGTGGTTACAGGATCAGACATGCGTACACCAGGACATTTTTTTTCTGATATAATTATCATTATACTTTCGTATGTAGGTACTTAAGTCAAAACTAAGTTTAAAATTACAAATAGACACTTCAATTCTATTACATACTAGCTTCTGCCCACGACTTAGTCTGCTTTAAAAATCTTGCTCCCCGGCCCACTCCGTCGCATCAAATCCGTCTAGCAAGCCCGTGCGAGGTCTTCGCATTCGTGTCTTTTTTCTTTTTGCTTAGCTCCTAAGGGTATTAGCGTGATATTATATAGCCTAGAGCCTTTCTCGATAAACGGGCTACCCAATACTAAAAGATTTTTTCAATACGAAACAGTAGCTCCTGAGATAAGCGCGTTCAATCAATCAAACAAACAAACTCTTTAGCTTTATAATTTTAAGTACACATAAGTTTAGAAGCACCTGACATTTCAGAAATTACTATAAAAGGTAAACCTATAGATAGATGATATTTTCACGTGAATAGGTCAGGTATTACTGTGAATAATGGAAGGATACGTCAAAGGGATGATAAGGTCAAGTTATCCACCTACTGACGATCATATTCTGTTTGATCAAATATTAATAGAACTTGTACCTAATTGTGTAATATCAATCAGAATTTGAATAATTTTGAAGGAATGCTCGCAAAATTGTATCTGCTCAACAATTTTAATTACACTACCTATGAATGTTGTTGGAGTGTCAAAATGAAAGCCATTCCTACTAAAGAATGTTACTCTTTTGTTCATACGGAGAAGAGCTGTACATAGATTTAATAGACGGATAATTCTTGTGGTAAAAGTAACGTAAAGGAAAAAAACACAAACACAAAAAAGAGGGGTAAATTAATAGCTACATATTTATAAGACGTTTTACTCCACTGTCTAACTCATGGCTGAAGAACTAAATATAGCAGATTTCAGAACAAAAAATTTAGCCTGTATTAACACATAGTATAGTTTTTACCGGAAGTGCGGGCTAGCACTTAAATACAAAATTCATGTCTATTAAAAAAACTGTAGGAGAAGAAGAAAAAACTGTTGTCAAGAGTCCAACGACCAATTGCCATTGTTAATGTTTTGTGTGTTTATTGTCAATCGCATATTTATATTTTGTTACTCATTTTGAACCAATGCCTAAGCTTCAAAATTATTCAAATTCTGATTATTAGTCGTCTCTTACGTCACTTCCGGAAAGAAATGGCATGGTGCTATTCTTTACGTCCGACACGACAAAGAACATGAAATGGAATATCCTAATAATATTATAAACTTGTATGTATGGATATTTGTTCCTCTTTCACGCAAAAACTACTGACCCGATTTAGATGAAATTTGGCTCACAGATCCTACTATAATATTATAAATGCAAAAGTTTGTATGTATGGATGTGTGGATGTGTGCAAGTTTGTTACTCTTTCACGCAAAAACTACTGAGCGGATTTGGATGAAATTTGGAACGCAGTTAGTTTATAACCTGGATTAACACATAGGCTACTTTTTATCCCGGTAGTACGTTCCCGCGGGATATTTTCCGACCTCCACGCGGGCGAAGCCGCTGGCAAAAGCTAGTAAATAATAAACTAACACTTTCAAAGTATTGTGTTATCAGAAAGAGGAAAAATGTAATACATGATGGGGAAAAATAATAAATGTTGGTACCTATCTAAAACGTAATTGCTAATATACGTGAACATAGCATTTCAAACAGTTTTTCCTCATATGCCACTTGGCTATTCGTTACGCAGTGGAATTGGCGCCAATAACGCTAATTACTGTAGTTCTATGGAATATTTAGCTCTTCCTATTATGGCAGATCTTCCATCTCTTTCATTAACATGCGATTTATGATTTTTATGTGGATGGGAAATCATCAAATGACGCTCTGGACGAAGCGGGAGGACGTGTCAGTTTTTTACTGACTAAAACCCACCGTGTTTCTTCAGTTGCCTATATGCCAGGGCCACGGTATCTCTTTCGAACAAATCTCGCGATATTATGACAGACATTCCACCTCTTTCTTTGTTGATTTGTGATTTAGATACAGCGATCTGCCTAGCCTTTTGCCAATTATGTTGGGGGCGTGTTCCAGTCTTAACGGATGCAGCAATAACAATGTTTTACTTAGAGCGACTGCCTTTTTGACCTCCAAAACTCAGTTACTGGGTAACCCGATAAAAAAAAACATTTATTTTGACCAAACTAGTGTTACATTTCATAAACCTGCCAAACTGCGTAAGTTTGTCGGCAGGATTAGCGCTTGTTTTAACATTCAATCAAACATTATCAGTGGTAGTCACAATCATACGTAACTCATTACAATTGACCATGAGGTACCAACTCCTGAGATACTCCTTGGCAAGACTGGTTGTTATCCTTTCGGGTTTCTGGCTACCCGTAATGATGTCAAAGATCTACGGATGACAACCGGGACCAGCAGCTTAACGATGCGATTTAGATACATTATTTTTTATTTATGTGTAAAGTCAAAGTCAAAGTCAAAGATCTTTATTGTTTTTTTAGTGTTGTATGTATTTAAAACAAAGCCCCATAAGCACTAACACAGTTATAAGTTATCTTTTATTTGTTTACTAACTCTTATGGATGTTTAATTATCTGAATTAAAGTTTTTTTTTTACCAGCTTCTGCCCGCGACTTCGTCCGCGTCAAATTTTTTGCGCCCGTGACCCTTCCCGTCGCATCGAATTGCCTGCCATTTTTCGTTGCTGCTCCGCTCCTTTTGATCGTAGCGTGATGTTAATAACCTATAGCCTTCCTCAATAAATAGGCTACTCAACACAAAAATATTTTTTTAATTCGGACCAGTAGTTCCTGAGATTAGCGCGTCCAACTAAACAAACTCTTCAGCTTTATAATATTAAGTATAGATTTATAAAACCGGTTCTATCGTTTGCCCGTGGGAACGAATCATACAAAATTAAAGTTAAGTTTATTAGTGCGGTTATTTAAGTGGCTTTGTAGCAAGATTAGTTTACTTTGTCCGCAATAGAATTCAGGCCACTGTCTTAATTGTGTCCTTCATTTTAACAATAAGAGGCAATATAAAGAGGGAGAGATAGACATAGGGTTTATCTCTCTCTCTCTCTCTAACTCGAAAAGGACAATTTCAACCGAAATTTGGGTTCCTTTTTAATTTATCCCAATTTACTTAGGGTCGGCGCAACATGTATTTTTCTTCCACACTTCCCTATTAGTCGTCATCTCGGTTGTCACCACCTTTCTATCCATATCATCATACACACAGTCCATCCATTGTTTCTTTGGTCTCCCCTACTCTTATAGCCATCGACATTCGTACTCACAACACGACATTTTGCTTATTCTTTGGTATCTCCATACCATTATTATTCATAATTTAAAAATATAACATTCTATGGAGGGGCTAACTACACGGGTCAATCTTCAAGGTTACAACCAAGGTCAAACCATGTCGAGACCCCTCCGTGCTTCAGAAAGCACGTTAAACCGTTAGTCTCAGCTGTCATTTGTATATCTTTGACAGTCGTTTCGGGTAATCAGAAGCCCGAAAGTCTGACAACCATTACCAAGGTTATCGTGCTACCCAGTAACTGGATTGTGGAGGTCAAATAGGCAGTCACTCCTTGTAAAATAAATATTCAGCTGCGTCTGGTTAGGCTTGAAGTCCGACCTCAACATAGTTGAGAAATGTTAAGTCAATTGATGAAACGTTATATTGTATGGCTACTGCCAGGATTTGGCATTAATGCTTGGGTCTAGTTATGGACCAGACATTTTATTTTCTTTAAATCCAATCCAGATGACAAAATGGCTAATAAAACCACCAATTGGGTCCCACTAAACGCACGACCACCACGCGGCGGGCCGAGACGAAGATGGCGGGACGAGTTTGACTCCTACTATAGAAGTCATGATATAGGACTTGCCAGCACTAGCAAAAGACAGAATTTTATGGAAAAGGGAGAGGTATGCCTTTTTGCCCTGCATTGGGACAATACAGGTTAGTTAGATAAGGTTAAATCCAACACAGATAATCCCTCGATAAGCCTCATCATCATCATTTCAGCCGTAAGACGTCCACTGCTGGACTTAGGCCTCCCCTAATTTGGGGGGCTTTGCCATAATCGCCACGCTTGGCAGGCGGGTTGGCGATTGCTGTATGGTGGTAAAATGCATAGAGAACGCTGCTGCCCATTTTCTAGTAAGTCTTTTAGTCGCCTTTTACGACACCCACGGGAAGAAATGGGGTGGTGTTATTCTTTACGTCCGGCACGACACGCTACAAGCTCGATAAGCCTAGTTCCTCTTTATGCCGATTTTTTGGCCCATACGATAACTGTTAGAAAATTCTACGGATCGTTGGCGGGACTTCAATGATCAATGTCTATTGTTAGACTACAATTATTTAATGGAGGGTTACACATCTATGGAATTACGCGAAGGGTAAATGTATAAAGATCTCTTGACAGTTGTAGAGGTAAACAAAAGACATCGAACCAGAGTAATAACTTTCAGTAGAAATCGCGTTAATTTTGACAGTTTCACAACGTCTTAACATTATTAAGCAAACAATTTTTTCGACCATTTGAAATAATGGATGACAAATAAGCTTCAAAATGACTCAGCTTCTGATTAATGTGTTACGCAACTAGGGCGCAAGAAGTCTAAATCCGTAGAATTTGTCCGAAGTTACGGGTGTATCACTTACTGATATAACATTAAGTCAGGGTCCAAAAACTAAGAATTAATGACAACACAATTTGACTGATCCTGTCCCTACTCCTGAAGAGGTTTTGCATTGCAAAAATTGAATTTGACACTTGACGTTTTAACGGATCAACTACTTTCGATCCAGCTCGTATTATCTTTGATGGACTTCCTGGTAAATGATTACTGACATTAATCTGTTATACGAAAACCGTCGCTTTTACCTTGCCATCCTCAAGATAAAGCCGATATAATTTATGTAAGTAGGTAGGTAGGTATAACGCATTCGCAGTTTAGTTTACGAAATGTAAACATTTTTTTTTATTATTTTAAAAATCCACACGTAAAGCTCCAACTTTTTTTTGTTACTTTTTCAGAAGGAGGCTACCTAGTCATTCTGAAGTCAATTTAATTTCACTACGCATAATTCTCCTGCACTTATCCCTAATTAGATATTTGAGGTCGGTTCAGAATGTCTATTATACTTCTATATCAGTCGTCATCTCGGAACAGAAACAACCGAACGCCACCTACTACGATCCATACATATACTCTCTTTGCCTCGTTTACGCTCACACATGGTCATACACGCACGCCGGTTACCAGTACAACGCACCTGACCCTTCTGAAGAACATCTCAAAGTCGCTAAATATTCTCCTAGGGCGTCCCCTTCCCGCGTGTCCAGTCACATCTACCTTGTAAATAGCTTTTGTTTGCCGCCCTTGATTCATCCTTTCAACATGACCAAACCATCTAAGCATACCTACCTACTCTTTTAAATTGTCACTGCGTCTTCTTTCATCTCGGTGGTCACTTCCAATAATATACCTAACTACTTATATAATACGGCTGTAACTTGCACAATGCCATTTTAATTCATAGAGGTTTCATTATTTCTACCTAGATAGTATCTATCAGCGTGCAGTTATTTAGTGCATAACTAAATTAATTGCCACTTAATTACCGTTCTCTTAGTAGAAAAGATCACGTTTAGGCTATCTATCAGCTAAAAACATGGCTTCTCAATAACATTGCTAAAACTCTAGCTAGAGTAAAAAGGTATCGAAGTGATCACATATCACGTTTGTCTAAGATCCCCAAAGAGGCACTTTCATTATTGCATTATCATTTTAGCCGAAAGACGTCCAGCACAGGACATAGAGCTACCCAAAAATAGAGCGGTTTGCCTTAATCGCCACGCTTAGCACGGGTTGGCGATCGTCGTTTGGTTTTATGTAAGTCGCATAGAGAACGCTACTGCAAATTCTCTAGTAAGTCCCTTAGTCGCCTCTTATGACAGCCACGGAAACAAAAGGAGAAGATACTCGGCGACAACAAAATGTCAAAAATGTATGGCTAGAGGTATTTTTGACATACTAGCACTAAGATCTGACTGTGAACGTTATTAAAATTACGAGAAATGCCACTAGAGAATGCGACTGTTCTTATAAGAAAGGGGAATTACCCGTCAGTACCTAGGTACTATGTTTGTTTAAACATGGCTCTGAAGAGTGACGTCCCAAAAATGAGATATCACATGCGTATCTTATTATTAAAAATAATTATTCCTCTAATTTCATCAATCTAGCATCTCACTGTTGCACCTAACACAGTTTATCTCTACATCACCCAAAGGTTGACTGGCAGAAAATACCTATGGCATTAAGTCCGCCTCCGTACACATTACCAATGTATACGGAGGCGGACTTAATGCCATAGGTATTTTCCTGAAGTATTAAACAATTAAATAGGTATGGCTGTCGATAATATTTCGTTTCCTATGTGAGACTGTTACTTTTAAAATGATGTACAGGCGTCATTTAGGAGTTTTGCGAACTACACTTAAGATCAAACTTAAGTAATAGTATCGAATAGCATCATGACTTTAATATCACGCTTCGCTGACTTTTAAAGGTCGACACACTTTTTTTATATGTAAGTACTATTTGTCACTCGCAAGTGTAAATCAAAACAGACTTGCTTAGCTATTTTTACGAGTCTGACGGCCAGAAACCCCAGTGTCATTCATTTCTATGCAAAAATAACAGGTTTGCCAACACTTAGCGAATTCCTAACTTTCCCTTCAACTCCATTAGTCATTCCTTTTAAGTTCACTTTGAACCCTTCCTTACAAACACTCTTATAAGACCAATTAGCACTATAGCACTGTATACTAAAATAGGTAAGACTATCGCTAACTCGTCGTGGTCAATTATAATTGACGTAGATAAGTATACACATATTTTACATAAACATAGTCCGCCAGCTGATTACCAACTAACATTTATTCGACTCTAACAAGGATAGGTGCTACAAAAGTCGTATAAGAGTCCTCTAAATGATTAAAAAGAGATAACACATCAAACAAAGTCGTTTTTAAGTTACATCGCATATTTTTCTCTAAATGTCACAGTAATTTTATTGTGTTTTATTTTAAAATAATGCCATTTAGCATTCACCGCAGCAACGGAAACGTATCTCGTTGTGACGTAATTATACATATATAAACACGTT
The DNA here is from genome assembly GCA_932294355.1 of Aporophyla lueneburgensis. Classification (NCBI taxonomy): domain Eukaryota; kingdom Metazoa; phylum Arthropoda; class Insecta; order Lepidoptera; family Noctuidae; genus Aporophyla; species Aporophyla lueneburgensis. The sequence continues at coordinate 7,678,996 of OW028748.1, read as the reverse complement.
ACGTTTATATAGGTTTCGTTACAAACATAAACTAAGTTAAAACGTTTTATTTACACCAAAACAACGCAACACTATCACGAATTCACTGAACAAGAAACTCTGACAGTGCGATAAAGAAGTTCATGAATGCTAACTATTGTTTTCTTGAATAATAACCTAAAAACATAGCTTTCTTTACATCACAAGGTCGCTGATTATGCTAAACTAGTGTTAAAGTGTACGTACCATCTTTACTTCGCTGGTACTCGACTTAGCAGTCGACATCGCCTTGATCATCCTGCTGGAGTTATCCAACAAACACTTTTGGATACTCATAACTCCTTTTTTATGCAACACAACACAGAAAAAATATTCACATCATTGGCACAGCACAGCACGCCACTGTTGCACACGATAATAAGTGACTAACAGGCCATCGCGTCGTAAACACAAATATATCACATCTTATTCTTAATTTGCGAAACGCGCGTGTTAGGTTATATCCATTGATTTGACGTAAGAAAGTTTTTGATTTACGGGACGTGGAGTAACCACGTGGTACTTCGCCCGTTGACGGACCGCGACTGCTGCGGACCGGCGTGAACACAGCTGGCGGCGCCGCAGCGCCCCCTGGTGCGCGGCCACAGCGACACAAAGACCGGCCGAATGCAGCCACACCTATAAAAAAACTACACACAAATCATTGAACTTGAACTGATGTTTAAACTGCAAGAGTGCAAACATTGTGACGTCATCATACTTAGTCCGCGTGACGTGGACACACGGTGGATTATGTTTCCGATTAAGAGCGGGGAAGGCGCCAAAGTGATAATAAGGTGACGTTCAGTTTAGGGCCTCTTCAAACTGGGCAGTGAGCTAACAGTAAAATGATCCTTTGTTAGTGAACTTTATTTTGTTCAAGAACAGTTCTGTTTCTCTTTAAGTTTCCAAACGAATTATGCAATGGACCCTGAACGTAGCAGCTTCCGGGAGAGAATAAATGCCGACATTAAAATGAACAACTTTTGCTGCAGTTCATAACTTCGTAGTTTATATTTTCGCATAATATTATTTTATACTTGGACTTCCCACGGCGGCGGCGCGCACTGCAAACAGACTGTTTAAAGAATGGAAACTTTGAGAAGTGTTATTTCAACTACTAAAACGGTGAAGTCCCGAGCGTGTGCGTAATTGTCTATGTCAATTTGATACCATATTTTGATAAGAAAAACCACAAAATAACCAACCACACGCAAATACCACTTCGACTTGAGGTTTGGTTTACCATCTGTGATGATAATTATTTTCTAGAAAGAAAGAAAGGGTTTATTTTTCTCAAGTCTAACAAATAAGGTCATACAAATCAATTGACACCAAGGAATATTGACAGTAATGCTACGCTAGGTATCACAATTGACTTCTTTCCATCCACATTATCTGCATCAACAAATAATGGCATAAAAATTAAGGGATTTCTAGTCATGTTTAGCAGTTCCACCTAGTTATAAAACTGTTTATTTTTGGAGATTAAATTCTAAAAAGAAAAACTGTCGCAAAATGACATCTTTATCATCAGAATAAGGATCTTAGTTCGAACTGTTCGAAGCCGTCACAACTACGAAAATAGATAGTCAGTCATAGACTTTTGCATAATGTAGACATACCATGCAATTGCACCTTTATAAATCTTCTCTAAAATATGAATGAGCTGTGTTTAAACCAGGATTTAAAAGTCCATATTATGACGCTCCTCAGTCTGATTAATGCTGTGTTTGTTTAGATTTAATTATAGTTTTTTTCTGTTCTATTTATGGCGCGAATGTGTCTCGACTCTCGAGTGTCATGTTGTCGACTTTACACTCGGAATATTGTTATAGTTACTTTATTCAACGGAATATTGCGTATTCAACCGTCTTTGGATTTCATTTATTCATTTTAATCAAATTTCCACTTTTGATAGTCACGATTTTTGTTTCTTTTTGGCGGTGACTTGGGAATTGCTTGTATTGTAAACTTATAAAGCTTATGGCTATAAAATAGTGCACGGAAACTCATTTTAAATAATCCATGTCTTGTCTGATGCTAAATAATATTATTCATCTTAAGAAATGTTCTTATACGTTTTTTTTTGTGACGGATATCTTCAAATGACGTCTCCCGCTCTAGGGTGGAGCGGAAGGGCGTGTCAGACTCTTACTGACTAAAAACCACCCGTGTTCCTTCAGTTGACTATATGCCAGGGCCACGGTAACTCTTTCGAACAAATCTCGCGACCCTGGCAGGCATCGGTCCTAGCAGATCCCTTCAGTATTGCTGACATCTCTTTGTGGTGCGCGTGACGTGACGGCTTCCCATGCCCTCTTGCTCCGTACCATGGCTTGCACCAGGGCCGGACGCGAGAGGTCGCCACCGCCCGATCGCCTCCACGAAGACACGGCGGTGCTCCGCCCAGGCAGGGCACACTTCCACCGTATGCTCCACCAGACGATCCTCGCAATGGAAACACCCGGACGTATCCTCCCGCTTTATCCTGAACAGGAATTTCCCGAAGCACACATGCTCGGTGAGAACCTGCGTCAGGCGAAAGGTGAGGACGCCGTGGCGCCACCCTATCCACTCCTCAAAGAGGAGACTTACCGCCGCAATTGTGGCGTGCCCTATTCTTACACGATAAGAACATTAAGATGAATAATATTATTTAACATCAGGTAGCACCTTAGTATCTTAACGATAATATAATTAACCCAGTTTTTCTCATCGACGCATGATCCACGTGACATTATAGGGTAATATCTTTTTAAAATTTAGCAACGTTTGTGTAGCGATCAAATAGCGATGGTATAAAATACCTTTTTGGCTTTTAGTGATTACAAAAGCTCTGTAACAGCCGGATTGCAAAAAGCTGGTTTAAGGCCGTTATTCTGTGTTCTATTCTGCATACAAAAATTACGCACGAATCATTTAGGTTTCTATTACAGCACCAAAAAGCTGAGAAAGTAGGTACCTAACGAAATAAAAACTAAAGACAAAAATAAAAGTTATAATTCACTTCATTGTGTTTTTAACCGACTTCAAAAAAAGGAGGAGGTTTCTCAATTCGACCGTATATTTTTTATTTTTTTTTATATGTGTTCACCGATAACTTCGTCGTATATCGACCGATTTTGATGATTCTTTTTTTGTTGGAAAGGAGATATTTCAAGGGTGGTCCCATGATAAGGAAACCAGGATCTGATGATGGCATCCCAGAGAAGTCGAAGGGATCCTTCGAAAATCGTAGTGGCGACTAGTGCGTTTTTTATTTCTTTCGTTAATTATCTTACCATAACTAAAAAGTAAAAACTTTTTTACAAAAAAAAAACCGACTTCCTCAAAAACACTAGAAAGTGAAAAATAACTTTAATTTCGGAAGTCGGTGGCAAAAAACTCAAATACAGATCCTAAGACACCGACTTCCGAAATTAAAGTTATTTTTCACTTTCTAGTGTTTTTGAGGAAGTCGGTTTTTTTTTTTTAGATGTAACATCCGTGAGATGGATTTTGTTAGTTTACTTATATATGGTAACCGGACCAATAATAACGAATTGATACCTCACCAAATTCGAATATGTTGGGAGTTTAGATGCTATGGTGAAACATGACAAACGTTAACACAAAAAAAACATACCTACGTATAAACATAATAAAGAGTGTTAAATATTTTTTGCATAAAAATATCTATTTTTTGTATAAAACTAAGAAACGTGTTTTTTAGTTTTTTTTACCTATTATTTATTTTCTATTTTTTAATGTGTTTCGAATTTTGTTACGTATGTCAGCGTAGTATTCGAAGACAGTTTTTTTTTTTGTTATCCTTATAACCCCGGCTAGGATAATAACATAAAATTATTATAATGTCATCGGTCCTTGATAAGTACGCTAAATTTCGAGTTAATCCGACGTTTTGAAGGGGGTCAAAATCATGTTCAAAGCTTCCGGTACATAGGCACATACTAACATACGTAAAAAGCTAATAAAAGAGTGTTAAAAACAAGACGAGACAACCTGAATAGTAACTTTAATTTCGGAAGTCGGTGTCTTTGGATCTGTATTTCAGTTTTTTGCCACCCACTTCCGAAATTAAAGTTATTTTTCAGTTTGTAGAGTTTTATTGGAAGTCGGTTGTTTTTTTTTTTAAATACCAAAGCAAAATCAATAAAATTTATATGGGACCATCTTTGAAGCATAACCTATCTATTAAAAGAACTTCAATATGTTGTAGCGGATTTAAAACTATCCGTTACAACATACTGAAACTGATTGAGCGTGATGTCTAACATATTGAAACCTCCATATTGACCTTGATGTCCTCATTGAGAAAGTTAACATAAGAGAGAGAGAAATGATGCTAGAGGGAGAAAGATATAGGATAACATTTAATGGACACAGTTAACTTATTTGACCTAATATCTCGCCTGTAAAGATAGTTGACAAGCGCTCGCACAATGACGATCACTAATTGATCCATATCCATACTTCTATACTAATATTATAAATGCAAAAGTAACTCTGTCTGTCTGTCTCGCTTTCCTGCTAAAACTACTGAACCAATTTAAATGAAATTTGGTACACAGATAGTTTAGAGTCTGAGAAAGGACATAGGCTACTTTTAATCCCGGTAATATGTTCCGCGAGATAATTTCCGACCTCCACGCGGGCGAAGCCGCTGGCAAAAGCCAGTCATTTATAAAAGCTGCGCTGTCCGCGTGGTACTAGACGTAAAGAATTGCACCATCCTATTTCTTCGCATGGGTGTCGTAAGAGGCTTCAAGGGTTACTAAAACATGGGCAGCAGCGTATTCTATGCATTTTACCACCATACAGCGATCACCAACCCGCCTGCCAAGCATGGCGATTATGGCAAACCCAGATTGGGGGAGGCTTATGTCCAACAGTGGACGTCTTACGGCTGAAATGATGAGGCGCTGCGCTCAGTAAACTGTTAAAGTAGCTCTATGTTCTAACTAAGATGTTTTTAGCCGACTACGATAAAGGTAGGGCTATGTTTTAATCGACTTCAAAAAAGTTATGTGTGAGTTGTGTGTGTGTTGTGTGTGTGTGTTGTGTGTGTGTTGTGTGTGTGTGTTTTTGTGTGTGTTAAGTTGTGTGTGTTTGTGTGTGTTTGTGTGTGTGTGTTGTGTTGTTATGTATTGTGTTGTGTGTTGTGTGTGTGTGTGTGTGTTTGTGTTGTTCTGTGGTGTGTGTTAGTGTTTGTGTGTTGTGTTGTGTTGTTGTTGTGTTGTGTTTGTGGTTGTGTTATTATGTTCCAATTTTTCTTTTAATGTATGTACACTGATTTCTCCGCGAACTGTGTCAGAAATTCTTGCTGGCTACCCTAACGACTATCAAAGATCTACAAATTAATGATAGTCGAGCCCACCGTTTTGACATGCTTACCGAGGCACGGAGAGGGCCTGGTATGTAAAGGTGGACCCGAGCGGCCGTTATTCCTTAGCCCACATGTAAAGACATTAAATATCAAAAATTTCATGTAACATAATGTAGGACTTTGTTTCTACTGTTCAGGAAGCTCTCATGCCAAACTTCTGCACTAAAGGGTATTTATAGCTGAATAAGTAAAGCTACTAAGTAACTGTAAAAAAGTTGTAAAAGAATCGACATTTTAAAAGTTCTCTGGAATTTTCTAGGAGGCTTAAATATTTTTACATCTTTTACAAAAATTATGAAAGTTTAGAACTGAATAAAAAACTTTCCGTCGAGAACTTTGAAAAATCAGTGTAAGGTATTTTTTAGTCTTCTTTTTACCTAGACTGGACTTTTTTAACCTAAAACAACATCACTCCTGTATTCCCTGGAGGATGAGGCAAAGCTGTACCTACAGTACACCAGCATTTCACCAGTTACGTTTTAGTACCATGTAATAGGGGGCGAGTCTATTGCCATCAACTGGGCACAAACCAGACTCCAGCCTGCTAGTGAAAAATGTCAGATGGAAAAACGCGTTTAAGCGTGTTATGGTAACGGACCAGACATTCGGTGTGGTGCTGGACTTAAAGAATAGCAGCATTCCATTTCATCCCGTGGCTGTCGTAAGCGGCGACCAAGGGTCTTACTAGATAATAGGCAGTCGCGTTCTCTATACATTTTACCACCATACTGCGATCGCCTACTCGTAAACCAAACATTAACTTTGAATAACTAGTGGCAGCACTGTAGTCCGTCCAAAATCAAACAAAAACTAGATAAAAAATGCGACTTTAAGTGTAGAGCAGTTAAAAGAGAGCTATGGAAAAGGAAGGCTTCTACCACTGGTAAAATAGCAATTAGCCCTGAAATACCAGCGCCATCACATTTGCGTCACCGTCCTAGAGACATCTATTATAAAGACATCTAGTATCACCTTTGATGTCTCAACTCACAACTTCAGCAAAACCCTTCAAACTATAAGACGGCATTGCCAACTTGAAATAATTCTATTGTTTGATTAAAGATAATACTGCTAGCTATCTGTAATCTATACATATAGTGATTTCTTATCTAATCAGCAACAAGACATAATCAGCCTTATCCATTTCTTGTTAAAAGTCGGACACTTGATGAATTAGGTACTTATCTTCAAAAATAATTAATCACTTGTATAATATCTCATTGTCTTTCAGTAGTCTGCCGTTTAAGCATAAGCGACTAAGATTGTTGAATTCCTGTATCCTAAAGGAGTTCTCGCTACGTGGCCATTTTTACATACCACGACCTCTAGTCCCCCCTCCCCCGTACCTCGAAAAGCACGTTAAGCCGTGGGACCCAACTCTCATTCTTGGATATTTCACAATGGTTACGGGTTGTTAGAAGCTCGAAAGTCTGCATCCCGTCTTACCAAAAGGTATTATTACCTAGTAACTGGGTTGTGGAACCCAAATAGGCGGTTGCTCCATGTAAAATACTGATTTTCAGCTGCATGCGGTTTGACTAGAAGCCGACCCCAAAATCGTTGAAAAAATTAGTTGAATGTGAGACTTTAATCGCTGAGTTTGTTTCACAATTTCGTATATGCATAGACTCGCATATGGAAAATGTTGACTCAACTAGCAATTTTGTTTTTAATATGACGTGTTGAAGTGATTTCAATAAGAATAAACAAATTCAATTCGTTTCAAAGCAGTCAGTCTACATTAATTTGCTGTCGAGCCCAACACCCTAATTGCGTAACACACTAGTCATTTTGAAAGTTATTACCATGGAGTAGTGAAACATTGCCATCTAATCCATTTTTCTGAATATGTTCGAAAAAATGCCTGCTTAGCTACGTAAACAACGGAAACTTGTGGATCAGTAAAAGTGCAAGCGTTTCCTACCGATAGTGTATTACGCAATTACCCCTCTGTTCGTTACTCTTTAATTTAATAAATTGTTTGTTTTCCACTAATAAAAATGTTTTTCTTACTAAACTTCAACTACGTATATCCGACGACCCTAGTTACTATTTATTTACTCTCTACTATTTATTTGATGACCGTACTAAGACTTTTAGAGCATTGTTTTTTTTAATCCAGATTCCCAAGTCTTGGTTAATGGTAAAACACAACTCGGTCAATTTTGTAGCTAAAATCAAGATTTAGTACATAAAGGGCCATTCCAAAATTAACGTTTTACACGTTTAAAATATGCACATATTTCAGGCTCTAATCTTCAAGAAATTCTTCAGGCATCCTTCAGTGTAACCTTCTTTGTATATACCGTGTACATAAGTAGTATATACTTACATGTTTATATATATAGCGACCGTGTCTTTACATTGCCGAGTGTAAACTAATTTACATGTAAAAGAGATGCCGATGAGTCGCCCGGCTTATCTTCAGCGCATTACAGGTATATAAATAGGTATTATACATGTATACCTACCTTATTTTTTTTTGTGCATGGGAAATCATCAAAAATGACGTCTCCCGCTCTGGGTGGAGCGGAAGGGCGTGTCAGACTTTTACTGACTAAAACCCACCCGTGTTCCTTCAGTTGCCCATATGCCAGGACCCCGGTATCTCTTTCGAACAAATCTCGCGACCCTGGCAGATGTATACCTTGCTTGGTATTCAATCTATGGATATCTATACATGATGGCAGAGACATCGACGTGCAAACTGAAAGCATGAATTCGGCACAAGGTACTCCACCTTCATCTTCATCCTGTGAGGGTCAAGAACAGGGATGGTGAACATTGACTGAGGACCCGTTCCGTTCGTTATTTTCAGTAAGATTATATAAAGAGTCGAGATTTCATATTTATATTTATTTTTAATAATTGTTTGCAGCACCATTCGACATCATCACGTCTACGCCAGCTGTCGCTCAAAACCAGCGCTGAGGCTCTGTCTCGCATAGGGTAGCAGCATTATGCTGAGCGATGGACGTTTTGCGTGGATATGTCGCATATTTTCCCACATCTTATTTTTTTCAAAGAATTTCAAAGAAAACTCCTAGTTTGCACAGGCACACTGAGTCGGGAACAAACAAACACAGCCTGGTTTACTTAGGCTTATCTCAATGTTAGTCATAGGAGAAATATGTTGAAAGACAGTGTATTTTTAGTGTTCCGACAAAAAATGGTCAGTTTGACAAACATAGTTTTAGTATGGGCAAGTAAAAATTAGTGCGGTTTCTTGTTTATAACGAGTATTAGGAAACATTTCCGTGTGTTGCCAGACGTAAAAAATAGCACCATACCATTTCTTTCTGTGGATGTCGAAGAAAGCGACTAAGGGACGCAACTAGAGAATTGGCAGCAGCGTTCTCGATGCATCTTACCATCATACTCCGAACGCAAACTCACCTGCCAAGCGTGGCGGTTACGGCAAACTCCCCCTTTGGGGAAGATTTATGCCCAACAGTGGACGTCTTTTTTCTAAAATTATCAGGAAGAAGAATGTCCTCTCATCCCCTTAGTTTATTAATTGGCTGTCATTAAATAAAAACAATAAAATATCCAAATAATTTGTCCTATTTTATTTTAATAAAGTATTCTTGATGAAGAAGTCGTTATGGGTCGTCAGAAGCTCAAAAATCTGACAACCATGCAGTCTTACCAAAGATGATCGTGTTACCAAGTTTCTGGATCGTTTAGGTCAGATAGGCAGTCGCTCCATGTAAAATACTGGTATTCAGCTGCATTTGGTAAGACTGGAAGCCGACCCCAACATAAAAGGATAGGAAGACGATGATTTTTGATGAAAAAAAAAATCACCATCATTCTCCTCCCGCCCTTCTTATCCCAATTTATTTGTGGTCAGCGCAACATGTCTTTTTCTTCCACAGTTCTCCATTAGTCGTCATCTCAGTAGTCACCCCCTTTCTATCCATATCATGATTCACACAGTCTATCCATCGTTTCTTGATAAAAAAGTGTTGATTGAGATTTTTACGTGTTATGCACTACAGATGCACTAAGTCTAAATTACCATACACTCAATTATTGATGCGTTATAAGCTTCAAAGCTTGGAGTCAAGGCGCAGCCTACTGATGGTCATGATGCTTCATGATCTGTGTAATAACAGGTTTGATTGTCCAGATATAACCAATAACTTATGTTATATTGTACCTAGAACTGTGATGCGTCGAGAGGCGCGTGTGCCCCGGCTATTCCACACTGCAAGGTGCAGAACTCATGCTGGTGCACGGCCGCTCTCCGACGTCTCGTGGATACGTATAATACACTATTTATCAATTTGGATATTTTTGCTCTTACGCACTCTAAGTTCAAAAAGATGGCGGTTTAACTTCTCAATTAGCCATCATCACAATTATTCCAAAATACGTACGAGTTATTTTTTCTTTTATATATTTTTTTTTAATATTGTATAATCAACACATGAATTATATAATATCTAAGTACAAACTATTATTTCGCGGACATTGGTGTGGGTTACACGTTTACCTAGTCTATAACTTATTCTGTCACACTTAAATTGTAATGTGTAACTGTTTTATGTCCCAATAAAGTAAAATAAAAATAAAAAATAAAAAAAATAAACGCCACTACGATATAATGCCCTATGTAAAGACGTTACAAAGGTGATAATGCCCAACCTATAACAAAATGCCCATAAATGCAAATCTTCGTGACAACAAAACGGATGATAATAAAACAAAACGACACAATAAAGTATAGTGTATTTGTAAGATGAGTATCGCTCTCACGTTTTGTTGCATATCAATCATCTCCGGTTACAGCTTCCGACACATTTCGCTTATTACAGACATTTGTCAAAGGAGCCTTTACTTCGCTGTATTATAATATAAGCAGCTTTATAAACGGTGAAGAAAATCCTCCTGATTAAATTTCATGGGACCAAAATATCCGTGTTTTGTCGGACGTAAAGAATAACATCAACCCATTTCTTCCAGTGAGTGTCGTAAAAGGCAACTAAGGGACTTACTAGAGAGTAGACAGCAACGTTCTCTATACATTTTACCACCATACTGCGATCGCCAACCCGCCTGCCAAGCGTGGCGATTATGGCAAACTCAAATTGGGGGAGGTCTATGTCCAGCAGTGGACGTGTTACGGCTGAAATGATGATGATGATAATTGATTTAAATTTTAATGTTTGAACGAATGAATTGCACCGATCCCAGCGTGGTTTGACCGGACTCGACTTATCGAATAAACTCCGAGATTTTCACGAACCCCTGAGGCCTCATGTGTCACGGTGCTACATTCATGGTCATGGTGGTCATAGCATATCAAGGAGAAGACCGAAGTGTGCTGTACTGGTAGAGGAGACGTGCCCTTTGGATAGGGAAATATTTGTTTTTAATGTAATTAATTTAAATGAGTTAAAATATTAGCTTTCTACACTGCTCCATATAAACTTTAACTCCGTCCGTAATTTTCGTAAAATGGTGGAAAAAGATAGAAGAAAGCGCTGTCTGGGTTCGAACTTACGACCTACCAACTCATTACTCGCGACAGTTACCACTGGGCCACCACTGCTTTTAATCCATAAATGCAATCAATACCTTTTATAGTTATTCATTTACCATAGAAACTTCCAGAGCACCGATTTATGCAAACCCAGATAACAAATCGTTATCAGTCGTCCCCATTCCGCGTCCCGTTCCATCAAAACACCATGATAACGTAATGGAGGTGTCAGCTGCGTTGCGTGACGGCTCAATCTATGGATGTTTAGTTCATCCACACCTGTCATCCATGGAGAAAATGGATGTTGAGTACCACCTGTCATGCTGGACAGAGGAGATAGGATGTGGTTACTGACGATTTCCTGGATATTGCAACCACAGTAAAGTTTCTCTCTTAGAGCCTTTTTTTTGTGAGTGGGAAATCATCAAATGACGTCTCCCGCTCTGGGCGGAGCGGGAGGGCGTGTCAGACTTTTACTGACTAAAACCCACCCGTATTCCTTCAGTTGCCTATTTGTCAGGGCCGCGGTATCTCTTTCGAACAAATCTCGCGACCCTGGCAGCTCTTAGAGCACTGACCACCGATATGTTGAACCTTGGATCGATGTTACTCGACGTACACACGCACGTAATAATATCGTGGTAGGATTTTATCGTGCACTGGATTTTCTACTTTCGGCGTTGATCCGAGCTTTGAGAATTCAACAGAGTGCATCTTAGCGCCTAGAAAATCGAAGACTGTGTTAAACGGTTCCTTTTCAACTCGGTGCTAGGCAGTGAGTTGATACCCAGTGCGCAAAAATCCCGCCACTATTTTACTGTATTAGGTACGTCCATGGAAACGTGGAGTAACATAATGATAACGAGGTATGTACTACTCGTATATTGAAATGAATCTTCTTGGCGATTCTATAATTGACAAAGAGTTGACAGTCAAATTTCAAGATCGTGTCGCGTTTAGACATATTTCGTTACATGAGAGAGAAAAAGATTGAACTGTTTCTGTCTCTTTCTTCTTTCTGAATCATTTTTTTTTAAATGTTATTTCTAAATCCCGTTACGGCGCTGCACGCGTAATTTTTTGTAAAATATTTAATTTGTGACTAAGAAGCCGAATTGTTTTATCTCATTGTAATCATTTCACTCAATAATTTCTCATACAGTTGATAATCTTGATATTTTATTTTTATCTCTGATTGTCATCTGATGAGGTTAGAACTTAGGATCCATGTAAGTATAGGTGCGTGGGTAGGTCTAGCTCTTCATAGGTAAACCATAGCAGGATATGGAATGCTCCATATCCTGCTATCCGATATCCGCGATACTGTGAAGATATGCGGTAGAAAGACTGTCATATGTGAGAAACTGAACTATTGAGATCGGCTTTCATTCCAGTCTTATCGGATGCAGCTGTAGACCAGAATTTTATATGGAGTCACTGCGTATCTGCGTTCTGTGTGTAGCTGCCTGCGGAGAGAGCTCTGACGGCGCGGGCGGCGCACTGACTTGCAAATTACAATAAACATTCTTCTTTTTTGACTATTGATAGATAGCCTAGATAGTTAACAGGGATGTTAGGGAGCTCCGTAACCGTAACCGAAACTATCGGATATCCGATATAAAAATGTATCCGTAACCGTAACCGAATCCGAAATAAAAGTTTCGGATAATATCGGTTTAGTTATTACATTTTTATTTTAGGTAGATTAGATAACACTCAGTATATATTTATAAGTAATCATTTTTATTTTAAATAGCTGTAATAGGTAATTACTCACAGACTGATTGTAATTAGGTACTACCAAATGGTGACATATAAAATAAAACCATTTTATTAGCTATTTGTATTTTACTTTTGAAATTCCTTAAAAGTTTAATATCCGTAACCGAAATTATCCGGAACTAACGGATAATCCGAAATAATTTCATATCCGTATCCGTATCCGGTATAATAATCGTTCCTACATCCGTAACCAATCCGTATCCGAAATTTCATATCCATAACATCCCTAATAGTTAATCTAATAATCGCAAGCATGATTGCTAAGTAGAAGGTTCTGGGTCGGGGCCCCAAGTCGAAAAAAGTGCTACCTATTAGGAGTTACCATTAGGAAATTCTAATAACACCTACGAGACTGAGTTGGTTTGCTCGATTGCTGGCAGTAGGGGCAGTCAGTAATATTTCTAGAATTGTGTCATCACCATCATCTGCCTAGCCTTTTCCCAACTATGTTGGGGTCGGCTTCCAGTCTAACCGGATGCAGCTGAGTACTAGTATTTCTAGGATTGTGTGTTGGGTGCAATAATCGAAGATAGACCTCTGCTCCCCTCTTTTAGGTCATTATCATTTAACACACTAGACATGAATATAACTTCAGAGCGACATCTGTTTTCAATAGCAGTAACCATTAAATATAACTTCACCACAATAATTATCGCTCCCACATTTTAGTAAGGTAGCTAGCTACGTAGTACAGCACTGTACCCACAGATGGCGTTACTAGTCTAGCCACGTGTGAAAATAATGTCACACAAGTTTGTTTTGGTTAGCGTCAGTCTCATGTTTTGTTATCAAATCGTATCGTTTGATTTCATATCAGTCTGCTTCTTACGCACTGTGTATTTTGTCGTGTCACTCGGTAAGTTTAATTTGCGTTATCATTTTATTAATTTCTTAGTTCTTAACAAACAACTCGTGTCTTGGCTTTTGACTCGATTGTTATAGTAATATCTGAGTTTTAACTAGAGAAACGAATTCCTGAATGGTGTAACATTGTGTCCTTAATTGTCATAGATTTGTTTGTTTCTTATTTTGTGATGTCTTAGGAACAAAACAAAACTGGACAAATTTGGATGGTAGCACTGTCTATGTTATACATCTCTAGTTTACCGGCGTTTCACAAAAAGAAGTTCTACTAGGTTTAGAATACTTAACACATGTTTACGAATCGATTAAAACTCTACGGTTTGCAAAAATTACAATGTATTGTTGTGAAAACCACCTTTTTCTACAATGTATGAATCACTTTTTACTACTTTCATATTAAAGACATAGTAAAAATAATATAGGTACCTAACTGAGTAAAATTTTAGACAAAATGGGCAATAAATTATTTCTGATTACAGCTACTCAGAACTCTCGCTCATAAAAAAAACAACGGTAATGAACTTCCGGTCAAAATCAATCCATTTTTTCAAAAAAAAAAAAAATAAGTAAACAATTAAAAAGCATTGGTAGTAAAAAAACTGTTAACATAACCTAAATCTTAGTATTATTCTCGACAAAAACTTGTTTAAAAAAAAGGAAGTCGGTGCCTTAGGATCTGTATTTAAGTTTTTTGACATCGACTTCCGAAATTATAGTAATTTTTCACTTTGTAGGGTTTTTAAGGAAGTCGGTTTTTTTGTGTAAAAATGTTTTTATTTTTAACTTTTTAGTTATCTACCCCGCACAAATGCCTATACGAGTTCCTATTCCTTTTCCAATACTGGCGTTTTTTTTTTTTTTGTCTGGCATCTCGTAGTTAATCCTGAAAAGATTTTTACTACTTAAACGGATGGTAGCTCTAAAAAGTTACCTATGCAATACTGGCCAGGTGACATTTAAGACTTATATGGTTTTCTCATGGATGCCACTGTCAAAACTGGGACCACACGGGAAGCACCAGCTTTCATATAAAAAATAAATCATTAAAATCGGTTCACCCACTCAAAAGTTCTGAGGTAACAAACATAAAATTTTAAAAAATGCAGTCGAATAGAGAATCCTTTTTTGAAGTCGTTTAAAAATGAAAAAGGAGCTCATTCACTGGATTATAACTCAATCGATGTTTGATACTGTGCATTAAAACTTATGGGAATGCATTACTATTTTTACTGTAAAAGCACGTCTGTAAAATCAAATAAATCAGCGAAATCGACAAGATTTCGTATTTAGCCTCTTAATTAATGCATATCACTTGATTTATTAAACCGGTCCAGTAATATGAATGTAACAGCCGTTTCTGCCTGTTTAAAATAGATATGTTGCAGTCAAAACTCTTTACCTGTCAAAAGTAGTGGGGAGTGGGCCATAATCCACCACGCAGGCCCAGTGCGGGTTGGTAGGTGTCACAAGTCTTCGAAGTTTTGGTACAAAGGCATGCCGGTTTCTTCACGATGTTTTCCTTCACCGTTTTGAGAGCAGTGGTGATGAAATAAATAACACAAACTAAGGTGCCTGCTTGGGTTCGAACCCACGACTTGCAACCGCTACCACTGGGTCACCACTGTTCTCCAATGGTGCATTTGCTCTTGATAAAGCATCAGCAGCTATATTTATTTTCGTTTCTAGAGCGATAAACTATGTCGAAATTATATTCAGACAATTCTATTCGCCAAAATTATATTTTCTTTATTTTTGACGAATGGTGGTGATTTAACGTGAATGCGACCGATTTTTGGTCAGGTATACCTGTAGATACCTGACCAAAAATCGATAATTCACGTAACGTACGTTTACTTCTAAACTACATCATTCCAGCCGAAAGACGTCCACTGCTGGACATAAGCCTCCCCAATTTGGGAGAATTTGCCATAATCTCCACGCTTGGCAGGCGGCTTGGCGATTGCAACATGGCAGTAAAATGCATAGAGAACGCTGCTACCCATTCTCTAGTAAGCCCCTTACGACACCCACGGGAAGAAACGTGCTGCGGAAACTACACTCAATCTCAATCAAATATTTACGCTACGAAACAAAACTACTTTTGACAGAATCTGTTCGTAAACTACTCTTAACCAGCTCTATTAGGCATAACTACCATTGACGGTTCAACGGTTATCTCAGTCAAAACAAAACTACTTTTAACCGATGTGATTAGTTCGGTTAAAAGTAGTTTTGTTTTGAGTAGGGATGTTATGGATATGACATTTCGGATACGGATTGGATACGGATGTAGGAATGATTATTATACCGGATATGGATACGGATATGAAATTATTTCGGATTATCCGTTAGTTTCGGATAATATCGGTTACGGATATTAAACTTTTAAGGAATTTCAAAAGTAAAATAATAGGTACCTATGAAAATGCCGTTTTGTATGAAAAAAATTAAACGAATTTTTTTCATGTATTTTTTAATTTGTATTAATCGAAATAATCACCCATGCAATCAATGCATCTTTGCCAACACAGTGGCAGTTTATTGATGCCCTTCTTAAAAAAATTTGCAAAAAAGCAAAAAAGCAAAAAAATCAGCTGGACGGGAGGCAACAAATTCTTCAAAGGCATTTTGTACTGCCTCTCGGGTATTGAATTTTTTTCCCGCCAAGAAGTTATCCAAATTCTGGAAAAAGTAGTAGTCTGTAGGTGCAAGGTCTGGTGAGTAGGGCGGATGACGGAGAGCTTCCAACCCCAGTTCTTGCAACTTGGAGACCGTCTGCTGTGCAGTATGAGGTCGCGCTTTGTCGTGCAGGAGCAGCGGAGACGAGCGATTGACCAATGCTGGTTGGAGATGTGCCAGCTTCTCCATCATTGAGTTCAGTTCTTCACAGTACACATCTGCAGTAATGCTCACCCCGTTTGGTAAGAAGCTGTGATGAATCACACCGGCGCTAGACGACCAAACAGTGACCATCACTTTTCTAGGGGTGAGTTTTCGTTCAGGGCGTTGTTTAGGTGCTGAACCAGGATCCAACCAACTTGCTGAGCGCTTGCGGTTATCAAACAGAATCCATTTTTCATCGCAGGTAACAATGCGGTTCAAAATTCCTGCATTTGTGTGTCTGTTGAGCAGTGCAAGGCACGTCTCGACGCGTACTTCGCGCTGGCGATCATTGAGTTCGTGGGGCACCCATTTGTCCAGCTTTTTTACCTTGCCAATTTGACGCAAATGGACCAATATTGTTTTGACGCTAACGTCGAAAGCTGCTGCTAATTCAGCCGTAGATTGTGTATCATCAGCTTCCACAATCGCCTTTAATTCGTCATTGTCGACCAAAGTCTTCGGACGACCGCGAGGTTCATTTTTCAGGTCGAAATTTCCAGAACGGAAGCGAGCAAACCAATAACAGGTGGTGCGTTGGTTTGTAGTGTTAGCTCCGTAAACGTCGTTGATGTTGCGTGCGGCTTGTGCCGCGTTGCTGCCACGACGGTACTCATATTCCATAATTACTCGAGTTTTTAACGTATCCATGATGACGAAAAAGATTGAAATGCGATGAAAATGTAACACTAATCAATCAACAAATGACTACTTTTGGAAAAAGAATTCCATGTTTTTAAAATAAAATTAATTTGCAATTAGAATTCTTAGACAAACAAAAATTATTTTGATTTGAAATGGCCAGTACTGCAGAACGGCAATTTCATAGGTAAAGACCTAATATAAATAGCTAATAAAATGGTTTTATTTATATGTCACCATTTGGTAGGAATTAAAATCAGTCCGTGAGTAATTATTACAGCTATTTAAAATAAAAATGATTATAAATATATATTGAGTGTTATCTAATCTACCTAAAATAAAAATGTAATAACAAATCCGATATTATCCGAAACTTTTATTTCGAATTCGGTTACGGTTACGGATAATTTTTTATATCGGATATCCGATAGTTTCAGTTACGGTTACGGAGCTCCATAACATCCCTGGTTTTGAGTATATATCAAAAGCAGTTTGGACCAGTGGTATTGGTCCCAACTTACGTATCGTGTGTGGTCGTGGGTTCGAACCCAAACAGGCGCTTTACTTTGTGTAAATAATTTCATCACCACTGCTCTCAAAACGGTGAAGAAAAACATCGTGAAGAAAACGGCCTGTCCTAGAACCCGGACTATATGAATTCCGGACTGGACCCCCAGGTTTAATATATTTTTCTACGATTTAAAAAAATATCTGCCGTTTCCTACAAAAGTGCAATACCTTAATCGTCACGCTTGGCAGGCGGTTTGGCGATGGCAGTATGGTGGTTAAATGCATAATATCAGCACCCTAATTGCGAAACGCACAATTTATCAGAATCTGAATGGGATTGAAGATTATTTCTAAACCATTGCGTCATTTGTTCGAATAAATTGTGGCTCAGCAACGTAAATAACGCAATGAATGTTGTTTAACTCTGAATATTAAACCAATTCCTACCGATAAAAAGTTCCGCAATTACCCCTCTGGTTGACCGAGCTTTGCTCGGTATTTTTTGGTAAATTGTGTTTAAAATAATAAGTTTATGTTCAAGTTGATTATCGATAAAGTTGGTCATTGAAAACACGAATAAAACGACATTTTATAAAAATGACTCCTAGCTAGATCAATTTATCGCCCCCGAAACCCCCTGTATACTAAATTTCATGAAAATCGTTGGAGCCGTTTCCGAGATTCAGATTATATATATAACGGAGCGTCACGTATTGAGATTCGCAGATAGCTCTCGAACGTGATAAGAAGTAGCTCGTATTAGGCGTGGTAACGCGACATTAATTATTTGAAAGATAGTTGTGAGACCTCTATAATTATAACGGTCTATACCTGGTTCACACAATGACATTAGAACACAACATAAATCTTATGACCAAATAATAAATACGATTTCGCAGAGAGGAACGTTTTCATAGGTCGCGCCTATACCTCACAATATCTCAAAACAGAATGTGGGCTCGAAGACCCTTTTTCCAACATCTCTCATAAACAAAAAAACATTGTTAGTTATTCCTCATAGGCCGACCCACGACTACGTTCGGTAAACCATATGCAGACCACATGTTACCGCCACTCTCGAAACCATACTTAGGACAAGTATCTCAGAAGTGCTGACATAAATCTTTTAATTGAATGACACAAAACTAACCCGCACAGCGGGGTATCCAAACCGCACTAATGGATATACGGATGCATCAAATGAACAATGCAAACTCCAAGTACTTTAAATAATTGGCTATTTACTCCCTAAACTATCTATCGGAACAAAACACTGTAGTAATTAATGCTTTACGCGCGTCTTTGCTCGCGCGTCGACACGGCGATCCTGACTATCACACGTCCTCGTGTGCCATCTCTAGATAGAAACCACCCGGCTATCCTGCCTTTACTACAAATTAAGTATCGACTTCCAGGTTTCCACTACGTACATTGTCCATCGTTTTCATAACGTGTTTAAATTAAAACTCGACAAAGAACAGGTCTGATCGCTTTTCATTATAACTTTAATCACTATTTAATCATTTTTACGCAATGCAAAACTTGCCATCAATATAATAACTCTACATGTTTATGTGACTTAACAACCAACAGCGCACTGGCTATACCAGGAGAACCGGTCAACATGCTAGCACAGTTACAACCAGGCACTCCAGCTACTAGACTGGCAATGCCAGGAGAACCGGCCAACACATAGCACACAGTCACCACTAGGCACTCCAGCCACCACAATGGCACACCGGCCAACACACGAGCGCACCTGCTCATACTGGCACACCGGCCATCACACGAGCACACTGGCTCATACTGGCACACCGGCCATCACACGAGCACACCGGCTCATACTAGCACACAGGCCATCACACGAGCACACTGGCTCACACTGGCACACAGGCCATCACCTGACGCATCGGTCACCCTCTGGTACCCCGACCGTCACCTATGGCACCCTCGCCATCACACGACCACAGCGGCCCAAGCTGGCACGCCGGTCGTCACATCTGGCATTCTTGCCAGCCCACTGAGCACCCACCACCCACCGCCGCCGCGCAGTCTCCGACACCAGCTAGACTGGGCTAGGAATATGACCTACGATCGACGATAAGCAGCTGGTCACAGTACAAGTCACGTAAACAATGTATTTCGATATTCACTTTGTAATTATAGGTCACTTTCACAATCTAATTTCATTCTTAACTATTAACATTCGATAGCGTCGACTACGGCTTGACCTGACTGTTCTTCATCGCTACTAACTTCAGTATATTTTATTTTATTTTTTTATTTCTGTGCGGACGTAACTATCTTGCATTGCACGACCACGCTCGTGCGCATACCTATAGGTTCTATTTTTATCTAAAGCTTTTAGTAAATAGGGGTCGCTTTCTAGTAATTCAACAAATTTCGACGACCCTTGAAATTTCGAGTCTAATTTTGTTTGATTCCTCTCATGATTTTCTACCGACACAAACATATCGAATCACTGTATCACACTTGCCATTTTTTCACACTAGATTCGTCTAACTTCGTCGTTAACTCGCGTTGCGTCTTGTTCACCAAAGGCTAATAAGTCTGGTCGTACTACATTTCCAATAAGTATTTCTATTGGGCTTGCTTTTGTCACGCGATTATTATTAGTCGAATTCATAGCGAGTTGTACATCCTGTACATTTACTACGTCGTATCCCATTTTATCTCTACAGCGGTAAGCATGATTTTAAGGTGCAAATTATACGTCACACTTGACTAATTGCTCTTTATGTACCAGCAGCAACTAAACGTAACATTGTATTGTGGGTATAACAAAAACCCCAGAAATCCTTATTCAAAAAGCATTTACCCGGATCTGCTTAGTACGAAATGTATTTCCAAATAAATGAATTGCATACTTTAAAGATTTTGACACTCAAAGTATCGATGCGCACTATGTACACATACAGCACAACATATTTTGTGAAAGCATCAGTAATTTCGACAAACACATACTCTTTCGTTTGATTAGAGCCACTAAGTTTACCTGTTACGTCAATACGAATAGTTTGTCAAGGTATTGATACTTTACGTATCGGGTGTGGTTCCACTTAAGGTTTTCCCGCCATCGGGTTAGATAGCTAACACGCAATTTTCCGCGAATATCGGAACATTACATAAAAATCCCTTGTCGCCCCGAAGGGCTGGGCAGAGGTGCGCGATCCAGTACATTCGCCATTCATGTCCCCTTACATCAGGGGGCAAGCCCATTGCCATCAACCAGGAACAAATCCAGAATCCGGCCCTCACTGAGAAACTCCAGATAGAAAACCTCAGAAACACCCTGCCCGACCCGGAAATCGAACCCAGGACCGCCGGGTACAACATATTTTTAACAAACTTTTTCTCACATTGGGAGACCAGTAAAACGTACTTTTTTCCCCAAATGTTTTTTTATTTTTTTCAATTCAAATGCATTATTGACTTGCGCACTTGATATATCACTGAACAAAAAAGACCTGGGGACAATGGGTAAACATAGGTCATTACAGCTACGTTGCATTTTCCAATGTAGAATTCCGGAATTTATTTTGTATGAATTCATCAAATCGTTATTTAACATAACATAACATCACGCATTATTTCCCCGAAGGGTCAGGCAGAAGGGTACCTACAGTACAATCGTTATTTATTTCGCCACTATTTAAATTCGTTATAAAATTAATTATTTTCGGATGTCGCTGTTGTTCAGCCTGCAACCAAAAAGTGGTCCAATAAGTTCACTCACTTTTGTTCAATTTTGTCAGGAGGATTATTCAACGGTAGTGGATTTCGAAATACGAAATCTACATACGTTACACATTCTGTTCCCGTTTCTGTGATATCAATATCAAAACATTATAAAACGTTCACCATTTACGTACTCTGGGCGTTAGATTGAGTTTATACACAGTACAGTAAATCTCGTATCCTGTAAAAAGTGGCAGTTACACAAAAGTTTACAACGGTTAAAAGTTTCACATTTGATTGATACTATAATAGGCTGTAGGTACATGCTGTTTCTTTGGTCTTTACATAAGTAAGTATTGCAACGTTGCCCTCTCAGTTCACATCTGTATGAAACTCAATTGGACAATTAGGATCAAATCACATTTAAAACAAGTACAGGTAGTCAAATGACTAATCATTTACAGAGTTTTAAAACACCTAAAACAATGCGTAGTCTGTCTGTATAGACCTTGTTCTACAGATTCTGAAATAATCATAATATCGTATAATCTATGTAACACATTACGAATGTATTAACGAAGGTCATCTAGAGTTTTATACAAGGGTCTTTGACTAATGCCAATCAAGGTGACCATAGACGTCAAACGTTTTCCAGAAAATTTTATTGCCACAATTTCACTCATTATAGAACATTAGGCACCAGAATTTAAATAAAAATGGAACGACTGACCGTAGTGACCAAAGCAGATATTGATGCGAAGTCACAGCTCAATAGCCACAAATGCTCCGCTGCCACCAGTCCCACCTGTAGTCGTTTTCTTACATTGCGTAGCGATGTGCCCTGCGCGTCCACATTTGAAGCACTAAACACATTTGTTTTTCCGAATCCGAGCGGTATGGATTGGATTCTGGTATTGAGGCACAGTATGGCGAAGTATTTGTCGCCAACGGGACCTCAATGAGTACCCGTAAATTTTAATTTTGGGCCTCGAACAATCTTTTCCACTGTGAGTCACTAATCATTGATTAATCATAACACACATTATTCACACTCGGACGCGGCAATTTCACACGGGTCGCGGACATCCCACTTCTGATAACGGAGCGTCACGTATTGAGATTCGCAGATAGCTCTCGGACGTGATAAGAAGTAGCTCGTATTAGGCGTGGTAACGCGACATTAATTATTTGAAAGATAGTTGTGAGACCTCTATAATTATAACGGTCTATACCTGGTTCACACAATGACATTAGAACACAACATAAATCTTATGACCAAATAATAAATACGATTTCGCAGAGAGGAACGTTTTCATAGGTCGCGCCTATACCTCACAATATCTCAAAACAGAATGTGGGCTCGAAGACCCTTTTTCCAACATCTCTCATAAACAAAAAAACATTGTTAGTTATTCCTCATAGGCCGACCCACGACTACGTTCGGTAAACCATATGCAGACCACATGTTACCGCCACTCTCGAAACCATACTTAGGACAAGTATCTCAGAAGTGCTGACATAAATCTTTTAATTGAATGACACAAAACTAACCCGCACAGCGGGGTATCCAAACCGCACTAATGGATATACGGATGCATCAAATGAACAATGCAAACTCCAAGTACTTTAAATAATTGGCTATTTACTCCCTAAACTATCTATCGGAACAAAACACTGTAGTAATTAATGCTTTACGCGCGTCTTTGCTCGCGCGTCGACATATATATATATATACAAGAATTGCTCGTTTAAAGGTATAATATATAACGATGCTGCCTATTCTCTAATAAATCCCTTAGTCGCCTCTTACGAAACAGGCGGGATGAAATACGATGGTTCTATTCTGTATGTCCGCCACCACACGGAGCTGGTTTAATACAGAGAAGATGCACAAAATCCAGTCATAGGTATTTATAAGCACATTTCAAGATTCGACAGCCCTACAAAACTTCCTCCAAAACGTCAATGAACCCATAAGAGCAGCAATAAAAGTCATTAAATCATCGATAATATACTTGATTCCCATCATAATTTCTAATTTGACCTAAAAACCCAAATCATTGGACCTTATTTTAAAAGTAACTGCATCCATCATCGTCTTTGATAGGTTTATGCCCAATTAAAACCGGTGCTCATAACCGACCTATTGAGTTACTCAATAAATTATATTGCCCGATATTCAAGCCCTAAAACGTTGGAATTTAGAGCAAATATGTTTGGTAAGCTTGTTGACCGATATTTAGTCAAAATATAGCCTCCACAAGGGACAATCTATAGAAAGAAAGAAAATACGTTTATTTGCGGTAAATATGACGTCAAAGACTGGATACAACAAAAATATCAAAAAGCTGGGGGAAAACATACCTCATATCCACTCAAAACGGTCATGACTCAGCAAAATGCTGCGATACTTAGTCTGCGTGAAACGTGTCACAACGGTAGATTATGGGTAGGAAACGTCAGCTAAGAAAGGATTTCAGGAAACTCTCCCCCTAAAGGGGTGAAATAAGGGATAGAATTGTGTATGAAACTCCATCAGTTTTGATGCTAGGTTCTTCAAATTTTGTTTAGGAGGACGATTAAAAATTAATTTATACGTATCTCAGCGTTTTTGATAAATCTTCTCCCAAAGAGCTGCATAAGGGGATGAAACTGTGTGGACAGTCCTTCATTTTCAAAGTAAACATCATTAATATAAAAAATATTTCGGCATATGGTTGGAAACTAACACAACAATATTTCCGACATCCACGCAGACGAACTCGCGGGCGAAACTAATCCATACTATCCATACTATCCATACTATCCATACTATCCATACTTCCATACTTAATATTATAAATGCAAAAGTAACTCTGTCTGTCTGTCTCGCTTTCCTGCTAAAACTACTGAACCGATTTAAATGAAATTTGGTACACAGATAGTTTAGAGCCTGAGAAAGGACATAGGCTAATTTTTATCCTGATAGTAAGTTCCCGCGGGATAATTTCCTACCTCCACGCGGGCGAAGCCGCTGGCAAAAGCTAGTAATCATATAAAATGTCAAACCTATACTAGAGTTAGACTTTATTGAACTAATTAGCATAACAAAACGCTATAGATAACAGCTATAGAATTGTCTTTGTAGCAAACTTAAACAATTTTTCATTTGTAGTTGTAGCCAGTAGGTTAGCAAAACAGCTGATACTACGACGTATCTGATTGCTGATCATAGAAGATCTTTTAAATACCTTATACGAACCGGTTTAGCTGATTAGCCACTGATTTAAAAGCGATAATGTTCTTCCAGAACTGTCGAAAAATGTCCAAAATCACCCCAAATCCAGCTAAAGCGCTGCTGAGGACTGAGATAGCAGCTCGCATTGCAGCGCTCACCACCGAGGACAAGAAACGGCAGTCAGAGATTGTTTATAATAAGGTAAGCTTTTAAGACATATTTCCTTTGCGAGAATGAGGAGTAGATACAACTATGTTGGGGTAGGCTTCCAATTAAACAGGATGCAGCGAAATACCAGCATTTTACATAAAGCGACTGCCTATCTGACCTCCACAACCCATTTACTGAGTACTACTACCCCTTGGTAAGACTGATTTTCAGACTTACGGGTTACGGGTCGTCAGAAGCCCGAAAGTCTTTCAAAGATCCACTAATGATAGAAAAGACCAACAGTTTAACGTGCTTTCCGAGGCATGGAGGGATGTTGGTATGTATGGGCAGCGATTCCGAACAAAACTCTTTATTTTTGGTCCGTTTTCGAATTTGAAACTGGAATCGTGACCACTGGACTCCCTACCTATCTAAAACTTTTCATGTATATTGTCAGTGTTCTCTCATCATGCTGCACCTATTTGGCTATCAACTTATCGTCCTTGATATGCTTGCTCAAACACCCTCGGGGCTCCCATACCAGCTTGGTCGTATCGTAAAAGCATAGCCACCGAAAATGTTTAAAAACATTCGTGCTATGTACAGTGAAGTTATTTGGCTACCAAGCATTATTTGTTATACATTTTTAATGAATGTATCTTAATTTACATAGGTAAAACACAAAATATTTGAGTGCCTCGTCGGTGATAGTGGTCATATGCAGCGCATTTGTGCAGAATAAAAAAAAAACTTTCTTTCTTTCCAGCGCTTCTGAGCTGAGGATGAGGTTCTGGGTTTGATTCTCAGGACAAACAGTGTTATTGAGGGTTACTTAGTCGAAATCTGTATTTCTGCCTGATTTATTAGAAAGACATTATGATTCAAGTGAATTATGGTCGAATTTCGACCACAGAGCGACTTCAAGTTTACATTTTTTTTAAACTTTTATCATCCTCCTCTTCCAGGTTATCAACCATTCCTTCTACAAATCAGCGAAGCGCATAGCTCTGTACATGAGCACAGACCAGGAAATCAACACGGCCCCCATCATCAGTCACATCAAGGCTCGAGGGGCTTCAGCCTTCGTCCCGCAGTACGCTGGTGGCGTGATGAAGATGCTGCTCCTCGAGCCTGATGATGAGAAGAACATGTTCATGACTAGACATGGCATTGCACAGCACTCGAAGGATCAGAAGAGAGAAAATGCTATTGAGTCAGGTTGGTATCGTAGACTTGTCTTTCAGATTTCCGCATCTCTATACGAAGATTATTAAGATGTCTTGGTGTTAAAAAATCGTAAATCTTCAGGGCTACTGATCTTAAGTCTATGATACATGGTAAGTTAGAGTATTATCGAGTATAATAGAATAAATGCTATCATAATAAGCCTCCTTCTCTCTTCGAGAAGGATCTACCACTCGGGCCCAGTACGTATTGGATATCACACGAATTTTCTGGTTATAGACCACGGAGTTATAGACCATGCCGGTTTCCTCACGATGTTTTCTTTCACTGTTTTGAGAGCTGTGGTAATGAAATTATTTACATAAAGCAAAGCGGCTGTCTGGATTCGAACCCACGACCTATATCGTATGTCGGAGCCGATAGCACTGGGCCGCCACTGATTTTCAACAGTAAGATGAATTCACCGGCAAAAGCTAGTCAAACATGTAAATAAAACATCACCAGCCCTAGGCCCTGGACCAGCCCCTTCCACCTATTACCTTACATTAGAGTTGTAAAAAAACGGTTTTTTTTTCTGAGATGAAAAAAATCGTTTAAAAAAAACATGAAAAAAAAACAGTTTTTTTTCTGGAGCAGGTTTTTTTCCATGAGTAGGAAAATAAAAAGAGAAAAGGCGGTTATCGTATAATATGAGTTGATATTATTATTTTTTTGTTCAATTAGAAAATACCATTTGTTTTTTGTTAAATAGTACATACATGTCTTGAAACAAATGCAGACACAGAACATTATTCCGATGAATCCGATGCTGATAAAACAAGCGTAGCCGTAGCTACTGACACTGATACAGATGATTGTAATAATAGTTACCCATTGATTTAAACATAATTTGACTTGAATGAAAACAAAACAATCAAATTTAGTGTTTTATTCCACTTTAGCTATAGTGTTTCACTTTTTCTGAAAAAAAAACCAAATGTAGAAAAAAACAATGGTGCCAAGATATTTTTCATGTTTTTTTTCAAGATTGTGAAAAAACCCATTTTGTTTTTTTTTTTCAATTTACTTCTCTACCTTACATCACTGAGCACATAATATCAGCTGCTACTGATAAATTCCCAATGGAACAACCCAACAATACTGTAGCATTATGACTTAGGTAGGTACTAGCTTCTGCCCGCGACTTCGCCCGCGTCAAATTTTTGCTGCCCTGACCCTTCCCGTCGCATCGAATTGCCTGCCAGTTTTCGTCCATTTTTCGTTGCTGCTCCGCTCCTTTCGATCGTAGCGTGATGCTATATAGCCTATAGCCTTCCTCAACAAATAGGCTACCCAAAACTATAATAATTTTCCGTGAATAATATGTGGTTTCCATACTTATTGAATGTTGATCGTGTAACATTTCAGAATCACAATGAAGCTATAGCTTGCTATAACAAGTTAGGTAAAATTGCGTCTTCCTTCTGTTAATCTAGGGGTAAGCTAGGTTTGCCTTTTTTAACTACAATAAAATGCTCTATTTTTCAGGTGGTCTAGACCTGGTCATAGCCCCTGGAGTGGCCTTCTCCAAGTCTGGTGACAGGTGCGGCCACGGCGGCGGCTACTATGACAAGTTTCTCGCTAATCTCAGGAGTAACCCCGAAACTGCACCTAAGGTACGCGTAAGATCTATCTTTTCTTCACGTCAGCGCCGGTTGTCGCTGAAAGCCAGCGCTGGGGCTCTATCTCACATTGGGTCACAGCATTATGCTGAGCGATGGCCGTTTTGCGTAGATGCGACGCATGTTTTCCGCAGCATTTTCTTCTTTTGTGTTTGGTCTTTGCATAATGTTTATCGAAACTAAACGTATTAACTTTCTTTCTTTATTTTGTGTTTTACTGTTCTGGCAATTACCACAGTTAAATAATGAAACAAGCTGTATTGTTGTTGTTACACACAAACACGACAATAATCCTTATTTTGTGGGAAGCGCAATGCTAGCCCACGAAATTATTATTTTGTGATTTTTTGTTTTAACTTGCAGCTTAGTATTAGACTATGTTGAACAAAATATGTTTCGCGTCAGTAACAAATATGTAATGTATTAACAGAATTAATAAAAACTTTAGTACAGTCAGCCTCAAGAAGTTCTATAAATATTGACAAAATTTCCGTTGAATGGTCTATAAACTGATGCCGCCATGTTGTTTTGTCTATGCAACATCTTTGACAATGTCAATGTCATTCAGACGCCAAAATACACTATTATCAGTTTAACTTAACTAATCTATTTTCAACTTTATTTTCCAGGTGGTGGCAGTAGCATTCTCGTGCCAAGTGATAGACGATGTGCCAACCAACGAACAGGACCAGAAAGTAGATGACGTCATTTTCGCCGAATAAACGTTAACATAGCATAACCAGCCTATACTGTTGCTTCTGATGGGACACAGGCCTCCTCTATGAGAGGAACTACTCGTAAACTTATACATGCCTAGCCAATAATCACCACTAATTTCGCAAAACGACACAAGACCCCCGGGGGTCTCACAACAATATTACCTATATTTTTTATGAACGTTCATACTATTTTTGAAGTGAAAACTTCTTTAGCGGCGTTGTGCGCTTTTTTGTAATGGGTAAAAAATGTTAAACTCGCGTCAGGACACGTGACCCTGATCGAAAATTCGTAAGACGGACGGAGAGTGATTTTTCTGAGAGATAAACTTCTTAATGTAATATAAATTGTCATGTTTGTGTACGATAGCGCAATAAATAAATATTGTATTCTACCACATAAATGATAGTACTTATATACTGATAATTAAAGCAATTCGTGCAAAATTATTCCTTACCATTCCAAAATATCAAAAATGCACAACGTTAATATTCAAGTTTTCACTTCTGCCGGCACTCCCGGAGTGCAACTCGCCGTTTTTATTTCTACATTATATTAACAATTTTTATGCCAAATGATATTTAAATAGTATTTAGGCAGTATCTAGCTGTTATCTTGTTCTAATTTTAAATAAAAAGCCAAAGAAATTATGCATCTTATTTATTTAATTTATTCATACTGAAAAAATAGATTCGCACTTTGTGCAGACATTTAAAATGGTCATTAATACAGATTATGAAAGTCAAAAACTTAAAAATATACTAAAAGGTACAATAATCACATTTATTCCGATCACAAATATTTCAATTTAAATACAAAGGCCACAATACAAGCAATTTTAAGCATGGCAACAGTGGTCTTTTCTGTTGACTTTATAATTACTTGATAGTATGGTAACACTTAACAATAACCTAGAACTAGAAATTAACTTAAATTGGCTATATATAGCCAGCCAAATAATCTGTGCTATGGCCATGGGTATCTATGTGTAGGACACTAAATAATAAAATAAAAAATACATTGTTCAAATATAAGAATTTCGCATATATTTCGTATGTGGCCACACCTAGAACTAAACTGATAATAGCTATTAATGGTTTTCATAATATCGAAAGAAAACAAGAACAAATTAATGTAAATATCTGATTTAAATAAATTGTATGTTTCTATGAAAGTATTCATGTTTTAAAGTTTTATGACACCATCAGAAAAAATACCAATAATAAAACTTGAATTTCTAATTTCATTGGTTAGAATTGAAGCAACATAATTTGTCGTATTTAATTTTTATTGAATTCGATGCGAGTATTTCTTGTTCATTTTTTAAATTTAATGTTATATTTATTTAACACAATAATTTTAGCCATCAGACTGGCGACCCTATACGATTGATGCGCAGAAAAACTATAACATTCAAAAGATTATTTCCTACAAACTACAACTACAAATACCTTTAGATAAGCTTCGTAATTGCGTGACACAAACTGGCAATTGATCGGAATGGGTTTCCTTTTGACAGTACACCCATATTCATTGCGTGATTTCCATCGCTGAGCAGACAAATTTTCCGAACATATAAGGCAATGGATCAGCAATATCCTTCAAAATGATACAGATTGTGATTGATAGTGTGTTACGCAATTAGAGTGCGGGGTGCAGGAATAGCGAATGCCTTTACAAAGAAACAAAATTGCCTTAAATTAATATAATAGTCAAAAAGATTGTATCCCACTATCAAAGTTGATTTTTAACAACAATATTAACTACATATTTATGATAATAATGATAATTATTTCAAATTATAGCAAATAAGTTAATCTTAAAAATTACTTAATTAATTTTTAAAAAAATATTTTCAATCGTGAGCGAGGTTGCAGAGATTCCCAACATTTTAGATTCCTAACTACGTTCCTTTTTTATTTGTAATACAACGTGATGAAAAATCAGTTAATCCCGAAATATTAAAATAATATTTTTAAATAATAAAAAGTGGCGGGGTTTATAAGTGACAGTTAATAAGTTTAATTTGAAATCCACATTCAATAGTGAGTCTGATTAAATCGACATTACCACATTCCCTTTCTCTCGAATCCTTGATTTAAAGGAAGAAGAAATAAAAAGAAGTTATAATAAAAACATTTTATAATTCTTCAGAAAAATTTCGCATGTTCTAATCAAAATCAATGATTAGGTGTTAATCATCTACTGTTAAAAAAATAGCAAATAAAAATTCCTACATGTTAACTTTATCTACTAGTTTTTAACCGCGGCTTCGTTCTTGTACAAAACTATACCACGAGAACATAAGACACTGTACTGACAAGTACCTGCACCCGGGTACCTGTACCCGGGTACCTATACCCTGGATAAAATTATCCTAAACCAGGTCATGGTCTACCAGTGTGCTAAATATTTATCTTAACCATTTCAGCCGTAAAGCGAGAAAAAGTAAGACACAGATAGAGTTAGTTTCGTATTTATAATATTATGGAAGGAATTAATTAACATATGAATTTAGGAGCCTGTCCCTAGAGCAAGTAAGTACCTATTTATTTTATTCTACGGTTATTTAATTCTAGAACTAAGTAGGAAGACACTTAACTTAGATAAATATTTATAATATCAAATGGTCCGAAAAGGAAAACATATTTACAAAATTAACTACTTAAAGCTAACTTAAGTGTAACTTAATAATATTTTCGATAGTGGAATCCAAATCGTTTGCTTTTTAAGCATGGAAATTATAAAATTCTTTACAACTTACCTATTAACTTAGCTCGATTTTTTAGGCTAAGTTACATGTTACGAATCCGAAGCTATACTAGTATATTTCAGAATGAATGTATTCGTGAGCGTAGCAGTCGGTAGGGTCTAGTCATATTGCTTGGCCTAGATCTGTACACGTTACTTAGAACGTACATATTTTGGCCAAGAATCACTGTCACTGTCGCACAACTGTTAAGCTGAACAAGTGCAAGATAGAGATGGGAATATGTTAAGTCAAAGCATGTGCTAAATAACGTTTATAGATATCAATTTTAGACTATTTCTAGGAAACTTGCAATAGATGTCACTTCTGTTTTCACTGCGAAAATAATTACAGTGTTTCTGATAATCATAGTTACCCAACTACGGCGCATCAAAAAGGAGTGTTATGATTTTGACTGGAATTATTAATGTATGTTCATGTGTTCCCTCATAACTTCTAAACTCGTTAACATAATTTAACAAATAAAGTTTCGTTGGAAGCGTCTTAATTGTTCCCTGGTAGTTATGTGACGTCACATTAAATTGAATATGGCGTCTTCTAGAGGACATTAAGTCATGAAATTTAACTCATCTGAAAGATCCGTGATCCGTAGTTTTTAATTTATTAACTTTGTACAAAAGGCGGCTTGATTTGGGAGCAGACCTAGGTTCTTACGGACTGAACAATATTAAACTTTCCGGGAAAATTGGAAAATTCGGGACAACTTAAAGTGCATTTTCAATGGGAATAATGTATGATATACAGAAGCTTGGACAATAAAACGTCTGTCGAGACAGTTAGTCTTTATGAAAATCAATTGACGTATGTGCGTTATTTTTGCTAAAACTCGGAAATGGCTCCACCGATTGTTGTAATGAAACTTTGGTAAGTTGCTGTGGCGCGCCAGAGGACGTTCCTAATAAAAAATAATCATTAACAAGGAATTGCAACGCAGCCGAGAAATAGCTGGTTAAAAATAAAATAGGTACACAAGTACACATTATATAGGTTAGTAGCCTTATCCTGACAAGCTTTTGAGCTCTAAAACCAAGATCTAAATGTACATAAAGCTACTACAATCTGCCAAATTTCTTTAATAGATTTTCAACTTTTTCGTTAAAAGTATAAGGTTCAAGGTTGATTGGGAGAATTTGACAGTTCGGGTACCTTGATGTGCTGGCATCTGTACCTTCCCACGCCTCAAATCCTCGTGTCGCGAATGCATAAAGACTAGATATGAGTGCCAACATTCCAAACAGCTTTTGCCCGTGCCAATATCTTGACAGGGATTTCAGATATTTCCTATGGAGACACATAAAGCAGTTTAGGAGTTGGAATAGCTAATGAAGACTTTCCTTTTAAATATTTTTTTTTTTTGTATGGGAAATCATAAAATGACGTCTCCCGCAGGCACCCTGGCAGGCATCGGTCCTAGCAGACCCCTTCAGTACTGCTGACATCTCAGTGAGGCGCGCGTGGAACACTACGCGCCGTCGACCCGAACCTGGTCCTTACCGGGCGGCGAGCTACCCGTTGCTCGCCGCCTGCAAGCCCGCGCCTACGATGGCCGGGAGTCCGCTATCGACTCCCGACGCCCGGGGCGTAACTATAGTCTCTAAGACATGATTTATTTAATAATTTCGCACGAATTAGCTCGCCCCAATCGGATGGATCATCACTGTTAAACAATAAAATGTTTTATATAGGCGACTTGCACGAAGTTAATTTATTTGCGAGCGCATCGATATTTCCAGAAATACGTATTAAGCAACTGCATTGCATTTGAATAAAACGGAAAAGGAAAAGTACACTAATATTATTACATGAAATATACGTACCAGTTGCCTAATACGTACATATATGTATAGTAAATGTATACATATATTTTGAACACGGAGGTTTTGCACTTTTCTATGTAACATAATTTTTGATAACCGAAAACAATATCAACGTAAGATGGGTCTAGAATTAAGTGCTGAAATACTCAAACTGTAGCCATGCAGGTTGCAGTTTGCGCGTCCATATCCCTGCCACCCTATATATATATATATATATACCAATTACTAGAAGTCTCACCCTTTTAAACAGCTAAGCAAAACAGCAGATAAGCATGGTGAAATTTTCAAGTGTTAAGTAAGTATTTCAATGACGATTTGGCCAGGTAAGGTTTCCTTATACCAGTCAAAATAAACTAAATAACATGCACTGCATTTTAATGAACGTATAAATCGTTGATGCTCAATTTCTGACAGCCTCATTTAAGGGACCGTCAGACCAGTGCGACGTAACAGCGCGTTGCGACTAGTAACTTCATTTCCATGAATTTTAATAGAAATTGTTCTTTAGTAGTCTTGTCGCGTCTGTATACGGGAGGACCCTTTATATTGACAGTTACTAATATAAAAAAGGCCTCAATTTGGCCAAATTATCTTTCGATCAAAGTTCGTCCAAGCATGAAACACTATCGAAATAGACACTGTAGAAAACGAGTCATGAATCGTTCAGAATGTATTCTTGATGTTAATTCTTCATCAGTTTTTCAGCGCAGTACAGCTCCAAAAACTCTCTGTCCCCTCGACATGAGGAGTTCCACGGCTCCTACAGCTGCCAGGAGTAGGAGCAAGGCTATGATGGCCAGGACAGCCCTGCAGCGGCGCCGACGACGCTCGCTGCGGGCCAGGCGGCGTGATAGAGCTTCGCCTCGCGAGGCGTCGAGGGTAAAGAGAGCGCTGGCAGCCTGTGAAGAAAGAAAGAATTGTTTTAAATATGTAAAAAGACATAAAATAGTTACAATTATTGAATGAAAACCCCGATGTAATGAAATCAAAAATCAAAAATTGATCAACGATTTCGTTACGTGACCGCACATATAGAAATAGAAAAAATTACATAGGGTTTAGGTAAATAAAAAAACTGTAGGTACATTTAATTGGTTACAATGGGGGATTGCTTCAGTATGTATAATATAGGTATAACGTAGAAATAGCTTCAATGTTAGGAATTCGCCTATTAAAAGAAATTATTTATTGTATAACAAAATGCAACGACTTTTTAAGGGGTCTTCATTCGATTGGATTTCGGTCTAACCCAAAGATTAGACGGACTTTCAAATGAGTAAAGACGTACAAGATTGTAAAAGTATTCCGTGTATGTATGAAGGCCGACAGCCCCTTTAAAAAAAAAAACATCACATTTTGTCATCCCCCGCTGTGGCCGGAGCGGAAGGGCGTGTCAGACTTTTACTGAGTAAAACCCACCCGTGTTCTTTCGAATAAACCTAATGCCTTACCATGCAAACGCGCCTTAACATGGTTTCTTTATACCTACCTTCAAAAATGTACCTACTTAGGTTGCTTTTCCTTACCCTGAAACATTCATTGTTCTTGACCACTTATTTATTATTTATTTGTCAATATTATCTCAAAGTACATCAGTGCAATAATATATTTATTACCTACCTTTTAAATGAAGTTAACAGATAATATCGTCAAAAGATTTTGATACGACGATCGATTTGAGTCAGTAGGTCAATCAGACCAGTACTTAAAATTTAATAGATGTTGCAAAATAATTATTCTTAATTAATAAGAGTTAACTAATATCGTAAAAGTTATATGTGTGCATTAAGTTGTGAGTGATTCATTGACTTAATGTTTGGAGAGCTTGTTGGGGCGTTAGTACAACTTGTTGGCCGAGAAGTCATTTTTCAATTTATCAATGTTATATTTGTTCCGGTGCGGTTCCGTGTGGTGCCGAACGTAAAGAATAGAACCATCCCATCTCTTTCCGTGGGTGTCGTAAGAGGTGACTAAGGGACTGACTAGAGAATGGGCAGCAGCGTTCTGTATGCATTTTGCCACCATACTGCGATCGCCGACCCGCTTGCCAAGCGTGGCGATTATGGCAAACCACCCCTCTGAAGGAGGCTTATGTCCAGCAGTGGACTTCTTTTGACTGAAATGTGCTATTAGATGGGACTCGTCCTTTATTATGTAAAACAAAATCCAGCAAAGGTCCTCTATTCTTTGTTATTTGCAAAAGAGCATGTTTTGAAGTTCAGTTGATTATAACTTGGTTAATTTAAATTGTATTTTCATAGGCTTCTAGATGATTTAGAACTAGTACGGTGCTTCTCAGTCTTTAGTAAAAATCTAAACTTTTAAGTCATACAAATATTGTTCGCTATACAAGAAGTCTGTGTGTCACGAAAAACAATAAAAACTAAATAAATTGATTGTTGTATTAACAATCTCATAAAGATTGGTAATCTCGTAAGCTATTCCAGCAATGTGTTGAGAAATAGGCAAGGGTGTCAATGCAGTACTTCAAAATAATTACAATTGATACTTGATTTCAACATACTTGAGTTTGCTTTGTAAAAGTATACCGGATGTCTCGGGAGCCAGGGTCTCGAGTGAGGTCGTTGAAAGTATGATAAAGGATCTTATTAATGCAGTTTTCTCATTCAACGCAAATATACGTAGGCACTACTACCTTCTGGCCGCCACATCACCCGAGATGTTGTCAGCAATTTCATGCAAAATATACCCTATACCACTTAGTAAATAGTTAGCTTTCTTTCTGAGAAAAAACTTTCAAAATCGAAATCAGTACTTCCAGAGGTTACCTCCTACATCCAAACTTAAAAACTTTACCGTATTTATAATATTAGTGTATATTTTTATTTAGTCCTCTTCACCGTATCCGGCGACAGCGGCCCAGACAAATTTTCATTCCTTTCGTGAGTGGCAAAACCAAAAACCCAGTCAAACCGTATACAGAAGAGCTGATCAGAATCATTGTATGTGAATATATAAAACTAGCTTTTGCACGCGGCTTCGTCCGCGTGGAGGTCGGAAATTATCCCGCGGCAACGTACTATCAGGATAAAAAGTACCCTATGTTAATCCAGGATCTGTGTGCCAATTTCATCCAAGTTCCGTAGTTTATGCGCGAAAGAGTAACAAATAGCCATACATCCTCACAAAGTTTCACATTTATAATATTAGTAGGAGTAGAATATGTGGGTGCTTCTTGTCTAGTACTTAAAGAAAATACTGTTGAGGAATTCTATTACTTTATGGATTGACTAGTTTCTGCCCGCGACTTCATCCGCGTCAAATTTTTGCTACCCTGACCCTTCCCGTCGCGTCGCATCGAAATGCCTGCCAGTTTTCGTCCACTTTTCGTTGCTGCTCAGCTCCTTCTGATTAGCGTAATGTTATATAGCCTTCCTCAATAAATAGGCTACCCAACACAATTTTTTTTTTTCAATTCGGACCAGTAGTTCCTGAGAATACCGCGTTCAACCAAACAAACAAACTCTTCAGCTTTATAATATTAAGTACTAGCTTCTCCCCGCGACTTCGTCTGCGTAAATGTCGGTTATCGCGGACGCAGACAAAGTCACGGAATAAAAAGTAGCCTATATCCTTTCTCAGGCTCTAAACTATCTGTGTACCAAATTTCATTTAAATCGGTTCAGTAGTTTTAGCAGGAAAGGGAGACAGACAAACAGACAGAGTTACTTTCGCATTTATAATATTAGTGTGGGTTAGTGTGGATAGATGTGCGCTAACTTTCTAGATCAACAGTGTAGTGTAGATAGTGTAGGGAGAGGTACCTGATTAACTTAAGGTCAAGTAAAAACAAAAACCCAAAAAAAACACATTAAAGTGAACTGTGAGAAGTATTATAAAATACTAGCTTCTGCCCGCGACTTCGTCCGCGTCAAATTTTTGCTCCCCTGACCCTTCCCGTCGCATCGATTTGCCTGCTAGTGTTGCTGCTCGCACCTTTTGAGTTATAGTGAGTCAACCTTAAAAGATAGACATATGCTCTCGCGGACTTTCTTTTAGAACTTTTTTAAAGGAACAATTCCGTCATACATAATTTTTGCGTTACTTTAACCGTTTACGCAGCGCACGCAACGGAAACTCTCAAAAGGAATAAAATTTCCCCGTTTTTGCAACATTTTTCATTACTGCTCCGCTCCTCTTAGTTGTAGCGTGATGTTATTTAGCCTATAGCCTCCCTCGATAAATAGGCTACCCAACACAAAAAGAATTTTTCAATTCGGACCAGTAGTTCCTGAGATCAGCGCGTTCAATCAAACAAACAAACAAACAAACAAACAAACAAACTCTTCAGCTTTATAATATTAAGTAAGTATAGATAAACGACATCTATGTGTCCTAAGTTATTTTAATATATGCACTCAACGAAGAATTAAACTGCAAAATAATGGTTATGAAGATAATTTTTATCTACTTTTATTCAGGAAGTATTTTTTGTTAATAAACAACAGCTTTGCAGTGTATTTGCAATTTGGCGAATACCCAGAACAAATAAGAATAAAGCAATTAATTTCAAAGGTTTACATTCTCAACAAGATTGGGCCAAACCCGTAAATTATCGTCTTGGTAATAAAATTACTACAAAATTAGACAATTTTCGATTACCCACGCTATAGGCGGCAATCTTTGACAATAATTGCAGACTCCACTCTACAGCTCCTGAGCAGTTTGAAGTTAACACATAGCTTAAACTACATAAGCTTCAACGAAATACAGGGCTTAGTGTAGCCTGCGAGGGGCGCGGATTTCTTCGAAAGAGTTACCGTGGCTCTGGCACAGGCAACTGAAGGAACACGGGTGGGTTTTAGTCAGTAAAAGTCTGACACGCCCTCCCGCTCTGGCCCAGAGCGGGAAGTCATTTGATGATTTCAACCCAAAAAAGGGGGCTCAGGGAGTAAACAAAAAAGCCGAAACTGACCCGAAGATCATGTGGAACCAAACTTAGAAAAAAAAGGGAAGTAAAAACTAGAAAGATCTTCTACGTGGGCTGCCGCGACCCCACCTCTCTGTCTCAGAACACCAGTTTAGTGCTATAAGGGTCCATAGTTTGTCCAACATGCGGCAAACATGTTCGACCCGGTTGCATTTAAGTTGGGCAGCTTTTATATATTTAGAAAGGGAGACAGACAAACAGACAGAGTTACTTTCGCATTTATAATATTAGTGTGGGTTAGTGTGGATAGATGTGCGCTAACTTTCTAGATCAACAGTGTAGTGTAGATAGTGTAGGGAGAGGTACCTGATTAACTTAAGGTCAAGTAAAAACAAAAACCCAAAAAAAACACATTAAAGTGAACTGTGAGAAGTATTATAAAATACTAGCTTCTGCCCGCGACTTCGTCCGCGTCAAATTTTTGCTCCCCTGACCCTTCCCGTCGCATCGATTTGCCTGCTAGTGTTGCTGCTCGCACCTTTTGAGTTATAGTGAGTCAACCTTAAAAGATAGACATATGCTCTCGCGGACTTTCTTTTAGAACTTTTTTAAAGGAACAATTCCGTCATACATAATTTTTGCGTTACTTTAACCGTTTACGCAGCGCACGCAACGGAAACTCTCAAAAGGAATAAAATTTCCCCGTTTTTGCAACATTTTTCATTACTGCTCCGCTCCTCTTAGTTGTAGCGTGATGTTATTTAGCCTATAGCCTCCCTCGATAAATAGGCTACCCAACACAAAAAGAATTTTTCAATTCGGACCAGTAGTTCCTGAGATCAGCGCGTTCAATCAAACAAACAAACAAACAAACAAACAAACAAACTCTTCAGCTTTATAATATTAAGTAAGTATAGATAAACGACATCTATGTGTCCTAAGTTATTTTAATATATGCACTCAACGAAGAATTAAACTGCAAAATAATGGTTATGAAGATAATTTTTATCTACTTTTATTCAGGAAGTATTTTTTGTTAATAAACAACAGCTTTGCAGTGTATTTGCAATTTGGCGAATACCCAGAACAAATAAGAATAAAGCAATTAATTTCAAAGGTTTACATTCTCAACAAGATTGGGCCAAACCCGTAAATTATCGTCTTGGTAATAAAATTACTACAAAATTAGACAATTTTCGATTACCCACGCTATAGGCGGCAATCTTTGACAATAATTGCAGACTCCACTCTACAGCTCCTGAGCAGTTTGAAGTTAACACATAGCTTAAACTACATAAGCTTCAACGAAATACAGGGCTTAGTGTAGCCTGCGAGGGGCGCGGATTTCTTCGAAAGAGTTACCGTGGCTCTGGCACAGGCAACTGAAGGAACACGGGTGGGTTTTAGTCAGTAAAAGTCTGACACGCCCTCCCGCTCTGGCCCAGAGCGGGAAGTCATTTGATGATTTCAACCCAAAAAAGGGGGCTCAGGGAGTAAACAAAAAAGCCGAAACTGACCCGAAGATCATGTGGAACCAAACTTAGAAAAAAAAGGGAAGTAAAAACTAGAAAGATCTTCTACGTGGGCTGCCGCGACCCCACCTCTCTGTCTCAGAACACCAGTTTAGTGCTATAAGGGTCCATAGTTTGTCCAACATGCGGCAAACATGTTCGACCCGGTTGCATTTAAGTTGGGCAGCTTTTATAAGCAAATATTATACATAGGAGTGAAAAAAAAACTTC
This sequence comes from Aporophyla lueneburgensis, assembly GCA_932294355.1. Taxonomy (NCBI): domain Eukaryota; kingdom Metazoa; phylum Arthropoda; class Insecta; order Lepidoptera; family Noctuidae; genus Aporophyla; species Aporophyla lueneburgensis. The sequence goes on along the minus strand of OW028748.1, from coordinate 7,639,574 downwards.
TAACCAACGTAGAAGATCCAGGACTTGACCGTGGCATGCGTGACTTAACCTCGCAGATCGCTCTGCACGGTAGCTATTTGAGACAGGATTGATTCCTTTCATTGTCAGGCACGTCAGTTCTAAATCAATCTTATTAATCATACATATATATCAATTTAATATTGCTCGGTGTCTAAACATAGACTGAATATGTATGCAATTATGCAATACTATAAATCTATATATTAATACGTGAAGCGAAAACTTTGGATCCCTTTTTACGAAAATTGAGTGGACGGAGGAGTATGAAATTTCGCATACTTATAGTTTATACAGAGAAGAAGTGACGAATGCTAATATTTTATTTTAAATTATGCGAAAAATACATTATTTTCAATAAATAACACGTTACACACACTACTATTCACTACCGTGTATTTAATACACATATGCACAAATCGAGTCTGTATTTGTTTTTGGTATTATTTGTCGATAGCCTTACTGAATGTCAAATATAATAATGGATTACGAAATTTTATTGTTGAAATCTGAGCCGTGGTCCAATCGAGAAAATCTGTCTTTAATATTTTGTGTCTATAGTCTTACTGAATGTCAAGTATAACCATAGGTAATAAATTAATTTTCATTTTTAAAATCTATGGTCATATCGAGAATATTTGTCTATAATATTGTCTATAGTGTTACTTAATCTATACTATAATATTATAAAGCTGAAGAGTTTGTTTGTTTGTATGTTTGATTGAACGCGCTAATCTCAGAAACTACTGGCCCGAAATGAAAAATTATTTTTGTGTTGAGTAGCCTATTTATCGAGGAAGGCTATAAGCTATATAACATCACGCTATAACCAAGAGGAGCGGAGCAGTAATGAAAAATGTTGCAAAAACGGGGAAAATCGCACGGGTAGGCAATTCGACGCGACGGGAAGGGTCGGGGAACAAGAAATTTAACGCGGACGAAGTCGCGGGCAGAAGCTGGTGTCAAATATAACCATATTATTTTTTTATTTAATAATGTATTTCTATTCAAATGAAGTAGGGTGGATATGCATAATAGATTTATTATTATGGTCGAATATCGACCACTAGTATGTATTAGTTACACTTATAAGTAAGGGCTAATGGCTGAGTTCCATTCCATTCGTTCCGCATGTTGGGGCGTTAGTACAACTTGTTGGCCGAGAAGTCATTTTTCAATTTATCAATGTTATATTTGTTCCGGTGCGGTTCCGCATGGTGCCGGACGTAAAGAATAGCATCATCCCAATTCTTCCCGTGGGTGTCGTAGGAGGCGACTAAGTGACTTACTAGAGAAAGGACAGCAGCGTTACCTATGCATTTTACCACCATACTGCGATCGCCAACCCGCCAGCCAAGCGTTGCGATTATGGCAAATTACCGAAATTGGCTATGTCCAATAGTAAACGTCTTTCCGCTGACATGATGATGAATAGCTAATTTATAATGGCCTCACGGGTCGTTAGACCAGGTTAGGTTACGCTTTCCGCAATTGGTTCGTGATTGGGTGACCATCTTTCCATACCAAGACCCCTTCATGCCTCGCAAAGCACGTTAAGTCGTTGATCAAGGCTGTCGTTCGTGGATCTTTGACAGTCATTACGGTTCGTCAGAAGCCCGAAAGTAAGACAAGCAGTCTTATCAAGGGATTTCGTCATCATCAGCAGCCTATAATGTTCCCACTGCTGGGACACAGACCTCCTCTCTTCAAGAGGGAGCGGGCGGTAATGTACCACGCGGGCCCAGTGCCGGTTGGTAGGTGTCACATGTCTTCGAATTTTTGGTTCTAAGACATGCCGGTTTCCTCACGATGTTTTCGTTCACCGTTTTGAGAGCAGTGCTGATGAAATAATTTAAACAAAGTAATGCGCCTGCTCGGGTTTGAACTCACGACCTACTACTACTCGTAAGTCACGGCTGATACCACTGGGCCACCACTGCTCTCCGTATACCGTACAGGGATTTCGTATTACCCAGTAACTGAGTAGTGGAGGTACGATAGGCAGTCATCATTTCAGCCGAGAGACGTCGGCTGCTGGACATGGGCCTCCCCCAATTCGGGGGGGTTTGCCACAATCGCTACGCTTGGCAGACGGACTGGCGATCGCAGAATGGTGATGAAATGCATAGAGAACGCTATAGAACGAGAACAATATAGGCAGTCGCTTCTTGTAAAATACTGGTATGCAGCTGCTTCGGTTGGACTGGAAACCGAGCCCAACCTACGTTCATACATAAAATTTTGAAAAGGCTAGGTATATTAATTAAGTTCTAATAATCATCATCGAAAACTTTCGTGAATACCTATAGGCCTGTATTTGCCATAACTCCCAACGTATAAAGTTAAAACGCCTTTCTTATATCATGCATCATCTTCAATTCAGCTAAGAGACGTCCACGGCAAAAAAATAGGCCTTCCTCAATTTGGGGGATTTGCCATAATCGCCACGCTTGGCAGGCGGGTGGGCGATTGCACAATGGTGGTAAATTGCATAGAGAACGGTGCTGCCCATTTTCCCTTAGTCGCCTTCTACACCTACGGGAAGAAATAGGATCGCTTTTTTCACGGAACTTTATTATGTGCCCTTGATGAAAATCAAATATTTCAAAAGCAAGCATAGTCACAAATAAAGGCTTGTTTCAAGTAAGATCGGACTAGCCATCGTTCAATAATATATTATATTGAATATAATCGTTTGGCTGCAATCGTCATTGTTACATCTGCTTTTACGGTCCGTCACGACTGCATTAACAGAATCTGTTTAAATTTATAGCACACTGAATTATTTATATGCAGCCTTGGATTTGTTACTGAAAGGATCACCTAGTAGCTAACTTATATTAATTTTGATTAAGGTTTCGATCATTATTGACAGACTTATGATTATGAATAACATTGATTACTTAAATGATTTGGCTTTGTATACAAAGAGCGGTTCAAGTTGGGCAGGCATTCACGAAATCAGAATATTTAATTACTTTTAATTCAGATATCAGAGGCAAGTATGGTCATGGCTGTAAGAGGAGCTTTGGACCAAAGAAACGATGGATGGACTGTGTGAAAGATAGAAAGGAGTGTTTAACAAGATGACGCCTAATAGAGAATTAGGTATGGAAGGAAAAGACATGTTGCAACGACTCCAAATAAGGGGTGATAAGGGTAAAAGAATGCTGATTATGAGAGATAAGAATGGCCTAATGTAGCTACGGAAAAACTGGAAGAGAAGAAGTGAACACCAGGTCAAGATTCTATTATTTTTGTCCACTTCGTGTCCATGATATTATTCCCCCAAGCGTTTAAACTGATGACATATTGAAAGTCATTAGCTAATCTCCGGGCTTACCTGAGGCGTTGTAAAACATAGACAATGAGTAAAGACACTATTGGCCTTTACAGATCTTAGTGCCAATTGATTGTATTGTTTGTCAAATTATTTGGTACTTGTTTGGAATTGTAATTAGTTACAGAGATTACTGTGGTTGCGCTAATTTTATTTTTATGTGCCCTAGAAGGCGTTACACAAAGGGGGTTTTGGATCGGTATTTTGAGAGGTAACGATGCCCCTTTTTTTCGTGAAGACCATGGTGATCATTCGGGTGGTTTTAATGAGGTAAAAATTCTACCCTCCTCGGTTCAATCACTAACAGATCCCTAACCCAGGCACCAAATAAAAGGACTTCCACCGCAAACAAAAAAGGTATACATAAATGCCAGGTACTTAGTCCTCGTCCATCATTCATTAATCTTTGAAATTTAAACCTCTTCATGCCTAGGTTTCAAAGAGAGTTAGTTACAAGAAGAGGACTAAGTTTCAAAAATTAATAAATGAATGTTGGTTCAGAAATATCACATTTCTGAAGTCTTCGTTATTGGGTAAAGCATAACCAACAAAATGTCCCGAAAAGAAATCGTTATTAGATGCTAGGGTCAAAGAAACATCCCGTCAGAGCCATACCAACGCAATAGGTTAAAGAAGTATATATTACCTCATGATGACCAAGCAAAGGCACAGGTCAAAACAATAATGGCGGCAAGAACTGGCAACGAATGCGCCTAAAGCCAACCTCAACGGACAAACCTTATTTATTACATAATAAATCATTTATGGTCTGTAGGTTATGCAAAACAATTTGCGAACTAATGAGGTAATATGTCAGTGTAATACAAAACCAACGTTCTTTGTGTGGGTGTTAGCTAATTGCTAGTAATAATTGTTTCTTTTGATGGTCAACGTGAACATTTTTCTTTTATACCCTTTCTTTTGTATGGTTGGACAAGAATGCGGGTATGGGACCTGTTGTCTTAAATGTCAACACACCTAAATGACGTTGACATTCTTTACGTAGGCTGTGGGTTTCGGAAATTGACGCAAAAGCTTCACTTATGTTGAGAAACTGACTTCTTTGTAATTGAGTTTTCAAAATGGATTGAATTCTGGAAGTTTACTTTCAATGTACGATTGAATGCTAAAATTAATTATAGGATAGATTATTGACTTCGCAGTGCGCCCTACTGCAACTTTAGATTATTTCGTTAAGAAATAGGTGCCTTCTAGGCACCACTTAGGTACTATCTAGCTTTGTCGAATCAAATAGGGTTTATCTAGGGACTTTGGTTAACTAGGGCGTGAGTAGAAATTAAGCATTATAAAGTTCCTCACCTCATGAAACGAGGAATTCAGAAATAGCTTAGATTGTAGGATGAGAGAGATTATCATTTCAGCCGAAAGACATCCCCTGCTGAACATAGGCCTCCCCCAATTTGGACATATATAGAGAACGTTGCTGCCCACTCTCTAGTAAGTCCCTTAGTCATTTCTTACGACACCCACGGAAAGAAATGGGATGCTGCTATTCTGTAAATCCGGCATCACACGGAACAGTTCATGGATGAGGGGATAGGTTACTGTAATAGTGTTGTAGCTGTGCCACTTTCTGATGCAGCTAGAGTACCTATAATGAGATGAGTGTGATGTTGTAAGCCAACCAAGGCGGTATAATCGCAAGTGCGACAAAGCACTTCCCTTTTAAAAAAATCTACTGCCACGGCCTTATTCGATTACTTCTCTAAATATGCCGTTTTGATGACGATGATTCAAGTAATTTAAAAAAAAAAAAAAAAAAATCGTATCTCGATTAGAGTCACACTTAGAACATGGCGGTCTATGGGTGAAATACAGCATATGAACTATCCTATCCCGCAAATGCCGTCGGTCCATGCGACAAAACACCCTGTATAACTTGGTATAAGCTTCATTTAAATTAACTGTACAAACCATTATAAGTACTCTTATACAGTCACGCATTATTGAATTATCATAATCCGTTTCTTATGTATTAAACTAATAGAAAAATAACGGTATCGTTTGAGTAGATTTTTTCTTATTGAAATAGTTCATCATCATATTCCGGTTAAGGTTTGGAATCTTTTGAACTTACACAGATGATCTCCACTTCCTTCAATATACGATCTTCGACAGTTTCAACGTAGTTATTTTAATTGCATTAAACTGTAAGCTTAGGTTCAGTCCACTCCAAATAAATATCATCATCTTCATTCCTCTGCCCTCATCCCAATATATTTGGGGTCGCCTCTACAAAGAAATAAATTAAAAATTTATAAAACCCCCGACACTAATTCAAAAAAAAAACGTCGCGTTGGGGGACCGCTCCGCGAGTGCAGACGTCGTTGATTGCTTAGTTAGGTAGTAAGACTATTGGTCATTAAATTGTTAGGTTTGAAGCGGTCCCCCAACGCGGCGTATTTTTTTTAAATTATTAATACATTCTTAGGTACTTTAAGATTGAGTTATTTTTTATTATTTTTTTACTTTTTAAAGGGAAATTAGGTTTTTGTGTCGAGGGTTTTTTAAATTTTAAATTTATTTTTTTATTTTGTTCTTTTTATAGGTATATACTCAATATAATGTAGAATCAAACGAAGCTAAGAACACTCTCGATTAATTCATCAATATTCTCTTTCAGTGCGCTTTCATTTGAGACCCCACTCGAGTATATTTGCTGACATTCGGTTACTCTTCCCCACTTTCCCCCCCACAACTTTTAAACGGCTCAACCGATTTTCATCAAACATGTCTAAGAACACTCGCAGATAAGTCACCTTTAATACATATTTTTTTTATTGAAATCGCATCATCCGTTCGGGAGCTATGATGCCACAGACAGACAGACAGACACGTCAAATTTATAACACCCCTCTTTTTGCGTCGGGGGTTGAAAATGAGCAAAACCCACTTCTTCCCTCACTTTTCCACTCCACAGATCTTCTAACTTAGTCTCTCATTGACAGTTAAACCGGTTAACAGTAGTTAAAAAGATAACTTAAAGGCAATGTTCAACTGTAAAATATTGTAAAAGCTATTTACGAGGCAGTTAGGTTGTACGGGTTGCAGGAAAATCAGCGCATTATTAGAAACCCCTAGCGTAGCGTTCGTCGATTACCAAAAATAATATCAGATGTTTTAAAGACAACTGCAAAACCTACGCGGTAAAAGGAACAGCATTTTTTTACCGAACAATATTTTCTAAGTAGGAGCTCAGAATCACGTACAATCAGTGCCCTGCATTACCTGATCCGTCTTCCTCATTTTTTCTGTGTAGGAGGGGTCAGGTAATGCAGGGCACTGACTGTACTAAATTCATGGCAAAACGTTGCGCGTAATGTCCCTGACACCCTAAATATTTTTATCCACGTTGCAAATTGAAGAAATTAGTGGTAACCAAGAATGCTGCTTTAACCATCTGACCTTACTAAACAAGTAAATCAATCAACTCTTCAACATTCCCATATAAATCAATCACTTAAGGCTAATAAAACACTCATCATCCAAAACTAACGCAATATTTATGTCACAAGATAACGGACAATATTAGCCAATCAGCTTTCACCAGATGAGCGCAAGCGCAACGCTCAATTAACTACGTTTTGACGTTTGTGACGTAACGCGTGTAGTTTGGCGTTTGATGGACATAGGTCACGTCATGTCAAAGTTGGGTGCATGATACAAGAAGCTGTCACCTTGCGTAGTGCTGAGAATTTGGAGTCGATAGAAATGCCCGTATGATGCGTCATTGTGTTGATGAATAGGATGACATCTGTTCATTTATCAGATTATCTAGCTGCCGAAATCGCAGTCCTGTTTTGGGTGATGGGAGTAGTTGAAAGTTGGGTTACTAAGCTATAAAATGGCGAAATACTCGGCTCTTATAACTAAACAGTCGGTAATTGATGAAGTTTCAATGTATCATTTCCAAGTATCATTTTGCGGAATTAAACTTTGCAATTGTGCAATCCTTGCCAACATTAAATGTTCATAGATAGAAAGAGTCAATTCAGACGAAAGACGTGCACTGCTGGACACAGACCTCCCCCAATTTGGGAAGGGTTGCCATAATCGCCACGCTTGGCTGGTGGGTTGGTGATCGCAGTATGGCGGTAAAATGTATAGAGAACACTGCTAACCATTCTCTAGTAAATCCCTTAATCGCCTTTTATGACCCCCACGGGAAGAAATGAGATGGTGTTATTTTTAACGTCCGGCACCACACGGAATCATAGATAGAGAGAGTGGAAGCCAAAAAGATAAATGGATTGTGTGAGGATGAAAACACCCCTAGTCAAAAAACACACATAAAAAAACCGACGTTGTTATTCATCTCCATCACCTGTCTAATCTTTTTCCAACTATGTTGGGGCTTCCAGTCTAACCGAATGCAGCTAAATACTAGTATTTTACATGGAGCGACTGCCTATCTGGTCTCCACAACCCATTTACTGGGTAATACGATACACCTTAGTAAGGCTGGTTGTCAGACTTTCGGGCTTCTGATGAACCGAAACGACAGTCAAAGAAAGATCCACAAAAATGACAGCCGGGACCAAAGGCTTAACGTGCTTTTCGAGGCACGGAGTGGTCTTGGTATGTAAAGCTGGTTATTATTTCCATAAATTCTAAATTCGATTCTCCAATTACCGCACGCACTAAGCTTGTGTCGTCGTCGCGTTCAAGAATGCGATAACTAATTAAATGATTGCGAAAATATCCAAGACCGAACGCCGTGTCAAGATCACCAGTCAATATGGCGTAACTATAGACTGTTTACATTGATATCGAGTAAGGGTATCCATTTGCCATGATTATTCCATTGTAGGGTTTAAAGCAGCCCAGGTTGTGTACGGTTGATGGTAATCAACCTATTTTGTTTCCAATGCTGGGACACAGGCCTCCTCTCGGTGAGAGGGAGTGGGCTGTATGGTACCACGCGGGCCCAGTGCGGGTTGGTAGATGTCACATTACTTCGATTTTTTGGTTCTAGGACATGCCGGATTTTTCACGGTGTTTTCCTTCACCGTTTTAAAGCAGTGGTGATGAAATTATTTACACAAAGTGCTCTACTTTTTGTAAATAACTTCTTGCCTGCCTGGGTTCGAACTCATGCCTACAACTCGTAAGTCGGTGCCGAACATAACCGGCGAACTGTGAGTGTTCTAAGGTCTCTGCGTAACCCCTCGGAGATTTTAGGCGTCATGTTGTGTGTGTTTAAAGCAATTTGGGTGTCGCCTCACTTTGTAGGTAAAAGGCTAATAGCTACTTGTGAACATTCGCAAGCATGGCTACATGTTATTTTCAACCGACGATAAAAACGGAGGAGTTTATCAACTGGGGATGATTGATTGTTCACTCACTGATTGTAATGTATAACCACGCATAACTTTATACAGAGTAGTCCGATTTAGATAATTCTTTTTTTATTGGATAGGGTATACCTTGCCAAATCACTCAAAGCGCCGACTCATAATATTAAGGTTTATTATTTTTTGTTTTTCAGTTTTTTTCGGCGGTTTAATTTTTCTTGTGTCCTTTTTCTAGAAAATTGGGATTCAAAAAGAAAACTGTTTGTTATATCAATTTGTGAAAAGTTTAGGTAAATTAGGTACGCTTTTAATTTCGGTACCAATAAAAATCATATTATTATGATGCGAATCCTAACTAATATTTCTGCGAAACTGATCGTTTCTATGTAACGCTTTCACGCCGAAACGACTGAACAGGTTTGAATGAAATTTGGCACATGGGTAAACCATGCCCTAGGTTAAGACATAAGATGCTGATATTCCCAATATTCCTACGGGATTAAAGGCTCCCGCGGAACTGCGCGACGAGACAGCGAGACGTAACTCTAGCAGATTAATTACCATAAAGATTTAATAGTTGTTTTATTTAGTCATGTCGTGGATCGTGGAGCATGTTTGTGGGAGCCCTAAGACTTATGCGGGTGAAACCATGGGGCACAGCGAATATTTATTATTTTTGAGACTGTGCTTCCATTCCTCGGTTTTCCAGATGGACAATGTTATGTTCAAAATCAATTTTAAATGCATCAGCAAGTTAATAAGGCTCTTGCCAGGGTCGCGGATTTGTCGGAAAGAGTTACCCTGGCAATGCTAGGCAACTGTAGGTGGGTTTTAGTCAGTAAAAGTCTGACACGCCCTCCCGCTCCGCCCAGAGTGGGAGACGTCATTTGATGATTTCCCTCTCAATAAAAAAGGTTAATAAGGATAAACGGATTACTTAAATTACGTCTAACTTTATGTGGAACGATGCCGAAAATTCTACTAAATAAACAAGTTGTAAACAAGGACTCGACCTATTCATCAGTGCAAGAACAAATAAGTAACTAACACTTTATTTGTTTAACAATTAAACGCAAATTTTGTGATTTTTTCGCTTGTTTATATTTACTTTATACTTTAATATAAATGCCACATTTAGGAAATACTGAGCTTCTGATTGTTTACTTGTCTATGCTCGATTTAAGGCCAAGCATGCTTCAATTCCGTTTCCGAGTTTTTTGCAAATATTGCATTAATTATACTGTGTTGTGTAAAGTGAAGCCTTAAAGCTTATACAAATATTATAAAGAGAAGGTTGTAGCTAGAGGGTAATCTTATTCTTTCAGAAATGGGAACCTACAATATTTCCAAGTTTAATAAGATACATTTTACGTTAAAACAAAAACAAAACACTTGTATGAATTCGCCGGCAGAAGCTAGTTTAAGAATATAGAAGCATCTACTAAGTATTCGGTGTCTTGGTCTTCTAGCAACCGTAGCATGACCACCGTAGAAACGAAAGACAAAAGAAAAGAAACGAACGAAAAAAATACAGAAACATTACTATGGTGCAATATAACAAAATGGTAGGTCATAGGTTCGAGCCCAGACAAGCGCTTTAAATTGTGTAAATTAATTCTTCACCAGGGAAAACATCGTGAGGGAACCCCCAGAACAAAAAAATCGAAGACATGTGACATCTACCAACCCGCACTGGGCCCGCGTGGTGGACCACGGCCCACTCCCTCTAATCGAGAGGAGGCCTGGGTCCTAATATTGGAAATATTATAGGCTGATTATGGATGATATAAAAAAACGAAGAAACAAATCACTTAGTATGGAAAGAGTGCAACAAGGATATTTTACCGCCTGAATGACATTGACAGTTGTTGGTAAATGTTTGAGAAAATGTCACGGGCAAAACAAGATGGCGACTTTAGTACCGATTATGAGCACGCGCCAAAAAGACTAGCATCAACTCGCATGTCTATTCTTCGTAGATCGAATCAAATGAAAAGTCATTTATTCAAATTAAGCTGAGCATCATCGCTTTTCGAACATCAAAATTATATAAGATAGTCCCCCAAAACGCCCGCTCTTTACCACTTCCTAGTGCTTGAACTGTAAGATGTGGCGCAACAAACTCCCTAGTAGCAGCTGTCTGTTTAGTTAAACTTGATTTTATACAATAGTAGGTAGGCAAAGTAATAAATAATACGAGACACAGTATATTTAAAAAAAAAATATTTGCCATAATGTCAGCTAGCCATGAGGCAGTCCGTGCGTCCTCACGCCCCTAGCTGCTGCAGGAGGAGACGCCCCGGGACGTCGGGAGTCGATTGCGCACTCCCGCCACCGATGCCTGCCAGGGTCGCGAGATTCCTTCGAAAGAGTTACCGTGGCCGTTAACTGAAGGAACACGGGTAGGTTTTAGTCAGTAACCGTCTGGCTCTCCCTTCAGCTTCACCCAGAGGGGGAGGTGTCATTTGATGATTTCCCACAAAAAAAAGCCATGAAAATATACCAACAAATAAATTTAATTTAATTTAATTTAATTTATTTGCATCAGACACAATGATCCATAACTTAGTTTATAAACACACTCAAAATAATGTTACATAGAATTCAAATAAACAGAGACAAATACACACCACATAATACTAAAATATACTAGACAAAATAACATTTAAATTAATACAATATTTACCTGTCGACTAAAAATATAAAATGTCAAAATTAAAAATAAAATAAGTCAATGTCAAAATCAAAATAATAAATTAAAAATAAAATAAGTTATCGTCAAAATCAAAATAATTATATCACACTAAAAAGCTATTTTAAAATTCTGTGGTGATCATTTACAATAATTACCTGCCCCAGGCCCGATATACGGGTGCATGTAAGGCCTGCCAGTGCTGCAAGAAAGGTCCGTCCAACCTATTGGCAACAGCGGCAAGAAGACTGTTGGCGCTGCCCCGCACTCTACTCGCTAACGAGGTCGCCCTCTTGCGCATGCTGGCATAAAAACAGTCAATGCGGACGCTTGCGAACATTCCCGATGCGCTGCAGAAGCGAGGCAGCCGCAGCAGCGCTCTCAGCGCGTTATTATATTGAACGCGGAGAGCACTGTAGGATTTCTGCAAATATGACACCCACAGACTACTCGTATAAAAAGATGTGCAGTAGGCTCGAAACAAGGTGATCTTCACATCCTTGGAGCTACGAGCAAACCTGCGGGCAATCATATTCGCCCTCACCGACAGCGCCCTCCTTTCCCGCTCAATATCAGCGTCGTCCTTTAGGTCGGACGTCACAAAATGGCCCAGATACTTAAAAGTGTGTACGCGCTCCAAGGACACCCCACATAGCCTTATTGGTGGAACCTCCGCCGGACACTTAGAACCCGCATTGAAAACCATAAGCTCGCTCTTTTTGACGTTATATCTTAGGCCATGTGTGCGAGCGTACGCTTCGCAAATGCTTACTAGCTCTCTGAGTCCCCCTATCGACGCGCTCAGCAGCACCATATCATCAGCGTAGCTTATGTTGTTAAAACAAACATCATCAACATGGCATCCAACATGACGGCTGCTGAGCTCGGCAACAAGTCCATCGATATACAGATTGAAGAGCGTTGGTGAGCTCAACCCCCCCTGCCTCACCCCGCACTCCAACCTGTACGAGTCCGACAGAGCTCCCGACCATTTAACATTATTGACCTGGTTCCCGTACCAGTGCTGGAAGATTTTAACAACTTCAGTAAAAACTTCAACAACTTCAACTGCAACTTCAACTTCAGTCAAATAAAATACAAACTTTTACGTTTATGTTTAAAAACATCCATCTATTCGTCCTAACAAAATTTCACATTCATAATATTAGTAGTATGATAATCTGAACGAAAACACATGATAATTACTATAGTAGGTACCTACATCTAAAACCCTCTGTATAATTAAAACGTGTGCTACTTTCTCATGCGTATGATCATCGTTTAAACCACGTAAACTAGTTCTGTAGTTTATAAACACTGCATTCGGAACTACGTCGGCGCAAGATTTATGGCTCTAACAGTCAATGTTGTGCAGCCAACAATTTATAATTTGATTTATTTAGATCGCGCACTACATATTTTTTCAATTAAGGTTTACGACTGCGCATGTCTGTGCGCTGCCCTTATTTTGGAATCGAGTATTATTTGTAGAGTTCACGTCAATCTTTTCGACATAGTTTTTGATCGGTTCTAAGTATATGGACTTACGAATAAGTTCGGAAGTCAGCGGCAGAAAAACTATGTATGTTTATATATGTATTTATAGTTGTATTTTATAGTTGTTTCCTATATATCTATCCCATTTGTTGCACTTGCCATGTTCTATCTCTGTGACACAGTGGAACGAATGTATGGGAGCGGTTGGACATAGACATGTCCGAAAAAAAAGAGTAAAATTATGCCAAACTAATGATGCCATCTTATTTGATTACTTAATGCCTTCATAACTTGTGGTGATGAATTTCTTCATAACTCCCATATTTCGGGAGTCATTTGAGAAAATGTGAAATTTTACTATGAAAATGAGTGTATCGAGCTCTCTCCCTCCTGATTCCGGGCTTGTTTCAAGTAGCGGTCTCTAATATCATAATGCTAATACTAAGAGCTATATTTAATACTAAGACACATAGTGCGCCAAATGTGCACTTTCTGGGATAAAGAGTGATGTTTATTTTATAACACAATTTTTTTATTTTTTGTTTATTTTGTTGATTAAAACCGTTTTTCTAAAGGTTTACCTTATTACAATAACATTTCTGAGCAGCCAATTAGAGAAGATATAAGCTAATTAGGATATATAATTAGGGACTTAAGGTTTACATATAAAACTGATGCACTAATGATTACTGATAAGAACATTGCTATTATTTAATTACTAAATGGCTCTTAATACACTAATTTAGCATGCATCATTTACTAATTATCACAATAACTAATTACCTTGCAATATTTAACAAAGGATACCTGGGATACCTGGATTTTATATAAATAGGTCACTATTAGTAACTTTAAAATCAGTGTTGATTTACACCTCGTTGTATCCAAGCTAATCTCGCAATGTATTTTCCAAATTTTAATACAAATCTTGATATTCACGTTGCTTTATGCGCACGCGCACATAAAGATTTACGCGACTTTAACTATTTGTTCAGTGTTTTAAAAGATAACAGTTGTGTTCAGTTATGTGAAAGTGCTGAAACAAGTTTAAAAGACTGGTGTCGTCGATTTTGCTACCGCATTTATGCAAAATGGACACAGTCTGGAAGAAGCACAGATAAGTTTCGGAAGAAACATGAGATTTGGCTACAGGCTGCAATTCAATGGCCGGAATTACAGAATGAAAATATGGAACCTTCTACAGAAAATATAAGTGACGTCATCGAGCCCATAATTTCTCCTGCTAAATCTGATGCTTCAACTTGTACACATCCTAGTCCTCGTAAATCTTTTGAGGACCTTAGTAACCGGCAAAAAAGAAGACGCACTGAAGATAGTCTTTCATGCAGCAGTAGCAGCGCTGAAATTATGTTTTCGGCCGAAAGGGCGCTTCAAAAGGCAGGACAAAGCGATACAGCTTATGTTATGAAATACTTGACGGAGAATCCAGAAGAGGCCTCAAAAATCAAAGCCTTCATTGAAGGTAAATCAATTCAGGTACGGGAAATATCCCCTTTGAAGGCATTGGCTCTTTATGTATCGATGAACTTATCGAAATGGCGCTATAACACTCTTCGGGATTTCAACACTCAAGAAGGAGCTCTTCAATACCCGAGTTACTACATGTTGGTTAAAGAAAAAATTAAGTGCTATCCGGCCAAAGAAGATCTCACAGTTACAGAGAGCTCTGCAAAAATCAAATTACAAGCCTTGATGGATTTAACCTCAAGAAGACTTATTAGGTCGTTAGAAACCCCTGTTGATCCCAATCAACAGCTCGTATTGACCAGCAAATGGGGTTTTGACGGATCATCTAGCCAAAGCATTTATCATCAAAGGACGAGTGAAGATGAGCAAATCGATCTTGCTAGTAATTTTATGATTAGTCTTGTACCACTGCGGCTCGTCTCAAAAGGTGTAACAATTTGGGAAAACGAGCGACCATCTTCCACTTCATTTTGCCGGCCAATATTGTTTAAGTTTATAAAGGAAACCAAAGAAAATGTGCAGAGAGAGATGGCTGAAATCGAAGCAGAGATTGAAGCCTTAACTCCATCCACCATCACTGATGGAATTAGTGTCAAACACCAACTGCTGTTGACAATGATTGATGGTAAAATTCATTCCATTATATCCAATACAGCAGCTTCAGTGTGTGACATATGCAAGGCTTGTCCTAAAGAAATGAATAATTTAGAGTTAATCAAAGATAAACACGCAAACGAGGACATGTATAAATATAGCTTAAGCACCCTTCACGCTTGGATTCGCTCAATGGAATGCTTATTACACATTTCCTACAAATTAGACATAAAATCATGGCAAGTAAGGGGTGATATAGCAAAAAGGCAAGTTGATGACAGGAAGAAAAGAGTTCAAGAGGCTGTAAGAAGAGAAACGGGCTTACTTCTCGATGTTGTGAAACAAGGCAGTGGATCCACCAACAATGGCAACTCGGCAAGGAGATTTTTTGAAAACTACACTAAATCTGCTGAACTGACCGGAATAGATGCTATGCTTTTAAGAAAAATCTGTGTGATCTTGCAGTGTATTTCATCAGGAGAGAAGATCAACGTAACTAAATTCCGAGAGTTCTGCTTTGATACTGCTAAGCTTTACGTGGAGTTATACCCATGGTATTATATGCCTTCTTCACTTCATAAAATTTTAATGCATGGGCCAGACATAGTTCAGAACATGTCAATTGTGCCCATTGGTTTTCTATCCGAAGAGGCATCTGAGGCTAGAAATAAAGATTTTAGAAAATATAGAGAGGGGCATTCTCGAAAGCATAGCAGTATCTCATGCAATGAAGATATTATGCACAATCTTTTACTGTCTTCTGATCCACTTGTTACAAGTATCCGTCCAAAAGGAAATAAGTTTGTAAAAAAATCTTCTTTTAAGGAATTTTATGAGCTTACGGATTCTGAGAAAAGTGATATCGAATTTGTTAACATAAATGATTTAGCGGACATCGATTCTGAATTTGAATTAATTGATGATGATGATGATGACGAAGATAATTAAATGATGTTATTGTTTTAAAATGTGTAACTTAGTAAATTAGAGCTTACATCTTAATTATTTATTGTACTTTTAATGAAACTAGGTAATTTATTATCAACTTACTTAAAAGTCATACTCTCATCAGTTCTTGTGAATATTTTTGTTAATATATATTTCTGTATATATATAATATATTTATAGACCTCTTAATAAGTCTGTCTGCGGTTTAAAGTAAATACAAATGGGGAAAAAACGTTTTTTTTTTTTAAATTTTCATTTCCTTTTATCCCAGAAAGTGCACATTTGGCGCACTATGTGTCTTAGTATTAAATATAGCTCTTAGTAATAGCATTACGATATTAGAGACCGCTACTTGAAACAAGCCCGGAATCAGGAGGGAGAGAGCTCGATACACTCATTTTCATAGTAAAATTTCACATTTTCTCAAATTACTCCCGAAATATGGGAGTTATGAAGAAATTCATCACCACAATTTATGAAGGCATTAAGTAATCGAATAAGATGGCATCATTAGTTTGTCATAATTTTACTCTTATTTTTCGGACATGTCTACGTCCAACCGCTCCCATACATTCGTTCCACTGTGCATCACCCTAAGGTTGACTGGTAGAAAATGCCTCAGGCATTAAGTCCGCCATTGTACAGTATTTTTTACTTGTGCATAAAGTTTAAATAAATAAAAAAACGAAAATACGAAAACAGAGACACCGACTTCCGAAATTACAGTTCCAGGTACCTTTCTTTCACTTTGTAGTGTATTTTTTTAAGCAACTCAATTGTCAAACGTTTGTCGTATTAATATTTTTCACTTTGAAGTATTTTGATTTTATTTTAATTACCAACTGAATAAACGTTTGTTCGCAAAGAAGCAGAAGAACTTAATCAATACAACAAGACAGAGCGCCAAACCACTAAGTTATAAGTGGTACCTAGACCACGGAACTGAAGTTACATCACCGGCATACCAAGCTTTACGGTACTCTGACGAGTGCCTACGAGAAAACTGTCTGTGGGCACGAGGATGCCAACTTAAATGGTGTTATGTATGAGCTAAGTTATGTAGCTTAACAAGATGAATGTACTTGGGTCGTGGGCGATATAATTTATATCCCCGTAAGACCCAACGACCTAATTTATAATGGCAAAAATATTTAGGCACTCCAGCCCAAGACAGTTTTTAAATTGTAACCCAACTACAGAAATACATAACACGGTACATCAGGATATTTTGTAAGTAACATTCACAAGTTCGAAGACGAAAAGAACATGAAGGTTGAAATGATGTCAAAGATGTTCTATTTACAAAAGGTTTTCCAACAATATGAATTTTCCCCGAAACTTGGTAACAGACCATCGTCACATACACAAACACAATCCTTTCGTATTAAAACTGCTACTAGCTATTATTGAATTAAAGAATTTCTAAATCTTATCAGCCAGAAATATATCGATATCAGACTGCCATTATCGAATCGAGTACGAAAGCCATCAGTAGGTACCTGATCTAAACAAACAGTCGACCGCAATACCAGAGACCACAAGGCCCGTCTCCCATTGCTAAACCGACGTCATTACATGGTACAGACCATATAATGCATTAACAATGAACAAACAAACATTGCCACACAGTAGTACATATTTTCCTATTGTGTGTGCATCTTGGATTTATATCTAGGGCTGCCAAGCTGCCAATGACGCTCAGCCACCTGGAGACGTAGAAGTTTAAAACATCGTCATTCTCCTGCTGTTATGCCAATTTATATGGTATTTTTCTTCTACACTTCTCCATTAGTCGTCATCCCAGAAGAAGTTTATATATGAACTGAAATTGATGCTTGAAGCTTTGATGCCAATGGAAATAAATAACGCTAATTATATGATGGGATGCGCTAAATAACACGTAAAATTCAAAAGTTACTCATTACCCGACTACGGAGGTGGATTTATCAGCCTATATATGTATACGCTGGGCACGCCACAATTGCGGCGGTAAGTCCCCTCTTTGAGGAGTGGATAGAGAGGCGCCACGGCGTCCTTACCTTCCGCCTGACGCAGATTCTCACCGGGCATGGGTGCTTCGGTGGCATGGGTCCTGTTCAGGATAAAGCGGGAGGATACGTCCGGGTGTTTCCATTGCGAGGATCGTCTGGAGGACACGGTGGAGCATACGGTGGAGGTGTGCCCTGCCTGGGCGGGGCACCGCCGTGTCCTCGTGGAGGCGATCGGCGGCGGCGACCTCTCGCGTCCGGCCCTGGTGCGAGCCATGGTACGGAGCGAGAGGGAATGGGAAGCCGTCACCTCCTTCTGCGAAGCAGTAATGCTCGCGAAGGAGGAGGCGGGGCGCGTGAGGGAGTGGCAGTCTCTGCGCCCTCACGTCCCTAGCCGCCGCAGGAGGAGACGTCCCGGGCGTCGGGAGTCAATAGCGGACTCCCGGCCACCGTAGGCGCGAGCTTGCGGGTGGCGAGCAATGGGTAGCTCGCCGCCCGGTAAGGACCAAGCTCAGGTCGACGGCGCGCAGTGTTCCACGCGCGCCTCAAAGAGATGTCAGCAGCAGTGTAGGGGTCTACTAGGACCGATGCCTGCCGGGGTCGCGTGATTGTTCGAAAGAGATACCGTGACCCTGGCACATGGGCAACTGATGGAACACGGGTGGGTTTTAGTCAGTAAAAGTCTGACACGCCCTCCCGCTCCGCCCAGAGCGGGAGAAGTCATTTGATGATTTCCCATCCTGAAAAAAAAAAAAAAATATGTATACGCAATCTCCTGACCAAATGATCTCCAAAAACAGAGCTTCCTCTCTCTTATCCTTTTGCTGTGCCCTACAGGGTCCATAATTATCTAAATTATATAGTTACCACCATAGTACACATAATAGTAAAGCAACAAAGATATTGAGTATTGAATATGTTTGTAACTTTGTGCCACTCTAGAGACGAAACGTGTGGCCAAATCACATATTTTGACTAAGGTGTAGAGTATGTGAAGGTAGAGCATGTAGAGTTAGAAGCTTGGCTATACATGAGATCTGATAGCTTTTTAGCAGTGCGAGCTATATGGTCTCTCTTGGCAATATTTTACATGAAAACGTTTTGGTGGGTATAGTTGACCCTTTCCTATTGTTCTCACAATCTTCAACGAAGGCTTGTTGAAGCTGGTATGAGCAATCATCGGCATCATTTCAACCGCCACACGTCCACTGAACTGGACAAAAAGCCTCCCTGGCTTTGCCATAATGGCTCCACTTGGCAGACGGGTTAGCAATCGCAGTATGGTGGTAAAATGCATAGAGAACGCTGCTGCCCATTTTAAAGTCCCTTACTTGCTTTTTACGACAGTCACGGGTAGAAATGGGGTGGTGCTATTTTTTACAACCAGTACCACCCAGACGTAAGTACATATGAGCAAATTGAGCATATATCTATGTTCCTTGGAGAAACAATCGTGCAACGGTATTTAACTTCAAAGATTCTTTGGCAGCCCTAGCGTACCGATCACCCGCTCCTCGCTTAGCCTTCATTCATTTTGTCACATCCATCCGTTCTCCAGACCTCGATTGTCTAGTAATTTGCTTCGAGCCCAAAGATGTTTCGTAATCTAATAATTTTAGGACATTAAATCTTAGGCAATGATGACCACAAATACGTTTAATGGCTACCGATTTTGTTGCCAGTAATGCAGGTTTCAATTTGATATTAATTTTGGTCGTAAATTGTCCGTTTATGTTTATTACTATGGGATTGTAATTAACGCGGTTTGTATTGCCGTTTTATGTGTTATGTGATTGTCTATATAGTGCGTAGAATCTTTGAATGTTTTTAAAGAATCTTTATAAGTTTAATATTCGAATTTTAGGGTCCTAGGTCTTATAATTATATTCTTCTGCTGTCTTTTTTGGCTGTGCATTCCTCTTCATTTATATTCCTTCTTTATTAATTATAATTATAGTATAGTCCAATCATTTGGTAGTTTCACCCAAAAAGTAGACCGAGAGTTTTGAAAATTTCGTTATTTTATTTAGGAATAACTACCTGGCCGAATATCACATCTGTGAATACGCTAACTTCAGGGAGGTGAAACAAATATACAAAATAAACGAATGCTAGAACGGGACGAACTATTTCATTGTTTACTGTCAATGTTATAAAAACAATCTGCGACAGCCAGATTTTTTACGTTGAGACGTTGTTTTTTTTTGGTTACGTGCAATTTTTTTTTTTGTAATTCCGTGATTTTTAATTGTATTAAAATAATCATGGAAAGCAAAGATGAATCCCACACTAAAGTTTTAGACACTCAGTCTTACAATTATTTATTTTATTTCATATTCTTTATTTATTTTCATTCATATACTTATATTTATTAATTATGCTTCATCCTTAATCGCCATTTCGCCAATACTATCGAAAATATCCATTTTAATTAAGTACACTTGTTAAAAACGAAAACTAACCTCAAATTTAGTAACGCCAACGTCGTTTATCAATAGAATAAGCGCTCAGAATAAGCGGTTATCTGGCCGTCAAAGAGCCAAATAGATTTGTTCCCCAGTTAAGGCGGTTCACCCACTGAAGATGCGTCCCGCCCGCCGCGCGCCGCGGTGCGCGGAGCGACGGATAAACGTGGGGCGCCTTCCCGCGCATTTCCGCGCCGGCAGTGTGTTGTGCTAGGCGTGATTTCTATATAAATTGAGATACTTGCATACAATGGTAAAATCTGCCATCCCGCGCTACGCGACGGGGCGCGGTGCAGTGGGTGGAGCGCCTAAGGGAATTATTCGACGAGTAAAGCCTATTTGACGATTGAACAACAGGGTTTTTTATTACCTGTTGAATAAACCTCTCTCTGTTTATCTGAGGATTGAAAAATCGGGCCTTAGTTAGTGATAAATTAAACTAGAGGTGTTTTTTTCGAAACCTTAATAATGTTCTTGTTATAATGCTTTCCTACTTTTATATACTGATAAAAATGAAATTGACTTGTCGAATAGATTTACCAATTTCAAGAGGGCGTGAAATAATTTTCAGGACATTCTACGTAACCTGAATATTATATCAATGCAGGTGTCCTCGCAATGTAGGGAGATATTCCTTAACTGTTAATATATTATGAATATTCAATTACAATTCCATTTGATAATTAACAGTACGACTAGGTACACACGGCTAAATATATATTAAGCTATGCATTTCCAGTTTTAGCTGAGCTCCCATTGTTTAGATTTTTCGCACAATGAGAAGTCAGCTTATACTGGAAATGTATAGCTTGATTTGTCGTCGTGCGCACTCACATAACTACGCATTTATGGAGGCATTAATTTATAAAATTATTGATATATACGTACTAACATGTGGAATTTATTGCTAGATTATAATCGAAAAATAAATTAGCAATCCTATACATTAACAGAAGTAGCGACGTACCGAAAATACGATTTTAGTAGTCAGCACAGTTTTTTTTTTCAGTTATCATCTTTTACATGAACTGAAGAATTGAATAAAATACTGTAAACCCTATTATACTTTCTACTAATATTATAAATGTGAAAGTTTAGTTGTTTGGATGTTCGTTACTCAATCACGCAAAAACGGCCGAACATATACCTACATACATACATAAACTCACGCCCTTTTTCCAATTGGGGTAGGCAGAAACAGGCGTTCTGTAACGCATCCTGCTATGATCCGACTGAACATATGTATTTGGATGAAATTTGGCACATAGATAGTTTATAACCTGGATTAATACATAGGATATATTTTATTCCCCTAGAACCTTCTTGTGAGAAAATTTAAGACCGCTACGCGAGTGAAGCCAGTATACAAATATAATCGTTTAAGTACAAAAAAGGGGCACATTTACAGTAAATATTTTACGAATTATTAAAATAGAGCACAGTTGCTAATTTTTCTGAACTACGTTGACCCCGTGCTTCCAACCAGAAAGTGCACGTGTGTATTTAGGTTTCTGCCTACCTGGCTAGAACCAACTCATAGGTACGTCATTTTTTTTGTGGGTGGAAAATCATCAAATGACGTCTCCCACTCCGGGCGGAGCGGGAGGGCATGTCAGACTTTTACCGACTAAAACTCACCCGTGTTCCTTCAGTTGCCCATATGCCAGGGACACGGTCTAATACGTCCTACCTTATAAAACTACCTTCAGAATTCATCTAATATCTTCAATCGTACCCAAATCACTATTAAACAGCAAATATTATATGTATAACATGACTCTGTGGCGATGCGTACGCGCGCGCGTCGCTGTCGCAAGCGCACTCGGCCTCGCCCGCGGCAAGGCAGCTTGTCGGTCAGTGATCATATGACTCTACTATACAGCTGTGCAGATAGTTTACTTATGCGTATGGATTTTTTGATTACGGTAGAACATCTGCGGTTTATTTTGCATGAAGATTTTCGCATATCCACTACGGGTAAAAGGAATTTGATTATCTTTTGTGTATCTAAAATACTACGGTCATACAGGAGACAATGGTTATTAATGACATTATTAAGACAGAGGTGGTAACCGATAGAGCAAAGCTATCAACAATAATAATATCTTGAGTTACAAAACTGAATAAAATCACATTATATTAAACTCATATCTCTACTATTCTCCATATAAAACCACAAAATGAAAATTCTAAGGAATAGGCAAACGGCAACTGTGGTTTCACCGGCACATGTCTCAATCCCTTGGCAATATCAGGATAAAAAGTACCCTATGTCCTATTCATGGTCTACCTATGTATCAAAGTCCATTCAGCCGTTTTAGCGTAAAACGGGAACAAACAATCATACAAAAAATTCAATCTATTCTCGTTATAATATAAGTTTCTTTACTTGATAAAGGAATACATTTGAAAACTGGCGAAGACATAAAAAACTTGATTGTACAACTATTCAAAAATGTCTGCTTAGGAAACCTACTTAAAAAACCTTAAAAAGGCACCCCAAATAAGGGTGCCTTACTACTGCAAATAGGAGACTTCTCTTCATTTACATTTATTGACCACCACACTCATCCCCAAATACTTCTAACTTGAACAACTTTGACCGTATGAAGATGTCTGAACATTTAAAACCCAAGAAAAAAAAATGGGAAAAGTATCGACAAGAGCAGCAACGATAGAAAATGTTGAAGAAATATAGCCACTTATAGAAAATTACCTTAATCTGAGACAATTACATTACATATTGGATCACTTGCACAATAGTATTGGTAACGTTTATATAACAACTAGCAAACCCGGCGAACTCCGTTTCGCCACCAGATGGCTTCGTTTTATGTAGCATTTCGTTTGGTGATTAAAAGAAGAAGATTTTTTTTTGTTTTGTTTTATATTTGAAAAGGAAAAATTTTATTTCATTTCACCACAGTAATGAATTCATACGCATAATAATTCATTGCGCTTAGATTTTTATTCGTTGATACGCCTGAAAATGCAAAATTAAATGAATTGTTAATAGAAACCAATAATAGCAATAATTAGTGTGTGAATATTGTACCTGTAATTGGATCGAACATCTTCAACGTGATGTCGTATCCGTCTTGCCCTTGCCAATAAATGATTGGATATTGTAACGCATCGTACAAACGATGTGTCTCGTTTACACGATGCATGATATTGCTTCTTCGCTGAACGACAATGTCTCGCGATTTAGTTGGATCGCCAACAATAAATTGCAGCAACATCATTAACGGTGGGTGCATTGAATCTTCGCACATGTTCACCTGTTGGGGTACAATCCACTCTTATGACAAATTTGTGCGTATCCGATGGCATTCGTTCTAATGCTGTTTTGAACATATTAACCACAGCATTATTAGCGTGAAAAAATGCTTGCAACTGTTCAATAATTCGTCTCTTTAACTGTTGTGTTCCCTGTATATTGCACCGCACATTCAGCTGATCCACCATCGACGAAATGAAATATATTTGCAGAAATTGATGCGGTTCATCTGGTGTTGACACCATTGAACTATGCAAATGATATATTTGTCCTTGTATCTGTAATTGCAAACAATCATTTGTTGAAGAACACGGTGTAACTTCTGATCGTGTGATGGTGTAGTGTGTGGTGTATATGTAGTTGTTATGTGTTGCAATTCATTGTGTTGGTGTGAGTGATTGGTTATGTGTGTTGTATCTTTTACTTTGCAAGTCGGTATGAAGCCTCGACAGAATGCGACGCAATTACCAAGTGCAGCGAGCACACGTGGCGCTAACACAGGCTGAACACGCCCCAATTCTTTCAATTTTTACTAAATAGGGGTACAATCCGCTCTTATGACAAATTTGTGCGTATCCGATGGCATTCATTCCAATGCTCTTTTGAACATAAATTAACCACAGCATTATTAGCGTGAAAAAATGCTTGCAACTGTTCAATAATTCGTCTCTTTAACTGTTGTGTTCCCTGTATATTGCACCGCACATTCAGCTTATCCACCATCGACGAAATGAAATATATTTGCAGAAATTGATGCGGTTCATCTGGTGTTGGCACCATTGAACCAAGCAAATGATATATTTGTCCTTGTATCTGTAATTGCAAACAATCATTTGTTGAAGAATACGGTGTAACTTCTGATCGTGTGATGGTGTAGTGTGTGGTGTATATGTAGTTGTTATGTGTTGCAATTCATTGTGTTGGTGTGAGTGATTGGTTATGTATGTTGTATCTTTTACCTTGCAAGTCAGCATGAAGCCACCTTCTCGAATGATATTAGCTCCAAAGGAAGTCATGCGAAAGCAGTTATTGTATTCTAGGATGTGTTGAAGAAAATGGCTGGAATCGGGATCACTTCCATCGAACAATGGTTTCAGTGGCTGTGGTGGTGTAAGTAATGGATCCAGTTTGACTTTTCCACTTACGTAGCACAATCCAGCCGTTTCTCTTTTGAACTTTAACGCATTGCAATATCGGCATATAGTCGTCATTGGTCCAATATCTAAATTTTCATCATCACTGTAGTTCGCAGTGGGATCATATTGGAATGCCAAGCGATTGTATGATGCCAATGATCTTCATGTGCTCACGCGTTGTCTCAATCGGGCATTTTCTCTTATTATATTTTGTCTTTCTTAGCTTAAGTTCTGTGAATACACTTGTTACTGGCTTGCATGTCTTGTGCGGCGGCCGATGTTCGCACGTCGTCCTCTAGGCATTTTGGACTATGGACAGAGTGGTGAATTTAACCTCAAATGCACGATCCACATAATTTACACAGTTCAACTTACCACCTTAAAGACAAATGCCTGTTGTTGAAATTTAATAAAAATTTGCACATACATTGATTTGATAGTTTCCAATTGAAATGTTAGGAAACGAATAACTTATATTTTTTTAACTTTTTTTTTCACAATTTCACAGTGACCACAATACCGGTTTGTCACATGAAATTAACTGAGCAGAGAACAATGAGTAGCTGTCAAACAATGTATCACGCACCGGCGCCATCTACTTAAAATATTGGTTTGTAGTACATGCTATGTATCAGAGATGGCGCTGTATGTGAAAAAAGATTTTCCCGCTTTTCTGTTGAAATTTTTCTTTTTTTTTTATTTTCTTTGCTATAAACCTCACGGAGCCCGAGACCTTTCCAAGGAATGCAAAACCGTGGATATCGGTTCGTGCGTTCTGGAGTTATAGCGTCAGGAAAGAAAACCCGACTTATTTTTATATAGTAGATAATGTAAGTCGTGTAATATCGTACAAGTACATACGTCTTCATGTACATAACTGCGGCTTATACAATAAATTGCTTAACGGTAAATAATGATTGATAGTCCCATGCATTCTCTCTAGGCTTAAGTATTGGGTAAATTTTGGCAAATAAGCGAGAAACAGAACCGGTCGAAGTGGCGGTGCTTGAGGGACGCCTATGTCCAGCAGTGAATGTCTTTCGGGTGAAATAATGATGATGATGACGGAAAATAAGCTAACTTTTTAGGCTTGTTAAATAGAACATCGAATTAAAATTTGGTAAAGATGTTTGGAAGAAAATCAAAGATATGCTGCACCAACCCTTAAGACATTGGGTTTATAGGTAAGAGGTCGATAAACGATATAGATGAGATAGATTTCATCCGCGTGAAATTTCTTATTTTAATTACAACATATTTTATAACACTCGGCAATACGGTGGTTCCTACTAAAAATATTTTTATGAATCGAACCATAATTCCCGAAGATTACCACCTAAATACGAACTCACAAATTTCAGCTACTTCTTTTTAGTACGGACAAGATGATATACGGCTGGATAGACGATACCTTCTGTGATGAAGGTTGGTAAAAATATAATAAAGAAGTAGAGCAGTACAGTTCCATATATTTAACTTAACATTTCTGAAATAGTTTTAAGCCTAATGACTCCATGAACTGAAAGACATGCTCAGTCGATAAAACAAACGATAGAGATTAAATAGGACAACGTAAATGCTTGTTCTACAATTCTACATTCATCGCCGCGACGATATCTCTCGATAATAATACAAACGTATTGCTAAATCGAAACATCAATCATTGCAATCGATTAGACTTTATCGATACTATAATGTCACGAAACATTTCTGACGTCTATTCGATTATGATCGACAATCGTCAATCGTATGCCAACAACACTAACGATTTTTATAACTAGCAATATGTCAACTTAATAGCTAAATGATTTCGTTTTACTTATTGTTGAATCTATGTTATTAATATGATGAAAAATTAAACCCAGGTATTCCCCTGAAATTATTTATCATTAATAATGGCGCCTCCATTATAAACTAAATACTTTTAATATGCCTTAGTGATAAATTGTCTTCTTACTCAATTAGGCCCGGCTTCCTAATTAGGGCACAACTTCCTAATTTGGGCCGTATACGGTGCCTAAGTATATGGTAAAGGCTAAGATGTTGCTATGCTTTAACAGCAAAGAGTACAAAATTTCACACCCAATAATCAATATCAAATTACATTAAAATCAGAAGTCTTTTTTCATATAGCAACAGATCATGCGCACAGCATAACGTGTTGAAAAAATAAAATAAAAAACCAACGACTATTACCAACGGTGGCGAAAATAATCAATCACAATCAATTATGCACACTAATACCATATAATTAAGATTCAAGAAGCCAAAAAAAATATTTGCGAATTGACACCACGAAAATTAAGACAAAAGTTCGTGGTCATCCAAAAATAAATTTTAATACTTTGTGATAAGGTTGAAATGGATGGTAGAAGTAAATTGGTCGTGTTATATGCAAAATACAAGCCAGTGTTGCCACAGCGATCTTGAACTATATACGTTCACTCGCAAATGTAGTGGAAATAAAGTTGGTGGCGAGAATTGAGCAACTAGTAGCACTCGCTGCGATGCTCTAGCACAGTAAATGTTACCAATCTTATAGCTGTACCAATAGCGAATGATGTTTCAATTAAACACACGTAGAAAAAAAAATTAATAGTAATAGTAAACCAGAAGGATCGAAAAATCAAACATTGCATCGCAGATTTGCATTTTCTAATGGTTTTACTATTACGCATGATTTTGGCTTTATTCAGTGCTAGAGCGGAATAAAATGGATATAAAAATTTTGCTTTTGCTGACAAACCTGCAATACCCAAGAGATCTTAAAACGAAGTAGTAGTGCAAATTAGAAACAGTATCTTCGAAGAAATAGAGTATACTACAGTGACAACGTAAGGTGCTACATGCATTTTGAAATATTTTACAATTCAGACCAAAGGAAGTATGGATGGACTTTGTGTGGGATATGAAGGTCAAGAAAGTGAATAATAGAGTAATAACAAAAATGTGTAAGTGCAGAATATAAGAAAAAAAACTTATAGTGCCCGCCGACTTCAAGTAACATATAATCGGGGCAGACAGAATAAAAACAACAGGAAATATTTTGAGTAGAAGGAATCATGGGAACATTTAACATGATAAGGCTATACGATACTGTAAACCGTTTGCTCAAAATGCACTGCTGGATTATGAGTAAACATGTAGATTTGCTTTAGGTGGTAATAGCAAGCAAGTTCGCCATTTTGATGATCTCCATATAGACAGAATTACCAACTTTGCCATAATAGTTATTGAGTAATTTCACAAAGAAAACATGCGAAGTATTTTGTACGCTGTCTATTCCGAAAGATATATCCGAAAGATATGTTGTAAGTTTACGTGGAACCAGTTTGAAAGCCACAGTTTGTGATAGTGATCGCAGTTTTGATAATCGGTCATCGGTGCTTCGGACCCGAATACATCGTAACTCGATAATAAATGGCGCCAAAATCTTTGAACATTCTCCAATTGAAATTAATGGATGTTGATTGATTGTGGTCATATTTTTTTAACTGGTCTTAGCCATGAATTAACTGTAAATGCTACAGATAGGCATCGGGTAAAGCGATATCTTCAAGATGATTATTTTATACCATTCGATGTGAGTATAGTTTATGTCCCTTATCTTGTGTAATCGGACGCTGAATGATGCACTTCGAGGTTGCAATGAATATAACCTAAGAAGGAATTATGGTTGATAGCGGGCATAGCAAGACATAAAGTAAATGAGATGTCAGTAATGATATGTAGTCATTATTATCTTCATCATTTCAGCCATAAGCCGTTCACTGCTGAATATAGGCCTCCTCCAAAGGTGGGCGGATATGCCATAATCGCCACGCTTGGCAGGTGGGTTGGCGATAGCAGTATGGTGATAAAATGCGTCCCTTAGTCGCCATCTACGACACCAATACGACGGCGACGGGAAGAAAAGGGAAGGGGCTATTCTTTGCGCCCGGCAACACAGTAACATTATATGTAGCAAAATATTAAATATTAAATATCTTATATATATATATATATATATATATATATAGCATTTATGGCAAGATTGTCAAGCTTTAAAAGAAAGTCGCATATCGGGATCGATAGGAGATAACCAAGCTCGGTGATGAATGATACATGACGAAGGGGGATATTCACTACAATATTCAGCCCAATTATGTGAATGAAAGCTGAATGGTTGCTATACAGGGCTTCTGATGAGCATAGTAGAAGACGAAATCCGCCTTAAACACCATTCAGTAAACAAATAGAATATATAGTTTTGCATGTGCTACCAGTACACAAATTCCTAAAATCGGTAGTAATATTGCAGTCGTTACGAGTCGTCAGAAGCCCAAAAGTCTGACAGCCAGTCTTACCAAGGAGTATCGTATTACTCAGTAACTGAGTTGTGAAGTTCAGATAGGCAGCGCTCCGTGTAAAATAGTGGTATTGAGCTGCATCCCGATATACTGTAAGCTGACCCCCAACGTGTTGGGAAAAAGTCAAATGATGGTAGAAACATTGTTAGGAATGTAATATTATGAAAAAAATAGACTTAAGAGTATTTAACACTTAATCATTTTTACGTTAAATATTTTAATGGTCATCATAATTTAAGATAAAGATCGACGAAGTAATACTTACATTAGTATTCAAGATGTTACAAGCGTTTACAAATATGCCAGTAAAATATCAAGGCTGCAAGTGCTCAAAATTATCTAATATAATATGAATAAACATAAATGATTTCCTAACCATGCAACTTTTATAACAACAGTGAAGATTTCACGGTACAATACACAGGACACAGATATAAATACTCAACGCAACAATTGTTTGAAATGTAAAAACTATAAGGGCAGAAATATTGGCAGACCAATCACAAAGAGTACGGAAATGCCAAAAAACGCAACTGACCAAGACAGACTTGACGGGTTAACCATTTTTATGAGTTTGTCCGAATATCGCAGCAGATCGAGAAAAATGGAAAGAGGGAAGAGCCACAGTTTTCATTATGGAGGGATATAGAAAGATATAAAGGATAGTGAAACACTGAGTCGAATTTCTAAGCGAGAAAAAAAGTTTTGATTATTACTACTATAGAAAACTCACATGCTAAAACTAAGTAAGTAAGTACATGCTGTTGCGTAAAGAACTGTGCTAGCTTGTAAACATGGATTCATTTCATGATTCTGAAGGCCCTTGAGTTAACATTTTTCAACGTTTTTAATTAAACAATTCGCTTCGCCATAGATTTTGATCGAGTATATTGCACTTTTGCTATGAAATCAGTAGGCTTATTTTTGATAACCGTTGAAGAATTTCTTCCTGTGGGTGTCATAAGAGGCGACTAAGAGACTCACTAGAAAATGGGCAGCAGCATTCTCTATGCATTTAACCACTATACTGCGATCGCCAACCCGTCTGCCAAGCGTGGTGATTATGGCAAACCTCTCCAAATTGGGGGAGGCTTTTGTCCAGCAGTGGACGTCTTTCGGTTGAAATGATGATGATGAATGATGATTATGATGAAGAATTTCTACGCTAGGGTGTTTAGAATCATGTGCTGAATTCATGGTTTCAGTTTACGCGACGATGTCCTTCCACCTTGTATACTAAAGCTAAAAAGTTTGTTTGTTAGTTTGAACGCGCTAATCTCTGGAACTCCAAATAGGATTTGAAAAAATATTTTTGCATTTGATAGCCCAATTCTTGGTATTAGTTCTAGGTTATTAAAAATCACAATACGATCTTTTGGGAAAAAGGAAAAGTCAGTAAACTAATTAATAGCGCGGGTAAGCGGTTGGATGTGTCGTGGTAGGTCTAAAGGTAATAATTCTTGCGGACGCGAATGGGCGGACGACGCAGGGTAGCGGGCTAAAGCAAGTTTTAAATAAACCTTGAATACATACATAGTTGGCCTTTCTAAGCCTCATTAATTTTCTTCACAAAATATAAGTACCTTTAACATCCTCTATAATACTAGTAGTTTATGAAATAATAGGCAGGTAATGATAATGCTATTATGAGGTATAATTTTAGATGCCCTTTGATTGTTATCTTAACAACTAAGAGATCCTCAATGGCTTGCCCTTGGTTAGAGATTTAAAAGAAATAATTGAATTTGAATTAGGTTAGAATGAATATGAGAAAAAAAAACCACTTAATCTTCTTCTTTACATAGTATAAAACAAAGTCGCTTCCCGCGTTTCTACGCTTAAGTCTTTTAAAGGATGCAACGGATTTTAATGCGGTCTTCATTAATAGGCAGAGTGATTCAAGAAAGGTGTATATTATATAGCTTCTGCCCGCGACTTCCTCCGTGTAAAATTTTTGCTCCCGTGACCCGTCCCGTCGCATCGAATTGCCTGCCAGTTTTTGTCCATTTTTCATTGCTGCTCCTTTTGATTGTAGCGTGATGTTATATAGCCTATAGCCATCCTCAATCATTAGGCTACCCAACATAAAAATAATTTTTCAATTCCAATCAGTAGTTCCTGAGATAAGCGCGTTTAACCAAACAAACAAACTCTTCAGCATTATAATATTATACAAGCTTTTGCCAGCGGCTTCGCCCGCGCGGAGGTCGGAAAATGTCCCGCATGAACGTACTACCGGGATAAAAAGTAGCCTATGTGTTAATCCATGTTAATGTTTTTTAGCTCGAAAGCGCATTTTTATCCGACTTGCTTCAAATTTATCGTCACTGCTCAGCTCCTATGTGTCTTAGCGTTATGTTATATAGCCTATAACCTGTCCAGGAGTACCGACTACCATCGTACCAAGTTTGTTTAAAATCCCTTCAGTAGTTTTTGACCCATGCGTGTACATACAGACAGACAGACAAAAAATATACTGATTGCATTTTTGGCATCAGTATCGATCACCATTCATCCTCCAGTATTAATTTTGAATATATTTTCAATGTACAGAATTGACCTTTCTACAGTTTTATTATAAGTATATAGATAGTAAATAGTATAGATCGCTGGTCAAGCCGCTGGCAAAAGCTAGTATGAAATAAAAATAATACTTATTGAAGAAGCAAACCAATACATACTAAACATTCTGAAGCTGTAAATTTATAGCGCCATTTTGAACTTGTTCCGAGCACGAAAGTTCAGCTCTCACTCGAAATATTAATTCCTTTTTACCATAACAAGACGCCTGTATTTCTCTAAAGGGTTAGATAGAGGTGCATCCACATTTCGTCCTATTCAATAAGGGCGAGCCTATTGCCCTAATAATTATAAGACAAGTAACTTCATCATGATCATATCAGCCGAATGACGTCCACAGCTGGACATAGCTCCCCCAAATTGGAGGGGTTTGCCATAGGTAATCGCCACGCTTGGCAGGTGGGTTGGCGATCGCTGATGATGGTAAAATGCATAGAGAACGCTGCTGCGACTAGTAACTTACCCCATCAGAACCCACGGATAAAACTATTACACATTATAATCACATCACAACGCAGCAATGACCGAGTTGCCTCTACACTCAAGTGTTTATCATTCTGACTGCACCACTCATCAATATTCCTCCAGTTTCTGAAATCGGCTCGTAAGTCTGTGCATGCGCAGTTAGTGTAACGAAGCGGTTTAAGATATTACCGATTGTTTGGTGTTTAAAGTTATTATAGTAGTTTTGCAGGGCCGTGGAGTTACTTAAAAATCTTTTAAAATTATGTGACGTCATTTTTTGATGGCCTTAATTAAGGGTTCAGTAGATTTAGGTCTCTATACATAATTAGCCTATATTGTTCCCACCGCTGGGACACATGCCTCCTCTCGGTGAGAGGGCGTGGACCGTAATTCACCACGCGGGTCCAGTGCGGGTTCGTAGATCTCACATGTCTACGAATTTTTTGTTATAGGAAAGGCCGGTTTCCTCAAAATGTTTTCGTTCACCGTTTTGAAAGCAGTGGTGATGAAATTATTTACACAAAATAAAGCGCCTCCAATTTATTCCCGTGGATGTCACAAAAAACGACTAACGGCGATTAGAAAATGAGCAGCAGCGTTCTCTATGTATTTTACCACAATACTGCTATCGCCAACCTGCCTGCCAAGCGTGGCGATTATGACAAAGCACCCAAATTGAGGGAGACCTATGTCCAGATGAACCTCCTCCGAAATCGGAGTAATAGTTTCTATTAATTTATGTTAGGCAATGTAACACACATTGCCAAACATAAATTAATAGAAACTATTTACCTGTCATAAATAAATGAATTTGAAAATACCATTTTTCTATAAACACATACGTAAAGTAAGTATAGGTAGGTACCTACCTAGGTACTATAATATGTTTTTCACAGCTCCAAAACAATACAAAGGGGACAAATACGACGCGCTCATCTGCGTGCATCCTACAATTTGTAACTATTCACGCAAATCGTAATTACTAATTAGTAAAGTCAGAACACTACTTTGGCACGCCAGCCTCGTAACCGAAACACTGCTAGAGTGGTTCTTATAATGATGGTGCATGTTTAAATCATTGAGCGTTTGGTTTCATGAACAAAAACAACTCAGATTTTGCTATTGTTCGATGTTGTTCTAAGGAAAAACGAATTATCCGGTTAGTGAACTAAACCGTACCGAATTATTGTGTGATTAAACGTAAAAAAAAAATCCTAAGGCAGCAAGAACAATCTGTCTAAGGATGTAAATCAGTAGACGCATTTATAAAAGTTCCGTGTGGTGCAGGGCGTAAAAAATAGCACCATCATGTTTCCTTCCGTGGATGCTGTAAGAGGCGACAAAGGGACTTACTAGAAAATATGCAGCGGCGTTCTCTATACATTTTACCACCATACTGCGATTGCCAACCCGCTTGCCAAACGTGGCGATTATGGCAAACCCCCCCTAAATTAGGGGCCTATGTTCAGCTGTAGACGTCAACCGACTGAAATGATAATGATGATGATGATGTATTACAGATTTTTTAAAAATCCATACTTCCATACTTCCATACTAATATTATAAATGCAAAAGTAACTCTGTCTGTCTGTCTGTCTGTCTCGCTTTCCTGCTAAAACTACTGAACCGATTTAAATGAAATTTGGTACACAGATAGTTTAGAGCCTGAGAAAGGACATAGGCTACTTTTTATCCCGGTAGTATGTTCCCGCGGGATAATTTCCGACCTCCACGCGGGCGAAGCCGCTGGCAAAAGCTAGTAATATAATAATCTTAGGACAACCAACACAACGTTATCTGATCCCAAACTAGGCACCTGTACTATGGCAACCAGACAACTGATAAATCTTTACATATTATAAAATAAAGTCACTTCGCTGTCTGTCTGTCCCTATGTATGCTTATATCTTTAAAACTACGCAACGGATTTTGATGCGGGTTTTTTTAATAGATAGAGTGATTCAACAGGAAGGTTTATATGTATATAACATCCATAATATAGTAAAGAAACACTGATAATTTTAGAGGTTTCTAATGTGATGTCATAAATAAATACATTTTTTTGCGCTTACATTGCGAACGCTGGCTGAACCCTTCGAAATAGCTCAAAATAATGTACTACAGTATTGTACACCTTAAAAAGTTCTACAAAAAAGTCCGCGATGGTATATGTCTAACTCTTAGGGATAACCCATAATAACCATTTTTATCCTTTACTTTTTACGAGAAATAATGGCTTATTTATGAATGCGATTTTAAGCAATACAGCATTAATCCTTATCCAATTAAGTACCTTAAATAAATTGTGCATTTCATGTAGATCAAAATTGCCCTTTACAGCATATCATTAAAATTAATATTTTAGAAGATATCAGAGATTATAATAAAATAGCCGCAGAGCGGCTAGCGGGCCGTTCCACGTCCGGCCATCTCGCTTGGTAGCGGTCGGGTATTGCAGGATTAGTAAGATTGTAATTCATATTACTTTGGCTTCATAGTAAATGCGAATATCATGTGTGTTCGAAGTACTCAAAATAAATCTAATTGTATTATTCCAAGTAAGAGACCGCGAAATATGGCTTAGATGTTTAGATTTTTGGATGGATTTGGATTTTTGGTTATCCTGGATACTTACGATATAGGATATAGGATACTTTATCCCGGTAGTACGTTCCCGGGTGATTTTCCGACAGCTATACGGGCGAAGCCACTGGCCAAAGTACTATTCTTATAACTATGTTTAATTTGGTGTCTGGTAAATAATTGAGTGTCTGTATAGGTAGAATAGGAGCGTTAAGAAAAACCAGGATGACTTATATCAATTCAATCCAACCCTATTTCACAGTCTTCTTACTCTGAATACTATTCATCAAACACACATGATATTCTCATAAACTATGAATCCGAAGTAATATCAATTATAAACCTACTTACTACTAATATTATAAATGTGAACATTTGTAAGATTAGATGTTTTTTTCACAATCACGCAAAAGCACACAGATAGTATTTATTACCTATATAATTAGCCTATATTATTCCCACTGCTGAGACACAGGCTTCCTCTCGGTGAGAGGGAGTGGGCCGTAATCTACCACGCGGGCCCAGTGCGGGTTGGTAGATGTCATATGTCTTCGAATTTTTGGTTCTAGGACATGCCGGTTTCCTCACGATGTTATCCTTCACCGTTTTGAGAGTAGTATTGATGAAAATATTTACACAAAGTAAAGAGCCTGCCTGGGTTCGAACCCACGACCTACAATTCGTAAGTCGGGGCTGATACCACTGAGCTACCACTGCTCTCACTCAACTGCTCTCTTATTACCTATATAACCTGGATTCAATACATTAAACGCGGTAGTACGTCCTTTTGCGATCATTTCCGACATCCACGCGGGCGAAGCCGCGGGCAAAAGCTAGTACCATATATAGCATACCATAGATATTTTATCCCGGTAGTAGTTTCTCGGGTGATATTTTCCGACAGCTATACGGGCAAAACCACTGACCAAAGTACTATTCTTATAACTATGTTTAATTTGGTGTCTGGTAAATAACTGAGTGTTTATATAGGTAGAATAGGAGCGTTAAGAAAAACCAGGAAGACTTATATTCAATTCAATCCAGCCCTATGTCGCAGTCTTCTTACTCTGAATACTATTAGTTTTATTTTAAGTACATCAAACACACAAGATATGTAAGGATCGTAGCAGGTGGCGTTCCGTAGTTTCTGCCTACCCCCATGGGAAAAAGGCGTAATTTTATGTATGTATAACATGGATTAATACATTCTTACCGCGGTAGTACGTCCTCTTGCGATAATTTCCGACATCTACGCGGGCGAAGCCGCGGGCAAAAGCTAGTATACTTATATATTTCTAAATACATACATACATATTATAGATAAATTACACCCAGACACAGAACAAATGATTGTGCTCATCACACATCATTTGTCCTGGGTGGGAATCGAGCCCATGACCTCAGTCTTAGCAGTCAGGGTCACTAACCTAACCACTAGACTAACAGGCCAGTCGGCCAGATTATTACTTGAAAACGGCTCGACAAATACATATGGTGATTTTTAGGGTTCCGTTACCAAATGGCAAAAAACGGAACCCTTATAGATTCGTCATGTCTGTCTGTCTGTCTGTCTGTCTGTCTGTCTGTCTGTCCGTCCGTCCGTATGTCACAGCCCCTTTTTTCTGAAACTATAAGAGCTATGCTGTTGAAACTTGGTAAGTAGATGTATTCTGTGAACCGCATTAAGATTTTCACACTAAAATAGAAAAAAAACAATAAATTTTGGGGTTCCCCATACATAGAACTGAAACTCAAAAATGGTTTTTTTCATCAAACCCATACGTGTGGGGTATCTATGAATAGGTCTTCAAAAATGGTAATGAGGTTTCTAATATAATTTTTTTCTAAACTGAATAGTTTGCGCGAGAGATACTTCCAAAGTGCTAAAATGTGTCCCCCCCCCCCCCCCGTAACTTCTAAAATAAGAGAATGATAAAACTAAAAAAAATATATGATGTACATTACCATGTAAACTACCACCGAAAATTGGTTTGAACGAGATCGAGTGAGTAGTTTTTTTTAAAACGTCACAAATCGTAAACCGCAATTTATCTTACATTCAATCAACTGAAATATAAAATAAAAAAAAAAAAACATTTATTTTTAAACCGAGAATACCTACAGGTTTGTACGGAACCCTCGGTGCGTGAGTCCGACTCGCACTTGTTTTGTATAGTGTTCGTAATTGGGGCACGACCGCGAAATAGTGAAACTCTTCAACCTAAAAAATATCATATTGGTACCTATCAGAAATTTTGATTGACAACCGGGTCTAAACAAGTGGTTTGAAGAACATTCAAGTAATTAAAGATAACGTCAGAAAAATCACCAGTCGTCAGTAAAAAATAAAAAAGAAAAAAATATTGCTAGCTCCTTGTCTAATGAGCCCACAACACATCACGCCCACGTTATGATTGACAGCTCCTTGTCTAACAAGATCCATTGCAGTACGCCTGTCAAGACAATATAAAAACCATGTGTCTATGAATCTTTGACTAAATTCGGAATTGGACGAATGCACACTTTTAAATAATATATTAATTCCTGTAGGTGACTCGCACGAAGCTAATTTATTTTTGGGTGGATCGACAACCCCATAAATACGTAATAGGCTATTGTGCTAATAGCATTTAGTTTTGAATTATAACCAATAAGGTTACATAAAACCGGCCAAGTGCAAGTCGGACTCGCGCACGAAGGTTTCCGTACCATTATCGGCAAAAAATACAAGTTTGTTGAGCCCCCCTTAGATATTTGTTTTATTTTAATTTAATCATTTATTTTTACAGTGAATATATAACTAAATATTCTGTGAATATTTCAAGCGTACCTGTTACCGTTATCAATATCGAGCAAAAACGAGCAAAAAAATCACGTTTGTTGTATGGGAGCCTTTTTAAATATTTATTTTATTCTGTTTTTAGTATTTGTCATCTGTGAAAACTTCAAGTCTCTAACTATCACGGTTCATGAAATAGAGCCTAGTGACAGACGGAAGGACAGCGGAGTCTTAATAATAGGGTCCCGTTTTACCCTTTTGGTACGGAACTCTAAAAACAGTCAAGACGTAAATCGGATTCGGAAGTCGGTGGCAAAAAAACCTTAAATACAGATCCTAAGACACCGACTTTCAAAATTAAAGTTATTTTTGACTTTGTAGTGTTTTTTTTTTTCTAACTATGTTGGGGTCGGGTTCCAGTCTAACCGGTAGCTAGTGAATACCAGTATTTACCAGGGAGCGACTTCTTACCTCACTTATTTCACATTTCCTCAACCCAGTTACGAACTAACCAGATAGCCCTTTAGTGAAACTGGTTGTCAGGTTTTTCGGAACAACTGTCAAAGATCAACAAATGACAGCTGAGACCAATGGTTTAACGTGTTTCCCTAGGCACGGCGGGTTTTCGGTTAACGGTCTTTATTTTTACTCTCGGGTACCTAATGCCCAAGCTGTCTTTAATTTCATTAATTGGCTTGCAAATCTATACTAATACTAGCTTCTGCCCGCGACTTCGTCCGCGTTAAATTTCTTGTTCCCCCGACCCTTCCCGTCGCGTCGAATCGCCTACCCGTGCGATTTTCCCCGTTTTTGCAACATTTTTCATTACTGCCTATAGCCTTTCTCGATAAATAGGCTACCCAACACAAAAAGAATTTTTCAATTCGGACCAGTAGTTCCTGAGATTAGCGCGTTCAATCAAACAAACAAACATACAAACAAACAAACTCTTCAGCTTTATAATATTAATTATAGTAATATAGTGTAGATTAGTTTGTTTGTTTGTTTGGTTGAACGCCGTAATCTCAGTAACTACTGATCCGAATTGAAAAATTATTTTCGTGTTGGGTAGCCTATTTATTGAGGGAGGTTATAGGCTATATAACAATTATAACATCAAGCTACAATCAAAAGGAGCGGAACAGCAACGAAAAATTGACGAAAACTAGTAGGCAATTCGATGCGACGCGGCGACAGGAAGGGTCAGGGAGCAAAAATTTTACGCGGA
This sequence comes from Aporophyla lueneburgensis, assembly GCA_932294355.1. Taxonomy (NCBI): domain Eukaryota; kingdom Metazoa; phylum Arthropoda; class Insecta; order Lepidoptera; family Noctuidae; genus Aporophyla; species Aporophyla lueneburgensis. Next base: position 7,600,829 of record OW028748.1, on the reverse strand, counting down.
CGAAGTCGCAGGTACAAGCTAGTCTTGCCATAAAATGTTCACGCCTATCACTAAAATATTCAAAGCAAACAGATACATACTCAAGTACTAGTTTTACGTAATAAACTAACAAATTAAGTGCTTCCTTACTGCAGTATACTACAAAGTTGTGATCGCAATCTTTTCACTTCAGCACCGAATAGGGTCACCATAGTATTTGTTATACTGTATTTTACGCTACAAAAATACATTACAAAGTATACAATATTCGACCTTATCGCTTTCTGCGATCTCTTCCAGGCAACCTTAGAATGAACAGTGATAGGTTGCACACAAAATGGGAAATCCCATTTACAGGAGTAAATAAGTATATATATTTTGATATAAAATACTTAACTCACCATATCAATGATTTTAGTGAATTCCTAAAAACACTTGGAACGCAGAACAAAACTCAGGCTACCTGCCAGGATCGCGAGGTTTGCTCGAAAGAGTTACCGTAGCCCTGGCATATACGCAACTGAATGAACACGGGTGGGTTTTAGTCAATTGGTAGGTAAAAGTCTGTCACGCCCTCCAGCTCCGCCCAGAGCGGGAGACGTCATTTGATGATTCAAAGACATTTTTGTTTTGTTTTTGTGTGTTTTGTTGTTTTTGATGTTTTTTTTTTGTCATTTGTAATATTTTGATTAACAATTTTTTTTGTCACTTTTTTGCTGTCGTAAGGTCTACGAAAAAAGTAGTCAAAAAGTAAATACATTACTTACTTTTTTACTACTTTTCGAGATAGTCCAGCATTTATATAGAAAAGTGGTCCCACTACAGTGAGTTTATGATAGTAGAGCCTATTGCAGCCTATTACGATTATTACGATGATATGCACTCTCGACAGTTAACGAGTGTAATAAAAATAAAAGTTGCAATCTGTGCAAAAAATAAGCCATTATTGTGAAACACCCTTTTAACACAATTTGATTTCACTACTTAGGTACCCCATTTCTTCTTGTGGGTGTCGTAAAAGGCGACTAAGGGACTTAGTGAATGGGCAGCAGCGTTCTCTATGCATTTTACTACCATACTGCGTTCGCCAACCCGCCTGCTAACCGTGGAGAGTATGGCAAAGCCCCCCAAATTGGGGGAGGCATATGTTGTGTTTTTTATTTTATATGTCCAGCGGTGGACGCTTTACGGCTGAGATAAGGATGACTTAGGTACTTCACTATTAACAATTCTTTAATCATGAATCTGGATGACTTTCCCAAAACATCAAATAGCAACATATGTTATCTAAACTTACAATATTACAAATTGAAGTTAGTTTTCGTATCTGTCTGTGTGGCCGCGTTATTCTGCTAAACTACGTACAGATTTTGATGCGGTTTAATGTGGTGCAATGAATATGTCCGTAATCCGGAAACTTTATGTGTACCGTCTGCCGAGCCTGCACAGCCTGCCTGCAGGTTAAGCAAATGAGAGTCTAAGTACGGAAAATGGAGTCCCCATTTTCATCATCAGCTTCTAGTTTAACCGGATACCGCTGAATAAGTAGGTTACAATATTTGTCGTGACAGACTGCGTTTATGTGTATAATACATTAATATTTAACTTAGATTTAATAATATAAAATGTGTAAACGAAGTTCCTTACGCTTTTTCTTCAACTCCGAATGTAAAGTCGTATACTCTATGCATTCGGCGATAGCGCCCTCAAAAACCATGAATACGACATCTATTGTATTTTTTTTTTTCACCCGCACTAGAATTATCATTTTGACTGCATTATCAGCATCCTCGAAAAGGATGACAACAACACGCTTTATGAAAAAGTTTCTAAGTTGTCATTTTGGATTTTCATTTTCATCTCAGTACTCTCGAAAACCTATGGTGAAAAATTTCGCAGCCGCCATCTTGGAATTTTGTGGAGTCGATAAAACCGTGCCGAGCATAGGCGGGTCTCTAATTGTCATATAATCATAACTCACTTACCAGCAACGACATCTCAGTGTTCTTAGGCATCATGGTGACGTCTCCCGGCCTGACTCCAGGCCCGCAGTAGGGCAGCGAGGGGCCCCGGTTGGGCAGGCGCGGGGGCTCGTGCAGCGCCAGCAGAGCTGCGTGCAAACGTGCCCGCGCCGCGCTGATGCCGCCTGCCCCCCGGACTGCGGCCTCCACCACATCGTTCACGTCTTTCTCCCATCTGGTGATGACGAAAGGTAATGTACCAAGGATTTTGTTATATCTTGATTTAAAAAAGTGTTCTTTGAGTATCTTAGCCGTTCTTCTCTATAAAGATCTACATTTTGCAATGGGCAACTAGCTTCTGTCTGACTAACTTCCTGACTTTCTTGGAGTTTCTTGCCAGTTATTCTCCACAGAGATCCACGTTTTGGAATGGACAACTAGCTTAACTCTCTATCTGTCTCCTTGACAATTCAAAAGTACCTATATATGGTTTTATTGATACGAATGCTTTGAGTTTATGGGTACTTTTAGAATAAAGACGAACAACCATGTACTAGGCCCAGTGTTACCTTCCAGTTCAATCTTTCTAAGATTATATATGGAAAATGCCACTTGATCTCCACAAACCAATTACTTGTTACAAAAACAATAATTTTACGAGCTTTCTGTGTTTCAGAGGAAAATAAATGTTAATTAAGGAATATCTTCCAGAGTATCTATATCTTAAAATATTGATAGGTAGCTTTATAATCTTTGTGTTTTCTAAATTGGGATCAACGTTCGATCTAAGTTAGTTGCGAAGAGAACAGTGGAAGCAACTGCCAATTCACTTGATTTATTTCATTATTCGCTGAGTACGACGGGAGAGAGAGCGATATCTGGGGGGCGATTCCACTAATTTGCAAAGTTACACGTTCAATTGTGTTTTCACAAGGGTTAGATTTCGATCGCAGGTCGGTAATGTCCTGTAAAGTCATTCTACTATTTGTTAAGCACAAGGGAAACTAAACTTACGCCGTATCGCAACCGAATTGTTACGGGAACATACGAGTGGGCTTCCTGTGTTACAAACATGTTTGTTTAGTATGTATGTTTTATTGTTACCACAAAGAAAAAAGTTGAATCTAAAAATGTCACTAAACACGAATAAGTGGCAATAAAGGATTTTCTCATTTAAAAAGATATCTTGACCATAATTATAGTTTTGTACTGATATTTTGTTGTTACAAAAATACAACATTTTAATTTATTATATAACAAAAACTCAGAAGAACGTTTCGTTCTACGTCCCTAACTAGCTAAAGCTGTAAAATTTAACCTTTCGGTTATGTTAAAGACTCGAAGGGAACTTCTATTAATCGTATTTTACCTAAAAAAATCATTTATTGAACCGTTTTTAACGATGTTATGTTTTTTTTAGTATATATGTACCTAATTACAGTTCGAGGTAGAAACCAAAGCTGTTTTGATTAAAAAAAAAATACTATTGACGGTGTAGGTGTTTAATCCCGTTTTTAAGTTCGCTTACTCTCGCTTAAAGTGGTTTAAAAATCATCGTGAAACGGATTGAAGTTTTTGTTTGTTTTCAGTTTAGCTAGTGATGTTGCTATTACTAGTATTCGTCAGGCACTGATTTTCTCAATTTAATTCAACTTGAATCGAGAGTAGGTACTAATCCCGTTTTTAAGTCCGCTTACTCTCGCTTAAAGTGGTTTAAAAATCATCGTGAAACGGATTGAAGTTTTTGGTGGCTTGTCAGTTTAGCTAGTGATGTTGCTATTACTAGTATTCGTCAGGCACTGATTTTCTCAATTTAATTCAACTTGAATCGAGAGTAGGTACCTCCCTTTAGGGAGGTTTCTAGCAGCTTTGTTAGTTAAAAACGAGACATTAAATAATAACTTAAAAGAAAATAATCATAGCAAAATTCAAAATGTGGCATCCGATCGAGATTGGGGCTACAATCGACTCTTGATGTGCGGGGAGCATTTTCTCTTTCTCACATTCCACTGTCAATCTGTTAAATAATGACGATACGATGACAAATTACACGTTATCAACTGACTAATACTTAGAGAATAATGCAAAACATAATCACTCTTTTATATAACATCCCTGATTCAGTACATCACATTATTTTGACAGTTACACGATATTAGTAATATTGAATTATGAATTGATGTACAGCTTGGCAAAAAAGAGTCTGGAAAAAATGAGGGCGCCTGCTTAGCAGGTATGGCCACCCTGTATACTGGGGCTAAAAGTGATAAGATACTTGTTGTTTTAATCCACAAACACGAGATCCCGGAAATTCTCATCAGTCAAGATTTCAAGACTTGATAGGCACACAGTCTTTTACTTTCATTGTATTTAGTAGATTGCGCATTATTTCGCTAGAATAACCTTTTATCTAAGAGTGCCATCATAATAACATAATGAAAACTTATTCAGTTTAAAAATTAATTAAATAACACTCAAGGATTGCCGATTGAACCCGATACACAAGACATAATGTTCAGCAATCGCATTTGCGGGCACCGTCTAGAGTATTCACAACCATTCGATGCCTGTATCAAATTTGACATGAATGATACTGAACGAATCCTGTTAATGCTGACATTTTATAGTCGACAAGAAGGTACTTACAGCCGCTTACTGTCGGAAACTAATCGGAAGTCAGAGAGTACCTATAACATGTCGCATTCGAAAGGTACGGTCAATATCGAATAAACTTGAACAGTTGACTAACGAAGGCGTCAGGTACACGCTAGCACATCAAGGTACCCGAAACGGTCAAATTTTCCAAATCAATCTTGAACCTAACACTTTAGCGATAAAGTTGAAACCTATTAAAGAAATTTGACAAATTTTAGTAGCTTTATGTGCTGGCGTCTGTACATAACATTATCAGTATTCACATGACAGTGAAAATGAAATAAAACGCTAAAATTTAGATTTTATTTAAAAAAAAAACGTGACATAACATCATTCGTGTATTCTTTTTCGGTGATATGATAGATTTTTTCCATTAACACTGATGTGTCAGTTTTACATTTCTTATTTATGAATTCTAAATAGTTTAAAAATCTTTCTTAGACGTTTACGGCTCCCATTATAACCCAAGTCTCCTCAAACTATAGGTAATATATTACGTAGAATAGCCACCTGAAAAATTATAAATGTAAATTATATTTTTTTTTTACTGTGGTATCTGGTATGCGATAATAGCATTAACAAAAATTACTTGCCTGGTTTTTACAGCGTTGATTTTTTTGTCTAATTGCACACATATCAAAATCGTCTAATTCTTTCTTCCACCAACTGTTTCGGTGTTTCTCCAGGTGTAGAAAAAAATCCTTAATTTTTTTAAACCTTCTTTAACAATTTCTCTAATTATACTGTGAGATTTACCTTGAAAAAAAAAAAACATAAAGACAATCATATTAATTCCATGTAGGTACATTTTACAATTTCAAGTATCAAACATCAAGAGTCAACGTACACGCGATGATTTCAAACTAGAAAACATAACCTCAATAATCTATTAGTAAATAAAACAATAAAATGGCTTGAAACTTATAATACCGATAAAACTTAGTATTAGAAAGGAAAAACAATGACTGGCATTGACTAAAAGATAAATTTCTTGGATAAATACCTGTCGTGTCGGCAGTTCTTTCGAAAACATTGTCAATCGGAGACAAGATTTGTTCCGCTTCAGATTCCGCCAAATTTCTTACGAAAACTTGGTATATCACAGCTCACACCACTACTCCATAGTGTTTTATTCATTTTTTATATGGACAAAATCATTAATAATTGATAGTTAATTAGAAATAAGTAAAATACAACTGGGAACATAACACAATGACAGATTAGCTACTTGTTGATGATAAACAAAGCAGTGCTGCCACCAAAAAAATATTTTAGTTCCAATGGTTACCACGACAGACTCTTTTTTGCCAACCTATAGTTGAAGACTCCGTGATACTTATCTAAACAAGACTACATCGACTGACAACGCCTGAGAAAATAAATAAATAAAATGATCTCGAGCCTTTAGTAACTTGAGTAACGAGTTAAACAAAATCGAATCGCATCACTATCTGACATAGCTGAATGACAAGAGTCAACTAGACATGAGATATACCTGCCAATCTCCATACCCGGCCTTCAAGGTATGGGTATCGCCAAATACTGGGTACAAAAACCGGGTTTCAAAATACCTGTAAGTATTTGGGTGTGTTATGATTTCGATAAGTAAACGTATGCGATAAGTATGGCATACCTCCAATATTATGTAGGTACGATTTGTCAAGTATGAGATATGAAGATGGTTATTAGTGAGTGCTAAATATTATATGCAAAATAACATTAATTTTATCTAAACTAACTACTAGCTGCGTAGTTAAAAATCTCTTTATTACACACAATATATTTTTAAAGAACTCTTTGATATGATAAAAAATGTAATTCGTATTTTTTTTTATTCAATAATATTATTACGCAATTATATTCCATAAGAACGTAGACATATGTATTTTTTTTTTCTAAGTTTATTAGATCGTCCGAACGTTCCTAAAGCACGAATGACGCTTCGGGTCCTGTCGTAAGCGGTCGGGTAGCTTCGGGTGATTTCGGCGGACCGATGCTGCACGAACTGGCTGATACCTTGTGGTAGCGGTTCGCTTCATACTAGCCTATACGTATGACGTCATACCTTCAAGGTATTTACCCAGTATTCCGGTCTGTACCCGGGCTGCGTACTGGGAAGCACATACCTGGTATATATACCTGTACCAGTATATACGCCTCATCTCTAGTGTCAACTGTCAACTGACAACAACACATTTAATTTAGTTCACAGTTTTAATTGCTTTAGTTAATACTCTTATTCCTCTTAACATACATATATAAGCAGCTTATAATGTTCCCACTGCTGGGATACAGGCCTCCTCTCTATGAGAGGGTAGTTAATCCGTTTCTTTCTAATTGCACGAAATTGATATTTCAGTTTTCATGTGTGTACTTGAAGGATTATAATGAAAATGGAATCTTGAAGATGGTACAGCATTTAATACAAAATAATGTGCTGTTAACTGTTCAGTAAGATTTCAACACAATGTGTGAAGATGTTGCCCGAGACTGTTCCAGATTTGAAATAACTTATGAAAGTTTCCCTTCCTTCAGTAAAACCATCTAGATGCAGTTTGAGGAAAGTGTGTATTGATGATGCAAGAAAGAATTTAAACTGTTTATTCAATATGGAAATCTGGATACAGGGATATTTACATTCCATGGCAATCTGCAAAACAAACCCTGTACCTGTTGACTCTGCGAGGAAAGACATAATTTTGCATTTTTTTGCACACCAATGAGAAAAATAATAATATTAGTTAGCCCCTTCTAACATAAATACAATATATATTTTTCAGGAACATTAACTTAGGTACACCCAAATATCAACTTCTGACTCAAGAGTTGCTTGTGGTCGATACAGGCAGACATTCTGCTGACTGTTGGCTGTTGTGCACTTACAATGTTAAGCATGCAATATTAATATATTATGTATTTCTATCTGGCACACGGTATCAACATGAGTGGTGAAACGACCCTACTATTTTAGATGAAATACTAAGTATCTACTTCTCAAGTTGTCTGACGTTAAAATTTATATAGTAATAAAAATGCTTTGTTCCATTATTTGTGTTTTGATTTCATGAACCATTCCAATACTCAATACTTTATTGCATTCTACAATGTATATGCTTATGTGGTAAACATTGGATTTAGTTACAATCGTGGGACCCTGTCGGGCACATCAAAAGAAATATAGTACATAGAATAGGACTTATAATCTAACTTATTCTAAAATCAAAATAAATAAAAAACATGTTTTGGGTATTTTAACTACGTTTCAGGGATTTATCACTGAAATGTTTGCTAATACTGATATAACATTTACTTATTAATAGATTTTTTAAATTGTTAGTGAGAAGATGGAGTTTATTTTCATTACTAATTGATTCGGGTACTTAAATTCTTGTATACATTTATTGACATTACCAGAGGGCTTGTTGAATGTTTTTTTAGATGGGATGTAGGTAGGTTTAGTCATGTTTTGTATCAGAATGTGTGTCTTGTTTGTATGTCTTGTCGTTTATTGTAAAATTCTTGGTGTTTATGTGCAAATTTGCATATTTCGAGTATAGTGACCGAGTTAAAATATTTAGCTTTATAAAATAGGGTTTGCAGCTATTTATCTGTTGTATATTTACTATGATTTGGAAAAATATCTTTTAAACAGTAAACAGTGTTGGTGCATCTGTACTGTTTCCCCTCATTATTATGCCGTAACTTAGCCTTGCAAATACATAGGCGTACTATGTTACAAGAGCAGTCTGTAAATTTGTGTTTTTTTAACTACCAAATACCTGATATTCCATTAAATCTATACTAATATTATAAAGCTGTAGAGTTGGTTTATTTGGTTGAACGCAGTAATCTCAGGAACGACTGGTCCGAATCAAACAATTATTTTTGTATTGGGTAGCCTATTTATTGAGGAAGGCTATAGGCTATATAACATTACGCTACAATCAAAAAGAGCGGAGCAGCAACAAAAAATGGACGAAAACTGACAGGCAATGCGGTGCGACGGGAAGGTTCAGAGGTGCAAAATTAGACGCTGATGAAGTTGTGGACAGTAGCTAGTTTATTACTAAAACTCAAGAAATTAAAAGTTTTGACACTGCATATATATTGCAGCTGGCCTATCAGTGTTTGGTACGAAGCAGGTACATAAAAAGCCGGTGCAAGTTGCGGTCCAAGATTGAGTCAATAGTGTTTCACGTAGTAACACACTGTAACTATGTTACCTTTTCCGTATCAATACCGTAAAAACGAAGATTGAAGGGCATGTGTGGTCACTGATCTCGTCAATCAAAGCTCTTATGAGGTCTCTGGAGAATTGGTATGTCATAAGGCACTGACGATCCGTAAGGGCCAAAGTCCGCCAAAGCATTACTGCATATTCTTGACGCAAAATTTCTTCCTCTTATCTTTCCAACGTCACCCACATGGGCAAGTTCAATGAAATCTGTATAAACATTATATTTTTAGGAAAAAAAACTAAAGCAATCCTAGATTGATGCGGTAAAAGTTGCATTTTACTGACTTATGTTCAACCGCTAATTTTGACAGATGAAATGCCGAAATTCAGCTCTGATTCGATTAGAACGAGTGTCAAAATAATAGCAGAATGTGACTAAACGTCACGCTCATGTACGACTTTGTTAGCAGAATAGATTTTTACATTGTTTCGATCGATCGTTGGCGTCCACTAAAACGTAGCCGCAGTTGGATCGTTGTCCATTAGCAGAATGAGAAAACCCTTAAAAGTCGTGATCCAGTCGCGGTGCTATTGCAATTTTTGCACAATTTTGTTAGTAGAATCGGCCCCCTGATGCTGTAGGCTACAGAGCTACACGTTTAGAACAAAGCATTTTACTATTAATTAAATGCATTAATAGCTATCATAATTTAGTACCATTTTGGGAATTGAACGTCAAACTTGATCACAAAAATACGTGGATTTGTACACTCAAAAGTAATAAACACAATATTTTATTATTGCGATGGAGTCCTATGATACAGCTTAGACAAAACAGAAATACATTGTAGAGTATTCACATATTAGCACTCAGTTAAGCATCCTTTAGGAATGGAACGCTGGAAACGCACACTTAAATTCCCAAAGTGTCCCACACATAATCAGCCTACACTAGTCACAAAAATTAAGGGATATAAAAAACTATCCAAATTTTTGGGTGATTTTCAACAAGCTGTAACTCCGAGGCAAATTATCGTATAGCAAAATATAAAAAGCAAATTGTAGCTCCATGTCTCTACTTTTCAGACATAACCACGAATTTTTTTTTATCATGTTTGAGTCTGGAGAAAACCCAAAGAAACAACTAAAAAAAAAATTTCCAAATTTTTTCTCGCCTTAAAAAACGTCTACGGGCTTCAAACTTTTTTTTCCGTTGTTTCACTCAAAAGCACTCAAATTTGACGTATCCAGAATGCCTGTACAATGATTTGCCGCGAAGTTATCGTCAGTCAAAGCAAAAAAGTACTTTTTAACTTTGACAATCAATAACTCTGGAAATAATGATCGTATAGAAAATCGAAGGAAGGTTTTGGAAACTACACAATATTTTCTATAAGATACCTTTGTGACTAGCTTTTGTCGAAATATTTTTTTTTGAATTGAAAGCTTTGACTGAAAAAAAGACAAAAATTCGAATAATTAAGGATATTTCGATAACTTGGTATAACTTTGGATAAAATGGATGAACGAAGGATATCGTCGGTAATTTTTCAACCTCAAAGTGTCCCATAAAATCCCTGAAAAATTCAAAGCGCTGCGATTTTTTTTTCATAGTGCCCCGAAGCTTCAAATTCTTTGTTTTTGCAAAAATCAACATCATGAGCAATTTTACGATTTTATTAGCTTTTCGATGAACAAAAAATATTGTCCTCCAAAAACTTTATTTTTTCAATCAAAGAGATTGATTTTTCAAGAAATTTGAAAAAAATTTTTATTTTTTATTTTTATTTCGATTTTTTTAAATTTATTTTTTGTTTTTTTTTTTCACGATCTTCAGAATGCTCCATTATTGTCAAAAAAAATAACTAGATTTTTTCTGATCGCGAAAAAAAAAAATTTAAAAAAAAAAACGAAAAAAAGAAGAAAAATGTTTTATTTTTTACTTACACTAAGTAAAGCGCCTGCTTGGGTTCGAACCCACGACCTACTACTCGTAAACCGGGACCGATACCACAGGGCCACCACTGCTCTACAAATGTCCCAATCAGCAAAATAAACACTCACCTGCAAACTCCTAAACAGGACCTGATATCCTCCTTAAGACTCCTGCTAAGCGTGCATATTGGACTGGCATCGGAGTCCGAAGTGGTGTGAGATCCATCGTTCTTGTCCGAGTCGGACAGCCGAAGGGCTGGTGGCTCGAACTCCTCGCTCTTTGGTAAGTTGGGGGACACCCTGCCGTGACTGCCGCCGCCACTGCCGTAGCCTGCCGGGTAGAGAATAATACTGGTATTATTAGTAGGGTGGTGATGTGAATCTCTCTTGGCTTGGCAGTCCTTTAGCAAGCATTATCTTTCGAGAAAGATGACTTTACATTGCCGAGTGAATATAGTAGTGCCTTTTTATCTGCTCATAGCAACAAACTGCTACATTATGCTGGTTGTTTTCCGAAGATGAGTTTGAACATAATATTTAATAATTAGGTTCATAAAGGATGGCGCTACAATTATAGGGCTAACCTATAGATCCAAAAGCTTTGTTTGTAACATTGAAAAACAAAGACAATATATTTATCTGCGACAAACACGACACAAAGAAAAACACAAACACAAATAAGAACAAGTGGACTCTTGCGAACTTGTAACTGACCTGACGATGTGGAGGGCGCCCGTCGCGGCGTCCGCGGCGGCTCCGAGGCTTCGCCCTCCGGCACTCCGTCCAGCGAATCCACGACTATTACTACCTCTTGCTCCTCCTCTTCTGTATACAAGGGATTCGACCTGCCAAAAAACAAAAAAAAAACAAAAATAGAACGCTATGTCCAATAAAGTCCCATTTCTTCCCGTGGGTGTCGTAAGAGGCGACTAAGAGACTTACTAGAGAATAGGCAGCAGTGTTCTCTATGCATTTTACTACCATACTGCGATCGCCAACCCGCCTGCCAAGCGTGGCGATTATGAAGGAGGCCTATGGCCAGCAGTGGACGTCTTTGGGCTGAAATGATGTAGTTTAGAAGAAGAGTTTAAACAGTTAAACTCTCGTCCGATGACTAATTGTCTCCTTCTCCGAAGACTTGCGGCTATGGCTGCGGCCTAATTCTAAAAAACGTACGTTACGTGAGTGACCGATTTTTGGTCAGGTATCTGTATACCATGACATGTATGTACAGACGCCACCAGGTCAAGCTACCCGAAACTGTCAATTTTTCCCAATGAACCTTGAACCTAATGCTCTAGAAATAAAGTCGAAAATCTATCAAAGAAATCTGACAGATTGTAGTAGCTTGATGTGTTGCCGTCTGTACATATATGGGATGAGAATAATTCATGGCAAACTGACAGGAATTGAAATCCAGGAGTCCTTTACTTTTTGCTTGAAGGAAATTTTGTAGATCGCATAACGTCTTCGCAAGAAACTCCATCATCCCTTCGCGTTATCCTTTCCACCGTTTATCCATCCTTTTGGAGCCCGAGACTACGCTTTCCTGCTTTTAACCATCTACTTCGGACAGTCTTCTGCGTCCCTTATGGTGAGTTTATTGGTACGCAAGTCATCCGCTACGACGTCAAGCCAGAGCATTTTGGGTCTAGCCCTTCTGCCGGGGCCAGGTGGCGGCATGGCCAGACATTTGTTCCCCACATAGCTTGCCGTTTTCCGTAATACGTAGACGTATTAACATAAGCGATACTCTTGCAATTTGTCTACTAAGTCATGAATATGAAGGCTGCCGCGAATGCGTGAGTCTTCGCAAGAAACTATGAGTCAACGAGTCTATGTAGGCGGCAGTAGTGAAATAATAAAAAACCGGCCAAGTGCGAGTCGGACTCGCGCACAAAGGGTTCCGTACAAACCTGTAGGTATTCTCGGTTTATGCAGAAGGTTCATGTTTATGAAAATAAATGTTGTTTTTTTAAATTTTTATATTTCTGTTCATTAAATGAAAGGTAAATTGCGGTTTACGATTTATGACGTTTTAAAAAAAACGACTTACTGGATTTCGTTCAAACCAATTTTCGGTGGTAGTTTATATGGTAATGTACATCATACATTTTTTTTAGTTTTATCATTCTCTTATTTTAGAAGTTACGGGGGGGGGGGACACACATTTTACCACTTTGGAAGTGTCTCTCGTGCAAACTATTCAGTTTAGAAAAAAATGATATTAGAAACCTCAATACCATTTTTGAAGACCTATTCATAGATACTCCACACGTATGGGTTAGATGAAAAAAAACCATTTTTGAGTTTCAGTGCTATGTATGGGGAACCCCACGATTTATTGTTTTTTTTCTATTTTTGTATGAAAATCTTAATGCGGTTCACAGAATACATCTACTTACCAAGTTTCAACAGCATAGCTCTTGTAGTTTTGGAGAAAAGTGGCTGTGACATACGGACGGACAGACAGACAGACAGACAGACAGACATGACGAATCTATAAGGGTTCCGTTTTTTGCCATTTGGCAACGGAACCCTAAAAAGCAGTAGGTTATTAATTTATACTTGCACTACGAACAAAACTTGTTATTCGCCGACTACATCGCTATCATTATTAATGAAAATGACAGTTCAAGGTTATTTGAAAATGGTTTCACCTTTTCATTCCGCGTCGAACTACTTTTTAACCGACTTCAAAAAAGGAAGAGGATTGGGTTGTATTTGATTTTTTATATTGGTAACCTCAGAAATTTGTCATTTTTAAACCGATTTTATAAATTCTTCTTTCGACTTAGTCATATATTTTGATCAAGTTATGAAAAGTGTTTTTGAGTTAACTTCGTTGGGTAAACTCAAAAGACATATTTTCTCAGTGTAGTTGCGCTTACAAAAATAGCTATAAGTACGTGTTTTTTTATTTATTTTTGGAATCTGATTCTTATTTCAATACACGCTGTGAAAACCGTTTTGTGATAAATTCAATGTTTACATTGTTATAAAATGGTGTCCCTGTGATTTGTGATTTGGATGAACATCCCATAGCTACGTTTTAAGAAGTCAGTGGTTTAAATGGCATGGTTTAGTGACCAGATATCCTTTACTGAGAAACGATACGAAGACATGCAGAGCCTCATACGCGAAATTGCATACCATTCTAAAGTTCAATAAAACAGGTTTAGGCATTAATATCCTTAAATAGCAGGTGAATGCACCAGAGCGACTAAATGAACTTTTCACCAAGTACATAAATAATTAATTCTTTGCAAATACATACTTGTGGAAGATTCTATCGTTGTACATAAACACTCATCTGATGATTGCACCAGAAATAATATGAACTGAAAGAAGAAAAGCAGGACTCCATGTAATTTGGGTGTCGCACTTTGACTTCGAGAGCGCGGTGGCCCAGTAGTATTGGCCACGACTTACGAGTTGTAGGCCGTGGGTTCGAACCCAGTCAGTCGCTATACTTGGTGTAAATAATTACATCACCACTGTTCTCAAAACGGTGAAGGAAAACATCATAAGGAAACCGGTATGTCCGAGAACCAATAATTCGAAGACGAGACATCTACCAACCCGCACTGGGCCGGCGCGGTAGATTACGGCCCACTCCCTCTCACTGAGAGGAGGTCAGTGTCCCAGCAGTGGGGTATAGGCTGATTATGCTACATTAACTTCGCGTCCATTCGTACAAATACTCTCAAAAGATAGAATTCGGTCAAATTAAGATAAAGAGTAATCACACAATAGCGAACTCCCGGCCACCGTAGGCGCGAGCTTGCGGGCGGCGAGCAATGGGTAGCTCGCCGCCCGGTAAGAACCAGGCTCGGGTCGACGGCGCGTAGTGTTCCACGCGCGCCGCAAAGATATGTCAGCAACACTGAAGGGGTCTGCTAGGACCGATGCCTGCCGGGGTCGCAAAGTTGTTCGAAAGAGATGCAGTGACCCTGGCACATGGGCAACTGAGGGAACTCGGGTGGGTTTTACTCAGTAAAAATCTGACACGCCCTCCCGCTCCGCCCAGAGCGGGAGAAGTCATTTGATGATTTCCCATCCAAAAAAAAAAAAGGTAATCACAGCATATATTTATAGATTGGATTTCGCCAGAAAAACGTTATTTAGAGAGATGACTCCATTGATTGTATTCATGATATTCATCCATAACAATAAACCAAACACTATTAACAGTACATTATGACAGTCAAAGATGGCGGTATAGGAATAGTTGCAATATTGGCTACTGAAGTGGCTCTAGTAACGCTCTACACATTGGACGTCTAGATGAGCGTCATATTCTATTGTGTTCCATGATCCTTATATGGGCCGTTCTACTTTTCTACCGACAATGAAACGAAGTTTTTTCGTTTTTTTGGTTTTTGAACTATCCATAATTGAGGTTTCTGTGTGGGATTTAAAAAAATGCATCTATATTTTCACTAGGACTAAGTAAATTTTCTTTCCGGCTAATATTTAATTTTTTGTTTGTTTTAGAAAAAAAATATGTGACAAAGGGGTCTTTATCTGTGGAGACCACATTTCGGCTTACCACTCTGTCACGGCATTCTACGGGAAAAAGATGTATTAAATATGCTGGTTACAGAAAATGAAAAATGACATAATATAGATAAGAAAAATACGGACGTTTATTTGAACCAAATTAAAAAAACCGTAAATATCAATACTCCAACGAGATGCCATAACAAGACGAGGGACAGACCGTTGTCGGTAGAAAAGTAGAACGACCCATATGCAAAACAACAGCACTAATAAACCTGATGATTGACAAAATGCATTTTGTTATTACATCTAATGCATTGAAAAAAAAAAACTAGGCTATTGGATGAAGTTAACCAAAAATGCAACTAAGGGGCATCGCCCGTTCAAGTATCTACTTACTACTATTGACAGCACAATACTAACACAAAACTAAAAACGTGTAATAATAATTTTTATCCTTGACCGTCACATGTACCTACATAAGCACCAATAGTGGAAAAATTAAGTACAATCACGCACACAATCTAGATACCCTTTATGAATGTACAATTTCTTCAAGTCATCGACCTTTTCATAGACAAAGATTCAAGCAAATATCAACCGTATATCCTTTGAATAAAGTTCTGGAGTGTTTGTTTTTAGGGTCCTGATGAATCAGATTTCTTGGATATTTCCTGACAACTTAGGCATTGTTTGGAAATGTTCAGTTATTTGTGGTTACGTATTGTTCTGACTTACAGTGACTGTGCAATTTGGAATTTTAATGAGGCGTTCCTCTTTTCCAATGAATTATCAATGCGGCCGTATGGTTGCAAGACTACTGAGATAGTGGCTCTTAGAGATATATAGAAAGAGAAGACATGCTGTGGCAACCCCAATTAAAGGCCGGAAGATCTTCTTCCTATCGTGTTGATAGCAATCTAAATAGAGTTAGCCCAGAATTTGGCTAGGAACTTCGCATTTTCAGTAGCGTCCATCAACTCCTGTAGCGTGCAAACAACAGAACACGCTGGACAAGATATCAAGTGCCGCATTGTTAGTGGGACAGCACCACATTTAGTCTCCAGGGCGGAGTCATCTGGACGGTTTTCTTTATTCCGGCCTACCTGAGTCCGGAGTCTATTTAAAGACTTCCAGGAAAGCCAAGGCAACTCGTGTCCAGGTTCGAGATTTTCAGCAGGTGGAACGAATGGGTTTACTAGGGTAGCGCCATGTCGCCACAGGCCTAGTCTTTCCTTAGACCGTTCGCCATCTTCTTCTTCTTCTTGGCGTGTCGATAGCAATCTAAATAGTGTTAGCCCAGAATTTGGCTACGAGCGTAGAATTTTCAGTAGCGTCCTAACTCCTGTGGCGTGCAAACAACAGGACATGCTGGATAAGATATCAAGTGCCTCATCGTTTGTGGGACAGCACCACATTTACACTCCAGGGCTGAGTCGTCTATGAATCTCCACCTGTACAGGTTTTCTTTACTCCGGCCTACCTGAGTTCGGAGTCTATTTAAAGACTTCTATGAAAGCCAAGGCAATTCGTGTCCAGTTGCGAGATGTTTAGCAGGTGGAACGAATGGGTTTGGTAGGGAAGCGCCTTGTTGCCACAGGTCTAGTCTTTCTTTAGACTGTTCGCCAGTAAGTGGGAGAACACACTTCAGAAAGCTGTTGCGGCTTTTCAGTCTTTGAGACACGAGGATGTTGTTGTGCAAAGGGTGTCGTGTGTCAGAAACCATCTTGGCTCTTTCAGTTGAGCTTGCCACTGCTCTGTGGATTTCATTCGCCATTAAGTGGGAGGATGATGAAAGAAGTCCATTTTACACTGAAACTATAGCTTAGAGGCGACCAAACAGGAAAGGCCTTTGTCTAATCTAGAGGGGCTACTCCAAATCGGTAGTTTTGGCCGGAGATACGGACGTTTCCTACGGACACCACCTACGGACATAAAATTAGTTCGGAGACGGAACTAATTTGAATGACAACACGATTTGTCTGTTGTGCCTAGACGCCATGTGCTTTTGCCCATTCAATAAATAGAAGTTGCCCCTTGATTGACCAATTGTATTTGGACGGACCCGTATCTTCATTGACGGACTAAGAATTTAGACCCTCAGCAAAGAATCTCAACAGGCTGAAGATATTGATTTTCAAAGAATAATTGTGTGTCATAGAAGTAATGTATTGCATACCGGAGTAAAGGTGGTGGCATTTGGTCGAGCGCGTGCAGCGGATGATGCGCAGGCGGCGCGGGAGGCGCAAGCGGAGCGCGCCGGCCGCCGCACGCGCACCCTGCCGCCTCCTCGCACTCGCGTCGCCCTCCACCCTGAGGACAAACAAGTATTCATTAATTTAATTTATTATTGTTTAATTTATCAATAACCCGTTAACTGGGTTGTGAAGGTCGGATAGGCAGTTGCTCCATGTAAAATACTGGTACTCAGCTGCATCCGGTTAGACTGGAAGCCGACCCCAAAATAGTTGGGAATAGGCTAGGCAGATGATGAGCGACTGTACCTAATACAAGCAATGCTTTGCTTAAAAGGTACTTCCTATCACTATATTGTTATTTACATAAGTAGTAGAAATAACGTTTTTTTATTATTTAACTTAACATAATATTACCCCCGTAGTCCCCAATAGATTAGGCAGAGATGTAAGTACCTACAACACACACCCACATTTCGTCAGTCATGTTTAACCTCTCAGTCCCTGAGAAACCACATTTGGTATGCAAACAATCGTTTTTTAATTGTGTCTATAATTACGGTACTTGACCGGTTAAGTTCCTTATTATAGGGGACGAGCCAAAAGCTATCAATCAGGCACAAATCCAGACTCCGAGCTGCTACTGAAAAAATCCGGATGAGATAACCTGATAACACTTTGCAAGACCTGGAAATCCAGCCCAGGACCCTATGCCCCATAAGCTTATGACAGGCAGCGTAGGCAGGGCTAGTAGCAACTAGATGAGAATAACCGAGGGTCAAGTTGAATGGCGTGTCAATGAAGGGGCTTAAAGCTAACAGTGGACTCCCATAGACCGATACTGATGACAATGATGAATTAAAAACAAAAATAAAACAAACGAGTTCGAAAAACCATTAAAAGTCACAATAAAGTGAAAAATGACCGAAGTTGGTGTTTTCGGATCTGCATATTGGTTCTGCAACTGACTTCTAAAGACTGAAGTTATTTTTCATTTTGCAGTGTTTTTTTCAGAAGTCGACTGTATTTATTAGTGGTTATAAAGTTTTTTTTCAGTTTTTAGTTATGGTTCCACTGACGATACATATTATATAAGGTAAACAACAAGGACAGGAAGTACCACTTTGTATATCTTGCTAACATTCTAGATGTTAGCAAGATACACAAAGTGGTTTAAAAACTACACAAGCAAAGTTAATACAATGTGTACTCATGAGGCATAGGTACCCTATCTAAAAAAAGATTTTTGAAATCGATCAAAAATGACCGGAGATATCGCGGAATATACATACAATTACCAAAAAATTAAACCGCCGAAAAAACTGAAAGCATAAAATAATAAACCTTAAAAGTTTCAGTCGGCGCTGAAAAATCAATGAACAAAGATCACTCAAAGCGCCGACTCATAATTTTAAGGTTTATTATTTTATGCTTTTCAGTTTTTTCGGCGGTTTAATTTTTTGGTAAAAAGTTTTTATTTTATAATTTTTTGTGACTTTAATGTACTCATAATACTTGGCAAGGTATACCCTATCCAACAAAAAAAGAATTATCAAAAGCGGACTACTCTGTATAAAGTTATGCGTGGTTATACATTACCATCAGTGAGTGAACAATCAATCATCCTCTGTTTTCCGACCCTTAGGGTTCGATTTTGTTTTCCAAATTTATATGGGACCACCTTGGGAGTATACCCTTTCCAATAGAAGAAGAATTGTCACAATCGGACCACTATGTAAAGAGTTATGCGTGGTCATACATAAAAAAAAAATATACGCGTCGAATTGAGAATCTCCTCCGTTTTTTTTCGTCGGTTGAAAAATAAATAATTATATACAGATTAATTGAGAAACTCCTCCTTGTTAAAGTCGGTTAAAAAAATATTTCATTCGCACTTTTACTTGAATCCTAGGAAAAATCCACATTGCTTGCAGTTATAGACACAATAGGAACTTCATATTCGGATTCTTAAACTTAAAACCTAACAGTAGTTTGAGGACCAGCAAGAAAGAACAAAAAAAGGACCAGCTTCTTGCTGGTCCTTTTATAAACTACTAGCTTTTGCCAGCGGCTTCGCCCGCGTGAAGTCGTAAATTATCCCGCGGGAACATACTACCGGGATAAAAAGTAGCCTATGTCCTTTCTCAGGCTCTATCTGTGTACCAAATTTCATTTAAATCGGTTCAGTAGTTTTAGCAGGAAAGCGACACAGACAGACAAACAGAGTTACTTTTGCATTTATAATATTAGTATGGATTTAATAGGATCAATCTGAGCATACTGTCGATTGATTTCCAATAAAACTTGTCTATTGTTATTTCCCGGGTTGGAAGCTTCCTCAATATACTTCCTGATTATCTTTCATCGCTGTTATGTCGTGTGACTAATTGAAGATAGACAAATGGATAGTTACGCGTAATGATATTATACCCGTGAGAGCTACTTCTGGGGGACACGTTTTTGTACAGACCTGACAGACAGATCCTGACGTTACCAATCCTCTACTATTCATAAAGTCTTCCGAAAAACTACAGTTGAGAACAGTTACAAAAACTTCCTTGAAAGCCAACCGAGCGATGTAGTAGACTTTCTTCTTGAATTAATAAAGACAGTCAAAGCACGAGCTTGTACAATAAGTAAAATAAAATAAGAATAAAAAAATAATGGAACCATAGCTGCAGAATGATGC
Organism: Aporophyla lueneburgensis; assembly: GCA_932294355.1. NCBI lineage: Eukaryota > Metazoa > Arthropoda > Insecta > Lepidoptera > Noctuidae > Aporophyla > Aporophyla lueneburgensis. The sequence continues at coordinate 7,580,735 of OW028748.1, read as the reverse complement.
AATCTCTGCGCCCTCACGCCCCTAGTCGTCGCAGGGGACGCCCTGGGCGTCGGGAATCCATAGCGGACTCCCGGCCACCGTAGACTCGGGCTTGAGGACTGCGAGCAATGCGTAGCTCACCGCCCGCTAAGGACCGGGCCCGGGTCGGCGCACTGTGCTCCACACGCACCTCAAAGAGATTTCAGCGAAAATTTAAGGGGTCCTCTAGGGCCGATGGGTGCCACGGTCGCGGATTTGTTCAAAAGACTTACCGTAGCCCTGGCACCGTCAACTGAAGGAACGCGGATGGGTTTTAGTCAGTAAAAGTCTGACACGCCGTCCCATTCCGCTCAGGGCGGGAGAAGTCATTTGATGAATCTCCGGACAAACAAAATGGTCGCTGAGGACGCTAAAGTATCTTGATTCGTCGCTCATAGTAGGTTATCCAATACACCCATTGATTGGCTCAATCAATAACTTAAAAACCTTATCACAAGCTAATAAGACGCATATCAAATGAATGATGCCATATAGAAACAAAAGCGATCTCACACGAGTCTATAGAGGCATATCAACAAGATCGTAATGATGCCTACAAGGCTCTAGGCAGCGAGTACACAGACAATAATTAGTTTAACTTACATAATGCCAAACAAAGAAATACATTCATTGTTTCATAGTGCACCTTCTTGATACAATCTCTGAGCAAAGATTATAAAATGTTGCGTTGTTTAGATTCATCACGTTCTGTGGGGATCAGCCCCCTAACCAAGTTACAACCGTTTCGTGTCGAATTCCGTTCTCCAATCGGTAACGCCTCGGTGTCAACAATTGTAGAAAACGATAAGTTGGTAGCCATGTTGACGCGCCTAGGCCGGTCGCTCGTTCTACAATGTCTTTAGGAAAACGACAGTATAACAAAGGATGTAACGTTGAACATTGTAGAAATTATAATAATTCATTCTATCATTTTGAACGATGTGAACTTGGCTACGAATTTTCTATTCGTTTGTTCTAACCACGTGACTTAACGTTGAGATGATTTCATTCCCATACATTTGATTGGTTTTCGACTAGCGTTACTGATTGCAGATTATCAACTTGGCTAGGGGTGCAGGTTAAACTACGGTTGCCACGGTTGGTCCGTGGATGGGTGACCATCTCTACCTACCGAGACCCTTCCGTACCTTGAAAACCAGTTTAAGCTGTTCGTCCCGTCTATCATTCGTAGATCTTTGACATATGTTACAGTTCGTCAAAAGTCCGACAATCTGACAACCAGTCTTATCAAGGGGTACCGTCTTACCGTGTAACTGGGATGTGGAGGTCAGATAGGCAGTCGCTTGACCGAAAATACTGGTATTCAGCTGCGTCCGGTTAAACTGGAAGCCGACCTTTGGGGTCGGCTTCCAGTTTAACCGGACGCAGATATAATAATAATAATTGGGATTATCTTTGTGTAATTTTAATGACCTGTTTATATTTTTTATTATAATTTATTTTTAAATGTAATCTACTGACATGCCACCCTAATTGTAATGCTTGCTTTCATGTTAATTTTGTACGCCATTAATTGGCAAAACATAGTGCACATAATGTAGACAATTTACTATCTGTAACCATACCTATGTTTCACAAAATAAATTATTGATTGATTGATTGATAATAAGATGGGCAGATGATGATGTTTCATAGGTTTATATTCCGGATTAGCGCAAAAACAGCTGAACGGATTTTCATGAAATTTGGCACACAAATAAGATGTAACCTGGATTAACACATAGAGCAGGTACCTTTAATCCCAATAGTACGTTCCTGTGGGGTATTTCCGACATCTACGCGGGTGAATCCGCGGGCAAAAGCTAGTCGCACAATACCATTTTAGTTTGACCAGCAAAATAGAAAGAAGAAGAAAGAAATAAAGAAAATACGTTTATTTGCGGTAAATATGACGCAAAGACAACTGAACACAACAAAAATATAAAAAAATTGCTGGGGAAAATATGCGTCAAACCACGCAAAACGGCTATCGCTCAGCATAATATCAAGTGTACTATCTGTTTCATCCGCTTATTTACTCTGTTATCTACAATCGCATTAACTTTGAATAATTCATGAAGAATCTCGGAAGTGTGCTGTGCATTGTTTTTTTTTTTGTAGAATGCTTTGAATTTTATTAAATGATAAATGATTTTATTTCTGTAAGTAAGTTTGTACAAACACTTTTACATGTCAATGATATTTTTTTAAACTAGATGAGTTCGGCGTTTCCTAACTGACTACTCTGAGAAGAAAGGCCGAAACAAACTCAGAGGTCACAGTCTCTTTTAAAGTCCATACATAATCTTGTTCACATCATGTGAAGATCATGTAGATTGGTGACTGAAATGGTCTTTTCAAGAAAGAACCACACAGATTGAGTGGACCTGTCCAGTCAGTGCAAGCATTTGTCACTAATCGTTTAGCTCAACTCGGAAGATAAGGAGCCCAAGGCTATGACGAACAGTAGGTACCAAAGAAAGGACATTTGGGTAGGCCACATAAATTACTCAAACTGCCAGATCATGATTACTAAGAACGAAAGAAAACAAAATTAAAAAAAGACCCACATAGTCTTCACATTCACAATAATTAAAAAATACGATACTTTACAGAGTAAATATTCATGTCATTGTATAATATAAAAAATTATCAATGTCAATGTGTATATATAAAAAAAAAAGAAACGGATATAATTTGTTGGTCAGATCATTTGATGACCATGTAGATCGGTGTCTGAAATGGTCTTTTGAAGAAAGAACCACACAGATTGAGTATTGAATCAAGGCAGCAGTAATGGTCCAGTGGAAACAGCTGTGACTTCCGAGATGTTGGTCGTAGGTTCGTATCTAGACAAGCATATTGTGTAAATTATTTCAGCGCCACTGCTCTCAAAATTGACAAAAAGAAAAATATTGTGAGGAAACGGCATGTCCTAGAACCACCAAAATCGAAGACATATGACATCCACCAACCCGACAAATTTCAGACCTCCCGTAAAAAAAACCTGGAAAAAAATAAATACCTTACGGGTAACAACAGTTCTGGGCCGTTTGGGGTTGAAATGCTTGGTCATGGGGCCCGAGTGTGAATTTCTCGCCGACTACGACCGGTCGAATCTTCATCTGCACTGCCATTCAGTACTTCGACGCCTAAGTATCGTTTTTGTTTATGTATTTATTTGTATAGTTAGTTTATTAGTAATTTAATTTAATACCTAGTGCAAATAGTTTATCGTTAGAGTAAGTTCTTTTAAATGGGAGATGATACCCAGAGTCACCACGCTGACTAGTCAGATTAAAGACTTTGGAGCCCAGTAAACTTCTTGCTTTTTTTTGCTAACACCAAACTTTAAATTGTTCCAAACATCCTCCCAGAAACTGCTCAATGTATTTTCCCATTGAAGCAAATAGAACAAATGAAGCATAAAAACGCAGATGCGTCTCCCGCTTGTCTCCTCTCGACCGCAAAATGGGACAGTCAAGTAGAAAAGTGTTATATCATGATATATACAACAATTATACAATTATTGTCGCTTCTAACGGATGTTAATTTGTGAGATCAACTAGCCAGATCGCCCTCGTTCCACTTGTCTCTAGCGTGGAAATACAGTATTAAGTAACATTTAATATATACTGTTGAGAAATTACTTATTGTCTATGTTTACACTGCACAACACATGTAACTTGTTTGATGTTTTTTTTATTTGTAAACAAAAGTGTTTGGATTCGTAGTTTTACATCATCATGTAATGTTTACTTTTGCCTTATTCAAAAGGAAAAGTTATGTTGTTGGTTTCTGCCTGACTAATTTTATTTTTGCAATGTCAATACCAATGGCATTTAGGTATATATTTTTTATTATGTAAGGCCCACACCAAAGGCCACATAACCGATTAAGAGCTGCAATTTAATCGGCAAAAAAAACCGATTAGAGATTTTTGAATAAACAAAAATCGATTTCACTAATGCCTTCTTGGTTTTTTTTTAAATTTAATTTCGAGGAACAACATCAATCATGACGTGAGGTAGATTGAAGTTAGTAGTCGCATCCGAGATTAGATCACTAGTAAATATTGATCTAAATCCATTTAATTATTTAATCTGTTAATTGCCTGGAACTAATTCAAACATTAATCATTGTTTGATGTTGTATTTGGTTCAATTGATGGCTTTATTTATTTATCTAATTAAAGTAGTTTACTGGCTCGATTTTAGGGATACTAGATGACTCAGGAATTTCAGGTAGATACCAACCATCGTCATCATGATAATTTTAGCCGAGAAACGTCCACTGCTAGATTCAGGCCTCCCAATCACTTCAATCGGATATCCGTTTTGTTAGTAGGGCGAGGTTTGTAATTATGACAAAATAAAAAAAAATATATGACATAACAGCTGTCATAAGGGGTATCTAGCAATAATATGTGGAGTAACGCAGTAACCGAATTTTGGCCAAGATTAGGCCAAAGAAACCCCTTGTATTAAACATGACCGTCCAAAAGTGCGTTGGTTTGACAATACCTTCAAAGTCGCGGGAAACGCATGGACGGAGACGTACGGAACTGAGATGTATGGCGGAAAAAGGTGGAGGCCTTTACCCAGCAGTGGGGGATTGCTGAGATGATGGTAATAATATTAGATTTAAAATACTTTCGAATGAAGAGGACTAACTTATTAATAAGCAGTTATCTTAACCCAGTTGTATCAACCAATTAATCACCCAACAAGACTCCAAATAATTATATTATTAATTGTTCGAATGTTTAACTAAATGACTTGCTTCAAAACATTCCACAAAGAAACAGTTGCAAAATAAACACGAGATCTTACAAGCTTGCTAAAAGATTGTTCGAAAAATATTTATAACTATTTCAAAATGTATTCTCTATCATAATTAATTAATCATAATGCAGAATGCATAGCTATATTTCATAAGTTGTACGTTATTTTTATCTTGTACATAACTGAAGGTTATCAATAAACGTCATTATCATTATAAATCCATTAAAAAACGTAATAATTTTAAAATAATATAAATTATAGAGAACAAAGCAGCAATGTTTTGCAATAAAATTGTATGTTACTCAATAAGCAATCGCATAAAAAAATATATTCGTTTAATTGAGATGTTCCATTTTCGTAAACATTAGCCACTATCGATCATCGATCGAGAGGTGTTATTCGATTATAAATCGATTCGTGATCGGACAAACACAATTAGTGCGTGACTGTACGTTTCGAAATACAATACAATTGAGCAATGTGTATGTATATTAGTTACAGGATCGAATTAAAATTAAACATAACTGTCTCACGCCAGGTGTCAAACGATTGTTTTATTTATATTCAATTGTTTTGGCACCCGCGACGTTCAGCAAAGCGACTAGAGCTACAAACGAGAAACAAGTTGGCGAGCAACGAGCAGCGAGTGTGTAGTTCAGATATTTTTATCGCTGGGCTGGAAGGGGTCCGCTAGGACCTATGCCAAGCTGGCGAGATTTGTTCGAAAGAGTTACCATGGCCCTGGTATATAGGCAACCGAAGGAACACGGGTGGGTTTTAGTCAGTAAAAGTCTGACACGATAGAACAGGTAATTTGAAGATTTCCAACCCACAAAAAAAACCGGCCAAGTGCGAGTCGGACTCGCACACCGAGGGTTCCGTACAAACCTATAGGTATTCTCGGTTTAAAAATAAATGTTTTTTTTTTTTAATTTTTATATTTCAGTTGATTGAATGTAAGGGAAATTGCGGCTTACGATTTATGACGTTTTAAAAAAAAATTACTCACTCGATCTCGTTCAAACCAATTTTCGGTGGTAGTTTACATGGTAATGTACATTATATTTTTTTTTTAGTTTTATCATTCTCTTATTTTAGAAGTTACGGGGGGGGGGGGGGGACACATTTTACCACTTTGGAAGTGTCTCTCGCGCAAACTATTCAGTTTAGAAAAAAATGATAATAGAAACCTCATTACCATTTTTGTTGAAGACCTATTCATAGATGCCCCACACGTATGGGTTTGATGAAAAAAAAGTTTTTGAGTTTCAGTTCTATGTATGGGGAACCCCAAAATTTATTGTTTTTTTTTTCTATTTTAGTGTGAAAATCTTAATGCGGTTCACAGAATACATCTACTTACCAAGTTTCAACAGCATAGCTCTTATAGTTACGGAAAAAAGTGGCTGTGACATACGGACGGACGGACAGACAGACAGACATGACGAATCTATAAGGGTTCCGTTTTTTGCCATTTGGCAACGGAACCCTAAAAATGGGCCTGGGCGAGTGCGACATGTAGAATTACTGCCCAGTCACTTGCGGGTAAGTTGCGTACGAAGCGAGAATTTCTCAGCGAGTTCTCTGCCCGCCAAACGAGCATCGCTGAGCGAGTATTTTCTTTGATAGCTCTTGTATGTCGCTGCGATAAAATAGTGAAGAGAGCGATTTTTCGCCAACAGTGTGAACAGTCAGCATCTGTTTTACTGAACAGAACCTAGTAGTATTGTACGTGTCTTGAGAGAGAAAACAGTCGATAGCTAGTCGCTTCCTCGTCCCTGCTGGGGCAAGGCTAAGATTTCAGAATCGCTTCGGGATGGCTAAAATTTCAAGTGCCTTGACCTGGGGTATCTTAGCCTGTGCCTGTTTGGTAGTTCAACTCCGTACCTTCAAAGTTCCTTCACGAAGAGCACTTTACTACCTTTTTTAACCGACTATAAAAAAGGAGGAGGTTCTCAATTCGACCGTATATATATAATTTTTAATGTGAGTTCACCGATAACTTCGTCGAACGTTTATGAACCGATTTTGATTATTCTTTTTTTGTTGGAAAGGAGATATCCCAAGGGTGGTCCCATGATAAGGAAACCAGGATCTGATGATGGCATCCCAGAGAAGTCGAAGGGAACCTTCGAAAATCGTAGTGGCAACTAGTGCCTTTTTTATTTCTTTCAGTAATTAACTTAAAGCACTACTATTTAATGAAGGTCTGAAGTTGCTCTGATGATGAAGCCGAAAGACAGTCGAGGGAACTCTTCAACGACTCGAAAAGTAAAAAAACACTAGAAAGGGAAAAATAACTTTAATTTCGGAAGTCGGTGTCGTAGGATCTGTGTTTGAGTTTTTTGCCACCGACTTCCGAAATTAAAGTTATTTTTCACTTTCTAGTGTTTTTGAGGAAGACGGTTTTTTTTTTGTAAAAAGAATTATATATTACTTTTTAGTTATGTTATCTACCCCGCACTAATTCCTATACCACTAATCGCCAGGTGAAATTCAATACTTTACTTCTGTTGTAAATCGTTGAGAAATTCCCTTGACTGTCTATGGTCTCCATCATCAGACCTGCGAGTCTAAAAAGGCCACTTTGGCAGAATCATAATAGGATAATAAGAATCATATTATAAATCGTAAAATGGCATATGGTCACAAATTGACAACCCATAATGACAGTTCATTCTGAACTGAATTGAGTATGATTGTGCTAATATGTGTCATCATTTCACGTAAGTTACAGGAATTGCTAATGAATTGCTGGGAATTCATAATATGAATTGCTTAATGTGGCCTTTTTAGGCCCTCTGTAATGGCACTTATTACCCATATGGGGGTGCAAAGTTCTCATCAATAGAGATGAATTAAGTCCAAACACCGGGTAATTGCTGTAAGTCGTTGAGGAGTTCCCTCGACTGTCTTTCGGCTTCATCATCAGAGGAACTTCAGACCTTCATTAAATAGTAGTCGGTGGAAAAAACTCAAATACAGGAGGTATTCCACTAACAGCACTGATTTGAACAGCACTTGCCCGAACCGCACTTGAGACCTTCCACTAACAGCACTGAAACAAAATTCTGTAACGTGCGGTTCGGTGGATCGATTTATCGTTATTGTATTAAGTGTCCGAACAGCACTTACGTTAAAAATGTTTTTTAGTGATGGGATGTATTTTTTTCCAAGGCAAACAAGCAACACATATCGATATAAATCGGTAGACACTAAGACTTGTACCGGATAAATCCACCTTGTTCATGTATCTTATGTAGATATATCTATTTATGAAAACCAAATATTATCCAAGTATTTTTTTATCCAGTCTAGAATATCTGACATCAGAAATTAAAATATATTTTTGTATCAACTTATTCCACCACTGTCAACGCAGAACTAAAAAAATAATAGTACGAAGTCTAAAAAAAATATTTTACGCGGCGCGTGGCGTTGTAATAACAGTCATTAGTTTTCGAATACTTTTACACAATCTAATGAAAACTTACCAAACAGCAACATATGCATCATTTATAGCCTGCCTGACATAGGACTCTTTTCCTGTCTAGTCTATGACATTTTTGCTTTGTGCTGACGCCACAGACGTTCGACAAACGGTCAACGGTTTCAGTTTGGAGATGAACTATACACAAACTGAAACCGTCGACCGATTCACAGTCGTTTCAAAATCTACATTTTTGACAGTGGTTTTATAGGTTTTTTACACAAGTTCGGTGTCTGATGACTGATCTCAAACAATTTTGACATCATCATTCCCCTGCTCTTATCCCAATTTATTTGTGTTCGGCGCAACATGTCTTTTTCTTCCACACTTCTCTATTAGTCGTCATCACAGTAGTCACCCCCTTTCTATCCATATCATAATTCACACAGTCCATTCATCGTTTCTTTGGTCTCCCTCTACTCTTATAGCCGTCGACATTCATACACTAATTTCTTATTCTATCCATTCGTGTAACACCACACATCCCTCTTAACATTCTCATCTCAGCTGCATGCAATTGTCTTTCATTCATCCCTTTTGTGGCCCAACATTCTGACCCCATACAAGACAGCAGATCTGACCATGGTTTTATATACCTTCCCCTGAAGTTTAAGGGGGATGTGGGAGTCGCAGATTGTTCCTGTGACCTGCCGCCATTTCATCCATCCAGTGTTTATTCTGTACTTTACCGTCCGATCTACTTCGCCATCGCTTTGTACGAGTGAACCGATATACTGAAAGTCGGAGCAGACGGGAGAAGCGCACCATCAAGCGCTATGGCTCCAGAACTGGAGAGACCGCCGAAATCGCAGAACATTATTCGGTTTTGTTTCTGCTGATTTTCGTGCCAACATTCTCCAGTTTATGTTGTCACTTCTCCAATCTACTCTGGATCTCAGACACATCTTCACCGACAAGAACAATGTCATCGGCATACCGTCTACTAATCTCACGGTATTTTTAAAAACGATGGACTACATTTTCGGAGTATTTACGAAGACAACAACGAGTAATTGTCACAAAAGCGAAATAAACCACCTCACGCTAGCTCCCAAAACAAGTTCGTAGTATTACTTGTTTTCGTAACTAGCTACGACAAGGTCATTTTAACAGTTGTCTTCCCCATTTTCCCAGACAATAGTTAAGTGATTTGAATCCAACATATAACAAATTGCATACGTCAATATTCAACCGCATTAACAAACATATCGATTCAGCAACTGTGCGTGGAAGGTCCACGCACAGTTGCAGAATCGATATGTTTGTAATATCCTGAACAAAGAATAAATTCGTCCCATCACTAATAACTGTAACCAGGTGCTGTTCAGACACTTAATACAATAACGATAAATCGTTTCACCGAACCGCACGTTACAGAATTTTGTTTCAGTGCTGTTAGTGGAAGGTCTCAAGTGCGATTCGGGCAAGTGCTGTTCAAATCAGTGCTGTTAGTGGAATACCTCAAATACAGATCCTAAGACACCGACTTCCAAAATTAAAGTTATTTTTCACTTTCTAGTGTTTTTGAGGAAGTTGTTTTTTTTTACTTAAATATACCTAGGTACTACACCCTTTTCTTTACTGTGTGGGAAATTATCAATGTCATCTCCCGCTCTGGGGACTTACTCTTCAACCTAATTTTGATTCCAATCTAAAGCCAATATGATCCCAATGTTTATTTTGCATACACATGATTTTTGGATGGGAAATCATGAAATGACGTCTCCCGCTTTGGGTGGAGCGGAAGGGCGTGGCAGACTTTCAAACCTTCAGTTGCCTATGCCAGGGCCATGGTAACTGTTTCGTACAATTCCGCGACCCTGGCAGAATGTTCTACCCTCTTGAGCTGCCTCTGAACCAAACAAAAGAAACCCATTCTTCAACGCACAAGAGAACATATCCATTAACTCTGACATTCGAACATTACGATTGTATTCAACAGTGAAGCTGGCGATATAATCAGTTCAATTTGCGCACATCATATTTCATATTAATGTGTTAAGTAAGGACATCAGCTCCATCTTACCACCTATTACTATATATTTACGAGCATTACCGATTGTAGATAAAAATGAATGCACAATATATCTTTTTAAACAAGCCAAGGCGCTTGCACAATACATGCGTTAAGTACTTATATTTTGGGTTCATAATATTGAATTAAGTTTGTATTGAAAACTAGCTGTGGCCTCGGTTTTACTCGTATAAGTATCGATCTCGTGGGTTTGTTGGGATAAAAAGTATCCTATATTAAGTTATCATTATTTTTCTAATTCCGTTCAGCCGCTTTACCGTCGAAGCGTAACAAACAAACATAATAAACTTACAAAAAAATAAATCTTTATTCTTTATAACTTTTAAACAATATTGAGTTGGAAAGTACACTTTTCCTCTGTATTATCAGCTGTTCTGTAAAAATGTCACCGATAAAATATAAGTGAAGCGAGTTTCAAGTGTGTTGTCATTACGGGCAAGCTCTAGCATCAGCTGATGGAGTGACCGCTGACTTCAAATTCGGTTCGAATTTTGCAGAATAGACCGGCTGATCAGCTATAAATATGACACTATGATGAATCCTATGATGAAACTATAATTAATTGTATGTAGCCGTGTAGCGTCATCTGTGTTGCACAGATTAGCAAAATTATCAGTTTGGCCAATTTTCATGATTATTCAGAAATACAAGATACAAATTTCACACCACCGAATATTTAACTCCCGATATAGGAATTAGTCTTGAAACAGAAACTGCAGGCGACGTCAAAGTCTGACCAATATACTTTTTTTAATTAAAACCATTCCAATTAAGCTAATCAGCTTAATCCGAACTCTTTTGATTAAAAAATGTTGATGCTGATGCTTACTGCAATATTTTTTTAAATATTAGTTTAATGTTAGCGTTAGAGGTCAACAAAACAATCATAAATTCATTTAGAATATAAAATTAAAAACTTATAGCATTGTCTACGTCACTGCAACAAATATCAAATGTGCAAGACCTTAAGTGCAAACAATAATACAGATGTCTAAATCGTGACCCGACATTAAATCGATATGATAATCGATAATACATTATTCGTTAAATCGATAAAACTTGAAATATTTGAAAATTGACATCAAGGCGATGATAACGACATAATGAGAATGCCTTGACCCGGGCTGTGAATGCGAAAATCATATTTAAGTATTTTAAAAGATTAGTCAAGGTGAGTAATTGTTCGTTATCTCTTACATGCATACCAACTAAAGACAAATCTAAGTTTATGTATTTGCAAAACGTAGCATGCATCAGCTGAATCAACCTATAGGTTCCAAGTGTTTCCACTGCTGGGACAAACGCTTCTTCTCTTGATTACTCCCTAGGCATTCTACCACGTGGCCCAATACGAGTTGGTAGAGGCCACATTTCTCGGATTTTTTTGTTCTAGGGCATCTTAGTTTCCTCGCTGTTTTGAGGACCCTGGTGACGATATAATTTACACAAACTTAAGCGCCTGTCAGGGTTCGAACCCGCGACCTAAAAATCGTAAGACAGGATTGATCACTCCTGGGCCACCCTGCTATTAGATACTGCAAAACGTAGAGTTTTAGGACAAAAGAAAAATTAATGTTCTGTAAGCCTTGGTTGTTGCTTTTCGGCTCTGGAACATTACCACATAAATAATTAAAGATCCCACATTTATTTTCATGTCAGATTGAAGTTTACAATCAGCTATGTAGAAACGATGCCCAAACAAGACAAACTTGGCTACAATGTAAGACTTGATAAATTAACTTCTGTCTTCAACTGATAAACTGTCTTTTAAATAAAATAATCGAAGACAAGACCTGTCTTGTCAGGAAAGAATTCAAGATGGCTGATTTCGACGCACAGTACAATATTGATTGTATCTTTTTAAAATGAATGAACATGTTCGATTCGGATCATTCCTTATTTGAATGTATTATTTTAATAGAAAGTGGGAGATTATAATTTATTAATTTGCAATTAGATAAGGAGGTATTTGAGGCATATCATTCATGAATATTATCTAATATATGATTAAAAAAAAGGCAAATTATTGTAATTTCTGTTGGAAATTATCGCATTCAGTTCTTACCTGCAAACGATTAATAAGATCTCATTTTGATAGTTATGGCTAATACATTGCGTTTTTGAAGGAACAAAATGGAAGCAATTCCGCTAGTGTGTTCCGCAAATACCCCTCTGATGGCCAATGCGGCCAACGTGACGGAGATAACGTTACTGAGTCTCAGTGTTGAATGGGTAAGCAAAGGATAAATGACACAATACTTTTAGTTGCTATCCCTATCTACCGCAAACAAATTCGTATACCACTACTTAGTACGAAGAAATCGGTGAACACACAAGAAAATATCGAATGTATGATAACATCCTCCTTTTTGTAGTGGGTTATGATTTCACGAAAGTAATAAGCAAGATTGTGCAAGAAGCGATTCTACTAGCTTCACTTCTTGTAGAATCTAGCTCTCTGTTGCAGGTCAATAAATATAGAAAAAGGAAGATTCGTTTTCAAAATTAGTTGACCTGTATATTTAGGGAAGATTATCTACTATCTCACTACTTGTACAATCTTGCTTATTACGTTCGTGAAATCATGGCTGGTAGGCAAAGTTGATGCAATAAGGTTCAAAGGTTCCAGGCAATCAGGTATTTTAGATGCAAGTTTATAAATAAATCATAAGATGCAATTTCCCGTTCATAGAAGCATAGTATTTAAACGTTTATATCGGCCATAAGATTTAGTAAGGACTTGCGCACACTGGCGGCACGGCACGTCATGGGATTTTTATGCGACGGACAGGAATATACCTTAATTGTATGTCAATACAACTGAAATTTCCATGAAACCGCCAAATACCTGTGAGCCATAGTGGCGTGGAGTTATAAGTTCGAATCCAGTACAATCACTTTACTTTGTGTATTTAATTTCATGACCACTGCTCTCAAAACGGTGAAGGAAAACATCGTGAGGAAACCGGCATGTCCTAGAACCAAAAATTCGAAGACATGTGACATCTACCAACCCGCACTGATACCACGTGGTGGATTAAATGCAGCCCACTCCCTCACACAGTGGGAAAAAGGCTGTTTAAGCCTAATGCCCTGCCAGAAGCATGCCTAAGGATACACCGGCACCGTTGCTGTCAGCATGCACTGTAGTGAAGCCGAAAGAGGCCAAGCTTTGCCGCCAGTGGGCGCTGGCCCTAAGGCGTTGGTTCGCTCAAATCGTGAGTACCTTAGCCCAGTGAACTATTGTGTAAGTTCTTGTCTGTATTTCCAGCAGTGGTATTAAAACGATTTAGTAGCCTAAACTATCGACTGATTAAAGGCTCTCATTAAGTTTGAAACTAATACGTCTATTCAATTGCCGTACTCCGAATTCAAGATTTATTTGAGTTTCGGGTATCAATTACAAGTTTCGTAATCTCGAATATTTTAACTTCCATATTACCTTTTTCCGTATTTGGAAGGTAAGTATGGGTAGGTACGTAGGTAACGTACCACCATCCTATTTGTTCCCGTGGGTGTCGTAAGAGGCAACTAAGGGACTTACTAGAGAATGGGCAGCAGCGTTCTCTATTATTTTACCACCATACTGCGATCGCCAACTCGCCTGCCAAGCGTGGCGATTATGGCAAACCCTCCCAAATTGGGGGAGGCCTATGTCCAGCAGTGGACGTTTTTGGGCTGAAATGATTATGATGATGGTTAGGTACTAGGTAGGTATGTGGTTTGTACGTAGTGGGTTCCATAGAGTTGTTGGAACAGCGAAGAGTTTATGTTGTGGCTGATCAAAAGGAGATGACGCGACGGTATGAAATTGACTCATTCTGAAAAGACTGGTCTGAGAGAGCATAAAACTCATGGCGACATGGCGGGTACTCATGGCGACATGGCGGGTAGGTACGATTGTCGCAACCCAGTGCTGGACACGCCACAATTGCGGCGATAAGTCCCCTCTTTGAGGAGTGGATAGAGAGGCGTCACGGCGTCCTCACCTTCCGCCTGACGCAGGTTCTCACCGGGCATGGGTGCTTCGGTGGGTTCCTGTTCAGGATAAAGCAGGAGGATACGTCCGGGTGTTTCCATTGCGAGGATCGTCTGGAGGACACGGTGGAGCATACGGTGGAGGTGTGCCCTGCCTGGGCGGAGCACCGCCGTGTCCTCGTGGAGGCGATCGGCGGCGGCGACCTCTCGCGTCCGGCCCTGGTGCGAGCCATGGTACGGAGCGAGAGGGAATGGGAAGCCGTCACCTCCTTCTGCGAAGCAGTAATGCTCGCGAAGGAGGAGGCGGGGCGCGTGAGGGAGTGGCAGTCTCTGCGCCCTCACGTCCCTAGCCGCCGCAGGAGGAGACGCCCCGGGCGTCGGGAGTCGATTGCGGACTCCCGGCCACCGTAGGCGCGAGCTTGCGGGTGGCGAGCAATGGGTAGCTCGCCGCCCGGCAAGGACCAAGCTCGGGTCGACGGCGCGCAGTGTTCCACGCGTGCCTCAAAGAGATGTCAGCAGCAGTGTAGGGGTCTACTAGGACGGATGCCTGCTCGGGTCGCGTGATTGTTCGAAAGAGATACCGTGACCCTGGCACATGGGCAACTGATGGAACACGGGTGGGTTTTAGTCAGTAAAAGTCTGACACGCCCTCCCGCTCCACCCAGAGCGGGAGAAGTCATTTGAAGATTATTTCCCATCCTGAAAAAAAAAAAAAAGAGAGAGCATAAAACAGAGGCATGTGAAACAATAGTGGAGAACATTAAAAAGTACTGGAGGTTCTATAATAGTAAGTAAACAGAGTCAAATTAATTTAGTTGCCAGTGCTTTACCCACGTTTTGAGTATTGCTATAACGAAAAGTAATGATACCTACAATTAAAAAAAAATATCATTTTATGGGCGAATGCCCGTAATCGATCAGCTGTTTAAATATAATTTTTCTTGGAACATAGATACCTATTTTTTTACGGAATTCCAAAAACAAAAGCATAACAGTCGTTTGGTTGCTCTAATAGACATGTCATACAATGTTGGAAGATGAGAAGAAAAATAATTTAAAATAAAACCTTCCAACTTTGTAGGACAATGTTTAGTTCAACTATTATATTGTTAGGCTCGCCCCTATTACATAGTACTTACGAGTAAACATAACTGGCGAAATGTGGGTGAACTCCTCTGCCTAGCCTTTCGATGATTACAGGCGCGATCGTATGACAATGATGTGATGTTGCAAAAGAGACCTCCGTTATCAAATGGTGGTGAGTTAGGAAGCTCTTATACCTTCCTAAACCACTTAGAAGTGAACTAACTGATGTTTTTGTTTAAAAAAAGTGGAACATAACATCCATATTTAAGTAAATGCGTGTGAAAGGCCATGACCACATAACCGTGAAGAATACGCGTACTGTAATCACTTGAAGTTCGTACAAACGACTCTTATGTCCACTGAATTATCTGATCAGAATAACTAGAAATGAAGGGACGATTGTAACAAACATTAATTATTTACTAACGAACTTCATTATTATCATTAAATCAGTTTCATATGATAAAGGAATAATTTATAAATAACACTAAGTTTTAACCGCAGCTTCGCCCACTTGGAGCTTACTATTAAATAATAACTATCGATAGAAAATATCTCCAAGAATGAGTCAGCCTGCCAGAAGGCAAACTGTTGCATAAAACGTGAAATTAACCACAAACAACTTTGTATGGAAAAAACATCATTTATAAATGCAAATAATGATTAGTTGAGGAAAAAATTTATGTTTTACACAAAATTTCCCGAGAGCAAGCGGAAAATGGAAACATACATACATAAAATCACGCCTTTTTCCCACGGGGGTAGACAGAAACTACAGAATGCCTGCTACGATCCTCACATACTTGAAAATGGAAACTTACATATCGACGGTCAAAAGGTAAGGGCATAAGCGCCATTTTGGTCGAAAATGACTTATGAATTCCATCCTACTTAAAATTTTCTGCTCTTTCGAATACTCCTGTGGCTCTATGATGTCTTTAAAATTTTCACGATATGACAATAAACAAAAAAGTTATGCATGTACAATTGTTGCACAATTTCAAACTTTAAACCGCTCTCCTGAACAATTTGGTTTTTGTCGCTTATACCCTATTACTTTTTAACCGTCGATGTATCTTATACCTTTAAACGAGCAATTCTTGTATATATATATAATCTGAAACTCGGAAACGGCTCCAACGATTTTCATGAAATTTAGTATACAGGGGGTTTCGGGGGCGATAAATCGATCTAGCTAGGATTCATTTTTATAAAATGTCGTTTTATTCGTGTTTTCAATGACCAACTTTATCGATAATCAACTTGAACATAAACTGATTATTTTAAACACAATTTACCAAAAAATACCGAGCAAAGCTCGGTCAACCAGATATTGTATATCTTAAATTCACTGATAGACAACACTCAGCTCTAAACTACTGAATCCAGGAGCTAGAAATTTAGCACAATATCTTATTCAAAAAATTAATCACTAGTATAGCAATAGGTAATGAGAAATTTTCCAGAACTATCCTTTAAAGGGGTCATCGACTTCGCTTTCGCGGTCAACGAGCTATAGAATAGACCTGCAATATGTAAGTGACCACAAATGAAGGTGATTTGTTAATAATTCAATTCCCCTAAAGGAAGTTTTCAATAAGGTAATAAAAATTGTATGAAAGTTCGTCATTTTTGCTTATTGGGAAATCCCATCGGACAAGAAGTTCTAATAATAAAATTTAAATAGAATGTTATCACTACTTACAATAAATTATTATCTGCCGCTAACCATCATCTGTCAAGCCTTTTCCCACATATCAGTCAATCAACTCAGCCAGCGCAGTCCACCGCTGGACATAGGCCCCTCCTATGTTCTGCATCCAGTCTGTCCCAGCCACTTTCTTTAATCGTTGGTCCACCTACCTGAGGGAGGTCCCACGCTACGCTTGCTGATACGCGGTTTCCACTCCAGGACTCTTCTGCTCCACGGGCTTTGACAGACATGGCCAGCCCACTGCTACTTCAGCTTGCTTACTCTGCGAGCTATGTCGGTAACTCCGGGTCTTTACACATATGTTGGGGTTTATTACTAGTAATTTACACGAAGCGACTGTTTATCTGATTTCAACAAGCCAGTTACTGGGTTATACGATACCCCATGGTAGGACTGGTTGTCCGACTTTCGGGCTTCTGACGACCCATAACGACTGTGTAAGATCTACGAAAAACAGCTGGGACCAAAGGCTTAACGTGCTTTCTGAGGCACGGAGTGGTATCGACTTGTAAATATGGTCACCCATCCACGAACCAACCACGGCCAGCGTAGCTTAACCTAATCGGTCGAACCGTGCGGCTGTTATTACTTAGCGACAAGCCCTATCTCCTACTGATATAATAATAATATCTTAGGACAACCAACACAGCGTTATCTGATCCCAAACTAGGCAGAGCCTGTACTATGGCAACCAGACAACTGATAAACATACTTATATATTTCTAAATATATACATATTATAGATAAAATTACACCCAGACACAGAACAAATGATTGTGCTCATCACACAAAGATTTGTCCTGAGTGGGAACTGAACCCACGACCTCAGTCTTAGCAGTCAGGGTCACTAACTACTAGACTAACAGGCCAGTCAAAATACTTATTAAAAGTGTTCAAGATTATACGTATGTATGTAGAGACAACAATCTACAACTTAGGTAAACGTTTAATTCGGGTCAATTAACCTATAAAATTATAATCGTTTGATTTCGGTACACACATTTTGAAACAATGTAGTCTTCATATAAAAATGTTTCGTTGTCCGGTATGATGTCATTCGACTTCTGACCCCGACTTCCGATGCTGCAGTTAGAAAAGACAGTAACACTTATTTCTTTGTTGTCAAGAACTAAGCTGACAGCGGTTTTATATTTTACGTGAAAGGCATTTACTTCACTCATTTACTAGAAACTAAGATCAGTCGTCATAGTCAGATAGAAAAACCCAATAAATCTTTGCCTGACCTGAGAACTGAAGCCAGGACCAACTGGACCTCCTGCTGAGCAATAGCGCTAACAACCAGTAGTACCAACGAAGCAAAATTTACTTCCAGGATAATTTCAATAATTCCTGCATGATTTAACTCAAGACTTCTCTACATCCTTGGTTGTTAAGTATTTCTCTATAACAGAAAACATCAGTTGATTTATATGTTCCCAAATGTTGCCTTTGCTTTTGCCAAAAGACCGTTTTTAGCGATAATACGGCCCAGTCACCCTACATATATGTAAAATGTTTGCATTAGCATATATCTTTAATTCGTACGATGCATATAATAAAAAAGTATTGTATTCTATTCTATGTTGCAAAAAAAGTTTTGTTTAAAAGCAATACCCGACTCCCTAAAAAACACTGCACAAAGTGAAAAATAACTTTTTTTAATAATTTTGGAAATCATTGTATTTGGTAGGTATTTTAGTTTTCTGAATTTGGTTCTCCTTTTTTAGTACTAAAAGTTTATATTATTATTTTTTCACTTTTATGTTATTGTACCTACTTGCTATGTAAACAACAGGGACAGGAAGTTTTACCACATCATCATCACAATACACAGCATCATCATCATTCATCAGGGACCACCCCCCTGAAAAGTCTATCCAATAAAATAAAATAATTTTCGAAATCGATCCACAATTGTTAGGGGAAAAAAATCTAACCCACTAACTACTACTAATAGAATTGAGTCCTCCTCGTTTTTGAAGTTATTTAATAATGCTGAGCATACGCAGAGAATGTCAGCAGAAATAAACATTAGATGCAACTTATACTCGGCAGTCGCTTATCACTTCCACCGTACCTTTACATTCTCATCGCGACGATTAAGAATCCAATTATACCACAAACCGATGAAACTACAATACTCTAGACTTATTCATATATACGCTGACCCAAATATTTTCCACTACTCAGTTTTAAGAAGAAAAACCTTGAATATTACTAAATAATAGACGAATATAAATCGTGAACAATCGCTAATTGACATTTAGAGAAACGTAATTAATTATTTTTACCATATTTCTTTTAATCACGTTATTTATTTGTCATTTATCATTTTTTGAAGGGTATTTATAATGTTACTTCAAAGTTTGGCAACACTTGATGTGATTTATGGATATGTTTTTGTCTTATTTCTACGCGTAGGCTTGTGAACAGTGTAGAGTATTTGTATTCAATTAGTTGGCAATGTTGTTGTCTATCAATAAGTAACAAAAAGACTTGTTACAGCTACAGTTTTTCATACACACAAGCGGCACGAGTCAATGGCTCTTCCATTGACTCGTGCTGCCAACTAAAGTCACTAATAAAACAAACACCTGTCCCCACCACCTACGAGTTGTGAACGTTTTTTTAGGTCAATAAACATACAAAAAATTATATTTCTCAGGTACAGAGATCACCATCGTTTAAGCCATAACTCGTCCACTGTTGGACATAGGGTTTTCCAAAAAAAGGGGGTTTCCGATAAAATGCATAGAGAGTGCTGCTGTCCATTCTCTCTCCTTTTTTTATTTTATTTTTTTGGATGGGAAATTTTCAAATGACTTCTCCCGCTCTGGGTGGAGCGGGAGGGCGTGTCAGACTTTTACTGACTAAAACCCACCCGTGTTCCTTCAGTTACCTATGTGCGCCAGGGTCACGGTGTCTCTTTCGAACAATCTCGCGACCTTGGCAGGCATCGGTCCTAGCTGACCCCTTCAGTTTTGCTGACATCTCCTTGAGGCGCGCGTGGAACACTACGCGCCGTCGACCCCAGCTTGATCCTTACCGCTTCCCGCAAGCTCGCGCCTACGGTGGCCGGGAGTCCGCTATCGACTCCCGACGCCCGGGGGTCTGCTCCTGCGGCGGCTAGGGACGTGAGGGCTCCCTCACGCGCCCCACCTCCTCCTTCGCAACAGGCCGGACGCGAGAGGTCGCTGCCACCGATCGCCTCCACGAGGACACGGTGGAGCTCCGCCCAGGCAGGGCACACCTGCACCGTATGCTCCACCGTGCCCTCCAAACGATCCTCGCAATGGAAGCACCCAGGCGTTTCCTCCCGATTTATCCTGAACAGGAACCCACCGAAGCTCTCCCTTAGTCGCCTTTTACAACGCCCACGGGAAGAAATGTGATGGTGTAATTCTTTACGATCGGTACTAGACGGAATTAAGGAATTAAACTACCAAGTTTTAAACAGGAAGACTATCTACGGTCACGACACACTGGGATCCAAATCTTACATCACATGATAGCTTTTATTGCGCATTATCATAAATTCTCAATGGACTATGATCACGCAAAATGCAGTTGGAATACGTTTAAAACACGAGATGGCGTGATAACACCGCATTGTAATAACATTCGAAGACCATCACGTTATTACAGAGACATTTGAATGAAGTCAGCATCCGTTTTCCCATAGTATTTATCTTAAATCCGACAATTATGGTTATAGAGATTACTTAGAACTGAGGAATATTGTTCCTCAATAATACAAGGTTTTGAGAATACAATGCTAGTAGCTTTTGAAATCTGTGATTACGTTTGTTACGTACACATTAATAGATGTTAATTTTATACAATAGGTACCTAAAGGCTCGTGCAGACTAGTACGACGCGACGGCCGCGCGCGATTCGGCGATCTATATCCGTCGACGAATTTCTATGAAAACGCGCGCGACACTTCACACAGGGGCGACCTGTCGCTCCGCGACACGTTCATCAAGTGTTGCGCGCTAGTCTGCACGAGCCTTAACGCATCTAAAGATTTCATTTTCTCGCAGTTTTGTCCGACTTCTTGTATTAATAGGTACTTTACTAATTTTGTGAATATATTCTTAATTTTAAGGCTCCTAAAGCTTAACTTGCATAATCAGCCTATACCTTTCCCAATGCTGGGGACCAGGCATCGACCTTTCGAGGGAGTGGGCTATAATCCACCACGCAGGTCAGTGCGGGCTATTGGATGTCACATGTCTTCGAATTTTCGATTCTAGGACGTCCCGTTTTCCTTACGATGTTTTTCTTCACCAATTCCCGTGCAGTGGTGATGAATTAAATTACACAAAGTAATGTTACTGCCTGGGCTCGAACCCACGAAATCAACGACGAAAAATAAAGGAAATAATTAACTTATCTTTCAAAAACTTATTGACCTTCTAATGATTCAACCGAGGCCGGCCCAAGAAGAGGTGGCGAGATGACCTAGATACGTACTGCAAGGGTTGGATCAAGGTGGCCCTGGAAAAGGATACCTGGATGGATTTAGGGGAGGCTTTTGCTCAGCAGTGGGACAGCGTAGGCTAATAAAAAAAATAAAAATGATGCAGACGTTTTTACGTTTTGGATTTTGCGAGTAAGCGCACTATATCCAAGTTAGCCGCATTTGGCCATTTACTATTTTTTAGACCCCAGAATAGGAATTATTTGAGGTTAACAAAAAGAGGCGCAATCATTTTATTAGACTGTTGAATAATATTTGTAGAAGAGCAAAATTGGAATTATTTCACGTCCGGTTAAATACGTGTCTAAAAAATATGTAGAACAAATCAATATACAAATTAGGGTCAATAGTCCAATAGTCGGGATACTCCATAACTTAATTAAATTAATCGACCCTTTTCAAAGCCATCTAACATTAACGTATGACATGGACGTATGGTCCTAAAGTGGATATTAAGAACGTCAATAAATCACTTGAGCATAATTTCGGTGCGCGTCAAACAAAGAGGAGAAAGCTGCGCGCACGCATGGTGACCGCAACTCCGGACGGGACGATCTTATGAGTAAGTGAATAATGAAAAAATTATAAATACGTAATTTTAATTGATAAATAATATTTTAATATAAGAAACTACTACAGCAAACATAGATATAGGTACTGTAACAAAATTATATTTATAATAATTTTTACATTTCCGTTCGTCCAATGCGACTACGGCAGAGGGACGAACGGGAACACAGGAATAATTATAGTAGGTACATACATCGAGTTTAAAAAAACAAGTGGTTTCTACGCGTTCCTGTCACATACCTACTAAACGTAAAACAAAAGTCATTTATTAAAATTAGGTTGAAAATCGACAATTCTTGAACATCAAATGACATAAGATAGTCCACCAAAAACCTGAACTTCACGACTTCCTTGTGCTTTCGCTGGGAAAAATAAGCGCAATGCGCAACAAACTCCCCAGCAGCACAGCTGTCTGTTAAGTTAGAAGAACTTGATGCTACATCTGTGACAATTCCTTATATTGTCAATAATGTTTTCTATCAAAGCCTGTGTACTTTACATAATGTGTAAACTTAATCAAGTTTAGTACAATTGAGTCTTAACGTGACAGAGGGCTGGCCTATTTTTTGCTCAAAGAATTAGCATCGCCATACAATGTGGCAATGCCGTCAGCCTTTTGGGCACTTTTCTCATTGACAGCGACGCGGACGAGTTTTTTGATGCACTGTGATCCTTTTATCTCTGTTTTTATATACTTGTACATATGTTTCCTTTATTTCGTTATATTCACTTATTGATTACCTATATTTTTAAATACACTCGAGAGCAATGAATCCGGGTCACTTAAAGAATCCTAAAAATCTCGGAAACTAAAAATGCTAGGTTAATGCAATAAATTGTATTTAATAGACAATGTAATACTCCTTAAATGAAGGTATTAAAACTTCTTAGTTATTGTAAAGTTATATCATAAAAAAATCAAATTTGAAAAAGGGCCACTTTCGAAGATGGAACTACGAAATTACAGCATTTGGTTTTGCTTTTGTTTGTAATCTGTCATTTATGTGGGTACATAAACCATGTTGATAGTGCTCTATATTCATTATTCAAGCTGAAATTATGTCGCTTACGCCTGAAGAATGCACCAGAATACTTACAATGCTGGAAACCGGCCGGAGTCAGCGCGATACAGCCTGGACTGTCGGTGTGTCGCTGTCAACAGTACAAAGAGTTCTCCGACGTTACGAAGAAACTGGTTCTAACCTACGCAGACCAGGAACGGGCAGAACCAGGTGTACCACAGCACGAGAAGACCGATACTTGGTGAACACCATGCTTCGAAATCGCTTTCTCACAGGAAATGAACTCACAAATCAGTTTCGACGCCTCGGAGGAAGTAACCCAAGTGCATGGACAGTAAGACGTCGGCTTGCTGAATCTAACTTAAAACCCCTTAGACCTGCAAACGGCCCTAAACTGGAGCGTGGGCATCGTATTTCAAGACTAAGATATGCCCAGAGCCACGTAAATTGGAGTATTGAAGATTGGTCAAAAGTTATGTTCTCCGACGAATCAAAATTTATGCTCTACAAGCACGATGGAAGACACAGAGTGTATCGAAGACCAGGGGAAAGATTCAAGCAAGCATGCATCGAAGAAAAAGTAGCCTACGGTGGTGGGTCTGTACTTGTGTGGGCCGGAATTTCTTCTGAAAGTCGCACAGAGCTGGTGATCATAGAAAACGGCTCTTTAACTAGCGTAAGATATGTGGAAGAAATCCTCAATGATCACGTTGGTCCATTTATGGTCAATTTAGGTGAGGATGCTATATTTATGCATGACAATGCCCGACCTCATACAGGTAGGATTGTGAATGACTACCTTCAAGAGATGAACATTACTCGTATGGAGTGGCCAGCGCGCAGCCCGGATATCAACCCGATCGAGCATGCTTGGGACGAGCTAGGCAGATGCGTAAAACAACGAAACCCTCCCCCAATCACGCTTCGTGAGCTCAAAATTGCTCTCACAGAGGAATGGGAGAATATTCCCCAAAATCGTATAAGGAACTTGGTGTACAGCATGCCAAACCACGTAAACGCAGTAATGGAAGCACGAGGAGGCAATACGAAGTATTAAAATTCAAGAAAATCGTAATAAAGTTCAAAAATTTCATGTTTCCTATTTTTGTTTTAAGGAGAGATCAGCAGTTTTTTTCTTTATGTAATTTTGTGTTAATAAAATGTATGGTGACTCATATTTTTTTTACTTTCATTTAAGGAGTATTACATTGTCTATTAAATACAATTTATTGCATTAACCTATCATTTTTAGTTTCCGAGATTTTTAACATTCTTTAAGTGACCCGGATTCATTGCTCTCGAGTGTATTATTAGAAAAACAAAAATTAAAAACATTTTAAAATATAAAAAATTGTAGCCCACCGGTATAAGGAACAGGGTTCAAGCTACCGGCGGTCAGGGCTCCAGAGAGAGGAACCTCCTGACAATGAGAGCCGTGTCCAGAAGTACCGCTTTCTGAATCAAGCTCTTGACCCAGCTGCCTAACGAGAGCCTCCTTAGATGTTGGTCGAGGCTCTTGGCTATCAACCCATTGGCAGTGACGACTATCGGCACAATGATCGCTGAATCCAGATCCCACATGTTGACAACCTCGCGAGCCAAGTCAAGATACTTGATCTGTTTATCTTTCTCAGCTTTCACGAGGTTCTCGTCATGTGGGACCGTTATGTCAACAATCATTGTGCGCCTCTCTACTCGATCCACCACCACTATATCAGACTTATTTGCGACAATAGTCCTGTCAGTGATGATGGATCGATCCCAGTTCAATGTGATATTTCCATTTTCGAGAACTGGGTCGGGCACATACCTGTAGTACGGCACTTCCGATTTCACAAGGCTGCATTTAAGAGCAAGTTGCTGATGGATATTCCTGGCTACTAGGTTGTGTCTATGCAAGTATTCTTCGTTAGCTAGACGAGAACACCCGGAGATTATGTACCTAATTGATTAGTATTACTTTATGAGATAAAATAAAAATTGTCAGTTTAGTATGAATCAAGGTATTGTATGTCTTCCAATCATCATAAAACTATAGCCAGCAGTAACTGATGTTTCCTTATGATGCTCTGCTTCATTTAACTCCTGATTGATGTCCATTAGAAAGCCAGCGAAGGATTGATCGATCTTTAACTAAACATTTAATAACAAGTGTTGTACTATTGTTTTATCTGCACAATGTGTATAAGGCGAATGTGAAATTAATTCTTAGCATTTAGGTTCGTTTATTGAGTTCTTCAACATCTAAGTTAATTAAAAATGCATCCTCATCGCGAAGAATTGAAAGTGATCATTCCATTGCGAACTAATCTCTATTGAACCAATTTCTTTTGATTTGTGTCTAACTCTTTTCGATTTTATGTGTTAATCTGCTTAATTGCGTAACACAGTTTTAATTAGAATCTGAATCATTTTGAAGGTTATTCATTCATTCACATATGTCCGACAAAATTGTCTGCTTAGCAATTTATGCATCGCCATGAATGTTGTGACTCTCTAAATGAAAGCGATTCCTACTGTTAGTGTATGACGTAATTACCCCTCTGGATAAAAAACGCATCTTAACTTCAATGGAAATATTTTCGAGAAAAGTCGACAGTTTAATTTATTTAATGTGCAAGTACCTACGGGTAGATAATCATTACTACATAGTATGAAACAAAGTCGCTTCCTTCTATCTGTCCCTATGTATGCTTAGATCTTTAAAACTACGCAACGGATTTTGATGCGGTTTTTAGGATTCCGTTGTTACTTTCAACAGCATAGCTCTTATAGTTTCGGAAAAAAGCGTCCGTATGTCACAGCCACTTTTTTCCGAAACTATAAGAGCTATGCTGTTGAAAGTAAGCTATGCTGTTGCTGTTGTAAGTAGATGTATTCTGTGAACCGCATTAAGATTTTTAAACTAAAATAATAAAAAAACAATAAATTTTGGGGTTCCCCATGCATAGAACTGAAACTCAAAAATTTTTTTTTCATCAAACCCGCACGTGTGTGGTATCTACGAATAGTTCTTCAAAAATGGTATTGCGGTTTGTTATATCATTTTTTTCTAAACTGAATAGTTTGCGCGAGAGACACTTCCAAAGTGGTAAAATGTGTCCCCCCCCCCCCCCGTAACTTCTAAAATAAGAGAATGATAAAACTAAAAAAAAATATATGATGTACAGTACCATGTAAACTACCACCGAAAATTGGTTTGAACGAGATCCAGTAAGTAGTTTCTTTTTAATACGTCATAAATCGTAAACCGCAATTTACCTTTCATTTAATCAACTCAAATATAAAAATTAAAAAAAAAACATTTAATTTCATAAGCATAAACCTTATACATAAACCGAGGATACCTACAGGTTTGTACGGAACCCTCGGTGCGCGAGTCCGACTCGCACTTGGCCGGTTTTTTAAATAATTAGAGTGATTCAAGAGGAAAGTTTATACGTATAATATGCGGGCGAAGCTGCTGGCAAAAGCTAGTAACTTTTAAAATATATTTATATTACGAATATTAGTTAATCATTGAATAGCACATGTCGCATGAACTCATCCTGCGCTGACGCAACGTACCTACAACACTTTTCACTGGATTACAGCATATTATACAAACGACATTGAGACCGACTGACCGCGTTCTTATGGTGCGGGTACTATACTCGATAACGATATGGGATTATCATGAAATTTTAACCGTGGTGGCACAGTGGCAACTTACGAGTTTCTAGGTCGTAGATTCGAACGATGTGGAAGATAAGAAAGATGGTGTGGAAGCAACCAGAAATGGAGTTGTGACTCGGGTCGTAACAGCTATGTGAACATAGGGTGTGACAGCTTACAGATGCAATGCTGAATGCATTGCATCTGTAAGCTGTCACACCCTATATGCCAGGAGGCTTTTATTTTGGTATTATGCTATGTTTATATTTATTTAATTTTTCGCTTGACCATTGTTTTTATTTTATTTGTTGGTATATTGGCATGGCTATCTGACACATTGCAAATGATTTAATTTAATGGTCTGTGTCTCGTAATGGTAATTTCTTGACAGCTGTGCTACTGGGGAGTTTTATTGCGCCACTTCTTCTTCCCATCTAAAGCACTAGGAAGTAGTGAAAGGCGCGCGTTTTGGGGACTGTCTTACGTAATTTTGACGTTCGAAAAGTGCTGACCCTCAGCCTCATTTGAAAAATGACTTTTTATTTTGATTTTCAAAGATGTGTGAAGGAAAAGAAATAGGCACTGCATTGGTTCTACATCGACAAAAACTCATTGGAAGGACAAATTTAATGGTATTATTATAAGCAGACACAATCAGCCTATAATGTTCCCACTGCTGGGACACAGGCCAGCCAAACCAAACAGGCGGTTTATTTTGTGTAAATTATTTAATGACTACAGCTCTCAAAACACCGTAAAGAAACTGATATATACTACACCAAAAAGATCTAAGACATTTTTTGACCCCTACCGCACTGAGCCCGCATGGTGGTTTATGGCCCATCCAACATCCAACCATCCAATTTCTTTATACAGCTTCTTTAAACAAAGCCAGTCCTGACTCGAGGAGCTGTGAACCAAACGGTCGAGGTTAGGAATAAATTCCTGACTGGCATGCATCCTTCAGTCTTTTGGATGTACTTTAGAAGAGATGAGTACGTTTACAAGGACACCGTCAATCTTAATATGCGTCCGTCAAGGAGACTCTATGACTATGTATATCTAAAATGAGAACAAAATAATAATAATAATAAACCCGCAGGGCAGCATGTGGCGAGCTGTTGGGCACCCCACGGACCCGATCTCCTGGGAGAATTCTTGTTCCTCATCTCTGGCTTGCCTTTATTGGCCGGCTGGAGTGAACACTGACGAGGTTCAGAGCTCCCACCTCATTCTTGCCTTTATTAGCTGGCTTGAGTGGAGATTCGCAAGAGCAAACGTGCTTGGGGAAAGGAAGTATTCCAGTAAGTGCTCGTAGGGATCTTGACCATCTTCCGGGCTCTGGGATTGTTCTGAAAGCCGTGGAATACCTCTCTACTTCTCAAGCACCTCAGGAAATGTTGCTCCCTTGTCGCTGCGTCACTATGTGCCAGCGTCGGTTTCCGGGGGCCCATTATTGAGTGTGCAAGTCACCCCCTGCCATTTAATCCGTGTAAATACAAACAATGATGCGGCAGGGGCCATAGACCTTCCCTAGTTCTTGGTAACCAGTCCATTTTAGCCATCGAAATACAAAGTCGAACATCTTAGTTTCCATATCCTGCAATAGTCCAACACCAACCGGAGGTTGTACTTGGGTGCACCTGCACAGTGTATACAGGGATAATCGTCGGTTGGTACCTCACTCCATCTAAATTGTCTTGGAGCCTCTGCGAGTTGGCTTCGGCCCCTCGACGCCTTCCAAAGGACCGGGATCCCAGAATCCCGAGATATATTAACATATATAAATAATAATAATAAAAACGTTTATTTTCTCCACTACATAATGGTAAATCAGCACAATACATAATAATGGTAACAAAAATACATTGATGTGGAGACTGGAGCCTGTACTAGGAATACCTGTGTTACAGGTCTCCAGGCGTCCAAACTATCCGGACAAGCTACAGTTATACAAAAATCTACTAGTAGATTATTATGTTTCGATGAAAAACAAAAATTACCTACTCTTTATAACGAAGAAAACAAATAAAAACGTAGAACTAAATAATTAAAAATTAAAAACAAATAATAAATTAGACAGCAAGGCACCGTGTGGATGTAAGTGGGTGTGTATGAAAATGGTTGTGGTGAATGCTTCCCTTTCACAGAGAAGAGGCTTGTATCCCAGCAGTGAGAACATAATAGGCTGATTGTGCTTATACTACTGGTAATTAGGTATTTGCTTGGGACACTAAATCATCATAATGTCAGCCGCAAAGCGCCCACTGCCATAATCGCCACGCTTGGCAGGCGGGTTGGCGATCGCAATATGGTGGTAAAATGTACAGAGAACGCTGCTGCCCATTCTCTAGTAAGTCCCTTAGTCGCCTTTTACGATATCCACGGAAAGAAATGGAATGGTGCTATTCTTTACGTCCGGCATCACACGAGACTTGGGACACAACGTATGGAGTAAACTTATGGCCAGGTTATTCTTTAGCTTGTTATTATTTTATTTTTTTTTTTTTTTTTTTCAGGATGGGAAATCATCAAATGACTTCTCCCGCTCTGGGCGGAGCGGGAGGGTGTGTCAGACTTTTACTGACTAAAACCCACCCGTGTTCCATCAGTTGCCCATGTGCCAGGGTCACGGTATCTCTTTCGAACAATCACTTGACCCCGGCAGGTAGGTACATCCCTGCCTATCCCATAGGGCAGTATGCTTGTACTGCATGATGTAATATTTATGTATTTACTTATGTTTATGTAGGTATTATCTCTGCCTATCAATGACTGATTTTTAATAGTCGAATAGAATGAGGTATTTGATGAGCTCATTGTTTGAAAAATTCAACAACAAAGCGTATAAAAGGAATCTATTGCCTGTCTTAATGATTTGACAGCTGCCTCTTAAGTGGCGTTTTGATATATCTCAAGAAGCTGATTTGATTGATGGTAGACAATTTATTATTTACAATGTATTTAATACTAAAATTACGTTGGCATTTTTGTACGATTTAAACACGGTTATGTGGTAAGCGTTTGGGCGTCGTAATTCAGTAAAAAGCAAGATTGCGAAGGAGATCAGATTTCTCTAACCGTTCTTCCTTAGAGTGCTTAAATCCTACGTAGGAACTAGGAACAGTACTCATCAGAAAGACAACAAAACTATAGTGCTTGGGCACTTGTCAATAATTATAACTGAGAAGTGAATGTTGGGTGTGGCAAAAGAAGTATGTACTGTGGAGATGCGTTCCTTGCGAAGCGTGTGTGGTGTGACTATGAATGATAGGCTGAAGAATGATGTGATAAGAGAACAGTGCGGTTTAAAAGATGTAGTGACAAAAATTGAAAAAAGTATGCTTAGATGGTTTGGTCATGTTGAGAGAATGAATGATGGACGGCTTACGAAAGGCAGATGTGAGTGGAAACACCAGAAGGGGACGCCCTAGGAGGACATATAGTGATCTTATTGGTGATGTTCCTCAGAAGGGTCAGGTGCGTAGTAATCGCAACCGGCGTGTGTGTATGACCAATTGTATGAACCTAAACGAGGCAAAAGGAGCGTATAGAGATCGTATCAGGTAGCGTTCCGTGGTTTCTGCCTACCCCCATGGGAAAAGGGCGTGAGTTTATGTCTGTATGTATAACTGAGAACTATCTATCCATTCTAGATATCCAATGCCAAAAAAGACTAAACTGCCTAAAAATATGTCTCTGACCTATATTTTGACCGGTTCTAAAGAAAGCTTCTTTTTTAACTATGACATTTAGAAATTCATTCATCATCATCATTTCAGCTGTAAGACGTCCACTCCTGGACACATACCTCCCTTAATTTGGGGTATCTTTGCCATAATCGCCTGGCAGTCGCAGTAAAGTGGTAATGTGCATAGAGAACGCGGCTGTCCATTCTGAAGTCGCCTTTTACGACACCCACGGGAAGTAATTCGAAATTAAAGACATTAGAAACAAGTCATTCCCTGAACGTTAGATTCTGCTCTCCAGTATATGAACTACAAATAAATGTGGTAATATAAGCCCCCTGTGCTGTAGTTTGTGGTTAAAGATATCGGGTAGATCATTAAATAACAACACAGTAATAAAATAAAATAAATATCTTAGGACAACCAACACACCGCTATCTGATCCCAAACTAGGCAGAGCCTGTACTATGGCAACCAGACAACTGATAAACATACTTATATATTTCTAAATACATACATATTATAGATAAATTACACCCAAACACAGAACAAATGATCGTGCTCATCACGCAAAGATTTGTCCTGAGTGGGAATCGAACCCACGACCTCAGTCTTAGCAGTCAGGGTCACTAAGCACTAGACTAACAGGCCAGTCAAAAATAAAACTTGTTAGAAAACGCCCTAACTAATTTGCTCAGCCGACTATAGTAAGAACATAAGTTTAATCAAGTGATTAAAC
Source organism: Aporophyla lueneburgensis (assembly GCA_932294355.1). NCBI lineage: Eukaryota > Metazoa > Arthropoda > Insecta > Lepidoptera > Noctuidae > Aporophyla > Aporophyla lueneburgensis. Next base: position 7,549,473 of record OW028748.1, on the reverse strand, counting down.
CTAAGTTTTTATGCCACTGTAACCAAAAATAGTGATTCCATTACATTCACCTCCCACGAGTGACTTGGGACCTCAGTATTTACCATTGCTTCTGAAACATTTTACTCTGACAAACATATCCATATCGAATGTGATAAGTGACATGCAGTGACCCGCGTTTAGACTGTACGGTAACCGGGTCAGGTTTCATAACAGCAGTAAACTAACGCAGTGCAATGTGGCACAAGGAAGGGTCAGCTCTTTGTGGGTTTAATGTAAAGTTGAGCAAGGTTTCAGTACTGGATATGCAACAAAAAAGTGTCTTACGACATATTTAATTAAGGCTCTATGGAAACGAGCAAAACTCATTTTGAATCAGCACTTTTTGAACGTAAAAGTTCATGAGACAGTCCCCAAAACGCATGCCCTTCACCATTTCCTAGTGCTTGAGCTGGGAAGATGGCGTGGTGCAACAGTTCTTTAGGCTAAAAATTCAAGAAGTAGCCCAAATATATGATTCAGCTAGGTGTCCAAGTAATGATCTCAAGGTGTCGGTGAGTGTGAAACACCACCAAGACACAAATAGTAATAGTAATAACTATTCACAAAATAATGTAAGTATATTACTATCTCTATCCTCAACAGCGAGGGCTCCAAATAAGGAGTAATAAAACGAATGCCTGGAGGTTATAAGTTCAGTATCTTAAAAACTGTTTACCGTGAACAAAGAAAATAAGGACAGTCCAATGGAGTATCTACTAGAGAACTGCCCTAGCCCTTCTTTGGTTCCGTAATAGACAAGAAGGATGAGCAGAGGAACTAGTATCAAACGCATACTCTGATCTACACATACGCACCGTTGATGACAGTTGCAAAACTTTCTTTGATATGTAAAACCAAAACAAATTATCGCCTTTACATGCAAAAAAGATCTAGCAATATTGTTGATCTGGATTCGCGACCGGATTCCGTATAGACGATGTTGACAGCCGGCTGAGAAACAAACATAATCTAGGTGAAATGTATAAGAGGTTGCGACATTCCGGCCTTGCGATTAATTTCGGCGTCCGCGCATGCCGTTGCATCTGTGGAATGAGCGCGAACGAATATCTTTCAAGAAATTCAATTTTTCGATGTTTGTATTTTGAATTCTGGGTTCTAATCACAATATATAGAAAACTTATTGATGATACTTCGTCAACCAGTAACAATATCCCCTCTTTTAGAAGTCAACGAACAAATTAGAAGTTTATTTGCAAGATTGTTTTGACCTTTATCTGGGTATGGTAAGAGAAATCCGTGGAGAAATGAAAGATGGTGAAGGTCCATGAGGCGTCTACAAATTTCAATTTATCAATGCCACTAACAAAATTCGATATAGATGACCTTTGAGATGCAGTAATTTGGAAGGAAGCTCTAATATAACAATAATATTGAACATTACCTATGTTTTTAAACGACATGGGTTTGGATTAACCCAAGCATGACTCAAATTTGAAAACATAGGTCATCTTATTGTAAATACAGGTGTACTGTTCCACTTCATTCCTCGAGTTTCCACAAACATCTCCAGTGGCCAATGTTTTGATAACTAGCCTAGGAAAATGAGCAGTTAATCAGAAACAAAATCGTATTCACAAAAAATATTTCCAACGGTGTTTCCATAAACAGAGATTGATTGATTGTAATATTCCCGATTTATTTTGAATTGAGAGCTGTGGTGGCCCCGTGGTAAGGGCCGCGACTTACGAGGTCGTGAGTTCGAACCCAAGCACTTTACTTTGTGTGAATTATTTTATCATCACTGCTCTCAAAACGGTGAAGGAAAACATCGTGAGGAAACCGGCATGTCTTAGAACCAAAAATTTGACGAAGACATGTGACGTCGACCAACCCGTACTGGGCCCGTGTGGTGGATTATGGCCCACTCCCTCTCACCGACAGGAGGCCTGTGTCCAGCAGTGGGAACGTTGTAGGCTGCTGATAATGATTTTGAATTGGAAATTGAAACTATATAGCGAAGACCGTGTTTTCTTTGGGCGTAATTATTCTTCCAACAAGTCCACAGGGACAGAATAAAATGGTGGCGAGATTCTTTTGCGCAATTTATCTTCGACGCACTGCCTAGCGTCGAAAGTTGAATATCGAACAGAGTGCATCTCAGGGCGCCGAAAAATACATACTATTTTCACCTCTCAGCGGTAAGCAGTGCGCTGAAAATCAAATGCGCGAAAACATATCGCCATGTTTTTTTACATCCGTGTCACGTCTTCTAACTGAGCTCTTTGACATATTTACCCTTGCGATCCAAAACGCCATTAAAACTATACTTGACACTAGTTAAGCTTTAGCTATAACTTTAAACATAATCGTGTCAATCATAGATATCAGTTACATTACACACCATCTCAGATATCAATGAAACTGTATACCTGCACTATGTAGACGAAGTTCGATGATAACCGTGGAAATATTTTGGAGACTAGTACCGTATTTGCATAACATAGTAAGAGTTTGTGGCGTATGAAGAGTTGCAGCCATAACTTTGCTTTTAACAGACAATTTTATTCGAGCAATTATCTACGATCAACTGTGGCATGGTTACTTTCTACGAGCAACTTTACCCATAAGGTTTATCTTTACTTAATTACTAAACATCTGTATCCGCCATTCAATTTCAAAGCGATACAAAAGAATAAACAAATAGCAATACAAAAGAATTTTTTTAATAATTTCGATATAATTCAATTCAGATTCATGTTTTACTCATAGATAAATTTGCTTATCTATACTTAATATTATAAAGCTGTAGAGTTTGTTTGTTTGTTTGGTTGAACGCGGTAATCTCAGGAACTACTGGTGTGAATTAAAGAAATCTTTTTGTGTTCAGTAGCCTATTTATTGAGGAAGGCTATAGGTTATATAACATTACGCTACGATCAAAAGGAGCGGAACAGCAACGAAAAAAGGACGAAAACTGGCAGGCAATTCGATGCGACGGGAAGGGTCAGGGGAGCAAAAATTTGACGCGTAAGAATTCGCGGGCAGAAGTTGTGAAATGTAAAAATGCGATTGTTGACGGTATCAACTGCGGGTATAATGGGTATACATATATGGTGTATACGTCAAGGTAGAGCGCGAAATTGAAACTTCCTGTAAGTTCATTAAATCCTATTGAATTACTAATTAATAACTAATCAATCAATGGGAATGGGATTAAATGAACTTGGAAAAAATGAATTTCACGGGATTCCCATGACGATTCCACCTTCCACCACAGGTACACAATACCTATGTAGGCAGTGTGGTAGGACTTGAAGGACTGATAGAACTTCGTCGGTGCGTTAGCATTTATCGTATACTTTTTCACAAATGGGCAAAAAACAGACATTTTACTGGGCAAACGGTTTTATTTCAGTGCCAAAATAAACTAAAACATAACTTGTATTGAAATCAAAGTCGGTTTTCGTCGTGTGTTTGTGTAACTGCTTAGTTCTTCAAAACAGGTACAAAAAAATTCATATTTGCTTTTATTTTTTCATTATCATATTTTCAGATTTCACCAACATTTTAAGAAAACTTATATTCCAAAACGTTTATGGTGTGAAACATTAATGTATATTGTATAACCTAAAATCCTAAATACAGTGTGGCAGAGCTGTTGACGCGCATAACGTATAGTTTTTTTATCGATCATCAGAAATAATTTGCTGTTTCATACAAAAGTGCAATACCCACGCGGTCAAAATGTATAGAAAATTGGGGCTTGCATGTCGTAAAAGGCCACTAAAGGACTTACAAGAGAAAGGGCAGCAGCGTTCTCTAAGCATTTTACCATTATACTGCAATCGCCAACCCGCCTGCCAAACGTGGCGATTATGGCACGTACATCCCAATTTATTCGTCTTTCGGCTGATGAACCGAAGAAAAATGTTAACCCATCATTTACTGAATCTATGGTAGCAGGTTATTCGTCGACGTGCATGCGAGCCTATATGGGTGTCTGTGTGTACGAGGTATACCTGCGCAACGCAGCCAGCCAACCTTCACACATTCTAAGCGTACCTCCTGATTTCAAAAGTATACAAGTTTAACGCTCGCTACCATTTTGGGATGCTATCGTAATGTTAATAGGGTATTATTGGCAGATAATCCTTTCCACACGACGTTTTAATAGGGGATAAGCAGTATTAAGAGTAAGCCTTTAAGACGTGGACTCGTTGATCTGGTTACACGGGTATTGCAGTAGGTTAAATTTCGAATACATTAATTGTCGATTTAAAGCATTTGTTGCTAATATCAGGCAACTAGAAAATGATAAAATTTTGCGGAAATAGATTTACTACTGACAATATTGACGCCAATGTAGCCCGCGATATCAAATTTCATATTCTAATTTTCTTTCCTCTTTTGCAGGCTGTATGTTGAACAAAATGTAATTCGCGATGGTGACACGTATCCATAAAATTTGAATAATTAAAATCATCAATACAACCCCGGGCTAAGTTCATTTAATGCCGACACACGAATTTTCTATGAAAACAATTTAACGAATATTTCATTTTTTTTAAACATGGACGTAAAAGCGTAGAGTTTATGAAACTTGGTGGTCTTGCGGTTAAAATAATTATGCATATCATCAACTGGCTGAAATAGAATATAGAATATTATTTTATTTGCTCAGAATGTAGATATTTACAATAAGGTGATTACATAATAAGATGCAACTCAGAAAAATAAAGGAATTTCGACTCACAAAGACAACGAGATCCAGATTTCAGAATACTTGATTCGATATTCCAGTAAATACCACATTGGCTATACAGAAAACTAGGGGAATAAAGCAAATGCTTCGTTACCGAATCACAATTCCTTAGAATCGAAAAAATTATAATTTAGTGTAAAAAATTAGGTTTTCCGTCAAGACAAAACTACACTCGACCGTTTTAAAATTGACATACATAGTAAATTGTTTTAAATATTGAGATCCTTAACGTAATGTCGTAATTTATTATATTATTAATTATTTATAATGTATTATATCACCGTCTTGTGTTTTGTGATTAGCAATCATGCATTTTAATTTGGCGTGACGTAGTAAGAATTACATGATAGTTTAAGGTCATTATGTGATTTGATAGTGATCTAGGCTACTGTGTACTAAAGTTTCGGGTTAACCCTAGAACCAATAACATCAGAAATAAAATGAAGACTACATGGAATGGGTAACAGACAGCTTAGAACATAGTTTTAAATCTCCATGGAACATTCCAACAGATAATTGGATTAAACTATAAAATAAAACTCACTCACTCAAACATCATAACGAAACTTCATCAAAGGATGCTGCTTATTTTAGTAGCGTCCTCCAATAGACACGTGTAACACACTGTTAGATAGCTATTTAAAACTCTAAAGCAATTAGTATGGAGCCTTATTCCAAATCCTTCAGAGTTATACTGTAGCAAACATGTCAGTTGTAGCAACACATTTTATATTTCATAATTCGCTGCGTTTTTGGGCATCATTCGGAATGCGTCTACATCACACGATAAAACAATATATATTAGAATAAAAATAAAATGTAAGAGTTAACGTTTTCTAAAATCTGTGAATGCAGTTTGCAGTTACTTAAGTTGTTCAGATCAGTCTCCTAAGGACGCTTTTCTGTAGCTTCAACGGACGGACAAGGACGGACGAACGGACGGACGGACGGTTAAGGTAGCTTCCCTTACTGCTTCGTCTTCGTCTCGACATTACGGCACCGTGCATTACTCAGATCGTATTAAATCTTAATACCTTTCTAATGATATATCATTTATTCCTATTTGAGCGGGTACCGGCTTTCATAGATTTCGTAGCATCTTCTTAAGATACAAAATGATTGCTTAAGACTGACCTTTGCCGCTAATCTTCTAACAAGACATCCATTTGTTTCAATTTAGACAGGGTAACTGATTCTAAACTTATTTAGTTAGTTACTACTGACGATGTTGAGTAATTCAACCGCAAACCTTTGGAAATTCACGACTTTCCGTCACGGACGCTAACGAGCATTTTATAAGCATTAAAATGTACTTGAGAATTTAAAATTAGTTGCTAAAGCGTTTGCCAATGATGGAAAAACAAAGAATATTGGCCCTTTAAACTAAACACGTCTCGTAGAAAGATAAAATGTAGCAAGCGATGTTTAACAGCTCCAAATGTATTTTAGTAAACTAGTTATTTCAATCAGCATTGATGAAGCAATCAAATCAAATGGAATCTGTGTGATTAGTTGGTAGGGCTCCTTCAAACAGGCGCAACGCCACAGCGCAGCATTTCCGACGTTTGGCTCCCAGACTGGAGCGGGCTGGGGCTGCCTTAAAGCGGCTCCTGGGGGGTCCAAACGCCTCCTGCCGGAGGCTCTACGCGGGGGCCGTGCGGTCCATGGCCCTATATGGGGCACCGGTGTGGGCGCCTTCATTGAGGCTGCGCCCAGCACGCCGGTTGAGTGCGGCCCAAAGGGTCATGGCCATCCGGTTAATCCGGGGATACCGCACGGTCTCCTGCGAGACGGCGAGCCTCCTTGCCGGAGTGCCGCCATTGGATCTGGAGGCAAAGGTCCTCGCCCACATGTGGGAGTGGCGCGAGGAGGCGAAACGCTGGGGCGAAACTCCGTTGCCGCATGCCGCGACAAATCGCGGCACGGCGGACAGAGCTCCGGCAGGATCTCATGGCGACATGGCGGGTACGATTGTCGCAACCCAGCGCAGGGCACGCCACAATTGCGGCGGTAAGTCTCCTCTTTGAAGAGTGGATAGAGAGGTGCCACGTCCTCACCTTCCGCCTGACGCAGGTTCTCACCGGGCATGGGTGCTTCGGTGGGTTCCTGTTCAAGATAAAGCGGGAGGAAACGCCCGGGTGTTTCCATTGTGAGGATCGTCTGGAGGATTTTTAGCCAGCCTTACCACAGGGTATCTTATTATTCAGGAACTTGGTTGTGGAGGTCAGATAGGCATTCACGGTGGAGCATACGGTGGAGATGTGCCCTGCCTGGGCGAAGCACCGCCGTGTCCTCGTGGAGGCGATCGGCGGCGGCGACCTCTCGCGTCCGGCCCTGTTGCGAGCCATGGTACGGATCGAGAGGGCATGGGAAGCCGTCACCTCCTTCTGCGAAGCAGTAATGCTCGCGAAGGAGGAGGCGGGGCACGTGAGGGAGTGGCAGTCTCTGCGCCCTCACGTCCCTAGCCGCCACAGGAGGAGACGCCCCAGGCGTCGGGAATCGATTGCGGACTCCCGGCCACCGTAGGCGCGGGCTTGTGGGCGGCGAGCAATAGGTAGCTCGCCGCCCGGTAAGGACCAAGCTCAGGTCGACGGCGCGTAGTGTTCCACGAGCGCCTCAAAGAGATGTCAGCATCACTGAAGGGATCTGCTAGGACCGATGCCTGCCGCGGTTGCGTGATTGTTCGAAAGAGATACCGTGGCCCCGGCACATGGGCAACTGAAGTAACACGGCTGGGTTTTAGTCAGTAAAAGTCTGACACGCCCTCCCGCTCCGCCCAGAGCGGGAGAAGTCATTTGATGATTTCCCATCCAAAAAAAAAAACGCCACAGCGCAACGCGAATCTCGTAGAACAATTTTATGAAAATTGTTGCGCCTGTCCTCCTGGGAGCCTAAACCACAAAGAATCCGAGGATGTAGTAATTAAGGGGGTACTGACGATAGTGTATTTAAGGTGTGTGCATCATCCATTAACTACCACTGTTTGAAATTAAATAACTATTGATCGAAGTTAAATAACGTCAAAACTGTTTCTAATAAGCACCTTATGTTCCAGTTTCTAATAAGTTGCCGGTAAAGCTATTAAAAGTACACTACATTATGATTTATTTTTTATGTTTCTTTACACATTATCTTATCTATACTAATATTATAAAGCTGAAGAGTTTGTTTGTTTGATTGAACGCGCTAATCTCAGGAACTACTGGTCTGAATTGAAAAATTCTTTTTGTGTTGGGTAGCCCATTTATCGAGAAAGGCTATAGGCTATATACCATCACGCTACAATCAAAAGGAGCGGAGCAGGAATGAAAAACGTTGCAAAACAGGGAAAATTTATTCCTTTTGAGAGTTTCCGTTGCGTGCGCTGCGTAAACGGTTAAAGTAACGCATCAATCACGTATGACGGCATTGTGCCTCTTAAAAAGTTCTAAAAAAAAGTCCGCGAGAGCATATGTCTATCTTTTAAGGTTGACTAACTATAACTCTTTTAATTGCTCAACACTACGTACGGGCCGGCGCGCGGCGATTCGATGCGACGGGGTGGGACGAAGTCGCGGGCAGAAGCTATAATAGTTTATTTCTGTCTGTCCGTGACTTTACAACAGAGCGGGCCCTATCAGAAATTCAAAATACTAGCGCTGCGACACTTATTTTTTAAATGTCGCAGCATCATGCTGAGAGATGCCTTTTGGCCTCGTAGAGGACATTCTTTTTTTTTAGTTTCTGTGCGTGTCCTTATACATACGTTTTCTTTCATTTACTGTAAACATTTGCAATTCAGTAAGCAACATTCGATTAAAATGATTTGGCAATTTTTTGATTTCCGATGTTATTTTTGGAAAAATAGAGTCATCATCATTTCCTTTTCTGGTTGTGGTCTAAGACGAGTCTAATATCAGTGATTCACAAAAATATCTAAAGAAAAAGAGCTACGTATTCCATTGTAATTTTATAAAAAAGTTACCATGCGAATTCGACCTTCTAGTTCCGTGAATGTGAGTTCTATTGCTGTTATTTTAACTGGTCTACATTCTTATGTAACGCAAGAAGTTCCCTCTCTTTTGTTGTACAGATTTGCAAATCAATGACTTGTGAAGTTGTGGCATTTGTCTTACGTTGCCGGATTCAGCCAGTATTGCAACGGTTATATTTGTGTTACTCATATTTAATTTAATTATCAACTATTACGTTCAGATGTTAGTACTCAGTGATTTCTTCATTTTCTAGGCGTCTCACAAGGTCATATTTGGGACGAACTTATACTACACTGTTATCCTATATTTTTGCACAACCTCAGCAATCTTTCTCAATTTTAAGATGCACTTTTATTCATATTTATTTTTAACCCCCGACGCAAAAAGAGGGGTGTTATAAGTTTGACGTGTCTGTCTGTCTGTCTGTCTGTCTGTCTGTCTGTCTGTGGCATCATAGCTCCTGAACGGATGATGCGATTTCAATAAAAAAAAATATGTATTAAAGGTGACTTATCTGCGAGTGTTCTTAGACATGTTTGATGAAAATCGGTTGAGCCGTTTAAAAGTTGTGGGGGGGAAAGTGGGGAAGAGTAACCGAATGTCAGCAAATATACTCGAGTGGGGTCTCAAATGAAAGCGCACTGAAAGAGAATATTGATGAATTAATCGAGAGTGTTCTTAGCTTCGTTTGATTCTACATTATATTAAGTATATACCTATAAAAAGTACAAAATAAAAAATTAAATTTAAAATTTAAAAAACCCCCGACACAAAAACCTAATTTCCCTTTAAAAAGTAAAAATTAATAAAAAATAACTCAATCTTAAAGTACCTAAGAATGTATTAATAATTCAAAAAAAAAAACGTCGCGTTGGGGGACCGCTCCGCGAGTGCAGACGTCGTTGACTGCTTAGTTAGGTAGTAAGACTATTGGTAATTAAATTGTTAGGTTTGAAGCGGTCCCCCAACGCGGCGTATTTTTTTGAATTATTAATACATTCTTAGGTACTTTAAGATTGAGTTATTTTTTATTATTTTTTACTTTTTAAAGGGAAATTAGGTTTTTGTGTCGGGGGTTTTTTAGAACAAAATGTTTATTTATTTCCATATTAACACCTGCGTCTAGTACGTGCTCTATCTATTTCCGTGGTTGTGACATACTTAAACGGTTACGGTGTTATCACTAAAAATGACCTTCTCACGATGCATTCTCTCTTGTAGCAGGTGACAGTTCAGGATTAGTCATAGATGATAAGGCTAATATGATTGTAAACATCAGTGTATTTATCAGTTGAAACGTGGTTACTATCGGATCGTCTTTCTATGTCATATTCTCATGACAGTTTACTCACACAAACACCAAACTGAAACCTTTTACTCAGAAAGTCAGAAGCCACTCGTTATACCAATAGACAGTTCTTTTATTGTAGTATTATGTGGGTATATTTAAGAATTCATTTTAATCATCATTCAAATTCTGAGTTACTATCGCGTGAATAATTTCACTGTCATTAGGGCTGTCAACTCTCCATTCTTTTTTTAAAGTTAAAGTTGAAACGCTTAATTTTTGTTTGGAGAAAGAAAGCCCGTCTGTACTTACAATTCGTCATTGTGATAAAAATTACAATTGATTGTTTTAGTTACACTTCAGTTCAGATGAGAAGTATTTGGTTTCTGTTTCCATAACGAATTCTTTCCATATTTGTATGACTGGATACTAACCGTATTTTTTAACAATGAATGTGAAAGTGAACTTTAATTCAGCACATGGTTTTGTCACTCATTTATAATGTAACTTGGTATTGTTATTCATTTAAAACATGAATTCTGACGATTGTCATGGGAAAATTCTTTCTTCAAGCGATAAAATGATATTTGTTGGACATCAGACGGCTATAGAAAGTACTTACATTTCTGCCAACCCTACAAATGGAAGACACGGATGCAAGCACGGTGTGCGAAGCTAACCATCTCCCGAGCCAAATTGTGCGTCAAATTCGTTACGAAATACCATTACCCGTGCATAATGGAGGAAAGTTAGGCCGAATTTAATTGAACAATTATTATTTTCATGATTACGAAATGTTTTAATGTTTGTGAACTTGTTTGCAGTGATTTTATCGTCAGAATTACTTTGAGTAGTTCGTAAATATTCATGAGACTTAAAGAGGATATGGTAAGGTAGCCAGCAAATTTTTTTTTGCTATTTGCCAGAATGACGTTTTGCGTGAATGTGACGCATATTTTCCCCCAACTTGTTCTATTTTGTGTTAGTGTTCTTTCTCTGCAGCATGTTAATCACAAATTAACACATTTTCTTTCTTGAAAGAAAACAAGAAATGATATTCCTAAAAGTGATGACTTGTACCTAATTGGCTGTCAGTCTCACACACTATTTAATATTCTGTTTGTTTTAGCTGTAAGGCGCCTGAAGTTATTAAATAAATAAATGATATAGTTACCTACTTCCTTTCGTATATAAAACTCCGAATAAAATCGGAAACAGCACCAATGTAACGTATACCTAATACAAGTACCTAGTGGGTGGACTTAGTCAAATATAGGCAGGCGCCTTTGAGATCTATTATGTCATAATGACCACTGCCAAAACCGTTGTCCTAATTTTGTCTGGACAGACATAAATGTGGATTGTGGGTGTGTATGTAGGTGGGAACTCCCTTTTTGAGCGAACAGCGCTAAAAACAGTATCGGAATTTGATACACAGCTTAGGAACAATGAAGGGGTTCCACAGGGACCAATATTGTGGCCTTTCCTTTATATGGAAATTCTTGTGGGGATCGACGGTCCAATAACTTGGAAAGGAATGTCGGCCTCAATGAAGAGGGTTTTTTGGGATCTTCGATGGTTTTCAGATGTTCCCGTAACTGCTAAACCAAATAGCGGCTAATTTCATCAGAAAATTAATCAAAACGTAAAAGACTGATGCAGTAATTTTAAACTTCCTTCTCTCCTCAGTCCTAAAAGATTTGGTAAACCGTGAACTACAAAGATTTTACTACAACTACAACCCCGTTAAAGGGAGATATGGGTGGACACTATGCGGAAGAAAGAAGTTCCGAAGTCATAAACAAATTTTGCAAACAATAAGGACTCTTTAATGCTTTGTTTTTGGCTTCAACAGTTCAGTTTGAAAGTGATTTGAATTTTACAGAAAACAGGTATAATAAATATATTTCTGAATAGTTGAATCTATAAAATCCGTATTTCTTTTGGTAGAGTCGAACCAAACGCTTCTATTAAGTATCTATTATGACCGATTGGCCTCAATTCAAATGAATAAATCTACATCAGGTAGTTACTGCATGTTAAAAACCACAATGTATTGTTAACTCTATGTTTATGTCACGAATTAGTCTTAGGCTCAAATGCTTGAAGTTTGGCCAAGATCTTCGGAATCCACGACTAAGTAGCGACTGTCGTGACGTGACCTATTGAATAATTTCTTTAATTTTGCAAACAGCTGCGTTTGCCATCGTATGATAATTTATTCTATTATGCTTCTTTTTGTCATAATATATGGTTACCCGTCCATTGCCATTTAGTGGCTTTATTTTTACTTAAATAATAAATATTGATAATTGTGTGTTATTAACATAAACACAATTATGGGGTAAAAAAGACGTTTTTAAACGTCTCTGGAAGGACTGGCTACGGTACTACTTTATTTAATTTAACATTTAATTTATTTAAAAACAAAAGGTTTTTTTAATAAATTAAATATCTAATTTAAAAATATTTATTTCATTACTTATAATATCGTTATCGTCATAGATCTTTAGTATTACACAATGCTGTTTTGTGCAATACAAAAGATCACAGGGTCATAGTTGGCTTATTGTCCTGTAGACCTCTGTTGGACCTTTTCCTCACTTCCCGGCCATAGGTATTTAAACCCAGTTATAGTGATGGCCTAAATCTAGGCTTATGTACTTGGGCTTATACTAGTGTTCATGGGAAGAAGGCTTAATTATTTCTGATAGGTAAATGGAACTGCCAATTTTTTCGAGAGCCTTCTTAATGTTTGCGGATTTGTTAGTTTTAAATAATATTGTTATATCATTGGATAATGTTGAGACGGAAATTGGACTAGAGCCTGAGGAGAGTCTCTTACTTCAGCACTTATACCTATATTTTATTATTCTATTTAACTGTTCTAGTACCTCCTACTTCAGCACTTATACCTATATTTTATTATTCTATTTAACTGTTCTAGTACCTCCTACTTCAGCACTTATACCTATATTTTATTATTCTATTTAACTGTTCTAGTACCTCCTACTTCAGCACTTATACCTATATTTTATTATTCTATTTAACTGTTCTAGTACCTCCTACTTCAGCACTTATACCTATATTTTATTATTCTATTTAACTGTTCTAGTACCTCCTACTTCAGCACTTATACCTATATTTTATTATTCTATTTAACTGTTCTAGTACCTCCTACTTCAGCACTTATACCTATATTTTATTATTCTATTTAACTGTTCTAGTAGCTCCTACTTCAGCACTTATACCTATATTTTATTATTCTATTTAACTGTTCTAGTAGCTCCTACTTCAGCACTTATACCTATATTTTATTATTCTATTTAACTGTTCTAGTACCTCCTACTTCAGCACTTATACCTATATTTTATTATTCTATTTAACTGTTCTAGTACCTCCTACTTCAGCACTTATACCTATATTTTTTATTATTTTAAGTAACTGTTCCACTCCAATAAAAATATTAAAAAAAATGTTTTTGCACTATTTTATTCGGAATTACCAAATAATAATTAAAGTTAATGTGTTGTTTTAACATAGCTACCCATGAGAAACTGAAAAAAAATCAAACGTGTTTATGGTAAATAATAAGAAAAAATAAAAATAAATATTTACTTTTCGACAGATGATGTCTTTTTATGGTCCACTTCACGAAACAAACACATCACAGTTTTTCACAACAACATAACACTTAATCCTCAAACACATTACTGAATAATTACGAGAAAAAAAACACCGAAAAAATTTTCGCGCCAATAAACTGACAAAATACAAAATGCCGCGACAAAAGTTTGTTAATCTGTAGCGAATATTTGACACGATTTACGCAAACAGATAAGCAAATACTTCTTTATCTGCGTTCGAATTTTGAAATGTTTTTTTAAGTGTGCCAGCCAGACGCATGCGGGCGCGGTAAGTTGCGTAAGGCGCTATGCGTGTTTGCTGTTCGACCAACTTGTAGAAACTGAAAGTGGAGGTGGGCTCCAGACGAACGTCTTGCTGCAAGGGATGTGCGGTAATCCGCGACCGGCGAGGCATCCGCATAATTTAAAATACTTATCTGCGTATTTGTTGATCTTTTGTTTGACTTTAACAAGAGTTTTGGCGACAATTTATTTGAAATAACTTGCGCTATTGCATACGTAGGTAGTTCCTACAGTAGCATATTTTAACAGCTATCAGAAGTAGGCAAATAAGGCTTAGGTAGATTATTAAAAAACAGCGATTTATCTTTTGTTTTAAATTGGCACACCTATTCAGCTGTTTCATAAATACGAAAATCTGACTTCGCAGTAAACGGTTTAAGAAATAGCAAAAAATAAAAAATAGTGGTCACATATAGAGGTTTCAGAAAATTAAAAGTTGACCTCTATAAATCTAATGAAATCCTACAAAACTACTTACGTTGACATTAAAACTAAATATCGGAATTATTAAACAAAAATCCCGCATTAAGCGCTTCAATCATTTCTAAAGGGACGATATTATTGTAGAGCGTCCACATTACGGCATCACGATATCAAAGGTAACTAACATGTAGGTATGGAAATATATGAAGACAGACGCTTTTAAATGTCCGCCCACGGTAACAGTATAACGTGCAGCGTATTTTTCCATGCATTTTTTAAATTGTTTATTTAATCCTTAATGTTACAGTTTTATTGTTACACTAGCTTCTGCCCGCGACTTCAACCGCGTCAAATTTTTACTCCTCTGACCATGCCGTTCGCATCGAATCGCCTGCCAATTTTCGTCCATTTTTCGTTGCTGCTCCGCTCCTTTTGATTGTAGCGTGATGCTACATAGCCTATAACCTTTCTCAATAAATAGGCTAGTCAACACAAAAAGAATATTTTAATTCGGACCAGTAGTTCTTGACATTACCGCGTTCAACCAAACAAAAAACTCTTCAGTTTATAATATTAGTATAGATATCACCTGCCAAACTGCAATGCAATTTGTCGGCAGTACGTGGGTATGGTCGTGGATGTCAACAATCATATCGTCACGATATAAATTTTAAAGTTTGATTACCGTGCGAAATCCGAATAATGCAGCGTGTGCAAGCGCACATCACTAGTAACCCCCCGACGACGGCGTGGTTAGGTAACACAGAGTTATTTCCATTTAATACCATTTCCATAGGAGCTACGTCAGATGTTTTAGCTAATGATAACCCGATGCTTCGTTGACAATATCACTTGTTGTTGGCTAGGTACGTAGGAAAGGTACTAGAAAGAAAGAAAGAAAAAGTATTTATTGTGACTCGCACAGGAAACCACATACTGAACTAAACACACATACAATCATAAAAAACTAAGAATAGCAATATTTCTAGAAAAAAAAATAAGGAAAAAATACAGAAAATCCTGTACGAGGCCAAAAGGCTCCTATCTCAGCATGAAGCTCATCGTCATTTCAGCCGAAAGACGTCCACTGCTGGACATTTTCCGCCCCCAAGCACCGCCACTTCGACCTGTTCTGTGCTTCACACATCCATCGGATTCCTGCGGCACTCACCAGGT
The DNA here is from genome assembly GCA_932294355.1 of Aporophyla lueneburgensis. NCBI lineage: Eukaryota > Metazoa > Arthropoda > Insecta > Lepidoptera > Noctuidae > Aporophyla > Aporophyla lueneburgensis. The sequence continues at coordinate 7,533,939 of OW028748.1, read as the reverse complement.
CATCGGCCTTCCGACGCTACGTCTTCCCGTACGCGGTCGCCACTCCAGAACCTTCCGACCCCATCGACCCCATCTGTTCTGCGAGCAATGTGCCTTGCCCGTTTATTCCCGATGTCCCCGTACGCCGTGTCCCCGTCGTCCTACGGGAACAGCGGTACTTCAATTAAATATTTAAAAATACTCCCCGTTGTCCCCGTACACTTTCCCCGCTAATATTAATTGAATAAAATAAGTAAAAATTATTGCCCACTGTCCCCGTGTTTTTAACCGACTTCAAAAAAAGGAGGAGGTTATCAATTCGTCTGTATTTTTTTATCTTTGTTAGCTCATAACTTTTGACTGGGTTAACCAATTTTGATGTATTTTTTTAATTTGAAAGCTGGTGCTTCCCGTATGGTTCCATTTTAATTTGGTTCCATTCGGATAATGGGGTCCATGTGAAAACCATATAAGTCTTAAATTTGCATTAAGTATTTGCGCGACAAATGAACGAATAACACGATTAGATTAGTGCGGAGTACATACCATAACTGAAAAGCAAAAATTAAAAACTTTTTACAAAAAATAACAGTCGACTTCCTTAAAAAAAACACTACAAAGTCAAAAATAACTTTAATTTCGGAAATCGGTGGCAAAAAACCTTAAATACAGATCCTAAGACACCGAACCGAATGTATGTTATGGGGAGAACGGGAAATAAATTTAATCACGTCCCGTTGTCCCCGTGACGGGGATATGGCATACGGGGACAACGGGAATAAACGGCCTTGCCCACTGCCACTTAAGTTTGGCAATTCTCCGAGCTATGTCGGCAGCATGATACTGCGACATTAAAAAAAAACTAGTTAGGTACAGCTACTTACACTACTACCGTACTTAATCTAAGAACGATTGTTTTGTCATTCTTGGGTGGGAAATCATCAAAATATGACGTCTCCCGCTCTAGGGTGGAGCGGAAGGGCGTGTCAGACTTTTACTGACTAAAACCCACCCGTATTCCTTCAGTTGCCCATATGCCAGGGCCACGGTAACTCTTTCGAACGAATCTCGCGACCCTGGCAGGTAGGATGTAAGCTACTGTTGTGTTGTAGGCAGACGCTATGCGATTTAGCTTTTTTGTTAGGATTTGTTGCCTATGGAATTACATACATATATCACGCCTTTAACCTATTGACCGCTTGGTTTTACCTATATTTATTGCCATGCCTTTAGTGCCCAGCTCATAAATATGGATAAGATAAGATAAGATAAGATAATCATTTATTTGCCCAAACATGAGTACAAGACATACAACACAAATTGTCAGCATGCAAGAGATGTTAATAGCGGATATAAATACAGATCATCACGTTTGCCGTAAACAATGGCATGCAAATATTTAAACAGTAATTTAAAATGTAAGTACGAGTAAAAATTTTTTTAACTGTCATAATAATAAGCGAACATTAAAACAAAGAATTGGTAAAACATAAGTAATCATAATCAAAATCTCTCATCTAAAAACTCATTTATATTATAATAAGCTTTATCTGCTAGAAAATTAATAACTTTCCGTTTGAATGGTAGATCACTTAACTCCTTCCAGCTTTTAGGTAGTTTATTATAAATTTTTGGAGCCATGCAAAAGACACTTTTTCTCATGAGTGACGTCCTATATTGTTGTAGGCAAATTTGGCTATTGTCACGTCTATTACGAGGAAATCGATCTGCCATGCGAGAAAAGAGGTGAGGGTTAGACCTTAAAAATATTATATTTTCTAAAATATACAGTGAAGGTAATGTCAAAATTTTGTATTTTTGGAAATAAGGCTTGCAACTCTGAGTTGTTTCAAGTTTGAACATCGACCTAATGCAACGTTTCTGAGTCTTAAATATTAATTCCCGATCCGTCGAGTTACCCCAAAATATAACGCCATATCTTAAAATTGACTCCACCAAGCCGTAGTATGCGGTGAGCAAAGAACCTATACTAATTACTGCTGCCAATTTATACAGAGCATATGCTGAGCTACTTATTTTCTTACTGATCGTCTCTATATGTGCCTTCCAATTTAATTTATTGTCAATAATAAGTCCTAGAAATTTTGTTGTATCAACTTCGTCAATATTATTACTATTATATTTTATGTCTCCATTATTAATGAATGTCAAGGTGCGCTGACTGAAGTGCATAATTTTAGTCTTATTTAAATTTATTTTTAAATTATTATTATTCTGCCATTCTATAATGTCAATTAGTGAATTATTAATGTCAGATTTATAATTGTTTCGATTTTTACACGCAATTGTCACTACACTGTCGTCGGCAAAGAGGCTCATAGGTTGATCCGTGCACTTAGGCAAGTCATTAATATATAACGTAAACAGGGGAGGACCTAAAACACTTCCCTGGGGAACACCGTACAAAACATCACGTTCTTGCGACCGATATGTCTCTTCTCGTTTTGTCGTTACGTTAACCCTACTGATTTCCGTTATTTGCTTTCTGTTTTGAAGATATGATTCAAATAGTTTTAAAATGTTACCTCTAATACCATATGCTTCGAGTTTCTTTAGTAGGATATTGTGCTGAACATAGTCAAACGCCTGAGTCATATCACAGAATATACTACACACCGGTTTATGTTGATCCATATTAGTCATCAATGTGTGTAAAAAATCATAAATTGCCATATTAATTGTTTTTTTTTCCCTGAAACCTTTTTGTTCACTGCAGAGGATCTTATTGTGTTCTAAATATGAGTTGATTTGTTTATGGATATACTTTTCAAAGATTTTGGAAATTATAGGGATGAGCGATATCGGTCTATAGTTGACCATCAACTCTTTTTTGTCTCGTTTAAACAGTGGTTTTACGATAGATGTCTTCAGTGCAGTTGGGAATATGCCTGCACTGATACTCAAATTAATTATGTAACTCAAAGGAGAACATACTACGCCAGCTACAGCTTTAAGGTGACGTAGCGAGATAAACGTGCTTTTTCTTTTTAGCGTACCTTTCTTACCGTATGACTTCCGTACTTAATCTTTTAGTGTATGTTTTTTGACTATATGATCTAGTATCCTGTAAAAGGAATACACGATACGATGAAATTTTCTCGATACAAAAAAATCGCAAAGTTCTATCTATGATTATGATTTTTTTAGCCTCAAGGCGCGATGCGTATGTATTATTAAACATAGTTTACTTTAAAACATTGATTATAATTCTATCTAAGTTTTTGTAAAACAGTTTTCGTTTTAATAATACTTTTCATTCATAAAAAACGGCGATTCGGTTTGGCACATACGATATTTTATTCCAAGCGCACACACATTATCGCCATCTCTTCTTTTGCCTATCATAAATAGTGTCATCACTCTCGTTCGTTCATAAATCAGTCGCCCAGTAGGGCTCATCGACGACGAACCTATGTCACTTTTTTACAAATCGGTGCGATCAAAATTACGTTTTTTAAATATTTGTGTTCACAGAAAAAGGTAGTAGTCAAGCATTTTGCTGTAATTATTTAATATAATAAGTGTTGGCTTTCCAAATAACTTTGTATTTCGTCTGTATATGTGTCTATTTTTGTAACTGTGAACAATATAACATTCTTTCTCTATTACCACTTAGAGACGACCTAAATTATGTATGAAAATGGGAAGAACCATAAACCAAAACTGAACAGTACCTTCAAGGTTAGGAGTGCCTGCACAGGGCAATTAATTTATTCATTTTGCAAGAATGAAATACCAATAAGATGATGATAACAATAAATCGAATTCACCACCTTCACTAAAGCATTACAGCAACAATCTATTCTCACTTTGTAAAATAATATTGAGTAAACACCTTATTCTCTAGAGAAGAACGTCTGTTTTATCCCAATAACTTATAATAATCATTCATTTAGAAATAAAATAAAATATATAATTAGTTTTTAGGTTTGAATTATGTCAACAATATATCTATATGTCAAGTACTGTCACTTCAAATGCAAGAGCACAACGAATGAATGGAGTAGCATTAGAATTGTAAAAAAGGTGAGGTTTTACTTGACAGCAGGCCAAAGAAGGGTAATTATTTAAACAGGCTGTGTCAAACGCCGAACTAGTATGTTTTTAACATAACATTGGTATGTAAAAGTGATTGTACAAACCTACTTACAGAAATAAAATCATTTATCATTTATAGCAGATGTGAAGTTTTATTGAAAATATAAATTTTTATTTCATATATCAATCAAATCAGTTTATTTCGGGCTACAAAGACCCAAATCATAATACCATACAGACTATCATACATACAAATAAAAACCACGTCAACATAATTATTGTACACGAAGTGACGGCGACGTGTTGCGCTGTGTAGTATCGCGTAGCCTTCCGCGGAATCGCCGATACACGACACCCTTCGGCCAAAACTCTTCCTTGAGGAAAGTCTCGATTTGATGAGTTGGAACTCGCACCACGAATGACTTGAAGTTCGTGTTGTGGCATGGTTCCAACTTCTCGACCCTTAAGGTCCAGTTGGACTTAACACGTACAAACTCCACGATCTCCTTAACCTTCGTGGTGTAATGTAGACGGGACACATAGAGCTGCGTCGTTAGTGTAGCTGGACGCAGCAGCATATTGAGTCCTGCTAGCGCGGTCTCACACTGGTTCCGACTACGAAGCTTCTCTCTACCTTCACGAAGCCATCCATGTCAGGCACGTGGCCTGACGCCAGGCCTAGGTGTTTCGAACCCTATATGTACCGTGTTTGATACCTTATCATTAGCAGCCTATAACGTTCCCACTACTGGGACACAGGCCTCCTCTCGGTGAGAGAGAGTGGGACATAATCCACCACGAGGGCCCAGTGCGGGTTGGTAGATGTCACATGTCTTCAATTTTTTGGTTCTAAGACATGCCGGTTTACTCAGGATGTTTTCCTTCACAGTTTTGAGAGCAGTGGTGTTGAAATAATTTACACAGAGTAAAGCGCCTGCTCGGGTTCGAACTCGTAAGTAGTAGCCGTTGCCACTGAGCCACCACTGCTTCTCGATATCTAATTGATATTTAATCAAAGGTCTACAAGAGTGCTTTCTGAAAACATATTGGCTATTTATAATTTTTCATTCCTACAAGATTTTAATCAAAATCAAATAATTGGATGATCAAAACAATGGTGTTTTACTCTGTTTTGAATAACACTAAACATACTTCAATAATCTTATGAAGACTGTTTAGCAAATTATTTGTGTACTCCATCTCTGAATTACCCCTAACCCCAAAGTAAATGTAATGAAAAATAAAGTTAATAAAAGAACAAACATACATACGAGTTAATAGGCTGATAAACACATTGCTCTCAGCAGTCGGGTAAAACACCCAAATAAAAAGATATAATCTAGACATAGTTACAAAATATCGGCAATAATATCGGTTTTGGTTTTCTAACCGCAGTCACACGTAATTACTAAAATATATGTATATATACGTCAAGTAATTTTGACATTTATCATACACATTGCCATACGTAATTGACCTTGAAGGAAATATAAATGACTTGTAAAATAAGGTGAAAAAAAAATCATAACTAGTATTACGTAATGGACGAAGTCTATGTAAAATATTGTAATTGTCATTTACCAAATAAATGTATAGTGATCGGTGAAACGAAATTGAAGTTTATTAATCTCTTAAACACCATCACATATTTTATTTATAGAGCTCTAGAAGATTAATTCGTTATTTTTAATTTCATGTTGTAAATCTATATATTAATACGTGAAGCGAAAACTTTGGATACCTTTTTACGAAAATTGGGCAGACGGGCGGAGTATGAAATTTCGCAGACGTATAGTTTATACACAGAAGAAGTGACGAATGCTAATATTTTTTTTTTAAATTGTGCGTAAAAATACATTATTTTCAATAAATAACACGTTACACACACTACTATTCATTACCGTATATTTAATAATACACACATGCATAGATATTCTTTTGTTTATGGTCCAAATCTGTGGTCTATAGTCTTACTGAATGTCAGTTCAGTTCAGTTTATTTATTTGTTAATATAGGTAAAATATAAAGATCTTATTTGTTTGTATTATTGTCAAGTATAAATATAGGTAATAAATTAATTTTATAGATATATAACCTATTTCATTTTTTCAATCTATGATCATATCGAGAATATTTGTCTGTAATATTATCTGTCTATAGTGTTACTGAATGTCAAATTTAACCATATTATTTTTTTATATTTATTATTGTATATATATTTTCACTTAATAATGTATTTCTATTCAAATGAAGGACGGTCGAATTTCGACCAATGGGCGATCACTAGTAATTAATAAATACTTAAATTGTTTATTATATATTTTTAATTATGTTGAGTTAATCAATCTCGTATAACCCAACATCCGTACATAAATATTAGCTAGCTTTTTCCCGCGACTTCGTTTGCGTAAATCTTACGTTACGCGGACGCACGTGAAGTCGCGGAATAAATAGAGTTAATGGGTAACGAATAAGGTTTAGTCGTGAAAGAGTAACAGACAGACAGAATTAGTTTCGTATTTATAATATTACATATAGATAAAGAAGATAATTTCTTGCTGTAAGATAGTTTTATTGCTTATAATTAAATATTTGTATTATTTGTCTACTCCATCGCACGCTTTGTGCAAAAATTTCATAGACCGACTAAATTAATGCTACTTTCACGTACTTTTTTCTAAGATGTTTCCGTCTCTACCTTGCTATTGCAGTTTGACAGATGTGCAACAGTGACAGGAATAGTGCTCACAGCAAGGCTATGCTAAGTTAGTAACGTTTTTTATATCGAGAAATTTTCTGTCATTAGTTCAACTTTTGGCCGCTGGTTTTCCTATTCTCTATAAACGGTTCAGATATAAGTTTGTGGCGGCCGGCCACTTTAGGTTGACCCGCCATAAACCACGCCCATCCTACTATCATTCACATTCAAGGTGGGCCCTTAAGTATTTTTGTCGAAATGCCATCGTAGCCTACACTATTTGTATTTTTGAGGGCTGAAATGATTAATAGTACGTCTTGTGGTGTACTAGGTGACATAAACATAGAGTCCCTTTTTTTCAAAATATGTTGCGTTACTGTAGTTCCAGCATTGACTATGGGTTGAATTTTGTCGATAAAATAGTTATTAAAAAGATCAGCTATGTGTTTTGGCTCTGTGATGGTTTCATTATTAATTTCAATCTTATCTACTGAGGGTTTTGGTGTGTTTAGTTTGCTTTTTTTTATTATTTGCCAAGTCGTTTTTGATTTATTGGTAGATGTTAAGATTTTATAATTATTTTGGGCACGCTGTGTAAGATTTATAATTTTTTTATACAATTTATTGTATTTTTTTAAACGTATTTTATTTGAGGCACTAGGTTTCATCCTATAATGCCACAGGAGTTGTCGTTTCTTTTTACTGCAAATTTTAATACCTCGAGATATCCACTTAACTTCTTTTTTTAAGTTTACTGTAACCCCCATATAAGGGAAGCATAAGTCATAAAGCAAAATAAACAAACTGAAAAAAGCGTTATATGCAGTATTGGGGTCGTTCGCACAATATACCTCAGAAAATGTCAAACTGCTTAAATTGTTTTTAAACTTATCTAAGTTTTCTTCACTATAATCCCGTCTATTAATACGCCACTTATTTATTATGCACGTTTTGCTTACGGGGAATTTAAAAAAAGATGGACTAATAAATATCTCAGACGCATATAAATAAAAAACCGGTCATGTGCGAGTCGGACTCACACACGTTCCGTACCACAAAGCGAAAATTCCGAAATTAACCCGTTTGCTGCCTTATTTTTTGTTACTTTATTTTTTATTGTTATTGCGGCATTAGAAATAAGCACTGAAAATTTCACTGTCACCTGTTACGGTTCACGTGAAACAGCCCGCTGACAGACAGCGAGGAAGTAGGAAGAGGGTTTGTAATACTTAGTTGGTTCCGTTGGCACTCTTTGGGTACGGAACCCTAAAATCGAACCCTATGTATTTTACTATGTGTCGATTTTATTATATATTTCACTAGCTTCTGCCCGCGACTTTGTCCGCGTAAAATTTCCTGCTCCCCCAACCCATCCCGTCGGATCGAATCGCCTGCCCGTGCGAGGTCTTTGTATGCGTGACGTTTTTCTTTGTGCTCGGCTCCTAAGGGTCTTAGCGTGACGTTATATAATACTAGCTTCTGCCCGCGACTTCGTCCGCGTTAAATTTCTTGTTCCCCCGACCCTTCCCGTCGCGTCGAATCGTCTACCCGTGCGATTTTCCCCGTTTTTGCAACAATTTTCATTATTGCTCCGCTCCTTTTGGTTGTAGCGTGATGTTATATAGCCTATAGCCTTCCTCGATAAATAGGATAGATAGAATAGGATAAGGATTGTATATAATAGGAAAATAGTAACCGAGGTTAAAATCTTTTTCACTTATCAAAAATATTATCATTTAAACATTAAATTTACATAAACTAAACTTACTTTAGCTGATTTCATAAGTTTTCTATTACAACGCCATTTACCTATCTATTGCTTTCTGTTGCTGCTCCTTTAGGTAGATGTACTTGGAATACCATTTGATGTGCGAGATAATTTCTGCTTCACGAATATCTGAGGATTTTAAAATACTTACAATTTTATAACCGTTTATAACCAAGTAGGTTCTGCCCGTGACTTCATCCGCGTCAAATTTTTGCTGCCCTGGCCCTTCCCGTCGCATCAAATTGCCTGCCAGTTTTCGTTCATTTTTCGTTACTGTTCCGCCCCTTTTGATCAAAGCGTGATGTTGTATAGCCTATATCTTTCCTCAATTTCCTCAAAAGGCTACTCTACACAATTTTTTTTTCAATCCGTACCAGTAGTTCTTGAGATTAGCGCGTTCAATCAAACAAACAAACAAACTCTTCAGCTTTATAATATTAGTATAGATAGTATAGATAATGTACGTTTTGTTGTACAGAATAAACAATATTTCTTTCTTTATTACTATCACATAGTCATAAAGAAAGAAATATTGTTTATTCTGTGCAGTTAACTTTTTGCAGTTTATTTCAGAACAAGATATTGCTCTCAAAAAAGCGAAGGGAAATATCTGAGTACACCAGCAAGTCCTAGAACCAAAAATTGTATTCTAATGGGCCCGCCCCAAATACGGGTCTGGGACCCCACTAGCGCTATTGTACGCACGGCGACAACTCAAGCTCTACATTTCCAGTATTAGCTGACTTGTCATTGTACGAAAAATGTACGAGAATACCTTCCTACAATGCGAGCCTACTAAAACTGGAAATGTGTAGCTTCATTTGTAGCCGTGTGTAGGTACTATGCTGTTTTCGGATTCACTCTTCTTTGGTGATATTTAGGAATAACTAGGAAAAATAACACAGGAACAGTCGGGGGACTCCCATCAGGAACGAAGTTCCTTACGCAATCATCAACTCAGCCTATCGCAGTCCACTGCTGGACATTGGCCTCTCCCATGTTGCGCCACAACACCCTGTCCTCCGCCTTCCGCGTCCAGTCTACCCCAGCTACTTTCCTAAGGTCGTCGGTCCATCTAGCTGGGGGGCGTCCCACAGATTCTTAGCACCCCCGTCCCGCCGTTACCGTGACCGCTACCTTGACCAGGAATAGCGGGACCACCGGGAACTGGGGGCCGTTGTTTTGGCACTTTATCCATTGTGAGGTTTAATGCCCGTAGTCACGTTACGCCATACTCGCATGCAATCACACGCGTATTGGTCGGCTGGGACATCGACGCTCGGTCTGAAACCATGAATTCAGAACATGCTTCTACACACCCTAGTGTAGAAATGCTTTTGGTTAATTTTATGACACCTGGCCTCCAGGGAGAAGACCGCATAGAGTGATTCTTGCTGCAATAAACCTACTTGCAGGTGGTCACCAGAGGTTTGCTATCTTACGAGACAAATGCGTGGAGCCTTCACAATAGCCAAAATTAGGACGGAATAAATGGGATGTTGCTATTTTTTACGCTCGAGATCACAGATGGGAGTGATCATAATGGCAGTGTAAATCAAGACAAATCGACTATGAGCCGGTACCGTGTAAATTTTGGAACAGTGTTGCAATTGACTAGGAGAAACAATACCTATATTATAGTTACGTCGACGACAGGTAGGTACGTGGAGTTAAACAATAAATGTAATTTCTTTTAAACGCAACGCATTCATTTCAATTAAACCACTTACAACACTTTTTAACCGACTTCAAAAAAGGAGGTTTATAACCTCATAACTTTTGACTGGGTGAACCGATTTTGATGATTCTTTTTTTATTTGAAAGCTGGTACTTCCTGAATGGTCCCATTTGGTTCCATTCGGACAATGGGATCCATGTGAAAAATTAAATTTCCATTAAGTATCTGCGGCGACAAATGAACGTATAACATGTTAGGATTTTGGAATAAAAGCCTTGATTCTTTTATTATAGCACTGTATAATATTCTGATTTTAGGAGAAATGCTTTTACGACACACAATGGTTCACACAGAAAATTCGCCATAATAATTTGTTCGGTCACTACTTCACTAGGGATGCTACCACACTCAAAATACTAAAAGCTAGGGATGTGCTATGACTGAGTTCCTATCTTAAGTTATTACAAACCAAATATTTTATTGTTTCTAACACTTCCCCTCAATAAAATATTTTCAAGCTAAACCAGCATTTTTACTTACAGAAATTACTCAACTGTCTTACCCTTAACTGTATGCATCCCCTTAACAATATGACCTACCTATATGTATCGAACAATTTATCCCTTAATCTCATAAACAATATCCCTCCCAAAGCTTTGGTAAATATGTCTGCAAGTTGGTCACTGGTATTCACATATTTTAACTCTATAATTTTCTTTTCTAATTTCTCTTTAATGAATGACTGCTTAATCTCCAAATGTTTTACCCTAGAGTTACCAGTGGCCATCTGTGCCATTTTGATAGTAGACTGGTTGTCCTCATACACAATTATGTTTACCCGAAACCCAAATGTTAACATAATGGACTTCAACCAACAAGCCTCACTAGTGGCTAAGCACAAAGCTATATATTCAGCTTCAGTTGAAGACAGTGCAACTGTTGCCTGTTTCCTTGAATACCAAATTACTGAACAACCAAACACTTTAAAAATACACCCTGATGTAGATTTTCTATCATTACAACCACCCCAGTCACTATCAACATAGCTTACAACATCATTGTTACAATCTCTATAGTATATCAAACACAAATCTAAAGTTCCATTTACATACCTCAATACATTTAACAATAATTTATACAAAAGCTCAGATGCACAACTCTGATAACGACTCAAGATATTAACTACTGCACAGATATCTGGCCTAGTGCCCATAGCTGCATACATCAAGCTCCCTATTAGTCTTCTACATTTACTCTCTATTTCTACACTTTCTGACTTATCTCTCTTTAGGACATGAAAATTATAATTTTTATCAATTGGTAACTTTAATATCTTACAATCCAACATATTATATTGTGACAACAGTTTTCTCAAATACTCACTTTGTGATATAACAGTATTCCCCTTATTTAAGTCTTGTTTGACATCAATGCCCAAGAATTTACTAATTGCTCCTAACTCTTTCATTTTAAAAGTTTTACACAAAATATCTCTCAAGTTACACATTTCTTCTACATTATTACCAAAATAGAGAATGTCATCTACATATAATAACAAAAAAACTTTCTTATCACCTTCACATTTTGAATACAAACAATAATCCTTATCTGACTGCTTATAGTCCATAGATAACATAACATTATTAAAAGTATTATTCCAATACTTTGGAGACCTCTTTAAACCATAAATAGATTTATTAAGTCTAACATACTTAGTATCTGTACCCTCTGGTAAAATTAAATACAATTCCTCATCAAGTTTTGCATTTAAAAAGGCTCCACATACATCCATTTGTTTTATTCCTAACCCTAACTTAGTAGCTACACATACAAAAATTCTAAATGTATTAAGCCTTGCCACAGGGGCATACAAATCATCATTACAATTTTGCTCAAAGCCTCTTGCTACTAATCTGGCCTTGTAACAATCATCTTTCTTCTTTAAAACCCATTTTGAGCTAATTACTTCTTTTCCTTCTGGTATTGTATCTATCTCTGTCCATGTCTTATTTTCACTTAGTTGATTTAGCTCTCTTTTGATAGCTTCTTTCCAGTTTTCAGCATCTGCTGATGTCATTGCTTCCTTGTAATCTTTTGGTTCAGCAAAATACAGATAGTAATCTTCAAGATGCTTTGGCTTAACCTTTCTTCTGTTCCTTCTATCTAGGTACTGATTTTCTTCTGTATCTGCCTGTTCTTGTCTATCTTCCTGTGTTATTTCTGGTCTCGCTTCAGACATCATTTCTTGAGTATCATCCTGTTCTTCTCCATTTCCTTGGTTCTGTACTGTATCTATGTCATAGAACTCATCTTCACTATTATCATGTAGCACCTCTTCTGTATTGTTTTCCATAGATATATCCAGTAAGATCACATCCTCATTTTCCTCTATTTTCTTAATATCTGGCTCCTTCTGGCTTCTCTTATCTAGAAATACTATGTCCCTCTTGGTATGGACCTCCTTTCTATCCTCATAGTATACTCTAAATCCTTTAGAATCATTATAACCTACAAATATTGCTTTTTCTCCCTTGACATCCCATTTTAGTCGCTTCTCCTTAGGAATGTGAACATATACATTATCTCCAAATACTCCACATAGACTCTGAACATCAAACTTGCGTTTGTGAAATGTCTCATAGGGTGTTTGGCCTTCCACTCTGCTCTTTGAAGTTCTATTCAGAACATACACTGTGGTGTTCACGGCCTCAGCCCATAACTGTTTAGACATCTTACCTTTCAGCATAGATCTTGCTGCCTCTACGATAGTGCGCATATCCCTCTCTGCTTTACCATTTTGTTGGGGTGTAAAAGGCACTGTGGTCTGATGGTATACTCCCCTTTCCTGTACAAATTCTCGCATTTCCTTGTTGACAAACTCGCCACCGTTGTCAGTACGAATCACTTTCACTTTATTTCCCGTCTGTCTCTCAGCCCAGTTGACAAACCTCTTTATCTGCAAAACTGTCTCACTTTTCTTTTTCAAGAAGTAGATTACCCGGTAGTTGCTGTAGTCATCTTTTATTAGCAGAAAATATCTCGAACCTCCAATACTATCCACTTCCATTGGACCACACACATCAGCATGCACCATCTCAAGGGATTCTTTGGTGTGCTGCTCACTTCTAGTAAATGGAAGTCTGTGCATTTTACCTTCTAGACATGACTCACATTTGAAATTGTCGCCTGTGTACTCAATATTGTTTTTATTGAGAATTTGCTTTACATATTCTACATTTTGGTGACAAAGTCTCTCATGCCACTCAGATAGTGCTGCCACCGCCGCTACATTCTCATGTATATTATTTGACACCTCTAAAACATAATAGTTCCCTTCACGATTGCCTAACGCACATAGCTTGCTGTCTTTATAAAATAAACACTGTTGGTCAGTTATTGTAACCTTATAACCTTTCTTTGTAGCACTGTTTACAGAGAACAAATTGATTTTCATTTGTGGCACATGTAACACATTGTTTAATGTTGATTTCACATATGAGTCACCATTAAACACATTCAGTTCAATATCACCAACACCAACAACAGGTAAGCGACGTCCATCACCAACAATAACATAACTCTCTGATGTTGACAGTGACAGATAATTTGTGAACAAAGAGTGTTGACCTGTCAAATGTTCACTTGCCCCACTATCTATTATCCACTTTTTATCATTGTTTATAAAGTCACTTCCAGTTGTCATTGCAGTCACTATGATGAATGCATTTCCCTTAGATTTTTCATGTTTTCCTTGTTGCCCTTCATTCCTATGTCTTGGACAGTCGACTTTTAGATGTCCTATGCTTCCACACAAGAAACATTTCCGCTTTTCTTCACTTTTACTTCTACACTCTGTAGATATGTGTCCCAATTTTCCACACTTATAACATTTTCTAACATAACCTTGACTTTTCTTTTTAGAATACAATGCTATGCTTTCTTTTTCTTCCATAACTTTGTTTTTCACTTTTAGCCTTTCTTCCTCGACAAGCAAACGAGCCACCATATCATCATAGTTTTGTTTGCTGGTCTCCACCGATTCCCATGCCGATATAAAGTGACTATATTTCTCTGGCAGAGATAATAATACCTTGGTCATAATAAATTTATCCGACACCTCTTCTCCTGCCTGCTTCAGTTGGCAAATCATCTCCTGGAGTTTGGATAAATAGACAGATAAATCTCCTTCCTCAAACTTGTATTGTAGGAATTTTTGTTGCAACATCATTGTACTTGTTGCAGACCTTGATTCATAGACACTGTGCAATTTCTGCCACATATCAGCTGCAGATTCACACGTTAGAATATGCACCATTGCCGCCTCACTCATCCTGGTGACAATAAGAGTTTGGGCCTTTGCATCCTTTGCAATCCAGCCTGCATCATTGCTTTCCGGCTTTATGTCCGTACCTTTCACCACTGAATATAAGTCTAAACCTTTCAGCGTGACTGTCACCTGGAATTTCCATACATTCCAGTTTTTTTGACCTTCCAATTTGATGGCCGAATTGGACGCCAATGCCATTGTGTGATGATCCATTTTTCCGGTCCTCCGCGTAAGCCTGCTGCCTGATGTCGTGCTATTTTGCACCCCACACGACCTCCTTCAGACGCTGCTATTGACAACAACTCAATAACCGAGTTTTGTCTCGCTGACCACACCCGCCACGTTCACGTTGATGTGCCGGCCGGTGATTTTTTGTTATATCAAAAGGTACTCCCGCAATCTTCACCTAAACCAGATTATTAAGCGCTGGGCCCATAACCTGTTAGGATTTTGGAATAAAAGCCTTGATTCTTTTATTATAGCACTGTATAATATTCTGATTTTAGGAGAAATGCTTTTACGACACACAATGGTTCACACAGAAAATTCGCCATAATAATTTGTTCGGTCACTACTTCACTAGGGATGCTACCACACTCAAAATACTAAAAGCTAGGGATGTGCTATGACTGAGTTCCTATCTTAAGTTATTACAAACCAAATATTTTATTGTTTCTAACATAACACGATTAGATTAGTGCCACTCTCACTGATCTACCATAACTAAAAAGTGAAAAATAAAAACATTTTACAAATACATTTATAGTTTAAAAAACAATAGAAAAACACGCTTTTATAAATGTACGTAAAAACCAAAAACTTAATCGTGGTCAAAGTTCATTACAAGACCTTTCTAACAAGTCCAAACACGGCTATGATACGATATTCCATCATGGAATGCCAGTGCCTATCTTCCGGCTTTATCATCAGACCTTGAAACCTAATCGTGGTCAAAGTTCATTACTAGGCTTTTCTAACAAGTCCAAACACAGCTATGATACGATGTTCCATCATGCAGTTCCAGTTCATATTTTCCGGCTTCATCATCGGATCAGTTCGACAGTATCATATTATTGTATTGTCATCAGAACGACATACAGCTGCCAATTTTCATGACGCTACGATCCTTGGAAGATGGTTAAATTAGTTACCTTAGATTTCATTACATAGTTAGTTACATACAGGTCGACCTAATAAAAGCGTGTTAAAAAAAAAACAACTGACTTCCTAAAAAAAAAACACTACAAAGTGAAAAATAACTTTAATTTCGGAAGTCAGTGGCAAAAAAACCTTAAATACAGATCCTAAGACACAGACTTTCGAAATTATTTTTCACTTTGTAGTGTTTTTTTTTTTTTTAGGAAGTCAGATGTTATTCTTTTTTTGTAAAAAGTTTTTAAATCACAAAGGAATCAGTCATTTATAATTCATATTACCTATTCCAAAGCGTAATAGTTTCACCCTTCCAACGCCAGCCTACGGTATACGGCAGCTGAAATATGAAGATTCATTCATAAGGAGAAGAACGGGCAGGAAAATCCGTGTACTCTCTTTTAAATTATATTGATAGTTCTGTTTTCTTTCCAATAAAGTGGCTATTGTGAAGCCCACGCAATTCTATCACTGGGCGACCACTAGTTACAATAAATACGGGGAGTGATTAGTCGTCACGACAGAATGTATAAAAAAACCGGCCAAGTGCGAGTCGGACTCGCGCACCGAGGGTTCCGTACAAACCTGTAGGTATTCACGGTTTATGCATAAGGCTTGTGTTTATGAAATTAAATCCTATTTTTAGGGTTCCGTTGCCAAATGGCAAAAAACGGAACCCTTATAGATTCGTCATGTCTGTCTGTCTGTCTGTCTGTCTGTCTGTCTGTCTGTCTGTCCGTCCGTATGTCACAGCCATTTTATTCCGAAACTATAAGAGCTATGCTGTTGAAACTTGGTAAGTAGGTGTATTCTGTAAACCGCATTAAGATTTTCACACTAAAATAGAAAAATAACAATAAATTTTTGGGTTCCCCATACATAGAACTGAAACTCAAAAATGTTTTTTTTCATCAAACCCATACGTGTGGGGTATCTATGAATAGGTCTTCAAAAATGGTAATGAGGTTTCTATTATCATTTTTTTCTAAACTGAATAGTTTGCGCGAGAGACACTTCCAAAGTGGTAAAATGTGTGTCCCCCCCCCCCGTAACTTCTAAAATAAGAGAATGACAAAGCTAAAAAAAATATATGATGTACATTACCATGTAAACTACCAACGAAAATTGGTTTGAACGAGATCGAGTGAGTAGTTTTTTTTTAAAACGTCATAAATCGTAAACCGCAATTTACCTGACATTCAATCAACTGAAATGTAAAAATTAAAAAATATATATATTTTTAAACCGAAAATACCTACAGGTTTGTACGGAACCCTCGGTGCGCGAGTCCGACTCGCACTTGGCCGGTTTTTTTAATTTTTATATTTGAGTTGATTGAATGAAAGGTAAATTGCGGTTTACGATTTATGACGTATAAAAAAAACTACTTACTAGATCTTGTTCAAACCAATTTTCGTTGGAAGTTTATATAGCAATGTACATCATATATTTTTTTTAGTTTTATCATTCTCTTATTTTAGAAGTTACAGGGGGGGGGGACACACATTTTACCACTTTGGGAGTGTCTCTCGCGCAAACTATACAGTTTAGAAAAAAATGATATTAGAAACCTCAATATCATTTTTAAAGACCTATCCATAGATACCCCACACGTATGGGTACGATGAAAAAATTTTTTTTGAGTTTCAGTTCTATGTATGGGGAACCCCAAAATTTATTGTTTTTTTTTCAATTTTTGTGTGAAAATCTTAATGCGGTTTACAGAATACATCTACTTACCAAGTTTCAACAACATAGCTCTTATAGTTTCGGAAAAAAATGGCTGTGACATACACGGACAGACAGACAGACAGACAGACAGACAGACAGACAGACATGACGAATCTATAAGGGTTCCGTTTTTTGCCATTTGGCAACGGAACCCTAAAAAGGGAGTACACGAGAGTAGATAGACAGCTTTTTCATATTCAGTCAAGCGTTGAAGTTATTGGTTAAAAAAAGTCTTCAATCGAATCAAACTCCTTTCGATTATTTTGATTTAGTATATCACGACAATCACAGATGTCTTCACGTCCATAGAGCAGCGGCTGCGGGACCGAACTTCCGAATTCTCTCAACAGGCAGCGCCTCAACCGCTAGACTTTTACAGGTGGCCGCTACAACAGGGGTGATGAAAATGGTAGCAGCGGGGTTAGTCTTTACGGTGACAAAAAATGGTCTCTAGGAAAATACACCAACTTACTTTCATAAACAACATTTCTGTGACGTCATGCTTCGGGAAATTGGTAACACTGTGGCGGCCATTGCTCATCTAGGAAACCCAATTGAAATCGTGCTAAGGGTCAATTCAGATAGAACGTAAAAAAAAATTAGCGCAGGTTCGACCCTTCTTTGGTCGCAATCCAACCAGCTGGCAACCGAGTTGCAAGCATGCGGGAGAAGTAAAAGTAAGTAAATTGCTGTACCGTGTGGTGCCGGACGTAAAGAATAACACCACCCCATTTCTTCCCGTGGGTGTCGTAAAAGGCGACTAGTGCCCGGTTTCTGAAGTTTCAAGATAAACTCTCAACAACTATTCATTCAATAAAGTTATGCATAAGATAAACGTCGGCTAACTGTCACTGATTTCTGAATACAAAACAAACCATTCAATAACTATGAAACTGTCAACTAGTTTTTTAGATACCGCTAGATGGGTCTGTTTCTGAGATTGCATCTAAAATTGATTTTTATTATTGAAATGGTCTTTAAAACTAGTTTAATAAACAATGTTTTTTTTTTCAAGGGTAAATAACTGGCTTAATATTATTTTAGTTAAAATATGTAAAGTCGTTATTTTATATTTATGGGTAAAACCTTTTTTTCTATTGTCAGTACTCAGTTCATTGTAAGATTCCTGATATTAATTTTACTTCGCTGTCGGTTACATGTATTTCGAATCGTTTGCGCTTAATCCATTCTTTTATATAATAATAACATAATGGAATCTGGAAAACGTAGTAAACATTTTACTGAATGGGACAAGATGCTTCTTATCGAAGTGCATATTAACTTGAAATATAAATGTAGAGCCAAGTTCATATGTTTATTTTTATTTGTTCCCCCATTATACGTAATTGTACAATATGACAATTTTCCAGTTTGAAATATTTATAAAAACGAAAGTTAGCAACCTAAAATATTGCTCCAACAATAACCGACGGGCATGGTTTCCTTCAGAGGAAAGGGGTTGATCTACAGAGTCTATTACGATATCTTGTTCAGAAGCAGAATCAAGTGTTAGTTATCAGTGAATCATTTTGCTTTAGAGTTATACCTATAATGTAACACAACTGTTTCAACAATTACAGCTAATGTGTGATCTAATTTTTGCCGTAATTTTAGAGAAGCATTGAAATCTTCTTTTCCACACACCAAATGTTCTTTTAACTGTGTTTCTGGTCTTTATTTGTGCTTCATTGTAACGTTTTACCGCATTTGTAGCTGGATTTAAGAATAGTGTCATCATGAACTTTCTACAAGCATAAGCACTGTCTCCCATGAGGTGACCATCTATCTCATTATTATCGAATCGCGCTCGTAGGAATGAGTTATGATACACGGTACTGTCATGCAACGAGCATCTATATCACGAATGTATAACTTTGCATCACATACAACTTGTACATTAATAGAAAAGAAACTGTTGTGGTTTATATCCAGAATTATTTTGAATAAAAAGCTTCCGATGATTTATTGTATTCCGTGCAGACAAGATGAAGAAGAAAAAAATAACATAAAGTGTACAACGTGGTAGGTACTTATAAAATCAATTCTTAAAAACTAAATGTTCATGCAATGAGCCGTATTTGTGCATTATTGCTCAACAAACTTGATTAGGCGTTTGATTAAAAGCGAGTTGATATAGTTTGAAATGAAACGTCAAATAAAGTTATGGAACCGATAAACGCCACACATTGGTCAGATAACCTGCATTGCGGTGTTCGGAAACGCAAATTGTCAAGTTATCGAACCAATAGCGCTAATGAATAGATAAACTACCGATAAGAGTACCTCAGAAACCGGGCATAAGGGACTTACTAGAGAATGGGCAGCAGCGTTCTCGATGCATTTTACCACGAAACTGCGATAGCCAACCCACCTGCCAAGCGTGGCGATTATGGCAAACACCCCCAAGCGGCCCCCAAGCTTATGTCCAGCAGTGGAAGTCTTTCGGTTGAAAAGATGAGGAGTAAATTGCTCGGGAATTTTACCGTTCTGTCTGTTGAAGGAACGTCAATGAAATTCGTTGGGGTAATCAAGGAGTCGTCTCACAAAATAAAACAACAACAATCAATATAACATTTTATTTGTCGAATTGTCTTGACAAAAAATATCACTACATATATTTAAATTCCAGATATATAATCTTATTTACAATAATATACATAACGGGCTTTTAGTTGATACACCCACATCGATCACATTGCGTTTGTGACTAGCATTAGCACGCAACTTTGCTTGCTTCAGGTAATTATAATTATCAAGATAATTTGCATTCGAAATAATAGTCTAAATTCTTCTAATTCTGGCGTAGAATGACCACTAAAGATAGGCCACCATAGACACAAATAGTTTCCATACAATTCCATTTAAAAAAATATAAGTTGGACTATGGACTCTCTCCATGCCTAAAGATAATTTCCTATGCGCAATTTGACAGTTTTAGTTGGTACTGGCGAGATGGCAAGTCTGTTTTAGACAAAATTCAGTAAGTAAAAATGTTCTGAACAATGTGCATTAGTCCAACTTATATAATATTTTCTTTTTACAATAAGATCAACCTTGAGAATATGGTTCTCAACAACAGTATAGTATTTTTATCTCACGAACCGAATCCCGGTTTACTTGTGTTTACAAAGTATACAAACATGATGTAAATGTGTGTGTAACCCTAGGAGCTCTCAGAACTGTGTGTGTGTTATGTCCCGGACTTCACACACACATTCACAGCGTTTTTGTTAACTTGGTAAATATAAGTAAAGTGCGTGTCGCTTCGTGAGATAATATATTGTAACGGTTATTATTTAATATTCACACATAACTGCCGCGTATTTGTTCTATAAATATTGTAAGAGCTATTGTTTCTAAATGTATTTTTATTGAATGTGTAGTGGGAAAGCGTATATTAGAACTGAAGCCTGCTTTGTTTGTAAGCTGCCATAGCACACACTTATTGGTATAGATTTTTTTTTATGAATTTTAGAAGTTAAGTGATAAATTGGTCTATCTAGATATATGTATACTAGCTTACATATATTGTAATTGGATAAGGACAATACAGGTAAAGTGACCCAGTGCGAAAAATGGATAACGCTATACGTCACACATAGCTCCATCTCTTGTTCACATTGACACAAAAAGGCTGCCTTATACGGCTCCCGTTCTTATTCAGACCGCAGTGTAGACTTCATTTAAACTTTCTAATTTCCAACTACCCTACGGTGTTCATTCTACGGTAAATGCGAAACATAGTTTCAATATTTTTATAACACCGCTCGTTTTAATAATAACACTTTCAGATTTATCTTATAAAACAAAAATGAACACAAAATGAAAGATATGCATGTTATACAGTAATTATGTTACTCGTTTCCGTTTTGGAAATTAAGTAACTTAAAAATATAATTGGATGAATTCTTGCCTGTGGCAATAATATCAATGTTTTGGTTAATAATGATGTGAATATCATTTGGCACGCTGTGTTATTTTTTATTTTGTTAATTTGTGTTTTGAGTTAAAGAATAATAAGCATATTATAATGGCTTAGCTACCTTATAACAAGCTGTACAATGTTACATAATAGTCGGTTCTTTGTTTATCTTTACAGTGGCGAGCAAAAAGACTCATCATCAGAATAATGTGTTCAAAATATTGCTTTGTAAACTGTGCAGCTGGGTGTGTTTTGTTGCTCGCCATTGTACTTCATATATCCCATTAAACTATTCCTTTATATTGTACACAAACCAGGTACGTCGGATAAGTACATTTTCATGGCATTAATAAGAAAATAGCTGAATTTATATAAAAATAATATACATTACACAGTACACATAGTTACTATCATAAATATATTTTTGTTAATACAAAAAATAAATTATAAATTTAGAGGTATTTAGGACAACTGTGTAACCTCTTAATATATAAAAAGAGTAAGAAAATATTGATCAAATTAAAATTTGATAATATGTCAATTAGCGTTAATAGCTGTTGCTACAGTCATTATTTAAATAACATTATTTTTATTAATTGTAATAATTAAAAATAATTATAAATTGACTTCTATTTCTACCATTGATAGCAGATATAAATTTGTAATGATAAATTATTACATCGAGAGACAATTCCTTTAGAGGTAGTGAGTACAATATTTTTCGGCTACCGAAACACTATTTCTCTATCCATTGCGTTACTTCTAAGATATGCTCATCGAGTGTTTGTTAAGCAAGCAATATAAAAACACAATGTAAATTATACACCTATTTTCAATTGTCACATTGTAATGTCAAATAGTAAAAACTGGTACATTTTTAAGAACGCCTAAAAATGCTACTTCAATCTTTATTTTTTATTCAATTTCATTCTAATTAGACATCAACATTTTTGTAGCTACATTATAGTAAGTTTCAAGACTCGTGGCAGTCGCGATATTCGAACGTGTGAGCAGAACAGTGATTATATAGCACGAATCGTCTCGCTCGCACGTTTCAGGACCGCGGCTGCTACGAACATTGGCGTTTAGTATAATTTTCTATTCAATGTTACAGAAACGCTAACAAATATATTTTTGACTAGAATTTACTTTAAAATCAACCACTATACAATGACCTATACCGTCAAACTACTTTCCGTACATTAAGGAACACTACAAGTCTAACGAATTGTCCTATAGGCCATAATATACAAGTGATAATTTGTGCGAAACATAGGCGTTGTTACAACACCCAATAACTTTGACCCGTTGAACTTAACTTCATTCGGGTAAAATTAATAATGGCTTTGCCTTGTTAAAGCAATCTTTGATATTGAGTGGTGGTAAATCAGTTTAATAATGGCGAAAAATATTATAAATATTTAAAAAATAATTCTCGAAATATTGGTTTATATAAAAAAAAAATCCTCGAAACGATTGTATTTACAAAGAAAACTAAAAAAGAAAAGAAGGAACTTTACCGCCGATTTCTGTGAATGTTCAGCCGATTTGATAAGTCAGCAGTACGTTAACAATCAGTCAAAACTATTTACAAAGAATACTCTTCTCGTCAATATATATATATATATATATCGATTATGTGCGTTCATATTAACAAAATAACTATTTAACAAAGTCTGTAAATAAACGCGTCGTTCCTATATCTGTCTCTCTCTAACACTGTAGATAAGGTGACAGGCCAATATACTCTGTCTCTCTCTAACATTGTAGACAAGGTGACAGGCCAATATACTCTGCCTCAACAAGGCATTACTGTTCGTTCTATTCTTAAAGCTAATATTCTATTTTAGTATCACAATACGTCGTCCCCTACGATTCAACTATAATGACGGAGCATTATTAGTCGATTATTTAAATCGATTTTATTTCATTTAGTCGTTTCTTCACTATTCTAGAGTTTGAGCCACGCTTTGGACAATATCGTCTGAACACATTTAAGCCCTGTGTTAATGAACTACATAGTTTTAATATACATTTTGAGTTTCATTTTACTGCTCTGGCTAATCGGAAGCGTAATCTTTCGAAGTATTTTATAGAATATGTAGCACAATTGGTTGAATAAAAATATTAAACTTTGCTTTACAGTGTCTCACAAAGTCTGTAGACTATCTAGTCATGTTGTCACGATATTGAACAAATATTACTATGATATCTTGTTTACATTATATTCTGGCTGAGTTTCTAGAAAGAGAGTAGCTTATATTTTTGAAAGATAGTATTTACAAATGGGAAAATCTTAGTTTTAATTGTTTTAGATTTGGCATGTAGCATAGTGTACATATTTAAAAACTACGGGAGGGGTAAATAGCTACGTTTTTGTTTTTTTTTTTTTTTGGCTGAATGCAATAATCCAAGTATGTGGTTGTATTACAGGGTCTATAAAATAAATTACGTAATTGGAGCACGCTCTACGTAGATATATCATGCTGGCATGAATTTCAGGCGATAGTGAGAAAATTAAACAACCGTTATCAGTACTTAAGGCGAACCCGACACCCGAGCAAGGGTCGGCGCGGCCCAGGCGTAGGAAAGTGTAGTTTTTACTGCCAAACTAATATCAACATTACCATTTTTAAAATAAAGTCTAAACGTAAGACGCGCTTCTGTCTCGATTGATATTTGTTAGAAAATGAAAACCGCACTTCGGTATGCGTAAGGTCTTCGCGACGGGTTTACAGTGAAGAGTTGTTCATTGTTCTAGTAGGTGTGACGTCATCCACGTATATGACGTATACGTAGTTGCGAAGTCTTTGTGCCGTTTCACACAGATTAAGTTCTAGGACAGTAATCATTTTATATGAAGCAGTAGTAGGAATAAAAATATCGTGTAAATAGTGGACTTTTTAGTTTCTTCGTTGTATATTGACGTCCTAAGACTTATTCTGCGTGAGACTTACCTCGTATACTGAAAGCTTAATCAAATTCATCCGTCGTTCAACCAGCTTACTTGTTGATCCATTTCAACAGATGTGCGCGTAAAGTCAGGGAAATTCATTGAAATTGACTACCAAATTAAATTGGCAGTACATTAAAATCAGAACTATCGTTCCTGGACAGTTGTCTGAAATTGCTAAAACACTGTATATTTGGTAATTGATGTAAGGTATCAATGAATTTCCCCGATGGTACGGACGCCAGCACATCAAGGTGCCCGAAACTCTCAAATTCTCCCAATCAATTTTGAACCTAATACCTTACCGATAAAGTTGAAAATTAATTGACAGATTGTAGTAGCTCTATGTGCATAAGTATGTTGATGAGGCTCGCAGTACCTATGGTCCCCAACAGGTTCCTAGTGCATGGCGCGCACGCCGTGCATGGCGAGGAAGGCGTGCAGGTCGCGCGGCACGTGCTCGGGCCGGTAGCGCGTGCTGGAGCGCGCCAGCGCGCCCGCCGCCAGGCACGACAGGCGCGGCCGCAGCGCCGCGCGCACTACGGACTCGGCCGGGCCTGCCGACATACAACTCACACTTAGCCCGGGGACATATGTATCATATAACTATTGTCATGATGGGGGTTTGGGCACACGACAAATTTATTTATTTTATACTTCACGCACACAAATGTACATAGGCGGACTTAATGCCATAGGCCTTTTTTTTTATTTAATTTTTACTTTTTTTACTTTTTTTTAACTAAATTTAAAAGCGGTCTATCTATGTTTTTGTAAATCATTTGATATCTCAGAAGTGCGTGTTTGCTGGATGGTTCCTTTTTGTATAAATACGGACACTTTTAAATTAGTATTCTACAAAAAAAGTAGAAACCTAAATTTGTCGTGTGGTTCCATTTTGCATAAATACGGACGATTAATTTAAACCAAAACACACAAAAACAGTTTAAACAAATAAACACAAATACCGCAATAATCAGAGTTTTTTACCGCAATAATCAATAGTCACACGTTAACCAGAATCACTTGTATCCCTTTCGATCGCATTCGTAACCGAACTGTCCTCCCAGACCAACAATCCGCCATCTATATGCCGCGCTGATCATTCTCAAATAATCGCGACTCTTTGTCACAGGCTCACAACTGTTAGAAGCAACGTCATCAAAAAGTACTACACAGATCTGTCTAATTTTGCTATTGATAAATAGATGGCGTTAGCGTGTCGTTTCAAGTCTTTATGATCTACGTAACACTATCATATAAAAGGTGGTGGCGCGTAATGTTCCACACGCGCGTGGACGTCGCAGGGTAACAGTTGATTTTAGGTTGACTAATGTTGGTAATAAGTATTTTAAAGCAGTAACTAACTGTACAAATAAATACGAAAACAAAATGACACCTAGGTGTCGAAGTACTCGTCAGCATCGCTTTCAAAAAACGGTTTACCTTTCATCATTATTCTCCTTCACTTATCCTAATTTATTTGTGGTCGACGCAACATGTCTTTTTCTTCCACACTTCTCTATTAGTCGTCATCTCGGTAGACACCCCCTTCTATCCATATCATCATTCACACAGTCCATACATCGTTTCTATGCCCTCCACCTACTCTTATAGCCATCGACATTCATAATCATTATTATCCGTAATCATTATTTATCTTTGATCATTATTTTTATATTATTATAGAAGTTGTCTAAGTAAGGCTCCATAATTAACAAATGCTTCCTCTCTCCTAACTCACTTATTTTGCTGTGCCCGACAGGGTCCATATGATCTAATTATAAGTTTACCACCTAAGAACACATGTGGAATGCAATAAAAGTATTGAGTATTGAGTATTGAGTAATCGAAACTTTCCTGACAACATTTTCCTCATTCCTCCTTATCACGCCACTTTCAGACTTTCTCTTATGTACCTTATTCTATCCATTCGTATAACACCACGCATACCTCTTAACATTCTCATCTCAGCTGCATGTAATTAACTTTCATTCATCCCTTTTATGGCCCAACATTCTGACTCATACAAGACAGCAGATTTAATCAATGGATACTAAATTGGGAACATCATAATCAGCCTATTTTGTTCCCACTGCTGGGATACAAACCACCTCTCGGTGAGAGGGAATGGGCCGTAATCCACCACGCGGGCCTTTTGCGGGTTGATGGATGTCACATGTCTTTGTATTTTTGGCTCTAGGACATGTCGGTTTTCTGACGATGTTTTCCTTCACCGTTTTGAGAGCAGTGATGAATTCATTTACACAAAGTAAAACGCCTGCCTGGATTCGAACTCACGACTTACGACTCATAAGTCGGGGCAGATAGCACTGGGCCACCATCGCTCTCTTTTATGATTTTTAGATTTGGGAACGCAGACTACGAATAGGAGAAGGTTTTAAAACTCACCACCGATAGATGCGACGAGGGGCGTGACGCCCTCCGCATCCACCGCATCAACGTGCGCGCCACTTACGATCAACTCGCACACCACGGCGCAGAGAGACTCGCTCCACTGTTCCCGTTCATCTGTAAACAGCCTTATGTCAGTAAACTGGTTGCTTCACTCGACTTCGGCATAAACATGAAAAAAAAAAAAACACTAGTCTCCTCTCCCTCTTTACTATTACCACTAGGTAAGATCATAATTATACAAGAGACATATTTTTTTTACTTGATTACTGGGTTTTTGGCTACTTCGTACGTGTGCAATTTTTTTTTTGTATCTTTTGAATTTAATCCTACTAATATTATAAATGCGAAAGTTTGTATGTATGGATGTATGGATGCGTGGATGTTTGTTACTCTTTCACGCAAAAACTACTGAATGGATTTGGATGAAAATTGAAACACAGTTTATAACCTGGATTAACACATAGACTTTTTATCCCGGTAGTACGTTCCCGCGGGATATTTTCCGACCTCCACACGGGCGAAGCCGCTGGCAAAAGGTAGTTTTTCATAATAAGCGTTTTTTTGTGCAGAATTAAGATTTTTTGTTTCTTTCTTTCTGTCTGAAAGTTGTGATGCAAGTGTTGCCTTTTTTCCCATGGGGGTAGGCCGAAACTACTGAACGCCACCTGCTACCTTACATACTCTTTTTGCCTTGTTTAAGTTCATACATCTGGTCATACATGCACTCCGGTTACCAGTACTATGCACCTGACCCTTCTGAAGAACATCACCAATAAGGTCACTATATGTTCTTCCTAGGGCGTCCCCCATGAAGCATATTATATTATTTTAATTATTGTGAATGTACGGACCAGTCCGTGAGGTGCCGGACTCTATGTGATGCCGGACGTACAGAATAGCATCCAATTTCTTCCCGTCGCATTGGTCTCGTAAAAAGCAACTGAGGGCCTTACTACAGAATGGGCAGCAGTATTCTCTAAGCATTTTACCATATTGCGATCGCCAACCCGCCTGTCAAGCGTGGCGATTATGGTGAAGCCCCCGAAATTGCTGATATGATGATGATGAATATGAGGACTATATGAGTCAGTTTTTTTTTTCGCCGTTAGTTTTTATCATGGTACGCACTTTAGAGTAATTCATATGGCCTACCAATATGTCCTTTCTTTTCTCTTGATAGTCAGTTTCTAAGGGACGATGTTGTTGCTTGCTTGGACATCATTTTAATTATGCATTAACTAGTTAATAATTAGTATTAAGTGGTTGACTTTAAAAATCACTTACTTCTTTTGTTGTACAGAAGTTAAAACAGAAAACTAATTATACTATCAAATTCTATAATTATTTTCCTTTTCTATGATATATAGGTCATTTTTGTACATTCTGGGCGAGTCTTATAGGAAACTTTGGCATCCTCCTATGACTTAATATAACTCTTGAATGACTACTGACCAGGTACGAGTTGGTATGATATGAGTGCGACGTGTAGAGCCGTCCGTCTGATTTTGTCTGACGCGTCGACTTCCACGCCACACTCTAGTAGCAACCGCGTAGTTCGGCTGCATGGAAACCTGTAAACAAAACCGAATGTATGTACATCTGTTCGTCGCGTGTGTCGCGGAATTGTTCGAAAGAGTTACCGCGGCCCTGACACAGGCAAATGAAGGGACACGGGTGGGTTTTAGTCAGTAAAACTCTAACACACCCTTCCGCTCTACCCAGAGCGGGAGACGTCATTTCATTATTTCCCACCCCAAAAAAGGGGGCTAAAGTCAGAATTTTGCTCAACAAATGTCCACTTACCCTCCCCTCGACGATCTCAACAACGCCTCTAATGTCGAAATAAATATGGCCTGTCTTATCGGTTTTGAAAACTACATGACGGATTATGGGAACATAACTGCTCGATAACGAACCTTAGTTTTTTTACAAAATTGAAATAAACATATATTTTACGAGAGCAATCATAACGCAACAGACAAAGGGGACAAATGGCTAAAAAGAACATTGTAACCGCGAAACAGAACCGATTCAATGTATTCGGTAATGTGTACAAGTTAATAATATTTTAACTGAATATTTGCAATAATAGGATACATAGATTGATAGAATATTTTTAAAAACAGACGCCAGCATATCAAGGTACCCGAAACTGTAAAATTCTCCCAATCAACATTGAACCTAATGCTTTAACGATAAAGTTGGAAATCTATTAAAGAAATATAACAGATTGTAGCTCGATGTGCTGGCGTCTGTACACCATAAAATGACAAACAGAGAAAAAAAAACTACATTTCTAGTTTTTTTTTTTTTTAAGTTTGTACAGTATACTCACTGGCACACATCACTGGTATGGAAGTCGTCGACAGGTGTCCGTCTGTCTGCCGCCAGGTGTAGCAGTGTCTGTCCACTGCGTAAACGCACATTCCGAAGCTTAAAGATCGCCCGCCGCACTAAACTTATCGATTCCTGTGGACAAATTAAAAAAAGAACTCAATTTACTAGACCATTTTTTTTTTGTTTGTCATTTTTTTTATACAGATTTTTTTCTTATATATATTACACCTAATTTTCAAAAATCCTCGGATGCCTCACTTTCGCTAATATGGAACTTCTGTGCAGAATATAATGCTAAATCCCAACGGTTTAAACAGTGCGTCGTCTGTCAGTGAATTAATTAATTTAAGATCATTATTAGATAGATTTTAAAACAGTAGCAAACCCAAAAGTGGTCTTAAAACATGATCCCTTATCCAAACCTATATCAAGACTTGGTTTGGGCTACAATAATAAGTTTAAGTTACCAGCTGATCACGGAGAAAACACCTTTGTGTCTCTATTTAAAATTATATGAGATCACTAGCCACCCGCGGTTCACCCGAAAGTCTCGATTCCGGCGTGGGTCGGGATCAGAACACAACCTCAACCTGGTCCTACTCCAGGTCATGGCCTACCCATGTGACAAATTGCATCCAAATCCGTAAAACATAAAAAAAAGACAAATCAGTACTAAGTCAGGGCCAACACCGCTTTTAATTTTAACAAGATCAAATTAAATTACATGCTGAAATAGATTTGTTTTACGATGTGGACTCTCGCTCTTGACCTCAATCTCGCCAAGTGGAAAGCGATGGATGAGGTTTGTGATAGAATGAGCATACCCAGAGGTTCTCTGTTCTCTCTAGCTTTGAAGGCTGACGGGTTATACGTGGAAGGGAACTTAGACGCTGGAAAATAATAATACTAACCTCACTATTCCCCTCATTCTCGAGCAGACGACCGGCCACAGCGACGAGGTACAGAGCCGTCCTCACGTTGCCCTCGTATTCGTCCTGCAACATGAAAGTGCGCACCAAACTCTACGCGTCACTACTCGCTATGTAACACGGAACAGATAGCCATGATTGTGGATTGTGAGTGAATGTACCGCCCGAATGATGACTTTAAGTAACGGTATTCAACCGTTAAGTAACAGTAACAAACCGTTAAGTTACAAGACCGTACCGTTTAAGTTTCAGTACGCAACCGTTAAATTACAGTACCCAAGCGTCAAATTACAGCACCCAACCGTTAAGTTACAGTACCGAACCGTTAAATTACAGTACCGAAGCGTTAAGTTACAGAACCCAACCATTAAGTTACAGTACACAAGTGAATGTACTGCCCGAACGATGACTTAAAGTATTCGACCGTTAAGTTACAGTACCAAACCGTTAAGTTACAGTACCAAACCGCTAAGTTACAGAATCCAGCCGTTAAGTTACAGTACCCAACCGTTAAGATACAGAACCCAACCGTTAAGTTACGGTACCCAACCGTTAACTTACAGTACTGAACCGTAAAGTTACAATACGACCTTAAACGATGTCTTGAACAGACTGGCTGCGGAAGGCGCAAGACAGTGTTGTGAGGCAGCACGGGAGAGGCTTATGTCCAGCAGTGGAATGCGATAGGCTGAGCTGATTGATTAAAAAACAGTACCCCACCTTTGAGATACCAATGGAGTAGTAGGCTACTATAAAAATAAACATTATCGAAACTTATTAAAGATGGTGTTGAAATAGACGATTTGTGAAATAAACCTATGAAAAAAGGAGAGGTTACACGTTTTGGAAAAACCCATTCTTGTCATGCAAAACGGTCACTGTACCGAATGGCGAGAAATTACTATGTTGTTCATTTCTGTGTTGTGACGTCAAATCGGAGTACTTAGGCCGTCTTTTACCTATTCCTTTAACTCTGATGGCCAACTATTGCATTAGTTGTGACCAGGTATTTTAAACAAAATTCGCTCCAACGACTCATACAAGGGCACACGCCAGGAAAAAAATACTGCAAAGGTAGAAATAAATAAGGACTGTACGATGCCTTAGTTCACAATTGCACTAACTACAAAATTTTAAATTTTCCCTTTTTAATGCCAAACACTAAATTTATACATTACAATATTGAGATATTATGATGGAGTTAAAGGACTAGACTTATGAATAGATTCATATTTGTTTTGTTGTTTTACTTTGCTTTTGTACTGTTCTTGCATAAACTTTTTTGTAGTTTGTGCAATTGTGAACTAAGGCATCAATATAATATGAGAAGTTTCTAAGTATGCTTAAGGTTTTCGTAAGTTTTCAACCGTACATACACAGCTACAAGAATATTTTAGCGGTCCACCTCAATAAAGTTTCTGTAATTGTTTTGAGAAATGTCACTTGGAATGTATTCAAAAAACTAAGATGGCGAAGTAAGATCTCTTAAAATAACCTTGTAGCACTCTATTCCTACACCGACATGTGATATGAGAAGCAAAATGATGATTCTTACAGAGTAGCTACATACTACTAAGGATTCCGGGTCGTGGTTCGCTTGAGGTTTCTCCAGTCGCTTCTTGCCTCTTCGGAGCTCCTTGGCACACGCTTCGAGCACGAAACACACCTGAGTAAATAGATAAACATTTTTGAATTCAGAATTTCGAATAATTATCATATTATGGGAATATGAACTTAA
This sequence comes from Aporophyla lueneburgensis, assembly GCA_932294355.1. Lineage (NCBI taxonomy): Eukaryota > Metazoa > Arthropoda > Insecta > Lepidoptera > Noctuidae > Aporophyla > Aporophyla lueneburgensis. Next base: position 7,502,250 of record OW028748.1, on the reverse strand, counting down.
CATTTTGCTAGACAAAGTTCAAATTACAATGCAACCGTTTATTTAGGACCTTATTATTATCAACGGTCAATCAAAAGTTTACTTTTACTACATATTGATAAAGTAGTTAATTGATAAAAGGCAAATGATTTACAACCGTTGCTCAACATTATTGCTATAAACATAATTCACATCAACGGTTTTTCGACACGATGTCGTTTACACTTTAACACATTGACAATACAATTAATTGATGTGTAATACAATTTTTTGATATTGTCACTAACAGTAAAATGGAATAATGATGAAGTTTAAATAAATCCTCTTTACCTGAGCGAGATGTAATTGAATTCCTATGTGTATCATTTGCGAGAACACTTGAGCAAATCTGAGCAGGTCCTTTGTTACTGAAACCTGAAAATAAAAACATAAAAAAATATAATAGTTTACCACTTTCGAAGAAGACAAATGACTCGATATACCCTAATTAGTTTTACTAGGCATGTTAATCGAACGTCAAAACATTATATTTTACTTTCCTAATAATATTATTATCACTGATCACCTGCCGCGCCTTAATAATATTTTTTTTTTAAATAATATTTTTTATTGTTCCAAAAAAAGTGTAAATATGTTAAGTAGTGTGTAGTGGTAGTGGAAAAGATCACCTGTATCCTGTACTAGTTAAAAAAAAACTGTATTACAGGGGACAGGGACTTACGTATAAAATGAGTCAGCGTATTGACAATTATCACTCATCATCTGCCTCGCCTTTTCTAAACTATGTTCTGGTCGGCTTCCAGTCTAACTGGATGAGGCTGAATACTAGCATTTTACACGGAGTGAGTGCTTGTTTGACATCCACAACCCAATTACTGGGCAATACGATACCCCTTCTCAAGACTGTCTGTCGGGGTTCTGACTCGGCTCGTCCGCGAACACGGCGCCTCGGAACAGTGTATAACATAATGTGACGTCACCTCGTTGTATTGCCGCAGCGCGAGCGCGTGCCTCCACAGCGCGAGGCAGCGGTCGAAGCGCGCCTCGTCCGCGAACACGGCGCCTCGGAACAGTGTATAACATAATGTGACGTCACCTCGTTGTATTGCCGCAGCGCGAGCGCGTGCCTCCACAGCGCGAGGCAGCGGTCGAAGCGCGCCTCGTCCGCGAACACGGCGCCTCGGAACAGTGTATAACATAATGTGACGTCACCTCGTTGTATTGCCGCAGCGCGAGCGCGTGCCTCCACAGCGCGAGGCAGCGGTCGAAGCGCGCCTCGTCCGCGAACACGGCGCCTCGGAACAGTGTATAACATAATGTGACGTCACCTCGTTGTATTGCCGCAGCGCGAGCGCGTGCCTCCACAGCGCGAGGCAGCGGTCGAAGCGCGCCTCGTCCGCGAACACGGCGCCTCGGAACAGTGTATAACATAATGTGACGTCACCTCGTTGTATTGCCGCAGCGCGAGCGCGTGCCTCCACAGCGCGAGGCAGCGGTCGAAGCGCGCCTCGTCCGCGAACACGGCGCCTCGGAACAGTGTATAACATAATGTGACGTCACCTCGTTGTATTGCCGCAGCGCGAGCGCGTGCCTCCACAGCGCGAGGCAGCGGTCGAAGCGCGCCTCGTCCGCGAACACGGCGCCTCGGAACAGTGTATAACATAATGTGACGTCACCTCGTTGTATTGCCGCAGCGCGAGCGCGTGCCTCCACAGCGCGAGGCAGCGGTCGAAGCGCGCCTCGTCCGCGAACACGGCGCCTCGGAACACGATGGGGTGCGGCAGGTCGGGGCAGCGCGACCCCAGCAGTCTCTCGCGCACAGCTAGGCCTTCCATATGAAGGGCGTGCGCGTTGCCCGATAGTTGTTCCACTTCCTGAAGAAAAAAATATGTGTTTCAGTTAATACTAATAACAATAGCAAAAACCATGGTCAGTAAGACGACCAGTCACCACAAGCAGCACCCGTTCACGACCAAAGGTCAGCCATTACCCCCCTCGTCATATTTGAGGAAAGGTGTCAAACGAACCCCCGACGCTACCGCCAGTAATGACACCTTTTTTTCTTTGTGGAAATGAGCCTTATCGCTAGGCTTGATATATGTGATCCCCACTGAACTTTGGCGTCTACTGTTAGTCCCAGAAAAACTGCCGAATATACAGTTTCAAGCACCTCATTATCTAAGACGACGTAGGGTCCCAGATTCTTAACATTCTGTAAGGCGAACTTTATACATTTCGTTTTCTTAGCTTTAAGAACTAGTTTATTTGTGGTAAAACAATCCGTAGCCATTGAGAGTGTACTATTTACGTCATTAAAATCTTGTCTACTTTAAAGATAAGTGAGGTATCATCAGCAAACAGTACTATGTCACAGATATCCTTTAAATAGAATGGTAAGTCATTAATATAGGGTCGAGTCGCATAAATTGGACCGGCTCGTAATTTGTACCACCTCAAAATCTACCAAACTGTAATGTTTAGTTTTAAATTGGCAAAACTAAAAATCAGTACTACCAACATGACGCAACCGCTGCCATTTTGGACTCGATAACACAACAGAGTAAATTATAGTGAACAAAATTTTTTTTTGCGGCGTTCTAGTATTATTTTATGGGTGTTTACCTAAGGATTTCTTGTGGCAACGGTAAATACACTGCAACTATTATATATATTTTTGAAAAGTAGGCATATTAGTGACCTTTTTGAGACTATAGTTTTATGTTTTTTAGCATTTCGAGTTTATAATGCTGGCTCACATTAAAATAAAACTTAGTGTTGCCTAATCTGTACCAGGTGTGGTACCCCTAAAATGTACCGGTACAATTTAGGTATATGGTAGTTTTTCAACTTGATGGTCAACTAGATTGAAATGTTTTCAGATGTCTGGAGAAGATAAAAAGCGCTCTTCCTCTATTCTAATTAGAATTTAAAATGTTGCTGTGCCCTAAAGGGTCCATAAATGTTTCTACAAACCCACCCACCACCTGTATACATTATGGAATGCAATAAAGACTTGAGATTTGATTTGAGATTTCACGATGATGTTGAACAAGAGCTAGTGTCGCATTTATTGAACATGGAAAAGCATATGTTTGGGCTTACAATTAAGAATGTAAGAAAACTGGCGTATGACATTGCGGAAAAAATGGCATTCCAAACACTTTTTTGAAAACAGCAAAGATGGCTGGTAAAAAATGGTTTTACTCATTTCTTTAAAGACATTCGGAACTTAGTGTTCGCCAACCAGAAGCAACATCTTTTAATAGAGTACAGTACATAATTAATATTCAAACCTATTTGAATAATATTTTTCATAAAGATGTTAGTACTTTTAGTTAATAACAAGCACTTGATCTCATTTAGAATATGAAGTACAATTTAGGATACCTATGGTACAATTAAGGAAACCGGTTTCCAAAATTGTACTTTTTCAGACTTTTTAAAAAACTTTAATTTTCATATTTATTTTTGAAATATCTCATTTTCTTTCAATAAAAAATGATTGCTAATAGAACAACCTTTTTATTTCTAGTAATATATTCCTTCAAAGTTAAATAGTTTTTGTGGCTTGTGAAGTTTGTTAACTGGTACAATATAGGCAACTTTACCCTACACTATGAATAAGAATGGGCTCAGTATTGAGCCTTGAGGAACACCTAACTGATCTAGTACCCCGGAAGATATCACACTATTGACATCTACACATTGGTGCCTATTTTGCAAATAAGAACTTATTACATTGAGAGCTTCGTTTTGAACACCGTAATGACGAAGTTTACGCAAAAGCGTGTCATGGTACACGCAATCAAAAGCTTTGGAGAGATCACAGAAAACTCTAATAGCATTTTGCGAGTTCTCCCATGCGTTGAAAATGTGTTTCAGCGGAGTTACACCCGCATCTGTTGTCGAACGACCTTTTCACAAAAGGTCGTTCGACAACAGTTACGGGCCATATTGCTCATGGCAGCTCCGACGACCGGAGCGAAGGAGTAATCATGAGAATGATTATAAAATATTTAGATTAGTAAACAGAACGCATAAAAGTTTGATTTTACTCCCCATAAATTTTCATATCCCGGGCTTATATATGAAAATCGATTTTTAAGAAGTAAACTCCAAAAATCTATGCCGGAAATCGGATGACCGTCTTGAAAAAAAAAATCGGTGAACGGATTAAAAGCCTGTGAGTGAGAATTTAACAACGAAAGGTTTGTTTACATTTCTATGAAAAGCTTTACCGACCTCATTTATTGGTTTATGGTTTGGTGTCACGAACGCTTAGCGATGTATCAAATTATTTGCCTGCTACATCAGCGTACAGCACGGTGACGCATACGTACATGCGCAGTTGTGTGCGTCAGTATGTAGGGATCACGCGGTATCGTCGATTGCAGACTACGCCGCATACTATCTCCTATTTTCTCTATCATTCATTTTACGCGAGCGCCATACGTATTATTTTTAATGTATTTTATGGATATCTATACTAATATTATAAAGCTGAAGAGTTTGTTTGATTGTTTGATTGAACGCGCTCATCTCAGGAACTACTACTGATCCGAATTGAAAAATTCTTTTTGTGTTGAGTAGCCTATTTATCGAGGAAGGTTATAGGCTATATAACATTACGCTACAACTAAGAGGAGCGGAGCAGTAATGAAAAATGTTGCAAAAACGGGGAAAATCGCACGGGTATGCGATTCGACGCGACGGGAAGGGTCGGGGGAACAAGAAATTTAACGCGGACGAAGTCGCAAGCAGAAGCTAGTTCGGAATAAATCAATGGTACCAGGCAAAGAATAGCGTACCTATAAGGGTTCTAATATTCTTACACAGCACACCATATTGTTGTCGAGATGTTAAAAATGCCAGCTGGTATATGCTCGTTGATCTAGTTGTAGTTCGTAAGCGGTCCTGCTGAGTATGAGGTTTGATACTCGGTTCGGATAAAGTGGTATTGGGTTTTTCGAACTGGAATTTCTCAGTAGCAGCCCGAAAACTGAATTAGTGCCCGGTTGATGTGAATAGGGTGGAGCCCTATTACATGGGACTGGCGAAATGTGAGTATGCCATAGGTGCACCTCTGCCTAACCCTTTGGGGAATACGTGCGTGATGTTATTGCTACTGGCGCGGTAGAAATGGCGAGCTCGTGTTCCATTGGCCGCCAGGCGTTTGCGCGAGTGTCACGTGTTGTCAGATGTTAGAAAAGGGGGACGATGATCATTTCTTTCCTCTTCTGTACAACTAACAATTATAGATACTTTATTCACATTACAATCTAGCCTTTTAGCTGATAAGTAATTTAAATATAACTTAAACTGTTAAGTAACTAGAACGACATGATGAAACCGTGCTATCGTTTCTAGCAACAAGTTCAAAGCATTTATTTCAAAAAGGCCCAAAAAAGGCACTTTTGAACGTCAACAGTTAAATGAAAATAGAATTGATTCTAGTTGCCCCTATCGCCGCAACAGTCGCTAGCTTGCCCGCTACAACGTCATATGTTTGATATTTCGTGACCGCGCCCGCGAGTCAACGTGAACAAGCACTTATGTTATCTTACCTCTATCGTAGTGCTCTCTTTCCAGTTATCATACGCCGGTATAGGGTCGACTGGTTTCTTCAGTATGAGCCCGTAGCGAGTGTCATACCGCATCGTCATCGCTCTGTGTAAGTACTGGTACGCCATCTGTGGGTGACGACGTATATTATTCAGAGGACAGTTTCTAAGCTAAGTTTCGGGTTACTGGCAGTTTAATTCAGAAGTCAATTTGAAAAAAATATCATAGAACCGTTGTAAAAAAAAAAATGTTAATTAAAGTATTTTGATGAAATAATCTTATTTTGAGGGACAATAGACCAGAAATGTAACTGCGTAACACAGTAGGAATGTCTTTCATTTTGACAGTTCAACAACATTCATTGCGTTATTTACCTTGTTGAGCAGAACAAATTTTAGAACATAGGAAGCAATGGATTAGCAATATTCGTCAAAATGGTTCAGATTCTGAATACCTAATAGTGTGTTTAGCAATTAAGGGACAGAAAGAACATTAGGAATCAGTTTCTCAAAAACTTTCGCCTATTATAGGCTACAGGCTAAAAAGGCCCTCAAGTCTCCATAAACCACATACCCTGAGGCAGTAGTACTCTTTGTCATTCGCGAAGGAAGCTCCGAGTAGCTCGAAGGCCTCGATGGCCGACGTTCGGGACACTTCGGGTCGCGACGCCAACATCTCCACTACGGAAGCTCGCGCTCGCTCAGCCGCGCATTGTAAGGGCGTCATACCTGGGAAAGATTGGATAAACATTCACAAAAAAATAGACGTTAGTACGCCCTAAACGGGGAAAGCAAAGGTGACATGTAAGTCTGTGTGCAGGTGGATTAAAACGTCTCTCGTCGTCAGATGTTTTTCGTCCGCTATTTTTGGATTTTTATTTTGTAATTAGGCAATGGACCTTGGTCATATCTTTGGGAGTCAAGTTTCCCATTTCAATTTGATGACTTCCAGCAGAATCTGTCTCTGTAATCTGTTAAATTGCGGGCCACCAAAAGGTCAATTCTCGTATTTAAAAACAGTTCAAAATCTAGTTGCAGTCTCACATCGGCGACAACAAAATGTCAAAAACTTGTCAAAAATTTATGGAAATCAAAGTATTTTTGACAGATTGAGGAGACTGAAATCAGATTGGTTGTTAAAATTACAAGAATTGCCCAGCTGGTGTAGATAACATACCAAACGCATTGGAATAAAACATTGATGAATATAAATGTTGATGGATGGTCAGGACGGCGAGACAAAAGATAGACGGAGTGTGTGAGGAGTTTAATGAAAGAAAAGAGAGTGAACGAGAGCGCCGACCCGACGTAACTTGGGCAGGAAGATGATGATAAAAATTAAATTTAAAAATCACCATCATCGTCCTTCAAAACCCCTGCCTAACATGATCAGGTGTACTTCATCATAATCAGTCTACATTGTTCCCACTGCTGGGACACAGGCCTCTCGGTCAGAGGTAGTGGGCTGTAATCTACGACACGGGCCCAGTGCGAGTTGGTAGATGTCACATGTCTTCGAATTTTTAGTTCTAGGACATGCCGGTTTCCTCACGATGTTTTCCTTCACCGTCGGGGCCGTTACCGGTTACTCGGAGGTGTACTTACCGTTTTCATTATAGAGTATCTTAGCGTTGTAGTCTGTGAGTGCGCACACGACGGCGGCGTGGCCGCACTCAGCCGCGAAGTGCAGTGCTGTCGCGCCGCACAGTGCGCGCTCGTCCACCTGCGCACCACTGTCCAGTAGAAACTGTACCTGAACACAACCAAAACGTTTAACTATACTTTAAAAAACCTCCCACCAAAACAAAATCTTCTAAAACCTAAAAAAAAAATGGTACGTATCTACCTAGCCTTTCCCCAACTATGTTGGGGTCGGCTTCCAGTCTAACCGGATGCAGCCGAGTACCAGTATTTGACATGGAGCGACTGTCTATCTGACCTCCACAACCCAATTACTGGGTAATACGATACCCCTTGGTAAGACTGGTTATTATAATATGGTGCTTATTTTAAGGGCTTTGAGTTAGGGTTGCCAGGCGTCCGGATAAAGCCGGACACAGTCAGGCTTTTTGGTTGTGTGTCCGGTCAAATTAGACGGTGTCCAGCCTGTCCTGCTTTTTGTTAGGCTTTTCAAATTTGATCATTTTTGCCTTGGTTTCCGCTCCACCTGCCTCACCTTGTGTCGCTAGCGCAAGCAAACGAACTAGCACTGTCCTCCCCGTCTTATTACTACTCAATTTGAAAGGAAAATTTACTTTTACAGTATGTGTCTGCCAATCATAAATATTAATTCGTTTATGTTACTTATTTACTTTAATGTTATGTGTTTTGTTTAATTTTGTTTTAAGATTAAATAATTAAAAATGTCAGACCTTTTTACCCAAATGTCCGGCTAAACTGAGTGGTCTGTTCGGCTTTTTGGTTTTAAGACCTGGCAACCCTAGTTTGAGTGACCACATCTATCTCATATCCAGTCCCAGGACTGATAGGGATGAAAGTTTGTATTTCGTTTTTGGTTTTTTCAATTTACCTCGTGAAGGGGCTTAAAGTTTGCTGGGAAAAATACGAAATCTACGCGGACGAAGTCGCGGGCAAAGTGCTAGTTATCTTCTTCTTTACATAGTATAAAACAAAGTCGCTTCCCGCGTTTGTACGCTTGGATCTTTTAAACTGCGCAACGGATTTTAATGCGGTTTTCATCCATAGACAGAGTGATTCAAGAAGAAGGTATATGTACAATACGCGGGCGAAACCGCTGCCAAAAGCCAGTTTATTATAATCCTCTAGTGGGATCTATTTAGTGTCCGCGGCATCACAGCGGGCCCAATGAAAATACCTGCGCTGTGGTATTTGTTTTATTTTTTCAAATATCGAAGCATCTAGCAGAGACAAGAGCCTTTTTGGCCTCGTATTGGACTTCCTTTTTTGCTTTTTTTATTACTATCATCATTTTGTTCGTTTAATTTTTTATAGTTTGTATTTCCTGTGTGGATGTTGGTGATTACTGACTACAAAGGCGGCCTACAATACTTGTTCGACGTGTTATGGCGCGGTGTGACGTTTTCAGCTCTTTCAAAAACATCCGTTTCATCGCAGTGCGTGCTAAGCATTATTACATAACATAACATCGCGCCTGTAATCCTCAAAGGCTTAGACAGAGGTTTACCTTAGTACACCCACATTTCGCCAGACACCGGGTTACTGAGAAATAATCTTGGAAACACCCAAAAAGTAACATTTTGGCCGACCAGGGAATCAAACTCACGACCTCATGCTCGGCATGATTGTCAATTTAGGACAAAAGGAAGCATTTAAATTATATTCACCTCACCATCAAACTACGTGTTTTAAAAGATATACCTACAACAAATAGCTGCACGCGTAGCATGACCACCATAGAAAGAATTTTGTCTATTCTTGGTAGAATATAGATAGAATTGTCATGCTACACCAGCATAAAAAAAAAATAGAATTAGAATAATAATGTAATCTCGTGCAAATATATGTAATTAACAACTGATATGTTATATCTATCTACACGAACATAATAATAATATGTATACAATATAATTATATACCAAATGAAAGACAGTAGTGAGGAGGAGAGAATGTTGGGTGTGGCAAAAGAAGCATGAAAGTAGAATAAATGCTGTGGAAATGCGTTCCTTGCGAAGCATGTGTGGTGTGACTATGAATGATAGGCTGAGGAATGATGTGATAAGAGAACGGTGTGGTTTAAAAGAAGATATAGTGACAAAAATTGAAAAAAGTATGCTTAGATGGTTTGGTCATGTTGAGAGGATGAATGAAGGACGACTCACAAAAGGTATTTACAAGGCAGATGTGAGTGGAAACACCGGGAGGGGACGCCCTAGGAGGACATATAGTGACCTTATTGGTGATGTTCTTCAGAAAGGTCAGGTGCGTAGTACTCGCAACCGGCGTGTGTGTATGACCAATTGTATGAACCTTAAAGAGGCAAAAGGAGTGTGTAGAGATCGTAGCAGGTGGCGTTCCGTGGTTTCTGCCTACCCCCATGGGAAAAAGGCGTGATTGTATGTATGTATGTATGTATGAAAGACAGTAAATGTGAATACTGATTTAATTAAATTGTAACTCAGCCCTCTTCCTCTCTCCTAATTTTTGCGTGCCCGACAGGGTCCATATTTGATCTTGTACCATTTTATTTTTAACCATCTATGTAACATATGGAATGCAATAAAGAATTGAGTATTGAGTATTGAAAACAGTACAAATCTTTCTACAATCTTTAATCTGTCTTCAATCTGTAATTTTGTCCATTCTTCCGTCGACAAAACCCATTTCTACGGTGGTCATACTATGCATGCTGATATACTATACATATAACAATATTCCGAACTCAAAACAAAAGTAAGAGATATGTGCGTAGTACATGACCCAAGAACGTAACCCGTGATACACAATGATAAAACGTAGTTTAATTTACAATTTTAATGAACACGTCAGTATTAAAATAGATTTTACTTTATTTTTTGTTAATACTTATCAGGATGCTGTCACTGAACATAAAGCTCCGAATGGGAGCTCTTTTTTTTTATTGTATGACATCTCGCAGGTCAACGTATGAGGTTGTCTGCTGTTAACCGGACTTTCCTGTGGCTACCTTAATAAACTAAGGCCTCCAGCCAGGGACATGGGAGCTCTGCCACAGGCCACTTTAAGAGCCATTCCAAAACATCATCTACCTAGCTTTTTCCCAACTATGTTGTGGTTGATCTAGTTTAACCTGATGTAGCTGAATATGAGTATTTACAGGGAGCGACTACTAGTTATTGGGTACTATGATGTTGGTTCTGTGACTGGTTATCAGAGTTTCGGTCTCCTGATAATACTAACGATTATCAAAAATTCACCTTCGAATGGCAGTCCGGACCAGCGGCTTTACGTGCCTTGCTTTGGCCCTTTTTGTGCGCAGCCGTGAGGCACACTATAATATTAGTTAGACATCACACCTTACACTTATTTATTTTATTTTTATTTTACTCTTTCCTGGCGTATACCTGACCTCTTTTTGTCTACTCTGACATCAACAAAATCCGTTTCTGTGGTGGCCATGCTACGCGCGCTGAAAGACATACCAAAAATTCTTAAATTTTTCGCTTACCACATCTAAATGTCCCTTATATGCCGCTATCATCAAACAGGTATTATTATACTTGTTAGCTTTGTGTATGTCCGCGCCATGCCTGACCAAGTACTTGACAATGTCCAGTCGTCCGTCGAAGCAGGCGGCTCTGAGGGGCGTACTTAGTGTCTTTGTGGCGTGGTTCACATTGGCTCCGGCGCGGACCAGGCGCTTTACGATACCGAGGTGACCAGCCCCCGCAGCGCACCATAACGCCGTGGCTCCTGAAAAAGATTTATTTTTAAAATAGATTTTGTGCACAGCTTTGTTGACGTGGAGGTCGGAAAGTGTCTCATGGGGACGGACTACCGAGATAGAACGTATCCTATGCACTTACCCAGCGGGGCGAGAACGGCTTCTGGGACAGAGTTAAGTCAAGCATTTTATCACGGCTTTTACTCCCAAACTGTGATAAAAAGTGTGATTTTAGGCTATCAAAGAGGCCGTGCTCGCCCCGCCGGTGATGGTCTACCTGCGTGAAATTTATTACTGAAATTACACAGTTCGGGCGTGAAAACCTAGCAGACATACATGAGTTACTTTCGCAATTATAATATTAGTATGGAATACTAATTTTGTATTGTTAGCTGTAAGCCACTCTAACATAATAGAATAAAATAAATAATAAAATAAAAATGGATGGAAGAATGGATTAAAAAATGCCTTTACATCGATTGATCGTTATGCCGATACCTAGGGACATGCTCATGTCCAGCATGTAGGTCTGACGTATCCTGGGCAGTCAAATTCTGATAAAAAATATTTGCCAGCGACATTTGTAAACCAAAACTTTTTACAAAAAAAACAACCGACTTCCTTAAAAAGACACTACAAAGTCAAAAATAACATTAATTTCGAAAGTCGGTGTCTTAGGCTCTGTATTTAAGATTTTTGCCACCGACTTCCGAAATTAATGTTATTTTTGACTTTGTAGTGTCTTTTTAAGGAAGTCGGTTGTTTTTTTTGTAAAAAGTTTTTATTTTTTGACTTTTTAGTTGTGGTAGATACTCCGCACTAATCTAATCGCGTTATTCGTTCAATTGTCGCGCAAATATTTAATGGAAATTTAAGACTTATATGGTTTTCACATGGATCCCATTGTCCGAATGGAACCAAATTAAAATGGGACCATTCGGGAAGCACAAGCTTTCAAATAAAAAAAGAATCATCAAAATCGGTTCACCCAGTCACAAGTTATGAGGTAACAAACATAAAAAAAAAAAATAAATACAGTCGAATTGATAACCTCCTCCTTTTTTTGAAGTCGGTTAAAAACAAAGACGGAGGGACGAACTTGCTCGCATGTTTTCTCCCAGATTTTTCTTTTATTTTTGTATGTTTTGATCTTTCTTTGCGTCATGTTTGCTGCAAATAAACATATTTCCTTTCTTTCTTTCTAACCTATCTCACGCAAAGACTAGCCCCCAATCGCAGAGAAAGACCAGACGTATGTAGAAAAGGAAGAGGATGTGGACTTTTCCCAAGAATCGGACATTACAGGCTAAATAGATAACTGAACCATTCTTATATCGTTGTGTCAATTCGAGAGAAGAAAATGGTAAATATGGTATTTAATAATCCTATCGTCAAAAGTTCACGGTAGATTTAAAAGCACCCGAACAAAGCCATACGATATGACTAGCATCGAATAAAGACGTTAGCAATACACAATTCCATACAACACAAGCCAAATGTATGTCCATAAATATTTACATAAGCGCTTACGTAAAACTCGTTAATAGTAAAACGGCTTGTACCAACCATTTCTCTGTTTCTTATTGCCCTGACTTCATTTCCTGATAATTAAAAATACTATTTTGTCAAGAAGCGAAACTGATAAAATACAAACTGAATTATCATGCGTGCCACCAATGGAGACCTCGGAACAGGGTCCTGTATCCATTGAAGTCTATCGTTCTGCTTGGAATCGATACAGCGCGTCTTTTTCTTCCATACATCTTACAGTATGGAAAAAAAAGACTTCGCTTTGTTCTGTCGAGGAGAACGTAGTACTGCGAAAATTTTGCTATGTTTGCTGCCTATAAAAGTGAGTTACTAATTGTATGCAATGCGCACCTGCCGAATAGCATCCATATGAAAGTCGGAAGTTGCCAGTTTTGGCACATTTTCTATAATAATCTGGCTATTGTAATTTCCTCAGATCGAGACATCTCGAGAAAGGTTCCCGATTTGTTAGGTAGTTTTAGTTCACCCACGGTTCGACGATGACTGGGTTTTATTCATTACTATAGCTAATAATATCATACAAAAATACATTTCAATGTCACGCATTGAATTTTTCATTAACAACTCATGATAAAAACCAACAACTTGATTCATTCGTTTTGGGAACGAAGCTAAAATCGAGAATAAAATATGAATAAGAACTTCTTAGAAAGTTTAAGCCATAAACAAGCGCTGCTCTTCTTTCTTTATCACTATTACGATGTAGGAAATGCATCCAGTCACCACGCGCTATGCCAAACGTGCAAATCCTTTATAATGCTGGTTAATCATAAATACGGGGAAACAAAGAGGTTTGGAAGTCAGCCAGCTACGTACCAAAACGATCCGAGAGACGATTTTCAGTTTCTTTGTGTGTAAACTTTCACACGTTTCTATATTTAAACCGTGAGTTCCCGACTTAGACAAAAAATGAGAGTCAATGTGCTGTTCGACGGAGGAGCACGTTGGCCATTGCAGGGCGCTGCTTTGTGTGTCTGTGCACCCAATGACGTGGCCGGTGCTTTATTTGGGAAATAACATTTGACATTGGTGTAAAATTATGTCGTACGGAATTAAATCTGTGTTCTGGGAACGCGATGGAGTGGGTAGTTATTGATAATATCAGACGAAATGTTTTTTTTAGGATTCTGCGGTGCTTTCCACGCTATCCAATACGCAGTTAAATGCAAGAACACAAATCAGGATAATAAAAAGAATTACACACAAAGGGTGCCAGCAAATGATAAACAATCTGAATGCAGCAATGATTATTAGATGTGGTAATAAATTATGAATTTCATTTAATGTCTATGTTTACCATTTGTTTTCGACTCAGTAGGACTACTTTACAATGATATGACTCATGATTAGGAGCTTTTCTTTGAGTTCGAAACTAGTCAGGTAATCGAATCATTACCATATTGGAGCTTGCAAGATCCATACTTGTTGAAAGCGGCGTATGGTATGCCCTGAAGCTTTAGGGTTTAGGGCTACCAGTACCACACACGGGGGAATCAATCTGAATCGAGGAATCTGCATCAGTTCGATCTGAGTGGACGCGTAGGTACACATACACAAAGCGATAGGACTTGTTAAGTAACTATTTGCTTCGAGAAGTATCGCTCCTGCCGCTATAGGTGATCGGTTTTGAGACCGTAACGTCCATCTAAGCATAAAACAGCATAACCGGTCTACAATATGCACATCTACGACTATTTGATGTTTCAATTAAAAAGTAAAATACATGTCACTAATGCTTTGTTTTCTTTTATGAGTTTTAATTACAAAAGCTTTTTTAAAAGACCGGACAAGTGCGAGTCGGACTCGGCCACCGAAGGTTCCGTACTAATTTGTAGGTTACAAATAAATAAAGTTGCAGGGTACAGACGCCAACACATCAACTTACCCCAATCTGCCAAATTTCTTTAATAGATTTTCAACCTTATATCACAATAGTGGAAGGTTAATTTTCGATTGGTAAAATTTGACAGATTGGGGTAGCTTGACCTGGTGGCGTCTGTACATATTATCAAAAATAGTTTTTTAATTACTTAAATATTTTTTTTTTTCAATGATTTAATTACAAATGTATGATTTTTAGATTTTTCCCGATATGTACTTGGAGTATAAGAAGGTATTACTTGCCAAATTTCATAGTTCTAGGTCAACGGAAAATACCCTATACATTTTGATTCCCTTGAGAATGTCGAAATATACGTTTTTTGCGGCATCATCATGTCAGCCGAAAGACGTCCACTGCTGGACATAGGCCAAGCACCGCCACTTCGACCTGTGCTGTGCCTCCCGCATCCAACGCATTCCTGCGGCCTTCACCAGGTCGTCGGTCCATCTTGTGGAAGGCCTTCCAACGCTCCGTCTTCCAGTAAGCGGTCGCCACTCCAGAACCTTCCGGCCCCATCGGCCATCCGTTCTGCGAGCAATGTGCCCTGCCCACTGCCACTTAAGTTTGGCAATTCTTCGGGCTATGTCGGTAACCTTGGTTCTCCTACGGATCTCTTCATTTCTGATTCGATCGCGTAGGGAAACTCCAAGCATAGCCCTCTCCATTGCTCTTAGGGTGACTTTGAGCCTTCTTATGAGGCCCATTGTGAGCGACCACGTCTCAGTGCCATATGTCATCACTGGCAACACACACTGGTCAAAGACTTTTGTCTTGAGACACTGCGGTAAGTGGGACGAGAAGATATTGCGTAGCTTCCCGAACGCTGCCCAGCCGAGTCGGATTCGACGATTGACCTCTTTCTCGAAGTTGGACCTACCTAACTGGACAGTCTGTCCTAGGTACACATATTCGTCCACAACTTCGAGTGTAGCGCCTCCGATCTTCATTGGAATGGGTAACACACGAGCATTGGACATGACCTTTGTCTTGTTCATGTTCATTCTAAGACCCACTCTTTCGGAAGCTCTACTGAGGTCATCGAGCATTGTACTGAGGTCCTCCATAGTCTCAGCCATGACTACTATATCGTCGGCAAATCGAAGGTGAGTGATGTACTCGCCATTGATGTTGATGCCAGCCCCTTTCCAGTCCAGAACCTTGAAGACATCCTCCAGTGCAGCGGTGAACAGTTTCGGAGAGATTACGTCTCCCTGTCTCACCCCTCGCTGCAGAAGGATAGATTTCGAGGCTTTGTCCTGTAGCCGGACTGACATAGTGGCGTTTTCATACAAACACTTCAGCACTTCGATATACCGATAGTCAATCTGGCACCGTTGAAGAGACTGCAATACAGCCCAGGTCTCTATCGATTCGAAGGCTTTTTCGTAATCCACAAACGCTAAGCAGAGAGGCAGGTTATACTCTTCGGTCTTCTGTATAACCTGCCGCAGCGTATGTATGTGGTCTACGGTGCTAAAGCCTTTACGGAATCCAGCTTGTTCGGGAGGCTGTAAGTCGTCAACCCTGCGCGCGAGACGATTCGTGATGACTCTTGAAAAAAGCTTGTAGACATGGCTTTTTTTTTTCAGGATGGGAAATCATCAAATGACTTCTCCCGCTCTGGGCGGAGCGGGAGGGCGTGTCAGACTTTTACTGACTAAAACCCACCCGTGTTCCATCAGTTGCCCATGTGCCAGGGTCACGGTATCTCTTTCGAACAATCACGCGACCCCGGCAGGTTGTAGACATGGCTCAGAAGTGAGATGGGCCTATAATTCTTAAGTAGGGTATTGTCACCCTTCTTAAAGAAAAGTACCACCACACCTCTGTTCCATGCCTGTGGCGTTTTGCCCTCGAGTATGACGGAATCAAACAGCTTCTAAAGGGCTTTTAGAACGGGTTTTCCACCGGCCTTCAGGAGCTCGGCCGTAATTCCGTCATCACCCGGCGCCTTGTTGTTTTTAAGCTGCTTCAGAGCCATCCTAATCTCGTACAAGCTGACGTCCGGGATATCTTAAGTGTAGTGTCGAGTCAATCTAGCTCTCGGGTCGTTTGCTAGATTCATAACGGGGTTTCTGGTGGACGTGTAACTGTCCATAGAACTTCTCGATCTCTTTTAACAGCTCAGGTTTGGCGGACACGATTCTGCCATCGTCGGTCTTCAGTTTTGCAAGCTGACTCTGCCCAATAGACAGATCTCTTGCAAAGACTTTGGAGCCCTTGTTCCGCTCTATCGCGTCCTTAATACGTTCCGTATTAAAGAGGCGAAGGTCACTTTTCAAGGACTTAGAGATCCCTCTATTTAGCTGCCGGTACTCGAGTGCAGCTTCTGAAGACTGCAGGATCATTCCGCGCCTCTGTTCCATGAGCTGTAATGTTGGATCTGGGAGTTTCTTTTTTCTATTCGTACGGCGGGTCTGGAAGAACTTAGACCCGACCGTATGGACAGTTTCCACGAACCCATCGTTATAATCGTCCACTGAGCTCCCTAGGCACTCAAAACGATTCTGGAGTTCGAGTTGAAAGCTCTCGGGGTTCTGAAGTTGGATCGGTGCTGGACGGAGCGTTGACTTCATCAGCCGAGATCTTTATATTCAATGTGCCTCTTACAATGCGATGATCACTCCCGGTTTTCACCGCGTTGATCACAGAGACATCATTGAATATTTGCTTCTTCGTCGACATAATGAAGTCAATCTCATTTTGATTGCACCGTCAGGACTCTGCCAGGTCCACTTCCTGTGCTCACGTTTTCTGAAGAAGGAATTCATCATAAAGAGGCCTTCCTTCTCCATAAAACTAGCCAGTAGGTGACCCCGGTGGTTCCGACGTCCAACTCCAAATTGCCCCACTCTCAACTCATCATCGCTTCGCTTGCCCAGTTTTGCGTTGAACTCCTCCATAACAACGGTGAAGTGAGTTTTGGAACCATGCATGGCTCTGGAAATATCCTCATACATGGTCTCCACCTCATTGTCGGGGTGTGACGAGGTCGGGGCGTACACCTGTATGACCTTCAGCGAATACCTTGCAGATATTCTGAGTATAAGGAACTCCACCCTGGTCGACACACTCTCGATCTTCACAACGTTGCTCACAAGGGACTTATGGACGATGAACCCGACACCACCTTGGGACTGCTGGTCGCCCTCCCGGAAATAGAGCAGGTTTCCGGATTTGAGGATTATCGAGTCCTCCCCCTCTCTTCGGACTTCAGATAACCCTACTATATCCCATCGTAACCTGCTCAATTCTTCCTCGAGCTCGGCGATCTTCTCATCGTTCCGGAGTGTACGCGTGTTGTATGTTGCCAGGTCCAGTTGTCGGTGGTTGTGGTAGCTGGATTCCTTCCGGGGATTCTTAGCACCCCTTGCCTCACCGTGGCCTTGACCGCTACCATAGCCAAGGGTAGGTGGGCCGCCGGGCACTAGGGGCCGTTTTTTATTAGTGCTTTTCATTATTTGGGGGGGGAGGTTTGCCATAATCGCCACGCTTGGCAGGCGGGTTGGCGATCGCAGTATGGTAGTGTACAATGCATAGAGAACGCTGCTGCCCATTCTCTAGTATGTCCCTTAGTCGCTTCTTACGACACCCACGTGAAGAAATGGGGTGATGCTATTCTTTACGTCCGGCACCACACGATACGATACGATTTTTGCGGCATAAACGGTCGTATCTTTTTTTCACGTTAACTTAGAAGTTTCGTTTTTTCACAGCTTCAAGAGACTTTAGACTAGAGTATATCGTTTGAATTTGCAGCGGATTCCTGCAGCCCTCACAATGGACATAGGTCTCTCCCAAGGTCCACCACTGCGACTGGTTGTTTGCTTCACGCATTCAGCAGATTTCAGAGGATTTCAGCGGGTTTCACAAGGACATCAGTCCACCTTGTAGCAGGCCCTCCAACGCTACGTCTTCCCATCATTAATGCGTCATAAGTGTGTACCTTTTGATGGAAACGTTAAATAAACAATATTCCAACTAGTGGTACCCAACAAGTCTCTACCCATTAAGAGGGAGCGGGCCGTAATCCACCACGCGCCCAATGCAGATTAGTGTAATGGGTTACGCCACATACGACATGGATTATGGTGAAATAGAAGAATCTGAAGGTAGAATATGGTGTGTGCTTTATCTATACCATAATATTATAAAGCTGAAGAGTTTGTTTGTTTGTTTGTTTGGTTGAAAGCGCTAATTTCAAGAACTCCTGGTTCGAATTGAAAAAATCTTTTAGTGTTTGGTAGCCCATTTGTCGAGGAAGGCGGAGGAAGGAGCGGATCAATATTGAAAAACGTTGCAAAAACGGGGAAATTATTAGTTCCTTTTGAGAGCTTCCGTTGCGTGCGCTGCGTAAACGGCTGAAGTAACGCGACAATCATGTATGACGGAATTGTCCCTATTAAAAAGTTTTACAAAAAACTCCGCGATAGCATATCTATCTTTTAAGGTTGGCTCACTATAGGTAACGTTTTTAATTGTTAATAAATCTAAATATTATAAAGCTGAAGAGTTTGTTTGGTTGAATGTACTAATCTCAGGAGAATCTTTAATGTTGGACATCACATTTGTCGAAGAAGGCTGTACGCTATATAACAACGGTAGGACCCATAGGAGCCGAGCAAACAGAAAAAAGTCACAAATACGAAGACCTCGCACAGGCAGGCGTTTCGATGCCACAGACGGACGAAGTCGCGGGCAGAAGCTAGTTGTAGTAGTTGTCTAATAAACGTATGTTATTTCTTTTTTTAGAAACGATTCCTTTCTTTGTTAAACTTATATGAAAACCTAAAAAAAAGTAGTAAAATATCGCGTATCAAGATTATACTTTGAGCAATTCTGGATGATTCAAAGTTCACCCTGAAACTGTAGGGTAATAGCGCGATTTTCGACGGTCTACGGAAGAAGGCGCGCTTTTCGCAGGAAACCATATTTCTTACTTTCTCGCCTAGCAGTGAACATCTTTCGGCAGAAATGTTAATGAAATATTGAGCAACAGTGGCGAAAGCACCATATAACACGATTCCTACCGGGTTGCCTTCGGGGATTCGCATTGGTAACTCTATCACTATTAAAATACAATAGTATGTAAATAGTGGCTACTATTGTCAATAAATATAGTTACACTACGGGTATTTAATTCACCATAACATTCAAACAACAAAAAAGGTTATTTATAGCTTTGTATTACAACAAAAGAGAAATGTTCTAAATTAACCCGGCGGCATAATCGGGAACTAAACATTCATACAACAGCGATCCCGTAATGATGTCACTTTAGGTCACGTGGCACCGCTTGATATGTACGAGAGCAAGCCGCTGTACAACGGGTTATGACAGAGACAGGTATAGAAAAATGCGTCAGCGAGAACGAGATAGAGGAATATTGCATATTTTATTCGGTTTTCAGCTGTTCAATTTAATTGTATTTAATTCATTACATTCCTATATTAATTTTAGAATGATAGTAAGTATTCTTTATTGATGAGTCAGTAAGTTAAAGCCGACTTCGCTTCGGCTTCTCTTTTAGAAAAATTTACACCTCGCCGCTGTTGAGCAACATCAGTGATTAAGTTGGTGTACTCTTTCACTTATAGGAGACCAAAGCATGCAATACAGTTAACAACTAAGGCAACAAAATTAATATTAGATTGAAGTATAATAATAATAGTTGAATTGTTTAAAGAGAAATTAAAAGGGATGAATGAAAGGCAATTGCATACAGCTGAGATGAGAATGTTAAGAGGGATGTGTGGTGTTACACGAATGGATAGAATAAGAAATGAGTACATAAGAGGAAGTCTGAAAGTGGCACCAATAATTGAAAAGTTGTGTGGGAATCGGTTACGTGATACGGAGGAATGAGGAAAATGTCGTGAGGAAAGTATTGAGTATGAACGTCGATGGGTTTAAGAGTGGAGGGAGACCAAAGAAATGATGGATGGACTGTGTAAATTATGATATGGATAGAAAGGGGGTGACTACTGAGATGACGATTAATAGAGAAGTGTGGAAGAAAAAGACATGTTGCGTCGACCACAAATAAATTAGGATAAGGGCAGGAGAATTATGATGATGTTTAAAGAGAAATTAAAACAAATTAAGTAGGATTTTTTAAAAAAAAAAAGCTTTTTATATTAAAGGTCTTAAAAGAAAACAAAGCATTAGTGAACATGTATTATACTTTTTGATTGAAATATCAGAGAGTCTTAGATGTGTACAATTAGAGACGGATTATGCTGTTTTATTCTTAGGTGGGATGAGAGAGGAGGCTTGGCACAAGAGGGAGGAGGCATGGCATAACGGATGAGGCTGCCATAGATGAGTATGGTGATGATGGCATGTTTTTTCAAAGAAATATAAAACTTAGACCAGTCTGGCTACTAACCTTCAATAACATACTCGTCGAATTTAACAGTGCCTTCTGTCTCAAGTCTGACCGGTGGTCTGAACTTCTCTAAAAGGATCCTGACTGCACCTTCGCGGCCGTGTCGAGCTGCTGCTATCAAAGGCGTGCATTTGACTCCATCGCAGCATGCATCCTGTGGACAGAGAATTTTATGCTAAAGGAAAGTCTGCGAAGGTATTTATGTCTATCCACTGAATCAATTTTATTTATACTGGGCTGGTGTCTGCCATTTCACATCCAAGCACGTATTTTGCGTACGTACATTTTTTTTTATTTTAAATGCGTAAGTTACTCAAGGGGCTGGTGACTAAGTAATAACAGACACACGAGGTTGATCGAGCAGGTTAAGCTATGCTTACTGCGGTCAGTTTGTTGATGGGTGACCATCTTTACATATCGAGACCTCCAAATGCCTCGGAAAGCAAGTTTAGCCATTGGTTCCGGCTGTTATTTGTAGATATTTGACAGTTGTTACAGGTCATTTGTAACCCGTGTCTGACAACCACCTGTAAGGCGGTATTATCAGGGGGGTATTGTAATACCTAGCGACTGGATTGTGGAGGTCACATAGGCTGCCACTCCAGATTAAATACTCGTATTTGGCTGCATCTACATAGACTGGTGGCTGACCCCAATATATGTGGGAAATGGTCAGGGCAGATGATGAAAAGCGAAAGTAACTCTGCATGTCTGCCTATTACTTTTTCATGAACTTGGTAAAAGGCTAGGGCAGAGGATAAAAGCGAAAGTAACTCTGCATGTCTGCCTATTACTTTTTCATGAACTCCATACCTGGGGGTATGGAGTTCTAACTAGGCTGGTTGTCAGGGGGTATTACACAGTAACTGATTTGTGGAGGACAGATAGACAGTCGCTCCATCTTAAATACTGGTATTTGGCTGCATCCAGGTAGATTGGAAGACGACCCCAATAAAGATAGAAAAAGTGAAATGCGAAAAAACTCTGTCTATCCGTTTGTTACCTTTTCACAACCTCAAGGCTGAACTGATTTAAATGAAAATATCTCTCTCTCTTTATACATTCTCAGAGATATTTAAATGTATTTGACTACAACCATGTGTAACACACATAGTTTAGCTATGATAAACTTTCAAGGATTGAAGTTTCTTACACAACTTATTATAACGATACAAATTGGGACATAAAAATAATCCTAAGGGACATGTTTACATGTGTCATGTCTTGTTTATTTGTTGTTCACACAAAACGTGACATTCCCAAGTTCATCGACATGTCATTAACCCACATCTTTGTATGTAAAAAACAAAGGGACGTGTTTTTTAGGGTTCCGTTGCCAAATGGCAAAAAACGGAACCCTTATAGATTCGTCATGTC
Source organism: Aporophyla lueneburgensis (assembly GCA_932294355.1). Taxonomy (NCBI): domain Eukaryota; kingdom Metazoa; phylum Arthropoda; class Insecta; order Lepidoptera; family Noctuidae; genus Aporophyla; species Aporophyla lueneburgensis. Next base: position 7,480,150 of record OW028748.1, on the reverse strand, counting down.
TGTCTGTCTGTCTGTCTGTCTGTCTTCTGTCTGTCTGTCTGTCTGTCCGTCCGTATGTCACAGCCATTTTATTCCGAAACTATAAGAGCTATGCTGTTGAAACTTGGTAAGTAGGTGTATTCTGTGAACCGCATTAAGATTTTCACACTAAAATAGAAAAAAAACAATAAATTTTGGGGTTCCCCATACATAGAACTGAAACTCAAAAATGTTTTTTTTCATCAAACCCATACGTGTGGGGTATCTATGAATAGGTCTTTAAAAATGGTAATGAGGTTTCTACTATCATTTTTTTCTAAACTGAATAGTTTGCGCGAGAGACACTTCCAAAGTGGTAAAATGTGTGTCCCCCCCCCCCCCCCCCCCCGTAACTTCTAAAATAAGAGAATGACAAAACTAAAAAAAATATATGATGTACATTACCATGTAAACTACCAACGAAAATTGGTTTGAACGAGATCGAGTGAGTAGTTTTTTTTTTAAAACGTCATAAATCATAAACCGCAATTTACCTTACATTCAATCAACTGAAATATAAAAATTAAAAAAAATATATATTTTTAAACCGAAAATACCTACAGGTTTGTACGGAACCCTCGGTGCGCGAGTCCGACTCGCACTTGGCCGGTTTTTGTTTATATAACATACTTCTGTATTTTGTCTAGAAAATTTGCAGGTTATAAAGATATAAAGTAAGCAATATTTTCGTTTTAATGGCAAACTTATTAGACTATTTTTCACATATTCCACTTTGAAAATGATTTAGGGAACCAAAATAGTGTGTATGATGTGAGTCTTGAAACCAGATTGGATCCTTCTTATCTGGTTTTCTTAAGTATTGCTCTTTCTCATGATACTATTAATTTTTGATGCCTAACTCATATTAACTAGAGTATTTCAGTATTGATCTGATACATGATTTAAGTGTTTTGAATTAATCATTTCATTCCTTTTTTTTTCTTGTATAACTGAGCCAGTTTTGACTATTCTGCCAATGTCAAATAGTGACGGCAATTTAATGAAAATTTAAACTTTTAATTTTCTTTCAAATATAAACTCTGATGAACTTGTTCATGAGGTAAAACTTTTACAATTGAATATAGCTTCTACATAATGTACATACAAAGATATAGAAAACTACAAAATATTTATTCATTGAACACTGTCAATAGTTGCCCAGCACAGCTGATTCATTGACAAGCTGATGAAAGTGATGGAAACATCAAATGAAGTTAACATAAAAAGCTTTTACCTAGTTCATATAACTAAGCCACTATCTGTTGCCCGCAACTTTGTCTATGATCTAGAATAAAAAATTAACCATGTCTCCAGGGCATGCATGATCTACACATAAGCCAAATTTTATACAAATCCATTCAGCCGTTTTAACATGAAAGTGTAACAAACATACAAAAATAAAGTAGGTATTTTCTCTTAATAAGTTGTAGTTTCGATTTTTAAAAATAACTTAGCACTAAGGAATTTCCCTAAACAGCTTGAAATAAGGTAAACATATTTTTGCAACATCATCATGATAACAATCAAGGCAAGGCAATATGTGTTGTAATTACGATTTAAATTAATAGACGAGCGAGCGACCCCGAGTACCGGAGTCTTTCGCAACAACCACCGCACGGACTCAAGGAAATGAAACTGGCAGTGGCACCAAGGTTACGAAGACGATATGTGCGATACGACGCAAAATTGCATTCCGCAACGCATAAAAAATGAATTAATAACTCAAACCGAACGTAAGTAATGCGCAAAAGGTAACGCGCCGTCAATTTGTATGATAAAAATAGAATATCATCATTCTCATCAGAAATATTAAATGACATCTTAGTCCTGAAACAACTTCTGATACATCATGAATGAAAGATGCTTATCGGTACTTACGCTATTTAATAGGTCATCTATTTCATCTGTGCTTTTCTCGTATAATAAAGCGTAAAGGGTGAGAGACATTCCATCCCTGGCAGCGAAAAACACCCGTTCTCGCAAGGAGCTAACCACATCCTCTACCATCGATTTGCCTTCCATTATCTAGCCAGCACTGTTCTTTGTAACACACAGTTTTATTTCATCAGCACAACACGGGCACGTATGTCTATTTATTGATAAATTTCTAAAACAACTCAGCAGCAAATTATCAAATCAACTTTTGTCACAAATGAAAAAAAAACTGACGAATAGTGATGCGCGTAGTGTGTGCAGTGTGTTCCAGTATGCAAGACTAAATATCAACTAATCTTGTATTGACCAAAGAAATGTTGGCAAAGATACAAACAAAAAATCTACAGCTTGGCCAAAAAGAGGCCGGAAAAAAATGAGGGCGCCTGCTTAGCAGGTATGGCCACCCTGTATACTAGAACTAAAAGTGATAAGATACTTGTTGTTTTAATCCACAAACACGAGATCCCGGCAATTCTCATCAGTCAAGATTTCAAGACTTGATATGCACACAGTCTTTTACTTTCATTGTATTTAGTAGATTGCGCATTATTTCGCTGGAATAACTTTTTTCTAAGAGTGCCATCATAATAACATAATGCAAACTTATTCAGTTTAAAAATTAATTAAATTACACTCAGGGATTGCCGATTGAACCCGATACACAAGACATAATGTTCAGCAATCGCATTTGCGGCCACCATCTAGGGTATTCACAACCATTCGATGGTTGGTATGCCTATATCAAATTTGACATGACATGAATGATACTGAACGAATCCTGTTAATGCTGACAGTTTATAGTCGACAAGAAGGTGACTTACAGCTGCTTACTGTCGGAAACTAATCGGAAGTCAGAGAGTACCTATAGCATGTCGCATTCGAAAGGTACGGGCAATATCGAATAAACTTGAACAGTTGACTAATGAAGGCGTCAGGTATGTCTATGCGGGGTACATAACATTATCACTATTCACATGGCAATGAAAATGAAATAACACCCTAAAGTTAAGATTTTATTTAAAAAGAAAAATTTGACGTAACATCATTCTTGTATTCCTTTTCGGTGCTATGATAGATTTTTTCCATTAACACTGATGTGTTTTTTTTTATTTTTTTTTTCAGGATGGGAAATCATCAAATGACTTCTCCCGCTCTGGGCGGAGCGGGAGGGCGTGTCAGACTTTTACTGACTAAAACCCACCCGTGTTCCATCAGTTGCCCATGTGCCAGGGTCACGGTATCTCTTTCGAACAATCACGCGACCCCGGCAGGCATCGGTCCTAGTAGACCCCTACACTGCTGCTGACATCTCTTTGAGGCGCGCGTGGAACACTGCGCGCCGTCGACCCGAGCCTGGTCCTTACCGGGCGGCGAGCCACCCATTGCTCGCCACCCGCAAGCTCGCGCCTACGGTGGCCGGGAGTCCGCAATTGACTCCCGACGCCCGGGGCGTCTCCTCCTGCGGCGGCTAGGGGCATGAGGGCGCAGAGACTGCCACTCCCTCACGCGCCCCGCCTCCTCCTTCGCGAGCATCACTGCTTCGCAGAAGGAGGTGACGGCTTCCCATTCCCTCTCGCTCCGTACCATGGCTCGCACCAGGGCCGGACGCGAGAGGTCGCCGCCGCCGATCGCCTCCACGAGGACACGGCGGTGCTTCGCCCAGGCAGGGCACACCTCCACCGTATGCTCCACCGTGTCCTCCAGACGATCCTCACAATGGAAACAACCGGGCGTTTCCTCCCGCTTTATCTTGAACAGGAACCCACCGAAGCACCCATGCCCGGTGAGAACCTGCGTCAGGCGGAAGGTGAGGACGTGGCACCTCTCTATCCACTCCTCAAAGAGGAGACTTACCGCCGCAATTGTGGCGTGCCCTGTGCTGGGTTGCGACAATCGTACCCGCCATGTCGCCATGAGATCCTGCCGGAGCTCTGTCCGCCGTGCCGCGATTTGTCGCGGCATGCGGCAGCGGAGTTTCGCCCCAGCGTTTCGCCTCCTCGCGCCACTCCCACATGTGGGCGAGGACCTTTGCCTCCAGATCCAATGGCGGCACTCCGGCAAGGAGGCTCGCCGTCTCGCACGAGACCGTGCGGTATCCCCGGATTAACCGGATGGCCATGACCCTCTGGGCCGCAAACAGCCGGCGCGCTGGGCGCAGCCTCAATGAGGGTGCCCACACCGGTGCCCCGTAGAGGGCCATGGACCGCACGATCCCCGTGTAGAGCCTCCGGCAGGAGGCGTTTGGACCCCCCAGATTGGGCAGGAGCCGCTTTAGTGCAGCCCCAGCCCGCTCCAGTCTGGGAGCCAAACGTCGGAAATGCTCAACGAAGTTCCACCGGCTGTCGAGGACAAGTCCCAGGTACTTCATCGTCGACTCGACGCCGATGTGAACCCCTCCTACCGTAAGTTGGGAACCCGCAGGTGGCGCGTTCCGAGGACCATGAAAACCCATGGCCTCGGACTTGTGCAATGCCACCTCGAGTCCCAATTGCCGGATTCTATCGACGATTGTCGCAACCCCGCGTGTCATTAATTCGGCCGCCGCCTCATACGACCTCCCCTGCGCAAGGACCAGCGTGTCGTCAGCGTAGCAAACCACGCTGACGCCGCTAGGGAGGTCGGCGCGCAGCACCCAGTCGTAACCGATGTCCCACAGATGCGGCCCCAGGACCGATCCCTGTGGGACACCGCACGACATCTCTCGCCGGTTCCACTCTCCCTGGTGACCGGGGTAGCTATAGGTAATATATTACGTAGAATAGGCACCTGAAAAATAATAAATATAAATTATACTTTTTTACTGTGGTATGCGCTAATAGCATTAACAAAAAAAAAAAAAAAAATACTTGGCTGTTTCGTTATAGTGTTGAACTTTTGTCTAATTAGACAAAAGTTCAACACTATAACGAAAGACACACACTATTGCACACAGATCAAAATCGTCTAATTCTTTCTTCCGCCAACTGTTTTGATGTTCCTCCAGGTGTAGAAAAAATCCTTAATTGTTTTCTCCTTCATTAACAATTTCTCTAAGTGTACTGTGAGATTTACCTTGAAAAAAATATAAAGACAATCATATTAATTCCATGTAGGTACATTTTTCAATTACAAGTATCAAACATCAAGAATTAACGTACACGCGATTTGTCAAACTAGAAAACATAACCTCAATAATCTATTAGTAAATAAAACAATAAAATGGCTTGAAACTTATAATACCGATAAAACTTAGTATTAGAAAGGAAAAACAATGCGGGGCATTGAATAAAAGATAAATTTCTTGGATAAATACCTGTCGTGTTGGCAGTTCTTTTGTAAATATGGTCAATCGGAGACAAAATTTGTTCCGCTTCAGATTCCGCCTAATTTCTTACGAAAACTTACTATATCACAGCTCACACCACTACTCCTTATTGTTTTATTCATTTTTTATATGTTCAAAAGCATTAATAATCTTATATCTTTAAACGAGCAATTCTTGTATATATATATACTAGCTTTTGCCCGCGGCTTCGCCCGCGTAGATGTCGGAAATTATCGCAAGAGGACGTATTATCGCGGTAAGAATGTATTAATCCATGTTATACATACATAAAATTACGCCTTTTTCCCATGGGGGTAGGCAGAAACTACGGAACGCCACCTGCTACGGTCCTTACCTACATATCATGTGTGTTTGATGTACTTAAAATAAAACTAATAATATTCAGAGTAAGAAGACTGCGACATAGGGCTGGATTGAATTGAATATAAGTCTTCCTGGTTTTTCTTAACGCTCCTATTCTACCTATACAGACACTCAGTTATTTACCAGACACCAAATTAAACATAGTTATAAGAATAGTACTTTGGCCAGTGGCATCGCCCGTATAGCTGTCGGAAAATATCACCCGGGAACGTACTACCGGGATAAAGTATCCTATATCGTAAGTATCCAGGATAACCAAAAATCCAAATCCATCCAAAAATCTAAACATCTAAGCCATATTTCACGGTCTCTTACTTGGAATAATAATACAATTAGGTTTATTTTGAGTACTTCGAACACACATGATATTCGCATTTACTATGAAGCCAAAGTAATATGAATTACAATCCTACTAATCCTGCAATACCCGACCGCTACCAAGTGAGATGGCTGGACGTGGAACGGCCCGCTAGCCGCTCTGCGGCTATTTTATTATAATCTCTGATATCTTCTAAAATATTAACTTTAATGAAATGCTGTAAAGGGCAATTTTGATCTACATGAAATGCACAATTTATTTAAGGTACTTAATTGGATAAGGATTAATGCTGTATTGCTTAAAATCGCATTCATAAATAAGCCATTATTTCTCGTAAAAAGTAAAGGATAAAAATGGTTATTATGGGTTATCCCTAAGAGTTAGACATATACCATCGCGGACTTTTTTGTAGAACTTTTTAAGGTGTACAATATTGTAGTACATTATTTTGAGCTATTTCGAAGGGTTCAGCCAGCGTTCGCAATGTAAGCGCAAAAAAATGTGTTTATTTATGACATCACATTAGAAACCTCTAAAATTATCAGTGTTTCTTTACTACATTATGGATGTTATATACATATAAACCTTCCTGTTGAATCATTCTATCTATTAAAAAAATCAGCATCAAAATCCGTTGCGTAGTTTTAAAGATATAAGCATACATAGGGACAGACAGACAGCGAAGTGACTTTATTTTATAATATGTAAAGATATAATCTGAATCTCGGTAACGGCTCCAACGATTTTCATGAAATTTAGTATACAGGTGGTTTCGGGGGCGATAAATCGATCTAGCTAGGATTTATTTTTATAAAATGTCGTTTTATTCGTGTTTTCAACGATAATCAACTTGAATATAAACTTATTGTTTTAAACACAATTTACCAAAAAATACCGAGCAAAGCTCGGTCATCCAGATATTTGATAGTTAATTAGAAATAAGTAAAATACAACTGGGAACATAACACAATGACAGATTAGCTACTTGTTGATGATAAACAAAGCAGTGCTGCCACCAAAAAAATATTTTAGTACCAATGGTTACCACGACAGACTCTTTTTTGCCAACCTATACTTTTAGAGCAAAACTCACAACTACAATCGACTCTGAATATTTTTTCTAATTACTTTAGGTGCAGCACTACATTACACAGATACAGAAAACCGATTTTTTAAATAAATGATTGCGTCGTTCCTCCCATATTATTATTATACTCTTTGCGTCGTTCTTTGTTTTGTTTATGTATTATTCTTCTTTTAATAATCCTTTTGTCTCCTTTCGTTGTTCAAAATTTAAAAAATAGTATTTCGCAAATACATGTAATAGCTAACTTTGCAATGTTACAAAAATACTTTTCTGATATTCCTGCCACGTTTTGTCCAAGGTGGAGTTTCTAGACCAATCACAAAGAAGTTTAGTTTTTTTAGTGTATTCCAACTTCTGCATACTAGTGTTTCAAAGCATAAATAGTTTTTATTCCAAGGATATTTAGTAGAGAGTGATGTTTGCTTTATGCTAAAGTTCTTCCAGAATTTTATCGTAGCACTTTTTTTTTCTTTTGGTATTTGTTTGGTTTTGACGTGTAACCTATTACTTTGATGCTTTCCCTTTATTTACAACGAATTCAATAAAAATCTGTTTGGAATCTCTTTAATAATGTCGAGTGGTCAATGGGAAGTTGTTGGGAAGAATAAGAAGTCGCAGAATGGTAAAATTAAAACCAAGGAGGACGAAAAGAAGGCTGCTAAAAATGGGCCGAAACTTGAGGATGTCGGTGGGTAACTTTAATTTTGCTTACAACACGGCTTTCTACATGTTTAGTTAGAAATTAAATGAAATATCCTTATTCTTATGAATGCCATGATTTTTTAACGGAATATACATGTTTTGTTATTCATTACTTACAGTAGTTACAGAATCTACAGAAAAGTCTTTCAATATAATTATTCTGTAAAATATAGAGTAGTTTTAATGAAGGCAAAGGCAAGCTGGTTAAAACCCACAGTAGCCGAACAGTATTACTAGGTTAGGTATTTATAAACATGCCAATGTATTAATTAAAAATATTAAATATTACTCAGACAAGTACCTACCTTCAAAAACTATTTCGAATAAAATGCTGTGTTAAATCGGAAAATATTTGATGTCTTATGTGTAGCAATGTTTGAGTTACATTTTATTTATTGAATTTTGAGATTATTGTAATTTAATATTAGCCACTTAATTAATATAAAAAAGATTTTATGTATCTCTATTAATTAAAAATAAACAGAAAAATAAATGAGCATACAAAAGAGGATTATAAATAAACAACAAAGAATAGTAATTAAAAATTTGTAGCTTTAAGTTCTCTAAGTTAATTTCTTACCAGTTCAAATTACCTACAAAGTTGTCTAACGAAACTAACTAAAACTGTTTTAACATTTCAGTTCCCCACTCTCAAATAAAGTCATTCTATTCTGGCATGGAGATTGATGATGTGAAACCTCAAAAAGATAAAAAGAAAGAAGGTGATAAGAAAAAGAAACAAGACAAGAAGAATGTTGAGCCTCCCAAACCCAAGCCCCCTAAAACCATTGAGGGAGCTCTTGAGGCTGTAAGTAACTTATTAATATATATATTTTTTTTATAAAATATATATATTTTAAAAAAGTAGCTACATTCTGCAATTTCGGTTGCATTTTAAGCAAACTATTTTATGTATCTTCGTAAAAATTATAAACAGTTGCAATGTTCCTGCGAGGGAACATTTTTCAGTATCATTAGAAACAGTTGCAGTAGTTGAATATCCACCTGATCAGCTTATCATGTTTGTCTAATAAATTGGGACTAGGGCAAGGAAGCCCCAGTCCCAATTTATGTTAACAAATTTATGTCTAAGATTCAGTTCAGCTTCTGTGATAGATATAGTAAAAGTAATACTTAGGTATAATAATACTCTAATGATAATGGCAAAGTACCACAGCAACAGAGTGTTCAATGATATATTCATAACAACTGTTTGTCCGTATGTAAGACAATAGGTGCAATTGAAATGCTAATGGAAAATTAGTACACAATAATATGTATATCACGACTTGTTATGTACGCACTGATTAAAGATTTCTACACCAATAAGATGCTCTTCATTTTCAATAGAAATTAAACCAGTCGCATTTCATACAAAGTTGGGCCTAAACCCAAAAAGCCAGCTGATTTTTAAAATTGATATTCATTTATACAAAATAATTGTTATAAACTTGCAAAGGTTTGATGTCATAGTAGGTAATACTTGTTCAAGGTCACCTCTCATTTATTTTCGCCTATCGGTAGTTATACATGTGATTAAAATGCAAAAACAAAATTTTTCAAGTTTGAAATTTTGGGTTTTGTGCCCAATATGTCTGATCTCCTTTTAATTAGATTCCTCCTCGATTATTCATTATATTTATCCATGATTTAAATGAGAAAATACTTATATTAAAAACATGCTGTCAAGTCAAATAGTACTTCTTCGTACAGTAACCATGTTCTTTATAATCATGCTTCTTGTTTCAGATTGACCCTGCAGAGCTAGCTAACATAATAACAACGAATAAGATACGTTTCTCAAATGCTCCTCTTGTATGGCTGAAAGAAGTAGCAGCTTTCCTGAATTCCAAGACTCAGATAGACGTGGATGACCCAACGTTTTCCTCATACCCTCGCCTGTATCCGCTGTGTAGTGTCCCCGAGGAAATCAGGAGATCTCTGGCTGATGTGTTGCAGGATGCTGGCAAAGCAAACGCTCAACTGTTCTTTGATGTCACTCTTACATCACTTGCAAATGATATGAGCAGAGGTTTGTGTTATAAAATACATTCTTTTATTTTTTACTTTCACTTTTATCTGAATTTCATGGTTGTTGGTTTCTATGACATAACAATATCAGGGGTATAGAATCAAAACTAGTTATGTCCAATAATTTTCAAAAACGTGTTTTTAATGGCAACATTTTCATTTTGGAACTACATTATACGTCAAAAAACAATTGAGCATCAAAAATGGCTCAGTCGCTAGTTATTTCAATAAAAAAAATGAGTTTAGAATCAAACTTGGTTTTGTCCCTTTAAATTGAGTATCAAAGATGGCTATGTCCAAATTAACCAATAGGAGCGCTCCATTTGAAACAAAACAGTAATGGCCGTTCTTTGGAATCTGTGTAATGAGGTTGTTGTTTTTATTTGTTTTTAAATAACATCTAATAAGTTTTCGTGTGTTAAATCTTGTGATTCTTCAAAATGAATAGCAATCCTACACCTGTCGATAAAAATAATGCAAGAAAACGAACGCCACAGCCCGAAAAATGGAAAGCAAATCAAGCAAAAAACCTGAGGTAAGTTAGATCTTTCCAGGGCCGCATTTCAGTGCTTGAGACTGTTATTCATGAAAATAATAGATTTAAGTAAATAACAAAATTAATTTAGATTGTTTAAAATTAAAAACTATAGGCATAGATTTATGTTGTTATCGATAAACAACGTTACGGGTAGACTGCGTAATGACAATCGCGAAATCTTATTTGAAATAAATTTTAACGTCTAAAAGTGATACATACACGAAAGCAATTCAATAAATAATACACGTTTTTTTATAACTATACTGATATCTAGTAAAAATGTAATGTGTGTATCCAGCAAAAAAAATTGAGTAAAAAATTATAAAGCGATTAAGAAGACGTCTTGTTTATTTGTGCCGAATAGGTACCTACCTTGTTCTATAGCTCATTTAGGTACCTACCTATAACATGGGGTTGACTGTATTCGGTTGCAGAATGTTTGCGGTCACAGATTAATGTAGGTATTTAGTTATTCTATTGGTCGTTTTCAGTATTTTTGTCACAAACAAAAAATAAACTGATATAAACCAAAATCAGTCGATGCACTCGATCAGGATCATTCGATATTTTTCTTCTAATGAGTGCTTGTTTTCTAATCCATTTTTATATTGTTTTAGGTATACTGCAAAGTCTTTACCAAGAATACCACGTTGTGAACATAAAAGCAAAGTATTTGAGTGTAGTAAAATTACGGGCTGTGTGTTGCGAAAATTTCATACGGCATTTTATAAAAAATCTAACAAGTCCTATCAAGACGCAATTATATTAAAGTGCTGCTAAACAAGTCCTATCCGAAGAAAAAGACCAAGGAGTCAGACCTCTTCCAGAGCCACAAAGCAATTTACTATAAAATACCATATAAAAGTCGATAAACAATCTGTACATGTGTGTCAAAAAATGTTTTTAGCAGCTCTTTGCTTAAAAAAAGGACGCGTTCTAAATTTAGTTTCAAAATCATTTGAAAATGGCGAATTTCCTGTCGAAAAACGAGGAGGAGATCACAAAAGCCACCTATATAGTGATAAAAAGACAACAATACACACATTTATCCAAAAACTAGAGGTGTCCGAACCACACTATTGCCGTAGCCAATCTTCTATCCGTAAATATTTGCCTAGCGAACTTAACATTCGAAAACTATACAAATTATATAAATCTTCATGCCCAGAACCAGCAAAAGAGTCTTATTTTAGACATATTTTCAACACGAAATACAATATAGGATTTGGAAGTCCTCAAACAGACATGTGCTCTACCTGCTTACAGCTTTTAGAAAAGATAAAAATAGAAAAAGATGAAAAGAAGAAAGACCATTACAGGGTAGAAAAAAGAGTCCACAGTTTAAGGGCAAAAGCTTTTTTTTCACTTTTGAAGACGGAAGAAGAAGGTGTTAAAATAGTTTCTTATGATTGTCAGAAAAATATGAACCTGCCTAAAGTGCCAGATCAATCATGTTACTACAGCAGACAGCTTTACCTCTACAATTTTACGATTGTAGAAGGAACTTCCAAAGCACCGTTAAATAAAAACAACGTATTCGCAAATATCTGGACAGAAAATACCTATGCAAAAAATTCAAACACAATTGCATCTGCAGTGTACAACTTCTTGAACAAATGCGACTTGTCTAATATACATACTGTCAGACTCATTTCAGACGGCTGTGGAGGCCAAAACAAAAACTCCACTATGATCGCAATGTGTTGTAAGTGGCTTTTGGGACAACCTGGAATCAAAATGGTCGAACTCGTATTTCCAGTGACTGGTCACTCTTATTTACCCGCAGACCGTGTTTTCGGTAACAGTGAGAAGATTTTTCGTAAAATGGATACAATTATAACACCACAACAATATATTGATATAATCTCACAACAAGCATCAGTCATAAAAGTAGGCGAAGACTTTCCTGTATTTGATTTTAGAAAGGAAGCACAAACTATTTTGAAGCCACCTGGAAAATGGAAAGTGCATTTTGCACAGTGCAAAAGATTTTTCATAAAACGATCTAAGCAGAACGGAAATGTATTAGTTGAGTCAGAAAGGTTTTATAAAACTAAAATAGGAAAGTTTGAAAATGTTTGCAGACAAGGTAAAATTATAAATATGATTAATCCTGATTTAATACAACCAAAAATACCGGGGAATGAATTAAAAATAAGGGACGTCAACACTTTACTTACAAAACATTTTGGAGAAAAGTGGCAGGATCTCGAGGAATTAAATTTTTATTCGAATGTTGTGAACAATGCCGAAACCCAAACCAATGAAGTAAATGATGCAGAAGAATTAGAATGCGAGCCCAGAGAAGAGGCACCACTTTTATTAATTTGAGTTAAAAGGTTTAGGAAATATTCTTAAATTGTAATGCTAAGTCTGATTATTAAATACGTAATCTCAATTAATGAATGTACCTTAATAAATAAAAAGTTACATTTTTATTATAACAAAAGTCCTAGTTTTTGAAACCGACCCTGGCTATCATGTTGGAATCAAACTTGGTTAAGTCCTGGGAACTTGGTATCAAACGTGGTTACGTGCAGTGCTTGGGAACAAAACTAGTTACGTCCAACAGTTATTTATGTTTTTGGCTTATTTCTTTTATAGTATGCATGATAACTATGATATCATTGTAATGAGAAACTTACGTTTCATTTATTTGAAATTAGTACGTGATAATGAAGCGTTGGGTATAAAAACAAAACGTTTTTTTTTATTACTGTGATTTTCTTTTTCATGGACATAACCAGGTTTGATTCTACACCCCTGATATTACGTATGATTTACGTTTAACAAAAGTGTTAGGCAATAAATAATATTATTCATTGTTAATGTGAATTTATTATTCTTTTGAGCTTTAAACCCACTTGGTAGAGCAATATCAGAGTTCTTAGCACAACATGGATTAGAAGTGGTTGCAAGATAGTTACTATTTTACCTGCTTGGTTGCTTAACTTGTCTCTTTTTCGTTGACTGTAATGGTCAATGGAGTGCTGGTGAATGTTGGGTTCAAAATAAGCATGACAGTAGAATGCGCTCCTCGGGAAGCATGTGTGGTGTGACTGTGAATGATAGGCTGAGGAATGATGTGATAAAACAATGGTGCGGTTTAAAAGAAGATGTAGTGACAAAAAATTAAAAGACTATGCTCAGATGGTTTGGTCATGTTGAGACGATGAATGAAGGGTCCAAAAAGTATTTACTAGGCAATGTGACTAGACACGCTGTTGAAGGTGGCGCCCTAAGACAACATATGGTGACCTTATTGGTGATATTCTTCAGAAAGGTCAGGTACTGGTAACCGGCGTACATGTATGTCACCGGTGTGCGACTGGTGTGAGATGTATTAATATAAAGATGCAAAAAGAGTATGTAAGGATTGTTGTAAGAAAAGTTCTGTAGTTTCTGCCTACCCCTAAAAGGCGTGACTTCATGTATGTATGTCACGTGTCAAGAGTAAATCATACACTTTCATACTACAAGAACATTCTTTTAAATGGTAAAAAACATGCTACAAAAACCCACCTTTCCAGGTCAATCTGTGAATGGTCACAGGTTACTACTGCAAATGCTAGCGCAAGACTACCCAGAGTTCTGCATCACGTCTATACAGAAGAGTGCTAGTCTCCGCAACTCCTATCAAAATAGACCACCTATTGGACTCTCCTTATTATGGGCTTTTGGTCAGGGTGGTAGCAGTGATTTTTCTGTTGGTCTAAAAGGTAAGTCCTGAAGGCACTATTTTAATATTCTTTGTAAGTAAATTATTTTACAATAATTCCGGTGACATAATAAGAGATAAGAGTGAAATTACTTGAGGCATAGGCCAAGATATTGTTCTGGGTCAGAGCTTGTTGAGATAATTTGTTATCTGGCGTCATTTTGACACCTCCCAAGGTAAAGATGAGATAACTTTAGATTTATTAGTTAAAAGTATCGGTAGGTATAGGTACATGTTCCAAAAACATTTAATAACATAGAATTTACAAGTGATCTGTATTGAGTTGTTTCTTATTATGTGTGGTGTAAATACTTAAAGTGGTAGTCATTTATAAACATTAAAAAAAACTTGGTTATATCAACCAAACCACAATATTAAGTTCGTTAATAAACTAGTTTCAGATAATTAAACTAACCACTCAAATCACATACCGACATGATAACTATGCAATCAAAAACACATTTGGGTGTACTCAAAATATTTACTAACCTACGTATTTGAAACTTCAATATTGTATGTATTGGATTTTACCTTTTAGCTTGGCAAGACCTGTTCCTTCCCATCATTGAGTTGAAGAACTACTCTAAATACGTAGTAGGGTACTTGTCGAACCTTCTAGACGAACACAAAACCATGGACAACACTAAAGTTAGTCAGGATCAGCTATTTGCAATGATTGACATGGTGAATAACAAGAGAAGTGCACTGCCCAAGGATCTGTCAAGTGACCTTATCAAGCAATTAAGTAAATATAAGGTATGTTGTGGATTTAAGTTACATCTCACAGTTACTCTTCAGACATACAATTAGGATGAATCAGTTAACAGAACCATAGAAAAAAATTGTACAGCGTCCTATGGTTATAAAATAATTTTGTATCCATATAAAAATGCAATGTTTGTCTGTCTTGACACATGAGAAATATTAAAAACTAATACTATCTTAATTTTCAGGATTTATATTTCAATAAAAGCAATAATAAACTCCAAGTGACCTTCAATCAACTTATGAAAAAGTTGCCCAACCAGTACCTGACTGGCCCATCCCTGGACCCGTACCATAGGGTCCTCGTAGACTGCCTGGTTGACTGTCTTGTGAGAGACGATTCTTGTAATGCTACCTGGAGACAGCTGTTTCATCGGTGCAGCAAACAGTCTGCTACATTAGTTGATTATATTGGTAAGTTTTATTTTATTGCACACTTCATATGTTTTAAAAAGTGCTATACATACAAGATGGCTGGTCAGCTTTATTTGTATAACATGGAATTGGCTGAATTCATTAGCTGAAGTCTTCATTTAAAAACTTCTAAATATTTTGTGATTTTCTTGTCCAATCAGACACTAACTGGGCCGAAGTCAGTAAGAAGCTGAGACAAAAATCGTTAAAAATGTCCGTCTTGCAATACAAAGAAGTCTGCGGCGAAGCTTTGAAAGGCAAAAAGAAAGATGAGACTGTTGAGAGAACAAATAAAATATGCCAGGTAAGCAACTTTCTGTATTTATTAACTTACACATAACTCTAGCTTTTGAAGGAGGTATGCGGAAGCCGACACAATTCTCTAATATACAATTCATCATAATGAGCCTATATTGTTCCCACTACTGGGACACAGGCTTCCTCGATAAGAGAGAGTGGGTTGTAATCTACTACGCGGGCCCAGTGTGGATTGGTAGATGTCATATGTCTTCGAATTTTTGGTTCTAGGTTATGGTTTCCTCACGATATTTTCCTTCACCATTTTGAGAGCAGTGGTGATGAAATTGTTTATACAAAGTAGTACCTGCCTGGGTTCGAACCCACGACCTACAATTCATATGTCGGGTCCATAGCGCTGGGCCACCACTGCTCCTCATAGGGTATATTGTTTTATGATAAAACAAGAAAATTTACGCAAACGAAGTCACGGGAAAAAGCTAGTCAAACGTACAAATAAAAGATCAGGGAACGTATCTGAGCTATACTTCTGAGAAATTCTCAATGCAACCAACAACACTGCCGCACCTGTAGCTGTATTACTTCTATCGACCTACAACTCGAAAGTAGAGGCCAATGTCACTGCTCTATTATTATGAATACTGAATATTCAGTTATTATGAACGAAATCCATCCAAAATCGATTAAGAACCCTGCAGATTTTTTTCGGGGTGCAGTTTATATACCATAGCAAGGATTCAAAAAATCGACTAAGAAGAACCGTAACTTGATGACGTATTTATGACACTACAAGATTGAGGTCAAATGTCATGTCACGTCCTTATCGTTTTAGGATGTTGCCAGCAAACATGTTTTTTTTAATTGTGGTATTTTTTGGTTTAAATTAAAATCACGTGAATTTTTTCAATATTATTTTTTACTATTACATATTTATAATTGATTGTTTCAATTTATATTTTTGTGTATTACTGTATAAGTTTGTTAAGATTAACATTATGAGAAAAACCTGTGTATGTGTATGGCTTCTGCTGAACTTATTCCTAAATGAATAAAGTTTTCATCGTATAATACATGATAATAACTTTAGTACCGTAAAACTCGTTTGTTGTTAGACTGCAAGCAGAAGCATGCAAAGTTTTCTATGAAATGGAATACAAAGAGTTGGTTTGAGATTTATTTTTTGAGACTATGGTAATTAATTTCTCATAAATGGTGGCCACCCTAGGTTTGGCAGTAGAAAAAAAAACGAGTTTTGAGGGCGACATATTTTTTCACTATTGAATCTATTTTAATTTTCGTAGCGTATTCATCATTCGTTGAAGGTAATTATAAAAAGAAAATTGTAATTCAATTATAATTATGTCTCTGACGACCAAACGATCGCTTGGCAGGTGTGCGTAAATAAATGGTACCTATCCGTGCGCAAATAGTGAATCAATTCAAGGAATCGCGCAGTTAGCTTGTGAATGGAAGTTGAAAAACTACTTTAGGCGTTGTGTAGTGTACGCGGGCGTAGTGCTAACAGTAAATGTTGATGTGCTACATCCGTTACTCAGCGGGAGGCATTTCACACAAGCTGTTTCAATTTATGTGTTTGTATTTAAAGTCCAGGTAAAATCAACATCATTATCGTGCATTTTCTAAATTCTCATAGTAGTGCTATTTCAGTCGGACTGATTTTATTGTGAAATCTGTGTCTTGTGTCGTGTGCTTTATTTAAGTTCATCTAGAACCTTACGTCAATTTATTTTCCTACTATACCTACATAGTGATAGCCTGCGATAGTATTTCTGCTACATAGTGTGTGCTGAATAGGAGATTTCAGAAGTATTTTTCCTAAAACCTAGTTATCATAACCAAAAATCTCATCCAAACCAAAAATGTGCCTTTGAATATTTTCATAATCTATTTTCCATAGTACTAAACCGGTAGGTTCTTATTTATACAATATTGTGAAAGTTCTGTATCAAACAAACAAGCTTTTATTAGTAATTTAATAATGATCATTCTAGAACAATGATATTCTACAGTGATATTTAATAGACACAATAAACTTTTAATAATTTTGTTCGCTTAATCTTCTTAGTTTAGTTGGTTTCCCCATCCCTAGTTTGATGATGCCTATTGAAAAATGTGTACCATGATCGAGCTTAGATAATATGTAGAACGGGGTGGTCCACAACTCCACGTCTGACGTGTATTTTGCATACGGTATGATTGAGCTTATAAATTGGATTTATTCCCACTGTCTGTCACTTTAGCTGATCAGCACTACAAAACGTCCAAAACTAAACAATTTTCTACATAATATTTAATTGAACTAAATATGTATTTTCGGGAAATTGACTAGACCAACAATAGTTAAAAGCAAAAATCTATGATTAATTTTTGTTCTGAGCGGTGTTGTTGTCAATCAAAATTCCTTTTGCCCATGGATCCACGTGAGACACAATGACTTTTTGATTTATTTCTGTAGCCGCAGCATTCAACCAGTTAAAGAACTCGCCCATTATAAATTTAATGAATGTCTGTATGAATATGCACATTTGAGCTCCTGACATACCATTTATGTTGGATTCAAATAATTTTATTTTCTCTTCACAAGCAATGACATAGAAGCTTAAAAACTATACAAGTAGAACATACAAGTACAACAGCATTCAATCTTGTAATCATTATATTTTACTAGCTGTTGCCCGCAACTTGTCTGCGTTTATTTTTTTGTTTAATACTAATATTCTGACAGAAGTGTACCCTATGACCTTCTCCAGGGGTCAGGCTACCTATCTGTCAATTTTCATAATGTTTGTTTTGGTACTCCAAGTGTGAAAATGTAACAGATAACTTTCACATCTGTGTATAGAAATGAATTAAATTAAAATGTCTGTTTCTAATGTCAAAATAACAGCATTTTAATAAATACATACAAAAGTATAAACTGAACTTATAACAGAAGTATATTTATTCTAGGTCCGATTGTTCTAACTAATCTCTGAAATGGCTGTACCAATTTGACGGGATTTTCACTGGCCGATCACTGACCAGGACACGCATATGTTACTCCTTATAACAGGAGTCCTGCTAGCACCTAGCTCTAGGTCATTCGTCCCAGTAGCATGTTTCCATAGGAAAATATTCAACATAGAAGTGGGCCCCGCAACTTTATAATATTAGTATGGATACTAAACTTTTGTCTACTATTATGCCGGTTTCAATTTTAATAACTATTTATGTTTTATCCAGGATATTCTAGACAGAATGACAAGCACTAGAAGGTTCCCTTGGATCTGGGCCAGTTTCTTCTTGCTGGTTGGCATAGCTGGACTGGTCTCATACGATGTCTCCAGAGCAGGCGGCAACTTCCCAAGTAAGTATATTTATGTAATGGACCCCCTTTTTTCTACCTCAGTCTTGTCTGGTGGAGAGTGATATTTATGTAAACTGTACCCCATTTAGATAAAAAATTTCAACTCGATTACAATTTGAAGGACTTTGAAAGAAATTCTTTATCCATTGCTTTGTGATTTACAATATCTCCTTTGGTATCATAAAAATCATGCAGTGAATGTTATTGGGTAAAGTGAAAGGTGTTGCCATTGTAAGTATGTTACATAATTACCGTGATGATTTCAAAAAAAATGTATTTTGGTGTGTGCAATACATATAGGTACACCTCTATAAGGTGTGATGTACTATGTAGGTAACTATGTATGTTGTTTTTTTTTTGCTCGCCCACAATTGAATACACTGATACAATGATTTGACATACATCCAATATACGTACAGTCTAGTATACCAATTTTTACAGGTAGCCACATCATACAGTACTTATTTTTAGATTAATATTGGGGACCTACTTAAAATTAGATGAGTTCTTATACTTGCTGAACATAATCATGTTGTCGACAAAATTCTAAATTTAAATCAAACAGAAAACAAAATTAAAATAAAATTATTAATCAAAATTAAATCATTACCATAATCATAATATTAGCAAAAATTCTGCCCAAATTCTAGCTCAAGTTCCCCTCAGACCAGCAACAAACATAGTGTTACGTAGATCGTAAAGTCTAGTAACATCACGCTAACTCCATCTCAGGAGGAGGCAGTGTTACGTAGACCGAAAAGTCTAGAAACGTCACGCTAACTCCATCTAAGGATGGGGCAGTGTTACGTAAATCGAAACGACTAGAAACGACACACTAACGCCATCTGTTATCAAGTAGCAGGTACTACACGAACAATTGTACGTAGATGCCACCGCCATCTATTATAGAATAGCGGGGTTAAACACTAAACAGTTGTCTCTGGAAGTATCTGGAAGCTTCTACGCTATTTGTGAGCTGTGGCAAAGTGTCGAATATTCGCGAATTTTTTTTTTTTTGGGGCATTTCATAGTTAATCCTGAAAAGATTCTTACTACTTAAACGGATTGTGACCCGGCGAGTTCTAAAAAGTTACCTTTTTAGGCCTCCAGCCGGGGCTTATTATACTAAAAACTAAAGCGAAAGGTCTAAGGGTTACCCCGAGGGGGGTACGAACCTCGGCTTAGGCAATCACTGGTAGGGGGACAGCAAGGGACTGGCTGGATCTGGGTTAAATTATTTAGGGACTAATTTAAAGCTAACGGCGCAGCATCGCGGGCTGGCTCTTGCAAGGGTCGGGAGGGAGGTATATATATTCGCGAATGTTCTGCTCGGCTTATACATAAATAGCGAATTGTCGGGCTGACAGTACAGTTCGTTTACGAATGCAGTCGAATGCGATTCAAGTGATACAGTACAAGCGAGACAAGTGATTTCTTTTGACGTTTCTTGTTGTTGCGGTTTTTGTGTTTATTAAATTAAACAGTTGTTTGTGTTTCGGTAATATTGGTTTTAATTAATTTATCCCGAACCCCAGCTCGCAACAATAGTATAGATACAAGTGGTGAATGTTACTTAGGCAGGATTATAGTTTTAGCTATATTATTTTAAAGTTTTTGGGGAAATATGTTTTTATTAATAACTTATGCAGGCTACAAAAGTTCTGGTAGTGTTTGCTAAAGTAACATACCTTATTGTTCTAGTTAGAAAACTATTCTTTTCAATTTACATTTACAATTCATTTTTGCTTAGAACATTATGAGTATGACCTCTTAATAAAAAACAATACAATGTCAATAATATTTTTTCTAAAGAAAAAACAAATGCTGAGTTCTGTCAGAGATTCTGTCAGACACAACATTGACCAAGATGTCAGGTTTTATAGTTCACTAACGAAATATTGAACTTTTAATCCATCAGTGTTCAACAGCAAATAGCATAATGTATAATGGAATCCAGCACTTATAAAAAATAATTGTTCTGAACATCTCCTTCGTCGTACCTTCAATCAAGACCATATATGACGCTTCTCCAAGTTATGCGGTCTTCTGCGGTGTGAACATCTACTAATAGAACAAATTGTCTTTATATAAAAGCTCAATATGGTAATCGCTCCCGGTAAACAATAGTTATATTATCTCTACCTTATTATAATGCCAAACCTTTTTACACGCTTTATATTAGCTTCACTTGTATGTTTGTTTGTAACCGACTCCTTATAGCGCGATTTTGACCCACTTTAAACGACCAGATTTCATTCAAACTTTGCACACCTGTCGAAGACCGATGACAATGCAATAATTTCATAAATTTGTGCCATTATTATCCTTGCCAGGATTACCAGGACAGCAAAAAAAAACTGTCTTCGAAAAGTATGCTGACATACGTCACAAACTATGCTGACATATGTCTCAAAATTCGAAACACCCCCAAAAAAATAGAAAATAAATAATAGTTTAAAAAAACTAAAAAAAAAATCGCTTCCATAGAAAACCAAACTAAAAAGTAGAAAATAATGGAAAAAAAATATTATTTACTAGCTTTTGCCAGCGGCTTCGCCCGCGTGGAGGTCGGAAATTATCCCGCGGGAATATACTACCGGGATAAAAAGTAGCCTATGTCCTTTCTCAGGCTCTAAACTATCTGTGTGACATTTAAATCGGTTCAGTAGTTTTAGCATGAAAGCGAGACAGACAGACCGACAGAGAGTTACTTTTGCATTTATAATATTAGTGTGGATTTTATTGTTAGAATTATGATACTCAAAATCGAACTGAACAAGTAGTATTGTTAGGACTTGCACAAGTTAAACACACGCAACAGCCTTGCATGTAAGCTGACACGCCCTTTATCCCTGGAGGCTTTTATTTAGGTATTAAGTTCTGCGAGTCTAAAAAGGCCACTTTGGCAGAATCATAATAGGATAATAAGAATAATATTATAAATCGTAAAATGGCATATGGTCACAAATTGACAACCCATAATGACAGTTCATTCTGAACTGAATTGAGTATGATTGTGCTAATATGTGTCATCATTTCACGTAAATTACAGGAATTGCTAATGAATTGCTGGGAATTCAGAATATGAATTGCTTAATGTGGCCTTTTTAGGCCCTCTGTTTACATACATAAACTCACGCATTTTCCCCATGGGGGTAGGCAGAAACTACGGAACGACACCTGCTACGATCCTTGCACAGTCCTTTTGCCTCGTTTAGGTTCATGGTCATACAAACACGCCGGTAGCGAGTACTACGCACCTGACCTTCCGTTTACATTTTTTTTTATTATTTATTTCGGCTTATTGTATATTTCCCATTGTAATTGTAACGACTGACCGACAAACAGCATAACGTGCTTTACCAAGTATAGAGAGGTCTTTCATCTACGGATCAACCGCAGCTAGAGTAGCTTAACCTGAACGGTCGCCCCTGTGGCTGTTATCTCTTAGCCACAAGCCTATAACTAAATATATTATTCGACTGGTTTTCCTCAGCGAGAATAAACTATTCTAAAAGACAGAATATCCCCATAATGACCGTGGTATGGTCTGTCAACTCGCGGTAATGACTATATTATCGTGTCAGATAAGACCATGTTTTCAAATGTAACATTGTTTGCATCGATAAGACGGTGTTATAAAATAACCTATGGCCTCTGTTGCATATCTTATAATCTCAGAATAAATATGAAAGAAAACAGGTTTTGATAGTCCATTAAACTTTGTGACCTTCAACTTGATATTGAATTGAAAAAAAAAAACAAATCAAAATAGTTTATGGTAGACGCTCAGCTCCCTTTGCCTGTCCCAAAGAGGGACAAAAAGAACCAAAAAAAAAAAAGTTTATGGTAGACAACGTCGTTTATAAAGAGTGGTTGGTGATGGCATACCTGTAAATAGATTAATAGTTTTATACCTATGGTACTTCATACACACCATGACATATCAAGCTATACATTTCCAGTTTTAGCTGACCTCGCATTGTATAGGCTTTTCGTACAGTGAGAAGTCTGCTTATACTGGAAAATTATAGCTTGTTAGGTTAGAAACAAAATATTTTATTTCACATAAACCTACATGAGCACTTAGGAGCTTGGTGCGCAGTTCCAATTTGTTGATTTCTATGGGAGGAGTCGGCAAGAAACTCCATGGTTACTCTTTTTAAAATAATTGTCTTTTACAATGGTTTTAAATTACAGTGTTAATAGGTGTGGGAGGACTGTGTAGGCATCAATACTAGGTACATAATAAAATAGAAGATGTTCTACAAGGCCTACAACATTCTCACATTCACATAATATAAAAGAAACTACATAAATTATATACTAGATAAAAACCAATTTAAACCAAAGGACATGATTACCATGACAACCACCAATAAAGAGAATTGAAATTAGAATAGAGAGGTATTTAATGGTATCACAACTTCATTTTTGGTACGTGTATATAAATTAAGGAAATCACTTCTTATTTTGAAAAGACTTAAGTTTTTGAGAACTTAAATACTTTCTAAGATATAAAGAGAAGGCACAGTTAGTATATAAACTTCTTTAAATTTGTTTCTGAGAGACTCGAGGCCCCCATAGTTATGTCGCCGTTCGTACCTATAAAGAATTGAAATCAATGATTTAATTTTCCTGTTCCGTAGTTAGTACCTTCAATATTACTAATAGATTCTCTTGGCAATGATTTTTCCTCGTTGTTATAGATAGTTTATTAAAATCTGCCCGTCTGTTTTCGTGTATTAATTCAATTAAATAGTGGCTTGGTGTAATAGTGTTAATATACTATGACCTTTGTCGATTCATACACGGCAATCATTCTATTGTGAACTACGGAAAATTACAGCGATGATTTTGAACGACGTCATATTTCATTACTATGTTTATCCCTTATCAGATACTTTTTTTGTTATAAGCTCTTACTTCCCGGTCATAACTAAAATGTTGATTGATATTAGTATTATTATCATACAACATTTGTATGTACGCAAAATACAGTGACGTAGAACAACCGATACACTATATGTACGGTTTTAAGAAATCGTAATTTACCGATTCGTTCCTTTTTCGTCAAGACCACTAAAATGCATTCCATTCTGTGTTCCAATAGTAAAACAACAAAGCAATATTATCCCAGTCAAAGTATAAATTAATTAAAAAAAATCTTAACACAAAACTTTTGTTCGACAGAAAGCTCAACAGGCCGTTTGCTGAACGACCTCGGAGTCTTGGAGCAGAGTCAGCGGGCTTGGCAGAAGACTTTATCAACGTCAGCACGAGGGTACCTGTGGCTGGAGACCAACGCGCCTGTGTACTATACTCAGACTATCGAAACATGCACGCCGTACCTGCTCCTCTCAAAAGAGTTAATCTACCTAGCCACGAAAAAAGTAGGGGTGTTGTATCTTAACACTGTAGACTATGTCTCTGAGAAAACCCCGGTAGTGCTAGCAACTATTGAGCAGTACGCACCAGGCCTGGTGGACAATGTGCAGAGCTATACGTCGAGCGGTTATGAGGCAGTCAAGAAGTATTCCAATGACTACTATCAGCTGACAACGGAGTACTTGAAAACTAAAGTTTTTGTGTGAGTATCTTTTTTTAAGACCAGCTTTGTTGTCTCTTTCAAAACTTCAATAAAGGCATCATCATTTCAGTTAAAAGACGTCCACCGTTGGTATGTCCAACGGTGGACGTCTGCATTTCTGCAGTTGGCAGTTGCATTTCTAGTCATTCTGTTATTCATTCAAAAACTGGCTTTGTTGTAGTCTAAACCTGATCTAAACAAAAATCTTGTTTTGTAATAAGGCTCATGTCCAGACGCGAAAATACTATTATTTTTCGGCACTGTCATAGTTGTGTATGTCTTCAGAGTTTTACTTTTCAAATAAGTAGGGTATTAACGGATATCCATTCGTTATAAATGGTTTTTTTTTGTATTTTGGTCCTCGATGGTTTGTTAAAATTTGATTCAAATAGTTGCTGCTTTGGCCGGACCATGGTGAGGGGAATAACCAATACAACCTTTGCTAGGTAGGCCTTTGGAGGCCATAGAAGATTCTCCTAAGCACAACGATATTAGCTGATCCCTCGTAAAAAAATCCTCATTTAGGTCTTACATACATGACTAAAATATTCAATTCATTTTCTATTTTGATACCATCATGCATGATTTTTAGATATTTTTTAGTAAATGGTTATTTGTAATGCTCATCTTAATTTGGACACCATAATAGTACGCCTCCTGGCATAACATAGCGCTCTGTTCATCAAAATATGATCTGTATTTTTTTACCTATGTTAACAAATAAATAAACTGAACTGAAAATCATATGCTAACTTAAAATGTTTTTTTTAGTATAGACAAAGATGAGAAATTTTTGCATAGATAGACTATTTTACAGTCAGAAAATGGACATGTGTTAGCTATTAAGAAAATACCTATCAGTAAGAAGTCAAAAGTCAATCATTTTATTCATCTGACATTGTGATAATAATTAATTATCATTACTTGAGTCACAGAAATTGATGATAGAATATCAATCTCAATACAGTAAGTATGGCAAGAAAAAATATAGGGTCGAAAAGTTCAAAAATCCTGCAGTAACAAAGTTTTTAAAATCGTCTTGTTTTGCAAAAATCTACATTGCTCGGGTTTTACGAGTTGCGTAAGATAAGATGCTATTTTTAAGATTCTAAGCATTAAATACACATCGTTATTTTTTTCTATCTGAAGTTTTCGTAGCAGTCGGGATTCACCAACCCGCCTGCCAAGCGTGGCGATTATGGCAAACACATTATGGGGGAGGCCTGTGTCCAGCAGTGGCCGTCTTATGGCTGAAATGGTGATGATGCGGCGTCTGGATTCGTGCCTGGTTGATAGCAATATGCTCGCCCCCTATTAGATGAGACTTAAACAGAACTAGCAATATGTGGGTGAGGAATAGAGGTGTGACGATATTTTATTAATACTGTTAGACTTGCAGACACGTTTCATTAAGTATTTCAAACTCGAGATTTTCACAGTATCTCTTGATTTACAAAACATGCGCCAATATCGTAAGCAATTGTCTGTGAAAACAACATTTTAACTGTCGCTTCGTGAAACTTATTATCAGGCGATTTTAACGCGACAATGCAATATTTATTTTACGAACTATCTTGTTGGACATTAGATAAAGAATGTCGTTTTCCGTCTTTAGTCTATTGTGTTCATTTATATTCCGAGGTTATTGGAGACATTACACTGCTCACTTATCTTCAACTGATGACTAACGAAAAATGAAAAACACAATATAAGGAAAATGTTGGTTTTATTGAAACAGGCCCCGAAAAACCATTTAGATATTACTAGCTTTTGCCAGCGGCTTCGCCCGCGTGGAGGTTGGAAAATATCCCGCGTGAACGGACTACCGGGATAAAAAGTAGCCATGTCCTTTCTCAGGCTCTAAACTATGTGTACCAAATTTCATTTAAATCGGTTCAGTAGTTTTAGCAGGAAAGCGAGACAGACAGACAGAAGTTACTTTTGCATTTATAATATTAGTGTGGATTACTACTTAGGGTAGGTCTAGGAATTTAGGGTGACATACGTAACCCTGAATATGCCGTGCCTTTTGTAACTATGATAAGATTTTTTTGGTAGGTAGGTAAATAGAAATGACTCCCTTATTATTCTAGTGATCGCAAGGGTTCCATTCCTGGGGTACTGTTATAAGGTTTTCCCATCTGGAATTGCTCAGTAGCAGGCAGAAGTCTGGTTTGTGTCAGGTTGATGATTATAGCCTCGCCCCCTATTACATGGGACTTTAACATAACTGGTGAAATGTGGGTGTACTATAGGTATACCTCTGCCCGACCCATCGGGAGAACAAGGCGTGATGTTATGTTACATTTTCATGTATAATAATAACTATAACTTTTTGATTCAGAATTGTTTCCCCGTCGAGAATGATATCCACATCCACACTTCCACACTCCACACTTATATTATAAATGCAAAGTAACTCTATCTGTCTGTCTCGCTTTCCTGCTAAAACTACTGAACCGATTTAAATGAAATTTGGTACACAGATAGTTTAGAGCCTAGGAAAGGACATAGGCTACTTTTTATTCCGTGACTTTGTCTGCGTCCGCGATAACCGACATTTACGCAGACGAAGTCGCAGGCAGAAGCTAGTCTCATATAAAATGTTGTTAGTTTATGTGAAACCTCCACTAATTAAAATGCTATCACGTTTTCAGAGGAGAATGGGCACCTGAGATCCTGCAGAACAAAACGGAAACCGCTCTCAACGTCACCCGGTCCCACGTGACGACATACTACCACTGGTTCCGGGAACAGGTGCACATCTACTCCAAGATACCCTGAAGAGTAACACTCCACTTTAGTGATAACTGTGCTACACAGACAGAGGACTGAGTTTATCGTGTTCTTTGTGTTCGTTTTCTACACTTTTTCCGACAGTGATCAATATATATATACTAAATTTAGAATTAATTTATCATGTGTTCCATGACCGAATTGGACTACTGCAGCGGTTTCCACCAATATATCAAAATATATGTATATACATTTTCATGTATAGCTAGCAGTTATCTGTACTATGTTTAAATATAATTATTCGGTCTATTTAATTAATAAAATGTTTATAAAGGTATTTCTCATTTGGTGAAGTAGTGTATAGCATATTGTTTAAACCATCCATGTTCAAATGAAAAATCATGAAATAATATACACTGCACGTTACCATTTTACATTTCTTTTTCATCCAAAGTTGAACTTCGCACAAAACGAACACAGTCCTCTGCCTGAACGTGTCCTTATCAAATCTGTTTTATTTTATATTTATCTGTTTCCTTTATGAAGAAAAATTTGAATCGAGTACAATGCACACAGCTAGTAGTGGCTGTTACAAAGAACGGAACTTATTTACAAGACAAACTATTCTTGGCACACATTGATGACAAAGGTATTTTAACAACACATCTTAATATAAGATTGGCCGTTTTGTTGCCATCCCATAGATCTTGTACCTAGTGCCAACTATTTCTATCAATAAATAACTATTAATTAACAAATTACATTTCTACGCATTGTGTGCCAAAAATAGGTAGTTTCAAATCTTTTTATTAAAAAAAAATCTTCTAGACTTCACTCAATTTATTAAGTCATGCAATAATTCAATCATATCATGAAAAATATATTTTTACAAAAAAAAATGTTACCCATGACAACTATCTATGAAATTTTTTGTATTTATTTTTAATCAAAATCCAGTATTTGAATACATTCCCTATGATGCATTTGAATACCTAACAGACTGGTATCATTTCATAATGAATCATTAAGTTACCTCCTATCGTCATCCAAATAACTTCATTATTCATATTATTGAATCTTAACAAATTATATAATAGGGGTATAAGCTTTTTGTAGTATATTTATTTTGTGTTGAGAGATCGTGTTTTAAAGGAAATGATAGAGGAGCAACTTAAAATTGTATTGTATAGAATGACTGTAATTTATCGCCGGAGCAACTTCCTGTAGCATATTATTTTTAGTTCTGTGCTCATACCATAGCATAATGAAATATCTATGTAATTCTAAGCATGCCCATTTCCAATCCATCAGTCAACATTGAAAACAACTATTTTCTTGCTATTCGATTTATTTAATGGAAATAAACGTGAGAAAATAATATATATTCACACAAATTAGAATTCCCCGTCTGTAAGCTATTTATTTGAGTGAATGAAATATGGATCCGGTGGACATCAACCATTTATTTTAGATATTTGTTCCTCTGAATAAGATGATAAATGTTGTGTTGTACGAAAATAATTGTAAGAAATCACAATTAAATATTGTTAGTGATTTATTAAGGGTTTCATTTACTCCCTAAAGGCACCTGTTCCAACGCCAACGCAAAGAAAGTAGAGCTAGCAACTAGAAACTAGTTTGCGAAGAACGAGCAGCGAGGGTGTGACGGCGATGAGCGATTATTTGCTAGTAAGTGTATGTGCCAATCGTAAAGCCCAGACGACGGAGATGAGGATGTTGACAACGTTGACTGTCTATGCATTACATATGTAATGTATTTTTTCTGGTGCGACGTTCGTGCATAACATGTAATTTATGCTGAACTTAAGTTCAGCATAAATTTTAATTTTCCGGTGTATCAACAAACAAAATAGCAGCCCCTTAGGAACCTAAGATAAAAACAGTTGATAGAAATAAAAACCCATTACGTACCACGAAAATATCCAAAATAGATGGGACAGTCACAGCTAGGGTGTATCATGTCCGTTACCACCGCGCGGCCAACTCTTAAAATTTGATGAAATTTTGCCAGGAATTAGTTGTAATTCGTTACAATACACACCTCTTTTCCTGAATTTGTTACAAGAAAAACTAAGACGCTACGACCAAAAACAGTTGGCCGCTAGAACCGCCACTTGCCGTAGTGATCGCCCGTGATTACACAGAAACTAAATAATGGAAATAGGCGAATGATACATCAAAAGAAAGGTCTTAATTTGTTATATTTGTTACAAAAATAAAAATCATCAAAACTTAAATATACAAAAAGTTATGCTATATTTAGTTTTCAGGTTAAGTGTAGGTACAGACGCCAACACATCAAGCTACTACAATCTGTCAGATTTCTTTGATAGATTTTCGACTTTATATTTAGAGCATTAGGTTCAAGGTTCATTGGGAAAAATTGACAGTTTCGGGTAGCTTGACCTGGTGGCGTCTGTACGTATCTCACCATAAAATCAAATTAATAGAGGCCAATGTGTATGGACAATTAGTTGCTAATTTGTTGAAGCAAATAAACAAGAAAAATACTAGAAAATAGGTTCAATATTATTTTTACAGTCGATTTTAGTTGGCCGCGCGGACGGCAATATGCCTAAAATACAATGGCGTTTATTTCGTTACTAATAGTAGGTTCAAGCTTAGTTCTAGTACTGATCGACAGGTATCGTAGCCAAGTTTGGATAAATGTGGCGAATATAACTAAGTTTATATTTTAGGAGATATTCACTAAAATATAGTAGTATGAAACTGTATTAGAGTAGAGTGACCATAAATTTTCATAATAAAGTGAGACTGAATCGCCATCATCGGAATGTTCGGTAGTAATATCTTAATTTTTTAGGGTGAAACTCTTTAAGACATCCTATAGCATACTTTATAAAAGTCAAATTCCTAAATCGATAAAAATTTATTTTTTCAAAATCAGCATACAGGCAAAAATCAAGTAATATTTAGTCAACAAAATATTTTTTTTTTCGTTAAATTACCATAACATTTATAAATTAACTGAAACTAATGTAAGACACAGAATGTAGACACATTTTCTTACAGGTACTTCTTTCAATTATAGAATCATTTTAAAAATATAATCATTTTATTTACGCCACATTTATCCAAACAAGGTTACGTTACATGTCGATTAGTACTATAACTAAGCTTGAACCTACTTTTAATAACGAAATAAACTCCATTGTAATTTAGGCATATTGCCGTCCGAGCGGCCAACTAAAATCGACTTTAAAAAAATTATTGAACCTATTTTCTAGTATTTTTCTTGTTTATTTGCTGCAACAAATTAGCAACTTTTTGTCCATACACATTAGCCTTGTTACTCCAAAAAACTTCAAAACATCAAAGTTAATTAAAATCTAAACAACGCCGGACTAGGCCCCTGACTAAAACTATTTATAGAAAAGAAAAAGGTAAATTCTAAACTGTAGAACTGAAACAAAAACTTTTTTCTAAAATAAAGACTGCAATTGCAATGTAGCGCACTCAGTTTTACTCACTGAACTACCGATTAGTATTAACATGGAAGATTTTTTTCTTAGTGGTATAGAATTTATACCAGGCACAAAAATAATTCACTATGTCATTTTAAAAATAAAATTACTATAATTTTTAAAATTATTCTACAATTGAAATAATTACATGTAGGAAAATGTGTCTATGTCTTACATTCGTTTCAGTTAATTTATAAATGTTATGGTAGTTTATTAAAAAAAAAAAATTGTTGACTTATATTACTTGATTTTTGCCTGTATGCTGATTTTGAATAAAGAATTTTTATCGATTTGTGAATTTGACTTTCATAAAGTATGCTATAGGATGTCTTAAAGAGGTTCACCGTAAAAAATTAAGATATGACTACCGAACATTCCAATAACGGCGATTCAGTCTCACTTTATTATGAAAATGTATGGTCACTCTACTCTAATACAGTTTCATACTACTATATTTTAGTGAATATCTCCTAAAATATAAAGCCTGTAGTTATATTCGCCACATTTATCCAAACTTGGCTACGATACCTGTCGATTAGTACTAGAACTAAGCTTGAACCTACTATTAGTAACGAAATAAACGCCATTGTATTTTAGGCATATTGCCGTCCGCGCGGCCAACTAAAATCGACTGTAAAAATAATATTGAACCTATTTTCTAGTATTTTTCTTGTTTATTTGCTGCAACAAATTAGCAACTAATTGTCCATGCACATTAGCCTCTATTAATTTGATTTTATGGTGAGATATGTACCTACACTTAACCTGAAAACTAAATATAGCATAACTTTTTGTATATTTAAGTTTTGATGATTTTTATTTTTGTAACAAATATAACAAATTAATACCTTTCTTTTGATGTATCATTCGCCTATTTCCATTATTTAGTTTCTGTGTAATCCCGGGCGATCACTACGGCAAGTGGCGGTTCTAGCGGCCAACTGTTTTTCAGTTTTTGGTCGTAGCGTCTTAGTTTTTCTTGTAACAAATTCAGGAAATGAGGTGTGTATTGTAACAAATTACAACTAATTCCTGGCAAAATTTCATCAAATTTTAAGAGTTGGCCGCGCGGTGGAAACGGACATGGTGTATCCACTAAAACTGCGGAGATGCCTGCTGGCTAGACCGGAGCAAAAGATATGTCGTCGATTATTCCATTTATCCACCCTAAGGTGGATCTGCGAAAACGCATTTCCGAGAATCTAAGCCTATAAATTCCGTTTATCCAAAGTATTGGGTTATCCAACTAGGCATAGGGTGGATAACGCAACAATTGGTGGATCCGAGACATGCGTTTCAGGTAGATAAACGGAATAACCCTCGCCAGTTTGCGAGGCACAGCTCATACCTGTTTTGCTCGCGCTAAGCAAGACATCATTATTTTCCTCTATGATCTCTGCTCAGCCGTATAAACTGAAGCTAAGCAGAGAATTGTAAATAACGAATCGAATTCGTTGTTCCCAACATTACACATCTCTCGTCTCCGCTTTGGACTTCGAGTCTGAGTCTTTCAGCAGGTGTTCTGCCCGCTAAGCGTGCGTAGCTGAGCGAGTATTCTTTCGATAGAGCTCTTGTCGCTGCGAAAAACGGGATACGACGGTGTAAACAGTTAACTATCAATGATTAATATTTGTATCTGACTATCCGTTTTATTTTTACACGGACCTTGCAATCTTATGTGTACATTTCTTGAGCGAGAAAATCGTGGACAGCTAGTAGCGACTAGCTGTCCTTCCTAGCTTCCTCGTCGCCTGTGGAGCAGGTGCCTAAAGGAGAACTTGCTAGGTTCGTGAAAACCTCATGATATACATGAAGTTTTCGATCTGTTCCTCATCCGTGGCACGGTCCAGAATAATTAATTATGAATTTGAACTGACCGTTGCGATAGTTCCGCGTACTTTATATAATTGCATTTATTTAAATAAAATAAAAAACACGTTCTGCCGAAAGCGGGTCCAGTGAGTTCTTGGCTGCTATATCAGTCTCCAAATCTAGTTTCTTAATGCTAAAGACCGTAATCAAGTTAAAACCGGTTGTAGGGTCATCAACCGCTTTATACGTTTTCTTTCTGTAGCCTATGCAATAAAAAAACAGTTCAGGGGTCTAAAAGACCGCTTTGGCAGAATCTTAATTAATACTAATATTATAAAGAGGAAAGGTTTGATTGTTTGTAATGGATAAGCTCTAAATCTAGTTAACGGGTTTTAAAAATTATTTTACTTTTGGAAAGCTACTTTATTCTGGAGTCACATTTCACGCGGACGAAGTCGCAAGCGAAGTGTTAGTAGGATAATATAAGGAATCACACTTTAGGCCTCCCCCACATTAAGCGTGCGCGATCCTCGGGCGTGCGAGTAGCGCGAGCGCGTCGCGAGCGCGCTGCGTGAGCGTCGCGTGTTGCCGCCGTGTGACGTGTGTGCAGCAAGCGCGCGGCGCTCGCCTTGGCGTTTAATCCCCTTCAGTCAAGTCAGTCACAATTTGGACAATTTTTGTTTCAAAATCCGCATTATCCACACTAATATTATAAATGCAAAGTAACTCTGTCTGTCTGTCTGCCTGTCTCGCTTTCCTGCTAAAACTACTGAACCGATTTAAATGAAATTTGGTAGGCAGATAGTTTAGAGCCTGAGAAAGGACATAGGCTACTTTTTATTCCGTGACTTTGTCTGCGTCCGCGATAAACAACATTTACGCAGAAGTCGCGGGCAGAAGCTAATCTTTTATAAATAAAGTGCTGATTTCTTCCCACACCTTTTTTTTGCAATACGATCACTATACTCCTTTGTAGTCATGTCACATATCGCAGGACGATTCTGTATTTCTAGGATAAAACTTTCGATATTCATTTCTCTCGGTGACTCTATTTTTAACGTGTGTCACTGTCAACACAACACTGCCCACCATGTGACTGACAGAAACAGTAGCAGGCGAAGAGGTAAGAACGCGACTCGAGCGCCGCGTGCGCGCTGCTTGCACTCTTCACACACGCCGCAGGGCAGCTAAACGCGACGCTCTCGCGCTACTCACACGCCCGAGGATCGTGCACGCCTAATGTGGGGTCAGCCTTAAATCGTTAACACTTTCAGTGCCGAGCACCCGGCTCCCGGGTCGAACGATAATTCGTTCGCATGCCGACAACTCGCATCCGAGTCCTACATATAAATAGTTATATGTGTCTTGCGACCATGCCGAGCACCCGCCTGCCGGGTGCAAATTATTACGTACTACTAGGATTGCCAAAATAAGCTGAAGGTTTAAAACAAAGGCGTCGCCGTCTGTTCGTTTTTATGGAGCTTAAAGTTTGAAAACACAGGCGTCAATAAAGTATTTAAAAACAATAGAAGGCAAATGTTTCAATTTTTTCCTTATCTGCACGTGTTTTATTGCGGTAAAAACCATCGCTGAAGGTATAAATAATAAGAACAAAGGCGTCGTCGGTTCGTTTTTGTTTTAATAATTCACTGATCTTAGATAATTACTTGAGGCGAATCGCTTGAGCGAGTCGTAACCCGCGAAAATCAATTTTTTTTATGTTGTGATAAATTTAATTTCGCGGATACAATTGCGGAGGCACCTTAGAGATATCCTGTAAGGTTCTCTTGGCGCAAGAGTTATGATTTTTTAATAACTAGGAAAACAAATAAAAATACATAAAGAAAGAACTGTGTAGTTTAATTTGTTCAATAAAAAAAAAATTGGCGTTTGACAACCCTACTCGGCAGGCCGGTTGTGGGCGTGGCTTACTGAACTCGGATTCGGGTGCTGCGGCATGGGGTTCCCGTTACGTAACCATCACGCCGATGGACTCAACTGATGGGTTGTTATAGATTTGCGAGACACATTTCATGGCACGCCAATTTATATGCAATTTACGTACTTAGCAGTGAAAGTGTCTGATCACTGATCACAAACTAATAATTCTTATTATCCACGTATTAACTATTGATTAATATGTTTGATAGTTTTGTATGGAGTTTCGTAAAATGGTCCACAAATTATGAATTTCTTTATTGCGGATAAATGTCAATGTTTTTAGAGGAATTGCTTATGGTGGCCTAGTCGTAACGGTCGTGAGTTAGAAGTTATGGGGCGTAGATTCGAACCCAGACAGCGCTTTGTATGCTTTTATCACCACTGCTCTAAAACGGTGAAGGAAAACATCGTGAGGAAACCGACACGTCTTAGAATCAATATTTCGAAGACACGTGATATCTACCAACCCGCACTAAACCCGCGTGGTGGATTACGGCCCACTCCCACTCAATGCTTAATGTTGCATTTCAGGCCACCAGATTACGAATAAAAGGGTAATAAAAAAGCATTCATTTTGTAACAAAACATTTCGCTTATTTAATATTTATAAACATCGATAATTTATTTATTAAAAAATAATTTATTAGTATTCTCGTAAATGGCTGCTGCTAACTCATCTGTATTTTCTTTTCGAATTGCTGCTAAAATCTCCAGAACTTGCCTGAAAAGTAAAAGAACATGATTTTAACTTTTAAACCCGATAAATTTCGGCCGTATATTTGTTATAGCTTTCCAAGGTAGGCGTTCTCTATTTTATTTACATCTTTAGGTAAGTCTTTCTCGATTAGACCGTCATTCCCAATTTGTATTAAGTTGGCTAAGTGAGTATGCACGATCAATGGAACATACATTGAATCACACCGATGTTATCTACTCATCAATATTGCGTCTTTCGGTAGAATATAATAAATTATATTGTCTCCAGTATTACAGCTAGTAGTAGGTACACACACAAAACTATAATACTGGAAGCAAAAGGTATAAACTTCAGCATTATGCTTAGGTCCTCTTTGCGGGTTTCTAAGCGCTGGTTTTCAGCTTAAACCCTTGGCTCCTGTTTACGCGTATATGTGGAATTGAATTGCACCACAGAAGATGTTATCTACTCATTAATATTCCGCCTTTCGGTAAGTCCACGTACCCGCGAGTTTTCGTTTTCCCACGAATTTTCGACGCTCGGTGTTGACTCGAGCGATAACCTGACAGAGAGCGAGTCTCGGCGCGTCGAAAAAAACTGTATTTAATTTTCAACTCTAGGCACTTAGCAGTTAAGTTGAAGATCCAGTACGCGGAGTAATCCCGCCGAGATTTTATTAAGCACGTGGGTACGTGGGCTATCTGGCCGTCTCCTGTACACACGGCTGTTGCATCCATGTCATTTGACTGGCCTGTTAGTCTAGTGGTCAGTGACCCTGACTGCTAAGATGGAGGTCGTGGGTTCGATTCCCACTCAGGACAAATCTTTGAGTGATGAGCACGATCATTTGTTCTGTGTCTGGGTGTAATTTATCTATAATATGTATATATTTAGAAATATATAAGTATGTTTATCAGTTGTCTAGTACCCATAACACAAGCTCTGCTTAGCTTGGGACTAGATGACGTTGTGTGATGGTTGTGGAATATTATATTATTATTATTTGTTCTGTGTCCGGGTGTAATTTATCTATACTACTAGCTGACCCGGCAAACGTTGTTTTGCCATATAAATAATTTCCTAGTGGCTATTAAAAAATAAGGGTTGATCGTAGAAGGGTGAAAATTGAGGATTGTATGTATTTTTGTATGTTGTATCATAAAAAAATAGAAATTAAAAATTTTGTCTAAAAAATAAAAATAAAAATTAGGGTTGGACTACCCCTAACATTTAGGGGGATTAAAAATAGATGTTGGCCGATTCTCATAGATACCGGATAAGCACAAAAAATTTCATCAAAATCGGTCAAGCTGTTTCGTAGGAGTATGGCAACGAAAACTGTGACACGAGAATTTTATATATTAGATAATATGTATGTATATAGAAATATATAAGTATACTAGCTGAACGTACAGACGTTGTCCTGTATCCTAGAACTCGATAGCAGCGCCACCTACCGGGTCCAATAGTGACTCTAAACCATCCAGGGTGCCACCCAAACGCATACAAAAAAAGATCATTCAAATCGGTCCAGCCATTTAGGAGTTCAGTGATATACACACGTACAGTAGAATTAAAGATTTATTTGTTGTCTGGTTGCCATAGTACAGACTCTGCTTAGTTTGGGATCAGATAACGGTGTGTTGGTTGTCCTAAGATATTTATTTATTATTTAGTTTTAACAGACCTCGCATTGTATAGGCTTTCCGTACAATAAGAAGTCCAGCTTATACTGGAAATTTATAGCTTGATTTGTCGCCATTAAATACTTACACAATATTAACTGGTTCATTTCTTCCTTTCACCTGACTGTCAGACCCAAGTGAGTACTTCTCTTTCTTCACAGTTGGGTATTTCGTCACCACATGGGTATAGCCCGGATGGGTCGGCTTCACCTCACACCATGGACAGTCTGTCTCGATCATAAGCTTGTCTTTAGGTATTTTTGATGCCACTTCTAAGTTTTCTTTTGTTCTCAATGAGCTGAAATATTTTAATAAAGAATAATAATAGAAAATGATAATTCAGAAGACTTTTGCATTAAATTACGCTTGTATTGCCCGAAGGATTCGGCAGTGGTGTGTGTTAGACATTTCGCCAGGCTCTATCACTAGACCAATTTTTTTTTCTGGGTGGGTATACTTCAAATGACGTCTCCCGCTCTGGACGGCGCGTGAGGGCGTGTCAGACTTTTACTGACTAAAACTCTCCCGTGTTCGTTCAGTTGCCTGTGCCCATGGTAACTCTTTCTCCGAAAATCCGCGACCCTGGCAGCACTAGACCAACCTGGCTTTTTTCGTTTTAAAGTTTGTAAGTGCTATTGTGAAGCAGGAACTAATTTTTGTGAGCTGAAAGTTAGTTAGCGTATGGTAAATGTAGGTACTTGTTTGATCTGTATACTAGTCAACTGACCATCCGTTAATACCTATGTACATCCCCAAGTCCAGTATTTTATGTAGAGCATCCTCTGTTCCGTCAAACGAATGCACGACTCCGCCAACGACACAGTCGCGATTTTTCTCCAGGACCGCGACCAAGTCGTCAGCAGCCGCCCGACAATGCAGGAACAGTGGAAGACTGAATTCGCGACTCAGTTGCAACTGGTACTCGAAATACCTGTAATAATTTGGTGACCTTAGTTTTTCTTGCTAACCTGCTTCTTTGATTTACGTCCTACTGTGTTTGCTATGATTATTCTAACCATTAGCAAATAAAGTATTATGAAAATCAGACGACGCCGATATTTTGCGATGCGTAAAGGGTCCCCGAAACGATAAATTGCAATTGTAAAAAATTACAGATACGCATTGAAACGCAAATATTGATTGTTTATTAAATGTAAATGAAGAATGTTAATTAATTTGACAATATAAATACAATAGCAATTCATCAACATCATCATCATCTCAGCCAAAAGACGTCCACTGCTGGACATAGGCCTCCCGCAAGCACCGCCACTTCGACCTGTTCTGTGCTTCTCGCATCCAACGTATTCCTGCGGCCTTCACCAGGTCATCGGTCCATCTTGTGGGAGGGCTTCCAACGCTACGTGCGCAACAGCAATTGATCATTTGCAATAGATCGTTTCGGGGACCCTTAACGCTTACATGAATGAGTGTCAGTATGTCCAATGACTGAAACACTTCTGCCTCCAGAACCTTGTGAACTGGAAACAATACCTAATGTAGACAATTTTTTTGACATAAAAACCACGTATTATAAATTACTAGCTTCTGCCCGCGACTTCGTCCGCGTCAAAGTTTTGCTCCCCTGACCCTTCCCGTCGCATCGATTTGCCTGCTCGTTGCTGCTCGCTCCTTTTCAGTTATAGTGAGTCAACCTTAAAAGATAGACATATGCTCTCGCGGACTTTTTTTTAGAACTTTTTAAAAGAAACAATTCCGTCATACATGATTTTTGCGTTACTTTAACCGTTTACGCAGCGCACGCAACGGAGACTCTCAAAAGGAATAAATTTTCCCCGTTTTTGCAACATTTTTCATTACTGCTCCGCTCCTCTTAGATGTAGCGTGATGTTATATAGCCTATAGCCTCCCTCGATAAATAGGCTACCCAACATAAAAAGATTTTTTCAATTCGGACCAGTAGTTCCTGAGATTAGCGCGTTCAATCAAACAAACAAACAAACTCTTCAGCTTTATAATATTAGTATAGATAGTAAACAAAAACTTTGTTATAGTAAAAATATTCGGAAAAGTTAACATTTTATTAGTCTAAGATTAGCGTCGTGTCGAACTCTGCCGTGGCATAACTAAAATGCCATTATCCGACATATTATGGTCGATTTTTAACTTTTATGCTATTATAATGAGAAAAAAAAATCTATCGATCTGTGTTTCCGAATTTTCAATACCTTGAATAGTTTTGGAAATAAAAATAGTTGATGTCATTGAAAAGTGACATTGGTTTAAATTTTTACTGTGGTTTTTGCATGTTATTCTTAAGCAACGGTTTTGGTAGATAACGGCATTATATGTAGATATATCACGGCAGAACTTCCGTTGTGACGTCAATGCAGGCTTTCGTTAGCGTCCGATGCAAAGACATTAAATTGTCTACAATAAATCTTTTTGGTCTGAGGTTTTAGAGACCCTAGCCTAAAAGAACTTACTTAAGCTGAATATCTTTTTCACAGAAGTGTAGCCTTTCATAATCCAGTCCACACTCCCCGATAGCGACAACTTTGTCCTTATTCTCCATTATTAGGACTCGGAGGCACTCCAGGTAGGCTTCAGCATCAGGCAAAAAGTCTCTACACCTGGTGGGGTGACACCCTACTGTAGTATATAACCTGGCTGAAATCAGACCTTTTTATTTAACAGTTTATGTTGCACACATTTATGCAGACAAGGAAAAAAGAACAGACAGATAAAGGTGTTGCTTATTTGTAAAGAAATGTGTTCCAATAAAAGAGGTATGAGTTAAGAAATAAATAAATACAGTTGTAGACACTATGTGTGAAATTGAAGAACTTAGAAGAGAAAATAAAAAACAGAACCACAACAGTTACTAACAAACTTCTAAATACAATAAATTCAAATAATAATGACAAAGTGAAAATATACAAGCCTTCACTTAAAAAAACATTACCTTTCCTATTAACTTCTACTAAGACTTGTCTTACAAAACAGAAATAGACAAAAAGCCTTAGAAAGGTTGCCTTAGATAAAGAATTATTGCCAAAACACTTAGCCTAGGTAACAAGTGTTGTTTCAATTAGAGATGTTGTTTCATATCAAATGGCTATTACAGATGAGTACGACCCCTGCCCTTCAAACTAGGAAAATCCTGTACTTATATACATCAGCGGGTTTAAAAAAATATTTATAATTGTACAATTAATAATTCAGATTTTAACATACCATATTAATTGAATGGTCTCTAATTTAACTGTGAGGAGTGTGTGTGTGGGTATGTGTTAGTCAATAATCTCAAAAACTGCTGACTAATTTCAAAACCAGAATGTCTATCTGTAGACTGTAGGGTTTACCAATATTAATTGTTCCATTTGGGATCGTACTCAACCCGTAACACTAAGTGCAGTCATTCAGCCCACAACCATAATTCTAAATATTCCAATAGCGACTTACGATCAGATCGTGCCAATTCAATAGCACTGTAACTGTCCGGCACGGAGGTTCCAGTTATGATCATCTTGTCTAGCCCCGCAGCCCAGCTACGAGCCAACACTACGTCTAAATCGGGCTCATGTTTTTTTGAACCATGATACATACCCTGGTACATTTCATCTGTAAGGTTTGCTCCAATGTCTGAAATATATCAGTT
Organism: Aporophyla lueneburgensis; assembly: GCA_932294355.1. Classification (NCBI taxonomy): domain Eukaryota; kingdom Metazoa; phylum Arthropoda; class Insecta; order Lepidoptera; family Noctuidae; genus Aporophyla; species Aporophyla lueneburgensis. Next base: position 7,439,721 of record OW028748.1, on the reverse strand, counting down.
TGTATTTTTTAAAGTAGATTTAGGTAAATGCTAAATACCAGGAATATAATAACGAACTGTTAGAAACAAACAACACAAACAAACAAAGACGTAGTAAATAGGTAAACTTACCGATATATCTCCTTAACGTACTCATTCTTTTCATGGGAAATAACTGCGCCAATTAAAAGTTTTTATATCTAAAACGTTTAATAAAGCTTGTAAAAGGAAGTGAAAAATAAATATCTCTAAGTCACTGACAGCTCATCACTCCAACGTCGCGTTCCGTATTACACTCACATCGATTTGTGCGTGCTAACAATTGCCGCGAGCGCGATAAGGGTCAGCTCACACCGAGACGCGACGCGACGCTGCGCGCACACTTTTAAAGAGCGGCTCAAAATATAACTTTATTTTCTACTTTCTTGCACCATGCAGCGCTGCGCCTCGTGATGCCTCGCGGCGTAGAGCGATGCATCGCGACGCAGCGGTGAATCGTCGCCGGTACGCGCAGCGTGCAAGATTGGCCCGCGGGGCGCAGCCGAGGCCGCCGCGGCTGGCGCCGTGGCGACTTCTCTACTATTTCCGTCCAGACTTCGCGTAGAATTGATGCAGTTCGGTCGAGTGCTCGAGCGAAATTATACCCGCCAAATATACGTCGTTGTCATGCGCTTGCAAATGGTAGACTGCGGGTGGACGCGGGGCGGGGCGGGAGCACGTGGCGAATGTAGAGACGTTTCGCTACAGCGCGCGGCATCTCGCTGCGCAGTGAGGCGTCGTGTTGTCAACAATTTAACAATGCGTCTCGCAACGTTGCGATGCGTCCCGCGGCGGCGCGCGGCGCAGCGCGGAATCACTGGCTTCTTCCAGTATCGTCGCGTCGCGTCGCGTCTCGGTGTGAGCTGACCCTAAAGGCTTATTCAGACCGGCGCGACGCGACAGCGCGACGCGATTCTTGTAGAACAATTTCCATGAAGTTCACATAAAAATTGTTCTACGAGTATCGTGTCGCGTTGCCGCGTCGCGCCGGTTTGTAGGAGGCTTAACGCTGTCCCGCGAATCCTCATAGTCATATGGTCATCACCAGGCGCCATCTTGCGATAACGCCGATCATGCCCTTTACTGAATTATCACCGTAAGCGCTGTCAAAAATTACGGTTGTGCTGTTTTGTTAACCGACTTCAAAAAAAGGAGGAGGTTATCAATTCGACTGTATTTAAAAAAAAAATGTTACCTCATAACTTTTGACTGGGTGAACCGATTTTGATGATTCTTTTTTTATTTGAAAGCTGGTGCTTCCCGAATGGTCCCAATGCCTAATGGTAGAAAAAAAAAATGGGGGAGCCCCCATTTTTTTTTCTGGGTCTCTTACCACCTTTAGGCCTGCAGCGCCCACAAGGAGGCGTTATCGCACACTTTGGGATAGGCTGCCTTTAGGATCACTTTGTTGTCCGTCCGTCTGTCTGTCAAGACTCTTTATCTCGGGTTGCCGCATGGAGGTATCGAGTTGAAATTAAAACGATGTTCTCAAATCTGAAGCCCCTTGAAGCTGTGATAAAACCAAACTTCTAAGTTGACGTGAAAAAAAGATACGGCCATTTATGCCGCAAAACACGTATACATATTTCGACACTCAACGGAATAAAAATATATAGGGTATTTACCATTGACCTAGACAAGTACGTTTAATACCGTCCTAGACTACAAGTATAGTATTCTTGGGACAGAAGTAAAATCACAATTAAAAAAAATAAAGGTTTATTAACCTAAAAACGAATCACATGAGTTTACTAAAAATAATTAACACATTTGGCTATTTTACAATCAAAGGAACAATGTCATCACTACATCAACAATAAAATCAACGAGATTACCAAGATAGCAGATTACACCGAACAGCAGACGAGTAGCGCTTCCGCACGCAACCGGGTCCAAATGAGAAAGAGGGCGCGTCGTGATGACTTCGCTACGTCCCCGTAAGGGGGCGCGGCGGGCGGCGCCGGAGCATGGCTCCCTGGCCGCGGAGGGTTCGCGGTGGCCCGCTAAAACGGGCCCCTCACTGTGTTGCCCCTTGGGCTAATAGATGATTTTGGACGCGTTAAAAATAACGCGTCCATGTGAATGGTTGCTATGTGTGTCTCTGTAGGCGCGCCGCGACGTTGAGTTACTATCAACGCCGCTTTCTTCACGACATCTTGGCGGTCTGTCCCCGCCAGGTGAGACCCCCGGTTACCCGGGGGAGGCCCGGCGAGAGACGACCAGCGACAAGATGCCGACTCGACGCTCCCACAGAGTAAAGTGCGCGCCCCCGCTTATCCCGTTTTCCAGAGCAAGCCGGTAGCGGTCTAAGCTAAGGGGCAGTATGTGCGTATGGGCGGCATTGTGCTGTGTGACACCGCCCATGTTAACGCGACGCGCGGGCCCGTCCGCGCGCACGTGTGTGTCTTGGCGCCTGTTAAGAGGTGGGTGTCTGATTTCGTTACGTGACATGCCTATATTAACTTAGAACACGCCACGCAGCGAGTGTGTGTTATAGTAGAGTTGTTTGTCAAGGTAAGCCGCGTGTAACCTGGGTGCGACTTACCCGGGAATCAAGTCCGGTCATGGTGTCAGTCGTCCCTGACCAGGTCGCGGGGCAGAGGTCTCGCGTCAGGGGGCCGCGTATGCCAGGGCGCGATCTGCTTGACATGCGGCCAATCAGACGCGCCGGCACGCGCGAACATCCCCTTCGCGAGGCGCCGCACATGATCATCCAGGCTCTCGATCCCGAGATCCCGCTGGATGATATCGTTCCTCACGTAGCGAGGAGCGTTCACTATGGTCCGCAGCGCCAGATGTTGTTGGGTGCGGAGCAACTTCCGGCTCGACTCGCTCGTGAGGGCGAACCAAGCGGGAGCGGCGTACGTCAGTACCGGGCGCACGTACATTTTGTACACGCCCAGCTTGACGCGCGCCGGGAGTCGGGACGAGAGCACGGGCCGGAGGAGATAGCGGGCGACTCTCCCCTTGGCAGCGACCTGGCGGACGTGCTGACCCATGGTGAGCCGACGATCGATGGTTACCCCCAGGTACTTGACCCGGGGCGACCACGCGATGTCGGCTCCTTGCAGCTTCAAGGGTGGTGGGTGCTGGACGTGGCCGGTGATTATGGCCTGCGTCTTACCCACGTTCACCGATAGTCGCCATTTGGCGAGCCACTCGGGAAGGAGCTCGAGCGCTCGCTGCATTTTGACGGCCGCGTACTTCGCATTGAGCGAGGTAGCGATGTACGCGGCGTCGTCCGCATACAGCGCGAGCATCACATCCGGAGTGGTGGGGATGTCGTCGGTGTACCGTGAGTAACACGCCGGCGAGACACAGCTGCCCTGCGGTACGCCCGCGAGCACCGGCCTGGCGCTGGATAGCGCCCCATCAACCACCACCCTGAAGGTCCTGTTGGTGAGAAAAGTAGAGACCACTTTAACTACGCGACGGGGCGCGTCGGTGGTGGCCATCTTGTAAACGAGGCCCTCATGCCACACGCGGTCGAAGGCCTTCTCCATGTCGAGGAATACTGCAACCGAGTATTCCTTCTTGTTTCTTGCAGCTGCGAGGTGGTGCAGTACCCTCGACAGCTGGAGCGTCGTGCTATGCTCCGCCCGAAACCCGAATTGTTCCGGTCGGGGCGTCACGTGCGGTAGGAGGTGTCGCAGCAGGAGTGCTTCGAACACCTTGGAGACTGTCGGCAGCAGGGTGATCGGCCGATAGCTCTCCGGCTTCAGCACGTTCTTTCCCGCCTTGGGCAGCATTATGACGCGCCCTTCCTTCCAGGACTCGGGGAAGGTGCCGGTGCGCAGTATCGCCGTGAACAGGCGCGCCAGCGCCGCTACCATTCGGTACGGCAGGTGGCGCAGCACTGCGTTGGTGATACCGTCAGCACCGGGGGCCTTCCTGGGCTTCGTCCTCAGGATGGCACGTCGTACTGCGTTAGGCGAGAAGAAGATCGGCTCTTCATCGGGAGCTATCGGCAAGGCGAAGTAGTCTCCCAGGTGTTTCTCGACTGCTGCGACATGGTCTGTGTCGTGAGTCGGGTTTGGGCGGAACTGACGCTCCAGGTGTTCGGCGAAGACCTCCGCCCGGTCCTCCGCTACGTACTTGAGCGCCCCGTCGCTATTCAACAGGGGACGCACCGGGGCTGGGGTGTTCGAGAGCTGGCCGCACAGCTTGTGGATCGACGGCCAGCTGTCCGTCGCTTCTTCAATTCGGTCCTCCCAGCCCGCGGCGGTCTGGGCCTGTAACTCGGCCTTGACCTTTTCCGCGAGACGGTTGAGCTGCGTCTTGAGGGTGGGGCAGCGGAGCTGTTGCCACTGCTTGCGTAGGCGCCTCTTCTCGGCGATCATCCTCGACAGCCGCGGAGGTAGAGGCGGAAGTAGCCCCCTCTCACGCGGCTGTACAGTAGTCGCCGCTTGAAAGGCGCTCTGTATGCAAGCAGTGACGTCACACGCCGCCCTGTCAACGTCCGCGGAAGTAGCGATAGGCCGAGTCGGCACAGTGGTCTCTACTTCCTCTGCGAACCGGGTCCAGTCGGTACGTCGACGTGGCGCCAGGGGTTTCAATCGGGTCGGCACACCCGAAAGGACGACGAGTACAGGGTGATGGTCCGACTGTAGCTCGTCGTCAATCACGTGCTGCGTGATCTGGCAGTGTAGCCCTCGGTGGACCACAATGTCCAGCACGTCCGGCATGTAGTTTTGTGCGTCCGGGAAATGGGTTGGCGTCTCTGGGCCGGACACTGTGTAACCGAAGGCTTCGGCATCAGCTAGAAGCCGTCTTCCCCCGGTATTCGTGCGGCACGAGTTCCACGCCGGGTGCTTGCAATTCAAGTCACCGGCGAGGAGAGTAGGACGCGTAGAGCCAGATATAAGGGCCCGCAACTCAGATGTGTCTAAGTGGGTCGCGGGCGGCTTATAACAAGCGTACATATCTATGTCCTCGCCGGCTACGTGCAGCTGTACACCCAGCGCGTAAAACGTGCCGAGTGACGGCGAGGGGAGCTCTTGGTGGACGACTCTTCGCCTTACCAGTACCGCCAGACCACGGTAATTCTGGTGAGCCGACCGCTCGTCCTGTCTATAAACGAGATACCCCGGGAATCTGATCCTGTCCCCGGGGCCCAGCAGCGTCTCGCTTATCAACGCCACGTCGACGTCCTGTTCCCTCAGGAGGTGGCGGAGGGGGGCGACCTTGTCCCGAAGGCCGCGGGCGTTCCAGTGGATCACCCTCAACGGTCTAGCCATGGTACAGGGTGAGCAACTTGGCCAGACCGTCGAGGATGACGGTCTCTACATTTTGGCCCTGCCTGATGGCCTTGATTAGGTCCATCAGCAGCTGGATAGCACAGGCCGTGAAGTCGCTCCTGGTGGTGCCAGGAGTCCGAGTGGTGGTGCGTGGCGGTGCGGCGTGGGCGTTGACGTCGGCAGCGCCGCGACTCGGATTGGGCTCGGGGTATTTTGGTGTTTTCTTGCTTTTCTTCGTCTTGACCGGTCGCGGCGCTGTGCCGGCGCTGGTGGTGGGCACCACCTCCTCGGCCTGTGCTCCGCTGGTGGCAGGGCCAGCCCTCGGGACAACTGGTACATCGGTCGTCGTGGTCGCCGCGGGGGGTTTGGGCTTCTTGCCTTTCCCTTTTCCCCCGCGCCTCTTCTTCCTCCGCCTAGTGGAGGATGGCTGCGTATTTCTAGGCGTGGGCCCGTTGGCCGCCGCCATCAGAGATGATGCGCCCGGTGGCCCTTCTGGCTCCACCTGCCTCTCGGTGGCCGCCAAGGGCCGGCGTGGGGAGGCGGATCTGGCGGCGGTCCCCGCCCGCCTATTGCGTATTTCCGCTTGGTAGGCGGGGCACTTTATGTTGCACGCGGGATGCGGGCCACCACAGTTGATACAGGTGGCCGGCTCCTCCCGCGGGCGCGGACAGTCCCTTGCCGTGTGCTCGCCCCCGCATCGCACACAGGCGAGCGGGCGGTGACACTGGTGCGAGCTATGGCGGAATTGCTGGCACCGGTGGCACTGAGCGGGCCCACGCTTCCCACGCCAGGCCTCGATCTTGACACCCCGCATCATCATGAAGATGGTGGTGTCGTAAATGGCCCGGACGTCTGGGGTCTTCTTTAATATGGCGTGGAACACGCAACCGGGTCTTCCTTGTGCGCCCTTAATATGGCGCACGTACTCCGGTTGGTATCCCATCGCACGCAGCTCCTCCTCTATCTCCTGAGGGTCTGTATCCGCAGGCAGCCCCCTTATGGCCACCTTCATATTTCGCTCCGCTGGTAGCGAGTAGGCGAACCAGGCGACGCCCTCTTCTTTCTCCAGGCCAGTCAGATACCGCTGGACCAGCCTGTACTCTTCCTCCGAGTCGGGGGTAAAACGAACCCCCCCCCCGTAAGGCCGAGCATTAGGCGGCCGGCCCAGCTTGGCAGCGATGGCCCGGAAATGTGTTGCCCAGTTCGGCAACTTCTCTACTACCAGCGGAGGGTAGCGTAACTTTTTCTTCTTACCTGCCGGCGCCGTCGTCGTCGCGGCACCAGGGGCAGCAGAGGCGTCAGCAGGTGTGGTGGCAGTGGTGGCAGGGGGCCGCGCTGCAGCGCTGGACCCGGTCGCTCTGCCTCGAGTGGACGCCGTCGGAGAAGGCGTTAGGCGAGCCGCGTCGGCAAAGGTGGGCGACGCGGGCGTGGCCCGACCCCGCGGCGCGCTATCGCGCTGTGGCCGCGGCGGGTCTAGGCAGTAACGTTTCGCCTCCTCCTCGTCGTCTCCCGAGCTCCTTCTTCTTCGATGCCGCTGGGGCTTCGGGTCCAATTGGAATTCGAAACCGAACCCCAGCGACGGCGTCGGTGAGAAGGCCGGGGTGGCCGCATCGGCCTCCGCTTGTCCCACGTAGGGCCGCTGTCCGGATCGCGGCGTCGTATCGTACGACACGTTGCTGCGACCGGAGGCGGCCGAGCCCGCGGACGCCAGTGACATGCTCGATCCCGCATGGGACGAGCACGCCGACATCATCGCGGGCGAGTCAAAGGCGGAGGCTCGCGGGGGTGCGGGCGAATCCGGTGCGTGAGGCACCGCTCGCACCGGGCGGCTGTGTGGCCCCGTGCTGGCCGGGCGCTCCTGCTCCCTCAACGCGCTTGGTCCCGCTGGCAAGAAGCGGGGGTCCAACGCGGAGGTGCGTGGAGCTGGGCCAGCACGAGACGGCGTCGGTGTCTGTGCGGGCGGGGCGCCACTGCGCGCCGGCGGCGAAATAAATCGCGGCGGCGGCGCAGCGGGGCGCGCGGGTGGCGCGCGGGGGCGCGCGGAAGTCGCGGTGGGGTGCGCAGGTGGTGCGGTGGCGCGCACACCGTGCGCGGACTGCGCGTGGGTCGCGCCGGAGCGCGCAGCAGGCGCGGCTGGGTGCGCCGTAGGCGCATGGTGCGCCGCGGGCACAGGGTGCGTGGGCGACGCGGCGGAGCGCCCAGTAGGCGCGGTCCGCGCGGCCGGCGCAGCGGGGCGCACGGGCGGCGCGGCGGAGCGCCCACTCGGCGCGGCGGGGCGCACGGGAGCGGGCACGCGCGCGGGCGGCGCTGCGGCGCGCGCTGGGTCGCGGCCCGAACCGGCGGCAGGACCCGGGGCCTGGATAGGCACCGGGCGAAACGCCGCGGGGCGGACGGCCACAGCGTGGTGCCGGCCCGACGACGGTGTAGGCGCAGCGCGCGCAGGCGCCAGCGTCGTCGACGGGCCCGCAGTCGCAGCGGCGCTCGTTGCCCCTCCTCCTCTTCGGGGGTCTTCCCCCCCTCCTCTTCTTGGTGCGGCCAGCGGTGCACCGGACGACGCGACGCCGATATTCGGCAGCGACGTCGCCCGGTCCAACGCCGGACGCCCCTCTTCTTCTTCTTGAGTCCCGGCATCGCGGCCCAATGAGCCGCGCTTGCCGGGCTTAGGCATCACGGGGGCTAGGCCTCCCGCGACCGCTGCAGCGGCGAGCCGCCGGGCAGCGAGCTCCCGTTTGTGTCCCCGCAGGTGCCGGCTGGTCCCTGCACTGACACAAACGGAAGAGTTTAAAAACGTAGCACTTAAAGCACTAGTGCGGTCCGCGCAGGATGGGCAGAGACGTGTGGGATAGTCTCTGCTTGGCCACGGAGCCAATCCGAGGGCGCGTCCTATCGCCTGCGGTAGTTTTATAACGTTTACCCCCTCCATGTTTCTGGGCCGGGTAGTAGTATCCAACACGACCATCCTGATCATGCGTCGTCCTCGACGGCATCAGAAAGGTCCGGCAAGCTCTGCATTGCTGCTCCATGGGTTTCATTAGCTGTACGGGAAGGCCCAGCGACGGGCTCCGTACCGTGTTGGGCAGGAGTGGTGTCTTCAGTCAGGTCGTCTGCTGTGAAACCAACAAGAAAGATTAACGTCTCTCGGAGATCACACACATTTGCCTATTCTTCAGCTTACACTCAATTCATCTTTCGTGGCCTTTTCTTTCATTCATCAGACACATAAATTAACTAGCTAAGTAGTCTATGAGGTACCAAGACGTTATCTTAGTACTCCATAGAGTTTCATTCGTCACACCAAAATATCAAAACTCCTGTCGCCGACAGTCATACATCACACAAGTCGCTGTCATGTAGGGCATTTATCGCCAAGAGGAGCGTCTCGCAGTCCGTCCTCTACATGACCCATCGTGTAGGGCGATTACCAAATCACCGAAAGGAACGTCTCGCAGTCCGTCCTCTACACGACAAAACACACGTTATACGGGAACGACACCCGTTACACGTGGGTGGCAAGGCCACACTTTATGAGACCGGTCAGGTACCTCGCAGTTTACCTGAAGTAGACGTCTCGCAGTCCGTCTACTGTCTCAGCCTGAGATCTGCATCACACTCTATGGCAATGTAGATTCGCCATAGTACACAAACATACTCACGCTCAAAGAATGCAGCGCAAGTCTCAGGACACCACTCCCCTTTCCAGAGCACCATGTACTGAGCAGCAGCTTGTGTCGTCTTGCCATAGGAGCCGGTCAATAAGCGAAGCTCATATCGTCCACTTGGCAGTGCGCGTATGACCCTGTACGGCCCTCGCATCCCATGGTCCATCTTTCCAGTTGCCTGTGAAAACTTAATTACGAAAACCAAATCATTTACATTAAACATTTTTGGTGTATGTCGGTTTCGATTTACATAATGGTCCTGTCGAGACTGGTTTCGTTTCAGTAAGTCAGTTGCACGGGCTCGGCGTAACTCTCTTTGTGCTTCACGGTTCGGCTGTGCACCTTCCAAAGCGACATCACGGACCAGTGACCTGATGACGGGGGTCGCTGCATCGGTGCCCACCAGTAGATTTAAAGGCGATGCTTGAGTCGTCTTCTGCTTGGTCACGTTGAGGGTCAGCTGGAGTCTCCACAGCGTTTCAGACCAGGCTGTCCCTTTGTGATTGGTCTCGATTCGAAGAAGGTTCAGAACGGTTCGAGCGTACCTCTCGACCTGGCCGTTTGATTGGTGCATCTCTGGAGTAACCAAATGTATCACCGATCCCATATCTTTAACAAAATCTAAGAACCTAGTGGACTGATACATTCTGCCTCTATCTGTCACAATCATTTTTGGCACACCAAAAAGTGATACTGCGTTTGTGAACACTCTTAAGAGTTCTTCTACGTCCTGCCTATAAATGGGGTAAAGGAGCGTGTACTTAGTAAACGCATCCACGATGAGAAGAACAAACTTGAAGCCATTTGACTCGGAAAGTGGACCTAGGACATCCGAGTGTACTACAGAAAAAGGTTGATCGGGTTTTTCCCATGAAGTTATAATTTGTTGTGGAGCCCTAGGCACACGTTTCTTAGAAATACAGATCAAACAATCATCGAGGTATTTTTTAGCGAATTGCCTGAGGCCTGGAAACCAAAAATGCTTTAGGATTAGATCCAAGGTCTTGTCATAGCCAATGTGATTGTGTTCGTCATGGAATACTCGCAGCAGACTAAGTCTGAAACCTCGGGGAACAAAGCAAAGAAACCGTGGTTGCTCGCCTATTGGGGTGTACCTATAGTACAGCAGGTCATTTTTCTCAACATAGCGATTAGGATCTAGATTGCCTTCTCTAAGTTTTTGGAGAAGTTCCCGTGTCTCCGCGTCCGCAGCTTGTGCTATCTGAGCCCAATTGCGAGGTTGAGTGATATGAAGTACTTTACGAGGGGGGTTTCTGCTCAAATAATCAGCGTGTGACATCATTGCCCCTTTTCGGTACTCCATATCAAAGGTAAAATCTTGTAGGTACATCCACCAGCGGGCAACTCTCGGCAGTAGATCCTTTTTACTCTCGGTGGACTTGAGAGCATTGCAGTCTGTAATTAGTTTGAACTGTATTCCAATTAGATAGTGTCGGAAATTCTGCAACGCTCTCACGACCGCCAGCGTCTCTAACTCATAAGAGTGGTATCTACTCTCTGCACCTTGAGTAGTCCGGCTGAAGTAAGCCACAACTCTTTTGCTACCTTGCGGGTGCGTTTGCAAAAGAATCGCGCCATAACCGATGCTGCTCGCATCAGTATGAACCTCTGTGGGTAGGCTCGGGTCAAAAATAGCTAACACCGGCTCATTGGTCAAAATTGAAATAATTTCCTGACGCACTTTTTCCTGTTCAGAACCCCACTTGAACTGAACACCTTTTTTGGTTAATTGTGAGATTGGGAACGTTTTCGTTGCATAGCCCTCAATGTACTTCCGAAAGTACCCGGCCAGTCCTAGGAACTGCCTAACTTGTTTGACGTTTTCCGGGGCAGGTGAGTCTACTAATGCCTGGATCTTGTGAGGGCTCGGCCTAACCTGACCTTGACTGATTATTCGGCCAAGGTATTCAACCTCGGTGGTGAGGAACACGCATTTACGTACGTTTATCGAGAATCCTGCCTTGGTCAAAGTCGTAAGCACTTGTCGCAAGAGGTCGACACCTTCGTCCACTGTGGCGCTCATCAACAGTACATCATCGATATATACCAGGACTTGTCCCGCGTCGATGAATTTGCGCAGCGTTTTGTTGATGATACGTTGATACACAATAGGCGAGTTTGTCAGACCGTATGGCATTTTTAGGTACTCATAATGCCCCTCCGGTGTGACAAATGCGGTGCGATGGACTGACTCATCACTAATTTTTATCTGGTGAAAGCCAGAGGCCATATCAAGTGATGTGTATCTCGTTATGTTCTTATCACCTAAACGATCGATATGGTCATCTATTAACGGAAGCGGATATCGCTCTTTAACAGTCACCCTGTTCAAAGCGCGGAAATCAACACAAAGCCGGTCCGATCCGTCCTTTTTCTTCACTAAAATTATAGGACTAGAATATTCGGATTCGGATTCTCGAATAATGCCTTTTTGAAGAAGATCATTGATGATTTCGCGGACTCTAATTTTCTCAGCAATCGAAAGTTTATAAGGGCGGTACGTAATGGGCACGTCGCTGGTTACGTGGATATGCATTTCGCCCGTAGTAACAGTAGTCGTCGCCGTGCCAGTTATAAAAAAATCGGCAAAATCATCAATTACCCTCCCCAAGGATTCTCGCTCTGCACCCTGTAGAGGTGTGACTATAGGCATGCTAGTTTCTTTAGAGACCGTATACACGTGAGAGGTTTTTTGACTGTCAGGCGCGCGTGTCAGATACTGATGGTCTTTGGTTCTAGTGTACATTATGCCATCTCTATTTAATATGTCAGTTCCAATTATCAGGGGTGTGTTCATAAATGAGGCTGGGACTACAACGAAATCGGCCTCTAGCGTAATATTAGCGAACTCAACCGTAAGGGTTACGTAGGATGTGGACACAATTTCGTGGTTACTTATACCCTTCAACACACACTTAGTAGGTTGTATAGTGCAGGCCAAATGTTTTATAACGTCTGACGATATGAGGGAGACATTGAGCGCGCCACTGTCTATTAAGACATCGACCGGTATACCCTGTACTACGGCGGTGGTTATGTCGCTGTTTTTTCCGCAGGATCCTGACAAAAATTTACGTTACGCTTGTTCTGCTGACCCTGTGGTCCAGACGATCTTTCTTTAGCAAAACAAACGTCCTCCGTGTGCCCTATCTTTTTACAGAACGTGCAGGTCGGAGCATTGGGTCGTGCTTTGGACACTGGCTCGGAAGCCTTAGACTTTTTTGGGCAGTTGTGAGATAAGTGACCTTGGCTCTTACAGTTAAAACAGGTCTTACGTTTATTCGAGTCTGCATGTCCTGCGTCGCGTTTTCGTGATGGAGGGTAGGCAGTAGATTTAGTTGAGCCACCCTTTATTTGATCTGGTTTCGCATATATGGACAGAAAAGACACCAGATTTTCTGGAGAGAGTTCTGCATTTGCCGCCGCTGCCCGCACTTGTACATCGTCTATGCCGCGGATCACTATTTGTGTCATTAATTCCTCACTAACGCCTTTGACAATGCGCAAGCGAAGCAGCGTACGTCTCGCGTACTCGGCGTATGACGGGAAACCGTTAGATGTCGTATTCATTGTCTCAAAAAGTATCGTCGCATAATCTAATTTTCGAGGGCAAAGTGGTTTAAATTCGCGTTTAAAACTACTCCACGATCTATCAGAGGTTACCCATTCATTCAACCACGTTTTCGCGTCGCCCTTTAGACATCCGGCTACGCGTGACAGGCATTCTTGGTCCCCCCAGCGATTGGCTATTAGTGCGCGATCCACTTCATCGCACCAAGAGTCCACGTCATGGATAGACGGGTCAAAGTTTGAAATAAAATAATGCGAAGGTCCTGGGTTTATGGAGTGAATCGCATCTACTATAACTTGAGCCGCGGACGGTGCCGTTGATTCCGGTTGCGGAGTGGAGGTAGACGTGATTTTATTTTCGATCGTTTCTAGTCGGGATAAGATTGTATCTAGCGTTCGCGATTCAGTAGGGGTAGACCGCGGTGTATGGCTAATATACGACGTAAGCGGTGGAATCCCGTTCGATCGTACACTGGAGGGAGTCCGTTCGCGACGGTTACGTGACTTATTTCGTGGTTTTCGTGAGCTATCTCGCGACCCATCGTGCCTACGATGCCGTCGGTACGATCTGCTACGTGATCTACTCCGTGAACTATGCGTGTTAGGCATATTCACACGTCAAAACAAGTTATATGTTCACAAAACACAAAAAATAAAATAAAGCAAAAACAAAAGTCACACACGTGGGTAGGTCACGACAAAGTTCCTCTATTATGAAATTCAAGCTAGTCAGTCAAATTGGGGTTGGATTGCGAATCCCACTTCTGATCTTGGGACAGAAGTAAAATCACAATTAAAAAAAATAAAGGTTTATTAACCTAAAAACGAATCACATGAGTTTACTAAAAATAATTAACACATTTGGCTATTTTACAATCAAAGGAACAATGTCATCACTACATCAACAATAAAATCAACGAGATTACCAAGATAGCAGATTACACCGAACAGCAGACGAGTAGCGCTTCCGCACGCAACCGGGTCCAAATGAGAAAGAGGGCGCGTCCTTTTTTTTTTTTTTTTTTTTTTTTTTTTGTGGGGCATCTCGTAGTTAATCCTGAAAAGATTGTTACTACTTAAACGGATTGGGGCCCGGCGAGTTCTAAAAAGTTACCTTTTTAGGCCTCCAGCCGGGGCTTATTATACTTAAAAAACTAAAGCGAAAGCTCTAAGGGTTACCCCGAGGGGGGTACGAACCTCGGCTTAGGCAATCGCTGATAGGGGGGCAGCAAGGGACTGGCTGGATCTGGGTTAAATTATTTAGGGACTAATTTAAAGCTAACGGCGCAGCATCGCGGGCTGGCTCTTGCAAGGGTCGGGAGGGACTGTTAAGTCGGGGTCGCGACGACGGACCTCGGCGGCGAGGTCGGTACGGTTTGTGTCTGTGTGCTGGTCTAGCTGTACTGGTCTCTTGTCGACTCTCCTGGAGGAGAGTAGTGGGATCATCAGGATCGGTAAGAACGTGCCGCGAGCGGCGGACTTTGCTAATACGGGAGGGGGTGTAAGTAGCTGCCGCCACAACCAGAGGGTTGCGGTGGGCTACGGCCCTATCGAAGAAACGCTTCGAAGCGCGTTTTATGTATTGATGGATAGTCGGGAGTTTCATGTCTAAATGAAGATTGATATTCCGAACAAACCAAGGCGAGCCTGTGGCTTGACGGAGAAAACGGTTCTGGAGAGTCTGCATCCTATGGATGAATCGGGGCTTGGCATGTGCCCAGACTGGGCTTGCGTAAGTCATAATCGGCCTGATACAAGCGGTGTAAAGCCGCTTCTTACACAGAAGAGACAATTTACTCCGCTTGTTCAGGACGCAATGGAGCCTACTGAGAGCGAAAGCGGCCCGCGAGCGAGCCTGCTTTATGTGCTCGGAAAAGGTGAGGTGTTCGTCGAGGATGACACCTAGATATTTGGCTTGCTTCGCCCAAGGGATCTGCTTGCCGAACATTGAGATGGGTCGGGGAGGGGAGTGATTACGTCGCGGTCGGGTGTAAAAGACCGCCTGACTTTTGTCGGGATTGACCTCGATTCGCCACTTCCTGAACCAATCGCCGAGCTCGTCGACTGCGGTTTGGAGGTAGCGAACCAGCGCTGTGTCACTAAATCCCGAGAAGAAGATGGCAGTGTCGTCTGCGAACAGAGCTAACCTTGCTTTCTTGCTTCTGGGGATATCGCTAGTGAACAGCGTGAAAATGAGGGGGGCTAGTACAGAGCCTTGAGGGACTCCTGCACGGATCGGATGAGGGGAGGAAAGTGCCCCTTGGATGCGATAGCGAAAGGTACGGTTCGCAAGAAAGTCTCGTAAGATGAGCACGAGACGGTCTGGCACTCCGAGTTGGTACAGCTTATATAATAAGCCGTTGTGCCAGACTTTGTCGAACGCTTTCGCTATATCGAAGTATACAGCGCCCGTGAACATACCACGCTGAAAACCAGCATTGATATGTTCGACGATGCGGTGTACCTGATGGACACACGAGTGTTGGGTTCGAAAACCGAACTGCTCGTTGGGGATGAGGCCCTTGGTTTCGGCATAATCCCTGAGTCGCTTATAAATAAGTCTCTCATAGATTTTGCCGAGAACTTTGAGCAAACTAATGGGGCGGTAGCTCGTGGGCTCGGTTTTGGGCTTACCGGGCTTAGGGATGCCAATGACGGTGGCTTCCTTCCACGCTTGGGGGAAAATATTGTTACTCAGGGCACCATTGAAGATGGTACACATGAGCATAATCAAGTGAGCGGGGAACAGCTTGATCACTCTATTGGTGATGCCGTCTGATCCGGGGGCTTTACGAGATTTCAGACCCTTGATGATCTCGTGCACCTCGTCAGGTGTGACGGGGGGCAGGGGATCATCAGGGTCTTCAACGGGCGGGAGTGAGGCTTTGCGTTCAACTTCCGCGTTTACCTTATCGACAAACGCTTGGTCTACTGGCTGCGAACTGGGTGTGCATTGGGCTTCGAGGCTATCGGCTAGGCATTCAGCCCTGTCGATGTCCTCGAATGCAATGGTCGCATCGGGGCGGGTCAGGGGGGGCATAGTGGAAAACTCAGAGGATTTCAGTTTCCTCTGAAGTTCCCAGAATGCGAGATGAGTCGGCTCTAGTTCGCTCACCATCTTGTCCCAGTTGGCGTCACGCAGCTCAGTCACACGTGTCCTTACAGCACGCTGTAAGTAACGCATGTGAGCTTTGTTAGCATCACAGGGAAAGATGCTGTAGGCACGAACGGCCGCGTTCTTCTCTGTCAGCAGATCACGTACATCGTCGGGGAGTTTCCATTTACGGTCACCCGTATCTGGAACCTCCCGTGAGCTTTCGCTCACGATCGATTGTACGTGTTCCGTGAGAGAGTCGATCGCGGCCGTTGTGGCGGCGACAGAGTCAAACTGATCTGGGATAGAGTCTAAGTGATGTGACGTGTTAGATTGTAAGCGTTCGCTTACTTTCTTCCAGTCAGTGATCACTTTAGTGGCGGGGGGTTGGGAGGGGTCGCGAATACCTAATCGGGGGGCCAGGTTCATGACTACTGGTCGATGGTCAGAGTCGAGTTCGTGAATAGTCTCTATAGAATCCAACCTTAAGTTGATATTCTTAAGGAGCGCTATGTCAAGAACGTCGGGTAGCTGATCGACATCGAAGGGGAAGTGAGTGGGAGTCATCGGGGCGATGACATCAAAGATCATGGTAGAACAGAGGTTGAAAAGTTGCCTACCTCTAGTCGAGGTCCTGGTGCTATTCCAGGCGGGATGTTTGGCGTTGAGATCGCCCGCTATGATAACGGAGTCACTCATGCCGAAGAGATCGGAAAGGTCGTTAGCGAGGAGTTGAGGGTCCTCTGACTCATGTGTGGGAGGAAAGTAAGCCGACACAATAGTGATCGGCTGGTGACCTGTCAGTGCTAACCGACAGGCCGAAACTTCTAATCGGGAGAGTTGGGGGGGATCCATAGGTATGCAGTACAGGGACTTCCTATAGTATATGAGGGTGCCGCCTCTGTGACAACGTGACCTGTCGTTGCGAACTAAACGATAGTTTGCAATTTTCGGGTCGCGATGATGAGGCTTTAAGAACGACTCTTGTATGAGTAAAATGTCTACGTGATGGTCGCGGAGGAACGTGGCGATCTCATCACGTTGGCCGTGAATGCCATTGGCATTGAAGAAGCCTAATTTTAGGGAACGGGGTTTAAGTCTAGTTAATACTCCTCGACTATCCATAATAGGGGCGTTGGGAGTTCATGAGGTGAATTGCTTGCGTGATCTCGGGATACGCAGCATAGATTGATTGAATGCGGAACAAGTTACCGCCGGCGGCGACTAGTTCCTGGGCCATCTGTTGGGCACGCGGGGTGAGGAACGTGCTATAGGTGTTAAAGGTCCCAGTGATTACGTTAAACGCATCAAGGGGAGCCTGACCTTTCCTCTGAGCCGGGGCTGGTCCTGCCATAGGGGCAGTGGGAGGGGCCGCGGCGCGGGCGGGGGGAGCGGTCGCGGGAAAACCGGGGGGCGTAAGGGGCGCGGGGGCGCGGGTACGCGGGTCCACTAAGGGAGGGATGGGGGCGGGCTTTGGCCTAGAGGAGGCCAGTGCGGGGAACTCCTTCTGGGAACTCAAAAGAGGCCATTGGGAGGGACGTTGAGGGGCCAATCTCGCGGGGAGTTTGGCCGAGGGGGATTCCCTTTTCTGGCGAGCGTCGAAACGTTGCGCCAATTTAGGGGACGAGGACTTGGGGGCTTTCGGGCAGCCCCGGTAGTTTGCCGGATGACCGGACTCTTTGCAGAGCACACAACTAGGTGGCTCGGTGCAGAGAGTGCGGTCTTTGGGCCGGGTACAATCTGCTGTACCATGCTCTCCCAGGCACTTGACGCATCTGGGAGTGGCGTAACAGTTGTACGCTGAGTGCCCGTAAAGTTGACATCTATGGCACTGGCCAATGATGTTCGACTTACGGGGCTTTTCAATGATAAGACCAGACAGATTACAGACTGCCTTGACCTTGAAAATGGGGTGGTGACCCTCCGTGGGAGGGCACACCACCAGGACCATATCAAAGGCAATGCCTTGTCTGGATCTGTGCATCCTATGGACCTCTGTGACAGGCACGTTCTGTCTTTCGAGGTCTGCTTTGATTTCGCTGGTGGGGATCTCACAGGGGATCCTGCGGATCACCACCCTGGTCAGACGCTCCTCGGGCAAGGAATACGTGTGGAAGGACACGTTCCTGGCAGAGAGGAGCCTGGTCAGCTCGCGATAATCGGTCGAGGTCGGGACCGATACCTTAATGCCCTGCTGGGTGGCACGGGCGCTGGTATAGTTGACCCTCTGGTCAACGCACCATTTGGACACCTCCGTCCACTTGGCCTTGTCCTGTATAAATACAGGGGGCGGTGGAGGGAGTTTCCTGGCGGTGGTTGAGCCAGAGTTAGCGGTCGGGGCGCTACCGTTAGCGCGGGGCGCGGCAACCTTCGCGGAGGTTGAAGGCGAGGGACGGGAGGGGGACGCGGTGGCGGCGGTCGCCGGCGGCGTGGGGGGGATGGACGCGGTCGCGGTGGCGGGGGTCGCCTGCGTATCGGGGTGGGGGTCGGACGCGTTGGCGGAGGTCGCCTGCGGGGTGGGGGCGCGGGATGGAGGAGCGGAGTCCTCAGCCGCTATGATTTTAGCGGCTGGGGCTGAGCTGCTATCCTTACTCTTCTTCCTCTTGCTCCCTTTGCCCTTTGTATGGGAGACTAACTCATACGCCTCCGTGTCCGAGGACGAGGAGGGGCTTGAGTCAGCCTGGGGAGCGACTGAGGAAGTGTCGGGGTGATCTTCCGTGTCCATTGACTCCGGAAGATCGTCTAACGGGGCGATGGGGGAGGGGATAGCCGGAGTCTCAAGTGCGTCGCTGAAAACAGCGACTACCTTGTTGGCTCTGGCTTTCCTCTCCTTGTTCGCCTTCCATCTTTTTTTAAAAGAGATGACGAACTCGCGGTCATCGTCCACGAGTTCCCAGAAAGCCTCGTTGAGGGCTTGTCTCTCCTCGGGAGATATGGTTTTCACCATGTTTCCCGGGGAGTATAAAAACTAAGGGGTGGGGGGGACCTAATCACTCATGAGAGTGATCCTGACCATAAACCCTACTCCTACGTAGCCTAATCCCCGGTGGGATGCCGGGGGTGAGTGTTACACTCCCTGTCGGGTATAGACAGGGAGGTGATCCTGGTGAGCCCTAAGAGTGACTCCCGTCGCCAATCTTATTGTGCGAACGGGTTCCTAACCGGTCATGCGATGGGTACTGAAGGTACCCGACCAGTCTAGTGCGGGGGGTATAGAGATACCCGCGGCACTAGAACGCGGCTGTGGAGGGAAGACTGTCACCGGGGCTGACGAGGGAAGCCCCCAAGGCCAGCGATCCGGGACCCGTCCAACTTTCGTCTAGCCCTGAAGGGGATAGACGGGTGCGTTGGGTCTGCACCCACTCGGCTTCGTTGGCACCGTTAAGGTATCCACCGAGTGACCACGAAACTGTGGATTTGCCCTGAAGGGGCCACAACACAACACACGTTTTTGACTGAGTCTGATAAGGAAACAGGAATCCGAATTTTGCGATTTAAATAAATTTAAATCGCAAAATAGCGGAGAGTAGTCGGGGCGACTACGCAGCGTGGCGCACGGAGCACAACTGACGGGCGAGCGAGCGGCGAGCGGTGGAGGGGATACGCGCAGCGGAGCGGCAGCGTAACGACCTTCCAAGGCGGGCGTCGAGCGTAGAATGGGGCGCGTCCTATCGCCTGCGGTAGTTTTATAACGTTTACCCCCTCCATGTTTCTGGGCCGGGTAGTAGTATCCAACAGTATAGTAATGAAATCATAAAAAATTGATATTTAAGTAATTAAAAATTATTTTTGATGATATGTACCTACACATTTGTACGGAACCCGCGGTGAGCGAGGCCGACTCGCTCTTGTCCGGTTTTCGATAGTTGGAGATACCTCTGATTAAACCTTCGGGGAATAAGGGCGGGATATTACGTTTGTAGGTAAATGGAAAGCAGTTAAATCAACTTCATAGTTGTATCAAACAAACTATCATCGTACTGAGTTAAATAAAACATTGAACAATAGTATTGTATATTTTTATTTCAAATGTACTTTAATAGACATGCCATACAAAAATTAATATGTAGGTGGCTTTTACAAAATTACGAAGTACAACTTTTACAGAGCGTAGGTGCCGGCAAAAAGAATTTTATCTTCATAAAGTATTAGGTACAGGAAGGGATGGTCCGCAGTGAACTTATTTGGCGGTGGTGCTCTTGAAAACGATGACATGGCAACGGCTACCAGACCTGTAAAATTTAAAAAGCATGTTAGTTTATATTCTTCTATAAGCCGAAGTAAGATATTAAGATAGTAAGCGTGCGTTATCCTAGCTAGGAATAAATAAAGTAAGCCCTCGTACCGACGGGCGATTACTTAAAGCGCACTGTATTTACAACGTACCGCTCAACATCGAGAGTCTAAAATCGAGTGCACGATAAAGAATCGTCTCGTTTATGGTTTTACCCAGGCGCTAAAGTAGCCCGCGAAATTCAAGTTTTCTTATGTTTTTTGTAATTTTCAGGTCAGTTTCAGGTTGTTCATTGATTAAACTATAGTTCTCGACCTTAACTTTTATGACTTTAAAGAACTGAAATTATTAGAATCAGCAATACAACTCCCTAAGTTAGCATTGGCTTCAAATGTCATGATTTCATGAAATAGTAATTCAATAGGGTAATTGTGTTGATGATTTTTATGTAATGATATAATTCTATAAATACATATTTGTTACAGGCCCGAATATATTTAGATCTACATACAACTTCATACTGGCCTGCTAATCGTAGTAAACATAAAAAGAAATAATTTTGAGAGCTGTCCTGGCGGTTTCGTCTTAAAATGGCACATCAAGCTTATAAAATAAACTGTCACGCAGATAGTGTTGCCAACCGTTTACGGGACACACGGCTACACATCAAGCTATCCATTACCAGTTTAAGCTGACCTCGTACTAGATAGGGTTTTCGTACAATGAGAAGTCACCTTATACTGGTTTATAGCTTGTTTTGTCACCGTGCTTACATCTAACAATAAGTATTACTTTTCAATGGCATCCACGTTTTCTTTTTTTTTTGTCAATATTTCGGCTGTTTTTTTAAGTAAAGCGCACGTTGTCGCTTCTTGAGATAAAAATATTAAACATAGAGTTGGCAACACTGCACGCAGGGATGACAGAGGCAAGGCTCTACAAAGCCAACATTTTCTAAAACCCGATGTGCCAAATTTACGGACGAGTTCATATTGCATCTCTATTCTGTTTAAATCTCACTGTGGCACTCAAGACTTGCTGGGAGTGAGCTGTCAGTGTCATTCGTACTAGGGATTGACCAAGCATTACATTTAACAATATAATCGAGATTTTTATTTCAAAGTAACTCTGTATGCCTAGTTGAGTCAGTGATACCGCAGGGCAACCAATTCGTGCAACACCAACCATTAAATAATTAATTGTGAGCTTGTCAATAAGTCTCACATGTAGTTAGTTCTTCATGCAAAGCTTATCATGCCAAGGGCCAAGTTCCGAATTAATAAACCACTCTCGTTCTGACATAAAATCCCATTGTAGAACATCGGAGGCAATTGAGTAGCTAATACAATAACAGTGTAAAAATGGGTTTCATTTGACAGTTCAACAATATTGATTGCGTTATTTACGTTATTGATCTGACACATGTATCGAACACAAGAAGCAATGTATTTGCAATTCCCTTTCCCCCAAATTGATTCGGATTGTGATTGATAGTGTGTTACTAAATACCGCCTATTTAGGAATAAGAGGCGCTTTCAAAGTGAAACTTACAATAAAAATGCAGTTGACTGTATGTACAGACTCCAGCACATTAAGCTACTACAATCTGTCAAATTTACTTAATAGATTTTCAACTTTATCGCCACAACGTTAGGTTAAAGGTTGATTGGGAGAATTTGACAGTTTCGTGTACCTCGATGTGTTCTGTTTGTACATTTAACAACAAATGCAACTGAAGATTAAAGATAAATCTTCAAAATGAAAGTGGTTTATTAATTCAAGGATTATACCGGGTGCAAGAGCATATCATGTCAGTGCTAATAAAACTATTTAAGTAGCAAAAACCGTCGTCAACCAATACCAAGTGCATTAAAGAAATAGAAATGGGTGCAAGAAAACTAATTATTTGTATGTAAATAGACAAAGTAACTTTCTATATACGAGATTAGCATAACGGCAGTTGCTTATAGGTGCACCGAGGGATTTGCGAAATAATTGCGTTCCCTTGCTGCATCGTTATTCCTTAGCCTTTGGATATGCAATTAATATGTAAGATATTAAAAGTTTCACTCTATAATTCGTACACTTTAGAAATACGATAAATTGTAGTTATCTCAATTGAAAAAAAAATATCAAAGTAATATCTAAAAAACATAATAAACCCTTCGAACGGCGTAAATACTTCACGGAAGGTCATCCGTTCTTGAATATGTAATAACCAAACTATAATGTTCAGTAAACGTTATAGAAACGTAGGTATCCATACTAGCCAGAGCCGCCATGCCACAATAAGCGCCAGAAGCTCGATGCGCCCAAAATATTTATGACTGATGAAACGAAGAAAATATGCTATGTAACATCACCTCAACAAACATAAGTGCCAGCAAAAAGGATTTTATCCTCGAAAACTATTAGAAACAAGAAGGGATGATCCACCGTGAACTTGACAGCGGGCGGCGGTAAACTAACAGCAGAATAATTCTGCAAAATAAGTCCTGCGGAACAAATATAATATTTAGGTAGAATCCATCATCTGAACATTTTCACTAGCCTAGCAACCACCGATGTAGGTAGGCGAGGTATCAACACCTCATTATCTGCCTGGTCTTTTCCCAACTTGGATCGGCTTACACCCTAACTGGTTGCAGCTAAATATCAGTATTTCATATAGAGCGACTGCTGAACAGACTTCAACGATGCAGTTACTGGATAATACGGTATGACCGACACTGTTAAACCTCTACTACACTGGTGAATGGTGAGACTATGTACCAATATCTTATTTATCTTATAAAAATCTCATGCCACGATGTTTGTTAAGGGTATACTCCGAAACTACAAAACTGATTTTTATCAAATTTCGTAATTACTTGTACTTTGGTCCAACTTAAGAGATAGGATAGTTTTTTATCTCAATTATTGACCTTGATATTTGCAAAATAAATGTTTTTTTTAGGACGATGTGTGTTTTTACTGGTTAGTTCTAGGAATTCCTAACAGAGGGCGGTGTAAACTAATTCATCGAATCGTTTGACATCTAAGTTGTGTAGATATTCATAGATGGCGTGGGTTTCGATTTCTAGATAATCTTCTTTACATAGTATAAAACAAAGTAGGTTCTCGCAATTGTGCACTTATATCTTTTAAACTCGTCAACGGATTTTATTGCGGTTTTCATCAATAGACAGAGTATTTCAAGAAGAAAGTTTATAAATAAGCATAATACGCAGGCGAAGGCGCTGGAAAAAACTAGTTATAATATACATATATTATGCGTTACCAATATACGATGTGTGACAGTTCGATCAGCGATTGTGTAAAATGAGTCAATTGTATGAGAAGTTAGATACCGCTACTCTGTCCAAGACCCTTGTTGCACCTTGTTGTGTCACGCACAGGTTTAACGATTTGAAAGTCAGTTTCGCAAAGTATTAACAAAGGCGAGACTACAAAACATGAGTCCGTATTGAAGACACGACACAATCTTGTCCAAGTTTAGGGCCCCTTTTACCCGAACCACAACGACAATACGTGGACGGGCGCTACTTGGATTGATAAATAATAAACCACATTTTTGTCTGTCAAAATCAACAGTGTGGGCGATACCGACCACATCGAAGTTAATTCGCAGCCACCAGCGAGTCCGCGGCCGGCCATATTACAAACAGGAATTGCTCTGTCTATCCACTAGCGACAACGCAACAATTTCGAAATTTTATAGTTACCACAACGTTACTGCAAGAAGCTTAAGATACAAAACCACTGCTTTTCCACATTCTGTAGCTGAGATTTGGTGTCGTCGCGCTAAAGTGCAGTAAAGTAGTAAATATATAGAATAATAATGCCTAGGCAAAGTTTTCTAAAAATTCTAACCCCTACCATACCATAATGAAACCTTAAAATATATCGCCTCATTGTGCCAGAAAAAAGTATTTCGTTTTCGAAAGAACCAAATAAAGAAATTAATGTCCAACTGTAAACGTCAGTGATTGTGTGGTGTTTTTGAATGCAAAGACGCCCTGTATTCTTCAGTAAATCATAGTTTATTTTAAGAAAGTATTAAATTAATGTAGTTTAAGAATACTTATTACAAACTGTTAAGACTACTCCGTGGATTTGATTTTCTTTGAGATTTTGAGAAAGACGCGCAAGAGTAGAAATGACGTCACCAGTTGAAATGTAAGTGTTATTGCTTTCATTTTTCTATAAAAATTTTCGAATTCTTTTCATACGTGTCAAGTACTAAGTTTTAAGACGTGCTAGAATAAACCGGGCGCTGTAAAAAAAAAAAACAGCAAAGAGCGAATCTGACGCGCCTAAGGTTCCGTAACTAAGTAGGTTTTATTTTGTAATTTTAAATTTTGTAAATGCTCTTGGTGATTACCAGGAAACTGTTAGTTGTACATAAACCTCAGCACATAGGTTTACCTGCAGTACTACAAGGATTTTATATATTGACACGAGGGGCTGTTGGTAAGCATTTGTGCTTTTATTTTGATGGGAGATTTGTTAAAATAAAAACATCATAACGCCGTTAATTCCGATTTAAGTCCCACTCTAAAAGATCATAATAGACATCTACTACCTATTAGTAGACGGAAAGATCTTTTTAAAACATTTCCAACAAGTCAAATACTGCGGCTTGAATTCAAATATCATTTTGCATTATTATTGCTTGTGTCTATTAATAATTAGTACCTGGATACCCGAGCTTTGCTCGGTAATTTTTTTTTTGGTAAATTCTGTTTTTTATAAATTAAATTTAAATACAAATTACACTTTGTTATTTTTCTTCCAAGAAAAAGAAAAAGTTTATGTTTAAGTTGATTATCGATAAAGTTGGTTATTGAAAACACGTATAAAACGACATTTTCTAAAAATGAAACCTAGCTAGATCGATTTATCGCCCTCGAAACCCCCTGTATACTAAATTTCATGAAAATCGTTGGAGCCGTTTCCGAGATTCGGATTATGTATATATATATACAAGAATTGCTCGTTTAAAGATATAAGATAAATAATATTTTGCATGCCTTAATTGGTAGGACATAATTAACTACTCAACATTGAGCATGCAAAATGTATTTATTTCTATGTTCTGCAATAAATGAATAGAATTGAATTTGTAATGTGCGAATTAATTAAAATTAACCTACTTTACAATTTCAACATTTTCATTTCATTGGGCCCACTCCCTCTGACCGATAGGAGGCCTGTGTCCCAGCAGTGGGAACATTATAGGCTGCTGATGATGACGTCAATTTTAACATCCCATTTCCCATGTTTTTTTATTGCAATATGGGCCATATTGCAATAAAAAACAATTTTATATATTTTTTTCACTTGCTTTGTAAGAAAACAAAAAGAAATAACTAGTGTAAGAGGATATTTTCCAAGTATTCCAAATGTCTAGATAATAATAGTAGTTTCTAAAATAAGCAGCTATGACGGACAGACGAGACGAACGGACAGACAAAGTCACATCATTTTGCCACGAAACCTTATTGGTATGACGGGCTGGTGGCCACAAATCCACGACAACGCACGTATTTTGCGTACGGAACCCTAAAAAGAATACCGTTACGGTAACATGATCGATTACTAGTTTATAAGACCTATACAATAAATCGTTTACGCAAGAAACGTGGACAAGCAAACATAATAATTAAGTCTTCATTAAAGTAGGTGCCTACCTCCTACACAACAAACGTAGTACCTAACCACCTAATCTCGGAAGAATCGCAAATCTAAATTCCACTTTATGATTTACAAGACAGACAGTTAATTAATTCTAGGTTTTAATACCTTGAAGAAAAGGTAGGAGTTTCATTAATTGAATCAAGATGATATAAGCTTGCAGACCCAGTTTACGAAAAAGTAATATATTACTGCAGAAACATCACCTCAATGTGTGTAGGTGCCGACAAAAATAATTTTGTCCTCGTAGAGTATCAGGTACAAAAATGGATGGTCAACTGTAAACTTCATAGGCGGTGGTGGTGGCGGTGCTGGAGACAGATTCATAACCTGTCCTGCTGTTGATGACAATTATTCTTGAAAAGATAATTCATTAAACATTCATGGGGATGGGGCGTTACTGTGACGTGTTAAATGCATCGCTCACAGTTCCGTTGAGAGAAAAGGAAGGGCCCGACTTTGGCAGAACAATTTCTATGAAAACATCGTGGAAATTGTCCAACAAGAGTCGCGTCGCGCCTGGTTGTGGAAGCATTGATGCTATAGAAATATGAAAACCTTAAATCTATGGATACTCTGTCACACATTGGCGAGTAAGATTAATGGATAATCGCAGAAATTAAAAAAATCGCAGAAATTAAAGGAGCTATATCAGAGGACTCTAACCAAAAATACCAAGACCTCCTCTCACCTCTCTACCTCTTTTACCAAGATTGCTATGGACCTGCTAGGGTCGCGGATTTATTCGAGAGTGACTATGGCCCTGGCAAAGGCAACTGAAGGAACACGGGCAGGGTTTAGTCCGTAAAAGTCTGAAACGCCCTTCCGCTCCACCTAGAGCGCGAGACGTCATTAGATGATTTACCACAGAAGAAAAAACAAAACGAGTGCTATAGGGACCTACTCTGTCGATATAATAATTATTTAGAGACTTAAGAGGAGGACAGAAATAATTCCAATCATGCTTCTTTCCCCAATGGAGGGGTAACATATCGGTACAGCATCCAAGAAGGTTTCCCCGCGCCCCACGAGACACATCCATGAAAATATCCACTGGAACAAAATGGATGCTGAGATTATGGAGACCCCCCAATATCCACCATTATCTTCCACCATTATGAGGTTTTGGTTAGTAAGCACTTAGTCAACTCAATGGCATACTCTTCCAAAAACGGTGCAAAATGAGTAAGTGAACAAAAAATAATATCACATATATCGGTACGTACATATATAAATTCGCGCCTTTTATCTATGAGGTTCGGCAGAAACTACAAAACGCCACCACAAAACACTACACTCGACATAATAAATCACCTTATTCTGTGAAGGTGCCAGCGAAAAGTATTTTGTCTTCGAAGAGAATCAGATATAGGAACGGATGATCAACAGTGAACTTCCTTGTTGGCGGTGTTTGAAAGTCCAAGGACGGAGGCACGGCAAAAAAACCTGTGGATCACAATCGGTTTAAGTGAATCATCATAAACTTGGTTATTATATAGGCACTTTTAAATGATAATGTACGAAGAAAATAAGTTCCTGGAGTGGCTTTTGTTCGACTGGTAAGAGACTACAGTCTCAATGCTAAGCACGACTGCCACCAGCGCCCGCGCAGACTACCTCTCAATGTGTACCACTAACCTGCCAAGGTCGCGAGATTGTTTAAACGAGATACCGTGGCCCTGGCATATGGGTAACTGAAGGAACACGGGTGGGTTTTAGTCAGTAAAAGTCTGACACGTCCTTTGATGATTTCCATAAAAAAAAAATACAAATAACCTACCTATACTTTTATATATCTAGTAGTAGGTAGGTACCTCTAAATATTTTTCAGTGTAAAAATATATCCAAATACCAAAGCCGTTTAGAGATGTAGGGGTTTTGAGAGCAAAAAACTATATTTTTTTAATCTTCTAGCCAAGCTGTTGATGAGAAGTTAGGGTGACCGTGTTACGGTACCAAATGGGAGTAGATAAGGGCCCTAATAGGAAAAAGACCGTTGAGATAAACCAAAATAAATTTTGTTTTGGTTTTTAGGTTTTCAGATACAAAAATATTATCTACTTACATCAACTTGTGACGGAATCCTTGTGAATTCAATGATGTGTTATATTTTATTCAATTTATTGTGACTGGACCTCAATATTCTTTAAAAAGGTTCCGTGATGAAATGATCCCGGTGGAACACAGCCGATGTGGTATAAATTAATAATATCTTACGACTTTGACACTGGATAGACGAAACAATTACTTTACTATTAAAACAATATACTCGTAGGTACCTACATACTTATTCCTGAACGGACGTAATTTTGAGTAGGTATGTATAATCTGGTAATATTTGCATTCGGAGCTATTTGTTTGTGGTTTTTTCGCGCGCTAGATTTTGAACGCAATGCTTTTAGCGTCGAGATTTGAAAGTCGAATAGTGTTTTTTTTCATGTGCTAGCATGCACTCTTTTACATCCTCAATGCTCGACTCTGCACCGAGAGTTGAAAATTGAGTACCGTCAAACCTTACAAGATTGCCTTGTAGTCTGACTTTGCCCAGCACGGTACTTTTCACAAATATAAAAAACCGGTAACATTTTATAGTTACGTTTATTATTTAATCCATGGAAGAAATTTGAATATATTTCTGTTAAGACTACGTAACAGATTATTCCTAATGTGACATTCATTCGGCTGTCAAACTGTGTCGAAGTTGGTGCTGTATTTTGCGGTTCAAAAGTCTGAGAAAAATAAGTGACTTTGCCCACTCAAATTCGGCAGGTAATGATGATAGATTGTACTCTTTTCTAAAATAAGTAATGTTTTTAAGGTAGAAAATACTGACTATATACGAAGGTTTCTGCAAAATGGGCAAACTTGTAAAAAGTTCTATATAATTTGCCCGCTGTCCAAATTGAGGTTTTTAGCACATAAACATTCATTGTCTTGATATTATCATATATTCTATGCAAAGAACATTACATTTGTCATTGATGTAGCACAACCACAAATTGAAAGTAATATTATTTACAAAAATATTTAAACTGGAATAAAAAATCGGAAGAAATCTGGGCAAAGTTGCAAGGTTTAACGGTACTGGATAAATCCCGCTGCGATATTTTTACGTGGGTACAAACGTGGGCTTATTCTCACAATTGAAATAATTTACAGCAAGTTAATCATCTTAATACCTATACCTACTTATCAAAGTATATAATATAACTAAATGTTTTATATAGGGTAATATCACACTAATCATCATCTGCCGAGCCTTTTCCCAACTATGAATGTTGGGATCGGCTTCGAGTTTAACCGGATGCAACTGAATACCAACATTCTACATGAAGCGATTCACAGCGGCTGCCTATCTGACCTTCACAACCCAGTTACTGGGTTATATGATACTCCTTGGTAAGACTGGTAGTACACTAATACTGGATAGAAACAGCGGGCAAGTATGGATGCACAGGTTCAAACAATAAATGGAAATAGGGAAAAGAAACATAAAATGTTGAAAAATACAAAGGAGAACGGACTAACCATACCCACATGAACCAAGACACATAGCAAAATCAAACATGTCCCATGTCATGGTTAAATCGGTCACAACATAATAATAAAAAGTAAAGGCAACGTTATTTACATCACTGCGAATTTTGTGGTTT
Source organism: Aporophyla lueneburgensis (assembly GCA_932294355.1). NCBI lineage: Eukaryota > Metazoa > Arthropoda > Insecta > Lepidoptera > Noctuidae > Aporophyla > Aporophyla lueneburgensis. The sequence goes on along the minus strand of OW028748.1, from coordinate 7,410,538 downwards.
TATGAAAATAAGTACCAATTATTTGTTCTACATGAATCGTCTTACTTTTTCAATATTTACTTGCCCTTACCGAAAATAACCGGCTGACCGGTTCTGATCGATCCAAGGTCTAAAGAAAGAAACCCTACACAGATTAGAACCGGTCGGCACTGAGATTAGGGAACAGAACCGCACTTTAAGCAACTGACGGAAAGCTAGTAAAACTAAAATGAAAAAGATGCAAACCCAGAATTACAATAATACATAGGGAGTGTATTCCAGTACCTCAGTTAGTGTAAGTGCCAGCAAAAAGAATTTTGTCTTCGAAGAAGATCAAATATAAAAATGGACGATCCACGGTAAACTTGATGGGCTCTGGTGGCCGTGAATCTAATGATTCTGGTACTATAACTGCTCCTGGAAAGGACAAACAAAACCAATAAATGTCACACAGCACACGAGTCGCGAATCTACCTAATATTTTAAAGCTGAAGAGTTTGTTTGTTTGGTTGAACGCGCTAATCTCAGGAACTGGTGGTTAGAATTTAATACTTCTGTTAGTGTTGGATGGCTCATTTATCGAGAAAGGCTACAATGTATATCATCAATTCATCACGCAAGGACGGGGCCGAGAAAAAGAAAAAATGTCATGCTTGTCATGGCGATTCGATGCGACAGGGTGGATTGGAAGACAAGAAATTTGACACGCACAAAGTCACGGACAAAATACAAAATCAAGCATCAAGGGAAAAGTAAAGTTTTTAAAAATTTACCACAACGAAATCTAAAATACCAATTGCTTCGTAAAAGAATCATAGTAATTTGGAGGCAATGTTGTTTGGCAAATACAAAGCCCAGAGAAAACAACCTAATTAGCGAAACCGATTTTGACGAAGGCTTAAATCTTTTGATTTGAAAGATCCGCTTTTCCACGAACGAACATACGAACACAAACAAGAAAGAGATGTTAACCTACGCAAAACTAATGGTACAATGGCTGTTCTGGGACATATCCTGCCTTAGTGGTACAGCTATAATTCAGACATTGCATTAGGTAATACGGACATAAAATTATTTCGACATTGAACATTTGTGATCGAAAGGAGTTAGTTAGTCTTCGATAGAAAAGAGAATGATTAAATGGAAACTCATCACCGAATAACATTCGAAGTAGAAAGTATGTGTAAGTAAACGATCAAAATGAGAAGAGGGTTGATCTTAGACCAATAATAAAACTTGTTGTATAAAACGAACTTGCTGAGTGGACTCAGTGTTTTTATTAGTTAGTCAATGCTATAGACCTATTCTAATTTTAATCGTACTTAGATATGGTATTTTTGTCACCTTAATCTATACAGGTGCCAGCGAAAAGAATTTTGTCTTCGAAGAGGATCAAATATAAAAATGGGCGATCCACGGTAAACTTGACTGGTTCTGGTAGTAGAGATTCTGTTAGTATGAGTGCTGGAAAAGATAAAGAATACGAATAAATGCTTGTATTTTAAAGAAATTACATAGCACGCGGCATTCAAAAAGCACGGGTCCTCAAAATTGCACGTCATGGCTATGGACGGTATTTCAACAATAAAGGAACACAACATATTAATCAACTAACGTAAAACGAATAACATTACCCTAAGCAATTCTAAAGAAGGTTGTCATAAATTGGAGACACACATACTGTAATTTTGATAGTTAAAGAGAGATACACCTACCACCATCGATCGATGCAAACATCACGAGGAATTCAAATCGTCAACAATAAAATATAATATAATCGAAGTGAAATCCAAAACATAATCGAAGAAAAATATTACAAAGTATTTGTGGAAGACCATTTTAACATAGTGTAAAACAAAGTCGATTCCCCCATCTTTTAAACTACGCAACGGATTTTAATAGATACGGTTTTCATCAATATAGACAGAGTGATTCAAGAGATTTATATGTATCCGAGGGCGAAGCCGCTGGCAAAGGCTAGTAGAAAATAAAATTATAACAAGAAAATACTGACGAAACTGGTACCTAAGTGATTACGTCCGATGATACTTCAGATGCTTTGTAGGTGCCTACAAATAGTATAAGTAAATTCATCCATACATGTACATATGGTGGTGGTTGTCGCTTCTGAGAAAAACTGTGGCCACATTTCATAGGCTGATTGTGGTACACAAACAACTGTTATGGTCAGACAACATTTTAGTCAAATCAAGAAGGATCGAGAAGATTTTAGTAATGAAGGAGAAAGAGCGGGCTGATGCAAAATGACAACTTTATCCAGTTTGCAAGTTATTAATTAAATAGCTAATTCTATTTAGAATCGCGGAATTTTTTGAAAAAAAGTGACCTACCTTCCTTAACATTATTTGATAAACGAGTACTTACAGTAGGCATAGTATTTTTTTGCAATTTGCAGGTAATTGTTTGGCTTTATGTTTATTAAAATATGATTCGCGACCGCAATACGACTTACAGAATTATAACTATAAAGATAATCAATACCTACCGCCCTCTAAGTTCATTTAATTTGATTTAATGTGTTTTTCATGATATAGTCAAATTGAAAAAAGCGTTAGAAAATGCTACAGGCTAGGACGGCAGAAGCAAAAAAAAAAATGAGCGAAAATGGAAATGAATTGCAATGGTAGTAAAAAAAGGTAATAACAAGGATTCTAGACACGTAATTAAGTTGAAGGCAGACGAGGTTTCAGTAAGCGAAAGCATGATCCAAATCTTACAATATATGACGAACACAATACCTAAGTATTAGTTGGTGCAGGTCCCGGCAAACAGAATTTTGTCTTCGTGAAGGATGGCATATAAAAATGGACGATCAACAGTGAACCGTATTGGTAATGGTGGTTCAGATAACGAACTTGTCGCTACTAGAATCAATCCTGTGAATGACAATAAACCTATACAAATAAGTTTACCAAAATTGATAACTTACTTACATAATATATTTAAAAAATACAGTCGAATTGAGAACCTCCTCCTTTTTGTAAAGTCAGTTAAAAAGTAACAAGGTTCGTCGGATATAGTTGATGTTTAGTAAAAAAGCGATTAATGTTTTCGGATAGAATTTAGTTTAATTATTAGAAAACAAACATTCCATTTATTAAATTAAATTTCTTTCGAAAACATTTTTGCTAAACGTAAACTAAATCCGACGACCCTGTTCGTTTATTTCTTTGGTGACTGTACACTGACACAATGGAATAGTTAGTTTTTAATAACTAAGTCTCTTTATTGCGGAGATTGGTCACAAATGTCTACGTATTTATTATAAACGATACTAATCATATCATTCTCCTCATTATAATCGCCATAAGTACCTATAAAATAATGATGGAGGCCCTGTTTCTTGAGATACATATGAAATACAAATTCACAAACAATACTGAAAAGTATTTTATGTGAGAAAGAAATATAGACGTTGAGCAGAAGTAGAAAAGAAAGATCATGAAAAACAACAACCGTGAACGGATGACACAGATTTGAGAAGTACAATCCAAATCCTATAGGTATCCTAATCCGCACACAAAACCTATTTAATAAGTTGTACCCATGATGTGGTTACCGACAATTAGAAATTTGTTCACCCAGAGGATTGCATATAAAAATGGACAGTCAATAGTAAACCATATGCATATGAGATAAGGTACCTAAGTACATATTTAATGGTGGTGGAGAAAATAAATTCCAACTTAAAATTGGAAAAAAAAAACAACAAATTTGAGACTAAAACCAACAACCCTAATAGCGTAACACATTTTCTCCACAATTGGAAGGATTTTGAAGGTAATTCCAAATCCATTGCTTTATTAAATATGTTGAAAAAATCCTTTGACTACCTACATAGATTACGCAATGAATGTAGCTGAACTGTCGAAACTGAAAGGCATTACGATTTGTGTTAGGTTCCTAGATCATTCATTTGACTGGCCTGTTTGTCTAGTGGTTAGTGACCCTGACTGCTAAGAGAGGTCGTGGGTTCGATTCCCACCCAGGACAAATCTTTGTGTGTTGAGCACGATCATTTGTTCTGTGTCTGGGTGTAATTTATCTATAATATGTATGTATTTAGAAATATATAAGTATGTTTATCAGTTGTCTGGTTGCCATAGTACAGGCTCTGCCTAGTTTGGGATCAGATAACGGTGTGTTGGTTGTCCTAAGATATTTATTTATTTATCTAAAAAGTTCGGTTACTGGGTCTTCCACACTTTAAGTGGCTACTGTTCACAGGTAATTCCCTAATAAGAAATTAAATAAAGGAAATTCCCCCCTAAAGAAAGAAAATTAATTTAGTAAATTGTAATGAAAAAAATATTATTAATTAATAATTGACTAATTAAATATTTAAAAAAATAAAAACATGTATCAATCTAAATCTATACTAATATTATAAAGCTGGAGAGTTTGTTTATTTGGTTGAACTTGAACGCGCTAATCTCAGGACCTACTAGTTCGAATTAAAAAAATCTTTCAGTGTGGGTAGTCCATTTATCATGGAAGGTTATCCATACTAATATTATAAATGGGAAAGTGTGTGTGTCGGTTTGTCCGTCTTTCACGGCAAAACGGAGCGACGAATTGACGTGATTTTTTAAGTGGAGATAGTTGAAGGGATCAAAAATGACATAGGCTACGTTTTTTTTTCTTTTTTAGGTGGCTGGGGTGAATTTAGAAAAGCCGTGCTTTCCCCATAGATTTCCCATTGTATGTAGCATATTCGCGTGTGTCCAATGACCAGAATCTTTACATTCTATCCCCAGATGGAAAAACATATAATATCGTCTACAGTAGCGTGTTAAAATAACATTCTGTTCCGAGTTCTCTTCTGTTTTCTAAATCAGGAAAGGGGAACCGTGTTACCCCGAACTTAATGCGAGCGAAGCCGCGGGCAAAAGCTAGTAGGCTATATAACATCACGGTGCGGTCAATAGGAGCGAAGCATCAATGAAAAATGGTGCAAAACGGGGAAAATTTATCGCATCTTGATAAGCATGCAAAAGTTAAATCCCATGCTATTAAGACGGCTGTACCTACGTTGTTGTCCATAGTTTTTGCTTTAGTTGGTGTAGGTGCCAGTAAATAGAATTTTGTCTTGGAAGAGAATAGCATACAAAAAGGGACGGTCAATTGTAAACTTGATTGGCGTTGGTGGTTGTGAGTTTGACGACATAAACACGGCAACAGTTCCTGTGAATAACAATCAATGTACAAAAATTCTTGCAACATACTTTGGTATTAGCGCAGAAGACTGATTGTCCGCTTATTATTATCAGGGAATTCATAGCGAAGTGTCAGAGGTTAAAATATATTTAAATTTTGTTGAAGCGGGGGTGATGGCAGAACATCCGACGCTCCCCATTCCTTAGGACCCTAGATGGTGGCGCGTAGTGTTCTACGCGCGCCTCTCTACGGGAGGGGAGTTTAACACCTCAATCCCCCCCTAACGTGAGGAGGCCCGCAGAGACAGTCGGGGATCGCGGAAGACGCATTAGTTCCCGTGGTCCCCGACGTAGGTGTGGGACGGAACACCGGGGTGGTTTTAGTCAGTAAGAGTCTGACAGACCCCTCCACCCACTCCAGAGATAAAAAAAGAGGTGTAGGCAGAGGTTACAAAAATATGGCGACGCAGAGATGGCTGGACTTCGGTAAGCAAAAGCCAAATCATCATCTGCATAGCCTTTTGCTAACATAGTTCAGGTCGAATTCCAGTCAAACTAGATGCAGCTAAATACCAATATTTTATATGGAGCGACTGCTTTTCTGACCTCCCGACCCAGTTACTGGGTAATACGATAGTCCTTGTCAGACTTTCGGGCTTCTAAAGACCCGTAACAACTGTCAAAGATTCTCAAATGTCTGCCGGGAAGGCTTAACGTACACAAGACAGATGCGTATCATATTTGACGAAGACTGTACCTACGTTTTATAATTAGTTGGTGTAGGTGCCAAGTAACAGAACTTAGTCTTCAAAGAGGCTCAAATATAAGAATGGATAGTAAACAGTAAATTCAACTGCCGAAGACAGTTGGGAAGAAAGTGACATTTCTTTCAATATCAGTCCTGTGGATGAGAATCAAACAAATCAGTTGCTGCCATAACTTCAACTACGCTCATCATGGAGCTGAGATATGTTCCTTGGGCAAGGTGCTTATGACCGATAGTTCTGAGGTCGGATAGACATGTCTGGGAACACATTTTAAATTCAAATTTGAGCATGCGAAGAGGACACGAGGACTTTATCAAATAGAAAGAAGACTTATTTAAAAGAAAATGTTAAGCGCTAAGTGCCATTTATGTGAATGGAATCAATGACAACCAGTTTATATATGCGAAAATCGAAATTAATAGCATTTTGAACACCTTCTGAAGCAAACATGTCGTTTATCAATATTTTATGTAGTTAGAGGCCAACAAAAACAAATATGCCTTCGAAGAGGATAAAAAATAAGATGAAAATAAAAATACATTCAGTAGATTTTTTTGTAAAAAGGACATAAACATTCATGGGCTACTTATAGCCGGCTGCCGGCTGGCTTTTCTGTCTGATACCTTAGTATCAGACAGAAAAAGGAACAATCAACAGTTATTTTCACCGTCGGAGGCGGCTGAAAAGATATTAAATTTTCTTTCAATATTAATGCTGTAGATGATAAGTTGTTCAAAGTTCAACGATTGCGCTCGTCATAGCGAAGGACTGAACTTGTTTCTTACATGTACGGTAAGCATGAGAACATTTGGTGGTGCAGTTGTTCTGACCAGGGTTCTGAAATGAATCTGCATTTAGGCAGCAAGAAATTGAAAAGACAATTTTTAAATTCGTTTTGTAGCATCCGAAGAGAAGGAGGATACACATAAAAAAAATATACAAAATAGATCGCAACACGCTCAATGAAACCTACATAAATGTCAATGGAACCAGTTTTATCTAGTTAATAAAGGTTTTTAATAGGAAAAGCAAAATTCCCCTGGCAAGCCTGCGATGCGAACGTAGCGGACACCACAGTAAGCAACCATGTGGTTTATCTATATTTTACCTCATCAGTGTGAGTATGTGCCTGCAAAAAGAACTACGTCTTTGAAGATAATGAGATATAAGAATGGACGATCAACTGTAAACTTCAAAGGAGGTGGAGGTCGGTAATTTGCAGATATTGCTGCTGAAAATGAATATCCTGTGAAAGAGAATTAAAATACATTTTAAAACATCACCAATAATGTAGTTAAGAAAGGTTTTTAATAGGAAAAGCAAAATTCCCCTGGCAAGCCTGCGATACGAACATACCGGACACCACAGTAAGCAACCATGTGGTTTATCTATATTTTACCTCATCAGTGTGAGTATGTGCCTGCAAAAAGAACTACGTCTTCGTAGATAATGAGATATAAGAATGGACGGTCAACTGTAAACTTCAAAGGAGGTGGTGGTTGGTAATTTGCAGATATTGGTACTGCAAATGATCCTGTGAAAGAGAATCAAAATACATGTTTATAATATCACCATGATGTCCTATAAAGTCTATAATCAGCGTAGGTTCTCACTGCTGGCACAGGTCTCCTCTTTGTGAGGGACTTTAGTCCATCACGCCACCTCATTGTGGATTAGGGGATCTATAAAGTGTTACGTAGTAATGCCTTTACTGTCCGACATCATCATGTTAGTTGCGTCTGTGCACAAACCTGTGAATGCGCCAGCAGTGGCTCCTTCCTCATCAACCTTAATGAAGGCTTCTTGGAACGCCTTGGACACTACCACCGACGACTCTTTCACAATACCGTCTGCTGCCTCTTCGAATAGTTTGGATACTCCCAGCTGTAATTACAAGGAGCATTCAATTAATAATCTTGTAGAAGATCACTGGAAGATCCTTCTTTGAATTTTTTTATCCTACTAATATTATAAATGCGAAAGTTTGTATGTATGGATGTGTGGATGTTTGTTACTCTTTCACGCAAAAACTACTGAACGGATTTGGATGAAATTTGGAACACAGTTAGTTTATAACCTGGATTAACACATAGGCTAATTTTTTATCACGGTAGTACGTTCCCGCGGGATATTTTCTGACATCCACGCGGGCGAAGCCGCTGGCAAAAGCTAGTCACATGAATGGAAAGGAGGATTGTTAAACTATACGCTTCCACAAAGATGTTGGGAAACTCGATATTATTAAAGAAATACAGAAATAAATATTTAATATAAAAACCTTTGGTAAGATTTTATTGAAGTCCAGTTTGGTTTTGATATCGAACTTCGGGATGTCTAGGTCCACATCAGCTCCAGCAGGGCTTAGCTTGAACACCTCGTTCAGAAGGCCTTTCTCCGATGCTTTCTCGAGTACCGATGGTAGTCCGTCGACCTCGTTCGGGAGCACCACGACCATGCGGAAGCCCCTCTCTTTGTAGGGCAGCTCAACCATCTAATACACACAAAGCAAATAAACGATTGCAAAGGTCCGAAAAAAATATTTAAAAGAGTTTTTTTAAGAGAGACTAACGGCTTTCCTTTAGAGAACACTACTTAACAAAAGTAACAAACTGACGCTTACCCGAGCACCAAGTTCAGGGCTCTCCGTATAATACAGAGATTGCAATAAGTGCATCGTCGGCTTCTGAACTACAGAGCTTTTGCTGAGATGGAAATCTTTGTCCTTCGTCTCCTCCGATTTGAAAGGAACGTGCCAGTGCCCCTGGAAATTGAAGAATTAAATTTACTTATTTGGGATCTCCAACAAAAGATACACGCAATATACGACATATAACGGACCATTTTATTTTCCTACATATTTATAAATTAATTTGCGCCTGCGATCACCAAAGACCTTGGAATTTATTGTGATTGCTTTAGCAGAAGGTCATTTCACGTAATCTCATAAGAAACTGGAAACTGACGCACCGCATCCACTTAAAATTTAATTATGTAGAGTTGTTTTAAAGCATTTACGATGAATTTAAATTACATACCTTGAAGTATATAACGTTAAAAAGAGCAGCAGCTACGTCGTCACCTAGCACGTCTGGGCTGACAGGTTTCTTGATGTTACCGTGGGTCTTCTCGTCAGCCTGTCAACATAAAAACATGAAGCTACTTACTGCGTGTAGAGTCAGGTCTTGGCAAGAGTGCCGAAGAATTTTGCACGTCAAGATTTTATAAAAACGTAGTTGATGTAAATGCCGTATGTTACTGATGTACTTACCCACTGGTTGATGATGTCAGCAGCTTGTTGTGCTTTACCGAAGTCGATGGTGTCGACCTCACTGCGGTAGGAGCGAGCGGTTGAGGTGAAGGCGTCTTGCAGACGGAACTTGTTGGACACGTACACCTTGTTGGCGACTGTCAAAGCCTCAGGGTTGAGTTGAGAGAATCTCTCGCTCAACTCTCTATAGGAGTCCGAAGTCTGGAAATATAGAAAACTAAATGTTTAGTTTTACAGAAAAACAGTAAGTGGATGGAGTTTAAATGACCAAAACGAATACATCGTGCATCTTTCATCTAAAATTTGATATTAATTTATCAATATTTGAAACAAACTCGTTGTAAGTGGTGTCCCAGGCGACAGCCACTGGCTTTTTTAACTGGTTATGCTTTTTTTAAACTTTCCTTTCTCGAAATCTTTGTAATTGATGATCTATGTATTCTTTGTATTACCTAAAGTGTATATTTAAAGGTATTACACAATTATGTGATATCAATGCGGTACCCAACTAAAAGTCATATTTTCAGTCAGGTTTCGGTATTGCATATCTTCGGTATCATTATATCGCGCGTCATTTACCTAATGACTCTTGTCATTATCGGTAACTATAATAGCTTCTACTAAATCAAATGTTTAAATAATAAGTGATCATCGTTAATAGGTCGTACCTACACTTTAACTGCCACGATAAGGCAAGTTGATTAGTAAATTGTTCACATTTAACAAAATTTGTATTCTCGTTAAGTATTTAGAAAATTCTCGAACGGTTTTTAATATATGATTGATGAAATAAGTAAGTTAGTTATTAAGTCAACATGTTGTCTATAAGTATTAAAACAGTCTTCACACATCACAGCTCTTTGGATAATAACATCCAGCAATTTGATACAGAAAACGTAAATTTCACTAACCTTTTGAAAATCTGTGCCTCCCAAGAAATGGGTTATCTCTTCTTTGGTACTGGGACCTGCGCCGGAGTTGTACAAGGACAGCAGAATCATGAGACTGAGAGGCGACGACACCACGTTCTTGTCCTCCGCCAAATCGTAGGCGACCTGCCAAACTCATTTCGTTTTATAACCCTTTGTGATATTCATTGCATCGATTAGCACATTCAAAAAAATTAAACCGCCGAAAAACTGAAAAGCAAAAAATAATAAACCTTAAAATTATGAGTCGGCGCTTTGAGTGATCTTTGTTCATTGATTTTTCATCGCCGACTCAAAATTTTAAGGTTTATTATTTTTTGCTTTTCAGTTTTTCGGCGGTTTAATTTTTTGTTAAAAAGTTTTTATTTTATAATTTTTTGTGGCTTTAATGTACTTATAATAAAAAAAAAAGAATTATCAAAATCGGTCTACTCTGTATAAAGTTATGCGTGGTTATACATTACAATCAGTGAGTAAACAATCAATCATCCCCTGTTTTCCGACCCCTTAGGGTTCGATTTTGCTTTCCAAATTTATATGGGACCACCTTCGGAGTGTACCCTTTCCAATAGAAGAAGAATTGTCACAATCGGACTACTATGTAAAATGTTATGCGTGGTCATACATAAAAAAAAATAACAAAAAAAAATACGCGTCGAATTGATAACCTCCTCCTCCGTTTTTTTTTCGTCGGTTGAAAATATCAAGGCAGATTGATTCGTCGAGGTTATGACGAGGTGGTATTATTTTCGTTTCATTTTGCATGCGATAGGTCGCAATAAGAACAAAAGATATTAGTCAAAAATATTGATTAACTTCTACATAGGTTCTTCAATGCAATATTGTTTTCAAATTTTAACTGACGATATGATGAAAACATTTGTTGTATGGGGTCATCACCGAAGGCAAATTTATGCACTTTTTATCTATTTAATTGATTTGATTGTAATGGCCTTGATTAGTTTACGTCATTAATTGCATACAGACACTCTCGTAACAGTATTTTCCTTATTTAAGTATTTCAGGGTAGTTTTTTCTGTGTACGTATTACTAGATATTTGATTTAAATCTTTTGATGCAATTATATCCGAAAATAACTATTAAATTACCTTGAGAAGTTTCATGGTGGATTTGTCAATGCTCTCACCAAGCGGTGTCTTTACATAGTTAGGCGGGCCGGAGAATTCGAAGGAATCAAAAGGAGACGCCATCGCGATGGTCGCCAGACCTGAAAAAAGCACAATACATGTAACTCAACAAACTGTATTCTATTCATCTATTGATATGATTACACTAATATTCCTTTGCTTAGTAAAATGGCTGAAATACAATGCAATTTAATTGGTCAATAGTAAAACTAGATATCCAAATGGCTACGTTGGCGTTTTAGTTTAGTTTTTCGTTTAACATTGGCAGATCTTTTAATCTCTTTGTGGAGGAGCACGTCCAGAAAACCACTGCCGTACCATTTCTTCCCTTTTGGAAATCTTCATCGAAACCCTCCTGTGGAGAATGACGGGATATATCGGATTCCTACTGACTAAAACCCTTCTTTTACATTTCTACCGCCAAGCAGATTTATTGTGTTCTGGTCGGAACGGTCAGCCGACTTCCTCATGGACGTTATAATATGGTGGTGCGAACGATTTTACCGTGTACTGGATTTCAAAAAGGAAGGGTTAAAAAAATATATTTGCAACGAGGAATTGACTAATAGAAATCATCACGTAGGGCTCTCATTCCCTCTGTCTCATTCTACCTTCGTTTCTGATGGGGTCCCCGACAGCACGCGCTATTTTTTCGCGTATATAAAACCTATCCTAAAGGCTTGGGCGCCTTTAGGGTAGATTTTATATACGCGAAAAAGTCAAAGTTTTATCAGGAATAAAACTAACAGAATTCATTCGTTCATAACTATTTATTTTTCATGTTAATTTGAGTGTTATCGTAATTGAAATTAAAGGCAATCCCTTAGATTGCCTTTAATTTCAATTACGATCTGGCTTTCAGAGAACAAGAATGAATTAAGTTGTCATTAGCTAATCTAGGTGTAGATTAATGTGTATTCGTAGGACAGTGAACAGCTTGATTAGTCTGATCAAGGACTGCTGCTGCTAGAGAGGGCCCCTTGCCGTCTCTCAGTGTTGCTCCACGCATAGAGAATCCAACAGACTCAGAACAACGCGTTCAAAAACCGTTCCATTTCAAACCTGGACGCTAAGATACATTGCGCGACAAAAATCTCGCCGCGTGCGATATTTTTGCGTCTGTGCGAGCGTGGACTAACGCTTGTAAATCTTCGAGTGAACAATACCGAGAACGTTTTTCGTTTCAGTATAAATAATGCTACCAAATTTAAAATGTCACCAAGCCCCTTCATAAACTGTGTTAACTGAGTTTATTTAATTTTGCCGGTATATGTCGCCTATGAAATTGACGAACATTTTAGTAAGTAATGAGTGCTGTCTTAAATCTATCATGTTTTGCACTCCTGCTTCTACGAACCTCGGTTTTCTAATGCATAATAAATGAATTGCATAGTATAAAATGTTGCCTATTAATAGAGGTTCAGGATCCCCGAACATAATGTCGCTTAGAGAAAGGGTTTAGCCGGATAAATATGACGAGTCTGTCCCCAAATAGAAACCTGTATCGAAACTTATGTTTTAATATCTACTTGATGAGTAAACACAATTTATGTAAGTTTTGTGATCGGTTTTCGCTTTGACCTTGAGAAACGAGAAAAAATAATCGTACGCATGACTATTTTTCAAAATAGTATATCTCAAAAACTGATTGAGCTAGAGGAATGAAACCAACGCGAAGCTTTAGGTTATATTATAGAATATATCATATATATTTTTTTTAATTTTTAGAATAACTTTTTATGTAAAGAAATAAATAAATCATAATTTCTTTTTTTTGTGTTCTCTAAAACTTACAATCACGAAAATAATATATGTTATGCTCCTTTATATGTATTACTCATAAAAATTGCGTAAGAAAAAAATTGATGCAACACTTCGAAAAAAAATAAAATGTGATTCGCGCCTTAAGTACCCTTGTACATACTATAAGGCCCACATCACAATTTTTTTTCGAAGTATTGCACTAACTTGTTTCAGAATATAGATAATTATGTTCAAGAAGTAGAATAAAAGGTTAAAAAAGAAAAGAAAAAACATACAGTGCTCAATATTTATAATTATCGCCACTTTTATTACTTTTAGTGTTAATCAAAATACCAGAAATAAAAATATTAATCATCATCACTGTTGTGATTAATTACTACTGAAACATTTTGAGTCGCAAATAATTTAGTTAGAATCTCAGTAGGACGCACAATTTTGGACAAATACCGTCCTTAAGACAGATAATAAATCACAGTAGCTGCTGTACCTATGTGAACATTGTGAAAAGCATCCCACTGCACGGTTGCCATTGGGGAAATCACAGTAATAACTAGAGAATAGTTTGAGTCAAGAAGTGCATAAAAGATAGTACAAGGGTATAAGGTGCGAATCACATTTTATTTTTTTTTCGAAGTGTTGCACCAATTTTTTTCTTACGCAATTTTTATGAATACATATAAAAACTACCCCCCTTAAGGAGAGATTTCATCTCCACACGATTTAAAAGATGAAAATATGCTATGCTATGCTATATCTATAATTATTTTCTCACAAAATAACGCTATCTTAAGACTCGTACCTACTCAGATTGTTTATCATTAACAACGTTGGTTAAGTTTTGAGAAATCAAAGTGGCATAATCTTTGGGGAGACCTTTTAACCTCACTATAATAAACAAAACTGAGAGTTATGTAACCACAGAATGTTAGTATCTGGGTTTAAAAAACGAATTGTGTTCCTTCTCACTAGGTTATAGTCGAGTCTAATGCCTACTAATATTATAAATGTGAATGTAAGTTTGTTTGTTACGCTTTCACGCGAAAACTACTTAACCGATCATCATGAAACTTTGTACACATATTCTTGGAGGTATTAAAAGTAACAAAGGATATTTTTTAAGAAAAAAAAACTAAATTTATTGTTATTTTTAACGCGAGTGAAGCTGCGGCCAACAGCTAGTAAGTAATCTATCTATGTAAGTATTCATACGTAAAGCAAAAAAAATAGTGTGCTTTAGACTTTAGACCACACGACTGAAGTAAAACTTCTTTAGCTCCATCTATATGCATGACAGAAAGAGAGAAATAAAATGTGTGCTCGCACCTCTCTCTCTTGTCCATCCAGTAATAAACGAAACGTAACTCTCTCTTTTTCCATCATCACTAGCTTATATCTCCCTCTCTAACTCTCTCTCTCAACTTGCGTTCGCCTCGCCCGATCACACTTTTCGTAACGCTCACATCACGCATTCACGAGCTTCCTCTGCAAGTCAAGCGTGGTTAAAGAAGTTTTACTTTAAAACTTTGTACTTATTACGAAAATTACGCTGGCGGAGGAGTAGGTATGATATTATAGCAGAGTTACAAGTTTATATAGAAATAAGGTTTTATAATAATGTATCGTATTTAAATGAATTATGGTCTGAATTCAACCACTGGGCGTCCACTAGTGTGACCCATCGCTGTCCACTAACAAAAAATCCATTGTAAATGACGTTCAGATGTTCCCGAATTTGAAGATATTCCGGGAAACTATTCCAATATATCTTTTCATGCAATCCTGATTATTAAAAAAGACAAATACAAAAGAACAGCAATTAAAAAAAAAAAGATGGAACCATTATCTGTCACTTTTTTAAATAATAGGACAAGTTTTTATTGCGTCACAGACTTTTCACTTATTCAACAGACCGGTATGCTTACTCAATATAAATCGATGTATCGATTAAGCGCCGATTAATATCGATCACTTCTACAATCAAAATTATTATTACGGTATTTTACACTGACTGAATAATCATTCGATGTATTCCATGATATGCGTAAACCTACTAAACTGTGATTTCTTTTTGGTAGACTACAATGGCAGCTGCGATGGTCCTTTTCTTGTCGACCCGACAGATAATAGCAACCACGACGATAGCAACAGTAGCTAGACAGCTGTTAGCTGTCACTTTGGTCAAGCAAATTAAAAATCAAAGTATAGCATTAATTTACATCTTTGACCCCGAAAACAGTTGTAGACTTGTAGCTGAGTTATAGAAGTTACCTACACCGTCTCATTTCAGGGAGTGAGTAGGTACCAAGCTAACTTATTCCTACCTTAGGTAAAGGAATTTGCAACTTACAACCCGCGCTAAAAATCGGTTTTTGGTAGGTAGAAATTTAAATTATTTAGGAATAAAGTTTGGAATAAAAAAATGACTCAATTGTTTGAACGAATCAAATACCCTTGTTTTGTATTAAGACCGTAAAAGATTTTGCCTTGTATCCAAAACCTGCTGGTAATTATGAGACACTCTTGATGTACAGACGCCAGCACATCAAACTACCCGAAACTGTCAAATTTTCCCCAATCAATCTTGAACCTAACAATTTGTGATACCGTGGCCCTGACATATGGGCAACTGAAGGAACACGGGTGAGTTTTAGACAGTAATAGTATGACACGCCCTTCCGCTCCACCCAGAGCGGGAGACGTCATTTAATGATTTTCCCACCCACAAAAAAAACCTAACAATTTAGCGATAAATTTGCAAATCTAATTTAGAGATTTGACAGATTGTATTAGCTTTATGTGCTGGCGTCTGTACCGAAATGTATTTTTTTTTCTCGTAGCTAATGATCGAACGAATCTATCAATAACAGAGTCATCAATAACCGGTTAGTTAAAATAATCGAACTTATCGTAAATAACTAAACAGAACAACTAACGACACTCGTAAATTCAGAATTAGAATTCAGTCATCAATTTTAAAATACATCGAAATAAAATTATCAAACTTGTTATTTATTTTTACATTTTTAAGGTTCCGTTGCCAAATGGCAAAAAACGGAACCCTTATAGATTCGTCATGTCTGTCTGTCTGTCCGTCCGTATATCACAGCCACTTTTTTCCGAAACCATAAGAGCTATGCTATTGAAACTTAGTAAGTATATGTATTCTGTGAACCGCATTAAGATTTTCACACTAAAATAGAAAAAAAAAACAATAAATTTTGGGGTTCCCCATACTTAGAAATGTAACTCAAAAAAATTTTTTTCATCATACCCATACGTGTGGGGTATATATGAATAGGTCTTCAAAAATGGTATTGAGGTTTCTAAAATCATTTTGTTCTAAACTGAATAGTTTGTGCGAGAGACACTTCCAAAGTGGTTATTATGTACACAACCATGTAAACTTCCACCGAAAATTGGTTTGAACGAGATCTAGTAAGTAGTTTTTTTTTAATACGTCATGAATCGTAAATCGCAATTTACCTTTCATTCAATCAACTCAAATATAAAAATTAAAAAAAGCATTTAATTTCATAAACATAAAACCTTATGCATAAACACAGAATACCTACAGGTTTGTACGGAACCCTCGGTGCGCGAGTCCGACTCGCACTTGGCCGGTTTTTTTTTTATCTAAGCCTTTCCTAAATCACCAGCGTAATCCGACACAAATTCAAGCTACATAGCTAGCTAGTATAGTCCGATAGAATCACAGTCGAACCATTTATTTGTACTTATAATTGGAGCATTTGCATGACGATGTAATTGAGTAGGTATCTCGCAAGATGAACGATGGGTGTGAATGTTATCATAACAATAAAATAACGTACCTAGTAGAATGAGTAGTTTCGCCATGTTGTCTGTCCGAGTCGTCGCACCACACTGACCCTGGTGCTACCTTCACGTTCATATAAGTATCGAAACCTGATTGTTTTGTGTGGTTACTGCCAGTGCCGACTGATGACGTATTCACATAGATAACGCCTGTAGCGTTTTTCTCAAATATTTTTTTTATGAGTGTGTTGTAGATCTTTGATAGTAGTTATGGGAATTCAGAAGCCCAAAACTCTGATAACTAGTCTTACCAATGGGTATCATGTCACTCAAATTTGTAGATTGTTGTTGTTAAAGCTCGAACCAGAAGATAAAGTCCCGAAAAACTACTAGTAAAACCTAAAATCTATACTTAATATTATAAAGCTGAGGAGTTTGTTTGTTTTTTTGTTTGATTGAACGCGCTAATCTCAGGAACTATTGGTCCAAATTGAAAAAATCTTTTTGTGTTGGGTAGTATATAACATCACGCTACAACTAAGAGGAGCGGAGCAGTAATGGAAAATGTTGCAAAAACTGGGAAAATCGCACGGGTAGGTGATTCCACGCGACGGGAAGGGTCGGGGGAACAAGAAATTTAACGCGGACGAAGTCGCGGGCATAAGCTAGTTGACTTATATGGGCTTTTACAGTAGGCAAAATATTTGTTATTCATATTTCATAAAAAGTGATTCTTGATATCAATCAATGTTAAGTATTATTACTTGGCTAATGTTATATTAAGTATTATTACTTGGTTGTTTTCTTAATTTTAATTAGTCAATCACTAAATTACTACACAGTGGTGCCGATTCTGTTGTCACAAAATTCTCTAAACTAAACTAAAAATCACTAAAATTTGGTTTATTCCTGTCAAACGACGATTTCCTATTCTGAAACAGACTAAAGTGACACAACTTAACTATATTTTAGTTTGACAGCACTAAGATTGCACTGAGTTATTAGTTTAGTGAAAATGACAATTTTGCTATTCTGAGTTTGCCGGTTTTCTCCAAAAATAATTTATTTTAACTAAATCTGACTATTTTTAATCGCGATTAAAAAGGTGTGGAATAAAACTAGTGGTCATGAACTAAAATTCTCAACAACGCCTCGCCTTCACGTGCAAAAACAGTTCTGTACTTTTTATTTTCCTTTTGCTTATATCTTGAAAATGGCGTGTCCTATCGCAAAAATAATGAAATTTTCGACTCCCTTAGAATGCCCCGGAACATTTAAATCTCAACACGTGGATAACATTTTTTTTATATTTTTCAAACAAAAGTGAAAAATTCCATATAAAACACGTCCAGGCTGCACCGTAGCACGCGCCTTCGTCTCTCAAAAAAATCATTCTATGCAATGCACCCACAAGTAAACGTTGCGAAAACAAAAGAAAAAAAAAATACCACGCTGAGTCGCGATTGTCAAATTCGATTTTAGTCGTGTCAAAATAGTTTTTAAATTTAGAGATTTTTCCTTGCAGAATAGCGTTACAATTCTCATAGCCAAAAGTAAGGAAATTTAGAGATGGTTTAGTTATTTTAGTTCGTGTACAACAGAATCGGCACCAATTATAAAACAAAGTCGCTTCCCTCTATCTGTCCCTATGTATGCTTCGATCTTTAAAACTATGCAACGGATTTTGATGCGGTTTTTTTAATAGATAGAGTGGTTCAAGGGTAAGGTTTATACGTATAGTATACGGGCCGCTGGCAAAAGCTAGTAACTAATAAATACTTTTAAGAGTACAAAGTTAATGCAGTAGTTTTTTTTTTCTGATAGTCTTGTGTACGCATCTGTACGAAACTAAACGATACTATACTGGAAATTTCCGAAGGTATACTGCATGGCCGCTTTTTTGAACCCATTCTTACTCGGTAGGTTTATCCATATACGTGGGCTGTCCCAGAAAGAGTTTGCCTAGTTTTGAAATAAGAAAATGAGATGAAACCGATTTTACTTTAATAGTTTTTGTTACATGTTGTCGCTTTTTTCTGTCTTTTAAATTGGGAACCAATAAAGTTAATAAAGATTTCCCACCAAAAAAAAAACGGGGCCTTGTCTGGACTATACATACGGTAGCCCCGGATCTTGAATTTTTTCGAGGCGGGGCAAAAACTGAAAATACCGCCCCAACCCGTCTATATTTTTACCTTTATCATCATCATTATTTCAGGCATCAGATGTCTAATGATGAACATAGGCCTCGCGGATGGAACGCCACAAGGACCTAATCTAGTGCTCTTTTTCTTTCTCTGTTTATCCTATTTAATTACACCGCCGCGCGGGGCGAGCGCGATTGACGCAGTTGTTGACCTAATGCCTATGCGAATCGCGAAAAATAATTTTTGTGCTTAAAGTACTGGACGTCTCAATGGTAAAGTTGTATCAACTCATCATTAACGCAAATTTGACCATACGTCTGCCAAGCTTGAATTTGCCGCCCCCTGAACTTGCCGCCCGCGGCATAGGCCCTGGCTCGCCCCCCCATAGATCCGGGGTTGCTATACGGTGGATGCTCCAGGTACCCGCACTCACAAACTGCAGCTTTCGAAACACCGGCAGTGAGTGAACGGGTGGGTTGTCGTGAAGCAACAGGACGCTTTTACACAACTTGCTTCTCCGCTTCTCCTTAATGAAGAATGAAAATTCCGTGTCTCGCAGTTTATTTAGTAATTATACATAATATTCACCGTTTACGACTGTATTAAGATTTATTTAAGTTAAAATTTTAAAGTAGCCAAAATAAGTCTATTATCTGTTAAGTTTCAATAGGTATTTATCTTACCGATCCGTGTGTAAACACTTTATTGAAGGTCGAAAGACTGAATAGGTACCTATACGGTAGATAAAGTTCGTGGTCTGTAAGACTTTAACTAAATTACATTGTTTCTTATCAATAAATTAAATAAAAAACTTTAAATTATTCTTGCTAAACCCATCCGAACGAAATAAAATATTGCTAGATAACTGGATATATATCCAGTTATCTAGCAATATTTTATTTCGATCGGTTTCTAGACCAAAGAGTTCGAAAACTAAAACCAATCTACTGAAAACAAAAATATCTTAAAATGTCTAGGGATTTTGTGGTTCCACCGATAAGCCAGCTAGCTAATCTATGTCTGAAAACGGGTCTATTCCCGACGGATTTAAAGCATTCTGTGGTCACTCCTGTACACAAGGGGGAGTGACGTAAACGATGTTAACAATTATCGACCCATATCTGTAGGTACTACCATCAATTTTTTTTTTAAACTCATAAACAAGAGACTAATTAACTACTTACAGAAATATAATATTTTACCAAATGCGCAAAATATATTTAGGAGAGGACGCTCAACTCAAGAGGCTATTACGGTTTTGACATCAGAAATTGTTGTTAAAGTGGATAGGGGTCATAAATGCTTGATAGTGTTCCTAGATGTCAAGAAAGCTTTTGACACCATTTCCGTCCCGATCCTGCACAGGCTAGAAAACATAGGTATTAGAGGTACGGCTCTTTTGAATGTTATCTTAAAGATAGACGGCAAATGGTTAAACTAAATAACTTATACAGTTTTGAAGAGGACGTCTACTACGGAGTCCCACAGGGGAGCGTTTTAGGTCCGCCACCCTATTCAGTTTATATCAACAGCCTATGTAATATGCAGATCAATGGTGGGCAAATCTTCTCATACGCAGATAACACTGCGGTGGTTCTCGGGAAAGTCATAGAACCAAGTAAAAGCTTTCACTGAGGAGGGTCTGACTGAGATAGGCTGGCTTAAAGCAAACCTTTTAACCCTTAATGCCACAAAAACTAATTTTATTTGTTTTTTCCCAAACCAAAGATTCATGTTTGTCAAAATAATGCCGTTTCATAATCGTAATTGTGGCTGTAAAACCATTCAAAGAGTCAACTCCATAAAATATTTGGGCATAAATGTTGATCAAAGACTGTCATGGCACCGTCATATTGAGATTCTCATGAAAAAGATTAGAAAACTCATCTGGTTATATTCAAAATCTATATAGCTCTAGCGCAATCTGTTATAACTTAGTGCATTCCGATATGGAGTGGAGCTACCAAAACTGAATTCCTCGATCTGGAAAGAACTCAGCGATCCCTTATAAAGGTGATGTACTTAAAACCATTTAAGCTTCCTACAATATACCTCTATAAAGTTAGCAACTTGCTCTCAATAAGAAAACTTTATATTCGCTACGTGCCCTTTACCCTGCATAAGTGTCTTCCTTTTGACACAGCATCTCAGAGCAAAAGGCGCAGAGATATAGTGGCCCACTCCCATGGGCCTAGCCAGCCATGGGCTCAGGGCGGGGCAGCAGTCTAAAATAATATGTAACTAGCAAACTATACCCGCGGTTACCCCGGTTAATTTTTTCATACAAAAAGATTACACCCTATAGCGCCATGTATCTGTATGTATAATTCTAATTATCCAAAACACTTTCTTCTTGCTCGCCTACCTACACCACGAAATCTTCCATCCAAAAATCTGTCTCTAACTTCAGCCGTTTGGGCACTGCGGGTATGGCAATTTGTAATTAATTTTGAGAGTTATTATCTTCTATAGATAGTACTTTCAGGTACAGTATTTAAACAATTACACATAGATATTATGGGTTGTTTATTCATTTAGGTAATAACTAACTTCATAATATTACTTTAAGAGAAGCCGGCGTGGGTTCCGACAGAACCTCCTTAGCACTTCCGCTTCCAATTTATTTTTCGCTTCGGCGATCCTCATCCTGTGAACAGTCAGCATACAGAGACCGCTCAGATGATTTTCACTCCTGGTGGAGCGAAGTCTTAATACGCTGAAAGACCTCTCTATTGTACAGGTTCGTACACGGTTGGGCCAGTGAAATAGCAATCGCAGTTTTTATGCTCGGATAAAACATTTCTAAATCCTTTGTCAGTTCTCGCACTTCCGTGTCTTTCAAACATTCAGTGCCACATTTTTTTTCTTCCTACAAATGGTACCACAGTTCAGCCTCGCTGTGGAAACTACCATTAAATTATAAAACTCGCGAAAGGCCTTTGTTTTTTTCAACAATTCTTCGAATGTCATTTGCAACACTTTATATGGGTGCAATGAGATCTTTTCTTCCAATGACATAATTAGCGAGTCTAGGTATAATCAAATAATCAACGATCATTTCCAAAACTGGGTAGGACTCTCTGCCGGAAGATTTGTACGGTGCATCTGTGTTTTCGCGATGCGTAGCATTGTAAAATCAACTTGTAGAGCGTCAGCGATCACTTGAGCTTCAGCTATGAAACTGCTGCTGATCGTCCACATTTTCACGAATGTTTTTTGAATGTGTCGATGAATCACATGCACGCACGCATATTATATTTGTACCTATGTATTTTGTATTTGAAAAATCAAGCTCAAAAAATTGTGAATCCAGATTTTTTTTTCATCTGAAAGCCATTTTGCTTTACAAGTTTATGATCGCTATTTCTTTGTTTACATGTGTTAATTAAATTAAATGAAATAAATAAATGTATTATTATGTATTATTTACAAAAATAGCACAGTCGCAATAATACTAGAAACTGCTGGTCCAAAATTTAAAATAGAGAAGGGAATCAAACAAGTTGACCCGCTATCTCCTAAACTGTTTACCAGTATCTTCAAAGAAATCTTAAGGAAGTTGGCAGCCAAATGGAGGGAAAGAGATATTGTAACCTACCTACTTACCCACTACGTCACTAGAAATTCAGTGAGCTTTTAGAGGATCAATTAAATATTTCCTATTTTAAGACGGGTCACGGATATTTCCTTTTTAGCTATCTACAGAACATTAAAATATTATTATTTTTCTTAGTCGATCGAGAACATCTAGATTGATCGTTAAAAAGCGATTAATGTTTGGACATTTCCTTCACATTTCTGAGTTATACCAACCACTTTACCAAAAACTTTTAACTAATTACACATTGGATTTACTTACTGATATAAACTAAATTGTAATAATATATTTAATATCGCGTAAAGCAAAAACATTGTACGGGAGTAAGATATGACACAGTTACCTATAATTTTTAAAGAGGAGTGCATATAGCTAATTATTTTGTTTAATAATGCATTCTTTTAAATTTATCAAAAATCAAAATCAAAATCAAAAGTCATTTATTCAAACTAGGCTGAGAGTCAGCACTTTTTGAACGTCAAAGTTACAAAAGACAGTCCCCCCAAAACGCCCACCCTTCGACACTTCCTAGTGCTGTGGCTGGGAAGAAGAAGTGGCGGAACAAACTCCCCAGCAGCACAGCTGTCTGTTAAGTTAGAAGAACTTGATTCTATACAATATTGTGTAAGTAATTAATATTATAAAACAAAACATACATTATTCGCCATATGTCAGCTAGCACACGCCAATATACCAACAAAAAAATTGAAAACTAAAGTCAAGCTGAAATAATAAAACAAAAACGTAAACAAAACTTAAAAACTAAATAAAGCCTCCAGGCATAAAGGGCGTGCCCGCTTACATGTTCAACGATGCAAAATGATCCATATTGATGCATATAGCTATAATATTAAGAAGGGATTTACAACATGAAATTAAAAATTACGAATTAATCTTCTAGAGGTATTTAAATAAAATAAATGTGCCTTGGTATAAATGAGATTGATTAACTTCAACATCGTTTCACGGATCACCATACATTTGCTTGGTAAATAACAATTACAATATTTTACATATCGACGGGTTCCGGGCTAATTGTATTAAGCGACACTCTGAGCGATATAGACTTTTATACATATTTGGAATCAGCGAATTTTTCTGCGTCATTTGAGCTGGATTTGGTGACGATCGGAGCACTTTTTGTCGCTTAATACAACCGCATTTTTGGGGCCCATTTTGGACTGCAATGAATGAAGCGACATAAAATATTGATAAATTTGGGAACTGTGTACTTAAGCTGACTACCAAATACCAGGCAGTCGTTTTAACATTTTTTCCTGGAGCAACAATTTACAGGCAACGTACGTTAAAGCATTTAGCCTGACTTTATAAATATATAGAAATGTCGCTTCATACAATTAGCCTCTTTGTTAAATTCTTATCCAGTGTCGCTTAATACAATTAGCTTTACCTTGTTAATATACAAGAATGTCGTTTAATACATTTAGCCTCTTTGTCAAATTCATACCCAGTGTCAATCCATACATTTAGCTCTGTACATGAAATGTTAGATGTTGTCACTTCAACCATTTAGCTTGCAGTAGATAATGATATGTCGGTCGCATGAACTATTTAGGATTTTAACAGTAAACATTTAAAGATTATGGTTAAACCTATTTGTTTTATTCAATATTTGATTCACAGTGTCGTTTCAGTTATATCAAAAGTAAAGTTCTAGTACTTCAAACAGTTTAACTTAAACGGAATAAGAATAGTATACACATGAATACAATCAAAATTTTATATGGATTGACTATTATGACGTTGGTTAAATGATATTGGCGCCATCGCGATAAACCGCGCGAGTTTAAATGCCCTCGCCACCCCGCGCGGGCGCTTCAGGCGTCTCCCACCTCGTTTTAGTTGACGCAAATCGTGAGGCTACGTAATAAAAAGACTGTTTAACTTCTGATTCCTATACAGTTGTGATAAAAACTTTAGATGTTACCTTGGTAAGCTAAGAAGTTACTGCTGTTCCTAGGTGATTTTCATTTTAAATAAAAAACTTATGTTTAAACAATTTATAATGTGTTTTATTTCTCATTTCATAATTATTAACAAGATAGGTAGGTACACCTATGTATGTACTTTTTAATTTATCAATGTTTTAACCACCAATTTCTGCAAACTTCATTATTCAAGTATGATTACAACCAATTTATTTTTTTAAAAATCAGTCGCATAAACTAATTAGCCATACATTAATAAGTTTAAGATATGGTATTTAAATCAATTAGCTTGGGTTTGAAATATGACCAACTCTTTGATTAAAGCACTTAGTTTAAAGCCATTATTTGCATGCCTAGGCGGTTAAGCCATTTAGCTTTGAACAAGAAATAATAAACCTAGGCGGTTTAGTCATTTAGCCTGGAATAAGAAACAACAATCATAGGCGGTTAAGTCATTTAGCCTGGAACAAAAAAAAGTAAAATATGGGTCATTTTGCATTAAGCGACATTTATCTTCGTTAAAAATAGGGACATTAGAAAAATAATTAATCTGATTATGGGGAATATGTTATAAAAACAGTAATATCCTTCTTTTTAAAGAAATAATGCGATTTGCTAAAGTTATTATTTTTTTTCTAAAAATCGAAACTTTAAACTGCTCTGGTGTAAAGTTTCAAAAATGTCGGTTAATACAAATAGCCCGGAACCCGTCGATATATTCCGTCAATAACGTAATACTCGTCAAGAGTATTTTCCATCGTTTCCTACTTTTCATGAAAATGCATGTTACTATAAAAGTTTAAACTACAGTTCAGTTTTCTCCTTCAAGACCGACTTTTCAGTGCTTGTAAGCAGGGCCGGACCGTGAGTTTAGGAGGCCCTGGGCTAATACTACTAAGGGGCCCACCTATGGGCACGCCACAATTGCGGCGGTAAGTCCCCTCTTTGAGGAGTGGATAGAGAGGCGCCACGGCGTCCTCACCTTCCGCCTGACGCAGGTTCTCACCGGGCATGGGTGCTTCGGTGGGTTCCTATTCAGGATAAAGCGGGAGGATACGTCCGGGTGTTTCCATTGCGAGGATCGTCTGGAGGACACGGTGGAGCATACGGTGGAGGTGTGCCCTGCCTGGGCGGAGCACCGCCGTGTCCTCGTGGAGGCGATCGGCGGCGGCGACCTCTCGCGTCCGGCCCTGGTGCGAGCCATGGTACGGAGCGAGAGGGAATGGGAAGCCGTCACCTCCTTCTGCGAAGCAGTAATGCTCGCGAAGGAGGAGGCGGGGCGCGTGAGGGAGTGGCAGTCTCTGCGCCCTCACGTCCCTAGCCGCCGCAGGAGGAGACGCCCCGGGCGTCGGGAGTCAATAGCGGACTCCCGGCCACCGTAGGCGCGAGCTTGCGGGTGGCGAGCAATGGGTAGCTCGCCGCCCGGTAAGGACCAAGCTCGGGTCGACGGCGCGCAGTGTTCCACGCGCGCCTCAAAGAGATGTCAGCAGCAGTGTAGGGGTCTACTAGGACCGATGCCTGCCGGGGTCGCGTGATTGTTCGAAAGAGATACCGTGACCCTGGCACATGGGCAACTGATGGAACACGGGTGGGTTTTAGTCAGTAAAAGTCTGACACGCCCTCCCGCTCCGCCCAGAGCGGGAGAAGTCATTTGATGATTTCCCATCCTGAAAAAAAAAAAAAAAAAAAAAAAAAAAGGGGCCCACCTAATTACTCAAACTATAGAAAAAAAAGAGAAGTAAAATATTTGATTTATCTAATATACAAGGTAAGTTTTTATCCAGTGCGCAAATTTTAACAAATGAAACTTAAACGAGTTATAATAATTACGCAATTTTTATTTTGATATATCGTAGTACAAAAAAAATAAGTTATCGTTAACGAAAGATGTCTATTTTGAAACTGGTTTTTATGGTAACTTGCGCGCGGCGCCGGCGCGGCAGCGAAGGTGAGCGACCGACCACCTGTTCAATCGGTCAAAATTCTAAGAATTTCGAACCTACGCCGGCGCGCTGTTATTGACCTATTAGTACCTACCAAATGTTCGATCGGTCTAAATTCTAAGAATTTAGAAGTACCTACGTCGTCGCGCGGTTACTGACCTATTCCTATTGTCGATATCATATTACGTACAAAATATGTAGGGTGTCCACAGTTTCAAGGTCGGATAAAAATTAAAAATAAAAGTATTGAAAAAATGGTTGGAATGTGTTCTATTACTGATACTGAACCAATAAAAAAAAATTGCACCCTGGTTATAAAATTATCCTGTATAGGAGTGTCATCTAAGTACCAGGTTGTCAAACTTGGTAGGTTTATTACAACATTTATTGAATATGAGGCGGTACGAAGTTCGCTGGGTCAGCTAGTATTATAATATATTATGCCTTAGTGTTATACAACCGTAAATAATATAGTAGTATTATGTTATAAATAATTACAAATCTACAACGTTATTTTTAGTGTATGCGAAACCTGAATATAGTTTGTTCAGAATCAGTAACTGAATCGATTCCAATAAGTTTTACACCATGTTATATTTTGTCCCAAAAATATTTAATTACGCTTAAAAGTTAGTATCCGCAATCATCTGTTTGCACACGGGTCACGAGTTCACGACAGGTCATAGCGCGGGCTAGGCGGCGTGTGCGCACTGACTGCGGGATGGCGACGGCGCTCCCCTCAGTCGCCCAAATGCCATCGATCGATGCATACGTATCGCGAGCGCGCGACCGCCGTGAGCCCTGGCTAAAGTGTTTTGTTTAGATTTTAAAATTATCATGTCTCTCTCGTACTCAAACGTCCGTACACTCGCTGTTTGTGGTGGTGTGACAGTGCGTCAGTGCTTATGAGAAAGACGGGCCCTTTTTAACAGTTGCTTCAGTTTGTTTGAGTGAATAGTGATTACGCCAATTATTGTAGATAGTGATGATTAACATTTATAAACACGCAAAGATAGTCAAGGGTACAAATTTATTATTTGTTTACAGCCTGCTGTGGTTCAGTAATGCGATGTTTAACAATTTTCATCCATTTTGAACTTTAAGTTGTTGACATAAGGTACAAAAAATGGCATTGATTACATTTTACCACTTACTACTGCATTTACGAATAAATTACATAATAATATCTACCTACACTTGACCATTACGACAGTCCAAAGCCTGCAAGCGTGATGGAAAATGTTTATCACCAACTAATACATAAACAATCACTGTGGCAAATTATTATCAATGAGTGAGAGTGAGAGCCGCGCGCGCGGCTGGCGTGGTGCCCTGCGGTAGGCTGCACATGTTTTTGCGAGGACAATCAGGTACCGTAACAAGCTTATAACTTTGTGATTATTAATGATACAGTTTTGAAATTTTTTTCATAGATTCTTTACATAAAAATACTAGACCCGTGTTTCGGGTTTCGCATAAACAAAAACTAATGTTGTATACAAATAAATAAAATACTAAATAAAAATGATAAATAATGGTACTTATAAATAATTCTAGCACGATAGAAAGAGACAGTCTGAGAGGGAAACGGCGGAGCACGATTGAGATGAATGTGTAATGGCAGCCGAACATTTTAACTGTCAGTTCGAAGGTACCAACACCTGAACGTAGACTTGAATTAAATGAATTGAATGGGTTTGATTAATCGTAGGATTCGCAGAGCTGCAAACCATACGATCTGTTTATTTTAATAAAATTATGGATTCTTTCGCATTATCGTCTATTTTTGACTTTAACTTGAGATAGCTGGGGTCCCCATGAATTCACGTGGCCCTGGGCTGAACCCCAAAAAGCCATATGGTAGATCCGGCCCTGCTTGTAAGCACATATAATATACTTATTTCTGTTGCCGCTATAACAACAAATAGGTACTAAAAACAGAATAAAATAATATTTAAGGGGGCTGCCATACAACAAACGTGATTTTTTGCTCGATATTGATAACGGCAACAGTTAGACGCTTCAAATATTCACATAATATTTATGTATATATTCTTATACCTGTAAACGAGCAATTCTTGTATATATATCTTATACCTTTAAACGAGCAATTCTTGTATATATATATATGTCGGAGATGGCTGTCAAATACAAATTGTGGGTAGTCCGCATAATTAGTTATGATTTTTTCTTATTATCATTAATTTAAGTGATGTTTCTATGAGATATTGTCCTATGAATCAAAACATAATTTATTGAGTACTTGGTGTACTTACTAATTCATTTTTGGAAACTTATTTTGATAACTGTAACCGGTAGGTTTGTTCAAAACAATGAATGACATGTTACTTTAAATGTTAAAATGATTTACGTAGTGAATTCACTATTTGTTTATTTACGACAATTATTCTAATATTATTTGATTATTTTATAATGTGAGTCTTATTTAGTTTAGCATACTTTAGTGTTTTGTATCAAGTAAACACGTGGCGTACTTCCGCGCGCCATCGGACAGAGTTGTCATAGATATTATGGCGGGACATTGTCCTATAAAAGAGCTTGCACTCAGTGAGCAAGTCAGTCTATCTTCGGATTAGACTCATTACAGAGCTCCTGCTCCCGACACTGTCGGTTTACCTGGTACAGCGCTGCTGTATATTCACATAGCTGTATTGATTAGCTGATAGCGAAAGATACACTTTGTGTTTGGGTGGCTTAGGCCTCTATACGAACTGCAACCTTAAGGGTTTGTTCGTTGTACTGTATTGTTATTACCTACTTTAACTTGTAACCGTTTTATTCAAGTTCTTCTAACGTAACAGACAGCTGTGCTGCTGGGGAGTTTGTTCCGCCACTTCTTCTTCCCAGCTATAGCACTAGGAAGTGTCGAAGGGCGGGCGTTTTGGGGGACTGTCTTATGTAACTTTGACGTTCAAAAGTGCTGACTCTCAGCCTAGTTTGAATAAATGACTTTTGATTGTTTCTTTTTTATCATTTAATTAATATTGTAATACAACTTGGTAGTTGTTCATAATATTGTTTGTAGTTGTTAATAATATTGTTTATCCCAATAAAATGGGAACGCCAAATCCTGACGATATATACCGCTCGGCGCTCCTCCTCCTCCTGACGATCCGACTTCAGAAGCGGGATTAGGTTTAGCCCAGGAATCGCAAGGTATTGGTGATCCATGGCGAGTGATGTTAGAGCTTCAGAACCATAATATGGCTCAGTTAATTAAAGCGATTAAGTCGCACTTTGCTCCACCTATTGAAATTCACTTGCCCGATTTTGATCCAGACCTACCCGATTCCAGTGCTCAGTCTTTCGGAAAAACCTCTTCAAGGTGGTACTCTTATTATTGCCCTCACTTAAACGTTAAAAGGCAGTGCTAACGCATGGCTCTCCCAAGTGTCGTATCCAGGCATGACCTGGACTGACTTTAAGTGTCTCTTTCTGTCTCGTTATGACGTTTCGGAGGCTGTTGCCGCTGCCCTAGTTGACCTTCATATTAGTCAGCCAAGGGAGGCGGAGTTTTTGGCTGCATGTGCCACTCGACGGGTCACTTAACTGATTCGGGCACTTTGTTGATTCTACTATACTGGCCCATGTCTCCAAATTTGATTCCCGTGCTCGTCGACTAGCATTTACTACCTACATATTAGCTCACACAGACGTCATTACGTCATTTTCGAAAGGTAGTTGCTGAAAATCAGCGCTGTTGACGCTAGGTTCGTCTGAAGTCACAGCATATTGCTGAGCAACGACCTGTTCTTGCACAGATGCGTCGCGCAGGTTATTTGTTATTTATTATTGTGGTTTATCGTTGCAAGAGTAGATATTAATGCAATCTACATTATTGTTTTTGTTTTGATTATGTGATGTAATTGTCAAAACATGTTCTGTTTTGTCTTTGCTCACTAGTCTTAGATGACAAGCAATGTCAATATTACTCTAAGATATTACTAAACTGTTAATTTTTTATTGACTTAAATACGGGGCTTTTGGCTACGTTGCATTCTATGTACCTTTTTAAATTTTTATTTTGTAATGTGCGTTTTATTTGTGCAGAATAAACAATTTTTCTTTCTTTCTTTCTTTACCGAAGTACATACTAGATACAAACTTCAACAAGAACCGAGTGTCTTGTCCCATCTGAAGAGAAAGTCTCAGATTTCCTCTGATCAACCCGATTCTTCTCAACCTAAGAGGTTTAAACCAGATACAATAATCTATCGCTTTTGTGGTAAATTAGGGCATAAATCTAAAAATTGTCGCAAGAAGGCCGACGAAATCAAGCTTCCTGGACCAGTCAGGTCGCCACATAATCTTTGAGCAGCCAACGATTCTTGAATTGAGTTGAGGCTGGTGATGGGTTATTATTAGCCTCTTACTGGTGTTCTAAACCAATGTGGCGAGTCGCTTTTATTTTGTTATTACTCTGGGTCTGAATTTTCTTATTTCTATTTGCTGAAAGGTTTTCTTGCAAACGTATTTCTTGAGAAGTCAACATAATTGAATAGGAAATTCTAACACATGTACCGAACAATTTCGGACTACCGTAGAAATTAATGATGGGGTTTTCTGCAAGCTTATCATTTTGACAATATGTATCAATCTTACAAAATAGAACAACGTGTTGGTATTACAACTCTGTGTAGTAGTTGGCTTTTAGCTGAAATGCAGCCCTGGGTATTGTGCCAGATAAGTTCCAAGTTGGAGACTTTGAGTACTAATTGGATTTACAAATGTGCTCATGATCGTGTACAGAAAATGCCTGAATGTCCAGATAATTTTAGTGTGATGTCAATGTTGACAATGATGATGATTCATCTGATTCTGACATACTATAGCTAAATTGAAAAGATGTCTATGTTGACTCTTGTTTGGAATGTCTATATTGACGCTTGGATGTCTATGTTGACTCCTGGATTTGGAGGTTGATCTTGACGCTTATGCGGGTTGTCTATGTTGACGCCTATGCGGGTTGTCTATTCGACTCCAAATTACTTGTCAAATCCCATGGTGTGATTTTGGCTGGGAGACTATGTCTCTACTTTATTTGAGCTATGGATTTATCAGTTTCAGTATGATCATTTTGAATGGTTGCGGTGCAACTGCTATTGGTAATAATTTTATTGGACTAATTCAGTATTTTTCTTTCCGATGTAATTTGTCAAGGCTTTTTGTTTGTCAGAAAGGCCGAACGATGATCGCAAAGAGAATTTTCTTGTCAGAATCACACGAGGTCGTGTAGAACGTCAGTTCTGGCCGTGTCGGAGATGGCTGTCAAATACAAATTGTGGGTAGTCCGCATAATTAGTTATGATTTTTTCTTATTATCATTAATTTAAGTGATGTTTCTATGAGATATTGTCCTATGAATCAAAACATAATTTATTGAGTACTTGGTGTACTTACTAATTCATTTTTGGAAACTTATTTTGATAACTGTAACCGGTAGGTTTGTTCAAAACAATGAATGACATGTTACTTTAAATGTTAAAATGATTTACGTAGTGAATTCACTATTTGTTTATTTACGACAATTATTCTAATATTATTTGATTATTTTATAATGTGAGTCTTATTTAGTTTAGCATACTTTAGTGTTTTGTATCAAGTAAACACGTGGCGTACTTCCGCGCGCCATCGGACAGAGTTGTCATAGATATTATGGCGGGACATTGTCCTATAAAAGAGCTTGCACTCAGTGAGCAAGTCAGTCTATCTTCGGATTAGACTCATTACAGAGCTCCTGCTCCCGACACTGTCGGTTTACCTGGTACAGCGCTGCTGTATATTCACATAGCTGTATTGATTAGCTGATAGCGAAAGATACACTTTGTGTTTGGGTGGCTTAGGCCTCTATACGAACTGCAACCTTAAGGGTTTGTTCGTTGTACTGTATTGTTATTACCTACTTTAACTTGTAACCGTTTTATTCAAGTTCTTCTAACGTAACAGACAGCTGTGCTGCTGGGGAGTTTGTTCCGCCACTTCTTCTTCCCAGCTATAGCACTAGGAAGTGTCGAAGGGCGGGCGTTTTGGGGGACTGTCTTATGTAACTTTGACGTTCAAAAGTGCTGACTCTCAGCCTAGTTTGAATAAATGACTTTTGATTGTTTCTTTTTTATCATTTAATTAATATTGTAATACAACTTGGTAGTTGTTCATAATATTGTTTGTAGTTGTTAATAATATTGTTTATCCCAATAAAATGGGAACGCCAAATCCTGACGATATATACCGCTCGGCGCTCCTCCTCCTCCTGACGATCCGACACATATATATATATTTCATGAATGAAATTTAGTATACACGAGGTTTCGGGGGCGATAAATCGATCTAGCTAGGATTCATTTTTATAAAATGTCGTTTTGTTCGTGTTTTCAATGACCAACTTTTGTCGATAATCAACTTGAACATCAGTATCGAGGCGTCACTCGTACGGAGTGATCGTGTTAGCGTTGTCCTTGACGAACTAGCTATCCGCGCATCATACGTAGTCGCCTACTATACAGTTATTGCGTGCACGCGCACCGCGCGCTGCGCCCATTACGTTACGTTTTTATGCGACGAATGATTTCTGTTAATGATAATGTCTGACAGCGAGAAGGAAGAAGCCTATTCAAATATAAGTGACCGTAACTTAGGAAAAGCCAACAGAGTGTCAGACCCAACCCAATGCAACAATACAATTGAACAAAACTCGATGGAAGTACAATTAAATAATTTTGAAGTTTCAATACCTAGTAAACGCGGGCGAGAAGAAGACGATATGGATTGGACGGTGGTCGGTCGTAACGGGAAAAAAGTTAAGGAGGACAGCTATAAAATTGAAGTCTACGTATCAAGTTCAGAAAAGCTGCCTAAGCAGTTCAGTTTAGCAAAGATATTGAAAGAGCAAGGCATATGTGACACGATAAAAATTAAATACACAAACCCATACAGAATAAGAATAGAGTTTAATAATGATTTAAGTGCTGAGAAATTTATTAATTGTGACAAATTCACATCAATGGGATGGAGAATTTTTAGATCCATGGAAGTTGGTTATTCCTACGGCATAATTAGGAATGTTGATTTAGATCTGAGTGAGGAGCAAATACGAGATGATATTGTGTGCCCAAGCCCAGCGGAACTTGTCTCTCTGAAACGTCTTAACCGACGAGACGAAAATGGAGTGAATTGGATTCCATCAGAAACTGTCCGATTATGTTTCAAGGGTCACTTTTTGCCAGCGTACGTATTTGTGGGCAACCTCAAAATTAACATTGAAAAGTATGTGTATTCAGTATCACAATGTTCTCGCTGCTGGAAACTGGGTCACATCTTAAAGAAATGTGTTAGCAAGGTGGTGTGTCCAAAATGTAGTGGAGATCATCCAAACTGTGACACGAAGATGTTGAGGTGTCCTAATTGCTCAGGCGATCACATTGCGATGTCCAAAGAATGCCCGTCCTATAAGAAAGAAAGGAAAATCCGTCTTATCATGGCCGACTTTAACTGTACATATCGCAGGGCCCTGACAATGTATCCTGCTTCGGATTCACCATCTAACTCACCACCCCCGGCATCCCGTATTGTAACAAAACCTTCAACTGATAAGCCAATGGAACAATACCCAGTGAACCCCACCTTCGTCAATGTCATAAAAGAAGCACCACGCCAGCAGCAACCATATAAGCCGAAAACTACTCCAAAGAAAAATGGGCAAAATGCGAAAAATATACGGAAGAATTTTAACTTTAAAAATTGGGAATTCACACACTCCGATGAGGAATCAGAAAGCAGCGAAGCTAAAAATAGCACTAAGTCCAGGAAGCCGTCTACAAAACAAATCCCGGAGGGTAACGTTACAATTAGAGAACTATTTAAAAAAATAAAAGAAGTAATTTTTACCAAACGAGACACAATTTCTGTTAAAATCAAAAGTATCGTTAAAATATGTACTGAGTGGTTATTTATCTGGGTAGTGGGTAGTATGTCAGAGTGGTCATTATTCAAAAGGTTATTTGACTTTTCACTCCCCTCTGACAATGAATAGGCAAACTAAAAACAATTACTTGAACATTATACAATGGAACTGTCAAAGTCTTAAACCTAAGTTGCGTAGTTTCGAAAATCTACTAGTATTAGAAAAAATCCACGTTGCTGCCCTCAGTGAAACTTGGTTAGAGCCCGAGTCAGAACTTAGATTAAAAAATTATAATGTTTACCGCAATGATCGATCAGATGGCTACGGAGGCGTAGCATTAATAGTTCATAATTCCATAAAATCCAGTAAAAAATTTTTTAATTACCCAAATTCAGGAATACAAACACTACGAATTGAATTGTTCAATTGTAACGACATTAAAACTATAATAGCAATTTATTGCCCTTCTTCGGTGACGACATCAGCGAGTGACTGGGACTGTGTATTATCTCAAGACAACAGTAAAACTCTGATACTGGGTGATATTAATGGACACCATAGTAATTGGTCTTACAAAACAGACCATCGCGGTAATCAATTATTTGACTCCTTGTCTGACAACAATTTCGTAGTATTGAATGATGGAAGCCCGACCAGAATAAAACTAGTAAATGGCGTGGTTCAAAAATCCTCCCCTGATCTATCTCTAGCGTCATCAGATATCGCTGTTAAATTTGACTGGTTAGTGACAAACGAATCATTAGGCAGCGACCACTTAATGATAAAAATTAAATCTAGTTTAGGTACTGAATCACGACGATGTGAAACGAAGCACCGAAATTACAAAACTGCCAATTGGAACTTATACAAAGACACAGCACAAACTTTGTTTGACAACTTTATACATTCAGATGATCTGCAAAGGTCATATGATTTATTTGAACAACTAATTAACACAGCGGCAGATAAACACATTCCATACTATAAATTATATAATGGGCCTACCTCCATTTTCCGTCCGAAACCCTATTGGAATCCCTCGTTATCTAAGTCCGTTGCCATTCGCCGTCGCGCACTTGCTATCTTCCGTCGGAACCCTATAGCCGAGAACTACGATGATTTAAAAAAGAGAATTAATGAGTCCGAAAAACAAATTAGTTCCGCCAGCCGATCGTCCTTCCGTGAATATTGCTCGACTTTAAATCACCAGGTTACTGCTTCAGAAATGTGGCACAAACTACGATGGATGAAGGGATACATCTCACCTAGGGTCTATATCGATAAATCTAATGTTGAGAATCTTCTCACGTCTTTAACGCCGGATTCTGTTGGTCAGTCTACCCCACATTTTACTTCATGCAATACAAAACTTGACGCACCCTTTTCTAAACAAGAATTATTAAAATCAATTAAATTGAAAAACAACACACCTGGCAAAGACAATATATCATACAGTATGATAAAACATCTCCCGGACAATGCAAAAAATATTCTACTATCTCTATTCAACTTATGTTTTCTCCACGGATTTGTTCCCAAACAATGGCGGCAAATAAACATCGTGCCTATTCCTAAACACGCTCAAAGTGCCTCAGAATCTACTAAACTTCGACCTATTTCTATGATGTCTTGTATTTGCAAGACTTTCCATTATATGTTATTGCACAGAATTGAATGGTATTTAGAACATAATAAAATATTCTCTGATAGTACAGTGGGTTTTAGAAAGTGCCGATCTAGTTTAGATAGTCTTTCTAACCTAGCATCTAGAATACAGACGGGATTTTCGGAGGGATTAAATACTGTAGGTTGCTTCATAGACATAGAAAATGCTTATAATAATATTGAAGTTGTCCCCCTGCTGCGGTACATGAATGAAACATTACATATCGGATCAAAAGTTTGTACATATTTGTGGAACTTCCTCCAAGACAGGCAATTAAGTATTTCTATGGATGATAATGTTTCAATGAGCAGAAACACAGGACGCGGCCTGGCTCAGGGTGACCCCCTGTCACCCCTATTGTTTAACGTTGCTACTGTCCCTATTTGTAAAACTATAAATGAAGTTCATGTAGCTCAATATGCTGATGATTTCGTTTTATACACCGCCGACCATAACTGTAACTCGGCTTCGCTAAAGTTACAGAGGGCTCTGGACAAATTTAATCATATTATTACAAGTTTAGGCCTCGACATATCCACGTCGAAAAGTAAAGTATGTGTATTCAAAAGAGGTTATAAAAGAGAAAATGTCAACCTATATATCAATCAATCGCCCTTAGAAGTAGTTGATAGTGTAAAATATTTGGGACTATGGTTTGATTTTAGACTTATCTGGAGAAGACATATTAATGAATTAAGGGAAAAACTTCTTAAGTTTGTCAATATTTTTAGAATGCTAGCTGGTTCTGGCTGGGGCCTGCACCCTACCCATCTTAGGCGTGTATACATAGCTACCGTAAGAAGCCGCTTAGATTATGGATGTACTCTTTATGGCAACGGCAGTCGTACACATCTGCTAAAACTAGAAAGGATACAGAATCTATGTTTACGAACAATAGGTGGTTTTATTAAGAGCACACCTATACATATTATGGAAAATGAATTATGTGTTGCGCCTCTGCATATCCGTCGGCAATACCTTGGAAGTAAATTCTGGTTGAAATGCAAATCCTTTAAAAATAATGTCACTATTAATATACTCGAACACCTGTCAGCGCTGTGTTCGCACCGCTACTGGAGATACAAAACAAAACCTGTTTTAGTTACGATCCATGACTCACTTAAATACGAACGCGTTTACAGTAGTGTCATGTTAGAAATGTTTAGTTTACCCACATGGGTCAGCAACGTGGATCTAGACGATAATATAATTCCAACTATTGATGGTATTGACCAAGCCAAAAAAGAGTACAATGCTTGTCAATTAAAAGTTCTCTGTGATAGATATCTACAAATAAATTATACCGGTCAATATACAATTTATACTGATGCGTCTATCACTAATAATGAAATTGGTGTTGCTTTTTTTGATTCGGTTACAAATACCTCGATGAAACTTAAAATTGAATCTGTAATCTCAATAATGCATGCAGAATTGATAGCAATTTTAGAGGCACTGTCCTATATTGACTCAATTGCATGTTCTGAGTTTTTAATTGTATCTGATTGTCGTAGTGCCTTACAGTTATTGAAACGATGCACCTTACCCAAACGGGGAATTCCCATTGCTTATGTCATATTGGATACGTTGTGTAAACTTAAAAGTAAAAATAAAAATGTTATAATACAGTGGGTGCCTTCTCATATTGGCATTGAAGGCAATGAGATGGTCGACCGATCCGCTAAAGAGGCATCAACCGAAGGTGAAAAGTTTTCTTGTATCCCGTATCACACCGAACTTTACGGTACAATAAAACGCCTTTGCTATGACAGCTGGCAGGAATATTTCAACGAAAGGAGCCGCAGTAAAGGTATATGGTATGCCACTATACAGCCGAGCGTCTTTAAAAGTACCTGGATAGACACTGCCAATATGGGAAGGCAAACAATCATAACAGCACTGCGACTTCGCTCCGGACACATACCCTTAAATAAATTTGCATTTCTCATGGGTAAAGTTAACTCACCAAATTGTGTGGAATGCGACATGATTGAAGACGTGTACCATATCATCATGGAATGTGTCCGGAACGAACCGGAAAGACGAGATTTGTTAATAATGTATTACAGTATGTGCGAGACTGGGGTATGTAACAGCGTCCTTGCTGCTCCTGCTTCGGAAGCAGCAAGGATGCTGTACAGACTCGTAAACATAGGTATTAAACGCAGAGGTAGTCTAAGATAATTTTAAATAATTTTAAGTTGTGTACGTTAAGTTGATTTGTAACGATGAGGGTGGCATAATCTGTCTAGATTAAAACCCTCTTTAAATAAATAAAGAAAAAAAAAAAAAAAAAACTTGAACATAAACTTATTATTTTAAACACAATTTACCAAAAAATACCGAGCAAAGCTCGGTTATCCAGATATTATATAATCTAAATCTCGGAAATGGTTCCAACGATTTTCATGAAATTTAGTATACCTACAAGGGGTTTCGGGGGCGATAAATCGATCTAGCTAGGATTCATTTTTATAAAATGTCGTTTTATTCGTATTTTCAATGACCAACTTTATCGATAATCAACTTGAACATACACTTATTTTTTTAAACACAATTTACCAAAAAATACCGAGCAAAGCTCGGTTATCCAGATATTATATAATCTAAATCTCGGAAATGGTTCCAACGATTTTCATGAAATTTAGTATACCTACAAGGGGTTTCGGGGGCGATAAATCGATCTAGCTAGGATTCATTTTTATAAAATGTCGTTTTATTCGTATTTTCAATGACCAACTTTATCGATAATCAACTTGAACATACACTTATTTTTTTAAACACAATTTACCAAAAAATACCGAGCAAAGCTCGGTTATCCAGATATTATATAATCTAAATCTCGGAAATGGTTCCAACGATTTTCATGAAATTTAGTATACCTACAAGGGGTTTCGGGGGCGATAAATCGATCTAGCTAGGATTCATTTTTATAAAATGTCGTTTTATTCGTATTTTCAATGACCAACTTTATCGATAATCAACTTGAACATACACTTATTATTTTAAACACAATTTACCAAAAAATACCGAGCAAAGCTCGGTCAACCAGATATTTACTTTAAAATTCCGTAGTACATTATTTTGATCTGTCTTGTAAGGTGTAGCCGGCTTTAGCACCCCAAAATAACAACGGAACACACACACAACACATGTTACACATGTTATTTTAATACGCTACTGTAGACGATATTATATTGTATGTCTTTCCATTTGGGGATAGAATGTAAAGATTCTGGGCATTGGACACACGCGAACATGCTGCATACAAATTGTCTATAAGTTTACCCCAGCCACATAAAAAGAAATTAGCCTATGTCACTCTCTATCCCTTCAACTATCTCCACTTAAAAAATCACGTCAATTCGTCACTCCATTTTGCCGTGAAAGACGGACAAACAGACACACACAATTTCCCATTTATAATATTAGTATGGATTAAAAAAAAACTACTAACTAGATCTCGTTCAAACCAATTTTCGGTGGAAGTTTACATGGTTATGTACAGACGCCACCAGGTCAAGCTACCCGAAACTGTCAATTTTTCCAAATGAACCTAATGCTCTAGAAATAAAGTCGAAAATCTATCAAAGAAATCTGACAGATTGTAGTAGCTTGATGTGTTGGCGTCTGTACATCATATATTTCTTTTAGTTTTATCAGTCTCTTATTTTAGAAGTTACGGGGGGGGTCACATTTTACCACTTTGGAAGTGTCTCTCGCGCAATTAAGTAGGTATAATAAGCCCCGGCTGGAGGCCTTAAAAGGTAACTTTTTAGAACTCTACCATCCGTTTAAAATCTTTTCAGGTTAACTACGAGATGCTAAGAAAAAAAAAATCAGTTTAGAAAAAAAATATATTAGAAACCCAATACCATTTTGAAGACCTAGATATCCCACACGCATAGGTTTGATGAAAATATTTTTTTTTGAGTTTCAGTTCTAAGTATGGGGATTTGGGGAACCCCAAAATTTTTTTTTTTCTCTTTTAGTATAAAAATTCACACAATACATCTACTTACCAAGTTTCAACAGCATAGCTGTTATAGTTTCGGAAAAAACTGGCTGTGACATACGGACGGACAGACATGACGAATCTATAAGGGTTCCGTTTTTTGCCATTTGTCAACGGAACCCTAAAAAGATAGGGGTATGATTTAAGCTGTCGCCAATTTAACTAGTTTTGTGTTTCTTAAATAATAGGGTTTGCCCGCAAAATAGTAGATTTGTCACCAAAATGTAGTCACCAAACAATATAAAATCAATTCCACAATAAATTACCTAAAATCATGGAGATATGGGATCAAGTACCAAATAAATGTTTTTGTATGTATTATGATAGGTTTGTCCTAATAGTATTTAAGCAAACTAATTTAAAGAGATCACCAATAAATCATATATTATGTCACTAGAAAATTTCATGAAGTTCCAAAAATTTAGGGTTGTCGTCATCATCCTTTCAACCAAAAGAGTCTACTACTTAACTGGCCATGTGCCTCCCCCAAGGGTCTTGATTTCCACAGGTAGTATAAATATATTTAAATTAAATTTCTAGCAGAATAGTAAATAAAACACTTAATTGAAGTCAAAATAATCAATATTTATTGTTAAAAATAATAATCACTGAATAATTAGCGCTGGTTTGGCTTTTGAAGGGCGCGCCGGAAAGCGCGCCAATTTGTCTCCGCCCCCTTTGAACATATTTTCATTAAAATTATAAACTGATGTATTAAATTGGTAACGAATACATTATTTTAATAACTGAATGAAATAAAATGTAAATATTGTATTGGTGACAAAATAACAAATAAAAAGAAGTCGCAGTCAGGGATCGATTCATCGAGTTGTTTGGTGACAGATCTACCATTCTGAGCACAAAGCTATTATTTAAGTAATACAACTAAAATGAAGTTTATATTCATGTAATGCACCACAATTTTATTGGTAATCCATCTCATATTTTACACATTATATTAACAATAATTTGATAATTCATACCTGGGAACACTCATTGTTTATCTGAGAACGAAAATATTTCGTGGCGATAGAATTATTTATTAGGTGATACAATTTGATGACAAATATAAATTTTGGTGACAAAAAATAAAGTCCCCAAAAGATACTTTCGGAAGAAATTCTCTATACCTATGACAACGAAAACCGTATCAAAATCTGTTGCGTAATTTAGAAGAAGTCGATGGAGAATCGGACAGACGAAAACAGCGCCTTTATAATTATTTAATGGAATTTTAGATGAGGTACAATTAGAAATAGACTCTCGGTTGTAACTACACCTACCAGATGTCAAATGAATAACAAAAATTAAACAGAATTATTTTTGTATTCATAATAAATAAGTAGTACCTACTTATTTTTTATTCTACCTACTATAGTACCTACATGGATTCAAACGAGGTGATGTAATTCAAAAAACAGCATCCATATCAGTCCAATAGTTTTCGAGAAAACTTACATACCTACCCACAGACTAACATGCATTGCTTAGGCGCTTATAATCGAGATTTAAAATGTAGGTTTTAAGTAGCCAAAGTAAGCACATCCAGCAGTATAAATAAGATTACAATTTTTATAAACCACTTGTTTACCTAATAGATAAGTGTATGTTAAATCTATATATATGTCGTGGATTGATGGCACCACGGTGCGACAGACAGCGCCATCTAGCGAGTAGTTTTGTAACTAATTTAAATTACAAAAATATCCAACCGGAAACGCAAGCGCGCCCTGCCGCTTGGACACGATCGTCGGTAGAGGGGATGCAGCGATGACTAGCAGAAGGAAGGAGTGTGGCGACAGTCTAACTCCAACCATCTAAGCAGACGCTCAGTACCAACGCACGTGTTTGTTTCGCATACAGCCTAGTTTTAAATAAAGTTATTCTGTTCAAACTATCTTTTGTTCGAGTACCCACAACAGTGCCCACGTCTTCGTAAAACCATGTCCGATCGTGAAGAAGACCCAATACCACCTCTCATCTCGGCCACCCAGGCTGCAACATCAGAACTGGGCTGCACTCGAACAGAAGAAACAAGTGAAAACCGAACAATGACGTCACGGTGCGACGAGAATTTACTTCGTACCCTGCTGGCTGCTCAAAACCAGAACATGATGTCCCTGATAGAAGCCATCAAGAGTTCAGCAGGTACCAAGCATATTTCTTTGCCGGATTTTGACCCGGATAAGCCGGATGTAGACGCACGTGCCTGGTGTACTACAGCGGATCTGTGTCTATCGGAGGTACCGGTTCAAGGAAGTGCGCTGATCATCACCTTAAGCAAGGCTATGAAAGGAAGTGCTTTACGTTGGCTAGCGCAAGTATCGTTCGCGGGTATGACATGGCGTGACTTCAAAAGCCTGTTCTTATCCCGTTACGATTGCGTGGACACACCAGCCGCTACCCTTGTCAAGATGTTGAGTAGCAAGCCTAAGGAAGGTGAATGTTATGCTGCGTACGCCGCCCGATTGTTCTCTACGCTCACATCACGCTGGCAAAACATGAGCGCTGAGCAGATAGCTATATCTACAGTGCTTGCTCATATGGCACAATTTGATGGGCGTATACAGAGATTGGCGTTTACTACCGAAGTCAACAACAGAAACAAGCTTCAATGTGAACTTCAAGCGTTCTCGTTTTTAAAAAGAAAAGCTTCGACGGGTAACTCAACCGACGCCGTTCGAGAGTTCAAGCGATCAAAGTTTCAGTCGACACCGCTGAAGTGTCACAACTGCGGTATAGCAGGTCACCGAGCATCTGACTGCCGATCAAGAAGTGAGGTGAAAGGCAAGGCAACAAATGCTACCGCTTCACCATCAAGTTCTGCGGGAACAAAGCAGCGTTCGGACATCATCTGTTTCCGATGCGGCAACACCGGACATTTTGCTACGAAATGTCCACGAAGCAATGGTGGAGGCACCGGCGCGGCTAGCGGCGCAAGCAGTTCCGGGGAAGCACCTGCAGCAGCGGCGAGCAGTGAGCGACGCGTAGACGTTTGCTATGTCAGCAATCCCAGCGGGGTGCTGATGAACACTGGTGAGTCATACCTATTTTATTACGATTCTGGGGCCGAATGCTCTCTCATCAAAGATATTGTGACGTCATCATTCAGTGGCAAGCGTGTAAACAACATTGTTTTAACCGGGATTGGTCAAAGTAGTCTGCAGAGTACCTTACAAATTTTATCTGAGGTTATGATTAACGATTTACGTTTAGAAATATTATTTCATGTTGTACCGGATAGTAGTCTTAAAAGTGTTAGTATGACATCTGATAGTATTATTTTGTGTCGTAATAAGGTTGTTAGTTTATGTGATCTTTCAAATACCCTCAAGTACGATTCAAATTGTCAAATTGATTTAGATAAAGTTGATACAGATATTCCGTCAGAATATCGTTCCCAATTAATTGATATTCTGTCACAATATTCATCTTCGTTTTCTAGAGGTGTGGCTAGATCCCGTGTTACGACAGGACAGTTGCAAATTCGGCTTATAGACCCTAGTCTTACAGTAAATCGTCGCCCCTATAGGCTTAGTGCTAGTGAACGCGAAGTTGTTACTGCTAAAGTTCGTGAATTAGAGGAAGCAGGTATTATTAGGCCAAGTTGTTCGCCTTTTTCGAGTCCAGTGTTGCTCGTTAAAAAGAAGGACGGTTCAGATCGCATGTGTGTCGACTACAGGCAGCTGAATGACAACACTGTGTCTGATAGGTTTCCACTGCCATTGATAGAGGATCTTGTATCTAGGTTAGGTAGTGCCAAATGGTTCACGTGTCTTGATATGTTATCAGGCTACCATCAGATTCCAGTACACCCTGAATCGATAGAGCGCACTGCATTCGTCACACCTGACGGTCAGTAGGAATATTTGGCCATGCCATTCGGTTTGAAGAATGCAAGCTCAGTATATCAGCGTGCAGTGATGAAAGCGTTAGGTGATCTTGCTTATAGTTATGCGGTAACATACGTTGATGACATTTTGGTTATAGGATCATCTGTGGAGGAGAGTTTAGTTCGTCTTCGCACTGTACTGGATAAATTGACAAAAGCTGGTTTTTCCCTGAATTTTGTCAAGTGTTCATTTCTTAAGCAACGAGTTGAATATTTAGGCTTTGTTATTGAGAACGGTCAGATTAGACCTAACCCCAATAAAATTATAGCTCTGTCTAAACTACCCCCACCTAAAACTATCACTCAACTGAGGCAGTTTATTGGGCTGGCCACTTATTTTAGGTAATTTGTGCCACAGTTTTCAAAAACGATGGCTCCTCTATTTCGTTTAACGAGTGGCAAGAATAGGTCCATTGGTTGGGAACCCAGCCATGAGGCCATTCGTCAGAAAATAATTTCTTACTTGACCAGTGAGCCAGTTTTAACGATATTTGACCCTGCGCTGCTGCGCATTCCATCGAGTTACATACCGAGGCAAGTGCTGAAGGATATGGTGCCATTTTTATTCAAAAGATTAATGGGAAACAACATGTGGTTGCATATTACAGTCGTCGCACGTCCCCAGCTGAATCCAAGTTTCATTCATTTGAATTGGAAACGTTAGCTGTCTTTAACGCCATAAAGCATTTTAGACATTATTTGTTAGGTCGTAAGTTTACTGTTGTGACAGACTGCAGTTCGGTTAAAGCCTCTAAAAACAAAACTGACTTGTCTCCACGAGTTCATCGTTGGTGGGCCTACATGCAGTCATTTGAGTTTGACATTGTTTATCGCGAAGGCAGTAGGATGAGCCATGTGGACTTTCTTTCCAGAAATCCACTCCCTTCATCTAGAGAAGCTTTCACTCGGGTAGAACAAAAGCGTGTCGATTTAGCTGAGCTTTCTAGCAACTGGTTGCAAGCTGAACAGGAAAAGGACGAAGAGATCAGTAAGATTGTGTCTGATATTCGTAATGAAGTTTTTCCTGAGGAAACTCGCAAAACTTACGAAATTC
Source organism: Aporophyla lueneburgensis (assembly GCA_932294355.1). Lineage (NCBI taxonomy): Eukaryota > Metazoa > Arthropoda > Insecta > Lepidoptera > Noctuidae > Aporophyla > Aporophyla lueneburgensis. Next base: position 7,365,547 of record OW028748.1, on the reverse strand, counting down.
GCAAAAATATTCTACATCGTAAAATTCAGCGTAATGGTCGCACTCGATGTCTGCCTATTGTACCAAGATCTCTTAGGTGGTCTGTAATTAATAACGTCCATGAGTGTGTTATGCATTTAGGGTGGGAGAAAACTCTCGAAAAGATTTACGAACATTATTGGTTCGAAGGTATGTCAAAATATGTCAGAAAGTTTGTTGACAATTGCATCACCTGTAAAGTTGCGAAGCCCCACTCGGGTAAAGTGCAGGCAGAACTTCACCCGATTCCCAAGTTCAATATTCCATGCAATGGAATATTTCAATATTCCATGCAATGGAATATTGAACTTGCACCATTCATATTGACGCTTCTGGTAAACTGTCTGGTAAGAACGACATCAAGGAGTACGTGTTTGTCATAATAGATGCGTTTACCAAATTCGTGTTACTTCGTCATTCGCTTAACATCGACACTAACAGTAGTATTTGTGCTATTAAGTTCTGTATAGGGTTGTTTGGTACACCGAAACGCATAATAGCAGATCAAGGTCGTTGTTTCGCAAGCAAAGATTTTTCTAGTTTCTGTACTTCTAACAACATAGAGTTGCACTTGATAGCTACTGGAGGTAGTCGTGCAAACGGTCAGGTCGAGAGGGTAATGAGTACTCTCAAGAGTATGTTGACAGCTGTAGAGAGTAGTCGTGACCGCTCTTGGCAGGACGCAATAGGAGAGGTTCAGTTGGCTATGAACTCTACTATTAGCAGAGTGACTAAATCTAGTCCTCTCGAGTTGATGATTGGTAGGGTAGCGAACCCGCTTAGTTTAGTGACAGCTGATGATGATGATGTGACGGACATTAATTTAGATGAAATTAGAGAGCACGCGACACAGAATATTGAAAAAAATGCGAGTTATGATAAAAATCGATTTGACCAGAATAAGGCTCAGGTTTCTAAGTTAGCTATTAATGATTTTGTTTTAATTGAAAATGAGGAAAGGAATCAAACGAAATTAGATCCTAAATTCAAAGGCCCATTTAAGATTATTGATGTGTTAGACGGGGATAGGTACTTACTTAAGGCGCTTGACTCTAAGCGGACATACAAATACCCACATGACCGTGTGAGGAAGATCCCCGATCACCAAGTTCCTCGAGACTTAGATGTCATAGTTGATGACAGTGGTTGTGAGACCACAACTGATTAAGATTGGCTTGCACACTCATACTCAAAACGTCAGACCGCACCTCATGAGTAACATGTAGCGATGGGTCTTGAAGAAGTCGTTGGTGCGATTTCTGTCTGTGTTGGTGCACAGAGCGCTATATGTGTTGTAGCACATATTGCGCTGAATTTTTGAGAATCATTGGTGCCATTCTTGTCTGTGTTGGTGCACAGAGCCCCTCATGTGTTGTAGCATATGTGGTGGCAGATTTGTAAAGAATCGTTGGTGCGATTCTAACCTGCGTTGGTGCGCAGTGTCATGAGTGGAGTATGCATTGCCCATGAATAATGATAGAGTAACAGAATTGTTACAATTACTCTGTTAGCTTGTTGATCGGACCTTTTCAAATAATGATGTTGTGCAGGAAGCACTGTGTATAAAGCCTTAATAACAGGGCATTGCTAATTGTGACAGTAGATTATTGTACTTAGATTTAGAAGGAATAAAGTACCATTGAGAATCAACCTTTGTTTCTATTGGCAGGATAGCCGAGCTAGATTACTCTTAGAGATATTTTGTCCACAGGTACTACACCCGAGGACGGGTGCTAGTCAGGGATGGCCGTGTCGTGGATTGATGGCGCCACGGTGCGACAGACAGTGCCATCTAGCGAGTAGTTTTGTAACTAATTTAAATTACAAAAATATCCAACCGGAAACGCAAGCGCGCCCTGCCGCTTGGACACGATCGTCGGTAGAGGGGATGCAGCGATGACTAGCAGAAGGAAGGAGTGTGGCGACAGTCAACCATCTAAGCAGACGCTCAGTACCAACGCACGTGTTTGTTTCGCATACAGCCTAGTTTTAAATAAAGTTATTCTGTTCAAACTATCTTTTGTTCGAGTACCCACAACAGTGCCCACGTCTTCGTAAAACCATGTCCGATCGTGAAGAAGACCCAATACCACCTCTCATCTCGGCCACCCAGGCTGCGACATATATATAAAAATGAATCCTTATTTCCCTTGGTCACGCCATCACGCGTGAACGGCTGGACCGATTTCACTTTTTTTTTTGTTTTGTTTGTTATTGTCAGGAGAAGGTTCTTATGAAAGAAAAGATTTAAAAAATTGCGCGGAAAATGAGAAAATTTAAACACTTATTTAAGAATACAAGGTCACCTAACATGGGTGTTTGATAGCTAGAAAACGCTTTATGTCTTCGAAGTGCCAGGTTGGCATAACTTGATAGGAGCTCAACTAACATGGGTGTGTGGTAGCTAGAAAACGCTTTATGTCTTCAAATTACCAGGTTGGCATAACTTGGTAGGAGCTCACCTAACATGGGTGTGTGGTAGCTAGAAAACGCTTTATGTCTTGGAAGTACTAGGTTGGCATAATTTGGTAGGAACTCACCTATCATGAGTTTGTGGTAGCTAGAAAACGCTTTATGCCTTCAAAGTACCAGTTTGTCATAACTTGGTCTAACATGGGTATATGGTACTTGGTGCTCTTTGCTTTTTGTTGGTGGGATCTGATAAGTTCTGAGCTTGAGTTCTTTTTGTTGGTGATTCTCAGGCGGTACGAAGTTCGCTGGGTCAGCTTGTTTATTATAATTTTACTTGTGGTTGCTGGGGAGATGCTTTACAACAAGCCATAATTCAGTTGCCTGTACCAACTAACATTTATTTTTATTTTATGAATTTATAAATAGCAAAATAAATTATGGGTCTGAAGAGCACGTCATATTAAAAAAACATGAAATCTGTTTGCACAGGCTTAGAATAAATAGCTAATTCCACAAAATGTACCTATCATAGTTTCTTTTTTGGAATGCTATTTCGCACATCATCCTAGGAGAGGTTGTCGGCTGCTTAACCGGAGATGCCTGTGGCTGCATCAATAAATGAAGGCCTCCAACCAGGGCTTAAAAACTTAAAACTAAGCTACTAACTTAAAACAGCTTGGGGCATCGCTGAAAGAAGGTTGCAAGGGACGAGCTGTACCGGAATGATAAGAAATTGCCAGTATTCCAGAAGACACAGAGCATCATATTAAGTAGGTCTACCGGTACCTGCCATGCCATACCAAGTAACTCAAGTAAAATGTAATTTTTTCTTCTTTGCAGAATGGATGCAAAAGAAGTAACACAAAAAGGGAATGTACTGAAAGCAAAGCTGACCGTAGCTAACACCGGCAAAAATGTCTTCATTACAAAGGATAGCCCCGAGTTCGTGATCAGCGGCGCGGCGGTGTTCCAGATGCGAATGATCGCCGCGTACTCATCAACCTACAACTACAATACCACGTTCAAAAACAACTTGTTGTTCATGCGGTTCACTAAGCGTCGCGATGCCGACGACCTCACCTACATTATATACTTCAAAAGCGTGGAGCTGAACATACTGGGTAAGAAGTTCACCAGTGACGATGGCACGTGGCACTTGATACACGACAACAAGTTGTCGCAGTTCACGTTCAACGTGGTGGTAGAGATGCGCCTGCAGCCGAGTGCGAGCTCGTTCTCGACTCTGTACGGAGACACAGAGCTGAATGACTTCGAGCTGTGTGGCGAGGACGGCTCCGTGCGCATGCACCGCGCCGTGCTGGCCGCCGCCAGCCCCGTGCTGCGACAGCTGCTGGGCGGTGAGTGGCGTGACGCCGCCGAGGGACACGTGGGCGTTAGTGGTACCTCCAAGGCCACTCTCGAGGACTTAAAGAGCTACGTGTACCTACGCGTGCTGCCAGAGACAGGCTTGGAGCAGTTGCTGCTGTTGTCCTCGTATTACATCATACCGGAGCTGGAGCGGCTTTGCATAGACAGACTGGTAGGTGGTGTGAGCGCGAGGAACGCGTGCAGTCTCATCGAGTTCGCGGTCAAAAACGACTTGAAGCTACTACTGCTCGCGGTGCTCGAGTGTGTGCAGAACAACGCCATCAGTACCACGGAAATACGTGACCACCTTGATAAGTGCAAGGGGTGCAAGGAGTGCAAACACTGAACATATTCGGACTCGAAAAATTGGGCTGTAAGAAAATAGTGTAGATATAGTGGATGGTAATAATAAAACGAAAAAAAATACTATTTTAAAATAACATCACGGATTGAGTTTTTGTTCACTAATTGTAGTTTATTAGTCTCTGCCTAGATTACGTTAATTTCTACGAAATTGATGGCCGCTTTTACCGACCACTCCCGCGTATACATCACAGTCTATTATCATCATCATCACCACACACACACTTGGCAGAGAGTTCCAAACTTTGGTTGTGCTCCTATTGAAGTCAATCATAATATTTTTATTTCAAATAAACCTACATGGGCATTTATTAACCGTCTTAAAAAAAAGGAGGAGGTTATCAATTCGACTGTATTTTTTTTTTATGGTACCTCATAACTATTGACTGGGTGAACCGATTTTGATGATTCTTTTTTTATTTGAAAGCTGGTGCTTTCCAAATGGCCTCATTTTAATTTGGTTTCATTCAGACAATGGGATCCATGTGAAAACCATATAAGTCTTAAATTTTCATTAAGTATTTGTGCGACAAATGAACGAATAACGCGGGGTATCTACCATAACTAAAAAGTTAAAAATAAAAACTTTTCCCACACCAAAGGCCGACCTAGCTTCCAAGGCATTATGGTCATTTCGTCAGGTCTCTTCCCATCGTCGCGTGCCAAGCCATTGGGTTCTAGAACAGCTGGCACCCCGGCGGTGACAAGAGCACGACGGATTATGTCATTGATGCTGGCGTGCCGTGCTATCCGGCCTGCGCTCCTACTGCAGGATAGGCCATGGTGGCCGAGGCAGTCGACACCTTCACCGCATTGTCAGCGATGCAGAGCCACGCATGGAGCGCCCAGACGTAGGCATGTAGCAATCCGGAAGGTGGTGTCACTCAGCATAGTACCTATGTTGGGTGACGGTAGTGCCTGAAGCCAGAGGCCCGACTCCCACTCGCCCACAGTAAAATAAAAAATTTACATCATTTGAGAGCTGTTAATAGACATGTAGATGGTTATCCCCTGAAAGAGGTACCAGGGAAGCCACATGTGCAGAAGGAATTATTGCCAAACTTCCTTGTCTGGAACGTAGTCTTTTCCACCTACAGGTGTACCTCTTAAAATATTTCGTGTATGAATAGATACACCTTATACGTATATACTAGCTGACCGTACAGACGTTGTCCTGTTTCCTAGAACTCGATAGCAGCGCCACCTACCGGGTCCAATAGTGAATCTAAACCATCCAGGGTGCCACCCAAACGCATACAAAAAAATCATTCAAATCGGTCCAGCTATTTAAGAGGAGTTCAAGTGACATATACACGTACAGTAGAATTATATACATATAAAGATACTAGCTTCTGCCCGCAACTTCATCCGCGTCAAACTTTCACTCCCCTGCCCGTCGCATCGAATTACCTGCCAGTTTTCGTCCATTTTTCGTTTGCTGCTCCGCTTCTTTTGACCGTAGCGTGATGTTATATAGCCTATAACTTACCTCAATAAATAGGTTACCCGACTCAAAAAGATTTTATCAATTCGAACCAGCAGTTCCTGAGATCAGCGCGTTCCACCCCCCATTTTAGGGAAGTGGGGGGTTAGAAAGAGACAAAAAGTAGCCTATGTTACTCTTCATCCCTTCAACTATCTCCACTTAAAGCTAGCTTCCCACGGTACGTGATATCGCGGACGGACGCGGACCATCGCACACGACACACCGTGGGAAGGGTCTCGTCCGTGGTAGCACAGGACGTCTGTGGCGATGCGCCGGTATCCGTCGCGAGGCGGTAGCTTCAAAGGTGCGGTGCGACGCGATCCGAGCGCGTACGACGCGGTCCGACAGACGTCCTGTGCTACCACGGACGAGACCCTTCCCACGGTGTGTCGTGCGAGATGGTCCGCGTCCGTCCGCGATAGCACGCACCATGGGAAGCCAGCTTGAAAGACCCCTGTCTGTGTACGTTGCCGCCCGTCGTCGTCGGCTGTGCGTGACGATCCGCAGAATCACGCACCGTGGGAACCCAGCTTAAAAAATCATGTCAATTCGTCGCTCCGTTTTGCCGTGAAAGACGGACAAACAGACATACACACTTTCGCATTTATAATTGTTCCGTCCCGTTTGACTGTTTACTCTATGCGCCTACGTTTCTAGACGTGAACAGAGTGAGAACTGTCACTTGTCAGTTTGACTTTGACACTTGACTTTTTGGTTTTGATCTTGAAAAGCTTAGTGGGTCCTATTGGCTTCCCGACCCCGTTTTGCTAAAGTAATCCTTTAAATCGATCCGTTTGGGACAATTTGTCATGATCCAATTGTTTTGTGCGTAATCAGCCCCCTTTGACGTAATAATACGGGTTTAGTTTGAACTTTAGTTGAATACTTTGAGGTTAAGTGACAGTGATTGAACGCGTGTTGGAGACAGCATGTCTTGGTAACAGACCTCTTGGAGCGGCCTTGTTGTATCCTGAGTCTTTTGTTTGATTGTATTAATCAGCTCCGCGCACGGCGTACAGTTCGCAGCCACTCTTGTCTCCAGGGCCCCACCATCGCGCTTCCACATAATATTTAAATCCTATGGTAGGGGCCTGGCCTGGCGTCGAACATTCTTGGTAGCAGAGCGTGGTTATAAGATATATAACCAACAAATTGGTAATTTACAGTAAGCTAATTACTTGGCAGTCTCTATAAGGAAATAGTAATTCGCTGTAAATATTTGTTAACTATGATTGCTTGTTTATTTGAAATAATTTGTTTAAATTTGTTGAGACGAGTAACTGATGTTGCCGGGGTCGGCCGGGTTGCATATGCTAGTAGAGTTGATTGGATTGGGCTATGTTACAACCCCTTGTTTGTATCTGACCTCTGTTGTTTGTTGGATGTCTGGAAGACATTAAAATATAGGAGTTTTGTATCATTGACATAGTGGTTTGTGAAATTAACATTTGAATATTTGAACTGAATTTGAAGTTGAATTTTTGAACATTGACATTGGTTTTGAATTGAAATGAAGGTTTGTTGTTGTCTATTGAATTGAAACCAATTGTTTGCTTGTATTTATTTTGTTATGTCTTGAGTTGGCGGTTTGATTGTTTGTGTTGGATTTCCTTGTTATTTATTGATTGAACTTTGTTATTTAATTATTTTGTTTTGTTTATTTGAATTGTTTTGTGTGCAATGGCATACAAATGGAAATATTGGAGAGCCTGACACCTGTCCAGGTCAAACCGGAGACCTCGGTTGTTTTAGGTCCCGGACTATTGAGTAGACTGCCTACTTTGGAACTGCCACACTTTGACGGTCGCTTGGATCATTGGTTGGGTTTCCAAAACCTTTCTGAAAGTTTGGTTGATGCACGCTCGGACCTCAGACCCGCCCAAAAGTTGGCCTATTTGTTGTCTGTCCTGGAAGATGAGGCCCGAGCCTTGGTACAGCATCTGTCGTTGACTGACTCAGCCTACCCTACCGCTTTGGAACTACTCACCCGGCGGTACCAAAATAAACGTTGTTTGGCTGACGTTCATATTGAATTGATTTTGGGGTTACCGGTCATTACTAGTTTGTCAGCATTGCGTACTGACCTGTTGAACCCGTTGGTGGCAGCGACCAACGCTTTAAAGCGATTGGACTTGCCGGTGGACCATTGGTCTTACCTTTTGGTGCATGTTGTGCTGCAACGGCTTCCTGCCGTTTTGAGGGCTCGTTTCGAGCAAAAGTATGGTGGGGATAATGTCACACATCTCCCCCCATTTGGTGACCTCGTCCAATTTTTGGAGGATGAGTGTCGGTTTGTGGATAACTCTGGCGTTGCCACTGAGTCCCGCCAGCCGTCTTCCTGGCCACGAGACCAGGGACGGACTAGGGCTCTCGGGCCTGTTGATAGTCGCCCCGCCACTCGTTTTGCTGGCACCCAGAGTCGTCCTGTTTGTGAGTTTTGTAGGGACACGGGGCATGGCATGGCAACTTGCGCGGCCTTTTTGAAATTGCACGTGAGTGCCCGCCGCCGAATTGCCAATGCACGCCGCATGTGCTTCTCTTGTTTGGGGGCTCACTTCCATCGGGACTGCCCCAACCCCCGCCCTTGTAGATTTGGTAGGGGGTCTCATTTGGACATTTTGTGCGCTAACGCGAACCACGCTGGCAGACCAGCCTCTGATGAAGGTTCGCGCACGGGGGGTTACCATGGAGTTGGTCACGGGGCTTCTGGCTCGCCGGTTCAGAACCGGGGAGATGCCCGCAATTTGGTTGCTTGAGGTCGCTAGAGGGCGCTGCGTCTAGCCTAACGTAAAAGCAAACGCTGTGTTGTAAAATATCTTTTAAAAATACTATTAGTGCTTATAAGTAATTAAAACTAAGTGCACCAGTTTAAACATGAACTATAACCACGTGACAGTGTTATCTACAAGTTTAATACGCAAACTGTAAAGTTAAAACAAAAACTCTTCATCCAAACACTACTAACAGCATCAGTGACAATACATAAGAAACCACCACCAGAAAGCGAAGATCGCAGTGCAAAGAAACTAACAGCCTGTTCAATACTTATGACTGTGACAATAAACAATTGCAAAACCCAAGTAAGTTAATTAATTAACTAATAAGTGAATCAAGAAAAAAATTTTGACGGTTATTGTACTATTTTATCAAAAATCCGAATACCCAACATACTCAAAAAACCATAAAAAAAAATAACACGAAACAGCACCTGATTTTGAAAAGAAACTTGTAAGCTTATCTAGCCCTGCGGTTGTGTGACGTGATCGAGAATTCAGTGTCCCGAGTTCAAACCGCAGTCACACATAAAGTCTTTTTGTGATTGTTTCTTCAAAATCGTATAATTCTATGTTCCGCCACATCTAAAGAAGGTCTGAGCTACATAAGTTGAATATTAAAAGACCCATCAAAGATTAGAAAAACTAAACGAATATTTAAAATGAATTGCGAAGCATGTAAACAACAAATAGCACGCGGCGAACTACTACGTTGTTTCACTTGCAAACATGTTCACCATTATCGATGCGTAAACATGACTACATCTTTTTATACCGAAAACAAACATAAATTAACAATGTCATGGAGCTGCCCATCATGTGAAAACGCGAAAAAACGAATTAAAAATGATGATACTCCCGCCCGATGCCAGCCGCTGCCAACGCTGAACGACACGACAATGTCCATTGACGATCACATTGAAGACGATCACAGTGTACTCGGCCATACCAGAAGGAGTGTCTCCTCTGCGAGCCCAGCAAACGCACAGTTGAGCTCACAAACAATAAATTCCATTACTTTACTACAAATAAGCCAACTATTAGATGAAAAACTTGAATATAATAAAACAGCAATACTAAACGAAATAAAAAGCACAGTACAGAGTGAAATAAATATAGCTATACACAAACTAGAGTCAAATATTACCAATACAACAGAGGCTTTACTCTTGGAACAGACTTCAATTAATACCAACATAGTAAATGTAAACGAAAAGATACGGAAACTGGAAATAGAAAACAACAAACTCAAGAACGAAATAGAAAAGTTACAAAACCAAGATACACGAAAACGCGACAACACAAAAAGATTTGTTGTCTACGGCCTAAATGAATACTATCGGGAAACTGAAAGAGATCTTGAGGATAGGATAATATACGCATTTCAAGACACGCTGAACATTGACCTAACAAGTTATATTGAAGAATTACACCGCATAGGAAGAAATGGGCTAAAACGTCCAATACAAATAGAGCTCATCAGCAAAAGAATGACAAAGTATATTATGACACAGGCGAGATTTTTGAAAGGACAAGGACTTCATATTTCAGAATACCTCGATTCAGACACACTAAATGAAAGAAGAAAATATAGAGAAGAAAGGAATTTGTCCCGAAGAAACAATGAAAATTCAACTGAAAACATATTCATGACCCACACCCTGACTACACCACAAACCACATCCGCTACTCCACAGCGTAGAAACAGCCACGGTGATGGAAGTCATAGACAACCCAAAAACCATACTTTTCGACTTTAAAATATTTATCCAAAACGTGCAAAGTCTTCAAAACAAAACCCATATTCTTGAGAGCCTATTTGATAAGGAACCTTATAATGTAGTCTGCCTTACCGAGACGTGGATACGAAAAAACCAAAAAGAAATCACAACAGTCAGTGGATACGAGTTCAGTTCGGCTTTCTGTCGAGAAAACCACCGAGGTGGTGGAACTGCCATTCTGACAAGAACGGGACTGAACTGCAAAGAGCTACCCGAAATTACCAATCTATCCGTTGAATATGTTGTAGAATGTTGTGCCATATAAATTAAGTCACCAAAACTAATAATAATTCTCGTGTACAGGCCCGATCGAAACATAGAACAATTTTTCAACTTTTTAAATCAGCTTCAGAAGCTCATCACACTGAAATATAAAAACAAACGCCTCATAATTACTGGAGATTTCAACTTAGATTATTTTAAAAAAACAAAGGAATACCAGAGACTTAGTAATATCATGACAGAGCTAAACCTACACCAAATCATCAAAACTCCTACAAGGATCACAAAATCAACTTCGACTTGTATACAAATACTTTTATTTACAAATACTAGTAGCACAGAATTTCAAAGTAATGTTAATAATAATGGTATCTCTGATCACAATAGCTTAACGTACAGCATTAGGAACGAGGAAACGCAAAGACTTACAATGAGACCCTACGTCACGAAAAGAATTTTTAACGATACAAATTTAGCGAATTTCCAAGCGGCATTAAATAAAATAAACTGGAATGACATTTTTAATCAAAACTTGGACATAAATAAAACTTATAATAAAATCCACGATATTTTACAATCTAATTTGAATAAATATATACCAAAAAAACGGATAAAAATAATGCAAAATAAAACAAACAATTACCTCACTAAGGGACTAAGAAAATCATGCAAAAATAAAAGATTGACTAGAATTATCTCGAATCAACTCAATAGCGCCGTATTTAAAAAACACTACAAAGAATACTCGAAAATGTTAAAAAGATCCATTAAAACCTCAAAAAAACTTAACTACATAAACGAGATGAATGCCTCGAAAAATAAAACAAAAACCATGTGGTCAGTAATCAATAAAATTACTTATCCAAATAAAAGCAAACAACATCTAAAGAACATTACGTTGAAATTAAATAATATAACGATGAAATCACCGCAAGAAGTTAGCACCACATTCAATGATTATTTCGTATCGGTAGGTATAGATAGCAACAGCAGTGCGGGAGCTACTGCGGCGCCAGCGCCGTGTGGGCCATCGATACATTCGGTGCATACGCCCGCAATAAACTCTATGTACATCGAACCGGTAACCGAGCGCGAAGTTTTTAATATTATACGCGGAATGCAAAATAAACGTAGCTTTGGAGTGGACGATATTCCGCCGCTATTAGTTAAGAAATGCGTAAATGAGTTAACACCGCCTCTCACTAAACTTATAAATATTTCTTTTGACGAGGGACGATTCCCAGAAAAACTTAAAATTGCGAAAATATGCCCAATTGCAAAAAAAGGAGGAAATTCAGAAAATCCTTGTAATTATAGGCCCATTGCACTATTGCCCACATTCTCAAAAATTTTCGAAAAAGCAATGGCGACTCGTGTTAACACATTTTTAGAAAAATTTAATATTTTAGACAAAAACCAATTCGGTTTTAGGAAAAAATGCTCAACTACATTAGCGGTATACAACTACGTAAACGAAATTTACAATTGCATTAACGAACGAAAGTACGCAATTGGACTGTTCCTAGATATGACGAAGGCATATGACAAGGTGTCACATGACATATTATTACAGAAACTTTACGGATCTGGTATTAGAGGCCAAGCTTTTAATTGGTTCAAATCATATTTACAAGACAGGGTTCAATTCGTAGAAGTAGAATATTTCGATAGCGTTAGCCAGGAAATGTATAACATAGGATCAGACTTGGCTACCATTAATCATTCAATACCCCAAGGAAGTGTTTTAGGGTGTACATTATTTATAGTATACGTAAATGACTTGCCAAAAAAGATAAATTCATCGTGTATTTTGTTCGCTGACGATGTTTCATTATTATTTAAAACGCCCGCGAATGTTGACCATTTAGCTATACTAAAAACGTTCACAGAAACTGAGCAATGGTTAAACGATCATAACTTAGAAATAAATATATCTAAAACTAAAATATGCCAATTCAAAACTTACCAAAGAGCCCCAATAAACCTAAAATTACTAACGCAAAGAATTAAATTAGAAGAAGTAAACGAATTTACACTTTTAGGCCTAACATTAGACTCAAACCTAAGTTGGAAAAAACATATAGAAAGCACAAGAGCAAAATTGTCCCAATTTATTTATGCGTTAGGAATATTGAAGTGCAACACGGACTATAAAACCGCCATTTCTGCCCATTATGCGTATGCCTACTCCTGGCTGAGTTACGGTATAATTCTGTGGGCAGAAAGTACGGACTTTTTGAACCTGTTCATTCAGCAAAAGAAATGTATCAGAATTTTAATGAACATAGGCCCACTAGAGAGTTGCAGGCCACACTTTATTAAACAACACATTTTAACACTACCAGCAATATATATACTGCAAAGTTGCATATTCGTTAGAAAAAACAGGCACCTCTTCAAATCTAATATCGAAATAAATGAAAACTATAACCGACGGAACAAGAATAGATTAATACTACCCATCACAAACTTAAAAGTTATCGGGAAAAGCCCATACACAAGACTAGCTCGCATTTACAATAAGCTACCGGAAAGCTTAAAATCCCTACCAAATGACGCAATATTCTCGAAACAGTTGAAATCTCTGTTAATAAAGAAAGGCTATTATACCGTTGAGGAATTTAAAACTGACAAATTGTGAAACGATCGACCTTGTAATTATTTGCTTGACGTAAATGTGAAATGATAAATGACTATCCTTCCTATATTACTTTCATGACTAAAATGTATGATCAGACGCTCTTGATTGTCTAATGTTTAGTATTATGTAATAAATTTTAATAATTAGAATCGATTTTATATTATGTAATCTAATAATTTAATTTAATTCAATAATGTAATAATTTAATTCAATTCAATAATTTAATCATTTAATTTAATTCAATAATTTACACTTAGTGAGTGAAATTTGCAATGCCCTTACAGGGTGCATGTTTTAATACTGTCATGAAATTTTAATGCATGCCTACTAATGAGTGTTAAACATGTTAGCAAATAAATAAATAAATTTTGAGCGCTGCACTCCACCCCCCGCGCAAGTTGATCGGGAGCCGCGCGACCGCCATTTGTTCTCCCCACGTAAAGGCGATTACGCAGTTGTTGCTAGGCAGCGCTGGCCAGACCAGCACCGCCTTCCCTCCCCTCCATTGGCGGAACGTCCCCGGTTGGAGTCACGCCCCCCGCCGTTCAGGCATCCGGTGGGATATGCCCTTCCAGCGATGGCGCGTGGCTCGGGACACCGCGCGGACGAGGAATTTGACCTCCATCCTCGTCGCGAGGGACTTGGGCCTGGGTGCGGCGATCGGTCGCCACCCAGGCATTGTTAGGAACTTGGCGCCTGCCTGCTAAGGTACCCCTCCGATCGATACGGTTTTGTTGCCAACGGCATCGGTCAGGGTCTGGGGGCCCACGGGGGACTCTGTTGTGATCCGTGCCATTTTGGACACGGGAGCCCAGGGTTGCCTTTTGTCTATTGTTTTGCTTGTGTATTGTTTTGGGCGAAATTGTTTTCTTCAGCGCCTTTGGACTGCGGAACTTGGTTGGGACGAGCCACTTCGGGAAACCCTGTTGGAAGATTGACTCCAATTTGTATCCGCACTCCCCGCAGTCAACGAGGTCGTGTTACCCCGCGCTATCCTCCCCCCTGGGAGCTACACTGCTACCCTTAATGGGTTTTGTGATGCGTCTTCACACGGTTATGCAGCTGTTGTTTATCTGCGCACCGTCAGCGCGACAGGCCAGGTGAAGTTGTCACTGGTTTTGACCAAGAGCAAGGTGGCCCCCCTCCGGACGGCACTGACCATCCCTAAGTTAGAATTGTCAGGGGCGGCGCTTCTTGTGCGTCTATTGAACCACGTTGCTCACACTTTGGGTGGAACTGAGGACATTCGGGCTTCTTACGCCTGGACGGACAGTCAAATTGTTTTGTGTTGGTTGAAGACGTCCGTCCACACTTTGGAGGTCTTTGTTGCGAACCGAGTGTCCCAGATTCAAAATTCTAAAACGCCTTTGATTTGGAGGCACGTGCCTGGAGATTTGAACCCAGGCGCCGTGGCCTCACGTGGGTGCATGGCGCCCCGCCTGGTTGCTCACCCCCTATGGCGGGGACCAGACTGGCTGACTCACCCCGAGGATGATTGGCCTCGAAGCCAGTCTTGATGTCGGGTCCTTTGCCCGGGCTCAAGGTGCTCGCTGTTGGAACGAAGGACCCTGATTTTTGTTGAATCGATACAGCTCCCTCGACAAATTGTTGTTGATTTGTTGGTAACTGATCGTCACAGTAAGAACTCGCATGCCGGTTGCAATGCGCTGTTGGCCATTCTGCAGCGAGAGTTTTGGAAATTGTCGGGAGCCGTTAGTAAGTTGAACCCGTTTTTTGGACGATACGGGTCTTTTGTTGTTTGGTTGTTGACGGTTGAGGCACTCTAGCCTTACTTATGGGGCCCGTCACCCCCATTTGTTGCCTAAGGAGGGCCATTTGGTGAAATTGTTGTTGTTGTTTGTTGTTGTTTGGTTGTTTTGTTGTTTGTTATTGCTTTGACCCGCCAGCCTTGCCCCCATTGGGGGGGCCCTAACCCAGGGCCATTTTTTGATTGGAAAGCCACTTGTCGCCCTGCCCGAGTACCCTTTTGTCGATGTGAGCCAAAATCGGCTATCGCGGTTTCAGTTGGTGCAGCAGCTCGCTCAGAGTTTTTAGAAGCGTTGGAGCTTGGAGTTTTTGCACATCCTCCAGCAGCGCGTCAAGTGGACTGATAAAACGCAACCTTGTCAAGATTGCCAATTGATTAGCGGACGGGAGGGCCCATCCGGGGGGGGGGGGAGGTAGATGTTCCCTCCCGTTTGACTGTTTACTCTATGCGCCTACGTTTCTAGACGTGAACAGAGTGAGAACTGAAATGAGAACTAATAATACGAGTTTAGTTTGAACTTTAGTTGAATACTTTGAGGTTAAGTGACAGTGATTGAACGCGTGTTGGAGACACCATGTCTTGGTAGCAGACCTCTTGGAGCGGCCTTGTTGTGTCCTGGAGAATACTCATAACATCACTACACAATACAATACACACTCACTTACATACATAAATCCAGGTAGGCTTCAGAGCAGGTGTTCTTCAACCAGGTGAGTCTTTTGTTTGATTATATTAATCAGCTCCGCGCACGGCGGACAGTTTGCAGCCACTCTTGTCTCCAGGGCCCCACCATCGCGCTTCCACATAATATTTAAATCCTATGGTAGGGGCCTGGCCTGGCGTCGAACAATAATATTAGTATGGACATATGTATATTTTTTTTATGTGTGTTCACGCATAACTTCGTCGTTTATGAACCGATTTTGATGATTCTTTTTTTGTTGGAAAAGGATATCCCAAGGGTTGGTAACATGATAAGGAAATCAGGATCTAATGTTGGCATCCCAGAGAAGTCGACTGGAGCATTCGAAAATCGTACTGGCGACTAGTGCGTTTATTACTTTTTTCATCAATTATCTTAAAGCACTACTATTTAATGAAGGTCTAATGTTGCTCTGATGATGAAACCGAAAGACAGTCGAGGGAATCCCTCAACGACTTACAGCAATTACCGGGTGTTTGGACTTAATTCATTTCTATTGATGAGAACTTTGCACCTATATAGCTTATAAAAAACCATTACAGATCTGATGATGGAGACCATAGAAAGACAGTCGAGGGAACTCCTCAACGATTTACAACAGTAGTACAGTCAATTTCACCTGCCGAGTAGTGATACAGGAATTAGTGCGTGTTAGATACCATACTAAAAAGTTAAAAATAAAAACTTTTTTGCAAAAAAAAACCGACTTCCTCAAAAACACTAAGTGAAAAATAACTTGAATTTCGGAAGTCAGTGGCAAAAAACTCAAATACAGATCCTAAGACACCGACTTCCGAAATTAAAGTTATTTTTCACTTTCTAGTGTTTTTGAGGAAGTCGGTTTTTTTTTTGTAAAAAAGTTTTTATTTTTAAACCTTTGATGTGTTTTGAAATTTCCATCGCTATGTTCAGTAAACGACTTTGGCAACTTGTTGTAGAAACGAATACTGTGTGTACTATGCGATTCAAATAAGAATAGGAATGTCAATAACCTCTATCTGTCAAACTTCACTTGAAAAGTACGGTTTGCAAAAAAACGTATTTGCATATCAATAATAGTAGTCTTACATCAAATTTTGATAAAAAGGTTAAATAGTAGTAAATCGCCTTATTATAATATTTAATTATTTAAAGTCATAATTCGTTTTTTAAAACCATACCATTACCTTTTTTATTTTCATTGTTGGCGCAAAGGCCCAGTAGCCATGCCAAAAAGTGCATGTGCTTGTGGACTGATAATGTTTCTCTAGTTAATTGTGTTTGTTACATTGCTGTTATTTTTTTGTGATTGTTGTTATTTGTTTTTGTTATTGTCTTACTCATTTTGCTCGAAAATGAGTAAACGAGGTGCTGTGTAGATAAATAGTTTGAGAGCGAGAAACAGCAAACATTAGAACTGATGTAACAATGGAGGAAATATACGTTTGACTCGTGAAATGTACGCTACCATTTTGCAAACACTGCAAAATGCAATGGCAAAATGCAAGAGAAGTCGCCGAGCGAGGTCATTTGGCTACGGGGATAAATTAATGTTAATATTTTTCACTAAATCTTTGTAAATATAAGTTCAAGTAACAGAACTGGCGAGCAGCACCGTGTGTAATATTCCCCCTCATAACTCAAAAACTATTTCACATAAACGTGTCTTTGGCTCATATATTGAGACTTGCGAGATACATATGTACTCCAAATTTCATAAACACATTTAAAACGGTTATTTAGATATTAACGTCCAAAAATCGTCATTTTTATCACTGTCTGACCTATAGATCAAAACTCTATCCCAGTTCCAGATGACCTAGAAAGTTCGGCATGCAGATAGGTAATTAGGTGAATACAAAGGAATAAATCAGAAACTGGTAAATTTTTATTATTTTATTATAATTTTTCATTTAATTGTTGCTATTAGGAACACTTATCTTTTCTTATATATATAAAAATCTTGTCACGATGTATGTTGCCAATAAACTCCATAACTACTGAACCGATTTCAATCAAATTTCATATGTACCCGTATTTTGGTCTAACTTACTGGATAGGATAGTTATCTTCTCAATTATTCGCTTATGTCGTGAATGTAAACGAATAAAATGTATCAATTAATTTTTTCTTAAGCAAGTGTTTATTTACCGCCATCTATGAGAACTTCATAAAACTAAACATACTTTTATGAAGTTCTCATCGATGGCGGTGTACGTTGATTCATCAATAAAATTCTTCAATATTGTTTGACATCCAGGTTACAAATACACCCAATAGACGGCGCTGTGTTCTGTTCCTTAGAATATAAATTCTATTACTTTATTTCACGTCATATTTATTTATGTTCACGATATAACCGTATTATTTTAATGGTTTGTGACTGATATTTTTATAATTATACTGCGTATTATGTTACAATATTATTACCATTAATAACAAAAAAAAATTGTACTATTTTTGTTAGGGAATTATTAAAGTCTTGGCGCCAAATTTTAATCAAAGTTTCGAGATCTGGCCATCAAATTCTATCGAGTCGCCGTCTCTGGTTTGAATGTCCAAAGCTTTGGTATCTCATTCGTGCTCGAGACCTCCTCTGAGCGTAAGCAAAGCTCCCTCTCTGTCGAACCATCGAGACCCACTATTTCGAACAATCGATCAATCGATTCTTCTCGAAGCATGCGAACTAGAACGTTCGGGAAATTCAAGGTATAAATACTGGCGCCGAGTGTCACCGCAGTTCATACTTCGATATAGCGAAAGCGTTCGACAAAGTCTGGCACAACGGCTTATTATATAAGCTGTACCAACTCGGAGTGCCAGACCGTCTCGTGCTCATCTTACGAGACTTTCTTGCGAACCGTACCTTTCGCTATCGCATCGAAGGGGCACTTTCCTCCCCTCACCCGATCCGTGCAGGAGTCCCTCAAGGCTCTGTACTAGCCCCCCTCATTTTCACGCTGTTCACTAGCGATATCCCCAGAAGCAAGAAGGCAAGGTTAGCTCTGTTCGCAGACGACACTGCCATCTTCTTCTCGGGATTTAGTGACACAGCGCTGGTTCGCTACCTCCAAACCGCAGTCGACGAGCTCGGCGAATGGTTCAGGAAGTGGCGAATCGAGGTCAATCCCGATAAAAGTCAGGCGGTCTTTTACACCCGACCGCGACGTAATCACCCCCCTCCCCGACCCATCTCAATGTTCGGCAAGCAGATCCCTTGGGCGAAGCAAGCCAAATATCTAGGTGTCATCCTCGACGAACACCTCACCTTTTCTGAGCACATAAAGCAGGCTCGCTCGCGGGCCGCTTTCGCTCTCGGTAGGCTCCATTGCGTCCTGAACAAGCGGAGTAAATTGTCTCTTCTGTGTAAGAAGCGGCTTTACACCGCTTGTATCAGGCCGATTATGACATACGCAAGCCCGGTCTGGGCACATGCCAAGCCCCGATTCATCCATAGGATGCAGACTCTCCAGAACCGTTTTCTCCGTCAAGCCACAGGCTCGCCTTGGTTTGTTCGGAATATCAATCTTCATTTAGATATGAAACTCCCGACTATCCATCAATACATAAAACGCGCTTCGAAGCGTTTCTTCGATAGGGCCGTAGCCCACCGCAACCCTCTGGTTGTGGCGGCAGCTACTTACACCCCCTCCCGTATTAGCAAAGTCCGCCGCTCGCGGCACATTCTTACCGATCCTGATGATCCCACTACTCTCCTCCAGGAGAGTCGAAAAGAGACCAGTACAGCTAGACCAGCACACAGACACAAACCGTACCGACCTCGCCGCCGAGGTCCGTCGTCGCGACCCCGACTTAACAGTCCCTCCCGACCCTTGCAAGAGCCAGCCCGCGATGCTGCGCCGCTAGCTTTAAATTAGTCCCTAAATAATTTAACCCAGATCCAGCCAGTCCCTTGCTGCCCCCCCCCTATCAGCGATTGCCTAAGCCGAGGTTCGTACCCCCCTCGGGGTAACCCTTAGAGCTTTCGCTTTAGTTTTTAAGTATAATAAGCCCCGGCTGGATGCCTAAAAAGGTAACTTTTTAGAACTCGCCGGGCCACAATCCGTTTAAGTAGTCACAATCCTTTCAGGATTAACTACGAGATGCCCCACAAACAATAAAAAAAAAAAATCACCGCAGTTCAGTTCCTTTTTAAACGAGTGAATTAATACTATCTCCCGGAAAGTGATAGTCTCAGTAAAATCTCAGTGCAAGTCTTAGTACTACTCTCTGCGTCAGTATCTACGTAAATATACCTGTGCATTTACCAAGTATATAACCTCTGCAAGTATTAATCAGTGCAAAATCATAACTTTATACACATGTAAGTATTTTTGCTTGCATTTTATTTTATTTTCTTCATGTATTTTGTAAATAAGTCATTGTTTATAATGAATAGTTAAAGATAAGAAAAATAAAATCTACATTTAATAAATTATAGTTTGAATAAACTAAAAAAACACGCTTTTGAAACTAACTGAACTAAAAATTTAAAAATAAAACTGGAGTACTCAATTTAAAAATTCACATTGTTGTACTAATAAGCACCCCACGCATTTTGTACAACAATATGAATTTTTCAATTGAGTACTCCAGTTTTATTTTCAATTCAGCTAATTCGATTTTACCGGAAGGGTTTTATTTCCTGAGATGCGATTAGAGAAATAAAATATGACGGTACGAAGTTCACCGGGTCAGCTATTAGTATTATATTTTATCAAGTTCTTGAAACATCGTAAGGAAACCGGCATGCCCTAGAACCAAAAATTTGAAGACATGTGACATCTACGAACCCGCACTGGGCCCGCGTGATATATTACGGCCCACTCCCTGTCACCGGGAGGCCTGTGTACCAGCAGTGGGAACAATATAGGCTGATTATGATGATCGAGCTCTTCTAAGTGAAGAGACAGTTGAGCTGCGGAAGAGTTTGTTGCGTCAGTTTTTCTTCCCAACTTGCCGGGGGACTGTCTTCTTCCCAACTAAAGCACTAGGAAGTGGTGAAGGGCGGGCATTTTGGGAACTGTCTTATGTAATTTTGTCATTCGAAAAGTGCTGATTCCAATCTGCAGTCCAATCTACGGAACAATGAGACCGCTTTGGAAAGCCTCTGATGCTCCCAGGAAGCTTCTGCGCTTTTAGGCGGAACAAGACTGGCTTTGTTAGCCAGAATAAAATAAATATAAAAAAGACCGTCATTCGGGGATCCACCCGATTGAGGGTCTAAGTGCGAAAAAGGGAGTCCCATCATAATCGAAAGGGAGACAAGATCATGTTCAAAGTTTCCGTTACATAGGCACATCTATACTTAATATTATAAAGCTGAAGAGTTTATCGAAGCGCTAATCTCAGGAACTAATGGTCCGAATTGAAAAAAATATTTTTGTGTTGGGTAGCCTATTTATCGAGGAAGGCTATATAACATCACGCTACGGTTCAAATGAAGCGGAGCAGCAAACGAAAAATGGACTAAAACTGGCAGGCGATTCGTTGCGACGGGAAGGAGAGCGAAAATTTGACGCGGACGAAGTCGCGGGCAAAAGCTAGTATACTTATATATACTTAGTGCCTGTAATAACTGTATGTATGTATGTAAAAAAAGTAATTTAAGAATCAGCAATAAAAACTTATGACAGCCGGTCATTATGTGGATTTTAAGGTCTTCACGTGAATATATAACGAGTTGAACACCACCCTTATTTTTTTTTAATTCAAATATTTCCGTTTTAGTACTTATATAAGTAAGAGTATAGTCGACTTTCGTATTTTTACGTTATTTACTGGGATTTAGTATTCATTATTGTTTCAATATTTAGCGCACATCAATAGAGTAAGATCATTATGTATGTACAGACGCCAGCACGTCAGGCTATACTCTATACATACCTATAACTACAACGCGCACTATAGTATTAGAAAGAAAGTGCACTTGGCGTGATATTATCTGTGTGTGGGTATGGCATTATATTAGTACATACTAATGCCATGCTAATATTGTGCCACACACACACACACACCACCGCAGTCGCTGCGAGTTTTACCAATCGTTCACGATTTTAACCGAACATCACTCACACATCGTTCGTTTATGCATTACGTCATACGTCAGTCAGTCGCCGAATTTCGTGGTGTCGTGGTGACGTGCTGTGTGCAATAAAAAATGGCGGCTCACTTGACACGAATATAACGCGAGCGCATCATAGCGCTTATTTTGATTTGAGTGGATTGTAGTGGATCGATCGGATGACTGGGTTATAGATATTTGTCGCCAGACGAGCATAACGGTGAGTAAACATTTTTGTAATTATATTTTGAAAATTTTGTTTTTCTATAGAATTTTCGAGATATTCTTTGTGTTCTTTCATAATGTTTTCATGATACTGTAAGTCTAAAGCTGCGCGCTGTTCCAAGTAGAGTAACCGTGAAAGCCTAAATTCAGAGT
Organism: Aporophyla lueneburgensis; assembly: GCA_932294355.1. NCBI lineage: Eukaryota > Metazoa > Arthropoda > Insecta > Lepidoptera > Noctuidae > Aporophyla > Aporophyla lueneburgensis. The sequence goes on along the minus strand of OW028748.1, from coordinate 7,343,590 downwards.
TATAATTAACCTTTTGACCGCCAGAGTCACGTATAGATGACAAACCAAAACGTGCCCAGCACGCCACGGTCACGATACCGTGACAGACTTTTAAACGTAAATAAAACTCATAAAACAACATTGTTTTTATTATTTCCTTTGCTAATTATGTTCCTTGACTCGTCCTAATTTATATTAGTTGAGCTTCTTTCTTTATATTTCATCCGTATTAACATAAGATGGCAAAAACTAACACCAATTATAAAGTTCGAAAAACATAGTGCCCTCAGCGCCACAGTCATCATATCATGACACGTAGTGATGTAGCTAGCAATCAATGTAACAAGAATATCGAATTTGACAGTAACCTACGTTATATTTAATTTCTTTAAATTATTCAACAATAAATAAATAAAACTTTTGATATAGAAGTTTAATGATTCAAGAATCATGAAAATTATTTAAATATGATTAAAATACTGAACTATCTGCTCATTAAATGTCGGTGTTAGTTGATTATCGATAAATCATAATGAGTGTAATGCCCATCTCCATCACACTTTCATATTGTCTGTGCCTGGAGCGCCAGAGTCATCTAATCGTGACAATCCGATGACGTCACATGTGGTCGATTTGTAAATAGAGCTGTTCCTTTACTTGTATCGGTAGTTTGTTCTCATTACTTTATTATTCTGAAGGACTTTTTTGTGGGTGGGAAATCATTAAATGACGTCTCCCGCTCTGGGAGGAGCGGAAGGGCGTGCATATCAGACTATAGTCATCGGAACATACATCCTTGTTTAACGATACGATTGTGTAATAACACAATCGTATCGTTACTAACGTGACTAATAAGTCATTTGTTTCAAATAAAACTACAAAGTGAAGTTCAGATTTTATAATTCAAAAGAGAATAAAATTCATGTAAACCATTTCAAACAGCTATAAGCTCGGCAGGCGTGTCATAAAATAAACTCGTATCCGATTTAGGTTTGTTTGAATTATGTTTCATTCGTTTCCGAGGATAATATTATCCCTTTCTCCGTATTTATTATAATATTTGTACTTACAAATCTTGAGTACAGACGCCAACACATCAAGCTACTACAATCTGTCAGATTTCTTTGATAGATTTTCGACTTTATTTCTAGAGCATTAGGTTCAAGGTTCATTGGGAAAAATTGACAGTTTCGGGTAGCTTGACCTGGTGGCGTCTGTACAAAAACTTCGTTTAATGATTAAAATACAAATTCATTTGATGATTTAAATTTGCTTTCGCCTATTTTCGTCGTATTCTGATAAGTATTTATCTATAGTAAATGTTTTTTTTTTCAACTGAGATATCATCTGTACCTACGTGGCGGTACATTAAGGCATTATTACTGGTTGTTCTTTCAGAGAAACTTAAATCTATAAATAAAAATGAATATTAAATATGTAATGGCTCGACTGATTCGTCTAATATTTTTTGTATGGCCTTCGGTAGATTTTAATAATAAAAAAAAAAATCGCTTGGACAATAGTAAAAACAATACTTTTCTTTTTCATATTAAAAAATATACATACGATGCGACGGGATGGGTTGGGGGAGCAATAAATATAAAGCGGACGAAGTCGCGGGCAGAAGCTACTTGTATTAAATAAAAATGCTGCTACTGTATATAAAAAGCGAAACCATTAAAATAAAATAATCTTATTATTTCGATATTATTCATAAATATCGGATGCGCATCTCTAGTGCAGAGGCGAGCAAATTAAGAAAAGTCGTGCCAGCTACGCCAGTGTCATCCTATCGTGACAAGAATGTACGTCATGATTGACCATAGTGCTGTGATCGTAATGACTTGCTTTTATCGACTGTTGTTTTGAATTGTGGATTTAACGCCGAAACTGTGACACATATCGTATCATTTTTACCATAAAAGACAAAGCGGGATGAAATAAAACTCCTTTATTATATATTCCTGGTATAGTAACCTTTTATTAAAAACATACTATATGTTAAAAAATACGTGGTTAATGCTTTATCGATATAATTTCGAACTCACTACTATTTTGTAGGTATTAAAGGATGAATTCATAGCTTGGCGCTGAGGGCACGATTTTACTTTTTTGTCGTGGCGCTCAAAAGGGTAAATCAACAGAATTCGATGAACTATTGTTTTTATTGTTGTTGACGTTGTATCCGTCGACGAAACGAGACTGTTTATCGTTGACCATAAACCAGACATTTACGTAGTTAAAAGAACCGCGAACTAGTTTTGTCGTCGTAACTCAAGTGATCAACGAATTTTACCTACTAGCGAATAGAATTGAATGCACTTCATTATTCCAGGCTTAGGACCGGCAGCCTCTATGATAAACAATATTTTTCGTGGATATCATGTCATCGTAAACAAAATTTAAAAATATATTAGCCACAGTAATAGAGATTGTGTATTTAGTGTTCTATTGCATTGGAATATAGTCTATTTTGACTAAGCGTTCACTGAGCGAGGAGTACGTGTTGACCTTGGCTCGTGTCATTGTGCGTCGCCGCACTCAAAACTTACCTACCCTAAACTACCTACAGATCTACCTACCTACCTGTTGACATTGTTGATGAATAAACTGGTTTATCTGAGGACTGTAAACTAGTCTAACAGTTGACGCCAGATATACAGTTTATTTAAAACCTTTCGTTCATTCAACGACCACTCGGGACAGTTTAGTTCGATCGCGTTCTATCCCATTGGGTGTAAACCTGTGTTTCCTCTGTTTGTGTGTAAATAAACAATTGAATGATTATAAGTTAGCTATTATTGTAGGGAATTGAACTGTTAATTAATACATCTTTGCCTTATAGTAATTGAGTAACAATGTGCAAATAAACTATACTTAGCTATTTGTTTCGTTCCAGAAAAAAACATTTAGGTACTTCTGGGTTCGGCGGTAGCAAGAAAGCGGTGCCTAGCTTAAAAGCCCATCACCAGTCCCCATCCCATCACCCATAACTCTACGCGAGACACACGACGGCTGCAGACGTTCTGAGCATACGAGTAACCTCAACTTCGTACAGGGTAAGTCCATGGTGTAGCTTGACACTTACCACCTTAACTTATTCATAATTTACATAAAACATGGTGTTCTTAAAAAGTCTTTATAATTCGCGGCACGTAAGTTTTTGAACTATGACCTTGAATGCGCCAAAACGCATTTACGAGTCTAAATCGAAGTGCGTGCGATGTAAGATGGCCCGCAAGTAGGGTTGGCAGGTCTTAAAACCGAAAAGCCGGACAGATCGACTGGTCTGTCTGTCGGGCTTTTCAGTTTTAAAGACCAACTGATCTGTCCAAATGTCCGGATAAACTAGCCGGTTTAGCCGGACATTTGAGTGAAAAAGACGGACATCTGTATTTTTTTAGTCCTAGATGACGATTTTTTTTTAAAACGCTTTATATTAGCTTCAGAACACTTGTATGTTTGTTTGTAACCGACTCCTTATAGCGCGATTTTGACCCACTTTAAACGACCAGATTTCATTCAAACTGCACACCTGTCAAAGACCAATGACAATGAAATAATTTCATAAATTTGAGCCATTATCCTTGCCAGAGTTACCAGGACAGCAAAAAACTGTCTTCTAAAACTACGCTGACATACGTCACAAACTTCGCTGACATACGTCTCAAAATTCGAAACATCCTAAAAATAGAAAATGAATAATAGTTTAAAAAAAACTAAAAAAACACGCTTCCATAGAAAACCAAACTAAAAAGTAGAAAATAATGGGAAAAAAACGTGGGGTGCCTGATCAATAAAAAAATACCTTAAAAAGCACCCACGTTTCATATTCATTTCCTTTTTTTTTCAATTATGAAATCTTCGTAAAGTCTAATGAAACAACAGTAAAATTAATCCATCGTCTTTATTATTGATCAATTAATATTCATTAAAAAAAATATTTCAGTAATTGCAATAGTAGTTAGCAGTAACTACGCGAAACGAAAACAAATTAAAATAACGTTTATTTAAAAATAAATCTTATTAAATTTTAATGAATTAGTAAAAATCCTAACAAAAAGACGGATTGGCGGGACACCATCTAATTTATCTATTTACACAACTTTGCGTCCGGCTTTATCTCGACGCTAGGCAACCCTACCCGTCTGGGGCCGCGCTTATCAGAGCAACGACAGATTCGCCATTTTTTGACTACCTACTGTTACGTCACAAGCACTATTTAGTGATGGGAAAATCAAAACAAAAAGCTTGCTCCCTCAAAATGTATCGAACAAATCATGGTAGGTATAGTTTTTTGGAAACCAATCTTTATTTCCCGTCGCTGCAATAGATATTTCTTTTAAATTACTATCATGTCGAATTCTAAAAAGAAAAACACAATACGTTAAAATTATTGATTACGTTGTAAAAATAATAACATCATAGACATAGGCGTCTCCGATTGCACACCATTCATAATAACATAAATAACATGACATAACACCTGTATTTCTCGATGGATTAGGAAGAGGTGTACTCACATACTTCGCTAGTTATGTTTAAGTCCCATATAACAAGGGGCGACCCTATTGTCATCAACCGGGCACGATTCCAGACTCTGGGCAGCTACTGGGAACATTCTAATGGAAAAACCTTATAGCTTTGCCAGATCCGGGGATCGAACCCAAGACCTCATGCGAAACTACTAGATTAGTCTAGTCTACTAGATTGGTCTAGTAGTCGCAAGTGCGACTGTTTCGCATGAGGCAATCAAAAAGTTTAAACGTATAAAATATCGAATCGATTGGTGTTATTCGTAGGATGAACAGCACTAGTTGCAGAAGAATGATAAAAGCGCCAGTACTACGAAACCGAGGCAATTAAAGATAGTATCGATTGTTTCAAAATTCATCACTTGCTAACACATAACTTTCTATGAACCTCTCCAAGTAAAAAACCGCAATCTATTGCGAACATGCAACTTATTTTCGAGAGCCTAAGTTTTGTTAAAAATTTTGTATTGCTATGGGTGTAAGGGCTTGTGGCTAAGTAACAGCCGCACGGGTCGATCGTTCAGGTAAGGGCGCGTACACATAGAACATCCGTTTTACAGGTCCGTTTAAACGTATATGTTATTAGCGTATGTAGTTGTATGAGCGAGTTCATACAGAATACAGTATTCCGGATCCAGTAAAAAATACTGATCCGACAAAATAAGCAGCAATCCGTTTTACAGGTCCGTTTAAACGTATATGTTATTAGCGTATGTAGTTGTATGAGCGAGTTCATACAGAATACAGTATTCCGGATCCAGTAAAAAATACTGATCCGACAAAATAAGCAGCAATCCGTTTTACAGGTCCGTTTAAACGTATATGTTATTAGCGTATGTAGTTGTATGAGCCAGTTCACACAGTATTCCGGATCCAGTAATACTATACTAATCCGTTTTATCGGATTGAAACCGCACGAGGCTTTGCACGGGGGTGCGCGGGGTGCGATGTGCTACACACAGCCGCCATTTGCCGGTTTCATTCCTAGAGTAGTGCACGTGTCCAGTGCTATCATAATCATGGCAAGCAAGGCGTTTGAAAAATATGTTGAGCAAGAAGTTTTGATAAATTGTGTTGAAAGTAGACCAGTTCTTTGGGACAAAACACTGGAGATTTATAAAGATAAAATTGCAAAAACCGCAGCTTGGCGCGAAATATGCGGTATTCTAAAGGAGGATTTTGAAGCTATGGAACAAAAAGAAAGACAAGAATTTGGTAAGTATTTATTTTATATTGTAATGGAGACATTGTTTTTTATTTTAAATAGCTTCATTCTGCCAAGAAACTGACCCAGATTCGGACACGAAATAGTTTTCGAATTCCGTTCGAACTGAATTTGCAGTTCGACCACCTCGTAGCGTTTCATCATCAGGTAGGCTATTGAAATGAAATGCTTCAGATTCGGATGTGTTGCCATCCTTTAAGCCCTCTTTTTCCCTTACAAAGTTGTGTAGAACGGTACATGCCTTAACTATCCATATAGCTGTTGTTTTGTTGACGTCTAGAGGCCGGTGGAATACTCTCCACTTATTAGCAAGAATACCAAATGCACATTCAACGTATCGTCTAGCTCTGGTCAAACGATAGTTATATATTCGCTTATTTACGTCTAAATGCGTCCCGCTAAATGGCCTCATTAAATTTTCGTGTAAACCGAAACCTTCATCGCCGATTATGACGTAGGGAACTCTCGTTTCTGAGCCTGTTATTAATGGGCAAGGTTCTGGTATTTGTAAACTGCCATCTAGCATCATTTTCCAAAATGTCGACTCCTTGAATATTGATGAATCGCATTCTTTTCCATACGACCCAATACTAACATATAGAAAACGATAGTCAGAGTCTACGATCGCTAATAATATGATGGAAAAAAAGTCTTTGTAATTTAGGTACATTGAGCCACTTTTTGCTGGTTTTCGAAGTCTGATGTGTTTACCGTCCACTGCTCCTAAACAGTGGGGAAAATTTGCTTTTGTGTCGAATCCATTTGATATATGCTCCCATTCACTCACTGTTGTAGGAAGTCGCATAAACTCGTCATTCAAGTTGTTCCATATGCATCGTGTAACTTCCTTAATAATGTTGCTTATAGTTGACACACCGACACGAAAGACGTAATAAAGTTCTTGAAATGTACACCCAGACGCTGCATACCTAAAAAAAATAAATTAATCAATTACTATATTATTACACATATATTGACTTCCCATACAAAGTAACGTTAGTGACTGTAAGGGTTTAGTTTTAGTTAATTTTGTCTATTACTGATTATGTATATGTCTATGTTTCGTAGAGGTACTTCTCTATGGTCAGACTATTAAAGATGGCTTGATGAATAAGTCTTGTTTTATTATAAAACTATAAAATATTATAGTGACCAACAAATTTTGTATGGAAAGTCGAAATTTTTATGAGAGTTTGTAGCAAAGTCGTAAATCAAAACTCATACTTATATATATAGTACATAAATAAAATAAAATTAAACTGAACTGAACTAAATTATAAAATTACCTAATTAAAATAAATTGATTTAAACATTAGTAATACTTTTTTGCTTCCCATTATTTACTGACCGATTAGTTCTTGCACTGTCAATTTGACTTATCCACTGACCAATATGGTAATTAATTACTGACAAGTCTATTCTACCTTCTTATTCGCCTTTCACTTACTAAGCTATTGACAACCATCTTATATTATTATTTACTTGCTTCAGGAAAATATGTTATAAAAAAATGGAATTCGACTAGAGATGCCTGGATACGAACATTGAGTGAGAAAAAGAAATTGAAGAAATCTGGAGCTGCTGCCTCAAATACCAAGCCTTACAAATATCACAATCAAATGTTATTTTTGAAAAAAGTTGTCACCCCAGGTGATACACACGAGAACGTCCCTGCTAATGACAACATCACGGAAACAGTAGAAAGTAATAAAGACAACGAAGATGAACCTGATCAGATTACGGAACAAAGTGGTAGTGACAGACAAAAGGAAAGACAAAATTTAGCCCCGCCGCACTATGGAAAATGGTAGAACAAGCGCATATCAAAAATGCTTTTTACGAATATCATAATTTGGCTAATATGGCTATTCTTTTAGGTTTTCTAATAGTCAAATTATAATATTCATTACGATTTTTTTTCTTAATACGCGAAATTATTTTTTTTTTCTTAGATAGAAATACATAGAAAACAGAAGTGCCAAACTCAAGTCTTTGCGTATACATGTTTCAATACCATATTGTGAAAAAAATACTTGGTACAGATATGCAGTATTATACATTTTTAGAAAGGTTATTTTATGCTTTTTGCGATACAGCTTAATGATTTTAAAAGTAAAGAAAAATATTTCAGTAATTACTTAAAAAGTGACATACCTTTTTTTTCACTTGTATGTTTTTTCGTCGAAGGTTTTCAGTATTACCCACGTTTGCCCAAGCGCTACTTTTTGCGTCGACTAGTAGTCTAACTATTCATAAATAGAATGCAAAAAAAATCAGCTGCGGATATTTGCGGTTTTAGAAGATATGAGAAAAAAACTGATAAAAGTCAGAACCCGAAAATTAGTATCTTTTGCGGTTTACCACTGACACCATTCACATGAACAATATAGAACTTTTTGGATATTTTCTTCATTATTTCGTGATAACAAAGGGACCTTATCAAATTTGCACTCGGTTTGCGTGGGAAATTACAAGATAATAATGATGTAGGTACCAATTCGATATTGTAAAATGAGTATTTAAAGGGAAGCAAAAACTATTCGAACCATCTACATCAGTGTAGCTTCAAGTGAAGCAAATCTCATCTACGCCTATTATTTCTGCAGATTGTGAAGTGTTAAAATGTCTTCCTTCAGCTGTACCAAACGAGACTTCATAATCCCCTATATAGAGGGCGGCAAGGCCATGGAATCATTATCCAAAGTTTTAGTGGAAAAGCTGAATGTTTCTGAAAACAACTTGTGTTTTATAATTAGTGACATACAAAGGCACATTCTTCCTATTTTCAACAAACGCTGGGCCCTGGCATCTCGGAAAAAAGAAACATTTTTACAGAAGTATTGTACTTGGTTGGACTCAAGGTATTCGTTAAATTTACCGGATTCTGAACAATATTCTACGCCATCAACATCTGGCCAACGAGGACGAGCATGCGTGGCTTATGGAGACTCCTCAGAATCTACCAAGAAGAGGAAAAACACTCTTCTACTCCAAGACTATGGCTTCGAGCATATAAAAAACGCCTATCTGCAGGGACTACGGGCTTTACGTGAGTACACAGAAGCTCATCTTGTCGAAGAATTAAGAACCGCTGACACTCAAAAGAAATTAGATATCTCAAGTAAGTGGAACGACTCAGACCAGATGAAGATTCTTTCCGATACGGAAGCATTGAGTGCTTTTATAGATTTAGATCTAACAAAAGCACAATATATGTACCTGAAAAACTTAACCAAAGAACGAAAGTGTTGTATATTCCCGCCTTACTACAAAATACAAGAAATAAAAATATCCTGTTATCCACCATCTTCTACAATCGAAATCACGAATACTTATGCTAAAGTGATTAATATACAAGATTTATTGGATCATACTGCTGCTAGAATTTAAAAAATCGATTCTGTTTTCCAAAAACAACATAGAACATTGATCCTTTATTCTAAATGGGGATGTGATGGTTCATCTGGTCAAAGCCAATACAAGCAAATACTTGCAGAAGAGTCAGAAACAATTTCAGATGCCAATTTGTTCATCACTTCATTAGTCCCCATCAGATTAGTTGATGTGCAATCGGGATCCGTTGTTTGGCAAAATCCGGTACCTTCATCTGTCCGTTTTTGCAGACCCATTTCTATTGAGTTTTGTAAGGAAACTCCAGAAAAAACCAAGGCAGTTGTTGATGATATTAAAAAACAAATTAGGGCTGCACAAGCATCACTTATAAACAAAGATGGTGTTGTAGTAAATGTGAAGCATGAACTATTTCTAACGATGATCGATGGAAAGGTGGCTCAGGTCCTTACAGATACTCCATCTGGTTCCACATGCACGATATGTGGGGCTACTCCACGGCTAATGAATGACCTATCGAAAGTAACTGCCAGACCCGAAAACGAAAACGCCTACCAATACGGATTGTCCACCTTACACGCCTGGATTCGCTGCATGGAAATGATATTGCATATTTCCTATAATCTTTCGTTTAAGACTTGGTCTGCTTCAACTGAGGAAAATAAGAGATTAAAAAAAGAAAAGAAAGAAGTTGTTCAAAAACGTTTCAGGGAGGAGTTGGGATTAATCGTCGACAAACCTCGCAAGTTAGCGGGAATACGAACGATGGCAATACCGCACGAAGATTCTTCTATAATAGCACTTGCTCATCGGAAATAACAGGTGTAGATGAGGCATTGATTAAACGCCTATACATTATCTTGCAAGTTCTTTCTTCTGGAATGATGATCGACCCTGAAAAATTTGGGGAATATGCAATAGAAACTGCAAGAATCTATGTAAGTAATTACGATTGGTATTATATGCCATCCTCCGTTCATAAAATACTCATACACGGGCAAAACGTTATCAAACATTTTGCGGTGCTTCCTATTGGACAGCTATCGGAAGATGCACAAGAGTCTCGCAACAAAGACTACAGAAACATACGACTTCATCATGCCAGAAAATGTTCCCGATCTGCTACAAATGAAGATGTCTTTAAAACGCTTTTATACACGTCAGATCCATATATAACAAGTTTGAGAAAACCGTACGTAGGAAATGTGAAAGAACTTGAAGAAGAGGCACTAAGTCTTTTAAACGTGGCACCTGAAAGTGAACCCACATTTACTGACCCTGATCCTGAAGTGGTATAAGTTAAAAATAATATTTATATTTAGTTATTACTTATATTTGTACCTAGCTACATCATTTCCTGAAGCCAGAGTATAGGATGTACCTATTAGTAATATGATTTTAATTTAGTATTTTTTTTTCATATATATATATTTTGTTTACTTTGCTTGTTGTAATTAACCATGGTTTAATCTTTTTAGTCATTATAAACTTGTATTCCACTTGAAATAAATTTTTAACTATTTTTTTCGTGACTTTTTCCCATTTTTTTCATTCTATGCAAAAAACATACATAGATATACAAGAAAACCCTATAAACTACACATCGTTCGAATCTCCGAACCTTGCTGCATATTTGTGCCAAATTTCATCACGATACAACAAAAATTCATGAAGTTACAGATTTTTGATCCGATGCCGACCTATATTTTCCATAGTGCGCCGCAACGCAAGGCAATCAAAAGAAATGTGAATGAAGTAGACGCCAAAATGATTGAATACATGAATGATCAGTTAAAAAAAAGTAAAAATGAGTTTGAAGATCCCAATTTATCGTTCTTCAAAGGTATTTTGCCGCAACTGGCTTCACTTAATGGCGAGCAAATTTTAGAATTTCAGTCTGGAGTGATAAACCTTTTACAAAATATTAAAAGTAGAAGATATGGTCAGTCAAACTACGAGTGGCCTCCATATTCACAAAGTTCTAGCACTCCTCACTACCACACCCAAGGTTATTTTAGTAGGCCACATCATCTTGACTCTACACCATCAGTAGAAGGTTCGCCATCAGTAGAATCTACATTCAGCCAGGAGTCAGACTTGCCAGATCTGTCTATGTTTTGAAATAAATCTTCATTTTTGTAAACCTTTTTGTCATTTTAAATTTTAATTGATAATAACAAAAATTAAAGTTCTTACCTTAAAAATATCGCTAGTTTTACTTCAGGGCACAAGCTTTTCCTCCAGTTTGTGTCTTTCTTTTTTAAATCCTTTTCTAATCGTTTAAGAAGGTCATCAAAAGTAGACGTCGTCATTCGGAAATAAGTAAAAAATTTAGATTCGTCTTCTTTCAGCTGACGCACAACAGCACCACGACAAAATCTTTGCCTTAATAGTAGATGTATCCAATAACGCCGGGGCTTCCTCCGCCGCAGACGACGATAGTACCAATACAACACGACAACGTCCATTCTCGTAGAAAGTAGGCGATACACTGAAGAACGAAAGTCCAGTAGCGTCGGATCTGTTAAAATCGGTCCTGTAAATGCTGTGTGAATATTACCTCCAGTAGCGTCGGATCTGTTAAAATCGGTCCTGTAAATGCTGTGTGAATATTACCTCCAGTAGCGTCGGATCTGTTAAAATCGGTCCTGTAAATGCTGTGTGAATATTACCTCCAGTAGCGACGGATCAGTTAAAAAGGATCCTGTAAAACGGATTTTCTATGTGTACGCGCCGTTACCAAGGGATATCGTATTATTATATTATTACTTATCGATGGAAGGAAACGTTTACTTTATTTTTTCTGCTCGCTTGTGTACTGTTTTTACGATTGATCATAGCGCAATTAGGCATTTTGTATTTTTTATGTGAACTCCTATGACTAGTGCGGCGCACTATTTTTTTTTTTTTGGATGGGAAATCATCGAATGACTTCTCCCGCTCTGGGCGGAGCGGGAGGGGCATGTCAGACTTTTATTGACTAAAACCCACCCGTGTTCCTTCAGTTGCCCATGTGCCAGGGTCACGGTATCTCTTTCGAACAATCTCGCGACCCTGGCAGTAAAAAGCCAACGTCACGTGGTGTTCCCAGGCGGTCACCCATCCAAGTACTGACCACGCCCGATGTTGTTTAACTTCGGTGATCGGACGAGAACCGGTGTATTCAACGTAGTATGGACGTTAAAGTTATCGTCAAAGTTAATTTTGACAGACATTTTTATGGTGACAAAATGTCTGATTTTCCCAATTTTGCAATTCTCTTAATAACTTCCAAACCAATGCTCCGATTTACATGATTTCAACTGAGATTTCCGTTTCATACATATTTCTACCTTTGAGAACTAAAATTATCCAAAAATGTTCATAAACAAAATATCGCATTTTCAATTTACGTAATATCCTTACTTTATTTAAAAAAAAATGCCTTGTATGTTAATTACTTTCAGTTTTTTCTGATTCGAATATGACAACTAATGACAAAACTAATTTAAACTATTTGTGAATATATCATCACATCATAAATTCATAAATCTATAATTAAACTAATCTATACTTTACTTTGATATTCAAATTATTGAAAAAACCGGCCAAGTGCGAGTCGGACTCGCGCACCGAGGGTTCCGTACAAACCTGTAGGTATTTTCGGTTTAAAAATATATATATTTTTTAATTTTTATATTTCAGTTGATTGAATGTAAGGTAAATTGCGGTTTACGATTTATGACGTTTTAAAAAAATACTACTCACTCGATTTCGTTCAAACCAATTTTCGGTGGTAGTTTACATGGTAATGTACATCATATATTTTTTTTAGTTTTGTCATTCTCTTATTTTAGAAGTTACGGGGGGGGGGGGGACACACATTTTACCACTTTGGAAGTGTCTCTCGCGCAAACTATTCAGTTTAGAAAAAAATGATAATAGAAACCTCATTACCATTTTTGAAGACCTATTCATAGATACCCCACACGTATGGGTTTGATGAGAAAAAACATTTTTGAGTTTCAGTTCTATGTATGGGGAACCCCAAAGTTTATTGTTTTTTTTCTATTTTAGTGTAAAAATCTTAATGCGGTTCACAGAATACATCTACTTACCAAGTTTCAACAGCATAGCTCTTATAGTTTCGGAATAAAATGGCTGTGACATACGGACGGACGGACAGACAGACAGACAGACAGACAGACATGACGAATCTATAAGGGTTCCGTTTTTTGCCATTTGGCAACGGAACCCTAAAAAGCTCGCTTCGTCTCCTTGGGTCTCCAATCTTCGAGAATTCCTTTACCGTTTTTATTGACGAAAAAATCCAAAATTTCAATGACGTTTCGGAAAGATTGTTCCAAATTAACATGCATTCGGCCATCACCTTAATTCGCTATTGCTGTTTTGGCCCCAAATTAACATACGTCCTTCGCGCTTCCCATTTATGGAAGCACACTCACTTATTAGACAGAATGGACCAAATTATCCGGCATACATTAACCTCGATTTTAAATGTGGCCATGGACGACCGAGCTTAGGCACAAGCTACTCTTCCCATTCGTATGGGAGGCCTCGGCGTCCGCAAAATTTCTAGTATTAGTTTACCAGCTTTTATATCCTCGGTCCACGGTACTGAGAAATTAATCAGGAAAATCCTAGCCCCCACACTGATTAATTTTGATGTGCCGTGCTTCACCGAGGCTATAGATGCCTGGAGACTCGCTTGCCCGAACACTGAGGTACCCAATAATCCATTTTCCCAGAGACGGTGGGATGAGCCGCTCTGCAGAGTAATACAAGACAATTAACTCAACACGTCTGCTACTACTGCGGAGCGTGCACGTCTGCTGGCTGTGGGTAAGTGGGAATCGGGTTTATGGCTTCATGCACTACCGTCGTCGAATATAGGCACCTTGTTCGACGACACGACTTTCCGCCTCGCTGTTTCCCTACGTTTGGGAGCTCCGTGTTGTTCTCCTCATCGCTGTCACTGTGGCGAAGTTGTCACCAGTCTAGGACACCACGGCCTGTCTTGCAGCCAAAGTGCGGGTCGATTAGCGCGGCACGCAAACATTAATGACATCATCCGACGAGCTCTTGTCACCGTCGGCGTTCCAGCTGTATTAGAACCCAATGGCTTGGCACGCGACGATGGCAAGAGACCGGACGGTATGTCCTTATTTCCATGGAAAGTGGGTAGGCCTTTAGTGTGGGATGCAACGTGCGTCGATACTCTTGCGCCATCCCATCTTCCTGGCACGGCGTGCTGTGCTGGAGCCGCTGCTGCGGCTGCGGAAAACCTCAAGCGGCGTAAGTATAATAACCTTTTTGGTAATTACATTTTTGAGCCGTTTGGGGTTGAAACGCTTGGGCCGTGGGGTCCGAGTGCTCTTAGCCTATTTAAGGATATTTCTAAACGGCTGGTGGACACTTCCCGTGACCCAAGAGCTGGTTTTTACCTTGGCCAGAGGCTAAGCATTGCCATACAACGTGGTAATGCCGCCAGTCTCTTGGGTACATTACCAGTCGACAGCGATGCGGATGACTTTTCGACGCTATTTTTTTTATTTGTAAATAGTTTTAGTTAGTTTAGGTTTTTTTTTCCTTTATTAATTTAAATATGTAATCCATGAAATAAATTCCATCTATACTTTTATATATATATATATATATATATATATATATATATATATATATATAATAATAATATTATAAAGCTGAATAGTTTGTTTGTTTGATTGAACGCGCTAATCTCAGGAACTACTGGTCCGAAATGAAAAAATCTTGTTTTATTAGGTAGCCTGTTTATCGAGAAAGGCTATAGGCTATATAACATCACGCTATAACCAAGAGGAGCGGATCAGTAATGAAAAATGTTGCAAAAACGGGGAATATCGCACGGGTATGCGATTCGACGCGACGGGAAGGGTCGGGGGAACAAGTAATTTAACGCGGACGAAGTCGCGGGCAGAAGCTAGTTATGACAATAACCGTGACCATAACTTTAACCGCCCGATCAATGTTTTGTGACGACATTTTAACAGAACAGTTGCTTGTTTGTATTGATGTGAAACATCTATTGATGAGAAACATCTATAGGCGAGGGTAAACCTAAATTTTGGCGTGGCCAGCGTTGCGACGCACAGTGGGCCCATACTGAAAATTAGTGGACTTAGGCAACAAAGTTCCAATATCGATGCGGTTTTTTTTGATGTGATAATTAACATATTAACATGTAATTAATAAGTTATTTTTGATTATACCATATTTATTTCCTTTCGTAAAGTATGCTTTATATATTATCTTTACAAAAAATTTCGATGTTTCAAATTTGCCAGGCGTCCCGCGACAGCTCACTTTTTTTCTTTAATGTTTACCTACTCAATGTGTTTTTTTGTGAACACGTATAATATACGTGTAATACGAGGGCGGCACTGAAAATTTCGGGAATCAAGGAAGTGACACAACATTACTATTTAAAAATGTATTCATTGCTTTTCGAAGTATTTTCCGCGAAAGGAGAATCGGCAAAGATGTATGGAAACTGGTCCCGACACCAATAACAACCACACATATGCCATTAGATAGGCATAGTTATGTGGAGCAATAGTTACTATGGCAGTTCATTTCAAATCACTGTGTGGAAAAAGTTATGGGGAAGTATCTGAGGACTGACCTGATAAGCTATATAACGAAACACTTAAATAGTTATTCACTTTTAATGGTGTTGGTTTGAATATTCGCAAATGTATACATATCGATGATATTATATCGAGCTGTTCCGATGATAGACCTGGACGCCATATTACGGAACTCTTCAATTGCCACTAGTAAACCCATCGAGTGTGGGCTCATTAGATGTGCCTCAACGAGTTCTGTTCATTTTACCTGATGACGAGGACCTGATGACTGATCTGGATGCTAGTTAACGGAACCCTTGAATAGCTGCTAGTAAACCCATCGAGTGTGGGCTCATTAGATGTGCCTCAACGAATCCTGTTCATTGATGTCAACAATCTCATGGTTGGCTGGGAAGGAGGATAACGAAATTATAAAATTCCAACAAAGCTCACCCGTTTGCTGTTTGAAAAAAAAAAATATCGTGAATAGGCGTAAGTTGTGTTATTTCCATATTTTTATGTAAATATAAATTAAGCAAGTCAATAACAAGTAAGTATAAAAGTAAACAATAATTATATACTGTCATCCATAATGACATCTAATAAGTTCTCAGCAGCACCTCTAAAAGGGCGATGCCTCGCAAATCCTAAATACCACACAACTGAGATTATGTGTGCGCAGCTGCCCACAGTGCGTCGTCCAGTCAAACAACTGCAATAATACTGATTTATTGCATCCATGCCTTCTTGATTTCTGTTGACTAAAACGTAACTGTAGTACGTTCTTTCTCTAACATGCCTCGACTGTACACGTACTCTTAGTAGCCATGCATTTTGTGGCATATTGTAATGACTGACATCGGTAAGAGTCTCATCTCGATATACTTCAATGATGTATAAACCATCATTAATGTGTTCTCCGCAATATGACTTCGCGAGTTTTAAATGATATGCTAACATAATTATATCATTCTCTGTAAGTCGGGGAAAATCTTGCATTTGAGGATCATTTGCGTCTAATCTGTGGAAATGCAATCTTTGTCTATTTAGACGCCTGTCATTTACATAATCACCCAGATGATTTGGGGAAATTATTTTCCGGTTTATAGAATCCAGTATAACGGCTGCATTCTCATTGTCAGTAATTGGGGTGTGGAAAGCGTTTATTAAAGCACATGCTATTTTAAAGTCAGGGAATAAGTTACGTAATGAAGTATTGAAATAATCTTGGCGTAACAATTTATAGTCACGCTTGACGCGCCCATTCACCACTTCCACGACCCAACGGCAAATAGTTACCAGCCTGGAATAATTGGCCTGATCCGTAGTCAATTGCGTATCACACCTGTGTTTTGTGGGCGGCATTTTTATTGCATACCCACAGGACTCGAGATCTAAAACAGAATCGCGGAAACCTCTGTCAAGAATAATGACGTCATTTTCTTGGAAAAACCAGTTAAATACGCCGTTTTCATTATTTACGGTAGCTGACATAATTGTTGCATCGGTCGTGGTAGCAGAAAAAGGCCCTAAAACGTCTATGATATATCCATCCGTGCACACAATTAAGAAAGGCTTTAGCAAATTGTTGTATTTGTGCAAACTGTATGTTAACCGTTGGAATATAAAGTTTGAACTTTTTTGAATATAAGCGTAGGTACCATCACAAATTATAATGGCCTTAGTATTTTCAACGTCACCAAAAAGTCCTCTAGGTATCGTCAGATTCCTTTGAAGAACATCATTTCTGGTGATATGATCGAAACCCAGGTGATTAGGGACATATTCATTTAAAAGGCATTCTCTTACGATTTTAATTATTCTACGCACACTTCGTTCAGATTTGTGGAATTGACTAGATATTCTTACGTTGGTCTCACCAGTTCGTAGCTTTATTAAGTACATGGCAAGTACTAGTCTAGGGTTTCTGCATCTCTCATTTAAACTTGGCGTTTCATGAAGAATCATTTGAAATTGTTCGTTATTACGACCGGTCCAAAAATACATGACTTCATCACTTATAGCACCTGCTGTTTCGAAGTTTAAAATAGAACTACTCTGAACGGCTTTTAACAACATATCACAAATATCTGTAAAGTAAGCGCTACTAAAATCATGTAGTATTTCACAAAAATCTGGTAGTTGATCCCAAACATGCTATTTAAGTGTTCTTGGAATACTCGAGCAGATTCCGGTACATATAATTTATAGTTTTGCAGTAAATAAATCTTAATAGGTTCTGGTATACGGTGACGAGTTTCATTTTGGCAGTTGCTAAAAATACAATGATTGGCCGTATTGGGTGCCCTTCTGTAATCGGGAACATTTAGGAACAAAGCAGGCTCTATAATATTCGGTTCTTCATGCACGGGTAATGCTACAGCATTTTGAGCTCTTTGCCAACAACGATGACACAAATAGCGCGTACCATTAAATTCAACCTGAAAAAAGAAACAACACGTTGAAGATTGTGTTTTCACTCTTCGCCTACTGCTGAATTTCACTGTAGCACCCCAGAACCTGCTTCGTTCAATCGTTCGTTGCCGTTGCAATAGGGTCACTACCTATTACATGAAACTTAAACATTAGGGTCGCTACCTATTACATGAAACTTAAACATAACTAGCGAAATGCTGTTTTTTTTGGATCACTTTTGACTACTCCTTTTACGAATAAGAAATACAGGCGCGATATAATGCTAAATGACTGGAGCTTATGCAAACCTCCAGTTCTGCGTTTTCTAGAACGTAAGCTGCAAACGCGGGTAGATTTTGACGGATGTCATCCCTCAAAAGGTGACGCTGAAATCTTCTGTTGTGAAGTCCGCGTCGACACATAACACAATTGTTGTAATGTTCTTCCATAATGAAACGAGTTATTTGAATAATATTGATGAACACCAACAGCGAGAATGTGTCAGTTTCTAGTCAGTGTCAGAAACTAGCACTAGTTCGTGTTTTTGACTTTGACCGAATAGCTTTCGGTATGTCCTTTAGTTATAAGTTCTTGTTGGTGCATCCTCGTTCGTAACTAATATCCCATTTTGCAGTAGTTTTTTTCCCATCAGTACCTACTTACGTTGTTGCGGATAGCAGTATGTTAATAATAAATTAAATTATTTCTTCTTATTTTTAATGAACACTTTAGACTTTTATATATGGACTAATTCAAATACTGAGACAATCAGCTTTCCACTAAACTCGATAAGTTTTCTAGCAGCTATTCAAGGGTTCCGTTAACTAGCATCCAGATCAGTCATCAGGTCCTCGTCATCAGGTAAAATGAACAGGACTCGTTGAGGCACATCTAATGAGCCCACACTCGATGGGTTTACTAGTGGCAATTGAAGAGTTCCGTAATATGGCATCCAGGTCTATCATCGGAACAGCTCGATTTAATATCATCGATATGTATACATTTGCGAATATTCAAACCAACACCATTAAAAGTGAATAACTATTTAAGTGTTTCGTTATATAGCTTATCAGGTCAGTCCTCAGATACTTCCCAATAACTTTTTCCACACAGTGATTTGAAATGAACTGCCATAGTAACTATTGCTCCACATTAAAATGCCTATCTAATGGCATATGTGTGGTTGTTATTGGTCGTGGGGACCAATTTGTCCGGTCCTCCTTTGACAATATTTTTCCATACGATGGAACCAATCATTGAAGTAACCATTCCATTCGGAAGTTGGGGTCTCCAAAATGGCCGTTTTGTAGGCGTAGCTTCTTCAGGTGATGAAAATCTCTGACCACGCTTTACACGATTCATTCTTTATTTTAGGGAAAGTATAGAAATCATTAGGGCTTAGGTCTGGGCTGTACGGCGGATGGTCTAATAATTCTATGTTTTCTTGCTCTAAAAACTCTTTTGTTCTGTGCGCGGTGTGAGAACTCGCATTGTCGTGATGGAGGATGATGCGGCGGTTTCGGTTCTCTTTACGGAGTTCAGAAACGACCTGTGGCAAACAAATGCTAGCATACCATTCTGCATTAACTGTTCTTTGTCCCTCACGAGGAATAGTCGCAACTCGCAACATGGCCGGTTTTGGAGACAAACGTGGCCACCATTTTTTTTTGCAACACTCCGTGAACGAACAATTTTTGTTGGCTTTAAGTCATTTTCGAACACCCAAACTTGTGACTGGTTTTTTATTTCTGGTTCGTACGCGTATATCCAGGATTCGTCACTTGACACGATGTTGTATACAGCATTTGAGGACCCTGCGTGGAATCTTTCGAGAGTTCTATCGCACCAAGTAACGCGAGCCGCTTTTTGCTCTTTTTTTTTTTTTTTTTTGGATGGGAAATCATCAAATGACTTCTTCCGCTCTGGGCGGAGCGGGAGGGCATGTCAGACTTTTACTGACTAAAACCCACCCGTGTTCCTTCAATTGCCCATGTGCCAGGGTCACGGTATCTCTTTCGAACAATCACGCGACCCCGGCAGGCATCGGTCCTAGCAGACCCCTTCAGTTTTGCTGACATCTCTTTGAGGCGCGCGTGGAACACTATGCGCCGTCGACCCGAGCTTGGTCCTTACCGGCGGCGAGCTACCCATTGCTCGCCACCCGCAAGCTCGCGCCTACGGTGGCCGGGAGTCCGCAATCGACTCCCGACGCCCGGGGCGTCTCCTCCTGCGGCGGCTAGGGACGTGAGGGCGCAGAGACTGCCACTCCCTCACGCACCCCGCCTCCTCCTTCGCGAGCATTACTGCTTCGCAGAAGGAGGTGACGGCTTCCCATTCCCTCTCGCTCCGTACCATGGCTCGCACCAGGGCCGGACGCGAGAGGTCGCCGCCGCCGATCGCCTCCACGAGGACACGGCGGTGCTCCGCCCAGGCAGGGCACACCTCCACCGTATGTTCCACCGTGTCCTCCAGACGATCCTCGCAATGAAAACACCCGGACGTATCCTCCCGCTTTATCCTGAACAGGAACCCACCGAAGCACCCATGCCCGGTGAGAACCTGCGTCAGGCGGAAGGTGAGGACGCCGTGGCGCCTCTCTATCCACTCCTCAAAGAGGGGACTTACCGCCGCAATTGTGGCGTGCCCAGCACTGGGTTGCGACAATCGTATCCGCCATGTCGCCATGAGATCACACCGGAGCTCTGTCCGCCGTGCCGCGATTTGTCGCGGCAGCGGAGTTTCGCCCCGGCGTTTCGCCTCCTCGCGCCACTCCCACATGTGGGCGAGGACCTTTGCCTCCAGATCCCATGGCGGCACTCCGGCAAGGAGGCTCGCCGCCTCGCAGGAGACCGTGCGGTATCCCCGGATTAACCGGATGGCCTTGACCCTCTGGGCCGCACTCAACCGGCGCGCTGGGCGCAGCCTCAATGAGGGCGCCCACACCGGTGCCCCGTAGAGGGCCATGGACCGCACGACCCCCGTGTAGAGCCTCCGGCAGGAGGCGTTTGGACCCCCCAGATTGGGCAGGAGCCGCTTTAAGGCAGCCCCAGCCCGCTCCAGTCTGGGAGCCAAACGTCGGAAGTGCTCGACGAAGTTCCACCGGCTGTCGAGGACAAGTCCCAGGTACTTCATCGTCGACTCGACGCCGATGTGAACCCCTCCCACCGTGAGTTGGGAACCCGCAGGTGGCGCGTTCCGAGGACCATGAAAACCCATGGCCTCGGACTTGTGCAATGCCACCTCGAGTCCCAATTGCCGGATCCTATCGACGATTGTCGCAACCCCGCGTGTCATAAGTTCGGCCGCCGCCTCGTACGACCTCCCCTGCGCCAGGACCAGCGTGTCGTCAGCGTAGCAAACCACGCTGACGCCGCTAGTGAGGTCGGCGCGCAACACCCAGTCGTACCCGATGTCCCACAGATGCGGCCCCAAGACCGATCTCTGTGGGATACCACACGACATCTCTCGCCGGTTCCAGTCTCCCTGGTGACCGGGGTAGATGACGGCTCTATCCGTCAAGTAAGCCTCGACTACGCGACAGAGGTAGGTCGGCATCCGGTGATACCGGAGTGCCTTCCTAATGCAACTTACAGGGCAGGGTATTAAAGGCGTTGGCGATGTCTAGAGACACCGCCAAGACGACCTTACCCCGGGCCACTGCATCCCCCGTCGTGAGGGCTCGCACGCGCATGATGGCGTCCACCGTGGAGCGCCCCTTGCGGAAACCGAACTGGCTGTCCGCCAAATCCGGCCCCTCCCGCGCCAGCCACCCGACGAGGCGGTCTGCAATTACTCTTTCAAAGAGCTTGCCCACCTCGTCGAGCAGCACGATGGGCCGGTAAGCGGACGGAGAGTCCGCTGGGCGCCCCGGCTTCTTAATGAGGACCAGTTTCCCCGTCTCCCAACGAAGTGGGAACTGGCCCCTCCCCAAACATGCGCTTAGGAGCCCCCTGAGCCGAGGCCCGAGAGCCTCTAAGGCCAGGACCCAGGCTTTGCCAGGCAAGCCGTCGGGTCCTGGGGCGGTATTTTTGGCATTTAGCCGACGTACCGCCACTCTCAACTCTACCTCGGTCACCTCTGGAGCGTTGTCGTCGTCATCGGTGGTGTGGTCCGCATCGGGCACCGCAGGAGGCGGAGCCATGGGTGGGGGGCTATGTTCCCCTCGCGAAGGGAACAGAGCGCTCACCACGTCCTCCACAAGCTGGGGCTGGAGACTCTGAGTCAGCGGAGGAGCCCATGTGCGGAGTTTCTCCCGGACGGCCTTGTAGGGCCGTCCGGGTCCCTGTTCAGAGTCTCCAGCGACTCCTTGCGGGCCAGTCCTCTGGCCCGCAGGATCTCGTCTTGGAGGGCGGTCTTCGCCGCTCTGTACCCCTCGTATAGCTCCGCCTGAATGGTTTCCGTATCCGATGGGCGGATACGGAGCCTGCGGTGCCTGGTGTACCGGCATCGTGCCGCAACGCACGCTTCGCGCAACGACGTCAGCTGCGGCGACCACCAGTACACCTGGCGCCAAGCCCGTCCTGGCTGGACTCGGGGCATAGCCACGTCACAAATCTCGGACATGGCCTCCCGGAACCACTCGGCCTCGTCGTTGATGTCAGCAGGCCTGTCCGGTGGTGACACCCAGGCCTGCACGATCGAGGCTTCCAGGAGAAGCTCCCGGTCCAGCTTCTTAAGCGCCCACCCCGGACCACACGGGGCCTGTCGGACCGGCGCGGTCGAGGTCTGGGCGGAGACGTCAAACCGGATATACCGGTGGTCGGAATACGTCTCCACCCCCTCCATTACACGCCAGTCAATGACCTGCGGCGACAGAGCGGGACTGGCGAACGAAATGTCCACCACTGAATCGCCCCGCATCCGTACGCACGTAGGGACAGAACCCCGGTTAAGGACGACTAGGCCTGTCTCCAGAGCCCAGTCCTCCACCATCCTGCCCCGCGCGTCCGTATACCGGGAACCCCAGGCCAAATTCTTGGCGTTGAAGTCCCCGAGCACGAGCACGGGGAGGGGACGGAACCCGACGACGACAACTTTCAACTCCGCAAGGGAGTTGTGGAACTCGGCGAGAGTTCGGCTCGGGGAGAAGTATACTCCTACCACGACAATCTCCCCGAACCGTGCTGCTACGCAACCCCGACCCCTCTTGACAGCCTCGAGGGTCGGGGTTCCGGCGGCGGCCGACGAAATGAGGGTCACTGAGCCGCTCAGGTCCTCCACCCAGTCATCCCTGGGCGGGACAAAGTACGGCTCAGCGACCACGGCGATGTTAATCGACCACTGCGCCATGCTCTGGAGCAAAAGATCCTGAGCAGAGGCGCAGTGGTTGATGTTCGCCTGGAGGAGGCGTAATGGAGCAGCCATTACTGACAGTCCATATCAGCCCCCTCCCGAGCCCCCTGTGAGGGCCCTGCTGTGGCGGTACCGGCAGCGACAGATGTGGTCGAGCCGGCATCGGCAGCAGCGGTGACGACGGTGGCGGAGGGCTTGCCCCTGCCCCTGGCCTTGGCGGGTGGAGCGCAGGCCTTACCTCCCGCCCGGTGATCGGCCGGCTTGCCAGCTGCCGCACATAAGTAGCAGTGCGGCATGGCATCGCACGAGCCGGCCTTGTGACCGGGCTGACCGCAGCGGAAGCAGTGACCGCTGCGATCTACCTCCGAGGTGCATGTCACTCCCACATGGTTGCCCATTTGGCAGCGGAAGCACCTCAGAGGTCTGGGCTCCAGCAGTTTGACCTGCGCAGAGACCCAGCCCACCAGGAGCCTTCGGCCCTCCCCTGTTATTTTTTGGGCCGCCGACACGGGACTGCTCACCGTTACGGCTCGCATCCCGGTTTTGTCAGAACGGATGGTGCCTGCCCTAACCTGTTCGGCAGAGCATTCCCCCGTCCTGACGATGGCGGCCACCACCTCTGCCTCCATTGCGCAGTCGTCCAGGCCCATGATGCGCACGTCAGCGCACTTGGTGGGCCTGGACACACGGGCCTCGTCCGCATCTAAGGACGCCCTGAGCCTTTCGGCCAGAGCGTCAGCGGTCGGGCCGCTGTCCGCACCCGGGACCTCCAGCATCCGGGCCCCAGTCAGGGTGACCCTTAACCGGAGGCCATCGGCAACGCCAAGCTCCTTGAGGTCCACCGCCGTCCTCGCCTTAGAGAGCAGGTCGCGATAGGTTACGCCCTTCTTTTCCGCTTCCGGCTGTAGTGTGATCACTACAGCTGCGGACTTCGGGGCGCGAAGCCTAGCCGCAACGCTGCTCTTCTTGCGTCGCTGCTGCCTCTTTTTATTTCGGGCCTTCCTAGCCGCTTTGCCCGCCTTCTTTTTCTCCCCGACCACTTGCCATTCGGCGGTGGCAGGGGGAGATCTAGCAGGTGCGGGTGGCATTGGCGGCCCTCTCACCTCCGTCGCTGGGGTCCTCCCGGGGGCCTGCTTGGGCCGGCCTTTTGTCTGCCCCGACCCTTTGGCTGGGACAGACGCGGCGGTGGCAGCAAACGAGGCCGTCTTTGGCTGGCCCGAGGCTACCTTCGGCTGGGCCGAGGCTGCCTTCGGCTGGCCCGAGGCCGCCTTCGGCTGACATGAGGCCGCCCTAGGCTGGCTCGAAACCGAAACCGGCCGGCTTGCCGCTAGCGGGGGGCGCAGGACAACGGCCTCCAGAGCAGAAAATCTGCTGTGGATGGCAGCGAGCTCCTGCTGCACCAGTGTCAGCGCCTGGTCCTCGGCAGGCAGGGGCCCACCCTGCCCATGCCGCAACCCCCCCTTTGACACCTCCCGTGGGCCGGCTCCTCGGAGCGCGGCCAGGTCCGCTCGGAGCTCCTCATTTTCCTTCCGGAGGAGCTCGATGGCGGCAGTCAACCGGGCCACCTCCACCGCCAGTCCATCGGACGGAGGCTCTGACCGAATGGCCTTCGCTGCCGCCACGATGGTTTCCGTGGCTGCGGATATGGCCTTGTCCTTTGAAGACTGAATCTTCTTCAAGGACACCAACTTGACCGCCCCAGCCACGACCTCCGCGAACCTGACCAGTTGCTCCGAATTGGAGCCAATGGCAGGGTCTGGCTCGCCACCGGAGGACTCTGAGAGGGCCCTGCTGCTGGTCCCTCCAGAGGGATACCCCTCCGTGGCTAGCCTCACCTCTCCCTGGGTCAGCTCAGCTGAGCCTGCTCGGCTCGGCTCGCTGGCCTCCCTGGTGGGGAGCCCTCGGCCCGTGCCCCTCTCGTTGAGCCCACCTCGCCGTGATATTTTTCGGCGGGCCGAGCTCAGCCCGCCGTCAGAAGACGACTCTTGGGCTTCCCCCGATTTGGGGCGCTTCTGGGAGAACTCACGGTTCCTCCCAGCAGCGCTCACCACTCCTCGCTTCGGGCTCGCACGCGAGCCCTTCGCACTCGACGCGGCGTCGGACTCCGACCCCGCATCGCTCCCTTCCACATCCTTGGGTTTTGGGTTTTTTTTAAAAAAAATCCATATCTGTTCCCACGAGTAAAAACATGTTTATAAAAGAAATCCAGTGGTTCGCACTAGTGACTAATTCAGCTACCCATTAGTCAAGCTGTCAACCTCCCTCACGGTGCGCCGCTGCTTGGAGGTTTGGGGTGATTTTTTATAGAGGTTTTCTACCTCGCGGCCCGGGCGATTAAGCCAAGACCCTCGACCCCCGTCAAAAGTCAGAGACATGACCGTGACGATCTTCGGGGCTACGAGACTAACGGTGGCAGAAGGAGTACCTTCCTTCTTGCCTGCCCGGCGGCAGGTTAGTGCACACCGAGCCCGCTCTAACTCCACCGCTGTGCGCCTCTGCTAAGATCAGAGGGACACACGGTGGAGCGTTCCTTCGACAGGACATTAGCGTACGGGCACCGAAACCCCTTAGGCACACAGTACCTAATGGGGAGTCCATGCCCACACCCCAGGATGCACCGTCCCGGACATTGGCCTTCCCCCCGGACGTATCCATAAAGGAACTCCAACCCCCGGGCACACGAGGAGGTTTCCTGTCCAAGCACCCCGCTTTTTGCTCTTCACAGAGCGAATGCGGTATCCATCGGGAAAACAACTTTTTTACACCTAATTGTTCATGCACGATTATTTGTATTTGACTCATGCCAATGTCTAAAGTTGCCTGAATTTCGCGGTATGTCACATGTCGATCTTCCTCAATCAGCTTACTACAGCATCAACGTTTTCTTGGGTGACTGCAGTTTTTGGACGACCTTGACGGTGATCATCACTGAGCTTGACACGTCCACGTTGAAATTCAGCTAACCAGCGATAAATTGTGGTTTTGGATGGGGCTTCATCACCAAATCCAGAAATCATCCGGTCAACACACTGTTTTTGTGTTAAACCACTTCGAAAGTCATAATAAATCATCGCTGTTGAATTTTCTCGAGTCGATTCCATTTTCTCAACGACTAAACAAGTTTGACAAAACCTTGTGACAAGACCGAGAATCTTTTTTTAAATAAATAAATGGTATTCGATTTTTAAAACCGAGGAGTTTTCAATTAAAAAGATTTTAATATGACAGGAACAGTGGAAATATTCCATTCCTGATACTTTTAGTGCAGCTTATACGTGTTTACATAAAAGTACTTGTTCACTGCCAGACTAGACCCCTACAATACGATTTCAATAGCGCAGTGGAAGTGTGATAATCGTGGGGCTCTAGAGACAAGAGTGGCTAGCGAAACTAGTCCGCCGTACGCGGAGCAGACAATACAAGTACAATTCAAGCAATAGGTACAATATACGAACAAAAGAACTTACCTGTGGGTAGACGAACACCTGCTCCTTGGGGTTACCTGGAGTTATGTATGTAAGTGAGTGTATATGTATTGTGTTGTGACGTTATGAGTATTCTCCAGGTTACAATCCGCTGCAATAAGGCTGGAGGCAATCACAGCATGCGGTCTTCAAATCACGCGTTCCCAATAGCGTCACTTCCACTTAACCTTCAAAGTTCTTCAATGCCAAGAAACTAAACTAAGCCCATGTATGTCTTCAAATTGGGGTTAGTTACAATCAATACAATTGGGTCATGAGAGATTGTCCACAAAACGGCCGATTCTGAGGGATTACTTTACAAAGGGTCGCGAAAACCAAGCGGCGACCATCCCTTTCAAGAACTTCAGTTTTAACAAACGTAACCCGTATTATTACGTCAAATTGGGGTTATTAACAATCAAAGCAATTGGATCACGACTAATTGTCACAAACGGATCGATTTAAAAGGATTAATTTCAACAAACGCGTCGCGGGGTCCCCAAAACGCGACGGACCCTTTCAAGCGGCAAATCAAGAGGGGTGTCCAGTGTCAAAATCAAACTGACAAGTCAGATGTCACTCTGTTACTCGTTTAGAAACGTAGGCGCATAGAGTAACTAATCGAACAGTTCGCAACAGTACTGTTATTTTTGTGTTTTCGTTGTGTATTCACAACGAAAAGATTGTGGTTAATGACACCATGACTCTTGCGGGTTTCTGGTCATAACCTTAATGAAACTTATGCATGTAACGATAAGTGTCTTATCGTATTCGTAACATTTCGCGCCGGCTCATCATCTGCCTAGCCTTTTCTCAACTATGTTGGGGTCGGCTTCCAGTCTAACCGGATGCAGCTGAGTACCAGTATTTTACATGGAGCGACTGCCTATCTGACCTCCACAACCCAGGGTAATACGATACCTCTCGGTAAGACTAGTTGTCAGACTTTCGGGCAGAAGCCCGTCACAGTCGACAGACAGCCGAGACCAACGGCTTTACGTGCTTTCCGAGGCACGGAAGGGTCTTTGTATGTAGATGGGACCAACCGCGGCAAGCGCAGCTTAACCTAAACGATCGACCCGTGCGGCTGTTGTTACTTAGCCACAAGCGCCTAAAAGATAAAAAAGCACAGGATACTTGTTTAGACATTCCTTTAGGTAGCGAGAGTATTTTAACGACAAGGATGACGAAGATACAGAACTTCAGCAAAATTTGCTGGTGTTAGGTGATTTGATTGAAGAAATTCAAGTAACCGATTTTAACAACTTTGATTCCGATGATGACCTCCGTTTGTCTAGCTTAGTACGCCGGAAAAATGCTACACATGTAGCAATAAATAATTCAATAAATATCTCCAGTGCGACCGTATGGCAATGCAAAACCTGTAAAGTGCCCCCCTTTGCTTACGCAAAGGAAAAACTTGTTTTTAGATTTTCATAAAAAGTAATTTTCATTTTGCCAGTGGAAAAGTTAATTATGACATAAAATATTTATAAATCTATACTATATTATTTAATACTATAAAGCTGAAGAATTTGTTTGTTTGTTTGTTTAGTTGAACGCGCTAATCTCAGGAACTACTGGTCCGAATTGTAAAAATCTATTTGTGTTGGGTAGCCTATTTATTGCGAAAGGCTATAAGCTATATAACATCAAGCTAAGATCAAAAGGAGTGGAGCAGCAACGAAATATGGATGGAAACTGGCAGGCAATTCGATGCTACGGGAAGGGTCAGGGGAATAAAAATTTGACGCGGACGAAGTCGCGTGCAGAAGCTAGTATTATACATAATTCATCAAAGTTTTCTTTGTGTCAATAGTCACGGTGGTTAGTGTCTCTAAACCTCATTCCTCTGAAGCCCTAACACCTAGATTATTTTCCTACTTTCTGTAATATTTTATTTGTTAATGATGCTAAAATATAAAGAATGTCAAAATATTCTTAATGTAAAAGTGTGACTGAAAGAGTTAAGCTTAAGCCGGGCACGCGAGCACTTGCGCACTTGCGTTATCTACCTATGTCTATCTATATCTGTGATAGCAACGCAGCGATGTAGGATTCATTCCGATCCAGCCCCTCCCTTGCTGCCCTCTACCAGCGATGCCCTAAGCCGAAGTCCGTATCCCACAGGGGGTGCCGTTAAGTTTTTTAAGCCCTGGCTGGAGGCCATAATTTATTAACAGTCACAGACCGGAGTTGCCACAGGCAAGTCTAGTTAAGCAGCTGACAACCTCATAGGCTGATCTGCGAGAAGACAATAAAAAAAAACAACGATGCAGGCGCACCCCGCCTCTCGCCGCCAGCGCACGCTCCGCGCAGAAAGTTTTCAAATCTTTGAAATTTGTTTCTGTCCAATGTGTGATAATTTAACTGTTTTAGTTAATAATACCGAACGATCACTATTCTCCACGCCAAGGTCGTTCGTGAAATACAATAATTAGAAAGTAAATTCGAGATTATTTTTATAAAATTTGATTTGCCATTCAACTTGTGTTTAAATAAATTACTTCATTTTCACTGCATAAAAATAATAGTGAAAAAAAAAAACACACTTCCATAGAAAACCAAACTATAAAGTAGAAAATAATGGAAAAGCGTGGGGTGCTTGATTTCAATTAGAAAATACCTGAAAACGCTTCTTACCATTATTTTTTTTGTAAAAAAAAATGTTTTCTATGGAAGCGTGTTTTTTAGTTTTTTTTAACTATTATTTATTTTCTATTTTTTTCAAATTTTGTGACGTATGTCAGCGTAGTTTTCGACGACAGGTTTTAGGGTTACGTACCCAAAGGGTAAAACGGAACCCTATTACTGAGTCAAAGGTTACACGCATTACACAGCGGAAAATGAAAATTTCAACTCTCTAACTACCACGGTTCATGAGATACAGTCTGGTGACAGTCGGACGGACAGACGGAATGCGGAGTCTAAGACAAAGGTTACACGCTCAGTCTGGCGTCAGTTCCGTCCATCAGTTTGGTCCGGCTAAGACTGATGGATGAAAAACACGGTTACACGCTCAGTCTAGACTGACAGCAAACTGATAAAACTTACGTTCGGTACGGCTGCTCAAATTTATCCAAAAATTTTAGATATTCGAATGTCCAACTTTTTGGTCAGTATAAGTCATCTGTACTAGACCCCGATCTTCGCGATGAAATAATTTTCTTGAGCTCTCTCCTGTAGTTGGACCGTAAAACGTTGATATTTTTTTGACATCCTCTATAGTTGCCCCGGGTTTAATTTTTATATACATATATCGCACAGTGAGAATGAAAGTGACCGAACTCAAAATTTCGGCGAATTGAGTTAAGCACTTGTAACTACTCCTAATAACATGGTCCATCATCTAATGAATCAAAAGTGACCATTTCGTGCTAGAAATGGACAAACATAAACATTGCGTCTCTTTCTTTTCCGCGCGTCTCACCCCTCCACCCGCAACGACAGTGACCGATTCAGTGTTTCGTCCGCAGTGTTTCTGGTTGGATGTTATTTTTTTAATTTGAAAGTGACCTAAACCTGAGTGCGCCGTTACTTTACGCAAAAGTGAGTACCCATTTTGTTAAAATTCTAATCGTAAAGTGACCCATGTTTGTATTAGGTCATTTTTGTACTATAAACAAAGCTTTTTGTAGTGACTCAAGTCTAGTTTGGTCATTTCATTATTAAAAACTAAGCTAAATGCAGTGACTTATTTATAGATAAGTCTATATTCTATTGAATAATTTACCCCTGTAACTGTACTATTTGTAATAAGGTCATTTTATGAATAATTAATTGAAGTAACTCTAAGCCTTATTAAGGATTACGTCACTATCGTATGTAACGTGTGCGCATATTTCTGTTTAGGTCCTTTTATGAAAACGAGAAGATGAAACGAAGAGTGGATTACATTTTTCAAATGCTACCAACGGACCGAGGAAACGAGGTAGGAATATTAGTAATTTTAGGTTTTAATTAGTAGTTAAGTATTTGTCATTTATTTTATTGATTTTTGATACTACGTAGGTATGTAATTTGTTGTTATAAAATTTACATGCCATTCATAACTTATTTTTTTTACAGCATGATGAAGAAACAAACGATGAATTTATAACAAATTCTCTGCAAAACAAGCACCAAGAATTACAAGTTAGTCAATCTAGTCAACTAACTGACTTAGAGCTAACGGTATTATTTTAAATACTTTTTTTTATAAAAGCTCCTCGATTATATTCACGATAAAAAAATAACCATGATTTTATTTTCTAGAATCTTCAATCAGATGAGAGTACATCTTTTATTGAAAACACACCGGAAAGAGAAATAAAAATGACACAAACACTTAATAAGGAACCAATTGAGGTAGTATTTTTAGTTAACTTCATTTTTATTTTTATGTTTTTTTAGAATATCCTTCTTATTTGTTTTTGTTTGTAACTTCTAGATGTCAAAGATGGATGACAATGAGATGGATGCTGATCAAGCTTCTAATAGTCCAACGCCTCTTAACAGTACTGAAAATCTGACTGAGGTAGTATGTCGAATCATCTAAAGTTTAATCTGATCACTGTTTAAGTGGGTTTATTAAGAAATAAGTTGACTTTTGTCTTTTTATGATTTCAGGTAACAGTAACGAAGCCTGCTGTAACAATTAGAAACGAACCATCGACATCATTTCAATGAAAACATAACGCTTCCAGAGAATCGAGCTCGTCTTCATCCACTTCATCGAGGTCCTCATCATCGAGTTCTACTTCTTCGAGCTCTACTTCATCTAGCTCGTCGTCAAAGATACCGAATTCAGTTTTACGTGT
Organism: Aporophyla lueneburgensis; assembly: GCA_932294355.1. Lineage (NCBI taxonomy): Eukaryota > Metazoa > Arthropoda > Insecta > Lepidoptera > Noctuidae > Aporophyla > Aporophyla lueneburgensis. The sequence continues at coordinate 7,311,925 of OW028748.1, read as the reverse complement.
TCGAAGTAATCCAAATTATCAGATATCTCCAGTAAATACTGATGAAAGCGACGTTGACTTGAGTGACTCTGATCCAACTTATTTGAATAATGCCGGGGCAAAATATATTTCTTCATCAAGCAGTTCCTTGTCCTCACGGCGTTCATTAATGCCATCGTCTTCATGTCCTAGGTCTGATCTGAATACTGGCAATAATAATTTAACCGAAGATAATCCTGGCAGATCTAGGAAACGTTTGAGAAACCCTTCTAGTTGGAAACAAAACAAAACCAAATATCTCAGAAATAGTGGAACACCGTATGTTTCCTTGTCAAAAACTAAATTAAGGAGGTGTGTAATTGTAGGTTGAAATGTTTTGATAAGATTCAGGATACAGATAGAATCGATCTGTTCAATCATTACTGGCAGATGAATAATATTGAATTACAACGTGCATATATTCGATCTTGTATGCTTGAAGTTAAACCCAAATACAAATATTCTAATGCTCAAAGACCTAGACAACCTAATAACGCCTTTTACTTTACGGGTAAATAAAAATAAAATACGTGTGTGCAAGACCTTTTTCATCAATACCTTAAACGTGACAGATAGACTACTAAGAACAGTCAAGAAAAAAACAAATAATCAGGGTTTTGTAGATTCAGACATGTGAGGAAAGCATACAAATAGAAAAATAATTGATCCAACACTTCTACAAGATATAAAAGACCATATCAATTTAATACCCAGAATAGAATCCCATTATTTAAGAGCACAGACTAATAGAGAAGTTATTTCCAACAGCAAAACTATTACAGATCTTTGGAGGGACTTTAATAATCTTGAAAAGGAAAAAAATAGACCGGAATGTGAATACTGGTTGTATCGTAACATATTTAATAAAGATTTTAATATTGGATTTTATGAACCAAAGAAAGATAGGTGTGAAACTTGTTTAGCTTATGAACTTGCCCCCGCAGACATAAAAATTGAACTAAAAACTAACTACGACAACCATATTATTGAAAAAAACAAGTGTCGTGAAGAAAAACAGAGAGACCGCGAGAATATAAACCAAACTCATATTTGTGCTGTGTACGATTTGCAATCTGTAATGCTTTGTCCAAGTCCATCTCATTTTTACTATTGCTCAAAAATTAACTGTCTTAACTTCACGATAACCGAATTAAATAATAAAGGTAATCAAGACACTAATGTTTCTGTTTACGGTGATGTTTACTGCTATTTTTGGGATGAAACCCAGGCTAAAAGAGGAGTAAACGAAATAGGATCTTGTGTTTTTGATTACCTAAAACAATTGAGCCTTCAACACCCAAATAAAAAGTTGCACATCACTTTTTATTCCGATAACTGTACTGGGCAAAATAAAAATAAATCTATGGCAGCATTGTACTCTTTTGCAGTAACAAATTTAGAAAATATAGAGACCATAACGCACAAATATTTGATAAAGGGTCATACCCACAACGAAGCCGACAACGTTCATAGTTTAGTCGAAAAAGAGATAAACAAAAATGAAAGAGCTGGGTCCCATTTATATACCCTGTCAATACGCAACTCTTATAAAAAGTGCTCGAAAAACGGGTAAACCTTTCATAGTTAAGGAACTCGATTACACTTTTTTTTACAATATTAAAGCCATGCAAGACCAATGGGGATACAATTTTAATGAAGACACTGACAAAGTAACAGTATTATGGAATGATATTAAAATGCTAAGTTTTAGGAAAGGAAACGAATTTCAAATGCACTTTAAAACTTGTTATTTAGAGACAGAATATCGAACTATTAATATGCGCAACAAAAGGAAGAAGATGATAAAATACGAAGAAATAAGATTAGATAAATTATATGCACAAGCGCTTAACTTAAAAGAAACTAAGAAAAAAGATCTGAAAGACTTGGTCAGAAAAAACCTAATTCCGATGTATTATACAAATTATTACAATAATTTGTAATATTGGCTGAACAGAAATATTATGTTGATTCTTCTTTAGTACGTAGCTGATGTTGTGATTTTAAAATCCTAAGGTTAATTATAGATACTTTCAGTAATCCACCGTGTTAATAAAACGGGAGTCAGGTGTTGTAGGCGGGGGTGACGGTGTTCCCTTGACGAAAGAGTGGAATTAAACCAGTCAGAATGTCGTAATAATTGAGTATATTTGGCACACATAAAATTACACAGAAATCACTAAAAATGGTTGTAAAAGAGTACACAGCACACAATATAAAATACAATTAGAATAAGCAGTACACACAATTAAATCCTAGCTATATTACACTTGAAGACTGGCTAACTAGATATAGGGTACATCGCGACTAAGCAGTGGGACAGCGGAGCCACTTACTTCACAAACACTACGTGGTAACTTGATGATTCGTAATAATACTAAATCCAAAAATAGACGCTCGGCCCTTTTATAACTTTTGTTGCCTACTGCAAGTAGCGTATACATTTCTTTACTTTGATTAGCCGCTCTGCCAATTGAGAGCGAGAAAAATGGACTTTCCCTAAGAGACAGGTTTCGACTTGTCGAGAATTTCAAAACACGTGTAAGCGAGTTCGCTTTCTTATTGGATTAACAATGTAGCTCGTCCTATTGGACGTACGCTTCTTTCAAAATCGTGTACGAACTACATAAGATATTTTAGGTACCTATATTCATACCTAATTACAGCTAATTAGTGCTTTACAATCAATGAGTTAGGTAACTATATTCTAATTAGTTTTATACAAACATGACACAGGCATTACAGACTAATTAGAATCCAACAGGTTATTGTTACTGGTTAATTACAAGTTAATTAGAATTCAAAAGGTCAAGACAATGGTAATACAGGTGATTATAAACATACATCGGTATTTACGTAAGTATTTTCATGGAAATCTACTACTTTTATTCAAGAACAGTATAGGTATTTGTTTAGGTATTCCACAGAGGCTATACCGGAGTTACTGAATACAATAGCGAGGAGATATTAATGTTAAAAGTTAGCTAGTCTCATTGGGCGTCGCCCACAACAATAAAAAAACATAAATACTAACTATAGCTTGTTTTATTGGGCTTCGCCTACATTCCACCCCCTGTAACAGGGTTCAACCGACTTACAATTCTTGGTCTGTGGGAAGCACAATAATCTTCGCTACGGGTCGACGTAGGACCCCATTTACAGTCTTAACATCTACTACACGGATAATACCATCGTGTCCATGATACACAGCTTTGATGAGACCTTTGGTCCACGCACTTCGCGGTCTATTATTGTCCACAATCACTACTACGTCACTGATACGTACGTTCGGCACATTATTTGACCACTTTTCCCGACGTTGGAGCGTAGGCGGGTACTCTCGCAGCCAGCGCCGCCAGAACATGTCGGCGAGCGCGTTCACGCGCCGCCACTGCCGGCGAGAGTCGATGTCTTCGGCGTCGCTCGATGCAAACGGAGTACTCCCGGACGCAGTGCCCAGGAGTAGATGGTTCGGCGTCAGGACCACGGGCTGGTCGTGGTCGTCGTTCACGTAGCTCAGTGGCCGGCTGTTTACGATCAGCTCGGCTTCGGTGAGGAGGGTGTAGAGGACCTCCTCACGAGGGGCACGCTCCTTGAGCGTACTGCGAAGTGCGTTCTTCACGGATCTCACCAGGCGCTCCCAGCAGCCACCCATGTGTGGGGCCGCCGGGGGATTGAAGTGCCATTCGATGCCACGGTGAATGGCCTCGGCCCTTATCTGACCTTGGTTGAGGTCTTTCAGGGCTGCTCGAAGCTCGGTATTGGCCCCGATGAAGTTGGTACCCTGGTCAGAGTACAGATGTGCTGGTTGCCCGCGGCGCGCTATGAGGCGCCGCAAGGCTAGTATGGCGGAGTCGGCGCTTAGGGAAGCGGCCAACTCAAGGTGGACGGCGCGTGTAGTGAGGCAGGTGAATAGGGCACCCCACCTCTTCTCGCGCCGTCGCCCGATTGCGACCTCCATCGGGCCGAAGTAGTCCACCCCCACTCGCACAAAGGCTCGTCTGGATGGTTCCAGCCTTGCGAGCGGCAGGTCACCCATCTTCGGTGGCGCGGGCTTGGCTCGGCAGACGCGACAGAGTTGGCAGTTGGCAACCACTGTCTTTACTGAGGTTCTGATTTTAGTGACCCAGTATTTTTCCCGTAGATTGTTGACGACGGTCTCGTGGTTGGCATGCAGAGCCATCGCATGGTAATGAGCGATTAGCTTTCTTGTCAGAGGATGGCGGCCCTCCAGGATAATAGGGTGCCGCTCGCCGAACGTGAGCACCTCACAGGCACTCAGGCGCCCTCTCACTCGTAGCAACCCGTCGTCGGCTATCATGGGGTCGAGAGCCTTGATGCTGCTGCTGCTGGGAACGGGCAGGCCTTTTAGGATGGTGGCCCGCTCGCTTTGAAAGCTTTCTTCTTGACACAGCCTCAACAGGCTGTTGTGAGCATCTTCTAGGTCTCGCTGACACAGCTTCGTAGTCGACCGACGTTTGCGACATCGGCCGCTGAAGATGAGCACGCGCGCCATGACGCGCTGAATGCGCGTCCACGATGAGTAGCGCTCGTACTCTAGGAGTGGTGCCGCCGGTGCTGCCGCGGCGTGGACCCGCTGGATGCGCTCAAGGTCCGCTTCCGACGCCTCAGCCTCGGGACACGCAGGCCACAGCTCCTGTGGGTCACATAGAAACGAGGGGCCCGAGAGCCACTCTGCGTGGTCATCGGGCCAACACAACCTGGTGGCCTTATCAGCTGGGTTATCCTGTGAAGGTACCCAGCGCCAGTTGCGTCTGTCTGACAGCCTATCTATTTCGGCTAGTCTGTGCGAGACGAATCGTTGAAATTCCTGTGCATCGGAGTTTATCCACTTTAATACAGTCTTGCTGTCGGTCCAAAGGAATTTCTTTTCGATTCGTATACCTAACTCTTTGTGGGCAGTGTCTGCTATACGACAGGCTAACACAGCTGCTTGTAACTCTAGCCTGGGAATGGATACTACTTTTTGTGGAGCTACTCGCGCTTTCCCTAGTAACATAACCGATTCCCTCCTACCTTCAGAGTTAGAGCCCACTAGGTATACTACTGCGGCGTAAGCAAGCTCGCTGGCGTCCCGGAACGCGTGTAATTCTAAATTATCGAGTTTTAACCCGTACCACCGCGGTATTTTTAATTCGTTTAAGCGGTATAAATTATGGAGCCAATTAAACCATACTTTGGCGTCCTTTTCTTTTAAGGGTTCGTCCCATTGTATTCCCGACTTCCATATTCGTTGCATTAATATGCGTGATTGAATTACACACGGGTATAGGAAACCTAGCGGGTCGTAAATCGACATTATCATTCTAAGAAATTGTCTTTTAGTGGGCACTAAACTACCATTTATAATTTCCGGTGGTAGTCTCTTAAATGACAGATCAAAACCTAACTCGTCGTCTTTAGGTGACCATATTAAACCTAGGGTCCTCCCTACTGAGCCTGTTCCCTTCTCAAGGGCTACCTTATCAGGCATTTCTATTTTCAGCCTTTCCCTTAGCTCCGATGAGTTAGTGACCCACCCCCGGATAATGAATCCACCGGATGCATGTATTCGTGTCACTTCCTCTATTAACGTGTTAGCCTTCTCCTCGGTCCAAGCACTATCTAGATAGTCGTCCATATAGTGCCTAGATTTAATGGCTTCCACAGCTTCGGGATAAACATCAATGAAATCATCGGCATTTTTGTTGAGTATATATATTGCCGTAGTAGGGGACGAGGCTGCACCAAATATCATGGAATTCATCACGTATGTATCTGGTTCTTTATGGTGATCCGCGCCTCTCCATAAAAATAATTGCGCGCCTTGATCTTCTGCCCTTATTTTTACTCGTAAGAACATATCAGCGATATCCCCTGAAAACGCGACGGGGCCTATCCTGAACTTAATTAAAATGCCTAGCAAAGAATTCAGTAAGGCACCTCGCGCACTAGACGACCACGACCACGACCAGTGGCCGCAACGATCAGATTTACTAAAGAAACCATATAAACGTCGCGCACTTAGCCGCAACGGCTAACTGGCCGCACACCGGGCCGGCACGACTGGTCGTTGCGACCAACTTACGTATAGTTTGCTATTAGCGCTCGCGCACTAGATCTGCGACCGTCAATGCGGCGCGGCTGCGGCCAGCCATTCTCAGTGTCATGCGGACAGTTCGTGAGTGAACACGCTTCGTATCGTTCCACAACCAAAAACAGCTCTACAAATGGCCGCTTTAAGACCAGTCGTGGTCGTGGCCGTAAACTTGATCGCAGCCCAACCGTACCTTCTGCGACCAAGGTTGAGGCCACGACTACGACCAGTCGTGGTCGTGGTCGTCTAGTGCGCGAGGTGCCTAAGTCAGGTCCGGTTAGCAGATTATCATTTAAACACGTCCCATGAGACGTAGCGGCTGCGTCGAACACTAAACGTAACTTGCCCGGTTTGTTCGGGTTAACGACTCCGAAATGCGGTAAGTACCAAACCGGCGAGCTGTCTATGTTACCGTCTACTTTACGCGCGTAACCTTCGTCTACTAACCTACCTATCTGAGCTGAATATTGCTCAGCAAAACTAGCGTCTTTACGCATACGTTTCTCTATGCCGTACAGCCTTTGCCTGGCCTGATTATAATTATCAGGTAACTGAATATTGTCATGTTTCCATAACAAACCGACCTCCCATTGTGACTGGTCAGGGATACGATGGCTAGTGCTGTCTAACACGGCTAATGCCCTTTCGACATCTTTATGTTTACGTAAATTCTCTGAAATACCTATCGCTTCTAGCTCAAACTGTGATTTAACTAGATTATGCAAATCAGGAAGGGAAACGGTTATGCAACTAACACATTCTTTACTATTATTATTATTATTAATATTAAATGGTCCATGTATGACCCAACCTAACTTAGTGAGTGAGGCAACTGACTTACCGGATTTTCCTTGGCGGATGTCCTGACTGACGAGCAGCTCCCAGTTGTCCTGACCGAGAAGCAGCAGCGGTTTGGCTCCCCTCATCTCTACGCAACCCAAGTCGCGTAGGTGCGCGTTGTCGTCGATCACTGTGGCGGTCACTGTTTGCGTTGGTAGGTTAATGTCTACTATTGTCCGACACGTAATGTTATGGCACTGACCGTTAGGTCCTTTTACGCGCACTTGTACCACTCGCGACGTTGAGTCTGTTACTCCGTAGCCACCCGCGGTTTTTAAGGAGAGAGGAACACATGGGCCCACTAAGTCTGTGGCGAGCGAGCTGTCGATGAGTGACACGGTCGCACCATCGTCCAGTAGTGCGTAACACTGATTATCGTCACTGTTTCCATCGCTGACCGTTACTGGCATTATTTTTAGTAGTGCCGTAGCTCGCCACTCGCCTATATTTGTGACGCTTTCCGTCTTACTTTCTGGCGGAGTAACCACCTTTTCTTTAGGCTGCTTGTCCGCGTGTAACAGCAGGTGATGTCCGAACCCGCACTTCTTGCATCTACTCGCACGGCAGAACCTCTTGGGATGTTTACTCACGAGACATTTGAAACATGTGTTCTTCTCTTTTATCGTGTCCCAACGCTGTTGAACGGTAAGCTTCTTAAACTGGTCACACTCGTCTATGTTGTGCTTTCGTTGACATATTACGCATTCTTCAGGAGCGGCAGACTCGTCGCTCTGCGTGTTCACTCGTTGCGTCAACGGAGGCCTGCTCGCGGCCGAGCGCGCGGCGTTGGCTGGCCGGGACTGACCGGCGCCGCCATACTTCTGCTGTTGCTTGGCAGGGGGCTTCGATGGACCGGGCTCAAACATACTCGCCTGAGTGCAGCTTGCTCAGCAGGTCACTCACCAGCTGTGGATTATTTATATATCCATCCGCACGAATATTTTTGAGTAACGAAACACAATTTCTAACCGTAGATGAGAATTTCCTCAGTTCGCGTCCACTTTCCGTTACTCTAGGTAATTCTTTGACCTTTTGTATGGCGTACTGTAGCACTAGGGTCGGGTGACCGTACTCATCCTCTAGCGCGCGCATTATCTCGGACGGATCAGTTGACGATCGTAGTAAGTCCTCTACTGATACCTACCTTTGCGTCGCCTTGTAACGAGGTTTTTAATCGTGCTAAGTTTTCGTGCGCCTTGAAATTGTATAGATAACTGTGATGTTTCCCAGTACATGTTCCGATATGATATCCAGTCGGCTGGGTCACCTTTAAAGTATGGCAATTCATAGGCCTGTCTTGGTACCGGTCGTGGTGGTCGTGCGTGATAGCCTCTGCCAGTCTGTCTATCTTACGGTCTCTGTCCCCTGACGATTCTCTCCGCCTTTCTCTTTCATCCGCTCCGTACTGCATCTGCCGCCGTGTATCCGACTCGAGTGTGGCTACTCGAGGTACACTTGCGACCGGAGTGGTAAAGGCGGTATAATGGCTGGGTAACTGGAACCTTACTCCATCTGACGTTACTGGCGTGTACCTGGACGTAATTGGTGCCGTTATGTTAGGTAACGGTACAGACGCGGATGTCCTAGGTACTTGGGACTGGTCTAGATCACACGGCACTGACGACCCACGGTGGTTATTCACAAGATTCACCCTACTTACGGTTTGTTCACGGGGGTCAGATGTTTCACGGGGCGCAGCCATTTCAATAGGTGCGCCTGACACAGCCGGCGTCCCCAATACTTCTATCAATTGGGGGACTTGGGGCGTGGTTTTCACCCACTCTTCGACGCGCTGTGTCGTACTCACATCTGACTGTGAATCATCGCTTTCAGCGGCCGCCTCTATCTCAGCTATTTCCGCTTCCATCCTTTTCTTGACGAGGTTTTCCTTGTCTTTGACCAGGTTCTCTTTCAACTGCACTAATTCGCGCTCCGCTTCGTACTCGATCCGTTTTTTAAGGTAATCGACGCTCCTGTGGCTATTTCTTGACGATATTTTGCTGCGCGGCGAGGTGTGGCGACCCTTGGGCGCTGCCTGCCCCCCGTGCGCTCTCTCTGACGTCAATTTACTGTGGTCAATTAATCGGCCACCGGTGAGCGGAATATTGCGAGCGGACGTCGATGCCAATGTCGGTGCTACGGACGGAGAACCTGGAGCCCTTTCGGATGGTAAGCCTGAGTCAGAGACGATGTCCTCTGCTTGTCGCGTACCCATTTCTTCCGCACGTCTTCGTAACTTGCGGCGTGTGGTGATTTCACTTTTGTGACTCATGATTCTGACTGGTTCACTCTATTCTAATTGAACCTGATCCGGCTCGCAAGGACCAAAATGTTAATAAAACTGCACTCTAATTGCGAAACGCACAATTTATCAGAATCTGAATGGGATTGAAGATTATTTCTAAACCATTGCATCATTTGTTCGAATAAATTGTGGCTCAGCAACGTAAATAACGCAATGAATGTTGTTTAACTATGAATATTAAACCAATTCCTACCGATAAAAAGTTCCGCAATTACCCCTCGGGAGTCAGGTGTTGTAGGCGGGGGTGACGGTGTTCCCTTGACGAAAGAGTGAAATTAAACCAGTCAGAATGTCGTAATAATTGAGTATATTTGGCACACATAAAATTACACAGAAATCACTAAAAATGGTTGTAAAAGAGTACACAGCACACAATATGAAATACAATTAGAATAAGCAGTACACACAATTAAATCCTAGCTATATTACACTTGAAGACTGGCTAACTAGATATAGGGTACATCGCGACTAAGCAGTGGGACAGCGGAGCCACTTACTTCACAAACACTACGTGGTAACTTGATGATTCGTGTAAACTCGTAATAATACTAAATCCAAAAATAGACGCTCGGCCCTTTTATAACTTTTGTTGCCTACTGCAAGACATACATTTCTTTACTTTGATTAGCCGCTCTGCCAATTGAGAGCGAGAAAAATGGACTTTCCCTGAGAGACAGGTTTCGACTTGTCGAGAATTTCAAAACACGTGTAAGCGAGTTCGCTTTCTTATTGGATTAACAATGTAGCTCGTCCTATTGGACGTACGCTTCTTTCAAAATCGTGTACGAACTACATAAGATATTTTAGGTACCTATATTTATACCTAATTACAGCTAATTAGTGCTTTACAATCAATGAGTTAGGTAACTATATTCTAATTAGTTTTATACAAACATGACACAGGCATTACAGACTAATTAGAATCCAACAGGTTATTGTTACTGGTTAATTACAGGTTAATTAGAATTCAAAAGGTCAAGACAATGGTAATACAGGTGATTATAAACATACATCGGTATTTACGTAAGTATTTTCATGGAAATCTACTACTTTTATTCAAGAACAGTATAGGTATTTGTTTAGGTATTCCACAGAGGCTATACCGGAGTTACTGAATACAATAGCGAGGAGATATTAATGTTAAAAGTTAGCTAGTCTCATTGGGCGTCGCCCACAACAATAAAGAAACATAAATACTAACTATAGCTTGTTTTATTGGGCTTCGCCTACACACCGTGTTTTCTGAGCACTAAATAGGTACTCCGTAAACACAGTGGATCGTTGAAAGGCGTTATTTTAGGACTGATGATTGTACCTAACAACTAGTAAAAGTCTTACCTACTTAAGTTCAAATATTATAATTATTTAGGATAAGTAAACAAAAGAGAGCTATTTATTAAATAATTTTATAATAATATACCTACTATGTTAATTTCAAATAGCTCTACTAAGATTTTGTGTAATATGAAAACATACAGACTGCTATGAATAATCCGTAAGACTGATTAAAGAATAATGTTAATATTCATGTGGGTACTTCTAAATGTTTATATTTGTTAAAATAAATACAAAATATTAATTATGTTTAATTATTAAAGAAATGCTGAAATAGCTTTTGTAAGTTAACTTTTTAAGACTTTAAGTCAATTTTAGAATAAGTTTATTTTTTTCTCCTTTAATTTGATTTGATCTCAAGTTTTATTAACATGTTTCGGTAATAAATATAATTTCATAGAGTCTGGCACACGAAAGTTGATCCTGAAAAACAGCGGCAAATTTAAAAAATCCAAGTGTGGTAACCCGGAGTGCAATAGGAATAACTAGTTTTGATATTTGTAAAAAAAAAAATATGTTCAAACAAGGTTGAAACCGATTTTTCGTGGTAGTATAGTATTCTGACGAATGAATACGGTGGTAAAAGTTATTAGTAAAAGTTATTTGACAATTGAAAATTCGACCAGTGAATTACGTAAATGAGTTCTGATTAATTTAAATAGATTTCACCAGTTTTATATCGAACTAGCTGTCCGCCGCAGTTTCATCCGCATTTTGGTTACTGAAAGATTTTTTTAAATCGGACCAATAGTTCCTGAGATTAGCGCGTTCAAACAAACAAACAAACTTCAGCTTTATAATATTAGTATCTGTAAACTTTAGTTATTTTATTAATTATCGTATGCAATGATCGTAATTAATGAGGTTCATAGACATCAAGCTATTTAGACTATGTATGTTGATAGAAAAAAAAATAAACGGTTAATTATTTAAATACTTTATTTTATGAATCATAATCAAAATCGGAATCTAAAAATTCCATTTCTAGTGATGCATCCGAATCACTGCTACTATCGTCACCAACATTTATGATGAACCGATCCATTTCTTCATCGGTTATTCTGTCTCTTTCTTTGTATGTATTTTCTATATGGATAACATGATCAGTATTTTTTTTTCCATTCTTCTGGGGTTACACACTCAAAGAATTCCCTTATAATTCTTTCCACTTCAATAGATGGTAAATTTATATTTTTACTTGCGATTTTACGTTTTACCAGGCTCCAAGTTAGCTCTATGGCATTTAAGTCGCAGTGGTAAGGAGGTAAACGTAGTACTTCATGACCATGCTGTTCTAATAATTGATCAGCTTCATAAATTGGATCTGGTTTATATTTCTGAACCAGACAGAGCAATTCAGCTTTCGTATAATGACTTTCAAAATCTATGTTATTTTCTCTGAGCCACTGTTGAATTTTGTTTTTCACAGTCTGTGTTGCAGATGGTTTATTCACTTGCACTGTGTGATAACTTGCATTATCCATAACAATGACACTTGGCTCGTACAAATTGGGATAAGTTTTTCCACTAACCATTTGTTAAAATTTTGTGAATTCATGTCATGGTGATAGTCTGCGATTTTTGATTTAGTGCTAAACAATAAAAGTGCATTTGGCACGAAGCCTCTTTCTGAACCAGCGTGAACAATTATGTACCTTTTGCCTGCTGATATCTTGTCTATAACACCACTTGTTGAAGGCCCCTGCCATGACTTCTTGGGTCTATAATTTTGGTGAACATATGTCTCATCTAAATAAATTATTGGTTTCCCTTCTGCACGTTTGGAAGAAATAGTTCGTAAAAATTTGTGTCTCCAAGCTACAAGATCAAATCTTTCAATAAGTAAGGACCGTTCATTTTTGTTTTTTTTTTTTTAAACTCATAACCATTATTATGTAATATGAGACGCAAAGTTTCACGGGAGCCAGTAAACTCGATAGATTCCCTCAGTTCAGTCAATAAGCTTCGCAAAGTAGGTACTCGTTTTTGTACTAAGTAAAATTCATTAATTTTATTTCTAATAGCATTTATATCGAAGCTATCCAAATGAGATACTGTGGGCTTATGGGGTCGTTTTTTCCCTGGTGTACTAAAAATTCCATCATTCAATCGTCCTTCCTTTTTAATTCTTTTTAAAGTTGCGACGCTAACTCCTGAAAAAGAAAACAATAAAACATAAATTACATCCCATACATTTATAATACCATAATGATATGAATTCTAGCAGTACATTACACAGTAAAAACACTGCATACACAGTTATATACCAGTGATTGACGAAATTTCTTCCAAAAACTGGTTCTGGGTTTTAATTAGCTCATTCTCTCCCAAAGCACTTAGTTTTGCAATAGTTCCTTTAACCGATGCAACTTCGGTACCTTCAATATTCAAATTGTCTGTAAACAAAACATCCATTACATAACTGTGCGAATAAGGTAAACATGATTTTGAAGCAAATATTATAATACTATTTAGAAGTATCAAAATTATATGTATAAACTAACCTATAAAGTCTGTTATCGCAAGTAAACATTGCTGTTTTTCGTTGTAATCATCTCGTTTCTTTTGTTGTTTTTCTTCAAATGAATTCATCATAGTAAACAATAACTTCCGCACGTCACTTTTTATTGTTTTGTTCATTTTAAACGTTAAAATTCGAGTATATTTACAATGAAATCCTATGAATAGTCTGACAATATATAAGTCGAATGACAATCATCTGACGTTTTTAGAAAGTTGCCATATAAAAACTTACGATTAAACCCCAGGATCAAATTTCGTGTGCCAGACTTTACTTACATTTTCTCGTCTTATTGACCAACTTTTCATCAATATCACAGAACCAAAGTGACATAATTTTAATTAAGTTGTAATACATGCTTTTATTTTAAAAATTAAACTGACCTATAACTGAATAAGTCAATGATATTTAAAAAATTATAGTACTAAAATGACACATTTTTGGAACATTTTTTTAATGATTATTTTATAAACGCTTAAGCTCTTATTTTTTGATGCATTTTGGGTTCAACCAATTGAAAATAGTCTAAACAATATATTGGCATCATAAATATGTAAATAGCTTTCCATTTGAAAAAGTTATGACATATTTTATTGGAAACTCCCTAAAATACGAAGTCAATTTTGTGATTTCCCACAAAATGCAAATTTCGTGTTAGGTCACTTTTATTCTCATGGTGCGATATGTCGAGGAGTTTTCGCAAAGCGTAATTTCTCTTGTATTTATTACAATATAAAATATGTGTTTTATCCCATAACTCTGGTAAGGACTCGAATGTGAGAAGGAATTCTTTTTCTATCTCGATTGGCGGTGGCGGTGCCGCTTCAGCGGGCGGCGGCGGCAGCGCTCCGTCGCTTGGCACGTCTTGCTCCATTGCATCGGGGACGGTGACTGACTGACGCGAGAATGATTCGAGCGGTTACACGATCAGTCTGGCATCAGTCTGCTGTCATTCACAACAGAATGATAGAAAATATTTAAAATATTTAATTTTTGTCATTCTGGACCATCAGTCCGTCAGTCAACCGGTTAGACGATAATTCTCCCGTCATTCTGAGCAGACTGATGGACCAGACTGACGACAGACTGAGCGTGTAGCCTTTGACTTAGACTCCGCATTCCGTCTGTCCGTCCGACTGTCACCAGACTGTATCTCATGAACCGTGGTAGTTAGAGAGTTGAAATTTTCATTTTCCGCTATAACAACAAATACTTGAAAACAGAATAAAATAAATATTTAAGGACAATTTAACGAGCAAAAAATCACGTTTGTTTTATGAGAGCTCCCATACAACAAACAATGACTGGCCTGTTAGTCTAGTGGTTAGTGACCCTGACTGCACAGACTGAGGTCGTGGGTTGTATTCCCGCTCAGTACAATCTTTGTGTGATGAGCACAATCATTTGTTCTGTGTCTGGGTGTACTTTATCGATAATATGTATGTATTTAGAAATATATAAGTATATTTATCAGTTGTCTGGTTACCATAGTACAGGCTTTATTTTTTTTTTTTTTTCTCCATGATGGGAAATCATCAAATGACTTCTCCCGCTCTGGGCGGAGCGGGAGGGCGTGTCAGACTTTTACTGACTAAAACCCACCCGTGTTCCATCAGTTGCCCATGTGCCAGGGTCACGGTATCTCTTTCGAACAATCACGCGACCCCGGCAGGCATCGGTCCTAGTAGACCCCTACACTGCTGCTGACATCTCTTTGAGGCGCGCGTGGAACACTGCGCGCCGTCGACCCGAGCTTGGTCCTTACCGGGCGGCGAGCTACCCATTGCTCGCCACCCGCAAGCTCGCGCCTACGGTGCCCGGGAGTCCGCAATCGACTCCCGACGCCCGGGGCGTCTCCTCCTGCGTCGGCTAGGGACGTGAGGGCGCAGAGACTGCCACTCCCTCACGCGCCCCGCCTCCTCCTTCGCGAGCATTACTGCTTCGCAGAAGGAGGTGACGGCTTCCCATTCCCTCTCGCTCCGTACCATGGCTCGCACCAGGGCCGGACGAGAGAGGTTGCCGCCGCCGATCGCCTCCACGAGGACACGGCGGTGCTCCGCCCAGGCTGGGCACACCTCCACCGTATGCTCCACCGTGTCCTCCAGACGATCCTCGCAATGGAAACACCCGGACGTATCCTCCCGCTTTATCCTGAACAGGAACCCACCGAAGCACCCATGCCCGGTGAGAACCTGCGTCAGGCGGAAGGTGAGGACGCCGTGGCGCCTCTCTATCCACTCCTCAAAGAGGGGACTTACCGCCGCAATTGTGGCGTGCCCAGCACTGGGTTGCGACAATCGTACCCGCGATGTCGCCATGAGACCGGAGACACCGGAGCTCTGTCCGCCGTGCCGCGATTTGTTGCGGCAGCGGAGTTTCGCCCCGGCGTTTCGCCTCCTCGCGCCACTCCCACATGTGCGCGAGGACCTTTACCTCCAGATCCCATGGCGACCATAGTACAGGCTCTGCTTAGTTTGGGATCAGATAACGGTGTGTTGGTTGTCCTGAGATATTTAGATATTTATTTTATTTTTGCTCGATATTGATAACGGCAACAGGCAGACGCTTGAAATATTCACAGAATATTTAGTTATTTATTCACTTTAAAAATAAATAATTATATTAAAATAAAACAAATTATTTAAGGGTGCTCCCATACAAGAAACTTGATTTTTTTGCCAATAATGGTACGGGAACCCTTCGTGCGCGAGTCCGGCTTGCCCTTGGCCGGTTTTTTTTTTTTGCTATTCTGTAAACCTCGGCAAGGATAATGGCACAAAGGCCCTTGCCAGATAAGCCTGGGTAAAATGCCCCCATTGCAATTGAGCTAATTTTATTTTCTGTTATACTTTATACTGTGGACAATATCTCAGCCCAGTTTCAACTCCGAAATATCACGCGTTTATGAGTAAAATATTATTTTTTTTTTTTTTTAAACCCATTTTTCATAGCCATTTATACTCCACTAGCTTCTGCCCGCGACTTCGTCCGCGTTAAATTTCTTGTTCCCCCGACCCTTCTCGTCGCGTCGAATCGCCTACCTGTGCGATTTTCCCCGTTTTAGCAACATTTTTCATTACTGCTCCGCTCCTCTTGGTTGTAGTGTGATATTATATAGCCTATAGCCTTCCTCGATAAATAGGCTACCCAACACAAAAATAATTTTTCAATTCGGACCAGTAGTTCCTGAGATTAGCGCGTTCAATCAAACAAACAAACAAACAAACTCTTCAGCTTTATAATATTAAGTATAGATTTGGAATAGGATTAGATATTTAAATAAACGTTTTTTACAGTCCGTTCAACCGATTTTGGCTTCTATAGTGATATGACAAATGGCAGCTGCAGTAAACAGTTCTGTTGGTATTGTAACCATTTTTATTGCTGTTAATGTCATCCTTATGCCCACGGTATAAAAGTCAAAATCGGTTGAATGGACTGTAAAAAAGGTTTGTTTAAATGTCGATGTTATATTAATAATTTGTCATAACAAAGAATCTTGTGTAAGTATTTAGATTGTCAAAATTGTTTTTGTTTTAGATTTCCATGGACACCGTCAGAAGGCGCGCTTGAAGGACGCTGGAAACTTCTACGGCACTAGTAAACAATGCACTTCATTCTCCCGGTTCTAAGTCTATTTAAGTGCCAAGTTTCACTGGAATCCTTTTAAACGTTATGGCGTGAAAAAGAAACAATTAGCCATCCATCCATCCTAGGGTTACTAGATGGCTGGGAAATTCCCGGAATTTTATGTCGTGTCCCGTGCCCAGTATATTTTACGTATATTTTACGGTCCCGAATTCCGGACACATACTATTATTTTTTTGATGTGAAATATCTATAGCCGCTAGTAAATCCGATAGTTGGCGTGGCGACTCGTCTTTGATTACCTAGTGGTGCTGGTAGTTGGTTTTGCTAAGTTAAGCTACACTGCCCAAGGTCAGCCTTTGGGTGGGTGATAATTTAGTATGTGACATGACAATTTATTATGTGTATAAAAATCTGTATTTTAAATTAAAGACAGTATTTTCTTTTGTTGAATTGTTCCGGATATTATAACTAGACATCGGATAATCAGGCGCTTATCTACCTTAACTTCTTCCCTTGAAAGATAATGTGGAATAGAATAGAATAGAATTTTATTTTGCACATTCCTTTCTGAATAAATAAGTAATCCTGGGTTCCCGGTATTGCACAATTTTGTAAAAACAACTATAAAAAACTAACTAAATGAAATTATGGCAGTGGTTATTTTGATTTAGTATCTTTATTTTATTCATGGACCGATGACCTTGTGAAGGCCGCAGGAATCCGCTGGATGCGGGAAGCACAAAACCGATCGAAGTGGCGGAGCTTGGCGGAGGCCTATGTCCAGCAGTGGACGTCTTTTGGCGGAAATGATGATGATGATTTTTATTCATAACAAATGGAATATCAATGAAACTAAACCAGCCCTCATAAAAACTTTCATTGTAAATTAAAAGTTCCATTAGAGTCGGTTTTCTAAATAAAAATAAAATAAAATACAATGAGAGTTTTACAAAGAGCAGCCATCTTGAAAGTACGAGTAAGTATATTCAATGAAAAATTTTCATTTCCACAACGAGTTCTAACTATATTTTTTATGAAGGTAACATTTTTTGCGGAATTTCAAACGATTCCAGGATCCGGGATCCTGAAAGGCATGTCCGTATTATTCTTTCGTGAGAATAAAAGTGAAGTTTAGGTATAGTAGCGCCCGATTGCCCCATAACTGATGATAACCCTGTACCAGGCAACCCTAATCCATTCTCGCAAACTGTCACAATAAATAGTAGCACAGTTTTACAATCCTTGTGTAGTATATTACTGTTGTAATTAATTTATTTACCAAAATAAAGGTATTTTCAACCACTGTTTCTCAAACAGTTATTCTTTTATTGTTTGATGGGAAGGACGCCAGACATGTTGTTCGTTGATGTTGTATCATAATAAAGTAGCTTCCTCTATGTCATTCCCCAGGCTTCAAACTATCTCCAAAGTTTTCATCACAATTGCCTAGAGGTTTGGCCGTGAAGGCGCAACGGATAACTTTTATATTAACGTGATTAAGATAATATAAAATATAATAAATAAAACTGTTAATTAAAATTGTATAATTCGCATTGTTATATTCTTGAGAATTTCACCAATACTATTGTTGAAGATAATTTAAGTTAGGGCCGTCACCCACTGGCGGCATGGCACGATAAGGGATTTTAAAAAGCGCAAATGTATTGAGATCTAATTTTATCATGGTCAGCGTGCACAATTCGGGATGTCACGGCATGCTACAACGTGCCGTGCCGCCAGAGGCTGTTGAGCCTTATACAGGCCAGTCAAATTACTAATCTAGGTTAAAGGACATGTCCAGAAATGGTTTGTTATTATTCAATAATTCCAACCAGAGTAAGTTAACTATATTTGGATAGACATCCCTAAAAGTAGTCATTCTAACTATATCATACATTTTTAAAGACCTCCAATTTTGAGAAAAATCGTTTTTTATTTTCGTGAGAATTTACTTCTAAAACGAACAAACCTTTCTAATTCTCCAGAATAATAAAATGAACACACCCAAAAAAGTAAACTTGTCAAAATTGACACAGGAGAACTATCATTAACGAACGATACTGTGACGGATCAGTCGGACGAAAGACGCATGGAGCCGGTAGGGATGGCGATCTGACCTCAATTAATCGTTTTATCGGGCCAAAACAATCGATTTTTTTAAATCGATTTTACCATAGAAAATCAACATTTGTGTTTTCTATTGGGACTATAAGCTATATTATCTATTTTCTAAACTTTTTAATGCAAACTCATTAAGAAAATAAATGTCTTGTTTTATACCGAATACTTTTTAAATGGTAATTTGTTATTAACGACTTCCCTGAACTAAACAAATCCCTGATAATACTGATGAGAAATCGGTTATTAAGGTATCTTTCTTGATTTTCATAAAATTGATTATATTTACATTGTAAATGGAGAATTGAAAAAAGAAAAACAATTTTTTAGAAATCATTTTTTTGTCAATCGATTCATCACGATAAGATTTGAATCAATTTAAAATCGATCTTTTTCGGAAAGAATCGATAACCCTTTGAGCTGGTGACGCCAGCTAGGTATGGTCAACTCGATTTTTCGAGTTGCGCTCAGATTGAGTTGCCGCGATCGAGTTAAATTAGATTGCCACGGTAAATGAAGAAGCGAGTACGTGATTGGCGTTTCTTGTTGGCATGTATTTAAACCTTATTTTGTATTTAAATTGTACTGAAATTGTATTTTATGTTTTTTTGCGAATCTATTTTTAAAAAAAATCGTCTCGAAACAGAGGTGATGTTGGTAAAAAAAAACATTCAATTTCATCCAGTTTCGAGTTCAACTCGAGTCACATGAATGTCAATCCGAGTAACCTTGAGGCGTGTCTTATCCTGAGTTGGCACATCTCTAACGCCAGTGACAGCTGAATAATCATCTGTCAAATATGACATTATCACAGAGTGTCGGAGTTTTTATTAGGGTTGCCAACTACAAATAACATCAATTATTATTTTGTAATTTTTCGCTTAAATGGAGGGGTTTAAAAATATTATTTCAGTAGTTCTGAGTTCCATATTTTTGTCGTATTTATTTGAGCCGAGTTTGATGCTGGTTAGATTTTTCTTGGAATAAAAAACCAACGTCCATACAAAAAGCGGACATCTCCTTTACTTTTGGTTGGTGGCAGCATTTGATTTTGCTTGGCAGCCATTGGTTTTGGTACCGTCAAACGTGGCAAAATTACTAATTTTTTTTACTTTTATGCAATTTACACGGAGCTGGTTGTTTAAGTTTTTATTGATTTATTTTGTAAAAAAGGTGTGTCTCTTTTGGTTGAACCAATGAATTCTACTAAATCTCACATAGTATCGCTATATTAACCAAAAGTATGAGCAGCGTAAAATTGACACATTTTTGGCAACTTTACCTAGCCTACGTTTATATTGAACGTGTGTCGCAAAATGCACGCGACGCAAAGTTACTAATATTACGTAAACGGATTCGTTCTCAGACACCCAGTACAAAGGATAGTCATAGTGATTCCTCTACGAGTAGTGGACCTAGCCCGGAGAAACGCAGAGTGAGAAGGGACTCCCAAACCGTGAGTTATGCACATTTTGAGTTCTTGTCACAACAAGTGGCCTATTTAACGAATCTTATTTCGCAAAACTCCAACGTTGAAAATATAAATTCGAGTGCTACAAAGAGTACACCAGTTACCATAAACGATTTAAACTTACGACGACCTGAAAATAACAAACTTCAGATTTTGTCGGAAGTCAGTACAACGGTAAAAGATCCGATTTACCCGCGAGCGGATGAATTATTTCTTAAAAAATTAACGGAACTACAGCGTTTTAAATGTGACGATTGGTATGCCGTTCGGTTTTCGGAGGCACAAAAGAAATATTCAGCTACCCCCGGTTTTGTCGAGTTAAATGTTAACGACGAATTAAAGCGTTTTGAATCGGATATGTTAAAAGAAGATTCACTCTCATATTGTAATGTCCTAAATTCCTTGTAATGAACCAGAATGTTATGAATCTGATGTTAATAACGCGCTTAATTCATTAATCTCCTGGCTAAATAATAATAATTTAAAAATTAATCTTAGCAAAACCCAAATAATGCACTTTGGCCATAAAAAACCGAGTTCAAAAATGGAAGTTCAATACGAAAATAACAAAATCCATGACGTAGACAGTACTAAATTCCTAGGCTTAATTATTGACAGACAACTCAATTGGAAGGATCATATCGAAGCGCTATGTTCAAAGGTTAGTAGTTCATCCTATGCCCTGTATAAACTTGCTCCTACTGTTAACACAGATGCTCTTCTCACAGCGTATCATGGTCTTGTAGCATCGGTATTAAGATACGGTTTAATATTTTGGGGTAACTCTACAAACAAAGAAGCCGCTTTTAAAGCGCAAAAGCGATCAGTCAGAGCCATGTTTGGACTGCAAGTAACGGACAGTTGTAAACCATATTTTAAAAAACACAGAATTCTAACACTACCGTCCTTGTATATTTATGAAACTGCCTTATTTGTGAAACTAAACGCACATTTGTTTCCCCACCTATCCGATACTGTTAAACGTAATAGGCGTAATGATATGTTACGCGGACGGAGAGCCAAAACAGCTCTAATGTGGAAAAGCATATTCTGCATAGCCCCGCAAGTCTATAACAAAATTCCGAAATCACTCAAAGAGTTAAATTTAAATGGATTCAAAAAGGGACTCAAAGATTTTCTTTGTAATAAATGTTACTATAATTTAAATGAGTTTTTGAATGACACTTTGACTTCCTAACTGTAATCTCTATTCCTTGACATCTTTGACTTTTTGATTTAATCTGACATTTTAATTATACTTTGACATCCTAAATAAATTGTGTGTTTACTATATTATTATTAGCTGATACCTGAAATTGTAATTTTAATCCATAATTATACAACCAATAATTGTTAATTAACTATTAATCCAATAATATTTTATGTGTAATAATGTATGTAATTAATATTTGCACGCCACACTTGGCAGAATGTGAAGATGCCATCTAATTATCTTAAGACCTTATAATGTACCATATTCTGACAAATAAATGATTATGATTATGATTATGATTATGATTATATTTATTGGAACGAACCTTTGCTGGATTAACGAATGCTTTACTTTCTCAAAAAGACGAATTGCATAAAACATTACAATCATTGGTGGATTGGTCAAATGAGTCTAGAGAAACATTGACACCCAACACGTTATTTGAAAAACTGGAGACATTGTTTTCGAAAGAATCCGCGTATAGTAAGGTTACTGATGACTTGTTACAAATAGTGTGCGGCCGTAGGGCTGATTTAATAAATACACGTCGAGAGGCTTTGTTGCGCCAGATTTCCGAAGGCTTTCATCGCGATGTATTACATAAAATTCCTCCCAGTACTGAATCACTTTTTAATGACGAGGCAGTGCAAACCTACCTTCAAAAAATTGGGGGGGTGGATAAATTAACTATATCAACAAAATCAGTACCTCAAACTTATTCTAAAGAGAATTTTTATCAAAATCAAAAACCATCCACTAGTAAGCAAGCTGATGAAAAATTTTTTCGTCGTGACAACTTCAATAAAAGACAAAAACATGGCCCACACGCTTCACAACAAAACAAAACCAGAGCAAGTAACCAGCGAGCAAAACCTAGGGGAAGGAAATCGCAATCGCAGGCTTTCACTAAAAACAAGCGTCCCGAATGACTGTCGGATATTTCAAGGCGGTTGTCTAAAGCAATTTCAGTATGCTTGGAGCAATCTAGGAGCACCAGACAAAATATGCCGGCTTTTAAACGGTGCACGGATACCCTTTATACTGAAACCGCCGCTAATATTACCGAGTCCCACGATTCTAAAATGTTACAGAACCAAAACATCACCCAATATGACGATACAAATTCAAACCTTGTTAGAGTCAGGTGTACTAGAACTTGCAGAACGGTCACCCAGCTTCCTTTCCACGTTCTTTCTGGTACCGAAATCAGATCAGACCTTCCGACCTATCTTCAATCTGAAGCAACTGAACAAGTTCGTAGTAGCCAAACCATTTCAACTATTCAGTCACTTCCGTGTTCCAAATTTTTTACAACAACGAGATTGGATGGTCAAACTAGATCTGAGCCAAGCATATTTTCACGTGGCCATAGCACAGCAGCATCGCAGGTTTCTCAGATTAAATTATCACCAAGATTCACATCAGCATCAGCTACTTCAAATGACTTGTTTGCCGTTCGGCCTTTCATCGGCACCCAGAACTTTTGCCTCGATAACCAATTGGGTGGCAGAATTCCTGAGGAGTCACAACATCAGGTGCGTCGTATACTTGGACGATTTCCTTTTAGCAAACCAGTCAAAATCTCAGTTGGAAGACGACATCGCTTTCACGATAAAGATTCTACATTTACTGGGCTGGACAATCAACGCCGAAAAGTCTGTCCTGGTTCCGACACAGTGCCTCGAGTTTCTCGGCATAACATGGGACACAAAACGCAACGCAAAGTCCCTGTCGGAGCCGAAGTGCCTATCGCTACGCACAGCACTTCACCACCAACTCCAGAGAAGCAAGTGGTCCCTCAAACAGTACCAAACTCTAATGGGGAGACTCAACTTCGCAACATACGTGACTCCGAGAGGCCGCCTTCACTGTCGCACTCTGCAATACTACAGTCGACAGCTTTCGGTGAAACACCCGTACCGGCTACTACCTATCCCTCAACCAGCTCGGACAGAGATGGAGTGATGGTGTCAAGCTATAGGAAAGTCGATGCCGATCCACTTGAGCCCGGTGACACATCTGTTGACTACAGACGCATCAGATATCGGTTGGGGGGCACAACTCAGCGATACAAATATTGTGGGAACCTGGACAAATTCGCAGAGGACATGGCATGCCAACAAAAAAGAGATGTTCGCTGTTTACGCAGCCATACGTCAAAACCAAGAGCAACTTCAAAATGCACAGATACTGCTGCAAACCGACAATCGGACAGTAGTCTCGTATATAAACAAGGAAGGCGGCACGAAATCCAAGAAACTGCTCCAACAGACCCGACAACTACTTGCTGTTCTAGACAAGCAGAACATTTATCTGACAGCATATTATTTTCCGGGCAGATACAATGCAGAAGTGGATGCTCTTTCTCGGCAGAAGGGTTGCCCAGAGTGGCATCTCACGAAAACAGCAACGACACAAATATTTCGAATGTGGGGCATGCCGGAAATAGACCTTTTTGCATCGAGAACAGC
This sequence comes from Aporophyla lueneburgensis, assembly GCA_932294355.1. NCBI lineage: Eukaryota > Metazoa > Arthropoda > Insecta > Lepidoptera > Noctuidae > Aporophyla > Aporophyla lueneburgensis. The sequence goes on along the minus strand of OW028748.1, from coordinate 7,287,945 downwards.
TCACACAGTCCCAAGGTACGCATCATTGGACGTGGACGATCAGGAAACAGAACACCACAACGCATTTTGTCATCAGTGGCACTACGTCCTAGCTTGGTTGTTTCCACCACCAAACCTGATTCCCAGGGTTCTGAGACACCTGAACCAAGCCAGCGGAAACTACATTTTGATTGCCCCGAAGTGGAACAAGGTATTCTGGCAGGCAGATGTTCAGCGGCGGGCACGGCATCCCCCTTTTCTGATTCCAGATCTAGCCCGCACTCTGATAGATACCAGAACAGGGACACATCCGCCGCAGGTGCAAGACCTACACTTGGAGGCTTGGCTGATTTCGGGTGGTCAGATATATTGACGGACTGGACAGATAAAGAACAAAAACTCCTCATGTCAAGCTGGAGAAGTTCCACAATCAGTACCTACAGACCAGCGTGGCGGAGATGGAAGCGATGATGTGAGTCGCAGTCAATTAGTTACAAATACCCTATTGCTGATCAAGTAGCTTGATATTTAGCACATCTGCACTGTGATATAGGTCTTGCTTATAGAACTATTTTGGTACATAAATCTGTTATTTCAACTTTCACACACCTGACATCAAAAATTGATTTGTCGTCAAATTTCTTTATAAAACACGTATTAAAAGCTATTTCTGTCGCACGAGAAAATTCTGCTAAACCACCTATTTGGAACCCTAAACTTTTATTGCAACACATGAGTACTTATAATTTTGATGAAAATAATATATTTCATGTATCGAGACATGTGGCTACTCTTTTACTGTTAGCATCAGGCCGCAGGGTTCACGATCTTACATTGTTGCGAATTGACAGCACTAGTCTAGTTGATAACGATAACTCGATTGTATTATGGCCAGCATTTGGTTCTAAAACAGACAACCATAACCATAGGCAGTCTGGATGGAGGCTTAAGGAACATCCTGATAAAAAATTAAATTTGGTATTTTGGTTAATACAACTATTGCATATTACTATAAACCGTCGAGGAAGTATTAAACATTTGTTTATTACGGTTAAGGGGGATATCAAACCCGCCTCTAGAACTGTGATTGGCGGATGGGTGAGGTCTCTCTTAAAAGCTAGTGGTATTGATGCAACTCCAGGATCAGTAAGATCTGCAGTAGCTTCTCTCAATTTTGTAGAAAACTTTCCTATTGATCAAATTCTTGCAACTGGTAATTGGAAAATGATTCATACTTTCCAAAATTATTATAAAAGGGAATTGCAAAATGATTCTAATACTCCTAATCATTCTGTATCTTTGTCGAATTATTTTGAGCCTGTACATTGAAAGATGAGGTACCATTATTTTTGTTTTCTTGTGTTTTATTTGGTTTTCTCGTGTAAGACTACAAGCAGTATTGTAAATACAATTACTGAATTATACATTAGTATTTTTTTTTTTTTTATTATTAACCCATTTTTATTTTACATCCATACTATACACATTATAGCGTCTTTGGGTTACGCGCACCAGGTGATAACAAACACATCACTCAAGATGGATTCCGGATATTGATACAAAACAAATAATAGAGAGTTTTACATAAAATAAAACTTACCTATTATTTTTTCATCAATATCCGGAATCCAGGTAAGGTCTACCTGGTGCATCATGAGTTCCATAATGACGGTCAATCGGGTTATCACCCGAGGCGCGCTTGAAATACTTAGTACCAACGGTAAGTATAGAGGGCGGCACCAGCGGAGAGGCAAAGGAAATGCTGACAACAGCCTGAAAGACGGGTGCTTGACTCAAGATGGATTCCGGATATTGATGAAAAAATAATAGGTAAGTTTTATTTTATGTAAAACTCTCTATTAGAAACCTCAATACCATTTTTGAAGACCTATTCATAGATTCCCACACGTATGGGTGTGATGAAAAAAATTTTTTTTTTTGAGTTTCAGTTCTAAGTATGGGGATTTGGGGAACCCCAAAATTTATTGTTTTTTTTTCTATTTTAGTATGAAAATCTTAATGCGGTTCACAGAATACATCTACTTACCAAGTTTCAACAGCATAGCTCTTATAGTTTCGGAAAAAAGTGGCTATGACATACGGACGGACCAACAGACAGACAGACAGACAGCATGACGAATCTTTAAAGGTTCCGTTTTTTGCCATTTGGCAACGGAACCCTAAAAAGATACTTTCAGAAGAAATTTTCTATATGACAATGAAAACCGTATCAAAATCTAAACAAAGTAAAGTAAACTAAACAAGTAGTGTAAATAATAAGAAAATGTTTACAAAATGTTTTTTACTTTTTACGTCATAGTTTATTTTTTTATTTCAACTACCACGTAATCTCATATCAACTCCCGAGCGAAGCCGGGTATCATAGCTAGTTTATTATAATTTTACTTGTGGTTGCTGGGGAGATGCTTTACAACAAGCCTTATTTCAGTTGCCTGTACCAGCTAACGTGATAAGATACATATTTTTCTTAAAGTACCTATGTACCAATTTGATAAATGATAAATACCTAAATGATAAATGATTTTATTTCTGTAAGTAGGTTTGTACAAACACTTTTACAAGTCAATAATACTTTTTTGAGCTAGATGAGGTCGGCGTTTCCTATCTGACTACTCTGAGAAGAAAGGCCGAAACAAACTCAGAGGCCACAGTCTCTTTTAAAGTCCAGACATAATATTGGTAACATTATGTGAAGACTATGTAGATAGCTGTCTGAAATGGTCTTTAGAGGAAAGAACCAAATAGATTGAGTGGACCTGTCCAGTCAGTGCACGCATATACATTGCGTACAATTTGTGAAATGAATTTATAAACAGCAAAATAAATGATGGGTTTGAAGAGCACGTCATATTAAAAAACATGAAATCTGTTTGCACAGGCTTAGAATAAACAGCTAATTCCACACAATGTATCATATGTAGTTTCTTTTTTGGAATGCTATCTCGCACATCACCCTAGGAGAGGTTGTCGGCTGCTTAACGGGAGATGCCTGTGGCTGCATCAATAAATGAAGGCCTCCAACCAGGGCTTAAAAACTTAAAACTAAGCTACTAACTTAAAACAGCTTAGGACATCGCTGAAAGAAGGTTGCAAGGGACGAGCTGTACCGGAATGATAAGAAATTGCCAGTATTCCAGAAGACACAGAGCATCATATTAAGTAGGTCTACCGGTACCTGCCATGCCAAGTAACTCAAGTAAAATGTTATTTTTTCTTCGTTGTAGAATGGATGCAAAAGAAGTAACACAAAAAGGGAATGTACTGAAAGCAAAGCTGACCGTAGCTAACAACGGTAACGTCTTCATTACAATGGATAGCCCCGAGTTCGTGATCAGCGGCGCGGCGGTATTCCAGATGCGAATGATCGCCACGTGCTCATCAACCTACAACTACAATACCACGTACAAAAACAACTTGTTGTTCGTGCGGTTCACTAAGCGTCGCGATGCCGACGACCTCACCTACATTATATACTTCAAAAGCGTGGAGCTGAGCATACTGGGTAAGAAGTTCACCAGCGACGATGGCACGTGGCACTTGATACACGACAACAAGTTGTCGCAGTTCACGTTCAACGTGGTGGTAGAGATGCGTCTGCAGCCGAGTGCGAGCTCGTTCTCGACTCTGTACGGGGACACAGAGCTGAATGACTTCGAGCTGCGCGGCGAGGACGGCTCCGTGCGCATGCACCGCGCCGTGCTGGCGGCCGCCAGCCCCGTGCTGCGCCAGATGCTGGGCGGTGAGTGGCGTGACGCCGCCGAGGGACACGTGGGCGTCAGTGGTACCTCCAAGGCCACTCTGAAGGACTTGAAGAGCTACGTGTACCTACGCGTGCTGCCAGAGACAGGCTTGGAGCAGTTGCTGCTGTTGTCCTCGTATTACATCATACCGGAGCTGGAGCGGCTTTGCATATACAGACTGGTAGGTGGTGTGAGCGCGAGGAACGCGTGCAGTCTCATCGAGTTCGCGGTCAAAAACGACTTGAAGCTACTACCCTATCTATTGTAATGTTGAAAATATTTACTATTTTAAATTATACTTTAAGGTAACTGACATAACTTTAATGTTCTACGCTATTATGCGTCATTTTATACTAATAGTATTCAGCACCCTGAAACGCGCTAAATTACACAAATACAATAAATCACAAAACTACACAAAATTACAACACTACACAAAAACACAAAATTACACTAAATCTCGCAACTACACAAAATCATTACACTACACAAAATCACAAAACTACACTAAATCTCACAACTACACAAAATTACAACATTACACAATAACACTAAACTTCGCTAAATCTCAAAGCTACACAAAATCACAACACTACAAAAAATTACAATACCACAAAAAAACACAAAACCTCAGAAACCTTGCTAACTTTTCCAACACATACTCATGTTTGAAATATAAATATGTATCATACCTTATTATTTTCGCACTTGTACGTATATTTGTCTACCAGCACAAATCAAGAGTTGATGGAACCATACATTTACCTTATTCTAAAAATGGCTAGTCAAATTAACCTGATTGACGACATTGACAGTACTGAAATTTTTATTAGCACTAAACACAACATCCCTGAACAATGTGTGAAAGACTTTGGTGACGTTAAAAACCAGCTTACCATCGTTAGCCAAAATATAAGGAGTATAACGAAAAATTTCGATAATTTCTCGATTTTCCTGACACGACTGAATTTCATACCCGATATTATTATCCTTACTGAATGCAGACTTCATGATCATACCCCTAAAGTCCAATTAAATGGCTACGATTGCCATTATTCTGAAATTTATTTAAATCAGAACGATGGATTAGCAATTTTATATAAATCGGAACTTAACATCACCATACGCGAGCCGACTCTAAAAGATGCTAACTGTTTAGTTATCGATGTTGGCAAAGAATTTACAATTTTTGCCATTTATCGATCGCCCTCTGTGTACAACATCAGTAATTTTTGCGAATCTTTAGAGACCCTCCTCAGCTCCATCAATACTTCATCCATGGCAATTATAGGGGACATGAACATTGATATTAAAATCGGTACGGAAGACAGACGAGCCGGTGAGTTTCTTGACATTATCGGATATTACGGCTTCTATCCTGGGCATCAATATCCGACACGCGAAAATTCTTGTCTTGACCATGCTCTAATAAAAACAAAAAAAACTGCAAAAATTGTCGTATGTCAGTCTTCTCTCACCGATCATGACACAGTACTAATAGGAATAAGTAAAGAATCAACTAGTCAAAAATCTATCTCCGGGCAAACTAAACATAAGCTTAAGCTGGACTACCCTAACATTCTGCACGAAATAGAAAATACAGATTGGAAACCCATTTTAAACTCTGATGACCTGAATACAGCAGTAAATATATTAACGGATAATTTACAGCACATTATAAATCGACACACAAAAAAAGAAATTTTTCGAAATTCTAACACCATTAGAAGGCCCTGGTTGACAAAAAATCTACTAAAATGTATACGTAAAAGAGACACACTTCACTTGGAAACTAAAAAAGACGAAAATAAAGAGAATTATGCTATGCAACAAAAATATAAAAACTATAGAAACCACTGTAATAATATTATAAAAAATCTCAAAAATGCCTATGATAAAAGCCTCCTAGATACTTCTAAAGGGGATAGTAAGAAAACCTGGGCAGCAATTAAATCTATATGTAACCTAAAAAATAAGAAATCTAACAGTTTATCTTTACTCAACGCTAATCCTGATCCGGAAGTCTCGCTGAATATGGCCAACACTTTTTTTGCTGATGTGGGTATGGAACTCGCTGAACAGTCCTTGACTCAACTCAAAACAACAGAGTTAGAATTAGCAAATTTAGCATTAATCCTAGACAATTCTGCCCCTTCTCCATCACAGTCCTTCTTCATGACTCCAACAGATGAAACAGAAGTTGGCTCTATCATAGCGAACCTTAAAAACGACTCCGCTCCTGGCTGGGATGGTATTCCAAATCGTGTTCTCAAAATAGCTCAACACTGCCTAGCCAGTCCCATCACATACATTTGTAATCTGAGTATGTCGTCAGGAATAGTTCCAGTACAGTTGAAAAGAGCGAATATCTGCCCGATCCTCAAAGCTGGAGATGCATCAGTCCCATCAAATTACAGGCCTATTTCACTTCTTACGACTCTGTCCAAAATTCTGGAGAAGCTGGTAAACAAGAGACTGTTAGCGTACTTAGAGAAGAACCAACTCCTATCGGCTAACCAGTACGGATTTCGCAATGGCAGATCAACGGAGGACGCAGTTTCGAAGCTGGTAGATCACGTTGTTGGTTGCCTTGACAGGGGCAAAAAATGTGTCGGCGTCTTTATTGATCTTACCAAGGCTTTTGATACCGTCTCGAGACCCATACTGGTTAAAAAGATGGAACGCTTGGGTATCAGGGGCATTGCTTTGGAATGGTTTACGTCCTATCTTTCTGAGCGTAAGCAGAAGGTTTGTCTGGGAGATTCCCAGAGTACCTCTATGAGCGTGGAATATGGAGTGCCCCAGGGTAGTGTACTTGGCCCCACCTTGTTTCTCTTGTATGTTAATGGTCTCTGCTCACTCAAGTTGGCCAACGCGCAAATATCTGCTTATGCTGATGACACAGCTTTAATTTTCCATGGCAACTCTTGGAAAGAAACCTATAGTGCCGCGGAGGCCGGAATGAAGTCGGTTACCAGTTGGCTGCGACACAATCTGCTCACTCTTAATATTACAAAAACTAAAGTGGTGAACTTCTCTGTAAGCAAAAAAACAATTGCTCCTAAAGAATTTGTACTCAAATCCCACCAATGCAGGTATAGTCTAGAAGATGGCTGCAGCTGCCCTGTCTTTGAACATGTTGAGAGTATCAAGTACCTCGGCGTTAGCATAGATAAACACCTGACATGGACGAAGCAAATACAATCAGTTGCTTCGCGCGTAAGGAAGCTTTTGTACATATTTAAAAGACTTCGTTCTATAGCTGACAAAGATACTCTCAAGATGACTTACCTGGCTTTGTGTCAGTCTGTGCTTGGTTACTGTATAGTATCTTGGGGTTGCGCTGGTAAAAGTTACTTTATCACAGCTGAACGTGCACAAAGGGCCATTCTCAAGGTCTCTCATGGATTGGGAATCCGTTACCCCACTGACAGGTTATATAGTGAAACGAGAGTGCTTACTGTGCGCCAACTTTTTATTTTAACAGTCCTACTTAAATTTCATAGAATTGCAGCAGCCACAGTCGTAACGGATCAACGCACACGTAGGAAACCCAAATGGAACAGAGTTTTCTGCAAGCTTAAGTTTGGTAATAAGGCCTTCGCATGTATTGGACCCTACCTGTATGAGAAAGTTAATAACAAGCTCAACATCTTTTCCTTGACGAAGTTTGGGTGCAAAAAACAAGTTCAGGCGTGGCTGCTTGGACTTGGTTATACTGAAACGGAAAACCTGCTATCCTTCAACTGTTAAAGTATTCACCTTCACATTTACACGCTCGTCTCATCCAAACAGTCACATCATACACACACTCATCACACACTCATCACACACACAAACTCCTCACATACGCACTCTTCACATACACAAACTCATCACATACACACTAACACTCATCACATACTCGTACATACACTCATCACATGCACTCACTCTTATGGTTACCTTTTAGTCCGTAGTTTTAGTATGTTGCTTTTTCTACTGTAATTTCATATTCTATGTATAAGTATAGTATAAGTAATGTCGAAAGAGACTGGATCCTGCGACACAGGGCATCCTAGTGCGGGATCCAGTGTCACACCTGAATATTGTAAACTTTTATGAACCAATAAACTAAACTAAACTAAACTAAACTACTGCTCGCGGTGCTCGAGTGTGTGCAGAACAACGCCAACAGTACCACGAAAATACGTGACCACCTTGATAAGTGCAAGGGGTGCAAGGAGTGCAAACACTGAACATATTCGGACTCGAAAAATTGGGCTGTAAGAAAATAGTGTAGATATAGTGGATGGTATTAATAAAACGAAAAAAAAAATCTATTTTAAAAAACATCACGGACTGAGTTTTTGTTCACTAATTGTAGTTTATTAGTCTCTACCTAGATTACGTTCAGTTCTACGAACTTGATGGCCGCTTTTACCGACCACTCCTGCGTATACATCACAGTTGTCATCATCATCACCAAACGCACACTTGGCAGAGAGGGGCCGTTCAAGTATTACGTAAGCACATTTATTACAATTTTTTACTCCCCCATCCCCCTTGTCAGCAAAAGTAAGCAAAGCTCTTACCCCCCCCCCCCCCCATGCTTACGTAAACATTGTTATATGCATTTTTCTTTTAATGTGTACTCTGTTTTTTTTATTATAGTAACGAAACGAAACAATAGGTGACGGAAGAAATTTAGTCAAGTGAATAGAGCGCGGTAATAAAAAAATATACCCGTAGTACCCGTAGAAGTATGGAAGTGTTTAAAAGAAGATTAGAATGTACGTGGCTGACATAATTCTTCAATAAGTTGTTGCATGAAGAAGGGATTCCACAAGAATGATGCAACAGTTCGCTAGTGCCCATCTTTAAGAATAAAGAAGATGTACAGGACTACAACAACTATCGAGGGATAAAGCTCATGTCACATAGTATGAAGGTATGGGAGAAAGTAATAGAGAAAAGACTGCGAGAGGAGAGTGAGATTACCCGGAATCAGTTTGAGTTTATGCCAGAGCGAGGAACAATGGACGGCACTTTTGCACTCCGGCAATTGTGCGAGAAGTACAGACGTGAACACAGAGACATGATGTTCATTGATCTGGAGAAAGCGTATGATAGGGTACCTCGGGATGTGATGTGGTGGGCTCTGAAAGAGAAAGGGTTGCCTGGGAAGTATGTAGAGTTAATTCGTGCTATGTACAGTCAATTCGTACCTACGTCCGGTCGGCTGCTGGCAATACGGACGAGTTCAATGTGGCTTTAGGCTTGCACCAGGGATCGGCTTTAAGTCCTTACCTCTTCCTGTTGATCATGGACGCTCTGACGTCAGACATACAGGAAGAGACACCCTGGTGCATGCTGTTTGCCGATGACATTGTTTATTTATTTATTTATTTATATATATATGCTTTATTGTACACCAGAAAATACATTACAACAAAAAACATTTCACAATAAAAACATACAATGGGCGGCCTTATCGCTTTCTGCGATCTCTTCCAGGCAACCTTGGAATGGACAGTGATTGCGTGGACATAAAAATGGGGTTGTCACTGGTGCAAATACAATTTACTTTAATAAATACATATAATAATTATATATATCCTATATAATAGATACTTATATACATACATAAGTACTATATATATATATATATATCAGAAGATGAAAGACAAGTACAGATAATCTCAGCTACGTGAACAAGATCACAACAACAAGTAATGCTCCTTAACGAGTTTCTTAAATATAGATAAAGATTGCGCGCGTTTTATTTGAACTGGCAATGCATTCCACAAACGAGCAGCCTGAACAGAAAAGGATTTGTCAAAGAATGTTGTAGAATGCATTGGCATTTTAAGCTTTAAGTTATCTGATGACCTCAAGAACTTTGTGTGGGAGTCACAAAGATACTGAAAACGATTCTTAAGATAGAGAGGGGTGTAAGGGGAAAAGAGCACATTATATAAAAGGGAAAGAATATGGGCATTCCGGCGAAGGCGAATTGGTAACCACTTGAGTTTCACACGAAATTCGGAGACATGGTCATATTTGCGCAAACCGAATATAAACCTTATACAGACATTTTGAAGCCGCTCAAGTTTATCGAGTTGGTCCTGGGTAAGGTCAAGATAGCTGGCATCAGCATAATCAAGGATGGGTAAAAGAAGTGATTGTGCAAGCGCAATCTTGGTGGCAGTCGGCAGAAAATTACGCAGTCTCTTCAAAGATGCAGCGGATGCAAATAGCTTGCGACTAACTTCCTGTAGCTGGGCAGTCCAAGTGAAGTTCTTATCGATGAAAATCCCCAAGTTTTTAACTTTTTCGCTGAAAGGAATAACAGAATTGTCAAAGTAAACTTGGGGAAGAGCCGTCCAGTTATCCTTGAGACCGTCCTAGAACTGCCAACCACAATGATCTGCGTCTTTATGGGGTTGACCATGAGTCCATATCTCTTGCTCCAACCACATATTCGGGCTAGATCGCGATTAATCAGTAATATAGCCTCGGACAAATTTCCAAGAGGAGCTCGAGAGTAGATTTGAAAATCATCTGCATAAAGGTGGTAGGAAGAAATTAGTTCGCCGGAGATAGAGTTAATAAAAACTGCGAAAAGTAAAGGAGATAGAACGCCACCCTGTGGTACACCGGCAGAAGTATTACTCCAAGAAGACAAAGTCTCTCCGATGCAAATACGTTGCCGACGACCGAACAGGTAACTACGAAACCAGTCAATAACCGATGGAGATACATTAAGAGAGCATAGAATGCCAAGCAAAACATCGAAATCAACGGTATTAAAAGCATTGCTAAAATCAAGCAAAGCTAAGACCGTTAGATTACCGTTTTCCATGGCTGACCTTATATCATCCGTAATATTTAGAAGCGCTGTGGTGGTGCTATGTCCAGGACGGAAGCCAGATTGGAAAGGGTTGAGGAGATTATTTTTGGAGAGGAAAGTGCTTAATTGATCGTGGATTAACCGTTCAAGGACTTTGGATAAAAATGGTAAGACGGATATTGGACGATATTCAGAAAAGGATGAGGGATTATACTTTTTAGGTAATGGAATTATTTGAGCATCCTTGCATGAACATGGAAAGACACCACTAGATGCTGAAAAATTAAGGATATGACAGATGACGGGAAGGATAACATCCAGCACAGGAACCAACATATTACGACGGATACAGTCACTTCCAACTGCATTGGAAGTAATTGATAGTATGCTCTTCTTAACATCACATGCGGAAAATTGACCAAAAACAAATGGAGAAAATCTGGGAGTCGGAAGAGAAGAAAGATAATTTAGTGTATTACATTTTATTGTCCTATCAAAATCGGACGAAGCAGTAAAATGATTATTCATTGCATCAATGTCTAAATCTTTTGGGATTGTCTCTTGTTGGGTTTTACCGACCCCCAATGACCTAAGAAATTTCCAAACTTTGGATGCGTCCCCATTTTGGACAGAAGTATGAATGTGATGGCGATTGGCATTCCTACACACCCTATTGCAGTGACTACGGATTGAAACATAGCTTTCCCTATTAGCGTCATTCGGTCTACGTTTAAACTTAGACTTTGCCGTCACTTTTTTGTGCATTATTTTTTTAATCTCATCTGTGAGCCACGGCGCCGGCAAATGTCTAACCTTTACTGCTCGAACAGGTGCGTGATGATCATATAACTCTATAAGTTTAGCCGCAAAAATGTTAACTTGCTCATCGACGGATGTAGAAGCAAATAGGGCAGACCAATCTATATTGTTGGCATCCTTGCAGAGATCGTCAACATTCATACTACCAAAATTACGCTGCATGAGAATCTTGGCTTTTGCCTTTGGTGGGCGAATTTTGTATGATAGGAAGATCAGGTCATGATATGAAAAGGCATCAGCTGAGCATTGGCCATGCCTAGCGACGCGATCCGAAGATGAAACCAAGATCAAGTCAAGAAGTGAAGGAGTAGAGTTAGGAAAATGGTGAGTGGCACTCAGCGGAAGAATGGAAAGGTTACTGGAAACCGAAATATTATTCAGAGAAGAAGAGCGATGGTCTTTTTTCAGAAGACAAGTATTAAAGTCACCCATGATTATACTATGACTGTAAGAAGGGATAAGCATTTCAAGTAGATTTTCAAAAGATGAAAAGAAATTAATACGTAATGAGGGACAGTAGTAGACACCAAGAAGTAATTTTGAATGTTGCAGTTCAACCTCAAGAAAGAGATGTTCACCAGCATTTGATGGAGGTGGCTGCGCCGACACATTTATAACTGATAAGGGAATATGTGAGCGGAGATAAATGGCAACACCACCACCAGCACCAACTGACCGGTCATTTCTTATAAGCTGGAAGCCACGAAGAGAGTAACTAGTTGAAGGGAGACAAGGTTTAAGCCATGACTCGGAAATAAGAATTGCATTAATGTTTTTACAGTCAAAGCTTGCCAGCATATCGTGGAAATGAGCCGGAATACTCTGAGCATTAATATGTATAACGTTAAAATTTTTGGGAACATCAGAAAACTGCGCTGTAAGAGTGTCTGCTAGAGAAGGAACACTTACAAAACTGTCGTCGCTACTTGGTAAAGAGAAAAAACTATTACTATCACTGCTTTCATCAATAGACATAAATATTAACTAATATGATATTACAAAATTACAATCGATTGAAAGTTGTAAACCATTATTTAAGGAACTCAACTTGCTCAGTCTACCGTCTATGTACATTTATGAAATGGCAGTATTTGTTCACAGTAACCTATATTTGTTTGAAAAACTGCGCTCCCACCGTTATCGGAATACGATTCATGTAGCCTCTCACAAAACCGCATTTTTCGGCAAAAGTGTGCTAGGTATGGCCCCAAAAATATATAATAATATACCAACAGCTATAAGAAATAAAGAGTGTCTGGGATCCTTTAAGCGGTCTTTGTTTAAATTTCTTTTAGATAGATGCTACTACTCCATTACTGAGTTCACTACTGATAAACAGAGGTATGAAGGTTCCGACTTATAAATTAAACACTTATGATTTTATTTATTGATTATGTTTAAATGTGCTTATTTATCTTAAATTGTAATGACGTGCTTATTGTAACTATTTAACTTTAAAATTATTTTCAATGTAATTTACTGACATGCCACCGTTATTGTAATCTTTGTTTGTGTTAATTTTGTACGCCATTTATTGGCAAAACATAGTGCACATAATTTTGACAATTTACTATCTGTAACCATACCTATGTTTAACAAAATAAAAATGATTGATTGATTGATTGATTGATAAAATAATATAAATATAAAATATCAAAACCTAAAAAAAAACCTTGTTAAAGGTTATTCAAATATTAAGTCCACCTGCCGGTGGCGTTCATAATAGCTGAATTAAAATTAGTATGCAGTCCGGGTAACAAAAATAAAAAATTAATTGCTTAACCACTCAACTGCCCATGGTTACAAAAGTAAACAAACAAAATTTTGTCGAAACGTCCATGGTTACTTTTGTAACCATGGACGTTTTATGCGTCATTCGTCACTTGAACGTGTTTATCGCTACAGTCCTTTGATAGTCGTACATTAGAGAAATACTAGATGTCGCTATATGAGATTTGTCATCCAGGAGAGTGAATTTCGTCTGTGGACCGGCAACATAAAATTTAGAAAAAAAAAAAAAGAAAATGACAGTTCATCCTTGTTGTATAAAATGAAGTACTAAAAATACATTTTATTCTTTAATTTCTCTCCTATTTTAAAAATATTAAACGGTTTGCGCCGCCAGACACCCTTACTGGATAAATACATTTAAGGCATTTTGAAATATCCTAAAATGTTTATACGAAACTTTGAACTCAATTTTCTCGAAATTAGAGTTTTGCGACATATCACCTTCATCCACTCATGTCTTCAATTCATTTAAATAGGATACATTATTATAAAACCTTATTTCTATATAAACTTGTAACTCTGCTATAATATCATACTCCTCCGCCAGCGTTATTTTCGTAATAAGTACAAAATTTTAAAGTAGGTAAAACTTCTTTAAGCACGCTTGACTTGCAGAGAAAGCTCGTGAATGCGTGATGTGAGCGTTACGAAAAGTGTGATCGGGCGAGGCGAACCCAAGTTGAGAGAGAGAGTTAGAGAGGGAGATATAAGCTAGTGAGATGGAAGAAGAGAGAATTACGTTTCGTTTATTACTGGATGGACAAGAGAGAGAGGTGCGAGCACACATTTTATTTCTCTCTTTCTGTCATGCATATAGATGGAGCTAAAGAAGTTTTACTTCAGTAGTCTAAAGCACACTATTTTTTTTTGCTTTACGTATGAATACTTACATATATAGATTACTAGCTGTTGGCCGCAGCTTCACTCGCGTTAAAAATAACAATAAATTTAGTTCTTTTTCTTAAAAAATATCCTTTGTTACTTCTAATACCTCCAAGAATATGTGTACAAAGTTTCATGATGATCGGTTAAGTAGTTTTCGCGTGAAAGCGTAACAAACAAACTTACATTCACATTTATAATATTAGTAGGCATTAGACTCGACTATAACCTAGTAAGAAGGAACACAATTCGTTTTTTAAACCCAGATACCTACTAACATTCTGTGGTTACATAACTCTCAGTTTTGTTTATTATAGTGAGGTTAAAAGGTCTCCCCAAAGATTAAGCCACTTTGATTTCTCAAAACTTAACCAACGTTGTTAATGATAAACAATCTGAGTAGGTACCGAGTCTTAAGATAGCGTTATTTTGTGAGAAATTAATTATAGATATAGCATAGCAGAGCATATTTTCATCTTTTAAATCGTGTGGAGATGAAATCCCTCCTTAAGGGGGGTAGTTCTCCCTAGCGGCGTCAGCGTAGTTTGCTACGCTGACGACACGCTGGTCCTTGCGCAGGGGAGGTCGTACGAGGCGGCGGCCGAATTAATGACACGCGGGGTTGCGACAATCGTCGATAGGATCCGGCAATTGGGACTCGAGGTGGCATTGCACAAGTCCGAGGCCATGGGTTTTCATGGTCCTCGGAACGCGCCACCTGCGGGTTCCCAACTTACGGTAGGAGGGGTTCACATCGGCGTCGAGTCGACGATGAAGTACCTGGGACTTGTCCTCGACAGCCGGTGGAACTTCGTTGAGCATTTCCGACGTTTGGCTCCCAGATTGGAGCGGGCTGGGGCTGCATTAAAGCGGCTCCTACCCAATCTGGGGGGCCCAAACGCCTCCTGCCGGAGGCTCTACACGGGGATCGTGCGGTCCATGGCCCTCTACGGGGCACCGGTGTGGGCACCCTCATTGAGGCTGCGCCCAGCGCGCCGGTTGTTTGCGGCCCAGAGGGTCATGGCCATTCGGTTAATCCGGGGATACCGCACGGTCTCGTGCGAGGCGGCGAGCCTCCTTGCCGGAGTGCCGCCATGGGATCTGGAGGCAAAGGTCCTCGCGCACATGTGGGAGTGGCGCGAGGAGGCGAAACGCCGGGGCGAAACTCCGCTGCCGCGACAAATCGCGGCACGGCGGACAGAGCTCCGGTGTGATCTCATGGCGACATGGCGGGTACGATTGTCGCAACCCAGTGCTGGGCACGCCACCATTGCGGCGGTAAGTCCCCTCTTTGAGGAGTGGATAGAGAGGCGTCACGGCGTCCTCACCTTCCGCCTGACGCAGGTTCTCACCGGGCATGGGTGCTTCGGTGGGTTCCTGTTCAGGATAAAGCGGGAGGATACGTCCGGGTGTTTCCATTGCGAGGATCGTCTGGAGGACACGGTAGAGCATACGGTGGAGGTGTGCCCTGCCTGGGCGGGGCACCGCCGTGTCCTCGTGGAGGCGATCGGCGGCGGCGACCTCTCGCGTCCGGCCCTGGTGCGAGCCATGGTACGGAGCGAGAGGGAATGGGAAGCCGTCACCTCCTTCTGCGAAGCAGTAATGCTCGCGAAGGAGGAGGCGGGGCGCGTGAGGGAGTGGCAGTCTCTGCGCCCTCACGTCCCTAGCCGCCGCAGGAGGAGACGCCCCGGGCGTCGGGAGTCAATAGCGGACTCCCGGCCACCGTAGGCGCGAGCTTGCGGGTGGCGAGCAATGGGTAGCTCGCCGCCCGGTAAGGACCAAGCTCGGGTCGACGGCGCGCAGTGTTCCACGCGCGCCTCAAAGAGATGTCAGCAGCAGTGTAGGGGTCTACTAGGACCGATGCCTGCCGGGGTCGCGTGATTGTTCGAAGGAGATACCGTGACCCTGGCACATGGGCAACTGATGGAACACGGGTGGGTTTTAGTCAGTAAAAGTCTGACACGCCCTCCTGCTCCGCCCAGAGCGGGAGAAGTCATTTGATGATTTCCCATCCTGAAAAAAAAAAAAAAAAAAAAAAAAAAAAAAAAAAGGGGGGTAGTTTCGTAAGACATTTAACAGTACGTACTTAGGAATGTCTGTCATTTTGACAGTTCAATAACGTCACAACGTGACGAACAGCCCCGGACCAACGAACCTCTCCGTATGAAAAGAATGGTCGAACAACCGCGGCAACCGTAGCTAACCCTTGATCGAATGAACCGTGCGGCTGTTTAAGTACGCCTTTGTAATTTAGCCACAAGCCCCACACATGAAAGAATAAATGCTTAAAAACTAGGTTTATATGCTGACACTCTCTGGTTTCAAATTTCTCTAAGCGACATTATGTTCGGGGATCCTGAACCTCTATTAATAGGCAAAATTTTATACTAGGTATACAATTCATTTATTATGCATTAGAAAACCGAGGTTCGTAGAAGCAGGAGTGAAAAACATTTTATTACAAAGTAAAGTTAAATCTTTTTTAGATAGATTTAAGCAAAGACATTAATTTGTCTTAAATCTCTTTGGATTTAAGACAGCACTAAATTTCAATTACATTACGTACTAAAATGTTCGTCAATTTCACAGACGACATAAACCGGCAAAATTAAATACACTCAGTTAACACAGTTTATGAAGGGGCTTGGTGACATTTTAAATTTGGTAGAATTATTTATACTGAAACGAAAAACGTTCTCGGTATTGTTCACTCGGCCCAGCTATGGTCGCAAATAAACCTACAAAGGGTACCTTATTATTATATACCTATAGGTATGTGTTAGATACCTACACATGCAGGCTGAAGATTTACAAGCGTTGGTCCACGCTCGCACAGACGCAAAAATATCGCACGTGGCGAGATTTTTGTCGCGCAATGTATCTTAGCGTCCAGATTTGAAATGGAACGGTTTTTGAACGCGTTGTTATGCAGTCTGTTGGATTCTCTATGCGTGGAGCAACACTGAGAGACGGAAAGGGGCCCTCTCTAGCAACAGCAGTCCTTGATCAGACTAATCAAGCTGTTCACTGTCCTACGAATACACATTAATCTACACCAGGGGTTCCCAACCTTTTTTTGTCTACTGCCCACTTTAAGAATAAATTATTTTTTAACGCCCCCCTTTTTAAACATACTTAAAAACCGCTAAGTACTTATAACTGATTATTGAAACGCAAATTTATAGTATTCGGACAGAGTATCTTTTATTGAAAATAAAACAAACAATTAATTCT
The DNA here is from genome assembly GCA_932294355.1 of Aporophyla lueneburgensis. Lineage (NCBI taxonomy): Eukaryota > Metazoa > Arthropoda > Insecta > Lepidoptera > Noctuidae > Aporophyla > Aporophyla lueneburgensis. The sequence continues at coordinate 7,270,647 of OW028748.1, read as the reverse complement.
TATATAAAAACTAATGTGAAGGTTGAATCTGATGCTGTTCAATAAGTTTGTTGATATCAGGTTCCAATTTACTCAAAAACAGCCGCAAGTCGCCACGTTCGGTAACACGCAAACGATTTCTCTTTTTAGTAAGCAGCGTTGCCACAGCACTAAATCCACGTTCACACAAATATGACGATGGGAATGCTATCAAAAATCGTTGAACAATTGACCACAATCCAGGGTACAATTGCGGGATCGGTTTTTGTAGCCAAAATTCTTGATATCCATTTTTGAACTTGATTTTTATTTCTTCGTTTGTTGTCAATTCTATAAGTTCTTCTTCCAGCTGAGGTGACATTGCTGTGTTGACATTTGAAAACGGATCCAACACCCAGTCTGGTATTTCCAAGTTTAAAATGTCCTGGTATCGTTCGGTGAAGTCAATGTGGAGGTTTTCCAAATGTTGGCAGTAGGCAAATAAGTCGTCGTTACTGCAGTATACTGATAAATTCGGAAAATTGTGAAACTCACGTCTGCCCATATTCTTTTTGTGCAGAATCAGTTTGGTTGCGAAAGCAGCAACGACATTTTTTGTTTTAATTAAATTTAGTTCATCGCCTTGCAGTTGGAGGTTCATGTCGTTGAACATTTTATACAGGTCTGTCATGTAAGCTATATCATTCTTTGATGTTATGAGCTTGTTGCGCAGTTCTGTATCTTTAGTTTCCAAGAACTCTATCATAGAGTCAAACAGGTTGTAAAATCGAATCAGACAATTGCCTCTTGACAGCCAACGAACTTCAGTATGAAGCAACAAACGGTTGAAATCTTCGTCATTAGTAACACAAAGCTGATGAAATAATCTATCATTCAAAGAGCTGCTACGGATTTTATTGACTGCTTTGATGACATATTGCAGTGATTGAAATAGTCGTTCACTTAAGTTTCTAGCAACCAAATGTTGTCTATGAATAACGCAATGTATAGCAAGGACATCTGGAATTTTATTCTTTAAGTATGCTATGAAGCCTTTATGGCGCCCTGTCATAGCCGGAGAGCGCCATCCGTAGCAACTGATATAATATTTTTCAAAGGAATCTCTTTCTCTTCACAAAACTTTTTCAATGTATTGAATATGGTTTCGCCTTTTGTATCTGTCTCCAAATTTCTGGCAAACAATAGTTCTTCACGTATTTTCTCATCTTGAATAAGCCTCACGTAAGATAGCAACAACGCTTCATTAGTTGGTAAAGTGGACTCATCGAGCTGAATTGAGAATTGACTAGTCCTCAGATGATTGCACAATGATTCTTCAATGTTTTCAGCCATTTCATCAATTCGTCTTTGCACAGAATTATTACTCAAAGGAATTTTTCGGATAATATCTGCGGCCGGTTTATGAAGCACAGTAGTTATTACTTCCTTTATTGCTGGCAAAATTAACTCTTCTCCGATGTTGTGTGGTTTGCCTTTTTGAGCAATTAACAAATATTGTACGAAGCTCGAAGTCCGTCGTCATCTTGCTTAGCAGCCGCCGAAAATAGTTTTGATACACTTGGCTGAGTATTATGCTTCTTCTCTAGGTCTTGAAAATATGCTACGTTCTTTTCTGTCTTATCTGGATGCATTTTATTCAAATGATCTTGCAGTTTTGAAGGCTTCATTGCTTCATTCGAAAATGTTTTTAGACATAGAAGACACAAAGGCGACGACGGGTTTGTGGGATTTTCAATAAATCCAAATTTAATATATTCCGCAGAGTATTGCCGTCTCTTCTTTTTTACTTCCGACATTGTTTTGTTTTAAGAAATACGTAAGTGTTGAAATCAAGTACTGCTTATCTATTATGCGCGAAACCGAAAATGAAAATAAAATAAATTTACGTCGTTTATATAGGATTGCATAAGCAGCACGCACCAACAGGAATAAGACAAACGTGCATAAACTCGTTTATCTCATTCGACGCCCAATCGTACTCGACAAGCAAGAACAAGTATTATAGAACCAACTGATTGGTATGTCTTTTATATCGAACCGAGTTTTGAGCTAAATCTTAATTAATATTAGTTGATGTTCACAAGATGTAGTCGACAGTCGAGAGCTCAGTCGGTGTCTAAGAGTCTTCCTAGCTAGGTAGATGAAATTATAAATCGACCCCAAAGCCCTACACAATGCCCCCTTTTTTTTGTGGGTCTCTTACCGCCCCCCTTTAGGCCTGCAGCGCCCACAAGGGGGCGTTATCGCCCACGTTGGGAAACACTGATGTACACCTAGATTAGCTTATGACAACTTAATTCGTTCTTGTTCTCTGAAAGCCAGATCGTAATTGAAATTAAAGGCAATCCCTTAGAAAACACTCAAATTAACATGAAAAATAAATAGTTATGAACGAATGAATTCTGTTAGTTTTAAACCTGATAGTTGAGCGCCTTTAGGATAGGTTTTATAGGGTAGACTGGGTACGGATGTGACAATTTTCATTTGACGACCAATAATTTTGTTAGTGTGGCAGTTAGGTATACAAAATGACTTTTGTTTTGTGAAGTGTACATTTGCCTACGCATAAATACTAAAATTGCATTTCTAAGTACTATGGTTAACTTACAAGCAAGTTAGAAAAAAAAGGAAAAATGTCACAGCCGACCACACCCCAAGGGCGGTTGTGACAGTACTTGGGGTCGGTAGTGACAGGTTCAAAAATACACTAAAATGGTCATCAATCACTTTTATTGCACAAAATATCCATTCTTCTTCAAATAATTAACGTTTACGTAACACAAAAACATTTAACGTTTATAAGTAATATAATAAGGTACTATAGCATCTCTAGCTATTTTATCAAATCTTCATATAGCACTCTGATTGCTTCAGTCCAAATTGCTTATAACTAGTACTTTAATCAGTCTTAAATTACAATCAGTCCAAATAGTCAGTCTAAAGAATTCTAATTATACAATAAGGTAACAGTGTCAAAATATAAACTAAATCACTAATAAATGATATATCACAATCAACTTCTTTAAAAAATCTAACATTTCGATACCTCCTAAGTATACTGAGTCAACTAACAAATTTAGGTATTTTTATATTTTTACATAAACGTACATGATAAATCGTGATCTTAACGTCTGTGTTAAAAAAAAATAAAAAAGAACAATAATTACCGAGATAATTTCATGTATACTAAATCAATTTCAACATCAGTTAAAATCGTACATTGTAAACTGATCTAAATAACATCGTACCAGTGTACGCGGGGCGTGAGGGGGGACGCATCGATACAAGTTTATTGCGGCTCAATTACTTCTTTAGTAGGTCAATAAAAATAATAAGAACTAAAAATGTTAACTTACGTTAAACAATAATAACAATTATAGAAATTAATAACGTAACAGTCTAGGCATTTCTAATGCTCAAAAAATAGTTATAAGGTTTAATAAATTAAAAATTAGTCAGAATTGCTGTCGTTAGATCCATTAGAATTAGTTGAAATCAATTAATTTATTAAAAAATAAATGAAATTCCTATTGTTCGCTATAATTAAGTACGAATTTCTTTTTAACATAGTAGCCTTACTAAAAGCTACAAGTAAAAACAAATCAACATTTAACAAATTTATCAATGTTCCATCATCAAAGTTTCATAAAAAAAAAAACAATAAACAATCAATCAAAATAAAAAACTAAAACAGGTACTTCTCTAGTACGTCAATAAAAATAATAAGACCTAAAAATGGTAACTTACGTTAAACAATATTAATAAAAATAATAGAAATTAATAACATAACAGTCTAGGCATTTCTAATGCTCAAAAAATATAAGGTTTAACAAATTAGAGATCAGTCAGAATCGCTGTCGTTAGCTGCATTAGAGTTCGTTGAAATCAAATTATTAAAAAATAAATGATACTCCTTAGGAATAATGGGTAATGGTGTCAAAGATTACCGGTTCTGATTAGACAACTGTGGAAGCCAAAATAGAAACAGAATTATATGTTAGCTAGTTCAAAGTTTGTTATAGATATTAGTCATCGCTTTCTAGTAGTGGGTTACACTCAAAATTAAGGCGACAGTATGCACGCTTTAATTGAAAGACAGACGAAAGATAAGATGCTTTATACGCCTGATCAATGGTATACAGCTTTTAGATTTGCCAAATCCGATGAAAACCCATACAAAGTTACTGAAGTGTCTCAGGATTTAATTAAAGACTTTAAATCAAAGCTAAAACTTATAAACAACTGGATAACTACCAACGATAGATCAAAAATGCCTTGGAATAAAGTAACGGAAGTACTAGTTAAAGCGGAATATCCATTTAGGCTGTTTTATAAAAAGAGTTACCAAGATGATGCTTACAAGTGGATAGATTGTGTAAAGAAACCTAAAGCTACACGAAATCGAAGAGATTTAAATATTGACATAGATAATATTTCTTTAGCTTATCAGACACCCGTTCCTATTGACCAAAATAAGCACAAAGACTTGATGAATCTTTGTAAGACACGGGTAATTCCTAAGGAGTATCATTTATTTTTTAATAATTTGATTTCAACGAACTCTAATGCAGCTAACGACAGCGATTCTGACTGATCTCTAATTTGTTAAACCTTATATTTTTTGAGCATTAGAAATGCCTAGACTGTTGTGTTATTAATTTCTATTATTTTTATTAATATTGTTTAACGTTAGTTACCATTTGTAGTTCTTATTATTTTTATTGACGTACTAGAGAAGTACCTGTTTTAGTTTTTTTTATTTTGATTGATTGTTTATTGTTTTTTTATGAAACTTTGATGATGGAACATTGATAATTTGTTAAATGTTGATTTGTTTTTACTTGTAGCTTTTAGTAAAGCTATTATGTTAAAAAGATATTCCTACTTAATTATGGCGAAAAATACATTGTGATTCTTCAAAATGAGTTGTTTTTGGTTTATGATTCTTGTTCTTCTTCCTAGCTTTTATTAATCCCACATATCGTAAGGTATTACAAAAAAAAAATACTAATAAAAAACCTCGGTAAATTACATTGGTCCAGTATACGTTGAGGTTTCAAATGGTAACATTGCTAAGTTCTTTCCCTAGTATAATGAGTCAAGTGATATAATTTCAACATTTTATTATTAAGTGAGATAGAAAACCCCGAAAACAAACAAAAGTAAAATTATATTAATAAAATGACTATCATATTTCATGTGATTTTGGTGTAAGCGATGGATTTTGATGGACAACGTACATGAATATAACTGGTAGTTATACCATTTCACTATTGAGTCCCGCCGGCGTATACCCAGTCATGTACATAAAATGTCATTTAAAAACAAAATTCAGCAAAATCATTTTATACCAAAGGAAGAGCTTACAATTTTTATTAAAAAAACATTTACTTTATTTCGAATTAATTTGATTTCATCAAAATATAAACGATTTGCCTTCAAATCACTCTCCTATAAAATAACTATAATGTCAGTTGACTCATTATACTTAGGAGGTATCGATTTGTGTGTTGTATCAACATACAGCATAAAAAAGAAGAAATGTTAATTTTAAATGTTAATTCTAAAAAATAATATAGTGAAGATCTAGTCAGAGTCATCACAATTATGACATATATAATGGCGACTACCATCTGTGCACTCTAAGTGTGACCAGAGCTCACATTTTCCTTGGCACTTTATCCATTTTTCGCCAGGCCTACTATCAGAATATGCGCCTATACACACCAGACAAAAATACTCTTCTTCATCTGATGACGGTGGTGATGTCTTCCGTTTGTTCGTTTTGTTTTTTCCTTTTCCTTTATTTTTTCCTTTTGGTTCATTAAGATTTTTCTTGATCTGTTTAGCCTTCAACCGTTTTTCTCTTTCTTCATATTCCTGCCTTACTGACTCTTTTTCTGGGGTGTCTGTATAAATGGTTGACTTTTTGGTTCTGAAACCTCTTGATTTCCTTTGGGGAGCCTTTGGAAAGGGCCGAACAGTATCAGGGGAAAAAACAAGTGGTGTGGCTGAGGATGACGCAGTTGGCTGACCATTGCTAGGATTTTGAATTGAGGATTCGCCCAATACGGAAGGTGAAAGTGGTGGTGTTTCGTCATTAGGACCAGGATCGTTCTCCTCTAACGAAAAGTCTAATAGTGGTGATGCCGGCGGTAATTCACTGTTAGGAGCAGGATTGTTTTCTTCACCGTCAGGGTTTGGTCTGGTCGTTACAAAAGATGATTCGATATTATTAGTAGCCCCAATCACAAGGGTTTGCCTATCAGTTGCAGAAGATGATGTTGCAGGACTGTTCACTTCAGTGTCTGGATTTGGTCGGTCCGTTACAAAAGATGGAGCAAAATCAATTGCATCGAATAGATTACGATTATATGGGTAAATACCAGTTTTGCAAAAACCAGCCTGAATATTCGCTTGTGTGAAAGCTAGAGGCATTGCAGTTTTTACAATACCTGGTATATCGTAGATTGACATCGTTCTTCCAGGGTGACTTCGCATCCACCCGTCACAAGCAGTGTTTATAGCTTTTTTTAAGGGTCCGAAAACAGATCTATCCAGAGGCTGCAGTTTGTGCGAGCAGTGTGGAGGAAATGAAAGCAAAGTGATCCCATTTTCTTTACAAAAATCCAATGTATTAATGTGGATATGTGAGGAATGGTTATCTAGCACTAGTAAGATTCTATACGTTAGAGAAGCATTTGAAAATTTCTTAAAATGTTCGAGAAAAACTAAAAATGACGCATCTTGCATCCAGCCTGAAGGATTTGCAGTTCCTATCGATCCTACAGGCCCGTCTCTAACAAAATGATCGTGATAACGAACCCGGGGAAATACAAATAAAGGAGGAATAGTATTGCCCAAGGCATTTACTGCAAATGTAACTGTGACCAATGTGCCTCGTTCAGCTGAAGTAAGAGCTCCCACTTGCCGTATGCCACGTCTTGCTACTACTTTATCGGGTTTTTGGACGGTAGTGACGCCTGTTTCGTCCACATTGTATATATCCTGTGGCTCATAGGTGTATCTGTCCAAAACAATTTGCAAATTGTCGTAAAAAGCTTCCACGTATGTTTTATTAAAGCTCGTTGCTCTTGAAAGGCTAGTAGCTTGAGCTACACGAACAGACAGTGAAGGATTTCTTTTCATGAATGAACGAAACCATTCCTCACCAGCCATCTCATTCTCAAGCCAAGTAGCAGGTCGCTTGAGATTATATTTATTTGTAAGCTCAAAAGCTAACTTCCGTACCTCTTTCGGAGAAAGGCCAAAATATATTTCAGCACAACGTGTTATATATCTTGACAGCTGCTGTTCTTGCTCCTCAGAGAAAACTTTATTATGAGCAACATACCCCATGCTGATGCTGTCTTTATTGTTGTCCGCGCCGGCTTCATCGCGTTTTCGAATGTATCGCAACAAAGACATGCGATTAACTTCGTGTATTTCTGCAGCTCTCCGTAATGATGTTCCTCGTTTCACTTCTGTATAAGCTTCTTCATATTTTCCTATTTCACATTGACCTCTTTCCGTCTTTCTTATGCGTTTTCTTGGCATCTAAAAGTAAAAAAAAAAATGTCACAACCGTACCCAAAAAAATTGTCACAACCGTACCCAAAGCACTCCTTCGCAAAAAAACAATCACCATGGAAATATAAAATAACCTACGTACAAAGTAAGCACTGGTATTTAACTACTTATGTTTAACTAATAATGAAAAAAAACATTCATTACTGTATCTGTACACATATAACAACAATCATTAAAAGAAATCGAATAAAAATACTTACTTTTGACCGTTAAAAAGTAATGAGGGCCTCTGCTAACGTGAACGTCGCGCGTTGGCTGACGCAATACTGTGAAACACCTTCAGACCCGCATGGCGCTCCTCTCTCCCCTTACGCCTCCCCCGCTATTCCTTATAGTTTCGCTATTATTGCGACTGTCACAACCGTAACCTGTCACAACCGTACCCAGTCTACCCTACTCACGGTAAAATAGCGCGTGCGGTCGGGGACCCCATCAGAAACGAAGGTAGAATGAGACAGAGGGAATGAGAGCCCTACGTGATGATTTCTATTAGTCAACTCCTCGTTGCAAATATATTTTTTTAACCCTTCCTTTTTGAAATCCAGTACACGGTAAAATCGTTCGCACCACCATATTATAACGTCCATGAGGAAGTCGGCTGACCGTTCCGACCAGAACACAATAAATCTGCTTGGCGGTAGAAATGTAAAAGAAGGGTTTTAGTTAGTAGGAATCCGATATATCCCGTCATTCTCCACAGGAGGGTTTCGATGAAGATTTCCAAAAGGGAAGAAATGGTACGGCAGTGATTTTCTGGACGTGCTCCTTCACAAAGAGATTAAAAGATCTGCCAATGCTAAACGAAAAACTAAACTAAAACGCCAACGTAGCCATTTGGATATCTAGTTTTACTATTGACCAATTTTGAAATTGCATTGTATTTCAGCCATTTTACTAAGCAAAGGAATATTAGTGTAATCATATCAATAGATGAATAGAATACAGTTTGTTGAGTTACATGTATTGTGCTTTTTTCAGGTCTGGCGACCATCGCGATGGCGTCTCCTTTTGATTCCTTCGAATTCTCCGGCCCGCCTAACTATGTAAAGACACCGCTTGGTGAGAGCATTGACAAATCCACCATGAAACTTCTCAAGGTAATTGTACAGTCAATTTTCGGATATAATTGCATCAAAAGATTCAAATCAAATATCTAGTAATACGTACACAGAAAAAACTACCCTGAAATACTTAAATAAGGAAAATACTGTTACGAGAGTGTCTGTATGCAAATAATGACGTAAACTAATCAAGGCCATTACAATCAAATCAATTAGGTAGATAAAAAGTGCATAAATTTGCCTTCGGTGATGACCCCATACAACAAATGTTTTCATCATATCGTCAGTTAAAATTTGAAAACAATATTGCATTGAAGAACCTATGTAGAAGTTAATCAATATTTTTTGACTAATATCTTTTGTTCTTATTGCGACCTACCGCATGCAAAATGACACGAAAATAATACCACCTCGTCATAACCTCGACGAATCAATCTGCTTTGATATTTTTGAATGTGCTATTCGATGCAATGAATATCACAAAGGGTTATAAAACGAAATGAGTTTGGCAGGTCGCCTACGATTTGGCGGAGGACAAGAACGTGGTGTCGTCTCCTCTCAGTCTCATGATTCTGCTGTCCTTGTACAACTCCGGCGCAGGTCCCAGCACCAAAGAAGAGATAACCCAGTTCTTGGGTGGCACAGATTATCAAAAGGTTAGTGAAATTTACGTTTTCTGTATCAAATTGCTGGATGTTATTATCCCAAGAGCTGTGATGTGTGATGATTGTTTTAATACTCATAGACAACATGTTGACTTAATAACTGACTTACTTATTTTATCAATCATTTATTTAAATCTTTAAGCACACAAGTGTACAGAGGCGGATTTAATGCCATAGGCATTTTCTACCAGTCAACCTTTGGGTGGTGCAGAGACAAACAGTGGTAGGTGCAGTAAATAAAAATAGATACATGCTGATTAGCCGTGAATCGTATACGCACGCGAGACCTGAAATTGTTCACAGCTATAAAAAAAAAACCGTTCGAGAATTTTCTAAATACTTAACGAGAATACAATTTTTGTTAATGTAAACAATTTACTAATCAACTTGTCTTATCGTAGCAGTTAAAGTGTAGGTACGACCTATTAACGATGATCACTTATTATTTAAACATTTGATTTAGTAGAAGCTATTATAGTTACCAATAATGACGCGCGATATAATGATACCGAAGATATGCAATACCGAAACCTGACTGAAAATATGACTTTTAGTTGGGTACCGTATTGATATCACATAATTGTGTGATACCTTTAAATATACACTTTAGGTAATACAAAGAATACACAGATCATCAATTACAAAGATTTCGAGAAAGGAAAGTTTTAAAAAAGCATAAACAGCTAAAAAAGCCAGTGGCTGTCGCCTGGGACACCACTTACAACGAGTTTGTTTCAAATATTGATAAATTAATATCAAATTTTAGATGAAAGATGCACGATGTATTCGTTTTGGTCATTTAAACTCCATCCACTTACTGTTTTTCTGTAAAACTAAATATTTAGTTTTCATATATTTCCAGACTTCGGACTCCTACAGAGAGTTGAGCGAGAGATTCTCTCAACTCAACCCTGAAGCTCTGACAGTCGCCAACAAGGTGTACGTGTCCAACAAGTTCCGTCTGCAAGACGCCTTCACCTCAGCCGCTCGCTCCTACCGCAGTGAGGTCGACACCATCGACTTCGTTAAAGCACAACAAGCTGCTGACATCATCAACCAGTGGGTAAGTACATCAGTAACATACGGCATTTACATCAACTACGTTTTTATAAAATCTTGACGTGCAAAATTCTTCGGCACTCTTGCCAAGACCTGACTCTACACGCAGTAAGTAGCTTCATGTTTTTATGTTGACAGGCTGACGAGAAGACCCACGGTAACATCAAGAAACCTGTCAGCCCAGACGTGCTAGGTGACGACGTAGCTGCTGCTCTTTTTAACGTTATATACTTCAAGGTATGTAATTTAAATTCATAGTAAATACTTTAAAACAACTCTACATAATTAAATTTTAAGTGGATGCGGTGCGTCAGTTACCAGTTTCTCATGAGATTACGTGAAATGACCTTCTGCTAAAGCAATCACAATAAATTCCAAGGTCTTTGGTGATCGCAGGCGCAAATTAATTTATAAATATGTAGAAAAATAAAATGGTCCGTTATATGTCGTATATTGCGTGTATCTTTTGTTGGAGATCCCAAATAAGTAAATTTAATTCTTCAATTTCCAGGGGCACTGGCACGTTCCTTTCAAATCGGAGGAGACGAAGGACAAAGATTTCCATCTCAGCAAAAGCTCTGTAGTTCAGAAGCCGACGATGCACTTATTGCAATCTCTGTATTATACGGAGAGCCCTGAACGTGGTGCTCGGGTAAGCGTCAGTTTATTACTTTTGTTAAGTAGTGTTCTCTAAAGGAAAGCCGTTAGTCTCTCTTAAAATAAAACTCTTTTAAATATTTTATTTCGGTCCTTTGCAATTGTTCATTTGCTTTGTGTGTATTAGATGGTTGAGCTGCCTTACAAAGAGAAGGGCTTCCGTATGGTCGTGGTGCTCCCGAACGAGGTCGACGGACTACCATCAGTGCTCGAGAAAGCATCGGAGAAAGGCCTTCTGAAGGAGGTGTTCAAGCTAAGCCCTGCTGGAGCTGATGTGGACCTAGACATCCCGAAGTTCGATATCAAAACCAAACTGGACTTCAATAAAATCTTACCAAAGGTTTTTATAATAAATGTTTATTTCTGTATTTCTTTAATAATATCGAGTTTCCCAACATCTTTAAGTGGAAGCGTATAGTTTAACAATCCTCCTTTCCATATATCTAACTACGAAAATCCAAAGAAGGTGAATATTTATCTTCCAGTGATCTTCTACAAGATTATTAATTGAATGCTCCTTGTAATTACAGCTGGGAGTATCCAAACTATTCGAAGAGGCAGCAGACGGTATTGTGAAAGAGTCGTCGGTGGTAGTGTCCAAGGCGTTCCAAGAAGCCTTCATTAAGGTTGATGAGGAAGGAGCCACTGCTGGCGCATTCACAGGTTTGTGCACAGACGTAACTAACATGATGATGTCGGACAGTAAAGGCATTACTACGTCACACTTTATAGTTCCACTAATCCACACCGAGCCGTGATGGATTAAAGCCCCTCACAAAGAGGAGACCTGTCCCAGCAGTGAGAACCTACGCTGATTATAGACTTTATAGGACATCATGGTGATATTATAAACATGTATTTTGATTCTCTTTCACAGGATCATTTGCAGTACCAATATCTGCAAATTACCAACCACCACCTCCTTTGAAGTTTACAGTTGACCGTCCATTCTTATATCTCATTATCTACGAAGACGTAGTTCTTTTTGCAGGCACATATTCACACTGATGAGGTAAAATATAGATAAACCACATGGTTGCTTACTGTGGTGTCCGGTATGTTCGTATCGCAGGCTTGCCAGGGGAATTTTGCTTTTCCTATTAAAAACCTTTCTTAACTACATTATTGGTGATGTTATAAAATGTATTTTAATTCTCTTTCACAGGATATTCATTTTCAGCAGCAATATCTGCAAATTACCGACCAACACCTCCTTTGAAGTTTACAGTTGGTCGTCCATTCTTATATCTCATTATCTTCAAAGACGTAGTTCTTTTTGTAGGCACATACTCACACTGATGAGGTAAAATATAGATAAGACACATGGTTGCTTACTGTGGTGTCCGCTACGTTCGCATCGCAGGCTTGCCAGGGGAATTTTGCTTTTCCTATTAAAAACCTTTATTAACTAGATAAAACTGGTTCCATTGACATTTATGTAGGTTTCATTGAGCGTGTTGCGATCTATTTTGTATAATTTTTTTATGTGTATCCTCCTTCTCTTCGGATGCCACAAAACGAATTTAAAAATTGTCTTTTCAATTTCTTGCTGCCTAAATGCAGATTCATTTCAGAACCCTGGTCAGAACAACTGCACCACCAAATGTTCTCATGCTTACCGTACACGTAAGAAACAAGTTCAGTCGCTATGACGAGCGCAATCGTTGAACTTTGGATTAGTCTGATTTATCATCTACAGCATTAATATTGAAAGAAAATTTAATATCTTTTCAGCCGCCTCCGACGGTGAAAATAACTGTTGATTGTTCCTTTTTCTGTCTGATACTAAGGTATCAGACAGAAAAGCCAGCCGGCAGCCGGCTATAAGTAGCCCATGAATGTTTGTCTTTTTTACAAAAAAAATCTATGTATTTTTATTTTCATCTAATTTTTATCTTCTTCGAAGGCATATTTGTTTTTGTTGGCCTCTAACTACATAAAATATTGATAAACGACATGTTTGCTTCAGAAGGTGTTCAAAATGCTATTAATTTCGATTTTCGCATATATAAACTGGTTGTCATTGATTCCATTCACATAAATGGCACTTAGCGCTTAACATTTTCTTTTAAATAAGTCTTCTTTCTATTTGATAAAGTCCTCGTGTCCTCTTCGCATGCTCAAATTTGAATTTAAAATGTGTTCCCAGACATGTCTATCCGACCTCAGAACTATCGGTCATAAGCACCTTGCCCAAGGAACATATCTCAGCTCCATGATGAGCGTAGTTGAAGTTATGGCAGCAACTGATTTGTTTGATTCTCATCCACAGGACTGATATTGAAAGAAATGTCACTTTCTTCCCAACTGTCTTCGGCAGTTGAATTTACTGTTTACTATCCATTCTTATATTTGAGCCTCTTTGAAGACTAAGTTCTGTTACTTGGCACCTACACCAACTAATTATAAAACGTAGGTACAGTCTTCGTCTAATATGATACGCATCTGTCTTGTGTACGTTAAGCCTTCCCGGCAGACATTTGAGAATCTTTGATAGTTGTTACGGGTCTTTAGAAGCCCGAGAGTCTGACAAGGACTATCGTATTACCCAGTAACTGGGTCGGAGGTCAGATAGGCAGTCGCTCCATATAAAATATTTGTATTCAGCTGCATCTGGTTTGACTGCAATTCGACCTGAACTATGTTAGCAAAAGGCTATGCTGATGATGATTTGGCTTTTGCTTACCGAAGTCCCGTCATCTCTACGTCGCCATGTTTGTGTAACCTCTGCCATCACCTCTTTTTTTATCTCGAGGTGTAAATCCTCATGGATGTCTTCCGCTCGAGTGGGCGGAGGGGTCTGTCAGACTCTTACTGACTAAAACGACCCCGGTGTTCCGTCCCACACCTACGTCGGGGACCACGGGAACTAATGCGTCTTCCGCGATCCCCGACTGTCTCTGCGGGTCTCCTCACGTTAGGGGGGGATTGAGGTGTTAAACTCCCCTCCCGTAGAGAGGCGCGCATAGAACACTACGCGCCACCATCTCGGGTCCTAAGGAATGGGGGGCGACGGATGTTCTGCCATCACTCCTGCTTCAACAAAATTTAAATATATTTTAACTTATGACACTTCGCAATGAATTCCCTGATAATAATAAACACAGTTAGTCTTCTGCGCTGATACCAAAGTATGTTGCAAGAATTTTTGTACATTGATTGTTATTCACAGGAACTGTTGCCGTGTTTATGTCGTCAAACTCGCAACCACCAACGCCAATCAAGTTTACAACTGACCGTCCCTTTTTGTATGCTATTCTCTTCCAAGACAAAATTCTATTTACTGGCACCTACACCAACTAAAGCAAAAAGTATGGACAACAACGTAGGTACAGCCGTCTTAATAGCATGGGATTTACCTTTTGCATGCTTATCAAGATGCGATAAATTTTCCCCGTTTTGCACCTTTTCATTGATGCTTCGCTCCTATTGACCGCACCGTGATGTTATGTATAGCCTATAACCTTCCTCGATAAATGGTACCCAACACTAGAATAATTTTTCACTTCGAACCAGTAGGTCCTGAGATTAGCGCGTTCAACCAAACAAACAAACTCTTCAGCTTTATAATATTAGTATAGATTTATATTTAGATTTATACATGTTTATTTTATATATCAAAAATAAATTTTGTAAGTCAATAATTTATTAATAATATTTCTTACTAGCTTTTGCCAGCGGCTTCGCCCGCGTGGCTGTCGGAAAATATCCCGCGGGTATCGTTACTGCTCAGCTCCTATGTGTCTTAGCGTTATGTTATATAGCCTATAACCTGCCCAGGAGTATGGACTACAATCGTACCAAATTTGGTAAAAATTCCTTCAGTAGTTTTTGACCCATGCGTGCACATACAGACAGACAGACAGACAAAAAATTTATTGATTGCATTTTTGGCATCAGTATCAATCACCATTCATCCTCCAATATTCATTTTGAATATATTTTCAATGTACAGAATTGACCTCTCTACAGTTTTATTATAAGTATAGATCATAATTTACTAAATTAATTTTCTTTCTTTAGGGGGGAATTTCCTTACTTAATTTCTAATTAGGGAATTACGTGTGAACAGTAGCAACTTAAAGTGTGGAAGATCTAGTAACCGATTTTTTTATAGTCTAGGAACCTAACACAGATCGTAATGCCTTTCAGTTTCGACAGTTCAGCTACATTCATTGAGTAATTTATGTAGTCAAAGGATTTTTTCAAACATATTTAATAACGCAATGGATTTGGAATTACCTTCAAAATCCTTCGGATTGTGAAGAAATTGTGGTACGCAATTAGGGTTGCTGGTTTTAGTCTCAAATTTGTTGTTTTTTTTTCCAGTTTTAAGTTGGAATTTATTTCCTCCACCACCATTAAATATGTACTTAGGTACCTTATCTCATATGCATATGGTTTACTATTGACTGTCCATTTTTATATGCAATCCTCTGGGTGAACAAATTTCTGATTGTCGGTAACCACATCATGGGTACAACTTATTAAATAGGTTTTGTGTGCGGATTAGGATACCTAATAGGATTTGGATTGTGTTTCTCAAATCTCTGTCATCCGTTCACGGTTGTTGTTCGTTTTTCATTATCTTTCTTTTCTACTTCTGCTCAACGTCTATATTTCTTTCTCACGTAAAATACTTTCAGTATTGTTTGTGAATTTGTATTTCATATGTATCTCAAGAAACAGGACCTGGGTGAATTTCAACAAATGCCATTTTTCTTATCATATCGGTGAACTTTTTCATTTATATATATTTTTTATTTTTTTCATGTTTAATGTAATATTTAGGATACTAAATACTCCCTTATTGGTAACCATCAACGTATCTTTTAAGACTATGGAGAAAATTCAGTTTGAATTCTGGTTTCCACCGATGTGACAATCCGGCACCGATTATCTTTTCTGTACACCGATATGATAAATTTATTCACCGATGTGATATACATATACAGCGATATGATAATCTATCCACCTTTGAACATCAAAAAAGAAATAGTAGGCTTATACATTTTTGAAGGAGTGACTAAGAACTGAATACCTGAACTAAGGGTATTATTTTCTTAGAATAAAAAATAATGTTTTTTTTTATTATCATTGTGTTTATTTAAAAGAAGTATAAAAAACAAAAATTTCTTGTACGTTATTGTACAATACACATTTATTAATGTGGCGATCAAGCTAATTGTTTTGCCATGTGTACACTTAAAACATTGTGGCGTTCTAGGTTCAACAATACTAAGAATAGAAACTTTATATAAGAAAACTTTATATACCTAATTAATCAGCCTTTTAAGTTTAACCTTAATCATAACAACACTACAATAATCACAGCTTTAATTATCACTTAATTTAATATTTTTAAAATCTTTGTTCTCAGTGCGTAAGTATCATAGATTACATAGAGATCGCTTATATCTTACATCTAGCAAATAATCTTTACCCTTAAAAAAAAACTTAAATTAAATCTGTCAGTATAATTTGGTTATTATGTTAATCAGCCTTTAAGTTCAACATAAATCACTACAGAACTTGAACCGTCTTCGTACTCCACTTTTATTAAATTGCACCATAATTAGACTTTTAAGTCATAGAAGACTATGTAGTATACCTATAGTTAATCACAGCACTTAATTACGTACTTTTATAATTATTATCTGTTACAACAATTAAACCTTTTTTTTTTCAATTAAAACTAAAAACAATAAAAATAAAAATTTTAAAAACAAATCAGCCCAGATCAAAATAAGTCATCATCAGTGTCACTGCAACCAAATATATAATTAAATCTCTGTTTGATGTCAGGAGTTGGTTTACGTGGCTCATTTTTTTCTTTTTTAAAGTTAATTTTAGATTTTATTCTAAATATTTCCTCATCGGTGTCACTGTCTTCCACGGTAGGACTTGAAAATCTATTAGATGCTTTTACCGTATCCTCTTTATTTACGAATTGAGTTGATTCCTCTAAACCAACTAAAATGTTCGTGTCAATTTTCTCTAAAAATGAACAGGCAGGAGTACTTTGATCAAGATCTACATAGTTCAATAGCAAATTTTCAGACATTTTTGTCGAAGAGGATGATCTGGGTGCCGCATTTTCCGAGATTTTTAATGTATTTGATGGTGTAAAATACTTTGAATGTGATGGCTGTGGGAACAAAATTAATTTGTCAGTTAACTTTACTGGTCGCATTTTAGTGATATCTATTTTGGATTTAGTTCTGGATTTTTTATTACTCGAAGTAGAAAGTTGAGGTTTAGACTTAATTTCGTGTTCGGTTGACAAATTGTGGAAGTCTAGATGTTTGCCATGTGGACATTTAACAACATATTTCATACATTCATCTTCTATACAAGAAAGTCGACGTAAAACTATACGATTTTTAGCTTCTTTAGTCCAAATGACTTGTTTGACTTGCAATGTTCCACGAAATGTGTTCAAATTTGTAGGGAGAAGCCAGTCCTTTTCTTCAACTTCATATTCTTCTACAGTACTAATTTTCACGCCTTGGACAGCAGATTTTAAATAGTTTACAAAAGAGTCTATATTATTCATATCACCATCGTGTGCAACAAATCGATCCGCCGTTCGCTTCAGTAGCCCACCTACTCCATCTGGCGCACCTTTTCCATGACCACATTCACTATAGTTCCATATTATGTTAGTCAGAGAAGAGCAGTAAATACTGAGTTGGGACATAATATAAAAAATTTTCTTATTCCGATACTGGCCTGATGGAGAATCAGAAATAATAATAAGATTCTGAACAATTGGAGCTTCCTGTTTAATTTCTTCTAATATTGGAACAAGGTGAGCCCAAACGGCGGCAGCATCATGGCGCAGTGAAGAACTAATAGTGCAGAAACATTGAGTTGTTATATTCTCTTCCTTATTTTTATAGTAAATTACAGCAGTGTGTAATGTGAATTGTTGACGACTGCCACCAAAGTGCATAGATTGTATTTCGGACCCGTACTTGGAGCTATAGTTCTCACTAAAGTCAATGTGAACGACACAATCCTTTTCAGTCATGTTTTGTTTGTAGTGCTTAAAAGCTTGACTTTGATTTCGTATATTACTACAATGTGTTAAGAACGGTTTCAGATTGTTTTCAAATATTTTGATTAGTTGTAATGGTTTAACGGTTATTTTTACTTTTTCTACATTAACGGCTATTTTATCGACTCCATTTTTTTTGTAATTCTTTTTTATCTTCTTCCAATTCCAATAAATAACATCTTTGGAGTTATCAAATTCTTGATAATTTAAATGACGATTCTTACAGACAGGACATGTTCTTTGCAGGCATTCTACCTTAAAAATATCACAGCAAATACTACTTAGAATTTCAGTCGTGGTGTTTTCTTTTATGATACGATTTCTTTTTAAAGATGATATAACAAGATCCATGTTCTCATGTTTCTCACATAGGCATGTATTTCTCAAGTTTAATTTTGGCTGCGTGACCCAAAACGGCCTCATTCTTGTAAAAGTGACGTAACTGATTGGAGGGTAGCCCGAAGTCAAATACTTTTTGTGTAAATTTTTAATTGTGTCTTTCATCAGCCTTTTCTGTTTTTTTACTCCATTTTGTGTGACAGTATCCTTTTTACCTGGGCAAAGATTTGAATTTTCATCATCCTCAAAAAACTGAACAACAATCTTACGGATACGTTTTTGCAGGTCTATATTTTTTGGCTTCGTTGGGATTCGTCTCACTTCTAAATTACTCTGTTTTAATTTCTTAAATTCTTGATGTAGTCTCATGTATCTCTTTTTGTACATTAGTTTCTCTTTATTAGCCTTTGCCAATTGTTTTCTTAAATCGTGTATTTGCTGAGTTTTAACGTTTTGATATTTACGAAATTTCATTTTAATGTCTTGTTTGAATTTAACAGTATTAAAGGATGTGTCTAAGTTAGGACTATTTGGGCGTAATGTTGATTCTTCTGAATTTATAGAACTAATACTTGGCGTTCGTAAAGGAGATGCTATTGATAAATCTAGGGGACTGCTTGTACGTAAATAGTGGGAACTACTCGCTACTATGGCATCAATACGCAAATTAGGACTATTACATCGAACATTCTGTCGCAATAGCCGTGGGCTATGAGGTCCTATTAGTTCTTGAGAAATACCGGGCTCATTATCTTGATTTTTCGGTAGCGATTCTGCGTCATTGGTCTCTGAAACACTTGTTGGGTTGTTGCGGGCACCATTTGCCTTATTTTTTTTCCGCTGATAATATGCACGGGCACTGATTCGGTTTTTCTTTTGTGCATTGCGACGTGCATGTGCAGTCATTTGGCTTCGGGTTAGGATAAGTCCAGCTGCCTTTCTTTTAGCTAAGCGTTCTCTGTCTTTTCTTAAATGCTGCTCTCTTAACACAGGATCACTTTTGATTTTAGCTTTTCTTATTCTTTCCATCAACCTCTTTCTCTCTTTTTTCTCCTCCTCGTTTAGTTTTGATTTCAGCATTCTTAAACAAAATTAATCTTAAACAAAATTACTCGAACGAATTGTGTGCGGCACGAGCTGCACACAAGTTAATATTTATGAAAGTTAAAAAATATAATATGTGTATATGTATGTATATAATGTATGGTTGTAGGTATGCTCCATTGTTTTTTTGTTTACTTTAATGAAATGACACTATGTCTACCAATATGATAAAATTACACCGAGGTGATAATATGATCTACCGATGTGATAAAACAATCCACCGATGTGACAAAACTATGCGTCGATCATGAATCAAAACACCGATATGATATTTAAGACACCGATTGATTTTTCTTATCACATCGGTGTAAATTATCACATCGGTGGTAAAAAAGACCACCGATTACAGCGATATGAGAACAGCGACGTGAGAAATTATCGACTTTTTTGAAAATTATGAAAAATGTATAATATTTAGGCTAAATTCAAGTACCTATAATGATGCTAATTTACTTACTATGTCTGTTAGAACCAAACAATCGTAATAAAACTTCACATTACACTAGAAAAATGCAACCACCGATAATATAAAATAATTGCTTGGAAGTAACTGAAATGTCGTACTTACGTAATTGGCGGGAATATGCAGCGATTTGACACACGTCCGTCCTGACTGCGCACTAGCACACACTAACGAGGGAAATAAAATTGGGGTGGGGACACTGTCGGACTCATCGATGCAAAGTTAGGTTTAAATTACTTTTGTGCAGCGATATGACAAAATTTTGCGAGACAAGTACATTTATGCCTCTCAGTAATAAATATTATGAATTACGTAATAAAATATGCTACATATTAATAATAAAACTAATATTCTATGAAATAGAATAAGTTATATTCTTAAGTTACTTATTTTTATAACGATATAAGCGTTTTTGCTTGTAAAAAAAGTAGAGGGACAGCACCGATGTGACAAAAATAGAGGTTTATGTATTTATTTCTACCTTTGTAAATAGACTTAGACAAATAATATTTTATGCCACAACCCAATAAATACCTAATGAATACAAAAAAAATAGTACAGAACAATATTCCTTTTTTCAAATACTAATTTCAATGAAGACAAAAAAAAAGTCGTTTGGGAAATTCACCCACCTCCATCATTATTTTATAGGTACTTATGGCGATTATAATGAGGAGAATGATATGATTAGTATCGTTTATAATAAATACGTAGACATTTGTGACCAATCTCCGCAATAAAGAGACTTAGTTATTAAAAACTAACTATTCCATTGTGTCAGTGTACAGTCACCAACGAACAAAAATAAACGAACAGGGTCGTCGGATTTAGTTTAAGTTTAGTAAAAATGTTTTCGAAAGAAATTTAATTTAATAAATGGAATGTTTGTTTTCTAATAATTAAACTAAATTCTATCCGAAAACATTCATCGCTTTTTTACTAAACATCAACTATATCCGACGAACCTTGTTACTTTTTAACTGACTTCACAAAAAGGAGGAGGTTCTCAATTCGACTGTATTTTTTAAATATATTATGTAAGTAAGTTATCAATTTTGGTAAACTTATTTGTATAGGTTTATTGTCATTCACAGGATTGATTCTAGTAGCGACAAGTTCGTTATCTGAACCACCATTACCAATACGGTTCACTGTTGATCGTCCATTTTTATATGCCATCCTTCACGAAGACAAAATTCTGTTTGCCGGGACCTGCACCAACTAATACTTAGGTATTGTGTTCGTCATATATTGTAAGATTTGGATCATGCTTTCGCTTACTGAAACCTCGTCTGCCTTCAACTTAATTACGTGTCTAGAATCCTTGTTATTACCTTTTTTTACTACCATTGCAATTCATTTCCATTTTCGCTCATATTTTTTTGCTTCTGCCGTCCTAGCCTGTAGCATTCTCTAACGCTTTTTTAAAGGAGATCGGCGATTCCTGGCCCCGATAGACAAAGTATTAGACCATTCGAAAAAATATTTAAATAGTTATAAACCCTACTTTAATTTATCATTTCCTAAAAAAACGTTGGAAAAAGGAATAAAAAAAATAAAAAAGTCAATTGATGTATTCCTCTCGTTGCAGTTGTCTGATGTTGCCATATTATGCTATTTTTAAATAAAAATGTTTTTCCCGTCAAAAGATTTGTATTACAATGTTCGATTTATATTTCTTTTCACTTAAAAAAGATTTTTATGAGTTTATTGCGAAACAATGATTAAAGATAGAGTATTTTTTACTGTCTTTATGTTATTTTCATGATTTTATAGAAAAATCGATTTGCATTTTTGTGAACTGCAACACTCGATACGGCTGTCACTCGTCAATCAATCGGTTGTCAACAACAGATTTCCAGATAGCGTCATAACGCTTGACTTGCGTTATATGTTTATTTTGAGTGCTACATTACCGACCCTTGCTGTGTTTTTGGACAATTGTAGCTGCCTTTTTGACACCTATTTCGTTCTTGGACTCCGTTCTTCCAGAAATACCTACTGACCTTCAAAATCACTAAAACTCATAACCTAATAAAAGAGCGGGAACAAGTGATAATGGGATTTATTGACTACGGTCTGATATAAAGTTTTTTTTTAAATTTTCATATCCCATGTTATTTCGAAAAACTAATTACACAGGGCTATAGACTAATATCACCCCTTGAAAACCCAAGTTATTTCATTTTTGTTTATTGAGGCCAAATTTCTTAGGACTGCTTGCCGATCTCCTTTGACTATATCATGAAAAAGACATTCAATAAAATTAAATAAACTTAGAGGGCGGTATTGATGATCTTTATAGTTATAATTCTGTAAGTCGTCTTGCGGTCGCGAAACATATTTTAATAAACATAAAGCCAAACAATTACCTGCAAATTGCAAAAAAAAAAACTATGCCTACTGTAAGTACTCGTTTATCAAATAATGTTAAGGAAGGTAGGTCACTTGTTTTCAAAAAATTCCGCGACTTTAAATAGAATTAGCTATTCAATTAATAACTTGCAAACTGTATAAAGTTGTCATTTTGCATCAGCCCGCTCTTTCTCCTTCATTACTAAAATCTTCTCGATCCTTCTTGATTTGACTAAAATGTTGTCTGACCATAACAGTTGTATGTGTACCACAATCAGCCTATGAAATGTGGCCACAGTTTTTCTCAGAAGCGACAACCACCACCATATGTACATGTATGGATGAATTTACTTATACTATTTGTCGGCAACCTACAAAGCATCTGAAGTATCATCGGACCTAATCACTTAGGTACCAGTTTCGTCCAGATTTTCTTGTTATAATTTTATTTTCTACTAGCCTTTGTCAACGGCTTCGCCCTCGGATACATATAAACCTTCCTCTTCAATCACTCTGTCTATTGATGAAAACCGCATTAAAATCCGTTGCGTAGTTTAAAAGATCTAAACGTAAGTACCTACAGACGGGGGAATTGACTGTGTTTTATACTATGTTAAGATGATCTTCCACAATTTATACTTTGTCTTTAATATTTTTCCTCGATTTCGTTTTGGATAGTATAATTATATATCGCTTCGATAATATAATTTTTTATCGTTGGCGATTTGAATTCCTCGTGATGTTTGCATCGATCGATGGTGGTAGGTGTATCTCTCTTTAACTATCAAAATTACAATATGTGTGTCTCCAATTTATGACAACCTTCTTTAGAATTGCTTAGGGTAATGTTATTCGTTTTACGTTTAAGTTAATTCATATGTTTATGTTCCTTTATTGTTGAAATACCGTCCATAGCCATGACGTGCAATTTTGAGGACCCATGCTTTTTGATTGTCGCGTGCTATGTAATTTCTTTAAAATACAAGCATTTATTCGTATTCTTTATCTTTTCCAGCACTCATACTAACAGATTCTCTACTACCAGAACCAGTCAAGTTTACCGTGGATCGCCCATTTTTATATTTGATCCTCTTCGAAGACAAAATTCTTTTCGCTGGCACTTGTAGATTAAGGTGATAAAAATACTATATCTAAGTAAGAATTAAAATAAGAATAGGTCTAAAGCCTCGACTAACTAATAAATTCACTAGGAGTCCATATATTCTTGAAAGATCTTAGATAAAAACGGCTCAGCAAGTTAGTTTTATATAAAAGTTTTATTATTGGTCCAAGATCAATCCTCTTCCCATTGGATCATAAACATTCACATACTTTCTGCTTCGAATGTTATTCGGTGATCAGTTTCCATTTAATCATTCTCTTTTCTATCGAAGACTAACTAACTCCTCTCGGTCACAAATATTCAATGTCGAAATAATTTTATGTCCGTATCTTCGATCAATAATAGCACATTATACATCAGCCTGCTCTTTCTCGTTCATTACTAAAATCTTCTTGATCCTTCTTGATTTGACAAGAATGTTGTCTGACCATAACAGTTGTATGTGTACCCCAATCAGTCTGTGAAATGTGGCCACAGTTTATCTCAGAAGCGACAACCACACACAATCAGTACTGATGAGTTTTACTGTTGACTGTCCATTTATACAGGATAAGTTTTTAACTAGTGCGTGTTTTTAACCATATACACCATGTTTAAACAAATAAAATTTACTTACTTACTGGCGCAAATTTTAACAAATTAAACTTAAACGAGTTATTATAACCATGCAATTTTTATTTCGATAAATCTTAGTACCAAAAAATTAAGTTATCGTTAACGAAAGATGTTTATTTTGAAACTGGTTTTTATAGTAACTTGCGCGTGGCGCCAGTGCGGCGGCGAAGGTGAATGACAGAGCGTAGCTACTAGTACCTACCAGCTGATCGATCGGTCAGAATTCTCAGAAGTTCGAAGTACCTACGCCAGCGTGCGGTGAAGGTGAACGACTGAGCGTAGCTACTAGTACCTACCAGCTGTTCAATCGTTCAAAATTTTAAGAAGTTCGAAGTACCTACGCCAGCGCGTGGTTACTGACCTATTACTATTTCGATATCATATTCCGTAATATGTAGGGTGTCCACAGTTTGATTTAAGATCGGATAATTTTTTTTAAAGTATTGAAAAAATAATTGAAATGTGTTCTCTTACTGATATACTGAACCACAAAAAACAAAATTTGCGCGCTGGTTAAAAAGAAATCCTGTATATGGATGAAATTACTTATACTATTTGTCGGCACCTACAAAGCATCTGAAGTAACATCGGACCTAATCACTTAGGTACCAGTTTCGTCCGGATTTTCTTGTTATAATTTTATTTTCTACTAGCCTTTGCCAGCGGCTTCGTCTTCGGATACATATAAACCTTACTCGTGAATCACTCTGTCTATTGATGAAAACCGCATTAAAATCCGTTGCGTAGTTTAAAAGATATAAGCGTACAGACGGGAGAATCTACTTTGTTTTATTCCATGTTAAGATGATCTTCTACAATTTATACTTTGTCTTTAATATTTTTCCTCGATTACGTTTTGGATTTCGCTTCGATTATATTATTTTTTATTGTTGATGATTTGAATTCCTCGTGATCCATCGGTGGATGGTGGTAGGTGTATCTCTCCTTAACTATCAACATTACAGTATGTATGTCTCCAAATTAAGTCAACCTTCTTTAGAATTGATAAGGGTAATGTTATTCGCTTTACGTTTAAGTTGATTAATATGTTTATGTTCCTTTATTGTTGAAATACCATCCATACCCATGATGTGCAATTTTGAGGACCCATGCTTTTTGATTGTCGCCTACTATGTCATCTCTTTAAAATGCAAGTATTTATTCGTATTCTTTGTCTTTTTCAGCACTCATAATAACAGATTCTCTACTACCAGAACCAGTCAAGTTTACCGTGGATCGCCCATTTTTATATTTGATCCTCTTCGAAGACAAAATTCTTTTCGCTGGCACTTGTATAGATTAAGGTGATAAAAATACTATATCTAAGTAAGAATTGAAATAAGATAGGTCTAAAGCCTCGACTAACTAATAAATTCACTAGGAGTCCATATATTCTTGAAAGATCTTAGATAAAAACGGCTCAGCAAGTTAGTTTTATATAAAAGTTTTATTATTGGTCCAAGATCAATCCTCTTCTCATTTTAATCATAAACATACACATACTTTCTGCTTCGAATGTTATTCGGTGATCAGTTTCCATTTAATCATTCTCTTTTCTATCGAAAACTAACTCCTCTCGGTCATAAATGTTCAATGTCGAAATAATTTTATGTCCGTATTACCGAATGCAATGTCTGAATTATAGCTGTACCACTAAGGTAGGATATGTCCCAGAACAGCCATTGTACCATTAGTTTTGCGTAGCATCTCTTAGTTGTTTGTGTAACATCTCTTTCTTGTTTGTGTTCGTATGGTCGTTCGTGGAAAAGCGGATCTTTCAAATCAAAAGATTTAAGCCTTCGTCAAAATCGGTTTCGCTAATTAGGTTGTTTTCTCTGGGCTTTGTATTGGCCAAACAACATTGCCTCCAAATTACTATGATTCTTTTACGAAGCAATTGGTATTTTTAGTAGATTTCGTTGTGGTCAATTTTTAAAAACTTTACTTTTCCCTTGATGCTTGATTTAGTATTTTGTCCGTGACTTTGTGCGTGTCAAATTTCTTGTCTTCCAACCCACCCTGTCGCATCGAATCGCCATGACAAGCATGACTTTTTTTTCTTTTTCTCGGCCCCGTCCTTGCGTGATGAATTGATGATATACATTGTAGCCTTTCTCGATAAATGGGCCATTCAACACTAACAGAAGTATTAAATTCTAACCACCAGTTCCTGAGATTAGCGCGTTCAACCAAACAAACAAACTCTTCAGCTTTAAAATATTAGGTAGATTCGCGACTCGTGTGCTGTGTGACATTTATTGGTTTTGTTTGTCCTTTCCAGGAGTGGTTATAGTACCAGAATCATTAGATTCACGGCCACCAGAGCCCATCAAGTTTACCGTGGATCGTCCATTTTTATATTTGAACTTCTTCGAAGACAAAATTCTTTTTGCTGGCATTTATACTAACTGAGGTACTGGAATACACTCCCTATGTATTATTGTAATTCTGGGTCTGCATCTTTTTCATTTTAGTTTTACTAGCTTTCCGTCAGTTGCTTAAAGTGCGGTTCTGTTCCCTAATCTCAGTGCCGACCGGTTCTAATCTGTGTAGGGTTTCTTTCTTTAGACCCTGGATCGATCAGAACCGGTCAGCCGGTTATTTTCGGTAAGGGCAAGTAAATATTGAAAAAGTAAAACGATTCATGTAGAAAAAATAATTGGTACAGTTTCATAAAACCACAAAATTTACAGTGAACAATATGTAAATATCGTTGCCTTTACTTTTTATTGTTTGTTGTAACCGATTTAAGCATAGGATGTGTTTGTTTTTGCTATGTGTCTTGGTTATTGTGGGTATGGTTAGTCCGTTCTCCTTTGTATTTTCCAACAATTTATGTTTCTTTTTCCCCATTTCCTTTTATTGTTTGAACCTGTGCATCCATACTTTCCCGCTGTTTCTATCCGGTATAAGTCTACTACCAGTCTTACCAAGGGGTATCATATTACCCAGTAACTGGGTTGTGGAGGTCAGATAGGCAGCCGCTATGAATCGCTTCATGTAGAATGTTGGTATTCAGTTGCATCCGGTTAAACTCGAAGCCGATCCCAACATTCATAGTTGGGAAAAGGCTCGGCAGATGATGATTAGTGTGATATTACCCTTATAAAACATTTAGTTATATTATATACTTTGATAAGTAGGTATAGGTATTAAGATGATTAACTTGCTGTAAATTATTCCAATTATGAGAATAAGCCCACGTTTGTACCGACGTAAAAATATCGCAGCGGGATTTATCCAGTACCGTTAAACCTTGCAACTTTGCCCAGATTTCTTCCGATTTTTTATTCCAGTTTAAATATTTTTGTAAATAATATTACTTTTAATTTGTGGTTGTGCTACATCAATGACAAATGTAATGTTCTTTGCATAGAATATATGATAATATCAAGACAATGAATGTTTATGTGCTAAAAACCTCAATTTGGACAACGGGCAAATTATATAGAACTTTTTACAAGTTTGCCCATATTGCAGAAACCTTCGTATATAGTCAGTATTTTCTACCTTAAAAACATTACTTATTTTAGAAAAGAGTACAATCTATCATCATTACCTGCCGAATTTGAGTGGGCAAAGTCACTTATTTTTCTCAGACTTTTGAACCGCAAAATACAGCACCAACTTCGACACAGTTTGACAGCCGAATGAATGTTACATTAGGAATAATCTGTTACGTAGTCTTAACAGAAATATATTCAAATTTCTTCCATGGATTAAATAATAAACGTAACTATAAAATGTTACCGGTTTTTTTATATTTGTGAAAAGTACCGTGCTGGGCAAAGTCAGATTAGAAGGGCAATCTTGTAAGGTTTGACGGTACTCAATTTTCAACTCTCGGTGCAGAGTCGAGCATTGAGGATGCAAAAGAACGCATGCTAGCACATGAAAAAAAACACTATTCGACTTTCAAATCTCGACGCTAAAAGCATTGCGTTCAAAATCTAGCGCGCGAAAAAACCACAGACAAATAGTTCCGAATGCAAATATTACCAGATTATACATACCTACTCAAAATTACGTCCGTTCAGGAATAAGTATGTAGGTACCTACCTACGAGTATATTGTTTTAATAGTGAAGTAATTGTTTCGTCCATCCAGTGTCAAAGTCGTAAGATATTATTAATTTATACCACATCGGCTGTGTTCCACCGGGATCATTTCATAACGGAACCTTTTTAAAGAATATTCTTATTGTCACAAAATGAGGTCACAATAAATTGAATAAAATATAACACATCATTGAATTCACAAGGATTCCGTCACAAGTTGATGTAAGTAGATACTATTTTTGTATCTGAAAACCTAAAAACCAAAACAAAATTTATTTTGGTTTATCTCAACGGTCTTTTTCCTATTAGGGCCCTTATCTACTCCCATTTGGTACCGTAACACGGTCACCCTAACTTCTCATCAACAGCTTGGCTAGAAGATTAAAAAAAATATAGTTTTTTTGCTCTCAAATCCCCTACATCTCTAAACGGCTTTGGTATTTGGATATATTTTTACACTGAAAAATATTTAGAGGTACCTACCTACTACTAGATATATAAAAGTATAGGTAGGTTATTTGTATTTTTTTTTAATGGAAATCATCAAAGGACGTGTCAGACTTTTACTGACTAAAACCCACCCGTGTTCAACTGTATGATTCATTCTAACATGTACAGTCACGAGTAATAATATGTAAGCACATAGCCAAATTCATAAGCGATTTTCTCTTTAAATAACGATTGCAACTTTGAGATAAGGCAAATTTCGTAATAATGTGGGTTCTAAAATATTATGTTCGTAATAAAATAAAATTACAGTCAGTACAATAGGAGATAATCCCTTTTAAAAGTTGATAAGTGTATACATATTCGTGCTCGTGACTGTACCTGTTCTTTTCTAATGTTATGTACAAGTATAATTTGTGTATAGAGCAACTCACAACCTAGTGCAATTCCACAAAAATGATGGGTATACAAAGCATAAGAAAAAATCGATTATTTTATAAAAGCATACTTCGGGTAAATACAGCACCCAAAATAAAAATCTGATCCTATATATTAGCAGTAATACGTTTCCTAATTACTCATCATCATAATCATTTCTAAAAGAGATCCTCTGCTGGCCATACAAGCATAGCCCTCTCTAGTGTCCTTTGGATGACTTTCACCCTTGTTCGGAGGCCCATTGTTCCTAATTGCTATTGAAAGCCAATGTTGAATCTTAATGCTGTTGGTGTTCGTCTATACATAGCACAAAAAAGTCGCTTTTCATGTTTATCTGTATTAGCGATGAGATCTTCTAAATTACCACAAACGATTTTCATGCGGTTTTCACCATTATTTAGAATTTACTCTTGAAGTTTTATTAAACGTATAAAATATATATTTCGCAATCGAGTCATATCCGGTACGTCAGCGCCATCTGGTAACGCTCGAAGGAGATGAAGAAGAGAGAGCTCTCTTCCGTCATTTAGGTATTAAATTAACATAATTATAATAAATAAATTCACAAGGTTATTTGTAACACACCGGCAACCTCGCAGGACTATGTTACTAACATGAACATCACAATAAACGACTTTTGTGCTATTTAAAAAATTATCATATTTTAGTTCATCAGATTTTCATCATCATCATCATCATTTCAGCCGTAAGACGTCCACTGCTGGACTTAGGCCTCTCCCAATTTAGGGGGCTTTGCCATAATCGCCACGCTTGGCAGGCGGGTTGGCGATCGCAGTATGGTGGTAAAATGCATAGAGAACGGTGCTGCCCATTCTCTAGTAAGTCCCTTAGTCGCCTTTTACGACACCTACGGGAAGAAATGGGGTGGTGTTATTCTTTACGTCCGGCACCACACGGCACATCAGATTTTCATACAAAAATAAAAAAATAAATTGAACGCTCTAAATGTTACGAAGTCTATGCGAAGCAAATAAAAAGCGATAGTATGTACAATAGCTGGAGCCCTAAAACAAATATGTAACAAATTAGTATATTATTATGCCGCAAGTTGGCAACTCCAAAATACTTATAAAGGGAATCCCCTAATATTAATTGGATTCGATTCGAGCTGAATGTATATGTATAACCCGACCACGAAAAATAGTTTTTAAATGATAACCAATAAGAAAATAGCAAAATGCATACTTCATTTGATAAGCCTAATTCAACAATTAAGTACACGAGTTTATTTTCTTTTAAGAGTGTGTTTATTACTGGACTGTTTACATCGTGTTAAAGTTTCTTAGTTTTTACGTGCTTGCTTTTGTGTTAGGTATTGTTTCTGTTTTGCCGATCCCCGTGGACTTATACAAACTCATTATAATATTACTGTTTCATAACAGTAAAATTGTGCTAGATATACATAGGTATATTACGTTCGTTGCATCTCTGTTCACGATAAAATAGCCAAGATTTATGATCGTTTGGCATACAGTATTCAATTTGACAGAATTTAGAATTACGTCGTTATTCTCGCAAACCAGCGATATGTCATTTTGCAAAAGTTTTGGAGCAACCTAAGCAATCAAAAGTCACCTCGGAGGAGTGGATTGATACGCGCCACGGCGTCCTCACCTTCCGCCTAACGCAGGTCCTCACCGGGCATGGGTACTTTAGGGAGTTCCTGTTCAGGATAAAGCAGGAGGAAATGCCCGGGGTTTTCTTTGCGAGGATCGTCTGGAAGAGACGGTGGAGCATACGGTGGAGATGTGCCCTACTTTTTTTGTTTGTGGGTGGGATATCATCATATGACGTCACCCGCTCATGGGCGGAGCGGGAGGGTGTGTCAGACTTTTACTGATAAAACCCACCCGTGTTCCTTCAGTTACCCATATGCCAGGGCCACGGTATCTCGTTTGAACAATCTCGCGACTTTGGCAGGTTAGTGGTACACATTGAGAGGTAGTCTGCGCGGGCGCTGGTGGCAGTCGTGCTTAGCATTGAGACTGTAGTCTCTTACCAGTCGAACAAAAGCCACTCCAGGAACTTATTTTCTTCGTACATTATCATTTAAAAGTGCCTATATAATAACCAAGTTTATGATAATTCACTTAAACCGATTGTGATCCACAGGTTTTTTTGCCGTGCCTCCGTCCTTGGACTTTCAAACACCGCCAACAAGGAAGTTCACTGTTGATCATCCGTTCCTATATCTGATTCTCTTCGAAGACAAAATACTTTTCGCTGGCACCTTCACAGAATAAGGTGATTTATTATGTCGAGTGTTGTTTTGTGGTGGTGTTTTGTAGTTTCTGCTGACCCCCATAGATAAAAGGCACGAATTTATATATGTACGTACCGATATATGTGATATTATTTTGTTCACTTACTCATTTTGCACCGTTTTTGGAAGAGTATCCCATTGAGTTGACTAAGTGCTTACTAACCAAAACCTCATAATGGTGGAAGATAATGCTGGATATTGGGGGTTCTCCATAATCTCAGCATCCATTTTGCTCCAGTGGATATTTTCTAAATGTGTCTCGTGGGGCGCGGGGAAACCTTCTTGGATGTTGTACCGATTTGTTACCCTTCCATTGGGGGAAGTAGCAGCATGATTGGAATTATTTCTGTCCTCCTCTCAGTGCCGGATTAAGCCAGCGCGGGGCCCGTAGCAAAATTGTGATGGGGGCCCTTTTTTTGTGGATGGGAAATCATCAAATGGCGTCTTCCGCTCTAGAGTGGAGCGGAAGGGCGTGTGGAACTTTTTCTGACTAAAACCCACCCGTGTTTCTTCAGTTGCCCATATGTCAGGGCCACGGTAACTCTTTGAACAAATCTCGCGACCCTGGCAGGATGGAGGCCACTTGAGTTGCATTACCTATTAAAAGGATATAAATAAAACAAAATATTTAGAAAAACGCTTTTCGTGATTTAATGTAAGCAACTTTAGAAATAACACTTGCCAAATCAATATTTCTCAGTAAATCATTTTCTATGCTCTTTATAGTGAGGTCATTCAAACGTTCTTGTCCCATTGTGTTGCTTAACACATTTTTAATTCGTTTTAATGTTAAAAAAGGATGTTCTCCGCTGCAGTTTGTGATCACCAAACTCAAGTAAATGCGTAACAATATTTGGACATTTGGAAAACACGATTCTTATACTGACTAAAACCCATCCGTGTTCCTTCGGTTGCCCATATGCCAGGGCCATGGTACCTCTTTCGAACTAATCCCGCGACCCTGGCAGGCATCGGTCGTAGCAGACCCCTTCAGTTTGCTAACATCTCTTTGAGGCGCGCGTGGAACACTACGCGCCGTCGACACGGGCCTGGTCCTTTCCGCAAGGCCGCGCCTGCGGTGGCCGGGAGTCCGCAATCGACTCCAGACACCCGGAGCTTCTCCTCCTGCGACGGCTAGGGGCGTGAGGGCGCATGGAGCGAGCCATGGTACGGAGCGAGAGGGCTTGGGTAGCCGTCACCTCCTTCTGCGAAGCAGTAATGCTCGCGACGGAGAAGGCGAGGCGCGTGAGGACGTGGCAGTCACTGCACCCTCACGTCCCTAGCCGCCGCAGAAGAAGACGCCCCGGGCATCGGGAGTGGATTGCGGACTCCCGGCCACCGAAGGCGTGGGCTTGCGGGCGGCGAGCTACCCAATGCGGTAAGGACCAGGCCCGTGTCGACGGCGCGTAGTGTTCCACGCGCGCCTCAAAGAGATGTTAACAGTACTGAAGGGGTCTGCTAGGACCGATGTCTGCCGGGGTCGTGAGATTTGTTCGAAAGAGATACCATGGCCCTGGCCAGGCGCGGTCGCAGCCTATGATTTTGGGGGGGGGGGGGGGGGGGTCACCATGAGTACTGAAGAATATTTTTAGGAAGGTACATCTACTCGTTGGTCTAGTAGTCGAAAGCACTACTGATGAGCATGAGGTCCCGGGTTCGATTCTCAATTCGGGAGTATTATTGGGTTTTTCAGGCAAATCGTTCAGAGTCTCGACAGCATGGCTGACTTTGGGGGAGGGGGGTCATGACCCCTAGGACCCCCCCTCTCGGACCGCGCCTGGCCCTGGCACATGGGCAACTGAAGGAACACGGGTGGGTTTTATCAGTAAAAGTCTGACACACCCTCCCGCTCCGCCTATGAGCGGGTGACGTCATATGATGATATCCCACCCACAAACCAAAAAAAGTAGGGCACATCTCCACCGTATGCTCCACCGTGTCTTCCAGACGATCCTCGCAATGAAAACCCCGGGCATTTCCTCCCGCTTTATCCTGAACAGGAACTCCCTAAAGTACCCATGCCCGGTGAGGACCTGCGTTAGGCGGAAGGTGAGGACGCCGTGGCGCGTATCAATCCACTCCTCCAAGGTGACTTTTGATTGCTTAGGTTGCTCCAAAACTTTTGCAAAATGACATATCGCTGGTTTGCGAGAATAACGACGTAATTCTAAATTCTGTCAAATTGAATACTGTATGCCAAACGATCATAAATCTTGGCTATTTTATCGTGAACAGAGATGCAACGAACGTAATATACCTATGTATATCTAGCACAATTTTACTGTTATGAAACAGTAATACACTCGAGAGCAATGAATCCGGGTCACTTAAAGAATCCTAAAAATCTCGGAAACTAAAAATGCTAGGTTAATGCAATAAATTGTATTTAATAGACAATGTAATACTCCTTAAATGAAGGTATTAAAACTTCTTAGTTATTGTAAAGTTATATCATAAAAAAATCAAATTTGAAAAAGGGCCACTTTCGAAGATGGAACTACGAAATTACAGCATTTGGTTTTGCTTTTGTTTGTAATCTGTCATTTATGTGGGTACATAAACCATGTTGATAGTGCTCTATATTCATTATTCAAGCTGAAATTATGTCGCTTACGCCTGAAGAATGCACCAGAATACTTACAATGCTGGAAACCGGCCGGAGTCAGCGCGATACAGCCTGGACTGTCGGTGTGTCGCTGTCAACAGTACAAAGAGTTCTCCGACGTTACGAAGAAACTGGTTCTAACCTACGCAGACCAGGAACGGGCAGAACCAGGTGTACCACAGCACGAGAAGACCGATACTTGGTGAACACCATGCTTCGAAATCGCTTTCTCACAGGAACTGAACTCACAAATCAGTTTCGACGCCTCGGAGGAAGTAACCCAAGTGCATGGACAGTAAGACGTCGGCTTGCTGAATCTAACTTAAAACCCCTTAGACCTGCAAACGGCCCTAAACTGGAGCGTGGGCATCGTATTTCAAGACTAAGATATGCCCAGAGCCACGTAAATTGGAGTATTGAAGATTGGTCAAAAGTTATGTTCTCCGACGAATCAAAATTTATGCTCTACAAGCACGATGGAAGACACAGAGTGTATCGAAGACCAGGGGAAAGATTCAAGCAAGCATGCATCGAAGAAAAAGTAGCCTACGGTGGTGGGTCTGTACTTGTGTGGGCCGGAATTTCTTCTGAAAGTCGCACAGAGCTGGTGATCATAGAAAACGGCTCTTTAACTAGCGTAAGATATGTGGAAGAAATCCTCAATGATCACGTTGGTCCATTTATGGTCAATTTAGGTGAGGATGCTATATTTATGCATGACAATGCCCGACCTCATACAGGTAGGATTGTGAATGACTACCTTCAAGAGATGAACATTACTCGTATGGAGTGGCCAGCGCGCAGCCTGGATATCAACCCGATCGAGCATGCTTGGGACGAGCTAGGCAGATGCGTAAAACAACGAAACCCTCCCCCAATCACGCTTCGTGAGCTCAAAATTGCTCTCACAGAGGAATGGGAGAATATTACCCAAAATCGTATAAGGAACTTGGTGTACAGCATGCCAAACCGCGTAAACGCAGTAATGGAAGCACGAGGAGGCAATACGAAGTATTAAAATTCAAGAAAATCGTAATAAAGTTCAAAAATTTCATGTTTCCTATTTTTGTTTTAAGGAGAGATCAGCAGTTTTTTTCTTTATGTAATTTTGTGTTAATAAAATGTATGGTGACTCATATTTTTTTAACTTTCATTTAAGGAGTATTACATTGTCTATTAAATACAATTTATTGCATTAACCTATCATTTTTAGTTTCCGAGATTTTTAACATTCTTTAAGTGACCCGGATTCATTGCTCTCGAGTGTATTATAATGAGTTTGTATAAGTCCACGGGGATCGGCAAAACAGAAACAATACCTAACACAAAAGCAAGCACGTAAAAACTAAGAAACTTTAACACGATGTAAACAGTCCAGTAATAAACACACTCTTAAAAGAAAATAAACTCGTGTACTTAATTGTTGAATTAGGCTTATCAAATGAAGTATGCATTTTGCTATTTTCTTATTGGTTATCATTTAAAAACTATTTTTCGTGGTCGGGTTATACATACATACATTCAGCTCGAATCGAATCCAATTAATATTAGGGGATTCCCTTTATAAGTATTTTGGAGTTGCCAACTTGCGGCATAATAATATACTAATTTGTTACATATTTGTTTTAGGGCTCCAGCTATTGTACATACTATCGCTTTTTATTTGCTTCGCATAGACTTCGTAACATTTAGAGCGTTCAATTTATTTTTTTATTTTTGTATGAAAATCTGATGTGCCGTGTGGTGCCGGACGTAAAGAATAACACCACCCCATTTCTTCCCGTAGGTGTCGTAAAAGGCGACTAAGGGACTTACTAGAGAATGGGCAGCACCGTTCTCTATGCATTTTACCACCATACTGCGATCGCCAACCCGCCTGCCAAGCGTGGCGATTATGGCAAAGCCCCCTAAATTGGGAGAGGCCTAAGTCCAGCAGTGGACGTCTTACGGCTGAAATGATGATGATGATGATGAAAATCTGATGAACTAAAATATGATAATTTTTTAAATAGCACAAAAGTAGTTTATTGTGATGTTCATGTTAGTAACATAGTCCTGCGAGGTTGCCGGTGTGTTACAAATAACCTTGTGAATTTATTTATTATAATTATGTTAATTTAATACCTAAATGACGGAAGAGAGCTCTCTCTTCTTCATCTCCTTCGAGCGTTACCAGATGGCGCTGACGTACCGGATATGACTCGATTGCGAAATATATATTTTATACGTTTAATAAAACTTCAAGAGTAAATTCTAAATAATGGTGAAAACCGCATGAAAATCGTTTGTGGTAATTTAGAAGATCTCATCGCTAATACAGATAAACATGAAAAGCGACTTTTTTGTGCTATGTATAGACGAACACCAACAGCATTAAGATTCAACATTGGCTTTCAATAGCAATTAGGAACAATGGGCCTCCGAACAAGGGTGAAAGTCATCCAAAGGACACTAGAGAGGGCTATGCTTGTATGGCCAGCAGAGGATCTCTTTTAGAAATGATTATGATGATGAGTAATTAGGAAACGTATTACTGCTAATATATAGGATCAGATTTTTATTTTGGGTGCTGTATTTACCCGAAGTATGCTTTTATAAAATAATCGATTTTTTCTTATGCTTTGTATACCCATCATTTTTGTGGAATTGCACTAGGTTGTGAGTTGCTCTATACACAAATTATACTTGTACATAACGTTAGAAAAGAACAGGTACAGTCACGAGCACGAATATGTATACACTTAACAACTTTTAAAAGGGATTATCTCCTATTGTACTGACTGTAATTTTATTTTATTACGAACATAATATTTTAGAACCCACATTATTACGAAATTTGCCTTATCTCAAAGTTGCAATCGTTATTTAAAGAGAAAATCGCTTATGAATTAGGCTATGTGCTTACATATTATTACTCGTGACTGTACATGTTAGAATGAATCATACAGTTGTCAGAACAGCATATTTTTATGAAAAAATTGGCGATAGTCCTGTTCGACGCCAGGCCAGGCCCCTACCATAGGATTTAAATATTATGTGGAAGCGCGATGGTGGGTCCCTGGAGACAAGAGTGGCTGCGAACTGTCCGCCGTGCGCGGAGCTGATTAATACAATCAAACAAAAGACTCACCTGGTTGAAGAACACCTGCTCTGGAGCCTACCTGGATTTATGTATGTAAGTGAGTGTATATGGTATTGTGTACTGACGTTGTAAGTGGTATCCAGGACACCAGGCCGCTGCGATAGGCCAGAGATTTTCTCCAACACGCGGTTCACTGTCACTTCAAACTATTTCAACTAAAGTTCAAACTAAACCCGTATTATTTCGTCCATTGGGGTTATTTACAATCAAACAATAGGATCACGACTAATTGTCCAACAAAACGATCGATTTAAAGGGATTAATTTACAACTGGTCGCGAAATCAAACGGCGACGAACGATGCTCCCTTTTTCCAACCAAAATCAAAGAGGAAGTCAAACTGCCAGATGTCACTCCGTTTCACGTCATGGTGCGTTCACAGAGTAACCAATTCGAACGGGACGGAACAAGTCCCATATTCCTTTATAAGAGTATCTGACAGGGTCATGAGATCAGTTTGAAAGAGGTACCGTGGCCCTGCCATATGGGCAACTGAAGGAACACGGGGGTTTTAGTCAGTAAAAGTCTGACACGCCCTTCCGCTCCACCCTAGACCGGGAGGCGTCATTTGACGATTACCACCCACAAAAAAAAAACACAATATTTTTGCCAATTGTCACTTATCAGTCTTCGCTCGCTTGAATAAAAGATATATTATTGTTTGTTTTTTAAGATTTTCGACTACGAGTCAAACTCGTGGATCCACGCCGACCCTTGCGAGGCCCAATTCAACGCGCCTCTGATGTACTGTCACGGCTGGGGCAAGAAACTGTCCTACGTTATCGCGGTGTCTCGAGACGATCTACAAGACGTCACCTGGAGGTATACCATGAACCACAAAGAGGTAAGACTGTTTTTTTTTCTATATATACTTATTTAAATAAGTACCTAATTCGAAAAATATAAAAACCTATCAAAAACATAAATGTGAAAATGGAAACCATCTTCAAAATGAAGTTATCAGAATTTGATTCCATTACTATGCTTCCAGAATTATTATTCGTGGTTGTCGACTTCGACGATAAGGGAACTGAGATCTAAATGGATGCCAAATTCTGTAGATAATCCCGAAATTTATATTGATATATTATTATTGCTAAATCTAGTTTATGATTTATTATATCACATTTGGCGTGTACACTTTCAAAAAGCATTTTTGCAGAGATCGGATATTCGGATTAATATTCTCCTAAAGTGCGCTTTGTATCGTGTTTTGTGTGTTGTTTTCCTCTTACATCATACATATATAAATTCTCATCGGGAGTCAAACATTAATCTATATCTATATATATAAAAATAAATCCCTATTTCCCTTGGTCACGCCATCACGCGTGAACGGCTGGACCGATTTCACTTTTTTTTTTTTTGTTGAGTTTGTTAATGCCAGGAGAAGGTTCTTATGAAAGAAAAAAAATAAAAAATTGCGCGGAAATTAGAAAATCAAAGTCACCAAACATGGGTGTTTGATAGCTAGAAAACGCTTTATATCGTCGAAGTACCAGGTTAGCATAACTTGGTAGGAGCTCAACTAACATGGGTATGTGGTAGCTAGAAAACTCTTTATGTCTTGGAAGTACTAGGTTGGCATAATTTGGTAGGAGCTCACCTATCATGGGTGTGTGGTAGTTAGAAAACAGTTTGTAATAACTTGGTCTAACATGGGTATATTGGTACTTGGTGCTCTTTGCTTTGTGTTGGTGGAATCTGATAAGTTAACACAACATTTATTGATTCTGAGGCGGTACTAAGTTCGCTGGGTCAGCTAGTATATATATAAAAATGAATCCCTATTTCCCTTGGTCACGCCATCACGCGTGAACGGCTAGACCGATTACACTTTTTTTTTTTTGTTGTGTTTGTTATTGTCAGGAGAAGGTTCTTATGAAAGAAAAAAAATTAAAAAATGCGCGGAAAATTAGAAAAATTAAGAACACTTATTTAAGAATACAAAGTCACCTAACATGGGTGTGTGGTAGCTAGAAAACGCTTTATGTCTTGGAAGTACTAGGTTGGCATAATTTGGTAGGAGGTCACCTATCATGGGTGTGTGGTAGCTAGAAAACGCTTTATGCCTTCAAAGTACCAGTTTGTCATAACTTGGTTGGTGCTCTTTGCTTTGTGTTGGTAGGATCTGATAAGTTAACACAACATTTATTGATTCTGAGGCGGTACGAAGTTCGCTGGGTCAGCTAGTTTTTAGTAAATATGCATCTGAATAGTTGTGCAATTCTAGATCCCGGATTTTTATTGAAATTCATTTTTTTTTTGAAGTCGCTTCCATACTATACACTCGACTACTTTTGCATTCCCGACGTTCCTGGAACCCGGCGTTTTTTTTTAAAAACAAAAAAAAAAAACAAGAAGTATTTCGCTTCCATACTTTCATTCCATAAATATGCATGCGAATATCTATTCTCTGTTTGTGAACAGTCTCGCCTTGTGAGGTCAGTCAGCCAGTCATCATCTAATCTGCCATATAATCATTTCCCAGAAGAACGTAACCATTGTGCAAAATTTATACAGTTGTAACTGTAATTCATATGGTTAGTAAATATATTATACACTTTTCTAAACTCACACTTTTTGGTATGCGGGTAGGCAAAAACTAAAGAACGTCAACTGCTAAGAAGCAGCGCCATCTAGTTTTAAATATTGACCAAAAATTTACTTGTGAATCGAAATTGAAATGTGACTCAAAAGAATAAAGTTCGCCGCGTTAAAGGCAAAACCGACTATCTACGATTTTTTGAGTTTTTCACTTTAATATACCATTAGGTAAAGAATCAAATGGCGAATCGAATGGTATATTAAAGTGAAAAACTCAAAAAATCGCAGATAGTCGGTTTTGCCTTTAACCCGGCGAGTTCATTTTACGATACAATGTATTCAGTAATTGCAGTTGTATAATTAGTTTATAACCTATTTATCTACTAGAGTACCTCTCTTATTTAAAATTCATTATTATACATTTTGAATTATTGTTCCTCTCAACCAAAGCACTGTAATCTTTTCATCACTATTGGTTGACTGATAGATAATGTCTAGGGCATTAAGTCCGCCTTTGTACCTTTTTGTGTGCGAGAAATATAAATAAATGTTCTATTATATTATATATTTGTAGGTGCTGACACGTCGTAAGGAGTGTAGTGAAGAGGAGTTGATTGAGTGCATCCAGACGCTGCGCGAACAGCGACAGAAGCAGGTATCGGAGCCGCGGAGGAGGTACCTCACCAGGAGAACCCTGCAGGAGCTGGCTAGCTTCCTGTTCGAGAGGTATGATCCACGAGTCCTTACTAAAGAAACAAAGAAAAAACATTAATTGATACTACATAAAAAAAACATCTTAAAAAAAATAGGATGAT
Source organism: Aporophyla lueneburgensis (assembly GCA_932294355.1). Classification (NCBI taxonomy): domain Eukaryota; kingdom Metazoa; phylum Arthropoda; class Insecta; order Lepidoptera; family Noctuidae; genus Aporophyla; species Aporophyla lueneburgensis. Next base: position 7,230,242 of record OW028748.1, on the reverse strand, counting down.
AGCACTAGGTACAGTTATTTTAAGAGCCATTTTACATTTTTGCGCGAATATCTAAGATTTTAGTCGCCTTATTTACTTCTCATCTCATAATTATAAATACTCTGGCATTGACGAATACATGTAAAAAATAGATCAATCTTTTGTTTTGTTACTTTTAGTAGCACATTTACAAAAACTTATTTGTTTACTTTGTAGTAATTAATCTCCCACAACTAGTTTTCTTAAAAATCAGCGCAGGGTCATTTTCAGACTCCTATTTCTATCATTAATATGTAGAAATTTGAGTAAAAAAAAATACACAAAACATCAGAAATATAATCTAGTTGTTACATTTAGTACTAGAATATTGATTTTTAATAGCATTAATTAGTAAAAATAATAAGTCTTATGGCAATTTTTACGATTTATTCGCAATTTTATCGCATTTTTTTGGTTTGAATAAAGCATAATTACGTTAAAAAATTCATGTCAATATAAAGTATGCTTTAACAAAAAATTTAATTCTCAAGATTTATTTAAATCCGTTTATTTTCGTTTTAAATCACTCTAAATTAGAATAAATTACAATGCACAAGCGGGCAGCGTTTAGTACGGCGCAAGCGCCCAACGAGGAAGGACCTGTGCCACTTTTTCCCGCGTCTCAGTTTTCGGGTACTCGTATAGTGAACGCAAAAATATACTACGACTACAACATTTTGCTACTCTTCGCATTTTATTTTTTTGTATAAGATAGGAGTTTCGTTTATTATCAAGATTATTTTAATAGATAGTAGAAAAATGTTGACTAAAATAATTTATTTTAACTAAATCTGACTATTTTTAGTGGCGATTAAATAGGTGTGGAATAATACTAGTGGTCATGAACAAAAGTCCATACCAACGCCTCGCCTCACGTGCAAAAACAGTACTGTATTCTTTTTTCTTTTGCTTATATCTCGAAAATGGCGTGTCCTATCGCAAAAATAATGAAATTTTCGACCCCCCTTTATAAAACCCCACACATATAAATCTCAACACGTAGGTAATATTTTTTTTATAGAATTCAAACAAAAAATGAAAAATCTAAATATATAAAAGGCAAACCTGACTGACTCATCTATCAACGCACAGCCGAAACTACTGAACGGATTTTGCTGAAATTTGGCATATAGATAGTTGTAATGACGTATGCATCCGCTAAGAAAGAATTTTTGAAAATTCAACCCCTAAGGGGGTGAAAAAGGGTTTGAAAGTTTGTATGGGGAAACAAGATCAGTTAAACCATTTTATTCGAAACTTCACAGGAGTATTCCTATCAATAAATGAGTAAACAGGTGTGTCAGACTCTTTCAGAATTCAACCCCTAAAAGGTAGGGGTGACAAATTCTGAAAATCAACATGGGTATCGTTTTTATGATTTATTGGGTCGCTGATTACGAAAACAACAACTATTTCACAAAAATTGAACAAAAACATAAAACAAAATAGACAAGAAGATTTATACAAAAAATGCACAAAATTACACCTGAACAAAAATAATATAATTTAAAAAAACAATGAAAATAAACAACCAAACCAATCTTTTTTTTTCAAATTAATAAAATGGCAAAACCAAAAGAAATACTAAGGTGAGAAATACTAACCTATTTTGTATTGATCCTGAATGATCTTCCCTTTGAATTCAAACGAATACAGTTTCCCGTCAAAGTGCTTTGCAATGACCAGAATCACAAGGGCAGACATTAAAATTTGTGGGTATAGACTTGAAAGAAAACTGTTTTTCACACGGGCAATTCTATGTGGCTTGCTCTCGCGTAAGCTCGCCCAGTAGTCTGATAATTTTGGCATATAGTAATAGATTAGCAAAAAATGTGGTGTATAAAGAAGTTTTGTAGTTTACTAGCTTTTGGCCGTGACTTCTTCCGTGCAATTCTACTTCCTTTCTTAGCGCTCGGTTACGCTACGTTACGCTACGAAGTCGCTGGCAAAAGCTAGTTCCATATAAAACACGTCCAGGCTGCCCCCTTGCGCGCGCCTTCGTCTCTCAACAAGTTCATTGCGTAACGCACACAAGTACCAAGTTGCGAAGCCAAAAGAAAAACAAATACCACGTTGAATCGTGATTGTCAAATTTGATTTTAGTCGTATCAAAATAATTTTTAAATTTAGATTATTTCTTGCAGAATAGCGTAACAATTCTCACAGCTAAAAGTAAGGAATTTTAGAGATAGTTTAGTTCGGTGTACAACAGAATTGGCACCAATATGTAATTGTTTGAATTTTTTATTTTTATTGTATACTTTACATAGCATATATTTGTACTTTTTTATCAGTCTAGAAAACTTTATTAGACTGACTAAATAAAAGTAAGTATTTTCATAAATCTCTGAATACCGCATTATAATTCTAAGGGCTCAAGATTGTTTAGACCGGCTCGACACTCGCGTTACACTGTTTGTATTATGCATGTGTGGATAGCTACGCACACATACATAAGATTGCCGTCTTTTACCTAAACTCGAGCATTCAAATTTTGTGAGAGGGCTCTTAACTCTGACAGCAACAATCTTATTCTTATGACAATAAAGATCAATGTCGTGATTTTGATAGTCTTGTCAGTGTCAGCAACCGTACTGTGATCGAAATAAGGATCAGTTTTATTGTGTCAATAATTTCTCAGTAGCAGCCATTTTTTCCCGCTCTCCCGCTCTAGGTGGAGCGGAAGGGCGTATCAGACTTTTACTGACTAAAATCCACCCGTGTTCCTTCAGTTGCCTATATGCCAGGGCCAGGGTAACTCTTTCGAACAAATCTCGCGACCCCGGCAGGCATCGGTCCTAACAGACCCCTTCAGTTTTGCTGACATCTCTTTGAGGCGCTCGTGGAACACTACGCGCCGTTGACACGAGCCTGGTCCTTACCGGGCGGCGAGCTACCCATTGCTCGCCGCCCGCAAGCTCAGTAGCAGCCTGGAGTCTGAATTTGTGCCCGCTTGATGGCAATGATCTCGCCCTATTACATGGGACTCAAACATAACAGGCGAAATGTGGGTGTACTATAGGTACACCTCTGCCCAACCCTTCGGGGAAATAAGGCGTGATGTTATGTTATTATACAGAAACAAATCCAGTAATTAGTTAATTACCGAATCATCCTACAATGTTGTTTATTATATATGTTACAGGCAACGTGATTAACTGGGCATTATTAATAAAGACCGGCCATTATTAATAATACCCGACGGCACATGGTCCATGTAATAAGTCAGTGTTTAAGATGGTTTGAATTTATCACTTTGACTGGGCAGTATGAATAATTCCCTTCTTGAGAAATTGGACCGCAGCCGCTGGATGCAATCGGGACTTTAAGGCACCCCGACTCGGATAGGTTAGGTTAGAAACGACCTTCGTGGTTATTTTTTTATAAACCACCCAGAAGTAGGAGCCCCGCCTAGCGGGGCTCCGTCGCCCAAGCCCACCCTCGACCATGCTGCCATTTATTATGGCGCTTAAATATCATGTGTAATGATTATTATGGCGTTTAAATATTATGTCTAATCATTATTATGGCAATTAAAAATATGAAAACCAATACGTATGGCACTCGTATCTTATGGTATCTAAGTTTCGGGCAATTAAAAGTATGTCATATGTCTTTTAGGGCAAACTAAACATTCGGGCAAATGAAATTCGGGTAAATGAAATTCGGGAATATGATGATTATGGTTTATGATCTTCGGGTAAACAATAGACAACCAAGAAATTCATATAATACTACAGTTCACCTATTTTATTACTTTGTCCAAGATAGGGTGGGCATTATTCATAATGGCCGGGAAAAGTGATTAATTATGCTGTTTTAATCACATTTGATTACAGACGGGCCATTATTAATAGTGCCCGGACTTATCAAATTGCCCGTAACATATACATTTCATTCATAATGTTTATAAGAGGTTACAAAATAGGCTTTTAGGTATAACTTATGGATTAGGGATGCCCAATTCTTTGCTTTGAATCGATCTTCTAGATCGTAATTCGAGAATCGATTTACGATCTTAATCGTATTGTATTCGTATTATTGTATCAATATTATTCGACTTCAGAAGGTCGTATCGTTATTTTATAATAATAATAAATAAAAGCACAATATGTATGCAAAATTATTTATTTTAACTTAATCTACTTAATAGATCTATCACAAAGTGCGCCAAGGACGCTGTCGTGACAGATAGCCGTAATAGGCTAATTTTCAAAATTAATCATTTGGACAGACGCACTGGATCTAACCTATTACGGCTATCAGTCAAAGTATTTCCAACTAGAGAAAACAGACGTTCGAAAGTGAATACTAACATACCCGACAAGTTGTAGTTCGTACTGTTTAGGTTTTAGCTGATACGATTTCTTCATACGATCTTCTAGGCGCATACAATTCGATATGGGCGAAAATCATATCCTGTTGAATCGATTAAAAAAATCGGTAAATCGTATGGCCATCTTCGGAAAGATCGATTCAGATTGGGCATCCCGATTATGGTCCCACATTAAAGTTAATAGAACTAACTGTAATTTTCCAATCTTAAATCTGTGGTCCGGTCTCCTAAAGGAAGTAAGCATGGTAAAGTCAATCCATGGATCGAGATTCACACAAAAAAATATTGAAATATCATTTTCAAATGCCAAGATTTTACACATAATTATATTCAAGAATATATTCTGTGGTTATGTTATGAGTGTTTGAAAAAAAAGAAAGAAAAATATTTTATTTGAGACTCGCACAAGACAAAAACAATAAGAAGAACATATAAATTTTTAGGATCGATACAAATTACAAAATTGTAAAAGATATAAAAATCTCAGCACAATGCTGCGATATGCGTTTCTTCTAATTGTTCCTCAATCCTGAACAATATCATTGTTTATATTCCAAAAAAATGGTAAAAATCATTAAAATTTTCACATTCCTCAAATAAATTATAATTTTCGTTTTTTTTTTTTTTGTGAGGATTGAAGTTCGAATAGAAGAAACACGACGTATGAAAAAATATTTTTTTTGAAAAATAGATTTCAGATGAAAATTGTAACATCCAGGATGTACACAAATTGCCCAGGTGGATGGCGACTTACAGTGTGCGGTAGCGACAGCTGATATCTCTGTTACTTTTTGAGGAAAATATTTGAACATTTTAGGAAATACTCTTGAATATTATGTGTAAAATTACCCCAAAGTATAAATATAATAAATATATCCCTTGTTTATTAAAAGAAAATCACAAAAAATACGCCCTCCTACACCTATTTCCCGCTTAAGTGGCTATCAACTAACACGATATTACGAACGCAGGAAACCATCAGACTATGAAACCCACGGCCGGATTTCGGGTTCTGAGCAATGGCGTGCTGAACGCGGGGAAATGGGCAGCCAGATCTCGAAAACTTTCGAGTTCAAGCAACTCGGCCAATACACAGTCTCTTACTACATAACCACGGACGAGAATATCTTCAGAAAAGTAGAACACGATTGGAAACAAGTTTATCTAGCTAGAAATGGTAATGTCTCTTTGTTACCTTCCAACTGATTTTTTGCAATGAAAAAAATAATGTGACAAAGCGTTACGTGCGTGTAAACTACTCCGCTGTTGATCAATCATTCACGCGCACTTGACAATTTGTCACATAATTTTAGATGTTGCACGTGTGGCAGCTTACCGACTAATAAAGACTTATCTATGCATAATATTTTAAATGCGAAAGTAATTTTGTCTGTCTTTTACGCTTTCACGACTATAATCACTGAACCGATTTTGATGAAATTTGGTACGGGGTAAGTTCGAACCCCAAGAAAGGAGATAGGCAATTTTTTATTCCGCGACTTTGTCTATGTTCGCGATAGGCGACATTTACGCGGACGAAGTCGGCGGGTAGACTGCTTCGTTGGTCTAATGGTAGCGAGCGCTACTGCTGAGTATGAGGCGGAGGTTCGATTCCTAGGTGGGGCAAAGTGTTATTGGGTTTTTCTACAGGCTGGAATTGAAGTCATGGGCATTATTCTAAACCAAGGCACTACTTACGATACTAATTGCATTAAGACTACTATTATGCAAATCAAAAATATTATTAATGCAAGTATGGAAAATCTTAAAAATGTAGTAAGTCATACAAAGGATCAAATCGTTGCGCATCGCGATAGCGAATGCTGCAGTAGGTACACTACGCCGTACGCGTGAACTCTTTGACCCTACGCGACCCACGTGACTTAGGTACGTAAGTTGGTAACGATTTGATTCATATTAGATTCCAACTTTCTCTTCATACTTTGCCGGCTTAGGACGGTCTAAACTACGTTTATTAACACAAATTAAAAAATGTTTACGTACTTCATCATTTCAGCCGTAATACGTCCACCGCTGGACATGACCTCCCCTAATTTGGAAGGCTTTGCCATTATCGCCACGCTTGGCAGGCGGATTGGCGATCGCAGTATGGTGGTAAAATGCATAGAGAACGCTCGTACTGTAGTGTGCAGCTCGCCTAACCTTATATTTGTAACTGCACACACTAATTATGGCCATTATTATACGAATCGTCGAACTAAACAGTTCTCTTTTATTTCGACAACATCACTATAATACATGGCGACCCTTAGCCAGCAATTAAAATTTTGCAACCCACGCGATAAACGGCCGTAGTCAAATAAATTATGAAGATTATACCAACTAACGAAACAATTATGAAAATCAAGAAGTTTGTGAAGACGGAAAATTAGAAGAAAGAAAGCGAAGAAGATTTTGAAAATTATAGAAGAATCAGAATCCCAATAGAAGAATTTGTTTGAAGAGGTGCAATCGTTAAATAAGAAGACAGAAAAGGAACGTTGCTGCCGGGTGCCGGGAGAATGCTCAAGCCTTATGATGAGAGGAAATGCAGGGCGCCGGGAGTTGAATTGTACGGGTCAGTTCCAGTCCAATGCTGAGAAGTTCATTCATCCACGCCACGTGAGACGTCGTGACCTACATAAGCGTTGTCAGTAAAATAAGTAATTACTGCAATGTAAGTTTTGCACTTCAAGCATTTTTTATATTCTACTATATTTCATATTATTGTAACTGGATCATGCAGTATTTTATATTTTGTTCTGGAATTAGGAATGTCCCAACAATTGCAAGATTTACACGCTAGATTAAAATATCTAAGAGAATATTTAGTAAAACTAGGTCCAGATAGGCGTAGAAAAGATTTAGCTTTTAAGAAACTAGAAGAAGCAGAAAAAGAATATAGTAAATTGGATTGTATTTTGACTCAGTTGAACCAAGAAGTTATAGATCGCAAGTTAGATAAAGAAGCTTGTGAGGTTTTCCAAACATTAATTAATGAAATTCAATCAAATTTTCAGAAAATAAAGAGTTTACTTTCTTTAGTAGATAGTAGTTGTCAAACTAGTTCTAAAGATTTTATAGAATATACTGATTGTCTTACAAAAATGGCTGACGCGTTTGATATTAAAACTGCAATTTCCCTGTTGCCAGTATTGAATGGCCAGGAGCAGGTGACAAATCAGCTTATAGATGGTATCTTGCTCTGTAGTTCGCTCATTAATAATACCAGTAAAAATCAATTGATACAGTTTGTGTTAAAAACGCGTCTTTCGCCTAGTGCAAAATTGCGTCTTAAAACTAATTACGCAGATATAGAAAGTTTGATAGAAGATATTCGCAGTTATTTGCTACCAAAGAAATCGTCTGTAGCTTTACAAAGTCAATTGTTTAAGGCAACTCAAGGCCGTAGGAGTATAGAAAAATTCGGTACGGAGATCGAAGAGTTGTTTGTTAATCTCACGATTGCGCAGGCTAACGATAAGAGTGATGCATATGAGGTTTTGCGTCCACTCAATGAGAAGACTGCAATTAAACGATTTAGTGATGTTTTGGCTGATAAGCGGCTCAGCACCATCATTGCCTCACGTCAGTTTGCATCATTGGCTGACGCTATAACGGCTGCGGTAGATGAGCAATCCATGTCTGTCCAGCCACAAGATCAGGTTATGCAATTTAGGGCTAACCAAAATTATAAACGAGGTAGCTTTAGAGGTTCTCGAGGCCGAGGAAATAGACAATTTTATTACAGAAATAAAACGTATAACCATAATTATGATAACAATAATGGAAATAACGGAAATAGCGCAGGTCAAAGAAGTTCAAACAGTGTTAATCGAGGTAAAAACTCAGGTGGACAACGTCAGCGGTTCCGCGGACGTCCGGTGCGTTGTCAGCGTGTTCAACATAACGCGCAACAGTCCAATGTTCAAGACAATTTGCGCAATGATTGCACAAATAGTCATGAAAGCCTAGAATTTTTTCGTACCTAAATCGTACACTCATTCAATTTTTAGTTTTTGTAATTTTAGTATTATTAATTGTCGATTAACAAATAGTGATGTTGATCTTAATTTACTGATTGATAGTGGAGCTAGTTTATGTGTGTTAAAGTATGAATGGTTGTCGCGACATAAGAATTTATTGAATTTAGTAAAACAGGATAAGATAGTCATTAAAGGAATTAGTGGTAATTTAGAATCCATGGGATACATTTATTTAGATATTATAATTAATAATGTAACTTTTCAACAAAAGTTTTACATTTTTGAACACTTATCTTGTGTTGCAGAAGGTATACTCGGGCAAGATTTTTTTGAGCGGTATAACGCTGTGTTAAACTATAAAGATGGTACTCTGAGTTTGGAAACCCGAGACCAGTCTGTTAGTGTTCATGTTAATAGGAATTTATTTACAATTCCGCCTCGTTGTGAAGTAATTAAACACATCCCGACGTTACACAACAGTGATTGCGTCGTTTTGTCAAAGGAAATTTATAAAGGTGTATTCACAGCAGGTGTAGTATCGAAGCCACATAATGGACTTATTCCTGTTAGGATATTAAATACAACTGATAATTCGGTTGATGTAAATACTTCAGATTTAAGTATTAGTTGCTTAAATAATTTTTATGTTTGCAAGTTTGACGACGATAATATTTCTGTGGATAGAGTTAAAACTTTGCTAACTACGTTACAACTAAATACCTATTTAAATAAAGAAGAACAAAGAGGTATTGAAAACGTATGTGCCAAATATGCCGATGTTTTCCATTTGCCAGGAGATACGCTCACAACAACTAATTTAATAGAACATTCAATTAAACTAAAAGAAAATACGTCACCAGCGTACGTGAAGCCTTATCGATTGCCTAAAGCATTGAAAGGCGAGATACAAAGACAAATAGATGAAATGGTTAAAAATGATATTATTGAAGAGACTATTTCGGAATGGTCAAGTCCAGTTCTATTAGTACCTAAAAAGACAGATAGGTCAGGAGAAAGGAAATGGAGACTTGTAGTGGACTATCGCCAAGTCAATAATAGGATACATGATGATAAATTTCCGTTACCAAATATCACTGAGATACTAGATTCGTTATCTAATAACATCTATTTTTCAAAATTAGATCTTAGTCAAGGTTACTATCAGCTGTCCTTAGAAGAAAAGTCTAGAAAGTTCACTGCATTTACAACAGACAAGCAGTATCAAATGAAACGATGTCCAATGGGACTTAAGACATCGCCTAGTGCTTTTGCTCGTCTCATGACAATAGCAATGTCTGGGTTAAATTATAAATCATGCTTTTTATATCAAGATGACTGTATTGTCGTAGGAAATTGTCTCGAAATGCATAATAAGAACCTTATAAAAATTTTTGAATGCCTACGAAAAGTGAATCTAAAACTAAATCCGCAAAAGTGTGAATTTTTACGTAAAGAAATCGTTTATTTAGGACATAAAATAACCTCAGAAGGAATATTTCCCGATCCATCGAAGGTAGAATGCCTACAAAAATATCCAGTCCCGCAAAATGTAGACGAAGTCAAGAGATTTGTAGCATTCGCAAATTATTATAGACGTTTTATTCCAAAGTTTGCTGCAATAGCCTATCCTTTGAATGCGTTATGTAAAAAAGATGTAGCATTCGTGTGGAGTGATGAATGCGAGCGAGCATTTTATAAGTTAAAACAGATTCTTATTAGTCCGACTATACTTGACTATCCAGACTTTAGTGATAACAACACTTTTACGTTACAAACTGACGCATCAAAACTTGGATTAGGCGCCGTACTGTCTAATAGCAATGGCAAGGTAGTCGCATACGCTAGCCGTAACTTGAAACCAGCTGAGACGCGATACCCGGTGATTGAGTTAGAATTACTTGCTATTGTTTGGGCAGTTCGACATTTTAGACCTTATTTATATGGGAAAAAGTTTTACATAAAAACAGACCATAAGCCGTTGATTTATTTATTTAATATGACTGATCCTTCAAGTCGGTTGACAAAGTTTAGATTATATCTTGAAGAATATGACTTCGAAATCAGCTATGTCCCAGGACGGCACAACGCAGCTGCAGATGCATTGAGCCGGATACCTATTACATCCAACAGCCTAAAAGATATGAACAAGCATGCAGTATCAGTCATGACAAGGGCACAGACTCGAAGGTTACGCACTGACTGTGACAACAACGACATGACTACTGAGGTATCCTCTACTCCAAGGCCTGATCAACCTAAAGTAGTGGAAATCCTCAAACGACCGATTGACAGCGTTGAATTGATATTGTTTAGTAACAAAAATACAATAAAGCAGACAGAAAAATCAAAACATTTCACTAGTGACAATGGTAATTGCAAATTCGTACCTGAAAAATTTGCAATTTTTGTGATTTCGCGATCGTTATTGACCATAAGTGTGTTAGCGAGAGAATTACAACGTTTTTGCAAGGAAATCAAAATAAACGAGCTCATAATAATTAAAAATAAGCACTATGACATTTTTGTTAACAATTTTATAAAGGAAATGAGTCATTTGAATGACAGTCCTAAGCTACTTGTTATTAAAAATGTGACAAGAGTTTCTGACAAAGACACGAAAACAGTGATCTTGAATGACTTCCACCTATTACCCACCAGTGGCCACGCGGGAGTAAATAGAATGTTAAATAATATTAGGAAGTACTATTATTGGCCAGGAATGACTAATGATGTAACAGAATTCGTAAAGAAATGTAGAAGTTGTCAGATTCAAAAGCATTCCAATAGGCATACAAAAGAACCGATGGTTATAACATCAACGCGATGGCGTTGATGTTATAACCATCGGTTCTTTCGTCTCATCACTGCTTTTGAAAGAGTAAGTTTAGATTTAATGGGTCCTTTAGATGTAGATAATTTAAATTATAAGTATATTCTGACATTACAGTGTGATTTAACAAAATACGTTGAAGCCTATCCATTAGAGAGGAAAGATACTATTTCTGTAGCTAGGTTATTTGTAAACAATTTTATTCTGAGATATGGTATCCCTAAAGAAATAATAACAGATCAGGGAACAGAGTTTATGTCATCAGTTTTTACTGAGATTTGCAATTTGTTGTATATAAATAAACTGCATTCAACAGCCTATCATCATGAAACTCTGGGAGGATTGGAAAACACTCATAAGGTTCTAGGAGCTTATCTTAGGATTCAGTGTGATAATAATAAATCAGATTGGAGCAGTTGGCTTCCATTCTGGTGCTTTTCATTTAACACTGCAGTACACTCTGAAACAAAATACACTCCATTTGAGCTAGTATTTGGGAAGAATTGTAACTTGCCATCCAATATTGCAAAAAGTTCTTATGTTGATCCATTATATAATCCTGATTCTTACCCTTTGGAACTAAAATACAGACTTCAAAGAGCACAAGCTGATGCTAGAAATAATTTATTATTTAGTAAGGAATTAAGAAAAAATAATTTTGATAAAAATGTACACGGATTAAAATATAAGAGTGGAGATTTAGTTCTAATTAAAAATCAAGTAGGAAATAAGTTAGATAAAATTTATTTAGGACCATATAAAGTGATTGAAGATGTATCACCAAATGTTAAAATTTTAAAAGATAATAAAGAATTTGTAATTCATAAAAACAATACAAAACTGTTTGTTACTTAATATTATTTGGTTATGATACGATGTTTTTTTTATATACCTAATGTAATGATAGAAAGTATAATTATATAAAATATGTTGTTTTGAAAATTATGAATAAGCTAAAAGGAAAAAAATAATGTTTTATGTACTTAGACAATAAAGCCATTTTTTTTTTTAAAAGGGGAGGTGTAGTGTGCAGCTCGCCTAACCTTATATTTGTAACTGCACACACTAATTATGGCCATTATTATACGAATCGTCGAACTAAACAGTTCTCTTTTATTCGACAACATCACTATAATACAGTACGTACCTACCTAGTTAAAATTAATTTCCTGTAGTTTTGGCGTATTTACAAAGTTAGAATCACAGTATTTACAATAATTGTTCAGGAATCTCAATGTATTTACACTAATTTAAACTACCTGTCTTAGTATCTCGCATTTACACGTATTTTAAAAGATGCTCAAAATGTCCACCACCTTTTTCAATACACAATTGAGCCCTACGTCTGTAATTGTCTTTCAGACTGTTCAACACAAAGTCCCGTGCTTTCACTGTGTCGATTGCGTAAACAATTCTGTTTTTTAAATCGTCTCTCGACTCACTTTCACGTTCGTAAACAATTCTTTTAATTTCACCCCATAAATAAAGTCCAGAGGTGTTAGATCGGGTGATCTCGCCGGCCACGAAAAACGTTGTTGAAAACCATCACCATTTGTACATGTGGTGGCACGTGAAATGACGAAAAATCCAAGAGGTTCTGAGTGGTTCTTAAAATAAGACCTCTTGAGGGAATAGGGTCGTTCGGGAAGCAGCGATGGAACATGTCACGGGTTCGTACTAAATTTTTTGTGCCATCGTAAAGTACAACCATTTGTAGGTATTTTTAGTTGGTGTACCTAGCCTGCACATTACGCGGTCGAGGCATCGTGTTTCCAATCACTACACTACCACTGACACTTAATACACTGCAATCCAAGGGTATGATCGAGACGTGAGATGCGCGTGCGGCGATTACGTCACGGGATCAATTACATGCGTCAACGCACCTGCGCAGTCGTTATGACACTGGTTTGGGACACAGCCCCCGCGCGGGGGTGATATCCGAATTTTTGCATGTGAGGGAGCGGGACGGAGAGAGTTGTCGGCGGGCGGCATGCCTTTTAGCCTATTGTCTGTGATTGTGTTACCGCTTCTAAGGAAACGCTGCGCGCTCGCCGCCGGTCGGCCGCAATTACTAGTTATTATTATTATTTGATGTTTGTTTACTTTTCGTCGCGCTGTACTGTCCTTTAAGATGTTGATACTTCAAGACTTATTAGCGTTTATGAAGTATCTTGTTTTAATTACTTTAAGTGTTTATTTGCAATAATAAGCCTTTTGCAATATGACTTACTACAGTTCTAAGGTTTTACATACTTGCATTATTTTTATTTATTTTTTTCATTATGGGAAATCATCAAATGACTTCTCCTGCTCTGGGCGGAGCGGGAGGGCGTGTCAGACTTTTACTGACTAAAACCCACCCGTGTTCCATCAGTTGCCCATGTGCCAGGGTCACGGTATCTCTTTCGAACAATCACGCGACCCCGGCAGGCATCGGTCCTAGTAGACCCCTACACTGCTGCTGACATCTCTTTGAGGCGCGCGTGGAACACTGCGCGCCGTCGACCCGAGCTTGGTCCTTACCGGGCGGTGAGCTACCCATTGCTCGCCACCCGCAAGCTCGCGCCTACGGTGGCCGGGAGTCCACAATCGACTCCCGACGCCCGGGGCGTCTCCTCCTGCGGCGGCTAGGGACGTGAGGGCGCAGAGACTGCCACTCCCTCACGCGCCCCGCCTCCTCCTTCGCGAGCATTACTGCTTCGCAGAAGGAGGTGACGGCTTCCCATTCCCTCTCGCTCCGTACCATGGCTCGCACCAGGGCCGGACGCGAGAGGTCGCCGCCGCCGATCGCCTCCACGAGAACACGGCGGTGCCCCGCCCAGGCTGGGCACACCTCCACCGTATGCTCCACCGTGTCCTCCAGACGATCCTCGCAATGGAAACACCCGGACGTATCCTCCCGCTTTATCCTGAACAGGAACCCACCGAAGCACCCATGCCCGGTGAGAACCTGCGTCAGGCGGAAGGTGAGGACGCCGTGGCGCCTCTCTATCCACTCCTCAAAGAGGGGACTTACCGCCGCAATTGTGGCGTGCCCAGTGAGTAGGGCCTTAGGTTAAAATAATGCCCATGACTTCAATAGCATTCTGTATATGGAATTTCACAGTAGCAGGCCGTAGTCTGGATTCGTGCCCTGTTGATAGCAATAGGTTCGCCCCCTATTACATGGGACTTTAACATAACAGGTGAAATAATATCGTAGGACAACCAACACCGTTGTCTGATCCCAAACTAGACAGAGCCTGTACCATGGCAACTAGACAACTGATAAATATACTTAGATATTTCTAAATACAAACATATTATAGATAAATTACACCCAGACACAGAACAAATGATTGTGCTCATCACACAGATTTGTCCTAGGTGGGAATCGAACCCACGACCTCAGTCTTAGCAGTCAAGGTCACTTAACAGGCCAGTCGAAACGAAATGTGGGTACACCTCTGCCCAACCCTTCGGGGAAACATGGCGTGATGTTATGTTATGAAGTCGCGGACATAGGCTAGTTTCTCATGACTTGATGTGTATCGGCAGAGGATGCTAGTGTGGGCAGTGTGTCGTGGCGCGTGTGCGCGGGCGAAGGCCTGCAGCTGGCAGGCCTGGAGCTGTGCGTGAGGTCGCAGCTGTACCACGACGGCACGCTGGCCTGGAGCCTGCAGTACGACGACCTGCCGCCCGAAGCCGCCGACTTCGACGCCGAAGCCTTGCGTAAGTAGCCTCTATACTAGTGCTCCAAACGACCATATTTTTGTTGGAAACTCTTTCTTCGATAGTCGGATTTCCGGAATATATTATTCATTTTTTTTAGATATTTAATCTGATCAATCATAGACATTCATTTTGTTTAAATTATTATCTGTATTTGAATTTAATAACAATATTTTTAAGTATTGTTATTAAAATTTAAATACTACTGTTTACATAAATAATAAAATACAAGTGTTATCGCACGCACTACTTCCGGTTGTACCATCACGTTTTATTTTAAATGTCAACCTAGGCTGTTTCCGATAAAAGACAACATGCGGTGGGAAGTAGTGCGCACGATCGTTAGGGAGTCGACGTCGAACGGTTGAAGTGAAAACAAGAGTGTTTTGTTGTGTTGAAGTGATTTTGTTAAAACTTAATAAATATTGTGAAGTGATATCCTGACAAACTGTTTTAATTTCCCTGGACTGTTATAGTTCAGAAGTTGGATATAATCGGGATAGCGATCAATAATCGCCCTCGGTGAAGGACTGAACGCCCATAAAAGGTAAGGGAATTGCTTCTCTTTACTTAACAATGGCTCAAAATGAAAATAACATTTGATTGCTGGTGTATGAGTGATTAGTAGCATTTTAGCTGAACCGGTTATAAATGTTTTTTTTTTTTTTTGCTCTTCTCTTTTGTCTAATATTTAAAGATACTTAAAATATTAGAAATATTGGTAGGATTATCTTGGGTAAATATTAAATTAAAGAACATTAACTTTTTGTAATTCATATATTTCTAGCAATCATGACTCGCAAAAGAAAGTCTCGACAAAATACAAGGGAGTCATACGACTCTTCAGCAAGTGGCTCTGAGCCTGCTGTGCGGAGACGTCGCAAGACTCGCCACAACCGCAACGAGTCTAGTGAATCGAGAACGAGCGAGTCCGGAGATCGCAGCAGTCCTGGTTCAAGGCGCCGTGGTGCAACGCGTGATGCAATGCGTCATGCAACGCGTGAAGCTACGCGTCATGCATCGCGTGATGCTACGCTTGATGCGCCGCGGGTGCGTGATGCGTCACGATCGCGCCATGCTTCACGGATGCGTGATGCGACGCAAGCTGCGACGCGTGATGCGTCGTGGATGCGGTCTGCAGCGCGTGATGCGTCGGGTGATGGGACGCCTGTTGGGGCGTATGGCGCGTCGCAATTGCGTGATGCATCGCGGGTGCGTGAAGCGACATCGAGTGCGACGCGTGATGGGGCGCATGGCTCGTCGCGATCACGTGATGCTTCAGGGATGCTTGATGCGCCGCGGTTGTGCGATGTGTCACCAAGTCGGGAGGTGGCTCACGGTCGCGACGCATCGTGCAATCGTGACATGCCGCGAAGACATAGTCAAGACATAGCGAAAGCATCTCGTTCGGAAACTACACCAGCAGCAGTGGTGAGTCCTTTTGATTCTATTAGAGACACAGATACTAATACTAACATTTTAGTTTCGGCTCTTAAAGAGTTCATGCAGACCATGAAAGCAGACGGGGGTAGTGAACGTTTTCCGGTTTTGAATGTGATACCAGAATTTGATCCCAGTAAACGGACTCAAACAATAGAAACATGGATAAGTAAAGTTAACGAATGTGCTCAGATTTATAATTGGACCGAAAGGCAGACCGTTCACTATGCTCTTCCTAAATTAGCGGGATTGGCTCTAAAATGGTATCAGGGCCTACCTAGCCTTCTGTTTTCATGGGCTGAATGGCAGAGCAAATTAAAATTGGCATTTCCAAGTGACCAGAACTATGGTCAGCTATTAACGGAAATGCTTGCTTGTAGGGCTGATTTTGGCGAATCTTTAGAAGAATATTTTTACCAAAAGGTTGTTTTATTGAATCTGAAATTGAGGACAGGTCTGTCAGAACAAGTGCAGACGCCACACAGTTCACGGAACCTGATAAATTATTAGTTTATCTCAGAAATATAAGAATTACGAAGAAGTTTAACAAGCCAAATTCCTCCCTGCGGGCGAGCAACGCTGATAGCAAACAATCAAAGACATTAAAAGCAGCTCAAAATGATCATGATAATAGGAACAATAGGAACTATAGGCTTACAAAATGCTACAATTGTGGTGAAGAGGGACACCCATATTTCAAATGCAAACTACCAATCAAGCGTTGTGATAAATGTCATCAGGTAGGGCACTTAGCTGTGAGTTGTCCGGGCACTAAAGAATCTACTAATAATAAAACAGTTTTAAGAATTTCAAAAGAACCGGATAGTGACTCCAAATATTTTAAAACCGCCATCGTGAATGGTCTGAATTTTGATTGTTTCATTGACTTCGGAAGTCAATATTCTATGCTGCAAGAATCAGCGGCTAAAAAATTAGTTAACTCGTGGTCGGAATCAGAACTACCTGTATTGAGAGGCTTTGGGGACAGCGTTGTCAATTGCTTAGGTAAATGCAGTGTTGAAGTAAAAGTAGATTCAGTCACTGCTACGGTAGAAACTCTTATCGTTCCTGATAAATTATTACAAGTTCCTTTACTACTAGGACAGACATTCACAGAACAAGAACATATTGTGGTTCTAAAAACTAATAACCAGCTTAAGATAACCACGAATATAACTAAAAACGTATTGGTGTACGTTGATAACTCGCTTATTATACAGGGGTATACCCCAGTCAGTATTTATACTAAACCGAGATATTCAGGAGACTTATTTGTTGAACCTAGTCTTTGTCAGGATACTTATAAACAATATGAGATTATTCAAAGTGTGGTACAAGTGAGTAACAAACAGGGAACGATTGTTGTTAAGGGCTTAAACTCTGGGTTCAAATTACTGAAAGACACTTTACTGCTTCGGGCCCTTCCTTTAAGTGAAGTACAAACACTAAATATTGGCAGAATAGAACACTGTCCAGATAATACAGTAACACCCCAAATTAAAGCTTGCATGATACAGGTGGATGACAATATTGGATCTGATCACAGAACCAAATTAACTGAGTTGCTAAATAAGTATAGGGACTGTTTTGCCTTTTCGGTTAAAGAGTTAGGGTGTATACGTGGTACAGAAATGAACATAAACCTTAGTGATACCACGCATGTGGTGTACAGACCTTATCGATTATCCCATTCAGAAAGGCACGTTGTTCGTGAAATGATAAAAGACTTGAGTGACTCTGGAATAATTAGACAGTCATCATCAAATAATGCATCCCCAATCGTATTAGTGCGCAAAAAGACCGGTGACTATCGTCTTTGCATTGACTTTAGGGCACTAAACAAAAAAACCGTCAAAGAACACTATCCTCTACCCCGTATAGATGATCAGTTAGATAATCTGTCAGGTCATAGATATTTTACTTCCCTCGATCTCGCATCCGGATATTATCAAATTTCAATGGCAGAATCGGCAAAGCATTTGACAGCTTTTGTGACCCCAGATGGTCATTATGAATTTAACCGCATGCCATTTGGGCTAGTTAATGCGCCGTCAACATTTCAAAGAGCTGTTAATAGTGTTTTGGGGAACGCGAGATTCAAGGAGGCGTTTGCTTACATGGATGACGTAATTATACCATCCAGAACAATAGAAGAAGGGTTGCAAAGACTACAGGATATACTGAGCCTTTTCCGATCTTCCGGCATCACACTAAATTTATCAAAATGTAATTTTCTGAAACAATCCATAGATTATTTAGGTTTTGAAGTTAGCGAGTTCGGAGTAAAACCAGGCAAAAAGAAAACTGAAGCTGTGGATCAATTTCCCAGACCAACAGACCAACATAAAATTAGGCAGTTTGTGGGATTAGCGAGTTTCTTTCGAAAATTTATAAGAGGTTTTTCAATTATCGCAAAACCACTAACACAACTTTTAAAAAAGGAGTCTAAATGGCATTGGGGAGACGCAGAAGAATCTGCATTTTTAAACCTAAAAACGGAACTAGTTAAACGACCCATTCTCTCATTTTATAATCCCGAATTCGAAACACAGTTGCATACAGACGCGTCTAAAGTTGGGGTTGCTGGAATCTTGATGCAGAGGCCAAATAAAGAGGTTTCTTTTAGTGCCGTAGCATTTTACAGTAGACAGACATCCCCTGAAGAAGCCAAATTCACGTCTTATGACTTAGAAACGCTGGCTGTAGTAACGTCGCTTCAGAGATTTAGAGTGTATTTGTTAGGGATTCATTTCACAATTGTTACCGATTGCAATTCTCTCCGTGCAACCTTTGAAAAGAGGGACATACTGCCAAGAGTTGCAAGATGGTGGAGCACCATACAAGAATTCGACTTTCAAATAATTTATAAACCAGGCACAGGTATGGCTCATGTAGATGCTCTGAGCCGAAATCCCATTTCATCAGAAATAATAGAGTTACAAGTAAGACGAATTGATACAGATTGGGTAGCCACGGTACAACAAAATGATCCTGAGTTGCAAAGAATTGTTGCTATATTAAATGATAAAGAAAATAGCAATATTATTGAAATTACTAATAATTTTGTTGTTAAAAGGGGACTATTATACAGGAAAACAGATACTGGTGATCGTTGGGTTGTACCGAAAGGCGTACGATGGCAAATTTTGAAGTCAAACCATGATGAAATTGGACATTTCGGTCTTGATAAAACATTAGAAATAATTAAAAATAATTACTGGTTTGCTAAGATGAAACGATTCACTAAAAAGTATGTTCAGTCGTGTTTAGAATGTGCCCACTCTAAAATACCAACTGGGAAAAAGTCAGGCAAATTGCATCCCATTGAGAAGGTTGAACAACCATTCCACACTATACATATTGATCATTTAGGTCCTTCTGTTCGAAGTAAGCACAAAAATGCATACCTATTATTAATTGTTGACGATTTTACGAAGTTTGTGATAATTGTTCCCGTTAAAAGTACCAAGTCTGTCCATTCCATCAGAGCTATTAAAAACTATTTTCACACATTTAGTGTTCCAAAACGTGTTATTTCCGATAGAGGTACGTCATTCACTTCTAAAAGTTTTCAAGATTACTTAAGTTCGTTAGGTATTAAACATGTAATGAACGCTGTAGCGACTACGAGGGCCAATGGCCAAGTCGAGAGATACAATCGAACTGTTTTAACAGCATTAACAGCTACAAATTATAGCAAATCCGAAAATAAATGGGATGAACATATTTCAGAAATTCAGTGGGGACTTAATAATACACTAAACAAAGGTACCGGGAAAAGCCCTGCTCAGGCACTGTTTGGTCTTAATTTAGTGAGTACCTCAAATGCGTTATTACAGCTTAATGTTACAAATGACACAGACAATTTAGCCACTTCGTTAGAGAACACTAGAAAAGAAATTTCAGAACATATTAAAGAAAATCAAAACAAACAAAAGGAACGTTTCGATAAAGCTAGGAAAGAAGTCAATTATAAGATAGGAGAACTTGTAAGGGTAGAAAGAGATGTTCCATCAGTAGGACAAAGTAGGAAATTAGTTCCTAAACTTAGAGGTCCGTATCGTATTGCAGAAGTTCTTGATAATGACCGATATGTAATTGAAGATACACCACTATCTAAAAAGGGAAATAGAAGATTTAGTGGTATCTTTTCAGTAGATAAAATTCACCCTTGGGTAGTTTTCAATAGATCGGATGCAGAGTCTGAAGTGCCTGAAAATGACAACACAGACTAATTTTAGATTGATTGGTAATGATGCAACTATATTAAAGTTAAGTCTATTACCTCGTCTGAGAATATGTCTGAGGTCTCAGCTAAGAGAGATATTAAGGATATGTATGAGGCCTTGATATCTTAAGTTAAGTATGTATATGGTGTCTGTGGCTTATCTGAGAATATGTCTCAGCTAAGACAGGTGTTAAGAATATGTTTGAGGTCTTAACATCTTAAGTTAAGTGGCTTATCTGGGAATATGACTGAGGTCCCAGCTAAGACAGGTGTTAAGGACATGTCTGAGGCCTTTTTTTTTTTTTTTTCAGGATGGGAAATCATCAAATGACTTCTCCCGCTCTGGGCGGAGCGGGAGGGCGTGTCAGACTTTTACTGACTAAAACCCACCCGTGTTCCATCAGTTGCCCATGTGCCAGGGTCACGGTATCTCTTTCGAACAATCACGCGACCCCGGCAGGCATCGGTCCTAGTAGACCCCTACACTGCTGCTGACATCTCTTTGAGGCGCGCGTGGAACACTGCGCGCCGTCGACCCGAGCTTGGTCCTTACCGGGCGGTGAGCTACCCATTGCTCGCCACCCGCAAGCTCGCGCCTACGGTGGCCGGGAGTCCGCAATCGACTCCCGACGCCCGGGGCGTCTCCTCCTGCGGCGGCTAGGGACGTGAGGGCGCAGAGACTGCCACTCCCTCACGCGCCCCGCCTCCTCCTTCGCGAGCATTACTGCTTCACAGAAGGAGGTGACGGCTTCCCATTCCCTCTCGCTCCGTACCATGGCTCGCACCAGGGCCGGACGCGAGAGGTCGCCGCCGCCGATCGCCTCCACGAGGACACGGCGGTGCTCCGCCCAAGCTGGGCACACCTCCACCGTGTCCTCCAGACGATCCTCGCAATGGAAACACCCGGACGTATCCTCCCGCTTTATCCTGAACAGGAACCCACCGAAGCACCCATGCCCGGTGAGAACCTGCGTCAGGCGGAAGGTGAGGACGCCGTGGCGCCTCTCTATCCACTATGTCTGAGGCCTTAACATCTTAAGTTAAGTGGCTTATTTGGGAATATGTCGGAGGTCCCAGCTAAGACAGGTGTTAAGGATATGTCTGAGGCCTTAACATCTTAAATTAAGTGGCTTATCTGAGAATGTGTCTGAGGTCTCGGCTAAGACAGGTGTTAAGGATACGTCTGAGGCCTTAACACCTTAAGTTAAGTAACTTATTTGAGAATAAGTAGCAGGTCTTACTTAGCTAAGATAGAGAGGTGTTAAGAATATGATGAGCCGTTAATATCTCAATTATAGTCTAAAGTTTGGGTAAAGCTTGCGGGTGGCGAGCAATGGGTAGCTCGCCGCCCGGTAAGGACCAAGCTCGGGTCGACGGTGCGCAGTGTTCCACGCGCGCCTCAAAGAGATGTCAGCAGCAGTGTAGGGGTCTACTAGGACCGATGCCTGCCGGGGTCGCGTGATTGTTCGAAAGAGATACCGTGACCGTGGCACATGGGCAACTGATGGAACACGGGTGGGTTTTAGTCAGTAAAAGTCTGACACGCCCTCCCGCTCCGCCCAGAGCGGGAGAAGTCATTTGATGATTTCCCATCCTGAAAAAAAAAAAAAAAGTTTGGGTAGACTTAAGAAAATACACAACTAAGCTGAGTATATTTTACTATCTAATTACGTTATTTAGTTATTTTTATTATTTTTTTTGTATGAGAAATAATTTTCCCGGGACGGAAAATGTATCAGGAAAGGCCGACTGTTAGAAACTCTTTCTTCGATAGTCGGATTTCCGGAATATATTATTCATTTTTTTTTAGATATTTAATCTGATCAATCATAGACATTCATTTTGTTTAAATTATTATCTGTATTTGAATTTAATAACAATATTTTTAAGTATTGTTATTAAAATTTAAATACTACTATTTACATTAATAATAAAATACAAGTGTTATCGCACGCACTACTTCCGGTTGTACCATCACGTTTTATTTTAAATGTCAACCTAGGCTGTTTCCGATAAAAGACAACATGCGGTGGGAAGTAGTGCGCACGATCGTTAGGGAGTCGACGTCGAACGGTTGAAGTGAAAACAAGAGTGTTTTGTTGTGTTGAAGTGATTTTGTTAAAACTTAATAAATATTGTGAAGTGATATCCTGACAAACTGTTTTAATTTCCCTGGACTGTTATATTTTTTTAAGTTAATATTTTTTTAGTGCATTATTATATAAAAATATTCCCTTTTTGCGCTCCACCTCCAGATAAACTTTGACTGTGCCTAATTTCGTACTCTTCAGTCGGCGTAATTTTCGTAAAAAGGCGCACAAACGTTTTTGCTTCACGTATATGGATAGATATAGATAAATAAAAAATATATTATGTGTATCCGAACTACATTTTTAACAGTTATATTCTATGCTTTTTTTATAAAATGTGGCTTCTTTACCCTCGAAAACCCTGAAAATAACAACCATGATGAAAAATTGGTCAATTTGCAGCCACCATCTTTGATTTTCATTTTGACCTTATTCTTTACTCTCTACTGACTTCAACACTCTCGAAAACGACGGCTGCAAAAATTGGATGCATGGGTGCATGATGAAAAATTTGTCCATTTTTGCAGCCGCCATTTTGGAGTTTTATTTTGATGTCAGGAAAACTGAAAGCCACGACACCAATGCATTTAATTTTTAACACACTTTCATTAACTTTGCCTATATCTATCTATATATGTATGTACGCAAACATATCGATGGCAGCAAAGTAGAAACGGATATCTACAAAATCGCAATTTTACAGGAGAGCAGATTTAGTCTATACTATATAATTTTATAAAGCTGAAGAGTTTGTTTGTTTGTTTGATTGAACGCGCTTATCTCAGGAACTACTGGTCCGAATTGAAAAAATATTTTTGCGTTGGGTAGCCCATTTATCGAGGAAGGCCCATTTATATAGCATCACGCTACAACTAAGAGGAGCGGAGCAGTAATGAAAAATGTTGCAAAAAACAGGGAAAATCGCACGAGTAGGCGATTCGACGTGACGGGACGGGTCGGGGGACCAATAAATTTAACGCGGACGAAGTTGCGGGAAGAAGCTAGTAAAAAATAAAGTTAATTTCCAGTGTTAGGGACCGATTAACATGAAATTTTCTATGATGCATTAAAATAACCTTCTCTATGAATTGTGTAACAAGTTTTATCGCTATGTCCTATGTCCTTGTTTTAGTGAAATAATGTAGATGACTTTTTTTACTATAAAAACTTTGACGTAGAAGAAGACACCTGCCTGATATCCGTTTATACATTGTGATACAAAAGCGCCAATTACATTTAAAATATCTAATAAACTAAGATAATAATCTCCAGTATTACTTTTAAGGATATTTACAGAAAATCTAAGCAGCATGTAAACAGTATTCCTCTTTTTTTGACGAAATTTTGTAGATGTCTTTATTTACTTTGCATTTAACATTCTATACATTATCAATAAATTCATCTGTCAAAGCTCTGAAGTTAATGCGAACAAATTCAAATGTCCGTATCTACTGCGATGTTTTTTAAAATCGACTGTAGATGTCTTCATTTACGTGCCAGATTTTCTTCATTAATTTGAAATTTGAAACTATATTTAATACAAACTTATTTTTGTAAAAAAAAGCATTTTCATCAAAATGTAGATGTCCGTTTCTACTTTGCTGCCATCGATATGTTATGGACCAGATGATTAATGCGGGCATTATACATAATGTACGAGCATTATGAATAATGTCTAGCTCTATCGGGCAAAGTGACTAATACTATCTTAACTTCATTATTTATCACATTGCACGATCATTATTATATTGCTACATGATAATTGGGCAATTTGATAATAAAGGTAAATATGACGCGGTGTGAGGGCGGGGAGGGGAGGCACGCATGGCGTGGCACGCTTTGACCAATCAGAGACCGCCATTATGACTTTCCTTAAGTTTTAAATGCAAAAACTAGTGAATTCTTAATGTAGAAGTCCTTTATAATTAATCCAAATAATGAGTCTGATTATTTAAATGGTTTAATATTTCGTTTATTTTAAGTTAAATGACAATAACAATAAAAAAATAGTAATTAAATATGGGAATAAATTTTTACAACTGTTTATTTTTTACAAGTATTGTCTTATAAATTCAATATGCATTTAGTGACAGAAACGAATCGCTGCAAAACCGACTGCACGTAGTCTTGTCTGCCCTACCCCTAGAGTGTAATTTAAAACCGCGTAGGCGCGGAGGGGTGAGGTGGCCCGCGAGCTAAGGAGCAGGTGGTTTTGGCGCTCGCCACCGCGGCTGAGGCTGGGCGGCGAAGCCGGCCAGCGAGCCGAAGCTGCGATGGTGAGCGTAAAACACATCTACGACGATAAGCTCGCGTGGGACCGCCGGAGCCCCGTAGTGCCGGAGCCGTGACAGAAACCATGCCTGCTGCATGTTGCATGCTTGCTTGCATGCCTCATCGTTTATAGAACTGCTTAAAATAAAATTTATTACTAACCAATTACGATTTGTTAATTGTACGCGCCTAACCGCCTAGTTCAACTATTCCACGGCTCAGTATCTATTGAACTGCTCGTTTAAATTATTTTATGACTCATTTTTATTTAGTTTACTGCTAAACTGGTTTGCAAACATGCTTTTTTATTTTTTTACCTACCACAACTCAAATATTGAACTGCCGTTTTAATTCTATGCCATTAAATATATTTGTATTACTCTGCCCAAAAGGTGATGGACAATATATATAATGCCTGGTCAATTTGATTATTTGAATAATTCTTATCAAATTGCATTCTCATATTGGGCATTTTTCATAATGACCGGGCATTATGTATAATGCCCAATTTCTCACTTGGTCCATAACAGATATACTCTCAAACACGCACACACACACACATAACTCCAGACAACAACACTAGAGATATACACAACACTTTCAATAATCTTTATAGTTTTTTTTCTTTTTTCCTTGTCTTTCATTTAATTTCTCTTAAAGTAGCCCTAATGGATTATGGTATAAAATATGTGTCAATTTTCTAAATGCACATCACTTTGAAGGGACACTGGCTTAGGAGATACAGGTACATAAACCTAGTTTAGAAGTCAGGGTTTTTCACACATTTAGCTTAACACGTTGACGGACAGTAATCCCTTACTGCTTAATTGTGTTGAGACACTATAAAATTTCATATATTGCCCAGAGGCGTTGTGTCACATCGCAACAATAATTGCACTGTGTGATGTGACGTTCGTTACGCGTTAGTAAACTTAATCTGTGGTGACACTACAGAATGCCCTTCCTTGTATTAGTATATATATAAAATATAACGTCGCCAGGCGTACTGATTGTATGCAAGTCAAAAGGTTGACGTCGCTAGGCGTACTGTCCTATTATTTTACGCAGAGAGAACGTCGAGAGGTGTTCCGTCCGTCAACGTGTTAAGCCACTTTTTTAGATTTGAACAATGTAAATTGATTTATGGAGAAATTTATTACGTGCGTATACATGTAAATTTGTAAGGGCCTTATCACACTGCCGGTTACGAGCGTCTTCAGAGCGGAGCGGGCGCACAGCTAATACGTCGTGATCACGTTGCGGCTGCACAGTGGAAACGCCGCGGGCGCGTGAGGATTACGCAAAGTTTTCGACGCCTCTTCGCGGCGAGCTATATAATCTGTCAAATTTCTTTAATAATAGGTTTTCAACTTTATCGCTAAAGTATTAGGTTCAAGATTGATTGACAAAATTTATCAGTTTCGGGTAGCTCGATGTGCTGGCGTCTGTACAATACACTCAGTAACGGTTTTATCCGCGGCGATCTAGTTGCGGGTCCGCGACGTATTCGCGGCGTATGCGTGGCGTATTCGCTGTGCACTCGCTCCGCTTTGAAGACGCTCGTGAACCGCTAGTGTGATAAGGCCGTGAGACTGGAGTGTGACTTCCACAGAGCGCGGCGTGAGCATCACGCGCGCGTGTCGCAGCGTGGTGGTGCGCGCGGCGCTGGGCGGCGGGCGTGGCACGGCGGCGTGGCAGCACGCGCAGCTGTGCCGCACGCCACTCGCCCTCGCCCAGCCCGGCCTCACGCTCACAGCACACGTCACCCCTATCTAAACACCTTCGTCATACCCACCCCATCCTTGTCCCACTCCCAATGCCTCTCCTCAATCAGAAGGCACGAGCATTCATCTCTAGATGAAGATACCTACATGTAACGTCTTAAGCTAGCACGGTCTAACCGAACCCAAATCGATTAGTTTTGGAGACGTAAGCCTTGCAAGGTCATGCGTCTTATACTATGCCCCTAGTGCTGACGTATTTCGTAACGTTATTTGTCGTTTCCTATGGAGAAGAAATGCAAAAGACTTCACAGTTACTGTTATGTGGGTATAACAATATTTCTATATTCCAGTGTTTATATCTATAGGCACTGAAATTATCTTGGCTGTGTCGTATCGTGATAGTAACAGCGTTGTGGGAGTGAGATAGGCAATCGTTTCATGTGAAATACTGGCATTCACTATTCATCTAGTTAACACTTTCACTGCTAAGTACGTAAATTGCATAAAAATTGGCATGCCATAAAATGTGTGTCGCAAATCTATAACAACCCATCTGTTGCGTCCATCGGCGTGATGGTTACGTATCGGGAACCCCATGCCGCAGCACCCGAATCCGAGTTCAGTAAGCCACGCCCACAACTGGCCTGCCAGGTAGGGTTGTCGAACGCCAATTTTTTTTTATTGAACACTGTTCTTTCTTTATGTATTTTTGTTTGTTTTCCTAGTTATTAAAAAATCATAACTCTTACGCCAAGAGAACCTTACAGGATATCTCTAAGGTGCCTCCGCAGTTGTATCCGCGAAATTAAATTTATCAAAACATAAGAAAACTTGATTTTCGCGGGTTACGACTCGCTCAAGCGATTCGCCTCAAGTAATTATCTAAGATTAGTGAATTATTAAAACAAAAATGAACCGACGCCTTTGTTCTTATTGTTTATACCTTCAGCGATGGTTTTTACCGCAATAAAACACGTGCAGATAAGGAAAAAATTGAAACATTTGCCTTCTTTTGTTTTTAAATACTTTGTTGACGCCTGTGTTCTCAAACTTTAAGCTCCATAAAAACGAACCGTTTAAATACTTTGTTGACGCCTGTGTTTCCAAACTTTAAGCTCCATAAAAACGAACCGACACCTTTGTTTTAAACCTTCAGCTTATTTTGGCAACCCTAGTAGTACGTAATAATTTGCACCCGGTAGGCGAGTGCTCGGCATGGGTACAAGACACTTAAAACTATTTATATGTAGGACTCGGATGCGAGTTGTCGGCATGCGAACGAATTATCGTTCGACCCGGGAGCCGGGTGCTCGGCACTGAAAGTGACTAGAAGCCCAGTTATTGTATATCAAGATATCACAAGTGTATTGTCTTGGCAAGACGGGTTCTCAGACATTCGGTCTTCTGACTACCCGTAACGATGTGCGAATTTGTTTCCCGAGGCACTGCGCATATACTAATAAAATATTGAACTCTGATTGTATAAAATATTAGTTTTTAGTAAGATAAGAAAAACATTTCTATGCTTCGACTTTTAATCGTATTCAGTAACTTGACAGTCAGATGAGTCAGATTTTGTCAAAATAAAGATAGTGACGTATGTAAGAATGAACGAAATTGAATGAACTTGAAATAATGTACCTACTCACATGCAAACTTTTTTATTTCACAAACTAGTCTTAAAACACGAATACCATACCTATATATACATCGTCTATGGTTGCCAGAGGACATAAAATGACTAAAGTAATAAAAAGTAAAATGACATGATTTTTTTTTTCTATTAGAAGAAAATAAAATAGGAAATAACTGTAACCAAAGTCACATCTTAAAAACGAATGTTTAAAGTTTTATTTAAATTAAACGATTTTTATCATTCGTTCTTTACGCGAAATTGTTCACTACCACAACACTATTAATTTTAATATGGTATCATTATTTTTCTTTGGACTGTAAAGTTATTGAATACGATTAAAAATCGAAGTATAATAATTATTGTTAGAAAGTAATTCCTTACTTTCTTTAAGATCACATTAAATTAACCGGACGCACTTGATGGTTTTCGATGCAGTGACAAAACTGAAAAAAGTAATCACAATATCCATAAACTACTCAAGAAAAGAGAGAGACAGAGAGTAAAGAAGAGAAGATTAGAGCTGGTCTCGTAATCAAAAGGCCAATTCCTGTAATTAAAACGTTCTGTAATTAAATCTAGTTGCAATCTCAACTCAGCGACGATCAATGCCAAAATTGTAAAGCAAATAAAGATGTTTTTAAAATAGGTATCGTGTATACAGGTTGTAGTTGCATACGTTTTTCAAAATGCCTGAGCCTGTGTTGTTCGCAGTAAGTAACTAAGATAAAAATATTTAAAAAAATAACACTATATTTTTGTAGCCCCCACATATATAATTAATAAATAGTTCTTCAATCAGCTTTGAATGTCATAGTTTGAGCAAAATAAAAACGATAATTTGAATTGACTTTTTTTCATTCCATGAGTTTTAGTGTCGATATTTAAGTAGAGCTTGTGGGTAAGTAATGACAGCCGTACGAATCGAATGACTAGGTTAAGTTATGCTGGCCGCGGTTCATTCGTGGATGGGTGACCATCTTTACATACCAAGACCCTTCCGTGCCTTAGAAAGCACGTTAAGCCGTTGGTCCCGGCTGCCATTTGTAGATCATTGACAGTCGTTACGTACGGGTCGTCAGAAGCCCGAAAGTCTGACAACCAGTTTTACGAAGGGGTATCGTATTACCCAGTAACTGGGTTGTGGTGGTCAGATAGGCAGTCACTCCATGTAAAATATTGGTATTCAGTTGCATCCGGTTATACCAACCTATTATAATTTAAAGACGCTTTTTGTGTCCGTCTGTGTGACCGCTGAGTTCGTCACAACTTAAACATGGAGTTCGTCACATTGATATTCAATTTTTATATAACCGCATAAATGTCGATGTTTTGACATGTCATCAGTAGTACATTGCAACTGCGCGAAGCAGAGGCGAACCGCGGGTCGCTAAGTATAATATGTAGGTAAGCATTATAACTTTAAGCTATGAATATACTATCAATAGCCCTTATACAGGAGCAAATTGAATTACAATACTTTACCCACGTGTTGGGTATCGATATCGAAAATTTAATTAAATTATAAAAAAAACATTTTCTTCACCATTCCAGCTATTTTCGAAACTAAATGACAGTGACATGGACCTTAACCCTTAATATGCTGAAATAATTCTTTAACATCTATATCAAAATTGATTCCTTTTCTTTTTATGTGCCGCGATACATTTCCACGCTAGCCTTATTTTCTTTTAAAGTTATTTAAAAATATTTGTTGTTTCAAAATATTGTCATTCCATTATAGATAAACCTAACTTTCTAGGCTTACGTTAAATACCGCAGGGGTTGCGTGTATTGAAATAAACCCGTTTAAAAATAGACGAAATTTAAAAAAATGATGTCCATGGAGCGATAGTTGATTATTTATGAGAGTATGTTAGTGTGTTTTGCTAGAGAGCGTTCTTGATACCGTAAGTCAACTCTCCGCTGCCAAAAGGTTTAAATCCCTAGATTTGCCTCCACCGTATTTAGTCACCCGAAAAATTGTCCGCAATGAGAAGAGTGACCTGCCCCCCTAGCCAAGTTACAAGCGTTTCGTGTCGAATTCCGTTCTCCAATCGGTAACGCCTTGGTGTCAGCAATTGTAGAAAACGATAAGTTGGTAGCCATGTTGACGCGCCTGAGTTGGCCGCTCGTTCTACAATGTCTTTAGAAAAACGATATTATAACAAAGGATGTAACGTTGAACATTGTAGTGACGATAAAAAAACATTCTATCATTTTGAACGATGTGAACTTGGCTAAGAATTTTCTATTAGTTTGTTCTAACCACGTGACTTAACGTTAAGCGACTAGCGTTAACGATTGCAGATTATCAACTTGGCTAGGGGTGCTGAACTCACACATTAAAATAGCGTTTCTATGACAATCAAGTCAAATAATTGCGTCATTGTGTGAACACAAACGCGACTATTTTTTGACGTGGTAGGACAAGACGGGGTAGTTAAACTAACGATTTAAATCTAAGCCGCTTTCATAATTTCATGACAGCCGTTAATGCGGCCATCGCTCTTCTGCGGACCGTTCAGTTACTTTGCATCACTATCCAAATGACTGTGATCTTTATACGCCTAGTGGTAATGTTGCTTTTTGGTAGTTAGCACTGACAAGTCCATCAAAATCACAGTGATCTTTATTCTCGTCATGATAAGGTTGCTGTTGTCAGAGGTAAAACATCTGTGAACGGACTGTAGGAAACAAATAGTTTTAGACCTTAGACGTGATCTCGTGTTCACGTAGTGATGCTACTATTCAAAATCATAAAAGCTCCCAAAGAATGTAAGTGAAAAGCGTTATTATTTTTAGCTGGTGAATATATTTTAATGATTAAATCAGTAGTTTAATAAAATAGTTCCAACATTGTTTTGATAAATATTCGTTGGGGTATTGTAAAATAAATTGTAAAATTCTGCTCAACCAGAATGCGTTGTCGAGGTAAGAACGATTAAAAAATATATTCCTTATCGAAAAACTTGTTTTTTTTTGTCATGCCCGTTTTCATTAACACTATGTGAATGTCCAACGAAAAGGTACTGTTGTGTTTTTAACCGTGCTTGGCTCAGGGGTCAAGTCTGCCAACGAAGATATGGGCCTGTCCGAAATTTGGTGATCCATCAAAACTACTTAGTGTCAAAATATCATCGGGTCAGGAGTACCTACAGTCAACTGTCAATCGTAATGTCATTCTTCCATAATTCGTAGGTAATACGGAGTTTAAAGCGCCCGTAGATTCGGCCGAAGTAACGGTCCAAATATGGACCATTTTTAGGGTTCCGCACCCAAAGGGTAAAACGAACCCTATTACTAAGACTCTGCTGTCCGTCCGTCCGTCTGTCACCAGGCTGCATCTCATGAACCGTGATAGTAAGAGAGTTGACATTTTCACAGATAATGTATTTCTGTTGCCGCTATCACAACAAATACAAAAAAAAACAGAATAAAATAAATATTTATGGGGGCTTCCATTCAACAAACGTGTTGTTTTTGCTCGATATTGATAACGGCATCGGCAGCAGGTAGAATCTTGAAATATTTACAGAATATTTAGTTATATAGGTATTCACTTTAATAATAAATAATTAAATTAAATAAAACAAATTTAGGGGGCTCCCATACAACAAACGTATTTTTTTTTTGCCGATAATTGTACGGAAATGACCACCAAATATGAATTGACTAGGAACTAGATATTTTTTTTTTATTTCTAGAATGGCGCCCACCAATTCCAATGTTACACGAAAAAAAGTGGGTTATGTGAAAGCCGCATAGTACTTAGACATACTGAAATCTACTTTGTTTCGCTTATACAAAAAAAAAGAGTGTAACTTACTATCTCCAGAAGAATCTCCAGCAATCATCACGTCTTCACCTTACAAACACGACCTCGTTGAAAAAAGTAAGAAGAAAAGGAAAATACGCTGCCAGGCTAGACCTCACAATACGATTTCAAGTGCGCAGTGGAAGAGTTATAATCGTGGGGCTCTAGAGACAAGAGTGGCGAGCGTTACTAGTCCGCCGTACGCGGAGCAGACAATCAAATCAAACACTTACCTGTTGGTTGAAGGACACTGCTCTGGTGCCAACCTGGAGATATGTATGTAAGTGAGTGTATGTGTATCGTGTCGTGACGTTATGAGTATTCTCCTGGTAACAATCCGCTTCCAATTAGGCTGGAGACAATCACAGCATGCGGTCTTCAAATCACTCATTCACAATAGCGTCACTTGAATGACCTTCAACTATTTATACGAGATATTTCCAACAAATAAAACCCGTGATATGTCAAATTAGGGGTTATTAACAATCCAAACAATGGGTCATGACCTATCGTCACCAAAACGACCGGGTAAGGGATAACTTTACAAAAAGATCGCGAGACTCAAACGGCGACATGCTTCCTCGTTTCCCACCGAAAATCAAGAGAAGTGTCAAGTGTCAAAATCAAACTTGACAAGTCAGATGTCATTCCGTTACGCGTTGCGTGCGCATAGAGAATTTATTTCAGGACGCAACATCTACCCCCCCCCCGGACGGGCCTTCCCGTCCGCTAATCACTTGGCAATCCCGACAAGGTTGCGTTTTATCAGTCCACCTGACGCGCTGCTGGAGGATGTGCAAATACTCCAAGCTCCAACGCTTCCAAAACTCTGAGCGAGCTGCTGCACCAACTGAAACCGCGATAGCCAATTTTGGCTCACATCGACAAAAGGGTGCTCCGGCAGGGCGACAAGTGGCTGTCAAATCAAAAAATGGCCCGGGGTCAGGGCCTCCAAGACGTTCGGGTCCGAAGACAGCGGGCACAATGGACGCGAGTTCAATACAGCTACAATGCAGCAAAATACCGTAGCTAACTCCTTAAAGGTGAGAACGGTGTCTCCCAACAGTCTGCGCCAGAGTCCCTAACCGCCTTCACCGCGGCCTCAAAATACCCCCCCAATGGGGGCAGGCTGGCGGGTCAAAACAATAACAAACAACAAAACAACCAAACAACAATAACAACCAAACAACAATAACAACCAAACAACAACAACAACAATTTAACCAAATGGCCCTCCTTAGGCAACAAAAGGGGGTGACGGACCCCATAAGGAAGGCTAGAGTGACTCAACCGTCAACAACCAAACAACAAAAGACCCGTATCGTCCAAAAAGGGGTTCAATTTAATAACGGCTCCCGACAATATCCAAAACTCTCGCTGCAGAATGGCCAACAGCGCATTGCAACCGGCATGCGAGTTCTTAATGTGACGATCAGTCACCAACAATTCAACAACAAAACAACAATTCAACAATTTGTCGAGGGAGCTTTATCGACTCAACAAAACTCAGGGTCCTTTGTTCCAACAACGAGCACCTTGAGCCCGGGCAAAGGACCCGACATCAAGACTGGCGATCGAGGCCAATCATCCTCGGGGTGAGTCAGCCAGTCTGGACCCCACCATAGGGGGCAAGCAAACAAGCGGGATGCCATGCACCCACGTGAGGCCACGGCACCTGGGTTCAAATCTCCAGGCACGTGCCTCCAAATCAAAGGCGATTCAAAATTTTGAATCTGGGACACTCGGTACGCAACAAGGACCTCCAAAGAGTGGACGGACGTCTTCAACCAACACAAAACAATTTGACTGTCCGTCCAGGCGTTAGAAACCCGAATGTCCACAGTTCCACCCAAAGTGTGAGCAACGTGGTTCAATAGACGCACAAGACGCGCCGCCCCTGACAATTCAACTAAGGGATGGTCAGTGCCGTCCGGAGGGGGGGGGGGGGGGTACCTTGCTCTTGGCCAAGACCAGTGACAAATTCACCTGGCCTGTGCGCAGACGGTGCGCAAACAAACAACAGCTGCATAACCGTGCGAAGACGCATCACAAACAAGGGTAGCAGTGTAGCTCCCAGGGGGGAGGATAGCGCGGGGTAACACGACCTCGTTGACTGCAGGGAGTGCGGATACAAATTGGAGCCAATCTTCCAACCGGGTGTCCCGAATTGGCTCGTCCCAGCCAAGTCCCGCAGTCCAAAGGCGCTCAAGAAAACAATTTTGCCCAAAACAATACAAACAAACAACAAAACAATAGACAAAAGGCAACCCTGGGCTCCCATGTCCATAATGGCACGGACCACAACAGAGTCCCCCGTGGGCCCCCAGACCTGACCGATGCCGTTGGCAACAAAACCGTGTCGATCTGAGAGGTACCTTAGCGGGGCAGGCGCCAATGTCCTAACAATGCCTGGGCGGCGACCGATCGCCACACCCAGACCCAAGTCTTTCCCGACGAGGATGCAATTCAAATTCCTCGTCCGCGCGGTGTCCTGAGCCACGCGCCATCGCTGGAAGGGCATATCCCACCGGAGGCCTGAATGGCGGGGGGCGTGACTCCAACCGGGGACGTTCCGCCAAAGGAGGGGAGGGAAGGCGGTGCTGGTCTGGCCAGCGGTGCCTAGCAACAATTGCGTAATCGCCTTTACGCGGGGAGAGCAAATGGCGGTCGCGCGGCTCCCGATCAACTTGCGCGGGGGGTGGAGTGCGGCGCTCAAAATTGCGGGCCTCTCCCCGGTTCTGAACCGGCGAGGCAGAAGCCCGGTGACCAACTCCATGGTACCCCCCCGTACGCGAACCTTCATCAGAGGCTGGTCTGCCAGCGTGGTTCGCGTTAGCGCACAATATGTCCAAATGGGACCCCCTACAAATTCTACAAGGGCGGGGGTTGGGGCAGTCCCGATGAAAGTGAGCCCCCAAACAAGAGAAGCACATGCGGCGTGCATTGGCAATTCGGCGGCGGGCACTCACGTGCAACTTCAAAAAGGCCGCGCAAGTTGCCATGCCATGCCCCGTGTCCCTACAAAACTCACAACCAGGACGACTCTGGGTGCCAGCAAAACGAGCGGCGGGGCGACCATCAACAGGCCCGCGAGCCCTAGTCCGTCCCTGGTCTCGTGGCCGGGGAGACGGCTGGCATGACTCAGTGGCAACGCCAGAGTTGTCCACAAACCGACACTCATCCTCTAAAAATTGGACGAGGTCATCAAATGGGGGGAGATGTGTGAAACTATCCCCACCATACTTTTGCTCGAAACGAGCCCTCAAATCGGCAGGAAGCCGTTGCAGCACAACATGTACCAAAAAGTAAGACCAATGGTCCACCGGCAACTCCAATTGCTTTAAAGCGTTGGTCGCTGCCACCAACGGGTTCAACAGGTCAGTACGCAATGCTGACAAACTAGTAATGACCGGTAACCCCAAAATCAATCCAATATGAACGTCAGCCAAACAACGTTTATTTTGGTACCGCCGGGTGAGTAGTTCCACAGCGGTAGGATAGGCTGAGTCAGTCAAAGACAGATGCTGCACAAAGGCTCGGGCCTCACCTTCCAGGACAGACAACAAATAGGCCAACTTTTGGGCGGGTCTGAGGTCCGAGCGTGCATCAACCAAACTTTCAAACAGGTTTTGGAAACTTAACCAGTGGTCCAGACGACCGTCAAAATGTGGCAGTTCCAAAGTAGGCAGTCTACTCAATAGTCCGGGACCTGAAACAACCGAGGTCTCCGGTTTGACCTGGACAGGTGTCCGGCTCTCCAATATTTCCCGAGCACGTTGACCAATGACATCCCCCAGGTCCAAGATCTGGTCGTAGTCAGCAAGGACCTTGTCACGTGCTGCCTGATCCAGCACTTCCAGAGCCACATCACAAATGTACTCGTTGAAGCGGGTAAGGAGAGCATCAACGTTGCCGAGTCTCACGTTCAACTGCTCGAACCGAGCCAGAGTGACCGCTTCAAGATCCGGGCGCTCAGCGGTTGCTGCAGCTGAAGTGAACCACCGTAGCTGTGTGGCCAATCCACTGATTGCCTCTCTCACCGCTTTGTGTGCCATTGCACAAACAATACAATTAAATTATCAAATAACAAAGTTCAATCAATAAATAACAAGGAAATCCAACGCAAACAATCAAATAAAATAAACCAAGCAAAAGGTAATTAAGTAAAAAGTTCAAACAATCAATTACAAAATAACTACAAGCAAACAATCAAACTACCAAACTGACTAATTTGCAACTCAACAAATAACAATATATTGGTTTTAATTTAATGAACAAAAATAAAGTTTTATTTTAATTCAAACCAATGTCAACGCTCAAAACTCAATATCATATTCAATTCAAATATTCAAATTCTATCCAATTCCAAAAGTTAAGTTCACAAACCACTTTGTTAATGGTACAACAATAATGAACCTTTATTCCAACTCAAAACAATGGTAATACTCAAAAATGCCAATAATTTTTCAAATATTAATTTTCACAAATAACCATATCAATGGTACAAACTCAACATTTTAATGTCTTCCTGACATTCAATACAAGACAGAGGTCAAATAACAACAACAAGAGGTTATAACATAGCTCAATCTAACCAACTCTGAAGCATATGCAAACCTGGTTGACCCCCGGCAATATGAGTTACTCAACTCAATAAATTCCAACAAATTATTTCAAATAAACTAGCAATCATAGTTATCAAATATTTACAGCGTATTACTACTTCCCTTATAGAGACTGCCAAGTAATTAGCCTACTGTAAATTACCAATTTGGTGGTTTTGTAGGTTAAAACCACGCTCTGCTACCAAAATGTACGCTGCCAGGCTAGACCTCACAATACGATTTCAAGTGCGCAGTGGAAGAGTTATAATCGTGGGGCTCTAGAGACCAGAGTGGCGAGCGTTACTAGTCCGCCGTACGCGGAGCAGACAATCAAATCAAACACTTACCTGTTGGTTGAAGGACACTGCTCTGGTGCCAACCTGGAGATATGTATGTAAGTGAGTGTATGTGTATCGTGTCGTGACGTTATGAGTATTCTCCTGGTAACAATCCGCTTCCAATTAGGCTGGAGACAATCACAGCATGCGGTCTTCAAATCACTCATTCACAATAGCGTCACTTGAATGACCTTCAACTATTTATACGAGATATTTCCAACAAATAAAACCCGTGATATGTCAAATTAGGGGTTATTAACAATCCAAACAATGGGTCATGACCTATCGTCACCAAAACGACCGGGTAAGGGATAACTTTACAAAAAGATCGCGAGACTCAAACGGCGACATGCTTCCTCGTTTCCCACCGAAAATCAAGAGAAGTGTCAAGTGTCAAAATCAAACTTGACAAGTCAGATGTCATTCCGTTACGCGTTGCGTGCGCATAGAGAAACTGAATGACATCTGACTTGTCAAGTTTGATTTTGACACTTGACACTTCTCTTGATTTTCGGTGGGAAACGAGGAAGCATGTCGCCGTTTGAGTCTCGCGATCTTTTTGTAAAGTTATCCCTTACCCGGTCGTTTTGGTGACGATAGGTCATGACCCATTGTTTGGATTGTTAATAACCCCTAATTTGACATATCACGGGTTTTATTTGTTGGAAATATCTCGTATAAATAGTTGAAGGTCATTCAAGTGACGCTATTGTGAATGAGTGATTTGAAGACCGCATGCTGTGATTGTCTCCAGCCTAATTGGAAGCGGATTGTTACCAGGAGAATACTCATAACGTCACGACACGATACACATACACTCACTTACATACATATCTCCAGGTTGGCACCAGAGCAGTGTCCTTCAACCAACAGGTAAGTGTTTGATTTGACTGTCTGCTCCGCGTACGGCGGACTAGTAACGCTCGCCACTCTTGTCTCTAGAGCCCCACGATTATAACTCTTCCACTGCGCACTTGAAATCGTATTGTGAGGTCTAGCCTGGCAGCGTACATAATTGGTATCAGAGGCGTGGTTTTAACCTACAAAACCACTAAATTGGTAATTTACAGTAGGCTAATTACTTGGCAGTCTCTATAAGGGAAGTAGTAATACGCTGTAAATATTTGATAACTATGATTGCTAGTTTATTTGAAATAATTTGTTGGAATTCATTGAGTTGAGTAACTCATATTGCCGGGGGTCAACCAGGTTTGCATATGCTTCAGAGTTGGTTAGATTGAGCTATGTTATAACCTCTTGTTGTTGTTATTTGACCTCTGTCTTGTATTGAATGTCAGGAAGACATTAAAATGTTGAGTTTGTACCATTGATATGGTTATTTGTGAAAATTAATATTTGAAAAATTATTGGCATTTTTGAGTATTACCATTGTTTTGAGTTGGAATAAAGGTTCATTATTGTTGTACCATTAACAAAGTGGTTTGTGAACTTAACTTTTGGAATTGGATAGAATTTGAATATTTGAATTGAATATGATATTGAGTTTTGAACGTTGACATTGGTTTGAATTAAAATAAAACTTTATTTTAAATAAACTAGCAATCATAGTTATCAAATATTTACAGCGTATTACTACTTCCCTTATAGAGACTGCCAAGTAATTAGCCTACTGTAAATTACCAATTTGGTGGTTTTGTAGGTTAAAACCACGCTCTGCTACCAAAATATACGCTGCCAGGCTAGACCTCACAATACGATTTCAAGTGCGCAGTGGAAGAGTTATAATCGTGGGGCTCTAAGAGACAAGAGTGGCGAGCGTTACTAGTCCGCCGTACGCGGAGCAGACAGTCAAATCAAACACTTACCTGTTGGTTGAAGGACACTGCTCTGGTGCCAACCTGGAGATATGTATGTAAGTGAGTGTATGTGTATCGTGTCGTGACGTTATGAGTATTCTCCTGGTAACAATCCGCTTCCAATTAGGCTGGAGACAATCACAGCATGCGGTCTTCAAATCACTCATTCACAATAGCGTCACTTGAATGACCTTCAACTATTTATACGAGATATTTCCAACAAATAAAACCCGTGATATGTCAAATTAGGGGTTATTAACAATCCAAACAATGGGTCATGACCTATCGTCACCAAAACGACCGGGTAAGGGATAACTTTACAAAAAGATCGCGAGACTCAAACGGCGACATGCTTCCTCGTTTCCCACCGAAAATCAAGAGAAGTGTCAAGTGTCAAAATCAAACTTGACAAGTCAGATGTCATTCCGTTACGCGTTGCGTGCGCATAGAGAAACTATTTCAGGACGCAACATTTAGTAAGGCTATGAATAAAACACACAACGAAACAAAACGATAAGCAAACAATCAAAACAGAAAACCAAGACTAATCCCAGCGGATTCTGATGATGATGTTGATGAGACAGTACTATTTGACACAGACAGTGAGCCGGATGCTTTGATAGGTAATGAAGCTTCTGACACAGAAGCTGCAGAGTGTATATTCTATCATAGGCTATTTTCTGAAGATACTCGAGGAGAAATCTCGATCAAATGCCTCATGTGCGAATCCTGGGCACATAATGATTGCACTGGTGCCTGGATTTGCGGCCTTCTAGTATCTTCAGAGGAAACTTTCCACCTCTGAGTAAGTTTCCATGTCTCCTCTCACCCGCCCCAATAATAGCATAGCCTTCGACCCTCAAGACAAGGCCGAATGTCAAGCCGACAGCCTAGAGTCCCAATGCACTCCCAGTTAGGGTTGCCACCCGTACTTTATAATAAAGTATTGTAATTTATTTCACATAAATGTACTCTATAGATACTTTATTTATTTGTTTATGCTTTATCGTACACCAAAAAATACACAACAACAAGAACATTTAACACAAATAACATACAATGGGCGGCCTTATCGCTTTCTGCGATCTCCTCCAGGCAACCTTTGAATGGATAGTGACTCACTGTCCATTCACTCACTGTCAGTGAGTGATACTTTATGAGAAAAATCCCTCTACCAGCGATGCCCAAAGCCGAAGTCCGTTCCCCACAGGAGGTGTCAGATTCAATGCCGCGGACAAGACGTTTTTTTTTTTAACAAAAAACCATGCCAGTATTTTGTAACAATTTGCAAAAGTTGAGTCCCAAAACCACTTTGTCAAAGCTATGGTTAAAAAGTTATAAGGGTTTGAAATGCGGCGAAGCTCGCGGCCACGGAGATCTTTAAAACTAAGCATTGCAGAGACCTGAAATTTAGGTAAATAACAGATTGAATTTGTAAAAATATAGAAAAATATCCCCTGGGTTTATATTTTAGGAGCTGTAAGACTAAACTAAAATAGACTATATGAAAAAAAAAATCCCTACTGTCGGTAATTCTACATATTCATATGCGTTATTTACAAAAAAGATCTCGCTATCACCTACTTTCATCGAAAGATAATCACGCCATATTTCTACAGGCAAGTCCGGTTAA
Source organism: Aporophyla lueneburgensis (assembly GCA_932294355.1). Taxonomy (NCBI): domain Eukaryota; kingdom Metazoa; phylum Arthropoda; class Insecta; order Lepidoptera; family Noctuidae; genus Aporophyla; species Aporophyla lueneburgensis. Next base: position 7,189,763 of record OW028748.1, on the reverse strand, counting down.
GCAGCCGACAACCTCATAGGTTGACCTGCGAGATGTCATTAAATAAAAGAACCTGTATTTCGATTATTGCAAGTAGTTTAGGTTACATTTTATATTTGACCAAAGTTCATAAAGTATCTCATAGAAATGAAGGTTAATTTTTACTATTCCATATGGGTACCTATTCCATAAATAGATACCTTTGTGTTGATTTTATTTAAGCAATGTTTGTCGAGATAAGGGTGCCGGCTGTCATTTTTAAAGCCTTGCCAGCCGTTTCAGGACTCACAGAGTAAGAAGCCCGAAAGTCAGTCTTACTAATGGGTATCGTGTTACCCAGTAACAGAGTTGTGGAGGTTATATTGGCAGTGTTTCCATGTAAAATGCTGGTCTGACGGCAGATGACCATATAACACAACCAAATAAGAATTCCTCAATATTGTAGACAAAGCGATGATTTTTTATACATTCAAACTCAAATAGGAGCCAAGGAGTTAAGTAAGGACCGACGTTAATATGTTAAAAAATGTTCAGAATGTCTAGCATAATCAGTCTATAACGTTCACACCGCTGTGACACAGGCCTCCTGTCGAAGTATGAGAATGTATATTCAATACAAAGTCGATTGTTTTTTTTTTTAATTTTCAAACTTAAATAGCAGCGGATGGGTTAAGTTCATACCGTCCTTCTTGTAGTAAAAATGCTGAGGGTGTTATTTGCCATAAGAAAACCGTATTTATTTTCTTTTAAAATTTGAGTACAAAATGTTCGACACCTGAATGTACATTGCAGTTTCGTTATCTGGTTATTTATTTCTTCTGGCGATTTTCCTTAATCTAAAAATGTTCAAATCAAAATATTGGCACTTTCTGTGGCATCACCGCTCTCATCGAGGTGGTCACGTATTTCCGTGACACTGATGGCGCCGTTCTGCACACACTCCAGCACCGCGAGCAGCAGTTTTGTCACGTTATTCTTGGCCGCGAACTCGATGAGATCGCACGCGTTCCCCGCGTTCACGTTGCACACTAATTTGTCCACGCAGAGCCGCTCCAGCTCCGGCATGATGTAATACGAGGACAACAGCAGCAACTGCTCCAATCCGGACTTGGGCAGCACGCGTAGGTACACGTAGCTCTTTAAGTCCTCGAGAGTGGCCTTGGAAGTACCAGTGACGTCCACGTGTCCCTCGGCGGCCTCGCGCCACGCGCCGCCCAGCATGCGACGCAGCACGGGGCTGGCGGCGGCCAACACGGCGCGGTGTACGCGCACGGAGCCGTCCTCGCCGCGCAGCTCGAAGTCTGTTAGCTCCGTATCCCCGTGTAGACTTGCGAACGAGCTCGCACTCGGCTGCAGGCACATCTCTACCGCCACGTCGAACGTGAACCGCGACTTCTTGTTGTCGAGTATCAAATGCCACGTGCCATCGTCGCTGGTGAACTTCTTGTCCAGTATGTTCAGCTCCACGCTGTTGAAGTATATAATGTAGGTGAGGTCATCGGCATCGCGACGCTTGGTGAACCGCACGAACAACAAGTGGTTAAGGTACGTGATATTGAAGTTTGATGAGTACGCGGCGATCATTCGCATCTGGAACACCGCCGCGCCGCTGATCACGAACTCGGGGCTATCCTGTGTAATGAAGACATTGTTGCCGATGTTAGCTACGGTCAGCTTTGCTTTCAGTAAATTCCCTTTTTGTGATATTTCTGTGGCTTCCATTCTACAAAGAAAAGAAAAAAAAAACTTTACTTGAGTTTAACTTGGCATGGCAGGTACCGGTAGACTTACGTTATATGATGCTCTGCGTCTACTGGAGTACTGGCAATTTCGGTACAGTCCGTCCCTTGTAACCCTCTTTCATCGTTACTATGTATTTTATTTTAATGATTTTTTTTGTCTGATTCAAATTTATATAATTTATAAATGCATAATTGCATATACATATAATTTATAAATGAATATACATATGCATATACATATCATGTTGCAGCTTTGATATAAAACTGATTTACATCCGTCACCTCATTTTCAGGTCCAGTTGAAAACCAGCGTCAGGCACTAGTTTGGCTTTTTTGCAGAACTGGGCCTTTTTGGTGCAGCCGTGAGGCACACTATAATGCTAGTTTCTGACATCTCACCTTACACTTTTTTATTTTATTTTTTACTCTTTCCTGCTGTATAACTAACTGTTATGTGCCTTTCAACTGTGCTAAATAAATGTATTTTCTTTCTTTCTTTCTTTTCTTTCATGTCCGTTTCCAACGCGCGGCCAACTCTTAAAATTTGCTGAAATTTTGCCAGGAATTAGTTGTAATTTGTTACAGTACACACCTCTTTTCCTGAATTTGTTACAAAAAAAACCAAGACGCTACGACCAAAAACAGTTGGCCGCTAGAACCGCCACTTGCCGTAGTCATCGCCTGTGATTACACAGAAACTAAATAATGCAGATAGGCGAATGATACATCAAATGAAAGGTCTTAATTTGTTGTATTTGTTACAAAAATAAAAAGGGTATGATTTAAGCTGTCGCCAATTTAACTAGTTTTGTGTTTCTTAAATAATAGGGTTTGCCCGCAAAATAGTAGATTTGTCACCAAAATGTAGTCACCAAACAATATAAAATCAATTCCACAATAAATTACCTAAAATCATGGAGATATGGGATCAAGTACCAAATAAATGTTTTTGTATGTATTATAATAGGTTTGTCCTAATAGTATTTAAGCAAACTAATTTAAAGAGATCATCAATAAATCATATATTATGTCACTAGAAAATTTCATGAACTCCCAAAAATGTAGGGCTGTCGTCATCATCCTTTCAACCAAAAGAGTCTACGACTTAAGGCCATGTGCCTCCCGCAAGGGTCTTCATTTTCACAGGTAGTATAAATGTATTTAAATTAAATTTCTAGCAGAAATAGTAAATAAAACACTTAATTAAAGTCAAAATAATCAATATTTATTGTTAAAAATTATAATCACTGAATAATCAGCGCTGGTTTGGCTTTTGAAGGGCGCGCCGGAAAGCGCGCCAATTTGTGCCAACATATTTTCATTAAAATTATAAACTGTATTAAATTGGTAACGAATACATTATTTTAATAACTGAATGAAATAAAATGTAACTACTGTATTGGTGACAAAATAATAAATAAAAAGGAGTCGCAGTCAGGGATCGATTAATCGTTTTGTTTGGTGACAGATCTACCATTCTGAGCACAAAGCTATTATTTAAGTAATAAAACTATTATTATAAGAACGAAGTTTATATTCATGTAATGCACTACAATTTTATTGGTCATCTCATATTTTACACATTATATTAACAATAATTTGATAATTCATACCTGGGAACACTTTTTGTTTATCTGAGAACGAAAATATTTCGTGGCGATAGATCTATTTATTAGGTGATACAACTGGATGACAAATATAAATTTTGGTGACAAAAAATATAGTCCCCAAATAAAAATCATCAAAACGTAAATATACAAAGTTATGCTATATTTATTTTTCAAATAAGTGTAAGTACGTATCTCACCATAAATATCAAATTAATAGAGGCTCTTGTGTATGGACCATAAGTTGCAGCAAATAAACAAGAAAAATTCTAGAAAATAGGTTCAATATTTTTTTACAGTCGCTTTTAGTTGGCCGCTCGGACGGCAATATGCCTAAAATACAATAGCGTTTATTTCGTTATTAATAGTAGGTTCAAGCTTAGTTCTAGTATTAATCGACAGGTATCGTAACCTAGTTTGGATAAATGTGGCCTTATAACTTTTTAACCATACAGGCTTTATATTTAAGGAGATATTCACTAAAATATAGTAGTATGAAACTGTATTAGGACCATAAATTTTCATAATAAAGTGAGACTGAATCGCCATTATTGGAATGTTCGGTAGTAATATCTTATTTTTTTAGGAGACATCCTATAGCATACTTTATAAAAGTCAAATTCACAAATCGATTAAAATTTCTTTATTCAAAATCAGCATACAGACAAAATCAAGTAAAAACTTTTTTACAAAAAAAAAAAAAACAACCGACTTCCTTAAAAACATTACAAAATGAAAAATAACTTTAATTTCGGCAGTCGGTGTCTTAGGATTTGTATTAAAGGTTTTTGCCACCGACTTCCGAAATTAAAGTTATTTTTCACTTTGTAGTGTTTTTAAGGAAGTCGGTTGTTTTTTTTTTCGGAAAAAAGTTTTTATTTTTAAATTTTTAGTTATGATATTTACCCCGCACTAATTCCAAACAAACAACGCATATTTATGCAATAGCAGAAATCGCGGTTGATTTGCTGTCATTTTTAAAGAGTTCCGTTGTCTGTCTCAGGAACTCATCATCAGATCTATATGAAATTTATATGGGACCATTTCGGTATAAACCCCTTTCGAACAAAAAAAGAATTTTGCAAATCCGTTTATATATGACGGAGTTATGACCGAACATACATAAAAAAAAAAAATATAAACATCCGAATTGATAACCTCCTCCTTTTTGAAGTCGGTTAAAAACAAGGTGCAGTTTTGGATCTGCAAAACATTTCAGGAGGTAATTCTGTTAGTGATTCTCGACCCAAATGAACAATAAAATACAAATAGGCAGGTTTCTTTTTTTTCATTTATTCTTATTTACGGAAATCGGTAAGTGTGAACTCCCTTTTTCCGTAGTCTGTACGCGTCTTTAAACTGCGCTTTCACACACACGACATTTATTTCATAGATCCAAAGCCACGCTCCCCCTCCCCCTAGCCACGCCCCCGCGGCCATCGATCGCAAGCACATAAATCGGGTCAATTTATTAGTGTGATTGATGGCGCCGGCGAGTGCATACGCTTGTAAATTCCGCCCCTCAAGAGCGCCTTCGATTAACGGTCGCGAAAGGTAGCTACTACCCAGTTGTAAACGGACAAATACTCTAATGTAGAGTTGGTGGAGATGGTCCGCTTGCATGCCATCAGTGGAGACAATGTATCTCCAGTAATGCTGGCTGCTACGCAGAGACTGCGTGATTATCGGCAGTTCGACGTTCCCCAGCATGCTGAAGGTCGCGGCAATGAAGGCGTGTCTGTCGCCTTGCAGGAAGATATCCTGGAATTCTTCCGGCGAGAGCCACGGGCAAGCACGCGGGAGGCTATTCGACGGTTTGGAGTACACCATTCCACAGTGTGGCGGCTACTGCACAAAGAAATGTAGCATCCTTTTCATTACCGCAAGGAACAGGATCGCCACTCACTTGATAACGCCGCGCGAGTTACATTTTGTCGCTGGTTGCTGGAACACCAAGACGGAACATCCTGTGGACGGACGAGTGTTTATTTACTCGAGTTGGCGTGTACAATGTTCATAACGAACACTGGTGGGCTCACCGCGAACACAACCCGCACGTGACTCCGAGGTTCAGCTTAAATTTGTGGGCTGGCATAATAGGAGACCAATCGCTTGGACCCCATTTTATCGACGGTCACCTCACTAGTGCCAAAAATACCGATCAGACAAAATAAATCACTTAAATCCCTAACACATGGGTACCTACCTAGTTAACTAGCACAAATTCTCATGACTCATGAGGTATTTTTGTCGGTCCTCAGCCCGTTAAAAGTAGGAAGGATAATCTTAAATCAACCAATATAATCTACAAATAATAAAAACTTTTTTACAAAAAAAAACAACCGACTTCCTTAAAAACACTACAAAGTGAAAAATAACTTTAATTTCGGAAGTCGGTGTCTTAGGATTTGTATTTGAGGTTTTTGCCACCGACTTCCGAAATTAAAGTTATTTTTCACTTTGTAGTGTTTTTAAGGAAGTCGGTTGTTTTTTTTTTGTAAAAAAGTTTTTATTTTTAAATTTTTAGTTTTGGTATCTACCCTGCACTAATTCCAAATAAACAATGCATATTTATGCGATAGCAGAAATCGCGGTTGATTTGCCGTCGTTTTTTAAAGAGTTCCGGTGTCTGTCTCCGGAACTCATCATCCGATCTATATAAAATTTATATGGGACCATTTCGGAATAAACCCCTTTCGAACAAAAAAAGAATTTTGCAAATCCGTTTATATATGACGGAGTTATGGCCGAACACATAAAAAAAAAAATATATATAAACATCCGAATTGATAACCTCCTCCTTTTTGAAGTCGGTTAAAAACGAAAACCGTCCTTGGGGCTGAATTTACCTACAAAGCACGCCGACTGCGCCGAGTGCCTACATCTTCTTATCTTATACTAGCTTCTGCCCGCGACTTCGTCCGCGTCAAATTTTTGCTCCCCTGACCCTTCCCGTCGCATCGATTTGCCTGCTAGTTTTCGTCCATTTTTTGTTGCTGCTCGCACCTTTTGAGTTATAGTGAGTCAACCTTAAAAGATAGACATAATTATGCTCTCGCGGACTTCTTTTTAGAACTTTTGAAAAGGAACAATTCCGTCATACATGATTTTTGCGTTACTTTAACCGTTTACGCAGCGCACGCAACGGAAACTCTCAAAAGGAATAAATTTTGAAACATTTTTCATTACTGCTCCGCTCCTCTTAGTTGTAGCGTGATGTTATATGGCCTATAGCCTCCCTCGATAAATAGGCTACCTAACACAAAAAGATTTTTTCAATTCGGACCAGTAGTTCCTAAGATTAGCGCGTTCAATCAAACAAACAAACAAACAAATTCTTCAGCTTTATAATATTATCTTATTTTATATATATAAAAATCTTGTGTCACGATGTATGTTGCCAATAAACTCCAAAACTACTGAACCGATTTCAATCAAATTTCACATGTACCCGTATTTTGGTCTAACTTACTGGATAGGATAGATATCATCTCAATTATTCGCTTATGTCGTGAATGTAAACGAATAAAATGTATCAATTAATTGTTTCTTAAGCAAGTGTTTATTTACTGTTTAGTTTTATGAAGTTCTCATAGATGGCGGTGTAAGTTGATTCATCAATAAAATTCTTCAATATTGTTTGACATCTAGGTTGCAAATACACCCAATAGATGGCGCTGTGTTCTGTTTCTTAGAATATAAATTCTATTACTTTATTTCACGTAATATTTATTTATGTTCACGATATAACCGTATTATTTTAATGGTTTGTGACTGATATTTTTATAATTATACTGCGTATTATGTAACAATATTATTACCATTAATAACAAAAAAAAAATTGTATTATTTTGGTCCTTGGCAGCTCTGGACAGAGAGACGTGAAGAGAGTAGGGAGGCCTTCGCCCAGCAGTGGAACAGCAACGGCTAATAATAATAATAATAAACTATTTTTGTTAGAGAATTATTAAAGTCTTGGCGCCAAATTTTAATCAAAGTTTCAAGATCTGGCCATCAAATTCTATCGATTCGCCATCTCTGGTTTGAATGTCCAAAACTTTGGTATCTCATTCGTTCTGGAGACCTCTGAACGTAAACAAAGAGCGAACAATCGATCAATCGATTCTTCTCGAATCATGCGAACTAGAACGTTCGGGAAATTCAAGGTTCTGGGGGGCGATTCTACTAATTTGCAAAGATACACGTTCAATTGTGTTTTCACAACAGTTAGATTTCGATCGCAGGTCGATGATGTCCTATAAAGTCATTCTACTATTTGTTAAGCACAAGGGACACTAAACTTACACCGAATCGCAACTGAATCGTTACGAGAACTCACGAGTGGGCTTCCTGTGTTACCAACATGCCAAATAGTATGTTTTATTATTACCACAAAGAAAAAAGTTGAATCTAAAAATATCACTAAACACGAATAAGTGGCAATAAAGGATTTTCTAATATAAAAAGATATCTTGACCATCATTATAGTTTTGTACTGGTATTTTATTGATACAATAAAACAACATTTTAACTTATTAAATAGCAAAAATTCAGAAGAACGTTTCGTTCTACGTCCCTAACTAGCTAAAGCTGTGAAATCAAACCTTTCGGTTATGTTAAAGACTCGAAGGGAACTCCTATTAATCGTATTTTAACTAAAAATTCATTTATTGAAGCGTTTTAAACGATGTTATGATTTTCTTTAGTATATAATGTACCTATTTACAGATCGAGGTAGTAACCAAATCTGTTTTGATAAAAAAAAAATACTATTGACGGTCGGTGTTTAATCCCGTTTTTAAGTTCGCTTACTCTCGCATAAAGTGGTTAAAAAACCGGCCAAGTGCGAGTCGGACTCGCGCACCGAGGGTTCCGAACAAACCTGTAGGTATTCTCGGTTTATGCATAAGGTTTATGTTTATGAAAATAAATGTTTTTTTTTTATTTTTATATTTCAGTTGATTGAATGAAAGCTAAATTGCGGTTTACGAGTTATGACGTTTTAAAAAAAAACTACTTACTCGATCTCGTTCAAACCAATTTTCGGTGGTAGTTTACATGGTAATGTACAGACGCCACCAGGTCAAGCTACCCGAAACTGTCAATTTTTCCCAATGAACCTTGAACCTAATGCTCTAGAAATAAAGTCGAAAATCTATCAAAGAAATCTGACAGATTGTAGTAGCTTGATGTGTTGGCGTCTGTCCATCATATATTTTTTTTAGTTTTATCATTCTCTTAATTTAGTAGTTACGGGGGGGGGGGACACATTTTACCACTTTGGAAGTGTCTCTCGCACAAACTATTCAGTTTAGAAAAAAATGATGTTAGAAACCTCAATACCATTTTTGAAGACCTATTCATAGATACACCACACGTATGGGTTTGAGGAAAAAAAAAATTTTTGAGTTTCAGTTCTATGTATGGGGAACCCCAAAATTTATTGTTTTTTTTTCTATTTTCGTGTGAAAATCTTAATGCGGTTCACAGAATACATCTACTTACCAAGTTTCAACAGCCTAGCTCTTATAATTTCGGAGAAAAGTGGCTGTGACATACGGACGGACAGACAGACAGACAGACAGACAGATAGACAGACAGACAGACAGACATGACGAATCTATAAGGGTTCCGTTTTTTGCCATTTGGCAACGGAACCCTAAAAATCTACGTGAAACGGATTGAAGTTTTTGGTGGCTTGTCAGTTTGGCTAGTGATGTCACTACTACTAGTTATAAATCGTCAGGCACTGATTTTCTCAATTTATTTCAAGTTGAATCTAAAGTAGGTACCTCCCTTTAGAGAGGTTTCCAGCAGCTTTGTTAGTTAAAAACGAGGCATTAAATAATAACTTAAAAGAAAATAATAATAGCAAAATTCAAAATGCGGCATCCAATCAATATTGGGGCTACAATCGACTCTTACTGTTCGTGGAGCATTACACGTTATCAACTGACTAATACTAACAGAATAATGTAATGCATAATCAGTCTTATTTAAAACATCCGTGATTCAGTACATCACATTATTTTGACAGTTTGTTACACGATATTATTAACATTGAATTATGAACTGGTGTAGTTGTTGAAGACTCCGTGATACTTATCTAAACACGACTACATCGAGTGACAACGCGTGAGAAAATAAATAAATAAAATGATCTCGACCCTTTAGTTACTCGAGTAACGAGTTAAACAAAATCGAATCGCATCACTATCTGACATAGCTAAATGTCAAGTGTCAACTGTAAACTGACAGCAACACACTTTATTTACTTTAGTTCAAAGAGTTTTAATTGCTTTAGATAATCTCTACATATATAAGCAGCTTATAATGTTCCCACTGCTGCGATACAGGCCTCCTCTCTGTGAGAGGGAGTAGTTAATCCGTTTCTTTCTAATTGCACGAAACTGATATTTGTTTTCATGTGTGTACTTGTAGGATTATAATGAAAATAGAATCTTCAAAATGGTACAGCATTTAATGCAAAATAATGTGCTGTTAACTGTTCAGTAAGATTTCAACACAATGTGTGAAGATGTTGCCCGAGACCAGATTTGAAATAACTTATGAATGTTTCCCTGTCTTCAGTAAAACCATTTAGATGCAGTTTGAGGAAAGTGTGTATTGATGATGCAAGAAAGAATTTAAACTGTTTATTCAATATGGAAATCTGGATACAGGAATATTTACATTCCATGGCAATCTGCAAAACAAACACATACTACCTATACCTGTTGACTCAGTGGGGAAAAAACATTATTTTGCAGTAGGTACCAGCACACCGATGAGAAAAATAATAATATTAGTTAGCCACTTCTAACATAAATATATTTTTTTTTTTCAGGAACATTACTTAGGTACACCCAAAAATCAATTTCTGACTTAAGAGTTGCTCGTGGTCGATACTGTTGCAATTTTTTGGTTGGCAGACATTCTGTTGACTGATTGTGCACTTATAATGTTGAGCATGCAATATTAATATATTATGTATTTCTATCTGGTACACGGTATCAACATGAGTGGTGAAACGACCCTACTATTTTAGATGAAATACTAAGTTATAAATCGTCAGGCACTGATTTTCTCAATTTATTTCAAGTTGAATCTAAAGTAGGTACCTCCCTTTAGAGAGGTTTCCAGCAGCTTTGTTAGTTAAAAACGAGGCATTAAATAATAACTTAAAAGAAAATAATAATAGCAAAATTCAAAATGCGGCATCCAATCAATATTGGGGCTACAATCGACTCTTACTGTTCGTGGAGCATTACACGTTATCAACTGACTAATACTAACAGAATAATGTAATGCATAATCAGTCTTATTTAAAACATCCGTGATTCAGTACATCACATTATTTTGACAGTTTGTTACACGATATTATTAACATTGAATTATGAACTGGTGTAGTTGTTGAAGACTCCGTGATACTTATCTAAACACGACTACATCGAGTGACAACGCGTGAGAAAATAAATAAATAAAATGATCTCGACCCTTTAGTTACTCGAGTAACGAGTTAAACAAAATCGAATCGCATCACTATCTGACATAGCTAAATGTCAAGTGTCAACTGTAAACTGACAGCAACACACTTTATTTACTTTAGTTCAAAGAGTTTTAATTGCTTTAGATAATCTCTACATATATAAGCAGCTTATAATGTTCCCACTGCTGCGATACAGGCCTCCTCTCTGTGAGAGGGAGTAGTTAATCCGTTTCTTTCTAATTGCACGAAACTGATATTTGTTTTCATGTGTGTACTTGTAGGATTATAATGAAAATAGAATCTTCAAAATGGTACAGCATTTAATGCAAAATAATGTGCTGTTAACTGTTCAGTAAGATTTCAACACAATGTGTGAAGATGTTGCCCGAGACCAGATTTGAAATAACTTATGAATGTTTCCCTGTCTTCAGTAAAACCATTTAGATGCAGTTTGAGGAAAGTGTGTATTGATGATGCAAGAAAGAATTTAAACTGTTTATTCAATATGGAAATCTGGATACAGGAATATTTACATTCCATGGCAATCTGCAAAACAAACACATACTACCTATACCTGTTGACTCAGTGGGGAAAAAACATTATTTTGCAGTAGGTACCAGCACACCGATGAGAAAAATAATAATATTAGTTAGCCACTTCTAACATAAATATATTTTTTTTTTTCAGGAACATTACTTAGGTACACCCAAAAATCAATTTCTGACTTAAGAGTTGCTCGTGGTCGATACTGTTGCAATTTTTTGGTTGGCAGACATTCTGTTGACTGATTGTGCACTTATAATGTTGAGCATGCAATATTAATATATTATGTATTTCTATCTGGTACACGGTATCAACATGAGTGGTGAAACGACCCTACTATTTTAGATGAAATACTAAGTATCTACTTCTCAAGTGGTCTGACGTTAAAATTTATATACTTATAGTAATAAAAATGCTTTGTTCCATTATTTGTTTTTTGATTTCATGAACCATTCCAATACTAAATACTTTATTGCATTTCACAATGTATGTGTTTAGGTGGTAAACATTGTATTTAGTTACAATCGTGGGACCCTGTCGGGCACATCAAAAGAAATATAGTAGGTAGAGTAGGACTTATAATCTAACTTATTCTAAAATCAAAATAAATAAAAAAACATGCTTTGGGCATTCTTGCATTTCAGGGATTTATCACTTAAATGTTTGCTAATACTGATATAACATTTACTTATTAATAGATTTTTTAATTTGTTAGTGAATAGATGGAGTTTATTTTCATTACTAATTGATTTGGGTAAATTATTGTATACATTTATTGACATTACCAGAGGGCTTGTTGAATATTTTTTTAGATGGGATGTAGGTAGCTTTAGTTGTGTTTTGTATCAGATTGTGTATCTTTTTTTTATGTCTTCTCGTTTATTGTAAAATTCTTGGTGTTTATGTGCAAAATTGCATATTTCAAGTATAGTGACAGAGTTAATATATTTAGCTTTATAAAGTGGGGTTGGCAGCTATCTATCTGTTGTAAATTTACTATGATATGGACAAATTTCTTTTGAATTGTAAACATTGTTGGTGCATCTGTACTGTTTCCCCACATTATTATGCCGTAACTAAGCCATGCATAGACATAGGCGTAATATGTTACAAGGGCAGTCTGTAAATTTGTGTTTTTTTTTAACTACCAAATACCTGATATTCCATTATATCTATACTAATATTATAAAGCTGTAGAGTTGGTTTATTTGGGTGAACGCAGTAATTTCAGGAACGACTGGTCCGAATCGAACAATTCTTTTTGTATTGGGTAGCCTATTTATTGAGAAAGGCTATAGGCTAAATAACATAACGCTACAATCAAAAGGAGCGGAGCAGCAACAAAAAATGGACGAAAACTGACAGGCAATGCGGTGCGACGGGAAGGTTCAGAGGAGCAAAATTAGACGCTGATGAAGTTGTGGACAGTAGCTAGTTTATTACTAAAACTCAAGAAATTAAAAGTTTTGACACTGCATATACATTGCGGCTGGCCTATCAGTGTTTGGTACGAGCCAGGTACATAAAAAGCCGGTGCAAGTTGCGGTCCAAGATTGAGTCAATAGAGTTTCACGTAGTAACACACTGTAACTATGTTAGCTTTTCCGTCATCAATACCGTAAAAACGAAGATTAAAGGGCATGTGTGGTCACTGATCTCGTCAATCAAAGCTCTTATGAGGTCTCTGGAGAATTGGTATGTCGTAACGCACTGACGATCCGTAAGGGCCAAAGCATTACTGCATACTCTTGACGCAAAATTTCTTCCTCTTACCTTTCCAACGTCACCCACATGGGCAAGTTCAACGAAATCTGTATTTTTAGGAAAAAAAAACTAAAGCAATCCTAGATCGATGCGATAAAAGTTGCATTTTACTGACTTATGTTAAACCGCTAATTTTGACAGATGAAATGCCGAAATTCAGCTCTGATTCGATTAGAACGAGTGTCAAAATAATAGCAGAATGTGACTAAACGTCACGCTCATGTACGACTTTGTTAGCAGAATAGATTTTTACATTGTTTCGATCGATCGTTGGCGTCCACTAAAACGTAGCCGCAGTTGGATCGTTGTTCATTAGCAGAATGAGAAAACCCTTGAAAGTCGTGATCCAGTCGCGGTGCTATTGCAATTTTTGCACACTTTTGTTAGTAGAATCGGCCCCAGGTATAAATACTGTTGCCGAATGTCACCGCAGTTCAGTTCCTTTTTAAACGAGTGAATTAATACTATCTCCCGGAAAGTGATAGTCTCAGTAAAATCTCAGTGCAAGTCTTAGTACTACTCTGCGTCAGTCTCTACGTAAATATACCTGTGTATTTACCAAGTATATAACCTATAACCTCTGCAAGTACTAATCAGTGCAAAATCATAACTTTATACACATGTAAGTATTCTTTGCTTGCATTTTACTTTATTTTCTTCATGTATTTTGTAAAGAAGTCATTGTTTATAAAAAATAGTTAAAGATAAGAAAAATAAAATCTACATTCAATAAATTATAGTTTGAAAAAACTAAAAAAACACGCTTTTGAAACTGTTTTAACTAAAAATTTTAAAATAAAACTGGAGTACTCAATTGAAAAATTAATATTGTTGTACAAAAAGCGTGGGGGCTTGATTTTCATTACTGTAAATATTAAAAACCGGCATGTCCTACAACCAAAAATTTGAAGACATGAGACATCTACGAACCCGCACTGGGCCCGCGAGGTATATTCCGGCCCACTCCCTGTCACCGGGAGGAGGCCTGTGTCCCAGCAGTGGGAAAAATATAGGCTGATTATGATGATCAAGCTCTTCTAAGTGAAAAGACAGTTGAGCTGCTGAAGAGTTTGTTGCGTCAGTTTTTCTTCCCAACTTGCCGGGGGACTGTCTTCTTCCCAACTAAAGCACTAGGAATTGGTGAAGGGCGGGCATTTTGGGGACTGTCTTATGTAATTTTGTCATTCGAAAAGTGCTGACTCCAATCTACGGAACAATGAGATCGCTTCGGAAAGCCTCTGATGCTCCCAGGAAGCTTCTGCGCTTTTAGGCGGAGCTAGACTGGCTTTGTTAGCCAGAATAAAATAAATATAAAACAGACCCTCATTCGGGGACCCACCCGAATGAGGGTCTAAGTGCGAAAAAGGGAGTCCCATCATAATCGAAAGGGAGTCAAAATCATGTTCAAAGTTTCCGTTACATAGGCCCATCTATACTTAATTTATAAAGCTGAAGAGTTTATTTGTTTGTTCGATTGATCGCGCTAATCTCAGGAACTAATGGTCCGAATTGAAAAAATATTTTTGTGTTGGGTAGCCTATTTATCGAGGAAGGCTATAGGCTATATAACATCACGCTACGGTCCAAAAGAAGCGGAGCAGCAAACGAAAAATGGACTAAAACTGGCAGGCAATTCGATGCGACGGGAAGGAGAGCGAAAATTTGACGCGGACGAAGTCGCGGGCAAAAGCTAGAATTAGTATATATTATTAGATATATAATTAGATTAGATATATAAAAATCTTGTGTCACGATGTATGTTGCCAATAAACTCCAAAACTACTGAACCGATTTCAATCAAATTTCACATGTACCCGTATTTTGGTCTAACTTACTGGATAGGATAGTTATCATCTCAATTATTCGCTTATGTCGTGAATGTAAACGAATAAAATGTATCAATTAATTGTTTCTTAAGCAAGTGTTTATTATGTGGGTGAACTTGGCAGAGCATTTCCCAGCAGAGCATAAAAAAATTTGAGTTCTATTCGCATGCAGCTGAGTTCTAGAGTTCCTTATACTTAAAAAAAATAGTTCTGTGATTTTTGCCTGAAAAAAGGTCGAACGAAAATATTTATTTATTTATTTATTTAAACTTCTCGCACACAAAAACGGTACAAAGGCGGACTTAATGCCTTAGGCATTCTCTACCAGTCAACCAAGGGTGGTGAAGAGATTACATGGCAGGTGCTTAGGTTGAAAGGAACAATCAATAAAAATGTATAATAATGAATTATAAATCAGAGAGAAACACTAGAATATAAATAGGTTATAAACTTATTATATACAGACATATTTGCTATAATACATACTTATAATATATATTAATATATATATACATATATATATAAATCTATAGATACAAATTCAAGGTAGAGAGGTGTTGAGATGACTCTACGCTATTTGTTATGAAAATAACTCTGCAATTTCCGCTTAAATGCAAATCGACTGGTGGCCGTCCTGATATCGAGAGGAAGCGCATTCCAAAGAAGAATGGACTGAATATGAAAGGAAGAATGAACAAAGTCAGAAGAATGAGAAGGACAAAGTAGAAGAAGATTGTTAGAAGAACGCAGATTCTTAGTGTGAGAAGAACATAGATATTGGAAGTGAGACATAAGATAAGAAGGAGGAGTTGGAGAGTTGAGAAGGGAGAAAAGCGTAGTCAAAGCGCGCAAACTTCTTCTTTGGCGAATAGACATCCATTTGAGCTCAGACCTATAGCTCGACACATGGTCATACTTCCTGAGGTTAAATATGAATCGGATACAATTATTGAGCAATCTGTCGAGCTTATCCAGCAAAACCGCATTCAAATCAAAGTAGCACACGTCACCATAGTCGATGATTGGGAAAATCAAAGTCTGCACAAGCATGGTCTTCGTTTTAGCGGGCAAAAAGTTCCTCAGACGATACAGGGATCGCAGAGTCCCGTTGACTCTTTGACTGACACTAGACACCTGGCGTTGCCAGCTCAGTGTCGAGTCAAGATGCAAACCGAGATCTTTCACCGTAGTGGACATGGGTATGACGGTACCATTGAAAATGAGAGGAGGAAGAGAGCTAAGCGTCACCCTACCCATCATGCGCAAGCTTCCAATAACAATGGCCTGACACTTTGTAGGGTTTACTGACACTCCGAAACTATCAGACCACTTTTTTATTGCATCCAGGTCTCGGTTTATATCCGCTATAGCGTCTGGTAAACTTTCTACCCGCTCAGCTGTATACAATTGTAGATCATCAGCATAAAGATGATACGAACACCGAAGACAGTGAGTTATAAAATTAATGAAGATTGAGAATAACAATGGAGAAAGAATACCGCCTTGTGGAACACCAGCATTCAGATCACGCCAACTCGACGAACTCTCATCAACGCGAACCGACTGCCGACGTCCCCGAAGGTAAGAAGAGAACCATTCCAGAGCCTCAGGCGAAACCATAAGATGAGAAAGGATAGAAAGAAGAATATCGTGACTGACGGCGTTAAAGGCATTAGAGAAATCAATTAATACCAGAACGGTAACCTTGGTATTTTCCATGGCTTCTCTAATGTCACCAGTCACTTTAAGGAGCGCAGAGGATGTACTATGCCCAGGCCTGAATCCAGACTGGAAAGAGCTAACAAGGTTGTTCCGGTGAACAAACCCTGTAAACTGCTTGTGTACGCAGGCCTCAAGCACTTTAGAGAGGAAGGGGAGAATGGAAATGGGTCGAAAGTCACTGGAGAGCGAGGGATTGGAAAATTTAGGAAGTGGGCGGACATAGGCCATACGCCACAGGGATGGGAATTGTCCGGAATCAAGAGAAAAGTTGATGATGTGGGTAATCGGGAGGAGAAGGCTATCAAGGATCCAAACAACCATATTACGACTGATTTCGTCGTAGCCGACGGCCTTGGATTTTATGGAAAGGATGATCTTATTAATTTCGTCCAAGGTGACCGGAGCGAAGTGGAATGGTTCTATGATGGGACTACCTAGGCCAGCAATGAAATTAACCGTCTGGGACAGCATTTGGGAACCCAAATGACAACTAGTTGTGAAGTGACGGTTAATATCATCCAGGCCAATGGTATTAGGAAAATCCACATGACGTGGTCTGCCGATACCAAGAGTACCGAGGAACTTCCAAATATCAGCAGGTGAAGAAGAAGATATGTTTTCGAGAATATGGCGGCGTTTGGCGTTTCGTATCATCTGATTACACCGATTTCTAGCAGCTTTGAAAAAGTTCCGATTTTCTTCACAGCGATCCCTCTTAAATTTACGAAAGGCACGATCCCTGCACCTCATCGCCATGCGAACCCCTGTCGTCATCCAAGGAGCAGGCGGACGCCGAAGTTTAATCTTCTTAACAGGAGCGTGCTTGTCGTAAAGCGCAAGGACCGTCCGATTGAAAATGTGCAGTTTTTCGTCCACAGTTGTCGCCGCTGCCAGGTGTTCCCAGCAGACATCAGATGCATCTTTACGAAGCTTCTCAACGTCCATGCGCGCAAAACTCCGCATGTGCAGAACTTTTGGGACAGGTTTAGGCGGTTTCAGGACATAAGAGAGGAAAATGAGGTCGTGGTGGGAAAATCCAGGAGCAGGACACTGACCATGAGAGGAAACAAGAGAGGGTGCGGATGTTAGGATTAAGTCGAGCCAAGTGTCATCACCTGAGATGTTAAAATGGGTTGGTTGCAATGAAAGAATATGTAGACTCACGGATTCAATGATGTGATAGAGTTTGCGGGATCGAGGGGAGGGATGAGCTAGGTCAGTGTTGAAATCGCCCATGATGACGCAATGTGCATACTCTGACGCTACGGATTCCAGCGCCAATTCAAGTTTGGAGAAATAGTCAACACCGGGTGGACAATAAACAACACCAAGTAGTGTCTTGACGCCTTTGATGTTGACCTCCAAAAAGAGGTATTCAGCGGAAGCTTGATATTGTGAGGGAGATGAGGTAATGATTTTAAAAGGGAAATCGTCACGAAGGTAGATAGCTACACCACCTCCTCCCTTTCCAACTCTATCATTGCGGATAAGAATGAAACCTGGGAGAGAGTAGGTGGCGGAGAGAAGATGAGGTTTGAGCCAACTCTCAGAAATCAGAACGGCATGGGTATTGGCGTCGGTAAAGGTGTCCAACAGATCATTGTGGTGACTTGGGACACTTTGCGCGTTTATATGGCAGACATTAAACAAATGACCATTCTGTTGGCTGAAGCACCGACGCACAAAGTCACCAACGGTGTCAGTCAAAGAGCTGAAACTAGCATTAGCGGATGAGCTAGAGGAATCAATGGCAGAGTAAAAAGAATCATCATCGGATAACATAAAATACAAATAATAATATAAATAACTAATAAATATGCAAATAAACTAACAGCTAAAATCGCTCTCGCTTTGGTGCAACACCATTATCTGTGCACCACCCACCAGCAGCACCAGTATAGTTGTACATGGATCCTTTGGAGCATATACATATATCCAAAATCAGTATTGAGGCGTTTTGTTTTCCAAAATTGACAAACTACAAAAAGCGTTCTAAGCGGCAAAAGATCCATGTAGTACTGTATAGTAGTAGTAATACATAAAAATCAGAAGTGAACATTAATTTAGAACAGAAAATAACATCACCAACATTAACACAAAATATTATGAACAAGCAAAGCACAAAACCGTACAATCAAGACAAAGTTACATTAAGTAGCAGAAACGGAACGCAATTACGAAACACAACACATACGTGGAACAAGGACGTCAATATTTATACCAATACAAATTCAAGATTGACAGAAATGACAGCTGACAGTGACAACTAATGACAATAATTTAACCACAAACAGCAAAATAACAACAAAATGAGGTTTAAGTCGTATTGAGGTGAAAATAAGAAATAGTAAGCAGGTAGACGTGTACAATAACTATTAAAAATACCTGAAATGACGTCCCGAGCACAAAAACTAAACAGTTGATAACCACGTAAACACGACTAAGTTGAAAATGCTTAGATTTTCCGCACTAAGTTATCAGACTTGCCTCTTGTTCCAGCGGATGATGATGATTCCCCGGTCATCTTTGGGTACTTAGCCAACAAGGGATTGAGTTCCTCTAAACAACAGATTTTATGTCGTTTTCCGTCGGAAGATCTGATCACAATTACCCCGTCCTGAGTCCAGCATGCCGGCATTCCAAAGTGTACGCGCGCCCTGCTGAATACAGTTTGCCTGGAGCGGGTCAAGAACTCCTTTATCGTGACTGGGGATCCCTTCAACGCTTTCTCGCCCTTCCAAACAGAGGACTTCTGGTCAATATTGGAGAATCTTACCAAAATGGGTCTGCTGGTTGTTGGTCCTTTGCTGGATGCCCCAAGTCTGTGACACACTTTGATAGAAGAAGTAGTGATGTCGTGGAGGGCCAGTTTGTTCTTCAAAATATCCAACACAAGTGAAAATTAGAGCTTTCCGACGTGATCTTGTCTCCAATCCATCAGCCACTCTAGAGCACTCCATGATCTGCTTCCTAAGAAGACCCAGCATGCCGAACATAAGCTCACGAAATGACCGGAACTCATCAGCAAGCTTTGCTACGGTGTCCTTTGCGGGTCCAGCACTTTGGATCTGTGCCTCAAGCTCACCCATCTTTCGTAGAAAGCACTCCTCCAGGTTCTTCTGAGCCGATTGGATATCATCCAGTTGAGATGCCATCATGAAGTGAATTAATAGAACTTGTAGTGATTATAACAGTACTAGAGAGAACTGGTAGGTGGTGCAGTTTAAAGTGCTTGTGTTACATGGACTGTTTCACCAATGTAAGTACTGCGTGTTTAGATGTTTATAAAACAAATACTGTACTCAAAAGCGAGTAAAAATACTGAATATTATTTTTAAAATATGCTCTGCTAACTTCCGTTAGCAGATCATTTTTTCCAAAAAAAAATTTAAAAAATTGTTTTAGGTTCACAGTGGTGAATTTTATAGTTCCCTATACTTTTCCGAAATAGTTCTGCAGAAAAAATAGAGAAAAAAAAAAAACTAAAATATTACCTGTTATAAGAAAAAGAAAATCGATTCATTAAAACAGGCGCAAATGGCGTAGTTTGCCGAGTTTCGTTGATTCTACAGACTCAGCTTAGCAGCCAGTACTACATAAACAGAAACATACTATATAGATGCAGATATCTCATAAACGTATAAGCAGAGCCTTCCCAAAAAGAAAGGTTAAATAAAATATAGATTTCATTGAATGTTTGCGAATCAATGACCAAAATAAATAGTAAGAGTAAAATTTATTGAGAAGCTCTCTCCACAACTCGTATTGCCACTATAAAAGAAGTATTCGAAAATATGCAAAATTAATTCAGAACCCTAACTGAGATATCAGCAGAGCATGTGTAAAGATTTGTGTTAGTTGAAATCAAGATTTAAATGAGTGTTTTGGAGAGATGGATAAAAAAAAATGGCACTCAGGAGCGGGAAGTCCTCGTTTTAAGATGCACCTGTAACTGGACTAGTTCACAGTACCTATCATTAAGAAATTCAGAACTCTTTCTAAAGTATCAGTAGAGAATACGTAAACACATGTGTTAGTTAAAATCAAGATTAATCATGATTCAAATTAGTGTTCTGGTAGGATGACTCAAAAAAAAAATATATATAGCGGTCAGGAGCGGAACCTCCTCGTTTTCAGATGCACCTATAATTGTGCTACTTGAAAGCCTAAAAAGATATTCAGAACTCTGACTAAGGTATCAGCAGAGCATTGGTAAACACATGTGTTAGTGAAAATCAAGATTTAAATGAGTGTTCTGGAGAGATGGATAAAAAAATAACAAATCGCACTTAGGAGCGGAAACTCCTCGTTTTCAGATGCACCTGTAACTGAACTACTTGACAAGATCAATAAAACATTCAGAACTCTGTCTAAAGTATCAGCAGAGCATGGGTAAACACATGTGTTAGTGAAAATCAAGATTTAAATGAGTGTTCTGGAGAGATGGATAAAAGCAATAAACTTATCGCACTCAGGAGCAGGCACTCCTCGTTTCCAGATGCACCTATAACTGAACTACTTGACAAGATCAATAATATATTCACAACTCTGACAAAAGTTTCAGCAGAGCATGGGAAACACGTGTTAGTGATGATCAAGATTGAAATGAGTATTCGGGAGGGATGGATAAAAAAAATTAACTAATCACACTCAGGAGCGGGAACTCCATGTTTTCAAATGCCCCTATAAATGAACTACTTGACGGAATCGATAAGAAATTCAGAACTCTGACTAAAGTATAAGCAGAGCATTGGTAAACACATGTGTTAGTGAAAATCAAGATATAAATGAGTATTGTGGAGAGATGGATAAAAACAAAAAACTTATCGTAGGTACTCAGGAGCAGGAACTCCTCGTTTGCAGATGCGCTTATAACTGAACTACTTGACAGGATTAATAAGAAATTCAGAACTCTAACTAAAGTATCAGCAGAGCATTGGTAAACACATGTGTCAGTGAAAATCAAGATATAAATTAGTATTGTGGAGAGATGGATAAAAACAAAAAACTTGTCGTTCTCAGGAGCAGGAACTCCTCGTTTGCAGATGCACCTATAACTGAACTACTTGACAGGATCAATAAGAAATTCAGAACTCTGACTAAAGTATCAGCAGAACATGGGAAACACGTGTTAGTGATAATCAAGATTGAAATGAGTGTTCGGGAGGGATGGATAAAAAAAATTAACTAATCACACTCAGGAGCGGGAACTCCATGTTTTCAAATGCACCTATAAATGAACTACTTGACGGAATCGATAAGAAATACAGAACTCTGACTAAAGTATCAGCAGAGCATGGGTAAACGCATGTGTTAGTGAAAATCAAGAATTAAATGAGTGCTGTGGAGAGATGGATAAAAACAAAAAACTTATCGTACTCAGGAGCAGGAACTCCTCGTTTCCAGAAGCGCGTATAACTGAACTACTTGACAGGAGCAATAAGAAATTCAGAACTCTGACTAAAGTATCAGCAGAGCATGGGTAAACACATGTGTTAGTGATAATCAAGATTGAAATGAGTGTTCGGGAGAGACGGATAAAAAAAATTAACTAATCACACTCAGGAACGGGAACTCCATGTTTTCAAATGCACCTATAAATGAACTACTTGACGGAATCGATAAGAAATTTAGAACTCTGACTAAAGTATCAGCAGAGCATGGGTAAACGCATGTGTTAGTGAAAATCAAGATTTAAATGAGTGTTCTAGAGAGATGGATAAAAAAAGTAACTAATCGCACTCAGGAGCGGGAACTCGTCGTTTTCAGATGCACCTGTAACTAGTCTACTTGACAACATCCTGAACAAATTAAGAACTCTGTCTAAAGTATCAGCAGAGCATTGGTAAAAACATGTTTAAGTTAAAGTCAAGATAAATCAAGATTCAAATTAGTGTTCTGGTAAGATGACTCAAAAAAAATATATATATATAGCGGTCAGGAGCAGGAACTTCTCGTTTTCAGATGCACCTAGAAGTGTGCTACTTGACAGCTTAAAAAGATATTCAGAACTATGACTGAAGTATCGGCAGAGCATGGGTAAACGCATGTGTAAGCGAAAATCAAGATTTAAATGAGTGTTCTGGAGAGATGGATTAAAACAATAAACTTATCGCACTCAGGAGCAGGAACTTCTCGTTTTCAGATGCAACTATAACAGAACTACTTAACAGGATCAATAAGAAATTCAGAACTCTGACTAAGGTATCAGCAGAGCATGGGTAAACACATGTGTTAGTGATAATCAAGATTAAAATGAGTGTTCTGGAGACATGGATAAAAAAAATTAATTAATCACACTCAGGAGTATGCTCATGTAATACCCACTTCAGTGAAGATCGAAGGCGCTACACTCGAAGTTGTGGACGAATATGTGAACCTAGGACAGACTGTCCAGTTAGGTAGGTCCAACTTGGAGAAAGAGGTCAATCGTTGAATCCGACTCGGCTGGGCAGCGTTCGGGAAGCTACGCAATATCTTCTCGTCCCACATTCCGCAGTGTCTCAAGACGAAAGTCTTTGACCAGTGTGTGTTGCCAGTGATGACTTATGGAACCGAAATGTGGTCGCTCACAATGGGCCTTATTAGAAGGCTGAAAGTCACCCAAAGGGAGAGGGCTATGCTTGGAGTTTCCCTACGCGATCGAATCAGAAATGAAGTACGTAGGAGAACCAAGGTAACCGACATAGCCTGAAGAATTGCTAAACTGAAGTGGCAGTGGGCAGAGCACATTGGTCGCAGAACAGATGGCCGATGGGGCCGAAAGGTTCTGGAGTGGCGACCGCGTACCGGAAGACGTAGAGTTGGAAGGCCTCCAACAAGATGGATCGATGACTTTGTGAAGGCCGCAGGAATCCGCTGGATGCGGGAAGCACAAAACCGGTCGAAGTGGCGGAGCTTGGAGGAGGCCTATGTCCAGCAGTGGACGTTTTTCGGCTGAAATGATGATGATGACACTCAGGAGCGGGCACTCCTTGTTTTCAGATGCAACTATAACCGAACTTCTTGACAGAATCGATAAGGAATTCAGAACTCTGACTAAAGTATCAGCAGAGCATGGGTAAACGCATGTGTTAGTGAAAATCAAGATTTAAATGAGTGTTCTGGAGAGATGCATAAAAAAAAAGTAACTAATCACACTCAGGCGCGGGAACTCTTCGTTTTCAGATGCACCTATAACTGGTCTACTTGACAGCATCCTTAAAAAATTAAGAACTCTGTGAATGCGAGCACTACAGTGAAGGGGTCTGCTAGGATCGATGCCTGCCGGGATCGCGTGATTGTTCAAAAGAGATACCGTGACCCTGGCACATGGGTAACTGATGGAACACGGGTGGGTTTTAGTCAGTAAAAGTCTGACACGCCTTCCTGCTCCGCCCAGAGCGGGAGAAGTCATTTGATGATTCCCCATCCAGAGAGAAAAAAAAATGCGAGCACTGACTAGACAGGTTCATTCAATCTGTGTGGTTCTTTCCTCTATAGGCCATTTCAGACAGCTGTCTACATGGTCTTCACATGGTCTTTCAATAATATTTTCAATATAATTTAATAACTCGGATATAAATTCTATCCAAATTTATTTAAAGGTACCCATAAAGTCAAAGCGATAGAACGCAACATGGCGTTTTCCATTTAACTCTACAAATACACGCAAAAAGCTCAGTAACAGGTGCATCTGAAAACGAGGAGTTTCCGCTCCTGAGTGCGATAAATATTTTTTTTGAGTCATCCTACCAGAACACTCATTTGAATCTTGATTGATCTTGATTTTAACTAACACATGTGTTTATGTATGCTCTACTGATACTTTAAACAGAGTTCTGAATTTCTTAAGGATGCTGTCAAGTAGACCAGAATCCAGATACAGGTTTATCCATCTCTCCAGAACACTCATTTAAATCTTGATTTTCACTAACACATGTGTTTTCCAAAGCTCTGTTGATACCTTAGTCAGAGTTCTGAATTTCTTATCGATCCTGTTAAGTAGTTCAGTTACAGGTGCATCTGAAAACGAAGAGTTCCCGCGCCTGAGTGTGATTAGTTACTCTTTTTATGCATCTCTCCAGAACACTCGTTTAAATCTTGATTTTCAGTAACACATGTGTTTACCATGCTCTGCTGATACTTTAGTCAGAGTTCTGAATTTCTTATTGCTCCTGTCAAGTAGTTCAGTTATACGCGCATCTGGAAACTAGGAGTTCCTGCTCCTGAGTACGATAAGTTTTTTGTTTTTATCCATCTCTCCACAGCACTCATTAAAATCTTGATTTTCACTAACACATGTGTTTACCAATGCTCTGCTGATACCTTAGACAGAGTTCTGTATATCTTTTGGAGACTGTCAAGTTGCACAGTTATAGATGCATCTGAAAACGAGGAGCTCCTGCTCCTGAGTACTATTGTATATATTTTTTTAGTCATCCTACCAGAACACTAATTTGAATCTTGATTAATCTTGATTTTAACTAACACATGTTTTTACGTATGCTCTACTGACACTTTAGACAGAGTTCTGAATTTCTTATCGGTTCCGTCAAGTAAAACAGTTGCAGATGCATCTTAAAACGAGGAGTTCCCGCTCCTGATTGTAACAAGTTACTTTTTTTTAATGCATCTCTACAGAACACTCATTCAAATCTTGATTTTCACTAACACATGTGTTGTCCAATGCTCTGCTGATAACTTAGTCAGAGTTCTAAATTTCTTATCGATCCTGTCAAGTAGTTCAGTTGCAGTTGCATTTGAAAACAAGGAGTTTCCGCTCCTGAGTGTGATTAGTTATTTTTTTATCCATCTCTCCAGAACACTCATTCAAATCTGGATTTTCACTAACACATGTGTTTTCCAATGCTCTGCTGATAACTTAGTCAGAGTTCTGAATTTCTTATCGATCCTGTCAAGTAGTTCAGTTATAGGTGCATCTGAAAACGAGGAGTTCTCGCTCCTGAGTGTGATAAGTTACTTTTATTTATTCATCTCTCCAGGACAGTCATTTAAATCTTGATTTTCACTAACACATGTGTTTACCCATGCTATGCTGATACTTTAGTCAGAGTTCTGAATTTTTTATCAATCCTGTCAAGTAGTTCAGTTATAGTTACATCTGAAAACGAGTAGTTCCCGTTTCTGAGTGCGATTAGTTATTTTTTTATCCATCTCTTAAGAACACTTATTTAAATCTTGATTTACACTAACACATGTGTTTACCCATGCTCTGCTGATACTTTAGCTAGAGTTCTGAATTTCTTATCAATCATGTCAAGTACTTCAGTTATAGGTGCATCTAGAAACGAGGAGTTCCCGCTTCTGAGTGCGTTTAATTATTTTTTTTATCCATCTCTCTAGAACACTTATATCTCATTCATTTAAATCTTGATTTTCACTAACACATGTGTTTGCCAATGCTCTGCTGATACCTTAGTCAGAGTTCTGAATATCTTTTTAAGCTTTCAAGTAGCACAATTATAGGTGCATCTGAAAACGTGGAGGTCCCGCTCCTGACCGCTATATATATATTTTTTTGAGTCGACCTACCAGAACACTAATTTGAATCTTGATTAATCTTGATTTTAACTAACACATGTGTTTACGTATTCTCTACTGATACTTTAGAAAGAGTTCTGAATTTCTAAATGATGCTGTGAAATAGTCCAGTTACAGGTGCATCTGAAAACGAGGAGTTTCCGCTCCTGAGTGCCATTAATTTTTTTTTATCCATTCCTCCAAAACACTCATTGAAATCTTGATTTCAACTAACCCAAATCTTTTCACATGCTCTGCTGATATCTCAGTTAGTGTTCTGTATTAATTTTGCATATTTTCGAATACTTCTGTTATAGTGGCAATACGAATTGTGGAGATCTAGCTTCTCAATTTTACTCTTACTTTTTATTTTGGTCATTGTTTCGCAAACATTCAATGAAATCTATATTTGATTTAACCTTTCTTTTAAGTAATACGTTTATGAGATATCTGCATCTATGTAGTATTTTTCTGTTTATGTAGTACTGGCTGCTAAGCTGAGTCTGTAGAATCAACGAAACTCGGCAAACTACGCCATTTGCGCCTGTTTTAACGAATCGATTTTCTTTTTCTTATAACAGGTAATATTTTCGTTTTATTACTTTTTCTTTATTTTTTCGGAAGAATATTTCGGAAAAGTATAAGGAACTATAAAATTCACCACTGTGAACCTAAAACAGTATTTAATTTTTTTTTTGTAAAAAATGATCTGCCAACGGAAGTTAGCAGAGCATATTTTCGGTCGACCTTTTTTCAGGCAAAAATCACAGACCTATTTTTTTTAAGTATAAGGAACTCTAGAACTCAGCTGCATGCGAATAGAACTCACATTTTTTATGCTCTGCTGGGAAATGCTCTGCCAAGTTCACCAACATGTGTTTATTTACTGTTTAGTTTTATGAAGTTCTAATAGATGGCGGTATACGTTGATTCATCAATAAAATTCTTCAATATTGTTTGACATCTAGGTTGCAAATACACCCAATAGATGGCGCTGTGTTCTGTTTTTAGAATATAAATTCTATTACTTTATTTCACGTAATATTTATTTATGTTCACGATATAACCGTATTATTTTAATGGTTTGTGACTGATATTTTTATAATTATACTGCGTATTAGGTTACAATATTATAACCTTTAATAACAAAAAAAAATTGTACTATTTTTGTTAGAGAATTATTAAAGTCTTGGCGCTAAATTTTAACCAAAGTTTCAAGATCTGGCCATCAAATTATATCGAGTCGCCATCTCTGGTTTGAATGTCCAAAGCTTTGGTATCGCATTCGTTCTCGAGACCTCCTCTGAGCGTAAAAAAAGCTCCCTCTCGAACCATCGAGACCCACTATTTCGAACAACCGATCAATCGATTCTTCTCGAAGCATGCGAACTAGAACGTTCGGGAAATTCAAGGTTCAGGTATAAATACTGGCGCCGAGTGTCACCGCAGTTCAGTTCCTTTTTAAACGAGTGAATTAATACTATCTCCTGGAAAGTGATAGTCTCAGTAAATCTCAGTGCAAGTCTTAGTACTACTCTCTGCATCAGTCTCTACGTAAATATACCTGTGCATTCAGTGGCGTAGCGTGCCTTGGCGGGGCCCCGTATAAAAATTTGTTTGGGGGCCCTTAGGAAGGGTAACAATTTCTCACAAAAGGAAAAAAAAATGCTTGCATAAAATTAAAAGAAATATTTATTCATCTTTATTATCTATCTGTCACTTTTTTCAAAACTTATTTAAACAATTCAACTCTCCTTGCCTTTTTTTTTGGCAAACTGGAGGTAATACTCACATAATTCTACTGTTATAAGTACAATTTTAATAAGTAATTTTACCAAGTGTATTGAATTTCAAAAAACGAGAAAACAAAAAAAATATTTAAGCGTTTGATGCGAGAAATGAGCCGCCCAGTAATAGAGATTGACGCCCCATAATCGATAAATCAGATCGGCTATTTTACGAGTGCGTCTGCTTCGAATGCTTTCCGTGTGTTACATAATGTGCAAGTTTTTTAAACTGAATGTTGTTAAATTGTCAAATTGTCAAATTTTGTTAGCTGTGCAGGACGACTTTACTAGAGCGGAGATGAGTTTAGTATTGACTTAGGTGATTCGGATGACTGTTCGTCATTGCCAATGCAATCTGACAACGAATTAGATTAAAATGATTTTTATGAATTGTTTTGTTTTTCTTTTTACATCCATAATCTCTATTAGAAATTATTTATAATTAATCACATCTATTTAAAAAATATATTAATGTTCAATTGCAAACCTTTTCGATTTTTGCTAATAATCGAATTCATTACGCAAAGAGACCTCACTATTTAAGTCACGTGACTAAATGTCACTGTACCCATCCTATGTGAAAAAGAGGTTCTCTATTGTGTGACCTAACTTTTTTATCCATAATCTAAAGAGTCATAATTTTTTTTGTCCTAATCTTCATTTGTCCGAATGATAACTTGCCCGAACTAAACGTCACATAATATCACATGCCATAAAATTGAAATCCCTAAATACAATATGCCCTAAATCCGTTTGTCATAAATTTTACAATCAATAATATACAAAAGACTTAAAATTGTTTTCAATAAAAGTTATAAGATCTAAATTCAAATTATTGTATGTTTATTTATCCTAATAATATTTTTAAAACAAAGTATTACAAAGTTCATTAAGAACTTTATTATTTTATCAAATCCAACTGATACAATACATAAATAGTAAAGATGCAAAGCATTATGGAATTTATCAAAGCCTGGCATGGCGCTGCATCTATTATATCACTCAATAAAACAGGTGATTGTGAACATGTGGTTTTATTTCCCTCTAAGAAGCATGCAAACAAGCATACGCCATGCATGCAAGCATGCATGCAAGCAACGAACATGCAATCGAGCATGCAAGCAAGCATGCAGCATGCAAGCGAGCATGCAATCGAGCATGCAAGCAAGCATGCAGCAGGCAAGGTTTCAGTCACGGCTCCGGCGCTGCGGGGCTCCGGCGGTCCCACGCGAGCTTATCGTCGCAGACGGTTTAACGATCACCATCGCAGCTTCGTCTTGCTGGCCGGCTGCATCGGCCAGCTTCAGCTGCGGTGGTGAGCATTGCAACCACCTGCTCCTCAGCTCACGGGCCTCCTCGCCCCTCCACGCTTACGCGATTCTAAATTACACTCTAGGGGTAGGGCAGACAAGACTACGTGGAGTCGGATTTACAGCGATTCGTTTTTGTCACTAAAACCTAACTTGTAGCAATTTTTTACCACTAACAATTTTATTATAAATGAACATTCGGCATAATACACTTTATATAATTAAATACTTAGGACTAGTGATGGGCAGTGGATAAATACTCGGAGGATAAATACTCGAGTTTTTATCCGAAACGGATAAATACTCAAAATGATGGATAAATATCATTTTTGCGCATCGGATGATTATTTTAAAATGTTAATGACTTTTATTGTTATTTAGGCTTTTCAAAATACTACGTTATTACATTATTTAGTTCTAATGTCAATTGCCAGGGCTGTAATTGTGTCAGAAGCCCAAACGTCTCTAATAGAGCATGCTCTTTAGATACAAATTTAGAATCTTTCTTTGTTGAGAGTGTAGAGAATAGCCACATAATTGATTATCTCTGTGCAGAGCTTCTAAAAGTCAAGAAAAATGCGGCGACGACATGTTTGTTGTTGTTGTTTGCCAACGCTATAAACATGCAAAGGGCTTTTCAATTTGTTAAAGGTGTTGAGCCTTTAAACTGCGCAGCACACACTAGTAATTTGCTGGCTCATGGTGCACTGAAATGCGGTAGTTTCAAAAATTTATAAACTATGTAGATATGATAAAATCTTTAATAAAAAACAGTTGGTTGTCTGTAAAGTCGGTATACGGACGATAATTTTACGTGATAATGAATGTCTAAGTCTCTTTTACTTGGACGTATTGGCCGATGGAGTGGAAGAGAGATAGATTTCACAAGTCGAACGCTAAGGCCGATCGTGCCTCTCTATCGCTTGTTTCGCGCTCTCGCTTACACGCTCGGTTCAGGCGGAACGTGACAATGACTCATGCTTTTCCGTGCGTGCAGACAGTGTTCATCGATTTATAAGACAGGCAAAAAATCACAAGAACTAAACCCAAAAACCACGATCGAAGCTACAACAATTTGTAAAACAAAAAGTAACGGGAGAAAAGTTAAACCTGCCATGCTACACAAAATAGGGCAGCTATCTACGATCACTTGATCACACATACACACACGAGTATGAAAAATAGAAAAGCCGCTCTCTCAGCGTACGCAAAAGAAAAATATATCGTCAAGTCAAATGCTACAAGCAGCTTTGCTTGATGATAACTTTTGGGATTAGGTATATCAATGCATATATGTTATTGAACCCATAAAAGAACCTGTCTTTCAACAAGAGTCCAACAAATGCAACGCCCTTCTAGTGTTTATAATATTTAAGGATATGAAATCAACACAAAATGGGTTATATTTACAGACAGATACTGATAATGAGTCATTGGATTTGAGAAAATCTAAAAGCAGGTTTCAGTAAATATAACCACTGTGTAGATCGCCTGGAAGGTACGGTGGAGCATAGAGTGGAGGTTTGCCCTGCTTGGGCGGAGCAACGCCGTATCCTCGTAGAGGCGATTGGCGGCGGCGATCCCTCGCGTTCGGCCCTGGTGCAGGCCATGGTATGGAGCAAGAGGGCATAAGAAGCTGTCACCTACTTCTGCGAAGAAGTAAGGCTCGCGAAGGAGGAGGTGGAGTGCGTTAGGGAGAGGCAATCTGTGCGCCCTCATGTCCCTAGCCACCGTAGGAGGAGACGCTCCGGGCGTCGGGAGTTCATTGTAAACTCTCGGCCAACGTGGGCACGGGTTTGCGGGCGGCAAGCCACCCATTGCTCGCCACGGTAAAGAACAGGCCCGTGTCAACGGCGCATTGTGTTCCACGCACGCCTCTAAGAGATGTCATTACATATTAAAGGGGTCCGCGAGGACCGATGCCTGCCAGGGTTGCGGATCTGTTTAAAAGAGGTACCCTGGCACAGGCAACTAAAGGAACACAGGTGGGTTTTAGTCAGTAAAAGTCTAACATGCCTTTCATATTGGCGATAGCAGTGGTGTCCCGGTGGTATCAGCCCCGACTTACAACTTGTAGGTCGTGAGTTCGCACTCAGGCAGGCGCTGTACTTGTGGTAAATAATAACATCACCACTGGTCTCAAAACTGCACATTGCTCGCTGAATCCACATCCTACAATGTCGACAACCTCGCGAGCCAAGTCAAGATATTTGATTTGTTAATCTTTCTCGACTTTCACGAGGTAGTTTTTTTTATTATTACAATGATTTAAGCGTTACTTAAATAGTTTCTGCCTACCCCCATGGGAGAAAGGCATGAGTTCATGTATGTATGTGAAAAACCAATTAACAAATGTATAATTTTATCTAACTTTGACAGTGATTGACTAACTGTATTCATAATTGAATGAAATTATTGTCAATATCAGCGTTTTGTAATTGTTAAAATGATTAATAAGGTACGATACCAATCAGCATAGTCTATTTTTCATTAATTTTAATCCCTTTGTTAGTAAAATGACGAAACTTACGTTACAAAAACATAAAATAGTATTTATCCGCTGTTTTGGATAAATACTCAGTAAAAACGGATATTTATCGAGTATTTATCCATTTTGAGTATTTATCCGGATAAAATCCCAACACTACTTAGGACATATCGACTTTATAACGTGCAAAATTAGGAGACTTAATGATTATAGTACACTCGAGAGCAATGAATCCGGGTCACTTAAAGAATCCTAAAAATCTCGGAAACTAAAAATGCTAGGTTAATGCAATAAATTGTATTTAATAGACAATGTAATACTCCTTAAATGAAGGTATTAAAACTTCTTAGTTATTGTAAAGTTATATCATAAAAAAATCAAATTTGAAAAAGGGCCACTTTCGAAGATGGAACTACGAAATTACAGCATTTGGTTTTGCTTTTGTTTGTAATCTGTCATTTATGTGGGTACATAAACCATGTTGATAGTGCTCTATATTCATTATTCAAGCTGAAATTATGTCGCTTACGCCTGAAGAATGCACCAGAATACTTACAATGCTGGAAACCGGCCGGAGTCAGCGCGATACAGCCTGGACTGTCGGTGTGTCGCTGTCAACAGTACAAAGAGTTCTCCGACGTTACGAAGAAACTGGTTCTAACCTACGCAGACCAGGAACGGGCAGAACCAGGTGTACCACAGCACGAGAAGACCGATACTTGGTGAACACCATGCTTCGAAATCGCTTTCTCACAGGAACTGAACTCACAAATCAGTTTCGACGCCTCGGAGGAAGTAACCCAAGTGCATGGACAGTAAGACGTCGGCTTGCTGAATCTAACTTAAAACCCCTTAGACCTGCAAACGGCCCTAAACTGGAGCGTGGGCATCGTATTTCAAGACTAAGATATGCCCAGAGCCACGTAAATTGGAGTATTGAAGATTGGTCAAAAGTTATGTTCTCCGACGAATCAAAATTTATGCTCTACAAGCACGATGGAAGACACAGAGTGTATCGAAGACCAGGGGAAAGATTCAAGCAAGCATGCATCGAAGAAAAAGTAGCCTACGGTGGTGGGTCTGTACTTGTGTGGGCCGGAATTTCTTCTGAAAGTCGCACAGAGCTGGTGATCATAGAAAACGGCTCTTTAACTAGCGTAAGATATGTGGAAGAAATCCTCAATGATCACGTTGGTCCATTTATGGTCAATTTAGGTGAGGATGCTATATTTATGCATGACAATGCCCGACCTCATACAGGTAGGATTGTGAATGACTACCTTCAAGAGATGAACATTACTCGTATGGAGTGGCCAGCGCGCAGCCCGGATATCAACCCGATCGAACATGCTTGGGACGAGCTAGGCAGATGCGTAAAACAACGAAACCCTCCCCCAATCACGCTTCGTGAGCTCAAAATTGCTCTCACAGAGGAATGGGAGAATATTCCCCAAAATCGTATAAGGAACTTGGTGTACAGCATGCCAAACCGCGTAAACGCAGTAATGGAAGCACGAGGAGGCAATACGAAGTATTAAAATTCAAGAAAATCGTAATAAAGTTCAAAAATTTCATGTTTCCTATTTTTGTTTTAAGGAGAGATCAGCAGTTTTTTTCTTTATGTAATTTTGTGTTAATAAAATGTATGGTGACTCATATTTTTTTTACTTTCATTTAAAGAGTATTACATTGTCTATTAAATACAATTTATTGCATTAACCTATCATTTTTAGTTTCCGAGATTTTTAACATTCTTTAAGTGACCCGGATTCATTGCTCTCGAGTGTATTTGATGTTATGACAGAATAGTTTTAGAAGCAAAGATAATTATGTAAAACAAAATTTAGATTTTTTGAATATTATGGTTACTGACGTTTATAGCTAACGTGTTAAGGATAATGATTTTCGGACAAACGATTTTAGAGAAGAAAGGGAGTACCGAAAAAGCCTATAAACGGGGAAATTCCGCAGCCTGCGATAACCGATGTAGGGTGTTGCCACTTTAGAACGCACGCTTTACGCGGAAAAAAATAAATTGCTTTTAGTGACTTTTTCATTTCTGAAAATAAAATTGGGTAGTTGTTATTAATTTTTGCTTATGCACGTTGGGGGCCCCCCTGTCCCGGGGGCCCCGTATAATTTATACGGCAGATACGGCGGTAGCTACGCCCCTGTGTGCATTTACCAAGTATATAACCTCTGCAAGTATTAATCAGTGTAAAATCACAACTTTATACACATGTAAGTATTTTTTGCTTGCATTTTATTTTATTTTCTTCATGTATTTTGTAAAGAAGTCATTGTTTATAAAGAATAGTTATAGATAAGAAAAATAAAATCTACAATTAATAAATTATAGTTTGAAAAAACTAAAAAAACACGCTTTTGAAACTAATTGAACTAAAAATTTAAAAATAAAACTGGAGTACTCAATTGAAAAATTCATATTGTTGTACAAAAAGCGTGGGGGGCTTGATTTTCATTGCTGTAAATATTTTAACGATAGTTTAGTATACCTGTAGTAATTATAATAAGCACCCCACGCATTTTGTACAACAATATGAATTTTTCAATTGAGTACTCCAGTTTTATTTTCAACCAGCTTTTGCCCGCGACTTCGTTCGTGTAAATGTCGGTTATCGCGGACGCAGACGAAGTCGCGGAATAAAAAGTAGCCTATGTCACTTTCCATCCCATCTCACTATCTCTACTTAAAAAAATACGTCAATTCGTCGCTCTGTTTTGCCGTGAAAGACGGACAAACAGACACACACACTTCCCCATTTATAATATTAGTATGGAATTAGTTAATTCGATTTCATCGGAAGAGTTTTAAATAAAACCCTTCCGGTAAAATCGAATTAGCTCCGTTATTATTAGCTTTTGCTCGCTTTAGCTGAGGAAATCCTCAGTTGCGATTAGAGAAATAAAATATGGCGGTACGTAGTTCGCCGGGTCAGCTATTAGTATTATATTTTATCAAGTTCTTGAAACATCGTAAGAAAACCGGCATGTCCTAGAACCAAAAATTTGAAGACATATGACATCTACGAACCCGCACTGGGCCCGCGTGGTATATTACGGCCCACTCCCTGTCACCGGGAGGAGGCCTGTGTCCCAGCAGTGGGAACAATATAGGCTGATTATGATGATCAAGCTCTTTTAAGTGAAGAGACAGTTGAGCTGCTGAAGAGTTTGTTGCATCAGTTTTTCTTCCCAACTTGCCGGGGGATTGCTTCTTCCCAACTGAATTGAAGGAAGTGGTGAAGGGCGGGCATTTTGGGGACTGTCTTATGTAATTTTGCACTGACCTCTATCTAATACGCTGGACTGGCTATCCCATACAAAATGACAACTATTTGCTGTGCCGATTCAAAGCGCCCCCAGTGAGAGTTCTAAGAACTAATAAGATTGCA
Source organism: Aporophyla lueneburgensis (assembly GCA_932294355.1). Taxonomy (NCBI): domain Eukaryota; kingdom Metazoa; phylum Arthropoda; class Insecta; order Lepidoptera; family Noctuidae; genus Aporophyla; species Aporophyla lueneburgensis. The sequence goes on along the minus strand of OW028748.1, from coordinate 7,154,568 downwards.
AATGGCCGTTGTTTGTTGTATTTGAGCTAAGCGTCTCTGCGAAATAAAAAGTTTTCTAAAGTATTTACTGTGATTGTGATTTAGATTAAATTGTTATAATAATGACAGTGATTATAACATAGCTTGTATTGTTCGTCCAACATGAAATCGTGCGTATATTGTAAAACACGATACGAAAAAGGCAGTGGTGTCACTTTTCACAAGTAAGTGTATCTAAATCATAAATACTTATTAGAAAACCGCTTAAAGCAGTGTATTTTTACAATAATAAACGTTTACGTTTATTATTGTAAAAATACACTGCTTCTGTTCGAGTTTACGGGATTTTACGAACATTTTTACTTAACCAATAACTTTTGTTAGGGATGTCAAAATTCATATCGATACTTTCGTAATATTATATTAAGATGTAAAAAAAAAACATGCTTAACAATAATGTTTATCATCTTTGTTAAAATAATAATACGCACATTATTATGATCTGTAATAATAGCAAAACACTTTAAGGTTTATTATTATTAGAGTCAATAACAAATAATTTAACACCTATGATTCATAATTCTCATTAAGTGTTCTATATAATTATAGATATACTATATTATTTTAATTTTTTACCCATACCTACTATAATGTTTCTTTTAATTACAGGTTCCCCTCCGATTACACTCTCAAACTTTGGTTAAAAAATATGAAGGTTGTCAATTGGACTCCAACCATGTATCATTATCTTTGTTCTAAACACTTCACGGATGGATGTTTCATAAAACATCAGTCACGGACTACATTGAAAAAATGCAGTATCCCCACAATATTTCTTGGTGAGTGTACATTCATAGTACCTAAGTAAATACTTTGTCGGTATCCAAGAAATATTATTGATTATCTTAATAAAATAAAACTTTTGTTTTTCTCAGAAACTAATTTGTCCTTGGTACAAACTGAGATGCTTAAAGACGCTGACCAACCAACGAGATACCAATGCCAGAGTGATATTGAAATGAACTTGGATAAATTTAATTTACCTTTAGTACCTGTGCAAGTCGGGTTAACAAATTATGATTGCAAATATATTGAAGTTAATCCAAAAGAAATATTGCCATGTGAAGCCCATGCAGGTAGTTATGTAAAAAAAAAATATCTAAAATACTGAACATGGTTTACTGATGTACTAAGTTGGCGACTAACAGTGGTTAAATACTAATACTAAACAATGTTTAATTTTGTGCCCTTGTGTAATTTTTTTTTTAAATATACGCGTTCATATCGCATGTTCTTTGCGTATCGGAAAACGTAAAGGTGGACCGATGACCTGATGAGAGTCACTAGAATCCGATGTGGCGACGCTTGGGGGAGGCCTATGTCAAACAGTGGACGTCTTTCGGCTGAAATGATGATGATGACATACCTTTCCAAATTATTTTCAATGATATTTTCACTATCTAATCATCCTTCTTTGAATAATATAAGTAATGAAATATAATTTCTTGTTACAGTTCCAAGCACAAGTTACAACACAAGCAACTGTAGTACACCAAAGATATCTAGAACTTTAGCGGAAATCTGTTCTAGTGTAAAATTAGATCACCGCTGGGGGGGGGTCTGTATTTATGCTTTTGCGGTTGCACAACGACACGCTTGGCTTGGCTTTGCTTGGTAGTATAGATGCAGGCCTACTCTGCTGCCTCCCTCAGAGGCAGCAGGGTGGCGGGGTCTTGAGGGAGAGCGCTGTAGTCGTGTAGATCCTCAAGGCAAGTCTGGCGGATACACCTTCACGAGGTTGCCACCCCGTTTTTGGTCTAATTCCTTATGAAATAGACGTAACTGAAACCGCCAGGCGACTTTTCCTCCCCTATCTTCCCTCCCCACTCCCGCATAACCCCCCCATTTCCTGTTCCAAACTACCCCTCCTCACGTAATCCCACCCAAACCCGCACTCCCTACAACACCTACCTACCCACCTTCCACTCCGAAACGTGACCACCCTGTGACTGGGTGGTGGCGGGCTCGACTGTCACTAAAAGCAGCTGATGGTGAGTTAGGAGGAAGCAGTCACCTGCGCTAGGACCTGCGCAGTTGAGCGCCGTGAGCGGGGATGAAGGAGTCCTGGGGGGCTGAGCCGAACGGCACTGGTGGTTATGTGTCCGTGAGGCAACACTCCCCCTTTGGTCTGGATTTCAAGCGAAACGGTGGCCCTACCCACTAGCCAGGGGTAGGGAAATGGCCACAGTGTCCCGTCAGAGGGCCACAGGCGAGGTGCGTGAGGTCCGCTGAGGTTGTCCTCGGATGACCGAAGCGGTAGGTAAAGGTCATGCTGACGGTGTAAGTGAGGGTTGTTCAACTCGTTGGGGGCCAACCCGATCGAGCACCCGATGTCGCACTGTAAACCAGCCTTGCGCTCCTATATCTCTCTGGTAATCCTAACGTTCGAGCTTTTTCATAGCGAGACGTTCCCAGGTGCGGGCTCCATGGAGGGTGGGAGCCAGAGAGACGAATCCTTTTCACAACATTTAATATGGATGACAAAACAAAAACCAACCATCCCGGAGTGGAGGCGAAAGCCGATGAAGCTCCCAAGAGAGGTGCCTGCACTTCTCTTGCCCCTGGTCACCCTGCAGCCAACGCCGCGGGTACCAGCGCGGGCGCTGGTCTGGCTGTGGCGAAAGCTACAGGCAAGACCAACAAAAACAAGTCCCAAAAGAAACAAAGGGCGTCGGCGCTGACTGGGACCAGTACCGGCCCTTCCAAAACCCAGGAGAGGACCACGGCGAAGTCTAACTTCGCTGGCGGTCCAACCCTCCCCAAACTAACACCGGTGCCAGATATTACTGGCACTGTGAAACACCCTACCACATCTGCGGCTCCTCAAGCCTCCTCCCATAAGGAGGACGCCACCAACCAGGTGGCGACAGACAGCCACGAGGACGCGATCTCTCGCGTCTGGAAGGTTGTACAGAAGCGGGGCAAGGGCAAGGGTAAAAGAACTCAACAAGCCCGTTGCCCTTGTACAAACCCCTCATGCGCTCCAGCTGTCACAGCACAGCGTATGACGCGTAAGGAGCGCCGCCAGGCTCGCAGGAGGCAAGGTAAAGGGCCCCAAAACAACCAGGCCACTGCCGTTAGTTCGGTCAAACCGAGTAGCGGGCAGCTAAACTTTGCCGCTGGAAAACGGTCGCAGGCAGAGCCCGGCCTAAACCGCCCCTCGACCAGCCGACCCTCATCCAGTGCGCCGGTAAAAGCACAGCAACCCGGAGGGAAGGATCAGGCCGCGGCTAAGCGAGCTCTCAACGAGACCATCACACCTCGTGGAGAGCATAAGCGGCCGCGTCTTGATCAATCCAAACGGGTTGCTCAAAGAAGCTACGCCCAAGCTGCCAATGCCACCCTCGACGTAGCGGTCACCTGTGACCGCACCGGGGTGATCAGCAAGGACGTATCGGACCAGGTGCTCGCTGCTATCCAGAAGCAGATCTTACACGAGGCCTGCTCCCCCAAACAGGACACCAAGGCGCCGACTTTCAACGCAAAGCCGCTATTCGCCGGTGGTGTCCTAAAACTGTGGTGCGAGAACGACCACACCTTAGCCTGGCTAAGGAAAACAGTCTCCGATATGACTCTCCCTACTAACTTAACGTTAGTAGTCAAGAGTCAGTCGGAGATCCTAAGACGGGCACGATGTGGCATCGTGATCCCCGACGAGCAGGGGGTCCTCGGAGAGCCGACCAATATTGGCCGTGCTCTCAGTTACCAGAACCCCTGGGTCGACATAAAGCGCTGGTTGCTGCTGCATGCCGACAAACAGGCCTCGGCATGGTTCGTGGTGGTCGGTGTCCCGGTAGACCAAATCCCGACCCTGATGGGTGCGGGGCGCCGTCTATCTTTGGGGGCAGGGAAGGTGTACCTGCAGTTCCAAGGTAGGAACGGCAGGTTCACCGACGTCCCCCCGGGATGGGACCCCGCCACCGGCACCATCTCCGAGACTCTGGCGCAGCAGCCAGAGACACCAGCGGGGAAGTCGACTCCCCCAGCAAACAACCCGGAGGCAGTCGTGGCCGAACCCGCTGCAGCGGAATCGGCTGCTCCAACTGCCGCCACCCTGGACGCTAGCCCTCCTTCGGGCGCGGAATCGGACGACATAACCCTGTCCCCGGCTTCGCGCCAGGGGGAGGATGGCTTCGACGAGGGTGGCCTGTTTGCCGGGCTCAACCTGGAGGATGACAATGAGGAATTGACCAGCAATGGCGTCCTCTTCGTCAAATTGTAAAATCCTCCAGGCAAACCTCCACCACAGTCAGACCGCAACGGCTCAGCTCCGGAAGTGGTTGGAGGTTCAACACACGGCCATCGCCCTGATCCAGGAGCCGTGGATTAGAGCGGGCCGCATACAAGGACTCTCCAATCTTGGAGGTAAGCTCCTGGTCACTACTGATCACGACCAACCCAGGTCGTGTATCTATGTCACAGGTAACCTTAAAACACAGCTTCTAACTGAATTCTGTTGCAGAGACATCTCTGCAGTGAAGCTGTTTATACAGCGTAACGGCGCCATGGAGATGGCAATCGTCTTCGCTTCGGTCTACATGCCTGAAGCGGAGGCGCCGCCCCCGCATGACCTCGCTCGCCTCGTGAGCCATTGCGAGAGATCCGGGCTGGAAGCCATCATCGGTGCTGATGCCAATGCTCATCACCAGCTGTGGGGTATGGACACGCAAAACGAAAGGGGTAAGGCCTTGGTTGATTACTTATTCTCGACTAACCTATCCCTACTAAACACTGGCTCCGAACCGACCTTCGTAACCAGACGAAGCCGCACAATCATAGATCTCACTCTGGCAACAGAGGCCGCGGCGGAAATTACCACAGGTTGGCAGGTCTCCAGGGAGGCTTCCTGCTCCGACCACAGATGGATCCGCTTCGACATCCAGGCCTCTGTCCCGCCAGCAGCTCCGCGCCGCAAACCGCGGAACACAGATCGTGGTACCTACACACGCAGCCTAGAATCCAGACTTGCGACATCATGCGATCCGACGCTATTTGCGGACACTACACAGATTGAGGTACAAGTTGAATACCTCACTAAATCAATAATAGACAGCTACCAAACTGCCTGCCCAGAGACGACTCCTCGTAGTACACCGGGCAAACAGCCCTGGTGGGGTGCTGATCTGGAGCGAAAACGCGGGAAGGTAAGGAAAGCTCTGAATAGAGCCATGAATACATGTGCGGATGAGGACTGGGATGAGTACTACGCAGCCAAATCCTGCTACAAAAAATGCATCAGGTTCAGGAGCACCTCGGGATGGCGAAAATACACTGGTAGCATTGAGTCCTGCCAGGAAGCAAACAGGGTAAGGAAAATACTGGCACAACAAACCACAACTGGGCCTACCACCCTTCGAAAACCAGACAACACACTCACATCCTCGCCAGAAGAAACGCGACGCGTCCTTATTGAAACACACTTCCCTGGATGTATTTTCTCGCAAGTAATCGACTGGCAAGAAGCAAATCAAACACCATCAGATAATGACTGGTCTTATGCTAGCAAGGTGATCACGTTGGAGAAACTCCAATGGGCCATCCGGAGCTTCCATCCGTTTAAGGTCGCCGGACCAGATGGGGTGTTCCCCGCCCTACTACAGTGGGGTGGAACCCTCATCGCAGTAAGACTGGAGCCTTTAATGAGAGCGTGCCTGGCCTTTAGATACGTTCCCAAAGGATGGAGGGAAGTGAAAGTAATATTCATCCCTAAACCAGGTAAGGGCGACTACACAAACGCCAAATCCCACAGACCAATCAGCCTGACTTCTTTCCTGCTAAAAACCCTGGAAAGGCTGTGCGACAGGGAGCTGAGGGACGGCGCTCTGAAAACCCTACCGCTGCACGGTAACCAACACGCTTATAGCTCAGGTAAATCCACAGAATCGGCACTTCATCTGGTAGTTAGCCAGATAGAGGAAGCGATTCACCAGAAAGGGACCTGCCTGGGTACCTTCATAGACATCGAAGGAGCCTTCGACAAAACAAATTTCTCCAGCATCAGCAGCGCCCTCTCCAGACATGGAGTTGAACAGGTACTCATAGACTGGATCACAAACATGCTAAGCAAGCGCGTGGTTCGCCTAGAGGATGAGCAGCAACTGGCCATGATTGCCAGAGGCTGCCCCCAGGGAGGGGTACTGTCACCCCTTCTATGGAATTTGGTGATTAACGAGTTAATCGCCAGACTCAATGCCAATCACTACTACACAATAGGTTATGCGGACGACCTCGCCATCCTTGTCTCAGGGAAGGTGACGAGCACGATCTTTAACCTCACCCAACAAGCACTACGTATCGTAGAGAGATGGTGCAGTGAATATGACCTCTCAGTGAACCCCACTAAAACTGAGCTAGTCATGTTCACCCATAAGCGAGCTTTAGGCCCCTTCCGCCTACCGAAATTGTTCAATACAGAACTTCAGCTGGCCAACGAAGTCAAGTACCTCGGGGTCATTCTTGACAGTAAGTTAAACTGGAGTAGTCATTTAGACAGCAAACTAAACAGGGCCTGCATCACATTCTGGCAATGCAGGAAAATGATAGGTAAGAAGTGGGGCCTATCCCCCAAAATCATACTTTGGCTGTACACCGCAGTGATCCGACCCATGATCACCTACGGGGCCGTAGTCTGGTGGCCCCGCACCAAGCTTATTACAGCCTGCAACAAACTGCAACGCATGCAAAGACTAGCCTGCATGGCGGTCACGGGCTGCATGAGGACTACTCCGACTGCAGCCATGGACGCCATACTGGGACTACCACCGCTCCACCTGTTCATACAGCAGGAAGCCACGATGGCGGCAGCGCGTCTGGACGCAACCAACCTCTTGAGAAAGAGAGACACACAACACACCGCGCTACTTAAGGAACTCAACAATGAGTTCCCCATCACCAAGGCTATAAATGACCGGGTACCCAAACAGTTCATTTTTGACAAAAAATACAGAATCCAGCTTCATGAAGATCGCCGGTGTGAGGGTCTGCGCCCCACTGAGCTGCGCATCTTCACGGACGGATCAAAAACAGACAGTGGCACAGGTGCTGGGGTCTTCTCGCAGGACTTCAACATACATATAGCCACACCATTAGGAGTCCACAATACAGTGTTCCAGGCGGAATGCATTGGGATCACTCTTGCCGCCTCAGCCATTATGGACAGGGCAGTTAAAGACCACTCGATCCGCATACTCTCAGACAGTATGGCTGTTCTGCAAGCGCTGGACAGTCACTCGATTGACTCTGGGCTTATATACGAGTGCCACCAGCGCCTCAACCAGGTGGGTAGCCTCAATAATATAACTATTCAATGGATAAAAGGACACAGCGGTTCCCTAGGTAACGATGCCGCCGATGAACTGGCCAGAAGGGGATCGAGCATGACACCGGTGGGACCAGAACCCATCGCGCCACTCCCCTTTGGGTTCCTACGCTCTCTGGTAAGAAAACGTACCAGGGATCTACACTGTAAGCTATGGGTGGACCAAAGTGAGTGCAGGCAGGCCAAGGAAGCACTTCCCACCATCGATGCCCGCCTCACTAAACAGGTCCTCCGGTTAGACAAACGACAGCTGCGTATGGTTACGGCAGCAATAACTGGCCATGGGTCGTTTAATAAACATCTATTTGTCATAGGAGTTACAGACAGTCCGCTGTGCAGGGCCTGCATTGAGGACGACGAGACAGCAGCGCACGTGCTTCTAAACTGCCCGGCGATCGCCACATACAGGGCCAAGTACTTCGGTAACCCAGGTACCCTACGTGAGATAGTCAGCAACATCAAGGCGTTGCTGGCCTTTCTCGAGGAGCTGGGGTGGATCGAATAACCGATTTCCCACCCGTACGCAAAATACGCGCTCAGACGTGGAGTTGCGGACACCAGCCCGTTCTACCTATTACCTATTACCTATTAGATCACCGCTACGAGAACACCCCAAAATCTTCCAAAATTAAATTGGAAAGGGTCAAAAGAGCCTTGAAAATGTCACAAGCCCGAATTAAAGTATTGTCTCAAAATGTGAAACGTATGAAAATTACCGTGTCTACTTTAAGATCTGTAATTGCTGATTTAAAAAAAAGAAAACTGGTATGTGATGATTGTTTATATATGTTAAATCAGTACGACAATTTTAAACCACAACTTTTTAAAAGAATGACCAAATATTTAAAACATGCTAAGTATGCTCCAGAATTAAGATCATTTGCCATTTGTTTTATGGTGGAATCATTATTCCGACAAGCATGTAAATATAATAAAAATAAACCACCTATAGAGTTGAATTTTCCTGCAGTACTCACTGCAAAGGTAATAAGGAACCTCTTAACAAAAACAAATGAACTGTTTCCTGAGCTAGAAGATCATTTTAGAGATAGTTATGTCTCAGACAATTTTCACAGTCATTTAAATATTCTTTTAAAAGAAATAATAACTAAATATGTAAACATCCGTTTGTTCGCAGAAACAAAAAAATATTCTTTATTAATAACTGGAGAAGGTTAGACATTTTTTGACTCGGCAAATAATATGGGCTCGACAGTAAGTTTTAATTAAACATCCATCCTCGTTACAAACCGAGTTAGGTGAATTTTTACATATATTTTGGGCAATACCCGACTCTAATATTAATGAGACTTCCAAACAATGCATTGGAAAACTTTTTATTTCGCAGAGACGCTTAGCTCAAATACAACAAACAACGGCCATTTGCAATCTTATTAGTGTCAAAAAAATATTCTTTATTAATAACTGGAGAGAAGGTTAGACATTTTTTGACTCGGCAAATAATATGGGCTCGACAGTAAGTTTTAATTTAATAAAATATGTGATTTCAGAATGCTTTTTTATTTCCCTGTCCCCCTCCCCTGCGGTAATTAAGTTGTTACAAGTTAATTACCGTAATTACAGACCTAATAAAAATTTATTGTGTCTCGTACCACATGGCGACATACGGTATCTGACTAGTAAAAGATAATCCCTTCCTTTAAAGAGTGCACGATAAGACAATTAGAGGTACTTAATTTACTATTTTACAGAATTTTATTATTTATTGATCCGATAGTTAACTTTTATCCGTTAAAGGGCGAATTTCACCAAACTTTTATACCTAGAATAAGTCATATCCAGAGAATACATTTTGAATTTTTGACAGTTCATTCGTACTGAAACTGTCAAACGTCGATTTAATTCCCAGGATAAAAGATATCTGACGTTGCTAAAATCTGCCCTAAGGAGAACAAGGAAGGGGTCAACTTATTATGAATTACAGTCCATAAACAGTACTATATACTGCTATTTCAAGTTATGTTTTATATGTAAAATATCTGTTTATTACGACTATCTATAGTTCATTGGTTTAGTTAGGTACTCAACTAGTGCAGACATGTCTTTTTATTTGTGTTTTAGTAACAAAATATATGCCTATATTACTTGTTTTAAATTAATTATCTATGATTTTAGTAAATCCTAACGTATTTTATGTTATAAAACGTATTCCACGTTTTAAAAACATTACGTTTAGAAGACAACACGAATGTTACATGTTAATAATTATCTAAACAAATTAATTTATAGAAAATAGTAACAAAAATAGCCTTGGTAATATTTCTATCATTGTAGTCGATATCAGAGAAGTTTTTATCGATAACAAACCATTTGTTGTACATCACTAGTATTAGTTCCATTCCCCCGTCACTGCTGCCGTCAGCGCCAAAATGGCGATTTTCAAATAGGCACAATAAATTGATAGCGGTAGCCAGTCCAGCGTATTAGATAGAGGTCAGTGTAATTTTGTCATTCGAAAAGTGCTGACTCCAATCTGCAGTCCTATCTACGGAACAATGAGATCGCTTCGGAAAGCCTCTGATGCTCCCAGGAAGCTTCTGCGCTTTTAGGCGGAGCTAGACTGGCTTTGTTAGCCAGAATAAAATAAATATAAAAAAGACCCTCATTCGGGGACCCACCCGAATGAGGGTCTAAGTGCGAAAAAGGGAGTCCCATCATAATTGAAAGGGAGTCAAAATCATGGTCAAAGTTTCCGTTACATAGGCACATCTATACTTAATATTATAAAGCTGAAGAGTTTATTTGTTTGTTCGATTGATCGCGCTAATCTCAGGAACTAATAGTCCGAATTGAAAAAATATTATTGTGTTGGGTAGCCTATTTATCGAGGAAGGCTATAGGCTATATAACATCACGCTACGGTCCAAAACAAGCGGAGCAGCAAACGAAAAATGGACTAAAACTGGCAGGCAATTCGATGCGACGGGAAGGAGAGCGAAAATTTGACGCGGACAGTCGCGGGCAAAAGCTAGTTATCTATATATTAATACGTGAAGCGAAAACTTTGGATCCCTTTTTACGAAAATTGGGCGGACGGAGGAGTATGAAATTTCGCATACTTATAGTTTATACAGAGAAGAAGTGACGAATGCTAATATTTTTTTAAATTATGCGTAAAAAGATTATTTTCAATAAATAACACGTTACACACACTACTATTCACTACCGTGTATTTAATACACACATGCACAAATCGAGTCTGTATTTGTTTTTGGTAGCATTTGTCTATAGCCTTACTGAATGTCAAATATAATTATGGATTACGAAAGTTTATTGTTGAAATCTGTGGTCCAATCGAGAATGTCTTTAAGAAAGAAAGAAAGAAAGAAAGCATTTATTTGTCAGAATATTGTACAAAGTTGTTATGTGGATTATTACGCTCAAAATATTCTGCCGTTTCCGGCGTACAAATATGGTTTTGAAATTATGGGTCATCATTACATAAAAATTTAGTTATTAATCATTAAAATTATATGTCATCATTACATTAAGATTTAGTTATTAATTAATAGATTTTTTTAAATTACGAAACATTTTTTTTTCCTTCTCATGAAAGGAGATAAAATATGATTTTTACAGAATAATGTCAAATCTTTAGGTAAACTTTTCATTCATAAAATCTTCAGTCGAGTAATAACATTTTGCTAAAGAGAAAGTTAAATAATTTACATTTAAATGTTCTGAGGCTGAGAGTTTTAAAGCCATCATTTATTTATTTATTTTTTTATTTATTTATTTATTTATTTATTGCCTCCTCCTTCGCGAGCTAATGCTCGCGGAGGCAATAGTCGGCATCCGGTGATACCGGAGTGCCTCCCTAATGCAACTCCAGGGCAGGGTGTTGAAGGCATTGGCGATGTCTAGAGACACCGCCAAGACGACCCCGCCCCGGGCCACTGCATCCCCCGTCGTGAGGGCTCGCACGCGCATGATGGCGTCCACCATAGAGCGCTCCTTGCGGAAGCCGTACTGGCCGTCCGACAAGTCCGGCCCCTCCCGCACCAGCCACCCGACGAGGCGGTCTGCAATCACTCTTTCAAAAAGCTTGCCCACCTCGTCGAGCAGCACGATGGGCCGGTAAGCGGACGGAGAGTCCGCTGGGCGCCCAGGGGGTCGTTCAAGTATCACGTAAGCAGATTTATTACAATTATTTACTCCCCCAACCCCCTTGTCAGCAAAAGTAAGCAAAGCTCTTACCCCCTCCCCCCATGCTTACGTAAACATTGGTATATGAATTTTATGCACGTATGCGTTTTTCTTGTAATGTATGGATGTATTCTGTTTTTTTTTTATTGATTCATGGACAGCAGTTATGATTCCAGAAATAAGAAAATAGATTTAAGATAGAGGACTTTAACGCACACAACATTCACAGACAGGCCTGTTGGTCTAGTGGTTAGTGACCCTAACTGCTATGCCGGAGGTCGTGGGTTCGGTTCCCACCCAGGACAAATGTTTGTGTGATGAGCACGATCATTTGTTCTGTGTCTGGGTGTAATTTATCTATAATATGTATGTATTTAGAAATATATAAGTATGTTTATCAGTTGTCTAGTACCCATAACACAAGCTCTGCTTAGCTTGGGACTAGATGGCGTTGTGTGATAGTTGTGGAATATTATTATATTATTATATGTATATTTAAAATACATCAAATCGTCAATTGTACCGAAACGAAACAATATATTGACGTAATACTTGAACGGCCCCTACGGCCGTTCAAGTATTACGTAAGCAGATTTACTCCCCCAACCCCCTTGTCAGCAAAAGTAAGAAAAGCTCTTACCCCCTCCACCCATGCTTACGTAAACATTGGTATATGCATTTTTCTTGTAATGTATGTATGTATTCTGTTTTTTTTTTTATTGATTCATGGACAGCAGTTATGATCCCAGAAATAAGAAAATAGATTTTAGATAGAGGGCTTTAACGCACATAAAATACATCAAATCTTCAATTGTACCGAAACGAAACAATATATTGACGGAAGAAATTTGGACAAGTGGATAGCGCGGTAATTCCGGTACTCGGTTCTAAGCCAGTACCTAAACGTATAAATTATTTGTGGGAATCCCCAAAAATGCGTTTCGGTTACAAACATAGACAATGTGTAGGTTGCTATACTCGTATGTTTAAAAAATTGACGTGTGGCACTCGGGGACTGCCGCGGTAAAGCTATTGCATAGCATTTTTTATCAACTTATGCAATTATAATTATTTATTTATTTTTTATTTGACCGATAAGAAAACATTTTTTTTCTTTTATTGAATAAATGAGAAGTTACTGCCCCCGCTTTTTAAATCTCTGATATCTTCTAAGATCTTCATTTAAATTACATGCTGTAATGATCATATTGATCTATATTAAATGCACAATGTATTTAAGGTACCTAATTGGATAACAATTAATGCTGTATTGGTTAAAATCGCTTCGTAAATAAGCCCTTATTTCTCGTAAAAAGCAAAGGAAAAAAATGGTTATTGTGGGTTATCCCTAAGAGGTAGACATATACCATCGTGGACTTTTTTGTAGACCTTTCTAAGGTGTACAATACTGTAGTACATTATTTTGATCTATTTCGTAGGGTTCAGCCAGCGTTCGCAATATAAGCGTAAAAAAATGAGCTTTTTTATGACATCACATTAGAAACCCCTAAAATGATCAGCGTTTCTTTACTATATTATGCATGTTAAATACATATAAACCTTCCTCTTGAATTGTTCTATCTATTAAAAAAATCCGCATCAAAATCCGTTGCGTAGTTTTTAAGATCTAAGCATAATGCACGGCCTTCAAGCCACACCTCCGTGCCCGTCGGAGTGGGGAGCGTGAGGTTTTTTTTCGTTACGGAATTTCTGGATTCGGTCCCCGCGCTCAAGGCTCTCGATAGAAGCTATGCAATAGCTTAAAAACTAAATGACTACTGCTTACGTAATCACCATCTTGACCCCCCCATCCCCCATGTCATCAAAAATAAGCAAAGCAAAGACCCCCCCGCCCCCCTATAGTGCTTACGTAATACTTGAACGGCCCCCAGGCTTCTTAATGAGGACCTGGAAAGGGACTGGCATCAACATCAATGGCGAGTACATCACTCACCTTCGATTTGCTGACGATATACTAGTCATGGCTGAGACTATGGAGGGCCTCAGTACAATGTTCGATGACCTCAGTAGAGCTTCCGAAAGAGTGGGTCTTGGGAATGAACATGGACAAGACAAAGGAAGTTATGGACGAATATGTGTACCTAGGACAGACTGTCCAGTTAGGTAGGTCCAACTTCGAGAAAGAGATCAATCGTCGAATCCGACTCGGCTGGGCAGCGTTCGGGAAGCTACGCAATATCTTCTCGTCCCACTTACCGCAGTGTCTCAAGACAAAAGTCTTTGACCAGTTTGATGCCAGTGATGACATATGGCACTGAGATGTGGTCGCTCACAATGGGCCTCATAAGAAGGCTCAAAGTCACCCAAAGAACAATGGAGAGGGCTATGCTTGGAGTTTCCCAACGCGATCGAATCAGAAATGAAGAGATCCGTTGGAGAACCAAGGTTACCGACATAGCCCGAAGAATAGTCAAACTTAAGTCGCAGTGGGCAGGGCACATTGCTCGCAGAACGGATGGCCGATGGGGCCGGAAGGTTCTACAGTGGCGACCGCGTACTGGAAGACGTAGCCTTGGAAGGCCTCCCACAAGATGGACCGATGACCTGGTGAAGGCCGCAGGAATGCGCTGGATGCGGGAGGCACAGAACAGGTCGAAGTGGCGGTGCTTGGGGGAGGCCTATGTCCAGCAGTGGACGTCTTTCGGCTGAAATGATGATGATGATGATGATTTGTGAACGCTCGGGGCTTGTGGATGCTTGTCGAACCTTGGCAAGCGTGTAAACGTACCTTAACAGATTTTCAAGTCTCAATCGAAGTGAGGTATGACGTGCAGGGGCTGCGCGTAACCATAGCAACGACCGTCATTTTAGTTCAACTTAGTGCCGCGTTCGTTTCGTAGAAATGTGGGCGGAGCCTCGTACAGGCTGACGTCACTGGTCACTGGTCACTGGTGCCTACGACGCAGCTGTATATTTCACGACTGCATTACACCACGAAGGTTGAGGAGATCGTGGAGTATGTACGAGTGAAAACGAACTTCACTTTGAGGGTCGAGAAGTTGGAATCGCGCCACAACACGAATTTCAAGTCATTCGTGGTGCGAGTTCCAACTCTTCAAATCGAGACCTACCTCAAGGCAGAGTTTTGGCCGAAGGGTGTCGTGTATCGGCGATTCCGCGGAAGGCTACGCGACACCACGCAGCGCAACACGACGCCGTCACTTCGTGTACAATAGTTTTAAATTGTTTTTTATTTGTATGTATGTTAGTCTGTAAGGTATTTATGTTATGGGTCTTTGTAGCCCGAAATAAATTGATTTGATTTGATTTGATTGCATTCACGCACACAGTGACATCACGCGCGATAAATCGCAATGGGTGATTCTGTATTTTTAGAAGCGGGTTATTAAGAGAGTTATTCTGAAAAACAACAAAATTGAAAAATATAAAATAAAAAGTATTATTGATTATTGACTTGGTATCTTATTGTTATATGATTATTTACGAGTCTCATAACAACCTCCTGAAATGTATTGCAGGTTCAAAACTGCTCTTGTATATTAGCTATAGTTTCAAGAGACTTGGGTTATAATGGGAGCCGTAAACGTCCAAGAAAGATTTTTACACTATTCAGATTTCATAAATAAGAAATGTAAAGCTGACGCATCAGTGTTAATAGAAAAATCTATCATAGCACCGAAAAGGAATACGAATGATGTTATGTCACGTTTTTCTTTTTAAATAAAACCTCAATTTTAGCGTGTTCTTTCATTTTTATTGTCATGTGGATAGTGATGTACCTGACGGCTTCATTAGTCAACTGTTCCATTTTATTCGATATTGCCCGTACCTTTCGAATGCGACATGTTATAGGTACTCTCCGACTTCCGATTAGTTTCCAATAGTAAGCAGCTGTTAGTCGCCTTCTTTTCGACTATAAACTGTCAGCATTAACAGGATTCGTTCATTATCATTCATGTCAATTTTGATACAGGCATACCAACCATCGTATGGTTGTGAATACCCTAGATGGTGGCAGCAAATACGATTGCTGAACATTATTTATTGTGTTTCGGGTTCAATCAGCAATCCCTGAGTGTAATTTAATTTATTTTTATACTGAATAAGTTTTCATTATATTATTGGGTCTACCGAAAAGTTCACCTGAAGAAGCTGTGGACGCCTACAAAACGGCCATTTTGGAGACCCCAACTTCCGAATGGAATGGTTGCTTCAATGATTGGTTCCATCGCTGCATCGTATGGAAAAATGTGTCAATTTTCGCGGAGAATACTTCGAAAAGCAATGAATACATTTTTAAATAGTAATGTTGGGTCACTTCCTTGATTCCCGAAATTTTCAGTGCCGCCCTCGTACTATCCGTATTATCCGGATATCCGCGATATAAAATATTCGGATATCAAGTGCATTACTATTCGGATAATTCTAATAAAACGGATCATTTAATAATTATTATTTTTACGTAGGTAATTGATTGCATGTAAAAAATTACGTATTCAATTTGTTATTAGATATAAGTATGACTTTATTTCATTTTTTACCGTTTTCTTTTATTTTATTTAAGAACTAAGTTTAAGAAAGGTCAGGCACTTGTCAAAAAAAGGTTATTCTGTTTATGTTACATATAAGCATTATGTATGTGTGTAGCGATGCGCGGCCTGATGGACTGCCTGCGCAGACGGCGCCGCGCAGCGCCCCGCACCCCGTGCCTCCCACCGCGGGCACGCTTGCGTGTGTTCAAAATAAAGAGTCAGTGCGTTCACAGCCCGCTTGTGTTTTACTTGTGTCCCGTATCCAACAGTGGCGACGAGAGCGACCCACGCTATATCACGATGGCTCAGTTTAGTTTCGGGTTATTAAGTAATTTCGACCACACAGTGCACCAATGGCAGGCGTACAAAAGTCGCCTGCGGCAATGGTTCGTGGCGAACGATATTTCCGAAAAAAACGACGCAACGGGTTCAAGACGGCGAGCAATCCTACTGAGCGCACTCGCGGACGGCACCTACCAGCTCGCAGCCGACTTGGCCTTGCCAAAACAGCTGGAGGAGGTGCCAGTAGAAGACATCTATGAGCTCCTTGACACTCACTTTTCCACGACAAAATGTGGATTCGGGGAGCGATACACATTTTACGCGGCAATGCAGCAAACGGGTGAGACGCATGCGCAGTGGGCGGCAAGACTGCGTGGCCTCACGAAACATTGCAAATTCGCCAACGTAGAGGAAGCATTGCGAGATCGGTTCGTGATGGGCATGTTGGCGGGTCCCGAGAGGGAAAAACTGTTCACTAAGGACACAGATACCTTGACCCTGGCAAAGGCAGTGGAGTTGGCGCAGAGCGTCCGGTGCGCGCGGGCAGGCGCCGCCGCCGGCGCTTCCACGATGGCGTCGACCACACAGCAAGAACATTTAGTGTTCAAGGTGCAGGGCAAGAGTGCGGGTTCTGATAGGGAACCGGTAATGGAGAAGTGTTCCGTGTGCGGTCGAAAGAACCATGCATCGTCTCAGTGCCGATTCGCGAACTATACTTGTAGGAAGTGTAATACAAAGGGTCACTTACGTAGAATGTGCAAAGTAAAGTGTGTGGTGGCCGGCGATGTGAGTGAGGGGGACGACGATGGTGAGTTTTTATGTTGTAACATCACTTCAGAGCGGGGAGAACCCATGACAGAAATCGTGTCCGTATACGGCTCACAAATCAAATTTGAGATTGATAGTGGATCCGCAGTAACGGTAATTTCCGAAAGTTTATACAACAAATGTTTTAGCAGGTTGCCCTTGTTACCACCTAAGAAAAGGCTATTTACCTACACGGGTAGTAATATTGTGTGTCTCGGTATAATTCGCCTACCGGTCACTTATAGGCTGAGTACACACACACTAGATGCTTACGTCGTACGCAGCGAAGGCCCGCCATTGCTCGGAAGAGATTTTTTATCCTTATTTAAGTTAAAACTAGCACCCTGTAATTTCATAAATAACGAAACAAACACAATCGATGACTTGCATAATAGATTCAGAGACGTATTTTCAGATAAATTAGGTAAATTCAATAAATTCGAGGTAAAATTACGGTTAAAAGATGATTCAGTGCCAAAATTTTTCAAAGCGCGTCCTATTGCTTTTGCTTTGCGAGACAAGGTAGATGAAGAGATAGTCCGCCTTGTAAACTTAGGGATACTTAAGCAGGTTGATCACTCGGAGTATGCATCACCCGTAGTGCCAGTATTAAAACGAAATGGAAGTGTTAGGCTGTGTGCAGACTATTCTGTAACTATAAACAAACAATTAATTGTAGAACAATACCCGTTGCCTACAGTCCACGAACTGTTTTCAAAATTGCACGGAGGTCAACAGTTCTCAAAGTTAGACCTGTCCATGGCCTATAATCAATTTGTTTTAGACGAAGACTCACAAAAAATTACATGCATAAATACTCACCGCGGATTGTTTCAGTATACACGTATGGTTTTTGGTTTAACCAGTGCACCGTCTATTTTTCAGCGCGCAATGGAAAACTTATTGTCTGGTATGGACGGTGTGTTATGTCTTTTAGACGATGTTCTTATAACAGCCGATGGACCGGGTTTACATTTACAACGGTTAACGGCAGTGTTACAGAGGCTGCAAGATGCCGGACTAACTTTGCAAAAAGATAAGTGTGAATTTTTTAAGAACGAAATCAATTATTTAGGGTATGTTATTAACAAAGACGGGTTAAAAAAATCTTCTGATAAAGTAATAGCAATTGAGAAATCCCCAGTGCCCACAGATGTAGGCAAACTTCAATCATTTTTAGGATTAGTCAATTATTACCGCAATTTCGTACCTAAGGCGTCCGAAATCTTAAGTCCCTTATACGATCTGTTAAAAAAAGGTGTTAAATGGCAGTGGGCCGACGAACATCAAAGAGCGTTCGTCGAAATAAAAAAACATTTAACGTCGGATCAGGTTTTAACGCATTTTGACCCAAATGCAAAGTTAATCCTCACGGTGGACGCTTCACCTAATGGCTTAGGTGCGATATTATCGCAAAGTGATAAAGATGGATGCGAGCGTCCTATTTCGTTTGCGTCCCGCACTCTAAACACAGCTGAAAAACGTTATTCTCAGATTCAGAAAGAGGCAACGGCTATTATTTTTGGAGTTCGAAGATTCCATCAGTACTTGTACGGTAAGTCAGACCCGTTCATCCTTCGCACCGATCACAAACCTTTAATTTCAATTTTTGGCCCGCACAAAGGTATACCGGAGGTTTCGGCAAACCGATTACAAAGATACGCGTTGTTCCTCAGCGCATATAATTATAAAATCGAATACGTTCGTAGCGAGAATAACATCGCGGATTATTTGTCCCGCGCAAGCCTTCCCGACGACGATAAGCGATCGCGGTCAATGACCGCGGACAGCGAACGCGGGGACAGCGCTCAGCACGCTGCCGCCGCGGCCGCCCCGATAGACCGCGCGTCGTATATTCACTTCGTGATAGACGGACACATGCCAGTTACGCGGGACGAATTACGCAAGGAAACTAGCCGAGATGTTAATTTAATGAAGGTGATTGATTTTATTTTTAAGGGTTGGCCTAGAAGCGTGTCTGATGTAAATTTAAAACCGTTCCACGCATGCAGGAATCAATTATCTTATGAAGACGGCTGTGTTATGAGAGGGTATAAAGTGATTTTACCAGACAGTCTAAAAATGAAAATATTAAACGAACTTCATACTTCCCACCTGGGAATTGTAAAAACAAAGGCCGAAGCTCGTTCCCGTTTTTGGTTTCCGGGTATTGATAAAGAAATAGAAACTATGATCAATTCTTGTAGTGTTTGCATACATTTACGTCCTACCCCTCCGCGCGCCCCGCTTGCCCCCTGGAAATACCCACCCCAACCATTCTACCGGTTGCACATAGATTTCTTGGGTCCGTTAGATAATAGACATTATTTAATAGTAGTAGACGCATACACAAAATGGGTGGAAGTTTACGATATGTATGGTTCAACGACCTCATCAGCTGCACTAGAAAAACTATACGAGTTTGTATCAAGGTTCGGGTTACCAAATACAATTGTAAGCGATAATGGCACGGCGTTCACGTCACAAGAATTTGCACGGTTTTGTGCAATTAACGGGATTGAGCACGTGACGTCACCGCCCTATAATCCTGCGAGCAATGGTCAGGCTGAAAGTTACGTAAAGATTGCTAAAAAGGGCATAAAATCGTGTATTTTAAGTAGTAACAGCCAAAAAGACACTAGGGTCAAACTATTAAAATATCTTTTCGATTACCGGAATTCAGTACATTCATTGACAGGGTTCTCTCCGGCTCAATTAGTTTTTGGTCACAAGCTAAGATCAAGGTTGGATCTAGTGTCGCCTAAACCACTGTCGTCACCTTCAAACGCGTCACTGGACAGCACAGTAAAATCAAAACAGTGTTTGCAGTATAAATTCCATGGCGGCAAAAATACACAAATTTTTAAAAAAAGGGACGAAGTTTTATACAAAAAATTTCATAATAAAGATAAGTTCACATGGTGCAGAGGGACGATAGTAGACAGGAGTGGTAAAGTTGTGTATTTGGTCAAGGATCATTTAACAGGGAGTGTAATAAAAAAACACAAAAACCAGATTGTGTTATATAAAGGCAATGTACAACAAAGTTGGGCTGGAGAAATCGAGGATGATGGTGACGAGGACATATCATCAGCGGCTCTGCCGAGCCCCCAACCCGCGTCTCAAGCTGACGCCGCGGGAGAGGGGGGGCAAGGTGCAAGCACGCCGCCAGCGGCGCCGACATCGCCGCCCGCGCCTGTGCCGCCGGACCGTCCCGGTAGGGCGTTGCGCCAGCTCCCAAAGGTGGATTATAGAAGCCTTGCGCTAGGCAAGTGACCAGTGGATGGCATAATGTTAAAACGTTGTACGTGTGTTTAGTTATAGGTACCTTTAAGTAGTGTAGTATTTTTATTAAGAATTGTATCTTTCAAAATAAGGTTGGGAGATGTTACATATAAGCATTATGTATGTGTGTAGCGATGCGCGGCCTGATGGACTGCCTGCGCAGACGGCGCCGCGCAGCGCCCCGCACCCCGTGCCTTCCACCGCGGGCACGCTTGCGTGTGTTCAAAATAAAGAGTCAGTGCGTTCACAGCCCGCTTGTGTTTTACTTGTGTCCCGTATCCAACAGTTACCTTACAATATTACTTTTAAACACTTAGGTAAAGGTTACAGATTTTACAGAGAATTATAGATTTGATCTCAATATTTATTTATTTAATCACTTAATTCGAGCAACAAGACTCATAGTGTTAGTAACAAGTGCTTACAAACTATGTTAGTAACACACTTACAAAAACAGAAATAGATTATGATATCACTGCTGCAAGGTGACAGGCCCAGCTGAAACTTTGCAGCAGTGGTTCACAAACTCACTATCCAGCCTGCTTGCTATTATAGATAGGTAGGATGCTGTTGGCTATTACGACATTTACGACAGTCATTTATTAATTCTTAGTTCTGATTTTAACATTTTTTTTTGAGTGTAAGTACTTAATGGGGTGCGAAGTTGTTTGTATGGAAGCTATTATAGCATATTGACCCGCCGCCATTTTGTTTCTTTTTTTTACGAAATCGCGGCGCACAATGGTAGTAGTAGATAGAGGATACATACGACGGAAAAAATGTCCAGTAACATGGCACCACATTACCAAGATATTTGAAGGTAAACATCCGACATAATTATGACTACAAACAATCATTAAAAATAGAGTTATTAACGTATGTAGCGTCAGATTCTATCCAAATACTCGTTCCCAGGTTTATTATTGTTATTACTGTTTATTCAAAGAATGTATGTAGGTATATGTAACATTTTGCATCGTTGTATATGTATGCGGGCACGCCCTATTATGCCTGGAGGGTTTTATTCAGGTTTTAAGTTCTGTTTACGATTTTGTTTTTATTATTTATTTCAGCTTCAGTTTAGTTTTCAATGTTTTGTTGGTATATTGGCGTGTGCTAGCTGACATATGGCAAATTTTAATGTATGTTTTGTTTTATAATATTAATAACTTAAGTAAGTACATAATATTGTATAGAATCAAGTTCTTCTAAGTTAACAGACAGCTGTGCTGCTGGGGAGTTTGTTGCGCCACTTCTTCCCAGCTAAAGCACTAGAAAGTGCTGAAGGGCGGGCGTTTTGGGGGACTGTTGTATGTAACTTTGACGTTCAAAAAGTGCTGACTCTCAGCCTAGTTTGAATAAATGACTTTTGATTGATTGAAGCTGCATGACCTAATTGCCTTGTGGCATGTGCGTTTCTTTCTCCGTGGGAAGTAGGGCGTGCAATATCGGAAGGTTCTTAATTCCGGAACTGAGATCCGATACTGGAGAGCTAATTCCGGAACTGGTTCTGGAATTGGTACCTTTTTCTTTTTCTTGGATTTTTATTTCTAATTGTTTCAGTGTCTCTTCTCTATCAAGAATAATAATAATAAAACATTGTTTCAAATCAATTAAAATCAGTCTCTCAATCATTTTGAGGTACAAATTAAACATATTTGGCAATCATTTTTCCTTAATACTCTAATTAGACATTCTCACAATAGTAAAGTCAACAAGGTTTATAACTTTTTATAATATAAAATTATGTAATTAAACAGTAATAAAAATATACTCTAAACAGTTTGTGGAATATTCCACAGAAGTTTTATTTTAATTGCGTTCAGAAGAAAATAATCTGTCTATACTTATAATAAAACTGTAGAAGAGAGGTCAATTGGACGATGAATGGTGATCGATACTGATGCCAAAAATGCAATCAGTAAATTTTTTGTCTGTCTGTCTTTTTCGAACCTCATTCGTTTCATTTGTCTCCTAAACACCCGACCTTACACCACCACCACCACCACCACCTGTCTGTATGTGCACGCATGGGTCAAAAACTACTGAAGGGATTTTAACCAAACTTGGTACCTACGATTGTAGTCCATACCTACTCCTGAGCAGATTATAGGCTATATAACATAACGCTAAAACACATAGGAGCCGAGCAGTAACGATAAATTTGAAGCAAGTCGGATGAAAATGCGCTTTCGAGTTCTTATCCTCGCATACGTTGATCATACACCAAAAGTATGTAGGTATCACAAAGATGATGGTCTTCAAAAGATCTACAGTAAAATCCTGAATAGTAAATATCTATCTTTTATAAATTAGCCACAATAACGTGTTTAATCGTTAGGCATTTCTTCAAATTAAATACATAAATAAATTGTATTTCACATATAATCTTTATCTAACTCCCATATTCATAAAGTACACTTTAATATCTATTTTATAAAAAACAATAACCTGGATTAACACATAGGCTACTTTTAGTACGTTCACGCGGGATATTTTCCGACCTCCACACGGGCGAAGCCGCTGGCAAAAGATAATATGTACTTATAATAAAACTGTAGAGAGGTCAATTCTGTACATTGAAAATATATTCAAAATTAATATTGGAGGATGAATGGTGATCGATACTGATACCAAAAATGCAATCAGTAAATTTTTAGTCTGTCTGCCTGTCTGTCTTGTGATGTAGTAGTTGTAAGGTATATAATAAGGTATCTTTATTCCATTATAGTCAGTGTATTCTCGAACCTCATTCGTTTCATTTGTCTCCTAAACACCCGACCTTACACCACCACCACCACCACCACCTGTCTGTATGTGCACGCATGGGTCAAAAACTACTGAAGGGATTTTAACCAAACCTGGTACGATTGTAGTCCATACTCCTGGGCAGGTTTATAGGCTATATATAACATCACGCTTAGACACATAGGAGCCTAGCAGTAACGATAAATTTGTACCAAGTCGGTTGAAAATGCGCTTTCTAGTTCTTATCGTCGCATACATTGATCATATACCTAGGCTACTTTTTATCCCGGTAGTACGTTCACGCGGGATATGTTCCGACCACCACGCGGGCGAAGCCGCTGGCAAAAGCTAGTCTATAATAATTATAAAAAGGAAAGATTTGTATTTTTGTTTGTATTGAAGAAACTCAAAAATTACTGATCGAATTTTAAAAATTCCTTCACCAGTAGAAGTGAGTGACATAGGCTATATTTTATTTTAAAAAACAGTAGGGTTTCTCACTAAAAATCCAATAAGGTAAACCGAAGTGTAAATGAATTACCTAAAAATTTCCTTACATCGCATGCGCTGCGAAAACTATTGATGATAGAACAAAATAATGTAGTACTGATTTGCAGAATACATCATTATCTACAAAAAGTGTCGCGACAGCGCACAGCATATCATCATAATCATCATTTAAGCCGAAAGACGTCCACCGCTGGACATAGGCCTCCCGCAAGCACCGCCACTTCGACCTGTTCTGTGCTTCTCGCATCCAACGTATTCCTGCGGCCTTCACCAGGTCATCGGTCCATCTTGTGGGAGTCTTTCCAACGCTCCGTCTTCCAGTACGCGGTCGCCACTCCAGAACCTTTCAGCCCCATTGGCCATCTGTGCTGCGCGCAATGTGCCCTGCCCACTGCCACTTAAGTTTGGCAATTCTTCGGGCTATGTCGGTTACTTTGGTTTTCCTACGGATCTCTTTATTTCTGATTCGATCGCGTAGGGAAACTCCAAGCATAGCCCTCTCCATTGCTCTTTGGGTGACTTTGAGCCTTCTTATGAGGCCCATTGTGCTGCACTGGAGAATGTCTTCAAGGTTCTGGACTGGAAAGGGGCTGGCATCAACATCAATGACAAGTACATCACTCACCTTTGATTTGCCGACGATAGTCATGGCTGAGACTATGGAGGACCTCAGTACAATGCTCGATGACCTTAGTAGAGCTTCCGAAAGAGTGGGTCTTAGAATGAACATGGACAAGGCAAAGGTCATGTCTAATGTGATACCCACTCCAATGAAGACCCGAGGCGCTACACTCGGAAGTTGTGGACGAATACGTGTACTTAGCACAGACTGTCCAGTTAGGTCCAACTTCGAGAAAGCGGTCAATCGTCGAATACGACTCGGCTGGGCAGCGTTCGGGAAGCTACGCAATATTTTCTCGTCCCACTTACCGCAGTGTCTCAAGACAAAAATCTTTGACCAGTGTGTGTTGCCAGTGATGACATATGGCACTGAGACGTGGTCGCTCACAATGGGCCTCATAAGAAGGCTCAAAGTCACACAGCATATGTCTAACTGTTATAGTTAGTTCACACGTAAGGACATCGCTTCAGAACGACTGCACCTACATGGTTTTTTTATTTGTGTTCGTATTGTCAGGACAAGGTCCGTTGTAAAGAAAATTGAAAGAAATCGAAAAAGGAATTGCACCCAGGCAAAACTGGGGCTGGCAGCTAGTTAAATATAAATATCGGAATTCCGGAATTACTCCTGTCAATTCCGGAACTGAAAAATCAGTAAAATTGATCCAGAATTCCGGAATTGCATGCCCTAGTGGGAAGGACTATGGACCCTGCCTGTTTTTCTAGTACCCTCACTCAATTACATGGTTTTGGTTTGTCATCAACTGTCAAATTTTAGTGTAAGGGGGTTTATGGCAGAAACCATTCGATGGTCCCTATTAACAATGTTGGTGATGCATTTTTACCAATATTCACTTTTTTACATAAACAGAGTCTCAATACTCACAATAAAAAGATCTATGGGTGAAGTCCAAAATATTGACTCAATGTGTGCGACAGTTACACAAAAGTTGCACAGAAAACATTACGGTGACACCTTTCAATAGTGGCACATAATGGTAGCAAAAATCTATAAAGTTGAGGTTACATTTGGATTTTTATAAACGCATAGTTTATAAAAATATATTGCCCTTAGACGGAATTAAAACAAAATTATAATCTTGAGCACGTTTTATTAAGTCTTGTACTTGGGTTTGAATTTTCACAACGGACCGTTGTCAGGTTGTGCAGTGTTCTTTAATGATATGATCAGTTGTTCACGCACTGCGTCCGCTAAATACGCGCCGTGGGCTCACGCTTCGTTACAAAAGATTAAATTTAAAGAACACAGCGCAAGAGACCGCCCTTTGTCAGAGGCCTAAGGGGTACCTGTTTTCAATAGGGGAATCTGTTTTCAGAGGGTGGATTCACCTGTGTAATAACACAGGTGAATACACCCTCTGCATCTGTATCAGCGTCACTTACCCACGTTTTCTGGTACAAGCTTAACTAGCAAATTCCTGAATAAAAACATTCCTAACTCAATTATTGATAGCTTTCTAAAAACCTAAACAACTATAGAATTAAGTGTATCCCAATCTTAAAATGGTAGCACAATTGTGGTGACATAGCACTTGTCCAACCAGTGATACAAAAGTAACACATACATATCACAATTGTGTGGTAGCACAGTGACTTAATACTGATTAGTCCGAAACTACGATGTAAATAGTATTGAAATAAACATTAAGTACACAAAAGTTCATGCTTTTCTGTACCCACAGCACTATAAATCATAGTTAAAACACAATACTTGCCGAAAAAAGCAACGAAAAACCTACCGAAAGATTTCTGACCACGCTGAATTACTTTGATTTTTACATCGCAAATGATTCAAGCCGGCCACTAATCTCTAGCTGCCATAGACAATAATGTGCAGTATTGAGAGTTCTCCAAACCGAAATCCTACCTTGTTTCAAGTCTAAAGAATCTGCCAATGAAAACGGTTGCACAAAAAAGTAGCACAATTGTTTAGTATCACACATCATGAAAAAAAAAAACTGAAAATAAGCATATTATAGCCGTTATTTGCTTACACCCAAAGACATTAAATTATATAGACGGGACATAACGAACAAACGCGTAATCCAATACTTGTGTCCTAGTGGTCATATGGCGTTTAGTCTAGGATGGCATGTCAACACGCATTTGTGTCCGTTTAACAAGAAAAGAAAAACATTTCTTAAATAAATATGCCGAGTTGCGCTTTACGATATTGCAAATCATGCTATGGTAAAACGTCTGGACCTAACTTCGGTTTGTTTTCGTAAATATTTTTCAGTAATTTAATTAAATAATATTCATGGATGGTTCTAGAACATACAATAATTTTGTAATAAACGCCCTCTATTGCTGAGTAGCTTTACTACTGCCTTGCAGAGATGTTATGATGTTTATCGACTTTGTTATCGATAATATTTAATTAGGTTAGTAAAATTCAAAACTATTTGAACTTATTTATGTAATTTTAATATCAATTTAGCAACAATAGTGCTGTTTGCTCACGTAGATATTTATTTTAGAACTCTGTATGTATATATTATGTACGTTTTATGTACCTATGTAAGTATTATTCTCATATTATTTGGTTTATTTTGACGTGACAACGTCTTATAAATTGGTTTGCCGGGTGACACTTCAAGAAACTGCGTTACGCTCCGCTCACGTTATGCGCTCACAATGAGAGCGAGTGAAAGGCACGCGTCCCTTCCACTCGGGCATGGTTAGCCCGCCTAAGAGCGAGAGAGACAGACATAAAAAGTGAAAGGCACGCGTCCCTTCCACTCGAGCACAGTTCTTTGTATAAATAAATGTTTTAAATTGTTACTATTATTTCGGGCGTCGACGTGGCGCTTATCAGTGAGACGCTGTTGGGCCCCGGGGACAGGATCAGGTTTCCGGGGTACCATATCTACAGACAGGACGAACGGTCGGCACTCCAGAACTACCGTGGTCTGGTAGTACTGGTAAGGCGAAGAGTCGTCCACCAGGAACTCCCCTTGCCGTCACTCGGCACGTTTTACGCGCTGGGTGTTCAGCTGCACGTAGCCGGCGAGGATATAGACGTGTACGCCTGCTACAAGCCGCCCGCGACCCACTTAGATACATCTGAGTTGCGGGCCCTAATATCGGGCTCTACACGTCCCACTCTCCTCGCCGGTGACTTGAATTGCAAGCATCCGGCGTGGAACTCGTGCCGCACGAATACCGGGGGGAGGCGGCTCCTAGCGGATGCCGAAGCCTTCGGGTACACAGTGTCCGGCCCAGAGACACCCACCCACTACCCAGACGCTGTCTCGTACATGCCGGACGTGCTGGACATTGTGGTTCACCGAGGGCTACATTGCCAGATCACCCAGCATGTGATTGACGACGAGCTGAACTCGGATCATCACCCGGTGCTCGTCGTCCTTTCGGGTGTGCCGACCCGTTTGAGACCTGTGGCGCCACGTCGACGTATCGACTGGACCCTATTTGCAGAGAAAGTAGAGACCACTGTGCCGACTCGGCCGATCGCTACTTCCGCGGACGTCGACCGGACAGCCTGCGACGTCACTGCTTGTATACAGAGCGCCTTGCAAGCGGCGACTACAGTTCAGCCGCAGGAGAGGGGGCTACTTCCGCCTCTACCTCCGCGGCTGGCACGGATGATCGCCGAGAAGAGGCGCCTTCGCAAGCAGTGGCAACAATCGAGATGTCCGACACAAAAACGGCAGCTGAACCGTCTCGCGGAAAGGGTCAAGGCCGAGTTAGAGGCCCAGACCGCCGCGGGCTGGGAAGAACGTATTGATTCGACGACGGATAGCTGGCCGTCGATACATAAACTCTGCGGCCAGCTGTCGAACGCCCCGGCCCCGGTGCGTCCACTGTTGAACAGCGACGGGGCGCTCAAGTATGTAGCGGAGGACCGGGCGGAGGTCTTCGCGGAACACCTGGAGCGTCAGTTCCGCCCTAACCCGACCAGCGACACGGACCATGTCGCAGCGGTCGAGCAACACCTGGGAGACTACTTCGCAGCGCCGATAGCTCCCGATGAATCTCCTGATGATGCTCCTGTTTTCTTCTCGCCCAACGCAGTCCGACGCGCCATCCTGAACACGAAACCCAGGAAGGCCCCCGGTGCGGACGGTATCACCAACACAGTGCTGCGCCACCTGCCGTACCGTATGGTAGCGGCGCTGGCGCGCCTGTTCACGGGGATACTGCGCACCGGCACCTTCCCTGACTCGTGGAAGGAAGGGCGCGTCATCATGCTGCCGAAGGCGGGAAAGAATATCCTGAAGCCGGAGAGCTATCGGCCGATCACTCTGCTGCCGACGGTCTCCAAGGTGTTCGAAGCACTCCTGCTGCGACATCTCCTACCACACATTACGCCACGTCCGGAGCAATTCGGGTTCCGGGCGGAACATAGCACGACGCTCCAGCTGTCGAGGGTACTGCACCACCTCGCGGCTGCGCGCAACAAGAAGGAATACGGGGTTGCAGTATTCCTCGACATGGAGAAGGCCTTCGACCGTGTGTGGCACGAAGGGCTGGTGCACAAGATGGCCACCACAGACGCGCCCCGTCGCGTTGTTAAAGTGGTCTCTACTTTTCTCTCCAACAGGACTTTTAGGGTGGTGGTGGATGGGGCGCTATCTAGCGTCAGACCGGTGCTCGCGGGCGTACCGCAGGGCAGCTGCGTCTCGCCGGCGTGTTACACACGTTACACCGACGACATCCCCACCACTCCGGACGTGATGCTCGCGCTGTATGCGGACGACGCCGCGTACATCTCTACCTCGCTCAATGCGAAGTACGCGGCCGTCAAAATGCAGCGAGCGCTAGAGCTCCTTCCCGAGTGGCTCGCCAAATGGCGGCTGTCGGTGAACGTGGGTAAGACGCAGGCGATCATCACCGGTCACGCGCCTCTCCCGCCACCCTTGAGGCTACAAGGAGCCGACATCGCGTGGTCGCCCCGGGTCAAGTACCTGGGGGTAACCATCGATCGTCGGCTCACCATGGGTCAGCACGTCCGCCAGGTCGCGGCTAAGGGGAGAGTCGCCCGTTATCTCCTCCGGCCCGTGCTCTCGTCCCGAATCCCGGCGCGCGTCAAGCTGGGCGTGTACAAAATGTACGTGCGCCCGGTACTGACGTACGCCGCCCCAGCTTGGTTCGCCCTCACGAGCGAGTCGAGCCGGAAGTTGCTCCGCGCCCAACAACATCTGGCGCTGCGGACCATAGTGGACGCTCCTCGCTACGTGAGGAACGACGTCATCCAGCGGGACCTCGGGATCGAGAGCCTGGATGACCACGTGCGGCGCCTCGCGAAGGGGATGTTCGCGCGTGCCGACGCGTCTGATTGGCCTCACGTCAAACAGATCGCGCCCTGGCATACGCGGCCCCCTGACGCGAGACCTCTGCCCCGTGACCTGGTCAGGGACGACTGACGCCATCACCGGATATGACTCCCGGGTAAGCCGCAACCAGGTTACACGCGGCTTACCTAGACACACAGCACTCCACACTCACAACACACACTCGCTGCGTGGCGTGTTCTAAGTTAATATAGGCATGTCACGTAACGTAAATCAGACATTCACCTCTAAGCAGGCACCTAGATTCACACGCGCACGCGGACGGGCCCGCGTGTCGCGCTAACATGGGTGGTGTTACACAGTACATTACCGCCCACACGCACATACTGCCCCTTAGCTTAGACCGCTACCGGCTCGCTCTGGAAAACGGGATAAGCGGGGGCGCGCATCTTACTCTGTAGGAGCGTCGAGTCGGCATCTTGTCGCCGGTCGTCTCTCGCCGGGCCTCCCCCGGGCAACCGGGGGTCTCACCTGGCGGGGACAGACCGCCAAGATGTCGTGAAGAAAGCGGCGTTGATTATAACTCAACGCCGCGGCGCGCCTACAGAGACACATACAGCAACCATTCACATGGACGCGTTATTATTGACGCGTCCAATAATATCTGCAAGCCCATCATAGGGTAACACATTGAGGGGCCCGTATTAGCGGGCCACCGTGTACCCTCCGCGGTCCGGGAGCAAGGCTCCGACACCGCCCGCCGCGCCCCCCTGACGGGGACGCCGCGAAATCCAAGAGATACTATTATTTCGGGATTGGCTCCGTGGCCAAGCAAGTACTATCCCACACGTACTTGCCCATCCTGCGCGGACCGCACCAGTGCTTTTAAGTGCTTCAGTTTTAACCACTTCCGCACGTGTCGATCCAGGGACCAGCCGGCACCTGGGGCGACACGAGCGGAGGCTCGCTGCCCGGCGGCTCGCCGCCGCAGCGGTCGCGGGAGGCCTACGCCCCCGTGATGCCGAAGCCCGGCAAGCGCGGCTCATTGGGCCGCGATGCCGGGACTGCTGCAGAAGAAGAGGGGCGTCCGGCGTTGGACCGGGCGACGTCGCTGCCGAACATCGGCGCCGCGTCGTCCGGTGCGCCGCTGGCCGCACCAAGAAGAGGGGGGGGAGAAGACCCCCGAAGAGGAGGAGGGGCAACGAGCGCCGCTGCGACTGCGGGCCCGTCGACGACGCTGGCGCCTGCGCGCGCTGCGCCTGCACCGTCGTCGGGCCGGCACCACGCTGTGGCCGTCCGCCCCGCGGCGTTTCGCCCGGTGCCTATCCAGGCCCCGGGTCCTGCCGCCGGTTCGGGCCGTGACCCAGCGCGCACCGCAGCGCCGCCCGCGCGCGTGCCCGCTCCCGTGCGCCCCGCTGCGCCGAGTGGACGCTCCGCCGCGCCGCCCGTGCGCCCCGCTGCGCCGGCCGCGCGGACCGCGCCTACTGGGCGCTCCGCCGCGTCGCCCACGCACCCTGCGCCCACGGCGCACCATGCGCCTACGGCGCACCCAGCCGCGCCTGCTGCGCGCTCCGGCGCGACCCACGCACAGTCCGCGCACGGTGTGCGCGCCACCGCGCCACCTGCGCACCCCACCACGACCTCCGCGCGCCCCCGCGCGCCACCCGCGCGCCCCGCTGCGCCGCCGCCGCGATTTACTTCGCCACCGGCGCGCAGCGGCGCCCCGCCTGCACCAGCACCGACGCCGTCTCGTGCTGGCCCAGCTCCACGCACCTCCGCGTTGGACCCCCGCTTCTTGTCAGCGGGACCAAGCGCGTCGAGGGAGCTGGAGCGCCCGGCCAGCACGGGGCCACATGGCCGCCCGGTGCGAGCGGTGCCATACGCACCGGACTCGCCCGCACCACCGCGAGCCTCCGCTTTTGACTCGCCCGCGATGATGTCGGCGTGCTCGTCCCATGCGGGATCGAGCATGTCACTGGCGTCCGCGGGCTCGGCCGCCTCCTGTCGCAGCAACGTGTCATACGATACGACGCCGCGATCCGGACAGCGGCCCTACGTGGGAGAAGCGGAGGCCGATGCGGCCACCCCGGCCTTCTCGCCGACGCAATTCGCTGGGGTTCGGCTACGAATTCCAACTCGACCCGAAGCCCCAGCGACACCGAAGAAGGAGAAGTTCGGGAGATGACCAGGAGGAGGCGAAGCGATATTGCCTCGACCCGCCGCGGCCACAGCGCGACAGCGCGCCGCGGGGTCGGGGCACACCGGCGTCGCCCACGTTTGCGGACGCGGCGCGCCACACGCCGCCTTCTCCTACTGCAACTACCCGAGGCAGAGCGACTGGGTCCAGTGCCGCTGCGCAGCCCCCCGCCACCCCTGCCACCACATCCACTGCAGCCACCGCAGCCCCGGAGCCCGCGACAACAGGGGACAACAAGGGTAAGCAGAATAAACCTAAGAAGCTTCGCTACCCTCCGCTGGTAGTGGAGAAGCTGCCCAACTGGGCGACACACTTCAGGGCCATCGCCGCGAAGTTGGGCCGGCCTCCGAACGCTCGACCTTTTGGCGGGGGTGTTCGATTCACCCCCGACAGCGAAGAGGAGTACAGGCTGGTCCAACATTACTTAACCGGCCTGGAAAAGGACAGCGGCGTCGCCTGGTTTGCCTACTCCCTACCAGCGGAACGGAACCTCAAGGTGGCCATTGGGGGGCTGCCTGCGGACACCGATCCTAAGGAGATAGAGGAGGAATTGCGCGTGCTGGGATACCGGCCGGAGTACGTGCGCCACATTAAGGGCGCGCAAGGACGACCCGGCTGCGTATTCCACGCAATCCTAAAGAAGACTCCGGACGTCCGGGCCATATACGACACGTCCGTGTTTATGTATATGCGGGGCGTAAAAATAGAGGCCTGGCGCGGAAAACGTGGGCCCGCTCAATGCCACAGGTGCCAGAAGTTCAGGCACAGCTCACACCTGTGTCATCGCCCGCTCGCCTGTGTGCGATGCGGAGGCGAGCACACGGCACGCGATTGCCCGCGCCCGCGGGAGGAGCCGGCCACCTGCGTCAACTGCGGTGGCCCTCACCCCGCGTGCAACATCAAGTGCCCCGCCTTCCAAGCGGAGATAAGGAATAGGCGGGCGGGGACCGCCGCCACTTCCGCCCAAACACGCCGGCCTACTGTGGCCACCGAAAGGCGAATAGATGTGGAGCCAGAAGGGCCACAGGGCGCGTCGCTGATGGCGGCGGCCAACGGGCCCACACAACGGAACGCGCAATCCTCCTCAGGTCGGAGGAAGAAGAGGCGCGGGGGAAAGAAAGGGAAAGGCAAGAAGCCCAAACCCCCCGCGGCGACCGAGACCGTCACCACCACTGCAGATGTCCCGAGGGCAGGCCCTGCCTCCAGGGGGGCGCAGGCCGTAGAGGTGGGTCCACCCACCACCAGCGCCGGCATAGCGCCACGGCCGGCAAAACTGCGCAAAGAAAGAGCAAAATACCCCGAGCCCAACATGAGTGGCGGCGCTGCCGGCGCCCCCACTAAGACGCCCACAACCCAACGCAAGGACTTCACGGCCTGCGCCATTCAACTACTGATGGACCTGATAAAGGCCATCAGGCAGGGCCAGGAAGTGGAAACGGTTATCCTCGACGAACTCCCCTCGCCGTCACTCGGCACGTTTTACGCGCTGGGTGTACAGCTGCACGTAGCCGGCGAGGATATAGATATGTACGCTTGCTATAAGCCGCCCGCGACCCACTTAGACACATCTGAGTTGCGGGCCCTTATATCCGGCTCTACGCGTCCCACTCTCCTCGCCGGTGACTTGAATTGCAAGCACCCGGCGTGGAACTCGTGCCGCACGAATACCGGGGGGAGACGGCTCTTAGCTGATGCCGAAGCCTTCGGTTACACAGTGTCCGGCCCAGAGACGCCAACACATTATCCAGACGCAGTCTCCTACATGCCGGACGTGCTGGACATTGTGGTCCATCGAGGGCTACACTGTCAGATCACGCAGCATGTGATCGACGACGAGCTGAACTCGGACCATCACCCGGTGCTCGTCGTCCTTTCGGGTGTGCCGACCCGGTTGAAACCCCTGGCGCCACGTCGACGTACCGACTGGACCCAGTTCCAAGAGGAAGTAGAGACCACGGTGTCGATTCACAAACTCTGCGGCCAACTTACGAACACCCCAGCCCCGGTGCGTCCATTGCTGAACAGCGACGGGGCGCTTAAATATGTAGCGGAGGACCGGGCGGAGGTCTTCGCCGAGCACCTGGAGCGTCAGTTCCGCCCAAACCCGACTACCGACACAGACCATGTCGCAGCAGTCGAGAAACACCTCGGGGACTACTTCGCGATGCCGATAGCTCCCGATGAAGAGCCGATCTTTTTCTCGCCCAACGCAGTACGACGCGCCATCCTGAGGACGAAGCCCAGGAAGGCCCCCGGTGCGGACGGTATCGCAAACACAGTGCTGCGCCACCTGCCGTACCGAATGGTAGCGGCGCTGGCGCGCCTGTTTACCGCGATACTGCGCACCGGCGCCTTCCCCGAGTCGTGGAAGGAAGGGCGCGTCATAATGCTGCCGAAGGCGGGAAAGAACGTCCTGAAGCCGGAGAGCTATCGGCCGATCACCCTGCTGCCGACAGTCTCCAAGGTGTTCGAAGCACTCCTGCTGCGACACCTACTGCCCCACATCACGCCGCGCCCAGAGCAGTTCGGGTTCCGGGCGGAACATAGCACGACGCTCCAGCTGTCGAGGGTACTGCAC
This sequence comes from Aporophyla lueneburgensis, assembly GCA_932294355.1. Lineage (NCBI taxonomy): Eukaryota > Metazoa > Arthropoda > Insecta > Lepidoptera > Noctuidae > Aporophyla > Aporophyla lueneburgensis. Next base: position 7,120,226 of record OW028748.1, on the reverse strand, counting down.
CACCTCGCAGCTGCGATGAACAAGAAGGAGTACGCAGTAGCAGTATTCCTCGACATGGAGAAGGCCTTCGACCGTGTGTGGCACGAGGGCCTAATATATAAGATGGCCACCACCGACGCGCCCCGTCGCGTCGTCAAAGTGGTCTCTACTTTCCTCTCCAACAGGACATTCAGGGTGGTGGTTGATGGGGCGCTTTCCAGCGCCAGGCCGGTGCTCGCGGGCGTACCGCAGGGCAGTTGTGTCTCGCCGGCGTGTTACTCGCGTTACACCGACGACATCCCCACCACTCCGGACGTGATGCTCGCGCTGTATGCGGACGACGCCGCGTACATCTCTACTTCGATGAACTCGAAGTACGCGGCCGTCAAGATGCAGCGAGCGCTTGAGCTCCTTCCCGAGTGGCTCGCCAAATGGCGGCTTTCGGTGAACGTGGGTAAGACGCAGGCCATGACCACCGGCCATGTGTCCCTCCCACCACCCTTGAAACTACAAGGAGCCGACATCGAGTGGTCGCCCCGGGTCAAGTACCTGGGGGTCACCATCGATCGTCGGCTCAAAATGGGTCAGCACGTCCGCCAGGTCGCGGCCAAGGGGAGAGTCGCCCGCTATCTCCTCCGGCCCGTGCTCTCGTCGCGAATCCCGGCGCGCGTCAAGTTGGGCGTGTACAAGTTGTACATACGCCCGATACTGACGTACGCCGCCCCCGCTTGGTTCGCCCTCACGAGCGAGTCGAGCCGGAAAACGCTCCGCGCCCAACAACATCTGGCGCTGCGGACCATAGTTGACGCTCCTCGCTACGTGAGGAACGATGTCATCCAGCGGGATCTCGGGATCGAGAGCCTGGATGACCATGTGCGGCGCCTTGCGAAGGGGATGTTCGCGCGTGCCGGCGCGTCTGAATGGCCTCATGTCAAACAGATCGCGCCCTGGCATACGCGGCCCCCCGACGCGAGACCTCTGCCCCGCGATCTGGTCAGGGGCGACTGACACCATCACCGGACTGACTCCCAGGTAAGCCGTAACCAGGCTACACTCGGCTTACCTGTATCAAATAGCACTCTACACACACAACATACATCCGCTGCGTGGCGTGTCCTAAGTTAATATAGGCATGTCACGTAACGTAAATCAGACATTCACCTCTAAGCAGGCACCCAGACTCAAGCGCGCACGCGGACGGGCCCGCGTGTCGCGCTAACATGGGCGGTGTTACACAGTACAGTACCGCCCACACGCACATACTGCCCCTTAGCTTAGACCGCTACCGGCTCGCTCTGGAAAACGGGATAAGCGGGGGCGCGCACTTTACTCTGTAGGAGCGTCGAGTCGGCATCTTGTCGCTGGTCGTCTCTCGCCGGGCCTCCCCCGGGTAACCGGGGGTCTCACCTGGCGGGGACAGACCGCCAAGATGTCGTGAAGAAAGCGGCGTTGATATTAACTCAACGTCGCGGCGCGCCTACAGAGACACCAATAGCAATCACTCACATGGACGCGTTAACATTAACGCGTTCAACAATTCTTACAGCCCAAAGGGCAACACATCGAGGGGCCCGTTTTAGCGGGCCACCGTATACCCTCCGCGGTCCGGGAGCAAGGCTCCGACACCGCCCGCCGCGCCCCCTGACGGGGACGCCGCGAAATCCAAGAGAGTACTATTATTTCGGATTGGCTCAGTGGCCAAGGCAGTGCTATCACACACGCACTGCCCATTCCTGCGCGGACCGCACTAGTGCCCTTAGTGCCACTTTTAAATTCCTTCCGTTTGTGTCAACTCAGGGACCAGCCGGCACCTGCGGGGACACAAACGGGAGCTCGCTGCCCGGCGGCTCGCCGCTGCAGCGGTCGCGGGAGGCCTAGCCCCCGTGATGCCTAAGCCCGGCAAGCGCGGCTCATTGGGCCGCGATGCCGGGGCTACGGAGGAAGAAGAGGGGCGTCCGGCGTTGGACCGGGCGACGTCGCTGCCGAATATCGGCGTCGCGTCGTCCAGTGCGCCGCTGGCCGCACCGAGAAGAGGAGGGGGGGAAGACCCCCGGAGAGGAAGAGGAGGAGGGGCAACGAGCGCCGCTGCGACTGCGGGCCCGTCGACGACGCTGGCGCCTGCGCGCGCTGCGCCTACACCGTCGTCGGGCCGGCACCACGCTGTGGCCGTCCGCCCCGCAGCGTTTCGCCCGGTGCCTATCCAGGCCCCGGGTCCTGCCGCCGGTTCGGGCCGCGACCCAGCGCGCACCGCAGCGCCGCCCGCGCGCGTGCCCGCTCCCGTGCGCCCCGCTGCGCCGAGTGGGCGCTCCGCCGCGCCGCCCGTGCGCCCCGCTGCGCCGGCCGCGCGGACCGCGCCTACTGGGCGCTCCGCCGCGTCGTCCACGCACCCTGCGCCCACGGCGCATCATGCGCCTACGGCGCACCCAGCCGCGCCTGCTGCGCGCTCCGGCGCGTCCCACGCGCAGTCCGCGCTCGGTGTGCGCGCCACCGCGCCACCTGCGCACCCCACCGCGACCTCCGCGCACCCCCGCGCGCCACCCGCGCGCCCCGCTGCGCCGCCGCCGCGATTTACTTCGCCGCCGGCGCGCAGCGGCGCCCCGCCTGCACCAGCACCGACGCCGTCTCGTGCTGGCCCACCTCCTCGCACCTCCGCGTTGGACCCCCGCTTCTTGCCAGCGGGACCAAGCGCGTCGAGGGAGCAGGAGCGCCCGGCCAGCACGGGGCCACACAGCCGCCCGGTGCGAGCGGTGCCTTACGCACCGGACTCGCCCGCTCCACCGCGAGCCTCCGCCTTCGACTCGCCCGCAATGATGTCGGCGTGCTTGTCCCATGCGGGATCGAGCATGTCGCTGGCGTCTGCGGGCTCGGCCGCCTCCGGTCGCGGCGACGTGTCATACGATACGACGCCGCGATCCGGCCAGCGGCCCTACGTGGGAGAGGCGGAGGCCGACGCGACTACCCCGGCCTTCTCACCAACGCCGTCGCTGGGGTTCGGCTTCGAGTTTGAATTGGATCCGAAGCCCCAGCGTCACAGGAGGAGACGCAGCTCGGGGGACCAACCGGAGGAGGCGAAGCGGTACTGCCTGGACCCGCCGCGGCCACAGCGCGACAGCGCGCCGCGGGGTCGGGACACGCCAGCGTCGCCCACCTTTGCCGACGCGGCGCGCCTTACGCCTTCTCCGACGGCGTCCACCCGGAGCAGAGGAATTGGGTCCAGCGCCGCTGCGCGGCCCCCTGCCACCCCTGCTGCCACCACTGCCTCTGGCGCCGCGACGACGACGGCCCCAGCAGGTAAGAGAATTAAAAAGTTGAGATACCCTCCGCTGGTAGTGGAGAAGTTGCCGAACTGGGCAACACATTTCCGGGCCATCGCCGCCAAGCTGGGCCGGCCTCCAAATGCTCGGCCTTACGGGGGGGGGGGGGGGGGGGGGGTACGTTTTACCCCCGACTCGGAGGAGGAGTACAGGCTGGTCCAGAGGTACCTGACTGGCCTGGAGAAAGAAGAGGGCGTCGCCTGGTTCGCCTACTCCCTACCGGCGGAGAAGAACCTTAAGGTGGCCATAAGGGGGCTGCCTGCGGATACCGACCCTCAGGAGATTGAGGAGGAGCTGCGTGCGATGGGATACCAACCGGAGTACGTGCGCCATATTAAGGGCGCACAAGGAAGACCCGGTTGCGTGTTCCACGCCATATTGAAGAAGACCCCAGACGTCCGGGCCATTTACGACACCACCATCTTCATGATGATGCGGGGTGTCAAAATAGAGGCCTGGCGTGGGAAGCGTGGGCCCGCTCAGTGCCACCGGTGCCAGCAATTCCGTCACAGCTCGCACCAGTGTCACCGCCCGCTCGCCTGTGTGCGATGCGGGGACGAGCACACGGCGAGAGATTGTCCGCGCCCGCGGGAAGAGCCGGCCACCTGTATTAACTGTGGTGGCCCGCATCCCGCGTGCAATATAAAGTGCCCCGCCTACCAAGCGGAAATACGCAACAGGCGGGCGGGGACCGCCGCCAGATCCGCCTCCACACGCCGGCCCTTGGCGGCCACCGAGAGGCAGGTGGAGCCAGAAGGGCCACCGGGCGCATTAACACTGATGGCGGCGGCCAACGGGCCCACGCCAAGAAACACGCAGCCGTCCTCCTCAAGGCGGAGGAAGAAGAGGCGCGGGGGAAAAGGGAAAGGCAAGAAGCCCAAACCCCCCGCGGCGACCACGATGATCGACGAACCAGTTGTCCCGAGGGCTGGCCCTGCCACCAGCGGGGCACAGGCCGAGGAGGTGGTGCCCACCACCAGCGCCAGCACAGCGCCGCGACCGGTCAAGTCGAAGAAAAACAAGAACATTAATAAATACCCCGAGCCCAAACCGAGTCGCGGCGCTGCCGACGTCAACGCCCACGCCGCACCGCCACGCACCACTACTCGGACTCCTGGCACCACCAGGAGTGATTTCACGGCCTGTGCGATCCAGCTGCTGATGGACCTGATTAAGGCCATCAGGCAGGGCCAAAACGTAGAGACCGTCATCCTCGACGGCCTGGCCAAATTGCTTACCTTGTACCATGGCGAGGCCGTTGAGGGTGATCCACTGGAATGCCCGCGGCCTTCGGGACAAGGTCGCCCCCCTCCGCCACCTCCTGAGAGAGCAGGACGTCGACGTGGCGTTAATCAGCGAGACGCTGTTGGGCCCCGGAGACAGGATCAGGTTCCCGGGGTACCATATTTACAGGCAGGACGAACGGTCGGCACTCCAGAACTACCGTGGTCTGGTAGTACTGGTAAGGCGAAGAGTCGTCCATCAAGAACTCCCCTTGCCGTCACTCGGTACGTTTTACGCGCTGGGTGTTCAGCTGCACGTAGCCGGCGAGGACATAGACGTGTACGCCTGTTACAAGCCGCCCGCAACCCACTTAGATACATCTGAGTTGCGGGCCCTAATATCGGGCTCTACGCGTCCCACTCTCCTCGCCGGTGACTTGAATTGCAAGCACCCGGCGTGGAACTCGTGCCGCACGAATACCGGGGGGAGACGGCTCCTAGCGGATGCCGAAGCCTTCGGTTACACAGTGTCCGGCCCAGAGACACCCACCCACTACCCAGACGCTGTCTCATACATGCCGGACGTGCTGGACATTGTGGTCCACCGAGGGCTACACTGCCAGATCACCCAGCATGTGATTGACGACGAGCTCCAGTCGGATCATCACCCGGTGCTCGTCGTCCTTTCAGGTGTGCCGACCCGCCTGAAACCTGTGGCGCCACGTCGACGTATAGACTGGACCCAATTTTCAGAGGAAGTAGAGACCACCGTGCCGACTCGGCCTATCTCCACTTCCGCAGACGTCGACAGGGCGGCGCGTGACGTCACTGCTTGTATACAGAGCGCCTTGCAAACGGCGACTACTGTACAGCCGCAGGAGAGGGGGCTACTACCGCCTCTACCTCCGCGGCTGTCAAGGATGATCGCCGAGAAGAGGCGCCTACGCAAGCAGTGGCAACAGCTCCGCTGCCCCACACTCAAGACGCAGCTGAACCGTCTCGCGGAAAGGGTCAAGGCCGAGTTGCAGGCCCAGACCGCCGCGGGCTGGGAAGAAAGAATCGATGAAGCTACAGACAGCTGGCCGTCGATACACAGATTGTGCGGCCAGTTATCGAATACCCCAGCCCCGGTGCGTCCCTTGTTGAACAGCGACGGGGCGCTCAAATACGTAGCGGAGGACCGGGCGGAGGTCTTCGCCGATCACCTGGAGCGTCAGTTCCGCCCAAACCCGACTCAAGACACTGACCATGTCGCAGCAGTCGAGAAACACCTGGGAGACTACTTCGCCTTGCCGATAGCTCCCGATGAAGAGCCGATCTTCTTCTCGCCCAACGCAGTGCGCGCCATCCTGAGGACGAAACCCAGGAAGGCCCCCGGTGCTGACGGCATCACCAATACAGTGCTGCGCCACCTGCCGTACCGAATGGTAGCGGCGCTGGCGCGCCTGTTCACGGCGATACTGCGCACCGGCACCTTCCCCGATTCGTGGAAGGAGGGGCGCGTCGTAATGCTGCCCAAGGCGGGAAAGAACGTGCTGAAGCCGGAGAGCTATCGGCCGATCACCCTGCTGCCGACAGTCTCCAAGGTGTTCGAAGCACTCCTGCTGCGACATCTCCTCCCGCACACGACGCCGCGCCCGGAACAGTTCGGGTTTCGGGCGGAGCATAGCACGACGCTCCAGCTGTCGAGGGTACTGCACCACCTCGCAGCTGCACGTAACAAGAAGGAATACGCGGTAGCAGTATTCCTCGACATGGAGAAGGCCTTCGACCGCGTATGGCATGAAGGCCTAATATACAAGATGGCCACCACTGACGCGCCCCGTCGCGTAGTTAAGGTGGTCTCTACATTCCTTTCTAACAGAACTTTCAGGGTGGTGGTTGATGGGGCGCTTTCCAGCGCCAGGCCGGTGCTCGCGGGCGTACCGCAGGGGAGCTGCGTCTCGCCGGCGTGTTACCTACGTTACACCGACGACATCCCCACCACTCCGGACGTGATGCTCGCGCTGTATGCGGACGACGCCGCGTACATCTCTACCTCGCTTAATGCGAAGTACGCGGCCGTCAAAATGCAGCGAGCACTAGAGCTCCTTCCCGAGTGAGTGGCTCGCCAAATGGCGACTATCGGTGAACGTGGGTAAGACGCAGGCCATAATCACCGGCCACGTCCAGCTCCCACCACCCTTGAAACTACAAGGGGCCGACATCGCGTGGGCGCCCCGGGTCAAGTACCTGGGGGTGACCATCGATCGTCGGCTCACCATGGGTCAGCACGTCCGCCAGGTCGCCGCCAAGGGGAGAGTCGCCCGCTATCTCCTCCGGCCCGTGCTCTCGTCCCGAATCCCGGCGCGCGTCAAGCTGGGCGTGTACAAGATGTACGTGCGCCCGGTGTTGACGTACGCCGCCCCCGCTTGGTTCGCCCTCACGAGCGAGTCGAGCCGAAAGCTGCTCCGCACGCAACAACATCTGGCGTTGCGGACCATCGTGAATGCTCCTCGCTACGTGAGGAACGACATCATCCAGCGGGATCTCGGGATCGAGAGCCTGGATGATCATGTGCGGCGCCTCGCGAAGGGGATGTTCGCGCGTGCCGACGCGTCTGATTGGCCGCATGTCAAGCAGATCGCGCCCTGGCATACGCGGCCCCCTGACGCGAGACCTCTGCCCCGCGACCAGGTCAGGGACGACTGACACCATGACCGGATTTGAATCCCGGGTAAGTCGCATCCAGGTTACACGCGGCTTACCTAGACAAATAGAACTCCACACCCAACACACACTCGCTGCGTGGCGTGTTCTAAGTTAATATAGGCATGTCACGTAACGAAATCAGACACCCACCTCTTAACAGGCGCCAAGACACACACGTGCGCGCGGACGGGCCCGCGTGTCGCGTAAACATGGGCGGTGTCACAACAGTACACTGCCGCCCATACGCACATACTGCCCCTTAGCTTAGACCGCTACCGGCTCGCTCTGGGAAACGGGATAAGCGGGGGCGCGCACTTTACTCTGTGGGAGCGTCGAGTCGGCATCTTGTCGCTGGTCGTCTCTCGCCGGGCCTCCCCCGGGTAACCGGGGGTCTCACCTGGCGGGGACAGACCGCCAAGATGTCGTGAAGAAAGCGGCGTTGATAGTAACTCAACGTCGCGGCGCGCCTACAGAGACACACATAGCAACCATTCACATGGACGCGTTATTTTTAACGCGTCCAAAATCATCTATCGCCCAAGGGGTAACACAGTGAGGGGCCCGTTTTAGCGGGCCACCGCGAACCCTCCGCGGCCGGGGAGCTATGCTCCGGCGCCGCTCGCCGCGCCCCCTTACGGGGACGTAGCGAAGTCAACACAAACTACTATTATTTCATCCTTCTTCCTACTATACGAATGAATATTCACATTAAAATTATTTTACCACTCAAAGTCGTTGTCACGTAAAACTTTCGCCCGTATACCGACTTTACAGGCAACCAATTTTTTTTAAGTGAACTGTTTTTTTTTTATTTTCTCTTTTACTTTTACACACGCTGACTACATCTTTTTATCTTGTCTTCTATCAGAGGTATGCTGGAAGATTTTTTTTTAGAAATAAGCATTAGTTTTGTATGCACATGTATTTTGCTATTCTTATCTGTTTGTATATGTGCGTACGTAAAATTGGTTTCTGTTATTTTAGGTTTCCGAATGTAAATAAAGTTGAACGTGAAAAGTGGATACAGTTTGTTCAAAAAGATCGTAGAGAAGTAAATTGGCTTCCATCTGCTTCGTCAAAATTATGTTCCAAGCATTTTAAAAGCGGAGACATTTACTATGGAAAGACGGGTCGATCAAATTTAAAAAAAGGATCGGTACCTTGTACTACACGAGAAGTTTATACATTTTTCGTAGTCGTTCTTTATGTATGTATGGTAAACTAGAACATTGCCTATAATTCCCACTACTCACTTGACTTTTGATATCTGTCTGCTCGACTATTTTCGGCCTTTTAAAAGTTAACAAAACTGATTTTATTTGATGGGACCTTTTTCGAAAGTCATGGGACTTAGGTCCCATCAAATAAAATCATTTTTGTTAACTTTTGCCTTAATTTTAATTTATCACTTATCATTAGTGATCGGTGAAAGAGTCTGTGAGGTCACAGATAGACATGAGATATACCTGCCAATCTCCATACCCGGCCTTCAAGGTATGGGTATCGCCAAATACTGGGTACAAAAACCGGGTTTCAAAATACCTGTAAGTATTTGGGTGTGTTATGATTTCGATAAGTAAACGTATGCGATAGGTATGGCATACCTCCAATATAAATGTAGGTACGATTTGTCAAGTATGAGATATGAAGATGGTTATTAGTGAGTACTAAATATTATATGCAAAATAACATTAATTTTATTTAAACTGACTACTAGCTGCGTAGTTAAAAATCACTTTATTACACACAATATATTTTTAACGAACTCTTTGATATGATAAAAAATGTAATTCGTATTTTTTTTTTATTCAATAATATTATTACGCAATTATATTCCTTAAGAACGTAGACATATGTATTTTTTTTTTCTAAGTTTATTAGATCGTCCGAACGTTCCTAAAGCACGAATGACGCTTCGGGTCCTGTCGTAAGCGGTCGGGTAGCTTCGGGTGGTTTCGGCGGACCGATGCTGCACGAACTGGCTGATACCTTGTGGTAGCGGTTCGCTTCGTACTAGCCTATACGTATGACGTCATACCTTCAAGGTATTTACCCAGTATTCCGGTCTGTACCCGGGCTGCGTACTGGGAAGCACATACCTGGTATATATACCTGTACCAGTATATACGCCTCATCTCTAGTCACAGACTCTTTTCTGAGTTTGTTTCGGCATTTATTCTCAGAGTAGTCAGTTAGGAAACGCTGACCTCATGTAATTAAAAAAAAGAATAAGATTGAGGTGTAAAAGTTTTTAGACGTTGACACGTCTAAAAACTTTTACACGTCAATCTTATTTTTTTTTTCACTTGACAGTGCCCATAATAATAATAATTTAGTAATTAGTCTGTAAAAAGATTTTTATAAATAAATAACTTGTAAACATAGAATCTAGTAATCATTCCAAATTGTTTGGTATCTTTCAAATGTGAAAAAAAATGTAGTTACTTTTCAATATTATCGATATATTATATCGATAGAGAATTGATGAAATTCAGCCTTAATCAAGTTTTTGTATTTGAATATTTGCTATTCAAAGCTAGATGGCGATACTGATGCTGGAGAGCAAAATTTTGTACAAAAATGTTTTTCATAGCCGTTCTAATTTTGCTATACTATGCTAGATGGCGTTACTGAGTCATGGGATCACAATTTTTCTTTGACATTTCTTCAGATGGCCTCTCTATTTGTCTTAAATCTCTTTGCTTACACCAAATATTTGAAAAAGTTTGCCAATTATAAGCTTTTGCTGTAGAATTCGATATTTAGGCTATATGTGACATAAAACTTATTCAAAAATATGCTCAAAGTTCCCGCTTCAAAATTATTATTGCATTTTTTGCATAATTTGCTCCTGTTTATGGAGAAATTATTTAATTTACTCTGCTATCTAGTATTATTGTATAACTTGGAATATCTGGCACGCTGGACAACCATTTCGTTTAGTATTAACTGTCGTAAAAATCTAACAGACATAGTTTTTAAGAAAAATGGTTGGGACACTTTTTATTGGGCAAATGCGTCAAAATTTTGGACTTTATCATTTGTATTTTTTTTTAAATCATGATATTTAGCCAGTTTTAAACATAATATTGTCGGTTGTATTGACCTTGTCCGTGCAACAATTTTAGTAGTAAAACAAACTTTGAACGGCTCTACTGAACAGTAGACTTTTTGCAGAACGGACATTGTTAATAGGGACCATCGCATTGATTGGGCAATAGTCATTAATTTCACTGAACAGAGCTGATTCAGGGAGGTGATGTTATCACATCTTATTTGAGATTAAGCCTCATGATGCTGCTGTGTTATGTTTGTTCAAATGTTGGTGACTAAGAGCTAGATAAGACTATGCTTCACTGACTTGACCTGTCCACAACAAGTTGAAGCCTGACCGGGCTTCTCATAATTGTATTGAATATACATAAACTAATTCGGTTGGTTACAGTTATCCTTTGACGCCTTTAATGCGCTCAACGCCAGATTGAGTTTGAAGACTTCTTAGCGAGCATGGGCATTGCAAGTCATAATCATGATTACAACTCATATAGAATACAATTTCGAAGCGAGCAGGTAGTTATAACTGCAGTTTAAAATACAATTAGTAAATGTTTTTAGCAAAAACAAAACAACCAACTTCCCAACAAAACACTACAAAGTGAAAAATAACTTCAATTGTGGAAGTCAGTGTCCGTGGTTTTATACTTTTGTTCTCTGCTACTGACTTCCCTTATGAAAATTATTTTACACTCTCTCATTTCTTCACACACCAAACTAAAGTTATGTTTATGTTCAAAGGCCTCAACAAGCAGTCTAATTATAAGTTAACAACTTAATTGCTGGTGTAATTAAAGTACTTACGCAAACAAACTAAAAGCAAGTTTAATAAAGAGTATTGTACCTGTTATCAAGATGATAATGCAAAATTCACAACTGAGCTCCTGTTACCAATTTACATTGAAATATTTGTTCTCATTTTGCATTTGGTATGTGATTCTTATACCAACATACATATTATTAACCTATTTACTTGATGAATAACTGGAAATAGGCCTCAAAAACAAACAAAATAAATATTTATGATAAAATTACAAATCAACTACGTATTAGCTGCGGTGTTGGAAATAAAAAGAAGATTTTAAAAAATAAAGTGTTTAAATTAAATACGTACTCTGAGACTCTGAGCTAGTTTTATGTGCTGCAAATCTCTGGTCTCGAACTACACTGTTAGTTTCCTATGAAAGGAAACAAGGAAAACGGTGAGCGGTCACAAAATAAATCAAAAACTTAACCTAACATAGAAATACTATAGGTATATATATCAAAATTCCCCGTATTACACGCTGACACGCAGTGTTGCAATAATGAGGTTAATTTTAGAAAAAACATGACTTGCCAGCTAAAAACGTTCTCACCATTGTCACGTTTTCATGAGATGTTTTATTATACACGAAATGAAACGAGTTACAATTGAATAATCAGTAATTGGTACCGTGTGGTGCCGGACGTAAAGAATAACACCACCCCATTTCTTTCCGTGGGTGTCGTAAAAGGCGACTAAGGGACTTACGAGAGAATGGGCAGCAGCGTTCTCTATGCATTTTACCACCATACTGCGATCGCCAACCCGCCTGCCAAGCGTGGTGATTATGGCAAAGCCCCCCAAATTTGGGGAGGCCTAAGTCCAGCAGTGGACGTCTTACGGCTGTAATGATGATGATGATGATGATGAATCAGTAATTTATTAAAATACCAGTCATGTCCTCATCAACGCAATAATCATCTGATTATATAATATTGTTAAAACTTTTGGAATAATAAGTCAATAAATCTAAAACTACGTCTACAGTGCAACACTAGTCGAATTGGAAACTATCATGAAAATATCATTGATCATGAAATAGTGTTTTTTTTTTTTTTGAAAGGTAAATCATAGAGGTCAGTGGAGGGCTTTATCTATTAAGAGTGAGTTGCACCAACTAACTTTAACCATAACCAATGCCTTGGTTCAGTCAAATCTCCGGCTAGGGACCATATCCGTAAATTAGGTACATCACACAAACTTTATGATTTTTTTGACCCCCACTCCCGTTCTTGTCACAACTGGACACATTTGTGACAAGGGGGCGGAGATTTGACAGCTGACAAGGCATTGGTTATTGTTAAAGTTAGTTGGTGCAACTCGCTCATAGATAAAGCCCTCCAGCCAGGGCTTATAAACTTAAAAACTAAAGTGACTACTCGCTAAGGGTACCTGTGGGGCACGGACCTTGGCTTAGGGCTTAGCTGGTATATGGCAGTAAGAGACGGGCTGGATCCAAATGGTTATTATTTAGGGACGAATTTAAAGCTACCAGCTCAGCTATGGCGTGGGTTGGAACTTCGTCGAGTAAGGGTCGGGAGGTAATTAGTCGGGAGCGTCAAGACGGACCTTGGCGGCAAGATCGGAAAGACGGACGTTTTGTCTTGAGTAGCGTACTTGAGACCCTATTGCTTTCCTGGAGGAGGGAAATGAGTTATCAGGGTCGGTCAGAATATGCCTTGGACGGCGAACTCTACTGATACGGGAGGGGGTGTAACTGGCGGCCTCGAAAAGTAGAGGGTTCCGGTGGGTTACGGCTTTAGAGACGAAACGCTTGGAGTTGCGTGTCATGAACAGGGGCGTAGTTACCGCCGTATATAATTATACGGGGCCCGCGGGTCACGCGGCCCCCGACGTGCGTAAGCAAAAATTAATAAAAAAATTCCCAATTTTTATTTTATTTCAGAATTATTCAGAAATGACAAAAGTCACAAAAAGCATTTCTTTTTCCCGCGTAAAGCGTGCGTTCCAAAGTTTGCAACATCTTACATCGGTTATCGCTGCGGGATTTCCCCGTTTATAGTCTTTTTCACATAGGATGGATGCAGTGACACTTAGTCACGTGACTTAAATAGTGAGATCTCTTTGCGTAATGAATGCGATTATTAGCAAAAATCGAGAAGTTTTGCAATTGAACATTAATCGATTTTTTTAAATACATAGATGTGGTTAGTTAAAAATAATTTCTAATAAAGATTATGAATGTAAAAAGAAAAACACAACAATTCAAAAAAACCATTTTTTTCTAATTCGTTGTCAGATTGCGTTGGCAAAGTCATCCGAATCACCTAAGTCAATAATAAACTCATCTCCGCTCCAATAAAGTCGTCCTGCACAAATAACAAAACTTGACAAGTTAACAACATTCAGTTTAAACAATTTGCACTTTACATTACTTTGGTGAGATATCATACTAGACAAACAGTTCCTATCTTTTCAGATGGGCACGATTATAACCATAAAACGTGTAAGGGGCTCAAACTGTCTAATTTAAGAGCTAGACTTTTTTTTTGTTTTGTATCGTTATCAGTACTTTTGTAGAGCAAAAACGTGTGGTGCAAACTTAAGGATTCGGGGTATTTTTTTTTCTCTTCAGTCCACATGATATGAAATTCCGGTGACCGTGGCCTTTTGCAAAACAATCTAAGGAATTTGTTACCGTGGTACACACGTCGACAAATCAAGCCATTAACTTCCAATATGAACTGACCTCTCTTTGTACGGTAAGCCTATACAATGCGAGGTCTGTTAAAACTGGAAATTCATAGCTTGATATGTAGCCGTGTGTACAATTATAAGATCTTTAGGCACGGCATCTTTAGCGATATCATATAGAATAATAGCGTTAATTTGTTGGTGAGAAGATACGGTCCGCAACGGCTGCTTGGGATGACGTTGCGTGCGCGCGCGGCATATCAAGGCCCATCGTACGCACTTTAGCAAACGAAGCCCTGTAATATTAAGAACGGTCTCAGCGGGTCTAACGCCATGGGTTACTCGTCCTCCTGCAGTCAGTCTTCACTACAGCCTGAAGCGCACTTGTGATACTTTTGCTTCTTTGTTTTGTAAAAGATGTAACAGACAGAATAGATGCAAGTCCGCCAAATGGGCCAAAGAGAATACGACCTTATTTGAATCCAGTAAGACACAATTTTAAATGCGTAATGTTAGGGTCAACCCGATTTTATTAATTACTAGCGACCCGCCCCGGCTTCGCACGGGTGGACATTTATATTTTAAGCTCTCTGAAAAAAAAAATTGTTTTGTATGTATGTTTTTATAGGTTTTTTATTCGTGTTACATTTTTTTTTTTTTTGTTTTATTTTTTGTTTTTTGTTTTTTTTTCTCTTTACCTTAATGCTTCACTATACACTATGTTCGCAGTAGTATTTGTAGATGGCATTAAAACATATTGGTTTTCAGAAGATCCTACTCGAGAAAGTGCAACATATAATTGGCCATGAGAAAAGCACTCTTTTCTGAGATCGATGCCTACCATTGAAAAAGTTTGACCCTGGGATTTATTTATTGTAAGGGCAAACGATACCTTGACGGGAAACTGTAATCTTTTAAAGGAAATAGGCAAATCTGTCGGCATCATCGGAATCCGCGGAATGTGAGCGAGCTGTCCAGCCGCCGCCGGGCCGGTGATGATGGTCGCTACAATCACATTGGCTCGCAATTCTTTTATCAAAAGTCTTGTCCCATTGCACATATTAAATTCGTAATATCTTTTGAATGGATTGTCCGATTGGAATAAAATAAAAGTAATTTATATAAAAGTAAGTAATTTATAGCTATTGAAACAATCTTGCTCTAAAGCTGAAAACCTTTTGCATAGTAGTGTGCCTAAAAGTAGTTGCCTATTCAATTTTGAACATGTAACGCCTCGTGATGTAGTTAATGTTTTTAACACACTTAAGTCTAAAAACACTGGTGATTTCTGGGGCATTTCCATCAAACTATTAAGTAATATAATAGACATCGTAGCCCCCTCTTTAGCTGTTACTTTTAATAAATGTGTTGATGTTGGAACTTTTCCTGACCTCATGAAGAGTAGCAAAGTCATACCATTATTTAAATCAGGTAATAAAAAAGACGTTTCTAATTTTAGGCCTATTTCTATCTTACCTGCATTTAGCAAAATATTCGAAAAGTTAATACTCAAGCAGTTGTTAAGACATTTTAATTTAAACAGCCTCCTTCATAATGAGCAATATGGCTTTACGAAAGGTCGTTCAACTACAGATGCGGGTGTTACTCTCTTGAAACACATTTTTAACGCATGGGAGAACTCGCAAAATGCTATCGGAGTATTCTGTGATCTCTCCAAAGCCTTTGATTGCGTGCACCATGACACGCTTTTGCGTAAACTACGTCATTACGGTGTCCATAACGAAGCTTTAAACGTAATAAATTCTTATTTACATAATAGGTTCCAATGTGTAGATATTAATGGTGTAAAATCTACCGGGCTACCGGTTCAGTTAGGTGTGCCTCAAGGCTCTATACTCGTCCCATTCTTGTTCTTAGTGTATATCAATGACTTACCATTTTTTTTAAAGGGTATTTGTGACGTTGTACTGTTTGCAGATGATACTTCTCTTATTTTTAAAGTAGATAGGAACAGACAAGATTTTGAAGACGTAAACAGTGCACTCTCAATGGTTACGGATTGGTTTACGGCAAATAACTTAGTTCTCAATGCCAAGAAAACGAAATGTGTAAAGTTCGCCTTACCGAATGTTAGAAATCTAGGTCCCGAAATCGTCTTAAATAAAGAGGTTCTTAAAACTGTAGACTCGACAGTTTTCCTGGGCATAGCAGTGGATGGCAAACTACAGTGGGGCCCACATATTTCAAGTCTAGCGGGGAGGCTCAGTTCAGCCGCCTACGCCGTCAGAAAAGTAAGACAATATACTGACGTTGATACAGCTCGGTTAGTCTATTTTAGTTATTTTCACAGCATTATGTCTTACGGTATTCTACTGTGGGGCAAAGCCGCTGATATTCAAAATATTTTTGTCTTTCAGAAACGAGCTGTTCGAGCAATTTACCAGCTAGGTGCCAGAGTTTCTCTTAGGGACTTTTTTAAAGATATTGGTATTCTTACGGTAGCATCACAATTTATCTTCGCCAACATCTTATATAAAAGGCAAAATTTACACTTACACGCTAAAAACAGTGATTTTCACACTGTTAACACTAGAAATAAGGACAAACTACGTGTTCCCTTTCACCGGCTTCATAAGGTGCATAACTCATTTGTTGGGCTTGGTATAACATTTTACAACAAGCTACCACCTTATTTACTAGAATTACCTTTTAATGCGTTTAAAGCTCAAGTAAAATCCAACCTTTGTCTAAAGGCATATTATTCCATCAACGACTATTTAAATGACAAAACTAGTTGGTCGCTGTGATTAACTCAAGACAATGTTTGTGTTCTTTCTCCAGTACTAGCGTACCTAGTGATAGGTTATATAGCTGTAATATAATTTTTATTATATATATTTTTTTTACTGTGTTAGTCATTTTTTTTTGTGTATTTATTGGTTTTGACATGTTCTATGCTTTGACATATTATAATGATTAGTATTGCATAAAATGATTAGCTAGCGACCTCGACAAGTTGTCATTCAATTCTTGCCTGAGCAACCGGCAGCAAGTTCGTCATGCTCCCTTAGATGTCAATGCTTGCGGTAGCGTCAGGTGTCGGGTTACCCCCTTCCCTCAAATAAGGCGAGGGGGGTAATGGCTGATCTTTGCGTTATGCTCGTGAACGGGTGCTGCTTGTGGTGACTGGTCGTCTTGCTGACCTTGATGTTGGTATTGTTGTTAATTACCTACCTGTTTATTTGTTTTTACGCCGATCGTCCTAGTTTATCATTTTGAGGCCTCGAGTTGTAACTCGGGTCGTAACAGCTATGTGAACGTGATTCAGCATTGCATATGTAAGCTGTCACGCCCTTATTCCAGGAGGCTTTTATTTTGGTACCTTTATTTACATGATAAAAATATTTTTTGCTTTTGCTTGAGTATAGATTTCATTTTATTTCCTGGATTATTGGGTTGGCTAGCTGACAGATGGCAAATCATTTAATTTAATGTTTTGTGTCTCATAATGTTACCTCCTTACAATTGTATAGAATCAAGTTCTTCTAACTTAACAGACAGCTGTGCTGCTGGGGAGTTTGTTCCGCCACTTCTTCTTCCCAGCTAAAGCACTAGGAAGTGTCGAAGGGCGGGCGTTTTGGGGGGACTGTCTTTTGTAACTTTGACGTTCAAAAAGTGCTGACTCTCAGCCTAGTTTGAATAAATGACTTTTGATTTTGATTTTGATCAATAAATAGTTTATTTGGATAAGGATTAGTATTTGACGATAATATGATCAATAAACATAGGCTAATAATTTTAATTACTTTTATTCTATGGAAAAGTGGTTATAATGGCTAAAATATAAATGTTTGGTTTATACTATCGCGGACTTTTTTGTAGGCATTATTGAGTTCTACAACTTTTCTATAGAAGTCAACCATACATCTCTAACCATTTAGGCAGCGTTCGCGAGAATCGTTAACGTACGGCAGTTTTTTCGACGCCTTACTCCTCAATTTTCACTACCACGAAAAATCATATCTATTTTCCGGGATAAAATATAGCCTATACGGTTCGGAAGAATTCCTCTAAGTAATGGTAAAAGAAATTTTGAAATCGGTCCAGTAGTTTTTGAGCCTATTCAATACAAACATACAAAAATACAAAGGTTTCCTCTTTATAATATTAGTATAGATAACTGCTAGCTTTAAGAGGAATAAGTTTTGGTTATTGTATTATGCTTTTAACTCAATAGTCTAATGAGGGTATATGAGGTCTTGCGTTAATTATGTTACACGTTGTAGACCCGATTTTACAAATTACGACACAGAGACACACGCAAAAAAAACGCATTTTGATTTCGATGTTTTGCGCGCGAGCACAGACGACCGCTTGCGACGAGCGTTCAACTTGAACTCCTGACAAAAGCTAGTATGAAATAAAAGAATAAATTTTATGTTTACCCTGTGTCAATTCAGAAATATAATTACACTCTGCTCTGTCCTCGAGATCAAGAAAACTATGCAGTAACGCGCAGGTACTGCTATCCAACCACTAAATTTGAAATCAACAAGATAAGCAAAAAATATGAAACAACTAGTGCTGCCCTCTCTCAGTAAATCATTCGCGTTTTAGTGTTTGCGCTTTCCGCCACGCTTTTTCGTTCCTCTCAATTTTTAAAAAAAATAAACTAGTTTCAAGTGTTCTTTGGATAAAGTAAACAACGTGTAGTATAATTTTAATCATTATGCCGAGAAAACGGTACAGTGATGAAGATATTGAGGCCTACGTAAATCGAAAAATGAGGAAGATCGAGAAAAAGTTGAAGAAAAGACGTCGACAGAGATCATCTTCGCAAGATTCGTTAAAAACGTTAGGTAAGTCCAATTTAAATAACAAATGACAGTGAAATTATATGCCCACTATTCTACATACAGGAAAAAAAGAAACCTTTTTTTTGTGAGAGGTTACTACCCACATTGTAAAATATAAATGTATGTTGGTCGTGAACATTTAAATATGGAATGTGTCCCCCAATCGATGACAATAAAGCTGTTTACAGTTTATTTAGTGTAATTCCAGTGTTATTACAAAATGATTGTGAGCATTACAATGGAATGACTCCGTCGTGATTACCTTTAAATGTTCTCTTTGTTCCCGTTGGCCGTGAATATTTTTATGGAATGTGTCCGCCAATCTATAACAACAAGGCAGTGTACAGTTCATAGGGATTGATACCAGTGCTATTTTAACTGATTGTGAGCATTACAAAAGGAATGTCTCCGTCATGAATATTTAGATCTACGTTTGGTCGTAGTATTATTATTACTACGACCAAAAGTGAGTTTCGCGATTTATTATTAAATATGCGTTAAGTTGTGAATTTGGATTATGGATATACAAGCATATCTATAATGTAGCTCGTTTACGTCCATTACAGACGAACCACCTAGAAGCAATACTTTTGAAGCACGCTTAACTTCCTCCGAGCTACCCCGACAGTCCATTGAGAGCACACAGAACACACACCTTCCTAGTGAGGTCGTAGTAGTGGCTCCGCACAACGACATTGGGAACGTATCGTCGGAACCTCTAGATGATCCCCCCTTAAATGCGTCGTCAGAACCCGTTGCTACTGCCATTACGGGTCAGGACGTACAAATCATAGGAAACAGCGAAGCTGAAGACATTCTTCCAGATGATATTTTGGAAATATTAGGTGATGCTCCTATAAGAGACAAAAGGTTTGGCCCAGCCCTTAATTCAAGTCTAGCTATCAGATGGGAGCATACAGTGACAAATGGCCTGTCTAAGGATGTAAAAAAAGTCATTTTTGAAAAACATGACATTCCAGAAAACTGTAAAAACATTGACGCTCCTATACTTAATCAAGAAGTGAAAGCAGCGTTATCAGAAGTTCTAAATAAAAAAGATAAGGCGATTGAAAATAAATAGAAACAAATCGCCTTGATAATTACTTGTTTAGGAGATGCTCTTTCTCATGTTCTATCTACCGATAATACCAATTTAAAACTTGTGAAGTCGTTAACCGACGCTGGAAAATTGGCCTGTGACTTGCAACATACGGAATCGATGATACGCAGAAGTTTTGTTTGTTCGTCAATTAAAAAGGAGATAAAAGATCACCTGTACACAACTCAAATAGATAGCCACCTCCTTGGCAACCAGTTGGGGGATATATTAAAAGCTGCAAAAGCAATAAACAAAACTGGTGCGGAAATGAAAACAGGAGCCTCTGTTCATAGCCCTGCAAGACGATTTGTAAACAAAACGCAAAATTTATACACGAGACGCCCACTTCCGCTCCACGGCAGGCAGACGGGAGCTGCGGCGAGACGTGCAGCAGTGCCTGCTCCGAACACTCGATCCGAGTACCAGCGCCAGCAACGCCGCGCTCCGCTGCCGCAGCAGCAGCCGCGCGGACCCTACAGGCGCTCACAGACCCAAGCACCGCACCGCCGATAGAACTGGTGAGTCATGCGGGACGTTTGTCGCAATTTTATGATAGATGGCGTCTTATCACTAGTGATGCAGTACTTTTGTCTTGGGTTAAAAGTTATAAATTACCTTTCAATGCATGTGTGTTACAAACTCACACGCCATCACTACCAATCCTAAATAGATGTGATTTGTTAGCCTATGCGGAGGTCATTAAGGATTTATTAAACATGGGAGCTATATCACCCTGTCAATCATGTTCCGGTCAATATGTATCGAGTACCTTTCTTGTACCCAAACCAGATGGAAGACAACGATTTATCTTAAATCTCAAATTAGAAGATCTTCGGACTACGATAAAATTAATTTCTAAGAATTACTATCTAGCTACACTCGATTTAAAGGACGCTTATTTTTTGATTCCAATTGATATGGAGTTCCGAAAATATTTGCATTTCCAAATACCGTCTATCCAAGGTTTGGAAAACAATCTTTATGAATTTAACGTGCTTCCATTTGGCTTGTGCACAGCCCCATACGTTTTTACTAAGCTACTTAAGCCTGTGATAGCATTATTAAGAAGTTTAGGTTATTTATCAACTATTTATTTGGATGATGTATGCTGTATTGGAAAAACATACAAGGAATGTTTGGAAAATGTTAAAAAGACCAAATTAGTTTTAGAATCTTTGGGATTTGTTATTAATAACGCAAAAAGTTCATTGATCCCGAAAACCAGCTGTAAATATCTAGGCTTTATTATAGACACTGAGTTATTTCAAATTAGACTAACAGACACAAAAAAGACACATATCACGAATGAAATTCATAACTTTATGAAACTTAAACATTGCAAGATTAGATGTCTTGCTCACCTGCACCCTAATTGCGAAACGCACAATTTATCAGAATCTGAATGGGATTAAAAATTATTTCTAAACCATTGCGTCATTTGTTCGAATAAATTGTGGCTCAGCAACGTAAATAACGCAATGAATGTTGTTTAACTATGAATATTAAACCCTAATTCCTACCGATAAAAAGTTCCGCAATTACCCCTCTGGTGGGTTTACTTGTATCTTCTTGCCCAGCTATTCAATACGGCTGGCTTTACACGAAAGAGTTAGAGAGGTATAAATACCTAGCGTTATTAAAGTCCGATAATAACTATGAAAGTTATATGAATATATCTTTACATATTCAAAAGGATTTATTTTGGTGGCTCAACGCTGTGAAAAATAGCGTTAACCCTATTCGTGATGAGAAATATTTGCTTGAAATATTTTCTGATGCAAGCAAAACAGGGTGGGGCGTGACTTGCGGCGAAGATACTGCAAATGGGCAGTGGGATACTGCAGAAAAGGACCTGCATATTAACTTATTAGAATTAATGGCAGCCTTTTTTGGCCTTAAGATATTTGCCAAACAGCTTAAGAATTGCCAGATCCTTTTGCGCATTGATAATACAACAGCCGTATCTTATATAAATCGAATGGGTGGCATTCGATTTCCGCACTTGAATAGAATAACCAAAGAACTCTGGCAGTGGTGCGAAAAAAGAAATATATACGTCTTCGCCTCTTATATTAGTTCTGAAAATAATGTAATAGCCGACGCGGAATCTAGGGCCACACATCCAGACATAGAATGGGAACTAAGTAACAATGCCTTCAGCAAAATCGTCTACACGTTCGGTACACCAACTATTGATCTATTTGCATCAAGAATTAACAGAAAATGCAACATATACGTGTCATGGAATAGAGACCCTGACGCTTATGCAATAAACGCCTTTACATTGAATTGGAAAAATCTAAAATTTTACGCATTTCCACCATTTTCTGTCATATTAAAGACTTTCCGGAAAATAGTTACAGATGAGGCGGAAGGCATCGTTGTTGTGCCATACTGGCCTACACAACCGTGGTTCCTGTTGTTTGAAAGTCTGTTAGTGTCTGAGATTATCCTGTTCAAACCAACTGACCAAGCTCTGTTGTCTTGTTCCAACAGACCACCACCACCTCGGCTTACCCTGGCTGTAGGCAGATTGTCAGGACGGCACTACTGAAAAGAGGCGTCCCTCCTTCTTCTATCGATATTATGTATGCTTCACTTTCCAACAATACTATAAAACAGTATGATACAGGATTAAAAAAGTGGTTCATTTTTTGTCAGTCACATAGTGTTGATTTTTATGAAGCTTCTATTCCCAATATTATGTACTTTCTTACAAGGCTTTTTAATGTCGGAGCCCAGTATGGGACTTTGAACAGCCATCGATCAGCTTTATCTCTAATAATGGGATCAAAAATTGGATCTGATGACAGAATTATTCATTTATTTAAAAGTTTCTATAAACTAAGACCACCATTACCTAAATACAATGAAACCTGGGATCCGTCTATTGTGCTTAATTACTTAATTAATTTATATCCCAACGATGAGTTGGTTACCAAAAAGACCGTAACCCTAATCGCATTAGTCACGGCCCACAGGGTTCAAACAATTTCGAAAATAAATATTAAAAATATTTGTATTCATTCAAACCATATCACTATTAAGATTCCAGATTTTATTAAAACTTCACGTATTGTTTCAACACAGCCTTGTCTACATCTACTATTTTTTACTGAGCAACCAGAAATTTGCCCAGCTAACGCACTTCGGTCGTATTTATTAAAGACTGAGTCAATTAGAGGTGGGGAAGAATATCTTTTCATTAGCTTTAAAAGCCCTTATAAGGCTGTAGGTTCACAAACCTTAAGCCGCTGGATAAAAAATGTTTTATGTGACAGTGGTGTTGATACGAGTAAATTCAAGGCTCATTCCACCAGACATGCGTCTACTTCAGCAGCCATTAAATCAGGCGTCTCAACAGACCTAATTCGAAAAACTGCTGGTTGGAGTGGGTCTTCATCTGTATTTGCCAGGTTTTATCAAAAACCAGTGTTAACAGACAATGCCAATGATTTCGCTTTATCTGTTTTAAATGCATAAAATAATAATTTACAAATCAGTGATTGTACCTTAAAATACAGTTATCATGCAGTCATGCAGAATATTTATGTTTGTTTACTAAGCTAATTATTTGATATTGCAAAACAATTGTAATATATTATTAATTATTATAATCTTTACCTTAACTAAGTTTATTTTTTTTTTTTAACGCCAGACTAATTAGATCCTTACATAATATGTCATTCTATACACACATACAACGCATTTTAAGGCTTTCAAATTCTACATAGTTTTCTTGATCTCGAGGACAGAGCAGAGTGTAATTGATGATTAAACGAACTTACCTGAAGTGAAGTTCAATCCCAATTACACGAAGGCTCTGTCCGAAGAGATCAACTCCCGCCCAGTCCCGTACACTCATGATCACTAGATCCATGAGACCCCTTATGCGTTATATGTATGTCAGTGTTATTACCATGGATCCAGTTCCCTTTACTTTAAACTAAATGATTTACTGAGAGAGGGCAGCACTAGTTGTTTCATATTTTTTGCTTATCTTGTTGATTTCAAATTTAGTGGTTGGATAGCAGTACCTGCGCGTTACTACATAGTTTTCTTGATCTCTTCGGACAGAGCCTTCGTGTAATTGGGATTGAACTTCACTTCAGGTAAGTTCGTTTAATCATCAAATATTCGTAACGTATAGAAATGCACTGGCCAGAATGACCGGTTCCAGCTGTAACTTTTTTATCTATGTTGAACCATGGAATTAGTATCTTATATCTTTAAACGAGCAAATCTTGTATTTATATATATGTATATATACATATATCTGAATCTAGGAAACGGCTCCAACGATTTTCATGAAATTTAGTATACAGGGGTTTCGGGGGCGATAAATCGACCTAGCTAGGATTCATTTTTATAAAATGTCGGTTTATTTGTGTTTTCAATGACCAACTTTATCGATAATCAACTTGAACATTAACTTATTATTTTAAACACAATTTACCAAAAAATACTGAGCAAAGCTCGGTCATCCAGATATTTGTATATTATACCAGTTAATATTAAAGTATAATAACCTTACTGATAAAATGTTTAAAACGCTTGCATAACAATTGTACATACTGTACATTGTAGCTATAGATAAGAGTCACACACAGCCTTTACCAATAAACACCCATTATGCCATAGAGTGTACAGCTTGGCAAAAAAGAGTCTGGAAAAATGAGGGCGCCTGTTTAGCCAGGTGTGGCCACCCTGTGTACTGGGACTAAAAGTGATAAGATACTTGGTGTTTTAATCAACAAACGATATTCCGGGAATTCTCAATAGATAAAATTTCAAGACTTGGTACGCACACAAGCTTTTACCTTCATTGTATTTAGTAGATTGCGCAATATTTCGCTGGAATAACCTTTTATCTAAGAGATGCGAGTGCCATCTTAATAACATAATGAAAACTTATTCACTATAAAAATAAATTAAATTACACTCAGGGATTGCCGATAGAACCCGATACACAATAAATAATGTTCAGCAATCGCATTTGCGGCCACCATCTAGGGTATTCACAACCATTCGATGGTTGGTTTCCCTATATCAAAAACATGAATGATAATGAACGAATCCTGTTAATGCTGACAGTTTATAGTCGACAAGAAGGCGACTTACAGCTGCTTACTATTGGAAACTAATCGGAAGTCGGAGAGTACCTATAACATATCGCATTCAAAAGGTACGGGCAATATCGAATAAACTTGAACAGTTGACTAACGAAGCCGTCAGGTACAGACGCTAGACATCCAAGCTACCCGAAACTGTCAAATTTTCCCAGTCAATCTTGAACCTAACACCTTAGCGATAAAGTTGAAATCTACTAAAGAAATTCGACAAATTGTAGTAGCTTTATGTGCTGCCGTCTGTACATAACACTATCACTATCCTCATGACAATGAAAATGAAAGAACACGCTAAAATTTTGGTTTTATTTAAAAGAAAAACGTGACTTAACATCATTCGTGTATTCCTTTTCGCTGCTTTAATAGATTTTTCCATTAACACTGATGTGTCAGTATTACATTTCTTATTTATGAAATCTAAATAGTGTAAAAATCTTTCTTAGATGTTTACAGTTCCCATTATAACCCAAGTCTCCTCAAACTTTAGGTAATATATTACGTAGAATAGGCACCTGAAAAATTATAAATGTAAATTATGCTTTTTTTACTGTGGTATGTGGAAGATGGCGATAATAGCATTAATAAAAAATATTTGACTGGTTCTTCAGTGTTGAACATTTTGTCTAATAATACACACACACAGATCAAAGTTGTCTAATACTTTCTTCCGCCAACTGTTTTGGTGTTTCTCGAGGTGTAGATAAAATCCTTAATTTTTTTCACCATCATTAACAACTTCTCTAATTGTACTGTGAGATTTGCCTTGAAAAAAATATAAAGACAATCATATTAATTCCATGTACATTTTTACATTTCAAGTATCAACCATTAAGAGTCAACGTACACGCGATTTGTCAAACTAGAAAACATAACCTCAATTGTTTTTTTTTTGTGCTTTATAAAATATCACATAATTGATTATACGTACTTTATTCACATTACAATCTAGCCTATTAGCTTATAAGTAATTTAAATATAACTTAAACTGCTAAGTACATAACTATAAAACTAAGAAATCGTCCAATAACGTCTTTCTAATTCACTATAAGTTATAGGCAAGACACTTGATTCACATGTTCTTTAGAAAAGTTAACACTTTCACTACTGTTTCAGTTCACTTACACTGCACTAAACTAACCCAAAGGGTTTATGTCAGTTTCCACCGCGCGGCCAACTCTTAAAATTTGATGAAATTTTGCCAGGAATTAGGTGTAATTTGTTACAAAACACACCTCTTCCTGAATTTGTTACAAAAAAAAAACTAAGACGCTACGACCAAAAACTTGAATGTTCGGTAGTCATATCTTATTTTTTTTAGGGTGAAACTGTTTAAGACATCCTACAGCATACTTTATAAAAGTCAAATTCACAAATCGATAAAAATGTCTTTCAGAATCAGCATACAAGCAAAAATCAAGTAATAAGTCAACAAAATATATATATATATATATATTTTTAAATAAATTATCATAACTCTTATAAATTAACCGAAACTAATGTAAGACACAGAATGTAGACACATTTTCTTACAGGTACCTACTTATTTCAATTTTAGAATAATTATAAAAATACAGTAATTTTATTTAACAAATGACATAGTGATCTATTTTTGTGCCTGGTATAAATTCTATAGTCAATGCCAGTCATTTTTTTTTCCTTTCTAATACTAAGTTTTATCGGTATTATAAGTTTCAAGCCATTTTATTGTTTTATTTACTAAAAGATTATTGAGGTTATGTGTTTCGTCCCGTGACAACAGACGGACCGACCAATCGACCGTTTGTCTTGTTTACTCTGTGCGCCTACGCATCATGGCGTGTAACGGAGTGACAACTGTCACTTGTCAGTTTGATTTTGACACTTGGTTTGGTCTTTGAAAGATGGATGGTCGTTGTAATTTGCCTTGCGACCCTTGTTGTTATTAATCTTCTTGAATCGATCGTTTGTGGACAATTTGTTGTGATCCAATTGTTTTGTGTGTAAATAACCCCTTTTGACGAAATAGAACGGGTTTTATTTTGGAATTTGATTGAAATAGTTCGAGGTGATAGTGATTCATTGGGGACCGCATGCTGTGAAAATCTGCAGCGTCTTGAGCGGCCTGGGATCCTGGAATACTTACAGCGTCACTACACAATACAATACAACATTAGTTTTTGTTTATGCGAAACCGGAAACACGGGTCTAGTATTTTTATGTAAAGAATCTATGAAAAAAATTTCAAAACTGTATCATTAATAATCACAAAGTTATAAGCTTGTTACGGTACCTGATTGTCCTCGCAAAAACATATGCAGCCTACCGGAGGGCACCACGCCAGCCGTGCGCGCGGCTCTCACTCTCACTCATTGATAATAATTTGCCACAGTGATTGTTTATGTATTAGTTGGTGATAAACATTTTCCATCACGCTTGCAGGCTTTGGACTGTCGTAATGGTCAAGTGTAGGTAGATATTATTATGTAATTTATTCGTAAATGCAGTAGTAAGTGGTAAAATGTAATCAATGCCATTTGTTGCACCTTATGTCAACAACTTTAAGTTCAAAATGGATGAAAATTGTTAAACATCGCATTACTGAACCACAGCAGGCTGTAAACAAATAATAAATTTGTACCCTTGACTATCTTTGCGTCTTTAAAAATGTTAATCATCACTATCTACAATAATTGGCGTAATCACTATTCACTCAAACAAACTGAAGCAACTGTTAAAAAAGGGCCCGTCTTTCTCATAAGCACTGACGCACTGCCACACCACCACAAACAGCGAGTGTACGGACGTTTGAGTACGAGAGAGACATGATAATTTTAAAATCTAAACAAAACACTTTAGCCAGGGCTCACGGCGGTCGCGCGCTCGCGATACGTATGCATCGATCGATGGCATTCGGGCGACTGAGGGGAGCGCCGTCGCCGCCCCGCAGCAGTGCGTACACGCCGCCTAGCCCGCGCTATGACCTGTCGTGAACTCGTGACCCGTGTGCAAACAGATGATTGCGGATACTAACATTTAAGCGTAATTAAATATTTTTGGGACAAAATATAACATGGTGTAAAAATTATTGGAATCGATTCAGTTACTGATTCTGAACAAACTATATTCAGGTTTCGCATATACTAAAAATAACGTTGTATACACTCATTTACATACATAAATCCAGGTAGGCTCCAGAACCAGTTTTCCTCAACCAGGTGAGTGATTGAATATTTGTATTAATCAGCTCCGCGCACGGCGGACAGTTCGTCACCAACTCACCACTCTTGCCCAAGGCCCACCATCATGCTTCCACTGCGCTAACTAAATCCTATGGCCAGGGCCTTGGCCTGGCGTAGAACATTATGTTTTCTAGTTTGACAAATCGCGTGTACAGCTTGGCAAAAAAGAGTCTGGAAAAAATGAGGGCGCCTGCTTAGCAGGTATGGCCACCCTGTATACTAGGACTAAAAGTGATAAGATGCTTGTTATTTTAATCCACAAACACGAGATCCCGGAAATTCTCATCAGTCAAGATTTCAAGACTTGATAGGCACACAGGCTTTTACTTTCATTGTATTTAGTAGATTGCGCATTATTTCGCTGAAATAACCTTTTATCTAAGAATGCCATCATAATGACATCGCATTTGTGGCCACCATCTAGGGTATTCACAACCATTCGATGGTTGGTATGCCTGTATCAAATTTGACATGAATGATACTGAACGAATCCTATTACTGCTGACAGTTTATAGTCGACAAGAAGGCGACTTACAGCTGCTTACTGTCGAAAACTAATCGGAAGTCAGAGAGTACCTATAACATGTCGCATTCGAAAGGTACAGGCAATATCGAATAAACTTGAACAGTTGACTAATGAAGGCATCAGGTATGTCTATGTGGGATACATAACATTATCACTATTCACATGACAATGAAAATGAAATAAAACCCTAAAATTTAGATTTTATTTATAAAGAAAAACGTGACATAACATCATTCGTGTATTTCTTTTCGGTGCTATGATAGATTTTTTCCATTAACACTGATGTGTCAGTTTTACATTTTTTATTTATCTTATACTTTTAAACGAGCAATTCTTGTATATATATATATATATAATCTGAATCTCAGAAACGGCTCCAACGATTTTCATAAAATTTAGTATACAGGGGGTTTCGGGACCATTAAATCGATCTAGCTAGGATTTATATTTAGAAAATGTCGTTTTATTCGTGTTTTAAATGATCAACCTTATCGATAATCAACTTGAACATAAACTTATTATTTTAAACACAATTTACCAAAAAATACAGAGCAAAGCTCGGTCATCCAGATATTGAAATCTAAATAGTGTAAAAATCTTTCTTAGACGTTTACGACTCCCATTATAACCCGTCTACTCAAACTATAGGTAATATGTTACGTAGAATACGCACCTGGAAAATAATAAATACAAATTATACTTTTTTTACTGTGGTATGAGATATAAACAAAAAAAAAACTTGCCTGTTTCTTTATAGTGTTGACCTTTAGTCTAATTACACAGATCAAAAACTTCTAATCTTTCTTCCGCCAACTGTTTTGGTGTTTCTCCAGGTGTTGAAAAAATCCTTAATTTTTTTCACCTTCATTAACAATTTCTTTAATTGTACTGTGAGATTGACCTTGAAAAAAATATATAAAGACAATCATATTTAATTCCATGTAGGTACATTTTTCAATTTCAAGTATCAAACATCAAGATTCAAAGTATACGCGATTTGTCAAACTAGAAAACATAACCTCAATAATCTATTAGTAAATAAAACAATAAAATGGCTTGAAACTTATAACACCGATAAAACTTAGTATTAGAAAGGAAAAACAATGACTGGCATTGACTAAAAGATACATTTCTTGGATAAATACCTGTCGTGTCAGCAGTTCTTTCGAAAACATTGTCAATCGGAGACAAAATTTGTTCCGCTTCAGATTCCGCCAAATTTCTTACGAAAACTTGGTATATCATAGCTCACACCACTACTCCTTATTGTTTTATTTATTTTTTATATGTATCCATCGATAAATCGACCAAGTTTGAATGGCTACATAAAAGCGGCCGAGCAGTATAAAGAGCTACCTAACCTTTGGAGCTAACATTCTAAAATTTCCAGTGTTTTACAGTTAATGGATCGGTACAGATGTGCACACAATGAATGAGGATCAATTCGACAAAAGGATATAGCAATTTTGAATACTACATCGAATACAATATAAATATCTGAATTCATTTCTTTTTGAATCACTCAAATCCATCGAGAAATTACGGAGATATTAAAGTTTTCGGAAACGGAGTTTTAAAACGCACGCCGCACAGTGTTTTATGAAGACGATTTTTCGGACATTGCTTTTTTATATAAAAAACTGATAGTTTAAGTTACTTCAATGCAATATTTCGTATCCCCATTACACTAGTATGATTAGTTTTTAGATATATTTTTTTGAAAATCGTCTTTTTTTCAACCGGGTATTTAGAAAAAAAATCATATCTCTGAAACTAAATATGATACGCAATTTTGACCTGAGAAACATCGATGGCGTTTTTTATGCTGCATATTTTAGAGTACAAATAAACCTCGGAACTTCGTCAGATTCAGACTTATACGAGGTTTTTCGTTTTTATTTTTTTTCTCGGTAATTCCATCGTATTTGGAAAAGTTATTTATATTTAAATTATGCCCTTCATCTTCCCTACATACCACAAAAATAACACATCCTAATTGCGTGGAATCTAGAAGTTATTCCAAATTAACTGTTTTTGCTAGGGTTGTCACTTTTGAATCTGAATTTTGATGACTCAATTTTTATTTAATGGGACGTATTGGTTATTAAAATTTCGACTACTAAACCAAGGAACTTTGTTATATCCAGACTTATAAAAGGTTTTTAGTTTTTATTTATTTTGTTCTCGATAATTCCGTAGTATTGGGATAAGTTATTTAAACTGAAAGTAGTACTTTGCCAGTTTCATTCGCGCATGTTTTCATAAAAACTTTAACACCCTTTAAAACTGTATTTTGACGGTAGTTTAGAAAAAACGAATAACGGGCCGATTCTGTTTTCACAAAATTCTCTAAACTAAACTAAAAATCACTTAATTTTGGTTTATCCCTGTCGACGAGGATTTCCTATTCTGAAATAGACTAAAGTGACACAACTTAACTATATTTTAGTTTGGCTACACTAAGATTGCGCTGAATTATTAGTTTAGTTTTCACCAAAAATTTTGACTATA
Organism: Aporophyla lueneburgensis; assembly: GCA_932294355.1. Taxonomy (NCBI): domain Eukaryota; kingdom Metazoa; phylum Arthropoda; class Insecta; order Lepidoptera; family Noctuidae; genus Aporophyla; species Aporophyla lueneburgensis. The sequence continues at coordinate 7,089,205 of OW028748.1, read as the reverse complement.
ATAATTTATTTTTTCTAAATCTGACTACTTTTAATCGCGATCAAAAAGGTATGGAATAAAATTAGTGATCATGAACTAAAATTCACACTAACGCAACGCCTCGCCTTCACGTGCAAAGACAGAACTGTATTTTTTGTTTTCCTTTTCTTTTGCTTACATCTCGAAAATGGCGTGTCTTATCGCAAAAATAATGAAATTTTCGACCCCCTTTATAAAACCCCTGCACATATAAATCTCAACACGTGGGTAATATTTTTTTTAAATTTTCAAACAAAAAGTGAAAAATTCCATATAAAACACATCCAGACTGCCCCCTTGTGCGCGCCTTCGTCTCTCAAAAAATTCATTGCGTAGCGCACACAAGTACCACGTTGCGTAGCCAAAAGAAAAAAAAAATCCACGTTGAGTCGCGATTGTCAAATTCGATTTTAATCATGTCAAAATATTTTTTTAATTTAGAGATTTTTACTTGCAGAACAGCGTTGCAATTCCGTAACTCCGGAATTCCGGATCAATTTTATTGATTTTTCAGTTCCGGAATTGACGGGAGTAATTCCGGAATTCCGATATTTATATATAACTAGCTGCCCTCCCCAGCTTTGCCTGGGTGCAATTTCTTTTTCGATTTCTTTCAATTTTCTTTACAACAGACCTTGTCCTGACAATACGAACACCACAAAAAAAAGCCAAATAGGTGCAGTCGTTCTGAAGTGATGTCCTTACGTGTGACATAACTGTAACAGTAAGACATATGCTTTGAGCTGTCGCGACACTTTTTATAGATAATGATGTATTCTGAAAAGCCGTAGTACATTATTTTGTTCCATTATCCATAGTTTTCGCAGCGCATGCGATGTAAGGATATTTTTTTAACTCCTTCCAGTCCTTCCATTATGATCATCATCATCATCATTTCAGCCGAAAGACGTCCACTGCTGGACATAGGCCTCCCCCAAGCTCCGCCACTTCGACCGGTTTTGTGCTTCCCTGCTTCCAGCGGATTCCTGCGGCCTTCACAAGGTCATCGGTCCACCTTGTTGGAGGATTTCCAACTCTACGTCTTCCGGTACGCGGTCGCCACTCCAGAACCTTTCACCTTCCACTATGATATTTTGTCGTAATAATAATTTTAGACAGGAAGGAGACTATTTAGAGTACATTTTTTATGTTTTTGATTTATTATAAATTTTGTTTGATTTGAAACAATTTTTGTTTATTTTCCTAGATAGAGAAGAGACACTGAAACAATTTAAAAGAAAAAATCTAAAAAAGAAAAAAGATACTAGTTCTGGAATTCCGGAATTAGTTCTCCAGTATCGGATCTCAGTTCCGGAATTAAGAACGCTCAGATATTGCACGCCCTAGTTACAATTCTCATAGCCAAAAGTAAGGAATTTTAGAGATAGTTTAGTTCGGTGTACAACAGAATTGGCATCAATGACAATTTTTATTTTAATAAGAATTTGTGCTAAATTTTAAGTTTATTAACCTAAGAAATAAGATTCCTCCATACGATCTTTAAAAACCCTTAAATTTTTCTATTAGAGGTAGTTCTGAAAATCTAAAATGACATTAAAATGTAAATGTGCCCTGCCCACTGCCCGTTAAATTTGGCGATTCTTCTGATTGTGTGGATAACTTTCATTTAAATATAGAGATAACTGCAGATCCGGATATGAAGTAATATAATATGATCGCGTGACAACCCTAACCCTAACAACGTACAATACGGATCAAGCTTAAAAATGTTGTGGTTTCTAGATTCCACGCAATTAGGATGTGTTATTTTTGTGGTATGTAGGGAAGATGAAGGGCATAATTTTAGTATAAATAACTTTTCCAAATACGATGGGATTACTGAGAAAAAAAATAAAAACGAAAAACGAAAAACCTCGTATAAGTCTAAATCTAACGAAGTTCTGAGTTTTATTTTTACTCTAAAATATGCAACATAAAAAACGCCATCGATGTTTCTAAAGTCACAATTGCGTATCATATTTAGTTTCAGAGATATGATTTTTTTTCTAAATATCCGGTTGAAAAAAAGACGATTTTCAAAAAATTATATCTCAAAAACTAAACATACTAGTGAAATGGGGATACGAAATATTGCATTGAAATAACATAAACTATCAGATTTTTATATAAAAAAGCAATGTCCGAAAAATGGTCTTCATAAAACACTGTGCGCCGTCCGCGCGTGATGTTGTCACGAGCTACGATCGCCCGCCACCCGCCTTACAGCTTTGTTATTATTTGCGGAGTTTAATGGTTGTTTCTTGTTTATTTATGTTTTATAGATATTGGTAGATAGGAAACATGGAAGTCGGATTTACCCAAGACCCAGTCGGACAATCTCGCGAAGATTGATTCGTTTATGGTTGAAAAAAAAAAAAAAACAATTTATTCCAGTGCACAGGTAGGTACTACGTTTTAGAATGTTTGAGGCCGTTCAAGTATTACGTAAGCACTACAGGGGGGCGGGGGGTCTTTGATTTGCTTATTTTTGATGACATGGGGGGTGGGGGAGTCTAGATGGTGATTACGTTAGACTGAACCGAATAGGGAAATTACCTACCGCGCTCTATTCATCATTCTCCCGCCCTTATTCCAATTTATTTGTGGTCGGCGCAACATGTCTTTCTTCCACACTTCTCTATTAGTCGTCATCTCAGTAGTCACCGCCTTTCTATCCATATCATAATCCACACAGTCCATCCATCGTTTCTTTGGTCTCCCTCTATCTTAAAGCCATTGACATTCATACTCAATATTTTCCTCATGACATTTATCTTATTCAATAGATTCCCACACAAATTTTCAATTATTGGTGCCACTTTCAGACTTCATCTTATGTCCTTATTCCTTACTAGCTTCTGCCCGCGACTTAGTCCGCGTTAAATTTTTTGCTCCCCCGACCCTTCCCGTCGCGTCGAATCGCCTACCCGTGCGATTTTCTCCGTTTTTGCAACATTTTTCATTACTGCTTCGCTCTTCTTAATTGTAGCGTGATGTTATATGTATAGCCTATAGCCTTTCTCGATAAATAGACTACCCAACATAAAAATAATTTTTATATTCGGACCAGTAGTGCCCGAGATTAGCGCGTTCAACCAAACAAACAAACTCTTCAGCTTTATAATATTAGTATAGATTGTATCCATTCGTGTAACACACATCCCTTTTAACATTTTCACCTCAGCTGCATGCAATTGCCTTTCATTAATCCTTTTTGTGGCCCAACATTCTGACCCTTACAAGACAGCAGGTCTGACCATCTCCTATATATATAAAAATCTTGTGTCACTATGTATGTTGCCAATAAACTCCGAAACTACTGAACCGATTTCAATCAAATTTCACATGTACCCGTATTTTGGTCTAACTTACTGGATAGGATAGTTATCATCTCAATTATTCGCTTATGTCGTGAATGTAAACGAATAAAATGTATCAATTAATTGTTTCTTATGCAAGTGTTTATTTACTGTTTAGTTTTATGAAGTTCTCATAGATGGCGGTATACGTTGATTCATCAATAAAATTCTTCAATATTGTTTGACATGTAGGTTGCAAATACACCCAATAGATGGCGCTGTGTTCTGTTTCTTAGAATATAAATTCTATTACTTTATTTCACGTAATATTTATTTATGTTCACGATATAACCGTATTATTTTAATGGTTTTGACTGATATTTTTATAATTATACTGCGTATTATGTTACAATATTATTACCATTAAGAACAAAAAAAATATTGTACTATTGTTGTTAGAGAATTATTAAAGTCTTGGTGCCAAATTTTAATCAAAATTTCAAGATCTGGCCATCAAATTCTATCGAGTCGTCATCTCTGGTTTGAATGTCCAAAGCTTCGGTATCTCATAATTTGGTACACATATAGTTTAGAGCTTGAAAGAGGACATAGGCTACTATTTTTATCCCGGTAGTATGTTCCCGCGGGATAATTTCCGACCTCCACGCGGGCGAAGCCGCTGGCAAAAGCTAGTGGTTTTATATATCATCCGCTTAAGTTTAAGGGGGATGTGGGAGTCGCAGATTGTTCATGTGACCTGCCGCCATTTCATCCATCCAGTGTTTATTCTGTGCTTAACCATCCGGTCTACTTCGCCATGCACGAGTGAACTGAGATTCCGAAAGTCGGAGCAGACCGAGAGAAGCACACCATCAAGTGCTATGGCTCCAGAGTTGGAGAGACCGCCGAAATCGCAGAACATATATTCGGTTTTGGTTCTGCTGATTTTCAAGCCAACATTCTCCAGCTTCTGTTGCCACTTCTCTAACCTGCTCTGGATGTCGGACACATCTTCACCGACAAGAACAATTTCACAACATTTAAGTTTTTTTTGGCTTGTGGGTAGTTGTAAGTCACACTAAGAAAAATTTGCTCTTAATTAAAATTAAATATTTTTTAATAGAAACATAATTAATAACTATTTATGCAATTTTATTAAAGTTCATAGTTAATACCTGCTGGTGTAGCGTTATCTCATCACAATTTCTCTTAAAATCCACATCACTTTTCTAACATCATTATCACAATGGATTCACTAGCAAGCACTCTAAGTGAATTAAAGGAGTTGTTTCACACAAAAATGTCTGCATTTGAAGTTGAACTACAGAAGGCCCCTCCATCACCTGTCACAACTTCAAGCCTGGCTGCGGAGTTTACAATGTTCCGGACATTCATCACCCAGGCTCTTAACAGCATACAGCAACAAGTGGAGCTACTAGCTCGGAGTGTCGACCAAATTGAGATGCGGGGACGAAGGAAGATCTTGCTGTTACATGGTGTTGATGAGGAACAGAAGGAGGACACCGCCAAGGTGATTGCAGAGGTGATGTGTAATAAATTGCAGTTGAGTGACTTCACAGTTGCGGACATCAGCCGATGTCACAGGATGGGACGAGCGGTTGCAAATAAAACCAGACCTATCCTGTTCAAGGTGGGCAGTCTTGCGGTCCGAGATAAGATTTGGTTTTCCAAAGCCAAATTAAAGGCAACAGGCGTCACTATGTCCGAGTTCCTGACAAAGGGGCGGCATGATGTTTTCCTGGCTGCGAGGGAACGATGTGGTGTCACTAAGAGCTGGACTAAGGCTGGCTGAGTGTACGTGCTTGGTCCCAATGATACGCGGCATCGGGTTGAGTCTCTCGCTGATTTGGACAGGATTGCGCCGAGTTCCAGTGAGCCCGAGCAGCAGCGTTGCCAATCTGTGGGGAATTCCCCAAACTGCGGGGATTTTCAGTTCGATTGGGTAATTTGTGGGGAGAGCGTTTATGTGGGGAATGTGGGGAATTTAGACATTTACACTAGAGCTGAACTTAGAAGTAATAGAAGTAGTATATAAAGTAAGTATAATTTATATATTATTTATATTTGATTTAAGTTAAACTCAACTTATCCATCCTTCATCAAACTTTATCGTTTATCGCGGAAGTCCCTGTTGTTTACTATAGCTTTGTACCGAATAGCGTTGCCAATCTATGGGGAATTCCCCAATCAAAAACTAAATGACGAATGGAGGGGTCACGCGATGCTAGATTACTCTGCTCTTGTTTTGCATGATGATGACAGTCCGGAAACATACTGGGCTAAGGTATTCCATCTTAAAAACAGGTCATGAAATGTTTTAAATTTGAAATACGCAATAAGCCTATTGCTGGTTCTGCCTTTCTCAAACGCATCTGTCGAAAGGAAATTTAGCGTTCGGAAGAATTTGAAAATAGAGAATCGTAATTGCCTGCACATTGACACTTTAGTAACGCTTATGGCCACTAGAGAAGATATTAAGAAGAAGGGAGGGAGCCTTATATTTGATCCTTCAAATGATATGTTAACAAAAAAAATTGGTTGCCTGTAAAGTCGGTATACGGGCGAAAGTTTTACGTGACAACGACTTTGAGTGGTAAAATAATTTTATGTCTGTCTCTCTCGCTCTTAGGCGGGCTAACCATGCCCGAGTGGAAGGGACGCGTGCCTCTCACTCGCTCTCATTGTGAGCGCATAACGTGAGCGGAGCGTAACGCAGTTTCTTGAAGTGTCACCCGGCAAACCAATTTATAAGACGTTGTCACGTCAAAAAAAAAATGGCGCATTGAAGAGCCTAAGCCTTAATTTAAATAATTAAGAACTTAAGTATAAATAATAAATATATTTGATTTATATTATTTCTTTGCTGAAAACTTGTGGGGAAAATGTGGGGAATATCGGTTTTATTTTCCCCAAAATTGGGGATTTTCAGTTACATTTTTGGGTAATCCAGACCGTGGAAGTCGGCAACACTGCCGAGCAGAGTGAACCAGAATCGGCTGCATCAGTACCGGCTGTGCCAGTCTCTGACCTCTGTCCCGGTCGTAGCTGCTGCTAAGACCGCAAGATTGAAGCGTTCTGCTGCTTTAAAAAAGTGATGTTTTGTGAATGTTTTCTTCGAAGTCCGGGTAATATTGTGTTTCTTGTTTATACCTTCCGTTTATTATTTATCAAACTTCGTCAGTTTTATCTCACTTGACATTTTCTAAAACTGTCACACTAATTTCACAATGTTGACACTGTCAGTGTCAGTCATGTGTCAATTCAAACACGTAATGGTGCGTTCCGTTTTACGTAATGGTGTAAAGGCAGAATGAGACTAGCAGGTTTTGGATTTGTTGTTAAATGTTTTGTTTTTATTTACTTTTATCTTTTTGTGTTTTATTGTTAACCACAGACTAACATGCATTGCTTAGGCGCTTATAATCGAGATTTAAAATGTAGGTTTTAAGTAGCCAAAGTAAGCACATCCAGCAGTATAAATAAGATTACAATTTTTATAAACCACTTGTTTACCTAATAGATAAGTGTATGTTAAATCTATATATATGTCGTGGATTGATGGCGCCACGGTGCGACAGGCGAGTAGTTTTGTAACTAATTTAAATTACAAAAATATCCAACCGGAAACGCAAGCGCGCCCTGCCGCTTGGACACGATCGTCGGTAGAGGGGATGCAGCGATGACTAGCAGAAGGAAGGAGTGTGGCGACAGTCTAACTCCAACCATCTAAGCAGACGCTCAGTACCAACGCACGTGTTTGTTTCGCATACAGCCTAGTTTTAAATAAAGTTATTCTGTTCAAACTATCTTTTGTTCGAGTACCCACAACAGTGCCCACGTCTTCGTAAAACCATGTCCGATCGTGAAGAAAACCCAATACCAACTCTCATCTCGGCCACCCAGGCTGCGACATCAGAACTGGGCTGCACTCGAACAGAAGAAACAAGTGAAAACCGAACAATGACGTCACGGTGCGACGAGAATTTACTTCGTACCCTGCTGGCTGCTCAAAACCAGAACATGATGTCCCTGATAGAAGCCATCAAGGGTTCAGCAGGTACCAAGCATATTTCTTTGCCGGAATTTGACCCGGATAAGCCGGATGTAGACGCACGTGCCTGGTGTACTACAGCGGATCTGTGTCTATCGGAGGTACCGGTTCAAGGAAGTGCGCTGATCATCACCTTAAGCAAGGCTATGAAAGGAAGTGCTTCACGTTGGCTAGCGCAAGTATCGTTCGCGGGTATGACATGGCGTGACTTCAAAAGCCTGTTCTTATCCCGTTACGATTGCGTGGACACACCAGCCGCTACCCTTGTCAAGATGTTGAGTAGCAAGCCTAAGGAAGGTGAATGTTATGCTGCGTACGCCGCCCGATTGTGCTCTACGCTCACATCACGCTGGCAAAACATGAGCGCTGAGCAGATAGCTATATCTACAGTGCTTGCTCATATGGCACAATTTGATGGGCGTATACAGAGATTGGCGTTTACTACCGAAGTCAACAACAGAAACAAGCTTCAATGTGAACTTCAAGCGTTCTCGTTTTTAAAAAGAAAAGCTTCGACGGGTAACTCAACCGACGCCGTTCCAGAGTTCAAGCGATCAAAGTTTCAGTCGACACCGCTGAAGTGTCACAACTGCGGTAAAGCAGGTCACCGAGCATCTGACTGCCGATCAAGAAGTGAGGTGAAAGGCAAGGCAACAAATGCTACCGCTTCACCATCAAGTTCTGCGGGACCAAAGCAGCGTTCGGACATCATCTGTTTCCGATGCGGCAACACCGGACATTTTGCTACGAAATGTCCACGAAGCAATGGTGGAGGCACCGGCGCGGCTAGCGGCGCAAGCAGTTCCGGGGCAGCACCTGCAGCAGCGGCGAGCAGTGAGCGACGCGTAGACGTTTGCTATGTCAGCAATCCCAGCGGGGTGCTGATGAACACTGGTGAGTCATACCCATTTTATTACGATTCTGGGGCCGAATGCTCTCTCATCAAAGATATTGTGACGTCATCATTCAGTGGCAAGCGTGTAAACAACATTGTAAATTTAACCGGGATTGGTCAAAGTAGTGTGCAAAGTACCTTACAAATTTTATCTGAGGTTATGATTAACGATTTACGTTTAGAAATATTATTTCATGTTGTACCGGATAGTAGTCTTAAAAGTGTTAGTATATCTGATAGTATTATTTTGTGTCATAATAAGGTTGTTTATGTGATCTTTCAAATACCCTCAAGTACGATTCAAATTGTCAAATTGATTTAGATAAAGTTGATACAGATATTCCGTCAGAATATCGTTCCCAATTAATTGATATTCTGTCACAATATTCATCTTCGTTTTCTAGAGGTGTGGCTAGATCCCGTGTTACGACAGGACAGTTGCAAATTCGGCTTATAGACCCTAGTCTTACAGTAAATCGTCGCCCCTATAGGCTTAGTGCTAGTGAACGCGAAGTTGTTACTGCTAAAGTTCGTGAATTAGAGGAAGCAGGTATTATTAGGCCAAGTTGTTCGCCTTTTTCGAGTCCAGTGTTGCTCGTTAAAAAGAAGGACGGTTCAGATCGCATGTGTGTCGACTACAGGCAGCTGAATGACAACACTGTGTCTGATAGGTTTCCACTGCCATTGATAGAGGATCTTGTATCTAGGTTAGGTAGTGCCAAATGGTTCACGTGTCTTGATATGTTATCAGGCTACCATCAGATTCCAGTACACCCTGAATCGATAGAGCGCACTGCTTTCGTCACACCTGACGGTCAGTAGGAATATTTGGCCATGCCATTCGGTTTGAAGAATGCAAGCTCAGTATATCAGCGTGCAGTGATGAAAGCGTTAGGTGATCTTGCTTATAGTTATGCGGTAACATACGTTGATGACATTTTGGTTATAGGATCATCTGTGGAGGAGAGTTTAGTTCGTCTTCGCACTGTACTAGATAAATTGACAAAAGCTGGTTTTTCCCTGAATTTTGTCAAGTGTTCATTTCTTAAGCAACGAGTTGAATTTTTAGGCTTTGTTATTGAGAACGGTCAGATTAGACCTAACCCCAATAAAATTATAGCTCTGTCTAAACTACCCCCACCTAAAACTATCACTCAACTGAGGCAGTTTATTGGGCTGGCCACTTATTTTAGGTAATTTGTGCCACAGTTTTCAAAAACGATGGCTCCTCTATTTCGTTTAACGAGTGGCAAGAATAGGTCCATTGGTTGGGAACCCAGCCATGAGGCCATTCGTCAGAAAATAATTTCTTACTTGACCAGTGAGCCAGTTTTAACGATATTTGACCCTGCGCTGCTGCGCATTCCATCGAGTTACATACCGAGGCAAGTGCTGAAGGATATGGTGCCATTTTTATTCAAAAGATTAATGGGAAACAACATGTGGTTGCATATTACAGTCGTCGCACGTCCCCAGCTGAATCCAAGTTTCATTCATTTGAATTGGAAACGTTAGCTGTCTTTAACGCCATAAAGCATTTTAGACATTATTTGTTAGGTCGTAAGTTTACTGTTGTGACAGACTGCAGTTCGGTTAAAGCCTCTAAAAACAAAACTGACTTGTCTCCACGAGTTCATCGTTGGTGGGCCTACATGCAGTCATTTGAGTTTGACATTGTTTATCGCGAAGGCAGTAGGATGAGCCATGTGGACTTTCTTTCCAGAAATCCACTCCCTTCATCTAGAGAAGCTTTCACTCGGGTAGAACAAAAGCGTGTCGATTTAGCTGAGCTTTCTAGCAACTGGTTGCAAGCTGATCAGGAAAAGGACGAAGAGATCAGTAAGATTGTGTCTGATATTCGTAATGAAGTTTTTCCTGAGGAAACTCGCAAAACTTACGAAATTCGCAAAAATATTCTACATCGTAAAATTCAGCGTAATGGTCGCACTCGATGTCTGCCTATTGTACCAAGATCTCTTAGGTGGTCTGTAATTAATAACGTCCATGAGTCTGTTATGCATTTAGGGTGGGAGAAAACTCTCGAAAAGATTTACGAACATTATTGGTTCGAAGGTATGTCAAAATATGTCAGAAAGTTTGTTGACAATTGCATCACCTGTAAAGTTGCGAAGCCCCACTCGGGTAAAGTGCAGGCAGAACTTCACCCGATTCCCAAGTTCAATATTCCATGCCATGGAATATTGAACTTGCACCATTCATATTGACGCTTCTGGTAAACTGTCTGGTAAGAACGACATCAAGGAGTACGTGTTTGTCATAATAGATGCGTTTACCAAATTCGTGTTACTTCGTCATTCGCTTAACATCGACACTAACAGTAGTATTTGTGCTATTAAGTTCTGTATAGGGTTGTTTGGTACACCGAAACGCATAATAGCAGATCAAGGTCGTTGTTTCGCAAGCAAAGATTTTTCTAGTTTCTGTACTTCTAACAACATAGAGTTGCACTTGATAGCTACTGGAGGTAGTCGTGCAAACGGTCAGGTCGAGAGGGTAATGAGTACTCTCAAGAGTATGTTGACAGCTGTAGAGAGTAGTCGTGACCGCTCTTGGCAGGACGCATTAGGAGAGGTTCAGTTGGCTATGAACTCTACTATTAGCAGAGTGACTAAATCTAGCCCTCTCGAGTTGATAATTGGTAGGGTAGCGAGACCGCTTAGTTTAGTGACAGCTGATGATGATGATGTGACGGACATTAATTTAGATAAAATTAGAGAGCACGCGACACAGAATATTGAAAAAAATGCGAGTTATGATAAAAATCGATTTGACCAGAATAAGGCTCAGGTTTCTAAGTTAGCTATTAATGATTTTGTTTTAATTGAAAATGAGGAAAGGAATCAAACGAAATTAGATCCTAAATTCAAAGGCCCATTTAAGATTATTGATGTGTTAGACGGGGATAGGTACTTACTTAAGGCGCTTGACTCTAAGCGGACATACAAATACCCACATGACCGTGTGAGGAAGATCCCCGATCACCAAGTTCCTCGAGAATTAGATGTCATAGTTGATGACAGTGGTTGTGAGACCACAACTGATTAAGATTGGCTTGCACACTCATACTCAAAACGTCAGACCGCACCTCATGAGTAACATGTGGCGATGGGTCTTGAAGAAGTCGTTGGTGCGATTTCTGTCTGTGTTGGTGCACAGAGCGCTATATGTGTTGTAGCACATATTGCGCTAAATTTTTGAGAATCGTTGGTGCCATTCTTGTCTGTGTTGGTGCACAGAGCCCCTCATGTGTTGTAGCATATGTGGTGGCAGATTTGTAAAGAATCGTTGGTGCGATTCTAACCTGCGTTGGTGCGCAGTGTCATGAGTGGAGTATGCATTGCCCATGAATAATGATAGAGTAACAGAATTGTTACAATTACTCTGTTAGCTTGTTGATCGGACCTTTTCAAATAATGATGTTGTGCAGGAAGCACTGTGTATAAAGCCTTAATAACAGGGCATTATTGTACTTAGATTTAGAAGGAATAAAGTACCATTGAGAATCAACCTTTGTTTCTATTGGCAGGATAGCCGAGCTAGATTACTCTTAGAGATATTTTGTCCACAGGTAGTACACCCGAGGACGGGTGCTAGTCAGGGATGGCCGTGTCGTGGATTGATGGCGCCACGGTGCGACAGACAGCGCCATCTAGCGAGTAGTTTTGTAACTAATTTAAATTACAAAAATATCCAACCGGAATGCAAGCGCCCCCTGCCGCTTGGACACGATCGTCGGTAGAGGGGATGCAGCGATGACTAGCAGAAGGAAGGAGTGTGGCGACAGTCTAACTCCAACCATCTAAGCAGACGCTCAGTACCAACGCACGTGTTTGTTTCGCATACAGCCTAGTTTTAAATAAAGTTATTCTGTTCAAACTATCTTTTGTTCGAGTACCCACAACAGTGCCCACGTCTTCGTAAAACCATGTCCGATCGTGAAGAAGACCCAATACCACCTCTCATCTCGGCCACCCAGGCTGCGACATATATATAAAAATGAATCCTTATTTCCCTTGGTCACGCCATCACGCGTGAACGGCTGGACCGATTTCACTTTTTTTTTTTGTTTTGTTTGTTATTGTCAGGAGAAGGTTCTTATGAAAGAAAAGATTTAAAAAATTGCGCGGAAAATGAGAAGATTTAAACACTTATTTAAGAATACAAGGTCACCTAACATGGGTGTTTGATAGCTAGAAAACGCTTTATGTCTTCGAAGTGCCAGGTTGGCATAACTTGATAGGAGCTCAACTAACATGGGTGTGTGGTAGCTAGAAAACGCTTTATGTCTTCAAATTACCAGGTTGGCATAACCTGGTAGGAGCTCACCTAACATGGGTGTGTGGTAGCTAGAAAACGCTTTATGTCTTGGAAGTACTAGGTTGGCATAATTTGGTAGGAACTCACCTAATACCTATCATGAGTTTGTGGTAGCTAGAAAACGCTTTATGCCTTCAAAGTACCAGTTTGTCATAACTTGGTCTAACATGGGTATATGGTACTTGGTGCTCTTTGCTTTTTGTTGGTGGGATCTGATAAGTTCTGAGCTTGAGTTCTTTTTGTTGGTGCTTCTCAGGCGGTACGAAGTTCGCTGGGTCAGCTTGTTTATTATAATTTTACTTGTGGTTGCTGGGGAGATGCTTTACAACAAGCCATAATTCAGTTGCCTGTACCAACTAACATGATAAGATACATATTTTTTTTAAAGTAGGAATGTATCAATTTGATACACATTGCGTACAATTTGTGATATGAATTTATAAATAGCAAAATAAATTATGGGTCTGAAGAGCACGTCATATTACAAAACATGAAATCTGTTTGCACAGGCTTAGAATAAATAGCTAATTCCACAAAATGTACCTATCATAGTTTCTTTTTTGGAATGCTATCTCGCACATCATCCTAGGAGAGGTTGTCGGCTGCTTAACCGGAGATGCCTGTGGCTGCATCAATAAATGAAGGCCTCCAACCAGGGCTTAAAAACTTAAAACTAAGCTACTAACTTAAAACAGCTTGGGGCATCGCTGAAAGAAGGTTGCAAGGGACGAGCTGTACCGGAATGATAAGAAATTGCCAGTATTCCAGAAGACACAGAGCATCATATTAAGTAGGTCTACCGGTACCTGCCATGCCAAGTAACTCAAGTAAAATGTTATTTTTTCTTCTTTGCAGAATGGATGCAAAAGGGAATGTACTGAAAGCAAAGCTGACAGTAGCTAACAACGGCAACACCTTCATTACAATTGATAGCCCCGAGTTCGTGATCAGCGGCGCGGCGGTATTCCAGATGCGAATGATCGCCACGTGCTCATCAACCTACAACTACAATACCACGTACAGAAACAACTTGTTGTTCGTGCGGTTCACCAAACGTCGCGACGCCGATGACCTCACCTATATTATATACTTCAAAAGCGTGGAGCTGAACATACTGGGCAAGAAGTTCACCAGCGACGATGGCACGTGGCACTTGATACACGACAACAAGAAGTCGCAGTTCACGTTCGACGTGGCGGTAGAGATGCGCCTGCAACCGAGTGCGAGCTCGTTCTCGACTCTGTACGGGGACACAGAACTGAATGACTTCGAGCTGTGTGGCGAGGATGGCTCCGTGCGCATGCACCGCGCTGTGCTGGCGGCCGCCAGCCCCGTGCTGCGCCAGATGCTGGGCGGTGAGTGGCGTGACGCCGCCGAGGGACACGTGGGCGTTAGTGGTACCTCCAAGGCCACTCTCGAGGACTTGAAGACCTACATGTACCTACGCGTGCTGCCAGAGAAGGGCTTGGACAGTTGCTGCTGTTGTCCTCGTATTACATCATACCGGAGCTGGAGCGGCTTTGCATAGACAGACTGGTAGGTGGTGTGAGCGCGAGGAACGCGTGCAGTCTCATCGAGTTCGCGCTCAAAAACGACTTGAAGCTACTACTGCTCGCGGTGCTCGAGTGTGTGCAGAACAACGCCATCAGTACCACGAAAATACGTGACCACCTTGATAAGTGCAAGGGGTGCAAGGAGTGCAAACACTGAACATATTCGGACTCGAAAAATTGGGCTGTAAGAAAATAATGTAGATATAGTGGATGGTAATAATAAAACGAAAAAAAAAACTATTTTAAAAAACATCACGGACTGAGTTTTTGTTCACTAATTGTAGTTTATTAGTCTCTGCCTAGATTACGTTAATTTCTACGAAATTGATGGCCGCTTTTAACGACCACTCCCGCGTATACATCACAGTCTATTATCATCATCATCACCACATACACACTTGGCAGAGAGTTCCAAACTTTGGTTGTGCTCCTATTGAAGTCAATCATAATATTTTTATTTCACATAAACCTACATGGGCATTTATTAACCGACTTAAAAAAAAGGAGGAGGTTATCAATTCGACTGTATTTTTTTTTATGGTACCTCATAACTATTGACTGGGTGAACCGATTTTGATGATTCTTTTTTTATTTGAAAGCTGGTGCTTTCCAAATGGCGCCATTTTAATTTGGTTTCATTCAGACAATGGGATCCATGTGAAAACCATATAAGTCTTAAATTTGCATTAAGTATTTGTGCGACAAATGAACGAATAACGCGGGGTATCTACCATAACTAAAAAGTTAAAAATAAAAACTTTTCCCACACCAAAGGCCGACCTAGCTTCCAAGGCATTATGGTCATTTCGTCAGGTCTCTTCCCATCGTCGCGTGCCAAGCCATTGGGTTCTAGAACAGCTGGCACCCCGGCGGTGACAAGAGCAAGACGGATGATGTCATTGATGCTGGCGTGCCGTGCTATCCGCCCTGCGCTTCTACTGCAGGATAGGCTATGGTGTCCGAGGCAGTCGACACCTTCACCGCATTGGCAGCGATGCAGAGCCACGCAAGGAGCGCCCAGACGTAGGATGTAGCAATCCGGAAAGTCTCACCATAGTACCTATGTTGGGTGACGGTAGTGCCTGAAGCCAGAGGCCCGACTCCCACTCGCCCACAGTAAAATAAAAAATGTACATCATTTGGGAGCTGTTAATAGACATTTACATGGTTATCCCCTGAAAGAGGTACCAGGGAAGCCACATGTGCAGAAGGAATTATTGCCAAACTTCCTTGTCTTGAACGTAGTCTTTTCCACCTACAGGTGTACCTCTTAAAATATTTCGTGTATGAATAGATACACCTTATATGTATATACTAGCTGACCGTACAGACGTTGTCCTGTTTCCTAGAACTCGATAGCAGCGCCACCTACCGGGTCCAATAGTGAATCTAAACCATCCAGGGTGCCACCCAAACGCATACAAAAAAATCATTCAAATCAGTCCAGCCGTTTAGGAGGAGTTCAGTGACATACACACGTACAGTAGAATTATATTCATATAAAGATACTAGCTTCTGCCCGCGACTTCGTCCGCGTCAAACTTTCGCTCCCCTTCCCGTCGCATCGAATTGCCTGCCAGTTTTCGTCCATTTTTCGTTTGCTGCTCCGCTTCTTTTGACCCTAGCGTGATGTTATATAGCCTATAACTTACCTCAATAAATAGGCTACCCGACTCGAAAAGATTTTTTCAATTCGAACCAGCAGTTCCTGAGATCAGCGCGTTCCACCCCCATTTTAGGGAAGTGGGGGGTTAGAAAGAGACAAAAAGTAGCCTATGTTACTCTTCATCCTTTCAACTATCTCCACTTAAAGCTAGCTTCCCACGGTCCGTGATATCGCGGACGGACGCGGACCATCGCGCACGACACACCGTGGGAAGGGTCTCATCCGTGGTAGCACAGGACGTCTGTGGCAGTGCGCCGGTATCCGTCGCGAGGCGGTAACTTCAAAGGTGCGGTGCGACGCGATCCGAGCGCGTACGACGCGGTCCGACAGACGTCCTGTGCTACCACGGACGAGACCCTTCCCACGGTGTGTCGTGCGAGATGATCCGCGTCCGTCCGCGATATCACGCACCATAGGAAGCCAGCTTGAAAGAGCCCTGTCTGTGTACGTTGCCGTCCGTGGTCGCCGGCTGTGCGTGACGATCCGCAGAATCACGCACCGTGGGAACCCAGCTTAAAAGATCACGTCAATTCGTCGCTCTGTTTTGCCGTTAAAGACGGACAAACAGACATACACACTTTCGCATTTATAATATTAGTATGGACATATTATGTATATTTTTTTTGTGTGTTCACGCATAACTTCGTCGTTAATGAACCGATTTTGATGATTCTTTTTTTGTTGTAAAGGAGATATCCCAAGGGTTGGTACCATGATAAGGAAATCAGGATCTAATGTTGGCATCCCAGAGAAGTCGACGGGAGCATTCGAAAAGCGTAGTGGCGACTAGTGCGTTTATTACTTTTTTCATCAATTATCTTAAAGCACTACTATTTAATGAAGGTCTAATGTTGCTCTGATGATGAAGCCGAAAGACAGTCGAGGGAATCCCTCAACGAGTTACAGCAATTACCGGGTGTTTGGACTTAATTCATTTCTATTGATGAGAACTTTGCACCCATATGGGTTATAAAAGTGCCATTACAGGTCTGATGATGGAGGCCATAGACAGTTGAGGGAATTCCTCAACGATTTACAGCAGTTCCCTATTGTTGGGCTTACTTTATACGGTTCAAAGTGCCAATTTTATCACTACTATTTAATTAAGGTCCGGAGTTGATCTGATGATGGAGCCGAAAGACAATCGAGGGAACTCCTCAACGATTTACAGCAATTTCCTGGTGTTTGAGCTTAATTCATTTCTATTGATGTGAAAGCCCCCATAAGGCTTATAAGAACCATTACAGGTCTGATGATGGAGACCATAGACAGACAGTCGAGGGAACTCCTCAACGATTTACAACAGTAGTAGGTACAGTAAATGTCACCTGGCGAGTAGTGATAAAAAAGTATTTATTTTTAACCTTTGATGTGTTTTGAAATTTCCATCGCTAAGTTTAGTAAACGACTTTGGCAACTTGTTGTAGAAACGAATACTGTGTGTATTATAAGAAATGACTTACTAGTTTTAGTTACGCTGTAGCGTGTCAAGCCAAGTTCAAGTAACAGAACTGGCGAGCAGCACCGTGTGTAATATTATTACACAAACCATTTGGAGCCACTTTTGACCCCCTCATAACTCAAAAACTATTTCACATAAACGTGTCTTTGGCTCATATATTGAGACTTGCGAGATACATATGTACTCCAAATTTCATAAACACATTTAAAACGGTTATTTAGATATTAACGTCCAAAAATCGTCATTTTTATCACTGACTGACCTATAGATCAAAACTCTATCCCAGTTCCAGATGACCTAGAAAGTTCAAATTTGGCATGCAGATAGGTAATTAGGTGAATACAAAGGAATAAATCAGAAACTGGTAAATTTTTATTATTTTATTATTATTTTTCATTTGTTTCTATTAGGAACACTTATATAGTAACTGTATGTATGTATGTAAAAAAAGTAATTTAAGAATCAGCAATCAAAACTTATGACAGCCGGTCATTATGCGGATTTTAAGGTCTTCACGTGAATATATAACGAGTTGAACACCACCCTTAATTTTTTTTAATCCAAATATTTCCGTTTTAGTACTTATAACTAAGAGTACAGTCGACTTTCGTATTTATTACGTTATTAACTGGGATTTAGTTTTCATTATTGTTTCAATATTTCGCGCACATCAATAGTGTAAGATCATTATGTACAAAAAGTAATGATATCCTATCAAAAACATAAATGTGAAATGTGTTAAGAGTTTATGAATAAAAGTCTGCTACACCAATTAATATTGTTTTAATTAGGCACTTCGCCATCTTATTTGATGCTACACATCTTACAGCATAGAGCACACACAGAGTAGACAAAAACAAGTCATAACCACAGATAATATCAAACATGCGTACAGTATTACAATAATCCTAACATTCTCCCTCGATTTAAAGGGTTTTTTAAAGAAAAAAAAACTTTATAATCGCTCAAAAATAACGAAATTACTCTTTTAACAAAATATTCTGTTTTTTTTTTTACAAACTATGTAGTTACTTTATAATCTTTGACGATACATTTAACATGACACTTCTACATTTTTATATTCTATGTAAATTGTAACTTTTAATAATTGGCAATTTACCTTCCATTTGCTAAACATAGATAGATAGGTTTTCATAAATTAGTTTAGTTTCATTAACAATTTATTTAGCTTATTAAACTTTTCATTGCACAAACTTTTAGTAAATATATCTGCAAGATTGAAATCGGATTGTACATATTCAACAGCAAATTCTCCCTTGTTTACAAGGTCTTTAACAAAATGAGTTTTAATATCAATGTGCTTTGCTCTTTTTGAATTTTCAAATGATTTAATAAGCTGTAGGGCACCTCTATTATCAATATAAAGAATACATGGCACTTTAGTCACATTTTGGTTCAAATCAAAATACAGTCTTTTAACATAAAGTAGGTCACAGGCACTCACTGCCGCAGCTATGTACTCTGCCTCAGTCGTGGACAGGGCTACGCAGTTTTGCTTCCTCGAAAACCAAGATATGATGTTGCCATTGTAGAATGTCACAGATCCACTCAAGCTCTTTCTGTCAGAGTGGTTACCTCCCCAGTCAGCATCTGAAAAAGTCTCAATTAGGTCTTCTTTTTCTTCATTCTTCTCATACATCAAACCACATGTCCTTGTTCCTTTCAAGTATCTAAGAACTCGTTTTGCTTGTATCCACAGACTTTTAGTTGGTTTGTCTAAATATTGGCTCAGAAAAGATGTGGCATAAGATATGTCTGGTCTGGAAACAGTGGTCACAAACATTAAGCATCCAATTAATTGTCTGAATGGTACATCTTCTATTATTTCTGTATCTTCTACTTGAAATCCTTTTAGTATGGGTGTTTTACTTATATTTGCATCGGTCATCTTGAACTTCTCTAATATTTTGTCAATCATTCCTGTTTGTGTTATTTTCAGTACATTTCCTTTCTTAATTATTTCCATTCCCAAAAATTTTTCAACTTCTCCTAGATCTTTTGCACAAAATTCTTCCTGTAAATCTTTCATTATTTTTCTTACTTGCTCTTTTATTCCTGTTAGTAATAAGTCATCTACATATAAGATTATCCACACATCTTCTTTCATATACAGACAGAAATCATTATTTGATCTTGTAAATCCTTTTTCCAATATAAAGTTATTAAATCTTTCATTCCAGCACTTTGGGCTTTGTTTCAAACCATATAATCCTCTATTTAGTTTCAAAACATTTCCATACTTTATTTTCACTCCTTCTGGTGGTACTAAATATACTTCATCTTGTAATATGCCATTTAAGAAAGCAGATGGCATATCCATTTGATATATTGGATATTCCTTTTGGACAGAATGTGCTAGTAACATTCTCACTGAACTAATTCTTGCTACAGGAGCGTAATGATTTGTAAATGCTTCATCCTTGAGTTTAAAGCCTCTTGCCACTAGGCGTGCCTTCTTAGTTCCATTATCTTTAGTACGAAATATCCATCTTGAATCAATAGCCTTTTTATCATTTGGTAATTTAACTTCAGTCCATGTTTTTGATTTTTCTAATGCATTCAACTCCTTTTCTATTGCAATCTTCCAATCTTTATTTTTTATTGCTTCTGAGTATGTAACTGGATCTTCTGTTATATTAAGTAAACAAAAAGCTTCATAATTTGTATCATATTCTTCCAGGTATGCAGGTTTATTTATTATTCTTCCACTTCTACTTGTCATTTGGTTTTCATTTGTATGCTCTTCATTTTCTTTTGTTTCCTTTTCTCTCTGTATTTTTTCACTTTCTTTTTCTATTATGTCTTCTTGCTTTTCCTGTTCATTGTTTTCATCTTCTTTTTCATCATATATTTTTAGTACTTTCTTTGTCATAGTGTTGTTTCCGTTTATCTCAGTTACTTCATTCTCATTGTATTTAACATTAGTCTCATCAAATCGCACATCTCTAGTAACAAATACTTCATCTGTTATTGGATTCCAAACTCTATAACCATTTACTGCATATCCAACCATTCTTACTGGTATTGATCGGTTGTCAAATTTGTCTCTTCTTGGTAATATTATAGCCCAGCCTTTGCATCCAAAAACTCTCAATTTATTTAAATCAAATTCCCTTTCAAATTCTATTGCAGGTATTTTATATCTCAAAGCTGATGTAGGTGATCTGTTAATTAAGTAAGTAGCTGTCAATATCGCATATCCCCACAAGTATCTAGGTAAGTTTGACTCATCTAGCATAGCTCTCGCTTTGTCATAGATTGTACGGTTCATCCGTTCTGCTTTTCCGTTCATCTGGGGGCTGTAAGGTAAAGTATATTCCAGTTTTATTCCATTTTCTGTACAATAATTTTTGAAAGATGTGGATGTGAACTCTCCACCATTATCACACCGTATCCTTTTCACTTTTACTGATTTTTCTGTATTTATTTCTTTTATATATCTTATTATATTGCCACTTGCTTCTCCTTTCTGTTTTAATAAGTACGTCTGGGTAAAATGAGAATAATCATCTATAATTGTCTGAATGTATCTATAACCCTCTTTGGTTGGGGTACGTGTAGGCCCTGCAATATCAGTATGTATTAATTCTCCAATGTGCCTTGATTGCCTATATGTTATTGGTTTGAATGGCAACCGTGTAGATTTATTTTTCATACATATATCACACATATTCTTACTCACTGGCAATTGTAATAACCTCAGGCCTCTTCGGTTCAAATGTCCCATCCGTTGGTGCCAAACATCATCACATGCACTGTAACATTTCTCTTCAATCTTTAGTGTAGCTTTTATAACATATAACTTTCCAAATTTTTCTCCATAATATGTATTCTTAGTACCTATTATTTTTAACAATCCTTCTTGAAATATAATTATAAATCCTCTTTCCATAAGTCTAGTTACTGATAACAAATTGTGTTTCAATCCGGGAACTATCAACCCTTCAACTGTAATTGGTTTGTTCTTGTAATAAATATTTAGTAATCCTTGCTTTGAAGCAGTCAAAAATTCTCCATTGGCAATTTTTATTTTTATGGGAGCCGGTAATGGTTTTACTTCTGTCATGACCGATTCAAGATACTCTTGAATGAAATGGTGACTCGCACCTGAGTCTACAATAAATTTCAGCTCACTTTCATTATAAGATGTCATTTCTGTTGAACACGCTATGAACAACTCATTCTTTTGTTCATTTCCTGCTTCGCCTGTGAAATTGGCAACAGACCTTGCTCTATGTCTATAATTCATTCCTCTTGATCTTCTATTTCTTCCTCTATTTCCTCTATATGATTGGTTATTATTTGTCTTACATTCAAAGTACTTATGTCCTTCTTTTCCACATTTATAGCATGTTCTCCCTTGTTTACAAGGTCTTTAACAAAATGAGTTTTAATATCAATGTGCTTTGCTCTTTTTGAATTTTCAAATGATTTAATAAGCTGTAGGGCACCTCTATTATCAATATAAAGAATACATGGCACTTTAGTCACATTTTGGTTCAAATCAAAATACAGTCTTTTAACATAAAGTAGGTCACAGGCACTCACTGCCGCAGCTATGTACTCTGCCTCAGTCGTGGACAGGGCTACGCAGTTTTGCTTCCTCGAAAACCAAGATATGATGTTGCCATTGTAGAATGTCACAGATCCACTCAAGCTCTTTCTGTCAGAGTGGTTACCTCCCCAGTCAGCATCTGAAAAAGTCTCAATTAGGTCTTCTTTTTCTTCATTCTTCTCATACATCAAACCACATGTCCTTGTTCCTTTCAAGTATCTAAGAACTCGTTTTGCTTGTATCCACAGACTTTTAGTTGGTTTGTCTAAATATTGGCTCAGAAAAGATGTGGCATAAGATATGTCTGGTCTGGAAACAGTGGTCACAAACATTAAGCATCCAATTAATTGTCTGAATGGTACATCTTCTATTATTTCTGTATCTTCTACTTGAAATCCTTTTAGTATGGGTGTTTTACTTATATTTGCATCGGTCATCTTGAACTTCTCTAATATTTTGTCAATGATTCCTGTTTGTGTTATTTTCAGTACATTTCCTTTCTTAATTATTTCCATTCCCAAAAATTTTTCAACTTCTCCTAGATCTTTGCACAAAATTCTTCCTGTAGATCTTCTATTTCTTCCTCTATTTCCTCTATATGATTGGTTATTATTTGTCTTACATTCAAAGTACTTATGTCCTTCTTTTCCACATTTATAGCATGTTATATTATATAGATTAGCTTCACTTGTATTTTCTTTTACTTTTCCTTTAATTTTTAATTCTGCGTCCAATAACCCTGACTTTACAAATTCCATATCCAACTCTTTATCCATTGTTTCCAATGTAGTAATCACAGTATCGTAATCTTCACTCATAGTTAGCAGCAAATGACATACCTTGTCACTTTCTTCCATTGTGGACCCCATCGTCTCCAACTTTGCTATCAAACAATCGAATTTAAGAAAATGGTCCTGCAATTTATCTTGCTTGCCGCATTTCAATGCCAATCCAATAGTTGTTTCTTTAGATGAAGCTTGTTGAACACACTTTTTCTTTCAAAAATATTTTTAAGTTTTGCCAACATGGCGCCGGCTGTGTCGCATTTTCTTATTATTTCTAAATATTTGTCTGGTAAACTAGACATGAGATATACCTGCCAATCTCCATACCCGGCCTTCAAGGTATGGGTATCGCCAAATACTGGGTACAAAAACCGGGTTTCAAAATACCTGTAAGTATTTGGGTGTGTTATGATTTCGATAAGTAAACGTATGCGATAAGTATGGCGTACCTCCAATATTATGTAGGTGGGCATTTTCGTCAGAACATGTACAAAATTTAAAAAATGCATGATTGAACCAAAACTTTTGTAAATAATATAAAACTAATGAATTTTCATGCTCGCTTTTATAATCTTTGATTTAAAACATAGAATCTTGATGAATTTCAGTTACTTTTATTTTAATTGAATTAAAAGAAACTTAGTGCACTTAATTGTGTCATGTTCGTTACTCTTAAAAGCACTGTTGATAAAATAAAACGAAATTTTTCTTTGAAATTTTAATTATTTCAATAATTAGTAACTATCATGTTAGTCAATTAATAATGAATGTTTGTTTTATAGCAAAATACTTATTTAACATTTTTGCAATAAATGCGTCCATACCGTTACTTATCGTTGGATCACAACATTTCACTTCAATGTATTCAATCAAATACTGTACGTAAAAATCCAATTTTTTGTTTATTAGTATTTACTAAGATATTAATTCTATACATACAGAAAATATTTAAAACTTCTTAATAAAATAGGAAATAATCAACAAATACAATAAACTTGCGTAAGGGACAGTAACGTTACCTGACCTACCCGTAACAAGCCGGACACAGTAAAGTTGAGATCACACTTCGACATTTTAGAAGTAACGCAAAAATATATTTTACTTTTTATTATTTATATAATTACTAACATAACATAATATCTAGTAGTGTTAGCCCGCAAAAAAACGAAATAAACGATTTCTTCAATTTTGATAAAACAAAAATTTCTAGTTTGCAACAGCTTAATTTAATGCACTTCTCAAAATCACCTATATATGTAGTTAACAGCTCTTTAAATCCAAACTTTGGGTTTTCTATAAATTAGTAAAAATAAACTTCCATCAAGCTTTGGCTTCGAAAAATAATAGTCATGTAACAATCAAACAGTCGCTATTCTAAATTATCTTGGCAAGAGATCAGTACAAAATACAGTTTAAATCATTTGAGCTAGGTACTAAATAAACTCTGACTCAAATATTACAAAAATTAACAACTTACGACACTTTTACTCAGTGTTTTAATAACAAAACTTTGGTTATTCTCCAGAAATAAACTAAATAAACTTTAAAACAATAAAAAAACAAAATAACACACAACCACACTTACATAAAATACTGTGTGTGTTGCAATTACCTTTAAAAGGTATTATAAAACCTATTAAAGTTACAAATTCTACTTAATTAAGAAATTAGCTATCTTAACTCAATATTACCTACTAAAAATGTTATCTGCTCTATTATACCCGTACATATCTGCATTTAATCAGTGCCTTCTAAACACATATCACATATATAGTCGATGATGATTTGGTCTCCACTACATCGCCAACAAAACCATTTTTTGCAGCACATGCATTTGGCTATGCGGTTAAGGGTTAGTGGGGCTTTGCATGCATCGCAGTGAAACTGGCGTTTTGTATATGTTCTCAATGTTTTTGGTATGTATATTTCCTTTAAAGGAATTCTTTCAGATTTTTGACTGGCAGTAAGATCTCTGGTCTGATTGAGGTTTTTATTCGACGAACTACTTGCTTTGCAATTGGATAATGATACAGGATTTCCTTTGTAAACGTGTATCGGTTGCTCTAAGAACTTATTCTCACCTGTAGCATTATTCGTTAAACCTATTTCCATATCAGGATAGTCATGAAATATTACAGGTAAGTCAGTAACCTGTTCCAAAATATTGTTTCCAATTTCTTCTATTACTGGTAAATTTGACTTACTTATTTCTGATCTAATATCCAAAGTATCTCCACCAACAGGTAAGTTCTTGAGTTCCACTTGCAAGGTGTAATTTTCGTCTGGGCTGATTGATGTATTTTGGGTGGCGATCTTATAGTATGCATTAGCTGTAGTATCTGGGAATATATTTTCTACTAAAGGTAAGTTTGGATCAGTTTCAATTTCTTGGATGATGTCTTCTATCATAGGTAAGCATGACACTGATGGTTCAATTTCCATAGCGGCGTCTTGACCCGTAGGTAAATAATGTTTTATTGATTCAAATACCGCTTCATTTTTCAGGATAGAATCTTCAAGACGAAAGTAGGGTTCTGTCTCTACTAAAGGCGAGTTTGTATCAGTTTCGGTTTCCTGGATGATGTCTTCTATCGCAGGTAAGCATGACGTTGTCTGTTGTTGAAGTATCAAAGTAGCATCTTCTTTGCAGGTAGTAGTATTAACAGATGCAGTACCCAGTCTTATACGGTGAGTTTTTGTTCCAAAGCAGTTGCATAACCCTTTCAGTTCACCGCAAAAACAGCTGATATCTCTGTATGTCAATGTACCGCTTCCTTTTGTAATAATTTGGTGAAGCTGCATGGTGCCTACTAAAGTGGGCACTTGTAGTGGCAAAACTGAGGATATTTTATTAATTTGTTCGTCGGTAATGCACCAAATTTTCACAGTTTTCATACATTCCTTTAATATTTTATAAGCATCAGAGGCGTCTGTAATGTCCTTTCCGAAACATACTTGTCGGTCTAAGACCCTTTTCACCGATCCGCCAATGCCGTCCGCTACACCCTTCCCATGACCACTTTCGAAATATGACCACGTAGTATAATCAAGTTTTAGCTGTTCGGTAAACAGATCAGTTAAATAAAAGTTATTTTTCTGGCGGTACTGAGATGTCGGCCCGTCGGAATAAAAATGAATAATAGAGACTTTAGGAATTTCTTCTTTTATGATTTTCAGGATGGGTTGTAAGTGTGCCCAAATAGCTGGCGGTTGGTGTGTAGTGTTTTGGGAAACTGTGCAAAATGATTGTGACTTATTTTTAAAATACACCATACCCGTGTGTAGGGTAATTTGGGATTTAGACGCTCCAAAGTGCATGCTCTGAATTTCTTCGCTTAATTTGGTTTCGTAGTTCTCCGAGAAGTCGCAAATAATTAGAGCTTCGTTCTCTCTTAACTCTGCAACGGCTGATTGATATTTAAGTTGTTGGTGGTAAACGTTGAAATAATGTTCTTTGAATTTTATGAGATCTGTTTCAAATTCATGTAATAGTTTTCTAAGAGTTCCAGTCTTTTCAGATTTTGCTGTTTTCTTTGTAGCAACTTTTTTTGTTTGAGTTCCTACTTTTTTGGTGTATTGATAGTCGATTCGATCCCATTGGTACCAGGTAACATGTTGGTCTAATTGTTCATCATTGGCACTGTGTCTAAGATTTATTTCTTTGCAATAATTGCATTTGCCATGCATACACTTATATGATTTTAAATCACAAGACTGTGATGCAAGGATTTCTTTTAAGTTGTTCTGTAGTATTAGATGTTTTTTCAAAATATTAAATTTCAGTTCTATATTATTGTGCTTTATGCATAGGCAAGTATTTCTGGATCCAAGGTGCGGTGATAAAATATAAAATGGTTTGTGTTTATGAAATGAAGTAAATTTAAATTTTCCACCTTCGTTTCGGTACTTTTGATAAAGATTCTGTAACGTGTCGAGCAAATATCTAATTTGATGTTTTTCCTTATTTTTCGTTCTACATTCTTTTTTTCCTGCTGTGCACCTGCTGACATCATCTTTGAGGAAAAAGTTTATTATTTCACTATATTTTTCTATTGCCTTTGCCTTTTGCATTATAGGTCTGACTCTTCCAGTCAGACCGATGAGTTGGGCTACGTAAGTTTTAGCCTGTGCATTAGTAACTAATGACTTGATAAGTCTTTGTTCTGAGCGTTTCTTGCAGTTTTTATACGTATTTTTCAGTGACACTTCTAGCATTTCTTCACGTGCCTTCATTTTCTCGATTATATTCTCAAGCTGCTTAAGCTTTCTATCTGATTCTATTTTCATTCGATAGTGCCTTTTTCTGAGTTTTTCTTGCACAGTTAGTAATGTGTTCACTCGATTTTCATAGCCTTTGCATTTTCTAGACAAGCAATCATACCTTTTCTTTAAATTTCTCAGTTTAGAAGTTACACCTGAGTCATTTTTATTTCTTTGACTATCACTACTATCATTTTTATTTTGTTCCTTTATAATGTTGGCTTGATTATTCTCTCGTGTCTTCGTTTTGTTACGTTGCCTTCGTTTCTGATTTTTCCATTGTTCCCTCAATTTCTTTTTTTGTGTATTATTTAATTCAGCTACCTTCTTTCGCTTTTGTTTAACTCGCTCTAAGTCCTTTTTACGTTGCATTTCGTATTTTTCAGGGTCATTTTTAATGCGTTCCCTGTAACGCCGCATTTTTTCTGCGGCTGTAAGAGCCATTTTTAGTTTAGTCAAAATATACCTAGAACCAAAAAAATACAAGTTTTAGTTTTGCTCCCAACTATTAAAAATAAATGATAATGTATTATGAAAAGTACCTAGAAACCTTTCACAGGGTTCAAGTTATCTTCATACCAAATTTCATTAAAATGCGTTCTACCATTTTGGCGTACGTACACATATAAGACGAAAATTTGTGATATTTGTTTTAATTTAATTCAAACGATTTTTGTTTACATCTATAAATATTCTTTTTTTTAATCACATAAATAATGATAACTATTTGATACGAATCATTTAAATTTGATTTTTTTCGTAGATTCAAAATACATTTAAGTAAAGCACCCGCAAAACACCCACCGTGGCACCATGGGCAATTAGCTTCTTGTGTGTCGCAACTTTATGCGGTCATGTTCGTTACTTTTTTGGTCCGGCTCATACGTTACCTTTCGTATGGTATCAGACAGGACGTAACGGAATCACAATATTTAGCAAAACTCTTTTAATAATCAAAAATGTTGTTTTGTTTTCTTATAATGAATTATGTATCTTGCCATAGAATTAAATAACCTGTATGGTACAATACATATCAAACTGAGGGTGATAGTAATTGTTTAGTGAAATCGTGATTACTTACCGGACAATCGGACAGGAAAACGAGGGATCGCCTGCTGTAAAGCCCCGACTGGTTCTAACACGACGCTAAAATGGCCGACAGTGAATATGACGGCTTCGATTTTGGTGTTACCATTTTAATAAAACACAACGTAATATAGTAGAAAATGTTTGTAAATTGCTTAAACTTCGGTAACTGTGCCGGACATGTCCGTTATCAATAAAACTATGGGACAATGTTTAAAATTAGAAAATAAATTATAATTAAGATATAAAGCTGCATTAATGTGTTTTTTATTTAGAATAAATATATTTGTTATAGAAAAGTTAGAAATTATAAAACATTTATAGAAAAAATCATCGAAATTGGCAACTCAAAAGTAGTTTGGTAGAAATGGGACAGTACTGTACAGAATAATTGTCAAACTTTGAAATTAATTTTCATATCTTTTAATCAATAAATGTTATATTTTATGTATGTTAAACGAATGTCCGGAAGGTCGTTCAAATATTATACAAGAAGTTGCAGTTATTAAAGATGCACAGACCTCTGTAAAAAAAAAATCATCATGGGACAACCAAAATATTAGGATGTACATGTTTTTATGAAAATGCCCAGGTACGATTTGTCAAGTATGAGATATGAAGATGGTTATTAGTGAGTGCTAAATATTATATGCAAAATAACATTAATTTTATTTAAACTAACTACTAGCTGCGTAGTTAAAAATCACTTTATTACACACAATATATTTTTAAAGAACTCTTTGATATGATAAAAAATGTAATTCGTATTTTTTTTTATTCAATAATATTATTACGCAATTATATTCCTTAAGAACGTAGACATATGTATTTTTTTTTTCTACGTTTATTAGATCGTCCGAACGTTCCTAAAGCACGAATGACGCTTCGGGTCCTGTCGTAAGCGGTCGGGTAGCTTCGGGTGGTTTCGGCGGACCGATGCTGCACGAACTGGCTGATACCTTGTGGTAGCGGTTCGCTTCGTACTAGCCTATACGTATGACGTCATACCTTCAAGGTATTTACCCAGTATTCCGGTCTGTACCCGGGCTGCGTACTGGGAAGCACATACCTGGTATATATACCTGTACCAGTATATACGCCTCATCTCTATGGTAAACATTGCACTATTATTCCTCTTGCTTTTGCGTCGTCTTTTTTATATTCACTTTTATTTTCTTTATCTATTTTATCTTGAATTGTGTATTCAACGCCTTTTTCTTCCAATAGAGTACACAAACGAAATTTCCAATTGTGAAAATTTGTCGACTCGTCCAATTGGGGATATTGGTTTTGGTTCTTTTCACACATTTTTCACTTATTTCCAGATTTATCGATCAGAGGTCCGTGGATGTTAAGAGTCTATGAATAAAAGTCTGCTACACCAATTAATATTGTTTTAATTAGGCACTTCGCCATCTTATTTGATGCTACACATCTTACAGCATAGAGCTTTTTTTTTTTTTTTGGTTCTTTTCGTCCCTCTTTGGGACAGGCAAAGGGAGCTGAGCCCATACAGCCAAGTCTGATTTAGTTTTCTTTTTCTTCCAATTCTTCTTTTTTCTTTCTTTATTGTCTTTCTATAATATAATCAAGGCCGAAACCATGTCTTCTTTATTCAATGTCTTCAATATCCAATAGTCAGGCCGAAACCAAGTCTTATTTTTATCAATGTCTTCAATAACCAATAGTTAGGCGTAAGCCAAGTCTTCTTTTAATATATTCAAGTTCAGTACCTTTTGTTAGATAGACCGGAGCCGAGTCTTCTTTCATGTTTTATTTAATATTATCTCAATATCTCAATATCATTATAATTTTATGTCAAAAGTGTAGTAGTTGTCAAATTCAAATTTCATCAACAGTTGATACAATAAAATCGTAAATTGGTAAAAAACAATCTTTTTTCGTCAAAAGTTGCTGAAGCGAGCGCGGGATATCTTCAGCATTTTCATAAATACCTAGCAGGCGATCAACTAAAATGATCCTTTGAAGAGCAAAATTAGGACAATCAAATACAATGTGATCCAATGTTTGTATAGCAGAATTACAATAATCACAATTTGGGGAAGACAGAATGCCAATTCTAAACAGATGTGCATTAAATCGACAGTGACCTAGCCGTAGACGACAAATCGTTGTATAAAACTTTCTGTTCCGATAGATATTTCCTCCTGTAAACCAAGGAGGAGAAATCTTTGTTTTAATTTCAGCTAGCCACTTTCCTTTGGTTTCAACTACATGCTGCCAGAAATTGTGAAATTCACGTGCCAGTTTTGATTTGAAATAAGTCAACGCATCTGAATTTGGAATGGGCTTATGCAAAATTGGACATTCCTGATGATGATTAACAATGAATTTAGCCAGGTAATCAACTTGTTCATTTCCAACTACCCCGATATGTGAAGGAGTCCAGAAAAGGACGATATCTTTGAACTTATGTAAATTATTGTATTTTTCTCTGATATTATAAATTATGTAACTTGTTTTTGCATTACAACTGGGATTTTCTAGTGCTCTCAATACACTCATACTATCAGTGATAATAATCCATTTATTTTCTTGCCTAGTCTCAATATACTCTAAAGCACTGAGTATTGCCATAGCCTCTGCTGTATACACAGTTGCTACTGAAGACAACCTATTTCCAAACCCACTTCGAGCCTGAACGTCATAAATAGCCATAGATACAGCATTATCATTTTTTGAGCCATCTGTGTACAATTGATTGTAACCATTCCATTCCTCAAGCATTCTGTAAACATCCTCTTTAAACTTCAAAGATTCATTAATTACTATTTTAAATGGACAATACTTTGATTCATAGGAATATAAATAACAAGGCCAAATGGAGCTAGAAAAATAATTTTGATTAGAACAATCTTTTAAAATTTCAGATAAACCTTGTACTAGAAAAGGGGGATTGATCCCATTAATAGCCTTCTTTAACTGCAATAGAAGAGGATGATCACTGATAGAAGAAATCTTAATGAAGAATTTTGTTCTGAGGTAATTGAATCTAATTATCAATGGAGGCAAACTACATTCGACTTGCATTGACACTATAGGTGTTGAACACATAGCTCCCAAAATAATACGTAAGCATCTATTTTGCACTTTGTCTAGTTTTTCTACTAGTTTTTGTACACCACTATAGCAAAAAAATGCATATTCGAAGTGACTTCTTACTAAGGACTTATATAAAATCAGTAATGTCCCTGGATCAGCACCCCAATAAGTGCCAGCGAGAGATTTCAAAATATTGCAAGCTTTTAATGCTCTGTTTGCTAAGTAATCAACATACACATTCCATTTAAAATTACTGAGAAAAGTAACACCTAAAAATTTTATGGAACTATCCACTAACATAAGGCTATTATTGTAATAAATTTTAATACTAGGAGAACCAACAACATTTTTGGAAAAGACAACAACCTTACTTTTCTCATAGCTGACCTCCAAACTAAGACTTTCAAAATAATGTCCCAATTTTTCCAAGCTAGCATTGAGTTTTGTTTCAATGCTGTTAAGGTTTTCTCCTGAACAATACACAACCAAATCATCAGCAAATTGTAAATTACAGACATCACTACCCAGCACATTATTTAATCTAGCAATATATAAAATAAATAATAGAGGACTTAATATTCCTCCTTGAGAAACTCCTCTATAAGAATACCTAGGTCCTATTAATTGATTATTGACTTTTACATACAATTTACGTTCATTTAAAAACTCAAAAATCCAACTTACTATTTTTTCAGGAACATTTAGTGAAAGGAGAATGGATGACAATGTACTTAAATTTACATTATTAAAAGCACCAACAATATCGAAGAAAACAGATCCCAACATTTTATGCTCGACAAGAGCACTGTGTATATCCAGAGATAAATGACTAAGACTTTCCCGAGCAGAACGACCACATCGAAAGCCAAATTGATTGTAAGGTAGTAGACTATTACTTTCAATGTAAAATATCAAACGTTGTTTTAGAAGCTGTTCAAATATTTTACCAACACACGAACTTAGAGTAATAGGACGATATGAGTCAGCGCTGTTAGGGTCTTTACCCTGTTTCAGGATAGGTATTAAACAATCTGTTTTCCATTCCTCAGGAATAATAGAACAATGCCAAAGTGAATTCAAAATATTTAAAAATATAGACAAACTGTGTGAATTTAATAATTTTAACATTTTGTATGAGAGCCAATCTAAGCCACATGCCGAATCTCTTCTTGATCTTAAAGCAGATTTTAGCTCTTCAATAGAAAAAGTTTCCACCATGAAATTATTTGTGCAATTTTGTAAGTTATTGTGACTGACTGTGTAAAAATTCTGAACTGAATCAGGAGTATACTTATGCAGAAATTGAGAGATCCATTCATAACTAGAAAACAAACTGCTATTTGTAGAAACATTTTTTAACTTCCTCATTTTTGCCCAAACTTGACTCATTGGAGTGAGTCTATTAATAGAATGACAAAACTCTAACCAACATGCACGACGCTCCTGTCGTAGGATACGTTTTTTTCGGGCTTGCATATGTTTGAAACTTATAAAATTGTCTAGACAAGGATTTGATTTAAATAAGATGTATGCTTGCTTACAATCTTGTACAGCTCTAGTGCACTTCTCGTTCCACCAAGGGAGTCGAAGCTTCCTCCTAGATCTGCGAGAGTCGCAAGTGGTATTGTTTTTATTAAAACTGATTACTGACATCTGAACTGCTTGTAGAATTATTGAACAAAAATTATTATATGTATCAATATGACTCGAGTTATTATACTGAAAACTTTCCATCATGTCATTTACAATCTTTTTATAAATAGACCAATCAACTAATTTCAGATTACAATGAAGAGGAATATTTGAAACATTAGAAGGATCCACATCATTAGCAGTATCTATAACATATTTTGTAATGGTAGGCAAATGATAGCTGCCTATAGAATCCTGATAAACCTGCCATTCACAAGACAAAGCCAAGGAAGAAGAAACCATAGTTAAATCAAGACCATTTGGTCTCCATAGATGAGACCCTACAGTAGTTGGCTGACCATCATTTAAGAGTATCAAGTCATTTTCATCCATGGAATTCATTATAGCTCTGCCACGAGAGTCGTCACTACAACAACCCCAAAAAGTGTGATGGGCATTAAAGTCCCCAGCAATTATCAATGGTTTAGGTATACTATTTATTAGTGAATCAAATTTGTTCTTTTCAAAAGTAGGACTGCAATTTCCAGGACTGTAAAAACTAACTACTGAAATGTATTTGTTATTAATTTTAATTTTAATTGCAATATTTTGAATAGAATCGTCAAAATATGTGTCTAATAATCTAAATTCAATGCCATTACGTATAAATATAGCAACACCAATGTGATCATTACCACAATCATTCCTAACTGTGGTATAGCCACGAATGTTGTATTGTATGTGTGGTTTTAACCATTTTTCTGAAACTAAAGCTAAATGTATGTCATTATTATAGAGAAACTGCTGAAACTGTAGTTTATTACTTAGAAACTTTGTGCATTCCACTGAGCAATATTTAAAATTTTGTTAGTGAATTTTATATTATAATATTTTTACCTTTAATAGTCTCTCTAATAGCAGATGTTATAGTTTGTGTACAAATACTTTCATTTTGTGTTTTATTTAACTTAATCAAGTTAACAATAGATTCTGTCAACAAACTTAATGCTGTGCTATTAGACAACATCAAGTTTATAATATCTGTCGAATGTTCCGATTTGTTCAGTGATGGGAAATTAGCTTTATTAAATAAGTCCGAAAAAGGGGTTTTCGATGTATTTCTGCTTTCAGCAATCTTTCTTTTCTTAATGGGACATTGGCCAGATATGGATAAATGATTACCTTTGCAATGAACACATACAGCTTTTTCAGCAGGTACAGAGCACTCCTTGAAGGAATGACCCTCAGTACATACTGAGCATCTTTGCGAATTTTTACAAAATTTGGCTAAATGCCCAAAACGTAAGCAACGGAAACACTGCTTGACTGGTGGAATATAGGGCAGTACTGAAAGCCGCCACATCTTAATATGAACGTAATCTGGTAAAGATGTCGATGAAGCAAAAGTAATAACTACAGTTTGGGTAGGCTGTAGTTCAGATGAGCTACCTACTCTAACTTTTTTCATTATTCTTCTAACGCTTATAATTTTTTTTGAACTTGATATTGCCTTAAAATTTTTTTTGTTTGACATATCCGTAGGTACTGACGTGATAACTCCAGACAATTCTGTCGTTCCAGCCGGAATCGACGCTTTGATCGACTGTTCTTTCAGAAAAGTAACATTGTCCAAGAATGAATTGGCTAAATTCGGGCGATCGAAAACTACGCCGATTTTGTATCTGTTAATTTTTTTCAAGTACTTAATCCCTTTAACAAATCTAGTGAAGCATCCACTCAGGTACATCATATCTCTTTGGCCTATTGGTTGTTCTTCATTTGTGCTCTCGATAAATACAATAAAGTCATACCCAGCTACGGCATCCTCAGGGTACCTGCGACTGTAGTCTGTAACCCTATACGGGGCATACTTCTCTGTAGCCTTTTCTTCCGCAGTGCAGGAGTCGACGTAGTCAGACTCACTTGTCTCCGAAGATGAATCCGGAGGACCAGTAACAATTTCTCCACCAGGATCTTGTTTGGGTTTTTTTCTTTTCTTAGGCATCTTAAATCTTGTTTTATAAACTAAGTTAATAGAATAAAAACAGGAAAATATGTACAAACTAAATTAAAATTAAAGTAAAATTACAAGAAGTAAAAAAAAGACCGCCTATTATTTCAAGGTTCCCGCGCTTTACACACAGCATAGAGTAGACAAAAACAAGTCATAACCACAGATAATATCAAACATGCGTACAGTATTACAATAATCCTAACAAAATGAGAACCAAGTTCAATATATGTCTTGGTTGTTGACTTCAACGACAAAAATTATTAAAAAAATATTATTGTTACAAAATGTAACACCAAGAAGATACAGCTTGGCAAAAAAGAGTCTGGAAAAATGAGGGCGCCTGCTTAGCAGGTATGGCCACCCTGTATACTAGGACTAAAAGTGATAAGATACTTGTTGTTTTGATCCACAAACACGAGATCCCGGAAATTCTCAACAATCAAGATTTCAAGACTTCATAGGCACAGTCTTTTACTTTCATTGTATTTAGTAGATTGCGCATTATTTCGCTGGAATAACCTTTTATCTAAGAGTGCCATCATAATAACAATCCATTCATTTGGCGCTTCTGTCAAACGTCAAATTACTCAGTTTGACACACGGCCTTGACGAGATCCCGCCTCTTTTCGGACCACTTGTGGTTAAACCCCAATTTCTCGATATTTTACTATGAAACCCATACAAGATTGTGACTGTTTCGTAATGTGTACAAGTTTTTCTATTCGGTGTATGACATTTATGTAATTTGGTTCAGAATAAAACGAGTATCATTCAAATTAAAAACGAGAGAACATTTTTATCATTATAAGTCCCAGAATTTTTTGTGAAAGACATATTTTATTATTAAAATCATTTAATTTTATCACTACTACACCACAACAACGATTACATAATAAACACAGTACACTAAGCAGTCAAAGCATAAACAAAAGACGATAATCTTATCGCGTTCAAGTGGCCGTTTAGAATGTTTACAGAACGTCAACATTCATTCACTTTTGTTTTTTGTGGTCATAAATATGTCACAGTTTGATAAATGTGTGTTCATTTAGTTACTTCAAGAGTGACGCTACCCTAAGAAATATTTACAAGTGTTCAAAATGAACAGAAGTCGTAAATATTTCCTGTTAAAAAGATAGGTAAAAAACAGTAGTTCACAACAAGAAAAGGACAGTGCTTCACAAAAAACGGGTTTAACTTATGAAGTGCACAATTGATTGCAAATGTGAAAACTGTTCCAATAACTTACTTAAATTATCTCTCAATTACACACTATACCATAGCTTTAATCGTTTCTAACAATTAAAGCTAATAGAAAGGAAATCGGGCGATGACGTCATCCACTTTGGAATGGCGGCCGTGTTAAATAAAAATATAGGAATAAAATTTTAAAATTACAATATTTCGTTGCTATAATTGAATTTCTTGCACAACATCGTATATTTATGAATAGTTAATGAAATTGTCCTAACGTTTTAATAGTATTTCAGCCATTTACGACAAAATATGTATACGAAAAGCCGTCACAAAGAATTTATACGCCGGTCATTTTTTCACTTCGTCAACTTATTTTCGTAAAATATATGCGTAAATGTAATAAACTTCATATAACTAATAATTAAATAGAAAGATCATACACTTTAGTTACGTATTCATGCTTATAAAACCCATATTCACCAGTCAATCACAGTTTTTTTTTTATTGTTTCGTTGAGAGCGTCGGCCCGCGAGTGTGCCAACTTTTATAGTGTGTTTTGCGTCCAACACAGCGCCTCAAAAGTGCCATAATGTTAGTAGCAGTGAATGACATATAGAAAGCTTTGTCTTCCCTGTTCATGTTAACATAAGAACGAAACAGATAGGATACGTAGTTTCATAGATAATTGCAAAACAGTGTGACCACGATCCATCCTCGGTACTACGCAGGGGAGCAATCTAATTGAAATTTTCATCCTCGGTAGTACGGAGGCTACCACTAAAAGGGATAATGCAAACTTGTTCAGTTTAAAAATTAATTAAATTACACTCAGGGATTGCCGATTGAACCCGATACACAAGACATAATGTTCAGCAATCGCATTTGCGGCCACCATCTAGGGTATTCACAACCATTCGATGGTTGGTATGCCTGTATCAAATTTGACATGAATGATACTGAACGAATCCTGTTAATGCTGACAGTTTATAGTCGACAAGAAGGCGACTTACAGCTGCTTACTGTCGGAAACTAATTGGAAGTCAGAGAGTACCTATAACATGTCGCATTCGAAAGGAACGGGCAATATCGAATAAACTTGAACAGTTGACTAATGAAGGCGTCAGGTATGTCTATGTGGGGTACATAACATTTTCACTATTCACATGACAATGAAAATGAAATAACACGCTAAAATTTTGATTTTATTTAAAAAGAAAAACGTGACATAACATCATTCGTGTATTCCTTTTCGGTGCTATGATATTTTTTTTCCAATAACACTGATATTTCGGTTTTACATTTCTTATTTATGAAATCTAAATAGTGTAAAAATCTTTCTTAGACGTTTACGGCTCCCATTACAACCCGTCTCCTCAAACTATAGGTAATATATTACGTAGAATAGGCACCTGAAAAATAATAAATATAAATTATAATTTTTTTACTGTGGTATGCGATAATGGCATAAATAAAAAAATACTTGCCTGTTTCGTTATAGTGTTGAACTTTTTGTCTAATTGCACACAGATCGAAATCGTCTAATTCTTTCTTCCGCCAACTGTTTTGGTGTTCCTCCAGGTGTAGAAAAAATCCTTGATTTTTTTCACTTTCATTAACAATTTCTCTAATTGTACTGTGAGATTTACCTTGAAAAAAACATAAAGACAATCATATTAATTCCATGTAGGTACATTTTTCAATTTCAAGTATCAAACATCAAGAGTTAACGTACACGCGATTTGTCAAACTAGAAAACATAACCTCAATAATCTATTAGTAAATAAAACAATAAAATGGCTTGAAACTTATAATACCGATAAAACTTAGTATTAGAAAGGAAAAACAATGACTGGCATTGAATAAAACATAAATTTCTTGGGTAAATACCTGTCGTGTTGGCAGTTCTTTCGTAAACATTGTCAATCGGAGACAAAATTTGTTCCGCTTCAGATTCCGCCAAATTTCTTACGAAAACTTAGTATTTCACAGCCCACACCACCACTCCTTATTGTTTTATTCACTTTTTATATGTTTAAAAGCATTAATAATTGATAGTTAATTAGAAATAAGTAAAATACAACTAGGAACATAACACAATGACAGATTAGCTACTTGTTGATGATAAACAAAGCAGTGCTGCCACAAAAAAAATATTTTAGTTCCAATGGTTACCACGACAGACTCTTTTTTGCCAACCTATACTTTACTTTTAGTTTTTTTTTTTTTTTGAGAATATTTTATTTAAACTAAGTATTACGTTAACTAACAAGAAGTTATGTTATATACTTTTCAGAACTAAGTTATGTAGACAATAATGTGATGTTTATTTTTTGAGAATATTTATTGTTGAAAAACCTGAATATTAACTTACAGGAAAATACTTTTAATTTCTTGACTTTAGCATTGTATTTCTTTTGTGATAAATAATTTTATACTTCGAGTAGTATTATATTTGAATAAAAGTTGTTACTGCAACATTTGATTGTGGCAACCAATAAACAAAGTAAGCAAAAGTATTCTAAATAACAAAGTTGTTTAAGAATATTTTCATTGTGATGATTAAGTTATTCATAGCCTAGTACCTGTATTATAAAGTCAGACTGATATTATTCTGTGAAGACTGCTAATAGGTACCTCACTTTTTTTAATGTTAAATATGAGTATTTACTATACCTAAGATATGACTAAAACCAAAAATAAATGAGTAAAACTATAAAGACCTTTCTAATTGCTACCTACGAACTATGAAGTTTACCAATGATAATTGTCCTAACAGTGAGTTGGATGGAAGAAGAAATGTGTATAAAAGTAATTTGTAACAAATCATACACTCAACTTCTTTTAGCTAACTCGAATTAATTCGAGTTAGCTGAATTTCAACTCGAGCTAACTCGATTTGTGTTTTTTCCGAGTTGGCACATCTCTACTGGAAACATAACACAATGACAGATTAGCTACTTGTTGAAGATTTTTTTTTTTAATTTATTCCCGACCATGGATACATGTCCTTCAGTCGTTGTTGATGATAAATAAAGCAATGTTACCACTAAAAATTTCACCACGACAAACTCTTTAGTCTTTTTTGCCAAGCTGTATTTGGGTCAGCGTTGCCAATCTGTGGGGAATTCCCCAAACTGCGGGGATTTTCAGTTCGATTGGGTAATTTGTGGGGAGAGCGTTTATGTGGGGAAAATGCGGGGAATTTAGACATTTACACTAGAGCTGAACTTAGAAGTAATAGAAGTAGTATAAAAAGTAAGTATAATTTATATATTATTTATTTATTTTTTTTTTCTGAAATAAACAAAGTTTTTATTATTATTGACCATATTATCTTAAAATATATACATAATTTAAAATCTAAGTAAAAAATATGTACATGTATATACAATATAAAAATAAAAGATCATAAAGCCTCAAAATATTCGTCTGCATCGTTGTCAACAGGAAACGTGCCCAAAAGGCTGGCAGCATTGCCACGTTGTATGGCAATGCTAATTCTTTGACCAAAAAATAAGCCAGCCCTCTGGTCACGTGAAGAGTCGACTAGCCGCTTGGCAATGTCTCGGAATACTATGTGAGCACTCGGACCCCATGGCCCTAGAGTTTCAACCCCAAACGGCTCGAATATATAATTTCCAATTAGGTTAGAATATTTGCGCCGTTTGAGGTTTTCAGCACCTGCAGCAGCCGCTCCAGCACAGCCCGCCGTGCTGAGAAGATGGGATGGCGCAAGGGTGTCGACACATGTTGCGTCCCACACCAAAGGCCGACCTAGCTTCCAAGGCATTATGGTCATTCCGTCAGGTCTCTTCCCATCGTCGCGTGCCAAGCCATTGGGTTCTAGAACAGCTGGCACCCCGGCGGTGACAAGAGCACGACGGATGATGTCATTGATGCTGGCGTGCCGTGCTATCCGGCCTGCGCTCCTACTGCAGGATAGGCCATGGTGTCCGAGGTAGTCGACACCTTCACCGCATTGGCAGCGATGCAGAGCCACGCAAGGAGCGCCCAGACGCAGGCATGTAGCAATCCGGAAGGTGGTGTCACTCAGCATAGTACCTATGTTGGGTGACGGTAGTGCCTGAAGCCAGAGGCCCGACTCCCACTCACCCACAGCTAGAAGGCGGGCACGCTCAGCAGTATTGGTGGACGTATTTATAAGATTATTCCGTACCAACCTGCAGAGCGGCTCATCCCACTGTCTCTGGGAAGATGGGTTCACGGGCCGATCTGTATCCGGGCAAGTCATTTTCCAGGCATTCACTGCATCTGTGAAGCACGGCACTTCAGAGTCAACCAAGGACGGAGCTAAAATTTTCCCGGTCAACTTTTCAGTGCTGTGGACAGAGGATAGGAATGCCGGTAAGCTAATACTAGTAATTTTACGGACGCCGAGACCACCAAAGCGGATGGGTAGTGTGGCTTGAAGCCACGCTCGGTCGTCCAAGGCCACATTTAAAATGGATGTTAGTGTACTGCGAATAATTTGGTCAATTTTGTCCAGGAGCTGTGGCTGCTTCCATAAGGGGGAAGAGCGAAGAAAATATATAAAATTTGGGCCAAAACAACAGTATTTTATTAGGGTGAATGCCGAATGTATATTTATTTTGGAAAGCCTGTCCGAAATATCGTTGAAATTTTTAATTTTATCGTCGATGAATTGAGAAAAGCTGTCTTCTAAAATTGGGGAACCTAGGAGGTGCAGTGAACTTTTTTCTATAATTTTGATTTGTGGGGCTATTGCGTTAAATTTATCTAGTGTCAGTTGTCTGTCAGTAATGTCAGAAAGGAAAATTTCGCATTTTGATGGGTTAAGGTCAAGGCCAATAGATTTAAATTGCTGTTTGAGCAGTTGTAGATCTTTCAAAACAGTGTCTGCGTCACCTCCTAGCGTTCCATCATCTAAATACCACACGTTAAATTTTGAATTTAGTTTCTGGATGATTGGATGAATAGCTAAACTGAAAATGACTGGCCCAAGAGGGTCACCCTGTTGGCATCCTACTGCTGATTCCAAAACATTGTCCTTGTATAGTAATTTAGAGGGGTACCTGTAACATTGCCACATAAAACCATAAATTTCGGGTAGTTCCTTTTTGACTTCAGCCAACAAAGTGTCCCTGTTTACGGAATTAAAGGCATTTTTAACGTCAACCTTGAGGATGACCTCGCCTTTCTTGGAGTTTACAAATGTGGAAAGGGCGTGCACGGCAGCTTCACAGCCCCCTTTTGAGCCAAAACCTAGCTGCAGGGGTTGAAACTTTGCTGTCAGTTTTTGGCTGTATATCTGACAGCAAAGCTTGGTTGCCGTACGCCTATATGTGCAGCCAACGGCGATGGGACGTATGCCGCCATCCTTCTTGCGCAGGGCACATAAGTTGGCCCCGTACAAGACGTCGACGACGGCCTCGTTCACACCGCCGTTGAGCATAAGTTTAATCAGGGCCGCAAGCTCCTTCAAAAGCGACTCACCAGCTTCCCCGGCGCCTGAACTCAAAAGATCCTTTAAATGTTGTGGAGTCAGGCCGTCGAGGCCGCCGGCGGAACCACTTCGGAAGGAGCTCACGGCTGCAATCAACTGGGGAATTTATTTATTTTTGATTTAAGTTAAACTCAACTTATCTATCCTTCATCAAACTTTATCGTTTATCGCGGAAGTCCCTGTTGTTTACTATAGCTTTGTACCGAATAGCGTTGCCAATCTATGGGAAATTCCCCAATCAAAAACTAAATGACGAATGGAGGGGTCACGCGATGCTAGATTACTCTGCTCTTGTTTTGCATGATGATGACAGTCTGGAAACATACTGGGCTAAGGTATTCCATCTTAAAAACAGTGCAGGTCATGAAATGTTTTTAAATTTGAAATACGCAATAAGCCTATTGCTGGTTCTGCCTTTCTCAAACGCATCTGTCGAAAGGAAATTTAGCGTTCGGAAGAATTTGAAAATAGAGAATCGTAATTGCCTGCACATTGACACTTTAGTAACGCTTATGGCCACTAGAGAAGAAATTAAGAAGAAGGGAGGGAGCCTAATATTTGATCCGTCAAATGATATGTTAACAAAAAAAAAATGGCGCATTGAAGAGCCTAAGCCTTAATTTAAATAATTAAGAACTTAAGTATAAATAATAAATATATTTGATTTATATTATTTCTTTGCTGAAAACTTGTGGGGAAAATGTGGGGAATATCGGTTTTATTTTCCCCAAAATTGGGGATTTTCAGTTACATTTTTGGGTAATCCAGACCGTGGAAGTCGGCAACACTGATTTGGGTGTTCCCGTTGCACTGTAGACGTAGTTTTAGATTTATTGACTAATTATTCCAAAAGTTTAAACAATATTTTATATTCAGATGATTATTGCGTACTTATGAGGAAATGACTGGTATTTTAATAAATTACTGATTATTCGAAAAAGCGTTTAGTTGTAACTCGTTTCATTTCGTGTATAAAACATCTCATGGAAACGTGAGAATGGTGAGAACGTTTTTAGCTGGCAAGTCATGTTTTTCTAAACTGAAATTCACTATTGCAACCTGTGATTGCAACACTGCGTGTCAGCGTGTAATACGGGGAATTTTGATATACCTATAGTATTTCTATGTTAGGTTAAGTTTTTGATTTATTTTGTGACCGCTCACCGTTTTCCTTGTTTCCTTTCTTAGGAAACTAAAGCTTAAGTGTAGTTCGAGACCAGACATTTGCAGCACATAAAACTAGCTCAGAGTTTCAGAGTACGTATTTAATTTAAACACTTTATTTTTTTTAATCTTCTTTTTATTTCCAACACTGCAGCTAATACCTACGTAATTGATTAATTGATTTGTAATTTTATCATAAATATTTATTTTGTTTGTTTTTGAGACCTATTTCCAGTTATTCATCAAGTAAATAGGATAATAATGTGTATGTTGGTATAAGAATCACATATCAAATGCAAAATGAGAACAAATATTTCAATGTAAATTGGTAACAGGAGCTCAGTTGTGAATTTTGCATTATCATCTTGATAACAGGTACAATACTCTTCAATAAACTTGCTTTTAGTTTGTTTGCGCTCTATAATTACACCAGCAATTAAGTTGTTAACTTACAATTCAACTGCTTGTTAAGGCCTTTGAACA
This sequence comes from Aporophyla lueneburgensis, assembly GCA_932294355.1. NCBI lineage: Eukaryota > Metazoa > Arthropoda > Insecta > Lepidoptera > Noctuidae > Aporophyla > Aporophyla lueneburgensis. The sequence goes on along the minus strand of OW028748.1, from coordinate 7,046,157 downwards.
TAAACATAACTTTAGTTTGGTGTGTGAAGAAATGAGAGAGTGTAAAATAATTTTCATAAGGGAAGTCTGTAGCAGAGAACAAAAGTATAATCCACGGACACTGACTTCCACAATTGAAGTTATTTTTCACTTTGTAGTGTTTTGTTTGGAAGTTGGTTGTTTTGTTTTTGCTAAAAACATTTACTAATTGTATTTTAAACTGCAGTTATAACTACCTGCTCGCTTCGAAATTGTATTCTATATGAGTTGTAATCATGATTATGACTTGCAATGCCCATGCTCGCTAAGAAGTCTTCAAACTCAATCTGGCTTTGAGCGCATTAAAGGTGTCAAAGGATAACTGTAACCAACCGAATTAGTTTATGTATATTCAATACAATTATGAGAAGCCCGGTCAGGCTTCAACTTGTTGTGGACAGGTCAAGTCAGTGAAGCATAGTCTTATCTAGCTCTTAGTCACCAACATTTGAACAAACATAACACAGCAGCATCATGAGGCTTAATCTCAAATAAGATGTGATAACATCACCTCCCTGAATCAGCTCTGTTCAGTGAAATTAATGACTATTGCCCAATCAATGCGATGGTCCCTATTAACAATGTCCGTTCTGCAAAAAGTCTACTGTTCAGTAGAGCCGTTCAAAGTTTGTTTTACTACTAAAATTGTTGCACGGACAAGGTCAATACAACCGACAATATTATGTTTAAAACTGGCTAAATATCATGATTTAAAAAAATACAAATGATAAAGTCCAAAATTTTGATGCATTTGCCCAATAAAAAGTGTCCCAACCCAGTGTGTTTTTTTCTCGGTAATTCCACCGTATTTGGAAAAGTTATTTATGCTAAAATTATGCCCTCCATCTTCCCTACATACCACAAAAATAACACATCCTAATTGCGTGGAATCTAGAAGTTATTCCAAATTAACTGTTTTTGCTAGGGTTGTCACTTTGTAATCTGAATTTTGATGACTCAATTTTTATTTAATGGTACGTTTTGGTTATTAAAATTTCGAGTATTAATCCTAGGAACTTTGTTATATCCAGACTTATAAAAGGTTTTTAGTTTTTTATTTATTTTGTTCTCGATAATTCCGTAGTATTGGGATAAGTTATTTATACTGAAACTACACTTGGCCAGCAACTTCGTTCGCGCATATTTTCATAAAAACTTTAACACCCATTAAAACTGAATTTTGACGGTAGTTTTGACAAACGAATAACGGGCCGATTCTATTGTCACAAAATTCTCTAAACTAAACTAAAAATCACTTAAATTTGGTTTATCCCTGTCAAACAACGATTTTCTATTTTGAAATAGACTAAAAGTGACATAACTTAACTATATTTTAGTTTGATAGCACCAAGATTGCACTGAATTATTAGTTTAGTGAAAATGTCAATTTTGCTATTCTGAGTTTGCCGGTTTTCACCAAAAATTCTGACTATTTTTAATCGCGATTAAAAAAGTGTGGAATAATACTAGTGATCATGAACTAAAATTCACACTAAGGCCTTCACGGGCAAAGGCAGTACTGTATTTTTTGTTTTCCTTTTCTTTTGCTTATATCTCGAAAATGGCGTGTCCTATCACAAAAATAATGAAAATTTCGAGCCCCTTTAGAACCCCTGAACATTTAAATCTCAACACGTGGGTAATATTTTTTTATATTTTTCAAACAAAAAGTGAAAATTTTCATATAAAACACGTCCAGGCTGCCTCCTAGAGCGCGCCTTCGTCTCTCAAAAAATTCATTGCGTAGCGCACAAGTACGAAGTTGCGAAACCAAAAGAAAAAAAAAAATACCACTTTGAGTCGCGATTTTCAAATTCGATTTTAGTCGTGTCAAAATCATTTTTAAATTTAGTGATTTTTTCTTGCAGAATAGCGTTACAATTCTCATATCCAAAAGTAAGGAATTTTAGAGATAGTTTAGTTCGGTGTACAACAGAATCGGCAATGACAATCATTATTTTGATTTTAATTTGTGCTAAGTTTTAGGTTTATTAACCTAAGAAATAAGATTCCTCCATACGATCTTTAAAAACCCCTAAATTGTTCTATTGGAGGTAGTTTTGAAAATCAAAAATGACATTAAAATGTAAATGTGCCCTGCCCACTGCCCGTTAAGTTTGGCGATTCTTCTGACTGTGTGGATAACTTTGGTATAAATATAGACATAACTTCAGATCCGGATATGAACTAATATAATATGATCGCGTGACAACCCTAACGACGTAGAATACGGATCGAACTTAAAAATGTTGTGGTTTCTAGATTCCACGCAATTAGGATGTGTTATTTTTGTGGTATGTAGGGAGGATGAAGGGCCTAATTTTAGTATAAATAACTTTTCCAAATACGACGGAATTACCGAGAAAAAAAATAAAAACAAAAACAGAAAACCTCGTATAAGTCTGAATCTAACGAAGTTCCGAGATTTATTTGTACTTTAAAATATGCATCATAAAAAACGCCTTCGATGTTTCTTAGGTCACAATTGCGTATCATATTTAGTTTCAGAGATATGATTTTTTTTCTAAACACCTGGTTGAAAAAAAGACGATTTTCAAAAAATTATATATCATAAACTAAACATACTAGTGAAATGGGGATACGAAATATTGCATTGAAATAACTTAAACTATCAGTTTTTTATATAAAAAATCAATGTCCGAAAAATCGTCTTCATAGAACACTGTGCAGCGTGCCAGATATTCCAAGTTATACAATAATACCAGGGACTTGAAAACGAAATGAATTTTGTTCCGTTACTCTAAATGTTACCTTATAACGTTTCAGATTTTGTAACGATACTCAAACCTAAAAATATGAAAAACGTTATAAAGAATAACGTTATAGAATATTATTGTTAAAGAACAATATAACAAGTAGCGTTATAGGGATCAGTAACGTTATGCTTATATCCGATTTAATAACGTTACAGATGAAACGTTACAGTTTCACTTATAACGTTATGTTTAAAAAATTGCCCGCTGAACACCGCTCCTCCCGTCGCACCCCTCTATATGCCATCGCATCGCCGCGCGCCGTATCCAAGCATTTATTCATTAGAGAGTGCACGTTGTATATTTTGTGTAAACTTTAACATATTATACCTACACGTCTCATCGGTTCATTCTGTTATTATAATGAGTGAGTACCTATCATTTTAACTATTAACGAATGAATACGATTGTTATTTCTGCCTCACTGGTCATGTGGGCTACAGATATGTGAATTAATTTTTTTCTATCTAGAAATTCTCAGTTATTGTCTGGTGTATAAAAGTTTGGGTTAAGATATTATTCATTATTTACAGGTGACAGTGACGATGATTTTATGTTTCAACAGAACAGTCAGCCAATTTTTCAACAGTACTTGGGGTCGTCGACCACGCGTCTATCGGCGTGCGCGATGATCAGCTGATTTTTACATTTGAATTTACATTGCATGCTAAAGATCAAATTTTTTTTTGATAGTATATGTTTTATATCTCAAATAATGGTTCATTTAACTGTTAACACGTAAAGCTACTACTACTACAATCTGTCAAATTTCTGTAATAGGTTTTCAACTTTATCCCTAAAGTATTAGGTTCAAGATTTATTGAGAAAATTTGACAGTTTAGGGTAGCTTGATATGCTGGCGTCTGTATAAAAAATGCAAAAAATATGGTAATATTTAATAAAAATATCCAAAAAATATATATGGTTGCGTATCAAGAATAACTAGCCCTATCACCTACTATCTGTTTTCGGAAGCGTTTCCCATACACCCTTTATATCTTGAAATTTATTTTCTCCTACAGTTTCGCCTTGAATATTATGTCGTGGTACTTTGGATATACTCGAATTAGGATTATGCCCGGTTGATGGCAATAGGCTCGCCACCTACACATTACATGGGACTTGAATATAACTGTCGAAATGTGGGTGTCTTCTACACCTTCTACACCTTTGAGGAATAGTGGCGTGATGTTATGTTAGCAATATCGTCGTTTCCTGATAACTCCTGTGCGGCCGCCGATCGGGTGGGAGACTATGCGCGCGACATCCTGTTAATAGCGCCGGCGCCTGTGCACGACAGAACGAAACGCGCGAATTTTATTTCACAGTGCGGGCCATAGTCATAACTACTTAATACTGTACAAAACATTCGCGTGGAAATTAATTCGCATCGCATCGCGTTCAATTTGCATCAAACCACAGATTTTTTCCGCCTGAGTGGCAATCCCATTACATTTAATAAGTTAGCGAACTATGAGAAGATAATCGCACGGTGAAAAATAGCGGTGCGGACAGGGCCAAAGGTGTAAATACTGGCCTCACCAATTGTAAATATAAAATCCTCTTTAATATTATTAGAATCGGACCTTTCGTTTAGAAATTATGACGGGCAAAACAATTCTACAAGGAAGAAAAACGCTGCGGGGTGAGCAAATTACCTAGTGTATTACCTACACATTTTATTTTTTGAAAACAAGTTATATTTAGAGATTGTAATCCGGATAGTTCAAAATTCGAAAATAACTGAAAAATCCTGATTTTCCGTCCTCATAAAAATTCGGATTTTACTATTAAAATCCGGTTTTTTCGAATTTCAATAAAGCGTTTCTTTGTAAACCTATTAAATAGAGCATGTGTCTTCAACCACCAACTTAATTATATTTCAGCGTAAACTAGTACGTGACAAATCTAAAAACAATGTACACTCCATGTAACGTCATTCGCTTTAACGACAAACTCACTAAAGCGTCGAAATCACTTCACTTTAAATGGTTTAGCTTGTCTTCCATACAATGATACACTCTGTAGGTATAGCATTGCACCCACTCCCAGTAATGACAACCAATAAAAAATAAAAAGTACTTTTTAAGTTGCCAAAATTAGTGAAAACTGCGCCGCTGTGTACGTTTCTTTTGTCGCTTTATTATCCTAGTCCGTAATAAGCTCGACTGTGGGTATCATACATAGGTAGAACGGGCTGGTGTCCGCAACTTCACGTCTGAGCGCGTATTTTGCGTTCGGGTGGGAAATCGGTTATTCGATCCACCTCAGCTCCTCGAGAAAGGCCAGCAACGCCTTGATGTTGCTGACTATCTCATGTAGGATACCTGGGTTACCGAAGTACTTGGCCCTATATGTGGCGATCGCCGGGCAGTTTAGAAGCACGTGCGTTGCTGTCTCGTCGTCCTCAATGCAGGCCCTGCACAGCGGACTGTCTGTAACTCCTACGACAAATAGATGTTTATTAAACGACCCATGGCCAGTTATTGCTGCTGTCGCAGCAACGCAGCTGTCTTTTGTCTACCGGAGGACCTGTATTGTGAGGCGGGCATCGATGGTAGGAAGTGCTTCCTTGGCATGCCTGCACTCACTTTGGTCCACCCATAGCTCACAGTGTAGATCCCTGGTACATTTTGTTACAAGAGAGCGTAGGAACTCAAAGGAGAGTGGCGCGATGGGTTCTAGTCCCACCGGTGTCGTGCTCGACTCCCTTCTGGCAAGTTCATCGGCGGCATCGTTACCTAGCGAACCGTTGTGTCCTTTTATCCATTGAATGGTTATATTATTGAGGCTACCTACCTGGTTGAGGCGCTGGTGGCACTCGTATATTAGCCTAGAGTCAATCGAGTGACTGTCCAGCGCTTGCAGAATAGCCATACTATCTAAGAGTATGCGGATCAAGTGGTCTTTAACTGCCCTGGCCATAATGGCTGAAGCAGCAAGAGTGATCCCAATGCATTCAGCCTGGAACAACGTGTTGTGGACTCCCAACGGTGTGCCTATATGTATGTAGAAGTCCTGCGAGAAGACTCCAGCACCAGTGCCACTGTCTGTTTTTGATCCATCCGTGAAGATGCGCAACTTAGTGGGGGGCAAACCTCCACATCGGCGATCTTCGTGAAGCTGGATGCTGTATTTTTTATCAAAAATGAACTGTTTGGATACCCGGTCATTTACCACCCGGCCTTAGTGATGGGGAACTCATTGTTGAGTTCCTTAAGCAGCGTGTATTGTGTGTCTCTCTTTGGCCAGAGGTCAGTTTCATCCAGACACGCTGCCGCCATCGTGGCTTCCTGCTGTATGAACAGGTGGAGCGGTGGTAGTCCCAGCATGGCGTCCATGGCTGCAGTCGGAGTAGTCCTCATGCAGCCTGTGACCGCCATGCAGGCTAGTCTTTGCATGTGTTGCAGTTTGTTGCAGGCTGTAATAAGCTTGGTGCGGGGCTACCAGACCACGGCCCCGTAGGTGATCATGAGTCGGATCACTGCGGTATACAGTCAAAGTATGATTTTGGGGGATAGGCCCCACTTCTTACCTTTCATTTTCCTGCATTGCCAGAATGTGATGCAGGCCCTGTTTAGTTTTGGAATCATACTGAACTTTCTAAGAAATCCGTTCTTTTGATTACAAATTGGGATTGCTTGCATGTGTGTTGTTACAAGGAGTTATGGATTATCTATACGTTATCATATTCCAAGTTGCTCACAAACTTTCAACTGTAAACATGGCAAGTAAGAGAAAATCGGTGTGTATTGACGAAAAAGTTTTACTATTTTAAGTAATGTTGGCAGACGCTTTAGATTTAGTCGTTCTACCGTGTCCACCATATCGAAAAATAAAGAAAAAATTCTACAAGCAGAGCAGGATGGAAAATCTTCCAAATAAGAAACCTAAATACGAAGATTTGGATCAAGCTATACTATCATAATTTCACCGACAGCGCCAGCATAATATGCCAATGTCGAGGCCGATCGTGAAAGCTAAGGCGGAGAAGTTTGCTGAAGAAATTGGTTTACTTTCTTTCAAAGCATCGGGATGCAAGGATGGCGCGGTTTTTTTTAATTTTTAACGACAACTCTCTGTAACGTCGAAATGTGCACAGTCCCTTGAGTGTCGTTGTATAGTTTACACGTAAACTTGTTTTTTTAAATAAAATAAAAAACTTCGAAAAATCCGGATAGTCCGGATTTGTGTGCGATTATACTTTGTAAATCCGGATTTGGAAATAATCCGGATTTTGCAATCCCTAGTTACAATTAAATACAATAGGTTCGCTCTCTCTTCCATGGGACTAAAACATAACTGGTGAAACGTGGGTGTTAGGAATACAACTCTGCCTAACCCTTTGGGAGTACAGGCGTGATGTTAAGTTTATGTTTGTTTAGTTATGCTATGTTAAACAATATAATAGAGGTTTTATGCTATAAATATAAATTGAGAAAAGATAGATATCTACCTAAAGTTACCTAACTACTTACTTCCAAATGTTAATTTATGATATGTGTAGGTACACAAATAATATTTTAAAAATACTTTAATTTATTGTAATTTTGTTTTTTTTTTTAATGGTAAATAACTCCAAAAATACTAAACTGATGATAAAAATTCCTTCATCTGTAAAAATCTGCATTATCAGCGAATAACATGGGTTCTATTTTGGGAGAATACCTATGCGAAATCTACGCAAACCCCGCGGGCATAGTGTTAGTTTGTTATCTAAAAACTCACAACAAAACTTAACGGGTTTTTAAACAATGCATGTCCTATATCGTAGTTTGCAATACGAATTTGTTATGAAATACTATACGACAAACCTTTAGTAATTGTAAACAGAACATTAGTCGCGCTCGCGGACGTTATGAATAAATCAAAATCAAATGAGCGGGCGAAGAATCCCTAACTATAACGTTGTCATCGTAGTACCTACCTAAGGTATAAAATTTTGCCGCCAACGCGATCACGAAACCGAAACATGATTGAAAACTTTCTTCAAATAACATCATACTATCTTGCAATATTTAACTGACATGTTAACTTTTTGGTTATCATCGATAATTATCATTAATCGTAATTTAAGATTGTAGGTGGAACATCACATTTCGACGTTTCTTTGTCGTCACTCAGTAAAAAATATCTGTATACAAAATTCCTCTTCTTACGGCCCATGATTTAATAGAAAAACTGTCAAACTCAAAATATTCGACAGAAATCAGTAAACAAACAATCACGGCGAAATGTTACGTTGCCGTATTGAACTCAAGCGGGGAGCGGGACAAGCGGGGAGCGGGAATAATCTAATAGGTACTTACGTGCCTCAGCCCTCAAGGTTGCGTATCGAAATGAATAACGTTATTATTTCGTTATACTAGTAACGATATATTTTTGTTATTGTTACTAAATAGTTTAAGATTTCGTTCCGTTGTTCATATCGTTGTAACCAAAATAAATATTTAGTTACGATCCTGGTGGAACGGTACAAATTATCGTTACTGAAACTATGCGTAGCGTTATTAGAGAGAGATTGGAGTAACGTTTCAAGTCCCTGAATAATACTCGATAGCAGAGTAAATTAAATAATTTCTCCATAAACAGGAGCAAATTATGCAATAATAATTTTGAAGCGGGAACTTTGAGCATATTTCTGAATAAGTTTTATGTCACATATAGCCTAAATATCGAATTCTACAGCAAAAGCTTATAATTGGCAAACTTTTTCTAATATTTGGTGTAAGCAAATAACGGCTATAATATGTATATTTTCAGTTTTTTTTTTTTCATGATGTGTGATAATAAACAATTGTGCTACTTTTTTGTGCAACCGTTTTCATTGGCAGATTCTTTAGACTTGAAACAAGGTAGGATTTCGGTTTGGAGAACTCTCAATACTGCACATTATTGTCTATGGCAGCTAGAGATTAGTGGCCGGCTTGAATCATTTGCGATGTAAAAATCAAAGTAATTCAGCGTGGTCAGAAATCTTTCGGTAGGTTTTTTGTTGATTTTTTCGGCAAGTATTGTGTTTTAACTATGATTTATAGTGCTGTGGGTACAGAAAAGCATGAACTTTTGTGTACTTAATGTTTATTTCAATACTATTTAGGGGAAAGCAGGTAGGATTCGTACAATTTTTATTCTCAGCCGTTTATACGAAATGCTATTAACTATTTTAAAATAATTTTAATGTCTTTATGTACCCTATTTATCTAGCTTTAAAAATATTGTAGTGTTGCCTTGATACTATTCAGCATGGCCAAGCTACGGTTACTTATCTAAAACATGGAAAACGTATGAAACTACCCCACACGTGTGGTACATTCGTACACAGCGTAGGGCGCATTCGTACATAGTGGGGAACCTCCGTACAGTCAATTAAAATGCCATTTTACAAATGTAATATAAATGTTTATTGAGATCAAAGTAAGCACTAAAAGCAGTAATCAGTCTCATGTAATACTAATGAACAATTTTTGTCTTTTTCAAAACTTATAAACTTCTAAACCATACAAATTTAAACACAATAAAAAAAATTATAAAGGAATTCAAAAATCAACAAAATTCCCTCCGTCCTCTAGGCTAATAAGACTTACCATTTATAAATGGTAAGAGCTCTTACCATTAAATACCTACTAGCCAATATTATACATACTGAGATCCTTTTTAAAACTAAATATTTGGGCTGTTCTAGCAGTAGAAGCAGATTTTGATGGTGATAATATACACACCACATCTGCTAAATAAACAGTCCCTTCAACCTTGGTAACGGGAAAGACAAATTTCCAAGTTTGAGGTTTCTTCCTTAAAAATGATACTTTATACTCGATAGGACTATATTTATGAAGCACTTGCCCAACATAATATAAAATGGTTTTCTTTTTTTCAAACTTAACCAGTACGAAGCTCTGTTCTTTGATGTTTTCTGTCAGAACTGGAGTTACATTTTCAATATCTGATTCTTCTTCAGAAGTCTCTTCGATGGGAGAACAAGAACTTTTCCTCAAACTCATATCAGCCTCATCCTCACAATCAGTCTCGTCGTTATAGTCAGTTTCACCTTCATAATCAGTTTCATTCTCATAAGTTTTCTTTTGTCTCTTTGGTTTATCTTTCCCTAAAGTTTTCTTCGGTCTTGTTGTTTTTGTTATTAAATTTTCATCTGAAAGTAACTTTAGTGCTCGTTTCATTTTTCTAGCTCTTTCTTTCCTTGCTTGCTCTTGCTTCTTAAACTTTTTTCTGTTCTCAATTTCTTGCAGTCTGGCTTTTTCAGGAGTGTCTGTATAAATTCTCGATTTACCTGGCAGTTTTTTTGATTTTTTTAATAAATTTCTGTCCACCCTAGGATAGGGCCGGATTATTTCAGGAGTTATGATTGGCACAGTTGCTGAATATGAAGTTCTAGGTGATAGCATGAAAGGTGATGTAGGCGTAGAGCTTCGCGGTAAATCTTGTTGAGTAAGTTCTATTCCTGCAAGATGGGTTTCTGAAACACCGGCTTCTTCATCTGCTGTAGAATTAGACGGTCCACTTTGTGGGTACTCTAAAAACTGCGATGTTAAAGAAGCACGCTCTAACATCGGTGGCACATTTTCAGGAATAATTTGTTCCCTGTCAACGTCTGGGGTTGGTGTAGAATCAGAATGGTAAACACTCACGGGTGCAAAATCGTCGTCACTGAAAGCTAGCTTGTTAAATGGCCAAATTCCTGTCTTCTCAAAAGCACTTGTTATATTTTTACCATTGAATGACTCAAAATATGCTACTTTAGCCAGTTTCGGTATGTTGTATATGTTGATAGTTTGGCCTGGATTATTAACATGCCAATCATTAAACGCAACCTTTAATTTGGCTTTAAAAGGTCCAAATACGCCACCAACGTCTAAGGGTTGGAGCCGATGTGTTGTGTGAGGTGGGAACGATAGATAAACAATGCTATTATTGCGCGCATAGTCCACGCTTTCTATTGTAACGTGGCTTTCATGGTTATCGACCAGCACGCGTAGCATGACCACCGTAGATAGGGGTTTTGTCGACGGAAGAATAGATAAAGAAACGTTTCGGGTACACAGTACGACGACGGCAGCAAAGTAGAAAGAGTCAACTGCACTTTTTATAAAATTTACTCTTCGACATGATTCGACTCAGAATTATATTTAACCGACTTCAAAAAAAAGGAGGAGGTTCTCAATTCAACTGTATTTTTTTTTATGTTTGTTACCTCATAACTTTCGACTGGGTGAACAGATTTTGCCACACAAACTAAATTGTCAACCATCCAAAGGCTGACCTTGAGAAGTATAGCTTAACCTAGCGAACCTGCGACACAAGGCAAAACAAAAATTGCATGGTCACCCATCCAAAGGCTGACCTTGCGAAGTGCAGCTTAACCTGGCGAACCTGCGACAAAACGCCACACATAAAGTAAATGGTCACCCATCTTAAGGCTGACCTTGCGAAATGCAGCTTAACCTTGCGAACCTGCGACAAAACGCCACACATAAAGTAAATGGTCACCCATCCAAAGGCTGACCTTGAGAAGTGTAGCTTAACCTAGTGAAGCTGCGACACAAGGCAAAACAAAACTACATGGTCACCCATCCAAAGGCTGACCTTGCGAAATGCAGCTTAACCTTGCGAACCTGCGACAAACGCCACACATAAAGTAAATGGTCACCCATCCAAGGGTTAAGCTTGAGAAGTGTAGCTGAACCTAGCGAACCTGCGACACAAGGCAAAACAAAAAAATATATTTTGTAAAGGTAATATTTATAAAGCATGCTTTGCGAAAAGAAATAAATATGGTATAATCAAAAAATTACGTATTAATTATATGTTAATTATCACATCAAAAAAAATCGCATCGATATTGAAACTTTGTTGCCTAAGTCCACTAATTTTCAGTATGGGCCACTGTGCGTGGCCACGCTCACCACGTCAAAATTTAGGTTTACCGTCGCCTATAGATGTTTCACATCAAAAGTGCAGTTGACTTTTTCTACTTTGCTGCTGTCATACTGTGTACCCGAAACGTTACTTTGTCTTATCGTCCGTCGACAAAACCCATTTCTACGGTGGTCATGCTACGCGTGCAGGAGTAAAATAGGGTTATCTTTAGAACACAAAGATTTCTTTTGTATATGTTTCAACACCTCCAAAAATATATCTGAATTTATCCAACCACTTTTTGTGGCAGTACCGAGGCTGCCTTCGGGAGCGCCAGCCATAAAGTGGTCCTTACAATGGACCCTAGGAAAGATATAGTGGCGGAATTGTGTTACCACTAGCTGAAATTATTCCTCCAAAAGTAACTAATTCGCCCCTCTCTGCAGAAACAAGTTGACCTATTTGTTTTTGCTTTTTCTCAGCCAAAATTTTAGGAGTGCTCATCACTGTGGATATCCCAAAATTGTAAATTCGATCAGAAGTAAAATTATATTTTGTCAATACCTTTTCAAGGTTTTCGAAGAACTCACTTACGACAGTTTTATTGAATGCAAAAGATCTCGCTGCACTGGTATTTTCAGGTTTCCTAAGACTTAAATTTGAGTTACGCCTGCGGAAACTGTCTAACCATTCCTTTCCTGCCATATTATTATGGTCCCAACTAGAAGGGTAACGTAGTTTATTCAATTTTGCAAACTCGTAAGCAAGTTTTCTTGCTTGTAGAATAGTCAATCCATAGTGCATTTTCGAGCATTGCGTTATCGTTCAGTACTACTACTTGTTCAGTAGAATTTCTTCGTCAATAGTAAACACTTGATTTGACGTAAATTTGGAACTAAAAACACGCACCTGTGTATTATTCTCTCTATTGACAGTTTCTTGCTTATGAAATTTTGCCAGACGACTTTCTAAAGTTGATGGATTGACACCATATTTTTGTGCAGATTTCCTTATTGATAAAGTTTTATCCAAAACTTCTTTCATCGCAGACTTCATTGCATCTTCATCTACTTCTCCTGTCCTTGTCCCCTTTTTTATATATATTCGCGGCATGATTCTGTAACAACAATTAATTATGTGATTAACATTTTTGCTGACACAAAGTTAAGAATTCGTATTCGGGAGCATTCGTACAGAATAAGGGAGCATTCGTGCAGAATAAGGGAGCATTCGTACAGTACGAATCTACCCCATTCATAGCTGCACGAAGGTACCCCAACCAGAGAAATCCACAATAAAATTAAAAATAAAAATAACTGTAATAGTTAGCCTAAAATGACTATTGACGTAATAAACTACGTAATCACTACATAAAATAAATAAAATTACTTTAACATTTCGACCAAAACTTATAACAACTAAACTTGTTCAAAAGTGAATATGAAAAATACTTACCGAGAGCGAAAACACGTATCGACTCGTCACGTTGAAGCCGGCGGCCGCACTGACCCGCCACCACATGAGTAGAAAAACGGAACAGAGACTAAGCTTATTAAGAACGAGCAAAATTGTTACCTATTTTGGTAGGGTTGTCACAATAGGGTAAGACAAATTAAACAAAACATTTGTTAAATAGTTTTATTATTCAGTATGATAGAATCGAATCAAATCAAATAATTTAATTCAACTTAGCCAATTACAGGCACTTTTGAATTGTCAAAAGACATAAAATAAGTACAAAAATAGTTATGGTGCTACAGTCCCAGTCACAAGACATAATATCTGTGTAAGTACCATAGATACCCATTCCAATACGTAGATCTCTATGGAGAAGAATGGGCTAGAAACTCCATGGACACTCTTTTTTAACCGACTTCCAAAAGGAGGAGGTTATCATTTCGGATGTTTATACTATTTTTTATGTTTGTTCGGGCATAACGCCGTCGCTTACCAACCGATTTGAAAAATTATTTTTTTGTTGGAAAGGGTATACCTACTTCCCGAATGGTCTCATTTTTTTATCGAAATCGGACTAGCACTTTTTGAAAAATCAACAAAAACCTAAAAGTTATCAACATTGTCTACACCGATTACTCAGAGCTTTCTGATCCGATTTCGATGATTCTTTTTTTTTTGTTTGATACAGTATACCTACCATTGGTCCCATAAATTTTTCATTTAGTTTGGTTTCATAGTTTTTATTTTTAGCTCATTGGGTACATGGGTGCTGTTATTACCGGTGCTACGGATTACAAAATTCTAGTGCACATGTAAGAAAATTATGTATTTGACAATAATTTGGGTTGAATATTTAAACTAACAAGGATAAAATAAAAATACTTTTTCAAAAATATGATATATCTTTAAAGAAGTAAAAGGATAGTTCAAGTATGATATATCTTTATTTTTTCTAGTATTATTCATACACACAGTACAATAAACAACCATTATTAACAATAAAATAACACGTTTTACATAAAAATATTCAAACTTACAACCAACAAAAGAAACAACGTGCATTGCACTAACCCTGAGATTGTCAACTGGCTGTGCAAGCGTAAACCGGTTTTTTCCAGTCTCGCCGCGTACGCGACAAGCGGCCAGTGGTCACGCACACAGGCCCCGCGTGCTTGTAGTGGTGCAATCGAATCGCGCGGTTGTTCGAAGCTTTATCTCTGTTCCGTTTTTCTACTCATGTGCCGCCACCTCGCGGTTCACACGTGTGTGTGAGTTAGCGTCACGCACAGAAAAATCAACGCGGCAACGTATTGGATAGTGTAGATATGACTACTGTACGAACGCTCCCACTGTACGAAGCCTACCTGCTTTCCCCTACATCGTAGTTTCGGACTAATCAGTATTAAGTCCACCTACTCGCTCGCGCGCGCGCTAGCAGTAAGGAGTGTTGCAAATCACTCCGTTATAAATAAATATTATCCGCTAATATAACAGCAATATCGATACACTATTGCACTTAAAATATAGTAATTATGTTTGTTCGGTACCGTTTATTACTTTATGCGCCTACGTTTCTAAACGTGTAACAGTGAGAACTGTCACTTGACAGTTTGAATTTGACACTTGACACTTCTCTCTTGTTTTTCGGTGGGAAAAGAGGGAACACGTCGCGGCTTGAATCTCGCGATCTTTTGTAAAGTTATCCCTTAGAACGGGTCGTTTTGGTGGACAATAAGTCATGACCCATTGTTTTGTTAATAACCCCAATTTGACGTAATTGAATTTGGGTTGAATTTTGGATATATCTTGTTGAAATAGTTTGAAGGTCAAGTCAAAGTGACGCTATTGGGAACGAGTGATTTGAAGACCGCATGCTGTGATTGCCTCCAGCCTAATTGCAGCGGATTCTAACCTCAAGAATACTCGTAACGTCACAACACGATACATATACACTCACTTACATACATAACTCCAGGTTGGCACCAGAGCAGTGTCCTTCAACCAACAGGTAAGTTCTTTTGTTGTATTGTAGGTGAGTTGTTTGTTTTGATTGTCTGCTCCGCGTACGGCGGACTAGTTTCGCTCGCCACTCTTGTCTCTAGAGCCCCACGGTTAGCACGCTTCCACATAATAATTAAAACCCTTAAGGCGGTCTAGTCTGGCAGCGTACAATGTTAATACAAGAGTTAGCATCTTAACATACAAAAGTTCCTCATCAAAAGTGAAGAAATAAGCAGTTTTTATTGTACTCAAAATCCACAACAAAAGTATCACAAGTTCAAGCAGCAGTGAGTCACAGCTACGCGAGCCGCTTTGGAGACGCCCCTACTCGCTGATTGGCGGTGAGTCAGAACACACGACACGGCTCGTTGCGTGACCTTATATGGTCACAAATGCCCCGTTTCTTGGACAGAAGTAGGAGATATTGCTTGCTAATTTCACAACACTACGTCAAGACTAACTGGCTAAGTGGGGCTCGCAGTGGCATCTAAATGAACGAGGCGCAAGTTCGATTCTGAGTACCGGCTTTTCTTTTTGCTGCTTTTAATTTTTGATTGCCTTTTTGTCTCTCATTGGAAACAATTGTTTTTCACTATCTACCACTACACGCTTATTTTATTTTTTTGCGTTTCTTTTTTTAACACCAATTTTAATATGGCTGATGAGGAGTCGCCCACTAAGAAGAACCAGCAGTGCTATTCTGTAACCATCTCACCGGGTGAAGTGAGCGTGGAGTGAGCTATCAATGTCATTCCACCTGATGCTAGGGATGACCAACTATCATATTTACAATCATAATCGAGATTTAGATACCTAATATTCTTATGCTAATTCTATTGATTATTTATATAAGGATTTCAAGCTAGCATAGTGTCTGAACAATACTACTCTTTCGGGAAGTTTTTCAAATGAAATAGCAAAACCGAAAATCAGACATTGTTGTTTTTTTCTATTTTTTCCTCGACTAGCCCTCTATGCTTGACGCACAAGTGCGACACGCACGAACAATTAATGAATATAGTAAGACATTATGTACATGTATAGGTAAGACAGCTACAACAGAAAATGCGAATCGACATTGTCAGTTATTATAAACCCACTATAAACTGATTAAAATTAAATACGTAAATGCAATGACATGACCTAATCACGATGTGTCTTGGAGAAGCGATTGTAGATCGACTCGAGTAAAGATTGTGCAACGTTCTTCAGAAAATCTATTAAAAAAAGATGAAAGAACCTGGCCGTGCCTGACTGACGGAGCATAGAATTCAATCTCACACATACTATGTGGGAACCCACATCTAGGCGCTGTCATATACACAATTACATTTGTTTACTAGGTAGGTATTTATTTTATTGTAGATAAAAATATACCTACTTACTTACTCACTTATGTCGTTATTATCAATAAAAAGAATATTCATCAAATGGTCACCATCTTGAAAATATTATGTTGAAAGTCAACAGTTAAAAAGAAAACGGTCACCCGCGTGCTCGCGAGGTGAAGTGATGTTACCATGACAACGGCATTACGAGGATCGCGTGATCAAGCCGCGCATGCGCGCTAGACGCTGTCATCAATAGGTATCAACTTTTTTTTTTTGTTCGCCTTGTGCAGACGCCATTTCGTATTCGGTTTCAAGAATAATTAGTACGCAGGGATTTATTTCAATTCTTGTAGATATGTACCTATCTAAATACAACAGTTTTCATACAAGTACAATGTCAGTTTAGTTCTACACTTTGGTGTCGACAATTAATCCGCTTTTTTTTAACCTATGTACCTACTTACTGCTCATTTAACCTTTATCGCGTGGTGACACCTGCACGCTAAGAATATGCAATAACAAGAAGTACCGTACAGCGACCTACTACACAGAATCTTCTCGTAGTCTGAGCATTGATTGGTAAGGTAACGATGATGATTGATGAGAGATAAAATATGATGTGCATGTGTACTTAAACACTCATCATCATCAGCCATCATTCTCATCAAACTCATTGTCTATAATAAAAGAATATTCATCAAATCATCATCTTGATACCTACTAGGTATATCAAAATTCAACGCTTCAAATGACTATCGCGTAGCGCGTCTCTGCGCGTGTTCACTTCACCGAGAATACATGCGATTATGCGACGAAATCGCGTGGAGTGCACACGCCGCGCAAGCGCACTAGGCCACTAGTTCATCAGTCATACATTTTTTTTTTTCTTTTATTTTTGTCTTGATGACCATGTGCCTGAACATATTTAGAGTTCAGACAAAATGATTAGATACTCATTTATTTCAATGTTTGAAGGTAACCTATTTGGTTGCAAACAATAAAAAAGAATATTAATCGAATCGTCATCATCTTGATAATAATGTCAAAATTCAATAGTTCAAAAACCGTTTAAACGGTCACACGCGTGCTCGTGAGGTGATGTTACCATGACAACGAAATTGCGAGCATCGCGTGATCAAGCCGCGCATGCGCGCTAGACGCTGTCATCGATAAGTATCAACTTTTTTTTATCACCTTGTGCAGAAGCCATTTCGTAATCGGATTGAGAATAATTAGTGCGCAAGTATTCGAAAAATTCATATAAATGCATGTATACCTACTTAATAATCGTATTATTAATAAAAGAATATTCATCAAATCATGATCATCTTGATACCTACCTACCTACTAGGTATGTCAAAAATCAACATTTCAAATGAAACTCGCGTAGCGCGCCCGCGTGAGTTCACTCCACCTTGACAAAACGTGACGAGAATCGCGTGAAGTGTTCACGTCGAGCAAGCATTCGGTGAGGTTGCTATGGCAACAACACCGTGTGAGTAACGGTTTCGGGTGAAGTGAGGTGACCCAAGTCAGTTTTTTTTTTAATTTCAGCCTTTCAAGTCATTGCTAAAGGCAATGACGTATTCGCAGTTAGCCAATGAAGTATATGTTAATGTCAATTCCAACCATTGTTGAACATTTCAAAATTATAAATTATGTTTTCAACAAATGAATATTAGGTACCTATTTACTTGAGAGGTGTGAGATCGAGCAATCGGTGAATCGAGCAGCTTGTAGCTAAATAAAAACAGCCGCACAGTCCGACCGATCCGGCTAAGCTACGCTTGCCTCGGTCGGTCCGTCTATGGGGACCATCTTTACATACCAAGATCACGAAGGTCGAAACTCTGACAACCAGTCTTACCGAGGGGGTAACATATTACCAAATAACTGGGTTGTCGGAGTCAGATTGGCAGTCATTGCATGTGAAATACCCGTGCATTCAGCTGCAACTAGTTAAGACTGGAAGCCGACCCCAACGCAGTTGGACAAAGGCAGGCAGATGAGGTGAGATCGAGCAACTTCATTAAATTGTGCAAAGCAAGTATTCAGTGACTGGTGATGTGTTCGTTAACATTATTTACATAATATATGTAAATAGCATACCTAAAGGTTTTTTTTTAAACAGCTATCATCTAGATTCTGGATAAACAATAGTTCAAGATACAAACCTTATAACAACAATACACAAAATATTTAGGAACATCAATAATCTAGTTATGGGTGCTGTTGAGACACAAATTGCTTAAGTATCTCCCTTGGTAACAAGATTTCAACATTATTCATGTATTTATTTTTGTTTATTTTTGTACTATAAGGTACACCTCTGCCCAACCCTTCGAGGAAACAAGGCGTGATGTTATGGTTTTTTTTTTCATAATATGTGTAAATAAACATTGTATGTAAGTACAATTATTATTTTAAGCCGATAGAACTATGTATGGTTTGGTTGCTATAGCCTAATTAAATCTGTATAATGTATACCGTTTTACACAATGCGTCTAAGTTTCTCATTCAAATTGCAGATGTGCTGCAAGAAATTTCTTATGTTTCAAGCAGATCCTTTGTGCTTTCCTATCTTTGTGTGTTTCATTTTATTGTGTGTGTTCTTAAATAAATAAGATTTGTAACACATCAAACAAATTTGCTAATACATTTTTCTACTGAGCTTGCTGTTTCCCGAGCTTTAACTTCTTGATGCTACGAACGGAGGGTCGTTGGATGTGTGAGGACTGCACGTCGCCATCGCGACTAGCTGAAAATAATGGTAAGCGTTTATTACTAAGCATTTTTTAAACTCATTCCTACACATACAAATCTTTTTTTTTTTTGTGTATTTCAATTACATTTTATGTGGTTCAATGTCATGAGCATGTAATTGAAATTATCAACAGAATCCTGCAGCCAATTTAATACTTTCAAAAACTGTAGCAGTATGACTTATTTATAATACATTTAACAATCAGTGTCCAATTCCAGCCCAAATAAATCAAAGCGGTCAATATTATTCCTACATTTTGAGTACAATGAGTTGCAACATTTCTTAACTCCATGTATCCTTGTCCCAATTTTTTGGCTCTATTATGTTTATCAAATATGGTCTGAAATTATGAACACTAACCTCAGACTGCCAAGATCAACAGACAGCCCGGACTGATGTAATCAAGTAGATGCGGTGTTCTTTTACTGTCTTCAGTTCCTTTATCCTCAGCAACTGCATGGTTGAATAGGCTCATCTACCGAGATTTAAAGTATTCAGATTTTTATAATTGCATTTTTTTTATCCATACCTTCTCCCACAGCTGGACAAAGGTCTCCTCGATACTTTTCCAGTTTTTCTTATGTTATGCCATCTTTGGACAGTATGTATGATCTTGATGTTACTATAGCTTCTTGCTAAAACCGTTGTTATGGTGAACCTGATGTTCAGAGGGTAGTACCAATAGTTAAAAAAATATAGTATTTTTGTCCAGAGTAGGCCAACTTCATTCCCACCAGTATGTTGAGCTGGAACAAATGACAGTTGAATTTAACTTGCTATAAACAGGTAAGATAATTGAAAAACAAATGAGTCTAAGTTGGAATTTCAGAAAATATATCAGAACTAGCAAACCCGGCGAACTCCGTTTCGCCACCAGATGGCTTCGTTTTATGTAACATTTCGTTAGGTGATTAAAAGAAGAAGAATTTTTTTTTTTTGTTTTATATTTTGAAAAGGAAAAATTTTATTTCATTTCACAACAATAATGAATTCATACGCATAGTAATTCATTGCGCTTAGATTTTTATTCTTTGATACGCCTGAAAATGCAAAATTAAATGAATTGTTAATAGAAACCAATAATAGCAATAATTAGTGTGTGAATATTGTACCTGTAATTGGATCGACCGTCTTCAACGTGATGTCGTATCCGTCTTGCCCTTGCCAATAAATGATTGGATATTGTAACGCATCGTATAAACAATGTGTCTCGTTTACACGATGCATGATATTGCTTCTTCGCTAAACAACAATGTCTCGCGATTTAGTTGGATCGCCAACAATAAATTGCAGCAACATCATTAACGGTGGGTGCATTGAATCTTCGCGCATGTTCACCTGTTGGGGTACAATCCGCTCTTATGATAAATTTGTGCGTATCCGATGGCATTGGTTCCAATGCTGTTTTGAACATATTAACCACAGCATTATTAGCGTGAAAAAATACTTGCAACTGTTCAATAAACTTTTGTGTTCCCTGTATATTGCACCGCACATTCAGCTGATCCACCATCGACGAAATGAAATATATTTGCAGAAATTGATGCGGTTCATCTGGTGTTGGCACCATTGAACCATGCAAATGATATATTTGTCCTTGTATCTGTAATTGCAAACAATCATTTGTTGAAGAATACGGTGTAACTTCTGATCGTGTGATGGTGTAGTGTGTGGTGTATATGTAGTTGTTACATACATACAATCACGCCTTTTTCCCATGGGGGTAGGCAGAAACCACGGAACGCCACCATCTCTACACACTCCTTTTGCCTCTTTAAGGTTCATACAATTGGTCATACACACACGCCGGTTGCAAGTACTACGCACCTGACCTTTCTGAAGAACATCACCAATAAGGTCACTATATGTCCTCCTAGGGCATCCCCTCAAGGTGTTTCCACTCACATCTGCCTTGTAAATACCTTTTGTGAGTCGTCCTTCATTCATCCTCTCAACATGTCCAAACCATCTAAGCATACTTTTTTCAATTTTTGTCACTACATCTTCTTTTAAACCACACCGTTCTCTTATCACATCATTCCTCAGCCTATCATTCATAGTCACACCACACATGCTTCGCAAGGAACGCATTTCCACAGCATTTATTCTACTTTCATGCTTCTTTTGCCACACCCAACATTCACTCCCATACATAAGCGTAGGCACCAGTACACCATTGTGAACAGCCAGTCGAGCCTTATTGAACATCAGTTGGTTGGTCACAATTGCATGTAAAGCATCATTTACTTTATTTCCCGCATTCACTCTTCTTTCCACATCTTTAGTAGTAGTAGTAGTAGTTGTTATGTGTTGCAATTCATTGTGTTGGTGTGAGTGATTAGTTATGTGTGTTGTATCTTTTACCTTGCAAGTCAGCATGAAGCCGCCTTCTCGAATGATATTAGCTCCAAAGGAAGTCATGCGAAAGCAGTTATTGTATTCTAGGATGTATTGAAGAAAATGGCTAGAATCGGGATCACTTCCATCGTACAATGGTTTCAGTGGCTGTGGTGGTGTAAGTAATGGATCCAGTTTGAATTTTCCACTTGCGCAGCACAATCCAGCCGTTTCTCTTTTGAACTTTAACGCATTGCAATATCGGCATATAGTCGTCATTGGTCCAATATCGAAATTTTCATCATCACTGTAGTTCGCAGTGGGATCATATTGGAATGCCAAGCGATTGTATGATGCCAATGATCTTCGTGTGCTCACGCGTTGTCTCAATCGGGCATTTTCTCTTATTATTATATTTTGTCTTTCTTCGCTTAAGTTCTGTGAATACACTTGTTGCTGGCTTGCATGCCTTGTGCGGCGGCCGATGTTCGCACGTCATCCTCTAGGCATTTTGGACTATGGACAGAGTGGTGAATTTAACCTCAAATGCACGATCCACATAATTTACACAGTTCAATTTACCACCTTAAAGACAAATGCCTGCTGTTGAAATTGAATAAAAATTTGCACAATACACGTGATTGATTTGATGGTTTCCAATTTAAATGTTAGGGAACGAATAAGTTATTTTTTTTTACTTTTTTTTCACAATTTCACAGTGAACGCAATACCGGTTTGTCACATGAAATTAACTGAGCAGAGAACAATGAGTAGCTGTCAAACAATGTATCACGCACCGGTGCCATCTACTTAAAATATTGGTTAGTAGTACATGCTATGTATCAGAGATGGCGCTGTTTGTGAAAAAAGTTTTTCCGCTTTTCTGTTGAAATTTTTCTTTTTTTTTTTAATTTTCTTTGCTATAAACCTCACGGAGCCCGAGACCTTTCCAACGAATGCAAAACCGTGGAAATCGGTTCGTGCGTTCTGGAGTTATAGCGTCAGGAAGGAAAACCCGACTTATTTTTATATAGTAGATTATTGAAATCATGATGATGACATTAATTACAGGTTTCAATAAGTACCTAAATAAAATCAAATATTGCTGGATTTTTTCTAATTATTATGACAGTTTAATGCTAGTAAATGACAACATATTATCATGTATATTTTATGTGAACAGTAAATTGCAGACATAATAATAAACATATTACTAATATCACAAATACTTAGGTAATACAGGCTGAAACTTCACATCAAAGCGTATATTTTGCATGTGGATCACAAAAACTTACATATCTGAATATGTAAATCAAAAGTGGCCGCAACCTATTTCTTTTTTCTGTCAACTCAGGCCCAATTTTCTAATTCAAAGGCACGGCATTCAGGTATCTAAAACACAAGTTTGTATTTTAATATTCACATTAATATTTTAAGCTTCAAGATAGTTAATTGAAATATCAGTCATACCAGGCAGGCAGGCATATAAGTATGGTTTTTGTTTCATTTTCCATCAATACGATCACATTTCTGAGAGTCATCTGAAAAAAACAATGTATACATTAGTACCTACTATTTAAACTTTATTGACAGGCTTGTATAAATAAATAGCGAAGTTGGTCGGCCTGCTCAGGTAAACACAAAGTTGGCAAGGAAAACTTGAGTGTCTTGTATTGAAATTTACTAGTTTCACACCATTCGTTAATGATAACGTACAAACCTTCGTAAACTTTTCGTGATTATTCCTGTGGTAAATTCGTCGGCCTAAAACCACGAGGGGTAAGATCACTTTGAGCCAATGCTAATCATTGATATATCTTTTACAAAGTGTTTCTGCCACACACATAGTTTGTGCTACCTTTGTTGATCTTGTTGTATATATTGCACTACCGATGTAAATGAATACACTATAAATACACCGAGAACTTTATTCGGTCAGCATGAGCAAACCAACTCGAAACTACTAAACAAAACTAGATTATGGAAAAACCCCTGTTTATTATTTTACTCTTTGGGAAAGACTATTTATGAAAGACAAGTAAAATCCCGCCAAAATTTAACACTTGACAGTAACATTCTAAATTATCTATGGTTTCATCAGCTCCCTTTGCCTGTCCCAAAGAGGGACGAAAAGAACCAAAAAAAAAATATCTATGGTTTCACTAAACAGAGAGACCACAGGGTTTAATTTTTTGTGATACTATTTCCAGACAACGTAGCGTATGTACATATTTTTTTTTTTAAGTTTTACTGAAAAGACATTAAATAAAGACTGACGAATATTTTTTGACCAAACTCAATAATATCTAACTCCAAGATAACACATTTTTTTTCTGTTGAGGAATATGCCATAGACATCGATTTCCAAAATAGATGATCAAGAGTTTAGTAAGTTTTTTTATGATGATTTGAAATACATTAACACGTGTGTAAAATTTTTACTAACAAAGCGAACTAAATTCAAACTAAACTAATAAAATTAAATAAAATTTATAAGTTTTTGTGATCCACATGCAAAATATACGCTTTGATGTGAAGTTGCAGACATCAGCTTGTATTATTTAAATATTTGTGATATTAGTAATATGTTTATTATTACAGCTTGGCAAAAAAGAGTCTGGAAAAAATGAGGGCGCCTGCTTAGCAGGTATGGCCACCCTGTATACTAGGACTAAAAGTGATAAGATACTTGTTGTTTTAATCCACAAACACGAGATCCCGGAAATTCTCATCAGTCAAGATTTCAAGACTTGATAGGCACACTGTCTTTTACTTTCATTGTATTTAGTAGATTGCGCATTATTTCGCTGGAATAACTTTTTATTTATGAGTGCCATCATAATAACATAATGCAAACTTATTCAGTTTAAAAATTTATTAAATTACACTCAGGGATTGCCGATTGAACCCGATACACAAGACATAATGTTCAACAATGGCATTTGCGGCCACCATCTAGGGTATTCACAACCATTCGATGGTTGGTATGCCTGTATCAAATTTGACATGAATGATACTGAACGAATCCTATTAATGCTGACAGTTTATAGTCGACAAGAAGGCGACTTACAGCTGCTTACTGTCGGAAACTAATCGGAAGTCAGAGAGTACCTATAGCATGTCGCATTCGAAAGGTACGGGCAATATCGAATAAACTTGAACAATTGACTAATGAAGGCGTCAGGTATGTCTATGCGGGGTACATAACATTATCACTATTCACATGACAATGAAAATTAAATAACACGCTAAAGTTTAGATTTTATTTAAAAAGAAAAACGTGACGTAACATCATTCTTGTATTCCTTTTCGGTGCTATGATAGATTTTTTCCATTAACACTGATGTGACAGTTTTACATTTCTTATTTATGAAAATAGTGTAAAAATCTATCTTACACGTTTACGGCTCCCATTACAACCCGCCTCCTTAAACTATAGGTAATATATTACGTAGAATAGGCACCTGAAAAATAATAAATATAAATTATACTTTTTTACTGTGGTATGCGATAAGAGCATTAACAAAAATAAAAAAAAATACTTGGCTGTTTCGTTATAGTGTTGAACTTTTTATCTAATGGCACACAGATCAAAATCGTCTAATTCTTTCTTCCGCCAACTGTTTTGGTGTTCCTCCAGGTGTAGAAAAAATCCTTAATTGTTTTCTCCTTCATTAACAATTGTTCTAATTGTACTGTGAGATTTACCTTGAAAAAAATATAAAGACAATCATATTAATTCCATGTAGGTACATTTTTCAATTTCAAGTATCAAACATCAAGAATTAACGTATACGCGATTTGTCAAACTAGAAAACATAACCTCAATAATCTATTAGTAAATAAAACAATAAAATGGCTTGAAACTTATAATACCGATAAAACTTAGTATTAGAAAGGAAAAACAATGACTGACATTGAATAAAAGATAAATTTCTTGGATAAATACCTGTCGTGTCGGCAGTTCTTTCGTAAACATTGTCAATTGGAGACAAAATTTGTTCCGCTTCAGATTTCGCCAAATTTCTTACGAAAACTTAGTATATCACAGCTCACACCACTACTCCTTATTGTTTTATTCATTTTTTATATGTTCAAAAGCATTAATAATTGATAGTTAATTAGAAATAAGTAAAATACAACTGGGAACATAACACAATGACAGATTAGCTACTTGTTGATGATAAACAAAGCAGTGCTGCCACCAAAAAAATATTTTAGTTCCAATGGTTACCACGACAGACTCTTTTTTGCCAACCTATACGTCTGCAATTTACTGTTCACATAAAATATAAATGACAATGTTGTCAGTTACTAGCATTCAACTGTCTTAATAATTATAATAAATCTAGCAATATTTGCTTTTATTAAGGAAACCTTATATTAACTAATATCTTCATCGTGTGGTAGGGCTCCGACGGAAGGCGAAATTAGATACCTTCGACGCGGACAGAAAACTGATAAACGCAAGTGTCGTGCCTAGGGGGTTAAGGGATGAGGGAAACCGTGCACCTACCTCCTCGTGAAACCGCTCGATCCTCCAGCAGAATCTCGGAGCTCCGGAGTCTTCGCAGAGTTCGGCTACCACGTGTCGAACCAAGTCCAGAGGCACTACACAGCACTTCAGTACAACCGTCGAAGCCACAAATACACCACTATTGAAACAGCGGGACTGCTATGAACTTATAATATCCATATTATATCGTTCTGCGATAAATTAACACAGCGGGTAAGAAAAACACAGCGGGAAAACGATGACGGCGGAGTCCATATTTGAACTGTTATAATGTCCCTTCCAAGCGAGCCATAAAGAAGGCGACGCTCATTGGCGAGAAGGTGCACGGTGCTGATTGGCGGATAAAGGATTAGCTTGACATCTTGCGTAATAGTTTAGCAAAACAAATAGATGGCGCTAACATTTCCTCCCCCTTTTAAAGGGTCACCTTTAAACCCAATCATAAAGTGTAATAAAGAACTGCGAAAATATAATATTGAAACTGCGATTTATATAAGGTAAACTGCGACAATCTTAAACTAACTAACTGCTAGCACTTAAACTACTGTGGTTACAAAAAAAAAAAAAAAAACAATCTTATTGCGTAGGTAACGGGCACAAACGTACGACCGGACGCACGTATGTACCTTTAGCTGTTCTTACAGACACTACACGCGTTATACCATCGTTAGAAGGAAGAATCTTCTCTACTATCGCTAATGGCCACGATAAAGGAGGTGAATTGTCAATTATAATAACAACAACCGTGCCAGGCTTGATTGGCACAGGCGGAGTATTCCATTTCTCTCGGGTTTGTAAACTATGTAAATATTCCATTCTCCATCTTTTCCAAAAAGATTGCACTAATTTATCAAGCAGAGAATGTCTCTGAAGCAAGTTGAGATTATCTGATTCTACTTCAGGCGCGGGCAATGAGAGTAAAGGAGCGGTATGCAAGAAATGACCTGGCGTTAACGCGGTAGGTTCTGCGGGATCGGCACTCAGAACCGTAAGAGGCCGAGAATTTAACAAACACTCGATCTGAACGAGCACTGTAACTAGCTCTTCGTAAGAGAGAAGCTGTTGACCGATGACCTTGAAAAGGTGCGTCTTGACGACCTTCACCATACTCTCCCAACATCCGCCAAAATGTGGGGCGGCCGGACAGTTAAACTTCCATGTGATACGGTTTTCAGCAAGCTCTTCTTCGAAGCGAGAGCGGAACTCGACATTATCAAGAAATTTATATAAGTCGCGTAAATAAGAATTAGCGCCTACAAAATTAGTGCCTCTGTCCGAGTGCATTACTTGGACAGGGCCCCTGCGAGACAAGAACCGTTTAAGTGCAGCTAAAAAACTGGCGGTGCTAAGATCAGTGGCTACTTCAATATGTAGCGCGCGAGTTGTGAGACAAGTGAACACGCAAATATATGCTTTCAAAGCCTTTGCACCCCGACGGCGAATGGGAGTATAAGATATAGGACCTGCGTAATCACAGCCCGTGTGAGTAAACGGCTTAATAACCTGACGCGTCCGACAGTACGGCAAATCAGCCATGAGCGGGAAGACGGGACGCGGTCGAGCGCGGCAACAAATATTACAATCGTGAACTACCTTACGAATAGCACGACGAGCGGACAGTATCCAGTATTTCTGCCGTAAGAGTGACATGAGCTGTTCAGGCCCAGCGTGTAAATATTTCTTATGATAATATTCAATTAATAAGTTAACAAAAAAGTCATGGCTTGGCAGAAGTACCGGGTGCTGCTGTGAGTAACTTAGATCGGAATGGGTGAGACGTCCACCAACTCTGATTAAATCGTTATGTAAAAACGGTCTTAATTTATTAAGAGACGATGAAACCTGCGTGTTCAGTTTTAAATTTAAAATTTCTTTATTGAAACGTTTATTTTGGATGAGTTTCAGCAATTTGTTTTCTGCAAAACTCAAATCAGCTGCGGTTATATGTACGGAATCGCGACGTGGTACCAAATTAGCGAATCTATAAATGTAAACAATCGTACGGAGTATTTTACTCCATGACGAAAGGCGGCAAAGAGTATCATAAACATAAGAATCGTCAGCGGGAATTAAAACAGAGTGAACGAGTTTCTTTTGTTCAGGTATCTCGTCCAACGTGAGCGGTTCCGTACTTTCAGTAATAGGCCACTGCGACGGATGTAATGTTAGCCAGGGGGGCCCTTGGGACCACAGAGGGTGGTCTTTTAACTTAGCAGGAGAGACACCACGTGACAGACAGTCTGCCGGGTTCTCAACCCCTGCAACGTGATAAAACTTATCTGCGGAGATATTATCAGTAATTTTAATAACTCGATTGGCAACGAACGTTTGCCAACGGTGCGGTGAACCTTTAATCCAGTAGAGTGCGACTTTTGAATCGGTAAAGGCGTAAATTTTAATTGCAAAACGGTTGTCATAAGTCTCAAGAACAGTCCGAAGCAATTTTGACAGCAAAAGTGCTGCACAAAGTTCCATACGAGCAATCGTAATGGGTGAAGAAGGCGCGATCTTTGACTTGGAACATAAAAGGCGGACAATACTGCCGGAGGCAGAGCCAACGTGTAGATATACCACGCCACCATAAGCTTCGCCACTGGCGTCAGCGAACCCGACCAATGTCAATTCACAGTCGTTCTTCACTTCTAAACAACGCGGTATTTTAATTTCGTTTAGGGCTGGTAACTCTGAAGTAAATTGTTGCCAAGCCTTGACAATATGAGTAGGAGCAGGGACGTCCCAATCCACCTTCAGCTGCCACAACTGCTTAATAAGAAGTTTAGCTACTAAAATAGAAGGAGCGACGAATCCCATGATATCCCACAGTCTCGCGACGGTTGACAGTATGGTGCGCTTAGTGCACGCGGTATTCGAACTTGGCGGGTTGATTTTAAAATAGAAAATATCTTGGCCTATAGACCAGCGAAGACCCAAGATTTTATGGTCAGCGGTTTTGTCAAATTCAACCTCAGTCGTCACCTTATGAGAGGCGGGAAGTTCATTAAGAACAGACTTTGAATTACTGTTCCACTTCACAAGGTCCCATTGAGCGCCCTTAAAAAGAGCAATTAAATCTTTAGCGGTGTCAATCGCCTCGTCTTCGGTATTGACAGAAAATGCAACATCATCCATATACAGGCACGAGGAGGCGACGGCAGCAGCGCGGGGATGCTCAGCGCCATCGTCAGCGATGAGTTGCTGCACAGTGCGCAGAGCGTGGTAAGGACTGGACTTTAAGCCAAAACAAACTCTACTAAATTCATATAAGCGCAGCGGGTCGTTAGGATTAAAACGATAAAGAATTCTCTGATAACGTCGATCAGATTTGCGAATCATAATTTGTAAAAACATTTGTTTACAATCAGCGGTCATCGCTACAGAGTGTAGACGAAAATTTAAAATAATTTTGAATAAATTACCCTGTAGGTTGGGCCCACTGTGCAGCAAATCATTTAACGAAACACCGGACGATGTTTTGCAGCTGCCATCCAGCACGGGACGCAACCTAGACGAAGACTTGTCTGGGCGGAGAACCCCATGATGTGGGATTATATAAGTAGGGTACACATCTGCAGTTTCATGCGGGAGAACTGAGACGGGCGAGATATAACCTTTAGAAAGGTAATCTACTGAGCTTGCTGTTTCCCGAGCTTTAACTTCTTGATGCTACGAACGGAGGGTCGTTGGATGTGTGAGGACTGCACGTCGCCATCGCGACTAGCTGAAAATAATGGTAAGCGTTTATTACTAAGCATTTTTTAAACTCATTCCTACACATACAAATCTTTTTTTTTTTTTGTGTATTTCAATTACATTTTATATGGTTCAGTGTCATGAACATGTAATTGAAATTATCATCAGAATCCTGCAGCCAATTTAATACTTTCAAAACTGTAGCAGTATGACTTATTTATAATACATTTAACAATCAGTGTCTAATTCCAGTCCAAATAAATCAAATCGGTAAACATTATTCCTACATTTTGAGTACAATGAGATGCAACATTTCTTAACTCCATGCTTATCCTTGTCCCATTTTTTTGGCTCTATTATGTTTATCAAAAATAGTCTGAAATTATGAACACTAACCTCAGACTGCCAAGATCAACATACAGCTAGGAATGATGTTATCAAGTAGATGCGGTGTTCTTTTATTGTCTTCAGTTCCTTTATCCTCAGCAACTGCATGGTCCAATAGGCTCATCTACCGAGATGTAAAGTATTCAGATTTTTATAATT
Source organism: Aporophyla lueneburgensis (assembly GCA_932294355.1). Classification (NCBI taxonomy): domain Eukaryota; kingdom Metazoa; phylum Arthropoda; class Insecta; order Lepidoptera; family Noctuidae; genus Aporophyla; species Aporophyla lueneburgensis. The sequence goes on along the minus strand of OW028748.1, from coordinate 7,015,845 downwards.
AATATGCATTTTTTTTATCCATGCATTCTCCCACAGCTGGGCAAAGGTCTCCTCCATACTACCATACTTTTCAAAAGTATTTTTTGACTAAAGCATACGGTCAAAAGTACTTTTGACTGATTTTGCTAGTCGATAATACTTTTGACTGGTTAAGAGTTTTGACTGCAACATTATTTCTGTGTATAAGTACCGTATCAGCCTGTAATGCTCATAAACCGATCGACCTCAATTATATAGCGAAGACAATGCCTCTTATGATACAGGATCTTCCTAGTTTAGGAGACAGGGCTCAATTTTTTGTATTTAACAAATATGTGTATGCAAACTTGTGTCAAATATTCTTTGCTAATAAATATTATACTTTTCCAGTTTTTCTTATGTTATGCCGTCTTTGGACAGTATGTATGACCTTGATGTTACTATAGCTTCTTGCTAAAACCGTCGTTATGGTGAACCTGATGTTCAGAGGGTAGTAACCAGTGGCGAAAGCACCATATAACACGATTCCTACCGGCTTGCCTTCGGGGATTCGCATTGGTAACTCTATCACTATTAAAAATACAATAGTATGTAAATAGTGGCTACTATTGTCAATAAGTATAGTTACACTACGGGTATTTAATTCACCATAACATTCAAACAACAAAAAAGGTTATTTATAGCTTTGTATTACAACAAAAGAGAAATGTTCTAAATTAACCCGGCGCCGAAACGTCATAATCGGGAACTAAAAATTCATACAACAGCGATCCCGTAATGATGTCACTTTAGGTCACGTGGCACCGCTTGATATGTACGAGAGCAAGCCGCTGTACAACGGGTTATGACAGAGACAGGTATAGAAAAATGCGTCAGCGAGAACGAGATAGAGGAATATTGCTTATTTTATTCGGTTTTCAGCTGTTCAATTTAATTGTATTTAATTCATTACATTCCTATATTAATTTTAGAATGATAGTAAGTATTCTTTATTGATGAGTCAGTAAGTTAAAGCCGACTTCGCATCGGCTTCTCTTTTAGAAAAAATTACACCTCGCCACTGGTAGTAACAATAGTTAAAAAAATATAGTATTTTTCTCCAGAGTAGGCCAACTTCATTCCCACCATTAGGTATGTTGAGCTGGAACAAATGACAGTTGAATTAAACTTGCTATAAAAAGGTAAGATAATTGAAAAACAAATGAGTCTAAGTTGGAATTTCAGAAAATATATCAGAATTATTGAAGTCACGATGTTAGCGCCATCTATTTGTTTTGCTAAACTATTACGCAAGATGTCAAGCTAATCCTTTATCCGCCAATCAGCACCGTGCACCTTCTCGCCAATGAGCGTCGCCTTCTTTATGGCTCGCTTGGAAGGGACATTATAACAGTTCAAATATGGACTCCGCCGTCATCGTTTTCCCGCTGTGTTTTTCTTACCCGCTGTGTTAATTTATCGCAGAACGATATAATATGGATATTATAAGTTCATAGCAGTCCCGCTGTTTCAATAGTGGTGTATTTGTGGCTTCGACGGTTGTACTGAAGTGCTGTGTAGTGCCTCTGGACTTGGTTCGACACGTGGTAGCCGAACTCTGCGAAGACTCCGGAGCTCCGAGATTCTGCTGGAGGATCGAGCGGTTTCACGAGGAGGTAGGTGCACGGTTTCCCTCATCCCTTAACCCCCTAGGCACGACACTTGCGTTTATCAGTTTTCTGTCCGCGTCGAAGGTATCTAATTTCGCCTTCCGTCGGAGCCCTACCATTATTGTGGTCCTTCGAACCGTACTGATACAGTTTCCGCCCCTTTTAGGTCACCTAATAGGAGATTTAGTGTTAAAACCCGCCGTTTTTAGGTTTTTGTTAGCCTAGAAAAACTAACCTCCGCCATTACGCTCGCAAGCGTACCGCGAAGGCATTTATTTAATTTGTTACCGCTTAACACTAAATACTTATTTTTCCCGCTGTCATACTAATATTTCATCTTATTATTCGCTGTAATATTCATATTCTCAGTGGTATTCGCGAAATAAGGTTCTATTTCGATAACTTTCGCGGAGATTTACCTTTTTAGAAGTACCCACTTGTACTTTTATATTATTCGCAAACTCACAAATAAATTATTTTGTTACCTTCAATTTAAAATTCTCATTTCATAATGAAAAAAGCTATTAAGTCTGGTAGTACGGAGTTTTCGTTGTTGGCGTTGGAAGCCAAACGCAATGCTTTATTCGAGTGTTTACAGTCTGCCTACGATTTATCTAAAGACATAGGCACGGGAGATGATGCGAAAGAGGCTTTTCTGGACGCTAGCTCAAACATTGACGCTATTCGTTCCGAATTTCATGAAGTTATGGATCAGTATAATAACTGTCTACTGACAGCCGATCCCACCGCGCGCGCTGATTACAAGGCGCTGGTTTCGTTTGAACAGTTATATAGTCGCTTAAAACGTTTGGTTGCTACCAATGCAGACGTCATTCCGTCTATCTTAGAGAAAAAATCTTCTTTCATTAAGTTACCGCCGATTGAATTAATGAGTTTTAACGGTGACATTCGTTCATGGCCATTGTTTTACTCAAATTATAAATCCGCTGTTCATGATAATCCATCTCTCTCGGATCATCAAAAATTACATTATTTACAGGGCAAATTGACCGGTAAAGCGCTAGCCGCATGCGCCGGCATTGTACCTACCGCTGAGAATTACGAACTCATTTTCAATACGCTAGTGAATAGGGCTTCCATTACGTAATTACGTAATTACGCAATTACGTAATTACGAACTCATTTTAAAGTATTTTCAATTCCGTAACTGAAGATGTCAATTCCGTACTTACGTAATTATTAGTATCATCAATCCATCAAAATAGTCAACCAATAAAAAAGCATTATACGTACACATTTATAATGTGGCAACACTATACCATATACCTACATCGAAACTGTACAAATAGGGTATTCCCCGCAGTTTATTTTATATCTATTTTGCAAAAAATAGTTCTAAGACGTACAGAATAGAGTTCAAATATATCAACTTGGCGAGTCGGCAAGGCCGGGGAGTCCCTGACGAAAAGTCCCTACGACCACGGGGAACTTAGGGGAACTACTATGCTCCTCACATTCTTAACTAAAAAGAAAGTAGTTTCATTGCTCAATTGTCGGTTGTTCAGTTCACATCGCTAGACTCTCGGCACAGTTGACACTTGATCTGATACTTAATTAAAAGTTGGTGGTAAATGCGCGCAAATATTAACAATTTGTAGCAGTTGTATCTTTATCGTGGGTGACTTTGAAATTTGAATGTGTGGATTATCTCTTCAAAGATGTAAGTACTTAAATCAGTCTTATTTAGTATTAAAAGGGCATTAAAAACCTCATGGGGCGTGGAGCATGCATAGTTCATACAAAATAATTTGTAAATCAAACATTTTCTTAAGGTGTATTTATTCCGATTAGATTATAGAATATCTAGGTTCCCAAATATATATTAATTAAGAACACTGATTAAAACATAAAAGGTCGGTACCTATCAAAAATTTGAAATTCCTCATAGTTCGTCTCTAAATCAGGAATGAATGAACTAAGCATGCTCTTTCGCCTATTATAGAAGAAAAAAACGTTTGGCTACAAAATAAGTGTTTACATTATTTTGTAATGAGTTGACAACTATGTTTAACCAATATCATTTTCACCTAACTTCCTTTTATTTTTTTTCAGGTCTTCTTCAAATAAGACTGTATACAAGGAGTTTTTGAACAAACGCACACAAAGCTCTATCTGGGAACATTTCTTGAGAGCTGATAATGGACAGAGTGTTGAATGTAAGCATTGCAAAAAAAAAATTGAAAACTCCAGGTGGCGCAACTGGAGCGTTATACACTCACATGCGTGCCAAGCATATCGGAGAGATGCCGCAACAGCAGGAGTCGCAAAGCCCGAGTACATCAACGTCTAATAGTGGTCAAATTCAAACACGAAAACGTACGAATGATCCTTCACAAAAGAAAATTAAACTCACTGATTATTTTTCAAATATGGAGGTTCGAGTGGCCAGAATGGCTGCATTGAATGGGATACCATTGAGCACATTTTGTACGTCAGAAGATCTGAGATATCTTTTTAAAAACTCTGGCTACGATGTGCCGAAATCTTCTACGACTATAACACAGATAATTCTAAAACAAAGTGATAACACAAAAAACAAATTGAAAAATCAATTGAAAATTATGAAGTCTGAAAATAAAAGATGAGTGGACGTCTACCCGTAATAAAAGGTATATGAATATAAATATCCACAATAAAGACTTTGATATGGCCAAATATAAAAATTTGGGACTTGTACGGATACAGGGATCAATGCCAGCTGAAGTAGGCACTCAATTATTACAGCAACATTTGAGTGACTTCGGTTTAAGTCTGGAAGACGACATAATTGCTTTCACAACAGATGGAGCGAGTGTTATGGTCAAAATGGGTAGAAATTTTGACGGCCACCACCAATTGTGTATGGCTCATGGGATACAACTAGCAGTCCTGGATGTTTTATATAAAACACAAAAATCTCCAGAACCTGAAGTCCAGGAGGATGTCTCAAATACCGGTACTGAAGAAGAAGAGGAAATTGAAGAAGATGAGGATGCGTTTATTGTAGAATCGACCAGAGTTCCAGAATCGGAGTTTTTATACAAAGGCACTATAAAAAAATTAAGAGATCTAATAAAATCGTTTAAAAACTCCCCTTTGAAAAACGACTTGTTGCAAAAGTACATTTTAGAAGAACATGGTAAAAATATTGACCTAATACTTGACTGTAAAACGCGATGGAACAGCTTATCAGATATGGTAGGCCGATTTCTCAAATTAAAATCATGCGTTTTTAAGGCGTTATTAGATTTGAAATCAAATGCGAAATTTACAGACGAAGAGATCCAAGACCTTCACGACATTCATTACAGCTTGGATGTAATAAAAACTACAGTATTGTCATTATGTCGCCGTGATACAAACTTATTGACGGCCGACGCTGCGCTTCGATTCATGCTAGAGAAACTTAATCTTCAGTCAAACGATCTCAGTGGAAAACTAGCCACATCTCTTAGAAAGAGAATTAAGGAAAGGCGAACAAATGTATTCGGTGTTTTGCAATATTTGCATAACAATGAGGAATTTTTTAAAACAGCTGCCTCAGAATATTTCACGAAACCATCGTCGGATGATATACGAATGTACATAGTGGAACTTTTGGAACGGTTGAAATATAATTCTACTCAAAAAAGCACTAATTCACAACCACAACCGAGTGCATCGCACGCAATTGCTACCAGTGACGATGATGACGAGGAGTTGACAATCGCACAACAGTTAGACAAAGAAATAAACAAAGTGACTGTAAATAAAACAATTTCAACAGTAAACACAGATCTCCATTCCATTATTAGGGTAGAAATGTGCATTTACGACAGCGCTGGCGGCGGTCGCGAAGTTTTTTTGACTGCAGCGTATAATTATTTACTTTCGATAACGCCTACAAGTGTTGAAGCCGAGCGAGCCTTTTCATCCGCCGGATATTTTTGTAATAAACTAAGAAGTTCCCTAGGTGACAAAACTTTAAATGCCTTGTCAGTTATGAGATCACATTTTCAAGAAGAAAGATTATATTCGGGACGATAAAAAATGGTTTGACTTAACTAAGTTATGAATATAACAATTAAATAAAATTAACCACCTCTTTAAATGAATCAATAATTTGACAGTACAGTGTTAGATTATTTTGTCATGGAACTAATATTTTTTTTTTTTTGTATCTATCTGTGGAGGCTTGTTATTAGCAATTTAGTTATATATTCTTGTTACTATAATGTTATTAGTCTGTAAGCTTTCTAAAAATTAAAAATAAAATAAATAAATATTTTTTTGTTTAAATATTGTGTTTATTTTGATACATCCTTGAATTTTAGATAGTAAAAGATAACTGTAAAAATTGTAGATACTCTATCTACAATATTTACAAAAATTCATAATCAATTTAAAAAAAATAGGAAAAATTACGTAATTACGGAATTACGGAATTTGAGAAAAAAGTTGCGTAATTAGTTACGTAATTGACATTTCCGTAATTTTGGAAGCCCTACTAGTGAATCGGTATGAAGACAAACGCACACTAGCGGCCACTTATTTAAAACAGATCATAGATTTTAAACCGTTAACTTCCGTTACTTCCGATAATTTAGACATTTTTAATGATAAGTTTGTTAACGCCGTCCGTGCCTTACAACATTTAAAAATTCCAGATTTATTGAATTTAATTTTCGTACAAATAGCTATTACCAAGTTAGACAGTGAAACTGTTCGTGACTTTGAAAACAGTCAGGATCAGTCTGATATTCCATTATTTAATGATTTAGTCGATTTCTTTAATAAACAGAGTAAAATGTTGTATCGCGCTAACGCTTTAACAGCCGGCGCGCAATCACATAATTCCGCAAAATCAGCTGATCGCTCCCGCAGTTCTAATGATAGTAAAAAACCGCAGTCTTCCCCGCGTTATAACGCGTATATAAGCACGGTCGAACCTGATTCAACAGATAAATGTTTGTGTACTAATGTCACACATCAACACTTATTTAAATGTCCTGATTTTCATAAATCAACTCCGTATGAACGCTTACAGGTTGTTAGGAAAATTAACGGTTGCGTTAATTGTTTAAGTATTAAACATAAATTATCGAGTTGTCAATCCGCATCTGGCTGTAGAACGTGTAAACAACGTCACCATTCACTATTACATTTTACTCGGGATTCGAACCCACGGACCGCGGAAGCGGCGAGTTCAATTATACCTGCGTCGCAGCGCGAAGCGCCCGAAGCGCCCGTGCCCGCGTCCGAGCCGGTGCGCTCCGCCACGCAGCCTGATGTAGCTTTGTGTTCGATGTCCGTTGACGCTCCGCGTTCTGTTTCCTCTAATGCCGCTTGCGAGACGCCGCAATGTGATTCGCATACTACCGTTTTGCTCGCGACTGCTCAAGTCATGACGTACGATAGTGCTGGCCGTGAGCATTTAATAAGAATTTTACTCGATTCCGCCTCGCAAAGTCACTTCATTACTAGGGAATGTTGTGAACTTTTACGTTTACGTCAAAACAATACACGGTCTACGACCGTAAGAGGTTTTGGAGGCACAGAGAGGACGTCGTTCGGGACAGTAAATTTACGTATATTTTCACGCTTTAACAAAAATATCCGATTTGATATTGACTCGTTAGTAGTTGATCAAATTACGGACAACTTACCTTCCGCTTTTGTTGATATTAAGGCCCTACCTTACTCGAATAAACTTCAGTTCGCTGATGATAGTTTCGCTATTCCAAGTAAAATTGATATTTTCATTGGAGCATCGCTGTTCCCGCATTTACTTTTGCCTGACGTGGTTCCTGGTGGCCCGTCAGTGCCCGCCGCTGTCAATACGGTGTTAGGCTACGTACTCATGGGGGTCGTACCTACACTCAGTAACCGCCCAGCATGTGTCACATCGTGCTGCGCCATAGTCCCTTCGCCTATGGATAACAATTTTATTTCCCGCTTCTGGGAACTTGAAGAAGTTCCTGGCCCGCCCGTTCAGCATCCTGCTGATGCTGAATGTGAATATTTTTATCATTCAAGTACGCAACGGGACCTAGTTACTGGTCGCTATACCGTGGGTCTACCGTTTGATAAGGATGTGTTCACTAGGGTGGAGCATGAAAGTATGAAAAAAAAATTTTTGTGAGATTTTTTCTTGTAATAGAGGGGGATTGGTGCCTTATATTAAAGTTGAAATAAATACATTTTTTCAATCAATTTGATCACTATCTTCTGCCTCCGCACTGACCTCAAAATTTTAATTTTAAATGAAAATAGTCTAGTACAGATAGACCAAATATTAAACGTAATTTAACGGTAAATGGGTGAATAAATAATATAAAATATATAATTCACATGTTTATTTATCAGAAAAACACGAAATTTAAAAAAAAAAACTATTATTAAAAAATACAATTAATTTGCACGAAAATCTCTTTTAGTCTCAAATTTTGGCATTACGTTCCGTGATTCCATTTTGGCTTTTATTGCACCCAGTCGTGACTTTTTGTACTTTGAGAAGTTGCAGCTTCCGTCGTTACTTTTATAGCCCGTTTAACAGTTTAAGTATGGCATGGAAGCCCCATGAACAACACTTCATCCTCATCACTTGATTGAACGATAGACTGAATTTCTTAGTCATACAAGTTTTTCGTAATCGGTGGTTCAGTTATTATTTCCTGCCAATTTATTAATCCAATATATGTCGAAGCATTGAAATTTATAGACGGCACTTCAAACGAAGGTTGAGGCATCTTGCGTGCCTTTAATATGCGCCGAGCTGCCAGTTCTCAAATGTGCTTCCTGTCATCTATTATCATTGCAAGGAGAATGCTCTCGGGATGTGCAAAATAGCTATTGCGTTGAATGATAGGATCAAAAACCTTTATGTCCTCTGAAGGCTTTAATCATGTTAAAAAGATGTTGCGTGCCATCTTTGCATGATGGTATATTTTTTATATAGAACCAAGATGGTGCGTAAACTTTTACTACAAATGTAGTTAAAGTTGTCAAGTTTTTTGATAGTGTCTCTGTTGTAACATACAATCGTAGTAGTAATTAGGCACGTGTGAGCCAACAGGCAAGTGACATTTTGCCTGGAGATCTGATTGCTAGATCTTCTGGGAAATCGCCTGAAACTACAGCTGAGCCAATCTTGTGCAGGTTCTGTTGATTTGTAATCAAATCTTCCATCAATTATCCTTCAGTGCGCAGATTATTTTTTAACAGGCAATTTTCACAAGTCCCAATTGCTTTCCCCAATGTTCCAGTGTAAGACTTAGGCCACAAAGTACCTCAGTCAAGATGAAAAAACAAGTCGCTGGTTTGCGAGAATAAGGATATAATTTAAAATTCTGTCAAATTGAATACTGTATGCCAAACGATCATTAATCTTTGATATTTTGTCGTGAACAGACATGCAACGAACGAAAACGGCGAAATAACGAACGTTGATTCCAAATCGGCGTTGCATCTCTGTTTTTGATATTATGATAGATTTATCGTCGTTTGGCGTACATTATTCAATTTGACAGAATTGTGATATCGTCCTTATTCTCGCAAACCTTCGAAGTGTCTCAAATGAAGTTCACTCATGTGGAGTAAACAAATTACCCACTGGATACTTGCCAGTATTCACATTGGTACCATCCCAACCGATTACCATAAGATGATGTTGTGAAATGCCATCATGTGACAGGAACTCTATCATCGCAGTTTATATTCCTTTCGCTGAACCAAAGTTAGGTATTACCTACGTACCCACCCGCGCGCCCTCACTTTCTTATTTTAAATTATAAACATAAGTTTATGCAGTCTTTTTCTTATGTTTCGAAAATAAACTGTAACTGCAATAATGTTTGGGAATAAAATCGGTCAGTTTATTAAAATTTCACACATTTACATGTCGTCAAACTGGAATCTAAAATCTTTCTTTTTTCAAAAATTCAATGACGTTGCGGAGGCTGTTACTGTTAATCAAATCAAATAATATTTTGCATGGATTAATTTAAGTCTAAAAGGCATACATTTTTCACTATTAGATCACTCACAACCAAAAATTTTTTTTTCGCTCCACCCTAGTGTTCACACTGGGTGACTCATTCAATATCGCTCGTAGACGTTTTTTATGCTTAGAGAGGAAGCTTGAAGCTTCACCTGAGCTACGCGCCGCTTATGACGAAGTTTTAAATGATTACCTTTCTAAAGGTTATATCTCGCCCGTCTCAGTTCTCCCGCATGAAACTGCAGATGTGTACCCTACTTATATAATCCCACATCATGGGGTTCTCCGCCCAGACAAGTCTTCGTCTAGGTTGCGTCCCGTGCTGGATGGCAGCTGCAAAACATCGTCCGGTGTTTCGTTAAATGATTTGCTGCACAGTGGGCCCAACCTACAGGGTAATTTATTCAAAATTATTTTAAATTTTCGTCTACACTCTGTAGCGATGACCGCTGATTGTAAACAAATGTTTTTACAAATTATGATTCGCAAATCTGATCGACGTTATCAGAGAATTCTTTATCGTTTTAATCCTAACGACCCGCTGCGCTTATATGAATTTAGTAGAGTTTGTTTTGGCTTAAAGTCCAGTCCTTACCACGCTCTGCGCACTGTGCAGCAACTCATCGCTGACGATGGCGCTGAGCATCCCCGCGCTGCTGCCGTCGCCTCCTCGTGCCTGTATATGGATGATGTTGCATTTTCTGTCAATACCGAAGACGAGGCGATTGACACCGCTAAAGATTTAATTGCTCTTTTTAAGGGCGCTCAATGGGACCTTGTGAAGTGGAACAGTAATTCAAAGTCTGTTCTTAATGAACTTCCCGCCTCTCATAAGGTGACGACTGAGGTTGAATTTGACAAAACCGCTGACCATAAAATCTTGGGTCTTCGCTGGTCTATAGGCCAAGATATTTTCTATTTTAAAATCAACCCGCCAAGTTCGAATACCGCGTGCACTAAGCGCACCATACTGTCAACCGTCGCGAGACTGTGGGATATCATGGGATTCGTCGCTCCTTCTATTTTAGTAGCTAAACTTCTTATTAAGCAGTTGTGGCAGCTGAAGGTGGATTGGGACGTCCCTGCTCCTACTCATATTGTCAAGGCTTGGCAACAATTTACTTCAGAGTTACCAGCCCTAAACGAAATTAAAATACCGCGTTGTTTAGAAGTGAAGAACGACTGTGAATTGACATTGGTCGGGTTCGCTGACGCCAGTGGCGAAGCTTATGGTGGCGTGGTATATCTACACGTTGGCTCTGCCTCCGGCAGTATTGTCCGCCTTTTATGTTCCAAGTCAAAGATCGCGCCTTCTTCACCCATTACGATTGCTCGTATGGAACTTTGTGCAGCACTTTTGCTGTCAAAATTGCTTCGGACTGTTCTTGAGACTTATGACAACCGTTTTGCAATTAAAATTTACGCCTTTACCGATTCAAAAGTCGCACTCTACTGGATTAAAGGTTCACCGCACCGTTGGCAAACGTTCGTTGCCAATCGAGTTATTAAAATTACTGATAATATCTCCGCAGATAAGTTTTATCACGTTGCAGGGGTTGAGAACCCGGCAGACTGTCTGTCACGTGGTGTCTCTCCTGCTAAGTTAAAAGACCACCCTCTGTGGTCCCAAGGGCCCCCCTGGCTAACATTACATCCGTCGCAGTGGCCTATTACTGAAAGTACGGAACCGCTCACGTTGGACGAGATACCTGAACAAAAGAAACTCGTTCACTCTGTTTTAATTCCCGCTGACGATTCTTATGTTTATGATACTCTTTGCCGCCTTTCGTCATGGAGTAAAATACTCCGTACGATTGTTTACATTTATAGATTCGCTAATTTGGTACCACGTCGCGATTCCGTACATATAACCGCAGCTGATTTGAGTTTTGCAGAAAACAAATTGCTGAAACTCATCCAAAATAAACGTTTCAATAAAGAAATTTTAAATTTAAAACTGAACACGCAGGTTTCATCGTCTCTTAATAAATTAAGACCGTTTTTACATAACGATTTAATCAGAGTTGGTGGACGTCTCACCCATTCCGATCTAAGTTACTCACAGCAGCACCCGGTACTTCTGCCAAGCCATGACTTTTTTGTTAACTTATTAATTGAATATTATCATAAGAAATATTTACACGCTGGGCCTGAACAGCTCATGTCACTCTTACGGCAGAAATACTGGATACTGTCCGCTCGTCGTGCTATTCGTAAGGTAGTTCACGATTGTAATATTTGTTGCCGCGCTCGACCGCGTCCCGTCTTCCCGCTCATGGCTGATTTGCCGTACTGTCGGACGCGTCAGGTTATTAAGCCGTTTACTCACACGGGCTGTGATTACGCAGGTCCTATATCTTATACTCCCATTCGCCGTCGGGGTGCAAAGGCTTTGAAAGCATATATTTGCGTGTTCACTTGTCTCACAACTCGCGCGCTACATATTGAAGTAGCCACTGATCTTAGCACCGCCAGTTTTTTAGCTGCACTTAAACGGTTCTTGTCTCGCAGGGGCCCTGTCCAAGTAATGCACTCGGACAGAGGCACTAATTTTGTAGGCGCTAATTCTTATTTACGCGACTTATATAAATTTCTTGATAATGTCGAGTTCCGCTCTCGCTTCGAAGAAGAGCTTGCTGAAAACCGTATCACATGGAAGTTTAACTGTCCGGCCGCCCCACATTTTGGCGGATGTTGGGAGAGTATGGTGAAGGTCGTCAAGACGCACCTTTTCAAGGTCATCGGTCAACAGCTTCTCTCTTACGAAGAGCTAGTTACAGTGCTCGTTCAGATCGAGTGTTTGTTAAATTCTCGGCCTCTTACGGTTCTGAGTGCCGATCCCGCAGAACCTACCGCGTTAACGCCAGGTCATTTCTTGCATACCGCTCCTTTACTCTCATTGCCCGCGCCTGAAGTAGAATCAGATAATCTCAACTTGCTTCAGAGACATTCTCTGCTTGATAAATTAGTGCAATCTTTTTGGAAAAGATGGAGAATGGAATATTTACATAGTTTACAAACCCGAGAGAAATGGAATACTCCGCCTGTGCCAATCAAGCCTGGCACGGTTGTTGTTATTATAATTGACAATTCACCTCCTTTATCGTGGCCATTAGCGATAGTAGAGAAGATTCTTCCTTCTAACGATGGTATAACGCGTGTAGTGTCTGTAAGAACAGCTAAAGGTACATACGTGCGTCCGGTCGTACGTTTGTGCCCGTTACCTACGCAATAAGATTGTTTTTTTTTTTTTTTTTGTAACCACAGTAGTTTAAGTGCTAGCAGTTAGTTAGTTTAAGATTGTCGCAGTTTACCTTATATAAATCGCAGTTTCAATATTATATTTTCGCAGTTCTTTATTACACTTTATGATTGGGTTTAAAGGTGACCCTTTAAAAGGGGGAGGAAATGTTAGCGCCATCTATTTGTTTTGCTAAACTATTACGCAAGATGTCAAGCTAATCCTTTATCCGCCAATCAGCACCGTGCACCTTCTCGCCAATGAGCGTCGCCTTCTTTATGGCTCGCTTGGAAGGGACATTATAACAGTTCAAATATGGACTCCGCCGTCATCGTTTTCCCGCTGTGTTTTTCTTACCCGCTGTGTTAATTTATCGCAGAACGATATAATATGGATATTATAAGTTCATAGCAGTCCCGCTGTTTCAATAGTGGTGTATTTGTGGCTTCGACGGTTGTACTGAAGTGCTGTGTAGTGCCTCTGGACTTGGTTCGACACGTGGTAGCCGAACTCTGCGAAGACTCCGGAGCTCCGAGATTCTGCTGGAGGATCGAGCGGTTTCACGAGGAGGTAGGTGCACGGTTTCCCTCATCCCTTAACCCCCTAGGCACGACACTTGCGTTTATCAGTTTTCTGTCCGCGTCGAAGGTATCTAATTTCGCCTTCCGTCGGAGCCCTACCACACGATGAAGATATTAGTTAATATAAGGTTTCCTTAATAAAAGCAAATATTGCTAGATTTATTATAATTATTAAGACAGTTGAATGCTAGTAACTGACAACATTGTCATTTATATTTTATGTGAACAGTAAATTGCAGACGTAATAATAAACATATTACTAATATCACAAATATTTAAATAATACAAGCTGATGTCTGCAACTTCACATCAAAGCGTATATTTTGCATGTGGATCACAAAAACTTATAAATTTTATTTAATTTTATTAGTTTAGTTTGAATTTAGTTCGCTTTGTTAGTAAAAATTTTACACACGTGTTAATGTATTTCAAATCATCATAAAAAAACTTACTAAACTCTTGATCATCTATTTTGGAAATCGATGTCTATGGCATATTCCTCAACAGAAAAAAAATGTGTTATCTTGGAGTTAGATACTATTGAGTTTGGTCAAAAAATATTCGTCAGTCTTTATTTAATGTCTTTTCAGTAAAACTTAAAAAAAAAAATATGTACATACGCTACGTTGTCTGGAAATAGTATCACAAAAAATTAAACCCTGTGGTCTCTCTGTTTAGTGAAACCATAGATATTTTTTTTTTGGTTCTTTTCGTCCCTCTTTGGGACAGGCAAAGGGAGCTGATGAAACCATAGATAATTTAGAATGTTACTGTCAAGTGTTAAATTTTGGCGGGATTTTACTTGTCTTTCATAAATAGTCTTTCCCAAAGAGTAAAATAATAAACAGGGGTTTTTCCATAATCTAGTTTTGTTTAGTAGTTTCGAGTTGGTTTGCTCATGCTGACCGAATAAAGTTCTCGGTGTATTTATAGTGTATTCATTTACATCGGTAGTGCAATATATACAACAAGATCAACAAAGGTAGCACAAACTATGTGTGTGGCAGAAACACTTTGTAAAAGATATATCAATGATTAGCATTGGCTCAAAGTGATCTTACCCCTCGTGGTTTTAGGCCGACGAATTTACCACAGGAATAATCACGAAAAGTTTACGAAGGTTTGTACGTTATCATTAACGAATGGTGTGAAACTAGTAAATTTCAATACAAGACACTCAAGTTTTCCTTGCCAACTTTGTGTTTACCTGAGCAGGCCGACCAACTTCGCTATTTATTTATACAAGCCTGTCAATAAAGTTTAAATAGTAGGTACTAATGTATACATTGTTTTTTTCAGATGACTCTCAGAAATGTGATCGTATTGATGGAAAATGAAACAAAAACCATACTTATATGCCTGCCTGCCTGGTATGACTGATATTTCAATTAACTATCTTGAAGCTTAAAATATTAATGTGAATATTAAAATACAAACTTGTGTTTTAGATACCTGAATGCCGTGCCTTTGAATTAGAAAATTGGGCCTGAGTTGACAGAAAAAAGAAATAGGTTGCGGCCACTTTTGATTTACATATTCAGATATGTAAGTTTTTGTGATCCACATGCAAAATATACGCTTTGATGTGAAGTTTCAGCCTGTATTACCTAAGTATTTGTGATATTAGTAATATGTTTATTATTATGTCTGCAATTTACTGTTCACATAAAATATACATGATAATATGTTGTCATTTACTAGCATTAAACTGTCATAATAATTAGAAAAAATCCAGCAATATTTGATTTTATTTAGGTACTTATTGAAACCTGTAATTAATGTCATCATCATGATTTCAATAATTCTGATATATTTTCTGAAATTCCAACTTAGACTCATTTGTTTTTCAATTATCTTACCTGTTTATAGCAAGTTAAATTCAACTGTCATTTGTTCCAGCTCAACATACTGGTGGGAATGAAGTTGGCCTACTCTGGACAAAAATACTATATTTTTTTAACTATTGGTACTACCCTCTGAACATCAGGTTCACCATAACAACGGTTTTAGCAAGAAGCTATAGTAACATCAAGATCATACATACTGTCCAAAGATGGCATAACATAAGAAAAACTGGAAAAGTATCGAGGAGACCTTTGTCCAGCTGTGGGAGAAGGTATGGATAAAAAAAATGCAATTATAAAAATCTGAATACTTTAAATCTCGGTAGATGAGCCTATTCAACCATGCAGTTGCTGAGGATAAAGGAACTGAAGACAGTAAAAGAACACCGCATCTACTTGATTACATCAGTCCGGGCTGTCTGTTGATCTTGGCAGTCTGAGGTTAGTGTTCATAATTTCAGACCATATTTGATAAACATAATAGAGCCAAAAAATTGGGACAAGGATACATGGAGTTAAGAAATGTTGCAACTCATTGTACTCAAAATGTAGGAATAATATTGACCGCTTTGATTTATTTGGGCTGGAATTGGACACTGATTGTTAAATGTATTATAAATAAGTCATACTGCTACAGTTTTTGAAAGTATTCAATTGGCTGCAGGATTCTGTTGATAATTTCAATTACATGCTCATGACATTGAACCACATAAAATGTAATTGAAATACACAAAAAAAAAAAGATTTGTATGTGTAGGAATGAGTTTAAAAAATGCTTAGTAATAAACGCTTACCATTATTTTCAGCTAGTCGCGATGGCGACGTGCAGTCCTCACACATCCAACGACCCTCCGTTCGTAGCATCAAGAAGTTAAAGCTCGGGAAACAGCAAGCTCAGTAGAAAAATGTATTAGCAAATTTGTTTGATGTGTTACAAATCTTATTTATTTAAGAACACACACAATAAAATGAAACACACAAAGATAGGAAAGCACAAAGGATCTGCTTGAAACATAAGAAATTTCTTGCAGCACATCTGCAATTTGAATGAGAAACTTAGACGCATTGTGTAAAACGGTATACATTATACAGATTTAATTAGGCTATAGCAACCAAACCATACATAGTTCTATCGGCTTAAAATAATAATTGTACTTACATACAATGTTTATTTACACATATTATGAAAAAAAAAACCATAACATCACGCCTTGTTTCCTCGAAGGGTTGGGCAGAGGTGTACCTTATAGTACAAAAATAAACAAAAATAAATACATGAATAATGTTGAAATCTTGTTACCAAGGGAGATACTTAAGCAATTTGTGTCTCAACAGCACCCATAACTAGATTATTGATGTTCCTAAATATTTTGTGTATTGTTGTTATAAGGTTTGTATCTTGAACTATTGTTTATCCAGAATCTAGATGATAGCTGTTTAAAAAAAAACCTTTAGGTATGCTATTTACATATATTATGTAAATAATGTTAACGAACACATCACCAGTCACTGAATACTTGCTTTGCACAATTTAATGAAGTTGCTCGATCTCACCTCATCTGCCTGCCTTTGTCCAACTGCGTTGGGGTCGGCTTCCAGTCTTAACTAGTTGCAGCTGAATGCACGGGTATTTCACATGCAATGACTGCCAATCTGACTCCGACAACCCAGTTATTTGGTAATATGTTACCCCCTCGGTAAGACTGGTTGTCAGAGTTTCGACCTTCGTGATCTTGGTATGTAAAGATGGTCCCCATAGACGGACCGACCGAGGCAAGCGTAGCTTAGCCGGATCGGTCGGACTGTGCGGCTGTTTTTATTTAGCTACAAGCTGCTCGATTCACCGATTGCTCGATCTCACACCTCTCAAGTAAGTAGGTACCTAATATTCATTTGTTGAAAACATAATTTATAATTTTGAAATGTTCAACAATGGTTGGAATTGACATTAACATATACTTCATTGGCTAACTGCGAATACGTCATTGCCTTTAGCAATGACTTGAAAGGCTGAAATTAAAAAAAAAACTGACTTGGGTCACCTCACTTCACCCGAAACCGTTACTCACACGGTGTTGTTGCCATAGCAACCACACCGAATGCTTGCTCGACGTGAACACTTCACGCGATTCTCGTCACGTTTTGTCAAGGTGGAGTGAACTCACGCGGGCGCGCTACGCGAGTTTCATTTGAAATGTTGATTTTTGACATACCTAGTAGGTAGGTAGGTATCAAGATGATCATGATTTGATGAATATTCTTTTATCTATACTTATATACTTATAATATTATAAAGCTGAAGAATTTGTTTGATTGAACGCGCTAATCTCAGGAACATCTGGTCCGAATTGAAAAATTATTTTTGTGTTGGGTAGCCTAATCGAGGGAGGCTATAGGTTATATAACATCACGCTACAACTAAAAGGAGCGGAGCAGTAATTAAAAATGTTGCAAAAACGGGGAAAATTCAAAACTCCGCTGCCGCGACAAATCGCGGCACGGCGGACAGAGCTCCGGCAGGATCTCATGGCGACATGGCGGGTACGATTGTCGCAACCCAGCGCAAGGCACGCCACAACTGCGGCGGTAAGTCCCCTCTTTGAGGAGTGGATAGAGAGGCGCCACGGTGTCCTGACCTTCCGCCTGACGCAGGTTCTCACCGGGCATGAGTGCTTCGGTGGGTTCCTGTTCAGGATAAAGCGGGAGGATACGCCCGGGTGTTTCCATTGTGAGGATCGTCTAGAGGACACGGTGGAGCATACGGTGAAGGTGGGCCCTGCCTGGGCAGAGCTTGGCCGTGTCCTCGTGGAGGCGATCGGCGGCGGCGACCTCTCGCGTCCGGCCCTGGTGCGAGCCATGGTACGGAGTGAGAGGGCATGGGAAGCCGTCACCTCCTTCTGGGAAGCAGTAATGCTCGCGAAGGAGGAGGCGGGGCGCGTGAGGGAGTGGCAGTCTCTGCGCCCTCACGTCCCTAGCCGCCGCAGGAGGAGACGCCCTGGGCGTCGGGAGTTGATAACGGACTCCCGGCCACCGTAGGCGCGAGCTTGCGGGTAGCGAGCAATAGGTAGCTCGGCGCCCGGTAAGGACCAGGCTCGGGTCGACGGCGCGTAGTGTTCCACGCGCGCCTCAAAGAGATGTCAACAGCAGTGAAGGGGTCTACTAGGACCGATGCCTGCCGGGGTCGCGAGATTGTTCAAGCGAGATACCGTGACCCCGGCACACGGGCAACTGATGGAACACGGGTAGGTTTTAGTCAGTAAAAGTCTAACACGCCCTCCCGCTCCGCCCAGAGCGGGAGAAGTCATTTGATGATTTACCATCCTGAAAAAAAAAGTCCCTTTCCAGTCTAAAACCTTGAAGACATCCTCCAGTGCAGCGGTGAACAGTTTCGGAGAGATAACGTGTCTCACCCCTCGCTGCAGAAGGATAGGTTTCGAGGCTTTGTTCTGGAGCCGGACTGACATGGTGGCGTTTTCGTACAAACACTTCAGCACCTCGATGTACCGATAGTCAATCTGGTACCGTTGAAGATACTGCAATACAGCCCAGGTCTCGATCGAATCGAAGGCTTTTTCGTAGCCCACAAACGTTAAGCAGAGAGGCAGGTTATACTCTTCGGTCTTCTGTATAACCTGCCGCAGCGTATGTATGTGGTCTACGGTGCTAAAGCCTTTACGGAATCCGGCTTGTTCGGGAGGCTGGAAGTCGTCAAATCTGCGCGCGAGACGATTCGTGATGACTTTTGAAAACAGCTTGTAGACATGGCTCAGAAGTGAGATGGGCCTATAATTCTGAAGTAGGGTATTGTCACCCTTCTTAAAGAAAAGTACCACCACACCTCTGTTCCATGGCTGTGGCGTTTTGCCCTCGAGTATGACGGAACCAAACAGCTTCTGAAGGGCTTTTAGAACGGGTTTTCCGCCGGCCTTCAGGAGCTCGGCCGTAATTCCGTCATCACCCGGCGCCTTGTTGTTTTTAAGCTGCTTCAGAGCCATCCTAATCTCGTACAAGCTGACGTCCGGGATGTCTTCAGTGAAGTGTCGAGTCAACCTAGCTCTCAGGTCGTTAGCCAGATTCATAACGGGGTTTCTGGTGGACGTGTATAACTGTCCATAGAACTTCTCGATCTCTCTTAACGCGTTCACAAATGTCGCTTGGCATTTGGAAGTCGTTTACACGGTTGCAAATGCGTCAGTGTGCTACGGACTAGAGATTTAAATCCGGATAGTTCGAAATTCGAAAATAAATGAAAAATCCGGATTTTCCGTCCTCATATAAATTCGAATTTTAATATTAAAATCCGTTTTTTTTTTTCGAATTTCAATATAGCGTTTCTTTGTAAACCTATAAAATAGAGCACGTGTCTTCAACCACCAACTTAATTATATTTTAGCGTAAACTACGTGACAAATCTAAAAACAATGTAAACTCTATGTAACGTCATTCGCTTTAACGACAAACTCACTAAAGCGTCGAAATCACTCCACTTTAAATGGTTTAGCTTGTCTTCCATACAATCATATACCCTGTATGTGGCGATCGCCGGGCAGTTTAGAATCACGTGCGCTGCTGTCTCGTCGTCCTCAATGCAGGCCCTGCAGAGCGGACTGTCTGTAACTCCTATGACAAATAGATGTTTATTAAACCACCCATGGCCAGTTATTGCTGCTGTCGCAGCAACGCAGCTGTCGTTTGTCTAACCGGAGGACCTGCTTTGTGAGGCGGGCATCGATGGTAGGAAGTGCTTCCTTGGCATGCCTGCACTCACTTTGGTCCACCCATAGCTCACAGTGTAGATCCTTGGTACGTTTTGTTACAAGAGAGCGTAGGAACCCAAAGGGGAGTGGCACGATGGGTTCTGGTCCCACCGGTGTCGTGCTCGACTCCCTTCTGGCAAGTTCATCGGCGGCATCGTTACCTAGCGAACCGCTGTGTCCTTTTATCCATTCAATGGTTATATTATTGAGGCTAGAGCGTTCTTTTGTTTACAAATTGGGATTGCTTGCACATGTGTTGTTACTAGGAGTTATGGATTATCTATATGTTATCATATTCCAAGTTGCTCACAAACTTTCTAACTGTAAACATGGCAAGTAAGAGAAAATCAGTGTGTATTGACGAAAAAGTTTTACGTTTTTAAGTGATGTTGGCAGCGCTTTGGATTTAGTCGCTCTACCGTGTCCACCATATCGAAAAATAAAGAAAAAATTCTACAAGCAGAGCAGGATGGAAAATCTTCCAAATAAGAAACCTAAATACGAAGATTTGGATCAAGCTACACTATCATGGTTTCACCGACAGCGCCAGCATAATATGCCAATGTCGGGCCGATCGTGAAAGCTAAGGCCGAGAAGTTTGCTGAAGAACTTGGTTTACTTTCTTTCAAAGAATCGGGATGCAAGGATGGCTCGGTTTTTTTTTAATTTTTCTAATACAGATTTTTCTTCTCTCCATTTAACGACAACTCTATAACGTTGAAATGTGCACAGTCCCTTGAGTGTCGTTGTATACTATAAAAAATTTCGAAAAATTCGGATAGTCCGGAATTTGTGTGCGATTATACTTTGTAAATCCAGATTTGTAAATAATCCGGATTTTGCAATCCCTACTACGGACATCCAAGCATGGCGGACACTGAACTTGTATCGGCTTATCGGCTATTACGTTCGGTTTAACTTACTTTATTTCAAATACAAGCAATCTCAAACAAAAGCAAGGAAAGCCCGACGACCACGAAGATGGTGGATGAAAAGGTTCACAGAAATAACTTTCCAGATTAATTGGTATTTCGATTGCTATTACTATGTCAGTTTTTATTCCAAAATATATAATTATAAAATGTATATACCTATTCTGGTATTCTCTGGTAATACTCCAAGAACATTAAACTCTCTTCGTTCGACCAGCCACTCATTTTGAATAGAAAACTAGACGTGCGTTCGTCACGAAATCATAGCGCACACACGGCAAAATTCCATATTTAGAGCGACAAAAATATTTGGTTCTGAAAATTACTAGTTACTGTGTGCTTTCGGACTCATTAAGGTTTTTATATCAAAACTGTACACAATGCATGTTAAGTAGGTAACAATTATAGAAAATAGAGTGATATGTTGAATAAATAAAACACTTTTTTGTTTTTAATTCTTTCATTAATCAGAATCATTCTCACTGTCCACAAAATCATCTGCAATATCATCAGCTTGCTTCATTGGACTATCACGCAGAAAATCAGGAATATCTAACATATTTATAACTTCTTGCGGAAATGGTTTACGCTTCTTTTGTAACACTTTTCGGAAAGATTAAATGATGGGATCTGATGATATCAGCATTCCGTTCAGTATGTCCGTATTGGTATTTATTCTTGATGTTTTTCTCGACTGAAATAATCTAATGTACTTGTACTCTTTATAAGTAGCTTCCAGAACATCTTCTGACAACTGTCCTACTGGTAATGGTAGCGAATGAATTATATCACTTCCATGTATAAGTAACTTATGGACAGTGGCGCTCATCTTATGCCACCCGTACAGTTCTATGCACATTCTTGCAGTCTCCATACAGTAGGTTCTGAATTTGTGTACTTTAATATAATGGCCACTTGATAACGCACATAAAATATTTCCAAATCTGCTTATTAACCCCTCGCGTGTTTATGATGCACACGTGTGCATCATGTTATTTCAATGTCCAACTGTTTATGATACACCATGTGCATCATGTAAAATAAATTTGAATTCCCGCTGTTTTTTTATTGAAAACATGCGAGAGGTTAAATTGGAGTTTAATCCTGTTATTTGCGCTACTTTATCTGGATTATCAAAAAAAAAATCTGGCTGTATTGCCATCATTTGAATTCCCTCCACCTTGTTTTGGCTGATCCACAACTAATCCCATTTCTTTGTAGAAGGCTTCAGTTATGTATTTTCTTCTACTTTTAATGTTTTCTTTGGCTTCTGACCCTCTCGCCTGCCATACCTTATCTCCCAATTTGTATGAAATATTTAACAGAAATTCAAAACACCTAAGGTATGCATGTAAAACAGATATGCCAAACTTGAAAGTTTCAGTATTACATGGCCGTGTTAAAACTTTATTTAAATCGTTTATATCCTTTGGCGTTATCTTGCAGACATTACAAGCTTGAGTAGATGCAGTTTCTGTCAATACATTGCAAGTTTTACCGTCCAACATAGTGCACATAGTAACGTGTTTAAAATATAATTCTCGGCCGTCATCACTTAAGCAGATCTTGGTGGGCTGTAGTTGCGAAATTTGATTTTCAATATTCTGGGGTTCCTCTTTCATTGTTTCTTTAGTTTCTTTTTTTATTTTGAATCCGATTGGGCGACAATATCTTGTAGAAGATGGGCTTAATTTTTTCCAAATAATTATCTTTTTATATGCAAGCATGACAGATATTTCTAAGGGAACAATAGTGCACAAAATTATGTTAGAATCTCCATAAAGTAAAGAACTATTTGAAAATGCCTGTTTGTACGCTGGCAGGCTAGACCCCTACAATAGCATTTCAATAGCGCAGTGGAAGATATTATGGTGGGGTCCAGGAGACAAGAAGTGGCTAGCGAAACTAGTCCGCGGTACGCGGAGCAGACAATACAAGTACAATTCAAGTGAAGACGCAATACAATTAACAAATGACTCACCTACAATACATCAAAAGAACTTACCTGGTGGTTGAAGGACACTGCTTCTGGGGTTACCTGGAGTTATGTATGTAAGTGAGTGTATATGTATCGTGTTGTGACGTTACGAGTATTCTTCAGGTTACAATCCGCTGCAACAAGGCTGGAGGCAATCACAGCATGCGGTCTTCAAATCACTTAACCTCCAAAGTTCTTCAATGTCAAGAAACTATTTAAACAAGATGTATCCAAAATTCAACCCGTGTTATTACGTCAAGATAGGGGTTATTAACACAAACAACTGGATCATGACCTATTGTCCACCAAAACGACCGGGGTAAGGGATAACTTTACAAAAGATCGCGAGATTCAAGCGGCGACGTGTTCCCTTTTTTACCACCTTGGTGCTTACCAAGAGCGTGCGTCAAGTGTCAAAATCAAACTGTCAAGTCAGATGTCATTCCGTTCGGGCGGCGCGTTCCGAAGGCGCATAGAGTAACAAAGTGTTCGGTCCGAAACACTGTTTATAAATACTGTGCCCACCACTACCATCCAGGCCCCACTTGTAGATTACATCGATATGCGTCACATCATCTGGAATACGTTTTAGTAAAATCTCCGATTGCACCTGAACTAAAAGTTTGATTGTTAGATCTAAAAGGTCCTGCACCCCTAGCCAAGTTGATAATCTGCAATCGTTAACGCTAGTCGCTCAACGTTAAGTCACGTGGTTAGAACAAACGAACAGAAAATTCGTAGCCAAATTCACATCGTTCAAAATGATAGAATGATTTTTTATCGTTTCTACAATGTCCAACGCTAAATCCTTTGTTATAATGTGTCGTTTTTCTAAAGACATTGTAGAACGAGCGGCCGACACAGGCGCTTCAACATGGCTACCAACTTATCGTTTTCTACAATTGCTGACACTGAGGCGTTACCGATTGTAGAACGGTAAACGTTTGTGACTTGGCTAGGGGGGCTGTAGTGGTATGAAAGCTTCGCTCTCCGTAATAAACATATTAGATGGATAGCACTGCTTTTCAGGGTTCCGTTTCCAAATGGCAAAAAACGGAACCCTTATAGATTCGTCATGTCTGTCTGTCTGTCTGTCTGGCTGTCTGTCTGTCCGTCCGTCCGTCCGTCCGTCCGTATGTCACAGCCACTTTTCTCCGAAACTATAAGAGCTACGCTGTTGAAACTTGGTAAGTAGATGTATTCTGTGAACCACATCAAGATTTTTATACTAAAATAGAAAAAAAATAACAAATTTTGGGGTTCCCCATACTTAGAACTGAAACTCAATTTTTTTTTTTTTCATCAAACCCATACGTGTGGGGTATCTATAAATAGGTCTTCAAAAATGGTATTGAGGTTTCCAATATCATTTTTTTCTAAACTGAATAGTTTACGCGAGAGACGCTTCCAAAGTGGTAAAATGTGTGTCCCCCCCCCCCCCCCCCCCGTAACTTCTAAAATAAGAGAATGATAATACTCAATAAAATATACAGGGTGATTGGAAGATGGGTGCAAAGCTTTAAGGCGAAGATAGTACAGACAATTTAGAACCATTTAAGCCATGGTTGTCTTAGACGAAGTCTTACCAAATATTTTTAACCAAATTTTTAAGTTTTTTTTCGGAAATTCTCAAAATTTTAATGTAAACTGCATAATTATGGCCAAATTGAATGATAAATGAATTCATTTTTTATTTATTTCATTAAAGTAATGTGTAAGCAATCAAGCAAAACATGTTTTAGGCTTCTGTGTCATTAGACATTTTTTTTACAGACATTTAAAGCTCAGAAAAAATAAAAAATTTGTACAATACGTCTATTAAACCTTATTTTAAAAAAAACGGAGGGTGCTTTTTTTGTTAAAACCTTTTTGAAGACATGCTTGATAATCGCTCTTTCTTTTGAGGTATCAATTTTATGCGGATATCTTACAAATTATTGAAATTAGGGCCTACAAACCAATTTGAGGGAGAATTTTTTTATTTTAGGCAGACTAATTAAAACAACATTTGAATTAAAATTATTTATTTTTCATGTTCAAAATGACGGCCGTGATTCCTAATACAAGCACGGCCCCGTCTTCTAACTTTTGTGGTCGTTATTTAACCGACGAAAAAAAAGGAGGAGGTTATCAATTCGACGCGTATATTTTTTTTTTTTTTTTTATGTATGGTCACGCATAACTTTGTACATGGTAGTCCGATTGTGACAATTCTTTTTTTATTGGAAAGGGTATACTCCCAAGGTGGTCCCATATAAATTTGGAAAACAAAATCGAACCCTAAGGGTCGGAAAACAGGGGATGATTGATTGTTCACTCACTGATTGTAATGTATAACCACGCATAACTTTATACAGAGTAGTCCGATTTTGATAATTCTTTTTTTGTTGGATAGGGTATACCTTGCCAAGTATTATTAGTACATTAAAGTCACAAAAATTATAAAATAAAAACTTTTTAACAAAAAATTAAACCGCCGAAAAAACTGAAAAGCATAAAATAATAAACCTTAAAATTTTGAGGCGGCGCTGAAAAATCAATGAACAAAGATCACTCAAAGCGTCGACTCATAATTTTAAGGTTTATTATTTTATGCTTTTCAGTTTTTTCGGCGGTTTAATCAACATCATCTCCTGCTTCATTGTCTCAAACGCTGAATTTATTCTTTGTATCAATTCTTCTCTAGTGTTTATTTCTATGTTGTTATACACCAGTTCCTTGGCCCGGCCCCACACGAAAAAGTCCAACGGGGTCAGATCTGGGGAGCGAGCGGGCCAAGGGATGGGTCCATCCCTGCCGATCCAGCTATCAGGAAAGCAATTGTTGAGGTGTTCCCTTACATTTAAAGTCCAATGCGCTGGACAGCCGTCTTGCTGAAAGATGACTGTTCGGTCTCTTTCGAAGATCGGGACACCTGATTCCTCTACCAGCAGTGGTAAATCAATTTGCAGAAATTGCAAATAATTTTCGCCATTCAATGGATCAGGCAAAAAATGGGGCCCAATCAATGTTCTGCCAATTATTCCAGCCCATACATTCACAGAGAATTTCATCTGAAATGACACCTGCTTCTTAAAATGTGGATTGTTGTCTGCGTCGGCCCATTCATGGATGTTGTGAAAGTTTGTAATACCTTCCCTTGAAAATTTACTTTCATCCGTCCACAAGATTGATTTCAGAAACCACTTATCTTCGATGTCTCTGTTGAGGAGGAAACGGCAGAACTGAATTCTTCTTTGAGGATCTTGCTCTACTAGACCTTGCACACTCCTGCCATGGAACGGATACTTATCATTTTGGTGCATTGTATGCCACACCTTCCAATGAGAAATGTTTAAATTTCGAGCTACTGCTCTAGTACTGGTAGTAGGATCCGCTTGAAATGCTGCTAAAATGTCTTCGTCGACGGCAGTTTCGTGTCTGCCCGGGTTGACTCCAGGTTCCACGCGGTAAAATCCCATCTTGGGCAAGACGACGAAACGTGTTGTAAAACACTCGGACATTCGGTATCCTGCGATTCGGATAGCGCTCTTGATACATCCGTCGCGCCAAAGATCCATTGCCGTCTGCTCTACCGTACATAAATACGATATCCGCATATTCTTGATTGGAAAAAGTAGCCATAGTCACTTAACAATTAAGAAAACGGCGTAGGAGCGGACTAAATGTCAACTCAACACAATTAAGTCAAAAATCAACACGTGCAGGAGCGCGAGGTTACGACTGGACACGGTGAAACAAAAAAGTTCAAAACTAACGCAAACAACACGTGCAGGAACGCAAAGGGCTACAACTGAACACGGTAAATTGTGAATCAACACGACAACGTCCACTCACAAGGGCAGTAGTTTGACTAATAAGTAAAAGATGTAACGGCTTCATCACAGACCGACTGACCCTGACTAAAGAAAAACGACTTTGTTGCCTCAGTAACTAAGACCATTTTGCTGTAAAAACCAACTCTTATCGCTTTTTGCTATTCATTGGGCGTTCTACCTGGAAATGCCGTCGCACCGCGCTCGGTGGCCATTGTTTAGAGAATCCCCTCAATGGGTTCCCCTCAATTGGTTCCTGCATGTGCCACAAATTCTTAGAATTGAACAATGTTATCATTTCGAGCACATAAAGTATTCTTTTAAGCAAACATTTTGTGTTTTGTTAGACTGCCTAAAATTTAAAATTTCTCCCTCGAATTGGTTTGTAGGTCCTAATTTCAATAATTTGTAAGATATCCGCATAAATGATACCTCAAAAGAAAGAGCGATTATCAAGCACATCTTCAAAAAGGTTTGAACAAAAAAAGCACCCTCCGTTTTTTTTTTAAATAAGTTTTAAAAGACGTATTGTACAATTTTTTTATTTTTTCTGAGCTTTAAATATCTTTAAAAAAAATGTCTAATGACACAGTAGCCTAAAACATGTTTTGCTTGGTTGCTTACACATTACTTTAATTAAATAAATAAAAAATTAATTCATTTATCATTCAATTTGGCCATAATTATGCAGTTTACATTAAATTCGACTGAAGATTTTATGAATGAAAAGTTTACCTAAAGATTTGACATTATTCCGTAAAAATCATATATTATCTCCCTTCATGCAATTTTGACATTTAATTAATATCTTTTACATACCAAAAAAAATGTTTTGTAATTTAAATAATTCTATTGATTAACAACTAAATCTTAATGTATTGATGACATATAATTTTAATGATTAATAACTAAATTTTAATGTAATGATGACCCATAATTTCAAAACCATATTTGTACGCCGGAAACGGCAGAATATTTTGAGCGTAATAATCCACATAACAATTTTGTACAATATTCTGACAAATAAATGCTTTCTTTCTTTCTTAAAGACTAAACTGGCAACACTCGTACTGTTTACATGAGCAGCGTAATTATAATCCAAAAATAATATTAATTATTGTCTAAATAGTTTGAAAAGTGGTTAGATGGAGTGTTAGAACTAAAATTAACAAGTGACATTATTGGTGACTATATACGACAAGTGAAAAAACAAATACAAAAACATTTATAAACAATAACATTTCAGTTAAAAAAGGTGTTTATACAATAATTCTGTGTACGTAAACGCAACATATTATCTTGTCGTAGAACATTACGGAGAAGGTACCACTTTAAGTGCAGTGTTATAACATTTTTGGTGATCTACATAAATTACCAAAACAGCAACACCGTTTTTGCAATCATTTTTTTAAAATTGGACTTTGGACTCGTATTGTATGTCAACTACCGCCAATACGGCCCCAAATGGTAAGTAGACATACTAAAAATGACAAGTACTAGTTATTAAAGGGCGATAGTGTAACCATACTAATAAGAAAAAAAAATTGGTAGAAAAATTAAGATTTTGAAAAATTAATAATGGATGATAACGTTACCTACCGCAACCGGAAATTATTCAGAACGACTTCATTAGGTGATTTGACTGCAGATAGTTCTGCTATTTTTGATACGACAATGATGAGTCTACCTAATACGTCGCTAAATACCAGCCAAACAATTTTAGATATTCAAGAAAAAAATAAACAGCTGTCCAATGATTTACAAACTGCTCATCAGGAAATAGAAAATTTAAATTCGGAGAATTTTAGGCTTAAAACGGATATACAAAAATACATTAAAATAATAAATGCCTATAAGGAAATAAATATTACTGACATAAATAAGTTGACTCCGCGCTCTGGCCGTAAACGTAAAATAAATAAACCAGAAGAGCAAATCAACGCCTGTGAGAAATAATAGACAATCAATCACCAATATGCAAAATGATGAATCAGCTGACGACAGTCCAGGAATTAATAAAGCAAAGACAATCATTATGACACCTAAAAAACATACAAAGACAAAACAAACACAGACTATAGAAAGAGATCACTCGTCCCCTACGAACACAAATAAAATTACACACAGCAGGGCAACATAAGCTTATCTAAAACAAGTGAGAACATACGAGCCGAAACTGTTGTAGAACAATCTTCAACAAAGCATAAAATATGCCTTATCAGCAGCGAAACTTGTAATAGATTATATACACTTGCCGAAAGGAAAAATATAGGTGACTTCGAAATCTGTCATTATCGCTATGTGGATTATCGCAGTTACTTGAAAAAATTGAAAGTAAAGTACAAAACTTGACCCACTCGGATTACTGCGTTATTTATATTAGCGAGGAAGACTTTAAGAAAACACAAAACTATTTACAGATTGTTATGTTTATTAGAGAAAAAATATTGCCATTGAATCACACTAACTTTATTATTTGTTTACCTACGTATAAATATATGATAGATTCCAACATTATGTTTAACAGCCGCATAGAAACTTTTAATAACCTACTTTACTTAGATATAAATACATGTAACTATGCGTATTTGCTAGATTGTAATCTCAATCTGCCTTATGATTATAAAACCTATAATAAAAAATATGGGACCTTAAATAATCGTGGTTTAGAGATTGTTGTATCAGATTTACGAGACCTTATATTTAGCTTAGGCAATCTGACTACTAGGCACTCAGAAGTTGACTGCCTCCCTCATAATCAAAATAGTTTATGTACAGAATCACAAGTCAATTCTCAGTTTTTTCTTTAAATACCTTAATATTCTACATCAGAACATAGCAGGCCTTATAAATAAATCGGATACTTTGACTGTAAAGCTAGTAGAATTATCTGACAAAGGAACCATAATAGATGTTATTTGTGTTACAGAACACTTTATACAAACGGGTTATGAGGATTTATTGCACATTCCAAATTTTTGTCCAGCCGCTTTTTTTACTAGAAATACAAAGAGAGGAGTTAAATAATAGCTTTGTGCTCAGAATGGTAGATCTGTCACCAAACAAATCGATTAATCGATCCCTGACTGCGACTCCTTTTTATTTATTATTTTGTCACCAATACAGTAGTTACATTTTATTTCATTCAGTTATTAAAATAATGTATTCGTTACCAATTTAATACATCAGTTTATAATTTTAATGAAAATATGTTGGCACAAATTGGCGCGCTTTCCGGCGCGCCCTTCAAAAGCCAAAAAAAGCCAAAAAACAATAAATATTGATTATTTTGACTTTAATTAAGTGTTTTATTTACTATTCTGCTAGAAATGTAATTAGGGTCTTAATTTTCACAGGTAGTATAATAGTTATTTGTTATACAAGAGTGCAAAGTTGCTTTTTAACCGCGTGCTCAATTTTGATGACCGAGCAAGGGAAGGATTCTCAAATTGAATCACGAGTGCAGCGAGTGATTGAAAAATTAGAATCCTGAGCGTTAGTGAGGGAATCAAAAGCCATCACCCGAGAAAGTTTTAGAGCTGCCAGGCTCGCCATCCTTCCCCGTCCCTCTTTGTCTGTGTCGGTCTGTGTCGTTGTCTGGGTTAGTCACGCTATTCCGCACGAGATGCTCTGTTGCCAGAGGCTCGCGGGAGGCGCACGTTGCGTCGTGGGGTTTGGCGCGTGGGTCGCAGCCGTGGGTGTGGTTATTGGCGGGTTTGTCGCAGCCGATGTCGAGGGTCTGGGCGCGTTTATCGCTGCCTGTGAGAATGGCGCTGAGTCAGCAGCCGAGTGCGCTGAAGAGCGCGGCAAAAAGTTGCAGTCGGTTGCCCCCCCCAGAATACGATGGGGGCTGACCGCCGTGGCGGTGTGGGATTCCCCGGCTTGGCCGGAACCCACCTGGGTAAATTCTTTTTCCTGCTGCATTTTTTTTTTTTTGGGGATTGGGGGTGGGCTTTTTTGGAGTAGAGGTTACCCCTCCTCTGGGACCGATGGGATATGAGGATGGGAGGGAGGAGCTTTGTGGGACGGAATGGGTTCGTTGGGGTCACCCTAGGTCTGGGATCTGGCCTAGGGGTTTCGGATTGACGGGATAGCTGGAAAAGGAGGGATGGTTTGGTTGGATGGCGGTACACGGGGGAAATGGTCATTGGTTACCCTATACCTGGGATTTTGGCCTTCGGGAACTTCTCTTGTCCGGGATCTCTTTCAAGATGCCCCGAGTGCAGGATCTTCCGCAAGACGGTCGATCCCCCAGCCGGGGTTGGGCTATCCGCAACCTGCCCACCCGCTCGGTTGCAGGAGAAGAAGTGCCTGGCAGTCTGGGTTGCCCCACCGCGGGTGTACGTATACATCCGCGTTGGTGCAATCCAGCTAGCCCCGAGGTGAATAGCCTCTATAGAATCCAACCTTAAGTTGATATTCTTAAGAAGTGCTATGTCAAGAACGTCGGGTAGCTGATCGGTATCGAAGGGGAAGTGGGTGGGAGTCATCGGGGCGATGACATCAAAGTTCATGGTAGAACAGAGGTTGAAAAGTTGCCTACCTCTAGTCGAGGTCCTTATCCCCTTGGTTAATAATCTACTATCTTATACCTTTTTGCCAAACTTCTTGGCAGTATATGGTTAGGTATAAATGCGACCAAAGATGTTGTATAGTCTGGTTATAATTATCCAAAGGTGCATCTTATATACTAACGACTACGTGTCGATAACAGATAGTAGAAACATTTAATAGATATTGAACGTGCGATAAAGAACATAAGATTGCGATGTAGATTGTAGATACAGCACAAAGATATTGTACTGTAACACCTTTAAACGAGCAATTCTTGTATATATATATATATATATAATCTGAATCTCGGAAACGACTCCAACGATTTTCATGAAATTTTGTATACAGGGGGTTTCGGGGGCTATAAATCGATCTAGCTAGGATTCATTTTTATAAAATGTCGTTTTATTCGTGTTTTCAATGACCAATTTTATCGGTAATCAATTTGAACATAAACTTATTATTTTAAACACAATTTACCAAAAAATACCGAGCAAAGCACGGTCAACCAGATATTAACATTTATACTACCTGTGAAAATTAAGACCCTTGGGGGAGGCACATGGCCAGTTAAGTCGTAGACTCTTTTGGTTGAAAGGATAATGACGACAACCCTACATTTTTGGAACTTCATGAAATTTTCTAGTGACATAATATATGATTTATTGGTGATCTCTTTAAATTAGTTTGCTTAAATACTATTAGTACAAACCTATCATAATACATACAAAAACATTTATTTGGTACTTGACCCCATATCTCCATGATTTTAGGTAGTTTATTGTGGAATTGATTTTTTATTGTTTGGTGAGTACATTTTGGTGACAAATCTACTATTTTGCGGGCAAACCCTATTATTTAAGAAACACAAAACTAGTTAAATTGGCGACAGCTTAAATCATACCCTTTTTATTTTTGTAACAAATACAACAAATTAAGACCTTTCATTTGATGTATCATTCGCCTATCTGCATTATTTAGTTTCTGTGTAATCACAGGCGATGACTACGGCAAGTGGCGGTTCTAGCGGCCAACTGTTTTTGGTCGTAGCGTCTTGGTTTTTTTTGTAACAAATTCAGGAAAAGAGGTGTGTACTGTAACAAATTACAACTAATTCCTGGCAAAACATCAAATTTTAAGAGTTAGCCGCGCGATGGAAACGGACATGAAGAAAAGAAAGAAAGAAAATACATTTATTTAGCACAGTTGAAAGGCACATAACAGTTAGTTACACAGCAGGAAAGAGTAAAAAATAAAATAAAAAAGTATAAGGTGAGATGTCAGAAACTAGCATTATAGTGTGCCTCACGGCTGCGCCAAAAAGGCCCAATTCTGCAAAAAAGCCAGACAACTAGTGCCTGACGCTGGTTTTCAACTGGACCTGAAAATGAGGTGACGGATGTAAATTAGTTTTATATCAAAGCTGCAACGTGATATGTATATGCATATGTATATTCATTTATAAATTTTATGTATATGCAATTATGCATTTATAAATTAAATAAATTTGAATCAGACAAAAAAAAAATCATTAAAATAAAATACATAGTAACGATGAAAGAGGGTTACGAGGGACGGGCTGTACCGAAATTGCCAGTACTCCAGTAGACGCAGAGCATCATATAACGTAAGTCTACCGGTACCTGCCATGCCAAGTTAAACTCAAGTAAAATGTTTTTTTTTTCTTTTCTTTGCAGAATGGAAGCCACAGAAGTATCACAAAAAGGGAATTTACTGAAAGCAAAGCTGACCGTAGCTAACACCGGCAACAATGCCTTCATTACAAAGGATAGCCCCGAGTTCGTGATCAGCGGCGCGGCGGTGTTCCAGATGCGAATGATTGCCATCATGTACTCATCAAACTACAACTACAATACCACGTACCTTAACAACTTGTTGTTCGTGCGGTTCACCAAGCGTCGCGACGCCGATGACCTCACCTACATTATATACTTCAACAGCGTGGAGCTGAACATACTGGGCAAGAAGTTCACCAGCGACGATGGCACGTGGCACTTGATACTCGACAACAAGAAGTCGCAGTTCACGTTCGACGTGGCGGTAGAGATGCGCCTGCAGCCGAGTGCGAGCTCGTTCGCAAGTCTACACGGGGACACGGAGCTAACAGACTTCGAGCTGCGCGGCGAGGACGGCTCCGTGCGCGTACACCGCGCCGTGCTGGCCGCCGCCAGCCCCGTGCTGCGTCGCATGCTGGGCGGCGCGTGGCGCGAGGCCGCTGAGGGACACGTGGACGTCACTGGTACTTCCAAGGCCACTCTCGAGGACTTAAAGAGCTACGTGTACCTACGCGAACTGCCCAAGTCCGGATTGGAGCAGTTGCTGCTGTTGTCCTCGTATTACATCATGCCGGAGCTGGAGCGGCTCTGCGTGGACAAATTAGTGTGCAACGTGAACGCGGGGAACGCGTGCGATCTCATCGAGTTCGCGGCCAAGAATAACGTGACAAAACTGCTGCTCGCGGTGCTAGAGTGTGTGCAGAACGGCGCCATCAGTGTCACGGAAATACGTGACCACCTCGATGAGAGCGGTGATGCCCCAGAAAGTGCCAATATTTTGATTTGAACATTTTTAGATTAAGGAAAATCGCCAGAAGAAATAAATAACCAGATAACGAAACTGCATTGTACACATTCAGGTGTCGAACATTTTGTACTCAAATGTTAAAAGAAAATAAATACGGTTTTCTTATGGCAAATAACACCCTCAGCATTTTTCACTACTACAAGGAGGACGGTATGAACTTAACCCATCCGCTGCTATTTAAGTTTGAACATTTAAAAAAAAACATAATCGACTTTGTATTGAATATACATTTTCATACTTCTCACCGAGAGGAGGCCTGTGTCACAGCGGTGTGAACGTTATAGACTGATTATGCTAGACATTCTGAACATTTTTTAACATATTAACGTCGGTCCTTACTTAACTCCTTGGCTCCTATTTGAGTTTGAATGTATAAAAAATCATCGCTTTGTCTACAATATTGAGGAATTCTTATTTGGTTGTGTTATATACAGGGACCGTACAACCCCGAATATAAGTTAATTCTTTCGAAAGTGTTACACACTGTACGCCTACAGTAACGGAAGATGTTACCTCTTGGTCGTGGTAGCCCGTTCATAACACTAACGTTAGGGTAACCCTATCAATAAGTTAACTAGTACAAGATGTTACCGTCTCTTGTATGATTTCCAATTGAAGAAGATAACCCTTTGAAAGGGTTTGTTGGGGTAATCAAAGGGTTTTAAATCAAATCATTTTAAATTACGTTGGAGTGGAGGAATATGTATTGACCTTGGAATTTTGAAATCATATAGAATCGTTCATTAGTGTTTCTTACTCGGTTTGATAGGACGGTGCTTTCTTTTTTAAGTTTTAAATGACGTCTGAATATTGAAAATGAATAAAGGTAAGTAAGTGTATTTTAATTTAGTATCACATATAATAAAACATATAATAAAACTGTAAATAACCTGTGTGTGTACATCCTACTACCTAATATTATAAATGTGAAAGTGTGGATGTTTGGATGTTTGTTACTCAATCACGCAAAAATAGCTGGCCGGATTTGGATGAAATTTTTAACACAGATAGTTTATCACTTGGATTACCACATAAGATACTTTTTATCCCGGTAATCTGATCCCATGGGATAATTACTTCACGCTGGCGAAGCCGCTGGCAGAAGCTAGTTGAATATATTTTAAACTTTTAATGAGGGTGTAATACGTATGTAATCAGTATATATACTAAATCACCAATTTTTGAACATTTTGACTGGCTTTGCAAGAAATTACGAAAAGAATGGGTTCCATTGAACATGTAACTCCTCTTGCTATTGCAAACATTTTAGACCATCGATTAAAAAAAAAATACTGTAGCGATACAATAGCTTGCGGTTTCAAAAATCAAAGACTTATGAAGATTCATTTGCGTCAAAATGAATAAATCGAGTCAGACTCAGATAAGTCTGATAAAAGTGAAGAGATATTTTCACTGTGGAGTGATCATTACAAACTGGTACAATACAATTGGAAGAGTAATAAATCTGCAGATAGTTTGTCAGATGAACTTTCAGTTTACTTGACAAGTCCTGTTGGAAGACTTAACGACAATCCTCTGGAAATTTGGAAAGATTACAAAATACAGTTTCCAACATTGCATAAAATTGCCTTTAAATATCTAACAATGGTGGGCACATCGGTTCCATCTGAAAGACTGTTTTCGCAAACGGCGCAGGTAATGACTCAACAAAGAAACACATTGAAGGGTAAAAGATTGGGTAAACTTTTGTTTTTACAAAGTATAGATAAAAAGTATTGGGATATTTAATAAAAATAAATGTAAACGTAATAAGTTTTTTTAATAGATGCTTGTTTTTATTTCTAAACCAAATAGACTTTGTTTTATGAAAGAAGTCCCGCGGCGAATAGTGTACTAAAAGGTAAAAATCAACATTGGATGGAAGTAGGAGCAGACTATTAAAGTAGGAAATCAATTAAATATGTATTATTTGTATCTTAATCTGATATTGTTTCTGTAAAAAAGAGGTAAGATAGAAAAAATATTCATCATCATAATTTCAGCCGAAAGAGGTCCACTGCTGGACATAGGCCTCCCCCAAGAACCGCCACTTCGACCTGTTTTGTGCTTCTCGCATCCAACGCATTCCTGCGGCCTTCACCAGGTCATTGGTCCATCTTGTGGGAGGTCTTCCAACGCTACGTCTTCCAATACGCGGTCGCCACTCCAGAACCTTCCGACCCCATCGGCCATCTGTTCTGCGAGCAATGTGCCCTGCCCACTGCCACTTACGTTTGGCAATTCTTCGGGCTATGTCGGTAACCTTGGTTTTCCTACGTATCTCATAATTTCTGATTCGATCATGCAGGGAAACTCCAAGAATAGCCCTCTCCATTGCTCTTTGGGTGACTTTAAGCCTAAGAAGGCTCATAAGAATGAGGCCCATTGTGAGCGACCACGTCTCGGTTCCATATGTCATCATTGGTAACACACACTAGTCAAAGACTTTTGTCTTGAGACACTGCGGTAAATGGGACGAGAAGATACTGCGTAGCTTCCCGAAAGCTGGCCAGCCGAGTCGGATTCGACGATTGACCTCTTTCTCGAAGTTGGACCTACCTAACTGGACAGTCTGTCCTAGGTACACATATTCGTCCACAACTTGAGTGTAGCGCCTCCGATCTTCATTGGAATGGGTATCACATGAGCATGACCTTTGTCTTGTCCATGTTCATCCTAAGACCCACTCTTTCGGAAGCTCTACTGAGGTCATCGAGCATTGTACTGAGGCCCTCCATAGTCTCAGCCATGACTACGATATCGTCGGCAAATCGAAGATGAGTGATGTACTCGCCATTGATGTTGATGTCAGCCCTTTTCTAGTCCAGATCTTTGAAGACATCCTCCAGTGCAGCGGTGAACAGTTTCGGAGAGATGACGCAGAAGGATAGGTTTCGAGGCTCTGTCCTGGAGCCGGACTGACATGGTGGCGTTTTCATACAAACACTTCAGCACTTCAATGTACCGATAGTCAATCTGGCACCGTTGGAGAGACTGTAGTACAGCCCAGGTTTCGATCGAATCGAAAGCTTTTTCGTAGTACACAAACGCTAAGCAGAGAGCCAGGTTATACGCTTCGGTCTTCTGTATAACCTGCCGCAGCGTATGTATGTGGTCTACGGTGCTAAAGCCTTTACGGAATCCGGCTTGTTCGGGAGGCTGGAAATCGTCAAATCTGCGCGCGAGACGGTTCGTGATGACTCTTGAAAACAGCTTATAGGCATGGCTCAGAAGTGAGATGGGCCTATAATTCTTAAGTAGGGTATTGTCACCCTTCTTAAAGAAAGTACCACTACACCTCTGTTCCATGCCTGTGGCGCTTTGCCCTCAAGTATGACGAAATCAAACAGTCTCTGAAGGGCCTTTAGAACAGGTTTTCCGCCGGCCTTCAGGAGCTCGGTCGTAATTCCGTCATCACCCGGCGTCTTGTTATTTTTAAGCTGCTTCAGAGCCATCCTAATCTCGTACAAGCTGACGTCCGGGATATCTTCAGTGTAGTGTCGAGTCAATCTAACTCTCGGGTCTTTAGGCAGATTCATAACGGGGTTTCTGGTGGACGTGTATAACTGTCCATAGAACTTCTCGATCTCTCCTAATAGCTCAGGTTTGGCGAACACGACTCTGCCATCATCGGTCTTCAGTTTCGCAAGCTGACTCTGCCCAATAGACAGATCTCTTGCGAAGACTTTGGAGCCCTTGTTCCGCTCTATCGCGTCTTTAATACATTCCGTATTAAAGCGGCGAAGGTCACTTTTCAAAGATTTAGAGATCCGTCTATTGAGCTGCCGGTCCTCGAGTGCAGCTTCTGAAGACTGCAGGATCATTTCGCGCCTCTGTTCCATGAACTGTAAGGTTGGATTTGAAAGTTTCTTTTTTCTATTAGTACGGCGGGTCTTGATAACTTAAACCCGACCGTATGGACAGTTTCCACGAACCCATCATTATAATCGTCCACGGAGCTCTCTAGGCACTCAAAACGATTCTGGAGTTCAAGCTGAAAGCTCTCGGGGTTTTGAAGTTGGATCGGTGCTGGACGGAGCATTTGACTTCATCAGCCGACATCTTTCCAGCTTGATATTTATATTCAATGTGCCTCTTACCATGCGGTGATCACTCCCGGTTTTCACCGCGTTGATCACAGAGACATCATTGAATATTTGCTTCTTCGTCAACATAATGAAGTCAATCTCATTTTAAGTTACACCATCAGGGCTCTGCCAGGTCCATCTTCTGTGTTCACGCTTTTTGAAGAAGGAGTTCATCATAAAGAGGCCCTCCTTTTCCATAAAACTGGCCAGTAGGTGACCCCGGTGATTCCGTCGTCCAACTCCAAATTGCCCCACTCGCAGCTCATCGCCGTCTCGTTTGCCCAGTTTCGCGTTGAAGTCCCCCATGACAAAAGTGAAATGAGTTTTGGAACTATGCATGGCTCTGGAAATATCCTCATACATAGTCTCCGCCTCATCGTCGGGGTGTGACGAGATCGGGGCGTACACCTGTATGATCTTCAGCGAATACCTTACGGATATTTCACAACGTTGCTCACAAGGGACTTATGGACGATAAACCCGACAACACCTTGGGACTGTTGTTCGCCCTCCCGGAAATAGAGCAGGTTTCCGGAATTTAGGATTATCGAGTCCTCCCCCTGTCTTCGGACTTCAGATAACCCTACTACGCCCCATCGTAACCTGCTCAATTTTTCCTCAAGTTCAGCGATCTTCTCGTCAGTTGTAGGTTGCCAGGTCCAGTTGTCGGTGATTTTGGTAGCCGGATCTCTTCCGGGGATTGTTAGCACCCCTTGCCTCACCGTGGCCTTGACCGCTACCATAGCCAAGGGTAGGTGGGCCGCCCGGCACTAGGGACCGTTTTTTGTTTGTGCTTGTCATTATTTGGGCGATTATGGTAACCCCCTCCGGGTTGCCATAATCGCCACGCTTGGCAGGCGGGTTGGCGATTGCAGTATGTGGTGCTGATAAAATGCATAGAGAAAGCTGCTCCCCATTCTTATTTAGTCCCTTAGTCGCCTCTTATGACACCCACGGGAGGAAATGGGATGACGCTATTCTTTACGTCCGGCACCACACGATACAGAAGAAAAAATATTAAAAATCAAGTATTTTTATTTTGCGACGCTAGCGCCATTAAATACCCACGACGGGACTTCTTTCATGAAACAGAGTCTACATAATATCTAACTTATAGGAAAACAATCGATGTATAGAAAACATCGATGTATTTTTTGATATATCGATATTACATCGATGCCACTATCCGATGCATTAAATCGAAAAACCATGGATGTTTTTTTTTATGTCCACCACTAATCATGAGTGAGACGAGATGATCGAATGACATTTATGATTCCGTAAAAATTACAAGTTTAAACATGAAACAATCCCGACTATTCCGGAAAAAATACACTGAACTTTAAAATCACTGCAATAATAACTATAATCGTATGTGTACGGAGTGCTATTGCCTAGACTGCGTGTTGCGACTGCATGCATTCGGCATACCCGCCGAATGCATGCAGTTTAGTACTTTAAAGTAAAGTCACGAGAGATAAAATTACAATACTTGTAGTTCGAATGGATAACACTGTTACAGTCGTTGAAGGGGTAACCCGTTCAAAAGGGTTTACCATTAAAAAGTATAACCCACCAAGAATGGGTTTTTGAATGTACAGGTAATCAAATCGAAAGGGTTAGGAAGAGGTTATCCATTAATGAGAGTATTCGTAAAATAGTGTAACTAATATTAAATGGTTTTTAAAACAACACTTTTTCAAAACCCTATCAAAAACCCTTTCAACGGGTAACCAAAATGGTCCCTGGTTATATAGTCATCTGCCGTCAGACCAGCATTTTACATGGAAACACTGTCAATATAACCTCCACAACTCTGTTACTGGGTAACACGATACCCATTAGTAAGACTGACTTTCGGGCTTCTTACTCTGTGAGTCCTGAAACGGCTGGCAAGGCTTTAAAAATGACGGCCGGCACCCTTATCTCAACAAGCATTGCTTAAATAAAATCAACACAAAGGTATCTATTTATGGAATAGGTACCCATATGGAATAGTAAAAATTAACCTTAATTTGTATGAGATACTTTATGAACTTTGGTCAAATATAAAATGTAACCTAAACTACTTGTGTAGCGCCGTAACGTACACACGACGCTATAGTAACAAAGTTACGTCGTGTGGAAGCGTGTCCGCCCGCTCCTTCAAGATCAGCGCGTCGCTCGCGCCACCTCGCACGGCGCATCGCTC
The DNA here is from genome assembly GCA_932294355.1 of Aporophyla lueneburgensis. Classification (NCBI taxonomy): domain Eukaryota; kingdom Metazoa; phylum Arthropoda; class Insecta; order Lepidoptera; family Noctuidae; genus Aporophyla; species Aporophyla lueneburgensis. The sequence continues at coordinate 6,975,654 of OW028748.1, read as the reverse complement.
GCGCAGGCAGTCGGCCTAACGCAACCACTAAGTGTGCGCGCTCAAAACGCGGAGCGAAGTAGGTAACGTAAGCGAGCCCTAGTCGAACTGTAATCTGTTAATGTGATGTGGTATCCGTGTATTACGCTGAATATATTTGATTGTACACCTTGTAATCAGCGAGTCTCATTTTCTGTGCCCGCCGACAAGCCCACCGCGCCGTTACAAATTGCGCCCAACTCGTGGCACGTGCTCGGAAACGCGAGCGCGAACGAAACCACGCAACTGTCTTCTGGCTACTGTGCGTGCTACCATCAGGTGTACTTGGTTGCCGCCGAGCGTTATCGACAAGAATATGCCGCCGACGACCCGCCGGCACGTGACCAAAGAAAACCCTGAAGATTCCAGCAGCGACGAAGACAGCCACGCGGTGGCAAACCCCGCAGCTATGAACAATGCGGAGACATCCACGCCGACGCCAGGCGTCCACATGATTTCCATGACCGATGAACAACTCACGCGAATTTTGTCGAACGCGATGAGAAGCGTCATGACACCGACACCGAGTTCGCCATTATTGGGCGAAGCATCGGGATCGACGAGTCATCACTCCACAGCACACACGGGAGCACCAGCACCGACCGTGCATGGCAACTTCACCCGGTGCACGGCCCGTTTTGACGGCGCCGCACGTGGCGTAGACGCCACCGAAGCATTTATCGAGAACGTGCTCGTATATAAAGAGTGTGCGAACGTGTCGGACGAACACGCACTTCGAGGGCTGCCCATGCTGCTGACAGGAGAGGCCGCAGTGTGGTGGCAAGGAATTAAATCATCCGTCGAGACCTGGGACGACGCGATCCGCCGACTCCGATTCATGTACGGCGCCCCGCGCCCCGCTCATCGGATACTTCGAGAAATTTTCGCGCGTGAACAAAGTGATAGTGATAGTGCCGACTCATATATTTCGCGTGTGCGCGCGAACTTATCTCGATTACCATACCAAGTTCCAGAAATAATGGAGATAGACATTGTTTATGGACTGTTAAACCGTAGAATAAGGAAAAGAGTGTCACGTGATACCGTTAGTAGTGTCGACTGTCTGCTTGAGCGAGCAAGGTACGTAGAGGAGACGCTGGGCGAAATGCGAGTAAGTGAAACTAAAACATTTAATTCACCCCGCGACAGTAAGTCTAGCCACCCCACGAAGTCTGTGGTTCAGAATACCGAATCACATAACACACCTCCCAACTCTAGTTCGAATAATAATAATAGTGATTCGAATGCAATGAAACGGGTTAGGCCACGCTGCGTTTTTTGTAAAAAGTTCGGCCACTCTGTAGAGGACTGTAGGAACAAAACGAAATCGGATGACCGAAAGGAAGATAACGCCCGAAAGGAAGATAACGCACCAGTGTCTTGTTACGGCTGCGGTCAACAAGGGGTAATACGGTCTAAGTGTCCGAAGTGTAAAGGTACATCCGCCGACAAGGTGAGTTTCCAAAGTGCCATAACCCAAAATTCCGATTTTTCGCACCCCACAGTAAAAATAGAGATCGTGTCTGTAGTAGGTGTGGCAGTGTTAGATACGGGTGCTACTGAGAGCCTCGCTAGTCCTGGATTATATAAAATCCTCCTCGACAGTGGCGCCACCTTCACACAAACGCGCCGAAGTCTAAGTCTTGCCGATGGAACGCAGCAGGTACGTGAATTATTATCATGTAATACAAACGTCACAATTCAGAATCGCGTTATCCCCACCACTTTCCTAGTGATACCAGAAGCGAGCAATAGGACGCTTCTAGGACAAGACTTCATCGCTAAAGCAGGTATATTGATGGACCTTCAACGTAACCGTTGGTTCTTTAGCGATGGCCCTGGGCAGATGTTTGAGTTCGTAAAAACATACAGCCTGACATCTACCAGTGGCGCAGGGTTGATGCAGATCGATACCACCAGCCTGGCGCTGAGAGAGGAAGAAGGTACGAAACTGACACCAGCCCAAAGAACACAGCTTAACCAGCTCATAGTAAGCAGAGCTGAGCGCTTCGCTACCGAAGGACCCCCAACAACGTATGCCACTCATCACATTCGGGTTGATGAGAAGCAGGAACCGACCGCTTCACCTCCCTATAGAATGTCGCAAGGTAAGAAACAGTTGTTAGACGGTGAGCTTGAAAAGCTGTTGCAAGCTGATGTTATAGAGGAGTGTGAATCGCCTTGGGCTGCCAACGTAGTCTTAGTAGCGAAGAAGGATGGCGGAGTCCGCCTGTGTGTGGACTACCGGAAGCTGAATGCGGTGACAGAACCGGATCGGTACCCGCTCCCGCGCATTGAAGACGTCCTTCATGCGGCGAAGACGACCAGCTACATGACTACGCTTGACCTCCACTCCGGCTACTTCCAGGTTTGCGTCGCAGAAGAGGATCGCGACAAAACCACTTTTGTGACTCCGTCCGGCACCTACAGGTTTAAGAGGATGCCGATGGGCCTACGGAACTCAGGTGCCACATTTCAACGATTGATAGATCGCTTCAAATCGAACTTGAATGTGCCCGTTCCAGAGAAGATGATTGACAGCTTCAGTGCATGTTCAAACCCTCAAGGATGCAGACCTGTTACCATCTTAGGGTATCTGGACGATCTCATCATCCTCTCGGAAACTTTTGAAGGTCATATCGAGGATCTCGAAGCAGTTTTTGACAGGCTCGAAAAGTTTAACTTGCGTGTCAACCGTAAGAAGAGCTGTTTCGCCCGAGACTCAGTAAAGTTCCTCGGACACATAATCGTCCCTGGCGGTCTGCAAGTTGACCCAGGTAAGACATCAGCCATTGCTGACATGCCCTCTCCGAAGACCGTAAGGCAGCTTAAGGGTTTTTTAGCAACATCTAGTTGGTTCCGGCGCTTCGTACCAAACTACGCTGCAATTGCCAAGCCTTTAACTGACCTCCTAAAGAAGAACGGCACTTGGAGATGGCACGAGGAACAGCAAGCTGCTTTCGAGCGTATCAAAGAGCTCTTGGTCACTGCTCCCATCTTACGCCAAGCTGACGAAGGCAAGCCCTTCTCCCTCCGGACAGATAGCAGTGGCTACTGTCTCGGTGCAGTTTTGATGCAGGGGGAGGGCCCCGATGAAAGACCGATAGAGTACGCCAGCCGCCTACTAGAGGCGGCTGAGCGCAACTACACAACCACTGAACGCAAGGGCCTCCCTTGCTGTCGTGTGGGCTGTTACGAAGTTCAGGGGGTACATCGAAGGATCCAAGGTAGTAGTCAAGTCTGACCATCAGCCGCTACGATGGTTGATGAGCCTCAAGTCTCCTACAGGCCGTCTCGCCAGATGGGCACTTACTCTCCAGGTTTACGACCTGCAGATCGAGTACACCCCTGGAAAAGTGAACGTGATTGCTGACGCTCTAAGCCGCCCACCCTGTTGCGATGAGAACCCAGGTGGTTGCGAGGTATGCTTAGTGTCAGTAGATATACCACACAGGAAACCCGATGACGTGCGCTCTAACCAGCTCAAAGACCCTGAGCTGAAGAAGATTATCGAGGAATTGGAGGCACCTGACGATCCCTTTAGGGGGAGGGGTTGGTCAGAGAGAGGATACCTCATATCGGACGGTGTGTTGTACAGGTGTGCACCAGAATCTGAGGACGCTGATTCCGCCTGTCTCGTCGTGCCAAAGCACGAAAGGGAGGCTGTGCTGGCAGATTTCCACGACGCTCCTACAGCAGGTCACTTTGGTGTGGAACGAACCCTACAACGCATCAGAGCTCGATACTTCTGGCCAGGTATGAGAAGTTTCATCACTGATTACATCAAACGCTGCACAGCTTGCCAGCGATATAAAATCGACAACAGGAAACCAGCTGGACTGCTGCAAACCCCGGCTCCTACCCGACGATTCGAAGTAGTGGCTGTCGATCTATTTGGTCCGCTACCGAAAACGTCGAAAGGGAACCGGTGGATCTTAATACTGGAGGATACTTGCTCCCACTGGGTTGAGCTATTCGCGCTAGAGAGCGCCACCAGCGTAGAGTGCGCTGAAGTTTTGATTGCCGGAGTCTTCCTGAGGTTTGGAGTCCCGCGCAGGATGATTAGTGACAACGGAGTGCAGTTCGTTGCTGAGGTGATGCAGCAGGTGTGTCATGTGATGGGCATTAAACAGTCTCTGACACCGCTGTATCACCCCGAAGCTAACCCTGTCGAACGAAAGAATCGGGACTTGAAGCCTCAGCTGGCTATCTTGGTAGGGAAAGATCATACGTCATGGGACGCTCATCTTGCAGCCATAAGGTTTGCCATGAACTCCGCGGTAACAGCAAGTACTGGATTTTCACCAGCCTTTCTTACCTTCGGGAGAGAGCTACGCGCACCTTCAGACGTCATGGCGGACATGAAAACCATCGTGGATAGCGATAATTTCTTGCCGAACATTACTCCTTACCTGCGTAAGTTGTCAACGGTATTGCTCGACGCTAGAGATGTCCACGAACGCGCTCAGACCGTGCAGAAGAAGTATGCAGATGAAGGTAGACGCCCACCCCCCGATTACAAGGTAGGTGATCTTGTATTGTTGAAGACACAGGGGACGAATGATGCCGGTCAAGGACAGACTGCTAAGTTTATACCTCGTAGAGATGGTCCGTATTGTATACGAGAAGTTGTAAGTCCCACAACCTATGTGTTAGAGGGAACCGTCAGGGGCGAGCACGTTGGACGCTACCATGTCTCCGATCTGACGCCGTTCATCGGTGACGTTGAGGTCCCGGTTAGGGAAAAACGCAGACGTGGTCGACCCCGTAGGTATGATTGCTAGCCCGAATGCGAGGGCGCCATATTCGAACTAGAGGGGGAGTGTGTAGCGCCGTAACGTACACACGACGCTATAGTAACAAAGTTACGTCGTGTGGAAGCGTGTCCGCCCGCTCCTTCAAGATCAGCGCGTCGCTCGCGCCACCTCGCACGGCGCATCGCTCGCGCAGGCAGTCGGCCTAACGCAACCACTAAGTGTGCGCGCTCAAAACGCGGAGCGAAGTAGGTAACGTAAGCGAGCCCTAGTCGAACTGTAATCTGTTAATGTGATGTGGTATCCGTGTATTACGCTGAATATATTTGATTGTACACCTTGTAATCAGCGAGTCTCATTTTCTGTGCCCGCCGACAAGCCCACCGCGCCGTTACACTTGCAATAATCGCAAATACAGGTTCTGTATTTAATAACATCTCGCAGGTCAACCTATGAGGTTGTCGGCTGCTTAACCGGACTTGCCTGTAGAAATATGGCGTGATTATCTTTCGATGAAAGTAGGTGATAGCGAGATCTTTTTTTGTAAATAACGCATATGAATATGTAGAATTACCGACAGTAGGGATTTTTTTTTTCATATAGTCTATTTTAGTTATAGTCTTACAGCTCCTAAAATATAAACCCAGGGGATATTTTTCTATATTTTTACAAATTCAATCTGTTATTTACCTAAATTTCAGGTCTCTGCAATGCTTAGTTTTAAAGATCTCCGTGGCCGCGAGCTTCGCCGCATTTCAATGGCGCGGCCACGTTCAAACCCTTATAACTTTTTAACCATAGCTTTGACAAAGTGGTTTTGGGAATCAACTTTTACAAATTGTTACAAAATACTGGCATGGTTTTTTGTTAAAAAAAAAACGTCTTGTCCGCGGCATTGAATCGGACACCTCCTGTGGGGAACGGACTTCGGCTTTGGGCATCGCTGGTAAAGGGATTTTTCTCATAAAGTATCACTCACTGTCCATTCAAAGGTTGCCTGGAAGAGATCGCAGAAAGCGATAAGGCCGCCCATTGTATGTTATTTGTGTTAAATGTTCTTGTTGTTGTGTATTTTTTGGTGTACGATAAAGCATAAACAAAGAAATAAAGTATAGAGTACATTTATGTGAAATAACTTACAATACTTTATTATAAAGTACGGGTGGCAACCCTAACTGGGAGTGCATTGGGACTCTAGGCTGTCGGCTTGACATTCGGCCTTGTCTTGAGGGTCGAAGGCTATGCTATTATCGGGGCGGGTGAGAGGAGACATGGAAACTTACTCAGAGGTGCAAAGTTTCCTCTGAAGATACTAGAAGGCCGCAAATCCAGTCACCAGTGCAATCATTATGTGCCCAGGATTCGCACATGAGGCATTTGATCGAGATTTCTCCTCGAGTATCTTCAGAAAATAGCCTATGACAGAACTCTGCAGCTTCTGTGTCAGAAGCTTCATTACCTATCAAAGCATCCGGCTCAATGTCTGTGTCAAATAGTACTGTCTCATCATCATCAGAATCCGCTGGGATTAGTCTTGGTTTTCTGTTTTGATTGTTTGCTTATCGTTTTTTTTCGTTCTGTGTTTTATTCATAGCCTTACTAAATCTATTTTCCTTTTCTTACTTTTTTCAACGAGGTCGTGTTTGTAAGGTTAGACGTGATGATTGCTGGAGCTTCTTCTGGAGATAGTAACTCTTTTTTTTTGTATAAGCGAAACAAAGTAGATTTCAGTATGTCTAAGTACTATGCGGCTTTCACATAACCCACTTTTTTTCGTGTAACATTGGAATTGGTGGGCGCCATTCTAGAAATAAAAAAAATATCTAGTTCCCAGTCAATTCATATTTGGTGGTCATTTCCGTACAATTATCGGCAAAAAATAAATACGTTTGTTGTATGGGAGCCCCCTAAATTTGTTTTATTTAATTTAATTATTTATTACAATATTAAAATGAATAAATAACTAATTATTCTGTAAATATTTCAAGATTCTACCTGCTGCCGTTATCAATATCGAGCAAAAAGAACACGTTTGTTGAATGGGAGCCCCCATAAATATCTTTTCCTGCGGCGGCTAGGGGCGTGAGGGCGCATATTTTCCATTCCCTCACGTGCTCCGCCTCCTCCTTCGCGAGCATTACTGCGTCGCAGGAAGTAACGGCTGCCCTCACGCTTCGTACAAGGCCTGCACCAGGGCCGAACGCAAGAGAACGCCGCCGCCGATCGCCACCACGAGGACACAGTGGTGCTTCGCCCAGGCAGGGCACACTTTCACCGTATGCTCCACCGTGTCCTCCAGGCGATCCACACAGTGGTAACACCCGGGCGTTTCCTGCTACCCTATCCTGAATGGAACCTCGTGAAGCACCCGTGTCCGGTGAGGATCTGCGTAAGGCGGAATCTAAGGACGCCGTGAAGCCTCTCCAGCCACTCCTCAAAGAGGGGAAGCGGTGGACTTCGTCCGTTGTTAGGTTGAGCCTCAGACACAAACTTTTCAATTGATTGATATTATACTTAAGCAAAGATAGCACCAATTGTGTGATGAATAGAATAATTGTAATTGATGAGACAGTATGTGTACATTGTGAACATGTTATATCGTTGGATAAGTTATTATTTTAAAAGAAAACCGAAATAATCGAAACCTCAGTTTTGGCTAAACTGAAACCCGGTTTCTAAAAATGAAGGGGAAACCGGTTTTTTCGATTTCGATGAAACCGGTTTTGTGAGCCCTAGTTAGTAGGTTTGGTTTCCGCACTTAGTCCTTCAAGTGGACTATTAAGTACTTACTTGGCTTATGCGCGTTGTTGCAGGTTGCTTGACACTGTGGAGTACTCGACTATATACTCGTACAGCTTGGCAAAAAAGAGTCTGGAAAAAATGAGGCTGTTTAGCAGGTATGGCCACCCTGTATACTAAAACTGATACTAAAACCGGACTAAAAGTGATAAGATACTTGGTGTTTTAATCAACAAACACGAGATCCCGGAAATACTCAACAGACAAAATTTCAAGACTTGATAGGCACACAGGCTTTACTTTCATTGTATTTAGTAGATGGCGCATTATTTTGCTGGAATAACCTTTTATCTAAGAGATGCGAGTGCCATCATAATAATATAATGAAAACTTATTCAGTATAAAAATAAATTAAATTACACTCAAAGATTGCTGATTGAACCCGAAACACAATAAATAATGTTCAGCAATCGCATTTGCTGCCACCATCTAGGGTATTCACAACCATACGATGGTTGGTATGCCTGTATCAAATTTGACATGAATGATAATGAACGAATCCTGTTAATGCTGACAGTTTATAGTCGACAAGAAGGCGACTAACAGCTGCTTACTATCGGAAACTAATCGGAAGTCGGAGAGTACATAAAACATGTCGCATTCGAAAGGTACGGGCAATATCGAATAAACTTGAACAGTTGACTAATGAAGCTGTCAGGTACAGCTTGGCAAAAAAGAGTCTGGAAAAAATGAGGGCGCCTGCTTAGCAGGTATGACCACCCTGTATACTAGGACTAAAAGTGATAAGATATTGTTTTAATCCACAAACACGAGTCCCGGAAATTATCAAGTCAAGATTTCAAGACTTGAAAGGCACACAGTCTTTAACTTTCATTGTATTTAGTAGATTGCGCATTATTTCGCTGGAATAACCTTTTATCTAAGAATGCCATCATAATAACATAATGAAAACTTATTTAGCTTAAAAATTAATTAAATTACACTCAGGGATTGCCGATTGAACACGATACACAAGACATAATGTTCAGCAATCGCATTTGCGGCCAACATCTATGGTATTCACAACCATTCGATGGTTGGTATGCCTGTATCAAATTTGACATGAATGATACTGAACGAATCCTGTTAATGCTGACAGTTTAAAGTCGACAAAAAGGCGACTTACAGCTGCTTACTGTAGGAAACTAATCAGAAGTCAGAGAGTACCTATAACATGTTGCATTCGAAAGGTACGGGCAATATCGAATAAACTTGAACAGTTGACTAATGAAGGCGTCAGGTATGTCTATGTGGGGTACATAACATTATCACTATTCACATGACATTGAAAATGAAATAAAACGCTAAAATTAAGGTTTTATTTAAAAAGAAAAACGTGACATAACATCATTCGTGTATTCGTTTTCGGTGCTATGATAGATTTTTTCCATTAACACTGCTGTGTCAGTTTTACATTTCTTATTTATGAAATCAAATAGTGTAAAAATCTTTCTTAGACGTTTCCGGCTCCCATTACAATCCGTCTCCTCAAACTATAGGTAATATATTACGTAGAATAGGCACCTGAAAAATAATAAATATAAATTATCCTTTTTTTACTGTGGTATGCTATAATTGCATTAAAAAAAATACTTGCCTGTTTCTTTATAGTGTTGAACTTTTTTTCTAACTGCACACAGATCGAAATCGTCTAATTCTTTCTTCCGCCAACTGTTTTGGTGTTTCTCCAGGTGTAGAAAAAATCTTTAATTTTTTTCACCTTCATTAATATCTCTAATTGTACTGTGAGATTTACCTTGAAAAAATATAAAGACAATCATATTAATTCCATGTAGGTACATTTTTCAATTTCAAGTATCAAACATCAAGAGTCAACGTACACGCGATTTGTCAAACTAGAGAACATAACCTCAATAATCTATTAGTAAATAAACAATAAAATGGCTTGAAACTTATAATACCGATAAAACTTAGTATTAGAAAGGAAAAACAATGACTGGCATTGACTAAAAGATACATTTCTTGGATAAATACCTGTCGTGTCGGCAGTTCTTTCGAAAACATTGTCAATCGGAGACAAAATTTGTTCCGCTTCAGATTCCGCCAAATTTCTTACGAAAACTTGGTATATCACAGCTCACGCCACTACTCCATAGTGTTTTATTCATGTTTTATATTTACAAAAGCATTCATAATTGATAGTTAATTAGAAATAAGTAAAATACAACTGGGAACATAACACACTGACAGATCAGCTACTTGTTGGTGATAAACAAAGCAGTGTTGCCACCAAAATAATATTTTAGTTCCAATGGTTACCACGACAGACTCTTTTTTGCCAAGCTATACATAACACTATCACTATCATGGACGTATTATACTAACAGGACTAAGCACTGTCAAAATTGTGTTATAGTAAAACAAAACATACGCGTACGGCATAAGGTTTATTTGGAAACCAAATGATAACAGAGGCAAAACGAGCCGAGAGAGATAGCCAGTACCGATGCCGTCTGTCCCTTTTTCGCACTTGCCCCACGAAAAAAATATTTACGGTAGTAACAAAAATTTTGTCCATCGCAAGAAAAATATGAACAATAGTTTGACTTAATCTTGATTTAAACTGATTATAGCTATACAAAGTATTTTATTATTAATTTATTTTACCTTAAAAGAACAAAAAGAATTATAAATCATTTCGGTTAGAAGTTTTTATAATTATTAAACTGGTATCTTCAGCAAGTGTCATGGCGTCTACGCTGTCGTTGTATCGTTGAACTTCGCTCCGATCATAACGTGTTTTGTGAAACTGTTATCTACAAATGCAATTTTTACCATGAAAATGGTGAAAAAGTGTAGCATAAAATCTTGTAAAAGCGAATCATATGGTGGTTGCGGCATATCATTTCACAGGTAAGCAATTTGTTAATAATTTGTTTATTTACGTTGGTCTAGTGACCATGATTCAAGTTTTGTAAGTATTTTCTTTTTCAACTATACCCGCCAAAGTGCAACAAGTGACTTTTTCGTATTGCGCGTAAAACGCGCAAACCATCAATGTAATAACGGGAATCGAATGTCACGCTTTGTTCTTATCTGGCGCTGGTTGACCTACCCCACTGGGTTCGATTCATAAGCATTGTAGAAAAATGCAATATAAAATACGAAAAAATGACAAAGGTCACTTGGTTCATTCAATCGGATACTTAAGAGCCATTTTACATTTTTGCGCGAATATCTAAGATTTTAGTCGCCTTATTTACCTCTCATCTCATCATTATAAATACTCTGGCATTGACGAATACATGTAAAAAATAGATCAATCTTTTGTTTTGTCACTTTTAGTAGAACATTTACAAAAACTTGTTTGTTTACTTTGTAGTAATTAATCTCCCACAACTAGTTTTCGTAAAAATCAGCGCAGGATCAATTTCAGACTCCTATTTCTATCATTAATGTGTAGAAATTTGAGTAAAAAAAATACACAAAACAACAGTCATATAATCTAGTTGTTACATTTAGTACAAGAATATTGATTTTTAGTAACATTAATTAGTAAAAAAAATAAAGTCCTATGGCAATTTTTACGATTTATTCGCAAGTTTATCGCGTTTTTTTTGGTTTGAATAAAGCATAATTACATTAAAAAATTTATGTCAATATAAAGTATGCTCTATAACAAATCGAATTCTCAAGTTTTATTTAAATCTGTTCATTTAATTAGACATAATATCGTTTTTGAAATCAATCTAAATTAGAATAAATTAAGATGCACAAGCGAGCAGCGTTTAGTACGGCGCAAGCGCCCAACGGGGAAGGATCTATGTCAATTTTTCCCGCGTCTCAGTTTACGGGTACTCGTATCGTGAAGGCAAAAATATACTACGACTACAACATTTTGCTACTCTTCGCATTTTTTTTTTTTTTGAATAAGAGTTTCGTTAATTATCAAGTAAAGCATTATTTTAATAGATTGTAGAAAAAATTTGACTAAAATAATTTGTTTTAACTAAATCTGACTATTTTTAATCGCGATTAAAAAGGTGTGGAGTAAAACTAGTGGTCATAAACAAAAATTCACACCAACGGCAACGCCTCGCCTCACGTGCAAAAACAGTACTGTATTTTTTTTTTCTTTTGCTTATATCTCGAAAATGGCGTGTCCTATCGCAAAAATAATGAAATTTTCGACCCCCTATATAAAACCCCACACATATAAATCTCAACACGTGGGTAATATTTTTTTTTATTTTTCTAACAAAAATGAAAAATTCCATATAAAACACGTCCAGGATGCCCCCTTGCGCGCGCCTTCGTATCTCAGCAAGTTCATTGCGTAGCGCACAAGTACTAAGTTGCGAAGCCAAAAGAAAAAAAACCGGCCAAGTGCGAGTCGGACTCGCGCACCGAGGTTTCCGTACAAACCTGTATGTATTCTCGGTTTATGCGAAAGGTTTATGTTTATGAAATTAAATGTTTTTTTTTTTTAAATTTTATAATTGAGTTGATTGAATGAAAGGTAAATTGCGGTTTACGATTTATGACGTATTAAAAAAAATACTTACTAGATCTCGTTCAAACCAATTTTTGGTGGAAGTTTACATGGTATTGGTGCCGATTCTGTTGAACACGAACTAAACTAACTAAACTATCTCTAAAATTCCTTACTTTTGGCTATGAGAATTGTAACGCTATTCTGCAAGGAAAAATCTCTAAATTTAAAAACTATTTTGACACGACTAAAATCGAATTTGACAATCGCGACTCAGCGTGGTATTTTTTTTTCTTTTGTTTTCGCAACGTTTACTTGTGTGTGCATTGCGTAGAATGATTTTTTTGAGAGACGAAGGCGCGTGCTACGGTGCATCCTGGACGTGTTTTATATGAAATTTTTCACTTTTGTTTGAAAAATATAAAAAAAAATGTTACCCACGTGTTGAGATTTAAATGTTCCGGGGTATGCTAAGGGGGTCGAAAATTTCATTATTTTTGCGATAGGACACGCCATTTTCAAGATATAAGCAAAAGGAAAATAAAAAGTACAGAACTGTTTTTGCACGTGAAGGCGAGGCGTTGTTGAGAATTTTAGTTCATGACCACTAGTTTTATTCCACACCTTTTTAATCGCGATTAAAAATAGTCAGATTTAGTTAAAATAAATTATTTTAGTCAACATTTTTGGTGAAAACCGGCAAACTCAGAAGAGCAAAATTGTCATTTTCACTAAACTAATAACTCGTGCAATCTTAGTGCTGTCAAACTAAAATATAGTTAAGTTGTGTCATTTTAGTCTATTTCAGAATAGGAAATCGTCGTTTGACAGGAATAAACCAAATTTGAGTGATTTTTGGTTTAGTTTAGAGAATTTTGTGACAACAGAATCGGCACCAATGTACATCATATATTTTTTTAGTTATATCATTCTCTTATTTTAGAAGTTACGGGGGGAGGACACACATTTCACCACTTTGGAAGTGTTTCTCGCGCAAACTATTCAGTTTAGAAAAAAAATATATTAGAAACCTCTATACCATTTTACCCCACACGTATGGGTTTGATGAATTTTTTTTTTTTTGAGTTTCAGTTCTAAGTATGGGGAACTCAAAAATGTATTGTTTTTTTTTCTATTTTAGTGTAAAAATCTTAATGCAGTTCACAGAATACATCTTCTTACCAAGTTTCAACAGCATGCTCTTATAGTTTCGGAGAAAAGTGGCTGTGACATACGGACAGACAGACATGACGAATCTATAAGGGTTCCCTTTTTGACATTTGGCAACGGAACCCTAAAAATACCACGTTGAGTCGCGATTGTCAAATTTGATTTTAGTCGTGTCAAAATAATTTTGACGTGACAACGTCTTATAAATTGGTTTGCCGGGTGACACTTCAAGAAACTGCGTTACGCTCCGCTCACGTTATGCGCTCACAATGAGAGCGAGTGAGAGGCACGCGTCCCTTCCACTCGGGCATGGTTAGCCCGCCTAAGAGCGAGAGAGACAGACATAAAAAGTGAAAGGCACGCGTCCCTTAAATGCAATTAATGTTTTAAATATAATTCTTTGTATAAATAAATGTTTTAAATTGTTACTATTATTTCATCCTTCTTCCTACTATACGAATGAATATTCACATTAAAATTATTTTACCACTCAAAGTCGTTGTCACGTAAAACTTTCGCCCGTATACCGACTTTACAGGCAACCAATTTTTTTTAAAAGAGATTATTTCTTGCAGAATAGCGTAACAATTCTCATAGCTAAAAGTAAGCAATTTTAGAGATAGTTTTGTTAGTTTAGTTCGGTGTACAACAGAATCGGCACCAATATATAATTGTTTTAATTTTTTATTTTTATTGTATACTTTACATAACATATAGTTGTATTTTTTTTTTATTAGTCTAGAAATCTTTATTAGACTGGATAAATAAAATAAGTATTTTCATAAATATCTAAATACCGCATTATAATTCTAACGGATCAAGATTGTTTAGACCGGCTCGACACTCGCGTTACACTGTTTGTATTGTGCATGTGTGGATAGCTACGCACACATACATAAGATTGCCGTCTTTTACCTAAACTCGAGCGTTCAAATTTTGTAAGAGGGCTCTTAATCAGTTATTATTATAGACTTAGGTTATATTTTTATCGAAACCTATATGTTTCTTACTTTTACTCTACTATAATTACGATTATTTTTATAAATAAATATACAAACAAATTAATAAATACAAACAAACTGTACCTAACCTTAAATATATTGTGATATTATTTATGTTACAGCTTTCCGACAAAGCCAGAAATGAAACAAAGATGGTTGGATGTTATACCTGTATCCCAAAATATAACCAAAAATTCTGTTGTGTGCAGTCTTCATTTCAAGCCTGAAGACTTCTTCGAAGCAAATTCACGGCGAATGCTTAAGCCTAATGCAGTATCATTTTGAGTTGTCACCAGTCTTAGAATTTCGACCTTATAGAAGAGTTATTATTGAAACACAAACTTCTGATCCTAATGAAGAGCAACAATTTTATGCCCTTATAGATTATTTAGACACGTGAAACTAGAACGTCTTTTCAGTCCATCCCACTCTATACATTGTATCAGAGACGAAGACCCGCATGAATTGCAATTAGTCAAGGCATTAGCCAAAAGCTCAATAAAACTATTTTATTTAGCCATGTTTAACACTAATAAATGATTTTCATATTTTTTTTTTTCGTTTTATTGTTCTATGTCTTCCTGTCTATATAATATACAAATATCTGGTTGACCGAGCTTTGCTCGGTATTTTTTTTGGTAAATTGCGTTAAAATAATAAGTTTACGTTCAAGTTGATAATCGATAAAGTTGGTCATTGAAAACACGAATAAGACGACATTTTATAAAAATGAATCCTAGCTAGATCGATTTATCGCCCCCGAAACCCTGTAAACAAAATTTCATGACAATTGTTGGAGCCGTTTCCGAGATTCAGATTATATATATATATATATATACAAGAATTGCTCGTTCAAAGATATAAGATTAATCACACTAATATTATAAATGCGAAAGTTTGTATGTATGGATGTGTGGATGTTTGTTACTCTTTCACGCAAAAACTACTGAACGGATTTGGATGAAATTTAGAATACAGTTAGTTTACAACCTGAATTAACACATAGGCTACTTTTTATCCGGGTAGTACGTTCCCGCGGGATATTTTCTGACCTCCACGCGGGCAAAGCCGCTGGCAAAAGCTCGTATGTATATAAAATTGGAGTGTCTGTTTGTAATATCCCATTATATACGTTGCCCAAGACTAAGCCGATGACTAGTCTCGTAATTTTTCTAGTATAATAAAATACATGGTCACCCTATTAGAAGAGGACGCATGACCTCCGTTCATTGTATCTCACTCGGCTCGTTTTTTTGGGCCTAGCGCTCAGTCCTGTTAGTATAATACGTCCATGATCACTATCCACATGACAATAAAAATGAAAGAACATGCTAAAAGGAGACTGGCATTTCTGGGCCAAATTGTAATAAGTAGAAATATAGTTTAAAAAAAAGGTTATATTTTTCTATTGGATTAATCTGAAAAATCAAATCAATTTACAATCTGGAAAATGAGAAATCAGAAAATTAAGTTAAGGTTACGAAGTAAATGGAATACCGATTAAATTATAATCGATTAACGTGACAGGGTGTATACTATTTAAGAAAATGCCTTCACTAGATGATTAATTGAATTAAAATAATTAAATGTATTAGAATTAACGTATTGAACAGCTAAAACCGGTTGAATATCTACATAATTAAAATAAATTGATCCACGTTTACCAATCGATTATTGTATTTTTAGTCTGTGCTAACTTTGACATGATATGCATGACATGACACTAGGCATGGGCATTTTTGGTTTTGAGCGCTAACTGATACTTATCCGATTTCAGATTTCAAAATCGATTTCAAAATCCGTTTTTAGAAATACGATTTCCATAGCGCCAAGCCTCGCTCCCAGAAATCTTGAACCATAAACTAAAATACATCAACGTATAATCTCAAAAATGAAATACAGTAAAGATGATATTGATCGCATTATAACGTCCGTTAGATTTCCGAAAGCCGAAATCTAAATCACAAAATTCACGCTATCTTTTTTACTCCGCTAAGTTACGTTTAGTTAGAAAGAGAGAAAACGAATTTCTAACAAAATCCAGTTTGCGTTTGTGATGAGATCCAGTGATTTTATTGTCGATTCGTTTGGTGGTAGATCGTTAGCGTTTGATTCGGCTAGGTAGATTTTTGAAATCCAATCTTCAAGTTTGAGAAATCGATACGAATCGATTTTTGTATGAAATCGGATTTTGAATTCGTTTTTGATATATCGGACCATGCCTACATAATACGTCAGTGTCATGTAGGCATGGTCAACTCACTTGTTTTGTATCGTTTGTGTTGCGTATACGTTTTGAGTGTGTTTCCTCTCATAGTTTTATTGGTATTTTCCTCGACCCCTGCTTTCATTCTTCGGACTTTTGATCTACCTCGTTGTACAACCTTTGCCTTGTTACATACCGGACACTGAGAACCCCGCTTATACGTTTGACTTGGACTTGTTATTTTGGATTTCACGAACGGCCTACCGATTGAGCATTGAAACCATGGATCGTTGCGTAAATTGTGGCATAGCGACTAATCGCTGTAATACAATAGGTCGGCGAGCTTTAGATGACGAAATGATTTTAGCAGTGATTCGTCAATGGCGTTCACCACAATCTGTAAGTACTTACTCACTTCCTATTTATTAGTTCACCAACGTTTACCACGCTGGCTTGCAGTCTTTACAGCGTTTTCTGTCACCATTATACTTCCAAAATAATAAACTATACATAGGTAAACATTTAAAAGGCCTATGAAGATACATTACGTTGAACTAAGTTACTACTGAACTGAGATTTTTTTAAAGTGATCATTTTATCTGTTACTAAACACTTTACATCTTTCAGGTAAACTCCAGTGACCATGTTTGCCAAGCTTGCTGGATCTTGGCTCAAAGACCACCTCTTGGTGAACCTAGACAGCTTGGCCACCGTATTGTTTGTCTGCGATGTGGATGTATGGATACCAATCACACTTCAAAAATCAGGTGTTAAGTGTAGATTGTTGCATAACCTCACTTTTCGTAAATCTATTTTAACTCTGCTCTCAGATTGCCAAAATCTACAAAAATTTCAGTGATTGTTTTATAATATAGTACCTATCTATTGACACCACTTTGATCTTTTTACATCCAGGCCCAAAATTGTATGGAAGCGTATCCGTCTCCTTTAGGTTTTATTTAAAAAGAAAAACGGACATAACATCATTCGTATTCCTTTTCGGTGCTATGATAGATTTTTCCATTAACACTGATGTGTCAGCTTTACATTTCTTATTTATGAAATCTGAATAGTGTAATAATCTTTCTTGGACGTTTACGGCTCCCATCATAACCCAAATCTCTTGAAACTATAGGTAATATACAAGATGCAGTTTTGAACCTGCAATACATTTCAGGAGGTTGTTATGAGAGTCGTAAATAATCATATAACAATACGATACCAAGTCAATAATCAATAATACTTTTTATTTTTGATTTTTCAATTTTATTGTTTTTCAGAATAACTCTCTTAATAACCCTCTTCAAAAAATAAAGAATCACCGATTACGATTTATCACGCGTGATGTCACTGTGTGCGTGAATGCAATGACCAGTGACGTCAGCCTGTACGAGGCTCCGCCCACATTTCTACGAAACGAACGCGGCACTAAGTTGAACTAAAATGGCGGTCGTTGCTATGGTTACGCGCAGCCCCCGCACGTCATACCTCACTTCGATTGAGACTCGAAAATCTGTTAAGGTACGTTTACACGCTTGCCAAGGCTCGACAATCATCCACAAGCCCCAAGCGTTCACAAATCATCATCATCATCATAATTTCAGCCGAAAGACGTCCACTGCTGGACATAGGCCTCCCCCAAGCACCGCCACTTCGACCTGTTCTGTGCCTCCCACATCCAGCGCATTCCTGCGGCCTTCACCAGGTCATCGTTCCATCTTGTGGGCGGCCTTCCAAGGCTACGTCTTCCAGTACGCGGTTGCCACTGCAGAACCTTCCGGCCCCATCGGCCATCCTTTCTGCGAGCAATGTGCCCTGCCCACTGCCACTTAAGTTTGGCTATTCTTCGGGCTATGTCGGTAACCTTGGTTCTCCTACAGATCTCTTCATTTCTGATTCGATCGCGTAGGGAAACTCCAAGCATAGCCCTCTCCATTGCTCTTTGGGTGACTTTGAGCCTTCTTATGAGGCCCATTGTGAGCGACCACGTCTCAGTGCCATATGTCGTCACTGGCAACACACACTGGTCAAAGACTTTTGTCTTGAGACACTGCGGTAAGTGGGACGAGAAGATATTGCGTAGCTTCCCGAACGCTGCCCAGCCGAGTCGGATTCGACGATTGACCTATTTCTCGAAGTTGGACCTACCTAACTGGACAGTCTGTCCTAGGTACACATATTCGTCCACAACTTCGAGTGTAGCTCCACCGATCTTCATTGAAGTGGGTATCACACGAGCATTGGACATAACCTTTAATAATAATAATAATAATATTCCACAACTATTACACAACGCCATCTAGTCCCAAGCTAAGCAGAGCTTGTGTTATGGGTACTAGACAACTGATAAACATACTTATATATTTCTAAATACATACATATTATAGATAAATTACACCCAGACACAGAACAAATGATCGTGCTCATCACACAAACATTTGTCCTGGGTGGGAATCGAACCCACGACCTCCGGCATAGCAGTCAGGGTCACTAACCACTAGACCAACAGGCCTGTCTGGCTTTGTCTTGTCCATGTTCATTCTAAGACCCACTCTTTCGGAAGCTCTACTAAAATTACGTTAATTTACGTCAAACGCTGATTAATTTGACAGGACTGAACTAAAATTTATCTTCTGTCCTTTCCTTAGTGAAATAGAAAGAAAAAGATGCACTGAACTTAAATTTAGTTTAGTTTGTGAATAAGGCAATCGGCACCATTGTCACCCTTCTTAAAGAAAAGTACCACCACACCTCTGTTCCATGTCTGTGGCGTTTTGCCCTCGAGTATGACGGGATCAAACAGCTTCTGAAGGGCTTTTAGAACGGGTTTTCCGCCGGCCTTCAGGAGCTCGGCTATAATTCCGTAATCACCCGGCGCCTTGTTGTTTTTAAGCTGCTTCAGAGCCATCCTAATCTCGTACAAGCTGACGTCCGGGATATCTTCAGTGTAGTGTCGAGTAAACCTAGCTCTCGGGTCGTTAGCCAGATTCATAACGGGGTTTCTGGTGGACGTGTATAACTGTCCATAGAACTTCTCGATCTCTCTTAACGCGTTCACAAATGTCGCTTGGCATTTGGAAGTCGTTTACACGCTTGCAAAT
This sequence comes from Aporophyla lueneburgensis, assembly GCA_932294355.1. Lineage (NCBI taxonomy): Eukaryota > Metazoa > Arthropoda > Insecta > Lepidoptera > Noctuidae > Aporophyla > Aporophyla lueneburgensis. The sequence continues at coordinate 6,956,152 of OW028748.1, read as the reverse complement.
GCATCAGTGTGCTACGGACATCCAAGCATGGCGGACATTGAACTTGTACCGGCTATTACGTTCGGTTTAACTTACTTTTATTTCAAATACAAGCAATCTCAAACAAAAGCAAGGAAAGCCCGACGACCACGAAGATGGTGGATGAAAAAGGTTCACAGAAATAACTTCTCCAGATTAATTGGTATTTCGATTGCTATTACTGTGTCAGTTGTTATTCCAAAATATATAATTATAAAATGTTTATACCTATTCTGGTGTTCTCTGGTAATACTCCAAGAACATTAAACTCTCTTCGTTCGACCAGCCACTCATTTTGAATAGAAAACTAGACGTGCGTTTGTCACGAAATCACAGCGGCTAATAAACGCGCACCAACGTGTAAACGCGTCGCAAGCGCTTGCCGTAAACGCCCTTTGATCTGTGTCAAAAAACCGACACTAGTCCGGATCGGATACAAACGTCCGCAAGTTCACGCAAGCCAAGCCAAACGGCCTCTTTACACGCTTGTGCTTGTGGATGCTTGTCGAGCCTTGGCAAGCGTGTAAACGTACCTTTACTGCGCATTAAAAGATAAACCAACATGCCGCGATCTGTGCAAATTGTTGTAGCTACAGCAACTTATAGCAAATAATTTAACCTTAGATGTAGTTCGAATTTGAAAATCACAATGTACCTAAATTATTGTTTTAAACGCTAAATAATAATTCATTTTTAAGCATCATTACAATGCGAAAATCTTCATCATCTGCCGAGCCTGTTCCCAACTATGTTAGGGTCGGCTTTCAGTCTACCTGTATGCAGCTCATTACATGGAGTGCCAGTGAATCACGTAGGGCGACTACGTATCAGACCTCAACAAACCAGTTACTTGATAATACGATACCCATTTGTTAGGCTAATTGTCAGACTTTTTGGCTTTTGACTACCCATACCTACGACCATACGGCAGGGCTGTAAGGTCGTTGACCCGTACCGACCCGTGTGGTACCTAACGGCTGTCCGAAAGCTACAAATCAATCGGAGCCAAAGGCTTTATTTAATTAAGTGCTTACCGAAACACGTGATTTCAATGGTGTCTTAGATGAATTTAGAAAGTACTTACATCATTATGAATTAAAAAAATAACACAGTGGTACTTGCTCAGTTACGAACCCGCAACCTCATGCATGAGAGGAGAACGCCTTAACCACTGGTCTATTACGATAAATAATAATAGTAGGTAGGTAGTAGATACTACTGCGCCAAAAAAAAAACTCACGTTGGCGTCGTTAGTTAGCTATCAGCTGATGAATAAAATGATAGGCGGAGATAAATAAACCTTACATAGCACGTAAGCAGTTCCGGTTGCACAACTGTGAAACTATGATCGCGACGCGTGCGCGGGGTTTAGGTAGGCACCTAATAATAACAATAATGTAGGCACTCGGCGCAGTCGGCGCGCTTTGTAGATAAATTCAGCCCCAAGGACGGTTTTCGTTTTTAATTGTAGATTAAATTGGTTGATTTAAGATTATCCTTCCTACTTTTTAACGGGCTGAGGACCGACAAAAATACCTCAAGATTTAATTTGTGCTAGTTAAGTAGGTAGGTGGACCCATGTGTTAGGGATTTTAAGTGATGTATTTTGTCTGATAGGTATTTTTGGCACTAGTGAGGTGACCATCGATAAAATGGGGTCCAAGCAATTGTTCTCCTATTATGCCAGCCCACACATTTAAGTTGAACCTCTGAGTCACGTGCGGGTTGTGTTCGCGGTGAGCCCACCAGTGTTCGTTATGAACATTGTACACGCCAACTCGAGTAAATAAACACTCGTCCGTCCACAGGATGTTGCGTCTTGGTGTTCCAGCAACCAGCGACAAAATGTAACTCGCGCGTTGTTATCAAGTGGGTGGCGATCCTGTACCTTGCGGTAATGAAAAGGATGCTGCATTTCTTTGTGCAGTAGCCGCCACACTGGAATGGTGCACTTCAAACCGTCGAATAGCCTCCCGCGTGCTTGCCCGTGGCTCTCGCCGGAAGAATTCCAGGATATCTTCCTGCAAGGCGACAGGCAGGCCTTCGTTGCCGCGACCTTCAGCATGCTGGGGAACGTCGAACTGCCGATAATCACGCAGTCTCTGCGTAGCAGCCAGCATTACTGGAGATACATTGTCCCCACTGATGGCATGCAAGCGGACCATCTCCAACAACTCTACATTGGAGTATTGGTCCGTTTACAACTAGGTAGTAGCTACCTTTCGCGACCGTTAATCGAAGGCGCACTTGAGGGGCGGAATTTACAAGTGTATGCACTCGCTGGCGCCATCAATCACACTAATAAATTGACCCGATTTATGTGCTTGCGATCGATGGCCGCGGGGGCGTGGGGAGCGCGGCTTTGGATCTATGAAATAAATGTCGGTTGCGTTTGTTTGTGTGTGTGAAAGCGCAGTTTAAAGACGCGTACAGACTACGAAAAAAGGGAGTTCACACTTATCGATTTGCGTAAATAAGAATAAAATGAAAAAAAATAAATACCTGCCCATTTTATTGTTGATTCGGGTCGAGAATCACTAACATAATTACCTCCTGAAATGTTTTGCAGAGCCAAAACTGCACCTTGTATTACTTGATTTTTGCCTGTATGCTAATTTGGAATTAAGAAATTTTAATCGATTTGTGAATTTGACTTTTATAAAGTATGCTATAGGATGTCTTAAGAGTTTCACCCTAAAAAAATAAGATATTACTACCGAACATTCCAATAATGGCGATTCAGTCTCACTTTATTATGAAAATTTATATGGTCTCTATACTCTAATACAATTTCATACTACTATATTTTAGTAAGGGACTTACTAGAGAATGGGCAGCAGCGTTCTCTATGCATTTTACCACCATACTGCGATCGCCAACCCACCTGCCAAGCGTGGCGATTAGTGTGCGTAGTCCCAGCGGAAAAGTGTCGAATTTCTTCATTTCAGTTTAGCAGATATTTAGTGTATAACGTCGTGTAATTGTGTATGGTAAATAAAAATTTGTGCATCCAACCATTGCGGAGATATTCAACAAAAACTGTTTCCGCTGGGACTACGTATTCCTAGCGGCACTTTTTTTTTCCTATGGACGTACAAGAAAAAAAATACATACAATAATTAGTGTGTAATGAGAGCTAAATGTGTATGTTAAAATGAAATTTGTGTGTCTTATATTTGTCAAGATATTCAAGTTGCCGCTGCGCTGACGTTTGACTATTTGATGAAAATCATATAAAACGGTTTAGCACAGAGTTGTAATTTTTTACGCAGGTTGCTTTGAATTTGTGTGTAATGTATGTGAAAACAGAATTTGAAAAAAATCTACCGTTCAGAAGATATATACGTAAAAGTAAAATAAGGTTATTAGGTCCAAGTACTTAAAATAGGAACTCTAGAGCCTAACTCATCTCGTTTATTTATATCTTGTAAGGGTCTACAATGTCCTGCCAAGTTTCATTCATGTGCTCTTAGTAATTAATGAGCAGTGGCATAATTTACTACGACTGGAACACTATATTTTATGACATCCGATTGTAGGACTTTTTAAAAGAAAAGCAAAATGAAACTTATTCCAATATTTAGTGTATTAATGCAACTATTCACATGTAAAATTTCAGCTCATTACACTGAATGATTAAAGAGATATAATAAAAATAACAGAACAAGATCAAAACATCGATAAACCGACCAAGTTTGAATGGCTACATAAAAGCGGCCGTGCAGTATAAAGAGCTAACGTTCTAAAATTTCCAGTATAGTATCGTCATCGTGTTTAATAGTTTCGTACAGTTGCGTACACAATAGTTAAGCAGAAAATAAAACAACTGCTTTGTAATCTTAATAGTATTTATTAGTTAATGACTAATAAAAATAAAAAACAAAATTATTAACAACGTAATAATAACATTGATATAAAAAATCTGTTTTTTTTAAATTAAATATGAATAACAAATATATTGCCTACTGTAAAACCCCATAAAAGTGAAAATCTTAGGTTTACTAGTAAGTTTTCGGGAGTTGGTCTTCTCGTTCGGGCTTTTACAGCAACAAATATGTCATCAGTCACAATCATAAACATTATGACAAACAGAGGGAACAGATTTAACATATATGTCTGCATATTTAGATACTACTTGTTTTATAACATCTAATGATATACTACTTTTTCTCCCTGCCATTTTAGTTGTTTTGTTGATACAATATCTTCAGTCGCGCTGGAACGGAATAGCTAGTTTGGTTTGCACATTTTGCTCGCAAAAAGATATTTTCTTCAATTGACATCAATGGTATGTCGTCATTAGGGCTATAATCTGGAACAATACAAATAAAAGTAGCCTTAGTTACTCCTTATAATATCTGCTATCTGCCAGTGAAAGTCTCGTCAAAATGGACGATTGGACGGTTCAATTTTATTTATTTGTATAGATTTGTTATGTTGCCTACATACCTAGGATATTTTCAAAACACCAACGAAGTGAAACGTTCATTGGCTCAAACTCACATTCGCCAAATCGCCACTGCAGCATAGGTATTGAGCCGTGGTGTGCACAGTCTGCATCGCTGTCTTAAAAAATATAATACTTACTTATTATGCTATTTCAAAACACATTCAAATAAGTACGTTATTTTATTTGCGGGATTATATTGATTGTGGTTTGAATGATTGCAAATAAGAACAAACGAAATTCCCGTCTCACACTTCAAAGTACCTAGAAAATAATACACATAATAATTCCAAACAAGTTCGAAAAAGAGACCGCAACTTTTAAACAGCTAGACAGAGTTTCATCAATTATAGGTATTTACATAATGGCTTTCATAAACACTATAGGTACTAACTACAGACAGCAGACATAGGCCACTTTTAGGTTTTCGGCATCGTCGAGAGGTAAGTAACAAAACACAGTTGTCACTTGAACTATTCAGTAACTGTCACTTACACACACTAACAAAAACAAGTTACCTACTATTTTTATCACGAAAGTTATTAAGTAGTTACTTCTTCAAGACTTGTGTGCACACCTGTACCGATCCAATAACTGTAAAACACTGGAAATTTTAGAACGTTAGCTCTTTATACTGCACGGCCGCTTTTATGTAGACATTCAAACTTGGTCGGTTTATCGATGTTTTGCTCTTGTTCTGTTATTTTTATTATATCTCTTTAATCATTCAGTGTAATGAGCTGAAATTTTACATGTGAATAGTTGCATTAATACACTAAATATTGAAATAAGTTTCATTTTGCTTTTCTTTTAAAAAGTCCTACAATCGGATGTCATAAAATATAGTGTTCCAGTCGTAGTAAATTATGCCACTGCTCATTAATTACTAAGAGCACATGAATGAAACTTGGCAGGACATTGTAGACCCTTACAAGATATAAATAAACGAGATGAGTTAGGCTCTAGAGTTCCTATTTTAAGTACTTGGACCTAATAACCTTATTTTACTTTTACGTATATATCTTCTGAACGGTAGATTTTTTTCAAATTCTGTTTTCACATACTTTACACACAAATTCAAAGCAACCTGCGTAAAAAATTACAACTCTGTGCTAAACTGTTTTATATGATTTTCATCAAATAGTCAAACGTCAGCGCAGCGGCAACTTGAATATCTTGACAAATATAAGACACACAAATTTCATTTTAACATACACATTTAGCTCTCGTTACACACTAATTATTGTATGTATTTTTTTTCTTGTACGTCCATAGGAAAAAAAAGTGCCGCTAGGAATACGTAGTCCCAGCGGAAACAGTTTTTGTTGAATATCTCCGCAATGGTTGGATGCACAAATTTTTATTTACCATACACAATTACACGACGTCATACACTAAATATCTGCTAAACTGAAATGAAGAAATTCGACACTTTTCCGCTGGGACTACGCACACTGGCGATTATGGCAAATCCCCCCTAAATCGGGGGGGGGGGGCTTATGTCCAGTAGTGGACGTCTTTCGGCTGATGATATTTTAGTGAATATCTCCTTAAATATAAAGCCTGTATGGTTAAAAAGTTATAAGGCCACATTTATCCAAACTAGGTTACGATACCTGTCGATTAGTACTAAGTAGAACTAAGCTTGAACCTACTATTAATAACGAAATAAACGCTATTGTATTTTAGGCATATTGCCGTCCGAGCGGCTAACTAAAAGCGACTGTAAAAAAATATTGAACCTATTTTCTAGAATTTTTCTTGTTTATTTGCTGCAAGGCAGCAACTAATTGTCCATACACATTTGCCTCTATTAATTTGATATTTATGGTGAGATACGTACTTACACTTAACCTGAAAACTAAATATAGCATAACTTTTTGTATATTTACGTTTTGATGATTTTTATTTTTGTAACAAATACAACAAATTAAGACCTTTCATTTGATGTATCATTCGCCTATCTGCATTATTTAGTTTCTGTGTAATCACAGGCGATGACTACGGCAAGTGGCGGTTCTAGCGGCCAACTGTTTTTGGTCGTAGCGTATTTGTTTGTTTTGTAACAAATTCAGGAAAAGAGGTGTGTACTGTAACAAATTACAACTAATTCCTGGCAAAATTTCATCAAATTTTAAGAGTTGGCCGCGCGGTGGATACAGACATGAAAGAAAAGAAAGAAAGAAAGAAAATTCATTTATTTAGCACAGTTGAAAGGCACATAACAGTTAGTTATACAGCAGGAAAGAGTAAAAAATAAAATAAAAAAGTGTAAGGTGAGATGTCAGAAACTAGCATAATAGTGTGCCTCACGGCTGCGCCAAAAAGGCCCAGTTGTGCAAAAAAGCCAGACAACTAGTGCCTGACGCTGGTTTTCAACTGGACCTGAAAATGAGGTGACGGATGTAAATCAGTTTTATATCAAAGCTGCAACGTGATATGTATATGCATATGTATATTCATTTATAAATTGTATGTAAGTATATGTATATGCAGTTATGCATTTATAAATTAAATAAAGGGTATCGCAGGTTAAGTATTGAAAATGTGCCCCCAGAGCCAAATGTAATGAATATGATATTGTTAAGTAGGTACGCTGCTCATTTGCATTACTATTTGGTAGTTTTTGACTGCCTAGCTTTAACTGTCATTGAGTAACCTTGGAAAATGTCCTAATAACAGACAATTTTTTAAACTTTTCGTTCTCGAAAACTAATAGAGCTAGGAATGTGATTCCAAAGCTAAACCGTAGACAGCATTATGACACATATTACGTATATCGATCTTACTCAGTTTGCTAAAAATATTTTTTTTAAATGAAATAATATTTTTTGTCTATTATTAGAAAGTTCTAACAGAGTGACCACATTTAAAAAAATCTCAGAAATAGTACTTAGTGTGTTGATTTTACTGTTAAGTACAAGTTTCATCGAAATCCTCCACCTGCAACATATTCAAAAAAAAAAAGAAAATGTTGCTCAGGTCCCTATTTGTGACAATACACATACAATTTTTAAATTATATTTTTAAGAGCCATTTTACATTTTTGCGCGAATATCTAAGATTTTAGTCGCCTTATTTACCTCTCATCTCATCATTATAAATACTATGGCATTGACGAATACATGTAAAAAATATATCAATCCTTTGTTTTGTTACTTTTAGTAGCACATTTACAAAAACTTATTTGTTTACTTCGTAGTAATTAATCTCCCACAGCTAGTTTTCTCAAAAATCAGCGCAGGGTCAATTTCAGACTTCTATTTCTATCAATAATGTGTAGAAATTTGAGTAAAAAAAAATCACAAAACATCAGACATATAATCTAGTTGTTACATTTAGTACAAAAATATTGAATTTTAATAACATTAATTAGTAAAAAAAAAAGTCTTATGGCAATTTTTACGATTTATTCGCAATTTTATCGCGTTTTTTTGGTTTGAATAAAGCATATACACTAAAAAAATTCATGTCAATATAAAATATGCTCTATAACAAATCGAATTCTCAACTTTTATATAAATCCGTTTATTTAATTAGACATAATATCGTTTTTGAAATCACTCTAAATTAGAATAAATTACGATGCACAAGCGGGCAGCGACAGCGTTTAGTACGGCGCAAGCGCCCAACGAGGAAGGAACTGTGTCAATTTTTCCCGCGTCTCAGTTTTCGGGTACTCGTATCGTGAACGCAAAAATATACTACGACTACAACATTTTGCTACTCTTCACATTTTTTTTTTTTTTTTTTTTTTATAAGATAAGAGTTTCGTTTATTAACAAGTAAAGCATTATTTTAATAGATTGTAGAAAAATGTTGACTAAAATAATTTATTTTGACCAAATCTGACTATTTTTAATCGCGATTAAAAACGTGTGGAATAAAACTAGTGGTCATGAAAAAAAATTCACACCAACGCCTCGCCTCACGTGCAAAAACAGTACTGTATTTTTTTTTTCTTTTTCTTATATCTCGAAAATGGCGTGTCCTATCACAAAAATAATGAAATTTTCGACCCCCTTTATAAAACTCCACACATATAAATCTCAACACGTGGGTAATATTTTTTGGTATTTTTCAAACAAAAAATGAAAAATCCAAATCTATATGTATAAAAGGAGAAACTGACTGACTGACTGACTGTTGATATATCACCACACAGCCCAAACCGCTGGTCCTAGAGACATGAAACTTGGAGGGTGTGTTCTTTGTGAAGAGTAAGTATCCACTAAGAAAGGATTTTTGGGAATTCCACCCCTAATGGGGAAAAATAGGGGATTGAAATTTGTATGAAAGTCCGTCAGTTTTGAAGGTAGGATCTTCAAATTTAGATTTTAGACTGAAGATTGAAAATTAATCAATACGTATCTCAACGTTTTTGATAATTCTACCCCCGAAGGGTTAAAAGGGATCCCCCCTTTTAACCCTTCGGGGGTAGAAAATTAAGGATTTTCAAAAAGTTGAAAATCCTTAATTTTCGAAGAAAAATCACTACTATCTAACGCGACGGTGTTGTTAGAATTTCAACCCTTAAGGGGGTGAAAAGGGGGATGAAATTTTGTTTTTAATTAAAGTTCTTTATTTTTAATTTAAAATCACTAATATTTCGGCTTATGGTTGGAAACTAACACAACCTAAATATTTGTTTTTTTTTTTTTAATTTCAACCCCCAAGGTTCTGAAAGGGGTATGAAGTTTTGTATTGAAGTTGTTCATTCGCAAAATGTTGTATTCAAGTAAAAATAATATGTATAAGTACACGTGTACTGTTTCTAACTTTACAGTATTTTACATGGAGCGACTGCCTATCTGACCTCCACAACGCAGCAGTTATTAGGTAATACGTTACCCCTTGGTAAAAATGGTTGTCAGACTTTCGGGCTTCTGACTTCCCGTAACGACTGTCAAAGATCCACGAATGACAGCCGGGACCAACAGCTTAACATACTTTCCGAGGCACGGACGGGTCTCTGTATCTAGAGATGGTCACCCATCCATAGACCAACCGCGACAAGCGTAGCTTAACCTGATCGATCGACCAGTGCGGCTGTTTTTATTTAGCCACGGGCCCCTCTCCCGGATAACCCCCTCGACCCCCTTCTCCGGGCGAATCAATATAGATATAAATAGATTAGGATAGTTAGGATACGAACAGAATACAATTCTGCTCATCACTCATAGCAAATAGCGTGATAATAAGTACCCTACAGACTGACCACACTTATAGGGAACATCTATGCAAAATTTGAACAAAATCGATCCGGTAGTTTTTGCGTCATACTTTCAGACCAACAGACAGAAAGAAAGTTGCTCGAAAGCTTGATAGATGGCGGTAGTGGAAAAAATAGAAGTCGGTATGGTTTCGTTACCGCGCATTGTATAAGTACCCTAGTGCTTCGTACCTACGGTACGATTTTCATCCGGTTACGTAATCTTATCAGAGAAAGTGGTAGCAATTTATTTGCTAATTATCAAGATCTGCTTTTTGTATCAATTATAATATTTTATTAATAGGATAGTTTTTTTTTAGGTAGGTGTGATATTGATTAGTCTTTGTTTATAGATTTTAAATTTGAAGGATATTATTTTTAGATTTTTTTCATTAGTTTATTTTTTTTAGTCTTTGTTTCTAAATTTTAAATTTGAAGAATATTATTTTTAGATTTTAATTTATTTTTTTACTTTATTTAAGACTAAGGAAATTGGTTGTAAATATGGTTGTTGAAATTATAAATATTAATGGGCAGATGGTAACAAAGTTTGTCGTACCGATCATAGGGGACCGAGCTTGCCTTTTTAGGTCTCTTTCTTTTTTGATGCACGGAAATGAAGAAATGGCATTCGAAATACGTGAACAAATTGTTGATCACGTAAAGCAAAACTGGGATGAGTTTTCTGGTCTTTCTGAAAATGGATGTGGTGATAACTACACTACATCAGACGAATACTATGCTGATATGATTCTGTCTTCAACTTACGGCACATTATGCGAGTTGACAGCAGCAGGCAGAATATATAATTTTATTTTTGAGGTTTACCGCAATAAACTCTGAAGCTGATTTAAAAAATATTGCATTAGAGGATTGACTATCAATAAGGAAAATCTGTTACTGTTACCCTTTTGTACTAATATTCTTATGCCTAAAATGTGCCTATTGTTATGCAACTTTTTATCTTTGTTTAACCACACTCACACGCAAAAACAGATACACCTTTCATATAAGTGGCAACAAACACTTATACTTACAAGCGTTCAAAACTACTACAAATATACACCAAAAAACCTTAAATATATTAAATAATAATTTACCTTATATCACACTAACACATACACAAGCACCCCCACAACCACTGACACATTCAAACATTCATGGAGCTCTCATCAGTCAGGATCTTTCATCAAGATTGTCGTACAAATTTCACTATAGCTATATTACCTTAGCCAGGGTAGTCCAGCTGTATCAAAGATGCCATCTAATCTTGAATCCTTGTTCAACTTTCAACTCGGAATATGGATGATGAAAACAAGAGAATAACAGAGGATTTAGAGCATCTTTCTGTAACGAATGCACATTTATCTTCCCCAGAACAATGCCACACTTATTTAGGTAGTGCTTCAGGTGGTCTGAAATTCTTTCATCTTAATATAAGAAGCCTTGGCAATTCCTCCAATTTTCATAACCGTTCAATATTACTAAACCGAATTAAAGTCGAATTTGACGTTATCGTATTATCTGAGTGCTGGTTGAGCAAGTGTCCTTTGTTGCCTCACATGACTGGGTTTGATGTTCACACATCCGAATACACGAATCAGAACGATGGCATAGTAGTGTATACTAAATTAAACATATGTTGCACTGTAGTAACACATACCATTCGCGAGGCAAATTGTATCATACTTCAAATTAACTCCGACGTAGCACTTATAGCTATTTATCGCTCCCCATCATATCGGAATACCCAAAATTTTATTTATAGCTTAGATAAAACTTTGTATTTACTAAAAACATTTAAGACAATTGTCTTACTTGGAGACATAAATATTAATATTATGCCGAATAACAACGATACAAATGCAGATTCATATTTGAATACGGTTGCTTCTCATGGTATGCTACCAGGTCACCTTTTCCCTACCCGTAAACATAATTGTCTGGATCACGCAATCATTAAATCAAACAAACCTTCAATCGTACTTGTTCTCGACTCATATATAACAGATCATGCCCCAGTCATAGTTTTTTGCAAAGTTAACAATAAAACTCCTAAATTTAACAACTCATGCAGCCGTGTTGATATTGACGCTTGTGTGTCAATGCTAGAAAGTACTGATTTTTCACTTGTAACTGACTGCAAAAATGATGCCAACCACGCTGCAGATATTCTTGTTAATATAATCTCTACCGTAGTTGAAAAAAATACGAGTATCCGTGTTATTCCCAGTAGGAAAAGAATTATTAAACCGTGGATCACACCAGGGCTTTTGAAATGCATACGAAATCGTGACAATCTTTATCGTAAAACAAAACGATATCCGGAAAATCACATTCATAAATTAACCTACACACGTTATAGAAATTTTTGCAACAATTTACTGAAAAAGCTGAAACGCCAGTACGAAAAATCTGAATTCCTGAAACACCGTAAAAATCCAAAAGCCACATGGAATCTTATTAAAACAATATCTAACTTAAAAAGTAACAAGACTTCTCCCAATGAACTTCTGTCTCTTCATCCCGATCCTAGTCTTTCACTCAATCACGTCAATGAGTTCTTCGCAAATGTGGGAAAAACTCTGGCATCCAAAATTACACGTGTTCCTTGTAACTCCCAGTCGGAAAGTGGCACCACATGACTCAATGGCTATTTTTGGTACAGATAATGACGAAATCGAAAGAATTATTCTGGCTCTGAAACTCAATACCGCAGTAGGTTGGGACGGTATATCTGCTAGTCTAATTAGCGCTGCTAGGAATACTCTAATCCCAATTATCTGCCATGTCTACAATCTCGTTTTCGAAACCGGAGTATTTCCCACTGTATTCAAGAGGGCTATTGTGCACCCTATTTATAAAAGTGGGGACAGGGCCAGTGTCAGTAACTATAGACCTATCTCGGTGCTCACTGTTCTTTCTAAGATTCTTGAAAAAATTTTAAATAATAGACTTCTCAGTTATTTAAACAAAAACAAAATGATTGCCGAAAACCAATACGGATTTCGGTCCGGGAAAAGCACAGAAGATGCTGTGCTGGAATTAACTGAAGCTATCGCAATTAACTTGAATCATAAGCTTAAAACAATAGCTATTTTTCTAGACCTCTCAAAGGCATTTGACACTGTCTCTGTCCCTCTTTTGCTTGAGAGATTGTTTCAGATTGGGGTAAGGGGGTTACCCCTGGAAATTTTTAAAAGTTACCTTAGAAACCGTTCACAGACTGTAAAAATCGGTAACCAAATAAGTGAAGAACAGTTTCTCACCTACGGAGTTCCTCAGGGCAGTGTCCTGGGGCCCACTCTCTTCCTTATTTATATAAATAGACTCTGTAGATTGTCCCTAATAAATTGCAAAATCATAACATACGCTGATGACACAGTATTACTAGTTCATGGAAGTGACTGGGCAGATGTGCGCTTTCATGCAGAATCTGCCTTGCGGGATATTATGAATTGGTTAAATAACAATTTGCTCACCCTGAATTTAGAAAAAACAAAATTCATAACCTTTGCACCACGGCTTATATCACAACCAGATTCCTCCTTCACACTAACTGCTCACAAATGATTCTTGAATACAAGTGCAACCTGCAACTGTGCTACAATTATGCGTACTAATGAAACCAAATATTTAGGGGTCATTATAGATAGCACACTGACCTGGACCAAGCAGATTGAGTTATTGGTTTCACGTGTCAGAAAATTAATATTTGTGTTTAAAAACCTTAGAACCTCGGCAGATTTTCACACGTTAAAAACTGTGTATTATGCACTAGCACATTCCGTAATAACTTACTGCATTACCGCGTGGGGATGCTCAGGTAAATGCCTTCTACTACGTCTGGAAAGAGCACAAAGAGCCGTTCTAAAAGTCATGGCACATAAACCTATTCGGTTCCCCACGCACGACTTGTATGCTCTTTGCAAAGTTCCTTCTGTGAGACAAGCATTTCTTATAAGCTTATTATTACGCAAGCATACTGATATTGAATATGTCCCTAATCTCAATACTCAGAAACGGAGAGCTAACAGAATATGTCAGACGGAGAGAGTTAATCTAGTGATTGCGAGAAGACAATATAACTATTTGAGTCCTGTTATCTATAACAAAATCAATGAGAAATTAAATATCTATTCACTTTCGTTACGAGAGTGTAAACTGAAAATTGAAAAATGGCTGCAAAACCTGACCTATGAGGAAACAGAGAGCCTCATACAAACTTAAATTATCATATCACATTATTCGCATACACACACACACACACACACACACACACACACACACACACACACAGATATACACACACAAACAAACTCATACACCCACTTACTAATACCACAACTATTATTAATAAATGTTTAGTTCTAGTTTTATTATTTAAATATGTATGTCTAGTTTCTTAAAAGTTCAATCAAAATTGTTATTATGGAACTCAGTTGTCTTTCGCTCCTGGGGTGGGCGCTAATATCTGCGACACAGTTACTAAACTAACGCAGTATTAACGATCACAAAATTGTATTGTTTTTTTTTGTTCCAATAAATACTTATTGAGATTCTTATTATTGAGCCCCGAGTTCGTGATCAGTGGCGCAGCGGTGTTCCAGATGCGAATGATCGCCACGTGCTCATCATCGTACAAAAACAACTTGTTTTTCGTGCGGTTCACCAAGCGTCGCGACGCCGATGACCTCACCTACATTATATACTTCAACAGCGTGGAGCTGAACATACTGGGCAAGAAGTTCACCAGCGACGATGGCACGTGGCATTTGATACACGACAACAAGAAGCCGCAGTTCACGTTCGATGTGGTGGTAGAGATGCGCCTGCAGCCGAGTGCGAGCTCGTTCGCAAGTCTACACGGGGACACGGAGCTAACAGACTTCGAGCTGCGCGGCGAGGAAGGCTCCGTGCGCGTGCACCGCGCCGTGCTGGCCGCCGCCAGCCCCGTACTGCGTCGCATGCTGGGCGGCGCGTGGCGCGAGGCCGCCGAGGGACACGTGAACGTCACTGGTACCTCCAAGGCCACTCTCGAGCATTTAAAGAGCTACGTGTACCTACGCGTGCTACCCGAGTCCGGCTTGGAGCAGTTGCTGCTGTTGTCCTCATATTACATCATGCCGGAGCTGGAGCGGCTCTGCGTGGACAAATTGGTGCGCAACGTGGGCGCGGGGAACGCGTGCGATGTCATCGAGTTCGCGGCCAAGAATAACGTGAGGAAACTGCTGCTCGCGGTGCTCGAGTGTGTGCAGAACGGCGCCATCAGTGTCACGGAAATACGTGACCACCTCGATGAGAGCGGTGATGCCCCAGAAAGTGCCAATATTTTGATTTGAACATTTTTAGATTAAGGCAAATCGCCAGAAGAAATAAATAACCAGATAACGAAACTGCAAAGTACAGACGCCAGCACATCAACTTACCTCAATCTGTCAAATTTCTTTAATAGATTTTCAACCTTATATCACAATAGTGGAAGGTTAACTTTCGATTGGTAAAATTTGACAGATTGGGGTAGCTTGACCTGCTGGCGTCTGTACATTCAGGTGTCGAACATTTTGTACTCAAATGTTAAAAGAAAATAAATACGGTTTTCTTATGGCAAATAACACCCTCAGCATTTTTCACTACTACAAGAAGGACGGTATGAACTTAACCCATCCGCTGCTATTTAAGTTTGAACATTTAAAAAAAAAAAACAATCGACTTTGTATTGAATATACATTTTCATACTTCTCACCGAGAGGAGGCCTGTGTCACAGCGGTGTGAACGTTATAGACTGATTATGCTAGACATTCTGAACATTTTTTAACATATTAACGTCGGTCCTTACTTAACTCCTTGGCTCCTATTTGAGTTTGAATGTATAAAAAATCATCGCTTTGTCTACAATATTGAGGAATTCTTATTTGGTTGTGTTATATAGTCATCTGCCGTCAGACCAGCATTTTACATGGAAACACTGTCAATATAACCTCCACAACTCTGTTACTGGGTAACACGATACCCATTAGTAAGACTGACTTTCGGGCTTCTTACTCTGTGAGTCCTGAAACGGCTGGCAAGGCTTTAAAAATGACGGCCGGCACCCTTATCTCAACAAGCATTGCTTAAATAAAATCAACACAAAGGTATCTATTTATGGAATAGGTACCCATATGGAATAGTAAAAATTAACCTTAATTTCTATGAGACACTTTATGAACTTTGGTCAAATATAAAATGTAACCTAAACTACTTGAAATAATCAAAATACAGGTTCTTGTATTTAATGACATCTCGCAGATCAACCTATGAGGTTGTTGGCTGCTTAACCGGACTTGCCTGTAGAAATATGGCGTGATTATCTTTCGATGAAAGTAGGTGATAGCGAGATCTTTTTTTATAAATAACACCTATGAATATGTAGAATTACCGACAGTAGGGTTTTTTTTTTCATAGAGTCTATTTTAGTTATAGTCTTACAGCTCCTAAAATATTATAAACCCAGGGGATATTTTTCTATATTTTTACCTTCGAGCTTCGATCAATATCGAAGATTTTTACAAATTCAATCTGTGATTTACCTAAACAGGTCTCTGCAATGCTTAGTTTTAAAGATCTCCGTGGCCGCGAGGTTCGCCGCGTTTCAATGGCGCGGCCACGTTCAAACACTTATAACTTTTTAACCATAGCTTTGTCAAATTTGTGGTTTTGGGAATCAACTTTTACAAATTGTTACAAAATATTGGCATGGTTTTTTTTTTAAAAAAAAAACGTCTTGGCCGCGCCATTGAAACGGACACCCCTCCTGTGGGGAACGGACTTCGGCTTTGGGCATCGCTGGTAGAGGGATTTTTCTCATAAAGTATCACTCACTGACAGTGAGTGAATGGACAGTGAGTCACTATCCATTCAAAGGTTGCCTGGAAGAGATCGCAGAAAGCGATAAGGCCGCCCATTGTATGTTATTTGTGTTAAATGTTCTTGTTGTTGTGTATTTTTTGGTGTACGATAAAGCATAAACAAATAAATAAAGTACCTATAGAGTACATTTATGTGAAATAACTTACAATACTTTATTATAAAGTACGGGTGGCAACCCTAACTGGGAGTGCATTGGGACTCTAGGCTGTCGGCTTGACATTCGGCCTTGTCTTGAGGGTCGAAGGCTATGCTATTATTGGGGCGGGTGAGAGGAGGCATGGAAACTTACTCAGAGGTGCAAAGTTTCCTCTGAATATACTAGAAGGCCGCAAATCCAAGCACCAGTGCAATCATTATGTGCCCAGGATTCGCACATGAGGCATTTGATCGAGATTTCTCCTCGAGTATCTTCAGAAAATAGCCTATGATAGAATATACACTCTGCAGCTTCTGTGTCAGAAGCTTCATTACCTATCAAAGCATCCGGCTTACTGTCTGTGTCAAATAGTACTGTCTCATCATTAGACTTGTGTAAGTAATGCGAGTGATGCATTGCGCGTCATATATCTCGGCCGAGTACTGTAGCATTACACATGACTCGACTCAATCAACCATGGCACATAAAACATGACGCGCGGGCTGCGGCGCGCTGTTCGGTGTAAGTAATATCTCTGTAATCTTTGCTGTGTATGCAAGCGAGAAGGAACATGCTCCAGTCGGTTGGCTGCGAGATAAGTGAACTATTATCTAGAACCGTATTGTTATTGAATAAGGTTTACGTTTTATTGAAGCCGCGGACTGCCTACGTGATGTTTCAAATCATGACTCGACTACATGACAGTTCGAGTCATGGTCAATAATCACTATTGCAATTCATGTCTATCGTTTTAATTCAATAATTCCTTATATTGGGGGCTAAATATGAAAGAAAATCGACTATATGAATATGAAACAGGGATGTTGCGGATGCCGATTTTTTCACATCCGCGGATGCGGATCTTAAGATTTATTTTAAGAAACAATGTGAGTGAAGAAATAAAATAATAAGAGAGTAATTATTCATATTTTAATAAAATATTTAGTAATTAAAGTTGAAAATTAGAGCATTATATTTAATAAATAGTAAAATTGCCGCCTTTTCGGGGTCTAGTCTGTTACGCAGAGGTTCATAAATTAAACCTGCACTACTAAACAATTATTTGCTAGGAACACTGGCTGGTGGTGTCGATAAAAATCTACGTGCTATTGGTGATAATAGTTTAAATTCTTCTCGATTACGCTCCACCATTTAAGAGCACAATGCTGTGTATATTCACAATTTTACAATACACTCGAATACTTAAATGTTCATACGATAAGCGCAACTAAACAACACCATACGACGGATTTACTAACCAAAAACAAATGATACACCATGATAACAAACGCGTCGGATCTTGTCACCGAGCGAAATCTTCGCTCCAATGGCCAATGATCACATGCCTACGGCACGCGCCAGTCCGGCTACGTCTATTTTCTTTCTTGTCGCGACCTGTGCAACATCTGCATCCGCATGAACATCCGCAATGATTATTACGGATGCGGATGCGGATGCAGATGTCCAAATCAATGCGGATGCTCCGCATTTGCGGATGCGGATGCGGATATTCGCAACATCCCTGATATGAAACAAAATCAAATGTACGTTCCGGCGAAGCGAGGGCGCATTGCGTTTGACCCATGTCACATCACATCACAATATAGGTAATGCGATATCTCATGTAATGATGTATATCTTTTACAACGCGGCATTTCATTACAAAAACCATCGGGACGAAATGTCATGCCATATGACATTACTTTAAAAGGCACTGTTTTGCGCATGTCTACTCATCATCATCAGAATCCGCTGGGATTAGTCTTGGTTTTCTGTTTTGATTGTTTGCTTATCGTTTTTTTTCGTTCTGTGTTTTATTCATAGCCTTACTAAATCTATTTTCCTTTTCTTCTTACTTTTTCCAAGGAGGTCGTGTTTGTAAGGTGAAGACGTGATGATTGCTGGAGATTCTTCTGGAGATAGTAAGTTACACTCTTTTTTTTGTATAAGCGAAACAAAGTAGATTTCAGTATGTCTAAGTACTATGCGGCTTTCACATAACCCACTTTTTTTCGTGTAACATTGGAATTGGTGGGCGCCATTCTAGAAATAAAAAAAATATCTAGTTCCCAGTCAATTCATATTTGGTGGTCATTTCCGTACAATTATCGGCAAAAAAAAAATACGTTTGTTGTATGGGAGCCCCCTAAATTTGTTTTATTTAATTTAATTATTTATTATTAAAGTGAATATATAACTAAATATTCTGTAAATATTTCAAGATTCTACTTGCTGCCGTTATCAATATCGAGCAAAAACAACACGTTTGTTGAATGGAAGCCCCCATAAATATTGATTTTATTCTGTTTTTTTAGTATTTGTTGTGATAGCGGCAACAGAAATACATTATCTGTGAAAATGTCAACTCTCTTACTATCACGGTTCATGAGATGCAGCCTGGTGACAGACAGACGGACGGACAGCAGAGTCTTAGTAATAGGGTTCGTTTTACCCTTTGGGTGCGGAACCCTAAAAATGGTCCATATTTGGACCGTTACTTCGGCCGAATCTACGGGCGCTTAAACTCCGTATTACCTACGAATTATGGACGAATGACATTACGATTGACAGTTGACTGTAGGTACTCCTGACCCGATGATATTTTGACACTAAGTAGTTTTGATGGATCACCAAATTTCGGACAGGCCCATATCTTCGTTGGCAGACTTGACCCCTGAGCCAAGCACGGTTAAAAACACAACAGTACCTTTTCGTTGGACATTCACATAGTGTTAATGAAAACGGGCATGACAAAAAAAAACAAGTTTTTCGATAAGGAATATATTTTTTAATCGTTCTTACCTCGACAACGCATTCTGGTTGAGCAGAATTTTACAATTTATTTTACAATACCCCAACGAATATTTATCAAAACAATGTTGGAACTATTTTATTAAACTATTGATTTAATCATTAAAATATATTCACCAGCTAAAAATAATAACGCTTTTCACTTACATTCTTTGGGAGCTTTTATGATTTTGAATAGTAGCATCACTACGTGAACACGAGATCACGTCTAAGGTCTAAAACTATTTGTTTCCTAAAGTCCGTTCACAGATGTTTTACCTCTGACAACAGCAACCTTATCATGACGAGAATAAAGATCACTGTGATTTTGACGGACTTGTCAGTGCTAACTACCAAAAAGCAACATTACCACTAGGCGTATAAAGATCACAGTCATTTGGATAGTGATGCAAAGTAACTGAACGGTCCGCAGAAGAGCGATGGCCGCATTAACGGCTGTCATGAAATTATGAAAGCGGCTTAGATTTAAATCGTTAGTTTAACTACCCCGTCTTGTCCTACCACGTCAAAAAATAGTCGCGTTTGTGTTCACACAATGACGCAATTATTTGACTTGATTGTCATAGAAACGCTATTTTAATGTGTGAGTTCAGCACCCCTAGCCAAGTTGATAATCTGCAATCGTTAACGCTAGTCGCTTAACGTTAAGTCACGTGGTTAGAAGTTTAGAACAAACTAATAGAAAATTCTTAGCCAAGTTCACATCGTTCAAAATGATAGAATGATTTTTTATCGTCTCTACAATGTTCAACGCTACATCCTTTGTTATAATATCGTTTTTCTAAAGACATTGTAGAATGAGCGGCCAACTCAGGCGCGTCAACATGGCTACCAACTTATCGTTTTCTACAATTGCTGACACCAAGGCGTTACCGATTGGAGAACGGAATTCGACACGAAACGCTTGTAACTTGGCTAGGGGGGCAGGTCACTCTTCTCATTGCGGACAATTTTTCGGGTGACTAAGTATACAGTGGAGGCAAATCTAGGGATTTAAACCTTTTGGCAGCGGAGAGTTGACTTACGGTATCAAGAACGCTCTCTAGCAAAACACACTAACATACTCTCATAAATAATCAACTATTGCTCCATGGACATCATTTTTTTAAATTTCGTCTATTTTTAAACGGGTTTATTTCAATACACGCAACCCCTGCGGTATTTAACGTAAGCCTAGAAGGTTAGGTTTATCTATAATGGAATGACAATATTTTGAAACAACAAATATTTTTAAATAACTTTAAAAGAAAATAAGGCTAGCGTGGAAATGTATCGCGGCACATAAAAAGAAAAGGAATCAATTTTGATATAGATGTTAAAGAATTATTTCAGCATATTAAGGGTTAAGGTCCATGTCACTGTCATTTAGTTTCGAAAATAGCTGGAATGGCGAAGATTTTTTTTTTTTTAAATTTAATTAAATTTTCGATATCGATACCCAACACGTGGGTAAAGTATTGTAATTCAATTTGCTCCTGTATAAGGGCTATTGATAGTATATTCATAGCTTAAAGTTATAATGCTTACATATTATACTTAGCGACCCGCGGTTCGCCCCTGCTTCGCGCAGTTGCAATGTACTACTGATGACATGTCAAAACATCGACATTTATGCGGTTATATAAAAATTGAATATCAATGTGACGAACTCCATGTTTAAGTTGTGACGAACTCAGCGGTCACACAGACGGACACAAAAAGCTTCTTTAAATTATAATAGGTTGGTATAACCGGATGCAACTGAATACCAATATTTTACATGGAGTGACTGCCTATCTGACCACCACAACCCAGTTACTGGGTAATACGATACCCCTTCGTAAAACTGGTTGTCAGACTTTCGGGCTTCTGACGACCCGTACGTAACGACTGTCAACGGCTTAACGTGCTTTCTAAGGCACGGAGGGGTCTTGGTATGTAAAGATGGTCACCCATCCACGAATGAACCGCGGCAAGCATAGCTTAACCTAGTCATTCGATTCGTACGGCTGTCATTACTTACCCACAAGCTCCACTAAAACTCATGGAATGAAAAAAAAGTCAATTCAAATTATCGTTTTTATTTTGCTCAAACTATGACATTCAAAGCTGATTGAAGAACTATTTATTATATATGTGGGGGCTAAAAAAATATAGTGATTTTTTTAATATTTATATTTATCTTAGTTACTTACTGCGAACAACACAGGCTCAGGCATTTTGAAAAACGTATGGAACTACAACCTGTATACACGAAGTATCTGTTTTAAAAATATCTTTAATTGCTTTACATTTTTGACATTGATCGTCGCTGAGTTGAGATTGCAACTAGATTTAATTACAGAACGTTTTAATTACAGGAATTGGCCTTTTGATTACGCGACCAGCTCTAATCTTCTCTTCTTTACTCCCTCTCTCTCTCTTTTCTTGAGTAGTTTATGGATATTGTGATTACTTTTTTTCAGTTTTGTCACTGCATCGAAAACCATCAAGTGCGTCCGGTTAATTTAATGTGATCTTAAAGAAAGTAAGGAATTACTTTCTAACAATAATTATTATACTTCGATTTTTAATCGTATTCAATAACTTTACAGTCCAAAGAAAAATAATGATACCATACTAAAATTAATAGTGTTGTGGTAGTGAACAATTTCGCGTAAAGAACGAATGATAAAAATCGTTTAATTTAAATAAAACTTTAAACATTCGTTTTTAAGATGTGGTTTTGATTACAGTTATTTCCTATTTTATTTTGTTCTAATAGAAAAAAAAATCATGTCATTTTACTTTTTATTACTTTAGTCATTTTATGTCCTCTGGCAACCATAGACGATGTATATATACGTATAGGTATGGTATTCGTGTTTTAAGACTAGTTTGTGAAATAAAAAAGTTTGCATGTGAGTAGGTACGTTATTTCAAGTTCATTCAATTTCGTTCATTCTTACACACGTCACTATCTTTATTTTGACAAAATCAGACTGTCAAGTTACTGAATAGGATTAAAAGTCGAAGCATAGAAATGTTTTTCTTATCTTACTAAAAACTAATATTTTATACAATCAGAGTTCTATATTTTATTAGTATATGCGCAGTGCCTCGGGAAACAAATTCGCACATCGTTACGGGTAGTCAGAAGACCGAATGTCTGAGAACCCGTCTTGCCAAGACAATACACTTGTGATATCTTGATATACAATAACTGGGCTTCTAGTTTAACTAGATGAATAGTGAATGCTAGTATTTCACATGAAACGATTGCCTATCTCACTCCCACAACGCTGTTACTAACACGATACGACACAGCCAAGATAATTTCAGTGCCTATAGATATAAACACTGGAATATAGAAATATTGTTATACCCACATAACAGTAACTGTGAAGTCTTTTGCATTTCTTCTCCATAGGAAACGACAAATAACGTTACGAAATACGTCAGCACTAGGGGCATAGTATAAGACGCATGACCTTGCAAGGCTTACGTCTCTAAAACTAATCGAGTTGGGTTCGGTTAGACCGTGCTAGCTTAAGACGTTACATGTAGGTTTCTTCATCTAGAGATGAATGCTCGTGCCTTCTGATTGAGGAGAGGCATTGGGAGTGGGACAAGGATGGGGTGGGTATGACGGAGGTGTTTAGATAGGGGTGACGTGTGCCGTGAGCGTGAGGCCGGGTTGGGCGAGGGCGAGCGGCGTGCGGCACAGCTGCGCGTGCTGCCACGCCGCCGTGCCACGCCCGCCGCCCAGCGCCGCGCGCACCACCACGCTGCGACACGCTCGCGTGATGCTCACGCCGCGCTCTGCAGAAGTCACACTCCAGTCTCACGGCCTTATCACACTAGCGGTTCACGAGCGTCTTTAAAGCGGAGCGAGTGCACAGCGAATACGCCACGCATGCGCCGCGAATACGTCGCGGACCCGCAACTAGATCGCCGCGGATAAAATCGTTACTGAGTGTATTGTCCAGACACATCGAGCTACCCGAAACTGATAAATTTTGTCAATCAATCTTGAACCTAATACTTTAGCGATAAAGTTGAAAACCTATTATTAAAGAAATTTGACAGATTATATAGCTCGCCGCGAAGAGGCGTCGAAAACTTTGCGTAATGCCACGCGCCCGCGGCGTTTCCACTGTGCAGCCGCAACGTGATCACGACGTATTAGCTGTGCGCCCGCTCCGCTCTGAAGACGGTCGTAACCGGCAGTGTGATAAGGCCCTTACAAATTTACATGTATACGCACGTAATAAATTTCTCCATAAATCAATTTACATTGTTCAAATCTAAAAAAGTGGCTTAACACGTTGACGGACGGAACGCCGACGCCGTCGACGTTCTCTCTGCGTAAAATAATAGGACAGTACGCCTAGCGACGTCAACCTTTTGACTTGCATACAATCAGTACGCCTGGCGACGTTATATTTTATATACTAATACAAGGAAGGGCATTCTGTAGTGTCACCACAGATTAAGTTTAACTCGTAACGAACGTCACATCACACAGTGCAATTATTGTTGCGATGTGACACAACGCCTCTGGGCAATATATGAAATTTTATAGTGTCTCAACACAATTAAGCAGTAAGGGATTACTGTCCGTCAACATGTTAAGCTAAATGTGTGAAAAACCCTGACTTCTAAACTAGGTTTATGTACCTGTATCTCATAAGCCAGTGTCCCTTCAAAGTGATGTGCATTTAGAAAATTGACACATATTTTATACCATAATCCATTAGGGCTACTTTAAGAGAAATTAAATGAAAGACAAGGAAAAAAGAAAAAAACTATAAAGATTATTGAAAGTGTTGTGTATGTCTCCAGTGTGGTTGTCTGGAGTTATGTGTGTGTGTGCGTGTTTGAGAGTATATCGATGGCAGCAAAGTAGAAAAGGACATCTACATTTTGATGAAAATGCTTTTTTTTTTACAAAAATGAGCTTAAAATCAATCTATCTATAAGTTTGTATTAAATATAGTTTCAAATTTCAAATTAATGAAGAAAATCTGGCACGTAAATGAAGACATCTACAGTCGATTTTAAAAAACATCGCAGTAGATACGGACATTTGAATTTGTTCGCATTAACTTCAGAGCTTTGACAGATGAATTTATTGATAATGTATAGAATGTTAAATGCAAAGTAAATAAAGACATCTACAAAATTTCGTCAAAAAAAGAGGAATACTGTTTACATGCTGCTTAGTTTTTCTGTAAATATCCTTAAAAGTATTACTGGAGATTATTATCTTAGTTTATTAGATATTTTAAATGTAATTGGCGCTTTTGTATCACAATGTATAAACGGATATCAGGCAGGTGTCTTCTTCTACGTCAAAGTTTTTATAGTAAAAAAAAGACATCTACATTATTTCACTAAAACAAGGACATAGCGATAAAACTTGTTACACAATTCATAGAGAAGGTTATTTTAATGCATCATAGAAAATTTCTTGTTAATCGGTCCCTAACACTCGAAATTAACTTTATTTTTTACTAGCTTCTTCCCGCAACTTCGTCCGCGTTAAATTTATTGGTCCCCCGACCCGTCCCGTCACGTCGAATCGCCTACTCGTGCGATTTTCCCCGTTTTTTGCAACATTTTTCATTACTGCTCCGCTCCTCTTAGTTGTAGCGTGATGTTATATAGCCTTCCTCGATAAATAGGCTACCCAACGCAAAAATATTTTTTCAATTCGGACCAGTAGTTCCTGAGATAAGCGCGTTCAATCAAACAAACAAACAAACTCTTCAGCTTTATAAAATTATATAGTACTAGCATTTGCTCGCGACTTCGTCCGCGTCAAATTTTCGCTCTCCTTCCCGTCGCATCGAATTGCCTGCCAGTTTTAGTCCATTTTTCGTTTGCTGCTCCGCTTTTTTGGACCGTAGCGTGATATTATATAGCCTATAGCCTTCCTCGATAAATAGGCTACCCAACACAAAAATATTTTTTCAATTCGGACCATTAGTTCCTGAGATTAGCGCGATCAATCGAACAAACAAATAAACTCTTCAGCTTTATAATATTAAGTATACTGCCGTCATTATTAAAAAGGGCACAACTAGCATTTTGTAAATGTTGAGAAAATCGATGTTAAAATATTTTTTGAATTATGTTAAAAAAAACACGACTAAACTATGTTTTTCGAAATTGTGTGAATTTAAATAGTTGTATATACAATATGTAACAAAAACCCTGTCCGATCCAATAAAGGCGTAATCCTCGTTCAACATACGTACTAGAAAAAATGATATATAAATGTATCTCAAAAAAAAACAAAAGGTAATTGATTTTTTTTATTTTTATAATCCATGCGAAATATAACAGTGAATATGGCAAATTTTCATAAGTTGACAACACTCCACCCGCCGGCAAAATCTTGTTATTTTTACCTATTTTTATTTCAAAGATCCACCGCCCTACAGTACCGCGTTGTAGGCACTCGTTCGACTCTTTGATGTTGCCGACTGGTTGCCTACCGGCGCGCTACTTGTTGGCCAATGGCCAGTCTTTCGTGTCGATAGCTTTTGATCGGACGTCTGTACGTATCACGTGCCGCTATCGTTTCGCGAACAATGTCTTATTCCAATCAGCCATTCCACTGGATTTTTATTTATGGGGTCATGTTAAACAAATTGTTTATAAAAGAGAGTGCGATTCGGAAATCGAAGTCAGAGCTCGAATTGTGGCAGCTTTCGACTCACTTAAATCGGACAAAAATGCGCTGCAAAGAGTACGTGCAAATTTAGTGAAAAGGTGTCGAATGTGTATCAGTGTTGGAGGTGGACATGTGGAGCACGATCGCCGAAGTATGCAACAACAAGAGAACTGAAACCTGCAGTCGGTAAGTACATTGCCCAAAGGACATCATAATTATTAAAAAAGCCCTTATCAGGGCTACATTTAATTCAATTAATTGTTTCTTGATAAACATGATTAGGTCTCCGGATCACTATGCCTACAAAACAATGTCAGCTGATACCTACGCGTAGGCATAAGGTATGACGTAGCGTAATTTTCTTTCGTTAGTTTGTTTGGCGGCACGCGACAAAGCAGGGTCATGACAAAGGATCATACCAACTGCGTCGCTCTGGCGGCTTCTTTGACACAAAACTGTACCTACGTAGTAACACGTGAACTTTGTCGAGCGATCAGTGTTGCCTTTGATTCGTTTTTATTTTTATTTAATTATATTCACAAGGGAAAAATAATAATCTCAAATCCATTAATTGGTTACGTAATAATGTACGCAGTACGATGCCGAATAATACCCTTAAGGATCGGACAGGGTTTTTGTTACATGCTGTATATAGTACATATAAGACTATAGCAATATTTTTTATTATTTTTAATGCATATAATAAATAATTAGCTTATTTTTTTTTTCAACTTAACATAAAAAATTACATAACAGGAGCAATATTACAGTTAAAAGGCATATAAAACCAAATGTGCCTTTTCAATGTAAAATTTTAAAATGTTACATTGAAAAGGCACTTTTATTCAATTGTGCCTTTTTACATATTATTAAAATAGTATACATACAGTAAAATATTAGAATACATTATATTTTATACTTCTTGATGAATAAAAACAATCTTATTGTTCACTTTCTTGTGTTTCTGCAGTGGGACGTGTAAATAACCTTGACCCACCACTTCATCTTCGTTCATAGATGTTTAGTAGTAAAGGCATAACCGCCAGTGTGCCTTTTTTAAACGCTTTATTTATAAAAAAATAAGGTATAGGGTAAATAGTAAAGACATAACTGCTAGTTGTGACTTTTCTTCTTCAATAATTGCTAGGGTGTTGGTATAAAAAAAAATAAGCACAATTGCCACATAAGCCTTTTATATTTGACGTAAGCCAATTACGCCTTTTCAATTAAATATATTAAAAATATAAAGGTGAAATAAAAGGCATATCTCACAATGTGCCCTTTTCCTGGTTAAAAACTTTAAAAATGTTGCAGTTGTGCCCTTTAAGCTCATGGTATCTCTGTCATTTTTTTGCTAAAAATAAAAAAAGAATTAGGCATATAGGTTTTGTTTTCCTGATTCCGGTGATATATATAACTCAATTTCATGAAAAATGTTAGTTGTGCCCTTTTTTATTAAAACGGCAGTTTAGATGTGCCTATGTAACGGAAACTTTGAACATGATTTTGACTCCCTTTCGATTATGATGGGACTCCCTTTTTCGCACTTAGACCCCCATTCGGGTGGGTCCCCGAATGATAGTCTTTTTTATATTTATTTTATTCTGGCTAACAAAGCCAGTCTAGCTCCGCCTAAAAGCGCAGAAGCTTCCTGGGAGCATCAGAGGCATTCCGAAGCGATCTCATTGTTCCGTAGATTGGACTGCACATTGGAGTCAGCACTTTTCGAATGACAAAATTACATAAGACAGTCCCCAAAATGCCCGCCCTTCGCTACTTCCTAGTGCTTTAGTTGGGAAGAAGACCGTCCCCCGGCAAGTTGGGAAGAAAAACTAACGCAACAAACTCTTCAGCAGCTCAACTGTCTCTTCACTTAGAAGAGCTTGATCATCATAATCAGCTTATATTGTTCCCACTGCTGGGACACAGGCCTCCTCCCGGTGACAGGGAGTGGGCCGTAATATACCACGCGGGCCCAGTGCGGGTTCGTAGAGGTCACATGTCATCAAATTTTTGGTTCTAGGACATGCCGGTTTCCTTACGATGTTTCAAGAACTTGATAAAATATAATACTAATAGCTGACCCGGCGAACTTCGTACCGCCATATTTTATTTCTCTAATCGCAACTGAGGAAATAAAACCCTTCCGGTACAATCGAATCAGCTAAATTTGAAAATAAAACTGGAGTACTCAATTGAAAAATTCATATTGTTGTGCAAAATGCGTGGGGTGCTTATTATAATTACTACAGGTATACTAAACTATCGTTAAAATATTTACAGCAATGAAAATCAAGCCCCCCACGCTTTTTGTACAACAATATGAATTTTTCAATTGAGTACTCCAGTTTTATTTTTAAATTTTTTGTTCAATTAGTTTCAAAAGCGTGTTTTTTTAGTTTTTTCAAACTATAGTTTATTAAATGTAGATTTTATTTTTCTTATCTTTAACTATTCTTTATAAACAATGACTTCTTTACAAAATACATGAAACAAATGAAATAAAACTTAAATCTCTTTGATGCACAGGTATATTTACGTAGAGACTGACGCAGAGAGTCGTACTAAGACTTGCACTGAGATTTTACTGAGACTATCACTTTCCGGGAGATAGTAGGTATTAATTCACTCGTTTAAAAAGGAACTGAACTGCGGTGACACTTAGCGCCATTATTTATACCTGAACCTTGAATTTCCCGCACGTTCTAGTTCGCATGCTTCGAGAAGAATTTATCGATTGTTCGAAATAGTGGGTCTCGATGGTTCGAGAGGGAGCTTTATTTACGCTCAGAGGAGGTCTCGAGAACGAATGAGATACCAAAGCTTTGGACATTCAAACCAGAGATGGCGACTCGATAGAATTTGATGGCCATATCTTGAAACTTTGATTAAAATTTGACGCCAAGACTTTAATAATTATCTAACAAAAATAGTACAATTTTTTTTGTTATTAATGGTAATAATATTGTAACATAATACGCAGTATAATTATAAAAATACCAGTCACAAACCATTAAAATAATACGGTTATATCGTGAACATAAATAAATATTACGTGAAATAAAGTAATAGAATTTATTTTCTAAGAAACAGAACACAGCGCCATCTATTGGGTATATTTGCAATCTAGAAGTCAAACAATATTGAAGAATTTTACTGATGAATCAACGTACACCGCCATCTATAATATTTACTCTTCATAAAACTAAACAGTAAATAAACACTTGCTTAAGAAACAATTAATTGATAGATTTTATTCGTTTACATTCACGATATAAGCGAATAATTGAGATGATAACTATCCTATCCAGTAAGTTAGACCAAAATACGGGTACATGTGAAATTTGATTGAAATCGGTTCAGTAGTTTTGGAGTTTATTGGCAACATACATCGTGACACAAGATTTTTATATATATAAAGATAGACTAAATCTGCTCTCCTGTAAAATTGCGATTTTGTAGATATCCGTTTCTACTTTGCTGCCATCGATATGTTTGCGTATATACATATATAGATAGATATAGGCAAAGTTAATGAAAGTGTGTTAAAAATTAAATGCATTGGTGTCGTGGCTTTCGGTTTTCCTGAGATCAAAATAAAACTCCAAAATAGTGGCTGCAAAAATGGACGAATTTTTCATCATGCACCCATGCATCCAATTTTTGCAGCCGTCGTTTTCGAGAGTGTTGAAGTCAGTAGAGAGTAAAGAATAAGGTCAAAATGAAAATCAAAGATGGTGGCTGCGAATTGACCAATTTTTCATCATGGTTGTTATTTTCAGGGTTTTCGAGGGTAAAGAAGCCACATTTATAAAAAAAAGCATAGAATATAACTGTTAAAAATGCCATGTAGTTCGGATACACATAATATATTTTTTATTTATCCATATACGTGAAGCAAAAACGTTTGTGCGCCTTTTTACGAAAATTACGCCGACGGAAGAGTACGAAATTAGGCACAGTCAGTTTATCTGGAGGTGGAGCGCAAAAAGGGAATATTTTTATATAATAATGCACTGAAAATATAATAACTTAAAAAAATATGGTCGTTTGGAGCACTAGTATAGAGGTTACTTACGCAAGGCTTCGGCGTCGAAGTCGGCGGCTTCGGGCGGCAGGTCGTCGTACTGCAGGCTCCAGGCCAGCGTGCCGTCGTGGTACAGCTGCGACCTCACGCACAGCTCCAGGCCTGCCAGCTGCAGGCCTTCGCCCGCGCACACGCGCCACGACACACTGCCCACACTGGCACCCTCTGCCGATACACATCAAGTCATGAGAAACTAGCCTATCTCCGCAACTTCATAACATAACATCACGCCATGTTTCCCCGAAGAATTGAGCAGAGAAGTACCCTATAGTACACCCACATTTCGTTTCGACTGGCCTGTTTAGTGACCCTGACTGCTAAGACTGAGGTCATGGGTTCGATTCCCACCTAGGACAAATCTGTGTGATGAGCACAATCATTTGTTCTGTGTCTGGGTGTAATTTATCTATAATATGTTTGTATTTAGAAATATATAAGTATGTTTATCAGTTCTCTGGTTGCCATAGTACAGGCTCTGCCTAGTTTGGGATCAGATAACGGTGTTGGTTGTCCTACGATATTATTTCACCTGTTATGTTAAAGTCCCATGTAATAGGGGGCGAGCCTATTGCCATCAACCGGGCACAATTCAGAGGCGTCTCTAGCCCTTGTGGCGCCCGTGTGCAACCAGTACCCTGGCGCCCTCTAGTCTAGTAGGAGCGGGGTCAAAATGGAATACTAATACATAGTTATATTTTCAAACGGAAATTCGGATGCAAATGGTGCAATTTTAAATGATGTCGGGAAGCAATAAGTTTTTTTAGGAAGGAAGGGGTTATAAGAATAAAAAAATCACAACTTTGTAGTTCTTTCAAAAATATTTAATTTAAAAACTATTATAGTTAAGTACATAACAGGACGCTCGTACACACAAATGTATTTACAAAAAAGTTACTTTTCGAGCTTTTGCATTAGCGAAATCTTTAACAATGTCACTAACTTCAATTTTGATTTCATGTTTAATACTTATTAACGATAAATTTGTCAATCTACTTTGCGACAATGTTGATCTAAGGTAGTTTTTAATTATTTTTAGTTTAGAAAATGACCTTTCGCTATGTGCGACCGTGACTGGAAGTGTCAGGTATATCCTCAGTGCTGTGGACAGATTTGGGAACACTGAAATTAATTTATTCGTAAACAAGTAATTTAAAATATCCAACGGCGTAGTGGAATCATCAATAAACATCGGTAATAATTCGATTTCATTATAGAGCTCGAACTGTTCTACATCTGAAGAGCCAGCATGGCAAAGTTTATTTTCTAAATTAGAGCAATGTGTTTTTTTTGTATCATAGTCCAAATCTTTCCAGTGTTTCAATTTTTGAAGAAATGAAAAAGTTTCATTATTTTCATTCAAAAGTTCGAACCGTTCGTCGAACTTAGTAATTGCGGTGTCTAACAAATAGTAGTAAAAATTTACTTTAAAATGTGTTTTCGCGTCTGTTATCGGTTCATCCTCCGCCTCATAATTAAAAAACCTTTTACGAGCGCGAGGGCGTGCAGGTGTGGGAAATTCTACTATTGCCTCGACTTCTTCCGCTACAGTTTTCGCCCTGTTAAGGAGCTCCTCAAAAGCGGGCTCATTCCGAAATTCAGACAAACTTATTTTTGCATTATTAATCATTTTCACCGCTTCTGAAACTACAACGTCTGACTTTTGAAGGGCCTTGCTAACTATATTTATCTTGCTTAAAATTTCAAACCAAATAAGCAGAGAGCAGATGAATTTAAACGACTTAATTTTTGCCAGTAATGAATTTGCCATATTTCTTGACTCTGCATCTTTGCTTCTATCAGAATATATAGTAAACAAGGCATCATACACTTTTCCCAGTTCAAAACGTAGAGCTTTTACTGCTTCAACCCTGCTCTCCCATCGAGTATTTGAGAGTGGTTTTAGACTTAAAGTTGGCACTTCTTTAGCAAGTATTTGCCAACGTGCTGTTGACGCAGAAAAAAAAACATAAATTTCCTGCACAATTGAAAAGAAATTGACAATTTCTAATGAACTTTTAGCAGCGTCATTCACTACCAAATTTAGGCTGTGTGCCGCACAAGGTACATAAAATGCGCGCGGGTTTAAATCTAAAATTCGTTTTTGTAGACCTATATGTTTCCCTTTCATGTTTGCACCATTATCATAACCTTGACCACGCATATCTTGTATGTCAATTTCGTTTGAGATTAAACAATCTAACAAAAATTGAGTAAAGCCCAGGCCAGTAGTGTCTGTTATAGGAAAAAAACCCAGAAAGTGTTCTTTTACTTCAGCCTTGTTGTTGCTTGTATTTAAAAGAACGTACCGTACGACAACCGATATTTGTTCTTCGTGTGCAATATCTGGAGTGCAATCTAAAATAATGGAAAAATATTTAGATTGTGTCAATTCCAAAACAATAGCTTTTTTTATTCTTTCTCCCAATAATTGTATTATTTCATTCTGAATATTATGGCCAAGATAATGAGTTAGGCGTGACTCAGATTTTTGAATAAGGGCAATGTGTTCCGCAAGCACATTATCAAAGTTAGAGGTATATTCAACCAGCTTTAAAAAATTACCATTATCAGAATCGTAAATTTTTTGAGATCTTCCCCGAAAAGCCAGACATTGCCTCGCTAAAAAATGAATTATGTTGATTATTCGTTCGAGTACTGCAACCCAACGTTTTTTTTCCCGATCAATTTCATTTTGGTGCAAGAAATCTACCGACTTTTCTTTTAAAATAACAGTTTTCAATGTAATTTGTTTCTTAAGACATGATAGGTGCCCTAAGCTCTTTTCATGACGTTCTATAGCAGTAGACAAATGCTGCCAATCTTTGTAACCCATTTCACCATTAAAAGGAGTCGGAGTCGCATCAGCATGAAAAAGTTTACAATAAAAACAATAAACAGAATCAGTTGACTTAGAGTAAACCAGCCAGTTTCTTAAAACGGTTTCATTATTTAACATCTTTTTAGTATAATAAGCATTTGAAAAAGATCTTTTCGAACTATTCGAAGGATATGAACCCACTTTTACCTGTACTGGCCCACGCTCCATCAAAAATATTCTCTGTTTATCGGACCTGTGGCCATAACGCGAGATCATTAATTATATCTTCTCGAAGTATATTCTCCGGAGACGCTTCGGCACTAGGAGGTTCTTCGTCTTCTTCAACTACCGACGATAAAGACAGCAGCGGCGGCGGCGGTGAAGTAGAAGTGACGAGTTCTGCTGTAGAATTATCTAGGTTTTCATATGTCTCTGTCTCCAGGTGTTCGTCCGAGGATGGACCGGGTCGAACAAAAAACTTTTTAATAGAACTTGTATTCTTTTTCAGAGACTGTTCCTTCTCCAGCTTTCTTTTTCGACTCTGTGCACCAGAAAGTTTCTTTTTTCCATTGCCATCAGACATCTAAAATAAATAAAAAACTAAGTATAGGCACCTAAAAGAACTAACAATGTAAATTACTATAGGCCCAGAGAACTAGTTGTTGCAACTTGGACTACGTATTATTTAATTTTATTTCTAGCTTCTGCCCGCGACTTCGTCCGCGAGGAATTTGTATATCGTGATTCCCCTGGGATCTTTGCACTTTTTCGGAATAAAAGTAACCTATGTCCTTCCCCAGGACTCAGCTATCCTATCTCGATACCAAAATTCATCCAAATCGGTTCAGCAGTTGAGCCGTGAAAGCGTAAAACACAGACAGACAGACAGACAGAAAGACAGACAAAGTTACTTTCGCATTTATTTATAGGTAATATAAGTATGGATATGATATGACACATCAATCAACGTCGCGGTACCTAGGTAACTAACTACATTAGGCAATCAAACGGAATAAATAAATAAAATAAAAAAGTAGTTCGTTGTTCAAATAAATACCTAAGTATACTAGTAGGTACATATTAATGCACTTTAACTTACCTTGTTTGTTCCGCACTGCAGTAGGATAAACAAATGAAAAATCCTAGGTCGTATAGGTACGAGCATAGATTTAACTTCAATATCAGTATTTATCACTCGATGTTTGGTTTTTTTTTCATGAATTTCGTTAGCTATTTTGATGACCTCCGACCTCGAGGCATGTCGCAATAATTGTGCAAGCAAATAACCAAATCTTACTTTTTATATATTTTTTATCAAAAGAAAAGCCGATTTACTTCATATTTACATGTTTATTCAAAGATGATACTTAATCAAATTTAATCAAGGCTTATTTTGCAAAACTACGGTGTGGCGGTAAAACAAAAATTGCGGCGCGCGTACACAAGCCTTTGAAAATGACCGCCGCACGTCCCTGGGAATTTTAATTTGAATTTTATAGCATTCTAATACAGCCGAGTTAGCAATGATTGTCGGCGTTTTGTCAAACGAATCAAAACAAACAGGTGCCGATGCCGGCACGCGCCTTTGTTTGGTAGCGATGCAAGATGCGACATTACGCCAATTTAATCTTTAATTATCTGTTTTAAGGCTGATTTCACGTTGAAACAAAAGTTATTGTGTAAATTTAAATAGAGTAGGAAAAGGAGTAGTCTTGCTTTGCCACGGTACCTACTATTATCTATACAGCATTGTAACTCGCTCGGCCGTAAAATAAATGCCTACAACCGCGCGGTACCTAAACATGCGATAGGGCTGCCCGCCTCCAGCATTTTAGTTACATTTGCCTACTTTGTGTTTCCATTTAGTTTTGTGATTGTAAATATATTTTTTTTATATAAACAAATAAAATACTTTGTGAATTTAAAGAAGTGTTCAATAAAAATGCGTATGCGTGTTGTTTTTTGATTGGTAGATTTAATTAAAAAACCTCGTTAATGTTTGAGTAGGTAACAAATCGGTCTTATAAAAAAAATATTTGCGCCTCGTCTGAGACGTACGAAATGCTTTATTATTAAATTTTAAAGTATAAATAAACCGCATTATAATATACTAAAAGCTTAAAGGAAGTTTGGAATATTTCCTCCATTTTTTCTATATATCCTACTCGTTATATTAAATACGTACCTACTTGAACTTATTTTTTGTGAAAAATTCGCGCGGTTATTGTTATAAAAACAACACACCGTCCGGCACAGTCGCGACTGTCTTCATGCCGAGCGCATGCCGAGATCGAGGCGCGTAGATATAGCTCGCGTTGCGTCCGTTTGTATGAAGTTGGAATACTGTATAGATAATATTACCGTGGCTTTGCTACCGCGCGCCCGGCGTCGGCGTCTTTAAAGAGCGCCGCCGCCGGGCGGCCGCGGCGCCGCGAGTGACGCATCTTTGGAGGTGTCGCATTAGAGGGCGTTCGGCGCCCCCTTAGACCCGGCGCCCGTATGCGCCGCACACCCTGCACCATAGGTAAAGACGCCTCTGGGCACAAATACAGACTACGACCTGCTACTGTGAAATCCCATAGGTACAGAAAAACCCAATAACACTGTCCGACCTGGGAATCGAACCTAAGGCCTCATACTCAGCAGTAACGCTTGCTGCCATTAGACCAACAAGGCAGTCTACCCGCGACTTCGATGTCGCCAATCGCGGACACAGACAAAGTCGCGGAATAAAAAATGACCTATCTCCTTTCTTGGGGTTCAAACTTACCCCGTACCAAATTTCATCAAAATCGGTTCAGTGGTTTAGTCGTGAAAGCGTAAAAGACAGACAAAATTACTTTCGCATTTAAAATATGTATTATGTATAGATAAGTCTTTATTAGTCGGTAAGCTGCCACACGTGCAACATCTAAAATTATGTGACAAAGTGTCAAGTGCGCGTGAATGATTGATCAATAGCGGAGTAGTTTACACGCACGTAACGATTTGTCACATTATTTTTTTCATTGCAAAAACTCAGTTGGAAGGTAACAAAGAGACATTACCATTTCTAGCAAGATAAACTTGTTTCCAATCGTGTTCTACTTTTCTGAAGATATTCTCCGCATGGTAGACGCCCGCGGACCAGGTGGCTATGGTCTCCAGGTCCTCATTCTGGTGTTGGACGCGGTACTCGTCCGTGGTTATGTAGTAAGAGACTGTGTATTGGCCGAGTTGCTTGAACTCGAAAGTTTTCGAGATCTGGCTGCCCATTTCCCCGCGTTCAGCACGCCATTGCTCAGAACCCGAAATCCGGCCGTGGGTTTCATAGTCTGATGGTTTCCTGCGTTCATAAAATCGTGTTAGTTGATAACCACTTAACCCATTCGTTGCTACCAACGCACCATTTGCGTTGATCGAGATAACTACGTCATGCCACCAACGTACCATATGCGTTGAGTGTACTTTAGGACGTTTTGTGGAATTACATAAAAATTATAGAAATTTATTTCAATATTTGCCAACATACACGGCTAGAAACAATTGTTAAATAGGGAAATACTGTTGGTTTTAGCTTCGAACTGTCATTCTTGTTTTTGGTAAAGAAAAAACGGTTGGTGCTGTGAAGGTCTTGGTGAAGGAAAAATATTGTGGCACCCAGGTGATTTTTTTAAAATTTAAATGGCGATGAATGGGTTAACCCCATTGGCATTGGGGAAGGCCTATGTCCAGCAGTGGACGTCTGAAATGACTGGCTGTAATGATGATGATGATGATTATGATGATGATGCCACTTTACAATACACCTGTGATACTTTATTTCAATTATGTTGGTCATTTACAATCATTATCACCTGCCTAGCCTTTCACAACTACGGGGTCGGCTTCCAGTAATACCGGAGGCAGCTGAGTACCAGCATTTTACATGGAGCGACTGCCTATCAGACCTCTATACCCCAAGTACTGAGTAATATGATAATGTAAGACTGATTGTCAGAGTTTCAAGCTTCTGGCGACCCTAGCAATTTACAATTGGTATTCATTAAAACTTGATTGAAATTATCTTCTTTAAAGTACGGCAATGGTATCTATCTACAGTTCTTCCACAGGCTCTGACTTTGCATAACTGTCAAAATCATAGTGATCTTTATTCCCTTCACAGTAAGGTTGCTGGTTGCTGCTGTTTCGTGATTTTGATAGTCTTGTCAGAACAAGACTATCAAAATCACGACATTGATCTTTATTGTCATAAGAATAAGATTTTTGCTGTCAAAGTAAGTCAAGAGGAAATAACTGTACCTAAAGTGTAGTCATTTTAATAGGTGACGTTTGACAATTCATCAAAATTTTGAAACGAAAAACCTTGTAACGGCGGGCATAAAATAATATATTTTTTCGTTTTGTTAGAACTGCACAATTGCTTAACTTTTTTCAATTACGATTACATATTTATTGTAATAATGACCGATACGAGTAGTTTTACGAATTGCTTTCATATGAACTGACACACGTCAAATGTTACCTATTAAAATGACTTCAATAGAGTGCTTTCTTCCTATTTTTTTTAAGATGTTTTTTTTTTGTGTAGTATCAATTAATGTTTTTTCTTTCTTTCTTTAGTAAGGACTTTTGAATCATACCTCTCGAACAGGAAGCTAGCCAACTCCTGCAGGGTTCTCCTGGTGAGATACCTCCTCCGCGGCTCCGATACCTGCTTCTGTCGATGTTCGCGCAGCGTCTGGATGCACTCAATCAACTCCTCTTCACTACACTCCTTACGACGTGTCAGCACCTACAATTATATAACATACACTGTATCGTAAAATAAACTTTTCAATTGAGATTCACACGTCAATTTTTTCGTCGTTATTTTTTTTTTTTTTTCAGATTGATCTTAGCAGTTGACGTTCTTTAGTTTTTGGCAACCCGCATACGAAAAGTGTGAGTTAAAATAAGTGTACGCATATGTTTACCAACCATATGAATTACAGTTACAACTGTATACATTTTGCACAATGGGTACATTAATCTGGGAAATGATTCTAGGGCAGATTAGATGATGACTGGCTGACTGACCTCACAAGGCGATGCATATTTGTGGTATGAAAGTATGGAAGCGACTTCTTAACACGTTCCCTGTCCCAGTACAAAGTTATAAAATGTTGACCTACCCTATGGGCCGGGTCACACCGGAATGGCAGCTCGCCGCGTCGCTGCCGGCCGCTGCCATTCCGGTGTGACCCGGCCCTAACTTGAACATTTAATTGGCAACATTTTACGACGGCTCTTTAAAATTTTCAGTTGCCTTGTTATCTAACCATACGTCCAAGAGAATCTTTTTCCTCTTACTCATATGTCCAGTCAAATAAAAAACATTTTTTTGTTTTTTTTTTATTTATTTTTTTTTTGATGGGAAATCATCAAATGACTTCTCCCGCTCTGGGCGGAGCGGGAGGGCATGTCAGACTTTTACTGACTAAAACCCACCCGTGTTGTTTCAGTTGCCCATGTGCCAGGGTCACGGTATCTCTTTCGAACAATCACGCGACCCCGGCAGAAATACAAAAACATCAAATTTACTTTTGGATTATGACTCCAACTAGAGTCATGGACATATTAGTTTGGTACAGATCAGACTCCTTTTGGAGTCATTGGACAGTGAACGTGTTAAAATATATATTTTTTAGAAAAAAAACCCAGGTTCCAAGAACGCAGGGAATGCAAAACTAGTCGAGTGTATAGTATGAAAGCGACTTCAAAAAAAAAATGTATTTAAATCTGGGATTCTAGAATTGCATAACTATTCAGATGCATATTTATTTAAAATTAATGATTAACTCCCGATGAGAATTTAAATTAAGGTGTAAGTGAATAACAAAACATTATATTATACAAAAGCCCATTCCATATTACCCCACATCTCAAATTTAGGTTAATATTAATCCGATCTCATAATATTTCAACATAAATTTCGGAATTACCTACAGAACTTGGCACCCATTTAGATCTCAATTCTCTTATCGCCAAGTCGACAACCACGCATCATAATTCTGGAAGCATTGTAATGGAAGCAAATTCTGATATTATTCCTTATTTTGAAGTTGGCTTCCATTTTCACATTTATGTTTTTGATAGGTTTTAATATTTTTCGAATTACTTATTTAAATAGTAAATATATAGAAAAAAAAAAACTGGAGAGGTGTCAAGGGACACCCGGATGGAACGAAGTTCCTTCCTTCCGACAAAAACTCTCTCTCCCCCCCCCCCCCTCTCTCTTTCTACTCACAACAAAACAAAAACAACAACATACAAACAACAAAATATATACGGTCGAATTGAGAAACCTCCTCCTTTTCTTGAAGTCCGTTAAAAAGTGTCGTTACAACTTTTCCTCTTAATTTCCGTCTAGCCCCCTTTCGCAACGCGCCATAAGGAACTTCGTTCCAAAATCAATCTTACCTCTTTGTGGTTCATGGTATACCTCCAGGTGACGTCTTGTAGATCGTCTCGAGACACCGCGATAACGTAGGACAGTTTCTTGCCCCAGCCGTGACAGTACATCAGAGGCGCGTTGAATTGGGCCTCGCAAGGGTCGGCGTGGATCCACGAGTTTGACTCGTAGTCGAAAATCTTAGAAAACAAACAATAATATATAGTTTATGGATTCAAGCGAGCGAAGACTGATAAGTGACAATTGGCAAAAATCTTGTTTTTATTTTGTGGGGGGAAATCATCTAATGATGCCACCCGGTCTAGGGTGGAGCGGAAGGGCGTGTCAGACTTTTACTGACTAAAACCCACCCGTGTTCCTTCAGTTGCTCATATGCCAGGGCCACGGAACCTCTTTCGAACTGATCTCGCGACACTAGCAGACAGTGGTTGACACTCTTATAAAGGAATATGGGACTATCGCCAATTTTTTCATAAATATATGCTGTTCTAAGAACTGTATGATTCATTCTAGCATGAACCTGTTCTTTTCTAACTACAATTTGTGTATAGAGCAACTCACAAGGTAGTGCAATTTCACAAAAATTATGGGTATACAAAGCATAAGAAAGAAAAAAATCGATGATTTTATAAAGGCATACTTCGGGTAATTCCAGTTGAAGAGGTTGTTAACCCCAAAATAAAAATCTGATCCTGTGTATTAGCAGTAATACGTTTCCTAATTGGACGTACAAAAAGGATCCAATCCACACCTAGCTGTGTGTGGATTGGATCCTTTTCGGTTAACTACGTCCAATTACTCATCATCATAATACAGCTCAAAAGTCGGGCACAATGCACGGTCGAGTACGGACGTGTTTGCGCTGCTCGATACGAATATAATATTCGCGTGTCGCGCGGCTTTAGCCATTGCCCGGTTTAACGTCGCTATGAGTTCACAACCGCTCATAGCTAACGAGGTCTTGGCATTTATCAATCATGCCATCGATTATATGGACGAAGTCAGCATCTTGCAGATCTGCAAATCCAGCTTCAAGGAGGACGAGATCAGTAGTGCCAAGGTGCTGCTGTTCCAATCGCTCGGTAAAGTCGAGCAGATGCAGTCCCACCACAGGGATGGTGGCCAGAAGTGTGTGCAAGACATCATCACGATGTTGAAGAGCACCGACCCGGACGACGTTCCTGCTTTTGTGGCGAAGGAGCTACATAAGTTGCCCCCAGTCA
This sequence comes from Aporophyla lueneburgensis, assembly GCA_932294355.1. Lineage (NCBI taxonomy): Eukaryota > Metazoa > Arthropoda > Insecta > Lepidoptera > Noctuidae > Aporophyla > Aporophyla lueneburgensis. Next base: position 6,915,414 of record OW028748.1, on the reverse strand, counting down.
CGTTTGACCACATCGATGTCACCAGGTTGCTGAAGGACATTACAACTCTATAGGCAAGCCTGGCTGAGGTAAAGTCAATATTGGAGGTGTCGAATAACACCATTGGTGATCTACGTGCCGAAGTAGAGTTGATACGCAACTCTGTTAAGGTAAATAGATCGCCTGTTGCCTCCAGCGTGGGCACACGTCGCGGAGCGAGTAACGCTAGCATCGGCAGTTTCGAGTCGGCGAGCTCCACTGCGTCACCCGCTGCTGATATTGCGCGCGTTGCAACATGCGCCGCCGCCGTCGCTGAATCGACACCGGTCGAGGTAGTGACTCGTGTAGGTACATCGAACCCTAAACGTTCCTACGCTGCTACCGTCGCCACGCACAAACCTGTGTCGCAAACCAGGAAGGGGGATGTGAAGAGCTGCTGTGAACCTGACAACAGGGTTTCGAAGCAGTTAGGTTAGGTTAGGTTAGGTTGTCGACTTCAGGCACGTGTGACAAGGATGGCTTCGTGAAGGTGGAGAGGAAGAAGAGGAGGAAGCCTCCTAGTCGGAACCAGTGCGGGACCGCGCTTGCAGGACCCAACATGCTGCTGCGTCCAGCTACACCGACGACGCAGCTCTATGTGTCCCGTCTACGCTACACCACGAAGATTGAGGAAATCGTGGAGTATGTACGAGTGAAAACGAACTGGACTTTGAGGGTCGAGAAGTTGGAACCACGCCACAACACGAACTTCAAGTCATTCGTGGTGCGAGTTCCAACTCTTGAAATCGAGACCTTCCTCAAGGCAGTTTTGGCCGAAGGGTGTCGTGTATCGGCGATTCCGCGGAAGGCTACGCGACACCACGCAGCGCAACACGACGCCGTCAATTCGCGTACAATAGTTTTACATTGTTTTTTATTTGTATGTATGTTAGTCTGTAAGGTATTTATGTTATGAGTCATTGTAGCCCGAAATAAATTTATTCGATTTGATTTGATTTGATAATCATTTCTAAAAGAGATCCTCTGCTAGCCATAGGCCTTCCCCAAGCTCCGCCACTTCGACCTGTTCCGTGCTTCTCACATCAAGGGGAATCCTGCGGCCTTCACCAGGTCATCGGTTCACCTTGTGGGAGCCCTTCCAACTTTACGTCTTCTAGTAAGCGGTCGCCACTCCAGAACCTGTCGGCCCAATCAGCTGCTATTGCCACTTAAGTCTGGCAATTCTTTGAGCTTTGTCAGGTACCCCCTCTACATTGTCCTTTGGGTGACTTTCATCTTTGATATGAGGCCCATTGTTCCTAATTACTATTAAAAGTCCATGTTGAATGTTAATGCTGTTGGTTTTCGTCTATACATAGCACAAAAAACTGAAAAGCAAAAAATAATAAACCTTAAAATTATGAGTCGGCGCTTTGAGTGATCTTTGTTCGTTGATTTTTCAGCGCCGACTCAAAATTTTAAGGTTTATGATTTTTTGCTTTTCAGTTTTTTCGGCGGTTTAATATTTTGTTAAAGTTTTTATTTTTCATTTTTTGTAGCTTTAATGTACTAATAATACTTGGTAAGGTATACCCTATCCGATAAAAAAGTATTATCAAAATCGGACTACTCTGTATAAAGTTATGCGTGGTTATACATTTCAATCAGTGAATGAACAATCAATCATCCCCTGTTCTCCGAATTTATATGGGACCACCTTCGGAGTATACCCTTTCCAATAAAAAAATAATTATCACAATCGGACTACGATATAAAAAGTTATGCGTGGTCATACATAAAAAAAGGCGGTTAAAAAATTTGCTTTTCATGTCTGTCTGTATGAGCTCTGAGATTTTCTAAATTACACAAACGATTTTCATGCGGTTTTCACCATCTTTTAGAATTTACTCTCTAAGTTTTACTTAACGTATAAAATATATATTTCGCAATCGAGTCATATCCGGTACGTCAGCGCCATATGGTGACGCTCGAAGGAGATGAAGAAGAGAGAGATCTCTTCCGTCACACAGGTATTAAATTATCATATAATAAAGAAATTTACAGGGTTATTTGTAACACACCGGCAACCTCGCAGGACTATGTTACTAACATCACAATATACTACTTATGTTCTATGACTTTTAAAAATTCATCATATATTAGTTCATAAAATTTTCATACAAAAATAAAAAATAAATTGAACGCTCTAAATGTTACGAAGTCTATGCGAAGGAAAAAAAGCGATAATACATTAGCGAGGGGAGCGGGGTATGGGCGGCGGAGGCGCTTGAACCTATTTATAGGCGGCCGATTTTTGTATGTTTTGTCAAGTCATAACCGTGTGCAGAAGGGAAGGAGGGGGGGGGGAGTTAGTTATTATGTCAATAATGTATAGTGTTACCTCGCACCACACATGGTCCGTGGTGTCATACACGAAGCGCGTGTCGTAGCCGAGCGCGCGGCACAGTAGCGCGAAGCAGTTGGCCCACTCGCCGCAGCGGCCGCGCCGCGTCTCCAGCAGCTTGCGCGGGTCGTTGTGCCGCACGAACTTCGAGCCGACGCCACAGGCGCTGCAGGTGTACGTCTAAATACATATATTCAAATTATTTTATTTCACATAATTCTTCATAGGCACAAGTACGAAACGTTAGCTAGGTGCACGGTTCCTAAGGAAATGAATCGACAAGAAAATCCAAACAGAAGGACAGTGTACCAGCCGTCGGGAGTCGATTGCGGACTCGCGGCCGACGACGTAGGCGTGGGCTTGCTGGCGGCGAGCAATGGGTAGCTCGCCGCCCGGTAAGGACCAGGCCTGTGTCGACGGCGAGTAGTGTTCCACGCGCGCCTCAAAGAGATATCAGCAACAACTGAAGAGGTCCGCTAGTACCGATACCTGCCAGGGTCGCGAGATTTGTTTGTGTGAGAAATCATCATATGACGTCTTTCGCTCTGGGTGGAGCGGAAGGGCGTGTCAGACTTTTACTGAGTAACCCACCCGTGTTCCTTCAGTTGCCTATATACCAGGGCCACGGTAACTCTTTCGAACAAATCTCGCGACCTTGGTAGGCATCGGTCCTAGCGGACCCCTTTTTTTTTTTTTTTTTTTTTTTTTTTTTCAGGATGGGAAATCATCAAATGACTTCTCCCGCTCTGGGCGGAGCGGGAGGGTGTGTCAGACTTTTACTGACTAAAACCCACCCGTGTTCCATCAGTTGCCCATGTGCCAGGGTCACGGTATCTCTTTCGAACAATCACGCGACCCCGGCAGGCATCGGTCCTAGTAGACCCCTACACTGCTGCTGACATCTCTTTGAGGCGCGCGTGGAACACTGCGCGCCGTCGACCCGAGCTTGGTCCTTACCGGGCGGCGAGCTACCCATTGCTCGCCACCCGCAAGCTCGCGCCTACGGTGGCCGGGAGTCCGCTATTGACTCCCGACGCCCGGGGCGTCTCCTCCTGCGGCGGCTAGGGACGTGAGGGCGCAGAGACTGCCACTCCCTCACGCGCCCCGCCTCCTCCTTCGCGAGCATTACTGCTTCGCAGAAGGAGGTGACGGCTTCCCATTCCCTCTCGCTCCGTACCATGGCTCGCACCAGGGCCGGACGCGAGAGGTCGCCGCCGCCGATCGCCTCCACGAGGACACGGCGGTGCTCTGCCCAGGCAGGGCACACCTCCACCGTATGCTCCACCGTGTCCTCCAGACGATCCTCGCAATGGAAACACCCGGACGTATCCTCCCGCTTTATCCTGAACAGGAACCCACCGAAGCACCCATGCCCGGTGAGAACCTGCGTCAGGCGGAAGGTGAGGACGCCGTGACGCCTCTCTATCCACTCCTCAAAGAGGGGACTTACCGCCGCAATAGTGGCGTGCCCAGCACTGGGTTGCGACAATCGTACCCGCCATGTCACCATGAGATCACACCGGAGCTCTGTCCGCCGTGCCGCGATTTGTCGCGGCAGCGGAGTTTCGCCCCGGCGTTTCGCCTCCTCGCGCCACTCCCACATGTGCGCGAGGACCTTTGCCTCCAGATCCCATGGCGGCACTCCGGCAAGGAGGCTCGCCGCCTCGCACGAGACCGTGCGGTATCCTCGGATTAACCGGATGGCCATGACCCTCTGGGCCGCAAACAACCGGCGCGCGGTAAGGACCAGGCCTGTGTCGACGGCGAGTAGTGTTCCACGCGCGCCTCAAAGAGATATCAGCAACAACTGAAGAGGTCCGCTAGTACCGATACCTGCCAGGGTCGCGAGATTTGTTTGTGTGAGAAATCATCATATGACGTCTTTCGCTCTGGGTGGAGCGGAAGGGCATGTCAGACTTTTACTGACTCAAATCCACCCGTGTTCCTTCAGTTGCCTATATGCCAGGGCCACGGTAACTCTTTCGAACAAATCTCGCGACCCTGGTAGGCATCGGTCCTAGCGGACCCCTTCAGTTGTTGGTGGCATCTCTAAGCGCGCGTGGAACACTACGCGCCGTCGATACGGGCCTGGTCCTTACCGGGCGGCGAGCTACCCATTGCTCGCCGCCCGATTATCTCCCGCCTAAACGTGCCATCAATGTCATCCTTACTCACTTCCATCTTACAAGTCTCCCTTTCCGTTTTGACGGTAAAGTTTTTGCTGAAAGTGGTGGGACCACCGCAACCGTCGCACGCCGGCTGGTCGACCCACGTGAAGAACTTGTGTTTGAACCAGCCCAGCAGTTCCATGAGAAGAGCTTTGTCGAACGGCAGGTCCAAGCTATCCTTTTTGCCTGTGAAACGATGAAAATATACTTAAATATAAACATTACAGAACAACAATTTTGACGTTCAACCAATCAGCGCGCGAGGTTTGTTTCGTCGCACGCCATTTCACAATTTGACGATTTCATTTCGCGATATTGTAATCTAATTTCAAAATTATATGTTAAATTGTGAGCAGTATGTTCCGGGTATATTTCGACAGATTACAATCTCGCTAGTTAGATTGTAATTTAACTGTTTTTACGATTTTACGCTGACATATATCCAACACGTGGGTAAAGCCATAATTATTTAATTGGACCTTGTTTGGACATCGATTCTGATCCGACTTTGATTGCAAATTATATGCTCACCAGCTTTGATCAATTTCTGGCCCTCACGAACCCTGTCGAGAGCCATAACCTGCAGGTTGATCACGGGTATTTCTTCCCGTGCGAGCTCCAACAATTCTTCGTCCTCATATACTAACACGTCATTGAACAACCTCTCGATTTTCAATAGTAGCTGGTTGTTTGTTGTCTGCAAAGGAAGATTACAGGAGTGTAAAGGATTTTTACTAAAAATAAGGTTACCGAACCACCACATATTCACAACTGGCTTCTGCCCGCGACTTCGTCCGGGTCAAATTTTTGCTCCCCTGACCCTTCCCGTCGCATCGAATTGCCACCCGGTTTTCGTACATTTTTCGTTGCTGCTCCGCTCCTTTTGATCGTAGCGTGAAAATATATAGCAGCAGTTCCTGAGATTAGCGCGTTCAACCAAACAAACAAACTCTTGAACGTTGAACGCGATAATCTCAAGAACTACTTGTCCGAATTGGAAAAATATTTTTGTGTTGGATAGCCTATTTATTGAGGAAGGCTACAAGCTATATGACATCTCGCTACAATCAAAAGGAGCGGAGTAACAACGAAAAATTGTCGAAAACTGGCAAGCAATTCGATGCGACGGGAAGGGTTGGAGAGCAAAAAATTTGACACGGGCAAAAGCTAGTCATAACATAAATACGCCCTCATGGGTGCAAAGCTGGGCTATCAGACGCGCACCTAAAGTCCTCACTATCACCATGATGCGGTGGACCCACTAGTAGGTTGTCCCACACCAGGGCAATGTCCTGGCCTAAAAAAGATGTTTGCATAAAACACCTATCTCCTGGCCTTGATAGCAAAGTAAGAAGGGCAAAGGCGAGTCTTCATAATTTCAGCCGAAAGACGTCCACTGCTGGACATAGGCCTCCTCCAATTTGGAGAGGTTTGCCAAAATCGCCACGCTTGGCAGGCGGGTTGGTGATCGCAGTATGGTGGTAGAATGCATAGAGAACGCTGCTGCCCACTCTCTAGTAAGCCCCTTAGCCGCCTCTTTCGACAGCCACGGGAAGAAATGGGATCGTGCTATTGCTTTACGTCCGGCATCACACGGGTCTAGTCTTCGGCGCCTTAAAACCAAAGCTATCTAGCTAAAGGAGACCCCGACCGAAACACCAGCGTGCGACCCGAGTGTCGTCCAAGTACCGTAACTGTATGTTGTTTTTGTATGTGTACGTCTGTGGTACTTATACTAAGGAACGTCTGAACTTCGCCGTTTGGACTGCGAGGAAGATAAATCTCTATAATAAAAACCCTAATCTTAAAATGCGTGTCACGCCAAAAGGATGAATGACTGACAGGAAAGTCAGCTCATTGAAACCAACTCGACGTATCAAGGGACCAGTCGTAATAGCCCTCTTTTGAGGAAGGGCGTCACCGCGTCAGCGGTTCATATATCGGCGCTACTTGTGGGAAAAACATGACTGATCTTTATAATGAAAGCTAAATGCATCAACCTAGTCAATATAATCCAAATATCACGCCTACAAGGGTGCTCTCTAGACTACGAACAATCTGTTACCAAAGGATCCTCCGTTACTTTGGTCACATAGCTATGTCTTGCCCATCACCACCAACTTTTCGAGGTTATCCGGTTCCTGACGAGCTCGTCAGGAACCGGATAACCTCGAAAAGTTGGTGGTGATGGGCAAGATAGATGGAAAAAGACCTCGCGGCCGGTTACCTAATCGCTGGTCCGACCAAGTAACTGCCCTCACTAGACTCTAGTACGACGGCCGTGAGAGAAGCCGAGAACCGTAAGAAATGGAAGAACATCATTCATAAAGCCACGAAAGCCATTCAGGGTCACAACCTTCAGCAATGAAGAACGCGACTTATGTTTCAGTTCCTTTAAAACACAACCTTAATATGAAGACAGTAAAGCAAGAAATGCCGCTTGCCCAGTGTGGTGACTACGGGCATTAAACCTCCACATGATTAAAGTGCCAAAACAACGGCCCCCAGTTCCCGGTGGTCCCGCTATTCCTGGTCAAGGTAGCGGTCACGGTAACGGCGGGACGGGGGTGCGAAGAATCCTCGGGTTACGGCAGGCTACCAACGACGACTACATCTGGCTACGTATAATGGACGTTCGATGAGGCTGGACCATCACCTTGCCGAACTTGAGGTAGAGTTAGGTCGCATTAACTGGCACATACTGGGGTTATCGGAAATCTAAAGACAGGGGAAGGATAGGATAACCCTGGAGTCAGGCCACCTATTCTACTTCTGCGAAGTTGATCAGCTCAGTTGAGCAGCCAGTCTTTCTGGTCAACAAGGCACTCACTAGCAGCGTTGTAGAAATCAGTAGTGTGTCGACACGGGTAGCGTACCTTGAACTGAAAGTCACTGACAGATACTACCTGAAAGTGATACAGGTATAGGCGCCGACCTCGACACACTCTGACGAGACAGCCGAGGCCATGTACGAAGATATTGCCAAGGCAACAATACACAGTACAACAAAGGCCCACTACAACGTTGTTATGGGGGACTTCAATACCAAGGTGGGAGTACAAGAACGCGGCGAATCGAAAGTCGGACCATTCGGTTTGGGGCGAAGAAATCACAGGGAGCAAATGCTGGTCAACTTCCTAGAGTCGCAGGGGCTCTTTATGATGAACTCATTCTTTCAAAAGAAACCCCAGAGGAAGTGGACCTGGCAGAGCCCTGATAACGTGACGAGGAACGAGATAGACTTCATCATGACGGATAAAAAGCATATATTTAGAGATGTCTCCGTGATCAGCAGGTTTAATACCGGAAGTGATCACAGACTTGTACGAGGCACTCTAAATATAAATTTTCGTGCTGAGAGAATCCGCATGATGAGACCTAACCTCCGACCTACGCAGCTCCAAGCCGCTTTGGGATCCGAAAAGTTCCAACTGGAACTTCAAAATCGATTCGCCCTGCTGGAAACCACAGGAACTGTCGACGAGAAAGCCGATGAGATGATCAAAGCGCTATGCGACGTATCCCGCAAACTTTTCCCGTCGCAGCGAGAAAGTAAGGTGTCGAAACTCTCGGACTTATGAAGGAAAGACGAGAGTTGCCATCCACGCAGCCGTCTTCGTCAGATAAGAGGACCTTAAACCTAAAAATTAGAAAGCTGACACGACGTGACCTTCGGTGCTCCAACACCCGTAACATTAAGGTTGGAGAATTCAACGTAGAGACTATAGTGAGGAAAATCTTAAGAAGTTTAAAACTTATATTGAGAAATTGTCTTTTTCGGAAATGTACTCTACTTGTGATCCAAATTTAGCCTATAATATTTTCATGGATTTATTCAAATTATTTTACGATCTTTGCTTTCCTTTAAAATACATCACTATTAATACTTATCGAAAAGCTCGTTGGGTAACACGAGGTCTCAGGGCATGCAGTATGAAGAAACGTAGACTTTTATGGCAGTACAGGAAAAAACCAAGCGAGGAAAATAAAACGAAACTGACCCAATATTCAATAAGATTTAAAAAAATAATAAGGTTAACTCAGCGCGCACAAAATAATCATTCAATTAATACGTCAGAAAATAAAAGTAGAACGGCTTGGAAAATTGTAAATCAGTCAAATCAAAATGTACCAAAAGAAACTGTAACTAGCATTAAAATTAACGATAGAACTATAACTGACCCTCTTGAAATTTCCAATGCTTTTAATAATTATTTTGTCGATAAAATTATACCTAAGGATGACTCAATCAAAATGCAGTATAAGCCATATATGTCTACTAAACAAAAGTCTATGTTTTTGCAACCATGCTTGCCACATATTACACATTATTAGAAGTCTAAAAAACACAAATAGTGTGGGTTATGATGGAATATCAACTAAAGTTATTAAATATATAGCTATCAATATATCTACTCACCTTAGCTATATCTTAAATTTATGCATTACCGCAGGTGTTTACCCTGACAGATTAAAAACTTCGATCATAAAACCAATCTTTAAGAAAGATGATAGAGAATATCTAGAAAACTATCGACCCATTGCCTTAGTTTCAATTATATCTAAAATATTTGAGAAATATATCTGCAAAGAACTTTATAATTATTTAGAGAAGAACTATATTTTAGTAAAGGAACAAAAAGGCTTTAGACCTAATAAAACCATAAACATGGCCATATATGACTTTTTAGATATAGTTATGACTAATATTGACAAAAGAATACCCGTCTGTTCAATCTTTATGGATATGACACAGGCTTTCGATTACGTTGACCATGATACTCTAATTGATAAACTGAATGCTTATCGAATACGAGGTAACGTACTTGCACTAATTGATTCATATCTCAAAGGCCGAAACCAATTCACAGTAGTAACTAAAGTCAATGTTCTTTCTAAAAAGGAAGAAACCTTTATGTCACATAAACGAAATGTAAACTACGGTGTACCACAAGGCAGTGTTCTGGGCCCGCCGCTATTTATACTTTACATTAATGATCTACCCAACGCTACTCATAATCCTGTAGCTCTCTTTGCAGACGATAGCACTGTTACCGTCAAATGTAAAGACAAAGATACTTATGAAGATGACTTAAATAGCACATTGAGATCCGTTATGAATTGGTTGAATGCAAACAATCTGAAAGCCAACCTAGGAAAAACGAAAATAATGAACTTTAGACAACGTATACCAGCGCACAAACTTAACCTAATTTTTGACAATCAAACTATAGAAGAAACTGACACTTTAAAATTTCTTGGCTTGCACATTGATAGTAAAATGACTTGGAAACCACATACTGAACAATTATGCAAAAGAGTGAGCCGATCAGCTTATGCCCTACACGAACTTGCAAGTAAAATTAATTGTGGCACGCTTATAACTGCATATCATGGTCTTGTCGCGTCTATCCTCAGATATGGCATAATTTTTTGGGGGGAACTCTACCAACAAAGATCTTGTATTTAAGTCACAAAAACGGTGCATTAGGGCTATGTTTGGATTAAAACCTACTGAGAGTTGTGTACCTTTCTTTAAAAAGTACGGTATCTTACCATTGCCTTCACTACATATATTTGAAGTAGCTGTCTTCGTGAAACAAAATCCTGAACTATTTGTGTTAGCATCTGAAGCTTTTAATCGTACTCAAAGAGATGAAACTCGTATATATGTTCGTAAAACTAATACTGCTTTAATGTACAAGAGTATTTTTCATATGGCAACAGTGGTTTATAATAAATTGCCAAAAGATCTAAAAAAAAATCATGTCAATTTTTTTAAGAAAAAATTAAAAACTATGTTATGTCAAAAATGTTATTATAGTGTCCCAGATTTTTTAGCAGACAAATTTTGACAATATGTATTAAATGCTTGATTTTAAATGGTATCTAAATAATTTGTAATAAATAATTATATTTTAAGTTCTTGAAGTTAAATTGAATTTTGATAATTTGTAATAAATAATTCTAATTTGACTTCTTGAAATTAAATTGTATTTAAATAACTTGTAACAAATAATTATATTTTGACTTCATGACATAATTGTACCATAATATTAATGTTTTTTTTATATACTGTTGACATTTTAAGATTTATTATTGCTTGATGACATAATTGAATTATATTGACTTGAAACTAATTAAATCCAATCAACTATTCATATTTGCACGCCATATTATGTGGCAAACATGTCAGAAGCTATATTTTTACTATCTATAATATCCTGCATGCATGTTTTTATTCTTGTATGTGTACACATGTCTTTAGCAAATAAATCTTATCTTATCTTATCTTATCTTATCTTACGGTTGAGCAGAACCAAGGGACGAAAGTGTTCGCTCGGCAATTAGGGAGGTCCCATCTGACGAAATTAAGAACTGCGGATGGCAGAATCGTGATTTCGAAGTCCGAGATACTCGAGGAAGTTGAGAACTTCTACGGGCACCTTTACTCAACGCGGACGGTGAAACCAGCGGGACATAGTGAAGATGACCATCGAGCCGAACTAACGCGCCACTACACGGAGGACATCCCGGATGTCGACCAGTGCGAGATTAGGGCGGCTCTCGAGCAGCTTAAGAACAATATGGCACCTGGGGATGACGGAATAACGACAGAGCTCCTTAAGGCGGGAGGGGCACAAGTCCTGAGAGAGCTCGCAAGTCTCTTCACCTCCGTCATCCTAGAGGGTACAACACCTGAAGCGTGGAGCAGGGGTGTGGTGGTTCTGTTCTTCAAAAGAGGTGAGAAAACCTTGCTGAAGAATTATAGACCCATCTCACTCCTGAGCCACGTGTACAAGCTGTTTTCAAGGGTCGTCACGAACCGTCTCGCCAGGAGACTTGACGAGTTCCAGCCACCAAAACAAGCCGGTTTCGAGCTTCAGCACCGAAGACCACATCCATACTGTTCGGCAAATTATACAGAAGACCGAGGAGTACAATCAGCCGCTGTGTATGGCATTTGTGGACTACGAGAAAGCCTTCGACTCCATCGAAATTTGCGCAGTTCTGGCCTCTCTGCAACGATGTCGAATTGACTGGAGATATATCGAGGTGATGAGGTGCTTGTATGACACTGCAACGATGACTATCCAGATCCAGGATACGAAAACCAGCCCAATCCAACTGCTCAGTGGGGTGAGACAGGGTATGTGATATCCCCGAAACTGTTCTCCAATGCGCTGGAGGACGTATTTAAGACGCTGGACTGGACTGGACAGGGGATCAACGTAAACGGCGAGTACATCTCACACCTTCGTTTTGCCGACGACATCGTCATAATGGCAGAGACGCTGGAACAGTTAGACCAGATGCTGCATAGCCTAAATGGAGCCTCTCGGCGGGTAGGCCTCGGCATGAACTTGGACAAGACCAAAGTCATATACAATTCGCATGTCTTGCCGAGTCCAATCCGCATCGAAGTGTCGCTTCCGAGGCTGTGAAGGAGTATGTCTACCTAGGACAAGTCATCCAGCTTGGTAGACACAACTTCGAGAAAGAAACCAACAGGAGGATCCGGTTGGGTTGGGCAGCGTTTGGAAAACTTCGTCAAGTCTTCTCGTCGCCGATACCGCAATGTTTGAAGACCAAGGTTTTCAAACAGTGCGTCCTGCTTGTTATGACATACGGTGCCAAAACGTGGACACTGACAGTGGGGCTAGTCCACAAATTTAAGGTCGATCAGCGGGCTATGGAGCGGGCTATGCTCGGAGTTTCTTTGAAGGATCCAATCAGGAATGAAGTTATCCGGAAAAGAACTGGAGTTACCGACATAGCTTGCAGAGTAAGCAGGCTAACGTGGCAGTAGGCTGGCCATGTCTGTCGAAGGACCGATGGCCGATGGAGCAGACGAGTCCTGGAGTGGAGACCGCGTATCGGCAAACGTAGTGTAGGACGCCCCCCAGCTAGATGGACGGACGGCCTCAAAAAAGTGGATGGGACAGACTGGATGCGGAAGGCGGAGGACAGGATGTTGTGGCGCAGCATGGAAGAGGCCTATGTCCAGCAGTGGACTGCTATAGGCTGAGTTGATTTATTGATTGAAAGCAAAAAAATAAAAAAAAACAGATTGAAAGTTTATTATACATTGAGGATCACACACCACCCTAACCGCCGTCTATGGGTCTTTGTTACCTGAAAATAAATGTTTTTTTTTTTTTTTTTTTTTTTTTTTATAAACAGTAAGACCCACAGGACCGTGATTGAGGCAAAGCTGACTTGTCATGGGACATGTACCTGTCGAGCCCGATTCCAACCAATTACCAATATATTGCTGAATATTGATTTGATTGACTGCACATAAATAATAATAATAATAAAAAACAACATGTGGAAGCTATGAATAAATAGCTAGAAACTGGAAGGTTCTCAGCTTTTATGCTCAAAACTATAAGCAAAAAATGCAGGGTTTCTTTTAACAACCATTATTTACTCAAATGTTTTGTACTTTTCCCTTAGTTGGCTTGCACTTGTTACATTGGTTTGTACACACTTTTACGAATATTATGTTTACACAAAAGGAATTTGGGTATGTGTTAAAAAAAAAGTTGCATTAAGCAGGTACAGCGCAACAAAAAGCAAAAACATTAACATACAATACCAGAATTTTAGCAGGTTTTAACGTCCGTATGTTGGCACTGTGACTGATTTTGACTATATTCTGCTTCCTCGGGGTACCATAACAAAAACTTATCTTTCTTTCAATCGCTGCTTGTGCCATTCTCAAGTTGTTTAGTGTTTGTTCTTGCGGGTAAAATACATCGGGACCTACCTGTAATATAAAGACATTTTATTGATATTATTTAATACCGGGCTGTCATTTGTAAATCTTGTCTTGTCAACTTTGACAACCAGTCTTACCAAAGGGCAGTGGTGTGCATTGCAAGTAGGCACTAGGCCGCGTGTTCTTGTCTAGGCAGACAAATGCAGGTTTCATTTAGGTATAATAATTTAGTTAGTTTCTTAATATTTTTGTGACACACATTGAAAGACTTAATTAACAGATGCCTATATGCATTGCACGCCACTATCAAAGGGTAAAGTGTTAACCAGTAACTGGGTTGTGATGGTCAGATGGGCAGTCGCTCCATGTAATATACTGGTATTTTGTTATACTGGACCCCAACACATTTGGAAAAAAGCTAGGTAGATAATGATATTGATATAATTTAATGAAGTCTTCTCTAAGAACACAGCATTTCAAAGTTGAATTTGTGTTGGGTTTTCAGAATGATACGTTTTTTGCATTAAATAACTATTATAAGAAATCATAATTATAATTAAACACTATTGATAGTATTTGATAACAACTGATATAGATAACGAGTGAGTTAAAAGTACCTAAAAACGAATGACTCAATGTTCTGTGTTAATATGTTTGTAGAATTATTCTACAGAACTTATAGAAGCGGGATTAACCGTGTCTTTATAGGAATTAAATATGGATCATTCCGTGTCTATAAATTGTGATTTTACTTCCTACAAAATTTAATGTAGCAATAGTATTCAGCTGTCTAGTGTTTTCTGTACTTACGTGGTCAAAGCCGAGATACATCAAGTATGAATAGAAAGCCTTACACCTGTAGAAACCTTTAAGAATTTCGCTTTTTATGGTTCTCGGTTCATAATCATGGGGATTTTCTAAAATATCGCTAATATGCCGCAAGAGTTCATATAATATTTTATAGAATTTATCCGTATCTCTCAAACTTTGTTCTATCACAGCAAGTCTCGCCATATCCTCCATTTTCAATTCAATATGTTTTTTGGAATGTTAAAAGCTTAAAACTTACAAAAACGATTTATTATCGTCGTATTTACGAATCTACGAAATTCATTGCAACAGTACACTTGTCAAATTTTGATTTGTCATTTTCGTTCGGAAACGTCGATTTGATTAGATACCTATTTTATTAAAAGGCAATGATTTCTTGGTCTCAGTTTACATCTCAAAATAAGATTATTTTATTTTGTTGTCCAGTTGGTCCTATTTCTAAAATATGTTAAACTTTATCAAATAATAGCTTATATAAACTAAGGTATATTTTTCAATAGGCAGAAGAAATAAATTCATTTCGTTCTAAAACATTGCCTACTATATAACCCCCTGTATAAATATAATTCATGATTATTTTGAAATAGCTTATTTACTGTAAAAAATCGGGATACATCTTCGTCATAAAATAACTATGATGAATATATTAAGCCTGTTTTACTTAGAGGTATTTCCACCTACATTGCGCTATGTATTTACCCACATAGATTGTTACCATAGCGTTACAGACACAAACAAGATATAAAAATCAAACTCGCAATGAAGAAACGCCGATTTTCTTTAGAAAGTAATGCTGATGGTAAGGAAGAATTCTTCAGAACCCATATACTATCTTTGTTTTTCTTTTTTGATGTCGAGCCATCTAGCCCGACAAAGTTATTACGTAATGATGTGATGGAAACAGATTGGTAGTATGTTGGAGAGGGCAGTGATTTTATTATGTTTTTTGCATGTTTTTCACCAGGCTTCAACACTGGTTCTCGCAACTGGCTGCTTCACGCGCGCTACGTTAGAGGAGAGCATTCGTTATGCCTGGACCTCGCCGATGATCTGCAGAAACAACACGGCAATAAACATAGATATGCGCATTACATAAAGGTATTGATGCGTACCTACCATTTAAAAATAGTAAAACCAGCTACTTAGTCGCACTAGGTATAGTTTTTATTTCATGGCTAACACACAATCATATGGTAAATATGTCACTAAGTTATAAGACTCTTCCTACTAGCCACAATGTAGGTAGCGGATAGGTATATCATTTTTCATCTTAATAGTCATCGTAATAGTTACTCCTCCTGCGCACTCTTCGAGTACTCAGTCGTATTTTTCGAGGCAGTAGTTTAATTTTCCTTAGAGTGTTCAAGGTAAAAAAAAACGAAAATTAAACTTTTATTCTAGTGTCGCCTCAATCCGTTTATTTTAGCACTAGGTAGCGTCTCGCCCTTGCTTCGGTTTGTACCTACAACTTGACAAAACATAGGGACTTCTTTGTTTGTAGGTATCCAAGTTTAATATTTAAATCCGTTGCGAAATTCACTCAGACAGACACGAAAAGCGATTTTAATTATAATAAGTACGTCTATACCTATAGATATAGAACACTGATAAAGTTACACCTACCTTTCTACGGGCCAGGGTTCAGTGTTGGCTGATGCTGGCAGACTGCAAGAAGCTCTGGAGAGGTACCACAGCTGTATACGACTCCATCCTCAGGACCCCGAACCTTTGAAACAAGTTGCCAGCTGCTTGTATGTATCAAAATCGTCATACTTTTATAATCAGTCAGAGACGAGTTTCCAATCAAACTATACGGCATAATTCAACGTTAAATAAAATTGCAGGTCTCGGCAGCATCGGTTCCAGTTATCTCTTGAGGCCTATTTAGAAGCTGATAAGTTGTCAAAACATCCTGATCCTGATATATACTGCGCTTTAGGTAAATTCAACTAGTCCTATTGCATCCCACAGGCGTCTCTTGTTACGCCACTCCACCCGGTTCTGCGACTTCAGCATCTAGCCTGTCTCATAGCCGCCATTTTAAGGTCTTTGCACGCTGAAATATACGAGTCCTTTAATGGCGGTATAGTATCTATCTATATAGTCCTATGATCTCTAAAAAGCAGCTGAGTTCTTGAGCACTTTGGATTCGTAACTCAGAGATCTGGGTGTTAGGGCTGAACTTGTGCGAGACCTATTTAGAGTAGTAGATTAAAATAATCGACGTTTATTGATTTGATAACAAGCTCTAGAGGTTTCTTTCTAATAAAATATTTACAGCGGAGTGTTCGTGGAACTTAGGTGAGCTGGAGAAGGGTGTGGAATGGGCCAGGTCTGCGGTGCAGGCGGGGGGCGGGGAGCGAGCCGGCGCTCTACTGGCGAAGTTACTCCTGGCCTGTGACGATGTGCACGGCGCTTTAGTGGCATACGACCAAGCTTTGACGTTAGTGTTGATATTTCTTGAACGAAACCGCGAGAATAGATTGTGGGCCGATCACAAACCGCAATCGGCGTATTCACGATGGCCGTACATAATGGTTTGTGAATTACGTTCAGGCCTACTTTAATGCAGCACGTTGCTCCTACCACAAAGTTTAAAAATAAGGTTTAATGTATCCTCTTCACAAATTTAAATTAAGAGTAATTAAATATACCTGAACTCCTACCTGCATTCTCACAGAACGCATGCATGCGGGGCGGATACTTTAGCGGCCGCTGGAGCGCTACGTCTCCGAGCAGGGGACCCTCGACGCGCCTTTCAACTCTTAGGGGCAGCGCTAGCGCAGCAGCCCACGCAGCACGCAGCCGCCCTGGCCCTCGCTGCCATGATGCTGCAGCATAAGGACCTGGACGCCGCCCTATCCAGGCTCAAAGCTGCCCTTACAGCACATCCAACCTGTGTGGCGGCTCATGCCAATCTAGGAATGGCGTTGTTAGCTAAGAAGAAGTATATTGCGGTAAGTATGCTTGTTTGGCGTCTTACCTATTACGTATGTATAACTAACGTAATGAGGATCAGCAACGATTTTAGTTAAATATGTAGAATTACAGTCATACCTAAACCAATTATTTCAGTGAAAGAATTATTAAAATTGGACCAAAAATGACGAAGTTAGAGCGGTTTTAATTTTGCATTTTCATAAACGCTCGCCAATACGCACAATTCGTTGATGACGTCATTTTCCACGTTCGCGTCCGCGGCACCGCCGCGCACGTTCTTTCTGCCTATAGTTACGTGACTCGCAGAACATTTAAACGAATAATGTCTTAATAAAATATTGAATCGTGCCACGATGCGAAAATACAAGTGTTGCTACACCGGACAAATTGTTATTTTGTGTCCCAAAATACCCAAAAAATAGAAAGAAGTGGTGTACTTTCATGAGGAGCGACACCCCATGTCCCCTTAACTAAAAGTACTCTATACCGCATTTCAAAAATGTTGACTATAATAATTTATTTTAACTAAATCTATTTTTAATCGCGATTAAAAAGGTGTGGATTAAAACTAGTAGTTATGAACTAAAATTCACACCAACGAACGCCTCGCCTTCACGTGCAAAAACAGGGGGTCTAAAAAGGCCACTTTGGTAGAATCATAATAGGAAAATATTATGAATCATATTGTAATCCGTAAAATGGTCACAAACTGACAATTCATAATATTTTCTGCGTAGAATTCATTAAATACAATTCATCTATTTGACAGTTTTGTATGGAGATTCGTAAAATGGTACACATAATATGAATTGCTCTACTGAAGTTTAATGTCAAATAGCAGAATCATAAGAAGTTAGTCAAGAGGAACATTTTACAAATCATATTTGGGATTTTTTGAAAAAATATCGTAATAATGGCAAATTTAGGCCTTAAGAAATTTTTTTTGAGCACTCTCGTGATATGTAGTCCATTATAAGTCACCAATGAATTGTGGCACTTCGAAAAATGGACATAGCGTTTCAAATGTGGGACCTCCAGGTTTTTTCAGTTATATAGGCTAAATAATCGAAATATACGTCGTGATAAGGTGCATGAGCTGGAGCCGTACATATGCACTGCCGCGCTGGCATGAGTACTACCTACCTTCAAGAATAGTAATGAAGTAGTCAGTTTTAAGGTAGTTCCAAATAGACACTACCATCTAGTCTGTCCCGTGTGGTGCCGGACATAAAGAATAGCATCACCCCATTTCTTCCCGTGGGAGTCGTAAAAGGCGACTAAGGGATTTACTAGAGAATGGGCAGCAGCGTTCTCTATGCATTTTACCATCATACTGCGATCGCCAACCCGCTTGCCAAGCGTGGCGATTATGGCAAGGCCTCCAAATAGGGGGAGGCCTATGTCCAGCAGTGGACGTCTTGCGGCTGAGATGATGATGATGACTACCATCTAGTGTTGTGAATGTTACAAATTATTACAATCTTCTTTTCATATTTTAGGCACTGAGTAGATCCAATTATTACTTAAGCATCTGGATCACACAACAGGCTAATATGGGCGCACACCATATACCTACACAACACAACATATACCTACCTATATACAACGAATAACGATTAAATACTGATTTAAGCTGAACAAGTATTTACTTACTCTGTATTAAAAATTATCCAACTTACATGAAATAAACATACAACCTACCTTCAAGAATAGTAATGAAGTACCTAGTCAGTTTTAATGAAGCAATTCTAAATGGACACAAATTACTACAATCATATAATCATATTTCACAGGCACTGAGTAGATCCACTTAGTACTAAAGCAGGTTACCAAGGGCGTACACTATATGAAACACCAAGGTAGTGTATAAAACAGTGTGATAGCTGTAGGTACCAGTAACTTTCTTCTCAGAGTAGTCACTTAGGAAACGCCGAACTCATCTAGTTTAAAAAAATATACCAAACCTACTTACAGACATAACAGGCGAAATGTGGGTGTACGTACTATAGGTTCACCTCTGCCTAACCCTTCGGGGAAACAAGGCGTGATGTTATGTTATGTTGTGTTACTAACAGAAATAAAATCATCATATAACTCGTAACACTTCAGTGCCCAGTTGAAAAAAGACTTATTTAAAGTACACACTATTCACACCGAGCTTATTTTTGTAATTTGCACTCTGTAAGTAATAAACATTTCCAGAGGAAATATGTAGGTATATTTATTTTCCATCATACAGCCCGCTCACAGACAGACAGATGGACGGAGAAATGGACAGCAGAGGCTTAGTTATAGGGTCCCGTCCTGGTTACGGAACCCTAATAAAAATCTACAACCTATGTGGGACATAGGCCTTACATTATACTTTACTTTCACTCCAATTTTATTAGGTTGTGTGTATCTATAAAATAGGACATACATTTTACCTTTATACCTATTATTTAAATAAAACAATACACGAAGTTAAAATATTTTAATAAATTTACAATTCTCATGTTATACTGTATAAAAATCTAGCAATAATCAAATAATGAAACTAACATAAACACTATAGTACATCAGTTTATTTTTCTTTGAATATTTTATGTCTTGATGGTAGTCACGGAGCTGCGGAGAGGCAAACGATGACTGCTTGAAACAACTTCACCAGGCTAAAAAAGAAAATGTGTGGTTTTTAAGAAAGTCAAATCATCAGTCAATAATTAACATACCTGTGAAATAAAATGAAATTAAAAATAATAATATCATTTTTTAAGACAACCTAAGAGCAACAGTGATGACAGGTTGTCAACAATAGTAGACTTGGAGCCCAATAGCTCTTTGTGTTTAGTTAGTGTTTAGTTAAATGGTAAAATTTAGTTTATTTTCCTCTTTGTATTTCGTTATATATTTCATGAATGTTAACGATAGTAGGTACTCAATTTTATGTCGAGCCAGAGGGCACATAAAAACGTTATATAAATAACATCATAATCATTTTCAATCGTCATCATAAGTCTTAGTCTCAATAAAAATAGCTGTAGGGTTATAAAACTCCACTCACTGCGGTATCTTGATTGCCGAGTTCGAAGAGTCAAAGCCGCTGTTGTAGCATTGGCAGGGGTAGAGCTTGGTGCTGGCACACGAGTCTGGTCAGAAGTAGACGCTGCAGTGATCTTGATGAAGGGTTTAACAACGACAGAACTTCCACTATATCAATGCAGAAAGACGAGCAGAATTTTCATTCCATGCCTACAAATTATAACGTCCAATTAAATACCTTTGAACAGTGATACAATTAAATATTGATTTAAGATAAACAAGTATTTACTTACTCTGTATTAAAAATTACCCAATTTGCATGAAATAATTAAATTTTGTTGATGTTTATTGTTGACATAACCACAGATCATTAAGACCACAGACTAATTATGACATATCTGAAGGGAAAACTTTTATGTTTTCGTTGCCAGCTTATAAAGTTTTTGTTGTTTCTAGTTTCCCTTTTCAGGGCTTATCTGTGACATTTTTATATTTTTTATGCATACTGTAATTAAATAACATTTCAACAGTTAGAAATAATCACTTGTATTTATTAAATCTTCAAAGAAATATTTACCGGTAAAATTACGGTCTTTTTTTTTTTCATGCTGCTACATTTACACCAAATGTGATTCGGATATGAATTGAATTGAGTATGATATCGCTAATATGTGTCACCATTTTACGAAAGTTAGAGGAATTGCTGGGAATTCACAATATGAATTAGTTTTAGCAGAAATGCTTAATGTGGCCTTTTTAGACCCCCAGTACTGTATTTTTGTTTTCCTTTTCTTTTGATCATATTATCTCGAAAATGGCGTTTCCTATCGCAAAAATAATGAAATTTTCGACCCCCTTTACAACTCCCTTACATATTAATCTCAACACGTGGGTAATATTTTTTTTTTATTTTTCGAAGAAAAAATGAAAAATTCCAAATATGTAAAACATGTCCATTGCGCGCTCCTCGCGCCTTGCCTTCACGTGCCTCGCCTTCATGTGCAAAAACAGTACTGTATTTTTGTTTTCCCGTTCTTTTGCTTATATCTCGAAAATGGCGTTTCCTATCGCAAAAATAATGAAATTTTCGACCCCCTTTGTAACCCCTTCACATATAAATCTCAACACGTGGGTAATATTTTTTTTTTATTTTTCGAAGAAAAAGTGAAAAATTCCATATAAAACATGTCCATTGCGCGCGCCTTGCCTTCACGTGCCTCGCCTTCATGTGCAAAAACAGTACTGTATTTTTGTTTTCCCGTTCTTTTGCTTATATCTCGAAAATGGCGTTTCCTATCGCAAAAATAATGAAATTTTCGACCCCCTTTGTAACTCCCTCACATATAAATCTCAACACGTGGGTAATATTATTTTTTATTTTTCGAAGAAAAAGTGAAAAATTCCATATAAAACATGTCCATTGCGCGCGCCTCGCGCCTTGCCTTCACGTGCCTCGCCTTCATGTGCAAAAACAGTACTGTATTTTTGTTTTCCCGTTCTTTTGCTTATATCTCGAAAATGGCGTTTCCTATCGCAAAAAAAAAGTGAAAAATTCCATATAAAACATGTCCATTGCGCGCGCCTTGGTCTCTCAAAAAATTCATTGCGTAGCACACCCAAGTAAAAGCTGAAGAGTTAAGTACGTTTAGTGTTGCATAGCCCTTTTATCGAGGAAGGCTATTGACTATATATTATATAAGGTCACGCAAAGACCCTTAGGAGCCGAGCACAAAGAAAAACGTCACGCATAC
This sequence comes from Aporophyla lueneburgensis, assembly GCA_932294355.1. NCBI lineage: Eukaryota > Metazoa > Arthropoda > Insecta > Lepidoptera > Noctuidae > Aporophyla > Aporophyla lueneburgensis. The sequence goes on along the minus strand of OW028748.1, from coordinate 6,893,616 downwards.
AAAGACCTCGCACGGGCAGGCGATTCGATGCGACGGGATGGGTTGGGGAAGCAGGAAATTTTACGCGGACGAAGTCGCGGGCAGAAGCTAGTAAGAAATATTATTTAAAATAGGTAGAGAGGTGCCTACACATTGTAGAAACGCGAAAAGGTACCTACCTGCCAAATCAAAACATTCTAAAACGTAGTACATACCTACCTGTGCACTGGAATAAATTGTTTTTTATTTTTACTTTTCAACCATAAACGAATCAATCTTCGCGAGATTGTCCGACTGGGCCTTGGGTAAATCCGACTTCCATGTCTCCTATCTACCAATATCTATAAAACATAAATAAACAAGAAACAACGATTAAACTCCGCAAATCATAACAAAGCAGTGCGGCGCGTGGCGGGCGATCGAGCCTCGTGACGTCATCAGAAGTTTCGCGCGCGCGGCGTGCGTTTTAAAACTCCCTTTTTTTAAAAGTTTAATAACTTCGTAATTTCTCGATGGATTTGAGTGATTCAAAAAGAAATGAACTCAGATATTTATATTGTATTCGATGTAGTATTCAAAATTGCTATATCCTTTTGTCGAATTGATCCTCATTGGGGGAATACAATTTACGCCTACCACATCCAATCGTATTTTCTATTCCATTTTTGCTGTGGGTAAAGCAGTAGGTGCTTAATAGTAATAAAATGAGAAATAGAAGAAGTATAGAGGCATCAGCGGGGTGAGCACGGCCTGATAGCCTTACGTCACACATTTATCACAGTTTAGGAAGAAAAACCGTGATAAATGCGTGACTCAACTATCACAGACTCTTAGCTCGCCCTGCAGGAAGACGATGTGACAGTTATTCGCTTAGTCATTTAGTATCTACTATTACTTCTCTCATAAGGCGAACTCTAGACAGTTGTTTTCCATGCAGGCCCTAACGTGTCTTCAGCGCGCATCGTGGGCGGCGCCACTGAGTGCACGTGCGGCGCATGACCTCGGAGTAGCGCTGCTCGTGTGCAAGAGACCTGCTTCGGCCTTCTGCCGGCTCGCCACAGCTGCGGCCTTGCAGCCTTTCCAGCCTTACACGGTAGGGACTACATCCAACGAAGCAGCAGCAGAATCACAGAATGTGCTACAAGCATGGTGGCTTTATTCAATTACCTACATGGCATTTCTATTGCCAGAATTAACGTTAAGTATAGGCACTTTTGAATTGTCAAGGAGTTAGAAACATGAAGCTAGTTGCTCATTCCAAAGCGCAGTGGGTTCCAATGGAGAAGAACGCGCAAGAAACTCCATAGACACTGTTACAGCAGTAAATACGTTAGTCCGCTCCTCTTTTACCCTGCTTCCCGGAATCTTCATGAATGTTACTGAAATGTCAAAATGAGAGCCATTGCTTTGTCTGTGCCAAGCAACAACTTCATCTGTTCCGAACACAATCTGGACAATCCATGTTTTGATACAGGTGCTCCTGATAGGCATAGCCCTGGAGCGCCTGGGGGATAGCCGGGCCGACGCAGCGTACGGCCGCGCGCTGGCCCTGGCGCCGGACGACCCCCTGCTCAGGCTCAACGTGGCGGGCAGGCACGCTCGGGCAGGACGGCTGCGTGAGGCCGCGGAGGAGGCCGGCATCACTGCTGAGCTGCTAGCGAAGGAGGAAACGGCAGATGCGCAGGTATAAGCTTTTTCTTCCAGAACAAGCCATGTTACATCAGCATATTATTGACCCACTGTTGCTACATTGTGCTACCAAAAACGGTGAAAGAAAATATCGTGAGGAAACCATCTTGACTTGAACCGAAAATTAGAAGACATGTGACATCGACCAACCCGCGCTGATTCCGTGTGGTGTATTACGGCTCACTAACTCTCACAGAGGAGGAGGTCTTTATCCCAGCAGTGGGAGAGTTATAGGCTGATTATGTAAACTTTCTTATGCATTTAGTAAAAAGCTGATATGACATAACAACAGTCTCCACGATATTATTTACCCCACGTCGTAGATTATTACCACGCGGGTAAATAAAACCGTTTTTGGCTACGGGCTTCTAACAGTTTTATGAGAGGGGTTTTAATTTAAAAGTCCAGCAAAGTTAAAAGTAATTTATTTTATGACTACTTTTAATTATTGTTTTTTTGACAACTTTTCTGCTTAATTCAAAATTGTAAGGAGGCAAAAATCAACGAATGGTAATACTCTGTTTCTTAAGAGGTAATAGGCAAGACTGAACATTAATTGCATGAGAATAAGATTCACAATAGGTCCTGCCTGGTTCCAACCTCCTCCTGACATAATAGGTCCTACCTGGTTCTAGCTTTCCCTGAATTAATTCTGTTGCCTATTGCTTTCCATGATGATCTAATTCTTTGACTCCAGCTTACCAGTTCGATGGTATCACTGTTTGAGCTACTGAGTGAGGCTGGGCTGTCTCATCCACCAGCTTCAATCCCTGGTGCTGAACAAGAGCTGTCAACAGTAGAAGCTGCAGAAGATGAACATTTTGCCCCGGATGAAGTTTAGATGGTGTTTTGCAATGGGAATTAAGTTTGGTTCGTATACATTAGTCTCATTTATGTAAGACTAGCTTCTGCCCGCGACTTCGTCCGCGTCAATTTTAGCTCCCGTAACCCTTCCCGTCGCAACGAATTGCCTGCCAGTATTCGTCCATTTTTCGTTGCTGCTCCGCTCCTTTTGATCGTAGCGTGATGTTATATAACCTTTAGTATTCCTCAATAAATAGGCTACCCAACCCAAAATGAATTTTTCATATCGGACCAGTAGTTTAGGAGCCTATTCAATACAAACAAACATTCGAATCTTTCCTCTTTATAGTCAAACGGGATAAAAAAAAGTATCCTATGTCCGTCGCCTGGTTCTAAGCTACCTCCCCACCAATTTTCAGCCAAATCGGTTCAGCCGTTCTTGAGTTATAAATAGTGTAACTAACACAACTTTCTTTTATATATTACTTATACAGATGTAGGTACTGGAAGACGTAGCGTTGGAAGGCCTCCCATAAGATCGACCGATGACCTGGTGAATGCCTCGGGAATCTGCTGGATGCGAGAAGCACAGAACCGGTCGAAGTGGCGGTACTTAGGGGAGGCCTATGTCCAGCAGTGGACTGAAACACACCCTACAGTGTTTTCCCATATCTATTAACACTGTTATTTGAAATCATTGTAAAAGCCAATTATTTTTAAAGTCATTTTTTTCATCTCCATAGGAATCAACAATTTGGATTGCACCTAGCTTCTGACGTTTCATAAAGTGCCCTTGTAGGTTTAAGTGTCCCGTGTGGTGCCGGACATAAAGAATAACACCACCCCATTTCTTCCCGTGCGTGTCGTAAAAGGCGACTAAGGGATTTACTAGAGAATGGGCAGCAGCGTTCTCTATGCATTTTACCATCATACTGCGATCGCCAACCCGCTTGCCAAGCGTGGCGACTATGGCAAAGCCCCCCAAATAGGGGGAGGCCTATGTCCAGCAGTGGACGTCTTGCGGCTGAGATGATGATGATGATGATGAGGTTTATGTGAACTAAAATTTAAATTTATTTGATTTTATTTGAAATGATTTCGATTTTGATAGAGAGACCATTTCAGATAAGTTCTTATTTCACGTCACGATATTTGATGCCAATTCTAACTAAAGAAGGTATTACTGATTCTAATGATAATGATTTTGTAAAGCCGTATTTAAATGAAGTAAATTACACACAAGAAAACATACCACATTTATAGAATTAAAATAAAATGCGTGTTGTAACGTATCGCATTTTCAAAAATAATATTGAAAGTTTACGACTGGCTATAAATTTTTAAGTTAAAAGAGTTGTTAGTGATTATGTAAGAATGTCCTTGTTGCTGGTTTTGACCGCAGTCACAATTTGTTTCACTGTGGTGAGTAGTACGTATCTAGATTTGCTAGCAGTTTTTCCGCGTGGTGGATTTAGAATAAAAAATCAAAATATTTTATTTCACATAAACCCACATGGGCACTTAATAAAGAACGTCAGAAGCTAAGAGCACTGTTACAATTGATCGTTTCCTATGGAGAAGAGCAAGCAAGAAATTGCAGGACTACTCTTTTTAAAAATAATTGGCTTTACAATGTTTTCAAATTACAGTCTGTCTGTCAAGTGACAGGTATTTAGTAAAATAGGGACTGGTCTACAAAATGTACTTTCTACAAGGCCTACAACGTTCACACATACACAAAATATAATATTTATGAAAATTAATTATTACGATCTTTTTAATTATAAAAAAAAAATACAGTCGAATTGATAACCTCCTCCTTTTTTTGAAGTCGGTAAAAAAAAGAGGACTCGCGTTAATTTTTGGGTCTCAAATCAAAGGAAAAATATTTTTTCTTATTTAAACTTTATACCCCTTTTCAACCACAAAGGGTTCATTTTGAGAAATCGCTTCTCGTTTATTTGACTAATTAGTAGTTTACACCAAGTTTTGTGTTTAAGCTACTCTATAAAGTCGTCCTTTCTCAAATTTACTACCCCTTTTGGGTTCAATTGTAGAAAAATACTTATTTAAGTACATTATTTTTTCTGTTTATAAGTAGAAATATCGAGTTTCAAGATAGTCTGATAACGCATTAAAAATTTCATTCAAACTTTGACACCCATTAAAAAAAACGGACAAGTGCGAGTCAGACTCGCCCACCGAGGGTTCCGTAGTAGGTACATTATTAATAGTTCATGAAACCAGTCTAGCAGATTTTTCCGAGCTTTTCCCAAAATTCAGTTAACTAACCTCAATAATTGATTTATAAATTCACTTTCAATAAAGACTAGATATATTTCTAATGATTTATTTACAAATGCGTTGTCAGATTTTTCACTGTACTTGTAGTATAAGACGGTATTATTATTAAGAAAGTGTATGACACAATTAACCCTCTGTTTGTTTTCTAATAATTAAATTTTTATTTCGAAAAAATCCATCGGTTCCTTCAACTATATCCGACGACCCTGGTTATTTATCGCTTTTGATGACCGTACATAAGTTTATACGATTAGATATTTTACATAATACATGGGGCGGACTTAACATGTATCTACCCACATGCACTTTAACTGTGACTTTTACTTGCAGTGTGAAACAAAGGAACGCGTAGCGAGTCTGGTCGTCCTGCCGCCTTTGGTGCTTGGCTACGATGAGCTTTACCATGACTCGATGGAAGCCGGCAAAAGCTTTACACCAAAAAAGAAGATGAGCGCCGCAGCGCCAAAAAGGAGGGAAATAACAGCACAACCAGACATAGAGGAAACAGTTACAGCAACAGATAAAGAGGTAACAACAGCAACACTACTAAAACAAGAAAGTACTAAATCGACAAAGATAAAGGAACCATCTACACCGGCAGAAAAGAATGATTCAGCTGTCTCTTCAAAAACGAAGAAACCAGCTGCAAGGCAGAAAAAGAACAAACCAGATGCCGATCCAAAAAATAAGAAACCGACTACAGTGTCGAAAAAAACAAAATCTGCTGCCGATTCACCAGCAGCAGCACCAAAAACAAAGATAACGGAAAATAAACCACAGCGCACTATAATAATAGACACAAAAGGCAGACGAAATTTCAGAAGGAATTATAGAAGTTTATTGAAAAGACTGAAGAAAAACAAATGCATAACATGTCAAATAATTCCACAGGATGAGGTACATTGATAAGTTTTTGAATAGAGCATCAAGAGTGGTAGTAGGTCTTCATTTTAAGCTTTTCTAAGGTACGAGTACCCTCGTTTTAGCAATGATTTAATGAAGTGCATCTTGTGGATTTCACTCACGCAGAACGATGAAAAAACTAAGTAATCTATTTAATAAAAAACACATTTTCAAATCACTTTTTTATTCTGTTAAGTTAGATTATGAACAACATACATACTAAATTGTACCTAAGTAACCTTGGACCGCACATAGTAAAAAAAGGAGAGAGTGCCATAAATTATGCTATTTACTTACAATTAGTACATTCACACTGGTAGTTACGCGTTTTACATTATTTTTCTTAAAAATGATCCTTAGCCTAGTAGTGTTTTAAAATCTCCGTAAAAAATGGGTGTGTCTTGGTAAACTACTGCGAAGTAAAATGGTGGTGATGGTTGCGTGGTAGGCTTTATGGTATCACGCTCGGAATTATCATGTACCGAGCTTGCAGGTGAATATAAACCTAGAAAATAAAAGCAATGGTCAGACAGAAAACATGAAGAAACGGGCATGCATATAACAAAAAAATCGAAGACACGAGACATCTACCAACCCGCATTGGGCCTGTGTTTGGGCCTGTGGTAGTTTATAGGCCACGCCCTCTCGAAGTCAGGAGCCATGTGTCCCAGTAGTGTGAACATTATGGGATGATTATACAGGATTTTTTTTAACCAGTGCAAAAAAATTATTTGGTGGTTCAGTATCAGTAATAGAACACATTTCAATTATTTTTTCAATACTTTTTTTTTAATTTTTATCCGACCTTAAAACAGTAAACTGTGGACACCCTACATATTTCGTAATATGATATCGACAATAGGAATAGGTCAGTAACCGCGCGCCGTCGCGCCGTCTTAGGTACTTCAAACTTCTTAGAATTTTGACCGATCGAACTGGTAGGTACTTACAGCTACGCCCGGTCGTTCACCTGCGCCGCCATAGCATAAAAACCAGTTTCAAAATAAACATATTTCCTTAACAATAACTTTTTTTTGTTCTAAGATATATCAAAAAAAAAAAATTGCATGATTATTATAACTCGTTTAATTTGTTAAAATTTGCGCACTGGTTAAAAGCTTATCCTGTATATTGATTGACAGATCCACTTAGTCTCCTTGGTGAGACAGATTGGTTAAGAAAAGTGGAATAATCCGTAAATACAAATACTTACAAGTCAGTACCTTCACTCGAGTGCCACTATCAGACACGGCTATAGTTCCATACTGGATAGCTGTTCCATCAGATATAGCGCTTATCTTCTGAAAAGTAATACTTTATTTTAATTATTTAGGAGCCAGCGAAACATGCATTATAATGCACTAGCACTTCGCCCGCGACTTCGTCCGCGTGACTCACAGGAACTGTGCAATTTTTGGGGATAAAATATAGCCTATATCACTTGGTGATAATGTAGCTTTCTATAGGTGAAATATTTTTTTAAATCTGGTCAGTATTTTTCGAGTTTATCCATTACAAACATACATACAAAAAAAAAAAACAAATCTTTCTCTTGATAATATTAGTTTAGACAACAGTTTTCACTGCAAACAAATATCAAAATTGTGTTGATTGATTACATAATATATCGATACCGGAAATTTCAATTGTCGTAAAGGACAAAACACGAGTTTTCAGTAGAGCCAAAAAACAAAAAAAATATTTGTTTTTTTCTGATATCTTTTTCAAATAAAGTACTATATTCATGATGTCAAAAGAAACCCTCACTATTTTTTCGAGCTCTATCCATAAATATTAACAAAATAAACCAAACATAATTATTGACGAAAATGAGAGTCCTTTACAGCCCAAAAAAAAATTACTGAAGTACTTTACAGCCACGAAAAATTGGTTATGATAAAGTCAGATGTGTCGTAAAGGACTAATCATGATCATCAAGGGATAGTAAAAGTCATTTAAACCAGAGGCTAAGGGGGTAAAAGGAACAAAAATCCTAAAGTTCTAAATAGAAATACCTACAATAGGTAGTAAAACCAAGTGAAATAAAAGTATTTTTATTATTTTTTATTTATTATTCAAATATTTAGTAAAAAAGTAAAAAAATATTATTCTAATAGGAGATCAACATTAAAAAAAATGTTTTGCGCTAATACGTTATTACGTTTTATTTATAATTGTGTTGTGATGGAAGATTTTGTTACCAATTTGGACATTTTCCTGTTTTTGGCAAACACCAGTTGTTTTTAACAACCTCAAATGTTATTTGAAGTTTTTGCGAATATAGTTGATTGGTCAGAAAATGAAAAGAACGAATTAAAACAATTCTGTCAGACTTATATGTGCTTGTTGAGGAACAAATGGATCTCGTGTAATCGCACGAGACGTACATTCATAAAAAAAGTATGAGACATGGCTGCAAGAGGACATGAAATGGCCTGAGGTCGTGAGGGAAAAGATAACCCCTTCTGTAGCGTTAGTAGAACAGCACCCATGTTGACATTGACTAGACTGTTAGTCTATTGGTTAGTGACCCTGACTGCTAAGACTGAGGTCGATGCGATTCCCACCCAGGACAAATGTTTGTGTAATGAGCACAATCATTTGTTCTGTGCCTGGGTGTAATTTATCTATAATATGTATGAATTTAGAAATATATAAGAATGTTTATCAGTTGTCTGGTTACCATAGTACAGGCTCTGCCTAGTTTGGGATCAGATAACGTTGTGTTGATTGTCCTAAGATATTATTATTAACATCCTGTGGACCGGAAACGTGCAGTGTTGGAATATCAACATCAGTTGTGAGTCCCAGAAAACCATTTGTGAAGCTAAACCCACTAAAGAAGAGTGGAAGAGCTCCTAACGTACAGCAATGAAAGTCTTGCTCATGCAACTGGTTTAAAAGCACAAAGAAGAAAGTAGCAGATATCATTAAACTAGTCTCGGAGCGTCCCGAAGAAGCTACAAATTATGAAGGAATTGTAAAAGGTATAGAAAACTATGCCCATATATTCTGCTGATAAAGCTTTAGGTATTTTGACTTCATTGAAGCTTTCTATGTGGCAGTATATAACATTAAGATCTTGTGCAAAAGAAGAAGGAATACCATTGTATCCTTCTTACACAGCTATCCTTGAAGCGATGAAGAACTGTTATCCGCCAAAAGATCCCACAGAAGTCACGGAAGAGGGGTTAAAGTAAAACTCCAAGCTATTTTGAACAAAACTGTGGCTAGACTTGGAAAATTCCTACGTGTAGAATCTGGATGGCAAAGAATTTATACTTATATGCAAAGTTTGTATAAGCAAACTATGGCAGAGGATGACAATTCTAGCATTTTTATGTGTTCGTTTGTGCCTCTGCGCTTAGTTTGTGGCGAAGAAGTGATATGGGAGAATCCAGAACCATCTTCCACAATGTTCTGCAGACCAATATATTTTAAGTTTTCAAACGAAAACAAGTTGAACATAGTTGAAGAACAGGATGCGATTGGAAACGAGATTGAAGACCTGCAGCCTTCTATTATGGGAAGCCATTATGGGAAGACGTTTATATTTAATTTAAATAGGGCAATAAAATATTATTTTAAATAAAGAATTTGTAAAAACATTAATATACAATTAATTCATCACTGTTTTCAGGTCCAATGGGTCCAACGGTCCTGCGGAAATGAATAAGTTAGAGGTCTTTTTTTGTGTTTGGGAAATCATCAAATGACGTCTCCCGCTCTGGGCGGAGCGGAAGGGCGTGTCATTATAACTCAGCCATAGTCACGGTGATTAACAAATGAGGTACTTAGTAACATCAGTTTTCAGTCACTTATTAATCACCGTGATTATAACTGATTATGAAATTTTGTAAAAAAAGTATTTGATCAATAACGTATTTAATTATTCTCATCAAAAAAAGTCATTAGTTGGCTATTAACTAACGATAGTACAAGTAAATCGATGGTCAACTTCGTTTGACCATGTCAAAGATTTGAAAAAACACCTATCGAAAATTCAAAAATTTGATACGCACGAAGCGGCACGGAAAGGTATATGAATTTGATGTCACCTTGATCGCCGTGTATGGTACAATACCTCGTGTGAGCACCAGCCCTTCAGTTCTATTCAGTTTCAAATAAATTAACTTTAAGTGTTTTCTTCCATACAAAAAAAATAAATACTTGAGTTACTATTACATGAAGTAACTAACCTTTTATAAAGGTATGTATACCAGACACAGATTTTTTTTCTGACTGAGTTTCTTTGAGTATGGTGCTCGTCAGACCTCTGTACGCCGTCGGTAATAAGAACGAAACGAAAACTTTCGAATTTTTGTTAAAATTAAGGTTGTAAAGGGCAATAAATAAAACAAACGTCCTTTACGCCCTAATTACGTAAGTTAAAACAAAGCATAGATTTGGTCGTAAGGGTTAAGACTATGTCTTTATTATGTGGTTAAGAATGTCGTATAAAAAGTTTAATGCAAAAATGAGGATTACGACCTCTTAAATAATTAAAATATGACTTTACGCTCCCGTATTGAAAATTATTTTTACGATACATCCCAAATAGTAAAAAAAATCGCGCTAGAGCTGTTGGAAAGCCAGGTCGTAAGGGGCTTTTTTTTAAAGATAGTTTTTTTTTAAATATACCAATCGATAGAGCTTGCGACGCTGATTCCAAATATATATATCACTCATTTTCGGCAAAATGTCCTTTACGACAATTGAAATTTCCGGTATCGATATCATCTGCCTAGCCTTTTCCCAACTATGTTGGGGTCGGCCTCAAGTCTAACCGAGTGCAGCTGAATACCAGTATTTTACATGAAGTGACTGCCTATCTGAGCTCCACAACCCAGTTACTGGGTAATACGATACCCCTTGGTAAGTCTGGTTATCAGACTTTCGGGTTTCTGACGACGCGTTACGACTGTCAAACTTCCACAAATGACAGCCGGGACCAACGGCTTAGCGTGCTTTCCGAGGCACGGAAGGGTTGGTACGTAAAGATGGTCATCCATCCACGAAACAACCGCGGTAAGTGTAGCTTAACCTGTCGATCGATCCGTGAGGCTGTTATTACTTAGCCACAAGCCCCTCACAGTTGATTGCTTAAGTAGTGGAAAATAAATCGATTTACGCAAGATCATCGAGACTGATTTTCGACTTTATTTAAGGATTTCAAAGTATTAAGTGCATAATGGCGGGACCAACTCTTGTATTTAAAAGATTTTACCACCTATAATTAGTACGTTTAGTACTATTTTGTACCTGTCCTGAAATATTTGTATCTCACACGGCATAACCCGTGCCGTAACCCACTGTTGTATTTAGGAGGTACTCTATCAGGTACTAAATTCTGGTTTGATCAGAATAATGTAATCCCATCAAAAACATAAATGTGAAATGAGAGCAAAGTTGAATATTATGATATATGCCTTAGTTGTTGACTTCAACGACAAAAGAAGTGAGATCTAAATGGGTGCCAAGTTCAATGGTCAGTTCTGAAATTTATATTTTATAACTACATAAAATATCATTTCTTCTTATAACTTAGGATAATTATATTGCCTAAGGTCTGACTTGGCTAGTTTTCATATACGAATTATATTAGAGCCTTTGCAAGTTCTAAACCTGTTACTTGTCGGTTCTTATTTTATTATTGCGAAGATTTGGCTTGCTGGTAGAAACTAGACATCGAACATAACAATTCGTGGCAACAAACAATTACATAACAATTCGGGATATCATTACTTTTTGTACATAATGACCTTACACTATTGATGTGCGCTAAACATTGAAACAACAATTAATACTAAATCCCAGTTAACCCTTTCCTACCGGATTAGAGATTTTGAAAGATATTCCCCAATTGAACTTTATAATATTAATAAGGAAGATAAAAATAAAGCCCATAATTTATGTTGGATTATTATTAACAAAAATATCAATCAAAATCACTGACGGTACTCATAAATCCTTGTACATTTTTATCGTTATTTTAGCACTAAAATTTAAAATTATAATTTAAAACCATATTAATTGTATAGTTAAAACTACAATCTTAAATAATAAATATCTGGATGACCGAGCTTTGCTCGGTATTTTTTGGTAAATTGTGTTTAAAATAATAAGTTTATGTTCAAGTTGATTATCGATAAAGTTGGTCGTTGAAAACATGAATAACACGACATTTTCTAAAAATGAATCCTAGCTAGATCGATTTATCGCCCCCGAAACCCCCTGTATACTAAATTTCATGAAAATCGTTGGAGCCGCTTCCGAGATTCAGATTATATATATATATATATATACAAGAATTGCTCGTTTAAAGGTATAAGATATAAAACAAATAACACTTACCCCGTCTATTCTATGTTTAAATGTTTTCTAAAACAAAAGCAATCCGCAGTTCTCAAATCTGTAACTGTCACTTGCGGTCGCTACTTGAAAGTGTCACTTGCGGGCGGTATATAGGCAAAATTTAAATAAATCACTGTGATTGGCTAGCGTAGTGGTATTTGAAAGGAACGTCAGTGTCCAATACGTAAAGCGCGATCGATATTTTCGAAATAATTAACGGGGAATCACCCGGTACAAATTAGTACCGTCAGTTAGGAAAGGGTTAATGACGTAATAAATACGAAAATCGACTATACTCTTAGTTATAAGTACTAAAATGGAAATATTTGTATAAAAATTTAAGGGTGGTATTCAACTGTCATAAGTTTTGATTGCTGATTCTTACATTTTTTTTTACATACAGTTATTACAGGCACTAAGTATTATTAGTGTTCCTAATAGAATCAATTAAGTGAAAAATTATAATAAAATTATAAAAATTTACCAGTTTCTGATTTATTCCTTTGTATTCACCTAATTACCTATCTGCGTGCCAAATTTGAACTTTCTAGGTCATCTAGAACTGGGTTAGAGTTTTGATCTATAGGTCAGTCAGTGATAAAAATGACGATATTTGGTCGTTAATATCTAAATAACCGTTTGAGGTGTGTTTATGAAATTTGAAGCACATATGTATCTTGCAAGTCTCAATATATGAGCTAAATTTGACACGTTTATGCGAAACAGTTTTTGAGTTATGAGGGGGTCAAAAGTGGCTCCAAATGGTTCGTGTAATATTACACACGGTGCTGCTCGCCAGTTCTGTTACTTGAACTTGGCTTGACACACTGCCGCGTGACTAGATTCGTTGTAGTAAAGGGCATGGTCTCGTCATAATGACGCATCATAATGGCAGGACCGGTGTTATCGTGAAATTCCGTTTATGCCGTGTGAGGTACAAATATTTCAGGACAGGTACAGAATAGTTCTAAATGAGTACTAAATATACGTGGTAGAATCTTTTAAATACAGAAGTTGGTCCCGCTATAATGACGTTTATTTCAAACTTGAAATTAGTTTTGCAGTAAAATAACTGTGTCACCATCATTCTCCTGCCATGATCCCAATTTATTTGGGGTCGGCGCAACATGTATTTTAGACGCTTTATATTAACTTCACTTGTATGTTTGTTTGTAACCGACTCCTTATAGCGCGATTTTGACCCACTTTAAACGACCAGATTTCATTCAAACTTTGCACACCTGTCGAAGACCGATGACAATGCAATAATTTCATAAATTTGTGCCATTATCCTTGCCAGGGTTACCAGGATAGCAAAAACTGTCTTCGAAAACTACGCTGACATACGTCATAAACTACGCTGACATACGTCTCAAAATTCGAAACACCCTAAAAATAGAATATAAATAATAGTTTAAAAAAAGCGTGAGGTGCCTGATATCAATAAAAAAATACCTTAAAAAGCACCCCACGCTTTTTTTTCCATTATTTTCTACTTTTTAGTTTGGTTTTCTATGGAAGCGTGTTTTTTAGTTTTTTTTTTAACTGTTATTTATTTTATATTTTTTCTTCCACACTTCTCTATTCGTTGTAATCTCAGTAGTCACCCCCTTTCTATCCACATCATAATTTTCACAGTGCCATCCATAGTTTAGTAAAATAAATTTATAGTTTAAAAACACTAGAAAAACACGCTTTTATAAATGCACGTAAAAACCAAAAGCTTAATCGTGGTCACAGTTCATTATATGTACAAGACCTTTCTAACAAGTCCAAACACGGCTATGATACGATGTTCCATCATGGAATGCCAGTGCCTATCTTCCGGCTTCATCATCAGACCTTGAAACCTAATCTTGGTCAAAGTTCATTACAAGACTTTTCTAACAAGTCCAAACACAGCCATGATACGATGTTCCATCATGAAGTTCCAGTTCATATCTTCCGGCTCCATCATCAGATCAGTTCGACAGTACCATATTATTGTATTGTCATCAGAACTACATACAGCTGCCAATTTTCATGGTCGCTACGATCCTTGGAAGATAGTTAAATTAGTTACCATAGATTCCATTACATAGTTAGTTACATACAGGTCAACCTAATAAAAGCGTGTTAAAAACGGTGTATTGCTACGTTTTAATACTAGGTTAATTTTGTACTACATATAAGGATGAACGGTTCTTGAATAATGTAAAAAAAAAATACATTTAAAACTTACTTCCTTAATTTCAACTCTTGCTTTAACATTGATGCTTATAGGGGTCGACAATACCGTCTTTGCAGTAAACAGTGGCTGTATGCTGTGGAGAGCTGCAGCAAGGCCCTGATTGGTCAGCCTCGCGAACAAAGAGCTCACCAACATGTCGTTCTCGTTCGGGAGAACTAACACTAGCTTGAAATCTTCGGAATGGAGGGGTAGTTCCATCAACTGGAAGTAATTGAAGAGATTTTAAATACCTACCTCTTGTCTTGATACTCTTAGTGAGTAAAGCCGTAATCTTTATTCTTCAGTAAACATGTCGACGCCAGCAAAGTAGAAAGAGTCAACTGCACTGCTTACGAAATTCACTCTTACATAATTCGACTCAGAATTCTTTGTATTGTGATAGGATTCTTTTTTCTGTATGCTGCTTAATCTTTAGTGATATTATGTCACGTTTAAGACAAATGCAACATTTTTTGTCTAAATGCACCGTATTTTGGAACAAAAAGATTACAGTAACCTTGGCCTTACTTAACCATTTCCTTGGTATTGCCCTAGTAAAATAGGAAAAGATAGCTTTGTTCTGAGTTTGAGACATTGGGTAATATGATCAAGAATTATTACATACAGTTCTGTGTGTATAAATTCAAAAAATACACAAGGTGTTGTTCCGTGCCGGGACAGAAACAGCGCGCCAAGTGTAGTTCGCTTTATCGCGAAAGTGTAGCCGTAGCATTAGAGTAGTAGGAGTGTGTCCGTTACTGTGATATGGTAATAAAATAACTTACTCTACCCTCATATCTGATGTCGTCCGCATAATTAAATGAGTTGTACAACCTCATTAATAAATTAGAACGTTTATTTGAATGCCACTGACTCTGAAAAAATGAAACTGTATGTTTTGATTATAGGTACTGATAACGTTTTATAAAAATAGTAACCAAATGTTTTTTTACTATCTACCCAATTAGGGGGCGTCCAAAAATAACGTGAGACAATGTTGGCGATTTCCTTACGTTTTTTGCAATCTGCAAAATCATTAATACAATCCTCTAAGTTCATTTAATTTCATTAAATGACTTATTCATCAAATAGTTATTAAATGAAATTAAATGAATGTAGAGTGGTGTATGGATGATTTAAATTTTTATAATTCTGTAAATACATTTACGTGTTAGGGTCGCGAATAATTTTTTAATAAACATACAAGCTGTCCCTGCACTGACCTGAAAATAGCAAAAAACCTAAGAAAAACTGAATTTCCCAGTCTACCCGGAACCTTCTATCTTAATTTCATAATTTTTATGACCTACCTCAAATGTATAGAAATTAGCAAAAATAAACTCTGTTTTATTAGAAAACTCGTGATATCTCAAATCTCCACATTTTTCCATCTGAAAATAAATTAAGATTATTTTCTTAATAATTACAGACATGAAATAGAGAAAGGAATTATTAACATGTTTAAATGAAAAAAAGTAAATGAACTTGTAATGGATGAATGTCTGCTGTATGAAGTGAGTTAATTCAGCAATGCAAAGGATAGCATCGTTAAGACCCATTCAGCTGTTGGTCTCTCATCTATGGATAGATATTGTTTTTTTTTATCTGATGTAGTGATATTTTTTTTTTTTTTTGATGGGAAATCATCAAATGAATTCTCCCGCTCTTCGTGTCAGACTTTTACTGACTAAAACCCACCCGTGTTCCTTCAGTTATCCATATGCCACGGGATCTCGTTTAAACAATCTCGCGATCCTGGCAGAATGAGTGACATGCGTTTTACGCAATGAATGTGTGCTCACAACACACACTTCCTTCTTTATCCTTTTCGGTCTTCGGAAGCTCCTGCCCTTACACCCTCATTCACCGCTTGTTTGTACATTTGTCAACCACAAGTAAAGTGTGCATCTCTTCGAGAAATAAAAATATTGTACAATATGCGTAACTGTGCATCAAAAAGTAACAAAGATTCATTTTTCAACTTTTCACAGTATGGTAAACTCTAGGTACAAATGTAACGTAATTAAAACCAGTAAAAAAAAAAATAGTATCTACATAGTTCGTAAAGGTATTTTCATTTTTACTGAAGTCTACTTTTTCAACATCAGTAAATCTTCTTAATTTTGAATCTTTTGACACAGAAACAAAAGTTTTGTTTTCAAGTTTACATCCTTCTGTGTTTTCCAAGGTCCTAGCTATCTGAAATAAAATAACAAATATATATCTGATTATTTTGTATAAATTGTTAAAGAAACAATATCCATATATACCTAAATAAAAATGAAATGCCACTCATTGATAAGCGATCCCTTGAGAGGGGCTGGACCGAATTGGCTATTTTTGTTTTTAAAATGTTTAACATTATCATCAGCCTAGAGCAATCTGGTGAAAAGTTTGGATTTTTATACAAAAGAAATGTCGCCCTTCTATTGTATTTTTGTAGAAACTATTGATACAATTGGCTAACATATTTCCTGTGTATGTCCCAAATCTATACTTCTATACTAATATTATAAAGCTGATGAGTTTGTTTGATTGAATGCGATAATCTCAGGAACAAAAAATTCTTTTTGTGTTGGGTAGCCTATTTATCGAGGAAGGCTATAGGCGCAGCAATGAAAAATGTTGCAAAAATGGGGAAAATCGCATGGGCAGGTGCTTTGATGCGACAGGAAGGGTCGGGGGACCATGAAATTTAACGCGTACGAAGTCGCGGGCAGAAGCTAGTAAATTATATTTGTTTTTTTTTATTTCTTTAGACAGGACAACATCTGTGGGGTCTGCTAGTTATCAATAAATAATAGAAGTAATAGATTACAGCCTACTCCTGGACACAACCATTCAATCAAAATTATCTAAGAATTAAATCAACCATATGTAAATAAATACCTGTGTATATTTTTCCACTTTTGGTGTGTTCTCTTTGAGCCTAGATAGAAGCATGTTGAAGCCGAGGGGGGATGCAACCCACTGCCACGGCGCCTGTCACCACCCAACTTAAGATAAACACAGGTGCAGCATGGGAATCATATTATGCATAGCAGTTTCATACTGTAAATACTATTACAGAAACAAAACATTCATTGGCTACTAACATTGTAGTCACTGAAAATTTTGTATATACAAGGCTTTTACCTACTTTATTTCTTACTAAAGTGTGCCTCCCTACTATTATGTATTTCTAGCATACCCTATGTTTAAGTTAGTTAGTTAATAGTTCTTTTGCATAGTTTTGTTTTCTGTTTATCCTATCTTATAACCATGTTAGAATATTTATTTTCTTATTATTGTACACCGTAGTATTGTACGACATAAGATGCAAACCCAGACAGTCATTGTAAATTATTTCATCACCAGGGCCCTCAAAACTGTGAAGGAAACATCATGAGGAAACCGGCATGTTCTAGAACCCAATATCATCAACATCTACCAACCCACACCGGACCCACGCGGTGGATAACACCACTACGATACGACTACGACACGAAGACTCCTTTCACTTTTTCTCAAATTTTCACCACCTTTATTTGTTTTTGATGTTCTATTCACTATGCAGGTTATATAGCATACTGAAATTTCTAGTTACAGTTTACTTTAATAATTAATTCATCATCGGCCTAGCCTTTTTCCAACTATGTTGGGGAAAGCTTCCAGTCTAACCGGATGCACTGAAAACACTGATAGTATTTTACACTACGCGTCTACCTATCTGAACTTCACAACTCAATTACTGGGTAACACGATATACATTGGTACGAATAGTTGATGGATTATCGGGATATTAGGGAAACTCAATATATGTTTTAAATTACATGTAACTATACAAACCTTAAGTATCATTTTAGATTTCACAAATCAAGAGTTGAAGTTGAATATCGCAATTCAGTGTGCATTTAATTTCACATTTGCCTCTTATTTTGTATCTCTCCAAATGCTATTTCCCCGTTTCTTGAGTTTATTTTAGAGCAAGGCCAAGACCGGCGTTAATATTGTTGTTTACTTTGCTCTAAAATACATGATGACTGACATGACATATAGGGAAGGGCCAACCACAACGAACCAAGTTTTCTTTTTGACTGAAAACAGCTGTTCAGATTTAGGGCGAGCACGCACTGCCATGCGTTTTGTTACCGCATAATTTGTGAAGTATGAAATGTCATAGAAGTGCGCGCACTGCGGTGAAATAAACGCATGCGGTAGGGTAGAATCATCGCTGCAAATTTGCGGTGATTCTACCGCATTTTTTTTTTGTATCGCGTAGTGTTCTAGGAAGTACCACGCACTGCGGTGAAATAAACGCACTGAGACACGCTCAGTTGCTGTTGGGTTGCGACACAGATATGTCATTACTTGGCGTTTGTCCGGCGACGGGGCGGCGGCGGTGCGAGAGTCAATCGCAGAATTTCAGGACCAGCAATTCTTAACAATCTATTATAAGACTAGCTTCTGCCCGCGTTAAATTTCTTGTAGCCCCGACTCCCCTCGTCAGTTTTATGATTTGAATACAGTTAAAAACGCTATAGTGAGCCAACCTTAAAAGATAGACATATGCCATCATGAAATTTTTTGTAGAATTTTTCAATAGGAACAATTTCGTCATAAATAATTGTTACGTTAATGTAACAACTTTAAAAGGAATAACTTTTCTCCGTTTTTTTGCAACATTTTTCATTGATGCTCCGCTCCTATTGGCCGTATCGTGATGTTACATAGTCAAAAAGCCTTCCTCGATAAATGGGTTACCACCAAACATTAATTATTTTTTCAGTAGTTCTTGAGATTAGTGCGTTCAATTAAACAAACTGACAATGCTGAAGGCATTATAATATTTGTATAGATATATATGTATACAGATAGCCACTCTTGTATTAGTTCATAACGACATGTGCTGTGGGCTGCACAGTTGTAACTTGAATGACAAAACGTGCGTTTTTTCCACCGCAGTGCGCGGACGCGTGACTGCGTTTATTCTACCGTGCGGTAAAATAAACGCACCGCAAGGCAGTGCGCGCTCGCCCTTAGACTATGTAACATTACGCTGCGGCCAATAAGAGTGGAGTATCAATGAAAAATGTTGCGAAAACGGAGGAAATTTATTCCTTTTAAGAGCTGCGCTGCGTAAACGGTTCCAGTAACGTAACAATTATTTATAATGAAATTGTTCCTATTGAAAAAATCTAGAAAAAAGTTCACGATAGCATATGTTTATCTTTTAAGGTTGGCTCACTATAACGTTTTTAACTGTAATCAAATCATAAAACTGACGAGGGGAGTCAGGGCTGCAAGAAATTTAACGCGGACAAAGTCGGGGGCAGAAACTAGTCTTATAATAGTTTGTTAAGAATTGCTGGTCCTGAAATTCTGCGATTGTCTCTCGCACCGCCGCCGCCGTCGCCGGACAAACGCCAATTAACGACATATCTGTGTCGCAACCCAACAGCAACTAAGCGTGTCTCAGTGCGTTTATTTCACCGCAGTGCGCGGTGCTGCTTAGATCTCTATGCGATACAAAGAAAATTGCGGTACAATCACAAAACGCATGGCAGTGCGCGCTCGCCCTTATGCCTATGTAGCAGCTAGCGCGCACTGCCATGCGTTTTATTACCGCATAATTTGTGAAGTATGGAATGTCATAGAAGTGCGCGCACTGCGGTGAAATAAACGCATGCGGTAGAGTCATCGCTGCAAAGCGGTGATTCTACCGTACAATGTATCGCATAGAGATCTAAGGGCTAGCGCGCACTGCCTCTCAGCTTAGCGTTTTTGAACTACAAAAAAGCCTTGTATTCGATCGAAACCCTGGGTTGTGCTGCAGTCTTTTCAATAGTGCCATATTGATTATCGGTATATCGAGGTGCTGATGTGTTTATGTATGAAAACGCCACTA
Source organism: Aporophyla lueneburgensis (assembly GCA_932294355.1). Lineage (NCBI taxonomy): Eukaryota > Metazoa > Arthropoda > Insecta > Lepidoptera > Noctuidae > Aporophyla > Aporophyla lueneburgensis. The sequence continues at coordinate 6,873,487 of OW028748.1, read as the reverse complement.
TGTCAGTCAGGCTCCAGGACCGCGCCTCTAGGCACGCCACTATTGCAGCGGTAAGATCCCTCTTTGAGAAATGGTTAGAGAAGCGCCACGGCGTTCTCACCTTCCACCTTACGCAGGTCCTCACCGGGCTTGGGTGCTTCGGGAGGTTCCTGTTCAGGATAAGGCGGAAGGAAACGCTCGGGTGTTATCACTGCGTGGATCGCCTGGAGAACACAGTGGAGCATACAGTGGATGTTGCGTCCCGTTCGATTGGTTACTCTATGCGCCTTCGGAACGCGCCCGAACGGAGTGACATCTGACTTGTCAAGTTTGACTTTGACACTTCTCTTTGATTTTGTGCTTGGAAGGAAAATCGTCGCCGTGTTGAGTTTCGCGACCTTTTGTAAATTAATCCTTTTAAATCGATCCGTTTGTGACAATTAGTCGTGATCCAATTGCTTTGATTGTAAATAACCCCAATTTGAAGAAATAACACGGGTTGAGTTTTGGATATATCTTGTTGAAATAGTTTGAAGGTTAAGTGAAAGTGACGCTATTGGAAAACGCGTGATTTGAAGACCGCATGTCTGGAAGGCAGACCTCTTGGAGCGGATTGTAGCCTGAGAATACTTACTCATAACGTCACAACACAATACAATATACACTCACTTACATGCATAAATCCAGGTAACCCCAAGAAGCAGTGTCCTTCATACATGAGGTGAGTCTTTTGCATATTGTAGTTTGGCTCCGCGTACGGCGGACTAGTTCGCTAGCCACTCTTGTCTACAGAGCCTCATCATCATAACTTCCACTGCGCTATTGAAATGAGGTCTGCTTTCCAGACATGCGGTCTTCAAATCACGCGTTTTCCAATAGCGTCACTTTCACTTAACCTTCAAACTATTTCAACAAGATATATCCAAAACTCAACCCGTGTTATTTCTTCAAATTGGGGTTATTTACAATCAAAGCAATTGGATCACGACTTGTCACAAACGGATTGATTTAAAAGGATTAATTTACAAAAGGTCGCGAAACTCAACACGGCGACGATTTTCCTTCCAAGCACAAAATCAAAGAGAAGTGTCAAAGTCAAACTTGACAAGTCAGATGTCACTCCGTTCGGGCGCGTTCCGAAGGCGCATAGAGTAACCAATCGAACGGGACGCAACATATACCCCCCCCCGGACGGGCCTTCCCGTCCGCTAATCACTTGGCAATCTTGACAAGGTTGCGTTTTATCAGTCCACTTGACGCGCTGCTGGAGGATGTGCAAAATATAGTGGAATTGTGCCCTACCAGTCTTGCGTCCAGCCCTGGTGCCGGCCATGGTACGGAGCGAAAGGGCAAGGGAAGCCGTCACTTCACTTCCTTCTGCAAAGCAGTAATACTCGCGAAGGAGGAGGTGGAATGCGTGAGGGAGAGGCAATCTATGCACCTTCATGGCCCTAGCCGCTCCAGGAGGAGACGCCCTGGGCGTCGGGAGTCAAGTGCGGACTCCGTCAACATAGTGAAATAAAGATTAGATGTTACTTCAATATACGTCCAACATATTTTCAATTCCGAATTGTGAAAATATTCTCTCTTAATTATAGCTTGGCAAAAAAGAATCTGTCGTGGTGAAAAATGGAACTAATATATATTTTTTGTGGCAACAATGCTTTGTGTATCAACAACAAGTAGCTAATCTGTCATTGTGTTATGTTCCCAGTTGTATTTCACTTATTGTTATTTCTAATTAACTTTCAATTATTAATGCTTTTGTACATATAAAAAATGAATAAAACAATAAGGAGTAGTGGTGTGAGCTGTGATATATCAAGTTTTCGTAAGATATTTGGCGGAATCTGAAGTGGAACAAATTTTGTCTCCGATTGACAATGTTTTCGAAAGAACTGCCGACGTGACAGGTATTTATCCAAGAAATGTATCTTTTAGTCAATGCCAGTCACTGTTTTTCCTTTCTAAGACTAAGGATTATAGCTATTATAAGTTTCAAGCCATTTTATTGTTTTATTTACTAATATATTATTGTGGTTATATTTTCTAGTTTGACAAATCGCGTGTACGTTGACTCTTAATGGTTGATACTTAAAATTGAAAAATGTACATGGAATTAATATGAATGTCTTTATATTTTTTTCAAGGTAAATCTCATAGTACAATTAGAGAAGTTGTTAATGAAGATGAAAAAATTAAGGATTTTTTCTACACCTCGAGAAACACCAAAACAGTTGGCGAAAGAAAGAATTAGATGATTTTGATCTGTGTGCAATTAGACAAAATGTTCAAAACTGTAAAGGAACGGGCAAGTATTTTTTGTTAATGCTATTATCGCATGCCACATACCACAATAAAAAAAGCATAATTTACATTTATAATTTTTCAGGTGCCTATTCTACATTATATATTTACCTATAGTTTGAGGAGACTTGGGTTATAATGGGAGCCGTAAACGTCTAAGAAAGATTTTTACACTATTTAGATTTCTTATATAAGAAATATAATACTGACACGTCAGTGTTAATGGAAAAAACTATTAAAGCAGTGAAAAGGAATACACGAATGATGTTATGAAACGTTTTTCTTTTTAAATAAAACCTAAATTTTAACGTGTTCTTTCATTTTCATTGTCATGTGGATAGTGATAGGGTTATGTACAGACGCCAGCACATAAAGCTACTAAAATTTGTCAAATTTCTTTAATAGATTTCAACTTTATCGCTAAAGTGTTAGGTTCGAGATTGATTGGGAAAATTTGACCTTTCGGGTAGCTTGATGTGCTAGCGTCTGTACCTGACGGCTTCATTAGTCAACTATTCAAGTTTATTCGATATTGCCCGTACCTTTTGAATGCGACCTGTTATGGATACTCTGCTACTTCCGATTAATTCCCGACAGTAAGCAGCTGTTAGTCGCCTTATTGTCGACTATAAACTGTCAGCATTAACAGGATTCGTTCATTATCATCCATGTCAAATTTGATACAGTCATACCAACCATCGAATGGTTGTGAATACCCTAGATGGTTGCCGTAATTCGATTGCTGAACATTATTTATTGTGTATCGGGTTCAATCGGCAATCCCTGAGTGTAATTTAATTTATTTTTACAGTGAATAAGTTTTCATTATGTTATTATGATGGCACTCGCATCTAGGGTTACCAGATGAACAAATCAAAAGTCCGGAGAAAAGGCCTGATTTCCATTGAAAAATCATGAGATTTATTACAGTTTGAAAATTTTCTCTCAAACGTACTTAACAATCTAAAAAAGTCGTAATATTATCGTTTTTATACCCTGATAAAACTGATTAAGTACCTACTTGGATAAATAAGTATTGATTTTAATTGTGCAATTAATTGCAATTAATACTTATTACCAAAGAAATATTATTTTTAGTTTGTTTAACTTTTTACTAAAGAGATCTTTAAAATGTAAGCTGAATTTTATTGAAAATTCTAAAAATCCTGAGATTTGCAAAATCCGGCCGCAATCCTGGGAAGAGTCCAAAAATCCTGAGATCTCAGGACAAATCCTGAGATATGGTAACCCTACTCGCATCTCTTAGATAAAAGGTTATTCCAGCGAAATAATGCGCAATCTACTAAATACAATGAAAGTAAACGCCTGTGTGCCTATCAATTCTTGAAATTTTGTCTGTTTAGAATTCCTGGAATCTCGTGTTCGCAATTGCAATCACATATTTTTTATGTGATACTAGCTGTACCCTGCCACGCTTCACTGTGGCACATTGTGATTGAATGGTTGAGAAATGAGAAACAAAACAAACTCTTGCGGACTTTTTTTTACAACTTTTTAAAAGGAACGTTTCCGTTGTACATTGTACATGATTTTTGCGTTACTTTAACCGTTTACGCAGCGCACGCAACGTAAATTCTCAAAAGGAATAAATTTTCCCCGTTTTTGCAACATTTTTCATTACTGCTCCGCTCCTCTTAGTTGTAGCGTGATGTTATATACCTTATAGCCTCCCTCGATAAATAGGCTACCCAACACAAAAATAATTTTTCAATTCAGACCAGTAGTTCCTGAGATTAGCGCGTTCAATCAAACAAACAAACTCTTCAGCTTTATAATATTAGTATAGATATATAATATACTAGCTTCTGCCCGCGACTTCGTCCGCGTTAAATTTCTTGTTCCCCCGACCCTTCCCGTCGCGTCGAATCGCCTACCCGTGCGATTTTTCCAGTGTTTGCAACATTTTTCATTACTGCTCCGCTCCTCTTAGTTGTAGCGTGATGTTATATCGCCTATAGCCTTCCTCGATAAATAGGCTACCCAACACAAAAAGAATTTTTCAATTCGAACCAGTAGTTCCTGAAATTAGCGCGTTCAATCAAACAAACATACAAACAAACTCTTCAGCCTTATAATATTATTATTTTTTTATTATATAATTATATAGTATAGATAGATAGCTACAAATGAACTATTCTCGGAATTTTTCAGAATCGAACCTTGTTATTTTCTTCTAAGATGTTGAAATTGTCAGCGAGTCGCTGCGTGTTTAAGTCTGCGAGGACAGACTTCAGGCTTTGTTACAGTTTTCAAAATCTGTGTCAAAAAGAAAAATAAGAAAATTAAAAGAGAAACAAAAAATTGCTGTTATTTTATTTAAAAAAAAAGATAAAATTAGGAATGTTCACAAAAACCGACCGACAGTAATTTCACTGAACAACTTCAAAATCACTGTCTCAGACAAAAATATATGAAAAACAGAATCACGGTGTCCCTACTCATCATCATTATCGTATTCTATTTTTATAGTAGAAATGCAAGAATCAGACGTAGGAGACATACATTCTAAACGTTGATTATCGTAGTCACTCGAAGTTGACGCACTGCCATACGGAGACAGTGGCCGGTTCAGGTGATCCCTTCCAACATTCATTTGTCTTACTATTTTTAATTGAATGTCCGATACAGTCTTCTGTAATTCTGTTTTTGCGGTTATTGAAAATTCTTGTGGCATTGAACGCAGAGTGGATGCGATATATTTGCCAAAACTGTCAAACTCATCTTCGATTTTTTTATTTGACGGAGGTTTCCTTTCAGCTATTAAGTCAGTTCGTTCAAGTTCGTTCTTGACTTTGTAACTGTCGTCTTTTGGCAAACTTTTTTTTACATCTCTTTTGATTCCTGTAATTGGTCTCTGTAAGAAGGAGAAATACTTGTTAACCGTATGTTGTAATAATAAAGATAAAATATATTTAAAGACTGATCGCGTAAATGGTGTTTTTATTCCGTGACTAACTACATTAATTACTCCAGTGAATGGGCAGGATAAATATTTAGGAAGCCTTGGTGTTGGTTTTATCGTCCGCAAAACCAGGTTTATACTTCACAGTATTTCTAGAAAAAAAAAAACGATGTAGTACCAGGTTAAGTGTGCGGTTGCAACCAAAATTTTCCCTTAGCTCAAAAACTACTTGAATAGCAAAGTCGGTTAGAACATCCTAAACTTATTGATTATAGCTTCTGCCCGCGACTTCGTCCGCGTTAAATTTCTTGTTCCCCCGACCATTCCCGTCGCGTCGAATCGCCTACCCGTGCGATTTTCCCCGTTTTTGCAACATTTTTCATTACTGCTCCGCTCCTCTTGGTTGTAGCGTGATGTTATTTAGCCTATGGCCTTTCTCGATAAATAGGCTACCCAACACAAAAATAATATTTCATTCGTACCAGTACTTACTGAGATTAGCGCGTTCAATCAAACAAACAAACTCTTCAGCATTATAATATTAGTATAGTATAGATGAGACCCAAGGTAATACCACACGCTTCTGTGCGTTAATTTTTTAACCGACTTCAAAAAAAGGAGGAGGTTATCAATTCGACTGTATTAAAAAAAAAAATATGTTTGTTACCTCATAACTTTTGACTGGGTGAACCGATTTTGATGATTCTTTTTTTATTATTTGAAAGGCGGTGCTCCCCGAATAGTCCCATTTTAATTTGGTTTCATTCGGACAATGGTGTCCATGTGAAAACCATATAACTCTTAAATTTGCATTAAGTATTTGCGCGACAAATGAACGAATAACGCGATTAGATTAGTGCGGGTATCTACCATAACTAAAAAGTTAAAAATAAAAACTTTTTACAAAAAAAAAATAACAACCGACTGTCTTAGGATCTGTATTTAAGATTAAAAAAAAACAACATACAGTCGAATTGATAACCTCCTCCTTTTTTTGAAGTCGGTTAATGATAGGACGTCCAGAGTCCTGCCAGCAGGACTTTGCGTACTACCAGTAGGACGGAATGGTTTTAGTTATACGAGGCTTTCTGAGCCTGCCAGCAGGATGTAGTGAACTCTAATGCATAGTGCGTCTCTTTCTGATTCAGCGAGTTTTTGAATCGTGTTTCTGCGGTCAGTCTGGCCAAAATGGTGGCGAGTATAAGAAGTGGTGTCCGCGTTCGCGCCAAAGCTACATATTTCGACGAAAATGATGGCCAAAACACCTGGAGTCGCAAGCATTGTGGTGATAACTACGATACTAGTTATTGTTGGGGTATTGTAAGAAAGATAGAAAACAACTATGCGAGGGTGTATTGGGAAATTGACAAAAAAAATTCAACCGTGCCCGTTGGAGTTCTAATTGCTGAAACCTAAAACGATAATTTATTGGAAGCAAGTACCAATGAAGAATGTATCAGAATATCGCTCATAGCGAAGAACACATTCTTGAAGCCTTGTCAAAATCAGATGACAGAAAGAGAGTTCAAAGCAAATGTATAGTTTGCTCAAGAGTCCACAAGAAACAGCAGAAAGCGAGCTATTTTTGCAAGACATGTGGACGACGATGTGTTTTATGCTCTCCGCAGACAGGAAGAAACTGCTTCACCTACCACATCACGAATGGAATTCCAGCATAATGCTTTTTTAATTTTCTTAAAATAAATACGATTTCTACTTACTTTTTCTTATTTATTTTTCTACCCTGTAATCTCAAGAAGTGCTCGCATCTATTTCTGGATACCTATACCTAAAAAGGGAATGTTTGTCACACCTGCCTAATTTTATTATGCATAAAAATCAAGTACTGCTAGAAGGACAACCTCTAATTTTCATACTAAGTCTACAAAAAATTGCGTACTGCTGGCAGGACGCACGTCCGTTGGTTTGTCCTTCCGGAAGCTCCTTCCAGCAGGACAAGGACTTGGACGTTCTATCATTAAAAATAACAACCAACTTCCTTAAAAAAAAACACTACAAAGTCAAAAATAACTTTAATTTCGGAAGTCGGTGGCAAAACACCTTAAAAACAGATCCTAAGATCCCGAAATTAAAGTTATTTTTGACTTTGTAGAGAGTGCCAACCCTATTTTTTCAAAATTTCACATTTGATCCTACAAGGTTATATTGGAATTTAGCCAAAATCAGAACTAACGCCGCCTTTTTGTCTACATGATGGCGGCGATTATATTAATTTATTGCCCTTTTTTCACTGATATTTACCAAAACAACGCCCCCTGTCAATGTTATTGAGGCGCCAAAAGAATCTTATGTAGCACTGAGTCACTCTACATCATTGTTTACCGGTGCACACCTTTTCAAATAAAATCAGACGGGTAATTACGTAATACACTATTAGTAGGAATCGCTTTCCTTCATTTAGTCATTAGGTACAGACTCTAAAAATATGATTGTGAAAAGATTTTGTTTCTTACCTTCGAAATAAATTCCCGTTCATGCCTGAATGGTCTTAAAAAACTATCTACATTTGAAAACCATGACACTTTCGGTTCATAAACCTTTCCGCCTAAACGAACACTTCTTCTAACCTTTTTGATCTCCTGGTAATATGATGACCTTAGATTTTTAATTTTGTTCGGGATATCTTTAGCTGTTAGGTTATGTATGTTTAATATTTGCGCGATTTGATTGTATGCGGTTTGTCTTGCTACTTTGTCTCTATACTGTTCGTGGTTCATATTCCAAAGACAGTCGTATTTCCTGTAGATTTCTACAAGACGTACCATTTCAGGCTCGGTGAAATGGACAGTCATTTTTTATGAGTTTAGCGTAAGTAGGTGCGCGGGCAACCATTGAATACAACACGGTAACTGTAACTGAGGGAGCAGGAAGTTGAGGGGCCTGAGAGGGGAAGGGTATACTATAGAATGCGGTTAGCCGCAAGTGCTGCGCGGCGCTCTGATTGGCCGATTCGAGTCCGCATACGGGCATCGCTCCCCTCGCAGCCTCGCACAGACTACGATATAGAGATAACAACTTTACGAGCGCGCGCTTTATTCGAAATTAACACGGATGTAATAAAGTCGCAACGGGATTATTTTGTGCACTGTATTTTCGACTTTCTTAAGTTAAACCGAACATTGAGAATCTAACGGAGTCTCAGCGCGTCGAAAACACACACAATATTGATGAACTTAATATCGGTAATGGCCACTTTCCATTCTACCTTTACCAAATGGTGTGCAAATATTCAATTTTATGTGTTATTTTAATAACAAAATTTAAAAAAACACAGCATCGGCAAAGAACCTTTCATGCTTTAGGATTTTTATGAAAAAGAGAGATAAGAGGATAGGAATCGCTTTCATTTTAACAGTTCCACAACATTCATGGCGTAGTTTACGTTGCTAACCCGACAATCTTTTCGAGCATGAATGGATCAGTAAATCTTAAAAATGATTCAAATTCGGATTCATAGTGCGTTACGCAATTTATATGGTGCTCATTAATTAATTGATGTCAAAGTATTCCCTTCGACTCCTACGAGTGTGCAAGTTGAACAGATAATTAAAATGTCAGATTATGAAATAACATTATAATTGTTATTGTTAATGCCAAAGTGTTGACTGAGTATTTGCAACAATAATTAATGAATACCAAAATTACATTTCAGTTTCCTTCCACGCGATCTGACATGTACTCATAGAGATTGTTTATGTGTTTTACCTATTACCGTTACGTATTTTTTTTTTAAAGTTAACATGGGTGAAAGTATTTAACTAAATCTTTACAGGCGTCGGGTAATTTGTTACATTTTACCTTCCCCTAAAGCTTGTTTTTTTTTGGAATGTCATCTCGCAGGTCTACCTATGAGGTTGTCGGCTGCTTAACCGGACTAGCCTGTGGCTACTTTAATCAATTAAGGCCTTCAGCCAGGACTTAAAAACTTAAAACTAGAGCAACTACTTGCTAAAGGCACCCTGTGGGTTACGGACCTTGGCTGAGGGCATCGCTGGTTCGCAGAAGGAGGCTGCGGAAAGGGAGCGGGAGATCTCTTCCGCTCACCCGGCCCGGAGCAGGCGCACCAGGGGTCGGCGGAGGGCGGATAACGCCCTTTTCCAGCCCCCCTAAATGGGTCCAGGGGCGACGGATCTGGAGACATGCATCGCCCCCTATATCTTAGGACCCGGGATAGCGGCACGTAATGTTCCACGGGGGGAAGTTAAGCATCTCCCCCCTAACGTGAAGAGGCCCGCAAAGGCGGGCTAGCACCAGTCGGGGATCGCGGAAGACTCATTAGTTCCCGTGGTCCCCGACGTAGGTGTGGGACGGAACACCGGGGTGGTTTTATTCAGTAGGAGTCTGACAGACCCCTCCGCCCACCCCAGGGCGGAGGACATCGATGAGGATTTCCACCTCGATAGCAAAAAAAAAAAGGGCATCGCTGGTAGAGGGCAGTAAGCAAGCAAGGGACGGGCTGGATTTGAATGACCTTTACAGCATATACGAGTTTCTTTTATACATTTCGAGCCTGCATTGCGGTAATCAGAGGTGATGTTGCTTGGTGCCAGGTACATTGTATATCTTTGTTTAATAAATTATTCCGGATATACAAATAGGTACAACTCTCGAATGGTAATGGTAAAATATTGTACTTTTTAGTCAAGGACTTACTTTTGTACAGCTATCCGTATAGCAGGCCCCACAGATTATACGCTCACATTTTTTTTTTGTACTCTTAAGGACTACTCACACTTATTTAGCTCTATTCAGCTTTTGCCCATAGAAAACAACGATTTCGTATGGAGACGCGTACGCGTCCGTTCAGCAACACCCGCCAAGTGTGAGTAGTCCCTTAACGCTTTTATAATGTTCACTGAATTACCCCACACTAAGAGACCTTAAGTAAGTACGGACGAGACGTAACCTTGAACAAAGAGCAGCTTCTGTTGATACCGTGATGCTTTTATCACACGCGTAATCGACATGTGTTTTCCAGTCGCACTTCTGATCGAACATTGTAATGTTTCTTATCTTATACCTTTAAACGAGTAATTCTTGTATCTATACTAATATTATAAAGCTGAAGAGTTTGTTTGTTTGTATGTTTGTTTGATTGAACGCGCTAATCTCAGGAACGGCTGGTCCAAATTGAACAATTCTTTTTGTGTTGGGTAGCCTATTTATTGAGGAAGGCCATATGCTATATAACATCACGCTAAAACTAAGAGGAGCGGAGCAGTAATGAAAAATGTTGCAAAAACGGGGAATATCGCACGGGTAGGCGATTCGATGCGACGACGGGAACAAGAAATTTAACGCGGACGAAGTCGCGGGCAGAAGCTAGTAGGGGAGCCCGGGGCTTCAATTAACAGAGGTAAGTATTAACAAGCGAATTTCTAAGAAACTATAACTAGCACGTCACTAACGATTGCTGGTACTCGTCCCCGCGACAGCGCTGTACAGGTTGAGAGTTGAGACTCGTCAGTACCGCTCTGTGCGTCGTGGGTGTGAGTTGTGTGATGTGCGTCTATTTTGGCCAGGTAACGAACTTTTTTTACTTTACGATTTTTTGATTTACGTGTTGAATATTTGAGTTTGCCGTAATATTTTTTTGTTTCGTGGTGGCTAGTTTTATTCCTAATAATGCTACATAACTTTACTAACGCTAATGTAAACAATTTCTTAAATATAGTTGTTATTATTGAAAAAGTATCCATGGGGCTAAAATTAACAAAACATACGGGGCAAGTATTAACATGTTAACTCTTGCCCCATATGCGGGGTTAGTATTAACAGTATATAATCTGAATCTCGGAAACGGCTCCAACGATTTTCATGAAATTTATACTAAATTTCATGAAAATCGTTGGAGCCGTTTCGTTTTTACAAGGGGTTTCGGGGGCAATAAATCGATCTAGATAGGATTCATTTTTATACAATGTCGTTTTATTCATGTTTTCAATGAACAACTTTATCGATAATCAACTTGAACATAAACTTATTATTTTAAATACAATTTACCAAAAAATACCGAGCAAAGCTCGGTCAACCAGATATTGTATCATTATAAATAAAATACTTTTATTGAATAAAATATACAAACAAAGACTAAAATAAATATATTATACACAATTAAATAAAGGTAAAAAAGGGGAAGAGCTCACTGGGCATTCAAAGAATTCGTCCGCATCGCGGTCGGTGGGAAAAGTGCCCAGAGGGCTGGCAGCGTTGTCACGTTGGATGGCAATGCTGATTCTTTGACCTTAAAATAGGCCAGCCCTCTGGTCACGTGAAGAGTCGACCAAACGTTTGGCGACGTCCCGGAATACTCGATGAGCACTCGGACCCCACGGCCCTAGTGTTGCAACCCCAAATGGCTCAAACATATAGCTTGGTAGGTTGGTATGGGTTGTTATATTTGCGCCGTTTGAGTTTTTCAGTCGACCCAGCACAGCCTGCCATGCTAAGAAGATGGGATGGCGCGAGGGTGTTGACACAGGTATCACCGCACACAAAAGGCCTACCCAACTTCCAAGGCATTATGGTCATTCCGTCTGACCTCTTCCCATCGTCGCGTGACAAGAGCCCGACGGATGATGTCATTAATGCTGGCGTGCTGTGCCAGCCGACCAGCGCTCTTGCTGCAGGCAAGGCCATGGTGTCCGAGGCGATCAATTGCTTCACCGCACTGACACCGATGTGGAGCCACGCAAGGAGTACCCAGACGCAGATTTGTAGCGAGTCGGAAAGTAGAGTCACTCAGCATGCCTATGTTAGGTGACGGTAGCGCCTGAAGCCATAAGAATCAGAATCAGAATCAGAATAACATTTATTTGCCTACTTCATGGTTACAAAATGTCTCTGTGGCCGGTGGGCCGTACAGAGGTGAGTCAGCTAACTTATGTCCTAATGGATCTATGTTTGCTGTGTTCTATTCGTAATGTGTGAAATTATACAAACAGATTACGTCTTTCATTCATGTTGTGAACTATATATGTATATATCTGAGGTATTATTGGTATTGTTTCACTTTATTTTAAGGGGACGCGGAGCCTTTGTTTTGTCTGTAGGCCACCGCTTGTATCCTTTTTTATTCGGGTCATAAAATATATCGCCCATTCTGTAATTAACCCTGAGGGGGTTAAATTCACCGTGCGTTTGGTAGGCGTCTCCAGGGGATTCAAGATCTTCTATTTTTAAGTTAGCTATGTTTTCCAACATTTTGGTGTTAAGATCCTCGGCGCGTAAGTGCCAAGCTTCTATGTCAGCCATCTCCCAGATCACTTCTGTGGGTGTTCGTCTTGGTAGTTGTGCGGCATTTTTCATTGCCAATCTGTACTGGCGTTCGATTTTGCTTAGGTTCGTTGCGCTATACCTTGAGAGTAGTTGCACCACTCCGTAGTCCATCACTGGTAAAATGCAGGCCTGAATGATGGCCAGTTTCGTGTCTACTTCTGTCTTTGCACTGTATCCTATTATTGGACCGAGGGCTCCTCTGACTTGTTTCAGTTTTTTCACGACCTTTTCGGTGTGCTGGTTCATCTTCATGTGTTTGTCGAAGATGACACCGAGGTATCTGATCTGCTTTTGATAGTGCAGTGTTTGTTGTTTCAGTTTCACCGTTGGCCGGTATTTTTTCTTTTTCGAGAACATGATGCATTCTGTTTTTTTCTATATTACACTTTAAACCCCATCTCGTGTAGTAGTCAACGATGACTTCCGTTGCCCATTCAGCACGCCTGGTCGCGTGTTCTGGGTTCGTGGCTCTGTTGAGTATGCAGAGATCATCCGCGTACTGTGAAAGTTTGAGACCTCTGATGTGGTCTTGTATGTTCCAAATATCATGGACATACAAGTTGAAGATTATCGGTCCCAGGATCGAGCCTTGGGGCACGCCGTGTACTATCGGTTTGTCTTTGGTTGTGGTGGTTCTAAATCTACCTCTCAAGTTTCTGCCTTCGAGATAGTTCTCGATAATTTTAATGATATTGTTGGCAACGTCTTGATCCTGAAGTTTCTTGATCAGGCCTTTGTGGTTGATTGAGTCGAAAGCCTTCGATAGGTCAGTAGATATCATAGAGACGCTCTCTTCCTTGGCTAGCGCGTCGGTGATTATTTTTCCAGTACGTAGAATCTGGGTTGCTGTGCCTCTTGACCTTGTGAAGCCGTGTTGGAATGTTGGTTGCAGTCGGTTGACCGTAGCGGTAAGTCTTCTCAGGATCAGTCGCTCACACAGCTTGCTCATGATGTTGAGCAGTGTGATCGGGCGGTACGATGATGCCTGACGGTGATCTTTGCCAGCCTTATGCAGGAATATGCACACGCCAGTTTTCCATCGCTTAGGGAAGTAACCTGTGGACAAAACAAAGTTAGCAAGAGGTACAAATGCCTCGGTAAAGACTTCTCCCCCGAGTTTTAGGGCGTCTGCTTTTATTCCGTCTGGTCCTGGGGCCTTTTTGTTTTTGAATCTGCTCAGTGCAAGTTGTACTTCTTTTTTTGACGTTAGGTCAAGCGGTTGGAACGGTGTCGTTTTTTCAGTCCCCTCATCGTCTTTCGCTATTTTGGCCTCTTTAATTATGGCTGTATCGGTGAGCTTGTCGATCGTTTCTAGTTCAGTACTGCATCCCGTGATATTTGGTAGTTTAACGATAGGCTTCTTCATGTCTCGCTGGATGCGCCACATTTGTGACCTATTGTCCCGTGGATCTTGGAGTTTGTTGAGCCAGCCTTTTTCGGAGTACTCTTTCAGGACTTTTTGGGCTTCTTTCTTAGCGTGGTTGTAAAGAGTGCGTGTTTCGCGTTGGATTCCGGGGCTGCAGTGTCTCGCTTGCCATGCAATTTGTTTTAGTTTGTTTCGAAAGTTTATTTTATCGTTTATTTCCTGCGGTAGTCGTTCCTGCCTTGTTGAATTTTTCAGGGGTGCGTGAGTGTCGAGGGCTGCAACAACGGCATTTTCCATTGTTTCAACATACCTCTCACAATCAGTTTCTGTTATGATTTCTCTGTCAAGGTCGCGTAGACCTTCCCACATTGTCTGTTGGTATGCCGCTCTCAGTTCCTCGTCCTCATAGATTTTCTTTGTATTACGGGATAGGTGTTCCTCTATATTATGTTCAATCTTCACCGTTAACAACCAAGGGAGGTGATCCGAACCAACGCTCTCTACCTGTTTTGCTTGCGCTTCTAGTTGTTGGTGTGTTATTATAGCCAGGTCCAAGATAGTGAAGCCATAAGCCCGACTCTCATTCTCCCACAGCCAGCAGGCGGGCATGCTCAGCAGTATTGGTATTCCGTACCAACCTGCAGACCGGTTTATCCCACTGTCTCTGGGAAGACAGGTTCTCGGGCTGAACCGTATCCGGACAAGCCACCTTCCAGGCATTCATGGCATCGGTTAAGCACGGCACTTCAGAGTGAACCTGAGAAGGAGCTAAGATTTTCGCGAATAGGCAGTGTGGCTTGCAGCCATGAGTGGTCGTACAGTGCCAAATTTAAAATGGATGTTAGAATAATTTGATCGACTTTGTCTAAAGGGTTTTGGTGCTTCCATAAAGAGGAGGACCGGAGATGATACATGAATTTAGGACCAATTGCAATGTTTGATGTTGATAAAAAAATATATTTAACGTCAATGGCTTTGGTAATACAAAAAAATAGTTGCTAATTAGTCGAAATTAGTCGCCAAATATCAGAATTAGTCGGCCACTGGTTCAAAAATTATATAAGCATTTATTGGTGGGCGATCTGTAGAGAGCTTACTCCAGCTTGGCCCATTTGAATCTCAAAAACAAGGGCACCTTAATTTTTAACCGACTTCAAAAAAAGGAGGAGGTTATCAATTCGACTGTATTTTTTTTTTATTTTTTATTTTTTTTATGTTTGTTACCTCATAACTTTTTGACTGGGTGAACCGATTTTGATGATTCTTTTTTTATTTGAAAGCTGGTGCTTCCCGAATGGTCCCATTTTAATTTGGTTTCATTCGGACAATGGGGTCCATGTGAAAACCATATAAGTCTTAAATTTTCATTACGTATTTGCGCGACAAATGAACGAATATCGCGATTAGATTAGTGCGGATTATCTACCACAACTAAAAAGTCAAAAAATAAAAACTTTTTACAAAAAAAAACAACCGACTTCCTTAAAAAAAACACTACAAAGTCAAAAATAACTTTAATTTCGGAAGTCGGTGGCAAAAACCTTAAATACAGAGCCTAAGACACCGACTTGCGAAATTAAAGTTATTTTTGACTTTGTAGTGTTTTTTTTAAGGAGGTCGGTTGTTTTTTTTGTAAAAAGTTTTTTCTGTTAAAAAGTTTTTATGACAAATCGGTAGGTACACACGTCTACACATCAAGCGATACATTTCAGTTTTAGCTGAGCTCGCATTGTATACCTTTTTCGTTCAATGAGAAGTTAGCTTATACTGGAAATGTATAGCTTGATTTGTCGCCGTGCGTACTTACCTTCATGAATATTATTAAATCGGGATTTACCACTCTGCACTTATTCAGAGGTAATTCAGTGAAAAGGAGGAGGGTAAAGATTAGAACATTTTTCGCCTATCATAGTCATGAAAAAAAAAAGGTTTATTTTAGAAACTTGTACAAATTTTACAGTCAACCTTACATAGGGGCCTCTTTTTAGGTAAAAAATATACCTAAGCTAGGAGTTTATAAAAATAAACACAATAACATGACGTCAATAAATATTCTGAATTTTCAAAACTATCATAGGCAAAAAATGTTCTAATCTTTACCCTCCTCCTTTAGTCACTTGCGGTCAAAGGGTATGTACCTACTTGCCGGGGTCGCGTTATTGTTCGAAAGAGATACCGTGGCTCCGGCACATGGGCAACTGGAGGAACACGGGTGGGTTTTAGTCAGTAAAAGTCTGACACGCCCTCCCGCTCCGCCCAGAGCGGGAGAAGTCATTTGATGATTTCCCATCCAGAAAAAAAGGGGTATGCACCTATAAAGGAATTCTACTGAATAAAACAACATAGTTTTTTTTTTTCAATTATTTATATTGAAATTATCACCTTCATAATACCAGCACTGAAGGGTGTCCACGTTTGACGTACAACACAATTACAATATAACCACTGACAGAGTACAAAATAAAAATACAACAAAACCAAGTAAGAGCCGGTCTGGCTTATTTGGACTCGCCTGAAGGCACTTGAGGTCAAATATTTGCTTGGAGTTACAAGTTGGCAAGTCGACGTTAGAAAAACCTATAAATTTAATAAAGTTAAAAAAACAAAACAACTAGAAAAAGAACAGAAATTATGATTATAAATGCTTTTAAGTGAATGATTTTAAACATAAAATAAGTAAGTTAACATTTTGCTACGATTTTCTTTAATAAAAATATGTCTATCGCATTTTGACTGACTCCATTAATCAATAGGTCACGCATGCTGACTAAATAAGCTACACAAATACATGTTCTCGACAACCAATAAAGTTGTACACAAAATCACGGCAGACCGGCCGAAGGCTTTAAAATTATTGCTCGACATTTAAAAGTTATTTGCTTATGAAATTAATTTCTCTTCTCATACAAAAAATAATTTTATAAACACCACTAACGCCATGCTGCGTTCACTAACACAGTAACACTTTCTGATATTTTGTAACATTGCATTTATGTTTTTTGCAGGAAACATATTTAACTCGAGATGTAGATCACAGAAATATAAGACATCTCGTACCTTTAACAGCATAAATAATTAAAAGGTTATTGCCTTATGAGTTGGTCTAATAGCTAATCAGATTTTCCTCAAGCTAAATAATGCTTCCGCTAAAAAAGCATAAACTTAGCTATGTTACGCCGATCCATGTATGTAACATGTATAAAGCGGTATAATCAATAACATCCATTTTACTGTTACTATTGATCACTTTCCTACCTGATACAACTTACTCCGACGTCCTAATAAAAAGTCGATTGTCGCGCGAATTCGCGATCGTTGCGTTCAATATCTCACTTTTTGTTTGGAAAACCGGAAAGTACCGATGCGAAACTCTGCGGTCCGTTTCAACGAATAAAAAGTGACATAATAAGGACGCGACGTGACTCGACATACCCACGGATGTTATAAAATGGCGGCGGGAGTTTCTTCGCACAATTACTTTAAACTCTCGGTGTTCGATTTTGAACTCTCAGCGCTAAACCTTGCGTTGCTGATTCAGTGCGCGTAAAATCCCCCGGCGGGTTTATTACGTCCGTGGGTAAATAGGGTTATATGCACGCGACAATCGCGTAATCGCTCGACGATCGCTTTCTTATAGGACACAGCCTACTTTACTTTTGTTTAAGTCTCTGATAAGGAAGATATTGGATGTGTCTACTATCAGCGCTCTAACTAAAAATCATATTTTTATATTTACATTCATATCAATATATAATGAGTACTAATGTCCTGTTTTTTTATTTGACACAATATAGGGTTGCCAAAATTTTGATATCATGAACGGATACAATATTCTTTTGTATGTTTCTTTGTACAATGTCAAAATATTTTGTTTTGTGCAACCCTCATACACACCACAAAAAGTACAAAAGTCCTTCATTAAGTCTATATACTATTCAATTCATACTATTCTCTCAACACTATCCATACATCATCTCTATTTAAATATTAATCATTTCTATCTTTATAAATGCACTTCTTGTTAAAATTTTATATTCTACTCTAAACAAGAAAAAGGCTGAGTCGTAGAAATAATGATGATTGAAGTAAAATTAACTGTATTCAACGTAATCAACTCTTAAATAAGATTTGTGTAACGATATAGAAAATAGACAAGATATACGGCATGATTAGCTAAATAACGTCTTTTGAAATAATATTTATAAAATGGACTGCTGCAGCGCCGATTGTAACAATATTTCGAGTTAAAAGTATGGAAATGCATCCCATGATCAGCATTGTAGCTGTGCCGTTGAAGATAACAATAAAACCGGGAGCTAACATATTAACAAATATCTACAGATACAGAATACTCAAGAATACTGAAAATATGATGGCGTTGCTTAACTCACACTTGGACTTAGGATATAGTTCTTTGGTGTTGTGTCATATTTTATGAATTATCCCATTGCTATTGGACGCTATACGAGTGGCGCGCTATATCTACTTACAACTCGCAATCTGTGCGGCTGCTCCACATCTCCGATACTCCGACATCTCACAACACACCGACATTTACACAATTTGTACAATACACAATCCTCGCACAGATCACTCAACTAACTTTTACATTAATTAACTAATATTCTCCAATACTAAACTTGTCTTCGTACTATATTTACAAACTCGTTTCTATTTACACAAATGGAATTATTGAGATCATTTCTTACGATTACAAAAAAAATGAAAATTACGAGGTCAGCCGTATTTATAATTATTAAATAAAAAATAATACTTTAGAATAGACTGGTTTGGTACACGGCGGGTACACGAGATTATGTGTACTTGCATGAGGTAATGATTTTTACCGCAACGGTAAAATTATTTCGAGCCTAAATTACCGTGGAACGAAACGATTCATGTCTTCGTTTTTATGTAAGTAGCATTGTCACACTAGTCCTTGACAAGTCATGGGCATTTTTTTATCAACTCTTAAAACAAAAAAGTGTAAATAAGTTTATTCGATACATTCATCAACTTATCATTTTCCTCGACATTTATTACTAAAATTATTATGCGTCAAGACAAGGCCCTATGACGTTTGTCCATACAACGTAAGCTAAATTTGTCTTTTCATCATGGCAGCTTATTGCACGATACTAACAAAATAAAACAAAAACTTGAAATGAAAACAATGATTGCACGAATTAAACAATTATGTAGCATGCCATGAGTTTCACATTATATTGTTTTATTGCTCCATCTGTGGTCGAAGACCTCACAGAAGTCATACAACGGTATTTGCATGACTTAAGGTACACAAAGACCTGGCTACACTGAATTTTGTACGTAGGCAATACAGCGTAGGCGTAGAAATATTCCGTGTGAGGTCAGTTTTTAATCTATGCATTTATTGATGTAATAAAATACAACTATTTATATTTTGAGGCCTTTCACCACAGATCTGCCACTGTGAGATTAACAAAACACGACCCAAAAGATATCAACAAAATTTACACGCATTCAACCAAAAATGCTTTTTTCTATCATTATGGAATGCCGCATCTAGAAACAGTTGCTAACTCGGTGGGTTCTGTAACGAGTTACAATGTTGGATCATCCGAATCTTTCCTTGACAAGGAACATGAGTTTCTTCTTCCCTTTGTATTTGAGCTTGATCTCTTGGAGTAGCGCGGCGAACTGGTGCGGGCCGTCCGGGGCTAGCGCGAATGTGTCGCGGGCTTTGCCTGCGGAAAAGAATACACGATGAGAATGTATGTGAGACAATTTTCATTAACCAGTCAATTACCGTAATTACAGACACAATTAAAAAACGATTATGTCTATACCAAATGTGGTATCACATTTGGTTAAACTAGGGACAATTTCAGATTTCACACTGTTATTGAGAATTGCTGGGAAAAACGAATAACGCATTGCCTTATTTATTTAACTTAAGTTTTATGAAAAGTGACATAGTTAATATACTTATTTATATTATAATTGACTTAAATTAAAGGTTTTAAACATGATGTTGACGGACAGTATTCCCGTACTGGTTAATAGTGTTGAAACACTACAATTTTCATATATTGCCTAGAGGCGTTCGCGTTGTGTCACATCGCAACAATAAATGCACTGTGTGATTTGACGTTGGATACGCGTTAAACTCTATCTGTGGTGACACTACAGAATGCTCTTCCTTGTATTAGTATCTAAAATATGACGTCGTAAGGTGTACTGATTGTATGCAAGTCAAAAGGTTGGCGTCGCTAGGCGTAGTGTCGTATTATTTTATGCAGAGAGAACGTCGAGAGGCGTTTCGTCCGTCATCGTGTTAATAAATACGTACCAAGGAACTCGACGAAGTCCGCGTAATGCCGGGGCGAGATGTGCGCGAGGCGCGCGTGCGTGGTGGAGGCGTACGCGCGCAGCGCCGCCTCCAGCAGCGGCCGCAGCGGCGTGGGCGGCCGCGGCGGCGCGCCGCGCGACCGCGAGCAGCCCGCCGCCGCCACGCAGCAGCGCCGCAGCACGTCCGACTGCGGGCAGGGAGGGGACACATTAGTACTCCATCCTAGATACATATCTGTGGCCTGGTGCTAAAAGAGCCAAACTGCAGCCCTTTTATCATTTTTTTTTTTACTTATCTGTATGAAAGAGCACACTACATTGCACTTTTTTACATAGTAACTTTTAAAAGATTGTTGGTAAACTAACGCCCTTTTAGCACAAAAAATATCATAGTTCTTCAATAAGCTGGCATTACAATAACTAGCAATTTCTATGAAGATCTCGGTCTCAAAAACGTACTTTGGCCCTTTTAGCACCAGGCCACAGATATGTAATTTATTTTTCAACACACTTGCTTGTAAAATTGCTTAGGAAGGGGTATCGCATTACCCATATATTGTGGAGGTCAGATAGGCAATCGCTCCATGTAAAATACTGATATTCAGCTGCATCCGGTTAAACTGGAAGCCGACCCTAACATCGTTGGGAAAAGGCTAGACAGATGATGATGACTTGCTTGTAAAGTTACTCATATGGCAACGCATTTAGGTTATTATACACTCGTATTTAACATGCTTTTATTAGCTTCATAAATATGTTAGCATGTGCCTATGTAACGGAAACTATGAACATAATTTTGACCCCCTTCAAAACGTCGGAATTTGGCATACTTATCAAGGCCCAATAACAATACAATAATTTTATAAATTTGTGCCATTATCCTTGCCGGGGTTACCAGGATAGCAAAAATAAAAACTATTTTCGAAAACTACGCTGAGATACTTCACAAAATTCGAAACACCCTAAAAATAGAAAATAAATAATAGTTTAAAAAAAACTGTGACGTGCTTTTGAGCTATTTTTATTGACATCAAGCATCCCACGCTTTTTTCCATTATTTTCTACTTTTCATTTTTAAATTTATATTACCACACTAGTGTTTTTACTTTACATATTAATCAATCTCAATTTATTTACATTTAATCACTAGTTAAAATGCTACAAGAATCGTTTGGCGCCTGAATAGCATTGACAGGTCTGTTGATAAACATTTGTGATTGTCACAGGAATTGTATTGTATTTGGGTTACAAAAAAATTGCTAGAAGAAACAAGAGAAATTTCGGAAGAAGCCAATATTCTCACATCATTCGCAACAGAACCAAAGCCTGTTAAAAGACAGTTAACTTATGAAGCAGAAGACGAGACATGATGAGAAAGACAAGTTTAAAATACATTTTCATTTTTCCATGAAAGAATTTTCTTAAAAAGGCGCCGTTCCAGTCTTTAGCCTAGGTTACCATAAATGCCGGCACTGCATGAATCTTCCGGAATAAATTCTCTAAATGCAGGTGAAAGCCGCATCAAAATCCGTTGCGTAGTTTAGAAGAATAACGAAATTAATTTATATTAGAGATTACCAGAGAATGGGCAGCAGCGTTCTCTATGTATTACCGCGATCGCCAACCCGCCTGCCAAGCGTGGCGATTATGGCAAACCCCCCCAAATTGGGGGAGGCCTATGTCCAGCAGTGGACGTGTTTTGGCTGAAATAATGATAGATTTTCGTGAATGTTCCTCACCAGCACAGGCGCGCACTGCACGTTCTTGACCAAGAGCGGCAACATCGCCTGCAGCTCGGCGCGGCCCAGCGAGTGCGCCAGCGCCACCGCCCAGTGGATGTCCGCGATCGCTGGGTGGCTGTCCTGTAGCAAGAATATTTAGTATTAAGTATTAGTTGTGCTTATGACCGTGAAATAAAATTAAATGGTTAATCTTCAGACTTTTACCCGTAAATTTTTCGGTCAGTATAAAAAAAAGATGCCGCTGGCATTTCTTGGCTGACTGATCCCTGAGATTAAATGCCGAGACAAACTAATTAAAGTTATTATATATTTATAATTTGTTGTGTGCCTATAAAAATAAATAAGTACGCATGGCATCAAATCGAGCCTAAAGATGTCATCTTATACTGGAAATGTATAGCTATACATTTCCAGTGTAAGATGACTTCTCACTGTACGAAAAGCCAATACAATGCGAGGTCTGCTAAAACTGGAAATGTAAAGCTTGATATGTAGCCGTGTGTAATCCAGCAACCTATAGAAATCCAGCTGTAAACCACTTAGTACGTATCTCTTAGACTCTTTTCGGTGTTACAAATGTGACGATGGAGGCGAGCTTGGTCGTTACCTGATTGTAATGCAGATGCAGGTTGCGCATGGCCAGCGTGGCGAGGCGCATGGCGCGCGCGGGCTGGCCGCGCTGCTCCATGTAGCGCGCCACGGCGAACAGCTGGCTGGAGGCGAGTGCCCCGCGTGCCGCCGCCCCTCCCACAGCCGCGCACGCCGCCTCGAAGGCACCCGCCGACCCCTCGCACACCGACAGCGCGCTCAGCGCACAGCCGGGCGGGTCCTGGAATGGGAAAATACTTATTTTTACCCGATAGACATCAAACGCACGGGATTCCTTACCCTCTTAAAGACACTATCACATTTCTACGCATATTGCTATCTTTCTGATACCGTTTAAATTTAGAGTAATCAAAACTGCAAGGCAATTATCGTCTTAAATTAAAGATAATATAGTCATGTCCCATGTGACGCAATAAAAAATGAATAGCACAATACCTACAACATTTTCACACAAATACGTTTTCACAACCGCAGTAATCGCAGAAAATGAAAAAATAATGGGGTCTGAATAGAAACCACTATAGCCAGATCCGAATCCAGAAACCGGCCAAGTGCGAGTCGGACTCGCGTACCGAGGGTTCCGTACAAACCTGTAGGTATCCTCGGTTTATGTATAAGGTTTATGCTTATGAAATTATATGTTTTTTTTTAATTTTTATATTTGAGTTGATTAAATGAAAGGTAAATTGCTGTTTACGATTTATGACGTATTAAAAAAAAAACTACTTACTGGATCTCGTTCAAACCAATTTTCGGTGGAAGTTTATATGGTTATGTACATCATATATTTTTTTGAGTTTTATCATTCTCTTATTTTAGAAGTTACGGGGGGGGGGGGGACACATTTTACCACTTTGGAATCGTCTCTCGCGCATACTATTCAGTTTAGAAAAAAATGATATTAGATACCTCAATACCATTTTTGAAGACCTATTCATAGATACCCCACACGTATGGGTTTGATGAAAAAAAAAAATTTAAGTTTCAGTTCTAAGTATGGGGAACCCCAAAATTTATCATTTTTTTCTATTTTAGTGTAAAAATCTTTATGTGGTTCACAGAATACATCTACTTACCAAGTTTCAACAGCGTAGCTCTTATAGTTTCGGAGAAAAGTGGCTGTGACATACGGACGGACGGACGGACGGACGGACGGACAGACAGACAGACAGACAGACAGACAGACAGACAGACATGACGAATCTATAAGGGTTCCGTTTTTTGCCATTTGGCAACGGAACCCTAAAAATGGGGTTTATATAGTCCTCTATGGTATAACCTAATTATTTTGTTACTAAATAAATAACGTTTTTATTTATGAGAAAAATAAAGAACGCTCCCAAATTTCTTCATACATTTTTTACTCGCGATTTGTCATTCCACGCTCGAAGGCAGCAATTTTGATTTTGGAAGCTGTGATGATTATGTAATCAGTTTACACGAATACAAGGTTACGGATATTTATTTATTAAAGACTAGCTGACCCAGCGAACTTTGTACCGCCTCAGAATCAATAAAACCCATGTTAGGTGAGCTCCTACCAAGTTATGCCAACCTGGTACTTCGAAGACATATTAATAAGGATCTTTTTTTTGATGATTTTTTACACCTTGAGTCCGAAAAACCCAAATATCTTACGGACCCCTGTTTTTTTTAAAATAAAATATAGTCTATGTTACTTGCAGAAAAATACAAACTTTTCCTCTTTATAATATTAGTATAGAAATATATGAATATCCAATTTCAGTGTGTAAAAGTGTCGTCCATTTTTTGAACGAAGCATCCTCGTTCACTCCTACCGCAAGCTGTTAATGCAGCTTAGGTAGGAGTGAACAAAGGTGCTGAAGTCTATTGTGAGGTCAAAATGAAAATCCAAAATAGCGGTTGCTAAAATCTTCACGTTTATATCATGGGTGTCATTTTCATAATTTTTGAGGGTGCTAAAAACGATGGTGAGGTCAAAATGAAAATCCAAAATGGCGGCTGTAATTATTTTTTAATTTTTCATCATGGGTGACGATTTAATGGTTTTCGAGGGTGCCGATGACAATAGTGAGGTCTAGATGAAATCCAAGATGGCGGCTACGAACATTTTCAAATTTTTCATCGTGGATAATGTTATCATGGTTTCGAAGATGCTGAAGCCGAAATATCCATACAAATTACATTCAGAGTCGAAGAAAAAGCGTAAGGAACTTAGTTCTTGGTGGGGATCTCCGACGTTTTTCGTTCAAAATGACGATGTTTTTTTTTACGAAGATATTTATTTACCATCACTAATAAGGGCATCAAAAAAGAGCATTTGAGGTGACGATTCCAAAATTATAACACCGTAAAAGGTTTGTTTGAAAAGCCGACTGCGACTAAACGACAAAACAAGCTAATTTATACTAAATTTTACAAAATTAATAAAAGTTAGTTGTATAAAATTCAAATTTTATTTTGTCTGACAACCAGTCTTATCAAAGGCAATACAGTACGTGCTACCCAGTGATAAATGATAAATGATTTTATTTCTGTAAGTAGGTTTGTACAAACACTTTTACATGTCAATGATATTTTTTTAAACTAGATGAGTTCGGCGTTTCCTAACTGACTACTCTGAGAAGAAAGGCCGAAACAAACTCAGAGGTCACAGTCTCTTTTAAAGTCCAGACATAATCTTGTTCACATCATGTGAAGATCATGTAGATTGGTGACTGAAATGGTCTTTTAAAGAAAGAACCACACAGATTGAGTGGACCTGTCCAGTCAGTGCAAGCATTTGTCACTAATCGTTTAGCTCAACTCGGAAGATAAGGAGCCCAACGCTATGACGAACAGTACCAAAGAAAGGACATTTGGGTAGGCCACATAAATTACTCAAACTGCCAGATCACGATTACATCAGTAACTGGGTAGTGGAGGTTAGATAGGCAGTCAGTCCATGTAAAGTATTCAGCCGCATCTGGCTAAACTGAAGTCGCCCCAACATTGTTAGGAAACACCTAGGTAGTGATGACATATATAAAATTTAAAACGTGTTCCAACATTAGTTTTCGTAATTTACTAATAATTCTGTTTTTGCCCTATTGAGTGACAATAATTTTTCATCATCATCATTTCATCCGTAAGACGTCCACTGCTGGACTTAGGCCTCCCCCAATTTGGGGGGCTTTGCCATAATCGCCACGCTTGGCAGGCGGGTTGGCGATCGCAGTATGGTGGTAAAATGCATAGAGAACGCTGCTGCCCATTCTCTAGTAAGTCCCTTAGTCGCCTTTTACGACACCCACGGGAAGAAATGGGGTTGTGTTATTCTTTACGTCCGGCACCACACGGTCCAATAATTTTTAAATTGACTTAAATTATATTTATTTACTTCGAGTGTTGCCGGACGGTAAAGAATAGTACCAACACCATTTCTTCCCGTGGCTGTCGATGTCGTAAAAGGCGAATAAGGGGCTAACTAGAGAACTAGCAGCAGCGTTCTCTATGCATTATACCACCATACCGCGATCGCCAACCCGCCTACCAAACGTAGCGATTATGGCAAAGCCTCCCTTTGGAGTAGGCTTATGTCCAGCGGTGGACGTCTTTCGACTGAAATTATGATATTTATTTAAATAAAAACACCTACCTTAGCAGCACACTGTAGCGCTAACGTCCTTGCGCAGGCGCTTAGTTTCTCCTGTTGCTCGAAGCTCAGGCCGAGCCGCAGTGCCGTTGTGTGAGACATGGCCGCTGCGGCCACAGGACCCGTCGCTTCCGTTGGCGTGAATAGCTCATACCTACAGGACGAAAAACATTACAGGAGGTTATATCGAAATTTAAATTGCTACAAGGGTTTTGTTGCATTTGAATGAGAATAAATCGTATTTATTATAAATTTACAAGCGTAAGATCATTCATTTATTATATATTCATTCACTCACTGATTAATCACGACATCTAAAAAACTAAACTTTGTGCCAAAAGATTATGAGAAGGAGACGTCAGCATTATTTATACGTATTGTAGCGTTTTTAATAATTTTTTATTTATTTTTATTTTCTCGAAGAGCTGAAAAACGGGATGAAGTAGTGTGGTTCTCCATTTTCAAAGTAAAATTGCGCTAATCACGCGGGCGAAGCCGCGGGTAAACACTAGTTAGCAATCATATTATCATTGTAATTTATTTAGGTATACCATGGGCAAAAAATAGGGTTTGCAAATGTCCAAAATTTTGTTGGAAAAATATTACAGATATTTTTGGTACTTTAAAACTCAAATAGCAACCAGGTTTGTTTGTATACTTTCGTTGTAATAAATTAAATGGATGCCATTTCCCTGAAAAAACATTTTTTTTTGGCACTTTAACTTTTGAGTAAAAAATGATCGCAACTTGAATGATGTCCTTTGTGAATCGTGTTGTGAAAAAAGAAATTGTATTGAAAAATGAAGATATCGGCGTTACTTTCTATTTTTGCTATGTGCCAAATTCCTTCGACAAGAGCTAGAATCGTAAAACAGACATGAAGGAAGATGGAGAGGCCCAACACTTTGAAGAAAACTATGGACCGGGCAAGGCATTAGCTCTACCGCTTGATTTTATTATTAATATTGGAAAAGAGACTTCAGACTTAGGGGACGTAGACACGCTTTATCGAAAACCGAAAACAATTGAGCTGTTTCAAAGAAAAAATAATACCTACACGATTAAAATAAAGGGAATTGTTTTTTTTTTATAACCGAGGTAAAACTTCAACAGCGAGTTTCAGAATGATGTACACCTCTGAGTTCGTTTCGGTGTTTCTTCTCAAGGTACAGTCAGAAATTTACGGAAATATATATTATTTATCATCATAGAACTGTCGTTTGTTAATTTCTCCAAATTCTATTGCACGGTTTCCAACATAATATTTTAATTACTGAGTTTCTCTGACGTATACTAACTACGAGTATACTAACCAGTTCTGCATGATGGACAGCAACGCGTCCAGCCCTAGTTCCGTGGCGCACGTGACGAGCCATCGCACCATCTCGCGGCGACGCCAGTTTACTGAGGAAAGCGTCATCCTGAGCACCTGCAGGTTAAAAGGAACCTATTAGTCATGTACAAAGAGTTTGTCAGTGTCAGAAGGAGCGCACAGTAGGAGTAATTTATGTCAGACAATGTGAGTGCTCGATTACTCGTGCCTTCTCTGCTTGCAAAGCGGCGTTTGCTCTACAAAAGTGAGTCACAGAAATTACGTTGCATTTGGTCTCATGCAGAGTTGCAGTGTTTTGTTACATTCTAGGAAAATGAGTACGATCGTTTTTTGGTTTACCGTAAACTGAATTATTTCTGCTACGCGTCTGACCTCACAAAATGTGCGCCAGGCGGAACAGCTGCGCAGCCGAGCGTGGCGCTGGGCCAGTGTGTAGTGTGTACAGTACCTGCAAGCCCAGCTCGAAGGCAGCCGCCAGCAGGTCGCGGTGGTGGTGCGGCGCGGCGGGCGGCGCGGCGTGGCGCAGCGCGTCCTGCGCCAGGCGGAACAGCTGCGCAGCCGAGCGTGGCGCTGGGCCAGTGTGTAGTGTGTACAGTACCTGCAAGCCCAGCTCGAAGGCAGCCGCCAGCAGGTCGCGGTGGTGGTGCGGCGCGGCGGGCGGCGCGGCGTGGCGCAGCGCGTCCTGCGCCAGGCGGAACAGCTGCGCAGCCGAGCGTGGCGCTGGGCCAGTGTGTAGTGTGTACAGTACCTGCAAGCCCAGCTCGAAGGCAGCCGCCAGCAGGTCGCGGTGGTGGTGCGGCGCGGCGGGCGGCGCGGCGTGGCGCAGCGCGTCCTGCGCCAGGCGGAACAGCTGCGCAGCCGAGCGTGGCGCTGGGCCAGTGTGTAGTGTGTACAGTACCTGCAAGCCCAGCTCGAAGGCAGCCGCCAGCAGGTCGCGGTGGTGGTGCGGCGCGGCGGGCGGCGCGGCGTGGCGCAGCGCGTCCTGCGCCAGGCGGAACAGCTGCGCAGCCGAGCGTGGCGCTGGGCCAGTGTGTAGTGTGTACAGTACCTGCAAGCCCAGCTCGAAGGCAGCCGCCAGCAGGTCGCGGTGGTGGTGCGGCGCGGCGGGCGGCGCGGCGTGGCGCAGCGCGTCCTGCGCCAGGCGGAACAGCTGCGCAGCCGAGCGTGGCGCTGGGCCAGTGTGTAGTGTGTACAGTACCTGCAAGCCCAGCTCGAAGGCAGCCGCCAGCAGGTCGCGGTGGTGGTGCGGCGCGGCGGGCGGCGCGGCGTGGCGCAGCGCGTCCTGCGCCAGGCGGAACAGCTGCGCAGCCGAGCGCACGTGGCGCTGGGCGGCGCCTAGCGCGGCTCGCAGGCGGCCCGGGTTGCCGCGGGCTGCACCTGGATAGCAGATATTAACGTTATAGGACGCATCGAAACTCTTCAACGTTTTCATATCGACACGAGCTGTACGTAATGGGTGAGAAAAGACCCGTCACCAAGCCTAAAGTCACATTTACAGGACACAACAAATAAGGTAGAGATCATCTAGCCCTCCCGCTCCGCCTAGAGCGGGAGACATCATTTGGTGATTTCCCACCGAGTATAAAAAAATGCCATGACAAGACAGGTCAGGATCGCACCGAGGAACCGAGTAGAAAGAGTGAGTGGTTACCTAGCAGCGCGCTGGCGAGCGCTGCCTGCTGCTGCTCGGCGTGCTGCAGCGTGTGCCAGGCGCCCGCCGCGCCGCCCGCGCCGCCCGCCGCCGTGCCGTCCAGCGCGTACGCCTCCTCCACCATCGGTAGCCTGCACACACACCATATTATTTATTTTTATCTTTTGAAGATCTTTCTTTAAATAACTAAGTAATAAAAATCATTGAAAACATGTAACTTTTCTGGGAAAATCAGGAAAGAGTTGTTCATCATTATTATCAATTCAGAACAGTGGAAAAAAGCGTGGGGTGCTTTTGGAGGTATTTTTTAATTGATATCAAGCACCCCACGCTTTTTTACATTATTTTATACTTTTTAGTTTGGTTTTCTATGGAAGCGTGTTTTTTTTTAACTATTATTAATTATGTATTTTCTATTTTTTAGAGGGTTTCGAATTTTGTGACGCATCAGCGTAGTTTTTGTATTTTGTGACGTGTGTCAGCGTAGTTTTCGTATTTTGTGACGTGTGTCAGCGTAGTTTTCGAAGACAGTTTTTTTTTTAAATATCCTGGTAACCCCGGCAAGGACAATGCACAAAATAAAATTATTGTATTGTCATCGGTCCTTGATAAGTATGCCAAATTCCGACGTTTTGAAGGGGGTCAAAATCATGTTCAAAGTTTTGTAATATAGGCACATACTAATAAAAATGTGTTAAAAATCAATGGTTGGTCAACTGACCTCATGGCCCGCAGGCCGACGCGGTAGGCCAGGTCGGCGTGCGAGGGCAGCAGCGCCAGGAACAGGAAGCGCGCGAAGGTGTGCGCGGGCGCGGCGCGCGGATGCACGCGCGCGCCCAGGCACGAGGCGGGGCCGCCCGCCAGCAGCGCGCCCGCCACGCGCGCGCACACGCCGCCCGCCGCCTCGCCCTCCACGCGCTGCAGCTGCGCAATCAGCCGCTCCTCCTGACCAACACACAGACACTTTCACACCACTTCCTCAAACACACAAATTTGACTAAAATCTTGCAGAAGTGTCCTTCAAAAAAAATGTTCTTTCCTTGGTATTGTTCGTCGAATCGTTGAGCTTCTCAATTTCTGAGTTGAGCCGCACGATTAGTGACAAATGCGTGCACTGACTGGACAGGTCCACTCAATCTGTGTGGTTCTTTCCTCTAAAACCATTTCAAACAGCTATCTACATGGTCTTCACATAATATGACCAAAATTATGTCTGGACTTTAAAAGAGACTGTGACCTCTGAGTTTGTTTCGGCCTTTCTTCTCAGAGTAGTCAGATAGGAAACGCCGGCTTATCATTTATTTATTTATTATTTATATCACGAAAGCGAATATTTCCCTTCATTTATCCATCGTACTTAGTTGTAAAATGTCCATACACAATAAAAATGTCAGTTCTAGGACTAACAAGAAAAGTCAAATCGGAAAATCGATGGGATATTTGAGTAAAATGTAGGTATATGTCATCAATCTACACTAATATTATAAAGCTGAAGAGTTTGTTTGTTTCTTTTTGTGTTGGGTAGCATATTTATCGAGGGAGGCTATAGGCTATATAACATCACGCTGCAACTAAGAAGAGCGGAGCAGTAATGAAAAATGTTGCAAAAACGGGGAAAATTTATTCCTTTTGAGAGTTTCCGTTGCGTGCGCTGCGTAAACGGTTAAAGTAACGAAAAAATCATTATGACGGAATTGTTCCTTCTAAAAAGTTCTAAAAAAAAGTCCGCGAGAGCATATGTCTATCTTTTAAGGTTGACTCACTATAACTCAAAAGGAGCGAGCAGCAACGAAAAGTGGACGAAAACTAGCAGGCAAATCGATGCGACGGGAAGGGTCAGGGGAGCAAAAATCTGACGCGGACGAAGTCGCGGGCAGAAGCTAGTGAAAAATAAAATCGTTGTCAACAATACAGTTGAATAAAAAAAATAATTTTGTTGGTGGCATGTATACTGCCTCTACCTTAAAAAGGGTTAAATCTTTGTTCCTTGGATATTTGACTGCTCTGTTAGTCTAGTGATTAGTGACCCTGACTGTTGACACTGAGGTCGTGGGTGCGATTCCCAACCAGGACAAATCTTTGTGTGATAAGCACAGTCATTTGTTCTGTGTCTGGGTGTAATTTATCTATATCTTCTATACTTATAATAAAACTGTAGAGAGGTCAATTCAGTACATTGAATATACATTCAAAATTAATATTGGAGGATGAATGGTGATCGATACTGATGCCAAAAATGTAATCAGTATTTTTTTTTGTCTGTCTGTCTGTCCGTCTGTCTGTCTGTATATGCACGCATGAGTCAAAAACTACAGAAGGGATTTTAACCAAACTTGGTTATAGGCTATATAACATAACGCTAAGACACATAGGAGCTGAGCAGTGACGATAAATTTGAAGCAAGTCGGATGAAAATGCGTTTTCGAGCTCTTATCCTCGCATACGTGGATCATACACCAAAAGTACTATGTATTACAAAGATGGTCTTCAAAAGATCTACAAAAAAGTCCTCAATAGTAAATATCTATCCTACTTAATTCGGAACACAGTTAGTTTATAACCTGGATTAAAACATAGGGTACTTTTTATCCCGATAGTATGTTCCCGCGGGATATTTTCCGACCACCACGCGGGCGAAGCCGCTGGCAAAAGCTAGTCTATAATATGTATGTATTTAGAAATATATAAGTATATTGATCAGTTGTCTGGTTGCCGAAGTACAGGCTCTGCCTAGTTTGGTATCAGATAACGGTGTGTTGGTTGTCCTAAGATAAGATAGAAATCACAAAACACAGTGAAAGAAAAACTTTTATAAAGAACACATTAATCAAGTGTCTTCCCCTTAACTGTCAGTGAATAAGAAAGACGTTATTAGACGATTTCTTAGTTATATAGTTACTTAGCAGTTTAAGTTATATTTAAACTAGCTTTTGCCACCGGCTTCGCCCGCGTGGAGGTAGGAAAATATCTCGCGGGAACGTACTACCGGGATAAAAAGTAGCATATGTCATTTCTCAGGCTCTAAACTGTGTGCTAAATTTCATTTCAAAATTTTAAATAGGTTCAGTAGTTTTGGCAGGAAAGCGAGACAGACAGACAGAGTTACTTTTGCATCTATATCTATACTATAATATTATAAAGCTGAAGAGTTTGTTTGTTTGATTGAACGCGCTAATCTCAGGAACTACTGGTCCGAATTGAAAAATTCTTTTTGTGTTGGGTAGCCTATTTATCGAGGAAGGCTATAGGCTATATAACATCACGCTACAACTAAGAGGAGCGGAGCAATAATGAAAAATCTTGCAAAAACGGGGAACATAGCACGGGTAGGCGATTTGACGCTACGGAAAGGGTCGGGGGAAAAAGAAATTTAACGCGGACGATATTATTAAGCTGAAGAGTTTGTTGTTTTGTTTGATTGAACGCGCTAATCTCAGGAACTACTGGTCCGAATTGAAAAATTCTTTTTGTGTTGAGAAGCCTATTTATCGAGGAAGGCTATAGGCTATATAACATCACGCTACAATTAAGAGGAGCGGAGCAGTAATGTAAAATGTTGCAAAAACGGGGAAAATCGCACGGATATGTGATTCGACGCGACGGGAAGGGTCGGGGCAACAAAAAATTTAACGCGGACGAAGTCGCGGGCAAAAGCTAGTTTATAATATTAGTGTGGATGGCTTATTAGCTAATAAGCTAGATTGTAATGTGAATAAAGTATCACCTAATATGACACTTTATTTAAAAAAAAAAACTTCCTTAATAATGTCCAATTATATGTAACGCAACAGCAAACCATTTCTTTCCGTGGGTATCGTAAAAGGCGACTAAGGGACTTACTAGAGAATGGGCAGCAGCGTTCTCTATGCATTTTACCACCATACTGCGATCGCCAACCCGTCTGCCAAGCGTGGCGATTATGGCAAAGCCCCCCAAATTGGGGGAGGCCTAAGTCCAGCAGTGGACGTCTTACGGCTGAAATGATGATGATGATGATGATGAACAGCAAACATAACCTTAGTCATTAAAGCCGGCTGGCCCGCCAATAATATTGTACCGAATTTCTAATAATTGGTTGCATAATTTTAACTAGAACATTTTTGCAAACTGCATTGTTATCTCACAAAAGCGTTAGAGATGTAAATGTGAGAAAGAGAATAGGAAGTGTCAGGTGTTAGACTCATATTCCATTCTAGAGTGGCAGACACAAACATCTCCGAGGTGAAATTAAATTATTTTCCTTCTCTCATACTTATTTTCTTTACAAAGCATATTAAACAAATAGTTATAAAACATATTTATACATTATGGAAAAAACTATTGGACTGCCTGGTTAATCTAGCGGTCGCAGGCACAGGTCATAAGCCCCACTGTTGAGCATGATCTCCTGTGTTCGCTTCCTAGGTCGTGCAAACTGTTATTGGATTTATCTTTCTGGAGTTTCTTAGTCCAGCCTGGAGTGTGGATTTGTACCTGGTTGGTAGGCCGTACAATACATGGGACTTAAACATAACTAGCGAAATGTGAGTGTACTATAGGTACACATCTGCAACAAGGCGTGATGTTATATTGTGTAAAAATCTGTACACAACATTCAAAAACCCGTGAGACCCGGGATTACCATGGGTTACCTATCCTTACTAATGACATAGTTTGATGCTTCTGATCCTAAATTGCATTAGGTACCTAATCTAATCACTGGATAACTCATTACCGAGTTAATATTACTAATATTACAAAAAGATTGTTTGGTTGGACGCGATAATCTAAGCAACTTATGGTTGAAATGGAAAAAAATCTATTAGTTTTGGATAGCCCATTTATCGACGAAGGCTGTAGATTATACAGGGTTATTTGTAAAACACCGGTAACCTCTCAAGACTATGTTACTAACATCATAAGTAACAACTTTTGTTCTATGCCTTTTAAAATTTCATCATATTTTATATCATCAGATTTTCATATAAAAATAAAAATATTTAAATTGAACGCTCTAAATGTTACGAAGTCTATGGAAAGCAAAAGAAAGGGATACTGCTTTAGCGAGGGGAGCGGGGTTACGGCGGTGGGGGCGCTTGCACTTGACCTATTTAGAGGCGGCCGACTTTTGTTTGAAAATCTGATAAACTGAAATATGATGAATTTTTAAAAGTCATAGAACAAAAGTTGTTGATTATAATGCTAGTAACATAGTCCTGAAAGGTTGCCGGTGTTTTACAAATAACCCTGTATAACATCACGCTACGACCATTAGGAGAAGAGCAAAAATACAAAACGGCACGAATACGAAGACCTCGCACGGGCAGGCGATTCGATGTGGGTGGGTCAGGGAAGCAAGAAATTTAACAGGGGCAGAAGCTAGTGATAAAATAAAATGTTAAACTCACCTGCTTGCAATGCCGTTCCTGCGCATACAGCCCCATGGGTAACATGCGCTGGACTCCCAGACCTAAGAGAGCCGCCTCCAGCGCTAGCGCTAGATACGTCTCCTCAGGGTTCTTGCTACCTGCCACCGGGACGTGTTGGTACCTGTGATAAAATAAAATAATTACGTCACAAGGTGCTTTCAAAGTTTCTGATGTGTATCACGTGCGTGGAAGAAGGCCTACTAGGGTATGTACCTATATAGAAAGGTCAGATGCGTTAGTACTGGTAACCAGCGTGCTTGTATGACCAGATGTATGAAGATAAACAAAGCAACAAGAATGTGTAAGGATCGTAGCAAATGGCTTTCTGTAGTTTCTGCCTACCCTCATGGGAAAAAGGCGTTAGTGTCAGAGACCACTCTCCTTGAATCATTTATGGTCACTGACACTGAAACTGACTTCATCAATTTACCTAACAGAATCTAACTGAACTTCTAGCCTTAAGGGGAGGTAGAGCGAAATCATTCAAAACAGTCGTCACTGTTAAAGTAATACAATCAATACTTTTACCACAATTACCATAAAAAATATATAATAAACACCGCAATGAATGTGTTAAGCGATTATAGTTGGCAAAAACTAAAAATATTGTATAGTTTAATAAACAAAAATTCGTAAAGTTGAACAAAAATCATAAAAAAGCATGCTCGGATTTAGTTGAATTTTGATAGTAAACTGTTAATTTTTTTCACTAATTTGAATTCATATTAATCTATTATTATCATACTACAATTTATAGTTTTTACATTTTCGAAATGTCACTTATTTATTTTATTACACGAGTCGAAAATTCAGTCGTCCACGAGAGCTCGGAGAGTGGTCACGTCGCTTCGTGGAGCGACGCGCCGGTAACGATAATTCGCGATCTATTGTGTACGTATACGTTGCCGCAAAGAGTGAAATAGGGTAAGTCACATTTGTGTTTTTTTGAGTATTAGTTATATTTAGTAGGCATAACTAAATGTTACTTTTTGTTGTTTTTTTTTCCGCTTCCATATTACTATAACGTTTTTCTTAAATATTTGTTTTTAGTAAATATGGGAAAGCGTAAGGACAACTACTGTAAGAAAAAATTTGGCACTCATTTCCGTAGAAAAAGCCGTTATCATAAAATTTACGTATGTATATTTTATGATATTAGTTCCAGTTATTTTTTTTTCTCTAACATTCGATATGAGTGTCGTGGCTTTTGGAAATCTGTCATTCAATTTGAAATCCAAAATGGCGGATGTAGCTTTTTCTCAAATGTTCGATATGGGTGTCGTGTAATGGGTTTTGGGGGGTGGCGATTGCAAATCTGGCATTCATTTTAAAATTCAAGATAGCGGATTTAACTTCAACTTTTCCGTTATACTCTATATAATATATATACCACATTTACCTATGATTTTCGCATTTTTATGTAAATTAAGCAAGGTTTCATTACATTAGGTAATTATGTATACATTTTTTATCACAGACTGGTTTTATTATTACAATACCTACCACTTACCCATCTACCCTGCCTACCTACTTTACCGAGTAAAATTCCCGGGCGTGCAAGTAAAATTCATAATGCCAAAATTTCATAGCAATCGGATGAGTAGTAATTGAATTTCCTATATTGTACTATATTTATTCCTACATTATCCGCTCTATAAACCACAAACGTTAATTTTTATATAATACAGATTATTAGATTTAATTTCTGGATTTATGTAGGTACCTACATAAAATCATCGAAATAATCAATATGCGTATTTTCAAGTCACTCAACACAACGAATCAAATTTTAAAAATCCTAGGTTACCACCTTTTGTCGTGTAACTGCATGCGGGCTTCGAGCAAACTTGTCAATGTGTGCGTGACGACGCACACGACTAGCGCGCTGTAGTAAATACCTATTTGCCGCGCGCCTTGTACGGTCGGCGCAGTCTTAAACTCTAAACGAGTTTCCAAACCTATTTCGATTTGAGTAAAGTTCTTAATACAAAAGTGACAACTAAGTTGTTAGTTTTAGAAAAGGAATTATTAGTATTTCTATTTCTGTTAGGTTCTTATTTCAAAAACGGGCTATATGGTTTGTACCATGCCTTAAGAAAAACCATAGTGTCATAATATATTACGTGACCGATGTCACATAACCACAAAAAGCAGTGTCAAAATTTCCCATTTTCACTATAATAACTTACCTAGGTGGTAGGCCAGTGTTGGGCTCCTCGTCTAGATACGCGGTGTGTAATCTAGGAGACGCCCTCTGGTCGTCGGGGGCTAAACAGGCGTCCGCTAGACACTCGTAGACGCACCAAATGGCTTCTAGCGTCCAACCCGTCCAACATCTACTGTCTGTAGGGAGAAAAAACCGCGTTGAAATCGGATCATTTTGACCACAGACACGGAATGACAGAGCCGTCAAACTTATAACAGCCCGCGATATACATTGGGGGTTAAAAAAAAGGGTTTTATTGTTGACGTGGGAATGTCATTTACGGACGGAATTTACTGAACGAAAAAAAATTGTAAAAGGCGACTAAGAGCCTTAGTAGAGAATGGGCAGCGTCGTTCTCTATGCATTGTATCACCATACTGCGATCGCCTAACCACCTGCCGAGCGTGGCGTTTATGGCAAACCCCCCAAATTGGGGAGGCCTATGTCCAGTGGTGGCAGGTACTTGACTTTGTGTAAATTATTTTTCATCATCTCTGTTCTTAAAACGGTGAAAGAAAACATCTTGAGGAAACCGGCATATCTTTGAACCAAAAATTCGAAGACATGTGACATCTACCAACCCGCACTGGGTCCGCGTGGTGGATTATGGCCATCTCCCTCTCACCGAGAGGAGGCTTATGTCCCAGCAGTGGGAACATTATAGGCTGCTGATGATGTCCAGCAGTGGACGTGTTTCGGCTGAAATGATGGGTCACCTCTGCCGATGCAGCGCTGGTCGTGCGACAGCGCGCAGGTGGCGGCGCTGGGCAGGCAGGCGCCCGAGTCCATGTGCGCGCACACGTGCGACAGCTTGGCGCGCGAGCCGCACGCGCCCGCACACGCGTCCGTACTGCCGCACGCCGCCGACGACGACGACGCCTCGCCGCCGCCTGCCGACTGCCAGCGCTGCTGGGATACCTCCTGCACAGACAAAACAACACTGTTAAGCTATAGTCCATTATTTATTTTACCAATAACCGTAATAAACCAAATAAAAAAATAATTTATTTAAACTTCGCTGAAAGTCAGCACTTTATGAACATCAAAATTACATAAGACAGTCCCCCAACCTGCCAGGGTGGCGAGATTTGTTCGAAAGAGTTACCCTGGCCCTGGCATATAGGCAACTGAACGAACACAGGTGGGTTTTAGTCAGTAAAAGTCTGACACGCCCTCCCGCTTCGCCCAGAGCGGGAGACGTCATTTGATGATTTCCCACTCAAAAATGCTACAGTCCATAATTTATTTCACCTTTAGCCAAAACCAAAACCAATTAAATCCAAAGTCTTTCATTCAAACTAGGCTGAGAGTCAGCACTTTTTGAACATCAAAGTTACATAAGACAGTCCCCCAAAACGCCCGCTATTCACCACTTCCTAATGCTTTAACTGGGAAGAAGAAGTAGCGCAACAAACCTTATAAGAATTTAAAGATCACTTTGATTTTGAAAAAATTGTCACTGGCAGCAATCCAATAGCAATCTTATCACAATGACAGTAAAGATCACTGTTATTTTAACGGCGATGCAAAGTCAGAAGGTGCATTCCTTATTGCAAAAAAAGATGTTGCAAAAGCTAGGTACGTAAATATGGACAAAGTAAGGGCAAAGGATCAATTTAAAATTCTAAGAAAAATCTAAGTAATTAAATTAATATAACAGTCAATTGAGTTTGACAATCTGCGAGCAATCTATTGTCTTGATTGCCCGTTCAGTAATCGGATACTAGCTAATGTAAGACATCGTTTACTTTGTTAATTATTATAGAGAATACTACATAGTACTAAAAAAAGCCAAAACAGCCGGCGTAGCATGATCAATTCTATGTCTATT
The DNA here is from genome assembly GCA_932294355.1 of Aporophyla lueneburgensis. NCBI lineage: Eukaryota > Metazoa > Arthropoda > Insecta > Lepidoptera > Noctuidae > Aporophyla > Aporophyla lueneburgensis. The sequence continues at coordinate 6,834,887 of OW028748.1, read as the reverse complement.
CTACCAAGAACAAAAAGTTCCTTATGTATTTTAATTCTGCAAAAATGTTTCCATCTCATCATAGAAATAGTCATCATACTTGACATCGTACTCTTGTCGACTGAAGAATAGAAACATCTCTTCTTTTCAGTTTTAAACAATTTTTCTACGATACAATCTACCATTTTGTCTTCTCTTCTGTCGACAAATTCCGTTTCTATGGCGGTCATGCTACGCGTGCAGTAGTAGATACAATCATCATGTCTATCTATATCTGTGATCACTGCTAATGTACCCCTTTCCAGCCGAGTTAAAATTATCTTGAGTTTCGATACACGACAAACTACTAACTAAAACATCATTTTAATTATAAGCAACTTATTTCTGAAACTCACGAACGTGAGGGTCTGATTGCTGAAGATCAGCTATTTTTTTCTGGATGGGAAAGAAAGAAAGAAAAATATTTTTTTTTTTGGTGGGAAATCATCACATGACTTCTCCCGCTCTGGGCGGAGCGGGAGGGTGTGTCAGACTTTTACTGACTAAAACCCACCCGTGTTCCTTCAGTTGCCCATGTGCCAGGGTCACGGTATCTCTTTCGAACAATCACGCGACTCCGGCAGGCATCGGTCCTAGCAGACCCCTGCATTGCTGCTGACATCTCTTTGACTGAAGATCAGCTTGCATGAGATTTTTTCTTTAGTATTTTTTCCGAACACTTTCCAAACGATGACTAAGTTTTTACTACTCTATACGAGTTCTTTTACTCCCGGTTGCAAAGGGGTAATATAGGTACAACGTACCTGTCGATGCCTCATGGCCCGCGCGGCACTGACGGCGAGGCGCAGCGCGGCGGGCGCGCGCCCGTGCGCTCGCAGGGCCTCGATACGGGCTCCTACTACTGGCAGATGCTCTGCAAACAATGGGAACAAGGTAAGGAAAATATGAGCAGACTAGAAGAATTGTTAAATATCCAAGGAACAAAGATTTAAACCCTTAGATAAATAAAAAAGGCTAGAAGAGCAGTATTCTCTGACTCACCATGCCACAGCGGCTGTCCATCTTCATTGAACTTGGGGTAAGGCAGCAGGGTGGTGGTGGTGGTGGAACTGCCTGGTTTCTCCGGTTTGTCAGGGTTGGAGTACTCGTCGCTGCCCAGGATGTTCTTCAGGTGTTCGTTCTCCCAGGATATGTCTACCGCGTCCAGCGCCCTGGAGTGATGAGAGGAATAAGTTTTGGAACAAAACACCTAATGCCATGCAGAACAAAGTTCAAATTCCCGTCAGGTCAAAATTGAAACTAGCAGACTAAACTACGATTTGCAGAGAGTTAAAACTCTGATTCTGAAAATCAAAATTTTGGAGACAATTATCAAGTATCGGCACAATAAACTCAATGCACATACACTACATAACAAACCTCAAATTCAAATGCAATCAAAAACTTCAACATTTTGTTACATATGGTCACACAAAACTTAATGCAAAAGCTTATAATTGAGTTAGTGGCGGTGTTTAATCCTCTAATATTCTGAATTTAAGTAGGTATCCTTTAATCATATTTTGATCAGCATTGTATGCCTGACATTGATCTGAAAATTGTGTAAAAACCTAAGACTTTAATAATTTCACGGGCTTCGTCAGCACATCCCCGTAAAACTAGTTTTACCTTTTTGATTTCCTTTGTATACGTTCAGATATAATCTATGGAGCTAGCTGACAACTTCCGCCTGGGCAAACGTTACCCTGGCCGACTTAGATATCTCTAAATAGACTTCGAATGGGGGTTCATGGACAGCTCAGATTTCAAGTCCTCCCAACAGACAATGACCAACTTTATATCTTGCGCCGCATTCCCTGTCACCTGTGCACTTGATGACCTTATGACTGCGTCAGTGAGCGGAGTTCATGCAGCTGAATTTTGGGCCAAAGATGATTCGAACTCTTTGCCATCGACACGCTAAGAAGATGAACAAGTTCAGATAGACTTACTTATGAAAAACAGTCCGTGGCGTCAGTTGCGGTGCGGATCTTTGGTTGTTTAGTCTTAGTCTCTTGCTTGCTCTCCTGTATTCACGTTCATAACTACAAATAAAAATTGGTTGCCTGTAAAGTCGGTATACGGGCGAAAGTTTTACGTGACAACGACTTTGAGTGGTAAAATAATTTTAATGTGAATATTCATTCGTATAGTAGGAAGAAGGATGAAATAATAGTAACAATTTAAAACATTTATTTATACAAAGAATTATATTTAAAGGCGCGTGCCTTTCACTTTTTATGTCTGTCTCTCTCGCTCTTAGGCGGGCTAACCATGCCCGAGTGGAAGGGACGCGTGCCTCTCACTCGCTCTCATTGTGAGCGCATAACGTGAGCGGAGCGTAACGCAGTTTCTTGAAGTGTCACCCGGCAAACCAATTTATAAGACGTTGTCACGTCAAAATAACACAATCAGCGAATAATGTTCTCACTGCTGGGATACAAGCCTCCTCTTTTCGTGATAGAGTGGGCTGGTGTCGCGGGCTCAGTACGGAATGTTAGATGTCACATATATTTCAATAATTAGTCATGCTTCTTCACGATGCTTTCGTTCACCGATTTGAGAGCAGTGGAGATGAAATTACACACAAAGTAAAGAGCCCGCCTAAGTCCGAATGCACGGCCTACAACTCGTAAGTCGGGGCCGTTAGCATTGGCCTACCTACTGCTCGAATAAAATAATGTTGCATCCGAATAATCGGCAAGAAACATGTCGCACGTCCTCTAAAAAACTGTCATAACACAAAAAAAAAAACAAAAAACTATTCATAAACAAAATTTTACATTCTGCAAATAGCTTGATAAATTCTTTGCTGATTTCAAAAGTAAAAAGCTAAAATTCTGTTACCTGAAAGTCACATTAAGATTAGTTTTTTGAAAAAAAAAAAAAAAATATCGGCATTTTCTCAAAACTTGTTTTCAGCGTGTTACGACAGTTTTTTTTAGAAGATGTGCGATGTCTTCGAATTTTTGGTTCTAAGACATGCCAGTTTCCTCACGATGTTTTCCTTCACCGTTTTAAGAGTAGTGGTGATTAAAATTATTTACACAAAGTAAAGCACCGGTGGTTTGAACTCACGACCTACTACTCGTAAGTCGCGGCCGTTACCACTGGTCCACCACTGCTCCGAATTTCTTATTGATTTTTGTTATTTATTTATTTTTTTGTTTTTAATAGTTACCTAGTATTAAGCAAGTATGTACAAAAACTGCTTTTCTTCATACATTCAATTATACGGATTTTCATTTATCCGGATTTTCTATTACCCGGATTTCAACTATCCGGATTTTCGATTATCCGAATGTCTAATGACAACAATTTGTCCGGTTAATCTAGTAGGGTACCTCTACTTTATACAAAGTTGTTGGATAAAATAATTAAGCTACTTACTTATTAGGCCTAGATTCTTCGTCGGAACTTTCAGAATGGGAATGCATTTCTCTTCTCTGTCTTTCTCTATGTCTTTCTCTGTGAAAAATAAAAAAATATTTATCAGTGAAACTTACAGATGTAGATCGCGATGAAACGTTCGATTTATTCGTAAATATATATAAGTGTAAAATAGGCTCTTAGAAACCGACTTGATTTAAAAACGTATTGACGAGTTCCCAATAGACTTATTAATTTTCTATAGGCATGGTCATATCACAAAGTATCTTCGTCAACGTAAGGGCTATTTTTGTCTGCTTCTTGTATAATATAATTCATATTGTTCACTCGACATTGGTCAAAGGTGCGAGTTATTTTGATCTTTATTATCAAGTAAACAAATTTAATGTTCTATGCTATGTATGTGTCTGCTTGGTGCCATAGATTCAGTCCTGACGTAATAAAAGAAAATAATTTGAAAATTTGCGAAAATATTTATAAAATACTTGACTGGATGTAAAATTTCTATTCAAGCTCACCTATCTCTCTCCTCTCTTTCGCGCAGTCTCTCTCTGTCCCTCTCCTCCCGGTCGCGGTGCCTCTCTCTGTCCCTGTCTCTGTGGTCTCTGTCTCGATCCCTCTCGTTTCTTTCCCTTTCTCTTGCGTACTGTAGAATAAGGATAACGATATTACATAATAACATAATGCTGCTAATTCTCATAGGAAACCCACACTTAGGGTGACAAATCAACATCGAGCTATGCTGCGCTGTGCTATGTTTGGTCAACTCGCTCGTCTAATATTTTAATGAGGATACAAACAAACCAAGCTGTGCTGCGCTGTGTGAGGCTACGCTCTGTTTAAAAACGCAGCAGTCTCGAGCAAGGCGCGCTACCCGCCGTGCTGAGCCGCGCTGTGCCGAACTGTGCTATGTTTTTATGGAGCTCTGCCATGCTGCGCTGTGTCGAGCTGTGCTAGGTTTTTCAAACATGGAGCACGCTGCGTGCCCCTCCATCGCCCTCAGATGTTGATTGTTAAAAAAACGTAGCTTAAGAAACACAGCGCAGCACAGCGCAGTACAGCACAGCACAGCTTGATGTTGATTGTTAAAAAAAATGTAGCTTAAGAAACACAGCACAGCACAGCACAGCGCAGTACAGCGCAGCACAGCGCAGTACAGCGCAGCACAGCTTGATGTTGATTGTTAAAAAAAACGTAGCTTAAGAAACACAGCACAGCGCAGTACAGCGCAGCACAGCTTGATGTTGATTGTTAAAAAAAACGTAGCTTAAGAAACACAGCACAGCACAGCGCAGCATAGCTCGATGTTGATTTGTCACCCTTAAGGTATATTAAAACACAAAATACAAATACAAAACCAAATTCAAATTCGAGTTTCCCAAAAAAATAAACTCAGGCCTTTTTAGTGAATGACCAAAATCACTCAAAACTCAACGTAGACCGTATTACGCTAAAGTAGATAGTTGAGTTAGTGGTAATGGTTAAGATTCTGTATTCAAGTATCTATGATAAGAATGCTCACAGTCTAAACTCAGTCTCAATCTGTTAAAAATACCTTCAATTTCTCTACATTTTTGACAAGTTTGTGAAAATTGATTGTCGCAGAGATGAGACTGCGACTAGATTTCGAACGTTTTTAATTACGAGAGTTGGCCTCCAAGTAGTTACTGCCTAGTCTATTCCCAACTATGTTGGGGTCGGCTTCCAGTCTATCCGGAGTCAGCTTCGTACCAGTATTTTACATAGAGCGACTGCCTTATATTTGACGTCCATAACCCAACTGGATAATACGATACCGCTTGGTAATACTGGTTGTCAGATTTTCGTGCTTCTGATGACCCGTAACTACGGCCAAAGATCTACAAATGACAGCCGAGACAACGGCATAACGTGCTTTGCTTACTAAAAACATACATACCAAAGGAAAAGACCGATAATCCGGATCCTCAGTAGGACACACTTCAACAGCAGACCATTTCTCTAGCAGATGCCTCCACTGTATCCTATGGTGCTTATTACTGCCTGGATCCAGAACTATGCTGACCCACAGCGCTCCTAGCTGTTCCCACAACTGCCTGCACTTCTCCGTCATGGGGGTGTTCTGGTTCCTCCACAGCAGGAGCCGAGGGTCTGATAGGAACTGTTCTGTCATTAACATCAGCATCCGTGGACCGTTGGAGTCTTGGGCTCGGAGCATTTCTCTTACCTAGAAGAAATAAAGAAATGAGTAATGTAAAAAACCTTGTCGAGAGTTCATACATTTCTATTAACACGGTTTTATTAGCTTGGTATGTTTGCAACGAAATCTTTGAACGTGATTTTCACCCTTTCCAAACGTCGGATAAAGAAACTTTGCACACTTATCGAGGACTGAGGACAATACAATAATTTCGTAAAATTGTGCAATTTGTAGGTAGCTGAACTAAGAAATTTAATTGACATTAATTATTGGAGCAGACCATTTTATGGTGCACCTTCTTGATTGAACTTCACTCAAAACTCAAGCATTGCATTTTAGTATAGTTTTGAGTGCAGCTTCAGTCTCGAGTGGATTGAGTCGTGAGTCTGTAACACGAGCCTTAGTGGCTAATCTGTTGCCCCTAGGGTCACAAATAGGAATGTCTGGTCAGTTCTAGAAATGGCTGCCCCATTGCCCAATGTAGCCGTTTCATGCAAGTTGGGTCAGTAAGCAACTCTAGCTTACCTTAGAAAATAATGAGTTAAGTTGTTTATTTGCATTGTAATATGTCCCCTGTAGTAAGTACGCTCGCACCTGTTCGCAGACCTGAAACAGAGATCAAGAAATACTAATTATTTCTTAATTTGAAAGTAAAATCTAAATTGTCCTTCAGACCGCATTTCGGCCGTAGCAGCCTTATTAACGGAGACTAGCCATCGGCGCGGGAGTAGTTACTGCACAAGTGTGTGCGCAGACACAGGAGCTCTCTTTCTTCCCTCACTCTCATAGTCCGATGGGGCGGCAATCCGACACGAGAGATCAGGCGCAAGGGATGACCCTATTGCCATCAACCGGGCACAAATCCAGACTCCCGACTGCTATTGAGAAAACACAATAACATTTTGGCTGAGTCTAGAATTAAACCCAGATCTTCATGCTCGCGCTTGCAACCTCAACGAGGTAGTCGTAGCGTTTTTTTTTTCAATTTGCCGTTCTTATCAAAACATTTCGAATAGTTCTACAAATTACAAAAAAAAATACTCAAGTAAAGGAACGTAGTGATCTAAAAACGAATTTAGACACATTCCATCATCATCGACATCATCATCAGCATCATAATTCATAATTATTATTTTTTTCATCATTATTCATTTATTTTTTCCAAGTTTTGCGAGACCGATGAAACTCTGTGCAGGGGTAGACGGTGTGCATTCTGTATTTTTTTTTACTTTTAATTAATAACATAAGTTATAAGCAAAATCTTTGTTAATGACAACCTTGCCTTGCCTATGGACTTTGTTGTCTGGAATAAAAGATTTTTATTTTTTTATTATTACTGGTCTATTAAAATATAAGAAGACTATAAGCTACTGTTCTCACGGACCTGCTGCTCATCCAAGTGCCAGGCATGGTGTGCATCAGGCGGAGGCCCAGCCGTGGGGTCAGGCGCTCCGCAGATCCTGTTGATAGCCGACCTGGCCTGCAGGACCTCGTCAGCTAACTTCTGCGCCGTCGGAAGCACCTCCGTGTGATGTTCCGCTATTAAGTACTGCACGAACTTCTGGAGCTGTTGTCTGTCCATCTGCAGAAGGGTTTCTGAAAGAGAATTTAGTGGTTTTACTTCTTGAACTAAAATTTTGGGTAGCTATGTTGATAGGTGTTTAAATTACATTACACGAATGTTGCTAGAACGTAGCTCAAAAGCTGAATATAAGAAAGGCACAAAATTCCTGAATAATGCTCATCTTTAATATACAGGGTGGCATCGGGACATCGACGCGCGAACCGAAACCATAAATTCAGCACATGATTTTACTCTCCCCAGCATAGAAAATTTTCGTCGGTTATCAAAAACTAAAATCTATTGTTTCATAGAAATGTGCAATATGGTCAAAATTTATGGAACAGCAAAGGTATAAACTAAAAACAAAGTTATAAACTGACGTGCAGAGACGACAGACAGAGGAGTTTTAAAGTTGTGATGAAGGTCTGAAGTGTTACCTGAGATTGGCACCCTCAGCCTGACGGAGTCTGCGTTCCTGATGCGGTACAGCGCTAGCGCCACGACGTGCTGGCACCAGAAGATGTCGCGTGCTTCGCAGCTGCACGTCACTCCGGTAATCTTGCATCTGTTGGGAACATGGAGTTATCTCGGTGATAATGTGACTCTACGGCCGACTCCTAACCAGAAGCGATCGTCGCGCAATAACGCGATTGTCGCATGATTTCTCGATTGACGCGATCTCTCTGTCGTCGAGTCTTGATTTGTCGCAGCTTGGACCCTGCTCCCGATGCCGATTGATATTTTTTAATGTTTTTGTAAGATTTTTGTAAGATAAATGAATGCTGATTGATACGTAGTATTATTAAATTAGGGTGCTGGAAATAGCGGCACGAAAATGACTAGAACGCTTAAATGCGGTAGATAGCGACGGATGGTCTTAAATCAAGCTTCCAAAAGGCTCATCGTTGCTCAGAATAACGATCCTAATCTCTCCTAATCTAAGAACTCATAAGCGTTTATTTATCCATGACATATTTCCAAAAGTCTCACAACTTAGCTTCAGAGAATACTATCGTAAAGTAAACGACAATCACCATTATTGGAAGTGACAAAGTTTTCTACACAATAGCTATTATGCGGGTACATCGGCCTTTGGGTAAAAAGTGCCCTTTTAGAACAAACAATAGTAGGGCCTTTGTGACCCTTTCTAGTAGAACCTCTTTGTTTTCTTGTAAGCTTATGGTTGAAGGAACTATTTATTTCGCTTGCGTGAACGATGATTGATTTTAAAGACTTTGTTTCTATGCTTTTTCTTCTTTACCTCAAGGTATAAAAATCAATTTCCGTTTAAACATTTGCTGAGCTTGTATAAGCGCTATATTTTCAAGAGGGATTCGTACGGGATAATTTTGAACCCCAGCACGCGTAGCATGACCACCGTAGAAATGGGTTTTGTCGATGGAAGAATAGACAAAATTACAGATTGTAGAAAGATTTGTACCGTTTTATGCTGGCGTAGCATGACAATTCTATCTCTATTCTACCAAGAATAGACAAAGTTCTTTCTATGGTGGTCATGCTACGCGTGCAGGAAAGGATAGCCGCTATAACCGACATTAATGCGAACGAAGTCGCGGGCTAAAGCTAGTGTTTAATATTTTTTTTTATTTAGAGCTGTAGGTACTTACAAGAATACTTTGGCGCATGGCCATAATCGAAACTTAGACCGTCATCTAGTTTTTCAATACATTTGACTAAACACTTGCACAAATGTTTACCAACAGCGCCCCCGTTCGACGGCAATCGAGCGCCAAGCGGTCCTTACAATGTGGTGCAAAGCCAAACCCATTCGTTCCACCGGCTGAAAATCTAGCACCTGGACACGAGTTGCCTTGGCTTTCCTAGAAGTCTTTAAATAGACTCCGGACTCAGGTGGGCCGGAGTAAAGAAAACCTGCTCAGGTGGAGATTCACGGATGACCCCGCCCTGGAGTGTAAATGTGGTGCTGTCCTACAAACAATGCAGCACTTGATATCTTGTCCAGCGTGTCCTGTTGTTTGCACACTACGGGAGTTGATGGACGGTACTGAAAATGCTAAGCTCGTAGCCAAATTCTGGGCTAACTGGCCAGCTTAGCATTTACATTGCTATCGACACGCTAAGAAGAAGAATGTGGTGCTTACCTGTCGAACGAGACAGTGACCCTGTATAGCCGTTCCGGGTCCGAGCATGGCGGCAACGCGGCAGGCGCGCGCACCACGCCGCTCAAATGGAAACCTGCAAACAACAGAATAGAATGCTCAGTTACTGGAAAATAGGTGACTTGAACTCATCATATAACAGCTGCATGCGTAAGCATGACCATCGTAGAAATGGGTTTTGTCGACGGAAGAATAGACAAAATTACAGATTGTAGAAAGATTAAAGACAGAATCAAAGATTGTAGAAAGATTTGTACCGTTTTATGCTGGCGTAGCATGACAATTCTATCTTTATTTCTACCAAGAATATACAAAGCTTTCTATGGTGGTCGTGGTACGCGTGCTGGGCTATTCTGTAAACTACAGAAGATACCAGTACCTACTCGCGAATCGCAATGCCACGTCGAATATGAAGGCTAACGCAAAAGCGCGACGCGAGTTTTCATAGAAATTCACGTCGCGCTGATGCGTCGCGCGTCTGTCGCAGCTTAAAGTTATTCAGTCAAGGACATATTCTACTATCAATCAATTTGTCTAGCCTTTTCCCAACTATGTTGAGGTCAGCTTCCAATCTACCCGGATGCAGTTGAAAAACCTTATTTTACATGGAGCGACTGCCTACCTGACCTCCACAACCCAGTCTCTGGGTAACATGATAGAACTTGGTTAGCCTGGTATATATTGTGGGTGAAAGTTGTGATGACCCAGGACCACTACTTGGCAGGTCGTGCCTTCTCACACTTAAGTTCTCCAAGCCGTGGGGAAATAATCAGATACACTACCTACTTCTTATTTCGGTATACATTTTGAAAGGAAGCAAAACGAAACATCTTTATGGCAATATTAAGTTTGATGTTTAACGTTCCAAAAATATTCCATACAGCAAGTCCCTTCGACTTTAGTATGGAAAACAGTATTAGAAAGTATATTTGCATCAACTTTAACGACTCCAAAACTGTTTAATATTTTGTAAATAGCCCATTAGAGCGGCACCAGTTTACAAAATAACTGACTGCCATTAATACTTTAACGGCTTTGCTGTTAAATCTGAACGTAACGGTTAAGTGTTCATATCCTGTGGATATTTTTGAATAAACCTGCATAAACGAGAAACGTGGTATTTAATTTGGTAGTGACCCAATTAAATTATGTTATGGTTACCGAATGAAACTCGTACGCATGTTGCTATGACGTTTGAGAGGCAAAATGAGTGGATTCTGTCAATATTTAATACAAAAGCATTACAAATTATGCCAAATTAAAAATTGAACTGAGCTTTTAGTTTAATTTGTAAATTGTGCGTGTCTACTCGAATTAGTTCCTGGTGCCCTACTCTCTAACTCCGTCAACGAAGATATGAGTTCGTCCGAAACTAGTTCGAAACTTAGAAATGAATCCTACGGTCAATTAATAAACCTTTATGGACGGACAAAAATACATCGCGAGTAGTACATCTGTCAAATGGTATCTTTGGTTCGGACCCCGAACTAATCATGTCCGTAAGTGATATCTACGGTGTTGCAAAACGCTCATAATTTCAGTCGAAACTACGGATTTCGTGCCACGTCCGGTTCAATTACTCAAAAAGGCGTGAGCTGCAGTATACCCGATATTTTAAATAGCACTACGAACAAATTATATAATACTCTGATTTCCAAACTAATTTAGAGTTCTCACGAACACGGAAGAAAGAATTTGAATTCAAGTGCATTCGATCACAATATAGTGGCACCCTAGTTATTGGAGTGAATAGATTCGGTACGAAATTGTTCGAGTCGAGTAATCATAGCATCGAGTTCTAAAGCAAATCGATTACGATTCGTCAGGCTTTGAAATTCGAACTCCTTTTGCTTTGTGCAACTTTTTTTTTTCTCTCCTCAATTTTTCGTTTTTAACGCAATATCGAAGCGTTTTTTTTTTAACTAATATGCGTGCTATTTCTTTTGGTGATGAAATGCTTTTTCGAAAATTGTTTTGTATTTTCCTTTACTAACCATTTTTTTTCTTTTTTTAAATTTATATTGTTAGGTATATTATCTTAAACGTAAATAAGGAGGTACCTACTTACCATATACCTACTTAAGTTTCAAACATTTTTCATTCCTAGCACACCCTAACCTACTTTTCCGTTTTCCACGCACAATCCTTGTCCTAATTTGCCAATAATTTCTGTTACAATTATTACAAACCAGTGATGTAACTCCAATTCACTTTTAAAAATCAAAATATTTCATCCAACTGGTTTTTATGCCAAATATCGTAACAATACGCATGTCCAATGCGAACACAACACTAATTTAGAGTCAATTTATTTATATCTAAAAAGTGTAATAGAAAACGACCGGTTTGCGTAGAACGTACCAAGCCAATTATCGATTATCAGCATCGGGAACGAATCGAGTATTTTTTTTCAACACAATCAATTACCCAAGTATTCGGTGCGATAAATCGCAACGCAACGGATCAATGCGAAATCGATCGAAACAAAATGGCGGTTTTTTTGTTTAAGTAAAAAAAAAACTAGGTATTTGAAAGCGTTCGAATGACGAACAATAGTGAAACCACAAAATTATTTCGACGCACTACGGTCGAGTTTGGGCTGTTTTTCGGAAGCTTCACATTTTTAAAGTTGGAGATCACGAGTCGCTAGAAAAAGTAAGGTTTTTGTTGAAAGAAAAACTTAAAAAAAAAAAATGTTAGCCCAGCTGCGTTGGCAGGGCGGTTTTATTGCGCGGTAATTTATCGCCTCGCGTCGCATCGCGTCATTTAGGATTATATCTGACAAGGCCGAACGACTTACCTACCACATATTTTGATATCGATTTATGGTTTATTTAATTACTAGAAATAGTACTCAGCTGAAGAATATTAACGTTTAATGGCATCACAATATTATTCTTTTTGTACAGACGGCCTTAAAATTAAGTCACTGATAAACTGATATACCCACAGTCATCTGGCTCATCATTCGTATCGTCGCGTCGTTCGTATCGTCATTTTGGGAGAAGGCTAGCCTTCTCCCAAAAATATTAGAGTCGGTTTCCAGTCTAACCGGATGCAGCTGAATACCAGTAATATACATGGAGTGAGTGCTGCGGAGGTCAGATACCTCCACAATCCAGTTAGGGGACATCCATAAATTACGTCACACGAATTTCATGATTTTTGACCGCCTCCCCCGTCCTTGTCACAGCTGGTCCCATTTGTGAGACCCCCCCCCCCCTCCCTAGTGTGACGTCACGAATTTTATAATTTTACATCTAGAAATAATTATTGAATTAAAAGCGCAATTCCGAATTTTTTTTAGTACAATTAACATCAAATCAAACACTGCAAGAAATTAACAAAAAAACGATTAATTATATTAATTAAAGATCAAACTTAATCATCTTGCGTCCATATAGGTAGGCATATGCATGGCATAGCAGCCACTTCGTTCTCGTTTGGGTTGTTAATGTCAGGAATATTCGTTGTGTCCACATCTTTCTCATCGAACCATGCAGCATCATCGTCATCATCCAAACAAAGAATTTCTCTGGAACGTCTAGCAGAAATTCTTTGAGGACGAATCTTCACGATGGGCAAAACTCGTTGTTTGTTATGTATTTGCTTGTGTTGATTAATGGCCTTTATGATGCAAATATAGACCACAAATGCCACATGATCGCTTAAACAAGTATGCTCGACACTGGGGCAATAGTTATCATACAAAAATGTGTTTTACTTAACATTTAGATTAAATTTTAAATGTGACGTCACGAAATTTAGGACCCCTCCCACCCCCTTGTCACACAATGTCACACTTCGTCGACCCCCTCCCTCCCCTTAACATGTGACGTAATTTATGGATGGCCCCTTACTGGGTTACAGGATACCCCCTGGTAAGGCTGGATAGAGTTTCGGGCTTGATCCGTGACGACTGTCAAATATCAACAAATGACAGCCGGAATCAACGGTTTAACTGGCTTTCCGAGGCACGCAAGGGTCTTGATGGTTACCCATCCACGGACTATCCGCGGCAAGCGTACCTTTACCTGATCGATTGTCTCGTTCGGGTGGAAGTTAATTTATTTGTGGGCGCATCGACATTCAAGAATTACGTATTAGACAACGAAAAGTTAAGGAAAGTTTACTAACTTTACTACATAAAATACAAAACGTGTGTACACTTTGTGTTAAAGTTGCAAAGGACTCGAGTCTTCGAGTTCTAATTTTAAAGACTTGACTCAATTATGCAAGACTCAATGTGCTCAAAAGGCTCGGAGTCTACAGATAAGCACTCGCGTCTTAAAAAGGACTCAAGTCTTAAAAACCACTCGAGTCTTAAAATTAACCCGTGTCTTAAAGAAAAACTTGGAACATGAAGATGAAACTTGTACCTCATCATTCGAAAAGACTCGAAAGAAGGCAATAAATTCAAATTAGTGGTTATGATATAACTTTGCATACAAAAAAATCTGACGAGTTATTCGAGTTTTTTCGAATGATGAGCTACAAGACTTGAGTTCATTTTAAGACTAGAGACGTTTTTAAGACTCTAGTCCTTTTTAAAAGTTGAGTCCTTTTTTTAGACTCGAGAATGACTCGGGCTCGGCTTGACTCGAGATCCGAGCCTTTTGAGCACACTGAGTCTTGCATAATAGAGTCGAGTCTTTAAAATTACGACTCGAGGACTCGAGTCCTTTGCAACACTACTTTGTGTTCCGGGTAGCACGTTCCAGTGGGATGATTTTCACGCGGGCGAAGCTGCGGGCAGGAGCTAGTTTAAAAAAATATTCATAGGTCTGTATAATGCCTGTGTTGGAATATCTTCACTGTAAGTACCCAGTATATGTTACTTATGTATATTGTCATACATATTCAAGTTTCTTGAGTGAAACGCAAAGTGGCTTGGTAATAAGCAGCTAATACCAAGACACAGGGACCACACGGCTCAATGTTTAAATGCGTTTCAATAATATTGGCTTGTCAATTGTCCCAGTGAAGGGCAAAGACCTGGAAGTAAAGAAACGAGGTCTTTTGTTACTGGGAGTCTTTTTTTTTGGGAATGAAATCGCGCAGGGCAGTCCCCGAGGTCGTCGGCTTAACCGGACTTGCCTGTGGCTACCTTAATAAATTAAGGCTTCCAGCCAGGGCTTAAAAACGTAAAACTAGAGCGACTACTCGCTAAGGTCTCCCTCTGTGGGGTTCAGACCTCGGCTTAGGACATCGCTGGTAGAGAGCAGCAAGGGACGGATTGAATTGGAATGAGTTGTTGGGGATCAACTGTAAATTCGAAATTTGTAGTTTCCCCCGAAGATTCCAACTCCGTATCACCTGAAGACATAAGATTATTTCGGGGCATGGACTAAAAATGAATGACAACCAATAATAATATTACCTTCAGATGCGTTACCGGAGCTCAATATTGACAAGATAAACTTTAAAGTGTTATTAGACACGTACAGCCGCACACATGTTCATCTCTTTCTAACAACTGGAATCGGTATGGGTCTTTCCTGTACTTCGCACACTGTATGGTTTTTTTTTTTTTTTTTTTTTAGGATGCGAAATCATCAAATGACTTCTCCCGCTCTGGGCGGAGCGGGAGGGCGTGTCAGACTTTTACTGACTAAAACCCACCCGTGTTCCATCAGTTGCCCATGTGCCAGAGTCACGGTATCTCTTTCGAACAATCACGCGACCCCGGCAGGCATCGGTCCTATTAGACCCCTACGCTGCTGCTGACATCTCTTTGAGGCGCGCGTGGAACACTGCGCGCCGGCACACTGTATGGTTGATTGTACTAGTAGGTAGCTACATTCATGGTTTACGCTGTTTTAATGTTCGGTTATGAGGCGTTTATTTATAACTAGCTTCTGCCCGCGACTTCGTCCGCGTTAAATTTCTTATTCCCCCGACCCTTCCCGTCGT
The DNA here is from genome assembly GCA_932294355.1 of Aporophyla lueneburgensis. Classification (NCBI taxonomy): domain Eukaryota; kingdom Metazoa; phylum Arthropoda; class Insecta; order Lepidoptera; family Noctuidae; genus Aporophyla; species Aporophyla lueneburgensis. Next base: position 6,819,682 of record OW028748.1, on the reverse strand, counting down.
GTCGAATCGCCTACCCGTGAGATTTGCCCCGTTTTTGCAACATTTTTCATTACTGCTCCGCTCCTCTTGGTTGTAGCGTGATGTTATATAGCCTATAGCCTTACTCGATAAATAGGCTACCCAACACAAAAATATTTTTTCAATTCGTACCAGTAGCTCCTAAGATTAGCGCGTTCAATCAAACAAACAATCAAACTCTTCAGCTTTATAATATTAGTATAGATACGTCATTGATGACAATCGGATTTGACAGATGTCCTTACTCCCGATGTGTATTTGCCAGTTCGACAAAGTTAATCAGGATGATGATGTCATTTGATGATGTCCCATCCAAAAAATAATAAAAAAGACGTCCACTGCTGGACTTAGGCCTCCTCCAATTTGGAGGGGTTTTCCATAATCGCCACGCTTGGCAGGCGGATTGGCGATCGCAGTATGGTGGTAGAATGCATAGAGAACGCTTCTGCCCATTCTCTAGTAAGTCCCTTAGTCGCCGCTTACGACACCCACGGGAAGAAATGGGATGGTGCTATTCTTTACATCCGGCACCACACGGTACCAAATGTTGCAAGTATGACAAAACCAATCGCAATTTTACAAGAGTTTCGAAAAACTAAAAATTCACACATTTTTAGCTATGTAAATCTCTCACCTTAGGAGGGTAGTTTTGCAAATTACATTCAAATTCGGAACGTGGTCGGTGCTGATGCGAGAGACACGCGTACAGTCACGTTCGTTATTACAGGAGGATCCATTGCCTCACGATCTAATGGAGGAAGTGGCATGCAATCAGAGCAAAGCCGCAGTGTAGGTCACAAAAATAATTAGATATATAAATATTCATTCATACTTTTAAGTAAAGAATTTGTATTTTGTGACAACTTTGTCAAGTACAGTCGCAGACAAAACGGTTAGGAAACAATAAAAAAAAAATATATTAACAAAATTGTACCGGAAAGCGAATTAAGCTTTTATTTGTACCTTAAAAATCTGTCTATATCCGCAAAACTAAGTCTTATCGCTATATTTACTGTTACATCGGTACACAGCTACATACACCTCCTCATCAGGAAATCAATAGAGCGCTGTTGGCCTCAGCACAAACCAGACTAACTGGCCTGCTGTTACTTGTTGAATGGCCCTGCGGCTAAACTACCATACTAGTCATACAACTTTATATTTCATATATTTCACTTTATGTGGTAAAGTACCTTTACAAGGGTACTTCCTAATAGCGGTACCATTTTCTATACAAATCTTTTTACATACTACTTAAAAATAAATAAAATTATAATGTCCGTTTGTAATGTCTAAATTTTTACTACATGCATATGAACTTACATAGAAATCCTTTAAAAAATTAAAAATATATTTTTGTCTGTTTATTTGTAGCGACTAATCTCCGAAACGGTTTGAAGGATTTTGATGAAATTTGCGCTATGAATATACTTTGAACCCTGGAGAAAAGCATAGGCTACTTTACATCGACATACCACGCGGAAGAAGCCGCGAGCGGAAGCTAGTATTTAGTCAGTTAAAGTATTATATTGCGGTCGACCAAAATTCAACAGGTTTTTCTTTCGAGAACGATTACTGAACAAAAAAGATAAATGGAGAGCAAAAAGTATTAAAAAAACGATTTTAAGTGTTTTCCTTACTATGGAATTAATATCGACTTAAAAAGCGGAATCAGCATAGAAATATTCAAGTTTATTGATATGCCCTTTGGCTAGAATACAAATAACATACACACCTACAGTTTTTTATATATTTTTAAGTTAAAGAGGTTATATGGAACCAGTGGAACTATAAAAGTTGAAAGCCTACAACAAACTGTATTCGAAGCTTAAACTATTTATCAAGGTTTTTATAAACATTCAGCTACCATTAATGGAATACATGTAAGTGATGAGATGGAGCCATCGCCCCCCACTGGATGAGTTCGTTTTCGTTTATTAGCATTATTTCTGACTTTTTAGGGTTCCGTACCCAAAGAGTAAAACGGGACCCTATTACTAAGACTCCGCTGTCCGTCCATCCGTCCGTCGCGCGTGGAGGTATCAAGCTGAAATTTATATCAAACTAGCTTCTGCCCGCGACTTCGTCCGCGTTAAATTTCTTGATCCCCCGACGTCCTGTCGCGTCGAATCGCCTACCCGTGCGATATACCCCGTTTTTGCAATATTTTTCATTACTGCTCCGCTCCTCTTGGTTTTAGCGTGATGTTATATAGCCTATAGCCTTCCTCGATAAATAGGCTACCCAACACAAAAAGAATTTTTCAATTCGGACCAGTAGTTCCTGAGATTAGCGCGTTCAATCAAACAAACAAACATAAAAACAAACAAACTCTTCAGCTTTATAATATTAGTATAGATACTCAAGTCTACTGTCCCTTGGAGCTGTGAAAAAATCAAACTTCTATGCTAACGCAATCAAAAGATATAGCCGTTTATGCCGCAAATTTTCGAAACTCGCAAGAGAATCAAAACCAAGGGTACTTCCAGTCGATCTAGAATTTTGAATTTTGGTGCGAAGCAACGTCTTATAGCACAGATTAAGGAAACATTGCGAAAACCGTAAATTTTTAGTTACATCATATATATATTTTTTTAATAATACTTTTACTTATATACCTATAGGTTTGTACGGAACCCTCGGTGCGCGAGTCCGACTCGCACTTGGCCGGTTTTTTATATTTGCTCAGCTCCTAAGACTTGTAGTGTAATTTTAAATAGGCTATAACATAACATAATATAACATCACGCCTTGTTTCCCCGAAGGATAGGGCAGAGGTGTACCTATAGTACCCCCACATTTCACCTGTTATGTTTAAGTCCCATGTACTTAATAGGGGGCGAGCCAATTGCTATCAACCGGGCACAAATCCAGACTCCGGCTGCTACTGAGAAATTCCAGATGGAAAAACCCAGTAACACTTTGCTCAACCTGGGAATCGAACCCAGGACCTCAAGCTCAGCAGTAGCACTTGCTACCACTAGACCAACGAGGCAGTAGGCTATAACCTTTCTCAATAATTGGGCTATCAAATGCTAAAACATTTTTTCAAATGCGACTGGTAGTCCCAGATATTAGCATGTTCAAACTAATCAAATCAAAATATTTTTATTTCACACTAGCTTCTGCCCGCGACTTCGTCCGCGCCAAATTTTTGCTCCTCTGACCCTTCCCGTAGCATCGATTTGCCTGCTAGTTTTCGTCCATTTTTCGTTGCTGCTCGCTCCTTTTGAGTTATAGTGTGTCAACCTTAAAAGATAGACATATGCTCTCGCGGACTTTTTTTAGAACTTTTTAAAAGAAACAATTCCGTCATACATGATTTTTGCGTTACTTTAACCGTTTACGCAGCGCACGCAACGGAAACTCTCAAAAGGAATAAATTTTCCCCGTTTTTGCAATATTTTTCATTACTGCCCCGCTCCTCTTAACTGTAGCGTGATGTTATATAGCCTATAGCCTCCCTCGATAAATAGGCTACCCAACACAAAAAGATTTTTTCAATTCGGACCAGTAGTTCCTGAGATTAGCGCGTTCAATCAAACAAACAAACAAACAAACTCTTCAGCTTTGTAATATTAGTATAGATATAGATACAACATGGGCACTTATGAAACGTCAGAAGCTAGGTGCACGGTTCCAAATTGTTGATTCCTATGGCGAAGAGCCGGCAAGAAACTCCACAGTCACTCTTTTTTTACAAACAAACAGTCTTTGTTATTAGTAGGGATGTTATGGATATGAAATTTCGGATACGGATTGGTTACGGATGTCGGAATGATTATTATACCGGATACGGGTACGGATATTAAATTATTTCGTATTATCCGTTAGTTTCGGATAATTTCGGTTACGAATATTAAACTTTTAAGGAATTTCAAAAGTAAAATACAAATAGCTAATAAAATGGTTTTATTTATATGTCACCATTTGGTAGGAATTACAATCAGTCTGTGAGTAATTATTACAGCTATTTTAAATAAAAATGATTATAAATATTTGTATATTGAGTATTATCTAATCTACCTAAAATAAAAATGTAATAACAAATCCGATATTAACCGAAATTTTTATTTCGGATTCGGTTACAGTTACGGATAATTTTTTATATCGGATATCCGATAGTTTCGGTTACGGTTACGGAGCTCCCTAACATCCCTGGTTATTAGTATCTACATAGTATAGTTATGGATGGCACTATAGGTAGGGCCGAGAACCTCAACCTACGTTTCAAGAGGCTGTTGTTGGGCGGCTGGATCAAGAGCTTGATGCAGAAAGTACTTCGAGATGTGGCATGTCTGTTTTTTTTTTTAAGAAAGTCGGTTGTTTTTTTTTTTACTGTACTATACTATGTTCATACTATAGCTGAGCACAGCGTCGTAATTGAGTAACACTCTCAAAATGACAACTGATCGTAATGTACTTCATTTTGACAGTTCAAAATCAAAATCATTGCATTATTTACGTTGTTGAGAGGACGAACTTTTCGATCCTATTACGTGAATTAGCAATATCCTTGCAAACCCTTGCATTGTGATTGTAAGTGTGTCTCAATTACGGTGCAGTAGATAGGGCGATGCAACTCACGATACATAAAAAAAAAAATTGTGACAGGTGACCCACAAAATACAGAGGAAACTCGGTTATCCGGTCCTCAGTTATACGGATTCGCGATTATCCGGAGTAAGAACCGCTTTATACATACACGGGCATGAAAGGAACTTGCATTACTAGAAAATGTCTGATTATCCGGATTTTCGACTATCCGAATACCTAACGACATCATTTAGTCCGGTCAATCGAGTCTCTAGAAACCCTTTTGGTAGTCCCAGATGACGAAGACGGCTTGATGAGCAGCTGAAATTCTGTTATCATCAACAGATCAGCCTGTAATAACACAATTACGTATAATTACAGCTGATTGTCGAGCTAACAATGGCGGACGCCTTGACCCCGCTATTGACCTAGATACGTCTATCCAGGTCAAATTACAGCTGTACGCTCGAGTACGGAGGTGTTACGCAGAACAATCGAGTAAACGGAATTACTTATTAATTTGTAGTATGTGATTGAAAGTGGCTGGATTGAATAGGAGTGGTATTTAGATTTTAGTAGTGTGTTTGCGTGTGTTATATGTATATAGAGTATAATAAACGGAATTGTTTGCAGCATTCATTCATCCATAAATTAATACATATACAAGTACTGTACTGTACTGTACTGTATTTTGACATATATAAGTATTGACCATGTATTAGATTCACCGTATTTGACATGCATTAGTATTGACCATGTGATAGTTGCACTGTACTTTTACATTTATAATAACTTACCATCTATAATAATTCCAAATTTTTTATGCCATATCTACCTACATAATTATTGTATGCCTATAAGGCAGGACATATTGATACTTTAAAATATTGTTAAGACCTGTAACTTACATGTGCCCACAATAAAGATACTTTGACTTTGACTTTGACTTTGACTTTGACTTTGAATACGTAAAGCAAAAAGTTAGCGTCCCTTTTTTACGAAAATTACGCGGACGGAGGATTAAATTCGGTATAGTTAAAGTTTATACTCGTATGAAGGAGTGCAGAAATCTTTTATTTAAATGAATTTAGTCGACCTCTGGGCGACCACTAGGTATAGCTAGCTAGCCGCTAGCTGGTCGCTAATTGTTTTATGGTCTCATCCTATCATTTGTTTTTAGTACTGCTAATACTAGCTGCCCGTACAGACGTTGTCCTATTTCCTAGAACTCGATAGCAGCGCCACCTACCGGGTCCAATAGTGAATCTAAACCATCCAGAGTACCACCCAAACGCATACAAAAAAAAATCATTCAAATCGGTCCAGCCGTATAGGAGGAGTTTAGTGACATACACACGTACAGTAGAATTATATATGTATATAAAGATTGTATTTAATGATATTCATAGTTATACCTCCTAATCTAAATAAACAATAATAATTTTAAACAATGTCATTAGGTATACATGAATCATGATCATTGTGCAGTGCATGTAACTTTATTATTTATCCACAATGAAGGTTAATGGCGTTTATATAATAAGTTGTAAACTTTTTAGTCTGGCTTATAATTATTTTAAGAAAACCGGTAAATATTGTTTGAAGACTATGTATTATTCTTAAACATTGTTTTCGCATTCGAATGTGAGTTTTATTGACCACTTCGCTAAATAGTTGAACACATATTTAATGAATTTATAAATGTTCGAACTCATTTCGAGGATGTCCGATGTTTTAGAAAGTTGTTAGTAGAATTACAAATAACGACGGCTTTCACGATTTTATATTCGGCAGAACGACTTCATATTTCGGTGTGTTTATAGTTATATCTCAAGATTCCACAAAGAGGATGGGAAAAACAAAAAAAAAACCTAATGTTTCTTTATTTTTATATCTGGATTATGATTATGGCTTTAAGAAATTGATGTAAAAAGTTCGGTATTAAGAAAAAACATGTTTTAGTTAATAACTACGTAGTAACTTGGAATATTATATAGAAAAGGACGGTTATTGCCGGAATTCAGTGCGTCATAAAGTGGCTGGAACTGGTAATTTTTGGGTAAATGCCATAAATTTTCGAGTAATAACAGTACGCGTCGGCCCGCGCGCTATTCGTTTTTATTTACGACTGTACTTGTTTCACATTCAGCCGGTTATAACTTTTGTGCGCGACTGTATTGTGATTTTTATTTTAATTTTTTTATAACGCTATCTGTATTCCGTTGGTTTTTATTGTTCTTTGTTGTGGAAATTGGAAGCTTTCGGCTGTTTAACAAAAAAATTAAGCTTGGTTTAATTCAGTTTAAACACAAAGGATACCTAAGTAACTTTAAATCCTATAGCATCGTAATAGAATTTAAACGAGTTCATTACTATACGCAAATAAATAAACATAAATAGAACGGCATTTTAATAATCTTCTATACGTTCTATTTCTGTTTGTTTATCAATAAATATGTATTACGTGTAGGTAGGTATATAAATACAGACAGCATAGTATCCAGATGGCCCACTTTTGTAAGGGCGCTTCAATGTGTGCGTAGCGAGAGCTATGAACGAGACTGGTTTGTTTACATTAATCACAAGCGCACGCTAGTGTGCGGCGATGCGACTGTGTGAGTCATGTCTTTACGTCACTTTGTTTACACCGACGTAAGTGTGTGCCTGTATAGCGGAGAGTTTCATAATGTGCGTGGACACGTCACGGCGATTCACGCGCGAGTGTGGGTGTGTTCGCGTGCCGCGGGTGACGTCACGTCGTTTCGTCACGCGCGTCGCTGTGTGGGTGGCCTGTTTGTGTACGTCGCGTCGATGTGAGCGCGGGCGTGTCAACCGTCAAGTCAATGTTACATTTTTGTGACCTTAACCGTCAAATATGTTGAGAATCTTTGTCCTTTGCGTAATTAGCGTCTGAGGAAATAGTTGTGGAGTTATTTATAAATACATATTGAGTAACTAAACGTCTGTTGCAAGTCTATGTTAGATGTTAGTTTTATTGGCTCAAAAATAAACAAATCGGCTAAGATAAGATCATCACGCTTTTTATACTAAGTACATAGCTTAGGTATTTACATACTTACTTAAATATCTGGTCTGTTTTCATTAGGTGAAAATACAACATGAAATAAGTAAATAAACTGAGACATCTAATTTAGAATAATCATAAAAAATTATAATTCACAAATTTATCATAAGTACCTACTTATTTACATACATATGCTTAATTAAAACTTTGCTGTGCCATCGGCGGGTTGCACTGACAGATGTCAAGCATGTCGCCTATTGCAACTGCCATTTTCATTTAAAATGTTGGTATTACACAGACGGAAGAATAAGGCGGTGCAATTAATGATAAGCCCTAAGGTGCTTAACATTTTAATCCCTTGATCCATCAAAACTACGATATTTTTAACGTCAAAAAAATTACAAGGACATCGAAGCAGACACAGAAGAAAATGGCGGGACGAGCGTGACACTAACAGACAGGCTTGGTCTACACTAGCTCAAGACAAAGAGGAGTGAAAAGGAGAAAGGGAGGCCTTTGTCCTGCTGTGGGACAACATAGGCTAAATAAAATAATTATTATTATTAGGCGGGTGGGTCAACGGCCTGATTCAGAAGACAGTTCTTGATACGGCTCGTATCACGAAAAGGTTCCTGTCTCTGGAACCCTAACCACCGGTAGCTTCGATCCTGGTTCCAGTACCAGCGGATCAAAAATTATTTATATTTTTAAATGGTTTTGTTTCTTTTACAAAAATATTTCAAATGTTTGTAATAAGTAAGTTGTAAAATAAATAAACCAAATAATAATAAAATAATATATCCTAACGCTTTGCTTAAAAAAAAAAAACATCAGGAAGTAAGTAAGGTGCTATCATAATCTGCATAACCCTTTAAAATCAAAAGCATGACGACCGGTATGTTAAAACCGCATTTACATTTAAACATGGCCGACACACACTCACGCGCACATCCAGGTAAACTGTCATAAATTAATTTGTATGTGTGTCACAAAGTGGCAATCACGAAATAAGAATTTATCGAATAATATTCAAGTCCATTGACTTTAATAAAGTACTGTCATTTGTTTGCATACATAATCTAATCAAACTGTGTTTTTAGCATTATATCATCAATGTTTTTTAGGTTAGTATTGTCAGAAAGAAACAAAGACATAATTTCAAGTCTTTGAAAAACACCATCTCTCGACTCAGCACTCCAATTCCGATACCTACACACTTTCATCACTATCCGACAATTTCGAAGGAAATAGCTAATCTATTGCTTCGCACGTTTGTAAAATTGCCTGTTATAATGTCCCAATAATTAGTCAGTAAAAGTCTGCCACGCCCTTCCGCTCCACCCAGAGCAGGAGACGTCATTTGAGGATTTCCCATCCAGAAATAAAGCCCGTAACATCAGTACCTAAAAACGGGCCGCCTATTACACCACTGCTCATATCTCGTATCTAGTCAAATTACCAACAAGTAAGTATGTCAATTGACAAGCTGATAATGCAGCCAATTACAACGTTCGGTCACAATGACAAGGTCGAATAAGGTGATAAGAGATAATTATTAATTAGCTGCTCACAGTAGGCACGGCGACATATCAAGCTATACATTTCCAGTATAAGCTGACCCCTCATTGTACCGAAATCTCATACGATGTGAGATCAGTTTATACTGGAAATTCATAGCTTGATATGTAGCCGTGTGTACAGACGTCAGCACACCAAGCTACCCGAAACTGTCAAATTTTCCCAATCAATTTTGAACCTAATACTGTAGCGATAAAGTTGAAAATCTATTAAAGAAATTTGACAGATTGTAGTAGCTTTAAGTGCTGGCGTCTGTACATACTCGGACCAAACAAGTTAAAAATGATTTTTTCGTCATTGTCAACTGAGCCGATGATGTGTTGGATGGAGTGTTGTGTGGTTTCGGCCGAAATAACGGGCGTTTCCTCCTCCGAATCACTTACAGACATTAGATTAGTCCGGAGGCTGAACAAAAAATTAATGACAATACGGTTTGACAGTTGACAATCTCGATGTGTTTTTGCCGGTCTGTAAAAGTAAATTGAAATCAGAAATAGTGTTTACTTCTAAGTATTGAACTACTACCCTGAAGTAAGACACATCCAGAATTTGACAGAATCAGCAAGAAGCTTTAAGATTACAAGCATGTGTTAACGCTTGGCCAAGATCGGAACTATAGTCGCCATTTTGGTTTTCAATACAATTTTTGTGACAACACAAATGATTATAGACGACGCCAATGTCATTCACACGGCAAAATATCCTTTTTATTTGTGATTCCGTAAAAAATATAGTTTCCCAACTTTAAAAAAAATATCTCAACTAAAAAAAAAATAGGACCAACGCGGTGGTAGTAGAAAAAGTAATCGGATACGTTGTACTGTGGTCATAAAGGTGTACTTATGACACATCTCACATCCAAGATGTTCATAAATACCTGATTCCTCTTAACTTCTCTTTTATTTATCTATAAAACCCAAATAACGAAGGTTCTACCTACATTATGGTTGGCAATAAACCTTGTTTTTACAATACTACATAAACCTTAATGCGTCTGAAGTGGCCTAGGGCCGTATCAGTCATAATTGTGACAGTGCGAAAAAGAGATGGCATTTAACATCTTGGAACATCTTGTATAGCTGCATCTCTTTTTATGACGATGGAAGTCTCAATTTCTATGAAGTCATAACTTTTTCATATACAGTTTATTGTCATAAGGGATGATAAAAAGCATGGAATGAGGATGAATGTCAATGATGTTTTTGTAGTATTTTCGAGCAAAGTTCTAGGAATGGAATGCATAAATATGTTGCACATTAGTTTTGTTCGTGTCCTATTGAGATAGATAGATCAGATGCATCAGAAATATTTTCATCTAGTGAGAGTTATGACCAACTCTTTTGAGAAGGATGAAGGATAAGTTAGGATTATTTCTTTGCATTACTTATACTTACATATAATTTTTTCCATTAGTGTAGGTGTCGTCTGGGCCCTAAATACACTGAGACAAACATGCAAATCGCATTAGAAAATAATCTCTTTTAATTTGCTTTAAAGGCCCAGGCCTAATCAAAAAACAATATTGAACCAACTTATTTTAGAAATAATTTCAAGTTTTGCCCAAACGTTTGTCCAAAACAGTGGCACCAACGTTGGGTATTGGAGCACGTTGTATTGTAAGTAACAAGTGTTTGTAAACGCTTAAACATCTGCGACATCGGGGACCGACCCTTGGGGAGGGGTACTACCCTACAAAATAATCTTTACCGACCAACAAACTAACCTCCCACGCGATTTTGGTCCTTATTCCCATGGTATTGGTCCGAGGGTTACGAAAAATACAGTTTTGTAAGCGAAGGATGAAATTGGGCGAACTTGTTGCGACGTCGCTGTTGCAGTATGTAATCAATGTCGGATCAGTTGGCAAAATACGTTACTTTCAAGGTTTGGTAGCATTTCACTTAACGAATTTTGTAAATGAAAGAAAGACCAACGTCGTATAAATTCTTTAACAAGAACATAACATCACGCCTTGTTTCGCAGAAGGGTTGGACCAGGTTAGCCTATAGCACACCCACATGTTCGCCAGATAGTTCTTAAGTTCCATGTAATAGGGGGTGAGCTTATTACCATTAACCGAGGACAAATCCAGACTCCAGGCTGCTACTGAAGAAATTTCAGATAGAAAAACCCAAGAAACCCCAAATATTATTTTTATCAAGAAGTGGAACAGAAAACTGGGTTCCTGCATGGGACTCCTAAAACATGAAGATCAAGAACCAATGATTCTGTTACTTTTGCTAATGATAGCAATACATTAAAATCTATGGATGAAGAAAACTAATCTGACATTAGCTAAGATTGACAATTCTCAAAACCAATTCAAGCGTATTCGCCTTTTGGCCAAACAGCAACGAAGCCCTAAGGGCAACAGCCCCGCCAAATTCCAGCACGAAAACCACAGAAAGTGCTGCTACAGTGACATACCGATCCTTGCAACATAGCAAATATTCGTGGAAATATGAGCAACCACAGGCAGTAGTTAAGCCAATCTAGTTCTCCATCATATCCAGATTAGCATACAAGCATGTTGCTTAGACAAGTTTATAACTGAGATGGGTGGCCATGAACACAAGTTATTAGAGCAAGATATGGGTATTTATTTCCCTTAGTTGTTGAAAATGGTTGAAGAACTTATGGCTAAGGAATAGCAGCCGGACGTGACGATCGATCAGGTGCAGCTACGCTTGCCGCGGCTAGTTAATGGATGGTTACGTACCAAGACCCCTCCGTGCCTCGGAAAGCACGTTAAAGCCCGGCTGTCATTCGTGGATCTTTGAAAGTCGTTATGGGTCGCCAGAAGCCCAAAAGTCTGACACCTAAGGTAGTAAAGGCATATAATGTTACCCAGTAACTAGGTTGTGGAAGTCAGATAGGCAGCCGCTCCATGTTAAATACTGGTGTTCAGCTGCATCCGGTTAGATTGGAATCCGACCCCAACATACTTGGGAAAAGGCTAGGTAGGTGATGAGGTAGAAGGTAGAGGCATTTTATAAAATAGCTGGATGGCATTATCTTGAATACTGATCATGATTCTTCAAAAACTGTATAATATCATGAGTACAGAGAAGACTTAAGGGTTAAACTACACGTTTTGCGAAAAAATCGTCTTGCTATGGATCAAGAAATTACGGCGGTCGTACCATAAACTACTCCTGTGACCATTATGAGTACAATTTTGACAGTTCAATGAAACTGATTGCTTTGAACAATATTCAAACTTCGAAATGAAAATTTTTGCGCTTGATATTCATTTAGTCTCCCATTTTCTTGCACATTTCTTTTTCAGTTATAAGAATAATTCCCTTTAATAAAGTGGAACCTCCATTTAGAAACAACCAGAAGTTTAAAGACAACAGATGTTCGCGGTTTACCATGCTTTTAACACAGAAAATATTATTTTCTTTTACTTCGGTTGGTTAAATATTAATTACCTAAATAACCGCAATACCGCACCGGTACAATTAAAGCATAAGATTATTGTAAAGTGAAAGTTAGTTTGGGTGTCAAGTCTCGGAAACTGCACGACCGTTTTGGATGACTTTGTCGCAGTTGGAAAGTTGCCGCGCCTTCCAGAAATCTGATACATATTCCATCGATTGAATCTCAGAATAAAGGATGGTGATGGTGCCCCAGAATGGAGTCCACAACAGTGATTTCTAATTAGTCCGCTCAATAAATGTGTACGCTTCTATTGACTAATCCATAACCATTTCTAGTTCCTAGTGTTAGAGAAACAGGCTGAAAATTAAACGTACCAACACTGTGGAAACTATTTCACATGATCGCGCCCTAAACACACATCAAAGGCGTCCTACGCACAGTAAATCCAATATCGCGTGTAGGCGTGTCGGTGGCGATGGCGTTCCGAATCGCAATCGCTAACGCACCTGCCTTTACAGGTGCCGGAAATCTATTAGCACTTAACACGTATTCTGAACGTGCCCTTTGTTCCAACGCGACGTTTGAACGCATCTTTATGGGCGCCATGTTTGCTTTCCGTTGACGATATTGTCTTTACTTGAATGTCGAGTTTCGAAGGAAACTCGTTAAACCTGTGTGGCTTTAAAATGTTAGCAGCTATAAGCAATCGAAGTGGAATTGATGTACGAAACGCAATATACTTCGATAGAAACCGTGTTATAGCACAATAACCGTCTCCATTTATGTTAAACTGCACTTATGAGCCAATCAAAACTCGGATTTACGAGTGCATAAAATAAAACTACGCAGTAAAATAAATAATTTACTAATGTAGTTTATGATTAGTATTAACTGCTTTACTTCGTTTGGAACATGTTCTGAGCTTAACGACTTATTAATAACTTAAGTGTAATCAGGTAATCAAGTGACAGAGGTTGACGAGTCACTCATTCGTTTTTATATCGCGGCAAGACGTTTCAAACATGGCGGGGTGCCCGCATGACAGCTGTCATTTTTTTTCCAGTGACACTCGTTTCCATTAAATGGTGGGTTAATGCGACAAAACGCGGCAGGCGCACGCTAGCCGCATGCTAAATAATTTCCCGGATGTTCAAATTTATTGCTTGCAAATGCTTTTTACAACGCAACGGCCGGTCAAGGGCCGTAGTTAGGGACATGGGCGGAAGGAGTTTTGCACTCGTTAATGACTCGTGGCGAAATTATTCCCTGTATTTGCCATACATTATACCGACAGTCTAGTCATTAGAGTTATTACCTAACGTACTACATAAATAATGGAGTACACAATAATGCGTTTAGAGGACAAGATTTTTTATTCAATTCGCTAACTGTATTACAACATTCAGCTTTCTTTCTTTTTGTAATGGTCTTTTTAGTTAAATTCCAAGGCTCGTTTTTTGTGGCTTCATGGTTAGTTACGAGGTCGTTTCTAAATCTTGCTTCGCTTGTCATATAAATCGTGCAATCGACTGTCGCTACAAATGCAGAGATCCATGACATATCTCCAGAAGTGAGTATAATTTATAAACTAGAAGCCTTCAAAATGAGCGTCAAACACTCGGGAATTTCGAGGGTAAGACAAGTTAGGAAACCGCCATGTCCTAGAACCAAAAATTCGAAGACATGTGAAATCTAACCAACCCACAAAGGGCCCGCGTGGTAGATTACGGCCCACTCCCTCTCACCGAGAGAAGGCCTATGTCCCAGCAGTGGGAACGGTATAAGCTGATAATGATGAAGACAAGTTAAGTATAGATATGCGTCATAATTTCATAATCATTCTGTTAATTTCATGAAATCTTGACCTGCACAACAATTAGATAAGAAAAACTTGAAGCTTGAAATTGTTATTCTGAAGAGCTAGTTGCCCAACTTATTTTAACTTTAAATAAGGATAAGGTCAACTTGGCTAACGAAGCAGTCACTCTGGTAAATATTAAAATCGTCAGCTATAAAAATCAAACTAGTTTTTCTTAAATTTCTAAATTTATTATTACGGACACACTACCCTATATGTTTATTATTCTAGCGTATGGCACTCGTGGGTTGCAGCTTAAAATCATCTTTAGGAGATACATCTTGTGTTGTTAGCATCGAACATTATGCCGAGCTGAGGTCCTTTTGGCATTATAATCAATGTTTTTTGTGTCTTTATAGTTTTACGTTTTTTTTTTGTTGACGTTATACTGCTGAACGCTTTTTCCTTTCTTTGAAACAAAGGCTTATACCATTTAGTTTCTTCCCTTACACAGAGAAAATGTTTGAGACCAAACAGAACACATTATAAGGACTGACTAACTTCCAACCCAACACTAGATACACTAAATAGATCAGCCGGCGTAGCATGACCAATTCTATATCTATTCTACCAATAACAAAAAAAGTTCCTTATGTATTTGAATACTGTAAAAATGTTTCTATCTCATCAGAAAAATAGTCATCATACTTGACATCGTACTCTTGTCGACTGAAGAATAGAAACATCTCTTCTTTTCAGTTTTAAACAATTTTTCTACGATACAATCTACCATTTTGTCTTCTCTTCCGTCGACAAATTCCGTTTCTATGGCGGTCATGCTACGCGTGCTGAGTGTTACACATTTTCTAACCAGCTTTTGTCCGTAGCTTCGTCCATGTGGAGGGTAGAAATTAACCCACGGGAAGGATAAATAGTATTAAATCAAATCAATCAAATAAAAAGTATTAAATCAAATCAATCAAATAAAAAGTATTAAATCAAATCAATCAAATAAAAAGTATTAAATCAAATCAATCAAATAAAAAGTATTAAATCAAATCAATCAAATAAAAATATTTTTATTTCACATAAACCTACATGGGCACTTATGAAACGTCAGAAGCTAGGTGCACGGTTCCAAATTGTTGATTCCTATTGAAAAGAGCCGGCAAGAAGCTACATAAATATTTTATGTGTTAATCCAGGTTATAAACTATCTGTGTACCAAAGGCCCTCGCCAGATAAGCCGGGGTAAAATGCCCCCATTGCAATCGGGCTAATATTTGTATCTGAAATACTGTCGACAGTATTTCAGCCCAGTTTCAACTCTGAAATATCACGCGTTTTTGAGTAAAAATGTTTTTTTTAAACCCATTTTTCTCCGAATCTACTTGACAATATTAAAAGAAATGCTTATGGGTTTTAAGATATCACTAATTAGTATTCCTAGAAAAATTCGCTTAATAATCGGGTAAGTTGGTCATGGGTAAAAATGCGATTATATTTTTTAATATTTTTTTTTATGCCAAATACGTATGGTACACCTTAGTTTTTTTGCACGTATTACTCTAACATTGACGTACAAGATACATTTTTTTTTAAGATTTTTCAAAATATAAGACGATAGTTAAAAAAAAATTCTTAAAAAAATATTTTATTGCCTCTTTAACTTGCAAGATTTGATTACAGACAGAGAACGGGACAGGTAAAAGTAAATAAAAGATTGTAAAAAAAAACCCGACGTCGTTCCCTCCTTGAAAATCAATCGTCAAAAAATAATAGTTTAAAAAAACTAAAAAACACGCTTCCATAGAAAACCAAACTAAAAAGTAGAAAATAATAGTTTTAAAAAACTAAAAAAACAAGCTTCCATAGAAAAACAAACTAAAAAGTAGAAAATAATGGAAAAAAAGCGTGGGGTGCTTTTTAAGGTTTTTTTTTATTGATATCAGGCACCCCACGCTTTTTGCGTGTTTTTTAGTTTTTTAAACTATTATTTATCCGACGGGTTTTTTTTACAAGCTTTTATTTACTTTCACCTGTCCCGTTGTCTGTCTGTAATCAAATCTTGCAAGTTAAAGAGGCATAAAATATTTTTTTAAGAATATTTTTTTTTAACTATCGTCTAATATTTTGAAAAATCTTAAAAAAATGTATCTAGTACGTCAATGTTAGAGTAATACGTGCAAAAAAAACTAAGGTGTACCATACGTATTCGGCATAAAAAAAAATATTAAAAAATATAATCGCCTTTATTACCTGATTGAGTATCAAACATGGATACTTTCACATTTATAAATTACTAGCTTTTGCCAGCGGCTTCGCCCGCGTGGAGGTCGGAAATTATCCCGCGGGAACATACTACCGGGATAAAAAGTAGCCTATGTCCTTTCTCAGGCTCTAAACTATCTGTGTACCAAATTTCATTTAAATCGGTTCAGTAGTTTTAGCAGGAAAGCGTGACAGACAGACAGACAGACCGACAGACAGAGTTACTTTCGCATTTATAATATTAGTGTGGATGTGGATAGTAGGATGAACTTGAACCTAAAGTGCGCCCCCGGTCAAGGAACGAAAGAAGCAATAAAAAAGGCGGGCCAAACGAATGCGGGCCAGATGTGTCCAGTCCAGGGGACGTGCGACGTCTCAAGAACGTAAAGCAACCGTCGTCGTCAGTTGTATCGTAACAGCTCATTATACCAACGATAATATCTTATTACGTCATTAGTAGCTGGAAAAAGAGATAGGCTTCTAAATTGTCGCAGCTGACGCCAAACCGCAGACTATCAAAGACAAATTATTGTGGAAAGGAACTGCAATTTTTTATGGCCGCGTCGTGAAATAACCGCTACGTTTAGCGCCCTGGGTTTGAGCATTTGGAGTCATGCCTAATTTTGCATAACACGATTGGGTTTGTTTTGACATTTCAAAAATATGCATTCCGATTTATGTTATAATAAACGAGATCACGAAACAACTAAATCGATTTTGTTAAACTGTCAAATTAAATCGATTGTCATTAGGAGTGCGTTATGTCATCAGTAAGGAGAAGGATTGGATATTTCGAATCAGAGTTCCTCGGAGGGCCTGAGTCTAATGAGTCCGTCGTTATGAAAAGGTTTGATGTGTCCTGTTACCTCCTTCAAACTTAGCGTACGCACTTGGCAATGAAAACGTTTAAGTTTACAAAGTAAGTAGTAATTAATCATTCAGGGAAGTCATAATCTTACGCTTTTTTTTTCTACTTGGGAAATCATCAAATGACTTCTCCCGCTCTGGATGGAGCGCGATAGTATGTCTGACTTTTACTGACTAAAACCCACCCGTGTTCCTTCAGTTGCCTGTGCCACGGCCACGGTAAATCTTTCGAACAAATTTCGCGACCCTGGCAGTCGTCAGTCCTCCATTTCTTTGAGGCGGGTGTGGAAACAACGCGCCGTCATAATCTGTCGATGGCATACTTTATATTGGTTGATGGTTCAAAAATTATTTTACCCTTTTAGCGGTCATATTGTCATATATAAGGTGTATCTATTCATACACGAAATATTTTAGGAGGTACACCTGTAGGTGGTAAAGAAGCTATAGAAGCGAAAATATTTTTTTATCTAAGCATTTTTGAATTTTTGTAATTATTATAATTTTAAAACTGCTTGAGACGTTTTGCATAATACCTTTACTAAAAATTCTATGAATGGCCCGCCTGACGCTGCGAGGGCGCCGACCGGACGGCACGAGCATGGCCACGGTGTCTCGGGCCGTAAAAAATAAGAAGGAGCCAGTATTTCTCATGTCCGTCAAATAATTTATAAATATTAAATTTTGAAAAAAAAAATACATTTAGAAAAAATTTTTTTTTCGTTGCTGTAGCTTCTTTACCACCTACAGGTGTACCTCTTAAAATATTTCGTGTATGAATAGATACACCTTATATAACGCTCTCACAATATTTATTAAAAAATATATAGGTAACTAACTACATAGGTATTGTGTGCGGTGGTCGAATTTATAAATCATCGTAACTGCAAAATTTTTATCATTGTGTTTCCAAATCCATCGATAGGATTACAATACGTGCGAACATTCAAGTTTCGATAAAAAGTGTTGCCAGTTTCGTAAATAACCTTAGAGTATTTTGCGCAGGCAATGGCAACGTTCACATTATTTACTTTGGAGACAATGAACTCGCTGTATACTGCCTATTTATTACATTTGCGCATATTTTAATGTGTTATGTTTATTAGGGTTCCGTTTTAACTAAAAACAGAACGAAATAATTTACGAAGTTTTGAGAGCTGTTAAAAATGTTTTATATTCGTGTTTTTTAATGTTAACATTGAAAAATATAAAGGATAATGTTCATGTCGATTTTTTTTTCCGCAAAATAATATCAAACATGAATTTAAAAATTAAATAAAAGATTGGTACACATATGAAAATAATATAGGTATTTTTATCATTTTAAAACTTCGATTGGATAGGGGGACGGAACCCATCTATTTTATTTAAGACAAGTCGATAGTATTACCTATGTATTGTTATATATATTTATTTACCAATACTGAGTAGAATAATACCTCACACATAACTAATTGCCGACTATTTTGCGCAAATCCATATCACAGTTTTCCAGTATCCCTGTATGAAGAAACATGTCTGTTAAAAACAAAATGTTTCTGAAATACTCTTATTTCGGAAATAATGCAATACTTTTTTTTTGTGAGTGGGAAATCATCAAATGACGTCTCCCGCCCTGGGTGGAGCGGGAGGTGGAGCGGTGGAGCGTGGAGTGTCAGACTTTTACTGACTAAAACCCACCCGTGTTCCTTCAGTTGCCCATATGCCAGGGCCACGGTAACACTTATTTATAAATTCAAAATCACTAATAATAAAATTGAGGAGTTTTAGTTTTTGTTTGTTTGTACGCAAGGTTACACATTAAGCTATATACATTTCCAGTATAAGCTGACATCTCATTGTACGAAAAGCCTATACAATCCGAGGTCAGATAAAACTGGCAATTTATAGCTTGACCTTTAGAGCCTTATCACACTAGCGATTCACGAGCGTCTTCAAAGCGGAGCGAGTGCGCAGCGAATACGTCGCAGACGGGTATCGAATACGCCACGCATGCGCTGCGAATACGTCGCGGACGCGCAACTAGATCGCCGCGGATAAAACCGTTACCAAGTGTTTTGTACAGACGCCATCACATCGAGCTACCCGAAACTGTCAAATTTTGACAATCAATCTTGAACCTAATACTTTAGCGATAAAGTGGAAAACCTATTATCAAAGAAATTTGACAGTTTGTATAGCTCGCCGCGAACAGGCGTCGAAAACGTTGCGTAATCGCCACGCGCCCGCGGCGTGTTCGCTGTGCAGCCGGGACGTGATCGCAACGTATTAGCTGTGCGCCCGCTCCGCTCTGAAGACGCTCGTGAACCGCTACTGTGAAAAAGCCCTTAGCCGTGTGTACGAACGCGCGTATCTCTGAAACTTCTAGTTGGATTTGAAACATTCTTCTTGTATTTGATAGTTTAATTCTAGAGGGAGGTTACAGGCTACTTAACATCATGCTATAACACTTAGGGGCCGAGCAAAAAGACAAAAGTCAGAAAACTAACTAATACCGCGGGCGGGCGAAGCTACAAAAAGCAACGTGATGTGTGTGAAATTTTCCTATTGCTCACTAAATTGTCTTTTTTTTACTACAAAGTACAAAGTAATTGACTTGTACATCATATATATTTAAATAACCAATTATATTATAGATAAAAGGATAAAAATACCCGTATCATAATTATCTGCTTTAATTGTATTTTTCTCGCCATAGAAATCGAGAATCATTAAGCAAGATGACGAAGACCTTTTAGAATGAAAAACTTTTTGAAATAGTGCTCTCCTTATTTGCCTGCTCTGTCCCACTCTTGGGCAAAGGCACTCAAATCCTTCTATCTTTCGCGAGATATTTCAGTTTCATATTATTAATATTTTAATTAATTTCAGCATGATTAGAATTCTACCTATTTGACTTTTAAGTGCTTTAGAAATGTAGAGAAAAAGACGGTTTTAATAAAAAAAACAGTGAATGCCGAGGTTATAGCGGCATTTAAAAAAAAACCTGTACATGACATGCATTTTCCATAACTGAAAGCGATTGTCTAGTTTTCTCAGTAACGTGGTGGTCAATTTTACTAACACTAGTTCATCAGTTTATATCGTTATTAACACATGGAAGATATTCTGAAACAAGTGTTTATTTTTTTTATTGTATGCAATCGAAACTAAGAAAGCCTTTTGCGACGTTATGACTATTGTCAGTTCTATTTTCAAAAGGCACATGTATATGATCGAAAAAAATTACGAATTTCTACACAAACTGTCATCACATATTAATGAGGTTACCCGTTATAGGAAGGCCTTAATTTAGTGAGGCAGGCAAAGGCAAGTCCGGCTAAGCAGCCGACAACCTCCTGGGCTGACCTTTAAGTTTTTTAAATCCTGGCTGAAAGCCCTAATTTATTAAGGTAGCCACAGGCAAGTTCAGTTAAGCAGCCGGCAACCTCATAGGGTAAACTGCGAGATGTCATTAAAAAAAAAAAAATATTGCCCAACAACTGCTAGACTAGTCAAAGTCTCTTTTAACTATGTGCACCTACAATGTAAAGAAATAAATAAAGTCATAATTATTTATCACATCCCGCTCAACATTGACCATTATCTCTTTTAACTATGGTTTTCCCAAAACCAGGCGTTTATCTCAGTACTTACCAATAGTATAACATTAGCAACGGGAAGGACGCGCGGACGTGACTACAGACTATAGTCACTATGGACTATGTGACCTCATTGGCTATCCCCAACTTACCTGAAACAAATAACAAATACTTTAGTATCCTGATATTATAATAGAATAGAGTACAAAATAGATGTGTTTATCATGTCAGTTCGCAAATGTTTTTAATGCATTAACACTGCTATGTTTTCCTTTAAAACATCGTGAGGAAAATGGCATGTCCTGTTCTTTCCGATCAAGCCCGTCCCTTCCAGTGACGCCCTAAGCTGAGGTCCGAACCCCACAGGAAATGCCCTTAGCGTGTAGTTGGTTGGAGTCCTCAATTTATTGAGGCAGCCAAAGGCAAGTCCGGCTAAGCAGCCGACAACCTCCTGGGCTGACCTGCGTGTTTTCATTCTGCCTGTTTTAAGTTTAAACCCTGGCTGAAGGCCGTAATTGATTAAGATAGCCACAGGCAAGTCCGGCTAAGCAGCCGACAACCTTATAGGTTGACCAGCGATATGTCAGTAAAAAAAAATACTTCTAGCGACGCCCTAAGCCGAGATCCGAACCCCACAGGGGATGCCCTTAGCGTGTAGTTGGTTGGAGGTCTCAGTTTATTGAGGCGGCCACAGGCAAGCCTGGTTAAGCAGCCGATAAACTCCTTGGCTGACCTGCGTGATTTCATTTCCAAAATAAAAGCGGCATCTCCTACTTAGAACCTTGCATTTATGTGACTACTGTCTTAAAACTCCAACTCATACTCAATGGATTTATTTATAATTTTATGGGATTAAATATAATGACCACCATAAAATGCTTTGATACCCTTAGTTCTTTAACCAAAAATATATACTTGACGCCAGAAAAATAAAGTCTAAAATTACAATAGTAATAGCTATTTTAGTCACAAGTGCACTTCAAATTGTATTCGAACACCAAATGTAGTAAATGATCACTAAATCATACCTTGTGCGACAAAACTGTACTGCGACTCACAATAGTTCGAATGCACGCTTGTGCGACACACTCGAGCTCACATAGTACACTAGGTTAGGTTAAAACTGTGACCTAGAAACAACTAGTGACTAGTGTCGCACAAGCGTGTATTCGAACTATGGTGAGTCGCAGTCGCAGTACAGTTTTGTCGGACAAGTGTTATTCGCACATCCATTTGTCGAGCTCACGTAGTACACTCGTAATAATTTGGTGTTCATTAACTATTTTTGGGTTAAAAATATTTTTTTTGGAGTCAGTTTGCTTAAATAGGATAGCAAGATGTAAAAACTTTGGTTATAATTTTACATTGAAATGCTGGTTTAATTTTGGTGATCATTTACTACTTTTGGATTAACATGGGATTAACAATGATTTATTTGGAGTCATTTTGCTTAAATAGGATAGCGAGATGTTAAAACTTTGGTTATAATTTTACATTAAAATGCGGGTTTAATTTTGGTGATCATTTACTATTTTTGTCTGTTATATATTACTATATCTGGTGGTAAGTTAAACATAAGCCTAATTTTATATCAAACTATTTACACACACTTTTGAATATTTAAAGGGTCGGTCAATGAGACTGATCGTTGAAGCTAGTTGTCCTTTCTATAACGTAGATCACTATGCAGAAGAACAGAGGGGTAATTGCGGAACTTTTTATCGGTAGGAATTGGTTTAATATTCATAGTTAAACAACATTCATTGCGTTATTTACGTTGCTGAGCCGACAATTTAATCGAACAAATGACGCAATGGTTTAAAAATAATCTTCAATCCCATTCAGATTCTGATAAATTGTGCGTTTCGCAATTAGGGTGCAGGTCAGAAACTCCAAGCAAACTCTTTTAAGTAAAAATATAATATATCCTGAGTACATCATTCTTTTTATTTCTATAACATGTGAGAAACGTCTACCACGAGTCTACCGATCTGCACTGGGCTTGCATGATGGATAGCCGCACTCTCCCTCACACAGAGAGGAGGAGGAGTTAGGAGACCAGCAAAACCAAGTCAGATAAAACCCGATGCGATGCAACAGGGTGGGTCACGGGCCGAAATTTTACGCGGACGAAGTAGGGTAGTAGTAAGAATAAGGCTAGCTTACAATGTTAGTAGTTTAGGCGGATCCTTATGAAAAGAATAACCCCGCTTTGAAAAGCAAGATTGCGGGCTTCATTTTCCATAGAATATTGAAACCGAAATAAACGCTATGATAGTCATTTGAACCGTACCTGTTTCAAATTCATAAGCTTTAAATCTATCATTAGCCGCGAACAGTGATGGAAAGTGCCGCGGAAAGCCGCAAGTTTAATAATAAATGCTACACGTGTATGAATGGTGGTAGGTGGCGCCACCTGACACTGTAGGAATGCTGGCAATACTGAAGATACGACGCATTTTGGTGCACGTATTAATTTTTCACGCTTTTCTGCCGAAAGCCGAAAATGATGGTGGGAACCGTGGTTCCTCTGAGGTTTGTGTAAGGATCTGGATAAGGATCAGAGAGTTGGATCGATAACTTTGATATAAAACAAGACAATTCACAAGACGAATATAGGCACAAGAAGGTAATAGTTGGGGTTGTTGGTAGGTAGACCAACAGCTGCATGTATGGATGGTCTGCAATTCGGCATAGTGCATCTGCAGGTGAGACCTGGATGAGTATTAGATTTACCAATGAAGGATACATGGCATTAAAGGCACGGTCTGTCATAGAGGAGGCATACGCTATTGGCCATTGGCAAATAGAAAAACTAATTACTGAAGTTTTTTTATCGAATCCAGAAATAATTACCAAATAAATTGATTATCCACAAATTAATGAATACGTTCGAAATATAAATTCAAACCGATTCCATTTCCGAGAGCCAATAATGATGCAACTGGCAGCAATACGGGTGAAATTAAAAATAATAAAAGCGCGCGGCGGCAAAAACCGCAGTAATCCAGCATGGCGGGTCGCCGTGAGAAGTGTTCCCGGGTTGCGTAATGTTCCGTTATGCGTTCCCGGACTCCGGACATATCACTGTTTCAATATTGTGGTCTGGACAACAAACGTGTTTATAGGATCGTTGGCTGTCACTGTGGGTCTCTTTGCTTGACTTTTAATCTTTTAAAAATCTTAAGAGACGCTCACACGGTTTCTGAAATGACATTTACAACCATATCAGATTGTCTCTAATATGTAAGCTGCTGTGATTGGCTGACTAATATAACAGCAGCCAATCAAATCAGTTGACAAAAATTCGACAATCTATCAGCTAGTTTTCTGTCGTTCAAATGTGGATAGTCTAGTCTCAATTCAATTACTTGACTGCAATTTTCAAACGAGTTTGCATGAAACTTTACTTAATTATTTACTTTTTTATTGTTTCGGGCTCTACTGTTAAATCTATACTATAATATTATAAAGCTGAAGAGTTTGTTTGTTTGTTTGATTGAACGCGCTAATCTCAATTTTTGTGTTGGGTAGCCTATTTATCGAGGAAGGCTATAGGTTACATAACATCACGCTACAACCAAGAGGAGCGGAGCAGTTATGAAAAATGTTGCAAAAACGGGGAAAATCACACGGGTAGGCGATTCGACGGGACGGGAAACGTCGGGGGAAAAAAGAAATTTAACGCGGACGAAGTCGCGGGCAGAAGCTAGTTTTTCATAAAATCAGAAAAAAAAGGTCCTCCATCGTAAGTCTTCAGCCAAAAATGGCACGACGCGAAGAAGTCTGACCAAATAACCAAAGGTAGGCGTTTCTTGTAATTCTCGTTTACATTGTCCGGTATTAAGCGTCGAACTTGTTCCGCCATTGCAGACTCCCACACGAATACACGATGTATCGGAATTATTGCTTAATTATACCCAGGGATTTTTAACGTAAGTTTAATGAGAGCTCGTATTTGTTCGGCCATTTTCTTAATTAAGTTAATAGGTTTGGTATTAATGATGTGGTCTTTGTACAGACAGAAGACATACGAGAATTTCTGTAAAAATAAATGAAAACTGGAGAAGACAAGGCTTTCTAGGGATAAGTTCCGGTAAGGTTAATATTTTTTGGCTTCGTTATTGTTTCCACTCGTTTGTATTTATTTGTCTACCAATCAGAAAACAGGAACATTTCTTAAAATGTATTGTCTCCAAGAAACTTCCCCAGAAACCGGTGGAGTACTGCCACTTCGCAATCCTTTCAAAGATAAAAAAAATCTCCGCCATTTTCACAGCTCCGACACTCACAAATCACAGCCCAATCAAAACGGAGTTCGATTTACAAAAATCGCTCGCGGGAACCGATTAAGTATCGCATGCGACGATCGAGGCCACATATCGATGCCGGGCGCGGTCACCGATTGATCAGAGCGGGGTCGGCGACCGCTCTCCCCGATCCTAATTTGAATTCGCGGCGTATTATCAGGCGGGAGGCCGTAATTGGATAACAATGAGGGCGCCAACCTCCCCCATTGGTGGTTTGGACATAACGCCTCTGCTGGGAAAAGTTTGGACGCGCTGATTGGCGGGAACGGTCATCTTGTGTGTAGTCAGTTGTTTGTGTGATGTTTCTTGGGAAAAGTGCGGGTAGTAAGGTTTAATCGAATAGGGGTGGCGAAGTTGCGGCTGTTTGTTTAGATAAACATTAAAATGGAATTCCTAGCCGACACGCTCGCTACTCCATCTTATTTTCTTTTACACATCATTGTACAATGATGTGTAAAAGAAACGACGATTATATAGGATCTAAAATTGTATAGCCGTGATTCTGCAAAATTTTGATTAAGACTAAAAAGGAGTAAAGTTTAATTTGATCATTAATCTGGCAAAATTAATTCGCTAAAGCAAATTGCCACCAGAAATTCCCAGCAATATGTTCACACGAAGTATTCCTTAGAAACGCGACAAAATTATAATCCTTGTCACAATGTTGCCATTGTCACGTCTTGGGCTTTGACATAACTCGCGGCGGCTGGTGGGCGCATGCGCGGCGCTAACATCGTTACATGGGCAGTAAAGTGAAGCGCTATCAAGGGTGGCAGTCGTCACTGAAATTCTATTACGCGTTTTATACGCGGCCCGCGCCTTAATGCGGGGGGGCCGTGTTATAAAACATGACCATTATGCTATGATCCCAGACATCACCCACCACTCCCCCTCAATAGCCCTCTAGAGTATGAGCTCAGAGAGGCGGGGGAGCTCACAAAAAATTGGCTGCGTCATAAAACATTGAAATCTGCGTTTCGTAACTGCACCGCTTGCGAGGGTACGTTTAGATGGCCGATTCGATTCGCGCAGTTTATTTTAAATTATAACAGATGTAAAGAAGGGTGGATTTTAATCTGTGGATTTGGATCACGCAGATAAATAAAGTGCACACACAGTGACTATGTTTGGGAATATTTTCGGAAACTTCAAAACTTCTTATCCATATGGCATATATATATGGCCGAATTTCATAAGGTACTATTTCCTACTTTGCTACATATATTTTTATCGATAGACGGAGCAATGTGCGTTAAACTGCTGATGGGCTATTCTGTAAAAAGTGGACAATTTAGTACAAAAACTCAAAAGCTCAAGAACCAGCCTCTTTCGTTACAGTCATAAAACGTGAGCACACCTAAGCGAGCGAGGCGATAGAGAGCGAAGATAAAAACGTACAATTAATAGAATCCGTAGAACAAACAGTGGGACGTGACCGGTGAAGGACGGTTTCTAACTAAATACCGTCGTACGTGCTCGAGAATCGAACCCGTTGGAGGATTAGCGTTATGCTGAGCCACGGACGGCGCATTATGCTCTGACACGGAGCCCCGAGGTTTATATTCAACTAGATGTTGGAACTAGATTGAATTTAAGCACTAATTGGGTTTCTGTAGGTTTTTCCCGTTTGCATTCGATGTCTGATTTAATTTTGGATTTTTCAGTACCAGCAATCTACATAAAATATTATGTTGAGGACGATATTTACTGGTGCTATTATTGTTACAGGTAAAACATTAATTTAGCTGTTAAAATAATAATAAACCTATTTAAGGACTTGTTTGCTTCATACTCACATGGTCGACCCTACGAATACATAAAATACGAATCAGAAATCATCAAAAACCACAAACAATAACTGACACTATTAATAAATCCAGTACTGGCATTAATCCAAAATGAAAAAAGAAAAAGCCAAAAATAGAGTAACTAAACCTCGTTCAATCAATAAGGCTGCATCGTAAAAACGTACTCATATTTTATGCGCCACAGACGCACATAAATTCTACGTAGGGATTCCGTAAAATACAACGAAAATTTTACGTTGCCAACATAAATTGTATGTCCGCTGCAGCTTGGCAGGAATTTGTACGGATGATGATGGGGTAAAAAATGTGGTACTAACCGGGCCTTTACTCTACCTGAGGTAAAAAATTATTATAATGGTTTCTATAAATAAAAAAGAGGATCTATGATTTGATCGTTGTTAGATTAGTACTATAAAATAATGTATTTAATATTCTAGGATAAAATATTATTTTATAAAAATTTTATTTCACGTAAGACGTTTTCTTTTTAAAATCTCAAAATTTATATTTGAAATAAATGAGCTGAATTCTAAAAAGTTTTTATTTTACAAATAAATTAAATAAAAACCCACAGAATCTTCAAACGAGTGAAAACATAATCAGTGAAACGACCTTTCATAATGTCACCCAATTTTCTATTACAACGCGTTTTGGGATACAAAAGCGAGTTTACGTAGTACCGAGGTTTACCTGGGCCTGTGATGACCATCTAATGGTACCTCGCCCCCTTCCCCGGGGCGCTATAACCCCCCTCACGAGCAGCATGACCATTTCCACCATTAGACTTAATCAGGACTTATGGGCTGGCAGACCACGCCTAGATGTTTTTGTTTTTTGAATCTTTTGCTGAGTGTACTGGTTTGAACCGGTATAATGCGGTAAGGATATATCTTTGTTACCTATGTTGTAGAAGGAAGTTTTTTAGTATATTATCAGGGACAGGTTGTGGTCAGAATTGCATCATTCGCGTGTCTGATAAATAATAGATGTAGTGTTTGATTTTTTGATGGCCATCCAAAATTGCACTGTTTTAGTTATAATTTACCAACGTTGAAAATGTTGAAATCCATTGAAAATGAAAAAAAAAAAACTTGAAAAAAAAGCAAAGCAGATCTCTAGATCTGGTTAGTGTTAGGGCTGTATTATTTTCTAAATAAAACGAATTTTATTTCTATTTTTGCTATTGTACCAAGCATCGGCAACACTGCGAAGCATGGTTACCCGCGTGCTAAGCTCAGTAATCTTCACAACAAACAAGGGTGTGCGCTTTGATTCCATTCGTTTTTGTGGCAGAGGCACGCACAGCCACGGCCAGCATTGGAAATACAAAATAGTGAATTGGACCTATAAAGAAGTAGAGCTTATCAAGTTATAAGATATTTTTAAAAAGTCCATTGGTTCGGTGTATTGCCACGTACAAGAATTGGTTGTATGAAGTAATTGTGAGAAAACGAGTTATGGCTCTCAACGATTTGTAATCCAGTCTGGCGAGATTTATAATCTCACCGAGTTCGAGGATTTAAAATAAAAATGTTCTGCAATTGATCGATAAATCGCACAAAGTTCAAAGCCAATTCAATCATAAAAAAATAAAATCAGAACAGCCGAGAGGGTTGTATGGTAAATGCCTTCGCCTCAGAACAAAGAATACTTTTTTGTTCCACTTTCAAACACCGAACTGCGTACACTCGCAACGTCCCAACTATCCGGTTATCATTATCACGTTTGAAAATAGAACGCACGCGAGCCAGCCAACCAAGTAATCGGGCAAAAGCTTTTATACGAACAACCATCGTAGCCTGACCTTCCAGTTTACACGCCCATTTCCTTCTATGGCCTCTTTTATGATGCCTGGCGGAGGCCGAGGGGGCCTTTTTATGGTGGTATTAGTTTAAAGGCCCCAAGGCACGGGCTCACATGTGCCCGAACAGATAAGCGGCGGCATCCCCACTCGAAAACTTGTTTAGTCGGTCCGATAAGTTCGTATTGTCTGCGGAGGTCGGCTTGCAGGCCCGACGGAAAAAATTGTTCGTGTCTAACATTGTTTTCATTAATCTGCATTGTTATTGAGAACGTTTTATTTCTTTGCTTTGTTAGAATCGCCTTTAGTAATGTCGCAGACTGGTTTTATGTATCATCACGAACGAACGTGAGGGGGCGGAGCAGTGATGAACGTGCGGGCTGCGCTTGTGTTCTGTACTTAGATAAATAAATGAGAGATAAGATTGTAGGTACTCATTTTACTCGTCAGCTTGCTTTGTCATGCAAAATACAATGTCATGTTTTTTGCTGAACAGTTGCTACCTTTCGCAGATTCCTGAGCCTATTACATTGACCTAGTGACTTATTAAATTAATTTGTCTTGTTTTTTTTTATGTAAGTAGTCGAAAAAATATAAAGCCCTATCTACTATTTATGATTCCAAAATTCAAAGCAGCTAAAGCGACTTGACATCTATACGACCTCGATTTAAACAATAGTTTGCAGAATAACTCGTTTTGCGAAACGCGCCTTAAAATACAATTTTAGCGATTCAGAAAATTAGTCTCCGTCAAAGTTTAAGCCGGTTTACAGTTACAAACTGTATCAATCCCTCTGCTGTAAGCCAGTAACATAAATTTCTAGCCCTAATTCAGAGAGCACGGCTTAAGACGCGGGGGAGCCCGAACAAAGATCGATATCAAGTGCCAATGGCGCCAATGTGTGGCCCCCTCGGCCTAGAAGCGCCATTAAAGCCAGACCTCTGACATTCTACACCGATTCTCCTGTGGCGTTTAGTTATAAAGACGTGAGGGGGGAGTGGGGTCCCAATTTATGTCGGTTATCACCGGGGTGCGTTCCATTTATGGTGTAAGATCGTGACGCATCTGTTCTGTTGCATAAAATATGAAATTTAAAAACAACGGATGCGAGCGTGGGGACTGCGCGTTTAAATTTGGAATTGGTATTATTCTGAGAAGGGGTTCATTTTAGTTACAATTTGTAGCGTTGCAAGCGGATTTATAGATACTTTTTTTTCTGAATATCAGCAAAAATTTAACAACGCAACGTAAAAACACAATTTTCTTTGCCAAAAACTGGTGTAACAAGAACATCGTGCCGATGCAAAAATATCATATAAAAGCCTGTCGTGCCAAAATTTTAAACATAAAAGTTTTTCAATCTTCACTTCCCAATGGTACCCCTGGTGCCCACATGTGAGCATAATAGTCGGGCCCCAGTAGCCCCCGAACCACTCGAGTTTCCATGGGAAGTGAGCCACTTAAGCATGGCTCTAAGATTAAATACACTCATGAAGATTGAAGATGGATGCTACGAGGATGTGAACTTATCTCCCGGATGCTTTTATATTGCCGACTGTACAAGTAGATTGGTAAAGTAGATTGAGATCGTCCATAGAGTTTTGATGAAATATGGATCTCAAATTGATAATGTATAATGTTCAGGACAAACCTATACGAGAGTCCAATACCTACTGAGGACGAAGGGTAAAATATAAAGTACTTCAGTGTTTAAAAACTTTACATACATTTTTTTGTTAGAAATAATCATGAGAATTGTCTTGAGTTTAAAGATAGGAACCCACCCATAGCATCAATTCTAAAGTTGCTTCCATTTCACATTAATTAAACTATTTTTATCCTTTGTTGGAATTGTGGTGTGTGGTTGTAATAAGGAGGTTAAATGAAAGGCACAGGTCCGTAAATTCAGTCTATTCAACGTTCACACATACAGTATTTAGAGAGTGCTATACAAGTTACTGCTACGGCGCGGCACAAACGACTAGTCGCTAAACCGTATGCGCGGGGGCACATTACATTTTGCAGCGCTGTCATTATTGCTGCCTGTAGTCCCTACATCCTTCATGAAAAGAGGGTTGTTTCGTATGAATACCTTCTGTAGGTATTATCTTGCTTCAATATATCTTAAAATTCTGTTAAATTAAATATTATTTTCTAAGGTCACAGAGAATAAAACATTTTCGTGACACCAAACACTCCCGAGTTACTTAAAAGAAATAAACCTTTAGGAAATGCATGTTTTACGAGAAAGTAATGCAGGAACGGTGTTCAATTTATTATTTATTGAGACGAAAGGGTCAAGGGGGACAGTAATGAACTGAAAGGGACCGTTAAGATAATTTGGCTTTACCTAACCAAATATTTATGTGTCGAGTCTTTCTCGGGTGGGTCTGTAAAAACTCTTAGATAAAACGCTATACTTAAAAATTAGGATCCCATTAATTCTCCATTGAATCCTAAAAAGGTTTTAAATTTAATTTAAAAAAGTTTAAGCATAAATCGCTATCAATTTTTATCAAAATTTGTTGAGAATGGCCATTTCTATTTGGGCGAACATCCCTAACGCAAAGTGTAATTAGTCCTAACATATTTTCAGCAGACCTTTCTAACAAATGGATAATTTGAGATGCGTCTCAGTTCCAGAAACCTCGCTAACCTACAGTTAACCCAAAAAAGTCCAAGAAATCCGACTAGAGAAACCTGTACGTACGAAGCTCAAACTTCCCACATAAATGTGTAGGAAAAGTAATTTTAATCAAACTTGTAGTCAGTTGTGGGCATTCCAATATGTCGTGTGGGGTGTTCCCCACTTTCCCACCCCCACTAACCCACTGGGATATTAGCTAGTACTAAGGTGTGGCTTCACTCGCGTATCTTTTGGAATTTAGCAATAGTGTTCGAAAAGGCAATGTGTATCCGTCTTTAGAACATCTTTTATCGTTTTTATGTTACCCGGTGTCAAAGTGATTATCTAAGTTAGAATTATGCAGGCTAAGTTAGAATTATGTAGGCTAAGTTAGAATTATGTAGGCTAAGTTAGAATTATGTAGGTTCCCTACTTTTTAAAACTTTCAAAAGCTATATTTTGAGTTCCTCATTGGTCGCATTATGGCAAACCCACCCAAATGGGGGAGGCTTATGCCCAGCAGTGGATGTCATACGGCTGAAATGATGATGATGATGATTGGTCGCAAGCGCTAGTGCTGATTCTTGGGTACGATTTTGAGTTCGGGCAAAGTATCGGTCTGAAAATTCTCATTATTATTATTATTATTATTTTTATATATGTTAACATATCTCGGGACCCTAGGGTCCCGGTCTTTTGGAAGGCGTACGAGGGGCCGAAGCCAACTCGCAGAGGCCCCTTAGAAAATTTAGATGAAGTGAGGCACTAACCGGCGGTTATCCCTGTATACACTGTACAAGTGCACCCAAGGACAACCTCCGGTTGGTGTTGGACTATTGCAAGATATGGAAACTAAGATGTTGGACTATGTATTTGGATGGCTAAAATAGACTGGTTACCAAGAACTATGGGAGGCCTATGGCCCCTGCCGCATCAATGTTTTGTAAATACACGGATTAAATGGCAGGGGGTGACTTGCACACTCAATAATGGGCCCCCGGGAAACGTCGCTGGCACATAGTGACGCAGCGACAAAGGGGCAACACTTCCTGAGGTCCTTGAGAAGTGGAGAGGTATTCCACGGCTTTCAGAACAATCCCAGAGCCCGGAAGATGGTCAAGTCCCTACGAGCACTTACTGGAATACTTCCTTTCCCCGAGCACGTTTGCTCTTGCGAATCTCCACTCAAGCCAGCCAATAAAGGCAAGAATGAGGTGGGAGCTCTGAACCTCGTCAGTGTTCACTCCAGCCGGCCAATAAAGGCAAGCCAGAGATGAGGAACAAGAATTCTCCCGGGAGATAGGGTCCGTGGGGTCGCTACTGCCCAACAGCACGCCACATGCTGCCCTGCGGGTTTATTATTATTATTATTAATAATTTATTTAATAGCCCGGAGTCTAGATTTGTGTTCGATAGCAATAGGCTTTTTTTATTGTATGAGAAATCATCAAATGACTTCTCCCGCTCTGGGCGGAGCAGGAGGGGGTGTCAGACTTTTACTGACTAAAACCCACCCGTGTTCCTTCAGTTACCCATATGCCAGGGCCACGGTATCTCGTTTGAACAATCTTGCGACCCTGGCAGATAGCAAAAGGCTCGCCCCTTTTACATAACTGCTGAAATTTGGATGTTCTATAGGTATGTTCCTCTGCTCAATGTTTCGGGGAAATAGGTGTGATGTTATTTTCAAAAGCGAAGCGACTTTACTCCCAAATGCTTGGAAGCAACCATTCAGTTTATAGCTCATCTCCAGTTTCCTTTTTAAATTTTTGATACCCCAAGTTCAGGAGAACCTTAGGCGCTGGCTAGGACAGGTGTCTGTGAATAGTAGGAGGTCGTGACGGAGGCATATTTTCCCATATAATTCCGACATTCAAAAGGTACTCATTCTCAGATTAATTTGCATATTTTTTTTAAGTTGCAGAATTAATGTATCGTAATTTATGAAAGGACAGTGATTGTCTACGGAACCCTAGGTGTTATCAACTGCTTATCATTCGGTGCAAGCTGTCATTAATTGGGGGCAACGGGCTGCAGTGACATGCGCTGGGGCAATAGGGGGACTGCACCCTCGGTCTACTTAGGTATGCACTGCTTATGCATAAGCCAACATGCCGTAAGACCAAATAAAATGCAAAAGTTTTATGAATTTGAAAACTGAATTTATAAACTTCTATAAAAGGTTTGAAGTCTGACTGACTATAATCTATATTGAAATATATTGTCAGTTTCAATATATGCATATGGTATGCAGACTCTCCAGGCCGCGCAAGGAAGATCCTAATGGAAGGGGTTCCCAGATTGGATTTGGGCCCTTTTGATGGCCTTAGGCTCGCCCCTTATTACATAGTACTCGTAAAGTGTAGTTGTTGCTAGAGCTACTACGAACACCCCTGCTTACCCTTTAAAGAAAACAGCCGTTCCCAAACACGACCTTTTAAATTAAGGAAAATATCTAATTAGTATCGTCGACGGATTGAATCACTGGTGTCCACTAGTACCAAAAGTACCTCAGTTGATACAATGCATCATCTGTCATCCACCCCTGTCGATGTCGGCATGTCACTGGCATTTCCGGACTTGATGCAGCCGGTTCGGTTCTCGGCTGCATCAAGCCGCAGTTTTTGTTTTCTTTGACCATTTTAAACAAGGTTGCTTCTACTGAGATCGTTAGGATTTTAAAGCGGTCATTGATTAGTTTAAAAAAAGTAAAGAAACGGTAAAGACGCCTTGGTAAAAAACGTACTACAACCATATTTTTTTTGCAACTGGCAACATACAAGTAACTGTCAAGTTCCATTGCTGAAATGTCAGTCTATTTAATTTATTTACGCGACAAAAGAGAGCCACATACTTATTCTGTAATAACCTTTTTCCTGCAGCATCGTAAATTGTATCTAGCTGTATCTGCGTTAAACTTAGATCTCATCCTGCTTGATCAAATATCCTGAAGCCATAGAATAAGCCAATTCCCCATACGTCTCCCATAATCCCATATGGAAGGGGCCCGCCCAACTAATCTACCTTAATCTAAGGCTCAGAGGGCCCGAACTTAGTCTAATTTAATTTCTACCCGTTTTCTGTTATTGGCTACTAGTGTATATATGTATGTACCTTCAAGTAAGTATGTTGTTAGTTCCTCAGGGAATAGTTTGAGTAGTACATTAAATTTAACCTTTCTCAGTACTTAATAGTTTACGACTATTGCAAAGTTCACTTTAGATGAGATGGAGATTGGTGGAGGGTTGTCTTAATAATTAAAGCACTATTATTGACTGTCAAAAACAGTATATTTCGCTATTAGCCAATGTTGAATTAGAATTTATTTTAAAGATACTGGCTGGAAGGTAAACTTACCTAAGATATTAACCCATCGATTAAGTTTAGCTAGGGCCAACAGATGTATCTGACTGACATGACATGATGACAACTAATTGACGTTTCAAACTCAAAATGGATTTCTTTATTCTTTATTTGAATAACGGTTCCGTGAAATTGTTAACGAAATTGTTTTGTTTTATTATCAATTTTATGATTTAATTGTTGTGTCCGCATGACAAACGACAGTTCAATTTGACAAAAACTGTGGGTTGTAGATTTGAGTTTGAAGACATAAAGAGTTTATAATTGTTTATGTTGTGAAAGCGAGGTATTAAATATACTATATGAGTAGGTAACGGTTTTTTAAGATCATCTTTTTATGACAGTCCTATACTTTTGCTGTAAATTGAAAATGGAAGCGACAGTCCTGGCTGAACTGCTCAACTGTGTTATGATCTGTGGAGACAATCAATGTCTGCCTTCTAAAATATTAAATACATTCCCAAAATAGCTCTAAAATACTCCACCGACTGAGTTTTGACGTCATAGAACAGTATAAACTGTGATGTCACACTACGTCTACAGCGTCTACAGCGTTAGATTAGCGTGTCAGCGACAGTGCAAGGGTTGGGCCTGTTTATATTTGGGCTTCAAACGCTTTCAAATGCAAAACATAGGTACGAGTTGGGGTGACATTGGGATAGATCGGCTGCTGTGACGTTCACTGTCACATTTGAATATCGAAAGCGTGAGAATTGCTTTTTCGACTAACTGATTGATTCTTTAGACGCTTTCTGAGACGTTTTGAAATCGCTATATATTTGACAGAATTGTTAAGGAAGATTGTTGATGAAATTAATTAAATTAATTCTGTAATGAAATACAGAAATGTGTGCTATTTCTTATAAACTGCACACATTAAATAGGTATTTATGACCATGATTCAGTAATCACGCACAGAGTAATTTTATTAAAATAAACTGGTTATTTCCCATATCGGTTTCGTGCTAACTGACACTTATATAATTTACTTAAATTATAATTCAGTTCGCGTTTCCGCCTACGTAATCCCACAAGTTACCCTTATACGGACTCCCATTGGTTTAAAATGCAATGAGAGTTTCACACTAGATTGCTATAATTATTATAGGTATACACTTTTGCACGTGAAGCAAAATTTATGTACTCCTTTTTACGAGGTACAGTTAAAGTTTATTTGGAGAAGGAGTGAAGAAAGCAAATATTTTTAAATAATACTCGATTAGAAATACATTAAGCTTTGAATTCATTATTATTATTATTATTATTATACATACGTTAAACATATCTCGGGATTCTAGAATCCCGGTCCTTTGGAAGGCGTACGAGGGGCCGAAGCCAACTCGCAGAGGCCCCTTAGACAATTTTAAATGATGAGGGGGCACCAACCGACGATTATCCTTGTATGCACTATGCAAGTGCACCCAAGGACAATCCCCGGTTGGAGCAGAACTATTACAGAATATGGAAACAAAACAAATTAGGCTATGGGTTTGGTTGGCTACAGTGGACTGGTAACTGCAATTATGGAAGAACTATGGCCCCTGCCTGATCAATGTTTTGTATACACTAATAAAATGGCAGGGGGTGACTTGCACACTCAATAATGGGCCCCCGGGAAACGTCGCTAGCACATAGTGACGTAGCGACAAGGGGGCAACACTTCCTGAGGTGCTTGAAAAGTGGAGAGGTATTCCACGGCTTTCAGAACAATCCCAGAGCCCGGAAGATGGTCAAGTCCCTACGAGCACTTACTGGAATACTTCCTTTCCCCGAGCACGTTTGCTCTTGCGAATCTCCACTCAAGCCAGCCAATAAAGGCAAGAATGAGGTGGGAGCTCTGATCCTCGTCAGTGTTCACTCCAGCCGGCCAATAAAGGCAAGCCAGAGATGAGGAACAAGAATTCTCCCGGGAGATAGGGTCCGTGGGGTCGCTACTGCCCAACAGCTCGCCACAAGCTGCCCTGCGGGTTTATTATTATAATTTTTTTTATTTTTTATTATGTACGAATTATGGTCTGGATGATCAATAGTCATCATCATCATCATCATTTCAGCCGAAAGACGTCCACTGTTGGACATAGGGCTCCCCCAAGCACCGTCACTTCGACTACTTCGGTTCTGTACTTCTCCATCACCACGACCACTAGTACGATGCAAATATTTCTGGAGGGATTTTAGGCCAAGGCTTAAAAAATCCAATATAAAGTCCTACGATAGTAGCGTAACACGAAAATAATTCTTAAAATTCAAAAAAAAATATTTTGTTTAGGAAAAATCAAAACATAAGTGGTAAGTAAAGCTTGCACTACAAAAATGCTTTACGGGTGCAACATGAAGGAGTTGTCAATGTAAAAAAAATCTGATTTTGATTGGTTTTACTTTGTCAAAAGTCACTATGTTGAGGTCGGATGTAGGTACGTGAAAACAGTTCTTTAAAACTTAAGGTTTGAGTAGAGGAAAAAAATGTTAACGCCAATTATATGATTCTTAAAACAATGACTCAAAAAAGAGGTTAATGCACTACTAATGGACAATTTGAATAAAAGTACGCTTTCGGACTTGTTAATTTAGCAGTTTTTGGTGTGGGACGATTACCCATACACAAAAATGTGAATTTAGCAGACAATTTAGAATTTTGTACAATAGTAATTTGAGATTGTTACTTAAGCATAAAGGCTTATTCAGACCGGCGCGACGCGACAGCGCGACGCGATTCTTGTAGAACAATTTCCATGAAGTTCACATAAAAATTGTTCTACGAGTGTCGCGTCGCGCTGCCGCGTCGCGCCGCCGCCGGTTTGTAGGAGGCTTAAGTCAAAATACTTGTCAGCAATGGTTTTTAGTTCATAGGAGATGCCTAGTCGCATATTTTTAGTTTTCAGCTGATTTTCTCTTAAATATTTAGTCAGTCTTAATGTTTATGATAATTGTCGTGATATGTGTGATGAAAAAAGAAATGTTTTAGGTTAATACCGAATTATAATATCCACTGTGGCAATACTCATTACAAAAATTACTAATATTTTGTATTTTTATTATCACAACTGATTAGTTTATTCCACTTTGGCAACTCTTTGAAAAAACGGTTATGGTTTTTTATATTTAACATTATTTCTGGGTGCTGCAAAACCCATTTTAAATGGTAAAATGTAGGTAATGTTTGTTAGTCGTTACTGGACTGTGAAAGAGTAGTTGTCCAATGAAATACTTAGCAACAAATTGTGTTTTCTTATTAAAATTATATTAACTTCAGAAAAATGGTAAAAAAATAACAATTTACGAGTAGTTTGACCCCACATTATTAAAATGTCTTGCGTAACAAAATTTTGTTGTTTACATGCCTTTCACACTCATTATGAAAAATAATTAATCTTTATATAATAAAATAACATACTAATCAATGTTTATAGCTTTGGACTTAATTATAGCTTCTTTTGATAGAAAGGGTCAGATGTTAAACGTGTAAGCAAAAGATATCCGCGTCAAGTAAAGCACACACGGCTGCACCTCAAGCATATACAATTCCAGTTTTAGCTGACCTCGCATTGTACAGGCTTTTCCTACAGTGAGAAGTCAGCTTATACTGGAAATGTATAGCTTGACCTGTGGTCGTGCGTACATGACGTGTCCATTTATTTTTATAATCTGCATCAGAAGAAATAAAATGAAAGGATGAAAAAATATTTATGGGAGGCTCCCACAGGCTCGAAACGACTAGTTGAACAAATTCTATGAAAACTTAATGGAAATTGTTCTACCAGAATCGCGTCGCACGGCAGCTTCGTTTACAGAGAAAATTTCTCAATACTTTATATGCTTTCCACAATAGGCGGTTACTTAAAATTATATCGACGGCGACAAAACAATAATTACCTTACATTTTTAAGTATTATTTTTAAAAGACCAACTTTATGATGTTACCTGCCATTTATTTATATTTACTTTGGATTTATTTGTAAGGATGCAAAGTTTGACAAGAACTTGTAATAGTTGTAATGTTTCCGAAATGGATGGTAGTTTATGATTTTAAGAAAAATAAATATTGTCAATTGTTTGGTCCTTTAAATCCGACTGATAGTTCCAAAGATTAAACTCATAAAAAAAAATAAACAAACATATTCTTCAGCGTTATTTTATTATTTTTTAGTATAGGTAGATTTATTAGACGGATAGATATAATATAGATAACACGTGCGTCTTCAAGGACCTGTACCAGCGTCAGATGTTCTGTTATTTGTTTTACATTTAGAAATAAACAACGTAACGCGACTCAACTTTCTTTCTAACGTATGATAGAAATGTATATCTTTCCCAATCTTCCTATACAGCACCTCAATTCTATTCTTTATTCTACTCTAAAATCATTTCCATGTTAGTGGTATCCAAGGCTGCCATTACAAGGTGGTTCACTTCGCATCCTGCCATGCGATAATCTAAGATTAAATCTAATCTATTGATTGCAGGCATCCGGGTGGGCTGGGAAGTAAAATGAAGTAAAAAATCCATTCAAAACAATAGCCCGAACTCGTTGAACGGGTTAAGAGAACTAATTTACACGTGCAGGTCATACAAACCTTAAGTGATAGGTTTTATGTGTCAGTTTTCTTTGTTTCGGTGTCGGGATAGGTTTGCGAGGTTGTATTGTGGTCAGAATGTCAGATTCGGTTTGCGGTTGGAGAGCTCCTTTGAAGGTATTATTTTTTTGATTAATGTTAAAGGAAAACCCTTGCTGACTCTTTCCTCAATACTTTAGTATTGAGGAAAGAGTCAAAAAGGGTTTTGATGTGGACTTTACGCACTGTTTGACCGTTTCTCGAAAGTTTTCCTTTTCGGAACAAAATGCGGAAGAAAAAAGCAGTTTTTAAACAAGCAATTGTGTTAAAAGAATGATTGCAATATGTAAATGGTTTGCGAGGAAGTAAAACATAATTTCTTAAGAATAAATCTTATCGATAAATCATCTCTTTGATGAAACGTGTAAAATAACAAAACTTATTTGTGTACTGGCGTTGCGTTGCGCTGCTCGCTGAACAAAATCATTTCTTACAGTTTAACAAAATTTATAGGCGTGCCGCCGTCGCCAAAATTCCTAACACATGTAAGTATTTTTTTAATAAAAATACTGACATTTCAATACCAGCTCCCGGTAATATGAAACTCATTGTACAGAATGTAGCTTTCCGAGATGCTCAACCCATTTCTGTGCGTTTTGCACAATGGGACATCCATGTGTTGATACAAGTGCAGGCATCTGGCTTCGCCCGGCAACACTTTTTGTCGAGCCCACAGGTACGAAACGACGAAAAAATTCGAGAAAAAAAGGACCACTCTCCGAGGGGGTAAGAGCACATTTACTTCTACAAACATGCTAGTCAAAATTGAACCTCAACTACCCTCGAATAAAGTCGAAAAAACAATAAACCGTGTCCGTAATATAACACCACGGGGACGCAGGGGTCTAATGACACGCGAGACGTTTTTATATGATATTTTTTTGTAAAGTTTCAGTTAATTAGAGTTGAAATTCTTAGCTTTTTTGTGTTTTCACTAATTCTATTTTAATTGGTTGTAGTGGAGTTCGTTTTGTGCGGCGCCTGGAGTTATTAACCGGCTCCCGCTTGCGGTCTCGACGACCCACGGACGGGGAAGACTGAAAATTTCATGTTAGATTATTTTCGATAAAAATATACATTGAGTATTTGTTAGTTGATTTGACCCGAACATCAGATTCGCAACAATAATTTACCGCCCACACAAAGTATTTGTGCGAGAGGAACGGCTACGTAAGTCTGCGGCTGACGCTACACTTTGATGGTGCCTCCGCCATGCCAAAGGAAACAACGCTAAATCCTTTCCTACAAGGTGTCGAAATATGTTCGCTTGCCAAATCTCCGGGCCGACCAGTGCACATTGGCAGGCGCATTAAGGGCGCTGCCAAGTGCCGACGACCGGCCGCCGTGCCAGGTACCTTGCCAACTGCCAAATCTCCCCGCTTTTTTTTCACAACACAAATTTGTGAAGCCTATTTCGGATTCAGCCAACATGGCGGGCCCGATATTGGTTTTCGAACGGAGAATGAATAACTTTGTAGGTTTTTTGCCAAAAGTAAATTATGTAAAACTCGCATTCTAGGCGTCCTCGGCGCGGGCAGGGAGCCAATCTCGCCAAATAAGATTATGTACCTATCATTATTAGAAGGAGATTATTAATGCGAATAGGCAGCCAGGCCAGCCGGGGACTTTCACCTTATTAATTATTTATCGTTCTCCTTTGTGATTCTTCCCCTTCGACCAAGAGATAATATATGCTCAATACTATACAGATACCTGTGTTATTTCTTTGTGCATGTATGTGTCATGATAACCATTACTCACCCACATTTACCTGTGAGGGCCGCAGCAAAGTTGTTAGTTGCCTTTTGGATCTTTAGATAGAAATAATGATGTTTCTGTGTTAAGATTTATAGTTATTCCGCTCCACTACTCTACAGTAATATTCAAGATCGGAATCTTTGTTCACGTAAAATTTTAATGCTATATCCCAGACCGTAAGGCATAAAAAATAATACACAAAAACAAAGCAATATCAGCGATGCACAACGACAGCAATAACAGTAGAGAACCTCTAAAACGTCGCATCTATTAAAAATCAGTAGAATTCTAAAGAGTTACAGCCCTCCCACTTGGGGGCATCAAGTTTGAAAGCACACCGGACCAAGTTGGGCGGGGGTACCCCCGCAGGCAATTTGGTCCTCCCTCCCCCACGCGCGTTATAGGGTTATTGTTAAATTAGTACATTCATACTTTGTTGTTTATGGCAACACTAAACCGATCGCTGTTACGAGCGACGGCGATGTTGCGCTTGATTGATTTACTGAAATATTTTCGGTTTTTGCGTATTAGCTGATGGTGGGGTGGCCAAAAGTTGGATTATACATTTTAACTGAAGTTGCGTGCCCCAATGTAGACACATTAGCTTGTTTTTTTTTCTTTTAAAAACATGGGTCTCTTTTAGTCTACGTCCGCACGGACGTAAACCTATCGCAGCGAGATTTTTTCGCGCAAAATCTACAACGCACTACTCAGTGCGAAACTCCAGTGGGCGATTAAATCCGTGTACGACGACTTAGATTTTTTCGCACAAAATCTACAACGCACTACTTAGTGCGAAACTCCAGTGCCCGATTAAATCCTTTTGCACGACGGCTTTGTATAGTATTAAAAAAAAAATTAACAAAAACAAAAAATAAACTATAAAAAATAATGATTTTAGCTATAATAACCGAGTGGCATACCGTAGGTCCAAAGGGCCGTTACAATAGTAATTTGTTTTATTATTGGTACAAAGTGGTACCAAATTACACATGATTGGCCGGTACGTGCGCTTGCTACGATTAGCCCCCGTCGCCTCAGGCTTATTTATAGTTCCGATTGGTTTTTGTCGAATTTACTAAATTGATCTTCCCTTGTTTTCTGAATTTTCGGTCGGTTTTTAAATAAAGGTAGATGTAATTGTTTATCGGAAAGGGTTTAAGGATTCCGGCGACAAGCTCGACGCGACTCCGGTAGAACGATTTTTATGAAGATTTCATAGAAATTGTTCTACCAGAGTCGGTCTACGTTCAGAGTACATTTAGTATCTACTAAGACTGTTTTATTACTTTTAATGGATGCTGGCAACCACATCTGACTGGTAATTTTACAATTAAATTAATTTATTATTTGTCACAGTTCTTCCTCAGGATCCTTAGAACCTCACAAGATTAACCTC
Organism: Aporophyla lueneburgensis; assembly: GCA_932294355.1. Taxonomy (NCBI): domain Eukaryota; kingdom Metazoa; phylum Arthropoda; class Insecta; order Lepidoptera; family Noctuidae; genus Aporophyla; species Aporophyla lueneburgensis. The sequence continues at coordinate 6,776,945 of OW028748.1, read as the reverse complement.
CAGACTCTTGAAAACCCATTCAACAGCTATTGAGAAAATATAGCCCAAACTCCAAAGTATCTAGAACAAGGACTCCAAAGCTTATCAACCTACATTGTAACTTAAGTCGACGTGACACGGACGTAAGAAAATCGCGGCACGATTATTTCGCGCACTGGACCTTCAGCTCACTGCTTACCACAGAGAGTTGACAATCGAAAAGTAAAAGCATCGTTCGATTTTCGACTAATGCACAGAGTTGAAAAACTAAAAAATCCTGCGACGATTTTATTACATACTCGTACTAGCTTCTGCCCGCGACTTCGTCCGCGTCAATTGTTTGCTCCCCTGACCCTTCCCGTCGCATCGAATTGCCTGCCAGTTTTCGTCCATTTTTCGTTGCTGCTCCGCTCCTTTTGATTGTAGCGTGATGTTATATAGCCTTCCTGAATAAATGGGCTATCCAACACAAAAATATTTTTTCAATTCGGACCAGTAGTTCCTGAGATTACCGCGTTCAACAAAACAAACAAACTCTTCAGCTTTATAATTGTAGGCGAAGCTCAATAAAACAAGCTATAGTTAGTATTTATGTTTCTTTATTGTTTTGGGCGACGCCCTATGAGACTAACTAACTTTTAACATTAATATCTCCTCGCTATTGTATTCGGTAACTCCGGTATAGCCTCTGTAAAATACCTAAACAAATACCTATACTGTTCTTTAATAAAAGTAGTAGATTTCCATGAAGATACTTAAGTAAATACCGATGTATGTTTATAATCAGCTGTATTACCATTGTCTTGACCTTTTGAATTCTAATTAACCTGCAATTACCTGTAACAATAACCTGTTGGAATCTAATTAGTCTGTAATGCCTGTGTTATGTTTGTATAAAACTAATTAGCTTATAGTTACCTAACTCATTTATTGTAAAGCACTAATTAGCTGTGAGTAGGTATGAATATACCTAAAATACCTTATGTAGTTCGTACACGATTTTGAAAGTAGCGTATGTCCAATAGGACGAGCCACATTGTTAATCCAATAAGAAAGCAGAAACCTTGAACTCGCTTACACGTGTTTTGAAATTCTCGACAAGTCGAAACCTGTCCCCTTAGGGAAAGTCCATTTTTCTCGCTCTCAATTGGCGGAGCGGCTAATCAAAGTAAAGAAATGTATACGCTACTTGCGGTAGGCAACAAAAGTTATAAAAGGGCCGAGCGTCTATTTTTGGATTTAGTATTGTTACAAGTTCACATGAATCATCAAGTTACCACGTAGTGTTTGTGAAGTAAGTGGCTCCGCTGTCCACTGCTTAGTCGCGATGTACCCTATATCTAGTTAGCCAGTCTTCAAGTGTAATATAGCTAGGATTTAATGATGTGTACTGCTTATTCTAACTGTATTTTATATTGTGTGCTGTGTACTCTTTTACAACCATTTTTAGTGATTTCTGTGTAATTTTATGTGTGCCAAATATACTCAATTATTACGACATTCTGACTGGTTTAATTTCACTCTTTCGTCAAGGGAACACCGTCACCCCCGCCTACAACACCTGACTCCCGTTTTATTAACATTTTGGTCCTTGCGAGCCGGATCAGGTTCAATTAGAATAGAGTGAACCAGTCAGAATCATGAGTCACAGAAGTGAAATCACCACACGCAGCAAGTTACGAAGACTGGCGGAAGAAATGGGTACGCGACAAGCAGAGGACATCGTCTCTGACTCAGGCTTACCATCCGAAAGGGCTCCAGGTTCTCCGTCCGTAGCACCGACATTGGCATCGACGTCCGCTCGCAATATTCCGCTCACCGGTGGCCGATTAATTGACCACAGTAAATTGACGTCAGAGAGAGCGCACGGGGGGCAGGCAGCGCCCAAGGGTCGCCACACCTCGCCGCGCAGCAAAATATCGTCAAGAAATAGCCACAGGAGCGTCGATTACCTTAAAAAACGGATCGAGTACGAAGCGGAGCGCGAATTAGTGCAGTTGAAAGAGAACCTGGTCAAAGACAAGGAAAACCTCGTCAAGAAAAGGATGGAAGCGGAAATAGCTGAGATAGAGGCGGCCGCTGAAAGCGATGATTCACAGTCAGATGTGAGTACGACACAGCGCGTCGAAGAGTGGGTGAAAACCACGCCCCAAGTCCCCCAATTGATAGAAGTATTGGGGACGCCGGCTGTGTCAGGCGCACCTATTGAAATGGCTGCGCCCCGTGAAACATCTGACCCCCGTGAACAAACCGTAAGTAGGGTGAATCTTGTGAATAACCACCGTGGGTCGTCAGTGCCGTGTGATCTAGACCAGTCCCGAGTACCTAGGACATCCGCGTCTGTACCGTTACCTAACATAACGGCACCAATTACGTCCAGGTACATGCCAGTAACGTCAGATGGAGTAAGGTTCCAGTTACCCAGCCGTTATACCGCCTTTACCACTCCGGTCGCAAGTGTACCTCGAGTAGCCACACTCGAGTCGGATACACGGCGGCAGATGCAGTACGGAGCGGATGAAAGAGAAAGGCGGAGAGAATCGTCAGGGGACAGAGACCGTAAGATAGACAGACTGGCAGAGGCTATCACGAACATGGCACGACCACCACGACCGGTACCAAGACAGGCATATGAATTGCCCTACTTTAAAGGTGACCCAGCCGACTGGATATCATATCGGAACATGTACTGGGAAACATCACAATTATACAATTTCAAGGCGCACGAAAACTTAGCACGATTAAAAACCTCGTTACAAGGCGACGCAAAGGTATCAGTAGAGGACTTACTACGATCGTCAACTGATCCGTCCGAGATAATGCGCGCGCTAGAGGATGAGTACGGTCACCCGACCCTAGTGCTACAGTACGCCATACAAAAGGTCAAAGAATTACCTAGAGTAACGGAAAGTGGACGCGAACTAAGGAAATTCTCGTCAACGGTCCGAAATTGTGTTTCGTTACTCAAAAATATTCGTGCGGATGGATATATAAATAATCCACAGCTGGTGAGTGACCTGCTGAGCAAGCTGACCCCTGTACAGCGCGCGCAATACGGTGACTTCGCAATGGGCCTGGACAACACACAGGGGGTGGACCTAAGAGTGTCTCCAAATCTAGAAATATTATCACATTTTCTAATACACTTGACACGCTCAACGTCGTACTACACTCAGGCGAGTATGTTTGAGCCCGGTCCATCGAAGCCCCCTGCCAAGCAACAGCAGAAGTATGGCGGCGCCGGTCAGTCCCGGCCAGCCAACGCCGCGCGCTCGGCCGCGAGCAGGCCTCCGTTGACGCAACGAGTGAACACGCAGAGCGACGAGTCTGCCGCTCCTGAAGAATGCGTTATATGTCAACGAAAGCACAACATAGAAGAGTGTGACCAGTTCAAAAAGCTTACCGTTCAACAGCGTTGGGACACGATAAAGGAGAAGAACACATGCTTCAAATGTCTCGTGAGTAAACATCCCAAGAGGTTTTGCCGTGCGAGTAGATGCAAGAAGTGCGGGTTCGGACATCACCTGCTGTTACACGCGGATAAGCAGCCGAAAGAAAAGGTGGCTACGCCGCCAGAAAGTAAGACGGAAAGCGTCACAAATATAGGCGAGTGGCGAGCTACGGCACTACTGAAAATTATGCCAGTAACGGTCAGCGATGGAAACAGTGACGATAATCAGTGTTACGCACTACTGGACGATGGTGCGACCGTGTCACTCATCGACAGCTCGCTCGCCACAGACTTAGTGGGCCCATGTGTTCCTCTCTCCTTAAAAACCGCGGGTGGCTACGGAGTAACAGACTCAACGTCGCGAGTGGTACAAGTGCGCGTAAAAGGACCTAACGGTCAGTGCCATAACATTACGTGTCGGACAATAGTGGACATTAACCTACCAACGCAAACAGTGACCGCCACAGTGATCGACGACAACGCGCACCTACGCGACTTGGGTTGCGTAGAGATGAGGGGAGCCAAACCGCTGCTGCTTCTCGGACAGGACAACTGGGAGCTGCTCGTCAGTCAGGACATCCGCCAAGGAAAATCCGGTAAGCCAGTTGCCTCACTCACTAAGTTAGGTTGGGTCATACATGGACCATTTAATATTAATAACAATAATAATAGTAAAGAATGTGTTAGTTGCATGACCGTTTCCCTTCCTGATTTACATAATCTAGTTAAATCACAGTTTGAGCTAGAAGCGATAGGTATTTCAGAGAATTTACGTAAACATAAAGATGTCGAAAGGGCATTAGCCGTGTTAGACAGCACTAGCCATCGTATCCCTGACCAGTCACAATGGGAGGTCGGTTTGTTGTGGAAACATGACAATATTCAGTTACCTGATAATTATAATCAGGCCAGGCAAAGGCTGTACGGCATAGAGAAACGTATGCGTAAAGACACTAGTTTCGCTGAGCAATATTCAGCTCAGATAGGTAGGTTAGTAGACGAAGGTTACGCGCGTAAAGTAGACGGTAACATAGACAGCTCGCCGGTTTGGTACTTACCGCATTTCGGAGTCGTTAACCCGAACAAACCGGGCAAGCTACGTCTCGTGTTCGACGCAGCCGCTACGTCTCATGGGACGTGTTTAAATGATAATCTGCTAACCGGACCTGACTTACTGAATTCTTTGCTAGGTATTTTAATTAAGTTCAGGATAGGCCCCGTCGCGTTTTCAGGGGATATCGCTGATATGTTCTTACGAGTAAAAATAAAGGCAGAAGATCAAGGCGCGCAATTATTTTTATGGAGAGGCGCGGATCACCATAAAGAACCAGATACATACGCGATGAATTCCATGATATTTGGTGCAGCCTCGTCCCCTACTACGGCAATATATATACTCAACAAAAATGCCGATGATTTCATTGATGTTTATCCCGAAGCTGTGGAAGCCATCAAATCTAGGCACTATATGGACGACTATCTAGATAGTGCTTGGACCGAGGAGAAGGCTAACACGTTAATAGAGGAAGTGACACGAATACATGCATCCGGTGGATTCATTATCCGGGGGTGGGTCACTAACTCATCGGAGCTAAGGGAAAGGCTGAAAATAGAAATGCCTGATAAGGTAGCCCTTGAGAAGGGAACAGGCTCAGTAGAGAGGACCCTAGGTTTAATATGGTCACCTAAAGACGACGAGTTAGGTTTTGATCTGTCATTTAAGAGACTACCACCGGAAATTATGAATGGTAGTTTAGTGCCCACTAAAAGACAATTTCTTAGTATGATAATGTCGATTTACGACCCGCTAGGTTTCCTATACCCGTGTGTAATTCAATCACGCATATTAATGCAACGAATATGGAAGTCGGGAATACAATGGGACGAACCCTTAAAAGAAAAGGACGCCAAAGTATGGTTTAATTGGCTCCATAATTTATACCGCTTAAACGAATTAAAAATACCGCGGTGGTACGGGTTAAAACTCGATAATTTAGAATTACACGCGTTCGGGGACGCCAGCGAGCTTGCTTACGCCGCAGTAGTATACCTAGTGGGCTCTAACTCTGAAGGAAAGAGGGAATCGGTTATGTTACTAGGGAAAGCGCGAGTAGCTCCACAAAAAGTAGTATCCATTCCCAGGCTAGAGTTACAAGCAGCCGTGTTAGCCTGTCGTATAGCAGACACTGCCCACAAAGAGTTAGGTATACGAATCGAAAAGAAATTCCTTTGGACCGACAGCAAGACTGTATTAAAATGGATAAACTCCGATGCACAGGAATTTCAACGATTCGTCTCGCACAGACTAGCCGAAATAGATAGGCTGTCAGATAGAGGCAACTGGCGCTGGGTACCTTCACAGGATAACCCAGCTGATAAGGCCACCAGGTTGTGTTGGCCCGATGACCACGCGGAGTGGCTCTCGGGCCCCTCGTTTCTATGTAACCCACAGGAGCTGTGGCCTGCGTGTCCCGAGGCTGAGGCGTCGGAAGTGGACCTTGAGCGCATCCAGCGGGTCCACGCCGCGGCAGCACCGGCGGCACCACTCCTAGAGTACGAGCGCTACTCATCGTGGACGCGCATTCAGCGTGTCATGGCGCGCGTGCTCATCTTCAGCGGCCGATGCCGCAAACGTCGGTCGACTACGGAGCTGTGTCAGCGAGACCTAGAAGATGCTCACAACAGCCTGTTGAGGCTGTGTCAAGAAGAAAGCTTTCAAAGCGAGCGGGCCACCATCCTTAAAGGCCTGCCCGTTCCCAGCAGCAGCAGCATCAAGGCTCTCGACCCCATGCTAGCCGACGACGGGTTGCTACGAGTGAGAGGGCGCCTGAGTGCCTGTGAGGTGCTCACGTTTGGCGAGCGGCACCCTATTATCCTGGAGGGCCGCCATCCTCTGACAAGAAAGCTAATCGCTCATTACCATGCGATGGCTCTGCACGCCAACCACGAGACCGTCGTCAACAATCTACGGGAAAAATACTGGGTCACTAAAATCAGAACCTCAGTGAAGACAGTGGTTGCCAACTGCCAACTCTGTCGCGTCTGCCGAGCCAAGCCCGCGCCACCGAAGATGGGTGACCTGCCGCTCGCAAGGCTGGAACCATCCAGACGAGCCTTTGTGCGAGTGGGGGTGGACTACTTCGGCCCGATGGAGGTCGCAATCGGGCGACGGCGCGAGAAGAGGTGGGGTGCCCTATTCACCTGCCTCACTACACGCGCCGTCCACCTTGAGTTGGCCGCTTCCCTAAGCGCCGACTCCGCCATACTAGCCTTGCGGCGCCTCATAGCGCGCCGCGGGCAACCAGCACATCTGTACTCTGACCAGGGTACCAACTTCATCGGGGCCAATACCGAGCTTCGAGCAGCCCTGAAAGACCTCAACCAAGGTCAGATAAGGGCCGAGGCCATTCACCGTGGCATCGAATGGCACTTCAATCCCCCGGCGGCCCCACACATGGGTGGCTGCTGGGAGCGCCTGGTGAGATCCGTGAAGAACGCACTTCGCAGTACGCTCAAGGAGCGTGCCCCTCGTGAGGAGGTCCTCTACACCCTCCTCACCGAAGCCGAGCTGATCGTAAACAGCCGGCCACTGAGCTACGTGAACGACGACCACGACCAGCCCGTGGTCCTGACGCCGAACCATCTACTCCTGGGCACTGCGTCCGGGAGTACTCCGTTTGCATCGAGCGACGCCGAAGACATCGACTCTCGCCGGCAGTGGCGGCGCGTGAACGCGCTCGCCGACATGTTCTGGCGGCGCTGGCTGCGAGAGTACCTGCCTACGCTCCAACGTCGGGAAAAGTGGTTAAACAATGTGCCGAACGTACGTATCAGTGACGTAGTAGTGATTGTGGACAATAATAGACCGCGAAGTGCGTGGACCAAAGGTCTCATCAAAGCTGTGTATCATGGACACGATGGTATTATCCGTGTAGTAGATGTTAAGACTGTAAATGGGGTCCTACGTCGACCCGTAGCGAAGATTATTGTGCTTCCCACAGACCAAGAATTGTAAGTCGGTTGAACCCTGTTACAGGGGGTGGAATGTAGGCGAAGCTCAATAAAACAAGCTATAGTTAGTATTTATGTTTCTTTATTGTTTTGGGCGACGCCCTATGAGACTAACTAACTTTTAACATTAATATCTCCTCGCTATTGTATTCGGTAACTCCGGTATAGCCTCTGTAAAATACCTAAACAAATACCTATACTGTTCTTTAATAAAAGTAGTAGATTTCCATGAAGATACTTAAGTAAATACCGATGTATGTTTATAATCAGCTGTATTACCATTGTCTTGACCTTTTGAATTCTAATTAACCTGCAATTACCTGTAACAATAACCTGTTGGAATCTAATTAGTCTGTAATGCCTGTGTTATGTTTGTATAAAACTAATTAGCTTATAGTTACCTAACTCATTTATTGTAAAGCACTAATTAGCTGTGAGTAGGTATGAATATACCTAAAATACCTTATGTAGTTCGTACACGATTTTGAAAGTAGCGTATGTCCAATAGGACGAGCCACATTGTTAATCCAATAAGAAAGCAGAAACCTTGAACTCGCTTACACGTGTTTTGAAATTCTCGACAAGTCGAAACCTGTCCCCTTAGGGAAAGTCCATTTTTCTCGCTCTCAATTGGCGGAGCGGCTAATCAAAGTAAAGAAATGTATACGCTACTTGCGGTAGGCAACAAAAGTTATAAAAGGGCCGAGCGTCTATTTTTGGATTTAGTATTGTTACAAGTTCACATGAATCATCAAGTTACCACGTAGTGTTTGTGAAGTAAGTGGCTCCGCTGTCCACTGCTTAGTCGCGATGTACCCTATATCTAGTTAGCCAGTCTTCAAGTGTAATATAGCTAGGATTTAATGATGTGTACTGCTTATTCTAACTGTATTTTATATTGTGTGCTGTGTACTCTTTTACAACCATTTTTAGTGATTTCTGTGTAATTTTATGTGTGCCAAATATACTCAATTATTACGACATTCTGACTGGTTTAATTTCACTCTTTCGTCAAGGGAACACCGTCACCCCCGCCTACAACACCTGACTCCCGTTTTATTAACAATAATATTAAGTAGAGATATCCGTGTTACGTCGACTTATTTCAGAATTCAGGTAGGTATCTTTCTTGTTTTTTTTTTCAAATGATATTTAAGGAGAGTTATAAAAACTCGTTGAATATGTAATCATGGGGTAGGAAGGTACTCAATCACACAATGTAAAGTTAAAATAAAGTGCTATTCTCAACTACTCGCTTCCGGTCCGTTCCGAGCACAAGACCACGGTAACGGTGTTGATACACTGATGTGTAACTATCACCGTCGCAGTTCGCAGCAATAAGGACCACTGCTGAAATTAAGCTCACGTAAAAAGGAACCCAGTGTAGTCTTGCTATATGGCAGTAGGTTAACGCAGATTCAACTTTCTGGGATCGGTAAAAAAAACGAAATAAGCAACCGCTTCTATGTATTACATGGACTTAAAAATAACCGACTCTCTCAACTATAGCTATACTGTCTCAATGTTCAGTGAGCAAATAAAAGCGAAAAAGGATTCGGATTTAATTAAATGTTTCAGATTTTCAACTACTGAACTACAAATGGACCCTGCCGGGGTCGCGTGATTGTTCGAAAGAGATACCGTGGCTCCGGCACATGGGCAACTGAAGGAACACGGGTTGATTTTAGTCAGTAAAAGTCTGACATGCCCTCCCGCTCCACCCAGAGCGGGAGAAGTCATTTGATGATTTCCCATCCAAAAAAAAAAAACTACAAATGAACTTGTTATGCTAAATAAGCAGTTCGTCACATAAAAGTTTTATTATTTTTATTTATTAATTTATACAACAAACAAAACACTTAAGCCCACCTACGCACGGACCAAAAAATTTCGCGGCGCGATTTTTTCGCGCAATGGTTTTTGAACTTTTGAAAATCGTAAAATGTGTATTTTCGACGCTCTATTGGCTTCGCAATGCTAGGTCTAATTTCTCAACACCGAGAGTTACCTAAACGCGATATTTTTACGTTAGTGAGAAGAGCACAAAGGATCTAGTGAGCAGGAACCTTTGAATAGTGTTAATGATACCACTGACCTAAGGATCATAGAACTACTGCGAAACGTTCGTAATGTTGGAGTAATTGTTTATTGTTTCGCAGAACAAGGTTTTTCATGTTCAGACAAATGAGTTGGATGCTTGGTTCCGGCTTCCATGGGCGAAGGACTTTGGGTCCATTTTTAAATGGTGACGGTTTACTTGCATCTAGTAGGAAGTCTGTATTAAAGCTTAAGTCTTAAGATTAATGATGAGTTGATTTCTGAAGAAAATCAAGCAAATCTTTTAGACCGTAAGAAGCGCAACGCAGTGGGTGCGAGAAGACGGTCTTCTTCGACCCCGAAATAGTTGGGAGAAAGGCTAGGCATAGGCTAGATCATGACATAATCTTGGTCAGATCATGTGGATTGGTGTCAGTCTTTTGAGGGAAGAACCACACACATTGCGTGGACCTGTCCAGTCAGTGCACGCATTTATCAGTTTAACTTCTATTACTAACTGCTATAAAGCTCAGATCTGTTTTGCAATAAACATGCGGCAGTACCTACTGCCAATAACCAGAAACAAAATTAAATAGCACATTTAACATCATTAGTAGTGCTTGTCAAAATGTTTTGACACACTTACGATATCTGACAATTGAATATTGGGTCAACCATGCGAGCCTATCGGTCGATAGTGACCGGAGTTGCGAAACTAGATAAAATTGTTAGTATTTCAAGTGTACCGACCTTATTTTGGTCTTTAGAGTGTGTGGAAAGTAGGTGAAAGGTTTGTCAACAAATGTAGAAATGTTGACGTTTGACAGGTTTCTGTTAACTGGAAAACGGAGCATATGGTGTTGGAAGAGAAGTTCGCTGGAAAGAAATGGACGACAGCGAACTAAAATGCCTTTCTTTTTTTCTGGGTGGGATATCATCAAATGACCTCTCCCGCTCTGGGCGGAGCGGTCTTCAGCGGTGTCAAACTTTTATTGACTAAAACCTACCCGTGTTCCTTCAGTAGCCTGTGCCGGAGCTACGGTAACTCTTTCGAACAAATCTGCGATCCTGACAGACATCGGTCCTAGCGGACCACTTCAATATGTGCTGACATCACATTGAGGCGCGCGTGGGACACAACGCGCCATACACTCGGGCTTGGTCCTTACCTAGCGGCGAACTACCCGTTTCTCGCTGTCGGCAACCCCACGCCTACGGTGGCTGGGAGTCCGCTATGGACTCCCGACGTCCAGGGCGTCGACTTAAAATATACACAGGAGGTATAAATGATCAGGAATAGACAGAAAAAGATCGAAGTAATAATGGTGATGACCAATGAGCCTACTCGTACGAAAGCAAAGATTAGCACTGACCATTCTAAATTCGTAGAAAATACATAGGTAGGTGTAAAAAAGAACTATGCAGACGTTGCATTGATAAGCAGAGTGAGTGAATTGAAAGCACCTATATACAATGCTCATAAGATACATAATCGAATAACCCAAACAAGACAATAGAAACAAGATCTTAATTCAGAGCAAACAAAAAACGATCAAACAACGACCCACGAAGTAAATGGTTGTCACAAGCCGCTTATGTTCGCCGATATAAATGTACAAGCCAAGCCAGCCGTCAAGCTAGCTCGTATCATTATAATTGACAATAACAAATGATACACATCTACATTACAAAACCTCCTTGTCTACAGTTTGATGGATATTGGAGACTATTGTGACGTGACGGATATTTAAGAGCAGTGGTGGCCTGGTATCGGCCCCGACTTACGAGTTGGTGGACGTGAGTTCGAACCAAGGCAGGCATACTTTCGTGTGTCTAATTTCATCACCACTGCCCTCAAAATGGTGAAGGAAAAGATCGTGGGATTTGTTGATACTTTAGTTGACCAAAGTTTAGTTTGCGTTTAAATTCAGAATTCATAAAAAAAAAAAAAATTGAAAGCCAACTTCATGTGTAAATAGAATCTACACTCTCTCAAGGAAACGCTACACATTATTGCAAAATTCAAAATCGAAGCTTTTCATTTATAATTCAAAGCTCTCGTTTTCATCATCATCATCATCATTTCAGCCGAAAGACGTCCATGGCTGGACGTAGGCCCCCCCCAAAAGGGACGCTATAGGACGCTTTATCGAGGAACGCTATAGGTTATATAACATCACGCTACAACTAAGAGGAGCGGAGCAGTAATGAAAAATGTTGCAAAAACGGGGAAAATCGCACGGGTAGGCGATTCGACGCGACGGGAACAAGAAATGTAACGCAGACGAAGTCGCGGGCAGAAGCTAGTTTAAAAATATATCGAATATTTTGGTGGTGATTGGAAACACACCAAATCAGGCAATTTTTTAATTTAGAACATCAGCAGTCTTAAACCATTATTAACAACTAGCTTCTGCCCGCGACTTCGTCCGCGTCAAATTTTTGTTCCCCTGACCCTTCCCGTCGCATCGATTTGCCTGCTCGTTGCTGCTCGCTCCTTTTGAGTTATAGTGAGTCAACCTTAAAAGATAGACATATGCTCTCGCGGACTTTTTTTCAGAACTTTTTAAAAGGAACAATTCCGTCATACATGATTTTTGCGTTACTTTAACCGTTTACGCAGCGCACGCAACGGAAACTGTTAAAAGGAATAAATTTTCCCCGTTTTTACAACATTTTTCATTACTGCTCCGCTCCTCTTAGTTGTAGCGTGATGTTATATAGCCTATAGCCTCCCTCGATAAATACGCTACCCAACACAAAAAGAATTTTTCAATTCGGACCAGTAGTTCCTGAGATTAGCGCGTTCAATCAAACAAACAAACAAACAAACAAACAAACAAACTCTTCAGCTTTATAATATTAGTATAGATTTATAGTAGGTATATTTAAATGCCATTTTCGTGGCAAAACGATAAAATCAGAACAATATTATGTTCGGCGGATAACAATTTAATATTATAATCGATTTTCAATAAATCGATTTGATCTGTCTCTAGAATTTATTATGCTTACATAAAATCGATTAAGAATAAACGTGTCTATGTAAATAATCTTGAGTAATATTTTTCTGACTGCCATGCCGAGTCAAGAAGGAGCAACCAATATACAGAACTATGACCTTTTTCAAAATGGTGTCTATGAAAACACAAAGTTAAAAGCGTACATCTTCCACATCAATAGGCAGAGCATCGGTGTAGTCACCAAAAGAGATCTAAGTAACATGGCCATGGGTGGTCGGATCTAGTCGAAGTTTAGTAAGAAACTGCTGGATTTTGAATGAAATTTTATCTTATTCGCCAACATTTATCGGTTTACTCATCTTTTTGGGAGACTATGCTACCTGATTTACCCCTACTAACACGAAACCAACTGCCAGGGTCGCGAAATTTTTTCGAAAGAGATACCGTGGCCCTAGCATATGGACAACTGAAGGAACACAGGTGGGTTTTAGTCAGTAAACGTCTGACACGCCCTTCCGGTCCACCCAGAGCGGGAGACGTCATTAGATGATATTGCACCAAAAAAAAAAACGAAACCAATTATGTAACAATTATTGGACCCAATGTAAAATGTCAAGCAATAAGCACATTTCCCCGGGTCAGTGCCAAAGCCTGCCCCCCCTAATAACTTAATTCCGTCTTCCTGGCGTCTGATTGAAGCTAATTGCGCGACCTCCCACCTTTCGCCCCCTTTGTGGCGGTAATTGGATCTGACCTGACTGTATTTGACCCAGGCGTGGTGATAAAAGTATTTAATGTGATCCTATTTTTAGATTGGACTATTTTGAGTTCATTTGCCAGGCCTTGTTTGGTGAATTAGATGGTAACTCTTTTGTTTTAATGTCGTGTCGGTTTTCCTCGTTTTAGTTGCTAGAGGTGAATCATAAGTCAAATAGGTCGGTGTTTGAGGCAAGTTTTAATATCTTTTCGTCATAATAAGCCTATAATGTTCCCTCTGCTGGGACTCAGACCTCCTCTTTGTGAGAGGGAGTGGTCGTAAGGTCGTAATTTACCACGCGGGCCCAATGCGGGTTGGTAGATGTCACATATCTTCGAATTTTTGGTTCTAGGACATGCCGATTTCCTCACGAAGTTTTCCTTCACTGTTTGACTATCTTTTACTGGTCCTATATTTGTCTTGAGGCCTCCACTGAAAACTCAAGACAAAGGCCAAGTTGACTGATGAATCACGCTAGGAGCTGCTCATTCCGTGACTTACCCCTTATCTGTTTACTAACAAAATAATATCCTCACTGCAACTTTCCTCTCGACACAAGAAAAGCATGATTTCGTAACGGTAAAACAAACATGGTTTCTTAAGAACATAATTATGTGTTGCAACATTTTCTTTGTCTGCTTTCTTGGTAGCGTCATGTCTGTCCACGGTTTTATTTACAAAATAATAAAATGCTCATTGTTAGTTCGCGAATAACATGCAAATTGCTTCAGAGAATTTGGTGTTGGTAATATTTACCTTTTCGGTACGGTACGAATTAGGAGCTTGTGGGTACGTAAGGAAAGCCGTACAGTACGATCGATCCTTCTGTGCTGGATCAATGGATATCATTTTTATATACCAAGACCCCTCCATGCTTCGGAAAGCACATTGACGTTGGGCCCGGCTGTCATTCCTGGATCTTAGACAGTGGTTACGGGTCGCCACAAGCACGATAGTCTGACAACCAGTCTTACTATGGGGTATCGTACTATCCAATAACTGGATTGTGGACGTCAGATAGGTAGTGGCTCCAAGTTAAAAACTGGTATTGGAGGCCAACATAATTAGCAAAAACCTAGGCAAATGATTGGTAGGTACGGTACGGATACCAACTATGGGAGTTCCCCACTAAAATATTAAAGGAAAATACTTGAACAGGTGATGTTCACTGTAAATCCCCGAGAATGTATTCCCTCAAACGTGCATGATTAGCTTCGACAGTTCATTATTGATTGAGTAATTTTGGTGAAATTAATTTCGCTCAAAACTTTGTTCATCAATAATCATGGAATGACACAAAGTCCCAATGATACACTGGCTATCATTTATCAATAAGTCGCAATGTAGGAAATTAAATTGTTTGTACGGGTATCACTTTTACGGGGCATATTAAAAAAAAGCTAGATGGAGTCAACGTTTCCTATCTGACTACCCCTGACATGAAATAATCTTGGCCCTATCATGTGAGGGTCATGTCGATAAGTATCTGAAATGTTACTTTGTGGAAAGAACCACACAGATTTGAGTAGACCAGTCCAGTTCTATTTCCTAAAAACGAATAAGCTGCAGCAAATAAAGCAGCAGAAGGATACGTAATCTTGATCACAAACAATGAGCTCATATAAAACGATTGTATTAAAATTATACAGCTGTTTAATACATTAATACGAAATATACATGGAAGTGAGTCACCAGCAGTCGCCACTGTAGGTACAGACGCCAGCACATCAAACTACCCGAAACTGTCAAATTTTCCCAATCAATCTTGAACCTTAAACAATGGCGATAAAGTTGAAAACCTCTTAAAAAATTTGACAGATTGTAGTAGCTTTTTGTGCAGGCGTCTGTGCCTATGTCATGTGAATACTCATCAGAATACGGATGGCTGTCGAAATCAGATATGACGATGTGTTAGAACTGGGTCGTTGATTACCCATCGATTTAGCGATTTTACGATTATTGAAGACACTCAATTTTAATGCAGCTGAGTCTGTTTATGTGAATGTTGCTCAAAACTGAATACAGAATACGGCCTAAATAAATTTTAAAACACGCACAATATATAACGTGTTTGGAAAACTCAGCAAGCAAGTTACGCATATATAGAATGTGAGATACCTATATGTTTTTTTAGGCTCATCAATGCCCTCATTTCTTCCTTTTGTTTGCTATTTAGGCTCTTGCTTATTCAGAACTATAATACTTGTTTCATCATTCATCATTTCAGCCGAAAGATGTCCACTGCTGGACATAGGATTCCCCAAGCTCCACCACTTCGACCGGTTTTGTGCTTCCCGCATCCAGCGGATTCCTACGGCCTTTACAAGCTCATCGGTCAACCTTGTGGGAGGCCTTCAAACTCTACGTCTTCCGGTACGTGATCCCCAGTCCAGAACCTTTTCATTGGCCATCTGTTCTGTGAGCAATGTCCCTGTCCACTGCCACGTACGTTTGGCAATTCTTCGGCCTAAAACTAAATTGGTGTATAATTGAATACATTACATAATATACACGATTAATCGTTATCGAAAATCGCACGACAAGTCCCAAGTATCAAAAGATTCACACTTGCTTGCCTACCCATTACTTGTCTCAGTCAAGATAATCGATCACAATTCAGAAACTATAGCTATTCTTATAAAGAAGCAATTTGGGCCCGATTGATCGCGAAGGTCAAAAGCTTTGCAATTGACTATATTTGACCCTGAACTCTATATCAATTAACATCCAATGTATATACACTAGTAGTTCCCACGTTAAATTGAATCATTATTTACTTATTTAGTTTAGTCATCATGTAATTGGTTCTGCATTAATATGGATCTGGTTAGACCTTGGATTTGCATTCGGAATTCTCTGTAGTAACAACATTTAGATTGGGTCTTAAGATTTAATCCTTATTAGGAGGTTGTATGATTAGTATATCATTGGATTCAAAATGGAATCGCCGGAAATGTCGTCAATCTAGTCATCGTCGAATATTTCGGTTTGTTTCTATCCTCTTCGTTCAGCAAATGTTTCTTTAATTAAAATCTGTAAGTGATTTAACGAGCTGCGTTTTTACAATCTGTGAAGAATCGACAAGTACTACAGCTACAGCGTTGTATTCAGCCGGAGCCTGTAATAGCTATATTGAGTGCTCCATCATTACCAACGTCATAAATCCATTACTCGTTAACATCTAATTGATTATGTCCACATCGATGGATATCGATGGAACAATCCAAACCAGTATTTGCGTGAACGCTGCCGTATCACAAAGCCAATTCTGTCCTAGATTATATCGACACGTTAACACATACTTGGTAATAACCAAAGCAAATAAACTGGAAATGTAATAATACACATATTTACAAAACACATTGTTGTATGGAATTCAATTTTCAACAACTTCAAACGAAATAGTTCTGTAACGTATTAAATGAAACTTTCCTACAGTACCAAATTTCTCAGGTACTCGCAAGTTTATCTTTACACCATCAAATCAAGCATTCAATACTCTTTACAAGCTTGTTTGCCTTCAAAGATTCACTGTATGTGTTCACCAACAATGCCTCTATTCATTGCAAAACATCCTCTATTCCCTGAACATTAAGGACCCCCCGAATTGCACGCGTAAACTTGCAATTGGATTCTAAAATGCGGAGGTGCTTTTGGTACTCACAAGCAGGTCTTTGTGAGCGCGACCAGTATTTCCAGATCTACCTCGTCTTTCCCATTGCTTATTGATATAGGTGTTAGAGGGGGTGAAGTGGAGAATATGGCGGGACGTGTTATTTTAGTTTTTGGTGCGAGGTCGCGCGACAGAACTGTTCTTGTGTGGATACTATGAAACACTGTTATTGGACAGAGGAGCATTGAGTTTGTCTGTTTGTCAGTTTGCTCTGTAATTTCTTTGTTGCTATGAATCGCGATTGTACTGACATGTGGTTGGTGGTTTTTTTACGGATGTGATGGTGTGTTCGTGAATAGATGCTTTACTTGTTGAAATCCTAACGGATATGGTTTAGTAGAGTGAGTCATTGTAGTATTGCAAATAATGCGAAGGGAAACCGAGGCTAGCTAAACATCAATAGCTTCGTTGTCTCATAATGATAAATCTAAATGCTTGGCTTATACATTAAATTCTGTAGACTTTTTCGAGTCATTTTACTGGATGATCTTCTATCATCTTTTGGTTTTCGATCCATTGCTTGCGAAGAGTATAATATCAGAAAGGGAAGACGACCAAATGGTGATAAAACTGTCCAAATTTTCGCACCTTTGAAGACCTTTTAGTTCTTACAGTAGTCTGGCCTTTATATCTACTCAGTCTAAAGCTGTTTCTCAACACAATTATACAACAGTGTGTCACCAAAAATGTTTCTATTCTCATCCTAAAGCAATTACGCCTGCGGACGAACATGAGATTATTACCAAACATAATAGCACACAGATTGTTTTACAATTACACACATCACGATTATGGTTATTTAAACTACGATAAGAAGTAATTACAATGACATATTCCATTTTGATGGTTTTGTAAAAACCATTGTCGTACAAACAATGTGTGTAATATATTTAAACAATGTAGGAAGTGTGCATAAATTCTTGCCAGGCTGTGTGATTAGGGCTAATTTCTGTTTAAGTACTGTATCCTTTGAAAATGATGGAGATAAAATGTGGGGTCAGTAAAAGAAGAAATGCTCGCTGAAATAATTTGTTTAGAAGATTGTAAGACTGAAATAATTCGGTATACTGGATAAGCTCATAATTAGGAGCAGACCAAACATAAAGAGCAAAATGCATGGCTCGGCTATGTCGAAAGCAGTTTACCCCCCACGATTTTTCTAGTGCATAGACAACACGAAGCTTACCGTCTTGGATATTTTATAAGGAACTTAGCAAAGCTTTCCGATAGCTATTAGTTATTGAACGTCCATTTAAGAGCGTCCAGCAGCCTTTTTTGGGGATACCGAACGCAAATCTATTATTAAAATGATGCTTGAACGTTTTATAATGTAAGACTTTGAATACCTGCCAGGGTCGCGAGATTGTTCGAAAGAGACACCGTGACCCTGGCAGATGGGGTACTGAAGGAATACGGGTGGGTTTTAGTCAGTAAAAGTTTGCCCTCCCGTTCCGCCCAGAGCGGGAGAAGTTATTTGATGATTTCCTTCGATCAAAAATGTACTAGATTCCCGATGAGCGCTTCAAAAACGGCCCGAAAAATAAGAGCACAAATATTTTTGTGCTCTTATTTGAAATTAGTTTGGTCCAATGATAGCCAACGATAAGACGTCCTAAATGCCGCAGCACGCGTTCAAAAATTGTGTAAATAACCACTGTAGCACCAAGTTTTTGGAAGAAATATCTTTTTTTCCATAAGTTTAAATCTTTAAGTGTTTTTCATAAAATAAAAACAATCAAATAGTAAATATAAATCATTTAGCAAATACATATTATGATTGTTTGACCAATGTTTGCAACAACGCACCAACTATTGTAACAAACATTGTCTGTTCTGGAATAGAGAATGCATAAAGTAGTATTGTAATTTTATATTTTATTTTTGTTTGTAGATTTCCTAGCGAGCCATTTCGCTGTGCAGAATGGGTATCTATTGTAGCGAAAGAAAGAGGAGAAGAAATATACAAACCTTATAAAAAATCATATTTGAACTTTAACACTAGAAGCGCGGAACGTAACGACTGAGGTAAATTTGCATAAAACAATATGTATATTGCAATTACGTGGTTGAAGTCTCGTATAAATAACAAATAATAATAATCATCATATTTCATGAAAAGTCATAAAAAGTTACGATTATATGAATAACTAGCTTCTGCCCGCGACTTCGTCCGCGTCAAAGTTTTGCTCCCCTGACCCTTCCCGTCGCATCGATTTGCCTGCTAGTTTTCGTCCATTTTTCGTTGCTGCTCGCTCCTTTTGAGTTATAGTGAGTCAACCTTAGAAGATAGACATATGCTCTTGCGGACTTTTTTTTAGAACTTTTTAAGAGGAACAATTCCGTCATACATTATTTTTGCGTTACTTTAACCGTTTACGCAGCGCACGCAACGGAAAATCTTAAAAGGAATAAATTTTCCCCGTTTTTGCAACATTTTTCATTACTGCTCCGCTCCTCTTAGTTGTAGCGTGATTTTATATAGCCTATAGCCTTCCACGATAAATAGGCTACCCAACACAAAAAGAATTTTTCAATTCGGACCCGTAGTTCCTGAGATTAGCGCGTTCAATCAAACAAACAAACAAACAAACAAACAAACAAACTCTTCAGCTTTATAATATTAGTATAGATAAAATATTATTAGAGCAGGAAGAATATCGAACTAGGTCAAATTTGGGACGCCCGCACTTCTAGTGAAATGAAAAAATAATTTGATTTAATACAAATTTAACTTCTAAATACTGGTACATAAAAGTCGACGCACTCATTTTTATACGGGTGGATCACATTGATTTAACCCGCACTTAATTAAATAAAACAACTATTATACTTTTTTAGTCCTACTACTTTTTTAAATCGATTAAAAATATTTGCCACCATCAAAACATACCTTTTCACCTAAAAAAATATTTTCTGCAACTCTACGTCTTTCAATAAGTACTGTGTTCTGAGCATTGAAATGTAATACCAAGAACTACGTCTAGTTCCAAAATAGAGTAAGCACGAAATTGTCAACACATTGTTTTTAACCTTATTGCTTAGACTTTAAGTTTCAGTTTAGAATAAATAATTTTGTACTTATATAAAAATGACTTTAGATTTTTAAGGGACATTTTAAATTTATTGCTCTTTACCTTTCTCCGATGACAAAAGGACTTAAATATGAATATTTTGCAATCGTAATTATGCTTTATGTTTGAGTGTTAAGGATTATAATAAACTGAATTTGTTATTATTATGAAACGTTCTTCTATATTTCGTAGTAAGAAATATAAATGTGTAAGTGTGTGCAAACGTGGCCACTTGAGCGCCTTATTTTTGTTCCTGATCCTTTATCTAGTGCTATTATTGATCGAAGATGATTTCCCATCCAAAAAAAAAAAAAAACACTCATGCGGATTGTCTGCTTGGTTAAGTAATTTTATCGATATTGGTTCGGTAGTAGACGTCTTTCAGCAAAATTTTGGCGATACTGACAAGATTTTTTTTTTCTGAAGCCTGTGCTACCTCATCATCATACTCCTGCCCTTATCCTAATTTATGGTCGGCACAACATGTCTTTTTCTTCCACACTTTTTTAGTCGTCATCTCAGTAGTCATTTTCTTTTTATCCATATCATAATTCATACAGTCCATACAGCGTTTCTTTGGTCTTCCCCTACTCTAAACTTTTGCCACCTACTTGCTAATATTTAAGAAACTTAGTAACTTTCATTGCGGATTAATTAATTTCCGGTCATTTACAAAAACCGAGATAAAACATGTAGGTTTTCCTGTTTCTGCTACATTTGATGATGATAATGAGCTAAATTAATGACTATGTTCGCTAGTTCTGACCGATTGTTAGTCAGCCACCACGTATCCTGTAACTATCGAACCACCCTACTTCCTTACCGACCAACCGTTTGAATTCGATTCTGGGGAAAACGAAGGAAAACTGCAAAGCGATAACTTAAAAGTAACAAATAAAACTGGTCAAATTACAAGAAATGTTGCCGTAGAAATTCCAAAGGCTCCGACAAAAACCGCAGACGTTAAGCTCGAAACTTGTTATATACAAGAAAGGATATCATACGATCAACTTATGAATAATGGCGGCGTTACAGTCCTTCTCCGAACTGCAGTCACGCCGTGAACTCTTAAATTGTTGATGAAACCCTGTGACACCGACATGTAGACGGAAATATTCGTATCATCTTTACTTTATATTTAGTTATTCAGAGGTTGTGTTAAAATTGTTTTAATTATACCTTCATCTGCATTCTGTTCGAATTCGTAATTTGAATATGTATCATGTATCTTTTTTGGCATGACGGACGCCTCACGTTTGTCAGTCGAACGTGCAAGAGTGATCGCTTACAGACTGTAAAAATATTTGTTTGCAGTATTTCATATTTTTTGTTTGTGATGTATGTGGCAATTTCAGTAGAAATATGTACGGTTTCGGAGATGAATCTTCATGACTGCGGCTGCGTGCTACTGAAATGCCACCATAGTTCTTTTCTGAGACACATTTTCCCTTGCGTAGCAGAGTCGGCCTGCAATGTTCCCACTGCTGGCATACAGGCCCCTCTCTGTGAGAACGAGTGGGTCGTACGTAGAGGATACAAAAATCGAAAACCCCGAGATTCGGGATCTCAGGATCCCGATCGCTTTTTGGCCCCGAAAATCCCGGGACTGTACTTGGCTAATCCTGGGATTTTCGGGATTGCCACAAACTAATGTCTAATTTGTATTCCGTAGTCCGTTGCGCCTTGACAATAACCTTGCCTTGATTATATGAATAGCATTTATTACATAACGACAAAAAACAACCCTTAGATATGCCGTCGTACGATACGTACCTACTATACACAGTACACACTAAACAGGTACAGTCCTAATATACATATTTTTGTCGTAGAACTTAGAAAGGACCTAAAGGAAAAGTTACAGCTGGAAATTGACAAGAGTATGATATCCCCAGTTCCTGAAGTACAAGTACAAAATGAATTGGGGTTTGCAAATATTGTAGTATTAGAGGTGAAATGAGCCTGTTCAAAAATGGAGGAGTTCGTGGATATCACTTAGGAACAGCATATAAGTATCTACACGTATTGTCTATTCCTCCAACCAGCGTAGAACCTGAACGAGTGTTTTCAGCTGCTGCTTATGTTGGCAATAAATTACGAAGCAGGCTTGGAAGTCAAACTTTGATATTTTTCTGATATTATTTTTTAAAAATTTTAAGTATTTTTTTTTGTTGTCTTTTTGATTTCTTGCAAAAGTATAGTTTTTTTTGTTTTGTCTTTATCTTTTCTTATTATATTGTGATTTTTGTTGTGCAAAGACATCAAAGATTGTTTTTTAATTATTAAAGTTGTTTTTTTTTTAATTTTAGCCCAATTAGAAACCACATAGTCTAATCCCGGGATAGGCCCGGGATCTCGGGATTACGCTTCAAAAATCCCGTAATCCCGGGATTGAAAAACATGCTCGGGATTGTATCCTCTAGTCGTACGTAATCCACCACGCTGGCCCAGTGTGGGTTGAAAGATGTCATATGTCTTGGAATTTTTGGTTTTAGGACATGCCAGTTTCCGCAAGATGATTTCTTTCACCGCTTTGAAAGCAATGGTGATAAAATAATTTACACCATGTTACCACCACTAATCACAGTTCCAGTGCGTGCCAAACGAAAACCACCCTAAGAAATGCCGTGTTAACTGTATCACAGAAAAGCAATATAATATTTAATAAGAAGAATATTGATGTAGCACTTAACAATTTATGCATCCATTATGCTTACCAATGAAAATCGATTCTATTGAATAATCTATGATTGCTGTCGACACACTACGGAAAGTGCTTTTTCCTTGGAATTACTAATTTTATAATTGAACTGCAGTGTTAGCAACGTGCTGCGGTTCGTTTTATGTGAAATGAAATCCAAACAAAGAGTGGTATCGATGTTTTAATCAAACACACCCCAGGCGCGCTCACGATCAGCCAAGGAACCGGTCGGAGCGCTCCGAGATTCGTCCGAACTGAATTGATATGAAGTTATTAACATTGAATTAAAATATTTACAGAGCTGTGCCGGGTGCGCTCGTTTATTTTTGCATGACAATTAAATATGTACATGCGACTCCAATACATTTAAAACGTGGGGTTCATTTTCGATCATTTGCATGTACCTTGAGGGCGCAGCGTTCTTTTATTCATACACACGAATCTGGCTATTCTCGTTTGGTGAGTTCGAATGGTGCCAACCAGATATTTTTTCCTTCACATGACATTTCGTGTTGTCTGTACGCTGTCACCGATGGAACTCGATATGCATGCATTAAAAATTTAAAAGCGTCCATAAGTTATTCATACTCCATTAAAAGTTCCAATGCAGATTGCACGAGCAGGAGGCTTCATAGAAATCCAGGTTTTTTCAAATGGAATATCAACGGAGCTCCTTTTTCTTTCGCCCAGACCTCGTCTGACCTACAAATTTACATAGCAGACAATTTAATCCTTCCTAACCTTTGTTAGCTGCGACTAAATTCTCGGAACATATTTCAGCCTGTTTTTACTTCAAGTGGGCGGTTCCTCCTGATCGTAGATTGTGTGACTCAGATGATATGGGTGTGGGAACTTATATCACTTTTACACGAGAAGCATGCCGCCGACCACTAACGCGTTTATCTGTAACATAAGTACACGATTCATATCGGAAACGCTATCTCGGCGAGGCGGCTCTTCCATCGCCCTAAAGTTGGACGTAAGCCAGTGCCTAAAATCGTACTGCGGACATGATTCAACTATGAATTCGTGTTTATGCTCCATATCTTTTATTACATTAATGCTCTGAAGTTCTCCTGAGACGTGACAGCGTTATGAACGACGCGGCCCCACCAAATGTGGCGTATGCGACCGCTCTGCGACCCGAAACGGCCCAAAATGACCAGTAATCGCCGTTCTGATGGCAGATAAGCACAAATGAATATGTAACGCCCGTCCTCCCACGACCGAGCACAATAAAACCGTGTCTGACCCTATAAAAATAAAAACAGGCAATTAATATTGTTTATTCGCGTCCGTTATTCAGAGCGGCGACAGTAACAAACGACGTCTGCATGGATTAATGCCATCGGAGGCGAGCGCGTCTCGCGGCCGCGACACCGATGCCGCGGACACCACGCCGATCCGGTTGAGTAATTCCCTATGTAACGGGACTTCCAGTTATGTAAATCTCAGCCGAATTTCACGATGCATCTGCATAGTTTCGAAAGTCGATCTTAATTAGGCGTTCGATTAATTGTACCACACGATTTTATATCGATATAGTGACGAGGAAAATAAAGCCATTGAAGTGGCTTATGGATTATGGATGCGGAACGGAATCGATGCATAGTAATGAGTCCCAATTAATTACGGGTGCTCTGCTTTCCTATCGGTCGCCCGGCGTACCACAGGGAGACATTATCGGGCCAGTGCCGCTGGTACTGGTCCGCAGGAAAATCGTGAATTTGTTTAACTTTGGATCGATTAAACGTCAATGCAACTACCGGGTTATCGATATCGCAGCGAGATAAGCCTATTAGTTGCGTCACACGGATAGTGAGCGGCGCGACCGGCCGACCTCTGTGATCAGCGGAGGTTGTGGGGTCACCATCAGCGTCCCCGGCAGGCCCTATCTCCTGAAACTTTTACGAGCCGACGCATGAATAATTCCCGAGAGGAACAGCTATCGATCGCACACGTCGAGGTTTTTATTTATACGGCGCGGGTGGGCGAGGCGCATATTAGTAAACAGGCGCAGGCGCGTCAGGGCAGGCACTCACCGACTTGTAGCACGTTCTCCACGCAGCCAGCCTCCAGCAGCTTCAGGCCACGGCAGAAGGCGATGTTGCGGTGGTCGTCGGGCGGCGCCCGCGCCAGCGACGAGTACATGCAGATGTCCCGCTCATCCCGCGGGAACGACCAGTACACGACGCGGCGCTGCACCGGCTCCGGGATACGTTCATAGCGCTCCTCGATGCGTTGGAACGGGATCGCGGCGGCGACTATTTTCGCTGTGATGTCGAGTAAGGTCGGCGGGGCGCGCGGCCGGCAGCAGGCGCGCGGCGCACACGCGGACATGGCGCTCGCTCGGCCGCTCGGCGCGGACTGACGGCCGGCGCGCCCCTCCCGCCGCGCGCCCCCTCGGGGGGACACCCCGCGGACCCCGGGGATGCGAGCCCCGAATCGACACACTGCGATAAATTATTCATTTGGCAGGCATAATGTGCGATATATATTATTAAAAGTTGGCATTTTTGTTGTTCTCTGTGGCCTCAAATAGAATCCATAACTAGTCGGAATCACTGTGGTTAGCATTTGTTAATTATTCATTGCGTTGGAAGTGCTTAGCATTTGTTGTATGTATGCTGACTAATAACTAGACAGTCACGTTGTATTTTTGTTCAAAAGAATGTCTTGGATATTATAAGCTTTATATTATATGTTTAGCCATTATGAAATTCCAAACATAACACTGAACATCAAAAACTTGGTACAGAAATAAATAAGAACAATACTCATAAAAATATAATGTTGGTGCGTGTCGTTGATAGCCGACGCTCCTCGCATTACACAAACGAAGGGGAAAGGCTGGTGCGGTGTGGCGGGGGGAGGGGGTACATTAACAGCTGATGGCAGGGGGCGCGGGCGGGCGGGGGGCGGGGCCGCCGACGTCAGGTGTCCGACCTGCTGGCTCAGCTGTGATTGAGCGCGCCGCTCAGCGCTGCAGCCGCTTACTTGCAACGCATGTACATTGACCTTTTTGTTTATCATTTTTTTGTAAACATTACTCACTCGGCCGCGCTCGAAGGAAACAAAGTATGGTTTTAGAATGTATTGTCTTAGCAACTGCGGTAGGATGGCATGTTGTAAACTCGTTTTGGAAATCGAGAGTCGGGTGACAAAAGTAAAGCCTATTTAAGTACTTACCAATTTTATGATTTAAGTAGTGTTGTTTAATTTTTTTGCGTATTTTTCTTCAAACGCTTTCAATGAAGGCTATAATAGTTTCGACAGAAAAAAAAACACAGTCGAATTGAGAACCTTCTCTTTTTTCTGTCAAGTCTGTTAAAAGATTAGGACAGTGTTTTAAAATAACAAAATATCACCAACGCAATCTTATTACTTTTAAGAATCATTTCGAAAAATAAAAAAAACGAAAAAAGAATACGAATCACGTTGTGCGAAACGAAACAGCAAAAAATTCACCATCAAAAAATGTCATTACTCTCATCTAATTTTGGTGCAAACAAAAATTTTACGAAGAAAAAACGCGCTCAAAAACAATAGGATTACAATAAAAAGCGCTGTATCCGCTGAAAGCGCTCGCTATCATGTCTCGGACGACAACAAGGAAATCCCGACTGAACGCGAACATACCTATGTATAAACATACCTACTGTTTATACATAATGCTATTATGTCGATTTATGTGTAAGTCAGCTGATCGCCATTGAAAGTGAAATAACTTTCTGTTATGGTACCTACCTAGGTACTTAGTTATTAGGTAAAATTATTCTTTTTTCGACATTAACGCTAGACAATACAAGGAATGTGTAGACGTAGCGATGTCTACAAAAAGAGACTGAAAAAAGAAGGTAACTACGTCATCATAACCGGCCTATAATGTTCCCACTCTTGGGACACAGGCCTCTTCTCTGTGAGAGGGAGTGGGACGTAACCGACCACGCGGGCAGTGCGGATTGGTACATATCTCTTTGAATTTTTGGTTCTAGGACATGCCGGTTTCTTTAAGGTCACCGTTTTAAGAATGGTGATGAAACGAAATATACAAAGTAAAGGTTCTAGGTTCGAACTCACGACCCACAATTCGGGGCAGATACCATTGGGCCACCATTGATCTAACTTAGTTTATAAACCTGCAAGAATTCCAACCAAAAAATGTAGGAAAAGGTCCAACGCTGCCACAACACAATCCTATAATAACTCTAGAACATGGATCTCACATCAATGAATAGATGGGGTGGCTGAATGCTATCTGTCCCGACTTACGAGGCCTGTGTCCCAGCAGTGGGAACAATATAGGCTGAATATGATGATGAATAGATAATTACTGATCTCACCATCTTAAAATCTTACACCAAAGCCCGGGCCAACTGAATGAAAGTCTTCGTCAAAAGGTCTTCAACGATATCGAGACGTAAATATCGTCTTGGTTTACCGGAAAAATGAAAAAGTGAGGGAAAGAGGAAATGTGAAAAAAATAGGGAATGAACCTATGGCCTATGGTGGATATTTCAGGAACAGTTAAATGGTAGGTGTGGATACGTAAGGAATAGTCAACATGTGAGGAGCAGTTAAATGACAGGTGTGGATACGTGAGGAATAGTAAACATGTGAGGAACAGTTAAATGACTGATGTGGAAACGTGAGGAACAGTAAACATGTGAAGAACAGTTAAATGATAGATGTGGAAACGTGAGGAATAGTAAACATGTGAGGAATAGTTAAATGACAGTTGTGGAAACGTGAGGAATAGTAAACATGTCAGGAACAATTAAATGACATGTGTAGATATTTGAGGAACAATTAAATGACAGATATGGATATATGGGGAATAGTAAATACGTGAGGAACAGTTAAATGATAGATGAGGAAACGTAAGGGATATTAAACACGTGAGGTACATTTAAATGATAGATGTGGAAACGTGAGGAATAGTAAACACGTGAGGAACAGTTAAATGATAGATGTAGATATACACCGTGACATTTTAATCGTCTTACAACGACAGCCCACTTCATGTAACCAATGACTACTACACATCCATAAGAAAAAAAATAACATTTGAATAACTAACAAATAAAATTTATTATGATGAATTGATGACGCATGGCGTAGTTTGAAATTTGATATTTTGTCTAATGGAAAATGGAGATGAAATGATTTAGCCGACTCGTGCACTGGGTAGATTAATATGTTCTCTACTGTATGATACGTAAACATTATTAACAGGATGTTTCATAATTCTAATGCATTATTTATTTTTCTTAGGACCTGTTATTTAATTAATGGTAATAATGTTTAATCACGCCTAGAGGTATATTATGTCGGAAACATTGAGTGCACAACCTTTGTAAGACGACTACAATGTCACGATGTATAAGGATCAATTAAATGACAGATGTGGATAATTGAGGAATAGTAAACATGTGAAGAGCAATTAAATGGCAGCCGGTGTAGCATGACCAATTCTATATCTGTTCTACCAAGAACAAAAAAGTTCCTTATGTATTTTAATGCTGTAAAAATGTTTCTATCTCATCAGAAAAATAGTCATCATACTTGACATCGTACTGTTGTCGACTGAAGAATAGGAGCATCTCTTCTTTTCAGTTTTACACAATTTTTCTACGATACAATCTATCATTTTGTCTTCTCTTCCGTCGACAAATTCCGTTTCTAGGCGGTCATGCTACGCGTGCTGGTGTAGAAATATGAGGAACAATTAAATGACAAGTGTGGAAACGTGAGGAATAGTAAACATTTGAGGGACACTTAAATGACAGATGTGGAAACGAGAGGAATAGTAAAAATGTGAGGAAGAAAGTCTTCATTATCATCATCCGCCTAGCCTTTTTCCAACTATGTTGAATTCGGCTTCCAGTCTAACCGGATACAGCTGTGTACCAATATTTTACATGGAGCGACTGCCTATCTGACCTCCACAACCCAGTTACTGGGTTATACGATACCCCTTGGTAAGACTGGTTGTCAGACTTTCGGTTTCTGACTACCCGTAATGACTGTCTAAGATCTACGAAAGACAGCCGGGACCAACGGCAAATGTGAGGAAGAAAGTATGCCTCATATTTTCTTCATACAACTAAGTGACGTGGATACCTGTCGAATAGTGAAATGTTAGGCCCAGGTTAAAACAAGTGAGTATGGAGTACAAGTGAGGCTCTGCTAGGCACGTGGATGGTACAAAAATTCCGTTTAGTGCACCCTGCCTGTCAGCCAAGTTATGAATCAAAAGACATCAAATTGTGTTTTTGGCGAGTCAAGCGGCTCCTAAAGACTGAAAAGATTGGTATTGGATTAATATTTTTTTTTCTTCATGGCGCTAGTTGACGCCACTAACCATTTAGTAAC
Source organism: Aporophyla lueneburgensis (assembly GCA_932294355.1). NCBI lineage: Eukaryota > Metazoa > Arthropoda > Insecta > Lepidoptera > Noctuidae > Aporophyla > Aporophyla lueneburgensis. The sequence goes on along the minus strand of OW028748.1, from coordinate 6,747,927 downwards.
CTGCTGTGATTTCAAAGAAACCAATAAATTAATCATCCTTCTGTGTATTGGTAGCATGTAGCCTGCATATAAAAAAGCATGCAACAATAAAAAACTTTAATAAAACTCCCCCTGAAATCCGCAGCAATAGACAATTACTCATTTATAACATTTGACTTTTAAATTGCGCGGGAAACTGCAGATCTATGTACCAACGCAACGGCACTTTCAAAAATAAATCAAATTAGGTACCAATCAATCAGCATTTACGAAGTATTTTTCACATTCGCAAATACTTGATTAACACAATTAAACCATTTAAAATCTCCAAGTAAACAAATAAACGGTAATCTGTTTGATTAGTATTACGAATTAACGACGGTGATCAATTGAATCCGAATGATTCATTCATTACAACGGTCGGGGGGAGGGAGGGAGGCGGGTGGCGCGAAACCACCACAGACTATAAATGGAGACTGCAAAGCAGTTCTGCATTTAGGCCGTTCACGTTCTTGGAAAATTAAAAACTAATTTTCCTTGCCTCGGTCCAATGTTTTGTGAAACACCAATTTTCATTACGTAGGAAAATTTTATAGTAGTGATTTTTGGAAAAAGGAAAATTACTGACCGCTTTCATGAAAATGAATATCTAGTAATTTACAGCGAAAGTACAATAATCTTGACATAATTACGTTTAAAACTACCGAGTTTCCCTACCATTAATAATCATTAAGAAATCTGATTCGGTGCCGACATTAAGAAAAGGAATTCGTTCTGAATTTTTGATCACCATTATCAAGTAAATGCGGTATCTTGACTAAAATATACCAACTCTCAGTATCCAGTTCACCCGGAATCGAACCGGTTTTCAGCCAATGTCTGCTAAAAAAAGATTTAACTTAAAATTTTATAACCTGAACTCCATAATGGCGCTCCCGCGAATCGATACCGCGTTCCGAATTTAAAATGTCGTGTCCCCGCCATTTTTGCCGGATCTAATGAACTATTAAACTGCAATTTGGATGCGCGATGGCTGTTAGATGGCGCTGTGCGCACGTATTGATCGCGCGATGGGGGCCAAATATCTCGACATCGGGTTCTGCCAAGTCACGGAATGTATTGCTAGGTATTGTGGCGAAAAATGGGGGGTTGAGATGAGCGTGGAATGCTTGCCCGCGCTTAGGGCGCTCCTAGTGTGAGGTGGCGATTTATGAGTGCCGCGCCGTCACTATGCGTGAGCTATTCTTTTTGTTTGCTGCCTCATCTTTAATTTGACGAGTGCTCAGGTGTTTTAAAAGATATTTATTGTTTAAATAGGTGAGATCGTCTCCACTACACTGGTATCTATGTTTAAATAATCTACTTAACACAGATGGTTAAAGTAAAATTTGGTCCTGAGGTACAAATAGCAGTGATGAAAATAACAAAATCCTACTAATATTATAAATGTAGAAGTTTGTATGTTTGTTACTAAGTCACGCAAAAACGGCCTAAGGGTATTGGATGACATTTGCCACACAGATAGTTTATAACCTGGATTATCACATCACATAGTTTTTAACCCGTTCATATTATTTTCGATCTCAATGCGGGCGAAGCCGCTGGCGAATGCTAGTTTTAAATAAATCTAAGTTTTTACTACCAAAAAGGATCGTATCTATCCAACTTTATCACACAACAATAAAAATAAATCATAGAAACGCTATCATAAACTCAAACACATAAAATCCTAGTATTTTCATAAAGTGGGGGTAGTTTCCTTACACGCTAGGTACTTTCTAATACATAATTACCAAGGCACTGAAATATGTATACAGCCTGGTATTTCCGAAATGCGGGTACGGTGGCAATTACACTGTGTGAATATTTTACCAATGGGATATTGAAGGAGAACTTGCCTTGTAACTATTTAATAAACTATGATAGAAACTACTCGATACGTGTACCGAAGTATACCTCATACGCGATATTTCATGTACAGTCACCAAAAGAGATAAGTAACCAGGGTCGTCGGATAATAAAGTTAAAGTTTAGGAAAGAACTGATAGATGTTTTCTAATAAAATTGAATTGTGATGATTATTTAGCCTAAAATGAAGCAACTGCTGGGACGCAGGTCACTTTTCTACGAGAGGAAGTGAGGCGTCCTGCCAGGGTCGCGAGATTCGTTCGAAAGAGTTACCGTGGCCCTGGCATATGAGCAACTGAAGGAACACGGGTGGGTTTTAGTCAGTATAAGTCTGATACGCCCTTCCGCTCCACCCTAGAGCGGGAGACGTCATTTGATGATTTCCCAACCAAAAAGAAAAAAGGGAGTAAGTCTGGCCTGTTAGTCTAGTGGTTAGTGACCCTGACTGCAAAGACTGAGGTCGTGGGTTCGATTCCCACCCAGAACAAATGTTTGCGTGATGAGCACAATCATTTATTCTGTGTCTGGGTGTAATTTATTTATAATATGTATGTATTTAGAAATATATAAGTATGTTTATCAGTTGTCTGGTTGCCATAGTACAGGCTCTGCCTAGTTTGGGATCAGACAACGTTGTGTTGGTGGTCCTAAGATATTATTATTAGATATTATTAGTCTTATCCACCGCGTGGGCGCGATGCGGGTTGGTAGATGTCACACGGTTTCGAATCTATGGTTCTAGGATATGCTGGTTTCCTCACAATGTTTTCCTTGACTGTTTTGAGAGCAGTGGTGATGAAATAATTAACACAAAGTAAAGTGCCTGTTTGAACAGGTGCTATGGGTTTGAATTTACGACCTACACTCTCGTAAGACTCGTAAGTTTCGAACTGTTTTCGACGATAAGAGATAAATAGGTAAGGGTAATTGCGGAACTTTTTATCGGTAGGAATTGGTTTAATATTCATAGTTAAACAACATTGATTGCGTTATTTACGTTGCTGAGCCACAATTTATTCGAACAAATGACGCAATGGTTTAGAAATAATCTTCAATCCCATTAAGATTCTGATAAATTGTGTGTTTCGCAATTAGGGTGCAGGGCGGTTACCTATTTATCTCTTTTGGTAACCGTTACATGAAAATGCTAATTAGCTGAATAACTGTGGATACTGAGTGTTATTCCCAAGGTGGTAAAGGTGGACCCAAAGGGCTCCACGGGAGATGTGACAGTGGTCAACGTTGGCGTGAAAAAAAAAAGCAAGGGAAAAGAGGTAACATTCTGAAAGTGGTCTATGAGAAAAAACGGTTGGGAACCTCTGGCTGTCATTCAGGGACTTCAAAATTCAAAATTGAATTATCTTTTTTTATTGCTGAATGGGCCTTCACTTAGGCTCGATCACGCCTAATGGAAAGTGATGCATGAGGTCTGTGACGGAACGAGCGTTCCCGGAAGATGCTGTTCACTCTTACTTTGAAAGCAGACGGGTCTAATGTGGAAGAGAACACAGGCACTGGCAGAGACTCAGTTATTATTACAGATCTTTGAAACACGGCATCATTATGTTGGTCACATAATCTTTTGCCCAGCCTTTTTCCAAATACGAGTATGTTGCGGTCGGCTTCCAGTGGAAACCGGTGAGTAGTACGATAAATACCCTTCGTAAGATACCTATAAGTTGGTATTTTAAAATAATGAAAAAGCTGTTCTCATGGTTAAAAAATTGAAATTGGTTAGTCATTAAAATCGAACACAACAAGTTTCCTTATTAACTGGGACCGGACGTCTGAAATCCGGTAGTGGGAAAGTATCGAAATAACAAAAAGCACTTGAATGTAATGATTTAATTAGTACAAACATACACACATAACATAACATCACGCCTTGTTTCCCCGAAGGGTTGGGCAGAGGTATACTTACAGTACACCCACATTTCGCCTGTTATGTTTAAGTCCCATGTAATAGGGGGCGAGCCTATTGCCATCAACCGGGCACAAATCCAGACTCCAGGCTACTACTGAGAAATTCCAGATGGAAAAACCCAATAAACTTTGCCCGACTTTGGGAATCGAACCCAGTACTTACCTCATGCTCAGCAGTAGCGCTTGCTACCACTAAACCAACGAGGCAGTCAATTAGTACAAAGGTATGCATTAAATAAACATAATATAACATCACGCCTTGTTACCCCGAAAGGTTGGGCAGTAGTGTACCAATAATAGCACACCCACATCAGTCCAGGCACAAATCCAGACTCCGGGCGGCTATTGAGAAATTCTAGGTAAAAAACTCTACATTCTAAAATTTAATTTATCGTAACAGACTGTACCACACTTTTTTTGAATAAATTGAAAAACCCAATATAATAACACTGCCCGACCTAACAATCGAACCCAGGACCTCATGCTTAATAGTAGCAATTGGGACTACTGAACCAACGAGGTAGTCTATAAAATTTTCCAAGTTAACCAGTTTATTCCATTTTGTAGATAGCATAGATTTTTGCGGTCAAATAGTTTTACAAAAGCATTGGCGAGATTGATAATTATGAATAATAATAATGTTCAGGGGATTCCAGAACAAAGGAGTATGTAATTCTCCATATTTAGGTACCAACTGGTATATTTTAGTATGTACCTACCTAAAGAGATCAGTAAACACCACCGACAGGTATTGAAGTGCCTACGTAGCACAGATATTGCTATATCTGTGCTACGTACGTACTTTAACCGATCCAAGATGCAGAAATAATGCGTATGGCAAACAGACAATATTTATAAACGTTTGTTCTACTTTCCGCACTTAGCTTACTCCTGAATGCAACCCCAGCTCTCCTTTCGCCCTGCCAGAGTTACGGATTTGCTCGAAAGAGTTACTGTGGCCCTGGTACAGGCAACTGTAGGAACACGGGTGGGTTTTTGTCAGTAAGTCTGACACGCCCTTCCGCTCCGGCCAGAGCGGAAGCCGTTATTTGATGATTTCCCACCCAGAAAAAAAGAAGCTCTCCATTGGCAGCCTCTCTCTAACTGATGGAGTCACAACCACAAGTTATCTATTTTGTTGTCTTGACCTCTTCAGTTCCAATTACTCATCTCATCATCTGTTCTAACCATAGAAATATAGACGTACTAATGTCTATGCTTCTCACTTTATAAAAAAAATCAAGCTCCACACGATCAAAGTAGACACCTTTTCCGTTCACATATTAGTATGTGTTGTGCTAACATTTCTGTTTACCCCTCTAATTAAATAATGCTTGAACGGGCAATGGGTTCATCACGAAAGTTCAAAGAGATACAAGAGCCGTCGCCTTTTCCGTCACTACTTATATATACATACGTAATAAGGGTAACCATGCAATCAATTATTAAGCTAGAGAATTTCTGAGAAATTTCAATAAAGTTCCTTGATAAAATTATGAAAGGGTCGATAGTAATCTATTTTTTATGATTATAGCTTGTGACGCCATCTACTGTGTAAGTTGTGCAGTTTGCTTACGGCGCCATCTTGTGGAACGGCTAAGTAGTAGCGTTACCCGAAACTTTGTATCAATGGGAGTGTTCTTAAGCAAATTAGTGTTAGTATTTTCCGATAGAGGGCTCTGTATTTAATTAGTGATAGTGACTGACAATTCGCAGCAATGCTCTGTTTTTCAGAAGACTAAAGAGTAGTGTAAAAATGGCCATCTATCCAAACTAGAAACTCTTCATTTTCACCTAATTTCAGCATAGTAATACCAGCCTGTGTGCTTGCAGCCGTAACCAGACTCGGTCCGAGAGGGGGGTTCCTAGGGGTCATGACCCCCCCCAAATTCAGCCATGCTGTCGAGACTCTGAACGATTTGCCTGAAAAACCCAATAATACTCCCGACCTGGTAATCGAACCCGGCACCTCATGCTCATCAGTAGCGCTTTCGACTACTAGACCAACGACTAGATGTACCTTCCTAAAAATATTCTTCAGTACTCATGGTGACCCCCCCCCCCCCAAAATCATAGGCTGCGACCGCGCCTGGCCATAACATTATGGGCCGATTATAAACTTAAACAAAATTATCGATAAAAAGATTATGTATTTGCAAAAATGTTGGTACGTATAAAAATATTTTCACATTATCTTATTGGTATTTAATTATGGTAGTTCGTTGTATCTCACAGGGTACGTGAGTTGATTCCCTCGGTCCCAAGAATACAGCTCCTGAAATTAAAAGTAATTATTGAAGACGAAAGAAGAACGACTCAGCTCAGCAAATTAATAAGCAATATTCTGAATTCAGTTCTTGTCACAGGGTCATTTTTTTTTTTACATTCAATTAAAGTTTGAGTCGTGTGACTGTGATGTGCTTACACAAGGTGGACAAAATATTTAAAATAAATTTTCTCGTAATAAAAAAATATTTTTCCAAGTTAGTACCGAGATTTGAAAATCGAACATTGGTGCCGATTCCCTTATTCACAAACTAAACTATATTTAAGTTCAGTGCATCTTTTTCTTTCTATTTCATTAAGGAAAGGACAGAAGAAAAATTTTAGTTTATTACTGTCAAATTAATCAGCGCTTGACGTAAATTGACGTAATTTTAGTAGGCAAGTTTTTAATCACGTCTAAACTTGTATGGAGTAGTGACAGGCGCTGATTAATTTGACAGGACTAAACTAAAATTTTTCTTTTGCCCTCTTCTTTCTTAACAAAGAAAAAGATGCACTGAACATAAATTTAGTTTAGTTTGGAACAGGGTACCACTGTCTTTTTTCATATCAAGACTCACTCGCGCTGCACTCTGTTGGATTATCTACGCTCTGTTCAATATACAGAGTTGAAAATCCAGTGCACGAAAAAATCCCGCCGCCATTTTATCACGTCCGTGCAAATGTTGACTTAACCCACCACAAACTCAAATAGCCTCGAAGGACCAGAAAAATATATGAAAGTGAACCTTATGCGTATGATCATATCCGAGCTGCGTGGTCTTTCGGAACGGGTTGGTGAACTGCAGGGCCACCTCAACCTGCTTGTTCAGGTACAGGTCTATGGCGACTGACACTTTGCTCTCCCGCTCCGTCGCTGAGTCCAGGGCATACAGCACCCCGCAGACTATGAACATTTCTCCTACCTGAATGATAAACAGATTGAGATAGGTTTTGACGAATGAGATGTGATACAGCATTTGGAGTTTGTGGACTGTCAATGAAGATATTGATTGATGACTAGCTTCTGTCCGCGACTTCGTCCGTGTCAAACTTCTTGCTCCACCGACCCATCCCGTCTCATGGAATCACCTACCCGTGCGAGGGCTTCGTAATCAAGCGTTTTTTCTCTTTGCTCGGCTCCTTAGGGTTGTAGCGTGATGTTATATAAAACAAAATGTCTGTTTATTTATTCCTTCTAATCTCCAAAATCTCTGGACTGGTTTTGACGGGAGTTTCACTGGCAGATAGCTGATGTTGTAAAGAATAACTAGACTTTTTCTCCCGCTAGCTCGTTCCACGCACGTGGGGTAATTTTGAGACATCCACGCGGCCTAAGCCGCGGGCAGCAGCTAGTTAATCAAAATCAAAAGTCATTTATTCAAATTACGCTGAGGATCAGCACTTTTCGAACGTCAAAATTACATAAGACAGTCCCCCAAAAAGCCCGCCTTTCACCACTTCCTAGTGCTGCTGGGAAGAAGAAGTGGCGCAACAAACTCCCCAACAGAAAAATAAAGAAAAATAAACTATACTCACTTGTTTATGATTCAATGATATATTCCAAACGTAGTCAATATTCAAGCCATCCTTGCTGGGATCGAAACTGAGCTGAAAACGAACACCATTTAAAAAATACCATCTTTCAAATACACATTTCAATAGTTTGTGGCTAAAACAAACGATTTTTTAAATACCTTAGCAACAGCAGTATTGTTGGATGACTCTATGGAGTAAATCGCCCATAGACCGTTGTCGTCAGCGCTGAAATCTACCTGAAACATTTACACAATAGCATAATCAGCCTTTATCATTCCCACTGCTGGGACACAGGCCTCCTCTCTGTTAGTGGGATTAGGCAGTTGGTCACCACGCGATTTCCGTGCGAGTTGGTACATATTACATTATTTAATACCTGTGTTATGCACCTACCTATGATTGGCCTGTTAGTCTAGTGGTTAGTGACCCTGACTGCTATGACTGAGGTAGTCGGTTCGATTCCCACCCAGGACAAATCTTTGTGTGATGAGCACAATCATTTATTCTGTGTCTGGGTGTAATTTATCTATAATATGTATGTTTTTAGAAATATGTAAGTATATTTTTCAGTTGTCTGGTTACCATAGTACAGGCTCTGTCTAGTTTGGGATCAGATTACGTTGTGTTGGTTGTCCTAAGATATTATGGATATTTTATTCACAATTAAGATTGAATTGAACTGACGTCCTAGAATTCCTGGTTCTAAGACATGCCGGTTTCCTCACGATGTTTTCATTCACCGTTTTGAGAGCAGTGGTTATCAAAATATTTATACAAAGTAAAGCGTCTGCCTGGGTTTGAACACACGACCTACAACTTGTAAGTCTGGGCCAATCCCACTGGGTCACCACTGCTGTCACATGTGTACCTTCATATCAACACTTTTACATGTCACCATCCATACTAAAATTATAAATGGGAAAGTGTGTATGTCTGTTTGTCCGTCTTTCACGGCAAAACGGAGCGACAAATTGGTACCGATACCCTTGTTCACAAACTAAACTAAATTTAAGTTCATTGCATCTTTTTCTTTGCATTTAATTATGAAGAGGACAAAAGAAAATTTTTGGTTTAGTCCTGTCAAATTAATCAGCGCCTGTCACTACTCCATACAAGTTTAGACGTGATTAAAAACTTGCCTACTAAAATTACGTCAATTGACGTCAAGCGCTGATTAATTTGACAGGACTAAACTAAAATGTATCTTCTGTCCTTTCCATAATGAAATAGAAAGAAAAAGATGCACTGAACTTAAATTTAGTTTAGTTTGTGAATAAGGGAATCGGCACCATTGACGTGATTTTTTAAGTGGAGATAGTTGAAGGGATGGAGAGTGACATAGGCCAATTTTTTTTATTTTTTTTTAACGGTGGCTGGGGTCAATTTAGAAAAGCCGTGCGTTTCCCATGGACAATTGTATGTAGCATGTTCTCGTGTGGCCAATGCCCGGAATATTTACATTCTATCTCCAAATGGAAAGATATATAATATCGTCTACAGTAGCGTATTAAAATAACATTCTGTTCCCGAATTCTCTTCTGTGGTCTAAATCAGGAAAGGGGAACCGTGTTACTCCAAATTTAACGTGAGCGAGGCCGCGGGAAGCTAGTATTTTGATAAAAATTAAGTTCAAAAACGAAAACCCGACTACTGAAAAATTACGCTCTAAAAAAGATGAAACAAGAAAATATTATAATTTGAAAGCTGCGGTTGTATGTCACTCTACCCTCCAGCTTATATACATCATACTACTGCTAGAATGTATAGTTAAGGTGGCATATGCCTGCAGTCTATTCCTATCCTCTGAGAAACAACACCGCAACAAACTCGGAGGTCACAATTTTTTAATGTATTGACATTATTTCGTTCCTTCCCGTCAAGATGCCGTTGACCCAGCATCATCGGTATCTTGCCCTAGTCGTTACCTGGTTATGCTGTGCAGCATACAGTCTACCATCAGCATTTGGCAGCTTAACAGACTTGATGCGGCTCTGAGTCAGGTCGTAGCGGATGATATCACCAGGGTTGCCGGACTCATTGGCCTGGTAGAAGAACGAACCGCTGTACACAATGTGGCCGTTCCCCTGGGTAGACGGAAATCCTGGTTACTGATAATGAAGATATTTTTTTGTGTCGAGAGGAAGTTTCTATTAATTACACCATATCCTTCACCTTGGAAGGGAGAAATCACTTAGGCGTCTCGGTTTTAGTAAAATAAGGCTGTTGGTTAAGTTTTTTTGAAGGAATATGCGTTATTGTACTTTTAATACCTGATGAGCCCAGGGAAGTGAGTCCAACTACCGTATAAAATGTAGCTCCTGGCAAAATAAAGAGTTTACGGTGCAACTTACATAATGTATATATACAAAGTTCCGAGAACAATCGTCGGGCTGTTGCAGAATCCCTTGTACAGAGGTTTACTGAACTTTACACCCTTCTCCACATACCTCCAAAAATCAAAAGTCATTTATTCAAACTACACTGACAGTCAGCATTTTTTGGAAGTCAAATTACTTAAATCCTCAAAACGCGTACCCTTCATCAGTTCCTGGTGCTTTACCTGAGAAGAAGAAGTGGCGCGGCAAACTCCCCAGCAGCACAACTGTCTGTTCAGTTCAGAAGAACTTGATTCTTTACAATAGTAAGTCACGTCACGAAAGTAACGAAATACAAAACACTAATCGTCACGAAATACAGAACATCGGAATGTGACATCTAGGAAAGAATCGCGGAATAGTCACTTACGAAGAACGGTTTCTGTAGTTTGTGATACTCGTCCACGTGGTCTGACTTGAAGCTCGCCTTAGTTCTGTACTCCCTCAGTCTTTCCACGTCAGTCTCTTGAGTGGTCCACAACTTCTCCCTCTAGAAAAATCATAATAAATTGAGATAATTTTCAATTTGTTGAGGCTCCTTATCAGTCAAAGTAAGTGGCCTGCTCTAGCCCTCGATGACGCCTGATGAAAAGCGATGGATGAGGTCTATAATGGCACGAGCATGCCCAGAAGATGCCTGTTCGCTCTTGCTTTGAAGGCAGACGGGTTAAATGTGGAAATTATAAGAAGATAGATGAGGATACTCTTGATGAAGAGTTCACTTGATGAAGAGATTTAGCTGCTTTTCTTAAACTCAGTTTACTTAATCTTCCGATCATGTAACTGGTGCTCCGTAACTACGAATGAAGATAAAATGCTCAGTTCATTTTTGGGACTAGCTGCTGCTAGCGGCTTCGCCAGCGTGAAATCTAAAAGACCCACCGTAACGTCGTGCCGGGACAAAAAGCAAAAAGCCCATGTTGCTCCATATAACATCAGCTATCTGCCAGTTAAAGTCCCGTCAAAATCGGTATAAAAAGAGAAAAAATTATAATATTTTTTTTTTGGTTATAAGTCGTCATTTCAGCCGAAAGATGTTCAATGCTGGACATAGGCCTTCCCGAAGAATTTGAGGGGGTTCGGCATAATCGCCACGCATGGCAGGCGGGTTGGCGATCACAGTGTGGTGGTAAAATGCATAGAGAACACTTTTGCCCATTCGGTAGTAAGTCCCTTTCCTTGATCATGAAGTCATCATGTTCCTATTTTCTAAAGATAAATCTAAAAGAAAATCAGATAATCTAAGAGAAATCTAGCTGGTTTACCTGTGCATCGGAGCCGTTGGAGTCCCTGAGCCAAGCTCCAAACAATTCTTCTTTGTAGCGGTGGTACACTGGCTTACCAATCGCATACAGTTGACAATCTGTGAACGTAACAATATTAACCAAATTATAAGTTCATCTTGGGAAGCTTATCAAGTCCAATGCAGTGGCCATTTTTCATACATTATTAGAAAATAATGTAGAAGACATTAGTTGCGAAAATCGGTTATCATGGTAAGGGCAGATGATGCAAAGGAATGAGGAAAATGTTGTGCAGAAAGTTTTGAGTGTGAATGTCGATCGCTATAAGAGTAGTGGAAGACCAAAGAAATAATTATGATATGGCTAAAAAGGGAGTTGACTACTGATATGACGCCCAATAGAGAAGTGTGGAGACATAAAGACAGGGCAAGAGAATGACCATGAAGTAAAACCAACATAAATGATTTATGTGGCCCTTTTTGAGTTAGGTAAATGCTACTTACAAAGAAACACCGATATTAAAACTACTATTCTGCCGTGATATATCTATAATGCCGTTATTTACTAAAACCGTTGTTTTGAATAACATGCAAAAACTGCGGTAAAAATTTAAACCGATGACAGTTTTCAATGACAATACCTATTTTTATTTTCCAAAACTATTCAAGGTATTGAAAATTCGGAAACACAGATCGATAGATTTTTTTATCTCATTATATCAAATCGACCATATGTCGGATAACGGCATTTTAGTTATGCCACGGCAGTATTGTACATACACTAACTAAAAAAGCCGCGTAATACATAACCTCCTCCTTTTTGGGAGACGTTTCTATCAGTGACTTACTGGTATTCCTCCTAGGTTTCATCCCGACGGTTCCGTTCATAGGAGTAATAAGCAGCTGTGCGCGGTCACAGCGCGGGCACGCGGGGCAGCGCTGCACCTCGCACAGCTCCTCGTACGACGTCAGCGTCGGCGGCCGCGAGCCGTACTCCACGGGCTGCTGCTTCGGCACCTCGCCGGCTGGCGGATCTGGATGAGTGCCATGGATTATTCAGTAAATAATTTAATATAGACAAATCAATTAAGAACAGGGATTATTCAGTTAGTATTTTGATATAGAAAAATCAATTATAGGCTCCCACAAAAAGGCGCGATGCGACACTCGAAGAACAGTTTCTGTGTAAACTTCATGGAAATTGTTCTACAAGAATCGCGTCGCGTCAGTCTAAAGAAGACTTAAGTTTAACTGATTATAAAACCTCGTTGGTCTAATGGTCTCTATCGCGATTGCTGTGTATGAGGTCCTGGGTTCGATTCCCAGTTCGGGCAAAGATTTATTGGGTTTTTCTTTCTGGAATTTTTCTGTAGCAGCCTAGAGTTTGGATTTGGACCCGGTTGATGGCAATTAAACATAACTCAGCAATAGCGCTTGCGACTACTAGACCAACGAGACAGGAAAAAAGAAAGAAAGAATTGAAGAGGAAAGGATTGACAATAGAATATTAAGGCTTCTATTGTCCATCTTCTTAAAGTTACTCTTAAAATGAAGTCTATCTTTGTAAGACGCTGAATAATAGTTATTATTTTTAGTAAGGAACCATAAGTACTCATAGGAACACTATTTAAAGTCAAAACCAAACGTTCAGCTTTTTATGTAGGTACTGCGAGCATGATATGCGTGGCTGTGAGTGAATGTTCAAACATAACTTACAGTTGTTTGTAAAAAAAGAATTTAACTTAACAGGAATAGACATTGGGTGCGTCCTGAATGAAACCTATAATCAATCTGTCAAGCTTTAGTAAACTATGTTGGGGTCAGCTTCCTGTCTAACCTCATTCAGCTGAATATTAGTTTTATTACATGCAACTACCTATCTGACCTCAACGACCCAGTTATTGGCCCGAATAAAAATTTCCATCATAAAACACCTGAAAATCACTGAAATGAAACTCACTACTCAACTTAATATGTCCTTTAACAGTTTGGTTATTAAGCTCATTCTTGGCTACACAGCTGTACTTTCGAAAGTCGTGTTCTGTGACTCTTGGGATCTCGAGCCTCATGATCCAGCGCCAGGGGTCCCTTGTCGGAGCCACTTCGGTCCTGTACCGCAGACTTTCAAGAGTGAGCCCGTCTATCTCCCAAGCTAACACCGGTTCTGGCCAGGCTTGGATCTGAGAACGGAAATTAATAAAGTGTTATTGTCTTGAAGTAATGTAGCTTTGTATACGCTCAGAGATCATGTTTTGTTGTTTCATCTGGCACACTTCCAATAATCCTTCACATTAGTATTTCTGTGAGACAAACACCCCAATTACGTAACACACTATATATGTATGTATATTAGCTTCTGCCCGCGACTTCGTCCGCGTAAAATTTTTGCTCCCCTGACCCTTCCCGTCGCATTGAATTGCCTGCCAGTTTTCATCTACTGCTCCGCTCCTTTTCATTGTAGCGTGATGATATATAGCCTATAACCTTCCTCAATAAATAGGCTACCCAACACAAAAAGATTTTTTCAATTCAGACCAGGAGTTCCTGAGATTACCGCGTTTAAGCAAACAAACAAACAAACTCTTCAGCTTTACAATGTATAGAATAATTTTTTTTACCTCTCGTAAATTCGGGCCAGGAATTATGATTAGAAGATTTTTTTTTGTTTCACCTTACTTCAAACATCTGAGTATGATATATTGTCACGAAAGTAATGAATTGATTGATTGGCTTACCTCACATTCAATCTTCACCGTCTTGTTAGTGGCGTAGACGACATTGTTCGGCACCCGAATGTAAGGACTAACTGAAACAAGTAAGATGAATCGGTACAGTTAAATAGTTTCTATTTCTTTTTACAAGCTTTTGTTTAGTTTCTGGTGTCTGTGATCAAATCTTGGGCGTTAAATTTGACCCACTTCCTGGTTTCCGATTGAGTTGGAATTTTGTATGAATATGTTAATTGGGTGACAATGCAAAATTTACTTGATGTAAGTCCAAGGCTGTGTTTTTTAGAGTTCCGTACCCAAAGGGTAAAACGGGAACCCTATTACTAGACTCAGCTCTCCGTGCGTCCGTCTGTCACCAGGCTGTATCTCATGAACCGTGATAGTTATGGAGTAGAAATTTACACAGATGATGTATTTCTGTTACTGCTATAACAACAAATACTAAAAAAATTAAATAAAAAACATTTTACACAAAAAACAACCGACTTCCTTAAAAAAAAAAACACTACAAAGTCAAAAATAACTTTAATTTCGGAAGTCGTTTTTATTTTGTAACTTTTTAGTTGTGGTATATACTCCGCACTAATCTAGTCGCGTTATTCGTTCATTTGTCGCGCAAATACGTAATGCAAATTTTCAGACTTATATGGTTTTCACATGGACCCCATTGTCCAAATGGAACCAAATTAAAAAAAAGACCATTCGGAAAGCACCAGCTTTCAAATAAAAAAAGAATCATCAAAATCGGTTCACCCAGTCAAAAGTTATGAGGTAACAAACATAAAAAAATAAATAAAAACAAAATAAATAAAAATAATACAGTCGAATTGATAACCTCCTCCTTTTTTTGAAGTCGGTTAAAAATAAATATTTAACGGGGCTCCCATATAACAAACGTGATTTTTTTGCCGATAATAGTACGGAACCCTTTGAGCGCGAGTCCGACTCGCACTTGGGCGGTTTATTTGTACTTACAATGAACCTCAACATCAGTGGTCTGGTTGGCCGAGGGCAGCATGCCATTGTTGGCCAAGCAGACGTACTTGCCGGTGTGCCAGCGGGACACGTTGGGGATGCTCAGCACATGGCCACTGACTGATGCGTCGCGCCACGACCCCTGCACAGACAAAATATAAGTTTAATCGGAATAAAGTTGAAGGTTCAAGTTAGAAGTCCTTTTGTAATGAGATGGAATAGGTTTTGGGAAAATCAGGTCAAAATGGAATTCTCAATAATAAATTGAACTTTTTCGTCGGCTAGAGAAAAAAATTACAGCTTTTTAAAAGCGCGGTTAAATGTATGGAATAGCTAATATTTTTTTAATAACCTACATACCATACCCACATCCATGTTTTGCCGGTTATGTTCAAGTCCAATGTGGCGTGACTTTAGTTTTGGTAAGAGCAGACAAAAATGGAATCAAAATAGGACTTAATCCGTAAATGTCTGTTCACCTTGATGTAGGTATGCTACTTTGTCATGGAGAAATACGCAGCTAAAACTATTTATTAGAAATTCATAAGTAAGTAAGAAATATACCGGCTACTAAAAACGTGCCTGAAAATGAAGACTTATACACCGTTATACGCGTGAGTCATCTAACCTTGTTTTTCCTGTCGAGTAATTGAGTAAAAATATTTTAACATTTACTCCTTTTATATCTAGAACAATATTGATTTCGTTATACAATTGTGTATGGCTTTCTCTGTACAAATCCTACGTATACAGTTTCTACGAGAATAAGGGCGTGGCGGGCACTTCGCCAGGACTGTAATGCGCCTGGAAACAAGGTCATCTCTGCACTGCACAAATACTATTGTTCTAATTTTGGTCCCTGTGAGGTTATGGCGATACTGGGCTAAGACCAGAAGACGTAAAAAGAACAATTATGCTCCATAATAGGTAGCCCGCGAAATACAAATTTTCTTTCTTTTCTTTTTTGCAGGTCATTGTAAAGGTGTATCATCATCTGCTTTAGTCTTTTCCCAACCATGTTGTGGTCGGCTTCCAGTCTAACCGAGCTACACAGCTGAATACCAGTATTTTACGTGGAGTGACTGCCTATCTGACCGCACTTGGTAAAACTGGTTGTCAGACTTTCGGGGATTCTGACGACCAGTAACAACTGTCAAAGTTCCACAAATGGTAGCCACGACCAACGGCTGCTGTCCGAGGCACGAAGGGGTCTTGATATGTAAAGAAGATGGTCACCCATCCACGAACCAATCGCGGCTAGCGTAGCTTAACCTGATCAATCGATCCATGCGGCTGGTATTTATTTGCCACAAGCCCCTAGCTAAGGCTGTATATTGGTTAAAATAAGATTCGACAATTGATTGATGCTCATTTAATTCTAAAGCTTCCATCATAAGTATTAATTAAATATGATTAAAAGAAAATAGCATTTTTTTATTTGTATTATCTTACACTATACGTATGTGAAGTCTTTAGTAAGGCCACTTGGCAGGTTTTCATACGTAATGCATTTACGACTTCCTATAGTAAGATGGAATCTCCTTAACCCTTAACTTATTTTTTTCTTAAAACACCAGTCAGCAGGTAATGTTTCCAGTGGTGGTTACTCAAGCTTTCTCTCTACCATAAAATCCACAATCCGATACTTTGGCACCGTTTTTGGAGCAGTAGTGATAGAACAAACATTTGGGCCGTATCCTTTGGCGCCTTCGTATGAAACTCCTCACCTGAATGACAGCAGTTCCGTCGTACCTCCTCCACTCCACGGTAGGCTCCGGACGACCCATGGGGTTGCAGCTGATGCGCATGGTGTCACTCTCCCGGACTATCACACGAGTTTGGTCCTCTGAGGAAGCATAGACGATTTAAACCGTATTTTGGAGCATATGCAGTTCATAATACTTTGGGAGCTAAATTTTCCAAGGCACATTGAGCGCGAATGATGATGTGGGTAAGTGAAAATTATGAACTTAAAAGTTGTTTTCGCTCTGCCACACTTATTAAAAAAAAATTCACCGACTTCCGAAATTAAAGTTATTTTTCACTTTGTAGTATTTTTTTTAGGAAGTCGGTTGTCATTTTTTTGTAAAAAGTTTTTATTTTTAACTTTTTAGTTATGGTAGATACCCCGCACTAATCTAATCACGTTATTTGTTCATTTGTCGCTCAAATACTTAATGCAAATTTAAGACTTATATGGTTTTCACATGGACTCCATTGTTCGAATGGAACCAAATTAAAACGAATCCATTCGGGAAGCACCTGCTTTCAAATAAAGAATCATCAAAATCGGTTCACCCAGTCAAAAGATATGAGGTAACAAACATAAAAAAATACAGTCGAATTGATAACATACTCCTTTTTTGAAGTCGGTTAAAAATTAAAATGATCCGACTACGTATGTCGAGTTCACAACGAAATGCACAAAAAACATCATAACTCAATTAATCAGCCAGGTCAGCTACCAGTCTAACCCGCTGCAGCTTGATACCAGTATTTTACAAGAAGCGACTGCCTATATGACGTCTACAACCAAATAACTGGGTAATACAACACCCCTTGGTAAGACTGGTTGTCTGACATTGGGGTTTTTGACTACAGGTAACAACCGACTGAAAGCATTATAACTATATCTATCTAACATGGAAATACATTAAAAACAGGGATATATCCACTCATGTTTGAATTAACTACTCACGTGCAAAAGTAGGTGGTATGAACAGCTCCTTCTCCAGGGTATAGTTGTAGATGGAGAGGCCTGGCCTGCCTGGGGACCCGTCACGGCCATCGTTGCCTCTCTGGCCTTTAGTCCCCATTGGTCCTTTGTCGCCCTTCAGTCCTCTCATCCCTGGTGGTCCTGGGGCTCCTGCTCTACCTGTGTTAAAGTTTATGATATGACTAGTAGTCGCCCATAGATCGAAATTCGACCATATTTCATTTAATGAGAAGTACCGTGTGCTGCCGGACGTAAAGATTAGCACCATCCTATTTCTTCCCGTGGGTGTCGTAAGAACCGACTAAGGGAGTTACTAGAGAATGGGCAGCAGCGTTCTCTATGCATTTTACCACCATACTGCGATCGCAAACCCTCCTGCCAAGCGTTGTGATTATAGCAAAGCCTCCCAAATTGGGGGAGGCCTATGTCCAGCAGTGGACGTCATACGGCTGAATGATGATGAAGAAATATGTACATATCATATGATTATATTTTTTTTCACTCCTCCATATAAACTTTAACTGTGCTTTCATACTCCTCCGTCCGCGTAATCTTCACAAACAGGGTTACAAAGTTTTTGCTTCATGTATTAATATATAGAAATTCGTGTATATTATTTCATTTGTGATATAAAACACTACAATCATCACCATTTTCCTGCCCTTCCCCCAATTGGTTTGGGGTCGGCACAATATGACCCCTTCTATATTCAATAACACCTACTATAATGAAGGCTAAAGATGTATGCCCAGCTTTACATTACTAAGTGTATGACTCTCTCACATTTGCCAAAAGTCGATAATAAAATCTAGTAAGAGTATAAAAACAAATAGCTTAGCAAAAAACCGTCTGTTTGGCAACGTAAAGAACGCAATGAATGTTATAAAACTGTGAAAGGAAAACTATTTCTACTCTCAGTGTGTTAAGCAATTACCCCGAGGTCTTATCATTATTAATAACTTTATTCATTTTCCAACTTACCATCTTTCCCATCCTTCCCGTTTTTGCCGGCACTGCCATCCCTGCCTGGTACACCATCCCGCCCATCTTTGCCAGGCGCTCCATCAGCACCATTTCTTCCTGACATACCGTCAAGACCTGGTTCTCCTGGCACTCCATCCCGGCCATCGAGACCTGGGTTACCGGGGAAGCCTCGTTCTCCTGGTGACGTCAAAAAGATTGTATTGTAAAATAGATTATGATGGGCCAGTTACTTTAAGTTCTTATGGTTTGGTCTGTTTTTGTTGGTTTATTTTTTAACAAAAATAATTAAATTCCTTCATTTACTGATGGACGCATGAAACTTTGCTCTAGAGTTCCTTAGAATATATGGCCTGTTAGTCTAGTGGTAAGTGACCCTGACTGCAAAGACTGAGGTCGTGGGTTCGATTCCCGCCCAGGACAAATCTTTGTGTGATGAGCATAATCATTTATTCTGTGTCTGGGTGTAATTTATCTATAACTAGCTTCTGCCCGCGACTTCGTTCGCGTCGAATTTTTGCTCCCTGACCCTTCCCGCCGCATCGAATTACCTGCCAGTTTTCGAACATTTTTCATTACTGCTCCGCTCCTTTTCATTGTAGCGTATTATATAGTCTTTCGCAATAAATAGGCTACGAAACACAAAAATATTTTTTCGATTCGGACCAGTAGTTTCTGAGATTAGCGCGTTCAACCAAACATACAAACTTCAGCTTTATAATACTATAGTATATATAGTATAGATATGTATGTATTTAGAAATATATAAGTATGTTTATCAGTTGTCTGATTACCATAGTACAGGCTCTGCCTAGTTTGGGATCAGATAACGACGTGTTGATGTCCTAAGATATTTATATTTATTTATTTTATTATATAGAAAGTGACCACTAAGAACCGATTTTTGAGAAACCATCCCCTAAAGGGGTTCAATATGGATGAAAGTATCGTGATTGTTGCAGATGAGAAAAACCTACAGGACACATGCTATGTAATACATAATGTAATATATAATCTATTTAAGATAATATCGACGGTTAAAACGTAGTAGTATAAGCGACAAAAACCAAATTGTTCAGGAGAGCGGTTTAAAGTTTGATATTGTAGAAAAATGGACATAACTTTTTTGTTTATTTTCGTATCGTTAAAATCAAAATCAAAATCAAAAGTCATTTATTCAAACTAGGCTAAGAGTCAGCACTTTTTGAACGTCAAAGTTACACAAGACTGTCCCCCCAAAACGCTCGCCCTTCGACACTTCCTAGTGCTTTAGCTGGGAAGAAGAAGTTGCGGAACAAACTCCCCAGCAGCACAGCTGTCTGTTAAGTTAGAAGAACTTGATTCTATACAATATCGTGTAAGTAATTAATATTATAAAACAAAACATACATTATTCACATATGTCAGCTAGCACACGCCAATATACCACCAACAAAACACTGAAAACTAAACTCTGCTCCGCTGAATGGAAAATGGAAAGACATCGTAGAGCCATGGGAGTAAGCGCATTTGAAAAAGCAGAACATTTTAAGTAGGATGGAATTCATAAGTAATTTTCGACCAAAATGGCGCTTATATGCCCCCTATTACCTTTTAACCGTCGATATAGCTTCTGGTAACGACTCCGTTCACGTGAAATTTTGGTCCCCGACCCGTCGCGTAGTATTCCATTGCCTACCCGCGCACTTCGTTTACACTTAGTGTTCTTTCCTACTTTTTTTTTATTTTGCTCTGCTTCTAAGGGCTGCAGCGTGATGTTAAATTGCCTTACTCAAGAGTTGGGCTATCAAATGCAAAAATATTTTTTGAAGTCGGACTTTTATTTCCAAAGATTATTTCCTACAAACAAACTCAGAAACTTTACCTCTTTATAATTAGTGCAGACTATAAGCTGTGCCCGCGGCTTCACCCGCGTGAGGTTCGGAAATTATCACACGGAGACGTAATACCCAGACAAAATATATATTACTAGGTATAGCCTATGTTACTCCTTATAATATCAGCTACTAGCTTCTGCCCGCGACTTCGTCCGCGTTATATTTCTTGTTGCCCGACCCTTCCCGTTGCATCGAATCGCCTACCCGTACGAATTTTCCCATTTTTGCAACATATTCCATTACTGCTCCGCTCCTCTTGGCTGTAGCGTGATGTTATATAGCCTATAGCGTTTCACGATAAATAGGCTACTCAACACAAAAATAATTTTACAATTCGGACTAGTAGTTCCTGAGATTAGCGCGTTCAATCAAACAAACAAACATACAAACAAACAAACTCTTCAGCTTTATAATATTAATATATAGTATAGATTTGCCAGTGCATTTCTCGTCGAAATCGGTCCAGCCGTTTCGAAGCTTAGCCGGAACAAACAGACAGACAAAAAAAAAATTGATGTAAGTACCATATATACTTTCATATGCATTTATTGAAAAGCTGTTAATTTGAAATTACAAACATACACTACAATTTTATTTACTTGTATATATGTATACTTACACAGTTGTAGACAAGTACCAACGATTTCTACAAAGAATCACTGTGATTCAGTATAGTCGGGTACTATTTCATAATCAGCCTATAATGTACCCACTGCTGGGACACAGGCCTCCTCTCGGTGAGAGGGAGTGAGCCATAATCCACCACGTGGGCCAATGCGGGTACTATTTGGTGGTTATAAATATGAATGCTGGTACTGTGTAGCACTCACATTAACTTCGTTTATGACACTATTCTGTCTCATGCCCCAGATCTATTAATTGGTCACGAATGTATTTTTAGTGCTGCTATGTATTTAGCAGGCAAGCCAAAATTATTGTATAGAATTGAGAATAATATTGAGTAGAGCTAGGGCTGCCACTCCCGTAAAATCGAGATCCCGATATTCTGGAATCCCGAGTCATTTTTCGTGATTTGCGAGATTGAAAAGAAGCATGTAAGCGACCATTTACCGATGGCATAATCGACAATGGTGCCGATTCTGTTGTCACAAAATTCTCTAAACTAAACTACAAATCACTAAAATTTGGTTTATTCCTGTCAAACGACGATTTCCTATTCTGAAATAGACTAAAGTGACACAACTTAACTATATTTTAGTTTGACAGCACTAAGATTGCACTGAGTTATTAGTTTAGTGAAAATGTCAATTTTGCTATTCTGAGTTTGCCGGTTTTCACCAAAAATTTTGACTATAATAATTTATTTTAACTAAATCTGACTATTTTTAATCGCGATTAAAAAGGTGTGGAATAAAACTAGTGGTCATGAACTAAAATTCTCAACAACGCCTCGCCTTCACGTGCAAAAACAGTTCTGTATTTTTTATTTTCTTTTTGCTTATATCTTGAAAATGGCGTGTCCTATCGCAAAAATAATGAAATTTTCGGCCCCCTTAGTATGCCCCGGCACATTTAAATCTCAACTCGTGGGTAATATTTTTTTTATATTTTTCAAACAAAAGTGAAAAATTCCATATAAAACACGTTGAGGCTGCCCCCCCAGCACGCGCCTTCGTCTCTCAAAAAATTCATTCTACGCAATGCACACACAAGTACAGACGCCAACACATCAAGCTACTACAATCTGTCAGATTTCTTTGATAGATTTTCGACTTTATTTCTAGAGCATTAGGTTCAAGGTTCATTGGGAAAAATTGACAGTTTCGGGTAACTTGACCTGGTGGCGTCTGTACAACGTTGCGAAACGAAAAGAAAAAAAAATACCACGCTGAGTCGCGATTGTCAAATTCGATTTTAGTCGTGTCAAAATAATTTTTTTAGAGATTTTTCCTTGCAGAATAGCGTTACAATTCTCATAGCCAAAAGTAAGGAATTTTAGAGATAGTTTAGTTAGTTTAGTTCGTGTACAACAGAATCGGCACCAGTGTCATGTTTTCTTCACAAACATATTATCAATGGAATTATGAGCAGGCTATTTAGTTTTGTCACAGTCAGTTGAAAAGCATTTAGTTTTTATTTCAGTTGGATGTCGGTTGTTTTTTTCCTGTCTTATTCGATTTATATAAATTAATAGTGTCACTTGATTGATCTTTTATTATTTTAATAGTAAAAATTCATAATACCTATGTCGATTTTTTTTTTAAATTTTGTTTACTTTATATAGTTATGATTAATTTCTGTTTGGTATGATGGATGATATATTATGTTTGGTATGATTCCGGATCTCGAAAATAACGGGAAATTAATAAAGCCGCAATTATCGAGGTTGAAGATCGGCTGAGGAATTGGAAGCCCTAGGTAGGGCGTTAACCCGAATCGAAACCATCTTAAAACCGATTTCATGCACTAATTGAATATTTTAAGATCCTTTGGACTTTCCTTTGATAAAAATCTTTACGCGTTTACCTTTTGGGCCTGGTGGTCCCACAGGCCCTCTACCTCCAGAATGTCCAGGTGTTCCAGGAGCTCCAGAATCCCCTCTCTCTCCCTTGGGTCCTGGCACTCCTGTTGGCCCTTTCGGACCTTGCACGCCAGGCGGGCAGTAATCTTGGGTCGCTTTGCAGAAACCTTGCACTACTTTGTACTGGAAATTATGAAAACGGTCATTTAGAAAGTGGTTTTAAACTAAACTGACTTGTATTTTTTTCCGAGGTAGGTATTGCAATCAATCAAAATACAAATAAGAGACTACTGATACTAGCATTATCATAATCAGCATGTTTTCACTGCTGTTAGTCAAGCCTCCTCTTTGTGAGAGGGAGTGGGCCGTAATACACCACGCAGGCCCAGTGCAGGTTGTGTTACTGAACCTAGATGATTGTTGGTGCAATTGTTATGTCATGATAAATTATTATTAATACGTAATTAATTGTGATTATTTTGATTTGAGAGCAGTGGTGACGCAGTGGTAACGGCCGCGACTTACGAGTTGTAGGTCGTGAGTTCAAACCCAAGCAGGCGCTTTACTTTGTGTAAATAATTTCATCATCACTGCTCTCAAAACGGTGAAGGAAAACATCGTGAGGAAACCGGCATGTCTTAGAACCAAAAATTCGAAGACATGTGACATCTACCAACCCGCACTGGGCCCGCGTGGTAGATTATGGCCCACTCCCTCTCACCGAGAGGATGCCTGTGTCCCAGCAGTGGGAACATTATATGCTGCTGATGAATTTAATCGTATTTGTCGCGAAAATTATAGCATTTCTTTTAACGTTCATATTGGCAATCCTAATAAAATCTTCGTTTAGAAACGCCGCGACGCACTAAATTAAACAAATATTGATCAGGCTAAAGATAGCTCTCCTTATTATATAATTAATGCCAGTGCCAATTTCTCCAAAGAAATTTTCATATAAATACTTAAAGATTTTTGAAAACTTACTGGCACTCTGGAATAGCTGGTCAACCAGACCCACGTGTCTCCACCAGGCGCAGGACCCTTAGCTCCAGTCTTTCTCATCTCTGCTGCATCCTTATCTTCAAGCTCTTGCCGCATTTTAGGGTTAAAGAACTCCACATGAGGAGTCACAGTGTTGTCTTCCTGATTTACTGATTGCTTCTGAAGATGAACAAGACGATCCTTTTTTTTATATTACCAAGTTAGGAGTTGAAAATACGGTAAATATAACATTTATTTAAATGTAATAACAGTATTTTACGTAAATTGCATTTTTATGCGAATTCTATTTTCATCTATACTATATAATATTATAAAGCTGAAGAGTTTGTTTGTTTGTTTGTTTGTTTGTTTGATTGAACGCGGTGATCTCAGGAACTACTGGTTCGAATTGAAAAATTATTTTTGTGTTGGGTAGCCTATTGATCGAGGGAGGCTATAGGCTATATAACATCACGCTACAACTAAGAGGAGCGGAGCAGTAATGAAAAATGTTGCAAAAACAGGGAAAATTTATTCCTTTTGAGAGTTTCCGTTGCGTGCGCTGCGTAAACGGTTAAAGTAACTCAAAAATCATGTATGACGGAATTGTTCCTTTGAAAAAGTTCTAAAAAAAAGTCCGCGAGAGCATATGTCTATATTTAAAGGTTGACTCACTATAACTCAAAAGGAGCGAGCAGCAACACTAGCAGGCAAATCGATGCGACGGGAATGGTCAGGGGAGCAAAAATTTGACGCGGACGAAGTCGCGGGCAGAAGCTAGTGTATAATATTACTTTAACTCTAATTTGTATGATTCAGATTTTTTACATTAAGTACTATCTAAGTATCAAATAATAATTTTAAGAATTTTTACTGTGCTCTCACAGGGTCTACAACGGCTCTTACCTCTAAGCCTTTTGTCAACATCTTGTTTTACCTTGTGGAACGCAAATAAATGAATATGAAATAAATTTAGGGCTGATTTCACCATAACACTGATCGTGGTCAGTACATGTAAACCATGTTTAAGAGCTGTCAGTGTGATCATTGTTATGGAATACTGATAGCTTTTGAACGCAGATTAGATGATGATGATGGCGTTCAGTTTTATTTGTGGAATTGACACTTAGGACCGTAGGATTTGTTCTAAAGAGTTACCGTGGTCCTGGCACAGGCAACTGAAGGAACATGGGTGGGTTTTAGTCAGTAAAAGTTTGACACGAGACGTTTGGCGGGAGAAGTCATTTGATGATTTCCCACCCAGAAAAAAAGGACCGTAGGACCAAATTGTTTAGATTGTATGAAGATGGAATTTACTATGTCGTTAAATTGAATGAGGAAGTGAAAATCGTGGGCGCTTGGACGTGGGATTTTGCGTACTACAGCCGCAATTGAGACTATATTTAGATAAGGAATCTTAACGATTATTTAGATTCAAATCAAATGTCGCTTTTAATAAATTGGTTACTTTTTCTTTATCAACTTCAAACTATAGAAAACGCCGTCTCTTTAATAATTTAACAAACACCTTTTGAATGAGTAACAATTCTTTTATTCAATATTCACTTTTGCATTCTCATACTCCCTAAATTTAACCACTTACCAACATTGCCTCCCTTTTTAGCCTATGTGACGTACTTCCGCTAATCTCCATTAAATACGCATCTATTTTTTCTTCTATCCTTTCATCTAGAACGTTCTGCAGTAACTTTCTAGCTTCTAAATCAAAATTCACTTCACCACTGTCAACATAATTGTAAGTTTGTACTAGTAAAGACACTATAGCAAAGGCACAAGCAATAGCCGAGAGTTTTCTGCAGCAAAACGGTTCAGAGTCCGTTGACACTTTTCTTTTTGAACTATTTTTCATTTTGTTTGATTACACATGTTTTTGAACACAAAATTAAAGACCACAAACACTCCTCCAAATTTTAGAAGGTCCTTTCTTAATTCGCGACCATTTTCGCCGAACAAAGTCCTAAATTTTTGGGAGTGTAGACACGTGTTCTCTGTGCGAGTTATCTGGACGTAATCCTGACCAATGTGGATCTTCCGGCACGATACGAGTAGTTGCACAACGACCGCCGATAACCAATTGAGTCCCGGACTATTAAACCAATGAACTAACTCAATCAGACATCGACAGGCGTAGGAGCAGTGTTCTGTATGAATGTAGATGATTTAAATAATACACAGTCTTGATATGATATCCACTAAATTACACTACCATATAGACATAAAATAATAATATGTACATGTATATGAAAACAGAGAGAAGAGAATCACAGGGCATCAAAAAATTCGTTCGCATCGCTATCAATGGGAAAAGTGTCCAAATGGCTGGCAGCATTGCGATTTAGTATGGCGATGCTGATTCTTTGGCCAAAAATAGACCAGCCCTCTGGTCAAGTGAAAAGTCGACCAACCGCTTGGCTATATGTCGAAAAACCAAGTGGGTTCTCAGACCCCATGGCCCTAGTGTTTCTATCTCAAACGGGTTGAATATATAACTTCTAAATTAGTTTGATTCCTTTAAATAGTTTTTAGAATATATTAGGCTAGAACAAAAGAATATCGAAGCTGCAAGATTACAAACTTTTATTTACATAAAGATCGGTTTGTGAAACACAAAATTTTAAAAGCCTGTCTACAGTGACTTACAGACACCTGCGGCGAGTGTCAACAATTTTCACCTTAGTCGGATGTAAAGAATTGTATGAAAGATGGTATATTCCAAACAGAAACACATACTCCCAAGTATGAAAAATATGTCTTTTGATGTTCTAGTAGCTACATTTTCGTGTTGTCTTGGATAGGTTTTTTTTTAAAGACTGTAAATGTTAGATTTACAGTCTCTCTACACTCAGAGTGAAGACTGAAGTCAAATAGATACATAGTTCTTGAATAACGACCTAGATAGACCCATCGAGACATCGTCATTGTTAGACTCACATAAAATCCTAAAAATATAATGTTTGGATTTTAAAAGAGACCATGACAGTTTGTTACGGCGTTTCTTCTCAGTCAGCTAGCAAAATTAGTATAAATTTTAAATATTGACCAACAAAATATTTACGTGCTAAGTGTCTTAAAAGATGTAGGTACTGCAGTAAATAGCATTTCATTCCATTTAATTTCATTGGCTTTTATTCTATACCCTCAAATATAATTTGGATAAAAGTTGACCTTAAATGAACAGAAATAACAGTTCCATTATAGCGAAACTTTGCGTTTTCTTCTGCTGGAGCAATACACATAACAATAATTCAAGATCAAATAAATGTCAGCGGTTTATTTGTTCAGAAAGACCTGCCCGACGGAGTTTATTAGTAATTAGTTCTTACACGCGAATTTACTTTATCAAACCTTGGTATAAATGTATAAAGTTAAACTTAACGAACACGATTTAATTCTAAAACTTCTATACATAAGTAAACGAATTTATAAATTATCTGTTTTAAATTCATCTGACAATAACGAATACTGCATGTGTTGTAAATGGTTAAAGTAAACAATCATGTATGACGGAATTCTTTTTCTTAGAAAATTCTAAAAAAGTCTACGATACCATATGTCTATCTTTTAAGGTTGGCTCACTACATTTTTTTAATTGTAATCAAATCTAAATATTATAAAACTGAATATTTTGTTTGGTGGAACGTTCCTTATTTCAGGAACGTTGTCAGTGTTAGATAGGCCATTGATGGAGGATGGCTATAAAAAATTAAGAGAGGATATAGGTTCAAGTATCTGGGTCAAATATTGACTCCCAGCCTCAAAGACGATGATGACATTGAATGGGAGCGGAGGGCGTTGTCGGTAAGAGCTGACATGCTGGCTCGCAGGTTTGCACGATGCTCACTTTCCGTAAAAATCACGCTCTTTCGAGCCTACTGTACTGCATTTTACACGTGTAGCCGGTGGGCTAGATATACGCAAAGATCGTACAGCGCTCTCCGCGTTCAATATAACAATGCGTTTAGGATACTGGTGGGGCTGTCCCGTTTCTGTAGCGCGTCAGGGATGTTCGTAGATGCACATGTAGATTGCTTCTACGCAACAATACGTAAAAAGTGCGCAGGGTGTGGGGCAGCTCCAACAGTGTCTTAAGCATGATTGCGAGGCGCCTGGACTGTGAATACGTGGGCCACTGTTGCGCCGTGTCTCATGGGATGTCTCAACGGTGACCAGCGGCAATTTATTTCTTGTAATGTTTTACCTTGTTTTGTTTATAGTCTGTGCTTATAGTCGTAAGTTTTACTAACAATGTTATTGAGTCTTGGTTACTCGAATAAAGAAGTATTCTATTATATTCTATAGACTATTACAACATCACGCCAGGGCCATTAGGAGCCGAGCAAAAAAAAAAGCCACGAATACAGACCTCGCAGGGGCAGGCAATTTGATTCGACAGGGTGGATTGGGGGAGCGAGAAATTCGACGCGGAGGACATCGCGGGCAGAAGCTGGTAAACAAATACAAAAGAAGTTTTAACATTCACCTTTTTCCATATTGGAACAAATTCTTAAACGCCCCAAAGCTCGCGAGAACCGAAGAAACAACATCTGTGTGAAGAAACATAGTTTTTTGAAACATACAGTGCTGCAGTGTGTGTATATAAATGACTTACCATTCTATTTAAAGAATATCTATGACATTGTACTATTTGCTGATGATACCTCACTTATCTTTAAAGTAGACAGGAATAGAAAAGATTTTGACGACGTGAATAATGCGCTCTCAATGGCCACGGATTGGTTTACTACAAATAACCTAGTTCTTAATGCTAAGAAAACGAAATGTATAAAGTTTGCCTTACCGAATGTTAGGAACCTAGGACCCAATGTCGTTTTAAATAATGAGGTGCTTGAAACTGTTAACTCGGCAGTTTTTCTGGGCATAACAGTAGACGCCAAACTTCAGTGGGGATCACATATATCAAGCCTAGCGGGAAGGCTCAGTTCGGCCGCCTACGCCGTAAGGAAAGTTAGACAGTACACGGACGTTGATACAGCTCGATTAGTCTATTTTAGTTATTTTCATAGCATAATGTCCTACGGCATTCTGCTGTGGGGCAAAGCCGCGGACATTCAAAATATTTTTGTTCTTCAAAAACGAGCTGTTCGAGCGATTTACCAACTAGGTGCTAGAGTTTCTCTGAGAGATTTGTTTAAAGATATTGGTATTCTTACGGTGGCATCACAATTCATCTTCGCCAACATCTTATATATTAGGCAAAATATACACTTGTACACTAAAAACAGTGATTTTCATAATATTAATACTAGAAATAAGGACAAACTGCGAGCCCCCTTTCACCGGCTTCATAAGGTTCATAATTCTTTTGTTGGTCTTGGTATTACCTTTTATAACAAGCTTCCGTCTGCTTTGCTAGATTTGCAGTTTAATGAGATTAAAGCTAAAGTAAAATCCAACCTTTGTTCAAAGGCATACTATTCTATCAACGACTACTTAAACGATAAGAATAGCTGGTCGCTGTGATTAACTCAAGACAATGTTTATGTTCTTTCAATCCAGAATTAGCTTTCCTACCGACAGTTTATATGGGTAGTTCATATAATTGTTTTTTTATTTCACTGATTTTGTTAATTTATTTTATTTTCTTTTAATTTCATTTATTGTGGACATAATCTACTCATTACAATTATTGTAAATGAGTTGTATTGTAACATGTAGTTAGCTAGCGACCTCGTCAGCTGTTCATAATATTCTTGTCTCACCAACCGGCAGCAAGTTCGTCATGCTCCCTTAGATGTCACTGCTTGCGGTAGCGTCGGGGGTCGGGTTACCACCTTCCCTCAAATATGGCGAAGGGGGTAATGGCTGACCTTTGCGTTATGCTCGTGAACGGGTGCTGCTTGGTGGTGACTGGTCGTCTTGCTGACCATGGTTTTTGTTATTGTTACTTGTATTAACTGTTATTTTATTTTGGTCCGGAGGTCCTTAGTTTAACTATTGTAACTTCAACTTAGCTGTATGTATCAATTTGCATCGTTGAATATGTAAGCGGGCACGCCCTTTAAGGCATAAAGGGCGTGGCGAGGCTTTATTTAGGTTTTAAGTTCTGTTTACGATTTTGTTTTATTATTTATTTCAGCTTGAGTTTAGTTTTCAGTGTTTTGTTGGTGGTATATTGGCGTGTGCTAGCTGACATATGTGAATAATGTATGTTTTGTTTTATAATATTAATTACTTACACAGTATTGTATAGAATCAAGTTCTTCTAACTTAACAGACAGCTGTGCTGCTGGGGAGTTTGTTCCGCCACTTCTTCTTCCCAGCTAAAGCACTAGGAAGTGTCGAAGGGCGGGCGTTTTGGGGGGGCTATCTTGTGTAACTTTGACGTAAAAAGTGCTGACTCTCAGCCTAGTTTGAATAAATGACTTTTGATTTTGATTTTGCAGAAAGGCTTTTTTTTGTGTGTGAGAAATCATCAAATTATGTCTCCCGTTCTGGATGGAGCGGGAGGGCGTGTCAGACTTTTACTGACTAAAACACACCCGTGTTCCTTCAGTTACCTATATGCCAGGGCCACGGTAACTCTTTCGAACAAATCGTGACCCTGGCAGGTTGTAGAAAGGCTGATTTACCTATACTGGAAGAAGATCCTATGCCAAGAAGAAACAAAGAAGTAGGAAACAGTTTAAAAGTTGTTTTAAACTGTTTCCTACTTCTTTTCTAATTGTTCTTTCCACCGAAATAGTTCATTGTGGCCGTTGGGCCACAATGAACTATTTCGGTGGAAAGAACAATTAGTAATAGAGCTGTGGACGATAATGAACAATCGATACATTAAATATTCATCCATTTATCAACGCGAAGCGACAAAATATCCCGTTATAGAAAATCGAGCATGATCAACATTATCCAGGCCTTGTTTTATATACATTGCATTGGAGGAACGAAAGCACATTAAAAAAAAATGTGGAAATATAATACAGATAAATGAAACTATTGACAAAAAATCCTCTTTCAAAAAGTCAACCTTTAGTAACGAGAAAATGTTTTTGAGAAAATATGATTTACTATTACTATAATAATTGTTTACATAACATTCCTCATATATCGTCAATCACAATCACATGACACTGAAATCGAGTGTAGTACGATAGCCGAAGGAAATACTTGGAGCTACAGCCCCTTGGAATTCCCGACCAACCCCCCGAGTTTGACGCGCATGCGTGCAAATGTGTGTCAGGGTCATGACCCGCGCTGCAAGGTCGCTACTGTTTAACTCACTGTCAGTCCGCAGACATTCTTGGAAACAGACGCTGGTGGAAGCAGGTCCTCAAAATGGATTTTCAGACTTCTAAAGTGATATCAGGTACGTTTATACTAAAGAAGTGTTTTTCCAATATGGCCGTGCTCGCATTTTGAATTTCGATGTGTTGTTCCGTTTTTGAATTAGGGCTGTTGCTAAGCGCTCATGCATTGTTCAAAGACGCTAGTGCTGTGAGATTTTATTTATTTCGGAAAAAAATATACAATCTTATTTTGAACCAGTGTTTTCTTTGCCTCATTTTAGGAGGGTAGAGGTTATGAATATTAGAGCGATATTGCCTCCAAACTAGTCTATACCTTGTTTGTAAAGAAATACGGCTGTCTTTGGAAATGAATTGATTGTTTTTATCAGAGTGCTCTTCTATTATTTTAGGAATAATATGCCCGATTGCTTTGAGAAAATTCCATTTGATTTTTATTCTCCTGTGTTCAAGAATATGACTTACTTTGTTGTACTTTAATGAGCTTTAAATACAAAGTTCATCACTTACTTATATTTGTTCAAGGTTCAGTTAGTGTTTTGTTTGTTTAATTTAAAACACACATTTAAGCGCTAAGTTCCGGTTTCTCTACATAAACAAAGTGGCAGAATGTAGTTACGTGTAAAATTACGCGAGTTAATCCTATTACTCAGAATTTAATTAAGTATGTATGAAGTATATTATTATCGATAACTACGTTTAAAAGATATGTTTTATACTCGATTTGTTTGTATGATTTTAGTAGTTTATGTCATCAGATGTTTTGTGGCCCAATGGCATCGAATGGTTCGAACCCAGACAGGCGTTTTACTTCGTATAAATAATTTCATCACCACTGCTCTCAAAACGGTGAAAGAAAACATCGTGAGGAAACCGGCATGTGCTAAAACCAAAACTTCGAAGACATGTGACATCTGTCAACCCGCACTGGGCCCGCGTTTTACATTACGGCCGACTCCCTCTCACCGTGAGGAGGCCTGTGTCCCAGCAGTGGGAACAATATAGGCTGATTATGATGTCATCAGAATAATTATCGATAAGTGTTTAACATTTTATCTTGTTAATACTGATATCGGTAAAAGAAAATATCGTGAAGGAACCCGCACCGTAAAACAAAAGAGGATCTAAGATAGAGAACGATGGTCCCAAAGACTTATAAATTGGTAATTGTCTAGACAAGATCATAATTGGAGTATCTGTATGTCTGTACTGTAGCAATAAGTATTCAGTCTCTCCGAATACTTTAAATGAAATCTCAATACACTATTTTTATTTTATTACAAGTCATGCGTATACAAACACAAATTACTTGCTATTTAGGTTACTATTGCTGAGTTAAGAACAACTACAACAATTATAACAAAAAAATACGAAAATTATCATATCACAATAAGTAAAAATTCATTAACAGTTTGGGCTTTTGCCCGCGACTTCGTCTGCATAAATGTCGGTTATCGCGTACGCAGACGAAGTCGCGGAGTAAAAATATGCCTATGGTCAACTCGGGGAAGACCGTCGGGCGGATAGGACCGTACATTAAGCAATACGACGAATTCTGAATAGCAACAAACACTTTAAACTGTTTTAGTTTCAATAAATTGGCATATGGCACTATTTATAACACAACGAGAAAAAATGATTTCTATAGAAATCTAAATATTGCTTAATGTACGGTCCTATCCGCTCGACGGTCTTCCCCGAGTTGACCTTATGTCCTTTCTTGGTGCTCAAACTTACCACATACCAAATTTCATCAAAATCGGTTTATAATATTATGTATAAAAGATTAGGAATTCCGTTTTTGTAAAACACAACAAAAACAACGTAAATTAAAAAAGGTAAATTGTGTTTTATTTATTCGTCGAAAATATTTTAGTTACGTCAGGGAAATTATTTATTTCATCATTCATCATCATTTCAGCCGTAAAACATCCACTGCTGGACTTAGGCCTCCCCCAATTTGGGGGGCTTTGCCATAATCTCCACGCTTGGCAGGCGGGTTGGCGATCGTAGTATGGTGGTAAAATGCATAGAGACCGCTGCTGCCCATTCTCTAGTAAGTCCCTTAGTCGCCTTTTACGACACCCACGGGAAGAAATGGGGTGGTGTTATTCTTTACGTCCGGCACCACACGGTATGAATTATTTAATTTATTAAGATGGTAATTGCATGAGCTCATAATATTCCCACTGCTGGGACATAGGCCTCCTCTCTGTAAGACGAACTGGGCCGTAATCCACCACGCGGGCCCAGTGCGGGTTGGTAGACGACTAGAGGATACAATCCCGGGATCCCGAATCTCGGGATCCCGGGATCCCGACCGTTTTCTGGCCCCGAAAATCTCGGGACTGTACTTGGCTAATCCCGGGATTTTCGGGATTGCCACAAACAAGTCTAATTTGTATTCCGTAGTCCGTTGCGCCTTGACTACCTGACCTTGCCTAGATTATATGAATAGCATTTATTACATAATGACAAAAAATTACCCTTAGATACGCCGTCGTACGATACGTACCTACTTTACACAGTACACACTAAACAGGTACAGTCCTAATATACATATGTTTGTCGTAGAACTTAGAAGGGACTTAAAGGAAAAGTTACAGCTGGAAATTAACAAGAGTATAAAATCCCCAGATCCTGAAGTACAAGTACAAATGAATTGGGGTTGGCAAATATTGTAGTATTAGACGTCAAATGAGCCTGTTCAAAAATGGAGGAGTTCGTGGATATCACTTAGAAACAGCATATAAGTATCTACACGTATTGTCTATTCCTCTAACCAGCGTAGAAACTGAGCGAGTGTTTTCGGCTGCTGTGCTTATGTTGGCAATAAACTAAGAAGCAGGCTTGGAAGTCAAAGATTGGATGCTTTGATATCTGAGATTATATTTTCGCAATTCTAAATATTTTTTTTTTGTTTTGATTTCTTGCAAAAGTATGGTTTTTTTTTTGTTTTGTCTTTATCTTTTCTTATTATATTGTGATTTTTGTTGTGCAGACATTAAAAAGTTGTTTTTTAAATTATTTACGTTTTTTTTTCATTTTAGCCCAATTAGAAACCACATAGTCTAATCCCGGGATAGGCCCGGGATCCCGGGATTACGCTTCAAAAATCCCGTAATCCCGGGATTGAAAAACATGCTCGGGATTGTATCCTCTATAGACGACACATGTCGTCGAATATTTGGTTCTAGGACATGTCGGTTTCCTCACGATGTTTTCTGTCAACCTTTTGAAAGCAGTGGCGAAGAAATAATTTTCACAAAGTAAAACACGTTTCTGAGATTGAACCTACGACCTTGTACCTGGTAAGTCGCGGCTGTTTTCACTGGACTATCAACTTTAAATACCCTAGTATTTAAGTCACAACTTCTTTGAAAGTTGTATGAAATGCCTTTACCACTGCACATTGATATACGCTGTCAATTTGTTTAACAATTGCTAACAATTTTTTTCCAGTGTTACATTAACAATGAACGGTCGGGCACAGTCATCGTTTTTGAGGGGTAAGTAGACTTAGAGGTATTTTAACAGTGTCTGCATTTATTTCAACTTATTTCTTACTCGAGATTTTGGTCTTGTCGACAAGAGTATACCTACAAATGTACAATTTCGAAGTTACGTTCTGTTAAACATTTACTTTTCCGATGTATCTTATAATATCCTATGTCTTATAATATCTTAGGACAACTAACACACCGTTATCTGATCCCAAACTAGGCAGAGCCTCATCATCATCATCATCATTTCAGCCGTAAGACGTCCACTGCTGGACTTAGGCCTCCCCCAATTTGGGGGGCTTTGCCATAATCGCCACGCTTGGCAGGCGGGTTGGCGATCGCAGTATGGTGGTAAAATGCATAGAGAACGCTGCTGCCCATTCTCTAGTAAGTCCCTTAGTCGCCTTTTACGACACCCACGGGAAGAAATGGGGTGGTGTTATTCTTTACGTCTGGCACCACACGGTGCCATTACTATGTACTATGGTAACCAGACACCTGATAAATATACTTATATATTTCTAAATACATACATATCATCATCATTATTATTTTATTATTATCATTACATATTAAAAAATAAAGTCACTTCCCGCTGTCTGTCTGTCCCTATGTATGCTTAAATCTTCAAAACAACGCAACGGATTTTGATGCGGATTTTTTTTAGTAGATAGAGTGATTCAACAGGAAGGTTTATATGTATATAACATGCATAATATAGTAAAGAAACACTGATAATTTTAGAGGTTTCTAATGTGATGTCATAAATAAACTCATTTTTGCGCTTACATTGCGAACGCTGGCTGAACCCTACGAAATAGATCAAAATAATGTACTACAGTATTGTACACCTTACAAAGTTCTACAAAAAAATCCGCAATGGTATATGTCTATCTCTTAGGGATAACCCACAATAACCATTTTTTATCCTTTAATTTTTATGAGAAATAATGGCTTATTTACGAAGCGATTTTAAGCAATACAGCATTAATTCTTATCCAATTAAATACATTAGATATGTTATGCATTTCATGTAGATCAAAATTGCCCTTTACAGCATATCATTAAAATGAATATTTTAGAAGATATCAGAGATTATAATAGCGGGCAGTCCCGCGTCCGGCCGTCCCGGTTGGTAGCGGTCGGGTAGTGCAGGATTAGTAGGATTGTAATATTGTAATTCATATTACTTTGGCTTCATAGTAAATGCGAATATCATGTGTGTTCGAAGTACTCAAAATAAACCCAATTTTATTATTCCAAGTAAGAGACCGCGAAATATGGCTTAGATGTTTAGATTTTTGTATTGATTCGGATTTTTGGTTATCCTGGATACTTACAATATATAGCATACCATAGATATTTTATCCCGGTAGTAGTTTCCCGGGTGATATTTTCCGACAGCTATACGGGCAAAGCCACTGGCCAAAGTACTATTCTTATAACTATGTTTAATTTGGTGTCTGGTACATAACTGAGTGTTTGTCGCAGTCTTCTTACTCTGAATACTATTAGTTTTATTTTAAGTACATCAAACACACAAGATATGTAAGGATCGAAGCAGGTGGCGTTCCGTAGTTTCTGCCTACCCCCATGGGAAAAAGGCGTCATTTTATGTATGTATAACATGGATTAATACATTCTTACCGCAGTAGTACGTCCTCTTGCGATAATTTCCGACATCTACGCGGGCGAAGCCGCGGGCAAAAGCTAGTTATAGATAAATTACACCCAGAGACAGAATACATGATTGTGCTCATTACACAGATTTGTCCTGGGTGGGAATCGAACCCACGACCTCACACGATCTCAGTCTTAGCAATCAGGGTCACTAACCACTAGACTAACAGGCCAGTCGTATAGTCGATGTATCTGTCTATCTTCTACTAATATTAAAACTAAAGAGTTTGTTTGTTTGTTTGTTTGAACGCAATAATCTCTGGAACAATCAGTCGGATTTTACCAAATATTTTTGCAATTGTTAGACCAATTTTTGAGGAATACTATAGGTAGGTGTAAGAGTCCTCACATGACGTTAGGACTTTTAGGAAACAAACAAACAAAGTCGGAAAGAACACTGAGCGTAAACGTAGTAGGTAATAGCGTAGGTAGGCGATGCAACGGAGTGGGGCGGAGGAACAACAAATTTCACGTGAACAAAAATCAAGGGCAGCAGAAGCTAGTTTTATTATACAGACTGGCAGAGAAATTGACGCGTATCCTGTTACCATTTTTTTCATCAAATCACGTCTCCCGTTCTGGGTGGAGCGGAAGGACGAGTCAGACTTTTACTGACTAAAACCCACCCGTGTTCCTTCAGTTGCCCATGTGCCAGGGCCACGGTATCTCTACCGAACAAATCTCGCGACCCTGGCAGGTATCCATGGATTCCTTACATGATTCTGAACTTCCCTGCGTTGAAATTTTCAGTTACAGTTTTCCGCGTTGAGGTCCCTGTCACTCTGTATACTGTGCCTTAGCATAATCAGCCTATAATGTTCCCACTGCTGGGAACCAGGCCGCCTCTCTGTGAGACCTGTTACCTACCACGCGGGCCCAGTGCGGTTTTGTAGATGTCACATGTCTTCGAATTTCTGGTTCTAGGACATGCCGGTTTCCTCACGATGTTTTCCTTCACCATTTGAGAGCAGTGGTGACAAAATTATTTACACATAATAAAGCGCCTGCCTGGGTTCGAACTCACGACCTACGACTCTTAAGTTGGAGTCGGTATGACTGCTCCTACTAGTGTTCCTTAATCTAGGTCAAATACATTGTATTTGCTTTCTTTTTTCTCTTTCTATTTAATAAGAAGTTTCTGTCTTGATGATACATTCGACGATGGTACACAAGGCTACATATAAAGCTATACATTTCCAGTTTTAGCTGACCTTGCATCGTTTGGGCTTTTTGTACAATGAGAAGTCATCTTATGCTGGAAATATTTAGCTTGATTTGTCGCCGTGCGTAAGTACATGATTATCTGACCTATTTCTTTTCATTCGAGACTTCAAGACTCCAACATGTTGTATATGACTTACCAACTTACCCATCTATGTTCCGGCATAGTGGCATTATCTCTTGCGCTGTCCTGCTTGTGATTGTGTTTCTAACTTAGTTTTACTCCTACATGTGTTTCTATAGCCTGTAGTTGACTGTAGAAGGATCATTGTGTAAAGAGTCGTTGTCTGTTATTTTTTGACATGGCAATTTAATTATTTTGTTTAAAGTAGAATCATCATGATATCACAAAATTTGCATGCCAAATTTAGTTGGCGAAATATGATGAGCTATTGTGTGTTTTAAAATCTGTAAAATACCATATTTCAGGAAAATAAATGAATCTATCTATCTAATAGACAATAAAGAACGACTTTCGGTCAATTTTACTGAGATGAGTTGATAAGTACCCACATACGAAATTGACGTGTAAAAGTGTTTGTACAAACCTATTTACAGAAATAAAATCATTTATCATTTATTATACATTGCTTTTATGATCGATACATACGGTCTAGGAACAAACAGGCATAAGTCAAAACTCTGGGCTGCTTTTCAGAATTTCCTGACAGAAAAACCACATAAGGGTCTGTCCATCCTGCCGGGGTCGCGTGATTGTTCGAAAGAGATACCGTGACCCTGGCACATGGGCAACTGATGGAACACGGGTGGGTTTTAGTCAGTAAAAGTCTGACACGCCCTCCCGCTCCGCCCAGAGCGGGAGAAGTCATTTGATGATTTCCCATCCTAAAAAAAAAAAAAAAAAAGGTCTGTCCATTAATCACGTGAGGCCTTAAAGGGGGGCGGGGGAGGGGGGGCGTAGTAATGTACGAGTATCACGTGTATTTTTTCCTTTTTTAAATTAGATGATACTTATAACTGTATTTTTTTTTAAATACAAAATAAATAGATTCTTCGTAGGTACTAAAAAATACACCTGACATAGGGGGAGGGGGGAGGGGTAGTCTTAATCCTCACCATGTATCACCAAGGGGGAAGGCGGTTCAAAAAAGCGAAAAAAAACATCACGTGATTAATGGACGGCCCCTAAGAGAAATAACACTTAGTCTAATTTAGGAATGGAACCCAGGCTTCCATATTTTTTTCTCATTTCGTTAAAACATGTTTGCAGCTCCACAAGCAAAGCTAGTTACGAAATGATATCTGAGAAAACGCCAATCAATTAAATTACGTAACACTATTTTGCGAGACTCTCAATTTATTTTGATTGGAATAAATTAATTTACAACTTTTTGATTGGCCTTAACAAGTTCAGGATTGTTTTAGAAACTGAAATTTTGGATCTATTATTATTTTAATGATTATTGGAAGTTTCTGGACTTCAGTAAATAAAATAACTTTACTAAATGCTAGGTTTTGCCCGCGGCGTAGCTTCGCCCGCTTCATAATTAGCTTAAAATGTTCCCATACCAAATCAATTCATTAGTGAACGTCAAAAGATATGAATAAGATATGAATATGATCAATTTCAACTTTGTTCAATTTACACTCAGCATCTTTCACTTACGTACAGAATCATCGAAAATGTTCGCTCCTGTATAATTTTGTCGGTGTAGCGTGAACGTGGAATGAAAACAAAATTATATTTCACTCAAGTGCAGCTTCTGATATCCGATCCGCTTAGCAGGTAACATCTAGGATATAGGCCGTTCGGTGAGAGGGAGTGGGACGAATTCCACCACGCGCGCCCAGTGCGGGTTTGTAGATGTCACATGTCTTCGAATTTTTAGTTGTAGGTCATGTCGGTTTTGTCACGAGCGATGTTTTGTTTCACCGTTTTGAGAGAAGTGGTAATAATAGTTATTTGTTATACAAGAGTGCAAAGTTGCTTTTTAACCACGTGCTCAATTTTGATGACCGAGCAAGCGAAGGATTCTAAAATTGAATCACGAGCGCAGCGAGTGATTCAAAAATTAGAATCCTGAGCATTAGCGAGGGAATCAAAAGAGCACGAGGTGAAAAATCTTTGCACTCGAGTGCAACACGTAACTTTCATCCCACCTCAGCGAGGAAATGACTAAATGCAAAAAAAGCATTTACAATCACAAGATACTTTTATTTCAGTTTAGGTATTAATATTTATTAGGGTAACATTATGATAGGTAAGTATTACAGAATTATCTTTAAATTATTTCAAATAATACTTAGGTATAATTAAGAAAAAATGAAAGTAAAGTTGCTACAGCTGCCTAAGTAGAGTGTAATATTTTTGTTAGTGACGTGAAAAGAAAATGGGGCGCGCAAAGTAAATTAAAAAAAGTACACCAATAAGGTTCCGAGTCTGAGTTTTTAACAAATTACAAAAAGGTTGTATGATAAATTCGGCACCATGGAGGTAGAAGTAAATAGGTTTAATGATGTTTTGAATTTACAAACTTAGTGCACACATTGTTCTAAATTCAATTTACTTCATCCCCTAGCGGATAAAAACGGCTTTTGCACTCAGATATCGAAGGGCAAAAATACTCATTCCGAGATGGGGGGATGAAAAATAATTTACACTAAGCAATGACCTACTACTCGTTAGTCGCGGCCGTTACCAAACAAAAGGTTTACATTGTTTTTTGTACATTAAAGGTAATGCTACTGTCTGGGTTCGAACCTACAACCTAAAACTCGCAAGTCGCGACCGTTATCACTGAGCTACCAGCTACTACTACAGCACTATATGTGAAGTAACGTGGATATATTCGTCTGAAGTTTGCCGTAACATCCTAGCGCTAATTTGCTAGATTCGTTTTCTCCTCTAGCGATCGTTTTTTGTTGTTTTCGTTGTACCGTGTAGTGCCAGACGTAAAGAATAGCATCACCCCATTTCTTTCCGTGGGTTTCGTAAGAGGCGACTAAGGGACTTTCTAGAAAATGGGCAGCAGCGTTCTCTATGCATTTTCCCACTGTACAGCGATGTAAACCCGCCTGCCAAGCGTGGCGATTGTTCGAAAGAGATACCGTGACCCTGGCACATGGGCAACTGAAGGAACACGGGTGGAGTTTAGTCAGTAAAAGTCTGACACGCCCTCCCGCTCCGCCCAGAGTGGGAGAAGTCAATTGATGATTTCCCATTCAAAAAAAAAGCGTGGCGATTATAGCAAACTCCTCTATGTAATGGGTGGAGACCTATGTCCAGAAGTGGACGTCTTTCGGCTGAATTGATATGATGATCGTTATTTCTCCCCTATCAAAGTTTATTTTGTTTATATGTGTGTTTGTATTAATATTTATTATTGTATTTTATAGTAATATCCGAGCTATCTATCCCGTATGTTGCACCTTGTTTTGTCTTTGCACCACCCTTTTTTTTGTTGGTAAAACATCAAATGACTTCTCTCGCTCTGGGTGGAGCGGGAGGGCGTGTCAGACTTTTACTGACTAAAACCCACCCGTGTTCCTTCAATTGCCTGTGCTAGGGACACGGTAATTTTTTCTAATAAATCCGCGACCCTGGCAGGCATCGGCCCTAGCAGACCCCTTCAATTTTGCTGACATCTCTTTGAGGCGCGCGTGGAACACAAAACCAACTAAAGAAACCTAAAATCATATTTATATTAATAGTTTCTAAACAAACATTTGACAAACCAAACGTTTGTGACTCGTAAAACGCATGGTGTTGAGTGTGCGTGTGAAACTATGTAAAATTATAATCTTGATTGCTTAACAAAGCGGTTTAATTAACACGAGTACAATTATGTGGGTACATACTGTACCTACCCACCTATTGTTGTTATACGGACACACTATGTCAAGGTTTTGTACTACGGCTTTCAGCCATTTCGTTGTGGCCTACTTAATTACGTATATTTATTGGTTATATTAATAAAATATGAGTAATTAAATAAACGACCGTAGCTTACGTATAAGTCATAGGTCCAAAGGTACTTTGTGTAAATTATTTCATCACGACTGCTCTAAAAACGATGCAAGAAAATATCCTGCGGAAACTATGTCCCTGTACGAAAAAAATAGAATACATTGGGACAGCTACTGACCCGCACTGGGCCCGCATTGTAGCGGACTCCTTCCCATACGAAGGCCTGTGTCCCAGCAGTGGGAACATTATAGACTGATTATACTATGAGTTAGTAGCTTTACACGCGACTTCGTCTGCAATGCTGAATGAAAAGACGCCTATGTTTTTTTCCAGGTCTGTGCCAAATTTCATCCAAATCCACTCAATCATTTTAGCGTAACAAACAAACAAACTCACTTTCACATTCATAATATTACTCGCTGTTGCCTGCGACTTCCATTGCGTTCCAGAATAAAAAGTAGCCTATGTTCTAACCTAGGTCATTGCCTATCTTTTTGCAAAATTACAACCAAATCCGTTAAGCTGTTTTGGCGTAAAAGTGCAACATATAAATGAACTTTTACATTTATGACATTAGTTAGGTGTAGGCTAGTAAGGATGGAGTAGAATAGGATAGAAATATGATAATGGGTTAAGGAATTAACCATCATCTAAAAGGCTACCTTATTGGTCTTCGTCTCCGCTACTTGAACATGAGGTTCTGGGTTCGCTTCCCGGGTCGGGTAAAGTGTTGTTGGGTTTTTCCAGTGGGATTTCTCAGTAGTAGCACGGAGCGTGAATTTATGCCGCGTAGATGGCAATATTCTCGCCCCCTACTACATGGAACATAAGCATAGGTAACTGGGTAAATAAAAATGGGGTAAAAAAATTGCGGAAATAAAATTGGGGTCTACTATAGGTACATCTCTGCCTAACGGTTTTAACCGCCATTGCATCTTCTTGGAAGCAGTTGTGGCCCAGTGGTAACAGCCGCGACTTACGAGTAGTAGGTCGTGAGTTCAAAACCCAA
Organism: Aporophyla lueneburgensis; assembly: GCA_932294355.1. Lineage (NCBI taxonomy): Eukaryota > Metazoa > Arthropoda > Insecta > Lepidoptera > Noctuidae > Aporophyla > Aporophyla lueneburgensis. The sequence continues at coordinate 6,705,330 of OW028748.1, read as the reverse complement.
GCAGGTGCATTACTTTGTGTAAATTATTTCATCGCCACTGCTCTCAAAACGGTGAGGAAAACATCGTGAGGAAACCGGCATGTCTTAAACAAAAATTTCGAAGATATGTGACATCCACCAACCCGCACTGGGCCCGCGTGGTGGATTATGGCCCACTCCCTTTCACCGAGAGGAGGCCTGTGTCCCAGCATTGGGAACATTATAGGCTGATGATGATGACCGTCTTCTTATTCCAGCACGCAGCACCCAAGGTCTTGAGGACTATGACACCCCCCGCGCCCCTCTCCTCCGCCAGGTCTCTCTAGACGAGGAGCGACGAGACGAGTGCCAGGGTCACTGGCGAGGTCCTGAACTACAAGGAGAGGAGGAGGAGAGGGGGGTGCGGCTGTTCCGGGCGCTGCTGCTGCAGCATTTGAGGCTGGAACAGCTGAGGCCACCGCCGTGTTTTGTGGCGCCAGCGAAACCTGATCAGAGGTAGTTTTTTAACACGCTTTTTAGTAGCTTCATACGTATGTTAGGATGTTAGTAGGTATGTGCCTATGTAACAGAAAGTTTGAACATGATTTTGACCCACTTTAAAACGTCGGATTAACTCGAAATTCGGCATACTTATCAAACACCGATGACTTTATAATAATTTCATTTTGTGCCACTATCCTAGGGTTACCAGGATATCAAAAAAAAACTGTCTTCGAAAACTACGCTGACATACGTCATAAAAAAAAATATGCGAAAACTACTCTGACCTACGTCATACAATGCGAAACACCCTAAGAAATAGAAATGTAATTTTGTTTGAAGTTCTTTTGTTGTTTGGTGTTTAAGAATTCGTAACACTCACATTCACCAGTCTGGCCATACCATATATCTTACGAACTTAATTCCTATAATATGAATATGACATACCCACACAATCAAACTGCACCCTAATTGTGGAACGCACTATCATTCAGAATCTGAATCGTATTGAAGATTATTTGTAATCCATTGCATCATTTGTTCAAATAAATAGTCTGCACAGCAACGTAAATAACGCAATGAATGTTGTTTAACTATGAAAATTAAACCGATTACTATTGATAGCAAGTCACGCAATTACCCCTCTGGTTTCGAGTTTAAGCGTGACAATCGCTTTTTCACGCGCGTTTTTTTTTATAGCGCTTTTTTTTCACTCTTTGTCATCATTTCAGTCTTAAGACGTCCACTGGCCTGCCGGGGTCGCGTGATTGTTCGAAAGAGATACCGTGACCCTGGCACATGGGCAACTGATGGAACACGGGTGGGTTTTAGTCAGTAAAAGTCTGACACGCCCTCCCGCTCCGCCCAGAGCGGGAGAAGTCATTTGATGATTTCCCATTCTGGAAAAAAAAAAAAGACGTCCACTGGGCTCCTACAATTTGGGGGGCTTTGGCATAATCGCTTGTAAGGCGGGTTGGCGATCGCAGTATGGTGGTAAAACACATAGAGAACGCTGCTGCCAATTCTCTAGTAAGTTTTTTGTTCTGATGTGGCCTTATTACCATTAATTTGGCGTCTGCGCAGGACATTCATTTATTCCTAACCAGAATTTCACTCCCTTTTTAGTCATATCAATTTCACAATCTATCTTTCTATTCTTTGATCTAATAACCATCCACAATAACCAAACACAACAACAACAACCAACACACCGTTATCTGATTCCGAACTAGGCAGAGCCTATTGCAACCAGAAAACTGATAAATATACTTAAATATTACTAAATACATACATGATATACATAAATTACACCCAGACACAGAACAAATAATTGTGCTCTACACACAAAGATTTTTCCTGGGTGAGAAAAGAACCCACGACCTCTGTCTTTGCAGTCAGGGTCACCAACCACTAGTGGTTAGTCTAGACTAACAGGCCAGTCGGTTACTATGTTGTTCTCACATATTCTTAACTATATATGTAAAATTCAAAGTCCTGAGTGACTGAGTGATATATCAACGCACAGCCTATACCGCTGGTCCTAGAGACATGAAATTAGAAGAGTGGTTCTTTGTGAAGAGTAGGTATCCACTAAGAAAGGGGTTTTTGACATTCTATCCCTAAGAGGGTGAAATGGGGGGTTGAAATTATGAATTTTTCAAAATCCACGCGGGCTAAGCCGCGGGCAGAAGCTTGTGTTTATATATTATTGCAGCGGTTAATAAGAAGTGCTGAAAAACTGATAAGAGGCCATACAACCTATATTATGTCTTGGTTAAGCTCCATAGTTATAGATCGTCATCACCATCTGCCTACTTTTTCCAACTATGTTGCGTTAGGCTTCCAGTCTGACCGGATGCAGCTAAATAAAAGTCTTATACATGAAGCGATTGCCTGTCTGACCTTTACAACCCAGTTACGGGTGATACGATAACCTTGGTAAGACTGGTTGTCAGACTTCTGACGACGGTAAACCGACTGCAAAAAGTCCACGAAAGACAGCAGGGACCAGTGTGTTCTCTGAGGCACGAGGCGTCTTGATATGTAGAGATGGTCACCCATCCATGGTCCAACCGCAGCAAGAGTAGGTTAGTCTGATCGAACGAACCGTGCGGCTTTTATTACCACAAGTCCTCAAACACATAGAGATATATAAAACTAGCTTCTGCCCGCGACTTCGTCCGCGTTAAATTTCTTGTTGCCCCGACCCTTCCCGTCGCGTTGAATCGCCTACCCGTGCGATTTTCCCCGTTTTTGCAACATTTTTCATAACTTCTCCGCTCTTTTTAGTTGTAGCGTAATGTTATATAGCCTATAGCCTTTCTGAATAAATAGGCTACTCAATACAAAAAGATTTTTTCAATTCGGACCAGTAGTTCCTGAGATTAGCGCGTTCAATCAAACAAACAAACATACTCTTCAGCTTTCTAATATTACTAGCTTCTGCCCGCGACTTCGTCCGCGTCAAATTTTTGCCAGTTTTCGTCCATTTTTCGTTTGCTGCTCCGCTCCTTTTGACCGTAGCGTGATATTATATAGCCTATAGCCTTTCTCAATAAATGGGCTACCCAACACAAAAAGAATTTTTCAATTCCGACCAGTATTTCTTGAGATTAGCGCGTTCAATCAAACAAAGAAACATACAAACATACAAACAAACAAACTCTTCTGCTTTATAATATTATAAGTATATAAGTATAGATAGTATAGATTAAGTAATATTAAGTAATTAAGTAGGTATAGATATATAGATACTATGTAAAGGTAATCAAAGTTTTCCCACTTTTCGTTTCAGAGGATGGTGGCTGTACTGGCGCGACTGGCGGTCATTGGAGCGGGCATCTCGAAGGTTCAGGGAGACGAAGGCACAGGCTCGACTGGCAGCCGAGGCGGAACACATATCGCTGCTGTGCCTCGATGAGGTGGAGTTTGAGGATATTATGCAGGAGTTGTGTCAGGTAATTGAGGATATACACTTTCTGTGTGTGGTTCTGTGTGAAAAGACTGTTCCATGATTTAAATACAGAAATGAAATTGGGGGTCGCTCTCATATACAAAGGTTTAATGATTCTGGTGTTCTTTTGTCGAGATTTTATTTATCTAGACAAATAAATAAAATTGGGGTGTCTGTTTGTAATACTAAGATAACCACTTTTTACTAAGTGTATATGGATGTATGCACGGTACATATACCAAAACAATTTTTTTACAATTTTTGTCTGTCTATCTGTCTGTTTGTTCCGGCTAATCTCTGAAATGTCTGGAGCACTGGCAGATAGCTGACGTTACAAGGAGTAATTTAGGCTACTTTTAGTTTTAAAAAAAAAATACGAATGAAAAACTTTTTTGTTAAATACCACGCGGACGAAGTCATGGGTCAAGCTATTACCTATATAACCTGGATTAATGCATTCTTAATACATTAACCGCGGTAGTACGTCCTCTTGCGATAATTTCCGACATCAACGCGGGCGAAGCCGCGGGCAAAAGCTTTTAATGTACACCCCAATCATTTTCGTGTGGTGCCGGACTAATGAATAGCATCAACCCATTACTTCCCGTGGTTGTCGTAAAAGGCGACAAAGGGACTTACTAGAGAATGGGCAGCAGCGTTCTCTATATATTTTACCACCATACTGCGATCGCACACTCGCCTGCCAAGGGTGGCGATTATGGCAAGCCCTCAAATTGGGGGAGGCCTTTGTCCAGCTGTGGACGTCTTTCGGCTGAAATGATGATGAATGATGATGACACCACAATAATATTTAACAAAGAAATTATAGTGAACAACAATTATAAAGCGGGCGGCCTTATCGCTTACTGCAATCTCTTCCAGGCAACCTCGCAATAGATAGTGATTGCGTAGACATAAAATACGGATGTCGCTGCTGCAAATAAAATAACACTATCTACTAGAGATATACAGATTTATACTTATTACTAAATAAAAGATTATTTTGCTTTATTTTTATTACATTTTATCTTCAACAGTAGAGTGACTCTTGTAATAAAAGGTTTGAAAGTTATCCTGATGCTAGCTAGATGGTGGCGAGCAGTGGGTAGCTCGCCGCCCGGTAAGGACCAAGCTCGGGTCGACGGCGCGTAGTGTTCCACGCGCGCCTCAAAGAGATGTCAGCAGCAGTGTAGGGGTCTACTAGGACCGATGCCTGCCGGGGTCACGTGATTGTTCGAAAGAGATACCGTGACCCTGGCACATGGGCAACTGATGGAACACGGGTGGGTTTTAGTCAGTAAAAGTCTGACACGCCCTCCCGCTCCGCCCAGAGCGGGAGAAGTCATTTGATGATTTCCCATCCTGGAAAAAAAAATGCTAGCTAGATCTTTTGTTTCAAATAATTTTATAGTTTTAAAACTCACTAGAAAAACACGCTTTTATAAATGCACGTAAAAACCAAAAACCTTATCGTGGTCAAAGTTCATTACAAGACCTTTCTAACAAGTCCAAACACAGCTATGATACGATATTCCATCATGGAATGCCAGTGCCTATCATCCGGCTTCATCATCAGATCTTGAAACCTAATCGTGGTCAAAGTTCATTATAAAACTTTTCTAACAAGTTCAAACACAGCTATGATAAGATGTTCCATCATGAAGTTCCAGTTCATATCTTCCGGCTCCATCATCAGATCAGTTCGACAGTACCATATTATTGTATTGTCATCAGAACTACATACAGCTGCCAATGTTCATGACGCTACGATCCTTGGAAGATGGTTAAATTAGTTACCTTAGATTCCATTCCGTAGTTAGTTACATACAGGTCGACCTAATAAAAGCGTGTTAAAAATGATAAAAATCAAACCATCTTTTCCTTCGCAATTTTGTGTACTGCTATAAAAATCTTGCGTATCTGTTTCTAGTCGTGTGTTCACACAGAACAAAGGGCGTTGGTAGTGCTAGCGTTCCTCTGCGAAGTCTGCGCCCGCGCCGTTAGAGTGGGGGGCTGGTGTAGAGCAGTAGACTGGGCTGCCAAGCACGTGGCCCAGTGCGCTACACCATGGGCCATCAGGCATGGCGGATGGGTAAGTGAGCGAATGAGATCTAAAACTATCAACCACAATCTGTCTCCTATTACAGTTAGTAGAAATTAGGATAAACATCAACCAACAGTATGGAGACATAGTTTTAGCAGTCTCTATAATTGGCTGATGTGCTATTTTTTTGTCTGTTTTGTTTAGCTGTTACTGTAAGTCTTCCTCAGAGAGTCTTCCTTTATATAAATAAAGCATTCTTTATACAAGCTCCCATATTATATGTTTTCTGATGTCTTTCCCAGCTATCGTTTTACAATCTTTAATTTATCACCATCGTTTGTGTTTTCAGAGCACAGTAGTAGAGCGCGCAGGCGGTGCGCGTCGCGACGAGACCACACTACTGGCCGGCGCGGCGTTCGCGGCACTAGTGGCGTTCTTGCTGTTCTGCCGCGCGCGCATGCGCTCTGCACTTTTGTAAAACTACCCTCGCACACTCGCGGGATAAGTTAAATCGCTTTGAGCGCCTGGATTACAACCATCATTTATATGTCTTTGTATTGACTGGAATATCAGTATTCTGCTGGATCTGGTTAGACTGGAGACCAATCTAACTTGGAGGCTGGTCAGATGATGATTTAAATTACCTCTAAAAGTCTCTGTGGTCTAAACTCTTCAAGCCCAAGGTATAGAGGTGTCTATTGTAAAATTGTCTCAGAATGTCTGTATTTGATAGTAATATAACGTACCTAGTACCTATACTATTTAACGTATAATAATTAAGTCTAAATGTGATGTTTAGGAGTTTTTTGGCACAAGTTTATTATTATTTTGTGTACCTTTAAGGTTTAGATTTTTTAAGATTGCGTAGATATGCTCATCTTTTTTTGCTTCGAAAGGTACAGAATGTGTTCCGGTCCTATTCCAAAACATTTAAAAACAGAATCCCAATGTGTTGTTACTTATTTTTTATGTATTTGTGAAGTAAAGGAGAAAAAACACCGAATCAAAGGCATTTCGCCATTTCAACAATTCCTAAATTTTTATAACAGGTGAAATAATTTAATAAAAATTTCATTGCAGTGGTGACGACCCATCCCAAATTACGAGTTTGGCGGGTATGGGTTCGAACCCAGGAAAGCGGTTTACTTTGTGTAATTAATTCCATTACCACTGCTCTCAAAACGGTGTAGGATTACATTTACCAACCGGTACTGGGTCCGCGTGGTGGATTACGGCCCACTCCCTCTCACAGAGAGGAGGTCTGTATCCCAGCAGTGGGAACGGTATAGGCTGATTAAGAACTAACACCGAATCACAGGATTTTGGTTTCTGATTTTGCATTACTGACGAAATCAATTTGATCTTTATTGTTGTTGCATTAAGGCAGCATCTCAAGCAACAGTCCTGGTGGTTTGGATGCTGTCAAAAGTAAAATAAATGTCAGAGGAATGTATGTTCAAGTTCCAGAGCCAGCACATCGCGCATTGATGTTGCTAGTGGAAAAAAGCAAGATCAATATAAAAACATGTGTTATATTTCTGTTCACCATTTATGAGTGAAAGCGTGGTATTACAGTTATGTTAATTTTAGAAATTAATTACTTATACCTATCGATGTCCAAATTATGTCAATGTGATCGTGATATCTATTTATAAAGTTGTGTGTGTACCTGTTTTAATAAAATGTTGACTATTTTGTGTGCCACAAATTAGCTTAAAGCCATATTGAGTATTTAGTTCCGAATTGTATTTTGTTTTACTTTTCTTACACAAGTTTTAGATTTATTAAAATATTTTGAACAGAAGTGTTTGTTTTTATTGAAACTGCAAGAATACTTTTAATTGTTGTTAAGGTAACATATATTGTTCAGCACCCCTAGCCAAGATGATAATCTGCAATCGTTAACGCTAGTCGAAAAGTAATCAAATGTATGGGAATGAAATCATCTCAACGTTAAGCCGCGTGGTTCTGCCGGGGTCGCGTGATAGTTCGAAAGAGATACCGTGACCCTGGCACATGGGCAACTGATGGAACACGGGTGGGTTTAGTAAAAGTCTGACACGCCCTCCCGCTCCGCCCAGAGCGGGAGAAGTCATTTGATGATTGCCCATCCTGAAAAAAAAAAATAGCCGCGTGGTTAGAACAAACGAATAGAAAATTCGTAGCCAAGTTCACATCGTTCAAAATGATAGAATGAATTGTTATCGTTTCCACAATGTTCAACGCTACATCCTTTGTTATAATGTCGTTTTTCTAAAGACATTGTAGAACGAGCGGACGACTCAGGCGCGTCAACATGGCTACCAACTTATCGTTTTTTACAATTGCTGATACCGAGGCGTTACCGATTGGAGAACAGAATTCGACACGAAACGGTTGTAACTTGGCTAGGGGGTCAGGTATACCTTTCTCCCATTTAGCCAAATCGCGGTCATAAAGCTGTTCACCTCATCACCTTCTTCTTTTCTTTTCAACGGTACTTAGCTCTGTTATAAGTGCTTGTGACTAATTAATAACAGCCACACGGGTCGTTAACCTTTAATTAGGCGTACGGTGTCACCGCGACCCCAACGTGCCCAAGTGATCTTCCAGTTAGGTAATTTTTTTACCTATTAACGCTGTCAACTCGAATTTTAAAATAATAATATAATAAACTAGCTTCTGCCCGCGATTTCGTCCGCGTAAAATTTCTTGTCCCCCCGAACCTTCCCGTCGCGTCTAATCGCCTACCCGTGCGATTTTCCCCGTTTTTGCAACATTTTTCATTACTGCTCCGCTCCTCTTGGTTATAGCGTGATGTAATATAGCTATAGGCTATATAACATCACACTATAACCTTCCTCGATAAATAGGCTATCCAACACAAAAATAATTTTTCAATTCGGACCAGTAGTTCCTGAGATTAGCGCGTTCAATCAATCAAACAAACAAACAAACTCTTCAGCTTTATAATATTATATAGTATATATAGTATACATAGAATATAATAGTTCGTTTAATTAATAATTTAAATGTTTCTTATTTCATACCTATCAATTTGGGGTAACTGCAGACCCCGCGCGACTAACAATGTTAGTTTATTGGCGCGCCTAATTAAAGGTTAAGCTACGCTTGCCACAGTTGGTCAGTGGATGGTGGACCATGTTTACATACCAAGACCACTCTGTCCCTCGGAAACCGTGTTAAACCGTTGGTTCCAACTGTCATTTGTGGATCTTTGACAGTTGTTACGAGTCGCCAAAAGCCTGATAGTCTGCCAACCAGTCTTACCAAGGGGTATATGATATTACCCAGTTAGGGTTGTGGAGGTTAAACAGGCAAGCGCTCCAATGGATGTTGGCATTGAAAATACGAACACTATTTATAACTACAGAGAAGACAGAACGAAAAATTCGAAGACATGTGACATCTACCAACCCGCACTGGGCCCGCGTGGTGGATTACGGCCCACTCCCTCTCACCGAGAGGAGGCGTGTGTCCCAGCAGTGGGAACAATATAGGCTGATGATGATTGGAAATACTGGTATTCGGCTATATTCAGTTTGACTAGAAGCCGATCTCAAAATAGTTAGGAAGAGGTGAGGCAGATGATCCTGGTGGTATTTAGGCTGGTACCTCACTCGTTTCGTGAAGAAGTAAAGAATAGCACCATCCTATTTCACCCCGTGGGTGTAATTTTTAGCCATAATCGCCACGCTTGGCAGGTGGGCTCGCGATCGCAGTATGGTGGTAAAATCCATAGAGAACGCTGCCGTCCATTCTCTTTTAAGTCGCCTTTTATTCATAAAAGGCGACTAAGGGTCGTTGGTTTCAACCCACCAGAAGAAATGGGTGTTATAAATATTTTATGTTACCTTTACCATATGAAGAAAATGTACCTAACATTGTAATGTGTATCCGTTTAGTTTCGCAATCAAGCAAAAAAGAATGCGGGCTGATTGCGCTCGCGAACTTGTCCGTATCTGACAGAGGTAGAGAATACGAGTAGTTTTTGTCTATCTGTAACTGCCCTGCTGCTGAACTAATTTGTTACGTGAATTAGTGTGAATTATACTTTTACTGGAGGGGAGGCCTATGTCCAGCAGTGGACGTCTTTCGGCTGAAATAATGATGATGATACTTTTATTCGATTTAACTTTACCCCAACATAGATCTATGACCTCAACGGTTATTGGTGTTAGGGCTAATATGGCCGGTCTGTTGACATTTCAGCTTGCTTACTCTGTGGGCTAGCATGTGAGTAGCCTTGATTATTTCTAGTGATTTTCAAAAGGCCAATTCTGGTAAGTAATCAAAAACGTTCAAAATCTAGTCGCAGTCTCAACTCGGCGACAATCAGTTGTCAAAGTCAGTGTGCTGTTCTTTGCACGCTACAAGAGTTGATGGACGCTACTGAAAATGCTAAGCTCGTAGCCAAATTCTAGGCTAACTCTATTTAGATTGCTATCGACACGCTAAGAAGAAGAAGTTGTCAAAAATGTATGGAAACTCGAGGTATTTTTGACAGATTGCGACTCAGACCAGACTGTTAACGTTATTAAAATTACAAGAATAGCCCCTCAGATTTCAATGGTGAGGAAAAACAGGTTAAAAATAATAAAAGCCGAATTATTTTTTTTCACTCACTATTTTATTATTTTTATTGTAATTTTTCATAATACCGTCGACGCTATGTACGCCATGCTCTTTTACGTCAAATTATATAAACACTGATACATATCAAATGATCTCACAATATACGCAATAAACTAGTGAATTTTTTAAACTATCACAATCTTTTAATCTTCAACAATCATTAAAAGCTTTTAATAGAACAACAACCACTCGATCGGAATATATATTTATTTATTACTTATTATTTATATATTAACATATGATTGCGTGCTTCACTTCTTTATCTACTATTATTATCTTGAAAATGAGGAGTTCTACGTTCAAATAACATTATTAAAATCACAATTTTTGAACGCAGCGTTTATTCAGATCTATCGAAAAATATATGTAAATACGTGCTCTATGGTATATATTAAAACATTCTAGTATCAACTATTTCAATAATTTTCCGACCGAGATTCACAGCAAAAATTCACAAAAGTCGAAATAATGAACTAGCTCAAATAAACTATGGAAGTCATAATACTGTTTAAAATTTTATAAAAACCACAATCACATAGCATTTGAATTGGAAATAATAAAACCAACAAGAGCTTTTTCTCCTCCCATTTTACTCGTTACAACATGATGAAAATTCCTAAAACTTATCTACAGTTTTTAAAATTAATAACATTTTTTTTTCTTTTACCTAATTTGTAATATCACTATTAACAACCTACGCTGTCATCTCGATTTCAACGACTTTACGTGACTTTACTTTTATTTTTTAAATTCATTTTTATTAAAGTTTTAGTAATTTTTCCAGTTACAATATCATATACAACGTCATATGACGGCAATTTGATATTTCGGTCATTTGACGTCAATTTTATATTGTAACACAATTTATAGCCAATTAGGTTTTACAATCGCTTCCTTGTAAATTTTAAAGCTGTGAAATAAATTGACATAACAAGTGCAAACGAATAGAATTATATATTATACTTATTGTCATTTGAAATCGAGACTTGTCAGCTATAAACGAAATCGATGACTATTCAAAGTCACTCCACTTTTTCCTTGACGATTAATTTTAAAGCTGAATCAGTAAGAGAAAAAATAATCACTTATTTTCACTAAATAATAATTATGGTGTTCACATCAAATATCATTACAATAATTTATTGTCGTAACAAAAAAGTGGAATGAAAAATACTTTTTATTATCTGCAATAGTTTACTTTATAATTTTATATAAAAACCATCATTTCTAGTAACAATCTCTACCTGGATATCATATTTCAATTTTTTTATTAATAAACATTTTGTTTTTATATTAATGATAGCATTTAAGCCTAGATCTTAGTCTACGAAGAAGTTTATAGAGGATATTTTATGTGTTCAATCGGCATCTGTAGTCGACACCGATTTATATTGATAAATTGTAACTCTTACAGACTCTAGTAGTTTTAACGAATTTAGGAATTTAATGAGTTCTAGCTCGGCTTGTGCTATTTGGTACTGAACAAATGCAATTTTAATGTAACTACGTGATTTGACATGCATAAAGGCGAGTTTTAACTATGATATTTTGATTTCAAAATGTAGAAAACGTAACGTCAAATATACAGTCTGACGTTGCACAGAGAACCTTCTTCTACACCCTGAAGTCAAAGAATAGAACCTCGTGATATGATTATAAATATTCTTTATCAGTTCAATAATTAACCGCTTTAAACAAATGGAAGGATGGTTAATTTACAAAGCCTAATTAAGTTCATTATACAAGAGATAGATAGATAGAAATCTAGTGTATATAGTTATATAATTTAATAGCATATAGAATATTTGTGAGGGTCTCAAAAATGTACTGCTGAAGTCTATTGATATTCGTTATTATTTGGGCACTATTAATTCATATGAAATAATTGTAGTTTACCCGTTGTGGTACCTGTGTCGTATTACACTGCAAGTATAACTTTTTAAGTCTATTATTTACCCACAGCAGTTCATGTTTGGGACACCTCAGCATAGGCATAACGTACATTTGGTACTTGGTGCATCAGATAATAATTTTAAGGATATTTTTGATAACTACAAACTAGCTTGTATCATCGTAAAGAAAAGTTTATTCAAATCGAATTAAGTTACTTTATAGAGTCAAATTCTTAAATTTTTATAGAGTGGCCACTACTTCGCACAGTTTTTTGTATATTTTAGATGTTTTTGTATTTTCGAGTAATGGATAGAAACGTGTCATGTTTAGAATTAAACTCGTGTTAACAAATCGAACATTGTTCTTGAAAACAGGGGCTGTCAGCAGTTTAGTTCTAAGCAGTCATGTTTTAGCAAAGTATTTTGAGCGACATTAATTTTATGGAAAGCCGTTCAATAGAATTGATTAAGTTGTTAAGGCAGTTATAAGCAGTTGTACATATATCCCAATATCTTGAAGGATGATGAAAATTGTACAATGATCGCTAGATGTTAAAACATTCGATTACAGGACCAATATATTTCTTGTCTTCATTTAACTTCTGAGATATTTTGGATCTCTCAAGTATTTACAGTTACTTTAATATCACTGCTCAGAATTATGGATTCCCTAGGATACAACACTCTTACAGAGAGGAGGCCCGAGTCTCAGCAGAGGGAAACGTTATAGACTTTTTTGTCAAGTTTATTAGTAATTACGTTTTGAACTGTGTTTACATTAGGCACTGTCTAGTAGTGGCGTCGCTAAGCGAACTACAGAAGGCTATCAAATCCAAGCTTATACATACATAATACTATGTGAGAACTTGAGAAGAGATGATAAATAAATATGAAGTATATACGTCATAAGCATGCTCTTATCACAGATTATGACCTAAATGATGTCCGGTGGCTACCGATAATTCGATACTTATCGCAACATCATTTTATATTATTGTTTTTATTTTTGATTATAGCAATGACATTAACTTTGTACTAGATGCGTTGTTCAGAATAAAACTTACAATTTTTCAGGCATTGCTCTATTTTTGCCTTGGCCCAGGTTTCATAGAAGAATCGGTCTTCTGACCTAGTTATCCGTAAACACTTGCTTGAAACTAATTTTTTGCTCTCAATAGCACAACTAGTACTTTGTGTGTCTTTTAAAAGTTGAATAAGCGCAAATAGTTTTGGAATATTCATAGAACAAGTAAAAAATTACTGATATCGGAAAGTTTCAAAACCTTCCAACTGCCCCCGTTTTCTAAAAGCTGCATGTAAGTTATTTGATTGGCTGATAGAAAAACAGTCGATTCGCTTGACAAAATAAATCATTCAATAGGATTTCAGAAACCGGAGGTCGTTGTCAGATTGTAGAAATAATTGACTTTGTACATTCATGACATTCTACAACATGACTTCTTATTCAAATATCAAGTAATTTTTCAAACTAATGTTCCAAACCGATTCACAACAATAGTTTTAATTTTAAGTTCATCAACTTTAGATATGATATAAACTCTATTATATGAAGAACTCTAGTCTAACAAAACTGCCTTGTTGACGCATGAAGCGAACTTTTAAGAATTGTCTGTTACTTGTGCGTTTATTAGGTAGATTGTAGCTAGAGAAGTAGCCATGGGCTTGTATTGTACCATCTCGGCGAATGTTTTGTAGCCCTTTCATGTCACTTTCCCACGCCAGAATTTCTTTGAAGTTCAATATTGCTTTCTCCATCATTTGAGCGACACTATGGTCTGAAGTGTTAAAGCTTAACAATATAAATATTTAACTATCTATTCTAGACTATTTATTGCTATGTCAAATAGGCGGGTTATTAATATAAAACTTTTTGGGTATCAACAATTGAACTTACCATCATTTTCATTAAACTTTCTCATGAGATATAGATAACAGAGTGATAATACGTGCAGAAGCGGAAAGTAATATAGAACAGAAACTATGGACGGTTAACAAGATGTTTTTAATTTTATTAAATTTACAGAACCGTGCCCTTTAAATATTAAGGAAGAAGAGGTTTTTGAAGACATAGCATTAAGAATTGACTAGCCAGACGACAATGTTCAATCATTTCTGTCAAAAGTCAATAGATGAAACGAAGAGTATGGAGGTTCATTATATTTTATAGATAGACTTCATAGAGATAGTGTGTAACCTCTAACTACCGTATTACATCGTAGAGCGGGACAGATGCGTCCTCGGATAGTCTATAACACTATATGTAAGCATAGTCCGCTAACAGATGAAAAAATGACTTTTTTAAACTTTTTCTTTTTTACTGTTAATTTATAAAAATTGAAGCTAAATGTTACTGAGTTCGTAAACTCTTAGGCACATTTTATGGAATGAGATTTTTATTAAAACTTTACATTTGCCCCGCTCTTCCACCCTCTATGTGTGTATGTACATTCTAGCTGTCTGTGCTCGCCACACACGCTTACATCAAATCGCTTTTATTATAACGACACATTAAAATGTAAATCATTCCCATGGACCGACGGTCTGCGACCGAACAGATAAATTAAAGTAGAAACAGAAGTCCAAAATAACGCGTTGAATATTTACAAAAACAACCGACACGTACATATACCGATAGATTAAGAACTTAGCCTTAAAACTTCGTAAAAGCGCCATCGAGTTAAACTACTAACATTCATATAAATAACTACAGTCTCTATCATGGCTAAATATTTACTTCAGATACAAAAACTTTGTACCTCATAATAATTTACAATGCAAAATTTTTACTAATATGATCAGAAACACTGAAGCTTTCATTATTGCATTTCATAGGAATTGTATGTTCGTTAATCGTTCTTCTGTCTTAAGTTTCTCTTAAATGTATACTTGGTGCACGGTGTCTCTCGTCATTTCGATCAAATACATCTATTACAAGCGTTCATTAAAAACACCTAAACAAAACTACATAGCAAAGCAATAACAAAGTAAAGGAGTATCTTTGAGCAATATCTCACTGCTTGTGCTATGGCAACTAGACAACTAAAATACAAAACTAAATAAATCACAACGCTAAAGTAACTTTCTTATAATACTTACATTGTCTTTAAAATTGTTTATAGAATTTGTTTCTCGGTTGCAGCAAAAGTACGTTAAATTATCTTGTTTCAAAATAGACCATTAAATTTAATTATTCATATAAAATAATTAAATGAATAATCTACCTATTCACGACACCACGATGCATAATGAAGTTTGAAAAATATTTTGTACATTTTGACGTTTTTAGGCGTCAGAATGTATACGCACATTATACAAAGTGACGTTGAATTTACATTAAATCCTCTAATAGGTTTCCGTTGCATGGTTTGCTGCAATCGAGCTACAATATTGCTGGAAGTACCAACTTGCTACTATTTGACTGTTGACTATTTGTTTTAGGTAAACCGTTCTGCAATCTAGCGTTCTCCACTATTTACCATAAACTATTTTAAATTCTGCTTTCCTTTTTCCTCTATAGGATTCTACAATAAAAACTTTTTATCATCTTTTCTATTACTTTCTCTTTAAACCCCATTATTCCCAAAACGAATAGTCACTATCAAACGTTCAATATTGAAAATCTTTTTCACCAATCCCTTATAAAATATTCAGAAGACCAAAAGACGAAAAGACCAGTCTATTCGCTCGGACAATGGAGGTACCCATACTCGAGTGACAAACTGACTCCTACGAAGACGAAGTACAGGAGGAACATGGTGAACCCTAGTCCTCTGTTCATCTTCCACCTGAAGCAGGCGATGCTGATGATGACGAATATGAGCATGGCGAACAGTAGCACTATGCTACACACCATGCCCTTGGAGTTCACCTGGACTGGCTCGCCGTAGATGATTCCGTATAGGAGCCATGGTAGTGGCAGCCTGGAACAGAAAAACATGTTTCATTTAATAATGCTATAAATTAAAGTTTCTTCAAGATAATTTCCGACTTTGAATATAAAAGTAATATCCAGGGATTGTTTATTTCTCTGTTCGTCTGGTTTATTTTACTGCTATTTGACCGCTAGTGGTAGGTACTTGGAAATGGACAATAACATTCCGGAAAATTAAAAACTTGCATGCGGGCTGCGAGCTCACTAGCCACTGCTAGTAACTTTAGTTACTGTCGTCCAAAGTAGGTGGTGTAGTTCTAAAGTAGGTCATGTCAGTAGTAAAAATACTAGTTGAAAGTTTTATAACTCTTACAAGTAGGTTATCGCAGGTTAGGGTTGAGAAACAATAAAAACGAATTTGCAATAATTTAGATTTTTTATAGTTTAGCGATTGTAATTTTGTATTCTTTAATAGGGTTAACTGAACTTTGGGAAGTATGACAGCTTGGTAGTATGAACATTTCTTATTTATTATGTCGCTTGACAAGATAGGGTAGAAAAACGAGGAATGGAATCTAATTAAGAAGTAATTACAAAGATTATTTAAATAACATTTTAAGTGGCCTACTGCAGTCATATTAACTAATGATCATCATTCTCCTGCTTTTATCCCAATTTATTAGAGGACTTCTTATCCGTACTTCTCTATTAGTCATCACCTCTGGCTGACTGGCCTGTTAGTCTAGTGGTTAGTGACCCTGACTGCTAAGACTGAGGTCGTGGGTTCGATTCCCACCCAGGACAAATCTTTGTGTGATGAGCACAATCATTTGTTCTGTGTTTGGGTGTAATTTACATAATAATATGTATGTATTTAGAAATATATAAGTATACTTATCAGTTGTCTGGTTACCATAATACAGGCTCTGCCTAGTTTGGGATCAGATAACGGTGTGTTGGTTGTCCAAAGATATATTATATGTATAGATATTATATCTTTCACACAGCTCATTCATCGTCTCTTCCTACTCTTATAGCATCAATTATTCCTACTGAAACCTTTCCTGTCGTGCTAACTTACAATTCTTTACAGAAAATTTTCACCTAAAATTGATTTTATCAGTAGGAACATGCAGACTTATTAATTATACAATACTTGCCATAATCAGGTCAAATTATTAATTAAATCTACGCAATATTGATACTGGTCTATTATTATAGTAACACAAAAGGGCCTCGTCCTTGATTGCGCAATAGGTATAACAACTAAGGAATAGAGAAAAGACACATACACATGTGTACATAACATACCATCACACCTACAGTCCTCGAAAGGTTGGGCAGTTAGGGCAAACATTTCGCCAGTTTTCTTTTTATCGTTATCAGTTATCTTTGAGTATCATTAAGTATGAGGAGCAAGCTTATTGTCATCAACTGAGCACAAATCCAGCCCCAAGAACCACCATAAACTTCTTATAAAGATTGCAAAAGCAGGAAGATCACGAAGTTTGAAAATGAAACTTGAATTTCATTGCCACCACAGTGCGTTACATCTACCAAACCGCAATGGGCCCGCGTGGTAGATTACGGCCCACTCCCTCTCACTGAGAGTAGGCCTGTGTCACAGCAGTGGGAACAATATAGGCTGATCATGAAGTACAGTGCGTTACCATATTATATTTCTATTTTACAGACTGACCACGACCTCTATTTTAAGTACCGCCGTTACTTAAAACATTATACCACAATGTAGGTAACCAATTTACCCATATTTCACAGGTAACTAAAACTACAACATTGTACAACAAAATGCCAATAAAAATCAATGTTGTTACATAAACAGGGCCGTGTTCAACATTTAGTTATAACTTGTAACTATAGTTGGCATTTGTTTCGCCGATATTTGGAGCAAGGTCGAGCCAAATTACATTGATAAATATCATAGTGTTATTTTTTATCGTAATTTCGGGCACAGGGGTTGTTAAGGTGAGGTCATACAGTGGCCTGATACACTGTTACCCTGATTTAATATAAGTTTATGACTGGTGTCGTCATAGATTTAACTAGGTTATTTCCTATTAATCAGTTAGAGTCATAGCCTTTATCGCAAAAAGGTTGGTTAGCGTTTCGTAAATTCTTATCCTGTCCGATGAAACAGTAAGCTAAAATGATTTTTATTGCAGTTAAAATTGGGAATGTCAACCTTGACGTCAGCTTGTATAATGTTAGGAACAAGTCGACGTCAATTTGTATAACATAAAGTCGTTATTGAAAATTGTTGTCTGAACTATGTTGTAGTCTGCGTGTAACCAGAAGCGACTGAATTTCAGCGTATTTTGTAAACAAAGTAACAGCATTTATTAGTAGGTCATTCTTGAATGTGGGCGCGATTTGATTTATTGCTTTTAATTTATCGAAAAGTGTTCTAGCTTTAATCATGTTAGGTACTTTACAGTGTTCGAGAAGTAATTTTGTTTCTTTTTAAGCTGCTGTAAGAGAGGATTATCGTAAAGCAAAGTTTGATTAACACATTATTTATTAAAGTACTGATTTTATACAACGTTACTGGGTTTAACCCACGGTTTAACCCATCAGACTTCCATTGTATATTAAGTCTAAAACGCTTGAGTAGTCTGATTTCGAAGAATGTAGAGTCAACGTTAATTAATTGACTAAGAACACAAGTAGTTATGTATGTACCTATATATTTATAGAATATGGACCTACAATATTGTTTTAAGGTTGTTTCTGTTGTAATGCGAATAAACGCACGTTTCTATTCTTGTTTCTATTTCATAACTACACAATTTGATATGTTGAAATTAATACTTTTCAAGAAAACCTGCATTTTTATCCCAGAAATTGTGCTATGGTCCAGCAACTGAGTGAACATGATAACCTTGATACATCATGATTTGAGCCGAGAGATGCTACTGGACTGCACGCGAGGCAGTCGGGTTGGCGATCGCAGTATAGTGGTAAGATGCACATCTTCATCCCTTTCGCATCCCTTAATCACCTTCTACGAAACCCGCGGGAAGAAATGGGATGGTGCTGTTCTTTACGTCCGGAACTACACGGAACGGAACCTAGGTACATAATATTAGCAAAACACAAAAACACACAGAAATACAAGCATGTTTATTTTATTTATTGAGGGATAATAAACAACTACAACATAATATATAATACATTAGGTTAACACAATTTTAAGAGGTAATGTTGCAGTCAACTGCATTATCCGCAGATAAGACATATTTAAAGATCTGTGGTTGCCACTAGACGAGCATAACCAATATTAACAAATATTTTAAAATAAATAAATAGGTTACTATAAAGCGAGCTATAGCTAAAAACCAAATCGGAACAGGAACTTACATATAATAAGCAACAAATGCTGCGAGGGAAAAACACTCTGTCACTATTAAATAAACAAAAGCTCGCGTTTCACTCAAATCTTTTAATAAAATGGAGACCAACACGAATGGTTATATTTTAAATCGTATTTAAAATGGCCGACGTTCTTTTATGGCGAATTCGTGTTTATTCAAAATGGGAAATAAGCAGTGATTGTTAGTTTTGAGGAACTAAGTATATAATTATAAATATGTAATTTTTATGTATTGGCACGGGGGCCAGATGGGTGGGAAACATTGTGACCATCGCGGGAAGATCCTCACCATCATAATTTCAGCCCAAAGACGTCCACTGCTGCACATAGGCCTCCCCCAAAAGGGGGGGTTTGCCATAATCGCCACGCTTGGCAGGCGGGTTGGCGATCGCAGTATGGTGGAGAAGTACATAAAGAACGCTGCTGCCCATTTTCCGGTAAGTACCTTAGTCGCCGTTTACGACACCCACGGGAAGAAATAGGATGGTGGTATTCTTCAAGACTCAAACATTACTCAAAACGAGTTCCAACCGATAAAATGGCTCTAAAAAATAGTCTAGTTTTAAATAATGCTGGAGTCTTGAGTGACGTGCTGCAATACGGGCCCTTAGTGTGTTACATAATTTTTCGTTCATGTATTTTACGTCGAACGAAGCAATAGGCATATGTAAGGATCCGAACTGGTGGTCTTCTTCTTAGCGTGTTGATAGCTATCTAAATACAGTCAGCCCAGAATTTGGCTACGAGCTTAGCATTTTCAGTAGCGTCCATCAACTCCTGTGGCGTGCAAACAACAGGACACGCTGGACAAGATATCAAGTGCCTCATCGTTTGTGGGACAGCACCACATTTACACTCCAGGGCTGAGTCGTTTATGAATCTCCACCTGTACAGGTTTTCTTTACTCCGGCCTACCTGAGTCCAGAGTCTATATAAAGACTTCCATGAAAGCCAAGGCAGCTCGTGTCCAGTTGCGAGATTATCAGCAGGTGGAACGAATGGATGAAACTGGTGGTGTTATGTCGTTTCAGCCTGCCCAATGCAAAGACGGTGTGAGTTTACGTATATCATAACCAGCCTATAACATTCCCACTCACACGAGCTTATGTGTGTGTAAAAATAGATAAGTACTTAGATATTTGGTTAAAATTACTTCTGTGAATAGACTAGGGTCAAAACATAGTTTTGTAGATCAATGATATAAAATTAAACATTTACATTTTCATAATTTTAAGTGACTCTGGCACATACACAGTGATGTCGAAATTTTGTATACAGGATTTTTTTTAACCAATGCGCAATTTTTTTTTGGTGGTTCAGTATCAAATAGGACACATTACTTTTTTTAATTTTTATCCGACCTGAAATCAGTAAATGATAAATAACTTTATTTTTGTAAGTAGGTTTGTACAAACACTTTTACACGCCAATAATTTTTTTTATTAAACTAGATGAGGTCGGCACTTCCTATCTGACTACTCTGAGAAGAAACGCCGAAACAAACTCAGAGGTCACAGTCTCTTTTAAAGTCCAGACATAATCTTGATCAGATCATGTGAAGACCATGTGGATTGGTGTCTGAAGTGGTCTTTTAAGAAAGGAACACACAGCTTGAGTGGACCTGTCCAATCAGTGCACGCATTTGTCAGTAATCATGCAGCTCCACTCAGAACTTAAGGAGGTCAATGATTCGACGAACAATACCAATTTGTGTAGGTCGCACAAATTACTCAAACTGCCAGACAATGTAAAAAATTAAATTAGAAGATAAGGAAACCAAAAAAAAAAGAACACCCACTTCGTCTTCACATTTACAATAATTAAAACAGTATAATACTTTAAAAGTAAATATTCATGTCATTGTAAAATTCATCAATGTCAATGTGTATATAAAATCAGGAAATAGTCCCGGTCTGATCATTTGAGGACCATGTACATGGGGGTGTCTGAAATGGTCTTTTGAGGAAAGAACCATACAGATTGAGTGGACCTGTCCAGTCAATGCACGCATTTGTCAGTAATCTTGCAGCTCAACTCAGAACATAAGGAGCACAAAGATTCGACGAACAATACCAAAGAATGGACATTTTGGTAGGCCGCATTAAGTACTCAAACTGCCAGATTACCATTAAAAATGAAATGAGTAAGAGAGATATAAAAAAACAAACATCACCTACAATATAGTCCTCACATTCGAAATCATTAAAATAAAAATAATATTATACTCCTCAGAGTATATATTCATGTCATAGTTTAAACAATAGTCATCAAATGTCAAAGTGTATATTTCCAAATAAATAATAATAATAAAACATAAAAAAACATTCAGTATAATTACAATAATACATAAATTGGAGCAGCTTAATCCCAAGCTTTTTTGTCCTCAATATAATCTTTAACTGTATAAAAGGCTTTCTGGCACAACTTACGTTTAATGAATGATAGTAAACTGTGGATACCCTACATATTTCGTACCTAATATGATGTCGACAATAGGAATAGATCAGTAACCGCGCGCCGGCGTAGGTACTTCGAACTTCTTAGAATTTTGACCGTTCGAACAGCTGGTACCTACCAGCCGAGTACCTACTCGTAGCTACGCTCGGTCGTTCATCTTCGCTGCCACGCCGGGCGCCGCGGACAAGTTACCATAACAATCAGTTTCAAAATAAACATCTTTCGTTAACGATAACTTATTTTTTTTTTGTAGTAAGATATATCAAAATAAAAATTGCATGGTTATTATAACTCGTATAAGTTTAATTTATTAAAATTTGCGCACTGGTTAAACACTTATCCTATATAATTATGTTCGTTGCGCGGTAAATTCTACTTGCGCGATGCAGGATTTTTGCGTGACGTCAGTGTGATGTGTAGTTCGTATGTGGCGTTATAGATGGCACCACACGACCATTAATTTCAAAGACTCCGAAAACTCAACAAATATTACACACCATTAAACACTAAAACGAGGTCACTGACAAAGAAGAAAAATACATTTTAAACTCAAGAATTCTCAAGCATGACCCAAATACAAAATACGCTCGAAGATAAATTGCAAATTGTTCTAAACTGCATTGCGATATCCATTCCCCTCCTCCGCACCCCCTTAAGTACTGGAGGACTCCTATAAGTCCTCACTGTTTACGACACGAGTTTTATTTTCCAAATATATAGCCCGAATGTTGTTGAAATTACGACGTTATGTCTATAGGAGTAAGCTATGTTGTTATTTGAGAAGGTTTGGTATCCGAAACACGTTTGGTCTAAGAATTTATGTTGCGGTTTCCTGATCTACAATTGCTAGAGGCTGAGGTCGGTACGGATAGAATAAGGCAGATTAAGTGTTAGTAACTATTGGGCCTTAGATGGGAGTTTATTTTATAATTTGTAGTTGAGAATAAAGCTACGATAAGGAGACGAGATTACGCACTAGAAAAAAAAAAAAAAAAATTCTTCTGAGATTTTTGTACTGACCTTTGGTTAAGGTAGTGTTAGTAAAAAAAAGTAAATCACTCTACGGCCCTTGCGGCCTAAGTTCAAGTTTCTATACTAACGGCGTGCTTGTATGACAAAATATATAAACATATAAAGGAGGCTCCGTGCCGGGCATAAAGAATAGCACCATCCCATTTCTTTCCGTGGATTTCGTAAAAGGCAACTAAGGGACTTATTAGAGAATGGGCAGTCGGGTTCTCTATGCATTTTACCACCATACGCCGATCGCCGACTCGTCTGCCAGACGTGAAGATTATGGCAAACTCTCCCAAATTGGGGAAGCTTATGTTCACTAGTGGACGTCTTTTGGCTAAATTAATGACGATGATGAACCTCATAGGTTGACCTGGGAGATGCTATTCACACAAAAAGATAAATCGTTAAAGGTAAGTCAATACAGAAGTATGTGCAAATGATATCCAGGAAAATAATTTTGAAGCCGTATCATAGCTATTCCTATGCTAGTTTATATGTAGTTTAGTCTACCGCTTGGCAAAGTCAAACAAACCTAGTGCCAAATGCATTATGACGTGTTTTGCTAAATGCCAAACTGCCAGAAAGAGAGATTTGTGGTGTAATTATTCATCGTTGTCCGTGGTCTGTGCTGCGGTTAGGCTCATAGATGCTGCTGTAATTATTTTAACCGTTAAAATATATTCACCATGTAACATAGCTACCGCAAGACCTCATACACGCTCATTAGAGTATCGAGTTGAAAGCATTATACAATGATATAACAGTTTTTTTTAAAGCGTACTATTTATGTTAAGAAGAAAGGTTTTTGAGTTCGCTACCTAATATTATAGTTACAGTCTTGGGCGTTAACACAGTCAAGTTTATTGGAATATATTTCAAAAACATAAGTCCAAGGTATTGTTCTCTAAACACAGTCTCAACAGAATGTCCCTATAAATAACATTATATTTCAAACGTTTCGTGTATTCCCTTGTGCGTGACACAATATAACACTCTACCCCATTTATTTTTATTTCGCGCAGAATCGACTGTTTGTACAATCACGAACAAATAGATGTAGCTCACTCTAACGACAAAAAACTAAATCGACTTTTATATCTCATCATCATCATCATTTCAGCCGAAATACGTCCACTGTTGGACATATGCCTCAATCAATTTGTCATAATCGCCACGCTTGGCAGGGTCACTATATTTCCTTCGAAAAAATCTCGTGAACCTGGCAGGCATCGGTCCTCGCAGACCCCATCAGTATTGATGACATCTCTTTGAGGCGCGCCTGGAACACTACGCTCCGCCGACACGGGCCTGGCCTTACCGGGCGGCGAGCTATCCATTGCTCGCCGGCCGCAAGCCCGCGCCTACGATGGCCGGGAGTCCGCGATCGACTCCCGACGCCCGGGGCGTCTCCTCCTGCGGCGGCTAGGGACGTAAGGGCGCAGAGACTGCCACTCCCCGCCTCGTCCTTCGGGATTCTTACTGCTACGCAGAAAGAGGTGACGGCTTCCCATGCCCTTTCGCTCCGTACCATGGCTCGCACCAGAGCTGGACGCGAGAGGTCGCCGCTGCCGATCGCCTCCACGAGGACACGGCGGTGCTCCGCCCAGGCAGGGCACACCCCCCTATGCTCCACCGCGCTATCCTGACTCATAATAGCTGGACGACTACCATAGCATTTTATTCCGTAAAGTCCGAAATAATACACCGATATATAGACAACTACACATTCCATCACGAATTCGCAATGAAAAAAAGAACCAACCATTTACAACAAGTGCGTTTGCATATATTTCGGCACGTGAATGTACAATGTGCCTATTAACTTCTGAACATGGCAAAAGGGGTATTCTTATATAAGCATAGGAATGGCCCTTACTGCGAAGAGATATAAATGCGATATAAGGCAAATCAGCTGGTTATTGCCATCCATACTCAAATAAGGGCTGTTTAAAAGCGATTGTTTTGTTTCGAGTCTCAAGGGTGATGCGGTCTTCAACCGGTTAGTGAATTGGGTCAGATCATATCCTCTGACCTCGTTTGGATGGTGTTTCATAAGCTTGGGGCTGGTTTTTAATATTATGGTGACGTGACTCAATTTTGATACTTTGGAAGAACCTATAAAAAGGAAAAAAGGACAAGGGCTCATTTTGAGCTTTGGAAGAGAGGTAAAAGAATTAGGATGAATGATGACTTCAACCAAAAGACGTTCACTGCTGGATATAGGTCTCCACCAAGGGTGGGTGGTTGCCATAATCGCCAAGCTAGGCAGGCAGGTTGGCAATCATAGTACGGTAGTGAAATCCATAGACAACGCTGTTGCCCATTATCTTAAAAGTCCGTTAGTCGCTTTTTACGATACCCACGAAAAGAAATGAGATGTTGCTCTTCTTTATGTCTGGTACCACACGGAACAAAAATAATTTGGAATAGGTACAAGTTTCTCAGCAACAACCCGGTTGTATGATGATTTGGGATCTCTTGATGGACATACCGTGGTCCGAGTCAGAATTTTTGCACCGTCAATGTCAATAAAGTCGCGCTTTATTGCATGGAATTTAAGACGGGGTTAGTAGATTTTTTTAGGTATTCGACAATAGCGCATCGCGGCAAAAAAAGGTTCAAAACATCGTGAGTGATAAGGCACATTGTGCGGGTGGAATTACCACGTAAGAGATGAACACCCTTGCCGGGGTCGCGTGATTGTTCCTGCCGGGGTCGCGTGATTGTTCGAAAGAGATACCGTGACCCTGGCACATGGGCAATTGAAGGAACACGGGTGGGTTTTAGTCAGTAAAAGTCTGACATGCCCTCCCGCTCCGCCCAGAGCGGGAGAAGTCATTTGATGATTTCCCATCCAAAAAAAAAAAAAAAAAGAGATGCACACCGGGAGGCCAGGCTTAAATTCGAAATGTGGATTTTGTACAATCGGCCAACTTCTGGAGGTATTTTTGAACAAATGCGAGTGGCCCGTAACATCTTCAAGGCTCGGCTTAAATGGTGCCAAAACAACCAAGACCAAATAAAGATGGATATGATAGCGAAAGCGAGAGCAACAAATAATTTCGGTAAGTTTTGGAAGTCCACGAGTAAGCTTGATATTAAGCCTGGCCTCTCTGTAAATGTCGGCGGGCGGAGTGACCCGGGGGAGATTGCAAATATGTTCAAGGAACATTTTACAGTGCAATCTCCTCTGGGTCCCTCAGTTGATATGGTCGGTGCTGGGCCTGACATTCAGGGAGTGAAGCCGCTAATATTCTTTTCAGCAAGGCAAGTCGCTGCTGTCATTAAAAATATGAGTAGAGGCAAATCTCCCGGACATGACGGGCTCAGTATTGAGCATTTCAAATTTGCTGGGGTTCATCTGCCAAAGGTTCTGTCATTGTTTTATACCATGTGCCTCAGTCACTCTTACTTGCCGGTAGATCTAATGAAAACATTAGTGGTGCCTATAATTAAGAATAGGACGGGTGACATAGCAGATAAGTCAAACTATCGACCTATATCTCTCGCAACCACAATGGCAAAAGTACTGGACGGTATGATTGATTCTAGGTTGAAGGAATTTCTATCCGTGCATGACTCACAGTTCGGGTCTCAGCCTGGACTGTCAACGGAAAGCGCCATAGTAAGTCTCAAACATACGGTCCAGTATTACACTGATCGTAATACGTCGGTATACGCCTGTTTTCTGGATCTCTCCAGGGCCTTCGATCTTGTAAATTATGATGTGCTCTGGAGGGAGCTTGAGAGTAGGGGTGTACCGACAGGAGTCCTCAAGATCTTACAGTATTGGTATGGCAACCAAAAAAATGTTGTTAAGTGGTCTAGTGCACTCTCCGACACTTATAGATTAGGATGCGGTGTGAGGCAGGGTGGGCTGACGTCTCCTAGGCTATTTAGCACATATATAGATAACCTAATCGTGGACCTCAGCAAGATGCGGGTCGGATGTAGCGTCCATGGTGTGAAAATAAATAGTATCAGCTATGCTGATGACATGGCGCTGCTGGCGCCGACAGCAGGCGCCGTGAATGAAATGCTGAAGGTCTGTCAGGCGTATGCTGCCTCACACGGGCTTGTTTATAATATTAAAAAGTGCGAATACATTGTCTTTAAGGCCGGCGGTGAATGCCCGAATACTATACCCAACATTACGCTTAACGGCTTGAACGTCATAAGAGTGACAACATTCAAATATCTCGGGCATTTTCTCACGGACGACCTTAAGGACAATGACGATATTGAAAGGGAGCGTAGGGCATTGGCTGCCCGAGGTAACATGCTGGCCCGAAGATTCACTCGGTGTAGCAAGCTGGTAAAGGTAACTCTTTTTAAGGCATATTGCCAGAGCTTTTACACAGGGAATCTTTGGGTCAACTATACCAAAAGGACGCTGAATGACCTACGCGTCCTGTACAATAATATTTTTAGGATGCTGTTGAGACTGCCACGATGGTGCAGCGCTTCTACGATGTTTGCACAAAACCGAACTGACGGTTTCCATGCCGTCATTCGCAAGAAAACCGCGTCGCTGTTGTCAAGGTTGCGGGCGAGTGGCAACAGCATTCTAAAAACGGTGGCGGAGACCTATAGACTCATCGATTATTAAAAGTTTTGTGAGAAGGATAATCACCGAACAGTAATTTGGGGATATCCTTTTCACAATACTGTTTTTTCTATGTTGTTTTGAATTTTGTTTTACCTACTAACAGTAGTATTAATTGTAATGTTGTTTACTAACCCGATGGATCATTGTTGTCCGAAAAATAAAGAATATAATATAAAAACAGCGATGCGTTTTGATAATAGTAGAATCGAATGACCACCAAAAATAAAAGTAATTTTGTAGTTTTATTTAAACTAGTGTTCGAAATTAGACCATAATTAAAAAAAATATGAGCTTTGTGCACTCTTTCTCCTTACGCTTAAGTTCTGTGTGACGAATAATGAGCGTTTTACGGTTTCCTACATTTAAACATAACCAGCGAAGTACGGGTGACCCTCTACTTACCCTTATAATACAGCCGTAATGTTGTATCATACATAACATTGCCAATGCAAGAGAAGAAGAAGAATTTACAAATAACACCTTTTCTGGAGAAAGTACCATAATGTTATCTACATACCTATTTTGCGCGAAAACCACGCCTAACAAAGCTACCGACCTACATTTTGGTTCAGTAAAGAATATTGATATAAAATTAGTAATACAAGGCCGTCGGTGTCAGGTAGGTGTGAGCTTACAAAGTTCAAGAGTAGGTACTTAGTCGAGGTCGGGAGGGCAATCGGTATTGTTAAGGAAATACCTACTACCTATACTTATATACTACATCAATCTGCCTATTTTTTCCCAACTATGTTTGGGTCGGCTTCCAGCCGAACCGCACTTTTCAATGAAGCCACAGATTTTTTCAGAAAACCGTCGAAAAATTTCCAGAATTATGTAGTAACTCAATTCATAGGTATAGTTTGCACGTCATCTGCGTGCCTGCATCCTGTTTAGATACTGAAATGGGAAATTCGACTTTGCTTGGCAGATGGATTAACGAAGTATACATGATAAATTATTTTATTTTTGTAAGTAGGTTCGTACAAATACTTTTACAAGTCAATAATATTTTTTGAGCTATGTTAGATGAGGTCGGCGGTTCCTATCTGACTACTCTGAGAAGAAAGGCCGAAACAAAACTCAGAGGTCACAATCTCTTTTAAAGAGTGTATGAGTGATTCTGATCAACATTCGACGCAACTAATGACTTCGTTCCTTTGTTTATAGTTCGGTCAATCTAGACCAAAAAATGAGAGTGAAGGTTGCCATTCATTCAAATGAACATTCCCAACATGCTGAAAATCAGTAAAATTATTCAAAACATAATTATCACCATCATTCTCGTATATGGAAAAAAAATTACTCAAGGTCAAAGGTAAAAAAAAACAGTTTTCGCGAGTTTCAACAAAACGGTAAATTTTATCATAAAAGTAGTTACTCCAGACAAAAATTTTAGATAATACGGAAAATCGTGAAAAACTCATTTTTTTTACCTTTGACCTTGAGTATTTTTTTCCATACACGAGAATGATGGGGAACTTAAAATTTTTATTTATAATTATGTTTTGAACAAGTTTACTGATTTTCAGCTTGTTGGGAATTTATGCACCTTCGAATGTCTAAATTGACCGGACTGTTCATCTCATCACCACTGCTCTTTAACCCCGCATGTATTAGACCCAAAAATTCGCGGACATTTGTAACATCTACTAACCCGTACTGTGAAAAGACCTGTGACCCAGCAGTAACATTATAGGCATCATCATCATCACCATCTCAGGTGGAAGACGCCCACTGTTGGACATAGACCTTTCCCCAATTAGAGGGGGTTTGCCATAATCGCCACAAACGGCAATCGCAGTATGGTGGTAAAATGCATAGAGAACGCTGCTGCTCATTCTCTAGTAAGTCCCTTAGTCGCCTCTTACGACACCCACGGATAGAATAGAATGGTGGTATTCTTTACGTCTCGCACCACATCGAATAGTATAGGCATAACATGAAGAAGAACAAGAAGACGAGAAATGGCCTTCTTACTCGAAATAATTTCAATGTTCTACGAAGAACATTTGCAACACTTCCTTTAAAATATATATCCGCAATCCGCCATCTGCTATACGTATGCAGAAAAAAGCGCGCAATTTCACATCTACCCTCATTTCTGGCGCCGCTCCAAGTTGAGTAGGTAAGTACTTAAGATGGACGCCGTTATTTAAGGTCTACATATTTAAGAAGTTTCTTATCTTAGTGAACAGTTTGAGAAAGTTTAATTGATAACGTTATTTATGATTTTTGGTTACCAGATGATTAACCACCAACCTAGGAATCACCCTTGTTGGTTTGTGAAGGGGTGACCATTCATTAGGTATTGAGACTCCACCGAACGTCGGGAAGCACTTGAAGTAGGGTGCCGTTTAGAAAGAAAGAAAGAAAAACGTTTATTGGCATTATGTCATAAAAAAATAAAACCCTTCAAATTATAAAAAAAGCAAAAAACAATGCCAAAAGAGCTTCAGCAGCATCATCATCATCAGCATTTTTAGATCTTTGACAAAAGTAACCATCAGAAGCCCAAATGTCTGACAACTAGTTTTTCCGAAAGAGAGTTTTTGTGTTACCCATTTAATGGAGGTCAGATCGGCAGTCGCTCCATGTAAAATACTTGCATCTGGTTAAAATGGAAGCTGACCCAAACAGTAGAGAAAAAAAAAACATTTATTTTGGCCAAACTAGTGTTACATTTCATAAACCTGCCAAACTGCGTAACAGTTTGTCGGCAGGATTAGCGCTTGTTTTAACATTTACAAATGGTTACGCAGATGATGACGTTTCTAAAGATTTAGCCCTGGGCTAGAAAGACGTAATCGGCTTAGTATTATGATCCTGTTAGAACCCTCTGGATACGGAAACCTATAAAACTAGGAGTTCTGCCGCTGAATACTATTGGTGGGGCTCTATCTCGTATACGGTCGCAGCATTATGCTGAGCGATGGCCGTTTTGCGTGGAAGTGACGCATGTTTTCCCCATCGTTATCTTTTTTTTAACAAGCTTTTATAGCTTGGTATATTTCTAATTCCTATGTAACGAAATCTTTGAACGTGATTTTCACCTCCTTCAAAACTTCGGATTAATTTGAAACTTTGCACACTTATTAAGGACCGATGAAAATACAATAATTTAAAAACACGCTTTCATAGAAAACCAAACTAAAAAGTAGAAAACAATTTTTTGTGCGTGTCTCGTCTTTCTTTGCGTCATGTTTACCACAAATAAACGAATTTTCTTTCTTTTCTTTTTAGTTGATTGGAAATGCCCTTCAGTCTTGCACATAAAAGCGGACGTGCCTACTCATCATTGAGGAAAATAGTTCGTTAATTAGATTTCGATTCCCGACGGCCATAGCGTGATTATATTCTTTGATTGGTTACGGGAATATTATACTCAGGATGTGATAGCTAAATCTCATTAGCATTTTGTTATTTAAAAGCATTCATCGTTATGACGGAAAGATGTCTAGTTGTAGCTATTTATTTATGTGAAATAAAAACTTTTTCGATAATATTTTTGGATGAATATTTTCCCTTTTGTGTCACCGACTTCCGAAATTAAAGTATTTTTCCCTTTGTAGTTTTTTTGGAGAATGTTTTTATTTTTCACGTTGTAGTTATGGTACCCACCCAACATCAATTCGTATACCATTTCTTGCAATTTAAGCAACAGTGACAGGCAATAGTATGAGAGGACTGATGAGACTCACCTACCGACATTTTTTTTTAAATTTTGTCTGTCTGTTTGTTTGTTCCAGCTTATCTCCAAAACGGCTGGACCGATTTTGACAGGACTTTCACTGGCAGATAGCTGATGTTATAGGACTACTTCATCGCGGCAATAAAACGCTCCCGTGGGATAACTGACATCCGCGCGGGGGAAGGCACGGGCAAAGTTTATAATAAAAAAAACGTTTTTATTGTTAACTTTTTAGTTATGGTAGATACCCCGCACTAATCTAATCGCGTTATTCGTTAATTTGTCGCGCAAATACTTAATGCAAATTTAAGACTTATATGGTTTTCACATGGATCCCATTGTCCGAATGGAACCAAATTAAAATGGGACTATTCGGGAAGCACCAAATTTAAAAAAAAAAAAAGTATCTTCAAAATCGGTTTACCCAGTCAAAAGTTATGAGGTAACAAACGTAAAAAAAAACATACAGTCGAATTGATAACCTCCTTTTTTTGAAGTTGGTTAACAAGAGCTGTTTCTGCTTTTAAATAGTCGTTGCTTTCAGCGTTACTAAGATTTGGCATTAATTATGCTGAAGTTTCAGTAAGGAATGCCTCCGGTAAAGTATTCGAAAGGAGGGGAATGTTGGCTGCGAAGATATCAGTTTCAGCTTCAATAGCTGAAATAGCATTTGCCACATAGTTTCTATTACTCTCGGGGGGGAACACCCAAATACTCCGAAATATTTTATTCCGAATTTCGATGTTCCGATTTTCAAAAGTCCGAATTTCATAATACCTAAAAGTTATAATGTCTATTATTAAAAATCACGAAATTTATTTTACCGAAAGTCGTAAATGCGATTTGTCAGTTTTCCGATTTTCATACGTTCGAAGAATCAAATGCTCTAAGGGTTCTCTGTCCGAAAAACGACATTCCGATCTTCAAATCTCCGAATAAACTAAAAGACAACGTGTTGTGCTACAAAATTTAGTGACAGAAACGAATCGCTGCAAAACCGACTTCACGCAGTCTTGTCTACCCTACCCCTAGAGTGTAATTTAAAACCGCGTAGGCGCGGAGGCGTAGGGCGGCCCGCGAGTTGAGGAGCAGGTGGTTTGGAAGGCCCGCCGCCACGGCTGAGGTTGGCCGGCTCAGCCGGCCAACAAGCCGAAGCTGCGGTGGTGTGCGTTAAAGCTATCTGCGACGATAAGCACGCGTGGGGCCGCCCAGACCCCGCAGCGCCGGAGCCGTGACAGAAACAATGCTTGCTGCATGCCTGCTTGCTTGCTGCTTGCCTGCTTGCATGCTGCATGCCTGCTTGCATGTTGCATGCCTGCTTGCATGTTGCATGCCTGCTTGCATGTTGCATGCCTGCTTGTATGTTGCATGCTTGCTTGCATGCTGCATGTCTGCTTGCACGCTGCATGCTTGCTTGTATGTTCTTTAATTCTACCGCCTCATACTAAACACCATATTATACTTCTCTCTGACGAGCAATTATGTGTTATTTGTCTTGCTATTCGGTTTTACAAGGTGTTTTTATTTCGGAATTGTATTAATCGGTATTTTAATAATCGGAATTCGTATTTCTGATGTTTCGAATTATCATTAAGTCGGAATTTTTGTTATTCAAACTATTGAAACTCGGTATTTTGAGAATAGTAATTATAAACGTTAGGAATATTGAAATTTAGGAATTATGAAAATAGGAGTAATGATAAGTTGGAGTTGTTATATTCGGAATTTTAAATCATTCGGAATTATGAAAATCGGTATTTTGAAATTCGTATATGTGACTGTCGGAATAAAGTTTTTCGTATTTATGTAGTGTACCCCTCTCGGGGCGAAGAACTACAGTACTGAAAACAAGGGAATTTGAAGTTTTTGGTGCAAAGTTATACTGAATTATGTTTAATTTAATGTCTTATTGTTCTTCGTGTGGTTTTGTTTTGACCTAATTTTAGAGGAATATTAACCGAGAAACTAATTTTAGCTGTACGAATTTCTGAAAACGTAGTTTGTGTTTCAATGGAGAGAATTTTCAATAGTTTTAGAGAATGCACCCTTTTTTTCTACTAGTATCTACTTAATTCTAAAATATTCTATATTATGTATGGGGTTAACATTTCGATCTTTTCCTTTAAAATTACACGGCCCTCGGTATCTCATTATAATCAGCTTACACTGTTCCCACTGTTGGGATACGGACGTCCTCTCGGTGAAAGAAAGTGGGTCTTAATCTACCACATGTCACATGTCTTAGAATTTTTAATCTAGGACATGTATCCATCACCATTTTGAGAGCAGTAGTGATCAAATTATTGACACAAAGTAAATCGCTTGTCTGGGTTCGAACCTACGACCTACAACTCGTAAGTCAGGGCCGATACCATCGGGCCACCACTGCTCTCGGTATCTAACGGTATCTTACTCTGTCAGTTAGACAGGCAGTCGCCCCATGTGAAATACCGGCATTCAGTTATATACGGTTAGACTCGAAGCCAACCAAAAGGCTAAGCAGATTGATTGGTTCTCAGTACCTCAAACTTGTCAGAAATTTTTCGCCAAAATTAAACAAAAATAACAGATTCAGTGGTAGCCCAGTGTGACCAATGCCCAAACAAGCATTTTGCTTTGTTTAAGTAATTTCATCACCGCAGCTCTCAAAGCGGTGAAGGAAAACATCGTGAGGAAACCAGCATGTCTTAGGATCGAAAATTAGAAGACATATGACATCTACCAACCCTCACTGGGCCTGCGTGGTGAATTACGGACCACTCCCTCTCACCAAAAGCTGGCCTGTGTCCCAGCAGTAGGGACATTATAGGCTATTGATGAACAGTATTAAGCTCCACTTACCCAACAGTAACATCAAAAATATTGCTTCCTACTGAGCTGGACACCGCCATGTCTCCGAACCCCTTTCTAGCGACGATCACGGACGTGATGAGGTCCGGCACCGAAGTCCCCGCAGCCAGGAGCGTCAGCCCCATCACCTCGGGGGGCACGTGGGCCGTCGCCCCCGCCACGTTCGCCCACCACACCATCAGGTACGAGAAGAAAGCTATCCAAACTATTGACCCTATAAATGTAACTGGGAAATATCCTTTCCCTGAAAAAGAAAATGGAGTATTTTTTTAAAAGTTGAAAGTAGACCATAATTTCTGACATGAATATGGAACGCAGAGCGTTGACGGTCAGGGCTAATATGCTGGCCCGCAGGTTTGCCCGCTGCACAAGAGAGGTGATTTTACTAATCAAATCCTATTGTCAGACATTCTACTCCAGCAGCCTGTGGACAGCATATACGCAAAGGGCTCTCAACGCTTTGCGGGTCCAATAAAATAACGCATTCCGGATGCTGCTGAGACTCCCTCCATTTTGTAGCGCGTCCGCCATGTTCATGGAGGCTCGCACAGACGTTTTCACGGCAATCCTACGCAAAAAAGCGGCGTCTACGCAAAAAAGCTGCACAGAGTGCGTAAGAGTCACAACAGCATCCTGAGTGTGATTGCGGACAGGTATGACTGTCAGTTCTTTTTAAATTGTATGCGTTTATGTGTGAACTAAGATAGTTTTAAGCACTTGTTTACTAACAAAATGGATCATGTCTGAATTAATAAATAAATAATTATTATAATAAGGATGCGCTCCAGAAACCATGTTCTGTGTTATGACTCGTTAGACCCATCATTGTTTCAATGCAAGAGAGAGATGCAGCTATAGAAGACAAATGGCACTATCTCATTTTCGCATCAGAATAATGAAGTCTTTAGCCACTTTATCTGAAGCATGAAAGAAAATGACTACAATTGCAAAGAATACAAGAAAAGATGTTGATGAAGTAAAAACATGGAAAAAGCATGTCGATATGTGGATGATAGTAACGAGAAAAGTAACAATTAATGTTCGTAATACAGTGTGAAAAGATGGTGTTTTAAATTTTATTGTTTTATTAGCCTCGATAACGCCTAATTTAAATCGATAATGTCTAGATAATGGAATGAGCATGCCTGGAAGAAGGAAGGTGAGCCCTTCTTGCTAAGTGAATCTCGATTGCTGGTAAATACTCAAATGACTGATTGAGATGTACGGAAAGAGAAGACAGGTGGTGATGACTCCAAAGATATTATGATAAGCTGATGAATCCGTGGCTGATGATATAGATAGAATTGAAGTGATAGAATAGATAGAATTGAAGTGAATACTAAGAAGAAGGATATATGGAAGAAGAATACGAGTAGTCCCAACCCGAAATGAATTAGAGGATAATAATGTTGATGGTATTCGCTTTGAAAAGTGTGTGTTACAATAAGTTATACTAAGAAGGCAAGGAACACCAACCCCAAATGACCCCAAATGAAATGCAAGATGATAATGCTTTTAGGATACTGCTGTCGCTGCCACGTTTCTGTAGCGCATCAGGAATATTCGCAGCAGCGCGCACAGATGACTTCTTTGCGATCATCATACGTAAAAGATCCGCATCATTACTGCGTCGGATGCAGGACAGCGACAGCAGTCTTCTGAGTATTGTTGCTAGCAAAACTGAGGGCCATATGATGGGGCAACTGTGCGGAGTGCATGTATTGTTGCCGGGTGTATCTAGAAGATGGCGTGATAAGGTAAACGCTCCTAATACGGCGGTAGTCAAAATCGCTTCCCATTACGGTGGTATTTCTATTTTCGCGTTTTATTCCCGTTTTATTCAGTGTAGGTACACCAAAACCGAAACTATTTATTCTAAATCTATTACTTTATGACTTAACTGACGTTTGCAAGTATAGCACATAGACAACACAACAAGATCAATCAGTCTGTGTAACGACATCGACGTGAGAGGTGTTTCCATACAAACGCGGGACAACAAAAGTAAGTACACAAATATTTAGAAACTAAGTTTTTCGTATTAAGATGCCGTTCGAGTTTGTTCATTTGTTATTTATAGCATTTTCTTATTATTACACTCACTATTTAAATAGCTTATTTTATATTTGTAAGTCATTTTTTACCAAAAAAATAAAAAACAAAATACCGCCGTAATACGATACAAATTTTGTAGATTAATCCTAATACGGTGGTATGACTCCGAAATAGGAAAAGTACTGGACATGTTTAATTGTTTATAACTTTCATTTGATTAACTTATTGAATTAGTTTCAAGTTTAGTTGAAATAATTATTAATCACATAACTTAGAAACCATATTCTGTGGTATGTGTTCTTAATTAGAAATCTAGTTAAATATGAAAACTGTCGAGTACAAAATGTTAGTTTCTTAGAAGAGGCAAAAATGGGAAGGTGTATTTTAATTTATCACAAAAGATTTATTTTGTATAAATTTTGACTTGAGTTTTACAAATCTGAGCCAAAAAACTGTTAATGTTTGATTAGGCATTTTTACTCTTTTGTTTATCGAAATATATATGGGTCAGAATTAGGATTATCGAAAACATGAGTAGTTTTCCTATTACGGCGGTAATTATTTCCAGGTAACTCCGTGTAGGGTTCTAAGATCTCCTATTACGGCTCTATTCATACAACATAAAATTACAAGTTTTTAGGGTTCCGTAAAAGTTTTGTATCTTTTTTTGTGGATTCTTATTTGACATGCATGTTTTTTTGATAAAATCAAAAGCGATGAAAAGTTTTAAATTTATGTACTTAATTGTTTTATTTAAATTTATGCAATCTACATAATTTTTATTTTTGTTTTTATAGATATTATGGACAGAAAGAGACGCAAGTGTTATACTAATGCCCAAGTGGCTGAAGCACTTTCATCAATTCGACAAGGTATGAGTATTTACAAAGCCTCGAGACAGTATAATATACCAGAGACTACATTACGGAGTAAACGTGATGAGCTTTACGAGAATGAACATTGTGGTAAGCAACCAGTACTTAACCTAAACGAAGAAAGACAAATCGTTGATTGGATCCATTACCTTGGTAAATGTGGCTTTCCAGTTACTAAGAATCAATTATTACACACTGTCTCTAAGTTAGTTGAAAACCTGCAGCGCCCTAATCCGTTTAAAGATGGAGTTCCTGGAAAGAAATGGTTTTCAGGGTTTATGCTACGACATCCAGCAGTGTCAAAACGTGTGGCACAAAATCTTCCAACAAGTAGAAACCAAGTCACGGAAGTTGCATTGCGAGCGTGGTTTGATAGAGTAGGATCATATTTTAAAGAAAACGATTTGCTGCAAGTTCTTCAAGATCCAAAACGTATATTCAACTGCGATGAAACTGGGTTTTTTCTTTGTCCAAAAGACAAGCAAGTTTTGGTAAAAAAGGGTAGTAAACGAGTATATAACCGCGTTGCAAATGATGAAAAAGAATGTTTGACCGTTTTAGTCAATGTGTCAGCAGATGGTAATGTAGCTCCGCCAATGGTACTTTTCCCCTACAAGAGGCTACCTAACAATATCAAGTCAACGGTTCCTTCGTGGTGGGGACTTGGTAACACAGAATCAGGCTGGATGACTATGGAATCGTTCTATGAATATGTTGCAAATGTGTTTTACCCATGGCTTCAACAACAGGAAATAACACTGCCCGTTGTTTTATTTTTAGATGGCCATAGTTCACATATATCTCTGCCTTTAACAACTTTTTGCAAGGAAAAAGGGATTGTACTGGTTGCTTTGCTCCCAAATTCAACGCACGTCTTGCAGCCTCTTGATGTCGCCGTTTTCAGGCCCGTTAAGGGGACTTGGCGGGATATTGTGAGGGAATTCAGGGTTAAACATAATTATGCGAAGCTTAAGCGTACAGACTTTTGTAGAGAAGTACAAAAATGTTTTCACAGAAGCCTCAAGCCTGAAACAATAATGAGCGGATTCAAATGCTGCGGACTTTACCCGTTTGATGAACAAAATATTGACTATGATAAACTTTTGTCAAAAGTGAAAAAACACCAAGACAAACTATCTGAAGCCAATCAAAATACTCTATTTAATACTCATCAGATGAGCAATATAGATAACAATGAGCAGTTCAAGAAACAATTTGAAACTCGATTATCACAAAATACATTAAAATCATTTAAAGAGGCAGGCAACCAGTGGACAGGTGACCCCACTTATGAAAAACTATTTTTATTCTGGAAAAGTCTTACATCATCGGAAAGCATATTTGAAGATCAAGCAGACTCTGCTCTAGATATTGGGGAGACAACCTTTACCAATAATGTCGATATAGAAAATGTTTATGATTCCGTAAACTTTGATATTAGATCGGATGGTATTCTAACCCCACTTAATTATGAGGAAGCTAACGATATAGGAAAGGTCATATCAAAGTCATTGCAAGTGTCACTGTCATCAATTAATGTGGTCCCAGCAATCGAAGAAAATACATTTGAAGCAAATTCTCTTCTACCGAAACCATTGGTTGATTCACCTGTATTGATAGAGATTATTGATCCGAGGTTATCAGAAGTTACCCCACCACAGAAAATACGATTATTAACAGAAGAAAAACCCAACAAATATTACGTTCATCGACTCCTGAATTAAGCAAGTGTTCTAGTACCGCTCTATCAGTCTCTGAAATAGAGAACGTAGATGATGAAGTTAATAGTTGCTCTTCTCCCTTAAGTCTACGTCCAAACAGAATGCAAAAAAAAATGAATGAAATAGATACCCTTCAAAAATCTTTAATAATGCCTAGTACAAGCAAAGCTCCAACGCCAATAGTTATTGAAAATGTCACGCCGCCGACCCCATTCAAAGGAATACCTACACCTTTCAAGAATGCATTTTTTTTTCCGAAAACCGAGAATACTCCCCAAACCAAAAAAACTCACTAAAAAGGTTACTCCCACCGTAGCTATTGCAGCAGAATTTATGGAACACCAAAGAAGGTTATACAAAGAGAAAGAAGAAAAAGAAAAACTTAAACAACTGAGAAAATGTAAGGCATTAGAAAAGAAAAGACAAAAAGAAAACGATAAAAAGATAAAACAAACACAGACTGAACAGAAAAAAGAAGAACCGAAAAAAAAAAGTGTAATGAAGAAATTAAAAGATGTAGATATGCGTCACGTCAACACACTAGATAAAAATTCAATCCAAAACTCTTCTGACAGTGACGATGGTTTTGTTTGTAATATTACTGCAAGGGCAAAGGAAGATAGTGACGATGATTTAGTTTTTAACATTCCTGCAAAGGCAAAGGAAATTAAACGCCGTAACTTCTTTGATTCAGATGATTCTGTTTAAATATTTATTCACAAAGTGATCAATAAATAATAATTATTATTTTAAGTTCATGTTAAATATCGTGTATAGCGCAATTCAGGCAGCGATGGCAGCGAAAAACAGCGGTGCGTAACACTTTCGGCTTTGAAAGAGTTTTAAACTTTATCTTCATTAAAATAATTATTATAAATACCTATTTAAAAAGATAAAACTGTCGGTGACTGATGCCGCTAACAGCTGGTGGCAGTTACGATCAGTATCAGCGATACTAGTCTTTAAAATAATGTTGATAACGTTTAAAATTCTTTCAAAACTGAAAGTACTCTTCGAGCTGCTGCCGGCCGCTACCACCGCTGCCTGAATGGAGTCTAAAACTTCACTTACCTCAGTTTATTTACCATTAATTACGTAAGTAATTGTTGTTCCTTTTTGTTATGTTATTTAGATGTTTTTTAAAACTTTTTTTAAGTGCATAATGTGTAAACCTTCAGTAACTTTTAGTTCGTTTTTAATTATACTCTACGGATTGTAATTTTTTGAAAGATTGAGATTTAAAATGATGTTATAGAACATAATTTTAAATCTCATTCTTTCAATACGTTTTTAATTTTATAACCTTTTGTTCCTCAACGAACTGTTGATTTTTGAAAGATTTTGTTTAGATTTTATTGTTATTAGTTGTCATTATTTTTTAAATAATATAACTAGTTGATTCCTTAATAATTGTATTTTTAATTCTATAAAACCAGTGAACATACCTCCTTATTTATTCTTAAATTCCTTCGGAATCCGTTTGAAATAAAAGTTATTTTATTTTAACATGAGAGAATCCCCAGGGGATTCTCATGTGAATTAATTTAATAATACAATACAGAAAAAATGAGCGAAGCGATTTCGGTCTGTACGGAAAGATTTTTCTATACAGACCGACTTCTTTCGCTCATTTTTTTAATTTTACTTTTTGGTTTTCACAACGTAAAGTTTTTTTTAAATTTTATTGAAGTTTCGTACAAATAATATTTATTAAATAATATAAATGTGATTAAAGTAATACTAAAAATAATGCATTCACCATTAATTTGATTACGCAATATAATAAAATCAATGGTCAATAAATGAAAAACTTACGAATTACGTTACTAACACATTAATATTATTTAATAAATATTATTTGTACGGAACTTTAATGAATATAATTTCTGACCCTCCGTATTAGGAGCCGTCTACCGCAGTAATAGGATCAGACCAAAATTGTACCTCCGTATTAGGGAAAATCGACCAGACTATTTAAATATTTCTTTAAAATAAGAAATATCATCAACAGAAACATTGTCTCAACAGCAATACAAAATATAAATTCCACTTTTAACGATAGAATTTTTTTCCACCTTTAGAAATACCTACAAATGCTTATTTTTGTTTCTTACTTTCAAATGATGCGAAATACCTCCGTAATAGGTGCTTTTACCTTAGATATGGTGTTCCTTAAGATGTATTGAAAACAATGTAACTTGAGGAATACTATAGTGTAATTTATTGTTTCTGATTGTTGTACCTTTTTATTAATTAATTATACTAACATAGTTTAAGTAATACTAACAAAATTATGGGTTATGTGCCTGATATAAAGATAAATAAATAAATAATGAAGATGGCGATGATGCTGAAATAATCGTAAAAATATTTACCCTTCGGCGTTCTAGTATCTGGCAGGGTCATCCAGAGCGGGAAGACAATTGGTGCGACTAACAAGTACGTTATTCGCTTGCGGAAGCCTGAAGGCCACGACATGTCCAGTGGAGTCGTGTCCTCATCCAGGTCTCCAATCTGTAACAAGGATGAGCATCATGAGGATCTAGTAATTTATTTGGATTTTGAAGAGCTGTTAAGAAACATGGCACATATAGATAGGTATAGGAAAAGTACAATGATTTCTAAGCTGGCATTACGTGCCTCTTTATTTTGTGTTTGTAATTGGTTAGCCACAATACACACAAATGGTTTGAAAACCAGGTATATATCTATACGGATGAAAATAAATAAATATAATAAAAATTAATAAATATAGGTACATATTTATAAATACATAAAAACGACTACATTTTTAATGTATTTATGCTTAAATATGCTATAATCAAAATCAGAAGACAAAGTCAAAGCATTTATTTCAAATAGGGCCAAAAAGGCACTTTTGATCTTCAACAGTTACATGAAAATAGAATTGATTCTAGTCGCGCCTTCCAAAAGGTAGATTCGTATGAAAAATAATGGGCAAGAAACTCCACAAAAGTCGTCTATGCAAACTAGGCTGAGAGTCAGTACTTTTTGAACGTCAAAGTTACATAAGTCAGTCCCCCAAAATTTCCGCCCTTCACCACTTCCTAGTGCTTTAGCTGGGAAGAAGAAGTGGCGCAACAAACTCGCCAGTAGCACAGGTATCTGTTAAGTTAGAAGAACTTGATTCTATACGATTGTATGTTAGTAATTAACATTACGAGACATAAAAACTCAAATTAAATTATAATGAGATGTGAATGTTTGTGAGGATGTACGGATGTTTGTCTTTCATGCAAAAACTGCATAACGGATTTGAATGAAACTTGGCACATAGATATTTTATAAGCTAGATTTATACTTAGGGTACTTTTCATCTCAGTAGTAAGGTCCCGCGGGATAATTTCTGACCTCTACGCGGGCGAAGCCGCTGACAAAACCTTAAACGTAACATTATAACTCTGCACAGTTTAAAAATAATCACACAAGGCAGTTGAAATGCACAAAAATGTAAATGAGACGAGAAACGTACCATAGCAGCTCATAATTCTGGCCTAATGAAAGAAAACTATTTCAAAGTTAAGCGGTAAGGCGTGAAACAGCCCAGCCCAAGGTTAAAACACAATAAATTCAACTACAAAGGGCTGGAACGTTGGAACTATTACGAGGACCCAATTTTGGGCATTCTATTATGAGGACCCACTCATAAACCTTCACATATATAGTTCGGGAGACTTAAAAGGAAAACTTCGGCATAGAGATAGAGGCGTTATGGTGAATGAAATGGACGGATTGTGAACTGTTTAAAAGATAAAAGATTCCTGCCTAGCTTTCAAATGAATTCAGCAATCTATGTTAAATTGTGAGCAAAACTATTTAATTTGTACGAGCTTTTGCCAGTGGCTTCGCCCGCGTTGAGTTCGTAAATTATCCCACAGGAACGTTTTACCGGGATAAAAAGTATCCTATCTGTTAATCCAGGTTATATGGTATTTTTGTGTCTAATTTGGTCCAAATCCGTTTAACTGTTATGCGTGATTGAGGGACAAACATCTAAACACTTATTGTAGGAGTAGGAGGTTGGATTTTACGTTTTGGAATTTTTTTATAATTTAATCAGTGAACAACCAAAACTGTCTCTTATGGACACTGTGGAAGGTTTAAATGGTAATTTTATGAGGAGAGGGGTAGCCTTCAAGAAAGAGGTTTTCAAGTAAAAATTTTTGTTTTTTGTAAGTATTTCTCAAATGAAAACTCTCATTACATATTATTTTTATTTATTACACATACTGATAAAATTACAATATTTCGACTTCAAATTGACTGGTTGTCTCAATATAATCCTAGCTATATTTCCCGTCTCCCGTCAATGTCAATTTAATAAAAAAATGAACAATGTTTTCATTCGGTGACCAGGGATTAGTTGAGTCCCATTTTGATTTAAATCCGAACTGTCAGACGTAATGCTGCTATGGGAAATGCATATTTTTTATTTAGAATGTCCAACAAAAGAAATCCATATCCATACTTACTTATTACTTATTTACTTACTATATACTATATACTTTAATATACTTTTAATATTATAAATGCAAAAGTAACTCTGTCTGTCTGTCGGTCTGTCTGTCTGTCTCGCTTTCCTGCTTAAACTACTGAACCGATTTAAATGAAATTTGGTACACAGATAGTTTAGAGCCTGAGAAAGGACATAGGCTAATTTTTATCTCGGTAGTATGTTCCCGCGGGATAATTTCCGACCTCCACGCGGGCGAAGCCGCTGGCAAAAGCTAGTACAAAATAAATTACACATTAATAAAGGGCAACATCAGGTATTGTTAAATAAACAAAAATAATTAATAAAAATTGTTAAAATATTATAAAAGTGAGTTAGGTTTGATTGGAATAAGCGTAATGTATTATAGAGCAGTGACTGCCCAGTGGTCGGGACTTACAAGTGATAGTTTGTGGGTTCGAACCAACACGAGCGCTTTACTTTGTGGAAATTATTTCATCACCACTACCCACTAAATGGTGACTGTGAAGAAAAATATGTTGAGGCAACCGGTATAGTCCTAAAACCAAAAATTCGATGACGATGTGTAATCCACCAACCCGCACTTAGCCGCATGGATGGCCTTACCAATGACTACGAGGAGGTCTGTGTCCCAGCAGTGGGCACAATATTGACTGGTTATGCTTATGCTCAAATATTCCAGCGTGTGATGTATCTCTTGTCCATGGTCCCGTGGCCAGGGTGAAAACCATATTGGCCATCCGAGACTGTACATTCCTGACGGATCTGAGAGTCAACTGTCCGCTCAAAGAGCTTCATGGTGTGGGCCATGACCTTTATACCACGGTAGCTGCCGTAGTCTTGCAGTGATCGCCTGTCTTTGAAGACCGGAGTAATAACACTCAGTCTCCACTGGCGAGGGATCTCGCCGGTGAAGAGTATGCGGTTATAAAGTTCAGTTAAAATGCCCACACCACGAGAGCCCATCGTCTTGCAGGCCTCGATCGGTTCTCCATCGGCTCCAACAGCTTTCCGATTTTTCATGCGGCAATTTAAATAACGCTTTATTATTAATATCTGGATGAACGAGCTTGGCTCGGTATTTTTTGGTAAATTGTGTTTAAAATAATACGTTTATGTTCAAGTTGATTATCGATAAAGTTGGTGATTGAAAACACGAATAAAACGACATTTTATAAAAATGAATCCTAGCTAGATCGATTTATCGCCCCCAAAACACCCTGTATACAAAATTTCATGAAAATCGTTGGAGCCGTTTCCGAGATTCAGATTATATATATACATATATTCAAGAATTGCTCGTTTA
This sequence comes from Aporophyla lueneburgensis, assembly GCA_932294355.1. Classification (NCBI taxonomy): domain Eukaryota; kingdom Metazoa; phylum Arthropoda; class Insecta; order Lepidoptera; family Noctuidae; genus Aporophyla; species Aporophyla lueneburgensis. The sequence goes on along the minus strand of OW028748.1, from coordinate 6,660,991 downwards.
AAGATATAAGATTATACTTGATGACTCATAAACAGTTATCTGTTTCTACACATATATGCAACAAAAACATCATTCCTCACTCCACGTCATCTATCAAGTCCGCACATTACATTTTCACGGTCACAAACAGAAATCTGTTAGGTGACCAAAAAATTGGATTTGCTGGCCACAAAAACTGTACAACCAACGAAGCAGTTTACTGAGAGCATGATTCAGGTCGTAGAGTCAATTAATCATTTCGTTCCACACAATGAGAGCCGGACTTGCTGAGTATATAAATCTTTTACATCGAACAATGGTACCGTTTATCTTGATATGACAGGGTTTTGGGCACGAATTTGCTAGTTTTCCATTTGGGAAGTTCGGAAGTATATTTTGGTGCAATGACTCAAAGTCCATGCATTTATTTCAAATAGGCGTGGCATACTGTGGCTCGGGCATATGGGTAGCTGAAGGAACACGGGTGGGTTTTAGTCAGTAAAAGTCTGACAATTCTCCCGCTCCGCCCAGAGCGGGAGAATTCATTTGATGACTTCCAATCCAGAAAAAAAAGGCACTTTTGAACGTCAATGTTACAATAGAATAGAATTGATGTTAGGCGCAAATGTTGTTACAAATAACACACAGACAAATCGGCTGTTCAATTTCACAACCTAGTATCTCACATTTTTAGAGTTCCGTTGCCAAATGGCAAAAAACGGAACCCTTAAAGATTCATCATGTCTGTCTGTCTGTCTGTCTGTCTGTCTGTCTGTCTGTCTGTCTGTTCGTGTATGTCACAGCCATTTTTTTCCGAAACTATAAGAGCTATGCTGTTGAAACTTGGTAAGTAGATGTACTTTGTGAACCGCATTAAGATTTTCACACAAAAATAGAAAAAAAACAATAAATTTTGGGTTATATAGCCATACTTAGAACTGAAACTCAAAAGATTTTTTTTCATCAAACCCATACGTGTGGGTTATTTATGAATAGGTCTTCAAAAAGAATACTGAGGTTTCTAAAATCATTTTTTTCTAAACTGTATAGTTTGCGCGAGAGACACTTCCAAAGTGGTAAAATGTGTGTCCCCCCCACTGTAACTTCTAAAATAAGAGAATGACAAATTAAAAAAATATATGATGTACATTGCCATATAAACTTCTAACGAAAATTGGTTTAAACAAGATCTAGTAAGTAGTTTTTTTTTAATACGTCATAAATCGTAAATCGCAATTTACCTTTCATTCAATCAACTCAAATATAAAAATTAACAAAATTACATTTAGTTTCATAAACATAAGCCTTATGCATAAACCGTGAATACCTACAGGTTTGTACGGAACCCTCGGCGCCCGAGTTCGACTCGCACTTGGCCGGTTTTTTTTAAAACGACTGTTTTTATATTTTTCGACCTTAGGTGCTGTCCATTAATCATGTGAGGCTCGAAACGGTCCATAAAAAATCACGAAATATCACAAAAAGGGAGAGGGGGTGTAGTAATATATCATATGTATTTTTTTTCTTTTTTAATTAGATGATACTTATAACTGTATTAAAAAAAAAATAAAGAAATAGATTATTTGTAGTTACTAAAAAATACACGTGATATAGGGGGAGGGGAGGGGGTAATCTCAAACCTCACCATGTATCACCAAGGGGGAGGGAGGGTTCATAAGTACCAAAAAACGTCACGTGATTAATGGACGGCCCCTTATAGATCACTCTTGACATACTAGGCAAAAACTGCCAAAGATTAGTCAAATGCGAAGTTACACAAAGTCGGAAATCTAGTATCTAGACCAAAAGTTGGTTCTAAAGAAATCGTTTTTCGACTCTCCTGTACAATTTTGTTTTATGCAAATACTGGGTTTTGATATCTCACAGCCGAAATATTTTAAAAACACGACAGTTATATCTGCAGGGTCCACCCTTTATGGCAGAACTTTTTTCGTCATAATATTATTTTGCATAACAGCGGATGGCATAAACTTCATTTCGCAGAAAATCGTTTGGCATACACTCATTTATCGAAATAAAATTCTGCCATCTTAAAAGTATGCCAGCGTAAAGTCGAGCATATAAACATTCGGCCAAACAATGATTATGCTAAACATTTTTTATGCCTTACAAATATTCGTTTAAATGAGATTATGCCAAGTGTGTTATGCCAAATAAAATTCGGAGCATCAAGTTTCTGCCAGATAGAGGGAACCCATATCTGCACTATCCAATATCGACAATAATATACGTTACAGGACTGTGACAATAACAGAGTAGAAAAGTACATTAAAACAATCTTATTCTAACATTGCATATGTGCATACGGGCCCATCCATAAATTACGTCACACGTTAAGGGGGAGGGAGTGTCTCGACGAAGTGTGGCATTGTGTGACAAGGGGTTGGGAGGGGTCCTTAATTTCGTGACGTCACATTTCAAAATCAATTTTAATCTAAGTGTTAAGTAAAACACATATTCGTATGATAGCTATTGCCCCAATGTCGACGCATACTTGTTTAAGCGATCATGTGGCATTTGTGGTATATTTTTCGCATCATAAAGGCCACTTATCAACATAAGCAAATACATAAAAAACAACAAGTTTTGCCCATCGTGAAGATTCGTCCCCAAAGAATTTCTGCTAGACGTGCCAGAGAAATTCTTTGTTTGGATGATGAAGATAATGCTGTATGGTTTGATGAGAAAGATGCGGACACAACGAATATTCCTGACATTAACAACCCAAACGAGGACGAAGTGGCTGTTATGCCATGCATATGCCTACCTATATGGACTCAAGACGATTAAGTTTGATCTTTAATTAACATAATGAATCGATTTTTGTTTTTTTAATTTCTTGCATTGTTTGATTTGATGTTCATTTTATAAAAAAAAAAAAACATTTAGATTTCGGAATTGCTGTTTTAAATAATTCAATAATCATTTCTAGATGTAAAAATATAGAATTCGTGACGTCACACTAGGGAGGGGGTCTCACAAATGTGACCAGCTATGACAAGGACGGAGGAGGGGGTCAAAAATCATGAAATTCGTGTGACGTAATTTATGGATGCCCCCTAAACAGTCTCTTCCTGCAAAGAATTAATCAAAAATCTGAATAGGTCGATGCTATATGATCGGGCTATATATCATGCTATAGATTTCCAGTTTTAGCGGACCTTGCATTGTATAGTATAGGTTTTGCGTACATTGAGAAGTCAGCTTATACTGGAAATGTATAGCTTGAGCTGTAGCCGTGGTTACAGGGTCAAATTAAATTAGCTGTTAATACTTTACCCACGTGTTGGGCATCAATATCGAAAACTAACAACGTTGAAAAAAACATTTCTTTGCAGAATGCCGGTAATCGGCTGATTTTGTAATCTGTCTATTAGATAACACATAACATAAAATCACGCACATTTCTTCCCGTGGGTGTCGTAAAAGGCGACTAAGCGACTTACTAGAGAATGGGCAGCAGCGTTCTCTATGCATTTTACCACACTACTACGATCACCAACCCGTCTGCCAAGCGGCGATTATGGCAAAGCCCCCCAAATTGAGGGAGGCCTAAGTCCAGCAGTGGACGTCTTACGGCTGAAATGATGATAACATCACGCCTGGTTTCCCTCAAGGATTGGGCAGGGGTAGAGGAGCGGAAGGGCGTGTCAGACTTTTACTGACTAAAACTCACCCGTGTTCCTTCAGTTGCCTATGCCAGGGCCACGGTAACTCTTTCGGATAATTCCGTGACCCTGGCAGGATTTTGAGCGACCTGGAAATGGATCCCTGAACAATAAACGAATAAAATTTCACCTCTTCTATAGCATCTAACTGGACATCCCCGATCCCACCGTTGGGCAGGTCGAGAGGCGTCTCCTTGGCCTGCGCAGCCGCAGCGGAATGCCGCGCCGCCGCCGCGCCGGCTCCTCCAGCTGCAGGCCGCGTGGCCTCCAGCAACACTTTGAGAGACGCTATCGCATGTAACTGCGTTGCTTTCTCGTCGACCTTGCCTGAGGACAATAGAAGAAAAGATTGGATTATGGTGGTTAGTCGAAAGATAGAAAAGAAGTATGGTTTTGTTTATTGTGGTCTCCTTGAACAGATTCTGTAAAAGGTTTTAAGGACGTTGGAGAGAATTAACCTGTGTTTAATATAATAATGTAGGTAAGAGCACTTGTACCTTATATGTAAAGTTGAGATATTTCAATATTTAAGTACATATTTAGAGGGAAGCCCCGAAGGTATATTTTCTTTACTAGCCTCCCCTGTTCCACTTCTGGGTAAAGACCTCCTAACACTCCTTGCATCTTTCGCGAGCCCGCGCTTCCTCTTCTTCACCTATCCAGCTCGTCTCACCATCTCCTACGTGGTCAGTCCCGTAGTTATATTATAATTGTAATGTATTTAATAGTGCAAATAAAGGATATTTTTTCTAGATTATATCTAAACTGTATTTATAGCCACCTTACACTGGCAGAATCTTAGTTTGTCAGTTATTCAGGGTGGCAAGGACACCGACTCAAAACTATAAAATAAAATATCTTAGGACAACCAACACACTGTTATCTGATCCCAAACTAGGCAGAGCCTGTACTACCACGAATTCAGCACATGGTTCAAAACCCCCTGGCGTAGATATTTTTCGTTGGTTATCAAAAAATAAATCGGCTGTTTTATAGAAAAGTCCGTGGTGAAAATGTATGACAGAACTATTCCTTTTTTAAATAACGGACAAAAAATTTCAGAATTTTGTCATCATAATTAGCCTATATTGTTGCCACTGCTGGGACACAAGACTCCTCTCGGTGAGAGGACGTGGGCCGTAATCCACCACGCGAGCCCAGTGCGGGTTGGTACATGTCACATGTCTTCGAATTTTTGGTTTCTGGGTCATGCCAGTTTCCTCACTATGTTTTCCTTCACCGTTTTGAAAGCAGTGGTGATGAAATTATTTATAAAAAGGAAAGCGCCTGTCTGGGTTCGAACGCACGACTTACAAGTAGTAAGTCGAAGCCGATAACCACCGGGAAATTAATGCTTTCACTGCATAATATGTACTGAAAAAGATTTAGTAACAATTCGTGCGTCAATGTTCGTACTATCCATACCAATATTATAAATGGGAAAGTGTGTGTATCTGTTTGTCCGTCTTTCACGGCAAAACGGTGCGACGAATTGACGTGATTTTTTAAGTGGAGATAGTTGAAGGGATGAAGAGTGACATAGGCTACTTTTGTTTCTTTCTAACTCCCCACTTTCCTAAAATGGGAGGTGTAAGTTTGCATGGAGCAAAAAAAAATTGAGTAAGGGATGGAAATTTGTGTGAGACTGCTCTCATCTATATAAACTGGATTAATACATTTTTAATACATTAACCGCGGTAGTACGTCCTCTTGCGATAATTTTAGACATCCACGCGGGCGACGCCGCGGGCAAAAGCTAGTCCTATATAATAATGAAAATCGTAGACCAAGAGGAATCCAACAACATTACAATTCAACGCCCACAGTAAAACTATTCCACATCTTGGAGCCCCAACAATGGGCCGCGGTCGCATCTTCACGCAAAACATTTGCGGCCGAGTTTAATAAAGTTACAAACTGTTCACTGAATAATCTCATTCTATCTGCAGCATGGTCCTAAGTAGTCCGGAGGAACAACTAGCGCACAATGTACTCCAGTTTGACCTATATTCATCAGCAGCACAATGTGTGATGCAGTTTCAACCTAGTTTGAGTGCTCTTAGAGTTTAATCGCTGCATTTTGATATTGCGAGAAGTAGGCGGTTTCGTTTAAAAGTTAAATGTAGATTTTTGTATTTAAATAGTGCTGGCTTTCAGTGACTCGCACTGAGTCTTAAGCTCAGATTTATAAATGTTACTTATGTAGCTCGTAGTTTGAGTTTGACATGTTTCCGTCACTAATTTGCACAGTTGCTTATTTGCCTGTGCTCCGGCTAGAAAGTGCATAAATAGGTACTTCATATAATAAACTAGATTTTGCCCGCGGCATCGCCCGCGTGGATGTCGGAAATTGACGCAGGTATTTTTCTATAATAAAATATTTTTTCTAAAACAAAAGTATTTACATTACATATTACATCAGCTACCTGCCAATAAAATACCCGTCAAAATCGGTCCACCCATTTCAGAGATTAGCCGGAACAAACAGACAGACAGACAGACAAAAGTTAAAAATAAAATGATTTTTTGGTGTAGGTAAGTACCGTATTTACTTTCATATGAATTTAGTGAAAAGCTGTTAATTTGAAATCACAAACAGACACTTCGGTTTTATTTATTTGTATAGATGTATAGATTAACAATGAGTATAAAGTAAAAACTAAACTAAATTAAGATTAGGAAAGTTAAAGTAGAATAGCATGTAAGCTGTTTTATTCAAAGACAACAAGTAGATCTTTTGTCTGTGTATAAGCGACGGTAAGTAAATGTCCAAGTATATTTGTTTACATCTAAAGAAATTTACTTTATATTAGATACTTAGTTTTCTATTTAACCTATTTCGCAGAAATGGGCCTTTTTAGGGTTCCGTTGCCAAATGGCAAAAAACGGAACCCTTATAGATTCGTCATGTCTGTCTGTCTGTCTGTCCGTCCGTCCGTATGTCACAGCCACTTATCTCCGAAACTATAAGAGCTACGCTATTGAAACTTGGTAAGTAGATGTATTCTGTGAACCACATCAAGATTTTTACACTAAAATAGAAAAAAAAATAATAAATTTTGGGGTTCCCCATACTTAGAACTGAAACTCAAAATTTTTTTTTTCATCAAACCCATACTTGTGGGGTATCTATGAAGGTCTTCAAAAATGTTATTGAGGTTTCTAATATCATTTTTTTCTATACTGAATAGTTTGCGCGAGAGACGCTTCCAAGTGGTAAAATGTGTCCCCCCCCCCCCCCCCGTAACTTCTAAAATAAGAGAATGATAAAACTCAAAAAAATATATGATGTACATAGCCATGTAAACTTCCACCGAAAATTGGTTTGAACGAGATCCAGTAAGTAGTTTTTTTTTAATACGTCATAAATCGTAAACCGCAATTTACCTTTCATTTAATCAACTCAAAAAAAAAAAACATTTAATGTCATAAACATAAACCTTATGCATAAACAGAGGATACCTATAGGTTTGTACGGAGCCCTCGGTGCGCGAGTCCGGCTCGCAATTGGCCGGTTTTTTTATTTTGGGTAGGAAATCATCAAATGATGTGTCAGATTTGTACTAACTAAAACCCACCCTTGTTCCTTCAGTTGATTGTGCCCGGGCCGCGGTAACTCTTTTGAACCTATCCGCAGCCCTGGCAGACAGTAATGGGCCTAAGAATGTAAAAATCTTTATCTCATGTTTTGAGGCTTCAGGAATTGAACGAATTTTTAGTACACACATCTAGTGTGTACTAAAAATTCGTTCAGTTCTTTAAAAAAGTGCTAAGTTTCGGTTTAGTTTGAATAAATGACTTTTGTTTTTCTGAATTGGAAAAGTCATTGGTACTTGTCGGAATTGAACCCGTTAGCGCATGAGAGCCGAGGCCTTCACCACTGGGCCATCACGACAGTCCAGTAATATGTTAAAGGAAAAAATTAAAAAAAGCTGTCTCCAAGTTTTCGGTAGCCAAGCGAACCCAAAACGATTATATGTCATGCAACACGACTTTTTACCGCATCCCAAGCTAAATTTACGAAAGCTGCTTACTTGTGCGTATATTTTTCAACCTACATCATCCCCTGTCAAAAGGGGAGAGACACTTCTTTGGCCGGCTTATCGGCACTTCGACAGGGGAATTTTAAAGTGCTAGGGGCTTATAGGGCTTCGGAAAAGTTAGAGAAGTCGTTGGTGTTTTTTAGGAGACCTTATTAATAGAAGGATGTAAGTTGAATCTGTTTGCTTTAGGTCGGATATCCATAATTATCATACGTACTTATACATAATCGTATTAATACGTGGAGAAAAAACGACGCCCCCCTTTATAAAATTAATCCGTTTTAAGAGTATGACACTTGGTATACTTTGAGTTTATATGGAGAAGGCATGCAGAAAGCTAATATTGTTATGTAATAATGAATTTCTATTTAACTGAATTATGGTATAATTTTGACCACTGGGCGACCACTGGTTGTCATTATTAATGTAAAAAAGAACGTTTATTTGCGGCTAACATGACACACAGAAAGACCAACACTTACAAAAAAAAAGAACAACACCCGCCTTAACCAAGGATCCTCTTTTTTCTATGGAGGATGAAAAACTACACTCCCTGTTCCTTATTCCCCTATTATATTCTGTAATATCCCCCATTCGATTCAGTTCTAAATATCCAACTTGAAACCGTAATTTATGGGCGTAAGACCACAAATGACCACAAATAGTGCACTTAGTATTTATAGGTCGTTAGCTTATCGCGTACTACCACAGCTGCGGTTCGGACCTGACTATAATCTTAGGCCTATTGGGCTTGAGCTGAGCTTAAAATTACGCGTAGGTAACTAGGAATAGCTGTGGTAAATTTCAGACGAGAGGAATAATAATTCTTCTCCATACTTTGTACATCGCTAGCGCTGGGTGACCTTGAATTCATCGATATTCAAGGTCGCTTAGCGCACTTCGGAGCGGTCTTTACTCGGAGTTTCTTTGAAAGATGAAATCGGAAATGAAATTATCCGGTAAAGAACTGGAATTAACAACAGAGCTTGCAGAGTAGAGTAGGTAAGCTGAAATGACAGTGACACATGGCCAGTCCGCCATGTTTGTCGGAGTATTGATGGTCGGTAGAGCAGATGAGTCCTGGAGTCCACGTATCGGTAAAAGTAGTGTGGGGACGCCCCCTAACTAGATGGATCGATGACCTTAAAAAGGTGGCTGGGACAGACAGGCGAAGGACAGAGTCTTGCGGCGCGACTTAGGAGAGGCCTTGGTTAATTGACGTATAACACTCCTGCAGGTCCAGTTAAAAGATGTAGTCAAAAACTTCTAAAACTTTCTGTGTAAATACGTCTTTTTTATCGTGTGGAAACCTCATGAATGTGCTCCACCCCGCGGTGAGTGGAGGGGTCTGTCAGACTAGTAGTGACTAAAACCACACAGTGTTCTGCAGCTACCTTTAGCCGGGGTGCTGGAGTGCTTGCGCATTTCGTCACGCTGCCCCGGCTAGGTGTTGGCCCGCATATACATATGTATAATATATGCGGACCCCGTCACTCTACAGATCACAATTGGCCGAAGTGAGTACGTCCACAGACGTATTCATCATCACTGCCTAGCCTTTTCCCAAATATGTATGTGTAACCGGATGCATCTAAATACCAGTATTTTACATGGAGCGACTGCCTATCTGACCTCCACAACCCAGTTACTGGGTGATACGATACTCCTTGGTAAGGAATGGTTATGAGACTTTTGGGCTTCTAAAGATGTATTATCCTCGTCCTGCCCAAGCAAATTAGAACCTATTTGGTAATTCTGCCCACTGTTCTTTTCAAAGAACAAAATCTTACAAGTGCTTCCTGCCCAGAATAATTAGAACAAAAAAAAGGTCATGCATAAGATATAAATTTTTATAATTTTTTTTATGGCAGTAAATAGATCATAAATGTATAACCGACAATTACAGGAAACTTCAAAAACGACAGCTGAGTAGAAAATACAAATTCTAGGCGCGAAAGAATATGTGATTTTTGAAGGACAGTGGGCAGAATTTAGAATTTTACAATATTTTAGATGGGCAGGAACCGTGAAGTATGTTTTGTGATTTTGAAATCACAATGGGCAGGACGAGGTTAAATGTGGCAATTAAAAATGTTACCATGTTTTTTTTGTGGGTGGAAAGGCATTAAATGACATCTACCGCTCTGGGTGGAGCGGGAGGGCGTGTCAGACTTTAACTGACTAAAACCCACCCGTGTTCCTTCAGTTGCCCGTATGCAAGGGTTACGGAAACTCTTTCGAACAGATCTCGCGACCCTGGCAGAGCCCAAATGTTACCATGAGAACAAAGATGCCCAGTTCTTCAGTTAGAAACTATCTGTCGCACTATTGGCGTAGAACATTATTTTATCCATAATAGTAATTCAGCCTGAATTTTGGCTCAGCGGTGACTAGCCATCGGCACGGAAGATCTTACCTATAGTATATAAAGTGTGCACAAACACAGATGCACTGTTTCTTCTTCCACTCTCAGAGTCTGATGGGACGGCATGCAGGATAACACAACTGAAGAGAGATCAGGCGCAGGACCAAAGGCTTTTTTTTTTTGGATGGGAAATCATCAAATGCCTTCTCCCGCTCTGGGCGGAGCGGGAGGGCATGTCAGACTTTTACTGACTAAAACCCACCCGTGTTCCTTCGCCCATGTGCCAGGGTCACGGTATCTCTTTCGAATAATCACGCGACCCCGGCAGACCCCTTCAGTTTTGCTGACATCTCTTTGAAGCGCGCGTGGAACACTACGCGCCGTCGACCCGAGCTTGGTCCTTACCGGGCAGCGAGCTACCCATTGCTTGCCACCCGCAAGCTCGCGCCTATGGTGGCCGGGAGTCCGCTATGGACTCCCGACGCCCGGGGCGTCTCCTCCTGCAGCGGCTAGGGACGCTAGGGTGCAGAGACTGCCACTCCCTCACGCACCCCGCCTCCTCCTTCGCGAGCATTACTGCTTCGCAGAAGGAGGTGACGGCTTCCCATTCCCTCTCGCTCCGTGCCATGGCTCGCACCAGGGCCGGACGCGCGAGGTCGCCGCCGCCGATCGCCTCCACGAGGACACGGTGGTGCTCCGCCCAGGCAGGGCAAACTTCCACCGTATGCTCCACCGTGTCCTCTAGACGATCCTCACAATGGAAACACCCGGGCGTATCCTCCCGCTTTATCCTGAACAGGAACCCCCCGAAGCACCCATGCCCGGTGAGACTCCCCTTATCCCTCTCCCCTCCTCCACTCCCACTATTTCTAACAGAATGATGTGCAAACTGCTGCTAACAAACTTAATTAAAGAAATAAAGTGATACAAAACAGAAACAGCAGTTCTATTCTCTCAATATTATTTCAAAAGCATCTAATATTACTTTCAGCAGAGCAGCGTTTTATTTCTCTGACATCAGTTTAATAAGAATATGTTGTGCGGGGAACAATAATATATACCTTTTATTGCCTGTAAGTAAATATATTGGAGCATAAGATGGGTAATTCCGAAACTTTACAACACATTTTGTTGTTTCTGTTTTAAAAGAACCATTTTGTTCTCATTTGGAGCGTGACTTTACCGTCTTGTAATTTGTAGGTGTGTAAACTTATTATCCTTAAGCCAAGCAAATAAATTTACAGTTCTAAAAGAAAACTGGTCAAAATTTAGCACTCACGTAAAGTGTACTTTTGATTTTAGCGAATTATAAAGAGAAATTAAGGGATAATTTAAAAATGGTACCACGGAATGCTTCTTGGGTGAAGTTGATATTTATAATTGAAGTTAGATCAAAAATAAGTAATAACAAAACATATCAGCACGCTTGTAATGCCCGAAGGGTAAGGCAGAGGTGTACCTATAGTCCCACCCGTATTTTGCCAGTTATGTTTGAATCCCATGCAATAGATGCACAAATCGACGGTCAGGGCTACGATTAAGAAATTCCTGAGAAAAACCCAATGACGTAGGCCGTAATCAACCACGTGGTCTTCGAAATGTTGGTTCTAGGACATGCCGGTTTTCTCACGATGCTTTCCTTCACCGTTTTGAGAGCAGTATTGATGAAATTACATTTATATTTACAAAAAGTAAAGCGCCCCGGTCTGTGTCCGAAGTACCCACCACTTGCCTACCACTCTTATATTGGGGCCAATACCACTGGGCCACCACTGCTATGAGGTAGTCTAAATTTAAATAAATTTAATAAAATAACTGAATTTAACGTTAAATCAACAGCGCATATAAAATACATTCACAAATCACTCAAGCACAAAAGTCACCACTACTACACTAGAAACAGGTATAGAATAGAACTGCCTTCAGTGAGGACTTCATACGGAGGAAGAACTATCCAACTTGAGGGAACACAGCTTTATAATAAACTAACTTTTGCCAGTGGTTTTGCCCGCGTATTATACATACAAACCATCGTCTTGAATCACTCTGTCTTTTAATGAAAATCGCATCAAAATCTGTTACGTAGTTTAAAAGATCTAAGCGTACAAACTCGGGAAACGACTTTGTTTTATACTATGTACAGATAAAGATAAATTACCGAAAGAAATAAGAGATTCTTCATCAGTTAACATTTTTAAAAATAGTTTAAAATTGTAGTTGACTACCCAACAATAAATCACTGCTGTACCTATGTACTCAATAGATTAAACGACACTATTTTTTAATTACTTCAAATATTTTGTTAAATTTCTCATACTTAAGTGCACTATGTATTTTCTATTTGAGAAATAAATTTCTTCAAACTGAAATACCTTGGGGTATTTCAGTTTGAAGAAATTTATTTCTTCAACAAAACAAAATGTTAACTATAACATCGGGTTGTAGAATGACCCTAACGGTGAACAAGTGTTAGTAACGCCGAGTGTTTGTGTGCCGTACGAAAACAGTTGAATCGATACCTTCGCGCCTTTTCGGTCAAGGTGGGGTCAACAACGTCCCGCCGTGTATACCGACCGTTTTCGGGGTCTGTTTCGATTTCGATACATGCTGTGTATTAAGGATCATATTGGTTATATTATTTAAGGCAACATTTTGCATTGAATTGGAAAAGTGAGCGTGCATTTTGAGATCACGTAAAAAGTTTCTTATAGAGGTGGTAATAAGAGAGGTAATTGCACAATACATCCATCATCTGCCTACCATTTTCCCAACTAAGTTGGGGTCGGCTTCTAGTCTAACCGGATGCAGCTAAGTACGAGTATTTTACATGGAGCGACTGCCTATCTGACCTCCACAACCCAGTTACTGGGTAATACGATACCCCTTGGTAAGACTGGTTGTCAGACAATTGCATAATACACTATCAGTTAGGAATCGTTATCATTTTGACAGTTTTACAACGTCCATGGCATTGTTTACGTTGCTAAACACATCACTTTTTCGAGCATATGAAATAATGGGTGCTGTTTTAATCAGGTTTTTTTTTTGTTTTGGTTTAATAAAAAATTCAAGATTTCTGGCGGTCAAGTTTGAAGTCGCTCCTAAAAGTCAATATTTCAGAAAGCTATGTATTTTTCTGATTTATTGACGACACACAGTTAGGGATAACAAAAGGACAATGATATCATAATTATCTGTCGATTCAATGTGTGGCTTTTATGGCCATTATAACTCTTATTGCGTATGCGCGAAGGTAGGTTATTGTAAAAAAAATGACTGGAATACGGGGCTTTTGGCAAAGTACGTTCGTGTGCATTTTTTTGTATCTTTTTTATTTTATTTTTCATACCGTGCGTTTTCTTTGTAAGTACAGAATAACAAATTTTTCTTTGTTATTATTTATTTATTTCTTTCTTTCTTAGCCCGTGAAAATGAAATTGTCTTACGTTTTTATGCAAATTGCAATATCAGTTTGAATGTTAATTATTAATTTAATTAAATAGTTATTAAATGGGATTATATAAACTAACTAAGGGTATCGTATTACCAAGTTACTGGGTTGTGGAAGTCTGATAGGCATTTATTATCATCATCATTTCAGCCTTAAGCCGTCCACTGCTGGACATAGGCCTCCTCCAATTTGGGGGGATTTGCCATAATCGCCACGCTTGACAGGCCAGTCGGCGATCGCAGTAAGTTGGTAAAATGCATCGATAACGCTACTGTTCATTTTCTAGTAAGTCCCTTAGTCGCCTTTTACGACACCCACGGGAAGAAATGGGCAGTCGTTCTATGTATCATACTTTGCATTATATTCAGCTGTATCCGGTTAAACTGCAAGTCAAACAAAACATAGTTGGGAAAAGGATAGGCAAATTGATTGATTGAGTTAATTAAAACCCAAAATCCTATATTATTGACCTCGAGATTGACCTGTGGCCCCTGCGGACACAAGTTCAACCCTTAAACGAAAGTACCCTTTATGACCCTTAAAATTGATGGTAAATATTTATCGAAGGTGTAAATTGTCCTTTGGCAATCATTTATAATGTGTACTAATGGTTAATATTATATTAAGCAAGTTTGACGACGGTCAGTTTTATCATTGAAGTAATTTATGAGGTTAATTAGGTAATACAAGTAACTATTGGCTCAGAGAAGAATTCAGCTGGGCTAGGCAGCGTTTTGGAAGTTTCGTTGAGTCATCTCTTCAGTCAGTGAAAGTCTCCAACCAGTGCGTCCTGCTTGTCATAACCTACGGAGCCAAAACGTGGACACTCACGGTACGGCTGATCCATAAATTCAAAGCCGCTCAGCGAGCTATAGAACGAGCTATGCTTGGAGTATCTCTGAGTGGTAAAATCCGGAATGAGGTGATCCGGCAGAGAACAAAAGTTGTCGACATAGCTCATAGAATTAGCAAGCGTGAAATCGGCAAACGTGAGGTAGGACGCGCTCAGGCTAGGCGGAGCGACGATCTTCACAGGGTAGCAGCTGGATGAGAGTTGCCGAGAATCGACCTGAATGGCGTGCAATTGGAGACGTTTATGTCCAGCAGTGGAATGCTATAGGCTAATGATGAAGATATTATGTCACTAGGTACTAAATTAAATTCTTGCCGACTGGTCGACACTTCATGTGACCAGGAGGGCTGGGTCGTTCTTCGGCCAAAGAATTGATATTGCCATTCAGTGTGGCAATGACACATCGGTGGAACGACTTATCATTCAGGGAAAAGTTGAAGGCACAAGAGCTCGTGGCAGATCGCCCATGCGTTGGACCGATCAGGTCAAAACAGCACTTGATGGTCCACTTCACGAATGTACGAGAAGGGCTGCAGTACGAGAGGAATGGCGACGGATTGTGAAGCTCGCCACCACACCAGATATGACGACCACGACCACTCTGTCAAGAGTGTAGCGACGAAGAAGAAGAGTGGCAATGTTGCCAGTTTTCAGGGCACGTTTCCGGATGACAGCGTTGTGGATGTTCTTCAACTCCTGAGTGTATTTTTGTATTTATTTCTATAGTTAGTCGTTGCTCCTAGGATAGAACTTAGACAGGGGCATTACTTTGTGCAAATTATTTTATCACAACTACCCACAAAACGGTGAAGAATGTCATCGTGAGGAAACCGACATGTCCTAGAATCAAAAATTCGAAGACATATGATATGTACCAACCCGCACTTGGTCCACGTGGTGGATTATATAGCCCAATCCCCCTTGAAGAGCGGAGGCGTACTTCCCAGCAGTGGGATTATTATAGGCTGATTATGTAATAGAAATATATTTAAGTAGATAGTGATGTATCATGTGTATTTTGGATTCATAATGAGTCCAAAATGTCTACACTAAGGGTATATAAACATTTGCTCAATTTATGGTTCTAGTTTGCGCAATGTCCCTACAAACTTGTACACTTACATATATGTATACATATTTCTGTCTACATTACTAACGCATTCCATTCATTCAGGTAAACGAGACAAAAATAACTTTACGGTAAAATTAGACGGGCAGCGGTGACCCTACCTGTAAGCTATGCTATGCTATATGTAGCAAATGTGCGTTGGTGTATGCTAAAACTGTAACAACGGGACAGCTAGTAAAGGGGCGAACAGATTTGTAACGCATCGCGCGGTTTGAGTCTCGAATTATGTGTGTGGAGCTAAATAAATATAAATATCTACACACATTGAAAGAAGAACAGAAAAGAAAGAAAAAGTATCTATATTAGGTAAAAATATCGCCGCGATTTTGTGACGTTCGTGTGTATGTAGACTTAGATGATTAACACAATACGCTCCGTCCGCGTCGGGTAGCGCGGGCTGCCACAGCAAACAATCTGTGTTTGTGATTACTATAGAAACTAATACAATGTTAAATGTACCGCCTTGCACTCCGCGCCTACGTATAATACCGAAGATGCTCGCGATCGCGGTCGCTATCTCCATACCTCGATGTTGATAGTCGCTATTTCAATATGCATAGCGGTGCAAATACGGGGGTTCAGTCCCAACTGAAAGCTCAGTTGAACAGTCGGACTATGTTTGCGATGTAACCAGGTGCTCTACCTACTCCAGAAAAACAAGTTGAACCGATTTGACCAATCACGAGCTAGATCAAATCGAGGCTTATCGTCAATCGCGATGTAAAAATAAAAATATTTTGTTTTCACATGCAGGTAAACCCTCAAGCAAATCGCGACGTAACGCTGTGCCTTCGGCATGTGCGTGCATGTCGGTTAGCTTGCATTTTATATTATTATTATTCGTCAAAGGATCTTTGAACTGGGCGTAAAACAAATTTTAAAAATCTGTAAGGATTAGATAATACTCCATCAAGAAATCGAAAATTTAAAAATTCCAGTAACCATATGTCCAAAATTTTGTACTTTACCACTGCTTCAAATGAATAAATCCCTAATTTGTCAGTAATTGCTTCTCCACCTTCTTTATCTTCTTCAATTCCAAACTTCACTTAAACTCAGGAACATAAGTTATAATAGACTACAACTCAACAAACAAACTCTTGTATAAGTTAGCTGACAGCAAATACTTATATGTTTACCACGTAAGATATTATGTGGTCACACAATCGCGTCGCGTGTTACAAGTCTGTTTCCGCCGTTACACCTCTATGTGTAGGGTTGGGCAGTAGTGAGAATTTAATTTAGGACGAAGTGTGACACTGGCATTACAAAAGCATGATATCAGCAGCCCATAATGTTCCCACTGCTGGGACATAGACCTCCTCTCGGTGAGAGGGACTGGGCCATTATCCACCACACGGGCCCAGTGCGGTTTAGTAAATGTCACAAGTCTTCGAATTTTTGGTTCTTAGACATAGCTTAGGTCAACCCGAGATAAAATTCCCAAAAAATAAAAAATCATTTCAAAGTTGCCAACCGTACGAGGTTCCTCGTTAAATTATGAGTTTTCAGGTACACGCCGGGTACGTTAATTTCGTGTCTGAAATCGGTACCCAGGTACCAAAATATCAAGAACTGCTAAGTACCGATACAGAACGTATCTGTAATATACGTAATAATCTAGGACATAATATGTGCTTTAGACCTCCTACAAACAGACGCGACGCGACTGAGCGATTTGTAGAACAATTTTTATAGAAAATTGTTCTACAATATTTGCGTCGCGCTATCGCGAGCCTTTATACGGACCAACAGTTTTAACATCGTTTGGCATGCGTTTTGTCACAAGAAATATCTATTTTCGGATAAAATATACTGCAACTGTCCAATAAAAACAACTTACAGTATACAAAACCAACTTACGCAAAAATGCAAAATCATTACAGTTTCGGTGGTCTGTCCCTTTGGTTTTAGATGTTAATTTTGGTTTCTTTTTTAGAAACCCTTTTCAAAGTTTTTTTTTGTCTTTACATTTGAGTTTATTATCTACCCCACACGATTTCGTACACCACAAGTTACTAGACATATGAATAAAAGTGACAGAAAGTGCTAACTCAAAAACCACTCATCAGAACTCGTACAAATTTATAAGGGATCACCTCAAGACCATCCATAACCTTTTACTTTTTTAAATTATCTTTCAAATAACAAAATAATTATTAAAGTCGGCTGAAAAACGACGAAGTTCTGAGGTAACAAAGATTTAAAAGACACAACCAAATTGTGAACCTTTTCCTTTTTTTGAAGTCTGTTAATAATTCAAGAAACGTGACGCAACACTTGCCAAGTGCGTGTCTCGCAGTCGCCTACAAGACAAGACAAGACAAGACAAAGTATCCCCCTACGTACATTGCCGTACTGCGGTGTAGCTCACATTGCGTGCCAGACAGGCAATCTTGCCTCTGATGGGCAGATAGGCAATCTTGCCTACTGATGGACAGATAGGTTGGCATATTCGCTGTTTGTAATTAGCTCCGCTGATACGAACCATGCGTGATTGTAGATTTTGCGGTGACCTACGATCGTTGATCGGAATAGAACGTAAACGGAGGTGACATGAAAGTTCTTATAAACTGAAGGTAAAGTTGGCTGGTGGTTGGTTGGTAGTTCGGGAGCAGTGGTGGCCCAGTGATCACGGCCGCGACATACGAGTAGTAAGGTCGTGAGTTCTAACCAAGCAGGCTCTTTACTTTGTGTAAATTATTTCATCACCACTGCCCTAAAATCGGTGAAGGAAAACATCGTGAGGAAACCGGAATGTCTTAGAACCAAAAATTCTAAGATATGTGACATCTACCAACCCGCACTGGGCCCGCTTGGTGGATAATGGCCCACCCCCTCTCACCGAGAGGAGGCCTGTGTCCCAGCAGTGGGAACATTATAAGCTGCTGATAATGAAGATGAAAGTTGGCTGGTGTTACTTAAATACAAGTTCAGAATAACTTCAGTTAGCATCCATGCTGACTGGTTAAGTTTGCTGCTAATTTTTCAACAAGGAAACAGCTTTCTCTCACATGATTCATAACCATAATAGAGCGTAAGGTCTGAAAACCAGTCTTATCAAGGGGTATCGTATTACCCAGTAATTGGGTTGTGGAGGTCAGGTAGGCAGTCAGTCCATGTAAAATACTGGTACTCAGCGCCATCTGGTTAGACTGGAAGTGGACCCCAATATAGTTGGGAAAAGGCTAGATAAATGATGCATAGAGAACAAGGAGGACAAAAAATTTATACTCTTTAGAAATTACGACAAAGCCTACTCAAATATAGTTTTACAGTACTCACTGCCTCATACAATTGCTGATAGACATAAAGGCTGATGCAACCAGACGCGGCGTGACAGCACGACTTGTTTATCTTAGAACATTTTTTATCAAAACTTCTAGGAAATTGTTCGACAAGAGTGGCATCGCGCCTGTCTGAAGAAGCCTTCATAATGTAGCTACATAAATGTGCAGCATGGCAAACTTAGTCGGCATCTTTCCTCGCTTAATCTTATTCGGGTCGACTCGGAAAAATGCGACCTAAGACGAGCGGCTTTTTACCGAACATCTACATACATAATCTTACGCCTTCCTCCCTTGGGAATAGGCAGAAACTACAGAACGCCACATCCTTAGAAACTCATTCTGCCTCGGTAACCTTCATACTAGACATGAGATATACCTGCCAATCTCCATACCCGGCCTTCAACGTATGGGTATCGCCAAATACTTGGTACAAAAACGGGGTTTCAAAATACCTGTAAGTATTTGGGTGTATAATGATTTCGATAAGTATACGTATGCGATAAGTATGGCATACCTCCAATATTATGTAGGTACGACGTTTCAAGTAAGAGATATGAAGATGGTTATTCGTGAGTGTTAAATATTATATGCAAAATAACATTAATTTTATTTAAATTGACTAACTAGAGTAGCTGCGTAGTTAAAAATCACTTTTTTAAACACAATATATTTTTAAGGAACTCTTTGATACGATAAAAAATGTAATTCGTTATATTTGTTATGCAATAACATTATTACGCAATATTCATGTATTTTTTTTTCTACTTGAACTGGATCGTCCGAACGTTCCTAAAGCACGAATGACGCTTCGAGTTCTGCCGTAAGCGGTCGGGTAGCTCCGGGTGGTTTCGGCGGACCGATGCTGCACGAACTGGCTGATACCTTGTGGTAGCGGTTCGTTTCGTACTAGCCTATACGTATGACGTCATACCTTCAAGGTATTTACCCAGTATTCAGGTCTGTACCCGGGCTGAGTACTGGAAAGCACATACTTGGTATATATACCTGTACCAGTATATACGCCTCACCTCTACTTCATACATCTGTATCATCATCTTCATTCATCATTTCAGCAGATACACATCCTCTGTTGGACATAGGCCTCCCCCAATGTGGAGGGTTTGCTATAATCGCCACGCTTGGCAGGCTAGTTGGCGATCGCAGTACGGTGGACGCTGCTCCCCATTCTCTAGTAAGTCCCTTAGTCGCCTCTTACACACCCACAAGAAGAAATGGGATGGCGCTATTCCTTACGTCTGGCATCACACAGAACAACCACCCGATACGCTTCCATACGGAATCAAATCTTTACGAAAGAGTCATCTTAATGCTGTTCACAAATTTCGGAAAATAACAGTTTATAACCAAATAGACGACCGTTATTTTGCTTTCAGCTGTTTACTGTCGTGGGCAACGCAAAATAACACATGGAAATCTGTAATTTTTGATTCATCAGATCATGTATGGTCCTAACACATTATCATCAGTCTTCTGCCTTTCTCCCGTTTTATTTGAGGTCAGCGCAGCATATCTTTTTCTTCCACACTTTTGAATAAGTCGTCATCTAACCATACCATAATTCACACAGTCCATCCATCGTTTCTTAGGTCTCCCCCTACTCTTATAGCCATCGACATTCATATTCAAAACTTTCCTCACGACGTTTTCCTTATTCCACCGTATTACATGCCCATATCATGACAAACCATTTCCAAACAACTTTTCAGTTACCGGTGCCACTTTTAGACTTCCCCTTATTTACTCATTTCATATTCTATCCATTCGTGTAACACCACACATCCCTCTTAGCATTCTTACCTCAGCTGCATGCAATTGTCTTTAATTCATCCCTTTTGTGGTCCAACATTCTGACCCATACAAGAGGCAGCAGGTGTTAATGTGGTTTTTTATATCTTTCCCTTCTTCTTAGAGTGTCAGTAGCAATCTAAATACAGTCAGCCCAGAATTTGGCTACGAGCTTGGCATTTTTAGTAGCGTCCATCAACTCCTGTAGCGTGCAACAAGACACTATGGATTAGATATTAAGTGCCCCGTTGTTTGTGGGACAGCACCACGTTTACACTCCAGGGCGGAGTCATAGGCGATCGGCGGCGGCGACCTCTCGCGTCCGGCCCTGGTGCGAGCCATGGTACCGAGCAAGAGGGCATGGGAAGCCGTCACATCCTTCTGTGAAGCAGTAATGCTCGCAAAGGAGGAGGCGGGGCGCGTGAGGGAGTGGCAGTCTCTGCGCCCTCACGTCCCTAGCCGCCGCAGGAGGAGACGCCCCGGGCGTCGGGAGTCAATAGGGCACTCCTGGCCACCGTAGGGGCGAGCTTGCGGGTGGCGAGCAATGGGTAGCTTTCCGCCCGGTAAGGACCAGGCTCGGGTCGACGGCGCGTAGTGTTCCACGCGCGCCTCAAAGAGATGTCAGCAGCATTGAAGGGGTCTGCTAGGACCGATGCCTGCCAGGGTCGCGAGATTGTTCGAAAGAGATACCGTGACCCTGGCACATGGGCAACTGAAGGAACACGGGTGGGTTTTAGTTAGTAAAAGTCTGACACGCCCTCCCGCTCCGCCCAGAGCGGGAGAAGTCATTTGATGATTTCCCATCCAAAAAAAAAAAGGGCGGAGTCATTCGATAGCGGACTCCCGGCCACCGTAGGCGCGAGCTTGCGGGTGGCGAGCAATGGGTAGCTCGCCGCCCGGTAAGGACGATTGCAGGCTCGGGTCGACAGCGCGTTGTGTTCCACGCGCGCCTCATAGAGATGTCAGCAATACTGAAGGGATCTGCCAGGACCGATGCCTGCCAGGGTCGCGAGATTCGTTCGAAAGAGTTACCGTGGCCTTGGCATATGGGCAACTGAAGGAACACGGGTGGGTTTTAGTCAGTAAAAGTCTGACATGCCCTCCCGCTCCGCCCAGAGCGGCAGAAGTCATTTGATGATATCCCATCCAAAAAAAAAAAAAGTTACTGCTCAGAAATTGTACACAGTGTATCACGGATAGTGAAAAATATCTTCTTCTGTAAATTGCACTCGTGCAAAGTCAGGGCAGGTCGCTAGTTTTCTCATAAAAAACTTCCAAGACACGAACGCAGTCAGTAAAACTAGGCGGGTCGAGGCGCGCGTGGAACACAACGCGCTGTCGACCCGAGCCTGCACGCAACATCAACGACGTTTACGGAGCTAACACTACAAACCAACGCACCACCTGTTATTGGTTTGCTAGCTTCCGTTCTGGAAATTTCGACCTGAAAAATGAACCTCGCGGTCGTCCGAAGACTTTGGTCGACAATGACGAATTAAAGGCGATTGTGGAAGCTACACACAATCTACGGCTGAATTAGCAGCAGCTTTCGACGTTAGCGACAAAACATTATTGGTCCATTTGCGTCAAATTGGCTAGGTAAAAAAGCTTGACAAATGGGTGCCCCACGAACTCAATGATCGCCAGCGCGAAGTACGCGTCGAGACGTGCCTTGCACAGACACACATATGAAGGAATTTCGAACCGCATTGTTACCTGCGATGAAAAATGGATTCTGTTTGATAACCGCAAGTGCTCAGCAAGTTGGTTGGATCCTGGTTCAGCACCTAAACAATGCCTTAAACGAAAACTTACCCCTAGAAAAGTGATGGTCACTGTTTGGTGGTCTAACGCCGGTGTGATTCATCACAGCTTCTTACCAAACGGGGTGAGCATTACTGCAGATGTGTACTGTGAAGAACTGAACTCAATGATGGAGAAGCTGGCACATCTCCAACCAGCATTGGTCAATCGCTCGTCTCCGCTGCTCCTGCACGACAACGCGCGACCTCATACTGCACAGCAGACGGTCTCCAAGTTGCAAGAACTAGGGTTGGAAGCTCTCCGTCATCCGCCCTACTCACCAGACCTTGCGCCTACAGACTACTACTTTTTCCAGAATTTGAATAACTTTTGGCGGGAAAAAAATTCAATACCCGAGAGGCAGTACAAAATACCTTTGAAGAATTTGTTGCCTCCCGTCCAGCTGATTTTTTTAAGAAGGGCATCAATAAACTGCCACTGCGTTGGCAAAGATGCATTGATTGCATGGGTGATTATTTCGATTAATACAAATAAAAAATACATGAAAAAAAATCGTTTAATTTTTTTCATACAAAACGGCATTTTCATAGGTAAAGACCTATTATTTAATATTCTTGCACCTAGTCTACTACGGGTTCATTTTCCGATAACAGAAGTTACGTTGTCTTTTATTACATTCTTACAATATAAGAAGGTACACGGGCTATCACGGGCTAACTCGTGAAAAATCATAAGATCTTAATATTAAACCTAAAAACTGTCACAAAACAACACAATAAAAAACACACAAAAAACGTACAATATTGCAATGTTATGTATGATCGATGCTTGTGCTTCTAATAGCACACGAATCAAGCTGGATTCTATTTTTGCATCGATACAAGCTCCTTATTTCTCCCAATTATTAACCAGTTTGAGGAATGGTAAGGCGCGATTCCACCAAAATTATTTTCAGCACATCTGTTCACAAACATTTTGTGCAGGGTCATATACCACAAAACTTTACAAGTTACAATTAAAACTTATACTTTATAAGTTACACTTCACATGTTACAGTTTACAATTTGCAGGTTACCCTTTACAAGTTACATTAAAAAAATAAGTACATTTTAGAAGTTCATGTACCAAAAATCTCAAGGTACAGCTTATTATTGTAACGGAGAATCCTTACAAAAGTTACAAATATGTAAATTGTCGTGGCAAGCCTACAATTTACACATGATAACCCTCATATTTTGTGTTACGATTTAAAAAATAATAAATGTAGATTGTAAATTGTAACTCAGTCTCTATTTGCAATTTTATATTACAATTATTATTTTTTTAAATTTTGTTGAATTCTGCAGTTGAAAAGTTTTTTGGTGTATGGCCCTGAACTCCAACCGGGCACATATACAGCAGATCCGATAGTCTTTGTTTTTACCGGTAAAGCTGGTATAGCTTTACCGGTAAAAACAAAGACTATCGGATTAACGTTTGTGAGCGTCGAGTGCCGCACATAGTTTGTAAGCACTCATAACCACGGACATAAAAAAATCGTTGCGGGGTTTCTTCGCATCTGATCTTCAACGTACTGCTTGGCGCTTAAAGTTGAAAATCGAACAGTGTGTATTTTCAAAGAACTGAGATGCACTCTGTTAGATTCTGAATTCTTGGTTCAACATATAAAGTTGAAAATCCAGTGCGCGATAAAATACCGCCACGACATTTTTACGATCATGTGAACGGTGGGTACTGTTTAATTGATTGAGTTCACTGAAAGAAACATATGTGCAGTACATTGGTGGAATAGCGCCTTTAAGCTCCGTTTTTGGCCATTTCAGATCCCACTGAAAATTTCAAGAGCTGTAAATTTCAGGCGCCGTAGCGTAAGTGATTGCAAAGCGCAGTGCGTACCTCCCTATAACATCCGGCACGTTGTTCTTTATTTGCCCTAATTTGGATCCGTTTCCGTACCAACTGCCGTCGGGATCCGTTTTAGTACCATTAGGAAAATATTGGCATAACAATTTTCCTGACTTAAGTGAGTAATGCAAGCGACACACGAATGAAATTGTTTTTTTTTTCTTAATTGATGGTTGTTGTAATTATTATTATGGTTGCGTGGCGAGACTGGCTCACGTAAGGCAGTTGTTATGAGGTAAACTTTGGGTTATTGATGATAAATTGGGTTTTTAATACAATGCT
Organism: Aporophyla lueneburgensis; assembly: GCA_932294355.1. NCBI lineage: Eukaryota > Metazoa > Arthropoda > Insecta > Lepidoptera > Noctuidae > Aporophyla > Aporophyla lueneburgensis. The sequence continues at coordinate 6,636,435 of OW028748.1, read as the reverse complement.
GGAAGCTAATTGGTTTCGGACTTTCTAAGGAATCGGTGAATTGGAGTTTGACTATTCGAGTGAGTTTTTAGGAGTGGGGTCGAGTTTTATTAGTATGTGAATGTATAAGAGATTTTTTTCTCTGATTTACCAAGAAAGCACACTGATTACTGAAAAGAGCGGCTTAAAACAATCGAGATCTAATTTTCAAGGAAAATAAAACATTTTTTTTTTTGCAAGTCAGTGTCAGCTTCTAATATGATTGAAATGTGATTCGCCACCGAATGGAATGGCTTTACAGAATTATAATCATTAAAATCATTTAACCCCACTGAATGACTTTTCGGTACTGTTGAAATCCCCAAATGGCAAGGAGGGCCATTTACAAAAATGACCCTCCTTGCCATTTGGGGTTTTAAATTCTTGGGTGTTTCGTACCTCGAAAATGGAAGTCGAAGACTTTTTAGTCTTTTGTCACTGTTTCAAAATGAGACGTGGTTTTCTGTTTGAATTAAAATAAAATGTAAGTTCTTAAAATAATGTCTTGTTTCTTTTTGCCATGAAACAATGAAAGAGGAATAGGGTATGAAAATATTACTTATAATCCGAGGAGACTCTACAAAATAAACATTGGGAAACCCTAATTTAGGGTACGATAAGACCGTCATATGTCATATAAAAGTCCTTAATTAAATTAAAAGAAGAATTTTGCAGTGTTTTTTTTTTGGCGGAGTATGAAAAATCATCATCAAAAACCCAAATTCAGACTTAGCGTAGGTGTCAAGTGTAGGCAAAGCCGCGTGCATACCTAACTCACCGTCATGCATGGGATCGATCGTGTGTATCATGAGCTGCAGCAGACCGTGGCGGAACTTGGCGGCCTGTGGGGGGCCCTTGCTGGGCCCGGCGGAGGGCGCCGCGGTCGCCGTGTTCGTGCCCACGGACGTCTCGCTTGAGGTCGTCGCGTTGCCATGCTGTGGGCAAAAATAATATTGGTTAAGAACCTTCATAGGCATTGTTGTGGTTTTTTTGTTGTTCAATCGTTCATGGCGTGGCGGCGTTTTGATTTAAAAAGGGTGAAAACGAAAATCATAAATCTATCTACATACATAAAAGCGAAAGATTACTCATTCATACATTCGCTCACTGATTAATCACGAAATCTCAAGAACTACACCTACGAATTTGTAATTTGGCACAGAGGTATATTATGAGTAGGAGCGTCAGCTAAGAAAGGATTTTAAGAAACACCCTTTACATGTAAAGGGATGAAATATGTATGAAAGTTCGCCAGTTTAGAAGCTACGTTCTTTAAATTTTTCTGTTTAGGCTGACGTATAAAAAATAATTTATACGTATCTCAGTCTTTGTATGATATGTAAAAGTAATCCCGATATCCTATTAATAGATAGAATAACCAATTACATTTCATTTTATTTCCCATATCGGCTTTACAAGGCAACCCCACTTAATAACATAAAACGCTACCGCTACGCATCTACATTCTGCCTAGCGTTTTCCCAAATATGTTGGAGTCAGCTTTCATCACAAATGGATGAGGCTGAATATCAGTATTTTACATGGAGTGTCTACCGATCTGACTTTCACAACCCAGTTACTGGGTAACACGAAACCTCTTGGTACTCCAAGTCTCGGTCTTCTGACGACCTGTAATAAGATCCACAAATAACAGCCGAGACCAACGCCTTAACGTGCTTTCCGAGGCACGGAGGGGTCTTGATAAGTAAATATGGTCACCCATCCACAGAGAAACCGTGACAAGCCTAGCTTAACCTGATCACAAATCAATAGCTTAACCTGATCACAAATCAAACCACAATCCCCTCTTTACATATGTAAATCCCCAATATAATACCCTAGCATATTTTCATCAACATTTTGGTTAATAATCGCACATACACCAGACAATAGCCTCACTGGACGGAGCGCCATTGTTCTGCCACAGGCGAAGATTGGTGCCAAACAAAGGGGACAAAGTAATTGAGATCCAGGTCTTTATACTTGGAGTGGAAAGTTTTGTGCATATGGGATAGAGGAGGTTTTTGCATGTTTAGTTTGAGGTTATAGTGGCTTGTTAATGTGTCTATGTAGGATAGAGGAATACTCTCATGCTGTGAGTTTTAATCTTTAAACGTGTTAACTGCTTAGTATGAAATATTTATAAGTATTTGAAATGTTTATTTATGTAAGTAGATGATTACATCATATATTGCATAAGCATAGCATAATCAGACTATCATGTTCCGAAATCAAATCAGGAATGTATGTTACAGTAATTTTGTTTCAGCATATCCTGCCGTAACCTGGCGTGCAAATGTCAATTAAAATGAGCGATGTCAAATTATTCTAACTTATACAGATTCTATTGGTTTGTCTTCTAAATAGTCCTTAATGCACGTCTACTGCTGGGACACAAGCCTCCTTTCTTCGAGAAGGAGTGGGCCATAATCCACCACACGAGTCCAATGCGGGTTGGTAGATGTCACATGTCTTCGAATTTTTTATCCTTGGACATGCCGACTTTCTCACAATGTTTTCCTTCACCGTTTTTAGGGCAGTGGTAATGATGTTTTTTAAATCAAAGTGAAGCCCATGCCTGGGTTCGAACCTGCGACCTATAACTTGTAAGTTGGAGCCGTTACCTCTGGGCCACCACTATTCAACCCTTTAGAATAGATCTAATAAGACACTTTGACTTTAAAATGTTTTGTTGGTCAATATTTTAAAAACTAGATGGCGCCGACATTTCTAAGCTGACTGTTTGTTCCCTGTGAAGAAATACCGAAACAAATTCAGAGGTCATGACCTCTGATATCTCTCCTCATGATCTCTTTTAAAATCCAACCAAACATTATATTATTAGAATGTTATGTGAGTCTAACAATGCAGGGCCATATCTGAAAGGGCTTTTGCAAGAGCCAACTCGGGAGCTCAACGACCCATCACAAGACGCTACCAGATCTACCTCTTTGTTTCAAGGTCTCCTTGTGAATGATGCGTATAACATTCCAAATGAAAAAGGCTGTGTGTTAATCAATAATGGTCACCCGGAAAATGAGGACATATTCTTGGCCCCGCGAATTGGTAAGTTATCAAACCTTATCAGGTAGCGGGTGATGCGATGCGACCTGGCGTGCGGCCTGCGGGTCGGCGAACGTAATTTCACGCGGATGAAGTCGCGGGTAGAATTGGTAGAAAGCTAGTAATGTAACAAATGCTTAAGTCACTCGGTCGGTTTTTGGTATCTGGTATTCAACTAGACCATAACCTGCTTAGGGCAGGTTCGATATAATCCGTAGTACGATCCTGTGGGATTATTGCTGACTTGTACACGGGGAAAGCCGCGGTCAAAACCTAGTCAGTTTAAAATATTGCTGCTGGTTCTCAGGCGTTCCCTCCGTGGGAGGGCCCACGAAGGGACCGCCGGTAATCTAATGGGTGGTAATCCAACATGGTCCAATGCGGATTGATGGATGACACACTCCTATCGACTTTTTTGATAGAGGACATAGGTACCTATTCCTCTGTAACTTCTACCGTTTTAGAGTAGTGATGTTAATGTTTGATTTCATTTGGAAACCACGAGCATTAACTTATAAATTGGGGACTCAGGGCCCGATTGATCTTTGTCTCATCGGTTTCCTCACGATGTTTCTTTTGCTGTTCTAGGAGAAGTGTTGTTTATTTGGTAAGAAAGTAGGTACAGACGCCAGCAGGTCAAGCCACCCCAATATGTCAAATTTTACCAATCGAAAGTTAACCTTCCACTATTGTGATATAAGGTTGAAAATCTATTAAAGAAATTTGACAGATTGGGGTAGCTTGACCTGCTGGCGTCTGTACATAAAAGAAAGGTGTTTACAAAACTTGTGATACAATGTACAATGTATAAACTTCATAGAGGCGACAGGTTTATCTAAACAGGATAAAACATAAGAAAACAGTTTTTCTCATCACATGCTTCAAGTAACAATGTCAACAGCGGTCGCTGACGTAAAAAAAAAATCAAATTCTTTTTTTTTCATATTTAGATAACGATCCGATCAGACGTGAATAATAGAACTATCCCATTACTTCCTGTGAGTGTCGTAAAATGCGACTAAGAGACTTATTCGAGAATGGCCAGCAGCTCTCTATGCATTTTACCACCATACTGCGATCGCCAACCCGCCTGCCAAGCGTGGAGATTATGGCAAACCGAAATAGTGGACGTCCTTCGGCTGAAATGATAATGATAAAGATACCCATCGCGTTTGTGGAGAATAGTTAGCCAACGTATTATCTCCTATTATACAGGGTTATTTGCAAAACAACGGAAACCTCTCAGGACTATGTTACTAACATCATAATCAACAACTTTTGTTCTATGACTTTTTAAAATTCATCATATTTTAGTTCATCAGATTTTCATACAAAAATAAAAATATTTAATCTGAACGCTCTAAATGTTACGCAGTCTATGGGAAGCAAAAGAAAGAGATACTGCATTAGCGAGGGGAGCGGGATTAGGGCGGCGGGAGCGCTTGAACTTGACCTATTTAGGGGCAGCTGACTTTTGTATGAAAATCTCATAAACTAAAATATGATGAATTTTCAAAAGTCATAGAACAAAAGTTGTTGATTATGATGTTAGTAACATAGTCCTGAAAGGTTGCCGGTGTTTTACAAATAACCCTGTATAAATGAACGTTCATTTGATCCAAACATTTTCGATCATTCGGTAGCCGAGTGAAAGTTGACAAGCGCTAAAAGCCAAGTGCGTGAAGGAAAACATCATGAGGAAATATCTTAGAACCAAAAATTCGAAGACGTGTGACATCTACCAATTCGCACCGGTCTCGTGTGGTGAATTATGTTCCACTCCCTGTCACCGAGAGGAGGCCTGTGGCTCAGCAGTGGGAACAAAATAAGCTGCTGATGATAATGATGATCCGAAATCTTAGGTGTCATTTAACCGTCAGATCTCATCCAAACAAAAACAAATAAAGTAATAATTAATTAACATGATTCGAAGTTTGAATGTACAGGCACACTTAGCCCGGTCATTACGCAGAATCGTCTCTATTATTCTTGCCGGTCATTGTGAGAAACAACCACTTGTAATGAATGGGTTCGCGCTGTATTTTGGAAAGACAAATAGGGAAGAAAATGTAATTGAATGCTCGGATGTAGTATTTTAATGTCTTTGAATTTTAAATGAAGATAAAGTTTCGTAAGACACACAGTCGTTAGAAGCCCGAATGTCTGGCAACCTCCAAGGAGTATCGTGTTACCCAGCAACGGAGCTGTGGAGTTCAGATGCGTATTTTCTTCATGTAAAAGATGGGAATTCAGCTGCATCCATTTAGAGTGGAAGCCCCCGAAGTCCACTGTTGGGCATAGGTCTCCCCCAAAAGGAGGGTTTTGCCATAATCGCCTCGCTTGGCAGGAGGGTTGGCGATCGCAGTATGGTGGAAAAATGCATAGCGAATGCTGCTGCCCATTCTCTAGTAAGTCTCTTAGTCACCATTTACGACATCCACGAGATAAAATGGTGGTATTCTTTACACAGCTTAGCACCACACGGACTACAAAGAAGGAACGACAAGGATACTCTAACTATTATTCACTCTCTCAACTGTAACTCTAAGGACTTGTAATGTTGTCTGGTTGAGAAATCAACAAATGACGTCTCCCGTTCTGGGCGGAGCGGTAGGGTGTGTCAGACTTTTACTAACTAAAACCCACCCGTGTTCCTTCAGTTGCCTGTGCCAGGGCCACGGGCTGGCAGGCTGCGGTCCTAGCGGAACCCTTCTAAGGACTCTCTAAACTCTTCTAAAGACTATACATTTGTTAAATATACATACATAAACTCTTTTTTCCCATGGGGGTAGGCAGAAACCACGGAACGCCACCTGCCAAGATCTCTACACACTCTTTTTGCCTCGTGTTCATACAATTGGTGATACACACACGCCGGTTGCGAGTACTACGCACCTGATCTTTCTGAAGAACATCACCAATAAGGTCACTTTGTGTACTCCTAGGGCGTCCCCTCCCGGTGTTTCCACTCACATTTGCCTTATCTTTTGTAAGCCGTCCTTCATTCATCCTCTCAACATGACCAAACCATCTAAGCATACTTTATTAAATTCTTGTCACTACATCTTCTTCTAAACCACACCGTTCTCTTATCACATCATTCCAACATTTGTTATTTTTTACACAAAAGTCATGTACAAAAATTACTGTCACATCACTCTGGCAAATTGCTACTCCAGAGAAGCCATGAATACATAAACAGTAATTGTTTTAATTAATTGCCAAAAAATAATTCAAGACTGAGTCTACAGTAGTTCGGTAATTAAAAATCCGCTGGTCCGAGACACGGAGCACAATCACACTGGTGTTGCTGTAAGGACTTGTCTCACTGAACGAGGAAGCGACTGGCGATCAACGATTTTCTAGCTCAAGAAACGTAGAAAAGATTATAGGTCCCGTGTAAGTAAAAGAGATCATCACCATTTCAGGCGAAAGACGTTCACTGCTGAACATAAGCCTCTCCCGAATTTGGGGTAGCCATAACTGCCAGGCTTGGAGGGCGGTTTGACGACCATAGTATGTTCGTAAAATGCATTGAGAACGCAGCTGCCCATTCTCTAGTTGGTCTCTTAATCGCCTTTTACGACACCCACGGTAAGAGATAGGGTGGTGCTATTCTTTACGTCCGGTACCACACGGAACAATAAAAGAGATACATATTAATAATAGTTGTATTAGTATAATAAAAAAGAATAAACCAAATGTAACTAATAATCAGTAATATTTTAGTTAAATCTTTACTAATATTATAAATGCGAAAGTAACTCTGTCTGTCTGTAAAGCTTTCACGATTAACCTACTGAACCGATTTTGATGAACTTTGGTACGGGATAAGTTTAAACCTTAAGAAAGGACGTCAGATTTTTGGGCAGCTGATAACTGTAACAACTGTCAAAGATTCCAAGAATGGCATCCGTTACCAAAGGCCCAACGTTCTTTCCAAGGCAAGGAGGGGTCTTGGTATGTAAAGATTGCCACCCATCTATGGACCAGCCGTGGCAAGCAAAGCATAACATTTATACTTAGTCGTAAGCTCCACCTGCTTCTCGCTAATCGCTCGCAGTGAGACAGTTGCCGTAAATTGGTTCACAAAGCAATCATGGCGCCGATCGTGTATCGTCAATCCGGAGCGGATATTTCAACACCTCTTTAATCGGTATATCGTTTTAAAAGCAAATTGTTTTATGATGCGATATCGATCTTTTTGTGGAACGGAAAATGAATTTGTTTTTGTGAAATTCTGTTGTTTTTTCCAAAGGCGTAGGTTGACAATAGGAAAGGTTTTAATTTTGACAGTTCAACAATATTCATTGCGTTATTCACGTTGCTGTTCACGTGAATTCTGCGACCATATGAAGCAATGGATTAGCAATATCCTTCTTAATGATTCAAATTGTAATTGATAGTGTGTTCTGCAATTAGGGTGCCGAAGCTCTTCAGAAATAACGCAATCCTTTTTACTGCAGTATAATAAAGTAATTACAAATAGTTATAACGTATTTATTTTTTATTTCTAGACCTGCATAATGGCCTAAAGTCGTACTAAACGGACTCTACTGTAATCAGTAGAGTCCGTTTAGTACGACTTCGCATATAACGACCAACTGTTTTTAGCGACGTAAGTATAGGCGCGTGTTTGGTTTTAATATGAGCCACTATGAAAGTACATTCGTTTATTACGACTCCGCTTACAGCGACCGACCGCTTTTAACGACGGAATTTCACACAAAATTGACCGGTTACAACGACGACGAGCGTTGACGTGTTTACAAATAAATCGTAGGTAAGAAACTATCTCCGCCCCGCGCTTCCCCCTTGCCTGCACGTCGCTGATTCGAATGCGACTGTTTAATTTAGTTTTAATTTGCGGGTGATGCGTGATTTCACGTACAAGAATGGCTTCTACAAAACGAAAAAGATTCCCTGTTGAAGAAAAAAATGTAATTATTATGATCCACACTAATATTATAAATGCAAAAGTAACTCTGTCTGTCTCGCTTTCCTGCTAAAACTACTGATCCGATTTAAATGATATTTGGTACACAGATAGTTTAGACCCTGGGAAAGTACATAGGCTACTTTTTATTCCGTGAATTTGTCTGCGTCCGCGATAACCGACATTTACGCAGACGAAGTCGCGGGTAGAAGCTAGTACATTATATGTACATTATTTGAAACAAATAAATATTTTGTTTCAAATGTTTTTTTTCGATGGGGCACGAAAATATTATTAAATACATTATGTTTGTATGTATATAAATGAAAGTGATTTGAATAAAAATTCAAAATTGTCATTTCGTTTAGTACGACTTCCGGTTAGTACGACGTAATATCACCGGTCCTTTCACCGTCGTTATAACCGGATTCTACTGTACATTTATGGTTTCCCTTTTTTTCGTGGGTGGAAAATCATCAAATCACGTCTCCCGCTGTGGGCTGAGTGGGAGGGCGTGTCAGACTTTTACTGACTAAAACCCACCCGTGTTCCTTTAGTTGCCCATATGCCTGGGCCACGGTACCTCTTTCGAACAGATCTCGCGACCTGGCAGGCATCGGTCCTAGCAGACCCCTTCAATACTGCTGACATCGCTTTGAGGCGCGCGTGGAACACTACGCGCCGTCGACCCGAGCCTGGTCCTTACCGGGCGGCGTGCTACCCATTGCTCGCCGCCCGGAAATTGTTTCCCACCCATGATAGAAAATATTGCTAAAAAAACCGACCTGTGCGTTTTTTTCCATTTTTTTAAAAGACTTTTCATTAAAAAGCTTCTGCAATATCACTAGACTTTAATTTGACAAGAACTCGTTCCTAGCCAGATTTTTAGTTGACAGACAGAGATTACAAATAACCTATACTTAGTACGATCAACCAGTCATACCTAGGGGTATTGTATAACCCATTAACTGGGTTGTGGAGGTCAGATAGGCAATCACTCCATGTAAAAGACTGGTATTCAGCTGCATCCGGTTAGACTGAAAGCTGACCCCAACATAGTTAGGAAAAGGCTAGGCAGATGAAGACTTAGTACATTTAATAAAAGCTTTTAGAAAAGGAAGGATGACCCTTTACTTAATAGTTACATCCTTTGCTTTAATTTAGCAAAACCTTAAGTTAGACCAAAGAAAAGTCAAAAACATTTCCTCCAGCAAATTCTAAGTTACTCGTGTGTAAGTAGAACAAGGCTATTTTATTTAATGCACCCCGAATAATGCCCTAAGTCGACTTACGCCTTTTATAGCTCGGCGCGACAGAGTAAGCATTTCTTAAGAATAGATAAAGAGTAATATTTCTCGGCCACTGATTTATCCCCAGTTTATGTGTGCTGACATTCTTTGTAATCCCACTGATAATAGTCTACTCTGTTTAGGGTCGACCCTTGGTCGGCATTTTGTATTTCGGTTCTGTTATCTTAAGAAATTTGTCATGGTATGGTCACGTGATACGGAGGAATGAGGAAAATGTTGTGAGTACTGAGTATGAATGTCGGTGGCTATAAGAGTGGAGGGAGATCAAATTAACGATGGATGGACTGTGTGAATTATGATATGGATATAAAAGGGGTGACTACTGAGATGTCGACTAATAGAGAAGTGTGGAAGAAAAAGACTTGTTGCGCCGACCACAAATACTTTAGGATAAAGACAAGACAATGATGAATGATGATAATGGTAAGAAAGTAAAGTTTTGTCGTCATAAATTTGGTTTATTTTTAGCATCATTATTTGTAGCGTTATTCTACCTTTGGGGGTATGAGGAACAAGGTGTATACAAGATGCAGTTTTGAACCTGCAAAGCATTTCGGGAGGTTGTTATGAGACTCGTAAATAATCATATAACAATACGATACCAACTCAATAATCAATAATACATTTTATTTTAGATTTTTCAATTTTATTGTTTTTGAGAATAATTTTCTCAATATCCCACGGGCTTTGGATCTATGAAAGAAATGTCGGTAGCGTTTGTTTGTGTTTGTGAAAGCCCAGTTTAAGGACAGGTACAGACTGGCCGCGTTTTAAAAAAGGGAGTTCACACTTACCGATTTCCGTTAATAAGAATAAACGGAAAAAAAAATACTTGCCCATTTCATTGTTGACTCGGGTCGAGAATCACTAACATAATTACCTCCTGAAATGTTTTACAGATCCAAAACTGCACCTTGTATATCACTCAACCTCCGTAGAAAATGGAAGACTGTGACCAGATGGGTGTCTTGTCTGGTGGGCAATGGCCCGACGATCAATATGTCGGGACGTTGTGGCACGGAAAATTCTGCCAGCGCGATGTAGGATTTACATGTGGCAGTGTGAGATGCCGTTACACTCTAACTGCTGAGTGCAGATCTCCTCTCCCTTTTGTGACATGCGTCCCTGGTCTGTGCCAGTCTCATCCCGAATTACGTAACACACTATCAATCAGAGGGGTAATTGCGTAACTTGCTATCAATAGTAATCGGTTTCATTTTCATAGTCAAACAACATTCATTGCGTTATTTACGTTGTTGAGCCGACAATTTATTCGAACAAATGATGCAATGAATTACAAATAATCTTCAATACGATTCAGATTCTGAATGATAGTGCGTTCAACAATTAGGGTGCAGGTCTTCCTAGCGCATTGGTTCTACTTTTCTTAATTCATGCTGCAGGATGCAGGATCTTTTAAATTAAAATTAATCGATTTAATGTGAAAACAAACAATTCATTTATTGCATTCATACAGAAATAAAATTTTATTTGAAAACTTTCATACGTTTCTTACTAAACTCCAAATATATCTAACGGCCTGGTCACTTATCTTTTTTGGTGACTGTGCACAAGCGAAAATTGTACAGGCCAGGCTGTAAAAATGCCATGTTATAAGTCTTAAGGTTGTAACTAAAGGATCTATTTCATATTCTATGACAAAAGTTTGAACGTGCGGACTTGTACTTTATCCAGGCTTAGAATTTGTCTTGCAGGGTCGCGAGATTTGTTTGAAAGAGTTACCGTGGCCATGGCATACAGGCAACTGAAGAAACACGGCCGATCCATGTTTCTTCAGTTGCCTGTATGCCATGGCCACGGTAACTCTTTCAAACAAATCTCATTTTAGTCAGTAAAAGTCTGCCACGCCCTCCCGCTCCGCCGGGAGACGTCATTTGATGATTTCCACCCAAAAAAGAAATACAAAAAAGAGCTTGCATTAATTTTTGAAAAATCTTCAGAAACTTTACTCGAAGCAATAAAATACCTTGATAATTTCTTTGTACATGCTTCCTTAAACAAATGCTGAGCTTTTAAAGTAAGGCATTTAGTAAACTCAACAAGATATTTTTATCTGGTAACCCTACAAACTTCTGTAACGGTGGCCGATATAGCCAGTATAGCCACTTTAGCCGCCCTACAGCCCTAATCGCCGCATTAATCGGCCATTAAGTGAACGATAAAAATTCGTTTACGATTTTTTAATTCAATGGTCGTAGTCTTTTAGGGTCCCTTGGGATCTGTTCACGAAATTGGAGCATAAATTTATACTTCGACTTTTAATTGTATTCAGTATTTTGACAGTTCAAAGAAAGTAAATGTTACCATACTAAAACTAATAGTGCTGGGGTAGTGAACGATTTTGCGTAAAGTACGAATGATAAAAATAGTTTAATTAAAATAAAAAAAAATGTTTTAATTAAGACGTAGATTCATTCTAGCCTTTTCCCAACTCAGTTTGGGTCGGCTTCCAGTCTAACCGGATGCATCTGAGTAAGTAGTGGAAGATGTGGAATTTAAGAATAATTAATAGTTTAAAAAAACTCATTTCTTTTTTTATTTTCTTATAATTTAAACTAACTAACTGAATATAAAAATCATGTCATTTTACTTTATCATTTTATTTCCTCTGGCAACCATAGACTATATATCTACATATATCAGTACAGTATATACCGTGTTTACAAGTTATTCAATTTAAAATAAACAAATTACATGTAAGTACAACATTATTTCAAATCCATTCAATATCGATCATTCTTACACCACCTCACTATCTTTTTTTTGTCAAAATCTGGCAACCCTTCAACTGTCAAGTTACTGAATACAGTTAAAAGCCAAACTATAGTTACGTTTTGAATTTCAGAAAACAATTTTATATCGAAATGAATTGTATTTTTATAATTAATGACACGACTGAAGTTGAATTCGACTGTTACTGACCGACTGTCCTAGTATAGCGCTGAAAACGGTGAAAGAAAATAATATCGTGAGAAAACCGTCATGTACAGACGCCAACACATCAAGCTACTACAATCTGTCAGATTTCTTTGATAGATTTTCGACTTTATTTCTAGAGCATTAGGTTCAAGTTTCATTGGGAAAAATTGACAGTTTCGGGTAGCTTGACCTGGTGGCGTCTGTACATACTAGAACCAAAAATGTTACACACTTAGCTCGAACAAAAATTTGCACTTTAAAACTGAATATTTCACAAATATATTTAATTCACAATAATATTTCCCTTAATCGAATATTTTTGTCACTTTTGTCACAAACATACAATATTTTCATTCTATTTAAAAGGCCTATTCAACGACACCCCACAACATGGGTTATACGAGATATATAAAACATCCCCAACTTTACGTGTAGAGGTACCACTCTAAACAATATTTTTTCAATATTTTATTTTATCACTTTTTCAGCGTGACTAATACGGACATGTTTGCCAAATTAGAGCTTTCTAGTTCTAAGAGACGGATAGGACAAACTATAAGGGTTCCTAGTTACGGAACCCTAAAAACCAATTTTATTCCAGGGAAGATTAGCAGACTATCTTTGGTAAAATCAGCACTTACAAAACATTTGTTAAAATCGTATTTCCATGTTAAGATTTTTAAAGCCCAAACAGCATACAAACAACATGATTTTATTAAAGTATCCTTAGATTTGTAGTGCCAACCCAAATGTGGTGAAGTGTTTTCAGAGAAAGCGTATTTCAAACTGAATACCTCAGTGGATTTTGAAGGATCATCCGGTGGATTTATGAGCACTTCTTACGTTATCGTATCCACGTAGACACTACAATAGGTACGTTTCCTTATCTTCGGTTGGAAAAATGTTCGTTTAAATATCTTATGAAAAATCTTAGTGAATTTTGAAAGCCGTCAAGTCGATAAGAGGATCAACAAATCTGTGAATGGTATTCATAGGCCTTGAGAAGGATTTCAATCGTGTACCGAGGACCATAATATGGCAAGCTCTGAGAGCTCAAAATGTCCCTGAACACTTTGTAAAACTCATTATGGACATGTACCATAATGTACAAACCTGTGTCAGAAGTCCAGCCGGCCTGCCTGAGAGCTTCGGTATCAAAGTAGGAGTTCATCAGCAAAGCGCACTTAGTCCCGTGTTGTTTAACATCACCATGAACTATCTAACCGACAAAATCCAGAAACCCATACCATGGAACCTTTTATACGCGGATGACGTTGCTCTCATCTCAGACATTATAGACGAAGTACAACAAAATTTGGAACAATGGAGAAAATCTCTCGACTTAAATGGTTTACGCATAAGCAGATCCAAGACAGTGTACATGGTATGCAACTTCAACCCCGACGAATCGATACCATCAAGCGTGGAAGTGAAACGGGATGGCGTAGCCCTATCTCGAGTAAATAAATTTAAATACCTAGGATCGGCAATCACGGAAGACGGGTCGATGACAGCCGAAATTACGCACAGAACGATTTCTGGGTGGAATAAGTGGCGTACACTAACAGGAGCCCTCTGCGATCCAAAAGTGCCAATAAAAACCAAAGGCAAGGTCTACAAAACAGCTGTGAGGCCTATTTTACTCTATGGTATCGAAACGTGGGCCTGAGGCCCCATGAGTAAAAAATTCAGATCACTGAAATGCGCATGTTGCGTTGGGCGGATGGAGTCACTCTCAAATATAAAGTGCGTAACGAACACGTGAAGGGGAGTTTTAAACTAACGCCTATAACTGCAAAAATTGCAGAGTCCAGGCTAAGGTGTTACGAAAGTGTTATGCGCAGAACCGATCACCATATCGTGAGAAAGTGCCCTTCCATGGCTAATCAGAGATGGAGAGGCAGACCGCAAACTACCTGGATGACAAATGTCCGGAAGGACCTGCAAAAGCTTGGTCTTACAGATGGCGATGCTTACCACCGAAATGAATTGCGCCGCATGATTAAGAAAGCCGACCCCGCGTAACGGGAAAAGGCGAGGGCAAAGAAGAGAGTCAAGTCGATAAGAGGATCATCTCACATCCTGAAGAAGCTCGTAGCTGCTACGACAGCGTAGCCGCGTATGCCGCGGCTACGACATCGGCTACGCCGTAGTCATATTTTGGTGTTGCTACTCATCATCATCAGCCTATAATGTTCCCACTGCTGGGACACAGGCCTCCTCTTGGTGAGAGGGAGTGGGCCGTAATCCACCACGCGGGCCCAGTGCGGTTTGGTAGATGTCACATGTCTTTGAATTTTTGGTTCTAAGACATGCCGGTTTCCTCACGATGTTTTCCTTCACCGTTTTGGGAGCAGTAAGCGATGAAATAATTTACACAAAGTAATGCGCCTGCTTGGGTTTGAACTCACGACCTACTACTCGTAAGTCGCGGCCGTTAACTCAGTATGCTACTCAGTATGAATAAAATAGCATAGTATACAGCCTATAATGTTCCCACTGCTGGGACACAGGCCTCCTCTTGGTGAGAGGGAGTGGGCCGTAATCCACCACGCGGGCCCAGTGCGGTTTGGTAGATGTCACATGTCTTTGAATTTTTGGTTCTAAGACATGCCGGTTTCCTCACGATGTTTTCCTTCACCGTTTTGGGAGCAGTAAGCGATGAAATAATTTACACAAAGTAATGCGCCTGCTTGGGTTTGAACTCACGACCTACTACTCGTAAGTCGCGGCCGTTAACTCAGTATGCTACTCAGTATGAATAAAATAGCATAGTATACAGCCTATAATGTCCCACTGCTGGGATACAGACCTCCTCTCTTCAAGAGGGAGTGGGCTACCATCTACCGCGGGGCCCATTGCGGGTTGGTAGATGTCACATGTCTCCGAAGTTTTGGATCTAGGACATGCCATGCCTGTTTCCTCAAGATGTTTTTCCTTACGATTTTGAGAGAAGTGGTGATGCAATGATTTACACAAAGTGAAGCGCTTGCCTGGGTTCAAACCCACTACCTACGAATTGTAATTCGTGGCCGTTACCACAGGGCCACCAAATAATTTATGTTTACTAATATCTGGTTCGATATTTTAGTTGCATATTAGAAAATCAAAACTTTCTCGAGCAAATTTCAAAAGAACAATTTAAATGACCAAATGTTTTATTTAGAATAATTTTAGAATCCCAATGTATGTGACATCAAATGAACGAGTGATCAAAAGTTGCTAGATGTAATTTTAAAATATCAAATCATTACTAATCAAATTACATAATCACAAATGACGACTGAATAAATTTGCTAGATGTAAATATAAGTACCTACCAAATCATAACTAATCAAATTTTATAATCACAAATGATTTCTTATTAAGAATTATTTCTGTCACGGCTTCGGCGCTGCAGGGCTCCAGCAGTCCCACGCGAGCTTAACGTCGCAGATGGTCTAAACGCTCACCATGCGGCGGGTGTTAAAACTATCTGCTCCTCAGCTCGCGGGCTGTCTCGCCCCTCCGCGCCTACGCGATTCTGAATTACACTCTAGGGGTAGGGCAGACAAGACTACGTGGAGTCGGTTTTGCAGCGATACGTTTCTGTCACTAACTTTAGTAGCACAACATATTGACTTTCAAGAAAATATTTGAATTTAAAGACCTAAATAATACCTTCACGATTGACCTATGCTTGTACACTGGCCACTGATTTTCATGGATAAAATAGGTCGAAATTGTTCCAAAACCGAATTGGGGCACCCCGAATTTACGTAGTCTTTTGGCTGTTACCCCTAGAGTGTATATAAAAATCCGGAGGCGCGAAGGGAAGGCAACTCCCGCCCGCTGTAACGAAGCGGGCGAAAGAGTTGCACTTCCCGTAGCGCCGGAGATGTTGCAGAAGCAACCTTTTTCAAAGCAAAGCAGAATGCCTGTCGTCATAACTGTGTTGCAGTGCCATTTATGAGTAATCGCGGGAACTACGTCGCTGCTCTTTGGGATTTCATCCATCGGTATTTCGTCCATTCGGGATTTCGTCCATTCGGGATTTCGTCCATTCGGGCATTATTATTTTTACCTTTTTCAGTTAATCCATTTGATAATTAATAATTTATCCAGTAATCCATTTTGACCTTTAAACGATTTGGTCAATAGTGTAATAAATAATTTAAACATTGATATTCCAGACTTTGGTCAGCTGAACTTTTGATCAACTTACCATCGTTATTTTGAACTTTGTTGATTTGTACGATGTTCTTTTGAAATTTTCTCAGGAAAGTTTTGATTTTCTAATATGCAACCGGTATTTTTTATGTAGACGTGATAATTTTTTGGTATGACGAATCACATATTCTGAAAAGTTCGAGACACTGACATGGTCAATTTAGATTTTAGTCGGTATCATATACATTCAAACTATTATTTATCATTTTAACCACGGAATAGATAAATAAGGTTTATCTTAACTAATAAAGGACGCAAGAGTACTTACGTCTTGATTCGTCTCGGGTGCAGTGTGTTGTGTATTGTAAATGTGGTGCTCTTGAAATATTAATAAATCAATTGCAAATAAACAATTCTTCTCAAAATCTAGAAAAAAATATCATTTTTTTTTCGTATTTAAAATTCAGATCGAAACAAACGCCGCCACGCCATATCTTGTGATAAGCGACATCTGTTGACGAGCATAAAAAAGATACACAGTTAAATTATTAATATTATGTATCTAATAAACTATTACATAGTGAGCTCGCCCGCTTTTATTAAGGGATAAATATAACAATCTAATGTCAAATTTTAACACTAGGTTAGACTCTAGACCATGCTCTACTGACCCTGCACACAATGGTCCACTAAAGCCATTGTATAAACGGCCATTGGCCACTGTGTACGGGTTCAAAATAATCTAGACATGATAGATCGGTTAGGATGCACAATATAAATGAAATAAAAATTATAGATGGTAAGTAAATTAAGATACACTATGTAAAGTACTGAAATGGTAAGTTGTACTCTAAATAAAATAAATGGTATTTCTATTTTAATAATGAATACTTAATAGTAACTTATGTGTTGATTGACGTATCGGCTAGTGTATCATAGGGAGGTGTGGATTATTTGTCTATTTATGTAATATATGCTTCTATAAAAAATATGAAAAATTTAATCATCACAATCGGTTCACCCAATCGAAAGTTCTGTCTGAGGTAACAAACATTTTAAAAAATACAGTTGAATTGAGAACCTGCTCCTTTTTTTGAAGTCGGTTAAAAATCAAAAGCACTCATAAGTATATTCAAACTAGTCTGAGGATTAGCTCTTTTTGAGCTTCAAAATTGCAAAAGACAGTCGTCCAAACGCCCGCCCTTCACGACTTATTAGTGCCTTTTTGGGAAAAAGGTGCGAAATAATTTCCCAGCAGTACATATTGTTTTATCAAAAAAAAAAAAAAAAATTCAAACTACTACAAAAAATAAAAAGCGGTCAACTGCGAACACGCCTCGCAGATGATGGGTTCCGTACAATCATTAACACAACGTTAAAAAAAAAACTATGTATGAGCCCTTATTTTGTTATAGCAGTTATACTGTGTGGATATCTGCTGTGCACACATATACACACTCTGGAAATTTCAAATATCTACCTATTACATTTCAAAAGATACAGCCCTGTAGTAGACGGAGGGGCGGAAAGTGGAGCCTCAGTATTACGGTCCCTCGGGCACCCTCTAGGTTTGGAACCCTAAACAACTGTAAAAACTAGTAAGTTCGGAAATTTGATTAGGTTAATTTGATGTCAAATTAAAAGAATCTACTCAATAGTTCAAAATTAAAAGTCATTTATTCAAACTAGGCTGAGAGCCAGCACTTTTTTAACGTCAAAGTTACATAAGACAGTCCTCCAAAACGACCGCCCTTCACCACTTTCTAGTGCTTTGCTTTAGCTGGGATGAAGAAGTGGCGCAAAAGACTCCCCAGCAGTGTTTATGGTTGAAAGAGACAACTTGTCAACAACTGATAGTTCTGCTTGTCATAACTTCATGTAGCGCACCCGGGGATTACAAGTTAAATTCAACACATTCTGGATATACTGCCTCTATCGATAGGATCTAGTCACAAAATAAGTTAGGCTGTATATTGTTTGTAGTTAGGCTGTGGCAGTATTCAGAATGTTATACAGGATTTTTTTTTACAAGTGCGCAATTTTTTTTTTGTGGTTCAGTAATAGAACACATTTCAATTTATTTTTCAATACTTTTTTAATTTTTACCCGACCTTAAATCAGTAAACTGTGGACACCCTACATATTTCGTAATATGATATTGGCAATAGTAATAGGTCAGTAACCACGCGCTGGTAGGTACTTCAAACTTCTTAGAATTTTGACCGATCGAACAGCTGGTCGGTCGTTCACCTTTGCCGCCACGCCGGCGCCGCATCTAAGTTACCATAGAACCAGTTTCAAAATAAACATTTTTCATTAACGATAGCTTAATTTTTTTGTACTAAGATATATTTAAATAAAAATTGCAGGGTTATTATAACTCTTTTTTTTTGGATAGGAAATCATCAAATGACTTCTCCCGCTCTGGCTTCTCCCGCTCTGTATTATAGCTCCTTTAAGTTTAATTTGTTAAAATTTACGAACTGGATAAAAACTTATCCTGTGTATGCAGTAGTCGTGTGTTGAATAATTAAGTTCCCTTCAAAATAGTTGAGCTGAAAGGTGCTGATCCATACGTCATGTTCGTGAACGGACGCCATCAGTAGGGACTGGCCATCTCTTAGTTGCCACGGCTTATTTTAATATCTGAATTGTTATTTTATTATTGTTTTAATTCTGTACGCTTTGAATGTGCACGTCTTTTTACATCCATATATATATAACCAACTTTTTGCAACAACCGTTTGTTTGAAAGGTGTGTCCATGGAGTTTCCTGCCTATTGTTCCACTAAGCTTTGGAAAGGCCACCTAGGTTTACCTTTCTGACTCACATTCCTCTTGACAATTGAAAAGTGCCTCTAATTGGTTTATTTGAAACTAGCTTTTGCTAGCGGCTTCGCCCGCGTGGAGGTCGGAAAATATCCCAAGTGAACGTACCGGGATAAAAAGTAGCCTATGTGTTAATCCAGGTTATTTTTTTTTTTTTTTAGCTCGAAAGCGCCTTTTCTTCCGACTTGTTCAAATTTATCGTCACTGCTCGGCTCCTATGTGTCTTAGCGTTATGTTATATAGCCTATAACCTGCCCAGGAGTATGGACTACAATCGTACCAAGTTTAGTTAAAATCCCTTCAGTAGTTTTTGACCCATGCGTGCACATACAGACAGACAGACAGACAAAAAATTTACTGCTTGCATTTCATTGGCATCAGTATCGATCGCCATTCATCCTCCAATATTAGTTTTGAATATATTTTCAATGTACAGAATTGACCTCTCTACAGTTTTATTATAAGTACTAGCTGACCCAGCGAACTTCGTACCGCCTCAGAATCAATAAAACCCATGTTAGGTGAGGTCCTACCAAGTTATGCCAACCTGGTACTTCGAAGACATAAAGCGTTTTCTAGCTATCATACACCCATGTTAGGTGAGCTCCTTCCAAGTTATGACAACCTGGTTCTTCGAAGACATATTAATAAGGAGCTTTTTTGGATGATTTTTTACACCTTGGGTCCGAAAAACCCAAATATCTTACGGACCCCTATTTAAAAAAATAATAAAATATAGCCCATGTTACTCGCAGATAGTGTAGCTTTCTAATGGTGAAAGAATTTTTAAAATCGCTCCAGTGGTTTTTGAGTTTATCCATTACAAACAAATAAACAAACAAACAAAAATACAAATTTTTCCTCTTTATAATATTAGTATAGATAGATAGATATAGATAAATGCTTTGAGTTTGAGTGTGAGTAACGAATAAACTACGTAGAGTTTTAAGTCCATCATGGATACATAAAAATTCAATAACAGTTATAGAAACGTGCTTTTGACGCCAATTTCAAATATAGCTTCATTTTCCAAGTCAAACTAGAAGTTTAGACATTAAACCTGCCCAGCCTTTTCAAAAATGTACCGGAGCCAGTCCCAGTTTAACCAGATGTAGCTGCTTTAACATGGAGCAACTGCCTGTCTGACTTCCCTAGCAAGATCCTGAATAATACGATAAGTATTGACTGCTAGAGTCTGGGTTTTGATAACTCATAAAGAATGACGACGATTCACGAAAGATTCACGCCGGGACCAACTTAACGTTAGCCTAACGTTCTTTTCGAAGCATTGAAGGGTTTCGGTATGTTAAGATAGCCGCCCATCCACGGACCGACCGCGGCAAAGGAAGCTTAACCTGATCGATCGACCTGGGTGGCTATTATTATTAATTCAATATTCATTATGTACCGTGTGGTGCCGGACGTAAAGAATAACACCACCCCATTTCTTCCCGTGGGTGTCGTAAAAGGCGACTAAGGGACTTACTAGAGAATGGGCAGCAGCGTTCTCTATGTATTTTACCACCATACTGCGATCGCCAACCCGTCTGCCAAGCGTGGCGATTATGGCAAAGCCCCCCAAATTGGGGGAGGCCTAAGTCCAGCAGTGGATGTCTTACGGCTGAAATGATGATGATGATGATGATGATGATGAATATTCATTATTTTGACAGGCCTGTTGGTCTAGTGGTTAGTGACCCTGACTGCTATGCCGGAGGTCGTGGGTTCGATTCCCACCCAGGACAAATGTTTGTGTGATGAGCACGATCATTTGTTCTGTGTCTGGGTGTAATTTATCTATAATATGTATGTATTTAGAAATATATAAGTATGTTTATCAGTTGTCTAGTACCCATAACACAAGCTCTGCTTAGCTTGGGACTAGATGGCGTTGTGTGATAGTTGTGGAATATTATTATTATTATTATATATTATTATTATTATTACTACAGACACAAGCGTGAATTATTTTATCAACCGACGAAAAAAAAACGGAGGAGGTTCTCAATTCGACGCGTATATATATATTTTTTTTTTTTATGTATGACCACGCATAAGTTTTTACATAGTGGTCCGATTGTGACAATTGTTCTTCTATTGGAAAGGGTATACTCCTCATTTGGAAAACAAAATCGAACCCTAAGGGTCGGAAAACAGGGGATGATTGATTGTTCACTCACTGATTGTAATGTTTAACCACGCATAACTTTATACAGAATAGTCTGATTTTGATAATTATTTTTTTGTTGGACAGGGTATACCTTGCCAAGTATTATTAGTATATTGAAGTCACAAAAAATTATGAACTAAAAACTTTTTAACAAAAAATTTAACCGCCGAAAAAACTGAAAAGTATAAAATAATAAACCTTAAAATTATGAGTCGGCGCTTTGAGTGTTCATTGATTTTTCAGCGCCGACTCAAAATTTTAAGGTTTATTATTTTATACTTTTCAGTTTTTTCGGCGGTTAAATTTTTTGTTAAAAAGTTTTTACTGTAATGGTCTTATGAGCTCCCTGTGCCGGATCAAGTAATAAAAATGAAATACATTTGAGTGCAATTTTATAATTTACTAGCTTCTGCCCGCAACTTCGTCCGCGTTAAATTTCTTGTTTCCTCGACCCTTCCCGTTGCGTCGAATCGCCTACCCGTGCGATTTTCCCCGTTTTTGCAACATATTTCATTACTGTCACGTCACACGGGAACGCGGGCGAACGATATAAAAAGTATTCTATATCCGTCTCCAGATTCTAAGCTACCTTCCCACCAATTTTCAGCCAAATCGGTTCAGCCGTTCTCGAGTTATAAATAGTGTAACTAACACGACTTTCTTTTATATATATAGAATATCTGGTTGACCGATCTTTGCTCGGTATTTTTTTGGTAATTTTATATATATAGATAAGTATATTAGTATAAGTATAGATATAGTAATATATAGTATAGATTTTAGAAAATTATTCTACAACTCTATTCAATCATCTCTCTTTGCTTGTCAACCATTTCTCACGCCTACGGTTTTTTTTCTGTTATTCAACGAAAAAGAGAAAGAGTAATTTTATCACCAGCCTGTACAAAATAAGGTCGACTTTAGCAAACAACTTTCACAGGACCTCCTAGTACTGCCTACCAAATAGTTAGTTACCACCAATGATATTATATACAAAAATACATAGATAGGGCATTAGCGTGCGAAAATTGTTGCCGGCAAATGACAACAATTGGTGTGATTTGATTTAGTCGGCTAATAGCAGCGAGCGAAGCAAAGCGTGTCCGTGGCGTAAAGTATTATATCGAAAATGCCAAGTTGTGTTGTAAGAAAGTGTAAAAACTATGGTTCCAAAATAAGTAAGAATGAGGGAATTTCATACCATAGGTAAATGTAGTAAAATAATGAATATTTGTATAAATATCACGATTATATTTCACATTTAGAAATAAATTTCGATTTATTAACATTGTGGTTCGAAAAGGATAGTGAATATGATGGCAACTGCAGCGCGACAAGGTCAGATAGCATGCGTCATAGATTAAATTAACCAGAAGCGAAATCGTAGGCACAATTCATAGCATTCGTTAGCCACTTGAATGCGCAACGTGTGTTTTGTTGTTAGTTAGTGAGCGTCTTTCTAACAATAATATTATGATGATCATAATAAGTTGTAGCTTTCAACGTTTTATAAATGAGAATTTCATTAGTGATGGCGGGTTATTAGATGTTTTATTAGAAAAATTAAAATGTATGTAATCAAATATTTATTTTCTCATTATCTTTTATTATTTGTCAGATTTCCGAGTGATGATTACACAAAAAGTAAATGGGAGCATAGTTCAAGGGGAAAGAAGCCAATATGACTGGATTCCTACAAAAAGAAGTACAATATCATATACTCACTGAGTAGGTACATACATTATCGAAAATCCGGTCTGCACACTTCAAAATTGTTTAGAATTTGTGAGTAAATAGATAACAATTGTGTTTTTTTTGTTATTATCAGTGTAGTATGCCCAGTTATAATCATTGTCTCTTCTGTGGCAAATCCGCATATTCTATGATTCACTAGTGTACTTCAAGCGCAACACACTACAGCTAGCTATCTCTTTCTGTATTATACGTTCCGTATTATCTATCGCAGTCGTTGTTGACAATTACTAAATATCTGTAGGTAAGTACATTTGTACTAACAACGGAATGATTTCTGATCAGCGATCAGTATGAACATGGCGTATCTTTACTTTATAATATCATTGGTTACCACAGACTAAAAAAAAAGGTTGCCCAAATCTCCGTCGATGCTGGTATTTAGAGAAATTTAATCACCAATCTCTACAAAATAAGGTCGAGTTTAGCATACAACTTTTACAAAGCCTTATAGTACCTCCTACTAGAAAGTGTGGTACCACAGACTACACAAAAAAATATTGCGCTTATCTCCGACGGATGCTAGTATTTCTCATACGTCTGATACATAAACACAATAATGACCATGAAAAGGCTTAAACATTAACATCGAAAGTTATTATTTCAGTCCATTTGATACTTCATTCACGGCCAGCGAGCGCAATATACGCGATATGAGTGAAATAACGTTATTTAATGCACCATTCAGAGGATTATTTCATTTTCATAATGTTGTATGTATCTGCAATAACACTATTTGGTTTTATTGCCTTAATCAATACTAATATTATAAAGCTGAAAAGTTTTGTTTGTTTGTTTGGTTGAACGTGGTAATCTCAGGAACTACTGGTCCAAATTGAAAAATATTTTTGTGTTGGGTAGCGTATTTATTGAGGAAGGCTATATAACATCATGCTACGATCAAAACGAGCGGAGCAGCAATGAAAAATGTACGAAAACCAGCAGGCAATTCGATGCGACGGAAAGGGTCAGGGGAACAAAAATTTGACGTGAACGAGGCAGAAGCTATTATAATAATAAACAACGTTTATTCTCAGTTCATTAAAATATGTTGGAAATTACGTTTAATATAATCAGCGTATACCGTCCCCACTGCTAACACTAGCATTCTGTCGGTGATTGGGAGCGGTCCGTCATGCACCACGCGGGCCCAGTGCGGGTTGGTAGATGTCACATGTCTTCGAATTTCTGGTTCTAGAACATGCCGGTTTCCTCACGATGTTTTCCTTTACCGGTTTCAGAGCAGTGGTGCTAGTGATGTAATCATTTATATAAAGCGCTTGTCTGGGTTCGAACCTACAAACTACATCTCGTAAGTGGCAGCATTACTACTGGGCTTCCTCTTCAAAGTATGTTTAGTTAAATAAAAATACAATAGATTGTCCGTGTAGCTCCGGAATAAAAGAATAACCATACTCCATTTCTTCCTGTGGATGTCGTAAGAGGCAACTAAGGGAGTTACCAAAGAATGGGCAGCAGCGTCCTCTATACATTTTTAAAAACCATATTGCGATCGCCAACCCACCTGCTAAGCGTGGCGATTATGGCAACCCAATATTGGGGAGGCCTATGCCCAGCAGTGGACGTCTTTTGGCTAAAATGATGATGATCAATTAAAATCGAATGCAATAACCGTTATTCCCTTTCTTTTCCTTCTTCTAACAATTCCTCTTATTGCTAGATACTGTGTTAGCAATTTCTAGAAACATTCACCAAAATGAGAATAAAATGGAAGGAACAAAAACTTGTGAGACGAAAAAGGACACAAGTCATAAAACTTTGGGGACGAAACGTTTAACGTTCCAAAACTCTTTATCACAACTACAAAGAAATTCAAAGAAGAACTATTGAAACAAAGGTTAAATCTCACTTTTCACCCCGACACGTATTAATGAGGAATGCTGGTAGTTACGTATAAGTTTGGCGTCCCTCGAGCCTCATGAGGTAACCGTAGGTGAGGGGAATACCGTACAATTTGAGATATACATTTTTTAGCATATATGTACCTTGAGGAGTAACATGTGTCTTGATGTTGGCTCATAAGAAGTAAGAAGTTATAATTATGTAGGTAGACGAATTATAAAAATTAATTTTTGTGTTAATAAACAGGCGAATGCGTATCGAAATTTTAAAATTGTGGGTGATATTGAAACTAATTGACATTTCAAAATGACCCATATTTTTTTAAAAATTTTTTGTTTCTTAATTTTTTTATTTTACTAAGTGTATTTAATTAACATGATATTGTCACACAACGTAAATGTAAATTATATGAAAAGTTCGGCCTCGCTGGAGACTGATGACGTAATTGTAGGTGAGGGAATACCGTACAAATCGAGGTATACATTTTATAGCAGGCTCTTTAGTTAGAGTGGAGTAATCTGTGCCTTAATACTAATATATAGAAGGTTATTTATTGGTTTTATTAGTTAGGTGAATAATTTTAGAAGGATTATTATTAAGGACTTTTTTTTTGTAAAATTTTAATATATCGGAGAAAGCATACCGAAATTTAAAAAATGTGGGTCATTTTGAAATGCTACTTATCTCTTGTTTTAATATTCTTCCTCATTTGAAGATTATTTCAGTAAAATAATATTGTTATGTTACACAACGTATATTCACGTGAATACTATACCTACTAGTATAAGTTCGGCCTCCCTCGAGACTCATGAGATAACTGTAGGTGAGGGAAATACCGTACAAATCGAGATATACATTTTATAGCAGGCTCTCAACTATGCTTCATGTGCCTTGAGGAGTAATCTGTGTCTTTATGCTGGTTTATAGGAGGTTATCTGTAGGTTGAACTACGTTGGTAAATGATTTTAGAAGAATCATTGTTATTTTTAGTCGGTACTAGCTTTAACCCGCAACTTCGTCTGCGTAAATGTCGGTTATTGCGGACGCAGACAAAGAAGCGACATGAACAGTAGCCTGAATCCTTTCTCAGGGCTCAAACTTATCCTGTAATAAATTTGATCAAAATCGGTTCAGCGGTTTAGTCGTGAAAGCGTAACAGACAGACAGAGTTACTTTCGCATTTACAATATTAGTATAGATAGATTGTTTTTTGTTGTAATTTTATGGAGTAGGCCCTTTTAGTGGTAGCCTCCGTACTACCGAGGATGAAAATTTCAATTAGATTGCTCCCCTACGTAGTACCGAGGATGGATCGTGGTCACACTGTTTTGCGATTATCTATGAAACTACGTATCCTATCTCTTTCGTTTTTATGTTAAAATGAACAAGGAAGACAAAGCTTCCTATATGTCTTCACTGCTACTAACATTATGGCACTTTTGAGACGCTGTGTTGGATGCAAAACACACTATAAAAGTTGGCACACTCGCGGGCCGACGCTCTCAACGAAACAATAAAAAAAACTGTGATTGACTGGTGAATTTGGGTTTTATAAGCATGAATACGTAACTAAAGTGTATGACCTTTCTATTTAATTATTAGTTATATGAAGTTTATTACATTTACGCATATATTTTGCGAAAATACCTAAGTTGTCGAAGTGAAAAAATGGCCGGCGTAGAAATTCTTTGTGACGGCTTTTCGTATACATATTTTGTCGTAAATGGCTGAAATACTATTGAAACGTTACAACAATTTCATTAACTATTCATAAATATACGATGTTGTGCAAGAAATTCAATTATAGCAACAAAATATTGCAATTTTAAAATTTCATTCCTCTATTTTTATTTAATGCGGCCGCCATTCCAAAGTCGATGACGTCATCGCCCGATTTCCTTTCTTTTAGCTTTAATTGTTAGAAACGATTAAAGCTATGGTATAATGTGTAATTGAGAGGTAATTTAATTAAGTTATTGGAACAGTTTTCACATTTGAAATCAATTGTGCACTTCATAAGTTAAACTCGTTTTTTGTGAAGCACATTCTTTTCTTGTTGTAAACTACTGTTTTTAGGGTTCCGTTGCCAAATGGCAAAAAACGGAACCCTTATAGATTCGTCATGTCTGTCTGTCTGTCTGTCTGTCTGTCCGTCCGTCCGTATGTCACAGCCACTTTTTTCAGAAACTATGAGAGCTATGCTGTTGAAACTTGGTAAGTAGATGTATTCTGTGAACCGCATTAAGATTTTCACACTAAAATAGAAAAAAAACAATAAATTTTGGGGTTCCCCATACATAGAACTGAAACTCAAAAATGGTTTTTTTCATCAAACCCATACGTGTGGGGTATCTATGAATAGGTTTTAAAAAATGGTAATGAGGTTTCTAATATCATTTTTTTCTAAACTGAATAGTTTGCGCGAGAGACACTTCCAAAGTGGTAAAATGTGTGTCCCCCCCCCCGTAACTTCTAAAATAAGAGAATGATAAAACTAAAAAAAATATATGATGTACATTACTATGTAAACTACCACCGAAAATTGGTTTGAATGAGATCGAGTGAGTAGTTTTTTTTTAAAACGTCATAAATCGTAAACCGAAATTTACGTTACATTCAATCAACTGAAATATAAAAATTAAAAAAAAAACATTTATTTTTAAACCGAGAATACCTGCAGGTTTGTACGGAACCCTCGGTGCGCGAGTCGGACTCGCACTTGGCCGGTTTTTTACCTATCTTTTTAACAGGAAATATTTACGACTTCTGTTCATTTTGAACACTTGTAAATATTTCTTAGGGTAGCGTCACTCTTGAACTAACTAAATGAACACACATCTAACAAACTGTGACATATTTATGACCACAAAAAACAAAGGTGAATGAATGTTGACGTTGTATAAACATTCTAAACGGCCACTTGAGACGCGACAAGATTATCGTCTTTTGTTTATGCTTTGACTGCTTAGTGTACTGTGTTTATTATGTAATCGTTGTTATGGTGTAATATTGATTAAAATTAAATGATTTTTATATTAAAATATGTCTTTCACAAAAAATTCTGGGACTTATAATGATAAAAATGGGACGGAAATAATAAAACTTGTTTTTAATTTGAACGATACTCGTTTTATTCTGAATCAAATTACATAAGTGTCATTCACCGAATAGTAAAACTTGTAAACATTACGAAACAGTCACAATCTTGTATGGGGTTCATAGTAAAATATCGAGAAATTGGGGTTTAACCACAAGTGGTCCGAAAAGAGGCGGGATCTCGTCAAGGCTGTAGGCAAGAAGGAACAAACTCGCATTTTTGACGTTGACAGACGAACGTCAAATGAATGGTTATAACGTAAGTAAGTATAATTAAATTACAAACTTTTCGTTTACTTTGTTAACCCCCGACGCAAAAAGAGGGGTGTTATAAGTTTGACGTGTCAGTCAGTGTGTCTGTCTGTGGCATCATAGCTCCCTAACGGATGAAGTGATTTCAATAAAAAAAAAATATTATAGGTGACTTATGTGCGAGTGTTTTTAGACATGTTTGATGAAAATCGGTTGAGCCGTTTAAAAGTTGTGGGGGGAAAGTGGGGAAGAGTAACAGAACGTCAGCAAATATACTCGACTGGGGTCTCAAATGAAAGCGCACTGAAAGAGAGTATTGATGAATTAATCGAGAGTGTTCTTAGCTTCGTTTGATTCTACATTATAATAAGTATGTACCTATAAAAAGTATAAAATAAAAAATTAAATAAAAAAATCATAAAAACTTTTTAACAAAAAATTAAACCACCGAAAAACTAAAAGCATAAAATAATACTTAAACCTTAAAATTATGAGTCGGCGCTGAAAAATCAATGAACAAGGATCACTCAAAGCGCCGACTTTTTTGTGGCTTTAATGTACTGATAATACTTGGCAAGGTATACCCTATCCAACACAAAAAGAATGATCAAAATCAGACTACTCTGTATAAAGTTATGCGTGTTTATACATTAGAATCAGTGAGTGAACAATCAATCATCCCCTGTTTTCTGACCCTTAGGGTTCGATTTTGTTTTCCAAATTGATATGGAACCACCTTGGGAGTATACCCTTTCCAATAGAAAAAGAATTGTCACAATCGGACCACTATGTAAAAAGTTATGCGTGGTCATACATAAAAAAAAAAAAAAATATACGCGTCGAATTGATAACCTCCTCCGTTTTTTTTCGTCGGTTGAAAATACCCCCGATACAAAACCTAATTTCCCTTTAAAAAGTAAAAAATAATACAAAAAAAAAACTCAATGTTAAAGTATCTAAGTATGTATTAATAATTCAAAAAAAAAAAAATAGGGCAGACGTTGACGGTCGTATCCTTAATGCAATATTTTGAAGTAATTTTATAAAAGTTTTCTTTTCTTAATTTTTTATTAATTCATCTATGTTGCTTAGTTAGGTAATAGACTATTTGTAAATAAATTGTTAGGTTTGGAGCGGTCCCCCCACGCGAGATACTTTAAGATTGAGTTGTTTTATAATTTTTTTACTTTTTAAAGGAAAATTAGGGTTTTGTGTCTGGGGTTTTTTAAATTTTTAATTTAATTTTTCATTTTAACATAGTACTTTTATCTTAATGTAGATGTACAGATTGGGCAATAAGAACGCAAATGAGGCAAAAGTAGTATGTAAAGCTTGGAGCTGGTGGCGCTCTGTTATTTCTGCCTACCTCCATGACACGAATGCGAGTTTAAGTAAAGTGTATATTTTTAAGTGTTTATTATAATAGATATTCGCACATCAGTTTAGGTAGGGTATGGTTTTAAAAACTTTTGTTGTATGTATCACTTCATGGACCTACCCATGTTAAAGCAAATAAATGAATTGAGTTGAATTACTTATACATGGTTATAAATTAAGAAAATTTTCAAACATGTAAGTTAAAAATCCTCACAAATGTGTATAATAAATCTCACACCTTAAAAAACGGCTCCGAAATTTCATTCCCATTTAATATCTGTACGACCCTAATACCGTACACAATAAACAAAAAGGACATATATTTTTTAATTAGAGCACTTTGCGCCTCGTTACTGTAATGCGTCCAAAACCGAGCTCATCAGGAACCGCGCCACATAACAAGCTTATCTCCGGGCTTCTGACAAACCCCAGCCGAACCGCAAATAACATAAATGTACCACTTGTGGCTTATTAAATGTCCTCTTTTCCACAAACTAATTGGATAATTTATGCGGGATATTGTGTTAATTATAACGTTTTTATTCTAGATTTTGGAAAGCAGAGGAAATAGGAGTACAGAGAATCTAGGTATGCTTTTAGACCCTCTCACTTTTTAGAACTAAAATGACGGTTTGGTACTTGGCTTATAGCTGGCTGGTTAGAAACTATGAAGTTTGTAGCTGGCAAGAGTTTATTTTTATTTTGTTAAGTTTGGCAGACACAACTTGAAGAAAGAAGCCGACAGGAGGATCCAGTTGGGATGGGTAGCGTTTGGAAAACTTCGTCAAATCTTCTCGTCGCCAATACCGAAATGGTTGAAGACTAAGGACATCAACCAGTGCGTTCTGCTCGTCATTACATGCGATGCGGAAACGTGGAAATTGACAGTTGGGCTGGTCCACGAATTTAAGGTCGCTCAGCGCGCTATGGACCGAACTATGTTCGGATTTTTTTTAAGGATAAAATGAGAAACTAAGTTATCCTGAAAACTGGAGTTACCACCATAGTTTTTAGAGTAAGCCGGTTGAAGTGGCGTAGAAACGATCTAGTGCTTGGCTCAAAAAAATAAGAACTATGATTTATACTTAATCATGGCAAGCATGGTACATCATTATCATGAAAAACAACTTGAAATGGGACGTAGCTAGCCTGCGCACGATGACCGCTCTTAATAACCTTCTTACATTCCAGCTACAGTTGTCTCCACTAAAAGTTAACAAGCTAACAGCTAAACCGAGTTAATTCTCGGTTAAAAGCTAAACCACTCAATTAAGCTGCCGTAGAAGTTGTGAACTATATTAATAGTTGCTCACGTCTGAAGTTTGGCGTGGTCTCCAGAGGGCAGGGCTAAGTTAGTGGAGACCGGCTAGATAGATCGAGTTAGACTTACTTTGTGGGATTTAATCTGGTTTTTGTCTTATTTTTATAGACTGTATTGCTCTCAGCTTGTTAAGATAAAAAATAGTCTATGTGTTAGAAGTAATTCGAGTGATGTATCCATCAAATAAATAATTTATATACTACTAGCTTTTGCCAGCGGCTTCGCCCGCGTGGAGGTCGGAAATTATCCCTCGGGAACATACTACCGGGATAAAAAGTAGCCTATGTCCTTTCTCAGGCTCTAAACTATCTGTGTACCAAATTTCATTTAAATCGGTTCAGTAGTTTTAGCAGGAAAGCGAGACAGACAGACAGACAGACAGACCGACAGACAGACAGAGTTACTTTTGCATTTATAATATTAGTATGGATATGGATATGGAAGTATGGAAGTATGGAAGTATGGATTGCTCCACTTTTCAAATTCTTTTTACATACTGTGGTACAGTATTTTTATTCTAGGTGCTTAATTTCCACATCACAATATTTCAGCAGTAAGAAGTCCACTGCTCGGCAGGCCGCCCCCAATTTGGGGGGTTTGCCATAGTCCCTAGATCGAAGTATGGTGCTAAAATGCAAAGAGAACATTGCTGCCCATTCTCTAGTAAGTTCCTTAGTCGCCTCTTACGACACCCACAAGAAGAAATGTGTGGTGAGCGTTTCCACATATCATTATTAAATTAATTAATCTAAAATATTACAAATGTTTTTTTTCTAAAACAGTAACGGTGGCGTTTCTTGCCCAAACTTCTCCATACGAAACTACCTTTTGGCGACTAGAATCAATTCTATTTTAATGTAAATTGACGTTTTTAGCAGCGTATTTACTGAGCCACAATACCCTTTTGCCCAGCTGTGGGACAATAATGGCTTATAATAATAAATACATTTTGTAGCAGGATCAAAAAACAATTAAACAAATTTTGCGCCTTAACGTCATGATTCAAGAAATCATTAAAACTTGTCATGGTGTAAGATACTCTAATAGGAGGGGAAGGATAGGTATTCTATTGAATAAAAACCTCCCGAAGACCACTAGGTACTGACTAAGAATTATCCAAGGAATAATCTTATTTATGGACAAAATCAATCAGCAAGAACATAAAAGACATCAATGCCCGCTTGACCAAAATACTTTAAACACTTTTGGCCAGGAATGTTTGATGTATTCGTTTAAGAGTCTTTAATAAACAATGAGGAAGTCTACACATCCTCCAGACTTCATCCGAAATATTTCCTTGTTTCTTTTGATTAAAGCCTCACGAGTATAGTCCCTAGGGTACTTGGTTTCACTGATCTGTCAGAAGGCTTAGCGGGGCTCGATATCAGGCCGACAAGGGACAAAGGAGCGCCGTGATAAGCGGTCCGATAAAGGACCAGCTTACTTTACTGCACTGCATTGTTTTAGCAAAGAGGTAAAACCTTATTTTTGATTATTTAGCATTTTATTTTTGATTGTGCAACATTTAATTTTTTTTTGTTTATTTTTACTGCACTGAACAAAGCACAAATTAAAAATATTATTATTTTTATTTATTATTATATTTTTGATTTTTTTGCGTTTTATTTTTGATAGTCTAGCATTTAATTTGTGCTTTGTTCAGTGCAAATGAAGCTTAAGTTTTGTTTCCACTTTTTACTAATTTACTTGGTATATGTTACCGGCCAAACCCGATTTTAGGAAGAACTAGTTTCGCCTAGGCCAAACCAGTATGGACCTATGCAGAAAAGATAAAAGAAACGGCATGTACAGCCTACTACGGCAAAAAAGTAGCGATGTAGTGTTCTGGTATAATTCCAATGTGAAACTTTAACCGTTGTAAACTGCTACACATAAACATGTAGATCATTTCTTTAGAAAATATAAACATGTAGATCTTTTCTTTAGAAAATATATGTATTTTTGTCTTATTTTTAATGAAAGCCAGCAAAACCTAAACGCACATAAGTATAGATCTAGTCAGGTCACTTAATTAAATTGTATCAAAAACTAAAAAATAACAGTCAATAAGATTAATTATTCGATCCTTATTGGCTCTGAAAGTATCTATACGTTTAGTCAAACCATTTAAGCCATTATGTAACCAAACATGACATAACATCACGCCAAACTTTGCCCTGTTAGGCAGAGGTACAATTACAACCATTTTGTCAATTACGTTTAAGATCAATGTAATGGGGGGCGAGCCTATTGCCATCATCCGGGCACAAAACTGGAATCCGGGCTGCTACTGAGAAATCCCAGATGAAAAACCTAATAATACTTTACCCGACCTGGGAATGGAACCCAGGATCTCATGCTTGCGACCAATAGCCAACGACGCAGTTAATTATGTAAATCCTCAGAAAACTGCTTACAAATTCATGACTGTAGCAATTTCAAACAGGGAAGACAATGCATGCAGACCATCCTTAATGAAAATCTAAAATCTTCACCGAAGAAATACCCGACGTAACAAAAAAGGCGCAGAACTATAAAAAATAAAATGCCAGGCCCAAGTATACGGCCCCAGGATATCCGATTTATATACATAGAGTTATCCAAAATTCACTTCAATTATCTTGTGCCGATTTTTAAACCGCCCCCGCGACCCAATTCCGAAACTTTGGCCACTTCAGTCCTCATTCCATATTGTAGGGCACGATTGTGACAAAGCAAATTGACCCTTAGCTGTGAGGTTGCAGAACTCAAATTGGGATAGCTGGAGTGTAGCGTTCGTGAGCTGATGGTCTTTGCAGAGTGCTGGTTATCGAGTTCCGAGGAGAAGTGTTTTACTATGTCGCCTTTACGTTTGTATATTTGTTTTTTGAGTGTTTTTGAGGTTATAATGAGACGTTGTTGTCACGAATTTAGGTTACTTACTTACTTCAAAATTCCTTTATCGTTGGCTCTATCAAATAGTATCTATAATTGCTTGACATAGCATAATATTTTGTCTTAGAACCGTTTCGGCTTCTTCGAGTAAGGGCCAAGGAAAGTGATCAAGACCAATGTGATAGGCAAATCACAAACACTTACAATTCAATAAGTAATACAAGTTTTGTCTAGTAGGTTACTAAGACATGTAAAAATTATTAACACAATAACCGAAGACAAGGTAATATTTTTCTAAATGCAATCATTAAATTATTGTATCAAAATACAGTGAACATTGTGCGCTTAGTGGGTGCTATTGTAAAGCGTGTACCTGTAAAGTGCTTAGTGATACTTAAAACTTATTCAAGACTGTAAATTGCGAAATGCGAAAGATAGGACTAATATTATTCATGACACCTTGGTATAGTACAGAGCATAATGTATATAATAATAACTTAACTGAGAGGTTGTTTGGTTGAACGCGGTAATCTCAGGTTCGAATTAAAAATTTTAGTGATGGATAGCCCGTTTATCGAGGAAGGCTTTAGGCTATATAATATTACGCTAGTATCTCCATAACGTAGATGAAGTCGCGGGCAGAAGCTAGTAAATGATAAAAGTATGAAAATAATTTTCATCTCGATAAATGAGCGTTTAATTAAAAGAGCGGGACGATACTGATGCAACATTATCATAAATAAACATTAATCAAATCTCGAAACAAAAAATTGTCATAATAATCGTATATATCACGCACACTATAAATCCATTAATTATTATTTTGAAAATGGCTTCTCAAGAAGGATAGTATGCTAACTCTTGAAACTGTTTTCTCACGAGATTGAATCTCAAAAAGAGTCTCGAGATCGAAATCTCGCTAGATCTCGAGCCTTCTACATTGGGCTTGTATTCGCTACCTGCATCACACTGCTTCACTACCAGCCTTGCTCACTGGTTGACTTATCAAAATCACAATATGTTTTCTCAGATACCTTCCTAAGGAAAACACGCTGAAAACATAAGTTTACAGCCGCAGGGCCATCTAGTCTTACTCCTTTGCGTTACAATAATATGTCAAGATCAGTGCCTAATAGCGTTATAGCTTCCAAAGCAATTAATTGAAGGAATATATTAATTGACGGAACATGGAATCGTACTTACAGGAAAGCCATTTGTCACCCGAATCGACAAGCAATTTTGGAGCTGTAATTATTGTGTGAGGCCGTATAATCTTATTGAATGGGACTTGTGTAGGCAGAGATGAAGAAGTACTTCTGCTTTATTTATTTACCTAAAAGAAACATATTTTAAGGCAAGGTACTAAAATCACTAACTATACAAATAAATACAAAAACAAAGGACACTTAGGCGTCGAAGTACTCTTCCGCATCGCTGTCATCCGGAAACGTGCCCAGAAGACTGGCAGCATTGCCACGTTGAATGGCAATGATAATCGATTCGTGTGAACTCGGTGAACGCGACTATCTAGGATACAATGGGAAGGCCGGGCTGCGGCTTATGTGTGCAGTGCTCCCGCGCCGCGCGCGCCGCATCGCCAGAGATTAAAGTACGTACCGACTGATACAGTTGTCTTTGTCCATACTAACCACGATCACTTTATTTTTTTTTTTAAACTGTCGAAGATTATGTCTGGACTTTTGAAGAGACCGTGGCCTCTCAAAGTAGTCAAATAGGAAACGCCAATCAAAAATTAGTAGTTTTTAAAATATGATTAACAGTATTTGTAGTAACCTATGTATGTCCCTTGACGGATTTTTTTTTATCATCTTTGCTGTCAAATATTAGTTTCGTAATCTGGTGTTTAATAAAAACCGTAGCGCAGTTCAGAAGTCAATCAGGCAGGAAAATATTCGAAGTTTACCTACTGATTAACGAATTATTCTGAAAACAATCACTGTTGAACAGAAAACTTAAGGAATCATTAACACGTTGAGCGCCAAGCCCAAAAACCGCTTTTTGAATTTTTTGGACTTTGCATTTTTTATCTAATTCATATGCTAATGCTATTTTAATAACATAGGTATGATACAAATGCGTCATTTTCCAAGATATTCCACTAATTTTCATGTGTTATACCTAAAAGATACATGGGGTCTGAGAAAGGTTTAAAAAAAATCTCTGGGGTCGCGTGTATCGTTTTCGAAACACATTTTTTTTATTTGTTTTCTGTAACTGTTTTCAATATTTTTCTTCAAAGTATAGTAAATAACGTTACCTGGTGGACACACTGGCCTCCGAATAAAACACTGCCTGTGTTTTCCAAAGGAAACACGCGGCCTCTGAAGGTGCTACTTTATGTTTCCGGAAGGATACAAATGGCGTTCATTGTGTTAATCCAACCTACTTATTCATTCACAGATTGCGTAAAAAGTGCTCCCAATATATTTTTATTGCAGAAGAAGCAAATGCCGGGTATCCTTTTTAATATTTCAAAGGTATCCTCTACTGTGGACCCTGTTTACGACCCCCATGAGTAAAAAGTGAAAAGAACCGGATTGTTGCAAAAAACCTCGCAATATCTCGCGGCTTAATTTTGAACTTGAGGCTTGTTATTTCCACTACTGTAGTTTTGCTTTATGCTCTTATTGTCTTATTAAAAATCTTACTTTAGTTATAGCTCTGAACCAGTTTTTGCATGCTTAAGAAGTTACAACCTGTTTAAGATGCCAGTTTTGTAAAGAGAATTGGATTTGTATACATATTGGATCCTAATTAAAAAACTGGCTTTGTGGTTTAACCATACCTAAATAAAATCCTTGTTTTCTAATAAGACCCTCATTGTTTTAATTTCAAGACGGCAACAATTGTTTTTTTTTTTAATTTATAACATAAAAATAACCAAATTCAAAAAAACTTCACAAAGCAAAAAGTAACTTTAATTTCGGAATTCTTTGTTTTTAGTTTTGTACTTTCGTTTTTTTTTTGACACCGTAAGTCGGTGGTATTAACACGCTTTTATTGGCTCCAATCGTATACGTATTCTACTTTCTAGTTCTGGTAGGTACCTATCCCACAATAATTCATATACCTACACTTACAAAGTATATAACAGTGGCAGGAAATTATTAGAGCATCATCAACATAAAGAAAATGGAAAAAATACGTATTATTTAAGCTAACTCAAAATCCGCTAATCAGAACTTGATCAAATTTATATGGGACCACTCGGTAAGTACACCCTGATCGGTTTATAAATGACGAAGTTCTGAGGAAACAAACATTAAAAAACCGGCCAAGTGCGAGTTGGACTCGCGCACCGAGGGTTCCGTACAAACCTGTAGGTATTTTCGGTTTAAAAATATATATATATTTTAATTTTTATATTTCAGTTGATTGAATGTAAGGTAAATTGCTGTGTACGATTTATGATAAACTTAAATCGAAAAGGCATATGTTAAAAATTTCTAATGTGCCACATAAAACGGCTCTATTTAACAAAAGCTTCTTTGGCATTGCATCAAAAATATACAACAAAATACCTATTAGCATTCTAGACACTAAGTAACTTTCAATATTTAAAAATAAATTACGAACATTTTTAATTGATAAAGCATTCTACACGATCCAAGATTTCCTGAATTGTTGACCATTTATTAGTTCCACTGTATTTTGACATATATAAATATTGACCATGTATTAGATTCACCGTATTTGACATGCATTAGTATTGACCATGTGATAGTTGCACTGTACTTTTACATTTATAATAACTTACCATCTATAATAATTCCAAATTTTTTATGCCATATCTACCTACATAATTATTGTATGCCTATAAGGCAGGACATATTGATACTTTAATATATTGTTAAGACCTGTAACTTACATGTGCCCACAATAAAGATACTTTGACTTTGACTTTGACGTTTTAAAAAAAAACTACTCACTCGATCTCGTTCAAACCAATTTTCGTTGGTAGTTTACATGGTAATGTACATCATATATTTTTTTTAGTTTTGTCATTCTCTTATTTTAGAAGTTACGGGGGGGGGGGACACACATTTTACCACTTTGGAAGTGTCTCTCGCGCAAACTATTCAGTTTAGAAAAAAATGATAATAGAAACCTCATTACTATTTTTGAAGACCTATTCATAGATACCCCACACGTATGGGTTTGATGAAAAAAAACATTTTTGAGTTTCAGTTCTATGTATGGGGAACCCCAAAATTTATTGTTTTTTTTTTCTATTTTAGTGTGAAAATATTAATGCGGTTCACAGAATACACCTACTTACCAAGTTTCAACAGCATAGCTCTTATAGTTTCGGAATAAAATGGCTGTGACATACGGACGGACAGACAGACAGACAGACAGACATGACGAATCTATAAGGGTTCCGTTTTTTGCCATTTGGCAACGGAACCCTAAAAAGAAAAGTATACAACATAAACGAGGCGAAAGGAGTATGTAAGAATATATACATATATATTATATATACATATATATATAATAAGCACGCGGTGTTCTGTAGTTTCTGTCTCCCCCATGGGAAAGGACTCAAGTTTAAATATATGTACAACTGAATTGAGATCCTGCTCCTTTTTTAAAGTCGTATAATAAAGTACGGTGCGTCCCTCCCATCTGCAGTGTGTGTTCATTCATAGAACATGTATGACAGTGATGAAAGAGGATTTGTGCAAGGCGTTGCGTTGCGGCGCGGCCTGCCCTTATTTATATTACCCTTTTTAAAATATTCTGCAGAGCAGGTAGGTTAGGTTTTGAACCTTCTGAAGACAATTTCAAGGTTTAGAACCTATACTAATATTATAAAACCGAAGAGTTTGTTTGTTTGATTAAACGCGATAGTCTCAGGTACTACTGGTTCGAATTAAAAAAATATTTTTGTGTTAGGTAGCCTATTTATCGAGAAAGGCTATATAACATCCCGGTACGATCAAAAGGAGCGGAGCAGCAACGAAAAATGGACGAAAACTGGCAGGCAATTCGATGCGACAGGAAGGGTCAGTGAAGCAAAAATTTGACGCGGACGAAGTCGCGGGCAGAAGCTATGCTTCATAATCTTTTTGTAATTTATCTTTAATATGTATGTATTTAGAAATATATAATTATGTTTATCCGTTGTCTGATTACCATAGTACAGGCTCTGCCTAGTTTGGGATCAGATAACGGTGTGTTGATGTCCTAAGATATTTATTTATTACTAGCTTTTGCCAGCGGCTTCGCCCGCGTGGAGGTCGGAAATTATCCCGCGGGAACATACTACCGGGATAAAAAGTAGCCTATGTCCTTTCTCACGCTCTAAACTATTTGTGTACCAAATTTCATTTAAATCGGTTCAGTAGTTTTAGCAGGAAAGCGAGACAGACAGACAGACAGACAGACAGACCGACAGACAGACAGAGTTACTTTTGCATTTATAATATTAAGTGTAGAAGTGTAGATGTAGATTTATTTATTTTGCTTAAATTTCAAGCCATTAAAAAAACAAATAAACAGATCGATGTCAAATGGCTCTGCGTCAAAAACGAAAAACCGTACTAAAAAGTAGACAAGAATCGTTATTTATTATATCATTTGCGGCCCCCAAAACATGGGGTCAGAGAAGCCTCGTAAAATCCTTACGGATGGCGGTACTTCCATTTCTTATCTCCAGGCGACTGCCATTTTTATATCCCACTGTTAAAGAGATAACTATCCGGGTTTTGTCGCTATATATGGGAATTTTCGGTTTTCTGATATGGGACATGGGAAACAAAAGGCTTTCGTACTTTTAGTGTCAACATGTTGGCGTTTGTTTGGTAACATGATGGTTTAGGATGTTGTTGATATCTCTTTGAAGGTAAAAATGGAGGGGAAAATAATCAGAAGACCAATTCTGGTACTTTGAAAAGTTCAAATTCAAATCGCAATCCCATCCCGAGCCCCAAGATACAGACTAACTGTCTAGTTTGGAGTTTACTGGCAAATAATATACTGTTACTAGCTGTAGGTAGTGTTTAAGCCACTCATGTCGTCTCAACTTGATTTAAACCTATGTATTTTTGATTACTGTATTACCTAGACAGTAAAATATTTTCTATTCTATTCTATTTTTTATGAAATGGCAAGTAAAAAAATATTTTCTATTTCTACCTCTGCGGCGTTCAGTGTCAAACGCTTGTCATTGTACCTAAGTATTGTTATTATTTTTGACAGATTGAGAACACGGGTTGGTGTTATTCATTTAAACAAATAAATTTATAGTTTAAAAAACACTAGAAAAACACGCTTTTATAAATGCACATAAAAACCAAAACTTAATCGTGGTCAAAGTTCATTACAAGGCCTTTCTAACAAGTCCAAACACGGCTATGATACGATATTCCATCATGGAGTGTCAGTGCCTATCTTCCGGCTTCATCATCAGACCTTGAAACCTAATCGTGGTCAAAGTTCAATACAAGACTTTTCTAACAAGTCCAAACACAGCTATGATACGACGTTCCATCATGAAGTTCCAGTTCATATCTTCCGGCTCCATCATCAGATCAGTTCGACAGTACCATATTATTGTATTGTCATCAGAACTACATACAACTGCCAATGTTCATGACGCTACGATCCTTGAAAGATAGTTAAATTAGTTACCTTAGATTCCATTACATAGTTAGTTACATACAGGTCCACCTAATAAAAGCGTGTTAATAATACGCATATCAACATTTTTTCAGTCTGTCTAATCCCAAGAAAATATTGTTTGTATGGTAGGAATTGACATAATACCTTAATTAGAATGATAAATCATTTCAATTAAGCTTTTAAACTTAATTTTTAAAGTTTTATGTAATTTGAACGGCCATGTGGCCGTGGCATTAAACCGTTTAAAATAAATTAAAAACAGGTCTAAAACCACTTTGTTTAAAATGGTTTGTTTAAGTACTAATATCCTGTTACTGTCGCACAACACTGTCCGACTACAATGGCAAGGTGTGTTACGCCAAATCGAAAGCCAAATAATCGAATATCAATTGATCGATCACTATAAATCGAGCGTCTAAACACTCGAACATTCATAATATCGAAAGGTTAATAAATCGAACATTCAATATATCGCACACTCAATACATGGAGTGTTCAAAATACCGAATGTTTGTTTGGACTAGCGTTCACCCAAAGACAGAGGCGGCAAAGATAGCTAATTCAAAGCACAAGCTACGTAACGTTAATAGATCTCAGCCTTAGTATCACGAAAGCTGTGTAAACCACGTAAATACAGAACTAATTTAGTATTTTAGAACAAAGTAGAAACAACATTTACCCAAACACGACACACTAAAATTATCAGCAGTAAATAATCTGACAAGTCACAACGTTTCCGTTTTATTTCCATATGCTTAGCCCTAAAAAATAAAATCACAACAAAAGGGGTTGAACACGAAAGGGCTAAATTTCTCGCCTTTGTACAACATAGTGTGGTACAGTCACTAACGTAAAGGAGATGATAAATTAGAACTCCGGATTTTTTTGTTTAAAGTTACTTAGTTGAATATGTCTTTTTTGGGTGATATCTCGTAGTTTAAGTAGTTCGAGAAGTTGTAACTACTTATCGAGTGATCCTGTGGCAGCTTTGAGCGAACTCAAAACCAGAGGGTAAAATTTGGATCTAGACTGGTCTGGCATGTTATTTTTTATGTGTTGTTACGGGTGCAATGTCAAATAACTAAGCTAGATGTCAATGACGTTATTCAATGGAAAAAAAAATTGCACCTACACGTACTCTTTGTTATTTAGAACATTCGAAACAGGTAGATTATCATACTTATCACTGCTATCCTAATTAACCTCTATTTTTCAATGATTTCAACTAAATTTATGTTGATGGGTTTATTGAATCTTTTTAACTTTTTCTAAGTATGCAACCGTCTTATTTCAGTCTAAAAAAAAATCTATTTTATGGAAAATTTGCTTTCGCCCGCGACTTTATACGCGTGAGGTTTCATAAAATCAGCCTATAATGTTCCCACTGTTGGGACACACGCCTACGGAGATAAGAACTACAACTCGTAAGGCGCAGCCGTTACCATTGGCGCGCCAGCAGTTTGGGTTCATTACAAGTCAACAGCCATGCGGAGTCGATGCCATATTTTAGTTTTTTAATAGTTTTAGTTAGGTTATTAGGACATTAAATTTTATACTAGCTGACCATACAGACGTTGTCCTGTTTCCTAGAACTCGATAGCAGCGCCACCTACCGGGTCCAATAGTGAATCTAAACCATCCAGGGTGCCAACCAAACGCATACAAAAAAATCATTCAAATCGGTCCAGCCGTTTAGGAGGAGTT
Source organism: Aporophyla lueneburgensis (assembly GCA_932294355.1). NCBI lineage: Eukaryota > Metazoa > Arthropoda > Insecta > Lepidoptera > Noctuidae > Aporophyla > Aporophyla lueneburgensis. The sequence continues at coordinate 6,594,136 of OW028748.1, read as the reverse complement.
CAGTGACATACACGCGTACAGTAGAATTAGGTATATACATAAAGATTTAAATAGAATGCTAGTTAATTTTAGTATACAAAGGCGTTAACCCAGTGTAAAAAAAAACTGTGATTTGTCAAATTTTTACTCACTTTTCACGCTGACTGTACGCCAAAGCCTTACAGTCCCGCCAAGAAGTGATTAATTGCCCAACGTAACGTATTTACGTTCACGTACATAATACACACAAGTAGGTATGTATGTATATGTCATGAAAGTTAATTTATTCCTTTGCTGAGTACCGCCGAGGGAATTATTCGGTAATTTGACTCGGATTTGATACGAAATACCGCGTTTTGTAACATATTTAAGTATTTTCGGTATGTTTTTTATTAAAATGTGGGTACTTTTATATGAGTTTGGCAGGAGGAATTTGATGGTTGATGGTTTCAATGAATCTCTTCAACTTTTTCTAACTATGCAACGGTCTTATTTCAGTCTTAAGGGCCCACCTTGAACGTGAATGATAGTAGGATGGGCGTGGTTTATGGCGGGTCAACCTAAAGTGGCCGGCCGCCACAAACTTATATCTGAACCGTTTATAGAGAATAGGAAAACCAGCGGCCAAAAGTTGAACTAATGACAGAAAATTTCTCGATATAAAAAACGTTACTAACTTAGCATAGCCTTGCCGTAAGCACTATTCCTGTCACTGTTGCACATCTGTCAAACTGCAATAGCAAGGTAGAGACGGAAACATCTTAGAAAAAAGTACGTGAAAGTAGCATTAATTTAGTCGGTCTATGAAATTTTTGCACATAGCGTGCGATGGAGTAGACAAATAATACAAATATTTAATTATAAGCAATAAAACTATCTTACAGCAAGAAATTATCTTCTTTATCTATATGTAATATTATAAATACGAAACTAATTCTGTCTGTCTGTTACTCTTTCACGACTAAACCTTATTCGTTACCCATTAACCCTATTTATTCCGCGACTTCACGTGCGTCCGCGTAACGTAAGATTTACGCAAACGAAGTCGCGGGAAAAAGCTAGCTAATATTTATGTACGGATGTTGGGTTATACGAGATTGATTAACTCAACATAATTAAAAATATATAATAAACAAAAAATATATAATAAACAATTTAAGTATTTATTAATTACTAGTGATCGCCCATTCGTCGAAATTCGACCGTGCTTCATTTGAATAGAAATACATTATTAAGTGAAAATATATATATACAATAATAAATATAAAAAAATAATATGGTTAAATTTGACATTCAGTAACACTATAGACAGATAATATTACAGACAAATATTCTCGATATGATCATAGATTGAAAAAATGAAATAGGTTATATATCTATAAAATTAATTTATTACCTATATTTATACTTGACAATAAAACAAACAAATAAGATCTTTATATTTTACCTATATTAACAAATAAATAAACTGAACTGAACTGACATTCAGTAAGACTATAGACCACAGATTTGGACCATAAACAAAAGAATATCTATGCATGTGTGTATTATTAAATATACGGTAATGAATAGTAGTGTGTGTAACGTGTTATTTATTGAAAATAATGTATTTTTACGCACAATTTAAAAAAAATATTAGCATTCGTCACTTCTTCTCTGTATAAACTATACATCTGCGAAATTTCATACTCCTTCGTCCGCCCAATTTTCGTAAAAAGGGATCCAAAGTTTTCGCTTCACGTATTAATATATAGATTTACAACATGAAATTAAAAATAACGAATTAATCTTCTAGAGCTCTATAAATAAAATATATGATGGTGTTTAAGAGATTAATAAATTTCAATTTCGTTTCACCGATCACTATACATTAATTTGGTAAATGACAATTATAATATTTTACATAGACTTCGTACATTACGTAATACTAGTTATGATTTTTTTTTTCACCTTATTTTACAAGTCATTTATATTTCCTTCAAGGTCAATTACGTATGGCAATGTGTATGATAAATGTCAAAATTACTTGACGTATACATACATATATTTTAGTAATTACGTGTGACTGCGGTTAGAAAACCAAAACCGATATTATTGCCGATATTTTGTAACTATGTCTAGATTATATCTTTTTATTTGGGTGTTTTACCCGACTGCTGAGAGCAATGTGTTTATCAGCCTATTAACTCGTATGTATGTTTGTTCTTTTATTAACTTTATTTTTCATTAAATTTACTTTGGGGTTAGGGGTAATTCAGAGATGGAGTACACAAATAATTTGCTAAACAGTCTTCATAAGATTATAGAAGTATGTTTAGTGTTATTCAAAACAGAGTAAAACACCATTGTTTTGATCATCCAATTATTTGATTTTGATTAAAATCTTGTAGGAATGAAAAATTATAAATAGCCAATATGTTTTCAGAAAGCACTCTTGTAGACCTTTGATTAGATATCAATTAGATATCGAGAAGCAGTGGTGGCTCAGTGGCAACGGCTACTACTTACGATTTCAAACCCGAGCAGGCGCTTTACTCTGTGTAAATTATTTCAACACCACTGCTCTCAAAACTGTGAAGGAAAACATCGTGAGTAAACCGGCATGTCTTAGAACCAAAAAATTGAAGACATGTGACATCTACCAACCCGCACTGGGCCCTCGTGGTGGATTATGTCCCACACTATCTCACCGAGAGGAGGCCTGTGTCCCAGCAGTGGGAACGTTATAGGCTGCTAATGATTAGGTATCAAACACGGTACATATAGGGTTCGAAACACCTAGGCCTGGCGTCAGGCCACGTGCCTGACATGGATGGCTTCGTGAAGGTAGAGAGAAGCTTCGTAGTCGGAACCAGTGTGAGACCGCGCTAGCAGGACTCAATATGCTGCTGCGTCCAGCTACACTAACGACGCAGCTCTATGTGTCCCGTCTACATTACACCACGAAGGTTAAGGAGATCGTGGAGTTTGTACGTGTTAAGTCCAACTGGACCTTAAGGGTCGAGAAGTTGGAACCGTGTCACAACACGAACTTCAAGTCATTCGTGGTGCGAGTTCCAACTTATCAAATCGAGACATTCCTCAAGGAAGAGTTTTGGCCGAAGGGTGTCGTGTATCGGCGATTCCGCGGAAGGCTACGCGATACTACACAGCGCAACACGTCGCCGTCACTTCGTGTACAATAGTTATGTTTACGTGGTTTTTATTTGTATGTATGATAGTCTGTATGGTATTATGATTTGGTTCTTTGTAGCCCGAAATAAACTGATTTTATTGATATATGAAATTAAAATTTATATTTTCAATAAAACTTCACATCTGCTATAAATGATAAATGATTTTATTTCTGTAAGTAGGTTTGTACAAACACTTTCACATACCAATGTTTTGTTAAAAACATACTAGTTCGGCGTTTGACACAGCCTGTTTAAATCATTACCCTTCTTTGGGCTGCTGTCAAGTAAAACCTCACCTTTTTTACAATTCTAATGCTACTCCATTCATTCGTTGTGCTCTTGCATTTGAAGTGACAGTACTTGACATATATTGTTGACATAATTCAAACCTAAAAACTAATTATATATTTTATTTTATTTCTAAATGAATGATTATTATAAGTTATTGGGATAAAACAGACGTTCTTCTCTAGAAAATAAGGTGTTTACTCAATATTATTTTACAAAGTGAGAATAGATTGTTGCTGTAATGCTTTAGTGAAGGTGGTGAATTCGATTTACTGTTATCATCATCTTATTGGTATTTCATTCTTGCAAAATGAATAAATTAATTGCCCTGTGCAGGCACTCCTAACCTTGAAGGTACTGTTCAGTTTTGGTTTATGGTTCTTCCCATTTTCATACATAATTTAGGTCGTCTCTAAATGGTAATAGAGAAAGAATGTTATATTGTTCACAGTCACAAAAATAGACACATATACAGACGAAATACAAAGTTATTTGGAAAGCCAACACTTATTATATTAAATAATTACAGCAAAATGCTTAACTACTACCTTTTTCTGTGAACACAAATATTTAAAAAACGTAATTTTGATCGCACCGATTTGTAAAAAAGTGACATAGGTTCGTCGTCGTTGAGCCCTACTGGGCGACTGATTTATGACCAAACGAGAGTGATGACACTATTTATGATAGGCAAAAGAAGAGATGGCGATAATGTGTGTGCGCTTGGAATAAAATAACGTATGTGCCAAACCGAATCGCCGTTTTTTATGAATGAAAAGTATTATTAAAACGAAAACTGTTTTACAAAAACTTAGATACAATTATAATCAATGTTTTAAAGTAAACTGTGTTTAATAATACATACGCATCGCGCCTTGAGGCTAAAAAAATCATAATCATAGATAGAACTTTGCGATTTTTTTGTATCAAGAAAATTTCATCGTATCGTGTATTCCTTTTACAGGATACTAGATCATATAGTCAAAAAACATACACTAAAAGATTAAGTACGGAAGTCATACGGTAAGAAAGGTACGCTAAAAAGAAAAAGCACGTTTATCTCGCTACGTCACCTTAAAAGACTCGGCTATTTTAAGCAGTGTTTTATGCAAAACTAGCTTTCCCCCGCGGCTTCGTACGCCTGAGGTTTCACATGATTAGCCTATAATGTTCCCCTACTATACAGGCGTCGTCTATGCAAGTCAATGAAAGGGCTATATTCCACGCAGGCTCAATGCCGGTAGGTGTATGTCACATGTCTTTATTTTTTTGTTGTTAAGACACGTCAGTGGCCTTTTTTTCTGGGTGGGAAACCACTAAATGACGTCTCCCGAACTGGGTGGAGTGGAAGGGCATATCAGACTTTACTGACTAAAACCCACCCGTGTTCTTTCAGTTGCACATATGCCAGGGCCACAGTACACGCAGGTTGCCTCACGATGTTTTCTTCACCGTTTTGACGGCAGTTGTGATGAAATTAAACACGCAAAGTAAAATACTTTCCTGAATACGAACTCAAAACCTATAGAACACAAAAACGAATTCGGTGAAAATATGCGTCACACTCACAGTCGATCTCTGCTCATTCTTGGCATTGAGAGCGCGTTTTTATTTTTTATATGATTACTAGCTTTTGCCAGCGGAATCGCCCGCGTGGAGGTCGGAAATTATCCCGCGGGAACATATTACCGGGATAAAAAGTAGCCTATGTCCTTTCTCAGGCTCTAAACTATCTGTGCACCAAATTTCATTTAAATCGGTTCAGTAGTTTTAGCAGGAAAGCACGACAGACAGACAGTCAGAGTTACTTTTGCATTTATAATATTAGTGTGGATTGAAAGTCGAGAACTGCAAATTGTTCAATGCTAGATTCGTAGCACGTACAACACATTAAGCTTTCATTGCAGCTACAATATCCATATAAAATGAATGAGTAGTAGAACTCCTTATTGAACGATCAGTTCAATTGTTCGATCGTTTATTTTATTTTCTTTTATTTACTACTAGCTTCTGCCCGCGTCAAATTTTTGCTCCCCTGACCCTTCCCGTCGCATCGAATTGCCTGCCAGTTTTCGACCATTTTTCGTCACTGCTCCGCTCCTTTTGATTGTAGCGTGATGTTATATAGCCTATAGCCTTCCTCCGTAAATAGGCTACCCAATACAAACATATTTTTCAATTCGGACCAGTCTTTCCTGCGATTGGCCCATTCAACCAAACAAACAAGCAAACTCTTCAGCTTTATAATATTAGTATAGATAGTATAGATTAACATTAGGGTAAGTTGTATTACTACTAACATTATATGGGTTTATTTCCGAAATAAATATTTTGAATTTGAATTGAGTTTGTTGCTTTTTATTTTTTAGGACATCTCGTAGTTAACGTGAAAGATTTTTACTACTTAAACGGATGGTAGCCGGGGCTTATTATACTTAAATTACTAAAGCGAAAGCTCTAAGGGTTACCCCGAGGGGGGTACGAACCTCGGCCTTAGGCAATCATTGGTGAAGGGGACAGCAAGGGACTGGCTGGATCTGGGTTAATGAGTTTGTTGCCTGAACAGGGAAGGGCCCGAGCCAACACCTAGCTGGGGGAGCGTGACAAAATGCGCAAGCACTCTAGCACCCCGGCTAAAGAAAGCTGCAGAACACCATTTGGTTTTAGTCAGTAAGAGTCTGACAGACCTCAACTCACCCCGGGGTGGAGGACATCCATGAGGATTTCCGCACGATAAAAAAAAGGTGAACTCCTTATTGGTGAGAAAAAGCGCTGGGTGGTTTTTGAGGTATTTTAATTGGTATTAAACACTCCACGCTTTTTTTTCAATTATTTTCTACTTTTTAATTTGGTTTTCTATGGGAGTGTTTTTCAAACTATTATTTATTTTATTTTTTTTTTAGTTCGGCTAGCTACAAAAGAGTGTTTTTATGATTATTTATTTTTTTGCTATCCTGGTATCCCTGGCAAGGATAATGGCACAAAATTTATAAAATTATTGTATTGTCATCGGTCCTCGATAAGCCTACAAAGTTTAAATGAAATCTGACGTTTGAAGTAGGTCAAGATCAAGTCCAATGCAGTCGGTTACAAACATAGTTACATACAAACAAACATACAGGTGAAGCTAGTAAAGGCGTGTTAATGAAGGAGGAGTTTCCTTGGTGAGAGCTTACAGGTGGTGTCGACAGGTGGCAGCACTGTCGTGACGCAACACAAGTCTCATTTATTATTAAACTTAGGGCTTAGGACGGGCTCACCGGCTCACCTAATTGAGACATTTAATTTTCCTTGCATTATTTATATATCTTGATTACAATACCAGTCCGCCAGTTTGACTGTTCTGATATATAGCTTATCTCGTATTTTTAACCAATTTAAAAAATGGAGGAGGTTTTCAATTCGGTTTGATATAATTATATATTACTAGCTTTTGCCAGCGGCTTCGCCCGCGTGGAGGTCGGAAATTATCCCGCGGGAACATACTGCCGGGATAAAAAGTAGCCTATGTCCTTTCTCAGGCTCTAAACTATCTGTGTACCATATTTCATTTAAATCGGATCAATAGTTTTAGCAGGAAAGCGAGACAGACAGACATCCACACATAAAAGAAAAAAAGTAACTCACTTTTGCATTTATAATATTAGTGTGGATTTATGTTTGTTACCACAGAGAGCAGAATTTTGTCATTTAAAAACGATTTGAATTGAATGAATTAAATTTGTTTGAAAGAGTATAGGTACCTACTTATAAAGTAGTCCCATGTAAATTTGGTGGAGTTCTGTTTGGCGGTTTTTGAGTTAGTTTCAATAATACGAATTTATTTTACTTAGTCATCATCTGCCTAGCCTTTCCCCAAGTATGCTGGGGTCGGCTTCCAGTCTAACTATTTATTTTAATTATTATATGTTGATTATATAAATTTCCTTTTATTGTTATTAGCTGTCTTAGCTGTGTGATAAGTAAATAAGTGATAAGTAAGTGAAGATATATAATTTTTGTGGAGTAGGTACTACAAGTAAAAAATATAAAGTTTATTAAAAAGTTACATACAAACAAACATACAGGTGAAGCTAGTAAAGGCGTGTTAATGAAGGAGGAGTTTCCTTGGTGAGAGCTTACAGGTGGTGTCGACAGGTGGCAGCACTGTCGTGACGCAACACAAGTCTCATTTATTATTAAACTTAGGGCTTAGGACGGGCTCACCGGCTCACCTAATTGAGACATTTAATTTTCCTTGCATTATTTATATATCTTGATTACAATACCAGTCCGCCAGTTTGACTGTTCTGATATATAGCTTATCTCGTATTTTTAACCAATTTAAAAAATGGAGGAGGTTTTCAATTCGGTTTGATATAATTATATATTACTAGCTTTTGCCAGCGGCTTCGCCCGCGTGGAGGTCGGAAATTATCCCGCGGGAACATACTGCCGGGATAAAAAGTAGCCTATGTCCTTTCTCAGGCTCTAAACTATCTGTGTACCATATTTCATTTAAATCGGATCAATAGTTTTAGCAGGAAAGCGAGACAGACAGACATCCACACATAAAAGAAAAAAAGTAACTCACTTTTGCATTTATAATATTAGTGTGGATTTATGTTTGTTACCACAGAGAGCAGAATTTTGTCATTTAAAAACGATTTGAATTGAATGAATTAAATTTGTTTGAAAGAGTATAGGTACCTACTTATAAAGTAGTCCCATGTAAATTTGGTGGAGTTCTGTTTGGCGGTTTTTGAGTTAGTTTCAATAATACGAATTTATTTTACTTAGTCATCATCTGCCTAGCCTTTCCCCAAGTATGCTGGGGTCGGCTTCCAGTCTAACTATTTATTTTAATTATTATATGTTGATTATATAAATTTCCTTTTATTGTTATTAGCTGTCTTAGCTGTGTGATAAGTAAATAAGTGATAAGTAAGTGAAGATATATAATTTTTGTGGAGTAGGTACTACAAGTAAAAAATATAAAGTTTATTAAAAAAAAACCAACCGAATTAAAAAAAGCTCTACAAAGTGAAAAATAAGTTCAATTTCGGAAGTCGCTGAAAAAAAAAATCGTTGGTTAGATAACTTTCATGCCATCATGCGCAAACGGTGTGCAACGATGTTGCGACGATTCAGGGGTAGCCCCAACAATATTTTAGCTACACTAGCTTTCTGGGCTGGCAGGCATGTGGGTGCACATGTTCATGTAGCCAATTAATGTGTTATTATTGCATTTTTAAGTTATTGACTTTACTACCATAAGTATCAGTAGTTAAGTTCATACTAACACTGTAGGGATTAGGGATCCTAGTCTGAAAAAAAATGTGAAAAACGACAATATAAAACCCAAGACATCGGTGTCTTGGGTTTTATATTGTTATTATACTGATTGTTATTATTGTCACACACTTCCAAAATCAAAGTTAATTTTTCACATTGTAGTGTTTTTTTTTAAAGTCCGTTGTTTTTTTCTTCTCATCACCATTTAAGAAACAAGCATTATGCGACATTTAACGCTTGCCTCGGGTATCGCATATGGGGTTGAAAGGGCTACTAGTCATCAGGTGGACCGACGGCTGATCTCCACCGGATAAAATTGTATTTAAAACATTGTCAATAACCGTTGAATTATTTTGCGTTTGTTACTCATGCTAAGACTAATTTTGTTCCCTGACCCCTACAAACAAATCTCTGAACAGAATTTGGAAGCGTCCGACCTTGTCTGATTTTTAGACAACAAACTTCTAACTACCACGTGGAGCCCTGACACAGCCATAAAGCTTCGCGGTAGATCCCGTAGAAAAAGACGAAACGAGCCGGAGAAAACGAACGAACAGATGTTCTAATCTAGCCCAGGATCAAAAGAGCTGGAAGTCATGTGGAGAGGCCTTTGTCCAGCAGTGAGATAGTGCAGACTAACAGTAAAAGTAGTACCATTAGTGGCATACTACAGGTATGTCCCCGACACAATTCTTGAAAATGGCCATATCACACTGTACTGGGATCGATACGTCATCACTGACAGGACTGTTGTTGCAAATAAGCCTGATGTAGTGGTGGTAGATTGAATAGAGCGGTGCGCAATGATTGTTGACATTACGGTCCCACATGACGATAACCTCGTAAAAGCCGAGAAAGATAAACAAATCAAGAATCTCGGCATGGCTCACGAGGTTGTCGACATGTGGGGTGTGCACTCAGCGATCATTGTGCCGATAGTCTTACAGCCAATGGTTTGATAGCCAAAAGCATCGACCTACATCTGATGAGGCTCACGTTGGGCAGCTGGATCAAGGCTTGATTCAGATAGCGGTACTTCTGGACACCCGTTCCTCTCTCTGGAGCCCTGACCGCTGGTAGCTTGGACTCTGTTCCCGATACCGGTGGGATATATTTTATTTTTTAGGGTTCCGTTCAAAAAACGGAACCCTTATAGATTCGTCATGTTGTCTGTCTGTCTGTCTATCTGTCTGTCTGTCTGTCTGTCCGTCCGTATGTCACACCCACTTTTCTCCGAAACTATAAGAGCTACGCTGTTGAAACTTGGTAAATAGATGTATTCTGTGAACCACATCAAGATTTTTACACTAAAATAGAAAAAAAAATTGGGGTTCCCCATACTTAGAACTGAAACTCAAATTTTTTTTTCATCAAACGCATACGTATGGGGTATCTATGAATAGGTCTTCAAAAATGGTATTGAGGTTTCTGATATCATTTTTTTCTGAACTGAATAGTTTGCGCGAGAGACGCTTCCAAAGTGGTAAAATGAGTGTCACCCCCCCCCCCCCCCCCCCGTAACTTCTAAAATAAGAGAATGATAAAACTCAAAAAAATAAATGATGTACAGACGCCACCAGGTCAAGCTACCCGAAACTGTCAATTTTTCCCAATGAACCTTGAACCTAATGCTCTAGAAATAAAGTCGAAAATCTATCAAAGAAATCTGACAGATTGTAGTAGCTTGATGTGCTGGCGTCTGTACATAACCATGTAAACTTCCACCGAAAATTGGTTTGAACGAGATCCAGTAAGTAGTTTTTTTTTAATACGTCATAAATCGTAAACCGCAATTTACCTTTCATTTACTCAACTCAAATATAAAACCGGCCAAGTGAGAGTCGGGCTCACGCACCGAGGGTTCCGTACAAACCTGTACGTATTCTCGGTTTAAAAATATTTTTTTTTAATTTTTATATTTCAGTTGATTGAATGTAAGGTAAATTGCGGCTTACGATTTGTGACGTTTTAAAAAAAACTACTCACTCGATCTCGTTCAAACTAATTTTCGGTGGTAGTTTATATGGTAATGTACATCATATATTTTTTTTAGTTTTATCATTCTCTTATTTTAGAAGTTACGTGGGACACACATTTTACCACTTTGGAAGTGTCTCTCGCGCAAACTATACAGTTTAGAAAAAAATGACATTAGAAACCTCAAAAACATTTTTGAGTTTCAGTTCTATGTATGGGGAACCCCAAAATTTATTGTTTTTTTTCTATTTTAGTGTGAAAATCTTAATGCGGTTTACAGAATACATCTACTTACCAAGTTTCAACAGCATAGCTCTTATAGTTTCGGGAAAAAGTGGCTGTGACATACGGACGGAAGGACAGACAGACAGACATGACGAATCTATAAGGGTTCCGTTTTTTGCCATTTGGCAACGGAACCCTAAAAATTAAAAAAAAAAACATTTGATTTCATAAACCTTATACATAAACCGAGGATAACCTACAGGTTTGTACGGAACCCTCGGTGCGCGAGTCCGACTCGCACTTGTTTTCTAAACTGAATAGTTTGTGCGAGACACACTTCCAAAGTGGTAAAATGTGTGTCCCCCCCCCTGTAACTTCTAAATTAAGAGAATGATAAAACTAAAAAAAAATATATGATGTACATTACTATGTAAACTACCACCGAAAATTGGTTTGAACGAGATCGAATAAGTAGTTTTTTTTTTAAAACGTCATAAATCGTAAACCACAATTTACCTTTCATTCAATCAAATGAAATATAAAAATTAAAAAAAAAACATTTATTTTCATAAACATAAACCTTATGCATAAACCGAGAATACCTACAGGTTTGTTCGGAACCCTCGGTGCGCGAGTCCGACTCGCACTTGGCCGGTATTTTTTAATATTTATAAATATAACTTATATGTGTTCAAAATGCAGTATTAGTAATTTTTAAACTCCTATCAAACTTAAAGAGCTAATAACTATGTTCTTTCTACTTAACTAACTACAAGTTATAACAATTTAAGTAGATACCAAATGGCCGTGTGAACTCCTTAATGATGAAGGAGCGCCTGACAGCTACCGACAGGTGGCGACACCGTCGCAGGCTTAACACCTAGCTTATTTATTATTAAATGTCGGCTTACCGCGTTTCCCTTTATGCCAGTGAGAATTTTCATTTAAAATGGCGTTCTGTTTGTGAATATTATTTTTCTGGGCATAACTTTTTTTGTGGGTCGGTCATGTGTAAAGTTTGCCGTGGTTTAAAATGTGGATTTTTGGATAAATATTTAACAGAGGAGTGTTGGCCCAGTGGTAGCGGCCGCGATTTACGAGTCGTGAGTTCGAACTCAAGCAGGCACTTTGCTTTGTGTAAATTATTTCATCACCAGTGCCACCACTTTCTAAAAACGGTGAAAGAAAACATCATGGGGAAACTGTCATGTCCTAGAACAAAAAATTCGAAGACATGTGACATCGTCTCAACGTCAGTGGGCCCATGTGGTGCATTTTGGCCCACAGCTTTTCACAGAGAGGAGGCCAGTGTCCCAACAGTGGGAATATTATATGCTGATTATGCATGCTATGCATTTATCAGGTACGAATCTACGACGTACACAATTCGATCGTCGAGGGCGATACCGCTCGGACACCACTGCTTTCTCTCAATTGCAAAGCATGAGCTTTTAAACTTTGCTTTCTCATACTTTGGAAGCCCAGGTGAATGCAGAAAATCTGACCAAATTAATCCAACACATATTCCTAATAGCACATCTGCAGCTGACAGCAGAACCCATTAAAAACAAGTTTAAACCTAAGTAGAATACAAAAGAACCACCGGACCTTTCATTAGAGGAAGTCCGAAATGAAATTGATCTTCTACAGGTGAAACTATTGCATGCACATGGGGGAAACGGGATGAATTCGTACTTCCTGTGTGTCACATTTGGTAGACACATAAAGGGAAATGTCTAGCCGGTCGGATAAGTCAATTTTATCTATATCTGTGTATGCAGATGGCGAATCAATTTGATAAATGGTTGATTCCTGGCTGTTCGTTCTTTATTTGTGCAGCCGGCAATTTGAGTGTTGCACTAGCTTTTCCCAGCGGCTTCGCCTGTGTGGTGTTTGTAAATTATCCCACCGGCATATAGTACTGTGCTAAAAAAGTATCCTATGTGTTGATCTAGGATATAATTTAAATGTGTGCCAGATATGATTCAAATACGTTCAGCTGTTTTTGCATGATTGAGTAACAAACATCCAAACATCTATAATAAATATCCAATCATACAAATCTTTAATTATATTTTTTTTATTACTACGTTATAGTAGCATTTAAATAAAAGGGTTTTTTTTTCGAAGGCCTGTTTTTCATTCTGACGGATAATGTAACATTCTCTTAAATCTAGTCCCAATTTAATTTCCATGCTTTTGATGGAACGGTTGTCTAGAGGATTGAGTTCCTTGCATAATAAAAGATGTATTCATTTATTCAAGGGTTTCACCTTCGGTAACTTGTGATGTGATCTAAACAGATTAACTAAACCTTAGCAAAAGAATGTCGAAATACCTTGCAAAATTGTATTCTCCTTAATGAAGCACTCATCATGATCAGCCTACATTGTTCCCACTGCTGGGACACAGAGGGTGTGGGCCGTAATCCACCACGCGGGCCCAGTGCCGGTTGGTAGATGTCACATGTCTTCCAATTTCTGGTTCTAGAACATGCCAGTTTCCTTACGATGTTTTCTTTCACCGTTTTGAGAGCATTGGTGATGAAATTATTTACACAAAGAAAACGCCTGTCTGGGTTCGAAACGACGACCTACAAGTCGTAAGTTGAGGCCGATACCAGTGGGCCTCCACTACTCTCAATTCTTGCAATTTAAGGGGGGAGGCAGATATAAATAAGTGTGTGTCAATCTTTCCTTACATAGTTAGGTACTCAGTCAAAGGGATACCGTTAATAAATGGGTATTAATTTTCTCCTCCATGTGAGGGGGGTGAAATCTTGAAAAGCAGTTTTTTTGCTTTGTACGTTTCATTTTGTTGGTCTGTTAACATCAAAGGGATTTAAAATTACTCGTTTTTGAGTTCTCGTTTTACAGTGAGAGCTACTATTGTAGATCCACCTTTTTCTATTTCAATTATGTAGGTAAGAATGTGAAGCCTGCATTTTTTAAATGAAGCCCCATCCCATGCAAAGGCTCCTTGTTCCAAATAAACTTTTTTTTTCATGTCTTCATTGATACCTAGACCTACTTATTCTCCTAATAATATTCTGAACGTGAATGTTTGTATGTTTTGATGTTTGGTACTGAATCAGACAAAACGTCTAAACGTTTATAACCTGGATTAACAACACATGGGATACTTTTTACCCCATAGTACGCTCCCGTGGGATAGTTTCCGACCTTTACGCGAAGCCACTGACAAAAGCTGGTTATCGAATAAAATTCACGATAAACCTAGCCAGGCTAGGCTTTTCTCTTGATACCGTCGTATGCATAAAGGGGTTTTGTCTTGAAAAGGGATAAGCACCCACTCCCGCTAATAGAGAGACGAGCCAAAGACTTGATAGTACTGCTCGCCGGAATTAGGACGGAGCCTACTACACTTTTTTGGTTCAAAATGTGGGAACATATTTAAGATAGAGTCTAGATCTGAGAACAAGGAATATACCGTTCGAGATGTGCTGCTTTGAAAATCGCGAGGAAGACCTGTAGAGGTCCCTGATGTGTGGTTCAAAAATATGCAGCAACCGTCTTACTCAATCTGCCTAGCCTTTTTCCACCTATGTTGGGTCAGCTTCCAATCTAACCGGATGCTGCTGAATACCGTATTGAGGTACATGTAGCGACATATATACAGAATATTTAGAGGATACAGGCGACTGTGTACCAGATCTCCGCAGCCAATAGTTTTAGATACCCAATACGTTGGTAAAGTAAATAAATAAATAAATATCTTTGGACAGCCAACACACTGTTATCTGATCCCAAACTAGGCAGAGCCTGTACTATGGCAACCAGACAACTGATAAATGTACTTATATATTTCTAAATACATACATATTATAGATAAACTACACCCAGACACAGAACAAATGATTGTGGTCATCACACAACGATTTGTCCTGGGTGGGAATCGAACCCACGACCTCAGTCTTAGCAGTCAGGGTCACTAACCACTAGACTAACAGGCCAGTCAAAAGTAAAGTATTACCACCATATATTGTACATTAAGAATTTAATGTTACACCACAAACAATTATGCTACGCGTTAGTTAGGCAATGCCTTCATAATCATACTAACAAAACGTCTGATGGACCTCTGCGAGATCGCTTCAGACCCTCGTATCTACGCCTTACATATCCCGGAGAACTCCCTCACCTTTGATCGCAGGCTCCCGAGAAATGTCTTATTACTAAATAAAAACAGACAGCTGTGCTGCTGGGGAGTCTGATGCGCCACATCTTCTCAGCGAAAGCACTAGGAAGTGACGAAGGGCGGGCGTTTTGGGCTAAAGACTTATGTAACTTTGACGTTGAAAAAGTGCTGACTCTCAGGCTAGTTTTAATAAATGAATTTTAAATAATAATAACTTTGTGAACTATAATACTACTGCAGAGGTAGGGCAGCGCTTATTGCGGACGGGAACTAGAAGAAAAAAAAGAACTTTAATCTGAATATAAATTATTCTATCTCGAAAGTTTTACACAAGACATGAATGCCAAAAAAAAAACGTATTACGTATCTTGAATAAAATGAAGAAATTAATAACACAAATAACCTCTCCTTTAAAGGATTCAATAGTTAGACATCGCGTGATTGAGGCAAGGTCGCTGAAATGCTGAAAGTTCTGATTTGTGTTGCGTGTACGGCGCGCTTTGTAAGTCACTGTTTCTAATTTGGATTTTCCGTATTGCCTTGTAACAATAACATGGGCTGAAATTGGCTTAGTGTGGAAACACAACGGGAGGGTCCTAGGTTGGATGCCCAGGTTGATGAAGGTGTTTTTTAAACGACTTTAAAAAGGGGATAAGGTTCTCAATTCATTTGTCTGTTTTCGTATGATATCTAGGTTATACTTTTTTTTGGATGGGGTATCATCAAATGACGTCTCCCACTCTTGAGCGGAGTGGGAGGGCGTGTCAGACTTTTACTGACTAAAACCCACCCGTATTCCTTCAATTGCCCATGTGCCAGGATCACGGTGTCTCTATCGAACTATATCGTGACCCTGGCAGGATCTAGGTTAAACCTCAGGGGTGGTTCCATAATTTTTTATTTACTTTATATAAAAAATTCTTGCTCATCATCATCATTTCAGCCGAAAGACGTCCACTGCTGGACATAGGCCTCCCCCAAGCTCCGCCACTTCGACCGGTTTTGTGCTTCCCGCATCCAGCGGATTCCTGCGGCCTTCACAAGGTCATCGGTCCACCTTGTTGGAGGCCTTCCAACTCTACGTCTTATAACCACGCCACTAGGTAAACTTCTGCCTACCACTTCAAAGAATATCCTTGTAATGTTTTGAAACACAGTATAAAATAACCACTTTACAAATTCACCGGTAATAAGTACTCGACGTGTCCATATCACAGTAATTACAGTCGTTTGGTTTAATTATTAAAACAGAGAGGGTTAATTGATTAAACCAGTGATTATGGCGTTTAACACGGCTCTGCATTGTTGATATAATTACGTTCAACGTTGGTTTTAATAACCGTGTATAAATATTTATCACTCTCTGTGCGGTTTCACCTGCATAAGTCTCGATTCCAGGTAAATATTGGGATAAAATTTATATGTGCTAATCCTGCTTATGGTTTACCTATATGCTTAGTTTCATTCAAATCTGTTCAGCCGTTTTATCGTAAAAGTGTACTATAATCGCCACGCTTGGCAGGCGGGTTGGCGATCGCAGTATGGTGGTAAAATGTATAGAGAATCTGCCCGTTTTCTAGTAAGTCCTGCAGTTGAAAAAATGAGATGATCTGGTATGGATTCTTTACGTTCAGCATCACACGAAAGTTTTCTTTTTACTACCACGTAATATGAAGTAGATCTCAGGAAACCTTCTCTCTAAGTCCGTTAAGGAAGACATAGGCCTGACTGAAAGTACTTCGAACCTTCGGAAAGAACCCTACACACGGTTATTTAACTTTTTCGGACGGGTGAAAACACATCGGGAGTAAAGAGACAACTGTCAAATCGTAGTGTCATTAATCCTTTTTTTATCTGTTTGAAAATCATCAAATGACTTTTCCCGCTCTGGGCGGAGCGGGAGGGCGTGCCAGACTTTTACTGACTAAAACCCACCCATGTTCCTTCAGTAGCGCATGTGCCAGGGTCACGGTGTCTCTTTCGAACAATCTCGCGACCCTGGCCGGGTGTCATTCATCCTTAGATTGGATTCAAACTATTCTTAAGTCCGTAGGTGATACGAAGTAGGCAATGCCCGTAATTACGGCCGAAATGATGGATTTCATGCTTTGAGATTAGACATCCTATCATCATCATCATCATCATCTCAGCCGCAAGACGTCCACTGCTGGACATAGGCCTCCCCCTATTTGGGGGGCTTTGCCATAATCGCCACGCTTGGCAAGCGGGTTGGCGATCGCAGTATGATGGTAAAATGCATAGAGAACGCTGCTGCCCATTCTCTAGTAAATCCCTTAGTCGCCTTTTACGACACCCACGGGAAGAAATGGGGTGATGCTATTCTTTATGTCCAGCACCACACGGGACATCCTATATCAAGACGAATAAGCCTTATTCGTAACATAAGCGATCGTCGCGTTCATTTTGTTTGGCGAATTCGAATTTGTCGTAGCCGTCGTCGCGCCAACAGAGTGCCTTCCGGCTTTCCGAACAAACGAGCGACGTGAACACGAAGTTACACGTTGTAGGTAATACAAGTGTCAAAAAAGATACAAAAGTAGATAGCCGATGGAGTACCTTTGAAAATAATGGGAATAATACAAAAATAGATAGTCTACCTGCCTACCTTAATTTAACCTTCCGCTGGATATGTTAAAACAACGTAGACCCCGTCGTAGTTAGCTTCAAATGCCCCAAGGCCTATTTAAAATGGCAGCCCTGTCTAACAGCGCTAAACATGACAAACGCGTCATGTCACTAGCACATCCTGCAATAAACTGAATGAACAGCGATCAATCGGGACCAAAATGAGCTCTATCTGGGATAACTGCAGCCCTAGATTGCTACAAAGGGAAATCGTTACACAACTGAAATTCTATCTTAATTATACTGAAATAACGTTGAAATTCCCTTGTGGTCCCCCGCCAGGGTTGCGATATTAAAACAAGGATTTAAACTGCCACTATAGGGATGAAAATGTATTGCTTTGCAGTTTTGCTGTCTGACTTTCTGTCCCCTCCTATGTATACGGGTTTTATCAATAATAATAATTAATTTGTACAGAACGAAGAAGGAAACGCAGACAGATATGTACCGGTTTCACCCCTTTGAGAGGGGTGTAATCGAAATGGATGTCGCAATAATGTCAATAGCTTTATGTATGTTTTGATCTTATTATTATTTTAGTTTGTTCAATGTTCAGCTCTCTGTCTAACTGGAATTAATTGAATCACTGTATTTTACGCGGAACAACCGCATATCTGACTTTCCCTCATGATGTGGAGTTTTTTGCCGGCCCTTCTCCATAAGAATCAACCAATTGAGTATGCTGCTAACCCAAACTTCTACCCTTTCTTTGGTATTGTTCGACCAAATTTCACGAAGAGGAAGTCAAAGGCGAAGTGCTAAAGGATAATTTCCGATCTACACGCGGGCAAAGTCGCGGGACATATCTCATATCCCAGTATAGTAGACAGTTGCAATAACGACTATAATGCTTCTATAATAAGATTCAACTTAATTCTTGACTGACAAATTTTAACCTAATGGAAACTTTTTGACTCGGTACGAGACTAGAATTGAATGCCATAAAACCTTATTTCGTCAACGATTAATAAATTATTTGTGTCAACGTCGACTTGTCAATATTTACCTTGCGAATTTTAATTTATTATTTACTATAAAGCATAATACAATTAAATAATAGAATAATATACAATAAAATCGTATATTATATTACTGGATGGCTTCAGGTGAGATTTGTTTGATTGATTTTTGATTATATTTATATTAATATCAATTTTGTTGTAGAATAAACACAGACAGCTATTATAAATACGTGATAGTGTTCACCCAGTGTTCGAGATTCGATCATCATCATTCATCATAATTTCAGCCGAAAGACGTCCACTGTTGGACATAGGCATCCCCCAAAAAGAGGGTGTTTACCAATTCGATTAGGTAGAACGAGCTGGTGTCCCCAACTCCACGTCTGACCGCGTATTTTGCGTACGGTACCAATTAAATCATTTAAATTGTATGGTATTTCTAATGTATCATTATGTATATGAAAATATTAGCTTTCTGCACTCCTTCTCCATATAAACTTTCATACTCCTCCGTCCGCGTGGTTTTCGTCAAACGGGGTACAAAGTATTTGTTTCACGTATAACCCGCATAAATAAATTGTATGAGCAAATATTTAAATAACTATTTTTTGGCCAATGAATCAGCATTGCCATACAACGTGGCAATGCTGGCAGCGTTTTGAGCACCTTTCCTATTGACCGCGACGCGAACGAATTTTTTGTTGCCCTGTGATTCTTTTCTTTTTTACATACTTGTACACATATATTTTTAAGACAGCTTTTATGTAATGTAAATATTTTAAAATAATCACAGTAAAACAGTTTTTTCAGTAAAGTAAGGAAATGTATAGCCAGAATTAAATTCTACATGCTTAAGACCCTCCAGTCACGCAGCTCAATTGGTCAATGCAAACACGGTTCTAAACAACAAGTAATCATAAAACTAGTCCCTAATTATCTGCCATAAAATGCGCCACACCCACTCAGTCAAGCGAATGAAGATAGTAAACCGAACAATTCCCAAGTCAATATTAACTTAACTCTTTTGCTCACAGAATGGAAACCCTCCCTCAAAGAAATCAACGGTGTGAACCTAGCTAATTACTATCCTCATCAACGCTCACACAATTCCATCGTGTTTATACATAAGAAATATTTAGACAATTATAAAAGTCCTGAAGTAAGTAAAGAGAAGTTTAAATTGAAAAAAGAAAAGAAAAACAAGTTAGTTGATAAAGGTCAACAGTTCAATAGTGAAAAAAATACGGAAAACTCTACCACTAATAGGACGTACAAAGTTAACGATATTAATGATCATGTGTTAGACCAGACTATTCGATTCGCAAAAAATCTGGTGCCTTTAGTTATACCACAGAGTGATGATAAACTACCTGTGTTTTATACAATAAAAGCAACGAAAAAGCACATAACGAAAGAAAAGAAGCCAGAAAATAGTTTTGATCATCACGTGGCAGAAAAGGGGGAAACTAAAAAAGTTTTTGAAACTTACAGAAAGGTTAGAAAAGAAAGTCTTAGTGTCAGAGAATCCATAAGCCAAGTTTCAAGCAACACCTTAGATGATTTAAACATAAATCAATCACTATGCGGCACTTTTTCTGAAGTGTCGGAAAAGAAATGTCACAAAAAGGAAAGAAGACATCATAAGAAAGTAAACAATGGTTCAAAGTTGGTTGTTTCGGAATCTTTCGAAGCTTTGGCGACCGAAAACCAAGGTGAAGCGAAGATTAAAATACATCTCATGAACGAAAAGGATAAAAATTTCCTCAGTGACAGTATAAAAGCACCGATTCTGACCGCTCTCAAAGAATGTATATCAGAAATAAGCAACTGCAATAACGCTTCTGATATAACTAAAGTGCAAAAAATCTTAAAGTGCAATACGAGCAAACTGGACACGATTCTAGAAAGGATATCATGCATTGAAAAGAAATTAGAAATCCAAGAGCTAGGAAGACATTCAGAGACTCGTGCAACAGAAAAGAAACCTTTACTTACATTGCAAAGTACGCAGAAGTTACCTGAAGTTAAAGCATCGGTGCTAGAAGATTTAGAAGAAGATTTGATTGGGAGTAAAGAAGATTATAGTTCGGAAGAAGAACTTCACCAGGAACTGTTGTATAAAAGAAGTAAAAGTGCAGTTACAGAATTAACATCAGAAGAAAAAATAGAGAAAAAGCCACTGAGTTTGGGAGGTGGGGAAGTGGCTGGAGGATTGAAAGACTCCTACTCAGTTGGTGTAAAACCTGATCGTCCGAACAGGATCCCTGCTAGATTCTGTTGGACTGATGCCGCGAGGAAATAATATTGATAGTAATTGTTAGTTTTGTCCTTATATTTTATGAAAGTTATATTGTTATGTAGTATTATTAAATAAAAAGTTTTATTGAATTTGTGTTTCTTTTCATAGCATTACCGTACTGGTTAGTGGCTGGTACCTTTTTATTTATCGGTTGTAATTTATAAAAATGTTACTGTTTCAAACTAATTTCAGATAGGTAGGTACATAAATCAAGGATGATATTTCATGTTTTGTCAAGGGTGAGACAGGCAGTTCCTCCATCTATACTATATATACTATATTATATATATTAAATATATTAAATTAAATATAATATTATAAAGCTGAAGAGTTTGTTTGTTTGTTTGTTTGATTGAACGCGCTAATCTCAGGAACTACTGGTCCGAATTGAACAATTCTTTTTGTGTTGGGTAGCCTATTTATCGAGAAAGGCTATAGGCTATAACATCACGCTACAACTAAGAGGAGCGGAGCAGTAATGAAAAATGTTGCAAAAACGGGGAAAATCGCACGGGTAGGCGATTCGACGCGACGGGAACGGTCGGGGAAACAAGCAATTTAACGTGGACGAAGTCGCGGGCAGAAGCTAGTGTATAATACTGGTATTCAGCTGCATCCAGTCAGACTGAAAGCCGACCCAGACATACTTGGGAAAAGGCTAGACAGATAATCAAATCCGCAGTATAACGTTGTATACATAACTTTACTCAACCACCACCATCATCATCATCATCATTTCAGCCGTATGACGCCCACTGCTGGACATATGGCCTCCTCCAATTTGGGGGGGTTTGCCATAATCGCCACGCTTGGCAGGCGGGTTGGCGATCGCAGTATGGTGGTATAATGCATAAAGAACGCTGCTGCCTATTCTCTAGTCATCCCTTAGTCGGCTCTTACGACACCCACGGGAAGAAATGCGATGGTGCTATTCTTTACGTCCGGCACCACACGGTACCACTGGTACGGTACCTTTGGTTAATCAACCAAATCTTAGTAAATTATTGTCACATTCTGTAAAAACTCAAAGCTTTTATTTCAATTAAACCAATTACAGGCACTTTTCAATTGCCAAGTGGTGAGGCAGGTAAAAAAAATATCTTAGGACAACCAACATAACGTTATCTGATCCCAAACTAGGCAGAGCCTGTACTATGGTAACCAGACAACTGATAAACATACTTAAATATTTGTAAATACATACATATTATAGATAAACTAGCTGACCCGGCAAACGTTGTTTTGCCATATAAATAATTTCCTAGGCGGGGATAACTAATTAAATGACGATTGATCAGTTTTCGACCGGAGAGGAAAAATGATTAAATTACTAAAATGACTATTAAAAAATAAGGGTTGATTGTAGAAGGGTGAAAATTGAGGATTGTATT
The DNA here is from genome assembly GCA_932294355.1 of Aporophyla lueneburgensis. Classification (NCBI taxonomy): domain Eukaryota; kingdom Metazoa; phylum Arthropoda; class Insecta; order Lepidoptera; family Noctuidae; genus Aporophyla; species Aporophyla lueneburgensis. The sequence continues at coordinate 6,571,761 of OW028748.1, read as the reverse complement.
TATTTTTGTATGTTGTATCATAAAAAAATAGAAATTAAAAATTTTGTCTAAAAAATAAAAAATAAAATTTAGGGGTGGACTACCCCTAACATTTAGGGGGATGAAAAATAGATGTTGGCCGATTCTCATAGATACCGGCTAAGCACAAAAAATTTCATCAAAATCGGTCAAGCCGTTTCGGAGGAGTATGGCAACGAAAACTGTGACACGAGAATTTTATATACTTATTAGATAAAGCTAGTTGCCCATTCTATTGCGTGGTAGGTACTTATGGCGAAGAACGGGTAAGAAACCCCGCGTACACTCTTTTCAATCATAAATTTTGTTACAAAAAGTTGATAACATCATTAATGTTGAGATAATCAATGTGAGAACGATATAAAACATCAAAACAACCAATCTACACTAACTGACATCCCAAATTACGCAATCTTTCACAATACATATTCACAAAACATCCTTACACAACTTCCCTAATCATAACAAAACAGAAATTAATCGTTGCTAATCGATATAAATCGGCACTATTCAAAACATCCGCGGTCCCATCGCGTGCTGTCCGCCTATGAATCATCCGTAATCGATATTGTTATTCGAGTGACGATCCGGAAGCTATTCGAGCTATGTATTGAGACAAAGTAGATAGGTACAGAAGGTCCACACATAGGCCTACCCCATTTTGGGAGGGTTTTCCATGACCGCCTTGCTTGGCAGGCGGGTTGGCGATTGCAGTATGGTGGTAACATACATAGAGAACGCTGCTGCTCATTCTCTAGTAAGTCCCTTTGTCGCCTTTTACGACACCCACGGGAAGAAATGGGGTGATGCTATTTATTACGTCTAGCACCACATAGTTCGACTTCATACAAATGAAACCCGCCCCCAAAGACAAGTTTAACGTACTGCTAGAACAAGCGCACTGACGACTGGCATTTGTTTAAGGCCTGGAGCTTTCGGCTCCAGGATAGCCCGCAATGTTCACATTTTTTTTTCAGTGCAGTAGGCTGGCTCGACTTTCGAGCGAGACTGTTCTCGCTCGTAACTAGGTAGCCTTCTGCACTTATCTATTTTGTGACATCGATTCAGCTCACTGATTCTCAAAACGTTTGAACTGGCTGTAGCAATACAATAAATACATTTCATACATGAACGAGCTGTTGTTTCACGATGTTTCAGTTTAGCGCTCGCTTCAAAACAATGTTGGTTGTCTTTTTCTTTCTGTATGGAACCTCGTTTAGTTGGTTGTCTTTGTTTTGTCTAAACTAGTAAGGACCATTGAGGTTCTCATATTCTGGTTAATGTGTAGCTTTTCTTAGTTATTTTAATGTTATTTTCACAGAAATCTAAATAATATTTAGATTTCAGTGGTTATTTTCTAGTAATGCCTTTTAGGTACTTACCTTGAACGTAAATTGTAATACTATGCATAAATTCAGATATATCATATGATTGCAGCAATGTGTGGCAGTGGCTTAGTGGCAATGGTCGCGACTTACGCGATATATGTCATAGGTTCGAACCCAGACAGGCTCTTTACATTGTGTAGTAATTGATTTTTTTTTACTGCTTTCAAAACGGTGAAGGAAAACATTCGTGAGGAAACCGCCATGTTCTAGACCGGAAAATTCGAAGACGTGATATCTACCAACCCTCACTGGGCCGCATGGTGTGCAGCCCACTTTCTCTCACTGAGAGGAAGCCTGTGTCCTAACAGTGGGAACATTATAGGCTGATTGTGCGCTATCAGGAATGATTTCATCGCGGGAATGAGCTTCCCTAATTTCGTCTTAAGTAACGACTTTTGGGACTCCTAATTCATCTCATAACTCAAGATTTGCTCACCAAAAGTTGAAAAATATGACGTTTGACGTTTTGGCGACTTCAGGCGGAAACTTGGTTACCAAACCGATTTTAACGACTGTCTACAGTATCTACCCCTTATCAAAGAGAAGGTAATTTTACTCAGAACAAAAGACAAAGTGACGTTCAGATTTCAGCGAGTCTTCGAGTTTTGTATTTATGGGAATATTTTGACGTGATTTGGCGATGTTTTGGTATTCATTCATTTTGTATTAACACGCTTTTATTACCTTCATTCGTATGCTAGTATGTAACGGAAACTTTGAACATGATTTTGACCCCCTTCAAAACGTCGGATTAACTCGCAATTTGTTTCATTAATCTTGCGAAGGTTACCTGGATAGCAAAACAAAAAACGTCTTTGAAAACTACGCTGACATACGTCACAAAATTCGAAACACCCTAACAAATAAATAAGAGTTAACAAAAAAAAAAACTATAGAAAACCAAAATAGAAAGTAGAAAATAATGGTAAAAAGCGTGGGGTGCTTGATCATCATCTGCCTAGCCTTTTCCCAACTATGTTGGGGTCGGCTCCCAGTCTAACCGGATGCAGCTGAGTACCAGTATTTTACTTAAAGCGACTGCCTATCTTTTTTTTTTTTTTTTTTTCAGGATGGGAAATCATCAAATGACTTCTCCCGCTCTGGGCGGAGCGGGAGGGCGTGTCAGACTTTTACTGACTAAAACCCACCCGTGTTCCATCAGTTGCCCATGTGCCAGGGTCACGGTATCTCTTTCGAACAATCACGCGACCCTGGCAGGCATCGGTCCTAGTAGACCCCTACACTGCTGCTGACATCTCTTTGAGGCGCGCGTGGAACACTGCGCGCCGTCGACCCGAGCTTGGTCCTTACCGGGCGGCGAGCTACCCATTGCTCGCCACCCGCAAGCTCGCGCCTACGGTGGCCGGGAGTCCGCAATCGACTCCCGACGCCCGGGGGGGCGTCTCCTGGCATGTAAAGATGAACCACGGACCAACCGTGGCAAGCATAGCGTGGGGTGCTTGATTCCATTATTTTCTACTTTTTAGTTTGGTTTTCTATGGAAGCGTGTTTTTAACACGCTTTTATTAGGTCGACCTGTATGTAACTAACTATGTAATGGAATCTTAGGTAACTAATTTAACCATCTTTCAAGGATTGTAGCGTCATGAAAATTGGCAGCTGTATGTAGTTCTGATGACAATACAATAATATGGTACTGTCGAACTGATCTCATGATGGAGCCGGAAGATATGAACTAGAACTTCATGATGGAACATCGTATCATAGCTGTGTTTGAACTTGCTAGAAAAGTTTTGTAATGAACTTTGACCACGATTATGTTTCAAGGTGATGATGAAGCCGGAATATCGTATCATAGCCGTGTTTGGACTTGTTAGAAAGGTCTTGTAATGAACTTTGACCACGATAAGGTTTTTTTCATTTTTACGTGCATTTATAAAAGCGTGTTTTTCTAGTGATTTTTCAAACTATAAATTTATTTTAACATTTTTTCTTTAACAACTCTCTATCTCAATAATAAAGACGTAAAGTTTCTTGTGCATTATCAACCTTTTATGTTCCTGCTGCTGCGACACCAGCCTCTTTTCCATGAGAGGGAATTGGTCGTAATTCAATGCGGGCCCAGTGCAAGTTGATTAATCTCCTTTCACAGGGCAGATGCCAGTGTTGCAACATTGGGAACATTTAAGGCTAATTATACTGTTTGTAAAAAAGTAGTTGTTTTTAGGGTTCCGTTGCCAAATGGCAAAAAACGGAACCCTTATAGATTCGTCATGTCTGTCTGTCTGTCCGTCTGTCTGTCTGTTTGTCTGTCTGTCTGTCTGTCCGTCCGTATGTCACAGCCACTTTTTTCCGAAACTATAAGAGCTATGCTGTTGAAACTTGGTAAATACACTCGAGAGCAATGAATCCGGGTCACTTAAAGAATGTTAAAAATCTCGGAAACTAAAAATGATAGGTTAATGCAATAAATTGTATTTAATAGACAATGTAATACTCCTTAAATGAAAGTAAAAAAAATATGAGTCACCATACATTTTATTAACACAAAATTACATAAAGAAAAAAACTGCTGATCTCTCCTTAAAACAAAAATAGGAAACATGAAATTTTTGAACTTTATTACGATTTTCTTGAATTTTAATACTTCGTATTGCCTCCTCGTGCTTCCATTACTGCGTTTACGCGGTTTGGCATGCTGTACACCAAGTTCCTTATACGATTTTGGGGAATATTCTCCCATTCGTCTGTGAGAGCAATTTTGAGCTCACGAAGCGTGATTGGGGGAGGGTTTCGTTGTTTTACGCATCTGCCTAGCTCGTCCCAAGCATGCTCGATCGGGTTGATATCCGGGCTGCGCGCTGGCCACTCCATACGAGTAATGTTCATCTCTTGAAGGTAGTCATTCACAATCCTACCTGTATGAGGTCGGGCATTGTCATGCATAAATATAGCATCCTCACCTAAATTGACCATAAATGGACCAACGTGATCATTGAGGATTTCTTCCACATATCTTACGCTAGTTAAAGAGCCGTTTTCTATGATCACCAGCTCTGTGCGACTTTCAGAAGAAATTCCGGCCCACACAAGTACAGACCCACCACCGTAGGCTACTTTTTCTTCGATGCATGCTTGCTTGAATCTTTCCCCTGGTCTTCGATACACTCTGTGTCTTCCATCGTGCTTGTAGAGCATAAATTTTGATTCGTCGGAGAACATAACTTTTGACCAATCTTCAATACTCCAATTTACGTGGCTCTGGGCATATCTTAGTCTTGAAATACGATGCCCACGCTCCAGTTTAGGGCCGTTTGCAGGTCTAAGGGGTTTTAAGTTAGATTCAGCAAGCCGACGTCTTACTGTCCATGCACTTGGGTTACTTCCTCCGAGGCGTCGAAACTGATTTGTGAGTTCAGTTCCTGTGAGAAAGCGATTTCGAAGCATGGTGTTCACCAAGTATCGGTCTTCTCATGCTGTGGTACACCTGGTTGTGCCCGTTCCTGGTCTGCGTAGGTTAGAACCAGTTTCTTCGTAACGTCGGAGAACTCTTTGTACTGTTGACAGCGACACACCGACAGTCCAGGCTGTATCGCGCTGACTCCGGCCGGCTTCCAGCATTGTAAGTATTCTGGTGCATTCTTCAGGCGTAAGCGACATAATTTCAGCTTGAATAATGAATATAGAGCACTATCAACATGGTTTATGTACCCACATAAATGACAGATTACAAACAAAGGCAAAACCAAATGCTGTAATTTCGTAGTTCCATCTTCGAAAGTGGCCCTTTTTCAAATTTGTTTTTTTTATGATATAACTTTACAATAACTAAGAAGTTTTAATACCTTCATTTAAGGAGTATTACATTGTCTATTAAATACAATTTATTGCATTAACCTAGCATTTTTAGTTTCCGAGATTTTTAGGATTCTTTAAGTGACCCGGATTCATTGCTCTCGAGTGTAGATGTATTCTGTGAACCGCATTAATATTTTCACACGAAAATAGAAAAAATAACAATACATTTTGGGGTTGCCCATACTTAGAACTGATACTCAAGTTTGCGCGAGAGACACTTCCAAAGTGGTAAAATGTGTGTCCCCCCCGTAACTTCTAAAATAAGAGAATGATAAAACTGAAAAAAATATATGATGTACATAACCATGTAAACTACCACCGAAAATTGGTTTGAACGAGATCTAGTAAACATTTTTTTTTAATACGTCATAAATCGTAAACCGCAATTTGCCTTTCATTCAATCAATTCAAAATATAAAAATTAACAATAAAACATTTAATTTCATTAACCTTATGCATAAACCGCGAATACCTACAGGTTTGTACGGAAGCCTCGGTGCGCGACTCCGTATCGCACTTGGCCGGTTTTATTTTTGAATTCGTTTTGGACTTCGAAACCTAACACGTCAAGTAACGGCTCGAGTATTGCCACCTAATTTAATTTGAACCCGTAAATAAAGCGTATACCTATCTGAGTAAAACGATACCCCTTGGTAAGTACTTATCACACTACACTCATCTAGCGTGAAGCTAAGCCAAGCAAAGTTTGAGCATTCCAACACGAGTCATATCAAGAGCTACCGTTTACGAACAAGTCTCGGTGAAAGCAACGAACAGCTGTTACATTTTAGAGACGTGCTTCGTATAAGCGGCGGAAACATTAAACCTGCGCTGTTATTATTTAGTTAATAAATAATAATAAATATCTTTGGACAACCAACACATCGTTGTCTGATCCCAAACTAGGCAGAGCCTGTATTATGGTAACCAGACAACTGATAAACATACTTAAATATTTTTAAATACATAGGTACATATTATAGATAAATTACACCCAGACACAGAACAAATGATTGTGCTCATCACACAAACATTTGTCCTGGGTGGGAATCGAACCCACGACCTCAGTCTTAGCAGTCAGGGTCACTTACCACTAGACTAACAGGCCAGTCAAGTTGAAATAATAAAAATAAAACGGCGGGAGGGGACGCCTCAGAATGGCATATGCCCCTAATTAGTAATGTTATTTTAAAAAGTCAGGTGGGTAGTATTCGCAACCGGCATGCATGAATGACATTGTATTAGGAGTATGTTATGATGTGTGGTTTTCTGTGCTTTCTGCCTACCCCCATAGAAAGAAGGCGTTAGTATGTGTATTTTCTTTACATAGTATAAAACAAAGTCTTTTCTCGCGTCTGTACTTACATCTTTTAACCTACGCAACGGATTTTAATGCGGTTTTAATCAATAGACAGCGTGATTCAAGAGAAAGATTTTTATTTATAACTAGCTTCAGACCGCGGCTTCGTCCGCGTCAAATTTTCGCTCCCCTTCCCGTCGCCTCCAATTGCCTGCCAGTTTTCGTCCATTTTTCGTTTGCTGCTCCGCTCCTTTTGACTGTAGCGGGATGTTATATAGCCTATACTATAGCCTTCCTCGGTAAATGAACTACCCAATACAAAAATAATTTTAGAATTCCTGAGATTGGCGCGTTCAACCAAACAAACAAACTCTTCAGCTTTATAATATGGGCAAAAGTTAGTACATAACAATATTATTTGCGTTGTAGGAAGTCGTTTCTATAGTTTGTAAAGATTTTAATCTTTTAATTAAAACGTTCGTTTTGAACTTCTAACTAGAAACATTGATGGCTGAAATGCTTTCTATCATTTAAATGGGAATATTTCGTGCTATCGAAAAACGGTTACCTATCAAAGTTTTTTTTCTACCTTTTTTTTTATTTTTTGCCCGGCTAGCTCAGTCGGTAGAGCATGAGACTCTTTATCTACCTTCAAATTTTAAATAGGTAAGTACTTACCTTAACGAATTATTATTTTTAGCCAACAAATCCAAACTTTCACATTACATTACAATATTACTTCGATAAATTAAATGCAAAAATACTGTAAATAGCTCAACAAAACTAAGTCGACGAACACACGGAGGTAATAACAACGGGGCTGGATTTATTCGCGCACTGAAAGGGCTGAATACAGGTCAAATAAAATTAGCTAACGTAACTCAGTACTTCAGTAGATGTAATGGGTGCAGTTTTGAAACGATAAAATAAATCATTTAAAATCATATGTTAATAAAAAAATTAAACTAAAACTGATATTTAAAGTCTCTACACTAACTACGGTCGATGCCCCCACAATAAATCCTTCATAGTTTATTTTTTGTTCCACCATGTATTTGCACACAGATCATTTCATTCACATATCAATTTTTTTTGTACCGCATTATTACGGTCACTTCCAACTTCGTGGCTACAAGTGTGAAAATTCATCATCATCATGACTGTCCTGTTAGTCTAGTGGTTAGTGACCCTAACTGCTAAGAGTGAAGTCGTGGGTTCGATTCCCACCCAGGACAAATCTTTGTGTGATGAGCACGATCATTTGTTCTGTGTCTGGGTGTAATTTATCTATTATATCCTATGTATTTAGAAATACTAGTGTTCGCCCATTGGTCGAAATTCGACCGTACATCATTTGAATAAAATCATTATTAAATGAAAAAATATATATAATAATAAATATCAAAAAATAATATTAAAAAGTTATATTTGATATTCAGTAACACCACTATAGACAAATTGTTGACGCTGTACAACTGTGGAGAAGGTTCGCTGGCGGGATGGTGATGGCCAGGACCAGGACGTAGGTGTAATGAGTAAAGAATACTTCTTCAGGACTCTCTTCTTTATTTTCTTAATACTTCTTAACTGCTGGATATGGAATGAATTATCACAGAAAGCTCTGTTTTTATTGAATTTTCCCTATTATTTTTAATTAATTATGACAGTTCAAAATGTCATACATACTATACTGTGTGTACTGAACATTCGTTGCTTATTTTCATTATAATTTTTTAGGGGATTTTTTTAGTAATTGTGGTAATTTTAGGGGTTTTTAACTTAAGCTTTAGGGGTAAATATTTCTGGGTGTTGGTAACACTGCACAAAATATTAAAGACGGATCTGGACCATAAACAAAAGAATATCTATGCATGTGTGTATTAGATACACGGTAATGAATAGTAGTGTGTGTAACGTGTTATTTATTGAAAATAATGTATTTTAACGCATAATTTAAAAAAAAAATAGCATTCGTCACTTCTTCTCTGTATAAACTATAAGTGTGCGAAATTTCATTCTCCTCCGTCCGCCCAAATTTCGTAAAAAGGGATCCAAAGTTTTCGCTTCACGTATTAATATATAGGTATAAGTATGTTTAGTACAGGCTCTGCCTAGTTTGGGATCAGATAACGGTGTGTTGGTTGTTCTAAGATATTTATTTATTATTTCTGCCAAAAGACGTTCACTGCTAGGCATTGGGCTTCCCCAATTTGGAGGGGTTTTACCATAATCGCCACGCTTGGCAGGCGGGTTGGCGATCGCAGTATGGTGATACAATGCATAGAGAACGCTGCTGCCCATTCTCTAGTAAGTCCCTTAGTCGCCTTTTACGACATACACAGAAATGGGATGTTGCTATACTTTACATCCAGAAACACACGGAACAAGACAGTGGATCATCAATTGTCTAGTGTACCTGCAATCCAATAGCACCAGACGGTCCCAATGACCTTCAAAGTTCCAAATTAGGAACTCTTTCCATTAGCACCTGTGAAGGTTGAATTAATCATGTTTTGTGCAGGAAGTGCGTGACGCGGTAAAGGGTGATTATCAACAGCTGTTCTTAGCAACGTTGTTCTTAGCTGTCAGTGCGCAGTGACAGGTGAGTGAATGAACGAACGGTAATATTACACGCCTTGAACATTTTCGGTTAGTCATCATCATCTGCGTAGCTTTTTCCCAACTATGTTAGGGTCGACTTCCAGTTTAACTAGTACCAGTATTTTACATGGCGAAACCCCTATCTGACCTCCACAAACTAATTACTGGGTATTACGATACGCCTTGGTAAGACTGGTTTGTCAGACTTTCGGGCTTCTGGCGACCTGTGACGACTGTCTAAGATCTAGGAAAGACAGCCGGGACCTACGGCTTAACGTGCTTTTGGAGGCACGGAACATTGGAACATTTTCGGTTAAGAAGTACTCGATTTTGCCCAAGGCTTAGCCCGCGGAGACGTCGGAAATTATACCACTAGATCGTATTACCGGGATTATAAGTATCCTATGTGTTAATCCAGATCATAAACTATCTGTGTGCCTAATTTCATCTAAATCCGTTCAGCGGTTGTTGCGTCATTGAGTAACAAACATTTAAACTTTAAGTTAAAAAAAAAAAAGAAAAACTGTTCCATACATATTGACGGCATAGATCTTGTCCTTTTCTAGGAATCAGTAGATTTTGTTTTTAATAATGGACAAAATATGCCAACGGGATCCAGAATCTTCTATTGAATCCATGATAACATGACGTGCGTCGTTGGCCCTACCACCCTGTAGAAATCAAAACTCAAAAGTAATTTATTCAAATTAGGTTGAGGATCAGCACTTTTTTAGCGATAAAATAACATAAGATAGTCCCCAAAACCTTCACCCTTCACCACTTCCCAGTGCTTTAGCTGGGAAGATGAAGTGGCGCAACAAACTCCCCAACAACTGTCTGCCCAGTTAGAAGAACTTGATTGTATACAATGGTAAGTAGTATGAGAATTCAAGGAGGGATAGATTAGCTGTTCATTAATTAACTATTATTTGGTTTGATCCATGCCTCAGGAAAAGGATGCGTGGAAGAATATGAAGGAAGCCATTTCCCAGGAGAAAACAGTTGAATGATTTGTTTAGTTTGTAACTAATTAGGACTGCCACTCTAGATCGCATTTATCGACACATGAAAATTGCATTAATTTTCACACATTCGCCTGTAGCAAATTCTACGTCACAGGTATGTATAACTACATGTTTGACCTCGAAAATGTTCAGTGTATGTCCTTCTAAGGTCTGCCTGTCTATTGCACCATATTCTTGGAGCATCATAAGCGTACCATCCCCAATAAACTATGACCAGAGGGGCAATTCTTGTAATTTGAAGAACGTCCGTAGTCTGTTCTCAGTCTCAGTCTGTAAAAATATCTCGATTTTAGATACATTTTGGACAAGTTTTTGACATTTCATTGTCGCTAAGATGAAACTGTGGCTAAGATTTGACCTACAACCTATATTTTCATAAAAACTCTTTTTTTAAATCTTTTCATTTTGTTCGATTTCTCTAGACACAGCTTTCACATCTGAAATGTTACACTCAAACTTTTGAATAGAATCCAGTCTTTGAATTCCGACACAATCGTCGTACCCAGTTAAACTCAAATAGAAAGCCAAGCTAGGTCAATTGTTATGCAAGTTCTGTAGGAGGTAGGTAATCGAAAACTCCAAACACTCCTATTTGATAAACTTCTGTTGTAATCTTGATAATGAATGGAACGATTTATGTGAGGACTTATATCTGACACTAACTTCTGCCCGCGACTTCGACCGCGTTAAATTTCGTGTTCCCCCGACCCTTCCCGTCGCATTGAATCGCCTACCCGTGCAATTTTCCCCGTTTTTGCAATATTTTTCATTACTGCTCCGCTCCTCTTAGTATTAGCGTAATGTTATATAGCCTTCCTCGATAAATAGGCTACTCAACTCAAAAATAATTTTTCAATTCGGAGAAGTAGTTCCTGAGATTAGGGCGTTCAATCAATCAAACAAACAAACAAACTCTTCAGCTTTATAATATTATAAAGCTGAAGAGTTTGTTTGTTTGTTTAAATCATGTCAATTGTTTGTTTGTTTGTCATTTAATATTACTAGCTTCTATCCGCGACTTCGTCCGCGTCAAATTTTTGCTCCCGTAACCCTTCCCGTCGCATAGAATTGCCTGCCAGTTTTCGTTGCTGCTCCGTTCCTTTTCATCGTAGCGTGATGTTATGTAACCTTTAGCCTTCCTCAATAAAAAGGCTACCTAACCCAAAAAGATTTTTTCAATTCGGACCAGTAGTTTCGGAGCCTATTCAATACAAACAAACAATCAAATCTTTCCTCTTTATAGTCGAACGGGATAAAAAATAGTATCCTATGTCCGTCTCCTGGTTCCAAGCTACCTCCCCACCAATTTTCAGCCAAATCGGTTCAGCCGTTCTTGAGTTATAAATAGTGTAACTAACATAACGTTCTTTTATATATGTATATAGATTATGGTATATAGATAAAGCTGAAGAGTTTGTTTGTTTGATTGAACGCGTTAATCTCAGGAACTACTGATCCGAATTGAAAAAATCTTTTTGTGTTGGGTAGCCTATTTGTCGAGGAAGGCTATAAACAACTAAGAAGAGCGGAGCAGTAATGTAAAATATTGCAAAAACGGGGAAAATCGCACGGGTAGGTGATTCGACGCGACGGGAGGGTCGGGGGAGCAAAAAATTTAACGCGGACGAAAACGCGGGCAGAAGCTAGTAATAGTATATAAATTATATAAATATATGAAGTATAGATTCACGCAAACGTTTTGCATCAAAATGATAGTAAAGTCTCCAGATAATATCGCTTTTTTTGTGGGTGGGAAATCATCAAATGATGTCTCCCGCTCTTGGGCGGAGCGGGAGGGAGTGTCAGACTTTTACTGACTAAAACCCACCCGTGTTCCTTCAGTTGCCCATGTGCCAGGGCCACGATGTCTCTTTCGAACAAATCTCGGGACCCTGGCAGTAGTATCGCTTCTGATTCAAGTTTTTCCATTTCCGAAGTTAACACATACGTCATAATATCGTGGCCAGATTTTGTTGGGCACTCGATTTTCAACTTACGGTGTTGAAGAGAGCATTGAGATTCCAACAAAGTGCATCTCAGCGCATCGAAAATCGAACAATGTGTTTAACTGTTCAATTTTCAACCCTCGGCACTATGCAGTAGGTTGAAGATCCAGTGCTAAAACAAAACCCGACGTGATTTTACTACGTCCGTGGGAACGTAGGTAACTGCTCAGAGCACTGAAGTGCAGAAAAATAAGTGAAATCCGCGAATGTTGAACACAGAATTATACTCAAAAACGGGAAATGCAAAAGTTAAATATTATACAGTACAAAAAGTAGTTCGGATTAATGGATTACCGAGAGTGAAATAAACAAACAAAAATGGGTCGCACATTTAACTGTATCTCCATGTACATTTTCATATTCACAGTGACTTTATGTCGTAGGAGTAAGGGAGATTTTCCTAGAAACAATTTTATAGCATGAACGGTTGACCGTAGAAAATAACTAGAGACAAACTTTTTTTCATCAACTTGACTATTGTAGTCCGCAATTTGACATAGGCCTCGTGAACTCGTGGTACCAACTTTGTAACAGTTTTCCGAACAAATAAACGCGGAGATTGGGCACAGTTAATGAATATCACAGGTATTCTGGAAGCATCCTTCTACAAGGTTCTTTTGGCAGGTGGCCAAAATCAGAGTTGTAGCGGCCATCTTGTTTTGTCAATACAATTTTTTGTCTGTGGTAACAACGCCCTACTGTCAATGTCATTTAGGTGCATAGAGATATTTGAACTACTTTATCTTGGCTTATGCATTAAAAAAGTTTTCATGAGTAGGGATATAATTTATTACCCACCTACTCCAACTGAACAAAACGAAATTTAAATCTTGTATAAAACGCTTACTTTGCAGCCAAGCATATTACAAATTTGGGGATTATATCGCTGACAAAAATGCCAGGTTAAACGCTGCTTGTCTTGCTCTACAAGTTCGCTCAAACTAATTTGATTAGCATCCAAAAATATTGTTGGAGCTGCTGAAGATTGTAAAAATTAAATATCTTTGCATTGTATAATTATTATTTTTTAGCATTGTATAATTGCAAAGCGCGTATGTAAGTACTATGTACTATAAAGCTACCATTTACTGGATACGTTTTTCATTGACTTGAATGTGCCCTGACTGCTTGTTTCTTTTTTTTCATGTTGGGAAATTATTCCTCTCCCGTTCTGGGTGGAGCGGGAGGGTGTGTCATATATTTACTGACTAAAACCCACCCGTGTTCCTTCAGTTGCCTGTGCCAGGGTAATGGCACAGGGGGTGGGCACACCACAATTGCGGCGGTAAGTCCCCTCTTTGAGGAGTGGATAGAGAGGCGCCACGGCGTCCTCACCTTCCGCCTGACGCAGGTTCTCACCGGGCATGGGTGCTTCGGTGGGTTCCTGTTCAGGATAAAGCGGGAGGATACGTCCGGGTGTTTCCATTGCGAGGGTCGTCTGGAGGACACGGTGGAGCATACGGTGGAGGTGTGCCCAGCCTGGGCGGAGCACCGCCGTGTCCTCGTGGAGGCGATCGGCGGCGGCGACCTCTCGCGTCCGGCCCTGGTGCGAGCCATGGTACGGAGCGAGAGGGAATGGGAAGCCGTCACCTCCTTCTGCGAAGCAGTAATGCTCGCGAAGGAGGAGGTGGGGCGCGTGAGGGAGTGGCAGTCTCTGCACCCTCACGTCCCTAGCCGCCGCAGGAGGAGACGCCCCGGGCGTCGGGAGTCGATTGCGGACTCCCGGCCACCGTAGGCGCGAGCTTGCGGGTGGCGAGCAATGCGTAGCTCGCCGCCCGGTAAGGATCAAGCTCGGGTCGACGGCGCGCAGTGTTCCACGCGCGCCTCAAAGAGATGTCAGCAGCAGTGTAGGGGTCTACTAGGACTGATGCCTGCCGGGGTCGCGTGATTGTTCGAAAGAGATACCGTGACCCTGGCACATGGGCAACTGATGGAACACGGGTGGGTTTTAGTCAGTAAAAGTCTGACACGCCCTCCCGCTCCGCCCAGAGCGGGAGAAGTCATTAAATGACTGACATCAAATTTTGATGATTTCCGATCCTGCAAAAAAAAAAAAAAAATGGCACAGAGGGGCGATTCCACTAATTTGCAAAGTTACACATTCAATTGTGTTTTCACAACGGTTAGATTTCGATCGCAGGTCGGTAATGTCCTGTAAAGTCATTCTACTATTTGTTAAACACAAGGGAAACTAAACTTACGCCGTATCGCAACCGAATGGTTACGGGAACATACGAGTGGGCTTCCTGTGTTACCAACATGCCAAATAGTATGTTTTATTGTTACCACAAAGAAAAAAGTTGAATCTAAAAATTTCACTAAACACGAATAAGTGGCAATAAAGGATTTTCTAATATAAAAAGATATCTTGACCATAATTATAGTTTTGTACTGATATTTTATTGTTACAAAAATACAACATTTTAACTTATTAATTAGCAAAAACTCAGAAGAACGTTTCGTTCTATGTCCCTAACTAGCTAAAGCTGTGAAATTAAACCTTTCGGTTATGTTAAAGACTCGAAGGGAACTTCTATTAATCGTATTTTACCTACAACATCATTTATTGAACCGTTTTTAACGATGTTATGATTTTTTTTAGTAAGTATGTACCTAATTACAGTTCGAGGTAGTAACCAAATCTGTTTTGATTTAAAAAAAAATACTATTGACGGTGCAGGTGTTTAATCCCGTTTTTAAGTCCGCTTACTCTCGCTTAAAGTGGTTTAAAAATCATCGTGAAACGGATTGAAGTTCTTGGTGGCTTGTCAGTTTAGCTAGTGATGTTGCTATTACTAGTATTCGTCAGGCACTGATTTTCTCAATATAATTCAACTTGAATCGAGAGTAGGTACCTCCCTTTAGGGAGATTTCTAGCAGCTTTGTTAGTTAAAAACGAGACATTAAATAATAACTTAAAAGAAAATAATCATAGCAAAATTCAAAATGTGGCATCCGATCGATTTTGGGGCTACAATCGACTCTTGCTGTGCGGGGAGCATTTTCTCTTTCTCACATTCCACTGTCAATCTGATAAATAATGACGATACGATGATGTTAGCGCCATCTATTTTTATTTTGTTAAACTATTACGCAAGATGTCAAGCTAGTCCATCCCGCCAATCACTATCATGCACCTCACAAACGAGTGTCGCCTTCTTTATGGCTCACTCGAAAAAGACTGTATAACAGTTCAAATATGGATTCCGTCGTGTAAGACTAATATTATTTCACGATTTAGGTTAACCAATTGTTATTATAACTGTGACGCGTATCTGTCAGCTGTCATAGACACGATAAACAGTCTAGTATTTTTCGTCTGGTAACATTGACAGATACCCGTCACTAGTTTAGTAATATTTAGTAATAGACTATTGACTTTGTGTGCTTAGCTGTTTTGAGGGTTGACGTTTGTCATAATAACGTTTAGATTATGTCAGTTTGTGCCTTGCACGGCACTTGGATTCGAACCGTCGAACAGACCGTTGATATTTTGAAGTGATAATTAAATCGAAGAATATCTAGACAATCTTTGTTTTATTTCTGAGTTTGGATTGAGCTCCTACAACTCAGAAGTGGGATTTATACATCACACCCACAAGTTTTGGAAACTATCCGTGATTATGGACCGTGACAATAACCAATCGCTTAGGAGTCGGTCTCGTTATACTCCGGACATTGTGAGCATAAACCGTAAGCATCGCCGTGATAATGAAGCCAGTGCGAATCGCCTGAGTAAGAAGAAACGCCGCAGGCGAAATAGAAGCACGCCTAGCGATTCAAGTGACCAGGAAGAGAGGAGTCGACCTCGGAGACGGACTGATGGGCGGCGTCGACGTAACCGGGAACGTAGCAGCGAGGATGAGCATCACTCGCGCCGAAGCCTGATGAGGAAGCAGAGTGAGCAGCGGCATACCGGACGCCGAAGGCGGCTGTCTAACCGAAGTAGCTCATCAAACACCGCAGTAAGTGATGAACCACGCGGAAATGATCAGGTAAACAAATCTATGTTTGCTAATAGTGAGACTCAGTTATTTTTGAACGAGTTAGTTAAATCTTTATCGAATGCAAAACCAGAAGGCAAATTTCCGATGTTGGGTAACGTAATTCTTGAATTTGACCCCATGGTCAAGGGCCAGACGGTCCACATGTGGCTTAACAAGGTCGACAAATGTGCGAAGCTGTACCGCTGGAGTGATGATCAGGTTATACACTACGCATTGCCCAGACTGGCAGGTGTGGCTCGTACATGGTACCAAGCCTTGCCTTCAATGTCCTTTTCGTGGCCTGAGTGGAAAACTAAGTTAATTGATTCCTTTCCTTTAGTGACGATTATGCGGAATTACTTACCGAAATGTTAAATAAACGTGTGAAATACAATGAATCGTTAGAATTATATTATTATGAAAAATTAAATCTGTTAAATCGATGCGAGATTTTTGGGAGGCGTGCCGTTGATTGCTTGTTCTATGGCATTGAGGATCGTTCCTTGAGACTTGGTGCCAAAGCAGCCAAGTGTCAAGAGCCTGAAGAGGTACTTAACTATTTTCAATCTATTAAACAAAGTCACGATTTTGATAAATCTAAGATTAGCCATGATAAAAAGATTTTACCATCTACTAATACGAATTCGAATACTAAGCAGTTAAGGGGAAATGATTCAAAGTTATCCAGGGCACAATCCAGTGCATCTGTAACTTGTTTTAACTGTAAAGAAGTAGGTCATTTTAGTAATAAGTGTACACATAAGTTGCCGAGATGTAACATTTGTAAAAGGCTTGGCCATGTAACGATCGATTGCCCGCAGTTGTCCAACGAAAAGAGTAAAGATACTTCTAGTACAGAAAGAAAAGTTATGAAAGTCGATATTGATGATACTAGTAATGAGAAATATATGATCTCGCTAAAGGTTAACGGTATTCTGGTAAAAGGGTATGTAGATTTAGGCAGTCAGTGCACACTGATACAACACAGTGTTGCAAAATCATTAGGAATTATTTGGTCAGTAGGTGAGTTACCCGTTATGAGAGGAATAGGTAATAATGTTGTTATACCGATAGGAACGGCGCGTGTAAAAGTAGATATTAATAATATTATGGAGATGGTTGACGTTTATGTAGTTGAAGATGGAATAATGAAATATCCCGTATTAGTTGGTCACAGTTATACGGGAAAACCCGGAATCATTATTACAAAAACCACAAATTCTTTAATCTTTAGCAAAGAAGAGATTAACAAATTGCGACTATTTCTTAAGGCAGATGTTGAAATTCAACCAAAACAAATGACTATGATTCCCGTTTTTTCCGATAGAAGCTACTCAGGGTCTATATATGTCAGGGGTTCGTTAAGAGGTTCGCCTGGTAAGGAATTCTATTTATTGCCGGGTGAATATTACCTTGAAAATAGTTTTGGGTCACTTCTAGTCCAAAATTTTAGCGACCATTTACTCTTGCTAAGTAAAGATATATTGGTTAGTCGAGTTTACAGATCTGTAAATGGTTTTGAAATCAACATGTTAGATTTTAGCAACCACGATACGAATTCCGATTTGAATTATGGCGGTCACTTATCTGATGATGAGATATCTAGATTAAAATCCCTACTAAAGCGGTACGAGGATTGTTTTTCCTCTTGTTTAGCTGACTTAGGGTATACTAACATAGTACAGATGGACATAGAATTAAATGACGCTAAGCCAGTAGTTTACCGTCCTTATAGATTCTCATACCCGGAACGTGAATTGGTCCGAAAAATGGTACAGGAAATGATAGATGCCGATATTGTTTGCGAATCTAACTCAACGGGTGAGAAGAGGCTCTGCGTTGACTACAGAGCCTTAAACAATAAGACTCGTAAAGAGCACTATCCTTTACCGCTGATCGACGACCAATTGGATAGGTTATCAGGCAATTCTCTTTTCATTAGTCTTGACCTCGCATCTGGGTACTACCAGATTCCAATATCAGAGGGTTCACAAGAGCTCACGGCTTTTGTAACACCCGACGGTCAATACCAGTATAAAAAAATGCCTTTTGGATTAGCGAATGCTCCTTCACTTTTCCAAAGGGTAATGAATAAAGTTCTCTCTGACTTGAAATACGTTGTTATTTACATGGATGATATCCTGATTCCTGCTAGTACATTCAATGAAGGTTTAGCACGTCTAGAGGAAGTTCTCCAGCATTTGGCCAATGCAGGGCTAACTCTCAAATTAAAGAAGTGCCATTTCTTCCAAAAGGAGATAGATTTTCTAGGGTTTTGTGTATCTGGAGATGGCATACGTCCTGGAACACGTAAAACAGTTGCAATTTCTAATTTTCCCTTGCCCAAAAACGCACATGATGTAAGACGTTTTATAGGACTTGCAAGTTTTTTTTGTCGATTCGTTAAGAACTTTGCAATAATAGCTTGCCCATTGTCAAATCTCTTAAAATCGAAATTTCAGTGGAAATGGACAGCAGAATGTACATCTGCTTTTAACACACTAAAAGAGAAACTCATAGAACGACCTATAATAGCCTTGTTCGATGCTCGATTAGAGACTGAGTTACATACCGATGCGTCTAAGATAGGTATCGCAGGCATTCTTATGCAGCGAGGTAGTGACAGCCAGTTAAGGCCTGTAGCCTACTACAGTCGGAAAAATTCAGAGGATGAGCAAAAACTTCATTCTTTTGATCTCGAGACGTTGGCTGTCGTTGTCTCCTTAAGTCGATTCCGTGTTTATTTGCTAGGATTACAATTTAAAATAATAACTGACTGTAATGCTTTAAGAACGACGTTGACGAAGCGAGACCTTATACCCAGGATCGCACGATGGTGGGTTCAGCTACAGGAGTATGACTGTACTATTGAATATAGGTCAGGATCACGTATGACTCATGTGGATGCTCTAAGTCGTGCTCCAGTGGCTGAACACACTGACGATACTATTGCACATGTAATTGACGTATTGCAAGTAGACACATCCGATTGGATTGCGACCGTACAGAGGAACGATGAAGAGATAAAGCGAATTCGAGAAATTCTTCTAGATGATGAAACCAAATTCGTTGCCGATGTACGAAAGAATTATCAGCTGAAGGGTGACTATGTATACCGTATCTTAGATGATGGAATTCGTTGGGTGGTACCGAAGGGTGTTAGGTGGCAAATTTTGCGTATGAACCACGATGACGTAGGGCATTTTGGTTTTGATAAAACGCTAAGTAGGTTAAGAGCAACATTTTGGTTCCCAAGGATGCGTCGATTCACAAAAAATATGTGTCATCATGCTTACAGTGTGCTCACCATAAAGCCCCAGCGGGCCACCAGGAAGGGTTATTACACCCTATCCCAAAAATTGAAATCCCATTCCATACATTACATGCGGATCACCTCGGTCCATTTGTTCGTTCTAGGAGGGGCAATATGTATATTTTAGTTATTGTTGACGCATTCACAAAATTTGTTAATATACGTGCTGTGAAGGATACGAAAACGTCAACTGCAATCAAAATATTTCATGAGTACTTTAGTTACTTTGGTGCTCCGTCCAGGCTAATTACAGACAGAGGTACCTGTTTTACTAGTGGGAAGTTCAAAGAGTTTAAAGAAAAATTGAACATAAAACACATATTGAACGCTGTAGCTACTCCTAGAGCGAATGGGCAGGTCGAGAGGTTCAATCGAACTATATCTGATGCGTTGAGCACCAAATGCCATGGCAACAAAGAAAATACATGGGATGATTTTCTAGGAGATATTCAGTTAGGTATAAATACGACTGTGAGTAAAGCCACAGGCAAGAGTCCATCAGAATTGTTATTTGGGTTCAAATTAACTTCGACATCAGAGAATATGTTCGGAGACGCGATTTCCGAAACAACTCAATTAGTTAGTGGCGACGACCTAATGCAACTGAGGTCCGACGCTAAAAAGAAAATCGATAGGGATCAGGAAAGGGCGAAATCTAGATTTGAAAAGAACAGAAAGAAACCAAAGACATATAATGTAGGAGATCTTGTTAGAATTGAGAGGACTGTCATTGACAAAGAGCATTTAGGTAAATCAAAAAAACTTATACCAAAATTTCAGGGCCCGTACCGAATCTTAAAATCATTACCTAACGACAGATACTTAGTAGAGGACACCCCACTTACTAGGAAAGGAAATAAACGATACGAAAACATAGTAGCAATTGATAAAATTTATCCTTGGCTTAATTTTAATGACTATTCCAGTGACGATGAGAACAAAAATAGTAATAACGACAGTGATACCGATAATGAGTAATGAAATTGATTTTGGCAGTAATATTGAAATGAATAAATTTTGAAATATTCTTTAATTACGTTACTATCGTTATTACAGTGTGAGGTTATTAAATAATGTATGAATTAATAAGATGATTGACCGTATGTTGTTTGATTGTATTGATTCGTGCAGTGATTGGAACTGTGACATAGTTCCGAACAGATTATGATATAGATTAAAATAGAGTTATGAGCACCGGCTATGAACAATCAGTACAGAAACGAATGGTATCAAGTAATTGGTATCGTACAGATGATTGTAGACCATAGCAGATCGTGCAAGATGTATGTGTATTAAGATATCTTAACTATGAGCATAGACTATGAGCAATTAGTGCAGAAACGAATGATATCGAGTACAGATATCGCACAGATGATTGTTTCATAGTGGATCATGCAAGATGCGAGTAAAGAATTGATAACATGATGATTGATTAATGTTTGATTCTTTGATTGATGATTGGATTAAAACATATGCGATGTATATATATATAGATATAATGTAACTAAATTAATATATAGATTTATTATTGTATAAGTATGTACTTAGATTTTTTTTTCTCTTCTCGATTAATTTATTCTCTTTAAGTGAGAGGACTCACTTATTAAAGGATGGCCGAGCTGTAAGACTAATATTATTTCACGATTTAGGTTAACCAATTGTTATTATAACTGTGACGCGTATCTGTCAACTGTCATAGACACGATAAACAGTCTAGTATTTTTCGTCTGGTAACATTGACAGATACCCGTCACTAGTTTAGTAATATTTAGTAATAGACTATTGACTTTGTGTGCTTAGCTGTTTTGAGGGTTGACGTTTGTCATAATAACGTTTAGATTATGTCAGTTTGTGCCTTGCACGGCACTTGGATTCGAACCGTCGAACAGACCGTTGATATTTTGAAGTGATAATTAAATCGAAGAATATCTTGACAATCTTTGTTTTATTTCTGAGTTTGGATTGAGCTCCTACAGTCGTGATCGCGTGATCGCAACTCCGCTGTCTTTTTTTTATCGCAGAATGATATAATTTAAATATTATAAGTTCATAGCAGTCCCGCTGTTTCTTTAGTGGTGTATTTTGTGGCTTCGACGGTGAACTGAAGTGCTGTGTAGTGCCTCTGTACTTTGCCGACACGTGGTGAGCCGAGCTCTGAAGACGCCGGAGCTCCCAGATTCTGCTGGCAGATCGAGCGGCTTCACGAGGAGGTAGGTGCACGATTCTCTCACCCCAGGCCCTAGGCGCGACACTTGCGTTCATCAGTTTTCCGGTCCGCGTCGAAGGTACCTAGTTCGCCTTCCGTCGGAGGCCCAGATGACAAATTACACGTTATCAACTAACTAATACTTACAGAATAATACAAAACATAATCAATCTTATTTATAACATCCCTGATTCAGTACATCACATTATTTTGACAGTTACACAGTATTAGTAATATTGAATTATGAATTGATGTAGTTGAAGACTCCGTGATACTTATCTAAACAAGACTACATCAACTGACAACGTGTGAGAAAATAAATAAATAAAATGATTTCGAGCCTTTAGTAACTTGAGTAACGAGTTAAACAAAATCGAATCGCATCACTATCTGACATAGCTGAATGACAAGTGTCAACTGTCAACTGACAACACATTTAATTTAGTTCAAAGAGTTTTAATTGCTTTTGTTAATACTCTTATTCCTCTTAACATACATAATGCTCCCACAGCTTCCATAGCTTATAATGTTCCCACTGCTGGGATACAGGCCTCCTCTCTGTGAGAGGGTAGTTAATCCGTTTCTTTCTAATTGTACGAAATTGATATTTCAGTTTTCATGTGTGTACTTGAAGGATTATAATGAAAATGGAATCTTGAAGATGGTACAGCATTTAATACAAAATAATGTGCTGTTAACTGTTCAGTAAGATTTCAACACAATGTGTGAAGATGTTGCCCGACACTGTTCCAGATTTGAAATAACTTATGAAAGTTTCCCTTTCTTCAGTAAAACCATCTAGATGCAGTTTGAGGAAAGTGTGTATTGATGATGCAAGAAAGAAGTTAAACTGTTTATTCAATATGGAAATTTGGATACAGGGATATTTACATTCCATGGCAATCTGCAAAACAAACACATACTGTACCTGTTGACTCTGCGGGGAAAGACATAATTTAATTTTGCATTTTTTTGCACACCAATGAGAAAAATAATAATATTAGTTAGCCCCTTCTAACATAAATACAATATATATTTTTCAGGAACATTAACTTAGGTACACCCAAATATCAACTTCTGACTCAAGAGTTGCTTGTGGTCGATACAGGCAGACATTCTGCTGACTGTTGGCTGTTGTGCTCTTACAATGTTGAGCATGCAATATTAATATATTATATATTTCTATCTGGCACACGTTATCAACATGAGTGGTGAAACGACCCTACTATTATAGACGAAACATCTATCTACCTACTTCTCAAGTGGTCTGACGTTAAAATTGATATAGTAATAAAAATGCTTTGTTCCATTATTTGTTTTTTGATTTCATGAACCATTCCAATACTTTATTGCATTCTACAATGTATATGCTTATGTGGTAAACATTGGATTTAGTTACAATCGTGGGGCCCTGTCGGGCACATCAAAAGAAATGTAGTACGTAGAATAGGACTTATAATCTAACTTATTCTAAAATCAAAATAAATAAAAAACATGCTTTGGGTATTTTAACTACGTTTCAGGGATTTATCACTTAAATGTTTGCTAATACTGATATAACATTTACTTATTAATAGATTTTTTTATTTGTTAGTGAACAGATGGAGTTTATTTTCATTACTAATTGATTCGGGTAAATACTTGATTACATTTATTGACGTTACCAGAGGGCTTGTTGAATGTTTTTTTAGATGGGATGTAGGTAGGTTTAGTCATGTTTTGTATCAGAATGTGTGTCTTGTTTGTATGTCTTGTCGTTTATTGTAAAAATTCTTGGTGTTTATGTGCAAATTTGCATATTTCGAGTATAGTGACTGAGTTAAAATATTTAGCTTTATAAAATGGGGTTTGCAGCTATTTATCTGTTGTATATTTACTATGATTTGGAAAAATATCTTTTAAACAGTAAACAGTGTTGGTGCATCTGTACTGTTTCCCCTCATTATTATGCCGTAACTTAGCCTTGCAAATACATAGGCGTAATATGTTACAAGGGCAGTCTGTTAATTTGTGTTTTTTTTAATTACCAAATACTTGATATTCCATTATACCTATCTACTATACTAATATTATAAAGCTGTAGAGTTGGTTTATTTGGTTTAATGCGGTAATCTCAGGAACGACTGGTCCGAATTGAACAATTCTTTTTGTATTGGGTAGCCTATTTATTGAGAAAGGCTATATAACATCACGCTATGATCGAAAGGAGCGGAGCAGCAACGAAAAATGGCCGAAAACTGACAGGCAATGCGGTGCGACGGGAAGGGTCAGAGGAGCAAAAATTAGACGCGGATGAAGTCGTGGACAGTAGCTAGTTTATTACTAAAACTCAAGAAATTAAAAGTTTTGACACTGCATTTACATTGCGGCTGGTCTATCAGTGTTTGGTACGAACCCAGGTACATAAAAAGCCGGTGCATCCAAGATTGAGTCAATAGAGAATATCACGTAGTAACACACTGCAACTATGTTACCTTTTTCCGTATCAATACCGTAAGAAAGAAGATTGAAGGGCATGTGTGGTCACTGATCTCGTCAATCAAAGCTCTCTCTCATGAGGTCTCTGGAGAATTGGTATGTCGTAGTCGTAACGCACTGACGATCCGTAAGGGGCAAAGCATTATTGCATACTCTTGACGTAAAATTTCTTCGTCTAACCTTTCCAACATCACCCACATGGGCAAGTTCAACGAAATCTGTATAAAACATTATATTTTTAGGAATAAAAACGAAAGCAATCCTAGATCGATGGGATAAAAGTTGCATTTTACTGACTTATGTTCAACCGCTAATTTTGACAGATGAACTGCCGAAATTCAGCGTTGATTCGATTCTAACGAGTGTCAAAATAATAGCAGAATATGACTAAACGTCACGCTCATGTACGACTTTGTTAGCAGAATAGATTTTTACATTGTTTCGCTCGATCTTTGGCGTCCACTAAAACGTAGCCGCAGTTGGAGCGTTGTTCATTAGTGGAATGAGAAAACCCTTAAAAGTCGTGATCCAGTCGCGGTGCTATTGCGATTTTTGCAGAATTTTGTTAGTAGAATCGGCCCCCAGATCCCTTGAAAGTACTGCCTCGTTGATCTAGTGGTCGCAAGTGCTACTGCTGAGAATGAGGTTCTGGTTTCGACTCCCGGGTCGGGCAAAGTGTTATTGGGTTTTTCTAACTGGAATTTCTCAGTAACAGCCCGGAGTCTGGTTTTGTGCCGGTTAACGGGAATAGGCTCGCTCCATTTACAAACATAACTAACATGAGTGTGTACTGTAGGTACATTTCTGCCTAAAACTTCGGAGAATATATTCATGATGCTATGTTTTATATAAAAATCTTTTATGCTAACAAAAATAACCGACATCCGAACTATTTTGTGTATCGTGATGATTTTTTGATACTTCCATTTACTGTTGTTTTGCTGGGCCGTAGTTGTATACGAATTAGTGTGAGTGGGTACCATCATCATTACGACTAGTCAAATATTTAGAAAAAAATAAACTGCTTTCAGTTAACTTAACTTCAGGCGCTGATAGCCGAAATTCAGGCTCTGCCTAGTTCGGCTACAGATGACTACACCATTTAATCTGACCTAAATTAGCCTGTTATATTTTTTGTAATTTATGTCTAAGTTTCTGTCAATAAAAATATTATTTATTTATTTATCAATAAAAAGCGTAACATGTAACATGTTCGTGCAAAAAAAAAATTAATCGACTTCCAAAAAAAGAAACTATAAATGAACAATAACTTACGTTTCGGAAGGCGGTGTCTTTGAAACTGTATTTTACAATATTTTGTCTCTCACTTACTCACACTAATTCATATATCACTACTGGCCAAGTAAGCAACAGTGATAGGAAGTATTACAAAATCATCACGATCACGGTGACCAACTTCAAAGATCTTGTCTGACTTAAAAGCAAGAAAACTGCCAAATTCTGCTAAATCTTTAAGCTCAAAATGCCAAAACAGTGCCAAAATATTGCTAGCCTGCCTACTGCCAGATTAGAAAACTGTTAACCGGTCCTACCAGATGTTAAAATATAGTGCTAAACTTGCTAGAAGGGCAGGATCCTGCCACAAATGGTCACACTGATCACGATACACAAAGTGCATTAATACGTATTAGTGATGCTAACACAATAACTACTAAAGCAAAGTCAATAAAACTTATACGAGACGACCATAGTAGCATAAACTATTCATTAAAAAAATAAATTTTGAAAATCAGTCCACAATTGGCGGAGAAATAGATCATCATCATTTCAGCCGTAAAACGTCCACTGCTGGACTTAGGCCTCCCCCAATTTGGGGGCTTTGCCATAATCGCCACGCTTGGCAGGCGGGTTGGCGATCGCAGTATGGTGGTAAAATGCATAGAGAACGCTGTTGACCATTCTCTAGTAAGTCCCTTAGTCGCCTTTTACGACACCCACGGGAAGAAATGGGGTGGTGTTATTCTTTATGAGAAATAGATGAACACACATTAAAACAAAACATACATACAGTTGAACATAGAGCCTCTTCCCTTTTTTGAAGTCTGTTAAAAAGTAAATATAATAAAAGAAAGAAAGAAAATACATAAATTTTATCAACTTACTGATCTTCCTGTAACACAATGCAGATAAAACCAATTTTAAACCGTAAAATTATAATAGCGTATAATCTGCCCAACATGCTCGGCGAAGTGCCAAAATCTGTCAAATCGGCCGCAACGTTTAATAGGTCAAGTAAAATCTGCTGATTAAAGCTCGTCAAACTGGCATGCACGCTTCATTTTAATTACTTTAAATATTGGATGGAAAGTGTACGTTCATATCATAATAGGTAATGTGATCAGGGAGCCGTATTGTACTTGGGGTTTAAAATGGCACATTGACTTAAAGGGGAAAGCGTCAGGGTAGTTTGCAAATTTTAACTGAAAGTCAGTTGAATTTCATGATACCTACTTATTTAATGTCATTAAATGAATTAAGAGAGTTTTCGAGAAAGAGATGCCGCTATTCGACGTGTATAATTTTATCTCTCTCTCATACTCAAACAAAGACGTTTTAACACGGCTACAGAATAGTGTTTACGTTCTGCGCGTTGCACAAAGGGCACAAATGGAATGGTCTGGGGAATAAAGTAAGAAGTCATGCCAAAAAATCTACTGGATTATACACAGGTTAAACCAAAATTTGAAAAGAGCAAAGTAATTGACTTTGAATGCCCTCAGATAACTTTAAAATATTGAACTTTTCTCGAAGTAGCTGAAGTTAATTTTATGAGTCTGCCCTTCATGCACAGCTTCATTGCAAACTGTATGCGCATCGACATTCGCAAGTCATGTCTTGTGGTGTCATGTCAGCCTGTTATTATTGTGGAATAAGTTTAAAAAAAACGAAATATATTTAAAAGCAAAAGTTTTAAACTGCCTTACCTAGTTGTTTCGTAAAAGCATAAATGTGAAAATGTTGAGTAAAGTAGTGTTCAGAATTAATGTTTGTCAGTATAAAGCGAATAATTAAACAAGTTGAATAAAAGCAAAATATAAAGAAATAATTTGAAATTGTTCAAAATGCGGACGAGAGAATGCTTTAGCAAATGCGTGGGGCGTAAACACGCTATTTCATTTATTTGAAATTCGCAACACACTCACATTGCACCGTTTTAACTATGCAAACAGTTTGTTAGAATTCCATTGAAAGTTTAGATGAGTTATTCAACCACAATCCCTCATACTACCACCGATGGATCAGTAAAAACAGTTTGCACAATTAAACCGTTAGATTTATCTTGACCTGCGCAGCCTGTGCAGTGGTCAAATTTTAATCTCACCCGCAGTTTGAACAGTGCAGTAAAAAGGAAAAAAAGAAGTGCTGTATTAGGCAATCACTCACCAAAGTTTGGGCAGCTGTCTGGTGCTGTAAAAACAGGCTTCAGTCAGTTAAGCCAGTAACAGAAGAGTTATTTTAGAGTAAAGCAGAGTGATAAGAACAGTTTAGTAGAGAGTCGGCGAGTGATTGTTCAAACTGCGGGCGCGGCTGCGGCTGATCGACCGAGCGATCAGATACCGCCGCGCGATCAGAACTTGCCGTGTGATCAGAATCTGTGGAGTGGTCAGGCAATTGCCTGCGACATGTTTGGAAGAATTTGTTTTAAATTGTAAAATATGCATATGTTTAGAGTTCGACTGTTTGTGTTTTATTTATATGAATTATAATATGTTTTAGCAGCATGATTGGTGTGCGAAAAGCTTGATTTTAATTCCCATCATTACCTATGTGAAATGTGTTGACCTATTGCAGATGAACGTAGTGAAGACTGTTTGTAGGTATATGTAAATTGAACTCCTATGTATTTAAAATGTATGAAATTCGCAAAAAATATATAATTATCATTGCAGTGGTGGCCTAGTGTGTTCGAACCCAGACAGGTGCTTGACCTTCTGTAATTCATATCATTACCACTGCTTTCGAAACGGTGAAGGAAAACGTCCTGAGCATAGTGTCCTAGAACCAAAAATTCGAAGATATGTGACATTTACCAACACTCACTGGGCCATGTTTCTGTCCCTTACGGCCCACTCTTTCTTACAGAGAGGTGGCCTATGTCCCAGTAGTGGGAACGTTATAAATAATGCTTATATTATTATGATTTTCATCATATCATGTAACATATTGTACCTAATTATCATTTAAAGTTTAATTCTTATGGCAAAAATATGAAAAACTCATATTAAGAAAACAAAATCATATTTGCTAGACATAGTTCACTATATTCTTTCGATGTCCAATTAATAATGTTCAGTAAAACGGTAATTTTCTTGTGGTTAAAAGACCGTACAGTTGGTAAAACCGAATAATTTATTACCAACATTTTCTACGGCTTGCACAATTTGTATCGAAATGTAACTAACCCCGCGAATGCTACCCGGTTGCTCAATTAACCAGGGGGTTAATCGGCCTCATTTGTTATTAACGAATCGGCCGCCAGAATGAACCAGGTGCGGTACACTTGGGTAAGAAGTTATCTATTATTAAGTGGACTTCACATTTCTAAGGCATTGAAGAGTATTGGAAAGAAATCCAATATGGGCAGCGGTGGCCCAGTGGTAACAGCCGTGACTTACGAGTTGTAGCTCAGTGGGCTCAAACCCAAGCAGGCGCTATACTTTGTGTAAATTATTTCGTCACCACTGCTCTCAAAACGGTGAAGGAAAACATCATATTTCCTTTTTGGCTGGGTACATCTGCCGTATGGAAGACGGGGCCAAACCTACGACCCAATGGGTCCCGCAGCAGCAAAGTGGAATAGGCTGGATCAGATTAAGATTATTATTGTTAGGGGAATTAAAGTTACAGGCTCAGCTACGGCGCGGGATAACTCTTTATCGAGCAAGGGTTGGAGGGGGGGTTGTTGAATGTCACGGGTTAGCGTATTATATAGTCGCCAGGTATAGCATTCGGAGACACATTGGTCACGTGACATGACACAAACCTACGTCATCACCGCCGTGTTACCAGTACTGTGTGATAAGAACTCCCCAACCACCTTTATAATCTGTGGGAATCTGTCCGATAAAACAATGAACATTTAAGTTACTTTGGTATATGTGTTTTAATTATAATTGTCTCAATTGGTTAGAAAACCGGATCGACAATTTAAATGCTTTATAAAATATCTACCATTTGCCAGTGACTTCGCCCGCGTATTTTAAACTTATAAACTATTATATATATATATATATATATATATATATATTTATATATTATTATAAACTTTCCTCTTGAATGACTCTGTCTTCTGACGAAAAACGCATTAGAATCTGTTGCGTGGTTTAAAAGATCTAAGTGTACAAAGACGAAAATATGCAACTTTGTTTTTTACTATGTAAAGATAAAAATATTTTTATCAGAGTAATGATTAAAAATGTCTCTATAATTTCGTGTTTGTTGAAATATTTGGCAACTAGATAGTGACTGGCGAGTGACGTTTCGACCTCGTTTCTTAGACCATGCTCTATTTGACTTCCATGGACGGAAACCGCAAGCAGAAGCTACTAGCTATAAAATAATTTTCCATTAATTTCAGCTTTTAGCTCAAAAAAGCTTAAATTTGCGCATGCAAACAGTTACACGGTCGGAATAATATATCCACAAATTCTGCATGAATAGTTCAGGTCGTTAGCAAACGCCTTGGCAAGGCCAAGTGAGCTTGCAAATTGCAACCCAGCGTTAGAGATACTGCACTCTCGAGATATATTCAATGTTTTTTATTACTATCGAGATGTAGCATGGTAAATAGTTAATGTTCCAGCAGTCTGGATAAAGGTTGAAGCATAATTTTGTTTTTTTTTTCTCATTTCTGCCTTGTTGTCTGTTATTAATGAATTCTCTCATACTTTAGTAAATGTATTGCGATTAAATGGACTAAATTGTTCGGTGTTTGGGTGTAGGATATTTTTTAAAGTTATAAATTTCATGTCTTTAATCGCTTGCATGAATGTTTTCACTCCTAGGTTCATTTTTAACCTACTTCAATAAGGTCGAGGTTCTCAATTCATGTGTTTTTTTTTTGTACGTAAGCTCCGCGATTTCTCCAGCAATTGTTGATCGATTTTGAATTAAATGGAAAGGTTATAGGATATAGGCATACCTAAGGGGTTTTTGCGTCAGCTTCGAATAGATACGTGTTTAATCCATTTTGTGTATCGTGATCATGTTCCATAAACTTCCTATCACTGTTGTTTACACAGTGGTATACACATTGGTATGGGGTAGGAACCATATCTATGAAGTGAAAAATAAAATAAACAACAGGTTTAAAAAAGAAAAAAAAAACAGTAAGAAAAACGAAAAGAAACCGAAAAAAAAAAAACACTATAAAGTGGAAAATAAATTTAATAATGTGTAATTTGATCTTTTTTGTAAGAAAGTTTTCTATTTACAGTCATTTTTATCTACATCATGCATGTCAAACTCAAAGGCACTGGTGGGTGGGCCAAACGCGTAAGGGCCGTAGAATCAGTGGGCCGCTAAACCCGACCATAAAAGAAAAAGAAATCCTTTGCATAGTTATTTAATAATCTTATATCTTTAAACGAGCAATTCTTGTATATATATATATAATCTGAAATTTCATGAAAATCGTTGGAGCCGTTTCCGAGAAACGGCTCAACGGTATTTCAAACCCATTTGAAATAAAAATCTGAAAGTCTTGGTGCACTCGACAAAATATATCTAATCGGGAATATGTTGTAACACATTTTTCTATTAAATATCTGGATGACCGAGCTTTGCTCGGTATTTTTTGATAAATTATGTTTGAAATAATAAGCTTATGCTCAAGTTGATTATCGATAAAGTTGGTCATTGAAAACATGACCAAAACCACATTTTATGAAAATGAATCCTAGCTAGATCGATTTATCGCCCCCGAAACCCCCTGTATACTAAATTTCATGAAAATCGTTGGAGCCGTTTCCGAGATTCAGATTATATATATATATACAAGAATTGCTCGTTTAAAGATATAAGATTTATCAAAAAATACCGAGCAAAGCTCGGTCATCCAGATATTTAATAGAAAAATGTGTTACAACATATTCCCGATTAGATATATTTTGTCGAGTGCACCAATACTTTCAGATTTTTATTTCAAACTAGCTTTTGCCAGCGGCTTCACCCGCGTGGAGGTCGGAAAATATCCCGTGTGAACGTACTACTGGGATAAAAATTAGCCTATGTGTTAATCCAGGTTAATTTTGCGAGGATAAGAGCTCGAAAGCGCATTTTCATCCGACTTGCTTCAAATTTATCGTCACTGCTCGGCTCCTATGTGTCTTAGCGTTATGTTATATAGCCTATAACCTGCCCAGGAGTATGGACTACAATCGTACCAAGTTTGGTTAAAATCCCTTCAGTCGTTTTTGACCCATGCGTGCACATACAGACAGACGGACAGACAGACAGACAGACAAAAAAAATATTGATTGCATTTTTGGCATCAGTATCGATCACCATTCATCCTCCAATATTAATTTTGAATATATTTTCAATGTACAGAATTGACCTCTCTACAGTTTTATTATAAGTATAGATAGAAGATGGCTTTGACATTGAATTTATATGGCATCCACCCGGTCCAGCGTCCAGAGCGTAATTTTCGATATACTTTGGCGACAGACGCGGGCGCATCTAGAGACTGTTTTTTTAAATTTCGATCGGGCCAGAGGGAAAACGGTCCACGAACCGATGACATTCCTGATCTACATCATAATTTTAACCCGTTAAGTTCAACTACTTAATGTGCTATCCCATAAATAGCTATAGCCCAAGTTCCTAAAGAGTCAGAAACTTGATAAGCAACAAACTGTGATGAATACGAGCGAAAAAGCAAAACGATCTTCCTGAAATCGGAAAGAGAAAACTAATCTGTCGGAAACAGAGGTATGATTAATTCTTTATAGAACTTCAATAGCGGTACATTGATACGTATGGTAGTTATTTACGATTTTCGATCAACGGCTGTCAGTTCCAGACCGTTTCTGACGGCGGCGGTTCTGCCGGCTTTGCGGCCGATTGTGGCCTTTAATGCACTTTATTGCGAACGAAGAGTTAATTGCCTGAATTGTTTACTTTCTGCGTGATGCTGATGGATGTGGTGGGATTTTATCATTTATTCTGAGTGTACTTTTTTAATGTTTCACGAAACGGTTCAATGTTTTTGCATATTGCAAATATATTGTGGGATATATATAATACGAAAATATTTGCTTGTCTAACGATTTAGTTTCGTTTTAAATATGAGATTGTAAAATATTCTAATTGTACCTAAATTTAGATCCTATTTTTGTAGTTTCCAAATTAAAGTTATAAAAGGTACAGCGCTACCTTAGGTAGGTACCTACCCTAAATACCAAATGTTTTAACAGTTTGCTGTGGCGTTGCATCTGTTTACGTTTATTGTTACCTCATCTAATGTCAGTACAAACATGCTATGCAAGTAATTGCATACCACTTGTGTAATCACAGTACATCAGGGGCGTCGCGACAGAACAATCCGACTTTAGTAGAACAATTTCTATAAAAACTATGTGGAAAATATTCTACTAGAATCGCATCGCATGGTCGTGTCACGTTCGCGAGATTTGTTTGAAAAAGTTACCGTGGCCCTAGCATATAGGCAACTGAGGGAACACGGGTGGGTTTTAGTCAGTAAAAGTCTGACATGCTCTCCCGCTCCGCTCAGAGCAGGAGACGTCATTTGGTGATTTCCGCACAAAAAAAAAAAAGTCGTGTCGCGCCTTTCTGCGGGTACATAAAAACTGTTGTGTCTGTAAGTTGGCATCAATGATGGCAGCTTAGAATACAACTACAGAACTACACCATACTGAGAGCTTGTCATTTAAGGAATATTAAAATCTATAAAATACCCCATAAATCAACCGAAAAATCGGGTATCAAACCAAAACAGCCTCGGAATTCAAAAACAGAAGCCGCGGAGCTATCCAAACATCGAAGCTAGATAACAAACCGATATGGGCAAACAGCACCAAATACTCGACCGATTGTCAAGCCGTATCGCTGGGCGGTTACATAAATTGCTCGAGTTGGCAACTAGCCAGGGGCACGTACAGTCAGTGCCCAGCATTACCTGACCCCTCTTCCTCATATCTTCTGTGTAGGAGGGGTCAGGAAAGGTGGGGACTGACTGTACTATGTTGGTAGGAATTGTAGGTGCTGACTGTAGAAGGTATGAAGGTAATGTTGGTAAATTCTTCTGAGAAATTGGGGTTTAATTATTTGTGAACGGTTTCAGTGGAGCATTATCTCCTGCAGATTTCTGTAGGTTCGTTTTTGATGTATATATTTGTCGGCAGTTCTATCTTTTGCACTAAAGTAAATGTGTTAAACATGACGATTGTAATAATTATATAATACAGTAAAGGTGGTCCATGAAGATGACATTTCAGTACATAGGTTGAACGTTTATTCGTACAAGAATATAGGTCAATCTTATTGGGAGTTGTAACACTAGGGGCCCATGGGTCCGAGTGCCCACTCGGTTTTTGAGCCATCGCCAAGCGGTTGGTCAACTCTTCACGTCAACAGAGGGCTGGCCCATTTGTTGTCAAATAATCAGCATCGCCATACAACGTGGCAATGCTGCCTTTTGGGCACTTTTCCTGTTGATGCGAAGGAATTTTTTGGATGACCTATGATTCCTTCCCCCTTTTTTTTGATTTTCATGTACATATTATTATAAGTCTGTTAGCTTATAATCATCCAAGAAAGTGTAAAAAGCATTATATAAAACAGTGTCATGCCAGGGTCGCGAGATTTGTTCCAAAGAGTTACCGTGGCCCTGGCATATGGGCAAC
The DNA here is from genome assembly GCA_932294355.1 of Aporophyla lueneburgensis. Lineage (NCBI taxonomy): Eukaryota > Metazoa > Arthropoda > Insecta > Lepidoptera > Noctuidae > Aporophyla > Aporophyla lueneburgensis. The sequence continues at coordinate 6,537,731 of OW028748.1, read as the reverse complement.
TGAAGGAACACGGGTAGGTTTTAGTCAGTCAAAGTTTGACACGCCCTTCCGCTCCGCCGAGAGAGGGAAACAGTATCATAACGGCTTATTTTCTTGTTTTTTGGTTTGATGACCATAACAAAATTATTAACATATACTTAGATAGGTACAGCCTACAGTGTGATTAAACACAGGATAGCCTACAGTGTCCACCCTGTTAATAGCTTTATTAGATTTGATCGTGATAGCCGTCCTGTCGCCATTTATCGGACACAAATTCAATTACGGAATTATATTTTCAAAGAGAAGAGTGTAATTCAGTTTTTCATTGCATACGTAAATACCTACTATAATTTTACACTTTTTTTGATGTGGACAGTATAAGACTCAATTTTTCTATCAGACCTATGTACCTACAAGACCAGGCCCGCCTTATGGGATTTCATCGTCTATTTGATCCATTTAGGGAGGAATAAAAAAAAAACCAAGTTAATAAAGAAGGCCTTGCGTATTTCAAGCATCCAGATGGTTGAAGAAAAACGTTTTAAATATTTTCTATTCTATGCCCGAAGTATTAAAAAAAAACCGTTTAAACTTGATTCAGGCAATGTGCAATTTTAGTTAAAACTGGAGACTGCCAATTAAAAACTTTAAATCAGTTTGCAGCCAATAAATTAAAGAAGAAAATGTCTAAAGAAACAAAAGAAATGGTTTTTGAACAAAGAACACGACAATTGTGTCAAGCCAGTTACGTTTTTATAACGAGTTTTTAAGTGTGGAACTGATAGGGCCAGACCTGTGCGTTGTCTGTTACAGTCGTCGCAGTTTTTTTTTTTTTTTGAGGAATTATTATAAGGTGCTTTGTTTAATGTTTGTAGAGGATGCACTAAAAAAGTCCGTAAAATTTAATTTCTTACGTTTTTTGCAAATTACTCAGCATCAGGTTGTAAATTAAAATATGATACTTTTTCATAAAATAGTAATTCAGTGGTATTAATTGTACTTAGAGAGTTGTATTGATGATTTTAATTGTTATAAATCTGTAAATATATACGAAATACGGTCGCAATTCATATTTTGTCTATCCAAGATGAACAAACGCAAGTCCTAAGAGTAATTTGTTCCGAATTGACTTCTGAATCGATTTCAGTTACTATTAATATGGGCGTATCTCCAAAAAATATGTAAAACCAAATTTTGGTTATTGTATTAAATTTTTAACTCAATACTCTAATTGGGTATGTATGAGGTGTTGCGTTCATGTTGTTTACAACCTGACACTGATAGGCAAATTGCAAAAAAATTAAGAAACTTTGAATTTTGCGAGCTACTCTAGGGCTTCCCTCTAAATGCCACGTATTAAAAAAAAACCATGTGTGCAATTCACACGTGGTAGAAGTGAAACCTTCAAAAATGTTGGCTTCAAGATAATGAGACGAATGTAAAAAAGTCAAATGTCTATTTGTCCAAAAAGCCTGCTCGAAAAACGTCAAATAGAAAAGTAAACTTTCTCAAGGAGCATTCCCCCAAGTGTTAGAGCGAGACACAAAATATAATGACGTTGTTATGTGTCTCTTTTTACTGTCGCTTTTTCGTTTCGTAGACTTTCAAATCACAACGGTGCTAAAGAAGTTTTCACTTCAATATAACAGTTATTTTTTTAATGCTGGTTGCATGATTTGCACAGAAGTGATGTTACCTATATATAATTTATATCGAAATATAAGGCTCATTTTGTAGCAACCCACTGTAGCTTTTCTACAATCACCATTTTGTTTTTAAAATAAAGTACTTCCCTTGTCAGAGGCCTTTGCCTCGTGGAATGATATAAATTAACGGTAACAGTAATTCCCTTGTTTAAAACTTTTCCTAATTAAAACAAATTAATGAATTGCTTCTAGACAAATAAACAATGGTGAGATTTTCTTTTTCCATAGCTTCGTTTTTGCAAGTTCTTACTTATTTTGCGGAAGTCTTTTATTCTCCAGTCACACGGTCGAACAATTAAGTTGGCATACTTAAAAATTCATTATAAAAATAGAACTGGCTTGCGAGACTGTTCTGTGTTATTGTAAAAAAAAAAACAACACCTTGTTTGTATTGATATACCTAACTGGCTTGCGAGAACGTTTTTTTTTTTTTTGTAAATAAGAACATCACCTTCTTTGTATTTTTCTTTATTCAAAAATCGATTCTTTTGTTTCGTTACACATTTTCTTCTCAAAAATTCTACCCTTTTAGTTAACTTACTGGCTGCAAACTATTTTTTTAAGTTTTTATTTGACAATATCCAGTTTAACTAAAATTATGCACATTACATGACGCAAGATTTAAACGGTTTCTTTTTTAATAATATCAAATTGGAAGTATTTAATTAACTACGGTGATTTCATTGATTCCGTTTGGAAAAGGTGTAATAATTTTAATACCGAATTCCAACATCCACTGTGGCATCACTGTTAGGGTATTTAGGGTTTCGGGTACTTAGAAATATCGGCTAGGATGTCGTTATTTCTGTGTGGGGACAAAAATGAAATTTTCTTTTGGTAGAATGTAATGGCGGACTGTGGAAGAGAACTGTTTGTGCAATAAAGTTGAAGCATTTTATGAGTATTTTTATTTATACAAGACTCGTGTAACAACTACTCATCATAATATTTCTAATGCTTTTTTTTTCTATTCCCCTTTGTAATGCAATTCCATAACCTACAAACGTACCTCCCTAAGCACACCATTTCCTTCTCACAAGAGCCCAAAACGGAGTACTTTACTCGTTCTAATTAGAGGCCCACCTTTTCCGAGGCCCTCTCTTTACAAAATTGCATCCTCCTTACGCAGCTGAGCAACTTAAAGACAAGTTCTTTTAGCCCTATGAGGTTGTAACGCCATCTGCGGCCATTGGTAATCATGGAGAAAAACTTTTTACTTTTATGGGTAGGTGTCTGGCATGGCGTTTCTACTAGGTGAAGCTAAACAAACTTACACAAAGGTTGTTTTTAGTAAGTAGTATACAAGATTAGTAGTGGCCCAGTGGTATCGGGATTTACGAGATACGAGATGTAAGTCCTAGGTTCGAACTGTAAATAATTTAATCACTACTTCTCGGAAAAAGGTGAAGGAAAATATCGTGAGGATCCCGGCATGTCCCAGAACCAAAAATTCGAAGACATGTGACATCTATCAACCCGCACTGGGCCCGCGTGGTGGATTACGGCCCACTCCCTCTCACCGAGAGGAGGCCTGTGTCCCAGCAGTGGGGACGTTTTAGGCTGATTATGGTATATACTTGTATACAAAACACAAGCGTATGGAACTAAATTTCAGGGTCTATTTCAGTCTTCATAGATACTACCCAAACAGACAAAGATAAGTTCAAAAAATTATATTATTGTCAGATAATGTGAAGAGGAAAGACTTAAAGGAACCTTTCCGAAAGATTAAAAGAAAAACAACCTATGTCTTGATGAAAAGTAAACAGGTACAAATTAAATTAGCTGGCAATAGTTTACCCGCTTGTTGGGTATTGATATAGAAAACTAAAGATTTTTTTTAGAACATCGCATTTGAAATTGTTTTTCGTAAATATCTTAAAATTAAATCTCTATCTCTGTGTTCCCTTAAATATTACCATACATATCTGATACTAGCTTCTGCCCGCGACTTCGTCCGCGTCAAATTTTTGCTCCCCTGACCCTTCCCGTCGCATCGATTTGCCTGCTAGTTTTCGTCCATTTTTCGTTGCTGCTCGCTCCTTTTGAGTTATAGTGAATCAACATTAAAAGATAGACATATGCTCTCGCGGACTTTTTTAAGAACTTTTTAAAAGGAACAATTCCGTCATACATGATTTTTGCGTTACTTTAACCGTTTACGCAGCGCATGCAACGGAAACTCTCAAAAGGAATAAATTTTCCCCGTTTTTGCAACATTTTTCATTACTGCTCCGCTCCTCTTCGATGCATCGTGATGTTATATAGCTTATAGCCTCTCTCGATAAATAGACTACCCAACACAAAAAGAATTTTTCAATTCGGACCAGTAGTTCCTGAGATTAGCGCATTCAATCAAACAAACAAACAAACAAACTCTTCAGCTTTATAATATTATAGTATATATAGTATATAGTATAGATACACGCTATACAGAGATGTTGTTGTCGTCGCGGGCAAAACCAGGATGAGGCTGGCACATGCACGTAGTGATTAGCAAAAAACCAAAGAGGCCCAGCAGTGGGTGAAATTGGGCTGTGGATGATGATGATGGACGTGTCTGATTGGCACGCAGAACGGTTAAAATGCTTGCTTTGTTGACCAAATTCATCAAGATTTTAAAAAGGGAATGGTGATGAGGGCTACTGTTTAAATGTTGCATGTGTCTGAAAGTCACCCAAAATTGATATTTTTTAACTTGATAAACGTGAACAAGACGGCACTCCGTTTAATAAACTTGTAGCGGCATCTACTACGCATCATGCTGACGTCACGGTAAATCCTGCATCGCGCAAGTAGAGTTTACCGCGCAACTAGGATATATAAGGTGTATCTATTCATACACGAAATATTTTAAGAGGTACACCTGTAGGTGGTAAAGAAACTACAGCAACGGTAATTTTTTTTTTTCTAAATGTATTTTTTTTTCAAAATTTAATATTTATAATTTAATTAACGCACATAAGAAATACTTGCTCCTTCTTATTTTTTACGCCCCGAGACACCGCGGCCATGCTCGTGCCGTCCAGTCGCCGCCCTCGTAGCGTCAGGCGAGCCATTCATAGAATTTGGAGTAAAGGTTTTATGCAAAACGTCTCAAGCAGTTTTAAAATTACGATAATTACGAGAATTCAAAAACGCTGAGATAAAAATTTTCTTTTTGCTTCTATAGCTTCTTTACCACCTACAGGTGTACCTCTTAAAATATTTCGTGTATGAATAGATACACCTTATATAGAAAGTCCCGACATCAATCGTCAGGCAGTTGCCCTCCAGACATGACACCCATCTTTTCGGAGGATCCTCTCCTTTTATATGAAGTTTGACTGAACTTTACACCCTTTTTGATGAATTATTAAAAACGAAAAAAGAAACACGAAAAAACAATTTTACGACACCAACATTCATTATGCCAGTTCAAAATTGGTTCTGTTCAGCGACCCAAAACACAACTCAACTGAAAGCCTGTTATTGAGCGAGCATGACTTCTGAAACAGCCAGTCACTAATGGCTATAGAAAGGCCCGTGATAATCATATCAGCAGCACTTTTGCCTACTATTAACGTCTTATCACGAGCTGCCAAGCGCTGCTATTATGGCCGTAACTGACTGAAGCTGCGGCCAATGATGGCATAGAGACTCTCGAATAACGTTCGGATACGCGGACCTTAATAGGGTCTGTCATAGTCAAAGTGTAGGCCTTCATTGACCAGGCCTCTTCATTTTAATGGCGATATAGTTTCTGTTCTCAGTTACAACTTTATTGATTTGGTTTGACATCCGTACTTTACTTGATGCGTATGTTACTTAGATTTAGATATCAAAAAGATTTTATATGTGTTTTTATATGGTTCCAGGCGTTCTGTGTGGAGGTTGAAAATTATCCTGCGGGAACGTACTATTGGGATAAAAAGTACCCTATGTGTTAATATAGGTTATAAAATATCTGTGAGCTAAATTTCATCCCAATCTGTTCAGTAGTTTTTGCGTGAAAGAGTAACAAACATCCATACATTCATACATCCTCACAAACTTTCACTTTTATAATATTAGTAGGAAATAGTACGATGGTCTTTTATAAGTGCACAGTGTTTTAATTATGACGAATATTTATTTTCGGACTTCGATTATGACTTATTGTTTGTTGGGAATATACTTACATTAAAATGTCGCTTACTGAACAGACAGTTTAATATGACCCACAAGACCGTAAGGGTTGACTGGAGGTCTCCATAGTTTAATTAAAACATATACATACTGACTGGGGACAAACGTAGTTTGACTTTTCAATTCAATAGATCCCTGCATACTTCAGCCACATGGCCCCACAAAATATTCATAAATACAACCATAAAGTAAAGGCGTAGTCACTCGTAAAAGACTTGGCTCCATAAACATATAAATATTTTTATGAAATATATTTTTGGTATATCTCTAAAACCTTATTCATATATTATTCAATTCAAGCCTTGTTTTGTACCCGTCACATGCCACGCCAGACAACGGTGAGCCTGGCACAGACTGCCAGTTAAAATTCTGGCACTTAGCCAGAAAATATTAAGTAAAATATAAAGTTTATGCCAACAAATGATTTTAATATGAGTACCGTCCACTCAAGTTGGCAGAAATAGTTAATTTCGAACCAATATTCGGAATACTAGTTAGAATTTACGATTTAATTTTTTGTAATTCACATATTTACTTTTACGAAAATTTTGTTGAGTTATCGTATCGGTTTAACAGCAGTCCAGACTTTCATGACAAAATGAACTGTTAAGCGCTTTATGCACCAAAATATTTTTTAGTCTCTCTAATACTACATTATAAACGAACTGTGTTCCTAATTTAGTAGGATAGATGTCTACTATTGAGGACTTTTTTGTAGATCTTTTGAAGACATCATCTTTGTACTACACATTTTTGGTGTGTGATCAACGTATGCGAGGATAAGAGCTCGAAAGCGCATTTTCATCCGACTTGCTTCAAATTTATCGTCACTGCTCAGCTCCTATGTGTCTTATGTTATATAGCCTATAAACTGCCCAGAAGTATGGACTACAATCGTACCAAGTTTGGTTAAAATCCCTTCAGTCGTTTTTGATCCATGCGTGCACATACAGACAGACAGACAGCCAGACAGAAAAAAAATTACTGGTTGCATTTTTGGCATCAGTATCGATCACCATTCATCCTCCAATATTAATTTTGAATGTATTTTCATTGTACAGAATTGACCTCTCTACAGTTTTATTATAAGTTTAGATGAATAAAAAAAAAGAAAAAAGAATAAAGTATTGAGTATTGAAAGCACGGATATCGAGGGATATGCCTTGGGGGCGTGGCACGTGCAGCCTCGATACCATCAATTGGTAGTATGTTCGAACGGCGGCTATACGCATCATTCAGTCGCTTTGCGATAGCGTATAGTGCACTATTGATGCGTAAAAAACCAAAATGCCGATATCTATGATTGAAAGTAAAAAAAGTGCTTAAAATAACAAAACTTCAACGAATTTGCCAAGTTTGATGATTTTTTTAATATGACTAGCTATTTTTTTTTCTTACTATTTTATAATAGACGTAAAGGTCGATACCTAAACTTCACATAAACATAATAACATGACGTCAATAAATACTTTGAATTTTCATGAATATGATAGGCGAAAAATGTTCTAAACTTTACCCACCTCCTTGCTTCGCTAGGATATTTAGAATTATGTGCTGAATTCATGGTAACAGTTTGCGTGACAATGACTCTGCTGAAATCATCAAATGACTTCTCCCGCTCTGGACGGTGCAGGAGGGCGTGTCAGACTTTAACTGACTAAAACTCACCCGTGTTCCTTTAGTTGCTCATGTGCCAGGGTCACGGTATCTCTTTCGAACAATCTCGCGACCCCGGCAGGCATCGGCCCTAGCAGACCCCTTCAGTGCTGCTGACATATCTTTGAGGCGCGCGTGGAACACTTCGCGCCGTCGACCCGAGCCTGGTCCTTACCGGGCGGCGAGCTACCCATTGCTCGCCGCCCGCAAGCTCGCGCCTACGGTGGCCGGGAGTCAGCTATTGACTCCCGACGCCCGGGACGTCTCCTCCTGCGGTGGCTAGGGACGTGAGGGTGCAGAGACTGCCACTCCCTCACGCACCCCGCCTCCTCCTTCGTGAGCATTATTGCTTCGCAGAAGGAGGTGACTGCTTCCCATGCCCTCCCGCTCCGTACCATGGCTCGCACCAGGGCCGGACGCGAGAGGTGGCCGCCGCCGATCGCCTTCACGAGGACACGGCGGTGCTCCGCCCAGGCAGGGCACACCTCCACCGTGTCCTCCAGACGATCCTCGCAATGGATACACCCGGACATTTCCTCCCGCTTTATTCTGAACGCTACCACCCTGTGTTGTTTGTATTCGGTGATACTGCTATTCAAATAGCCTTTGGTGTTAGAATGTTATCAATATAGAAGCAGTTACAGAGCGAATTGGACGTAAAATATGCAGTGAAGATACTTCTTACGGATTTTCCTGTCGACAGTAAAGATCTCTGCTCTCCTTGGATATTGAAATAAATATTTTAAATCTTTTGTGATGCATTCACGTAGGTTGGTATTGGTCAGCGTAACTACTATACCTAGTCTCTGTGATAATCATCATTTTAGCCGTAAGATGTCCACTGCTGGAAATAGGCGTCCCACACACACAGGCACAAATGCAGGGTTTGTCATAATCTCCACGCTTGGCTTGCGGATTGGAAATCGCAGCCTGGGGTAAAATGCATAGAGAACGCTACTGCCCATTGTCTATTAAGTTAGTCGCTTTTTACGGCACGCACGAGAAGAAATGGGATGGTGCTATTCTTTATGTGTGACTCCATACGGAATACGGATATTGCATAATCAACCTATAATGTTCCCAATGCTGGAAAACAGGCCTCCTGTCTGCGAGAGAGGGCCTTAATCCACCACGCGGGTCCAGTGAGGATTGGAAGATGTCACATGTCTTTGAATTTTTGGTTCTGGGACATCCCAGTTGCCTCACGATGTTTTACTTCACCGTTTTGAGAGCAGTAGTGATGCAATAATTTAAACAGACTTACAACTAGTCGCCTACTCGTAAGTCGCAAAAATGACGCCATTGCTGTATGACATCTATATCTATACTTCTATAGGTACTTAATATTAAACATGCGAAAGTAACTCTGTCTGTCTGTTACGCTTTCACGACTAAAGCACTAAAACGATTTTGATAAAATTTGGTTCAGGGTAAGTTTGAACCCCAAGAAAGGATATTGGCTTCTTTTTATTCCGCGACTTCGTCTGTGTCCGCGATAACTGACATTTACGCGGACACCGTTGCGGGCATAAGTTAGTTGTATATATTATACCTATCTGTGTGATATTGGCTGGCTGAAAACAACAAAACGCCACGTAAGTACTGTGATTGCTTTAATAAATGATTTTCATTAGAATTATAATTAATTTTTCGTGCTAAAAACTGTAGCCACAGCGTATTATAATATATGTAGGTACGGCAACGATACGGTATTCTGGGCTCATAAACCGAGATTCGAAAAATTAATTCGGTGCGCTGCAGTGACTAGCATTTTGTACATTTGAATAAAGTTGGCACCCTTTATAATTGGTTTATTCTATCCAAATAAGTATTAACCGTGTATTTCTAGGATAAACAAGCTTCTGCCCGCGACTTCATGTGCGTGAACTAATTTGTTTTAACATAAAATATATTCGTATAGCATCGCATCGCCTCCCCGCGACGTAACTTCGTTTTCTTTTGGCGTTCTTTCAGATATTTTTTCTCCTAATGTTCGTAACGTAGCCTTTCTCAAGAATTGGACTGTCAAAAGCATAAAAGTTGTTTTTCAAATCCGAAGGTAGTTCCAGGAATATGATTATAATAATACAAATTTTTCTTCTTTATAATAACTAGTGGTTGCCCAGTGGTCGAAATTGGGCCATGTTTATTTAAAATTTCATTAATTTAATGTATTTCTAAGGTATTAATATTATATAAAAATATATGCTTTCTGGACTTCTCCATATAAACAATCCGTACGGTCTACCTATGCATATAGTTGTCAGAATACATTTTTCTGAAAATCTTGATTTTATTTGGAACCTCGGTTGTAAGAAATTATTGAAGGAAATTAAGAGCACTGTATAAACTATTAAGAAGTATACTCTAGTCTAGACTACGTGTCTAGACGATGTCGAGTTTATTATATCCCATCGACGTACTTCCGGGCCAGCAAGTTCACGTCAATATTAGCTCAATGGAGCTCTATAGAGAGGTTGTTAGCTTACATATATGGCAACAAACATCCGGTGTTGACAACTCTAGTTATTCTCAAGAATCGTATTTGCTTTTATTTTTTTGGGCTAGAAATAAGACTGGAAATAATACGTGGCCAATAATAGCGACACTGAAGTATTTCAAATGAATGATGATAATATTAAATGGATTATTATTATTTTCAAGTTAGACATTTACAATCATAAAACAGTTATTTAATAACCTGGGTAGGCATTTTTTAAATTTTTTTGCTCTGCTAGTAAGTTCCCTTGGGATAAGTACTGGTAAAATACAAAATAATGTAAGGTTAAAACACGAAATAACTAACTTTTACTTCCCCTAATATAATCGCTCATAAATTAAAATAGTAAGTAAACTCTTGTGAAGTTTGAAGCGCTTCCCGGCGCGCTCGTGTTCGTCGAGGCGAGGTGTGAACCGACATCTAAGGAGCTCGTCACCTCTCGTCACTTTTCGGCATCTCTCGTCACCTCTCGTCACTTCTCGGCATCTCTCGTTACCTCTCGGCATCTCCCGCCATTTGGAAACGACGGCTTTAGGACGGTACTCGGTTATTGCTGTGCATATTACTTTAAAGTTAGGGTTAAGTAATAGTTATTTATGTCAGTGACTTTTTAGTTAATGGATATGTAATCGTATACGAGAACGAATTGGTAATGTCTGATTAGCTGGCTATTGCTTTCTACACCTACAGTTTCGCTATAATATTGTTGGATTAACTTTAATACTAAAGACCTGGATCGAATAAAGTAAAAGTAGGTAAATAAACTCACACTGCACATTACGGGAACATCACAACAGGAACAATAATACTCACTTTAAAAAATACTAACTCGTTTATTTCTTAATAATCAATATTTATTCACTATCCACAGTACAATAAATTCGTTAAGAAGCACTCAAGGGTTATGTCCAAACTCGACAAGAGCTGAAATCAGAATCCCAGTCCCCAATCCCACCGAACATCTCCCCATCCATAATATTTTAAACGGTTCTTTCTTTAACATTACTTCCGGTCAAGCACGTGTTCAAATGTCACCCGAAAAATAACTTTTAAATCAAATTAAATACTGAAATTCTTAAAAACCTAACAACACCCATAATATTTTAAACGTTATTTTCTATTACTTCCGGTCAAGTACGTGTTCAAATATTACCACAAAAACAACTTTTATATCAAATTAAATACTGAAATTCTTAAAAACCTAACAATATACAACCCATAATGTGAAATGCTCAGGAGTAGTGAAATTAGCTGGGTCCTAGGTTCGGTTCCTACGTCGGTAATGTGTTTTTGTGCTTTCCATTCGATTTCTTAGTAGCAGATTGGGGTTTAGATTGGATAACAACACAGCAGTGGTGCAGCTATAGTACACCCACGTTTCGTCAATTATGTAAATCTGGGCGAAGCTATTGCCTCAACTGAGCACAAGTCCAGACACCGGGCTGTCACTAAGACAATTTTCCCGAAACAGGAATCGAACCAAGGACCTCATGCTTAGCAGTAGCGTTTGCGACCACGAGTCCAACGAAGCAGTAATAGCCACGCATAAATGAAAACCGGTATTTTTAAAGACAAATTAATTTCATTATTTATCTACTAGAGACCTAAAATGTCGATGAAATATCTCCACCTTCGTATTAAAGTTGGTCATTATATTCTCACATCAAATAAGTGACAAATCCATACTAATATTCTTAAAAAATCTAAAGTAACTCTGTCTGTATGAGAATCATTGCCATGCCCTTTTCACGCCTAAACCACTGGACGGATTTCGATAAAATTTGTTTAGGTCAGTTTTTCGGACATATTATACCTTCTCTCATCTAAGCAAGGACTGGAAAGGCTTATGATACGGAGCCGTATAGAAAACGCGCTCAAGGCAGAGCCCCAGCAAGATGGACAGACACGATCAAGAAAGCTGTATGAGGCAGCATCTACCGAGTAGTTCACACTGCAGAAGACCGCATAACTAGGAGACAGAGAAATGTCGTATGTGGTAGCGATCCTCAGCATTGAACAACTATGAACAAGAACTACTAGGTTCGTTTTATCCCGGTAGCCCGTTCCCGTGGGCTAATTCCCATATCTACGCGGGCGTAGCTGCGGGCAGAAGCCAGTTCATATTTCCACAGTAACAAATTACACAGGAAAGTTTCCTGGCGCTTTTAGTCTAGATTATCCACAAGAGACTCCTCAAGTCATGTCCCTTGCTACATTTGCCTAATGTCAGATGTTCCGTTACATCTAAGACATCTGCGACAGTGTGAGCTATAAATCAGTGTCTAGATTAGTACCTACTGAATGACAAACTGAATGGGTAGGTTGTTACACTCTCGGGGACTGGTGCTAGTTGAGTCTAGGGTGGACTTACGGGCTGTTACTCAAAATTTTGTTATGATTTAATATATTTTATTATATCTAACCTAGGTAACTTTGCTCAGCACTGTGTAGGCTAATAAAAATAAAAACCTAGGCATATAAAATCTTAAAAAATAACAGCCTTCCAAAAAACACACACACACAACACTATAAAAAATCAAATACAGATTCAAAAATTTTACAAAAATTAATATTTTAGTATAGAGCCTAGCAAAAATTGCAATGTTTTTTTTTTTCACTATTCAGTTATGGTAAGTACCTGACCCACGCCAATTCGTTTACCACTTGCAATGGATACCCAATAATATATCCAAATCGCTATAGGTGTGTCGCTATGTTTGAGGAGTTTCCTCGATTTCTCCATGATCCCATAATCAGATCGTGACCTGATGACAATAGGATTGCTTGGGAAATAACCTTTCAAACAAAAAATAATTTTCCAAATCAGTCAAGCCGTCTTTGAAGAATCGGGAAACAACATAAGAAAATAAAAAGATGCTGATGAACTAGAACCTCCTTTCTTCTTTATTGTATTGTATGCTTAGTACACGTTCAAACAAACTCTAGTTAAGATTATCGTAATCAGCCTATAATGTGGGGACATTATAGGCTGATTACGACTGCTGGGACTCAGGCTTCCTCTCGGTGAGAGGGAGTGGGTTGTAATCTACCACGCGATAGATGTCATATGCCCAATTTTTGGTTCTAGGACATACCGGATTGTTTCGGACCTTTCGATTAGTTACTCTATGCGCCTTCGGAACGCGCCCGAGCGGAATGACATCTGACTTGACAGTTTGACACTTGACATTCCTCTTGATTTGGCTTGAAAAATGGGTCCGTCGCCGTTTTGGGACCCCCGCGACGCGTTTGTTGAAATTAATCCTTTTAAATCGATCCGTTTGTGACAATTAGTCGTGATCCAATTGCTTTGATTGTTAAACAACCCCATTTGACGTAATAATACGGGTTACGTTTGCTAAAACTGAAGTGCTTGAAAAAGGGATGCAGTCCAATTGCGCGTGCGACCCCTTTCTAAAGTAATCCCTGAGAATCGGTCGTTTTGTGGACAATCTGTCATGACCCAATTGTATTGATTGTAACTAACCCCAATTTGAAGACATAACACGGGTTTAGTTTAGTTTCTTGACATTGAAGAACTTTGAAGGTTAAGTGGAAGTGACGCTATTGGGAACGAGTGATTTGAAGACCGCATGCTGTGATTGCCTCCAGCCTTATTGCAGCGGATTGTAACCTGGAGAATACTCATAACGTCACAACACGATACATATACACTCACTTACATACATAACTCCAGGTAACCCCAAGGAGCTGGTGTTCGTCTACCCACAGGTAAGTTCTTTTGTTGTATTGTAGGTGAGTTACTTGAATTGTACTTGTGTTGTCTGCTCCGCGTACGGCGGACTAGTTTCGCTAGCCACTCTTGTCTCTAGAGCTCCACGGTTATCACACTTCCACTGCGCTATTGAAATCGTATTGTGAGGTCTAGTCTGGCACTGAACACCGGATTCCTCTCGATGTTTTCCTTCACCATTTTGAGAGCATAGATGGTGATGAAATAATTTAAAGAACAAAAAATCGCCTTTATGGATTCGAACCTACGCCAACAACTAGCAAGCCGCAGCCATTACCACTTGGCCACCACTGCTCAGATAAGATCACTAAGCCAGTCAAAAAAAAACCTATAATTTTAGTTTGCCTAACACAAACAAAACTTTAGCGTAAGACGCTACTACCAAAACACCCCATTTAACTATCTAAAAGCCTCCAAAATTAATTACCCCCTTTTACCTAACATAACATAATGCGACCATAAAACACATAATGTGGACTATTGAAGCTGCAGCCTCCGAACACTTTGGCAGGTCGCCAGTCGTCAGCCCGGAGTGGCACAGTGTGGGGCAGTCGACTGCGCTTTGTGAACGTTAAGATTGCTTTTATAGTATTGCTTGAGGTGCTCAAGTGTGTTGGTCTGTTAGAGAGTAATTATGAATGTTCAACAAGAGATACATAGGTCTTTTTACTACACATACATACATAAAATCTCGCCTTCTTCCTAGGCAGAAACTACAGAACGCTACCTGATACGAGCCTGGCATACTCCTTTTTAACTGTCGACTCAAAAAGAGTGTTTTAAGTTGGCGGCTATGTTTGTTTGTGTTGCACCGTAGCTCTTAAACGAGTGGACCGATTTGGGTGTTTCTAGCAATGGTTTTTAGACCTGTTTTATCAAATCGGTTCAGCCGCTTCGACAAGACGATCCTTTGATCAAAATGTTATCTACAACTTCTTATTAATTTAATGGGCCAATACGTAATATTTTTTTAATTTTTCAGAGGTTTTTGTTTTTGTCGTGAGTTTTTAATTTTTTAACTGATAAAGTAATTAAAACTCATACTGTTATACAAAAAGATATGTAGTATAGGTAATCATTTAAATATTTAGTCATAAGGAAAATCTTAAAGCGCTCCTCCTCTCTTTTATTAAAATATTGGTGTACCCGACAGGGTCCTAAATTGTTTCTAAAGACATCATTTGTAGTCCATAGACTACAAATGATGTCTGATATTAATAAAAAATGGTAACTGGTAAAAGATTGTACTGGGCCCTTAACGTTCGAGGCTCGTCTAAATATCCCCACAGGTTGAATGAGGTTGTATTAATAATAAATGTACCTACAGTTAAACCAAGTAATGTTTGCGGTTCGGGATTCATTGTCTAGCTATCTTCGGAAATATGAACGCTCTTGCTTTTCTTGTCAGTTCTTGTATTATCATGATTACAATGATATACAAGTATAACATTGTATATCATTTGAAATGAAATGAAATGAAATGAAATTAATTTATTTGCCAGAATATAGGTACATAATAGCGTGGTAAAATAATTTTAGTTTCACTATACTCGACTTATCAGTCGTGCAAATATTTGTCGTACATGCATAATACTATTATGAAAATACAAGTCATAAGTCATTCATTAGTCATACATATTAAAATCGCAATTAAATTTACAGGTTTTTTTTTCGTTAGTATGACCTAGGCACATTAAATTATAGAATATATTAAATTATTTTATTAGATTATTTCTCGCAGCTAAGACAGTGCGTCAATGTAATAATTATATTTATAAATAATGACAGAAAAACAGGCATCTTGTAGGTCGTAATCCACAACGTGGGCCCAGTGCGGGTTGGTAGATGTCACATGTCTTCGATTTTTTTGGTTCTAAGACATGCCGATTTCCTTACGAATTTTCCTACAACGTTTTTGAGAGTAGTGATTATGAAATTAATACTGCCTGCCTGAGTTCGGACTCACGACCTCGTAAGATAGGGCCGATACCATTGCGCCACCACTGCTCTACATATATTTATAAATTCAATGAAATTTCAAAACAGATGAAACAATCAATGAAATTTCAAAAATTTCAAAACTGACTGAAACAATCAATGAAATTTCAAAAACTACAAAACTAACTGAAACAATCAATGGAATTACATCAATTCAATGAAATGTCAAAATTGACTGAAACAATCAATGGAATTATATCAATTCAATGAAATTTCAAAACTGACTGAAACAATCAATGGGATTATATCAATTCAATTAAATTTCAAAAGTGACTAAAACAACCAATGGAATTATATCAATTCAATTAAATTTCAAAAGTGACTGAAACAATCAATGGAATTATCAATTCAATGAAATTTCAAAACTGACTGTAACAATCAATGAAATTTCAAAAACTTCAAAACTGACTGAAACAATTAATGGAATTATATCAATTCAATGAAATTACAGATAATTTAAAAACTGACTGAAACAAACCCGTGAAAGGAAACTTCATAGACAAGCACAATGTAGTGCATCGTTACAAAGCACTGTCTAAGAAAATGTTGATTCTGAAAAGGGTGACCCTGTGTCTCGACATTCGTGCTCAATCGGAAAAACGATGATTACCGAAGCACATACCTTTTCTGGTTTAATAATACTTGTTTACGTGGGGTGTGCATGTGTATGTTTACGATAGTGAGACCACCTGTCCGATTGCCCGTGAACCAGTAATACATTATGTAGTGATGACCGTTATAATGACTTTAGCGTACGTTACTCCGTGAGTCCACTGAAGGTCAGTGTATACTTAGTGGGCAATCAATGAATGTTGAAGTAGGGTAATCAGTGGCTATTATTATTGTATTACGTTTTGTAGATAATGTTTTATGAAGAAAACATATGATAAGTGAAACTTTATGTCTTAAACTGACGAAAATTGTGTGAACTAAATGACACTGCCTAACTGTTCAAGGATCATGTATGAGTGATGTTATGTGCGAGTCCCAATAAACTCCCCTTCCTCGCCCCTTTTTCTTGTTTTGTTTCTTAGTAGCTGTGGCTTTGTGGTTTCGCCCGTGTGTATGACGGAAATTATCCTATGGGGACGTGTCACCAGGACAAAACCTATAACATCAGTTATCTGTCAGCAAGAGTTTCGTCAATATCGGTCCAGCCATTTCGGAGATTAAACGTAACAAACAGACATATCCACAGACAAAAATTAAAAAGAATAGAATTTTGGTTATACAGCTTACCATATTTAGTTTTATATCGGTCGGAAAATATCCCGCGTGAACGTACTACCGGGATAAAAAGTAGCCTATATGATCAATGTATGCGAGGATAAGAGCTCGAAAACGCATTTTCATCCGAATTGCTTCAAATTTATCGTCACTGGTCGACTCCTATGTGTCTTAGCGTTATGTTATATACCTGCCCAGGAGTATGGACTACAATCGTACCAAGTTTGGTAAAAATCCCTTCAGTAGTTTTTGACCCATGCGTGCACATACAGACAGACAGACAGACAGACGAAAAATTTACTGATTGCATTTTTGGCATCAGTATCAATCACCATTCATCCTCCAATATTAAGTTTGAATATATTTTTAACCGACTTCAAAAAAAGGAGGAGGAGAGTTTTTTTTTCAATGTAAGGAATTGACCTCTCTACAGTTTTATTATAAGTATAGATGTATTTAGTAAAAAGTGTTTTATTTGATGTTACAAACAAAAACTTGATTTTTTTTTATTTGTATGTATGTGTATATGTTAAATAATTTCACTGTTTTATAAGAACAAGCTTAGATTTTCATTTAATTTAATCTTCCCTTACTTTTCTAGCTATTCACATGCATACTTAAAACGTTTTCTCAGCATACGCGCCAAACAGACATCAAATTCTAGACTACTTCATTAAGGCATTCAAATCATATTTAATTAGAATATTAAATGAAGTTTTAAAACTTCGTCTGTAGCCTGGAACACATTAGAACCGAGCTGGATTAAGTAAACGACACTTAAGTCTCTGTGCTGCCCCTTAAGCTCAGATGGGCCGGTCCAAATAATTGTTTTAAACTCCCGACGCAAAAAGAGGAGTGTTATAAGTTTGACAGATGTGTGTGCCTGTCTGTGATACCGTAGCTCATAAACGGACGAACCGATTTTGGTGCGGTTTTTTATTTAAAAGAAGGCTTTGGTGGTTCTAAGACATGTTTTATGAAAATCGGTTCAGCCGTTTCGATGCGACGATCCTTTGATTAAAATAATACCTACAACTTCTTATTTAACTTAATGGGCCAATATGTATAGGTACTTTACTTTTTATAGGTTTTAGTTTTGATTGTGAGTTTTTTAAATTTAACTTTTTGCTACACAGGTTTTAAATATACCTTTATGTCAATCTCCTTGGCCTTTTTTCAAGTATGTTGGGGTTGGCTTCCATAATATTAATATTCATTTATTGTATTCCATATTGTGAAAAAAGATGTTACAAAGGGCTTAAAGCTAGGTACAAAAATATGGACATGTAATGGCTCAACAAAGTGAGATTAGAATGAGTAAAAATATAATTAAGGTTAATATTTACCGAATGCATCTGAATAAAAGGATTTAACACGAAGCGACTACCTATCTGTCGTCCACAACCCAAATATTGGGTAACACCATTGTAATATTGATGCTTTTATCATTTCCCTATTCAAACTCAGGTTCCGGCAGTCTAGTCCTTTAGCACGAAGTCTGTACTTTTGGCTGAAGTTATGGGCTGTTTAGGATTCCATATCCGAAGGGTAAACAACTGTACGTCCGTCTGTCTATCAGCGAGCTGTATGTCATGATCAGTAATAGTTAAAAGAGGAGGGGTCTCTATACAAGAAACGTGTTTTTTGACGTTTTTGTCTTGTGGTACAAAACCCTTCAGTTTTTCTACTCCGTATCACTTACGGACATTATTAGTTCGACTTCCGAACTAAGTACGAATGATAACACCATTTGACAGTTGTCTGCACCCAATGCCTTTGCACGTCACATAAAATTAATTTGACACTTATTTTGACGGATTACCTACTTTCAGACGGCCCTATTATTATTATTTAATTTAACTAGCTGTTGCCCGCGGCTTCGCCCGCGTGGATGTCGGAAATAATCCCGCGGGAACGTGCTACTGGGACAATAATATAGCCTATGTTACTCCTTATAACATGATCTATCTGCTAGTGAAAGTCCCGTCAAAATCGGTCGAACTGTTTCGGAGATTAGCCAGAACAAACAGACAGACATTCAAACAAAAGTTTAAAAAAGTGATTTTTTGGTGTAAGTACCGTATTTACTTTCATATGCATTTAGTGAAAAGCTGTTAATTTGAAATTACAAACAGACACTTCAGTTTTATTTATTTGAATGGATTTGACAACATTTGTTCTCTGGTTGGTCTAACGTCTATTTAAGACTTATCAACTTAGGGTTAGTATTTATTAATTAAAATAATACAATATTTATAATCACACCTGCCGCACGAGCAACTGCACAGAGTCTCTCAATATTGGTGCATCGTGTTGTTCGGCTGGGGTTTTCTAAAACTGTTGCTGCTAGCCCTCATTCTGCTCATTAAGGATGCGGTCTTTTTCCTCATAATGGCAAAGAAATTCGTGCTACAGCAAATATTTCTTCATTGACGGACTTGGAGAGCCCCTCCTGTCGAGTGAGGCATTACTCATTATAAAAACAGAAAACTCCAAACTACTTCATTAAGGTCTTCAAGTAATAATTAATTACAAAATTAAATGAAGTTTTAAAACTCCGTCTTTAACCGGATTAAGTTAACGACACTTAAGTCTGTTTGGTGCCCTCAATCTCCGGAGAACCGCTACGAATGAGTGTTTTTAGTACATTTTTAATACGAAAACTTAAAAAAAAACAACGTAATTATAAATAAAAGCCAAAATACAGGCGACGATGAAGTTTGTATGTGTGTTACTCAATGACGCAAAAACGGCTAAATGAATTTTGAATTAAAGTAAACACCCAGATTTTTTATAACCTAGATTAACACATAGGGTACTTTTTATATCAGTAGTACGGTCCCTTGAGATAATTTCCGACCGATACGCGGGCGAGGCCGCTGAAAAAAGCTTGCAGTTTATAGTTCTTTATAAATAGTAAGTTAAGAGATTAATTCGGTACAAAAAAAAAGTGTTGATAACTTTATTGCAGTACCAAATATTAAAATTAAAGTATTGTACTGTCAAAGGAAATACTAATTAAATCACAGCAGCTCTAACATTATTTCTAGAAGCTAGCGGACCGATGCCTTTACTGGAACTGTATTATTTCCGAATATCCGATATTGTTGGATTAAAATATCAACAAAAGATCCGCCTATGGTATGGCATGCCAAAACCTTATAGAGCCTTCACTGTTACTACGTCTCAAACTTTACCCGAAAACAAAGAAAGCCTCAAACAAATAAAACAAAAGGTGCGGAACCTTAAAACCTTCATCTATTTCGTTGCTTACAATACAATGCATCATTTTTAATAGCAGCTACGCCGGCGTAGCTATTATCGTAGACCTATCTACGAGTGCTACGAGCGTAGGCCGGTAGTCGCCGTAGTGGTATTGATGTAGCTCCGTAGCAATGTTTTGTAGCCTGTATTTATAGGCTCGAAAAGACTCAGGTTTCGGGTTATTTTTTAGTTATTATTTTTTGTTAGTTTACGAAAGCAGTTTTATATAAAAGTTTTCGTTGAAAATTAAAACATTCAGAAAGGTAAAACTATTAAAATATGCTTCGTAAGGCTCGCTTGCAATACTGAAATTTGCTGTAATTTAAAATAAATGTTATATTCAAAAGTTTTTAATTAAACTGTGGCGGCATTTAGAAACGAAACCTTGTTAATTAAATTCACTTTAACTTAACCCTAGATTCATATAATATTTACAACTTTTTGACTCAAGTAAAATTGTAACAATTTCAACCAAGTAAATAAAGAGAAAATCAAATTTTAATCTTATGAAACAGTCTGTGTCTGTGAAAATTTTTCATTTCCACTTTCAGCAATTCGTTCAGGAAATACGAAGATGCAGGCCAAGCTAGTTATTACACAGTCGAGCTTTTACACAGTTTTCCACTTACGGTGCAAGAAAAAGGCAGCTCTTAAACCTGGGAGTCTGTGTAAATATAATGCTTTCTGATGAATTCGCTTGAGGATTAAGAGCTTTCTGGCTTTTCTGGATTCTAGAGAAGGATATTTTTTGAGCCGACATGTTCGTGAAGAAAAATATAAAATGCTTTATTAGCGTAGTGATCGGAAAATACAATATTTTTTCTTTCAAAACTCTTCAAGTGTAACAGCAACCAAAAAAAATATGTTACGATATTTTTTAACCTGGCTATGGAATCCAGGGAGATGTTTTTTTGTTTGGTTTCGTTTAAAAGCATTCATAAATAAAACAATAATTTGGTCTTGCGCTACATTACTGTTTGCACTCAATCTGAGTGGTTCTTTCCTCAAAAGACCATTTCAAACATGAATCTACATGGTCTTCACATGATCTAATCAAAATTATGTCTGGACTTTAAAAGAGACTGTGCCCTCAAGTTTCTTTCGGCCTTTCTTCTGAAAGTAGTCCGATAGGAAACGCCCAAGTCATCTAGTTGTAAAATATAATTGACGTGTAAAAGTGTTTATACAAACTGACATACAAAAATAAAATCATTTATTATTTCATCTTCATCTGCCTAGCCTTTTCCCAAATATGTTTGGGTCGACTTCCAATTACTATTTATTATTTAATGTTAAATATTACACCATAAAGGCGAAAAGCACCTTATTAAAAAGCAAATAACCCACAAACAACTCTAATTTCCGTTGCACCACAAACGTCAAAAAAATCGACTAATTTCCCCTCACTGGCCCCTCACTACTGCGCAAACTTATAACCCTGTAACCTAATTCGCATGTCATCATAACGCATAAAGGCGAACATGGCCGTCAAAACGCAAACGTTAACATAAAAGTATACGTAATCGTTTGAAATCAAATAGACGACACACGTGAACTTAGCACGCCACCCTTACGTAATGCTAGTGTTGCCAAGTTTTTATTTTAGTTTGTTTTTACGGCTAAAATTATGTTAGGTCACAAACTTGATTGGACTAGGAGTAATAGAGAATGCTTTTCTTTGCAGTAATTGGATCTGGCCTGCAGTTTTACTACTGGCGTAGACAGCAAGCTATCTTTTTACCAAGAATTCTAAGAGTGAGAAAAGTAGCACCATTCATTTATTTTATATAGCGTTAAGCCTTTTTAAGGAAAGGTTGGTACCCAAAGCGGGCGCCGCTTCATAATATTTGCTCTTACGCACATATATTTGCATGTGAGTATCTATCCTAAAAGTAAGCAAATAGTCTGAACGTGAGTGAAATGTTGATGTTACTAGATAACACCTACCTATGTTAGATTAATGTTAAGAAAGCAGGCTGAGTCCACCGGCGTAATAATATCGTGGCAGGATTTTTTCGCACTAGTGATCTTCGACGCTCTTCTTAGCGCCGAGAGTTCAAAATCGAACAGTGTGTTTTTTTCTACGCAATGCACTCTGTTGGATTCTCAATTGTCAGTCCAACACCGATAATTGAAATTCTAGTGCATTTCGAAATGGCGTCGCCATATTTTAACGTTTGTATTCCATCGTCGTATTCTTGTTTTCGTCATTTAGGGTCGTTACTTATGGGCTTATTTTTAACCGACTTCAAAAAGGAGGAGGTTATCAATTCGGATCTTTATATATTTTTTTTTTAATGTATGTTCGCCCATAACTCCGTCATTTATAAACGGATTTGCAAAATTCTTTTTTTGTTCGAAAGGGGTTTATTTCGAAATGGTCCCATATAAATTTCATATAGATCTGATGATGAGTTTCGGAGACAGACACCGGAACTCTTTAAAAAATGACAGCAAATCAACCGCGATTTCTGCTATCGCATAAATACCTATGCATTGTTTGTTTGGAATTAGTGCGGGGTAGATACCAAAACTAAAAATTTTAAAATAAAAACTTTTTTACAAAAAAAAAAAAACAACCGACTTCCTTAAAAACACTACAAACTGAAAAATAACTTTAATTTCGGAAGTCGGTGGCAAAAATCTTAAATACAAATCCTAAGACACCGGCTTTCGAAATTAAAGTTATTTTTCACTTTGTAGTGTTTTTAAGGAAGTCGGTTGTTTTTTTTTTTTGTAAAAAAGTTTTTAAAACGCATTACCTAGCTCACATATAGCTTTCGGCTGATTTGAAAGGAACCAGAGGCCCAGCACCCTAATTGCGGAACACTTCGGGGAACAAGGCGTGATGTTATGTTATGTGTGTTGAATCATTTTGAAGCTTATTTGTCATCCATTCTTTCATATGTTCGTAAAAATTGTTTGCTTGGCAACGTAAATAACGCAATTAATGTTGTTGAACCGTCAAAATGAAGGCCATTCCTACTGTTAGTGTAGTACGGAATTACCCCTCTGGATGCAAACGTTTATACAAATCATACACGCGAGCGGGACGTGTCAATGACAGAGGCAACTGCAGCCGACGACCAACCATCGTCTAAAACGTTACATCGTATGATTTTTCATATTGTTTTTGTTTTATATTTTTTACATTAAGATATGAACAAAGTCTTTATTTAAAAATAGTACTTAACTTTGTGTAAATTATTTCATCACCACTGCTTTTAAAAACGGTGAAGGGAGACATCGTGAAAATCCAAAACACAAAAGTTGGAACATTATAGGCTGATCATATTATAAATACGTTCAGTATAACAATCGTTAGAATTTACATTACCAGCGATCGTGAAAAGCCCAGAGTACGAGTCAAAGCAAACGAAGTAGTGACTACTAGGTATATAGACTTATGGAGCAAAGGCTGCTACAAGCGGCTCTCTCAAGCCGTAAAATTGTTTCCTTAATCAACTGGGTGTTCTTTAAGTAAAAGAGCTACAAAATAAATATAATTTGCGTTCGTGTCTTGGAAGTATTTTATGAGAAAACTAGCGACTCGCCCGGACTCTGCATGAGTGCAATTTACAGAAGAAGATAATTTTTACTGTCCGTGACACACTGTGTACAATTTCTGAGCAGTAACCTTCAAAAAGTACTAGACTTACGTGAATTCTAGATAGTATTTCATTAGTATTATTATGTACCCGTGTGGTGCCGGACGCGAATTTACAAAAGCTATACTATTTTAGTCACGAGTCAGACTCTAATCAGTGAGCTTTTGTTTCTGAATATTACTCGACAATACCTAGTCTATCTCAGTAAAAAAATTGACTCAAATAGACTAGCTTTTTGTTTTGATATTTTCAAAGAAAATGCACGGACAAAATCTAGTACCATTTCAGTCACGCGTGGACGAAATCCCATCCATGGTTAATACCCCGACTCAGAGTACCCCGACTCGGATAGGTTAGGTTAGAAAGCTAAGGCGGGGGCGAAGCGGAGCGGAGCTCCCGCTTTAGCCTTCGTGGTTATTTTTTTTTAAACCACCCAGAAATAGGAGCTCCGCGAAGCGGGGCTCCGTCAACCTATCTTAGCGCAGGTGGCAATCAGTTACATAAATATTAATTTTGAATACATATTAATCAAATAGATAAGCTTCAATTATAGGTTGATAGTTACATGGCAACTGTTATCATTTTAATTGCTCGTTTCTATTATTTATTTGATAAACAAAAATAAAACGAATTAACAAACGAGAAGTACTTTTATTAGGTAAAGAACACTACCCACTTGTTGCGAGTATAAATTTAAAAATATCTCGCCAAAAGCTTAGCTATTCGAGTGATATGTATTATATAGAACTAGATTTTGTCCGTGCATTTTCTTTGAAAATATTAAAACAAAAGCTAGTCTATTTGAGTCAATTTTTTTACTGAGATAGACTAGGTATTGTTGAGTAATATGCATAAACAAAAGCTCATTGATTAGAGTCTGGCTCGTGACTAAAATAGTATAGCCTTTGTAAATACGCGTGCCGGACGGACGTAGAGAATAGCATCACCTCATTTCTTTCCGTGGGTGTCGTAAACGGCGACTATGGGACTTGCTAGAGAATGGGCACCAGCGTTCTCTATGCATTTTACCACCATGCTGCGATCGCCTGCCAAGCGTGGCGATTATGGCAAAGCCTCCCAAATTGGGGGAGGCCTATGTCCAGTAGTGGACATCTTACGGCTGAAATGATGATGATGATTATTATTATGTACTATTTTTGTACATATTGACAGACGTTGTGCTACCCAAATACTGCCACTTGAATGTCCAATTGTGGATCTAAACCATCCAGAGCCCAATCAAACACGCGCATAAAAAAAAAAAACAAAATCGGTCCAGCCGTTTTGGAGGAGTTCGATGACGAACACGTAGAGAAGAATTATTTATCCTATTGTAAAGAAAATAAAGTTCTTCAGAAACGTCAGGTACGCACCTGACGTTACTGAAGAACTTTATTTACTCACAACCGCCATGCGTGTACAACCAGAGGAGAGGGCGTGTAAAAGAGGCAAAAGGAGCATGAAAGAACCGTACTAGATGGCGTTCTGTAGTTTCTGCCTACCCTCAGGGGAAGAAGGCGTTAGTTTATTTATGTATGACTGTATATAACCTATGTCCATGCGGAGAAAAGTACTTTTCAAATGGTGGAATTATATTTTTAAATAGGACCTCTGTTCCCGAAGATAACTCTCCACATAAATGTACAGTCACTAAAGTCGCTTTCCCTCTTTATACTATTAGTATAGATATTTAAACTCTCTTTGTAATATTAGGTATAATTTCTATAGATATTTAAGGCGCAATTCCATCGAAGTCAAAAGAACAATTTTCATAAAATTCTATTCCCTTCGCGTGCTTTCCCTAGCTTTTGTTTCGTTGTAAACTTCTAGATGGGTTTTTACTTAGCAAATATCATTGTTAAAGTCCTGATGAACGCTGTCTTTGGCTTTGTTTGGAGTTGAGTGAAGGAAAGTTATTCGTTCTTATAGAAAGGTCTCGTGTTTATAAGTCTTTACTTTTGTCCTGGTTGTTCAACAGGCTTACTAAAGTATGCAGTGCAAAAGAATGCTTCACTTTGGAAGATTTCGACTGGTTTCAAGAAAACCTTTAGTTCATATACTAGGTGTTCGAGTAACATCCTATACCTGTTTTTTATGGCTCAATGGGCCTGCTTTTGACGTCCATAACGTCTGATAGAAAGCGATGGGTGAAATATATGATGTAACAAGCGTGCCCAGAAGACAACTGTTCACTCTTGCTTTGAAAGCAGACGGAGAAGACTTTAAATAAAATAAATTAATAAATATCTTAGGACAACCCACACACCCTTATCTGATCCCAAACTAGGCAGAGCCTATACTATGGCAACCAGACAACTGATAAACATACTTATATATTTCTAAATACATACATGTTATAGATAAATTACACCTAGACACAGAATAAATAATTTTGCTCATCACACAAGATTTGTCCTGAGTGGGAATCGAACCCACGACCTCCGTCTTCGCAGTCAGGGTCACTAACCACTAGACTAGCAGGCCAGTCAACTTTCTACCCGTTGTAATTAACCGATATTTTGAGATCATTGATCCTCCGTGCCTCAGCAAGCACGTTAAGCCACTGGCCCCGACCATCATTCAAGGATCTTTGGCAGTGGTTACGGGTCATCAGAAGCCCGAAAGTCTGACAACCAGTCTTACCATGGAATATCGTGGCATCCATTAATTAAGTTGTTGAGGTCAGATAGGTAGACGCTCCATGTAAAATACTGGTATTCAGCTTAATTCAGTTATACTGGAAGCCGACCCCATCATGGTTGGGAAAGGGGTTAGAAAGACGTTGATGATGATACATTAGCCGATATATATAAAATTCAGTTAAACTGTCACGGAGTGCTTCATAATATTAAATCATAATGGGCAAAATTAATCGTCCATTGTATTCGTGTAACTATTAAGTTGATGACGAGAACTCAGTGAAAATAGTTATTAATCATCAATAACAGTAATCATTTGTTCATCACCATCCATTAAGCATTTACAGCGATGAATCATTTTGTTGATGCATTTATTTAAACAATACAATAACAGAGTACATTAAAAATCCCATTTTACCAGACAGAAATTGCTATTTCTATCCAGAAGCATCGTCATTAAAACAAATGTATTCATTTTCATACTTCAGAAGCTCGGTAGAATTTCATCACTATCTTTTCAACTGTGATAACACAATTTGTAAAACAATTTTATATTTTAAAGTGGTGTTATGTTATGATGTTCTATGCTAGCTCAGAGATAAAACGAAAAACTACAAAGATAAATAATACATGGTAAATGAATGGTAAATAATTTTATTTCTGTAAGGCAATTTGTACACTTTTATACGTCAATCATATTTTTAAAACTAGATGAGGTTGGCGTTTCCTATCTGACTATTCTGACAAGAAAGGCCGAAACAAACCCAGAGGTCACATTCTATTTTTAAGTCCAGACATAATCTTGGTAACATCATGTGAAGACCATGTGTATTGGTGTCTGAAATGGTCTTTTGAGGAAAGAAGTACACAGATGGACATGTTCAATCAGTGCACGCATTTTTCACTATTCGTGGAGCTAACTCAGAACTTAAGATGCTCAACGATTCGACTAACAACAGCAAAGAGAAGACATCTGGCTAGGCCGCATAAATTATTTAAACTGCCACATCATGATTACAACTTACTGAGAAAGAAACAACAACAAAATACCCACAATGTGTTCCTATTCACAATAATTAAAACAATATAGTTGATACGTTACAAAGTATGATGTGTGTGTGTACAATATTCTAGTGTGTATGTTTACAATTTTCTTTTTCTTACTTTAACTGTATGACCTTGGTTACTTATGTCTTTTGGTGACCGTAAAGGGTATCTTTTTTTTGTGTATGTTGCAGACATCCGATTTCGATGAAACTTGTAACAGTAAAATTAACACACTAAGTGCTATTTCTCAGATGTTTTTTAAAGTGGTCACTCTCTTTGAACTTGCTAATAATAGCAAAAAAAAATTATTTCATTTTAAAAATATATTTGTTTTTAGCAAAATAAGTAAGATCGATATACGTAATATTTGTCATAATATTGTCTACAGTTTGGCTTTGGAATCATATTCCTAGCTCTATTAGTTTTAGAGAACGAAAAGTTTTAAAAAAATATCTGTTATTAGGACATTTTTCAAGGTTACTCAATGACAGTAAGAGCTAGGCAGTCAAAAATGACATAAATAGTAATTCAAATGAGCAGCGTACTTAACAATATCATATTCATTACATTTGGCTCTGGGGGCACATTCTCAATACTTAACCTGCTATACCCTTTCAGCGTCGCGGCGACGACGGGCGTTAGAAATATCGAGGTACCTAAAAGATAGAAAGAAAGAAAAGGTGTTTATTGTGACTCGCACAGAAAGTATGCATCGAATCATGTATCGATGATATGCTGATAGCCATTTAACACTAATATCGCTCGTTACAGATATAACAGTGTCAGAGAATATCTAGTTAACATCATATTCACTACAATGGTGTACTTATCCCCAGTCGACGGGTGCGATGTGTTCCACGCGCGCCTCAAAGACATGTCAGCAAAAATTTGAGGGGTCCGCTGGCACCGATGCCTGCTAGGGTCACGGAATTGTTCGAAAGAGTTATCGTAGCCCTGACACTGAAGGAAAACGGGTTGGTTTTAGTCAGCAAAAGTCTGACACGTCCTTCCACTCCACCCAGAGCGGGAGACATCATTTGATGATTTAAAATAAAAAATGGTGTACCTATACTAGATACAAAATTTAATATTTCTACTGTCAGCTGGTAGCATTTTGACAACTAATTGAAATCTATACTTAATATTATAAAGCTGAAGAGTTTGTTTGTTTGTATGTTTGTTTATTTGATTGAACGCGCTAATCTCAGGAACTACTGGTCCGAATTGAGAAAATCTTTTTGTGTTGGGTAGCCTATTTATCGAGGAAGGCTATAAATTATATAACATCACGCTACAATCAAGAGGAACGGAGCTGTAATGAAAAATGTTGCAAAAACGGGGAAAATCGCGGGTTGGGACCAACGGGTAGGCGATTCGACACGACGGGAAGGGTCGGGGGAACAAGAAATTTAACGCGGACGAAGTCGCGGGCAGAAGCTAGTAACTATATAAACACTCTTCTTCTCTCTCTGTCTTTTGAAAAGCGCGTTCACCCGTTGGTCCCAACTGCCATTTATGTATCTTTGATAGTCGTTACAGGTCGTCAAGAGCCAGAAATTCTGACAACCAGTCTTATCAAGGGGCGTTTAAAGGTATCAATTAATAATAGGTTTCTGGAGGCAGTTCCTCTAGGTCAAGTACTATTATTCAGGTGTATTCGATTAGACAGAAAGCCGAACCCGATGGGGGGGGGGGGGGGCACAGTTGGGAAAAGGCTAGGCAGATGATGATATAAAATTATTCAGTAATATAATCTATATCGTTTATAAAACCTATTAAAATGCTTCTTTGAATAAAATGACTTTTTGTTCTGATGTCAGTGGCTATAGCAGTTACCATTTCTCCTTAAAAACAGTTTCTCATTTGAATATCTAATACTTGAATCGTAGAGCAAAATGGGCAAAATTATTTTGTGAATAAAATTGGACGTTCTGTCATTTGAAAACCAAAAATGTGTTTAAATTATTATTACGTTTTTAAATGTTGTATATTAAATTAGCTTTGGCCCACGGCTTCAAAGTCAAAGTCAAAATATTTATTCAAAGTCAAACAGGCACATATAAGGCACTTTTGAACGTCAACATTTAAAAAGAAAACCATTGACTCTACATTTATATTATCCTTGCCTAGTTGGATCACGGAAATTATCTCATGGGTAAGTAATACCTACATTAAAAGTATTATATGTCCTAACCCAGGTCATGGTCTATGCGTGATTTAGTAAAAATCATACACACATTCATATTTAAAAATCCATGTCAGAGCGCGTATTTCACGTACGGATTACGGTACTTGATTAAATACCTTGTTTGATAATAAAGATCTACACTCAAGTTTTTTTTCAAATTCAATTATCTAGGTGGAATGTCAAACTCCTTTATGCAAAAAAAAAAAACAAACACTAAAGGCTTGAAATGTCAGTTTTGGCAATGGGATTAAAAATCGAACTTTCATTTAAAACTCTGTATGAAGTATATTTAAAAAAAGAATGTCGCTACATTTTATGACCTAAAACGGCACTAACATCTCTGTTTTCAGCCTTATACATGACCTGCTTTATCACTTTGCGGAAATTACCTATATGCGTGTTTTGTCTGTTTCGTGTAACAGAGTAACTTTTTTTATGGTAATGTAACTTTTATGTACACGCAGAAAAGTTTTATTACATAGAGTAGGTAAGTTCTACTAAAAATCGATGGATAATCTAATAACCTACTAAAAATAATAGCTAATTAACTTTTACTGATAAATAACGCTCCGATAACAATAAGTACCTATCGTTGAAGCGGCCATTGAACCAACGTCCATTAAATTAATGTAGGAATAATAATGTAACATTACTTAAAATATATCCACAAAAATCGATACCTACTCGAAATTCGATTCAAAATAATCACATTCGTTCTAAAATTGAATTTTGTTTCCCTGAGAACAAGAGCGAGAACAAAACGAAATTAAAATTCCGACGGTCTCGATATGTAAAGAATTTTATTGAGATTTCCCGTAGGCGCTTTGATTTTACTACGTACCTTTAATAAATAGAAATACTTCAAAGGTTTGTTCGGTTGTACGCCGCGCCGTAGTAAGTACTTAAATCCGCCAAATCAATAGACGAATGGAATTCCAGTTTTCAAATATCGAAATTGACTGTTCGAATTTCTAAGCAGCACTAATAACGGCTGGTAAAGGTGCCATAGACGGTTTAAATTAAATATACATTTTTGTTAGAATTTTCCAATCGAATTCTGACGATCCTAGTTTTTCTAATATAGGTATAAAATTCTCGTGTCACAGTTTTCGTTGCCATACTCCTCCGAAACGGCTTGACCGATTTTGATGAAATTTTTTGTGCTTATCCGGTATCTATGAGAATCGGCCAACATCTATTTTTCATCCCCCTAAATGTTAGGGGTAGTCCACCCCTAAATTTTATTTTTTATTTTTTAGACAAAATTTTTAATTTCTATTTTTTTATGATACAACATACAAAAATACATACAATCCTCAATTTTCACCCTTCTACGATCAACCCTTATTTTTTAATAGCCATTTTAGTAATTTAATCATTTTTCCTCTCTGGTCGAAAACTGATCAATCGTCATTTAATTAGTTATCCCCGCCTAGGAAATTATTTATATGGCAAAACAACGTTTGCCGGGTCAGCTAGTATTATATAAAAAGTGGTATTTTCATACGAAAAGGAGTTCTAAGACCATCATGAGAAAACAAAGTGCCCGTAGGTACTCGCGGGCGCGTAACATTAAAGCGATCACGATAACAGTCTAGTAAGCAAACACAATGTAGTTAGATGTTAACGATACAAAGGAGCGATTAGTTCGAATTGAGGTCAAATGTTAGAAATTCCCTAATTGTCACTACATTTTCATACATAATAATAACTTATTCTTGTTCTGACGGGATGATACTTTGTTTACCGCATTTTCTTATCGAAGTCTAATGTTAATGGACTATTAAGACGATTAGGAATAGGAGAAGGTCTTTCATCTAACGTTTAGAAGGTTCAACACATCGCAGGCTCTATTGAAAGTCGATACTCTAAATTTTGGCGCAGATTTGGTGACAACGCAATTCATACTTTTCTCATTTTCTTCGGATTTCTGAATGAAAGGTGCTACTTTATGTGCAACATCGCATCGGAAACGACGTCTTTTGTTTCTAGATGATGGAAAGTTAGAGAAATTTGGCATAGAGGGAAGTTGAAAGCCTGCCAAATCTGTGCCAAACTGCAACATGCATGCTTGGGTGTGTGCGGGCGAGCTCACCGTTGGCATCAGCTGATCAGTACTCCGCACGCGCGTCACCTTGTTCTTGTAGATGAGCTTCTTCAGCGCACGCTCCACCGGCTGGTTCCACCTCATGAACATCACGTACGCGCCGTACAGCGAGAACAGCACCAGCGCCTCCTGCCAGTATATCTCGCTGTCCCGGAAACAGTATATCAACACGAGAAGGCTCACAGAGTAAAAGGAGCAGTCGCGGAACAGGGGCCACCAAGTTAGTGTCAAAGTCGTTCTAGAGAACAGCGCGCACGCACCGATCACGAACAGAATGTTGAAGACGGCCGAGCCCACGATCGTCCCGATGCCCACGTCGTCGAACGAGACGAACACGCCGATGATGGAGGTGAATAGCTCGGGTGCCGAGCCCCCCGCCGCCATGAAGGTGGCGCCGGCCACGTCGTCCCGGATGGCCAGGCGCTCGATGATGACGTCCAGCGCCGGCACGAAGAACTCGTCGCACACGATGGCGAGGGCCACGAACATGTAGCCCATGCCCACGATGTGCAGCAGCACGGCGCCGGACCGCCGCTGCTCCTCGTCGAACAGGTCGATGGGGAACAGCGGGGTTTTCTCTTCTTCTGGTGGCGGCGAGGGGCTGAGTTCGGTGGCATTGGGCTCGCTGGCCCGCGCCGCCGCCAGCAGCGCTAGCAGCAGCGCGCCACCCATGCCGCGCTCCCGGGGGCTCAGCGCACACTGCCGCGTGCACTGGCCCGCCCCGCGCTCCGGCCTGCTCCCCCGCGCGCCCGCGCCCCCCGCGGACCCGCTCGATAGCGCCGCACTGCGCCGCGCCGTCTCGCGCCTCGCACACCACACCGCTTCCAATGAAAAGAAAAGCCCAGAACCTCCATTCGCCGCAAAACCTGATAATTATTTTCTCCCTTCCCAAACATTCCAAAGCAAGCAAAAACACGGACAATACATTGCGAAAGCGGTCCTACAACTATTCCATTGGTCTCTCCAGTAATGATTGTCCTACAACAACCTTCCCATGACTCTATTTTGGAAGCTGACCTTCTGTATCCAGATTCTTGGCGGTTACGCGTACTCCACGACGCATCCCCGGCTCCCGTCGCCCCGGGACTCGCGACAACCGCTCCTACTATACACCTCCAAAGCCTTATTACTTCAAATTATCTTAACGTAACTAACCAAAATTAGTTCCGTAATTACTTAAATATTTATACCGTTTAACTGCTGAGATGTTGGTATCGATTTACCTTGGAAACCAGGGTATAATATTTAAAAAACCCAGTTTAACCAAAAACCAATATAAAAAATCTTCGAAAAACAATAACATAAGTAATTCTTCACAACAAAACCAAAACTTTTCAAACTGGTAATCTAATCGTGTTCCTTTGATCTACAAAATGTAAACACACAAAGATATGATTATTATTAATGCTTTAGCCCATAACCTAGTACAATGTGGTACAATGAGTAAGAAAGGGCAGGTCTTTACAAAACATTGGCAGCACATCTCCTGGCCTATTTCAGTTTCGACATAGAACGTGATTTTTCAGAGTAATTGCGACCCGTTTTTGCGTTCGCGTTGCTATCTCGATGGAAAGATAAAATTGAAGAGGTAATGGCGAAACGAATTTACCGGAAATGAAATAAAAGAGGTTTCTTGAACGTAAATTGCTTCTTGGCTGTTTTCCTTTTGTCTTTGTTAATGCTGAACTGCATGAAAAGCTACTATTACGAAGTTCTATGTGAACAAAGCATTACAAAACCAGAGCCCGTAAATAGAAAAAAAAAACAAAACACACACACATTGGAAGTCTTTACATTTTTACACTATACAGGTAATTTAATTTTTAGTTAATTACTTCATCATCACTGCTCTTAACCTCTAAGTCCCTGAGATACCACATTTGGTATCGACACAATGGTTTTTTAATTGTGTCTGTAATTACGGTAATTGACTGGTTAAAACGGTGAAGGCAAACATCGTAAGGAAACCGGCATGTCTTACATCCACAAATTCGAAGACATGTGACATCCATCAAGCCGCACTGGGCCCGCGTGGTGGATTATGGCCCACTCCATCTCACTGAGAGTAGGTCTGTGTCCCAGCAGTGGGAACATTATAGGCTAATGATGATGACAGGATGACCATGTAAATGTCTATTAACTGCTCTCAAATGACGATGTACATTATTTAAGTTTTTTTTTTTACATTCTTCTTTGACATACTCTATTCATAATTTGACATTATATACTTACAATTCTAATTTGACCTCTTTATTATTGGTCGTCATAACAACAATGACATTTGGTTTAAATAGGTTATTATGTTTTATTTATGTAATACTATCATTTAAGTAAATTCTTTTATATTTTGTGAATGGGAGAATAGTAGACTGTAGACAATTTTCTATTTTATTAAGTACCTGGTTGGTTGGTGGTTTTAGTAGTACTTGTTGACAGTCCTACACTGTTCTCGCATACCTATTAAAACTGTTGTTTGAAAATATTGTAAAACCCAATTATTTTTAAAAGAGTAACCGTGGAGTTTCTTGCGGGCTCTTCTCCATAGGAATCAACAATTTGGAACCGTGCACCTAGCTTCTAACGTTTCATAAGTGCCCTTGCAGGCTTATGTGAAATAAAAATATTTTGATTTGATTTGATTTGATGATGATGATGACTATACAGGTATGTATTATTCTTCGGTGAACGTAAGTATACTAAGCAAAAGAAATATGAAAAGATAGTAACATTCGTAGCAAGTGACGTTCCATTGCTTCTACCTACCGCCATAGGAAAAAGCGCTGAATTTATGTATGTACATACGATACTGCATGTATTTTTTATATGCAATCAATCTGCCTAGTCTTTTCTCAACTATGTTGGGGTCGGCTTCTAGTCTTACCGGATGCAGTTATCCTACCAGTATTTACATAGAAGGACTGCCTATCTGACCTCCACAACCCAGTTATTATAGGTAACTCGATACCCCTTAGAAAGACTGGTTGTCAGACTTTCGGGCTTCTTCTGAGTACCCGTAATGACTGTCAAAGATTTATGAATGGAAGCCGGGACCAACTGCTTAACCTCGTAAGGCCCAAGCTAAGTTTCCCATGATGAGCAAAAAGACCCAGTGTACAAATCAAAGAACAATATCGTCTAACATGGTTCCGGCCCAAGCACGTTTAACCAGTTTTCTTTAGGAACAACGTAACTATATGGGTACTCTTATTTGGAAAGGAATTTAATACAACTTTTAAGTTGATATTTTGTGATTTAAAAGTAGATTGGGCGTTTAGGAGAAAATTTTGTTTTTATGTCTGGACCGGAATGCTGCATGTCACTTTGTGCAATACGTTGTACATTGGGCCTTACGAGTTTAATGTGGTTTTCGAGGCACGAAGAGGTCTTGGTTTGTAATGTATGGTCGCCCATCCACGGTTCGCCCTCGGCATGCGTTGTTTTACCTTGAAGTTTGACACATGCGGCTGTTGTCATTTATACATGAACCCCTCATATTTTGTTTATGTTATTGGCTTGTTTATATATCATATAAATGACGCGTGAAGACCAACATGATGGTAATTTAAATGGCTACCGCATCTAGGATGTCTTCATTACGAGCTTTGCCATTCCAGAGACAAGGGCAGTATAGCGAAGTAATGAAGCATATTGCAAAACAATTATTAACAGGTCAAAACGATTAGTTATTTAGTCGTTAAATACAAATTATAATATTGTGGTATTTTAAGGCTTTTTTTTATGTGTGGGAAATCATCAAATGACGTCTCCTGCTCTTGGGCGGAGCGGGAGGGCGTGTCAGACTTTTACTGACTAAAACCCACCCGTGTTCCTTCAGTTGCCCATGTGCCAGGGTCACGGTGTCTCTTTCGAACAATCTCGCTACCCTGTCAGGTCTTTTAAGGCTCAGACAGGACAGCGATTCCAGCAGACCAGTTTCGATGAAAAGTTTATGGAAATTGTTGCGTCGCGCCTGTCTCATAATCAGCCTATATTGTTCCCATTGCTGGGACACAGGCCTCCTCATGATGAGAGAGAGTGGGCCGGAATCTACCACGCGGGCCCAGAGCGGGTTGGTAGATGTCACGTTTTCGAATTTTTAGTTCTAGGACATGCCGGTTTCCTTACGATATTTTCTTTCACCGTTTTGAGAGTAGTGGTGATGAAATTATTTACACAAAGAAAATTGCCTGTCTGGGTTCGAACCTACGACTCGGGGCCGATACCACTGGCCCAGGATTGCACTCAACTGAACTTATTGTATACACCTGTGGTATATTTAAAGAGAACGATGTGGTCTAAAGCAATTGGAAGCGCCCACTGGTAGATATTTGTCCCTGTTGTAAACATACATTGAATTGTGTAGCCTCTGTCCTCTGTTGGAGATCCAAGAAATAAACAAGCTGACGTGCCCCAAGACTATTCAAGAACGTACCCTCTCTGTGTATATTTCGAGATAAATCTTTCATTGCTCGTAGAAGGAGAAACTGCAGCCACTGTTCCCTATTAGTGTCGTACTCTAAATGTCCACTGGCGACATAAATTGCGGTCGGTGTTAGACACTTGCGCTGTAATTTGTGTCTTAGTGTCTACACTCTAACGTAAACACCGGGTAGAGGTTCGTAAAGGTAGCTATTGTAGCGATTTCCTACGAACAATGTGTGCAGAATTTTTTTCTTCATATTTCTTGTACTATTTGGTTGAGATTAAAGCGTATTTTAGTGTTCATTCTTTTTTAGAAAATGCTTTGTTAGTCTATGGGGTAATTGTGTAACACTTACAGTAGGAATGGTTTTCATTTTGGTAGTTAAACAATATTTTAATAAACGACCATGAATACAGTGAAAAGTAACTTTAATTTTGGAATTTGGTGGCAAGAATACAAAACCAAAGACGCTGACTTCAGAAATCAAAGTGTTTTTCGCTTTATGGTGTTTTTCTTAAGACGTTTCTTTTTTGTTTAAAAGCCTAGTAAAAACCGCGAATATTACTGAAAAACTAAATAAAAAAACTTTTTTCTTTCTTAGGATCTATATTTAAGGTTTTTTGCCACCGACTTCCGAAATTAAAGTTATTTTTGACTTTGTAGTGTTTTTTTATGGAAGTCGGTTTTTATTTTCTTGTAAGAAGTTTTTATTTTTAACTTTTTCGTTATGGTAGATACCCCGCACTAATCTAATCGCGTTATTCGTTAATTTGTCGCGCAAATACTTAATGCAAATTTAAAACTTATATGGTTTTCACATAGATCCCATTGTCCGAATGTAACCAAATTAAAATGGGACCATTCGGAAAGCACCAGCTTTCAAATAAAAAAAGAATAATTAAAATCGGTTCACCCAGTCAAAAGTTATGAGAAACATAAAAAAAACAGGCGAATTGATAACCTCCTCCTTTTTGAAGTCGGTTAAAAAACAATGCATAACTTCGCATTTGCCTCCACAATTTATTTTTATGAGTGTCTACGAAAGCTACGCGAGACTACGCTTTCGTAGGCGTCCGCTACGGTTACTACGAGTCTACGAGCTACGCGAGGCGTTTAGTTTATTGAGCTAATTTCGACTGTTATTTAGTAATCATGCAGGATTTTATACGGCCAAGAGGAAATCTTTGGAAAAGGCAAAGCTATATGGCTCAACTCACACCAAAAGAGCGTCGAAGCGCAGCGAAGCGGAGCGCAGTTTCAGTGTCATATGAATTTTAACTTTATTTTCATTACTATAATACTTATTATCGCATGAGAAACTCGAACGAGTCGCGCGGATGCCCGCGGCGTCGCGGGAATTCCGGCGAATTCCATAAACCGAGCTGTGCGACTGCGCGAGAAGTCGCGGGAAGTCCCGAGAATGCTCGAGCAGTCGCGAGCGGCCGCTGGTAATATCCCGAACCTCGCGCCCGCTCCCCGTGCGCGTCTGTTGCGCTCGAGCATTCGCATTCATTCTTTGCAGTGCAACGAATACAGAAGTGATGGAAATGGATGAAGAAAAGCTTATTTATTTGGTGCAAATGTACGACTGCCTATACAATATCCTAATTTCCTAATTTCCCTCCTTATCTCTTCGGCCTCTTCCTCTTTTTCTTCAATTATATGTGCAATAATAATTAAATCCAAAATACCCATTTTCACTGCTTAAACACAAGTTTCCTCGAGTTTTGTGGAAAGTGAACTGCACATAGGAGAGCGACCCGTGAATTCATCGCGGGCGGGCTCGAGAAGGCGCGCGGAATCCACGCCCCTTCTCTACCGAGCGGGTCTATTACTAAAAAAAGGAAATGAGGTTCTTCCTAGAAATGTGCTTTCAAATGGCAAGTTTTTTTTTGTTAGCCTATATTGTGCCTGACTACTGGGCAAAAGCCTCTCCTTTATTTTTCTTAACCTTTTCAGATCGTCACACCACCCTCGCCGAAGCCTATCTCGACGGAGATGTCCTTCCTCAGGTTTCCAGTGACTGACGATCTTCGCCCATCTGCCGGCTACCTCTTGATAGTTAAAATAGTAGATTATTAACCAAGGGGATAAAGCAGTGTCTTCTGTCGCGGGTGACGATTTAAATCGCGAGCGTAACGAAGGACTCGAGGTTTACTCCCGAGCGTAGCGAGGGTGTTAAAAACTTAAATCACGAGCGAAGCGAGGGATTTATGACGAGTCCTGAGTGTAGCGAGTGATTTAAGTTCACCCAAGACTAAGACAGCTTTATCACCGAGGAAAATACTCTACTTTTCGTACCATTTGCGAAAAAATTAACACAATTATTAAAAATAATGACAATTAAAAGTAAAAATAAACTTAACGTTTATGTATTTGAAGAAAACAAAAACGCGGCAAATTCCTAGACCAATATTTATTTATTGGAAAAGCAAAGGCATCAAGCTCATACGGCCTCGTCGGTTTTCGTAATTTTATTTAATAATCATAACTGCATAATAAATGCGTATTCCTTTTTCAAAAAGATGTATAATGCTTTATATACAAACTCAATGGTGTAAACACAGATAATAAACAAATATCTCAGGACAACCAACACACCGTTATCTGATCCCAAACTAGGCAGAGCCTGTACTATGGTAACCAGACAACTGATAAATATACTTATATATTTCTAAATACATACATATTATAGATAAATTACACCCAGACACAGAAAAAATGATTGTGCTCATCACACAAAGATTTGCCCTGAGTGGGAATTGAACCCACGACCTCAGTCTTTGCAGTCAGGGTCACTAACCACTAGACTAACAGGCCAGTCATCAGATGTAGTTCGGTATAAATTTCGGTAAGTATTCCAAATTTAAATCACATTCTCCCCCTAGAGGATGAATGAAATTCAGTACAATTTTCTTTCCCTGTTTTTAACAGATTAAAAATGACTATTGTTATGTTAGCTTTTTGTGGCATAGAATGTCACTTTTTTGAGCAAGTTGTACGAAAATATCATTTTGTGACCTATTTAATAC
Organism: Aporophyla lueneburgensis; assembly: GCA_932294355.1. Classification (NCBI taxonomy): domain Eukaryota; kingdom Metazoa; phylum Arthropoda; class Insecta; order Lepidoptera; family Noctuidae; genus Aporophyla; species Aporophyla lueneburgensis. The sequence continues at coordinate 6,498,433 of OW028748.1, read as the reverse complement.
AGTTCTTAAATTCACTGACAGACAACACACAGCCTTAACCGCTAGGTCTAGAAGCATATTTATAGTTTAGCAAGAGTTCCATAACTAACGAAAGTGAGCACTAAGGAAGGATTTATGAATTGGGCTCAATTGGGAATTCAATGAATTAGCAATATCCATCAATATGATTCTGATTGATTGATTATAAGTTACCTACAATAAATAATATTATTGTACGTAACTCATATCATATTTATCCTAACCAAATGCTTTCCGATTATTTAGATAACGGCCATCTAATGATCGGTATCTTAACCATAGGAAACCATTTAACCAGGTCAAGTCTGAGTTGGCTATTCCATTATGATCGACTCGCGATATCAGATTCCTGCTACTGAGAGAAATAGATGGTAGATATCATAGTTCAGGAGATAGGTAGATTTAATCGTGATGACCTTTCGAATTAGGTACTTGAGTAGTCCAGTAAACAATTCGCAACAAGAGATTTTAAAACACTATTATGTCATAATGAATGTGTTTTTTTTTCTAGATGGGATTTCCTGCAGAACAGAATATGTTATCTAACCTTCCTTTCCGTAGTCGGGTAAATAGGGGATTTTGAGGGCCTGAATTAACTACTTTGTACTTTGTAAATCTATCTAATACCTATTAAATAATATAATTTCATTAAAACTCAATTCTTATCTGTAAAACAATTTGAATTGTGTTAAACTTACATATTGATTTTAGTACCTAACCGCTGAAATATGTTCAGCCAACTGCAGAAAATACTGGTTTTGTATTAGGCTGTTATGGCCACATCCTCCTTTCTACTAGACTATTTAATCAAATCGTTGTCATATAGCTGTGATACGATAAGGTGCACTCTTTTCGGTAAGTCTTCAATATTTACCTAAAGGTGCATTCACACCGAAATTACTTTTGTATAGTAACATTTTATAATAGGATAACTTTAAGTAACTTTTTCAGCTTGGCAATAATTTTTTGTTATCCTATTTTGCCCAGGCCCACCAATAGTTAGGGAAGTGGCGAGCATTTCGGTATATGATTTGCACACGTTTGACGTCGAGGTGGATTGGAGTTTAAATCATTATGAATCGATTTGGTCTAACCAATTAAGGTTCTATGTCGCTGCGTTTTCGCGTTACAGCGGATTGAAGTTGCTTAAAAAAATCGGGGTATTAAATCATTTGCACATGTATGCCTCTGGAGTACATGGTCACAATCACCTTGGAAACGAAGAAAATCGAAGAGGCAGACATTCAGGACTCTGCATTATCATGCGACGGAGTTGTAAAAATGTAAAAAAAAAAAGCTCTACTAAGTTATTTGCACGCGATTCTCATTGCGCCCATTCGATTCACTATGACTTTGTGGATTCGAAAAAACATGTGGCAGACACTTTGCTCACTGATTTTCAGCTGTATAACTGTTTGAAATTCACGGAATCAAGGGACAGCGAGTATTGCATGGGATTTTTATGGTGTACAATAAAGTATATATAAATATAAATAATTATTGTTATTGTTTATAGTTTTATTCTTATAATTTTGTTTAATATTATCTTCTAAACTCACGGTAACGATTAAACTTCTGGTGCTGAAATCTATGCAATCATATTTTTTCTCAATGCCAAGCGAAACAAAATGCGCTTGAAACTCTAATTAGAAAGTATTTTTTTTTAAATTGCATGCTTGAATGTATAATGTCTGAATAGGATTAGGATCTGGATAGGAACAGTTTTTAACTTTTTAAATCACGTTTTATTTGTGTAAAATACGTATATAGATATAGATATAAGCTGTATATAGATATACGCTCTGTACATTTAGTTTCACAATACGGAAAAGGTCGGAACTGAGTTATACCGTTCTCACTCATATTCCCAAAGAAAAGAGAGACACCACGAAAGGATCTATGGGGATATTTTATACCTGCTTGGTTTGGCGCGAGCGTCGGGTTGAAAAAAGTACATCAAATGGTCTGCTTTTGGAATATCAGAGGACTGAACGTCTGCCTTATCGGTTTTCTTGGTTTTCATAAGTAATTCAAACATCTGTCCAAGAGGCAGACGTGTGCGCATAATATAGCATACCTTCTTTTTTTACATTTTTGGAGCACTGTCAATAGACAACACAGAGTCAACATATTAGCAGACTATTTTTCCGTGGTTCTTCTCATTGTTTTTAATCGAACAATTCAAATCTGCCAAGTGTGCACTTTATATACAGTTTTTTAAATCATAAAAATAAATTAAAAAATTGAATACTACAAAAGTCAGAGCCCTGTATGTCTGCCTTTTCGATTCTTTGTGTTTCCGGGATGACTGTGTTCATCAGCCCCAGCAGCAGACGTGTGCGCATAATATAGCACACCTTTTTTTTTTAAACATTTTTGAAACGCTGTAAATTTACAACGCAGCGTCACTATGGTGGCAGACGAGGGCCTTGATGTTTCTTAGGGTATAATTATCACTATTAATAACGTCAGCCTTGTGTGCTGATCATATCGAAATTTTGCTCGCCACCTCCCTGACTACAACATTTGTAAACGTAGCTCTATAAAAATTCACTCTCTCACAGGGCGGTAGGGGGGACTTGGACGCGCAATCTTTTACCATGGACTCATTACATAATTCCAAACCCCACAGCGCTTAAATGTTTCAGCGGTTGTCAAAAAATGCTAGTTATTGCACTATTTCTGTGAAAAAGATTTTTTTTTTTCAACTAGCGAAAAATTTCTTCGCTCAGTTTACACACTAATTTCCCTGCTACCCTGTATAGGTCAAATCCTTGACTTTAAGTCTACAGTGCGCCCAAGATTTACTGCAATGAGCGGTCAAATAAGGAACATCCTGACTATAATGTTGTGTACTGGCTACTATGTGCTTAAAAAACTTAGCTTTACTACAATCCATTTGAGCTTAGTCCTTCCTGATAATACACGTGTGGGTACTTTATAATATTATCGATTACACCAAGAAATTTACTTTTTGCGTGGAACAAAACTTAAAAGTTTCGTTGTCGCAGTCCTAGTGATGTTACGATTTTTTTTTAGTATGATTTTTTGGCAAAACCAAATGTCTCTGTGTTGATAAATAGTCATTATTTTCAAAACTTTATTTGAACTTTTCAGTATAATAAATATATCAATCTTTTTACTCCAAAACATGAGGTGTTATAGTTCTAGTACAGCCTTTGTCTTTTCACAGTTATTTCACCTCTGACTGTCTGACAGTACGTAGCAAACCAACAGCAACCTTTAAATATATTTTTTTTAATTTGGTTTAAATACTTTATTCCTAAAAAGACAAAGAGTCACTTACATGAGAATATAAGATAACATAATGCACTAATAAACTTATTCTAGATAACGGACATCAATATAAATTCTAATTTCACTTACATTTTTGTTCTGCTTAATTTTGATTGATCCAACAATTTTATTTACAATACAATAATAAAATTTGCAAGTTTTGATTTAAAAGTGCTGAAAGAGCTTACATTTTTAACATGGGATGGTAAATTGTAATAATTTTTTTTTAAATATGCTCGCACATAATTTGAACGTTTTGTTTTTCTAACTCGACTATCACGCTTTAGTATTACTATTGATCAATCTGCACCATCTCGCATCCCTAGTGTCACGCAAATGGAATGTCATTGACCGACTTATCACACGTAGGGTTTCTAATTGGATTATGGTTGTTAGGGTCTTTACCCTGTTTCAGGATAGGTATTAAACAATCTGTTTTCCATTCCTCAGGAATAATAGAACAATGCCAAAGTGAATTCAAAATATTTAAAAATATAGACAAACTGTGTGAATTTAATAATTTTAACATTTTGTATGAGAGCCAATCTAAGCCACATGCCGAATCTCTTCTTGATCTTAAAGCAGATTTTAGCTCTTCAATAGAAAAAGTTTCCACCATGAAATTATTTGTGCAATTTTGTAAGTTATTGTGACTGACTGTGTAAAAATTCTGAACTGAATCAGGAGTATACTTATGCAGAAATTGAGAGATCCATTCATAACTAGAAAACAAACTGCTATTTGTAGAAACATTTTTTAACTTCCTCATTTTTGCCCAAACTTGACTCATTGGAGTGAGTCTATTAATAGAATGACAAAACTCTAACCAACATGCACGACGCTCCTGTCGTAGGATACGTTTTTTTCGGGCTTGCATATGTTTGAAACTTATAAAATTGTCTAGACAAGGATTTGATTTAAATAAGATGTATGCTTGCTTACAATCTTGTACAGCTCTAGTGCACTTCTCGTTCCACCAAGGGAGTCGAAGCTTCCTCCTAGATCTGCGAGAGTCGCAAGTGGTATTGTTTTTATTAAAACTGATTACTGACATCTGAACTGCTTGTAGAATTATTGAACAAAAATTATTATATGTATCAATATGACTCGAGTTATTATACTGAAAACTTTCCATCATGTCATTTACAATCTTTTTATAAATAGACCAATCAACTAATTTCAGATTACAATGAAGAGGAATATTTGAAACATTAGAAGGATCCACATCATTAGCAGTATCTATAACATATTTTGTAATGGTAGGCAAATGATAGCTGCCTATAGAATCCTGATAAACCTGCCATTCACAAGACAAAGCCAAGGAAGAAGAAACCATAGTTAAATCAAGACCATTTGGTCTCCATAGATGAGACCCTACAGTAGTTGGCTGACCATCATTTAAGAGTATCAAGTCATTTTCATCCATGGAATTCATTATAGCTCTGCCACGAGAGTCGTCACTACAACAACCCCAAAAAGTGTGATGGGCATTAAAGTCCCCAGCAATTATCAATGGTTTAGGTATACTATTTATTAGTGAATCAAATTTGTTCTTTTCAAAAGTAGGACTGCAATTTCCAGGACTGTAAAAACTAACTACTGAAATGTATTTGTTATTAATTTTAATTTTAATTGCAATATTTTGAATAGAATCGTCAAAATATGTGTCTAATAATCTAAATTCAATGCCATTACGTATAAATATAGCAACACCATTGTGATCATTACCACAATCATTCCTAACTGTGGTATAGCCACGAATGTTGTATTGTATGTGTGGTTTTAACCATGTTTCTGAAACTAAAGCTAAATGTATGTCATTATTATAGAGAAACTGCTGAAACTGTAGTTTATTACTTAGCAAACTTTGTGCATTCCACTGAGCAATATTTAAAATTTTGTTAGTGAATTTTATATTATAATATTTTTACCTTTAATAGTCTCTCTAATAGCAGATGTTATAGTTTGTGTACAAATACTTTCATTTTGTGTTTTATTTAACTTAATCAAGTTAACAATAGATTCTGTCAACAAACTTAATGCTGTGCTATTAGACAACATCAAGTTTATAATATCTGTCGAATGTTCCGATTTGTTCAGTGATGGGAAATTAGCTTTATTAAATAAGTCCGAAAAAGGGGTTTTCGATGTATTTCTGCTTTCAGCAATCTTTCTTTTCTTAATGGGACATTGGCCAGATATGGATAAATGATTACCTTTGCAATGAACACATACAGCTTTTTCAGCAGGTACAGAGCACTCCTTGAAGGAATGACCCTCAGTACATACTGAGCATCTTTGCGAATTTTTACAAAATTTGGCTAAATGCCCAAAACGTAAGCAACGGAAACACTGCTTGACTGGTGGAATATAGGACAGTACTGAAAGCCGCCACATCTTAATATGAACGTAATCTGGTAAAGATGTAGATGAAGCAAAAGTAATAACTACAGTTTGGGTAGGCTGTAGTTCAGATGAGCTACCTACTCTAACTTTTTTCATTATTCTTCTAACGCTTATAATTTTTTTTGAACTTGATATTGCCTTAAAAAATTTTTTGTTTGACATATCCGTAGGTACTGACGTGATAACTCCAGACAATTCTGTCGTTCCAGCCGGAATCGACGCTTTGATCGACTGTTCTTTCAGAAAAGTAACATTGTCCAAGAATGAATTGGCTAAATTCGGGCGATCGAAAACTACGCCGATTTTGTATCTGTTAATTTTTTTCAAGTACTTAATCCCTTTAACAAATCTAGTGAAGCATCCACTCAGGTACATCATATCTCTTTGGCCTATTGGTTGTTCTTCATTTGTGCTCTCGATAAATACAATAAAGTCATACCCAGCTACGGCATCCTCAGGGTACCTGCGACTGTAGTCTGTAACCCTATACGGGGCATACTTCTCTGTAGCCTTTTCTTCCGCAGTGCAGGAGTCGACGTAGTCAGACTCACTTGTCTCCGAAGATGAATCCGGAGGACCAGTAACAATTTCTCCACCAGGATCTTGTTTGGTTTTTTTTCTTTTCTTAGGCATCTTAAATCTTGTTTTATAAACTAAGTTAATAGAATAAAAACAGGAAAATATGTACAAACTAAATTAAAATTAAAGTAAAATTACAAGAAGTAAAAAAAAAGACCGCCTATTATTTCAAGGTTCCCGCGCTTTTTCTCCACATTCTCCCCCTAGAGGATGAATGAAATTCAGTACAATTTTCTTTCCCTGTTTTTAACAGATTAAAAATGACTATTGTTATGTTAGCTTTTTGTGGCATAGAATGTCACTTTTTTGAGCAAGTTGTACGAAAATATCATTTTGTGACCTATTTAATACATTTCTTAAATTCACTGACAGACAACACACAGCCTTAACCGCTAGGTCTAGAAGCATATAGTTTAGCAAGAGTTCCATAACTAACGAAAGTGAGCACTAAGGAAGGATTTATGAATTGGGCTCAATTGGGAATTCAATGAATTAGCAATATCCATCAATATGATTCTGATTGATTGATTATAAGTTACCTACAATAAATAATATTATTGTACGTAACTCATATCATATTTATCCTAACCAAATGCTTTCCGATTATTTAGATAACGGCCATCTAATGATCGGTATCTTAACCACAGGAAACCATTTAACCAGGTCAAGTCTGAGTTGGCTATTCCATTATGATCGACTCGCGATATCAGATTCCTGCTACTGAGAGAAATAGATGGTAGATATCATAGTTCAGGAGATAGGTAGATTTAATCGTGATGACCTTTCGAATTAGGTACTTGAGTAGTCCAGTAAACAATTCGCAACAAGAGATTTTAAAACACTATTATGTCATAATGAATGTGTTTTTTTTTCTAGATGGGATTTCCTGCAGAACAGAATATGTTATCTAACCTTCCTTTCCGTAGTCGGGTAAATAGGGGATTTTGAGGGCCTGAATTAACTACTTTGTACTTTGTAAATCTATCTAATACCTATTAAATAATATAATTTCATTAAAACTCAATTCTTATCTGTAAAACAATTTGAATTGTGTTAAACTTACATATTGATTTTAGTACCTAACCGCTGAAATATGTTCAGCCAACTGCAGAAAATACTGGTTTTGTATTAGGCTGTTATGGCCACATCCTCCTTTCTACTAGACTATTTAATCAAATCGTTGTCATATAGCTGTGATACGATAAGGTGCACTCTTTTCGGTAAGTCTTCAATATTTACCTAAAGGTGCATTCACACCGAAATTACTTTTGTATAGTAACATTTTATAATAGGATAACTTTAAGTAACTTTTTCAGCTTGGCAATAATTTTTTGTTATCCTATTTTGCCCAGGCCCACCAATAGTTAGGGAAGTGGCGAGCATTTCGGTATATGATTTGCACACGTTTGACGTCGAGGTGGATTGGAGTTTAAATCATTATGAATCGATTTGGTCTAACCAATTAAGGTTCTATGTCGCTGCGTTTTCGCGTTACAGCGGATTGAAGTTGCTTAAAAAAATCGGGGTATTAAATCATTTGCACATGTATGCCTCTGGAGTACATGGTCACAATCACCTTGGAAACGAAGAAAATCGAAGAGGCAGACATTCAGGACTCTGCATTATCATGCGACGGAGTTGTAAAAATGTAAAAAAAAAAAAAGCTCTACTAAGTTATTTGCACGCGATTCTCATTGCGCCCATTCGATTCACTATGACTTTGTGGATTCGAAAAAACATGTGGCAGACACTTTGCTCACTGATTTTCAGCTGTATAACTGTTTGAAATTCACGGAATCAAGGGACAGCGAGTATTGCATGGGATTTTTATGGTGTACAATAAAGTATATATAAATATAAATAATTATTGTTATTGTTTATAGTTTTATTCTTATAATTTTGTTTAATATTATCCTCTAAACTCACGGTAACGATTAAACTTCTGGTGCTGAAATCTATGCAATCATATTTTTTCTCAATGCCAAGCGAAACAAAATGCGCTTGAAACTCTAATTAGAAAGTATTTTTTTTTAAATTGCATGCTTGAATGTAATCTGAATAGGATTAGGATCTGGATAGGAACAGTTTTTAACTTTTTAAATCACGTTTTATTTGTGTAAAATACGTATATAGATATAGATATAAGCTGTATATAGATATACGCTCTGTACATTTAGTTTCACAATACGGAAAAGGTCGGAACTGAGTTATACCGTTCTCACTCATATTCCCAAAGACAAGAGAGACACCACGAAAGGATCTATGGGGATATTTTATACCTGCTTGGTTTGGCGCGAGCGTCGGGTTGAAAAAAGTACATCAAATGGTCTGCTTTTGGAATATCAGAGGCCTGAACGTCTGCCTTATCGGTTTTCTTGGTTTTCATAAGTAATTCAAACATCTGTCCAAGAGGCAGACGTGTGCGCATAATATAGCATACCTTCTTTTTTTACATTTTTGGAGCACTGTCAATAGACAACACAGAGTCAACATATTAGCAGACTATTTTTCCGTGGTTCTTCTCATTGTTTTTAATCGAACAATTCAAATCTGCCAAGTGTGCACTTTATATACAGTTTTTTAAATCATAAAAATAAATTAAAAAATTGAATACTACAAAAGTCAGAGCCCTGTATGTCTGCCTTTTCGATTCTTTGTGTTTCCGGGATGACTGTGTTCATCAGCCCCAGCAGCAGACGTGTGCGCATAATATAGCACACCTTTTTTTTTTAAACATTTTTGAAACGCTGTAAATTTACAACGCAGCGTCACTATGGTGGCAGACGAGGGCCTTGATGTTTCTTAGGGTATAATTATCACTATTAATAACGTCAGCCTTGTGTGCTGATCATATCGAAATTTTGCTCGCCACCTCCCTGACTACAACATTTGTAAACGTAGCTCTATAAAAATTCACTCTCTCACAGGGCGGTAGGGGGGACTTGGACGCGCAATCTTTTACCATGGACTCATTACATAATTCCAAACCCCACAGCGCTTAAATGTTTCAGCGGTTGTCAAAAAATGCTAGTTATTGCACTATTTCTGTGAAAAAGATTTTTTTTTTTCAACTAGCGAAAAATTTCTTCGCTCAGTTTACACACTAATTTCCCTGCTACCCTGTATAGGTCAAATCCTTGACTTTAAGTCTACAGTGCGCCCAAGATTTACTGCAATGAGCGGTCAAATAAGGAACTTCCTGACTATAATGTTGTGTACTGGCTACTATGTGCTTAAAAAACTTAGCTTTACTACAATCCATTTGAGCTTAGTCCTTCCTGATAATACACGTGTGGGTACTTTATAATATTATCGATTACACCAAGAAATTTACTTTTTGCGTGGAACAAAACTTAAAAGTTTCGTTGTCGCAGTCCTAGTGATGTTACGATTTTTTTTTAGTATGATTTTTTGGCAAAACCAAATGTCTCTGTGTTGATAAATAGTCATTATTTTCAAAACTTTATTTGAACTTTTCAGTATAATAAATATATCAATCTTTTTACTCCAAAACATGAGGTGTTATAGTTCTAGTACAGCCTTTGTCTTTTCACAGTTATTTCACCTCTGACTGTCTGACAGTACGTAGCAAACCAACAGCAACCTTTAAATATATTTTTTTTAATTTGGTTTAAATACTTTATTCCTAAAAAGACAAAGAGTCACTTACATGAGAATATAAGATAACATAATGCACTAATAAACTTATTCTAGATAACGGACATCAATATAAATTCTAATTTCACTTACATTTTTGTTCTGCTTAATTTTGATTGATCCAACAATTTTATTTACAATACAATAATAAAATTTGCAAGTTTTGATTTAAAAGTGCTGAAAGAGCTTACATTTTTAACATGGGATGGTAAATTGTAATAATTTTTTTTTAAATATGCTCGCACATAATTTGAACGTTTTGTTTTTCTAACTCGACTATCACGCTTTAGTATTACTATTGATCAATCTGCACCATCTCGCATCCCTAGTGTCACGCAAATGGAATGTCATTGACCGACTTATCACACGTAGGGTTTCTAATTGGATTATGGTTGTTACTAAAAATCGTATTTAGTGTTAATTTTGTTAACTGAAAGTACAATTAGTCACTAAGATGTGGCTAGACGAGGCGGACGGCTTTGCTGAGATTTTTAAGGGCTACTTGCCCTACTATTTGCTTGTAGCTCTTCCTATTTTTATCATAATGTCGCCTGTGAACCCGGTCGCTGCTTCTCATGAGTTTTCCGTGTATAGAATGCAACACTACGACCTACATACCGTTCCCCATGGTAAGTTCGTAACGTTACTAAACTTGTAATTTACAAAACAAAATATCGATTCGTAATACTTTTGAGGTTATATTGCTATGCTACCCCATAGGCTGTTTATCACAAGATTGTCAACATTTGGGCGGCAATTTAAAAAAATAAAAAAGTTACAAATTATTCCTAATTTGGCAAATGGCGAGCTGATTATTTGTTTACAAGTTTTACTTCTCAAATCAGGATTTTCTCCTTGTTATGGCAGTCAGTGTCTATTTATTTGTACATTTCCTTGTTTGATAAAACTACACATACAGTAGTAGTATAAAGTACACTTACTGGTAATTAAATTTACTTTTATCAACAGTATTATGGTAATCCTTTCAATAACATAAGGCCAACTCTTTAAATCATATACAGGTAAGTAAGTATACTTCCTAAAAAGTGTCCAAACTTAAATTTATGATCCTTAATTTGTGTTATTAAATGTTTTTTTTTTATAGTTAAGACAGTATTATGTTGCTCTGTTTGTTGTTTGTTGGGGAACACAGTAATTCTTAACTATAAACCTTTTCTGTTTCATTTCTTCACACCTGCATTGAAGAACACAATAGATGTAAATTATATTACTATTCATTTCTAATAAAGATAAAACTTAAATGAACTTTCCGCTTTTTAAATCAATTCTTCCATTAATCAGGATGCCGTAGTGCCAGTTTCAACCTTGAAGGCCGTTCTCTGACGTCATGGAGCACTTCTCGTCACTGTGTAGTGGCTAGGGTACAGGATATCACCATTGAGCAGTTCATGGAGATCCGTAGCAAAGCGGGTGCATTGCTGCTGGTTCTACCTAAGAATGATACGGTTCTGACGCTAGAAGAAAAAGAGGTATGGTTAATCTTTTTTTAAATGTTCTGTTATTATATTCAAAGGTATGATCAATATGATCACAATAGAAAAAAATAAACGAAAACGACAAGTTGCGCTGACTGCAAATAAATTGGGATAAAGCCATGAGAATGATGAAAATGAATCAAAGTAGGATCTTATATTATTCCAAAAATACATAGTTTCTCAGAAAAAAGTAATTGCCCCAGTGCATAGCCAATTCTCCTTCTTCTAATGTTATGAAGATAGTTATCAGTAGAGATGGATATTCACATGCATATTCACCTAAAGTTGAAATGTTGGCTAATATGGAATGCGCGTTTTTACCGTGGTTTGTGTTTTGTTTTAACTAACACATACCACCCTACACACATATGTACATATGTATTTGCATCTGGGGTTAAACATTAATTTTAAATAAATATGATCCAAGAAACGTGGCTTTATTTAAAAATACGAAGCTGCTTCCGTGCTTTCACAGTTAAATAGTAACATTAGGTAAATATGCATCCGAATATCCAATCATTGGTTGTGAGATACGTTTCGATTTTGCGTCATCTAAATCGGCTGAAAGGATTTGGATGAAATTTGGCAGATGGGTAGAACATGACCTGGATTAGCACGGATTAGGTATATAGGTATACTTTTCATCTTAATATTCCTATGGTATTGAGACTTTTTTTGGGTGAAACTGCAGGGCGCAGCTAGAAGAAAATTATTTCATTGAATTGTATAGGAAAATGTTAGTTGGACACACACCAAGAAAAGATTACACAAAATTGCCTGAAACTGACCAAGTAATTGAATCTAGCATGCTTACCCATCAGGCCTTTTAGAATGTATGAAAGCCTAAGACATGTATAAAATTATTTTCCCACAGCACATCCAACTCCTAGAGATGGCAATGATTCAGCAGGAAGTAAATGCGCCAGTCTACTTCGCGCGCTGGACTCCAGACTTTGAGGATATCCTTCGAGACTTACAGCACAGCTTCATCACTGATGACAAGTCCGGAACAGCCCTAGAAGCTATGATGAACTCTGTGTCTTCCAATGGCTATCAGATTGGTGAGCTTTCTTTTTATTCTGATCCTGTTCAAAGACTTCGGTAATTTATGTACTGCCTCTGTGTATAGTAATGGCAATCGCGGCTGTTACGTATAGGGTCCAGGTTCTTTGGGAATAGATTCTGTTCCCAGGATACTCTTTCAGGCTTCCTGTACATGATAACCACACATACACAGACATGCGGTCCGAACCACATGTCTGTGTATACGAAATTACGAATGAATATCGCGCATACCGCCGCTAGTGGCAATGTTTTTCTGAACTGTGATTGTTGCTTATACTATTTAAAACTTGGTATCAGTGCAGTGGTGAAATTGTTCAGTGTGGTATGCACGGCTACACATCAAGCTATACATTTCCACTATAAGCTGACTTCTCATTGTACTGCATATGTATACAATGCGAGCTCAGTTAAAACTGGAAATGTATGCTTGATGTGCAGCCGTGTGTACCTGACGTAAAGCAAAACACCATCTCGTTTCCTCCCATGGGTGTCGTAAAAGGCGAATAAGGGACTTCTAGAGAATGGTTAGCAGCATTCTCGATGAATTTTATCACCATACTGCGATCGCCAAACCGTCTGCCAATCGTGACGATTATGGCGAACCCGTACGCTTAGATCTGTTAAACTACGCAACGGATTTGGAAGAAGAAGGTTTATATGTATAATACGCGGACGAAGCTGCTGGCAAAGTGTACGAATGAATATCACACAAGCGCTGCACCACCGCCGTACCGTAACCGTGTGTAGACACGGCATTGATCATCATGAAGATAGCCACCCGGCTATCAAAATTTAAGGCAATATAGATAAAAATATTGCCTTAAATTTTAATAAAACACGTATTATTGTTTGGTCATGTGAAAAAATTGAGTAAAGTAGGTTACAAAAATTCACAGAGTTTCTAAGATTTGAATATTATCACTTACATCTTGGCCCAGATCATATAACAAGCAGAAGATAACTGACTATCAAAATAGTACAAGTTTGCTGAATGTGTTATTTGTGTAGACTTTCAGTGATAAAACTATGTTGATTTAAGTTGAAGTGATTTAATAAATATCACATAGGATACGAACTAATTATCTTTAATTAAACAAGGTAGATGGAGGACTATATATGAAGACTTGCATGAATCAGCTGGACCAGACTAGTGCATCATCAGTTATTACCTTTGTTCTATTGGGAATTAAAAATTCTAATTGAAATATTTTTGTATAAAATTAAATTGCTGTTTGTTAGTCTCGCAAAACTCGAAATTGGGTCGATCTAATGTGATAAAACTTTCGTAAGTGATGATGGGTGCGAATAAGGTTCCTTACAATAAAAGGTATTGCAACGCAACGTAAATACAATAAAACTTCTATTGTATATCATTCAGTGTACTTCAAATGTAACTAATAAAAAGTTAACTGTAATGGCTGAACGTTTTTGGCACACTGATGGTGCATGTTCTGGATCCTCGGGCAATCACTACTTTAACATAATGTTCTCTCTTCACAGTGGTGTCAGCTTCAACTCCTCAGAAGCTGGAGTCCAAACCAGTGACTCTTCACGGCAAACTGGTTGGTCGCTCTGGATCAGCACAAACCATCGTTATTGCAGCGCACTACGATTCTTCAGCTGTTGTTCCTGTAAGTATGGGCGTCACTATGTTTACACTGAAATATATGCATGGTTGTGATTCCAGACGATGGATGATGATGGTTGTGGTTGTGTCCAGAGCATAAGGCTTATAATACCAGAATCAAGGTTCAAAACCTTAACAAATTACAATGCAATATTTTCAAATTTAAATGGGCACCACCGGCCATTTGTTCAGTAATATGTTGTGTTCTGGACTTAAAATCCTACTAATATTATAAATGCGAAAGTTTGTGAGTATGGATGTATGGATGGATGTTTGTTACTCTTTCACGCAAAAACTACTCATCGGATTTAGATAAAATTTGGCACACAGATAGTTCATAGCCTGGATTAACACATAGGGTACTTTTTATCCCGATAGTACGTTCCCGCGGGATAATTTCCAACCTCCACGCTGGCAAAAGCTAGTAACTCTATAATCGCCAAAAGCACATTGAGTAAGCTTGGTGTCATCAAAAGTAGGAACGACAAAAAAAAAATATTTTTATTTTATTTCTTTTCAATATCGATACCCAACACATGGGTAAATGATTACCAGCTAAATTGAAGACCGTGAATATTTCACGTGGATTTAGACGCTTTTTCACCATTTTTTTTTTCAGGATGGGAAGTCATCAAGTGACTTCTCCCGCTCTGGGCGGAGCGGGAGGGCGTGTCAGACTTTTACTGACTAAAACCCACCCGTGTTCCATCAGTTGCCCATGTGCCAGGGTCACGGCTTTTTCACCATCAATGTTTTTTCTTGGGTCAACAGGAGCTCTCCTTTGGCGCGGACTCGAACGCGTCTGGCGCCGTGGCTGTGCTGGAGCTGGCGCGGATCTTCTCGCGCCTGTACTCCAGCTCGGCGGTCCGCGGAGCACCCTCGCTACTGTTCGTGCTCACCTCGCTGGGACACTCCTTCAACTATTTCTCTGCTAAGAAGTGGCTGGAGGAACAGCTAGATTCTGCTGATGCTTCGTTGTTGCAGGTGAGTGGAGTTTTTAGTGGGTTTAAGGAGGATTTGCTTAGGTTGTCCGCGAGAAACAACATAATAGCCTGACACAGACTGCAAATTGTAATTGTAAGTGTATTTACGGAAGATGTGCTAATCTTCCTTTAATGATATTGCAATACACTAGTTTTTAGACAGTCATGAATGCCTATTAAAAAAAAAACAAATGCTAGTAAAGTTACATTTCTGTTTATGCTTACGAATACAAATCTGCCTACCTTTTTCCTAACAATTTTGGAGTAGTCTTCCAGTCTTACTGGATGTACCTGAATACCATTCTTTACATAGAGCGGCTGCCTATCTCCACCACCACCTGCTTGTACCCCCCAGAACCTGTTACAGTATAAACCTTACCCCTTGGCAAAACTTTGAGTTCTCTGAGGACTGCCAAAGATACATGAATACCAGCCAGCCGGGCATTCAAGGGCACCGGTCAAACATCCCTGATGAGAAAAAAAAATTATGCCCCAAATGTCGCGTGTGCACCCGTTGGATCATAAGAATTCTTTTTGCCTAAAATTAACTTTGGTTGATTAAAATTAACGATATAATTAATCAAAAAATTAAAAAAAAAAACGGGCGTTTTTTCTTATGATCCCCCGGGGGCTCATAAGGACATTTGACGGGTTATGTGCGTTCTTAGGCACGGAGAAAAGATGGCAAGCGGCAACCATAGCTTATCCCGTTCGATTGATCCGTGCAGCTGTTATTTCTAAGCCACGACCCTTTCAAACGTCAATAATGTTAACTAAATAATGCTTTCTCCCCCAGGATGTCTCGTTTGTGATGTGCCTGGACTCCATCTCGTCGTCTCCCACCCTGAACATGCATGTGTCGAAGCCCCCCCGGCCTGGCGGCGCGGCACACAGCCTCATGTCACGGCTGGGAGTGAGCATCAACCACAAGAAGATCAACCTGGCCGACGAGCTGCTAGCCTGGCAGCATGAGCGGTTCAGCATTCGAAGGATGACGGCTTTCACCTTAAGTTCTCTGCAAGTATGTTCTATTTGTTTCATTCCTTTAAATTCAAGCAAAAAAGAATACGCCGTTCTGTCACTTTGTCGTTAACTGAACCTATATAAGGTGTATCTATTCATACACGAAATATTTTACGAGGTACACCTGTAGGTGGTAAAGAAGCTACAGCAACGAAAAAAAAAATTCTGAATGTATTTTTTTTTCAAATTTAATATTTATAAATTATTTGACGCACATAAGAAATACTGGCTCCTTCTTATTTTTTACGGCCCGAGACACCGCGGCCATGCTCGTGCCGTCCGGTCGCCGCCCTCGCAGCGTCAGGCGGGCCATTCATAGAATTTGGAGTAAAGGTTTTATGCAAAACGTCTCAAGCAGTTTTAAAATTATAATAATTACGAAAATTTAAAAACGCTTACATATTTTTTTTTTTTGCTTCTATAGCTTCTTTACACCTACAGGTGTACCTCTTAAAATATTTCGTGTAGGAATAGATACACTTTATATAGCGTGATTATGTCTTGTAGGATGATTCTGTTATTAGTTAAATAACACATAACTTTAGAACAGCTGCATGGAGTTGACACATTTTAATTTAAAAATGTTTGTAATATAGTCTAAATCAGGTTGTTACTGAAAGTGAAACATTTCTTATGGGTATTTTGTATGAATTATTGAAATTTGGACAGGACGTCTGTCAGATCAGCTAGTTAGAAATAAATGAACTTAACGGCAATAATACGGTTCAGACTCTGAACGAAATCGTCCGTAAGTTTTAAATCCCACCTTTGTGCATTTTTGATAGAAATCAACCAACCGGCTTATAAATATCTTCATCACATGATAACAAGTTGTGATTGATTGACTGAAACAAAAGTAACTAATTAAATGCCTTGATATGAGATTTGACAACATATTAATTTGATTAACTGGTTCTTGTATTAGGAGTTCTTGTTCTTGTGTCACTACGATACAAGAATTTTTAATACAAGAACCAGTGCGACAGTGATATTTGTGACTTGAAGCAATAAATAAATAATTATTATTTGATTATGTTTTTAAATACTGGAGGTTAGAAAGAATATCCATTTTTTCGCCATAATTACGCACTATATAACTTATTTTTTGTAATTCTCTTGCAGAGTCACAAGGACCCATCCCGCAGTACAGTCCTAGACCAACCTAATGAGTCATCTATCAAGAATCTAGTAGAGAACATCCAGGTTACTGCGAAGGCGCTCGCTTCTCATATTTATAACCTCACGGACGAACTGAATGATGAAGATGCTGCGTTGTATAATGATGCGCTGGTAAGAAAATATTACGCTTGAAATCTTAAAAAGGGTAGGCAGGGGTACTTTAGTCCTGCCTGGGTTGCGGATTTGTTCGAAAGAATTACGAGGCCCTGATACAGGCAAGTGAAGGAACATGGGTGGGTTTTAGTCAGTAAAAATCTGACACCCCGCTCCGCCCAGAGCGGGAGACGTCATTTGCTTAATACCTACAAAAAAAAAAAAAATAGGGTACTTTACCTCTTTGCCAGTTGTGTTTAAGTTCCATGTAAAAGAGAGCGTGTCACTGTTGCCATCAATACAAATCCTGACAACCCTCCTGGTTCTCGGAAAAACCCAATTACACTGCCTTTTTATGGACTAGAAATGAAATATTTTTCAATTTTATATGTTTTATTGCTGAATGGGTCTGCCCTTGAGCTCGATCACGCCTGATGGAAAGCGATTTATGAGGTCTGATGGAACGAGAGTGCCCAGAAGACACCTGTTCAGTTGATCACTCTTGCTTTTAAGGCAGACAGATTAAACGTGGAAGGGAATGTTGAACAACAGTTCCTTCCTAGCTTAAACGTGCCAATTTTGTGTTTAAAATACGAAAATCGAGGAAATCAGTTACTTGATTGAAACAAAACGTTAAATGGAACAAATGAACATTATCCTGCAGATCTGGTAGCGTCTTGTGACGGGTGGTTGAGCTTCCTAAAATAGGGTTGAGCTACACGATGACTGATACATACATGCCGTCTGTTGGAAAAGATCAGCTCAAAGCTGCAATGGCTCCTTCTTCAAAGGCTCTTCCAGACTTTGCTCTGCATTGTTAGACTCACATAAAATTCCATATAATGTTTGGACTTTAAAAGAGACCATGACCTCTGAGTTTGTTTTGGTGTTTCTTCTCAGGGAACAGTCAGCTAGGGAATGCTGGCGCCATCTAGTTTTTAAAAACATTGACCAATAAATGTTTACGTGTAAAATTGTCTACTGACAGAAATAAACATTCCATTTCATAAACATTTCATTTCAGTTCATAAACATTTTCATAAACATGTTCATAAACATTTCATTTCATAAACATTTCATTTAATTAAATTAAATGTATTATTCTTCTTTTCAGGGTGTAGATGAAGCGTCCATAAGACATTGGTACAATTACTTATCATCACAATCGAGGGCGGCACAGATCATCACCACCACACCACCGAGTGCAGGTGAGCTTGGTTATGCACCAACACTTATTGTAACGGGTGTCATAAGACGCTTTAGAGGGATGCGATAAGTTGCCCGCGATTTTTTGGCTTTTTTGCAAAATCAATATTTCAATTATTTTCTATTTTCAACTGACCAAAAAAAAGACGCGTATTATTTTTTTTTTATTTTTTATTTTTATGTATGACCACGCATAACTTTTTACATAGTGGTCCGATTGTGACAATTCTTCTTCTATTGGAAAGGGTATACTCCCAAGGGTTTTTTTTTCCTAATTTATATGGGACCACCCATATAAATTAGGAAAAAAAAATCGAACCCTAAGGGTCGGAAAACAGGGGATGATTGATTGTTCACTCACTGATTGTAATGTATAAACACGCATAACTTTATACAGAGTAGTCCGATTTTGATAATTCTTTTTGTGTTGGATAGGGTATACCTTGCCAAGTATTATTAGTACATTAAATCCACAAAAAAATATAAAATAAAAACTTTTTAACAAAAAATTAAACCGCCGAAAAACTGAAAAGCATAAAATAATAAACCTTAAAATTTTGAGTCGGCGCTGAAAAGTCAATGAACAAGGATCACTCAAAGCGCCGTTTTTTTTTAGTTTGTTTTTGTAATGCAATATTATCAGTGCGTGAGTGCGAATCTACCGTGCGGTCGTGTTATTGACCTTCGAGCTAGAAAAATAACGTCTCAAGTTATTCAGTGTAACAATTGCAACATAGTGATTTCTGAATTACTTGCATTCGTGTAAAATAAAATGCAAGTGATGGATGAGGACAGTTTGGTGAGCTTGTGCACCACAACTTATTTTCGTCAACAGGGGTACAAAGTTCCTGCTAGGGTCGCGAGATTTGTTCGAAAGAGTTACCGTGGCCCTGGCATATAGGCAACTGAAAGAACACGGGTGGGTTTTAGTCAGTAAAAGTTTGACACGCCCTTCCGCTCCACCTAGAGCGGGAGAAGTCATTTGAAGATTTCCCACCCACAAAAAAAAAGTTCTACAAAGTTTTTGCTTCACATATTAATATGTAGATTATGTTTGAGAAGTTTATAAAGCAAAAGATTTTTTTTTCTGGAAAATGGATGGCGATTTTATGGAAATATTAATTTAAGTTAAGTCGAAGTAGACCTCGTCGTCGGCTATATTAACGTCGAAAGCGACGAGATTTTGCTCCGATTTGTACATTTCGACTAACACTTATGATATTTTGCTACTCGAATCGCGACATAAATTAGTGATGTATCTTAGCGGCTTCCAATAATTACTTTCGCGTCGAAGGTGTTCGAATGCCCTTAACCTTGGTGCTTACCACTTGTGACAGTGTCTTACCTTTCTTACCGTTTTGTTTATCCGCAGGAGTGACGGGCGCCTTAGAAAGAGCGTTGTCTCGCTACATGGACGTGACAGTCAGTACGCACGCCGTCGACAAGAGGGAGCCGGAGTATACGCTGTATGGGGCTACGAGAGCGGCTTTATACGTTTATAGGTAAGTCTATTGTTCCCTGTGCTGCCGGACGTAAAGTATAGCATCATCCCATTTCTTCCCGTGGGTGTCGTAAAAGGCGACTAAAGGACTTACTAGAGAATGGGCAGCAGCGTTCTCTTTGCATTTAACCACCATACTGGGATCGCCAACCCGCTTGCCAAGCGTGGCGATGGCAACAAAAAATTGGGTGAGACCTATATGATTATAGGCCAGTTAGCGGCGACGTTACTAGAAAGTACCAGAACAGATAATTCCGCTATACGATAATAGATGGCGGTGGCGTTTATAGATAATCCAGTTCGTGTAGTACTTGAAACTTGATAATAGATGGCGGTAGCAGGACGTTTCAAGACTTAACGATTTATTTCACGCAAACAAAAATAATAAATCTGTCTCTTCTCCCACAGTGTAAAACCAGCAGTATTCGACCTAATACTGACATTAGCGATCGTGGCATACCTGTCCTTGGTATACTTCGCAATCCAACTGTTCCCGCGTTTCTACGAAGAATACGCCAAGATCGTCACAGGTAAAGCCAAAGTACACTAGCTTAGTCAGCTGTGGTGTGACGAGTGTGTGCGTACCTTTATATGCTGTTGTGTTAGTGAAATGTATAGGTGACACTCGCTAGAAGTAGTATGCTTAGTTCTTATGTAGAAAAAGGTGAGAATATACATGAGAATGTCGATTTAAATCGTTAGATTTATTTTATGCGCGGGCGCAGAAGAGTGCATTTTGGACCAATATGTACAGGCGCCAGCACTAAAAGCTACTACAATCTGTCAAATTTTTATTCTTTAATAGGTTTTCAACTTTATCGCTTGAGTATAAGGTTCAAGATTGATTGGGAAAACTTGACAGTTTCGGGTAGTTTGATGTGCTGACGTCTCTACAGTAACCAAAAGAGATAAATAACCAGGACCGTCGCTTAGAGTTGTAGTTTAGTAAGAATTTGTTTTCTATTAATTTAATTCAATTTTATTTGAAAAAAAAAAAATCAGTTTCTTACTTAACTTCAACTATTTCCGATGACCCTTGTTACTTATCTGTTTTGGTGACCGTACTAGGAACACTGTCTAAGTAGAATAATCTGATAAATTCTAGTACATTTAACTGCACATCAGTCACAATTTGATTTTAAGCGCCTTTATGTCGTTGTAATAAGGGCGATTTTCATAGATCAAGTATTACTGTTGATATATTCTATAACTTGATATCTAACGATTCAAATCGATTTGTATAAAAGGATTGGTTATTCAATAAAAGAGGTTTAAAATATTAAATGTTGTTACAGTTTTTAAATGCATTTATATCGAATTAGTTACAATATATCTAAACATTTCATTAGCATAGATAGTTTGTCCTAAAGACTCGTTTATAGTGCAAATTCGTCACATGAGATGTAAAACGTCCCCTTTATTACGAAACACGATTTTTAGGTAGGTCTGAAGGCCATTTCTCGTAACTAAAAAGACTTAGTGTCATCTCGGCGACTATCTAATGTCAGAAACCTGTCAAAAAATTATGGAAACTCGAGGTATACTTTGTTTTTTGACAGACTGCAACATTAAATTTATAAGAATTGCCCCTCTAATTAAAACCGCCAAGTCAGTTTTTGAATTAAGAACATACCATGTTAATAAATGGATGTTCCTTTTACAAAACTGACATTTTAGTCCGGTGCTAAGTTGTCAATTTTGTATTAAGAACTTTACTCAAATCAAAATAAAGTTGGAAATACAATAACTGACTTTTAATGACAGTTAGATCGTGTTTTGTAATAAGTCCGTGTAGGTTTATGATATCAATGTACTACGTACTACATTGGTAGAATATTTGAAATATCAGCTGACTGCTCGGCGTGAGTTCCTGTCTCGATTCTTGAAAAACCCAATACCACTTTGCCCTTCGCAAACTGTTGTTGGGTTTTTCCATGATCAATATCTCAGTACATTTCGCAGCCTAACTGTGCAAGGTGCCAAAAAAGCTATTACACGAGACTTGGTCAAAACTTAAGGGTTCTGTAACACCGTTATACTATTGAAAACTTAATATTAAGAAAAAAAAATGTGTTTTGTAAGTATGGGAATCCCCATTATTTGTTCATATAAAGGCAATAGAAATTCACACTCTGTGATAATTTAACCGTGTAGCTTCATGAGATACAGCCCGTTGACTGGCAGACGGACATCGCAGGCTTAGTGTGCACCCATTATATGTACGGAAACCTAAAAAAGTATGATTGTACAACAATACGTTTCTTTAACCTAGATACTAATTTGACAGGTGTAATGTCAAACTCCTATACAAAAAAAAGTAAACACAAGAGACATAAAATGTCAAATTAGTATCTGAATTTATAAAAAGAATTATAACAGCAAAAAATAAGTTCATGAAAGAAAGTTGCAAACGTTTATTAAATCGAGTAGTACATAATACATTGATATTTAAACCCACATTCGGCGATACCTTGTTACCACATTCCCACACCACGGAGAAGTCAATCTTAGTGCGTAAGTGTTGAACAATTTCATTTAAAGTGTGTTTCTCTTTACTTGTCCCATTTTGTAAACAAATAACGGCTGCTGAAATGCTGGGAATAGATTTTTTGAAAATGGAAGTATTTAAATGGATGAACCATTTAAATACTTCCATTTTCAAAAAATCCTCAGACCGATAAAAAATTAGGACATAGCGCTGCAAACAAGTGTAACTAACTACGTAAAACTTAATTTTGGTTATGGATTATATGAGATATTTTTAAACACAATAAAAAAAATATCAAACTAATTATATGAAATTCAGTGATCGGTGATGAATTGAATGATACTTATTTATGATTCTTAATTTACTATGGTCTACATTAGTAACTGTCTTTCAATAAAAATAAACAAGAAATGGAATGCATTTTACTTCTCCGCATATGGTCGAGCCTACAATAAACTGCATCTCGGTCTGTGCATATACACATAC
Source organism: Aporophyla lueneburgensis (assembly GCA_932294355.1). Lineage (NCBI taxonomy): Eukaryota > Metazoa > Arthropoda > Insecta > Lepidoptera > Noctuidae > Aporophyla > Aporophyla lueneburgensis. The sequence continues at coordinate 6,475,329 of OW028748.1, read as the reverse complement.
ACGCACACATCAACCAAACTAGACGTCACCAAATGCACACATGTTTACGAAACCGGCTTTACATCACTGTTGACAGCCCTATGTCTTGATCATTTATTTGGTCTGAGGTTCATTCGAAGCGGATTTAAAAGTAATTCGTACCGTATGTGTTTCGTATAGTATCAAGATTTTCACACTTTACTTAGTGTGTGATTCATGAGAAAACTGTATACCGTGATGGTTTACCAAATGGGACGCGTAAGAAAAAGTACACTACATATTAAGGCGTAAGTTTTCACAAATAATATATGATATGAGAGAAGGAATAATTTTCAATAATATTGTTTATAAAGCAGTCTATATTGTTACTTGATGGTGAACTAAATTATTGTCAGTTGAATGGTACGATTATTGTAAGCAACAACGATTTCATACAATCATACATATGACTTACAGAAGTAGCAACACGGAGTCTAGATTTGTGCCCGGTTGATGGCAATAGGCTCGCCCCCTATTACATGATACTCAGTGGCATGCATTGAGATAGGCAAGAGATAAGATGATAAGAGAATTCAGTTAGTTTTGTTTTAATCACGATTTCGACTTGCATTGCCGACGATTCATTTGGACACAGACTCAGAAATCCACACAAATTTGCAGAACAGTGTCAGGTTGTATGTTGGTAAAAATATGATTTGCGATCGAAACAAATATGGCTTTACTCAATTCAAATAATGAAAAGCTGAAGAGTTTGTTTGGTTGAACGCGCTAAGGGGCTGTCCAAGTCCATTAATCACGTGAGGCGGAAAGGGGGGGAGGGTTCCATAATAAGTCACGTAAGATCACAAGGGGGGAGGAGGGGTGTAATAATATATCACGTGTATTTATTTTTTCGGCCAACGCGCGATACTGAACAGAAAAGCAGCGTTACGTGTATTTATTTTTTCGTCAAACGCGTACAAAATTTTTATGGCAGTCAAAAACAACCTGCAAACTTTCTGCCTACCTCTAAACGTTATTATTGTAGTCTTTAATTTTCTATCTATACTAATAATATTATAAAGAGGAAAAGTTTGTATTTTTGTTTGTTTGTTTGTAATGGATAAACTCAAAAACCACTGGACGGATTTTAAAAATTCTTTCATCATTAGAAAGCTACATTATCTGCGAGTAACATAGGCTATATTTTATTCTTAAAAAAAATAGGGGTCCGTAAGATATTTGGGTTTTTCGGACCCAAGGTGTAAAAAATCATCCAAAAAAGTTCCTTATTAATATGTCTTCGAAGTACCAGGTTGTCATAACTTGGTAGGAGCTCACCTAACATGGGTGTGTGATAGCTAGAAAACGCTTTATGTCTTCGAAGTACCAGGTTGGCATAACTTGGTAGGAGTTCACCTATCATGGGTTTTATTGATTCTGAGGCGGTACGAAGTTCGCTGGGTCAGCTAGTACTTAATAAAATTAGATGATACTTATATAAATATTTAAAAAAAAATAAGATTCTTTGTAGGTACTAAAAAATACACGTGATATAGGCGGGGTAGTCTTAAACCTCACCATGTATCACCAAGGGGTTTTAACCCCCTTCGGGTTAAAAAATGCCAAAAAAACCTCACTTGATTAATGGACGGCCCCTAATCTCGGTCTCGGGCCCCTATTTTCGGTTGGAATTGAAAAAATATTTTAGTGGTAGCCCATTTACCGAGGAAGATTATAGGCAATATAACATCACGCTAGGACCCTTGGAGCCAAGTAAAACCAAAAAAATGACGGGGAGAGTCGGGGAGCAAGAAATTTAACGCGGAAGAAGTCGCGGGCTAGAAGCTAGTCATCAATAAAAATTATGAATTTTAGTTTCATGAAAAAAAGAATAAATTGGATTAAATGAACTAGAGGGTTGTCTTCATTTTTTTAATGATTATTGTTCTGCAAATTTTACACACCTAAACAAAAAAAAAAAAAACGTGTTACGGTATAGTTACAGAAAGCACGTTAAGCCGTTGGTCCCGGCTGTCATTTGTGGATCTTTGACAGTCGTTACGGGTCGTCAGAAGCCCGAAAGTCTATCAACCAGTCTTACCAAGCGGTATCGTATTACCCAGTAACTGGGTTGTGGAGGTCAGATAGGCAGTCGCTCCATGTAAAATACTGGTATTCAGCTACATCTGGTTGGACTAGAAGCCGACTCCAAAGTAGTTGGGAAAAGGCTAGATAACAATGAATAGCTTAGTTTACTTTGTGGTCTAAAGAATCGTCGGAATATTTAGTTCTATCATCCTTTGTGGAAAGAAAATTCTTTATTTTTGAAATACACTGCTACAAGGATCATTTGGTGTTGAAATGACGTCGACAGGGGGCGCTGTTGGTGACACATTTGTGCAATGAGGAAGGTCGCTAATTTTAGATGGCGTGTCCATAGCTACCTAGCTACCTAGCTATGGACACGCCAACCAATGTACCTGCTTACCAACCTACCTACCTGCGTACCGACTACCAATAAATATCAGATTTCGTTAAATCATTCCATTTCGTGTTCTTTCGTGGATTTAGTTTTATTCCACTATTTCGTCATTTTCGGTGATTAAAATATCTTTAAATCAATATTTGTCCAACACGAAAATAATCAGAATATAAAACTTTTTTTTTCTTATTTCCACGTAAAAACATTTCTTGAAATGTTCCCGACATAACCTCGCATTCTATTTAATTAAAATAATTATCTGCGAATAATTTTAAGTCACAATCTTCTAAGTTTTAAAATGGTCGACTCAATTTCCGACCATTTAGGAACACAACTATGAGTCATTTTTGCAATAAAATAATAAAAGGCACCTCACGCCTTGTATTATTAGTTTGTTTTGGTACTAGCTACAACAGCGCCATATTGACAGTTGCCTTCTCCATTGTTGTATGTGAAATGTATTTAAAAAACAAGATGGCGACCAACGTTTCGCGCCAAAAGATCCTTGTACAGCAGCAGCCTTACAGCAGTTTACCAAGAAATCTATATTGTGTGTAGAATAAGATCGAAAGCAATATTTCCAAGTTTATAAATTAAGAATAACAGTAATTGTAAAAGATAATTTATTGAAACACGAGTGCTTATATCTCAGCTAAGTATTAAACTGTTTATTTTGAAAATGTCCATTATGCCAAATTATTTATTTGTTTTTTTTTTTTCTAAATTATGTAAACGGCTATTTATATTAATTTAGTCGCAATTGGTTTTCGAAACGGCAATGAATTTTTATCTTAGTAATAAAAAATCGAGGTAATTTGTGGAACAGAAAATTATTTTTCTTTTTGTAAAATATTATCAATTTGTCATTGATATGATTTATCTATAACGTCATGCTTAGTTATAGTCAGCAAAAAAACTTTTTTTTTACTTTTACAAACTTTGTTTTGTCAAAGAATAGTTTTAATATAAATACAGATATGTTTATAAATATACAGTGGTTTTGTTGGCCGTCCTTTAAGCTTGAAGTTCCTTGTACAGATGTATTTGTGCTACTTTATTCTCTTTCAAACTATTTTCTTTTGCTTGGTGTCCACTTTTGTTACTGCAAAATATAAAAAGCCCCTAAAACGAATAATATGACAAAATAAGAATGCACCGGATTTCGGATTTGTGCCTGGTTTATGGCAATAGATGCGAGCCTATTATTGGTTACGATAAAGGGGGCGACCCATGTATCATAAACCAATGATCGGATATTCGGATGCATATTTACCTAATGCTACTTATTTAGCCGTGAAAGCACGGAAGCGGATTCGTATTTTTTTATTAAAGCCGGGTTTCTTGGATCATATTTATTAAAAATTAATGTTTAACCCCAGATGCAAATCCATAATTATGTGTGTAGGGACCACCCTACATACCATGTGTTAGTTAAAACAACACACAAAAAACGGTAAAAACGCGCATTCCATAGTAGCCAACATTTCAACTTTAGGTGAATATGCATCTGAATATCCGATCTCTAATCATAACTGCCAAAATGTACATTTGTACTGCACCTGTTCACTTCTTCGAGGAAATGGGCGTGTTCTTCTAAGATTAAAATATGTTGCTCACTTATTTAAAGCTTCAGATCGTTTTGATACTCCAGTAGTCCATTTCTTTTCGAATATTTCGTAGATGGAAATATTTTTAATGAATATTGTTATTAAATCTATACTAATATTATAAAGCAAATGATTTTTTTGTGACGCTTTCACGATATTACGACTGACTGCAATCGGATGAAATACTGCATAAGGTAGACCATGACCTGGAGATGGACTTAGGCTTCTTTCCATCCTGTCGCGAGCAACAACTAGTACCTAATAAAATACTTTACTTTCTTATATTATTTTTTTGATCATCTCTATTTTAATAACAAATTGGGCACCAAGTTAACCGAATATTATGTGATAAAGTATATTGTTTTATTTATGTATGGCGATGTTGTGTTTTCCATTTAGTTTAATCAAATAGGTTAAGGTTTAATATCCTATGGTTTTGGGTGCATCTAATTTGATGGTTCTCATGGATACGGCTAGGCAAACTTAGTAAGAAAAAGAACGAGGATCTCAAACATAAAAAGAACTTTTTAATAATTTTGTAAAATGACCCGTTGAGACTTGATAATGTAAATACGCTATCATTTGGATAAATTAATCTGAACGTGTTGTTTTACGAAAATATAATACTACCAGATAAATTAACTTAAATTTTTCAGAAGATTTGGTTGCTCATTCCAGAATGGGTCAGGGGCAACTTTCCATATAACTTTGCCCAGTGTCCTTTAAGATTAAATTATTGATTTAATGTTTTTTTTTTATTATTGTTGTTATTTTTATCAACAAATAAAACGGATATCATGCAGCCATTTGACAGCATATTTTTTTACATTGTTTACTGAAAAAGATTATTTTACAGTTAACTTTTTAGTGAGGTATTTTACGAAGTTTGCCTAGTCTGTGACCTGTTTCAATTTAAGTGTGGATAGTTTCGAACAAAATGTCAAACTGTTTGTGTTTGTAAGCAAAAATGGTGGACGCTGCATGGAATTGAATAAAATTTTGTTTTAAAATTATGGCTTTTTATTGACTGTACCCCAGGAAGTTTGTACATATACATATTTTGTTTATATAGACTCTATTTATGGAGATTTTAATAATGTTAGGTTCTCCTAACATTAGTTAAATCTCATTAAAACTTAGTAACTAATTCGGTCAAATCTTCCTTCAGAGGCATTGCAAAAGAAAAGAGATTTAAGTAAGAGAAAAATATAGTTTTAAAAAACACGCATTCATAGAAAACCAAACTAAAGAACTAGAAAATAAATAAAAAAATAAATAAAATAAGGATAGAGTGATTAATAAATGAAATAATAATGTATAAAAGCAGGTGGGGTGCCTGATGATATAAATTATTAAAATACCTCAAAAAGCTAGTCTTGTGTAGTTCACGAACGAACTAGTTCGTAAGAGCGCTCCCATAGATGAACTACGCGAACTAGTTCGCTCATTTCCCGATCCATAGTTCGTTAGTTCATCAGTTCGCGACCGAATGAGCGAGGATGGCGTCAACCGAACTGATACACGGGACAAAATACAAAAGGTTTTTGTAATCACTAAACTAGTTATTTATTGCAACAATAAACCTTGGTATTTTTTACAATCATGATCTTTTTATGAATTATCACTCAATGGTTTTTGCTGTTTTTAGAGTCCAAAAATTGTAGATAAAAGTAGAACATTCCATAATCTTGTCACATGCAGTACGTGCAAAATCTAAACGAGCGAAGGAGCGAACGATCTGCCTCTCTTTGATTCGAGCTGGGAGCGGATGAACTAGAGGAGCGGATGAACTTGAAGAGCGGATGAACTAGAAGAGCGGATGAACTAGAAGAGCGAACTAGTTCGTTAAGGAGCGGTGAACTAAACTGAGTGATCTCAGTCGCGAACTACTATGCCCAAGCCTACAAAAAGCGTACTTGGCCAGGATAATGGTACTTCATGAAATTATTGTATTTTAAGTGCAAAGTTTTAAAGTAATCCGACTTTTTGAAGGGGTTACATACCAAGCTAATATAAGTGTGTTAAAAAAACAACCAAAATACTAATAAAACATTTTATTAATTGTTGTAGAAAGCGTTTTCTTAAACATAATAGAAACGTAACTCTTACAAAATAGATTCAATCATCGTGAAACAGTTTTCGACAAAATCACACTGAATACATTTTAAATTTTCAGTGTGGTTGCTACGAAAACAACTCACTATAATAGTTATTATATTTTCTGAGATATCAATATAAAATTCATAAAAAAGAAATACTAAAACACTACGTTACTTTAAAATGGCAATGGTAAGCCCATGATATGACACATTATTGGTTTTAAACTTTAACTTAGGTGTGTACCGTTTTACGGCGCGCTAAAATAATTATTTATTTAATTATGTTATTAAATATTTAAATTGGCACTTACAACTCACATATTATCTAAATAAACTGATTTTTTTTTTAAACTTCTAGTACGACTTATAAATTAAAAATGTTTAGAAAAATAAAATATATTTTAAAATGCACAAATTCTTAAAATATTATTACGTATTTTGGAACATAAACTACAAAAAAAATGGACTAGCCAATACAAGAAAAATGCTTAAAAATACCTGACTAATATACTCGCAAAATCTTACAATAGTACAACAGAAAATGTGCCTTAGCTTCTAAAAAATAAGGTAGCTTATGCTTCGAACACTTCACCACTAGCTGCACCACTGATGTCCTTTAGTTCAACCGATTTGAATGTCGCTACGAAGTTGATCTTGCCGACTTTCTGAAAAGAAAAAGAGAAGATATAAGCAAGACTTATAAGAAGTGGATTTATCCATTTTTCAGACATTATAATAAGAGTAATATTTTCCCTTTTTTTTGTAGGCCCTGTCATAACTACTAGATTTACGAGTCGTGAGTTCGAACCCAGAAAGGCAATTTACTTTCAGTGTTTAATTTCATCACTACTGATCTCAAAACGGTGAAGGAAAACATCGTGAGGAAACTCCTATAACCAAAAGGCTCAGACATGTGACATCTATCAACCCGCACTGTGCTCTAGTGGTAAATTATAGCCCACTCCCTCTCACCGAGAGGAAGTCTGTGTCCCAGCAGTGGGAACAATATAGGCTGATTATGATTATGGAACTTTACAGTTGCAGCTGATTAAGTTTTAATGCTACGTACATCTGCTGCTAGGGTCGCGAGATCAGTTCGAAAGAGGTACCGTGGCCCTGGCATATGGGCAACTGAAGGAACACGTGTGGGTTTTAGTCAGTAAAAGTCTGACACGCCCTTCCGCTCCACCCAGAGCGGGAGACGTCTTTTGAAGATTTACCACCCATAAAAAAAAATGCTACTTACATTGGGCTGGATGGGCAGCTCAGCGGTAACTTGTTCCAGTGGTCCTGCGTCCGCGGCCTGCAGCTTCAGTGTGCGGCCCGCTATACCTGATGATGTCAGTCTGAACTCGCAGCCGGTCAGCGCCCGGTCCAGAGGGTTGGTGAATGAGAGGAGGGCTAGTGTCGGCTGGTTCAGGATTAGGTCGTCGTTGAACTGCGAAGGAGAAAATAAGGTAAGTTTTTGGAGGTATGTCGTTGACAGAACCAGCTGATATCTAATTCATTGGGATAGTGATCCTGAAGAACGATAGTGTAAGCAGGAATCTGCAGTAGCGATCAACAGAAGTGCCGCGATAATAAAGCTCGAAGAGTCTCAAACGGATAAGTTAAACTGTTAATTATTTATTGCGGAGCATTTATTCAGGTATTCTATTTATTGATATTGTTCCGGACCGTTTAAATTGGTTACTCTATGCGCCTTCGGAACGCGCCCGAACAGAGTGAGAACTGTCAGCTGTCAGTTTTGACTTTGACACTTCTCTTGGGTTTTGAGCTGGGAAGGAAAATCGTCGCCGTGTTGAGTTTCGCGACCTTTTGTAAATTAATCCTTTAAATCGATCCGTTTGTGACAATTAGTCGTGATCCAATTGCTTTGATTGTAAATAACCCCAAGTTGGTGTAATAATACGGGTTAAGTTTGTTGAAACTGAAGTACTTTGAAGTGAAAGTGACCTTATTGGAAACCGCATGCTGTGATTGCCTCCAGCCTCATTGTTGCGGCTTGTATCCTGGAAAACCCATTTACAATGTCACTACACGATACATATACATACACTCACTTACATACATAACTCCAGGTAGGCACCAGAGCAGGTGTTCTTCTACCACCAGGTGAGTGCTTTGAATTGTACTTGTATTGTCTGCTCCGCGTACAGCGGACTAGTTTCGCTAGCCACTTCTTGCTCCAGGGCTCCAGCATCGCGCTTCCACCTACTCAATTAAAATCCTATGGCTAGGGCTCTGGCCTGGCAGCGAACATTTTGGTAGCAGGCGTGGTTCTAACCTACAAAACCACCAAATTGGTAATTTACAGTAGGCTAATTACTTGGCAGTCTCTATAAGGGAAGTAGTAATACGCTGTAAATGTTTGTTAACTATGATTGCTTGTTTATGTGAAATAATTTGTAAATTTGTTGAGACGAGTAACTCATGTTACCATAGTCGGCCCGGGTTGCATATGCTAGTAGAGTTGAATGAATTGGGCTATGTTACAACCCCTTGTTTGTGTCTGACCTCTGTTGAATGTCAGGAAGACATTAAAATATTGAGTTTGTACCATTGACATGGTTGTTTGTGAAAATTAATATTTGAAATTGGCATTTTCAACATTAACATTGTTTTGAGTTGGAATAAAGGTTTATTATTGTTGTACCATTGACACAGTGGTTTGTGAACTTAACATTTGGAATTGGATTTGAATTTGAATTTTGAATTGAATATGAAATAGAATATGAACGTTGATATTGGTTTTGAATTAAAACAAAAGTTTGTTGTTGAATTGAATTGAAACCAATATTTTGTTATTTCTTGAGTTGCTGAGTAACAGTTTGGTAGTTTAATTGTTTGCTTGTAGTTATTTTGTAATTGTATTGTTTGTGCAATGGCACACAAAGCGGTGAGAGAGGCAATCAGTGGATTGGCCACACAGCTGCGGTGGTTCACTTCAGCTGCAGCGACCGCTGAGCGCCCGGATCTTGAAGCGGTCACTCTGGCTCGGTTCGAGCAGTTGAACGTGAGACTCGGCAACGCTGATGCTCTGCTTACCCGCTACAACGAGTACATTTGTGATGTGGCTCTGGAAGTGCTGGACTAGGCAGCACGTGACAAGGTCCTTGCTGACTATGACCAGATCTTGGACCTGGGGGATGTTATTGGTCAACGTGCTCGGGAAATATTGCAGAGCCAGACACCAGTCCAGGTCAAGCCGGAGACCTCGGTTGTTTCAGGTCCCGGACTATTGAGTAGACTGCCTACTTTGGAACTGCCACACTTTGACGGTCGCTTGGACCACTGGTTAGGTTTCCAAAACCTGTTTGAAAGTTTGGTTGATGCACGCTCGGACCTCAGACCCACCCAAAAGTTGGCCTATTTGTCTGTCCTAGAAGGTGAGGCCCGAGCCTTGGTACAGCATCTGTCGTTGACTGACTCAGCCTACCCTACCGCTGTGGAACTACTCACCCGGCGGTACCAAAATAAACGTTGTTTGGCTGACGTTCATATTGAACAGATTTTGGGGTTACCGGTCATTACTGGATTTTCAGCATTGCGTACTGACCTGTTGAACCCGTTGGTGGCAGCGACCAACGCTTTAAAGCGATTGGACTTGCCGGTGGACCATTGGTCTTACCTTTTGATGCACGTTGTGCTGCAACGGCTTCCTGCCGATTTGAGGGCTCGTTTCGAGCAAAAGTATGGTGGGGATAGTGTTACACATCTCCCCCCATTTGGTGACCTCATCCAATTTTTGGAGGATGAGTGTCGGTTTGTGGACAACTCTGGCGTTGTCACTGAGTCATGCCAGCCGTCTTCCCGGCCACGAGACCAGGGACGGACTAGGGCTCGCGGGCCTGTTGATGGTCGCCCCGCCGCTCGTTTTGCTGGCACCCAGAGTCGTCCTGGTTGTGAGTTTTGTAGGGACACGGGGCATGGCATGGCAACTTGCGCGGCCTTTTTGAAGTTGCACGTGAGTGCCCGCCGCCGAATTGCCAATGCACGCCGCATGTGCTTCTCTTGTTTGGGGGCTCACTTCCATCGGGACTGCCCCAACCCCCGCCCTTGTAGAATTTGTAGGGGGTCCCATTTGGACATATTGTGCGCTAACGCGAACCACGCTGGCAGACCAGCCTCTGATGAAGGTTCGCGTACGGGGGGGTACCATGGAGTTGGTCACCGGGCTTCTGCCTCGCCGGTTCAGAACCGGGGAGAGGCCCGCAATTTTGAGCGCCGCACTCCACCCCCCGCGCAAGTTGATCGGGAGCCGCGCGACCGCCATTTGGTCTCCCCGCGTAAAGGCGATTACGCAATTGTTGCTAGGCAGCGCTGGCCAGACCAGCACCGCCTTCCCGCCCCTCCATTGGCGGAACGTCCCCGGTTGGAGTCACGCCCCCCGCCATTCAGGCATCCGGTGGGATATGCCCTTCCAGCGATGGCGCGTGGCTCGGGACACCGCGCGTACGAGGAATTTGAATTCCATCCTCGTCGGGAAAGACTTGGGCCTGGGTGCGGCGATCGGTCACCGCCCAGGCATTGTTAGGACATTGGCGCCAGCCCCGCTAAGGTACCCCTCAGATCGACACGGTTTTGTTGCCAACGGCATCGGTCAGGTCTGGGGGCCCACGGGGGACTCTGTTGTGGTCCGTGCCATTTTGGACATGGGTGGGAGCCCAGGGTTGCCTTTTGTCTATTGTTTTGTTTGTATTGTTTTGGGCGAAATTGTTTTCTTGAGCGCCTTTGGACTGCGGGACTTGGCTGGGACGAGCCAATTCGGGAAACCCTGTTGGAAGATTGGCTCCAATTTGTATCCGCACTCCCTGCAGTCAACGAGGTCGTGTTACCCCGCGCTATCCTCCCCCCTGAGAGCTACACTGCTACCCTTGTTTGTGATGCGTCTTCGCACGGTTATGCAGCTGTTGTTTGTCTGCGCACCGTCTGCGTGACAGGCCAGGTGAATTTGTCACTGGTCTTGGCCAAGAGCAAGGTGGCCCCCCTCCGGACGGCACTGACCACCCTTAAGTTGAATTGTCAGGGGCGGCGCGTCTTGTGCGTCTATTGAACCACGTTGCTCACACTTTGGGTGGAACTGTGGACATTCGGGTTTCTTACGCCTGGACGGACAGTCAAATTGTTTTGTGTTGGTTGAAGACGTCCGTCCACTCTTTGGAGGTCTTTGTTGCGAACCAAGTGTCCCAGATTCAAAATTTTGAAACGCCTTTGATTTGGAGGATGTCGGGTCCTTTGCCCGGGCTCAAGGTGCTCGCTGTTGGAACGAAGGACCCTGATTTTTTGTTGAGTCGATACAGCTCCTCGACAAATTGTTAAACTGATCGTCACAGTGAGAACTCGCATGCCGGTCGCAATGCGTTGTTTTGTTGGCCATTCTGCAGCGAGAGTTTTGGATATTGTCGGGAGCCGTTAGTAAGTTGAACCCCTTTTTGGACGATTCGGGTCTTTTGTTGTTTGGTTGTTGACGGTTGAGGCACTCTAGCCTTCCTTATGGGTTCCATTTGGTTAAATTGTTGTTGTTTGGTTGTTTTTGGTGTTTGTTATTGTTTTGACCCCATTGGGGGGGTATTTTGAGGCCGCGGTGAAAGCGGTTGGGGACTCTGGCGCAGATTGTTGGGAGACACCGTTCTCACCTTTAAGGAGTTAGCTACGGTATTTTGCCGTTTTGAAGCTGTATTGAACTCGCGTCCATTGTGCCCGCTGTCTTCGGACCCGAACGACTTGGAGGCCCTAACCCCGGGCCATTTTCTGATTTGACAGCCACTTGTCGCCCTGCCGGAGCACCCTTTTGTCGATGTGAGCCAAAATTGGCTATCGCGGTTTCAGTTGGTGCAGCAGCTCGCTCAGAGTTTTTGGAAGCGTTGGAGCTTGGAGTATTTGCACATCCTCCAGCAGCGCGTCAAGTGGACTGATAAAACGCAACCTTGTCGGGATTGCCAAGTGATTAGCGGACGGGAAGGCCCGTCCCCTAGATGTTCCGGACCATTTAAATTGGTTACTCTATGCGCCTTCGGAACGCGCCCGAACAGAGTGAGAACTGTCAGCTGTCAGTTTTGACTTTGACACTTCTCTTGGGTTTTGGGCTGGGAAGGAAAATCGTCGCCGTGTTGAGTTTCGCGACCTTTTGTAAATTAATCCTTAAATCGATCCGTTTGTGACAATTAGTCGTGATCCAATTGCTTTGATGTGATTGCCTCCAGCCTCATTGTTGCGGCTTGTATCCTGGAAAACCCATTTACAATGTCACTACACGATACATATACACTCACTTACATACATAACTCCAGGTAGGCACCAGAGCAGGTGTTCTTCTACCACCAGGTGAGTGCTTTGAATTGTACTTGTATTGTCTGCTCCGCGTACAGCGGACTAGTTTCGCTAGCCACTTCTTGCTCCAGGGCCCCAGCATCGCGCTTCCACCTACTCAATTAAAATCCTAAGGCTAGGGCTCTGGCCTGGCAGCGAACAGATATACTACCTGCTTCATTTAATATAAAATACTGTGCCGATGGATTACATTTATCAAGATCATGCGGTAATTTGCTGCCGATTGTGAAGGCCAAAATAGTAACCATAGGGTAAATAACAACTGCCAACCTCGCAGGTTTGTTAGAAAGAGTTACTGTGTCCCTGGCACAGGCAACTGAAAGAACATGGGTGGATTTTATGTCTGTTAAATAATTTATTCGATTTTAGTTTGATTTACTCAACAAAAGACTGACACGAAGAACGCATTTGATGATAGCCCACCCAAAAAAAAAAAAATTGTAATCATGCATCTCAACTTAGAACTTAAGGAGCTTAACGATTCGACTATACCAAAGAAAGGGGCCTTTGGTAGACCGCTTATAGGACTAAAAACTGCTGGATCATCATTACAAGTAAGTGACACAACATGAATTTTAAAAATTGCAGCAATAATATGCTTTGGTTGATAAAGCATCTACTGCACGTACGCCTTGTCTGCATAGGGCCTGCCCTTTGCCTCGTTGCTGGGTAGATACGAGGATTTTTTGAGAATCTCCTGAATCCTGGATATGGGCCATATCCAGCAAATTGCAGTTGCTTGCACGTATTTCTAGCTTTTCTTTTGTTCTTAACTTACCTTGATGATGATATTAGGCTTGATGACTTGGAAGTCGTCATCATCGGCCCAAGACTGCTTGGTCTCATCGACGATGGCCATCGCTGATAGCTTCACGTTGCAGTACTCCACTAGTTTGGGTAGGTAGTCATCTGCTTTCACTAGGATGCTGATCTGTTCCTCTGCAAAAAAAGAACATTGATTATAAGCTTTGTTTTACGTATTCTTAAAGAGAAGGTCAGCCCATTTGATCACAGGGCTCACAGGGCTGTGATTCTTGGTATTTTGGTTAAAGTCATCGTTTCAGCCATCTTCTTATATAAGGTGTATCTAATCATACACGAAATATTTTAAGAGGTACACCTGTAGGTGGTAAAGAAGCTACAGAAACGAAATTTTTTTTTTCTAAAAGTATTTTTTCAAAATTTAATATTTATAAATTATTTGATGCACATAAGAAATACTGGCTCCTTCTTATTTTTTACGGCGCGAGAAACCACGGCCATGCTCGTGCCGTCCGGTCGCCGCCCTCGCAGCGTCAGGCGGGCCTTTCATAGAATTTGGAGTAAAGGTTTATGCAAAACTTCTCAAGCAGTTTTAAAATTATAATAATTACGAAAATTCAAAAACGCTTAGATAAAAAAAAAATCTTTTTGCTTCTATAGCTTCTTTACCACCTACAGGTGTACCTCTTAAAATATTTCGTGTATGAATAGATACACCTTATATAATGTATGGGGCCTCTTTCTAGTCAGCCAGTCTGTAGTACCATTTCCAATCTTGCTAACTAGCAAACTCTCAGTTTGATTTAAGGTAGTCTTTAAGGAGCAATGCTGGCCCATTAGTAATGGCCGTGACTTACGAATTGTACGTCGCGGGTTTGAACCTAGGCAGGCACTTTACTTTGTGTAAATGATTTCGTCACACCTTCCCTCAGTACGTGAAGGAAAACATCGCGAGGAATCCGGCATGTCCCAGAATTTCGAAGATTCGAGAAACAAATTCGAAGACATGTGACATCTACCAACCCGCACTGGGCCCGCGTGGTGTATTATGGCCCACTCCCTCTCACCGAGAAGAGGCCTGTGCCCGTGACTTTCCGGGCCTGTGTCCTTAAACAACTTGTAGTGACTCGAGAGAAAGAGATTCGGAAGTTTAGCAACGTCCACGTTCGATTGCAGTCGTAATTTTTTTTTTATCGTTGATGCTTTCTTTTGGACTTTTAATGCTCGATTCAACAACGAGAGTTGAAATTTTAGTGCGCGATAAAATACCGCCGCGATATTTTTACGTGCGTACCTACTTAGTCTTATTGTGGGCATTGCATTTGGAGGGCAAACATTCCTGAGAACTCATTTGAAAGTTTTGGAGTTTACCTACGGGTGATATTTTATTTGTATACTTACTTTTGCCAGGTCCAACGAACATCTTTCCTTCAACCTTCTTGATGACTCCGGCTCTCACTCCGTTATAGAACACACTGTTGGTTGACAGAGACGCTTTGATGTTACGACCCTGGAAGTAAGGCATAGGTAAGTTTTGTGGCTCATTTAATATTGGTTCGGTAACGAGGTTCAGGTCCGTGTGATGCCGAACGTAAAGCATAGCACCATGTCATTTCTTCCCGTGGGTGTCGTAAGAGGCTTATTACATGGGACTTAAACATAACTGGCGAAATGTGGGTGTACTAGAAGTACACATTTACACGTTAGGGAAACAAGCCGTGATGTTTATCTTATCTTTACTATCTTCTTTATATATACATATTGTATATAATTCTACTGTACATGTGTATGTCACTGAACTCCTACCTAAACGGGTGGACCGATTTGAATGATTTTTTTTGTATGCGTTTGGGTGGCACCCTGTATGGTTAAGATTCACTATTAGACCCGGTTGGGGCGTTGCTATCGAGTTCTAGGAAACAGGACAATGTTTGTACGGTCAGCTAGTATAACATAATATTATAAAGCTGAAGAGTTTGTTTATTTGGTTAAACGCGGTAATCTCAGGAACTACTGGTCCGAATTTAAAAAATATTTTTGGTTTGGGTAGCCTGTTCATTGAGGAAGGCTATAGGCTATATAAAATCACGCTACGATGAAATGAGTGGAACATCAACGTAAAATGGCAGGCAATTCGATGCGATGGGAAGGGTCAGGGGGGCAAAAATTTGACGCAGAGGAAGAACTAAGCATTGTCTCTTACCTCTCCGGAAATATTCTCGATATCAACAGTGACCCTGAAGTCTTTTCCAATGGGAACGCTATCCACATCACAAAGCTTAAATTTGATATCATTCTGAAGGTTGCTGGCCACGGAGTAGTATCTCTTCGCCCTCTCGGAGAACCGGACTCCGTTCATGAGAGCAAGACGCTCGGAGGCTGTTCCTTCTCTGAACTTGTACTGCTCTGTGATGTCCTCTCTATCTTCATCACCGTTGGGATCGAACACGTATGGCTTCTTTGTGAGGACCATGCGGCCGATGCTGGAAAGAAAAATGGTTGTTACGAAGGAAAAAAATAATTAGGCTCCATTAATCATTTGAGAAATCAAATGCATTCCATTCCTGGAATTATGCGACCTTTACAAAATCGTCACTTCTTCATTATTCCTTAAAGAAAGAAAGTCATAAGGCTAGGTAGTAGGCACGTTACACTTATTTTGCCATATCATATGGATGCATCTGATACCTACAGTATTCATCATCCGTCCAACCTTTTACAACTATGAGTTTTGGTATATAATATGATCAACCATCCATTTACAGACCGGGACAAGCTTAACTTAAACTTCTATCGATCCGTGCAACTATGGTTATTTTGCCACCGTTCATCTTTTCGATAACAAAGGTTAATACTGTACAAACTATGTCTTTGAACCTTATATCTGGATAATATCTGTTAAAGGCGGCAATTCCAATAGCAAAAGGTCATACGTTACAAAAAAGAAACTTACTGGTAAGTATTGCTGTCCACCATAGCATATCCAGTCTCCTCGTTAGAGTCGATCCTCCACCTCATCAGGTCAGCGTTGACTGAAGCCAGCATAAACTCAACATCGTAGTTTATTCCGATGACTCCTTGCTTGATGGCTTCCAATGGCGCTGGACCGCACTGGTACATGCCCTTGGAGGTCTCTTGAGGAGTGGCATCGATGGCTTGCCAGCCTCCATATCCTGGGAGAGGTGAAGAATTAGTACAATTATGGCTGTAGATTTGTCAGTCAAGTTGCATTGAGGAATGCTTAATGATAGAGTAAGTACTACACTAGGAAGTGGTGAAGAGCGGGCGTTTTGAGGGACAGTCTTATGTAATTTTTGGCGTTCAAAAAGTGCTGACTCTCACCCTAGTTTTAATAAATGTTTTTTTTTTTACATTTTCAATCAATGTTAAGGTTGAAGACTAGTGGAAAAACTGTGTTTTATTTGTGTTTAAGGACCAATTTCACTTTAGGGCATTTAATGAACATATTTTCTAGTTTCTGTTCTGCTTTATTAACAGTGTCTAAAGCTTTAAGTAGCATTACCCTTGAAATGTGTGTCTCTCAAATAGTGTGCTTCCTTCTTCAAAATATTCTATTCAGAACTATTTATTGTATTTCACAATGCGTACTTCGGTGGGTGCTCAAAATTTCTTATAATTTCTGTCCTTCTAGAAAAAAAGCTTAAAAAGAAAAATCAACTCACCAGCAGTCAAATCAGGTCTCGCCATCCAAACATCGTTCCACACATGGTAGTTCCAAATAGAGTCAGTCTGTTCAGGCTCAGCGTTACTAGGGTCGTAGCCCAGCTCCTCCATGGTCTCGGAGTAGTACTTGTCGACCGTCAAGGTGCTGTTAGCGTCATGAGCTGACACCAGGTTGGAAACCACGCGGGACGGGATGCCCAGCGCACGGCAGACTAGAAGGAGAGATTTGGTTAGAAACTGATAACTGTCTTCTATGAAAAAACTTTGGTTTCTTCCGATTTGAAGGCTGGATGATAGCGGTCATATTAAATTAAGATTGTATAGAAATAAGACTTCAAGTCACTTCTGCAGTTTACTGAAATTCCTAAGTGTAAAATCGTCAATCAAAGAATTGTTGGATTGTGAATGTTGTGAGCATAGGTAATCAGCCCCGACTTTCGAGTTGTAAGGTAATGGGCTCGAACCCAGGCAGGCGCTATACTTAGTGTAAATAATTTCATCATCACTGCTCTCAAAACGGTGAAGGAAAACATCGTGAGGATTGGCATGTCCTAGAACCAAAAAATCATATGACATCTACCAACCCGCTCTTGGTCCGCGTGGGAGATTACTCCTCTCACCGACAGGAGGCCTGTGTACCAGCAGAGGGAACGATATAGGCCGATTATGATACTAAATCAATGAATTGCTGTCACTATAATCGCTTCAACCTCCACAGTGACTTTGCCAGGGATTGAGATGATAGCTGGGTATCATATTAAACCAGTTCGTAGCTTCATAGCTTAATGAGAAACTCCCAAAAAATATCAAAATATTATTCGAATGCTATTAGTAGCATTCGAATAATATTTTGATATTTTGTAGAAGCTCGTGATTATTAGATTAAAAATCAGTTCAAGGAACGTTACATTTTAAACAACATTATATCAAGGCAATGAAAGACATAGATAACCCCCCTATCTTAATGAGCTGTCCAAATATTAATTTATCTGTACAATTAACATTTTCTAGCTAAACCACGGAGAAATAAACTGCTTGAAATGATTTATAAACTAAAGTAAATGCACCGTTTAATGGTGATGAACGATCTGATTCTCCTAGATAATAACTGAACTTAAACGCGAAACTAATAGTTACGTTTGCACCGTCCTTGGTACTTGTTATCTGTTCGCTGGTTGGCCTGGTGCCAGTTTTTGCTTCACTTGAACTCTTTAAAGATTGTATGAGGAAATTACATGACCTATAGTTTCTTAACTTTCCTATATTACTTTTTGATGAAGGTTCTCACAGTATGACCATATTAAAGCATCGTTCGGAAAGTCTTGATGATCATGAGACCATCGGGACCAACTTGCTTCAATTCCTGATGATTAAGGGACCAATGAGACCAATTTCCAGTAAATCCTAATGATCAAGATACCAACAAGACCAACTTGCAGCAATTCCTGATGACCATGAGACCAACGGGATTAATTTGCAGCAATTCCTGATAATTAAGAAACCAACGGGAACTTAAGCTTTAAGATGTTTGTTTCTCTGTTCACAATCCCTATCCATATTCTCCATAGTCTTCTAAAACGTCATTACTGACCTTTCAAACAAGGTAATCAATTATTGTCACATAGACAAATTCTTAATGTAATTAAGTCCATTTCCGAGCGACAGCGTTTAAAGGAGGAGAAGTGTACCCACATTGGTAATAATTTGTCCCATCATTTGCTCTCACTCAGGATTGGATCTTTTCAAAGGACATCTAAGAAATCTGACTCCAAAACTGTACTCACCAGCAGTGACAACTCCAGCGAACACCCAGCACTGCCCATAAGACACGGGCTCTTGGGTCTCGAGGAATTGCGCCAGGATGTCCACAGAGCCTGTCCACTCCGACGGGGCTGTTCCGTCGTCGTAGACGCCATCCCAACGTCCAACCAGTACGCCACCATCATCGTTGGAGTTCACTATGCGGGAGATGGCACGAGTCACCTTTACGGGGTCGCCACGGCTAGAAGGAAAAAAGGGGTGTTGTTAAGAAAGTTCAGAATACCACTAAGGTCATAAATACGTGAAGGCTTTTGAAGATGTTGAGTTGGGAGAGCAAATTCATCATCATTATTTCACTTTTAAGACGTTCCCCAAGCATCGCCACTTGGACTTGGTCTGTCTTTCGCATCCAGTGGCCTTCACCAAAGAAACTCCAAGCATAGCCCTCTCCATTGTCCTTTGGGAGAGTTTCAGCTTTCTAATCAGGTTTATTGTGAGCGACCACGCTTCAGTGCCATAGGTCATCAATGGCAACACGCACTGGTCAAAGACTTTCATCTTGAGACATCTACAACGTGAATAATAAATTAATAATCTGCAATGATTTACAGCAATGTCTGTTACTTGACGTTTACCAGTATTTTTATCAAAAGATAGATCAAAAAGATTATCTACTACGAAACATGAGTAAAATGCAGTCGGTATTGTATGACGAAACACTTTACTGAGTAGTTTCGTTGTAAATCAAGATAAATTGTTACTTCTTAGTTTGTGAGGTAATCGAAATTTCTCTAACCACACTTCAGGTTTTCGTATTCGTTGAGGAAACAGTCACATATCTATGTACATTGCAAAAGTCTCTTTTTTAATGCAAACAAAAGAACATCGTAAAACAGGATGCATTCAAAACAAAATACATCAAGGTTTACTTAATCTCATTCCAAACTATTAAACTCGTTGCACGCCAAATTACTATGCAAGATGTTCAACAACAGACCAATATTTTAAACGCCTCTGAATGCCAGCTTCCTTTCACCTCCGTATTCATGCAAGGTCTTCAATTGAAGAGCTGGTCACGTATCATGACGGTAGAATCGTAAACCAGTCTTCAGAAACACAAGTCTATTTCCAGGAAGATATTGTACTAAAGGCGCAATTCGTCTGCGTAAGATGTGCACGGAGATGTTGCGCATATTAACGTGACCGTATGTGGTTTGCAATGCTCAATCCTGCTAAATGATCATACAACGCTAAACTAAAGACAACAGCGTAGCTAAGCCGTGAGAAGCGAAGGAACTGTGCCTTCAAGCCAGTTGCAGACCAAAAACTGAGCTAAGTTAGTTTAGCTTTTTTTCATACTTCGCATAGACCGCAGACTATGAACAACAGTGTGAAAAATTTACCTCAGCTAAACGAGCTAAGTTTTTGACGTACTTATGGAGCTTCCACACTGAGCTTTGAAGGCGGGTTTAGTAAATTTAATTATATTTTGTGTCCTTACTATCAATACTAATATAGACTTTAAGTACTTTCTGTTACTACCATCACTAAACAACCTATGGACTATTCATGTCTGAACTAAAGTATTTTTATTTTATTTTAAACTAACTTAGTTTATTTAGCTCTTGGTCTATCCTGACCCCTAACCTCGACGCCCACGCCCCCTCGACCCCCTCGCCCTCGCTCGTAACCTTAAGGTTTAGATTAGTTTATTGTTCTATTTATTTACCTTATCTGTATTTTAGATTCTAATACTCGTCTCGACTGCCAATTCTTGTGTTGTTTAGCGGTATATTATGTCAGGTAAAACATGGACAATTACTCTTGAATGACATAGTGTTCACACATCATTGAAGATTTGCCAATTTCATAAATCAGTGGTAGGTAACAGGTTTTGAATGTAAATTCTATTTTTGGTTGTGATAGTAATCGTTTAGTAGAAATGCATGACTAGTTTGTTAATTGTGCTAAGATAATGTTAAAAAGGTATGATGCATATTTAATAGGATTCCTCGTGATTATTATCAACCTATAGCCGAACTGTACCCATTGCTGCGAATCAACTCAGCCTATCACATTCCAATTCTGGACAAAGCCCTCTCCCACACTGCGCAACAACACCCTATCTTCCGCCTTCTGCATCCAGTCTGTCCCTGTCACCTTTTAAAGTTCGTCGGCCTAAATAACTCGGGGCATCCCACACAACGGTTGCCGATACGCGATCGCCACTCCAGGGCTCGTGTGCTCTGCCAGGGTCGCGAGATTTGTTCGAAAGAGTTAGGCGTGGCCCTGGCATATAGGCAACGAAGGAACACGGGTGGGTTTTAGTCAGTAAAAGTCTGACCCATCCTCCCGCTCCACCCATAGCTGAGATGTCATTTGATGATTTCCCGCCCACGAAAAAATGGGGCTCGTTTGCTCCACCAACCACCGGTCCTTCGACAACTTCCTTCAGCTAGCTTACTCTGCAAGTTATGTCGGTAACTCTTGAAATCGGTAAGTGTAAACTCCCTTTTTTAAAACGCGACCAGTCTGTACGTGTCCTTAAACTGCGCTTTCACACACACAAACAAACGCAACCGACATTTTATTTCATCGATTTTTTGAAGAGGGTTATTTAGAGAGTTATTCTGAAAAACAATAAAATTGAAAATCTTAAATAAAATGTATTATTGATTATTGACTTGGATTGTATTGTTATATGATTATGTATTTACGAGTCTCATAACAACCTCCTGAAATGTTTTGCAGGTTCAAAACTAGGTACATCTTGTATATAGCGCGTTGAGTAAACTTAAAATTGGAACTGCTGTGAATAGGCTTCACAAAAAGTACGCCTGTCCTTCTTGGCTACTCGTATGTAGCTGATACTTTGGAGATCGTCGCTCCAACTAGTGCAAAAGTGTCCTAGCCTGAATAAGTGTTCCAATTTACAGCTACTGACTTTGCATGGGGGCTTCTGATTTTGGAGGGACTTGCGGATATTGTGGAGCTCCACTCCAGCAAAATAGTTGCTTAACGAACTTTGTGGACTAGTTTATCCCCAAGAATAAGAAGAAACAGACTCATGAAAATTAAACTTACTGGTTAAAAGGCACTTCAGCTCTATCCAGCATGAACATGCAAGCCGGAAGCACAACTGCGTCGAACTGCCCGTAGAGCCAGGGTTTCCCACGCGTGGTCTTGATAGGCCCCACCCACACCTTGCCCACGTCATTCAGTACGTACTCTTGGAGAAGAGGCTTGTCCTCCATGTATGTCTGGTCATCTGCAAGAAAGATGTCAGGTAAGTATTGTATGACGCCAGTTTTCTGCTGCTGCTGTGGAATTTGCTGCGCCACTTCTTGTTCCCAGCTAAAGCACAAGGAAGTGGTGAAGACTGGGCGTTTTGTGGGACTGCCATTTGTAATATTGACGTTCGAATAGTGCTGCTTCTCAGCATAATTAGTATAAATAACTTTTGATATTGATTTATGAGTCTTATCTAAGATCGAGCAGTTGTTAGGATCACGCCCAAGACCTTAAATAAATGTGCATCTGGATTGAGGGCCAATTTTTTGAAGCCTTGCGAAACGAAATAAGACTTACAGGGAAATTAGTTAAAATAGTAAAAACTTAAAGCAAAGGGTCATGAATTTGATAAAAGTGTACGTGCTATGTTAGCCAAGAAAAAGGTCCATTTCTCACTATTTAAAACATCATTTTGTATCTATCAAAGAGCAGTGCTGGCTTAGTGGTATCCGATCCAACTTATAAGTTGTAGATCATGAGTTCGAAAAGAAGCAGGCAATTCACTTTGAGTATCACCACTGCTCTCGAAACGCTGAAGGTAAACATCTGAAGGAACCTGTTCTAGAACGAAAAATCCGAAGACATGTGTCATCCACCAAACCTCACTGGTTGTCTTTTGTGATGGATTATGGCCCTTTCACAGAGAGGAGACTTGTGTCCCTGTAGTGGCAACATAATAGGCCGATTGTGATGTTTTTCTATCAATCGATAGAAGATGACAGAAAAATAATCAATCAACTCAGCCTATCGCAGTCCACTGCTGGACATAGGCCTCTCCCATGTTGCGCCACAACACCCTGTCCTCCGCCTTCCGCATCCAGTCTGCCCCAGCCACTTTCTTTAAGTCGTCGGTCCACCTAGCTGGGGGGCGCCCCACGCTACGCTTGCCGAAACATAATGAGGTTTTAAAATTATTTTTGATGCAAGCTGGGTACGAGTGAAAAAGGACAATTAAGAATCATGTCCTTTATAAGTTTTTTTATAAACATCACCTCATAAAAACTATCTGCATTTAGATATTTGAACCTGAAAAATCTTAGGCTACTTGAAATACAAATGGAAAGCTTAAAACTTTTATGGTTCTGTCCATGCAGATAGTTTTTATGAGGTGATGACCTCATACAAACTATCTGCATTTAGGTATTTGAACGTGAAAAATCTTAGTCTACTTGAAATACAAATGGAAAGCTTAAAACTTTTAGATATGGTTCTATCCACAATTGCATTTGCAGAAAGAAAGTCCAAACTCATAAATAAATTAGACTAGCAATGTTTTTTAAAACTCTCTATATTGCTCTGCAAGTTATTTAAAGTTTAAATTGAGAGGATTGCATTCTAATACAACGAAATAAAAAAAATGTAGATTGGTTAGCAGTTCGTTCTATTTATTTTTATTTTGAGTACCTATATAAAACTGTTCAATGTAATACTATCGCAACATTTTGAATTTAGAACTTTCATTTTGACATTCCAACAACATTCATTGCGTTATTTACATTTTTGAGACAAATTGTTCGAACATCCGAAGCAATGGTTTAGCAACATCCTTCAAAAGGATTCAGATTCTGATGGTAACACACTCATTACGCAATTGAATACCTGTGGGATTGATGATATTTATGCGTCAATTTAGATGATAAATTAATAGTAAAAGTATGGGTAGTCAATTTTTGTTGCTTTTTCCTTGTGTCACGTTTTCTTTTAAAAACAGGCTTAAAAAGGAGTAGTCTGCTTGTTTTTATGTGTCGTTGATACAACAAAATTTCAGATTGTGTTAGCCCAAAACTTCACCACGTCCACGTGCTGTGCATATGCTGCACAGCACGAAGATGTCACTTTGACTGCATGTTTTGAGGCACAAAAGGCAGGATAGGAGGTGGAGCTTAGTATTTCGTTTAACACGTTAACTGCCATGTCGGACTATGTGTCCGACACTCTTTGTTCCATTCAGGCCTTGTCGGACTATATGACCGACAACACATACAAAATCTGAATATGTGTGTTGCTGTTGGCGGCCATGTTTTTGGAATCTATACTAATCTATACTAACATTATAAAGCTAAAGTTTGATAAGAGTTTGTTTGTTTGTTTGTTTGATTGAACGCGCTAATCTCAGGAACTACTGGTCCGAATTGAAAAATTCTTTTTGTGTTGGGTAGCCTATTTATCGAGGGAGGCTATAGGCTATATAACATCACGCTACAACTAAGAGGAGCGGAGCAGTAATGAAAAATGTTGCAAAAACGGGGAAAATTTATTCCTTTTGAGAGCTTCCGTTGCGTGCGCTGCGTAAACGGTTAAAGTAACGCAAAAATCAAGTCTGACGGAATTGTTCCTTTTAAAAAGTTCTAAAAAAAAGTCCACAAGAGCATATGTCTATCTTTTAAGGTTGACTCACTATAACTCAAAAGGAGCGAGCAGCAACGAAAAATGGACGAAAACTATCAGGCAAATCGATGCGACGGGAAGGGTCAGAGGAGCAAAAATTTGACGCGGACGAAGTCGCGGGCAGAAGCTAGTACATAATATTTTTATGGGATAAATAATCTATTTAAAGTGAAATAACAAGTACATTTTTTTACTTTATCTGATTTTAGTCATGGCAGTTAGCGTGTTAAAACAATAGCCTACGATAGCCAATTGATCCTGCTTTCTAGGTCAACTTACCAGGGTTCCATGGATTGAAGAGAATGTAGATGTCTTGTTCGAAGTCATAGTATGCCCGCTCAGGAGAGTCTCGCTGCCAGGTGATCACTCTGAGCACCCAGGCACCAACAGGGGCTGTCACTGGAGTTGAAACCTGTGGGAACAAGGATAATATATACTAATGTTATAAAGAGAGAGAGCGAAATTTTTGTAAGTTTATGTTTATGTGAAGGGTAATCTCCGGAACCACAACATTTTCGTTAGTATTTATTTAAAAAAAAAAACAGTATATTTTTTTTTCTGGGTGGGAAATCATCAAATGACGTCTTCCGAGCTGGGTGGATCGGAAGGGCGTGTCAGACTTTTACTGACTAAAATCCACCCGTGTTCCTTCAGCTTGCTATTACGCCAGGGCCACGGTAACTTTTTCGAACAAATCTCGCGACCCTGACAGAGTCCCTATCTACCTGTATAGGTACTATTCCTGTGGTTTTTGAAACACGATGAAAGTGGTTACGGCTCGATTTGGGTAAACTATAGAGATTACATAGACAGCCATATGATAAGAAACTGTGAGTATCTTTAGACCATAAAGCTTCGATCAAAAATGTACTAGATGCCCGATGAGCGCTTCAAAAACGGCCCGCAAAATAAGAGCACAAGCCATAAAGTCAAAGCTATATGAAAAATATGTTTAGGTACCTATACAATTTATTTAGCAATAAGATACGTAAATAACATCAGTTAATTGCTCATTTTCATCACGTATTCTAAGTAAAATTAATGGTTTGTATCATCACAATAAATAACCAATCCTACATTTGCGTGTAAACCCGCACCCAGCGTAATGTGTTTGTGTGAACATCAAGAACATGTTCTTTGATATTGCTAGTTCTTTGGCAAGCGATTCTCAACCTAAGACCTCTAACCTGCGTGCTAAGCACTTTGCGTAACCCATTCATCTGCCCAACCTTTTCCCAATTATGTTTGGGTTGGCTTCCAGTCTAACCAGATGCAGCTGAATACCAGTATTTTATATGGAGCGACTGCTTATCTGACCTCCACAACCTAGTATCTGGGTAAAACTACTACCTATAAATAATATTATTTACCAAGAAAAGCAATCGTGAAATCCATTTTTGTTTTTGTACATCAATGTGAAATGCAGACAAAATTTGACACATATTAAGTAGTGTTAGTGACTTTTGACAATCAAATCAAAACATTTATAATAGGTGAAATGCGGGTGGGGATGGTCACCGTGACTCCCCGCCCAGAAGAGTGTCCATGACAGTTCCTTGCCCGTTCTTCTCCAGCTTCTACTAAACTTTGGAATGGACTAGCTTCATCTTTCTGACTGAATGGGTCAGCCCATTGACTAATTTATTCGTAACTAGCTTCCGCCCGCGACTCCGTCCGCGCGGATGTCGGTCTTCGCGTGGATGGTTTATTTCTCCATTTTGAGTAACTCTGACAATGACATCTTATAAATATCTATTGGACCCAAATACGGCTAAGCCTATAATAATTAAGGAGATCCCTCTATTGAGCTACTGCTGTTGAGCTTGCGTTCTGTAGTAAGTATTTTTTTCATAGTAATTCCGACCTTGATAAGTAGCATGTAGCAGTAAATTACTGACAGTGACGAAAAGTTTGCAATAATAAAAAAGTGATCGTGACAATGCGACAGAAAGTTAATTGAGAGCTTCAGCATACACAACATTGTTAGTGAGCTCGTTCGGAAAGAAAATAAAATACCAACCTAAATAAACCAATTTACGATGAAAACTTAAACAACGTACGTACTATAATATTTACAAAAGTATTTACAAATAACTGATCGGAACAGTAATCAAAAAGGTCGCGCTGAAAAGCACGGTTTAAAATTACACGCATACAATATTAATTCCACGGACGACCGCTCGCCACACTGGACACGTCCGCTCGCATCAAAATTCAGAATTTAAATGCATCGCGCGGCGTTTTTTTTTTTTTGTGGGCCATCTCGTAGTTTATCCTGAAAAGATTCTTACTACTTAAACGGATTGTGACCCGGCGAGTTCTAAAAAGTTACCTTTTTAGGCCTCCAGCCGGGGCTTATTATACATAAAAACTAAAGCGAGAGCTCTAAGGGTTAACCCCCCTCGGGGTAACCCTTAGAGCTCTAGAGATTGCGGGGTTTGTATTTTTGACTTTTCCGCTTCGGTTATACCAGCGGGACGAGCACGGCTTTTGTGATAGGCTTAAGTCACGTATTTTATCACGGTTTTCGTTCCCAAACTGTGATAAAAATATGTGACTCAAGTCGATCGCAGTAGCCCGTGCTCGCACCGAAGGCGTGAGTTATTTAAAGTTACTCGCAGTTTGAGAGCCGCTGTCCACACAAACTGGTCTTGACCAACACTTGAATACTCATAAATTGTTATTTTAAGTGTTATTATAATAATGTTTCTACGTATTATTATTAAATTGAGGTAAGATAATTGTTCAAGTAATAAGCAAAATGCTAGTAATATTTCTTTTTCAAAAAATATACCGACGGAGGAGTATTAAATTTGGCACAGTTTATATGAAGAAGTGCAAAAAGCTAATATTTTACATTTTAAATTATGAATTAATATAAAAAATTATTATAGAACAAATGAATTATGATCGAATTTCGACTACTGGTCGACCACTAGTAAGTAAGTATTCGTTTTTCAAGAAGTGAACAGATTTAAAGCCTGCGTCCTGGTGCTTCATCATTTATCTGTTATATCAGCCTGTAAACTTTCCACTGCTGGGACACTGCTGTAAAAGAGAGTGGGCCATAAACCACCACGTGAATCATGGGTACCAAAATTCTGGTGCTTGTGCTTTAGAAGTTCTTAACCTCTGGACCACCAGCAAATTACATAAAATAAAATGATCATTCCAAACATTTAAGAATTTAAACTCTGACCTTGAATAATCAGACATTAATAATAAATATTACATTTTATTAGTATGTACAGACGCCAGCACTTAAAGCGACTACAATCTGTCAAACTTCTTTAATAGATTTTCAACTTTATCCCCAAAGTATTAAGTTCAAGATTGATTGGGAAAATATCTATCGAAATACATCTAAAATAACTTGTTTTAATCAAGCATTAGATATTCAAGTGCCATCGCATATTATACAAAATGGGCTCACAATATTCTATTGTTTCAAATTAAATAGATTAATATTGTAAACGCTATATCTAGTTGTCATTTTGAATAAATTAAATACGGCATTTTTGATGTCTGAAAAACCTTTCACGGGATAGTAGGCTCCAAATTTGGCGCCTGCTTTAGTAGAGTCAGTGCCCTGCATTGCCTGACCCCTCCTACGCAGAAGAAATGAGGAAGAGGGGTCAGGTAATGCAGGGCACTGACTGTACCTATTATGGGTCTAAAATGTGTTGTTTAAATGTTAATACACAACATTCGTGGGGTTTACCATAATCCTCACGCTTGGCAGGCGGGTTGGCGATCGCAGTATGGTGGTAAAATCATAGAGAACGCTGCCCATTCTTTAGTAAGTCCCTAAGTCGCCTTTTACGAAACCCACGGGAAAAAAACCGGCCAAGTGCGAGTCGGACTCGCGCACCGAGGGTTCCGTACAAACCTGTGGGTATCCTCGGTTTATGTATAAGGTTTATGCTTATGAAATTAAATGTTATTTTTTTATATATATTTGAGTTGATTGAATGAAAGGTAAATTGCGGTTTACGATTTATGACGTATTAAAAAATAACTACTTACTGGATCTCGTTCAAACCAATTTTCGTTGGAAGTTTACATGGTTACGTACATCATATATTTTTTTGAGTTTTATCATTCTCTTATTTTAGAAGTTACGGGGGGGGGGGGACACACATTTTACCACTTTGGAAGCGTCTCTCGCGCAAACTATTCAGTTTAGAAAAAAATGATATTAGAAACCTCAATACCATTTTTGAAGACCTATTCATAGATACCCCACACGTATGGGTTTGATGAAAAAAACAATTTTGAGTTTCAGTTCTAAGTATGGGGAACCCCAAAATTTATAACTTTTTTTCTATTTTAGTGTAAAAATCTTGATGCGGTTCAAAGAATACATCTACTTACCAAGTTTCAACAGCGTAGCTCTTATAGTTTCGGAGAAAAGTGGCTGTGACATACGGATGGACAGTCAGACAGACAGACAGACAGACAGACAGACAGACGGACAGACAGACATGACGAATCTATAAGGGTTCCGTTTTTTGCCATTTGGCAACGGAACCCTAAAAAGGGGATGAGAATGTTAATACTAAGGCGTTTAAGTTGCATGATATTTAATGTTATCGATAATCGGAAGTTTTACAAAAATTCTTTCAATCTTTCTTTGAACTTTTTGTTAACTTTGTTAACTCTGGGCCTGCAGTCTCGACATAGATAGCGACCATTTTAACAAACGAAAACGTTACAAAGTTCCGAAGATCGGAATGGAACGATATTTGGTAGTCTCGACACTCAAAGTTATCAACTGTCGTTGGTCTGTCGCAACTGAGCTCTGTTGATGTTTACGAGTCGTTTTTGCAGCCATTTTTGTTTTCATAAACTATTTTTTAGGTGTTTGAAAGTAATTATAAACAAAAATTATGAGGAATGGGGGTTCTCAAAAGTGTGTCTGAGTGTCTGTACTGATGAGGCTTTTAAGTCTACCTATTTATGGGTTCCGGACAATCTACGTGCAAACGAGCTTTGCCAACAAACACCGCATTAGAAGGAGCCTTATATCTTTTGAAGGGATCGAATCGTACGATCGCTGTTTATAAATAAATAAAAAACAACCACGAATCATGTTTCAAATCAAATTTATTAAATCTCCATGTATCATCATCATCTCACACAATGATCTCCTAATTACACTCATTCTTATAATCTAGATGCTGCTCACATATGTTACATTCCTATTCATTTGACATTACTAATGCATTCTGTAGTTCATTACAACAGTCAAACTGTACGAAAACTGAATAAATAAAAAGTATCCATCACTTCGTATATAAATAACATACAACGGCAAATCATGTTTTCAAATTTATTAAATCTTCATTAATTATCAACAGTTCATCACACAATCATCTGATTACACACATTATTTTAATCTAAACACTTTACATGGCACATGTTGCATTCATAACCACATAACATTTCCACACTTTAATAAAGTAGCTTGACAATAATAATTTAACTAAAAATATCCAAAAAACTGAAATTATTTTATTAATACACTGTTATTTTATAATTTAAGCATTGCAATCTTAAGTCTAAGCTCCTTACTACTTACAAAAGAGCAACATATGCACTACATTATGCGCAGACTATAAAGTAGTTAATACATAACAATAAAAATCTGGTGACAATATGGGTGGCTTTTCATGTTTTGGTACTTCTTTGTCTCCCTAGAAGTAGCCATACTTGTAGCTAACCAACAATATTATCTACCTCAAATGTAACCCATGTAGTTAACGTTGGATCTCAAACTAATTGTGAATAAACATCGGTGCCCAAAAAACATTTTCTTTGTTTGTTTTGCACCTGTTGTTCTAAACTTCTAAATAAAATACCTAAGAAAATTGAAAGACATACTATTAAAAACAACAGCTAAAATAATTAGACAGAACTTGTTAGTATTTTGTACAAGATTTCTTAACCGACAAGTATTATTAAAATTTTGTTTTTGTAATTTAAATGTACTAAATTTGCTTACTTAAATAGGTAGAAAGTACATAGATTCCTCACAACTGTAACAACTGATTGCAATTTGTACATTCTTTGCAATAAAATATATCTATTCTATTGAAAGATACATAAATAACACATAACCGCAAATCATGTTTTCAACTTTATTAAATGTCCATTAGCAGAATCATCTAAGTTTACACACTTTATTTAGATACTGTTTACATGAGGCATGGTGCACACCTATTGAAAAATCTTTATCAATTGTTTACACTTTCACTATTCACTTAGTTCAAACTGTTTTCTTCCATGTTGTGCCCTCCTTACAGCAGACAATGACTCAGGTACCACAAATGATGCATCTCCAAACATAATTCAAGCTGTGAACCCGTAGTTTCACGCTGCCTTAGCCCTCCGACAGCCTTGATATGGCTATGAGACGGCAAATCTCACGCAAATGAAAATCCTTTGGACTTGTTCATATCTGTACATTTACAAATTAACAGTAGAGGTGTTAACCGAGCTCTTAAGTAAACATTAACCATTTCTTCGAATACAAACAACCACACGAATCTCTGCAGTGTCCCAAGTGTCTGTACACAGCTATAATATGATTAAATAAGAAACTATATGAAGTGAAGTCGCCGCTTGACTCAAAATGGGTTAGCCGAGTAATAATATGTGATAATATGCTGTAACCTTGGCTATCTATGAAAATATGTGTAAAATACACTTGAGAAAAAAATCAATGAAAACAAATAGACATGACTTCACAAGTTTGGCATTAGTTTTATAGTGTTGCAAGGATGCAGATTGTAATGACCTTAGATTTATAACAAGTTATTTTAATCCTGTAAAACAGTTATTGCTACTTAGTAGATTCCATAAAAAAACGAGTATTTGCAAGATATAATTTCCAATTTCACTGCACAATTTTCTAGAAAAATATTATTCTTTATTAATAAATGTTCTTCAATTTTCCCTGAATTCAAGGAGAAATTCTTACGGCCGCCACTATGTCATCGAAAATTCGGATCACTAGATAATACCGAAAACACTCGCTTGCCGTACCGATGCATACGACAAAAGCAAGTCTCTACATCGGAGATACCGCGCAACATCGTACAAAACGATGCCGAGACACTACCGAAGACTACTATTTATAGTTCGACTTCAATTATTAGCCGTTAAGAACAAATCCTTGAATTCTGGAAAAAAATGGAGACTACTGATTGGTAAAAAAATATTTTTTTTTACTACAAATTGTATAGTGACTTTTTAAACCCTATCTTGGAAACTGTTTATTAAAGAAATTTAGAAGGACTGATAAACATTTAAAAAATCTCGGGCCATCATGTTTGTTACGGGTAAAATCCGAAACTACTGAACAGATTCATAACAAACTTCTAATTATTTATAATTTGGTCCAACTTAAAAGATAGGATAGTTTTTATCTCAATTATTACTGTTCTTTATATTTGGAAAAAACATCTTTATTATACGAAAATAGTTTGTATTTATTGTTTAGTTCTAGGAATTCCTAAAAGATGGTGGTGTAAGTAATTTTCACGACATAACCGTACTATTTCAATAATTCGTGTTTTTTTTTTATTAATTTCATAAATTTGTGCCAGGATCAACAGGATAGATAAAAAGAACTTTTGTAGCTAGATGAACTAAACCGGCCGGACGTAAAGAATAACATCATCCTATTTCTTTCCGTGGGTGTCGTAAAAGGCGACTATGGGACTTGCTAGAAAGTGACCACAGCGTTCTCTATGAATCTTACCACCATACTGCGATAGCCAACCCGCCTGCCAAGCATGGTGATAATGACAACACCTCCTGTACATGCACAGAACCTAGCACTGGACGACTTTCGGCAGAAATGATGATGGTGAATAGTTTAAAAACATGATTAGACTTAATCAAGGTAATGATATCCTTCGATATTAACACTGTGTTGGCGTCACCGTTTCGGGCGACCAAACTTAGCGCCAATATCAGGAGTCAAGCGACGCACTGTGGGGCGCAGTGCTGCCCTAAAACCATTGTAAACACCAATTATTTTTAAAAGAGTAACCGTGGAGTTTCTTGCCGGTTCTTCTTCATAGAAATCAACAATTTGGAGACATGCACCTAGCTTCTGACGTTTCATAAGTGCCCATGTAGGTTTATGTACATTAAAAATATTTTGATTTGATTATAAACTAAGATGAGATAAATAAAATGTTATAATATGTTATAATTCAAAAAGAGTATGTCTGTGTGTGCTTAATTTCAACATTCCGATACTTTACCTACTTATCACTTTGAATTTTTGTTTTCCATGAAATGATTTTAAGTCAATGAATTTGATTGTATCAAAAGAATGAGTGAAAAATTTGTAGAATCTATTATTACTACCGGGTCAGCTAGCAATTTATTAAAAATATAATCTGCCTCCTTACAACATTGTAAAAAAAGAAAGAAAGAAAAATTGTTTATTCTGCACAAACAAAACGCACATTACAAGATAAAAATGTAACAAAATGCAACGTAGCCAAAAGCCCCATATTTATGTCAATAAAAAAAATGACAGTTAAACAACATAAATAATGCCAAAGTTGTCAAGTGTCAGATCATTATGGAAAATGTCTTTTTTGTTGATATAGCAAATTATGTGGTATTTAACATGATAATTTTTCATTAATAGCCAAGGTTACAGCATATTATTACTCAGCTAACTCATTTTGAGTCATGCGCCGACTCCACTTCATGTAGTTTCTTATTAAATCATATTATAGCTGCGTACAGACACTTGGGACACTGCAGAGATTGTTGTATTCGAAGAAATGGTTAATGTTTACTTAAGAGCTCGGTTAACACCTCTACTGTAATTCTGTAAATGTACAGATATGAACAAATCCAAAGGATTTTCATTTGCGTGAGATTTGCCGTCTCATAGCCATATCAAGGCTGTCGGAGGGCTAAGGCAGCGTGAAACTACGGGTCCACAGCTTGAATTATGCTTGCTTTATTTTTCAATAGGTGTGCACCATGCCTCATGTAAACAGTATCTAAATTATAAGAAAGTGTAAACTTAGATGATTCTGCTAATGGACATTTAATAAAGTTGAAAACATGATATGCGGTTATGTGTTATTTATGTATCTTTCAATAGAATAGATATATTTTATTGCAAAGAATGTACAACTTGCAATCAGTTGTAACAGTTGTGAGGAATCTATGTACTTTCTACCTATTTAAGTAAGCAAATTTAGTACATTTAAATTACAAAAACAAAATTTTAATAATTCTTGTTGGTTAAGAAATCTTGTGCAAAATACTAACAAGTTCTGTTTAATTATTTTAGCTGTTGTTTTTAATGGTAAATTTTCTTAGGTATTTTATTTAGAAGTTTAGAACATCAGGTGCAAAACAAACAAAGAAAATGTTTCTTGGGCACCGATGTTTATTCACAATTAGTTTGAAATCCAACGTTAACTACATGGGTTATATTTGAGGTAGAAAATATTGTTGGTTAGCTACAAGTATGGCTACTTCTAGGGGGACAAAGAAGTACCAAAACATGAGAAGCCACCCATATTGTCGCCAGATTTTTATTTTTATGTATTAACTACTATAGTCTGCGCATAATTTAGTGCATATGTTGCTCTTTTGTAAGTAGTAAGGAGCTTAGACTTAAGATTGCAATGCTTAAATTATAAAATAACAGTGTATTAATAAAATAATTTCAGTTTTTTGGATGTTTTTAGTTAAATTATTATTGTCAAGCTACTTTATTAAAGTGTGGAAATATTATGCAGTTATGAATGCAACATGTGCCATGTAAAGTGTATAAAAGAATGTGTGTTATTATATTATTGTGTTTGATGAAGTCGAACAACTCTATTAAGTTTCAACAGGAAACTTAATGTGTGTGACGAATTGTTGAAACTTAATTGAATAGAGAGAGCATAACTGTTGATAATTAGTGGAGATTTAATAAAATTGGAAACATGATTTGCTGTTGTATGTTTTTTGTATACAAAGTGATAAATACTGTTTATTAATTCAGTTTTCCTGCGGTTTGACTACTGTAATTTATGTCATGTCTCTCACGGCTATCCTTTAGTAATAGTGCATGATATCAGTTTTTTGGATATGTATGTATATTTAAATTATTTTTGTCAAGCTACTTTATTAAAGTGTGGTAATGTTATACTGATAGGAATGCAATATGTGCCATGTAAAGTGTTTAGATTAAAATAATGTGTGTAGTTAGATGATTGTGTGTGATGAACTGTTGAAACATAATAGAGATTTAATAAAGTTGAAAACATTATTTTCCGTTGTGTATTATTTATATCATCATCATTATCATCATCAATCATTAAATATTATGTGTAGATTAATAACGTCGAGCTATTTTATTAAACTGCAGAATGCGGTGGAAATGTCCTGTGGATAAGAATGCAACGTCTCGTAGAAATTCTAGCTTAAACGAACGTGTCTAATTAGGAGATGATTGTCTGTGATGATACTTAATGGAGATTTAATAAAGTTGGAAACATGATTTGCGGTTGTGTGTTATTTATTAAATATAAAAACGACGATCGGCTCCCTTCAAAAAGATACTAAATGTATTTGGCTCCCTCTAATACGATGGTTGTTGGCGACGCTCGTTCGTAACTAGTTTTGCCGGAACCCATAAATAGATGGCCTTAAAGCCTCATTAGTACAGTCACACCTTCGAGTACGCCATTTTTGTTAATAAACACTTGCAAACACCAAAACATATAGTTTGCGTTGCTAACGAATCACTTTGCGGGCTTTCAAAAATGGACGCAACACATACTCGTAAACATTAACAAAATACGGTAAAGTTCATCGAAATGTCGATGTCAATCAATAACTTTGAGTGTCGAGACTACCAAATATCGTACCATTGCTACTAAACCGAACTATGAATGCGTTTTGCGCTAACTGTCATCGTTTTTTTCAAGTATAATGTATGACTTTGGTCCGTATCTCAGATGTCGAGACTTCCATTTTGTCGCTGGCATCGTTACGGCAAGCGAATTTTTTCGGTTTTATTTAACGATCGGTAGTTTGCGATAGTGTCGCTTTCTATGTTGAGACTGCAGGCCCTGGTCTCCTATGAGTGAAGAATGAACCTATTTAATACCTTATGTTGAGATACAGTTTTGAGAACAGAGTGGTGATAAAATAATTTACATAAAGTAAAACGCCTGTCTAGGTTCGAACCTAAGAACTACAACTCATAAGTCGCGGCTGTTACCACTAATGTAAAACTCATTAAATAAAATAGAGTTAAAAAAAATATAGCTGTACCCAAGTATAAATAAATTTGTATTTATACTTTTGTTTGCTGCTCTTACCTACCTATCGGCTACTAGAAAAAAACTATTAAAATAATATTCCACTTTAGATTCACTACTAGTAACCCTATATTCATAGATTGCTCGCTAACTACGTACTATCCTTTTATTTTTTGCGCAGATGCAATTTCATACGTGCTAAAATTTGCATACCAATTTTAGTCAAACAAGTTCTAGGTAATAAATAAGCCAATAATTTTGTGTCTAGATTGCTGATTTCTGCCGAAATTATACCTATTTGCAAGCAGCTAGATATTATATGTAATAATATCTAGCTGCTTGCAAATAATAATAAATAAAAATATGAATAAATAGCTAATTGTAAATATAAATATGAATAAAACCGGCCAAGTGCGAGTCGGACTCACACACGAAACCGTGTTTTTGTTTAATATAATTTTTTCTATTGTTTTCGCATTGCGTAGCGCTGTCACATCGCGTCTGTGTGCGGGGGCCTTTACGTTAACTACCACGTTTCGAATGAAAAGTTAAGGTACAAGTACACTGCCGGGGTCGCGTGATTGTTCGAAAGAGATACCGTGACCCTGGCACATGGGCAACTGAAGGAACACGGGTGGGTTTTAGTCAGTAAAAGTCTGACATCCCCCGCTCCGCCCAGAGTGGGAGAAGTCATTTGATGATTACCCATCCAGAAAAAAAAAGGTACAAGTACACTAACTTTATTACATATAGCACTTCGTCTGCGACTTCGTCCACGTGCCTATATTATTTGGTGATAATGTATTCTATAAGTGAAAGAATTTTCAAAATCGGTTCAGTACCTAGTTTTAGAGTTTATCCATTACAAACATACTTGCAAATATCAAATCTTTCCTCTTTATAATATTAGTTTAGAAAATACAAATCTTGCCATTTGCCTTATACGTATATTTAATAAATTATTTAATACGTATTAGGATTTTTTTAGATTGAACCTACTTATTGTTGTGGTGTTGCAATGTTAAAAATCGCACTTTCTTTTCGAT
Source organism: Aporophyla lueneburgensis (assembly GCA_932294355.1). Taxonomy (NCBI): domain Eukaryota; kingdom Metazoa; phylum Arthropoda; class Insecta; order Lepidoptera; family Noctuidae; genus Aporophyla; species Aporophyla lueneburgensis. The sequence continues at coordinate 6,438,615 of OW028748.1, read as the reverse complement.
TCTAGAAGCAACGTTTTATGAATACTCTACTCTACTCTTCGGATGAACAGTATTGTCGGCGACGAAATCTAAGCATCTAGGCGCAAGTAGCATCGGAGTGCACCCTGACAATGAATTTGTAAGTTAGAAAGCATTTTTAAATTAGTAAAGGTCTTAAAAGTTCGTAAAAATGTCAAAATTTAGACCCCCTCTGGGTAAGTGGGTGCAAGTAGCAGAGAGCGCCTTGATAATAAAATGTAAATATAAGGAATAATTTCGTAGCCAGTAAGGAATTTAATAATTTTGAAAAGTCTTGTTTATAAGTTTATGTATTAGATTCTAATTAGTTTTAGTTTATAGATTTCATGCTTAGTTTTCTTATTAGAATCTAATTAACTTCAATTTGAGTGAATCTTGTAAGGAAATGTACAAAATTTCGAAAGGATGTTCTATAATTACGTAACTTGAAAATGAGGTTTTTTGTTTATGATCCGATTGTTGCTATTTTTGTTGTTAACGATAGAATTAGATGTAAAACCACTTTTAACGTTTAAATTATCAAAATCGGACCACAGGATTCAGAGATATTATAGATTAAAGATAGTGGCAATTGTCCTAAGTCAAACTTTGTAAGTTTTTGTTCTAGGAAGTTTTTATTGTGACTATGTACATGCAATATTGTGTTTTTATATAAGACGGGACCACATAACAAATGTAAAAATATATAGATTGTAAGGGGTTATGTGATAATTAATGCAAAATAAAGGGTTCAAAGATTTCGGCTTGGTGAAAACTAACAGTAAAATGGGCTTAAAAATCGCGGTCCTCTATGAGGTAATGGGAAGCGGTCCCCGCGACTATAAAATACGCACGATCGGCCGGGCTCGTTTATATGGTCCTGGTGGTGTGCCCTCCCACAGAGGGTCACCACCCCATATTCAATGTAAAGTCCGTCTGTAACCTGTCAGGCCTTAAAATCGAGAAGCCCCGTAAGTCAGGCATCATTGGCCAGTGCCACAGATGCCAACTGTACGGCCACTCAGCGTACAACTGCTACGCTACTCCCAGGTGCGTCAAGTGCCTGGGAGACCACGGTACAGCAGATTGTACCCGGCCTAAAGACCGCACTCTTTGCACCGAGCCACCTAGTTGTGTGCTCTGCAAAGAGCCCGGTCATCCGGCAAACTACCGGGGCTGCCCGAAAGCCCCCAAGTCATCTTCCCCTAAATTGGCGCAGCGTTTCGACGCTCGTCAGACTAGGGAATCCCCCTCGGCCAAACTCCCCGCGAAACTGGCCCCACAGCGTCCCTCCCAATGGCCTCTAATGAGTTCCCAGAAGGAATTCCCCCCACTGGCCTACAGGCCTAAGCCCGCTCCCATCCCTCCATTAGTGGACCCGCGTACCCGTGCCCCCGCGCCCCTTACGCCCCCCGGTCTTCCCGCGACCGCACCTCCCGCCCGCGCCGCGGCCCCCTCCACTGCCCCTATGGCAGGACCAGTACCCGTACAGAGGAAAGGTCAGGCTCCCCTTGATGCGTTTAACGTCATCTCTGGGACCTTTAATACCTACAGCACGTTCCTCTCCCCGCGTGCCCAACAGATGGCCCAGGAACTAGTTGCCGCCGGCGGTAACTTGTTCCGAATCCAGTCAATTTATGCTGCGTATCCCGAGATCACGGAAGCAATCCACGTCATGAACTCCCAACGCCCCCATTATGGATAGTCGCGGAATATTAACTAGACAAAAACCCCGTTCCCTAAAGCTAGGCTTCTTTAATGCCAATGGCATTCACGGCCAACGTGATGAGATCGCCACGTTCCTCCGCGACCATCACGTAGACATTTTACTCATTCAAGAGTCGTTCCTAAAACCTCACCATCGTGACCCGAAAATTGCAAACTATCGTTTAGTTCGCAACGACAGGTCACGTTGTCATAGAGGCGGCACCCTCATATACTATAGGAAGTCCCTGTACTGCATACCTATGGATACTCCCGAACTCTCCCGATTAGAAGTTTCGGCCTGTCGGTTAGCACTGACAGGTCACCAGCCGATCACAATTGTGTCGGTTTACCTTCCTCCCCAACATGAGTCAGAGGACCCTCAACTCCTCTCTAATGACCTTTCCGAACTCTTCGGCATGAGTGACTCCGTTATCATAGCGGGCGATCTCAACGCCAAACATCCTGCCTGGAATAGCACCAGGACCTCGACTAGAGGTAGGCAACTTTTTAACCTCTGTTCTACCATGAACTTTGATGTCATCGCCCCGATGACTCCCATTCACTTCCCCTTCGATACCGATCAGCTACCCGACGTACTTGATATAGCACTCCTTAAGAATATCAACTTAAGGTTGGATTCTATCGAGGCTATTCACGAACTCGACTCTGATCATCGACCAGTAGTCATAAACCTGGCCCCCCGATTAGGTACCCGCGACCCCACTCAACCCCCCGCCACTAAAGTGATCACTGACTGGAAGAAAGTAAGCGAACGCTTACAATCTAACACGTCACATCACTTAGACTCTATCCCAGATCAGTTCGACTCTGTCGCCGACACAACGGCCGCGATCGACTCTCTCACGGAGCACGTACAATCGATCGTGAACGAAAGTTCACGGGAGGTTCCAGATACGGGTGACCGTAAATGGAAGCTCCCCGACGATGTACGTGATCTGCTGACAGAGAAGAACGCGGCCGTTCGTGCCTACAGCAACATTCCCTGTGACGCTAACAAAGCTCACATGCGTTACTTACAGCGTGCTGTAAGGACACGTGTGACTGAGCTGCGTGACGCTAACTGGGACAAGATGGTGGGCGAACTAGAGCCAACTCATCTCGCTTTCTGGGAACTTCAGAGGAAACTGAAATCCTCTGAGTTTTCCACTATGCCCCCCCTGACCCGCCCCGATGCGACCATTGCATTCGAGGATATCGACAGGGCTGAATGCCTAGCCGATAGCCTCGAAGCCCAATGCACACCCAGTTCGCAGCCAGTAGACCAAGCGTTTGTCGATAAGGTGAACGCGGAAGTCGAACGCAAAGCCTCACTCCCGCCCGTTGAAGACCCTGATGATCCCCTGCCCCCTGTCACACCTGACGAGGTGCACGAGATCATCAAGGGTCTGAAATCTCGTAAAGCCCCCGGATCAGACGGCATCACCAACAGAGTGATCAAGCTGTTCCCCGCGCACCTGATTATGCTCATGTGTACCATCTTCAATGGTGCCTTGAGTAATAACATTTTCCCCCAAGCGTGGAAGGAAGCCACCGTCATTGGCATCCCTAAGCCCGGTAAGCCCAAAACCGAGCCCACGAGCTATCGCCCCATTAGTTTGCTCAAAGTTCTCGGCAAGATCTATGAGAGACTTATTTATAAGCGACTCAGAGATTATGCCGAAACCAAGGGCCTCATTCCCAACGAGCAGTTTGGTTTTCGAACCCAACACTCGTGTGTCCATCAGGTACACCGTATCGTCGAACATATCAATGCTGGTTTTCAGCGTGGTATGTTCACGGGCGCTGTATACTTCGATATAGCGAAAGCGTTCGACAAAGTCTGGCACAACGGCTTATTATATAAGCTGTACCAACTCGGAATGCCAGACCGTCTCGTGCTCATCTTACGAGACTTTCTTGCGAACCGTACCTTTCGCTATCGCATCGAAGGGGCACTTTCCTCCCCTCACCCGATCCGTGCAGGAGTCCCTCAAGGCTCTGTACTAGCCCCCCTCATTTTCACGCTGTTCACTAGCGATATCCCCAGAAGGAAGAAGGCAAGGTTAGCTCTGTTCGCAGACGACACTGCCATCTTCTTCTCGGGATTTAGTGACACAGCGCTGGTTCGCTACCTCCAAACCGCAGTCGATGAGCTCGGCGAATGGTTCAGGAAGTGGCGAATCGAGGTCAATCCCGATAAAAGTCAGGCGGTCTTTTACACCCGACCGCGACGTAATCACCCCCCTCCCCGACCCATCTCAATGTTCGGCAAGCAGATCCCTTGGGCGAAGCAAGCCAAATATCTAGGTGTCATCCTCGACGAACACCTCACCTTTTCTGAGCACATAAAGCAGGCTCGCTCGCGGGCCGCTTTCGCTCTCGGTAGGCTCCATTGCGTCCTGAACAAGCGGAGTAAATTGTCTCTTCTGTGTAAGAAGCGGCTTTACACCGCTTGTATCAGGCCGATTATGACATACGCAAGCCCAGTCTGGGCATATGCCAAGCCCCGATTCATCCATAGGATGCAGACTCTCCAGAACCGTTTTCTCCGTCAAGCCACAGGCTCGCCTTGGTTTGTTCGGAATATCAATCTTCATTTAGATATGAAACTCCCGACTATCCATCAATACATAAAACGCGCTTCGAAGCGTTTCTTCGATAGGGCCGTAGCCCACCGCAACCCTCTGGTTGTGGCGGCAGCTACTTACACCCCCGCCCGTATTAGCAAAGTCCGCCGCTCGCGGCACATTCTTACCGATCCTGATGATCCCACTACTCTCCTCCAGGAGAGTCGAAAAGAGACCAGTACAGCTAGACCAGCACACAAACACAAACCGTACCGACCTCGCCGCCGAGGTCCGTCGTCGCGACCCCGACTTAACAGTCCCTCCCGACCCTTGCAAGAGCCAGCCCGCGATGCTGCGCCGTTAGCTTTAAATTAGTCCCAAAATAATTTAACTCAGATCCAGCCAGTCCCTTGCTGCCCCCCTATCAGCGATTGCCTAAGCCGAGGTTCGTACCCCCCTCGGGGTAACCCTTAGAGCTTTCGCTTTAGTTTTTAAGTATAATAAGCCCCGGCTGGAGGCCTAAAAAGGTAACTTTTTAGAACTCGCCGGGCCACAATCCGTTTAAGTGGTCACAATCTTTTCAGGATTAACTACGAGATGCACCACAAAAAAAAAAAAAAAAAAAAACGGGCTCGTTTAGTCGCAGCTCAGCCGTTGAAGAGGCACAACGAAGAACAAGCCGGAGTCCATGGACCAAAAGTACTAGAAGAAAAGTGTTTTATTTCGTCCGTTTCTCTCAGAATTCAGCCTCACGTTCAGTCTCCCGAGGTCTTGGTCGACCGTATTGTTATTACGCATTCAGGGGTGCGTGGTGACGTGTTTTACCAGCGCAGTAGGTAAGTAGGGAAGCACGTCAAAAACGTGGGAGAAGTCCCAGGGCGAGTAAGGGTGCTGATCACATCCCATTCGTCCACTACAAGTATTCTAAACTTAACTACAAGATCATTGACTTATTATAATGTTTTAGGTAAGCTCTGGAAATACATTTTGACGATACAATACCTATAAGCTATCACACTGTCATGTCACGACACTTGTAGCAAAAAGGAATCTCGGCACCTAAGGGCTATATTGTGATATTAAATATGCGACACCTCTGCCTATCCGTGATGAGCAGTGGTGTTGCTTTATTGTGAAGTATTTCCTTCGTAAACTGGCTATCACATTCGTCTTCCCGTATGATAAACCTATTAAGGATTATGCCTACTTATTCACTAGAGATCGAATATTCAGATGCATATTCACCTAAAGTTGAAATGTTGGCTAATATGGAATGCGCGTTTTTACCGTGTTTTGTGTGTTGTTTTAACTAACACATACCACCCTACACACATATGTATTTGCATCTAGGGTTAAACATTAATTTTAAATAAATATGATCCAAGAAACCCGGCTTTAATAAAAAATACGAAGCCGCTTCCGTGCTTTCACAGCTAAATAGTAACATTAGATAAATATGCATCCGAATATCCAATCACTGCTAATCACACATTTCTCAAGTCTTTATCAGTCCAAATTAAGGCTTACATACCTTAAAAGAGATTGTGTTTTCATCCTGCACGTCCAACAGATTGGCGCTCCAAGTATATTTATCTGTCACTGCGTCACGTCGCACGAACATCTTTCCTGTGGTCTCCAATGATGGTTTATCTCCTGTTGACAAAGATGTTTAGGGGGGTAAAGACTATTTTAGAATAGATGATAATGGCTAATGAATGTTTAAAAAATATATATACATGACTGGCCTGTTAGTCTTGCGGTTAGTGACCCTGACTGCAAAGACTGAGGTCATGGGTTCGATTTCCACCCAGGACAAATTGTGTGATGAGCACAATCATTTGTTCTGTGCTTGGGTGTAATTTATCTATAATATGTATGTATTTAAAAATATATAAGTATATTTATCAGTTGTCTGGTCACCATAGTACAGGCTCTGCCTAGTTTGGGATCAGATAATGGTGTGTTGGTTGTCTTAAGATATTATAGATATTATTTGCTAGCCATGACTTTGTCCGCGTGAAATTTCTTGATTGCTCGACCCACCCTGCCGCATCGTATCGCCTATTATTTTATTACACTAAGCGGTCTTTCTGACTATTCCTATTTTTGCTCGCCATCTCGTGATATTAAGTAGCCTAGAACTTTTCTCACGAATTGGGCTTTGAAATCCAAAAATAATTATTATAATCTGACTAGTAGTTCCAAAAATTAGCGCGTTCAAACAAATTCCTAAACTCAATAGCTTTATTATAAACTAGCTTCTTCCCGCGACTGCCACTTTTCGACCATTTGTCATTGCTGCTCCGCTCCTTTTGATCGTAGCGTGATGTTACAGCGTATAGCCTTCCTCAATAAATAAGCTACTCAACACAAAAATATTTTTTCAATTTGGACCAGCAGTTCCTGAGATTAGCGCGTTCAAACACACAAACTCTTCAGCTTTATAATATTAGTATAGATAAGTAATATAAGTATAATCTATACTTATAATAAAACTGTAGAGAGGTCAATTCTGTCTGTCTGTATGTGCACGCATGGGTCAAAAACTACTGAAGGGATTTTAACCAAACTTGGTACGATTATAGTCCATACTCCTGGGCAGGTTATAGGCTATATAACATAACGCTAAGACACATAGAAGCTGAGCAATGACGATATATTTGTACCCTCTGGGTATGTGTCAGGTAGAAAACGCTTTATGGCGACGACGTACCCTGTTATCATAATTTTGCAGGAGCTTACCAAACAAAGGAGTGTCAGCTAGCTTTATGGCGACGACATACCAGGTTATCATAACTTTGCAGGAGCTTACCAAACAAAGGAGTGTCAGCTAGCTTTATGGCGACGACGTACCAGGTTATCATAACTTTGCAGGAGCTTACCAAACAAAGGAGTGTCAGCTAGCTTTATGGCGACGACGTACCAGGTTATTATAACTTTGCAGGAGAGCTTACCAAAAAAAGGAGTGTCAGCTAGATAATGCTTTTTTGCCTTTGAAGTACCAGGTTATCATAACTTGGTAGGAGCTAACCAAACATGAGTTTCAGCTAGAAAACGCTTACCAGACCACCAACGCGTACCAGGTTGTCAAACTTGGTAGGGTTATTACAACGTTTATTGAACCTGAGGCGATACGAAGTTCGCTGGGTCAGCTAGTAAGTAATATATAGATAATTATATTGCATGTCCTTTAGTAATTCATAGAATGTTAACAAATACCTTTAAAATTTTAACTTTGTTAGCTTAGTTGTTAACTCTATTGTGCATGCTGTGGTCATAAGTGAAGGGCATAAGTAAAGGAGTACACCTACTTAATACCTCATGTTACCCTTTGTTTACGTGTCAATGTATTGTGTACATCTTTTATTGGAGATCCTTAATAAATAAATAGAAATACTCTATTACGTTTAGTTTGAAATATCCGACATGTAAAGTCAATAAAAGTAGGGCCTCTACAATCAGCAAAGGAAATTGTTTCACGCTTAATTTATTTTTATCATTTCTGAACTGTGTTGTAATGTAGGATCGACTATCAAAGTAATACTTAGGAACGTACTTAATATCAACATTTGAATTTTACCCAATTGGGTTCCATGATATACTGAAAAGCATACACACATACGGTAGGTAGTTTCATTTTGACAGTTAAACAATATTCATTACGTTATATACGTTGTTGGGAGCCAGATTTTTCGGATAAATGAAGCAATGGATTAGCAATATCGTTCAAAAGATTTTGATTCTAATTGATAGTGTGTTATGCAGTTACAGACGCCAGCACATCAAGGTATCCGAAACTGTCAATTTCTCCCAATTAAACTTGAACCTAACGCTTTAGCGATAAAGTTGAAAATCTATTAAAGAAATTTGACAGATTGTAGTAGCTCGATTTGCTGGCGTCTGCACACAAAGCTACCTATCAAGCTATAAATTTCCAGTTTAAGCTGACCTCGCATATACTGGAAATGTTTAGCTTGATTTGTCGCCGTGCGTACCTCTCGAATAACTTTGTCAATTTGATGTCAAGCTGTTATGGTGAAGAGAAGAATAAAAATGGTATTTACCGATGGAAAACACAAGCTGCACAATGTCGGTAGCCTCATTGTAAGGTCTGGTAAACCTCACCACTCCGCTGAATGGCTGTCCACGCCTCACGATTGTGGTGGTCGGATTTTCGTCGTTCACCACCTCGAACCTGAGAAAAAGAACAAGTAAATTGAGCTTATTGCAGGACTTCAAAAACAATTTAAATTACGATGGATATCAACCCTTTTTGGGTTTCAAAAGTTTAACGCCTAGCACGATGATTTAATTGAATCATGATAGATGAGTAAACATTCATGTCATTGTTTAATAATATTAATTTATGCCATTGTAATGTGTGTTTAGGTGTGTAAAGGTAACAGACAGACTAAGAGCCAGAGCTACTTTCACATTTATTAAGTTTATGATTTTTTTATCAGGTAGTGTAGTGCCGGACGTAAAGAATAGCACCAACTCATTTCTTCAGGCGCCCAAGACAAGAGAATGGGCAGCAGCGATCTCTATGCATTTTAAAACCTTATAGAGATCGCCAAACCGCCTGTCAAGCGTGGCGATTTTAGCAAAGCCCCTCAAAAAATTATCCGATCAAAGTGGCGGTTCTTGGGGGAGGCCTATGTCCAGCAGTGGACGTCTTTCAACTGAAATTATGATGATGAAACCGGTACTTACTTGACGGTGTTATGTGGCTGTGCATTTTCCCGCGGATAAAAGTGAACGACATCTACTTGCAGTGGCTCCATCTTTGATTAAAATCTGAAACAAAACAAACAAACATTATGCTTGTAAATAGGTACAGCTAGTTTTTGTGTGGTAAAGTGTAATGCACTTTATAAATAACTTTGCCAATAACGAATTTAATTATCTAACCACAGACAGATATGTATACAAAATCTAGGTATTTTTAGTGGCTTAGTGATACTTTTGTATAGGTTTTGACTTTGACGCGAACGTTTAAATAAAAGTCATAGTAATTATTTCTGATCTTTTCACAAATTCCGGAGTGTTAAGGTGCATCCACACTATATGCCGGCGACATTCAAATTTTCTAACGTATTTCAACATTTGAATACCTAAGCGTCCTCCTTATGGATATAATTCGAAGTCAAATCAAAATTTTCATCACTTTTGAAACTGCGAATAGTTTTAAGCTAACCTATTTTTATTGCTGCCTACACCATTAAATCGAAATATAATTGGATCTAACGATTTCCCGGAGCTAAACTTCGGTTTAAATCATTCAGGAAATTAGTTCTCACGCGCACACTATTATCAAAATTGGCGTGAAGGCGTAAATGTTTTACTGGGCTGTTTCACAATGGTACCTACTGAAAATAACAGGTGACAAAAAAGCTTAAAGACTCCCGCGACTGGTGCCAAGCGATTCTGGTAGAACGAATTCCCATGAAGTTTTATAAAAATTGTACTAGAGTCCCTTCGCGTATATTTCCGGGAGCCTTTATGAAGTCGAGAGTTTCTTGTTCTTCGTATCATTGTGATATTTTTTTTTTACTGGACCGTGCTCTGGAACCTACTGGTATAAGAGATTTGAAGGTCTAAGTACCAACTTTTTCTGATTTATTATACGAAAACAAAGTTTAAATTTTATAACTTGACGTTAAAAAAATATGCACCCTTATGCAGAATTTTTTGCATGCACTGTTTTGCGTAAACAGCAATCTTTCGTACCAAAAATTAATGTCGTTCTGCAGCAATTATTTTTGTTCAATGTTACATAATTTGATGAATAGAATGCGTACCTAGTTGGACTATCTGTTATATATACAGGGTTATTGCGTAACACACTAACAGTAGGAAAAACTTTAATTTTGGCAGTGAAGTTCAACAACATACATTGCGTTATTTACCATGTTGAGCGGACCAATTTTCCAATACATGTAGCAATTGATTAGCATTATCCTTCAAAATGATTAGTGTGTTACGCAATTAGGGTTATCTTAGTTGCCCAACTGCATAACAAAACGAGTAACGTTATGTAAGTCACAAATTGCATAGTTTATAGGTACTTATTGCTTAGAAATTTAGTCACGAACTAAATAGTATTACTGTATTTGATTGGAGTCGGAAACCATGTCGAATTCATTCACATGCCGTGTTCAGAAATAGCTAACCGTTTACATACAATATTACGTACTGATGTCGAGACGCAATGACTGTGCTCTTGAGATGCGTCAGATTCCGCATCTTGAGTTAGGTGAGTGATAATGATTCAATTGCCTTATGACGATGACTGACGAGTACCTACATAAAAGGAAAAACAAAAAAACCTTACTGACTTTTACTAAAATCTAAAGTCAAATTGACTTGGTCAAATAGTGTGACATGCTTTAATAATTTAATTCGAAATCTGCATAATTTTATTTTAATTTGGCCAATATTTTAATTTATTTTATTTTATCGTAAGTCGTCATCGTTTATTTTGTTTCATCTTTGTGATATTGTAGAGTATAATTATTTTGTAATGTTATTTTAATTTTAAAAAATAGACTAATAATAATCTAAATATTCTTATTAATTATTTTATTAAGTACCGATACAGAATACTTTATATTTATTTGTAACAACTGTTTATACCTGCCTGTATTAAGCAAATAAATAATTTGATTTGAGTGTTTCTGGTAGAACGATGATGAATTTATTTTTTTCTACCGACTACCCCAGCATTGCTGAGTGGACCCACCTCTCAATTCTGTAGGTAACTAAGCTTAGGTACACTAAAAAATAAATAAACTCCACTATTAGTAGAAGGCGCTTTTCTTTGTGTAACATCTTCAATACTGCACTCAAAACGGTGAAGAAAAACATCGTGAGGAAACCGGCATGTCCTAAAACTAAGCATTCGCAGACGTGTGACATACATCAACCCACACTGGATCTGCGTTGTGGGTTATGGCCCACTCCCTCACACAGAGAGGAGGCCTGTGTCCCAGCAGTGGGAACATTATCAGGTTGATAGTATTATGGTGGAAGTTCCATCGGGTACCCTGGTGCTTTCACGTTAAGGTTTCAGATAAACATCATCAGTCCAATTTAAGGTAACATAACATAACATCACACCTTGTGTCCCCGAACGGTTGGGCAGAGGTGTAACTTATAGTACAGTACACCCACATTACGCCTGTTATGTTAAAGTCCCATGTAATAGGGGACGAGCCTAGAGATGAGATATACCTGCCAATCTCCATACCCGGCCTTCAAGGTATGGGTATCGCCAAATACTTGGTACAAAAACCGGGTTTCAAAATACCTGTAAGTATTTGGGTGTGTAATGATTTCGATAAGTAAACGTATGCGATAAGTATGGCATACCTCCAATATTATGTAGGTACGACGTTTCAAGTAAGAGATATATGAAGATGGTTATTAGTGAGTGTTAAATATTATATGCAAAATAACATTAATTTTATTTAAATTTACTAACTAGAATAGCTGCGTAGTTAAAAATCACTTTATTGAACACAATATATTTTTAAGGAACTCTTTGATATGATAAAAAATGTAATTCGTTATATTTTTTATGCAATAACATTATTACGCAATTAAATTCATGTATTTTTTTTTCTACTTGAACTGGATCGTCCGAATTTTCCTAAAGCACGAATGACGCTTCGGGTCCTGCCGTAAGCGGTCGGGTAGCTTCGGGGGGTTTCGGCGGACCGATGCTGCACGAACATGCTGATACCTTGTGGTAGCGGTTCGTTTCGTACTAGCCTATACGTATGATGTCATACCTTCAAGGTATTTACTCAGTATTTAGGTTTGTACCCGGGCTGCATACCTACTGGGAAGCATATACTTGGTATATATACCTGTACCAGTATATACGCCTCATCTCTAGACGAGCCTATTGCCTATTGTCTGATAAATGAATGAGCAAAACATTACATAAAATTATATTGATAATGAACCATACAATGATTGCCGATGACTCACAATCGGTCGAAGAAGCGGTGCTTAGGCTTCTCCTATGTCCAGTAGTGGATATCTTTCGGCTGAAATCATGAGAATGATGATGAATGAACCATGCAGTTACGCACGCTTTTTAACCGACTTCAAAAAAAGGAAGAGGTTATCAATTCGACTGCATTTTTTAAAATTTATGTTTGTTACCTTATATTAAATTTATGTTTGTTACGTTTGAGTAGTTTGTGCGGCCTACCCAAATGTCCTTTCTTTGGTATTGTTCGTTGAATCGTTGAGCTCCTTAAGTTCCGAGTTGAGTTGTACGATTATCTACAAATGCGTGCACTGACTGGACAGGTGTGGTTCTTTCATCAAAAGACCATTTCAGACACCGATCTACATGGTCATCAAATGATCTGACCAACAAAATTATATCCGTTTCTTTTTTTATATACACACTGACATTGATATTTTTTTATAGATATATACAATGACATGAATATTTACTTTGTAAAGTATCGTATTGTTTTAATTATTGTGAATGTGAAGACTATGTGGGTCTTTTTTAATTTTGTTTTCTTTCTTTCTCAGTAATCATGATCTGGCAGTTTGAGTAATTATGTGGCCTACCCAAATGTCCTTTCTTTGGTACTGTTCGTCAAAGCGTTGGGCTCCTTATGTTCCGAGTTGAGCTAAACGATTAGTGACAAATGCTTGCACTGACTGGACAGGTCCACTCAATCTGTGTGGTTCTTTCTTCAAAAGACCATTTCAGTCACCAATCTAGGTACATGATCTTCACATGATGTGAACAAGATTATGTCTGGACTTTAAAAGAGACTGTGACCTCTGAGTTTGTTTCGGCCTTTCTTCTCAGAGTAGTCAGTTAGGAAACGCCGAACTCGTCTAGTTTAAAAAAATATCATTGACATGTAAAAGTGTTTATACAAACCTACTTACAGAAATAAAATCATTTATCATTTATAACTTTTGACTGGGTACACCGATTTTGAAGATTCTTTTTTTATTTGAAAGCTAGTGCTTCCTGTATGGTCCCATTTTAATTTGGTTCCATTTGGACAATGGGATCCATGTGAAAACCATATAAGTTTTAAGTTTGCATTAAGTATTTGCGCGACAAATGAACGAATAACGCGATTAGATTAGTGCGGGTTGTCTACCATAACTGACAACCGACTTTCTAAAAAAAAAAAACACTACAAAGTGAATAAAAACTTTTTAACAAAAAATTAAACCACCGAAAAAACTGAAAAGCAAAAAATAATAAACCTTAAAATTTTGAGTCGGCGCTGAAAAATCTATGAACAAAGATCACTAAAAGCGCCGATTCATAATTTTAAGGTTTATTATTTTTTGCTTTTCAGTTTTTTCGGCGGTTTAATTTTTTGTTAAAAAGTTTTTATTTTATAATTTTTTGTGGCTGTAATGTACTAATAATACTTGACAAAGTATACCCCATCTAATGAAAAAAGAATTATCAAAATCGGACTACTCTGTATAAAGTTATGCGTGGTTAAACATTACAATCAGTGAGTGAGTGAACAATCAATCATCCCCTGTTTTCCGATCCTTAGGGTATGATTTTGTTTTCCAAATTTATATGAGACCTTCGGAGTATACCCTTTCCAATAAAAAAGAATTATCACAATCGGACTACTATGTAAAAAGTTATGCGTGGTCATACATAAAATATATATATATACGCGTCGAATTGAGAACCTCCTCCTTGTTTTCGTAGGTTAAAAATAACTTTAATTTCGGAAGTCGGTGGCAAAAAAACCTTAAGTACAGATCTTAAAATACCGACTACCGAAATAAAAGTTATTTTTCACTTTGTAGTGTTTTTTTTTTAGGAAGTCGGTTGTTATTTTTTTTTTTGTAATAAGTTTTTTCTGATAGCAGGGCTTTCTCACTAGATAAGACTAGGACTAGACACACAGTAGTATGTAGGTGGTAGGTATCTATTTATCATAACGTTAACCCTGAGGCCAATGTAAAGAGCAATTACGGCTCCAAAGGTTAAGACGACGCGTTAGTCAAACAGTCACAGGTTGTTGACTCGAGAACTCTATAGTCGAGTGTTATATAACACTTTTTGTTAGCGGATTTGTATCTTTGTTGATAATCTGATTGATTTGTGGTTCCCTTCATCATCAACGTCATTATTTCAGCCGAAAGACGTCCACTGCTGGACATAGGCGTCCCCTAATTTTAGGAGGTTTGCCATAATCGCCACGCTTGGCAGGCGGGTTGGCGATCGCAGTGTGGTGGTAAAATTCATAGAGAAAGCTGCTGCCCATTCTCTAGTAAGTCTCTTTGTCGCCTTATACGATACCCACGGGAAGAAATAGAATGGTGCTATTCTGTACGTCCGGCACTGTAGTTTCTCAAGAACTACTAATGCTATCAAGTTGGAATCTCGAATAGTTTTAGATGTCGTTTGTCCAACTATTTTGCAAATAAGAAATAAATAATTTTTATTTTTCCCAACTTAAGAGGTATAGGCGTGGATAAAGTATTGCTAATTTAATTTGATCCTGCATATGACTTAAGTCTTTCCCTACATTCAAATTTACAAAATTTCTTTCAAAATCTTACGCACGTCATCCGTGCTCAAACTGGAACTGAAATCAATCAACAATGTTTGGCCAGTTCTAGAAATAGTAACAAGAACACATAGTAACGAACTATTTCGCAAACTTTGTCGTAAACTTAGCGTTATTGCAACGAACGCCGATAAAATTTTTCTAATGTGATTTATGGTTCGCAAAGCTTTATTCTGGGACACGTTTTATTTGTAGTAAGTACTGGACGGATTTCAATGTTAAATAGTGACATATTATGTGATTTAAATAGGTATGTTTTAAGCTGTAAAGTCAAGGCGACAAATCATCCAATATTAATATTTTTTAAAGCAAAAACTGCTCACCAATTTTACCATTATTATATAAACCGACTACAATTGGAGGACGTTTTTAACACGACTTTTTCTTTTTGGTGAGGTGTGTAATTGTAAATCGATTACATTTTTTTTTACAGATAGGGTATGCCTAAGGGTTGGTCGCGTAAAAATTCTATTAACTTTACTAGGGTAGTTTTTTAGTTAGCTTTAATAATACGTATATTTTGATGATTTTATAATTGGTAACTTCTTGTCACGGTTATTTGGTTATTTGCATAGCAAGTAGTGGTAAACGAATTTGTGTGAGATAGGTTCCACAAATAAAAAACCGGCCAAGTGCGAGTCGGACTCGCGCACTTAGGGTTCCGTACAAACCTGTAGGTATCCTCGGTTTATGCGTAAGGTTTATGTTTTTTGAAATTAAATGTTTTTTTTTTATATTTGAGTTGATTGAATGGAAGGTAAATTGCGATTTACGATTTATGACGTATTAAAAAAAAACTACTTACTGGATTTCGTTCAAACCAATTTTCGTTGGAAGTTTACATGGTTATGTACATCATATATTTTTTTTAGTTTTATCATTCTCTTACTTTAGAAGTTACGGGGGGGGGGGGGACACACATTTTACCACTTTGGAAGTGTCTCTCGCGCAAACTATTCAGTTTAGAAAGAAATGATGTTAGAAACCTCAATACCATTTTTGAAGACCTATTCATAGATACCCTACACGTATGGGTTTGATGAAAAAAAATTTTTTGAGTTTCAGTTCTATGTATGGGGAACCCCAAAATTTATTGTTTTTTTTCTATTGTTGTGTAAAAATCTTAATGCGGTATACAGAATACATCTACTTACCAAGTTTCAACAACATATCTCTTATAGTTTCGGAGAAAAGTGGCTGTGACATACACGGACAGACAGACAGACAGACAGACAGACAGACAGACCGACAGACAGACAGACAGACATGACGAATCTATAAGGGTTCCGTTTTTTGCCATTTGGCAACGGAACCCTAAAAACGAAATGAAATGAAAAAACAATCGGCTTAAAAAAACACTACGAAGTGAAAAATGACTATAATTTCGGCAGGCGGTGGTAAGTAAGGATTTTAGCCAGTTATATTGTTTGTTAAAATATTCAAGTTTTGGCAAATAGTAGAAGAAAGACGATATGCCACCATTTTTAAGCAACAGGAAAATGTTTACAGGGGAACTCCCCTGTATTTTTAAAGTTTATGTAGTTGTTTCCATTTTTGGAAAACTAAAGTTACTTTTAAAAATGATTTTAATCTACAACATTAGTTTTTGTTTATGCGAAACCCGAAACACGGGTCTAGTATTTTTATGTAAAGAATCTATGAAAAAAATTTCAAAACTGTATCATTAATAATCACAAAGTTATAAGCTTGTTACGGTACCTGATTGTCCTCGCAAAAACATATGCAGCCTACCGGAGGGCACCACGCCAGCCGCGCGCGCGGCTCTCACTCTCACTCATTGATAATAATTTGCCACAGTGATTGTTTATGTATTAGTTGGTGATAAACATTTTCCATCACGCTTGCACGCTTTGGACTGTCGTAATGGTCAAGTGTAGGTAGATATTATTATGTAATTTATTCGTAAATGCAGTAGTAAGTGGTAAAATGTAATCAATGCCATTTGTTGCACCTTATGTCAACAACTTAAAGTTCAAAATGGATGAAAATTGTTAAACATCGCATTACTGAACCACAGCAGGCTGTAAACAAATAATAAATTTGTACCCTTGACTATTTTTGCGTGTTTAAAAATGTTAATCATCACTATCTACAATAATTGGCGTAATCACTATTCACTCAAACAAACTGAAGCAACTGTTAAAAAAGGGCCCGTCTTTCTCATAAGCACTGACGCACTGCCACACCACCACAAACAGCGAGTGTACGGACGTTTGAGTACGAGAGAGACATGATAATTTTAAAATCTAAACAAAACACTTTAGCCAGGGCTCACGGCGGGCGCGCGCTCGCGATACGTATGCATCGATCGATGGCATTCGGGCGACTGAGGGGAGCGCCGTCGCCGCCCCGGAGCAGTGCGTACACGCCGCCTAGCCCGCGCTATGACCTGTCGTGAACTCGTGACCCGTGTGCAAACAGATGATTGCGGATACTAACTTTTAAGCGTAATTAAATATTTTTGGGACAAAATATAACATGGTGTAAAAATTATTGGAATCGATTCAGTTACTGATTCTGAACAAACTATATTCAGGTTTCGCATATACTAAATATAATGTTGTATATCTATACTTATAATAAAACTGTAGAGAGGTAAATTCTGTACATTGAATATACATTCAAAATTAATATTGGAGGATGAATGGTGATTGATACTGATGCCAAAAATGCAATCAGTAAATTTTTTGTCTGTCTGTCTATCTGTCTGTCTGTCTGTCTGTATGTGCACGTATGGTTCAAAAACTATTGAAGGGATTTTAACCAAACTTGATACGATTGTATTCCATACTCCTGGGCAGATTATAGGCTATATAACATAACGCTAAGACACATAGGAGCTGAGCAGTGACGATAAATTTGAAGCAAGTCGAATGAAAATGCGTTTTCGAGCTCTTATCCTCGCATACGTTGATCATACACCAAAGTATGTATTACAAAGATGATGGTCTTCAAAAGATCTACAAAAAAGTCCTCAATAGTATATATCTATCCTACTAAATTCGGAATACAGTTAGTTTATAACCTGGATTAACACATAGGGTACCTACTTTTTATCCCGGTAGTATGTTCCCGCGGGATATTTTGCGACCTACACGCGGGCGAAGCCGCTGGCAAAAGCTAGTAACATAATAAAAAGGTCACCCAACCACGACAGTCTACCCGTCCGGCTGTTATTATTTACCCACAAGCTCTTCAAAACTATATTATAAAATCTTTTAAATTACACATTAATAGCCAAAATATTTAATCAAAAACCCAGATACAACTTTACCAAATCAAATGAAACCGAATCTAGGACCTGCATATAAATATCGATTACATGCATAACGATGCAACGAATCATAAATCCAATCTACTATTTGTTGCAATGATGCCATAGCGATCATTTGCTATTATTGTACGCGTTCCTCACCTTCGGCTGCGCTATAGGATATGTATGATTGAGCTAGTTTAAGAATTCTAGTTATTGTATGCACTGCATCGTTTGTGGGCGACTAATCAGGAAACTCTGATGTCATACAATTGATCAGCTGTTTATAGTAACGATAAATAAATAAATGATTACATAAATTTACGTCTGTCGTTATGTTCCGTGTGGTGCCGAACGTAAAGAAAAGCACCTTCTCATTTCTTCCCGAGGGAGTCGTAAACGGCAACTAAGGGACTTACTAGAGAATGGGCAGCAGTGTTCTCTATGCATTTTACCACCATACTGCGATCACCAACCACCAGGTTAGGTAGAGGTGAATCTATAGTACGTACACATACCTACATTTCGCTAGTTTTTATTTTTTTGATGGGAAATCATCAAATGACTTCTCCCGCTCTGGGCGGAGCGGGAGGGCATGTCAGACTTTTACTGACTAAAACCCACCCGTGTTCCTTCAGTTGCCCATGTGCCAGGGTCACGGTATCTCTTTCGAACAATCTCGCGACCTTGGCAGTACATTTCGCTAATTATGATAAGTCCCATTTGTAAGGCGACTTAAGTGCCATCATCTGGGCAGTTTCGTGAGTCCGAAGTTACTGAGAAATTCCTGATTGAAATCTACATAATATCGTATTGAAGATAAAACTATTCCTTATATAAAATTGGTTTAATTAATTAATACTTACCTACTAACAATTTATGTTGTTCAATCTTTAGAAATTTTAAAAATATTGAATTTTAATTGCACAAAAAATAACATCTCAAAATTACTGTAGTAACTCCATATAAATCGACGTTGACAGGACGACTCGCAATATTTTTGACAGTTCATATTTATTTGCCTTTCGTTAACGTATTTTATCTTTACTACAAGACAATAAATTATGTAAATTAATGAATTTTTTTAACGAGTGATATAACCTTGAACTTCCTAAACCATTGCTTAAGCGGTTGACATTGTGAGTTGCCCTAGAGAATAGCAAACATTAAAATATTTTTTTTTAGTTGAATATTTACTTGTTTTAAGTTATTCACTTTTCCTATGAAAGGTAAGTTCTGCATGATGATAACAGCGTTTGATTCTTTAACCCTTTCCTACCGGATTAGAGATTTTGAAAGATATTTCCCAATTTAACTTTATAATATTAATAAGAAAGGTAAAAATAAAGCCCATACATTTTTTTTATTTTTATTAACAAATAAATCAATCAGAATCACTGACGCTACTCATAAATCCTTGTAAATTTTTATCGTTATTTTAGCACTAAAATTTAAAATCATAATCTAAAACCATATTATTGTATAGTTAAAACTACAATCTTAAATAATAATATAAAACAAATAACACTTACACCGTCAATTCTATTTTTAAATGTTTTCTAAAACAAAAACAATCCGCAGTTCTCAAATCCAACTGTCATTCGCTACTTGAAAGTGTCACTTGCGAGCGGTTTATAGGCAAAATTTAAATAAATCACTGTGATTGGTTAGCGTAGTGGTATTCGAAAGGAACGTCGGAACGGAACGTCGTCGTCGGTGTCGATCGTATTGTCGAAATAATTAACGGGGAATCACCCGGCACAAATTAGTACCGTCAGTTAGGAAAGGGTTAATCAAACGTTGTTATCATCACTGACAATGAGGCCTTGATTGTTGCTTCCCCTTTGGCAAGCCCCAAAGACCCTCGAAATTCAAATCGTCATACGGTTTTTGCAATTTGCAGGCCAAAGTCAGGTTGTATATTGAACAAAATATGCAAGCAACTATGAACTTACAAAATTATAATAATTAAAAACTTTTTTACAAAAAAAAACAACCGACTTCCTTAAAAACACTACAAAGTGAAAAATAACTTTAATTTCTGCAGTCGGTGTCTTAGGATTTGTATTTAAGGTTTTTGCCATCGACTTCCGAAATTAAAGTTATTTTTCACTTTGTAGTGTTTTTAAGGAAGTCGGTTGTTTTTTTTTGTAAAAAAGTTTTTATTTTAAAATTTTTAGTTTTGGTATCTACCCCGCACTAATTCCAAACAAACAATGCATATTAATGCGATAGCAGAAATCGCGGTTGATTTGCCGTCATTTTTTAAAGAGTTCCGGTGTCTATCGCCGGAAATCATCATCAGATCTACATGAAATTTATATGGGACCATTTCGGAATAAACCCCTTTCGAACAAAAAAGAATTTTGCAAATCCGTTTATATATGACGGAGTTATGGCCGAAAATACATAAAAAAAAAAAAAAAATATAAACATCCGAATTGATAACCTCCTCCTTTTTGAAGTCGGTTAAAAATCATCAATACAATCCTCTAAGTTCATGTAGCCCTTTTGATTGACATTTCATAAAATAGTCATTAAACTATTACATCGATTTATAGTTAAATTTGTTACTTGTTAATTACTAGTCAATCGGTAATATCCTAAGCACTTAGAGTTCATTATTGTTTTTTTCGAGTAAATTAATCGTAGTTTTATCACTGACGTTTATAGCTTTATTAGAGCTTTATTTGATAGTAATCGTGTTACCACGTATTTGAGAATGACTTACTACTTTAACAGTGAACCAATTTAGTTATTGACTTCTTCTTTGGTAAAGATAAATTTTCCCTTTCAACTTTACTTAAAATTATACATATTCCTATTATACATATTGACCTCGTTCTTAATAACAATGAGCTTTAAAATTATCCTTAGTACCTATTTCTAATAATGTTTTATAGTGGTACCTATACATTCCATCAATTTAGTTTTGTTTTTCATGAACTGTTTTAAGGAAAACTAGCGAAAACTTATTAGTTAATAGTTATATCATCATTAATTACACGAATAGCTCTTGAGAACCCAATTAAGCAACATAATATTTCCAATAAAATTTAACGATCTCCATTTATGGCACGAATTGAAATAATAACCCATGTTTTGTTTTATAATCTTTAAAAACAGTTTCTTCGTAACTAGTTATAAAAACCTTACCTACAGTTTAAACAAGTGCAGACTGCACTTGTTTAAAAACCTGATAACGAAGTTGATAATGACCAAAACGTTAAACTATCAAGAGGTCGGGCGTTCAAATCTGTCCGCCGTTGAAATAAAAAGTTGCATACCAATTAAAAACACTATCTCCTGTATAGCTATAGCTCCTGTATAGCCACAAATCACGGTAGATAGTCATCATAAGGATAAAGTCCAAAATTTTGACGCATTTGCCCAATTAAAAGTGTCCCAACCAATTTTCCTAAAAAGTAAGTCTGTTAGATTCTTACGACAATTAATACTAAACGAAATGGTTATTTGGCTAGCGCGCCAGATATTTCAAGTTATACAATAATACTTGATAGCAGAGTAAATTAAATCATTTCTCCATAAACGGGAGCAAATTATGTAAAAAATGCCATAATAATTTTGAAGCGTCAACTTTGAGCATATTTCTGAATAAGTTTTATGTCACATATAGGCTAAATATCGAATTCTACAGCAAAAGCATATAATTGGCAAACTTTTTCTAATAGATAGTGTAAGCAAATAACGGCTAAAATATGCTTATTTTCATACTACATACTAAACAATTGTGCTACTTTGTTTGTGGAACTGTTTTCTTTGGCAGTTTCTTTAGACTTGACACAAGATAGGATTTCAGTTTGGAGAACTCTCAATACTGCGCATAATTGTCCAAGGCAGCTAGAGATTAGTGGCCGTCTTCAATCACTTGCGATGTCAAAATCAAAGTAATTCAGCGTAGTCAGACATTTTCCGGTAGGTTTTTTGTTGATTTTTACCACAAGTATTGTGTTTTAACTATGATTTATAGTGCTGTAGGTACAGAAAAGCATAGACTTTTGTGTAATGTTTATTTCAATACTATTTACATCGTAGTTTCGGACACAATTGTGATACGTTTGTGTTACTTTTGTATCACTGGTTGGACAAGTTCTATGTCACCACAATAGTGCTACCATTTTAAGATTGGGATACACTTAGTTCTGTAGTTGTTCAGCATTTGAGAAAGCAATCTATAATTGAGTATTAGGAATGTTTTTATTAAGGCATTTGCTAGTTAAGCTTGTATTAGAAAAGGTGGGTAAGTGACGCTGATACAGATGCAGAGGGTGGATTCACCTGTGTAATAACACAGATGAATATTGAAAACTAAGTACCCTTTAGGCCTCTTGTTAACTGATAAAGGGCAGTCTCTTGCACTGTAGTGGACGAATGGGATGTGATCAGCACCCTTACTCGCCCTGGGACTTCTCCCACGTTTTTGACGTGCTTCCCTACTTACCTACTGCGCTGGTAAAACACGTCACCACGCACCCCTGAATGCGTAATAACACTACGGTCGACCAAGACCTCGGGAGACTGAACGTGAGGCTGAATTCTGAGAGAAACGGACGAAATAAAACACTTTTCTTCTAGTATTTTTGGTCCATGGACTCCGGCTTGTTCTTCGTTGTGCCTCTTCAACGGCTGAGCTGCGACTAAATGGGCCCGGCCGATCGTGCGTATTTTATAGTCGACGGGGCCGCTTCCCATTACCTTATAGACGACAGTGATTTTCAAGCCCATTTCACTGTTAGTTTTCATCAAGCCGAAGTCTTTGAACCCCTTTATTTTTAATTAATTATCACATAACCCTTACATTTTATATATTTTTACATTTGTTATGTGGTCCCTTCTTATATAAAAACACAATATTGCATGTACATAGTCACAATAAAAACTTTCTAGAACAAAAACTTACAAAGTTTGACTTAGGACAATTGCCACTATCTTTAATCTATAATATCTCTGAATCCTGTGGTCCGATTTTGATAATTTAAACGTTAAAAGTGGTTTTACATCTAATTCTATCGTTAACAACAAAAATAGCAACAATCGGACCATAAACAAAAAACCTCATTTTCAAGTTACGTAATTATAGAACATCCCTTTCGAAATTTTGTACATTTCCTTACAAGATTCACTCAAATTGAAGTTAATTAGATTCTAATAAGAAAACTAAGCATGAAATCTATAAACTAAAACTAATTAGAATCTAATACATAAACTTATAAACAAGACTTTTCAAAATTATTAAATTCCTTACTAGCTACAAAATTATTCCTTATATTTACATTTTATTATGAAGGCGCTCTCTGCGCTACTTGCACCCACTTACCCAGAGGCGGTCTAAATTTGACATTTTTACGAACTTTTGAGACCTTTACTAATTTAAAAATGCTTTCTAACTTACAAAATCATTGTCAGGGTGCACTCCGATACTACTTGCGCCTAGATGCTTAGATTTCGTCGCCGACATTCTCCCCCTCGTGCGTCGCACCATCCTCCAGGCTCGGCGATACTCCCG
Source organism: Aporophyla lueneburgensis (assembly GCA_932294355.1). Lineage (NCBI taxonomy): Eukaryota > Metazoa > Arthropoda > Insecta > Lepidoptera > Noctuidae > Aporophyla > Aporophyla lueneburgensis. Next base: position 6,414,951 of record OW028748.1, on the reverse strand, counting down.
GCACCAACAACACCACTCTCGAACTGGGTCTTCGTAGAACTCCTCCTCTGGTCTCGACGTCGACGATCCTGACTCGCCCGTCTGGTCCCGGATACACCTGCTGGATTCTGCCGCGTGGCCAGGTACATCTCGGCAGGCTGTGGTCGACGATGAGCACGACGTCTCCGACTCGTAGATCGGTGGGGTTGGTTCTTCCCTTGATCTTCCTGGGCAGCAGGGTAGGTAGGTATTCCCGCAGCCAGCGTTGCCAAAAGTGGTCGGCAAGCCGCTGCGTGGCCTTCCAGGTAGGTCTGCCCACCAGCTCGCTGTCTTCGAAGTTGCCGACTCTTGGTGCGCCACATGACCGCCCAATTAAGAAATGATTAGGCGTTAGCGCTTCTTCTTCAGGATTCTCGGAGAGGTGAGTGAGAGGTCGAGAGTTAACGATGTGCTCGGCCTCTAAGAGGAGGGTGTGGAGTATCTCCTCTCGCGGGTGTTTTTCTTTCAGGGTGGTGTCCAGCGCAGTTTTGATCGATCGCACTAGACGCTCCCATGCACCGCCCATATTCGGGGCACCAGGAGGGATGAACTTCCACTGCACGCCGATCTTCTCTGCTTCTGAGATGAGATCTTCTTGTTTCATGGTGTCTTGTGCTTCTTGTAGTTCTTTGTTCGCGCCGACGAAGTTAGTCCCGTTGTCGGTGTAGACAATCTTCGGCATTCCTCTTCTTGCTGCGAATCTCCGTAAGGCCATTATCATGCTGTCGGTGGAGAGTGAAGGGGTGAGTTCTATGTGTACGGCTCTAGTTGTTAAGCACGTAAATAGAGCTCCCCATCTCTTCTCATGGCGTCTTCCTACGGTGATTGTCATCGGGCCGAAGTAGTCTATGCCAGTGCACGTGAAGGGATGTGTACTGTGCATCAGCCTTTCTGAAGGTAGGTTGCCCGTCGGTAATTCTCGCGGTTTAGCTCTTCTCACTTTGCACCATTGACACTGATGTTGCACTGTTTTGATTGCTGATCTTATTCCCAGCACCCAGAAACGCTGTCTCACTTCGTTTATTACTGTTGCGTGATTACCATGGTTGAATCGGCAGTGGAAATCTTCCAGTATAAGTCTCGTGGTCTTGTCCTTACTGTCGAGCACGATGGGTCTCTTGTATTCTCTTGTTACTCCCCGTATCGCGTCGATTCTTCCTTTCAGCCGCAGGAGACCGTCTTCCAGCACTACGTCGAGCTTTTTCAATTTGCTGCTTCCTTCTAATGGTTTTCCTTGCTGCAGACACTTGATGTCTTCTTTGAAGCTTCTCTCTTGACTGCCTTTCAGTAGTATGATTTCAGCTTGCTCTAGTAGTTCGGCGTTCAGCGGTATATATTTCCTGTCTGGCACTCTTGAAGATTGATGTCGTTTCTCGACACCTTTAGTTCGTTTTCCTTTCGTCGCTTTCCAGGCGGGATCTTCTCGGCTGACGTTGACCCTCTCCTTTGTTCTGCAGAGTTGTATGAATTGTAACACTCTTGCTGTAGCTCGCCACAGTCTCTTCCAGGACGAGAACCTCTCAGGATCTGGTGATGGATAAGTGGTGCTTGCTGCTGCTACGACGTCTGCTGTCTTCTCTTCACCGGTGGCTTCCTTCTTGAATGTTCTAGGTGCCGGCCAGTGGGCTTCCTCTTTCCTTAGGAAGTCAGGTCCAACGTACCAGCGGTGACAGCAGTCGAAGTGTTCCGGTACGTCGCGCGTCGCATCGTCAGCAGGGTTATGTGCTGTCGGTACCCATCTCCAGTCCTGTGGTTTCGTGAGATCTTCTATCTCTGCTAAGCGATGAGCTACGAACGTCTTGAAGGTTCTCGGGTCCGTCTTGATCCAAGAGAGTACGATGCTGGAGTCTGTCCAGAAGGTCTTCTTTACCACCTTCAGGTCCATTTCTTCTTCCACCGAATGTGCTAGTCTGCTTCCAAGAAGGGCCGCCTGCAGCTCGAGTCTCGGGATCGACACTGGTTTCAGTGGTGTGACACGTACTTTTGCCGCCACTAAGCTGATGTGGTAAGTCCCGTCCCGACCTTGTGTCCTCCAGTAAACTGTTGCCGCGTACGCCATCTCGCTTGCGTCTGTGAAGGTGTGCAGCTCCCCCTCGGTGCCATGTGGCGCTAGACATCTTGGAATCTGAAGGTCTTGAAGCAGCTTCATCTTCTCTAAGTAGGTTCTCCACGCTTCGTATTCCTTGTCTTCTATTTCTTCATCCCAGCCGACGCCGCTTCGCCATATGTTCTGAAGCAGCTTCTTGCCTTGGACGAGAACCGGTGATGCTAATCCCAGTGGGTCGAAGGTTGACATTACGGCGCTGGTGACTTCTCTCTTCGTAGGCACCTGGAGCCCTGTAGCTATCTCCTCCGGTGTGTTTCGAAGGTTCGCCCTGAAGCCGATGGAGTCCCTTTCTGTGAACCAGCGCAGTCCTAGTGTCTTCTCTTCTTTCTCGCCAAGGTCCACTTCGGTTTTCTCTGCTGTGTCCTTTTTTACGTCTTGCAGCAGCTCAAGTTGGTTTGATGCCCATCCTCTAAGCTCGAAGCCTGCCTTCCGATGTATGTAGTCCACCTGCGCCGTCACTCTTCTGAAGTCTTCTTCTGAATGAAAGCTGTGTAGGTAGTCATCCATATAGTGGTTCAGCTCGATCGCTCTTGCAGCTTCTGGGTATTGTTCCTTGAAGTCCGCTGCGTTTCGGTTCTTGACGTAGATCGCTGTGCTGGGAGATGAGGTCGCGCCGAAGATGACTGATGTCATCCTATACTCCTTCGGTACTATGTCGCGCCGATCCCCTCGCCACAGGAAACGCAGGCTGTCTCTATCTTCTGGTCTGATACGAACTTGCAGGAACATTTCCTTTATGTCGGCTGCCACTGCTAAGGGCCCTTGTCGAAACCTGAGCAGTACTCCAAAGAGAGACTGCAGTAGGTCTGGTCCTGGCAGTAGAGCATCGTTGAGGCTTCTTCCCCTGGATTTGGCTGCTGCGTCGAAGACGATCCTTATCTTCTTCTTAAGGGGATGAACCACGGAGAAGTGAGGGAGGTACCATTTCTTCTTGGAGTCTTCTTGTCCTATAGGTGCTTCCTCTGCATACTTGCTGTCGATTAGATGCTGGATCTGCTTGTTGTATTCTGCCTTCAGCTGGAGATCCCTGTCTATCTTCTTCTCGATGTTGATCAATCGATTCTTAGCAGACGTGTAGCTCTCTGGCATCTGCTCTTCTTCGTTCTTCCACAGGAGTCCAGCTTCAAATCGACCATCTTCAAGTCTTCTGCAGGTCTTCTCTAGGATGGCAAGTGCTCTACCTTCTGAGTCCGTAGTAGGTCTTCTCGGTAGCACCCCAAGCGCTTCGATCGCGAAATGGTCCTTGATGGCTTGATGCATCTCTTCTTCAGGTGTGCTGACATGAAGACACGTGTTCAGGAATTGCACTGGTCTTGTACTCCCGCTGTCCGATCCATGTAGCACCCAACCAAGTCCTGTTCTTGAAGCGACTGGTTGTCCTGGTTTCCCTCTTCTTACTTCTTGAGTCACAATCAGCTCCCAGTTATCTTGACCTATGAGTAGCTGCGGTGGTTCCCCTTCGTAGTACAGCGAGTTGGCGATCTTCTTTAAGTGTCGACATTCTTCAATCCTTTTTCTGTCTAAGAACTGTGGTGCAAGCTTCAGCTCGTTGATAGTTCGGACTCTTCTGATTGTCTTCTTGGTTCCTTGGTGAACTCCCTTCACCGTGAGGTCCAGTGTCTGAGAATCCTTTTTCTTTATCAGCCTGCCTCCTACTGTCTCGATGACCAGTTCTTCTCTGTTTCCTTGAGCGCCGACTTCTTCTGCCACCTTCTCATCCAAGAGTGACACTGTTGACCCCTCATCCATGAGGGCTAGTATCTTCTTAGATCCTTTTGACCCGAAAACTTCCACTGGAACTATCTTCAGGTATGCTCTTGCGTTGTTCACTGCATTCACTGACGCCGTGACACTTGTTTCTTCTTGATGTGTCTCCTTTTTGTCTCCCGAGGTCCTGTCTTCTGAGTCGACGTGCAACAGATGATGGTGCCACCTTTTGCATTCCTTGCATGGTGGTTTCCTGCAGCTCTCCTTCCGGTGTTTCCCTTGAAGGCACTTGAAACAGACGTGGCTCTTCTTAACTATTGCCCACCGATCTTGAACCGACGCCTTCTGGAACTTCTGACATTCAACTAGGAAGTGCTCACTTTCACACATGGGGCAAGTCTTCTTAGCATCCTTTCCTTTGAAGTCCTTCTCCTTCGTAGCATGCGCCGCTTGTCGATGAGTCCTCTTGATCCCACTCTTTTCTTCTGAGGTCGCGAAGGCTCCACATTTGTCTGCTTCTTTGTTCAGGAAGTTGGATACCAGGGTTAAGTCGGAGAATTCACTTTCTTCTGCTGCTGCCGTGAAGTCATACCATCTGAACTTGAGGACCGTTGGCATCTTCTCTATTATTTGTTTCACTATTTCAGGTGAATGTAGGTACTGCGGTTTCTTCAACCCCTTTATCGCTGCTACGCTGTTGTTGATCTGGCTTGCGAAGACACATATGTCTCTTGGGTTTTCTGAGATCTTCGACAACGCCTTGACTTTGTCCAATTCTGCTAACACCAGCGCGTCAGGCCTTCCATATCTTCTTCTCAGGGCTTGCATCACTTCCAGCGGAGAGGCTTCGGAGTACAGCAGACTCTTGATAGCTTCTCTTGCGTTGCCCTTAAGTGCTCTTCTTAAGCGAGCCATATTCTGGACGTCGTTGAACATCGGTGCTGTATCCTCGTAGACAACCTTGAACGCCAACCACTCACTGCTGCTGCCGTCGAAGTAGGGTAACTCGTGGATATACTTCGGCTGCGTTGCTTGTTCCCGTATAGTGAAGGCTTCTTTCAACGCCGTCGCCAACGTTTGAATTTCAATCGTAGTTCCTTTCGTTGGAGAGTGTTCTTCTGGCTTCACCTTCTGAGGTTCTTCTGCTGGAGGTTGATCTCGTGGCTCCGGTCGTTCCCTGTTGTCGTCTTCCATTATAGATGTCTGGATCCAGTTCTGCACCTGTGCTGTTCTGTCTTCCAGGTCTTCATCCACGGAGTCATCATCTTCACACTGTGCCAGTTCCAATCTGACACGGGCTAGTTTCGCCGCGGCCTGTGCTTGCTTCAGTTCCAGGCGCGCTAACTCTTCTCTGGCTTCCAGCTCGCGTCTTCTGGCCGTGGTACTCGTGGTCTTCGTGGACCTGGCGCGACGACCGACCCCTTTCGGCTTTAGCGTCTTGGTAGAACCAGGAACAGCCTTTTCCGCGGCATCTTCTGGGGCCTTCTTGGTCGTTTCCTTCTGTGCGGCTTCTTTCTTCTGACCGTTCTTCTCGGTCGCCGCTGTGGTCGCAGTCTCCACCGTTGTCTCCGTTGTCGTGGTCTCTTCCGTAGCCGTCGTACCCGAAGAGGTGTTCGTGCCCGATGTAGTTGCGGTTCCCGATGACGCCGACGTGACCCCTTCTGATTCTGTTGCCTCTTCTGTCGCGTCCTTAGCGGAAGGACGAGACGGCGGACGTGAGGGGGCATCCTTCTGCGACCTGGTAACCGGCATGTTTCAGTCTTCTGAATTTTTCGGACTTCTGAACTTCTAATCTTCTGAACTCTTCTGGTTTCTTCCTGCAGGGAATCCGGCGCTCGAAGGACCAATTGTAGTGGACGAATGGGATGTGATCAGCACCCTTACTCGCCCTGGGACTTCTCCCACGTTTTTGACGTGCTTCCCTACTTACCTACTGCGCTGGTAAAACACGTCACCACGCACCCCTGAATGCGTAATAACACTACGGTCGACCAAGACCTCGGGAGACTGAACGTGAGGCTGAATTCTGAGAGAAACGGACGAAATAAAACACTTTTCTTCTAGTATTTTTGGTCCATGGACTCCGGCTTGTTCTTCGTTGTGCCTCTTCAACGGCTGAGCTGCGACTAAATGGGCCCGGCCGATCGTGCGTATTTTATAGTCGACGGGGCCGCTTCCCATTACCTTATAGACGACAGTGATTTTCAAGCCCATTTCACTGTTAGTTTTCATCAAGCCGAAGTCTTTGAACCCCTTTATTTTTAATTAATTATCACATAACCCTTACATTTTATATATTTTTACATTTGTTATGTGGTCCCTTCTTATATAAAAACACAATATTGCATGTACATAGTCACAATAAAAACTTTCTAGAACAAAAACTTACAAAGTTTGACTTAGGACAATTGCCACTATCTTTAATCTATAATATCTCTGAATCCTGTGGTCCGATTTTGATAATTTAAACGTTAAAAGTGGTTTTACATCTAATTCTATCGTTAACAACAAAAATAGCAACGATCGGACCATAAACAAAAAACCTCATTTTCAAGTTACGTAATTATAGAACATCCCTTTCGAAATTTTGTACATTTCCTTACAAGATTCACTCAAATTGAAGTTAATTAGATTCTAATAAGAAAACTAAGCATGAAATCTATAAACTAAAACTAATTAGAATCTAATACATAAACTTATAAACAAGACTTTTCAAAATTATTAAATTCCTTACTAGCTACAAAATTATTCCTTATATTTACATTTTATTATGAAGGCGCTCTCTGCGCTACTTGCACCCACTTACCCAGAGGGGGTCTAAATTTGACATTTTTACGAACTTTTGAGACCTTTACTAATTTAAAAATGCTTTCTAACTTACAAAATCATTGTCAGGGTGCACTCCGATACTACTTGCGCCTAGATGCTTAGATTTTGTCGCCGACATGCACTGTGTTCTTTAAATTTAATCTTTTGTAACGAAGCGTGAGCCCACGGCGCGTATCAAGCGAACGCAGTGCGCGAACAAATGATCACACTCATGTAAAGAACACTGCACAACCTGACAACAGTCCGTTGTGAAAATTCAAACCCAAGAAGAAGATTAATAAACTTAATAAAACTTGCTCAAGATTATAATTTTGTTTTAATTTCGTCTAAAGGCAATATAATTTTTATAAACTATACGTTTATAAAACTCCTAATGTAACCTCAACTTTATAGATTTTTGCTACCGTTTTGTGCCACTATTGTGTCTCCGTAGTGTAAAATTTGCGACTTTTTTGTAACTGTTGCACAACATTTTGTGTCACTATTGTGTCATTTGCGTCAATATTTTGGACTTCACCTATAAGGCTTGGTCTGAAGGCAATTCTTGTCTTTTAAGAACGGTGGCATTCTCATTTCAGTCTCAAGCTGTCAAAAATGCCTCTAATTTCCCTACAGTTTTGATAAAAATTGACATTGTTTGTCACTGAGGTGAGATTACGATCTTTTTAAACGAGAATTAGCATTCAAATGCAAATTAAACGTTTGATAAGTAAAAGAAACCGATCATTATCGAAATCCTACGAGTTGACATAATCATGTTCATTACAACATGTTTACTATGAAGCAGTTCCAAACAGCACATTTCTTTTATAATCACTCTGCAAAGAAAGTATTTTTAGCCGTGACATCTAAAGTAAACAATATAAAGACAGCTGTTACAGCATAATTGCATATTATCTAAGTACTGATAGTTTTATAACATGCAAGTTCTTTTGAATACCTAAGATACGATATTAACATTTTCATGATAATAGTGATACTAAAACCATTTTTAAAGAAATGTCATATTATTGTATTCAAAAACTAATATTCTTATGAAAACAATATCATAAATATAGTAAAGTAGCTAATAAATGTTTGCCTACTGTCTAGTTTATTTACTAGCCAACTGATTTACAGTACACGTATGTATGTATTACGTACCTAATATTTTTTCTGCGAAAGTTCATTCACTCATATTTATTTATATCCCTTACTAAAATATATTGTTTTGCTCGAATAGACTAGCTTGACAATACTAAAATAAACTAGTACACTAGCTAAATACACTAGTTAACAAACCTAAATTTAAATAAAAACCGTACACTATTATTTTGTATTAACTAAATAATGATTTCAAATTAAGGCAAATCATCAATAACAACTCTTATAATAAATACAAAACAGTAAAAACTCAAATAAAAAACATACCTTTTGTAAATTTATTACTTCGAAAAAAAATCACAACACTAAACCACAACACGCACTACGGAACGCGAACACGTCAATACAGTATAAAATAAATTAATATATGATCAATACAAAGCTAACCCGTTGGATGCGCAAGCGCTGCTCGACTGTCGTGAAATGCTCAATGCTCGAGTATGTATATGACCGCGATCGGCGACCGGCGCCGGCGACGATATAGGAGCTCCACGATTTCGGGAAACTGTGACTAAAAGCCTGCTTTGACGTTCAAGGAATGGTATAAATAAGTCGTAGGAAAACCCAGGATTACTTGATCTATGACATGCCTATGATGTCAAAGTTTTGCTTTGCGTAGAATATAAGCCCAGAACCTAAACTTCATCAATAAATATATAAAACTTTATTACCCAAAAAATTACAAGAGTTTTACATAGTCTTCAAACTAGGCAAGCCAGTACCTTGGGTACCAATGTGGAAGGTTCCAACTTACATTTCAAATCTTCATGGTTATAAATTTCATCAATTTCGTTTATTTAACTATTCCTATTATCTCAAAATAAAACAAGCATGATTTTTGTCATCTAAAGATTAAATAGCTCAAAAACATACAAAATAATTTAGGCTTACAACTTTATTACTTCGATTAACCAAATTACAATAATTTTTAGATTAACAGAGGCTGGAGAAAACCTAAATTTCTAATGAAGGAATGTCCCATTTAACTACAATATCATACCCACCGTACTCTGACGTTATATTTATCACCGAATTCACAGTAGGTATATCTATTAATACATAGATACTATTACAATGTCGTATACATATGTCTACCGCTAGACTTTCCCAAAGGCCAACCTTGCAGAGGTCACAATGATCTAACACGTCATCACAATGACGAATTCGCGCTAATTAGAGTCATATTAGAACTTAGCACTAATCCTGGAATTGTTTCTACATGGTTTTCCAGTACGGGGGTTAACCTACGAATTTATGATGGCATATTTCGGTGTCTTATGGAATATTTTGTGTCATGGCAATACCTGAAAAGCATTGAAATACCTATTGAAATATTTTCCTGTAAAATGGAAAATACCAAAAAATCCTAGCTGAAATAATTTTAAAAATGTCTTGTTGAAAAAATAATCCGATGAAACGGCTTAGAATTGGCCCAGTCCATCTTAGAGAAAGACGGGTTGAGTCCTAGAAGTGTCCTAGAACATTATTATCAAATTAAGGTATTATTTATTTACAAAGAATATCGGTATTACAAATAATATGTTACGAATATTGTCAGTCCTTGTATGGCATGAAAAAAATATTATAGCTTTACAAATATTGCTGTATGAAGCTGGACGTAAGGAATGGCACCATCCCATTTCTTCCTGTGGGTGTTGCGGAAGAGGCGACTAAGGGACTTACTGGATAATGGGCAGCAGCGTTCTCTATGAATTTTACAACCATACTGCGTTCGTCAACCTGCTTGCTAAGTATGGCGATTGTGGCAAAGCCCCGAAATTGGGGGAGGCCTATGTTCAGTGTACAAGTATGGATATCATCTATTCCCTTTGGGCCCTAATTCTTACCTTTCATCCATATCCTATAATACGTAAATCATGAACGTAAGAGTTGAGTAATCACAGTCATCGAGGTACCTTTTGTGGTTCCTGCTTGCGTCAGAATTGTCACGACGCGTTGCTCTGTTAGTCATAAACGCATCATAGTCCTTAAGATGAACAAAGTCCAATGCTGGGCTTAGAGAATGTTCTCTGTCTGCGTTCATCGGGGTAAAGTGCATGCCCTCGTGTCCTAAATGAAAGCTACCGCGCGAATTCGCGACGCGACGCGATTGTTTGCATGAGTCATACTACTAATATATAATTAACTGGCCTGTTAGTCTAGTGATTAGTTAACCTGACTGCTGAGACTGAGGTCGTGGGTTCGATTCCCACCCAGGACAAATCTTTGTGTGATGAGCACAATCATTTGTTCTGTGTCTGGGTGTAATTTATCTATAATATTTAGGTATGTATTTAGTAATTTATAAGTATATTTATCAGTTGTCTGGTTACCATAATACAGGTTCTGCCTAGTTTAGGGTCAGTCAACAGTGTGTTGGTTGTCCTAAGATATTATTATTATTATAATGCCACGTTCCGAAGGATGTAATAAATACGCGGCGGTATTTGTTCACGTACTAGTTCTCAACCGATTGCTTAGTGCCGAGAGATGAAAATCGAATACTACGTTTTTCCGAAGCGCTGAAACTCACTCGCAGTATACAAAAGTACAGCACTTTGTTGGATTTTTAACCCTCGGTTCAAAACTGAGGGTTGAAAATCCTGTGCAATAAAATTTCGTCGCGATTTCACATCGTCGCGGTTATGCGGACGTCGTCGACTAAACCTACTATCATAATGTGACTCGAGCACCACGCGGGCGAAGCCGCTGGCAAAAGCTAAAGTGAGTTACAGACGCCAGCACATAAAACTACCCGAAACAGTCAAGTTTTCACAATCAATCTTGAACCTTATATTATATCTAAGCGATAAAGTTGAAAACCAATTAAAGAAATTTGACAGATTGTAGTAGCTTTTTGAGCTGGCGTCTGTACAAAAGCAACGTGTTTCATCATGCGAGTATGTTTAAATTTCAAATACCCGAGCGGAACGATCGCGAAGTCGCGTGACGTTCGCTTTCGGTTAGGACATGTCCCTAAAGCTTTAGGTATGCGTAGACCGGAGAGCTGGTTTGATGTTCGTGCAATCAATTACGAAACAATGCCTACATCGACACGTACGAAGAAAACTTTGTTAATGACTTTACTTAAAAAGGGTTGTGTAACATATCAGGATGCCGATAATGATGATAGCCACCCTTAATCTTCACGAGGAATTCTCTCCCACGTTACGAGAATAAAGTCACGTAGATAACTATTTCAAATAAATTAATAAGGAAATTCCCAGGGCAAATTCCCACCCAGGACAAATGTTTGTGTGATGAGCACGATCATTTGTTCTGTGTCTGGGTGTAATTTATCTATATTATGTATGTATTTAGAAATATATAAGTATGTTTATCAGTTGTCTAGTACCCATAACACAAGCTCTGCTTAGCTTGGGACTAGATGGCATTGTGTGATAGTTGTGGAATATTATATTATATTATATTATTATATATTAATTATGCGATGACGATTTTGACATTGACATAAATAATACTAAACAATTATCAATAATTACAATGACATAGAAATAATAATAATTAAATTCGTGCGTTTATTTGTTTGCGCACTGGGTTTTTTGCCTGAAACAAAACGTTTTCCTGAAATTCACGAGACTTATTTTAGGTACGTAGAGTGTGTCTGAAAGTAGCGATAGCATTTTATACAGGGGCGCAGGGGCATCAACAACATAGGTTCAGGACATGATTTAGGACCCGTCTAATAATTTTCGTAAGTTAAATAAAATAATCGCGTCCGAAACACAGTATTGCGCTCCTAAACGTTAGCTGACGTGGCTAAAAAGGCGGACTGGGCAGGACATATTTGCAGCATGCCGGCCAAACTGTGGGCTCAAGTAGTGCAGAACTGGTGTCCTGAGACAGTGAGGCGGGGTCGCGGCAGACCATGTAGGAGATGGCGGGACGAGCTGGATAGGTTACGTCAACATTGGCAGCAGGACGCGCGGCTTCGCTATAGCTGGAAGAAGTGGAGAAAGACGTTTGCCCAGGAGTGGGAAAGTCCAGGACAGCAAAAAAAAATGTTGTTTCATACATCATGACCGCTTAGGTATTGCACTTTTGTAAGAAACAGCTGGTTTTAATTTACCCTGTATTATCATCGCCCACACGTATATTTGTTCTGATGCACTATTGTGCATGAAACGTCATAGACTTTATCAAATCCCTGGTCAATATCGACGTAGCTTTTTCCCAATTATATTGGGGTCTTCTATATTATTATTAAGTACTAGTAGAATTCGAAAATGGCGTTTTATTTTGTGCGTATTTAATATTATGTGTACATTATCTATTGGAGCAAGGTCCAAGTAGTGAGGTGGGTGTCGGAGACCGTCTGATGTGCAGTGTGTGGTCTCGCGTTGTCCTGAAGCAGCAGTGGGCGAGAGCAATCGTCTAGTCTCGGATGTTTATCCTTTAGCATTTTCAAAGACATTCGATTAAATTGCAGAAGACAGAAATACTGTCTTTTGCCGAAATTCAAACCTAGGTTCTTAGCGTCGGTAACAATAGCATAGAGGGGATTATTATTTTAATTGTAAAATATTTTAATACGGGAAACAAATAGTACAGAGTACAGGAAATAAATAATTGTTTTTATTCAAGTTCGTTGACTGTGTTATCAATATTTTGACAGCTATAAGGCAAACCTATACCTATATAATTATTACGCAATTGTACAAATAAGACCTATTCGATATTATTACTACACATATCAGTGATATCCATAATATAAATACTAGGAATAAACACAAATTTATTGTACCTTCAACAAGGCTCAAGAAAATAGGTGGCTCATTCAGATGTCAATGTATACGCTTTTATAATAAACTTCCAAGCCATGTTCAAGATCTAAGTCTCAATAAATTTAAATCATTCATTAAACGTAAGTTGTGCCAGAAAGCCTTTTACACTGTTAAAGATTATATTGAGGACAAAAAAGCTTGGGATTAAGCTACTCCAATTTTTAATTTTAATTTTTAAATTATTATTGTACTGAATGATATTTTTTATTTTTATTATTAATTACTTTCCTTTTTTTTTATTAACTTTTTATTGGGAATATACACTTTGACATTTTGATTATTGCTTATACACTTTGACATTTTGATTATTGCTTATACACTTTGACATTTTGATTATTGCTTATACACTTTGACATTTGATTATTGTTTACACTATGACATGAATATATACTTTCAGAAGTATAATATTATTATTATTATTTAAGTGATTTTGAATGTGAGGACTATGTAGGTGATGTTTGTTTTTTTTTTTATATCTCTCTTACTCATTCCATTTTAATGATAATCTGGCAGTTTGAGTACTTAATGCGGCCTACCAAAATGTCCATTCTTTGGTATTGTTCGTCGAATCTTTGTGCTCCTTATGTTCTGAGTTGAGCTGCAAGATTACAGACAAATGCGTGCATTGACTGGACAGGTCCACTCAATCTGTATGGTTCTTTCCTCAAGAGACCATTTCAGACACCCCCATGTACATGGTCCTCAAATGATCAGACCGGGACTATTTCCTGATTTTATATACACATTAACACTGAGGAATTTTACTTATACAATGACATGAATATTTACTTTTAAGTATTATATTGTTTTAATTACCTATTGTAAATGTGAAGACGAAGTGGGTGTTCTTTTTTTTTGGTTTCCTTTTCTTCTAATTTAATTTTTTACATTGTCTGGCAGTTTGAGTAATTTGTGCGACCTTCACAAATGTCCTTTCTTTGGTATTGTTCGTCGAATCATTGACCTCCTTAAGTTCTGAGTGGGGCTGCATAATTACTGACAAATGCGTGCACTGATTGGACAGGTCCACTCAAGCTGTGTGTTCTTTCCTTAAAAGACCACTTCAGACACCAATCCACATGGTCTTCACATGATCTGATCAAGATTATGTCTGGACTTTAAAAGAGACTGTGACCTCTGAGTTTGTTTCGGCGTTTCTTCTCAGAGTAGTCAGATAGGAAATGCCGAACTCATCTAGTTTAAAAAAAAATGATTGACGTGTAAAAGTGTTTGTACAAACCTACTTGCAAAAATAAAGTCATTTATCATTTATCATTTGTCATTTATCATTTATCATACAGGATAAAATTAAATAAGCTAGCAGGGGTTTACCCGCATGTTCGGTATCAGTAAAGAAAACTAATGGAATAAAAACAATTTTTTTTTAACATTCTGTGGGTGAAGGAAGACCCCTAATCGATCAGCTATTTTTTTTTGTAATTTTAAAGCATAACAAAGCATTTTAGTCGTTTGATTACCTAGATGTACCAGTGTCAGTGCCAGTGCCAGTGTCATTTAAAGATTTGAAAGTTAGAATTATGAATCTTTATTTTTAACCGACTTCAAAAAAAGGAGGAGGTTATCAATTCGACTGTATTTTTTTTTGTTCTTATTTTTCTGTATCGATATCCAACACTTGGGTAATGTATTGACCCTGTGGTGGCAGGGTTATTGACGCGCAACCTGTACCATAGATTCAGTACATTATTCTGGACCTTTGCGAAATGTTTCGTCGGTTATTATAAAAAAAGTCGGCATTCCATACATTTCCACTGAGTAGGTATTGCATTTTTGTAACTGAGAATAACAGTTTTTTGTTTACCGACCGACGAATAATTTCTACGGTTGGACTATGTGCAGAATTCATGTTTACAGGTAATATAAAACAATAACTGTATTCCTTGATTCACTAGGTAGAACTGCTGAAAAATAAAAAGAGCGTAAAACCTGGGCATGCTTTTTATATTTCCGAAGTTCTTAGAATCAAAAATTTTACGATTATTTTTCCGAAGTTCTTAGAATCAAAAATTTTACGACCAACTATATAATTCCGCTTCTAACAAAAATAAAATTCCGTTTTGAACGAAAACATATTCAATGGTTCCAAATTTCAAATCAAACGGAAGCTAGCTAGTTATAAAAATAAAAATCTCCAGCCGGAAAAAATGCTAAAACATAAATCTGGACAGCTTTTTGGCAAGAGATCAAAACTTTTTGCTGTAGCCTGCGTAGATTAGCATAGAAACATCCAAACTGGACATGAGTGGCCAATAAAATGGCGGATCTGGAATCATAGACCACAAAAACACTGGCCATTAAAATAATGCGCATTGTGTTTAAATCTGTTTACAGTTTCGTCTGTGGAAAACATATTAAATCCTGTTGTTTTCTTTTTCAGTGCAGAAATGGATTAAATTTCATTCCTGATTTAGAAATAAGACAGTTTCGATAAGAATAAGAAGACAGTTTCGATATTATTATTTTTTTAAATTAAGTAATTGTAAGAAAACTTACAGCTTGTAACTACATTGGGGTAGTCCGAAGTAATATTATAGGTGGACCGAGGACCAAAAGAAAGTGGATGGGACAGACTGGATGCGGATGGCGGAGGACAGGGTAGGTTGTAGCGCAACATGGGAGAGGCCTATATCAAACAGGGGACTGTGATCGGCTGAGTTGATTGATTGATGAAAAATAATATGTGAAAGAAAGCGAAACAACGAGATGATTAAGAAAGAGATTTTTAGATGCGAAAGTGGTATTACGTTGAATCAACGTGCTGTATTGAGATAGAGCTGGGCCTATTGACGAAACTTTAGAAGGAACCCAAGGTTTACACTTGGCATTCCATACAAGGTTTACACTTGGGTTCTATTCAGTTTAGGAGATGAAGAAAATAGTAAAGTTACTTGTTTTTTTCTACATAGCCGCTAAAGTGCTACAAGGGACTTTTGTCCCTTTTTAACGTATTTTCTTTCTTTCTTTCTTTCTTTTTCGTATTGAGCGTTTTAACAAAATCATACGAAAAAATTACCACAGGGGTCACTTGGTGCATTCAGCCGGCTAGCGTGGGGCCCTGGAGAAGTGCTGCCCCAGCTACATGGCTAATTCATATCGTCATTGATAACCATTACTAACTATGTCCTACATGCCTCCTATTCAAGCGTTGACCAAAATATACTGCGCTTTTTTAAAGTGGGTGGCATACGACCACGGCTATTCTCTGAACATCACAATAAATATTTATTCAATATTTTACGTGTTAGTTGTTTCTATTTTTGACGATAAATCTTCATCATCATCATCATTTTCAGCCGAAAGACGTCCACTCCTGGACATAGCCTGCACTAAGCACCGCCTCTTCGACCGGTTCTGTGCTTCTCGCAACCAACAGATTCCTGCGGCCTTCACCAGGTTATCGGTCCATCTTGTGGGAGGCCTTCCAACGCTACGTCTTCCAGTACGCGGTCACCACTCCAGAACCTTCCGACGCCATCGGCCATCTGTTCTGCAAGCAATGTGGCTGAGATGTGGTCGCTCACAATGGGCCTCATAAGAAGGCTAAAAGTCACCCAAAGGGCAATGGAAAGGGCTATGCTTGGAGTTCCTTACGCGACCAAATCAGTTAATCAGAAATGAATACATCCGTAGAAGAACCAAGGTACCCGACATAGCCCGAAGAATGGCCAAACTTAAGTGGTAATGGGCATTGCTCGATTAATATTGGTACATAACAATTTCGGACAAGAAAATTTTCTTGTTTTATACTTTTTCGAGCGTGTGATTTTTTAGTAGTCAGGTTTTAGTTTTTGAACTTATTTTTGTTTGTAATAACACAAGCAAAATTGTATCGTCAGTGCTTAGCTAGTAATCATAAAACACCATAAAAACAAAGTATCCATCGCATACACGTGGCTAAACAATTAACAGGTAATTTTTCATCAAATGAAGAATACCATAAACACATAAAGTAATTCTGTACTCCACGAACATCGTAGGACATTATATTTTAATCACAGAATTAGTCGTGCGCTTGATTACATAAGTTTTGATTCTGCTAACTGTTATTATGGTCATTTCTATTTTAAGACAATGCATCGTGGATTTGCTATGTAGGTTTAATTATTCAGATTAAGTTTGTCATGTAGTCAGAAAGGGAGGGATTAGGTATTCATTTCTCATAAACAGTATCCGCTTTTATATAGTCCTCCAGACCATATTCCGGTTATTTTGGTCAATCTCAACGGAGACTAGCCATCGTCGGCGCGGGAGATATTATAGTGCACAAGTGTGTGCGCAAATACAGGGGCACTCATTGTTCCCTCACTCTCATAGTCCAATGAGACGGCAGTCAGGCAAAGGACCAACGGCTTAACGTGCTTTCCAAGGCACGGTGGTATCACACTGTCAACTTCGAAACTCCGGGCTGCTACTAAGAAATGCCTAATGGCAAAACCTAATAATCTAATAACATTTTGCCCGACCTGGGAATCGAACCCAGGACCCGACACTCAGCAGTCGCGCACGAGACCGACCCGTTGGTCTCCGATTTTATAAAGAGTTGTCAAAGTTGGTTACAGAACTTAGCGATGGAAAGTTCTATGTCAAAGGTGGCCTTATAAAAAAACCGTATTATAAGATAAAAGACTACGTTCAAGACAAGGAAGTTTTGCAATAATTAAATCTGCAAATGTGGATTCCCTGGTACAGACGCCAGCACAAAAAGCTACTACAATCTGTCAAATTCCATTGATAGATTTTCAACTTTATCTCTACAGTATTAGGTTCAAGATTGATTGGGAAAATTTGACAGTTTCGGGTAGCTTGATGTGCTTGATGTGCTTGATGTTTGTACCTCATTAACGGCTTAACTATGTAAATATCTATTCACTGCTCCCAATTTACGATGTTAATTAATTTTTTACATACTTTGACATAATCTTCTGACTACTTGACATTATATACCTACAATTCTAATTTCAATTCCTCATTAAAAGTAATTGAAGTAGTCTTGGCAATCATTTCATTTGGTTTAAATAGGTTTTTATATTTTATTTATCTCTATAAATAGATTATCTTATATTTTGTGAATGTGAAAACGTTGAAGGTCTTGTTGAAAGGTATTCCTTTATCCCTGATTGTTTGTGCTTAAGTACATACCAATTGTTCTTAATAACTCCATCGAATATCTTCGCTGACAAAAACGTCTCCTTAACTATACATATTTTTATTACAGAATTGTTTCATTTATAAAATCCGATACTATTGAAGTTGTTGTAAAACTATACCAGCCTGGTATTGTACCATAGCCACGTTTTCAGTGCATTACGTAAAAAGTTCCATCATGAGGGATTTCTCAGTAGCAGCTTGAAATTGTGCCCCATTAGGATTTTGATCATTTTTTTTTTTGTGATAAATGGAAAGATAATAGATATATACATTTTAAAACAAAACTGTTTTTTATTCTTTTATATTCGCAATAGTTCAAAAGTTTTTTCAAAATAAAAAAATATTTTTAAATCCAGTACCGAAAACACTCGAATAAACACGAGTGCGTGTGACGTCATACATAATGTCTAGCTGCCCGATGAAGCAACTAAACATTATGACGTCACAACTATGGTTCGCCGTCATCGCGCATCATAGTTGTATATGTAGCGTGTTTATAGTCACGTGATATTTTTGATATTTTAATAATTTTTAATTGTTTATAATTAATTGAAAAAAAAATGTTTTTGCATTAAATATCAATATTATTAATAATAATGTTTTTAAGTACATTAAAAAAAAACATTTTTTTTTTCAAATTCCCAATTGATAAGTTCACACCGTACAGGGGACTCAAACATAATTGACTTATAGTGGGTGTACTATAGATTCATCTCTGCCTAAACGCTTCAGGGAGAGCTCAGTGTTAATGTTATCTATACTAATCATAAAGCTGAAGAGTTTAGTTGGTTGTCCGTTTGAACGCGCTAATCTCTGGAACTACCTGTCAGATTTATTTTTGCATTTAATAGCCCAATTCTTGAGAAAAGTCTATAAGCTATTTAAAATCACGCCAGGACCCATAGAAACAGAACAGAAAGTAGAAAAATCAGTAATGACGCAAAGAGAAAACGAAGTTTTTGCACGGGCGATGCGTCGCGATGTGGTGGGTCTTAGGAACAAGGACGCAGGTTCACACGGACGATGTCGCGGGCAGAGACTAGTGTATAAATGAAGAGTAGGAGTGTAAAAAACAAGTTATTCTTAAAATAGGCCAATTATCGAAAGATGCCCATTAACGACCTTTTGTGAACTGGCTTTTGTCGAAGATGGTCATGGCGAATTCGGTCATTGTCATCGAGTGCTGGAGACCGTGGTTGCGTCCTGTTTGGTGATTTATGTGAAATGATTAAAAAGTACTTTTTTGATGACATTTAAAATCATATATTCATAAACTCACGCCTTTGTCCCATGGGGTAGGCAGAAACTACAGAACGCCACCTCCGACCATCATTTCTACATACTTACTCCTTTTATACCCGCACGCCAGTTACCAGTACTGCGCACCTGACCCTTCTGAAGAACTTCACCAATGAGGTCACCATATGTCTCCTAGGGCGTCCCCGTCCGGCATGTCCAGTCACATCTGTATTTTAACTCATCGAATGCCATAATTAGAGACACATTAGAAAGCTACAGCTAGCTTATTTCGAACTGTGTAACTTAAGACATTCAAAAGGTTCAAATGATATTTCAAGATAATAGTCCTCCAGACCGTATTTCGGCAAAGGTCTCAGCGGAGACTACAGTCATCGACGAGGGAAATGTACGCAAGTGTTTGCATAGACACAGATGCACTCTCTCTTCCCTCACTCTCATAGTCCGATGGGACGGCAATCCGACACGACCTCTACAAGTTTGATGTATTTCTACTGTTGTTCATCATCATCAGCCTATAAATGTCCCCACTGCTGGGACACAGGCCTCCTCTCGGTGACAGGGTGCGGGCCATAATCCACTACGCAGGCCCAGTGCGGGTTGGTAGATGTCACATGTCTACTAATTTTTGGTTCCAACACATGCCGGTTTCCTCACTATATTTTCCTTCACCGTTTTGAGAGTAGTGATGATGAAATAATTTACAAAAAGTAAAGCACCTGCTTGGGTTTGAACTCACGACCTACTACTCGTTATTCGCGGCCGTTACCACTGCGCCACCACTGCTCTACTGTTGTTATTTTTTGTAAATATTACTGTTACCGGCCAAACCCGATTTCAGGACAAACTAGTTTTGCCTAGGCTAAACTAGTTCTTCCTATATGCGATAGAATTAACTAGTATAGCCTAATCCAAACTAATTTGTCCTAAGCCCGATAGGATAAACTAGTTTAGGCTAGTCCAAACTAATTTTTCCTAAGCCCGATAGGATAGATCAGTTTAGGCTAGGCCAAACTAGTTGATCCTGAGATAAATACGCACACTCTAGGATAAACTGGTATGGCACAGTCTAAACATTATAGTAAATCTAGAAAGTCAAAATAAATCGATAAACGGAATAAAATACTCCGTAATTGGAAAAATAATCATTTTTATTAAAACCATACTGATTCGTCGTTAAAAGTCATACTGAATAAAATACTCCGTAATTGGAAAAATAATCATTTTTATTAAAACCATAATAATTCGTCGTTTAACGACGTTATGGATGATTGGTAATACAAATAATCATACTATAACAAATAATAAGTGTTTTTTTAATTGAAGCAATAATCATATCTCAATTATTAAAATTGTTTTGCCAAGGTTTTGTGAGATGCAGCTGCAACTAAAACTGTTCCACAACTAGGCTCGCCAACTAGCCACGACTAGGCTCTACTAGTTAATCCTATCGCATATAGGAAGAACTAGTTTAGCCTAGGCAAAACTAGTTTGTCCTGAAATCGGGTTTGGCCGGTAACATTACCAACAAATTCGACATTCGACTTCAAAATGAAAGCATTTTAGATACAAAGATTCGATATTGTATCTTGTTTTAGATGGGCTAAGAGTTAAAGCCGCTTACTAGCATCGCAGCTACCTTTTAAACTTATTCCTGACCAGAGGGGTAATTGCGTAATAAACTAACAATTTCTTGTCTTTTATTTTGACAGTTCAACAACATTCATTGCGTTTTTACGTTGTTGAGCAGATAAAATGTTGAACATATGAAGCGATGTATTAGCAATTGCCTTCAAAATGATAAATTCTGATTGACAGTGAATTACTCCATTAGAGTGCTGCAGTATTTTCAACTTGTATAAACTAAAAACCTGTCTTTTTTTCTTCGTGTTAAAATCATTAATTGGATGCAAACCTCAATTAGGCTTGCAGTCCGTGAATAATTTGACAACCGGTTTTTTCAATAGCTATACTAAAAATAAATATTTTATCATTCTAGTTAAGTAATTAATTTTTGCAATAAATGTATCATTGGCACTTTGATTCTGATTCAAACGAATGCGGTTTTGTTGTAAAATGCAATAACGTTTTTAATACAGAAATATGCAGATTGAAACCATAGAACCTTAATTTCGATCCTTTACTGCGACAATGGTAAATTTCTTACAAAAAAAACTGACAACTTAGCACCAGAATAAGTCCAGGCCAGGTTTGTAAAAAGAACTGAATTTCGATCATAGTTACGTTCGTATTTCAAAAACTATAACGGTGGCTTAGACCATGGGAGTGCCGGCAGAAGTGAAAACTTGAATATTAACGTTGTGCATTTTTGATATTTTGGAATGGTTAGGGAATAATTTTGCACGAATTGCTTTAATTATCAGTATAAAAGTACTATAATTTATGTGGTAGAATACAATATTTATTTATTGCGCTATCGTATACAAACATGACAATTTATATAACATTAAAAAGTTTATCTCTCAGGTTTTTTCTGAGAGATAAACTTTCCGTCCGTCTTACGAATTTTCGATCAGGTCACGTGTCCTGACGCGAGTTTAACATTTTTTACCCATTACATAAAAGTGCACAACGCCGCTAAAGAAGTTTTCACTTCAAAACTTGTTTCTAATCGGCAGCCTAATTGCGAAACACACAATTTATCAGAATCTGAATGGGATTGAAGATTATTTCTAAACCATTGCCTCATTTGTTCGAATAAATTGTCGGCTCAGCAACGTAAATAAAGCAATGAATGTTGTTTAACTATCAATATTAAACCAATTCTTACCGATAAAAAATTCCGCAATTACCTACCAGGCTGATTATGTTCCAATCAAACTTTGTAATAACACTGAAATGTAAGTTTACTTATAGGTATAGCATATTAAGTATTATTTACGATAATGGTTGCTACAATAATTATTTCAGTTCTTTAATAAATCTAATCTTAATCGTTTTCAACCCGCAGTGACTCCACATCATAAGTAGATAGCGCATTTGATAACTGAAGCAAATTCATCATTATTTTAAAACTTTCAATGATTGCATTAAATTATAATGATTTTATTTCTGGAAGTAGGTTTGTATTGTACGTCATCGTTCATCATCATCATTTCAGCCGTAAGACGTCCACTGCTGGACTTGGCCTCCCCCAATTTGGGGGGCTTTGCCATAATCGCCACGCTTGGCAGGCGGGTTGGTGATCGCAGTATGGTGGTAAAATGCATAGAGAACGCTGCTGCCCATTCTCTAGTAAGTCCCTTAGTCGCCTTTTACGACACCCACGGGAAGAAATGGGGTGGTATTGTACGTATACAAACACTTTTACACGTCAATGATGTTTTTAAAACTAGATGAGGTCGGCGTTTCCTAACTGACTACTCTGAGAAGAAACGCCGAAACAAACTCAGAGGTCACGGTCTCTATTAAAGTCCAGACGTAATCTTAGTCATATCGTGTGTAAACCGAGATAGGTGTCTGAAATGGTCTTTTGAGGACAGAACCACTCAGATTGAGTGAAACTGTCCATGTCAATGTGTTGTCTATTTGATCATTTGAATTTCCCAGCTTCCAACTTACCCTAATTTTGTAATACACTCATCATCTAGCCTTTTCCCAACTATTTTGGGGTCGGCTTTCAGTCAAACCGGACATAGCTGAATACCAGTATTTCTGCATGAAGCGATTGCCTATCTGAGCTCCACAAAGTGGGTTACACGATATCCCTTGGTAAGACTGGTTGTAAGACTTTTTGACTTCTGAAGACCCGTTACGACTGTCAAAGATCGGTGAGTGACAGTCGGGACCAAAGGCTTAACGTGCTTTCCGTGTTACGCAGGGGTGTTGGTATGTACCTATAGATGGCCACTCATCCACGAACCAAACGCGGCAAGCGTACCATAAGCTGATCGATCAACCCGTGCGGGTTACTTAGCCACAAGCCCCAAATGCGTAATACACTAAGTAAGTAAGTAAGTAAATTTTATTTGTTGAAACATGGTGTACATATATTGCATGCAAGATAATAACGAGATACAGAAAAAAACAAAAAGATCATATATGTTCAGCCGCATATCGTGGCGTACGAATAGGTAGGAAGAGATGGTATATAAACCGTGATAATATTCATCAAATTACATTTCATCATTATTCATTAAAGATTAAGTATTTTTATTATAATCCAATAAGCGTTAAAAAAAATCTGATACAATCAAAATCCGAATCATCATGAAGGATATTGCTAATCCATTGGTTCATAATGTTCGAAAAAATTTACTGCTCCACAACGTAAATAACGCAATGAATGTTGTTGAACTGTCAAAATGAAACTGTCAACTTGACTCTCCAACGTGATTTTTAATTGTTGAACTGTCAAAATGAAACTGTCAACTTGACTCTCCAACGTGGTTTTTAACCCACAATGAGGATGCCAAAGTCGTCTATAGAAGGGTAGGTAGATAAGTCAGGTGACGGGGTAAGAAAATAGTGATAAGAAGAGGGACCCACCCTGGGTACCATAAAAATATAAAATATCTGTAGTGAACACCTATTAAATTTGATCATCATCAATTTTCGAGAGAGGAAACCATCAACGATCTTCTGTGAACTGGTTTTTGACAAAGATGGGTCAAAGCAAAATGCTCCTTTTCCCCCTCTCCTTCTTGCCCCTTTTTATTATTTTTCGCACCATTCTACTTCGATATTCTATTCAATATTTCATATTAAATCTAACAAAAACTATCATCATTTTTCAATCCTTCTGCGTTCTGTCTGCAAAATAAATCGATTCATAGTACTTGATACTTATAGTAACCATGATACTTATACTTATAGTAGTAGTAACCACATTATTATGTCATAGTTTATAACAGTACATTGACAGACACGCTCACGGAATATGGAGTTCCCCACAAAGGTAATCCTTTGCCAAATGAATATGATAATAACAATATTGTTATCACACCTAACAATACGAGGACTACCAAGATGAATCATTATGAACCGTGACGATGAGTATCGCGAAATACTTTTTTGTTCCATTGATAAGTATCAGGTTCAAGTACCTACCAGCGGGTCGGTCAAAGTGTTATCGGGTTTTTCCATCTGGAATTCCGCAGATGGCAATACGCTCATCCCTTGTCTTCCATATTAGCCTGTCGATAGCAATCTATACATCATGTAACATAATTAACGCAAGACCTTATACTTACCTATTAAAGTATGGAGTTAATAGCATAGTACAACGAAAATTATTGTTTTGTTTTTGTAAAAAAAAAATGTGTTGACTCTATCCTTTCTTTATGCATTTAAAATTAATTCTTAAATTCAAGTGGACAATTATGAACAAATAACTTTCAGGACTTGCATTTATTCTGTTACACCTCCTTAACATTTAGCCCAGAAATTGATTACGATCTTGACACCTTTAGTAGCGTCCTAGCGTGCAGTCAACGGGACACGCTGGACACAATATTAAGAGCCCCATTGTTTGTGGGACAGCACCACATTTAGGCGGTGCACCCACTGAAGATGCGTCCCGCCGCGGTGCGCGGAGCGACGTATAACGCACGGGGCGCCTTCCCGCGCATTTCCACGTCAGCAGTGTGTTGTGCTAGGCGTGATTTCTATATAAATTGAGATACTTGCATACAATGGTAAAATCTGCCATCCCGCGCTACGTGACGGGGCGCGGTGCAGTGGGTGGAGCGCCTTACACTCCAGGGCGGAGTCATCTGTGAATCCCCACCTGAGCAGGGTACATAGAAATTTAACATAATTATGTGGCGAAAATTGGATGTACTATTAGTATACTTCTGCCTAACCCTTCTCTGAAATATGCGTGATAGTATAAATCAATAAGTACTGCAGTTGTTACGAACATAGTACCAAACAAACAAACATTATAAAACGGTTTAGTAGACTCTATGAATGAATATAAGTCTACTCCGTGATATAAATACATAAGTACCTACTCTTTTGATTGGCTACTATTGTTATAGATACGTCATGAGCATAGTATGAGAGAGGAAGAAGTCACTTTGGATGTCTTTGATGTCGATGAATGACATCACAATATTGCAGCCTTCGCACTGACGCTAAGGCCCAGCGCACACCGCTGGAGGCGTGGCGGAGAGCAATTGAAGACAACAATTTAATATAAACCTTAACTATCTTGACATACGGTTAATATAAAAATAAATTCGCATAGGGTGCTCGGAGCGCCCTGAAGATACTACAAGAGCATGCGTGCGACTGCTCCAGTCGCCGCCGTGTTGCTCTGCGCTCCGCCGCACTTCCACTCTCGAGGGCTCTCAAGGGCTCTTGGC
The DNA here is from genome assembly GCA_932294355.1 of Aporophyla lueneburgensis. Classification (NCBI taxonomy): domain Eukaryota; kingdom Metazoa; phylum Arthropoda; class Insecta; order Lepidoptera; family Noctuidae; genus Aporophyla; species Aporophyla lueneburgensis. Next base: position 6,389,587 of record OW028748.1, on the reverse strand, counting down.
GCCGCTCGGGGCACGCGAAATCCGTCCGCGCGTTTCAAGAAAATGCTCTCCGTCACGCCTCCAGCGGTGTGCGCTGGGCCTTTGACATTGCGTTGGGTTATTATCGCACACTAGATTTTCAACTCTAGACTTTGAACCGAACATTAAGAATCCATTAGAGCGCGAGATGCATCCTAGCGCGTCGTATTGTTATATATTGTTCGATTTTCAAGTCTGGGTGCTAACTTTAGATCCCTGCGGACGTGGACTAAGACGACAAGACCAAAATGGCATAAACCTATTCCGTATCTTAAATATTGACTTCTTTTATTTATGTAAATCTTATTATGAAGGTGCAGGATGCACCTACGGGACCGACGCGCAAGCTGTTACCTAAACTCAGCACATATGTCTAGATCCTCAGCATAGACATTTTTCGTAGGTTATTATTAAAAAATCTGCTGTTTTACATAAAAAGTGAAATACCTACGCGGTGAAAATGTTAGAAACAACTGTTTTTTTTATTAATTTAAATAACTTCCTACGTCGTTGGAAGGTCCACAAGGTGAATTAATGACCTGGTAAAGGCCATAGAAATCCTCTGGATGCGAGAAGTACAGAACCGGTTTAAGGGGCGTTTCTTGTGGAAGGGAGTCCAGCTGTGGACATTTTTCGACTGAAATAATGATGAACCGACAAAATGTGTTAAAGTTGATGGATCTAGAATTATGTAATAAACTTTTGTACGTAATAGTTTACACGTTAATGGGAACGACGAAGATTATTTTTTTAAATGACATCTCGCAGGTCAACCTATGAGGTTGTCGGATGCTTAACTGGACTTGCCTGTGGCTACATTAATGAATTAAAACTTGAGCAACTACTCACTAAGGGCATCCCCTGTGGGGTAGGACCTCGGCTTAGGGCATCGCTGGTAGAGGGCAGCAAGGGAGGCGCTGGATCGGAATGGGAAAGACGAAGAGCTGTGTCATGCTTCTACCAACTAAATCCCATGATGACCCATCATTCACCCTGCACTGGCGCCATGGCTATCTCATGCGGTCATCCACGACAGCCATACAACACCATACTGACTCATAAAACAACATTAATAGCTTCAGGCCATGTTCGGCCAATTTCTTTGTTACTGCATCAATAATACTATTAATTCCTGAGCTACATTAGTCATGACTCATGCGTAAGTAAGATCCGCCTACAACGCAACGATCATCAGTCATTCGGAGGAATCGAAGCTGATGACGTAATCGTTATGGTGTAAAAACGTAAACAAAAACCCCTGTGAGGTGTTAAGTACTTGGCTGGCATGCGCAGTGTCAGATTTTGAACATAGTGTTGCCATTTTTTAAGAAAATAAATATATAACCTCTGCAAAAAAACTAGCTATAAAGCTATGAAAATACCTTTAAAGTGTAAGGGACGTCGACTGGCTTAATTGATGGTATCTAACAGTTTGTTTTTGATTTCTCTACTTTTGCTCTTCATTTAGATTGAATTACTCTAAGTTAGGTATCATCATGGTAGCGCAGTGGTAACGGTAACGATTTGCAAATTAGGTACGTCATAGGCTTGAATCCTAACACGCTTTACTTTGTGTAAATTATTTAATCACCACGACTCACAAAACGGTGAAGTAAAATATCGATCGTGAAGAAATGGGCATGTCCTAGAACCAAAAAATTTAAAGACATGTGTGACATATTTGCCAAACCGCACTGGGCCGGCGTGGTGCACTGCCCACTCCCTCACTCCGAGGAGAGGCCTGTAGCGGTTGATTATGCACTCAAACTTACACATAGAAACGGTAGAAGATCCGAAAAATACAGTGATGCAATAAATTAAATATTTCGGCTCTATAATTCAAACTACTCATTTCTTGATATATTATTATCTAAGATTCGTGTAATATATTTGACCATATCATAACTTAACTGGATCCTCTACTATAATTGGGTAGATAAGAAGATAAAATCTCAAGATTTCTTAACAAAACAATACAATGCCAAAGCCATAATTACATACAGCAAGTGAATGCTAGAAATATACCATAATAACATTATCAGATAGTAATTACAATTTATTGAATTATCGTAATAACAACCTTTGAGAATAAACGTTCAAATTATAACTGGCGTAACTGGCATACCGAATAATTGACATACAATTACATAATACACATTTCCATACTAGCGTCAATCTTCACAGTATTTTAAATCTTAACTCAAGCTGGGTAAAGTCGATAATCGTTTGGATATATTGGGACTATGTATATGAAGTTGTACTGCCTATTCGTGTAAGAAAAACCACGAGGTTTTAAGATTAGGGTCAGGTAGAATGTATGTTAATTTCGTATATTTGTTACATAGTTTTTTACGTTATGATTTGCTGCTACATAGAAATGGTTAACTCTATCGTTCATTAAATGGTATAACTTTGACATTGATTACGTTATTGGTTCCTTATAAATCCTAATGTTGTTGTTAGGTATTTTTCGGTGCAGTCTTTTTTTTATTTGATTAATTCATTACATAAAATTCAATGAACCTAAACGAGGCAAAAGGAGTGTGTAGAGATTGTAGCGGGTGGCGTTCCGTGGTTTCTATCTACCCCCATGCGAAAAAGGCGTGAGTTTTATGTATGTATGTATTAAATTCAATATGAACATACAGTTTGTAATGGTAGAATGTAAAGAGGCCGTGATAGTTTTAAGACCTTACGTTGTAAACCTATATTCTGGCAAATTAAAGAATTTGAATAAAGTGGTATTGATTTTAAATAAATAATGGCTGTAGAAGTACAGACTCTATAATATGATATTCAGAATAAATCCTGATAAATGGAGACTGTCATAACAACACGCATAGTTGATAGCGATACCAAAAACGCATTAATTTCATAAAACGTATCTATTTGTCTTTATCTATATTCTGTCTAGTTGTTATCCAACTACGCTTTATACAGCCTTTTTACTTTAAAAGTAAGTCACCTGCCAGTTTGAACAAGGTCATATTTACTTCGTGTATAATTAACTGACAGAAATACTTCAACATTTGCCAAGACTGTCCCCCTTTCAGCCCAGTAGCTGGCCACGCTTATTGTGGTGTCAAAGACATTGTTTTCAGCGATAAGGGTGCAAGTGAATGGACACTGAAAAATAAGTTACCTGGTGCGTACAGCCTGCAAATTGCAAAAACGTGAGAAAACTGGAATTTCGCTGGCTACCTTGACACTTCCCCTTATACACAACAACCAGGCACTAAACGGGCCGATCCAAGATGGCCAATATCAGTATTGCTGCCGTGACCGCCTTGGAGTACTTTAAACAGACTCCTCACCCAGGTCGGTCGCAGCAAAGCTGATCTCCATAGATATGTTTTCTTGGGTGGTTCTGATTTTCCCCTCCCACCATATGATCATCCTTTACCTGTGCACGTGAGGATCTAATATATGCGACTGGTAGTAGCACTGCTGAGTACCGGACCAAAAAATAGCAACAAATCAGCATTATTATCCAAAGTGGCAATGCTTCTTTGGGCACTTTTCAAATTGACAGCTATGCGGACGATTTTTTTGATGTCCAATGAGCTCTTCTCTTATTTTTTACTAGCTTCTGCCCGCGACTTCGTCCGCGTTAAATTTCTTGACCCCCGACCCTTCCCATTGCGTCGAATCGCCTACCCGTGCGATTTTCCCCGTTTTTACAGCATTTTTCATTACTGCTCCACTCCTCTTAGTTGTAGCGTGATGTTATATAGCCTATAGCCTTTCTCGATAAATAGGCTACCCAACACAATAAGACTTTTTCAATTCGGACCAGTAGTTCCTGAGATTAGCGCGTTCAATCTAACAAACAAACAAACAAACTCTTCAGCTTTATAATATTATAGTATAGAAGATACTCTTCTACATTGGTCGAGGTGCCATTAACGTTGATCCTGGCTATCATTTTTGGATCTCTGGCAGTTGTTACGGGTCGTCAGAAGCCCAATAGTCTTACAACCAGTCTTACTAGTAAATTAGTCGCTCTATGTAAATTATTTGCACTCAGCTGCATTCATTCAGACTGGAAACCGACTCCAACATAGTTGGGAATAGGCACGCAGAAAATGATGCTGGATATACTTCTACATAGTGTTAGCGTGTATATTATATTTAAAGTTCGTCTAAATAAATACAAGTATATCTTTATCTTCTTTACTTAGGGCGAATTTCACCAAACTTCTATACCTAGAATAAGTCATATCCAGAGAATAAATTTTGAATTTTTGACAGTTTATTCGTACAGTCAAACGTTGATTTAATTCCCAGGATAAAAGACTGACGTTGGTAAAATCTGCCCTTAGTATAAAATGAACTCGCTCCCGCTGTCTGTTAGCTTAGATTTTTAAACTACTCAACGGACTTTAATGCGATTTTCATCAATGGACAGAGTAATTCAAGAGGAAGATTTTTAAGTATAATACCCGGGCGAAGCCGCTGACAGAAGCTAGTTATCCATAAATGACGCTGATAAAAAAATGCCATCACTACGCTAAGAAGAATAATTAACGAAAGACCACGAGCCATAGAACCGCACGTCATAAACACACTTACTAAATTTTCTTTAAAAAAACCGGTTCGGTACTTGTCTTAAAGAATCATACATAAAATATTAAACTCGTTACTAATAGTAATAATAATGAACAAAGACGTGTGTATGTAATTAAAGGCAATAAGTAGTAAGTCATACGGCCTTTCCGAGTAAACCCTTGCACGCTTATTACTGTGAATGTATGACTTATGAGCCAATGGACAGGACGCTTGTTCTTGACATACATTTGAGAACGCACTCATGGGCATGCAAGGGGTATTGGTTACTGTAACTAAGGACACCATGCTTTGTGAACCAAAGACGGGATAAATAATTATGGAGGGATGGATTATGATCCCGCATTGCTTTTCTGTATAAGTAAGCACTAGGGGGCCTATTTTTTAGTCTAGGCAGACAAACGCGGTTTTCTTTTATGTATGAAACTTAGTTAGTTTCTAAATAATTTCGGGACACACATTAAAATGTAATTGACAGACTTATAGGGATTTTTCGAGGTAGTCACTGCTTACTACGCCACTGATTATGACTGCCTCATTGGTCTAGTAGTTGCAAGCTCTACTGCTGTGCAAGAGGGCCTTGGTTCGATTCCCAACTCAGACAATGTGTTATTGCGCTTTTCGATCTGAAATTTCTTAGTAGCAGCCTTTAGCCTAGATTTGTGCCCGGTTGATGGCATTAGGCTCGCCCCTATTACATGGGACTTAGACATAACAGGCGAAATGTTGGTGTACAACAGGTACACCTCTGCCCAACCCTGAAACAAGGCGTGATGTTATGTTAAGATAAATCATTAGGCATTCCATTTTTGAATGGTGTGAAAATAATAGGCCAGTCTTTTGTTTATATTGAGTATCATTTTTTGTTGTGTTGTTAGAGTTTTATCATTTCGTAATGAGATATCCTTTTTTGCCAAGTCGGTGATTCATACAACTCAGAGGTCGATAACATGAGGTATACTGGAGTTACTCCCAAAGATGGACGTTGAAGTTGAAGTGTGTCGAATATTACGTCACAAAAGCAATGATTCATTGGTGAAGAGACATTGACTGCAGTTAGAAGCTGTGTTGGAAATATACAGCGCTGAAGCTAAACCACGAATTCGTGCCAAAACGAAGGCACGCCAAATAATACAAAACAAACCAACCAATTGTTTGGAAATCAGAAATAAACCTTAGTAAACAAACGCCTGGTGATCGTCACGTTCAACCAACAATTTGTAGGAACAAACTAATAGAAATACAACTTTTAACCCTATCATGTGATACATAAAGTACAAATTACTCTAGAAACATTGCAATATTACACAATAAACGTAGTGTATCGAGTTCCAAGAATTAAAGATGGCTGATTCATTTTTGGCGCGTCAACTTTTCGTTATTTATCCTCAAAGGGTTTTGGGTCATGGTCACCGTGTTCTTATTTTGAAAATAATTATTGTTAATGATGGAACTTTTATGTATGATGCTATTTTTTATCCTCATTCTTTCTTGGTAATGTAGAAGGAAAGTATCTGTTTTTAATTAGGTCAACGGGTTGTTGCAGAATGTTGTTGCAATGTTCTAGACTTTAGATGATGAAGCTAGAGACAGTTGAAAGGTTGTTACTCTAAGGGCCGATTTTTCAATCCTCAGATAAACAGACGGATAGGGTTTATTCAATAGATAGTAAAAAATTGTGTTGTTCAATTGTCAAATAGGCTTTATTGGTCGAATAATTCCCTTAACGGAGGAATAAATCTATTTGGCCCTTGGACGGCCAGATAACCGCTCGTTCCATTGATAAACGACGTTGGCGTTACCAAACTTGAGGATAGTTTTCGTTTTTGAAAAGTGTACTTAAAGAAAATGGATGTTTGCGATAGTATTGGCGAAATGGCAAGTGAGGATGAAGTCATAATTAATCAATATAAGTATATGAATGAAAGTAAAGAAAGAATATGAACAAAAAGAAAGAATTGTAAGACCGAGTGTCGAACACTTTAAAGTGTGGGATTCAGTTTTGCTTTCCATGATTATTTTAATACAATAAGAAATCACGGAATTACAAATAAAAATACCACACAACCAAAAGAAAACAACCTCTCAACGTAAAAAAGGGACATCTGGCTACCGCAGATTTTTTTATAACATTGACAGTAAACAATGAAATAGTCCGTCCTGTTCTAACATTGGTTTATTCTGTATATTTGTTTCACCTCCCTGAAGTTAGCGTATTCACAGATGTGATATTCGGTCAGATAGTTATTCCTAAATTAAATAACGATTGAAAACCTGACGACCACTTATCAGACGAATAAAGAGTCTAATAACTTTATTCTTTAGGTAGCTATTGGTACTTTTATCTGAGGATTGAAAAATCGGCCCGAAGATATGGACAAACATAACACATGGTGGCCGCGAATTATGAGTGGTCCGAACCAGACAGGCACTTTATATTGTGTAAATTACATTACCATCAACACTGCTCTCAAAACAGTGAAGTGAAACATCGTAAGGAAACCGGCTTGTTCTAGAACCAAAAATTCGACTACATTTGACATCTAGTAACCCGCATTGGGCTCGCGTGGTGGATTATGGCCCACGCCCTCTCACAGAGCATTGATTGGGAACATTATTGGCTGCTTATGTATGGACAAACATTAAACACAAATTATAAGTAAACGGGCTGTTAAAAAAAGATCAAAAACAAAAGATCGAAAAAAAGATCAAAAACCGGACTACTAAAAAAACACGCTCTTAAAATTGAAACAAGAAAATATTGTAATCTGAAAGCCGCCGCCGCCGCCGTGGTCTTTTTTAGGGTTCCGTTGCCAAATGGCAAAAAACGGAACCCTTATAGATTCGTCATGTCTGTCTGTCCGTCTGTCTGTCTGTCTGTCCGTCCGTATGTCACAGCCACATTTCTCCGAAACTATAAGAGCTACGCTGTTGAAACTTGGTAAGTAGATGTATTCTGTGAACTGCATCAAGATTTTTACACTAAAATAGAAAAAAAAAAATTTTGGGGTTCCCCATACTTAGAACTGAAACTCAAAATTTTTTTTTTCTTCATACCCATACGTGTGGGGTATCTATGAATAGGTCTTCAAAAATGGTATTGAGGTTTCTAATATATTTTTTTTTCTAAACTGAATAGTTTGCGCAGGAGACGCTTCCAAAGTGGTAAAATGTGTGTCCCCCCCCCCCCGTAACTTCTAAAATAAGAGAATGATAAAACTCAAAAAAATATTATGATGTACATAACCATGTAAACTTCCACCGAAAATTGGTTTGTACGAGATCCAGTAAGTAGTTTTTTTTTAATACGTCATAAATCGTAAACCGCAATTTACCTTTCATTCAATCAACTCAAATATAAAAATTAAAAAAAAAAACATTTAATTTCATAAGCATAAACCTTATACATAAACCGAGGATACCTACAGGTTTGTACGGAACCCTCGGTGCGCGAGTCCGACTCGCACTTGGCCGGTTTTTTTTAGTTCATCACTTTGTGACATCTAGACGGCGCCATATTCATTTTAATGTGACGTGACATAGGCACATAGACACAGTACAAAAAGCTCGAAGAGTAAAGTTTTAATTTATCTACTTTTAATAATGCTGAAGAGTTTGTTTGTTTTTTTTTTTATGTATGCACAATCTTTGGCATTACTTAGCAGTCGAATTTGAGTAGTTTGATAGATTTAAAATAAATGTTCGACATTTCCATGTATCACAGGGGTCACACTGAAAGTTTTTAGAATTTTTAATATTAAGACTGCGCCGACCGTACAAGGCGCGCGGCAAATAGGTATTTACTACAGCGCGCTAGTCGTGTGCGTCGCCACGCACACATTGACAAGTTTGCTCGAAGCCCGCATGCAGTTGCACGACAAAAGGTGGTAACCTAGGATTTTTAAAATTCGATTCGTTATGTTGAGTGACTTGAAAATACGTATATTGATTATTATGATGATTTTATGTAGGTATCTACATAAATCCAGTAACTAAATCTAATAATTTGTATTAAATAAAAATTAATGTTTGTAGTTTATAGAGCGCATAATGTAGGTATAAATATAGTACAATATAGGAAATAACCTACATTATCAGTTACTACTCATCCGATTGCTATGAAATTTTGGCATTATGAATTTTACTTGCACGCCCGGGAATTTTACTCGGTAAAGTAGGTAGGCAGAGTAGATGGGTAAGTGGAAGGTATTTTAATAATAAAACCAGTCTGTGATAAAAAATGTATAATTACCTAATGTAATAGAAACCTTGCTTAATTTACAAAAACATGCGAAAATCATAGGTAAATGTGGTATATATAATATATAGAGTATAACGGAAAAGTTGAAGTTAAATCCGCTATCTTGAATTTTAAAATTAATGCCAGATTTGCAATTGCCACCCCCCAAAACCCATTACACGACACCCATATCGAACATTTGAGAAAAAGCTACATCCGCCATTTTGGATTTAAAATTGAATGCCAGATTTGCAAACGCCACCCCCAAAAGCCACGACACTCATATCAAATGTTAAGAAAAAAAAATAACTGGAACTAATATCATAAAATATAAATATGTACATTTTATGATAACGGCTTTTTTTACGGAAAAGAGCGCCAACTTTTTTCTTACAATAGCTGTCCTTACGCTTTCCCATATTTACTAAAACAAATATTTAAGAAAAATATTATAGTAATATGGAAGCAGAAAAAAAAACACAAGAAAAAGTAAAATTTAGTTATGCCTACTAAATATAAGTCATACTCAAAAAAACACAAATGTGACTTACCCTATTTCACTCTTTGCGGCAACGTATACGTACACAATAGATCGCGAATTATCGTTACCGGCGCGTCGCTTCACGATGCGACGTGACCACTCTCCGAGCTCATGTCCGTAAGGATTGAGGAGCCACATCAGATTTTTAAAATCTGATCTCACCATTATTTAGCAGCAATGTAGCTAATTTTGCAGCACGAATTCTAGATTTAGCAGTAAAATATATCACTAGTTATATTTAATGCAAAAGTGGCTCCTCAATCCAAACGTCTGAATTGAGGAGCCACCTGGAATTTGTTAAGTAACAGATGAATTTTTTTGAAAATGTTGTATCATTTAGCAGCAATTGTGCATATTATTGTCTAAAAATTAAGCTTCTGTAGCGCTAAAATGAAAGAAAATACAATACTTTTAGTATGGCTCCTCAATCTACACTCAAGAGGTGAATTTCTATTGGATGTGAGGGATCAATTAATATATCCGTCATAATGATCATTTAGCAGGTGTTTGTTTGTTTTTGCAGTAAAGGAATAAAATAGTAAAACAGAGTAAATTTTGTAGATGAACGCATTTAATTTGGCTCCTCAATCCTGACGTTCTATTTTTATATGTTTGACTGTAACCACCTGAGATCTCAACGTAATCTAAAGCCAGTGATACTAACATTTAGCAGAAATGTCTGCTATATATATCTGCACAGTTCAGCAATGTATATTATTTTGGATTCTGAAAAAACAATACTTAACTGTTTTCTTGTAAATTCAGTGTGAAGGGTGACCACATTTTGGGGGAACCTACAAATTAATATTAAACACATACTCAGAAGATTTAATCTCACAATATATTAAACTTCTATCAGATTCTGCTTCTACTGATTTTCTGTATATCAATATACAAAATGAGAATCCAAATTGGAAGATGCAACTTTAATCGCTGAAGAAAAAACCGACTGTACGTTTTGTAACAACCAAACTGTGTGTAAATATACTAGTTCATATGAAACTGTGTTGATAGAGTACTATCAACACAGTTTCATATGAACTGAATGGTTGTGAAAAGTTTATAGTGAGAGAAATACCAGAATTTGTAATATTTTCAAATAAATCATATAAATTAATAGGTGCTATAGAATTTATTCCTGCAATTATCGAAACTGGCACAGGCACACACAAATGTCACAATGTTACACCGAAAGATGAGATGTTCTGTTACGATGATTAAGATTCTAAAATTCGTATATGCACTGATCAGCCAATATCCATTCATTCTATAACTTATAGCAAAATTGATTGCTAAATAACCAATTCGTAGTTAAGATAGACATAACCTGTTATGAAAATATAAATTTAATAAATTACTTATCCTGCTTTCATTAATACGAGTACAATATGTTCACCCTTCACACTGAATTTACAAGAAAATAGTTAAGTATTGTTTTTTCAGAATCCAAAATATATACATTGATGAACTGTGCAGATATATATAGCAAACATTTCTGCTAAATGTTAGTATCTCTAGCTTTAGATTTCGTTGAGATCTCAGGTGGTTACAGTCAAACATATATAATTAGAACGTCAGGATTGAGGAGCCAAAGAAAATGCGTTCATCTACAAAATTTACTCAGTTTTACTATTTTATTCCTTTAGTGCAAAAACAAACAAAACACCTGCTAAATGATCATTATGACGAATATATTAATTGATCGCTCACATCCAATAGATATTCACCCCCTGAGTGTAGATTGAGGAGCCATACTAAAAGTATTGTATATTCTTTCATTTTAGCGCTATAGAAGCTAAATTTTTAGACAGTAATATGCAGAATTGCTGCTAAATGATACAAAATTTTCAAAAATATTCATCTATTACTTAACGAGTTCCAGGTGGTTCCTCAATTCAGACGTTTAGATTGAGGAGCCACTTTTGCATTAAATATAACTAGTGATATATTTTGCTGCTAAATCTAGAATTCGTGCTGCAAAATCAGCTACATTGCTGCTAAATAATGGTGAGATCAGATTTTAAAAATCTGATGTGGCTCCTCAATCCTTACGGACATCCGAGCTCTCGTGGAAGACTGAATTTTCGACCTGTGTACGTTGCGTATGACTCAAAACAGGGTGGGAATCAAAACAAAAATTAATAATAAAATAAATAAGTGACATTTCGAAAATGTAAAAACTATAAATTGTAGTATGATAATAAGAGATTAATAATTATGAATTCAAGTTAGTGAAAAAAATTAACAGTTTACTGTCAAAATTCAACTAAACCCGAGCATGCTTTTTTAAGATTTTTGTTCAACTTTACGAATTTTTGTTTATTAAACTATACAATATTTTTAGTTTTTGCCAACTATAATCGGTTAACACATTCATTGCGGTGTTTATTACATATTTTTTATGGTCATTGTGGTAAAATTATTGATTGTATTACTTTAACAGTGACGACTGTTTTGAATTGTTTCGCTCTGCCTCCCCTTAAGAAAAGCAGCCGATGAATAATATAATATTTATTTAAATTTCGAATTATGAACTCGCTGGGAATCTGTGGACGTGTAATGAATTCATAATTATGTCATTTGTTTTTAGAAATAAGTGGCAATTTACAGAAATAAATCGCTCAATGATTTATTACGACTTTCGTTGCGGTTTTACTCAATAAAAATGTTCCGATAGACTTCGATTAACACAGGGTTTCTGAAACTTCTGGCTCTGCGTACCCGCATCTAAGTTTCTAGATGACAGCGAACCCTCAACCAAACAAGAAAAGAATAACATTGTATATAGAATAAACAAATACAGGCCAAAAACAAATATCTTATTCATATTAATGGGATGGATGGGCTTGTTTCTTGTCACAAACTGAGTCAATTTTTGGAACAATATTGGAGAATTTAAGCCTTAATTCTGACTCAGCATCTAGTCGATTTCTGTAGCCGCCATTACGTGAATTTTGTCGCGAACCCCGTACCGTCGAAAGGCGAACCCCTAGGGGTTCGAGAACCTTTGAGTAACTATGGATTAACAGTTCGTGACAAAGCCCCATCGTCGTCAGAAAGCTTCGTACTAAGGTTGAACTTTTAATCCTATTCACTAACTTGACAGTTCAATGCAAAATAATGATACCATTCTAAAACGAATAGTGTCGGGGTAGTGAACGATTTCGCATAAAGAATGAATGATAAAAATGTTTTAAATTAAATAAAACTTTAAAAAATCGTTTTTAGGTGTGGATTATAAGAATAATTAATCATTTTTAATAATAGTTATTTCCTTTTTTATTTCTACTGATAGAAACAAAACTGAATATAAAAATCATGTAATTTTGCTTATTTTTTTACTATAGTCATTTTATTTCCTCTGACAGCCATTAGATACATATGTATCGATATAGTACACATCTTGTTTTAAAACAAGTTATTAAATTTAAATTACAAAGTTTGCATGTAAGTATACATTATTTCATGTTCATTCAATTTCATTCATTCTTGCACCACCTCACTATCTTTTTTTTGTCAAAACCTGGTATCCCTCCAATTGTCAAGTTAGTGAATCTGAATAGGATTAAAAGTCCAACCTTAGATGGGTAGGTACCTTATAACTTGACGGACGATAAAAAACGCCGTCGTTTTGATTGGTGCCGCTATTTTTAAAAGAGTAACCCTGGACTTTCTTGCCGGCTCTTCTCCATAGGAATTAACTATTTGGAACCGTGCACCTACCTTCTTAGTTTCATAAGTGCCCATGTTGGTTTATGTGAAAAAAAAATATTTTGATTTGATTTGATTTGAAATGCTAGTAAAGTATGACGGAGGTGACTCTAATGCTGTACAAGATATCGTTACCGGTGATAGGTGTCTCTTAGACATGAGAATGACAAACAAAGCTGTAACAAATAAATGCGCCCAACATTTACTCATAAGACATAATAATCCTGGGGTCGCGTGATTGTTCGAAAGAGATACCGTGACCCTGGCACATGGGCAACTGATGGAACACGGGTGAGTTTCAGTCAGTAAAAGTCTGACACGCCCTCCCGCTCCACCCAGAGCGGGAGAAGTCATTTGATGATTTCCCATCCTGAAAAAAAAAAAAAAAAACACAATAATTAATCTTAAAAACTCAATAAAGTAATAGGTAAACCCATAATTATATCTCCATTAAGTGCAGAAAATATTCCATGACTGCGCATAACTTTGATGTCAGACTAAATACCTACTTCGCTGAGATAAATGCTAAAGAATCTACTAATCACTTAACTAGGTCTGGAAATGTACCTAGAAATGCTTCTTGTAGTATAACGTGGTTGTACAAGAAGTTAACCTACTATATAAGGCGTATATAAGGTACTTCCCTATTAATTGATCGGTAATAGGTGTATTCATATTTGATTAATGATGTTTCGCTTGCATACATCCAAAGCTGAAGTGCTGTTTGTATTCCATCGATTGCGTTTTCGTTTTAGCTACTCATAGTTCTTCACTTGATTTTTCCTTTAGTTGGTTTATGTTCTTTCTTTCTCTTTGCTACTCTATTTTTCATATTTTATGGTGGTATGAATCTTCTGTTCCATGTGGTGCTGGACGTAAGGAATAGCACTATACCATTTCATTCCATGCGTGTCGTAAAAGGCGACTTATTATAGAATGGGCAGCAGCGTTCTCTATGCATTTTACCACCATACTGCGAACACCAACCCGCCTGCCAAGTTTGGTGAGTATGGCAAACACCCGTTTTTGGGGGTAGGCCTAAGTCCAGCATTGGACGTCTTTCGGCTGAAAGGATGAATCCTCTCCCCTTGGCATATTTCGGGTTTTCTCATAATATTAATTAATTTAACGGCTGGTTGACACTTCCCGTGACCCAAGGGCTGGTTGGTACCTTTTTTTTTATTTTTCTGGATGGGAAATCATCAGATGACTTCTCCCGCTCTGGGCGGAGCGGGAGGGCATGTCAGACTTTTACTGACTAAAACCCACCCGTGTTCCTTCAGTTGCCCATGTGCCAGGGTCACTGTATCTCTTTCGAACAATCACGCGACCCCGGCAGGCTGGTTGGTACCTTGACCAGAGGCTAAGCATTGCCATACATACACAAGCACACCCTTACAGACAGACAAAAATGCACATAATTTTACATTCAGTCACATCACATATAATATAACAACCACTAACTCGTACCCATATCAAACATCTACACACACACATCCTAGCGCGCACGCACGCACGCACACACACAACCACACACACACACGTACACACACACTACACAAATTCGCAAAAATAATTAAGTAATTTAATGTAGTTAAGTAGTACCTTTGAATTAGTATGTAGTTTGAGAAACCTTTTTAATATCTGTTGCTTAATTAGAACCCAATTGTGAACCACTACGTGCACTTATATGTGTCATCAACCACGAGGATACTAGATCCCACGACACAGAGTATCCTAGTGTGGGGTCTAGGGTTCCTCCACTGCACACAAATTACTCTCAGGATCCAGTCTTTGTGCTTTAATTTTATTTTGTGCTTATTGTGTCTGTTAACTTGTTCTTAATAAATTTATTCTTTATATATTTATAAATTTATTCTTTACATACAACGTGGTATTGCCACCAGTCTCTTGAGTAGGTACATGGGGCGCTGACACTGGCACTGGTAGTGGCCAGTGATGCAGAATTTATCGACTCTATAATTTAGTTCGTGAATAGTTTTGAGTTTTAGTTAGGATATATATTTTTTTATTTTAATAATTTATTAGTGATTTTAATGTTAATGATGAACATGAAATTTGTTCCTATTTCTAATATTCAGTTATATTAAATGCTAACAGATGATTACAGGAGACAAAATCAGATATTTATTTACAGGAGAAATGTTTTTTCTGGTTTTATTGAAAATCTTACGCGTATTGAGGTCACTAATACGTCAAACGAAAGCATTTATTTTGTGTAGTTATTTCAATCACGATATTAACACTAAGTCATGTGTGAGAAAATGCACTAAGTCAGTTGCAATTTAAGAGATGTATTACTAAACATAAATAAATAAATAAACTATAGTAGATAAATTGTTTCAATAGGTAATAATTATTGCCGTAAACTAGGTTTTCCAGCGGCTTCAAGCAGAAATCAGTCCACGGGAACGTTTACTTGAATAAAACCTACCCTATGTGGTAATTCAGATGTTAAATTTCATCCGAATCCGTTCAGTAATTTTAGCGTGAAAGAGTAACAAACATCCATACATCCTCATTTCACATTTATAATATTAATATGATGTTGAAATAATATTAAAATACGGACTGTTTATTATTCATTATCATAAAGACGATACGTAATTTGTTATTACAGTGTTATTGTGGTTATTTTAATAAGGGACAGTAGCGAGATAAATCGGGGAAAAAGCGACTGATTAACCGTTGGGACCGAGGACACATATTTATATGTGTCCCCGGTCCCAATTATTTACTATAAACTGCTTGTTAGCCAGTGGCGTAGCGTGCCTTGGCGGGGCCCCGTATAAAAATTTGTTTGGGGGCCCTTAGGAAGGGTAACGATTTCTCACAAAAGGAAAAAAAAAGTTTGCATAAAATTAAAAAAAAAATATTTATTCATCATAATTATCTATCTGTCACTTTTTCCAAAACTTTTATACACAATTCAAATTGAATAACTTGCCTTTTTTTTTTCGGCAAACTGGAGGTAATACCTACATAATTCTACTGTTACAAGTACAATTTTAATAAGTTATTTTACCAAGTGTATTGTATTTTAAAAAACGAGAAAACAAAAAAATAATTTAAGCGTTTAATGCGAGAAATGAGCCGCCCAGTAATAGAGATTGACGCACCATAATCGATAAATCAGATCGGCTATTTTACGAGTGTGTCTGCTTCGAATGCTTTCCGTGTGTTTCTTATTGTGCAAGTTGTTTAAACTGAATATTGTTAAATTGTCAAATTTTGTTATCTGTGCAGGACGACTTTACTAGAGCGGAGATAAGTTTATTATTGACTTAGGTGATTCGGATGACTGTTCGTCATATGTTACCAATGCAATCTGACAACGAATTAGATTAAAATGTTTTTTATGAATTGTTGTGTTTTTCTTTTTACATCCATAATCTTTATTAGAAATTATTTATAATTAACCACATCTATTTAAAAAATAGATTAATGTTCAATTGCAAACGTTCTCCATTTTTGCTAATAATCGAATTCATTACGCAAAGAGACATCGCTATTTAAGTCACGTGACTAAGTGTCACTGTACCCATCCTATGTGAAAAAGAGGTTCTCTATTGTGTGTCTTCGTCTTCAGCAGCTTCAGCTGCGGCAATGAGCGTTGCAACCACCTGCTCCTCAGCTCACGGGCCTCGCCCCTCCGCGCCTACGCGATTCTAAATTACACTCTAGGGGTAGGGCAGACAAGACTACGTGGAGTCGGATTTACAGCGATTCGTTTCTGTCACTAAAACCTAACTTGTAGCAATTTTTTAGTACTAACTATTTCAGGCCTGTTGGTCTAGTGGTTAGTAACCCTGACTGCTATGCCGGAGGTCGTGGGTTCGATTCCCACCCAGGACAAATGTTTGTGTGATGAGCACGATCATTTGTTCTGTGTCTGGGTGTAATTTATCTATAATATGTATGTATTTAGAAATATATAAGTATGTTTATCAGTTGTCTAGTACCCATAACACAAGCTCTGCTTAGCTTGGGACTAGATGGCGTTGTGTGATAGTTGTGGAATATTATTATTTTGGGAAAACATTTTTTCTTCTCAGCTCTTTGGCTGGTTTTGAGCTACAATTACGGGCCGAAACCAAGTAAATGTAGCATGTGTGTGTAAAATTTTAAGTGTTTAAGTGTTGTTGTGATGTTGCTACGCTTCCTACTTCGTTCTCTTCTATCTGCAAGAACTTTCTCACAATTCTACATGTGTTTAATATCGCAGCTTTTTGTAGAGTGACGTAAAGGGTTTCTTTTAAGTTTAATAGTTTTAAGCTATGCAGAAGATGATTCGGGATAACGCCCGTGGTGGAAAGGACTATAGGAACTACGTATACTTTTTCTTGGCGCCAGATTCTAGTAACTTCATCTTTGAGTTCTGTGTATTTACTAATTTTTTCAGCGATTGTCTTTTGTATGTTGTGTGTATTGGGGACGGCAATATCTATTAGGTAAGTAATTTTATTAATTTTATCCTGTAGGGTTATATCCGGTCTATTATAGTGAATTGTTTTATCGGTAAGGATGGCACGGTCAAAGTAGAGCTTATGTGTGGTATTTTCTAAGATAGTTTGAGGTGTGTAATTGTAGTATGGAGTGTTGGTATTTTGAATGAGTATGTGTTTCAGTGCTAGTTTTTGATGAATGATATTTGCTACCTGGTTGTGTCTATGAGTGTAGTCTGTTTGCGTGAGAGTTGTGCAGGCACCAGTAATGTGCTGAATGGTTTCTGGTTGGGTGTGGCATTTGCGACATTTATCATCTGTCACTGTAGGATCTTTGATTATATATTTCCTGTAGTTTTTTGTGTTTATGATCTGATCTTGAATAGCAATTATAAATCCTTCAGTTTCAGGAAATAATGTACCTATTTTGAGCCACTTATTTGAAGCTAATTTATTTATGTGAGACTGCTCTAGATCATAAGGGTGCCGTCCGTGCAGAACTTTCTTCTTCCAGTCTTCAATTTTCTGCTTCTGCGGGTCATCCTCGGCAGTGTTTTGTGTTTCTATCTGTTTGTTTAAGTTAAGTGGAGTGTAGTTGAGATCGTTTATTACTATGGCTTTATGAATGTTACTGGTGCGGGCTTTTGTGTAAAAGAATGATTTCAACCTACTGATTTGTTTACGGCAAAGGTGCTGGATGTCAATTAAGCCTCTCCCTCCGTGTTGTCGTTTGATAGTTAATCTTTCTATGGCAGATTTAGGATGTAACTTGTTGTGTTTCGTAAGTGTTGTTCGTGTGGTTCGCTCTAATTTTTCTGTGTCTGTTTTAGTCCATTTAATGACTCCGAATGAGTACGTTAATACGGGGATGGCGAAAGTGTTTAAAGCTTTAATGAGATGTCTACCTGAAAGCTGGGTCTTACAGACAGCGTTAAGTCTTCTCCTGTACTCTGTAGTTAGTGTATCTTTAATTCTTACGTGATCGAGTCCCTTTAGTTGCGCGTACCCTAAATATTTATACAGGTCAGTCGGTTCCATTGCTGTTATAATGTCTGTGTCATTCACTACATAGTCGCCGGGACGCACCTTGCCTCTTATAATATGAAGTGTTTTACATTTATCTAACCCAAATTGCATTTTGATATCCTTACTGAACTCTGATGTTACATCTACTAATTTTTTCATATCTTTTTCTGTTTTCGCATACAATTTTATGTCGTCCATATAAATAAGATGTGATATTGTTGTTTCATCTGTAGAGTGTTTTAGGTGATATCCGGCTCTACAACTTTGCAGTAAATGAGACAGAGGATTAAGGGCGAGACAGAACCACAGAGGGCTCAGGGAGTCACCTTGATAGATACCTTTTTTGATAGATACCTGTCGAGTTGTGATAGTACTGTGGTTGTTATTTATTTGTAGAGTTGTTTTCCAATGTAGCATTATATGGCGCATGAAATCAATTATTTTTGAGTTTATTCTATAGATCTCTAATATTTGTATTAGCCAAGAATGAGGAACACTATCAAAAGCTTTTTTGTAATCTATGTAGGTGCAATGCAGATTTCTGTTTTTTGAGGTAGCGTGTTTATGTATAGTGGAGTCAATAATCAGCTGTTCTTTGCAGCCCATGTGGCCCTTCCTGCATCCTTTCTGTTCCTCTGCAATAATATTGTGGTGTTCAATGTGGGAACTAATCTTTTTTGTAATCGCTGATGTAAGTATTTTGTATATTGTGGGTAGGCATGTTATTGGTCTGTATTGGGAAGGTTGAGGTGAGTTTTTAGTTTTAGGAAGCATGTAGGTAATTCCTGTTGCGATAAATTCGGGTGTATTCTGTCGTCCTAATATGATATCCGTAAAATTTTTTGCTATTGAATTATGTAATGAAGTTAGTTTTTTGTACCAGAAATTATGTATTTTATCTATACCAGGTGCTTTCCAGTTATGTAGTCTAGCTGTAATGTGTGTAATCTCTGACTCTGCTACCTCTGTAAATTCCATTTCATCTATAGCTCTCCATTTAACTTCTTCTTCCGCTATCCAAGATGCTTTGTCGTTGTGCTCTACCTGCTCTTCCCAAATACTAGACCAATATGTTTCTAGTTCTTCTTTTGAGGGCGCCTCTATGGTGTTTTCTATTGTGTCGGTGTTTGTTTTTTGTATGTTTCTGTAAAATGCTTTTTCATTCATAGCAAATGTAGCATTATCATTTTTGCGCTGTTGCGCCTTCATATATCTCCTAAGCCTATGAACTTTTAGAGCTAGTTTTTGCTTTAGTGTGTCCAAAAACTCCTCAGGTTTTCTATTGTTGTTTTCATGTCTAGTGTGATTAGAATAATTTTTAAATATTGTTTCAACTCTCTTAACAACTTTATGTGTTCTGATGCCGTTAATATAATGTGTGAGTCTACCACAGTCTGCTCTTAATGTTTCAATATCTTTTTCCAGTCTCTGTTGCCATGCTGGTTTGATAAATTGACTTGCTCTTGTAGTTCCTGTGTGGCGTGTGATTTTATAATTGAGTTCCTCAGATACAACTACTGCCGTGCAATAAATTAGTAAATGTATATCTAAAAGTTGTGTGTCATCAGATATAAATTGTATGAGTATATTTTCATTGAATAAATTAACTAAACGAAATAAGTTGGGGCTGTATTTCAATTTAGGTAGCTTTGGCCGAACTGCAGGGTCCATTCCAGAGTATTGCGCTATTGTTGTTCTAAATTTGTCATTTATTTCTTGGATATATGTGTCTGTGATTAGGTTTTGATCTACGACGACTAAGATCTCAATATCATTTTCAAGTGTTAAGGTAAGAGATTCGGTTTGTGTGGATGTGTGAGATGTTTGTGTGTAAGCTTGCGATTGGTTGCATGGTTGAGATTGACTATTAGGATGTAATTGCATGACTAACTGTGGTTGATCTTGTAGAGTATTTTCATTTATGTTTTGTGTTAGTGTGGTAGTGCCAGTGTCTGCATAGTTTTCAGATTCTTGTAGTAATCGTATGCGTACATCTTCTTTTAATTTATCTATTACGACTTGTGACAGGAGTTTATTCCTAACTATAGCTCTTCTTTGATCTGAAATCCGTTGTTCTGAAACGGAAATCTCAGGATATTGACGTGAAAAACGTTCATGCAGTTGTTGTCTGTAGGTGGTCATGTCGGTCTCTAATTTTGTAATGTATAGATAAGTTCGCATGATAAATAGGTTAACTTCTTTGCTCCATTTCATGCGAACTCTTGATTTTCCAGCCTTGGTGGACGCGGGTAAGAAGGTAGATACCTCCCGCGCAACACTCAAGGCAGGACTGGGTGAAACTGTATTAAAACTAGTGATGGGGGATGACGATGGTATAGATGAAGATGGTATTGATGGTGATGATGTTCTTGAAGGTGCGTACGATATTGTACTTGGACTATAAGGCTGTACAGGGGTGTCTGTCCTGTCTGTAAGTCTATCACCATCATCAATGGCTTCGGCTGTAACATCTTTGTCGGTGGGAGCCCGCCTGTTCAGCTCCTCACCGCTGACGGTTCGCATGCTGAGACACTTAGCGCCAGCTCCAAGTGTGCCCCGGCGATCACCCCCGGGCAGCGGTCCTATACGTTTTCTTTTTGAACGAGTCTCCATTTTTAGTGGGTTTCCAGGGCCACGTTAGCCACGCCAGTAATTTCTGATTCGTGTGTCCGCCCCCCACGTGATTAGATGGTCAATCGGGACGTGTGGTTGTTTAGGGGGCATATTATTATTATTATTTTATTATAAATGAACATTCGGCATAATACACTTTATATAATTAAATACTTAGGACATATGACTTTATAACGTGCAAAATTAGGAGACTTAATGATTATAGTATTTGATATTCTGACAGAATAATTTTAGAAGCAAAGATAATAATGTAAAACAAAATTTAGATTTTTTTGAATATTATGGTTACTGACGTTTATAGCTAACGTGTTATGGATAATGATTTTCGGACAAACGATTTTAGGAGAAGAAAGGGAGTACCGAAAAAGACTATAAACGGGGAAATCCCGCAGCCTGCGATAACCGATGTAGGGTGTTGCCAACTTTAGAACGTACGCTTTACGCGGAAAGAAATAAATTGCTTTTAGTTACTTTTTTCATTTTGAAAAAAAAAATTGGGTTGTTTTTATTAATTTTTGCTTATACACGTTGGGGCCCCCCTGGCCCGGGGGCCCCCTATAATTTATACGGCAGATACGACGGTAGCTACGCCCCTGTTGTTAGCTCTCATTACAGTTTGAGATTACTTTAAATAATTCTACAACAAAAATGTTCTAGTATTTACTAAGAACTGCAGGAATTTCATTTGCGCCAATAATAATACGCGGTAATAGCAACTGTCTAAAATAATACGCAAAATACTTTTGTTTTAATGGGTTAAAACATTTTATCAAAAAACAACCGATTTACAAAAATAGCCCTACAAAGAGAAAACTAACTGCAATTTCGGAAGTCAGTGTCTTTGGATCTGTTTTTTCTACCGATTTTCGAATTAAAGTTACTTTTTTCATTATAATGTTTTTTAGTAAAATAATTTCTTATTTTTCACTTTTTAGTGATGGTACCCTACTTACACTTTATTCGTATACCACTACTAGCCAGTTAAACAACACTGATATATATTAGATATTTATTAGAACATCATCACGATACATAGAGTGGATTAAATACGTAATTATTAAAGCTTACTCAATAACTACCCAAGCAAAGTTAATAAATTTATATAGGACCACCCCAGACACAAAACTAATTTAAATATGGCGGGAAAACCTCTTTACTATTATTCTTTTTAATGTCCTCTATTTTTCTTGTGACAAAACCAGCCAGGTACAAACAGTACAGACAAAGAGATTTTCCTACAACTTTATGCCTACAAACAACGCAAAAACTTTTTCCCTGATCTATTATTTAGTTAGTTATTATTAGTCATTTAATTTGATACCGAGGACAATTAGTCAGTTGGGTTATCTATACGTATATATAAAATTCAAAGTCCTGAGTGACGAGTGACTGACTGACTGATATATCAACGCACAGCCTAAACCACTAATCCTAGACAAATGAAATTTGGAGAGTGTGTTCTTTGTGAGGAACAGGTATCCACTAAGAAAGGGTTTTTTGAAATCCCATTCCTAAGGTGGTGATATGGGGGGTAGAAATGGTGATTTTTTCGACATCCACCCGGGCGAAGCCCGGGTAAAAGCTAGTACATAGATAGTATTCCGCATCGCACTATATCGGAAGATGGAAAGATACATCTTTGACGTACAACTAAAGAAGATGAAGTTGGTAGGTACCGTATTCTTTTCGAAATCCAGTAAGTATTTATATACGCTTTAAAAAAAATCATGATCATCCTAGTGGGAACACCACTGCTGGGACACAGGCCACCTCTCGGTGAGAGGGAGTGGGCAATAATCCACCACGCGGGCCCAGTGCGTGTTGGTATCTGTCGCATGTCTTCAAATATTTGGTTCTAGGACATGCCGGTTTCCTCACGATGTTTTCCTTCACCGTTTTGAGAGCATTGGTGATGAAATTATTTACATAAAGTAAAGCGCCTGCCTGGGTTCGAACCCACAACCGACTCGTAAGTCGAGGCCAATACCACTGGGCTACCACTGCTAAAGAATGTTCGATGTTATTAAAGATCTTGTTGTTCCTAGACATATATAATATAAATAAATAAATAATATATCTTAGGACAACCAACACAACGTTATCTGATCCCAAACTAGGCAGGACCTGTGCTATGGCAACCAGACAACTGATAAACATACTTATATATTTCTAAATACACATATATTATAGATTTAATTACACCCAGACACAGAACAAATGATTGTGCTCATCACACAAAGATTAGTCCTGGATGGGAATCGAACCCACGACCTCAGTCTCAGCAGGCAGGGTCACTAACCACTAGACTAACAGGCCAGTCAAATATGCAGCTCTGCGGACCATAAATTAATATAAATCTTATATTAAACATGCCAGACGGTTTTATGTTCCAATGATTGTTAATTCTCTTATTATTACGGACACGGCTTAAAACCTGTTCCAAAGAAAACTTGTTCAATATTTGTCTCAAATTAATATTTGTATAATAACAACGTAAAATATTAAATCATTCTAATTAAATGCAAAAAACCGGTCCTATTAAATTTGATTTGATGTTTTCTTTCAAAATCGATACTAGATTTGTATATATAAAAATAACTTGAGTATTGAGTATTGAGTATATTTTTTTTTTATGCTGTTATGCAATTGAGTATTATAATTCAAAAATATATTAATCGTAAACTTGTAAGAATGTTTGTTAGAACAAAACCCATTTTTCATAGATCATATTGTTTTTTTTTCTTTGTTGTGACTTGTGTGTTTGTGTCTGCTGGGCGGAGCGGAATGGCGTGTCAGACTTTTACTGACTAAACCCCACTCGTTTTCCTTCAATTGCCTGTGCTAGGGCCACGATAACTCTTTCGAACAAATCCGTAACCCTGGGTCATATTAAAATAAGAGATCTTTATTCTGGAAAAAAAATATTTTATAGGAAATACTACAATTCCATCGCTACTTTTATGATTAATAAATAATCAAGACAATCAATTTATCTTTTATTCCTGTATTTACGAGTTAACTCTATAAATGTGTAACGATAAAGTGAAATATTATGGTAATCATAGACTAAAGCGTATCATTAGGGCCAACGTGTAATTTGATATCCCGGAGCAGAGTACAGTCACTGACAAAAGCTTAAAAGTAATATTTATTTTAGTGTAATGCAAGAGGACTAAAGGCAAAAGCATAGGCAGTGATGACAAAAATACGGGACGAGCGCTCAGTGTTCCCTTCGCCTAAAAAATGAATCTCCATAGAAATCCCATTAAGTTACGTTCAAAACCTCTTGCTTAGTGCTTACTTTCGTTATGCAAAGAACTCTTGTGCAAAATTTAATGCTTCTGGACCCAGCGCTGTAGGCTGTGTGGTCTGTCAGTGAATTTAAGGATTGTATTTCGTAGATTAGAAAATAGCTTACTTAATTCATTCTCAAGACGACGTTAAAAGGCAAGGCAAAAAAAATAGTCAAAAAAAACTAAAAAAAATACACGCTTCCATAGAAAACCAAACGATGTTTTTGATGTATTTTTTCATTGATATCAGCACCCCACGCTTTTTTCATTATTTTCTACTATTAGTTGTGTTTTATATGGAAGCGTGTTTCTTAGTTTTTTTAAACTATTATTTATTTTCAATTTTTACGGTGTTTCGAATTTTGTGACGTATGTCAGCGTAGTTTTTGATGACAGTTTTTTGTCATCCCCGTAACCCCGGCAAGGATAATGGCACAAATTTATAAAATTATTGTATTGTCATTGGTTCTTGATAGCTATGCTAAATGTTGAGTTAATGCGATATTTTAAAGGGCGTCAAAATCATGTTCAAATATTCCTTTACATAGGCATATACCAAAATACTAACATACATTGAAGCTAATAAAAACGTGTTAATAAAGAAGAAGCGTTCCGTAAAACGTAACCCTTTTTTTCATGTGGCATGCAATAATGCAATTTATAAACTGTCTGATGACCTAACGCAATTCATACTTCCCATAAAGAATCCTACGTGGATGATGAGCTAAAAAACCAAAGTCAGGTACTTTTTCTATACAGATTTAGCAGAATTCTAAACGGAAATAAACAAGGGACGTAAGTATGACGTTCCGTTTTCCCTTTGTTTGAAGATGACAGTAGTCACCGAGCAGTTGAGTATGAATGTCGATGGCTTTAAGAGTAGAGAGAGACCAAAGAAACGACGGATGGACTGTGTGAATTATAATATGGATAGGAAAAAAAATCGTTTATTTGCTTACAGGTTTTGGTAGTTACAATATGTGATTGAAGCCTCCTTTTAGGCAAGATATGCCTGTGTTAGGAGACTCCGCTCTTCCACAATAGGATGTATTAATAATCCGTTCGTGTAAATAAACTTAATCTAGGACATGCAATATAATATTAAAATAGTTAAAAAAAAACTAGGGGCTAGGTAAACAAAGAACAATACAATAGGAAGAGGGTGACTACTGAGATGACGACTAATAGAGAAGTGTGGAAGAAAAAGACATGTTGCGCCGACCACAAATAAATTGGGATAAAGGCAGCAGAATGATGACTTGCGTAAGCAACAACAATCTCTTCATCATCTTTTGTTTCAAAGCTTGGGTTTATAACACCCACAGTGCCATATACAAAAATATATTCTGCGTTTTTTTTTTTCATAAGATAAAGAGCAAGTTGAAAAATCTAATATTTTCACTGTGAGAGTTTGTATGTTTGGTGCTCAATCACGCGAAAACAATTTTCATGAAATTTGGCACACTGTAGTTTGTAACTTGGATTAACACATAAGATATTTTTATCCCGGTAGTACGTTCCCGCGGCATAATTTCCGATCTCCAAGCGGCCGAATAAAGAAAGAGGCTTGAAAGAGCTGGCTCTAAGAACCCAGATCAAATTATAATTAGGTGATTGTTAGATAACTGCTACCATAGTAAGTAAAAGTCATCTTCTTGAGTTTCTTAAGATCTAAATTGACCTACACGATTATTGACAGATGCTTGCACTGACTGGACTGGATCACTCGAATCTGTGCAGTTTTGTGCACAACTACAACACATCCTCATTTCAGACACTAATCTACACGGTTCTCACATAATCTGACCGAGATTATGTCTAAACTTTAAAAGATAAGCATCTTTCGACCCCTGACTAAGATGGGGTAGATAGGAAATTTCGACTCCATCTAGCTTACTTTTTACTGAACAATTTCATTTTATTATATTGTTTATCCATAAACCTTATCATGTCCAGTTATTTAGAATTGCTTGATATAGATTCATAAGTATTTAATAAAAAAATAAAAATAAAACGAGACTAAAAATGTTGTCACTGTCGCTCGCGACTGTATCTCCATCACATTACATACAAGAAGCCTACTTGCATATTAAATGCTAATGCCATTATAATACCCTCTCCTTACATGGTAGTCACTCATTTACTATTATTTCTCCAAAACCTGATGAAAAATGAACGTGAAAATATTACTTTTAATAAGTTTTTTATTTGTTTTAATAGTAAAATGTATTGGTGACCATAATCTTAATGTGATAATGTCGTTTGTGACGATGGACAGCAGGCCTGTTTCTCTGCTTTTACCGTATTTGTGTTGGAGTCAGCGTAAGTCCTTAGCCCTAGAGCTGAACAACGCGACGTATAGTTTACTCTTTTTATATAGTTTTATTGCGAAATAGAGACCCCATTTCGCAATAACAAATTAAAAACTTCACTTTCATCATGTGATCACAGCGCACTGGTTCGCAAAATTCGTGCTCTGGATCTTCATCACATGCAATGTGAATGTCGAGAGTTGAAATTCTAACAGTGTTTTTCGAACCGCTGGGATGTACTCTTTTGGCTTCTCAGTGCTGGGTTCAACACTGAGAGTTGAAAATCCAGTCCGAACGTGGTCTTACTCAATTGTCAACCGGTTGACCTCTGTCCCAACACTCTTCTTAGACCTCGCACAGACTGTATCACCTTGTTCTCTACCGACTACTCCACTCTGGCGCCGCGCCGTCACCATCTCCATATTCTAACATAACGCTGCGATAGGTAATCTTAGTGTTAATTTTGTGAAAAAATGATTATCTTTTGCAGATGCACTTAAATCCTTGGCCAAGGGTATGTGCAGTATAGGATTCAGTAGTGCCACATCACTGCAGTATAACAGAACCGAGTATGATTTGCAGTACATCTTGATCCTAGCTGACTTGGCATGTCCGGGGACAGATAGATTTTTGGTCAAAGTAAGTACATAAAGCATTTTTTTTTTTTCAAGTATTACCAATGACTGAAAAAAGCCCTTTTGGAGATTTTAGAACAAAGGTCATGCTCCCATAAACTTAATACTATTGCGGTGGACTGCTCTTCCTCAATCGGTTTCGAAAGCAGAAAAGAAAAGAGGATCGACAGATTCCCAAATTTTGTAATACTTAATTCCATATTTTTAAATTGTGGTAATGCTTTGCTTTTCAGGCAAGCAAAGAAGGCTACTTCAAGGCGCCATACCGCTGGCTTCTTTTAAACTATGAGGAAGACTCTGTAGCTCTAAATGCTGTTGATATCTTGGTTGATAGCGATCTGGTAGTGGTGAAGAAGATTAGCGACGAGGCATACTTGTTTATGGAAGGTAAGTACGATGGACCAATGGCAGTTTTTTTAAACTGGTGATCAGTATAAAATACTTTTTGCATGCTGTTTTCTCAGTCAACTTATCGCAATCAAATATCTTTTTTTTTCACATAAGCCTACAAGGGCATTTATGAAACGTCAAAAGCTAAATGCATGGTTCCAATTTGTTGATTCCTATGGAGCAGAGCCGGCAAGAAACTTCATGGTTATTATTTTCAAAATAATTGGTTTTTACAATGGTTTTAAATTACAGTGTTAATAGGTATAGGAGGACAGTGTAGCACTGTCAGCAAGTAGCAGGTTCAGAAAACTGTCTACAGTCTACACCGCCTACAACGTTCTCACATCCACAAAGTGTAAATGTACATAAATGATAACTACAATACATCTATGTCATTCATCTTCCATGAATGCAAAGAAGAATTAAGTAAATAGTAATATTTACTGTTCTTGTAACTGATTATGACGCGGATTCTAAATGGTATGCTGTCTTTCATGGAAATTACCATAAAAATCTTCAGGATTGAAGTTTGAGAGAACCTTACCTCATCATCATCATTATTTCAGTTGAAAAACGTCCAATACTGGATATAGACAACCCCCAAGCACCGCCTCTTCGACCGGTTCGGTGCTTCTCGTAGCGGATTCCTGAAGCCTTCATCAGGTCGTCGATCCATCATGTGGGAGGCCTTCCACCGTCGATCTTTCAGTACGCGGTCGCCTCTCCAGGACCTTTTGGCCCCATCGGCCATCTGTTCTGCGAGCAATGTGCCCTGCCCACTGCCAATTAAGTTTGGCAATTCTTCGGACTATGTTGCTTACCTTGGTTCTACTTCGGATCTCTTCATTTCTGATTCGATCGCGTAAGGAAACTCCTAGTATTGCCCTTTGGGTGTATATTATTTTACTGTGATTTTTTTTGATAATGGTACCGATTCCCTTGTTCACAAACTAAACTAAATTTAAGCTCAGTGCATCTTTTTCTTTGTATTGCATTAAGAAGAGGACAAAAGAAACATTTTAGTTTAGTCCTGTCAAATTAATCAGCGCCTGTCACTACTCCATACAAGTTTAGACGTGATTAAAAACTTGCCTACTAAAATTACGTCAATTTACGTCAAGCGCTGATTAATTTGACAGGACTAAACTAACATTTATCTTCTGTCCTTTCCATAATGAAATAGAAAGAAAAAGATGCACTGAACTTAAATTTAGTTTAGTTTGTGAATAAGAGAATCGGCACCAATGTCTACCTACGCTAAACTTACTCATTGCCACCATCTGTCATGGAATCTTCGTCATATCCTTTATACTACGCAAATTCCTAGCGAGACTAGCCTTTAGGGGTTACAGTATTACTACATGAATCAAGTACCTATTGATGATTCATCAAATGCCTATCCTTTTCTCAACCATGTTGAAGTCGGCTTCTAGTCTACCATGATGCAGCTGAATACCATTATCTTACATGGAGTGACTGCCTCTCTGACCTCCACAACCCATTGCTGTTACTGGGTAATACGATACTCCTTGGAAAGACTGGTTGTCAGGCTTTTGAGCTTCAGACGACCCGTAACGACTGTCAAACGTCCACAAATGAAAGCTAGTCTTAACGTGCTTTCCGATCGATTACGTACTCCCGGCCACCGTAGGCGCGAGCTTGCGGGCGGCGAGCAATGGGTAGCTCGCCGCCCGGTAAGGACCAAGCTCGGGTCGACGGCGCGTAGTGTTCCACGCGCGCCTCAAAGAGATGTCAGCAGCAGTGAAGGGGTCTGCTAGGACCGATGCCTGCTGGGGTGACGTGATTGTTCCAAAGAGATATCGTGACCCTGGCACATGGGCAACTGAGGGGACACGGGTGGGTTTTAGTCAGTAAAAGTCTGACACGCCCTCCCGCTCCGCCCAGAGCGGCAGAAGGCATTTGATGATTTCACATCCAGAAAAAAAAACGTGCTTTCTGAGGCACGGAGGGGTCTTGGTATGTAAAGATGGTCATCCATCCACAGCAAGCGTAGCTCATCCTGATCGATCGACTCGTGCCGCAGTTATTACTTAGATGATTATGGGGACGAAAAAATATGTGTAGGAAAACCCTTGTACTTTAACCTAGGTCATCGCATGCTTAAAACAATTCTATAAATTGGAAAAAACCTTATAAAATATATTACACATGCTGGTTAACAAAGACCATAGAAATATATAAAACAGACAAAGAACCATTATTTTTTTGCGTGTCTAGGTAAGATATACTTATTAAGTACATGTCGAAGTATCTGCATCAGTCTAGTATTGATAAGTAGGTAATCTAAACAAAAGAACTGTAATAAAATACGTGGTTTGCATATTCAGTGGTAGACACAAAAACTGAATTTCCCAGCGAACGCAAAAAGTCACCTTCAAATTCTAGCTTGTTATCGCTCATGTCATGTAGGTTATAGAAAAGACATAGTTAATTTAGAATACCTATTTGTTTTTATTTAACACTAGCTTCTGCCCGCGACTTCGTCCGCGACAAAGTGACGGAGTTAGGGACAGGCTGCACCGAAATGAGGTGTTATCTGCAAAGCCCGGGCGTCTTTTGAAGGATTGCCCCCAAAAAGGTGATCCCCTAACGTAACGTTACAATTTTACATGAGCGCAGCCTTGTGCATAGCTAGTTCACACAGCAAAATAACTCTAATTTTTTTGCAAATTATTACTGGCGTTTCAACCAGTCGTCAATGGTGTAAATTATTTAATTTACTTCCTATAAATACAGGAAGCGAATAAATAATTTAAATTCTAAATTATCAAGTCTGTTTCATTGTGTCAAATTTCATCAACTTCTTTATAGCGAAAAATGTTGAATTTCGAGATTGACATTTTATTTTATTTATGTTTGGCCCTATAGGTAATTTTATTTGATGTCTGCCAAGCTAACAACTAAAAATGTTCCGTACCTTTAATTAAATCTCTTTAGTAATTCTTTGACAGTTCAAAAAAAGAAAAGAGCAAATAACAAGCCACACCTGTTCGATTTTAACAGCCTGTACTTACAATGTAAAATAACTATTAAAAAAAAACGAATTCCCCATTGAAATGTATTTAAATATTTTTTGCCTGTCTACCTAATTATTCTGTGTTCATTTTATTTCGGTCTTTGAATGTCAATTTGGGGTTCTCTATCTGGCAGAAACTTGATGCTCCGAATTTTATTTGGCATAACACACTTGGCATAATCTTCTTTAAACGAAAATTTGTAAGGCATAAAAAATGTTGAGCATAATCATTGTTTGGCCGAATGTTTATATGTCCGACTTTACGCTGGCATACTTTTAAGACGGCAGTATGTTATTTCGCATAATTACCTTTGGCAGACTTAAAATTTCACATAATTTCGTTTAGCATAATATTTATTTAGAGCGACGATTATTTGGTATAATTTCACTATGAAGATGGCAGAATTTTATTTTGAATAATTTTGCTAGGCATATTGTTATTTGTATAATATTGCATTTTGACCTTAAATTAAAATTGTGTCTCAAAAAGTCAATATATGTTGTGCTACAAAAGTTATTCACAGAAACGAATCGCTGCAGAACCGACTCCACGTAGTCTTCTCTGCCCTACCCCTAGAGTGTAATTTAAACCCGCGTAGCCGCGGAGGGGCGAGGCGGCCCGCGAGCTGAGGAGCAGGCGATTTTGACGCGCGGTGGTGAGCGTAAAACCATCTGTGACGATGAGCTCGCGTGGGACCGCCGGAGCCTCGCAGCGCCGGAGCCGTGACAGAAAGCATGCATGCTGCATGTTGCATGATCGCCTGCATGCTGTGAGCTTGCTTTCATACTGCATGTTGCATGCTCGCCTGCATGATGTGAGCTTGCTTGCATGCTGCATGCATGGTGTATGCTTGTTTGCATGTCTGAATGCAGCGTGCTAACTATGATTTTACTGTAATGTAATATATGAGTGTTTCAATTATTATGGATATGAAATGTATGCCAAAAGATGATTCTAACTGTAAAATTTCTGAGATATGATAGTTCTGCCTTTTAATGAGTATCGATATGAAATTATGCCAAGAGACGATTCTGACTGCGAACTTTCTGCAATATGATGGTTCTCCCTTTTGATTATTACGGATATAAAATTTATGCCTAAAGATGATTTTGACTTATAAAATTATGCGTTGTGAATGTATGATAAATGAGTGTATGCCAAACGATTTTCTGCGAAATGAAGTTTGTGCTATACGCTGTTATGCAAAATAATATTATTATGACGAAAAAAATTCTGCCATAAAGGGTGGACCCTGTCAATTTGATGTCACCCGTAATTGCATACTAAAATCCGCCATGATAGATCTCTCTAGAAGTTTAGATATAAATTAATCATAATTCACTATCATCATTTCACTTGAAAGATGTCCACTACTGGACACAGGCCTCCCCCATTTGGGAGGGATTGCCATAATCGCCAAGCTTAGCAGGCGGGTTGGCGATCGCAGTATGGTGGTAAAATGCATAAAGAACGCTGCTACCCATTCTCTTGTGAGTCCCTTAGTTATCTCTTACGACACCCACAGGAAGAAATGGGCAGGTGCTACTCTTTATGTCCGGCACCACACAGGACTGGGATGCCTGGATAGTCCAAATCAAAACTGAACTGTAAATAAATCAGAATATTGTGCTTACAGCATGTACTATAAATAATTCTGCACTAAACAGTTATAGATTTCGATCAAATTGCAGAACGTCCTTATATAGACGCTCGGATATTTGTGTTCGCAGACAGCTGAACGATTTTAGAACGATAGCATAATTCATACTTAAACATGTCTTCATTACTGCAATTTATGCCTTTGGAATTGTATGGCACTCCATTAAGATTCGTATCAATTTGTTTTAACATAATGTTTTCACAATCTCTTTCTTGGGGTAGCCATGATAGAAGCAGGATATTTCTTAAAGCATCAAGTTTTACACTGTTTTAGAGAGAATGTGTGGGTGGAGTGAAGAAAAACTTTTTTGCAAAATAAAACAACCGACTTCTATGAAACACTACAAAGTGAAAAATATCTTTAATTCCAGAAGTCTTTGGTTCTGTATTTTTGTTTTTGCCACCAACTTGCGAAATTATAGTTATTTTTCACTTTTTAGTGATTATTCGGAAATCCATTGTTTTTTTTTTTGCAATACCGTTTTTATTTAAAACTTTTTAGTTATGGTATCTACCTCACACTAATTCGTATAATTCAGCCTTATTTCTTTCAATATTGCTAGTCTGGCTCACGTAGCCAGAAAGGCTCTAGACAGACGGACCGCATTTCAACTGCAATCCAACCACAAATTGCAGTTCAAGTGCAGTTTGAATGCAGTTGACACGACTGCAATAGAACTGCAAATAAAACGTGCAGTCCGATTGCAATCCAATTGCAGTCGGCGTGCAATCGTGTGAACTGCACACCGACTGCAATCGAACTGCATGGTTGGTTTGCAGTCGTGTCAACTACATTCAAACTGCATCCGAACTGCACCATACCCACTCGCCCGCACTACTTTAACGCTCCGCCCCCTCGCGCATAGAATCAGTAGTAGAAACAAGGTCAGAGTGAGCACACGCGTTGTCTGTCCGTATAAAATAAAATGCATATGTCGAGCGACGAGGCGTGTGCTCACTCTAACCTTGTTTCTACTACTGATTTTATGCGCGGAGCATTAAAGTAGTGCGGGCGGGTGGGTATGGTGCAGTTCGGATGCGGTTTGAATGCAGTTGACATGACTGCAATAGAATCAATTGTTGTCGGCGTGCAATCGTGTGAACTGCACACCAACTGCAATCGAACTGCACGGCTGGTTCGCAGTTCTGTTGCAGTCGTATCAACTGCATTCAAACTGCACTTGAACTGCAATTTGCGGTTGGATTGCAGTTGAAATGCGGTGCGTCTGTCTAGAGCCTAAGTCACCTAGAGGTGACTCAGAGGTGAAGTCAGATCATAAATTCCATAATCTGAACGTGTGTACACCGCGGTACTACGCTTACTGAATTCTAAGTAGTTGTGAACGGCTTGGTTAATTTTATTTACAGTTGATATATTATATACATACTTAATGAGTTATTTTTCTATAGACAATAACACTAAAAAAGAGGCAAAATTTGCGTGCCCCGTATGATGCTACTTCACATTTTCACAGTCCATTTTGATTGCCTCTGAAACAAAAAATAGTAAAAATAAATAATTAAACAAATAGTAAAGTTAAAAATTAGAAATGAGAAATAGTAGATTATTAACCAAGGGGATAAAGCAGTGTCTTCTGTCGCGGGTGACGATAAAAATCGCGAGCGTAACGAAGGACTCGAGGTTTACTCCCGAGCGTAGCGAGGGTGTTAAAAACTTAAATCACGAGCGAAGCGAGGGATTTAAGACGAGTCCTGAGTGTAGCGAGGGATTTAAGTTCACCCAAGGCTAAGACAGCTTTATCACCGAGGAAAATACTCTACTTTTCGTACCATTTACGAAAAAATTAACACAATAATAATATGAGATAAGCATTTGTTAAAAATAATGACAATTAAAATAAACTTAACGTTTATGTATTTGAAGAAAACAAAAACGCGGCAAATTCCTAGACTAATATTTTTTGTCGGAAAAGCAAAGGCATCAAGCTCATACGGCCTCGTCGGTTTTCGTAATTTTATTTAATAATCATAACTGCATAATAAATGCGTATTCCTTTTTCAAAAAGATGTATAATGCTTTATATACAAACTCAATGGTGTAAACATGTAGTTCAGTATAAATTTCGGTAAGTATTCCAAATTTAAATCACATTCTCTCCCTAGAGGATGAATGAAATTCAGTACAATTTTCTTTCCCTGTTTTTAACAGATTAAAAATGACTATTGTTATGTTAGCTTTTTGTGGCATAGAATGTCACTTTTTTGAGCAAGTGGTACGAAAAAGTATTTTTCACTCTCACGTTTCTTGATTTTTCTTTAGTTATTTTAATTTGACCCTATAAAGTATATGATTATCCTGTACTTGTACCATATACTTTAATGACGTCAAAAATCGGAATAAAAAAATAAAAAATTAAAATCGAATCTTAACAAAAAATCCTATTTTATTTCAGCATACAAAATATCAGAAAATTCTGAAGTAATTTACACGAAAAGATCAACATGGAGAAGCACCAAGTCACAACAACATTTCGTTACCGAAAATAGCAGTTCCGTAAACGGGAACCAGGTATTTGATATTGGAAATACTAGTATTGCGCAGTTGAAGGGACGGAAGGCGTTGCCAAAAATAACTGTTACCAAGTACGGGCTGATGGAAGACTACAGGATTTCCAAAGTCCTGTCATCCCGGAGATATGACTTAAGAGGACATACTCTGACGATGTCGAACGTTATCACAGACAGTAATGACACGAGGCTGCATATGAATGACAGATTGTAAGTATTTTGTTTAAGGTTTTGCTGGCTTTGAGTCACTGTTTCATGAAAACGTCAATTAATGGAGTTAAAATGAACTTAGAAGGCAGTAGTAGCAGCCGTGACTTGCAAGTTATAAGGTCGTCAGTTTGAACCCCAACAGGCGCTTTAGTTTTTGTAAATTATTTAATCACCACTGCTCTCAAAATGGTGAAGGAAAACATCATGAGCAAACTGGCATGTCCTAAAACTAAAAGTCACACAAAATCAGACATAAATGATTTTATTTCTGTAAGTAGGTTTGTACAAACACTTTTACACGTCAATTAAATATTTTTAAAACTAGATGAGATCGGCGTTTCCTGACTACTTTGAGAAGAAAGGCCGAAACAAACTCAGTGGTCACAGTCTCTTTTAAAGTCCAAACATAATCTTGGTCAGATCATGTGAAGACCATGTAGATTGGTGACTGAAATGGTCATTTGAAGAATGAACCACACAGATTGAGTGGACCTGTCCAGTCAGTGCAAGCATTTGTCACTAATCATTTAGCTCAACTCGGAACTTAAAGAGCCCAACGCTTTGACGAACAATACCAAAGAAAGGACATTTGGGGAAGGACTTTTCACACAACATGTGACGCTCCATGAAAACCAATAAGATTGGTTTAAGGTTTATTTATGGCCTCAATTAGTCTAGATCAGACATTCTCGCGTACGAGTTTTCAAGGAAAAAAATACAGGATACAGACCTTGTCATAATTATGATAATTAACAATCATTTATGATTAGTTCTTCTATTATTATGCTAATCAGTTTAATAACGCGAGTACGTGACACTTTAGAGTAGATATTCAAGTTTTAGTTGTCCACCTATCATTAGCATAAAAAATATGATATTTTGCATTTATTTGTTACGAATTGCACGTGTGTCTACATACTTTATCAGAAATAGATGTTTTGATTATATATAATGATAATGTAAGGGGCTATCCATAAATTACGTCACACGAATTTCATGATTTTTGAGCCCCTCCCTCGTCCTTATCACAGCTGGTCATATTTGTGAGACTCCCCACCCTAGTGTGATGTCACAAATTTTACACCTAGAAATAATTATTGAATTAAAACAGCAGTTCCGGAATTTGTTTTATTTCAATTTCAATTATTTTCGAAATAAAATAGAAACAATATCACCGCTAGGCACGGTGCATTTAGCGTATTTCAAAGGGCAATTAGGCGGTCGGCGCGTAAAACTAGTAGATCGAGTGGCCGACAACACAATTTGAACCTTATGTTTCTGCTGTTAGAGTTGCAAATGTTTTTGAGTTTTTCGTTAATAGTTAATCTTTTACATAACACTTAGATTAAAATAGATTTTGAAATGAGACGTCACAAAATTTAGGACCCCTCCCACCCCCTTGTCACATAATGCCACACTTCGTCGACCCCCTCCCCCCCTTTAAGTGTGATATAATTTATGGATGGCCCCTAATAGGCTACATAAATATAGAAGAATGCAAAAAGTATTAAAATAAAATATTCAATATTATATTTTCAGTTTGGATCCAAAAATATATACTTTATCAAATCTATATGTATAAAAGGAGAAACTGACTGACTGACTGACTGACTGTTGATATATCAACACACAGCCCAAACCACTGGTCCTAGACACATGAAACTTGGAGGGTGTGTTCTTTGTGAAGAGTAAGTATCCACTAAGAAAGGATTTTTGGGAATTCTACCCCTAAGAGGGTGAAATGGGGGGTTGAAGTTTCTATGAAACTTTTTATTCTCTGGGTCGATTGACACAAAAATTGGTATACATACTCTTCAAGTATAATTATGAGACACGTGTATCACAATTTTTCCAAAATCATCCCTTTACTGTGTCAAAAACGGCTTCGAAAATCTTACGTGGAATGGTAGACGTGCGCATGGCGTGCGGGGCAGCCCGGGAAGCGCATTGTCGTCACCGGTGTCCAGTCTCAACCAAGGTTTCAAGAAGTATCAAATATGTAACTGATATTAATATGAACTAACTAGCTTTTGCCCGCGACTTCGTCCGCGTAAATGTCGGTTATCGTGGACGGAGACAAAATCTCGGAATAAAAATAGGCATATGTACATTCTTGGGGTTCAAACTTACCCCGTACCGAATTTTTTCTTTCGCAATTTTTTTTTCTTAAAAATTATATCTTATGTCACTTCTTATTACCTCCACGAATATATGTACAAGGTTTCATGATGATCGGTTAAGTAGTTTTCGCGTGAAAGCGTAACAAACAAACTTAATATGTATTAGTAGGGATATTTGTAAATTATAACAGCCGCACGGGTCGATCGTTCAGGTTAAGCTACGCTTGCCGCGGTTGGTCCGTGGATCTTTACATAATAAGACCCTTCTGTGCCTCGGAAAGCACTTTAAGCCGTTGGTCCCGGCTGTCTTTCGTAGATCTTAGACCATCGTTACGGGTCGCCGAAAGCCCGAAACAAGCAGTCTTACCAAGGGGTATCGTATGACCCAGTAACTGGGTTGTGGAGGTCAGATAGGCAGTCGGTCCATGTAAAATACTGGTACTCAGCTACATCCGGTAAGACTAGAAACCGAACCCTAACATAGTTGGGAAAAGGATAGGCAGATGATGATGAAGTACGTGTAAAAAACGCGTTTGTTTCTGTATTAGATAAAACTGAATAACTACACTTACTATTCTTTAATACATACCTATGCAAATTTATAAGTAAAAACTAATTGGACACATACCTACTATCATACTTTACGCACTAACATATAAATCTGTACGTTCATTGAGCAATAGTGCGATTTGGTTTATGCATTAAAGTAAAACATAACGACCAAGCCACAATCATCTATTAAATTATTTTGAGATCGTCCGAAGGAGTTGAAAATAATTATAAATCAGTGGACTCGAGTGATAAACAATGATGACGCCATACATTACCCGGTTTAGTTTCATAACACATTGAAGCCTCTCGGTCTCTCAACTCACATATGTAGGTACTCGTATAAAAATGTAGAGCTGGCGCCCAGTTATGTTGCTGCGTAATTTAAACCTGCCAAAATTATGCAATGACACCAGGTTGTGAGTTTATATTGCAACGAAATGTTATCGAGGCAACTATACTGACACGTTGTTCCTGAGAGGAGTCTGTGTTTATTCCGAGGACACATCTAACGCCATCGAACTACCCCTTTGAGTTCAAAAGAGTGCAGTTTCCCCTGAAAGTCTGCTTTGACAAGACCATAAATAAATCCCAAGTCAAAACACTTAATTTAACAAGGGTAGACTTAAGGGAGAACTGCTTTTCACACGGTCAGTTATACGTGGCCGGCTCAAGAGTAAGCTCACTGAGCAGCCTGGTGATTCTAGAACCTGAAGTAAAAACAAAAAATATTGTTTACAAAGAAATTCTGCGGTAGGCACAGTATTTCGTAGTAAACAATATTAATTGTTCATTATCCACTTCTGATTGTCTCTTATATAAATCTTTTCACATACGTTTTGAGTTTTATTAAAACTATACTACTCTCATCCCAGAGATTAGTTTAGTTTTACGGAGATTTGATGATTTCCCATCCTAAACAAAAAAGAGGAGAACCTCTAAAGTAGTATTTAAAGATACCCCCCTGACCCCTGTGAACAGCAAGTTAAGTAAAATCTCCATTTGAAAAATTTATGTCACAATTTTTTTCGAAATTCCCAGGGAATAAAGAGAATTTATATTTTCGTTTTAAATTTGCCTTCAAAGTCATGCAAGTCGGGGCACCGGTGTGGGCGCCCTCATTGAGGCTGCGCCCAGCGCGCCGGTTGAGTGCGGCCCAGAGGGTCATGGCCATCCAGTTAATCCGGAGATACCACACGGTCTCCTGCGAGGCAGCGAGCCTCCTTGCCTAAGTGCCGCCATGGGATCTGGAGGCAAAGGTCCTCGCCCACATGTGGGAGTGGCGCGAGGATGCGAAACGCCGGGGCGAAACTCCGCTGCCGCGACAAATCGCGGCACGGCGGACAGAGCTCCGGTGTGATCTCATGGCGACATGGCGGGTACGATTGTCGCAACCCAGTGCTGGGCACGCCACAATTGCGGCGGTAAGTCCCCTCTTTGAGGAGTGGATAGAGAGGCGTCACGGCGTCCTCACCTTCCACCTGACGCAGGTTCTCACCGGGCATGGGTGCTTCGGTGGGTTCCTGTTCAGGATAAAGCGGGAGGATACGTCCGGGTGTTTCCATTGCGAGGATCGTCTGGAGGACACGGTGGAGCATACGGTGGAGGTGTGCCCAGCCTGGGCGGAGCACCGCCGTGTCCTCGTGGAGGCGATTGGCGGCGGCGACCTCTCGCGTCCGGCCCTGGTGCGAGCCATGGTACGGAGCGAGAGGGAATGGGAAGCCGTCATCTCCTTCTGCGAAGCAGTAATGCTCGCGAAGGAGGAGGCGGGGCGCGTGAGGGAGTGGCCGTCTCTGCGCCCTCACGTCCCTAGCCGCCGCAGGAGGAGACGCCCCGGGCGTCGGGAGTCAATAGCGGACTCCCGGCCACCGTAGGCGCGAGCTTGCGGGTGGCGAGCAATGGGTAGCTCGCCGCCCGGTAAGGACCAAGCTCGGGTCGACGGCGCGCAGTGTTCCACGCGCGCCTCAAAGAGATGTCAGCACCAGTGTAGGGGTCTACTAGGACCGATGCCTGCCGGGGTCGCGTGATTGTTCGAAAGAGATACCGTGACCCTGGCACATGGGCAACTGATGGAACACGGGTGGGTTTTAGTCAGACTCTCAGAGAGCGGGAGAAGTCATTTGATGATTTCCCATCCTGAAAAAAAAAAAAAAAAAAAAAGTCATGCAAGTAGGTAATTTGCCGTTCCGTTATATATTCTGTCACTATTGTTAGGTTTTAGGCTATTAATCCTACAACAATCATTTATCAATCCGAGCGCTACTCCTTGTATAACACAAAGCAAGCAATGCAATAACACATTGTGTGTTGGATTAACACATAGGATACTTTCAATCCCGGTAATACGTTCCTGTGGGATATTTTACGACATCCACGCGGGCGAAGCCGCGGGCAGAAGCTAGTATTATATATTTTTGGAACCTAATACATAATTTGAAAATATGTTAATTTGATATTTAATATTTTTCGATCTTCGCCCCTAACTTATCTTTGAATAAACTTATGTTGCATAACTTTATGCATAATCAGCAAATAACGTGTACCCGCTGAGAAACAGGCCTCCTCCGTGAAAGGGAGTGGGCCATAATCCACCACGCGGGCCCAGTGCGGGTTGGTAGATGTCAAGTCTTCGATTTTTCCTTCTAGGATATTTAGTGGTTTCGTCACGATGTTTTCCGTCACCGTTTTGAGAACAGTGGTGGTGAATTAGATCACACGCTACCACCTACCACTGGGCCACCATTGTTCTTATTGGGCTAAAGTCTTGCCGTGATGTAAGAATATTATAACTTGTTAAAACTATATGCAATTTTTTTTTTATTGCCTCGATGGTCGCAAGCGCTTCAGCTGAGCATGAGATCCTGGGTTTGATTCTTGGGTCGGCATTGTGATAGAATTTTTAACCGACTTAAAAAAAGGAGGAGGTTATCAATTCGACTGTATTTATTTCTATTTTTTTAATGTTTGTTACCTCAGAACTTTTGACTGGGTGAACCGATTTTGATGATTCTTTTTTTATTTGAAAGTTAGTGCTTCCCGAATGGTCTTATTTTAATTTTGTTCCATTCGAACAATGGGATCCTTGTGAAAATCATATAAGTCTTAAATTTGCATCAAGTATTTGCGCGACAAAAGAACGAATAACGCGATTAGATTAGGGGTATCTACCATAACTAGAAAAAGTGACATTTAGTATTCCACGTAGCAGCAGCCGCTTAATAAACCGTAACACTTTCGTTCTGCCTCATAGTCGAACTAATGTAGGAAATTCTTCACCCATTTACCGCATGCTTTCTCTTGCCAACTCCATTCGTGGAGAAGTAGATGTCTTTGCTGTTTCTGTAGCCTCAGTTAGGACTAAACTTTTAGTCTTACATGTATAAGTACTTATTTTTATTATCCTTTTATATTTAATTTTTCTAAACTTTTTCTATTTGTATGGAAAAGTTCACATTTTGTAAGTTTTGTTCATTTTTAATTATTTGTTTCTTTTAATGATAAGTGTTTTACATAAAATATGCATGCTAGATTCACATCTAGTAGATGTCAATCAAAAATACTGTGTTATAACTGTTTTATTGCATTTGTGATTGTACATCAGTTAAGTGATTTACAATAAAAAATAAAAAAAGTTAAAAATAAAATCCTTTTACAAAAAAAAAAATAACAAGCGACTTCCTAAAAAAACAGTACAAAGTGAAAAATAACTTTAATTTCGGAAGTCAGTGGCATAAAAACATTAAATAAGTACAGATCCTAAGACACTGACTTCCGAAATTAAAGTTTTTTGACTTTGTAGTGTTTTTTTAGGAAGTCGTTTGAATTTTTTTTTTTAAGTTTTTTTCTAACATGAACCTCTCAGTAGTAGCTCGGAGTCTTGACTTTTGCCCGGGTGATAGGTAATAGGCTTGCTTCTATTACATGGGACTTAAACATAACTGGAAAAATTTCGTATACAAAAGGTTACACCTCTACTTACCCACTCGAGGATTAAAGACGTGATGTTACGTTACTTGTAATATTTTATTTAATAAGACGTGAACATGGCAAGATGCATTATCTCTGTGCCGATCAGCACGATTCGAAGAAGCTGTAATTGTGTCATGTATGTAGTAGCTATGATGAATAGATTAAGCACATTGAAGCACATTATGTTTGTTATGGACGAATACAGGAGATCTAACAAACGCGTTAATGTAATTAAACTCTAGGGTATCCTGACGGCCTAAACAGAACTGTTAAGCTTACTTCACAAAACCAACTATCACCGAGAAGTAAATTAAAAGGACGATATAAACAACGATATCGAGCGCATAGGTTTGTAATTACAATAACATCTTGAATAGAAAAATGTTAAGACGCAAACAATATTAACAGGACCAAATATTTTTATTATTTCACAGAAACGTACACTGGTACCTACTTTGCTTTAAATGGTAGGCTAGGGTTTTTGGCTTTTCAGGTCTTTTTGATGATACCAAAAAAAAAAATACGATATAACGCGAAACAAGATGCGAAAAAATATCTACGTACGTACGGACGTCAGAGTAGCACAAGCGATTTCAGTTCGGGAATTATGATGTAAAGATGCAACTCGCTCTGGTCGCGTGTTACGAATAAAGACGATACCGTTAGACGTCGATATTAGTAGTAACGACATAGTTCAAGAGTTAGGGGTGGACCAAAGGAGGAGACGCCGGGCGTCGGGAGTCGATTGCGGACTCCCGGCCACCGTAGGCGCGAGCTTGCGGGTGGCGAGCAATGGGTAGCTCGCCGCCCGGTAAGGACCAAGCTCGGGTCGACGGCGCGCAGTGTTCCACGCGCGCCTCAAAGAGATGTCAGCAGCAGTGTAGGGGTCTACTAGGACCGATGCCTGCCGGGGTCGCGTGATTGTTCGAAAGAGATACCGTGACCCTGGCACATGGGCAACTGATGGAACACGGGTGGGTGTTAGTCAGTAAAAGTCTGACACGCTCTCCCGCTCCGCCCAGAGCGGGAGAAGTCATTTGATGATTTCCCATCCTGAAAAAAAAAAAGGGTGGACCAAACAACAGCTTTTACCCATTTAAGAAAAAACTAGATATTCAACAATACGCCAGCTTACTACTGAAAGAAACCTAATGAATCGTGTAGTCTTTTGCGACTCTCTATTCTAACGTAATGAAACCGAACATATTTGTATAAGGTGGATCACTGGTGATGAAAACTGGGTCACCTTCGACAAGAACGTGCAAAAAACGTGGAATATAGCAAAACCTGGACTGACTCGCAATAAGGTGATGCTGTGTCTATGGTGGGATTTGACGGGTAATGTTCATTATGAGCTTTTACTGTTGGGTATATCCATGGATTCAGATTTCTACTGGCAACAGCTGAAGAGACTCAAGCAAAAAATAAAAAAAAAACAGCCGGATTTGATCAACGAAAAGGCTGTGGTCTTTCATCATGATAACAAAGCATACCATTGGGTATTACGAAAGAAACGAATGGTTTTAAAAATTGAAATAGTGCTGACATTTTGTCATTTTCAACGATGGGTATTTCCACACGGAGACACGATTTGTATCAGATAAACAACTAATGGAATTCTATCTTACAAGCATGTTAAATCTAGGTGTGTGTCAAATAAATTTAACTACACGTTTGGTCTTGCAAATTGTCAGTGGCCACATATTATTCATTGGCATATAAATATTATGCTAATGGACCACACATTTGAAACGCAGAGATGTAAAATTTTATATACTTTATTAATATGTAGCCTTCACCTGCATCGCAACTTACTTGCATGTCAGGTTTTGCCAATATCCTTAAGATTCCTAAAGACATAGTAAATGGCCATAGTATATCTATTTATAGCGATGAGGAACTTATTTTTCCTCGATGCTTTTCCGGATCACTTAATTCTACCGACTGGGAAGTTATTACAGCTGAGCACTCCATTTGCTCCCTAAAAATGGTTGCTATTTTAGAAAAGCATCAAAGAAAGCTGAGTGCTGTTTATGATCCTTTTTTAAATGAGCCTACACTATCCCACTTCTGAGCAAAGGCGTCCCGCAAATCCCTCGAAGCATCGTTTTCCAGGGCTACCTCGATCCAACTCTTGCAATACGCGTCTAGGTAGTCTCGCCAACTTTTCTTGGGCCTGGCCTCGGTTGCGTCGTCCATCCTCAGGCACCCACTGAGTGGAAACTATTGCCCAGTGGTCACTGTGCATGCGGCTGACGTGACCTGCCCTGTTATTGTCTTTGCTTCCCATTTTTAGTTTTCTCAGTAACCTACTTCTGAGTAAATTCATCTTCTCCAATTTCACGTCCATCACATCAACTCATACGGGACCATTTCTCTCCAATAAGTCACTAGTTCTCATATTTTCTTAGGATAGGAACTCCTACTTCTTATGTTTGACGAAATTAATTTGACATTTGACATTTTATCAATAATTTAGACCCCACAATTTTTATTTTTTATGATTATATTTTTTTTTTTTGTCAATTTCGATATATTGAATTGTATAATTTAGATTTTTCTTTGACCTATGTAACCAGTCTTTTGAATTGATTTTAAATGTATTAAATTGTCTTGTGTCTACAAATAATATTTTGCATGCCTTAATTGGTAGGACATAATTAACTGCGCATTTACTCAACATCTCAAAATGTATTTATTTTTATGTTCTGCAATAAATGAATTGAATTGAATTGAATTGAATTAAAATAAAATTTATATCTATCTTGGTACTTCTGATAAGAGTCCCTTCCCATAATATTTTATCTTTTTTAATGTTATTTGTTAATTTATTTAAACATAGTATATTTTACACAATCTTGTTTTAAAATAATTTACCCAAATAGTTACTCTTTAAGTCATT
Organism: Aporophyla lueneburgensis; assembly: GCA_932294355.1. NCBI lineage: Eukaryota > Metazoa > Arthropoda > Insecta > Lepidoptera > Noctuidae > Aporophyla > Aporophyla lueneburgensis. The sequence continues at coordinate 6,344,779 of OW028748.1, read as the reverse complement.
GAAAATATTATATCTTCCTTTTAATTTAGCTTTTAACAAATTTCTTGCTGTCTTCTTTTTAAATGTTTGATTTAAATTGATGGCTTGAAACACAGGTTATTATAGACCTAGATTAAGCAGGTCTACATTACAGTTAGTTTTTTATTAATCCTCGATTGTAATAAATGTGAATCATAATTTTACTTTATACTTACCTAAATACAATTGACTTATTTTACTTTTCAACTAACGGCAAATTAGATAATACTATTTCTATTTAATATCTTCAAGTATATAACTTGTCGGGATAAGATGCGGCCTACTTCCAACTTCGTCGTCTCATAAACTTTTATCTGACAAAGTTTCATTGTCATCTGCTAGGACGTGACTGGGGGACTAAGATTTTTACGACTTACATTATTTAACTACGTTTCTCATCTTTATTATTAAATAGACTGACTACAATACATATGTTATCCCCGCTTCTGGTAGTGATAATCCCATTTTCTGGCCTTCTAACAGTTAACTAGGTAAATAGGTACTACCCAAGTTGACTGATGTATGTTTGCAAATCTTCACCTACACTTTGATAATGATAAACTATACAATGAATATTTCGTTTGATAAGTATTGGCTTGTTAGTCTTGTGGTTAGTGACCCTGACTGCTAAGACTGAGGTCGTGGGTTCGATTCCCACCCAGGACAAATCTTTGTGTGATGAGCTTATTCATTTGTTCTGTGTCTGGGTGTAATTTATCTACAATATGTATGTATTTAGAAATATATAAGTATATTTATCAGTTGTCTGGGTACCATAGTAAAGGCTCTGCCTAGTTTGGGATCAGATAGCGGTGTGTTGGTTGTCCCAAGATATTATTATTATTATTATGTAACACTAGCTTTTGCTAGCGGCTTCGCCCGCGTACATATTAACCTACCTCTTGAATCACTCTGTCTATGTGTCTATTGATGAAAGCCACATTACAATCCGTAGCTGCTAAATCTAACCGTACAGCCGCTGGAAGCGAGTTTGTTTTATACTATGTAGTGATTATGTATTTGAAGTATGTGAATGTGAGGACAATGTGGGTAATTTTTTTTATTGTCTTTTTCAGTTAGTTTCAATGATAATCTGGTAGTTTGAGTACTTTATGCCAGTTACCCAAATGTCCTTTCTTTGGTACTTTTCGTCGAATATTGAGTTCTTTAGGTAATGATTTGAACTGCACGATTACTGACAAATGCGTGCACTGACTGCAAGACAGGTCTCCACAGTCTGTGTGATTCTTTCCGCAAAATACTATTTCAGACAACAATCTACATGATCTTACAAAATTATGCCTGGACTTGAGTAAGAGACTGCCTTGTTAGTGACCTCTGAGTTTGCTTCGGCCTTTATTCTCAGAGTAGTCAGAGAGGAAACGCCGACCTCATCTAGTTTAAAAATTTGATCGACGTGTAAAAGTGTTTGTAGAAACCTACTTACGGAAATAAAATAATTTAACAAATCAACGTTTCAACGAATGACAACAGGCCTTTTTTTTTTCTTGATGGGAAATCATCAAATGACTTCTCCCGCTCTGGGCGGAGCGGGAGGGCGTTTCAGACTTTTACTGACTAAAACCCACCCGTGTTCCTTCATTTGCCCATGTGCCGGGGCCACGGTATCTTTTTCGAACAATCACGCGACCCCGGCAGGCATCGGTCCTAGCGGACCCCTTCAGCGCTGCTGACATCTCTTTGAGGCGCGCGTGGAACACTACGCGCCGTCGACCCGAGCCTGATGGTCCTTACCGGGCGGCAAGCTACCCATTGCTCGCCACCCGCAAGCTCGCGCCTACGGTGGCTGGGAGTCCGCTATCGATGACAAGAGGTCCTTGGATTTTGTCAAAAAAAAAAAAAAAACTTTTTTCAGGACTTTGAGCACATTTTCCAGTAGATATATCGCACCTTCAGAATTATAGAGACCTAATTAGTAAATTTAAGACTAAACTCTTATTGAAACAGAGGCCTATATCACAATAATTGGCCTCTGTTTTAATAAGAGTTTGATCATTTAATGAGTCAAAGCTGAAATCTTAAAATTTCTCTATATTTCTGAAGGTACGATATCTCTTGTATAACTTTCTTCTGCGACCCCTAAGCCTACTGTCAATGTGGTGAATAAATATAATATAAACTTTTCAAAGTGGACATTTACGAAGCCGACTCCGTTGTTTCCTAATAATGATATAAACCCTTCTTCCAATCAGGAACCTGCACCAGGACTCCATAACGAAGATGTCGTATGCTGTGGTGAGGATCTGCTTCCAAATGCTGAACGCGACCGAGAGGCTGATGTTCACGCACACGTGGGGCTATAAGGACACAAACGGGCAGTGGCAAGGAATCGTCGACCAGTTGCTGAAGAAGGAGGCCGATCTAGGTAATATTAAGCAGTAGCTTTTCGGTGATCTATGATAATGCTTGTGTTGGGAAATCAGCATCGTTTATGAGTATAAACCGGTATGACCAAATGCTAGGTCAGAGGATCATGGTCAAAGGGGTCAATTCTGATTAGTTTTTTTTTTAAGAAAATTGTTTGATTTCGGCTACGTACAGAAAATACACACAATAATAAAAAAAATAGTAAAAAGAAATCTTAAAACCGAAAAATAATAAAGTTAGGAGATCTGTGTAAAGCTAATTAAGCTACTATCTCAGCATGATGGTAAGATAAAAATTAAAAAAAATTGTATCGCTGGAGCTGGATTTAATAGTCCTTCATCTTCGTCAGTTCCCAACTATTTTTGAGGTCGGCTTCCAACCTAACCGGTTTCAGCTGAATACCAATAATTTACCTTCTTCCACTTCTTAGAGCAGTGGTGGCCTAGTGGTATCGGACTCGACTTACGAGTTGTAGGTCATGGGTTCGAACCCAGGTAGGCCCTTTAATTTGTGTAAATAATTTCATCACCACTGCTCTCAACACGGTGAAGGAAAACATCGTGAAGAAACCGGCATGTCTTAGAACCAAAAAATCGAAGACATGTGACATCTACCAACCCGCACTGGGCCCGCGTGGTGGATTACGCCTCACTCCCTCTCACTGAGAGGAGGCCTGTGTCCCAGCAGTGGGAACAATATAGGCTGATGATGATGATGTTGACCTTCTTCCACTACTCTGGGTAACACGATAAGACCCGTAGTAAGACTGGTTGTCAGACGTACCTTATTATTATTAACGAAATGTTGCCACTTTTTAATACTATGTTTATTACATTTAAGATTTAGTACTTGTACTTTTTTTTACTCATTGTTTGCTGCACCATTCGACGTCATCACATCAGCGCCGGCTGTCGCTGAAAAGTGACAGCGTTGGGGCTCTGTTGGTTCGCATAGGATTGCAGCATTACGTGTATTCTGAGCGATGGCCGTTTTGCGTGGATGTGACGTCTGTTTTCCCCGAGCTTTTATATTTTTGTTTAGTTTAGTCGTTCTTTGCGTCATGTTTACCACAAATAAACGTATTTTCTTTCTTTCATTATTAACCCGTTGAATGCCGCTAATTACAGACACAATTCAAAACCATTAATTGTGTCTATACCAAATGTGGTATCTCAGGGACTTAGAGGTTAAACAACCCTTGTTGCAGTAAAAATATAAACAAAGCAGCAAGTTTGATAAAGTTTTTGATTGGCAAAAGTGCACCAAAAGCCAAGTCTTTTGTCGTTTTATTGATGCGAAGTCTTTTTAGTTAATTAAATTCATCATTTTATCTGACTCTAACACTAAAAGTCACCTTGGTATACTAGTATTTATAAACACGAAGGTGAATATTTTATAATTTAAATAGAAATAAAATATGCAAACAACATTGCAATTAAACAATAAATAATGATTTATGTTTTTATATTCGACAGAATTATTGTAACTGGAAATCACAAAAAATAAAACATACTGTGTACGTAGGTACCTAACGTTCCGTGTGTTGCCGTACGTAAAGAATAGCACCACCCCATTTGTTCCCGTGGGTGCGTAAAAGGCGACTAAAAATGACTTACTAGAGAATGGGCAGCAGCGTTCTCTATGCATTTTACCACCATACTGCGATCGCCAACCCGCCTGCCAAGCGTGGTGATTATGGCAAACCGCCCCAAAAAGGGAGAAGCCAAACTGGACATCTATTGGTTGAAATGAAGACATATTTAATCGGCATCACATTTAAAGCCTGTCACAGATGGGCGCGACGCGACTCTGGTGGAATAATTTGAAAAGTACGTGGAAATTATTCTCTATGATAGAGAATAATTTACACGTACATCATTCGTGAAAACAGCACTAAATAAGTAATCTATACTTTAATATTATAAAGTTAAAGTTTTGTTTGTTTGGTGGAACGCGCTAATCTCAGGAACTACTGATTCGAATTGAAAAAATATTATAGTGTATAGTAGCTCATTTATCGAGGAAGGCTGTAGACTATATAACATCACGCCAGGACCCTTAGGAGCCGAGCAAACAGAAAAAAGTCATGGATACGAAGACCTCGCACGGGCAGGCGATTCGATGCGACGGGGATCGGTTCGGGGAGGGTTGGGCTAGCAAGAAAGGCAACAGTCAAATTATGTTAATTTTTTTTCATACTGACTGTTAATTTTGTTTGCATCAGGAATTTAGAACGAAATCTAGGTTTCTTCACTGTTCATTGACCTCATTTTAATTTCCTGTCTGTAGATTTTTTTTGTTAATATTTAGCCGTTTAATTAATCACTACTAATCACTAGTGGAGTGGCAGGTCAAATCGGATTAAATAAAAGTAACTGTAACTATATTTTAAGCCGGACTAGTTTTTAAAATAACAGTTAATCAAGAGTAGAAAAAAAATACAGCTATGAAACTTGTTAGTAGTATTCTACTAAACCGTTGGTGCTAATTAAATTAATTACAAGCGTAAGAGCTACCTATAATCTTTTGAGAGTTGGTTTTAGTTGACGGTACCATTTGTTCGAAAGAGTTACCGTGGCCCTGGCACACGCAACTGAAGGAATACGTGAAAGAAAGAAAGAAAGAAAGAAAGAAAATTTATTTGTCAAACATGCGTTTACATAAACTGACTAGTCAGGCATGCAAGGTATAAAATTAATATGTTGTGAGCGTCCATGTTTTGCCAATAACGGCGTACAAATTTTGTAGGTATAAAAATTACATTTCATTTACATTTACTTAGTTATTTTAAATTTCATTACAAAGTACACAAGAAATAAATAATAATTAATGTTAAGATATTATAGTGAAGTACATTATACTCAAAAATAAATTAAATTATGTCCAGTATGTTCAAAAGTCAATTGATTTAAAATTCGCATTATTAAATTGTTATTCTTAACCATATATATTACATGTCGGAATAGAAAAGTCCTTTTCATTCAAAAAATCTAAAACATTGTAATACACTTTATTAACTAAAAAAATTCTCAGTTTATTTTTAAAAAGTGACAAGGGCAGTTCTCTCCAACTTTTAGGCAATTTATTAAATATCCTAGGAGCCATACAGAAAACACTTTTGCGCATGAGGGCTGTTCTCGCAGTCTGAGAGCATATCCTACTGTTATCGCGCCTGTTACGTGGGACTACTTCATCTAGTCGTTTAAATCGGTGTGGATTTATTTTAACAAATACAGATACCTCTAAAATATACAGACATGGCAAAGTAAGCATTTTATGTTTTTTAAAGTAAGGCACGCAACTATCAGTAGGTTTAATTTTAAATATTGAACGAACGCATCTCTTTTGAGCCTTGAACACCATGTCTTTTTCTGTTGAGTTGCCCCAAAAAATGACACCATAGCGTAGATGGGTACGTGTGGGTTTTAGTCAGTAAAAGTCTGGCAGTCCCTCCCGCTCCACCCAGAGTGGGAGACATCATTCGATTATTTCCCAACCACAAAAAGAAAAATAAAAAAAGGTCTATAATTTTGACAGCTGGTAACCCGCACTCTAATTGCGTAATGACAATCAATTAGAATCTGAATTATTTAGAAGAATACTGCTAATTTATTGCATCATAATGTTGTAAATGAAAGGCATTCCCATTGTTAGTGTGTCACGCCAAATCTCCTCCATAGTTGGACAGTTAATCGCGACGCTTCTTAGCTTTAACACTTGAATTTATTCAGTAAGAGACGATAACTTATGTGCGTAGACCTCCTGAAATAATCGCCAAACGCCTGCACTGCCCACATTCAACTGATTACCGCGAACTTCACTGATCTTCAGCTGTTTTAATGATCATGTGACCATTCTCAAACTGAATCGGCCTTATGATACAATAAACCGTGTCATGTGGTTTAAACTATCGATCTATTTTTTTGAAAGTCGAACGTAAGTTCTATGATTCAAATACAGTTCTTTTTACTAATCTGGCAATTTAATTCGTGCTAAGTTGTCAGTTATATATGTATTATATTTACTGATGTCGGCATGAAGTTCGAAATTTAAAAATATAGCTCTATGGTTTAAACCTATGTCTAACAATAAACTGTGATTTGTAATTATTTATTTTTCAACTTTTTAATCGTCTTGGAGTCGGTGAGTTAGACAGAAAGTTGTAGCTGCCCGTTCCTAAAGTTTAATCTTTATGAAAAAGAATGATCTTTCCTGAACTTTTCTGAAATGCACTGAAGCGTCTGCCCCTTGGTTTTAATATCCATAGTTTTCATGATCCCAGGTACCCTTACAATCTTCACTCAAGAGCGCATGATGGCAGTAGACTACATCGCCATGGTCGGCTCCACGGCTGTCCGCTTCGTCTTCAGGGAGCCCCCTCTGTCGTACATGTCCAATATCTTCACGCTGCCATTCTCTGGGGCTGTCTGGCTGGCCATCTTTATCTGTGTGCTGGGATGTTCTATCTTCTTGTATATAGCCTCGAAATGGGAGGCTAGTATGGGGATGGTAACTATACATTTTATTTTATTTTACGTCCTGGGTTCGATTCGGTCGGGCAAAGTGTTTTTAAGTTTTTCTATCCAGAACTTCTCAGTAGCAGCCCGGAGACTAGATTTTCCTGGTGATGGCAATTGGCTCGGAGCCTATTACATGAGACTTAAACATAACTGACGAAATGTTGGTTCTCATATTTTCGAATATACATATAAGACAAATGGCGAAATCTGTAGCGAAGCCCTAGCAAAGTCAACATGTAACATCAGTAAAGCCGTATAAGAAATGAGAACTTCTCAATTAATTAAGGACTCCTTAAAAGGAAATTATTATAGACAAGCAAAAACTGCTAAAAACTGTTGTATATTTTATACCTATACTTTTTAATATTATAAATGCGAAAGTAACTCTGTCTGTCTGTTACGCTTTCACGACTAAACCAATGAACCGATTTTGAGGAAAGGTACGGGGTAAGTTTGAACCCCAAGAAAGGACATAGCGGCTACTTTTGATTCCGTGACGTCGTCTGTGTCCGCGATAACGGACATTTAGGCAGACGAAGTCGCGGGCAGAAGCTAGTATTCTCAATATTCCAGCATCCCCTTCAACTGGACGGGTCCTGGGCTGACGTGCTGATCTTGATCATCGGAGCAGTCTTGCAGCAAGGGTGCACTTTAGAACCAAGATATGGCGCAGGTTTGTAGCTTTGGACCAATATTTAACCTTACACAATACTGTTTGTCCTATTCATTTTCGATTCTATGAATTGCGACAGAATACTATCGCTGAGTTTTACTTGAAAATGAAATAAGAGACCTTTCGAAACTGAGGGTGTACTGACAATCGCTTCATAGCGTTTAGTATTTCTACTATGACTTTCAATAGAATTAACATAAGCTTTTCGGTAGAATACACCAGGTCTATTTTCGCTGTATGGCTGGATGCCTAATCGATACCTTATTTACACAGCTTGATAAAAACCGCAGGTGACTAGTTTATTTTCATCAAAATGTCGACAAATCATCTAGCTGGGGAGCGTCCCATATTACGCTTGCCGAAACGCAGTCTGCACTTCAAGACTTGTCTGCTTCACGGGCCATCGGTCTTTCAATAAACTTGGTCAGCCCACTGCCACCTCAGAAACTCCGGTTTTGTTTTCTCCTCGAATGAAACTTCAAGCGCTCCCAGCGCTGTAAGGCACGCTGAGCGACCTTGAATTGTTGTACCAGTCCATCTGTCAGTCCACGTTTCAGTACCATATGTCATTACTGGCAGAACGCACTGGTTGAAGACCTTAGTCTTAGATAAAACATTGCGGGACAGGTGAAGAGAACAGTTTGCGAAGTTTCCCAAACGCTGCCCAACCCAACTATTTAGTTCACCCACTAACTTACTCCCACCAAATAAGGCCACATCACCGAAAAGTCCCTCTAAATCCCCCCTATCATGGGAGACCTACTAAGAACTCTCTAAATCCACCAGGACGCTGCGTAACTCTGATCCTCTTCGTGGCTCTGACGATTCTGTATGCTGCCTACTCTGCCAACATCGTGGTGTTGCTCCGAGCCCCCAGCTCTTCAGTCAGGAGCCTGCCTGATCTGCTCAACTCACCACTGAAGTTGGGGGCCAGCGACTTTGAGTACAATAGGTACTTTTTTAAAGTAAGTGCCTGAAAAGATGCTGAAAGAGTATAAGATATTATTCCCTGATTTTTAATGAGAAGTCTTAGAACAAAAACGAACGATGAAGGAGTAAATAAAAATCGTGAATGTGTATGCATTTTGTTTAAAATTGTTCAAAAGAATATTCGATTTATTATCTTGTCAAATTCTTACAAAAAACTGCGTGCAAAATAAAACTTTCAGAGAAACCATTAATGTTTATTTTTCCAGAAACTCAACGATCCTATACGCAAGTCGATTTACGAGAAGAAAATTGCTCCGAAAGGAAAGAGACAGAACTACTACTCGATGAAGGATGGCGTGGAGAGGATTAGGAAGGTTAGTAGACCTACTTGCACTTACGCCGCTCATTGATTTGGTTTGATTAGAAAAATACTGTGGGCATCATCATCACCATCATCACTTTAGCCGAAAAACGTCCACTGATGAACATTAGCCTCCTACAATTTAGGGAGGTTTGCTTCAAAGGCGGGTTAGCGGTCGCAGTATGGTGGTAAAATGCGTAGAGAACGCTGCTGCCTGTTCTCTAGTCAAAATCAATATCAAAATCAAAAGTCATTTATTCAAACTAGGCTGAGAGTCAGCACTTTTTGAACGTCAAAGTTACAAAAGACAGTCCCCCAAAACGACACTTCCTAGTACTTTAGCTGGGAAGAAGAAGTGGCGCAACAAACTCCCCAGCAGCACAGCTGTCTGTCAAGTTAGAAGAACTTGATTCTATACAATTGTAAGTAGGTAAAGTAGGTAAGTAGGTAAGTCCCTTAGTCGCCTCTTACGACACCCACGGGAAGAGATTATTTACATCCGGAACCACTCAGAACCTGTGGGTATGCCTGCCTTTATAAGGAATAGCTGGAACAGTAGAGTAATTGCGTAACTTACTATCAGTAGGACTCGCTTTCATTTTGACAGTTTAACAACATTCATTGCGTTATTTCAGTGTTGAGCTGACAATTTTATTGAATATATGACGCAATGGATTAGAAATAATATTCAAAATGATTCCGATTCTGATTAATAGTGCGATATGCAATTAGCTGTTTTAGTATAATGATTATAGTTATCAACTAAGGTATGCGACTTTTAAACTCTACTAGAACTGAAAAACGGGTTCAAAATTATATTTTCACGTACTCTTTATACTTAATTCAGTGTGTTCAAGTCACCCCAAAGGAAATGGACGTGGCGAAGCCCCGACACTATGACAAAAAATGAGATAGACTTCATCATAACGGATAGGAAGCATATATTCAGAGATGTCTCAGTGGTCAACAGGTTCAATACCGGCAGTGATCATAGACTTGTTCGAGGCTCTCTGAATATCAACTACAAGCTCGAGCGAACTCGTTTGATGAAGTCTAGGCTCCGTCCAAATATGCTCCAAACTATGCTAGGATCTGAAGCATTCCAGTTAGACCTGGAAAACCGATTTGCTGCCGTGGAAACCACAAATGACGTCGACCAGGCGCTCGACCAAATGGTGGGAATCCTCAGGGAAGAAGGTGCGAGGTTTTGCAAAATGCGGCGTACGGGCAGGAGGTCCAAACTTTCGGAAGAGACTCTGGAGCTTATGACGGAACGACGTGAAAACCCACCTGTCACTTCGTCAGAACATCGGGCACTCAACAATAAGATAAGATCTTTGGTACGCCGCGACCTCCGACGCTCTAATACACGCTTCATAGAGAAAGCGATTGAGCAAAATCGGGGGTCGAAAGTATTCGTCCAACCACTTGGGAGGAGCCACCTGACGAAGTTGACTACATCTAGTGGGGATATTGTCGTTTCGAAGCCGAAGATCCTTTCGGAAGTCGAAAACTTCTACGGCCATTTGTACGCATCGCATGCATCTCGACCTGATCCCGAAAATGAGGATTCTAGAGCCACTTTAACCCGCCACTTCACAGAAGACCTGCCAGAAGTCAGCCAAGACGAAATCGAGGCGGCTCTCAAACAGCTTAAAAATGGAAAAGCCCCTGGTGAGGACGGGATTACGACCAAGCTCCTGAAAGCGGGAGGAAGTCCTGTACTGAAAGAGCTTCGGGAGCTCTTCAACTCTGTCCTGTTCTCTGGGAGAACTCCAGAAGCGTGGCGAAGGAGTGTGGTCGTACTGTTCTTTAAAAAGGGGGATAAAACCCTTTTAAAGAACTACAGACCCATTTCGCTCCTAAGCCACGTATATAAGCTGTTTTCAAGAGTCGTCTCGAATCGTCTAGCGCGGAGACTCGACGAGTTTCAGCCGCCGGAGCAGGCCGGGTTTCGAGGAGGATACAGCACCATAGACCACATCCACACAATGCGGCAGATTATACAGAAGTCCGAGGAGTATAGTCGGCCGCTGTGTCTTGCGTTTGTGGACTATGAGAAGGCTTTTGATTCTATCGAGACCTGGTCTGTTTTGGAGTCTTTGCAGCGATGCCAAGTCGACTGGCGATACATCCAAGTGCTGAGATGTCTTTATGAAAACGCCTCAATGACCGTCCAAACTCAGGACCGGCAAACTGAACACATCGCCCTGCGTCGAGGAGTGAGACAAGGGGACATAATCTCCCCAAAATTGTTCGCTAACGCACTGGAGGATGTGTTCAAGACGCTAAACTGGAGTGGACGCGGAATAAACATCAACGGCGAGTACATCTCACACTTGAGATTTGCAGACGACATCGTCATATTGGCGGCATCGCTGCAGGACTTGCAGCAGATGCTGGACGGCCTAGTTGATTCTTCTGTACGCATTGGTCTCCGGATGAACTTGGACAAAACACAGGTTATGTTCAACGATCACACAACTCCGGGACCGATTGCGGTCAATGGCGGTGCCCTTAAGGTTGTTCAAGAATACGTTTACCTCGGGCAAACTCTGCAGTTTGGTAAGAACAACCTTGAGAAGGAGGCTAACAGGAGAATTCAGCTGGCCTGGGCAGCATTTGGGAAGCTTCGTCGAGTCTTCTCGTCGCGTATTCCACAGAGCTTAAAGACGAAAGTCTTCAACCAGTGCGTCCTACCTGTTATGACTTACGGAGCCGAAACGTGGACACTCACGGTACGGCTGGTCCATAAATTTAAAGTCGCTCAGCGAGCTATGGAACGAGCTATGCTTGGAGTATCTCTGAGGGACAGAATCCGGAATGAGGTGATCCGGCAGAGAACCAAAGTTGTCGACATAGCTCATAGGATTAGCAAGCTGAAGTGGCAATGGGCCGGCCATATTAGCCGTCGAACCGATGACCGTTGGGGTAAACGTGTTCTTGAGTGGAGACCGCGAATCGGCAAACGTAAGGTAGGACGCCCTCAGGCTAGGTGGAGCGACGATCTTCGCAGGGTGGCTGGTAGCAGCTGGATGAGAGTTGCCGAAAATCGAGCTGAATGGCGTGCAATTGGGGAGGCCTATGTCCAGCAGTGGACTGCTATAGGCTGATGATGATGATGATGATGAAGTCACCTTCGACATTTAGATATACAAATACGTAGTAAAAGTGTATAATACCTAGTATTATTGTAGTTAATTTAATAGCAATCGTTCCAACTATACAAATAACGAAGTGCACATTAACACGTACAAGTATATGCAAATACATCGGTGAGTTATGTGCAGTTAACATGTTGTTATTGATGAAACTTTATAATAAATCATCATTTCAGCCATACGACGTCCACTACTGGACATAGGCCTCCCCAAAGGGGGGGTTTGCCATAATCACCACGTTAGGCAGGCGGGTTTGGGCACGCCACTATTGCGGAGGTAAGTTTCCTCTTTGAAAAGTGGCGTCGACACCTTCCGCCTTACGCAGGTCCTCACCGGACACGGGAGCTTCGGGAGGTTCCTGTTCAGGATAAAGAAGGAGGAAACGCCCGGGTGTTACCATAGCGTGGATCGCCTGGAAGACACGGTGGAGCATACGGTACAGGTCTGCCCTGTCTGGGCGGAGCACCACCGTGTCCTCATGGAGGCGATCGGCGGCGGCGACCTCTCGCGTCCGGCCCTGGGGCTAGCCATGGTACGGAGCGAGAGGGCATGGAAAGCCGTCACCTCCTTCTGCTAAGCATTAATGCTCGCGAAGGAGGAGACTGAGTGCGTAAGGGAGAGGCAGTCCGTGAGCCCGTGAGCGTAACGCCCCGGGCGTCGGGAGTCCATTGCGGACTACCGGCCACCGTAGGCGCGGGCTAGCAACGGGTAGCTCACCGCCCAGTATGGACCAGGCTCGACTCAACGGCGTTTTGTGTTCCACGCGCGCCTCAAAGAGATGTTAGCATAACTTGGAGGGGTCCAGGCTTGGCACGCCACAATTGCGGCGGTAAGTCCCCTCTTTGAGGAGTGGATAGAGAGGCGCCACGGCGTCCTCACCTTCCGCCTGACGCAGGTTCTCACCGGGCATGGGTGCTTCGGTGGGTTCCTGTTCAGGATAAAGCGGGAGGATACGTCCGGGTGTTTCCATTGCGAGGATCGTCTGGAGGACACGGTGGAGCATACGGTGGAAGTTTGCCCTGCCTGGGCGGAGCAACACCGTGTCCTCGTGGAGGCGATCGGCGGCGGCGACCTCTCGCGTCGGGCCTGGTGCGAGCCATGGTACGGAGCGAGAGGGAATGGGAAGCCGTCACCTCCTTCTGCGAAGCAGTAATGCTCGCGAAGGAGGAGGCGGGGCGCCACCCCAGTGTTTCCACTGACATCTGCTTTGTAAATACCTTTTGTGAGCCGTCCTTCATTCATCCTCTCAACATGACCAAACCATCTCAGTGTACTTTAAAACTATCAAGCAAGACTATAAAGTTATCGGTAAATCATAAAATTCGGCTTTTCTTATTATCTAGGGTACCATACCCCCTTACCACCCCCTTTACTCCATGCTCTATGTTTACCGAAGTTCGCCAAAACTGACCATATCATGGTGTCCATGTCAGCAATAATTAGAACTATGCGCTTACCTACATATCAATCAACGAAATCAATGACGTACATACCTATACATTTCAAAAACACTTGAACTAGCAGATTAGCTAATGTACCACTACATGATAAATATAGAAGTATAAGTACTTATATACCACACCCTTAATTGGGCCGGCTCATCATAAGACGAGGTGGCCGAGAGGTTAAGGCGTTGGACTGCTAATCCAATGTGCTCTGCACGCGTGGGTTCGAATCCCATCCTCGTCGGACTTTTTTTTATAATCATAAAACCCTTTACACAAAATTAAAAGATAATATAATAATATTATAATATATAAATTATCTTATCGTTCTTGGCCATTATTTTTGTTGTTTTTAACATGCTTTTATTTAGATAAGCGTTTTGGGAGTTTTGAATTAATGTTTAGATTCTATTCATCATTTTTATGTTTCTCCTATGAGTGTAACGCCACCTACCGAAATAAGACGTAATATTAGAATGTAAAATAATCAAGTTTTTGGGAAGTAAGCCTTTAAAACAATATCAATTATTTTGTGACGTATTTCAGAACTTTGTTTCATGCTGCCAAATAGCTTAGAATGGAAGCCTACACACCTACATCTTCATTTAAAATATTGGATTGAAATCCTATTTTGATATTTATTGTTTTCATATACATTACAATAATTATAATAAACAATATACAACAAAACTGCATAGGTTACTGCATAGGTTACTGCATAGGTAAGGTTACCTATGAAAATGCCGTTTTTATAAAAAAAATTAAACGAATTTTTTTCATGTATTTTTTATTTGTATTAATCGAAATAATCACCCATGCAATCAAAGCATCTTTGCCAACGCAGAGGCAGTTTATTGATGTCCTTCTTAAAAAAATCAGCTGGACGGGAGGCAACAAATTCTTCAAAGGCATTTTGTACTGCCTCTCGGGTATTGAATTTTTTTCCCGCCAAGAAGTTATCCAAATTCTGGAAAAAGTAGTATTCTGTAGGCGCAAGGTCTGGTGAGTAGGGCGGATGACGGAGAGCTTCCAACCCCAGTTCTTGCAACTTGGAGACCGTCTGTTGTGCAGTATGAGGTCGCGCGTTGTCGTGCAGGAGCAGCGGAGACGAGCGATTGACCAATGCTGGTTGGAGATGTGCCAGCTTCTCCATCATTGAGTTCAGTTCTTCACAGTACACATCTGGAGTAATGCTCACCCCGTTTGGTAAGAAGCTGTGATGAATCATACCGGCGCTAGACCACCAAACAGTGACCATCACTTTTCTAGGGGTAAGTTTTCGTTTAGGGCATTGTTTAGGTGCTGAACCAGGATCCAACCAACTTGCTGAGCGCTTGCGGTTATCAAACAGAATCCATTTTACATCGCAGGTAACAATGCGGTTCAAAATTCCTTCATTTGTGTGTCTGTTGAGCAGTGCAAGGCACGTCTCGACGCGTACTTCGCGCTGGCGATCATTGAGTTCGTGGGGCACCCATTTGTCAAGCTTTTTTACCTTGCCAATTTGACGCAAATAGACCAATATTGTTTTGACGCTAACGTCGAAAACTGCTGCTAATTCAGCCGTAGATTGTGTATCATTAGCTTCCACAATCGCCTTTAATTCGCCATTGTCGACCAAAGTCTTCGGACGACCGCGAGGTTCATTTTTCAGGTCGAAATTTCCAGAACGGAAGCGAGCAAACCAATAACAGGTGGTGCGTTGGTTTGTAGTGTTAGCTCCGTAAACGTCGTTGATGTTGCGTGCCGCTTGTGCCGCGTTGCTGCCACGACAGTAGGTACCTACTCATATTCCATAATTACTCGAATTTTTAACGTATCCATGATGACGAAAAAGATTGAAATGCGATAAAAATGTAACACTAATCAATAAACAAATGACTACTTTTGGAAAAAGAATTCCATGTTTTTAAAATAAAATAAATTTGAAATTAGAATTCTTAGACAAACAAAAATTATTTTGATTTGAAATGGCCAGTACTGCAGAACGGCAATTTCATAGGTAAAGACCTAATATTTACGCTAGGTACAAAATTAAATGACTTACTAACAGTGCATATAGAATATACAAAAACAAAACTACACTTAAACGTCGAAGTACTAGGAACATGCACAAAAGACTGGCAGCATTGCCACGTTGAATGGCAATGCTAATTCTTTGGCTAAAGAATGAGCCAGCCATCTGGTGACTGTGTCGAAAATCGAAAATTCTTAAAAGGAGACAAGAAGCACTTTGGACAATTCAAATTGGATTAAATAATTAAAATTAGAGCAGTGGTGGCAAAGTGTTATCGGCTCCAACTTACAAGTTATAGGCCGTGAGTTTGAAGTTTCGTACCCAAGGAGGCGCTTTACTTTGTGTAAATAATTTCATCATCAAAACGGTGAAGTAAAACATCGTGAGGAAACCGACAAGTCATGGAACCAAACATTTGCAGACATTTGACATCTACCAACCCACACTGGGCCCGCGTGGTAGATTACGGCCCACTCCCTCTCACCGAGAGGAGGCCTGTGTCCCAGTAGTGGGAACAATATAGGCTGATTATAAATTAAAATGATTGCCAATTAAACAATTAATTGATGTAAATCCAATTAGATTCGAAACTACAACATATTAACCATATTATAATGCAATCAATTTTCTCCTACAGGGTTTATTCGCGTTCCACATGGAGCTGAACCCAGGCTACCGTCTGATTCAGGAGACGTACCAAGAAGACGAGAAGTGTGACCTGGTGGAGATTGACTACATCAACGAGATAGATCCCTGGGTACCGGGGCAGAAGAGGTCGCCGATGAAAGACTTGTTTAAGATCAAGTAAGTTTTTTTTACTGAGAAAGCACAGTGATGGCAGGTGGAGTATGGCTGTGACAGGTTGGCGTCCAAGGACTGGAAGACGAGATCCAGAGTCCGGCGACGAGGTGGGCGACGACATTGTTGCCATCGCGGGCAAAACCTGGATGAGGCTGGCACAGGAGCGTGAAAATTGGTAGAAGAAAAGACAGGCCTATGCCCTGCAGTGGGTGATGTTAGGGTGTGGATGATGATTAGTTTTAGTTATAGTGTTATTGTTGACGGTTGAAGTATAGTTGATCCTGTCACACTGGATACAGAATGCAGAACTTTTACTACTATACGAAATGTGGCCTATGGCAATTTGCAAAAGAATATTTACTAGTGACGGTTAAAGGAAGTTAGCTGTAATATTCACACCTATCTTACTCCATCTGATGATTTATTTACATATTTACTGTTTATCTATAATATGTATGCATTTAGAAATATATATATAAGTACATTTATCAGTTGTCTGATTGCCATAGTACAGGCTCTGCCTAGTTTGGGATCAGATAACAGTGTGTTGGTTTTTCAAAGATATTTATTTATTTATTTTATATAGTTTTAGCAACAGCTTTTATTCACAATATATCAATATTATGGGTAATAATTACTTAGTGATTATAGATAGTCTTGTCGCATCATTAGCAGCCTATAAATTTTCCCACTGCTGGGACACAGGCCTCCTCTCGGTGAGAGGGAGTCGAATATTTAAGTTATACCAAAATTACAAAAACGGGGAAGGAAAACATCGTCTGGAAAAATTTTTGGTTCTAAGACATGCGTCTTAGAACCAAAAATTCGAAGACATGTGACATACACCAGCCCACTCACAGAGAGGAGACCTAGGTTCCAGCTGTGGGAACATAATAGGCTAATTATGATGCGATGATGATGACAATTGGTATTGATAATACTGCACTACATGCATACTTCCTGCTGTATGGAGGTCTTATGTATAAGGTGTATTCATACACGAAATATTTTAAGAGGTACACCTGTAGGTGGTAAGGAAGCTATAGAAGCAAAAAGATTTTTTTTTTATCTGAGCGTTTTTGCATTTTCGTGATTATTATAATTTTAAAACTATTTGAGACGTTTTGCATAAAACCTTTACTCCAAATTCTATGAATGGCCCGCCTGACGCCGCGAGGGCGGCGACCGGACGGCACGAGCATGGCCGCGGTGTCTCGAGCCGTAAAAAATAAGAAGGAGCCAGTATTTTTTATGTGCGTCAAATAATTAATAAATATTAAATTTTGAAAAAAATACATTTAGAAAAACTTTTTTTTCGATGCTGTAGCTTCTTTACCACCTACAGGTGTACCTCTTAAAATATTTCGTGTATGAATAGATACACCTTATATATGTAGTTTCTCTCTTAATTTCTTGCCTGTATCTGGGCTAAAGCAAGGCGAAAAATTAAGAAAGATACTTCTTTACTAGGGCTTCTTTTCTTTTCAAGGGCTGCTTGTCTATAATCCCCAGCTTCCTCAAGATCCGTGAGTCCGGAGTCCAAGCCAACGTCCACCAGCGCCTCACAGTGCCTCGTCCGCGCTGCTCCGGCCACGTGTCCACCTTCAGCAGTGTCGGCATCACTGACATGTACCCCGCCATGTTGATGACGTTGTATGGCATGCTGCTGGCGCCTGCTATGCTGCTGCTTGAGATATTGTACAAGAGATTGTAAGTGAAACTGTAAAATGTGTTGTGAAAAGATTTATTGGGTAATTCCTAATACAGTAATAATCGACATTATTATAAGAGATCTGTAGTTTGAGATTACTTCCTACAAACAAATCGGATCCAAGACCAGCACCGCGAAACGCACTACTTATCCGAATCTGAATGGGATTGAAGATTATTTTTAAACCATTGCGTCATTTGTTCGAATAAATTGTCGGCTCAGCATCGTAAATAACGCAATGAATGTTGTTTAACTATCAACATGAAACCAATTCCTACTGATAGCAAGTTACGCAATTACTCCTCTGGACAAATGTTTTTTTTTTTGTATTTGATTGCCCAATTCTTGGGGAAGGTTAAAAGATATTTAACATCAAGCTACCCATAGGAGTGACGAAAAATATCTACGCTATAGGGTCTAGATTTGTATGCTGAATTCATGTTTACAGTTAGCGCTCTTATAAAACTTTTAACCTGTAAAGAAGTAAAGTCACAGCAAATAAAAAAAATAATTCGCAATCCTACTGATTTTAAATCTTCCTAGAAAATCGTCAGAAGCATTCTCCTCCAGTGTTATTTAGAGTTACGGATTTACGGCTACCTGGCAAGTTTTCTAAACTAACCTTTTCATGTAGACTCTTTTGTTTCAGAATGACGATCAGACATCAGAAAAGAACATATGCAGCTAATGACCACATCCCGTTCCGACACTGACAGAAAAACATTTATCTAAAGCCGTGATATTAAACCACGAGCATTACGAAATAGTTCTAGCAAATGTTACGCACCAAGTATACACATTATAGTTGTAGCAAGGAGGGCACGATGAAGGGCAGATCAACACGACAAAAAGAAGAACAATGGCGTAATTAAGTTATACACAGAAATTGACAATTGATGGTAATAAAACCCAGTAATAAGTAATAGTGACTGAGTGTGTGACTGCCTCGTTGTTCTAGTGGTAGCAAGCGTTACTGCTGAGCATGAGGTCCTGGGTTCGATTCCCAGGTCGGGCAAAGTTTATTGGGTTTTTCCATCTGGAATTTCTCAGTAGCAGCCTGGAGTCTGGATTTGTGCCCGGTTGATGGCAATAGGCTCGCCCCCGATTACATGGGACTTAAACATAACAGGCGAAATGTGGGTGTACTATAAGTACACCTCTGCCTAACCCTTCGGGGAAACAAGGCGTGATGTTATGTTATGTTATTTTATAAGTAATAGTTTGAAAAACTAAAATATAGGTACGCCTCAATATAAAAGCAAAAAAAAAGCGTGGGGTGCTTTATACCAATTTAAATACCTCAATAAGCTTTATATTTTTAGATCGGCTAGCTACAAAAGCGTGTTTTTTCGTTTTATTTTTTACTATCCTGGTGATTCTGGCAGGACAATGATACAAAATGAAATTATTGTATTGTTGTTAGTCCTTGATAAGTGTGCAAAATTTTAAATTAATCCGACGTTTTGAAGGGGGCGAAAAAGACGTCCAAAGATTCCATTACATACATACATATACACCATGCTAATAAAAACGTGTTAACAAAATCACATCACCTTATAAGTTAGTTATTGAAATGTCATGCAATGTAAATTTGATACTTATTGATATTCACAATAAAGACACAACAAAACTCTTGTGTTTTATTCATAGCCTACAGTTTCTTTTTATACTTTTAAAATACATAATGAGACATATTCTTTTGATGTCACCATTTCAATTGGTTCGTCAAACAGAAGGACGCATGTCATGTAATATTCAGCTGAAAATGTTCAGTAAATAAGGTCTATTATCTTTAGTGAAAACCTAAGTTGTCTTGTTATGTGACTAGCGGCGTGCCCTGGATATGTTTCCCATTTTATTTGGTTTTAATTTGTTATTTTATATAAGGGTTAAGTGTTTCAATGTCATTAAGGTCGAATAAGGCATACATTTCATAATAAAAATGCAAAAGTAGGTAACTCTGTTTGTTACCATTTTGCGCTTTATCGGGTGAAGGAATTACTATGACATTTGAAATTCAGCGGAATAATTCCGTTTAACACACATAACAGTAGGAATAGCTCTCATTTTGACAATTCAACAACTATCATTGCGTTTTTGAAGTTCTAGAGCACAAAAACATTTCAAACATATGAAGCAATGTATAAGCAACATCCGTCAAATTGATTCAAATTTGATAAGGCAATGAAGACAGAATGAGCCTCAATGAGACCATGCCAAACTTCCATCTAAATATATGTTTTAAAGCAGTCTACAGACGCACAGACCTACCGCATTTGTAAGTATATGTAGAGTCACAGTATTACTAACTCAAATTGTCTTTGTTTGAAGACCTGTCGGCTCCAATTGCTCTCAATTACAGCTGGCATCACATTTAGTTCAACCTAACAAAAACCAATTGACTTTAGCTAGAAAAAGATCTAAGGTTTTTTAACCGACATTACTCGAACCATTCCAATTCTTCGTTTTACCTTTGTCCCTGCCCTGGGATCTTCGTTCAAGCAATATGAGTATTTATTTTGTATTTTTACTGCTGATACCAAGTTTGGTTCACGCAAAAGATGTGGAGACTATAAACTTCATTAAATTGTTTATTCAAAACGATCAGAAACCTACACATTTGATCTATGGTGGACTATGCTGGAAAAAAAGTAAGTACCTATTTTAAGAAAATCTACGTCTGATCTAAAATCTATACCTTCATGTAATAAAATGCGTACTGTACAACACATTGAATAATTTTTTAAAGTAATTTTTGCGAGTACTGGCAACGATTTTAATGCCGATTTTTTTTTCTGTTTAACAGAATGTATGTTCCAGTGTCACGCATAAATTACCGGAAGGATTTTTTATAGATAGGTTGATTAGCATAGGTTTCCCTATAAGTCTAGTTAGGTTGTAGGTTATAAATTATCACGCTATTTGCTTTGGGGGCTGAGCATTTGAGGAATATTGAAATTTGTTTGTTAAGTAAGAAGAATCGTGCAAGGAAAACGGGTCTTAATTTCAGCTCTTATAGGAAACATACCACCATAGGAAAGGCGAGCCTATGTAATAAAACAGACGCTCAGGACAATCGATCTAGTTAAGCTACGCTTGCCGTGGTTAGACCGTGGGTGGGTCACCATCTTCTTCACGACTAAAACCTTCCCGTGTTCCTTCAGTTGCCCATATGCCAGGGTCACGGTATCTCGCTTGAACAATCTCGCGACCCTGGCAGGCATCGGTCCTAGCAGATCCCTTCAGTATTGCTGACAACTCTTTGAGGCGCGCGTGGAACACTACGCGCCGTCGACCCGAGCTTGGTCCTTATCGGGCGGCGAGCTACCCATTGCTCGCCACCCGCAAGCTCGCGCCTACGGTGGCCGGGAGTCCGCTATCGACTCCCGACCCTCTCGAGCCTCGGAAATCATGTTAAGCTGTTAGTCTCGGTTGTTATTCGTGGATCTTTGACAATCCTTACGGCCTTACGGGTCAGCTCAGAAAAATGAAAGTCTGACAACCAGTCTTACCAAGGAGTATCGCGTTACCCAGTTACTGGGTAACGGAGATCAGCACCCCTAGCCAAGTTGATAATATGCAATCATTAACTCGAGTCGAAAACTAATCAAATGTACGGGAATGTTTAAAAAAAAAAAAAAAAAAAATGAAATCATCTCAACGTTAAGTCACGTGGTGATGGAACAAACGAATAGAAAATTCGTAGCCAAGTGCACATAGTTCAAAATGACAGAATGCATTGTTATCGTTTCTACAATGTTCAACGCTACATCCTTTGCTATAAAGGTCGTTTTTCTAAAGACATTGTAGAACGAGCGGTCGACTCAGGCGCGTCAACATGGCTACCAACTTATCGTTTTCTACAATTGCTGATACCGAGGCGTTACTGATTGGAGAACGGAATTCGACACGAAACGGTTGTAACTTGGCTAGGGGGGCCGATAAGCAGTTGCTCCTTGTTTAATACTGGTATTCAGCTACATCCCGTTAGACTGGAAGGTGGACCGATGATCTGATGAAGGCTGCAGGTATTCCCTGGATGCGAGAAGCAAAGAACCGGTCGGAGTGACGATGCTTAAGGAAAGCCCTTGTCCAGCACGGGACGTTTTTCGGCTGAAATTATGATAATTATCCTGCTATTTATCACATAAATTGACTATAGAGGTTGATTTTTTATTGCAGACGTAATAAACAAGTTTGTAATGGAAATGTCAAAAGTAGGAGTGCGAACATCGGCGTCTTTCAAACCGATGTCCAAGTATCAAGATCATGCTATACTGTACCTCACTGACTTGGACTGTGCTCAGTCTAAAGCTATTATTTCATATGTAAGTAATTTTATGCAAATAATTTGAGGTGTGTCGCCCTCGACTTACGAATCGTCATTATACTTTGTGCAAAATTTTTCTACACTACTGCTCTCAAAACGGTGAAGGAAAACATCGTGAGAGAATCGGTATGTCCTAATAGAAACAAAATTTCAACAGATGACACTGGGCGTGGTGGATTATTTCCTACTCCCTCTGACAGAGTGGAGGCCTATGTCCCAGCAGTGGGCACATTATAGGCTGATAATGCAATAGAAGTAGCTCGTTGGTAGGTCCCTACAGTCTCCTTGTCAGTTACCCTATGACACCATTCTAACTAACTTGTACCAATTTTCCTAAAATGTTTCACATTTCAATCATTTAGTTACCAAATGAACAGTGGAGTGGACCGGACACCAGCCCATATTACCCATTACTTAATGAACGAAATGCGCATGTACAACATCATAGCTGAGTCATCATCCAAAGATTTTTCATTCGTATTGAGCCAAACCTTGACAAGCAGAATGATGTCTCTATCTACGAATGCATCGCTGAATGAGGAATAAGAGACCAACAAGCAGAGGTGTCATAGCCTTTTCATCACTTCAACAGAAATAACGAAGATGACAACTGTAATGGGTAGTTTCACAGACAGCGTTTTTAGAGGTTCTTCGCGTGAAATCACTGTGTAAAATGTATTTATAAGACCATTTTATATTTTTTCGTGTAATAAGAAAACTAGCTCATATGAAGGCACTAGTATAAATAAAAATCGCTGAAATATAAATAAAAAAAATAATTAAATATATCCGTTTCTCAATAACGGTGGTATGTCCGTGATTAACTTTTAAGCGCATTTACCTCTTTAAATAAGTTGTGATGAAAATTTGGTACTTAAATTGAACATGATTATGTTCGTCTATGCTTAAAGCAACCATATTTATTACTTCCTTTACTTCTGTTACCATGCAGACATCAGGACCATTGTGATAAGGAATTTCCACGCCAAAAGTGCAATATCGGTGTATTTTGTTAAAACCGACCTATAACGTTAACAAGTGTATTCTAACGAACTATCTCCTTACGCACACGGAGGCCCAGTTGTGCTCTTGCGTTCTCGCAGTAGTGACGTGTCCGATCCTGCCGAGGTTTCGCGCCAATACGTAAGTACTTTTTAAATCTATGAGGGAATACGAAATTATGCAATCTCGGTGGGTTACTGTACGAATGAATGTTATTTTTTTACGGTATGGTACGCAAGTATGTTATGTGTTAATGGGTACCCTTAGCGACCATACATTTTAAATGACTGAAGCATAAATAGTTTTGTTTTTATTTAATTTTTTCTTCATGTTTCTAATTTTGGTGGTGCAATATCGGTGGTTTCGGTGGTAAGTTTATTGCCACCGATATTGCATCAATACTAAAATTGCTGTGGGTTCATGTGACTTTGGTAAGATATTTACGCCTGAGAGGTAACACAATTAATTGGACAAACTTTGGAGGGTAGTATTGTAAGTAGGTACATATTTGACCAAATCATTTATAACCGGCTTTAAAAAAAAGTAACTAATGAATGTAATATTGTTGAAATTTTAAAATTCTTTTATATTGTAGGTCTATGTGGGTTTATAAACAAATGTTTTATTGCTATTTAAAAAAAAAACTGTTTAAAATAGCAATAAAAACGAACTTGGCAGAAAGTAATTCCATCCAATCTTCACTGGCATCATTCTATCGGTCGGCGGCTGTCATTAAAGTTATCCGTGTCATGGGTGGTGTAAAATATTTTTTGTTAACTGGGCCTGCATTGGACCTGTACAATATATAAACTTTTCATACTATAACCTACTCAATTTTGTCTTATTATAGGATGGGAAAGCGAAAGGAAAAACAACCGAGAGAAGAAACTTTAGAAAAAAAAGCAGGCTAAAAGACTAAGAAAAAAAAAGAATAAAAGATGATCCAGTACTTGGTGAAGAACTAAGAAGAAAAGATAGAGAACGATATCGAAAGAAAGAGCGGAAGGAAAATTTTTATCAATCGCTGAAATGGCTCCACGTGCCCGAAGATTGAAGCAAAAAATAAACTGAGCTAACTTTAAAGCGTTTTATGACAGACGAAAAAGAACCACAAAATTAACACATGAAAAAAAATCACCATCTAAAAATGTCCCACCTGAAAAAACCAATGATCCTCCTGAAACACAGGGTGACGATATGACAGGCGCGTCATCTCCCACAAGTCTTTCAATTCTAAATCGTTCTCGCTCGCTTAGTCCACAACCAGGACCTTTTCATGATGGAAGCTTCAATTCCAACTTTCAACGTTCTCGCAGCATTAGTCCTCATTCAAGCATTTCTCATCGTCTACGTTCCAAAAACAAAATATTCACTAGTAGTCCCGTTCATTCTTATTCAAGGAGAAATCAAACCCCTAATTCTACATTACTAACTGTAATAATAACTGCTGACCAGCTGGTTGCGTATGGAAAAGACTCGCCGACCTCGACACTTTAGTTCAAAACCTCAAAACTTCAGCTAAAGGCGTGAAAATAGAAGTAGTAGAAGATTACAAAATAAGTAATCGAAAAAGATTGGCTTCTTCCTGACCAATTAAAAACGTTTCCGGGTACTTTAAAGGTACACCAGATAGTTTGGATGAAAGCAGAACCACGACGATTAGCTTTGCGATCATTGTCTTATACACATCCTGACTGTTTGATTAAGGCAACAATATGTCCTCATGGAAGACATTTAGGTTTCTATAATCTTGCCTGTAATGATAACTCGCAAACACGAGACCAAAAATATTGTTTCATGACAAAACTTGACCTCCAACGATATAATTCCATAAGAAGCACTGAGTCTAAAGTTCAGATTTTAAGCGTGCAACGTTTTAAAGCAGCTGAGAGATTTGACTTAATCAAGCCATCCATCAAGAAACTTTCCATTCCATCAAAATTATTGGCGACATTAGATGACTCACTGAGTATAGAAAATGTTTATTTGGATATCATCCCCTCCACGTCGTTTTTTGAAAACTTTGACAGCGCAATGTGTTTGGAATTTGAAAATTCAAAACCTGAAACTGATTGGAAGAAAGATGGCAAAACTGAAAAGAAAAAGGAATCAAGATTAGGTGAATCGTCTACAGCACAAATTAAGGACTATATTGAAAATGACTCTGACAGTGATTTGAATATTTTTTTGATTTTTGTTTTGCTCACTTTAGCTGTTTGAGAGTTTATTATTTTATGTTTTTTTACCATGGTAAAAATTAAGACCTCAGAGTCATTTTTAATGTATTAAAAATTACTCTGCCAGTGATTTGAATATCTTTTGATTTTTGTTTTGTTCACTTTAGTTTTTTGAGTTTTTATTATTTTATGTTTGTTTACGAATTGAAGAATTTTTATAAAAAAAACCTATTTTTTTGCTCAAGTATTAATAAAACGAAGATATCATAACTTCATTTTATTTAGTAATACCCTCAACATATCACATTTAGCAGAACTAAAGTTAATTTAGTAAAAGTGTCAAATACAGACAAATAAACGTATTTTAGACCTGCTATACCCGCCTGTGCAGCCGCTACATAATGTTGCTAACGGCTAAGTTGTTCTTTGTTTAATAACTGTCATGGTACAATACAAAAAATCCATTTTGGTGCGATGATGCAAATTCGGTGTTAGATTTGCAATTTCGGTGTACAATTTTCAATTTCGGTGGGATGGCAATTTCGGTGGCCGTCATATTTTCAAAACAACTACAGTTGTTTATTTCCTACTAAAACATCTAGAATACTAATGTGTTCTAGAATAAAACAAGTTTATTTTTTCATCCGAAAACCTACAAATATAAAATTCCACCGAAATTAGTAAAAAATTGAGCCTGCGTGAAATGACCCTAATAAATTACAAGACCACGTTTGTAATATGGACGTAAAAATATCGCAGCGGAATTTCATCGCGCTCTGGATTTTCAACTCTCTGTGTTGAACCGAGCATTGAGAATCCTACAGAGTACTAGAGCGTCGAAAAAACACACTGTTCGATTTTCAACTAGTAAACGAAAAAATCCGTCCTTGCGAACGGTACCTAACTAAAAGATAAATCATTTCGACTGTCAGTGGTGCATATCCTATACCTACCATATTACCGAAAATCTCTATCCACATTTTCTGCAGGCCTTGTCCAAGGAGCTGTTCCAATTCACATACCGCTGGCTGCTCCTGTGCACCTCTCCTCAGCAGCAGTCAACACTGGCTTTAATGAAGACCGGACCGGTTCTGGTTGACAGTGACGTGGTGCTCGCTGAGAGGATTGGTAACCAGTTCAAGATGGTGGAAAGTAAGTTTCATAAGGAGCAAAGCCTTTCCATGACTCGTAGCTATTAACTGTCACCTGGGGGCTGGGAGCATATCACCACCTCTTGAAGCAGTATTATTTTAATCTCGATGGTCGTGTAGGAAAAGTGAAGTGATGGAGTCAAACCTGGAAAGAAATGGTGCCTAGTATACAGGTCGAATAGCTTCATCTCTTTTCCACTTCCCTGATCCTTTTCTCTACAATATGGAGTATGCAGATACTCCTCAAAACGTCTATTTAACTTTGATAGGTACGTTCTTAACCGTCGGGGTAGACGCGTTCTTAAGTGGAGACCGCGAATCAGCAAACGTAAGGTAGGATGCCCTCAGGCTAGGTGGAGCGACGATCTTCGCAGGGTTCCTGGTAGAATGGCTTCTGTGTTATTGTTTTTATGTACTCATAAACGTAAACGTATTAATGGCATGCAATTAGAGAAGCCTATGTCCAGCAGTAGATTGCTATAGGTTGATGATGAACGTCCTTCAAATGGTTTTGTCACTGCAACCTACCTTCAAGAGACGGAGACATCATGACACTTAACGACGACTTAAAAATGAATTTCTTTTGAGTAGATATTTTTTTTCTTTTGTATATTAAACCGTCAACTGTCTACCTTTTCCAAGTGCACAGGCCAGGTCTGAACGGCTCCATGATATCAACTCTCCGCGGCTTCTACAACGGCAGCCTAGTGGACGTTCGACCTCATCGGGAGCTGTATCGAAGACGGAAGAACATGATGGGACATCCCATCATAATGTCCAATGTCATCCAGGATAGTAACACCACGCGGTTGCATCTGCCTAAGGAGGATCGACTGTAAGATTGTTTACCCATTTCTATAAAGAATCTGAAGTCCTTCTTACCTATTAATATTTTAGTTGTATTTATTGCCTTAAAATTCTTGCATTTTGAGACTTTGAGTGTAGAATGCAGTCCGTAAAACAAAAGAATTCATCTATATTTGGTAGCCACACGCTGTTGCACGTATTTGAGTGGAATAATGATTATCTATTTACCTTTCGTGAACCTTACACTGGCCTTGCCAAATAATCAAGCTCTGAGGAACGTGAAATAGTTGCCAATATCTGACTTACCGTTTTGTCGTACCACTAGCCAGATGGGTAATGGGTAATGGCGTAACACACTAACAGTGTGAGTGGCTTTAATTTTGACAGTTCGACAACATTCATTACGTTATTTACATTGTTGAGCAGATAAGCTCTTCGAACATATGAAGCAATGGTTACGCAACATCTTTCAAATTGGTCCAATTAGGGTGCACTGTATCAATGGCGCAGATTTTTAAAATACTTTATTGAAACTGTGCCACAGCTCCTATTTCGAATATATTACAAGTACTTGTGCCTTTTCAGGGAGCTCCAATACGACTCAATCACGAAAGCCTGCTGGTCAGCTGCGAAGATTGGCTTCGAGATGATAAACGCGACTGCTCGGTATATCTTCAGCTATCGGTATGGGTACAAGGTGAATGGGCAGTGGTCTGGTATGATCGCGGATCTGTACGCTAACAAGGCTGATATGGGTGAGTGGAGAAGAAAGTTGGCTTCTTGGTCTCTACAATATATTAGACGGTCTAGCACGTGGTGTCAGAATTGTAGTTATTTAAATGGGTTTTCTGGATCAAGACCTTCTTGATAATCAATACTATAAATTATCACTTACCAATTTTTTTAATAAAATGCTTTTAGCAAAAAATAGGATAGTGATCATTTGAAGCATCGATTTTTGAATCCCATTTTAAAGGACATGAAGTCAACATTATAAAGGAGACACAAGACACGGTTTGAACAATTAATCATTTACTGTCTCGTTAGTCTGGTAGTCGCAAACGCTACTGCTGAGCACGAGGTCCTAGGTTCGATTTCTTGGTCGGGCAATGTGTTTTATTTTCTGGAATTTCCCAGTAGTAGTCCTCCAGTCTGTATTTGTGTCCACTTGATGGGCACGGCTCGTCCCCTATTATATGCATACTAACTTAAACATAAAAGGCGAAATGTCAGTATAATGCAGATACACCTCTGCTCAAACCCTTCGGGGAAACAAAGCGTGATATTATTTGTATTACATTTCCTACTAGCTTTTGCCCGTGGTTTCGCCCGCGTGGATGTCGGAAATTAACGTAGGTATTTTTCTAAAATAAAAGATTTTTCTAGAATAAAAGAAGCCTTAGCTACTCCTTATTACATCAGCTACCTGCCAATAAAATTCCCGTCAAAATCGGTCCAGCCATTTCAGAGATTAGTCAGAACAAACAAACAGACAGACAGACAAAAAAAATGATTTTTTGGTGTAAGTACCGTATTTACTTTCATATGGATTTAGTGAAAAGCTGTTAATTTGAAATTACAAATAGACACTTCAGTTTTATTTATTTATATAGATATAGATGTACAGATTTACTGCCCCACTTAATCCCATGTCTCTCTCCACAGGCACAAATTGTGTGATATTCCGCGACCGTTATGACGTGGTCACCTACACAGACCTGGTGGCTCCTATGCGGATGCTCTTCATCTACCGACAGCCTCCCTTAGCCTATGTGGCTAACGTCTTCTACCTCCCCTTCTCCACCAGGGTCTGGGTAACGATAGCCGTGTGTACTGCTATTGCGACTGTTACAATATTCCTTGCCAGTAAAGTGGAACTTGTACTAACTAAGGTTAGTGGTTATTGACAGTTCAGTTTACAGTCCGAATTAATAAACCAATTTTAGCAGAAATCTGTCTTTGTCTCTCAGAAAAATGGTAAGCTGCCAAATTTTACCAGGTTGGTATTCATCGATGCACAAACTGTTACCATGAATTCAGCACATGTTTTAGATCCCCCAGAAATTCTTCGCCCGTTTTGAAAATAAAACTCTGCTGTTTCAAAATAAAATAAATCCAATACACTTACGCGTCTATGGAACAGCATTTTCTTTAGAAACCGACGAAAGATTTGCAATGCAGGGGTTTTCAGAATCATGTACTGAATCTATGGTAGACATTATGGTTGAGCGTCAGCGTCCCTGCCACCCTATATAGGGCAGCAGCGCAGCTAGCAAACAGTGTTCTTTTTTTTTAAATCAGCATCTTCAGATCCCAACCAACATTTTTGTTTCATAAAATTATTGTTCCTTAAAAAATACCACATCTGCTAAAATCGGCGTTCCGCGTTTGAAATTTCTTTGAACCCACGTGCTTTTTGGCTCATGATACACTAATGTAATGTCCTTGCTTGTTTTTTAGGCTGGAACACAACAGCAGCTGGATGGAGGAGTATGTGATGCTTTGCTACTGACGATGAGTGCCGTCACGCAGCAAGGATGTTACATAGAACCCAGAAGAGCACCAGGTATTACTTACGCACTTCATATCTTTACGTTCGTCAGTGTACTATCTTGTTCGCTCACAAAGGGCCTTATAAGATGGCTTAAAGTCACCCAAAGGGCGATGGAGAGGGCTATGCTTGGAGTTTCCCAACGCGATCTATTCAGAAATGAAGAGATCCGTAGGAAAACCAAGGTAACCAACATAACCCGAAAAATTTATATACTGAAGTGGCAGTGGGCAGGGCAAATTGCTTGCAGAACAAATGGCCGATGGGGCCGAAAGGTTCTGGAGTAGCGACCGCGTACCGGAAGACGTGGAGTTGGAAGGCCTCCCACAAGGTGATCCGATGACCTTGTGAAGGTCGCAGGAATCCGCCGGATGCGGGAAGCACAAAACCAGTCGAAGTGGCGGAGCTTGGGGGAGGCCTCTGTTCGGCAGTGTATGTCTTTTGGCTGAAATGATGATCTTGTTCGC
The DNA here is from genome assembly GCA_932294355.1 of Aporophyla lueneburgensis. Classification (NCBI taxonomy): domain Eukaryota; kingdom Metazoa; phylum Arthropoda; class Insecta; order Lepidoptera; family Noctuidae; genus Aporophyla; species Aporophyla lueneburgensis. The sequence continues at coordinate 6,314,269 of OW028748.1, read as the reverse complement.
TTGATGGTGGCACTGTGTGCAGGTCGCATGATGGTGTTCGTGCTGTTCACGGCGCTGATGGCGCTGTACGCGGCGTACTCGGCCAACATCGTGGTGCTGCTGCAGGCGCCGTCCGACTCCATCCGCAGTCTGCCGCAGCTTGCCGGCGCCAAGATCACGCTCGCAGCCAACGATGTCGATTATAATCATTTCGTTTTTGTATGTGGAAAATTTTATTTAATTTCCATCCTATTCAATTTGCACGTAGTCGATATGAATCACGGTTTAGATGATAAATATTAACCACATGGACCAAGGTCTCAATTAAAGTGGTTTTTTTTTTTCTAGAATCAAAGCAAGGAACCCCTTCACATTTCAATACGGGATAGAGTCTTTCCGCAAAATAGAAAAGCAAAACTTTACAGTCTAGCTGATGGTGTGGAAAGAATCCGAAAGGTAGCTGTTTCCATTCTCATTTTTAGTTACCCTTCCTTGAATAATCACTATTATCAGCTTTAAGCCTACTCAGTTATTGTCATAGTAGATTATGAGTTCCAAGAACTTCATTCAAGCTTTCGTTTTCCTGAAACCGAAACGTTTTCCATAGCTAGTATGTAAGAAATAATTAACCAAGTCTTCCTTTCCAGGGTCTTTTCGCCCTACATTCCGTGGCAGAGCCAGTGTACCGTCAGATTGAGGCCACATTCCTAGAGAGTGAAAAGTGTGACATCGCAACGGTGGACTACCTTGTAACCTTCGACTCTTTCACTCCTGTCAGGAAGGGATCCCCTTATTTGGAGCTGATAAGAGTCGTGTTAGTTTGTGATTTGTTTTTGCTATCTGAGAACATTTCCGTTTAGATATTAATTGCCTTATTTTAAAATATTTCACTCGCTTTTTACCCAGCAAGCGCTAAACCCACAAGAAGTTTCTTATTTCGAATTTGATTTTATTGGATATATTTTGGACATAACTATCATAAATTACAAACTAAGTTTTGCCAGCGGCATCGCCCGCGTGGAGGTCGGAAATTATCCCGCGGGAACATAGGGGAAGTACGGCCAAAATGACATATACGGACAAAATGACACACCGGGCTTTTTTCGAAATTGGCGGGCTATAATCCTGCAGTTGGCATATCATTATGTGACGCCGGCCATAGTGGAATACCTGTTAAGTTTATACTGCCATTGACTTGGTCACGCCGAAGTTACTTGCAGGAAAGCGTTTTGTGCGCATAAAAGTTTTTTATTTTTATTGATTTCGTCCTGTTTTTGATCAGTTTCTCGTGGTTTCTATTACATCTTTTGTAGTAAATTCAAAAAGTGTAGCATTATGCTGCATTACTTTAAAGTATTTATTTATAAATATCGTGTTTATAGTAATTACTAGCTTTTGCCCGCGGCTTCGCCCGCGTGGTCGTCGGAAATTATCGCAAGAGGACATAGGTACTACCACGGTTAATGGATTAAGAATGCATTAATCCAGAGGCGTAATTGCGGAACTTTTTATCGGTAGGAATTGGTTTAATATTCATAGTTAAACAACATTCATTGCGTTATTTACCTTGCTGAGCCACAATTTATCCACGAACAAATGACGCAATGGTTTAGAAATAATCTTCAATCCCATTCAGATTCTGATAAATTGTGCGTTTCGCAATTAGGGTGCAGGTTATATAGGTAATAAGAGAACAGTTGAGTGAGAGCAGTGGTGGCTCAGTGGTATCAGCCCCGACTTACGAATTGTAGGTCGTGGGTTCGAACCCAGGCAGGCTCTTTACTTTATGTAAATATTTCCATCAACACTGCTCTCAAAACGATAAAAAGATTACGTCGTGAGGAAACCAGCATGTCCTAGTACCAAAAATTTGAAGACATGTGACATCTACCAACCCGCACTGGGCCTGCGTGGTAGATTACGGCCCACTCCTTCTCATCGAGAGGAAGCCTGTGTCTCAGCAGTGGGAATAATATAGGTAATTATATATAGGTAATAAATACTATCTGTGTGCCATTTTCGACCCAGATCCAATGAGCCGCTTTTGCGTGATTGTGAAAACATCAAATCATACAAATGTTCACATTTATAATATCAGTAGTAAGTAGGTTTATAATTCATATTACTTCGGATTCATAGTTTATGAGAATATCATGTGTGTTTGATGAAGAATATCATGTGTATTCAGAGTAAGAAGACTGTGAAATAGGGTTGGATTGAATTGATATAAGTCATCCTGGTTTTTCTTAACGCTCGTTCGTATTCTACCTATACAGACACTCAATCTTTACCAGACACCAAATCGATCATAGGAATTATAGGAATAGTACTTTTGCCAGTGGCTTCGCCCGTATAGTTGTCAGGAAATATCACCTGAGAACCTACTACCGGGATAAAGTATCCTTTATGGTAAGTATCCAGGATAACCAAAAATCCAAATCCATCCAAAAATCTAAACATCTAAGCCATATTCCGTGGTCTCTTACTTGGAATAATACAATAAGGTTTATTTTGAGTACTTCGAACACACATGATATTCGCATTTACTATGAAGCCCAAGTAATATGAAATTACAATCCTACTAATCCTGCACTATCAAATCGCTTGGTACCGGTCGGGTACCGGTACCAAGCGAGACGGCCGGACGCGGAACGGCCCGCTAGCCGACTATTTTATTATTATCTCTGATATCTTCTAAAATATTAATTTTAATGATATGCTGTAAAGGGCAATTTTGATCTACATGAAATGCACAATTTATTTAAGGTACTTAATTGCATAAGGATTAATGCTGTATTGCTTAAAATCGCATTCATAAATAAGCCATTATTTCTCGTAAAAAGTAAGGGATAAAAATGGTTATTATGGGTTATCCCTAAGAGTTAGACATATGCCATCGCGGACTTTTTTGTAGAACTTTTTAAGGTGTACAATTCTGTAGTACATTATTTTGAGCTATTTCGTAGGGTTCAGCCAGCGTTCGCAATGTAAGCGCAAAAAAATGTGTTTATTTATGACTTCACATTAGAAACCTCTAAAATTATCAGTGTTTCTTTACTATATTATGCATGTTATATACATATAAACCTTCCTCTTGAATCACTCTATCTATTAATAAAACCTGCATCAAAATCTGTTGCGTAGTTTTAAAGATATAAGCATACATAGGGACAGACAGACAGCGAAGTGACTTTATTTTATAATATGTAAAGATAAAGATAAAGATGACTTAATTAGTGTTTAGATAACCTGTGGGGCAAAACGACATACTTACATTCGGGGCAAAACGACATACCTTTATTCAATGATGAGGTTTTCAATGTTGAATCGAACTACGATAATGATCCTTAAAAGCAGTCAGCAAAAAGGTGAACCCAAGTACAGAAGACTCATTACGCTGAGGACTCGAATGTCGAAGATTTCCAGCTGTGTCGAACGGTGATGATGATGACTGCGCATGCGTTTACTGTAACGACCTCTTTTCCCGTTCCAAACCCAACGAGTGCTGGCTACGGTACAACAATTGTTCTCTCTGGGCTCATATTTAATATTTTGTGAAATATGTACTTCATAATTTTCGTTTTCATTATGTATGTCATTTTGTCCGTACTATATGGACAAAATGAATTTTCTTAGAGGCTTCGATTCATTTAAATTATATTTTTATATGGGTGCTATTCAATTATGAGTTTACGTAGGTTAAAAGTTATGAACCAAAGATGATTATTCAACCTAAACAGTGATTGTAACTATGTTAATTAAAAATATATGATTAAAAAACAAAACCGTATGTCATTTTGGACGTACTTCCCCTACATATAAAAAGTAGCCTATGTCCTTTCTCAGGCTCTAAACTATCCGTGTACTAAATTTCATTTAAATCGGTTTAGTAGATATCTAGTTTTAGCAGGAAAGCGAGACGGACCAACAGACAGAGTTACTTTTGCACTTATAATATTAAGTGTGGAAGTGTGGATAGTGTGGAAGTGTGGATTTGTCAGTCTGTATACTAAACTACCTAAGATTACGCACCGTACACGTAACACATATCTATTTGCAGAATTGTAATCATAAAAATCTTCAATACCTACATAAATCATTCAATGGGATTAAATGTATTAAGAGGGTTGTGTTGATGATTTTAATGATTATAATTCTGTGAAGCCGTATTAAACAGAAAAATAGAATGGTCTAAGAACAACGCTACCTTAGTGCATCTTCCTTAATTAACAATAGCACAGGCCAACATGGTTTTGCTGTTGGAAAGTGGAGAGTCATTTCCGAAGTAATTTTTTGCGTAGATTCCGAATCCGGAGTCAAAATTGGCCCATCACGTCAGGATTTTGAGATATTTGAGGTTATATAACCAAAAAATAGCGTTTTTGCCTACTTTTGAGGTTATGTAGAGAAGACACAGAATTTTTTGGGGTTTTTTCTTTAGTCGTAGTCGTATCATATAGTACTACTCTTTCTCTTCACTTAGAGAGTCGCGAGTTGATATTACGAGATATATCCCAATAATGTCATGAGCATTTGCATTAAAAACTTTGAGACGGACGTTTTCTACTGGTTATTAAATAATTTCTCTTGAAAATTTGTACTCGGGGGTGTTCGAAATTACCAATTACGAATTTGCAGTCGAGATATTAAAATTTTCAAGAGAAATTAACCGGTAGAAAACGTCTCTCTACATAACCTCAAAAGTAGCCAAAAACGCTATTTTTTGGGTATATAAACTCAAATATCTCAAAATCCTGACGTGATGGGCCAATTCTGACTCCAGATTCGGATTTTACGCAAAATTACTTCGGAAATTACCCCCACTTTTCAACAACTGACATGACCCCATTATTTGCAGGCCTGTGTAATTAAAGCCTATCTAACTTACCCCTACCTTTTTTAAACCACCGTTACCTATAATCTTGTTACGGAAAACCAAAACGCTTTCTTTTACAATAGCTATCGTTGGTCCTGAAATCTTCAAGTAACCCATACTTTACAGCCACAAACAAATCCGAGAGTCCGGTATCCAGTCTGCGATCCGCAAACGTTTCCTGGTCTCCAAACCACACTGCATCACCAAGATGTCCTCATTCAGCAGCGTGGGTCTGATGGACATGCGGCCTGTCCTGATCCTCATGCTGTATGGCGTTGCGGTCTCCGTGACCATTGCTGTCGGAGAGATCGTTGTGCATAAACTGTGAGTCCCCTCCACTGTTGAAGTCGCCTTTTAAAAGCTGATAAAACCCTTTTGCCTTGCAAAAGGAATCCAGTCTGTTGCCTGACAGGAAGCTGTTTTACCGAATGTCCTTTCTTTGGTACCGACCCCAAAAAAACATAATTCTATTTTTTGCTTTATCATGAGTTTCGTAAGCTAGTTTATTTGACCTTCTATATACGGACCCTGAGCCTGGATAGACCGCAGCCGCTGATCCCATACAGTGTGGAGATAAGACCTTTTGCCTATAAAATCTCATAGAATTATCCTTTGTTTCAGAATGACTCGACACAAGAGGGTTTCAAAAGTACAAATGACTAAGATCTTGCGTTAATGGCGCCGCCGGTCGCTGCTACCCTCGTTTTGGATGGCGACTTTACGTTTGCACCTATACAATGTTTACCATACGTTGTATTGTATTAGTTGAATATATAATTTTTTTTAAATGCTTACTAGAGACTTAGTTTAGTTGAATTATTTAGAAGTTTGCAAAGAGCATTGGCGGCCCTGACTTATGAGTTGTCGTTCGTGAGTTCGAACCCAGGTAGGAACTTCACTTTGTGTATTTAATTTCACCATACCTGACTCACACACTGCTCTCAAAATGGCGAAGGAAAACATTTTGAGGAAACCGGTATATTTTAAAATTAAAAATCCGAAGATCTGTGACATCCACTAATCCATACTGGGCCAGCTTGGGGGATTATCCATCTCCTAGACGGGAGGCCTGTGTTCCAATAGTGTGAACCTTTGAAAGGGGATTTCCCCGGATTGGTGTTGCAAAACCATACGCCTTTTTCGACACCCATTAGCAGAAATAAGGTGATGGTATTCTTAATGTCCCGGCATGACACGGACCAGCCTTGATTGTAACCAGTTTATTCTAGTCTGAAGTCATACCAAATGAATGTTGAAAATTGAGTAAATAACTAAATAACATATATTACGACGTTTTATTTCCTGTAGATAAAGTCCCGTGTGTCTAGAAGTTACAACAATTTACATGAAAACCAAACCAAACGACGAAAACTTTCAATTTTCTAGTACAAACCCTACTTTGCTTGTCTACTTCGTTTCTGTTCTGAAATCTTTTGGTTCCTCAGTGTATTTGATTTTCGCTGAGCGTCAGCTTTTCTATGTCTTTGGGCATGCTTCAGACTTATGCCTTTAGGACCTAATTCCAATTTTTTTCCGTGTACTTGAAATGGTGAAGATTGAGGAGAGATCTTAGATTTCTGACTTTGGTAACTTTTCACTTTTAATGCTAGGGGCGAGGGCCGAATAGAACTCTTCCTTTTTATTTTAGACTCCTCCCTATCGTCGTTTTGAATCGCCGTTGTTTTGACTGGAGCACGCTTATCTTCAGCCTTGCTGTCGGAAGAATATATTGTCCCCGCTGAAAGATTTGTTACCATAGTTCGAAGTTCTGAAAGGGTCTGTCCATGATATTTCACATCTTCCTGTAGCTTGTCCAGCTTATTTTCAAAATGCTTGAAGGACGTCATGATGCGCTGAAAAGCGTCTATCGGGCGAGTTTTCTGCGTACACATTTTAATTCCAATTCCGGATTACACTAGAAAATTAAAATATTAGGCTATGTAATTTTGAATTTTGTTTTTCTCAAATTTGTCATTTTCTGACAGGATATAATTTGTGTTCTGTACTCAGGGTTGATGATAATAAAATACTTTGGTTTAAACTCCTTCGATTATTCAACGAAGCGGTGTGGGTCCCGAAGGTGGGTCCCTTTACTATACACGCCTATTTTTCGTTTAGCATTCATAAAAGTTGAAAATAGGTGATTCTAAACCATATTACCTACTCACGGATTACATAATTAAATCTCCTGGGCTATGTCTCAGTGAATTGTTAGCTTAAATACATCTGGTGCAAAACTTCTCTCTGAAATTATGATTGAATAATTTCCGAAAAAGGGGCTTCATTTCAGCCTCGCTGATAAGAGTGGTGCCAGGCGCCAGATTTTGGTGGTTCCTACTAGAGGTGTGCGCCGATTTCATTTTGATCGGCGGCGGCGTGATGCCAAAAGAACAATGGTCACTTTGGACTAGGAAAAAACCAAAATTGTTATCGACATGAAACTGTCACCAATATGTAGTGCATTGTTAATGTAATTAATGGATACCATAAGTTTATTTTTAAATGCTGGGGAAATATAGATATTTTTTTTTTAAATACTACTTTATTTATCAGAACGCAGTATAAAATGTCTAACTTCGAACGCATCCATAATTACTGACGTTACTAGAGAAGTCCAAAATGTTTTTTTAAAATCCCAATCAATGTCAACCGTATTAAACTCGCGTTATTTATTATTCAAAGCTTAGCCACAAATACAATTTGATGTTATTTCGTGGTGAATTGTTATAATAAAGCCATGAATTAAATGAATAAATGAGTTAAACGAATGATTTTAAATCTAAAAATCGATACTGTCATAAATCGATTGATTACGTTCCTCCCTATTTTTAACAAGTACCTAAACAAAAGTTGACAGTTTTCTACGCAGACCGGTGTTGTAGTCTCGGCGACGACTGTTTTCTGTGCGATTTTCTGTTATTTTCCTGATATTTTTGATATTTTGCATTGCTTACGGACTCCGATTGATCTTCTATTCTTGTTGACTCAGCATTCGTTTAATGGACTTTGAATTGCATTACGTTTTAAGTTCTAAGTTTATAATAAGTGGCACCAAGCATACTTAATTATTTTTTTGAACAGTGGCAGACCACGATTAGTTCCTATATTAGTCAAGCGCAGACTTATCTAGCCTGCGCCGTGCACTCGTCCTAATCTAAAGTAGAAAACATAAATGCTACAGATTAAAAATATATAAACATAACCTCAAAAACATATTTCATAGTTACTTGATTCTCCCATCTTTTAAAAACATATTGAAGGCTTTACTTAGTCATACTTATTTAGGTGAATGTAAAGACACATGTTTCATCAAGTTACGTTTTGTTAGATTTTACTAGTCCAAGCATGTTAGCCAAGTGCCCATGTTCTTTAGACGGCGGCGGCGGCGTAACCGGCGTGAAATCGGCGTCAGGACTTTTGATTTAGACTTCAGAGAGGAGAAAATTAATTCAGATAGAACCTTTTATTTTTAGAAAAAACAGCATGTTACATTAATAATACACTCATTATCACTTATTAATCAAAATCTTTGCACGAATTGTAATTACCATGTATAAATATAATTTTATCAACATTATTTGGATACAATCTGCTACGTTTTGCATTAAGGGTTAATCCTGCTACCGAAAACACTCTCTCACTTGGTGTCGACGTTGCTGGAACACACAAGATAGACTGCGCGTATGTGCTTAAATAAGGGAAAGGTAATCTTCGTTCACGCCAGTACTTGAGAAGATCTCCATCAGAAAGATCTCCAGCATCCACTGCCGCGAAGTATTTCCAACATTCTGTTTCAATTAGATTCGTAACAGCATCTGTACTAGAAGATGTGGAAGAATCCGACGTCTGGCTCCCAGACTGGAGCGGGCTGGGGCTGCCTTAAAGCGGCTCCTGCCCAATCTGGGGGATCCAAACGCCTCCTGCCGGAGGCTCTACACGGGGGTCGTGCGGTCCATGGCCCTTTATGGGGCACCGGTGTGGGCGCCCTCATTGAGGTGGCGCCCAGCGCGCCGGTCGAATGCAGCCCAGAGGGTCATGGCCATCCGGTTAATCCGAGGATACCGCACGATCTCGTGCGAGGCGGCGGCGGCGAGCCTCCTTGCCGGAGTGCCGCCATGGGATCTGGAGGCAAAGGTCCTCGCGCACATGCGGGAGTGACGCGAGGAGGCGAAACGCCGGGGTGAAACTCCGCTGCCGCGACAAATCGCGGCACGGCGGACAGAGCTCCGGTGTGATCTCATGGCGACATGGCGGGTACGATTGTCGCAACCCAGCGCTGGGCACGCCACAATTGCGGCGGTAACTCCCCTCTTTGAGGAGTGGATAAAGAGGCGCTACGGCGTCCTCACCTTCCGCCTGACGCAGGTTCTCACCGGGCATGGGTGCTTCGGTGGGTTCCTGTTCAGGATAAAGCGGGAGGATACGCCCGGGCGTTTCCATTGTGAGGATCGTCTAGAGGACACGGTGGAGCATACGGTGGAGGTGTGCCCTGCCTGGGCGGAGCACCACCGTGTCCTCGTGGAGGCGATCGGCGGCGGCGACCTCTCGCGTACGGCCCTGGTGCGAGCCATGGTACGGAGCGAGAGGGCATGGGAAGCCGTCACCTCCTTCTGCCAAGCAGTAACGCTCGCGAAGGAGGAGGCGGGGCGCGTGAAGGAGTGGCAGTCACTGCGCTCTCACGTCCCGTCCGCGTCGTGCGCCGTCCGCAGGAGGAGACGCCCCAGGCGTCGGGAGTCGATAGCGGACTCCCGGCCACCGTAGGCGCGAGCTTGCGGGTGGCGAGCAATGGGTAGCTCGCCGCCCGGTAAGGACCAGGCTCGGGTCGACGGCGCGTAGTGTTCCACACGCGCCTCAACGAGATGTCTGCAGTGCTGAAGGGGTCTGCTACGATCGATGCCTACCGGGGTCGCGTGATTGTTCGAAAGAGATACCGTGGCCCCAAAGAGATACCGTGGCCCCGGCACATGGGCAACTGAAGGAACATGGGTGGGTTTTAGTCAGTAAAAGTCTGATACGCCCTCCCGCTCCGCCCAGAGCGGGAGAAGTCATTTGATGATTTCCCAGCCGAAAAAAAAAGACGTGGAAGAATTTTTTGAACAATTGAAACAATAACTGAGGTTCAGATGGACTTTCGTTTTTGGGATTATTGGGAATAAGATCTGTTTGCTGTTCAGACTTGCATTTTAGATCGGAATCTTTTAGATTATTCCGGATTTCTCGCGACAAATATGAGACTTTGGTTTGTCCAGTTGTTTCTAGATAAATATCAATTTTATGTAGCCCCTGAAACCTAGGATCAAGAAGACCAGCTGACACAATCATACTATTTAATGGCAAAGATACGCCGATTTCACGCCGGCCCCGTGACCGGCGGCGGCGGCGTGCTTTAGAACCACCGGCGGCGGCGGCGTGGTGGCGTGGCGCACACGCCTAGTTCCTACTAAATACTGGCCCCTGTAATAAAAATCTTAGCATTTGGCTGCTAAATTGTACTTTCTGGCTGTCTCTATCATTCACGGTCATTGAACTCTCTATTGGTTAGCCACTAACTTATTAAACAAACGTTACATTTATAAAAATAGAAATATTTACACTGTTTGTGCTGTACTTTTTAGTACAGCCCAAACAAAGCCTAGGCAAAATAAAATTATTTTGTAAAAAATATTTATTAATTTCATTGCAACGTGAAACGGAATACAAAATAGATTCTTTTCTTTGCACGCTTGCAACATCATTAGTTCGGCTGTCAAATTCGAAACATACACGTTCTGCAATGGGTGACACTGTGGCTGAAGAAATCCCAAAACTAAACATTGACGCAAAGGCAGGGTTTTATACATTATAAATTAGTTTGAGAAAGTATATTTGTACGTTATGTAAGTCATGATAAAGTTTATTGGCATCCGTGGAGGCTGTGTGGTCCGCTGCAAGGACTACGCATATGCCACATGGGTCTGTAGGACTTTCATCAGCGTTTTTAGCTGGAATGATATCATGCGGTTTCCTTTGCCTATATTTTTTTTTTTCTGTATCCTAGCCATTGATATTTGTTGATTTTTTTGTGTTTAAAACTTGTAACCCGAATTATATACTGGGATTTGTGTATCTATGGGACCTACGTCATTTAAAACGTATTAGAAAGTATACAATAGGTTATTAAAGTGAAAACAAATTTACTGTAACACACACCTGTGTAATTAACTCGATCTAATTTTCTAAAAAAAAAATAATCTAAGAGGTGTCCTTGTGTTACACTGGTATTCAATAATGTATTAGAATATGGTGCCTACTTTAATGTTTCATTGTTAATGAAACTAATAAATCCCACTATCACACACATCTTATCTCTCTGTTATTATTTACTAACCTCTTCACATTTACCAATTGTTATCACTCACACTTGGCCACCATGCTTTTGATTGCAGCATTTTGTTAGTAGGGCAATATAAAAAGTATCCTAGCAACAGTAATTATTATTTGGTTAGATAAACTAGCTGCAAATTAGCTGATGTGTATGTATCAAAAACCTTGGAGGTATTTAATCCGTCTAGTTAATTCCTGAAGCAGTTCAGTGTGGGAGACGTCACGGCATTTTCTGAGAGTCTAGTCCGTTCTGCAACTTTACACATTGCTTCAAAGGCTTTTTCTTTCATAAAATTTCCCATAACTGTAGGGAATGGGATACTTCAAAATTCAATCCCCCAAGGGGACAAAACGGGGTCTAAAGTTTGCATTGAGAAACAAGATTAATCCACAAATTTTTGATGGCATTCAATTTGTAATGATCTTTAAGGCTAGGCACTTCATAGTGTTCTGGTAGTATTTTGTATGCCTCTATAATGACAAAATTTATTTTAAAAATCTGATAAAAACCATTCTTTTGATTCAGACCTAATTTAGAAATTCTCTTTGCAGTCAAAGACCAAAGCAATGAAGGAAAAAAAGAAAAAACCTGAAGAAGGTGCAGTAGGGGCTGCCGAACTAAATCCGTGGCCTGAATTCATCCAGAAACGAATTGATCTCTGGGATAAGTTCAAAATCCAGAATGCAGAAGAAATAGCAAGTAAACCAGACTTGAGCATAGTGGTTACGCTCCCTGATGGCAAAACCGTAGAAGCAAAAGCCTGGAAAACTAGTCCGTATGATGTTGCTAAAGGAATTAGGTGAGTTATACAAATATTTTGTATTATTTTTACTATTAACAATGAACATTATATTAAAGACCAAATAAATAAGTTTACATCCTTAACAAATTATAATTTAGGATGGACAAGGTTGCAGTCTTGAATTTTAACTATCAACTGCAAAGCCTATGGCATATGTTGGTAGTCAGACTATGGCCCAAGTATGTAGGCAAATAGTTGCAGCGGCGGGTGGCGGTGGTAGTGGCTTGGTGATACACTTTTCAACCATTAAAGGACAAAAAGTAGGGTATCAGATACTTATAGGGCTGTACCTGGCTACTAATTATTACTGATAATAAGTCTGTATGCCTATGTATAAAAGGTCCATGTAGTGTCATAAGAAGGAACTAAGGGAATTACTGGAGAATGAGCAGCAGCATTCTCTTCGCATTTTACCACCGTACTGGGGTCCTCAATCTGCCTGTCAAGCTTGGCGATTATCGCAACCCCCCCCCCCCCCCCCCCGAAATGTCCAGCAGTGGACGTCTTTTAGCTAAAATAATGCCTATGTATAAAAGATCACTTAAACTTATATTAATCAAAATGTTTGTTAAATTCCCTAAGCATTCTGTTGTAATAGTTGGTCTCTATTTCATTATATAAACTCATAGTACATGAGTCATGCATTCACGCTACATTGTATTTACATTTTCCTCAAGATATTGCAGCTGTAATAAGTTGATGATTCCAATCAAAGTTGCAGTCACCTTCCTTTATTGATATTGAAAACTTGATAAGACTGATATTCTGCAGAATCTAGACAAAGAGTTAGTAGTAAGTGAAACATGATAAAATATAAGTCCCCTTATTTAGCATTAACTTGGTGGTAGTTGCATAGAAATAGGACCAACTTTATAGCCAAAACCCATCTGATTTGAGCAATTCGTACCATCAGTAATATTCAGGTCGAAATTGGTATATTTACATGTGACTGGAGTGAATTCACAAATGTACTATTGTTTTTGATATGTTACAAACAATGGTTTTAATGATCTTGAGACATATTTTGCCATATTTTTTTTAGTGTGATTTGTCTATCGCGTTAGGTACCGAGACCTGTAATGATAGATTTAAGACATTTAAATAAATAAATAATTTATATTAATGCCTATACAATAAATTCTAACATTAAAAGTATAAATAAACAAATTATTGTGCCTGGTTTCTGAATTATCTATTAACCAAACTTATAATTTGCTACTTTGTGTATGAGTGTGGTCTGTGGATTTGGTTCCCAGGTCAGCCAAAGTGTTATAGTAGCAGCCTAGATCAGCCTTTCCCAAAGTGGGCGATAACACCCCCTTGTGGGCGCTGCAGGCCTAAGGGGGGGTGGTAAGAGACCCAGAAAAAAATTGAGGGCATTGTGTAAACTCTACACAACACCCCCATTTTTTGTTGGATTTGTGCCTGTCAATTGCAAAAGGCTTGCTGTACTCCCTATTACATGGGATTGAAACATACATGGTGAAATGGAGGTGTACTATAGACACACCTCTGCATAATCCTTTGGGGATTAACAGTGTCAAGTTTTTTTCAGCTTTGGTTAAAGATATCTCAGAAATATGGTTTAACTCTGCCAGATTTAAACATGGCCTACTGATGTCCCCATCTAAATATTGCTAGACAAATGTATATAATAACAAATTACTTATTTACCTGCACACAAGCGAGTGGTGGAGTGAATAGTAAGTACCTAATTTAAGGGTGGACTGTTGAGATGGCTTTAACTGGTAAATGTCTATACTGCATAAACTTAAAGCATGGTTGATGTTCAGAATTTGATGTTTTGTATGATATAAAAAAATCCATGTATTCCTATGATATAATTGGAAGGCTCTGTAAGCAAGCAAAAGAAATTGTATGCGGGTAATATAATTATTTGAAGCATGCTTAAAAACTATATATTCCGCTATGTGTGCACTATGTGCCGCATGTTTCTATAATATACATATACTGCGCTTTTTTGGTGTTTATAATACAATTATTTATAAAAAATGCTTGTTGTTATATGGTAATTATAATCTTGGTAGACATTACCAAAGCATACTATTTATTCATTAGCATTTATTAACAACCCTACTTCCATATAATATGGTCAAACCACCGCATAAAGGAAAAAAATGCTCATTGAATGCATATTATCCTTGTCCTTTTTTTGATATTGGTTAAAAATACTCAGCTTTTAGCTGAATTAAGCCAAAATCAGCTTTAATAACTTCCCAGTCATAAGCCACTCCAGTTCCACCCTACTATTCCACATCCGACCCTCATGATGACTGTCCTCCATCACAGCCAGGGACTGGCCGATTCCACCATCATTGCACGGGTGAACAATGAGCTCTGGGACCTGGACAGGCCGCTGGAAGGTGACTGTAAGCTGGAACTCCTGAGGTGGGACAATACAGATGCTCAGGGGGTCTTCTGGCATTCTTCTGCGCATATGTTAGGAGAAGCTATGGAGAGGGTGAGTAGATTGTCTTTTGTTTTGGGTATTGATAGAAGATTTGGTTGGCCGTCTGCAATTTATTTAAATTTGAAAAGTCTCTAGCATATTTTAAGTTTTAGCGTATTTTGCGCTGTCGAAAATTTTGCAGCGGTTTAATTAATGACAAAACTTATATTTAAATCACTCCTCAAAAGTTATTATTCTGATTATTCGTGATGATATCAGCTTTTAATTAAATATTCAAGATCATAATCAATTGTTTCATACTGTACGCTAAACTTGAAAATAATAGTTTAATTATAATTTTCTTAAAAAATCTGTGACCAAAATTTTTTTGTGGCTCGGTTAAAACCGAAAAGTTTTGATAATAATCTAAAGGTAGTGTAGTTTTTCTGCATATCTAAAACTATTTATTGAATGAAAATGATCATACATCTTTTGACACGTTGCATGAAGATTATTTAAATGTTATTGTTTAATATCTAATGTTATTTATGTTATCAGGTATACGGAGGATGTCTATGCTACGGTCCTCCGATTGAAGAAGGCTTCTACTACGACATGTATTATCCGGAAAAGGGGGTAAGAATTCACTGTTTATCATTATTTACTACTTTTATAAATGCGAATGTAACTCTGTTACATTTTTACGCCCCAACTACAAAACCAATTATTAGGAATATTGACATGAGGGATAGCCTGGGATCTCGAGCAGCATATATCATCCTGGATATTTGCCCGTTTACGTAAAAAGTGAACTTTGAAAAGATTTTTTTAAAGAGATTTACAACATAATAGTCAACTCAATCATTATGGCGTCTGGTTGTCGCCATTTTGAATTTTGTTCCTTTTCATGTCTCTAATGAAACCCACAAGATTAAGACAAATCTATGGACGTCATCGGTATCTATCAGCCCACGCGTTTGTTTCCCAAACGCCACAAAGAAACAAACATTAATTTATAATTATGCTAAAATAATTCCTGACATTTCAAACCTTCCATGACTATCAATATTATCAGCATGTAACTTTTACCTGCTGATCAATGTCGTCAAATTGCCATTAAGGTAAAACAAAGTTGACATATGAGTGACAAGATTGCGGCCGTCCATATAATGAAAGTAATCTATTGTCACATGGCATATCAACCTATCAGAATGGGGTACCTGTCCCAAAGCCAGCGATTAACGAAAAGCGAGTAAAGCTAGCAACTAAAAACGAGGTGGCTAGCAGCTAGGGGGCAATGCATAATCTATAATGTTCCCACTGCTGGGACGCAGGCCTCTGTGAGAGGAAGTGGGTTGCAATCCACCACGTGGGCCCAGCGTGGGTTGGTGGATGGCACTTGCCTTGGAATTGACATGCCGGTTTCCTCAAATATTATTTAAACACTTGCCAAAACACCAGCGTTTTCGTCCGCATGTAGGTCGGAGAGTATCCCTAGTGAATGTACTACCGAGATAAAAAGTATCCTATCTGTTAATCCAGGTTATAAACTATCTGTGTGCCAAATTTCATCCAAATTTGTTCTGTCGTTTTTGCGTGATTGAGTAACAAACATTCACATTTATGATTATTAGGATTGTAACTAAGTGTTTTGTTTAATAGTGCCCAAGATACAGGCTATGCGTAGTTTGAGACCAACGCTATCTCCATATTGTAATTATAATGTTTCAATTAACGATTTTTACTTTTACTTCGACAGATTTCATCAACGGACTTCCACGTTTTAGAAGGCCTAGTAAAGAAAATAGGGAAAGAGAAGCAGCCGTTTGAACGCCTGGAGCTCACCAAGGAACAATTACTGGAGATGTTTGACTATAATCCGTTCAAAGTGCGCATTCTGAAAGAGAAGGTGAACACTCCCAAAACCACGGTGTACAGATGTGGCTCGCTCATTGATTTGTGTAGAGGACCCCATGTCAGGCACACGGGGAAGGTTAAGGCCTTAAAGGTCACTAAGGTATGTTGATTTCCTTTTAATTTTACTACAATGCCTTATTAGTCTTGAAAACACGGCTACATATATATTATCAAGGTATAATGTCCAGTTTAAGCTGACCTCGCATTGTATAGGCTTTTCGTACAGTGGGAAGTCAGCTTATACTGGAAATGTATAGCTTGATTTGTCGCCGTGCGTGCTATGCAAAATCCTGCATCGCGCAAGCAAAGTTTACCGCGCAACTAGCATATTTACAACGTCCCGACATCAATCGTCAGGCAGCAAGCCACCAGACACAATACCCGTTTCGTCGGAACTTCTTACCTTTTTTATCGAGGATCTTTACACCTTGCTATTAATACCTCTAAATTCGTATATCTTTAGGTCACGGCTTCGGCAGTGATCCTCATTTTTGATTTTCTACTTTACGTATTTATTTAAATCGATACATTTACATGTTTTATGAAGTATGTCTGTTGGTCTCTATGCCTACCTTTTGCCTGAAAAAACTCACTTTAACTTCAACTTCATTTAATATTTTCCTTTTTAAATATATAATTTTAAGAAAGCTTATATACAACATTCCGAAATCCATCACCAGTGCAGTTGCCCACCAGGATGTCTAAGTCCGGTTGATTAAGCAGCCGATAACCTCTTAAGTTGACCAGCAAGTCACAGTTAAAAAAATCCCACCAGACAACACCTGTATGGTCTAAGACCCTCCCTTTTCTATGGAGGTTTAGTGAACTTCAAGGTTACTCATACCTCTATTATAGTTAAATGAGCGCTAGAAAGGCTGTTGAAAGTGGGTGTAGTATATCAATTACGAAATTTTCAGTTGTAAGCTGAATTCTAGATTCCGATAGGCCCACTTATAACTGGGGAAATTTAAAAGTCCTTTGTCACTTCCTAGTCCCATCGGCCATCGGCGAATACACTTTTTGTCATTTTCACTAACTTATTTTGCCCTTACCTTGATATAATACATCTGTCTTATGAAAGAACGATAAAAAAGTTGCCTAATCAAAAATCTTTAAGTAGAAATAGGGAATAAAATACTGTTAAGGGGATTACCTTGCTGAAAGCCGAAAAATACCGTATGTTTCACGAATTTTGTTGAAGAATCCTACCGTGCGATTTTCATATGAAGAATGTATGTCATACTTAAGGTCATGATAAATACTTTGTATTGTTTAGAATTTTAATAAACCTTCCCAAATTTTAGAAAAATCTGGCAGTAAACAGGTCCTCCTTCAACCTAAATTGAAAATTGTCTCTGTAACGGCTGAATCGTTTGACATGAATTTTATATCAAAAGATGCGTACTTATTTATTTAATCATTTGCATTGTTTACTTTTTCTTATTTTTTTTTACATTTTTAAATAATAAATAAAAACCCGAAACTGCGCGAGAAACCTGTTGCTTTTTTGTGACATATACTCGCGACCCGAATGACGCCATACATCAGTGCCTTGATGGCTGCCATGAAGGGTGGACCATACGCGCGTTATTTTCACCAAATAAAATCTAAAAGTTCACGTTTTTAATGATTTCTGAATTAAATAATATTGTAAATACTGCAAATATAAATATTTCGTAAAATAAGAACAGAAATTAATTATGTACATAGAAATAAAGTAGTTTGTAATTTCGTTTTGCTTTCTGAACCAGTCATAGAGTAAGCTTGCAATATTTTATAGATATACCAGTCATCATCAGACATCCAATTTTCTTACTCAATGATGGGAATGTTTTTGGGTCAATTAAATTAACTGGCGAAATTCATCACATGAAAAAGTTTGGTGATCCTAACTAACTCCGTTACTTGAGAATCGATAAGCACTAACTGGTCATCATCACACAAAATAATTTTTGAAAGCTAGGTCAGCAGGCAAAGTCCATCATTTAATTCAAAATAAATATTAATTTTTAATTGTAGAGGATAACAATACATAAGAACTCTCAGAGAGCGAATAAAAATAGGCAAAAACCTACATATCAATGTTCTTGCTTAATCGTCAGTTCGTTTGTGTTTTGTTATGGTAGATGGCACCAAACGAAAAAATACTAGTACAGAGGTCAAATCGTCAGTCATCGGGCAATGTGATAGCCTTAAATTAGTTTCGCGTAGATGGCGTTAAGTCTTGTTGTGTTGATCGTTTTTCGTTCAAGATCATTTCAAGTGACAAACACTCGGCGCTCTCTTGCGGCGAAGCTTCCTCTCTGTACCTAATCATATTGTTTTCTCGTTTAGAACTCCGCCACATACTGGGAGGGTAAGGCGGACGCGGAGAGCCTGCAGCGAATATACGGCGTGTCGTTCCCTGAGCCCAAGCAGCTGAAGGAGTGGGAGCACATACAGGAAGAGGCCGCTAAGAGGGACCACAGGAAGATTGGCAGGGTATGTGATAATGCTTCTTCAATAAATCCTGATGCTACAATTAATAACAGCAAGTGTTTTATAGTTTTACTACACATATTTGGTTGTTAACTTTTATCGTCTATAAACGATGAAACAAAATTTATTGTGAGGAATCAAGCATGTAAAAAAACTCCGCATGTGACTTCAAGGTTACGTTTAATAAATAAAAAATAAAAAGTTAAAAAGAAAAGTAAAAGAAAGAAAGAAGAAAGAAAAAAGAAAAGAAAGAAGAAAGTTAAAAGTTTTTTGATTGATTGATTGAATAATAAAAAATAACAATTATTTTGGACCCATAGATATTGCCAAGTTGGTTAGTTTATACATGATTTACAAGCTAGTATTATTATTTCCACCTACCAGAAAAATACTAGCATATCCAATGCCCCAGTATGGAGCTCTACCACCAATCTATTATAGCATTCAGAATGCTGTTGTGGCTGGTGCGTACTCTGCGCATGATGGCGTGAATGCCATCTATTCTCGCATCTGCGAACATGCTGTAAGCACTATAGTAGCGCGGCAACCCCAGCAACAATCTGAATGCATTATTGTGTTGAACGCAGAGGTAGTTGACCCGCAGACTGCACGTATACAACGACTTACAGTACGCTGATCAGAATCTTTGGGGTATTAATCTACTTTTGCCACACGTAAGTATGTGGCCTATTATACTAACTGTAATTAATTTTGACCTTTATTCCTACAGGAACAAGAACTATTCTTCTTCCACGAGATGTCGCCCGGCTCGTGCTTCTTCCAGCCGCGCGGCGCTCACATATACAACACTCTCGTCAACTTTATTAGAGAACAATACAGGTATTTGGAATTGATTATTAGATATATAGATATACAAGTATAAAAACATATACTCGTCAGTAATATGTTTTTATGCCTGATTTTCCTAAGATTAGCCGCAGTTAAATCGACACTAACTACATTGTTGTAATCTAATCCTAATTTACAGTTTACTTATTAAACAATTTACAGATGTATTGGTAAGCGGTGTATGTTGCTATCAGAAAATAATTGTGTACAGTTTCATTGCCTTACATTTTACTGTTTATTCTGTAACCTAAGTAAAGTACTTTAGGTCAACGATACGCGTCATAATTGAGCATAATAAAATAACGTGACTAACGAATTTAAATATAGTGAACGTTTAACTGTATAGCTCAACAACTGAGAAGAAACTCGTCTTCCATTATAACACTGTTACTTACTCTTAACTCATCAATTTTTTGTTTGTGGGTGCGAGAAGTCATCAATGACTTCTCCCGCTCTGGGTGGAGCGGGAGGGCGTGTCAGACTTTTACTGACTAAAACCCACCTGTGTTCCTTCAGTTGCCCATGTGCCAGGGCCGCAGTAACTCTTTCGAACAAATCTCGCGACCCTGGCAGGTAACTCAACTACTTAAGTGACATTGACACGAACGTAATAATATCGTTGGTATCGTATCGCCCTGGATGTTTAACGCACTGCTTAACGCCAACTATTTTCAACTTGAAAATCGAACACGTGTGTTTTTTCGACTCGCTGGGATGTACTTTGTCGAATTCTCAATGCTCCTTTCAACACGGAGTTGAAAATCCGGTGCGGTACAGAATCGTACCGCGATATTTTACGACGACGTTGACTGAACGAACGTTAAGAACGGGTGGATTGAGCATTATGATATGGATAGAAAGGGGGTGAGTACTGAGATGACGACTAATAGAGAAGTGTGGAAGAAAAAGACATGTTGCGCCGACCACAAATAAATTGAGATACAGGCAGGAGACAGAGTAAGAATGATGTGGACTGAACAAACGTTACGGAACGGAAAAGGGAGCTACGACCAGACGGGTTTTGTTTTGTGTCTGGTGGGCAACTGCCCGACGATTGATGTCGATACGTTGTGTATATGCTAGTTGCGCGGTAAACTCTTCTTGCCACAGAACTGTAGAACATAGGCTGCACTAAAAGTATCGGGAATGGAATATTTCCACTGTTCCTGTCATATTAAAATCTTTTTAATTGAAAACTCCTTAGTTTTAAAAATCGAATACCAATTATTTATTTACAAAAAGATTCTCGGTCTTGTCACAAGGTTTTGTCAAACTTGTTTAGTCGTTGATAAAATTGAATTGACTCGAGAAAATTCAAGAGCGATGATTTATTATGACTTTCGAAGTGGTTTAACTCAAAAACAGTGTGTTGACCGGATGATTTCTGCATTTGGTGATGAAGCCCCATCCAAAACCACAATTTATCGCTGGTTTGCTGAATTTCAACGTGGACGTGTCAAGCTTAGTGATGATCCCCGTCAAGGTCGTTCAAAAACTGCAGTCACCCAAGAAAACGTTGATGCTGTGCGTAAGCTGATTGAGGAAGATCGACATGTGACATACCGCGAAATTCAGGCAACTTTAGACATTGGCATGAGTCAAATACAAATAATCTTGCATAAACAATTAGGTGTAAAAAAGTTATTTTCCTGATGGATACCGCATTCGCTCTGTGAAGAGCAAAAAGCGGCTCGCGTTACTTGGTGCGTCAGTACTCTCGAAAGATTCTACGCAGGGTCCTCAAATGCTGTATACAACATCGTATCAGGTGACGAATCCTGGATTACGCGTATGAATCCGAAACAAAAAACCAGTCACGAGTTTGGGTGTTCGAAAATGAGTTAAATCCAACACAAATTGTTCGTTCACGGAGTGTTGCAAAAAAAATGGTGGCCGCGTTTGTCTCCAAAACCGGCCATGTTGCGACTATTCCTCTTGAGGGACAAAGAACGGTTAATGCAGAATGGTATGCTAGCATTTGTTTGCCACAGGTCGTTTCTGAACTCCGTAAAGAGAACCGCAACCGCCACATCATCCCATCCGCCGTACAGCCCAGACCTAAGCCCTAATGATTTCTATACTTTGCTTAAAATAAAGAATAAATTGCGTGGTCAGAGATTTTCATCACCTGAAGAAGCTGTGGACGCCTAAAAACAGGCATTTTGGAGACCCCAACTTCCGAATGGAATGGTTGCTTCAATGATTGGTTCCATCGTATAGAAAAATGTGTCAAATTTCGCGGAGAATACTTCGAAAAGCAATGAATACATTTTTAAATAGTAATGTTGTGTCACTTCCTTGATTCCCGAAATTTTCAGTGCCGCCCTCGTACTACTACAACCCGTAAAAAATGTATTTTCCAAACCATTAGCGAGTTATCATAAGAATATGCATTAGGTTTTTTTTTTTAATTCTGAAAAGCCGTCATCCATACACAACCTCATCAATATTTATATTTAAATATTATTCCTCATTGTTCTCATACCCAGACTCCGCGGCTTCCAAGAGGTGGTGACCCCGAACATGTACAA
This sequence comes from Aporophyla lueneburgensis, assembly GCA_932294355.1. NCBI lineage: Eukaryota > Metazoa > Arthropoda > Insecta > Lepidoptera > Noctuidae > Aporophyla > Aporophyla lueneburgensis. The sequence goes on along the minus strand of OW028748.1, from coordinate 6,292,063 downwards.
CGCCAAGCTGTGGCAGACGTCGGGCCACTGGGCGCACTACTCCGATAATATGTTCTCCTTCGACGTCGAGAAGGAAACCTTCGCGCTCAAGCCCATGAACTGTCCTGGACATTGGTGAGTAGCTACAAATTATGTATTTTAGTTATACAAAGGAAGAAGGAGCCCAGTGGTATCGGTCTCGACTTAATACTCTGTGAGATCGTTCTGTCTGTCCAGCAAAAAAGCGGCATGGCCGTACCATTCTTTTCTCGAAAAAGTTCAGGCCATTTTCGGCTCCCTATAACTTCGTTGTGGGCAAAACTAGAAGCTTGAATTTTCAGTAACCAAGTAGGCATTGTCTGAACACGGTATATTTAAAATTTCATTCAATTTAAATCGTAGTTTAAGAATTATAACAAGTCAAAGTTTCTTCTTTTGTCATTCACTGACTGACTGACCGATCATCAAAACGAAGGCACTTCTAACAGACATAGAAGCTTTAAATTTAGAATACAATTAGTGTTTAGTGTATAAATCAAGGAAAAACTAAAATATATTCCAATTTCGTTCCAGTTTTCTAGATACACTAACTGCGTAAATAACTTTGTAATCCCATATAAATATAATAGGAGGACAAAGTTACATCTGCATTTAATGAATCAGTGTACCTGTATGTAACACATAATGTGTATAACACATAATGTGTGTGTAACACATAATGTCATACGCGCAGACGAGTCGCTGCGAACGGACGCGCTCACTATTATTTTATATTTTTTTCACGTTATAAGTAACAAGTTAATTATTAACTTCACTTAAAATTGGACATTATTGTCGGGCTCCGAAAACTCACAAGTTATTGTGCCGCATCATATTCCTGTCTTATCGCTCTAGCCACAGATCTGTGAACAGATAGACAGTTAGGCTGTCAAGATGTCGGACTCACCAAAAACACTCGCGCACTCACTTCCGGATCTGTCCGTGAACCAAACAGCTGAAGGATCACAAGAAAAAGAAAATGTCACACAGCGCCGCATGTATAAGCGTGGGCATGATGACGAATGCGAACTGCGTTTTGAGGAGTACACCAATAAAATGTCTAAAATACTAAACGATTGGAAAAGGGATTTCGGACAGGATATATCAGAGATCAATATTACTATGAAGAACCTTAATCAAAGCACCCAGGATTTAAGGTCAGAAATAGCTGGTATCAGAGAAGAATACAATAAGATGGAAAATACTATTCATAGTTTGGAAACTAGACAGACCAAGATGGCTGAGGGACTTGAGTCACTTCAAGAGTCGATGCAATTCCACAGCAATGAATATGAAGATATAAAGAAGAAAATCGACGTTCATACCACAGAATTGAAGCATTTAAATACTGTTAAACTGAATTGGCGGAGATTAAGGAACAAAATAAGAAACTGAGATCTGTTGTAAACGCAAACGAGCAACGTGAAAGGCAATTGAATATCTAAATTGTTGGCATACCTGAATATAAAGATGAAAACTTGAATGAAATTATCTTAAAGATTGGTAAACATACTGATATAGAAATAACAAAGGATGATATTCTTCAAGTGAACAGAGTGACTGCGAAGTCTAAGATTCAGGGTAGGCCAAGAAATATAGTAGCGAAATTACGCACTCGTCAGCTGAAAGACAACATTATTTCTCAAGCACGTAAACGTCGTCTGTCAACCAAGGACCTTGAAATTCAGGGCAAAGGAATCCCGATCTATGTTAATGAACACTTAACAGTGTTTAATAAAGGTCTTCTAAAAAAAAACTAAAGAGATGGCTATACTTAAGGAATATCAGTTCACGTGGACAAAAAACTGCAAAATGCACGTGAGAAAAGCAGTTACTGTTCCTCCTATATTTATCATGGACGAAGAGGATCTGAACAAAATCGTTTAACTTTTAGCGCAAGTCTTCTGCTCACTGTCTATAATATTATCTTTTTTCATTATGTTTTTGTTTGTAATTTTTTGCAATACTCTTTACTTAATATTGATGAGAGCATAATTGGTCGTTTGTCATTCGTTATTGCCATGTCTGTGTTTACTGTTTTCTGTGTTTTGTTCGAGCGATGTGCGGTAGTTGAAGTTCGTGTAAAGAAAACGCGCTCGGTGAGGGTGCAACGATTGAGGTACGCATCATATTTATATAATCTGGTTGCTCATGGGTTTGATTGTTACGGGAACGAAAATACGATGTTCAAAATATTATTCAAAAAGTATTTCAATGTTATAGCTATTCTAATAGTTAAAAAACGTTATTCTCATATATATATACATTATAGAATACATGGTTCATTACCTTTGTTACAATTATATAGAACTACAGTGGAATATTATGTTAGGCATTCTGCATACTCATACGACTTACCTAGAATATAAAATCATTACTGTTGCTATAGTTGCACTATCTCGGGACGCACCTTTGCGTAGCGCATGTATTTTACATGTTAGCTATCTTGCAACGTATTATTATAACTTTTTAGCAACTTACCCACATTATGTTGCGATAGTAATTTGTTTATTAATTAACCTAAACATCTGTAGTGATTATTCGAAGCTGAAGCTAATTATCTTTATTGTTAATTATCCTGCGTTGGAGTTGTGTCACTCCTCCCTGGGAGTCATTCCGTTGCGGGACCCGATTACTACCATTTATTATAATTCTACCCACGAGTGGCTTGGTATGTTCGCTGTTTTTTTATATAATCGTCCTTTTTTGTTATTTTTCTTGTATATACTCTCAGTAGAGGAAACCTTTTACAATGAAACCCCGAATCTTAAACGTTTACTATCAGAACTGCCGTGGTCTAAGGACTAAAACTACACAATTCCAACAAAACATTATGTGTAATTGTTATGATATAATTATTATAACGGAAACATGGTTACACAGCGGCATTTTTAGTGAGGAATTGAGTGATGATAGATATGACGTGTTTCGTAAAGATCGTGACTTAGGTGCGACTGGCAAATCCTTAGGTGGCGGTGTAATGATACTCTCGCGACACGAGCTGGGTGCGTGGTGCGTTGAGCATGAGCAAAATGCGATAGTTAGATAGCATAATTTCCGCAAAGCTGACTTCGAACTATTGAACAGTTATTTTTCTGAACTTGATTGGAGCTCCATTTTAGACAACACATCATCAAATACTGCCGTGGAAACATTCTATAAAATAATTCAAACAGGAGTTGATAAATATGTACCTTTGAATCGAAGGCTAGGATCGCGTAAATATCCTGTCTGGTATTGCAACTCTTTAATTAAAATTATTAAAGAAAAAAGCAAGGCACACTCGCGATGGAAACGGTATGGTAACTTATTAGATTATGACGAATTCGCATTATTACGACAAAGAGAGCGACAAGTTCATGAGATTTGTTATAATACATACTTGCAGAAAATGGAAAGTAATTTGAAAAATGATCCAAATAAGTTTTGGACCTACATAAAAAACATGCGTGGAGGCTCCAATTATCCTAAAATGTTATCTCACAATAACATCAATTATTCCTAGGGTCGGGAAATCTGTGAAGCTTTCAACGACTTCTTCCACGACGTATTTGGTGAACCCTCTGACTATAGCCTCGTTAATTCATTAACAATGGACGAAGAAGATCACTGTCCTGACACAATTTCCAACTTACAATGCTCTTCGTCAACCGTGGAGAGGTCGTTGCGTGCATTAAGCGTGGAAAAGGCTCCTAGATGTGACGGTGCGCCCCCAGTATTTTGGAAGAACTGTGCAAAATCTTTGGCACCTCCAATTAGTACTATTTTTAATATTTCTTTAAATGAAGGCACCTTCCCAAATGAATGGAAAAAAGCTCTCATTGTTCCAATTCATAAAAAAGGTTTGCGGACAATGATAGGAAATTATAGGGGTATTTCTATACTAAACACAATTGGTAAAGTATTTGAAAAACTTATATACAACGCTATCTATCCATATATTCACAGAGGAATCTCTTGCACCATGGTTTTTTAAAGAATCGATCGACTGTCTCTAATTTAGCCAGTTTCTCTAATTTCGTTCTTGAAAATACAGATAACGGGGGGCAGGTTGACGTGATCTACACAGATTTCGAAAAAGCTTTTGATCGTGTGGATCACGTCATCTTGCTCAGAAAGCTGTACAGACTAGGTATACGCGGGGGTCTTTTACGATGGGTACAGTCATATCTATTAAACGCTCACAAGCTGTCGTTCTAGGAGGTTACCGATCCAACTTTATTGAAATCCCTAGCGGTGTTCCCCAGGGATCTCATTTGGGACCTCTTTTTTACAACGCATATTTATTTGACATCACCGATTCTTTTGTACACTCTGATCACTTAATGTACGCTGATGACAAAAAAGTATTTTATAAAATAACATCAGCCGATGATTGTAGGCCCTTCAAGAGGATCTTAATAACTTAAACAATTATTACGCAAAAACAAGATTACTGTGAACGTTGCAAAGTGTCAGTGTATCAGTTACACACGTAAGAGGAACCCGATTGATTACTCATATAATTTTGATGGAATTGTCATAAATAAAGTCCAGATGGTTAGGGATTTAGGAGTTATGTTTGACAGTAAATTAATGTTCTCAGATCACATAGACCTTATTAGCTCAAAAGCTTATAAGAACCTAGGATTTGTTCTTAGATCATGTAAGGTATTTAAAAATATTGGAGCTCTTAAATCGGTATACTTTGCTTATGTGCGCAGCGTTTTAGAATATGCGTGCCAAAACTGGTCCCCCCAATACATAATTTATAAGAACCAAATAGAAAGAATTAAAAAAAAAATCACTAACCATCTTAACTATCGCCTCCGTAAACCCCTGATGTCTTACGCAGATAGCTGTCGAACCTATGGTCTGCTAACACTCGAGGAGAGACGTAAAGTGATGGACATGTGTTTGCTCTATGATATACTCACTGGGCGCCTTGATTGCCCGGAATTAGTCGTACAAATAACTTTTAATACTCCTCAACGGCGCACTCGTCACACGCCTATGTTGCGCGTCCCTAAGCACTCCACTAACTATGCCACGAACTGTGTACTGACTCGCATTGCTCGAATTTACAACTCAGAATTCTCTGAAGTTGATTTATTTAACTGTAATAAACTGACATTCAAAAAAAGAATAATGAAAATCATTTGCGGAGACAAATGACAAGCACCCAATCTTCTTTATCTTCTACTACTATCTTTTATTATTAAACCATTGTTAATTTTTTTTTTCAAAAATATGATCTATATTTAACCTTATATAATTTTGTATTGTATTGCATTTTTATTTAGTTGTTTAATTGGAAATATCTGGCATAAGTCCGTTCGCATGTATTAAACATATATCCCAGTTATACAGGGAAACCTATAATTGGCCATAATAACTGTAACACGCATATTTTGTAAAATATTTTATGTATCGCTGTTGGTTACCTAAATAAATAAATAAATAACATAATGGAATGCCATCAACACCATAACTTGTAAAAAAAAGCCAAGTCTCGCAACTGAATTCTTCTACCGTAAAAAGTTGTGAGATCCCTGAATACCAAGTCAGTTAATTTATTCAGTCCCTCCTTAAGGAACCTTCTGTCTTAAGTTATTACGTAATCAGCCAACCTTACAACATTACAATAGTGGCCATATCAATATTAAAAATATTTGATGTCCTAAAAAAGCAGATTGACTTCGCAATATAAGACCATAATGTCTACAGTGATACAGAACCGTTACAATATGTTCCAGCCTCCTGTTCGACAACCGTATCAGATCGTGGCGCGAGCTGCCCCTCCGCCTGGCGGACTTCGGCGTGCTGCACCGCAACGAGCTGAGCGGCGCGCTGACGGGCCTGACGCGCGTGCGGCGCTTCCAGCAGGACGACGCGCATATCTTCTGCACGCCGCAACATATCGAGCACGAGATGGTAAGTGTTCCTACCTCATGAAACGTGCAGGATTCCTTGAAAGAACGGAGTGTGGAGTTGTTGAAGATTTACATCACGTATTGATGGACTGTGTTCGGTATGAGTCTGGGAGACATGATTTGTTTAGGGTCTTGAGGTGGAACAGACTTGAAGTAGACACATTCCATAAATTCCTGGCTCAGCCAAATAACGATGATGCAAAGAGGCTGTTTAGCTTCATGGCCCAGATATGACCAATGTGTATTTAGAGTACGATGGAACTGACATACGCATTGCGATTAATGTCCCTAAGCAAATAAAGATAAAAAAATACTGGAAATAAAAAAAATATTATGTTTTATGTGTTGGTCAGTTGTACAGTCAGCGTCAAAAATATCCGGACGAACAAAGTGCTCTAAATTATATCCAGAACTAAGAAAATTCAACTTTATCACATTTGTGGATATAGTTCTTTTCAGGATGACAGTTCTCATGTAATATTTTCATTCTGAAACATTCCTTGTGTCATTGAGTTATTTTTAATTTTCATAGTGGTTTAGATAAATTTGAACAGTATGTTCGTCCCGATGTTAATAACGCTGACTGTAATTTCAGTTCATCTCTTTCGAAAGGGACTTAATACTAAAAAACGTTACTTTACGGGAGCATTCCTGAAAGAGGTCATTAACGCAAATCAAAATTAGATTGAGGATAGTAACACAGAGGATTTTAGTAGCCAATTTCCAAGGTGCAAAATATTAAAGCATCCTCGGCGATTCCAATAATTCAAATACCTAAGTCATCATGGAAACGAATATCTGTACTTTCTCCATAAACAAAACAACAATAATTATATCTTTATTTTTTTTAACCGACTTCAAAAAAACGAGGAGGTTATCAATTCGACTGTAATTTTTTTATTTATTCAGTTCAATGGTCTGTACTACATCCTTTATTTTGACCACACCTTTTTGACATATTGTAGACAGAATACTTTATATTATGTTCAGCAAGAAAGTACACGTATAAATGTAGAACTCTATGGACTCTATTCCCTAGAATAATCATGCCTTTATCCCAATTTATTTGGGGTCGGCGCAACATGTCTTTTTCTTTCACACTTCTCTATTACTCGTCATCTCAGTAGGAAAGGGGTCACCCCCTTTCTATCCGTATCATATTTCACGCACATTCTCTATTCCCCATACTACCAACAAGATATGCTTGTTCCGTGTCCTATGTAATGTTGCAATTAGAGGATACAATCCCGGGGTCCCGACCGTTTTCTAGCCCCGAAAATCCCGGGACTGTACATGGCTAATCTCGGGATTTTCGGGATTGCCAAAAACAAGTCATATTTGTATTCCGTAGTCCGTTGCGCCTTGACAATAACCTTGCCTAGATTATATTAATAGCATTTATTACGTAATGACAAAAACAACCCTTAAGGTGTCTTCACACGCCGGGGTCGCGTGATTGTTCGAAAGAGATACCGTGACCCTGGCACATGGGCAACTGATGGAACACGGGTGGGTTTTAGTCAGTAAAAGTCTGATACGCCCTCCCGCTCCGCCCAGAGCGGGAGAAGTCATTTGATGATTTGCCATCCTGAAAAAAAAAAGGTGTCTTCACACAGCGGGCGGTGCGCGGCGGGACGTGACGGCGACGCGCCGCCTTCATACAGAACCGTCGCGCCACGCCGCGTCGCGCCGAGCGCTCTGTGTGAAGGCGTCCGTAATATCTAGTAAATTACAACTACTCAGCGTCGCGTTGCCGTCACGTCACGCCGCGCCCCGCCCGCTGCGTGAAGACACCTTTAGATACGCCGTCGTACGATACGTACCTACTATACACAGTATACACTACACAGGTACAGTCCTAATATATGTTTGTCGTATAGAAGGGACTTAAAGGAAAAGTTAAAGCTGGAAATTAACAAGAGTATGAATTCCCCAGATCCTGAAGTACAAGTACAAAATAAATTGGGGTTTGCAAATAGTATTAGACGTGAAATGAGCCTTTTCGAAAATGGAGGTGTTTGTGGATATCACTTAGAAACAGCATACAAGTATCTATTGATTATTCCTCCCACCAGCGTAGAACCAGAGCGAGCGTTTTCAGCTGCTGTGCTTATGTTGGCAATAAACTACGAAGCAGGCTTGGAAGTCAAAGATTGGATGCTTTGATATCACTGTGATGTTATTTTCGAAATTCTTTTTTTTGTGTTGTCTTTTTGATTTCTTGCAAAAGTATTTTTTTTTTTTTGTTTTGTCTGTTTTCTTTTCTTATTATATTGTGATTTGTGTTGTGCAAAGACATTAAAATCATTTTTTTTAATTATTTAAGTTTTTTTTTCATTTGTACCCAATTAAAAACCATATAGTCTAATCCCGGGATAGGCCCGGGATCCCGGGATTACGCTTCAAATACCCGTAATCCCGGGATTGAAAAACATGCTCGGGATTGTATGCTCTAGTTGCAATGTAAACACAATAACATCCTCCTCCGTCCTCAGCTGGCCTGCCTGGAGTTCTTGGAGCACGTCTACACGACCTTCGGCTTCACGTTCCAGTTGAAGCTGTCCACGCGACCCGAGAAGTTCCTCGGCGAAATGGCTACCTGGGACCAGGCTGAGAAGGTACTTAATCTGTTGTAATCACCTAACGTTTTCTCAATTGCTTAAGGACAAAATTGAAGGCAAAGGTGGCTGGACATCAATATTTTACATTCTGAACTCTCAGACTAACTCTTACGGTTTATTTTGAAACAAGTTTTTTTTTAGTATGGTTTAAACCATCGGCCCTGTTTTTAATAAATAAGAATTTAACAGAAATCGTAAAACAGTTCTTTTAAAAAAACTAACAACTTAGTCCGGTGCTGAGTTGTTCTGTGTTAACAACTTTACCCAAATTGAAATAAAGTCGGAAATGCAACACTAGCTCAGAACTTTATTTAAGTTAGAACTGCAGTTAGATCACGTTAAGACCGCAAACGAAAAAACGTAAATATGCGTCACATCCACGCCAAATAAAAGACTCTGAAGAGTCATGTAATAGGGGACGAGCCTATTGCCATTAACCAGACACAAATCCATACTCTGGGCTTCTATTGAGACATTCCAGTTAGAAAACCAGGCTGGGCTCAGTGGCCCGGAATGTCAATTGCCATCTAGCAACTTGCACTGGTAGGTTGCTAAATGGCACATCTTCGAAATTTTGGTTCCTAGACATGTCAACAAAATACTAGGATGCATTCATTCCATTGGAAGACAGTGATTTCCTCCCTTGATAACAATAAAATAAATACCACCACGTTCTTTCCAGGCTCTAGCCGACTCCCTGAACAAGTTCGGTCGTCCTTGGCAACTGAATCCGGGTGATGGCGCGTTCTACGGTCCCAAGATAGACATCACCATCCTGGATGCTCTCCGCAGGTCGCACCAGTGTGCCACCATACAACTGGACTTCCAGCTGCCCGAGAGATTCAACCTGTCTTATGTCAGGTAGGTCAATTATATAGAAGGGGTCTGCTAGGACCGATGCATACCAGGGTCGCGAGATTTGCTCGAAAGAGTTACCGTGACCCTGGCATATGGGCAACTGAAGGAACACAGGTGGGTTTTAGTCAGTAAAAGTCTGACACGCCCTTCCGCTCCACCCAGAGCGGGAGATGTGATTTGATGATTTCCTACCCCGAAAAAAGAGGGTGGGTCATTAATCGGAACTGCTTTATTTATCACTGTCTTCTTAGTAGAAACTAGCTATGCACGCGGCTTCGTCTGCGTGAATGTCACAAATTATCCCATCGTAACGTGCTACCGGGACCAAAAAGCTGACAGTGGAATTTCCGTCAAAACCTGTCAAGTCGTTTCGAGGATTAGCCAGAACAACGCGCAGACTAATTACCATTGATTCAGTACATGAATGTGAACCCACCCGTGAAATGTGGATTTGGTTACTCTATAAAAAAATGCTGTTCCAAACATTTTGACCACGTAGGCTTTGCACTTTTCTATGAAACATCAGATTTTTTTTTCGATTACCGATAAAAATGTCTTCGTTAGGGACCAGAATTATGTACCGTATTCATAGTAACAGGTTGCACGCCGGTGTCCCTTTTTTAATAAAAGAAAGTAAGCACTAAAGCCCGGGTGACACGAGGCTAGTAAATCAAGCTAGTGAGCCAAGCTAGTGCTGCCAAGCTAGTAAGCTAGTGACACTAGCTTCGTGTAGACGGAACTAGCTTCGTTTACAAGCTAGTAAGCTAGTGTGGAAGCTAGCAAGCTAGTGCCTCAAGCCAGGATAGTTTTAATAGCTTGGGGTTCTATTTTTCAAGCTAGTAGGCGCCCCCCACCACCCGTTTTACTATCCTGGCTTCGTTACTAGCTTCGTGTCAACCGCGAAGCTAGCGAACCTAAGCTAGTGTGCAGTCGGAGAGCGTGGTGAGAGTGCGTGCAATTTGTTAAAATGCCGAAATTAGCGGACAAAATTAATTTAAAATTCGTTCAATTGTACAGAGAAGAGGAATGTTTGTGGAATGCAAGTATTCCATCTTACAAGGACAAGCAAATGCGAGACTCGTCACTAGAAAAAATACGCGACATACTAAATAAAGATGGAATAGAAATGTCGATAAAAGAGATTAAAAATAAAATTAAAAATCTAAGAGCTACATATTGTCAAGAATTAACAAAGATAGAAAAATCTGAGAGGTCTGGAGCAGGAACTGCAGAAGTCTATAAGCCAAAAATTATTTGGTTTGAGGAAATGCATAATTTCATAAAAAAGGTGCCAATGAAGAGAAAAACTTCGGTAAGTTATTTTAATATTATTTACTCTTTACAATTATTTACCTTAAAAGTACTTATTGAAATATTAATAATCGTCGGCATTTTTAATTTTTCTTGTAGTTTTGTCTGAATTAACGAATCATTCTTGCTTGCCATGGTACTGCTCCATCATTGTTGAAATATCTCTTAAATTTCTCCCTTTTTTCGATAGCTGACAGAGAAGAGTGGTTACTTCCCTGTCGACTGATACTGGGTAAACATAAATTTTCCATTCTCCATGAACCGGGAATAATGTTTCCCGCTTCAATGTCTTCTTGGTCGACATCACTACTAATGCAATAAGTGCTTTTTTGCTCTTTTCGTAACCAATTATGCAGAGCACATGATGCTAGTACAATTTTGTCTACTGTTTTTACGTCAACTGCGATTGGTCTTTGATAAACACGAAATCGGCTTGCCAATATGCCAAAGGCATTTTCTACAGTTCTTCTGGCTCTACTTAGCCGGTAGTTGTATACTTTTTCTTCATGTGTTAAATTGTCACCTGGGTACGGTTTCATAATATACGATTTTAATGGGAATGCAGCATCCGCCAAAATTACTCCGCCTTGTGGTATAAGGTTATTTTCTAGTTGATTATATATGGAGCAATTCCTAAAAACACTTCCATCAGATGCCATTCCACAGGCGCCGACGTCAATATAAATGAAATTATAATCGTAATCAACAATAGCCATAAGAACAATACTGAATGTTTTTTTGTAATTAAAAAACAAACTTCCACTGTTGCCAGGAGCTATGATTTGAACATGCTTCCCGTCGACGGCGCCATAACACGCTGGAAAGTTCCATTTCACTCTGAAACCATTTTCTATAGCTGCCCATTCTTCAGTTGTAGTTGGAATCTGTAACAATATTTTTAACAAATTTTTTATTTTCAGAACAATCAAGATTCTCCAAACAATAATAAAGATGACAACAGTGCAAGCAACAGTCAGTCATTAGAACCACCCGTAGCAGAAAATCTGTCAGAAAAGACAGTTGAAATGTCTCAACCTGCAAGCGAAATGTCGTCTATTCAAGATAAAACTTCTAAATTGATTTCCCCCGGAAGTAACATTCCGCAATTTAAGAAACGGAAGGTTTCGCAAGTGAGTTCATTGATAAATGAAATTAAGGTGATTAAGGAGGATTTAAACAGTTCACGAGAATTTCAGGAACCAGAGCTGGATGAACATGAGATATTTGCAAAATATGTAGCAAGTCAGTTGAAAAAGCTTTCACCCGGACAGGCCATTTTAGCTAGGGATCAGATCAACGCAACACTATCCCGCTGTCGGATGTATGATTTAAACTTCGGAAATACTACATTTTCGTACCAGTCACCTATCAATTCTTCAGACTCCAATATGTCAACCACATTTTCTTACAATAGTTCTGCAGCAAGTCCACTCTACACTAATCCACCATCACAACTACAACAGACTGAGCAACGTGATGAACCCATCATCCATCCGCCACCACAGCAAGAGTTGGAGCAAGATGAAGATCCCATCTATCAAGCATTTCAAAATGCTTGATACATTTCTCGCCATTTATGTAGCGTAAACGTACATTTTGTCGTCATTTATGATTTCTCATTTTGTAATTTAGAATTTAATCTCGCCATTTATGTAAGCGTAAAAGTACCTACTTTAATTTGAAATAAATAAAATTCTACATACCTGTATATCTTTCTTTAATGCCTTATAAATTTCACTGCAAACTTCTGGTATAAATCTAGATATAGTAGATCTTGAAACACGATACATGTGACTTAACTTCCTGTAATTGACACCAGATGATAGAAAATCTAGAGTTATTTCCAATTTTATTTTAGCCGGTATGGCTTCTCTCATATTAGTATTTAATTTTTGTATTTGTGGTCCCACTAGATTCAGTAAATTGTCAAAAATATTAGGTGTCATTCGCAAAATACTCTTGAATTCGCCGGAATCCTCAGATCGCAGTTCTTTTAAAAGTAATGCAGATGCTCCATGACTATGTCTTCTTAAGATCCAGGGTCTTGTCCAAGTACGCTTTTCTTCTAGCAGAGCTAATATTTCATCTAGCGCATGTTGACACAACTTCCGAATTAACTTTCTTAGTAGAATTGCTTTTCTCTTACGCACACTGTTCATTTTTACGTATACGTGTTATCAGGTTAAGCACAACTCACTACTGACTTGACTAGCTTGAAATTTCCTAGCTTCGTGTAGACAGCACTAGCTTGGTTACAATCCAGGCTAGTAGGTAAGCTAGAAACCAAGCTAGTGACCCCTTACTAGCTTACTATCCTAGCTTCAAAATACTAGCCTCGTGTCACCCGGGCTTAATATGTATGTATTTAGAAATATATAAGTATATTTATCAGTTGTCTGGTTACCATAGTACAGGCTCTGCCTAGTTTGGGATCAGATAACGTTGTGTTGGTTGTCCTGAGATATTTATTTTATATTTGAAAATTAATCCTCTACTAAAGGATTTGAAAACGGGATGGTATTATGTTCGTATTATTGTATATCAATGTTTTCTTATTTCATAGTGAGAGTGGCGACAAGAAGCGCCCAGTGATCATCCACCGTGCCATATTAGGCTCGGTGGAGCGTATGATGGCCATCCTGAGCGAGTCGTACGCGGGCAAGTGGCCCTTCTGGCTCAGTCCCCGGCAGGTCTGCGTCGTGCCCGTCGGACCGCACTTCGACGATTACGCCAAGCAGGTGAGATATCATAAAATAAAAAAAAACCTTTTGATAACCCATAACCCTAGGGTATCTGCCAGGGTCGCGAGATTGTTCGAGAGAGATACCGTGGCCCTGGCATATAGGCAACTGAAGGAACACGGGTGGGTTTTGGTCAGTAAAAGTCTGACACGCCCTTCCGCTCCACCCAGAGCGGGAGACGTCCTTTGATGATTTCCCACCCAAAAAAAAAACCCTAGGGTATTCATGAGGCCATGTCAAAGAACCAACCGCTGGAACATGGCTTTATTATTTATTTATTTATTTATTTAACCATTTATGTACACACAAATAAAAACAGACAAGAAAGGAACAGAAAAAATTGTACAAAGGTGATGCTTATTTCTAAAGAAATCTCTTCCAGCACACCTGCGATAGGAGAGAAGATACAGAGATGTAGACAGCGTGTGTAACAGTATGAGAAAATAAAATACATATAATCAAAAAATATTAACTTAATACAATTAATCAAATAATATAAGAATATATACATACAAACAAACATAAATACATAGATACATACATACAAACAAACATACATACATAGATACATACATACAGACTACTAAAATAAATAACATTAAATTGTAATTAAAACAATAAGTACAAACACAACATGAAAGAAGCATTACAGCAGCTTATTAGAAGCATTTATGCGTGAAAGAAGTCGCATGTTTTCAATAAATGTATGGACAGTGATGGCTAGCTGTCAAATTCTTAGACACTGAATAGTAGCGACATCTGAAGTATGTTAGTGGCAAGTTTTTATCCCCATTCAGTCACATTTCAAGCTTTTTATTTATTTATTTATTTAAACTTCTCGCACACAAAAATGGTACAAAGGCGGACTTAATGCCTTAGGCATTCTCTACTAGTCAACCAAGGGTGGTGAAGAGATTAAATGGCAGGTGCTTTGGATGAGAGGATCAGTGAAATACTATTAAAACTACAATAATCAAATTGAATTATAAATAATAAGGGAATAGTAGTATATAAATAGACCAAAACTAATAATACACATACACACATACATATTTCCTATAATATATACTATAATAAATAAATATATATGCTTATAATATATAAATATATAAAAATATATATATATATATATATATATACAGATTAAACTGAGACAGGAGATGAGACTACTCTACACTATTAGTTTCGAAAATAACTCTGCAATTTCCGCTTAAATGCATACCGACTGGTGGCCGTTCTGATATCGAGAGGGAGCGCATTCCAAAGAAGAATGGACTGAATATGAAAGGACGAATGAACAAAGTCAGAGGTATGAGAAGGACAGAGTAGGAGAAGATTGTTAGAAGAACGCAGATTTTTAACGTGAGAAGAACATAGATATTGGAAGTGAGACACAAGATAAGAAGGAGGAGTAGGAGAGTGGAGAAGGGAGAAAAGCGTGGTCAAAGCGCGTAAACTTCTTCTTTGGCGAATGGACATCCACTTTAGCTCAGCCCTATAGCTCGACACATGGTCATACTTTCTGAGGTTGAATATGAACCGTATACAATTGTTGAGCAGTCTGTCGAGCTTATCCAGAAAAACCGCATTTAAGTCAAAGTAGCACACGTCACCATAGTCGATCATAGGGAAAATCAAAGTCTGCACAAGCATGGTTTTCGTCTTAGCGGGTAAAAAGTTTCTCAAACGATACAGGGATCGCAGTGTACCGTTGACCCTTTGACTAACACTAGAGACTTGGCGTTGCCAGCTAAGTGTCGTGTCAAGATGCAAACCGAGATCTTTCACAGTCGGGGTAATGGGTATGACGGTACCATCAAAAATTAAAGGAGGAAGAGAACTAAGCGTCACTCTAAGTAGTGTAGAATTGGGGGTTCTGCATCACTTGCTCGCTGCGCTCGACAAGTGATGCAGAACCCCCAATTATATTTCGATAAATAACCAATGAAATCTTTTTGCGCTATATCGCCGACCTGAGGTTTTGACGCATCCGCTGTGCTCGATTTATAATTTACGATGCGTTTTCAATATATACTCTTTTCCTTTAACAGCGTTTAAATAAAAACATTGAGGAAAACGTATTGCATGTTGCATCCAAGGATCGTCATAAATCTCCCAATCTTCTATAACACCTCCACATGAGAAACATGCTGCTTTATCATTTATACTATCGCCACAGTAAAAGAATCCAGCGTCGGCCATTTCCATAACTAATCTTTTCTTTGAATCAGCTGTCGCCCAGTAATAATTAAATGAAAACTCACGCATTTTAAAAGTATTATACATGTCATATCGAGGTTTGTATTTATTTTGACACATGCTTTGTTTTACAGATAAATGCATAATGACATTGTCTAGCTGCAGTCAACAGCTTATAACGATTTGACGACGTTGATGGGATTGGGAGGGATAGGAAACATTTTACCTAAGTAAAGAAATTAAACAAGAAAATGTTTATTTAAAAATTGTATTATCATAGCACCATTTATTTAAACACAATACATTTTTTAAAGCACATACAGAGTCATGATAAACACAACTATACAAATCTTGAGAATGTTTATATTGACTGTGCAGACTTAACAAACTAGGACAACCTTTGTCTTCTAAATTAAATATGTTACTATTACTGTTTTCCAATATATGTTTTAACCACACAACTTTTTCTAAACCTTTAACATATACACATTTATCACTTAAAATATCGGCAATATAACTCTGGTAATTGGAATATGGTACAAATCCTTCACGCCAATATATCTTTCTGTTACGTTCAATCCAACTAACGTGCTTTCTTTCTGATTTCGTCAAATTGTGAAATGGAAAAGGTGGCTTAATTAAAAACCATTGAATTTTTTTATTAGACAAAATAGCGATTTCTTTTATCATAAATTCACCTGTATCTGTCCGAAAACCTTGAATATCTACAATAGCAATCATGACAGCCTTCGTACAGTGTTGCTGAGAGGTTTGTATTCCACTAGTCGATCGTTTATAATCAAACAATATGCAGTTGTTTTATCTGGTATTGGCGTTGAACATTCAATTTCTATTCGTACATCCACTGGACCTGATTTTAGACTATCGTTTTGCCTTGAGCAGTCCAAGATAAAAAGGGGAGCTTTTTCTTTGAAGTCCTTTAGGTCAAGCAATGGGTCTACTGGACAGTTGTAGTAAGACTGACGAAATTTCACATACATTTCGTATATTATACTGTTTTTGTTGTCAGGGAACTTTAAACCCATAGGCTCATAAGGATAATATTGTGAATTTAAGAAGAGCGTAACGTTTGTCACGTCACAATGATCGAATAGTGAACTGTCCTTAGTTCTACTATTTTTTCTGTTAGTTTGTAAGCAAAAAATTACATATCTAGGCTTTTCCAATTGTGAAGCAGTCTTAACTGACCAAGAATGTTTTGTGGTTTTAGGTAATAAAGGATATTCATATAAATCCCAATTTCTAAAAGCCATCTGAATGGGTTTATCTCTTTCCAAATGCTTTAAGAGTGTTAATCGTTCCCGATCTGACACTTTTATGTGTGGCACCCTCCATTGAACTCTTTGTATATCTATTTGAAAATTAACAACATCATCAGTAAGAATAACACTGTTTAAGTTAGAGTTAGTTCTGTTCAATATAAGTTCGTGTTTACAATTTATAACGATTTTATTGTAATCCTCTGCAAACCCTAAAATCTTATTTAATGGTATCACAACACTAAAATGCCCATCACTTTGGAATCCGCTTAAATTCCAACCCCATATTTCAGCAACTTTATTTTCAGCTTCATTTAATGATATGTATGATTTTATTGCTGACGTTATCCCAGAATTTTTTATACGATCTATTTCAATACCATTCATTTCGTACCTGATGTCTTGAAACAAAGACATAACAGGGTTATTAGTGAACGTAACAGTTTTCTTGATCGGATTCCCATCTTTACCGAGCAGCTTTGCTTGGCCTTCGATGTAAATTGAACTGGCCGATGGTAGCACGTAGGTGTCTTGCTGATGAATGGGGATTCTGATTTCATCGTTTTCTCTAAAGCTGTTATTGTAGGGATTATATGAATGTATTTCATAACTTTCGATCGAAGTATCGAAGTGCGGTAATTCAGTAATCTGTAGTATATTCATACTTTAAAACCTAGGGCTCTTAGAAAATCTTTATTTGCTTCAGTCAATTTCTTAACTTTTTTCTTACGTCTATGCACTTTAGCGGTCATTGAGGGAATAAGACGTTTTATTTTCACAGGAGCGTTTTTATAATATAGTATCATTTTATTTTTCTTAAATGAAGGTGTAGTTGAATATTAAATTCTTCACCGAAGTTAATACAATTACCAAATTGATCAACAATCCTAATAGATATAGATGAAATTATATTTTTGTTCACCGGAAAGTAAATAACGTTTCGTGGTATTTCTCTGTACTGATGACAAGGAGCAGTATCAAATACAAATTCATGAATAAAATGAGTTGGTAATCCGTTGCAGTACGAGCTGTGTACAAGATCACATTCGATTCTGATTACAGATAGACAGCTGTTATTGATGGACACATTTGGTCTTGAATTTAACACTGTAAAATATAACAAACCGCACTCGTATTGATCAGATAGATGCAGAGGTGGTTGAAAGTATGACACCAATTCAGATTTGTTTCCGGAGATGGTAACCGTAGTAGACATGCTTGTATACTGGGCTCTTTCAGAAGATTCTGTTTATTTTATTAGGGATAACTACACCAAAAATTATTTAAAAAATGTAAACAGAGATGCCCACAATTGAAAGGATGATCGTGTTGTATATTATCATAATTATAGTGGAGTTTAGAACCTACGTATTTTATAAATTCTTTTGGAGGCTTAAGATTTCCATAACTATCAAAGTACTCAATATAATCATTGTATTTTGCATAGGCTACCCAATGAGAGCCAGGATCTTTAGAACTGTCTAAATTAATAACTCCACATTCTTTTTTAAACGGGCGTTTTGGTAATTGATCTCTCATAAAGACTCCTCTAAAATAGGGAATACTATTCCCATACTTCAAAATGTCAAAGTTAGTTAAGGCTCGTTTGGGTAGCCGATACTTTAGTTTTTTTCATTCGATACAAAAATTCCAAGCCCATTTTTATGTGGTTTAAGTTGTAATCCTTTTCCAATGCAGAGAGCTTCCATTTTTTCATTGTGTCTCTTCGATTCAGCCAACAGCTTTCTAGCCATCTTAAATTCATTAATGGTTTTGGCAATACCAGCTGCACCGCCTGCTATGGCTCCCGCCGCTGATAATCCAGCAAAAATAGGAATCAAAGGTAACAAACCACCAGTTTTTGGTATAGGAATAACACGAGGAAGTTTAATGGATGAATCATTAGCTAATTCTCTGGTTGCGGCCATAGCTAATTCTATTGCCACTTTTTTGCATTTTGGTTTTAATTTTTTCATGTGTCTTTTCGTTTTAATGATAACATTTTTAAATTTATTTTTTAACCCTTTTCCAGATGGAACTTTTTGAGAGCACTTTTTTTTATTTTTTTTTAGGCCAGAACCACTCCTAATTTTTGTAGACATTGCCTTGCTTACTAAGCGTGCCGCGATTTTTTCGCTTGCACTCGCATCGGAGGCAACTGCTTGTTGTTTTGCCATTTTTAACAAAATTAAATCAGCTCTGTGACGATCCTTTAAGTTTGATGATTTGAGATAGGCAATGTCGTGTTCTTTACAATATTCGTCTAATTTATTAATACCTTTATCTCCGCGTGAAAGCCTTTTAATTAATTTTGTACCAGGACCACAATAATTGTAACCTGGTAAGTGTATTTCAAATGGTAAATTGTTTATTAGCCAATTGAGAAGACTACTCTCTCCAATACACATCATAAGACTAATGAATTTGGATTGAACACTTTAATAAATAGGTACATATGGAATTCATCAATGACTTTGTTGTAAAGTTACTAAAGTTATTATTATTTGTTATAATACATTCGATTTATCAATCCAACTGTTTTCAGCAGAAGACAAACCTAACCATTTTACTAAAACCCTGTTTCCTTTTCTTCTAAGGACTTTCTCGACTAGATATACATTGGGATGTTTTGTCTTTTGAAGTTCTTGTGAATAAAATGCTCCTAAAATAGGTTGACCTCTGATTGTATCATCAATTAAATAGGTGATAGGAGTTGTATTTTGTATTTTTCGAATTTTAAATATTTCGGTTGACCAGTTGGGGGTATATCCTTTTTCAAATGTTCCTTTGTACTTACTGATACGTACATAATCACCTACTTTATACTTGCTTCTTATTCTTTCATTTTTTGCCAAACTTAAATACCTTTCTAATATACGTTTTTTGTTAACATCATCCACATTAGCTGGAATTTCATGAATTGTCCGATGGTAAGTGTGATTGTATTTATAAATAACATCATTAAGGGCACCATCTACCCAATTATAGTTGCCTTTTAAACTAAATTCCTTATACAGTTTAGATTTCAATGTTCTGATAAATCGTTCAACTATTGAGGCCTTTTTTGTTGAGAAAGTTGAATAATGGTTAATATGATTAGATTTCATAAGCTTTTGAAATTTATTATTATAAAATTCTGTTCCATTATCCGTTTGTAGATTTTTCGAAACACGTCCTGTAGCCAGTAAAATTTTAAAAGAGTTACATACATCATCTTTGGTTTTACTTTTCAGAGGAAAGGCCCATGCATATTTCGAAAATGTATCTATAACGGTAAGAATAAATCTGTAATTTTTATTTTCTTTTGAAATTGATTGCATATCAATTAAGTCTGCTTGCCACAGGTCATCTATATCTTTCATATTAACATGTCTTCGCGGAAAGTTCACCCTCGCATTTTTATGGATTTCGTTTACCACGTCAGCTTTGCTCATGTTCAGAATTCAGTACTTTTGTCTTGAATTCATGTATAATACTGAATGAAAAGCATATTATTATAACTATTTATTCTTTAATTATGTCAGCTTCTTTTAATTCTTCAACTATCGATAAAATTTCATTGTCATGGTTTGTATTTCCAGCATCTCTTGAAGCAACTAATAGTTTTAATCTCTCAACTAATTCGTTAGGATCATCCCAATATACAAAGTCAGTGTTGTTTTTGTATTTTTTTAGTGTTGGTAAGTTTCCTCCAATTTTAGTGTGATCAAGTTTATTATCGTTTGACGCTTCGGAAAACATTGGTTTGATAATTTCACGATATTTTACTCCTTTATCGCCTCTTATTTGTCCATTAGGATTAAAATCTCTCTTATGAGCATTTGTAGAATGCAACATATCCTTATAGACAAGTTTGTCTTCACTCGAAATTAATTTTAAATCAGGTTTTCTTCGAAGTAAAAGTTCTTTCAGACCAGGAGCTAAATTATAGGCCTTGTCATCGACTTTAATTAAAATCTCATCATTGTCATTTAAACTATCAATTTTAAAAAATGTTACCACTGAATTACCCAACAGTAAAGTTTTGTTTATACTTCTTATTCCAAACGGTACATTTACACCATCATAGATACCGTGGACATCATGACCCTCTAACGAAATTTCTAAATCATCTGGTAATTCCATTTTATTAGACTTTTTAAGTGACTGGGCAGAATTTAGTTTAGGATCGTAGCAGTCTTCAAACTTTGTAGATGAGCTAGTATTGATACTATCCAATTCATTGTTTTCAGAATCAGTGAGCATTGTATTTTCTAAATGTTTGATTTTTTCCATAGATATATTAGAATCAATAAGGGTTTTAAGTGGATCTGTGACAGGTTTTAGCATTTTATCGAGTGACAAGTTCATTGAATGTTCCTGATTCTTCATTTGTTTAATTTTATTCTTTATAGAGTCTACAGACTTCATTAATTCTCTTTTAATATTTTTCTCCATGTTGTAACAACTGAGTGCAACTGAGGAACAAACGATACTAATTTTGTTTTTGTATGTTATTTACTTATATATAAATACCTTCAGTCAAATTTTAAATAAGTATCAAAATTCTGCCTGTACCTTCCATTATTTAATGGTGACTCTTTGTTAATAAGAAGAAATTGATATGGATAACTCCAAACCGTTTTACAAATATCTTTGAACTGATTCCATGATAGATCAGAGTTGACATGTTCTGCATAGATATGCTTTAAGTTTACATCATCTTGTTTAAATATTATAAGAAAATTAGCGTTATCACGTAGCAACTGTTTTGGAATTTTTGAGTAGGTTTGCGATAAGTAAAAGCAATCAATTAGTTTATGTCTACCCATAGAGAAGTAATTACGGATATTTATTTGTTTTTCACATACAACATCATCAAATATAAATACAGAATTTGGTAAAGCTTCACTGGGTGATATGACTTCTTTATTGTCACTGAATTCATTGAAGTTAATCTGAGGTACTTTTCTTAATACTTCACATAAGAAACGATATTTCGGTTGGAACGTAGTTTTCGAATAAAGATAAAGATTTTGAAATTTGAGACCATTCTCATGTAACAATAAACTGATCATAACGTTTGTTTTGCCACAGTTTGAAGGTCCACATATTATACAACGAATCGTATTAGGCAATAAAGCACTGTGTCTTATCTGATGAACTGAGTCTTTGAAATTAATATTATTAACGTTCAGGGATATGGGTTGTTTGATCAACTTCATCTTGTCTATTATTTGTTTTCATTACTTACTATCCTTTATATATGAATATGTGAGCACAGTGTTCAAACAACAGGTTTGAACCTGCATCGTTATAAAGATTATGTTCTCGTGTTACCTGCATTTGTGACTAATGAATAACTCAAAGGAGAATATCTTCTAGGTATGTCAAAGTAATTAAACATTGCACTTCATTGTAGTAGCTGATCGAAGTAGGACCTTACGCTGTTGTTCGCGATTTAAATAATATTTTCAGTCTTAAAGGTAAGTGTTTGAAATAACCAATTAAACAAAATAATAATTGAAATATTGGTTTAGTGTTTATTTGTAAATAGTTTCTTTTTCTTTCAGAATAATGTCTCAAGCACCATCACCATCCTGCAGCCCCAGCATTTTGGACAATGAAAATGTAATTTCAGTAGAACAGGAACAACCTAGATTCCGCGAGGTACTCAATGTTTTTATATTATTTAGGAGTAGGTACATTTTTTTTCTCATGCTGTAATTATTTTTGATATGCTAATTTATTTTTTATTTTACAGTGGAACTCTGATGTTGTCAATGACAATTCTGTTATGAGCTCATTTTTTTACTCCCAGGGTAATTACGAGCCATATTTTGAGGGATTAAAACAGAGTGCTAATATTGAAAAGCTTATCAGTGGAAATAATCAAGCACACACTTCTAAAAAGCCTTCAAAAAAAAGAAAATGCCCATTAGGATCATCACCAACATCATACATTGCTCGCCGAGAGGGAAGCGGTCCTGGTCATCTAATTAAATTAGAAGTGCATAAACTTAAAGGCTCTAAAAATGAAAACTATTATAGTGATAGTGACAATGCATGTATAAGTGTACAATATGTGGTGCGTGAACCTTATGACGAAGTGATGGAAGCAGCAGAGATCCTCATTAAAAAAATTGGGAAAAAGTTAAGTGACACTGAGCAGTTTTAGTTTGTAGTTTGTACTGTCAAAAAATGTATACTTGAGTTAATTAGCCAATTATTATTATATTATTTTGTTACTTATTGTAATATTATTATTTCGATATTTTTGTTATATTATTTTTTTAAACATGTATAGTCAACTGTAAATGTTCCATAAAATCAATATGATGTAAAACAATTAAAAAGATTACATTTATGTTAAAATTAAATAAATATTATGATTGAGTGAAAATTAAATAAATGTTATGATGTTTTTTTACTACTTATTATAAATAAGAAGTAGTAGGTATAGTATATTAAATTTAAATAGTTATAGTTTGTACTAAAAAAAAGTATACTTGAGTTAATAAGTCCGTAATTATTATACCGTATGTAATATAATTATTATATTTAAAATGTAATAAATAAGTATGTAAAAATAAATAAACAAAATAATAATTATAAATTGTATTTTCTTTTATAAAAATATTTAAAAATGTAATAAAGAAGTATGTAAGATTAAACAAACGAAATAAATTATCTGTATTTAAAATTCTTTATTTCGAGTAACAATGAGACTCATATAGTGTTAGAAGCAATAAAATAATCTTACTTAAATATAATTAAGTATATTTTGTTACTATTGTTTTATTACTGTTTCGAGATATGATTGTTTTTATTTTATTATTTTTTAAACATGTATAATCGACTGTAAATGTTCTATTAAATCATTATGTTGTAAAATAATTTTAAGCATTACATTTCTGTTAAAATTAAATAAATGTTATAACTATCACCTATTCTGGAGTTTCATTTGTTTAAATAGGAAGTAGGTAAAGAATATCACATTTAAACACATTTATTTGATTACAAATCATTTATTTTGTATTATAATATTCCAATACATTTAACTTTATTTATTTTTACTTAAATAGACACCTTAAATTAATGCATTGTCATCTTATACAGCAATTAATTAAAACACTGTTTTATGATGCCCCCATGGCAAAGTTTTACAACCATCTTCCATGATTTGTCGCTTATCATCATTCCTACTTAGAACCAGCTTATTAATCTTCTGAGTAAAAATCTTATGATTCTTCGACTTTATAATACACATGTCATCTCTTAGGCATTCATTGTACCATAAAGCTCGTTTATATTTCTTAATATCGAGTTTTTTCACAGCTGATTTTTTATACCTTTTGCTTTGATAATTGAAGAACTTAGAGAGTCTATACAATACAATTTCGCTCTTAAACCTACAAACTCGGATATTAAATCACCACCCATTTCATCCTTAAAAAAAACTGGTATTTTACAATTTACTTTAGGTATATTAAATTGATTTCCATTTTCGAAGTTGCTCGTATCAAAGTATTTTATATTATTTTTCATGTCCTCATAGAAATCTTCTGTATACAGTAAATACAAAAGGCTATCAGTGTCAGTATAACAAAGTTGAATATTATTATCGTATAAACGTTTCATCACTGAGTAATGAAAACGATACAAATGACTCTTAGCCAATTCCAATATAAATTGGTTTATCAAGAACAATTTTCGTTTGTTGTAACTGGATTGCTACTAAAGTATCAGAAAACACAGATAAACTTTTGAAATTTGGTGCACTCACATATTTTTCAGCCCCGCAAGTTTTGTTAGTTTTATTATGAATATCTTTCCATACATTAACCAGTTTTACATCGACTTGTTTTCTTTTGTTTTCGATAGTTTTTCCAAAAATAGAGTTGTTTTGTTTTTTAAAAAAGTCTCTTTCAAAATCGGAAACCGCTCTCTGTCTAAGAGCAGTATTCAACAAGATGTATGGAGCCAAAAATGAAGTTTGTTCAAATGCTAGTATTCTATATATCTTTAGCAAAGTAAGACCATTTTGTATACATTCTTTTAGATGAACATAGTGAATGATATATTTATGTTTATCATACAGATTAGCAATTAGTTTAACATTTTTACTACCTGGTGGAGCGAATTTTTCAACGGCAAATGGTAAATCTGAATGAGAATCGTGAATTTTATAAGGATAACATAAGTCAACTTCTAAAATAAATCCTGTATCACTGTCATTTAAAATATACATTACATTAAAATTATTTATTTCATCTTCATTTAAGAACCTAAAGTTTCGAGTAGGAAGCGGTTGCATCATGGCATGACCATATAAATTTACACAATCAAGATAAATTAAATAGCTGTCAGGTTCCTTATTGTTATAATTTGGAAGATATTTATTATTTGCCTTCGCATATCTTAAAGAACACTGGGCAAGGCCCCCCCTTATACCTTGTTCTAACATTTGGTACATATCAATATCTGAAATTAAGTCTAAATTAATTTTAGTATATAATAACATTGCATCCCAACTCAGCGAGGGAGACGATACATAATAACAAGGATCAAGGTTATAATACTTTAAACTCATTGTTCTAAACTTTTCAAAAACGTCACATAAAAGTAGGACATCGCATTTCAAATATAAGTCTGTGTACTCCCCTAAATTAGAAATATCAAATGCATTCCAGACTTTTAATGCATGATTATAATCTTCATCCGAAATAGATTGAGATGTCAGTTTATTATAAAATTTCGATGAATCAGGCAATTTCGTATCTTTATAACGATCCCATGAATCTATGAAATCATAACAGTATACACCCTTCTTGCAAACTAAATTAAACAAATAATCATCATTAAAAAACTTTCGCAAGTTTTGAAAATCTTCCGTTTTCATCGTTTTTATTAAATTATCTAGACTTGAACTTAAAAAATTAAAAGAATCGATAAATTTTAACTGAGCTACATTTGTTTTATCAATCGGGACGAATTTTGTGAAAGAAATATATTTTTCTTTGTTTCTGGGAATAAGATTTATACGACCGCAAAGAGCTGAAAGTTCTTTTATAAACAAATGACAATCATAACCAGACAGATTATGAAATATTATCGGTATGAATGGACAAGATTTTGCATTTAAATTACATGTATTGTGTGCTGGTCCTCTATACATTCCTGTGAAATGATCATGATCAGCGACAACAAGGTCAGTATCAGAAAATGATTTTTTACATAAGTGACATTGTTTAGCGTTGTTTAAAGACATTTGTTGATCGTTGCTAATTATCATGGGTTTTATCTCTGAAATTAGTCTATGAAGTCTTATTACATCCTGACTAATAGATTTAACGAACTTTTTCGAGCAGTCTGGCCCCCTATATGATCTAAACTCATTTAATTCAGGTTTAGACTGACAAAAAATGTAATATCCATAACAACTTGCCGTATGGACTTGTATATTTTCTATACATGTGGATTTATTTTTGTCTGAATACTCATGTAATAGACTTTCAAAATCACCGTAGATAACAATTGGAACTCTTTGAGTTCTATTCAAATTTGAAAAACAAAGTTTTGAGTTTTCTTCTGGAAGTATAGTTTGAACTCTTGCACAGCTATGATTACATAGTTTTTCTGGTGAATCAAAATACAAAAAACATTCATCACATAAATATATCTTAGACTTATGTTTTGTAAGTTGTCTGTGTACAAGCTTACTAAAACATTTAATCAAGCAAAAATGACTTTTACCGTTGTTATTGAAATAAAGCAAATTTACATGATAAAGTTTTCTCTTTAAAGTTTTATATAAAGGCCCGGTTACATAATAATTCTGTTCCAAACCATAAACATTAACACTTATGTTTGGATTTAAGTCTTCAAATAATTTTATATCGTCTAAACTGGGTGGAAATGTCATGTTTGTAATGTTTAACACTTTAGAATAATGACAATATGATGTAACTCTATTGGGGTTATTTTTTGCTGGGTACAAATATGCTATAATGCTCCAAAGAAAACAATGATTATCTTTATTGACTATGTTTAGGCATGATTTCGTATTTTGAATTCGTTTAGGTAATTCTAAATAAGAACCTGCTCTCAAAGGACTGTATTTAACTAAATTAATTTCTAAATGACTTATCGATTCAATTGTCCAGCCTGACTCACTTAGTTCGAACTCGGAACATTTATTTAAGATTTTTTCTGCAAATGCATGATAAATGGATATTATATCTGTGCTTTGAAGGATAATTACATATCTTGTGTTAAAAGATTTAAGACTAATTTCATCATTTTTAGGTAGCGTGTACAAAATAAATAGTTCGAAATTGACTTTCAAAGAAACGTGTTGTTTTAATAATTCTTTAATTAGATAGCAACATGTGTCTGAAGTTTCAGTTAAGAACTTTTCAGGTGTAATAGTAAAACTTTGAGGATTTATTTTGTAACTGATTATTTTGTTTTTAAAAGCACAAGCTATTATACAGACATTTTCAAATTGAGTTTTTATGAGGTTATTAGATTTATGAATGTTGGTTTTTTTGTGAGAAGAATAATTATGAACGTTAATATTACAAGTTTGACAGAAAACCATTTTAAATAATTTTAAAAATGCTTTATTTCTATTTTCGTAGTAAAATTGTATTAATGAGAATAATATTTTATAAATTTTATATTGTATTGTTTTCAATTTTAGATTTTTATTTAGGTTTTTGTTTTGATCTACTAAGTAGACTCTGTAAGAGAACAATACAAAAATTTAAGTGACATGGTTAGTAGACACATACTCAAATAAAAAAATAAATGAAGAGCATACTAAAGTACCTATGTATATTGTGCCCAATATTATAAAGGCTTAAACCAAGTTTAATACTAAAATATTAGTTATGTATAAAGTTACACAATTTAATAAAAGTTAAGTAATGAGTTAAACTTTACGAAAATAAAACAAAATAATAAGAGGATTAAAAAAGAAAGAATAATTATGAACCTTAATATTACAAGTTTGACAGAAAACCATTTTAAATTATTTTAAAAAAGCTTTATTTCTATTTTCGTAGTAAAATTGTATTAATGAGAATAATATTTTTATAAATTTTATATTGTATTGTTTTCAATTTTAGATTTTTATTTAGATTTTTGTTTTGATCTACTAAGTAGACTCTGTAAGAGAACAATGCAAAAATATAAGTGATATGGTTAGTAGACACCTACTCAAATAAAAAAATAAAATTAAGAGCATACTAAAGTACCTATGTATATTATGCCCAATATTATAAAGGCTTAAACCAAGTTTAATACTAAAATATTAATTATGTATAAAGTTAAACAATTTAATAAAAGTTAAGTAATGAGTTAAACTTTACGAAAAAAAAAAACAAAATAATAAGAGGATTAAAAAAGGTTTTGGGGGTACAGAATTGGTTGGATAGAGGCGTAATCCTCTTTAACTGTTGCAACCAACTGAGTTACCGCCTTCCAAGTTGGGCTTACGTCATTTACCGCTGTTTTGAAACAAACCAGTGAATGTTTCCAACGGTCGGTGGTTGTTACGCCCTCTAACTCCTGACTATTTGATATGCGGACCTCAACATAATATTCTCCGCACTTTGTGGGGTTGCTTTGCATGGTATAACCAGAACCGACTCGACGCGTTAGGTAGTTCTTCAGTTTCGACGCCCGAATCGGTTCGCGTTGCTCTTCATCCTGGAAACAAAGAAAAAATAATTCATTATTATATCATCATTATAATCTGCTGATTCATAATGATCACCAGCCCTCTGGTATTATTATATATCATCACAATAGTAATACAACAATATCTTGAGGCTTCCATAATCTTCATCGATTTATGTCGGTCTCAAACATTCGAATGAAATCTTTTACACCTTAGAAATTGTAAACAGTACAAATCTACTACCAAATCATGAATTATTAAATAAACGTTAACTTTCATTTAAAACAACATATAAATATCACACCTGTATTTTTCGAATAGTTAGACTCAATGCTGCTAGGTACTACTTACTTATAAAATTATTCAAAGTTGACACAATTATCTACACTTGGTCAATCTGAGAATCGAAACCCAGGATTTTATAATTATCAGTAACTATCTTAACACCACTAACTACTAAACATGTTTTTCTCTCTCCCCACATTTAGAATTTTTCCTGTGTCGCGAATCCGTTTATAAACATTTAAACAGCCGGACCTGGAACAACTGTTTGTAGACCACACAAATATTTGTGCCGTTTGGGAATCGAACCCGCAATAAGCAACACAGCAGCCAACCGCTCAGCCATTGGGTCAACCGGACTGTCAAATATAATAACTAAATCACAATTTTATCTCAACTTACCTCGGAATCTGGGAAGATGCAGCGTTTTCGTTTCTTTTTAGCCGATATAGACGCTGAAGTAGATGCAATCGGAGGGTCAACCTCTGATTCAGACCCACTACCATCCAGCTGTTCTTGGAGTGGTTTTTTACTTTTTCCTTTTGCTTTAGGTTTAGGCTTAATTGGCTTCTTCTTTTGCGATATAGGGATCACTTCAGCGTCGGAGTCAAATGGATTGGGAAACCTGAAAACAAAACAAAAAATATAACATTTGTAAAACAGGTTTACTTACGAACATTTAACCATTTAGTTTCAAATATTATCATCCAGTCCATTCATAATACTTTAAATTAGATTCCTGTCACGCCAAGCTATTTTTTCTGCAAGGGAATCGAAGTCGTATACTCACTCTCAACAGCAACCTCTCAACTTACTAATAAAAACACTCAGACAAACACAAACACACACGCTGATAATAGAAAAATAGTTAAAGTGATACGTACATACTTACAGTTTTTAATTGTTAAACGTAACGATGTTAAGTTATACGGAGCACTGCAGAACGCACTGCTAAAAATATTGTGGGAGATTATCTCTAGATGACACTGATTTTATAACCATCAATTGTAAAACGGTATACACACATAAGGAATGGTTGTTAGTTATAGTTTATTTAAAATTAGACGTAAATATTGACATACAATTTTAATCCCCATGCGTACTACGCATAAGATTCATAATTACTTATTTCTTATTCATCATTCATACTCAATTGTAACGTTGCCCTAACTTACCATTTTAGGAGAATGTATTAGATGGCGCCGCGCTGTCGCTGAAAACTGAGACGAAATTTTTATAAGGTAATCGTATGTACTTGCATTCAAATGGGTCCCTCCGTTATGAAATTCTAGAGACCACCCATAGCGGGTCTTTCATATTAACAATGAGTATGACTAATATAAATTGAACTCCAAAATATTTTATTAGAAATCCCTAAAAGTGTAATTATATTTTACGAAATTAAAAGGTTAAACAGAACCTGTTTACGAGAATTTCGTTTTATCGTTTGAAGCTTATTAAAGTTTATTTAGTATGTACGACTTCCAGGCGAACGAAGAAACGGGGAAAATCCTTTCTCTTATAATAACGTATTCATACGTTGTCAGCTACAATTAAGTGCATTACATTTAAAATACCCAATCATCGCTTGTATAATTATAATTGTTCAGTAATTACTTCCAAATAAAAATGTTATTCAAAATAACGTATTCGTGTTTTGTGTGGATGGTGGTCCAGTATTTTATCTAACCTCTGACGACACGTTTGGCGCATAGGTTAAGAACTCTACTCATCACAAGTACTCGTCGAGTGTCGCGGATTCAATTCCCGCACGGAACAAATAAGTATTTGTTTCGGTCTGGGTTTTGTTTTTCACTATTTTTAAATTCTTTTATAAAATTATCAAAAGTGAAAGAGAATACTAATAATATAATTTACTGTATTAAGTAGGTAATGTTCCATAGATACTTCAATAATAAACACACGATAAACAGATAAAACAGTCGTACGTATGCATTGATTTAGATAAAACTCAGCAGAATCAATCATTACTGTCTATCGTCTAGTACAATTAAATTGACAAACTGATAATTCAGTCGCACTGCATTGTTCTACCTATGAATGTTCGCCACACTATCGTCATTCATTTCGATTAATCAAATAAGCGACTATACAACCATAGTTCAATCTGTTTAATATGAACAGTCGTCACACTTCGTACAGGTAGGAGTGCGCGATACGCTGTATGAGGCCGACAATCATTAGTACAAGATGCGCAACACGTCGTTTCGATGTAACGATGCTCAGCGATCGAACTTGATATTGTTGTTTAGATAATGTTGTTCCACAGCTAGTTCCAGTTCGACAACGCGCGGTACAATGAAATACAATATTCAATCTGCATTGCAAATTGTATCGTTGACCGTAAATATAATTGGGGATTCTGCATCACTTGTCGAGCGCAGCGAGCAAGTGATGTAGAACCCCCAATTCTACACTACTACTCTACCCATCATGCGCGAGCTTCCAATTACAATGGCCTGGCACTTAGATGGATTGACTGACACCCCAAAACTATCAGACCACTTTTTTATTGAAGCTAAATCTCGGTTTACATCTGCTATAGCGTCCGACAAACCTTCCACCCGCTCAGCAGTATACAATTGAAGATCATCAGCATAAAGATGATACGAACACCGAAGACAATGAGTTATAAAATTAATGAAGATGGAGAATAATAATGGAGAAAGAATACCGCCTTGTGGAACACCAGCATCCAGATCACGCCAACTCGAGGAGCTCTCATCAACGCGAACCGACTGCTGACGTCCCCGAAGATAAGAAGAGAACCATTCTAGGGCCTCGGACGAAACCATAAGATGAGAGAGGATAGAGAGGAGAATATCGTGACTGACGGCATTAAAGGCATTAGAGAAATCAATTAATACCAAAACGGTAACCTTGGTATCCTCCATTGCTTCTCTTATGTCACCAGTCACTTTAAGGAGAGCGGAGGCTGTACTGTGCCCAGGCTTGAAACCAGACTGAAAAGAGCTAACAAGATTGTTCCGATGAACAAACCCTGAAAATTGTTTATGTACGCAGGCCTCAAGCACTTTAGACAGGAATGGAAGAATAGAAATGGGACGAAAGTGACTAGGTAGGGAGGGATTTGAAATTTTCGGGAGTGGGCGGACATAGGCCATACGCCACAGGGATGGGAATTGTCTGGAATCAAGTGAAAAGTTGATAATGTGGGTAATTGGAGGGAGAAGGCTGTCAAGGATCCAAATGACCATAGTACGACTGATGCTGTCATAGCCCACAGCCTTGGATTTTATAGAAAGGATGATCTTTTTAATTTCGTCCAAGGTGACCGGAGAGAATTTAAATGGTTTTATGATGGGACTAGCTAGACCAGTAATGAAATCGACCGTCTGGGATAAAATTTGGGAATCCAAATGACAAGTGGTTGTGAAGTGACGGTTGATATCATCAAGGCCAATTGTATTGGGAAAATCCACATGCCGTGGTCTACCGATACCAAGAGTACCAAGGAACTTCCAGATATCAGCAGGTGAAGAAGAAGAAATGTTTTCGAGAAGATAAGCTTTTTCTGTAATAGCATTGCATCTGTGATGCTTCAAACATTGTAGCTGCCCATACGTAACGACTCGGCTACCATTCGTGGACTGCAGAAGTCATTAAATGTTGAGTTTTTGGTTCCATAACCAGCCGGTTTACTCTCTGTCTAATCATCATCTGCCGAGCCTTTTCCCAACTATGCCGCTGAGTACCAGTATTTTAAATGCAGCAACTGCCTATCTGACCTCCACAACCCAGTTACTGGTTAATACTATACCCCTTAGTAAGACTGGTTGTCAGATTTTCGGGCTTCTGACGACCCGTAACGACTGTCTGAGATCTACGAAAGACAACCGGGACAAACTAGCCACAAGCCCTTCCTTCTTACTCTCCTCTGTCTAATATGATAAACTATTAATTGTTCCAGGTGAACGAGAAGCTGTTCGCGGCAGGGTTCATGTCGGAAGTGGACACGGACGCGGGCGACACGCTCAACAAGAAAGTACGGAACGCGCAGCTTGCGCAGTTCAACTACATCTTAGGTAAGATATTGCTGTTATACCTACGATCTTCCTAAGATGACTACGAGTACTTCAAGCATTGAGAGTTTAGAGGTTTTAGGTTGTTGTGAATAAGAAGGCGAATAATGATCTGTGTAATTTATTGGAATCCACTCCTTATATAGTAATATTCGTTACAATAATTCATAATAAAAGGGTACATTAATAAAACTTATAACTAAGATAATCTAGTAACGACGGTAGACTGTGCCGTGCTCCCTTCGGCGAGCGAGCGCGATGATATAGTCCGCATTCCTTTCACCTTGGCTAGTTTCGTTGACTAGTATGCGCGGGCGCGCGGTGGCGGACGGATGTATGCGCTCCTCTTGAGTATGTTATAGTATGGTAGGTATGAGCTGCTACAAGAGGTTCCAAAATGAGAACCGCGATATAGCCCTTTTCTTGAGAAAGGTAATAGGCGCTTTAACATCATGCTAAGAACTTAAGGAGCCGAGTAAAAAAAAGCTAAACAGCAACAAAATTATATCGCGGATGATGCCATGCTAAGGTTGAACTTTTAATCCTATTCAGTAACATGACAGTTGGAGGGATACCAGGTTTTGACAAAAAAAAAGATAGTGAGGTGGTGCAAGAATGAATGAAATTGAATGAACTGGAAATAATGTACTTACATGCAAACTTTGTATTTTAAATTTAATAATTTGTCATAAAACACGACGTATACTATATCGATATACATAATATAGTCTATGGATGCCAGAGGAAATAAAATGACTAGAGTAAAAAAAAAGTAAAATGACATGATTTTTATATTTAGTTTTGTTTCTATCAGAAGAAAATAAAAAAGGAAATAATTAAAAGTTTTATTTCATTTAAACCATTTTATCATTCATTCTTTACGCGAAATCGTTCACACCTCAACACTATTTGTTTTAATGTGGTATCATTATTTTTCGTTAAACTGTCAAGTTACTGAATAGGATTAAAAGTTCAACCTTAGAGAGACATAAGATATTTGACGCGGACGAAGTCGTAGGCAAAAGCTAGTAATTAGTATAATCAGCTATAGATATAATATTTTATTTTATAATTTAATAATTATTTATTTCTTTCACAAAAAGTAATATTTAAATCTTAAATATAGAAGCTTATGTACACAAAAACTTTTAGCATCTGGAGCCGAACTAGGAGGAACCTGTATTTAGGCTTACAGCGCCAACCCCATCGAGTTACACTAGATTAGGTTTCTTAAATGCTTGCATTTTACAATTCCATGGAATATTTTGTATTCTTATATACTCAGATATAAATCAGATCATCATCAATCAGATAATTTCTCAGTTATAAACTAACCGAAGATAAAACAATTTTGTAGTAACACAGTATATTTCTGTCTCCAGTGGTCGGTGATCGCGAGAAGTCTTCAGGTACAGTGAACGTTCGTACGCGTGATAACAAGGTTCACGGCGAGATGTCCATACAAGGCCTCATCGACCATCTCAACACGCTGGTCAAGGAGAAGACTCTGGCCGAAGACAGCGAACTACCCAAGTATACCAAGTGAATGAGTTATGTTTTTGAATCGTTCATAATGTCAAAATTAAGGAAAACGGGTCTGTTTTACCAATTCTGGCTTTAGCAGATAATTTTTATACAAATACTGTTCTGTCTTTGTTTTTCTGGTGCCTATCTCTGTCTCTATCTCTAGGTGAGGAGCTTGTAGCTAAGTAATAATCACCTAACGGTTCCATCGACCAGGTTAAGCTATGCTTGCCGCGGTTGGTCGGTGGATGGGTGACCATCTATACCCTTCCGTGCCTCGGAAAGCGGCTGGTCCCGGCTGTCATGCGTGGATCTTTGCCGTCAGAAGCACGAAAGTCTGACCTATGACCAACTTACCAAGTTGTACCGTATAATCTATGGCAGTGAAGTTACTACCATAGGTAATACGACACCTGCACGCGTAGCATGACCACCGTAGAAACGGAATTTGTCGATGGAAGAGAAGACAAAATGATAGATTGTATCGTAGAAAAATTGTGTAAAACTGAAAAGAAGAGATGTTTCTATTCTTCAGTCGATAAAAATACGATGTCAAGTATGATGACTATTTTTCTGATGAGATAGAAACATTTTTACAGGATTAAAATACATAAGAACGTTTTTGTTCTTGGTAGAATAGATATATAATTGGTCATGCTACGCCGGCTGGAGCGACTGCCTATCTGACCTCTACGACACAGTTGTTGTGATTTAGCTGCATCCGGTTAGACTGGAAGCCAACTCCAAAAGCCTATCTCAGGTGGTGAAACAGGCCAGGTTATATTTTTATAATACGCTTTACAAATTGGCTTATATGATTTCAAAGAAACAAAAGCGACGAATTCTGAAAATTCGTCATCGTCTTGAAATTCTGACCTAATCTTGAAAGAAAAATATGAGTGTATGTGGCCAAACCCGATTTTAGGATGAACTAGTTTCGCCTAGGCCAAACTAGTTCTCCCTACACGTGATAGGACAAACCAGTATAGACCTATGCAGGAAATACAAAATAAACAGCACAGCCTACTACAGTAAAAAAGCGATAGTGTCACCGTAATATTCCATTGTGAAACATTACCTGTTGTATACTGTAACACATAAACATGTAGAGAGTATTTTGTTGATGAGAAGGGAGAACTAGTTTGACCTAGGCGAAACTAATTCTAAAATCGGGTTTGGCTGGTAACATTTGAATTAGTAAATAAACTTCCCCTTATTGATATTTATTTTATTTAAAGATTTTAATTAGGTTCTTATATTATAATGAAAAGATATTATCATTGATGCTCTAAATCTGAAGGCCTAAATTAGATAAATACAACTATATTGAACCTTTTGAAGATATTCCTGACTTTATGAACGATTCAAAAATAAAACTAGAAGTAAAATTAAATTAACGGGAAGAGAAATAAAAGTATTGTTCCAACAAGTGGTGTACACTATCTGAATTGTTTTCATTTATTTATTTAGAACGCTAGATTCTTATGTGGATCTACGTTAGTTTTAAATAGAATGTAAGTCACCGAATTTCAGTTTTATGTTGGCATTTGACATCCTACTGCTAGGCAATAGGCAAACAAATATCCATAAAGACCTCTGTATTTTTTACCTATAGAATATTGTGTAAAAAAATAACACAATATTTTCTGTCTGTTGGTGTTGCATTAAATAACCAAAAATTTAGAAATTTTCTACCAAATTGGTAGAAAATTATTTGTTCTACTATAAAGGAAAAATTCTTTGCCAAGCAGTGGGTTACTAGGCTAGGAACTTGTTTTTATTAGTGAATTTAATTTCTAGCTTCCAAGCTAGAGTTTATACCTGTGGGATATTATAAAGTATGAACACTTTCGGTACCTTTCCATCACGTAGTAACTTATTTTGAGTAGTAAACTTAAGCTTGTCAACTTCAAAAGTTCTAAAATATGTAGCGCACACCGAAACTACAACCTGACTAAAAAAAGCGACCATTTTTTAATGAATGTTTCTACTTCTGGTAAAGTTTAGTTTCACTAGTTTTTTTTTTACATCTTTGAAAGTTCTTGGTTCAACATCATGATAATTCTCCTGCCTTATCCCAATTTTAACTTCAAACAATAAATTGCCGAAATTATTTCGAATTTTCTCGCTGACTGAAAACGGCGAATCGGTACACGGGAAATTCGCTCTTCAGTTTTATACTCCAGTGCGTCTATATTCGTATGACAAAACTTTGCCAGGATTTGGAAGGAGTAGTTTCGGTGTGCAATTCGCTTTTATGTACGGTTTAGGTTTATGAATAAGCATTTAAAATGTTTTGAACCTAGCTTTGTACAAATAAATTATCTTTTTGATGTCTATATTTGTTTTATTTATACACTAGATCAGTCCAGGTAGACGTAATTATTCATTTATTCGTGAACAATTTATATTGTGTTGAATATACATGCAATTTACATAAAATTATAAGAACTAAGAATCCAAAAAAAAAAATCTAAATATAGTACTAACAGTTTCAAGAATAATGTTCAAACAGTTTTGGAATACTACTAGATAGTTCAAAAATAATAATATAATTATAATGTCAAGTGCAATGTCAAAAACAATTTTAAAACAATATAATTAAAATGTCAAACAGCTTTGAAATACAATGTCTAAAAAATCTTTAAATATAATGTCAAACAGTTTTAAATATGATATCAAGAGATTTCAGAATTTAAATGATGTCAAAGTTTTTATAATCGTCAAAATTTAATTCCATTCTAAAATAATAATATTATGGTTGTCGTTTATCCTCTAAGTGCTCATCGACGCTGTAATAGCCCTTCCTCAATAAATATGTTTTCAATTTGTTTTTAAATAAGTTTGCGCTATTTATGCTTTTAAATTCTAAGGGAAGCTTGTTGTATAGAAATACTGACTGGTACCTAGGACTGTGTTGAGCCACGTTTATTTTCGGTTGTATTGTGTTAGGAAAGTCTTTTCTGCGTGTATTTACTCTAACGTGTCGTTGGTCATCAGTTTCATATTTGTGCAAGTTCTTAACAATTTTGATTAGCAGTATCAGTATATAAACGCGTGTATAGACGCCTCGTATACATCGCGTAAATTCCACGTAGACAATATGTGGTATATATGTCACCGTTAGATAACAAGATCCGCAAGTCTATAAATTTCCTAGGAAATTTATAAACCTTCGTAGGATTCTAAACGAGAGATAAATTGTATTATTTTTCGGCCACATTTTCGCAAATTTATCAATTTGCGACGTCTCGTGGTAAATTTATAAACTAACGGATCTCCATTCGTAAGATTCTAAACGGTTCGACCAATCACAGAAGAACTTATAATTTTACGCTTCTTTAAACTACGGAAAATAACACACTGCTCTCTGATTGGTCGATGCTGACAGGGCAATTCTCGTGTCCCTATAAAATGTATTTTATTTTATTTGACAATGTACCTAACTGTCTTACTCAGATGTTAGGTTACATTGTGACCTTATGAACGCGAGCGAAGCGAGCGACTGATAATTAGTTTTTTTTTTTTGTCTGGCACCTCGTAGTTAATCCTGAAAAGATTGTTACTACTTAAACGGATGGTAGTCCGGCGAGTTCTAAAAAGTTACCTTTTTAGGCCTCCAGCCGGGGCTTATTATACTTAAACAACTCAAGCGAAAGCTCTAAGGGTTACCCCGAGGGGGGTACGAACCTCGGCTTAGGCAATGACTGGTAGGGGGACAGCAAGGGACTGGCTGAATCTGGGTTAAATTATTTATGGACTAATTTAAAGCTAACGGCGCAGCATCGCGGGCTGGCTCTTGCAAGGGTCGGGAGGGACTGTTAAGTCGGGGTCGCGACGACGGACCTCGGCGGCGAGGTCGGTACGGTTTGTGTCTGTGTGGTTTTCTAGCTGTACTGGTCTCTTTTCGACTCTCCTGGAGGAGAGTAGTGGGATCGTCAGGATCGGATAGAACATGCCGCGAAAGGCGGACTTTACTGATACGGGAGGGGGTGTAAGCAGCTGCCGGGACAACCAGAGGGTTGCGGTGGGCTACGGCCCTATCGAAGAAACACTTCGAAGCGCGTTTCATGTACTGATGGATAGTCGGGTCTGTTAATTAGGTAAGCGTTTCAACATTTAAACATGAGTGTGATACGTGACTTAGAAAAGTGTAACACCGAATAACACGTCCCCGTAAGTTTACGAATACGAAACACTTAACAACGAATGCACGCTACCACGAAAAACTTCACGCCGTAGCAATGCGATCTCGAATAACTAAATCTCTAATATTCACTTTTTCGAAACATTTAACAACGAATGCACGCTACCTCGAAAAACTTAACGCCGTAGCCATGCGATCTCGAATAACTAAATCTCTAATTCACCTATTCGAAATACTAGTAACAAAGAATGCACGCTTCCACTAAAATCTGAACACCGTAGCAATATGATCTCGAATAACTAAACCTCTAAAAGTCATCGTAAAAAGTCTTTATTCATATAACAATCAACTAAATATAGAAAGAAGGTAATAATTATGTGTCAATCAACCAAATCAATCGTTTTTCCATGACAATACCCAAATTCCAAATAGAACCCCAAATCATACCCATACCCCATACCCCCAATCAACCAAATCGAACATTAAAAAAAAATTCAGTTAATGTTTAAAATAGCACAAGTATGCAAGACCATAAAAATGTGGTTAAGTCCGTTTCCTTTTTTCCAAATGTTTTTGTATTTTTTCTTCCGTATTTTCTTTTTCTTTGCTCTTTTGGTTTCTTGAGACTGTGAATGAAATTTTTCAACTATTAACTCTGTATGTTTTTGTTCCTTATTTAATTCTTCAATGGTCTTATATAAATTCCATTTCTTTCTACCCAATAGGATGTTCCAGCAGTGGTGCCATGATTTTTTTTTTGGATGGGGAATCATTAAATGACTACTCCTGCTCTGAGCGGAGCGGGAGGGCATGTCAGACTTTTACTGACTAAAACCCACCCGTGTTCCTTCAGTTGCCCATGTGCCAGGGTCACGGTATCTCTTTCGAACAATCACGCGACCCCGGCGTGGTGCCATGATTCCACCTTATTTTGTGTGATTGGAACAGTGGAGGCACCACAACGAGCTATTTACCGACCAGATGTCAGGCGGAAACAATGGAGGCACTTTTTGCAAGTTTGTCTTTAATGTTTCGAGGTTTTGAGAAGTCCTTTTCTTATAAGTACCATTGACGTAGTATTTGAAAAACTAGTGACTTTCACTGCATCCTTGGGTAACACTTTTTCTTTTAGTATTTCAAAAGGCTCAGGTATCTCATCTGGCTTCAAAAAGGCTAACGCGGCCAAATGACGCATTTTGTGAGCAAAAGATGTCGATTCTGAGTAGTTTGGAGAGACCAGTAGACTGGATATGCTTCCAAATATTTTGACCCAGATGGAAGTAACAACACTTGTGTTTAGTTTCAGGAAACACTTGTTTCACCGCATTTATTGACATTTCTCTATTTAGTTGATCGTTATATGAATAAAGACTTTTTACGATGACTTTTAGCGGTTTAGTTATTCGAAATCATATTGCTACGGTGTTCAGATTTTAGTGGAAGCGTGCATTCTTTGTTATTAGTGTTTCGAATAGGTGAATTAGAGATTTAGTTATTCGAGATCGCATGACTACGGCGTTAAGTTTTTCGAGATAGCGTGCATTCGTTGTTAAATGTTTCGAAAAAGTGAATATTAGAGATTTAGTTATTCGAGATCGCATTGCTACGGCGTGAAGTTTTTCGTGGTAGCGTGCATTCGTTGTTAAGTGTTTC
This sequence comes from Aporophyla lueneburgensis, assembly GCA_932294355.1. Lineage (NCBI taxonomy): Eukaryota > Metazoa > Arthropoda > Insecta > Lepidoptera > Noctuidae > Aporophyla > Aporophyla lueneburgensis. The sequence goes on along the minus strand of OW028748.1, from coordinate 6,251,788 downwards.
GTATTCGTAAACTTACGGGGACGTGTTATTCGGTGTTACACTTTTCTAAGTCACGTATCACACTCTTTAAACATAAATAATATTTTTTGGCGAACAATGGCGGTGGAGAGGAACGAGAAGGAACACGTGACTTATTCAACCAATCAGAGTGCGTTATTGCTTACTTATTATTTTACGTGTGACTTCGGTAAGTTTATCAATTTACGAAAATGTGGCCGTAAAATAATACAATTTATCTCTCGTTTAGAATCCTTCGAAAGCTTATAAGTTTCCTAGTAAATTTATTTTACGGTTCTTATTATTTTCCGGTGACATATATATCACTTAGACTTCCCAAGAAAATCAAGTGGCTTTCTAGCTAGTGAATATAGATGGCCTTACCAGCAGTCATACTAAATGTTATATCAGAAAAAACCCTAAACATGAAAATAAAAAACAAACTACTCCTACACTATATGTTCGGGTCACAAACGGTGCTGCTAAGCATGAGGTCCACGGTTCGATTCCCATATTCCCTTGTTCGTATTATTTGGTTTTTCGCCAAGAATTACTCAGTAGCTGTCCAGTATCTGGATTTGTGCCTGGTTTTTTGAAAAGAGGCTACATAACGTAGAATAATAGGTTACATCATCAGCAGCCTATAACGTTCCCACTGCTGGGACACAGGCCTCCTCTCGGTGAGAGGGAGTGGGCCATAATCCACCACGCGGGCCCAGTGCGGGTTGGTAGATGTCACATGTCTTCGAATTTTTGGTTCTAAGACATGCCGGTTTCCTCACAATGTTTTCCTTCAGCGTTTTGAGAGCGGTATAGGTTACATGGACCTTAAATTTATGTAGGTGACGATATGTAGGTGTACTACAGTTCCTCTGCCAAACCTTGCAGGTAGGGATTACAGGCGTGATGTTATCTTATGTAAAAGAAAACTACGAGTTCCGCTATAAATTTAATGCATGAAAAGCTATCGTGAAACATTATCTAATATTCAAATGATTTGGTCTTCATGCCGAGTTCAGTAGATCCGTAGTATTAACTGAATAAAGGTTCCTCCGCGCGTTCCTGTACAAACAAATGTTTAAATTAATGTGATTTTACTTATTGCCTCGTTGCTTTCTTGGTTACAAGCGCTACTGCTAAGTGTGAGGTCCTGGGTTCGATCCCAGGTAGGGCAGTGTTATTGGGGTTATCTATATGGGTTTTCTAAGTCTTGGAGTCTGGATTAGTGCCCGGTTAATGGAAATAGGCTCGCCTCCTAATACATGGGAATTATTAACTGGCGAAATGTGGGTACTATAGGTACACCTTTGTCCAACCCTTCGTGGAAACAAGGCGTAATGTTATATATTTATTTACTTAAAAAAGTGACACGGTGCAGTTTTTCGATGGTTCATACAAAATGAACGAAAACGAACGATTTTTACGCCGCTCTCTCAATTTTGTTTTACTTCTTTGAAGTCTTTTCCATCTCACCCTTCGGCAAAGGCCTTCCTCCATTCTTTATCCACCTTTCGTCACATTTCAGTAGGTACCATAGATAATATATCTAATTTAAAAAGTTAGCTTCTGCTTAGAAATGGGTGATTACCGAGATGACGACTAATAGAGAAGTATGGAAGCAAAAGACATGTTGCGCCGACCACAAATAAATTGGTGGTAAATGAAAATACTTCTGATTTAAAAAAAAAAAACTTACAATTTAAACACGACAATCTCCGCAACCGCGATGGCCACGGACAAACAGACGCCGTACAGCATGAGGATCAAGACCGGCCTCATGTCCATCAGGCCCACGCTGCTGAACGAAGACATCTTGCTCGTGCAGTGCGGCTTCGGGACTTGCAGGCGCTTCGTTAGTGCTGACTGGACGCCAGACTCGCGTATTTGTTTGAAGCTGGAAGACATCTTTACATATTATAAAATAAAGTCACTTCGCTGTCTGTCTGTCCCTATGTATGCTTATATCTTTAAAACTACGCAACGGATTTTGATGCAGGTTATTTTAATAGATAGAGTGATTCAACAGGAAGGTTTATATGCATATAACATGCATAATATAGTAAAGAAACACTGATAATTTTAGAAGTTTCTAATGTGATGTCATAAACAAACTCATTTTTTTGCGCTTACATTGCGAACGCTGGCTGAACCCTATGAAATAGATCAAAATAATATAGTACAGTATTGTACACCTTAAAAAGTTCTACAAAAAAGTCCGCGATGGTATATGTCTATCTCTTAGGGATAAACCACAATAACCATTTTTTATCCTTTAATTTTTATGAGAAATAATGGCTTATTTACAAAGCGATTTTAAGCAATACGGCATTAATTCTTATCCAATTAAATACATTAGATATATTGTGCATTTCATGTAGATCAAAATTGGCTTTTACAGCATATCATTAAAATGAATATTTTAGAAGATATCAGAGATTATAATAAAATAGCCGCAGAGCGGCTAGCGGGCCGTCCCGGTTGGTAGCGGTCGGGTAGTGCAGGATTAGTAGGATTAATAATATTGTAATTCATATTACTTTGGCTTCATAGTAAATGCGAATATCATGTGTGTTCGAAGTACTCAAAATAAACCTAATTGTATTATTCCAAGTAAGAGACCGCGAAATATGGCTTAGATGTTTAGATGGATTTGGATTTTTGGTTATCTTGGATACTTACCATATAGGATACTTTATCCCGGTTCTACCCGGTAGTAGGTTCCCGGGTGATATTTTCCGACAGCTATACGGGCGAAGCCACTGGCCAAAGTACATAACAATGTTTAAAGTAATAACTATGTTTAATTTGGTGTCTGGTAAATAATTGAGTGTCTGTATAGGTAGAATAGGAGCGTTAAGAAAAACCAGGAAGACTTATATTCAATTCAATCCATCCCTATGTCGCAGTCTTCTTACTCTGAATACTATTAGTTTTATTTTAAGTACATCAAACACACATGATATGTAGGTAAGGATCGTAGCAGGTTGCGTTCCGTAGTTTCTGCCTACCCCCATGGGAAAAAGGCGTAATTTGATGTATGTATAACATGGATTAATACATTCTTACTGCGATAGTATGTCCTCTTGCGATAATTTCCGACATCCACGCGGGCGAAGCCGCGGGCAAAAGCTAGTTTATTATATATCTTTACGTTGTATAAAAAAGTCGCTTCAGTATGAACGCTTAGATATTTTAAACCACGCAACTGATTTTAATGCAGTTTCCTCAATAAACAGAGTGATTCAAGAGGAAGGTTTATATATATTATACGCGGGTGAAGCCGCTGGCGAAAGCTAGTATTTTATATAGTATTTATTTGAAGGTGGAAGACATTTTATTATATGTAGACACAAAATTAAATGTACACTTACTAATATTCTTTCGGGGTTTATCTTGTTAAGTACTATAATGGTGTAAACTATAATATTTGAGGCAACCAAAATAAATAATTATACAGGGTGAAATTAAATTACCTGGCAATACTTCACCCACGTTCCCCCATCGATATCCCTAAGCGTACAAACATGAACAAATAAATGTCCCAATAAAAAAAATAAAAAACTATAAATAAATATACAACTATATATATATATTAATTTAGTTTTCGATCTCGGTAATCCAACACGTGGGCCAAGTTTTGCCAGCTAATTTAATAAGACCCAGTAGTATCTATTTTCCTGCAGAAGACCTAACTACTTAGCCAAAACAAAACTTCAGGTATCATTTCTTTAAACTTTAGGTACGTATGAATGAGGCTTTGTACTCAAATTGTTGCTATGGACGTGCAACAACTGGAATTATTTAGGGCTTGCCCTCACTTCTAGTAAGGAGGTACGAAATGCGAAACCCCAAAATAAACATTAATAATGTCCATAAAGTACTCACACAACTCTAAGCAGTTCCACATAAGGCGATCCCTTCCTCACAGGCACGAAGGCATCGAAGCTGTTCAGAAAATCTACTTCCATCAGGTCGCACTTCTCTGACTCTAAGAAGGTCTGCTCGATGCGTCGGTATACTGGCTCCACGATCGAGTGGAACGCAAACAGACCCTGGATAATGAGAAGGAAAAATATTATATTCATTTTGCTGCTGTTAAATATAAAACGTATAGGTACTTACATAAAAAAAGCATTTTTCCTTGTGCCACATTGATATACAGAATACGTACGTACAACATATAAATTACTGATATAAAAGTAGAACATCATCATCATCAGCCTATATTGTTCCCACTGCTGGGACACAGGCCTCCTCTTGGTAAGAGGGAGTGGGCCGTAATCTACCACGCGCCAGTGCGGGTTGGTAGATGTCACATGTCTTCGAATGATTGGTTCTAAGACATGTCGGTTTCCTAACGATGTTTTCCTTCACCGTTTTGAGAGCAGTGGCGATGAAATTATTTACACAATGTAAAGCGTCTGCCTGGATTCGAACCCACGACCTACATCTCGTAAGTCGGGACCGATACCACTGGGCCACCACTGCTCTAGGCCGATACCCAAGGGTTCCGTATCGATATCGAAAACTAAAGATATTTTTTCATCGTTCCAACCTTGTTCAAAACTTTAATTAACACTGACATTGGGCACGCCACAATTGCGGCGGTAAGTCTCTCTTCTCTTTGAGGAGTGGATAGAGAGGCGCCACGGCGTCCTCACCTTCCGCCTGACGCAGGTTCTCACCGGGCATGGGTGCTTCGGTGGGTTCCTGTTCAGGATAAAGCGGGAGGATTCACCCGGGTGTTTCCATTGTGAGGATCGCCTAGAGGACACGGTGGAGGTGTGCCCTGCCTAGGCGGAGTACCGCCGTGTCCTCGTGGAGGCGATCGGCGGCGGCGACCTCTCGCGTCCGGCCCTGGTGCGAGCCATGGTACGGAGCGAGAGGGCATGGGAAGCCGTCACCTCCTTCTGCGAAGCAGTAATGCTCGCAAAGGAGGAGGCGGGGCGCGTGAGGGAGTGGCAGTCTCTGCACCCTCACGTCCCTAGCCGCCGCAGGAGGAGACGCCTCGGGCATCGGGAGTCGATTGCGGACTCCTGGCCACCGTAGGCGCGAGCTTGCGGGCGGCGAGCTACCCATTGCCCTGTAAGGACCAAGCTCGGGTCGACGGCGCGTAGTGTTCCACGCGCGCCTCAAAGAGATGTTAGCAGCAGTGAAGGGGTCTGCTAGGACCGATGCCTGCCGGGGTCGCGTGTTTGTTCGAAAGAGATACCGCAACCCTGGCACATGGGCAACTGAAGGAACACGGGTGGGTTTTAGTCAGTAAAAGTCTGACACGGCCTCCCGCTCCGCCCAGGGCGGGAGAAGTCATTTGATGATTTCCCATCCAGAAAAAAAAAACACTGACATAAACGACTCTTTATGTTAGGGTTTTTGTAAATTCGATTGAATAAAAAATATCTATGTCCCTCAAATAATTACAAAACCAGTTCATCGATACCGGCCCTGACCGCAACCCGCCCGTCCTGGGCTAACAAATAATGAAGAAAAAAAAATGTTCCATTAGTTTTTGATACTGATACCCAATTCGTGGGTAAAGTATTACCATCTAATTTAATTTGACACTAGATAGGATGACAATCACAATTTGCTGGATTGTTACTCTATCCAGGGTCATACCAACAAGCGGGACACAATGGCTTATCACATTAATACAAACGCCCTTAACACAACACACCACGTTGAAATCGATAAACAGGAAGTGCATCTGATAAGTATCAAATTACCTGTCTGATCCTCTCAACCCCTTCGTTCAAGTCGTAGAAATGTTTCTTGCCCTTCTCTGGATCAATTCTCTTGTACACCACCTCACGGACTGGGTCCTTGAACCACTGAAACAGGACGAAGATACCACTTATTGTATGGGTCAGTTACCTGATCGATTCTCGTAGAACTGAATCTGTACATACCTAGTTTAAAAATAACAGCCGACTTCCTTAAAACACCACAAAATAACTTTAATTTCGGAAGTCGGTGTCTTGGGATCTGTATTTAAGTTTTTTGCCACAGACATCCGAAATTGAAGTTATTTTTCACTTTGTAGCGTTTTTAAGGAAGTCGGTTGTTATTTTTTTTTAAGTTTTTATTTTTAACTTTTTAGTTATGGTATCCATCCCGCACTAATTCGGAAAAATAAGAATAGTGTTTGGTTTTCTCATGGGCACCATTGTCAAAATGAACCATACGGGAAGCATCGGGTTTCAAATTAAAAAAAAATCATCAAAATCGGTTCAACCAGTCAAAAGTTCTGAGGTAACAAACATAAAAAAATACAGTCGAATTGAGAGCCTCTTCCTTTTTTTGAAGTCGGTTAAAAATAAAGTCGCTTCCTGTTTTTGTACGCTTAATGCGGTTTTCATCAATAGACAGAGTGATTCAAGAGGAAGGTTCATATATACTTATAATACGCGGGCGAAGCCGTTGGCCAAAGCTAGTAAAAATGAGTCTGGTCATATAAAGGCACACACAGACATTGTAGGTAGGCCTCCTTACTAAATACTGGACGTCACAGCGTTAGTAAGCTTCACACAAGGTGGACAGATAATCCGGTGAAGGTCAACATTATCAGTAAATCAATCATAATGGCGAGTCGGGAGTGGCCATGTCCTGTAGAAGCGAAATAATGGTGACGAGGGAGGAAAAATCATGACTCACTTTGAAAATAAAATGGTTATAATCGACATCGTTGGCTGCGAGCGTGATCTTGGCGCCAGCGAGCTGTGGCAGGCTGCGGATGGAGTCGGACGGCGCCTGCAGCAGCACCACGATGTTGGCCGAGTACGCCGCGTACAGCGCCATCAGCGCCGTGAACAACACGAACACCATCATGCGACCTGCACATTGTGACACATCAACATAGTACGCCACGTAGATACAGTGAGAACAGCACGAACACAATCATGCGACCTGCACATTGTGACACATCAACATAGTACGCCACGTAGGTACAGTGAGAACAGCACGAACACCATCATGAGACCTGCACATTGTGACTAATCTACATAGTACGCCACGTAGGTACAGTGAGAACAGCACGAACACCATCATGCGACCTGTACATTTGAGACACATCAACATAGTACGCCGCGTAGGTACTATGAGAACAGCACGAACACCATCATGCGACCTGCACATAGTGACACATCAACATAGTACGCCGCATACAGTGAGCACAACACGAACACCATCATGAGACCTGTGCATTGTGACACATCAACATAGTACGCCACGTAGGTACAGTGAGAACAGCACGAACACCATCATGAGACCTGCAGATTGTGACACATCAACAAAATCAAAAGTCATTTATTCAAACTAGGCTGAGAGTCAGCACTTTTTGAACGTCAAAGTTACACAAGACAGTCCCCCCAAAACGCCCGCCCTTCGACACTTCCTAGTGCTTTAGCTGGGAAGAAGAAGTGACGGAACAAACTCCCCAGCAGCACAGCTGTCTGTTAAGTTAGAAGAACTTGATTCTATACAATACTGTGTAAGTAATTAATATTATAAAACAAAACATACATTATTCACATATGTCAGCTAGCACACGCCAATATACCACCAACAAAACACTGAAAACTAAACTCAAGCTGAAATAAATTATATGAACTACCCATATAAACTGTCGGTAGGAAAGCTAATTCTGGATTTGAAGAACATAAACATTGTCTTGAGTTAATCACAGCGACCAGCTATTCTTATCGTTTAAGTAGTCGTTGATAGAATAGTATGCCTTTGAACAAAGGTTGGATTTTACTTTAGCTTTAAACTCATTAAACTGCAAATCTAGCAAAGCAGACGGAAGCTTGTTATAAAAGGTAATACCAAGACCAACAAAAGAATTATGAACCTTATGAAGCCGGTGAAAGGGGGCTCGTAGTTTGTCCTTATTTCTAGTATTAATATTATGAAAATCACTGTTTTTAGTGTACAAGTGTATATTTTGCCTAATATATAAGATGTTGGCGAAGATGAATTGTGATGCCACCGTAAGAATACCAATATCTTTAAACAAATCTCTCAGAGAAACTCTAGCACCTAGTTGGTAAATCGCTCGAACAGCTCGTTTTTGAAGAACAAAAATATTTTGAATATCCGCGGCTTTGCCCCACAGCAGAATGCCGTAGGACATTATGCTATGAAAATAACTAAAATAGACTAATCGAGCTGTATCAACGTCCGTGTACTGTCTAACTTTCCTTACGGCGTAGGCGGCCGAACTGAGCCTTCCCGCTTGGCTCGATATATGTGATCCCCACTGAAGTTTGGCGTCTACTGTTATGCCCAGAAAAACTGCCGAGTTAACAGTTTCAAGCACCTCATTATTTAAAACGACATTGGGTCCCAGGTTCCTAACATTCGGTAAGGCAAACTTTATACATTTCGTTTTCTTAGCATTAAGAACTAGGTTATTTGTAGTAAACCAATCCGTGGCCATTGAGAGCGCATTATTCACGTCGTCAAAATCTTTTCTATTCCTGTCTACTTTAAAGATAAGTGAGGTATCATCAGCAAATAGTACAATGTCACAGATATTCTTTAAATAGAATGGTAAGTCATTTATATACACTAAAAATAAGAAAGGACCCAGTATTGAGCCTTGAGGTACACCTAACTGAACTAGTAGCCCGGAAGATTTTACACCATTGATATCTACACATTGGTGCCTATTTTGCAAATAAGTACTTATGACATTGAGAGCTTCGTTTTGAACACCGTAATGACGCAGTTTACGCAAAAGTGTGTCATGGTGAACGCAATCAAAAGCTTTGGAGAGATCACAGAAAACTCCTATAGCATTTTGCGAGTTCTCCCATGCGTTGAAAATGTGTTTTAGCAGAGCAACACCCGCATATGTTGTCGAACGACCTTTTGTAAAGCCATATTGCTCATTATGAAGGAGGCTATTTAAATTAAAATGTCTTAGTAACTGCTTGAGTATTAACTTTTCAAATATTTTACTAAATGCAGGTAAGATAGAAATGGGCCTAAAATTGCCAACGTTATTTTTATTACCTGTTTTAAATAATGGTATGACTTTACTACTCTTCATGAGGTCAGGAAAAGATCCTGAATCAACACATTTATTAAAAGTTACAGCTAGATAGGGGGCTACGATGTCTATTATATTACTTAACAGTTTAATGGAGATGCCCCAGTAATCTCCAGTGTTTTTTGACTTAAGTGTCTTAAAAATATTAACCATGTCACGAGGCGTTACATGTTCAAAACTAAATAAGCGACTACATCTGGGCACACTACTATGCAAAAGGTTTTCAGCTTTAGACGGGGACGAATTTAAGGAGCAAGTCGTAGTTATAGGTATGTTGGCAAAAAACTCATTAAATGCCTCAGCTACGTCGGCAGCCTTATTTACCAATTTGTTGTTAATCAAAATCTCTAGTTGTTTTTCCTGTTTAACCGATTTACCCGTTTAATTGTTAATAATTTTCCAAGTGGTTTTTATTTTATTACTGGATTTTTTTATGGTATCGCTTAAAAATTTAGATTTAGCGAAAACACAGATTTTTTTTAAATAACTTTGAATAATTTCTGACATACTCTAGAAAAGGAGTATCAAATATATATTTTTTTAAACCATATAACTCGTATAGTCTCGCTCTACTTTTATAAATACCTGAAGTAGCCCATTGGTTGAAGCTAACAGAGGTGCTATTAATGTCAATAGTTTTGGTCTTGAAAGTAGATTGGTATTCTTTTTGCACAATATCAAAAAGGGCTCCATAGATTTCATTAGGATTATCGTGTTCTACTATAGATGGTGTAATCCTATGAGCAATATTATTTTTAAATTTGTTGCAACGGCTAACTGTATAGGGCCTGCATTCTATTTTATGCGGCTTTTTTTGTAATGGCAAAGGGAAGCTGGCTAATAATCCACAGTGGTCAGACGTTAAGTCACTTAACACTAACTTATTATTGGCATCACAATCACTAAATATATTATCAAGACAAGTCGAAGACGATGCTGTGATCCTAGTAGGTTCGAAAAACAAGTTTATTAAATTAAATGACTTAAACAGATTGAGTAGTCTAATACTTAAAGGAGTAACATCTAAAATATTTATATTAAAATCTCCACATAAAATTATACATTTATTAATTGATTTTAATTTATTGAGTGAGTCCTCCATGACCGACTCGAAACGATTAAAATCCCCAGAGGGTGGACGATAGACGCATATTATGACGTAACGCTCTAGTTCAACACAAGACAACTCAATAGTGCGCTCGATTGAAAGATTAACTAAATCTAAACGTTGTTTACATTTCAACTTGTTTGAAACAAGAACTAATGATCCACCGCGTATAGCACTTTTTCTTACAAATGCACTTTGCACAGTAAAAAAATCATCATTCATAAACACTATTTCATGTTCTTTCAACCAGTGTTCAGTCAAACATAATACCTGAACATCATGGTTTTCTATAAATAAACTTAACTCTAGTTCTTTGCCGGACAAACCCTGCATATTTTGATGAACAACATTCAACATATGCGGCTTACCTGTTGTCGCACCTAATAGTTTAAACTACTAGGTGTATCAAAAGTGGTGCTAGAACCACTACTAACAGTAATCGCTGGTACCCTACAAGTACCAGTGTCACGGTGTAAATTGTATGCTAAAAGATTAGCAATTTGTCTCCTACAACTAGGTGGCAAATACATAGTATAATTTGTTAATTTGTAATCAGTAATAAATTGATTACAATCAAAATATAAAATAGCGTCACTGTGACAACTAGTCCTATTATAAATTAACATATTTAAATTATAAATGTGCCTGTTTTGCTCCTCAGACAAGTATTGAGAATAAGGCAAGGCACAGAAAATAAATTTACAGTGATTGGTCTCATTGAGATGTAACATCAAATGGACACATTGAATTATTTCTTTTTTTCTAACATTTAAACTATCCCCATATAATAATATTACTGTAGAACCAGGGTTAATTTTTACAATTTAATTTTACTTAATAATTGGCTAATACTGGCACCGGGTGAACAATTATTAATTAGATACTGTTGTGAACACTGATTGAATATGCTACCATAACCTTTACCAAATTTGTCAGAAAAAATATAAGTTGTGTTTATCATGCTATTATTATCAACAATACAGCAATCTACTGGGTGATCTGCTGAGGGTGTGGGTGTATCAAGTTGAGTCTGTGAGCAAGCACAGCTAGAGAAGTTATTTGTCAGAGACTCATACCTCTCCGCATTGTACTTGACCAGGTCTGCCAACTCACAGGCTTCGTGCATGCGCTTACTCAGGTCTTGTTGAGTAGCCTCATATTTACTAAAGATATCCTTTAGAGCATATTCCCTAACAAACAATTCATCCCGAAGGTGCTGAGTGTCCGTATCATACAAAGTATTGGATAACTGTAAATCACAAACATAGTACGCCACGTAGGTACAGTGAGAACAGCACGAACACCATCATGAGCAGAGATGTGCAAAATAGGTTATAAAATGTATTCAAATACAAAATGCAAATGCTTTTTGTATTTTGTTTTTTCAAATACAAAATAGTTTTTCATTTTGAAGTATTTAAAATACTCAATGCAAAATACGTATTTACAAAATGCTTTATTAAAATAAATTACTTTTAGTTTTAAAATAAAATACTTTTAGTTTTAAAGTATCTTTATTTTGTTAAAAAGTTTATTTATTTCAGCCAGCTAACAGGCTGGTAAAGGAGGTGGGTAAAAAAACGACCCACTGACCAAAGTTTAGAACATTTTTCTCATAACATATTCATGATTAAACCGTCGAAAAATCTGAAACGCAAAAAATAATAAACCTTAAAATTATGAGTCAGCGCTTTGAGTGATCTTTGTTCATTGATTTTTCAGCGCCGACTCAAAATTTTAAGGTTTGTTATTTTTTGCTTTTCATTTTTTTCGGCGGTTTAATTTTTTTGTAAAAAGTTTTTATTTTATATTTTTTGTGGCTTGAATGTACTAATAATACTTGGCAAGGTATACCTCATCCAATGAAAAAAGAATTATCAAAATCGGACTACTCTGTATAAAGTTATGCGTGGTTATACATTACAATCAGTGAGTGAACAATCAATCATCCCCTGTTTTCCGACCCTTAGGGTTCGATTTTGTTTTCCAAATTTATATGGGACCACCTTGGGAGTATACTCTTTCCAATAAAAAAAAGAATTATCACAATCGGACTACCATGTACAAAGTTATGCGTGGTCATACATAAAAAAAAATATACGCGTCGAATTGATAACCTCCTCCTTTTTTTTCGTCGGTTAAAAATTCAAAGTATTTATTGACGTCATGTTATTGTGTTTATGTGAAGTTTAGGTATCGACCTTTACATCTATTCTAAAATAGAAAAAAATAGCAAGTCATATAAAAAGTTATCAAACTTGTCAACTAAAATAACAACTTCTTTGAAGTTTTGTTGTTTGAAGCACTTTTTTTTAAGTTTCATTACAAAATAAACTGTGAAGCGCTTTATGCACCAAAATATTTTTTAGTCTCTCAAATACTACAGTAAATAGGCTTTATAACTAGCATTAATTTGTTAGTAGCTTAGTGATGCCATAGTGAGAAAAAAAAAAGTACCATTTCTCATCACATTAATTATTAATTCTTTGATGTTTACAAAACTTAGCAAAAAGTATTTTGCATTTTGCAAATACAAAATATGTCCTAAAAGTTATTTCAAATAAAATATAAAATGCTTTTCTAAAAAAAGTATTTAAATACAAAATGGAAATAGGTATTTTCTATTTTCTATTTTGCATTTCAAATACTGGAGGAGTTCAAGTTGAGCTATCGACACAGCCGGACGTGTCGGCGCGCGCGCAACAGATGTGGTCCGACCCGCCTGAGTTCGAAATCAAACCGTGTTATTGTGTGTGCGTGCTTCTGTGTCATAATTTAAAATCGGATGGCATAATACAACGTGTAACGTAATTAACGCAAGACCTCATACACCTGAATTAGAGTTTTGAGTTTATTAGAGTATTGAATAAAGAAAATCGTGTGAACACTAGCATTGTTTTGTGCATTTAAATTTGAGTCCTATTGCCTTGAGATAGGATTGAATTCTTTCGGGCTCAATAAGTGGACTTGCGTCTATTCAGTTACACATTGTATAAAACAAGGAAGCAAATAATTGTGTCATTCGTGCGCCCAGCTCTCAGCAGAGCCTGCCTGCCAGCTGACCCCTGCCGAACCCGGTGAGCCCGTTCCTAACATTTCAGGGATTTGTTTACTAAACTGCACATGACCGCGGCTATGTTTTGCCGCCCTTTGGGACCTATCATCGTCATCACATCACACCAGGAAGCGTTGTGTGAATGATTGTGTTCACACTAACTACAATAGGCTGAATAACCCTATTCACGCTATAATTCTGGAACAAAATACGATACCGATTAAGACGCCGCACCAAAAAATCCTATTTTTGTAACACAGTAATGAATTCTTAAAATTCCTAAAAGCTTGCTAAGAGGCCACAGCCCCTCCAAATGAACACATGGGCGGCAGCTTAATAAAAAAAACCAATCCAGACTCTCTCTGTTTCAAGTTAAATGCACATTTTGCTATACAGATAAACAAAAGAAACCAAAAAAAGGTCATCCCATAAATTGACTCACTACAAGTGTGCTTCAGCCCCCAACTTGCACGTGTCTTTAGTGGCCACACAGACAAAGCGTTTATAATGGTTATAATTGGCACTTCTAAATAATATACAGGAATTTCTCCCCAACAGCATTCTTTCCCAGGAATAAAGGATAACAGAATACAAAGCTGCGCAATATAATGAAGAAATCTGGGGTGGGGAATATATCATAATTGCCGCGTCCGAATTCTACGTCGTAAATGTGCATGTACATATGCAAAACAGAAACACACAGGTGCATTCACCTACTAGCGAACAAGCTCCCGCTAATAAACACGTATTGTTCATGAACCAGCACTATGATAACTGGGTCCCGACAAACGACAAACAATACAACAACAACCGGAATAACCTAACGCAAGGTTCAACTAGATTGAAAGCACTGTACCAAAACATTAGGTAACAGGCACAACACATAAGAAGAGCAAAACCCATGAAACACTAAACTCAAACGAGCAACCCCCAATTAGTTAAATCATTCACACCGTGTGGACAATAAGAACAAACACTACTTACACTTGTATCAAACGTAATGGCGGACGACACGGGATACGCAATAATGAGAAAGCCGAACTCTACCCAATTAAGTAAACTTGCACAGAAAAACCAGCTAAAAAAAACGAATTGACGCGGCACTGCCACGTACAGGAATTCAAGCCAACCTACAAGAAACAGGGATGAAGTTAGGAACATTCAGCTACACTACACATACCACGAATGGCATCTCTCCGAACCGGTAGGTAACACGCACCAGGATCTTGCAATTTTATTAAGAACGTATTCCAAAATTGAATTAGTTAATAGTACAAGTGAATTAGCTACAGTTAGTAATACAAGTATACTAGGTCAACTATTGGCATGGGAAAAGACTAGCCAACTCCTCTGCACTTATTCAACTCCCACTTCAACAGTTGTTCCCCGAAAGCAACCAGACCCTTCACAGTCTTATTAAACTTGATTAGACAAAAAGTACGCTAATAATACTCGGAAACTTCAACGTCCATATTGGTGGACAAGATACTCTAACCAAAAGAAAACGCAAAGGATCCAACAAAACTTTCAGCATAAATTTCCCAACTACAAGGCAAACTATTAAAGGATAAAGCTTACATAGAAAAACTTCAAACAGAAACGACAAAAGGTTGATCATCCATTAGAATAATATGGTCAAAAGGCACTCAAAAATCGCAATTGGACTATATCATCATGCCACAGGCAACAGAAAAACTCGTCCACGTTGACGAGACGGGGCTATAAGATCAAACAGAATTGTAAACAAAAACGAAAAAAAAACCAAACACACAAGCAACAAAAAGGAACGAAGGAAACAACAATCGATGCTAAGTATTTCAATAATAAACAATGCAACTATACCGCTCTCAATCGAAAATATCAAGATCGCATATAAAAATTAAAAAACAACTAGCAAATATAGGTATCATCCCAACGAATGAAAACACCGAAATAATATGGAACAATATAACGGAGGTATTAAAAGCCGCTGCCCAGGAAACTTTCGAGTCTTCAACCAATTTACTCAAGGGACCTTCGAATAGCCCTCGCTAACCTACAAAAGGCCAAAGCTGGCAACTGGATAACCCAATAGGCATAATCGCGTACAAGAATGCCAGACAATACCCCAAAAGGTTAAAAATCAGTACAAAAATAGGCAGAGCGTACTTTTGTGTAACCAATAAAACCGATAACCGAAGCACAATAGACCGACGGTAAAGGAAATAATGGAAATCATCAATTGGGACTGCAACATTTCACTCCCTTTGTTGAGCTAGAAGGACTAGAATGCATCCAATACCAAATTAAAACCTCGCTAAATAATGTAAGCCTCCGAATAAACGAAACAAGGATGAAAATTCTAATTGGAGAGGGGGTCTCTAATTAGAATTTATATTTTCGTTTCGTTAGGACAACCACAGGATTTGCTACCTGGCACACATTTTCAGACGCTATGAACCACACCTGTTACAAGCAGCAATGCAGTACAGGGCAAAACCTAAGAAGGTCGGATGACCTATTTACACATGGAATGACAACCTAAAACAGGATATGAAATACTTCGAAAAGGAACTCCAGTTTTGAAGGGGCACGGCTGGAGATAGAAATAAGACCAAGAAAGCGGCTCGTGATATCTACAATAAACCAGAAACTGATAGCAGCGAAAACGCAGAATACGACCAAGAAAACAACAACACGGAATATAGCGAACCATTGACATAGGAAAGAGCCAGCAAACGGTTAACCCCACCAAAACATGCATCGGTGAAGCTCGACCTGGATCAACATGCCGGCGACGACGTGAAAAGATGCCCTCCTATAGACAAATATCACCCTTCTCTCCACTAGTCCAATGCTTACTTAAGGCTGCATAGTCGGTAGGCTCGTAATCCTTTCCTATCCTATGGGCGTCTTCCCTACCATTACAGCGCCCCCCGGTCTACTTCTTGATATGCAATGGCCTATGTAGCACCATGAAACATGAGGCTTCAAAGGCTAGTGCATATCTTGGGGTTCATTCGATTAATCGAGTCTGGTCAAACCACGCTGGGATCGGTGCAATTCATTTCATTTCATTTCATTTCTATTTTGCATTTCAAATACTGTTATTTTTAAAATGTCACATCTCTGATCATGAGACCTGCACATTGTGACTAATCTACATAGTACGCCACGTAGGTACAGTGAGAACAGCACGAACACCATCATGCGACCTGTACATTGTGAAACATCAACATAGTACGCCACGTAGGTACAGTGAGAACAGCACGAACACCATCATGCGACCTGCACATTGTGACACATCAACATAGTACGCCACGTAGGTACAGTGAGAACAACACGAACACCATCATGCAACCTGTACATTGTGAAACATCAACATAGTACGCCACGTAGGTACAGTGAGAACAGCACGAACACCATCATGCGGCTTGCACACTGTGACACATCAACATAGTACGCCACGTAGGTACAGCGAGAACAACACGAACACCATCATGCAACCTGGCAAATAGTGATACATCAACATAGTAAGCCGCGTACAGTGAGAACAGCACGAACACCATCATGCGACCTGCACATTGTGACACATCAACATAGTACGCCACGTAGGTACAGCGAGAACAGCACGAACACCATCATGCGGCCTGCACACTGTGGCACATCAACATAGTACGCCATGTAGGTACAGCGAGAACAACACGAACACCATCATGCAACCTGGCAAATAGTGATACATCAACATAGTACGCCGCGTACAGTGAGAACAGCACGAACACCATCATGCGACCTGCACATTGTGACACATCAACATAGTACGCCACGTACAGTGAGAACAGCACGAACACCATCATGCGACCTGCACAATGTGGCACATCAACATAGTACGCCATGTAGGTACAGCGAGAACAACACGAACACCATCATGCAACCTGGCAAATAGTGATTCATCAACATAGTACGCCGCGTACAGTGAGAACAGCACGAACACCATCATGCGACCTGCACATTGTGACACATCAACATAGTACGCCACGTACAGTGAGAACAGCACGAACACCATCATGCGACCTGCACATTGTGACACATCAACATAGTACGCCACGTACAGTGAGAACAGCACGAACACCATCATGCGACCTGCACAATGTGACACATCAACATAGTACGTCACGTAGGTACAGCGAGAACAGCACGAACACCATCATGCGACGTGTACATTGTGACACATCAACAGAGTACACCGTGTAGGTACAGCGAGAACAGCACGAACACCATCATGCGGCCTGCACACTGTGGCACATCAACATAGTACGCCATGTAGGTACAGCGAGAACAACACGAACACCATCATGCAACCTGGCAAATAGTGATACATCAACATAGTACGCCGCGTACAGTGAGAACAGCACGAACACCATCATGCGACCTGCACATTGTGACACATCAACATAGTACGCCACGTACAGTGAGAACAGCACGAACACCATCATGCGACCTGCACAATGTGGCACATCAACATAGTACGCCATGTAGGTACAGCGAGAACAACACGAACACCATCATGCAACCTGGCAAATAGTGATTCATCAACATAGTACGCCGCGTACAGTGAGAACAGCACGAACACCATCATGCGACCTGCACATTGTGACACATCAACATAGTACGCCACGTACAGTGAGAACAGCACGAACACCATCATGCGACCTGCACATTGTGACACATCAACATAGTACGCCACGTACAGTGAGAACAGCACGAACACCATCATGCGACCTGCACAATGTGACACATCAACATAGTACGTCACGTAGGTACAGCGAGAACAGCACGAACACCATCATGCGACGTGTACATTGTGACACATCAACAGAGTACACCGTGTAGGTACAGCGAGAACAGCACGAACACCATCATGCGGCCTGCACACTGTGGCACATCAACATAGTACGCCATGTAGGTACAGCGAGAACAACACGAACACCATCATGCAACCTGGCAAATAGTGATACATCAACATAGTACGCCGCGTACAGTGAGAACAGCACGAACACCATCATGCGACCTGCACATTGTGACACATCAACATAGTACGCCACGTACAGTGAGAACAGCACGAACACCATCATGCGACCTGCACATTGTGACACATCAACATAGTACGCCACGTACAGTGAGAACAGCACGAACACCATCATGCGACCTGC
This sequence comes from Aporophyla lueneburgensis, assembly GCA_932294355.1. Classification (NCBI taxonomy): domain Eukaryota; kingdom Metazoa; phylum Arthropoda; class Insecta; order Lepidoptera; family Noctuidae; genus Aporophyla; species Aporophyla lueneburgensis. The sequence goes on along the minus strand of OW028748.1, from coordinate 6,233,384 downwards.
ACAATGTGACACATCAACATAGTACGTCACGTAGGTACAGCGAGAACAGCACGGACACCATCATGCGACCTGCACATTGTGACACATCAACATAGTACGCCACGTAGGTACAGTGAGAACAGCGCGAACACCATCATGCGACCTGGCCAATAGTGATACATCAACATAGTACACCGTGTATAACGAATAGGTTATTATGCGGAAACATTAAGTGATATCACACAGGTCAGATGATGCATGATACAAATTGGAGTTGGCCTGTAGACAGCAGTGGGTGGATTAAGGATAACAATGATGATTATGACAGTCCCATCTCGTTTCGGTATAAAATAATGCAAATTGTGGTGCACTGCGCATGCATTAGGTACCCTAACTAATTGCACTCCAAAGACATAATTTGATCTATTTTAAAAACTGAAGGACTGACCTGATAGCCTCCTTGGTTCCATGACACAGCCCTGCTGGCCAATAGCGCTGAATGTCAGCAGCATCGCGTCGCCTACGCTGTCCAATTGTGTTGGACCCTGGATAACGCAAAGGGTCCACTTCTTATTTTTTTTTACAAAGAGTTTAATGTTAGAACGTGGAAATTAAAAGACATAGATGCGATTAATATGTTAGAGTCCGAGAATGATTAAATTCGGGAATAAATTCGAGGAGGAAATAAAATGTTGATACCTATTGTTGATATGTGGAGTTTTTACTTACCGAAATAGGAATGTACTGCCTAAAACTATGGCTTCCCCTCATACCCTCTTTAGTTTTCGTAAACATACATTTATGTTTTATATTATTTACTGAACATAAGTGTTTTTGCTTATATAAGCCCTGCCTGTCAATTCTTTAAGGTTAATTTTCGAAGTCCTCAAGTATCTATACTGACTACTCTCAGTACTCTCCCAAATTGAGCCTTCTTCAATCTTTAGCCGTTCAGTTTACTTCATGCAAGTTTATAATTGTCCGTTTAATTATAACAAAAGTATCTTACCTTGCCTCCTTTAGCTTCCCACTTTGTAGCCAAGTACACAGTCGCAGTAGAAAGTAGAGCACACACAGACATGGCTATCCACACACTTTTGGAGAAAGGCATGGAAAATATATTTGCCACGTATGGCAGAGGGGGCTGACGGAATATGAAGCGGACGCTGAGAGGGGCTAGGTTGTCTGTGTAGGAAACCACATCAAGGCGCTCCTTGTCTACCACGCAGTTTGTGCCTAGAAAGATGAAGTTGTTTAGGTTTTAGTGTCAAATATAAGACATAATTTCAAACGAGATACCGTGGCCCTGGCATATGGGTAACTGAAGGAACACGGGTGGGTTTTAGTCAGTAAAAGTCCGATTACTCCCGCTCCACCCAGAGCGGGAGTAGTCATTTGATGATTGCCCGTACAAAAAAAAAAGAAAAAAAAAGACATAGTTTTCGTTATCATCATTCAGGCGTCATTCATTCAAGCGAAAGACGTCTACTGCTGTACATAATCGGTGGAGTGTCTTGCCCACTCTTCTCCATAGGTACCTACTACGCTTTGCAATTAGCAACTAGCTTCATAATTCTGACTGAATGACTCCTTGACAATTCAAAAATGCCTGGAGGTAATTGTTTTTAATGCGATCCCACTTTTTGATTCTCTTTGTATGTACAAACATGGGCGTACCCAGGGGGGGGCAGAGGGGGGCAGCTGCCCCCCCCTGGAGTTTCCTACTAACTGTCTACTGTTGTCGATAAAAATTAAGAAAATAACTTTTTGCTATTTATAATACAGTACTTATACAAAATTAAAAATCGTGAGACGCGCCCGTTCTACCTACTCGCTAGCAGGCAGCGCTGCAAGCAAAAATAACTTTAATTTCGGAAGTTCTTTGGTTCTGTATTTTAGATTTTTGCCCCTTACTTCCGAAATAAAAGTTATTTTGCACGTAGTGTTTTTTTTAAAGTCGGTTGTTTCTTTTTTTGCAAAAACGTTTACCATTACTGGCCAAGTCAATAGCAGTGACAGGAAGTATTACAGTCTCATCACGATGAACAAGTGGATTTTTGTATTATCGAAGCTAACGCAAAAACACCTGAAGCATAACCTATCCATAAAAAAAAACGCTCTAAAACTGGCGGAGAAATCGGTTAGAAAAAAAATACAGTGGAACAAAGAACCAACTACTTTTTTTAAGTCGGTAAACAAATACAATTCCCTGCTGCAACCCGTCGCAAACATATAACGTCTATTATAATACGTCGTAAACTCGTAAGTCGAAAACGCTGGCAATAATAAAATGTGCAGAACATATAAAAACCATAACTACTGCAGTTGCAGAACACAGGCGTTCCGCGGACCCTCGGCGACCTCTTACGTCCGGCCCTGGTGCAGGTCATGGTACGGAGCGAGAGGGCATGGGAATCCGTCACCTCCTTCTGCGAAGCGCGAGCCGGAACGCGTAAGGGAGTGGCGATTTATGTGCCCTCACGCTCCTAGCCGCCGCAGAAGGAGACGCCCCGGGTGTCGGGAGTCCATTGCAGACTTGCGAGCTTGCGGGCGGCGAGCTATGGGTAGCTCGCTGCCCGGTAAGGATCAGGCTTGGGTCGACGGCGTGTTGTGATCCACGCACGCCTCAAAGAGATGTCAGAAAAACTGAAGGGGTCCGCTGGGACCGATGCCTGCCAAGGTCGCGGAATTGTTCGAAAGTGATTACCGTGGCCCTGGCATATGCAACTGAAGGATAATACGTGTGGATTTTAGTCAGTAAAAGTCTGACACGCCCTTCCGCTTTACTTCCGCTTCCGCTCCAGAGCGGAAGACGTCTTTTGATGATTTCCCACCAAAAAAAGGCGTTCCGCGGAAGAAGGGATTGAAAGTTTTATCAAATTAGCTGAAGAAGTTGCTGCTGCTTTGAACCGTGAGCTTCGTTGACCTAAGACAACAAGCCGCCAACAACAGAGGGCAAATTAAGTAGCTGCCTACTGTAGCGCTAGCGACCCCCTTAACGATTATTTTTGTCGCTCGTTATGCGTGTCCTATTTGGATTCGTTATCATCTTCATTACAGGCGAGATTAGGCAAAGACCATTCACTAGCGTTTACTCTTTCAATGTTGCACCCTACTCAGATAAATTAAAATTACAGTTCCAAAATTACAAAAATGTGTGGAGGAAGTAACTAAATTGTATGAATATGAAGGGATCACATCTAAAGCCGAATTATGGCGCACATTTTGGGTGAATAAGCAGCAGAAGGACTTTGAAAGTATTGAAATAACAGAGTTAACAACTGAGTAGCTGAATCTTTTTAACCAAAGGTGAAGACAGCCACGCTATGGGCGATTTTTTCACGAAAGACGTCATAAACCGTTTTCCTGAAGACCCTCGAAAGTTACTTTTAAAATAGATATTGTATATTTAAAGAATTAAAAAAAAAACCAAACACACATAATATACTATTTTAATTAATGTTTATTTATTTGACTGTTTATAAAAAATCTGATTTTGCCCCCCCCTGGCCCAGAACCTGGGTACGTCCATGTGTACAAACAATAGATTTATAAGGTTTTTCGTGTTACTAACAACAATATGGACAGTGTCTGAATTAAACTTCTTAAATTAAATTAAACCAGCTTTTTCGCGCCCGCGTGGAGGTCGGAAATGATCCCACGGGAATGTTCTACCGGGATAAAAAGTATCCTATGTGTTGCCACCAAGTTGCAGCTGGGAATAAAATTTCCAATTGCTCCCGGGTGGTGACTGGGAAGTTATTGCCCCCACTATAAATATTGTAAAACTAAAAACCATTTCGTAGAAGAAGACATACTTCATTCCAAGGAAACTTGTGAGCACTACAGCACTTCTTGTCCCGTGTGGTGTCGGACGTTAAGAATAGCACCACCCCATTTCTTCGCGTGTGTGTCGTAAAAGGCGACTAAGAGACTTTTTAAAGAATGGGCAACAGCGATGTCTATGCATCTTATCACCATTTTGCGATCGCCAACCCGCCAGCCAAGCGTGGCGATTATGGCAAAACCCCCCAAATTGGGAGAGGCTGAAATGATGATGAATGAAAATGAGAACTTGCAAACCTGCCGATATCTGCAGGATAGCTGGTAGCAGCTATATGAGAGTTGCCGAAAATCCAGCTGAAAGACGTGCCATTAGAAAGGCATTAGTCCAGCAGTGGACTGCCGAAGGCTGATAATGTAGTAGGCAGGTACTCACCCAAATCCGCTCTCCCAGAATACAGGTCATCTATCATGCCCGACCACTGGCCATCCACCTTGTAACCCCAGCGGTAACTGAACACGGCCCCAGGCGTAGCGTTCAACATCTGGAACGCGAGCCTCACGTTCATCCAGCAGATCTTCGATATGGAGTCGTGTTGTGGTTCCCTGTAGAAGTAATACTTACTGTTATAAATTATGATAGTTATATTTATTTACTACGCTGAAATATCTATGAAAAACACAGTTATAGGGTAGACAATAGCTGACGAAGACAAGACTACGTATGTATGTATACGTACTTATTACGCTACAAACTTAACCATGCTCGGTAATTTCAATTTTCAACACGCTTTTATCAGCTTGGTAAGTATCTATACAGGGTTATTTGTAAAACACCGGCAATCTCTCAGGACTATATTACTAACATCATCATCAACAACTTTTGTTCTATGACTTTTAAAAATTCATCATATTTTATTTCATCAGATTTTCATACAAAAATCAAAATATTTAAAATAAACGCTCTAAATGTTACGAAGTCCATAAGATGCAAAAGAAAGCGATAGTACATTAGCAAGGGGAACCGGGTTAGGGCGGCGAGGGCGCTTGAACTTGACTTATTTATGGGTGGCCGATTTTTGTATGAAAATCTGATGAACTAAAATATGATGATTTTTTAAAAGTCATAGAACAAAAGTTGTTGATTATGATGTTAGTAACGTAATCCTGAGAGGTGGCCGGTGTTTTACAAATAACCCTGTGTATCGGAATCTTTGAACGTGATTTTCACCACCTTCAAAACGTTGTATTAATTTGTTTGTAAACATATTTATTCTAACTTTATAAAAATGATTTTATTAACAAGCTTTTATTTTTTATTCCATCCAAGTCTCAAATTGCTATAAAGTCTAATTATTTCTTTTATAAATGACTTCGATCAGAAAGCAACTAAGCATAACTAATGTTAAAGTGGCCCTCTTTACAAGCAGTAAGATGATGGACCAAAAAAAAAAACTTCCAAAGAGACCTTTCTGGACCAGAAAATCTAAGAAATATGAATATTACTTCAAATGAAAAGATCAATCGTGCACTCACATTCTATCCTCCTTCAGTAAATGGTATAGCGTGGTGTTGCTGTCCTGAATAACGTTGGACATGGTAAGGGTATGTCCCATCACGTTACGGCGTCTGCGGAATTGCTCCCGGTGAGGACGTACGTCTACCAGGCTGCCGTTGTAGTAGCCACGAACGGTGGATATCATGGAGCCGTTGGGCGAAGGCTTGTGGACTTGGAAATGAAGGATGGGGAAATAAGTTTTCGAAGTATTAGAGTCCATATATTTGTGAAGGACGTCATCCTGAGAAGTACTACCATTATATCGTATTTTGCCGTCAAGACCTTCGATCAAAAATGTACTAGATTCCCGATGAGCGCTTCAAAAACGGCCCGAAAAATAAGAGCACAAATATTTTTGTGCTCTTATTTGAAATTAGTTTAGTCCAATGATAGCCAACGATAAGACGTCCTAAATGCCGCAGCACGCGTTCAAAAATTGTGTAAATAACCACTGTAGCACCAAGTTTTTGTAAGGAATATCTTTTTTTCCATAAGTTTAAATCTTTAAGTGTTTTTCATAAAATAAAAACAATCAAATAGTAAATATAAATCATTTAGCAAATACATATTATGATTGTTGGACCAATGTTTGCGACAACGCACCAACTATTGTAACAAACATTGTCTGTTCTGGAACAGAGAATGCATGAAGTAGTAATGTAATTTTATATTTTATTTTTGTTTGTAGATTTCCTAGCGAGCCATTTCGCTGTGCAGAATGGGTATCTATTGTAGCGAAAGAAAGAGGAGAAGAAATATACAAACCTTATAAAAATTCATATTTGAACTTTAATGTTATATCTTTAGGGATATACTGGTGCCAATTAAAGTCCCAATAAAAGCAAATTACAATATATTTCTTAAATCGATGTTACACGTACAGAGGTTCTGAGGCAAGTGAAAATGACAGTTAGCTTAGTTGAATACATACGCAAACGCCTGTGCAAATTAGAATAGCTACGCATATGCTATGAGCTAAGAATTGCGTATTTAGATTAGGAAGGCCATAGGCCTGGACATATTCCCGGCCGTTGAAATATCAGTTTCAACAAGCTTTAAGTTCTTCGGTCGTGGGGAGCTTGCAGAGCCGAACTAAGGAACGTCGCACGTTCCCCTTGGTGGTGCGAATGTCTGCTACTCTGGCTATTCCGTCAGATCCAGTAATGAGACGAACGACACGGCCCAGCTTCCATGCAAGCGGTGGTGCATTGTCTTCTGCCAAGAGCACCATGTCTCCAATGTCCAGCCTTGACGTATTTTGTCGCCACTTCGTCCGTTGCTGCAACTCTGATAGGTATTCCTTCTGCCATCTTTTCCAAAATTGGCTCCGGATTCTCTCTATTCGTTCATAGTGGCGTATCTGACTCTCCTTGACGTCAGTCAGATTTGGTGTCGCCAGAGCGGTCAGCGGTCTCCCAATGATAAAGTGCCCTGGGGAGAGGGAAAGGAAGTCATAAAGGCTGGATGAGAGGGGGTACAAGGGACGGCTATTGAGAATGGCCTCCACTTGTGCAAACAAAGTTGAAATTTCTTCAAAGGTTAAGTGGCTGTCACCAATGACACGCCTTAGAAAATATTTCGCAGATTTGACCCCGGCTTCCCATATGCCACCAAAATGAGGAGTGTAAGCCGGAATAAAATTAAATTCTATAAATTGCTGACTTGCAAAATCAGACAAAGGTTCGTGATTGCCCTTTAAAAACGTTCCTATTTCTTTCGCGGCGGCAACAAAGTTAGTTCCGTTGTCGCTGAATATTTCCTTTGGTTTGCCTCGACGGGCGATAAAACGTCTGAGTGTCATTATGAATGCCTCCTTCGTTAAATCGCTCACGGCTTCGAGGTGAATACACTTGTAACGCAAACAAACAAACAGGCATAAATAGCACTTAATTACACGGCAACCACGGCCTTTTCGATTTATAATAACTCTACTGCACCGTATTGCACTTGACTGTGACGTTATAGTCCTGACAGAATGTTGGCTTCCATGTGCTAGTAATTCAATTCTTCCAATTCTTCCAAATTATACCACATTTAAAACAACCAACCACATTAACCAAAGTGATGGCGTCGTGGTCTATATCAAGTCAGAAATTATAGCGGTCGGTGAGGAACCAGAAATGTATCAATCTGCCTCTGGATTAATAATAAAAATTAACCTGGACGTGGCCTTACTCTGTATCTATCGCTCACCTTCTACAGACAACATACAGAATTTTCTTTCCGCCCTAAATCACATACTTCCATCCCTACATAACATCGGGACTGTAGTGATAGCGGGTGATTTAAATCTTGACATCAAACCTTCTTCTCTTGATACGCGATCTCACGAGTATTTGAATTGTCTCGCTTTTCACGGTTTTCTCCCAGCACATACACTTCCCACCAGGGGCAAAAATTGCCTGGACCACATTATCTTGAAAACAAGATCGTCCGCTCTCACATTTGTCTACGAGTCTACAGTTACCGACCATGGTTCTTCACTACTTTGTCTGGACAGCAAGCGTATCCCTGCCACCACCTCGTCAACTATAACAAAACTTAATTATGAGGCACTAGGCACATCGATTTTGAATATAGACTTTGACCCTATCTTAAGTGCAACAGACGCTAATATCGCTACCGACAAATTCATTGAAAAATTGAGTTCAGCTATAGCCGAAAATACTATAGTTAAAAAAGTGACTGCTAGGCAGAAGATCCTTAAACCCTGGATAACTCCTGGCTTGTTACGGTGCATGAGAAATAGAGATGCCATGCACAGAAACCTCAAGCAGTCTCCGGATAACGAAACGCTAAACATAACCTACAAACGATACAGAAACTTCTGTAGCAAAATTCTTAAAAAGGCGAAGAGGCTCTTCGATGCAGAAGAACTCAGCAAAGCAAGCAACAACCCAAAATTACTCTGGGATACCATAAAAAGAATAACAAACACCACAAAAACTACACACTCATCCACACAATTGCTATCCTCATCACCCACACTCACTCAATCATGTAACGATGTGAACTCCTTCTTCGTCAATATTGGCAAGAAACTTGCAGATGACGTTATAAAGACCAGGCCCTCACAATACTCACCTGTCTCACAAAACAGTTCCATACCAACCTCTTCCTTTGTCTTGGATAAAATTGATCCAGAAGAAATTATATCAGCAATAAATTCACTGCGACCAAACGCTGCTACTGGCTGGGATGGTATTTCACCTACAGTATTAAAGAAATTCTCTACCACTTTGGCGCCTATTTTATGCCATATATTCAATATTTGTCTTGAAACAGCTGTTTTTCCAACTTCCTTTAAAAAGGCAATAATTTATCCAATCTTCAAGGGGGGTGACGGAACTTTGCCGAATAACTACCGTCCTATAGCCGTTCTAAGTCCTTTATCAAAAATTCTTGAACGCTTAATAAACAAAAGATTGGTTGGCTACTTGGAGCATTGCAAGATAATCTCGCAACAACAATATGGCTTTCGCAAAAATAAGTCAACTTGTGACGCAGTTCACGATCTAACCAGCTTTGTCATCGAACACATAAATAAAAATAAAAAAGTACCCACAATATTTCTAGATCTCGCGAAAGCGTTCGACACCGTTCCCGTCTCCACACTCTTAAACAAACTTGAGAAAATAGGCGTCAGGGGGCTACAACTTGATCTTTTCCAAAGTTATCTCTCCAATCGTTCGCAAAAAGTTAGAATCGATGGCCATAATAGCGAAGAACTTCCAATTCACTATGGGGTACCACAAGGAAGCGTTTTGGGCCCCACCCTTTTCTTAATCTTTATCAATGACTTGTGTAACCTCAATATCCTTAATGCCAAGGTAATATCGTTTGCAGATGACACAGCAATAACCTTCGTCGCGGATTCCTGGTCTCAATTAGAGCACCAAGCTCAGCTTGGCTTCGACGTAGCGCTAAATTGGCTTAATTTCCACACTCTAACCCTTAATACCTCCAAAACCAAATTCCTTACCTATTCTAATAGCTCGGTCTCTCAACCACGGACCCCAGTGACGATCAAAGCCCATACTTATCATCGACAAATACAGGGCTCAAACTGTCAATGCCCACATTTAACCTCTGTTGAAAGCATCAGATACCTGGGAATAGTCATAGACAGGAATCTCAATTTCAAGTCTCATATCGGTCTACTAACTGGACGGGTTCGCAAACTGATATACATATTTAAAACTCTTCGGTATATTGCTAATCCTACAGTTATACGTAACGTCTATTTCGCACTTTGCCTATCCATCATTACATATTGTGTTTCTTGTTGGGGCGGCGCAGCAAAAACCACTCTCAAGCCGCTAGAAGTAGCACACAGGGCCATACTAAAAGTGGCTACTTTTCGTCCTATTCTATTTCCAACAGACCAACTATACAGTGACTGCAAAGTGCTAAATGTTCGGCAACATTTTATACTACAAACAGTCATTCTACAACACCGCAACACTCCATACCGAGTACTAGAAAATAAAAAACGTAGTAAACGCCGAAAAGATAGGATATGCACCCTGCCGCGTGTACGCTCAACTTTTGTCACGAGATTCTTTCCTTTTCTTGGTCCGTTTTTGTATAACAAAATAAACGACGAATGCCAAATCTACGGTCTACCGTATTACAAATGCAAAAAGATTGTACAATCGTACCTCCAAAATAAATCATATACCGAAACTGAACAAATCTTAAAATAGGTGGTGAGTATGGACAAGCACAAACACACACACATACACACACACACACCACACACCCAAACACACCCACGATATCACACATACCACACCCAATCACACACACTCACATATTTATCCTAAATTATTTTAATTTAATAAAACTTTTCTAAAACTTAAACTTTTAAACTTAAGTCATATCTCTGAAATTGTACAGTAACATCAAAAGCACTATATAACTTTACGACATTGTACCTTAGGGGACCGGACTGCTTCTCCTTAACACAGGTTTTCATAACCTAGCTAGGAGAGCAGTGCTCACCCACACGTCTGTATAAATAGTACTTATTCTGTATTACTGTATTTCTAACGTGTACCATAATCCATTGTTTTGAGTAAATAAATGAATAAATAAATAAATTTAAATGAAAAAATAATTTGATTTAATACAAATTTTACTTCTAAATACTGGTACATAAAAGTAGACGCACACATTTTTTAAACGGGTGGATCACATTGATTTAACCCGCACTTAATTAAATAAAATAACTATTATACTATTGCAGTCCGACTACTTTTTTAAATTGATTAAAAATGTTTGCACCATCAAAACGTACCTTTTCACCTAAAAAATTATATTCTGCAACTCTACGTCTTTCAATAAGTACTGTGTTCTGAGCATTGAAATGTAATACCAAGAACTACGTCTAGTTCCAAAATAGAGTAAGCACGAAATTGTCAACACATTGCTTTTAACCATATTGCTTAGACTTTAAGTTTCAGTTTAGAATAAATAACTTTGTACTTATATCAAAATGACTTTTGATTTTTAAGGGACATTTTAAATTTATTGCTCTTTACCTTTCTCCGATGACAAAAGGACTTTAATATGAATATTTTGCAATCGTAATTATGCTTTACGTTTGAGTGTTAAGGATTATAATAAACTGAACTTGTTATTGTTATGAAACGTTTTTCTATATTTCGTAGTAAGAAATATAAATGTGCAAACGTGGCCACTTCAGCGCCTTGTTTTTGTTCCTGATCCTTTATCTAGTGCTATTATTGATCGAAGGTCAAGACAAGTTTATGTGTTTGGAGGAAGATAACAACAACCGCTTGGGAAGCGTTAGCTTTGTCTTTCGGATAGCAACAGTGATCCTTCTAGTATTGCAAATATTCATAGGCAGTGCTGACCACTTGCCTACTATCAGGTGAGCGACATGCTACTTTACCAGCCAATAACAAAAAAATCATAAATTACAAGTCAACTGTATCTAACTGTTAGACCTAGTTCGCACCGACTACGTCCAAATATCGCGGTGGTATTGTCAACTCTCGGTGTAGAACTAATCATAGAAAATCCGACAGTGTATCCCAGCGTTTAAAAGATCCAGAGTGCAAAAAAATCCTGCTGCAGTCTGCCACCGTGCGGACGTGGACTAACAATGGGTAAGATCTCTTCGAATCTAAATTTTACTAATACCACTGCTCGGGGGCTGAGTAGGTATGGAGAAAAAACTACTTCCTCGGACGACCTCCTTCACAAAGAACTCTACTAATATCTTCTTCTACTTCAGCCGGTTTGACCCACTACTCACGTTCCATTAGTTTGAAATAGCTGCCAGTCCCTGCAGCAACTACCAGGTCACTATCGGCCAGTATTGGGCTGTTCCATAAGGCAACCATGTTTGCATGCTTAGACCAAGCTGTGATGACCAGCCAGCGGTACGGTGAACAAAACAGATTGCGTTCTGTTGCCTTCAAAATATAGATTAGTTTTAATTTGTTACCAAAATTTGCTTGAGACTGAGATGGGAAAATTAATTTTGTTAAATTAATCAAAATAACGTGTATAATAAAAAGATTTTCAGCTTATTGTCTTTATGTTATACCATCAGATGCATAATCATAATCAGCTTATATTGTTCCCACAGCTGGGACTCAGGCGTCTTTTCAGTGAGAGGTAGTGGGCTGTAATCTACCACGCGGGCCCATTGCATTGCGGGTTGGTAGACGTCAAATGTTTTCGAAATTATGTATATAAAGAATGGCTTTTTTTTGGTGGGAAATCATCAAATGACTTTCCCGCGGTGGTGGTGGTGGTGGGGGAGCGGAAGGGCGTGTAAAACTTTTACTGACTAAAACCCAGCCATATTCCTTCAGTTGCCTATGCCAGGGCCACGGTAATTCTTTCGAAAATTCCGCGACCCTGAGAGGCATCGGTCACAGAGATGTCTTCAATTTTGCAGACATCTTTTTGAGGTGCACAAGGAACACAACGTGCCGTCGACACGGGCCTGGTCCTTACCGGGCGGCAAACTATCCATTGCTCGCCGCCCGCAAGCCCGCGCTTACGGTGGCTGGAAGTCTGCGATGGACTCCCGACGCCCGTGGCGTCTCCTCTTATCTATACTTATATTAATATTATAAAGCTGAAGAGTTTGTTTGTTTGTTTGATTGAACGCGCTAATCTCAGGAACTACTGGTCCGAATTGAAAAAATATTTTTGTGTTGGGTAGCCTATTTATCGAGAAAGGCTATAGGCTATATAACATCACGCTACAACTAAGAGGAGCGGAGCAGCAATGAAAAATGTTGCAAAAACGGGGAAAATCGCATGGGTAGGCGATTCGACGCGACGGGAAAGGTTGGGGGAACAAGAAATTTAACGCAGACGAAGTCGCGGGCAGAAGCTAGTATAAAGTATACCTGAATTCGAAATCACGACTACTACTTGTAAGTTGGGACCGTTATCACTGGGTAGCACTCCTCTCAATTGCATAATGCAAGTTGCGAAATCGGTACATAAATACCTTACATACTGTCATTATAAAAGTGAGATGAAATGCAACTAGGTTGCTGATATTGATCGCTCCAAATCACTCTAGATCGTCAATCTATGAACGTAGACAACATGTGATTAACGTCGACAGGCCAGATGTTACCACAACAACAACCAACAATAAGCCAAATCCAATAAGTGATACCAAAGCAATGATTTCTTCTGCTCTTGGACAGTCCATGTCAATAAGATAGAGTATATCATGATAATAATATTTGGAGTCAACACCCATTGAAGTTGATGATCTGCTTCCAGTTTTTGATATTTCTTTTGCTAAATTAACTATAACATCTGGAAAAATAATAAACCCATTTTAAGTCACAATAAAATGCTATTTTAGCGATCATCAAAAATATAAATATCAAAGTGTTGCTCACATTCATGTCTCAGTTATTTTTAAAATAATAAAAAGTTGTAATACTACTTACTTTTATCCCAGCAAAGTTCACTCAAAACCAATATAGTAGGTTTTCCTTCATTCTCAACATAACTTTTAATGAAGTGGACCCAAGATGGATCCTTGGAGTACACCTCCTTATCTAACATAACGAAAACCAAAATCAAAGCCCGAAAATATATTTTCATGTTGACTACCGTCAGCTTACAGACAAAGAATAACTCAAAACTGTAATAACAAGTGATGGATAAACAAAATTCAAGGCAAATTAATTATGTCAACAGTGTGGAACACTTAACTCAAGTCACGAAATATTGCATGTTTAATGAGATCTTGAAGAAATATTCGGTTTGATTCGAAACCCTTCATAATTACCGTAGTTATCGGTTGTTTGAACGTATAATTATATTGCATGGAGTCAGTGAGCATTATGTGAGCGTAATTATCTAACGTTTACCTAATTAAATGTTGGGTATTGTGTTTTGAAGTTTGACAAACGTATAATTAGTCATTTATGAGTGTTTGTTAGTGTAGCCGCTGCACTTAAAAGCAACAAATACATTTCTTGAACGTATTTTCAAATAATAACTACGAAACTTATTGAGATACTATAGATACTTCAAACGTTGCGAAGTAGGTAGCTACAAAAAGTGACCAAATAGTTACTTTTTACAAAATACATACATAATTACGAGTGATGAGGTACAAAAAAACTCTGCCAAGGTCGCGGATTTGTTCGAAAGAGTTACCGTGGCCCTGACATAGGCAACTGAAGGGACAAGGGTGGGTTTTAGTCTGTAAAACTCTGACACTCCCTTCCGCAGAGCGGGAGACGTCATTTGATTTCCAACCCAAAAAAAGGTACAAAAAAACTGAAATAATACACAGCTCTTAAAAATACACCACCTTTAATACAAACATGATACAAAATAAATTAATACATCCCATACAAAATAATTATCATTCCTTAGAAAATATTGAATGTACTATTTGGCGTGGTTTACAATTGGTACTAGCAGTAACTGCGTGTCTTCTACTTGCACAAGTAGAACGTGCATGCGAGATAATTTTGTATAACTTGCGCAACTTACAATCCTGCAAGTTTTCACGCAAGGTCCACAAAACTTGCAGGATAGAAATATGCATGGACTTACTGACAATCGAAAACAGATTTATAATATTAATATTATCGTTTAGTCAGATTTCGCTGATCTCAGCCATAATTTTGTACAGTATTATTGCTTATATAAAACTGTCTATACTTAACGTTTTTCATTTATAAATTTAGATATAATATCAATGCCAATTGCTGGTGCTCTAGTGCTGTCAAGATCTAAATATATTTAGCAGTAAGAATCATATTTGTTTTAAATTGTGTATTCAATAAAAAAATACACAATTTCCATTAAACCTAAAGTAAATTAAATATTCTTACGAACAATTACATTTTATGTAGGTACTAGCTTCTGCCCGCGACTTCGTCCGCGTCAAATTTTTGCTCCCCTTACCCTTCCCGTCGCATCGATTTGCCTGCTAGTTTTCGTCCATTTTCGCTCCTTGAGTTATAGTGAGTCAACCTTAAAAGATAGACATATGCTCTTGGGACTTTTTTTTTGAACTTTTTAAAAATAACAATCCCGTCATACATGATTTTTGCGTTACTTTAACCGTTTACGCAGCGCACGCAACGGAAACTCTCAGAAGGAATAAATTTTCCCCGTTTTTGCAACATTTTTCATTACTGTTCCGCTCCTCTGAGGTGTAGCGTGATGTTATATAGCCTATAGCCTCCCTCGATAAATAGGCTACCTAACACAAAAAGAATTTTTCAATTCGGACCGGATTCGATTCGGAGATTAGCGCGTTCAATCAAACAAACAAACTCTTCAGCTTTATAATATTAGTATAGATAATTAGTTGACCCAGCGAACTTCGTATCGCCTCAGATTCAATAAATGTTGTTATAAACGTACCAAGTTTGACAACCTGGTACGCGGTGGTGATCTGGTAAGCGTAAAGGCATAAAGCGTTTTCTAGCTGACACTCCTTTGTTTGGTAAGCTCCTGTCAAGTTATGATAACCTGGTACTTCGAAGGCAACGTTTTTGTCATAGTACCACGTTTTATAGTGACTTGTATTCTCTTTGACGTTTTATGTGACGTCTCACGGGAACGCGGTCGTAAAAAGGGGAAAAAAAAAAAAAAAAAAAAACGGGATAAAAAGTATCCTATGTCCTTCTCCTGGCTCTAAACTACCTCCCTGCCAATTTTCAGCTAAATCGGTTCAGCCGTTCTTGAGTTATAAGTGAAGTAACTAACACGACTTTCTTTTATATATATAGATTTATTATATATTAAATAATCTCAGAAAACCAAGTGATCACAAAATAATACCAGAAAGAGCTTATAAAGAGAAATAAATAAATTACACTAAAATAATAAAATTTATCTATCTATATGAAATTTACATCGTGAATACAATGACCAGCATTGCAGGGTTAATATATTTTCTCTCTCTCTTTTTTATTGCGTCACAGTCACTCATTATTTACCCATATCCCACAGGCAAGTGTCAATACCATCAATGTTGTGTGAGAAAGAGAGGGAGCTCTTACTAACGTATGACGCTGTCGTTTTTTCGCACTGGAACAATTCTCTAAACAGCCCCAGAAGCTCAAAGCAAGTAGCATAAGCATATTCAACCTATAACGTTAAACCAACTTTAACCAACTTTTCAGGAAAAAGGCTATAGATATACTGTCTAAAATGGTATAATATTAATGGAGGCTAGTTTAAATTAATTGATGTTATAGCTATAACACGCATATTTTTCTTTGTATACATTTTAAATGTCTTTCACTTCTTCTTATTCTTTTTATTAATATGTGGACAATGGTGTGGGTTACATGTTTGTTATTCTAAGTTATTAAGGATTTATTTTATTGCTCTTAGCATGTAACTGTTTTTGTCGCTAATAAAATAAAATAAAACGTTCCCACTGCTGGGAAATAGGCGTCCTCCGTAAGAGGGAGTGGGCTCAGTGCGGGTTGATAGATGTCACATGCTTTTAAATGTTTGGTTTAAGACATGCCGGTTTCCTCACGATGTTTTCTTTCACCGTTTTGAGTGGAGTGGTGATGAATTCTAATACACAAAGCAAGCAGTAGTGTTCTAATATCATAATAAATTATTGCTGTACGGAAAAATCATCTAGCTAAGTTAACCCGTTTTGTAAATGTAACATAAAAATATATGTTGCTTTGGTTGTAATAATTATACATGTTAGAAATCACAGTATATTTTGTAAATAAATATTAATAACCAAACTTTTACGTACCGTATGTGTAACAGTTTTTGATAGAAAATTTCAATAGAAAATTGAGAATCTAAATTTGTACGCACGGCTACATATCATGCTAAACATTTCCAGTATAAGTTGACTTCTCATTGTACGAAAAGCCTATACAATGGGAGGTCAGTTAAAACTGGAATGTATATCTTGATATGTAGCCGAGTGTACATGCTGAATACCTTTACAATTTCTATTGCATCTGTATAGTTTAATTAGACTTATTTTATTAATTATTATTCAGTTTAAATTCGTCTTCAGGAATTTTTAAGGCAATGGTTATGGTATAAAAATGTTATTATTTCTTATTCTAATACCTTTTCTTAATAACAACTTAATTTACAACAATTCCATTTAAGGCTGTGACGTTTTTCTGAAGGTATAACAATGTCTTGAATAATATACTGATATCAAAATACTGGTGGTATTTTGTATTTCAGTAGTTTGGATACTAACCAATAATTTGGATTGATCAGCATATTGTAATTCGACATACTTAATATATTTTGGGCATCTGTATTTTGCATGCCATTCTTTTGAAAATACCGAACATTGGGTTTATCAGTGTCTAAATCTTAGAAATATCAATATGTTGAATATACCAGTGTTTTTGTGCCAATATTTTGAGAATACCGTAACAATGGGTTCATCAGTATTTAAATATCAGTCTGTTTGATAACACTATGTTAAATATACCAGTATTTTTGTGCCAATATTTTGAAAATACCGTAACATTGGGTTTATTAGTATCTAAATCTTGGAAATATCAGTATGTTCCACTCTGTTAAATATAACGGTATTTTTTGTGCCAATATTTTGTAAATTCTTGATATCAGTATTTTTGATATGAGTATTTTGGATACACAGGCACATAAACGTAGTGTTGTTACGCGTAACAATCACAATTAGCTAGCGTCGTGACTAATACTATAATAAGTTAGTTACGTTTCCTTGTTGATAAGTGGCACGTTGGTGACACCCGTGTCTATACTAGTTGGGACGTCAGTTGGTGGTGTTTTGTTGACACATTCGAAGTTGCCACACAGGGAGTTTATCTGAGAAAGGAGAAATAATGTTAATTTATATATGAAGTATTGTTAGAAATATAATTAAACTAGATTTGACTGATTTCAGTAACACAATGTTGATTTTCTAAAAAAGAAGAAATGCAATGTTGATTAGATAAAAAGTCAATTTAGAAATCATGATTGATTTTAAGCATGATGAATTTAGTTCGTCGTTGTTACGTGGAACAACATCTTAGTTTAACTTTTCACAGCTCTTTTTAACACGCTTATATTAGCGACTTATTGTAGACTGATAAGTCTACAAAGTACAAATGTTTGAAATAATTGTATTGTCATCTGTCCTCTATCGAGTACAGATGACAATACAATTATTTCAAACATTTGTGCCATTATACTTACCAGGGATACCAGGATGGAAAAAACTGACTTCGAAAACTACGCTGACATACGGCACAAAATTCGAAACACCCTAAAAATTGCTTTTTTTTCGTCTGTTTCTTGTTTAATTATAAAGAAAAAGATAGCAATAGCCTAAAATAAGTTTAGTTGATCATGGTGTGAATTTGGTGGGTTTCCTGCTTAATCAGATAATTTGGATCATGGACCAGTCCATATCTACTTACAGTCCACAACAGTACAGGCGCCGCTATGACGACGCCGGCCAGTACGTCCCACCAGTGATGCCGATGGTCCGTCATTCGCGACACGCCGCATATCACAGCTGCGGCCACGCAGAGTACCTGCATGATGATGATCCTAGAGGAGCCAGGACTTCGTGTTCGGCGGTGGAGGTAGTACTGAAATTAGATGTGATTTAGACATTATTTAGGTGATAAAAATCATACTAAGTGAACGACGCGCGACGGTACATATGTTTGTTAGAATTTTGATGTTAGTAAGGCCCTTTTTACATGCACACGGTCACGGCACGGTCACCGTGCCGTGTAAAGTAGAAAAGTATGAGCTACATAGACAGCTTTCACACGGCACGGTCACGGCACGGCGACCGTGTCGTGACCGTGTGTCACCCGTGCTATTAACTATAAGCACGGTTTTGACGCGGCAACCGTCTTGCAGTCATGTATTGACTTGTATGGACTCGTTCACATGCACGGACATGTACCTCAATTATACTGCGATCACCCCTCGCCACCAACGCCGGGCGACCGAGCGCAAAACCGTGTACATGTGAAAGAGCTTGCATGGCCCGGCGCCGTGCCGTTTAGACGGCAACCCTCAAATCGCACCCTGTGTTAAAGGCCTAACAATAGTGCTGGCCGTCTGGTGCCGGAAGTAAAGAATAGCACCATCCCATTTCTTCCCGTGGGCGTCGTAAAAGATGACCAAGGGACTTACTAGGGAACGCGCAGCAACGTTCTCTATGCATTTTGCCACCATACTGCAATCGCCAATAGGGTGCGCCTAATGCCATTAACAAATAATACTTTTACCGACTCGACGAGAAACGAACCCAGGACCTCATGCTCACCAGTAGCGCTTGAACTATGTCGCAGTATTTTTAATTTTACAAATTAATTTAATTGAAAAAACGGATGGGGAGGGAACCTGAATGTTGAAATCCCGTATTTTCTATTCACTTTCTGTGTAAAATTGTTGTGGTTTTTTAAAACGAGGTTCTGGCCCAGCTCCATATCTATACTAATACAACATCGCAGAAGAGTTTGAACTCGCTCTTCTCTACTGGAACTACTTACCAATCGGAGTAGAAAAAATATTTTTCATCCCACCATCTCGGAAAGAGTATTTTTAATCTTCAATATCTGAGTGGAAAAGCCGTTTTTATTCTCTAGAGCAGGGGTTCCCAACCTTTTTTTGTCTACTGCCCACTTTAAGAATAAATTATTTTTTAACGCCCCCCTTTTTAAACATACTTAAAAACCGCTAAGTACTTATAACTGATTATTGAAACGCAAATTTATAGTATTCGGACAGAGTATCTTTTATTGAAAATAAAACAAACATAATCAATTCTTATATAAAAACTAATGTGAAGGTTGAATCTGATGCTGTTCAATAAGTTTGTTGATATCAGGTACCAATTTACTCAAAAACAGCCGCAAGTCGCCACGTTCGGTAACACGCAAACTTTTTTCGATCGAAGATTTCTCTTTTTAGTAAGCAGCGTTGCCACAGCACTAAATCCACGTTCACACAAATATGACGATGGGAGTGCTATCAAAAATCGTTGAACAATTGACCACAATCCAGGGTACAATTGCGGGATCGGTTTTTGTAGCCAAAATTATTGATATCCATTTTTGAACTTGATTTTTATTTCTTCGTTTGTTGTCAATTCTATAAGTTCTTCTTCCAGCTGAGGTGACATTGCTGTGTTGACATTTGAAAACGGATCCAACACCCAGTCTGGTATTTCCAAGTTTAAAATTTCCTGGTATCGTTCGGTGAAGTCAATGTGGAGGTTTTCCAAATGTTGGCAGTAGGCAAACAAGTCGTCGTTACTGCAGTATACTGATAAATTCGGAAAATTGTGAAACTCACGTCTGCCCATATTCTTTTTGTGCAGAAGCAGTTAGGCTGCGTAAGCAGCAACGACATTTTTTGTTTTAATTAAATTTAGTTCATTGCCTTGCAGTTGGAGGTTCATGTCGTTGAACATTTTATACAGGTCTGTCATGTAAGCTATATCATTCTTTGATGTTATGAGCTTGTTGCGCAGTTCTGTATCTTTAGTTTCCAAGAACTCTATCATAGAGTCAAACAGGTTGTAAAATCGAATCAGACAATTGCCTCTTGACAGCCAACGAACTTCAGTATGAAGCAACAAACGGTTGAAATCTTCGTCATTAGTAACACAAAGCTGATGAAATAATCTATCATTCAAAGAGCTGCTACGGATTTTATTGACT
Organism: Aporophyla lueneburgensis; assembly: GCA_932294355.1. Taxonomy (NCBI): domain Eukaryota; kingdom Metazoa; phylum Arthropoda; class Insecta; order Lepidoptera; family Noctuidae; genus Aporophyla; species Aporophyla lueneburgensis. The sequence goes on along the minus strand of OW028748.1, from coordinate 6,212,876 downwards.
GCTTTGATGACATATTGCAGTGATTGAAATAGTCGTTCACTTAAGTTTCTAGCAACCAAATGTTGTCTATGAATAACGCAATGTATAGCAAGGACATCTGGAATTTTATTCTTTAAGTATGCTATGAAGCCTTTATGGCGCCCTGTCATAGCCGAAGCGCCATCCGTAGCAACTGATATAATATTTTTCAAAGGAATCTCTTTCTCTTCACAAAACTTTTCCAATGTATTGAATATGGTTTCGCCTTTTGTATCTGTCTCCAAATTTCTGGCAAACAATAGTTCTTCACGTATTTTCTCATCTTTAATAAACCTCACGTAAGATAGCAACAACGCTTCATTAGTTGGTAAAGTGGACTCATCGAGCTGAATTGAGAATTGACTAGTCCTCAGATGATTGCACAATGATTTTTCAATGTTTTCAGCCATTTCATCAATTCGTCTTTGCACAGAATTATTACTCAAAGGAATTTTTCGGATAATATCTGCGGCCGGTTTTTGAAGCACAGTAGTTATTACTTCCTTTATTGCTGGCAAAATTAACTCTTCTCCGATGTTGTGTGGTTTTCCTTTTTGAGCAATTAACAAAGAGATATTGTACGAAGCTCGAAGTCCGTCGTCATCTTGCTTAGCAGCCGCCGAAAATAGTATTGATACACTTGGCTGAGTATTATGCTTCTTCTCTAGGTCTTGAAAATATGCTACATTCTTTTCTGTCTTATCTGGATGCATTTTATTCAAATGATCTTGCAGACTTGAAGGCTTCATTGCTTCATTTGAAAATGTTTTTAGACATAGAAGACACAAAGGCGACGACGGGTTTGTGGGATTTTCAATAAATCCGAATTTAATATATTTCGCAGAGTATTGCCGTCTCTTCTTTTTTACTTCCGACATTGTTTTGTTTTAAGAAATACGTAAGTGTTGAAATCAAGTACTGCTTATCTATTATGCGCGAAACCGCAAATGAAAATAAAATAAATTTACGTCGTTTATATAGGATTGCATAAGCAGCACGCACCAACAGGAATAAGACAAACGTGCATAAATATTAGTTGATGTTCACAAGATGTAGTCGAGAGTCGAGAGCTCAGTCGGTGTCTAAGAGTCTTCCTAGCTAGGTAGATGAAATTATAAATCGACCCCAAAGCCCTACACAATGCCCCCTTTTTTTCTGGGTCTCTTACTGCCCCCCTTTAGGCCTGCAGCGCCCACAAGGGGGCGTTATCGCCCACGTTGGGAAAGACTGCTCTAGAGGATAAAGTAAATTGAATTTAGAACATCGTGTGCACTAAGTTTGTGATAGTGCACACGATGTTCTAAATTCAATTAACTTTATCCTCTAGAGAATAAAAACGGCTTTTCCACTCAGATATTGAAGATTAAAAATACTCTTTCCTCGCTGAGGTGGAATGAAAAGTTACGTGTTGCACTCGAGTGCAAAGATTTTTCACCTCGTGCTCTTTTGATTCCCTCGCTAACGCTCAGGATTCTAATTTTGAATCACTCGCTGCGCTCGTGATTCAATTTTAGAATCCTTCGCTTGCTCGGTCATCAAAATTGAGCACGCGGTTAAAAAGCAACTTTGCACTCTTGTATAACAAATAACTATTTGCGTTTCATAGCCCCAATTCTTTAGGATAGATAGCTTATTAACTTGTGTTAATAAGGATCCTACTGTGGTCAATAGGACCCTTAGGAGCCTAGCAAACAGAGAAAGAAGTCAAAAAGACAGCGACGCGAAAACGAAGTAATACGGCGGGCACGCGATGTGACGCGATGTGATGCGATACGATGCGATGGGAGCGGAACAAGAAATGTCAAGCGGATGATGGCGCGGGCAGAAGCTAGTAACATAAATATATATATCTGATTCACTGCCATGAGATTAAAGTGATTGTATTTGATCTTAAATCTAACAACAACCTTGAACCGCTTTTTGTTTACAGTATCATTTATGTTTTTTTTTGACACAGTAGAACATGACACATTCATTAACTGTTACTTAAATTCAAGGTTTCGAGGTACCTTCTTAAAAATGTATTATTTTGTACATTTTAAACTACCGTTGAAAAAAAAATCGAATTTAAAATCACGATATTCCTCCCAGTTTAAGACTTATGATACGCTCATTTTTACCACACCACAGATTAGAGAGGTGGCTAAATGATAATAGGGCACGGCTCAATCAAAGCTACGCCTTTTTTTTTCTGGATGGGCTATCATCAAATGACTTCTCCCGCTCTGGGCGGAGCGGGAGGGCGTGTCAGACTTTTACTGACTAAAACCCACCCGTGTTCCTTCAGTTGCCCATGTGCCGGGTCCACGGTATCTCTTTCGAACAATCACGCGACCCCGGCAGGCATCGGTCCTAGTAGACCCCTACACTGCTGCTGACATCTCTTTGAGGCGCGCGTGGAACACTGCGCGCCGTCGACCCGAGCTTGGTCCTTACCGGGCGGCGAGCTACCTATTGCTCGCCACCCGCAAGCTAGCGCCTTACGCAGTCGATTCGGGGATGGGTGACCAATGTGACCATCCATTACATATACAGATTCTTCACGCACAAAAGCAGGTTAAAAGCCGTTGGTCCCGGCTATAATTTGTAGATGTTTGACGTGATCGTTACGTAATCAAAGTTAAACCCTGACAACCAGTGTTACCAAGGGGTATCGTGAGTGTAACCCAGTAACTGGTTTGTGGAAGTCAGCTGCATCTGGTTAGACTGGAAGCCGACCCCAATATGTTGGGAAAAGGTTAGGCAGATGAAAAAAAAAATAAGTGCCTATTGTAGCTTCTGAATTCAAACGTGTTAAAATCAATCAAATAATAAAACTTACAGCTAGGAACAGTCCTGTGTGCACTGCGAGCGACGTGTGTCCTGAGGGAAAACTCCTGTCCGACTGATTCAGCCAGTGCGCCTTAGTACATGTGTAGCTTGATACGTATTCTGTCCTGGAAAAGAGATAACCCCGTCAAAATTTTGTACACAAAAAAGGCGAGAGAAAAAAGATTTTAAAGTTGGTACACCTTTGTACAGACTACGCCCTAACGTGCCCTTCTAACATGACATGATTTTTAATAAAAGTGAAATCATTTACTCTTTAAATATGATAAGTATCGGAGCCCTCTGTAAGTGAAAAACGTCGCAATAACAAAAATTGGTGGAGTCAAAATGTCTTTTAAGATAAGACTATCCCTGGGATGAAATGGCGAAACCAAGTTAGGGTTCAAGGTTTTTTCTTAAAAAACTTTTTAACAAAAAATTAAACCGCCGAAAAACTGAAAAGCATAAAATAATAAACCTTAAAATTATGAGTCGGCGCTTTGAGTAATCCTTGTTCATTGATTTTTCAGCCCTGACTCAAAATTTTAAGGTTTATTATTTTATGCTTTTCAGTTTTTCGGCGGTTGAATTTTTTGTTAACCTTTTGAGCGCCACGACAAAAAAGTAAAATCGTGCCCTCAGCGCCAAGCTATGAATTCATACTTTAATACCTACAAAATAGTAGTGAGTTCGAAATTATATCGATAAAGCATTAACCACGTATTTTTTAACATATAGTATGTTTTTAATAAAAGGTTACTATACCAGGAATATATAATAAAGGAGTTTTATTTCATCCCGCTTTGTCTTTTATGGTAAAAATGATACGATATGTGTCACAGTTTCGGCGTTAAATCCACAATTCAAAACAACAGTCGATAAAAGCAAGTCATTACCATCACAGCACTATGTTCAATCATGACGTACATTCTTGTCACGATAGGATGACACTGGCGTAGCTGGCACGACTTTTCTTAATTTGCTCGCCTCTGCACTAGAGGTGCGCATCCGATATTTATGAATAATATCGAAATAATAAGAGTTATTTTATTTTAATGGTTTCGCTTTTTATATACAGTAGCAGCATTTTTATTTAATACAAGTAGCTTCTGCCCGCGACTTCGTCCGCTTTATATTTATTGCTCCCCCAACTCATCCCGTCGTATCGTATGTATATTTTTTAATATGAAAAAGAAAAGTATTGTCCAAGCGATTTTTTTTTTAACTATTATTAAATTCTTCCGAAGGCCATACAAAAAATATTAGGCGAATCGGTCGAGCCATTATATATATAGTATTCATTTTTATTTATATAGATTTAAGTTTCTCTGAAAGAACAACCAGTAATAATGCCTTAATGTACCGCCACGTAGGAACAGATCTCAGTTGAAAAAAAAAAACAATTTTCTGTAGATAACTTATCAGAATACGACGGAAATAGGCGAAAGCAAATTTAAATCATCAAATGAATTTGTATTTTAATCATTAAACGAAGTTTTTATACTCAAGATTTGTAAGTACAAATATTATAATAAATACGAAGAAAGGGACAATATTATCCTCGGAAACGAATGAAACTTAATTCAAACAAACCTCAATAGGATACGAGTTTATTTTATGACACGCCAGCCGAGCTTATAGCTGTTTGAAATGGTTTACATGAATTTTGTTCTCTTTTTTTATTATAAAATCTGAACTTCACTTTGTAGTTTTATTTGAAACAAATTACTTATAACACAATCGTATCGTTAAACAAGGATGTATGTTCCGATGACTATAGTCTGATATGCACGCCCTTCCGCTCCACCCAGAACGGGAGACGTCATTTAATGATTTCCCACCCACAAAAAAAGTCGTTCAGAATAATAAAGTAATGAGAACAAACTACTGATACAAGTAAAGGAACAGCTCTATTTACAAATCGATCACATGTGACGTCATCGGATTGTCACGATTAGATGACTCTGGCGCTCCAGGTACAGACAATATGAAAGTGTGATGGAGATGGGCATTACACTCATTATGATTTATCGATAATCAACTAACACCGACATTTAATGAGCAGATAGTTCAGTATTTTAATCATATTTAAATAATTTTCATGATTCCTGAATCATAAAACTTCTATATCAAAAGTTTTATTTATTTATTGTTGAATAATTTAAAGAAATTAAATATAACGTAGGTTACTGTCAAATTCGATATTCTTGTTATATTGATTGCTAGCTACATCACTACGTGTCATGGTATGATGACTGTGGCGCTGAGGGCACTATGTTTTTCGAACTTTATAATTGGTGTTAGTTTTTGCCATCTTATGTTAATACGGATGAAATATAAAGAAAGAAGCTCAAGTAATATTAATTAGGATGAGTCAAGGAACATAATTAGCAAAGGAAATAATAAAAACAATGTTGTTTTATGAGTTTTATTTACGTTTAAAAGTCTGTCACGGTATCGTGACCGTGGCGTGCTGAGCACGTTTTGGTTTGTCATCTATACGTGACTCTGGCGGTCAAAAGGTTAAAAAGTTTTTATTTTATATTTTTTTGTGGCTTTAATGTACTAATAATACTTGGCAACGTATACCCTATCCAACACAAAAAGAATTATCAAAATCGGACTACTCTGTATAATGTTATGCGTGTTTATACATTACAATTGGTGAGTGAACAGTCAATCATCCCCTGTTTTCCGACCCTTAGGGTTCGATTTTGTTTTCAAAATTTATATGGGACCACCTTGGGAGTATACCCTTTCCAATAGAAGAAGAATTGTCACAATCGGACCACTATGTAAAAAGTGATGCGTGGTCATACATAAAAAAAAATACGCGTCGAATTGAGAACCTCCTCCGTTTTGTTTCGTCGGTTGAAAAGTGTAGACATTTAATATCAAAACACGCATAATACTCTGCATTTCTGAGGGAAGTACCAGGAACAGTTTAAACCGTAAACTTGTCTTAACAGCCTAGAGGGGCACGCACGCATCCATTAGCCATATTTGATATCAATATTCATCTGAGCTGTAAAGCACCCATTTTGTAGAAGAGCCTTACTCCAATTTAACGTCTCCTTGTGACTTGTACTAGGTCATCTGTCTGTCCATTTAAAGGTGAACCTATCCACTATATTTTTATTAATTAGTCATTAGTGAACCGTTGAGCAAACGCCTACCCCAGGCCCTATAAAGTAGACTTCTCCCGCGCCGTCTCGAATTTAGTCATTCCGCTACTTCTTTCTGGGCTGACCTCCACGGCACCTTCCATGTCCGGGAACCTATTGCTTGGAGACTCTTGGAGGTATTTTAAAAGTAAATTCCAAATTCATCCTTACCCTTGACAAGTCAACGCCTCCTTAGGGCTGCATGTATCAAAGAAGTGAGGTCTGGGAGACCCCACGATGAGTTTCAGCGTCTGCACGATGACGAGGTTCACCATGACCCCAAACAGGAACTCTCTGAACCAACATATTGCTTGCTTGTGGTTCACTGTCTTGTCATTGTGGTATATCCTCTCTACTAGCAACATCTGGAAAAAAGAAAATTGATGAGAACTGGGTACTAACAGCCTTACACGAGTTTTAACTTTAGTTGAAGATTAAGTCGGTGAGTCAGTCAAGGGCATCCCCTCCCTCCAGAGATTCAAATACAAGTTTTTATCTAACTACCTTTTAGTTAGCTATTTCCCCAACTTGTTCTTTTTTGTGTTTGTGTTATTTCACATGTTTACCGAAAATAAATATTTTCTCTTTCTTTTCTTTGGCTCTCATATTGTATAGCTACATGTGCCCTTGACTGTACCTACAGTTCATACTTTTCTCATCTTCCATAGGTATAACAACTTGTGTGTGGTAAAAGTGGAATTTCAATGCACTTTCTAGCGGGGAGAGTTGCAAACCGAACAGTGTCTTTTTCGAAGCGTCCGGGATGCACTCTGTTAAATTCTCATTGCTCGGTTAAGCACGGAGAGTCGAAAATCCTGTGCGCAATAAAATCCTGCTGCGATATTTTTTCGTGCGAACGTGGTCTATTTCTCACGCAAGTGAACACGTTATAGAGCGACAGAATTCATCACCATCATCTGCCTAGCCTTTTCCCAACTATGTTGGGGTCAGCTTCCAATCTAACCGGATGCAGCTGAGTACCAGTATTTTACATGGAGCGACTGCCTAACTGACCTCCACCACCCAGTTACTGGGTAACACGATACCCCTTGGTAAGACTGGTTGTCAGACTTTCGAGCTTCTGACGACCCGTAACGACTGTCTAAGATCTACGAAAGACAGCCGGCACCAACGGCTTAACGTGGTTGCCGAGGTACGGAGGGGTTTTGGTATGTAAAGATGTTCACCCATCCACGAACCAACCGCGGCAAGCGTAGCTTAACCTGAACGACCGACCCGTGCGGCTGTTGTAACTTAGCCACAAGCATCATCATTTAAGCCGAAAGACGTCCACTGCTGGACATAAGCCTCCCCCAAGCTCCGCCACTTAGACCGGTTTTGTGCTTCCCGCGTTCAGCGGATCCCTGAGGCCTTACAAGGTCATCGGTCCACCTTGTGGGAGGCCTTCCAACTCTACGTGTGCCGGTAAGCGGTCGCCACTTCAGAACCTTTCGGCCCCACTGGTGGTACTACTGGCTACCACTATACAATTAAATTAAAATTGAAGTGTCTGTTTGTTATTTCAAATTACCAGCTTTTTACTAATTGCACACTAAAGTAGGTATTTACGGTACCTATAACAAAAAAATAATTGTCTGTATCTGTATGTCTGTTTGTTCCCGCTAATCTCCGAAACAGCTGGACGGATTTTGACGGGGCGTTCACTAGCAGTTAGCTGGTTATATTATAAGGAGTAACATTTTTGTCTGGGTCAAGCACGTCCCCGTGTGATAATTTCCGAACACTACTCGGGCGAAGCCGTGGGCACAGCTAGTTACTTAATAAAAAATGTAAAGAGATATTTCATTTTGACACTACTTACAACAGCCAACGGCAGCAGCACAGTGGTTGCCAGAAGCAGTTTGAAGCTGATCGTGTCGCCATTGAAGGGGTATGACAGCGCGGGGTCATTGCACTCAAACCCCAGCTGACGACCGGGGAAGACTCTCAGCTCCACTACGAGAAAGACGAAGAACACTGGAAAAGAAGAAAAAGGATTTTGAAGTCGTGATGACCCAGTGGTTAGGGCCTTGCCTCTCGTATCAGATTATGGGTTCCAAGAGATTTTTTCAATTCATATTATGTATTTTCTCGGTTTATCCTGAACACCATTGATATCGGTGAAGAAAAAAACATGAGGAAGCCTGCAGGGTAATTTCGTAAAACCACGTTCAGATGGTCGTAAAAATATCGCACCGGTTACATTACATTAATTTTTTGTTAAAAAGTTTTTTTGTGGCTTTAATGTACTAATAATACTTGGCAAGGTATACCCTATCCAAGAAAAAAAGAATTATCACAATCGGACCACTATGAAAAAGTCATGCGTGGTCATACATTTAAAAAAAAAATATACGCGTTGAATTGAGAACCTCCTCCGTTTTTTTTCGTCGGTTGAAAAAGAAGTAAAGTCTATGTTGACTATCACATTTAATCTTTAACTGCGCTTGTATCATAGGCATCGTAGCGCATTATTGTTCCGCTTCAAGAACCACGCTTCCAAAGCGTGAAGATTTAAATTTCGAAGTATTACCTCATGACAACAGTCTCTAAGATCAAAGGTTAATAACCCCTCGCTTTTTTACTATTAACAATAAGTACTAGCTACACAGATTTTTTACGCAGATCTAAAAAGGTTGGACTTTAAACTCATTAAAAATGATAATTAATCTTCATACATACGTAATAATAAGTGCCATGATTGTGTGTAACTTTAATCTAGATGACCTTGCAGCCTATTTACTATTCCAAACTACGTCATAGATACCTATGCAGCTTGAATATGTCATTCAGTTATTTCTAAGGCATTACTAATGTGCTGTGACATCTGTTATGAACTTTGAATGAGCAGATAATGTTTCCTGCTACCGGAGTAGGTAATTTATATTTTCATCTTATTGCAGATAATTACATACCTACATAAACTAGTGTTGCAAAGGACTCGAGTCTTCGAGTCCTAATTTTAAAGACTCGACTCAATTATGCAAGACTCAGTGTGCTCAAAAGGCTCGGAGTCTACAGATAAGTACTCGAGTCTTAAAAAGGACTCAAGTCTTAAAAAGGACTCGAGTCTTAAAAAGGGCTCGAGTCTTAAAAAGGGCTCGAGTCTTAAAAAGGGCTCGAGTCTTAAGAAGGACTCGAGTCTTAAAATTAACCCAAGTCTTAAAGAAAAACTCGGAGCATGAAGATGAAACTTGTACCTCACCATTCGAAAAGACTCGAAACAAGACAATAAATTCAAATAAGTGGTTATCACATAATGTACCTTTGCGTACAAAAAAAATCTGACGAGTTATTCGAGCTACACGACTCAAGTTCATTTTAAAACTCGAGTCGTTTTTAAGACTAGAGTCCTTTTTAAAACTCGAGTCCCTTTTTTAGACTCGAGAATGACTCGGGCTTGGCTTGACTCTAGACTCCGAGCCTTTTGAGCACACTGAGTCTTGCATAATTGACTCGAGTGAATGACTCGAAGACTCGAGTCCTTTGCAAGACTAACATAAACTCACGCCTTTATACATATTTGGCAGAAACGACACAACCTTCCTACACATCCTATAATCCTACTACCTTGCTACGATCCTTGCATACTCCTTTTGCTTCGTTTACGTTTATCATAATCATCCTATATTGTTCCCACTGTTGGGACACAGGCCTCCTCTCGGTGAGAGGGAGGGGGCCGTAATCTACCACGCGGGCCCAGTCCGGGTTGGTAGACGTCATATGTTTTCGAATTTTTGGTTCTAGGACATGCCGGTTTCCTCCCGATGTTTTCCTTCACCTTTTCTAGAGCAGTGGTGATGAAATTATTTACACAAAGTAAAGCTTCTGCCTGGGTTTGAACCCACGAACTACAACTCGTAAGTCACTGCCGATACCACTGGGCTACCACTTTTCCTCGTTTACGTTCATACATTGCATCATCTTTATCTTCTTTACATCTTTACATAGTATAAAATAAAGTCACTTCCCGCGATTGTACGCACTACGCAACGGATTTCACTACGGTTTTCTGAAGTAGTAAGAAACTGGTTTTGACCTTTACATTATGATTTCACGAATTGCAGGCATTTAGTATATTTAGAGGCAATGCGCATGAATATGCGTGACGTGATAAAGACTTTGATAAAATGCCTTGATTATCGTAACTTATCTTTATTTTTTATTTTTTTAATTGTTGGCAACAACTCCAGAGCAGCTCAACAGATTTGGATGGAAGTTGATAGACAAATGGAGCAAGTCTCACATAAATATAAGTCATCATTTGCTTAGGCTTTTCTCAGCTATGTTGGGGTTGACTTCCAGTCAAACCGGAGCGGTTCACGGAGCGACTGAATATCTGGCTTCCAGCACCCAGTTTCTGGGTATACGGTACCCCTTGGTATGACTGGTTACTTTCGGACATCTGACGACCCGTAACGACTGTCAAAGATAAACGAATGACAGCCGGGCCCGAGTGTGACCAACTTTCCGAGGCACGGAAGAGTCTTCGTATTGATGACCCATCCACGGGCCAACCGTGGCAAACGTAGCTCAACCTGACCGACTGTTAAGTGCGGCTGTTCTAACTTAGCCATAAGTCCCTAGATGAACACATGATAGTCTGTTATCCAGGTTTAGAATAAAGCTCTTAAGATTGGAGTGAAATTACCAGCAACAACTAGTTGGAAGATAAAAATAAACACTGATTATGTAATCTGTTACCTGAGCTAAGTTATAATATCTTATCTTTTATTAAACACAGCTATTTACGGAGAATAATAATCATATCAGCCAAGAGGCATGACTTAGAAGTCATGCCCCTCTTGGCTGTATGTTCTGTGTTAGTGGGTTTCGTTTCTGCACTTAGTCCTTGTAAAAACAAGATTTATTAACCCTTTATAGGACGGCTCATACAAAGTGGTCAGTAAACTGGACAGTCATTTCAAGAGACCTTGAAGTGGGCGGTCACTGCTTCGTTATTCACTGTTCAGTTTACTGGTCACTTTATATGAGCCGTCAGGACGGCAAACCGTGAAGAGTGAAAAAGTGACCGTCTACTTCAAGGTCCTAAGTACCTTGAAATGACTGTCCAGCACCCCTAGCCAAGTTGATAATCTGCAATCGTTAACGGTAGTCGCTCAACGTTAAGTCACGTGGTTAGAACAAACGAACAGAAAATTCGTAGCCAAATTCACATCGTTCAAAATGATAGAATGATTTTTTATCGTTTCTACAATGTTCAACGCTAAATCCTTTGTTATAAGGTGTCGTTTTTCTAAAGACATTGTAGAACGAGCGGCCGACTCAGGCGTTTCAACATGGCTACCAACTTATCGTTTTCTACAATTGCTGACACTGAGGCGTTACCGATTGTAGAACGGTAAACGTTTGTGACTTGGCTAGGGGGGCAGTGTACTGGCCACTTTATATGAGCCATCCTATAAAGGGTTAAAGAACTGTTTGTCATTAAAGTGTATCGTATTCAGCCAATAACGTTTCTAAAGCTGGGACACAGGGGCAAAAAATGAACAGCCGTACAGATCGAACGATACGTTTAAGCTACGCTTGCCGTAATGGGTCCGTGAATGGGTAACCAGCTTTACATACCAAGAACCTTCCGTGCCTCGGAAAGCATTTAAGCCGTTGGTTGTGGCTCTCATTTGTGGGTTTTTGACAGTTGTCACGGGTCATCAGAAGCCTGAAAGTCTGAGAACCAGTCTTACCAAGGGGTAGGTATAATTACCCAGTAACTGGGGTGTGGAGGTTAGGTAGGCTATTGATCTATTATGAGAAATACTGGTATAAGCTGTATCCAGTTTAACTGTAAGATGACTCTAGCATATGTAGGAAAACGTTAGGCAGATTAAGGGTTGGAACACTGGCCTCCTCTGTGAAAAGTAGTGGACTATAATCTACCACACGGGCCCAGTGCAGGGTAATGCATGTCATATTTTATGTCTGAGAACTTTTGGTCTTAGGTCATGCCAGTTTCCTTCGCTGGTATTTAGCTGCATCTGGTTAGACATAAAGCTGACCTGAATTATTTGCAGAAAGGCAGATAGATTTTTGAAGTAACGCCAGTTACCCCTGAATGGTTTCATTCACCATCTTGAGGACAGATGTGATGAAATATAACAGAGAGTAAAATGCATGACAGGGTTTGAATCCAGCCTACAATATTCTACAACACAGCAGTCGGGGGTTATTGCCAATGGACCACCAAAGCTCTCAGGATTAAGGCTCCCACAAACAGGTGTGATGCAAATCCCGTAGAACAATTTTAAAGAAAACTTAATGGAAATTGTTATACAAAAGTCTTGACACACCTTCTTGAAGAGGCCTTTATAGTTTGATTGTTATATTTTTTTATGGTATGGGAAGTGTTTTTACTATTTTTTATTAATAACGATGTATACTTTTAAAACCTAACAAAAAAATTATGCTATTGCGAGAACCACTATTTTCATACAAGCCAGAATTGTGATTTGCAATATTATGAATGGCTAATCTGTATGTCACTAAGTTTATCTGTACATTATCTAGCTTATTGACAATCACTATGAGTAAGCAAAAATGTATGTATAAAAAAATAATTTATTTTATAAGTAAGAAAGATACAGAAAGGGGAAAACAGTGGTACTGATCAAGTCCAGGGGGATAAAACCAGGATAATATTCAATATTTCGTGATTTTTTCTTTTAATATTTGCGAAATCCACACTAATATTATAAATGCGAAAGTAACTCTGTCTGTCTGTCTGTCTGTCTGTCTGTCTCGCTTTCCTGCTAAAACTACTGAACCGATTTAAATGAAATTTGGTACACAGATAGTTTAGAGCCTGAGAAAGGACATAGGCTACTTTTTATCCCGGTAGTACGTTCCCGCGGGAAAATTTCCGACCTCCACGCGGGCGAAGCCGCTGGTAGTATATAAATCTAAATAGGTAACTAAGCTTTAAACACCCAGCAACTTAGACATGTTATTCTAGATAATGGAATTCTATGATTGAAAATAATAATAATTATGTGAACTAGTACCTTTATGAAATTGGGTGGCTCTAAATATTTAATTGTCTTTTTAGTGTTTCCGAAAATGAGCAACATTTTGTCATTCCTGATATTTTTATTGTACAGCTCTCATGATCTGCCTAGACTTTTCCCAACATGTTGGGGTCAACTTCCAGTCTAACCGGATGCAGCTGAATGCCAGAATTTTACATGGAGTGACTGCTTATCAGACCTCCACAACCCAGTTACTGTGTTACAAAAAACCCCTTGGTACTACAGGTAGTCAGACTTTCGAGTTTCAGTCAACATTGGTTAATGTTGACTGTAAAAGATCCACAAATATGACAGCAGGAACCAACCGCCTAACATGCTTTATGATGTACGGAGGGGTCTCTTGGTAATATAAACAGGATGGTGACCCATCAACAGACCAACTGCGGCAAGCATAGCTTAACCTGATCCATTAACCCGAGCAGCTGTTATTAATCTAGTTACGCAAGTTTCTTTTTATGTAATAAAGAAGATATGCACACAAAAATATGAATTATGTATGTATACTTATTGTAAATAAGTATTAAATATTTGTTTAGTTTAAATTATATAACGACTCAATGTCAAATAAACATACATAATTATTTGTTTTAATGCTATTATGTGAATAAATATTGCTGTGTTTGTTGAATTACTTAAATATGTTAATTTTAAGTAAGTAATGAACAAAGTTTAATGACTGGTTGTAAATAATGGTGAAGAAGGAAGTATTATGATGATGAAACTGAGGAAAACAGGTACCACCCCAAAAAATACAGACTTGCTGTCTTTGGCCAGAAATTATTGCTATTTAACCAGTTGAAGTGGCTAAGCTTGGGGATGCCTTTTTTATGGGTGGGAAATTATCAAATGACGTTTCCCACTCTGGGCAGAGAGGGAGGGCATGTCAGACTTTTACTGACTAAAACCCACCCGAGTTATTGCAGTTGCCTATGTGCCATGGCCACGGTAACTCTTTCGAACAAATCTCGCGACTCTATGTCCAGCAGTGGACGTATTTCGGCTGAAATAATGATGATGATGAATCATAATCATTTTTTTTATATGAACTATAATAAATAAGTAGGAGGTATTGATAACATTATCTAATACTAGCTTTTGCCAGCGGCTTCACCCGCGTGGAGGTCGGAAATTATCCCACGGGAACATACTACCGGGATAAAAAGTAGCCTATGTCCTTTCTCAGGCTCTAAACTATCTGTGTACCTAATTTCATTTAAATCGGTTCAGTAGTTTTAGCAGGAATGCGAGACAGACAGACAGACAGACAGACAGACCGACAGACAGACAGAGTTACTTTTGCATTTATAATATTAAGTATGGATTTAATTGAGCATTATACTTGCATCATAATAATTTCAGTTGTAATGTTCACCGCTGGACATAGGCCCTAATTTGGAGAGCTTTGCCATAATCGCCACGCTAGGCAGGCGGGTTGGCAATCGCAGTACGGCGGTAAAATGCATAGAGAATGCTGTTGCTCATTCTTTAGTAAGTCCCTTAGTCCCTTCTACGACACCCATGGAAAAAAATGGGGTGGTCCTATTCTTTGCGTACGGCACCACACGGTTATGATACTGAGGTTATTGCAATCAAAGCCAAGTAATCAAGCTATTAAGTTTATCTTACGCTTGAATACAAATTATGATTAAGTAATGAAATATTGTACAAACCTTTATGCCACCGGTTAGTTTTTGACCACAAAAACTTTATTTTATCCATCATGTTAGAACTTTCGCACGTCTTTACTGATGCACATACAAAGTCTATTAAAACACTCGTTAGTACATCATTTCACGCGCGGAAAATGACTTATTTCATGACTCAGATTCGTAGATTTTAACAGTCGTAATTTTAATAGACGCGCGCTCAATACTCTATTCCTTGTTAAGTTAGCAAAGGAAACTGACAGTGAAAGACTGTTTTATCTCACGGCTAATATAACCTTGAAATAGCGCCGCTTATCGTGTTAATATAAAAATAAATCAATAAAAGTTATCGCGGAAATCAGCGTACGAATTCAGTGCTATACTGCACTGCTGTAACTGTAATTAATGGGAAAATCCGTTTGTGAAACGACATTCATAACAACAGTTCGGAAAGAGTTTCACAAGTAAGTTTAATTAATAAATGTTCTTAGTTTGTCTTAGTCTAGATATACATATTGTTGTAGATATCAACATTATGACTGAATATACTTGATTTGAAAATGAAGTAGCTAAAACGAAAGAAATACTGATAACTATCACAAAAGGATTAAACCTGAAAAAGACTATTCTCCTTGATTCTCCTGTTTTGAACGAAACTCCCGCCGTCAATTAAGCTGACAGTGACAGCTTAGATGCATTTACGAAGCTCGTTTCATTTAATGTGTAGTGACACCAGCTACATCAAGTTGGAAACTTTCTGTTTTTGTTTTGTTAGGCACATGCATTACATAGGCTTTCGTTGATTACAATCTTACCTAATTTAAGCAAGATAAGCCTGATGTAAGCTCTAATTTATCTAACCTCGGAAGACCTCGCCATTGGGTTGAGCTAAGGTAGCCCGCGAAATTCAAATATTTTGTTCAACACGCAGCCTTTTTTTTGGAGGTGGGAAATCTTCAAATGATGTCTCCCGCTCTGGGTGGAGCGGAAGGGCGTGTTAGACTTTGACTGACTAAAACCCACCCGTGTTCCTTCAGTTGCCTATATGGCAGAGCCACGGTAACTCTTTCGAATAAATTTTGCAACCCTGGCAGGTATCGGTCGTAGCAGACCCCCTTTTTTTGGATTGGGAATCATCATATGACTTCTCCCGCTCTGGGCGGAGCGCGAGGGCGTGTCAGACTTTTACTGAATAAAACCCACCCGTGTTCTTTCAGTTGCCCATTTGCCAGGGTCACGGTATCTCTTTCGAACAATCTCGCAACCCTGGCAGTAGCGGACCCCTTCAGTTTTGCTGAAATCTCTTCAATATGCAGCCTGACACTTGTCGCAAAATTCAAAACTTCTCACTCTTTGCTATAATTTGAATTTCACAGGGTAACTAGGCGCTTCCCTCTTAATTTTTTCACTGATGGATTAATGCATCTAGCTAGTACAAGTAGGTACCTACCTACCAGAACAATACATAATGTTTTCAATTTAAGTCGTATGCAACCGTTGTGCATGTGCCGTATATTAATTTAAGAAAGCTTGGAAACGGAGATTACAAAAGACAGTCGAGTAGCAGCTTTCCAGAACGCAGCAGTAGAACAGGGCTAGCCATCGGCTATCGCCCAATAGGCATCGTCACATGTTCTGTGAGTGAGCGTCGGAAGAGTAGTCTCGGGTCTAGACCGAAGTTATACTCGTCATGTGTAAAGTATGAATGTTACTCATGAAAGTTTTAAGGACTAATAATGCCAGCCTCCACGCAACATTAAAAACCACGAGTTGATTATAATCTATTAGTCTGTCTTGCACAATAGGTACAAGCTACACCCACGGTAAAAGTAGTCTGACATTTCTATTTTACAAACGAGAACTAAGATGTTTAGATACCTTTATTGTTGTGATGGTCACGGACAAAATCTGATGTCAGGCGCATCGCCCACGATCCGGCGACAATACGCCATTATGTCAGAGGAGCGTTAATAAAGAACGCTATGAACCCGGAAACTACATTCTTGTAAGCTGTGGGGGAGTTTTTTTTTTTTAGATTTCTATCAGTCTCGGTAATGATGACAAGTCAAAAGTTTATAAAATATTCTACCGAGAAATGAGTTAAATCTTCTGGAATATTGCTAGAATATCATCTAAGCTACAAGCTATTAATCCGTTGTTCAGTATGTAACAAATCAGTATGATTATAATGGTAGGTAATAAGTTAATAAGGGAGAATGCGAATTTCTGATTGTCAACCTGTAATATTTTACTTGTTTGCCATATTTTGGCGCTAACATTTATGAATCACGTTGATCACACCGTTTCTCATCTAATCACATAAGTAAAGCAAAGTTGGACGCGGCTAGTACGTAGATGGGTGACCGCTTGTTACCACCGTTTAAACATGGCATTTTGCATATTTCTTACTTAACACGACACCTACTCATTTAATTTGTGAATGAACTGTCATGTTATTCAATTTATAACATACTAGCTTTTGCCCGCGGCTTCGCCCGCGTGTATGTCGGAAATTATCGCAAGAGGACGTACTACCGCGGTAAGAATGTATTAATCCATGTTATACATAGGTACATAAAATTACGCCTTTTTCCCATGGGGGTAGGCAGAAACTACGGAACGCCATCTGCTACGATCCTTACATATCATGTGTGTTTGATGTACTTAAAATAAAACTAATAGTATTCAGAGTAAGAAGACTGCGACATAGGGCTGAATTAAATTGAATATAAGTCTTACTGGTTTTTATTAACGCTCCTATTCTACCTATACAGACACTCAATTATTTACCAGACACCAAATTAAACATAGTTATAAGAATAGTAGATACTTTTGCCAGTGGCTTCGCCTGTATAGCTTTCGGAAAATATCACTCGGAAACCTACTACCGGGATAAAGTATCCTATGTATATGGTAAGTATCCAGGATAACCAAAAATCCAAATCCATCCAAAAATCTAAACATCTAAGCAATATTTCGCGGTCTCTTACTTGGAATAATACAATTAGGTTTATTTTGAGTACTTCGTACACACATGATATTCGCATTTACTATGAAGCCAAAGTAATATGAATTACCCGACCGCTACCAACCGGGACGGCCGGACGCGGGAAGGCCCGCTAGCCGCTCTGCGGCGATTTTATTATAATCTGTGATATCTTCTAAAATATTAATTTTAATGATATGCTGTAAAGAGCAATTTTGATCTACATGAAATGCACAATTTATTTAAGGTACTTAATTGCATAAGGATGAATGCTGTATTGCTTAAAATCGCATTCATAAATAAGCCATTATTTCTCGTAAAAAGTAAAGGATAAAAATGGTTATTATGGGCTATCCCTAAGAGTTAGACATATGCCACCGCGGACTTTTTTGTAGAACTTTTTAAGGTGTACAATACTGTAGTACATTATTTTGAGCTATTTCGTAGGGTTCAGCCAGCGTTCGCAATGTAAGCGCAAAAAAATGTGTTTATTTATGACATCACATTAGAAACCTCTAAAATTATCAGCGTTTCTTTATTATATTATGCATGTTATATACATATAAACCTTCCTCTTGGATCACTCTATCTATTAAAAAAACCCGCATCAAAATCCGTTGCGTAGTTTTAAAGATATAAGCATACATAGGGACAGACAGACAGCGAAGTGACTTTATTTTATAATATGTAATGTAATGTAATGTAAAGATTAAAATAGTATTTACCGTTACTTTTTGTCAATAAAATACAATCAAATGTGCGTTTTCTTACAAAATGGCCGATGCATGCTTGTTAGTTGTCTCACAAATCACAATTTAAGCCACAGTCTGATGATATTCTTCGTTTTAACAAGCAATATTTAAAAATTATGACATTTTTAAAACAAATAACTTATTCGTAACATTATCATAATGCACATTGGCATTATTGTTTATGGATATTTTTTTTTTTTTATGATGCGAATGGAAACAATTTATAGCTAAAATGTCTCCGTTGTCTAATATTACTTTTTTATTAAGTAATATTAAGTACTTTAAGAACTAGTTGCTTACCTACCACCATACGTGACAGCGCGATACGACTCTGCTAGAACAATTTCTATGAAAACTTGATGGGAATTGATCTACTAGAGTCGCATCGCGGCGGCTTTTACGTTGTAAATATTCTTCCGTAAATTCCTTTAAAGGCAGGACTAATGAAATGGTCCCTGTAAATGAAAATATGAATAAATATCTCATTATTTTCAAGTAGAGATGAATGAGATTGTCGTTCAAGTAGGTACATAGGTATGAACATTTATGGAAATAAAATACCCACATGCATTATAAACCTAATGTGTCATTGTGAATACAACTTAGAAGGGTGTAGGTAACCATTAGAGTTATTAAATACATTATTCATTTTATGAGCCTTAGTACGCTATTGCTTGGATTTGCTTTATAATAGGTAGATTAATATCTTCTTTACATACCTATTATAAAACACAGTCGCTTCCCGCGTCTGTAGGTACGCTTTACAACGGATATTATTGTTGGGGTTTTCATCAGTAGACATAGTGATTCAAGAGGAAGGTTTATGTGGTTTTTACATATAGGACTAAAATACGACAGGCAACTCACAGTACCTTGAGAGCTAATAACACTATTACACTGTTCGAATCGGTGTGCCTGCAAGTCTTATAAAAGCAACCTGTTGCTTTTTCGAACTAAAATAAAACATACGCGACTACGGCGAAGCAAAAAGGAAGGTTATGATTTTGACCGGTATATATGTATGTGGGTATGTTCTTCTGTCCCTTCATAATTTCTAAGCTAGGTTGGTACTTATCATAATTTGATTAATAAGGTATCGCTGGAAGCGTCTTGCTTGATCGATTGAGGGTGACAGGCTGGTTTTATGTGACGTCACATTAAATTGAATATTTTTCTTTTAAAGATTCATGTTGAGTATCAAATGAAAGTGCTTATTTAGCAAATTTCAAAAGTGAAAACACGTTAGTTAACCCCGAAGTCATTTAAATACAAAGTATGTTCAAATATTAAAAACTCTACTGAAAAATCACGCTCTAAAAATGAGAAGAAAATATTCTCATAAAAGCCGCGGTCGTATGCCAATGCCACCTACTCTAATCAAAACCAGTCTAACAGTAGAAAGTAAGCGATTATAAGCTTTATGGTAAAGTGACTTAGGACCACGGTTTTCATAAGAGAGACTATTTTCATGCTAACCAAACGAAATGTAAAGAATTCCAAGGTCCCTCTGGAATAACCTTTGGCCTTTGGTCATCTTTAGTCTTCAACCATACAGATCCCATCAATGTCTTTGTCTGTTAATAAACCTACTGAACTCACGAGAAATCTGAAAATACGGTAATTTGAACCCATAGTAACCCTGAATCTAACGTTACTCTACTCCTCGACTTCTATATAGACATGTCAAACTATAGTCAGTCCCAACTGCACATTACAAAATGCACAACAACACGAACCCCGTAACCTTTAAGTAAAGCTTTTAAATACGAATTATAGAGGAAACAATGGCCGATTGTTTACATACCTACCTCTCGGTGTTACGATGGAGCGAGCTGTAAAATTCATGTTTCAAGAACTGGCCTGTTTTTATGTACTCCAATGGTAAATTAACTGAAAAGTAATGAGTCCTTCCTAGGTAGTAAACATAATTAAGAACGACTAGCTAATGCTCGCGGCTCTGCACGTGTTGGAGTCAGGAATTATCCCTCGGGTATGTACTGGGATAAAAAGTATCTTAGGCTCACCCAGCTCAGCACGCTATCAGTCACAATTAGAGTTATGTATTTTGAAGCATATTCGCAACTCCATTGCTTTAATTTCGTACCCCATCGTGGTCATGGTCCATCTGTGTGCCAAATGTCATCCTTACCTTTACTTTTTTTATGTTGAGACGTGTAAAGGTAACGGATAGACACAGACAGAGTTACTTTCGTATGGGCAAATTTATTGAAAGTATGGTTCTTCCCCAAATGACCATCTCAGAGATTAACCTGCATGCTCCTCATCATATGGTCCGACCAAGTCAGAGTATCTAGTCAATTAAGGAACACCGAAGCCATCTATTTTAAACGTGTTTTAGTGTTTTTTTTGGACCAATTTAAAGACATAAACAACGTTTATCATCATTTGTAGTAAGCAATTATGGATACCTAATAAATATAATAAAATTAGGCTTTTTACCACCTACAAAAGCAATTGAAAACGAGTTTTAATTAATTGCAGAAGCACGTATCTAATCATTCAAAGAGATGCTATGCAGCTCAACGCTGTTGACATTATCTCCACCTAAGTGACACCCACGGGACCATAGAGTGGAAATCTATAGATCCACTCGATTAGATAAAATTAAATTTCCGTATTGTTGAAAGTCCTTAAATTATTGAATCTAGTGGTCTTCCAGTGGTTGAAATTCGACCATAATTCTATTAAAGCTTGACCTATGCATTTCTAATGCATCCTATACCTATTAAATAAAAATATTAGCTTTCTTTGTACCAAATTTCATACGTAAAGAGTACTTAAAAAGTTTTTGCTTCACGTATATCATCATAATAAATACCTAATTAGTTAAAAGTCTTTGTTTCATGAGACTAATAGTAAAATATTACAAAAAAAAACCATCAATGTCATCATTGAATAAACACCCTTGACCATGTTTAACTTGTCATATCATTTATTTTTAAAGACGTGAGTCGCCCTCAATTTGTCCCCGTCTTATCTTAATAGCCTCTTCAATTCTTAAATGTTATCTAAATAAAAATCCTCGCCAGATGATTGAAATGAATACATTAAAGCTTAATTTTTATCTCGAGGACAAAGGAGTACGGCCATAGACAACACACGAAGCGTCAATAAACGTTTTTATTCCTGCACCGTGTGTGGCCACGGCAACTCTTTTATAAGTCCAAGTCGGGATGTTGGCTAACCTCAGGCACTTAATTTATAACCAGCATAGATAATATGGGCCACTTTGGATTAGTATTAATGAAGCCTAGTTTACCAAGAGTTTTAAATGATAACGTTTTTATGGTTCTTTCGCAATGGGATTTAGTTAATCTCAGTTTCGTAAAGCTGTTATCGATATGGACCTATATGGCTGCATTTTATTGAAGAAAATGTTAAAATTAAGTGGTCTAATAGTTAATTAACGTCTAGTGTCACAGTAAAGTGTTTAATTTATTCTTAGGTCTGTGGGCGGACATTTTCTAAATGATAATCATTGCACGACACCTCAGGCTGATGCTACTGGTTTATAGTTTATATTTTGACGCTGTCGCAGAGAAAGGTTTGGTTAGATTATGACGTGACGGGCCATCAAAAGCTGCAAATTTTTAATGGCTACAGCCCAGACGCGCATAAGTTAGGTAATAATTATGACCATCTCTACATCAGCTTCTGCATGCAAAGCTTTCATTCAAATCAAATCATTTATTCGCATAGAATGCAGGTATTTTACAATAAAGTTGTTACATAAATATAGTGAGCCGGGTACATTCTGCCTGAGTTTCAGCATGCAAAAATGTTACAAATAATTAAACAAATCTTGAACATTCTCTTCATATTCATTCCTTCTTTAATATTGTTGCTGGGACGCAGGCTTCCTCTTGGTGAGAGGGAGTGGGCTGTAATACAGCACATGGGCAGTAGTGGTATATAGGTATGTCACATGTCTTTCACTTTTCTAAGATATACCGGTTGCTTCACGATGTTTTGCTTCAGCATTTTGAGAGCAGTGGTAATAAAATAATTTACACGAAGTAAAGCGTCTGTTGAGTTTGAACCTACGACCTACAACTTCTGAAACAACAAGAAAACGTGAACTTATTTATTAGAACACAACTAAATTGGCCTTCTAACAAAGATTTTTACACGACTAACTGCGCGACGCAAAGGAGGGTGATGCGTTTATCAGTCTTTGTACATATACAAGATGCAGCTTTGAACCTGCAAAACATTTCAGGAAGGTGTTATGAGACTCGTAAATAATCATATAACAATACGATACCAAGTCAATAATCAATAATACTTTAAATTTTAGATTTTTCAAATTTATTGTTTTTCAGAATAACTCTCTTAATAACCCTCTTCAAAAAATTTATGAAAGAAATGTCGGTTGCGTTCGTTTGTGTGTGTGAAAGCACAGTTTAAGGACACGTACAGACTGGCCGCGTTTTAAAAAAGGGAGTTTACACTTACCGATTTCCGTAAATAAGAATAAAATGAAAAAATAAATACCTGCCCATTTTATTGTAGATTCGGGTTGAGAATCACTAACATAATTACCTCCTAAAATGTTTTGCAGATCCAAAACTGCACCTTGTATACATAGGTATGTTGGTTCCTTTGTGATGATCTAAAGACCAAAAGCGTGGGCCGATTTTGATGATCGATTTGTCTTATTCTTGTGAGAGTCACTAAAGACATGACAGTTAACAACATTCGATATGGCGACAACTAGACGCCATAATAGTAAAAAAGAAAAAAAATGTTGTCGAAGAACTATCTTAAGTGGCCTTTCATTGTAGGCCTTTGAAAATCATCGTTAGGTTTTCCGATCATTTTTCATTTTGAATGACCATTTAGGATCTATAACGATTCAAAATTGGTTAGCAAACATTCTTACTTACATTTTCAAATCTTATATTTAAGCAGTGTTAAAGTCCTAATATTATAATAGTATTGGTGGTCAAATCAATATTAATTAAAATGTAAAATAAAAAAGAGAATAAAAAAAACTGCAAAAACTGGACTGCTTAAAAAGAGAAGTAAAAGTATTTATTTAAAGAGGTTTTTTATAGGGCTTAGTTTTATACTAAAGATAAAGAATCTTTACGTCTATAGTAAACAATTCCCGTAAACAATTCTATAGTAAAGACAATTCCCGCGTCTGTATTACTTAGATCTCTTGAACTACGCGACTGATTTTAATGCGGTTTTCATCAATAGACAGAGTTATATAAAAAGAAGGTTAATATGTATAATACGCGAGCGAAGCCGGTGGCAAAAGCTAGTAATACTAAAAACAATCTGATGTAGACTGAAGCATCCTTTTCAGTGACGGATTAACCCTTAATAAAATTAAGCAATTGCCTAGGGCATCACGTCCGGGGGGCACCAGAAGAAGCACACAAAAAAATCCGTCCTTAGGGCACCACGTCTCACTCTCACGTCACCAAAAACCACACCAAAATAGTTTCTAGGACTAATTTGACAATTCGCGCGTTTTAAGTTGACATAGAGTCCGACCTAGAGTCATAACCCCACTCCCGCTACATAAACTACAAGAATTGGAGTTCGTACTCATGTTGGTAATGTGGGACGAAATTTTGCAAACCTTCCGAAAAGTCAGCAAGGTATTAAAGACCCAGAAGTTACTCTAGAGACTTGCGCTAATCTCTACAAATAACTCGTGGATTTAAAAAAAAATTGCTGTTCGACTTTCATTCTTTAGAAGCCCGCGCAAAAGAAAAGCTACCAGTTTTGGAATACAAAGACACCCTTCAAAGACGAAGAAAGAAAATGCCCAATGATGGTTCAGCTCCTGAAGTAAGTTTCAGCCCAAAAGAACAATTCAAAATAACGTGTTATTATAGCATCATTGATAAATTAAATGCAGAGATGCGAAAAGGAAGAGAGATTACAAAGAAACAGCATTACAGCAGACAAATTCTCATTCTTGAATAAAATAGCCAATGCCGATAAAATTATGTGTCCCGATCAAACTGCAGAATACAGTCAGTATAGGAAACACATATCCAGAAGACCTTAACACTGAATTAATAACAGAAATTCAACAGTTTCATTCATATGTCTATTAAGTTCCAGACCCAGTGATTAGGCTCGCAGAACTTTACATCAAACTCACGCACAATTGTATAAAATAATACATGATGATAAAATTGAATCAGCTTTCCCTAATGTGGAAACAGCCCTGCGTATATTTTTATCGCTTATAATTGCTCAGCGGAACGTTCTTTTACAAAATTAAAAATATAAAAAAATGTAAAAAGGACAAAGTTGATACAAGAATCGATAATATACATAGAGTCCGATATGTTAAAAACGTTAGACGTTAATACTATCTTGCGTGAATTCAATGCCCAGAAAAGCCGCAAGGCGCATTTCAATAAATAAATAAATTATGCTTTGGTTTTTATTGTTGTCGCACCTACTCCACTTCTACGGTACCTACGTTAGATCTCATCATCTTATTTTACAAAAAAACTAATGTTTTTAGGCGGTAAAGGTGTAAGACCGATTCTAGTTGACATACGGATAGGGGGGCCCACAGGCGTGGATTGCTTAGGGCATCAAGTAGTCTTAATCCGTCACTGATCCTTTTCAATTTGACAGTTAATACATGTATTGCCTTCTCCTCTCCACCTTCTTGATCCAAGTTTTTTAAAGTTCTATTTGTACGCAGTCGGGGTTTTCTTCTCTCAACTTCTAATTCTACAACTGAATCTCTCTCGCGAGAATACATTCCCCGGTTTATTCTAAACCCTTCAGTACAGCATCTTAATAATAATATAATCAATACCAGGATATTTTCTCCATGTTTAGACGTCAATTTCCACCAGCTTTTCTATAGGTATTGCCATAACACAAATAACATTGACCGTTCGAGATCGTCAAAACAACTAATTATTACGTGAGAAATGAAAGTTATTTCTATTTGTTTATTATTTAATTGTTCCTGACTAAGATTAACCGGTTTTAGTTGAAATCATATGTTTTAAAAACATGCTTTGTTTGTATTTCCGTGCTTCATGTTTGTATGTCTAATTATGTGCGTAGTATGTTGTGGTGTTCTTACGAAATTGGATTTTTAGATAATTGTCTACTTATATTTTTTACTCCCTGCCAGGGTCGCGGGTTTGTTCGAAAGAGATACCGTGGCCCTGGCACAGGCAACTGAAGGGACACGGATGGGTTTTAGTCAGTAAAAGTCTGACACGACCTTCCGCTCCACTCAGAGTGGGAGACGTCATTTGATAAATTCCCACCCAAGAAATGGGTAACTGTCTACTTCTTCAGTATTTTTCTTTTTATTTGTAAATTTATTTTATGATGATCAAAGTTTATTTCAAGAGACTTATGGACTGACCCCAGTCTGTTGAAGACTGCAATGAATTTGCAAATATTTTGTGCATCATTCATTCTTGATCATATAACTACCTAACCTAGGCAAGCAAAGACAAAAGACACTGTAGATTGGAGTTTTTGTTCTAAAATATATCATTAAGAACCATCTACCTAGCCTTTTCCCAACTATTTTAGGGTCAGCTTCCAGTCTTACCGAATACAGCTGAATACCAGCATTTCGTATGGAGCGGCTGCCTATCTGAACACACCCAGTTATTGGGTAATACGATACATCTTGGTAAGATTGGTTTTTAGAGTTTTGGGATTTGGACTATCTTTAACGACTGATATGATCCACAAATAACAGTCAGGACCAACGGCTTAATATGCTTAGACAGCAGGCTTCTAAATTGCCTTGAAAAAAAAAAATTGTAAATAATCTAGTACCTCCTCAAAATAAATCGTTAAACGGTTATATAGAGTTTAAGTCAATATTGGATAGCTAGGCAGGTAGGTCGTAGCAGTAATTTAATGAGTTTAAAGACTCAAGTATACTATATACGCACGCATATTATTTAACTTAACTGTAATTTTGCTTGCTATTATTTGGCTAGCTAGGCCAAAGCATTCTTAAGGAGAATAAAGCAGTGGTAAGTAATTACTATACAGGATAATCATTTAACCAGTAGGCTAGTTATTAAATTGTATTACATACTGTTAACATTTGTCTTCGGTATGTCTACGCTAGCGTATTTTAGAATCATGAATGCAGATTTTTGTCGTATTTAGGTTTTTTTTTGTCTTATTGACTTATTAGCACATATCATTCAAAGTATAATTAATAGGCCGGACCCTTCTTAAAAAAAAAATAGTAGGTAATTTTTATTAGGATTAGGAACTTCCCAAATCCTCCAAACTCCACATTTCCCCGCAACATGCGTACGTCGGAGTTAAAAAAACGAAACAATACAAACACAGTAGATTAGCGTTAGCGGTGAAACCGTCTGTCTGTTTACACACCGCTGCGTTGTGGACGTGAGCTGCGCCTGCGCCGGTGACTGACACAGCGCGCACTTTCGTGGCGCCTGCGTCGGTCTTGAACTTTGTCTTCCGTGGTCAACAGCATTGTCTTGTAAACTTGAACGAACACTCCGACTATACAGTAGAATTTATCTAGCGGTTTTATATTATGACAATGTCGTCAAGTTTGAAAACCATAATTTTCCGTAAAGTAAACGAAAACCGTAGGGTAGTGGCAAATAAAATTCTTATATGGAATAGGTAACTTAACTAATTATTTGCTTCAATTTTAACTGAATCATTGGAAAGCGGTCTCGGCTGTTTTTCGTGGATCTTAGACAGTCATTACGGGTCCGTCAGAAGCCTGAAAGTCTGTCAACCAGTCATCTGCTTAGCCTTTTCCCAACTATGTTGGGGTCGGCTTCCAATGAAACCGGATGCAGCTGAATATCAGTATTGTACTTGGAGCGACTGCCTATCTGACCTTTACAACCTGGGTACTGGGTAATGCAATACCTCTTGGTAAGACTGGTTGCTAGACTTTCGAGCTTCTGACGACCCGTAACGACTGTCTAAGATCTACAAAACACAGCCGGAACCATATGAAATTCTTATATGTAAAGGTAACTAGATTAATTATTTGCTCATTTATTAACCGAATCGTAAAAAAAAAGTTTTACAATAGGTAATTTTCATGCCATATCAAGTCAGACGTGGCAACGGCAAGCATGCAAAAAGAAAAGTAGGTAATTCGTTTTTTAAACCCTCATATTAATTTGACAACTCCCTCCAAAAAATGTACCCGTCGAATTGGCGGTGCATGGTCCCCCATGCACCGCCAATTCGACGGGTAAAAACATAGAGAATATAACCGTCTTTGGGTAAAAAGAACGTCTTTCGGTTGAAATGATGATGATTATGATGACTAATTTGACAGGTGTAATAAATACAATCAAGACTTGAAATGTCCGTTTTTATCTAAAATTACAATTAAAAGCAAACTATAGGGGCGAAACTGACAGGAAGCACTCGTGTACCTACTTATGAACAATTTGATATTTGATTCCAAATTCGAGAGAAACCACATCAGTTGCTCAACTGTAAGATATCGAACCAAAATCGGTCATACTTATGAGTCCTTTACCCCCAAGTGTTATTCCATCTTCCTCACAAGCCCTGTTTATTAAATTATAACAAATGGGTCCAAATTCGGCAGGATTCCTTCTGTAGTTTAGTGTACCATAAACTACAGTATTTATTTATTGCTATTGTTTACATTCGAACTGGATGTACAGTCAGCTTCAAAAAGATGACTTCAACAAGAATTTAGTTAACGGTCTCTAATTTGAACTCTACATATATCAATTTGCAGCTAAAAAGGGCCCAATGTGTAATAAATAAGAAATGTTATTTGGCTACAAGATACTGTATCAGTGGCGAGGTGTAAATTTTTCTAAGAGAGAAGCCGAAGCGAATTCGGCTTTAACTTACTGACTCATCAATAAAGAATACTTACTATCATTCTTAAATTAATATAGGAATGTAATTAATTAAATACAATTAAACTGAACAGCTGAAAACCGAATAAAATGTGCAATATTCTTCTATCTCGTTCTCGCTGACGCATTCTTCTATATTTGTCTCCGTCATAACCCGTTGTACAGCGGCTTGCTCTCGTACATATCAAGCGGTGCCACGTGACCTAAAGTGACATCATTACGGGATCGCTGTTGTATGAATTTTTAGTTCTCGATTATGACGTTTTGGCGCCGGGTTAATTTAGAACATTTCTTTTTGTTGTAATACAAAGCTACAAATAACCTTTTTTGTTGTTTGAATGTTATGGTGAATTAAATACCCGTAGTGTAACTATATTTTTTGTCAATAGCAGGCACTATTGACATACTATTTTGAATAGCGATAGAGTTACCGATGCGAATTCCCGAAGGAAAGCCGGTAGGAATCGTGTTATATGGTGCTTTCGCCACTGTACTGTATGATGTAGCCAAAAACTATTCTTCTAAGTTAAGCACAAAAAACCATAATGTAGGCACTTAAGTATTTTACAGGGTTAATTTTAACTGACAATCAAGTTTTGTACCCCGTAGCCTGTGTTATTGTATTGTGTTGTATATCGATACCCTAACGTGGGTAAAGTATTGCCAGCTAATTTAAATTGACCGTGCATAAAATAGTCCACCTATGATGTTCCCAGTGTTGGGACACAGGCTTCCTCTGGGTGAGAACGAGTAAGCTGTAATTGACCACGTGGGCCCAGTGCAGGTTAAATGAATTGTTAAAATTCAAAATATTTTTTTTTCACGTAAACCCATACCGTTCCAATTGGTCTTCCTATGGATAAGAGCAGGCAATATCTTATACCTTTAAACGAGCAATTCTTGTATATATGTATATATATAATCTGAATCTCGGAAACGGCTCCAACGATTTTCATGAAATTTTGTATACAGGGGGTTTCGGGGGCGATAAATCGATCTAGCTAGGATTCATTTTTATAAAATGTCGTTTTATTTGTGTTTTCAATTACCAACTTTATCGATAATCAACTTGAACATAAACTTATTATTTTAAACACAATTTACCAAAAAATACCGAGCAAAGCTCGGTCAACCAGATATTTTATTAATTATTAGAGAATGGGCAGCAGCGTTCTCTACGCATTTTAACACCTTACTGCGATCGCCAACCCGCCTGCCAAGCGTGGTGACTATGATAAACTCCCCCAAATTGGGGGAGGCCTATGTCCAACAGTGAACGTCTTTGGGCTGAAATGATGAAACACTAATTTATGGAGTTTTACAGTATTCTCAGATGACAGTGATGTCGATGTACTTTAAATACCTTTTTGAGGCTGACTGTACCTAAGTGTTCGACGCTGCGTGTGCGCAATGACGGACACAACGCTTACATTGGTGGAATGGTAGGAAATACGGGAATGTGCGGCGCGGCGCCACGCCTCAGGAACTTGTAAACAAAGCCGTAAAAGATAATTGTCTCGATGTTTCAGGTGTTTGAAGCTGTGGATTGAGGAACACGTTTCTGTTGGACCTGATTTGATTGGAGAGTACCAAGATGAGTCATCATTATCATCATCATCATTTCAGCGTAAAGACGTCCACTGCTGGATGTAGGGCTCCCCCAATTTGGGGAGTTTGCTATATTTGTCACGTTTGGCAGGCGGGTTGGCGATCGCAGTATGGTGGTAAAATGCATTGAGGACGCTGCTGCCCACTCTCTAATTAGTCCCGTAGTCGCTGTCTACGACACCCACGGGAAGAGATAAGATGGTGCTGTTGTTTACGTCCGTCACCACACGGAACAACACCAAACGGACACGGACCACAGGATGAGTAAGACAGTTCTAATTTTACATACTATCATATCATCTGCCTAGGTTTTTCCACACTATGATGCAGTCGGCTTCTAGTCTAACTGGATACAGCTCAATACCAGTATTGTACAGATGCCATCACATCAAGCTACTACAATCTGTCAAATTTCTTTAATAGATTTTCAACTTTATCGCTAAAGCTTTAGGTTCAAGTTTGATTGGCAGAATTTGACAGATTCGGGTAGCTTGATGTGCTGGCGTCTGTACATGGATCGACTGCCTATCCGATCTCCACAACTCAGAAACTTGGTAATACGATACCCCTTGGTAAGACTGGTTTTCAGACTTTCGGGCTTCTGAAGAACCCTACCAATTGACATACATCCAAAAATTTGAGTCTGGACCCATGAAGGTTCTACGTCGTGCTCTCCCAGGCACGGCGGAGTCTCGTGGTATTTAAAGATGGCACGGCCTAATTAGATATGAGCGCCGATGGCCAATCTTCCAGCGGCGGCGCGCCGATTTTTTTAAGTCGGCGACGACGGCGTTGGCGGCGTGACCTTAATTTAACTACCATAATTGAAATAAAAAAATAATATACGTATAATCAAGATTTTCGTTTCCGAAAAGGCTTCAGCACCGTAGACCACATCCATACTGTTCGGCAAATTGTACAGAAGACCGAGGATTACAATCAACCGCTGTGTATGCATTTGTGGACTACGAGAAAGCCTTCGACTCCATCGAAATTTGAGAAGTTTTGGCCTCTCTGCAACGATGTAGAATTGACTGGAGATACATCGAGGTGATGAGGTGCTTGTATGACGCTGCAACCATGACTGTCCAGATCCAGGATACGAAAACCAGCCCAATCCAACTGCTCAGGGGGGTGAGACAGGGGGATGTGATATCCCCGAAACTGGTCACCATTGCGCTGGAGGACGTATTTAAGACGCTGGACTGGACTGGACAGGGAATCAATGTGAACGGCGACTACATCTTACACATTCGTTTTGCCGACGATATCGTCATAATGGCAGAGACGCTGGAACAGTTAGACCAGATGCTGCATAGCCTAAATGGAGCCTCACGGCGGGTAGGCCTCGGCATGAACTTGGACAAGACGAGTCATGTACAATTCGCATGTCTTGCCGAGCCCAATCCGCATCGAAGGGTCGCTTCTTGAGGTTGTGAAGGAGTATGTCTACCTTGAGCAAGTCATACAGCTTGGTAGACAACTTCGAGAAAGAAGCCGACAGGAGGATCCAGTTGGTTTGCAAACGAAGTTTTCCGCTGCCCGTTTGGAAAACTTCGTCAAGTCTTCTCGTCGCCGATACCGCAATGCTTGAAGACCAAGGTCTTCAACCAGTGCGTCCTGCCCGTCATGACATACGCTGCCGAAACGTGGACACTGACGGTTGGGCTGGTCCACAAATTTAAGGTCGCTCAGCGCGCTATGGAGCGGGCTATGCTCGGAGTTTCTTTGATGAATAAGATCAGAAACGAAGTTATACGGCAAAGAACTGGAGTTACCAACATAGCTTGCAGGGTAAGCAGGCTGAAACCTGGGCTGTAGTGCAGTCTCTTCAACGGTGCCAGATCGACTATCGGTACATCGAGGTGCTGAAGTGTCTGTACGAAAACGCCACTATATCAGTCCGACTTCACCTCGTCGGACCAGACCTCGAAACCTATCCTTCTGCAGCGAGGGGTGAGACAGGGAGACGTTAATTCTCCGAAACTGTTCACCGCTGCGCTGGAGGATGTCTTCAAGGTTCTGGACTGGAAAGGGGCTGGCATCAACATTAATGGCGAGTACATCACTCACCTTCGGTTTGCCGATGATTTAGTTGTCATGGCTGAGACTATGGAGGGCCTCAGTACAATGCTCGATGACCTCAGTAGAGCTTCCGAAAGAGTGGGTCTCAAGATGAACATGGACAAGACAAAGGTCATGTCCAATGCTCATGTAATACCCACTCCAGTGAAGATCGGAGGCGCTACACTCGAAGTTGTAGACGAATATGTGTACCTAGGACAGACTGTCCAGTTAGGTAGGTCTAACTTCGAGAAAGAGGTCAATCGTCGAATCCGACTCGGCTGGGCAGCGTTCGGGAAGCTACGCAATATCTTAAAAGGGCGATGGAAAGGACTATGCTTGGAGTTTCCCTACGCGATCGAATCAGAAATGAAGAGTTCTCCGTAGGAAAACTAAGGTAACCGACATAGCCCAAAGAATTGCTAAACTGAAATGGCAGTGGGCAGGGCACATTGCTCGCAGAACAGATGGCCGACGGGGCCAAAAGGTTCTGGAGTGGCGACCGCGTACCGGAAGACGTAGAGTTGGAAAGCCTCCAAAAAGGTGGACCGATGACCTTGTGAAGTCCGCAGGAATCCGCTGGATGCGGGAAGCACAAAACCGGTCGAAGTGGCGGAGTTTGGAGGTGGCCTATGTCCAGCAGTAGACGTCTTTCGGCTGAAATGATGATGAATGCTGACTTGTCCGACGTGCGTACGGTTCGATCAGCGTGTTTGGTTAAACTGAATGCTAACGCTCGGGGTCGGCGCGCCGGTGCCTGGGATCAGCGGCGGCGGCGCGGCTGAAAACGTGGCGGCGGCGGCGCGCCGGCGCGGCGCTCATATCTAGGCCTAATACGCGTATCTTTACCTAATAGATCGATCCGAGCCACTCTCACTTGGTACATACCTGTGGTTTCTAAAATGAATTATTTGAATAGATTACTTCTGTATTTGATAATGATTTTCATAAATCGGTTAGGAGTGGAACTTACTTATCAGTTGTTGCTAATGTACCAATACAAATTAATTTTTGCATACTACGTAGTTGGTACAACTCATCTAGTTGTCGAAATATGGTAACCTAGGTATACGAAATTGGTTAGTGCTTGGTTGGTGGTATGGTTAAAAAGGTATGAAAATCCAAAACATTTTTTAAACAAAGGTAGCATGGGTTTCGCGAAAAGATGGCTGTCTATGAGACGGTCTATGACACAGAATAGGAGGGCCACTGCGTGAACCATGGACTATAGAGAGCCCGCATATTCTTGTCGTAATGCAGAGACGACTGTTAGAAACACTCACATTCCCTCATAATCTCATCGAAGATGCATGAAGACACCATAAAATGCTGGAGTTTATTTTATATTTCCTTCTTTATCTTCTTATTTGAAGTACCTATAGGTACCGTTTTTACCTTGGCCAGAGCCTAAGCATTGCCATACAACGTGGTCATGCCGCCAGTACTAGTTGATGACAGCGCTGCGGTTGAATTTTTCAACGCTATATTTTAATGTGTAAATAGTTAGAATATACACCCATTGCCATTTCTTCCCGTGGATGTCGTGAAAGGCGACTAAGGGACTCACTAGAGAATGGGCAGCAGCGTTCCCTATGCATTTTTCCACCATACTGCGATCGCCAACCCGACTACTAAGCGTGGCGATTATGGCAAATCCCTCAAATTGGGGGAGGCCTATGTCCAGCAGTGGACGTTTTCCGCCTGAATGAAATGATGATCTTTTAATCTTAAGTTTTTCTGAATAATAATTTTCCAACACATAACCTACACGGATAACCTCTGTTCTTAAGTTAGTTCTATAAATAAACTGCTACTAATATAGATGTTCTGATTATGTCAACGTATGCGCATACATTTAGGATACTTTTGAACTGATCTTTTGATGAAAGGTAGCTTGGATGACGTTGTTGTGAATCCATTGTAATGGTCCCAAGCATTGACTTTCATAACTATCAAGTTCATCTGTATGTATGGGAGATGACGCATTTTCAGAGAAGGTTATAGTAAGCTACATACATAACATTACGCTTGAAATCGCTGAAGGGTTGGGCAGAGGTATACGTATAGTACACCCATATTTCACCAGTTACGTTTAAGTCCCATGTAATAGGGCGCGCCTGTTGTCAACAACCGGGAACAGTCCACAAATCCCGACTCCGGCTGTTACTGAGAAATTCCTAATGGAAAAACCCAATAACATTTTGCTCGACCTGGAAATCGGACCCAGGACCTCACGCTCGTTAGTTGCACCTGTGACCACAGGACAAAC
Source organism: Aporophyla lueneburgensis (assembly GCA_932294355.1). Classification (NCBI taxonomy): domain Eukaryota; kingdom Metazoa; phylum Arthropoda; class Insecta; order Lepidoptera; family Noctuidae; genus Aporophyla; species Aporophyla lueneburgensis. Next base: position 6,178,634 of record OW028748.1, on the reverse strand, counting down.
ACGAGGCAATCAGATATTATAGCTTTACTCTAAGTCATTTGTAGTTAACTTATCTTAATAATCTCCAAACATTTTTCTAGTCCATTCCATACTTTAAAAAGATTTACAAAATTTGGATTTCCATAACATATTGAATGACATGGGAATCCAAATGCTGCCATGATTACCATGAACATAAAAAGATTCTTTCCGCTAGCGAACCCGCTTGCACAAGCCAATGTATCGAGATCCCACAAAGGGCATAAGGTATGGTGACTACGTATCTAATCTTTATAAGTGTTATATCAATAGTTGCAGCGATATCTGTTACTGCATTGAAACCTCTTCCTCCATTTAAGAGAGCGATTGAAAGCCATGTACAGACGGTGACGAACGTGTTTTTGGGAAAGCTTAAATCTACGTTTCTGTGATTTTTTTGTTACGTCAAATTGAAATCAATAAAGTAGATAGTTTTAAATAAACAAAAAACTAAGTAATTTCCATCAACCAAGGTGAACGTAAATAACAACTAGGTAATAAATAATATTATTTGATAGAATACATAACATAACATAATGCCTTTATTACCTGAAGTCTGAGGCAGAGGTATACCTAAACTACATTTCGTCAGTTATGTTTAAGTCCTATGTAAAAGGGATATTTTTGTAACAAAACATTTAAAAAAAACTAAATTATACACTATTAACTAAACCTATCAGTAAAATATAGCGCTGTAAAATTCATTCAACGCCGTGGTTTAAACTCTATTGTTAAACTGTTGATTTTGATTTCTCAAATAAAATATTTTAACATTGGCCGGAAATCGAAACTTATTGCACATTGCTCATTGTTTGCTCATGAAGATTTAAATTACATTGTTTTTTTTTCGTCTTCTCTTCACGCCAGGGTAGCCTGTGAAACTCAAAAACTCAACCTTCTAAGTTCATTTAATGGAATAAAATGAAGTGTGAAGGTTGTATTGAAGATTTTAATTAATTAAAGTCATTTCTGTTAAGGACCCGAATCATATTTTAATAAACACACCACGTGAAACTGACCTGTTAAATGTCAAAAAACACGAGAAAATTTGAATTTGGAAACCTTAGCGAAAAAAAAAACAAGCATAATGTGACTGTTTTTTTTTTTTTTTCAATAAAATACTTTTTTCTCTTTCGGCTCTTAATATTTGAAGACACAAAACTATCGCTTTTGGTCCCACCAGTACACCACACAAAGTTTCTCAATCCTTCCAACTGATTAGCATATTAAGCATTGCACAAGCCCACAAAACACAACATACCTACATCTAAGTGCCTACTATTTACTTAGCTGGGACCCACAAAAATGACACCCGAGATAAGTATGGATAATTTTATGTCCAAACATATAACATTTATTTATTTAATTACAATTTTGGTGCGTGTAAACTTCATGAATTACTACTTGAGTACTATTGAACCCAAATGTGGTACTCATTTGATTTTGAAACTGTTGATATTAAAAAGAGTTACCTACCTACTTATTTACATACCATCAAGCCAGGGGGTAAAGTTGCTCATGGAAAGTAAAGATACCACAATTGACGGTAGTTCATCTATGGTACACCCTCACATTCGCCAGTAATGTTTAAGTTCCATTAAATTGATATTTATATGGGGCCATTTAATAGCAAGTCAGACAGAGAAAAAGGGCCAAAGAAGTGACAGAATGGTGTCCAAAATATCAAATTAAAAGGAAAGGCAGACAAGGCAGCCGTGGGGCACACTTAAATGCTAGTTTCTAACATCGCACTTTACACTTTTTATTGATTTTCTTTTTTGTTAATTTATGTTTTTTTTTTGCTGTATTATTTTGTGTGCCTTTGAGTTTGTGCTAAATAAATGTATTTTCTTTCTTTCTTTCTTACATTATCGTAGATGGGAAGACGATATCTAATAGGCGGCAGCGACGAATTGGATAAAAAAAGCAAGAGATGGTTGATTGTCGAGATCACTTGGAGAGGATGCTGGAAAGCAAGACAATCAAGGAACCTAAGATTGGGAGCTACGATGCCACAGATAAACACGATGAATGTATAACACCCCTGTTTTCTTCCAGGGTTAAAAAAAAACTCTCAATCAAGTTTAAATACAGCATAACAAGGCCTAATACCGTGGCCCTGGCATATAGGCAACTGAAGGAACACGGGTGGGTTTTGGACAGTAAAAGTCTGACACGCCCTTCCACTCCACCCAGAGCGGTAGACGTAATTTGATGATTTCCCACCCACAAAAAAAAAACATAACAAATTTGAACAAAAACTACTCCTACTATAATAAATCCAGGATCGTTAGCACGACTACTACGTATATCATGACACTTTCGCACGACCATTACAAACTCATTACTCATTCCCGCGCAATCGGATAAACGCAGTGGTGCAATCTTCATTCCGGAGTAATGACAGCCAGATGATGATAATAGTGTTGCGAAGTTACAAGTGGACTTCTTGGGCAATAGAATAGATGGTGACCTGAATGTCTTGGGTTAGTTGTAGACGTCAGAAGTATATATGAAAGCTAGGGCCTTCTTCTGACCTTGCCAAAGGTTAAATGCTCGGTTTCTGAAGCCCTCTTTGAAATGGTCAATCAAACCATTTATGTCGCCTTTTACGCAACCATGGACAGAAATAGGGTGATGCTATTCTTCACGTCCGGCACCACACGAAACGTTTAAAGATTGAAATATAATTAATAGATTACACAAACTCTTTCTTATTATTTTAACTTTCATTTTTCTTCTAAAATTTTGTTCTGCAGTATATGTAGACACATCATACATCATCGTACATCAATTAAATATTAGTTGACTTTATAATTACCACAAGTAATTATAAATTTATTGGCTCCTTGTCTAACCGTATGTAGGTTAACACCAGCATTTAACATGGAGCGATTGCCTATCTGACCTACACAACCCAGCGACTGGGTAATACCATACCCGTTGGTAAGACTGGTTAGTCTTACCAACGGGTATGGTATTAACGTACTTTCCGAGGCACGATGGGGTCTTAGAATACTTTGTAAAGACGATCACCAATTTATTCAAAACTTGCCACTTGCTTTTGCCAGCGGCTTCGCCCTCGTGGAAGTCGGAAATTAGTGAGCACGTACTACCGGGATAAAAAGTACCCTATGAATTAATTTAAATATAAACCATGTGTGTGCCAAATTTCATCCAAATCTGAAGTTTTTGCGTGAAAGAGTAACAAACATCCATATATCCATCCTCACAAACTTTCACATTTATAATATTAGTAGGATTATAAATTCTATTTTCATTTAAATGTATCAATTCACTTCAAAATATGCTAAACAGTAAACATAGACCTTTGTGTAAAAACCATAAAATTAAATCAGACCCCTACATAGCTTTATCAAGTCGAATAAATAAGCAAGAAATGTAAAAATATAAAATTTCTAACTCTTATCATCATAGTGGTAACAATATTATTATTGCACGAATCAATATAAATAATAATACGTTGCACAATAAAGTTTATTTCGTTTCTTACAACTTTTTAACTCGGTGGTAAATCATACAAAATGTTACCTTACTTATCTTCCCGTGTTTTATTGTTTTGCTGTGGTCCAAGATGTAAGATCAAGGTTCTAAAAAAACGCTAAACAAAACGCTACGCTAGTGCTTAAAAATAACGAAGATTAAAAAACTTCCGTATATTGGCTGCGAATGATGTACCTAATACAATGCTGGTTATCAGAAGAGTAATATAAAATCTTTAATCAGAAGATTTGGGAATATCTTGATTGGTGCAGTGGTGAAGCGCTCGGGAAATCTTTAAAATAACATTATGTAAAAAAATACGGCTGAAATGATGAATAATGATGATGAACATTATTTTTATCTCTAAATTGTCTTTTCGTGTGGAGATTCAATGTTCTTTGTGTTTCTTAGATCTATAAAATAAAATAAAAAATAAAAAGCCTTATATTTCTTGCCAACCTTAACTAGTTTACACAGTAGAGATTGAAATAAAACTTAAACTAAGTGTTAGTAATTATTGTCTAAGCTACGTTAAAGTGCATTTATATAATACTAGCTTTTGCCAGCGGCTTCGCCCGCGTGGAGGTCGGAAATTATCCCGCGGGAACATACTACCGGGATAAAAAGTAGCCTATGTCCTTTCTCAGGCTCTAAACTATCTGTGTACCAAATTTAATTTAAATCGGTTCAGTAGTTATAGCAGGAAAGCGAGACAGACAGACAGACAGAGTTACTTTTGCATTTATAATATTAGTGTGGATTATTTATTTCTAACCATACTATTTTTTTTTTATTCTGCAGGAACACCTCTACAGGTGAAGGCCTCCTCCAAAGTTATCCAGTCTTCTCTAGACTGGGCTGTTTTTACCCAGTTTGTTCCTGCTATCTTTTTTAGATCGTCTGCCCATCTAGCGGAGGGTCTCCCCTTTTTACGTGTTCCATGGGGAACACGTAAAAAGCCATTCTGCCATTCTGTTACTCTTTTCGAACACCTCTGGTCTTGTAAACGCGCTACATGCCCGGCCCACTTCCATTTTCGTGATAGGGCTTGCACTAGCCCATCCCTAGATTTTGTAATGCCTCTGATTTTAGTGTGCCTTATTTTTTTAATTTTCTTGACGTTTTAGCATGCTGCACTCCATTCCCCGTTGACATGTAATTATTTTGTTTTTAATTTTGTTACTAAATTTCCATGTCTGGCATGCATTTAATAGGCACGGCAGAAGACAGGTGTTCAGGAGTTTAGTTTTTATGTTTATTGGCATTGTGCTTTTAAATATTTCTTTTAAGCCCCAATACTTGTTCATGAAAATGTGATTTAAGTGTTATTTTGTTTATTTATTTATTTGTAGATATAGCTAATTAGTCATTTTATTAAGACCTACCTAATGTACAAAATTATATTATCAATGAGTTTTAATGTACAACATAACTAAAACCTCAAAACAATAAAAAAGCTGTAAAACTAAAATTATTGACACAATTTCTACGCTTTGTAAACACAGTTTTGATTGCACCTTACCCAGACTGACTATTCTCATCTTCATAAATTAAACGCTCCATAAATAACTAAGCCACCCGTTGTCAACTCATTACTTGGACACCAGACAGTTAATTACGCCCAAAGAAAATGTATAGAAATAGCCTCCCGACCTACATAACACTATATAGAGGTACTTGATAGGTATCACAAGAACGGATGATTCACTTTCATAATAATAAACTGTACGATTATAATTAAATGAAGGGATTCGCTTTTAGATTTGCGAAACAGTATCTAGATCCAGCTTAGAGTGATTGCCACTTTTCGATACCTAAAAATCTTCGGTTTTACGGTTTTCAGTTTTCTTTACGACTTGACAAAATTTCAAGATATCTTTGTTATGATTATTTTTTAGATGTGTACACAAAACACACCAATAAACATTCCGAAATAAATGTATATGTATTATGAAAACCGCAACCAAATCCGTTGCGTTTAAATTTTGTGTCAGTTTTTTTTTTTTTGTTGCGTATTCTGCATTTTACCGCGCAAGTATTGCACTTTTCTATGAAACAGTAGATTTGTTTCTTATAACCGAGGAAAAGTTGCTACGCTGGGGGCCTAGAATCATGTCCTGAAACCAAAGTTATAATACATTTTGCGCGTCGATTTCCCAGTCAACCTGTATAATGCAGATGTTTTTAGGGCCCGTACCCAAAGGGTAAAACAGGACTCTATTACTAAGACTCCGCAGTCCGTCCGTCCGTCTGTCACCACGCCGCGCCACGGTATCTCATGAACCGTGATAGTTAGAGAGTTGAAATTTTCACAGATGATGTATTTCTGTTGCCACTATAACAACAAATAGTAAAAAACCGGCCAAGTGCGAGTCGGACTCGCGCACCGAGGGTTCCGTACAAACCTGTGGGTATTCTCGGTTTATGCATAAGGTTTATGTTTATGAAATTAAATGTTTTTTTTTTTAATTTTTATATTTGAGTTGATTGAATGAAAGGTAAATATTTATGACGTATTAAAAAAAAACTACTTACTAGATCTCGTTTAAACCAATTTTCGGTGGAAGTTTAGATGGTTATGTACAGTCACGAGCACGAATATGTATACACTTACCAACTTTTAAAAGGGATTTTCTCCTATTGTATTGATTGTAATTTTATTTTATTACGAACATAGTATTTTGGAACTCACACTTTTCGAAATTTGCCTTATTCTCAAAGTTGCAATCGTTATTGAAAGAGAAAATCGCTTTTGAATTTGGCTATGTTAATACATATTATTACTCGTGACTGCACATCATATATTTTTTTTAGTTTTATCATTCTCTTATTTTAGAAGGTACGGGGGGGACACATTTTACCACTTTGGAAGTGTCTCTCGCGTAAACTATTCAGTTTAGAAAAAAAAAAATGATATTAGAAACCTCAATACCATTTTTGAAGACCTATTCATAGATACCTCACACGTATGGGTTTGATGTCGAAAAAAAATTTTTTTGAGTTTCAGTTCTAAGTATGCGGTTCACAGAATACATCTACTTACCAAGTTTCAACAGCATAGCTCTTATAGTTTCGGAAAAAAGTGGCTGTGACATACGGACGGACAGACAGACAGACAGAAAGACAGACAGACAGACATGACGAATCTATAAGGGTTCCGTTTTTTGCCATTTGGCAACGGAACCCTAAAAAGAAACGTGATTTTTTTGCTCGATATTGATAACGGTAACAGGTAGACGCTTGAAATATTCACAGAATACTTATTAGTTATATACTCACTTTAAAACTAATAAATAAATAAAATAAAATAAAACAAATATTTAAGGGGGGTTACAATACAAAAGACGTGTTTTTTGCCGTTAATGTTACGGAACCCTTCGTGCGCAAGTCCGACTCACATTTTGCCGATTTTTTATACCTATGTACGTGCATAAATGCTGATTATCTTCATGCGTGCTTAAATATGTCTTTGCAAAAGCGCATATTTAAAACAGGGAAAATTATTTTCATAAAAATGAATGAAAATACAGGTTGTTGACCTTCTCGTCTCTTGTTAACATTCCTACATCTTATCTCACCCCGCCATCGCGTGTGTTTTATTTATTAAAAAACAAGTGAATACGAGCCCTTAAACAATTCGATAAATGAGTGCACGAAATAAAAGAACGACAATAGAAAGTGGCAATTAGATCTAACCAAAAGATAATGTTTTTGTATTTGTTATTTTTACTACAATGTTGTATACTCACGCTCACCCTTAAGAAGGTACATCCCGCGCGGGCTGGCAACGTGGCTTTTCTAGTGGTTTTTCGAGATCTTTTTTTCAAATATTTATTGCAGTAGGTACAATTGTTTTTCAGCCAAGCACTAAATCATTAGTACTTATAATATTTTTTAACATATACTCTCAAAAATAAAAAACAGCTTTTATTACGCGTCCCGTGTGGTGCCGGACATAAAGAATAGCATCACCCCATTTCTTCCCGTGGGTGTCGTAAAAGGCGACTAAGGGATTTACTAAACAATGGGCAGCCGCGTTCTCTATGCATTTTACCACCATACTGCGATCGCCAACCCGCTTGCCAAGCGTGGCGATTATAGAAAAGCCCCCCATAAAGGGGGAGGCCTATGTCCAGCAGTGGATGTCTTGCGGCTGAGATGATGATGATGATGATAAAAAAAGAAGCCCTGGGCGTAAAAAAAATTCGTACCCATCGCAGTCAGAGGCAAAAGTGCCCAAAAGGCAGCTTTTTGTTTTAATGTACTAAATATAAAAAAAAAAAAACTTGATTGAGAAACAATTCAGTAAAGTACAAATCTATCCGAACTTTAGTCGTTCATAATGAACTCATACATTGATAAAGAAATCATCTTTATAGGACCCTCCCACATGTAATGGAGATTCTAAATGGAAATGTTTGTTTTTACTAAACTGTATAGTATTTTTCAGAAACACGTATTTAGAAGAACAAGTTTTGTGAAATCTTGGAGCAACAATTTTCATTCAATATTATCGCATTCTCACTTGCATACTTATCTCTTCTATTTCATTAGATGTGAAAAGTTTTTTAATCGTGTTCGCGTTGATGGATCGGGAAGAGCTCTCTTAAGGGTGAATTTCATCAATGAATCCGCGTTTAAGAGTTGTCAGTGTTAATATTCCGTTACAATAATAAGCCTGATAGCTCTTGAACGCAGTTTAAATGAGGTAATCGCGTTCAGTTTCATCGGTAAAATTTGCCCTTAGAGAGTTTACAGGAAAACAAAGTTTTAACGATTCAAAAGCCGATTCAAAAGTCAGGATTTTAAGATTTACAATAGCGTGAATGGGGATTCGAATATTTGAAACGTTTAATTTTTGTTTGCAATCTATTTTGAGTTTTATGAGCCGACGTTTTGGTTGAACATGGAATGGGGACAGTCTTTATTATTGTTGTTCGTAAACATAGTTGCCATGGTAACGAGGTTGTTAATTGATATTAATCTGAGATCGCATCGAGATATAAAATCGATCACAATTCGATTTTATTGGCTTGTTTAGTCGAGTTTATTTTAGGTGCATTTGCGGTTGCAGAAAAATGGGAAAGTCTGTTAAATAGAAAAGTATGCTTAGATGGTTTGGTCATGTTGAGGGGATGAATGAAGGACGGTTCACAAAAGGTATTTACAGGGCAGATGTGAGTGGAAACACCGGGAGGGGACGCCCTAGGACATATAGTGACCTTATTGGTGAAGTTCTTCAGAAAGGTCAGGTGCGTAGTACTCGCAACCGGCGTGTGTGTATGACCAATTGTATGAACCTAAACGAGGCAAAAGGAGTGTGTAGAGATCGTAGTAGGTGGCGTTCCGTGGTTTCTGCCTACCCCCATGGGAAAAAGGCGGGATTGTATGTATGCATTAGTAAAGTATGTATAACTATGTATGTAAAAAAGCTTATATGAAATTAGTTTTTGCCTGCAGCTTTACCCATGTAGATACCTACACGAAATCGAAATTCTCCTACGAAAATGAAATAAAAGTATCCTCTGTCCTAAACAAGGTCATGTTCTACCCGCGTGCCAAATTTTATTCTGTTCAGCAAGCTAAGAGACAGATATAGTTAGTTTAGCGTATAATATTACTAGCTTTTGGCCGCGGCTTCGCGTGGATGTCGTAAATTGTCTCACAGGAACGTGCTACTGTGACAAAACTTAGCTTAGTCCTAGCCTAGGATGCCATTTATCTCTTAGCCTCATTTTGTCAAAATCCGTTTTTTCGTTCGTTCGTAATAATATAGATTGAGTGAAGTTCGAAGCTCTACTTTTCGAAACCCCTCGTTGGTCTAGTAATTGCAAGCGTTATTGCTGAGCATAAGCTCGTGCGTTCGATTCCCAGGTCGGGTAAAGTATTATTGGGTTTTACTATCTGAAATTTTGCAGTAGCAGCCCAGAGTCTGAATTTGTGCCCGGTTGATGGCAATAGACTTGCCCCTTTACTATATGGGACTTAAACAGAACTGGAGAAATATGGGTTTACTCTCTGCCCAACCCTTCCGAGAAACTAGGCATAATGTTATGTAAAATTAAAGTAAGAAAATATGTTAGTATGAATATTTCCCAATTCCATTTACGAAGAAACTCCAAGATAGGTGTGTAAACATGTGCATTTACGAGAAAAATTACCTCTGTAATTAACCTAAAAACTACTATTAATACCGTATGCTATCAGATATAGTAATTACGTCATCATCATCAGCCTATAATGTTCCCACTGCTGGGACACAAGACTCCTCTCGATGAGAGGGAGTGGGCCATAATCCACCACGCGTGCCCAGTGCGGGTTGGTAGATGTCACATGTCTTCGAATTTTTTGGTTCTAAGACATGCCGATTTCCTCACAATGTTTTCCTTCACCATTTTGAGAGCAGTGGTGATGAAATCATTTACACGAAGTAAAGCGCTTGCTTGGGTTCGAACATGCGACCTAGAACTCGTAAGTCGCGGCCGTTACCACTGGGCCAACACTGCTCTCAGCAATTACGTAATTACCAGTAATTAAACAAACAAAATAGACGGAGAAATGCAATTAATAGCAATTAAACATGTTTATGAAGATTTGATTATATTACTAAGAGAGTAAACAGAACCCTTTCCTGCATTTAGGTTAGAAGGTTATAACGGTACAGCTCCACAGTTTGCAGTGTTCATTAATATGGTGATCAGAGAAATGTTTGGCACCTACAACCTCGCTGATGCGGAGAAATGTGTGATTCACGGAAGAGAATAGGCCACAGCTGTGCCCTTATGTGATCAGGCTATCAGGCTACTACGAGGTATAATTACCATTTGATTGTACCAAGAGAATTGGCTGTAGCTTTCGACGCACCGAACCATATCCTCGAACCAAATGAATTCGATTCATTTTATATATTTCGGTAACAGTTCACCAGATTGATAATCCCGTTTGAGTTACATACATATTTTTAACTAGCTTCTGGCCGCAACTTCGTCTGCGTCAAAATTTTGCTCCCCTGACCCTTCCCGTCGCATCGAATTGCCTGCCAGTTTTCGTCCAATTTCCTTGCTGCTCCGCGTTTTTAGGGTTCCGTTGCCAAATGGCAAAAAACGGAACCCTTATAGATTCGTCATGTCTGTCTGTCTGTCTGTCTGTCTGTCTGTCTGTCTGTCCGTGTATGTCACAGCCATTTTTTTCCGAAACTATAAGAGCTATGTTGTTGAAACTTGGTAAGTAGATGTATTCTGTAAACCGCATTAAGATTTTCACACAAAAATAGAAAAAAAAACAATAAATTTTGGGGTTCCCAAATCCCCATACATAGAACTCAAACTCAAAAAAATTTTTTTCATCGTACCCATACGTGTGGGGTATCTATGGGTAGGTCTTTAAAAATGGTAATGAGGTTTCTAATATCATTTTTTTCTAAACTGTATAGTTTGCGCGAGAGACACTCCCAAAGTGGTAAAATGTGTGTCCCCCCCCCTGTAACTTCTAAAATAAGAGAATGATAAAACTAAAAAAAATATATGATATACATTGCTATATAAACTTCCAACGAAAATTGGTTTGAACAAGATCTAGTAAGCAGTTTTTTTTTATACGTCATAAATCGTAAACCGCAATTTACCTTTCATTCAATCAACTCAAATATAAAAATTAAAAAAATAGGATTTAATTTCATAAACACAAGCCTTATGCATAAACCGTGAATACCTACAGGTTTGTACGGAACCCTCGGTGCGCGAGTCCGACTCGCACTTGGCCGGTTTTTTTTTATTGTAGCGTTATGTTATATATCCTATAGTCTTCCTCAATAAATAGGCTACCCAATACAAAAAGACTTTTTTCAATTCGGACCAGTAGTTCCTGTGATTACCGCGTTCAACCAAACAAACAAACAAACTCTTCAGTTTTATAATATTAGTATAGATGAAGTACAGATTTAATTTAATGTATCCATAACTTTAAAAAGTATTGTTTAGAATTGACTATATGAGAGGGAGAGGGCTGTACTGTAATGCACCATGCGGGCCCAGTCTGAGCTGGTGGATATCACATATCTTCGGATTGTCGGTTAAGGACATGTCGGTGCCGGGGTCGCGTGATTGTTCGAGAGAGATACCGTGACCCTGGCACATGGGCAACTGATGGAACACGGGTGGGTTTTAGTCAGTAAAAGTCTGACACGCCCTCCCGCTCCGCCCAGAGCGGGAGAAGTCATTTGATGATTTCCCATACTGAAAAAAAAAAAAAAAAAAAAAAAAAAAAAAAAAAAAAAAAAAGGACATGTCGGTTATCTGAAGTTATTTTCGCTCACCGTTTTGAGAGTAGTGGTGACGAAATAATTGTGCAGTTGATGCCTGCCTGGGTTTGAACCCAAAGAAGCCAAAATCCAGACAAATCAGTGTCAAGTAGGAGTATACTTTAGGACTATCGCCACATGTGGATGCTTTATTATTTAATGGAAACGTAATTGGGAGTGTATTTCTCCTTCCTTCCTCCTTTCATCCGAACGCCACTGCTGGACATCGGTTTTCCTCAATTTCTTGCCATAATCGCCAGGCTTGGCAGGTGGGTTGGTGGTCGTAATGTGGTGCTAAATTGAATAAACAACGCTGCTGCCCATTCTCTAGTAAATCTCTTAGTCGCCTCTCACGACATTAAAGCGAAGAAGTGGGATTGTACTGTTCTTTACCACACTTAAATAATTCAACCGACTGTCTGGCTGTACCAATTAATCTGACAAACAAAAGTACAATCTGCGGGGATTGTTTCTTGTCTGTCTACAGTGTAAGCCGGATTCATAAGTCAACTTCCAGAAACAAAGTTGTGGATTCAACTTATAACTGTTTTTATGGCAATTATTACGTAATGTTGCGATCCTACATAATCAAGCCTGTCTACATTAGCTTATATTACCGCATATATTAAGTCAGCTGGGCCTGTAATGTTTTATAGAATATCGTATAGATCTACGTTTTGCATTAGATACGGTAGAAGATTCTGTTTAGTGATTAGTGGCGCCATCTGTACCCTTTCTAAACGCATTAATCAAAACAAGTACAAATAAAATGCATTAATGTTATGTACATCGCTATTAATATTCTGTCACTCTTACGTATAAAACAGGACTAATATTTTCTTATTAAGTAGATCTATCATTGGGATTTTCAAGAGACGAAAACTTAGGTGGTTTTTTATTCTAGACCAGCTGTTGCCCGCGACTTCGTCTGCAATTCAGGATGAACGTTAGCCTATGTCCTCGCCTAGCCAAATCATGGCCTACCTGTTTGTCAATTATCATCCAAATCTGTTCAGCCTTTTTAGCGTGACAGCGTAACAAAGAAACAAACTTGGACTATGGTCATTTTTTTTGTAAACTTTTCACCTATGTTCAAATGTGGAATGGAAATAAACATAATGTAGTCCTCCGGACCGTATTTTGGCCATGGCGGCCATATCAATGGAGACTAGCCATCGGCGCGAGTGCACAAGTGTAAGCGCAGACACCCCTGTGTCAAGAGCAAGTACCCCTGTACTTGCTCTTCCTTCATTCTCATAGTACAATGGGACGGCAATCCGAGACGAGTCGAGATAGATCAGGCACAGGACCAATGGCTTAATGTGCTTTCCGAGGCACGGGGGTATCGTATCAAAATCAAAATCAAAATCAAAATCAAAAGTCATTTATTCAAACTAGGCTGAGAGTCAGCACTTTTTGAACGTCAAAGTTACAAAAGACAGTCCCCCCAAAACGCCCGCCCTTCGACACTTCCTAGTGCTTTAGCTGGGAAGAAGAAGTGGCGGAACAAACTCCCCAGCAGCACAGCTGTCTGTTAAGTTAGAAGAACTTGATTCTATACAATATCGTGTAAGTAATTAATATTATAAAACAAAACAAAACATACATTATTCGCCATATGTCAGCTAGCACACGCCAATATACGAACAAAACATTGAAAAGTAAACTCAAGCTGAAATAAATAATAAAACAAAATCGTAAACAGAACGTAAAACTTAAATAAAGCCTCCAGGCATAAAGGGCGTGCCCGCTTACATATTCAACGACGCAAAATGATACATATACATACATTGATGCATATTGCTAAGTTGAAGTTACAATAGTTAAACTAGGACCTCCGGAGTAAGAATAAAATAACAGTTAATACAAATAACAATAACAAAAACCATGGTCAGCAAGTCGACCAGTCACCACAAGCAGCACCCGTTCACGAGCATAACGCAAAGGTCAGCCATTACCCCCCTCGCCATATTTGAGGGAAGGTGGTAACCCGACCCCCGACGCTACCGCAAGCAGTGACATCTAAGGGAGCATGACGAACTTGCTGCCGGTTGGTCAGGCTAGAATATTATGAACAGCTGACGAGGTCGCTAGCTAACTACATGTTGCAATACAACTCATTTAAAATCACTGTAATGAGTAGATTATGTCCACAATAAGTGAAATTAAAAGAAAATAAAAAATAATTAACAAAATCAGTTAAATAAAAATAAAATAAAAAAAAAACAATTATATGAACTACCCATATAAACTGTCAGTAGGAAAGCTAATTCTGGATTGAAAGAACATAAACATTGTCTTGAGTTAATCACAGCGACCAACTATTCTTATCGTTTAAGTAGTCGTTGATAGAATAGTATGCCTTTGAACAAAGGTTGGATTTTACTTTAGCTTTAAACTCATTAAACTGCAAATCTAGCAAAGCAGAGGGAAGCTTGTTATAAAAGGTAATACCAAGACCAACAAAAGAATTATGAACCTTATGAAGCCGGTGAAAAGGAGCACGTAGTTTGTCCTTATTTCTAGTATTAATGTTATGAATATCACTGTTTTTAGTGTACAAGTGTATGTTTTGCCTAATATATAAGATGTTGGCGAAGATGAATTGTGATGCCACCGTAAGAATACCAATATCTTTAAATAAATCTCTCAGAGAAACTCTAGCACCTAGTTGGTAAATCGCTCGAACAGCTCGTTTTTGAAGAACAAAAATATTTTGAATGTCCGCGGCTTTGCCCCACAGCAGAATGCCGTAGGACATTATGCTATGAAAATAACTAAAATAGACTAATCGAGCTGTATCAACGTCCGTGTACTGTCTAACTTTCCTTACGGCGTAGGCGGCCGAACTGAGCCTTCCCGCTAGGCTTGATATATGTGATCCCCACTGAAGTTTGGCGTCTACTGTTATGCCCAGAAAAACTGCCGAGTGTACAGTATCAAGCACCTGATTATTTAAAACGACATTGGGTCCCAGATTCCTAACATTCGGTAAGGCGAACTTTATACATTTCGTTTTCTTAGCATTAAGAACTAGGTTATTTGTGGTAAACCAATCCGTAGCCATTGAGAGCGCACTGTTCACGTCGTCAAAATCTTTTCTATTCCTGTCTACTTTAAAGATAAGTGAGGTGTCATCAGCAAATAGTACAATGTCACAGATATTCTTTAAATAGAATGGTAAGTCATTAATGTACACTAAGAATAAGAATGGACCCAGTATTGAGCCTTGAGGTACACCTAACTGAACTAGTAGCCCGGAAGATTTTACACCATTGACATCTACACATTGGTGCCTATTTTGTAAATAAGAACTTATGACATTGAGAGCTTCGTTTTGAACACCGTAATGACGTAGTTTACGCAAAAGTGTGTCATGGTGAACGCAATCAAAAGCTTTGGAGAGATCACAGAAAACTCCGATAGCATTTTGCGAGTTCTCCCATGCGTTGAATATGTGTTTCAGCAGAGCAACACCCGCATCTGTTGTCGAACGACCTTTTGTAAAGCCATATTGCTCATTATGAAGGAGGCTATTTAAATTAAAATGTCTTAGCAACTGCTTGAGTATTAACTTTTCAAATATTTTACTAAATGCAGGTAAGATAGAAATGGGCCTAAAATTGCCAACGTTATTTTTATTACCTGTTTTAAATAATGGTATGACTTTACTACTCTTCATGAGGTCAGGAAAAGATCCCGAATCAACACATTTATTAAAAGTTACAGCTAGATAGGGGGCTACGATGTCTATTATATTACTTAACAGTTTAATGGAGATGCCCCAGTAATCTCCAGTGTTTTTTGACTTAAGTGTATTAAAAATATTAACCACGTCACGAGGCGTTACATGTTCGAAACTAAATAAGCGACTACATCTGGGCACACTATTATGCAAAAGGTTTTCAGCTTTAGACGGGGACGAATTTAAGGAGCAAGTCGTAGTTATAGGTATGTTGGCAAAAAACTCATTAAATGCCTCAGCTACATCGGCAGCTTTATTAACCAATTTGTTGTTAATCATAATCTCCAGTTGTTTTTCCTGTTTAACCCATTTACCCGTTTCATTGTTAATGATTTTCCAAGTGGTTTTTATTTTATTGTTTGAATTTTTAATTTGATCGCTTAAAAATTTAGATTTAGCGAAAGCACAGATTTTTTTAAATAACTTTGAATAATTTCTGATATACTCTAGAAAAGGAGTATCAAATATATATTTTTTTAAACCATATAACTCGTATAGTCTCGCTCTACTTTTATAAATACCTGGAGTAGCCCATTGGTTGAAGCTAACAGAGGTGCTATTAATGTCAATAGTTTTGGTCTTGAAAGTAGATTGGTATTCTTTTTGCACAATATCAAAAAGGGCTCCATAGATTTCATTAGGAGTCTCGTGTTCTACTATAGATGGAGTAATCCTATGAGCAATATTATTTTTAAATTTGTTGCAACGACTAACTGTATAGGGCCTACATTCTATTTTATGCGGCTTTTTTAGTAATGGCAAAGGGAAGCTGGCTAATAATCCACAGTGGTCAGACGTTAAGTCACTTAACACTAACTTATTATTGGCATCACAATCACTAAATATATTATCAAGACAAGTCGAAGACGATGCCGTGATCCTAGTAGGTTCGAAAAACAAGTTTATTAAATTAAATGACTTAAACAGATTGAGCAGTCTAATACTTAATGGAGTAACATCTAAAATATTAATATTAAAATCTCCACATAAAATTATACATTTATTAATTGATTTTAATTTGTTGAGTGAGTCCTCCATGACCGACTCGAAACGAATAAAATCCCCAGAGGGTGGACGATAAACGCATATTATGACGTAACGCTCTAGTTCAACACAAGACAACTCAATAGTGCGCTCGATGGAAAGATTAACTAAATCTAAACGTTGTTTACATTTCAACTTGTTTGAAACAAGAACTAATGATCCACCGCGTATAGCACTTTTTCTCACAAATGCACTTTGCACAGTAAAAAAATCATCATTCATAAACACTATTTCATGTTCTTTCAACCAGTGTTCAGTCAAACATAATACCTGAACATCATGGTTTTCTATAAATAAACTTAACTCTAGTTCTTTGCCGGACAAACCCTGCATATTTTGATGAACAACATTCAACATATGCGGCTTACCTGTTGTCGCACCTAATAGTTTAAACTACTAGGTGTATCAAAAGTGGTGCTAGAACCACTACTAACAGTAATCGCTGGTACCCTACAAGTACCAGTGTCACGGTGTAAATTGTATGCTAAAAGATTAGCAATTTGTCTCCTACACCTAGGTGGCAAATACGTAGTATAATTTGTTAATCACATCGCTAACTTCCAAACTCCGGACTGTTACTAAGACATTTTTAATCCAAAAACTCTATAATGCTTTTGCCTGACCTGAGAATCGAACCCATGCTCAGCAGTCACGCTTGCGACCACGTAAACAACGGGGCAGTTAAAAAAGAATAGAAAAAAAACATTGTTCTGAAAAGACATCTTGGTCTGTTCTTTGACAAATCTCTTTATCAATCCGTTTCATCAATCAATATCAAACTTATATTCATTGACAGATCAATGAATTTTTTCGGGAACCTTCGACCACAGAGGCTATACCAGAGGCTATTGAACCAAAACTCAACAAAAAGTCGACAACAGAAACTTCCTTCTTCAAAGAAAAAGAAAGTACAAAGTGAAATAAATGAATGTTGAAAGTAAATCCTACACAATGTACAAAGACAGTTGACACGCCGAACGAAGACCGGGCTACCGGACGAATGTGTTCAGATCCTTATCTTAAGACCTATCGGGCACATACATCTCTGTATTTATCTCAAGACCTCGCCAGGGATTCTCAACATTTCATTAAGAAGTTACGTCAGTTCAAGATTATATAAGTATCCTGATTTTGTGGTCACTTCATGACAAAGTGGCCTCGAAAAATTGCCTTATTGGACATGCAATAAAAGGGACTAATAGGAGTGACATTCCTAAAGGTTATGTGCATACTTTTGGCGCATCCTTTGCTAACTTATCTTGCTGATTGGCCAGTATACTCACTACGTCATGAATTTCGTCTTCCCGTTACTCATGCATAAGATAAGTTACGGTAATATGCTTTTTTAAGTTATTGTTATTATAAGTTGCGTTTTACAACACCCACACGAGGTAAAAATGGCTGCCTGTATCGCTAACTGTCAAATGTATTTGAATTTATTATCAACTGAAAACATTAAAACTTGATTCCAAGCTCTTATCAAATAATGTGAGACTTCATAAAGAATCCGAGTGTGTTAAATTGTAATGGATTGGAGCCATTAACAGCTGTTCTTTATTATTTTTAGACATTTGCTTGATAAATGTAACTTATATCCCACTAGCTTCGCCCGCGTGGACGTAGGAAATTATCCCGCGGAACTTATTACCGGGATTATAGGTACCCTATAGATTAATGTATGATATTAAATATCTGCGTACCAAATTTCATCCAAATCCGCTCAGTACTTTTTGCGTGAAAGAGTAACAAACATCTTTACATCCTCACAAACTTTCACATTTATAATATTAGTAGGATGCACTTTCAAGACCAATTACATAAGCGACTAGGTACTATAGGAGCCTTAAAGGCTACCTGTATTAATTCTTATGTGTTATGGTACGTAGCAGACTTAATACACCGATTATATTAAAATTATGACGTTTATTTTTCGCTTTCGTGTTTACTGCCACGCACCTGCCATAGTACTCTGTCTTTACGAAACAAACCCATCCGAATTAATTTCAAAACTTATTCAAAAAAACGGTCGAATGTTCGAATATGATTAAAGTTATTTTCTCGCTAGCCTGTAAAACAATAAGGTCGTCTTTTGCAGGCAACCTGCACAGTACTTGTAACAGTGACTCTGGGATATCTACGTACGATAGACCACACGTCAGTGATAACAAAACCAGTATACTTAAATGGGCTTCTTATTCTAGATTGAACTTTGTACCCCGCAAGGCCAGCTCAGGACAAAATTTAACCATTGAAGTGCTACGTAGAGGTACCTACTGCACATCGACGTTCAACTTGGTACCATGTTTCATGATTCTGGACCCCATTTTTTCATTAGGAAATCATCAAATGACGTCTCCCACTCTGGGCGGAGCGGAAGGGCGTGTCAGACTCTTACTGACTAAAACCCGCCCATGTTCCTTCAATTGCCTGTGCCCTGTCACGGAAACTCTTTCGAACAAATTCGCGATCCTGGCGGACCCCCTAGCGTATAAATTGTTCGTCGGTTATCAAAAACATTATCTACTGTTTCAAAAAAGTGCAATAAGAACCTATGTATGTGGTCAAAATGTATGGAACATCAATATAATAAATATTGAGCCGAGATATTAAAACCGATGAAAAATGTATAGTGGGCCGCCACTTAAAAGTTGTTCGAATTCCACCTAATCCAAGACGCGATCGATTAAATTCAATCATTTAATTATTTCTTTATGTCCTTTCGTTTGACTTGCTCAGATTTTGTTTCTTCGCAGGTGATTTTGGTTCTTATCGAAAAGCACAAGCGTCTATTAGACGGTTTGCTTTAAACAACTTCTTGGTTGTCACAGCTTTGCGAGGAGCGAACGAATGGACCTCTTAGTACAAAAATAAAGCCGTATATAGCCCGTGTGTGGTTAGATTGCCAATGGCGTAGGAGGATACATACGTATTTATTTAATTCAAAAACGCAATGTACCTACGTCTATTTGAAACCTTTGGGATACATCGTCAGGCATCGTATCGTCCGTTTGTAGGCGTCCTTAGTCACGACAAAATTTATATCCTCCAGTATTCGTGATTGTTGCTTCTTCGTTTATTTTTATTCACTATTTTACGTTGAGCAAGATAGGTGCCTGTTTTTGCTGGTGCGAGGGTTGACACGGACATGGAAGCAGAAATGTATGTGAATTATTAATTTTTTACCTATTTATGTACCTCTCTTATTTATAATACATTTTTTTTATATCGTTGGTCCCCTCTATCAAAGCACCTGCCTAATCTCATCTAATCTGTTCACAACCCTTGGTTAAGGTTAACTGGTAAATAATGCCTAAGGGGTCGTCCATTAATCACGTTATGTTTTTTTGGCAAATTTTAACCCCCCCCCGACCTTGGTGATACATGGTGAGGTTTAAACCGGGGGGGGGGGTTCCCCGTATATCACGTGTATTTTTAGTACCTACAAAGAATCTTATTTTTATTTTAATATTTATAAAATACTAGCTGACCGTACAGACGTTGTCCTGTTTCCTAGAACTCGATAGCAGCGCCGCCTACCGGGTCCAATAGGGAATCTAAACCATCCAGGGTGCCACCCAAATGCATACAAAAAAATCATTCAAATCGGTCCAGCCGTTTAGGAGGAGTTCAGTGACATACACACGTACAGTAGAATTATATATAAAGATAGGTTTAAGTATCATCTAATTTTATTATAAAAATAAATACACGTGATATATATATTACTACACCTCCCTCCCCCCTTCTGATATTTCGTGACTTCTTATGGACCCCTCCCCCCCTTTCGAGCCTCACGTGATTAATGGACAGCCCCTAAGGCATTAAGTCCGCCTTTGTACCTTTTTGTGTGCGAGAAGTTTAAATAAATAATGTGTAAGTAATTATAGTAAACGCGGAAAACAGTGTACTCTCCACCCTATTTCCATAACACACAATCAAACACAATCTGAATCGTTCTGAAGTATATTGCTAATCCACTACTTCAAATATTCGAAAAATGTGTCTGCTCTACAACGTAAATAACGCAATGAATGTCGCTGAATTGTCAAAATGAAAGCCATTCCTACTATAAGTGTGTTACGTACCTAATTACTTGTCTGGTATAGTTTTGAGGATATGGTTCCGAGCAAATAATTTAACTTATGTTTTGTTTTTCGTAATGTGAATTGCTTATATATTATTGTATATAATCAAATTCTTGTAACTTAACAGACAGCTGTGCTGCTTGGGAGTATGTTGGGACACTTCTTCTTCTCAGTGAAAGCACTAGGAAGTGGTGTAAGGCGGGTATTTTGGGGGACTGTTATATGTATTTGACGTTCAAAAAGTGTTGACTCTCAGTTTAGTTTGACTTTTGATTTTGAGATGATCGTTGAATTTGGTGAAAACTGCTGTACCATGCCAATAGGGGTTGACGTCAACTTATCTTCTACTCGTCGTGAATCAATGTCATATTGGCTTTATCGAAATATATACACTTAGACATTGCTGCAATTCAATAAAGTTTATTATGTTTTTTGTCAAGCTTGCTAGACTCAGCTAAGTTTATAGATAACGCATTATACCCTTTTCTTCATCTAGTGCTTAACTTTCTTTGATAACATGTCCGTATGAAACCATTACTTCGTCGTGTCGTCATATTGTTCTATGACTTTTCATAAAAGGAAACTTATAAAAGTATCTTCTAATTCCACTTCCATCTTTTGTTTCCACGCCTTAATTAAGAGTCCATCTTATTTATTACTAATTAAAATTAAATCCCGGAAAAACGAACGCAACTATTTAAAAACAGAATCATACAGAGTGCACAATCTGTTACCATGGATTCAGTAAGTACATGATTCTGAACACCCGTTGAAATAGTTCAACGGTTTTAAAATCACGAGCGATAAGACTGGTAAATATTATTTCAACAGAGGTAGATATATTTCAGTGCAGCCTGACGAGGTTCACAGAAGTAGCACTGAAGTGCATCGAAAATATTTAAAGGACCATTTCTTGTGTTTTTTGTTAATTTAAGTACTTATGCTATTTTTGTTTTTTTTTTGTATATAGTAATAACATCGCATTGGCGAATCATAGCTGTTAGGGTGTTATGTACCAATTTTAAATAAATAAATAAAAAAGAGAATTTGCTGTTCCATACATTTTGAACGGGTAAGTATTGCATGTTTAAATAGCAGATTTTTTTAAGCACTAGGGGGCTTTTACTGTAGGGGGAAGCATGTGTTGAATTCATGGTTACATTTTGTGCTTCGGTGCCCAGCGCCGCCTTGCCACCCTGTTTAGATGGATTTAATGTTTTAATGTTATCAAATCACTTGACAAAGCATTCTGAAAACTGATTGAATTCACTAGGTTTTCAGAAGCCTCGTACGTACTTACAGTCCGGCCGTCAAGAAAATGTGTTCCTTCCTAATCAATATGAAACTGATAGGTGTCAAGATCGCGTTCTTTTGACGGCCGTACTATACTACATTATTATAACTAAATATAATCAAAATCAGGTATAGTCTGTTTCAAAAATATTTAATAAAAGTATAAATAAACCCTATTCAGGGTAAGTTCTTACACAATCAAGGTAATTAGTAACACATTCGTCTGTATAAGGTCGGACTTTATATTTCATCGTTTTTTCAGTTGACTGTTATCTGCCAGTTCTGCCACCGCCTTTTAACGCTTTTAACGCTTAGAAGAAGACAAAAAAGTATGGCCACCGAAAAGTACTCAGTAATAGGCGCCATGGTATTAGTATGTACAGACGCCACCAGGTCAAGCTACCCGAAACTGTCAATTTTTCCCAATGAACCTTGAACCTAATGCTCTAGAAATAAAGTCGAAAATCTATCAAAGAAATCTGACAGATTGTAGTAGCTTGATGTGTTGGCGTCTGTACTCACGGCTACAGATCAAGCTGTACATTTCTAGTTTTAACAGACCTCGCATTGACGGCTTTCTGTACAGTGAGAAGTCAGCTTATACTGCAAATGTATAACTTGATTTGTCGCCGTGCGTATTTCATTAGGTCCTGGTATGTGAATAGTTTATTTGCCGTCGTGGCAGCCCTTACCTTGTAAAACATTCACTAATTTATGTCCCCGGCGCTGAGCACTTTACATGCAAAACACACGAAGCCATCTTTAGTCACAATTCTACTTTAATTTTTATCGTCAGCTGCAATAATCTATGCAGTCGTATATATGTATATTGTATGTACAGTCTGTTATTGTCCCACTCCGGGGCAAAGGCCTCATTCATACAGAGAATGAAGAAAGGAAGAAATACAGTTTTTGGGTTTTTTGTTCAACTGTGTCAGGCGCTTATGTCAATGACATTAATGACACCGAGTGGATAGTCCCAAATTAAATGTGTTAGAATCGAATAAAGCCGTACCTACTGTTTCTAGCTATCTAGCGTGATGAACTGTAGGTACTTAATACTAAAATATCGAAGTACTTAAACTATACTACTACTATTAAAATCAGACTTTCAAAAAGACATGAGGCTGAGGCCAGTCATGGAAACCAGTAAGTACTGTAATACACATCAAACTCTTAAAACAATAACTCATCAGTAATTTATTCTGACAGGAGGCGCTTAACCATAAAGACTTCGTTAACAATTTATTTACATTTTAATGCCCACGTTTAATTTCAAAACCCATTCACAAACAAAAATAACCTTCTAGTTATCCTAACGATAACCTTTCGAAAACGGTGATTAAAAGAAGAGAGGCATCCATAATACTTTACATTAATTTCATTTTTAATGAGCACAGCAAGTATTCATTACAAACTGTATTTTACATTACATTTTCGAGTTACACTGTCTTTTGAAGACCCCTTGTGGTTATTTAATTTTAAAAATCAATTTGAAACTAGTTAAGGAAGATGCGGGCATAGTGAGTCGTCTTTCAAATAATTGTGCCTATGTTTATGACCATAGTGACGTGTGTCTTCTAAGGGTACGTGCACAATGTCTTCCACTGTCACAAAGAAAAAATATACAAATGAATCTTCATATTTCAGCTGCCGTATACCGTAGGCTAGTGCTGGAAGGGGTATGAACCGTTTTGTATTTTGAAGCTGTTTCTGAGATACGCGCTGTAATGCGTAATTTCTTCAGGCGCATTCTGTTCACCTAGGCAAGTATTTATTATAATTCAACAGAAAGCTTTGCGAGCTGTGCCCATTACGCAGACGGAGGAGTATTCTATTTGGCACAGCACAAGTCGACATGGAGTAGGAGTGCAGAGAGCCAATATTTTTATACAATAATACATTAGAAATACATAAAGTTTTAATAGAATTATGGTCGATCGGGTCAGGTGCATAGCACTAGTAACCGGCGTGCGTGTATGACCAGCCGGCGTAGCATGACCAATTCTATATCTTTCTACCAAGAACAAAAAAAAAAATCCTTATCTTATCTTATATCTTTAAACGAGCAATTCTTGTATATATTGTATATAATCTGAATCTCGGAAACGGCTCTAACGATTTTCATGAAATTTAGTATACAGGGGGTTTCGGGGGCGATAAATCGATCTAGCTAGGATTCATTTTTATAAAATGTCGTTTTATTCGTGTTTTCAATGTCCAACTTTATCAATAGTCAACTTGAACATAAACTTATTATTTTAAACACAATTTACCAAAACATACCGAGCAAAGCTCGGTCATCCAGATTAATTCTGTAAAAATATTTCTATCTCATCAGATTAATAGTCATCATAGATACTTGACATCGTACTCTTGTCGACTGAAGAATAGAAACATCTCTTCTTTTCAGTTTTACACAATTTTTCTACGATACAATCTATCATTTTGTCTTCTCATCCGTCGACAAATTCCTTTTCTATGGTGGTCATGCTACGCGTGCTGATGTATGAACTTAAACGAAGCAAAAGAAGTAGGTATGTAAAGATCGTAGCACGTGGCGTTCTGTAGTTTCTGCCTACCCCCATGGGATTAAGTCGTGATGTTATATATATTGTATGGTCGATCTCTACGATCTCTTGATTTGGCGATCACTAGTCATTCAATGGGAAGCTCTGCGAGGAATTTGCCCTGCCCATTGCCTTTTACCGGGGAAACACCAGAGTTCAACCAGAAATTCAAATTTTGATGAACTTAGAATACAACCCATTGATAATTTTAATGATTATTGTAGTGTATCTATTTCATAGACTATTTCATAGTTTGACTGGCCTGTTAGTCTAGTGGTTAGTGACCCTGACTGCAAAGACTGAGGTCGTGGGTTCGATTCCCGCCCAGGACAAATGTTTGTGTGATGAGCACAATAATTTGTTCTATGTCTGGGTGTAATTTATCTATAATATGTATGTATTTAGATTTATATGTATAAGTATATTTTTCAGTTGTCTGGTTACCATAGTACAGGTTCTGCCTAGTTTGGGATCAGACAACGTTGTGTTGGTTGTCCTAAGATATTATTATAGATATGTATACACTGTCTCGGATGCAGCTGCTGTCACTAGTGTCATCTGTCTGTCAGAAGAGAGACGGAAAAGCAGGTCTGCACGGTCGCGCTTGATGTGGTGATGAGCCAGTGAAGGGATATTATTCAATTTAAGGGTCGGATACACTGCAAGCGCGAGAGAAAATTAGGTATTAAAGCGCTACTCACACAGCGGTAGGCGCTCACGCCCGCTCACGCACACATAGATGTTTACATAGTGGTTCGAGCGGCAGGAACCTTGAAGATAATATTAAAAATAGAAGTGGATAATATGTTGTTGTTTTATTGCATTTATACTTAGTAAGGAAGGATGGGAGATGTGGTGGTTTATTGTAGTTTTGTATGTAGGCATCAATCAGCTGTTATATTATGATTTTCAAAAACAAAGTCAATTAATACGTCTACATCATGATTTTTTTTCAGAGTGCAAGTGCCTCTTTTTGTTGCTTGAGACTGCGCATGCAATCTAACGAGCCCAAACTGGAGTTGCAAAGGACTCGAGTCCTCGAGTCCTAATTTTAATGACTCGACTCAATTATGCAAGACTCAATGTGCTCAAAAGGCTCGGCGTCTACAGATAAGCACTTAAGTCTTAAAAAAGAATTGGGTCTTAAAAAGGGCTCGAGTCTTAAAAAGGACTCGAGTTTTAAAAAGAACCAGTCTTAAAGAAAAACTCGGAGCATAAAGATGAAACTTGTACCTCATCATTCGAAAAGACTAGAAAGAAGGCAATAAATTCAAATTAGTGGTTATGATGAAACTTTGCGTACAAAAAATCTGACGAGTTATTCGAGTTTTTTCGAATGATGAGCTACAAGACTCAAGTTCATTTTAAGACTCGAGTCGTTTTTAAGACTTGAGTCCAAAAGGACTCTCAAAAAAAGAGTCGGAGTCTTAAAAAAGGACTTTTTTAAGACTCCATTATGACTCTGGCTTGGCTTGACTCTAGACTCCGAGCCTTTTGAGCATACTGAGTCTTGCATAACTGAGTCGAGTCTTTAAAATTACGACTCGAGGACTCGAGTCTTTTGCAACACTAGCCCAAACACCACGAGGTTATGTCGTATACTTAAAGCAATCGACGAAGGGGATGGCGGGGTCTGGAAGACCCCGCCATGCCCTTCGTGGTTATTTATATTGATCCTAAGGTACTTTGACCTTAAGGTCACTTTCCATGAATTTTGACCTGTTACTGCTCTTGAGAATCGCGAAAATTGACTTTCGGAATTTTGTCCTTGGCCTCAAGGTCAATGACCATGAGGTCGAGGTCAGTGAACTTGTGAAAATAGTGAAACTTGACTTTCGGAATTTTGATCTTGACCTCAAGGTCAATGACCACGAAGTCAAAGTCAGTGACCTTGGGAAATCACGGATCTTGACTTTCGAAATTTTGACATTGACTTCAAGGTCAATGACCATGTGGTCAAGGTCAGTGACCTTGGGAGACCCGCGGATCTTGACTTTCGGAATTTTGAGTTTGACCTTAAGGTCAATGACCCCAAGGTCAAGGTCAATATCCTTGAGGTGTCCCATGGTATTCCCCCACCCTACTAATCCCACATCCCACCGGGTCCCAAAGTTTCATAGTGCCCCGTTTCATATCCACTGACGAAGGAGTTTCAATGGCCACCTTCCAATTTCATCATCAGACCTGGACACCATCTAGATCTGTAGTACTTGTCAAGACAAATCTAAAGAGCCCAAACACGACGAGGTTATGTTGTATACTTAAAGAGTTCCTATGGCCACCGGTTGGCTTCATCATCAGACCCTGGAAATTATTCTAGTTCTATAGTACTCGTCAAGACAAATCTAACGAGCCCAAACACGACGAGGTTATGTTGTATACTTAAAGAGTTTCTATGGCCATCTTCCGACTTCATCATCAGACCTTGGACACCGTCTAGATCTGTAGTACTTGTCAAGACAAATCTAACGAGCCCAAACACGACGAGTTTATGTTGTATACTTAAAGAGTTTCTATGGGCACCTTCCGACTTCATCATCAGACCCTGGACACCATCTAGATCTATAGTACTTGTCGAGACAAATCTTACGAGCCCAAACACGACGGGGCTATGTTGTGTAGTTAAAGAAAACAATTATGTAGTTAGAGCAAATTATATCACACCAACAGGGGCGTAGCTACCGCCGTATCTGCCGTATCAATTATACGGGGCCCCTGGGCCTCGGGGGCCCCCGACGTGCGTAAGCAATAATTAATAAAAACTTCGCAATGTTTTTGTAATTTCAGAAATGACAATAGTCACAAAAAGTAATATCTTTTTTACCGCGTAAAGCGTGCGTTCCAAAGTTGGCAACACCAAACATCGGTAATCGCGGGCTGCGGGATTTCCCTATTAACAGCCTTTTTCACATAGGATGGGTACAGTGACACTTAGTCACGTGTCTTAAATAGTGAGGTCTCTTTGCGTAATGAATTATTAGTAAAAATCGAGAAATTTTGCAATTGAACATGAATTGATTTTTGAAAATAGATTTGGTTAATTATAAATAATTTCTAATAAAGATTATGGATGTAAAAAGAAAAACACAACAATTCATAATAATAATTTAAATCTAATTCGTTGTCAGATTGCATTGGCAAAGACGAACAGTAATCCGAATCACTTAAGTCATTTATAAACTCATCTCCGCTCTAGTAAAGTCGTCTTGCACAGATAACAAAACTTGACAATTTAACAACATTCAGTTTAAACAACTTGCACAGCAAGAAACACACGGAAAGCATTCGAAGCAGACGCACTCGTCAAATAGCCGATCTGATTGATCGATTATGGTGCGTCAATCTCTATTACTGGGCGGCTCATTTCACGCATCAAACACTTAAGTGATTTTTTGTTTTCTCGTTTTTAAAAATATACACACTTGGTAAAATAACTTATTAAAATTGGACAACATTAGAATTATGTATTATCTTCAGAAATAAACAAAAGTTTCGAAATACTGTGGTGCTTTTTACGATTAACACGTAAACTGCCATGGTGAAAATCAGAAAAAGTAAAAAAATGTACTTAGGGTTATTTCACTTTAAATAGATTATTTACTCTATAAATACATTATTTATTCCAAAAACATGACCGCCAGGCAGCAACGACATGTTCAGATTTAGTATGTGTTGTCGGTCATATAGTCCGACAAGGCCTGAATGGAACAAAAAGTGTCGGACACATAGTCTGACATGGCAGTTAACGTGTTAATTGAAAAAATATTGCGTAAATCTGAAAGTGTCAAATGTCACCCACCATACGTGAAAAAGATTTGTTATTTACAATACTTCAACGGGGAATCCCACAATAATTGATGTACATACTATGATAAAATTGATAAACCACGGAGAGCAGTGTTTATTGAGGCGTTTTATTTAATTGTGCATTACATTGTAATACAATACAAACAATTGTTCTTGTGGTTTAGTAGTATGAGTAGCGATTTATAAAATACAATGAGTGAAAGGAAAAACGTTATACAAAAAAAAAAAAAACAACTGACTTCCTTAAAACACTACAAAGTCAAAAATTACTTTAATTTCGAAAGTCGGTGTCTTAGGATCTGTATTTAAGGTTTTTTTTGGAACTTCCGAAATTAAAGTTATTTTTGACTTTGTAGTGTTTTTTTTTTTTTAAGGAAGTTGGTTGTTTTCTTTTGTAAGAAGTTTTTATTTTTATCTTTTTATCATGGTAGATACCCCGCACTAATCTAATCGCGTTATTCGTTCATTTGTCGCGCAAATACTTTTAATGCAAATTTAAGACTTAAGTATACGGTTTTCACATGGACCCCATTGTCCGAATGGAACCACATTAAAATGGGACCATTCGGGAAGCACCAGTTTTCAAATAAAAAAGAATCATCAAAATTGGTTCACCCAGTTAATAGTTATGAGGTAACAAACATAAAAAAAGAAAAAATACAGTCGAATTGATAACCTCCTCCTTTTTTTGAAGTCGGTTAAAAAGGAAGGAGGTCATTTCACATTTATTCATCATTATCAACCGACGAAATAAAACGGAGGAGGTTATCAATTCGACGCGTATATATATATTTTTTTTTTTATGTATGACCACGCATAACTTTTTACATAGTGGTCCGATTGTGACAATTCTTCTTCTATTGGAAAGGGTATACTTCCAAGGTGGTCCCATATCAATTTGGAAAACAAAATCGAACCCTAAGGGTCGGAAAACAGGGGATGATTGATTGTTCACTCACTGATTGTAATGTATAAACACGCATAACTTTATACAGAGTAGTCCAATTTTGATAATTCTTTTTGTGTTGGATAGGATATACCTTGCCAAGTATTATTAGTACATTAAAGCCACAAAAAATTATAAAATAAAAACTTTTTCACAAAAAATTAAACCGCCGAAAAACTGAAAAGCATAAAATAATAAACCTTAAAATTTTGAGTCGGCGCTGAAAAATCAATGAACAAGGATCATTCAAAGCGCCGACTCATAATTTTAAGGTTTATTATTTTATGCTTTTCAGTTTTTCGGCGGTTTAATTTTTTGTGAAAAAGTTTTTTGATGAATAAAATTATTTCTTTTAATTTTATGCAAACATTTTTTTTTCCTTTGTGAGAAATCTTTACCCTTCATAAGGGCCCCCAAACAAATTTTTATACGGGGCCCCACCAAGGCACGCTACGCCACTGCACACCAAGTACTTGAAAATAAGATTACAATTATGAACCGGAAAGCCGTAAAAATAATAACAAACAAATAAGAAATGACACAATATACAAAATACTTGCAGAAAGAATCGAGCTTCAAAATCTTAAATTTTAGTACTTGTATAAATTGTTCTGACTCCGACCACTGTGCGGGGGATCTCGTGGACGTGACGCACAGGCCATTATTTGCCGCGTATTTTTTTACTAAGAGCGACGTGGTCCCACCTTGAAGACGCGCGGTCGACTGAGCTCCGCGGTTCGAACACTGCTATATAAATGATAAACCGCGTCGCCATAGTAAATTGTATGGAGATTTCGAGCGTCAAAATTGAGAAAGTTTGCGAATTTTTTACGCAAATCAGAAGGAACATTATGGAAAACTAAAAAATGCATCGGGTTTTCTGTTCTTTACTGTTTTTATTTATGTATAAATTAAATAGGTGCCTTCTTGTTTTAAGCCTTAAGTTATCAAAATACGGCAGTGCTTTTTACACGTTTTTAGTGAAATTCAATATTTTTTTAACAATCATCTGCAAGGTTTATGCCCAACCCGATTTTTTCATCGTCTAGTAAAACTCTTGAGCTAGCCAGATGTATTTTTTCGTGGCAATTACTTTAAGTTTACTATATAAACTTATCGAAATCCCATAACACGATTTCCTACTGCTGACCCTTAAATACGGAATCAACGGGATTCTATAATTATAATTCTGTAAAGCCATAATTCTTACGGTCGCGGATCACAATTTAATCATCGTACAACCTCACACTGACCTGAAAAATTGCAAAATCCTAAGAAATTTTGAATTTTGTGGGCACCCTTAGCGTAACCGCCTTAAGTTTGGCAATTCTTAAGGCCATGTTGGACACATTGGTTCTTTTACGGATCTCTTCATTTCTGACAAGCTTTTGCCAGCGGCATCGCTCATTTATTATACACATAAATCTTCTTGTTGAATCTCTCTGTCGATGGATGAAAACCGCATCAAAACCCGTTGCGTAGTTTAAAAGATCTAACCGTAAAGACGCTGGAAGCGACTTTGTTTTATAATATGAAAAAAGAGCCTAAATAACTTTAATGTTAGGTATATGTATAACTAGCTCCTGCCCGAAACTTCGTCCGCGTTAAATTTCTTGTTCCCCCGACCTTTCCCGTCGTCGCGTCGAATCGCCAACCCGTGCGATTTTCCCCATTTTTGCAACATTTTTCATTACTGCTCCGCTCCTCTTGGTTGTAGCGTGATGTTATATAGCCTATAGCCTTTCTCGATAAATAGGCTACCGAACACAAAAATATTTTTTCAATTCGGACCAGAAGTTCCTGAGATTAGCGCGTTCAATCAAACAAACAAACTCGTTAGCTTTAAGTATAATATTAGTATAGATTACCTACTGCAATTGGAATCTAGCATTCCTAAATTGCAAATACATTAGGTAGGTAAGTATCACAGTCCAGATTTTTCTTATAATGTGGATCACACTTTACAGAAATAACTCGCAAGGAATGTAGTTTTGTTATTGTTATGAATAATATCAAAATAGCATGGCGTAGCACCATTCTTCTAGTTTATAAAATATCATAAAAATTATGCGTTAGAGATGTCATCGTCGGATTATATATTTATGGCTCTTCCGGATTTCGTCAACAATTCAACATATCATTAATGTTAAACTGAATAACAGTTTACATATGCATTTAAACTGTAAACCTCCCATAAAGTGAATAAGCTGTAAATACAATAACAATAATAAAATACAGTATGTTCCCGTAATATAATCATTATCATGATAATTGATGCAGTTTGCTAGAAAGGCTAGACCAGTCATTCTCAAAGTGGTCAACACCATATGGAACCCAGGTGCTCACACGGAACTGCAAGATGTTTGGGTCAGGCAAGTCGAATAATGTCAAGAATTCTAAATTAGAAATCTAATACGAACACTCGAACAGCACCCTTATTGCATTTTTATCTATTTAATCCATTACTTAATATTATTTTAGAAAAATGTGTGTACTAAACAACGTAACTAACGCAATTAATGTTATTGTAGCGGCCAAGTGCGAGTCAGATTCGCAGACAAAGGGTTGGCACCACCGTACGATATGAAAAAAAAAACACGTTTCTTGTATGTTGAGGATCCTCTTTAATTTCATTTTATATTTTGTTGTAATAGTAGCAACAGAATAACATAAATTGGTACTCTGGACAATGCCAGAAACTCTATAGAGCTTTGACCCATAAAATAAAAGTTTGATTACAAGCATGCAAAATGTAGCATTGTATTGCTGCTTTATTAGAGATATCTAAATTATGTTTAAATGCCTTTAGAACTTCCTTTTTCTGTTTAAATCTACAATTATTATTATTTAGGATTTTTCGTTACGGTCAAATACGATCAATAAATACCGTAGTATTTACATACCTATAACAACAATTTCCATGTTGCGAGAAGAGTTTGTAGTGCAAATTGTAAGGAAGACAACATATCTTAGCATCCTGTCGACGCACAAATGACAATTTATGCACCTCAACATCGTTACCCAAGTCAAGCACAAAATGTTCAAAATGGAAGCAATAATCAGAATCCGTTTACAAAAGCAAAAGTCGTCGGGATAATATAACAGTAATAATATTGATCACGTTGAGATGGAGCGTAAAATACAAACAGCAATGCAACGGCAAACAGAACAAAGCGAATGCTAAAAGTAGTCATGGGCAAAAAATATCGATATATCAAAATATCGATATTTTTCCATGCAATAATCGATATATATCGACGATATTTTTAATCGCGATATATCGAAATTCGATATTTATATTTGTTTCGGACCGTTCTATTAGTTACTCTATGCGCCTTCGGAACGCGCCATCGAACGGAATGACATCTGACTTGTCAGTTTGACTTTGACACCTTGACACTTCGGTTGGTTCTTGAAAAGGGTGGATCGTCGCCGTGTTGAATTCCGCGACCTGTTGTAAAGTAATCCTTTTAAATCGATCCGTTTGTGACAATTAGTCGTGATCCAATTGCTTTGATTGTTAATAACCCCAATTTGACGTAATAACACGGGTTGAATTTTGGATATATCTTGTTGAAGAACTTTGAAGGTTAAGTGGAAGTGACGCTATTGGGAACGAGTGATTTGAAGACCGCATGCTGTGATTGCCTCCAGCCTTATTGCAGCGGATTGTAATCTGGAGAATACTCGTAACGTCACAACACGATACATATACACTCACTTACATACATAACTCCAGGTAACCCCAAGGAGCTGGTGTTCGTCTACCCACAGGTAAGTTCTTTTGTTGTATTGTAGGTGAGTTATTTGACTTATATTGTCTGCTCCGCGTACGGCGGACTAGTTTCGCTAGCCACACGTTTTCACACTTCCACTGCGCTATTGAAATCGTATTGTGAGGTCTAGTCTGGCAGCGAACAATATTAGAGTATCGAATTCGTTTCAATTTCGATTTATTTTTTAACGCAACTTTGGTTTCGTGTTTAATGTTATTAGATACAACTTCAGCCGTGAATCAGACAGTACCGGACAATAGAAGCTGTTTGACAGGCGACCATATCTATCAAACAGAAGGTGCTCCTAATGTCCATATCTGATGACTCTTTTTTTACGAAGTTTGAATGCTTTGGGAATACATATGTATGAATAATCATGCGAAAACTGACGATATATCGATATTTTTCACTCGATAATTATCGATATTGTTGAAAAATATCGATACGATAAATATCGACATATTTTTTTCACTTGCCCATCCCTAGTCAATAGTCAATTAATTACTTTTTGACATAGCTTGTCAATGACGTTTCATTACACCAAATAACCTACTAGTGATCAAATGCGAAATATTTATTAAAATATATATTCATAATAATATTATATAGGTTTTAACAAACATTATTTTCATTATTTGTGTGTAATTAAACCAATTAAATACATATTAAAATCCGTACATAATCAATGAACATTTATCATTTAAAAAAAAATTAAATAACTGTTTTTTGTTCCGCGTGTGTGCGTACTAAGTAACGCAGATGGTCGCGATAAAAACAGGAACAGGAAACATATGCCTTGGGTTTTTAAATTCCTTTTTATCACTAACGTATTATCCGCAAGTGTAACAGAATAATAGTTAAGCAACAAAGGGTCATAATTTCATGCGATATTTATGATTAAGTTAAATTTCCTGTATGGTGGTAAAAGGTGGGGCAGGATCAGGATCTGGCATTGTCATTTCAAGTGGCTACCGATTTCGGTCATGAGAAACAACCCGCTGACAGAAAGGCGGATGGATAGCCAAGGCTCTAAGTAATAAGGTTTTATTGGCACCCTTTGGGTACAGAAATCAAAAAACAATGATAGTTAAGTTTTACATATAAACAAAAAACTAAGAACCAAGTACCAAGTCTCTTACTTCAAAAATAACGAACATCCCCCTTTAATCCTTTTTCAAAAATCCTCTCTTACTGTTAACTTTCGTACGAAGAATCATGCAAAATGGCCGCGACATACAGGGGTTTTAAGAATCTCTTGTGCAAAATTTCTCTCTTCAAGACCCAGTGGTTTTGGCTGTGCACTGTTTGCCTTTAAGATTTTATTTGGGTGGACAAGCCCAGGAAGGCAATTCTCGCGTTTTCACTCGTAAATCTCACATTCGTTGTTTTCGCTCGCGTTCTAAGTCGCTTATAAAATGGTGAGATTATCTGAAATCAGCTATTCTCAGTACAAGTCGATCGTAAATTACGAATTTAGGGACAAAAATGTTGCCATTATGCGTCACACCATGTAATCCATTTTACATAACGATGCTATTGATATAACGCAATCGTTATTTTACTTTCGACCAACTTTAAAAATGATTTTCAAGTCAGAAAAATGTATTGAGCAGCATTTGGTACGTATTTTATAAACATTTATCAATATCATCATTCTTAATTTCGTAACTCCATTTTTATTTTCAATATTAACATTAAAATAAATTCTCCTTAGTATTCGCTGCAACGGAACGCATCACTGCTGCCATTTTGTCAATGTCAACCGATATTCGTGCCACACGATCATTTTTCCACATTCAATATCTGGTTGACCGAGCTTTGCTCGGTATTTTTTGGTAAATTGTGTTTAAAATAATAAGTTTATGTTCAAGTTGATTATCGATAAAGTCGGTCATTGAAAACATGAATAAAACGACATTTTAAAAAATGAATCCTAGCTAGATCGATTTATCACCCCCGAAACCCCCTGTATACTAAATTTCATGAAAATCGTTGGAGCCGTTTCCGAGTTTCAGATTATATATATATATATACAAGAATTGCTCATTTAAAGGTATAAGATAAAGAATTTGCCCGAGAGGTGAAATGAACCGGCGATTTCTAAACTCGAGGATAGCCCGCGATCATGACTCCGACTATTCGTAATAACTAGTGATTTTTATAATGTACTGTTTACGTAAAGTAATGTTGTTAGTAATATAAATTTTGCACGTATACTAAGGTTGAACTTTTAATCCTATTCACTAACTTGACAGTTCAATGCAAAATAATGATACCATTCTAAAACTAATAGTGTCGGGGTAGTGAACGACTTCGCATAAAGAATGAATGATAAAAATGTTTTAAATTAAATAAAACTTTAAAAAATCGTTTTTAGGTGTGGATTATAAGAATAATTAATAATTTTAATAATAGTTATTTCCTTTTTTTATTTTCTTCTGATAGAAACAAAACTAAATATACAAATCATGTCATTTTGCTTATTTTTTTACTATAGTCATTTTATTTCCTCTGACAGCCATAGACTACGTATATATCGATATAGTACACATCTTGTTTTAAAACAAGTTATTAAATTTAAATTACAAAGTTTGCATGTAAGTACATTATTTCAAGTTCATTCAATTTCATTCATTCTTGCACCACCTCACTATCTTTTTTTTGTCAAAACCTGGTATCCCTCCAATTGTCAAGTTAGTGAATAGGATTAAAAGTCGAACCTTAGCTGTGTTTTTAATTTATAATACCTAGTTTATTTATTTATAAATACCACATTTAAAAGCTAACTTTCTTTAAATAATAACATGTGCAAGGTACAAAAGTAATATATATCTTATCTTAAATGTATAAATTACGAGTCACGTTTTTGTCCGGGATGGAGTCCTAAACTACTTAACCGATTTTAATAAAATTTGTAGACCACGTGCAGTTTGATCCAACTTAAAAGATAGGATAGTTTTGATCTCAATTACTGATCTCAATATTTGCAAATTAAATTCAATATTTAAATTCAATCTCAATATTTGTGTGTGTTCATTGGTTAGTTCTATGAATTCCTAATAGATGGCGTGGGTTTCAATTTCTAGATAATCATCTTTACATTCTTAGATTTTTAAACTGCGCAAAGGATTTAACACGGTTTTCACCAATAGATAGGTTGAATCCAGAGGTTTGTAAGTATAATACGCGGGCGAAGCCGCTGGAAAAAGCTAGTTACTTATAATACATGCTTGATTGCGTTAATCAATTTTTATTTAATTACAAATACCTATTCAAATAAATTCTCCTTTGTATTTGTTACAACAGAATGCATGGCCGCCTATAGAAAGATGCTGATTTGTAAATGTCATGAATTTTATCACGTCAAATTAAAGTCATATTTTATTGTTTACATTGGTTATCTACCTATACATACAATGTAATTTAAACAGAATGTCTGCCAATGAGTAAACTGATAACTACTAAATAACATTAAGCCTAACACGATGGAGAAGACGAAGCGTGATTGTCGTAAAGACCGGAACGAATCACTGGCTATCAGTATAGCTTTTGCGTCCAACCGTTCCAACGACACAGTTGTATCTATATACATATGTGTTTCAGCTACATTACTCTACGAAGTCTGAAAATATTGTTAATATTTGTGTTAACAAATTTCCTGCCTGAAGGACAAGCGGTAGGAGTCTTGTCGAACACGAAATTCAATTTGTTTGTGGTGAAACTGCTGGACGACCGTGTGTCCACATTCACGTAGATTTTGGGCAAGGAGTGTACAGATTCAGCGATTCTTAAGCGGGCTACTGAACAGCATACCACACATGATGCCGACTAATCATGTAAACTAGTGATTCTTATAATGTATTGTTTATGCACAGTATTGTTCCTATTTATAAGTTTAATATTGAAAAAATACAATAAATAAACTCAACACAAGCCGAGAATAATTCTGGGCTAAGGACGATGGACTTTTGCAGCGCAGGAACCTCAATGATGAAGTACTTAAAGTGTGTAGTAGTGCTCGACTTCATCCGCGACAGCTACAGCAACGTCCTTCCATTAGTACTCATTTGGCTTTGGCTTCTTCTCTATCTATGTGTGGGTGAAATCGGGAAATATGCAGAAGGATGGTGAGCACTGCAGCTCAAAAATCGTCGCTTGGAGTGGTACCGCGTATGTAATGATTGCCACGCGATAGACCTTTCTACGAGGCCTGAAGATTTCTTCGTATGTGTTTTCCTTGTCGTGGCGATCGCAGCGTCTTTTGTGATGTTTATTAACACGTAACACATTTTGTTAAAAATATTTATAAATTTCTTTCGCAATTGACACAATCATGACATACTGACTGTTTGACGTTCGAACGCCCCTCGAAATGACGTCATGGCCGTTTCGACTGGTCTCCACCACTCTTTGCATGTCGCATGTAAACGAGGGCATATCTCGTGGCTTTCCTCCGAGATATGCTCGAATCGACGTGGCGAGAATAGCTTGACTCGATTTTAACGAGTGAAAAGTAAGAATCGAGCGACAATAACGAATCTGAATTGCGCGAGAATCGGCTTCCAGAGCCAAATGGAATTTCCCATCTGCAAAAATTATAAACTACCACACTAAATTTCATCCCATATTAAATCTCGGGATGAATTTTGAAGCCAAGTGCTCAGTTTCGCCATCTAAGGAACTCTCCTCCCCCCCTCTCTCTCTCTCTCCTCTCCTCTCTCTTCTCTCTCTCTCTCGTGCGATACATGCATGACCAAAATTACATGCAGGCTTACTGGTTTAGGTTGTCCGTTGTCTGTCACGGTATTTTATGTAAGATAGAAGACTACTTATATGTTGTTTTATTTGGTAGGAAGAGAGCAGTGGTAGCCCAGTGGTCTACCCCGCCACTTACGAGTTGAATGTTATGGGTTCGAAATCAGACAGGCGCTATACTTTGTGTAAATGATTTTTTCACCACTGCTCTCAAAACGGTGAAGGAAAACATCGAAAGGAGCCGGTTTCGGCTGTCCTAGAACCATAAATTTGAGGACATGAGACATTAATAAACCTGCACTGGGCCCGCGTGGTTGTTTACAGCTCACTGCCTCTCAACGAAAGGAGGCCTGTGTCCCAGCAGTGGGCACGGTATAGGCTAATCAT
The DNA here is from genome assembly GCA_932294355.1 of Aporophyla lueneburgensis. Lineage (NCBI taxonomy): Eukaryota > Metazoa > Arthropoda > Insecta > Lepidoptera > Noctuidae > Aporophyla > Aporophyla lueneburgensis. The sequence goes on along the minus strand of OW028748.1, from coordinate 6,140,405 downwards.
GTGTATATGTTGATTCATTTCACAGATGTACAGTCAGTGCCTTGCATTACCTGACCCCTCCTGCACAGAAGAAATGAGGAAGAAGGGTCAGGTAATGCAGGGAACTGACTGTACCTAACTGGACAGAAACTTGTTTTTAGTGCTCATTAATTGTCCTGCGGTAATTTAGTTACGTAATATTTTATGGTACTTTAACGATTCAAGTAGTTGTATGCAATTAACAAGGACATAAACTAATGAAGGAATATAACTCAATTGATTCTTACAACTACATTGAGAATGTAGGGATTTGTTGTGCCAGTTGCTTGTATTTAAATTATGTATACAATTTTTTGTGACGGGTAATGTAAATAAGCATAACCGAGAAAATATCTTCTTGCATCGTGGACGACGGACCATATAAGTATTGAAAAGGAATCATGTTCGTTTGTTATTAGGTATCTATAATAATCCTCTGAAGGGGTCATTGAAGATTAAGCTCTTCAATGCGCTTATCGCGGCCAGTTCCCGGATCGGGATCACCGGGTCGCAAGCGCGACTGCTGTGCGTGGGGTCCTGGGTTCGATTCCCAGGTCGGGCAAAGTGTTATTGGGTTTTTCCATTAGGAATTTCTTAGTAACAACTTTCTTTCGAAGGTGGCGGTGTGATACCCCCGTGTCTCTGAAAGCACGTTACGGCGTTGGTCCCGTTGGGTTGGTTTTCCCAACTATGTCGTGGTCGGCGTGCAGTCCCAACGTATGCACGCTGTCGGAAAATCATAGGCAGTCGCTCCATGTAAACTACTGGGGTTTTTTTTTTTTTTTTTTTTTTTTTTTTTTTTTTTTTTTTTCAGGATGGGAAATCATCAAATGACTTCTCCCGCTCTGGGCGGAGCGGGAGGGCGTGTCAGACTTTTACTGACTAAAACCCACCCGTGTTCCATCAGTTGCCCATGTGCCAGGGTCACGGTATCTCTCTCGAACAATCACGCGACCCCGGCAGAAACTACTGGGGTTCGGCTATAACCTGCACCCTAATTGCGAAACGCACAATTTATCAGAATCTGAATGGGATTGAAGATTATTTCTAAACCATTGCGTCATTTGTTCGAATAAATTGTGGCTCAGCAACGTAAATAACGCAATGAATGTTGTTTAACTATGAATATTAAACCAATTCCTACCGATAAAAAGTTCCGCAATTACCCCTCAGTATTTCACATTGGTGACTGTAACTCAATTACCCCAGGCTGATAAAATTTTCGTTTTTCCTAATTACGTTAATATTAGTGTTTAAGTCGGTTCCCCCTAGAGTAAATGCTTATCTGACGTCCACAATCTAGTTCTTGGGTAACACGATAACCCTTGGTTAGACTAGTGACAGACTTGTTGGGCATCTTCCTGCAATGATCTACAAATTACAGCCGGGACCAACGGCTTATAGTGCTTTCCGAGGCACGGCAGGGTATGTAAAGATGGTACCCAATCACGGACCAACTGCGGTCAGCGTAGCTTAACCTGAATGATCAACCCGTTCGGCTGTTATTACTTAGCCACAAGCGCTTCCTCCCGGAGTTCTGTAGGTAATGCTTAATTACCATATAACTACAAGACAGTAATTAAATAAAAGTAATCCGAAGGTTTTATCATGTCAAATTGAGCGTACCAAGAGAATTACCATAATCCAAAGCTTCGTGTAATTGCAAGCCTATAAAAAGGCTTTCACTTTAGGCTTATCAGAATTAAACCAATTAGAGGTTTAATCAAACAATTATTTAACTTAATGTTACTTTCGCTCGTGACTTGTGTTGTGTAAATGGTGATAAAACGATATTTTTGTATGCAATGTACACACGGTCACATATTAAGCTATACATTTCCAGTATAAGCTGATATTTCATTGTACGAAAAGCCTATACAATGCGAGGTCTGCTAAAACTGGAACCATGTGTACTAGAAGAACCAACACGAATAATTGTTTAACACGTTGAGTGCCGAATCACGCGATATCGCGTGATTCGGCACTGAAAGAAAGCCACGAACGCCTTTCAGGGACACGATCTTCAGCAATGAATAACGCGACTTAGAAGAGAATATGGCCCATCACGCGATATCGCGTGCTGGCTACTAATAATTTCGTATGCGCTCTAAATCTGTGGCCATATCGGATAAAAAAATAAACATTTTTTAAATTCTTTGTTTTTATTTAATCTGGCGATCGCCATCCCTCTTCTTGTTGCTTGACTAGATCAAGCTATGTCCATTGTGTGCTGTCTTTTCAATCGACGGTGTTCCAGTGGGTTAGTCAATACAGAAAAAAAAAATGAATTAAAATTTGTTTAATTTATTTCTATAAACATGTTTACATACAGACAGCCACAGTCAAACATCTACACCTTAAACATAATATTTACAATTTTCAGATTTAAAAAAAAACTAAAATTAATAGTATACTAAATGCACAGGAATGTCAAATTCTTAAAAAAAAATACAGAAGTAATTTCGATTTAATACAAAAAAAAAAAAAACATTTTTTTCTTGAAAATTATTTTTCTTTTTAAATTACTTTTAATTTTTCTTTAATATTTTTTTCTACAAATCCAAAAAGAGTTATTTAATATTATTTAGGTATAAATACAGGTGGGTGGTTTTACACATGGTTTCATGAAAAATGTTAACAATAAATATATATATTTTTTTATAACCTTACGACTAGACAGGTACTAAGCAGTGAATACTGTCAAATGTTGCTATTATTTAAAATGTATTTTAATAATATTTAGTAAAACTAATTAATAAATTAGTAAGTAGAGTTACGCCGTGAAACCATTCTATTATTTTATGTTTTATTTTAATTAATGTTGCTGTAATCTAGAATAATTTATTAAATTAATTATGGATATTTTTTTACAAATACGTGGTTATTATTAAAAACTAACAGCATCTCTTTCCAGGTTTTAAACATAACATTTAATTATGAGGACAGAAATGGTAATTTTAAATTTGCACTTTACATCAGAATAGTAAAAACAATATCCATAATTAAAGTTTTAAATCAGCCCTACAATATCACTGGTATCATTTATAATTACCTTATAATTAATTATAATGACATATACAGCTACGAATGACTCATTGTGTTATTAATAATTAGGCGCAAACAATCTATTAAATTCTAATAAAACCATTTTGAATTTACGTATTGATTTTTAACAGTATAAAGTTTGGTAGATATAATCTTACTATAGTGCTATCCATCGTGTTACTCAACTCAGAACTAATATGTTGTGGAGGTCAGATAGACAGGCGCTCCATGCTAGTATACCTACAGCTGGACCTGGTTAGACTGGAAACCGACCTTAACATGGTTGAAACTGAATCATCGGTTGGCTTCCAGTCTAACCGGATGAAGCTGAATACTAGTACCTACGTGAAGCGAATCCTATCTGACCTACACATCCCAGTTACTGGATAATACGATACCCCTTGGAAAGGCTGGTTGTCAGAATTCGGGATTCTGACGACCCATAACGACTGTCAAAGATCCACAAATGACAGTCGGGACCAACGGCTTAACATGCTTTCCGAGGCACGAAGGGGTCTTGGTATGTAAATATGGTCACGCATTCACGAACCTACCGCAGCAAGAGTTCCTTAACCAAGCCCCTCTAGAAACTCATCATCATCATCATCATTTCAGCCGTAAGACGTCCACTGCTGGACTTAGGCCTCCCCCAATTTGGGGGGCTTTGCCATAATCGCCACGCTTGGCAGGCGGGTTGGCGATCGCAGTATGGTGGTAAAATGCATAGAGAACGCTGCTGCCCATTTTCTAGTAAGTCCCTTAGTCGCCTTTTACGACACCCATGGGAAGAAATGGGGTGGTGTTATTCTTTACGTCCGGCACCACACGGTACAACTCTAGAAACTGTTTATTTCTAAATATTTTACGACAGGGTAAGTAATTATGTTTCATCAATTCCAACTCAACTTCTCTATTTCCTTCGCAAACTTGACTATCGTATAGGTTTTCAAAACGATCATTCGAATAAATGACAAAGTTTCCCAAACTTTTTCTGTCTAAAAATACCGTCCCTTTTAAGAAGGGCGTTGTTCAGAAAAATGATTGACTAATTCCATTTGTCATTGTAAACAAAGATATACACAGAGGGCTACTCCCCTTTTAAATGTGGAGCTTCAAAGAAAACATTGGACATCCCCTTTCTTTTAAAAGAAGGGGAATTAAGATGAAAGAAATCTCATGGGGTTTCGGTAAGTGAATTTCTATGTTACGAACTAGCGTCAATTAGTACGGACACTCGTTATTTTTATTTAATGAGTAAGTTGATTAAGTGAAAATATTTTTCTTCTCAGCTTTTAAAATGGTGATACGTTTTGGTATATGACCTACCATGATATTATTTCTTAGCAAGTTTTATGTAACTTTAAAGTCGTAATAAAACACTTTACTTTTTCTATATATGTGCTATAGTTGTGTACTAAACATTGAACATTGAAATATTTTCATTTATTACAATAAAACTCTAGAATGTTATTTCAATTTCTGATATAAGGTGGTAATCAGAGTTCATTCGCACAAAATACTAATTATTTAAAAACTAATTATTTACAATTCAACATAATTCATTTCCTCGTCGCGAAACTAAAACTAAATCAATTTTCGATCACTAACAAATTAATTTGAACAATGCTCATAATCTAATCTATTTTAACATACTATTTTACCGAAACCTACATCATCATTTCCGTTAAAATTACCTTACATTTTATACTAAGACTCTTTTCTACGCATTACTAATGCAAAACTTATTATTGACTCTTCTTCAATTGAGAATTATTCATCTTTATAGAACTTTGTATTTTCTATAACTCCCAATAGTGATAGAAAAAACACTGAAAATGCACTGCAAACTCCTATCAACAAACGCTCTACAAAAGCGAATTCTCAGTCAACAAAATAAAACACTTTTCTCCAAGATTTTCATTCATCCAACTTTAAAATCACGTAAACTCGAGGCTTACACAGTTCAAGATAAGGACTACTACATCAGATTCAGATTTCTTAACAACAGATCTCTTTATTATGTGCATGTCTTCAGATACGATCTAAAAATGAATAAATTTTCCATAATTTCAGATCTAAAAAGCTTCTTTCTAAGCAAGATTAATTTCACAAAAGAATTTGGACTTTGCTACTTAAATAATCAATGTCGCCAATATCTACGTTTCTGTAACTAACCATAACAGAGCATCAACAATAATATTTAAAAGCAAATGAGATTCAGACCTCGAAATCTTAGACTACATCTAGATCTAAATGAGGTTTATAGATCCATACCCGGATTTCGTACCACAGGACCACCTCACTTCACTTCAAAAGTTTGTCACCTTGTAAGCGTTCGCTTACACAGCTTGAGGCTAGGGGACGACCACGTGGGGTTCGCTGGACAGTAGCCGTCGTACTGACTGGTGGTTGTTGCCATCGCTGCTGGAAATGTCGCTTGTGCTGACAACGGCTGGCTGCGAGAAGTTCTTGCAGAGAACTAGGACCTAGAAAGAAAATGGAGGTTGTAGTATTTACATGTGTGCTTCTAAGATTGCGCTGTGATTTGAGGAGTGTTATCTTTGCCAAATCCTTTAGGACTCCGTTAGGATGGACCTCTAGTTGATTACTAGGAAAAGCCAATAGTAGTTATATCAATGGCTGATATAAACTATGAACTGTCCAGCAATAGATGTCTTTCAGCTTATTTGATGATGAAGAAATTGTAAAATCTGATCCCAAGTGGATCAGTCACAAAGATCAATCAATTTGCCTAGTCTTTTTTCAATTTATTGGGCTGAACTTCCAGAATAACCAGATGCATCTGAATATCAATATTTAACGTGGAGTAGAGTAATTATTGGGTAACACGATACCCTTTGGTAAGACTAGTTGTCAGACCTTTTAGGCTTTTGAGTACCCGTAACGACTGCCACATAGCTACAGGGATCAGGTTACGCCATGTGGCCTAAATCGGAGCCTTAAACGGTTGTGTAATGAGGTAAATACTTAAATTACTTACAGCTGTCGAAATATTAAAGGTACTAATTACTTTAAAACAATAAAGCACAGCCCATGTAAACATGACAGCTGAGGTAATCTCTCACTGCTATAAAACGATTCCATCATGGTTGCACCTTGCATACATTTACATTAACTATAATGAGGTTTATTGCCTGCTAGGTATAAATCACTGGCTGGATTGAAATAAACTGGCAGTGATGACAACATGGTTGATTAAAATACAATTCGTTAGGATAGAACATGGTTTGTTATTTTAATTCAGTGGTTTTAATTGTTGGTTTGGACATCGGTGCGTTGCAATTATTTAAAGAGAATTCTTGCACAAATATTGAAGGTAATGACTATGTTACTGATGAGGGATTGGTTGGAATGCCGTTAAACGAAGGCGAAGCTTTGCTAAAAGTTGGAATTTTTGAACTTCTTGTCCAATATTTGAGGATTTTTTCTAGTTTGACCACTACCTACTTGATGATAAGTGAAGATGGGGTCTCATCACCATCATTAACGCAGCATAGTTCCGTCCCACTGCTGAGAATAGGTCTATTCCCTTTAATGATTTGTTTTCCTGGTCATGGTGTGGTCTTTGCGTTACGAATAAGGGCATCGACCAATTTCTCCTAAATCTGTTACGAAGTCGTTTTCGGTGTTAAAACTTACCGTGTACAAAACACTAAGGACCCCCATTGCTCCGCCAACCAGCACATCCCACCAGTGATGCCGGTGGTCGCTGAGCCGGCTCAGTGAGCACACGGCGGCGTACACGATGCAGAGTACCTGCAGCAGAGGTACCAGCAGGACCGAGCGGTTGTGCCAGCTAAATGCTCGCCTTTGGAGGTACCACTGTGAGGAGAAGAATGGTTAGTTGATGTATTTTTACCAAGTCGTCAGAATAGCGTACTTACCACTGAAAATGAGAAAGAATTTAAATAAAATTATCTTTTAGCAAATTTAACAGGATCTAACTTATGTAATCAATGGTGGTACAACAGGCCCTTAAAACTAAATGAGCAATGTTTGGGATTTAATGAATTTAAGTCAAGCTATTTTGTCAGTAAACTTTGACAAACACTGTCGGTTTCGGTTTTTTGAATTATTGAAAATTAATATTTTGAAACCTATGCCTAAGTAGTATATTTTAAGCAGTTTGTTTTAATGATATTAAATTAATATTTAGGTACTCACAGCTAGAAATAATCCGCAGTAGATAGAGAGCGACGCGTGCGCAGAAGGGAAGCTGCGACTGGAGTCGATCTTCAGGTAGCGAGAGTACTTCATCGACGTGCAGCGGTAGTTGCTGATGTACTCCGAACTGTTGGGTAAAGATGTGGTTAATACAAGTGTTATTAAACACCGCTCAAAAACGATTAATGAATGCATGCAGAGCTGTGACGTAGCTTCTATGTTTGTAGGAAGAGGATTAAGAAATAAATACAATTATGACGAGACGAACTGCTAGTCAAGAAGATTCAATATTGCCAGTACACATAAATACACATCTTTACATACTATAAAGCAAACTCGTATTACGTGTTTGGACACAGGCTATATATCAAGATATACATTTCCAGTTTAAGCTGCCCTCTCAGTATAGGGAAATCCCATACACTGTGAGATCAGTTTATACTGGACATGCATAGCTTGATGTGTAGCCGTGCCGTGCGCATGGCTTAGATCTTTTAAATTACGCAACGGATTTTAATGTGGTTTTAAATAATAGACACAGTGAAAAAAACAAATGAAAATAATGATAAAAGTACACTCACTCATTGCAAGTGCTAGCCTTATCCGGCTGGCAGAGATCAAAGAAGGTGGGCCTGGGAGACCCGACCACACACTTCACCACCTCCAGAATGGTTAGGTTGACCACCGACCCGTAGATGTAGTCACGGTATAAGAAGGCGGCTGTCTTCGCACTGTCCAGGAGTTTACTCTTCTTCAGGTTGTATTCGTCTTCTCGTTGAAGCGTTGTTTCGACTGCCCATAGCTGAAAAGAAAGGATTTGTTAAAATTGGAGGAAACTTTCGCCTCATTATATCTGGTAATCAATTTTTTTATGTATACCCATGGATACGAACTCCTGAATTTAATGGTGATATGATACTACCCACAGAGCTTGAGGCAGAACTGGAAAGAAAAGAACTTCAGCAAAAAAGGGAAGGAAGGAACTGATACAAGAATTTTGAAATAAAATCCCCCATGTATGTAGTTTTTATCCATTCTCTGCAACAGCGCTTTGAATGGCTAATTAATACACACATGAATACAAGGGGCTTTTGTTAAGCCAGAGTATGTATTTAGCTAGATACTAAACTATAGAGGACCTAGAAGAAAACGGTGAAAAATACTATGGGCTAAATATTATCGTCGATCATACAACCCTGCAGTGGGTCAAAAAAGACAGCGATGACGATAATAATGATGAAAATACTAGTATATTGTCACCTGATATTATAATCTTTGAGCGTCAAGTAATTTAACAGACATCTCTGCATACATCATACCCTAATGACAGCACAATATATTAAAATAGACACTTAATGACGGACAGACAGCGTTGTAATTGTGATGGACAAGCTGTTTGTTTAGAAGCAGAGACATCATTATGAACTTCTTGTCAATGTGATTCAGAAACCTGTCGGGGATACCCTTAACACAACACTACTGAACACTCTGCTAAGTATTTCATCAATAGTAGTGGCAGGTTTTAAACGTGTTTCTAAATAAATTACCGTCACAGTTTTAAAATGCTGATCGTCATTTCTAAAGAGTAGTCAAAGGGTCAAAGAGTTATTGCTTTAAAATTCTTGTTAAAATAATGTTGGTTATATATTTATGGATATATTTTTATGGATGAGCATTCATCACATATAACCTTTTACAGAGTAGTCTGATTTTGATATGTCGTTTATTTTTGTATTTAGATTATAGTTGTATATACATATAGTATACAGTACGTCAAGTTAACATAAAGTCATGTCAGTAATCCCCGAAGGGTTAGGCAGAGGTGTATTTATAATTAGGTAGCTCTATCATTTCGCCAGTTATGTTAAGGTTCTATGTGGAACAGAGGCAATAGTAATACCATAACAGAGGACGAGACTATTGCCTCTATTGCCATCAACAGTCACAAATCCAGACTTCGGGATACTACTGAGACATTTCTGCGCTTCGATTTGTCCAATAACGATAATATTAATACAACTTATGATATACATAGTTTACATCGAGAAGTGTTATTCAGACAGTTTTCTTTCATGTAAATATTTGCCATAGCTTCAACATTCTCATGAAAATCGCTAGAAACTTGAACTTAAGCTTCATTTGCATTGCACCTGCATTGTATGACGTTAGGTGTATTGTCATAAACTGTAGGAGGTGCATCAGCCTGTGTACTCTTAAACGCACCTGTGTACATTAGTAACTGTGGCCACTACAATAGCGTTTCCTTAACAATCGTTTCTTTTATGTATAGTAGCTGCCGCAATGCTCGAGGCAAATGAGTAACTAAGGAAAAGAGGATATAGTAGCAAAGGATGGATATATTAGAAAACCTATAGAGCCCTATTATTGACATCGAATTATCCATCGTACTAGATGCAGCCTTATATAGTGACAACCGTGTCACGGCCATTGATAATCAGAGTTTTGTCTTCGATGGAATTTCAGGCACATGGTATGACGATGGTATGTTTCTCTAAGAATACCCTTTTGACTTCGCACTCAGGTAAGCTGAAGCAAAGAGAACTTGCTCAAGTAGAGATTCACAGATGACTCCGCCTAGAGTGTAAATGTAGTGATGTCAAAAATAGGACACTTAATATCGTGTTCAGCGGGTCTGCACCCTACAGGATTTGATGGACACTACTGGAGGTGCTGAGCTCAAAGCTAAGAAGAAAAAAAAGGCCCTTTAGTTAAGTAGGAATTGCAAGAGATAGTGGTAGTAACTGTAATACAGTTGGGCTGGCATATACCATATTCATGTTTGTAAAATGTGTCAAAAGTGGTCATCATCATAATGTTAGCCAGGAAACGACCTCACGGGAAAGACTGCCATGACATTGATGATGTCGATGGCCCAAGGTGTTTCTGAATATCCCAGGTTTCTGTAGCCTTACCTTGACTCAAAAAACAAATACATTCATCACACAATAGTTGAAACTCACCACTAAATAAGGCACGATAACAGTGATGGCTGCCACCAGTGATATGGAGAAGGTGTCTCCAGTGTGTGGGTATGACAGCGCTGGATCGTTGCAGGTGAAGCCAGCTCTCCGGCTTGGCAGTGCGCCCACTTCCAGCAGGATACATACTGCCGCCACTGTTGAAGAAGAGAAGACAAGGTTAATAAAATATGAAGGAACAAAGAAAACTGAATCAATGTCGGTTCATTTAGGGTCTTAAATAGAAGAGCCTTTTCTCTTACAACTTTTAACTTTTTAGGTAATAATAAATTATCTCCGATAATAATGATTTTTATTTCGGAACAAAGAATCCATAGTGTTAGTAACATAATATTAGAACAACTTATTATCTAGTGTTGTTACCTATCACTATCCTGAAACCATTATTATATGGTCGAATTCATCATCATACAGCCAAAAGGTACAAAGGTCCAAAGGTGCTGGACATGTAGCTCCCCCAAATATCGCCACAACAACCGGTCGTGCTTCCCGCATCCAGTGATTCCCGCGACCTTCACCGGGTCGTCAGTTTACCTTGTGAGGGGGCAACCCACTCTGCCTAACGGTACGCGGAAATTGCGCAAATATCACATGTATATGTATTTTAACCTAAAGAGAATAAACAACTCTTGAGCAGTTGCTAGGCACATTAGGAGGAAAGAGGAACCGAAGACCCTTATCGATGTAACTTTTAGGTACGATACTCCTTGCGGTAACATATTTGTGCAGAGTCGTACCGAATATTTTAAAGAGATTCACACTTAATGAGAGCAGTGGTGGCCCAGTGGTTAACGGTCTCGACTTACGAGTTGTAAGGTGTAGGTTCGAACCTAGACAGGCGCTTGACTTTATGTAAATTATTTCATCACCACTGCTTTCCAAACGTTGAAGAAAAACCATGTGTGGACACCAATAGGATATCCTAGAAACAAAAATTCAAAAACATGTGAAATGTACCAACCCGCGCTGGGCCCGCGTGATAGAATACAGTTCGGTCCCTCTCAATAAGAGGAGGCCTGTATCCCAGCAGTGGGAACATTATAAGCTGATTAAATTATGAACCTCTCAATCACGATATGGGATATATTAAGAGGCCCTATAAAATTCGTACGACTATTGCATATACGCATTAAATCGTTTATGATACAGCAAATGTACCTATCCTTTCTCAGAAGATTCGATCTCATACAGCAATTGCATGTAAAATCTAACATAAAAGGCTACCCAATAAATTATAGCCTGGATATTATAGGAATGATTAACTGTTTCTTATCATCCTGTGGCATTAATAATAGTCTAAGTACAGGTAGTTACAGCGTTAGGTAAAAGGTTGGCAACCTATAATTACTTCTGCATTATAGCAATCCTTGCTTCAATAGGTTGCACAAATTGTTGCAAGCTTGTGGTAATGGTGTACTTGCACGCTATTCGAAATAGCCTTTATTCTTTCTGGGTTTATCTTGGACATTACTGATATCGGTGAAGGCAAACATCGTCAGGAAAAACGTAGGTAATAGGTAGAACAGACTGGTGTCCGCAACTCCTTATCTGAACGCGTATTTTGCGTCCGGGAGGAAAAATGTAATTAAAATAGTTTTAAAATGTAGTCACAATCTTATCGCAACTACAATCACACATGTCAAAAACTTGACAAAAAATTAGGGAAATTAGAGTTTTTTTTTTTGACATGATTGTAACTGATTTTGGACTGCGAACTTTCTCTTCCGAAAGATGTCCACTGTTGGACATAGGCCTTTCCTAAGCACTGCCACATCGCCACGCTTCCCGAATCTAGCGGATTCCTGTGGCTATCACCAGGTCATCGGTCCATCTTGTGGGAGGCCTTCCAATGCAACGCCTTCCGGTACGCGGTCACCACTCCAGAACCTCTGCACTTATAGTCATCAATATAAGTCTGGAATCACCAAGTATGAACAAGCATTGTGATCAATGCTCGTGCTTTCTCTGCATTAGAAGAGGTCTTTCTGAGGATGAGTTGAGGTGAGTTTCTGGGATGACAATTACACGCTGGTATTGTATGCTATTTTTTTTTACATGACAAGTTGAGATTAAAGACCTCAGGCCGTGGCAGTTAATGCATCGTATCGTAAATTTTATTGCCTATATAATACAAATTGTATTGGCGACTGATCAACCATGACGAATCATAATTAGGTAACTAATGGTGCGCTTGCGTCGGTATTGCAGTAAATTGCCCGGGATTGCGGCGACGTCTTATTTAACCACAACTGCCCAGAATTTCGTAATTAAATGCCTGTGTGAAAGCATGGACTGGTTACGGAAGATAAAGGACCGAGTGTTTTGGCGCAGCTTGGGAGAGGCCTCTGTCCTGCAGTGGACTGCGTAGGCTTAGTTGATACGTGCCTCTTAAGACAGTGGTTGTATGAAATTCTGAATCAGGCTTGAAACCTGACATACAGGGTGGCAGAAAAATTTGACAACCACTTCCCAAGGATTCAGTACATGTGGAGTTTCTTGCCGGTTCGTCTCCATAGGAAACGATCAAATGGTACCATACACCTGAGCTTCTGACGTTTCTTAAGTGACCCATGTAGGTTTATTTGAGATGAAATATTTTGGTTTTGATTCTGAATCCCCTGGCGTTGAAATCTTAAGTCTTTTTTAACCGACTTCAAAAAGGAGGAGGGTTTTTTTTATGTATGTTCGGCCATAACTCCGTCATATATAAACGGATTTGCAAAATTCTTTTTTTGTTCGAAAGGGGTTTATTCCGAAATGGTCCCATATAAGTTTCATATAAATCTGATGATGACTTCCGGAGACAGACATCAGAACTCTTTAAAAAATGACAGCAAATCAACCGCGATTTCTGCTATCGCATAAATATCCATTGTTTGTTTGAAATTAGTGCGGGATAGATACTATAACTAACAATTTAAAAATAAAAACTTTTTTACAAAAAAAAAACAACCGACTTCCTTAAAAACACTACAAAGTGAAAAATAACTTTAATTTCGGAAGTCGGTGGCAAAAACCTTAAATAAAAATCCTAAGACACCGACTTCCGAAATGAAAGTTATTTTTCACTTTGTAGTGTTTTTAAGGAAGTCGGTTGTTTTTTTTTTGTAAAAAAGTTTTTTTTAATCTTCTGTTCCAAAAATTTAGACGAAGAGCCGATTTAATTTTTAATAATTGACAAAAGATTTCTACACCCTAGTGTAGAAATCTTTCGTCGATTATGGGGGTTAGGGGGTCTATCATGAGCTTAATTCAGGGTAACAGTTTGCGCGTCGTCGTTTGCCACCCTGTATACATTTTAAAAACACACAAAAAAAATTAAAAACATTGAAAGATCATTCGTAACCGATCAAAATACTCTGATATCAAAATCTGTCGACACAGTGAGCTGGCATAATGTGAACCTACCTTAACTTTAGTATAATATGAATATTATTGAAAACTTCTAAAGATAGCCTATACTTAACGTCTAGAAATTTCTAGTGCCTAAGGGACAAAGGTCAAGTTATTCAATGTTTGCTCAGCTTTTACCGGAAACTCATTAACGTTAGATGAATGGCAGCCGTTTGTGAGGCACGACCAACATTCTATATTGAAAATGAGAGATGTGGCGACAACAGAACATGAACGCAATGGGTCGAAAGATTATTGAAATTAACGAAACGTAATTTCGAAATTGAAAAGTTTTAATAAACAGCGAAATAACCCTTTAATTTTTAAACAAAAACCTTTAAGTAATGTTCATTTTTCCGAAAGAGAGAGGGAATAAGAAACATTGTTGTGAGACGCAATACGAATACTAATCGAATCGGTTCTTAGAGGAAATGGTATCTAGTTATGAAGATAAAAGTGAAGTGTTTTCAGGAGAGGTTCAAGGGCATATTTCAGCGGTATGCCAGTAACCACCTGTTTGTTAACAACACTCGTATACTTAGAAAGAAAAAAGAAAATTACCTAGGTTAAGGGACACCATATAAACACAACTACAGAAATAAAAACTTCAATTAGTATTGTATGCCTCACGGCTGCGCCAAATAAACCCAGTTCAGTTTACTCTGTTAGATACTGAACTGTTTCAGGTTAACAACAGATGTCAAACAAAAAAAAAAAATGTTAGATACCTATTATATATATGTCAAAACTCTCTAATATGCAATGACCATGTATAATTTTTGCGGCAATTTTCACACAGGTGCGGCCACATACAATTGCTAGAGTTAACACTTTCTAGACAGGCTGAAAGGCAGACTGTAATTATCACCACAATCTAATCTGTTAGTACCGCCATCAAAACGTTTGTTTACAAGATAACTGAGCTGTAATTATCTTGTAAAAAGCTTATTAACGTGTCTGTACTTGGATATTGTGTTTAAGGGCGCTACAAGTCTATAAGGTGTGAGAGAGATCGAAGTTCTTATCGCCCATATGAGACAAAACTATAGCTTTTGCCCGCAGATTCATCAAGTCTTTTCGTATGCTATATATTACATCCAAATCCTGTCAGCCGTTACGGCGTGAAAAGGTAGCAGACAGAGTTGATAATCAAAAATATCGCAATTATTTCGATATCGTAATTTTTGTAGAGTCTGTATAGAGAAAGAAACACGCTTAAATAAAGACCCCAATTTCCCAGCATGAATCATCATCATCATCATCATCATTTCAGCCGAAAAACGTCCACTGCTGGACATAGGTCTGCTCCAAAAGGGGGGTTCTGCCATAATTACCATGCTTGGCAGGCGGATTGGAGATCGCAGTATGATGATAGAGGGCATAGAGAACGCCGCTGCCCATTCTCCAGCGTAAGTCCCTTAGTCACCGTTTACGACACCCACAGTAAGTGGCTCCACACGAAACAGCATAACTACTCTATTACTATTCGATGACCTATTTAGGCAACTGGTGCTACTGGGGAGCTTGTTGCGCCGATTCTTCTTCCCAGCTAAAACACTAGGAAGTGGTGAAGGGCGAGCGTCTTGGGATACTGTCATAAGACATTTTTGACGTTAAAAAAGTCCTGACTCTCAGCCTAGTTCGGAAAAATAACTTTTCATTTTGAACCAGTGTCCAAAATCCTGAATTTGTGTGATGCACTAGGGGGCAGCCTGTGCTGATATTCGGTTTATGTAGCACAGGTATTAAGGCGCATACAGACGGAATGAGGCACGCGACACAAATGCCACACTGTGCGTGTCTTGGACGTGCCTGACATTGGCGATGGCAAGAATTCGCAACGACATACCTTCGTCTGAATGTACCCTTTAGATAATCGCTTTGTAGGTACTACTATTAAGTTTAACACAGTATTACAAGTAGATTATGTAGGTAAGCACGGTAATTTGTCATAATTTTGTGGCTCAACTACTAAGCGGACATGATAACTAGTTATAAATCAAGCTCCTATATTATTATATTCGACCTGAATAGTTTACTTTAGTTGCAACAATATACACAAACTGTTATGGAAACTAATAGAATGTTCATGGAACTAAGTTAAAGTAGGTAATGACTTTGTTAAATGCAATCGTATCGTTTTATTTTTAGAGGCGAGCCAATAGCAAAAACAAAAAACAGTTACTGTACTGAAATCGGGAACGGAGCATAAGAACTTCTAATGTAGGTACCTCCTTTTCAGTAGCAGTTGAACCATAGATGCCTCGTATGACATAAGTTGTTATATCTTCCGAGTCTGGTTGTTTATAAAATGTAACCGTTATTAACTTAGTTTACAGCCTGTTTTTACCTATTTCCTGGAAGTTACGTTTTCAATATTTATGTAGGTATGATTCATCCCTTATTAGTAAAAATAAGAACCATAAATATACCGTTACAAAAACATTTAACACCTCGTGACCGTGTCAAGTATAATCGTTGACATGATAATCAGCTTGTTAAGAATTAAATGCTTTATTTTATGCCCTATAAACCTTTAACAATGAAATCCAATTATATCGTTTAACAAAAAATATTTTATAGGTTATTGGAACACGTAAAATTTATTGGTAAATATTTTATTGATGGTAATAAAAGAGTGTTCTTACTAAGGTGTTAATAAATATCATTGATTTATATTATTCTTGGAGCACCGTTAAAATATCCTGGTATTTGGTAATTTCCTGTTTGTGAATATGAAATTAATTGTTTCTCAGATACAAAAAATATGATCAATGGTCAATAAATTTTTGTTTTTGAAAATAAATATGACTGTTAAATTATAACTTATATGGAAGCACTGTTATTTAATCTCTGAACTATTAGTTTAATATTATTTTTAATAGTTTCATTGACTAGTTTGATTGTTGTTTCATTTTTTATTTATACACAATTTGTTTTTATTAATCATAAAGGCAATCAAGGATATTTCAGTCATTCTTTCATATTTTTTTTTCATTTATAAAGTTATGTAATTACAGCAGAAAATGAAACAGATTTTATTGCATCAGGAGAAAATCATCATTTGATTCTTGAATAAACACCTTCTATATTAATTTTACCATCAACAAATAAATCACAATTTCTTTGATCATTGTCTTTACAAAATCCGTAACCACAATCTACCAAAACCATATTTGGGTATACACTTCCGTCCATATAAAGCTTGGTATGCACGTCACATAATTTGACAGGAGCTGTCATGAGTCATATCCAGGTGGGCAACTAATCATCTATTTAGTACGACCGATACAAATCTCTAATTTGACAGCTACTGCACTAGGCATAATGATGTATCGTTCTGTGCGGGCGGTTAGGGCAAGCCCATATTATTATTGTTAAGCTATAAAAGTCATTTGAACATGGCAGGCGGACATGTCATCAAAGATGCATAATAAAGTATAGAAAATTATGAGACGTTGTCTGTGGTACATGGTTTTCTTAGTAGGTCGCTTATGAATAAGTAGTTTACACTAATGTACGGTTGCTGTCAATTTGACCAAAGAAACATTAGCATAGACTGTGTGAAAGATGATGATTATTACTTGAAAAGGGAGTGACTACTGAAATAACAACTAATAGAGAAGTACAGAAGAAAAATGAATGTTGCGCCAACCACAAATAAATTGGGATAATGGTAAGAGAATGCTGAAACGGTAATTGTATTTTTATCATAAACATTTTTATTGAAGTAACGGATTAGTAGAATTGTATGAAAAATAGTAGTTTCTATTATTTTGTCACTTTTGACAAATCTAGAAAAATATGTGAGTATGAGATAAACGAAATAATGTATTACGTTGCGTAGATCCATTCTGTTAGAAAGCATAGCGAATTACCGAATCAATGTCTAAACTTATGAAATGTTAGCAATTTCCTATAGTACTCAATAAATCGATGAATGTTTTAACACAATGCCGTAATAACAATATTCTTGCAGTAAATATTTATTGCGAGTGGTTGTAAAACATCTTTATTGTTATTTTAGTTCTTCAGCGTTGTTGTAAACAATAACAATTTACAAATAATTATTATACTGTAATGACTGCGTTGATGTAGACCAGCCTTTATAGTCTTTGGGCCTATTTTCTTTCGTCTATAATTAAAATAATAATAATAATAATAATAAAGTATTTATTTCCCAAAAAACATAGCACTTTGCACTGTATACATAAATAATGATGATAAATTTATTTTGCACATTCTTGTGAATATCTGTCAAATTGACAAGCAATCTACAGTCTGTTCTATGCTTAATCATAGCTTTTTAAAGTTACATTTAATTTGTCCAAATATTGCATAAACAGCTTACAAAATCGCCTATCTTGAATAGTTCAATAAATCTTGGACAAATTACTTTGTGCATTAAATGAAAATCAGGTAACATTTTATCTTTTTAGGGTTGGCAGAGTTCTTAGCGGTGCCGTAAGTGGTGATATTGTCTAGAACGACGCGGTACTAAGATACTACAGTCGTGCCGACATGAAATCAATTTCCCTCAGTAGGTTTACAAGGCATGCTGCTGTTTATTGCCTATATGAGTGAGTCATGAGCAAATGGCATCTGTTTTACTACATGCATTGCTTGTAGGGTCACCAAAATGGATTAGTAATCAGAGTCGAAGAATATAGTTGATGGTGATGATTAGTGTGGTTACTTTCTGACGTCCGAAGTCGAAGTGAAGAGCCCGGTCTTCAAAGCGACCCTGGTCTGCAAAGAAAACCTAGAGACACACGGAACTTTCAAATTTGTGGGGTACTGGGATCCAACTTATAATGTCATTGTCAATGTTAAGTACCTATAAGTACGAGTAAAGTGTCTGTTTGTATTTTAAAAATAACTTTTTTTTTATTAACTGCATAATTATGAAAGTATAACCTGTACTTATAACAAAAAAAGCAAAATGCTTTGTCTGTCTCTCTGTTTGTTTCGGCTAGTCTCCGATTTTAAATCCTGGAGAAGTACTTACTTTATATCGTTATACCACGCAGGAGAAGCCGCCGGAGGAAGATAGTAATTAAATAATAAATTCAAACAATACTCTTATCAAATACAATACTAAGGTCACCATTTTATGTTAGATGGGCCGTCTGTCCGTGCCATTTCCGTCTTAAGGGTAAGTCAGTGGGTACCTATTTACTCTAATATTCAGAAGTCTCATTAGTCAGGGGCAAAAAGAAGATATTTCAGTATTCAAGTCCGCAGTCATCCCAATCGCATCCTAGCTAGACAAGTAGTTACGTCGTGAAAGCCTCATAAAATGTGAGTGCATACATAATGATCTAATCTGGCAACAATGTATGAAGTTTATTGTGTGTCGTGCGACCGCCATGATGGTGAAAGACGTCGAGTAATTAACGTGTTCATTACTCATTTTCATTGTAAGGCTATAGCTTTATAGGCCTTAGTTGGAGGGCTTTGGAATCGACCGGTCATATAAGAGGACTTAGAAACCTAGCAGTGATCGTTTGTCAAAATGATCATCATCAGCATAGGGGTCTATCTGTATAAGGACAGCCATCCAAATCTGTTCAGCCGTTTTAGCGTACTAGCGTAACAAACACACTCACTTTCGCATCTGTACATAGTTGTCATCAAAGTTGCTTTCCGCGTCTGTACGTTTAAATCTTTTAAACAACGCGACGGATTTTAATGCAGTTTCCTTCAATAGACAGAGAGAATCAAGAGTGCTGTTTATAAGTGCGCGGGCGAAGCCGCTGGCAAAAGCTAGGTTATATTAATAGTTAGGATAAAGATTAGCGACCCAACCCTGCTTCACGCTACTTGACCAAGCATCTATTAAAATAATGGTCCCTCTCTCTAAATAATGGTGAAACCCGTATCGAAATCGCTGCGTATTTTTAGAAGAACAGACAGACACAAAAAGAGACTATATAATATGGAAATGGAATAATCGAAAAAGATGATTTCAATTCAGATTTCAGTCGAAAGTTTTGAATTCCATCGAACAGTGAATTTTCAACCCGAACTATCTATACTATACATTTGATGACTAATTACCTAGAATAATAATTACCATCAGACGGTATCTATGAATCATTAGCCCATAGGTATTCCTTTCAATTGGTCTAGTTGCGGTCGTTCGATTACAAACGCAGGTGTGAAACCGCGTGCAACTCAATATTACAATTATTGTATTTAATTACCTACATTGTAATTAGAACAATGGTTGCGTTTGTCATAACTTTATACGGCTTAGGGGACATGCAGGTTATGTATTATTAACTGTTAGAAGAATAGATATAAGTGAAAGCCGCGAATTACGAGTTGGAGGTCATAAGTTCGAACCAAGAAGATACTTTACTTAGTGTAACTTATTCCGTCACCTCTAAAATTGGTATCAAAACAGTAAAGGTAAAAATATCATAAGGAAACCGGCTGTTCTAGATTCGAAAATCCTAAGGTCAGAGACAGACTTGCACTGGTCGCGCTCGCGAATCGAGCTGCTTGATGCGAGCGCTGCCGCGTGCCGCGCCGAGGATTCCTCCAATCGACTGTCGGCTTTTTGAATTATTTTTAATCGTGTTACAGTAGGTAGTATGTTTGCAAACAAATCAGCACCTGGTTGGATAAAAATGGAGCCTATGGAGCAAACTTGAACCTTATTCTCGAAGCGAGCATTCGCCGCATCTTGGTCAGTCTCCGCGTTAAGACATCATTATGTGATGTCCATCCACCGACAAACGGCTCGCGTGGTGAATTACGGCCCACTCCCTCTGACCTGAACAGGCTTGTGACCCAGTAATGGGAACATTATAAGCTGATTATCATAATTCTAATGCTAAAATGGATACAATATCATGCAAAGATTCTCTAAGCTCGATATTTCAAATATTAAGACCCTAGCTAATAGCTAGGATAATAATTTCACAGCATATGCTGTAAGCTTAGAAAGGCTAATATCATATAACTCGGAGCCACACGAGATAAGAATAATGATTATTAAAAAAACTTTTTTACAAAAAAAAAAAACAACTGACTTCCTTAAAAACACTACAAAGTGAAAAATAACTTTAATTTCGGAAGTCGGTGTCTTTTTTTTTTTTTTTAATTTTTAGTTATAGTATCTACCCCGCACTAATTCCAAACAAACAATGCATATTTATGCGATAGCAGAAATCGCGGTTGATTTGCTGTCATTTTTTAAAGAGTTCCGGTGTCTGTCTCCGGAAGTCATCATCAAATCTATATGAAACTTATATGGGACCATTTCGGAATAAACCCATTTCGAACAAAAAAAGAATTTTGCAAATCCGTTTATATATGACGGAGATGTGGCCGAACATACATAAAAAAATATAAACATCCGAATTGATAACCTCCTCCTTTTTGAAGTCGGTTAAAAAATATTGCGCACTTATAATAATATCAATGAGTTGCCTGTGCCTCTACCTGTTGCATAGACGTATGTTTGACCTGCATACTTAAATATTTTGTTGTAGGTTTGTCCTACAATGTGCACATCATTCATAATCACTGTGCTCACGGCGACAATTCAAGCTATACATTTCCAGTATAAGCTGACTGCTCATTGTACGGAAATCCTATATAATGCGAGGTCTGTTAAAACTGGTTATGTATAACTTGATATGTAGACGTGTGTACCAGTAGACAGTTTCATGATCATTTGCCTGTAACAGTTCACTCTTGGACATAGGACTCTCTAAATGCACGTCTTTTCCCTTGATCCTCGGCTACTTTGACCCGGCTGTTTATCCACAGCACCCTGCTAAGGTAGTCTCTCCTATACCTTGCCTGAGATAGTCCTATTCTACTACTTTTTAGTTCACGTAAAAATATCGCAGCGGATTTAGAGAGTAGAAAATCCAGTTGTGATAAAATACAGTATATGGTACAGTATATATGGTATATGGTCTTAAAAGCTACGTTTTATACTACCCTTCATTTAATACATTTCGTAAGAACTTTTCGAACTGTTTCACAATAAAATTTTATAAACGATGGTATATTTCTGACCCATAAAATCCAAATAAAGAACCAATCACAGCATTGTTTATGACAAATCTATCAATCTGTCAACGCGTGCGCCCGCGCATTATTATGTCAATATTTTAACTCGATACTGTCATGACCCCAATGGACCCGCGCCATATTGGTTTCGTGTCCTTGTTATACCATAAATGGATACGTGTCTATGGTACATCATTAATATGTTTAAGATCTAGATTTTTTGCAGGTACGGTCAACTGGACGTCAGAGTCACTTGAGCTCCGGCCAGGGTCGCGAGATTTGTTCGAAAGAGATACCGTGACCAGGCATATAGGTAACTGAAGGAACACGGGTGGGTTTTAGTCACTAAAAGTCTGACACAGCCTTCCGCTCCACCCAGAGTTGGGAGTCATTTGATGATTTCCCACCCAGAAATAATAAAGAGTCACTTGAGCTACGAAAACCGCTACGAACTGCTACGAAATAAAGGGGCTTTTAAAGGCAAAATGGACGGGCGGTGGACTGTACCCAGTTTAAAATATTTCATGCACATCTGGCTCATGTATAAGGGTATAGTGTTACTATGGACAGGGCCATGTTTAACAGTGAACTACGATAGCATGAGTTTGAAAAAAAAAATCAAAGAAAAGTGTGAAGATTGAGTTCTCACTTACTATGTAAGTGATAACATCAGAAAACGTAGGAATCCTATGGATCCCAATTTGCAGTACCGACTTATAATTTGACAGCTTTGATCTAATTACTTGAATATTTTTAATATAAATCACATTAATGACTTTTTTCGTTTGACATACAGGTAGATGCTTTTTATTTGACAATAGCGGTTAGTATTATAAGTTTTCTAGCTTTTGCCAGAGACTTCGCCCACATGGATATCCCAGGAGAACGCATGAACGTCTCTTAAACTGGAGGCCTGTATCTTAAAAGACAAATACGATACTTTCAGAACTGACTAATGTGTCATAGCAGTGGCATGGTCTTATTTTAATGTATTAATTAAGTGCCTGCTATATTTAAAACCATATTTCATCAATTTATCATACTTATTTAACAATTAATTTTGTTAAATGCACCACCAACTAGACATTAAAGATACATATCTCAGATGAGACTGCAGCATCTAATGACCTATCCTACTAATATTATAAATGCGAAAGTTTGTGAGGATGGATGTATGTGTATGTGTATGTTTGTTACCCTTTCACGCAAAAACTACTAAACGGATTTGAATGAAATTTGGAACACAGTTAGTTTATAACCTGGATTAACACATAGGCTACTTTTTATCCTGGTAGTACGTTCCCGCGGGATATTTTCCGACCTCCACGCGGGCGAAGCCGCTGGCAAAAGCTAGTATAGTATAAGTCAAGAAACGAATTAATGCACCGGTCTCAAGTTAACTGTGCCTTACACGTTTAAATATGGGTTCAAGATTGAGAAAACCCACTTCAAACTAACTGCTCCAGCACTATTTTTTACCTGATAAGATATCCCGACATTTCCTACCAAACAGCCTTGCATAAACATGCAAATAATAAATAACTTACATAGGCATGTCTATGTACCAGCCTAGGCCGGGCCCTTATCACTACTCCGGCCGACCGATCTCGTGCACTCATTGACCGGTTTCCTAGTCGATCTCGAATAGAGATGGGATGTTTATCTCATAAATCGTCTAATAATGCGATAATTAATTGACAACTTTTGACAGGCCTGTTGGTCTAGTGGTTAGTGACCCTGACTGCTATGCCGGAGGTCGTGGGTTCGATTCCCACCCAGGACAAATGTTTGTGTGATGAGCACGATCATTTGTTCTGTGTCTGGGTGTAATTTATCTATAATATGTATGTATTTAGAAATATATAAGTATGTTTATCAGTTGTCTAGTACCCATAACACAAGCTCTGCTTAGCTTGGGACTAGATGGCGTTGTGTGATAGTTGTGGAATATTATATTATATTATTATAAAAACTGTTAGGAAAAGTCGATTTCGATTTTATGTAGAAGACTTTATTAGTGGAGAGAATTTTCGATGGAGATAGTGTAAATATGTTGGCAGTCGACATAGTTTAGAAGCCGGATTCAGAGTTAGCTGGAACAAAGATAGGAAGTTGAATTTATCCGACAGGAGGTATGTGACAATAATAGCTGTGGCTGTGGTAAAATGATTGGCCTACAAGCAAAGTTGGTAACGGGAGATCCTAGATACGTCAGTCACAGAAGTTTAAACAGTCAAGTAGAATTTTCTAAAGCACCTGTAAGAAATTGATGAATACGATGTAGTTTAGGTCATAGAAGTCCGACATCTATCTCGGCTTTACGCAGAAGATACTACGGATTTCACCGCAATATAAAAAAGAACTGTAACTGATATCCTACGGCAAGATTTTATTGGCCGTCGCTTTTAAAAACCCCGAAGTTCAAGACCAGAGCTAACAGAAGCGCTCAAGAAGGCGCCAGGCAGACGATTAAGTCGTGTTATAACGGTTATAGAAACATTCAACAAATGCATTCTTAATAGCAAAGTGATTAGCAATCATTCTGCAATTAACGGCCATCGACTGAGACAACATAATGAGGTGCTTTGTCAAATCAGTGTGGAATGTAAAGACGCTGGTAATTGCAACGATTTATAAGGCTAGGGCTTTGCAGATAAATCTTTACTTCAAGCTATAGAAAAACTTTTTGCTGGAATACTGGTAGATGAGGGAGAAATATTTGCAGATACCAGGGACGGTATTAAAAGTTAACTTAATGTGGATATAGGAAAGAATGACAAAAGCAAAAAATTACTACTAGTCCTTCGAAATCTGTGCTCACTCGGCTGCATTCGATTGGAATAGAAGGTTAGCCTTTTATGCTACTATATGCTGACCCAAACACAGTTGCGAAAATGATAGGCAGATTTCTTTCACAAAAAAAGTACTTTTCAAAACTTCATAGTACTTTTTAGGGTTCCGTTGCCAAATGGCAAAAAACGGAACCCTTATAGATTCGTCATGTCTGTCTGTCCGTCTGTCTGTCTGTCTGTCTGTCTGTCTGTCTGTCTGTCCGTCCGTATGTCACAGCCACTTTTCTCCGAAACTATAAGAGCTACGCTGTTGAAACTTGGTAAGTAGATGTATTCTGTGAACCGCATCAAGTTTTTTACAATATAATAGAAAAAAAGTAACAAATTTTGGGGTTCCCCATACTTAGAACTAAAAGTCAAAAAATTTTTTTTCATCAAATCCGTACGTGTGGGGTATCTATGAATAGGTCTTTAAAAATGGTATTGAGGTTTCTAGTATCATTTTTTTCTAAACTGAATAGTTTGCGCGAGAGACGCTTCCAAAGTGGTAAAATGAGTGTCCCCCCCCCGTAACTTCTAAAATAAGAGAATGATAAAACTCAAAAAAATATATGATGTACATAACCATGTAAACTTCCACCGAAAATTGGTTTGAACGAGATTCAGTAAGTAGCTTTTTTTTAATACGTCATAAATCGTAAACCGCAATTTACCTTTCATTCAATCAACTCAAATATAAAAATTAAAAAAAAAAAAACATTTAATTTCATAAGCATAAACCTTATACATAAACCGAGGATACCTACAGGTTTGTACGGAACCCTCGGTGCGCGAGTCCGACTCGCACTTGGCCGGTTTTTTGAGATGGTGATTGTCTGGATAAAAACGAACTTAGAAACATTAGCCATTAACTGACAACGAAGCAATATAACATTTTAATGACACAATAATGACGCCCAAAAAATTAACAACAAAAATACTTAAGACTCGTCAATGTAAGTAGTACACTAGCGCATCACTAATCTCCGAGAGATTTCCATGTTAATTGACACACGGAAAACGTCAGTCGATAACGAAAGTGTCATGGCGCCTTGAAATTAATTAGTGAGACAGTAGCCGCGTAATGATTGGAAGTCGATTGGGTAATCATGGGTTATTTATAGACCGTGATTTCGGAGGTGTTGAACGAGTAAATGTTCCAGTAATTGATGGTTATGTAAGACATGGGATGTTGAAGCTATAGGAAGTACCAGAGAGGCTTATGCTCAGCTAAGAAAGAAAGTTAAGATAAAAGCGGTTATGGCATTTACAAAATACGAATACAAAAAATATAAACAGTTTTTTATAGGCAAAAAGAAAAGGTGATGAATGACGGACAGAAATCTTATATAAGTAAACAACAATTCTGTACATCACAATGTTCGGTTTGATCGTTGATCCCAAACTACGCAAGAAACACATTTGAGAAAAATAAAACGAACATAGCACAACACTGTGGACTACACTTTAACGGTGACGGGATCTTAGGAGTCATACAGAAATGTCGGGCTACTGATATAGCTAATTTGATAGGAAGACACATTGTTCACGACGTAAGGGGAACCCTTGATCCTGTTGCGTAAGTTCCAGATGAGAAAGAAAGATAAAGCAAACATATTTGTAAAGCAATAAAACCTTTGACTAATTTAAAAGCAGTGGTCTCGAACGTCATAGAGCGAGATCGGTAGAATTGCCAATTAAAACGGTATATTTGTACCCAAAATCGGTAAATGACATTTCCATGTGTACTGTGAAATCGTAGAATATTCATTATATTTCGGTATTTCGGTAGAACAGAGCCAGTGGTCTCGAACTTACCGAAAAATCGGTAGGTTCGAGACCACTGTTTAAAAGATATATCAATATGAAAGAAAACCAGTAATAAGCAAAGCTTACGGACAAATATAAAACATAATGATCTGGTAGAGTATGAGCTATCAAACATGATGAATTATAAGAGATGGAAGACTGTAATAGTACGTTAGTAATCAATTAAATACTCAAGTCAACATTACGTAATTGATTGTGTAAATGAAAAATCCAATAAAGAAAATGATAAACATATTGAAAATAAACAAGGACGATTTGTTAAGCATCGTAATTTCAATGAACAAGAAATTATCTCTAACCTTGATCCTAATGGTTTTTTGAGACGAAACACGAGCTTTTGTAGTTTGACAAATTACTTCCGATTGCCCTTGAAGAAAGCCTAGTCGACCCTGAAGATGGAAGATCCTTGACGCGGTCGCGTGTAAAGCTTCAGAGAACATGAAACGTTTCAAGGTCAGGGATAAACAACCTTCGAAAGTTGAAGGTAGAAAGGTCAAAGATGGAAGAAAGTTTCCTAATGACCAGTTATTTGAAAAGTTCAAAGACTTGGGTTTAGTTTTGTTTGGGTTTGTTGCGGGTACTTTCACGTGAGGTTTTAACAGAATTTTAGAGTAGATAGGGTTGTAAAATATTCACTGGCACTTTGAAGCTATTTTTGGAATCACATTTAAAATGTAATTGGTGTTAGTTATAGTTCGAGGTAAAACTAAGGCTGTTAGCCTTAAATAAATAATGTTTGTAAAGTTAATATACCACGAAGGGAACAAAGTAATAATTATTTAATGAAAAGGATATTTCAGAAACGATATCAGAACTGCTCTAATTTTTTTCTTAAATAAGTTATTGAATACATGGGGGCCTGTAGCTGAGTTATAACAACTGCACGGGTCCAGCGATCAGGTTAAGCTACGCGATTGGTTCATAGATGAGTAACCATCTTTTTTATAACATTACTTTATCCGTGCCTCGGAAAACACGATAAGCCGTTGTTGTCGGCTATCATTTCTGGAACTTTGACAGTCTCTACGGGTCGTCAGAAGCCCGAAAGTCAGACAAACAGTCTCACCGAGCGGTGTTGTGTTTCCCAGTAGCTGGGTTGTGGAGTTTGGATATGCAGTCGCTCCATGGTATTCAACTGCCCCAACATGACTGGGAATAGACTAAATAGATGATACTGTACGAATACTAACGATACAATAGAAATTTCTTACCTTAAGAGACTCACAAATACGGCAATACATTGCACTACAGTTATTTTCAGGGCGTGAGAATCCAAAGATCATTAAGTTCCCTTTTAATTACAGGTCTTTAGTTATAATAGAAATCGATTGTGAAGTAATAGGACAAGTAATCATAGTGTGTCACTTTCGATTTCCGTATAGAGAGAAACCAGGCTTTGAAGACACTTAAATGTGTCGTGTTGGCATTATTTTTCTGTGATCTGGTACCTACTTAAGCAATTATGTTTCTGCTGTTATTATAATTGCAATTATATGCCTTAGGAACTTAAATCGTCTTATTCTTTTTGGTTTTGCAATATTCGGCATAGTGATCAACTTATAATGTTCCTACTTTTATTGGGCACAGTACCTACAATTTTCTCTAAGTATTACTCGAAATGCTCAGTAGTCTAAAATTGAAGCATCACGGCACGTCCGGGAAAGAATGACGAGGAGAATCGATCGCAAATGAAATGGGATAAGGCTAGACAGAAAAGCTAGGTGAGTATGGACTCAAACTGAAATTTCTTTATCCTGATATTTTCTAGACTAGGCCAGCTTAGCTCTTCCAGAATCTCAGTCATCATCATACATAAGGCGCTAGATATAATCTAGAATAGTGCTATTATTCTTAGAACCATTTTCTTACATCATAATGATCTCGATTTTGCCTATACATATAGTTACTATTGGAAAAATATTTCAACAATCACAAAAATAATTATGTTAGATGACAACTGCCTATAAACTGCACGTAACAACAATTCAGTAGACCTTTTTGAGAAATATAGTTCTTCTTAAACTATAATACTATCAACTAGAGCCATTATACAAGTACTCCCAACTTTAATAGCTCCCGACACATTGCAACCATATTAAACTTAAAAAACTTCTTCTTTATAATCACTACCAGTAGGTGGGCCCACACGTGATGCCATAACTTATAAACAAATCATAAATCCAAGCCGTGGACAACAAAGAGGCATAATTACAAACTGTGAATTTATTAGTGTAAGACATTGGTCAGTCAATTCCGAAGAGAAAGCAAGCGTAGGTGACGCGTGGACATTAAGTCGTCCAGTGTAGGAGGTTTATCGCATTGGATAGCATTCTTCGCATAGGTAATGATTGCTTGTTTTGCGGAATTGGATGGGAGTTTTGTTGCATTTATAGATATAAAACGAGTCGTTGACGGCATTCTGAATTATGATCGTTTGTTTCTAGTTTGTGATTGTGTACTGTCACCAAATAGATAAGAAACCGGATATAAGTCTTCCCCAATTTGGGGAGTTTTACTAAACGGCCGATTGGCAGGCGGGTTGGCGATCGCAGTATGGTGGTAAAACGTATAGAGAACGCTGTTGCGCATTCTCTAGTAAGTCCCTCAGTCGCCTTTTACTACATCCACGGGAAGAAATTGGGTGATACTATTTTTTACGTCCGGCACCACACGGAAAAGAAAATTTTATTTAGAACTCCATTATTGATGAGTACAGTTCTTCTAGTTTCTTCGCGTCTATCATTTCGACTCTCATTTCAAAAATTATACTAACGCATTCATTCCTCCACAAATAATAATCTCATTCTATCTTATGATCCAGCACATTCCGATGCGCAGGATCAATGCCTCCATTCAAGATACGACAGGTTTCCAGTTCCAGTCTGTTTGTCTGACCATTCCGAGGCTTAGGGAAACCAGCCTTAAAGTACAAGAATTTCCCGCTATAAAATATGGAATTAAAATATTATAATTATGCGTGGCACTCTAATCACCACAGCCAACCTGTTGCATTTGACAGCTACATCTTGTCTATGATAAGAAGCTGGTACCTACTTGGTTAATTCAGAGATGATCATGGAAAATTATAGATAGTAGGGAATTATCTTTTAATCTATGGAACTGGATGTTTTTATCTGTTAACTCCAGAAATAATTGATTAGAAGTTTCATTCCCTTTTTTAAAGCTTCTGCAAATAATTATGATGTTCAATAAGAATCATTGCCGGATAGAACTACATCAAAGATTCTTGAAACCGTCAATGATAAGAAGACTCTATAACTTGAAGGTCTTACGTAGATATGCCAGCACATCAAGGTTCCCGACACTATCAAATTATCCCAATCCATTTTGAACCTAATGCTTTAGCGATAAAGTTTAAAACCTATTAAAGAGATTTGACTGATTGTAGTAACTTTATGCGCTGGCGTCTATACCTACACCTGAGGGAATTTCGTAACACACTTTACAGTAGGAATAGCTTTCATTTTGACAGTTCAACAACACTCATTGCTTATTTTATATTTACGTTGTAAAGCAGACACTTTTTTCGAGCATGAAGAAATGGATTAGCGATATCTTTCTAAACTATTCTGATTGTGATTTATTGTCTGTTAAGCAATTAGGGCGAAGTTTTAAAATGTATTGTTGTAACGGAAAGACTTTGATCATCTGAGGTAAGTGAGTGTTTAATGGCAGTCGTTGTGCCGTTGATGTTATAAAAAAAACTATTGGCGCAGCTACTAACGCAATCTATCGACGCACCGGGACATCAAATTTCTCATCTACGAATGAGGGCTCGCTAACGTCGGCGACCAATCGCAGCACGCGTTTATTGTCACTCCATCCATTTTAAAACTGATCTGTTAAACTATTTTTTCATAACCTAATATACCCTGCTTGTAAAAGGACGAATTAAAATACATCATGATTTATTCATTTAGTTATATGTATATAACTAAATGAATAAATCAGTCGTTGAAGAGCACCTGCCTCCCGTTCCTGTACAAAAACAATGAAAATTTCTGCCACATAAATGATTTCTAAACACGCAAAGCTTCTCGTAAGTTCAGTAAATAATATCACAATGTGTGTAGAATCTTGTTCAAGGTAACACGGTGGTTTTCAATTGACCTGAGCTGAAGCCGCAAGAGTTAAGTCTGTACAAGATATATTTTGTATTGTGGTGGTTAAACAAAATCATTTGTTTAAGTTTCATGTCGATAAGTTTGAGAAAATGAATATTTTATAGCGTACTCAAAAGGCAATATTATAAAAGATTTTGATTTTGGATCCAGGCCTCTCCTACTTAGGGGGTTGCCATAATCGCCACGCTTGGCAGGCGGGTTGGCAATCGCAGTACGGGTGGTAAAATGCATAGAGAACGCGTTTTGTGGGCAGAAAATCGACTCAAAAGGTACCAAAGGATATCAGCATGATCAGCCATCATATAATGTTCACTCTGTTGGAACACAGGCCTCTTCTCTGTTAGAGAGAGCGGGCCATAATCCACCACATGGGCCCAGTGCGGATTGATAGTCACAGGTCTTAAAATTTTTGGTACTAGGACATGCTGGTTTCTTCTCAATATTTTCCTTAACCAATTTTGGGAGTATTGGTATTGAAATAATTTACACAAACTATAGTGCCTGTTTGGGTTCCGACCGTAAATCCCGGCCGATCGTTTGCCACTGATCTCATTATGATGCTAAAAGAAAAATCTCTCTCAAAAATAATTCATTTCAGAGCAACGGTGGTGATCATCAGATTTGGTAAAAGTAGAGATTACCATCTGCATTTTGTAGGTTCGGATGCAATCATCTTATCGTATATCTTGTACTGGTTGCATATCTGATCTTGTCCTGTTTAGAGCTGTTTATTTGTATCGCTTTAGCAAATCTATATCTGTGTATGTAGCACAACCTTTACGTCCTCATTGCAGACAATACATAATAAGTAGGTATATTATAATATATTCGCTAGACATTGGCTATATTTACATTTTTCAGATTAAAAATAACGTGTAGGTGTTTTCAAAAAGAGACGTTCAATGTTTTACAATCTGTCAATTTTTACTTTGGTTTTTAGGCCAATCATAGCCGTTTACTGTAAATCTTAGAAGACGGAAAGTAGTAGGTGAACGTGGGACTTTTCTGAACGCTTCACAACAGTTTCAACGGCACCTATAATAGTTGTGAATGTATGACATAAACTGTAGAATAAATTACTCAGATTCCAATACACACACGTCCTATGAAAATCCGGATACTGGCTACTAGCCAAAGTCCTCATTATAGAGGAAGAAGCATAAAATCAATTAAATGACATGGCCTGGGGTAATTGATAGGCTCGCAGAGGTAGCAAGCTGGCCAATTCTGTCCACGGACCGATAGCTGTTCGACCAGACGCGTCATCAAGTAGAGACTATGAATCGAGGAATCATGGCGTGGGATCCCAGTGATAAAGAAGGCAGCTGGGACAGGTTGGATGCAGATGGCGAACAATAGGGTGTAAAGAACCGAATGGTGTTGGAGCATTCGAGACCTCGGCTGGATACTACGAATTGGTAAATGTATTGTAAGATCCCAAAAATATGAAAGGGACAGGCTGGATGCGGAAGGCGGAGAAAATGGGGTAGTTAGAACTTATCCGTCCTTTAACTGCGATTTAGTTTTTCTAACTGGACCTTGAGTTCCTTCTCAGCTAAAACAAACGGAAGTGGTGAAGAACGTTGTTTTGGGGACTGCCTTACGTAATTTCCACGTTAAGAAATGCTGATTCTCAGTCAAAGAACAAATGTACCTATTTTGATTTAGCGATAGACAAATGCAAAACATCAACAAATGTGTCGTGTGTTGTCGGACGTTGAGAATAGCATCATCTCAATTCTAACGTGTCGGTGTCGTAAGAGGCGATTAAGGGACTTACTAGGGAATGTGCAGCAGCGTTCGCTATGCCATATCACCATACTGCGATTAGTAACGCGCCTGCTAACGTCCAGGAGACATCTCTCGGTGAAAAATGACGAAGGTACTTAACCCTTGATAACTAAACATTCGTCCGTTCGACGACCTACCCGCGATTCTCGTGTTGGTGTACTTCTAGGTGAATATCGAGGAATAGTTCTTAATTACTGTTTTGGTTATTTTTTTGTTTAATAATGATCCAAAGATTGTATAAATGTCAGAAGTTTCTGTGGTTAATAAATATTTTTTCAAAAAATGCATTTTATTTGGCGTAGTCGGTTCGACGAATGTTTAGTAACCATGTAACAACGAAAACAGTTTAGTTATCTAGGGTTAAAAAGAAGATGCGTTGATTATTTTTCTGGTGTACACTAAAGCATTATAAATAAATAAATAAATTATTTATAAGATAATTCCATACTTTCTTGGAAAGTTAACAATCGATTGTTAAGTTCTACAAACTTTAAGTTCTACATATTCTAAAATTATCTAAATAGTACACGGGCTACGTCGAAGTAAGCCTAGATAGTTCGATAACAGAATGTCACTCGTTTATACTGACAGTGTGTCCATAAATCATAGTAATTGCGGACATAATAGCTAAATTTAATTCTTGTACTTGTCTTGTTATATTAGAACAAGAATTATTTACCAGTTAACAAACATAAATTAGTACCTTCAAGAGTGAACAGTTAGTACCAACCTTGCTGAGTACATAATCTTTTACTAAGGCATGAGAAAATTTAAAGAAAGATAGTCCATTGTAAATTGTCCTTTTTCTTCTTCTCATACTAGCTTCCGCCTACGGTTTTTGTTGATAAAACGTAGCCCATATCCTTCCATGGGTTTCATAAAAATCGCTTCAGCCCTTTTGGCGATAAGCCGGAACAAAACAGAGACAGCAAAAAAAGTTGAATGGCAGATATTTAAAAAGCGGAATCTTTGTTTACTTCTCCACAACAAACTTCTACTGAACATAATTTAGATAAGTATCAGTAGATTAATAACGTAACGGACAGGGTTTAAATTTTAAACCTACGACCTCTCTCGTCAGTCTGGCTCATCATATTTTAATTGATGTCATTATAAAAACCTGTTGAACAATTTTCTGGGAATAGTGAATGCAAGCTTCAGAAGCATTTTCCATTCATAAAAGCTTAACAGATATAAAGATAAACTTTATAGCCTTGACACATCAAATAATACTTTTATAGGAACTTAAATAATCTTGCTTATAAAGTGTTTAATTTTAAACCCAACGACAAATGAAGTGCTAGTACCTTACTAATATAAAGTGTTAGAAAGAGATGCAGCTTCACAATATGGCGTACACCCATCTCTCTCTCACAATAAGTTGAGTAGCAAAGAAAATTCGGTATAAATTATGTTAATTGACATTAAATTTTATGGTTAATTGATTTTATCGGTATATTAATTTAACGCAGAGGTTTCACTATGGGATTTGCATACAAGTGGATATTCTTCGGATTAGTTGATGCATTTTAGTGTCAAGGGTTTGTGTTGGAATGTGGGGAAAGGCTAATGAAGGCGTGTTAGATGTAGGTACTATGCAACCGGTGAGATTGTCGTGAATCGTAATCTTTAATAGATGTGCAGGAAGGTGTAAAGAGAATTGTACTTAATGTTGTTTGTTTTAATTTTGTACGCCATTTATTGGTAAAACATAGTGCACATATTTCTGACATGGACTATCTGTAACTATACCTATGTTTAACAAAATAAATGATTGATTGATTGATTTATTGGACGTCGCTAAGCGTTTTATTAGTGAGTATTATTATTTTAGGAAATGTCGTCTCGCAGGTCAAACTACGAGAGGTTGCGTATGGTGCGGGACTTAAAGATAGTATCATCCCATTTCTTCACGTGTGGGTGTCGTAAGAGGCGAATAAGGGATTTACTAGAGAATGAGCAGGAGGGTTTTCTAATAATTTTACAACCAAACTGCGATCGCCAATCCGCCTGCCAAGCGTTGCGATTATAACAAACCCCCCCAAATTGGGGGAGGCCTATGCCCAGCAGTGGACGTCTTACGGCTGAAATGATGATGATGAGGTAAACCTATGAGACTGACGGTTGCCTAACCGGACTTGTCTGTGGCCACGTTAATAAATTAAATCCTCCAGCCAGTGCTTAAAAACGTAAAACTAGAGCAACTACTCGCTAAGGGCACCTCCTGTGGGTACGGACCTCGGCTTAGGGCATCCCTGGTAGAGGGCAGCAAGGAACGGGCTGGATCGAAGTAAAACAGGAAGGTGTTACAGTTGATAGCTGCTGAGCGTAGTCACTGTACTCTTTGATGGTTCATATATCACTGTGACGTTTGTTGGGAGGGTCATATCGTTTAAGTGGCGATGAGAAGTTGATTGCGTCTTTAGGTAAAGAGGATGCAAATGCTTCATCATCATCCTCAATACCTAGGAATAACTATGAGCAATTTATGTGTGGTGCCGAACGTAATGGATAGCTTTGCCCCATTTCTACCCGTGGGTGTCGTAAAAGGCGACTAAGGGACTTACTAGAGAATGGGCAGCAGCGTTTTCTAAGAATTTTACAACCAAACTGCGATCGCCAATCCACCTGCCAAGCGTTGCGATTATAACAAACCCCCCCCAAATTGGGGCAGGCCTATGCCCAGCATTGGATGTCTCCCGGCTGAAATGATGAATGATGAACGATGAGCGATATAGAAGTTCTGCCGGTTAATGGTGTAACGCATTTAAACATCAGCGCTGTGCTGTGGGTTCCATAGCACAGCATCATTCTGAGTGGAAACCTTCTTATCACAGTCACGGCATGCAACTGCTGACTATTTACGTTCTGCGTTAGTAATATTTAAATCTGTATTGTTTTCATGTTTTTCAAAATGTAATCTCATCTTTTTGTTTGCATGTGTTTCTGTGACAAATAATATGTTTCTTTCTTTTACGCTTTTCTTTCTTTAATAGTAGCATTGGCTAACAGTTTGATGGTACAACAACATTCATTGCGGTATTTACGTTGTACAGCAGACAATTTTTTCGAACATTAGAAGCAGTGGTAGTATTTTCTTTCAAAATGGCTCAGATTGGGGTTGAAAGTGTGTTACACAAATTATGATACATGTTAGTTAATAAAATCTTGTTGACATAGGTAACAGTATGAACGACCGGCGACCGACCGTCTAAACCGATCTAATCAAATAATACCCCTAATTAAATTTATTATGATATGACTATTTATTTTATAGTTCAGCACCTAATGTCGGGTTTATTTATAAAATATCGCTCCACTGACCAGCTGACTTAAAGAAGGCAGTCGAAGGAAATGTGTGGTAGGTTGAACACGGTATCTTTGAAGAAAGTGATCTAGGTTTTGTGGCGTAGTTAAGATAATTTAAGATAAGATAATTTATTGACACAAAAAATATTAACATTACAACAACCATTTTGCTTAAAGAAAAAATTGTAGGCTATAATGAAAATAATATAACAGGGTTGCATCTGTAGCCGAACTAGGTGAAAAACCTGTATCTCGACTACAGCGCCATACCTCTCTGATAACGAACTGGGAGGTTTTTAGCCAACATTTCAAATTTTATTAAAACTGATATAATATAAAACTAATATAGATTTTTTATACACAGTACTTCTATTAAAAAAAAAAAAAAAAAAAAAGAGAACTGATAAGACTTAAAATGAGTAGTAGAACTTGTAGAGTATATGAAAGACGTGTGTGGTTGGTGTTTACGAGTACACACTATTTGATTTCTCCGCCTACGTTTATAGTTGGGGTCATAGTTCAGATCTTTATGTTGCCTTAGAACGACAGTAAGTAGGAAGAGCTGTCGAACTGTTAGTACTTCACAGTATTGGTATAACGAATAAGTTGAAAATAATCGAGGCTTAAATGTGCAAACTTTTAGGATAGCACGTTGCGCAATCTCAATAGGTTTAATAATAGTTTTTGGAGCTCCTCCCCAGGATGAGATGCAATACGTTATGACAGACTGGCATAAAGCAAAGTAGATTTGTTTTAATAAGAAAGCATCCACGACATGTCTCAAAGTCTTAAATACATATATGAGCTTTCTGACTCGAGCGCTTACTAATTTTATATGGTCTTTAAAGCTAAGAAAACGGTCTATAATAATCCCTAAATATTTAATGGTATTAACATGTTCTATTGTTTCGCAAGTGCAATTTATATTTAAAGAGCATTGATGGGACACTATACTGTAGTTACTCCTGCTTTGTGACGATTGGCGAATACTAAAAGTCAGAAATTTTGTTTTGGCATTATTTAGAGTCAAAAGGTGAAGTCGAAGCCAGTTGTTAACAATGTTAAGTCCTTTTTGTGCAGCATCAAAAACCGCGTCCCATGTATCAGCGGAAAAGAGGAGAGCTGTGTCGTCAGCATATGATATTATATCACCTTTGGGAAAGATAATACTAGTGAGATCATTTATATAAATGAGGAAAAGGGTTGGCCCCAAAATGCTGCCCTGAGGAATACCGTAGGAGACCAAGAGATCAGAGCTAACGTGACTACCTATTCGAACACTCTGTTTACGCCCCGTGAGATAGCTCTGAAACAGTTGTAGCTGAGTTCCTCTGACTCCAAGCTTTTCGAGTTTCGTAATCAAGATGGGGATAGAAATTGTATCAAATGCTTTTTTTAGATCTAGGAATATAGACAAGCATTTTTGCCCTTTATCCAGATTAGTAGCAATGTAGGTTGTAAGTTTAGAAACTGCATCGTCCGTAGATTTACCAGCTCTAAAACCAAACTGATTATCGGCAAGTAGCTTATTTTTTTCTAAATAGTTGATAAGTCTATTATTTATAATTTTTTCCAACAATTTAGATATAGAGGGGAGAATCGAGATCGGGCGATAATTTGAAATCTCATTTTTGTTGCCACATTTAAAAATTGGGCGGACCTCGGAGCATTTTAGTTGAGATGGGAAAATACCAGTTTGTAAGCATAGACTGAAAATATGCGTAAGTGCCGGGACAAGGAAGCCAATATGCTTTTTCAATAATTTATTTGATATTTTATCCCTGCCTACCGAGCATTCGTTTTTTAAACCCATCACAAGGCGAGAAATCTCATCCTCACTTGTGTCCTCCATCACAAAAGAGTTCAAAGTTTGATCGGATCTATTTATATTCATCATATGAGCGGAACTGACACTATTTTGATATTTCATGCAGTTTTCAGCTAAATTCTTCCCCACATTTATGAAATAATTATTAATTTCATTCAAAGATTTTTCGGGCGAGGAACTAATTTTCAGAAGTTCATTTGGCTGACTAGTAAATTTATTCATGTTAGAAATGTCCTTAAGGACCTTCCAGAGTCTTTTCGGATCATTTTTTGCTTTTTCAACCTCTGATTTCTCATAAGCACGTTTTACTTTTCTCAAGATACGATTACAGAAATTCCTGTACCGCGTATATGTAAGCTTCAGTACTTCGTTTTCTGGAGATGATTTAAATTTTTTGTGTAGCCTGTCTCTATTTTTCATGCACCTTAACAGCCCGGGCGTTATCCAAGGTTTTATAATCCTTTTTCGCCTTGATGTTGCAATGATTGCGGTGTTTTTATTTATTGCACTCTGTATCGTGGTTATTAGGTGATTGATACAAAAATCCGGATTATTAGACTGGTATATTGGGGAAAGATCAATTTGTATTAGGTCTTGAGTTAACTTTTCATTATTAACTAAACTGTACGTTGTGTTCATATATATTCGAGGTCGTTTACGGTCCATGCAAACTAACACAGGATAATGGTCAGTTAAGGTAGTTTGAGGAATCAGGGTATGCGTGCAGTAAGAACTTTTTAGCAAAACATGGTCAAGACAAGTACCACTCACACTACGGGTTACTTCTGTATGTGCCGGTAGCAGTCCATGAGAGGCTGTCAGGTTCAAATACTCCTCCCCGGTTTGATCGATTTTGGTATGATTAATAGGAATATTTATATCTCCGATCAGCATGACGTCATTTGTTCCCTCTATTTTTGAAAGTGTTTCATGCAATGACTGTAGGAATGGATCTGCATTTTTATTTATTTATTTATTTATTTATTTTATTTTAAATAGAACGGCCGAAGCCAATTACACTATTTATTTTTTTTTATTTATATGAAGGAGAGCGGTATATTGACACAATGGCCATGTGTTTGCCTAGCCGGGCTACAAGACAGTTTCCCTCTTGAAAGGTTGGTTCCTCAAACAATAGTTCAATATGATCTCTATAATAAATAATAACACCGTCATTTTGTTTAAAGTTCCTTTCAGTAGAGAACGATTTGAAGCCCGGTATCATTGGTATAACACTTGTTTTAAGTAGCCAGCATTCCGTGAGAACTATTATGTCACATTCAATTTTTAACCTAGACAGTAATAATTCAAGTCCTGGGAGATTACAATTTATGCTACGAATGTTTTGCGTGAGTACAGTTAAACGATTGCTAGGCGAAAAGGAGATTAATTTATGACAGTTTTCTAGGTCACAAAGAGAGACTTTAGAGACGGCACAATTGTCGAGTTCGTTTGATAAGTTATTTATGTCGTTAAAAATGAGTCCTAGTAAAAATTTGGTCAAAGTAAAAATGGCACAGTAAATAAAAATTATTGGTCATCTTCCCAAAAAAGTGGTTACAAACGCGGTACTTGTTTAACTTACTCTTTGGTATATTACATATCTTAAATTGAGTAACTTGAAATGTGTGTGTATAGTATATTATGTATAGTGTATTACAAATAGATTTACAACAATAAAAAAGTAAAAAGTTTGAGGCATGCATAATAAAGAACTTACAACTAAACAAAGATGGTGAAATAACTTCCAAGACTAGTCACTCGGTACACTTTAGCTTCTCAATATCAGACTCCGAAGATATTCGTATTTGAGGCTCATTGACCTTTTTTCGCAGGTAGACAACGCCGTATGCAGTCCAGCAGAATTGGTAGTCATGACTCCGCTGAAAGGATCTGGCCTGGTAGTACAGTTTTTGAGCTTTGCGTGTAAGACTTTCAGAGACGTATATTGGTTTCACTGGAGAATGTATTTTAAGATGAGTAGTATTGAGTTTATTTTCTTTTGGCTTAGATTTATTGAAATTTTTAACTTTACTAATTACTTTGTCTTTTGTGACAACTGTGGTAAAATCTACAATTATTGGGTTAGAGTTGTCTTTCGATTTTAATCGATAGATGTCTTTTATGTTGGAGCTTTCAATATCGATATTTAATGTCGTCCCCATATTGAGCACTAGGCTACAAAGGTCCTCTTTTGTCTCACTGTCCATTTTGGGGATGTTGCGGATTTCTATACCGGTCGATCGAGATTTTCGTTCCAGAAGTTCCAACTTTTCCTCTAGTTCCTGAATCATTTTTTTATCGTCTTTCCTTTCCGTCTCTAAGATGGTAATACGACCCAGGAATTCATCGTACTTGCTCGACATTACCTCAACACTATGCTTCAATTCCACGTTTTGTTGAATAATGCTACTGATCTTACCCATTAAGTCTTCGAAACGACTTTCCTGCTTATCTGAGAAAGTAGTGAAAGTATTTAAAGTTACCGGAGCGATATCTTCTTCGCCTTCAAATTTCCTTTTTTTATTGGTTTTACGTTCCGTGATGTTTGTTGCTATCTGAGATAGATCAGGCGCTAATGCACATAGATGTAGTGATAAGTCATGCGCTGGATCTCGTGCGGGTACTAAGCTCTCGGTCGACGTTGTAATTGACGTAGGTAGCGGTGAGGATGGAGGTGGCGTGCGATTAATAGGCATGATTCTTA
Source organism: Aporophyla lueneburgensis (assembly GCA_932294355.1). NCBI lineage: Eukaryota > Metazoa > Arthropoda > Insecta > Lepidoptera > Noctuidae > Aporophyla > Aporophyla lueneburgensis. Next base: position 6,100,293 of record OW028748.1, on the reverse strand, counting down.
TTGGAAAGCAAACGCAAGTACCAGGAGAGCAGAAATCTCGCGTAGGTGGATTTTTTTTATTTTTTTGATATTTAATTAATTGAAGTCAGCAATAATAACAAAGCACCAGTGTACTGTTTCCAGTATTGTAACAGGATTTATGTATGCCGAGTGTTATGCTCCAAAACTTGGTCGGAAGTCAGTTGAAATAGCACCGCTAAGTACCAGGAGCGCATACAAGCAACAGCGGTAGATCAGCCGTCGACGTCGCTTGCAAGGGCGGAGTTAGGTAGGCGCGTACCTTTTATTGGCTTCTCTAGTGGGCGTTGCGCTGCACGAAGGAGATAGCAGGATACCGGCAGAGTGGTTGCACGCTGTGAGGCGGGGTTTGCCGTTCAAGACGACGGAGACCGAAACTGAGTTGACCTTCTCCGAGTTTATGCACTCCTATTTTTTATTTCGAATTTAAATGGTTGGAAAACGAATTAAATGATTAAAATAAAACTGTGTGGCGTTCAAAACACGTCAGCTCGTGATCGAGGTCCGAGGGGAAGGGGAGTTTGAAGGAGTCTTCTACAATAAAACCAATTTGCCTACCTTCTCGCCAACTATGTTGGAGCCGGCTTTCAGTCTAGCTGGATACCAGTAATTATAAATGTAGCAAGTGCCTATCTAATCTCCAAAACCCAGTTACCTACTGAATAACTCGATACCCCTCGGCAAGACTGGTTATCAGACTTTCGGGCTTTTGACGACCCGTACCGCCTGTCAAAAATCTACGTGTCACAACCGGGACCAACAGCTTAACGTAAGCTCCGAGACATAGAGGAGTGTCTGTATGTTATGAATGGTCACCTATCTACGAAACGCCCTCAGCAAGCATTACTTTACTTTGAAGATCGACCCGTCTGCCTATTGTATTTTAACCACAAGCCTTTAATAACAGTGGTAAGACATAAAATCAACGTTTTATTAAAGAAAACATGGCATGAATGATGGAATGGGAACGCAGATGGAAAAGTGTCAAATCCATACTTAATATTATAAATGCAAAAGTAACTCTGTCTGTCTGTCTCGCTTTCCCGCTAAAACTACTGAACCGATTTAAATGAAATTTGGTACACAGATAGTTTAGAGCCTGAGAAAGGACATAGGCTTTTTATCCCGGTAGTATGTTCCCGCGGGATAATTTCCGACCTCCACGCGGGCGAAGCCGCTAGCAAAAGCTAGTTCTTAATAATTCATCTTACGGAAATGGTAGCGTGCTTATGATATCTAGAACATTTTCCCGTAGAATACAAACGATACCGAACTAGGCCAGCACAATTGTAACTGCAATTGCATTTGACTGGGCAATTGGCGTTGGCGCTTGAAACATACGGGGGCGGAACATGAACGGGCCCGTCTGGACGGATATTAAAATTTCATGAGAAACGTATTAATAATATTATGATGCCTCGGAAAGCATGTTGGACCCGGTTATTATTCGTGGATCTTAGACAGTTGTTTCGGGTCGTCAGAAACCCGAAGGTCTGACAACCAGTCCTACCAAGGGGTCTCGTATTACCCAGTAACTGGGTTGTGGAGGTAAGACAGACAGTCACTCTGAGTAAAATACTGATATTCTTCCAGTCTAGCTGTCAGTTAGACTGGAAGCCGACCTCGAAATAGTGGTTTTAAACTTTAATCCTAGCTTATTACTCCTACTGTAGGGCAGAAAAAGCACGATAATTGATCAACACGCTTGTTCAAGATGGGTTCGCGATTTCTTACACCAACTCTAAAGCCCAGGTTTCCTCACTAAGTTTTTCTTTACCATTATCAGTAATAACCAAAATAAACACAGAAAGTACATGAGACCACGGGATCTTCAATAGACCACCTATAATGTCTCACTTGTAAGGTAGTATTGAATAAATTGATACTTACTCGGCTAACAGCTTAATTTAAACACGAAAGTTTTACATCAGAATAGGGATTCCTAACGGGATTCTTTTCTATTATCACCATCACAGAAACACACAATGTAAATTTTGAATATTTAGTCAATATCTCAACCATAAAATTGACATATTTATGGCACATTCGATCGCATTGCACTCACTCGACTATTACGAGAAAACCGGATCATTGCGACAGAACTCCCATGAAAAAAGTACCGTTCGGAAAATAACAAAAATGTATAAAATAAACGCTCCTATAAACATTATTGATTATAGCCAAACACCATAAACTTCCTATAAGCAAGTTGTCTTTCCAAATATAGTGTGAACAAGCGCCATTAATGGCGCTTGCTCATTTTCTATGCAAATAAAAACCAAACTTGGAGATAGATGCCTCAAGTTCAGGTGAAAGTTTATCTAAAACTGACAAATATTTCTTGTTTTTGGTGACATAAATCAATACTAGACATAATTTATTTTATAAATAATTTAATAAGAGCCATTTTAGGTTTACACCCGGTTTTATTTTACTAAAGGTAACCATTTGGGAGATTTATGTGAGCATTTAGATCGTCTATTATAATATATTTTTACTATCAATTGCGACAGATGTCAGAGGTTTGCCTAATTTTGTTGTAAATTTGTAAAACGATAAAATTAGCTGGCAAAGAAATTAAAATCGAATAAAACAAACTGAACTAAAATCTTTTACTCTTCTCAAATAAAGCAAGACTAACCAACAAGTAAGTTGCAGGTAGAAATTCAGAAACTGACATCTGTCTCCAAAAGCTTTAAGATATAAGTTTTCACGAACTCAATTCAAACTACAATCACAAAATCTCTGCGTAAAAAACGCAGCGTTTTCACCCTACCCGTCACGTCACCTTCAGAAAAATCTTCCCGTATGTCAGCACATTAGGAAATGGATGATTATCTATTGCAGTAGATAATGCTTTGACCTCTAGGCCGGTTAAACTCCGGTTATCGTTAGGCGCATGATAGTCTATCAATGACAGAATGAAGGCTAGGCGAGACGGAATGGGACCGCACAGGATCTGACATTCACGGATCAAGTGCGAAAGATCAACGACCAGTAAATACATTTGAGATAGTGCTAATACAAGCCTATTGTATGGCCTGGTTATAGGCCTCAATGTACAAAGACATCCAAAGGAAAGCCCGGTTAAGCATCAGTGAACTTCCTTTTTTTCGTTGGTAACTCATCATGGATGCTTCCACCCTGGGGGGGTCAACAGGTTTGTCAGAATCATTCTGATAAAAACCACCCCGGTGATCCCTTCCCCTATTTGGATCGGGGATCATGGCTTGTGTCATGTGGCTTCCACGATCCCCAGCTAAGCAGATAACCTCTTTCCTTGCTTGCTTGAGCTTGTTCTCCATAATTTTGAATGCAACAACATTTTACCTTCCTTTTCTCTTACCACAAAGCAACCCTCCAACACTTTCGTAGGCGTTACGAAGGGAAACCGAATTATTTGTAACAAACATATATTTCTATTTCTAGTATTCAGGTGTTGGCGGCGACAGTAAAATACGATACCGGCACACTAATAAATTCCCTTTAGTAGATACGATAGCATAAAATTAGCAATACCTTTTTATCTTTGGTTCCATACTTAACATATTAAATTAACTATATTCATGTTACAAAGGTGAAAGTTGCCGTGATAACTGGTACTATCAGCGATCAAGATCTAAATGGGTATATAATTTGACTTAAACTGAGTACGGTGTATATCAAATTGTCATTTATAGACATTATCACATAAAACACTTTGGTTAATACATTTGCATTATTATTGTATCTCTGTCTGATAAAATCGGATATTTATGATAAATGGTTGACATTTGTCAGTAGCTAAGCTACTTCGGACCTAGGTGTGGTTAAAAAACACCATCTTCTCTCCGAGTTTGAAACTCCGAGAGAAGATGGTGTTTTTTGATACCATGAATTAAAACCTTTTTTTGTTATTATAAATTGGTGTGGTGGCCTGTTTTATTTACAGGGCAATGGGTTAAAAACATTGAACCAACGGATGTGTTTTTTTTAGGGCTGCGGAAATTATTGTTTTCTTATAACATGACATATCGAAGACTTGCATTAAGCAGTAAGTTGAACAAAAATGCACGTTTCTTCTTTGTTGTGTTTTAAATTTTTATTATTAATATAATAATAATAATATATAATAATATTCCACAACTATCACACAACGCCATCTAGTCCCAAGCTAAGCAGAGCTTGTGTTATGGGTACTAGACAACTGATAAACATACTTATATATTTCTAAATACATACATATTATAGATAAATTACAACCAGACACAGAACAAATGATCGTGCTCATCACACAAACATTTGTACTGGGTGGGAATCGAACCCACGACCTCCGGCATAGCAGTCAGGGTCACTAACCACTAGACCAACAGGCCTGTCGTATTATTGATTTATCCATTTTTTTTTAAATTATCATTCCAATTTATTTGGGATCGGGGCAACATGTGTTTTTTTATACTTCTCTTATTTTTTTAAGTATAAAGCTTCTATTGCGTTTCTTTTTAGGGTTCCGTTGCCAAATGGCAAAAAACGGAACCCTTATAGATTCGTCATGTCTGTCTGTCTGTCTGTCCGTCCGTATGTCACAGCCACTTTTCTTTTCCGAAACTATAAGAGCTATGCTGTTGTAACTTGGTAAGTAGATGTATTCTGTGAAGTACATTAAGATTTTCACACTAAAATAGAAAAAAAAAAACAATACAATTTGGGGTTCCCCATACTTAGAACTGAAACTCAAAAAAAAACCCATACGTGTGGGGTATCTATGAATAGGTCTTTAGAAATGGTATTGAGGTTTCTAATATCATTTTTTTCCAAACTGCATAGTTTGCGCGAGAGACACTTCCAAAATGGTAAAATGTCCCCCCCCCCCCCGTAACTTCTAAAATAAGAGAAGGATAAAACTAAAAAAAATATATGATGTACACAACCATGTAAACTTCCACTGAAAATTGGTTTGAACGAGATCCAGTAAGTAGTTTTTTTTTTAATACGTCATAAATCGTAAACCGCAATTTACCTTTCATTCAATCAACTCAAATATAAAAATTAAAAAAAAAACATTTAATTTCATAAACATAAACCTTATGCATAAACCGAGGATACTTACAGGTTTGTACGGAACCCTCGGTGCGCGAGTCCGACTCGCACTTGGCCGGTTTTTTTGTGTGTTGCCAACAACGAAATTGAGGCTTTTTATTTCGGTAAGACACTGACTCCTGCAGCACAGTCATAACTAGCACGGAAGCCAGATAATTCCATCATTTTGTTGTAGATACATTTTTTATATTTTTGAGGCTATTTGAAGATTTTCTATACAGTAGGACTATTCTAGCCAATACCAGATTAGCAATACCTACTTGTAATTGAGAACGGAAATGGCTACACTCTAACCTAAGACGATTTAAAACAGGTTAAGAACTTTGACCTGGCTGGCGACAAAACTATGTCACTTTAAGAAAACATTAACTTACAAAAAGTGTTCTTTTTCTAAATAGTTTCTTTTTCATTTATATAACGGTCACATCGCGTGTTGCGCGGTGTTGCATGCAGAAATATACACGTAATATTGCAATAAGTTCTTATTGTAAAGGGTTGCCAGTTTGAAAAACTGGCGGCCATTACTCGTTTCCTGTGAATTGACAGTTTGATGTTCCGTCGCATGATCGTTTGCATAAGGTTTTTATAATGGGTAGGTTCGTTAAATGTATCCACCTGGTAACTTAGGTGTTCTTGTTGGATTTTAACAAGGAATAAGTACTCAAACCTCTCGATATTGATAAACTTGTGGAGTTGAGATACCAAGTAAATGTTGTCGTGTAAAATACCAAAAAGTTAGTACGAAAACATAATATACCTACTACCTAGTACTGCTCAATGTCTAGACATTGAGCCAGTAGATTGAATGAATGAAAAGCACCGACCCCAGCCTGGTTTGACCAGACTCGATTTATCGTTAAAACTTTGAGCCGTAAAAGTAAAAGAAAAACTAAGCTTTAAAAGATCATTATGCTATAACTACCTAACTTTTGGTTTAGGTTTAGAGTCAGTGGTTTAGAGGAGTAGAGTCGAGATATCAATTTCATGTTTCTCAATGCTTCTGTTAAACGAGTTAAAGGGGGAAATCTCCAGGGTAGTTCCGCGAAATTCCAAATTCCTTACATTTGGTAAATTTGAATTTCTTAGGATCATTTAGCACATCCTTCTTAAAGGAATCGCACCAAACTCCACAACTCGGCATTACAGACTCCATAAAAATTAGTAGACCGCATAACTAATTTTGGGCTGCACAAAGACCATTCACACTTACAAACATACACATAAACATAAAACAACACCGTTTTTATTAAATTAGCATACTGCATCCACTGACCTTATTCTGGTGCACCAAGTTATTTCCTTCCCTTAGCATTACAAATATCGACCTTATAACCAAGACATAAGGTGTATGCGACGGTAGTGTTTAGTTGGTGGCGTGCCGTTCAGAGTAATTAGCGACTTTGGGGTCATTGCACATAGACAGCTAGGTTTAGAACTAATAGTTGGATTTAGAACTGGAGCTTTGTTCTTGAAATGGATTCTGGAAGGTTCTTGGTCATGAGTTATGCAGGATATTGGTCAATGACAGTAGAATACAGTAGTTTTGGTTGTATGAAGTCAAGAGGTATCTTGTTATAGATTGCAAGTCAATCAGAATCAGTTCGTCCACCACCATTAAAATAACAATTATTGTTTGCATCTTATTCATTATAATAATGCTTAAGAAAGCCCACTTTCACTAGATTTCCCTGGATTATGAAGATCTAGCTTCTGCTCGCGACTTCGCCCGCGTCAAATTTTCGCTTTGTTTCCCGTCGCATCACATCCATTTTTCGTTTGCTGTTCCGCTCCTGTTGACCGTAGCGTGATGTTATATAGCTTATAGTCTTCCTCAATAAATGGGCTAACCAACACAAAAAGATTTTTCCAATCCGACCAGTAGTTTCTGATATTAGCGCGTTCAATCAATCAAACAAACAAACTCTTCAGCTTTATAATATTAGTATAGATTAGTATAGATAATATAGCACTTCAAATTATGGAATCTTTTTCGTACAAATATTCCCGTTTGAGCACCTGTGCGTTGAGCACAAAAGATAAAATAAAAGCTTGGTGCTCAATGGGGAACAATAAACAAATATTCAATTTTGTTCCCTTTTCAGCACCTATGGTGCGTAACTTCTAGTGATACGTACCAGACTGGATTTGATAAAAGCCATTGAATGAATGCGTGTTAGTTTCTTACATAATATAATTATCTTTGCGAAAGTGCGATAATTTATGGCATCAAATTTAAAACGATGACAGGTGACCAATTAAAAACTTGCGAAGATGTCGGCACCATCAAAATGAATAACATATTCACATCATTTTTGTTTCAACACTGCCTCAGCTAATTTTCTCCAATAATTTGAAGGAGGTTATGTAATTATGTTACATAAGGAACATAATTTATAGGCACTTTTATTTTTTAAACCGTGAGCAAGTGTTCTCTGTTGTTTACTGAAAGATTAGTTAGTATCTATACTAGACTGATTATGACATTTCAATTAAGCTAACTTTTTTTTTATCTCTGGGTTTCTCTGGGATTCTCATGGATGTCTTCCCTCCGCCCTGGGGTGGGCAGAGGGATCTGTAAGACTCTTACTGACTAAAACCAACCTGGTGTTCCCTTGCACACCTACGTCGGGGACCACGGGATCTAATGCAACTTCAGTGATCCGCTCTGGTGCCGCCGGCCCGCCTTTGTGGGCCACCTCAAAAATAAGCTAACCTAACTTATAACCATTGCCATTCCTGGTTGATGAAACTCTACTCTAAATTTACTTTTTATCGTTTACTTTTTAAACTAGCTTATGATTTAAAACATCCTCTATTTAATCGATAGTTTGGCAAATATAGTTTATGGACATCCACTGGCACTTCCTGCGCGTAAAGGATGTTGTTTTTATCGATATTTCAAAATCGTGGCGTCGTTGTCTCAAATGTTTCGTTATTGTTTTTTAAATCATTCATATTATTCCAGAAGGTTTGGCAGAGGTGAACCTTTAGTGCATCCATATTTCGCACTCCATGTGATAGGAGGCGACCCTAGTGCCATTCCCGGCCACAAATCAAGATACCGGGCTGCTACTGAGAAATTTCAAATGGAAATATTCAATAATAATTTGTCCAACCCGGGGATCGAAGGTACTAGAGGATGAGCATCACACCAGCGAGGCAGTCAAAACTCATATAATAATCCTATAACAATTCTTCTTATTTGGCTATCCTGCAAAATTGAAGAATCATTACTTAGAGCCTTCTAGAATATATTTCAAGTACAAAGCGTACAGATTTAAATACATGTTAGAGTCCCATATGATAGGGGGTGAGCCTCATCACCATAATTTCAGACGAAAGACGACTCAGGGTCAGGGTTCACCCAAATTGGGCAGGATTGCCATAAACTCCTCGCTTGAAAGAAAAGAAAGAAAAGTTTATTTGCAGCAAACATGACGCACAGTAAGATCAGAAACATACAGAAATAAAAAATAAGATGTGGGAAAATATGCGTCACATCCACGCAAAACGGCCATCACTCAGCATAATGCTGTGACCCTATGCGAGACAGAACCCCAGCGCTGGTTTTCAGTGACAGCCGGCTTGGTCGGCGGGTTGGCGCGATCGCCAATCCATCTACCTAGCGTCTTCAGCTGCATTCTCTATGAATTTCATCATCATTAAGGTTGTAAGTTCTATTTACGATTTTATTATTTCAGCTTTAGTTTAGTTTTCAATGTTTTGTTGGCATATTGGCGTGTGCTAGCTGACATATGGCGAATAATTTGATGTATGTTTTGTTTTATAATATTAATTACTTACAAAATACTGTATAGAATCAAGTTCTTCTAACTTAACAGACAGCTGTACTGCTGGGGAGTTTGTTCCGCCACTTCTTCTTCCCAGCTAAAGCACTAGAAAGTGTCGAAGGGCGGGCGTTTTGGGGGGACTGTCTTATGTAACTTTGACGTTCAAAAAGTGTTGACTCTCAGCCTAGTTTGAATAAAAGACTTTTGATTTTGAATCATACTACCATACTGCGATCAGTGTGAAGGTATAATTCATAGAGAACGCTGCAGTTCATTCTTTAGAAAATCCCTTAGTCGCCTTTTACGACACTCACGAGTAGAAAGGGCGTGGTGTTTTTCTTTTCGTTCAGCATCACATAGAATTCGGGGGTTAGTCTATTGTCATTAATTGGGCACAAATTCAGACCCTGGGCTGCTATTTATTTTGTACGTTCATCTGTTGTCCTAATCTTACAAAACTATTTGTAATTTCTTTGATCTATTTGAACAATAGATGTTTTGTTTTCCTGAGTTTTGTAAGTAGTCAGATTTATGTTGAAAACAATGATTATAATCATGAATCTAGTTAGAACAAATCGCCCTAAGCACGTCTGTACTTACATCTTTGGTAATAAGTAATAACTCAGCATTGCTTGTCGCGCTCCAGGCTAAGCCTTTCAACAATGTTTCATGTTTTAATGAACAAGAGCCTTATAAATAACAATAGACAAGTCGAGTTCGATGTACCGTCTTTTAAAGTAAAATGAGGTTCTTGAAATTAAGCTTAATATTACATCCTGGAGTCTTAAGTTCAACTTTGAAACACGGAGGAGGATGTTTTCAATGTCAGCATTTATTTTGCAGTAGAAAAAATAATGGACGCAAATGAGTAAGTTGAGGAAAGCAGGCAGTTATTCATTATGTAATAAACAAGTAATGAACACAAATGGGTAACTTGAAGAACGCAGTCAGTCATTTCTTTTGTAATAGAAAAAGTGATGGGCACAAATGGGTAAGTTGGGGAACGCAGTAAGTCATTCCTTTTCTAATAAAAAAAGTGTTGGACACAATTGGGTAAGTTGAAGACCGCAGTCAGTTATTCCTTTTCTAATAAAAAAGTGTTGGACACAATTGGGTAAGTTGAGGACCGCAGTCAGTTATTCGTTTTCTAATAAAAAAGTGTTGGACTCAATTGGGTAAGTTGAGGACCGCAGTCAGTTATTCCTTTTCTAATAAAAAAGTGTTGGACACAATTGGGTAAGTTGAGGACCGCAGTCAGTTATTCCTTTTCTAATAAAAAAGTATTGGACACAATTGGGTAGGTTGAGGAACGCAGTAATTCATTCCTTTTGTAATAGATGTAACTATCTCAATCTTTGATAAGTCGTACATGTTGGAATTTTAATAAAGCAGACTTCCATCAAATGTATAGTTTGGTAGCTAAATTAGATTGGAGTGAGATTTACGGATCATGTGATCCAGATATAATTTTAGATTTATTTTATAATAAGATATATGATGTTTTCAACAAGTGTGTTCCTCCGAAAAATAAAAATATTAATTCATTAAATAATAGATACGTTTATCCAGTTTGGTATACAGCTGAAATTATTAGAGATATAAAAATTAAATATTTATTACACAAAAAATATAAATCAAGTAAATCGCGCAGTGATTATGTGGAATTCGCCCGATACAGGGCAAGAGTGAAATCCGAGACTGCTCGAGCGCATGATCAGTATCGCAACCGCGTGCAAGGGCACCTGGCTAAGGATCCGCGAGCGTTTTGGGGTTATATTAGGTCTAGGAAAGGCGATTCCAATCAGCAGAAGTTAATTAAAGACGGACGCGTATTATCGGAATACGAATGTGCCAATGAGTTCGCTCGGTTTTTTCAGTCGGTGTACAATCCGGAACCTCCCGAACTGAGTGTGGCGGCGCACAGTGGAACGAATGTATGGGAGCGGTTGGACGTAGACATGTCCGAAAAAAAAGAGTAAAATTATGCCAAACTAATGATGCCATCTTATTCGATTACTTAATGCCTTCATAACTTGTGGTGATGAATTTCTTCATAACTCCCATATTTCGGGAGTAATTTGAGAAAATGTGAAATTTTACTATGAAAATGAGTGTATCGAGCTCTCTCCCTCCTGATTCCGGGCTTGTTTCAAGTAGCGGTCTCTAATATCATAATGCTAATACTAAGAGCTATATTTAATACTAAGACACATAGTGCGCCAAATGTGCACTTTCTGGGATAAAGAGTGATGTTTATTTTATAACACAATTTTTTTATTTTTTGTTTATTTTGTTGATTAAAACCGTTTTTCTAAAGGTTTACCTTATTACAATAACATTTCTGAGCAGCCAATTAGAGAAGATATAAGCTAATTAGGATATATAATTAGGGACTTAAGGTTTACATATAAAACTGATGCACTAATGATTACTGATAAGAACATTGCTATTATTTAATTACTAAATGGCTCTTAATACACTAATTTAGCATGCATCATTTACTAATTATCACAATAACTAATTACCTTGCAATATTTAACAAAGGATACCTGGGATACCTGGATTTTATATAAATAGGTCACTATTAGTAACTTTAAAATCAGTGTTGATTTACACCTCGTTGTATCCAAGCTAATCTCGCAATGTATTTTCCAAATTTTAATACAAATCTTGATATTCACGTTGCTTTATGCGCACGCGCACATAAAGATTTACGCGACTTTAACTATTTGTTCAGTGTTTTAAAAGATAACAGTTGTGTTCAGTTATGTGAAAGTGCTGAAACAAGTTTAAAAGACTGGTGTCGTCGATTTTGCTACCGCATTTATGCAAAATGGACACAGTCTGGAAGAAGCACAGATAAGTTTCGGAAGAAACATGAGATTTGGCTACAGGCTGCAATTCAATGGCCGGAATTACAGAATGAAAATATGGAACCTTCTACAGAAAATATAAGTGACGTCATCGAGCCCATAATTTCTCCTGCTAAATCTGATGCTTCAACTTGTACACATCCTAGTCCTCGTAAATCTTTTGAGGACCTTAGTAACCGGCAAAAAAGAAGACGCACTGAAGATAGTCTTTCATGCAGCAGTAGCAGCGCTGAAATTATGTTTTCGGCCGAAAGGGCGCTTCAAAAGGCAGGACAAAGCGATACAGCTTATGTTATGAAATACTTGACGGAGAATCCAGAAGAGGCCTCAAAAATCAAAGCCTTCATTGAAGGTAAATCAATTCAGGTACGGGAAATATCCCCTTTGAAGGCATTGGCTCTTTATGTATCGATGAACTTATCGAAATGGCGCTATAACACTCTTCGGGATTTCAACACTCAAGAAGGAGCTCTTCAATACCCGAGTTACTACATGTTGGTTAAAGAAAAAATTAAGTGCTATCCGGCCAAAGAAGATCTCACAGTTACAGAGAGCTCTGCAAAAATCAAATTACAAGCCTTGATGGATTTAACCTCAAGAAGACTTATTAGGTCGTTAGAAACCCCTGTTGATCCCAATCAACAGCTCGTATTGACCAGCAAATGGGGTTTTGACGGATCATCTAGCCAAAGCATTTATCATCAAAGGACGAGTGAAGATGAGCAAATCGATCTTGCTAGTAATTTTATGATTAGTCTTGTACCACTGCGGCTCGTCTCAAAAGGTGTAACAATTTGGGAAAACGAGCGACCATCTTCCACTTCATTTTGCCGGCCAATATTGTTTAAGTTTATAAAGGAAACCAAAGAAAATGTGCAGAGAGAGATGGCTGAAATCGAAGCAGAGATTGAAGCCTTAACTCCATCCACCATCACTGATGGAATTAGTGTCAAACACCAACTGCTGTTGACAATGATTGATGGTAAAATTCATTCCATTATATCCAATACAGCAGCTTCAGTGTGTGACATATGCAAGGCTTGTCCTAAAGAAATGAATAATTTAGAGTTAATCAAAGATAAACACGCAAACGAGGACATGTATAAATATAGCTTAAGCACCCTTCACGCTTGGATTCGCTCAATGGAATGCTTATTACACATTTCCTACAAATTAGACATAAAATCATGGCAAGTAAGGGGTGATATAGCAAAAAGGCAAGTTGATGACAGGAAGAAAAGAGTTCAAGAGGCTGTAAGAAGAGAAACGTGCTTACTTCTCGATGTTGTGAAACAAGGCAGTGGATCCACCAACAATGGCAACTCGGCAAGGAGATTTTTTGAAAACTACACTAAATCTGCTGAACTGACCGGAATAGATGCTATGCTTTTAAGAAAAATCTGTGTGATCTTGCAGTGTATTTCATCAGGAGAGAAGATCAACGTAACTAAATTCCGAGAGTTCTGCTTTGATACTGCTAAGCTTTACGTGGAGTTATACCCATGGTATTATATGCCTTCTTCACTTCATAAAATTTTAATGCATGGGCCAGACATAGTTCAGAACATGTCAATTGTGCCCATTGGTTTTCTATCCGAAGAGGCATCTGAGGCTAGAAATAAAGATTTTAGAAAATATAGAGAGGGGCATTCTCGAAAGCATAGCAGTATCTCATGCAATGAAGATATTATGCACAATCTTTTACTGTCTTCTGATCCACTTGTTACAAGTATCCGTCCAAAAGGAAATAAGTTTGTAAAAAAATCTTCTTTTAAGGAATTTTATGAGCTTACGGATTCTGAGAAAAGTGATATCGAATTTGTTAACATAAATGATTTAGCGGACATCGATTCTGAATTTGAATTAATTGATGATGATGATGATGACGAAGATAATTAAATGATGTTATTGTTTTAAAATGTGTAACTTAGTAAATTAGAGCTTACATCTTAATTATTTATTTTACTTTTAATGAAACTAGGTAATTTATTATCAACTTACTTAAAAGTCATACTCTCATCAGTTCTTGTGAATATTTTTGTTAATATATATTTCTGTATATATATAATATATTTATAGACCTCTTAATAAGTCTGTCTGCGGTTTAAAGTAAATACAAATGGGGAAAAAACGTTTTTTTTTTAAATTTTCATTTCCTTTTATCCCAGAAAGTGCACATTTGGCGCACTATGTGTCTTAGTATTAAATATAGCTCTTAGTAATAGCATTACGATATTAGAGACCGCTACTTGAAACAAGCCCGGAATCAGGAGGGAGAGAGCTCGATACACTCATTTTCATAGTAAAATTTCACATTTTCTCAAATTACTCCCGAAATATGGGAGTTATGAAGAAATTCATCACCACAATTTATGAAGGCATTAAGTAATCGAATAAGATGGCATCATTAGTTTGTCATAATTTTACTCTTATTTTTCGGACATGTCTACGTCCAACCGCTCCCATACATTCGTTCCACTGTGCGGCGCGGGCGGCGAGTGCGAGCGAAACGGCGCGGCGGGCGCGTCACCGGGCGCGCGTGTGCATCTAGCAAGTGTGGTCCCCGCTGACGTACAGCGCGCGCTCGCACGCTTGCCACCTAAGCGCTCAGCCGGGCCGGATGGTATTCCGGCGTACATTTTTAGGGATTGCCGCGCGGTGTTGGTTAAGCCGTTAATATATAATAATAATAATAATATATATTTATTTCCAAAAACAAGATTACAGACTTAATAGTTTCACAAAATGGTTCACAACTAGCGGTAGGAAGTACGTACAAATTGAATTTTCTATGCTGTAGAAATCTGTAGACAATTGGTGAGCCCTGTCTCTTAAACTAGGGTTACCTGTATCTTAAGAGACAGTGTTCGGCTATAGGGTTGATACAATAAGATTTATACAACTTGTGGGTTGCTACACTTGTTCAACATTTGTATCAAGACCGCAATTTTTCCTGAGCGCTGGAAACTTACCCGAGTTGTACCCGTGCCTAAAGGCAGTAAAGGCTCAGCACCCTGCGATTATAGACCTGTAGCGGTATTATGCACTCCAGCTAAAGTGTTCGAGTCGACCATTCACGGTAGCCTGTATCCGCAGATTAGCGCTTTGTTGTCCGACGCGCAGCATGGTTTCCGTCCTGGGCGGGGGACAACGGGGAACCTACTGGATCTTATGACGCATTTAGTACCAACGGTGGATGCGGGTCAACAGGTAGACGTTGCCTATTTCGATTTTAAGAAGGCGTTTGACACAGTAGATAACGACGTCCTTTTAGCTAAATTGGCTGGTGTAGGCTGTACACCTCACACTTTGTCGTTTTTCGCCAGCTATTTACGAGACCGTTGTTAGTACGTTGACTGCAGTGGGCAGTTCTCTGAGCCCTATTTCACGAGATCAGGAGTCAGTCAGGGCAGTAATGTAGGGCCTCTTTTCTTCATTTTAACAGTTAACGACCTACCGAGAGTAGTCAATAAATCCATACCATTGCTGTTCGCTGACGACTTGAAATTAGTTCTTAAAATAAACCAGGAAACTGACCACGACAAACTGCAGCAGGATATCAATAGGGTAGTAGAGTGGAGTCGTAACAATAGGTTGTATTTTAATGTGGCCAAATGTTCAGTGTTATCATATACTCGTGCGCGCGAACCAAGTCAATATCCATATTGCATGGATGGAATCCAACTGCAACGTGTCTCAGAGGTTAAGGACTTAGGCGTGCGCTTTACGACTGATTTAAATTTCCGTAAGCATACCATTGATGTTTGTAAAAAAGCATACCGCAATTTAGGGTTGTTTTTACGGCTAGGAAACCAGTTCACGAACATCAGTGCTCTGAGATCGATGTACGAAGCGCTTGTAAAAAGTCATTTGGAATGCAATGCTGTCGTCTGGTCGCCACATGAAGCCAAGTACAAACTAATGTTAGAACGTATCCAGAACAAGTTTGTGAGATTCCTGTACTTAAAGCAGTATGGTGTGTATCCAGGGTATCCACTGTTGTATCCTACTCTATTTGTGCTGGGTATGGTAGGCTACTATAAACTGGAAGTAAGAAGGGAAGTAGCTCTCGCAACTTACTTATTTAAGGTTATGCGTGGTAAAATACACAACCCAGGCGTCCTACGTACGGTTGGGTTATGTGTACCTGATGGGTACGTGGGGCGACGGAGGCGGCCGCCGCTGCTGTGGGTGCCGCCCGCTCGCACCAACTTGCTGCAACACGCGCCGCTGACGCGCGCCCTACGTACACTCAATATGGTGTCACAGCAGATTGACTGCTTCAGTTGTACTCTGAGCGAATTCACACAGGCCGCTTTTTGTAAGATTACTCTTAGTGGTTCGCAATAATATAGTTAGGTACTTGTAAGTCTAATTTAATTATTCATTGTATGCTGTTATAACTACACTATTGTATTAGGTTAACCTGTGATGATAGTTGTATGTGTGTTTAAATAAATAAATAAATAAATAAAACTACCGTCGTATGTAGATAATTACACATACAAATACCCATGCCTAATGGCCCTATGCCTTTTTTCTCAGAAACAGCAGAGCGCCACCTGCTAATTTCGTTTTAATAGAAAATTATGATGACAAATTGTGAGTAATTAAGGATGGTAATGATTGGAGTAAGCTCAGTGACTTTGATAGGTTAACATGCAATTGAAACCCTGTTTAATTAGAATTGGCTGTAGTCAAATCAAATTATGAAAACTGATTGGTAGTCATTTCATTTATTTAATAATACTCACGTGAGATTTAACAGCAGATTAAAATTATAGTCTTGTACAGTCTTAAACCGGGAGGTCTTGCAAATCACGAGTCATAAGATTTATTACAGAAATTGATTATTACAAATCTTTGCAAACACAGCCATAATTTCTATCTTCCCAATAAATAATATTAACTTAGACTAATAATTTATAAGTCTTGTCTTTGTAAGTTTTGCAACATGCAGTATTCTTGCCTGGTTTCCGTCTTAAGTAATAGTTGTAGAATATTAGCATACCATAAGCTAGGTTTCGACATACCAGTCCAATCTGATCTGTGTTCCTGAACGAATGTTATGATTATTTTATTGCTGCTCAAGACCATTTGTTTACGTTCTAAAATTCCTTTTACCTAAGTATAACTAGGGGTATGTCCCTGCTTTGCAAGTTCGCATGGTTTTAACGACCTGACAAGGCATCGAGATTTCATTAATAAGAATAATGCATAAACAGCCTATATTGTTCCATTTGCAAGGATACAGAACTCTCTGTGAGAAGGATCTACCACTGAGGGTTGCTGGATGTCACATGTCTTCGAATTGAGATGCCCGTTTCGTAACGTTGTTTTCCTTCATCATTTTGAGAGCAGTGATGATGACACAAGATAGTGGTTTTCTGGGTTCAAACTAACGACCTACAACTCATAAGTTGTGGTCGATAGCACTGGGCCACCACTGTTGTTATGCTTTATTATTATATTCAAGTTTAATAAAAATATTTGACACATAAACCCTACGGAATTAATTATCTAAATGATGTTAATAATCGACTCTATATTCGTTGCGTAGTTTAGAAGCACAACGCATTCACATAGACAGACACGAAAAGCAACTTTAATTTATAATATTATTATAATATATTTAGATAAATGTAGTATCGAATTATGTTGTTCCGTCTGTTTCAATTCCATTCTTGTTTTACTGAAGGCCAGTAAAAGTAACACGAATAAAGACTCCTACACAAACGCATTACCCTCCTTCCATCTCTATAGTCGGTAAAATGACATGCTAATAAGATCAAATCACACTGTGAATGTAACAAGCGGTTTTAACCATAAAATCTATATGCACTAACGTCTCTTTTCCAGGAACTGGTATAACGGAACTGAATAGTGTATTGTGAGAACTGAATTTATAAATACAGGTGTGCATGCTTTGGAACGACTGGGCATAAGGTAGATGGTCATTTGTTTTTGCAATATGGGGTAAAAAAGGTCGATGACCTGCGTGATGCGGTTTCGTAGCGTTCTAATCGCTGCAATTAATAAATTGACATAAATAAAGAGTTCTGATGTTTTAGAATTAGGACAGTTTTATGTGATGTCGGACGTAAAGATTTGCACTCTCCCTATTTCTTCGCGCGGGTGTCGTAAAAGGCGACTAAGGGATTTAAAAGAGATTGGGCAGCAGCGTTCTCTATGCATTTTACCACCATGCTGCGATCCCAACCCGCCTGCCAAGCGTGGCAATTATGGCAAAACCCCACAAAAAATGTACAGGTCGAATTGGCAATGCATGGAGAAGGTGTATGTAATTATAAGGTGTATGTGTAATGGACGTCTTTCGGTTGAAATGATAATGATAAGAATTAGGACATTGTGGACGATTGAAAAACGTAATTGTAACTTTTAGATGCACCTGTCCTAGTCCATTGGTCCACTCAAATCTTTATAGTTCTTTCCCCAAAAGAACATTGCAGACACTAATCTACATGGCCTTATTTATGATCTGACCAAGATAATGTCTGGACTTTAAAAGAGACTGACCCCTGACTTTCCCCCATTTCTTCCCGTGGGTGTCATAAAAGGCGACTAAGGGATTTACTAGAGAATGGGCAGCAGCGTTCTCTATGCATTTTACCATCATACTGCGATCGCCAACCCGCTTGCCAAGCGTGGCGATTATGGCAAAGCCCCCAAATAGGGGGAGGCCTATCTCCAGCAGTGGACGTCTTGCGGCTGAGATGATGATGATGATGACCCCTGACTTTTGTTTATAATTTCTTCTCAGGTGAAGATAGGAAATGTCGAATCTAGCTTATTGTTTTTTAATTGACGCGTAAAACTGGCTCGTTGGTTCAATGGCCGCAAGCACTACACTGAGCAGGAGGTCTTGGGTTCGATTCACGGGTGGGATGTTTTTGGGTTTGTCCGTAGTTTTCTCTGTAGCAGCCCGGGGTCTGGCTTTGTGCCCGGTTTATGGCGAAAGGCTCGCCCCCCGTAACCAAACATAACTGGTGAAATGTGAGTGTACTATAAGTACACCTCTGCCTAACCCTTCCGGCAATACAGGCGTGATGATATGTGTTAACGTATACCCTAAACCTGTGTACGGAATAAACAAAATTATTTCATATAAATTTAATTAAATGGACTTTTAAGATATCCTTGCTAAAAATGGTCCTTTCAGCGACCAATTGACAAATCCGAAGATTTTTTTATTGCAGTTATTATAATTAGCAGATGACATGTATGCTGCCATTATTATTGAGTAAGGTCCTGCTACTAATAGGGAAATCCCTATAGGGAACTGCAATATCTGCATCACAAAGGCTCGTTCCACACTATAATAGTTGGCCGGATATCGCGCCAACTGCAACGATAGGAAACGTTCACACTGCGATTAAATATTCTTAAAAAAAAAAGAATGACGTTATTCTCACTCTAAAGGTACCAGTGTGTGATGCCAGTGCATCAATGCTAACGTCATACAAGAGTAAGAAAAAATTGGTATTGGTATAAGGGCGTGAACACACGCATGCAAAATAAAAACCCCCTTAAAGAAAATCTATTAAAAACTTTAACGTAATACATTTAAAATTGTAATTCGAACGATTTAGTAGGAAGTACCTAGTTTTGAAAAAAAAAAAGTCTGTTTTCCAACGTAAATAGCGCAATTAATGTTGTTGAACTGTTAAAATTATGGGCATTGCTATTGTAAGTGTGTTTCATAATAAACCGGTGGATCTTAATAAATAAACACTTAGAATAATCTGCATAAACAAATTAAAATGACTAATATGGTGGCTCTTGTAATTTTCCCATTAACAGTTAACGTACGATTAAAATATATTTATGCATATTGTTAAATACCTCTATAAGGACGACGAGTAACAAGATGACTCAAGGCGATATTGTGATTAATTAATGTTTTGATTTTAAATTACTGTGCATGTTCAGCCTAGCCGTTTATTTACTTTCAGTCAATACTCAAATATCGACCATAACTCTGTAATGTAGTACATACTAATTCCATGCTTCTGTATGAGTGAAGCTTTGACAATGACATTGACAACTGACGTAAGATGGCGCGAAACCAAAATGACATAAAACCCTTGATAAAAACAGAATCTGGCAGTTGGTTGATTCAGTAATTTCTATTGTTCCAAGCAGACGATTGTTCCAAAACTTACAATACATAATTTTATTAATCGCATTTTAAACGTAAATATTGTGTCATGCATTCACGATTATTTTATCATTGTGATGATCATGACACGTACAACTTTTCTTTCATAAGTATCTACCATAATTTTCCCTACCTATTATGACGGCCTACCAATCCCTTTTGCTCAATGGCTGCCCGTTTAGGACAGCATACGATTAGCAAGCGCAGGCGCACATTCATTCATGATTATGGAGAGTTTCCGGTAGGGCGCCTAGCAACTGTCACCTGATGAGTGGCGAAACTTACTGGTATTCGTATTATGAGTTCATCAAAGTCGATTTTGGTGTCGGAAATCCTATTATTAGACACACAAATTATTGAGAAAGCAATGATAAAATGTTTATAAGAAATTTCTGATAAATCTGTTGGCCTATGCCGTCTTATCTATTGAGTTCTGAGACATTTTTTGCATTGCCAACTTTATTTTCATTTGGGTAAAGTTCTAAACACAAAAATGTCAATTTAGCACTGGACTAAGTTGTCAGTTTTTGAAAAATTTCTTCTTTCTTTCATTTCTAAACATATTGTCTTCTTAATTAAAACTACCTTACCCATAGGGGGTTTAGTTTTTTTTTCCATGGAAATATTTACCTACCTAAAAAAATTTTTTTTTATTTGTAAGGAGTACTTAAATTTTCGCACTTACGAACAGCTGTGGGCTGAACAGCAACCACTTCGCCACTGAACCAATTCTATTGTGATTGAATCTTTCTAGCTAAATAAATTGATGATAGCACCACTAGTCCTAATAGCCCCATTTCTTTGTCAACACAGTACAAAGGACTATTGGTGGCAGAAATATCTAGATGAGCTACTTTTTCCTCGAAGAGCAGTGGCCGTCATGAAAATCAGTCATTTTAACCAGTATCTATCCTACTATTTATAACCGACTTCAAAAAAGGAGGAGGTTATCAGTTCGACTGTATTTTTTTTTAAATGTTTGTTACCTCATAACTTTTGACTGGGTGAACCGATTTTGATGATTCTTTCATTTTAATTTGGTTCCATTTGGACAATGGGGTATATGTGAAAACCATATAAGTCTTAAATTTGCATTAAGTATTTGCACGACAAATGAACGAATAACGCGATTAGATTAGTGCGGGGTATCTATCATAACTAAAAAGTTAAAAATAAAAACTTTTTACAAAAAAATGACAACTAATAACAAATAAATAACTTTGTAGTGTTTTTTTTTTAGGAAGTCGCTTGTCATTTTTTATAAATGTGAAAGTTTGTATAGGTACTTATTTAGATGTTTGTTACTCAATCACGCTTAAACGACACAACTAGTGATGGGCAGTGGATAAATACTCGGAGGATAAATACTCGAGTTTTTATCCGAAACGGATAAATACTCGTTTTTACTCATTTTTATCGGATAAATACTCAAAATGATGGATAAATATCTTTTTTGCGCATCGGATGATTATTTTAAAATGTTAATGACTTTTATTGTTATTTAGGCTTTTCAAAATACTACGTCATTACATTATTTAGTTCTAATGTCAATTGTCAGAGCTGTAATTGTATCAGAAGTCCAAATGTCTCTAATAGAGCATGCTCTTTAGATACAAATTTAGAGTCTTTCTTTGTTGAGAGTGTACTCTAATAGCCACATAATAGATTATCTCTGTGAAGAGCTTCTAAAAGTCAAGAAAAATGTAGCGAAGACAAGTTTGTTGGTGTTGTTGTTTGCCAACGCTATAAACATGCAAAGGGCTTTTCAATTAGTTAAAGGTGTTGAGCCTTTAAACTGCGCAGCACACACTAGTAATTTACTGGCTCATGGTGCACTGTAATGCGGTAGTTTCAAAAATGTATGCAGATATGATCAAATCTTTAATAAAAAACAATTGGTTGTCTGTAAAGTCGGTATACGGACGATAATTTTACGTGATAATGTCTAAGTCTCTTTTACTGGGATGTATTGGCCGATGGAGTGGAAGAGAGATAGATTTCACAAGTCGAACGCTAAGGCCGATCGTGCCTCTCTATCGCTTGTTTCGCGCTCTCGCTTACACGCTCGGTTCAGGCGAAACGTGACAATGAGTCATGCTTTTCCGTGCATGCAGCCAGCGTTCATCGATTTATAAGACAGTCAAAAAATCACAAGAACTAAACCTAAAAACCACGATCGAAGCTACAATAAATCGTAAAACAAAAGGTAACGGGACAAAAGTTAAACCTGCCATGCTACACAAAATAGGGCAGCTATCTACGATCACTAAGGAGTATGAAAAATAGAAAATCCGCTCTCTCAGCGTACGCAAAAGAAAAATATATCGTCAAGTCAAATACTACAAGCAGCTTTGCTTGACGATAACTTTTGGGATTAGGTATATTAATGCATATCTGTTTTTAAACCCATAACAGAACCTGTCTTTCAACAAGAGTCCAACGAATGCAATGCACTTCTAATGTTTATAATATTAAAGTATATGAAATCAACACAAAATGGGTTATATTTACAGACAGATACTGATAATGAGTCATTGGATTTGAGAAAATCTAAAAGTAGGTTTCAGTAAATTTTACCACTGTCTAGATCGCCTGGAAGATACGGTGGAGCATAGAGCGGAGGTTTGCCCTGCTTGTGCGGAGCAACGCCGTATCCTAGTAGAGGCGATTGGCGGCGGCGATCTCTCGCATCCGGCCCTGGTGCAGGCCATGGTATAGAGCGAGAGGGCATAAGAAGCTGTGACCTCCTTCTGCGAAGAAGTAAGGCACGCGAAGGAGGAGGTGGAGCGCGTTAGGGAGAGTCAGTCTGTGCGCCCTCATGTCCCTAGCCACCGTAGGAGGAGACGCGCCGGGCGTCGGGAGTTCATTGTGGACTCTTGGCCACGGTGGCCACGGGCTCGCGGGCGGCGAGCCACCCATTGCTCGCTACGGTAAAGAACAGGCCCGTGTCGACAGCGCATTGTGTTCCACGCGCGCCTCAAAGAGATATAATTACATATTGAAGGAGTCCGCGAGGACCGATGCCTGCCAGGGTTGCGGATCTGTTTAAAAGAGGTACCCTGGCACAGGCAACTAAAGGAACACAGGTGGGTTTTAGTCAGTAAAAGTCTGACATGCCTTTCATATTGGCGATAGCAGTGGTGGCCCGATGGTATCAGCCCCGACTTACAACTTGTAGGTCGTGGGTTCGCACTCAGGCAGGCGCTTTACTTGTGGTAAATAATTACATCACCACTGGTTTCAAAACTGCACATTGCTCGCTGAATCCATACCCTACAATATCGACAACCTCGCGAGCCAAGTCTAGTTATTTGATTTGTTTATCTTTCTCGACTTTCACGAGGTAGTGATTTTTATTTTTACAATGATTTAAGCGTTACTTAAATAGTTTCTGCCTACCCCCATGGGAGAGAGGCATGAGTTCATGTAGATATGTATGTGAAAAACCAATGTACAAATGTATAATTTTATCTAACTTTGACAGTGATTGACTAAGTGTATTCATTATTGAATGAAATTATTGTCAATATCGGCTTTTTGTAATTGTCAAAATGATTAATAAGGTACGATACCAATCTGCATTGTCTATTTTTCATTAATTTTAATCCTTTTGTTAGTAAAATGACAAAACTTACGTTACGAAAACATAAAATAGTATTTATCCGCTGTTTTGGATAAATACTCAGTAAAAACGGATATTTATCGAGTATTTATCCATTTTGAGTATTTATCCGGATAAAATCCCAACACTAGACACAACAGATTGGCATGAAAATCGAAACACAGATAGTTTAGAACCTGGATTCTGGATCCTCCTGGAGTATGTTTCCGTAATTGAAGGGCTTGTGGCTAAGTAATAAAGCCGCACGGGTTGATCGTTCAGGTTAAGCTACGCTTGCCGCGGTTGGTCTATGGATGGGTGACCATCTTTACATACCAAGACCCTTCCGTGCCTCGGAAAGTTCGTTAAGCCGTTGGTCCCGACTGTCGTTCGTAGATCTTAGACAGTCGTTACGGGTCGTCAGAAGCCCGAAAGTCTGACCAGTCTTACCAAGGGGTATCGTATTACCCAGTAACTGGGTTGTGGAGGACAGATAGGCAGTCGCTCCATGTAAAATACTGGTACTCTGCTGCATCCGATTAGACTGAAAGCCGAAGAAAAAAAAAGAAGAAAGATGAATTTATGACCTCACTGGCAAAAGCTAGTTTGACATAACGGTGTCAAAAAAACGTTCTATATTCAAACAGCCGTCATTGTGTGACCGTTTACCGTTTTCTTAGAAAACCTTAGCTATATTCAGCATCTGATCACGAAGTCTTAATAACCCCTTTTCACCTGCCCTCTTGCAACACGACCATAACCGTCACTTCCATCAACACCGGGTATAAAAGGGTTAATAAATAAGGCCAGAACTGCACTGAGCGGCTGTCGCAACCCGGCTATAAAGTCGGGTGCCCGCCTATAAAATCGGACTCCTGTACTGTCGCGTCGTAAAGTTTACGTGGATGTACTACTCCAGTTTAGCTCAGATATGGGTTAGTATGGTGCTCTAAGGAAACGGATACACAGCACATGTGTCATGTGCAGACGCCAGCACATCAAGTTATTCGAAACTGTCAAATTTTCTCAATCAATCTTGAGCCTTATAATTTAGCAATAAAGTTGAAAACCCATTAAAGAAATTTGTCAGTTTGCAGTAGCTGGAGTCTGTACTTACGGTTTTGTTTGTAAAAGCATGTTTTACACAAGACTGCCTCGTTAGTCTTGTGGTGACAAGAGCTATTGCTGAGCATGAGGGTACTGGGTTCGATTCCAGGGTCGGGCAGTGTTATTGGGTTTTTTCATTGGGAGTTCTCAGTAGCAGCCCGGAGCCTGGATTTGTGCCCGGTTGGTAGAAATATGCTATCTCTCTATTGGATGGCACTTAAGTATAACTGGTGAAATAAGGGTGTACTATAATTAGGGATACCTCTGCCTAACCCTTCGGGGATTACAGGTGTAAAATTATACAATAAAACAATTTTGAAGTTTTAGGATACTTTAAGTGACGATGACGGGTTTCTGTCCGACTGCAGCGGAACCCAAGAGGAGGGTAATGGTTTTCGTTGGCGTGTTTTATTTGATAACTAGCATTGGTTTTTGTATCTCTATAGTGCTCTCAGTATTCACAGACTATTTAGATTTATTTATATTGTGCTGCCTGCCACGTGATCGTTAGTCTTATACAGTTTTATTAACCAGTCTGTCGTTTCCCGCCAGGTGTTACTTTCAGTGTAATATATTCGACAGCTGTTCATTCTGTTAAAGAGATAAAAATAAAAGTAACAAGTAATGATCAGTTTGGGTGAATCTTAAAGCTCTTTAATTCTTCCGGAAAACATATTTGGACTGATATGTAGTGAAACAAACTATATTTCCATTTCTCTTTAGTCTCCCAAAAGTTTATTAAAAAACTATGTGGAGGGCACCACACACTAATATAAGTACGTTTAAGTACCTTCACTTGCTAAGTAAATAACAGTGATAGGGAGTTACTATAACATCATAAGATACACTAGGTGGGAAAAATACGTATTATTGAAGAGAACATACGGGACACCCAAAAACCACTAATCAGAACTTCACTAATATGGGACCACTCTATTAAGGCCTTAGGCCACCCTAGAGGCTGAAAAAAATAGGATTTTTGGGGATTTTTTTTCAGAAAAACTACAAAATAAATCAAGATAACAGAAACGTGATTTTATTATCTATATCAGTGACTGCTTACAATAATTTTTTTGAAGCGATTCATTACAAAATGGCGGCTGTGCAGCGTTTTTGCGACGACGTCTTTTTTTTTCGGGGTCCACGGCCGGACTAACAGCTCCTGTAATTTTTAAAATAATAATGAGCAAATGAATTTCCCAATTATATATAGTAATTGCTATAGAAGTACGTAGGATTTTTGCGATATATTAATTTTTGGCCAAATGGCGCACTTCTAAAGTGAAAAGTGACAAACTTGCCTGAAAAATTGTCAGATAATTGTTAATAACAAATGAACTACGCAATATAAAAAAAAAATCCTACGTACTTCCATAGACAATGTATATTTCAAGATATTTTCAAAATTTCAAGTTAATCGGTTGAAAATTGCTTGAGTTACGAGTCCGGCCAACTTGAAAAATACAGTATTGAGATAAACGCGTTTAAAGTTTCGAGTAGTAGAAAATCATGAATAATTTCACAATACCTTTAATCTGCGATGCCTGCACCATACAATTGGCCTTCCAGATTATCTTCCTGCTCTTGCATTTCTTTTCTGCTTGATCTTGAAGCGAATTAATTTTTCGAAAATTCTAGGGTGGCCTAAGGCCTTAATATACCTATTCAAGGAACAGATGATTTTTACAAATCCACACTAATATTATAAATGCGAAAGTAACTCTGTCTGTCTGTCTGTCTCGCTTTCCTGCTAAAACTACTGAACCGATTTAAATGAAATTTGGTACACAGATAGTTTAGAGCCTGAGAAAGGACATAGGATACTTTTTATCCCGGTAGTATGTTCCCGCGGGATAATTTCCGACCTCCACGCGGGCGAAGCCGCTGGCAAAAGCTAGTCGGTTTATAAATGACGAAGTTCTGCGGTAACAAAAAAAAGAAACGAAATAGAGAACCTCCTTCTTTTTGAAGTGTACAACTGACTGAATATATCCCAGCCCTAACAAGATGCGTGTTCAAACTGTTCATGCACTATGATACCAATCTACCACAATATTTTTTCTCAAGCAAACAGATATCGTTATCATAGACATTGTAAGTTCAAGAGAAAAAAAACTGACATTATTGTAGATCGGCTATCGGATGTTACGTGTCCGATAAAGTGGCCGATAACATTGTGTACGCACTTGTACACAGAGCTTTAAGCGTGAGTAGATTCGTTGTACAGTCACTGACAAAGGCGCTTGTGTTTTTTTGTTTTGTTTTATTCATTAAAAATGTATACATGGTGCAGTGTAGTTTTGTTTTCTGTATGTGGATAAAATTACGTATTACAAAGTACTTGAAGAATGAAATATACTAAGTAAAAATGCAACAATCAATCGTTTGGAAATAAATAAAAATCAAGGCATCCATTTTTAGGGTTCCGTTGCCAAATGGCAAAAAACGGAACCCTTATAGATTCGTCATGTCTGTCTGTCTGTCTGTCCGTCCGTCCGTATGTCACAGCCACTTTTCTCCGAAACTATAAGAGCTACGCTGTTGAAACTTGGTAAGTAGATGTATTCTGTGAACCACATTAAGATTTTTACACTAAAATAGAAAAAAATAATAATAAATTTTGGGGTTCCCACATACTTAGAACTGAAACTCTTTTTTTTCATCAAACCCATACTTGTGGGGTATCTATAAATAGGTCTTCAAAAATGGTATTGAGGTTTCTAATATCATTTTTTTCTAAACTGAATAGTTTGCGCGAGAGACGTTTCCAAAGTGGTAAAATGTGTCCCCCCCCCCCCCGTAACTTCTAAAATAAGAGAATGATAAAACTCAAAAAAATATATGATGTACATAACCATGTAAACTTCCACCGAAAATTGGTTTGAACGAGATCCAGTAAGTAGTTTTTTTTGAATACGTCTTAAATCGTAAACCGCAATTTACCTTTCATTTAATCAACTCAAATATAAAAATTAAAAAAAAAAACATTTAATTTAATAAGCATAAACCTTATACATAAACCGAGGATACCTACAGGTTTGTACGGAACCCTCGGTGCGCGAGTCCGACTCGCACTTGGCCGGTTTTTTTTAATTCATTCCGGTCCAGTCCCTCCCTTGCTGCCCTCTACCAGCGATGGCCTAAGCCGAGGTTCATATTCCACAGGGGCACCCCTGTAGAATACGAACGAGTAGTCTCTAGTACTAGTACTTAGCGAGTAGTCTCTCTACTTTTAAGTTTTTAAGCCCTGGCTGGAGGCTCTAATTTACTCAGGCAGGTGACTCCAAAAAACAAAAAAAAACGACGGGTTGCACTCCGGGAGTGCCGGAAATCTTGAATATTAACGTTGTGCATTTTTGATATTTTGGAATGGTTAGGGAATAATTTTGCACGAATTGCTTTAATTATCAGTACCTATAAAAGTACTATAATTTATGTGGTAGAATAAAATATTTATTTATTGCACTATCATACACAAACATGACAATTTATATTACATTAAAAAGTTTATCTCTCAGAAAAATCACTCTCCGTCCGTCTTACGAATTTTCGATCAGGTCACGTGTCCTGACGCGAGTTTAACATTTTTTACCCATTACAAAAAAAGTGCACAACGCCGCTAAAGAAGTTTTCACTTCAAAAACGACGGGTTGCACTCCAGGAGTGCCGGCAGAAGTGAAAACTTGAATATTAACGTTGTGCATTTTTGATATTTTGGAATGGTCAGGGAATAATTTTGCACGAATTGCTTTAATTATCAGTATAAAAGTACTATAATTTATGTGGTAGAATAAAATATTTATTTATTGCACTATCATACACAAACATGACAATTTATATTACTTACATTAAAAAGTTTATCTCTCAGAAAAATCAAGTCTCCGTCCGTCTTACGAATTTTCGATCAGGTCACGTGTCCTGACGCGAGTTTAACATTTTTTACCCATTACAAAAAAAGTGCACAACGCCGCTAAAGAAGTTTTCACTTCAAAAATTAAAGAAAAAACTCGTTTCACAAAATAATACTAACTTATAAATTAATTCAACAGCATTTTGTCTTTTGGGATAACACGAAACGAATCGTGTCGCCATTTAGGTCTGCCCACACCGTAACGGGGTATAGTGTGACTATACTACCACTGTACCCATCTTGAGACGAACTAGGTCAATAAAACTACATCAGTAGGTACATGATCTTTAAAAACATTTAAAAGGGCTTTTAAAGAAAATCCTTGAACACCAATGCATTAAAATTTGTCATTTAACACCGCCGCCGCCGCCGGTCTGTCAGTTATGGTGCGCCGCACAGTGGAACGAATGTATGGGAGCGGTTGGACGTAGACATGTCCGAAAAAAAAGAGTAAAATTATGCCAAACTAATGATGCCATCTTATTCGATTACTTAATGCCTTCATAACTTGTGGTGATGAATTTCTTCATAACTCCCATATTTCGGGAGTAATTTGAGAAAATGTGAAATTTTACTATGAAAATGAGTGTATCGAGCTCTCTCCCTCCTGATTCCGGGCTTGTTTCAAGTAGCGGTCTCTAATATCATAATGCTAATACTAAGAGCTATATTTAATACTAAGACACATAGTGCGCCAAATGTGCACTTTCTGGGATAAAGAGTGATGTTTATTTTATAACACATTTTTTTTATTTTTTGTTTATTTTGTTGATTAAAACCGTTTTTCTAAAGGTTTACCTTATTACAATAACATTTCTGAGCAGCCAATTAGAGAAGATATAAGCTAATTAGGATATATAATTAGGGACTTAAGGTTTACATATAAAACTGATGCACTAATGATTACTGATAAGAACATTGCTATTATTTAATTACTAAATGGCTCTTAATACACTAATTTAGCATGCATCATTTACTAATTATCACAATAACTAATTACCTTGCAATATTTAACAAAGGATACCTGGGATACCTGGATTTTATATAAATAGGTCACTATTAGTAACTTTAAAATCAGTGTTGATTTACACCTCGTTGTATCCAAGCTAATCTCGCAATGTATTTTCCAAATTTTAATACAAATCTTGATATTCACGTTGCTTTATGCGCACGCGCACATAAAGATTTACGCGACTTTAACTATTTGTTCAGTGTTTTAAAAGATAACAGTTGTGTTCAGTTATGTGAAAGTGCTGAAACAAGTTTAAAAGACTGGTGTCGTCGATTTTGCTACCGCATTTATGCAAAATGGACACAGTCTGGAAGAAGCACAGATAAGTTTCGGAAGAAACATGAGATTTGGCTACAGGCTGCAATTCAATGGCCGGAATTACAGAATGAAAATATGGAACCTTCTACAGAAAATATAAGTGACGTCATCGAGCCCATAATTTCTCCTGCTAAATCTGATGCTTCAACTTGTACACATCCTAGTCCTCGTAAATCTTTTGAGGACCTTAGTAACCGGCAAAAAAGAAGACGCACTGAAGATAGTCTTTCATGCAGCAGTAGCAGCGCTGAAATTATGTTTTCGGCCAAAAGGGCGCTTCAAAAGGCAGGACAAAGCGATACAGCTTATGTTATGAAATACTTGACGGAGAATCCAGAAGAGGCCTCAAAAATCAAAGCCTTCATTGAAGGTAAATCAATTCAGGTACGGGAAATATCCCCTTTGAAGGCATTGGCTCTTTATGTATCGATGAACTTATCGAAATGGCGCTATAACACTCTTCGGGATTTCAACACTCAAGAAGGAGCTCTTCAATACCCGAGTTACTACATGTTGGTTAAAGAAAAAATTAAGTGCTATCCGGCCAAAGAAGATCTCACAGTTACAGAGAGCTCTGCAAAAATCAAATTACAAGCCTTGATGGATTTAACCTCAAGAAGACTTATTAGGTCGTTAGAAACCCCTGTTGATCCCAATCAACAGCTCGTATTGACCAGCAAATGGGGTTTTGACGGATCATCTAGCCAAAGCATTTATCATCAAAGGACGAGTGAAGATGAGCAAATCGATCTTGCTAGTAATTTTATGATTAGTCTTGTACCACTGCGGCTCGTCTCAAAAGGTGTAACAATTTGGGAAAACGAGCGACCATCTTCCACTTCATTTTGCCGGCCAATATTGTTTAAGTTTATAAAGGAAACCAAAGAAAATGTGCAGAGAGAGATGGCTGAAATCGAAGCAGAGATTGAAGCCTTAACTCCATCCACCATCACTGATGGAATTAGTGTCAAACACCAACTGCTGTTGACAATGATTGATGGTAAAATTCATTCCATTATATCCAATACAGCAGCTTCAGTGTGTGACATATGCAAGGCTTGTCCTAAAGAAATGAATAATTTAGAGTTAATCAAAGATAAACACGCAAACGAGGACATGTATAAATATAGCTTAAGCACCCTTCACGCTTGGATTCGCTCAATGGAATGCTTATTACACATTTCCTACAAATTAGACATAAAATCATGGCAAGTAAGGGGTGATATAGCAAAAAGGCAAGTTGATGACAGGAAGAAAAGAGTTCAAGAGGCTGTAAGAAGAGAAACGGGCTTACTTCTCGATGTTGTGAAACAAGGCAGTGGATCCACCAACAATGGCAACTCGGCAAGGAGATTTTTTGAAAACTACACTAAATCTGCTGAACTGACCGGAATAGATGCTATGCTTTTAAGAAAAATCTGTGTGATCTTGCAGTGTATTTCATCAGGAGAGAAGATCAACGTAACTAAATTCCGAGAGTTCTGCTTTGATACTGCTAAGCTTTACGTGGAGTTATACCCATGGTATTATATGCCTTCTTCACTTCATAAAATTTTAATGCATGGGCCAGACATAGTTCAGAACATGTCAATTGTGCCCATTGGTTTTCTATCCGAAGAGGCATCTGAGGCTAGAAATAAAGATTTTAGAAAATATAGAGAGGGGCATTCTCGAAAGCATAGCAGTATCTCATGCAATGAAGATATTATGCACAATCTTTTACTGTCTTCTGATCCACTTGTTACAAGTATCCGTCCAAAAGGAAATAAGTTTGTAAAAAAATCTTCTTTTAAGGAATTTTATGAGCTTACGGATTCTGAGAAAAGTGATATCGAATTTGTTAACATAAATGATTTAGCGGACATCGATTCTGAATTTGAATTAATTGATGATGATGATGATGACGAAGATAATTAAATGATGTTATTGTTTTAAAATGTGTAACTTAGTAAATTAGAGCTTACATCTTAATTATTTATTGTACTTTTAATGAAACTAGGTAATTTATTATCAACTTACTTAAAAGTCATACTCTCATCAGTTCTTGTGAATATTTTTGTTAATATATATTTCTGTATATATATAATATATTTATAGACCTCTTAATAAGTCTGTCTGCGGTTTAAAGTAAATACAAATGGGGAAAAAACGTTTTTTTTTTTTAATTTTCATTTCCTTTTATCCCAGAAAGTGCACATTTGGCGCACTATGTGTCTTAGTATTAAATATAGCTCTTAGTAATAGCATTACGATATTAGAGACCGCTACTTGAAACAAGCCCGGAATCAGGAGGGAGAGAGCTCGATACACTCATTTTCATAGTAAAATTTCACATTTTCTCAAATTACTCCCGAAATATGGGAGTTATGAAGAAATTCATCACCACAATTTATGAAGGCATTAAGTAATCGAATAAGATGGCATCATTAGTTTGTCATAATTTTACTCTTATTTTTCGGACATGTCTACGTCCAACCGCTCCCATACATTCGTTCCACTGTGCGCCGTCGACAAATAAGATATACATTTTCAGAATAAGCTGACTTCTCATTGTACGGAAAGCCTATATATTGCTAGGTCTGTTAAATCTGGTTTTGTATATCTTGTATATATATGAAGCCGTGTGTGCTTTATAGTATTAGAGAATTTTCTTGATTTATTTATGTTATGGAGGTACCAACATTAATTTTAGAGAATGAGGTTGAACCGTTAATTTAAGTTGACTCAAAAGGAATTTATAAATTGGAACGGAGTTAGAGTTAATTAATTGATTGTGTTGTAACATCGATACGTTTTCTGTTAAAGGGTTTAACAAAGAGATGAGAGAACTGCGCTACTGGAAAGTTATAGACCATCTGAGGATAATGTGGGTTAAAAACCAGACATGACATTTTATTTTAGCATTTCTTTTTATTTCAGTTTTTGATCAGACCATTTTGATATTTAAAGCTTGCGAGTAGTTAGTTTCCCTTCTTTTTCCTCGGTTAAAATACAAAAAAAAAAAAAAAAAAAATTTTTAAATTTTACTGAGAACGTTCAAGAGATTAGCGCGTTCAAACTAAAAAACGAACTTGAGCTTCAGATTGTTATGTTGTAAATGAATTAAAGATATTATTTAATCAATCAATATTATCGTAATGTTTACAAAAATACAATGATCTGTAGTAAAAATATGTATAGTTTGCAAATCGCCAGTCGGAAAACGTTATCAAAGTCATAAAATGATAGCATATTATTTTATTATATTAGTTACTGAAGTTATGAGGTAAAGTTAATTAGTCTTACGCAACAAGATATTAAGTCGAGGTATAAAACCATTTATCTAAATAATTATTTTGAGATAACGGTATATGATTTAAATTATTTTGTAGGTTGCAGAATAATTTAATTCAAAAATAGACGATAGTATCTTAAAATTATTATGGTAATTAATTAATATTCAAAGTTGTATTTAAACAGTTTGCGTAATTATTTTAAGTGACACAATCCATCTAGTTATTTAGATCAAAACATTTATGAATAATAATTTACAATTCATTTTTCAATATGAACCAACCAACTGTTAGGCATTTCTTTTTTAAACAAAAAAAAAATATGTCACAACACCAACAAACCTACTTTGACGTATACCTAAATGCACTTGTGTGGGCGAACATACCTCGTGACTGGTGTCAAGGCAATGTCACCGCTGTGTCAACAGTGTCAGGTATCGCATGTCACTACTGACCACCCAGCTAGTATTTTAGAAAAAAATTGAAATATCGTGAATATACTCGTTAGGCGTCAAGACAAATAGCCTCTGACGTGTGTACGGAGTTGGACAAATATGGTAGTTGTGTGAGAAACGGTTGAGACAATCGTGATGAATATGAGGAATTTACCGCTCCACTGCAGCTTGTTGGTAAAGAAACAAGAAAATTAAACAAGTATTGAAAATTGATTTTTTCTATCATGTCAGACGCCAGCACGCAAAGCTACTACAATATGTCAAATTTCTTTAATAGGTTTTCAACTTCATCGCATTCCTTTCCAGCGCTAGCCTACGGTATACGGCAACAAAATTTGACAGTTTCGGGTAGTTTGATGTGCTGGCGTCTGTACCTACAAGAATCAAGCAAGGCTCTATCGTTTTAAATAAGGTCTACAATTTGACAGTTACCAACTCTTTTACGTCAGCATTATCATTCCTAAGATCCTATTTTTACGACTACTACACAGAATGAAGACGCTACAGTAAAATTTTATAGAATAACCCTCCTTTTCTCAGGCGAGGCGTCACAAACACAAAGTTGACATTCAGCACAACACAGTTTTTGCTTCAACTACACTTCCGTACTTGCCTACTTATAAACAAAACCCCGGTGGTCTACTTCAAAGAATCGCAAAACATGTAGATCATGAGGACTCGAGCTAAACCTACAATGATGTTGACATTCTTTCCCGGCGATGAGTTCAAAAACAATGCTCTCTCATTACGTTTACACCCACACATGTATAGTAAAATGGTGTGTGTTCACGAGAAACTGTAATGTTATAGTTTAAGACAGTGATTCTGAAACTTTTTGTCAGCTCTAGATTTTTTTTTTTAACTTTATTTGGTATTATGACTAAAATTAAGGATCGGTTTCCCTAGATACATCAAAAGATAAGCTCGATAAATCGTAGCTAGTTTAGGTAACCTTATTTATGCGGTTAGATAGAAATAAGATAATTTTGCAAAGTTGAATTGCTCGTCCACGTTTGCTTTGCACGGACTTAAAAATATTCTTAGCGCCGAGAGACGAAAATCAGCATTATCATGTAATAAGCTACAACTTAATGGCTATCACTGCTATTTTAAATTATTAGAAGCTACAGTAACAACTTATTCTAAACATGCGAAAAGGTCATTCATTGTCTTCGATGAACGTGTATTTGTTGAACGAAGTTCAGTGTTTAATATCGATGGAACTTATTAAAGTAGAGGAACAAAACAGTACAAAATCACAGTAGTTCATTAAAACGTTCTTTCAAGAACGGACACAGCCTGAGCCTCTTCTCTCTCTATCAAGCTGTGAAAAATATCTCGAGATTCCATACAGTTCTGACATTTGATTGTCGCCGAGATGAGACTGCGACTTGATTTTGGTCAATTTTTACGGGACTTGCCCTTATGGTTGAGAAACTCTGGTCGAGACTGCACTCGAGTTCCCACAGAGCGTGTTTACTAAAACACTTCGATGACTTCGAGTAATTTGATGCAGCTTGATTGATGACGAAATAGTATTGTTTTGAAAAATTGTGCGTAGATTATTAACCTGATTATGACTTTGTAAAAAGTAGGTATTATATTTCGTTTTAGTGCGTCAGTTCCCTCCGTAAGCAACTTATTTTAGATGCAAACTATCAAAAAGATAATAATTTTGACAAACTAAACTTGAATAAATTGAAGAATGATATAGTTTGCCAGGATAATTAATTAGAAGGTTAAAACATTGCTTTAAACCACTGCGCATTTACACCATCAAATAAAATGCAATAAAAAACAGTAACTTTAAAGCAGCACCCTTATTGCGTAACACACTATCAATCAAAATCTGTCAATCATTTTGAAGTATACTGCTCATCCATTGCTTCAAATTTAAAAAAAAAAAAAACAGGATGGGACATCATCAAATGACTTCCCCGCTCTGGGCGGAGCGGGAGGGCGTGTCAGACTTTTACTGACTAAAACCCACCCGTATTCCATCAGTTGCCCATGTGCCAGGGTCACGGTATGTCTTTCGAACAATCACGCGACCCCGGCAGTCACGCAACCCCGGCAGTCATAGAAGAAATGAGGAAAGGGGGTCAGGTAATGCAGGGAACTGACTGTACTAGCTTGTCAACACAAACTGTCATAGTTAGATCCCAACGAAACTAACTATAACAGCGCCATTTTGGCAGTTGCCTTCTCCATTGCACAAATGTCATAATGTCAACGTCAAAAGATATTTGTGGGTAAGTTGTTGTGACAAACTGACAAATAACAATACCAATTAAGTCACGTCCATATTTTTATATCCCGACCTTTACCGTATGTAAACAGTACAGTAACGAGCACGAATATGTATACACTTACCAACTTTTAAAAGGGATTTTCTCCTATTGTACTGATTGTAATTTTATTTTATTACGAACATAGTATTTTGGAACCCACACTATTACGAAATTTGCCTTATCTCAAAGTTGCAATAGTTATTTAAAGAGAAATAGCTTTTGAATTTGGCTATGTGTATACATATTATTACTCGTGACTGTACATTTCTGTTTGTTTACTTTTTAAAGGGCAGTAGGGCCCTGCTCAAGAAACCTTGCAAGTCATCGATGATTGATTTGGTTTCGTATCAAATGACAAGGCTGTGCCCACGTGACACGTCATGTTAAATAGGTGACTGCGCTCAAATCGGTCAGATAACCATAAAGTTACAGCTTCGTTTCATTTGATCCCTTTCGAACAAGGTAAACGGTTAAATAAAGGGATAGAATCTAAATCTGAGCAGTCAAAGACTCAGGTAGATTTTAATACGTCTAAATGCCTATTTACTAATGCCAGAATAACTATACTGTTTGCATAGTAATAAATATATCTAGCTTTCCTATTCTATCAGACTCCTGCGCAATGGCTTCCCCCCGTTTACCCGACTATTGCGAAGCAAAAAGGAGGGTTATGATTTTAATGTACATATGTATGTTCCATCTGATGCCAGACTTGAAGAAATAGCACCAACCAATTTCTTCTCGTAGGTGTCGTAAAAGGCGACTAAGGGACATGCATGCATTTCAACATAATACTGCGATCGCCAATCCGCTTGTTAAGCGTGGTTGGCAAACCCCTGCTTGAGGGAGGCCTATATCCAGTAGTGGACGTCTTTTGGTTGAAATGATGATGATGTTCCCTCATAGGTTCACTTTCAAAGCTACTTATCATTATTTGATAGATGAGGCATCGTTGGTAACGCCGCTGATTGAATTTTGAAGACACTCCTCTAGAGTTAAGATAAGTAAACAATGCTACATTGCGATTGGGAGTCGTTTTGAATATTTATCACTTTCCAGTGATGTGTTGATGGTGATGTGTGATGTGTTCCAGTGTGTAAAAATAGAAGACTAATCCGCGTTTTAAAACTTACCATAACGACGTTTTAAGTCGTCAGTTCCAAACCCGTTTCAGAAACCCATAACTCTTCCGCCCTACTATAACTCTTTTATAGCACCATTAGATACCACACGGATATTTATAACGCATTAATCGGTAATTATCGATATACCATGTCCAATAATCCGAATTCTAAGCCAGTTAAGGCCGTGGTCTGACAGTCGGACAAAAAGCGGTTCCCACAACACGCTGACCCGTTAGTCCGATGTAATAGAGACGTGAGAACTAGGCTTTATAAATTGAAAATGTTTCTTGGGATTGTTAACTAGGTTTTATAATTAATTGAAAGTTTGTAAACCTTTAATTTTTTCGTACAACTCAATATAATTTATTTAGAAAATATCAAATTTTGTCTGCATGTAGAGCGTGTCTTTACAACAATTAAGTTTATTTTTTAAAATAAATTGAACAATTTAGAAGAACTAGTTTTTTAGCTGTTTCCGGCAATTCCGTTTTGAAGATGTGAGCCGGAAGAATTTATAATTGGACAGACAAATTATCGCAGAGTGAGTATCCATAAAGGGATACCATTCTTCAAAAACCATAAAACGTCTTTCAGGACTCCCTTTTCACCTAAAACGCATTTATTTACAAACATTTCTTGACCTGTCTTTATTTTGGCCATAAGTCAGCGTCCTTAAAAACCAATAAATGTCCCTGCTTTATGTACCTACTATAAATCCAACTAATGTTGTGATGTCACAGATGACATACAGAAAAGATACTTAACTTCTGCATCTGTAGACACACTACCGCTTGTTTACGTTTCATTTCAAATGACTTTAATGTACTCGTAAACTGTGTTTACCAGTCAATGTAATTTCTAACCTAAAACCCATGAAGGAAAGTATGTTTTTCCACGTAATTTTTCCTGCTTTAGGCTGAAGTTCACCGTTAAATATGTACACAACTATACATAACTTAATACCACACCTGTAATCCCCAAAAGGAAGTAGGAGTTAGGAAGAGGTGTATAAAAGTATAGTCACCTTTTGCCGGTAATGTTTAAAAGACCCATGTAAATGTATTTGGTTCATTGAAAGATCTTAACTTGAACTATCTGAAATCATGTCTGAGTTTGAACCTATGACCAACAATTCCACCCGGCTTCCACAGCTTTCCGGTCACCAGAGCTCTCCGGTCACCACAGCTCTCAAGGAAGAAGGAAGACTATACATATACTGTGTACAGTCAACAGCAAAAGTAGATGATCAAAATCAGAAATTCAATACTAATGAGAGCACTTCACGAATATATGGCAGCTGTACTAATAGTAAATGTTTGGTATAATTTACAATCACATACTTTTGAATCACTTCGACGCGACGCCACACAGTTTTGACGTGAACTTCGTTCATTAGTATTCAA
The DNA here is from genome assembly GCA_932294355.1 of Aporophyla lueneburgensis. Classification (NCBI taxonomy): domain Eukaryota; kingdom Metazoa; phylum Arthropoda; class Insecta; order Lepidoptera; family Noctuidae; genus Aporophyla; species Aporophyla lueneburgensis. The sequence goes on along the minus strand of OW028748.1, from coordinate 6,061,860 downwards.
TTTCTGATTTTGATCATCTACTTTTGCTGGTGACTGTACAACTCAATTGACAACATTATCATCATCATTTCAGCTCAAAGACGTACACTGCACATAGGCTTCCCCCAATGTGGAGGAATTTGCCATAATCCCCACGCTTGGCAGGCGGGTTGGCGATCGCTGTGTGGTGGTAAATTGCATAGAGAACGCTGCTGCCCATTCTCTAGTAAGTCCCTGAGTCGCCTTCCCGACGAACATGGAAAGAAATGAAATGGTGCTATTCTTTACGTTTGGCACTATACGGAACCACCGATGGACAACGGCACCAAGTAAAGTATCCATTATGATAGATAATCTTTGGTGTTACCATCAACAGGGTGGCCTAATGTGTGTGTCCGTTAAGTCAGATAAGCCTACAGTTATCTCCTAACATTTTAAGGTGTATAATTAGTTACAAGGAAGCTAAAGTGTCGTTTGCTTGACATAAATAACGGCAGACATCCATTACAGAACATGGAGCCCTGATATGACTAATTTAACTGACTTGGTAGACAGAATGGTGATCGCTAGTTGACTATTTATAGTACCTATGAATTATCTGGATAAGTGTTGATACAGATCAAAGACTTGTCTTTATAGAGAAATTAGGGTTCCTTGGGTTTTGAATAAAAAATAATAATAGGCGTTTATTTACCAGACCATCCAATGCAATTTGTTAGTAATTACATACACATTATACCAATGTTTCTGGCAAAAGAACATGATCGTGAATCCGTTTGCCAATCGTGGTTAACTTCAAGGCGTTTGTGGTGCGTGTACCAAATTGTTATCTACCCGTCGTCATGGACGAAGACCTTTGGCCACAGGACGTGGTGTTCCGACGTAAAGTAAAGTGAAGTGAAGTGCTACTAACACAGTTTAAGGTACTATTATTAACACAAGTTTTTTGTGTGATATGTATGTTAGTTTGTAAGGTATATGTGTATGGGTCTTTGTAACCTGAAAATAAATGATTTATTGTTTATTTATTTATAGCAATCTTTAAGACCTTTATTTAGGATGTTTTTGGAATGCTTGATGCGCCAGGGTAACCCGGGAAATTCAAATTTTGTAACGTTTTTTGCAATTTACAGGTTAGTGCCAGTTTGTATGTTGGTTAAAATGTCATATAACTTTACATAATTATAATCATTACAATTATCAATACAACCCTCGAAGCTCATTTAATCTAATTGAAATTTTTTCATCAAATAGTCTTTCCATCTTCGCTCGACAATATCGGGTCGAATATGATATTCCTTTGTATTTCATAAACTAAAAAAGTATTCATACGAAAAGATTTCCTCAGAAACTTTCTTATAATGTCGAAAAGACTTTCGTAGAATAAATATATAAACGGAAAGCAAAAGCAACCAGCGATATACTGCAACTTGTCTATGGTCCATGTTCAGTAGTGGCCACAGGCCATACACACTGTTTATTATCCTCAAACGGTAAGTTTAATACCGTTAGACATCGCTGTCATAAAATAATAAAATCGCAATGATAAGAAAACGGTCCTTAAGCAGCTAAAACTTGCACCTTTTACGTTTTACAGCCAGGTATTAAATAATTTACCTTGCAGCACCAATATTATAAAATCATTTAATTGTAGAGCTGAGAAAAAGATCGATTGATGGTGTTGAAATAGAGAGCAGTTTCTAATGGCAAAGCGCCAAAGTAGCCCGCTGGATTCAATTTCCTAAACTACTAAAAACTACTGAAAATATTTACTAACATCCTCACTCGCCCCACAAAATATTTGTAGTTAAAAAAATGAAACGAAGAACTTCGGGGCCAAAAATAAATGAAAATTTGGGACGAACAAGGTAGATTATGGCTGGATATCCGAACATGTCACCGTGACAGGTCGCTGCGATATGCCAGTTTTGTATTTCTTCTTACTTAAAAAGTATGTATTATGCTTTATTTTTGACATTCCATTTTTTGACTTTTGAAAACCATTGATCATTCAATTAATTTATAAATTGCACCAATTTTATCGTTGAATTTTAACTTAAGTGCTTTAAAATACTGTTTAAAAGAAAATCTAGACAAAAATGATAAATGCATACATAATATTATGATCTGCAATGACCCGTGAGCTTCACAGTAATAATCGCATTCATTGGAGCGTTTGCTTGTAATTATTATTTTGATTAACGTTTATTGCACTTGATCCGTGATGATGCTTTGCATTACGTTGAGTTCATGGTTATTTTTCCACTTCGTCAGGATTACTTGGTATGGCATTACCTAGGTGTTATCTATATGTTCTGTGTGAAGCCGGACGTAAAGAATAGCATCATCCCATTTCTTACCGTGGGTGTCTTATGAGGCGATTATAGGACTTACTAAAGAAAGGGTAGCAGCGTTCTCTATGCATTTTACCACCATACTGCGAACTCCTGCCAAGCGTGTCAATTCGGCGGATCCCTATGTCCAGTATTAGACGCCTTTCGACTGAAATGATGGTCTATATCTCCAGCACTCTTCGGCGAATTGGATAAAAACATAAGTTTTGCGGTAAAATATTATTTATGCCTAAACTTAGTCTCTGATGTGCACCAATTAAACTTAATTTAGGCTTCGGCTATCATTTTTCTTCGATCAAATCTGTGTAATAAAAATAAACAAAAACAGGAAATTTTGCTTCTGCTTCGCTTGACATACAATGAACAAGTCTTGGTGGCCCTACTGCAGTTTCGCTGCTATGGTTTCGAAGCGGAGATATGATTCAAGTGGAACTTTTCTAAAGCACGACGTGTCGTATTTATAGCCAAGGAGGTAAGTACGATTCATTGCATTAGAGCACTTACCCAATAACAATATAGGCAGGTCAATAAGCAGGTGCCACAGTACGCTGTGCCTCGCCTGCATCTCCTCAGGGGCGGACGCTCGCTGCTCCGATGCCGTCTGTAGCAAAGATGAGAACATCATTAGTACAATTTAAAAGAACATTAATTTAAAATCTTGCGATGGAAAACCAGAAATAGACAAATCGTATTTAGCTGGGTAGGATGGTTTTTTTTATCTGGGTAAGAAAACATCAAATGAAGTCTCCAAAGGAGGGCGTGTCAGACTTTTGCTGACTAAAACTCACCCGTGTTCCTTCAGTTGCCTGTGCCAGGGTCACGGTATCTCTTTCGAACAATCACGCGACCCTGACAGGGTAGCTCCTGCTTCCTTGCATTGCTCCTGGGATTGACACACAGGTCGCGCGATGTGATATAGGATTTTTATATTTGACATTTCTCAGTAGCAACCTGGATTCTGTTTTTGTGCCCGGCTGATGGATTTAGGCTCACCCATTAAACATAAGTGGCGAAATGTGAGTGTACTAAAAGTTAACCTCTGCCCTATCCTTCGGGGAAACAGTTCTAAATCTGTAAAGTTTGTTGCTAACAAAAACCAGCTTTTAACAATATTAAGTGCTGACAACATTGGCTGGGTTGCACTATAACAAACGAATTCGTCGCGGTCCGTAAACCCAGATTTACTCTTCAAACGTTAACTCCAGTTAACTCAAATAGCTGAAGTTTAAAAGTTAGCCCGGACGTGACTAAAAATATGGTTGGTATGCAAACATTCCCTTCATGCTAAAACTTAGCCTAAGTATTTTAATATTCATAGGTCATTAACGATCCAATCCTAGATTTACTGTAGTTAGGCATTTAGTAGGTATTTTAATTAAAATACAAGTTAAATTATTGCTTTGCTATTAAATGGGCAGCAATAGAACCACTGATTCTAATCTCTCGGTATTGAACCTAATAATAATAAACGAACAGATCCGTTGCAAACCTGAATAGCATAAAACTACTGAAGTGGTCATAATAAAGGCAACAAATCACTTCGACATAAATAAATCAAGCTTAGGCACAAAACAAACTGACTAGACCAGTGTCAATAACCTAATTTATTACATTTAAGTCTGTTGTTGACACTAATCGAAACCAGCAGATCAAATCATTGTTTAACTCTATATGGTACACTCAGCCTTATTTATGGGCTCCTATCATCATCTATTTCTGTACAGAGTCTATTAAATAGAATTGATATGTCTATTTTTGGTCAACTTTTTTATTGAATGACGCACAATGACCTGTGTTACTATAAATAAGTCATAGAAAGGTAAATAGGTTCCTATAGGCTTATTGCTGAGCAATTGTATATCAGCAAATCACGTATTTCTTAAAGCCACAGCCGACCCCATAAACAAAGACACCGGTGTTTTATAAAACTATGATTAACGGGCTGTTAGCGTACGTGGTTAGATTGAGAATTAATCATAGTTTAACAGGGCCGATTATAACGGGGGCTAAAAATAATAGTTTAAAGATTAAGGGGCTATTGTCTAGGATTAAAGTCCATTAAAAATATTTATTCTACGGTCATCGCTGTGAGGTCATTATAGAATAACAATTGGTAGGTGTATCGATAATTTGCGATTCGCTGACAGGTATGGGCGTAACGGTAGGGTTGGCGCGCTCGATGTCTAAATCGTGAGTGAATTTAATGGAAATCAACATCGCGTCTACTAGGTTAATCCTTTGTTAGATGTTGATGGGTTTAGGTTCTGTGGCGCCTATGTCCGTTTATTGGGCTGACAGTTGATGTCAAACTAACTAACAGTGTACATACCCACATTTGATTTTATTAGCTTTACCTGTTGTATCTATGAATGTAAAGGAATTTTTAAGTGTGACTTTCAGCTACTTCAAAACGTCAGATCAAATTGAAATTAAACGCACTTATCAAGGACCGATGACAATAAAATAATTTAATAACTTTGTCCCATTATTCTAACTACGATATTCAGGGTTAGCGATTTTATATTAAATTTTTCGGGGAGAGATTTCGAGAAACGCCACCACATCTAGCAATTATGGCACGCAAATTACCCACTCCCGGCTATTCTAACAAAAAAAAAACACCTATTGTAACAAAATTATAGTTTAAAAGCACCCAATCTTCTTCTTCTAATATTTTTTATTATTTAACCTTATTTGTTTAACATTTTTCAAAAATTGTGATCTAAATTTAACCTTTAAATGTAATTTTGTACTGTTTGCATTTTTATTAAGCTGTTTATTTGGACATTTCTGTCATTCGTCCGTTCGCATGTATTAAAAATATATCCCAGTTATACAGGGAAACCCATAATTGGTCATAATAACTGTAACACGCATATTTTGTAAAATATTTTCATGTATCGCTGTTAGTTACTTAAGTAAATAAAATAAAATAAAAAATAAAACTATAATCACGCAAAAATAAAAGAATCAAACTAAAAAGTAGAAAATTATTATCAATAAATTTAAAACAAGAATAAAGAGATTATCAAACAAAAAAAATCTGTGGGGCTTGAATTGCTATAAATATTTTATTGACAGATCTCGATAAAGTAGTCATTTTCAAAATAGGTACCGTAAAAACACCACGCGCTTAATTAAAGACAAAATTCTTTTAATTTTCATTTTCGTTCAACTGTCAACATAATAATTTGTACAGTACGTAGGCATACTCGGTAAGGTGCATAAAATAAATGCAGTAAATTCTATAAACCAATTCCCAGAAGAAAAAAAAACTGAATCCTCTTAATTAAATAAACAACAATCAATTGTTTCCTCAAATTATGGACCTTGATCTTGTTACTAAGAAGAACCTAAACCTGTTAGGTATTTCTTATAATAAAAACTAAACATTTGTCTAAAACAGGAACAAATAATTAATTCTATAGGAAAACCGCAAGCGATAATATAATTACAATATATAATTAAAATCCAGGAATTTCCTTAAATGAAGGAAAAAAAGGAGTATAATAAATAATAGGTAGCCTTATATTTTATCAATAAATTGCCACTTTATTAAATTATACAAAAAAGGAGAGTCAAAAACATGGGGAAATCAAAATTAGGCTAACGTATTTTTGGCCAGACAATCCTTGCGCTGAACATACTATAGTTACAGACAATAGATATTTATTTCGTTTAGGCTATGAGGAAAACTGGACTAATAAGGGTTTAATTTAGGCAAAAAAGAACATAGCATTAAAAACTATTATCACGTAGTACACTATCAATCATACTCTGAATTATTTATAAGGATATTGCTTCATATGTTCGAAAAATTTGTCGGCTTAGCAATATAAATAACGCAATGAACGTTGTTGAACTGTCAAATGAAAGTCATTCTTTCTGTGTGTTACGCAATTTCCCCGTTGTTCATTATTTTTAGTAAATTCTCCCTAATTATTTCATGGAAAACCCGATCTAACATACACTTATAACTTCTATCCTGTTTTCCCCCTAGAGATACGTAGAGGTGGACTGTACATCCAAATTTTGCCAGTTATGTTTAAGTTTCATGTTATAGGGGGCGAACCAATCTAAGAACCTACAGTATCTAACTTGATTTATCGTACGTTTATTTGCTACGCTTTCACGCAAAAGCAGCTAAATAGATTTGCAAATTTGGCACATGGGTAGACCATGACCTGGATTAGGTCATATAATATTTCGAGTTCGACTTTATCCAGACCTACGCGGGTGAAACCGCGGGGTGCAACTGGTGTACGGTATTTGAATTAACCAAGGTTTAATTACCTGCAAAGGTTTCTATTGCAGAGTAGGAATAAAAATAACTTACATAAATAACTAATGTAATTTTAACTTGACACTTCTGACAAGAGAATTTTTAAACAACATTGAAATCAACGTTTTTTATTTTTCTCCAAAATAACACATCACTTAACTTTTGTTTTTCTTTTAACATTGAAATACCAAAAGAAACATTTTTTAACGTCATCCATCTTGTCACAAACAAAAAAGAATATTTTATATTTGACAGCCCTATTGCCGGGATCGGTTGACAGTAGCCGACAGGGCCATATTTGGTGCGCTGTCAAACTGTCATTGACTTTGAGCTGCGCAAACGCATGCCTTAATTACGTTTGTTAGATGAATAATAAAAATATTCTAACTGTTTTGTACTGGTTCTGTGTATAAGCGAATAATGACTTTATGATCTGTTGATTTTTTATCGTTTATTGATTACACTTTGAAGTAACCGATGAGAATCAATAAAAGAGATATTGGTAATGGCGGATTCTACAAATAAATGCTTTGTAACATTAAATGTTAATTAAAATACGATTCATTTCTAATCAATTTGTAGTGTATTAATTACTCAGAAATCTATTTTGTTGATGTTTTGACGTTACATATTTTAGGTGCCAGACAGATATTATATGTGAGTATAAAGAATTATGTTAGAGCTACTTTTGTTTCCGACTATAAGACATCAATTTAAGTACAGACGCTAGCACATAAATGTACTATAATTTGTCAAATTTCTTTAATAGGTTTCAACTTTGTCGTTTAAACCTCTAAGTCCCTGAGATACCACATTTGGTACAGACATAATGATTTTTTATTTGTGTTTGTAATTACGGTAATTGACGGGTTAATTAAGTTCAAGATTGATTGGGAAAACTTGACAATTTCGGGTAGCTTGATGTGCTGGCGTCTGTACATGGCAGATGTCATGTGATTGGAAGAGCCGGGAGAGGACGCCCTAGGTAGGAGGACCTAATAGTGAGTTTATTGGTGATGTTCTTCAGAAAGGTCAGATGCGTAGTACTGCAACCGGCGTACGTGAAAACCTAGTGTTAGTTTATTTGAGCCACCTCGATCAAACGCTTTAAGCGCGTTTGACGCTACGATATTTTTACAATTTTTTTGTGGGTGGGAAATCATCAAATGACGTCTCCCACTCTGGGCGGAGCGGGAGGGCGTGTCAGACTTTTACTGACTAAAACCCGACCGTGTTCCTTCAGTTGTCTGTGCCAGAGCCACGGTAACTCTTTCGAACAGATCTCGCGACCCTGTCAGGTGACGCTCGATGCGTACGATCGAGATGGTTAAAATAAACTTAGACTGGGCACAAATGTATGAACGTAAACGAAGCAAAGGGAATATGTAAGTATCGTAGCAGTTAGCTTTCTGCCATTGAGTTGCTGCCCACTCCTATGAGAAGAAAGCCTGGGTTTATGGGCTATAGGAAATCAAAACTAGACCGAAAGATCAGTATCTTCGTCTACTGTAATCACGGAAATAAGCAGTATTATCTATGATTTGCTCCTGCGCCGGTTTTGGAGGAAGTAGTGTCATAAAATGTTATAAACGGCTTAAGATCACGCGCAGCGTTCATATTGTAAAATCAATTAATAGATATTAAGATACAGCTGCCAATTCAACTTTTAAAGTTATTTAAGTTTTAAAAATAACATTGACAAGTAAAATGACAAGTAGCCCATTTTTATTATGTCCAACGTTGGATCAAACATTGCTATAAATCTTTGAAACTTTTTCCTAACTTGTGGGTAAGTATTCAGTCATTAACAAAATCAGAGACAGACTCTCAATAAATATGTCATCTTGATCACTAGAAATTGGCAGAGAAAATCATCTTAAAAGGAATATCTAGCTTTCCCAGACACTTACTAGTTATATATAGGTGTCTTTGGCAAGCAAAAGTAATTTGACTTAGACATAATTTGCTATAAAATACCAGCAATGGCTAGCCAATAGAAATTACTATTCCAATGGAGAAGTTTCGCAAATTTCTCGGACAACACAGTGTTTTATTACCTTTGATAGCGAGCCAATCTTTGTGTTCAGCCTTTAATGTTAATTTAGTGGTAACTCGTATAACTGTCAGTTAGGGCCAACGTTTGATCAAACACTTGATCAAACATAGCTGAGTAATTATGGGATGGGCATAGGAATTTGTTTTAAATAGGTAAGTTATGTAACTTTTAATCTGAGTTTTATTGTTTAGAAAAGTTTCAGATATTTCTATGTCTTATTATTATTTCAGTATGTTTTTGTGTTTTCTTATATATGTAAATACCTATTTATTCTAACTTTTTAACTAAACATACAACTGTGCTGCTGGGGAGTTTGTTGTGCTACTTCTTCCCAACTAAAGCACTAGAATGTGGCGCCGGCGTTTTGGAGGATTGTCTTGTGTAATTTTGACATGCAAAAAGTGCTAAATCTCAGCCTAGTTTGAATAAATAACATTTGAATTATCTCAAGTTTATAGATTTAAGGCTTCTACAAACAGGCCCGACGCGACTCTCGTAGAACAATTTCCATAAAAAATTCAAGGAAATTGTTCTACAAATATCGCGTCGTGCCATCGCGTCGCGCCTGTCTGGAAAAGCCTTTAAGGTTGTGTCTGACTAATATTTTTCTTCCATTGTGACAGATTAATGTATTCAAGACATTACGATAAAAGCATAAACAACACATTAGCGATCGTATAATTAATTATAGGTAGTTAAATTGATTACTAAAGCTATAAACTATTGCTGGATGGACTAGTTAAATTATTTAACGAATTATGTTGGCAATAATAATAAATCCAATTAATTACAAATAAGTAGAGTACGGATTGTAAATGCAGACATTATTTATTGAAATAAAATACCTAAAACATTTAAGTAACTAATTTTTAAACATGTTTTGTCTCTGCATCACCTTAAAGTTGCCTAGTAGAAATTGCCTCAGGCATTAATTCCGCCTGTGTACTGTATATTTTTTACTAGTGCATGAAGTTTTAATTAATAATTAATTTATGTATTTTTAAAACACTAATTGTAAAGGCTAGGTTCAACGCCACTCCCGTAGATCAGTTTCCACGAAATTTTCATAAAATGTAATACCTATAGATAAATTCTTTGAATGGTGGTAAAAACTGCATCAAAATCCGGCGCAGAGTTTAGAAGAACATTACGGTCAAACAGACATGATAAGAGATTTTAATTTATTATATACCTACTAGCTTTTGCCAGTGGCCACTAGCTTCTGGCCGCGACTTCGTCCGCGTTAAATTTCTTGTTCCCCCAACCCTTCCCGTCGCGTCTAATCACCAACCCGTGCGATTTTCCCCGTTTTTGCAACATTTTTCATTACTGCTCCGCTCCTCTTGGTTGTAGCGTGATGTTATATAGCTTATAGCCTTCCCCGATAAATAGGCTACTTAACACAAAAATAATTTTTCAATTCGGACCAGTAGTTCCTGAGATTAGCACGTTCAATCAAACAAACAAACAAACTCTTCAGCTTTATAATATTATAAGTATAGATTTAAACCGCCCTCTTTAATCACTTTGTCTATTGATGAAAGTCACATTAAAATACGTTACGGACTTTAAAAGATGACGCAGACGCAGGAAGACGATTTATGTAGAAAATATAAAGATAATATGGATAGGTAAATGTTTCAATTAATTTTAATCTTTAATTTAAATTCCATACAAAACTACACTCAAGTTTCTTTGACAGCTCTTACTACGTCTTGAATACTACTAAGATCATGTTTAATTCTACTACCTATACCAAACAGAAACTGCACTTAAAACCCAGTGTATGCGACCAAACGATTTGCACACTTTCCTATGTAAATAATTGTCTCGTCTTTAAGCCTGGCATGCATTCAAACATTGGCCCTAACTTACCAACATTGGCGCCAGGCGTGGGTTCACATTCCTATGTTAATGATTGGGCACGAAATTTATAGGTTCAGAAGGTCGGTTCGATACAATGAGCGAAAACGTACGCACACATAGAAACGCTACACATACACGAGTGCAAGCGCACTGACGACACATCACGACTGTCATTTGTTTCAGGGTGCTTACTCTTGATTTTAATTCCGATCGAATTGATATTGGAATTTTGACGTTTGGTATTCTTGAGTTCGACGCTAGTGCCAAAACGTGCTTAAATTAGGTGTCCATTTTGGAGAACTAAGTGGAATCGAGATCGGGTGTTATTGTTGTTCCAATGTTAACACTATTGTTTTCAAAAGTACCGAATCACGTGTATGCAAAATTAACATTGGAATCGTATTGACTTTAGATTGGAATTAAAATTAGGTTGAAGAGTAAGCCCCCAGATTGCTGCACGTACGCGTCTATGTGTGAGTGTGCCTCTTTTTGCTCGTTGTATGAAACCCACCTTCTGCACTACTCTGTGGCTTAGGTATCCAGACAGTACCTAGCAATTGAAGGTGCACCTATGGCACTTTTGGCCTACTTATTTCTAATTCGTGTTTCCAAGGATTACTAGAAGGCCTACGCAAATAAGCTGGCGTGAAATGTGAATACATTTCAATGACCTGGAAGGATCAATGAATTAAAGATGGACTTTTTGTATGACGGATTAATTTTGTATTTGAAGTTTATAACGAAATTAGCTCACGGATCAAATGATCAAAGGTTTTGCTTCTTATTTGCATTCTGTGCTAGAACAATAAGGCGCTGTGTTACTTCTGGTATGTTTGGTTTAGTTAATTTCTAATTTTGCGAGATCTTCCACTGATGTGGCGTAGCTCTCATCTCTCCATACGAATCTGTCACTGAGACTGGGGATGTCACATCTCTTCGGATTTTCAATTCTAAAATATGTCGGTTTTCTCACGATGGTTTCCTTCACCGTTTTTGAGAGCAGTGGTGATGAAATAAATCTCACAAAATAAAGCACCTGTTTGAGTTCCAATCTGAGATGTATAAATCGTAAAGGCTTATTCAGACCGGCGCGACGCGACAGCGCGACGCGATTCTTGTAGAACAATTTCCATGAAGTTCACATAAAAATTGTTCTACGAGTGTCGCGTCGCGTTGCCGCGTCGCGCCGGTTTGTAGGAGGCTTAAGTTGGGGCCGCTACCACGGGCCTTTTTTTGTGAGTGGGAAATTATCAAGTGACGTCTCCCGCTCTGGGTGGAGCGGAAGGGCGTGTCAGACTTTTACTGACTATGGGTTATAGTCAGTAAAAGTCTGACACGCCCCCGTGTTCCTTCAGTTACCTATAGGCCAAGGCCATGGTAACTCTTTCGAACAAATCTCGCGACCCTGGCAGGGGTACCACTCGCCTACTACTGCTGACTGTTAATGCTTATACTGATGATGATTAATAATTAAATATGCAGACAGAACCACAGGCACTGCTAGTCAAAAGAGATGACTCGGTTAAATAACTAGGCGGTGTTATTGTAACACAGTGGGTATAAGATGAATAGATAAGTAGTAGACAACCGTTATAACAAATATGTCTACCATTCAATGTTAATGTTAATCCTGCGCAGTTTTTGCAAGCGATTTGTTTAACGGTACCGATCTATGGAGTGCTTATTTAAGTTGGTCAATGCATTTATGTTTGTTATAATTGAAATGGAGTACAGAAATTATGATATTCTAAAAGTTAGTAAGTAAATGTGACAAAAAACATGAACCCAAAAACGAAAGGGATTTCTGCCTTTTTTTTGTTGGAAAATCATCAAATGATGTCTCCTACTCTGGGCGGAGCGAAAGGCTTGCGTGTCAGACTTTTACTGACTAAAACCCACCCGTGTTCCTTCAGTTGCCTGTGCCAGGGTCACGGTAATACTTTCGAACAATTCCGCTACCCTGGCAGGCATCGGTCCTAGTGGATCCCCTCAAAGGGGATGCCTGCCTGTCTCTGCAGTCATCAACAAAAAGGCTACAAAAGTATAAACCTTACTCCTCCTATTTCTCCTATTCTATATTTATGTTTTTGTTGTTAAATAGGAAATAATAGTGTCAGGTGAGATCTATATCGTTCATGGAACTCGAGTTTCTATGAATGAGAATGATATTTTAAGAGTTCTTGGAATTTTAGAATACATTAGTTTACAAACTGCTGCTCCTCTACTATTTATTTCACAACTAGCTTTTGCCAGCAGAAATTATCCCGCGGTAACGTACTACCGGTATAAAAGTAATCCAGGTTATAAACTATGTGTGTGCCAAATTTCATCCAAATCCGTTCTGTAGTTTTTGCGAGAAAGAGTAACAAACATCCATTTACCCTAACGATCATTCACGTTTATAATATTTGTAGGATAGTTACTCTAGTAGTCGCAAGCGCTGCTGGGTCCTGGTTTTGATCCCCGGATCGGGAAAACGTTATTGGGTTTTATCACCTGGATTTTTTTTCACAAAAAACAGCTCGGATTCTGGATTTGTGCCCGGTTGATGGAAATAGTCTCGAACTATTTATTACATGAGACTAAAACATAACTGGCGAAATATGGGTGTTCTATAGGTATACCTGCCGATGCTGTGATGTTATATAATATCATAGAGTCAACACTAAACCCAATACTTACTATCTGCTAATACTAATCCGACAAGATATCAAACCATTAAAATATACTGTCCTCTACAAATGGCGCCACCTCCTTCCCAGCTCTCAATATTGAACAGATATGATTAGAAAGCGCAAATCTGAGCACTATAACTGCCTGCCATGATCTTGCACGTGCCAAATGCCCTAATACACCATAAAAAACGATCGAGAGCTGCTATGGACACCGTAGAATATGATGCAGAAGGTAAACTACAGGATGTTAAACAAATGAGTGAAGATAAGAAGCTCAGACAAATTCATAAATGTTTCTGTGATGTGGGACCATAAATATCGATGCCATGGCTAATTAATAACAGCCACACGAGTCTATCGATCAGGTTAAGCAGGTTAAGTGGATGAGTGACCGTCTTAATACCAACACCCCTCTCAAACCCGTAAAGCCTTTGGTCGCTGCTGACATTCGTTACGGTCGTCAGAAGCCGGAATATATAGGCATCAGCTGTTTGAAATAAAAATTAGCCTATATGCAATATTCTGTAACGTAACTTCCTCTGTGGGTCATCCGTCATACTCTAGAGACAATATGAAGTAAGTGATATCTAGGTTTACTTAACAGGGTTATGATTTATGAAATTCTTATTACTTAATAGTATGTACGTAGTACATACTATTAAGTAATAAGACAATAGTAGTACGTAGGGACCCCAAGGTCCTACAAAGGACAAAGTTCCGGACTTATAGTACCGGACGTAAAGAATACCACCATCTCATTTCTTCCCGTGGGTGTGGAAAAAGGCGACTAAGGGACTTACTACAGAATGGGCAGCAGCGTACTCTCTGCATTTTACAAACACACACGATCGCCAACCCGCCTGCCAAGCGTGACGATTATGGCAAATCACCCCAAATTGCGGGAGGCCTATGTCCAGCAGTGGACGTCTTTCGCCTGGAATGATAATGATGAGATAATCTAGATTTTCTCTACTTTTCAGTCAGTCTTTCGTGTAGAATGGGTCTTCTGCATTTACTTTAGATAGTGCAGTCTGCTACATTTATTGCAATTTCTCTATAACAATACCACCGAAGCTTGAAAGTTTCTCCATTTTCTCACAGCTGCGACTTGAATATTCATAATTAAAGTAAATGGCTTACAGCTTGTGTTTTCCTATAGTCAAAATATTATGACCACTGAATATAACATCATGGTAAACACTTTCTACTGAGTAAAAGACTACTCCTACAAATTAGACAATATTTTTAAACGTTTTAATTTCTCTTATTGTCGAGTACGAGGCTTTGAGTGCTAAAATTATTTTATGATTATTTTGTAATTAGCTTTTGCCTGCGCTTTCGCCCGCATGGATGCTGAAAGTTATGCCTCGGAAATGTACTATAGCGATATCAAGTAATTTTATGTTAATTGTAGGTTATAAATTATTTGTGTTCCTAAATTCATTCAAATCCGATAGCGTAACAAACATTAAAACATATAAACTCTTTTTTTTTAAGTATTAGCAGAATGTGTATCTGATTACTGCACAATATATTTTTTTTTCTCTCTTGTCTTTCTTTCTAGCTGAGGAGACAAAAGTTGACCAGAGTCACGAGTGCTTTTCATCTATTCCATCTCGCAAAAACTGATGAACAGCTTTCAGTTCTTCTATAAATACGAGGAAAAGAAGAAGAGTTATTATGCTGCTGGGAAGTTTGTTGCGCCACTTCTTCCCAGCTAAAGCACTAGAAAGTGGTGAAGGGCGGGCGTTTTGGGGGACTGTCTTATGTGACGTTCAAAAAGTGCTGACTCTCAGCTTCGTTTGAATTTCTTTTAATTTTGTTTTTATGCAAACAACGCTTCTGTCAATCCGCTGAACTTGACCTCGCAATCTTATTATCACATCCCCGAGAGGCAGATTGTCGTATACTACGATTGTCTGTGAAGTTTCATGCCCATTCTTTTTTTATGCTTTTATTTTAACCTTATAACTAACAAAAGATCTAGAACATTTCATTTCTACTCTTGAATTTGTCATGACGGCGATCTTTCTCCGCCGAACCAGGCACTCACCAGCAAAAAACTCAGGACGAAACCACTCACTAGGCTAATGAGTCTATTAACGATAGGCATTCAAAACGTCGCTCGCCGGCGCAGGCGCAGGCGCCATCTACTTAGCCACAGTATCTAGGTTAGACAATGTAATAGAATATTGAATATATGTATGTTAGGACGATTGACGTTTGAATGGCACGCGTGAGGTGTCGTATTGTAACGGGTAAGCTGGTACATAGATGATAGGTCATTGCGGTATTCAATGCTGATAAAGAGTTGCCAACGATGAATGAAGGTTAAGCTACTGTTGTCGCGGTCAGTTCGTGGATGGTTGACCCTCCATTATATATCAAGGCCCAGTACTTCTGAAAGCACGTTAAACTGTTGGTCCCATAGATCTTTGACAGTCGTTATGGGTAGTCTGAGGCCCAAAAGGCTGACCATCAGTTCTTCCGTCTTACCACGGGGTATCGTGTTACCCAGTAACTGGGTTGTGGAGGTCAGATTGGCAATCGCTCCATATAAAATACGCGTATTCAGCAGCATCCGTTTGGCTTGAAGCCGACCCCAACATAGTTGACAAAAAGCTAGGTAGATTGAATGATTGAAAGAGTTGCTAACGACCTTCGAAAGATCATTGCGGAAGGTGGATAATAGGGTGCTGTCAGCCTTTCAGTCAGTTGGCAGCCTGGAAGAGGCATAAGCTTCTCCCAGTTCAGCCACGGACTGTTATAGGCTGAGTTGATAGATAAGTTCCCGTTTCGGTTGAAGACATATTTCGGTATAGTTGGGAAGGTTCATCATCGCTGCAGTCTGAAGACTCCTACAGCTTCTGTCATAGCCATATTGCAAGGTGGTGCATGTTAAGCTTTTAGATACCTCGGTAATAGAACATTCTTGAAATAGCCCTCAGATGATTGATGAAGGGCCCACATTGCAGTCAAAATTGACCCTAACTCATTGGTAAGCCTTTTGTTTTATTGCTGATTGGGCCTTTTGACGTCTCCTGCTCTGGGCAGAAAAGGAGTGTCAGATTTATACTGAATAAAACCCACCCATGTTCCTTCAGTTGCCTGTGCCAGGGCCACGGTAACTCTTTCGAAGAAACCCACAACCCTGGCAGGTGCTGATTGGGCCTGATTTTGACCTCGAGCACGCCTAATGGAGGCGTCCATTACGCGATGCATGTGGTCTATAATGGAACAAATGTGCCCAGAAGATGCCTGCTTACTTCTGATTTGAAGTCAGACGGGGTTAAATGTGGAAGGGTCCATTCACAAGACCACTCATCATTATCATCATAATTTCAGCCGAATGACGTCCACTGCTGCACATAGGCTTCCAACAATTTGAAGGGGTTTGCTGTAATCGCCGCGCTTGGAAGGCGGGTTGGCGATCGCAGCATGGTGATAAAATGCATAGAGAACGCTGCTGCCCATTCTCTAGTAAATCAACAAGCCCACTTGGAATAATTAAATTCGATTCGCTTTTGAAACTCACTTCAAATTAGAAGCAACAATTTCATTCATAGTTATGTATGATTCTTCATAAAACATTCTTTTATCAAAACCGGCTCTTAGACATTACTTAACAGTTGCGTAAGTAATGTAAGTTCAAGTCCGTACAAAGCTATAAAAAAAAAGTACAGTCACCGTCTACACTGTTTACTTTTTATGCTATTTGATGACAAGTGACCAGTGTGCAAAAACTAACTAAAACTTGAACAAATTGATCTGAGGTACTCAAAAATCAACATCCTGGTAACCCTGGCAAAGATAATGCCACAAATTGATGAAATTACATCGGTTCATCGGTTCTCGGTAAGTGTACACAGTTTAATTGAAATCTGACCGTTTGAAATTGGTCAAAATCAAGCCCAGAGGAGTCGGTTACGACAATAGTTACACATACAAACATACAGGTGAAGCTAGCGTGTTAAAAAAATATAACCGAACTGAGAACGTCCTTCTTTTTTTGAATTCGATTAAAAAGTATAACAGACTGCAGTACAATAATTGAACTTGCGAGTACAGTCGCACGGAGCGAAGTCTCGTTCACCTCCGACCCCCGTTATTTATGTTCTCGTGAATAAACGATAACAAACACTTTGAAGTTGCAATAACCGTTAATATAATATGATTGAACAATTATGAGCACGAATGTACTCTGGTTTATATTTAAAGTTTATTCACGGTTTACGAGTTACGACAGGGGTATTGAATTGTGATGCACTCTTGTTTGTATGTAGGTATGTATGGAGTTTGCCATTTGAAAACGTTACTTATGCCTTATGATGCTTTTGCTATGAGAGCTTTTGCCGAAAGCTTTTTCCAGTTCATGGCATGGAAAGTACTCTAAATCCTTTCCCTCTAAGTTCCTTTTCACATGTTCAGGCTATTTTTCGTGACAAGTTTTTCAAAATTAGTTTAGGAATTAAGTCGTAACCAAGAAACACAAAATACAATACGATACGAGTGACTTAGTAGTCCATTATTGCATAATAGACTCCTTTATCATCATCATCATTTCTGACGAAAGACGTCGACTGCTTGACATAGCCCTCCCCCAAGCTCCTCCACTTCGACCGATTCTGTGCTTCTCGCATCCAGCGAATTCCTGCGGCTTCCACCAGATCATCACTCTATTTTGTGATAGGCCTTCCAACGCTACGTCTTCCAGTATACAATGCTAATGGACTCCATACGTGACACAAAATAGTATAGGATACGTGTGACTACACGTATCATATACTATTCTGCCCTGGTAATCGAGAGGGCAGTAAGTCGAAGGTGGCCAACCTTAGACTTACTGCCCTCTCGATTACCAGGGCAGTATTTTGTGTCAGGCATTTCTGTATAAAGATTACTACTTAAGCCACAGAAAAGCATGACTTTAGTGTCTGTTTAAGTCAAATAGTGCTATAAACTTAGTTACCTATAGTATAAGTTTCATTTAACCTGAAAAACGAACTTTGTAATTAACGCCCCAGGAAATAAAGAGCTTTTATATTAAAGAAGTTTTATTACGGTTACGGTCAGTTGTCAAGGGGGCTAAGTATGCCTTGTGAACAAAACCGCTGTAGCTAAGCCCCCTTCGAAGCTGCAGTTAAGTAAGCCGGTATTAGGCACAAGTGGGGCTTCCTTGTCACATAATTGAATAAGGTATGCTAATACCTTGTCTTGGTTCTGTTACTTTGAAACACTAGGGACTTAAAGCTTCGTTGGCATCTGGAAGTATCAGGCTACCGATCATAAACACTCCATATGAAAATCTATACTTTTAATACTTCGATCAACGAAGTTTTAATATTATAAAGCTGAAGAGTTTGTTTGTTTGTTTGTTTTTATGTTTGTTTGATTGAACACGCTAATCTCAGGAACTACTGGTCCGAACTGAAAAAATATTTTTGTGTTGAGTAGCCTATTTATCGAGGAAGGCTATAGGCTAAATAATATCACGCTACAACCAATAAGAGCGGAGCAGTAATAAACAATATTGCAAAAACGGGGAAAATCGCACGCGTAGGCGATTCGACACGACGGGAAGGGTCGGGGAACAAGAAATTTAACGCGGACGAAGTCGCGGGCAGAAGCTAGTCTATAATAATATTATAAAGCTGAAGAGTTTGTTCGTTTGGTTGAACGCGCTAATCTCAGGAACTACTGGTTCGAATTGAAAAAATCTTTTAGTGTTTGGTAGCACATTTATCGAGGAAGGCTATAGATTATATAACATCACGCTAGGATCCTTAGGAGTCGAGCAAAAAGTAAAAAAGAAATCACGAATACGAAGACCTCGCACGAGCAGGTGATTCGATGCGACGGGGACCGGGTCGGGGTAGCAAGAAATTTAACGCGAATGAAGTCGCGGGCAGAAGCAGAAGCAGAAGTGTTTGTATATATATTATGGTCTAATGTTCCCACTGCTGAGAAACAGACCTCCAGAGACTGGGCTGTAATCCACCACGTAGGTCCCGTGCGGGTTAGTAGATGTCAATGTCTTCGAATATTTGGTACTAAGACATGCCATCCAAGACGTTCCTTCACGATGTTTTCCTTCACCGTTTTGAGAGCAGCGGTGATGAAATTTTTGCATACAGTAACTGGCCCTGACTTACAAGTTGTGGGTTCAAACCTAGGCAGGTACTAACCTGCCTAGGTTTGAACCCACAACTTGTAAGTCAGGGCCAGTTCCACTGCTCAAAATGGTGCCGCCTTTATAAATGCACCACAAAACTCCGGTACTTCAGTAAACCACATATACACCGACTATTACATCGAATGTCACAACATTAAAAGAACTCCCATCACGTCTGAACAATTAGAAGAACATAAACAACTGCCCTAAATTCTTCGTTTACTGCACTTTGCATTCATACGGCGCTCTTGATTGGCTAAGCAACACACGTACTTTTGTACTAAGATTGTTTTAAAACCCGATTTGGTAGTTTACTAAACTGTGGCATTGAGTGTGAAGCAGGTACCGTGATACATGTAGGTTGGGATAGATAGAAAATCCACTTTGAACAAATGTTTGGATAAAAATACAGTCGAACTGAGAACCTCCTCCTTTTTTTGGAGACGGTTAATTACAGAGGAGGATTATGTATCACAACTAGGGGTGGAGGGACTATTGACCGGTCGATTCTTCGTTGGGCCCGGCTGTCATTGGTGGATCTCTGAAAGTAAGGTTGAACTTTTAATCCTATTCATTAACATGACAGTTGGAGGGATACTAGGTTTTGACAAATAAAAGATAGTGAGGTGGTGCAAGAATGAATGAAATTGAATAACTTGAAATAATGTACTTACATGCAAACTTTGTATTTTAAATTTAATCATTTGTCTTAAAACACGATGTATACCTACTATATCGATATATATATGTATAGTCTATGGCTGCCAGAGGAAATAAAATGACTATAGTGAAAAACCGGCCAAGTGCGAGTCGGACTCGCTCGCCGAGGGTTCCGTACAAACCTGTAGGTATTCTCGGTTTAAAAATAAATGTTTTTTTTTTAAATTTTATATTTCAGTTGATTGAATGTAAGGTAAATTGCGTTATACGATTTATGACGTTTTAAAAAAAAACTACTCGCTCGATCTCGTTCAAACCAATTTTCGGTGGTAGTTTACATGGTATTGTACAACATATATTTTTTTTAGTTTTATCATTCTCTTATTTTAGAAGTTACGGGGGGGGGGGGACACATTTTACCACTTTGGAAGCGTCTCTCGCGCAAACTATTCAGTTTAGAAAAAAATGATACTAGAAACCTCAATACCATTTTTGAAGACCTATTCATAGATACCCCACACGTATGGGTTTGATGAAAAAAAAATTTTTGAGTTTCAGTTCTAAGTATGGGGAACCCCAAAATTTATTATTTTTTTTCTATTTTAGTGTAAAAATCTTGATGTGGTTCACAGAATACATCTACTTACCAAGTTTCAACAGCGTAGCTCTTATAGTTTCGGAGAAAAGTGGCTGTGACATACGGACGGACGGACAGACAGACAGACAGACAGACAGACAGACGGACAGACAGACAGACAGACATGACGAATCTATAAGGGTTCCGTTTTTTGCCATTTGGCAACGGAACCCTAAAAAGAAGTAAAATGACATGATTTTTATATTTAGTTTTGTTTCTATCAGAAGAAAATAAAAAAGGAAATAACTGTTATTAATAATTATCAATTATTTTTATATTCCACACCCTAAAAAGGATTTTTTAAAGTTTTATTTATTTAAACCATTTTATCATTCATTCTTTACGCGAAATCGTTCACTACCTCCACACTATTTGTTTTAATATGGTATCATTATTTTTCGTTGAACTGTCAAGTTATTGAATAGGATTAAAAGTTCAACCTTAGTTACGGGTCGTCAAGAGCCCGAAAGTCTAACAAACAGTCTTACCGAGGGGTATGGTACTTTACTTACAATAAATAAATAAATAAATATCTTAGGACAACCAACACATCGCTGCCTGATCCCAAACTAGGCAGAGCCTGTACCTACTATGGTAACCAGACAACTGATAAACATACTTATATATTTTTAAATACATACATATTATAGATAAATTACACCCAGACACAGAACAAATGATTGTGCTCATCACACAAACATTTGTCCTGGGTGGGAATTGAACCCACGACCTCAGTCATAGCAGTCAGGGTCACTAACCACTAGACTAACAGGCCAGTCAAACAATAAATCTATATTTCGCCAGTTAGGTTCAAGACCTGTGTAATAGGGGCACAACATAAAGGGCAAGTATATTGCCACCAACCGGGCTCAAATCGAAACTCCGACTTTCCCTTGCCCGGGAATCGCAGTAGAGCTTTTCATCACTAGACCAGAAATAATTTACTTCATATGTTTTGATATTGAGCCTTCTGCCTTCACCTTCATATGGTAACATAATATTTGTTTAGTAACTTAGTTGCAGGCGCCAGCAAGAAGTGAACTCACTTTGAAGTTTAATGCGTGGAAACCACTTCTGTATGGGTAATAAGACCTTTATTACTGAAGTAAACGTTTCTTTTGACATTATGTCGTAGGGTCGAAGTGCGGAGGTAGACTGCGAACGTTAGAAAGGGCTGCACAAGTATAATAGTTTAATTTAATAAAATAAAATGTAGTTATTGATTGTATTTTAACTAATAATATAATTGCGTTAGTAAATTTGATTTTCTTTCACGAAAAACGGCTGAATTTGACACCTAGTAGGCCTAGCACAAGCACCGTTTTAGCGACGGAAGAATAGACAAAAATGACGTTCTGTACAGACAGTAGAAATGTTTCTACTGCCGTTAGCAGGGCGATTGCAAAATCAAATTGTCTTCACTCCCTTAGGCAGCTGTCAGTTATCAGAGTGATTTTGACAGTTTGGTATAGTAATTAAAGAATTTACATAAAGTGAAGCGCCTGTCAGAGTTCAAACCTACGACCTACAACTAGACAGTCGCTGTCGTTACCACTAGGCCACTGCCCTGCTAAACCTCCTCCATACAATCCTTCTAATATTATAAATGTGAAAGTTTGTGAGTATGGATATATGGATCTATGTTTGTTACTCTTTCACGTTAAAACTACAAATTGGATTTAGATGAAATTTGGCACACAGATAGTTTATAACCTGGATTAACACATAGGGTACTTTTTATCCCGGTAGTACGTTCCCGCGGGATAATTTCCGACCTCCACGCGAGCAAAGTCGCTGGCAAAAGCTAGTTCTCAATATTTTCACATTCTTAATAACCCTCCTTGCTAATTGCCTTGCACCGACCTTGGACAGACATCTGCCTATCATCATTAATACTAACTGTCTGCAAGCGCCTGCGCTGGTTCCTCAAGCCGTAAATAATTACCACTAATTTGGCATTTCCTGAGACCTATAAAGGGAGGAGCTATTTTAAGAACTGCAAGATTGTAGCATTTGAGTGAGTGGGATCACGGTTAAGTGTGTCGGTCTTTAACCTTTGATTTTGTAAGGAAATTTGAAAATGTAGTTATTACAAAAGGTAGTTTAATTTGACCCGGGTGTTTCTACGTTTTCATTTTTTTTTTAATCTAGAGAAAATTCGCTGACGTGTTAAAGTGAGTGTGTGTCTCCACTGATCTATAAACGTTACATACTTACTTTACAAAATCTATACTATTTAACGATACAATATAATAAAGCTAAAGAGGTTATTTTGCTTGAACTCGCTAACATCTACAACAACCGGACGGATTTGAAAAAAACATTTGATAGCCAAGTCTTGAGGAAGCTTATAACATCACGTTACGACCCTTAGATGCCCAGCAAAGGGTAAAAAGGCAGAAAGAACGCTTGGTGGAAGAAAATCACGGGTGGGCGATGCAAGAAATTTCACGCGAACATAGTCCCGGGCAGCAGCTAATAATGACTACAAAATATTTTTTTTTGTCTAATCTCATAATATCAAGTCATTCTAATCACATTACCGTCGAATCAGCTTTTATATTATAAATTGAGTTTTTTTTTACAATCGTGAAATATCGATTCTTATCACGTCTGTGTAGTTATGCTAGTTAATTTTATTCTTCTTGTATAAAATAGCAATTAAAGTTAGTTCTAGGATCTTCTGCCAATAATTATACAGGGATTTTCCTTAAGAATGTTGTAGGTTGCCAAAGTGGCCGTCGACCTGTCTAATGCAAAGTGATTACAGTCGTAACCACTGGCTATTGGCAATGTCTTCAGGTTTGCAGGTGTCCAGGAAGTGGATTATGGACACCTGCATCAGCGAGGTGATTGGCAGTGTGATGGTGAATTGAGTGACAACAATATTGAACCCTATATCCTTAAAACAATCTTTCTGGTGGGATTGGATACGTACTAGACACATACAAGATATCAGTCGATATAAGCAGAAAATATAACACCACTGTTTATCACATTGGCATAGCTACCGAACACATTCTAATACAGAGCCTAAAAAAACCGAATTCCGAATTCCAAAAAAAACCTAGTGTTTTATTGTGGAAGTCGGTTGTTTAGTTAGTATTTTTTTTACATAACAGTGGTAATAAGTGAATATTATTATTATTAGAACATCATCAATACATTTATACACTAATTGGGAATAATACCTATTTTTGAAGCTAACTAACTCACTAACCACTCATCAAAAGTCACCAAAATACGGGGCCACTCAATAAGTATTGGTACGTACTATTTCAAAAGGAATATCGGATCGATTTATAAATGACGAAGTATAACAACCGGACGGATTTGAAAAAAACATTTGATAGCCAAGTCTTGAGGAAGCTTATAACATCACGTTACGACCCTTAGATGCCCAGCAAAGGGTAAAAAGGCAGAAAGAACGCTTGGTGGAAGAAAATCACGGGTGGGCGATGCAAGAAATTTCACGCGAACATAGTCCCGGGCAGATACAAAGATAAAGTAAATACATTCGAAATGACACCTCCAATTTATTTTTAAAGCCGTTTAAAGAATAATATTTCAGTGCTAAAGATCCAACGGCCAAATCACGAAGTCTAATCAGGTAGCATAATAATGCTCCCTCAAACCACCCAAGGGATATAGGCACTAGCCGTCTGGAATAAAATTTTGCCTACCTTTATGCATTTCAGTGACGTAACTCCCTCTGTGGGCCATCCTTCATACTCTTGGGACAATATTAAGTAAGCGATATCTGGGTGGAGTTTATAGACTTATGCATGATTTATGATATTCTTATTATATTACTCAATAGTATGTAGGTATTGTTGGGACCCTAAGGCCCTTACAAAGGAGAACATTTCGGACAGGTTCCGTATGGTGCCGGACGAAAAGAATAGCACCATCATATTTCCACCCGTGGGTGTCGTAAAAGACGACTAAGGGAGTTACTAGGGAACGGGTAGCAGCGTTCTCTATGCATTTTACCACCATACTGCGATCGCCATCACGCCTGCCAAACGTGGCGATTAGGGCAAAGCCGCCGAAATTGGAGGCTTATGTCCAGCAGTGGACGTCTTACGGCTGAAATGATGATGATGATCAAGTTCTGGATCGAATCATTGCTAAATGGAAATAACCAAGCGGGATCTACGTAAACTTTTGCTCTACTGTTTTTAGGGCAACCCCATTGCCCTATATTTTCAGGGAAATTAGTTTAAGTCTCGAACTCCCGACGGAAACCATTCACAGGGCAGTTCAATTCCAAGTTATAGCCGGGTTATCCATTCACCTAGTTTTGCGAAATAGTCTTTAAAAGGACAAAAGTTACCCTAGAAACCTGGTAAAATTTAAATCAGGCTACTGTTCCTGGGCAAGCTTTTAAGTACCTACGTAGAAATAAAGAAAGGTAAAAAATAAAAACCTAGTTATACACATGTATTGAGGGTTAAAGAATTTAATTGAACTTACTGCCATAACCTTCGGAGATTACAGGCATGAAGCTTTCATATGCTAAAAAAAACTGACCTTAAACACCTGGCAACGCTTTTGCCTGCCCCCTTTGCAGAATACGTGCGTGAACATACCAATGAGCCAAAAAAACCAAAAGGTTTTTACGCTAACTATACAAAAATTGTAATTAAAATTAATTTACCGTTTACCATACTAATGCCACATTTACAAGTTGCTAAGTAGATAAACATTACTTAGAGGAAACTTAGACTTGACACGAGATAAAGCTATTTAATTTTAGCCTAAGCGATTTATTTTTAGCTTAGAGATTAAATTAGGTATGTGTGTATTGAAGCGCCATTTAATGAGGATGTGAGTGCAATGAGCAATGACGAATGACGGGAATTGGGTGACTGGATGCCTGTTGCGATTGTATTACAATGAGGTTCAGGAAATGCCTATGTCTAGCAGTGGCCTGCGGTACTAAGGCTGAGATAGATATCAACAGATCATAATATGCAATAAAAGAGTGTCTTCTAGTGACGAGACTTATTTACAGACGCCAGCGCATAAAACTACTACAATCTGTATTTTTTTATCGGTTTTCATCTTTATCGTTTAAGTACTGAGTTCAAAATAGATTGGGAAAATTTGACAGTTTCGGGTAGCTTTATGTGCTTGCGTCTGTCCATAGGGAGCACCGTCGATAGTTATCTTCGTTGTCAATCTCGCTTTCTAAGAAGATTTTTGAAGATGGGATTTTGATAAGATTTCCAAACTATGCTAGGGTCGGCTTGCAGTCTCACTGACTGATTTTCTAACCCCCACAAATTAGTAACTGGGTAATAATACGATACCCCTTGATAAGACTCGTTGTTTTTCAGGCTTCTGATAACCAAAGATCCGCAAATGACAGTTTAATGGGCTTTCCGAGGCACGAGGGTATTTTTTTTTTTTTTTTTTTTTTTTTTTTTTTTCAGGATGGGAAATCATCAAATGACTTCTCCCGCTCTGGGCGGAGCGGGAGGGCGTGTCAGACTTTTACTGACTAAAACCCACCCGTGCTCCATCAGTTGCCCATGTGCCAGGGTCACGGTATCTCTTTCGAACAATCACGCGACCCCGGCAGGTCACGCGACCCCGGCAGGGGCACGAGGGTATTGAGATTTAATTATGGTCACCTATCTATTGACTAACAGCGACAAATGTAGCTTAACTTAATCGATACGTTTTTCCTTCATTGCGCTATTTAGTCACAGTGGATCTAATAAACTGAATATTTATCTCTATTTTAATAGTAAACATATAAAAACCTGTCACAAACGAACACTCGATCAAAAAATTGATTCATCACAGCTCACATTTACGTCTTGAAGATTGATTAGAACCGGTATTTTAACCAAAATATTTATCTCCCACATCTAAAAAGCTTGGGAATTTGAGGTGCATTCAAATGCCATCATTCGACGTTCGTCCTAATGAGACAGGGCTTCTTGAAGACTTCAAACATGTTGATGTTTTGATCAGAAACGTCAAATGTTTGTTGGTTTGTCAAATCAAATGCTTTGCTTGTGTATTTGTGTAACATAATGTTGTGTTATTGTTTGGGACGTATGGCAGAGGAGGTACAGAAGTTCAATAGTAAAACAAAAATTGAAGCTCTACACAAATGCCGTCTATTACATTTTTTTTTTATGGGGCATTGTTCTTAAGAATTGATTTTCATATATAAGCCCGCGGGGTATGAACATTTATGGGGAGTTAAATCACACTTTCTCCGTTTCGTTACGTTATGCGTTACGTTACGTTATGCATTGTGTTATGTTTACTAATCTATATATTTTATAATCGTTCGTAAGGAGTCAACTTCAGTCGTGCATCGGAGATTTTTTTTTTTCGTTCGAGTTCAAAGCATAATATGTAATTGCATATATCTATCTAGTTACTACTTATTATTATAGGACGGTTTAATCAAAACAAATGATAGGTATGCTTTTATTTTTTAACTTCGCACCTATTGTTAAGTCTTTCGTAATCGTCATTAAATAAGAATGTGAATACTTAAACTAGAATTCCAGAACAGCACCTAATCAATAGCTTAACTAATGACTTCAATAGAAAACCGCAGGGCTGATCAAGGAATGCATCACAATTGGCATCCAGGAGAGGCGATATTTAAATGGACATCTAGGACCAGAAGTCAGTTCCCGTACCATTTTATTAACTAGCCTAGTATTCTAACAATCATTTTCAAGAATATTGCCTAATCTATTGCTTCAAATGTTCGAAAAATTTGTCTGCTCAGCAACGTTAATAACGCAATGAATGTTGTTGAACTGTCAAAATGAAAGCCATTCCTACTGTTAGTGTGTTAAGCAATTATTCCCCTGCTGTCATACAATTCATGCCAATTGGTACAAGAACAGAAGGAGAGGGAGAAAAAATTATAATGAGCTCTCACTATAATTTTCATACCAATATTATAATGGCGAAAGTAGTCTGTTCGTCTGTTACATTTTTATTTGAATTTGAATGAAATTTGGCACAAAGATAGACCATGGCCTGGATTTGATTTACCTCGGTGGTAGTACTGGTAGCACGATCCTGTGGGATGATTCCCGACATTCAACTCTCCTGTCAAAAATCCCCGGGGTGAACCCACAAGCAAAATCTAGTTACCGTCTTCTATAGTCACGGAAAGTCTTACACTATTAATGAAATGAATTGCATAAAAAAATGTTTTTGTAATAAAAAAAAAATCCTATATATTTTGGTCATTTATGATAACCTACAGCTACCCTATTTGTTTTTTAGAAAATCTGGCAACCAACTAACCACAAGTTCTTTGTGACCTTTTAAAACTAAACCGGTAGCGCTAATACCCGTTAATATACACAAACGTGTCGTTAATACTACTAAGTCTGTATCTAATAACATGATTAGTCTGTGTTAGCGTGAAATTTATGCTAATTGACGCTAATTATTAGGTAAAACCTACCTCTTGAGCAAATAAGTAGCATTTGTGCATGTAAATTGGTAATACATGGAATTATGAGGTACTTTGTATGATATTACCGTTGCAACTGGTTTTAGAATTAATCAGTAGTTTTAATACTTAATCAAGAATTCCAATTTTGAACAATAATCTAACGGAAAAGATGTTGTTACGATACAGTAAAGAAAATTATGGTGTGTGAAAGCTCAGCATTACGAAAAGTGAAAGGAATAGTAGGACTTAGGAGGCACTTGCCCTGCGCCCTACACTATATGTGTAACAATAAACACACAATACACTATCAATCAGAATCTGAATCATTTTGAAGGATATTGCTAACCCATTACTTCATATGTTTGAAATGTTTGTCTACTCAATAACGTAAATAACGCAATGAATTTTGTTGAACTGTCAAAATGAAAACCGTTCCTAATCTATGTTTCGCAATTACCTCTCTGGAATGGATAAGAGACCAGCTAACGACCTAGTTACTAAAAATAATCATCAAAATGCTTCAGGATTCCTTACGTGCAATTTAAAAAAATATATTTTTGGTATATTCACCATAACAAAAAGTCTGGTAATAACGGTGCTTCTGCTTTGGTATGTTATGAAACTAACAGTTACTACCTACTTAAGATTCTACCAAAAAAAAACGACTCAATGATTAATTAAGTTTGCTGCAAGTTTAACCTTCTGTTCTATCTCTATATTGTGTTCACCGACAGAGTGCGTTGAATAAACCATGGAATAACTGTAGCTCCATATTGTTACGGACGCGGCTCGATAGTAAACTGATAGCAAAATATAAATAAAAAATATGACTGACAAATGATTGATGTGGCCTTTATGGCGTTTGTGGCCTATCAAATTATTTGGACAAGAGAGCCAAATCACAATAATTTTGTCATTTCTGACCCGCCGATCTATTTTATAAAAAATTCACAAATTCTTCTGCCAATATTCCAATTACCTAATTTGGAGTCGGTGCCTCGGCGCAACATAGCGTCTATTAGTCGTTATGTATCGCAGCAAGTAAAAAAAAATACACATACTTAGCCAATGGCTAGTAAGTAGATAAGGGAACAATGAGATGCCAGCTAACAAAAAATAGGTATTGAGTGTTTATGTTTCGGCTTGAACCGCGACAAAAGATCTAACAAAAACCATGTGAAAACACAACGTTTTTATACAAATCGGTTGCGCGGGCGCAGTGGGATATAAAATGGCTGACCGTTAGCTTTAAATTAAAATCGTGTGCACCTCACTATTTATGGTCGTAAAAAGCTTTCAATGTATGTATTCTATCAATCACTTGGGAACAAACTAGGTTTAATATTAATTTGTGTTCGTTTTGTGAACCAAATATTGTAATAAAGTATTGAACCGTAAAGTATTGACCTGCCTCGTTGTTCTAGTAGTTGCAAGCGCTACTGCTGAGTATGAAATCCTGGGTTCGATTCCAGGGTAGGGCAAAGTGTCACTGGATTTTTCTGAGTCTGAATTTGTACACGGCTGATGGCAATCGTGGGTGAGCAGTGGTGGTCCAGTGGTAATGGCCGTGAGTTACGAGTTATAGGTCGTGGGTTCGAACCAGGCACCATAAGCGAAGCAGGCACTTTACTTTGTGTAAATTTCATTACCACTGCTCCCAAAACGATGAAGGAAAACATCGTGAGGAAACCAGCATTTCTTAGAACCTAAAATCGAACACATGTGACATATACCAATCCGCACTGGGCCCGCCTGGTGGATAATGGCCCACTCCCTCTCACCGAGAGGAGCCCTGTGTCCCAGCAGTGGGAATATCATAGGCTGCTGATGATGGTGATGGAAATAAGCTCGCTTTTTATTACATGGGGCTTAAAGATATCTGGCCAAATGTGGGTGTGCTATAAGAACATCTCTGCCCAACCCTTCGGGGAATCCAGGAGTGACGTTATAATATTATAAATTATAGAATAGGATATTTTATATTACTTGATTATGATTGATGAGCAGGGGCTGATAATTCAATAACATACATGGATGCTATAACTAATGGGGTGTGCATCATTTTGTTCCGAAACGATATTATAAATGTTGTATTTAATTGCTTACTAAAATATTGTTTGATATGAAATATTTACGCAGGTCACCCTATAATTTTAAATAGGTATGAAGTAGACTGAAAGTTCTATTAAAGAAATATATTTTTTCAATAAGACTGTACGTCGAAGAAAATATCAGAGGGCGCTAGGCATTTTTATATCTCATTATGTCTATTATTTATTTTATCATGCACCGCTACAATAAACTATGACTTCCTCCGTAACAGTATATTGAGGTAAAACTACAAGATTTTTTGTAATAAGACCAACCATTTTATTTGTTTGTTTTGACGGCTGCAAGTGAAAATAATTGTTTTTTCGTTAAGGCACAAACAATGTTATAGAAATAATGTAACAATACTTTACACCGATAAGTTAGTTTTTTATTATGTGCATTACCTCTAGAGTGTACATTTCCGGATTTCCAAATTGCTTTTTTATAGTTCGCATGACTTTTTGTAAACACGTGACTGTAAAATAGTGAATGAAAAATTTTATGGAAGTTTTCAATAGATTTTTCAATAGTTTTTTTTTTTTACAAAAATTTTACTTCTTTTAATGTATGCACTGTTTTAGTAACGGCATTTCTTAGTATCGGTATTTTGCTATTGTTAAATCAAATACTGAAAAACAAATCATCCTCATCATTTCAGCCAAAAGACGCCCACTGTTGGACATAGGCCTCCCCCGATTTAGGGGGTTTGTCATAATCGCCATGCTTGGCAGGCGAGTTGGCGATCGCAGTATGGTGGTAAAATGCATAGAGAACGCTGCTGCCCAGGCTTACGAAACCCACGGGAAAAAATGGGATGGTGCTATTCCATACGTACAAAACGTAACATGGCAAAAACAAGTGCTTGATTCAAAATGTTTCACTCACTGTGAGATTTTAAAATAAACTCTAAGGTTGGTTTTCAAAGCCTGTTTAAAGCTTAGAAGCCGTCAGATTACCCTAACCCCCCCCCCCCCCCCCTAACCTTTAACTTAACCTAAACTGCAATACTAACTACTACCAACCATTACCTTCACTTCTATTTACATCGCTAACCGCCAATTTACAAACGAAATCATTAAAAATGAAAGCCAAACCCTTCATCTATCAGCTGATTACGTCGGCTAACCCTGACAGCCTGCCCTTCACCTGTCCAGAACGGCTTTCGAGGACCCTTTCACTTTATCTAGACTCCTAGGTGATAAGTCGATGAAGTGAGAAAATTGCAACCTGTTTAGGCTTGTTGAAAAATTAATGAGGACACACCTTAAGTGTCGGGAAAAAAAAGCTGGCATTTAGAAACTCAAGAATGATTGTCAGTTTCCGTGATTTCTTTTCGTTTTTCTTGAAGTTTCTTGAAGTAATTGCCCTGGTTGTGTCACATTATCACTTACGTCTTTGAATCATACTTCAAGTAATGTTGAAGTCAGAAGAAATTTTTCATTTATTAGAATTTTGGCAACTACTATGTGAGTTCGGCCTGTTTTACGAGTACATGTGACTTTAACATAACTGGTAAAATGTGGGTGTACTAGAATCGTCCGCTTCTGGCTGACCCTTCGAGGATACCGCCGCAAAATGATATGTATATAATTGTATGTACAAAATATAAATTCTAATAGCAAATACCACCAAAATGGCTGAGTGTAATTTCTAAGAAATCGATCCATATGTACCTGGCTGTATATAGGTAAGTAGCTCTTTGAAACCACATCCTGCTCTATACATCTTTCAATCCCATCTTACAATAACAATATAACTAAGGGGTGGCCTCACACATCCACATTTACAAACAGTGCAGTGTTCACACTATACCAGTTTAAAAAAGGAAGAAAAAACAAATTACGAGTTCTACAGAGCATCTTAGGAGATCATTCATAGATATATGCATAATGTATGATACATACATGTGTACAATTTAATGTACATGTCACTTTACAAATAACGCTCTAACGCGCGATCGGTGGGCGAGAGAAGTGATTAAGACGTGGACACATGGAAAGGGAAAAGCAGAAGGCAAACCAGAGAAAACTCACACATATTCACGCAAAAAGAAAAACAGACAATTCGTTAAAGCTGTAGGAAGATGCAGATCCAAAGGCTTAAGCTTTTCTGAAAAGCCAGCTGAAATGTGGTACGTAGTTCTGCCCGTAATGAGTTAGCAAAACGAAGTTGATCTACATTATCTACTTACCTTCTATGTCTAGCCAAAGCTGTGATGAGATACGTAGGGTTATCATAGTCATTGTTTTCGGGGGTACTGATGCCAAAAAGTTAAGACATTAAGATACAAGATAGCGGCTGCCAAAAGTCTTAAGTCTTATGTGTGTCATATAGTCTTCAAAGAAGATTTATGAAGTTGGTAAATAAGATTATCCATAATTTTTTATACTATGGGGAGTGGAAATTCTGTGTCTATTCTATGGTAGTCCCTAGCTTAGAAATGCGCAAGAGCAAGTGGGCGTTCTAGTAGTGATGTACTAACTGATTTATTTGTGTAATAAAATGTTTGTTTGTATGTACATTTGGAATTGACGGTATATTTTTAGACGTAAATACTCACGAGTGCAGTATTTAAGTGTTTTATTTTTAGAAATAACTGTCAGTTGAAGCTGTTTTAAGAGCTAAGGTAGAAAGTCTTTGTTTTGACAATCGTCGGCTAAGTAATTGCTTTGTATTTGATTGTTTTGATTCCACTGTTCAACCAGACAGATTTAGATGCTTTCATGAGGTGGAGATTTTTAATGTTGACCTGTATGTTATGATGCTCAAATATGACCTTATTTGTTCGGAGGCTTCACAAACACTCAGATGCAAACCAAATAATCGGAGGTCATGTAGATATTTGACAAAGTGAAGAAACCCTTGGCCCTTATCAAAGCCGAACCTCGGAATAGTCGCAAAACGAAAATTAACTTCTTTCTTTTGGATCTGTATTTTTAGGTTGTTTGTTTTGGAAGTGATTTTTTTAAATGTCTTTTTTCCCCTTTTTGGTTATGGTACTTAACCCACACCAATTCGTATACAACTATTTGCTGTGTAAACCACAGAGACGTATTAGAACATCATCAAAATACAAAACGTGGATTAACTCGTATTAAAGGAGCTAACGGAAAAAGTGGCCCAGTAAAGTTAACAAAGCTTATATGGGACCACCACTGAGGCATACCCTATCCATTAAAGAAAACAATTGCCAATTGGCGGAGGTGTCGCGAATCTTACCACAAAAAAAGAAACACACTGTCGAGTTGCAAACCTCCTTTTTGAAAACGGTAAAAGAAAAAATATTCTTAACAAGAAAGTGAAATGTGAGAGTCTGCCCTTAAACCCTTGAATAAGGTATTCATGGTTTATGCAAAAGGTCATGGCATGCCATGGAAAGGTCGCACTAAACTTTGTAGGTAAAAACTAAAGGGCTTTCAAACCAGCAAGCCATTCACCTATGAAGGACGTACCTTCAGACGACTCAACCTTGGAAAGTATAGAAATACTTTTAACTGGAATCAAGTTGAAGAAACTTAAACACGCAAAACATCATAAAATGACCAGGGTCAAAGTTAGAAATTAAAAAGATCCGGTTGCCATAGCAACGAATAACAATGCACAAGCTTTATTACAAAGTCATTATTACGACTGCAATTAACCCAAGACCACACTACTGAGAAGATTCCAATGAATATTGAGCCATATTTCAAAGACAATACAGTCGTTGATAACTACATACTGCAGTTTGTAAGTCAATTGGATAGACCAGTGAAATGATGCAATTGGGAAAAGTTATTTTAAGTCTTACTACTACAAAGATAAGGTTGTGCGTAAACGTAAATATGACATTGAGAAATTCCGTTGGCGCCAAGTGTGTTGCTTCGAAGTGTGGGGACTATGAATAGCTCATAAGTTCATTACATTGATTTATAGGCACAGATTTGAAAAGACTATTACAGCAATCAACGAGTTATGTTAGAAACTAAATCTTTTAGTGATAACAACCTGTTATTATCTTTCATAAATCGTGCTGATCAGAGAGATATTTTTAGAACTACAAAGGTTATAAATGGAAGCTCGAGTCTATATTCTTTATGGTTAGAGGTGTGAAAGAGATTGTTTATGGCTTTTGTGGCAACGTTTAGTTCTTGAATGAAGGTGCAGCGATCCATTTCATTGCCTTCTGAATATTGTTTATTGCTTTTAGCTTTTACTTTCTTAGTAGCATAAGCATCAGTCAATGTTTCCATTGCTAGGACACAAGCCTCCGTTCTGTTAGAGGAAGTGGACGCGCAGGCTGGTCACACATCATCAAATTTATGGATCCAGGATATGCCGGATCCCTCACTATGTTTTCCTTCACCGTTTTCAGAGCAATGGTGATTACACCTGTCTAAGTTCGACCTACAAACTCGTACGTCGCGGCCGTTACCACTGGGCCACAACTGGTCTACTGTTTTCTTACTAGTTTTAGGAAAATCAATTACTGATCTGTTATCCGGTAGGCTCAGCGTGACTTAAATCTTTTCAGTAGTTTATTCCTTTCTTTCATCTTTATTGTCTGCAGCTATTACTTAAACTTGTGGATTTGCTACAGCGTCCCTATCTCTGACTTCCTTCAAGTTGTCATTGCCATACTTCTGGCTTACGTTTGATTATTATCATCCTCACCTGATGAAACACGGTGAATATGGTGATTCCTTTCACGATGGTACACGCTTGTCTAGAGGTCCTTCCATAGATATAAGAAGGAAACATCCTTTATACATTCGCGGCTGAAGAATCCTAAGTCATGGTAAGTAATACTATACTATCTGATGAAGGTCTTGGTTAACATAGACTACAGTAATAAAAGTGTCTTTGGGTGACATTGAAATTATTTTTAATAATACTACATGCATTTCACCGAGGACTATAATAATTCAATTATTGTGTGACGTCTATCGTCCATGGTCGTCTATAGGGTCTCGGAGACAATCGTGGGAAACTGCACAGGTTTCAGGTATAGTTATAGCATAACCTTAGTGGACAATCAATAATTTGCAGTTTCTATTTATACGCATGTGGTATCAAAGTTCCGTTGATTAATTAAGAAACGAGCTTCTCCTTCTCATGGATAGGAGGCCTATGTCCCAGCAATGGGAACATTATAAGCTGACCGTGACCATGATCATGATGCTGACACACGAGCTAAACCAATGAAGACAGGAACATGTAATTGGTTAATATTTTTCATAGAGCCTACCATCTCTCGAGTTTCTATGCAAAAGGAGTTCTGAGTAAAAGCAAAGGACACTTTATAATACATTCTCAAACTGCTGGAATTCTGCAAATTATTAGGTGGATGAAACTGCTTCAAATTGAAAGAAAATCTTGGAATAAAATAATGAAGAAATATGATAGTAAGATTTCTTACAATCGCATTTGTGTATCTTGTTTCATTTTATTAGAAAAATTGTCAACCTAGCTAATTAGAAGAAGTAACAAGATAACATCACAACGGTTACGGAGGCTACAACTGGCAAGTAAGAAGTCTTGAGTTCGAAGTTCGAACTCTTTTGAGTTTAAAGTTCGAACTTCGCACAAAGAGAGTTCGAACTTCGAACTCCACCCGGTTACCAGTGCCGTGAGGTGACTCTTAATACAAGACGATTTAAAGTGTGTTAAGACTAGTGTATTTTCTACTGACTTGTGAATGTTTGTTTTCATTCTATAAAACTGTATTAACATTTTTCTTTATGACAAGTTGATAAAAGTATATTTCCTGTAAAAAACTGATCATTCCTTTTCATTTTTGCTGTCAAAATCTGAACTAAAGTTTTTTGCTCCCGCTGTGTCCGAAAGAAAACAAATGAATTACTGGAAAGAAACTACGTACTTCGTGCTTAGGGAGTAGGTCCCTGTTATGGGCTGCAACTACGAAATTACAAATAGAAAAACCCAAAAATACTTCGTCGTGCTAGAACTCGAACCCAAGAGCTTATGCTCAGCAATAGTGTTTGTGACCACTGGACCAGCGAGGTACTCAATTGTTCAAAGAACAATGAATGCTATAATGAACTCATTTATGAGTCATTAAGCGTCTGTCAATCAATAAGTCAGCCTTTTATTACATAATTATAATAACGATTGAATAAACTTCAAGTTCAATGCTTTGATTAGCAACTATTTATAGATTTGAAGAGATAATGATAGGGGTGAACGATTTTATAATAGAATTTATTTATTAGATAGATGTCCGTATGAAAGCTGTCTGTAATCAAAGTAGTAAATAGTCGATTGATGACTTAAAAATGAAAGTAAACACAACGCTTGTAATGTAAGCCCCGAGGGGTTAGGCAGAGGTATACCTACAGTACACCCACATTTCACCAGATATGTTTTAGTTCCACATAAGGGGCGAGCCTATCACCATCCGTATAATCAATCTATATTATTCCCACTGCTGGGACACATGCCTCCTCTCGGTGAGTGGGCCGTTACCCACCACGTGGGCCCAGTGCGGGTTGGTAGAAGTCACATGTCTTCGAATTTTTGGTTCTAGGACATACCGATTTCCTCACGTTGTTATTCCGTCACCGTTTTGAGAGTAGTGGTGATGAAATAATTTACACAATGTAACGCGCTTGTCTAGGTTTCGACCCTACGACATTCAACTCGTAAGTCGCGGCTGTTACCACTGGGCTACCATTGCTCTCACTATTGCCAAATCCAGACTTCGGGCTGTTACTGACACAAAAAAAAAATAAGTAGGTAAAGGAATATTATTTGAAGTTGTGTGTTGTGGAATAATACATATTAGACACAAGTGAAGAATTTAAATGAGCACGTAAAACAAACAATAAACACATAAATGACGGGTGCCATTACATAGACAAACAGATTGATTACTTGACTAGAGTCAAATGTCTAAGGCCGAACTAATATTTGACCTGCACGGGCACCGAACTTACGACCCTGAGCTTAAAGGGCGGAAGCTGTAAAGCATCTTTTGGATCGACAAATACTGTTAAGTCAAAGACTAGGATTCTTGTTTGCTTGTAAACATTCATGATATAGCTTTTAAAAAGAAAAATATAAGTTAGAGATAATTAACCTACCTATGGGTCGGACGGTAGATACCCATGCAGACACTGGCGATCGGGAAGGGATTGTGACACGGAGGAATGAGAAAAGTGTCATATGGAAAGCTTTGAGTATACATACCGAAGGCTATAAGAGCAAAGAACCGATGAATGGACTGTGTGAATGATGATATGGTTAGAAAGAGGGTGACTATCGAGATGACGACTAATAGATAAAAGTAGGTAAAATGTATGGAAGAAAAATACATGTTGCGCCGATCCCAAATAAATTGGGATTGATGACACTTCTGGAGTCTGCAGTCAAGAAAATGGAAATAAATACAACTATTCACATACGAAAAAACTTCAACATTCGATTTTAAACTTGAGTTTCTTAACTATTAATAAGTAGTCTGTAAATGTGACCTATCTATTTCTCCTTTCGAAACCAAGGCTGTACTGACATTTAAACTAAATAAATGATCCTGCCCATGGCGCCGATGAATCAATAATCTAAATTCTAAAGCCATTATTCGATGGCGTCTGTCGCGGTCGTGCGCTGCAGCTGAACAAACCATTATGTGTATAAAGATGTAAGATGGCGCAGGGACGGACTCAGGGAGTCAAGGTTTGTTGGATTTTTGGGGTGTAATTTATGTGTGTTGCTGTATTTTGACCAGTTTTTATTGTTGCCTGTGTAAATAAATATGTAGAGACGAGCTAAGGAGCAAGAATGTAGGTTAAATACAAAATTTTAACGTAAATTGAGCATTTTTTTACACGCTTTTATTAGCTTCATACGTAGGTATGTTAGTAGGTATGTGCCTATATAACGGAAACTTTGAACATGATTTTGACCTCCTTCAAAACGTCGGATTAACTCGAAATTTCGCATACTTATCCAGGACCGATGACAAAACAATAATTTTATAAATTTGTGCCATCAAAATTTTTAATATGGTCTGAGCCTCGGGGAAAATGTTAAACATTATTTAACGGAACTATCCACAATCCTGTAGGTTATTTTCTATCCACTTTATTGAGGCCATGTGCATTGGCTATAAATAAATACACCGATCTATTAAATCTTAAATTCCTGGCATAGTGTTAAATTCCTCTTCAAGAATAGGTATTAATAAGAAAAACTTTCTATTCACCATCTTGAACAAAGCGCATTTGTTGACTTCGTAATTTATAAACAAATGTATTGCTATATCTTTATTTATTGTGATGCGATAGTTTATCAACGTTGTAAAGCGGCCACATAAAAAAAAAATCCATGTCTAAGATAATATTCTATGACAACAGGAGACGTTTTGTCTGCGCACAGTTCAAAGAATGTAGGGCGACATAAATATTTACTTGAATGAAATTTCTTGATATCCGGGAATAAAAATAAAAATGTTTTACTATCATGTTGTAATATTAAATGAAATAAACAAAAGAAAGGCGTTATTTTGACTCGATGTCCTAAGTAAAGAAACTATTGCACTTGTAGTTTGCACTTAGAAAAAGAATGTTTGGATAAGAAGTACAAACATTTACATTGGAACAGGACATTAGATATCCCTATATAAATATTGTTAAATTCTTTTTTATATATATATTAGGTAGTATAAACATGGATTATTGTCCTATTTTAAGTGGAAAAAATAAACCGATTTCTAATGTAACTAATTTAATAGCAGGGAAATTTCCTATCACAAACAAAGAAATCACGAATAAGAAA
This sequence comes from Aporophyla lueneburgensis, assembly GCA_932294355.1. Lineage (NCBI taxonomy): Eukaryota > Metazoa > Arthropoda > Insecta > Lepidoptera > Noctuidae > Aporophyla > Aporophyla lueneburgensis. Next base: position 6,022,866 of record OW028748.1, on the reverse strand, counting down.
TTATATAAGCGGCAAAAATAACGACAATCCTTAAAATCGGCAGCAGTAAATGAGATGAGAGTTCAAATTATTCTAGCACTAGATATTAACTTGACATTGTTGGAAGTTCTTATTACCTCATAAGATTTAAAGAGCGTGAAGAAAACAGTTATATCCTTGAAACGGCAACTAAAGACCACATTTACCTACAAGGTGTAAATTTTGAGCGGTAAGGTACAAGATTCCAATGTCATTTTGCTAAAATGCATAGCCCCATGACATTTCATTCACGAACACACCTTATTACAATGTCATTCTATACAATGCATGGGATAATAAATTGATGACACCTATTGATTTCATACTAATTAAACAGGTGGTAATTTAATCACTAACTAGATTTTAGTAAGACAGCTTTAGTTTTTCAGACTTCATTAGAATAAAAGTAAAAGCCATTTTGTTAATAATAGAATAACATATACTCTTCTAATATCAGAAATCAAATTAATCCATAAACATAAAAAAATATATATGAATACTATATTCAATTGTAAGATCCGGACCCGCGTGGTGGATTACTATGTCCCAGGTCCTAGCAGTAAAGTCTGATTATATTTTTGTTTGTAAGATCAAGATCATTCTAAACTTTTATTGAATTTATCTTGCCTGTTAGTCTTGTGGTTAGTGACCCTGACTGCGAAGACTGAGGTCGTGGGTTCGATTCCCACCCAGGACAAATCTTTGTGTGATGAGCATGATGATTTGTTCTGTGTCTGGGTGTCATTTATCTATAATATGTATGTATTTAGAAATATATAAGTGTGTTTAGCAGTTGTCTGGTTGCCATAGTACAGGCTCTGCCTAGTTTGGGATCAGATAACGGTGTGTTGGTTGTCCTAAGATATTGATTTATTTATCTGTAAATTCCTCACCAAGTCCGGCCCCGCACGCAAGTGCACTCAGAGGCAGCACCGAATTAAAGGCAGAGTTGATGGACGTAAAACAGCATTATTATTTATTACATAAACGTATTGGTGCCAGCCATTGTAAGGAAACTCACTTCTAAAGGTATAGTTCCAATTGAAGCTATCTGCTCCATCATTGCATAGAAATGGCTGAGAGCATCTCGACAGAAGATAGAAACTGAATCGTAGATCTTATGCATTGATAATAATCAGGCTTAGAGATAGCTGCAGCATCTAAGATATAGCGGAACTTTAGCACCTTAGGTCAAATGCATAGACTAGGATCTGACACTTGATTAAGTGTATAGATATTTTACTTGGGAAGATAATTGAATTGGAAATTCGCTTTGAGTTGGAAAAGTGATTTGTTATAAGAGTTATGAATCAACTTAATGGAGGATAAGGTGTGACTGCAACGGATAGTCTAATTAAAAATTAATAAAAAGGCGTTAACAAGACACGATGGGTGGACTTTCTGAAGAGTAATGTGACTATCGAAATAAGGACACATACAGAAATATGGAAGAAAAAGACATGTTGCGCCGTTCCCAAACGAAGAGCAAAAAATTATAATGATAAGGGCATTGGTACGTGGAATTTGAGACATAACGTTTAATTTAGTCAAAGACAAATTGCCCTTTGAGCAATATTGAGACAATCTATCATTACGAAGATGAAAAAGGTCCTGAACATTTTAAAGTGAAAAATGAACGTAAAAATGGATTCAATACTCATAAATATCTTGCACATCTTCAGTAAGAAGCTATTAATCATTTCATGACGACAGGATGTCGCGTTGCACAATGAATCAATGTATAAAATGGAAACTGTCTCAAAACAAAGGCACCATAATTATAGTTGCCATGCATTTGTGGGAATTCCTCATGTTCTAGCGTTGACATACATTCTTCAAAACAAAGGGAAGTTTATCAAATATTGAGTGTTCTTGGTGGCATTGTAATCTGACTTCTGGGGGCTATTTCATAAAACGCACAGATAATAGGTGCCATTTCGTCAATTTTACAAAGATTTCTTCATACATTTTTTGCTTTACTAATGCTGATATGCTTAGGTAGCCCATGAGATCTGCAAATTGCATAAAAGTAAGAAAATTAGAATACCCTGAGCTATCCTGGCGCTTCTCCCTAAGTCCCTTAAGCAGCACCTGTCAATTGCCAGTTCCATTAGACTCACCTAAGTGGTAGATTGGTTTAGTATTCAACTTTGTTTCTACACTGTCAAAATAATGTCTTAATCGTATGTACGAGTTGCCTGACTGCAACTTATTGCGTTAGATTTTCCATTGGGTATTTCAATTTCTTCCAGATTACTATTGCGGTAAGTAACCGTTGTACTAATTACTTACAACTTGGGTTTTACCGCATAATCATCACTTTCCAGGATAAGTGGTCGAGTAATAACAATGACGATGATTTGCAACTATGTGGTGAATATATTTCACTGCGTTTTGATCTAGTTAAGTGTTTATTATTTACAAAATTACTTGAAGATCCTAAAGTAATTATCTGCTAGAGAATCTGTCCTAAATTTATTAAGTATTTGGTGTTTTACGGTAGCCAACAAATTTTAGCCCCAAGTCGTATGAAATGTGACTACTACTAGTAATACAAACTAGATTTAGAAATGCCTGCAAGAAAAATGTCCCAGTGTCTTGACGACCCCGAATGTCGTATCTTCGTCATATTTATTGAGGCACGTAAAGTTAATTCCAAACGCAATAAACGACAGAATAAGTGTCAATCATTTCCGTAATAAACTCAGCAGCTTCCCTTCTCAAACATCTGCCAAGTTCATCGCCCCTTCGACAGGGGGCGCTATACACCTCGACTTTCTCAATTAATTGTGACGATTCCCCTACAAGTCAGTGTGGTTCTCGACCCCGTATTTATCTTTCGTTAAGACCACCGTAAGTATAGTTAGCAGGTCATTGTTTAAATTAAAAATAAACAAGATCAATTATTTCTAGTCACGCAAACAATTAGACTTATTAGACCAATCAAATAGTAGTAGGCACCTACTAATCTTAGACACTGAGTAATTAAAACAGCAAAGGATTCTTTGTATCTGCCGTCGGTGCCCAGATAACCTTGAAAAGTTGGTGGTGATGGGCAAGGTAGATGAGACAATCCCTCCCGATCGGACTCTTAAACGATAGTCCGACCAAGTAACCACCCTCACTGGACTCTCTATTACGACCGCCATGAGAGAAGCCGAGAACCCAACTAAGTGGAAGAACATCAAACATAAAACCACGAATGCCGTTCAGGGCCACGACTCTCACTAATTGAAGCACGCCACCAATAAGAAGAGAATTAAAACAGCACTAGACAAGTTGATTATTCACTTCCACAATAAAATGCCGACACCGATGACAAAATCTTCTTAGCCTCAAAACCAAGTATTCAAAGCTCACCATACCCATCCCCAGTAACGAAATGTATAAGCTGTGAATGATGATGATAAAGATGACAAACTAAAGATAGATACTAGAGAAAAACTACTGCTCTACGAGATCTATAATATGGGAATATGATACTAATAAATTGTGATGATAAAAATTAGAGCAATGATACTATTGAAGCAACTAATAATAATGAGGAGGCACTAGTTATAGAGGAGATCGTAACACGACCCATAAAACTTCCACATGATAAACCGCAGCTTCCGTGAAACGCGGCCGTTCAAGAGATTAAAGTGTTAAGACAAACAGACAATGCCCTTTCGTAAGAACCACAGACCTGTGAGAAAGTTTTTCGTTTGTTTTATTTCTTTGGATTGCGGAATACGCGGATGGACGCAGTATATAGTTTTAATTACAAGATTATGCAATGGAGATTAAAGATTTTGTTTTTATTCTCATTAAGTAACTTAACATGAATAGCAACTGATTGTAAAGAATAATGAACTTTCTTTGGAAGGCCAACGAGAGTTCAATAATCTAAAAAAAATAGAGAGTGTTTTGACGATGAAAATTTTATAAACAGGTTTGATTTAGCTGGAAAAGAATTAGTAACATATAATTATGAAAAGAGACCTTCCTTACAAAATGAATGTAAACAAACCTATAGATGAAGAAATCAAAGTTGTTCACGTAAAAATAATTATAGGAGTTCATAACCCATTGGAATCGAATTACATTCTACTCGGCGGAGTCGGCTTATACAATCGATATGGGAATGTGTCGTAACACTATTGTACTTTTTAAATTCACAAACCATAATATGTTCTTTGGCAATGTTGCTAGTTCCATTTAGTAGGTAAGAACATTAAAAAAGCGGAAATCAGTTCGTTAATCAATAAAAGCATGGTCAAGTCAAAAGCTTTTTACAACAACTTTCTTTTAAATATATATAAAGATTCATCTCTTATGAGTTTTGGAACATTAAAATGTCAGATTTAACGATAGAATTATTAGTACAGGATATATTAACATAATTACTAGCTTTAGACTCATTAAGCAAACCATATTTGGATATGTAGAAAACAGAATCTGTTGACCCAGACACTATATTTTGGGTCATCGCCTTCAACTCTACTGTAGCCAATTGCAGTTTATAAAAAAGTAATACATTTATTTTTATTCTCTATTGAAGTGTCTAGCTTTTCAGTTAGTGTTGGTTTTTTGTCAATTTTTTTACGATTGATTGATCGTTTTTGTCCTAGTTTGTTTTTCGGTTAATTTATTATGCATAGGTGAATTACTTTTTGTTTGTTTATCCAATAATAATGGATTGTATTCAACGGTAACTTGACTGTTGTTTTCTGCTCTAAAAACAGAATCATCTACTTGCTTTTGAACCAAATATATTTTGTTAGTAAAGCATGAACTACCAACCGCCAGATCTGCATATTAAAATATTTAAAGCCATCAAATCCAAGTGTTACAACTGACCCCCGTGGTAGTTAAAATGCCAGTGCGATACTTGACACATTATCGGATGAGACGATGAAATTAACACTAATTAGGTCGCAGCTTGGGTTACAAGCAATTTTATGACAAATACACACTGTACGAGTGGACTTATTCAAATGGTTGGATTAATAGCATGATTTGAAACATGTTATGTGCAGTTCGAAAAGTCAAGTATTTTGTTTCTAATTTTGAATGTTGTATTTGCGGAGTTGGAAATCTAATAGAGATTTTGCTGACAGATTGTGTATACGGCAGATTTTTTATTATCATTGGCGATACTGTTTGTCATTGCTACCGACAGGATAATTTAATTTCGTGACATTATCGTTTGAAATAAAGAAAGCTTCATCATTTTATTGAGTTTAATCTGACCCTCCCTTAAGATTTTTCATGTAGCTTATAGTTTATTGTAATTTAACTTTAATATTTTTGTTTCGACAAGTACTGAGTTTTTGTGAATGAACTGGTCTTGTCGTTATATTTCAATAGTTTACAAATGCATCGACGCGAAGCCAATACATTCGATTTGAATTTACAAATAATAGTGCGTGGATTTCCGCGTGTTCATTTTCTTCGTATTTTTTATTTTTCTATCGAGTGTCTTTTGTAAATATTTGTCGCAGGCGAGATAATGGTATTTAACATTTAACTTTATATTCAAATCGTTGGGGGCTTGTAGCTAAGTAATAACAGCCGCTCAGGTTGTACGATCAAGTTAAACTACGCTTGCCGCGGTTGGTCCGTGGACAGGTGACCATATTTACATACCAAAACCCTTCCTTGCACGTTAAGCCGTAGGTCCTGCCCGTCACTTGTGGGCGTTACGGGTCGCCAGAAGCCCGAAAGTCTCACAACCAGTCTTGCCAAGAGGCATCGTATTACTCAGTAACTGTGTTGTGGAGGTCCGATACGCAGTCGCTCCATGTAAAATAATGGTATTCAGCAGCATCCAGTTAGACTGGAAGCCAACCTCAATATAGTTGGGAAAAGGCTATGCAGATGATGACTTCTCTATAAGTCGCCATCTCGTCACTCCCTCCAGTCACTCCCTCCAGCCATATCATCGTCCACGCAGTCCATCAAATACTCCAGGAGTCAGCGCGATAAACATTACATAATCAATAATGTTTCCTTAGTAAAAGTAGAATTCATGGCTAGTGGCTAGTGGCTAGTGGCTACTAGTTGCTTGGTAATATTTGTACCATAGAACAAAAACGCATTAAAACTTGTTGCTACTTCCGCGCCAGTTTTATGGTAGCAGGGAAATAGTTCCTTACAATCCTTACATGAGAATTTAAGCGTATTTTGTAACTGAAACCATGTTACTACCTATTTAAAATCACTTATATTTATAGGTTTCAAGCAGGTTTCAGCTCTAGGAAATTGAAATGGCTTGGGATTTGCGTGGTGCGTTTTATACTGTGCATATGACGGAAATGTTTTCGTTCTTTACATAGGAATTAGGATGTATTATGCCCTTATCGACCCCGCATGGTAGATTACAGTCCACTCCCTCTCACAGAGAGGAGGTCTGTGCCACAGCAGTAGGAACATTTATAGTCTGATTGTGATTTCCAGATTGTATTTCAGTTAGTACTCTCAAAAGTATACCGAGGTTGAGTTAATTTAGATCTTTGTACTGTGGATACATTGTACATTTCCAGGTGTTTGGAGCACGTTTCAGCGTCGGTTTTATATTTCTTGGTAAATACTTACAAGACTAAGGCTTTTGGCACAGAGTATCGTCAAAGTGACAGGACAACACTAAGATTTTTCTGGCAGAGATAGCTTTTTGCAGCTCTTTCACGTAACTTATTATGTTTTGTCTCGATAGCCGCTATTTTATTGCAAATTACGATTGAACGCTCTTGAACTGCAATTAATTTTCCATGTCATCTTGGATTGACGGATGACGTTCAAGACTTCGAATGCTATCATTTCGAGCAGTAAGAGTCAATGCAACTAATTATTTCATCGTAATGTGTATTGCACATGTGTTTACGATTTAACTTGTCATACTTTTTTTTTGTTTTGCTTTTTTTTGAAATCGCAGCATCGTGCTAAGTTAGGAGCCTTTTGGCATCGTACAGGACTTTCTGTTTTTACTTTCAATAAATATGTATATTCTTAGTTTTTTTTTTATTATTGTGTCTGTTTAGTCTTTTTTATGATCTTCCTGTGTGATTAACAATAAATACTTTTTCTTTATTTCTTTCATACCAACCCTTGTCATACTCAATGTCCGCTTTTATAATGTTCTGCGTATCATGGTCCATTTTTTTTTCTGCCCTTATCCCAATTTATTTAGGGTCAGCGCAAAATGTCTATTTCTTCCACACTTCTCTATTAATCGTCAACTCAATAGTCACGAGTTCTATGCATATCATAATTCACACAGTCCATCTATCGTTTCTTTGGTCGCCCTCTACTCTTATAGCCACGGTGACGTATCATGGTCCACATCCATAAAATTTATAGAAAGATGTGCACGTTACAATGTTATCGTGGACGGATATTTAAAAGTGTCTTCATATATTTCTTTAAATTTTACTTCTCTGTGTTATCGTTATGTCACAATTATAACGTCGGGTTTGAAATCATAAAAGTGCACATTCTTGTGGAAAATTGTTGTTGAGAAATTAAAATGAGATTGAATGAGTAAGAATTTTTATTCCTAGGTTTTTTGGTGTTTTGATTAGTATTTACGTGAACACTTATCAAAAACAGCCAAAATAGTTGTTAAGGTGAAATTACTGAATAAGTTTAGACTTTAAAGTGGTGTTGCTGAAGAAGTCAAAAAATACATACTATAGTTACGTAGTAAATAACAATATCAAAAGATTTTTTCTTCAGTTGGAGAAATAACTGATATTAAAGTTAAGTGCAGATTTGGGTGTTGGAATTCAGAACTATGATCTAATTGTGTTTAACCCATTTACCTACTGCTTTGCTGGAAAACGGTGTCACGCGCGAGTTCAAAGGTTTTTTATGATGTAGGTATTACCGTTTTATGTCAGTTAAAATGGCAACATTCTACAGTTTGCGTAATATTTAATCGGTCTTTAAAATAAATTAATAGGTATTTTGTATTTCAGGATCTTTTTCTAGGTTTAAAAGGGAAATGCTGACTGCCAAGTTTTGGTTACTTTCTTAAGTCAATTTTGACATTATAACTTTTATGCGAAAATATAATTATGAATTGTTAGAAAACAAAGTCCTCCCATCGCGTTAGCTTCTCTAAACACGATAAACTCAGAAACGATTGGATCGATTTTCATACGGTTATTCATCAGATCTTGTGTAAATTGGCTGAAATATGACAATTATTACTGAAGATGTCGGAAAAAATCATGGCGACTGGGAGTTTTACTAGCGTGCGCCGCGTAATCAAAGTATTCAGAAATTATTCCTCTGGGGTCCTTTTAAGCCCGGTAGTACGTTTCTGTGAGATATTTTACCGCCATCCACGGGGGTAAAAGCTAGTATTTTACATACACTTTAATCTTTGAAGTGCCACAAACGTATTTTTTTTTTTCTAAAGCTTATATAATTTATTTTGGCACAAAAACACAAGTGCTACGGAACTGTTTGGTCTTATATCAGTCAAATGTCAGTCAACGTGTGAGAGGTCAAGGCGGAGATAACATAGTACTGTGCTCTTATCGAGAAGAAATGTTGGGTCATTATGATACGGGCACTTTTTGTAGAGAACGAACGTTACTTTTAACTTAGTGTTGTGATGTTATCGATAATTAGATATTGTTTGTTAGAATTGAACAAATTGGGTATGTTATTTTTATTGCGCTGATAATTTAGATTAGTTGTGTTTGTATGAGCCATGAGGTAATATGTATAATTTAATTTTATAAAGTATTGAACGTTTATTACTCCAACGAAGTATCTCAGCATAATTTGCATGTGCTTATTTTTGTAAATGTAAATATGAAATTACTGTGTGTGTATCTTAATGTACCAAATGCAAATAATAAAAATACGTTTTTATTTAGGTATCTTACTGTCCATTTGTATGCAATTTGTATGACTATACTGGTTGGGAAGGTAGCTATCTCAATAAAATATGAATTTATGAACTCTTAATGAGACAGGACCCCCCAGAACTGGAGATTGTACTTAATAAGTGGATAAACCAGTTTTCAATTAACTATAAGCAAATTGTAATTTTGTAAGATTTTTATGGTAGGTTTTGAAGAATACCACTGAAATAATCCGAAGAGAAATTACCTTTTTACCTTACTTCAAAAAAGGAGGAGGTTCTTTTTTTATTACCTATTGAAGGCAATTACTTTGATTTTGCATTATTTCAGAAGAAAGTTGTTTAATAAAGGTACAATAGCATAGTGAAAGAATCTTAAAAAATAAAAACTTTGTTCAACAGTGCAACACTGATTCTGTGAATTAAGTACGTTTTTTTTTTCTTAGAAGGTATTTATTTTACGATGTTGGGTTTCAAATGAAATTGTACATGGTTGAATTACTTGAGTTTTTTTTTTTAATTGATTGCCAATCGTATAAAATTGATTGTTTTATTTGCGATCATGAAATTTTTATAATTCGTTTTAGCACAAAAGTATAGGTTTGTTATATTATGTAAAGTCACTGGGTACATATTTGTTTACATTTCAACGAGTGCAATCAATCATACCTTATAGTTTAGTTTTGAAATAACTATTAATTAATAAGAATCAAGTGTACACATTAGATTATATAATATTCTTGTTATCAGTTCCCCTTACACCATCATTCACACTCTTGCCGATAAGTTACAAAGTGTATTTTCTAAGTAAATTACGTTAAAGTAAGAAAAAGAAATGATGTCTAAATGTCTAAAATATTTACAATACTTTTTTTACTTACCAAAAAAATATTCTGTCCGGCTAACTAGCCAATAATGCAGCAAAGCGTGTCCGCAAACATTTTCGAAAAAAACTTATTTATCTCAAAATAAAAAAGAAAGCACCTCACTAAACACTGTCACTGTTCAAAAATAATCGTTTAAAAATAAAACAAGAAAATAACAGTTCGGATTCAAATAAAACTCAAAATTATCGTGTCTATGTTCGATCGCGTTCGAAATTTGAAAGTACGCAGGAATTGTCGCGCGTTCGTTGAGCGCGCTGGGCATTCGTTGACTGACGCGATGTTGCGTTTCGATAGCGGTCTGAAGAAGTGAACCCGTGGTTCTGTGTGTGAGATTAAAAATTGGAGGGACCGCTTCAAACACACTCCGCGCCGGTACTTAGAACGGATGCTCGCTGTTTATAATTTAGGAGGTGACAAAAAACTTTGCACTAACTAAAAGATGTAAACATTCTTGAAGTTGACGGTTAAGAACACCTGTATAAAAGATAAACAAAGCATTATTGACATTCGGCAAAAAGAAAATTACTTAACCTTTAATTTAATTTCTATTTTAAAGACACTACACGACGGCATCACACATATAAAAATCGAAAAATTGACAATTAAAAAAAGTAATTAACTTAGTTTCATTCCACTACCCACTAGATGGCGTTACTGTATCAAACACGATTGTTTATAGATTTAGTCATTCTACTCGCCGCTAGATGGCGCTACGAACGCAACATCAACAAGAGTCAAGATCTTTTTCCAACATATCAGATTTGTTAAGTAATGTTTGATTATAATAATGGAATTTAACAACTATAAAAATAATTAATATTATTTATTATGTAACCACGACCCCCTATCACCCCATTTGCGTCATCACTTTGCTTACGATATCAAGACAAGTTTAAACGTAATTGTACGTTTATGGGCATCATAAATATTTATCTACCCAATGAGTTAATTTATCTATTAAAGACGCTAACAGAAAAGTCTATAGTAGCTAGACCAATGGGAGCCGAACAAATTGTCTATTTCATGAGATTAATATGAGTACAACATTCAGTCAATTGAACCGCGTTTTTTCTGCAACATTAGTCTGGCCTTGTGCTAAGAGCTTATTTTTATTTTATTTTATTTTATTTGGGAAAATAAACGGTTACACATTACAATATTATGAAATAGAACTTAAAACTAAAACGGACGTGTAAATGTATAACCAACGACATTTTCCACATAATATAAAAAAGTTAAACAAACATGAACGGCGTGCGATACAAATTACTTAGAATAGTGAGTATGATTAAAGATGAAAGTAAAACTCATCTGAAACTTATACAAGTAAAAGTATTAAAAATAGAAGGAAAGAAAAAATGATTATAATTTAAATTATGTTTTTAGGATTGTAAGAATGTTAGATACTCAATTCTGATATAACCTTAAGTGCAATACTTCTAAATTTTGCTGCAGAAACAGCAAAGAACTCGATATCTTGGAAAATCTTATTGTACTGAGTAGTAAGACGCCGTAGGGGTGCTCGTGAGCCTGCGTTTGATCGACAAGAGGTTACAGCAAACAGCAGTCGAGCGCGCACACCTCGGCACATAGTTGTTCTGGGTACTACATAACATATTCTATTGCTTATATCTATACAGTCATAAGAATTGTTACATAAATCAAATAGAAAGGACGATTCCAACAGTATACGTCTAGATTTAAGGCTTTGAAGTTTATAGGTATTAAGTAAGTTGCTGTAAGATGCATACGTCCGACAACAACGGTAATGCATGGCCTTTAAAAATTTGCGTTGTACTTTTTCTATCATATTAGAATATTTTTCATACAAGGGATTCCACACCGGGATCGCGTACTCCAACTGAGACCTGACCAAAGTTTTAAATAGGTATAAATAAGTGTCAGGGCGTTTAAATTCCTGAGCCGATCTCATTACAAAACCGTACATACGGAAAGCATTGTTAACAATTTTAGTAACATGAGCATCAAGATGGAGTCTCTCGTCCAGCAAAACACCAAGATCACGAACCACTGTTTCTCTTGTCAGATTTATGAATTTTGATTAGGATTAAACACTGTGCTGATATTATTAGTTTGGTAGTGTGAGTTATGTTGGTATCCATTGCTTCGCTTCAGTTTATAAAAATGGTCTGGAGATCCATTATTGCCTATTTTTTAAAACATTGTACCTACATTGGAATAGTAATTTTCTTGTAGGACGTACCATAACTCCTTCACATGTAGTACCAATGTAGTTTCGGGTTCAATCTTCTTCATCCGAAACTAACTTTTGGAATCTAGGATTAATTATTTATATTTACTTATGTACTTTTAATTTCGACGTTCAAAAGTGCTTTTTAACCACTCTGCACCTGTATCACATTTACTTTTTAGTTTCGTATTAAAATAATAGAAGGAATTAACTAGGATGAAAAGATTTAATTTTGGTAATCGAAGATAAAAAATGTCGTCACCGGCTAAATGTTTTGCATTGATAACGGGTAGACACGTCACTATTGAGGTCACATTAAGCTGTTTATCCAGCGACTGTATGATGTGTAACATCAAAACGAATTGTTTTTTTACGTATTAGAAATCAGAGGGGAACTTACAGTCACTGAATCTGAAGAACAAAATTGAGGTGAAAACTGTGGTACGCAGATTGCTACCCTAAGGGACACCGACGACCAATCTTATCATCAAAATAAGGCCTATTGCCTTGCACTAGGGTTAATTTAAGCGTCATGTACTACATATCCTGGATACATAAACAAGAAAATAATTTTGTAATATTTCCTTAAAACTACCCCTAACCCCAATTTACGATGCGATGGTGTATCAAAAGCTGTTTAAAATGCAAGTGGATCGCCGTAACTCATATATTTACCTATTTGCTATAATTCTGACTTTATAAAATAGAAACTTATAAGCCGGAACATGACAAACTCTACTTACTAACCCTTAAAAGGGTGGCAAGGAAAATTACACCATATTAGTGCCTATATCCTAGATTTCTTCATAAGGTTATAATTGCCAATTAATACTCAACAAATGACTAATAGGTAACAAGTCTTTGTGCGCTCATCGCTTCATTTGTTTAAGTTATTAAGTTACGCTTAGCAATTACTTTACCTAGTAAGAAGCTGTTTACAGATTTGCTTAGTTTTAACTTATCGCTAAGTATGATAATATCTAATAATAATAATAATAACCCCACCGCCGTATCTCTACGTTGACGTCGTGGTGGGGCTTGCGCGCTCCGAACTCTAGGTCTGTGCCGGTAGAGTTTACTTTGCCGGAGCAGGTCTAGGATGAGGAGCCAGACCAAGAGAGATACAAAAAACCGCAGGGCAGCATGTGGCGAGCTGTTGGGCAGTAGCGACCCCACGGACCCTAACTCCCGGGAGAAGTCTTGTTCCTCACCTCTGGCTTGCCTTTATTGGCCGGCTGGAGTGAACACTGACGAGGAACAGAGCTCCCACCTCATTCTTGCCTTTATTGGCCGGCTTGAGTGGAGATTCGCAAGAGCAAACGTGCTCGGAGGAAGGAAGTATTTCAGTAAGTGCTCGTAGGGATCTTGACCATCTTCCGGGCTCTGGGATTGTTCTGAAAGCCGTGGAATACCGCTCCACTCCTCAAAGCACCTCAGGACATGTTGCCCCCTTGGCGCTACGACACTTTGTGCTAGCGACCGTTTACGGAGGCCCATTATTGAGTGTGCAAGTCACCCCCTGCCATTTTATCTGTGTATTTTTAAAACATTGGTCAGGCAGGGGCCATAGTCATTCCATAATTCGAGAAAACCAGTTCACTTAGCCACCCAAACCCATAACCCAATATCTTTATTTCCATATCCTGCAATAGTTCTACACCAACCGTGGGTTGTCCTTGGCTGCACTTGCGTATTACAAACAGGGATAATCGACGGTTTGGTGCCTCATTCCATTAAGAACCTCTAACGGGCCTCTGCGAGTTGGCTTCGGCCCCTGGTACGCCTTCCAAAGGTCCGGGACCCCAGGGTCCCGAGAATGTCAAAGGTACATAATAATAATAATATAATAAATAATAATATAATAAATTGGACACAATTTTATAAGAAATTTACGATCGAAAGAAAATCACCAACAGAAAAAACATTTTGGAATAATAAAAGACCACCATTTACCATAATGTAAAAAAAAACTAATTTTAAAACTGGCGAATCGGGGGTGACATGACAGATGTCACCCCCGATAAAATAAAATAAAATCAGAATGAAAATATAAAATAACTAGGAATTTAAATTGGCACGATTAAGATGAAATGTTGACACGATCAGCTACGCGGAACGCACGCCCACCACCTCCGGATTCGTCGTTCAGCTCCGCCTCGCCGCCGCCGGAACTCAGCGCCATCGAGAGTGCTGTGACACCGGCCGTGGCAGTTGCGTCGAGCTCGAGCGACGAATATTTTTCCCCGCCGACGTCGCCAACACCTGTACGTCGGCAAGGGAGAGGCCGGCCACCGAGGAGCTTGGGACTTAGGGGCCAACCGGTCCCGAGCCGGGTCCCCGCTGCCGGTGGTTGTGTGCGGCGCATGAAATGGACTCAGTCTATGAACGAGAACGTCATGCGCGCATATTACGGGTCTACAGAGGGGGGAACTAACCTCACTGCGTATCGTGATAGGATGCTGTCTCTGTTCCAGGAACTAGAACCCACCGTCAACGTCTCGGCCCAACGACTATCGGATCAAGTGCGGGTTATCCAACGCAATCACAGGTTGGACGACACCGCACTTGAAAGGCTGCGCTCAGAAGTACTGAGCAACTGTGTCGTCTCGACTCCGACACAAACCGCGGCACAAGGGTCATCTATTAATGCAATTTCGCCGCGGTTCCATCATGTTGAAGAAGAGGATGATATAGTTGCCACAGTAAGTAGCCAGTGCAACAACCGACTGAGGAGCGCTCTGGAGGATGCGCTTCGCGAGTATAGGTCTATCCCAACCGAACTTAGACCCCGATTACCACGGTTGCCTATGCACAAGAAAAATAGGGCGCTGGTGTGTGCCTTGGACTCGCAGCTTAAGAATTTATTCGAGAGCAGCGAGAATCTCGTCGATACACACTCGATCCTGTATTGCGCGGCTGTTGCGGCATGTCGTTTAGCTAACGTCAAGTTTCCAAACTGTGACGGAGCTACTCGACCAATGCCAACCGTACCAGCCTGGCAATGCAGGATCGAGCGTCGTATCGATGGGGCCAGGGTACTCATCGGCAAACTATACTGCTTCAGGGAGGGCAATACTCGACCACGAGTGATGCGCTTTGTAAGGCGGGCATTCTCGGGGACTGGAATCAGTCCTCCAGAATACATGTCCCGTGTTACAGAGCGCATCGACTTCCTGAAGCAGAAAGTCTGTGCATGTGCAAGCCGTATTCGGCGGTATAAACGGCGGGTTGACCGATACAAACAGAATCGTATGTTCCAGAGCGATGAGAGGTGGGTATATAGAGCTTGGGAGCGACCCGAACAAAATGTGACAGACGTGCGCTGCCCGGATGACGCCGCCACGAATGCATTCTGGCGGGGCATTTGGTCAGTACCCGTCTGTCACGTTGAGGCTGGCTGGATGCGGGATGTCGAGCGAGTGTGTGAATCATTACCAGAAATGGAGCCGGTGTTAATTACGCCAACAGATGTAGCCAGAGCAGTCCGTCCGTTACCGAACTGGAAATCACCGGGACCGGACGGACTGCACAACTTCTGGTTAAAATGGCTCACCAGTTCACACAGTCGCCTGGCATCTCATTTCCAGTCATCCTTAGAGTCTGGGTCGCTACCGCAGTTTTTAACAACAGGCGTCACCCACCTGCTCTATAAGTCAGGTAGTACCGCGGAACCTAAGAATTATAGACCGATCACATGTTTGTCGACGGTTTATAAACTTCTTACATCCATTTTGAGAGCGAAAATTAGTTCGCATATTGATAATAATTCCATTATGTCTGCGTCTCAAAATGGATGTAGGAACGGGTCCCGTGGTACTAAAGAGCTACTCCTCATCGACATGGCCATAAGCCAACAGGTTCGTCGATCCCGCAAGGATCTGTCGACATGCTGGATAGACTATAAGAAGGCCTACGACTCAGTACCACATTCATGGCTCAGGAGGGTGCTGGAGTTGTACAAGGTTGATACAACTCTACGCACCTTCCTAGAGTCGTGCATGGGGCAATGGAGGACAGTCCTTCGCTATCCAGGATGTCCACAGATCCAGCGAAATGATGAGCCTGTATGGATTAAGTGGGGAATATTTCAGGGCGACAGTCTGAGTCCACTTTGGTTTTGCTTAGCCCTGAATCCTCTAAGCACACTGCTGGAGGATTCAGGTCTAGGCTATCGGCTGAGAAGAGGTGGTCAGGTTATATCTCACCTCCTCTACATGGATGACCTAAAAGTCTTTGCCCCCAACAAACTGCAACTGATGGAGCTACTGAAGGTAACTGAAACTTTTAGTAGCGCCATCAGGATGGAGTTTGGTGTGGACAAATGTGCAGTCATGCATGTAAAGCGAGGCGAGGTTATGGAATCCGAGGGAATCCAACTTTCGGATTCCGTATACCTCAGATCCCTTTCCTCATCCGAAAGCTACAAGTATTTGGGTATGTCGGAAGTGTTAGGCATCAACGATGCTGACATGAAGCAATCGTTGAAGGAGCGCTTCTTTGGTCGCCTGAAGAAGGTATTAATTAGTCTTCTCTCAGGCGGAAACAAGGTGCGCGCCTTCAACGGTTGGGTCATGCCAGTTTTGATGTACTCTTTCGGCATACTTAAATGGACTCAGACAGAACTCGACGCCCTGGATAGGAGGGTCCGTACAATGCTGACCGCAAACCGGATGCATCACCCACGATCATCGGTGATGAGACTGTACATCCCGAGGAAGTGCGGGGGTCGAGGTTTTTTAAATGCAAAGACCCTCCACAACCGCGAGGTGTGCAGTCTCAGGGAGTATTTCTTAAAAGCCGAAGTGGGTATGCACCGTGATGTGGTCGCAGTGGACAAGGGACTCACCCCGCTCTCCATGGCTAAAGAGAACTGGCGCAAACCTGTAGTACTTACTACCGATGACCGCAAGGAAGTATGGCGAAACAAGGAGCTTCACGGGCGCTTTTACCGGGCTCTTCATGAGCCCAGTGTAGATTTCTTAGCGTCCGTATCCTGGCTACGTTTTGGTAACCTATTCGGGGAAACAGAAGGTTTCGTCTGTGCAATTATGGACGAAGTTATCTTGACGAATAACTACCGGAGACATATTATGAAGGACGGGACGGTTGACGTGTGTCGGGCATGTCACCATCCGGGTGAGTCCATCAGACATATTATCTCTGGTTGTTCTCGTCTGGCTAACGGCGAATACTTGCACAGGCATAACCAAGTAGCCAGGATTATTCATCAGCAACTTGCTTTGCGATACAAACTAGTGGATTCTGAGGTACCGTATTACAAGTATGTGCCCGACCCAGTTCTCGAAAATGACCATGTCACGTTGTACTGGGATCGGTCTATCATTACTGACAGGACTATTGTCGCCAATAAGCCTGATATAGTGGTGATAGACGGGTTAGCGCGCCGCACAATGATAGTCGATGTTACCATTCCGCATGACAGCAACCTCGTGAAAGCTGAGAAAGAGAAACAGATGAAATATCTCGACTTAGCACACGAGGTTGTTGACATGTGGAATGTTGACTCGGCTGTCATTGTGCCGATTGTCGTATCAGCCAATGGGCTGATGGCCGATACCCTCGACCAACACCTGTCGAGGCTATCGTTAGGCGGTTGGATCAAGAGCCTGATTCAGAAGGCAGTACTCCTTGACACGGCTCGCATTGTGAGGAGGTTTCTGTCTCTGGAGCCCTAACCACCGGTAGCTTGGATCTTGCTCCCGCTACCGATGGACCGCTATTTTTTATATTTTTAAATGTTTTTGTATATTTATTTTGTAAAAATATTTAAAAATGTAACGAAATATGTATGAAAATAAATAAAAAAAAAAATAATATCTTAGAACAACTAACACAACGTTATCTGATCCCAAACTAGGCAGAGCCTGTACTATGGTTATCAGACGACATCTGTATAGGGTAAACAATGTGTAGATCATGCCGTAGTAAAATAATGAGTACCTAGTAAATTGGCTCATGTATTACTTAGCTAGGCAGTTAGCGGGCGTGCCTACCCAAGAAACTGCCAGACTGAATTTAACCTTTTTACCAACTCACACTGGGCCTGCTTAGTGGATTACAACGTTCTCTCTACTGTTAGAGACACACATACACCAAAGCCACACAGGCCTCTGTAGGCTATTTATTGTGCTATGTTCTAGCACTTCCAGCAGTGGGATCTTTATAGGTGGATATGGCTATACAGTTTGTAGAAGTTTTAAATCTATTAACTAATGGAGGAGAAACTAATTATTTGACATTAACTTCAAGTACATTTTTTACAAGCTCCATAGAACCCGGCTTCCACCAGTTTATTAAAAAGTACTAATTTGATACAATCTGGGAATTCAGCCTTATAACTACCTTAACCTCTAAGTCCCTGAGATACCACATTTGGTATAGACACAATCGTTTTTAATTGTGTCTGTAATTTCGGTAATTGACTGGTTAATGTCTTACTAGTATTTATACCACGCTATGATGGATCTGCTAACAAAGATCTCATTACCTCTGAGTTTCGAAACCAACCAGATAGCCTGAACTATTCCTAGTCCCACATGTTACCCGAGCAATTTTATAGTGCGCTAAACACAATCAACACGCAACTAGGTTATCGGCATACTATTGTATAACATCGAGTAATGTTGCCTACTCATAAAATAAGTTAAATATAAACTGCCAGTTAACATTTACGATCTTTAAACCTAATTCTTAATTGGTTTCGTGACGAAAACTGTATTAACACGATTGGAATTAGTGGCTTTTTGTTGGTGCACGCTTGTGGGATTGCGTCAACTAGAACCTATTTTAAAATAAATGTAATATTTGTATGACGCCACGAGTCGTAGATCTGGTACAAATGAATAAATATGCAGTTGTTGCCCGTTAAGATAAAGGGACTAAGTCTTGGATTTTATATTTGTATGATGTCACGAAACATACGTCTGGTACAAATTAATAAATAGTTGTTGCCTGTTAAGATGGAGGGACCAAGTCTTGGATTTGACAATTATGGTCGTATTTCTCAAAAGATTAAGTTAGGTTAGGGACAATAAAATTTTATATTTTTTAAGTAGAATTATGATCCGACCAGCCTATCCATCCATGGTCTACGGACTAAGGATTTTGATAAATAACTTCGTATTTATTGAGTGTCTAAAACTATTGCATTGGTAGTAATTAGTACTAAGATTTACAGCATTGAAGTTAGCTTGATTCCGGATCTTGACGTGCACAATATTACCCACAAAAGATCGCATTTGATAGTATTTCAGCAGGAGGTTCACACTCAGGGAAAGCAGCAACTGGTGAAGACATAGATACCTATAAGAAAGAAGGAGATATGCCCGATTGTTGAAAACGTATCGGAATCCAGTGTCTCCAGTTTGCCCCTACTATGCGCTACTACTACACTTGCAGTTTTGTAAAAGCTAGTGTAGAAACAAAGTCACGTACACACTGGCAATTCATAAAGTAGAAAGTACTACACAATCAATTATACACCTTATCTCATCAAACACAGCGTGCATTTACCATGCACCGTGCAACTTACACAAAAACATCGGATGGGTAAAGATAAAGAAAGCTATGTTTATTTGTTACTGAAACACGTGCGCACAGAAAGATAAAGTCCACAGTTTCCTAGTCAGTTTTACCTCTGATAGTAGTGGCAGCAACCACCATATTGTAACGGGAATAAAGATCACTGCGATATTGACAGATTTGTTAGTGGCAACCATCCAAGAGCTTTAACGAAAATAAAAAAAACATTTTGATTTTGACAGCTACGCAAAATCAGAGGTAAATTAATTGTAAACGGATTGTAAGATAATTCGAATTAACAAACAAAACAAAATTTTAAATAGACAATATAGTCCGTAGCTCCACGTGGTGACTGTGGCAAGAACGTATCTAGCGCGTGCGTGCGAAGATGATGCCTACGATTTTACAGGAAAAGCAGCTCTATAGCATCCTGCCGGGGTCGCGTGATTGTTCGAAAGAGATACCGTGACCCTGGCACATGGGCAACTGAAGGAACACGGGTGGGTTTTAGTCAGTAAAAGTCTCGTTCTCCGCCCAGAGCGGGAGAAGTCATTTGATGATTCCCCATCCAAAAAAAAAGCTCTATAGCATACTAGCACTCTCAACTGTCAATCGGAGCGAGGTTTCATAACTTCTTAAATATTGGAAACAATAGTCTCTTTGGTTCTTTTTTCCAACTACTTATTATATAAGGTGTGTCTATTCATACACGAAATATTTTAAGAGGTACACCTGTAGGTGGTAAAGAAGCTATAGAAGCAAAAAGAAAAATTTTATCTATGCGTTTTTGAATTTTCATAATTATTATAATTTTAAAACTGCTTGAGACGTTTTTCATAAAACCTTTACTCCAAATTCTATGAATGGATCGCCTGACGCTGCGAGGGCGGCGACAGGACAGCACGAGCATGGCCGCGGTGTCTCGGGCCGTAAAAAATAAGAAGGAGCCAGTATTTCTTATGTGCATCAAATAATTTATAAATATTAAATTTTGAAAAAAATACATTCAGAAAAATATTTTTTTCGTTGCTGTAGCTTCTTTACCACCTACAGGTGTACCTCTTTAAATATTTCGTGTATGAATAGATACACTTTATATATGGATACTCTTTGACAGAATGGCTTGAATCACGATTATTTTGTCTTACGCTAATATCCTTTTCTTTATTCCGGTCTAGAGGTCGCGGCCAAGGACAGAATAATAAACATAAGTTTTCATGTAATGAACTAGCAACAAAATTACTGCAGGCAAGTCTAAGTATATTACAAAACTGAAGTAAATTGAAGGAAGAAGTTATGTGGGCAGACAAATGTAAAATAGAGTAAGAACTTGATGCAACAGTCGTGGAGTCTGTAATCTATACTAATATTATAAAGCTGAAGAGTTTGTTTGTTTGATTGAACGCGCTAATCTCAGGAACTACTGGTCCGGTACTTTTGGTACTTTTTGAGTTGGGTAGCTTATTTATCGAGGAAGGCTTTAGGCTATATAAAACCACGCTGCAACTAAGAGGAGCGGAGCAGTAATGAAAAATGTTGCAAAAACGGGGAAAATCGCACGGGTAGGCGATTCGACGCGACGGGAAATGTCGGGGGAACAAGAAATTTAACGCGAACGAAGTCGCGGGCAGAAGCTAGTTGTTAATATAAGGCAGGAGGTATTCAATTTTAGACCTTTTATTAGGAAACGAGATCACCTGGTCGATGGCGCTAATACGTTATTTTTTTTCGTCGTAATCATATTAGCATAAAGACAACCGTTACTGACTGATTGATCTATCAACAGACAGCTCACACCGCTGAACGGATTGCGCTGAAATTTGGCACGTATGTAGTTATTATGACATAGATATCCGTTAAAAATCGTAAAAAAAAAGACAAGTGTCATGAACCACGGAGAAAATACGTTAAAAATAAATAGTTCAAACTAAGAAATCATTGCGATGATACATCTTAAATTGTTACCAAACAATAGGTGGCCTACTAAATCCAAGTCATCCTTTTCCTAGGAATCTTCTTCCCTATCTCCAGCAACAATCTATTCAGAATTAAACTACCTAGCTATTAAAATAAATTCAATCAGTCTATTTGCCGGTTCCACGAAAGATTATGAATAATCATGAATGTTGAATACCTTAAACACGATGTTATACGAGGTTGAAGTCTTGCTTATTTATATACAAACTGGTTTTTGCCCCAGCTTCTTTTAGCCTTCAATACTGGACCAATTTTAATTACGACTCTAGAAGATACGTTATCAACGGTTTAAAATGAAATAACACCTTTTAATCAGCTACATATTTTTATAAGTTTTTATTTAACTTGCGATGTTTGTATGTATGTGTGTTCGGAACGAATCTTGGAAGCTAATATAGAACCACTTTTCGATGTTCGATCAGGCTGAAATTTGGTGTACATTATGGTGACAATGACAATACAATAATATGGTACCAAGATAAGCCAATCGCAATTATTGATAAAAGTTATTGACTATTGAGAAATCAGCCCCAAGTATTCTTTTTGACAAATCATAGAAAACCGATAAATTGACGAACCTAATTTGCTGCTATTAAAATAATATCCAGCTAAACATCTAGCGTGACTTCATTTTAGATTAGCCAAAGTCATTATACCTAGTCTGAGAGATCAAATAAGGCAACAGTGACTCTGACAAATCAGCGTTCAAAATTGGTTTGTTATCCTTTTGACGCATCGCATTTCTAATCAGAACACTGGTGGCTAGTGGTAACGGCCGAGACTTATATAGTTATAGGTCGTAGGTTCGAACACAGTCAAGTGTTTTTTTTTATTTATATTTGCTTATACTGTCCCACTACTGGGCAAATGCCTCCCCAAGTTCTTCCAGGAACTCTTTTCTCGCGCCACCTCCAATCACTCGTCGACAGGCACTTTACTTAGTGTAAATTATTTTAACACCACTGGTCCCAAAACGGTGAAGGCAAGCATCGTGAGCTTTGGAAACCGACAAGTCTTCGAACCAAAAAAGGAGGAGGGTAAAGATTAGAACATTTTTCGCCTATCATAGTCATGAAAATTCAAAGTTTATTTTAGTGCATTTAGTGACGTCATGTTATTGTGTTTATGTGAAGTTTAGGTATCGACCTTTACATCTATTCTAAAATAGTAAGAAAAAAAATGGCAAGTCACATAAAAAAAAAAACATCAAACTTACTTTTAACAGCAAATTCGTTGAAGTTTTGTTATTTTAAGCACTTTTTCTAACTTTCATTAAAAAATAAACTGTTAAGCGCTATATAATGCTTTTAAGACATGTGTCATCTACCACAACTCACACGCGCTGCGCATGCGTTGCGGATTACGGACTACTCCTTTTAACTGAGTGTTGGCCTGTGTCCCAGCAATGGAAACATTATAATTTGATTATGCTGATTTCCAATGTGATCGAGTCCTAAGAATATGAATTCTTTAAAGGTTAAGGTCAAATGTAACACGATAAACATTACTTCAATAAATCTAATCATCATATGCATGAGTCGAATGATTCCATCAGAGTGCCTATCGTAATACCTAACAGGGAAGTTAATGTGGTGCCAGATGTAAAGAATGACACCACCCCATTTTCTCAAGGAATGGGCAGCAGCGTTCTCTATGCATTTTACCACCATACTGCGATCGCCAATCCGCCTGCCAAGCGTGGCGATTATGGCAAACCCCCCAAATTGGGGGAGGCCTATGTCCAGCAGTGGACGTATTTCGGCTGAAATGATGATGATGGTGAGTCGATTGAATCAATCAGAATGCCCATCGTAATATCTAAAAGGAAAAAACCGATGTCCTCTGACGTCAAATCAAATCATTTCAAAAAGGGGATTACGGATTTCTCGGAACGGCTATTCAGTAATGGTTTTTGATGCTTTGTCAGAGTGATAAAGGTAATCCGGCTTATTGTGCTACTCGTCACTTGCACGAGAGTACTCATACTACTAGTTACAATACATACACTATTAGGTATATAACTATCATGTGATACGTTCTGTTGAGGGGACCCAAACTAATTTAAAACTACCTATTAGCATTTTTTTTCCTTACACATAAAACTTGAAAAAAAGAAAGAAAATTATAACTTTTTCAGTTATTATATGATTTTCCATATTAAGACGCGACTCTGCGCGTCTATTGATTAAATTAATAAAACCACGTTACCACGGACTTAATATAATCGTGGCATGCGCATACGATTTCTAAGCAAATCGAATGTCAAATTAGGTGTCATTTGGTTCTAATTCTTTTGGTGGGGTAGATTTAACTTAAAAACCATGACAAAATACTGGCTGTACTAAGCTAATATACAGCTATTAAAACCTTTTGCCACGCATCAACCACTGATACTGGTTGGCAATGACCGACCGGTTTCAGCAACCAGTTCTGTCAGTAAATGTTCAATATATTGATAAACAAGCCAATATGGAGTAGAAAGTCAGCAGATCTCTGAGAAATAACTCTTTCCGTACTTGTTGGTACGATACAGTCCATTATAGACCAATCCTCCATGACTGGAGCAGATTTAGTGAATCAAATGAGTTGACAATAATCTGGTCCCAGGTTGATTTTATTCAGATACGTCTGTCATTCAAAAGTTCAAACTAGGAAGAGCTGAATCGTTATCAAGGTATTGATGGCAAGAGTGCCCTGGAGACCCCTTCATGACTCATATATAAGTCTGGCACACCCTGCCTGCACGGGAATTGCGTAGCACACTAGGATTGACTTTCATATTGACAGTTCAACAACAATCATTGTTATTTACGTTGTTACATATGAAGCAATGGATGGCAATATCATTCAAAATGTGATTCAGATTCTGATGAATGGGGTGTTACACAATAAGGATGCAGTGAGTTTCGCTAAACCTGATTTTCTACGATAGCAGGGTCCACTAACAGTCAGCCCATACGGAGGGAGTAATTGGTACTTCGACTAACATGAGAAAACCATATATAGGTACTTTTTGTAAAATTTTGGTATGGCCCAAAATTTGCCTTCCAATCCGATAGGATTGGAAGCAATTGAGTGATAGGTTGGCTGCATCTGATAAGATGCAGCCAACCTATCACTCAATTGCTTTAAAACATCTTGAGGCTTTGAGCAGTGGTGGCCCAGTGGTAACGGCCGCGACTTACGAGTCGAAGGTAGGTTCGAACCCAGACAGGCGTTTTACTTTGTGTACATTGTTTTTTCACCACTGTTCTCAAAACGGTGAAGGAAAACATCGTGAGGCATGTTCTAAATCCAAAAACTCGAAGACATATAACATCTACCAACCCGCACTGGGCCCGCGTGAGAACATATAGGCTGATTATGTTTGTTATGTATTTTGAGACTTTCTATATCTCCATACTAAGTGAATCTCTATCTGTGGCTAACACCTACATTAAAGTGAAACCCAAAAATATAATGTAACGTATCAACGACACTGTAATTTCTTTGCTCGCCTCCGGTTAAAGTATAGAAAGTTTAACATATATAAGACCGTAAATCACCACCTTTCAGCAGATCTATCAAAAGAAACCATCTCTGCAAGATGTCTAGAAACGAACGTTGATTGTAAAACCACTCAATTAGCGTCATAAACATAATATAGTCGTAAACTGTTGGCAATTAACACCTTGTTTACGTTCACGGCTCTTTACTTTTGACAGCAGAGATTTAGAAATCAGAATTTGTGAAGCTTGAAAGAAAAATTAATGAATAAAGCCGAGTGCATAATATAAAAACATACATACGGATGTTATTGAAGGAAAAAAGATAAAGAGAGGGAAATAGCCACCGCCCAGCATTACTTCATCATTCACACACAGGGGAAAGTGAAGATCGCTGATACAAGGTCGAAAAATTGGCTCTCGGTCAATACTGGACTGGTACATGTTACCCTAACAAGAGCATAGAGCAGAAAAGATTTTACCCAGTTCGTGGATTCACTTACAAAATTGTATTCCAGTAATAGAATTATTGCTGTAAGGTATAATTATTGCTGCTGATGTAAAATGAGTTCAAATATCGATATCTATTCCTACTGTAAATATATGGAGAACTCAAACAATAAATCCTAAGAACCCGATTGCTAATATTGCATAAATTCTCCCTAAACAACCAAATGTTTATTTTAAGTATTTATCTCTGCATCTATCTGCCAGGTTTTGTGGTAATTTATAACGATGTTTTAATAAATCTGCCGATAAAATCCTGTGTAAATGTACATACAATATATTGTATGGTAATGAGATGGCTATCAATTTGTCTACGGCACGAAGCTGATGTTAGGCGTTAAATATTGATTCTAAAAGTTAGCATATTACTGTCATCACTTGAAATTTACCGTTTGCTTACTTTTGAGCCAAGTCTTAAAATTTTATACAGTGGTTGAAAAAGATATATGAAAAATTTAAGAGCATATAAATAGGAAAGCTAACATTTCGTCAAAGATAAAGACGATGATGATAATGAAGATCATAACTGAGAAAAATCCCATTATTTCTATGACGTAATAATTTATGAAAACGATGAAGAGTACTTTTGAGAATATTCTATATTATATTGATTGGTATCATCAAACGAGCAACACAGTCAATATCAAATCGTGAACTTACTTAAATCCCGTTAAAATCGTGTGAATATTTAAATTTCAACCACACGTTTAAAAAATATTCAAAACGTTTAAATGATAACGCCTTGTTAAACACAGTCGGCTACCGAAGAGAGCCTCGAGTTACGATGACTCATACTATCTACATTCAACATCAATCCCCCTTCCACGATGTTTCCGTAAACGAGCGCTTTTTACTCGGAAACTATTTGTGTTTTGGTGAAGATTTATGTCCATGTATGAGTGATGAATGGTGACGTTTTAAATGAAAATGCTTTTAAGTTAAGACTTTTGGTGACGACGTTTTGAACAATGTTTTGATGACGTGGTTAAAGATTTTGTTGATTGTCGAAAGCGAATTGGTTACTGACCAAGTGCATGATAAACCAGGATAAAAACATTGTGAAAGAAAACAGTAGATGTAGAAAGTACAGAACTAAAACCAAATTTCAAAAAAATGAATTGGTAAGAAAATTATGAGGACGCCATTGATGAGGTCTTATAGTATACCAAAATAGTGCACTTGTGTGTGCGCAAATAAAGGTGCCCTCACTCTTTTCTTACTCTCAAAGACCAATGGGACGGCGATCTAACACGACTGGAGAGATTGGGCGCAGGGCCAATCATCAGACCAGCTTATTGTACATCCCGAGGCACAAGGTAGTTATAAAATGCCCAAAAAAGGGCAAACCTTATGAGTACACCTTTAACAGTATTTGCCAAGTCGGTTAAAATTCTAACGATGAATGATGATTTGGAAAAGTGCCAAGTTATTGTTAAGCATTTAAGTATATTAACGTTGCGGGCTTAAGCTTACTGTTTCATATCAACACGAGTGGTAATTTTTTATTGTTAAATTCATAAAATAAACGTGTAACCTACTGTTTGGCAAAAAAGCACATGACTAAGCCGCAACAGAGTCATCATCATTGTACTTAATAGTGTATCGTTAATCTCTACATCAGACATCCGAATTCGCCTGCCGGGGTCGCGTGATTGTTCGAAAGAGATACCGTGGCCCCGGCACATGGGCAACTGAAGGAACACGGGTGGGTTTTAGTCAGTAAAAGTCTGACACGCCCTCCCGCTCCGCCCACAGCGGGAGAAGTCATTTGATGATTTCCCATCCAGAAAAAAAAAAGACATCCGAATTCTAGATTCAGCATTAAGTAAAACATGCCATATTTTCTTCTAATTCTAATCTATGCATTTTTGAATTAGGACAGTATATCTTAGAAAGTTTTCCATATGCTAAAACCAGATGGAAAAGCACCATAATTTTGTTTAAACTATGACTTACTTAAACACATCACATCATCAGCCTATAATGTTCCCACTGCTGAGACACAAGCCTCCTCTCGGTGAGAGGGAGTGGGCTATAATCCACGACGCGGGCCCAGTGCGGGTTGGTAGATGTCACATGTCTTCGAATTTTTTGGTTCTAAGTCATGCCGGTTTCCTCACGATGTTTTCCTTCACCGTTTTAGAGAGTACTTAAATACAATGGCATGTTATATGTATTGCAGTTTGTATTAATTCAATAATAGTACCTACATAATATTTGTGTTCCACGTTTTGTGTCGTGGTTCCATGTCCAATGACTGAAGTCACGTCTCATATGTCCAACTTTATGAATTGATACCGGTATGTCGTGAATCGTGATGGACAATATGGTATTACTCACGATTTCCAATAGTAAGGTATCAATGGAGAGCGTAACTTTGCGCGACTATATTCAATGGTAGTTGGACAAAAACGCTAAGCCTTGTGCAATACCATAAAAAATTGTATCTACAACTGTGAGTCAATATGCGGGTAAGACAAATGTATTGTCACTTAGATTTATATCAACTTTTACAGTTATGGTGAACCACAATACCTCAAGATCCTCCATCTCCATAACCAACGGTCAACGACCTTGAAGACGGTAATTTTTCTCTCAAGCGGAACCACACAATTTCAAGTAAATTAAGGCTTGAATTATGGGGCTTTTTACTATAGTAATTCTTCTTCGTTGCTGCAAGATGAAACCGCGACATTTCGAGTAAATAATAAATAGCATTAATTAGGAGAGCTCAAATATAGAGTCACCGACCGCTTCCTAAACATTTATTTACTAAGACGCTGTATTTTGGCGGAATCTGTAGCTTAATAATTGCAAATAGATTAATATATGTATATATCTCCATTTGTCTCTCAAATTGAACCTTGAACCTGCAACTCACGGACATCAACTGTTCCATTTAACAAAACAATGTTCACGTTAGATAATGCATTAGTATTGTAATTATTTAAATGACCTTTGAAATTATTCTAGTGAAACATATCTGCAGCCACCGAGCGAAACACAACAAACCCATTTGTGTTAGAAATGAATGGCAGGAAGCGATGACCCACTGCATGGTCTTTTGTGCTTGATGTGTTGTTTCGCCATTTATGTTTGGATGCAACTCTTGAACACTGTGGTTTAATGGAATAATCACAGTTACACCTGGATTTATTTTTAATCCAGATGGGTAATTGTATAATACACTATTAGTAGGAATCGCTTCCATTTTGACAGTTCCACAACATTCGTGGCATTGTTTACGTTGCTAAGCAGATTTTTTTCAAACACATGAAAGAATATTGTATTTGTAATAACCTAACCTTCAAAATGATTCTGATTCTGATTCTGATTAATAGCGTGTTACGCAATTAGGGTGCTGCTCTTAGTTTGTTTGAAGATCTATAAGGAGAGATAGCTGTGTTTAGTTTTAATATTAATAGTTTTAATGTGAATAAAATGTTCCTAAGGCTCTGTGATACAGTATCTTAGGCACTTCCACAAGAAAAACTTTTATTTCCTTCAGCAGTTGTTCCTATATTTTATCAGAATCTTTTCCTAGTTCATGCGTATCTAATCTGTAGAATTTCAACTATGTATTTATGTCATGAAAATTTTCTTTGTGCGTACGGATGAATGTAGTCGTACCTAAATAGGAACGTCCATACGGAAATCGTGTTTATCCTGTAGGAAGTTTTCCCACAATTTGCACATTGTGATATATTATATTTTGCCGTTCGATATTACCTAGAGCGAAAAGTTGGTCACTGTATCAAACTACAGTTATAGTTCATAGTTTTCGGGAGAACACTGATAAAATCAGCGATGTGCTGTGGGTTATGGAACCCACAGCACAGCATCATGCTGAGAGGAAGGTTTCTGCTCACAGTCATGGCGATTTTTATGTTCTGTGTACGGTAGTAGGTATTTGTGTTTTTTGTCATGTCGTTTTTTTATGTCATCTTATCTTTTTGTATGAACGTGTTTCTGTAACAAATAAGTCTACTTTCTTTCTTACATTCTAGTTATTATGAAGATTGTACAGTTCATTAGCTTCATTAAAAATAAAAAGTTCACATAAGCCATTACAGTGTTTTCATAAATTTTCTTTCTAATAATCAAAGAGGACACTTAAGAACCACTATCTACTCCGTAGTCTATCATTACCTTACCGATACCGCTAACATAGGCGCCGGTAGAACCAGTCACCGTAATAATCTAGGCTTTAAGATGATTGCCGTGCGTCGGCAAATTGCTGGATCGTCTCTTAGTATACTGAACAGTTTCCTTTTAGTAATAACGCGTGTATAAGATGGACTTTGATCTTTTATAAAATGTTAGAAAAACTATTTAATAGATTGCATTAGCGGCAGCTCAGGTTAGTAATCATAGCGGATATTAACTTGATTAATGTAATTCGCAGTAAGGATACTGGTAAATTATTTCCCACCATATCTATGTCGTGTACTTGGTCGTTTTAACTTCATCTTCTCTCTTGTTATTATTATTGATTTGTCGAATCTACTATGCTTTTAGCTACTTTGTGTTAGTGTGTAGATGTTATGTTTTCTTTATAATTGTGCCTCTGATTTGTACGTAAACATTTTCTTAACCAGAAAAACGCAACTACCATCCTGTTGACTTCCGCCTTCCAACCGCGCTGCTTGGAAATTCTACTTTCCACAATCATGCGGTTTTTTGCTGACTGTGTCACCAAATGGGAAAGAATTTGTGTTCATGATTACATATCTACCTCAGCTGACTGATATCTGACGAGAATTTTAATTTAACAAATTCAGAAAATGCCAGGTTTTTTATTTTACAGTAGTTTGTTGTACACTTTTTCCTAAAGAAAATACGTCATTCTCTCAATCAATTAGGTACGTTTCGTACCCAGCTATGTATATTCTTATACGTGACAATCTTATTAAAATAACCGCTACTAGGTTTTACTGCCGCAAAGCTACACCTACCTTACCTTCTACCTTATAATAATCATATACCTCAACCTATGAGACATCCACAAAGGAATTCCCAATACCAACTGTTCGAGGAATTTCCTACAAAGCCTTTGATAACCATACATACTTATCTAAACCTTACTATTATCAAGATAAGACTCAACATGCAATAACAGAAAACAGACCATTTAACACCCAGGTAAGTTTAATACGACTTATTTCAAAAGTCTTGTTTGCTTTTCAAAAGGATTATGGCGAATTTATTTTTAATTTTGCAAGGTTATTTTAAAACATACCACGGTCAAAGTAATTTGTGATAAAAGGTTTTTTTTCTACTTATACATTTGTGTTTAGACTAGAGACATCGTAATTATTTTGTACCTAGCGACTACTGAGATCTATACGATGATTTCCAATTTATTTCCTGCTATAGCAATATTCCATGGGAACCGGTATCCTGGTGGTTGCCACTGTTGCCGGTCAGTTACCATGAAAATATTTGAAAGGACGCCCTTTAATTCTTTGACATTCTTATTGGATAAGAAGAGCCATTTTTCTGCAATAGAACAGTAGCCAAAACATTGTTCAGCCTAGTTTAATTAGCTAGCTTTAAAGGGTCTCAAAACATTGTGACGTCAGAACACAAACCATTCTTTTAATTCGAATCTTTACCATCCCTAAAAGAGTTCCATATTTAAATTTTTTTTTCTTCTCTGTTTCTTAGAAACAATAAAACTTTATAACGTTATCAGTATATTTTTTACAGGATGGTACACATTACACAAATCTTACATCAGTCCACTATGTGTCTGTTAAGTGCACCACAAACAAAAACGATAAGATAAAACGACAGCAAACTGCTTTTAGAGACTTAATAACCGAAGATTATATTTTATTCTCCTTGCTACTAGCTAGGTACAGAGCCTGGACGGTCTTAGAGTAAAGAAAAACTGTGGATAACCAGGCAGGATAGGAATGTACCCCATAAAAGGGAGTTAAAATGCTGGTGTCTTGACCTATTACAACAGTGACCGTCGTATGGACTGTAACAATGGAATGTCAAGAGTATATATCATATGACCATAATAATATACGTTAGAGACGGATATATATTCGATATCCTCATTAAAAACTTGTTCTTTGCAAGTAAATCGATCGACAAATACGCTATAGTGCACTGCTGTATAAATATACGCAGCAACAAGATTCCGACTTCCACAATCCATAGCCTTGGATATATTATATTAAGATGGTTTGTCAGACTTTGTGGCTTCAGATGTTGTTCCCATAGCAACAACAGTAATTGCAGTAAAACAGTCTTCTAGAGGGTCCTTGTACTGCAGATTGTATAATCTTATATATGCTACATTTACTTTTATGAAGGTCAACACTGTCCTCAATACAGACTTATCACCACCTACAGCTGTGTGCAATAATCACATATTAACATGAACATATCGATCACAACAGCTCATTACAAACGACAGCTCATTTCCTAAGATCATTAACGTTGCTTTCACCCTCACTCGCTCTAATATGGACTTAAGTTTCTAAGAGAAATATAATGGAACATGAACAGTATCTATTAAAATTAATCATAGTTCACACGTCTTGATTGGGTCTTTATTTCTTTAATTAACGATATTGGTAACGCCTCGAACATAATTTACTTCTTGGTGACTGTTAATGTTGAAAGTAGCTCTCTCATCTTCGTCATTAAGATGTTTCTAAAGGGTGTTGTCTGTATTGTATCGTAAATACAATTCAGTTCTTAGTCTTTCCCAATCAGACATATTCTAATATAGGATTGGTTTATTGTAAGCCGCATAAGCTGTTTGGAAATTGGAGTCAGACTAACAGTGTAAGAATAGTAAATATGCATACACCCAAATAATGAGGTTGGTTAGAAACAACAAACTGTCCTCTAGATAAAGCGAAAGCATATTCATTTGGGGACACAATAATGCTGCTTGCAAACGTCAAACGTACCTGATGAAAAAAAAAAAATTAAATAAAAATTGTTGAACGTTGATTAAAATTAACGATTTAATTAATCAAAAAATTTCTAAAAATACGGGCATTTTTTCTTATGAACCCCCGGGGGTTCATAAGGATGTTTGACGGGTTAAAGTAGAACACTAGTTTTGTTCATACCACAAACAGAACGGCAAGCATACAGACAGTTAAAATATTCAAAGGCATGATATATTAGATCTCAGTATATATATATGTATTTTGCACTAACCAAATCAATTAGTGCTACATAAGTTCGCATGTTATCAGCATACTCAATAACTCTGTCACACAAATGGGATTTGTATAGTTATTATAAATTAACGCGAAACTTGCGAGACACATCTTCAAAAGATAAAAGTCTATATTTAGGCTGTAGTAAACAATGATATTAAAGAAGATAGTTCAGTGAATGATAATTTGATTGATATGGACGAATAGCATAAGGTTTTGAATTTCGAATGATGAGGAAAGTAAAAAGAATAATGCCCCATTTCATTATATTGTAGAGGACTAGATGAAGTGGTAATTAGCTCAAATATAATTAGGTGAAATAAAATGTCATTGTACTCTATTACTCATGGAAATTCGCGCCTGAAACAGATGGATTTGAAAGGTGGAGCACCGGCTATTGTACCGCAACTTGGGAGAGACCTTGATGTCCAGCAGTGGACTAAGATTTTTGAATCTAAGCTAATTAATTGATTGATTGTCTCATGGAATACAAATTTACTCTCCCCAAAAAAATATAGAAATTTTCATTTTTAGCCAAAGCAAGGCAACCGAAGTAAACTACTAAATCATATTACAACAATGAGATCACCCGAACATAAAATTAAATTTCTAAGTGAGGCCCTAATT
Organism: Aporophyla lueneburgensis; assembly: GCA_932294355.1. Taxonomy (NCBI): domain Eukaryota; kingdom Metazoa; phylum Arthropoda; class Insecta; order Lepidoptera; family Noctuidae; genus Aporophyla; species Aporophyla lueneburgensis. The sequence goes on along the minus strand of OW028748.1, from coordinate 5,989,567 downwards.
GCAATGTAATTTAGAGTAAAATCGTAAAACCTGATTAGTAATAGCCAAAGGCAAATTAGTGTAGTTAACTGGGATCGTTAAAATGAATTTTAGTGCATAGCTTTACTTCTGAACGAAAGACAGAAAGTTGGGTGGATATCTAGTTAAGATGCATCTGATCACTATCTCAATGACGCATGTTTTGTAATACATATAAAGATTGAAGAGTAAGACAAATCATCATCTGCCTAGCATTTTCCCAACTATGTTGGGGTCGGCTTCCAATCTAAGAAGATACAGCTGAGTACCAGTATTTTACATAGAGCTACTGTTTATCTGACCTCCACAACCCAGTTACTGGTAATACGATACCCCTTGGAAAGACTGGTTGTCAGACTTTTGAGCTGCTGATGATCCGTAACGACAGTCTAAGATCTACGAAAGACAGCCGGGACCAACGGCTTAACGTGCTTTCCAAGGCACGGAAGGGTCTGGGTATGTAAAGAGTAAGACGAATGTAATTTGCATAATGTGCCCATCTGTGCCCACAATAACGTGTCTGGGTTCCACAATTATTAAAACATTTGCTAATATTTGAAATGCAAATATGGACTAAACTGTTGAAAGATATTCGTCTCCCTTAGATTTCGAATTGGATCTTTTATGAACCCAAATATTGCGTTGCCTGTTATAGGTACCAGCACCACGACTTTTTCTGCTTATTTTGTTATACTTTAGTGAGAACAGTTTGCCGATTTGATTCGAGCCACATACTCTAGTGAATTTTCAGATTCGGGTACCTTTTTCAGATACTTCAAGGACCTCTGCTATTTCAAATAAATAAATCACACCAGATTTAACAAATAATTCATCTTGGTCTACTAAGATGAATTATATATTTTGCATTCCGGCGATTTCTATGAAGTGAGAAGTAAATATAATTTCTAGAGGCCTTCACTGAGTTGCAGATTCCCTAGCAATAATAATACACTTTATTTAGAGCACGATGAAGTTCTTAATGCAAAATTGGCCACTTAGCGACGTTAGTATTTAATATTTCAGCTTTTAACTTTTGGTTTGGTTTTGTAATAAGCCCGAAAAAAGTTAAAAGTAAGAATAATATGGACGATAAATATTGCCAACGCCTTCAAGGCTTCAAAAGACATTGAACTATACTTATTTAGTGGTTTTAGCCTTCATTATACAATGGCAACTTTCTCTCGCGACTGTATAGCAAATGCAAATACCTACATAGTTGAAGCTGAAAATAAAGCTGAATAGTTGCGAAAAGAGAAACGCTTCGTTATTAAATGGAACAGGAGATTTCATATTAAAAACTAGTATAAGGATTAAATGTTATTTCAATTTCCTTGAGTTAGAATCATATCAACAAACAAATATACTTAAAATCATGTCTACAGTCTAATAACGTAATCACTAACAGTAGCAATAACTTTAGTTTTGAGACTTCAGTTCAGTTCAAAATTCTTTACGTTATTTCCGTTGTTGAGAAAACTTTCAAACTCATGAACCATTGGATAAGCAATAGTTCAGATTTGTGATTGATGCAGGAAGGATGTAGGTATTTATACTTTCTCAATACGTATTGCAGATAATGATTGTTTTAGTTCTTCGGGGGTTTAATCACTCTGACCGCATTCAGCTAATTTCTAAACAAATTTTACTGCTGCAAAATAGGTACTAATGCAATTTGCGTCGTACGACAAAATTAGTGTTCAATAATTATGTCATAAAACTAGGATTCAGTGTTAAAGATGTCAAAGAACCCGCTAAATTGTAGGTGCATTACATGAGGAGAAAAAAAATCTAGGCCCTACGCGTTTGACTGGATACGTGCGGTCAAGAAAGGTGTAATAACCACCTGTCAAGTCACCAGGCAAAGCCTAGCTTACACCACCTCACCATACCGGGAGTTTTGTAGTATTTGGTCAATGTGTGAATGTGACAAAATTCGTGAAACATGGTTTTAGTGCCTTCTAGACCAGTGGTGGCGCGCTGTGGTAATTGACGCATTACGAGTTGTAAGTCGTAGATACGAACCCAAATAGGCGCTTTACTTTGTGTATTTCATCATCACCCTTATAAAAAACAAGCTCTTTATATCAGGTTTAACCGCCAAGCCAGTTTTTGAATTAAGAACGCAAAATTACAGAAATTCAATTCTACAAAACTGACAACGGCAAAATTGGCTTTGTTGCGTTAAGAACTTTATGTAGCCCGAAAAAAGGATGGAAATCCTGGCTCATTGCTTTGGACTTGAACTACATTTACATCAAGTTATGAAATAAGATGAACCAGGATTATTTTGTGACTCGTTACAATATTACAGTTCACAAAATTAATCATAATTATAACCTCATTACTTAACTACAGTGCACAGCCAAATTACTTATCCTAAACTTACGATCAAGTTCCATTCTAATGACGTCACATCAAAACAGCTGTTAGTTGACACAACAATTTCTAAAAGTCATAACAAACCGGACGTTTCTCTTCACAAATTCAACAATTTAATTTAGCCTCCTAATAGGTCATTATTTTGCAATTAACTTACGACAACATCCAATGTGGAGGTAGAAGACATGTCGATTGTGAAAATCCCCTCGCCACTCGACGCTGGTACCACTTTAGTGCCACGTTTAGGCACTTTGAAGCACCCCACTAGTTTAAAAGTACGCACCATTATCACTTTTTGCACAACACACACTTTTTTTAATTCAAAAACAGTCGTGTTTACACTTCGAATAAATCAAATATGGCGGCAAAACGCGATGGCCGTGCGAACGCTACGCGCATGCGCGGTTGAATGACAGTTTGGGTCATTATGGCGCGAAGCCGGTGCGGCCAGGTAGATTTTTGTCTATTTTATCAGGAACTTGATGGTCATGATAAACCTTTTTGCATTGTTCGAAAGCTGTTAAGTTCGAGAAGAATGGAGACATTTCTAAACCGTTTTCTCACGGTTCCGATGCTTTATAAAGCTGTTATGGGTTTTTGTAGATGAAGAATTTTGCTGGGTACTTAAATAGACAGATAGAATAGTCTGTAATCCACACTAATATTATAAATGCGAAAGTAACTCTGTCTGTCTGTCTGTCTGTCTGTCTGTCTGTCTCGCTTTCCTGCTAAAACTACTGAACCGATTTAAATGAAATTTGGTACACAGATAGTTTAGAGTCTGAGAAAGGACATAGGCTACTTTTTATCCCGGTAGTATGTTCCCGCGGGATAATTTCCGACCTCCACGCGGGCGAAGCCGCTGGCAAAAGCTAGTATCTTATATATTACAGACTATTCTATCTGTCTATTTAAGATAGTTCTTATATCTTATAAATCTTTCTATAGCTTCTTTATAAATAAATAACATTGAAGAGTTTGTTTGTAATGACAAAATATAAAACAGCTTTATACTAAATGCATAGGTACATAATAAAGTCCAAATACGGTAACTACATATCGCACCATCGCGCATCGGTAGAACAAGGGCATAACTGCACTTTTTGTGATTTTACAGGAGAGCCATTTTAAGAATTTTTTTACATTCAATACCATATTTTTCTGCTTTATATAACTTTGAAGTAATTATTCTATGCATAAAATCAGCCTTATACTTTTGTGAATAGAAGCATGTTGTTTAGAAGAGTAAAACGTGATTTGTTTATTTTTTATGTTTATTTTTTTTAAGAACGGGGTGCATTTATGCTCTTGTTCCACCAAAATTTTAATTGTTTTGTAATTATGACCTTGTTTACACTACAATTTTGGAGGAATTTCGAATCAGAATAATGTCTTTTTATGCAAAAATGTTTTATTTACCTGTTATTTAAAGTATTTATAGGAACTATATTTTTCTTATATCTAAAACTCACTAGCGAAAATTTTTATAATTAGGTACAGTCAAAAAACATCTAAAACTAGAGATGACAACAATTTGATAGACAAAGGTGGTTCTGGTTCATTGTTACCTTCATTAATCCCCAAATCATCCTTCAAAGTTGGTTCTGGTTCCTTATTACCTTCATTAATCCCCAAATCGTCCATAAAAGTTGGTTCTGGTTTCTTGTTACCTCCATTAATTCCCAAATTGTTCATCAAAGTTGGTTCTGGTTCCTTGTTACTTTCATTAATCCCCAAATCGTCAGAGTCTGAACTCGAACAGCTATGTTTGGATGAGCTCGATGAGATGCTGTTGGAATTGAAAAAACTTGACGAACCGGAAGAGCTGCTAGAAGACTGATTTTTACGGTGTGGAAGCTTATATTCTGATCCTTCTGATCCTGGTGAAAAATCTCCATGATTTGAGCAGTTAGAATCCTGCATAATATTACTTGAAGTTGCATTTACCGTAGGTGTATTTACTGCTTCGGAAATCTTATTTTCCACAACATTAGGTTCCTGATTTTCGAAGTCATTATTGTCTATCCCAGTCTCAATCATTGATCTAGCTGAAGAATCCATTAATGAATTATTATTGGAAGTGCCTTTATGGCAGTCATTCTATTCAACAATGGTGTTTTCTTAGTGGTTATCAATTACTTCGGTCTGCCTACATATTTCGCCATCATCGAGCATCATCAAATTTTTTCTACTTCGGATGCCATTTTTTTCTGAAAACGTCATTATATTATTCAAAAAGACTTAAAAATTCAAAAATTGCATAGTTTAGTACATAAATGGTATCACTGATGAATTATCAATCAACAACTATAAAAATATAATTAACTAGCTGTGGATCGCGGTTCCTATCGATATAATCAGGATACGAAGTACCCTGTGTTCTATTCCAGGATCTAGACTAAATATATTCTCAATTTCATCAGAATTGGTTTAGTCTTTACAGAGATTACCTTGTAATTTGAATTATCTTATCTATTGTTCCTCAAATTATGTGCTCATAATTTTTAATTAATTGGAATAACAAAGCCATATTTGTTTCTAAGACTGCGAAATTGTAAACATATTGGACATACAAAGCCACAACAATTTGAACGGCTTTATTCCTTCAAATATGTGTTCATTAAATAGACAAGTGTACTAAATGTGACTTGTCCTTCCAGAAAACTCAAATGAAATACCGATTGACCTCTTGTTCTACCGATGGTGCGAAATGACAAAAATATATATTTTAATTCAATTATTTAAATCTCAGTCAGTCTGTTTGTTCCGGCTAATCTCCAATACGGCTGGACAGATTTCAACAAGATTTTCGCTGGCAGATACCTAGCTAATGTTACGAGGAGTAAATAACATAGGCTTTTTGCCCAGGTAGCATGTTCCCCGGGTTAACTTTTGACATCTACGCGGGTGAAACCGCGAATAGGACAGTTTATTACAGATAGAAGAAACTTAGAAATGTTAGATAGGCAGAACAATGGTTGGAGTTGGCCTAAAAACCTATTTAGGTACCTGAGTTTTTTTGGCCTTCCATAATATCGTTGTTATCTTAATAAGAATCTGCTGATTGACGTTCATTTCTCGTCTATCCTCAAGGTTTCTTATAATACCAGTCTGGATTAAGTCACTAGAACTGAAAGAGGATTGGTACTTACCTGTAGTTTTTACAGACAACAGACAGACCGCATTTCGGCCTTTGCGGCGAACGGAGACTAGTCTTCAACTCGGGAAATTTATAGTGCACAAGCGTGAGTGCTGACATAAGTGCACTCTCTCTTCTCTCACTGTCATAGTCCGATGGGAAGGCAATCTGAAAGTACCGGAGAGAGGTCGCGCAGGAGTAACGGCTTAACATTGTTTCCAAGGCACAGAAGACTGGCTGTTATTTTTTTAGTGCAACACACAGTTCCAGGATTCCATTGAACTTAATGCAAGTTCTTAAATGTTTTGTAACGTAATTTTTTTTCATGGAGTAAATTAAATATGGAATATAATGGTATCCCCAATTAAATGCATATTGAAATGATGAGAGTAGAGATTTTGCTGCTTTTTCTATGAATAGATCGGATTGAATACGAGGACAAACAAAAAAACAATCTCCAGACGAAACAATAGTAACTGTTAAGCTATTGATAGTAAAAACAAATGAGGAGAAAGCAGGTAAACCCATTAACATCACACTTTGTTTATCCTTCAAACACGTTTTGTTCGTCGCGTGCAAGTCTCGCCATTTGCATATAAATCTCGGTGTTGCCAAGTGAAAGTACCAGCGGTTGCGCAAGGACATTGATCGCAAGCACCGGTGAATGATTCATAGAAAACAATGAACTGTTCGATCAATACCTAGAAATGGTGGGAATAGAAGTGGTTAAGTTGCAAAACGGTGTGAGATAACTTAGTTGATTTTTGGCTTGGACGATTGACTTACGATTTTGGAGCGACGGTCTTTCTTGTAATACATCTGGGTTTAGTCAATTTAGAGCTGAAAAAGTATTTATATCGTCCTCTAGACTGTATTTTGGCCATTGCAACGGAAAATAGCATTCAGTTCGGGAGATTTATAGTGCACAATCGTATGCACAGACACAGGTGCACTCTCTTTTAACTCACCATCATAGTCCGATGGGGCGGCAATCCGACACGACCGTAGAGTGATCAGGCGTAAGAGCTGCGGATTAACATGCTTTCCGAGGCACGGTATCGGGCAGGTATTCCCGCAGGTATTAGGAGGATATGTAGTAAGTTAACAGCTGGATTAGAGTGGTCGATGACTGAGTTAAATTATGTGTATTGGAAAGGCCATGTCCAGCAGTGGCTGATGATGATGATGTTACTGATGAGTAAAATACAGATGGCAAGATGGCAATTAGATGTTAAAGTTTATGATTAAATTTTTCACTTATTTGCTAAGAACGTGAACAGCCTGCCTGAGTTCTAATCTACGACCTACAGCCACCTGGGCCACCACACCACTGCTCCACATAACTTAAAGTGATTTGTGGAAGATACTGATTAGAAGGTATTTTTCTTGATGATAATCAGGTATTGGGACTTTGGGACTCAACCATCATCATACTTTCAGCTGAAAGAGTTTCACTGCTGGACATAGACCACCAAGCACCGCCACTTCGATTGGTTCTGTGCTTCCCGCATCCACCCGATACCTGCGTCCTTCACCAGGTCATCGGTCCACCCTTTGGGACGCCTTCCAACGCCACGCCATCCAGCATACAGTCGCCACTCCAAAAATTTTCGAGCCACTGCCACTTAAGTTTGGCAATTCTTCGAATTATGTCGGTTACTTTGGTCCGCTAGTCTCCGTTTTAATTAGCCACCATGGCCGAAATACGGTCTGGAGGATTATATGAAGCCCATTGTGAGCGACGTTTCAGTGCCATTGATCATCATTTCAATAATCGAATCTACCTTAGGAAGATGGGTCGTGATATGCTCCTATGCACAGAGGACAAGTACAATGATTATAGTAATATTAACGATTGTCTTTTATTGCCGTAATCAAATCTTATAGCCCATAAAACAGTTGCAGTAGTAGTAAAAGTTGTGATGTTTAACAATATACCAATTGTACCATCGTTTGTAAAATATCTATAGGTTTTAGCATCAGTTTGTGTAACCGCGATATTCTTCTAGTACGTAACAGATTTCGTAACAGGTTCCGTGTGGGAAGAATTGCTCGTCGAAACCAGACATAAAGAAAATACCATATCATTTTTCCCCGTGGGTGTCTTAAAAGGCGACTAAGGGAGTAAGTACCTTAGTCGCCTTTTAAGACAACAGAGAAAGTGGGCAGCAGCATTCTCAATAGGTTTTACCACCACACTGCGATCGCAACCCGCCTGCCAAGCATGGCGATTATGGCAAAACCCCCCAAATTGGGGGATGTGCCTATGTGCAGCAGTCAATGTCATTTGGCTGAAATGATGACGATGACGTAACATATATTGATTTTTCACCATAATTTAGAGATTTAATCTAGAATATTTACGTGTGTAATCTTACTAAACTAATGTGTTTGTGAGGATGTGTGCATGTTTGTTACTCTTTCACACAAAAACTACCGAACGAATTTGTATGAAATTTGCCACACACGTACTTTAATACCTGGATCATCACACAGGGTACTTCATGCAGGCGAAGTCACTGACAAAAGCTAGTACATTCATAATGATTAAATGTACCTATATCTTATATCTTTAACCGAGCAATTCTTGTATATATGTATATATATAATCTGAATCTCGGAAACGGCTTCATGAAATTTAGTATACAGGGGGTTTCGGGGGCGATAAATCGATCTAGCTAGGATTCATTTTTATAAAATGTCGTTTTATGCGTCTTTTCAATGATTAACTTTATCGATAATCAATTTGAACATAAACTTATTATTTTAAACACAATTTACCAAAAAATACCGAGCCAAGCTCGGTCATCCAGATATCTATACCTACATATAATAAATCTGTAGAAGGGTCAATTCTGTACATTGAAAATATTGAAAAAATAAATAGCGGGGGGTGTTGCTGGATCGATACCAAACCCAAATATGTGATTAAAAAAAAATTTGTCTGTCTGTCTGTCTGTATATGCAGGCATCACGTGAAAACTAACGGTTCGATTTCGATGAAACTTGGTATAATTATACCTTATTATCCTGGGCATAAAATGGGATACTTTTTATCCTGGAAAAATACGTAGAAAAAAAAAATCTTATTTTCAGTTTTATTCATAGACGTTGTTCTGTAGAACCGCGAACACACGTTGCATTACCCGCAGTGGATTCAGCGCCGTAACCTGTAGCGCCGAAAGTCGGATTTGGCTTGAACCGTTTGCGGCACACGCGGGCCACGCCTCCCCGACTCCTATATAAGGAGCCGCGTTCCGCGCCGCGCGATGCTTCACAATCCGTTTAAGTAGTAAGAATCTTTTCAGGATTAACTACGAGATGCCCCACAAAAAAAAAAAACGCCGCGCGATGCATATAAATTCTGAATTTTGATGCGAGCGGACGTGTCCAGTGTGGCGAGCGGTCGTCCGTGGAATTAATATTGTATGCTGATAAAGTAAATAAATAAACCATCCACGCGAAGACCAACATCCGCGCGGACGGAGTCGCGGGCGGAAGCTAGTTTATAATAAAGAAATGTAATTTTATTATCAAGTCGTGATAACCGTGCCAAGCAGAGGGGTAATTGCGTAACACTAACAGTAGAAATGGCTTTAATGCGACGCAACGCGATGCGATGCTACGCGATGCGATGCTACGCAGCGGGGCGGGTCAAGAACCAAAATAAGAACCAAAATCGATGGCATTTTAGTTCGCAATATTTTTACGTAACTAGAACTACCTCATTTTTAAATGAGATAAAAGATTTTGTAATGCAGAAAGTTAGTCATGATTATCTAAATCAGGTAAAGATCATTAACTTCCAACATAAAGAATTATATTTATTCACCAATAAAAACCGCTAATGGAAGCTGCAGATCCAATAAGAACCATACCTGAGATATTTATCTTGCTAACGAAAACTAATCTAATTATTACTACATCGCTCTCAGACATCCGTTCAAAACCGGTTCCATGGTCGAGAATGCAAGATAATTGCGAAATAGCATCGATACAAAATTAACATACGTCCTTCTGAGAACCGCCATTATCAATGAGTGACTCATCTGTTTCATTTTCTTGTAATTTAAATACAGCCTTCTTTTTTAGTGGTTCGTTGAAAATTCTCTCACGATTTCATAGGAAACCACAAAATGTTGTAATTTGCTGATTGCATCTGTAGATTCTTTGGTTGGTGATTTAGTTTGTCTCATCGTTTATTTATGTATCTTAGTTGTTTGATTTTATCTTGTTTTTTAACCAATTAAGGTTCATGTTAATTACTCATGGGAAGAACAATTAAGAAGTAAGCGCTCGTACCCACCGACGTAATAAAATCACGGCGGGTTTTTTTTCGCGCACTTTATCTTCAACGCACTGAAAGACAAGAAAGAAAGAGGAAAAATATTTTATTTGAGACACGCACAGCACAAACAATAAGAAGAACACAGAAACTTTTAGGACGCAAATAACAAAACAGTAAAATATATGAAAACAAAAGAGTAAGACGTGCGTGCCCAAAAGGGCTCCGATCTCAGCATAATTGTAAAACATATTGCGATATATTTTTTTTGTGTGTACTCTCGTTACATATTAACAGTAAATATACAGTTCAGAGTTAAGTGTTAGCGTGGAGATACACACAAAAAACAAATATTGCAATATGTTTTTCGGCTCTCAGTGTGTTCTCTCAACTCTCAGGAGTGGAGGGAACACACTGAGCGCCGAGATTTGGAAATCGAACTCTTCGACGCGCTCTCTCGCGCTGCACTCTGTTGGATTCTGAATGCTCAATTCAACACCGAGAGTTGAAATTCCAGTTCGCGAAATATCCCACCGCGATTTTATAACGTCCATGTGCATAACCACTAAATTATGTTAGAAATATTCGAAGTAAATATTTTTCCTGTTAGGTATTGAGAGATGAATAAAAACAAGATTAAATACACTTTTGTTTATTTTTTTGGTACTTTCATGTTGTGTTGTATTTTTTTTATGTTGCATTGTACGTCTTAAAATATGTTGGAAATAATGAATTTAAAATTAGCTCCGAATATGCATACTATAATTAAGTATTATCGGGTGCTTAATTCGATTTAGAGCTCTTACACACGAGCGGCATGTTGCCAACGACAAAGATAACTGCTATGATAACTGCCGTAGACACATATCGACGGTAGCAATTACCTTTGCCGTTGGCCCGTTGGCATCATACCGCTCGTGTGTAAGAGCTCTTACATGATAAAAAAATTATAATAATAAAGTCCATATTTGCATTTCTGTACATTAAAAAGTCGTATGTTCATTGGGATCTATATGTCTCCTAAGTTTCTAAACATTAATTTAGAAAATCTTCTTCGTCCAACACTTTTCTAATTTGAATTCTTCTTTTACCCTGGCAACATAAAAATAACTACATAATGCAACAATAAAGAAAAAAATTAAAACATTCCAATAGCCTCAATCCTCTTGAAGAGTTTGATCTTCATTTGAAGCACAGCTAAAATCCAGTCCGCTTGAAGCGCTACATAGCGCATGTCGTGGTCCGTGTGATGACCTTCAATCCTGAACCACATCTGGAAAAAGAACTGATCTTGGTTTTGGCAAGAGATAAGAAGCAAAGAAATGGACATGATTAAGAGGTTAATGAATGGTGAGAAAGAGGGACAAACGAAAGTGAATGAGTTGTCTGAGAGATGACTGAAAAGATTGGGAATGATAACGTGACACCTGATAAATAACATTTTCCGTCTACAAGTCATCATCTGCCTTTTCCCAACTATGTTGGGGTCAGCTTTCAGTCTGCCGCTGAATACCAGAATTTTACATGGAGCGGCTGCATATCTAACCTCCTCAACCTAGTTACTGGGTAATACCCCTTGGTAAGACTAGTTGTCAGACTTTCGGGCTTCTGACGACCCGTAACGACTGTCAAAGATCCACAAATGACAGGCGGGACAGAAATGAATGTAGCCAATATGGCACATGGAGCATCAGTTAGGGTTCCGGTCCTGTAACCGGAGCCCTAACTGATGCTGCATGTGCAAGCGTGAACCAGCTCGACTCATCGCTAGTTTGTTGTTCATCACGCAAAGAACTGCTCAATAATTTCGATGGTCCCTATTAACAATGCCGGTTATGCATTTTTACCAATATTCACTTTTTAACAATAATAAAACGATCAGTGCAAATTTGAACATCCACAGTCTTATATTTTTTTTTATCGCTAATACAAACTTTGAACTGCTCTAGTGAACAGTAGTCTTTTTGTGAAACCGACATTGTTAATAGGGACCATCGATTTATATAAAAAAGTGAATATTGGTAAAAATGCATAACCGACATTGTTAATAGGGACCATCGAAAAGTTTGTATGAAAATTCGTAATTTTTGGCAATGGGAAAACTCAATGGCTTTTAAATGAAGAATTGCATACTGCGTTGGTGTAATTGTTGTAAAAACAACTCAACAAAGTTTCTTCAGGCGTCTATACGCTTAAATATTTTAAACCAGGCAACGGATTTTGATGCGGTTTTCATCAATAGATAGAGTAATTCAAAAGGATTTGTGTAGATATGTATACCTACGTGGGTGAAGGCTTTGGCACAAACTAGCGTAACATAAATAAAATATTTAAAAATGTAACATTATTAATGTATTATATTTATTACGTCAGTTGCTAGGTACGTACGTTTAACATCAATATTTTTATTAGGTATCGGGTGTGGGTTTAGTTAATTAAACACACAACTAGGGAAAACCTAAACCTATTGCGGAAACCAATGCTAATTAAGTACGCAACTTCTATTAATTTATACCTATTATAAAACAGTTACGTGACTTAAAACACGAGTCTTAAATCTTTTAACAATTGACTGGTATTTACCATAGAGATAACTTAAAAAATATAGGAGACTTGGCAAACAAAAAACACGATTTGAATAAACGACATCATAAAATTGATCCAAAATCTATTCACGATAACCTAGGAAACGTGAATAGGTATAGAAATTATTTCAATTTCCTAAAAATCTGGTAAGAGTTAGCCAAGTAAGCATTTCAAATGGTTTTTCGTGATTATCTTACAATGTTTAAATCAAAGTTCTATTTTTTGTAGCCAAGCACTAGATTATTTCGTATATGCACATAAAAATCGACATAATATTGTCAAATATTTTTCATTTACCGTAGGTACTTAACACGATTAAATGTTTTAATTTAAGGGTTATAAATAATTATAAATACCAACGATCAACTGCTTGGCAGTAAAAAAAATTGTTCCATTTAAATATTTCACAAGAAAAAAAAACGCAAAAAAAAAAAACTAGAAACGCGACGTTACTAACCCGCGCGGGATGAACTCTCTAAAAGATTTTGTTGTTATTAACTTTATCAAGTATAATATATAACGTCTTTTTATCATTAGCTTGGCATTACGCCACTATAGTCATTATCGCGTCACTCTTGACGAATTTATTGTTTCAATTTTGCGTAAGATGTATATTTTATGACAATTTATTGTGACGCAGTGTCAGGTAGGACATGATGCGTTGGTATGGCCGAAATAACATTATGACAGCGCCCCAGTTCTGTTACTAAGATTACCTACCATTCCTCTAAGGCTTGGGTTTCAATAAACATAAGAATAAAACTGACTTGCTCCCTATCGATAATATTAGTCAGCAGATGCTAAGGAACCTTATGCATTTGGCACTATATCGCATTGCATTGCTGTCATCATTTCAGCCGAAAGACGTCCACTGCTGGACATTGGCTTTCCCCAAGTACCGCTTCTTAGAAATTTTCGTGAGTTTGTCATAATCGCCACGCTTGGCAGGCGGGTTGGCGATCGCAGTATGGTGGTAAAATGCATAGAGAACGCTGCTGCCCATTTTCTAACAAGCATTGCTAAATGCCTTGCATTGCTGTAAATATCGTCATCTGTCTAGCTATTTCCTGAATATTTTGGAGACGCATGCAGCCTGACGGGATGCAGCTGAAAACCATTATGATAGATGGCAAGTGACCTCCACAACCGAGTTACTGAGTAAAACGCTACCCTTTCGTAAGATTCGTGCTTTTGAAGAGTGCTGCACATATCCGAGGATACCGAACGATCTCGTGCGAGGCGGCGAGCCTCCTTGCCGGAGTGCCGCCATGGGATCTGGAGGCAAAGGTCCTCGCGCACATGTGGGAGTGGCGCGAGGAGGCTAAACGCCGGGGCGAAACTCCGCTGCCGCGACAAATCGCGGCTCGGCGGACAGAGCTCCGGTGTGATCTCATGGCGACATGGCGGGTACGATTGTCGCAACCCAGCGCAGGGCACGCCACAATTGCGGCGGTAAGTCCCCTCTTTGAGGAGTGGATAGAGAGGCGTCACGGCGTCCTCACCTTCCGCCTGACGCAGGTTCTCACCGGGCATGGGTGCTTCGGTGGGTTCCTGTTCAGGATAAAGCGGGAGGATACGTCCGGGTGTTTCCATTGCGATGATCGTCTGGAGGACACGGTGGAGCATACGGTGGAAGTGTGCCCTGCCTGGGCGGAGCACCGCCGTGTCCTCGTGGAGGCGATTGGCAGCGGCGACCTCTCGCGTCCGGCCCTGGTGCGAGCCATGGTACGGAGCGAGAGGGAATGGGAAGCCGTCACCTCCTTCTGCGAAGCAGTAATGCTCGCGAAGGAGGAGGCGGGGCGCGTGAGGGAGTGGCAGTCTCTGCGCCCTCACGTCCCTAGCCGCCGCAGGAGGAGACGCCCCGGGCGTCGGGAGTCAATAGCGGACTCCCGGCCACCGTAGGCGCGAGCTTGCGGGTGGCGAGCAGTGGGTAGCTCGCCGCCCGGTAAGGACCAAGCTCGGGTCGACGGCGCGCAGTGTTCCACGCGCGCCTCAAAGAGATGTCAGCAGCAGTGTAGGGGTCTACTAGGACCGATGCCTGCCGGGGTCACGTGATTGTTCGAAAGAGATACCGTGACCCTGGCACATGGGCAACTGATGGAACACGGGTGGGTTTTAGTCAGTAAAAGTCTGACACGCCCTCCCGCTCCGCCCAGAGCGGGAGAAGTCATTTGATGATTTCCCATCCCGAAAAAAAAAAAAAAGAGTGCTGCACACAATATGTTTGGTATTTATTCCCGGCCAGCTTCTTTGTATTTAATCTAAACTATAATATTATAAAGCTGAAGAGTTTCTTTGTTTGTTTGATTGATTGAACGCGCAAATCTAAAGAACCACTGGTCGGAATTGTTTTTTTTTGTGTTGTGTAGCCTATTTATCGAGGGAGGCTATAGGCTATATAACATCACGCCACAACTAAGAGGAGCGGAGCAGTAATCAAAAATGTTGCAAAAACGGGGAAAATCGCACGGGTAGGCGATTCGACGCGACGGGAAGGGTTGGGGGAACAAGAACGCGGACGAAGTCGCGGGCAGAAGCTAGTAAACAATAATTAATTACTTTTCTCGTTCTAGCCTTTTATGTATAATATTACTAGCTTTTAGCAGTGGCTTCGCCTACGTAATAAACATATAAACCTTCTTCATGAATAACTCTATCTGTTTATGCGGCAACGGCAACAGCAAGCTGCTATGCTTAAATGGAATAGGGCTGGACACATCTGCCGCATGTCTGATGATCAGTACGACCTAGTCGGTCCCGCTTAATGACAAACGACATCGCGGCAGGTACAAGCGGAGAAAGCGGGATGAGCTGGACTCCTTTAATAAAGATTGGTCCTTAGCAGCTCTGCCCCCCTAGCCAAGTCATAAACGTTTACCGTTCTACAATCGGTAACGCCTCAGTGTCAGCAATTGTAGAAAACGATAAGTTGGTAGCCATGTTGAAGCGCCTGAGTTGGCGCTCGTTCTACAATGTCTTTAGAAAAACGACACCTTATAACAAAGGATTTAGCGTTGAACATTGTAGAAACGATAAAAAATCATTCTATCATTTTGAACGATGTGAGTTTGGCTACGAAATTTCTTTTCGTTTGTTCTAACCACGTGACTTAACGTTGAGCGACTACCGTTAACGATTGCAGATTATCAACTTGGCTAGGGGTGCTGGACAGAGAGACGTGGAAAGATGGTTGGGAGGCGTTCGACCAGCATTGGGAAATTAATGGCTATAAAATAAAAATAAAAACCTAAAGGTAAAGCCACTCTGCACCTTACCTAGAATACATAACTATCACTATGATTAATCACCATCAACCACATTGCACAGGCTGGGTTTCAAACAATGTGTATTTATTCTATAATGTGGTTTAATTATCATATATGTATCGTCGTTTCAGCCGTAAGACGTCCACTGCTGGACTTAGGCCTCCCCCAATTTGGGGGGCTTTGCCATAATCGCCACGCTTGGCAAGCGGGTTGGCGATCGCAGTATGGTGGTAAAATGCATAGAGAACGCTGCTGCCCATTCTCTAGTAAGTCCCTTAGTCGCCTTTTACGACACCCACGGGAAGAAATAGGGGTCATATATGTATAAGTAGGTTTATTTCAACACGTCATTGCTGCATTGTTGGTAGAAAAACCGGCCAAGTGCGAGTCGGACTCGCGCGCAAAGGGTACAAACCTGTAGGTATTCTCGGTTTATGCAGAAGGTTCATGTTTATGAAAATAAATGTTTTTTTTTTTAATTTTTATATTTCTGTTGATTAAATGAAAGGTAAATTGCGGTTTACGATTTATGACGTTTTAAAAAAAAAACGACTTACTGGATTTCGTTCAAACCAATTTTCGGTGGTAGTTTACATGGTAATGTACATCATACATTTTTTTTAGTTTTATCATTCTCTTATTTTAGAAGTTACGGGGGGGGGGGGACACACATTTTACCAGTTTGGAAGTGTCTCTCGCGCAAACTATTCAGTTTAGAAAAAAATGATAATAGAAACCTCAATACCATTTTTGAAGACCTATTCATAGATACCCCACACGTATGGGTTAGATGAAAAAAACCATTTTTGAGTTTCAGTTCTATGTATGGGGAACCCCACGATTTATTGTTTTTTTTTTCTATTTTTGTATGAAAATCTTAATGCGGTTCACAGAATACATCTACTTACCAAGTTTCAACAGCATAGCTCTTGTAGTTTTGGAGGAAAGTGGCTGTGACATACGGACGGACGGACAGACAGACAGACAGACAGACAGACAGACATGACGAATCTTTAAGGGTTCCGTTTTTTGCCATTTGGCAACGGAACCCTAAAAAGGGGTGATAGATAACTGTTTAATGTCAACCATTTAAAAAGATAAAGGAAATAGAAATAAGCAGTAGGTACCCTAGAACTCAATTATTTATCTATGCCTATCACTATGCATTTTACTGTGTGTGCATAAATAAATAAATAAAATTTACTTGGCCTATGTTGCCTATTAAGTTTTTTCAATTAATTTATCACTGTAAAAGCGTAATTATAAGTGAATAGTGAAAATCATTTAATTTTATCTAAACAATATAATATTTAAAGAAAAACGATTTGATTGTCATCTCCGGAGTGATATGTACTTAATCATCATTTCAGCCGAAAGACGTCCACTGTTGGACATAGGCCTCCTCCAAGAACCACCACTTTGACCGGTTAATTTTTAGGGCGGTTTACCATAATCACCACGCTCGGCAGGCGGGTTGGCGATCGCAGTACGATGGTAAAATGCATAGAAAACGCTGCTGCCCATTTTCTAGCTAGTAAGACCCTTAGTCGCCTCTTACGACTCTCACGCGAAGAAATGGGATGGAGCTATACTTTACGTCAGGTATCGTACGGACAATACCTAATACTCTTTATTCTTTATAAAAATGTGAGGTATATATTTTGTGGCGATATCATCACCTGCAGTCTGGTTGGACTCTAATACTAATTGCTCGACTTACCGAAGGTACACCTCGTTTTTCTGGGGGATCAATGTGCTTGTCTTGAAGTGTGAAGAAGACTGATACTGTAGCCTGAGGTATGGGGTATGCGACGGTCGGCTGGCTGAAGATGGCCTGCAAACAATGCAAAACGGCCTTTAAATTCTTCTCAAAAAGGTCCAATAACAGTCCGGGGACAGTAAACCATAGAATAAAGTTAAACATTTCTCTATATGGGGCTTCGAATATTCGCTACACTGGATGATCAAAAGAGAACATGAAGTTTACACAATATTTATGCCCATTTGTGACTACACCTCTAGCAAAAGCCACGACGATGTCAACCCGTACGAGAGAAAACGTACATTTTATGCTTTTCAACCGACGAAAAAAAACGGAGGAGGTTCTCAATTCGACGCGTATTTTTTTTTTATGTATTACCACGCATAACTTTTTACATAGTGGTCCGATTGTGACAATTCTTCTTCTATTGGAAAGGGTAAACTCAAGGGTAGGGTGGTCCCATATAAATTTGGAAAACAAAATCTAACCCTAAGGGTCGGAAAACAGGGGATGATTGATTGTTCACTCACTGATTGTAATGTATAACCACGCATAACTTTATACAGAGTAGTCCGATTCTGATAATTATTTTTTGTTGGATAGGGTATACCTTGCCAAGTATTATTAGTACATTAAAGTCACAAAAAAAATATAAAATAAAAACTTTTTAACAAAAAATTAAACCGCCAAAAAAACTGAAAAGCATAAAATAATAAACCTTAAAATTATGAGTCAGCGCTTTGAGTGATCTTTGTTCATTGATTTTTCAGCGCCGACTCAAAATTTTATGGTTTATTATTTTATGCTTTTCAGTTTTTTTGGCGGTTTAATTTTTTGTTAAAAAGTTTTTCAACTGTATGTTGCAATCTTGATCACTTTTTAGAAAGTTCATCTATCAACTTGCAACGCCCCTTTTTTTTTTTTTTTTTTTTTCAGGATGGGAAATCATCAAATGACTTCTCCCGCTCTGGGCGGAGCGGGAGGGCGTGTCAGACTTTTACTGACTAAAACCCACCCGTGTTCCATCAGTTGCCCATGT
Organism: Aporophyla lueneburgensis; assembly: GCA_932294355.1. Lineage (NCBI taxonomy): Eukaryota > Metazoa > Arthropoda > Insecta > Lepidoptera > Noctuidae > Aporophyla > Aporophyla lueneburgensis. The sequence continues at coordinate 5,971,093 of OW028748.1, read as the reverse complement.
GCCAGGGTCACGGTATCTCTTTCGAACAATCACGCGACCCCGGCAGGCATCGGTCCTAGTAGACCCCTACACTGCTGCTGACATCTCTTTGAGGCGCGCGTGGAACACTGCGCGCCGTCGACCCGAGCTTGGTCCTTACCGGGTGGCGAGCTACCCACTGCTCGCCACCCGCAAGCTCGCGCCTACGGTGGTCGGGAGTCCGCTATTGACTCCCGACGCCCGGGGCGTCTCCTCCTGCGGCGGCTAGGGACGTGAGGGCGCAGAGACTGCCACTCCCTCACGCGCCCCGCCTCCTCCTTCGCGAGCATTACTGCTTCGCAGAAGGAGGTGACGGCTTCCCATTCCCTCTCGCTCCGTACCATGGCTCGCACCAGGGTGGGACGCGAGAGGTCGCCGCCGCCGATCGCCTCCACGAGGACACGGCGGTGCTCCGCCCAGGCAGGGCACACCTCCACCGTATGCTCCACCGTGTCCTCCAGATGATCCTCGCAATGGAAACACCCGGACGTATCCTCCCGCTTTATCCTGAACAGGAACCCACCGAAGCACCCATGCCCGGTGAGAACCTGCGTCAGGCGGAAGGTGAGGACGCCGTGACGCCTCTCTATCCACTCCTCAAAGAGGGGACTTACCGCCGCAATTGTGGCGTGCCCAGCACTGGGTTGCGACAATCGTACCCGCCATGTCGCCATGAGATCACACCGGAGCTCTGTCCGCCGTGCCGCGATTTGTCGCGGCAGCGGAGTTTCGCCCCGGCGTTTCGCCTCCTCGCGCCACTCCCACATGTGCGCGAGGACCTTTGCCTCCAGATCCCATGGCGGCACTCCGGCAAGGAGGCTCGCCGCCTCACACGAGACCGTGCGGTATCCCCGGATTAACCGGATGGCCATGACCCTCTGGGCCGCAAACAACCGGCGCGCTGGGCGCAGCCTCAGTGAGGGCGCCCACACCGGTGCCCCGTAGAGGGCCATGGACCGCACGATCCCTGTGTAGAGCCTCCGGCAGGAGGCGTTTGGACCCCCCAGATTGGGCAGGAGCCGCTTTAATGCAGCCCCAGCCCGCTCCAGTCTGGGAGCCAAACGTCGGAAATGCTCAACGAAGTTCCACCGGCTGTCGAGGACAAGTCCCAGGTACTTCATCGTCGACTCGACGCCGATGTGAACCCCTCCTACCGTAAGTTGGGTACCCGCAGGTGGCGCGTTCCGAGGACCATGAAAACCCATGGCCTCGGACTTGTGCAATGCCACCTCGAGGCCCAATTGCCGGATCCTATCGACGATTGTCGCAACCCCGCGTGTCATCAGTTCGGCCGCCGCCTCGTACGACCTCCCCTGCGCAAGGACCAGCGTGTCGTCAGCGTAGCAAACTACGCTGACGCCGCTAGGGAGGTCGGCGCGCAGCACCCAGTCGTAACCGATGTCCCACAGATGCGGCCCCAGGACCGATCCCTGTGGGACACCGCACGACATCTCTCGCCGGTTCCAGTCTCCCTGATGACCGGGGTAGATGACGGCTCTATCCGTCAAGTAAGCCTCGACCACGCGACAGAGGTAGGTCGGCATCCGGTGATACCGGAGTGCCTCCCTAATGCAACTCCAGGGCAGGGTGTTAAAGGCGTTGGCGATGTCTAGAGACACCACCAAGACGACCCCACCCCGGGCCACTGCATCCCCCGTCGTGAGGGCTCGCACGCGCATGATGGCGTCCACCGTAGAGCGCCCCTTGCGGAAACCGAACTGGCTGTCCGCCAAATCCGGCCCCTCCCGCACCAGCCACCCAACGAGGCGGTCTGCAATTACTCTTTCAAAGAGCTTGCCCACCTCGTCGAGCAGCACGATGGGCCGGTAAGCGGACGGAGAGTCCGCTGGGCGCCCAGGCTTCTTAATGAGGACCAGTTTCCCCGTCTTCCAACGAAGTGGGAACTGGCCCCTCTCCAAACATGCGCTTAGGAGCCCCCTGAGTCGAGGCCCGAGAGCCTCTAAGGCCAGGACCCAGGCTTTGCCAGGCAAGCCGTCGGGTCCTGGGGCGGTATTTTTGGCATTTAGCCGACGTACCGCCACTCTCAACTCTACCCCGGTCACCTCTGGAGCGTTGTCGTCGTCCTCGGTGGTGTGGTCCGCAGCGTCGGGCACCACAGGAGGCGGAGCCATGGGTGGGGGACTATGTTCCCCTCGCGAAGGGAACAGAGCGCTCACCACGCCCTCCACGAGTTGGGGCCGGAGACTCTGAGTCAGCGGAGGAGCCCATGGGCGGAGTTTCTCCCGGACGGCCTTGTAGGGCCGTCCCCATGGGTCCCTGTTCAGAGTCTCCAGCGACTCCTTGCGGGCCAGTCCTCTGGCCCGCAGGATCTCCTCTTGGAGGGCGGTCTTCGCCGCTCTGTACCCCTCATATAGCTCCGCCTGAATGGCTTCCGTATCCGGAGGGCGGATACGGAGCCTGCGGTGCCTGGTGTACCGGCGTCGCGCCGCAACGCACGCTTCGCGCAGCGCTGTCAGCTGCGGCGACCACCAGTACACCTGGCGCCAAGCCTGTCCTGGCTGGACTCGGGGCATAGCCACGTCACAAATCTCGGACATGGCCTCCCGGAACCACTCGGCCTCGTCGTTGATGTCAGCAGGCCTGTCCGGTGGTGACACCCAGGCCTGCACGATCGAGGCTTCCAGGAGAAGCTCCCGGTCCAGCTTCTTAAGCGCCCACCGCGGACCACACGGGGCCTGTCGGACCGGCGCGGTCGAGGTCTGGGCGGAGACGTCAACCCGGATATACCGGTGGTCGGAATACGTCTCCACCCCCTCCATTACACGCCAGTCAATGACCTACGGCGACAGAGCGGGACTAGCGAACGAAATGTCCACCACTGAATCGCCCCGCATCCGTACGCACGTAGGGACAGAACCCCGGTTAAGGACGACTAGGCCTGTCTCTAGAGCCCAGTCCTCCACCATCCTGCCCCGTGTGTCCGTATACCGGGAACCCCAAGCCAAATTCTTGGCGTTGAAGTCCCCGAGTACGAGCACGGGGAGGGGACGGAACCCGACGACGACAACTTTCAACTCCGCAAGGGAGTTGTGGAACTCGGCGAGAGTTCGGCTCGGGGAGAAGTATACTCCTACCACGACAATCTCCCCGAACCGTGCTGCTACGCAACCCCGTCCCCTCTTAACGGCCTCGAGGGTCGGGGTTCCGGCGGCGGCCGACGAAATGAGGGTCACTGAGCCGCTCAGGTCCTCCACCCAGTCATCCCTGGGCGGGACAAAGTACGGCTCAGCGACCACGGCGATGTTAATCGACCACTGCGCCATGCTCTGGAGCAAAAGATCCTGAGCGGAGGCGCAGTGGTTGATATTCGCCTGGAGGAGGCGTAATGGAGCAGCCATTACTGACAGTCCATATCAGCCCCCTCCCGAGCCCCCTGTGAGGGCCCTGCCGTGGCGGTGCTGGCCACGACAGCAGTGGTCGAGGTGGCAGCGGCGGCAGCGGTGACGGCGGTGGCGGAGGGTTTACCCTTGGCCTTGGCGGCTGCAGCGCAGGCCTTACTCCCAGCCCGGTGTTCGGCCGGCTTGCCAGCCGCCGCACATGCATAGCAGTGCGGCGTGGCATTGCACGAGCCAGCCTTGTGACCAGGCTGACCGCAGCGGAAGCAGTGACCGCTGCGGTCCACCTCTGAGGTGCAACTCACGAACACGTGGTTGCCCATCTGGCATCTGAAGCACCTCAGAGGCCTGGGCTCCAACAGTTTCACCTGCGCTGAGACCCAGCCCACCAGAAGCCTTCGGCCCTCCGAGGTGATTTTTTGGGCCGCCGACACGGGGCAGCTCACCGTAACGGTTCGCAACCCCGCATTATCAGGGCGGATGGTGCCTGCCCTAACTTGCTCGGCAGGACAACCCCCCGCCCTAGTGATGGCAGCCACCACCTCCGCCTCCGTCACGCAATCGTCCAGGCCCAGGATGCGCATGTCAGCGCACTTGATGGGCCTGGACACCCGGGCTTCCTCCGCGTCTAACGACGCCCTGAGCCTTTCGGCCAGAGCGTCAGCGGTTGGGCCACTAGCCGCACCGGGGACCTCTAGCATCCGGGCCCCAGTCAAAGTGACTTTAACCCGGAGCCCGTCGGAAATACCCAGCTCCGTCAGGTCCACCGCCGCCTTTGCCTTGGAGAGCACGTCGCGGTAGGACACGCCCTTTTTTACCGCTTCCGGCTGTAGTGTAATCACTACAGCTGCGGACTTTGGGGCGCGGAGCCTAGCCGCGACGCTGCTCTTTTTGCGCCGCTGCTGCCTTTTTTTGTTTCTGGCCGCCCTTGCAGCCTTGCTTGCCTTCTTCTTCTCCCCAACCACTTGCCATTCGGCGTTGGCAGGGGGAGATTTAGAAGGCGGGGGCAGCATTGGCGGTCCTCTCGCCACCTGCGCTGGGGGGGCCCTCGCAGGTGCCTGCTTGGGCCGGCTTTTGGTCTGCCCCAGCCCTTTGGCTGGGGCAGACGCGGCGGTGGCGTACGCCACCGCCTTTGGCTGGCCCGAGGCTGCCTTCGGCCGGGCCGAGGCTCCCTTCGGCTGGCCCGAGGCCGCCTTCGGCTGACCCGAAGCCGTCCCAGGCTGGCCCGGAACCGGCCGGCTTGCCGCCAGCGGGGGGCGCAGGACCACGGCCTCCAGAGCAGAAAACCTGCTCTGGAAGACAGCGAGCTCTTTCCGCACCAGGGTCATCACTTGGTTCTCGATGGGCAGGAGCCCGCCCTGCCCATGCCGCGCTTCCCCCTGCGATGCCTCCTGGGGGGCGGCCCCTCGGAGACCGGCCAGGTCTGCTCGGAGCTCCTCATTCTCCTTTCGGAGGAGCTCCATGGCGGCAGTAACGCGGGCGACCTCCGCCCGCAGTTCTGCTACCCCATCCACCACCGGAGGCCCAGAGCGAAAGGCCTTGGCTGCCGCCACGATGGCTTTCGTGGCAGCAGATATGGCCTTGTCTTTCGACCTCTGGAGCCTCTTTAAGGTCGCCGCCTTGATGGATGTGGCCACGACCTCAGCGAACCTGCCCATTTCCTCGGAGTAGGCGGCAGCGTCCGACTCACCACCGGAGGACTCTGAGGGGGCCCTACTACTGGTCCCTCCCGAGGGATGCCCCTCCGTGGCGAGCCTCTCCCCTCCTTGGGTGAGCTCGGCTGGGCCTGCTCGGCTCGGCGCGCCGGCCTCCTTGGTCGGGAGTCCTCGGCCGGTGCCCCTATCCTGGAGCCCACCACGCCTCGATATTTTCCGACGGGCCGAGCTCAGCCCGCCGTCGGAGGAGGACTCCTGTCCTGCCCCTGATTTAGGGCGCTTCTGGGAGACCTTACGGTTCCCACCAGCAGCGCCCGCCACTCCTCGCTCCGAGCTCGCATGCGAGCCCTTCGCGCTCGACGCGGCGTCGGACTTCGACCCCGCATCGCTCCCTTCCACTTGTTTGGGTTTTGGTTTTTTTAAATAATTTTCCATAGTTGTTCCCACGAGTAAAAACAATTTTATATAAGAAATCCAGTGGTTCGCACTAGTGACTAATTCAGCTACCCATTAGTCAAGCTGTCAACCTCCCTCACGGTGCGCCGCCGCTTGGAGGTTTGGGGTGATTTTTTATAGAGGTTTTCTACCTCGCGGCCCGGGCGATTAAGCCAAGACCCTCGACCCCCGTCAAAAGTCAGAGACATGACCGTGACGATCTTCGGGGCTACGAGACTAACGGTGGCAGAAGGAGTACTTTCCTTCTTGCCTGCCCGGCGGCAGGTTAGTGCAAACCGAGCCCGCTCTAACTCCACCGCTGTGCGCCTCTGCTAAGATCAGAGGGACACACGGTGGAGCGTTCCTCCGACAGGACATTCGCATACGGGCCTACCCCAGGGTGCACCGTCCCGGAGATTGGCCTTCCCCCCGGACGTATCCATAAGGGAACTCCAACCCCCAGGCACACGAGGAGGTTTCCTGTCCAAGCACCCCAATACTCAAAAAACATATTTAGCCTCCGCGTCAATAAAATAAGTTCATCAGCATCATCAACGCCAGCCACAGCCCGCACTGACAGCTGGGATCTCCTTACTTACATATACATTAGGGTGGTCCTTATTTTTCGACTTTTGAATTATCCCCGGGGCACTTTCTTATTTGATTACTAGCTTTTGCCAGCGGCTTCGCCCGCGTGGAGGTCGGAAAATGTCCCGCGTGAACGTACTACCGCAATAAAAAGTAGCCTATATGTTAATCCAGGTTAATTTTTTTTTAGCTCGAAAGCGCATTTTCATCCGACTTGCTTAAAATTTATCGTCACTGCTCAGCTCCTATGTGTCTTAGCGTTATGTTAAATAGCCTATAACCTGCCCAGGAGTACCGACTACCATCGTACCAAGTTTGGTTAAAATCCCTTCAGTAGTTTTTGACCCATGCGTGCACATACAGATAGACGGACAGACAGACAAAAAATTTACTGATTGCATTTTTGGCATCAGTATCGATCACCATTCATCCTCTAGTATTAATTTTGAATATATTTTCAATGTACAGAATTGACCTTTCTACAGTTTTATTATAAGTATAGATAGATATACCTCTAAATATGAAATAATTTACTTTTGTTTTTATTTTTTGATTAAATTTAGAGGTCGCTACCAGATGTCAACATTTTTACAAAAAGCGTTTAAGGACAACTTCATTAATGTTTCATTTATTTAGGTGTTTTTATCACATTTTACGTGCAAGTGAAACTCGCATAGACAATTCCTTCTTATCCTCTTCACGACGCGTCGAGATTTAGTCCTCCCCGTACTTCAGTTGTAATAAGTCATTAACGAGAGACGTACATGTTTTATTTGTAAAAGTCATAGTAACTTGTTTCAACTTGCAAAGGCCTCTACAAGTAAAGGACTCAGTAAAGCTACTAGAAATAAAAGTAAGGTTTCGCTTATCGGTCAATTATTATCTGAATTAAGCCAATCAACGTGTCCATCCATGGGTGAAGTATAATACCGTAAACCATCTGTAAATACCGGCTTAAGAAGTGGATTATACGTTCTTTTGGAGCAGAAAATGGCTAAAGATATGCTTTGGCTTGCTTTTCGTCACCACATAATAGAAATTATGTTGTCAGCTGTAGTGGATCAATCGCCTGGCCCATCTAGTGGTCCTGATATACAATTATTTAAAAGATTTAAGAACAATTGGAACGCTATTGACCAAAGTGACTTCAAAGTAATAACAGATGACGCTGACCCAAATAGGTACTCTTGCAGAAGTGGCCGCAGACAGGATTTATTTTGCCAGAAAGCTAAGAAACTATAAGTACATCAACCTCGAGATGGCTACTGAGAACTGTTGAATTTCACTATCGTTTTCTTAGGAGGTGTTCCTGAAAAAGGCATTTTATTTAGGAGTCTACACTGAGCTAGATGGATGGCAAGAGCATTGAACTGTTTGAAAATTTATATAGTTAAGCATCAGTTTAAGCTAACGAAGAAGGACGAAAAGGCTGTGAGAGAAATATGCTTTTTTACTGATGATTTATATTAAATATTGGTTTCTAACCCTAATACTAACAAGTCCACCCTTGTATCTTAAAAATAAATGATTCAAATATCTAGATAATATCTTAATTCATAACAGCAACCATAATTTAGTGTTTTTTTAATGTCCTGGCTATAAAAATAAAAGAATCTAACAAATACAAATTTTGAATTTTTATTTAAAATTCAAACCTTGATAGCGACCTCTAAATGTCATTTAAAAAATTAAAAAAAAAAAATACTGAAAAACTTTCTTATGGTACTTATATAATCAAATTACGTGGTGCCCTGCGAAATTAAATAAAAATATTTTTTTTTCTTATGAATAAGGACCACCCTAATATACATACATATATACTCCTTCTGAATGCGACCTCGATGCTTTTGTATCAAGTTCACTCAAGTTCGATCCTTGATAGTTAAGACGGAAACGCCGGGGTAGCCCACAAAGTTTCTTAAGATTTTTACAATTTGCAGCTCAGGGTCAGGCTTTATATTCAATATCGATACCGGAAATTTCAATTGTCGTAAAGGACAAAACACGAGTTTTCAGTAGAGCCAAAAAACAAAAAAAAAAATGTTTTTGACTTATATCTTTTTCAAACAAAGTACTATATTCATGATGTCAAAAGAAACCCTCACTATTTTTTCGTGTTCTATCCATAAAAATTAATAAAATAAACCAAACATAATTATTGACGAAAATGAGAGTCCTTTACAGCCCAAAAAAAATTGACTGAAGTACTTTACAGCCACGAAAAATTGGTTATGATAAAGTCAGATGTGTCGTAAAGGACTAATCTTGATTATCATTGGATAGTACAGGTCAATTAAACCAGAGACTAAGGGGATAAAAGGAACAAAAAACCTAATGTTTTGAATAGAAATACCTACAATATGTAGTAAAAACAAGTGAAATTAAAATATTTTTTATTTATTATTCAAATATTTAGTAAAAAAGTAGCAAAAATATTATTCTAATAGGAATTCAAAATTTAAACAAAATGTTTTGCGCTATTACGTTATATTTATAATTTTATTGTGTTGTGATGGAAGGTTTTGTTACCAATTTGGACATTTTCCTGTTTTTGGCAAACACCAGTTTTTTTTAACAACCTCAAATGTTATTTGAAGTTTTTGCGAATAAAGTTGATTTGTCAAAAATGAAAAGAACGAATTGAAACAATTCTGTCAGACTTATGTGTGCTCGTTGAGGAACAAATGGATCTCGCGTAATCGCACAAGACGTACATTCATCAAAAAGTATGAGACATAGCTGCAAAAGGACATAAAATGGCCTGAAGTCGTAAGGGAAAAGGTAACCCCTTCTATGGTGTTAGTAGAACAGCAACCATGTTCCAGTTCTGACTTCGCTATAAAGGAGGGTGCATCAACATCCTGTGGACCAGAAACGTGCAGTGTTGGAACATCAACATCAGTTGTGAGTCCAAGAAAACCATTTGTGAAACTAAGCCCGCTACAGAAGAGTGGAAGAGCTCCTAACGTACAGAACTGAAAGTCATGCTCATGCAACTGGTTTAAAAGCACAAAATAAGAATGTAGCAGATATCATTAAACTAGTCTCGGAGCATCCCGAAGAAGCTACAAAGATAAAGGAATTGTTAAAGGCATAGAAAACTATGCCCATATATTCTGCTGATAAAGCTTTAGGTATTTTGACCTCATTGAAGCTTTCGAAGTAGCAGTATATAACATTAATATATTGTGCAAAAGAAGAAGGAATACCATTGTATCCTTCTTATACAGCTATCCTTGAAGCGAAGAAGAACTGCTATCCGCCAAAAGATGCCTTAGAAGTCACGGAAAGAGGGGTTAAAGTAAAACTTCAAGCTATTTTGAACAAAACTGTGGCTAGACTTAGAATATTTTTTCATGTAGAATCTTCACTGCATGGCAAAGAATGTATACTTATATTCAAGTGGGGTTTTGATGGTGCTTCAGGGCAAAGTTTGTATAAGCAAACTTTGGCAGAGGATGACGATTCTAGCATTTTTATATGTTCGTTTGAGCCCCTGCGCTTAGTTTGTGGCAAATAAGTGATATGGGAGAATCCAGAGCCATCTTTCACAATGTTCTGCAGACCATTATATTTTAAGTTTTCAAACGAAAACAGGTTGAACATAGTTGAAGAACAGGCTACGATTGGAAACGAGATTGAAGACCTGCAGCCTTCTATTATGGGAGGCCATTCTGTTAAGCACTCGATGCCTACGACCATGACTGATGGCAAAATCACTTCCCATCTACCAAATACCTCATCTCCGACTTGTGATATATGTAAAGCAACTCCTACGGAAATGAATAAGTTAGACGTCTTTTTTTGTATTTGGGAAATCATCAAATGACGTCTCCCGCTCTGGGCGGAGCGGAAGGGCGTGTCATTATAACTCAGCCATAGTCACGGTGATTAACAAATGAGGGACTTAGTAACATCAGTTTTTAGTCACTTGTTAATCAGCGTGATTATGACTGATTATGCAATTTTGTAAAAAAAAAAGTATTTGATCAATATCGTATTTAAATATTCTCATTAAAAAAGTCATTAATAGGCTATTAACTAACGACAATACAAGTAAATCGATGCTCAACTTCGTTTGACCATGTCAAAGATTTGAAAAATCACGTATCGAAAATTCAAAAAATTTGGTACGCGTGAAGCGGCACTGAAAGGTATATGAATTTGATGTCACCTTGATCGCCGTGTATGGTACAATACCTCTTGTGAGCATCAGCCCTTCAGTTCCATTCAGTTTCAAATAAATTAAATTTAAGTGTTTTCAACCATACAAAAAAAAAAACTTAAATCTTTTTGTTTCTCACGCGTATATACCAAACACATTGCAAACGTCCTTTACGCCCTAATTACGTAAGTTAAAACAAAGCATAGATTTGGTCGTAAGGGTTAAGACTATATCTTTAATATGTGGTTAAGAATGTCGTATAAAGAGTTTAATGCAAAAATGAGGATTACGACCTCTTAAATAATTAAAACATGACTTTACGCTCCCCTATTGAAAATTATTTTTACGATACATCCCAAATAGTATAAAAAATCGCGCTAGAGCTGTTGGAAAGCCAGGTCGTAAGGGGCTTTTTTTTAAAGATAGATTTTTTTTAAATATACCAATCGATAGAGCTTGCGACGCTGATTCCAAATATATATATAACTCATTTTCGGCAAAATGTCCTTTACGACAATTGAAATTTCCGGTATCGATATGATTCGTGATAATCACACGAATGTATTTTCAGAATTATAATAATTAATATAATCAATACATCCCTCCAAGTTCATTTAATACAATTGAATGAATGAAAAATCATTTTATGGCATTAAATTAACTTACGAAAGTTGTATTAATGATTATGATCCTGTTAATCCATATTTCCAATGGTCCATCGAGTTAAGTTCTTACCTCAAAATAGTAATACTGAGACACTTCATCTCTAGATCCTCCCATGTATCTGACGAAGTACCGGAAGGTTTGCCCCAGGTTCCAATCATGCTCTATGGTGTCGTTGATGAAATTCTCACTGGTGATCGCGTACGGGGGTTGAATGGGTTTCAGGGACAGCTTGATATTGTAGGCAAAGTTGCGACTGGCTAAAATTTTATTAAAAATAATAACAATTATAATAAGCATCCCCAAAGTTTCACAAATACAAGAATACATGAGCAAAACCAAGAGTGGGTAGAAGTAAATCGGATTCTAAGATGTAAATAAAGTGATGAAATGACATTGAATGGGATACCATCATCCTATCCAATATTATGGCTCCTCTTCACAAACGACAATGACCTTTAACTGTGTGGACACGTATTCGCAACAAGCCGATATACCCTATGACGCGTGCCCGAAAATCCGACAACTCACGAATCGCGGCGATCATCTGGCGAGCATAGCCGATCATCGGCGACTACTGACGAGTAATGCCTCCACACAATCGTGCTCGCAGGTGATCGTCTATGATCACCGTTTTTTTTTAATGAATGACATTCTCGCATGTCAACCTATGAGATTGTTAGCTGCTTAACTAAACTTGCCTGTGGCTACATTGATAAATGAAGGCCTCCAGTCAGGGTTTAGAAAACCGATTGGGAAGAGGTGTAATTATATTGGCGATAGAATATATAGCACGTTCATATATTATAATTATGGTTTGTCTCGCACTGGTGATTGATAAGTTTTCGTCACTTGCAACTGACGCTCTTATACCCTACATTCATACAGCTGCCCATTAATAGATGTCTTAAACCGCAATGTGATGTTCGAGTGAGTTTGTTTGACGTCTGCATCACTATCCATACTTCCATATCCATACTTACTAATACTTAGTTACTTACTTACTTACTAATATTATAAATGCAAAAGTAACTCTGTCTCTCGGTCTGTCTGTCTGTCTGTCTGTCTGTCTGTCTGTCTGTCAGTCTCGCTTTCCTGCTAAAACTACTGAACCGATTTAAATGAAATTTGGTACACAGATAGCTTAGAGCCCGGGAAAGGACATAGGCTACTTTTTATCCCGGTAGTGTGTTCCCGCGGGATAATTTCCGAGTTCCACGCGGGCGAAGCCGCTGGCAAAAGCTAGTATAATATAAAACAAAGTCGCTTCCTTCTGTCTGTCCCTATGTATGCTTAGATCTTTAAAACTACGCAACGGATTTTGATGCGGTTTTCTTAATGGATATAGTGATTCAAGAGGAAGATTTATACGTATAATAGGCGGGCAAAGCCGCTGGCAAAAGCTAGTTAAGCATAATTGAGAAACTTAGTAACGCCTTCATATTTGATTCGACTGGAATTACCATTCCTTACGAAAAAATAGGAACACCAATACAGTTTAAGACCAATTTTCTTATCGAATACTAGCTTCTGCCCGCGACTTCGTCCGCGTTAAATTTCTTGTTCCCCCGACCCTTCCCGTCGCGTCGAATCGCATACCCATGCGATTTTCCCCGTTTTTGCAACATTTTTCATTACTGCTCCGGTCCTCTTGGTTGTAGCGTGATGTTATATAGCCTATAGCCTTACTCGATAAATAGCAAGCTATCCAATACAAAAAGAATTTTTCAATTCGGACCAGTAGTTCCTGAGATTAGAGCGTTCAATCAATCAAACAAACAAACTCTTCAGCTTTATAATATTATAAGTATATAAGTATAGACAATAGCGGCATCTACACCGCCACATGAGAACTACGCAACAAACTGACGTCACGCAAAATCCTGCATCGAGCAAGCAGAGTTTACCGCGCAACTATCAAATATACATCGTCCCGATATCAATCGTCGGGCATTTTCCCACCAGACACGACGGAGGATCCTCTCTTTTCAACGGAGGTTGAGTGAACTTCACACCCTTTTCCTCATACCTCCGAAATGTCAATATTTATGGAGCAGTGCATTTGTGGGTTAAGTCGGAACGTGTTTAGAGGATTCAAGATCTAACAAATGACAGCGACTTACTTGCTCGGAATTTGTCTTGTATTGTAAATGACTACCATCATTTTGTGAAAAGTTTGTCTGAAGAAAAGTCGATTTCAACGTGTACGCATTGTGACTGATATCTGAAATCAAAAGATTTACAGACTTGAACCCCTGACAAAACGTGAGAGTATACTGTTCAATATATACAGGATGTTTGGCGAATGGACCGACAACATTTTTTGGGGGATTGGGTAGGTCATGTCTCTTCTACCTACTATGTACTCCACTATCTTTCACCCATAGACCTCATGTCCTACGTGGCACAACTAGTAATTTATATACAGGTATATACATATTACAAATTGCGCCCCGCGGTTTCGCCCGTATAAGTCTTGATCCCGTGGGAATATTGGGATAAAAACCGGCCAAGTGCGAGTCGGACTCGCGCACCGAGGGTTCCGTACAAACCTGTAGGTATTCTCGGTTTAAAAATAAATGTTTTCTTTTAATTTTTAGGGTTCCGTTGCCAAATGGCAAAAAACGGAACCCTAATAGATTCGTCATGTCTGTCTGTCTGTCTGTCTGTCTGTCTGTCTGTCTGTCTGTCTGTCCGTCCGTCCGTATGTCACAGCCATTTTATTCCGAAACTATAAGAGCTATGCTGTTGAAACTTGGTAAGTAGATGTATTCTGTGAACCGCATTAAGATTTTTACACTAAAGTAGAAAAAAAAACAATAAATTTTGGGGTTCCCCATACATAGAACTGAAACTCAAAAATGTTTTTTTTCATCAAACCCATACGTGTGGGGTATCTATGAATAGGTCTTCAAAAATGGTAATGAGGTTTCTAATATCATTTTTTTCTAAACTGAATAGTTTGCGCGAGAGACACTTCCAAAGTGGTAAAATGTGTGTCCCCCCCCTGTAACTTCTAAAATAAGAGAATGATAAAACTAAAAAAAATATATGATGTACATTACCATGTAAACTACCACCGAAAATTGGTTTGAACGAGATCGAGTAAGTAGTTTTTTTTTAAAACGTCATAAATCGTAAACCGCAATTTACCTTACATTCAATCAACTAAAATATAAAAATTAAAAAAAAATATATTTTTAAACCGAGAATACCTACAGGTTTGTACGGAACCCTCGGTGCGCGAGTCCGACTCGCACTTGGCCGGTTTCTTATGTTTCAGTTGATTGAATGTAAGGTAAATTGCGGTTTACGATTTATGACGTTTTAAAAAAAACTACTCACTCGATCTCGTTCAAACCAATTTTCGGTGGTAGTTTACATGGTAATGTACGTCATTTATATTTTTTTTAGTCCACTTTGGAAGTGTCTCTCGCGCAAACTATTCAGTTTAGAAAAAAATGATTTTAGAAACCTCATTACCATTTTTGAAGACCTATTCATAGATACCCCACACGTATGGGTATGATGAAAAAAATTTTTTTGTGTTTCAGGTCTATGTATGGGGAACCCCAAAATTTATTGTTTTTTTTTCTTTTTTAGTGTGAAAATCTTAATGCGGTTCACAGAATACATCTACTTACCAAGTTTCAACAGCATAGCTCTTATAGTTTCGGAAAAAAGTGGCTGTGACATACGGACGGACGGACAGACAGACATGACGAATCTATAAGGGTTCCGTTTTTTGCCATTTGGCAACGGAACCCTAAAAAGTATCTAATGTCCTAATCCAAGTCATTGTCTACCAATGTGTCAAATTTGATACAAATCTGGTAAGACATTTTAGCGTTTAAGCGTAGCAAACAAAAATTTTTTTTTTTTTCTCTTCATAATTTTTAGTTTAGATGATACATACGTGACATTTAAGCCCCTAGTTCCGAAAAAGGTTGGAAGACCTTTCGGTGCTGTCATGCAGCCAAAGTTCTTCAAAGACGGTTGATGGGGTTCCCATGGGTCAGGAGAGCAAGGGCAAAGTCCATCCCCACACTGCAATTGACAATTTCCCGAGATATAATTTATTTCTATAAAATGCCCAGGCAGGATATTTGCGCAAAATAAAAGAACAGCAGTAATGGCTTTCATTTTTACAGTTCAACAACATCCATTGCGTAATATGCGCTGTTGCGAAGACAAATTCATCAAACATATGAAGCACTGGGTTAGCAAAATGCTTCAAAATGATTCAATTTGTGATTGATAGTATGTTACGCAATTAAGGTGGAAATCTGGGGATTCTAGTCAGATATGACGGATTAGTCGAGCACAAAATTTCACTTGGGTTACAATAAAAGTTGGTTTTCTCTCAATTGTTTTTTTAGGGTTTTGTACCTCAAAGAGAAAGCAGTGGGGGCAGAGTGACATCGACTCCGACTGAGCAGTGGTGGCCTAGTGATATCGGGTGTGACTTACGAGTTGAAAAACAAAAAAAAACTGTCTTCGAAAGCTACGCTGACATGCGTCACAAACTACCCTGACATACGCCTCAAAATTCAAAACACTCTAAAAATAGAAAATTAATAATAGTTTAAAGTGGTTTTCTATGGAAGCGTGTTGTTTAGTTTTTTTTTTAACTATTATTTTTCTATTCCAGTACAGACCTGCACCCTAATTGCGAAACGCACAATTTATCAGAATCTGAATGGGATTGAAGATTATTTCTAATCCATTGCGTCATTTGTTCGAATAAATTGTCGGCTTAGCAACGCAAATAACGCAATGAATGTTGTTTAACTATGAATATTAAACCAATTCCTACCGATAAAAAGTTCCGCAATTACCCCTCAGGTTCAAACTAGGTCCCAGATTAAACTTATGACTTCAATATTGGGACACTTGCTAAGTTACTTAGGGTAACCAAGTCTGTGATTCCACGAGAAAAATACGCCTGAATCCCGATTAGCGTTTAACATGTACAAAAAATACCACAAAATTCAAATCAATTTTTAAAGAACCACGTCAAGCCTTATCAACCCGCGGCCCGCGGGTCACTAATTTGCTCGCGAACAATTTGAACTGGCCTCTGCTGCTGTAGCTGGCAGTATTCTTTGGAGAACAGATTGCAGGCCTTCAGACTAGGTCTAAAAAATATTTCCGTCCTTTACGCCTCAGGGAGCGCTCTCTTCTCCTCCAATAAATCAGATTTTAACAAATTTAATTTGAAAAAGCTATGCATTTCCCATATTTCCCATTTGCGAATTGATCTTTACCTCTCCCCTCTCTTAAATGTGCATAAATCTCCTTTAATAAAACTCCTTCCAAATATAATATTGTTACTTTTGTCAGTTAGCCAAAAATAAAACATATTTTCAGACTTGATTTTATCATCGTTCACGGATTTGTCACCAAGTAGATAGTATTGCAGAAGTTATGTTTTAGATTGAGTTTTAAAACTACGAATACTTAAAGGTTTGTTATAAATAGCCAGGTATCTACAATTTATCTAAGCCAATTTGTCAACTTGATGGCCCACCGGCTGATACTGAATCAAAATTATGGCTCACATTCAAAATTAATTGGGCTGCCTTATCCTACTCCTATACCAGTGCGAGAAAACCATAAAAGCGGAGAACATGATAGTACCGTGTGCATTGTATCAGCAGTGATGCAACACAAGCTCTTTTGAAGCGATTGCAGCAGTGCCCGTACCGTGATCTGGTACTCACTCGCAAGCTCCTTGAGGGTCAGTCGTATCCCTAGCTTTTCCTTTGCCCGGTTGATCACAGACACCACGGTGTCAATGGCCTGTTCTTCATACGATTTTATTTCGGGAATATTCATGTTGGAATGCTTTGAGGAATTATTTTGTTTTGACAAAAGGGTTGGTTATTCATGTCATTGTGACGGATTTTTGTTTTTTAAATGTCGTTTGGCTTTGTGCACAGTTTTAACTATCTTGTCTTGCCAAAACAGAAAAAACACTGTCTTGTCAGTTTTCTTCGATATTGTTTCAAGAAGTTTTTTTGTATGGTGTCTGTAAAAATGTGAAGATAATTGTGAGCTGGTGATTTAAATGTTAATTTAAATACATATTATGTCGACTTTTTCGTTGGTCTACTTGTCGCAAGCGCTACAGCTGGACATGAAGTGTAGACTTCGGTTCTCATTTCGAGCAAAGAGTTATTGGGTTTTTTAAACTGGAATTTCTCAATAGCAGCCCGGATTCTGGATTTGTGCCTGGTTGTTGGCAATAGCTTCGCCCCTATTACATGGGACTTAAATGATGACTTAAGATCTGTAATGTGCGTGTATGGTACACCTGCTGTTAGGATAGTTAGATAGTAGATAATTATAATTTTTTTACAGGAATACTGAAATAAACTGATAATATCTGCATACTTTCGGTTATGGCAACCAACCTCAACGGAGACCAGCCTTCAGCCCGAGAGACATTATAGTGCACAAGCGTGCGCATAGTCCGGAGACCAGAGGTGTAGGGGAGACCGAGGAGGGTTGTGACAATTTTTACTTAAAAGAACATATCTCAATAAAAAAACTTACCACGATTATGAACTCTTTGCTTCGATGTAGCTCAATTCTTACTCTTTTGAAAACAGTCATCAGAATCAATAAAAGTTACAAGGTTTCTGAGAAAATCCACAAAATCTTAAACTACTCCCTTTGTCACAAATCTCCTAACACCGAGGTAAGTTGTGACAGGTACCAAGGTAAGTTGTGACAGCTGTAAATCTAGACTATATTTGAAAGATACAATAATTTTATAGGAATTATAAACAAAAAACACTATTTTTTTTTTTTTGCATAAAAGTACTTTAATTGTCATTTGGTATAATATTGTAGGAACTACAGTAACATGAAACATTAACATAACAAGTATAAAATATTTTGTAAGTAATTATGGCATCATTATGAGATCAGTCGTTTGAAAATTAATCAAAAATCTTTTTAACTTTTAAACACTTTTCAACTTTTTAACACTTTTTAACTTTCTGTTGGCTTCTATAGCAGCTATTTCGTCTTTGGTGGGTGTATCAGTAAGCACAACCAATTTTATTTTATGTCTACTGGGTTGGTTCCTTTTTCGTGGTGGAGCTTTCGGCAACAGCCGGTTGATTCTGGCGAGAACACTTCAGAAGTGGCAAGGGGAGCTGTAGACGTAGAGGCTTGGTCTGTGGATATAAGTGCAATAAGGGTTCTTGTCTCATCGTTCTCTTACTTCATTGTTTTTCACATTGGCCGTAGTTTCTTGAACACTTGAAGATAGCTCTGGTTCTGGATTGGGCAAAATACGATTAGTGGATTGGCTAAGCAGGAAATCAGCTTCTCCAAAGATTCTCCATAGATGGAGCCACATCAGCTGTATTATCCTGAAAAGCCTGTTTCTTCTTAATATATCTATGCAAAGACATGTAATTCAGATTGTATGAGGTTGCGGCATTTCGAAGACTTTGACTTCTTAACGTAACTTCTTCAAAGGCCAGTTCATAAATATCAGTACTAGCCATGCCCCTATCAGTCTTTCGTGTATAATTGTTAGGCATTCTGAAACAAAAAATAGGAAATTCAGCATGCAATACCAAACCACATGCCCAAAAAAGTTCCTGACAAAAATGTCATTTTTAGACAGACTTTGATTGCCGAATACTTTTTATGTCAAACTTATGTTGCAAGAATTGACTAAAATAAACGAACATACATATAAACAGAAAAATAACATTTCAAAAAGCAAGTAAAATAAGCAAATTAGAAAATAAACTTAAACAGGAGAGTTGTGACAGCGTGTCACAACTGTCCTAGGTACCAAAAATCACGACCTTGTCAGAATAATAATTCGTAATTTCGAAACAAAATGCAAACATAGCAAGACAATGCCACACTTTGAAACTTCAAAAACCACACAATATAAGCAAAAATAGAATAACCACGTGAATGTAATATGTCACGATATAAATACAATCAAAATTTTGATAAAAAACTTACTTTTCGTGTTTTTGTCCATGCAGACGTCGTACTCACGCAACCGCTTGTCGTGCGTCTGTGGCGCGTACTGCGTCAAGTAACGTGTCTCTAAAGAAACAATCGTGCGCTATTGCCAGCTCGCTAACGGTCATAGGTTCCGAGAAATCGACTTTGTCACAACTCTCCTCTGTCACAACTCGCCTCGGTCTCCCCTACCTACCTGCCGGGGTCGCGTGATTGCTCGAAAGAGACCGTGACCCTGGCACATGGGCAACTGAAGGAACACGGGTGGGTTTTAGTCAGTAAAAGTCTGACATGCCCTCCCGCTCCGCCCAGAGCGGGAGAAGTCATATGATGACTTCCCATCCAAAAAAAAAAGAGGTGTACCTATAAATAGTACACCCACATTTCGCCAAATATGTTTATTATTGAATAACTATAACACTGACCCTTTTCCATCCATATACGCCTTCGATCAAAAATGTCACATAAATTTCATTTCAAATACAGATCTTATTACTAAGGAAAATATTGAATGCCAACGTTACGCATTTTCCCCACTACGTCAAGTAATAACAATAGTCTATTGGTAATTTAGGGTGTGGTCCACAATCAGCCTATACCGATCCCACTTCTGGAAAACAGGCTTCCTCTCGGTGAGAGGGAGTGGGTTCCCAGTGAAGCATGGTAGTTATCACATGTCTTAGAATTTTTGATTCTAGTATATGCTGGTTTTCTCACGATGTTTTCTATAACCGTTTTTGAGAGCAGTGGTGATGAAATTATTTACACGAAGTAAAGCTCCTGCCTGAGTTCGAACCCTCGATCTAAAACTCGTAGGTCGGGCCACTGATACTGCTTGGCCATCACTGCTCTCGGGGTGTGGTATAGACCATAAAACTGAATAACTTTCTCAATAAGACCGACATTGTAATCCAAAAAAAATCTTACGCATTCCATACATTTGTCTCGATTTCTTACAATGTTTAAGCTTACCAAGTACCAGTATTTTCATGTGCCTTATGTTTAATGGTCCGCTGATCTAGATAATAGATCTTTTTGTTCTTAGTAGTTCCCTTCTCACTTGAACCAAAGGTGCGCCAATAATCCTGCGCCTCAGACCGGTGGCAAACGTCACAGTTCCAATGATGTATAGTGTACTCTATATAGGTGGCAGTAAGCTGGCCATGGTCGAAAGACCTATAGGTGGTGGAGCAGACGAGCCTTGGAGAGAAGACCGCGTATTGGCTAACGCAGCGCTGGCCACCCCTCAGTTACAGCAACAAGCATAAGTCATAAACTGTAGATTCGATTTGTTTTCAAAAACGAAATAAAATAAATTACTACGTTTTTAATAACATTGTAGATCATTTAAGTTTTTATTCCATACGATATTTTAGATCTCTGTAATGTAACAGATCAAGCAATACAATACAATTAAAGTTTTAGATGACTATGCATCGTATAGGCTTTTTGTACAATGAGAAGTCAACTTATACTGGAAAGGTATAGCTTGATATGTCACCGTGTGTATTTATTTCAAACGAAAGATGTCCACAGTTGGACATAGGCCTCTCCAAAGCACCACCACTTCGACATTTTAGTGCTTGTCATTTTTTGGGGGGTTTACCGAAGTCCACGCTTGGCAGGCTTGGCGATCGCAGTATGGTGGTAAAATCCATAGAGAACCCTGCTGCCCATTCTCCAGCAAGTCCTTTAGTCGCCTTTTACGACACCCACGGGAAGAAATGGGGTGGGGCTATTCTGTACGTGCAGCAACACACGGAACACCATGCGTACCATTACTAATTTGCTACTTACTGGGGATTTTCGTCATCAACCCGTATTATTTGACCGCTACTGTATAAATATTTCTATATATAGGCTCAGTTTGTATTTCGTCAGGAAAGATGGTAAGTAAAGTTTATACGTCAGTAACCACTAATTACCTAACATAATTGCTGATAGCTTACATGTCTGACTTTCCTGTTATTGTGGCCATTACACTTTGTTTCCGTGGGTATGGGAAAATACATACCAAAACGTAGAAAGTTATACATGTTAGCCCTCACGTTCCTTTTCAGGAAGTTGTGAAATTGGCTGTGAAATGTTTGGGTACAGTAAAAGAACCTTCGGCGTCCGAGATTCATGAAACTTTAAGGAGGATGGTTTGAAGAAGCCGTCTTGTCGAAGTGCCTTTTAACAGTAGAGTTAACAACCGAAACTGTATGTCATCGTGTAAAGAAATCAAGATATGGTCTGAATCGTGGGAATACAAAAGTCAGAAAAGATACGTAACGTAACATTTTTACGCCTAGTTTCCCAGAAGTTTCAGGCAAAGGTGTGCTTATAGTACCTACACTGACATTTCGCCAGTTATGTTTAAACCTTCGTCTTTGGCACAAATCCAGATTCCGGGCTCCATTGAGAAACTTTAGACAGAAAAAACCGGCCAAGTGCGAGTCGGACTCGCGCACCGAGGGTTCCGTACAAACCTGTAGGTATTTTCGGTTTAAAAATGTATATATTTTTTAATTTTTATATTTCAGTTGATTGAATGTAAGGTAAATTGCGGTTTACGATTTATGACGTTTTAAAAAAAAACTACTTACTCGATCTCGTTCAAACCAATTTTCGTTGGTAGTTTACATGGTAATGTACATCATATATTTTTTTTAGTTTTGTCATTCTCTTATTTTAGAAGTTACGGGCCCCCCCCCCGTAACTTCTAAAATAAGAGAATGATACGAGGTGGTTTACGATTTATGACGTTTTAAAAAAAAACTACTCCCTCGATCTCATTCAAACCAATTTTCGGTGGTAGTTTACATGGTAATGTACATCATATATTTTTTTTAGTTTTATCATTCTCTTATTTTAGAAGTTACGGAGGGGGGACACACATTTTACCACTTTGGAAGTGTCTCTCGCGCAAACTATTCAGTTTAGAAAAAAATGATATTAGAAACCTCATTACCATTTTTGAAGACCTATTCATAGATACCCCACACGTATGGGTTTGATGAAAAAAAACATTTTTGAGTTTCAGTTCTATGTATGGGGAACCCCAAAATTTATTGTTTTTTTTCTACTTTAGTGTGAAAATCTTAATGCGGTTCACAGAATACATCTACTTACCAAGTTTCAACAGCATAGCTCTTATAGTTTCGGAATAAAATGGCTGTGACATACGGACGGACAGACAGACAGACAGACAGACATGACGAATCTATAAGGGTTCCGTTTTTTGCCATTTGGCAACGGAACCCTAAAAACCCAATAACACTTTCCCCGACCTGGGAATCATACAAACCTCTAAGGTCATTTAATTACTATTTATGAAAAATAATATTTTTCATGTGGTGCCGGACATAAATAATAGCACCACCCTCTTTCCTCTCGTGAGTAAAAGGCGACTAAGGAACTTACCAGAGAATGAGCGGCAGCGTTCTTTAGGCATTTTACCACATACAGTGATCGCCAATCCGCCTACCAACCGTGGCGATTATGGTTAAAGCGCCCAAAATTGAGGAAACCTTTGTCCATTAGTTGACGTCTTACGGCTGAAATGATGATGGAGGGTTGTAATTAGTGTCGCAAATCATATTATATTCAACATAGAACCGCATTACTATAGCGCTTCTACCAGAGTGCAAAGGACTGGGGACCTTAGCAAGGACAACACTACGATAATGATTGATAAACTAAAATCTTTTCCTCCATATGGCGTAGATATTTAATGAATAACGTTATACATTCCATGTCTGCACTTATCAGGCTCAAACACCTGGCAAAAGATAACAAAATGCAGGTGTCAATGATTTAATTTGACTATCTTATCATAAATCATGATTGGTAGGTATCATAACACTGTCGTATGATTATCACTTTTAGAGCCTCAATCGTGATAATTATTTTTGGAGTATTATTATTACTTACTATGTTGTTGGATCTGTGTTTGGCTGTGTATTAAAAGTACCTACGAATATATAATAGGCCTCCAGACCGCATTTAGGGTATGGCGGCCAATCTCAGCGGAAACTACCTAACAACGCGGGACATATTATAGTGCATAAGTGTGTGCGCAGACACAGGTGCACTCTGTCTTCCCTCACTCGTCCGATGGGACAGCAGTTCGACACGACCGGAGAGAGATCAGGCGCCGTTCTTTTCGATGCACGGGGGTCATCACACCGCCAACTTCCAAACTGAGAAATTGTTAATGAAAAGCCCTAATAAGACTTTGTCCAGGCTAAGCTACAGTCTAAAGTTATACGTCATCAAATAATTTTCTAAACTGTACCTTTATTTAGCAAACCGCTATATGTCACTGATGGTTTTTCCCTTTATGGTTTTCCCTAAGCTGTTGTGAAGAGCGGCAAAATTGGGATTGTGACGTCGCGAGCAATGAGGTGGTCGTACAATAATGTGCGGTAGTGGGATCCACCGCACTTGGTTAATAAAGTTTCGCCCCTTTACAAGAGGCATGTAAACACTTCAAACCACCCATTATGTTCGTAATTTCATGATACTCAATTTTAATCTATATATGTATTTAGATATTTCAACTATTAATTGAAATCACTTTGTACGTTTAACAATATATTAACATCAATTTATAAAATAAAGACAGAATGACTAGGAAAATACTGAATACATGAAACGTCTGCCTCTTACAGCAGTCTACCCAAAAGTGCCCTTATAGTATCTATAAAACAATGGCCGCAACGCTGATCTTGTTTATGTTCCCATGCTGAATTTTGACCCTTCTTATCGATGTATACGACCGGCTCGGGATACTGCAGCGCCAGCACCTCGTCTGCTGGAGGCCACCATGCCGCTCCGCTGATGTCACCCTTAACTTTGTAAGGAGAGCGCGGCAATCGCCAACACGGCCGTCCTACCAGGTGCCTGTCCCACCAGGTACCACACGAGTTCAGATAAAATGCTGAAACATAATTTATTAATATTTTATCAGTTTGTCTGTACCATACGCATTGATTAAGTATCGAATGTTCAGGATTATAACTGCCATATCCCATTACAATTAATTTCATCGGTGTATCCGAGGGTAGGCTTTTATTCAAAGATCAGATTTGACCACTTGCTCTTAAGCACTTATAGCGTCACTTAAGCGTACCAAGTTCGTCTTATCGTCACTTGCGCTCAAAGGGCATGTGCCTCACTTAAGCGTATTAAGTGGGTCCCAGAACCACTGGCATTCAAAGGGCTATCCTCACTTGAACATACCAAGTTCGATCCCGATACACTGGCATTCAAAGGGTTATCCTCACTTGAACGTACCAATTTCGTCCCAGAACCACTGGCATTCAAAGGGTTATCCTCACTTGAACATACCAAGTTCGATCCCGATACACTGGCATTCAAAGGGTTATTTACGATATGGAACAATTATAATCCTTGAAACATTTTATCTTGACTCGCACATACGCCTACAATAACATTCAAATTACCTTCATCGCCAACACGGGCATGAATGGTTTAAGTCAAAACGTATATTAAATTTGTTTCATTTCGCAATCAACAACGATTTCATGATCTCAGCAGCGGTTAAGCCACTATACTTTTTAGTGCTCCTTTCACTGCTGTTTACATTTGTCACCACATATCGATCTTTCCCCGATACCTTCATATGACAGGGGCTTTTATAAATAGGTATCAACTTTCGACTTTGGCCGTAAATTTTCTGGCTTGTATTTTAGTTAGTACCAAATGTCTTTTGACGTAAACTTCTGCTTTTGTACGGTTTCTATTAAATATCGCTGTTTTTCTGATTTCGGACTTAATATTTATTTCTGTTCCCTCTAAGATAATTCAGTGAGATTCAATCTATGCTCGTTGCCAATCATATCTAAGAAAAATTCACAAGGAATAATTTTTATTGCCGTGTGAACTGTTGTTCATACCTTGTAGTGTGTTTGTATGAACTGATCCCACCTATCATCTGCTTCGTTAGCACCTAACTACTCTGTTTTTAGTGCTTCTTTATCGAGTCGTTTTGTAAAAACCTTTTCTGGTCATTATTAATAAATTCACTGTAACTTACATGTGCCCACAATAAAGATACTTTGACTTTGACTTTGACTTTGATACATTGAATTTATCTGTAAACTGTATAGTTTTAAAATATATTTCTGTATGATATGTCGCATTCTAGGAAATCAATACAGATGGCTTACTCGTTCTACTATTTTAATTAACTGTAAACTTTGCCACCGTTTTGACTACACATTTGTTAAAAACATCCTTATTATCTTCGGCCTCTCCTGATTCTATAATTGTTATAATACATTGTAACTCAGAATCTTGTATTTTTACCGAAAGTAACCAATCCGCTTCCTTAATTGGCATTATAATCTCGGTTTCTAATTTTTATTTATCTCAGCACTACATTGGCTTACGAGGAGATTCATTCGTCTACGTGTTGCATTCTCCGTGAACGATATCAAAAGAGAATTCTCGCATAAAACCCAACGCGCAATCCAAGGAATAATCTCCTTTTTTTTTGTTAGTGCGTAACATAAGGCGTTGCAATCGGTCACTATTTTTAAAGATGATCTGATTAGGTATAATTGAAACTTCCCGAGAGAACTAACAATCGTCAGTAATTCCACTTCAAACGAGTGGTACTTTTTCTTATCCTCCAGAGTCTACTAAAATAATGGACTGGTTTTTTGCAACTGTGTTGGTGACTTGCATAAATAAACCAGTAACATCATCTTGACTAGCGTCCATATATTATGTACATTATCTTTATTGGGGTTAAAATGGATAAACACTTTCGAGCAATTTTTTTTTTTTTCTTTTAACGATTGAATTGCGTTTTCATTAACCATACCCCATTACCAGACACAGTCTTTCTTCAACAGTTTTGAAAGTGGAGCCATCATAATTTGATGAAGTACGTAGCTTATAAGGCCAAGAAACAGTTGAAGTTGGTGTACTGCAGTTTAGGGACAGGGGTTATTTCAAATAGCCACCAGTTTGCGCTGATTTAGCATCACACAATCTTGTTTAATTTGGAAATCTAGAAATTCTATTTCATTTTAGAAATCTGTACCTATTGTATCTATTTATCTTTATATTCTACGTAAGCCCGGTTTCCATAAAGATTTTGAGAACTACAATACTTACGTTACTTATCATCTCGTGGCGGTTTAACTTTCCTTGTTCATTGATATTTGACGCCACACCATCATCATATTTAACTCTAAATTACTATGTGTTACAAATCTCTGTAAATGTATCGCATTGTCTAATCAAAGTCTGTCGTCATCCACTCGTGAGTATATCAGTCAGACTGCTCCGTTACCTTTCTTGCTATCAATATTCTCAATCTGCCAAGTCGTCGATTACATAATAATCAACCTGAGTCAGACACACCGGATTGTGTTTCAGAAGATCAGCTGTTATCTTGTAGGTTAAAAAACTTAGAACTTTTTTTTTTTTTGAGAACCCTTGTAACAATACTGGCGCGGCCAGTGCAAAGTTTTCCATAGAATATCTGTTAGCAAACGATTCAGAAATTATTAAACAACTGCTTCCCGTATCAATTAATGCTTCATGACGCAGGTTATTGATACTTAACATTTATTTATTTAAAACACACATATAACCATCATCACAGGCCCACCTAATACAATAGTGCAGCCATAGTTATAATAGCTTACAATGAATCGACTTACAAGTAACTGTATTATTGTGAACAACCAAAAGTAATCTTACAAAACGCGGCCTGTGCGAATTCGCTCAGAGTACAACTGAAGCAGTCAATCCGCTGCGACACCATATTGAGTGTACGTAGGGCGCGCGTCAACATAACATTATCACACATTGTAACCCCGAAGGGTTAGGCAGAGTTATACCTATTAAAGTATACCTACATTCCACCTATTATTATTAAGTCCAATGTGATAGGGACCGAGCCCATCTCCATCAAACGGGCACAAATCCAGACTCCGGGTTATTACTGAGAAATTCCGGATGGAAAAACCCAATAACACATTGCCCGATCTGGGAATCGAAACCAAGACCTCATGCTCAGCAGTTGCGTTTGCGACCACTAGGCCAATGAGGCATTTGATACTTAATATTTTAACAAATTGATTTTGTAGGTCAAGAGTTGAAACACATTTTGTTTCTTGTTACTCTGGTTTTACCGCGTTTTCTTTTTATGGTAACATCTCAACTCTAAAATGACCTCGCTTGACATAATACCACATTTATTTGCGTCACACTGACTTCATTTATGGTAACCGCCACTTAGATAACACTTGATCTATTTCCGAACCTGTGCCTAGTCCACGTCTTGATTATTGCTAGCAGAGGCGGGTCCAACCCACTATGTTCGCTGCAGGCACAGTCGATAATGTCGCAGTCGCAGACATCCGATTTTGACTGATTAGTTTCGTCTAGCCATCGCGTTTATTTGCGCCTGTCTGTTTCCCAAATTTTGATGTAGATTTTCGACCATGTAAGAAAATAGCTAAACTGTCGCATGTTTCAAAATTATAAAATTATTCGCTTCAATCGATGCCCATATACTGTTGTCTACTATATTGTCAACAATAATATAAATAATATTTTGTTCCGAAAATTCCAAAGTTAAACGATCTATTTTTTTTTTATTTTGTTTAAAATAGAACTCGTATAGCGACTGATTTCGTAAAAGCTTTTTATTAATAATATATTTAAAAAAATTATACATATTCCAACGGATTTCAAAATTGTAAGTCAACTTACGTAACCAGTCCTTCCACTTCCACGTAGGCTAATGACCATACGATTGTAACAATAATTAGTTATACCACACTTTTGCGGACCCCTATAGTTTATTGAGAGCTTAATAATGGTTCATTTCAATGGTTCGAACTCAGGTATAACGTTATTCAAAGTAATATTCGTACTCACAGTTGAGGTATCAGCCTTACGTGATACCTGTTTCCTGTATTTCGGCGGAGGTGACGGAGTCCTGTCACTACTACTGCTGCTGCTAGAACTTGAGCGTGTGCGTTTATTACGTTTATTTCGTTTACCCATAACTGTGTGTGGGTATCACGTACCACTTCTGATTTAATCTATACTAGCTTCTGCCCGCGACTTCGTCCGCGTCAAATTTTTGCTCCCCTTACCCTTCCCGTCGCATCGATTTGCCTGCTAGTTTTCGTCCATTTTCGCTCCTTGAGTTATAGTGAGTCAACCTTAAAAGATAGACATATGCTCTTGGGACTTTTTTTTTGAACTTTTTAAAAATATTTGCGTTACTTTAACCGTTTACGCAGCGCACGCAACGGAAACTCTCAGAAGGAATAAATTTTCCCCGTTTTTGCAACATTTTTCATTACTGTTCCGCTCCTCTGAGGTGTAGCGTGATGTTATATAGCCTATAGCCTCCCTCGATAAATAGGCTACCTAACACAAAAAGAATTTTTCAATTCGGACCGGATTCGATTCGGAGATTAGCGCGTTCAATCAAACAAACAAACTCTTCAGCTTTATAATATTAGTATAGATAATTAGTTGACCCAGCGAACTTCGTATCGCCTCAGATTCAATAAATGTTGTTATAAACGTACCAAGTTTGACAACCTGGTACGCGGTGGTGATCTGGTAAGCGTTTTCTAGCTGACACTCATATGTTAGGTTAGCTCCTACCCAGTTATGATGACCTGGTACTTCGAAGGCATAAAGCGTTTTCTAGCTGACACTCCTTTGTTTGGTAAGCTCCTGTCAAGTTATGATAACCTGGTACTTCGAAGGCAACGTTTTTGTCATAGTACCACGTTTTATAGTGACTTGTATTCTCTTTGACGTTTTATGTGACGTCTCACGGGAACGCGGTCGTAAAAAGGGGAAAAAAAAAAAAAAAAAAAAACGGGATAAAAAGTATCCTATGTCCTTCTCCTGGCTCTAAACTACCTCCCTGCCAATTTTCAGCTAAATCGGTTCAGCCGTTCTTGAGTTATAAGTGAAGTAACTAACACGACTTTCTTTTATATATATAGATATGTATTTAGATATTTCAACTATTAATTGAAATCACTTTGTACGTTTAACAATATATTAACATCAATTTATAAAATAAAGACAGAATGACTAGGAAAATACTGAATACATGAAACGTCTGCCTCTTACAGCAGTCTACCCAAAAGTGCCCTTATAGTATCTATAAAACAATGGCCGCAACGCTGATCTTGTTTATGTTCCCATGCTGAATTTTGACCCTTCTTATCGATGTATACGTCCAGCTCGGGATACTGCAGCGCCAGCACCTCGTCTGCTGGATGCTGCTCCGCTGATTTGTCACCCTTAACTTTGTAAGGAGAGCGCGGCAATCGCCAACACAATGTTATATGATCCATTTTTATATACAACGATCCATCCGTGGCTTGGAAATCCTTTGGGTCCCGGCTGTATCATTAACAGTCGTTACGGGTCAGATGCCCGAAAGTCTGACAACTAGTCTTACCAAGGAGCATCGTATTACCCAATAACTGGATTGTGGAGGTCAAATACGTAGTCGCTCCATGTAAAATACTTAGAGACTCCGCGTAGTTGGGACAACGACCGACATAGTTGGGAAAAGGCACAGATGATGACGATGACTCAATATTATACTGGATGACCCACATTCCTGCACTAAGATTGGACTTTAGCACACCTCTGATTCTTAGAACTCATCTACTATGACGCCGCACCGTGTATCCCTAGCGCCAGTAGTAAAGTGACTCATCACTTGCGCGAGCGCAGCCCGCGACACGCTATAATATGTATTATAAAATACTGTAGGTACCCGCGACTTTTGTGTCCATATACCTTAGGGGGCGTCCATTAATGACGTGAGGCGTCTGAGGGGGGGTCAAACCGAATCTCACTCTATCTTACGTCACCGGCCAGCCAAGGTAGCCAAACGCAAATAAGCACAAATTAAGGTATTTACACTAAATTGCGCATCTTGAAAAACTCACGTGAGATAATGGAGGAGGGAGAGTCAAACAAAATCTCAATTCATCTCACTAAGGGGGTGGGGGGGGGGGGGTTCAAAAATCGCCAATATTGCCTGACGTTATTAATGGACGCCCCCCTATGTGTGCGTCAATGCGAAAGTAAGTATGTATGTGGTGTGAGTCATCCATGGCTTCTTCGGAATGTTGGCTGTATTCACGAATGTGAATGCCTTTAATATTTGCACAGATTATACATACCTGACCTTTGCAAATATTGTATGTAGTTTTGTTGTTTGATTAGTGCTTAACTTTTTTTGTATATTTTTCTGGGTAGGAAATCATCAAATGACGACTCCCGCTCTGGGTGGAGTGAAAAGGCGTGTCAGACTTGCACTTACTAAAACCCACCCGTGTTCCATCAGTAGCCTATGCCAGGGCCACGGTAACTTTTTCGAACGAATCCGTTACCCTGGCAGGAGATTATACATACCTGACCTCTGCAAATATTGTATATGCTTATTTTTCTTATTTGATTTGTGTCTCTTTACTATAAGGCTCCTCTGCTGGTTTTTATCGGGCATTAGCTTCTTCG
This sequence comes from Aporophyla lueneburgensis, assembly GCA_932294355.1. NCBI lineage: Eukaryota > Metazoa > Arthropoda > Insecta > Lepidoptera > Noctuidae > Aporophyla > Aporophyla lueneburgensis. Next base: position 5,940,677 of record OW028748.1, on the reverse strand, counting down.
ACTAAGTGTTGTTCATCATCATGATAATTTTTCTGCTCTTATCTGAGTTAATTTGTCAGTGCAGCGTGGTCTATTTTTTGTTCTCTAACAGCCGTCAACTGATGATTCATCTCAATTTTCGTACAGTCCTTTCACGCTTATTTTACCTCTGATTTTGCGTTACTGACAAAATCAAAGTGAACTTTATTGACGTTTCAATAAGGTTGCTGTTGGGTTGTTGCTGTCTCTGCTGTCTGAGGTAAAGTAACTGTGAACGGACTGTACTCACGGCAACACTTCAAGCACTGCATTTCCAGTATAAATTGATCTCACACTGTATGGGATTTCCGTTTAATGAGAGGTCAGCTTTAACTGGAAATGTATAACTTGATGTGTAGCCGTGTGTACCTGTCATAATTTTGTTTCTGCGTGAGTAACGCCCCCTGTGGCAGAGTGAAAGAAGCAGATCCAGTCTGTCCCTTGTTGTCCTTGTCGTACAACACGGGACAGACTGGATCTGAGGCTGATTAAACTAGGTGCATTGCAGAATGGAAACGACTCGAGGTGAGGTGATGCTGTTACCGCGCAGTGTTGATATGTGTGTTTTACCTTAAAACTGATGACAGGACGCCCCCCTATGTGTGCGTCAATGCGAAAGTAAGTATTGTATGTGGTGTGAGTCATCCATGGCTTCTTCGGAATGTTGGCTGTATTCACGAATGTTGAATATTTGCACAGATTATACATACCTGACCTTTGCAAATATTGTATGTAGTTTTTTTTTTTGATTAGTGCTTAACTTTTTTTTTATTTTTTTCTGGGTAGGAAATCATCAAATGACGACTCCCGCTCTGGGTGGAGTGAAAAGGCGTGTCAGACTTGCACTGTTCCGTGTTCCACCAAAAAACCCACCCGTGTTCCGTCAGTAGCCTATGCCAAGGCCACGGTAACTTTTTCGAACGAATCCGTTACCCTGGCAGGAGATTATACATACCTGACCTCTGCAAATATTGTATATGCTTATTTTTCTTATTTGATTTGTGTCTCTTTACTATAAGGCTCCTCTGCTGGTTTTTATCGGGCATTAGCTTCTTTGACTAAGTATTGTTCATCATCATGATAATTTTTCTGCTCTTATCTGAGTTAATTTGTCAGTGCACCGTGGTCTATTTTTAGTTCTCTAACAGCCGTCATCTGATGATTCATCTCAATTTTCGTACAGTCCTTTCACGCTTATTTTACCTCTGATTTTGCGTCACTGACAAAATCAAAGTGAACTTTATTTACGTTTCAATGAGGTTGCTGTTGGGTTGTTGCTGTCCCTGCTGTCTGATATAAAGTAGCTGTGAACGGACTGTACCTACACACGGCAACACTTCCAGCTCTGCATTTCCAGTATAAATTGATCTCACATTGCATGGGATATCCGTTTAATGAGAGGTCAGCTTTAACTGGAAATGTATAACTTGATGTGTAGCCGTGTGTACCTGTCATAATTTTGTTTCTGCGTAAGTAACGCCCCCCTGTGGCAGAGTGAAAGAAGCAGATCCAGCCTGTCCCTTGTTGTCCTTGTCGTACAACATGGGACAGACTTGATCTGAGGCTGATTAAACTAGCTGCATTGCAGAATGGAAACGACTCGAGGTGAGGTGATGCTGTTACCGTGCAGTGATGATATGTGTGTTTTACCTTAAAACTGATGACAGTTTCTCATAATTCACTATCATCATAATTTCACTCGAAAAAAGTTCACTGCTGGACATAGAACTCTCCCAAGCACCGCCATTTCGACCGGTTCTGTGCTTCTTGAATCCAGCGGATTCCTGCAGCCTCCACCAGGTAATCGGTCCACCTTGTGGGAGGCTTCCGGCGCGTGTTTACCACTACAGAATCTTTCAGCCCCATTGCCAATCTGTTCTGGAAACAATGCCTTTTAAGTTTGGTAATTCTTCGGGCTATATCGGTTACCTTGTGAGCAGTGGTGGCCCAAAGGTAACGGCTGCGACTTACGAGTGTAGGTCGTGAGTTCGAACCCAAGCAGGCGCTTTACTTTTTGTAAATTATTTTATCACCACTGCTCTCAAAACGGTGAAGGAAAACATCGTGCGGAAACCGGCATGTCTTAGAACCAAAAAATCGAAGACATGTGACATCTACTTTCCCGCACTAGGCCCGCGTGGTGGATTATGGCCCACTCCCTCTCACCGAGAGGAGGCCTAGAGCAGTGGGAACATTATATGCTGATGATGATGTCGGTTAAGGTAATCGAAGACATGTGACATCTACTTTCCCGCACTAGGCCCGCGTGGTGGATTATGGCCCACTCCCTCTCACCGAGAGGAGGCCTAGAGCAGTGGGAACATTATATGCTGATGATGATGTCGGTTACCTTGGTGTCCCTATCGATCTCTTTATTTCTGATTCGATCGCGTAGAGAAACTCCATATTCGGTACTAAATTGAGCGCTAGTGGTTTAAACTTTCGATCAAGTTAAGCTAAACTTACCGCGGTTGGTTCGTGGACGGGTAACCATGTTTACATAACAAAACCTCTCCGTGGTTTGGAAACCACTTTACGCGGTTGCTTCAGGCTATCATTAGTAGATCTTTGCCAATCATTGCGGATCCTCAGAAGCCCGAAAGTCTGACAATCAGTCTTACCAAAGGGTAAGTAACTTGTTTCTCATTAACTACGTTGTGGAGATCACATAGGCAGTCGTTCTATATAAAATACTAGCTTTTGCCAGCGGCTTCGCCCGCGTGGAGGTCGGAAATTATCCCGCGGGAACATACTACCGGGATAAAAAGTAGCCTATGTCCTTTCTCAGGCTCTAAACGTACCAAATTTCATTTAAATCGGTTCCGTAGTTTTAGCAGGAAAGCGAGACAGACAGACAGAGTTACTTTTGCATTTATAATATTATAGTATGGAGTATGGAAGTATGGATTGGTATTCAGCCTCCATCTGATTCGAGTGGATACCGACCCCAACATAGTTGTGAAAAGGCTAGACAGTTGATGATGGTTAAGAATGTTAAAATGAATACCTGAAGACCAATAATCGTAGGTAATGGTACCGTGTGGTGCCGGACGTAAAGAATAACACCACCCCATTTCTTCCTGTGGGTGTCGTAAAAGGCGACTAAGAGACTTACTAGAGAATGGGCAGCAGCGTTATCTATGCATTTTACCATCATACTGCGATCGCCAACCCGCCTGCCAAGCGTGGCGATTATGGCAAAGCCCCCCAAATTGGGGGAGGCCTTAGTCCAGCAGTGGACGTCTTACGGCTGAAATGATGATGATGATGATGAATAATCGTAATTAAAATCGTTCAAAATCTAGTCGCAGTCTCATCTGGGTGATAATCAAATTTAAATAACTTGTAAAAATATGGAACCTCTAAATATTTTTGGCAGATGGAGACTGTTCTTAAAACTACGAGAATTGCTGGTAAAGGTACCCTTTGAACTGTTATTTTATGTTCACTGTAACCAATGAATCACTATTCTGAAAATATTAACACAAAATGTATTTATGTAAATCATTATTAAACACACATAAATTGTGTTATTATGTACATTACCAGCATTTATCTAACTTAAGTTATTTATTATATTATGATGAGTCAGAAAAATCAGACAAAACACACAAGAGTAATTGTAAGTACTCAATATAAAACATAATATAACTTTACGCCGGTTTTTCCCCAAGGGTTAGGCAGAGAATTATCTACTCATAGTAGGCACCTACATACATCCACATTACGCCAGCTATGTTTAACTCCCATGTATCTAATAGGGGGCGAGCCTATTGCCATGAAAGGTTCCCAAACCCTAGTAAAACTTTGCCTGACCCGGGAATCGAACACAGGACCTCATGCTCAGCTGTAGCGCTAGCAACCACTAGAACAACGAGGCAGTCTTAAGACAATATTTGTAGTGGTATTAGCTAACTAGCTGTTGCCCGCAGGTTTGTCTGCAATCTAGGATACAAAGTTGCCTATGTCCTACACCAGATCATTGTTTTCCTGTGTGTTAAATTTCATCCAAATCCTCTCAGCCATTTTAAGGTGAAAGCGTAACAAACAAACTCATTCTCGCATTTATAATATTAAGTAAAGATTTATCATTCTACCTAATGTATTAATAAGTATTTTTATTAATACATTAGGTAGAATGATAAATCTTTCGACTAGGTATTTTCGTGGTCCACAGTTGAGATTAAGAAAATAAACTCGCCTCCTATTGGTAGTCAATTGATGCGTAAGCGCAGTAGAAGCAACCGCAAGGAATATTTAAATATGGAACGAAGGAATTTACATTGGCGCCGGTTACGCGCGAATACGTAATGCGCGATACACCTGAATTTAAATATTATTATGAAATCATTGTTTTACTTCAAAGGAAAGTAAATAATATATTATAATTTGTACACCAAAACATTAAAAAATGTTGTGTTTAAGCCAGTGTCCAGTTAAACCAAATCAAATAACACCACCAGTCATTCTGTTTGTATTTTTTACGGAAAAACGTCATCAATGTAAACATGAAATACAGCTGACTAATAAGCTGCTAATGATGTCTTTTTATTCAGTCTGACCAATATTAACATCATTTTCTGCCTAGCTTTTCTGGTCGGCTTCTAGTGTAACCGAACGAAGCTGAATATCAGTATTTTAAATGGATCGACTGCCTGTCTGACCTCCACAATTTAGTTAATGAGTAATACGACATCCTTTGGTAAGACTGGTGGTCAAACTTTCGGGCTCCTGACAATCATAATGGGTCCTTCATTATGATTGTCAAAGATCTACAAATGACATTCGGGACCAACGGCTTAACGTGATTTCCGAGACACGGACGGTTCTCGGTATGTTAAGGATATCACCTAAGTCTCCAAGTTTTAGTTAAAAACAAACAATTTTGAAGAAAGAATAAACGAAATACTACATAAGTACAAAACGTATCCTATGACCTAATCCAAATCCGTTTAGCCGTTTCAGCGTGAAAGCGAAAGAAACAAACAGACAAAAAATCAAATCTTTTCTCTTTCCAATATTAGTTTAGAGATAAATAACGTGAAATGGAGCCGACTATCGCTAGTTTTAAAGCAGCTGCCGCCGACCCAATCACACAACTAATTGAGATAGGTAGCTATGCTACTACTTATAGGTTAAAGATCACCAATCATTGAGAAAAAGAGCGGAAACTCCATTCAACTGATTTGATAACAAATTATTACTGAACACATTGTTACGCAATGGACTGGTATCTAAGGCATCTTTCCCACGAAGCGATGCGACAATCTTTCGACTTTCTCGTTCAAGAAACATGCAAAGGGTTGTCCGGTGTAAGTAAAAGAGGTACACTTCTTCTTCCCAGTGTGTGTAGCGAAATATAACACGAAAAAAATGTGTGTAAATGTGTCATCATCATCATTTCAGTCGTAAGACGTCCACTGCTGGACATAGGCCTCCCCCAATATGGGGCTTTGCCATAATTGCCACGCTTAGCATTCGGGTTGGCGATCGCAGTACGGTGGTAAAATGCATAGAGAACGCTGCTGCTCATTCTCTAGTAAGTCCCTTAGTCGCCTTTTACGACACCCACGAGAAGAATTGGGGTGATGCTATTCTTTACGTCCGGCACCACAGGGACGTATATGTGTAGTTGGCCCGAAGTCACCTACGTCCTCACGTGTGCAGGAAACTGAGTCTGCGGTGCAAGACGGGAGGTGAGCCTGTTTCTGTGGACAGACGCCGCATACACACCGAAGGTCTGAGACGTCCATAAACCCCCAGTTGTGGAGGTTGTCCTAGCTGCGGCCTACTTGGGTATGCAGTCTATTTAAGATGTAATAGGCTATGGTATCTTGTGCCCGGATGGGAGGCTCTCTGATGATTTATTTAAGAAACCAGGAAGCTTGAGCAGTTCTTGCTAAAGATCACATCTTCCATTGGCTGGATTCAGGCACCCATGCATTTTTTGCGGCTTTTGAGCCTCTTTGGCAGTGTGCTAAAGTTTTGACTAAAGATATTCACTTATTAATAGTTGCTCGCTGACTGTTCTTAGTGCTGGCAAGTACTTATTTCTCGCAGTGACAAGACCTCTATCAAAGAGAGAGCAGAACACTCGCTGAGAGACATGTGCATACTAGCAAGTTTTCGCTTGTCTCCGCTATCTCTCGCCACTAGTTCTACTCAGTTCTCGTTAATCGCCTGTATTGGAATGGAATAGACACCTTAGAGCCGGAACTGTTCCACACAATACATACATTTACAGAATGACCCACAAACTGACATAACGCTCGTTTGTATTAGTATTCACTTCGCGCACGTGAATGATTCATATTGGAGATATTGTGTTTGTTTCACTGATTATAATGCGGCTAGATACGATAACGGTGATATGTATATTTAGTCGCATTTTTATCTACTTAATGCACGTGTCAGTGTCAAAATAGATTAATGACTGAGGCTGCCTTTTGTTTTGTGGGTGGGAAATCACCAAATGACGTCTCCAGCTCTGGGTGGAGTGGAAGGGCGTGTCAGACTTTTACTGACTAAAACCCACCTGTTTTCCTTCAGTTGCCTGTGCCATGGCCACAGTAACTCTTTCGAACAAATCCCCAACCCTGGCAGGGACTGAGGCTGCCTATCTTTGTGAGCGGAGAGGAGCGGAGCTGTGTCAATAGTAACCAATAGGATTCAAATTCCGCTCCGCTCCGTATGGATGCAAAATATCTATTGGTTAATACTGGTACAGTTACGCTCCTCTCCGCGCTTCTCAACTTCAACGGACAGGCAGTTGTAGGTTCTTCTTCGTAGCATATCGGAGCAAAAAATTCAAATTATTTTCGGAACAAAATTCTGCTGCGCGAACTCAGCTAACTGACGTAGCGCAGTCATGAGCATGACTCATAAGTCATTGACTTAGGTTAGGTAAGTACCTCTCTTTATCTACCACTCAAAACAAAAACAATATGCATATACATACATACCTACTTCCTTCTACCTAATCTGAATATACACTTCTAAATAAAAGCCGCGGTATAGTTGTTACGTCGATTTGGGTAGTTAGGATATGATTGAAGGTCATTTAACTTAAAGTAGCTTAAGTAATTAAATTGACACGTTCCTAATTCATTTTGAGCTAGAAACATTAAAATTAGTCTCAAAGTATACAAAGAAAAAACAATGTTGATATGAATACACTATCTTTTAACTTTAATTTAGCATTCACCTTTGGCTTCGTGTCATTTAATCAGTAAATTGTGCCTAATTTTTACAAGGACAAATGATTATTTTGACGCTAAACTACATAAAACGCAATATTTACCCAAGACTTGGATGTCGAATAAAAGAAAAATCGAACAAAAAAAAAAAAACTTGGCTTTGGGCTTAGATTATATTATTTTTTTGCAAGCTAAATTATAAAAAAATATGAGTTGGAAAAAAAAATCACTACCAAGACACATGGAAATGGTAAACGTTAAAAATCCCAAGACACTTCCCGACATACAAAAAATAAAACAAATCAATTCAAAGGAACACCCATGCTCTAGTTTCGATCTCACTCTAGACCGGTCTACCGACTGACCTTTAAGAACACCACCTACGCTCATAAGGCATCCAGTCGCGATATATCACTGGCTGTATACGAACGCTCACCGTTGCGCGCACGCCGCTGACAGTCAGTCGCCGCGATATCTCAACTTAGAACACTTGAGAATTAAGTTTAAAATTTAAAAAAAGAATCAGCTATGTTTTTCAATTAAATTTAAAATTCTTTTTTTACCGGTTATAGTCTGTGCCAGTGTTTTGTTTTTTTTTAAATAATGGGTGTGTTCGAATGTGTCAACGCGAGTAAAATCTCACCAACGGAGAGTACCGAAGTTTTTACTATTAACATTCAAAATTCGAATGAAACTTTGAATGGTAGTAATGGGACTGTGACTATGGTAAGTTATTTTGCATTATTTTGCGAAATAATCGTGATGTTTTAACGTTTGTCATAAGTAACGTATGTTTAATTATTACAGATTAAATCGATCGTTTATCTGTTTCCCGCTTATTGTCCTTGACAGATTGGAGGCAACATTATAAGGGTACCTATTGGTACGTCAAGTACGGTTTTTAGGTTTTAAAACCCGGTTTTTCATACTGACTGCTGGCCGCTTGACTGACAAGCTTATGATTTTGAGTCAAAGTGAAAGGCAGTAAATGATTTGCTCCTTCCTGCTCTTAGTCATTAATAATTCCGTGAATTCTGATTGTGAAAAACCGATGCTTATGATAGAAAAAAGAACAAAATCATTATTGAAAAAGAAGGGCCGATAGTTAGGGTTTTTGGTCCCTATGTAGTTGCAGTCATATTAACAAGTCTACTAGTCTGCGAGAAATAAGAGAAAGAATTGTAAGCTATCTTTGTCAAACGGTAAATAATAGTCATTCGCATAAAAAATCATAATAGTCCAATCATAAAAATTGCTATTGTATTCAGTTCTACTCACTTTGGCATGAAAATGTTAATCTACTCCGCTGATATGGAGAATATGTTCCATATACAAAACGTATATCATAAAAACCTGTTGATTGGCCATTCGAATTGTAGTAGACCACGTTTCGATTAAGTAATATCAACGCGGCGGGATTTTGAACGCACTGCTAAGCGCTGTAAGTTGAAAATTTAACACTGTGTCTCTCTTTGACGCACTGAGACTCATTCCGCTGCACTCTGTTGGAATCTCAACCCTCGGTGGAACACAGAGAGCATTAAATCCAGTGCGCTAAAAATCCTCAATCAACTCAGCCTATCGCAGTCCACTGCTGGACATAAGCCTCTCCCATATTGCGCCACAAAACCCTGTCCTCCGCCTTCCGCATGCAGTCTGCCCCAGCCACTTTCCTAAGGTCGTCGGTCCATCTAGCTGGGGGGCGTTCCACACTACGCTTGCCGATACGCGGTCTCCACTCTAGGACTCGTCTGCTCCATCGGCCATCGGTCCTTCGACAGACATGGTAGGCCCACTGCCACTTCAGCTTGCTTACTCTGCGAGCTATGTTGGTAACTCCAGTTCATTTCCAGTTTTTTATAACGGGTTTTTTCCTGGCACGATGTTATTACGTCCGTGTTTATTTCAACTTTGAATTCGAAAGTCCAATATATGGAAGACTGTTGTGATATGCTATGCCTACGTCATAATATATTCGACTACTGAATCGCGACCACGTGGATTTCGCAACAATTGAAAACAAAAAGCACTACATAGCAAAACATAACTTTAATTTCGAAAGTCAATGTCTTTGGATCAGTGCTCATTTTAGTTGTTTGCCACCGACTTTCGAAATTAAAGTTAGGTAGGTTTTTTGGACGTTGGTAGTTTTTTTATGGAAAAAGGTTTTTTATTTTTCCCTTTTTAGTTATAGTATCTACCCCTCACTAATTCGTATGAATATTATACCTACATCAAAAATACATATACATATTTACAGTGAACATAGAACCTCTTCAGTTTGTGAAGTCGAGAAGAAGAGTTAATAAAAAGGATGAAGAGGAGGAAAACTTTAATCTGAATCAAAACTCTAACTTGAATTATCATACCGATTCAGGTTCTATCAATCAACTCAAAATAGGCTGACAATCAGCACTTTTTGAATATCAACATTTTTCATAAGGCAAACGCCCGGCCTTCACCATTTTTGTAGCTGGGAGGAAGAAATAGCGAAACAAACTCCGCAGCAACAACACTACCTATCTGTTTAAAGAACTTAATCGATGTCAATATTAACGCAAAAACAAATTCATACATCAGCTAGATAAGATAAATATCATGAATTAGTCAGCAATGAAGCAACAGCAATCTATTGTTAAGTCGGTAAGCCATAATAGGTGGCACGGCTACTATCTGCTTTTATAGATGCCAATAAAAGCTGACCTCTCATTGTACGAATAGCATATACAATGCTAGTTCAGTTAAAACTGGATTTTTTTAGCTTGATATGTAGCCGTGTGTATGTCGCAGTAAGTTAGATAAAGCCGTAATATAACTATATCCCTAGGGATATAATTATATACCGTTACATAGTTATACGAAATCGAATCTTTACTATCTCACTAGGAATATAGTTATAAAACGGTCCAAGTTTAGTGAAATACTTATATTACTAGATTAAGTTTAGTGAAATAGCTTTGAACTAATTTTACTTTTGTGTGTAGTTTGCCGCAAAAAATGTACAGGAGCACATTCATGCTACTCGTGTGTACGAAATGTTCACGTAATTTGTGGAATAACGTCATGTGATGAAGGTTACGGATCGCAGCTATTATGCTTTTTATGCAACAGCGAAAAACATTCAAGACCAAAAGACAAAGCTGCCGAAACTTAAGAAAAGCCGCACAAATAATGAAAACCCACTCACTCATCACAGAAATTTCCTGACATTGACGTGGGATCTTCAGTTCTTATAGAGATACCAAAGATAGATCGTGGACCATTGGATCAAAAAAAAATGTATTAGGAAAAGTTTTAGAAAAGCGAAATGAAAGTCATAAAATTGGAACATCCTGAAAGATTGGTTACCCAGAAATGCAATACAGCTTTCAAATATTACTTTGAATGATCCTATACCAAATGAAAACTTGTCACTGAGAGAAATATGCCAAAAATTGTCGCGCTTTGGTGGCCAAGGTTATTTAAAATGTTCCTGTAAAAAATCGAATATACAGTGTTCTACTAAAAGATGTGCCTGTAAGAAGCATTCAGTGCTATGTAATTCTAGATGTCATGATTCCTCTTCTTGTCTGAACAAAAATTTAAAAATACTTTTAAAGAAACCAAGATCTCAACTTGTTGATAAGAAATAAAGATATCTCAAAACTGTTTGGCTTTAAAAGATTTTTAATGTTTGATTAGTTTTAATTGTATTGTTAATGTTTAAATTCCAAAAAATATGATCGTTTTAATTATAATTACTTTATTACGTGTTAATGTCACAAAGTATTGTAACTAACTGCAGGATACATACAGTTGATTTATTAATAAAGATAAAACCAATAAAATTTTGTTTTATTTAATGATATATGGTAGATGTTTATTTCACTAAGCTTAATCAAGTAATGGGTCTGTCTCAAAAAAGTGGCCCACTTTTGAAATTTTTTCAATTTTTCAAAAATGTTTGAGAATAAATAATCTTTAATTTACTACAATATGATGACAATATGATACAATATGACTTTTTTGAGACAAACCCTAATATATTTATAACACTGAACTTAATCTAGTAATATAAGTATATCACTAAACTTGGACCGTTTTATAACTATATTCCTAGTGAGATAGTAAAGAATCACTTTCGTATAACTATGTTACGGTATATAATTATATCCCTAGGGATATAACTATATTACGGCTTTATCTATCTTACTGCGACATGTACATCATCCTTGAAAGATTGTGCACTCTCTCTCTTTTTAACCGACTTCAAAAAAAGGAGGAGGTTATCAATTCGACTGTATTTTTTTTAAATTTATTTTTTTATGTTTGTTACCTCATAACTTTTGACTGGGTGAACCACGGAGCAAATACAAAGAGGAGTCGGCCTAAACAACTGTGCACCGTGATTTTGAACTTGGTCCTGACGTCATCAAGTAGGCGTGGCCTTAGTCAGTGTATTGTTGGCGTTTGTCCTGTGCACAACTAAGTAAAAGTTCAGTATATTCGCGCTAGGAAAAAATAAGAATGAAGTGTTGTGTTCTATCTTGTAAAAACTACTCGGATAGACGTTCTGATGCTATGAATGGTATCACATTTCATTTGTAAGTAATTTTAAACGTAATTTATAAACATTCTTCTAGAAAAATGTCATAACTTCGGTGTTTCCAAATATAATTCTACCCGACATTAGATGGCGACACTTTGTGACATGGGTACTAAAATTATTTAGGCACGTAAAGCTCAGTATTAACATATTTTAATAATTACATGTACTGAAATTTATTCAAAATTAATTCCCAAAAACCTTTCAATCGCCTAAATATTGTTTTTGTAGTTTTTATCGTGGTTTTTATATCATTATGTCAACAGGCCGCCATCTATCGTCAACCACGAACAACAAACATAAATATAAAAAACAGGGTCGTAATCGGATTCTAATTATTTTACCAAATGTGCCGCGACTGTCTCATAAATGGAAAGTGAAAAGTGATTTTTATTTCATACGAGTTTGTCATTGTGAGAAATCGACATTTTGAGAAATTGACATTATGCGGATTGGATATTCTAAGAAGTTGACATTCTGAGAAGTGAACATTTTGCGTCTGGTTGAAATTTTAAGACTTTGGCAGTATGCGATGATACGGTCGTGTTAGGTCCAGTAGCAACATTATAATAAGCGTGTTCTCGAATAGGTGGGTCTCTCCACTGCTTTGCCACTGGATATGTTTAAATATTGCACTGTGAGCAGCGGACAGTGCTTCCCGCTCTAATTTTTTTAACCGCTATATTTCGTGTGTTCTTTTTGCTTTTTTTGTTTTATTGTTGATGTCAATTAGTTGTATATAAAATGTGTTTTTTTTTTATTTGTGTGTGAAATATAGATGTTTTGAAAAATAAATGTTTATGTTTAATGCTTGTCATTTAAAAATAAGAGACACACTGATTATCTTCTTTCGTCATGCATCAAAAATATTTTTATTCTAAAATTATTGTTTTTCGTAAAAAAAATACGTATTAAGATGAATAAAAAACAAAGTACTCCCTGGTACGCAAATTCTGAGTACGACCCTGTTGCCTCCTGCACGTAGTGACATCTAGTATGAGATAGATAAATAACTACAAAAGCAAAATTGACGGTACGAGCACCTAGTTTTGCTATTAACCGGTAGATGGAAAATAAAGAAGTGGGCGGGATCTAACACCCCGCACCCCGCAAAATGTCACGCGTTGTTTCTTAGGAAAATCTAATTACAACATCTCCTCTTTGTATTTGCTCCGTGGGGTGAACCGATTTTGATGATTCTTTTTTTATTTGAAAGCTGGTGCTTTCCGAATGATCTCATTTTAATCTGATTCTATTTGGACAATGGGGTCCATGTGAAAACCATATAAGTCTTAAATTTTCATTATGTATTTGTATTCAATACACTGTGATACAGCTGCACGTTTTTCAACAGGGTTACCAATCCGGTTTTCGGCCGGTTCCGTTCAAAAGTGACGTCACTTTGGACGTTGAACCGGTTGCAGTTTTCGGTCGGAAATGAATAGCATTCAGCATTAACTCGAACAGTATCCCGGCGTATTATTGAACAAAAAAAATAAAATTACTCATCTTATGGCAATAAGGTGTATGTACAATACAATAGTGTTATGACAAAAATTGTAGCTAAGCAGAAAAATATAATCACCTGTCTGACACATTTCGGTGGAGTAGGTATTGAATTTTCTGTATGGAACAGCTGATTATTGGTGGCGATTACGATGCTAGTGTCATAGTGAAATCTGTTTAGTTCTAAGGCACACATTAAATATGAGGATTTACACTTGGTTGATGTTCGCCGGCTATGCGTAGGCACGTAAAAATATCGAAGTGGGTTTTTTTTAAACGACTTCAAAAAAGGAGGAGGTTATCAATTCGACTATATTATATTTTTTTATGTTTTTACCTCATAACTTTTGACGGGGTGAACCGATTTTAATGATTTATTTTTATTTGAAAGCTGGTGCTTTGAAAATGAACGAATAACGCGATTAGATTAGTGCGGAGTATCTACCATAACTAAAAAGTTAAAAATAAAAAAAATAAAAAAACCGGACAAGTGCGAGTCGGACTCGCGCACCGAGGGTTCCGTACAAACCTGTAGGTATCCTCGGTTTATGCATAAGGTTTATGTTAATGAAATTATTTTTTTTTTTAATTTTTATATTTGAGTTGATTGAATTAAAGGTAAATTGCGGTTTACGGTTTATGACGTATTAAAAAAAAAACCAGCCAAGTGCGAGCCGGACTCGCGCACCGAGGGTTCCGTACAAACCTGTAGGTATTTTCGGTTTAAAAATATATATATTTTTTAATTTTTATATTTCAGTTGATTGAATGTAAGGTAAATTGCGGTTTACGATTTATGACGTTTTAAAAAAAAACTACTCACTCGATCTCGTTCAAACCAATTTTCGTTGGTAGTTTACATGGTAATGTACATCATATATTTTTTTTAGTTTTGTCATTCTCTTATTTTAGAAGTTACGGGGGGGGGGGACACATTTTACCACTTTGGAAGTGTCTCTCGCGCAAACTATTCAGTTTAGAAAAAAATGATAATAGAAACCTCATTACCATTTTTGAAGACCTATTCATAGATAGTACACGAATGGGTTTGATGAAAAAAAAAACATTTTTGAGTTTCAGTTCTATGTATGGGGAACCCCAAAATTTATTGTTTTTTTTCTATTTTAGTGTGAAAATCTTAATGCGGTTCACAGAATACACCTACTTACCAAGTTTCAACAGCATAGCTCTTATAGTTTCGGAATAAAATGGCTGTGACATACGGACGGACGGACAGACAGACAGACAGACATGACGAATCTATAAGGGTTCCGTTTTTTGCCTTTTGGCAACGGAACCCTAAAAACTACTTACTGGATCTCGTTCAAACCAATTTTCGTTGGAAGTTTATATAGTTATGTATATCATATTTTTTTTTCAGATTTATCATTCTCTTATTTTAGAAGTTACGGGGGGGGGGGACACATTTTACCACTTCGGAAGTGTCTCTCGCGCAAACTATTCAGTTTAGAAAAACCGGCCAAGTGCGAGTCGGACTCCGCACCGAGGGTTCCGTACAAACCTGTACGTATTTTCGGTTTAAAAATATATATTTTTTTAAATTTTTATATTTAAATTGATTGAATGTAAGGTAAATTGCGGTTTACGATTTATGACGTTTTAAAAAAAACTACTCACTCGATCTCGTTCAAACCAATTTTCGGTGGTAGTTTACATGGTAATGTACATCACATATTTTTTTTAGTATTGTCATTCTCTTATTTTAGAAGTTACGGGGGGGGGGGGGGGGACACACATTTTACCACTTTGGAAGTGTCTCTCGCGCAAACTATTCAGTTTAGAAAAAAATGATAATAGAAACCTCATTACCATTTTTGAAGACCTATTCATAGATCCCACACGTATGGGTTTGATGAAAAAAAACATTTTTGAGTTTCAGTTCTATGTATGGGGAACCCCAAAATTTATTGTTTTTTTTCTATTTTAGTGTGAAAATCTTAATGCGGTTCACAGAATACATCTACTTACCAAGTTTCAACAGCATAGCTCTTATAGTTTCGGAATAAAATGGCTGTGACATACGGACGGACGGACAGACAGACAGACAGACAGACAGACAGACATGACGAATCTATAAGGGTTCCGTTTTTTGCCATTTGGCAACGGAACCCTAAAAAGGAAGTCGGTTATTTTTTTTTGTAAAAAGTTTTTGTACTGTACTGTATCTTCAAGCCACTGTTTAGCACCGAAAGTTGAAAATGCAAAAGAAAGTTTTGTCGACGCATCATCATCAGCATCCTAAAATGTCCCACAGTAGGACACAGGCGTCCCCTCGGTGAGAAGAAGTGGGCCATAATCCACCACACGGGCCCAATGCGGGTTGGTAGATGTCACAGGCCTTCAAATTCTTGGTTCTTATACATGCCGGTTTCCTCACGATGTTTTCCTTCACCGTTTTGAGAGCAGTGGTGATGAAATAATGTACACAAAGTAAAGCGCCTGGTTGGGGTCGAACTCACGACCGTTCGTCCGTCCGCCTCGTAAGTCGCGGCCGTTAACACTTGGCCACCACTGCTTTCGACGTAGCTGTCGACGCGCTGGGACGCACTCTGTTGGATTCGCAATGCTCGGAATGCTCACTGTAAGTTGAAATACAGCTATAGCCGCAGGTGATTAAAATCATAAGTTCCAAAGTAGGGTTCAATTTTTGTCGTGCGTCAGGTTGCATGCGGCGGGTGACGTAAAATCAACCGTGAAAATGCCCTGTCGCGTGAAGGTGACATTTCGATGCAAAATGTACGATTCAGCTGCGAGTTTTATCCACCTGTGTAAGGTTAATGAGGTCATAATTTGGCTTGTTGTAATAGCCGCCATTTGTACAGCCTGCATTCTTCACGCTTTAGATATGCAGAGCGTGTTTTGCGATCTCGGGCTAAATTTACATTAAAAGCTCGAGCCTAGATTTGTGCCTCATTGATGGTAATTCGGCCCTTATTACATAACATATGATAAAATGTCCAAGTTGCTAGCTGCATTAAGGTCGTCCCCTGTTAAATGGCTGTTTATGAAATGGATGGTGAGAGTTTTTGTAACTTCAATAGTTTCGGGTCTTATACAACATTTACAATTAGAGTATTAAAATAAAAGCATATTAACACAATCACATATACATATTTTTTTTCATAGCTACATGTTATTAATAAGAAAAACGTGCAGCTATGATTGTTATTGCCTTGAATAAGATAGAATTTTCTTTGGCTCAATCGGCGGTTGGTATGGCAAAATGCATAATTTTTTTAAAGAATAAGATATATAAAGTTGCTGACGCTGCTGTGTTTCGAGAATTGAAAACTTAAAAGTAGTCAACCCTGGCCGCTGATTGAAGTTTACTCTGAAACATCACTCACTCACCCTGTAACAGAAAAATTTTCATTCTACGAGCTCTATGTCAATCTTTCCACCTAGCCTTTTCCCGACTGTGTTGGCGTCGGTTTCCCGCCTTATCAGACGTAGCTGATTACCACTATTTTACATGGAGTGACTACCTATCTGGCCTCCACAATCCAGTTACTGGGTAATACGATAACACTTTAGGATGACAAGAGGTTGTAAAACTTTCGGACTTCTGACTGACCGTAGCGACTGTCCAAGATCCACAACATCGGAGACCAACGGCTTAAAGTGCTTTCCGTGATACGGAGGGTTTTTGGTATTTAAAGATCCCATCACGCATCCCCGGACCAACCGTGGTAGCCGCACCTGTCCGATCGACCTGTGCGGCTGTCAGTACCTAGCCACAAGCCGCTTTGTGATTCATAATTAATTATAATATGAACTGTTATTATGCAGCATGCATTGAATTAATAATGCCTTTATCTTATAATAGTAGCTACCTAAGTACATTCATCTTCTTCCTGTTTACTCGCAAGAGACAACGTATTTATGCCATTATTATAGCGGATGTTTTCGCTTAAACTAACCGGCCACTCCACTTCCTCAGTTGGTCAAAATATCATCATTACTTCAGCCGAAACATGTCCACTATCGGACATAGGCATCCCCCAATTTGTGGTGGTTTGCCATAATCGCCACGCTTGACAGGCGGGACGGCGATCGTAGTATGGTGGTAAAATGCATAGAAAACGCTACTGCCCATTCTCTAGTAAGTCCCTTAGTCGCTTCTCACGACACCTGGTGAAAATATACCAATGAACAAACTACCCCAAGTTTCCGGAAATCTACCCAACAAAGTCACGTCTTTTTCCTATGGGGGATGGCACACATTTATTTCTCTTCTAAAAATGCGCCTTAATAAAATAAAATGAAGATTACCACATCTGATAAATATTTGTGGGAGACTGTTATCTAGACATCTGGTAAAATTTGATCATACTTACCACAAGATAATGGAATAAAATGTCAAATTAATTTAAATAAACGAATGAGTAGGTACAAAATGAACACTGTTGGTGCTGGAGTTGCTAATCGTGAAGGAGGCGGAGCGCATGAAGGCGAGACAATCTTTACGCCCTCACGGCCCTAGACGCCGCAGGAGACGCCCTTGGCGTCGCGAGACCATAGCGGACATTCGGCCACCGTGTAAGCGCGGGCTTGGGGTAACAATGGGTACCTAACCGCCCGGTAAGGACAAGGCCCTGGTCGATGGCGAGTTATGTTTCACGCGCGTCTCAACGAGAGGTCAGCAAACATTTAAGGATTCCTCTAGGGTCGAAGCTGGGGATCGCGGAAGACGAATTAGTTCCCGTGGTCCACGACGTAGGTGTGGGATGGCACACCAGGGTGGTTTTAGTCAGTAAGAGTCTGACAGACCTCTCCGCCCACCCCAGGGCGGAGGACATCCACGAGGATTTCTACCTCGAGTCCAAAAAAAGGGCCGAAGCCTGCCAGGGTCGTGGATTTGTTGACCGTGGCCTTGGCACAGGCAACTGGAGGAGCAAAAGGAGGGTTTTAGTCAGTAAAAGTCTGACACGCCCTTCCACTCTATTCAGAGCGGGAGAAGTCATTTGATCTACAAAAAAAAGGTACTGGAGTTGACGGACGCTGCTGAAAGTGCCAAGCTCGTAGCCAAATCCTGGGCTGACTGTATTTAGACTGCTAACGGAATAAAATGAGTGTGAGGGAGAAATTAGTAATATTGACTACATAATGTAGGTACTAGATTGCTCGTGACTATGAGCGTAAATACTTGGCAAACTATACAGACATTATTGTAAAAACGACATACAAACCTACATACATAAACTCACATCTTTTCCCATGGGGGTAGGCAGAAACCACGGAATGCCACCTGCTACGATCTCTATACACTCCTTTTGCCTCGTTTAGGTTCATACAATTGTCATACACACACGCCGGTTGCGAGTACTACGCACCTGATCTTTCTGAAGAACATCACCAATAAGGTCACTATATGTCCTCCTAGGGCGCCCCCTCCCGGTGTTTCCACTCACATCTGCCTTGTAAATACCTTTTGTAAGCCGTCCTCTCAACATGACCAAACTATCTAAGCATCTTGTTAAAACTACTGTAGCAAAAACGCAACATTTAACCAATTAAATGATAAAACTATGAGTCCACGCTCCAGTATTACACTGCCCTATATTCCTTGTAGTTGACATGCATTTAATTAGATAAATTAAGTTCACACACATAAATTTTTCATAACCATTCTCATGAATAATAAAATTGTACTGTCCTGATTTATAATTAGGTTTATGAATAATATAATAGTGTAACTATAATTGCGTTAGTCATTTCTTATCTACTAAAAATAACCGTTCATTTTATGAAACAATACTTAGGTTATATTTGTGTAGTCCCTTTTATTATTACTAAAGAAAAACCGATGGGAAATCCCGGAAAACCTAGGTGCCTAAACTTGGTTAGGAGTAGAACCTATTTTGTCCGGGATTTACCAATAGTTTGTTGATAGGATCTGCTATTTAATGACATGTTTTCCTATTTTATGGATCTACTTTATTAATAGATGCCTTATGTCTTCAAGCTGTATTAGTGAACTATATGGCTTCTGCCCGCGATTTTGTCTGCCTCAAATTTCTTGTTCCCCCGACCCACAATCGCATCGCATCGAATCGCCTGCCCGTGCGAGTAGTTCTTATTTGTGACTTTTAAATTTTTATTCGGCAACTAAGGTACCTAGCGTGATGCTGTAACCTATAGCTTTCCTACAAAAATGGGCTATCCAACACTTTTTTTTTAATAAAACTAGTACTTCTGAAATTCAACAAAACAATCTATAGATTAACAAAGGATAGATTCCAACGCCGCATTCGTTGAAATTCAGAAATTGGACATTCATCTCCATAAACCTTACGGACTTCTATTCTCTTGCTTACCTTGTTGTGTTAAAAAAGGACTTGGGATTCTGTACACCAGCGTCATTTATACTAATCTATACTAATATTATAAAGCTGAAGAGTTTGTTTGTTTGTTTGTTTGGTTGAACGAGGTAATCTCAGGAACTACTGGTCCGAATTGAAAAATTCTTTTTTTGTTTAGTAGCCTATTTACTGAGAAAGGCTATAGGCTATATAATACTACGCTACTATCAAAAGGAGCTGAGCAGCAACAAAAAGTGTACGAAAACTGGCAGGCAATTTGATACAGTGGGAAGAGTCAGAGGAGCAAAAATTTGACGCGAACGAAGTCGTGGGCAGAAGCTATTCCCTAATATTTTCCTGCCCCTACCCCAATTTACTGGCGGCGCAGCATATCTCTTTTTCCCATACTTCTCTAATAGTCGTCTTCTCTGTAGTCACCCCCTTTCTAACCATAACATCTTGCTGTATGTAGGTAAGATTAAATGGTTAGAAAGGGGGTCCATTTAGAGATTGTTTGGTCTCCTCCTACTCTTATAGCCATCGAAATTCATACTCAAAACTTTTCGCACGACCTTTTCCGTATTCCTCCGCATCACATGCCCATGCTACATACAGCCAATATCCACCGTTTTCATCTATAATATCTAGTTAAATCTAGCAGTTTTCGCAGCCAAGATTACCAATCAGAAAGAAAGTATTATTGAATTATGTATCGGGAAATATAACAACAGTATCCGTCGGATGACGAGAGAGAGAATGTGATACGATTCTAACAATACCTACTTATTATGATAATATTTACCGTACAGCATAGTAATCGGAACAGCTGGTACTGAGACTAAAATGATAACTGTTCTTCGTCGACGAGTCGATAGCATGACAGTGAATTAAATTCTGTTGGCCCAAAACTTCGCCACTTCCATGGCAAACTAGTGGAAAGATGTAACTACAAGCTCGTAAAGTGGGTCTACCTTAACGGCAGCTTGCATGTTTGAGTGCAGTTTCAGTTTACTTAGCAATGGTGTCAAAAGAAACAAAGTTATCCGGAAAAGAACTGGTGTTACTGACATGGCTTGAGATTACTTGAGAGTAAGCAAGTTGAAGTGGTTACGGGCTGGCCGTGTTTGTCAAAGGACCGATGGCTGGTGGAGCAGACGTGTCCTAGAGTGACACATGACTAAGACAACAAAGCAATCATTAGTGATATCTGCGCTACCACCGACAAGATAACTTCGAATAAGAGAGAGACGTATGGAAAAAAAGAAATGGTGAAAATATGATTCGTGACTGTAAAAAATATGACTTTACAGAATTACAATATAATAGTTAAAATCATGAAATATAATCGTCTATGTTCATTTAATCCCATTGAATGATTTTTCATGAAATAACGATCATATTTTGTACAACATACAGCCTGACCTGCAAAAACATAGGAATATTTAATTTCGCAATTTACCCTGGCGCTTTCACCGTAAGTTATAATAATTATTTAACACTTGTTATCGTGAAAATCTTTGACCTTCGTTATATCCGTAAACAGAAGGTTCCCGGGTATGGTCCAGGCATCACAATGAAGGGGACTTTAAGTACCTCTCGGTTTCGTAAAGCGTCTTTTAACACCCGTTACATGGAATTTGTGGTTTCTCAACGCATGAATGACAGGAATGGGAGAAAACGTATCGGTGGCGAGATAATTCATGTCTTTCAGTAAAAACGTAAGTGTAACCTATGTGATTATGTGAGATGCGGCGGTGCGTGTCATTTAATGGAAGAATCCGGAATCTATTACAGGAATCATTTTTTATAGTTTATTTTAGAGAGTGAATGAAAGGCAATTAACAAAGAAGAACATATAACGGACTAGCTTTTGTGCCAGTGTGCAATGGCTTCGTCCACGTGGAGTTCGGAAATTATCCCGCGGGATCGCACTACCGGGATAAAAAGCATCATCATTCAGTATATCAGCCGAAAGACGTCCACTCCTTCCTAATTTTAGGTTGCCATAATCGCCACGCTTGGTTGGCGAGTTGGCGCTCGGGACCGAAGGACCGCAGGGTAATAAATAATAATAATAATATCGTTTATTAAATAAAAAGGGGCACATTTACAAAGTGAACTTAATAATTAAAATAGAGCACTGTTGCTCATTTGCCTGAACTAGGTTGAACCTGCGGTTGAAATGCTCATAGAACGCTGCTGCCCCTTCTCCAGTTTAGTTGCGTTTTACGACACCCACGAAATGGGATGATGCTGTTCTTTACGTCACCACAAGAACCATAAAAAGTATCATAATATATGTTAATCGAGGCTAATACACAATTTGTGTGCCTAATTGCATCTAAATCTGTTTGGCCGTTTTTTCGTGATTGAGTTAGAAACATCCACACATACCTATCACATTTATAATATTAGTAGGATAGGATGTATGATAAAGCAGCAGGGAACGCCCTAGTAAAAGGACAAGGAAATGTCAATCTTGTTCTGAATGAATTCTTTCAAAGTGGCCAGGTGCGTTCTATTTAAAACCGGTACTGTCAAGATGAATGAACGAAAGGAGCCAGCAAAGACTGTATTCTCTTTGGGTGCCAGTAAAGATTGCGTACCAAGTGGCGTAGGTATTCATATTGTTTTGTCTTTCCAATATCGAACAAAAACTTAGGATCCTTAGGGTGCATTATACCTTTAAATTTAAGTAGTTATTTAAATTTGTTCCTTATCGTCCTTAATATAAAACAAATTTTTGTTTGGAATGCGTTAAAACTCGTGGTGGCCGCAGGTCAAGTTATACATTTCCAGTATAAGCTGACTTCTCACTGTACGAAAAGCCATATACAATGCGAGGCTAGCGAAAACTTGAAATGTATAGCTTGATGTGTAGCCGTGTGTACGTGGTAGAAACCTGTAAGTTTACTTGCACAAGGGGCTCGTGGCTAAGTTATAATAGCCGCACAGTTTAATCGATCAGGTTAAGCTACGCTTGCCGCGGTTGTTCCATGGATGGGTGCCCATCTTAACGTACCGAGATCCCTGCATGCCTCGGAAAGCACGTTTAGTTAGCCCAGGTTATGTTTCGTAGATCTTTGACAGTCGTTACGGGTTGGAAGCCAGAAAGTCTGACAACTAGTTTAACCATGGGGAATCGAGTTACTCAGTGGCAGTAACTGGGTTGTGCTGGTCAGATAGGCAGTCGCTTCATGTAAAATACTGGTAATCAACTGCATCCGATTAGACAGGACTCCGACCCAAACATACTTTGGAATGACTAACTTAGTAACTAGTGAACTTCAATGTGCCCAACATTGAAGTTCACTAGTTACCAAACGGATAACTTAATAAAGTTCAAAAAATTATTATCAAAATCGGACCACTCTGTATAAAGTTATGCGTGGTTATACTTTACAATCAGTGAGTGAACAATCAATCATCCCCTGTTTTCCGACCCTTAGGGTTCGATTTTGTTTTCCAAATTTATGTGGGACCACCTTCAGAGTATACCCTTTCCAATAAGAATTATCACAATCGGACTACTATGTAAAAAGTTATGCGTGATAATACATAAAAAAAAAACAAAAAATTAATATACGCTTCGAATTGATAACATAACCTCCGTTTTATTTCGTCGGTTGAAAAAAAAAATGGCTCACATGTTAGCTTAGAACAATGGAAGTAGTAAGTACACAAGGTTACATATCAAGCTTTAATTTTCCAGTTTATACAGACCTCGTATTGTATAGGCTTTTTGTATAATGGAAAGTCAGCTTATACTGGAAGTTTATGTCTTTGTAATAAGACGGTATCAAGTTTTATGCTTGTGATGGTTGGTGACTTGGGCGCTACTCGGTCAACGCGAGTTACCTAGAATCTCATTTTCAAAAAGCAATCTTAAAGTCTTAGTCATCATGGCAAATACTTGGAACTCTACAAGATGTATGTATCTCTTATCCTTGAAGCGTTTAAATCTCTCTCGAACATGGTTCAGGTTATAAAGGTAATATGGCCCATTATCCTGTGGTGATAGTCATTTAGTCAATATTCTTTCGCTCTTCTTAAATGGCTTGCTTTCTATATCTTTTCTTAAGTTTGATGCTGGCGTGATATTTAACGCCCAATGAGCTTAGATTCCTTTTTTTTGCTTTATTAGAACTTGTACATAACAAATATATTATATTAATGTTAGATTGTAATTGTAGGTATGATTTGTGTTAAATATGTATTATTTATGATAGAGTTTAAAATATTTAGTTAGGTACATTTTTAACGGGATAATCAATAATTAATTAAGGTAGGTAAATAAATTTTTCCTTAACGCTAAATAAAGGCTTAATTAGTGAAATTGTCGATAGGAAAAATTTATAAAATAATTGTGAGTTTATCCTGTATGGCTTTGTTTAACACTAAAATGTCCTTTCTGCGAGTGCCTATCTGGCCTCCACAACACAATTACTGGGTACTACGATACCCCTTTAGCAAGACTGGTTGTTGGACTATCGGACTTCTGACTACCCGAAAGGACAAATCCAGGCCGGAGCCAACGGAGGAGACGCCACGGGCGGGCGTCAGGAGTGGATTGTGGAATCCCGGCCACCAGAGGCGCGGGCGGCGAGCAATGGGTAGTTCGCCGGTCGATCAACCCCTTTTCCGAGGCAAGTAGGGGTCTAAGTATGTAATATATGGTCACCCATCCGCGGACCGGCCTCAACAATATAGCTTAACCTTCAATAGACCCGTGCTGCTGACAGTACCCAAAGCCCCCCTCCGTAGATATAAATTGTATATCTACATAATTAAAATGCAAATCTGTAACTTTACCGCATCTGTGGCTTACAAAACTCTACACAACACAGATCCTGATGACCTACCACGCATTACTATGCAAGATACTTATAGTTATGTCACGGATTATGCTGAGATACCCACCACATACCTACATCTCGTGACGTATTGGTAATACCTATGATTAAATAGGTAATGTTAGCCAATGCGGTTAAAATGTTTATGAAAATGAATGGACAAATAACAACTCAAATAAATACCAACATCAGTACAATATTTTACATTACATAACATCATGCTGGTATTCCCCAAAGGGTCAGGCTGATGTATAGGTACACCCACATTTCGCCAGTTATGTAAGTGCCATGTAATAGGGGGCGAGCCTATTTCCTTCAACCGGGCACAAATCCAGACTCCGGGCTGCGACTGCGCAATTCCAGATGGAAAACTCAATAACGCTTGACCCGACCTATGAAACGAATCAAGGACCACATGCTCAGCACCACTTCATTTAGTGACCACTGGACCAACGAGGCTTTACCTACATGATATATTTCACATTTACATAATTAAGTGTTTCCGTGTGGTGTCCGATACCACAGGGAAATACTTATATTATTTGATTGTAATTAATAATAATTACAATACAGTAGTGCAATTACCTTCTTATTAGATACTTTATCTATATATTAATACGTGAAGCGAAAACTTTGGATCCCTTTTTACGAAAATTGGGCGGACGGAGGAGTATGAAATTTCGCACACTTATAGTTTATACAGAGAAGAAGTGACGAATGCTAATATTTTTTAAAAATTATCCGTTAAAATACATTATTTTCAATAAATAACACGTTACACACACTACTATTCATTACCTACCGTGTATCTAATACACACATGCATTGATATTCTTTTGTTTATGGTCCAAATCTGTCTTTAATATTTTGTGCAGTGTTATCAACACTCAGAAATATTTACCCCTAAAGCTTAAGTTAAAAACCCCTAAAATTGTCTCAATTACTAAAAAAATCCACTAAAAAATTATAATGAAAATAACCAACGAATGTTCAGTAATCATAGACCGGCACACAGTAGTAATATTTGTCTATATTTATTACGCGACTTTTGTTAATACACACACACACACACACTCAAACATACACTCTGCATTCTTAGTATCGAGGAACCGTACTAGAAGTCGATAATACTTTTATTGTAATTGTTTAGTACCGAACGATTTGTTTACTCTATGCGCCTATGTTTCTAAACGAGTAACAGAGCGACATCTCACTTGACAATTTGACGTTGACATTTGACAGCTCTCTTGATTTGCCGCTAAAAGAAGCGTGGGTCGCCTGTTGAGTTCCGCGACGCGTTTGTTGAAATTAATCCCTTTAAATCGATCCGTTTGTGACAATTAGTCGTGATCCAATTGTTTGTGTTAATAACCCCTAATTTGAAGAAATATCACGGGTTCTGTTTGTTGGAAATACCTGAAATAGTTTGAAGGTCATTCAAGTGACGCTATTGGGGAACGAGTGATTTGAAGACCGCATGCTGTGATTGCCTCAAGCCTAAGTTGAAGCGGATTCTAACCTGAAGAATACTCGTAACGTCACCACACAATACAGATACACTCACTTACATACATATCTCCAGGTTGGCACCAGAGCAGTGTCCTTCAACCATGAGGTAAGTGCTTTTGTTTGTATATTGTACCTTGTACTTGTATTGTCTGCTCCGCGTACGGCGGACAGTACGCTAGCCACTCTTGTCTCTAGAGCCCCACGATTATAACTCTTCCACTGCGCACTTGAAATCGTATTGTACGGGGTCTAGTCTGGCAACGTACATTTTGGTAGCAGAGCGTGGTTTTAACCTACAAAACCACCAAATTGGTAATTTTACAGTAGGCTAATTACTTGGCAGTCTCTATAAGGGAAGTAGTAATTCGCTGTAAATATTTGTTATCGGTAATTAATTGTTTGTTTGAAATAATTTGGAATTTATTGAGTCGAGTAACTCATATTGCCGGGGGTCAACCAGGTTTGCATATATGCTTCAGAGTTGGTTAGATTGAGCTATGCTATAACCTCTTGTTGTTGTTATTTGACCTCTGTTGTATTGAATGTCAGGAAGACATTAAAATATTGAGTTTGTACCATTGATATGGTTATTTGTGAAAATTAATATTTGAAAAATTATTGGCATTTTTGAGTATTACCATTGTTTTGAGTTGGAATAAAGGATTATTATTGTTGTACCATTAACAAAGTGGTTTGTGAACTTAACATTTGGAATTGGATTGGAATTTGAATATTTGAATTGAATTGTGAAATAGAATTTTGAACGTTGATATTGGGTTTGAATTAAAATAAAAGTTTATTGTTGAATTGAATTGAAACCAATTTAATGTTATTTCTTGAGTTGCTGATTAGTCAGTTTGGTAGTTTGATTGTAGTTATTTTGTAATATATTGTTTGAACTTTGTTACTTAATTATTTTGTTTGGTATATTGAATTGTATTGTTTGTGCAATGGCATACAAAGCGGTGAGAGAGGCAATCAGTGGATTGACCACACAGCTGCGGTGGTTCGCTTCAGCTGCAGCGACCGCTGAGCGCCAGGATCTTGAGGGGATCACTCTTGCTCGGTTCGAGCAGTTGAACTTGAGACTCGGCAACGTTGATGCTCTGCTCACCCGCTACAACCAGTACATTTGTGAAGTGGATTTGGAAGTGCTGGATCAGGCAGCACGTGACAAGGTCCTTGCTGACTACGACCAGATCTTGGACCTGGGGGATGTCATTGGTCAACGTGCTCGGGAAATATTGGAGAGCCGGACACCTGTCCAGGTCAAACCGGAGACCTCGGTTGTTTCAGGTCCCGGACTATTGAGTAGACTGCCTACTTTGGAACTGCCACATTTTGACGGTCGTCTGGACCACTGGTTAAGTTTCCAAAACCTGTTTGAAAGTTTGGTTGATGCACGCTCGGACCTCAGACCCGCCCAAAAGTTGGCCTATTTGTTGTCCGTCCTGGAAGGTGAGGCCCGAGCCTTGGTGCAGCATCTGTCTTTGACTGACTCAGCCTACCCTACCGCTGTGGAACTACTCACCCGGCGGTACCAAAATAAACGTTGTTTGGCTGACGTTCATATTGGATTGATTTTGGGGTTACCGGTCATTACTAGTTTGTCAGCATTGCGTACTGACCTGTTGAACCCGTTGGTGGCAGCGACCAACGCTTTAAAGCAATTGGACTTGCCGGTGGACCATTGGTCTTACCTTTTGGTGCACGTTGTGCTGCAACGGCTTCCTGCCGATTTGAGGGCTCGTTTCGAGCAAAAGTATGGTGGGGATAGTGTCACACATCTCCCCCCATTTGATGACCTCGTCCAATTTTTGGAGGATGAGTGTCGGTTTGTGGACAACTCTGGCGTTGCCACTGAGTCATGCCAGCCGTCTTCCCGGCCACGAGACCAGGGACGGACTAGGGCTCGCGGGCCTGTTGATGGTCGCCCCGCCGCTCGTTTTGCTGGCACCCAGAGTCGTCCTGGTTGTGAGTTTTGTAGGGACACGGGGCATGGCATGGCAACTTGCGCGGCCTTTTTGAAGTTGCACATGAGTGCCCGCCGCCGAATTGCCAAAGCACGCCGCATGTGCTTCTCTTGTTTGGGGGCTCACTTCCATAGGGACTGCCCCAACCCCCGCCCTTGTAGAATTTGTAGGGGGTCCCATTTGGACATATTGTGCGCTAACGCGAACCACGCTGGCAGACCAGCCTCTGATGAAGGTTCGCGTACGGGGGGGTACCATGGAGTTGGTCACCGGGCTTCTGCCTCGCCGGTTCAGAACCGGGGAGAGGCCTGCAATTTTGAGCGCCGCACTCCACCCCCCGCGCAAGTTGAACGGGAGCCGCGCGACCGCCATTTGGTCTCCCCGCGTAAAGGTGATTACGCAGTTGTTGCTAGGCACCGCTGGCCAGACCAGCACCGCCTTCCCTCCCCTCCTTTGGCGGAACGTCCCCGGTTGGAGTCACGCCCCCCGCCATTCAGGCCTCCGGTGGGATATGCCCTTCCAGCGATGGCGCGTGGCTCGGGACACCGCGCGGACGAGGAATTTGAATTGCATCCTCGTCGGGAAAGACTTGGGTCTGGGTGTGGCGATCGGTCGCCGCCCAGGCATTGTTAGGACATTGGCGCCTGCCCCGCTAAGGTACCCCTCAGATTGACACGGTTTTGTTGCCAACGGCATCGGTCAGGTCTGGGGGCCCACGGGGTCTCTGTTGTGGTCCGTGCCATTTTGGACATGGGAGCCCAGGGTTGCCTTTTGTCTATTGTTTTGTTGTTTTGTTTGTATTGTTTTGGGCAAAATTGTTTTCTTGAGCGCCTTTGGACTGCGGGACTTGGCTGGGCCCGAGCCAATTTGGGAAACCCTGTTGGAAGAGTGGCTCCAATTTGTATCCGCACTCCCTGCAGTCAACGAGGTCGTGTTACCCCGCGCTATCCTCCCCCCTGGGAGCTACACTGCTACCCTTGTTTGTGATGCGTCTTCGCACGGTTATGCAGCTGTTGTTTGTCTGCGCACCGTCTGCGCAACAGGCCAGGTGAATTTGTCACTGGTCTTGGTCAAGAGCAAGGTGGCCCCCCTCCGGACGGCACTGACCATCCCTAAGTTGAATTGTCAGGGGCGGCGCGTCTTGTGCGTCTATTGAACCACGTTGCTCACACTTTGGGTGGAACTGTGGACATTCGGGCTTCTTACGCCTGGACGGACAGTCAAATTGCTTTGTGTTGGTTGAAGACGTCCGTCCACTCTTTGGAGGTCTTTGTTGCGTACCGAGTGTCCCAGATTCAAAATTTTGATACGCCTTTGATTTGGAGGCCCTTGCCTGGAGATTTGAACCCAGGCGCCGTGGCCTCACGTAGGTGCATGGCACCCCGCCTGTTTGCTTACCCCCTATGGTGGGGACCAGACTGGCTGACTCATCCCGAGGATGATTGGCCTCGATCGCCAGTCTTGATGTCGGGTCCTTTGCCCGGGCTCAAGGTGCTCGCTGTTGGAACAAAGGACCCTGAGTTTGTTGAGTCGATTTGGCTCCCTCGACAAATTGTTGGATTGTTTTTCTGTTGTTGAATTGTTGGTGACTGATCGTCACATTAAGAACTCGCATGCCGGTTGCAATGCGCTGTTGGCCATTCTGCAGCGAGAGTTTTGGATATTGTCGGGAGCCATTAGTAAATTGAACCCCTTTTTGGACGATACGGGTCTTTGTTGTTTGGTTGTTGACGGTTGAGGCACTTAGCCTTCCTTATGGGGCCCGTCACCCCCTTTTGTTGCCTAAGGAGGGCCGTTTGGTTGTTATTGTTGTTTGGTTGTTTTTGTTGTTTGTTGTTGTTTGACCCGCCAGCCTGCCCCCATTGGGGGGGTATTTTGAGGCCGCGGTGAAAGCGGCACAGGGACTCTGGCGCAGATTGTTGGGGGACACCGTTCTCACCTTTAAGGAGTTAGCTACGGTATATTTCCGTTTTGAAGCTGTATTGAACTCGCGTCCATTGTGCCCGCTGTCTACGGACCTGAACGTCTTGGAGGCCCTGACCCCGGGCCATTTTTTTTGATTTGACAGCCACTTGTCGCCCTGCCGGAGCACCCTTTTGTCGATGTGAGCCAAAATTGGCTATCGCGGTTTCAGTTGGTGCAGCAGCCCGCTCAGAGTTTTGGAAGCGTTGGAGCTTGGAGTATTTGCACATCCTCCAGCAGCGCGTCAGGTGGACTGATAAAACGCAACCTTGTCGGGATTGCCAAGTGATTAGCGGACGGGAAGGCCCGTCCGGGGGGGGTAGATGTTTAGTACCGAACGATTTGTTTACTCTATGCGCCTATGTTTCTAAACGAGTAACAGAGCGACATCTCACTTGACAATTTGACGTTGACATTTGACAGCTCTCTTGATTTGCCGCTAAAAGAAGCGTGGGTCGCCTGTTGAGTTCCGCGACGCGTTTGTTGAAATTAATCCCTTTAAATCGATCCGTTTGTGACAATTAGTCGTGATCCAATTGTTTGTGTTAATAACCCCTAATTTGAAGAAATATCACGGGTTCTGTTTGTTGGAAATACCTGAAATAGTTTGAAGGTCATTCAAGTGACGCTATTGGGGAACGAGTGATTTGAAGACCGCATGCTGTGATTGCCTCAAGCCTAAGTTGAAGCGGATTCTAACCTGAAGAATACTCGTAACGTCACCACACAATACAGATACACTCACTTACATACATATCTCCAGGTTGGCACCAGAGCAGTGTCCTTCAACCATGAGGTAAGTGCTTTTGTTTGTATATTGTACCTTGTACTTGTATTGTCTGCTCCGCGTACGGCGGACAGTACGCTAGCCACTCTTGTCTCTAGAGCCCCACGATTATAACTCTTCCACTGCGCACTTGAAATCGTATTGTACGGGGTCTAGTCTGGCAACGTACAGTAATCAAAAACACAATGAGAAATGTAAGATGGCAAAAAATCCCTAAGAATACCCCTAAAAATCCCAATCCTCTTATTTACCCCCTAAATTTGGGAAAACCCCTAAGTTGGTAAGCCTGATGTTGTGTCTATAGTCTTACTGAATGTCAAGTATAACCATAGGTAATAAATTAATTTTATAGATATATAACCTATTACATTTTTAAAATCTATGATCATATAGAGAACATTTGTCTTTTATATTATTTGTCTATAGTGTTACTGAATGTCACATAATGTAAAATATAACCATATTATTCTTTTATATTTATTATTATATATATTTTTTCTTTTAATAATGTATTTCTATTAAAATAAAGTGCGGTCGAATTTCGACCAATGGGCGATCACTAGTAATTCTTATTGTTTAATTACGTATACTCAAGTTTACTATACACTGTGTGTTTTACAGTATTGACCATTGTAAATTTGTAATCCGACTAATGACCATTCTGTGTGGTGTTGATCCTAAATAATAGCACCATCCCATTTCATCCTGTGAGCGTCGTCTGAGGCGAATAAGGGACTCACTAGAGAATGGGCAGCAGCGTTCCCTAAGCATTTTTCCACCACACTGCGATCGCCAACCCGCCTGCCAAGCGTGGCGATTATGGCAAACCCTCCCAAATT
This sequence comes from Aporophyla lueneburgensis, assembly GCA_932294355.1. NCBI lineage: Eukaryota > Metazoa > Arthropoda > Insecta > Lepidoptera > Noctuidae > Aporophyla > Aporophyla lueneburgensis. The sequence continues at coordinate 5,909,126 of OW028748.1, read as the reverse complement.
GGGGGAGGCTTATGTCCAGCAGTGGACGCCTGTCGGCTAAAACTATGAATTGTATCCCAGATGATGATTATCCACACTAATATTATAAATGCAAAAGTAACTCTGTCTGTCTGTCTCGCTTTCCTGCTAAAACTACTGAACCGATTTAAATGAAATTTGGTACACAGATAGTTTAGAGCCTGAGAAAGGACAAAGGCTACTTTTTATCCCGGTAGTATGTTCCCGCGGGATAATTTCCGACCTCCACGCGGGCGAAGCCGCTGGCAAAAGCTAGTTTATAATAATTTCATAGTAACACGCACAATTACGCTGTCATAGAATTACGTGCCTATGTATTGTGCTATTTACCTACATATTAATTACATTACAAAACAAACAAGATTGAATGCGTGTTCATATTTGAATCACTTTTGTTATTTTTTCCGTAAACTATGTATCTTTTTATTGTTCTTGTTTTATTGTTAACGTGTGCAGTGTTTGGAACTAATTGAGTATCTCGTGTATGGACCATGTATTTGAGTGACGTCACTACCTTAATTTGTTGGATGCGGGTGATGCGTACAATGGAATGGTTGCAAAAAATGTATGATAATTAGGCGCATTACGAGTTGCGGTTCGGTTGAAAATGTTTTTGTTTTCCAAAATACAAAAAATTATACATAAAGTTGAGTGTGTAACTCAACTTTATGTATAAATTTAATAGCAGTGGTGTTTACGGCCGCGACTTGAGAGTTGTAGGTCTTCGGTTCAGACCCAAGCAGGAACTTTACTTTGTGTAAATTATTTCATCACCAGTGCTCTCAATACGGTGTAGGAAAACATCGTGAGGTAGAAGAAGTAGGTAATTAGTACTCAGTAACTGGGTTGTGTGGGGGTCAGATACGCAGTCGTTCCTTGTAAAATCCTGGTATTCATCTGAATCTGGTTAGACTGGAAGCCAACCGACATAGATGGGAAATGTCTAGGCAGATTATGATGATACAGAAGTAGAGTTGACTAATGTCTTTATTCTTTACAATGCTTTGATCACACTTACCGATTAGGACAGTGGCGAGTGAGTCAAATCAGTGATGTCATAGGGCGATGTCTAAAGACAAATGTATTTAAACATCGCTAGACGACTAATTGACTGAGAAAACTGTATTTTTTTTATGACATCTCGCATGTCAATCTATGAGGTTGTCGGCTGCTTAACCGGAGTCAAAATTAAAGGAATCTTCGTAAAAGAAACATATTTTTTTCTACGTGTTTTACCTTGTGATACGGAACTTCGTGTACGAGACGGACGTACATATGTACGTTTTTTGGTCGTTTTATTATTGCCTTTCTTTTTTAATATTTGTAGAGTAGTTACTTAGCTAATAAAAAATAACTAAAGTGGGTAAGTAGGTATGTAATCCCAAAATAAACACACAATTTATACTCTCATAATCATAATATACGCAAACGTTTCAAAATTACAGATTAGCATTGAATTACTCATTCACACATTAACAAAACAGGCGACCTGAAATTAAACCTAATTTTACACAATTGAGTCCTGAAATTTTCAGTGTAATTCCTGAAATGCTATACCTAACTGAACCAAACTTCACTACATAGTATAAAACAAAGTCACTTCCCTCTGTCTGTCCCTATTTATGCTTAGGTCTTTAAAACTACGCAACGGATTTCGATGCGGTTTTTTTTTAATAGATAGAGTAATTCAAATGAAAGGTTTAGACTTACAATACGCGGGCGAAGCCGCTGGCAAAAGCTAGTTAAATAATATAACATACTAGCTTTTGCCAGCGGCTTCGCCCGCGTGGATGTCGGAAATTATCCCGCGGGAACATACTACCGGGATAAAAAGTAGCCTATGTCCTTTCTCAGGCTCTAAACTATCTGTGTACCAAATTTCAATTAAATCAATTTAATCACGTAGTAGTTTTAGCAGGAAAGCGAGACAGACAGATAGACAGTGTTACTTTTGCATTTATAATATTAGTGTGGATTATTACGCTCATTACTCCCAAAAGGAGCAGACAGCGGTGTCAGGCGGAACAATTGCGTAACACACTAACAGTTGCAATGGCATTCACTTTGACAGTTCAACAATATTAATTGCGTTATTTACGTTGTTGAGCAGATCATCTTTTCGATCATATAAAGCAATGGATTTAACCATCCATACTAATATTATAAATGGGAAAGTGTGTGTGACTGTTTGTCCGTCTTTCACGGCAAAACGGAACGACGAATTGACGTGATTTTTTAAGTGGAGATAGTTGAAGGGATGGAGAGTGACATAGGCTACTCTTTTTTTTCCTTTTTTTAAAAAGCCGTGCTTTTCCCATGGACATTTGTACGTAACATGTTAGCATGTGTCCAGTGCCCAGAATCTTTACATTCCATCCCCAAATGGAAAGACATATAATATCATCTACAGTAGCGTCTTAAAATAACTTTCTGTTTCGAGTTCTCTTCTGTGTTCTAAATCAGGAAAGGGGAACCGTGTTTTTAGAAGTAAATTCTTCAATTCAACCTGGAATTCCCTCGGCTTATAAGGAATCTGATACCACATTATTCTAGATCCACGTGGACACCACTTAAAGCTAATAATAGCCTCATCGGTTCAATTGATGCAGCTATTATGTACCGATCAGGTTACAAGATGGTAATGATACAGATATGTAGCTGGCCAATCGATTATGTAAAGAGGTGATATGCAATTGCTTTTATTGGATCTTTGAGCTCTAATTATTTATATTACCGTTTATGTAATGTTTCCATTTCTTCCCGTAGGGATCGTAAAAGGCGACTAAGGGACTTACTAGAGAATGCGCAGCAGCGTTCTCTTTGCATTTTACTACTATACTGCGATCGCCAACCCGCCTGCCAGGCGCACCATGCCTCATCATGGAAAACCCCAATAAAATTGGGGGAGGCCTATTTGTAGGAATGGACGTCTTACGGCTAGGGTTGCCAGGTCTTAAAACCGAAAAGCCGGACAGACCAGTCAGTTTAGCCGGACATTTGGGTAAAAAGGTCTGACATCTTTAATTATTTAATCTTAAAACAAAATTAAACAAAACACTAATGAAATAACGATAAAATAAATAAGTAACATAAACGAATTAAATTTTTTGATTGGCTTGGATTCCTTTAAATTTAATAGTTATAAGGCGGGGAGGACAGTGCTAGTTCGCTTGCTTGCGCTAGCGACACAAGGTGAGGCGGGTGGAGCGGAAAACAAGGCAAAAATGATCAAATTTGAAAAGCCTAACAAAAAGCCGGACAGGCCGGGCACCGTCTAATTTGGCCGGACACACAACCAAAAAGCCTGACTGTGTCCGGATTTATCCGGACGCCTGGCAACCCTACTTACGGCTGTAATGATGATGATACTATATACTTAACTGTAACCACAAAACCTTTTTCTATATTATCTGGTTTGGTAGCTCTTTTTAGTTTATTTTCCAGACAAATATGTCAAATACATCTTTCGAAATCCTTTTTCCTTATAAGATAAAAAAAATCTGGAACATCAATACGCAACGTTTAGCCATGCCATCCATCAATTACTACATGATTCTGTACCCCTTGTTCAGTTACAGTTCGCTCGTCCATCTCCCTGCCACCTTCTATTTATCGGTAGAGGTTCATATATACGTAGCAGGTATTTAACAGGTATTCTAAAACCACGATAAATCCAGTATTTATATTTCTATAAGTGACGCATACTGATTGTAGGTCCACTTACTTATCCTTCAGCTGCATCCGCTTAAGCGATGGTTCATCGATTTTCTTACTAAAAATATTATAAAATAACAAACAATTACGTTACCTATATAACGTAGAAAACCTTACATCCGTGTAGCATTCCTGCAGCTGCATGAATTTGGGTGAAAAATGGTAAATGTAAATAACATTGTTTTTGCTAGTCTAGATTACGAATAACGAATACCAGATGTTATATTAAAATAAACAATTTTATTAAAAAACGGTGTTTTAGAGAATCCGGGTGCTGATTATGTGGTGAGGAATTTGATAGTTAATAGCAGGTATTGGCAGATAAAAAATTACCGAAGATAAGTACCGAAGAAACTTGCATCAAAAGTCGTGTTGTTGATTTTTTATTTTTATAAGCCGATACAATTCAAGACAAAGAGTTACATTGTCTACGTGTAAGCCTATAATGAGTAAATAAAGTCAAGATGTACTGTAAATATTTTTACCTTAAACGCTTTAATTATTAAATTATGATAGTTCTTCTACTCCCCAACAGATGGCGCTGTAATGAAAATTCTTATCTTTTTAGGATTATTTTTTGACAGATTAATGTGTCTACACTAGATGCTAATAAATAAAGAAATACTCAAAATTACCGTAAATTATTGATCTTAATAATTTACGGTAATTTTGGAAAAAATAACGGAAAAAAGCGTGGGGTGCCTGGTGTTTTTGAAGTATTTTTTTAATTGATATCAGGCACCCCACACTTTTTTGCCGTTATTTTATACATTTTTTTTTCTACTTTGGTTTTCTACGGAAGCGTGTTTTTTTTTAATGTGACCTTTCCCTTTCGTTGAATTTTGATATCTGAATGGAAATACCTATGTATATCTAAAAATTGTTTTAGATATAATTCCATTCAGATATAAACAATAATATTTTTTCGGGGATGGTTCGGTTTCTCATCATATTACCCCATATTATTTTTGCGGAATGGCCACTCATCCCTTCCCCCAAATTTTACCTACATGGTGGTTATCTGTTTTGCATAGGTAAATTTCACGAGGTAAATCTGGACCCTAAAAGTTAACAAAGCACAGAATCGGGAAAAGATAAAGACATGTTTATATTGTTGTTATTTTTTGTGTTACTTTGTGAGCTTTTGTAACAATAATATTGTAACAAAAAATAATCGTTTCGTAGATTCGATAAAACCTAACAAACGGCGCATTATTAGAGATGATAAAAAGTATTTATCTGAATTGTAGCGCTCTGTTCATTATATTTATAACATGTTATTTTTATACTTTTATCATCCAAGTGTATGTTTATAAAAATATATATGGTGGTGAATGAGGAGAGAATGCCACATTCTCTTTCGACTATACTATAGCAGGTATTGAAATATAAACTAGAAAATTAGCAAAAATCCTACTGGAAGGAAACACGCAAGGCTTGAAATGATCAACAGTCTGATTCCATATCACACTTCGTAATCACAATGCAGAACTATTTGTGAACCATTAACAAAGTTTGCAAAACAATTACAGTTTTATTCCTATCATCACATAACATAACATCACACCTTGTTTCCCCGATGGATTAGGCAGAGGTGTACTTTTAGTACACCCACATTTCGCCAGTTATGTTTAAGTCCCATATAATAAAGGGGGCGAGCCTATTGGCATCAGGCGGGCGCAAATCCAGAATCCGGGCTGCTACTGAGAAATGCCAGATGAAAATACCCAATTAACACTTTGCCCAACCTGGGGCAGTTACGCTTGTAACCACTAGGCCCACTGGGCAGTTCCTATAGTCATTGTTATTGTATAACGCGATCACACCGCTTGTAAAACTTTAACACAACAAGAGACCACACAGATGAAACTAAGCCCGACACCTATAATCGTTACTTAGCTCGCACTTTATCAGCTCGTATTTTCTTAGAAAATAGCAACTTACTTACGTGACCCATTCACAGTCACAAGTAAAATGTTTATTAATAAAATAAAGTTGTTTGTTTAACGTAAACAATGAAATAATTTATCGCGCGAACTGACGGTAAACCTATCACTTCTCTGCGCTTCGATTATCCGACGCATCTTGAATTATGCGCCGGCGCTTGCGAGATACGGATGTGCTTATGTAGCAGTGAGGCGAGAAGTAAAATTATTTATTTGTATCTACACCATATTCAATACAGATGTGAATCTAGAAATGTTACCTTAAAACAATAAAAATAAACTGCAGTTTCACGAAAAAAAAAAACCTAAAAACATTTGGCAATAAATAATCTAAACTCTCAATTCTCAACAAATATAAAAAGTAGCTCATTCACTAGATCATAATTAAAATGATCTTAATTGGTTTATTAAACCTTTCGAAATACGATATTTTAACTGTAAAATCACTTAACCCGTTGAATGCCGCAAATTACAGACACAATTAAAATCCATTGTATCTATACCAAATGTGGTATCTCAGGGACTTAGAGGTTAAATCAGCGAAATCGGAAAAAAAATCGTAAACGGCCTTAAATTGTGTCTGTAATTACGGTATTCAATGGGTTAAATATGTTTTGATTTTGTTCGTAATCCCGCCACCATTTCCGAAACACAAATCATTTTCCATGATATTTTGAACCTTATTCTTTCCACACAATGACCAGTTTTCGACTTAGGTGATCTAATGTTTCTGCTAGAATACTAGAATTATGGCTGTGGTTAAAATTTTCCCAGTCATTATAGTTAGTGACTCTACACCACATTACCTAGTGCCTATGACCTATGCACTAGATACCTGCGTACCTGACGCACGTAAGTCTTAGTCCTTAGAAGTGAATGAATATTATTTGGAAATATAATTAGCTTATTATTGAATTCCAGCTTTTAATGTCATCGATCGAGCGAAATTATTAGTGTATTTCGGGTTTTTACAATACGCTAGTTTTACCAGTACTTAAAATGTGTAGCACATATCGTTAATTCCTAGAATAAAACAGGAGTTAATTGTTTCAAATTAAAAATAAAAACTTCTTTCAGTTATAAACAAAGTCAAAACGATAATCACATATTAAAAACAGTGTCACTCACTTACCTAAATGCAGGTGTATCTATCATGCATATTGAGTAATCAGCCTATTGCTGGGACACAGGCCTCCTCTCAGTGCAAGAGAAGGGGTCGTAATCCACCACGTGGTCCAGTACTGGTTGGCAGATGTCACCTAAATCTCTTCTAGTAAATAAAAATGACAAGCTGCTCGTTGGTAAGCAAGCGCATTACTTGAAAATGGTTGGACCGATTTGGGTATTTATAATTTTTAAATGTTCGTAATTTTCCGAATTAGAGTTTTATATAAAAAAATAGATACATTTCTTGAGAAATATTGAAATTTGAGAAAAACTGTAAGTGTTTTTTTCTATTTGATTTTTGTAAGAATCAGATATTGAAAGGGTCGTCTGCCATCTGTTTGCTAGGTTTATGTTTATGCTATTCTATCGACTGACGTTTATTTGGTGTTTCTTTAGCAGTGTTCCTAGCCTCTATTACACTGAATTATTATTTTTTCACTTCCTCCTCTATAAAATCAGTAACAAAGATGTGCTGGTTCCATCTCCAATATCAACATTCACTCCAAGATATATCAGATAACCGTTCGACCTGTGACCGGCTGCCGCGGTGAAGTGAGGCTTTATTTATCACCAACTAGCTTATTTATTGTGCCTAAGGCCGTTTGCAGACGAACATCGAGATACGTCTTCTGAGGGTGGTGAAGAATTTTATTTATTTTACCATTTATGGACGCACATACAAACAGACAAGAAGAAAGGCATAGAAAAATACATACAAAGGTGATGCTTTTTTATAGCTTGGTATGTATGTAGTATGTATGAAACGGAATATTTGAACGTGATTTTTACCCTATTTAAAACGTCGGATTAATTTGAAACTTTTGCACACTTATCAAAGACCGATGACGATACAATAATCGAATTATTGAAATCATTCTGGCCCGGATCACCAGAATAGCAAAAAAGGCGTGCTTTTTAGTTTTTAAACTATTATTTTTCTAAAGAAATCTCTTTCAGCATACCTGCGACAGAAGAGATTATATAAAGAAACTAGCTTCTGCCCGTGACTTCATCCGCGTTAAATTTCTTGCTCCCCCGACCCTTCCCGTCGCGTCGAATCGCTTACCCATGCGATTTTCCACCGTTTTTGCAACATTTTTCATTACTGCTCCACTCCTCTTAGGTGTAGCGTGATGTTATATAACCTATAGCCTTTCTTGATAAATAGGCTACCCAACACAAAAATAGTTTTTCAATTCGGACCAGTAGTTCCTGAGATTAGCGCGTTCAATCAAACAAACAAACAAACTCTTCAGCTTTATAATATTATATAAAGTATATGTAGATGTAGACAACGTGTGAAAGAGTAGAAGGAAAGCAAAATGAGATGAAATTAAAGATTTAATTTAGTTTTTAAAGTATGGTTCGGTTGTAAATCGGACTTTGTACTTCTTGCCATGTTTTGTTCATTAGAATTCGACTTTCACTGATGAGAATACGTATATTGGACTCCCACTTTAAAATCCTGTATAGAACTAGAGGTGTGGTTTTGACTGCTTAGCTCCTACATACCTACGTACTACTACAAAAGTAAGGAAATTCTCATAAAAACGTACTCCTGTAGGTACAACGGATAAGGCTACCTGCCTTTACGGCTTATTTTAATTGGAGCGGCTGCCTATCTGACATTCACAACCCAGTTACTGGGTGACAAGACACCCCTTGGTGAGAACAACCAGTTCGTTAGATTTTCCGGCTTCTGACGACCCGTAACAACTGTCAAAGATCCACAAACGACAGCCGGGACCAACGACTTTCCATGATTTACGAGGCACGGAGGTCTTGGTATGTAAAGATGGTAACCCATCCACAGACCAAGTAGCTTAACCTGATCGATAGACACGTGCAGCTGATATTACCTACTTGGCAACAAGCCAAGCATCGCACAAAAGGTCAGTCATGTGAAACCTAGCTGTAACCGTCTGAGTATTGCCTAAGGGGGTAAAATATAGTATCTATTTGTCGAAGGCTAGGTGTCCCGAGTAATGATCATAGATAAACGTATGTGATTTATTCGTATACGATTTGTTGTTATTTGTGGTGGTGCAGTGTTTCTCAATAGAGACGGAGAGCCGGTTGTGGAGTCTGCAACACGCAATGATTTAATTATTAAGTAAGATATAACTTGATGGAAGATTTGATGAATTTATTGAGTTTATTACTTTGAAACGCAGATTGTTGATGGCTCAAATGGATGCTGAACTTGATTGAAACTGAGCTGAACTAGTCTGCAGAACGAACTATGGGCTCGAAAAACACCAAATTGGTGGTCTGGAACAGCTATAAGGGACCGTGGCTAGAACTCTATTTTTAAGGCTCCCTTAGTCAGGCACGAAGTTAGAGCGCAATACACTATTTTAGTAGAACAATTTCTATGTTCATTTTACACCAGAATCGCATCGCATCGTCGCGTCACGCATTTCTACGGGAGCCTAAATAATTAAGTGCGGGGCCTTTTCGTTGTTAGAAATAGTCCGAAAGTGGTGTGAAATCGTGAACGATGTAAAAATAAAATGACTATTTTGGAGAGCAGTAGAGACAATATGGCTAATTTACTGTCAACTCTGCTCATTATCATAGGATAGGGAAGTAAAAAGAACCTACAATAAACACATATATGGGCAGATACGGATATTTCCATCACATGGACGTTGGAGCCAATAATGACGAGCTACCACGCGTCAAAAGATAAGGCTAACCACATCAATTATAATTTTCCTCCAGCTTCAACTGACTCACAGTTACAATAGGCAGTAAATCCAGTGTTTTTCAGTAGGATATATTGGTATAACAATAAGTCTATTCTATTGTTTTATGTAATAGCGGTCACGCAGGAAATTGTGTATAGGCTGATAGTTGCATAGATATTTATGAAAGCCATGGAGCGTTCCCTGCTTGGCGTCAAGCTAATAGACCGAGTTTCAAACGTCAAGATACCAAGTCCTACGAAGGTCTAGCAAGGAGTAGTGATGAATTGTGGTGTAAGGCTTTGACAAAATGTTGGCCAAGGACTGGAAGACGTGATATCGGTCTTCTGGCGGCGATATGGGCGGAAGACATTGCTGCCACAGGAGCTTGCACAGGAGCGTAGGGATTGGCACACGATAAGAGGAGCTTATGCCCAGCAGTGGATAAAATAAAAAAGGGGTTCCAACGCGTATACATAACCTTTAGCGGTCCAAGAGACTGATGAAGCAGCAAAGTATGGAAAAAGAGGCAACGTGGAAATGTCTCCTGTACTTGCGAATTTGCCGTCACAAAGGACATTGCTGGTTAGCAGCAGAAACTACTATGGAGCACTAGGCCTTCAAAAGAAATAATAGCCTTTCAGAGAATGGAGGTTTGTGTCCTTCCATTCTGGGAGAGGAAATAGGCTTGGGGAGGGATCACTGCAGTGGGACTTCTTTGGTGCAAAGTGCTAGCTGTAGCCTGATTATGTAATTGTTGGCACTTCACCGAATAAATTGTTTCCCAAGGAGGTCGTACTACTAACCGCATATTCGCGGTTTTAACCTACATTAACAAAAATCGTCACCGTTGATGACGGCCTGACCAATTTCTAGTAAGCTTGCACTAGTATATGGGGCAGTAAACCACCGGAACTTGCAACTCATTATGACTCAGTATCAGGTCAACCGCAACTCTTTGATAACAATTAGGAATTGACAAGACCTTGATTTCATAGCAGTCAGGATTTTTTAACATCCCCCAAAGGAGGGTAATGCGTTTATTTACCAGCCTGTGTATGTATGTTTATTCCTTTGTAGCGCTTTAGAGACCAAATTCGTAGGTCGATTTTGATGATTCTTACGACAATCGATTAGTCTTAATCTTGCGATTGTTACTAAAGACATGACAGTAATTAAAATTTAAAATGGCGTCAAACAGACGCCATATTGCAAAAAAGATATTTTACTTTTTCACAATATGGCCTCTAGTTGATGCCATTTTGAATTCAGTAGTTAGTTTAGCAGTTGACGAACTATCTCAAATTTTAAGATTGAATAGGTTTTTGAAAATCATCATTGTCTTCAAGAGTCTGTACCTGACGAGTCTGTACATAATTCTAATTAAAAAAATATAGTAATATTATTATTAATTATTATATTAACTAGGCTATAGTGTGACGTATTGCTCGTTAAGGGTTTTCCTTAACTTACTCATCATTACAGCAGTTGTTAACTGAAGTCACGTATTGGTTTCAGTTACAATTTAACTGTTCATCAGGGAGGATTGTTTTGTGATTTCATTTAATTGAAAAAGACCTTATTATCGTCGTATTAAATTAATTAAATAGTCTTATTAATTTTATGAGAGAACACTCAAATAAAATAACTGTGTATAATTTAGTTGTTAGTGTAAAGAATAAAGTTTTGTTTGTGAAAAATGCCTGCGTCGCCATTACGCACGAGTGTTCAAGAAATTAAAAGGATAGCTTCAATAACAGTAAATATGAGGAAAGAGGTATGTTTTTCAATATTTATTTGAGTAACGTATGTTGTGGTGGTTTATTTGATGTGGTAAGGAACGGGAATCCCTTATAAATGTGTGTGTGAACAGGGACTGCGTAAAGACGGTGAAGCTAGGCGGGGAAACGTGAAAATATTGCTGGGCAAAGCTGGTCGTTGTTCTAGACGTTATCTGTGGTTCGTTTTGGAGAAAACTGGTAAAATGTAGGGCTGGTTTACGGAAAATAATAAGCCTAAATCTAAAGTTCCTATATACTGCTACTATTTAAGAGAGAGAGTTGGCCATAAACCTCCTTGCAGGCCAATTGCAGGTTCGCGAAATGGCAAATGTCACATGTGTTCGAATTTTGAATGAAAGTAATTGTGATTGTGTTACCTATGTAATGATACAGGATGTGAATTAGTTTATCTAATTTTTGAACCATAAAACATGTTTGTATCAGACCAAGTTCTTGTGAATGTATGTACGTTTGTTTCAGTCATGTTTTCTTGGATAATTGATTCACTAAATTACCTGTAATCGATATCCGATATGCAAATTATTTTGTAACATTTATTAAGTATAGACATTATTATCAGTTTGTCACTTTTATTGAGTACATGGAAAGTGTTATTATCTAAGTGAACTATATCTTATCAATATTCAAATGTGATGCGAGCCAAGTTCTTGTTGAAACCATGAATATTTTAATTATTCTTTCCATCTATATTGCTATGCAAATCGGGATATACAAAAAAAATATATGTTTAGCATACGTAGGGCATTTAGTACACTATTCTGAACCCCCGCATTGAAACCTGTTTTTTTTTAATAACCTGCGCCATGAATTTTGAACGCGGTAGGTATCGCAGTTACCCGTGAAACAGTAGTTTTTTTTGTTTTTGATAGCCAACGTTACTTTTGTTCGCTAGAGTCATGGGCAGAATTCATGGTTACAGATAGAAGTAAATACACTCGCACTGGTAGCGGGTGTTACTGAGAACACTCCTGTAATACAGCACATGTGTTATATAGTCTGTGCCAGATGTGAAAAAAAATAAAAGTCTTGACACCCGCCTTCTAATGTATTCAAATATTTCAAAACGATACGAAAAAAATGTAAAGAAAGTGTCGCTAACACGGTCAAAACGGTAATTTGAATACATTGGTAGGCGCGTGTCAACGACTTTTTTTTTTACATCTGGCACAGACTATAGTCTAGCTCTATTACAACATTTATAACACTAGTCCGCTATGACGTGTATTTTTCCTAGTTTTCCACCGTTATACTATTCAGTGGTTTTGCGAAGGATATAGGGGGTGACTGAGGAATTTTGCCTCGTCATTATGACCTAGATACTCAAAGGAAGTATAGTCACACTTCAAAGTATCGTCTTTGTCAAGGTGAGCGCTTAAGTGACTGTTGGTCAGGTCCTTGGGGAATCCCTTTGCTATTTAATTTAAAAAGTCAAATCAATTATTTCAATAGCCATTGAATCTTGAAGCCCCCTATGTAGGGTCAGGAATTTACAACGAAAATATAATAGATATCTACCAATTATATACGTTGTATGGATTTTGATAATATTATTGAAAAATTGAATGTTTTAAGTATTGCAACAGTCATTTCAATCAATCAATCAACTCAGCCTATGTCCACTGCTGGATATAGGCTTCTCCCATGCTGCGCCACAACATCCTGTCCTCAGTCTTCCGCATCCAGTCTATCCCAGCCACCTTTTTGAGGTCGTCGGTTATCTAGCTGGGACAGTCATTTGAATTGTGAATATTATAATAAAATTAACATCACGCCTTGTTTCCTCGAATGTTGGGCAGAGGTGTGGTACTTATAATACACCCACATTTCGCCAGTTATGTCTATTACCATCAACCGGTCACTCAAAAACATTACATAATAGAAATGAAAACATACATCGTGAAAACAAAAGAAGCGTGAATATGTGACGCATTTTCGAATTCATTCAATTTTATAAAGATCTTTTCCTTGTTTATGTTGATAAACAAACCAATATACTTGAGACATCAAAGATATACAAATACGTCACTCCCTTATCTAATATCACTCATAAGGGCTAAGTCCATTACTCACTAACTCAACAAAAGATATAAGGACTTGGCACATTTTTACAAGCACATATTTTCAGCAAGATAAGCAAGCCTACTTACTAGTTAAAATTAGTCAGTTTCAGATTACGTATCAGTTGCAAATTGTATGTCGATATGTCAACATGTATTATTTAGTTCATATTTTGTGATATTTATTACATTTGAATTTTTTTTTTGTGAATTTTTTGTCTGTATCTAGTGAAGTGAAATTTGGAATTATGCCGCTTTATCGGTCGTACGAATCGATTAAGGTAAATGTAGCTTTGTTCTTACTAACAGAATTTTAAAATATATACAAAGTGTAACAGATATAAAGAAAAGAATGAAATAAAATAGGTATATTTGCAGTAAGCATGACGCAAAGAGAGACTGAACACAACAAAAATAATTTAAAAAACTAGGTGAAAACATGCGTCACATCCACGCAAAACGGCCATCACTCAGCATAATGCTTAATGCAAGACCTGAGACACTCCAATTAGAGTATTGAGTTAAAAATATAATACAATGATCGAAATTTTTTGCTTTTAAACTACTAACATTGTATTTAAAACTGAGTCTTATCACCTAAAAATAAGGTTGAATTTTGTTAACGACGGTAGGTATAGCAAAATATAGTAAAAATACTCATATTAAAAGTTTTCAAAAAAAAAAAACCTTATCAAAAGTTACTTAAATCGGTTCAGTAGTCGATTAGCCATACCGTGTGGTACCGGATGTAAATAATAAATTAAAATCAAAATCAATAGCCACCATCCCATTTCTACCCGGGCAGAAGCTAGTATTTTATAAGTCATTACTTTCCAGTCAAATAATTTTCAATGCCAATGACTTTTAATACTCTCGAGCCACTAAACTTAATAACTGCGTTTATCTATAGCAATAACAAAAGGGACTCTTAACACCTATTGTTATTCAATGTTCTACACACCTGTCCATAAAGTGTCTGTCCAGATAATAATTACAATATTCAATGAACATTGTTCTCTATCATTGTTTGTGGATAGTGCATAGACTGTGAAAATGTGTACGAACATCTTTTGTTTCTGTTTTTGTTTAAATAAGTCGTTAGAGGTAGGAATACCATGCAGACTTTTGAGAACTAATAATGTATTCAAGTACTGACTAGACATTATTATTTCTTACAATAACATCTTCGGCTTTACCATATCTATAACTCAGAATTCTTAGTTCAATGCCGGCTGTACCCTTGCCGCCATGCTGTTGATTCTAATGGTTCTCTTTTGAGCGTAGAGTTGCAAAGGACTCGAGTCCTCGAGTCCTAATTTTAAAGACTCGACTCAATTATGCAAGACTCAGTGTGCTCAAAAGGCTCGGAGTCTACAGATAAGCACTCTAGTCTTAAAAAGGACTCATGTCTTAAAAAGGACTCGAGTCTTAAAAAGGGCTCGAGTCTTAAAGAAAATCTCGGAGCATGAAGATGAAACTTGTACCTCATCATTCGAAAAGACTCGAAACAAGGCAATAAATTCAAATGAGTGGTTATGATGTAACTTTGCAAACAAAAAAATCTGTCGAGTTTTTTCGAATGATGAGCTACAAGACTCGAGTTCATTTTAAGACTCGAGTCGTTTTTAAGAGTCCTTTATAAAACTCGAGTCCCTTTTTTAGACTCGACAATGACTCGAGCTCCGCTTGACTCTAGACTCCGAGCCTTTTGAGCACACTGAGTCTTGCATAATTGAGTCGAGTCTTTAAAATTACGACTTGAGGACTCGAGTCCTTTGCAACACTATTTGAGCGTATAGGTATTTAGATCTTTATTAATCTATGACTGTAAAGTCGTTTATTTCTTATAGCTTGCCAGTTTTAACCATACATTATACAGGCGTCCTCTCGGCGACTGCATGACGCGGGTCCCAGTGCGGGTTGGTAGATGTCACAATGGTTTCGTACTTTTAGTTTCTATGACATGCCAGTTACCTCACTGTGTTTTATTTTACTGCTTTGAGAGGAGTAGTGACGAAATAATTTATACGAAGTACTGCCTTGGGATCCCTCGATCACAAAACTACTACCCACAACACGTATGTCGCAGCTAGTACCAATTAGCCATCACTGATCTCATTTGTGTGCTCTGTTTTTACCATAATCTCGTATACTATCTACACTAATCTATACTTTATCTATACTAATATTATAAATGCGAAAGTAACTCTGTCTGTCTGTTACGCTTTCACGAGTAAACCGCTGAACCGATTTTGATGAAATTTGGTACGACGTAACTTTGAACCCCCAAAGGACATACTACTTTTTATCCCGCGACTTCGTCTGCGTCCGCGATAACCGACATTTACGCGGACGAAGGCGCGGGCACAAGCTAGTTACCTATAAATAGTATTGCTTCAAAAGTCACGTGACTTGATTTAACTACTTGAATAACTGTTATCATGGCGTATTGAATCAATATTAATTAAAAACAATTGCTACTATTGTAAACATTTGAAGTGATTTGTCATTCACTATACTTAGTCATTTCAGGTCATACGTCTGTCTGATTACGTAACACACTTATATTCATTGCAACAGCCTTCATTCATAAACGCATAGCCTTCAGGGCTTGAAGTTGCGCTGAGGTAGCCCGGAACTGCCAGGGTCGCGAGATTGTTCGAAAGAGTCACCGTGATCACACATGGGCAACTGAAGGAATACGGGTGGGTTTAAGTCAGTAAAAGTCTGACACGCCCTCCCGCTCCACCCAGAGCAGGTGAAGTCATTTGATGAATTCCCATCCAAAAAACAAAAAAAAAAATCCCGGAAAATTCAATTATTTGACTATTTCATGAAAAAGTCAATAAATGGGACTAAATGAACTTACCTCTGTGGTCGTTGGTCTCTGTTGGCATTGTTGAATCTTTGGCAGTCGATACGGGTCGTCATAGGAAGCCCAAAAATCTGACTACCAAACTTACCAAGGGTATTGTATTACCCAGTAACTAGGTTATGAGGCTGTATAGGCAATCCCTTCATGTAAAATGTTGGTAATCAGCTTTATCCGTTTAGACTGGAAATCGATAAAGGCTAGGTAGGTTATGATGGCCATATTATACATACAATAAGTTAAGTTAATAAATTAGTATTCTACTATTAACTAACTTTCTAGGATAACATGACCACGATTTACCCCAGAAAGCTAATTTTAAAGTTTCATAACACAAAATTGCTTAACAAGATCCTTAACGTAAACATTAAACATCCAAAAACCGTGTTTTTTATTTGTTATTAAATGTCGTGAGAAACACTTGCATGTGTTCCTATTGCAACATTATGACGTTGAAATATTGTATAGCGGTTAATATTTTATACCCATAAATCAATCGATTGTATGTATATGGCTATGTTTCAGATAGCTATAGTCAGAAAAAAATAAGAGGTTATTTAGTATTAATTATAATATGAACTATGCTCGTACAACATATTCATATGTTGTGATACGAGCATTCTTGTAGCCATTTCAAGCAAATATAATCCCATCAAAAACATAAATGTGAAATGAGAGCCAAGTTCAATATTATGATATATGCCTTGGTTGTTGACTTCAACGACAAAAGAAGTGAGATCTAAATGGGTGCCAAGTTCAATGGTCAGTCCTGACTTGGCTAGTGCTCATATACGAATTATTAAGTTCGATGGTTAGTTTCTACCAGCAAGCCAAATTTTTGGAATAATAAAATAAGAACCGAAAAGTAACAGGTTTAGAACTTGCGAAGGCTATAATATAATTCATATATGAAAACTAGCCAAGTCAGGACTGACCATTGAACTTGGCACCCATTTAGATCTCACTTCTTTTGTCGTTGAAGTCAACAACCAAGGCATATATCATAATATTGAACTTGGCTCTCATTTCACATTTATGTTTTTGATGGGATATCATTACTTTTTGTACATAAATTATTAGTAGTTAGGTACTTATTTATAACAAAATTAATACCAAATGGTTTTTGTTATAAGTGTTCCTAATAGAATCAATTAAGTGAAAAATTATAATAAAATGACAAAAATTTACCAGTTTCTGATTTATTCCTTTGTATTCACCTAATTACCTATCTGCATGCCAAATTTTAACTTTCTAGGTCATCTGGAACTGGGTTAGAGTTTTGATCTATAGGTCAGTCAGTGATAAAAATGACGTATTTTGGACGTTAATATCTAAATAACCGTTTGAGATATGTTTATGAAATTTGGAGCACATACGTATCTTGCAGGTCTCACTATATGAGCCAAATTTGACACGTTTCTGTGAAACAGTTTTTGAGTTATGAGGGGGTCAAAAGTGGCTCCAAATGGTTCGTGTAATATTACACACGGTGCTGCTCGCCAGTTCTGTTACTTGAACTTGGCTTGACACGCTACCGCGTGTCTAGATACAAAATTCACACTTCCGAATGACTAACGAAAATCAAAAGGTAACACTTTTGGTTTTGTCAATTTAAGGTTAAAATTCCGAACAATCATCTGCAAATTCAAAATTTCGTTCGTAACATTTATGTATTAGAGTAGGTTTAGAGAATCTAAATGTCAAACAATGTTCGTTCGTAACGAACTTCGGAACGAAAGGAACCGTAGTAGGAAACACGCGAAATTCGATCGAAACTTCGTTTTTCGTTGAAAGACAGTAGACCCCTAGCTTCTTATTGCGTAACACACATTTAGTAAGAATCTGAATCATTATGAACGATAATCGTAATCCAATGCTTCATTTATATTCGAACAATATTTCTGCTCAGTAATGGATGTTGTTGAAGTGTCAAAATTAAAGCCATTACAACTGTCAGTGTGCTAAGCTATTACCCCTCAGAGGTTGCCTCGGAAAGCGCATTGGTCTCTACTTTGGCAGGAACCTGAAAATCTGACAACCAGTTTCCAACGGGTGTCCTTTTACCCAGAACCTGGGTTGTGGAATTTAGATAGGCATTCGCTCCATGTGAAATATTGGTACTAAGCGGCATCCAGTAATACTGGGATCCGACCCCAACATAGATAGGAAAAGGTTTGGCAGATGATGAGGTAATAGGTACTAGGATACTTTAAGTAATAGAGCAGAAGTTTCTTAAAACATACATGAATAATTTTAAACAAGGATTGCATTATATTTACATTTGTTGTTAATATTTTACACTAAAAAGAATTATCCCTAAAATAGTAATTCCCGATTTCTCGATGATTCATTTTACCTACGCGTTAAAAATAAACTTTTGACGCGAACGCGGATATAGGTTGGTATTATCTGTATACGATAACAAATACAAAATCACTGCTTTGATTCATTTCCTGTGTGACGTCACAGAGGATAACCTCTGTGATGAACGGAACTATATTTGCACACAATTACTTAGATTTATTTAAGATTTGGGCCAAAATTTTAAAAGAGCGGATTGTACTTTTAAGGGCGAGGCCTAATCACCACATAAGATATTGCTTAGCCCGCCAAAGGTAGGGTACCTAGGAAAGGCCAGCCAAGTACTCAGGAGCCTAGGACCTCCAAAGATAAATTATTGGACTAGGACAGGCTGTGTGTCTAACTTAATAGACAGCTGTGCTGCTGGAGAGTTTGTTGCGCCACTTCTTCGTCCCAGCTAATGCACTATAGAAAGTCTTGAAGGGCGGTTTTTTGGGAGACTGTTATATGATATTCTGACGTTGGAAATAGTGCTGACTGTCAGCTTTATTAGACTTTTGGTTTAGTGAAAGCAGTCCTGTAAATCAAGAAGAAAGAGATTTATTTCCAGCGAGTGTGATAAGTTGTTTTAATTGCCCGGGTCAAAACATATTCGTCTTCGGTGTTTTTTTTTTCACTTACAAATTCCGCGCTGTTATAATTTAAGATTAAAAGACTTAACCACATTTAAGCGTACATAATCAGGAATTTAAAGACTTTTTGTACCTTTTGCGGTGTCACGCTTCGGTCAGAGAGTTCACGGTCGCAAGGAAACGACAGTTATTCAAACTGAATCTCACACTACATACACAAACGAAATACTACTCCATCTTCAGCAACATGAAGTTCATAATCCCGTAACAAACTCGCAAAGACTGACTTTACCATCCAGTGTATTTAGAGCTACATGTATTCGAAATGAATACTTATTTCTTAGTAGGTACTTAAAGTTTGTATTGTAACAGCAAGGTTCAAAGTATTTTGGATATGTTTAACATGTCAAGTATTCGCAAAAACGACGCAGTGAAAATGTTGAAGACGTCTCTTAAAGCCAGATTAATATACTTAGTACTTATAGTTAAGCTATTGTTCAGGGCGTTGAATCATCTTAAGTTGTAGAGAAGTTTTACTTTAGGACATTTTTAATAATACCTAAGACATCGAACAAACTGGGAGCTCCGCTAAAGTGACACAGAGTCCACAAATTGGTGCACAAATTCAAGGTGGCTCAGCGCGTTATGAAGCGGACTTTTGTCGGAGTTTCATTGAAGGATAAAATCAGAAATTTAATCATCCGGAAAAGAACAGGAGCTACCAACATAGCTTGCAGAGTAAGCAACCTGAAGTGGCAGTGGGCTGGCCATGACTGTCGAAGGATCGATGGTTGGTGGAGCAGATGAGTCCTGGAGTGGAGAACGTGTATCGACAAGCGTGGCATGGGACGCACTCCAGCTAGATGGACCTACCGATCGACCTACAAAAAGTGGCTGAGACAGACTGGATGTGGAAGGCGGACATTCGGACAACGTGTTGAGGCGCAGCCTGAAAGACGCCATTTCCAGTAGTGGACTGCGATAGGCTGAGTTAATAGAGTGCCTTGAGACAGTAAAAAGGAGTCAGCAGACAAAAAAAGAGAAAGTGGGACGAGCTGGACAGATTCTACAAAATCTAGACGGAGGAAGCATGGCCTCGCGAAAGGTAGAACGAATCCGCCAAAACTAGATGGAAGAAACACGAGCTCGCGAAATATGGAAGGAATGAAGGGCGTTCTTTGAGCGACAGGGGAGGGAGGGAATAGACTAGCAAAAAAAATATAATTATATAACATAGGTATATCCATCTCGCGTGGGAAGAAAATCTCGTAATTCAACATTCTTATGTTTAGTAACAACAGACCGCTGATCAATTGATTAATAGTCTTGTCAATATGTCCAGTGATTAGTCAATTTTTTCCAAAGTGAACGTGTAAAATCGTTAACGGGTTTGTTAAATGTCAAATCTGTCAGGTTAATTGAACGATTAACTTCTTGACACGGGATTATATTGACGCGTTATTTACTTCATTTAAAACAGGTTCTATAACTGGCAGTTACTAATGTAAAATTATAGAAAAATATATTGGAAAGTTCTAGGTGTCAACAAAAGTGAGAAAGTTTATTTTATTAATAAAAATAAACTTTAGTTAAGATTATGAGATAAAATGTAGCACACTTCAATAGTCCGTAAGATGAACTATTTAAAGGTCTTTTTTTCATTTGTCACTAATTTCTATGAAGACACAACAAAAACATCCAAAATGTGACAGAGAGTACAGATTTTGGAAGCGAAAAAATACAGCGTTGGGACTAGGAGAATAATTTCATCAAAAATAATAGTTAAGAACTTATATAGAGCTTGTTCTGTGTGATGCCAAACGAAAACAAAAACACAATCCCATTTCTTCTCAAGGGTGTCGTAAAAGGCTTCTAAAGCACTTACTAGAGAATGTGCAGCAGAGTTCTCTATGTATTTTACCATCTTCCTGCGATCGCCAACCCGCCTGCCAAGCGTGGTGATTATGGCAAACACCCGCAAATTGGGGGAGGTCTATGTTCAGCAGTGAACGTCTTTCGGCTGAATTCACTAAGCTCTAAGTCATTATGACTTAGAACTTAGTGAATTCTTGTAGGAACTTGCGAATTCTACAGATTTCACAATTTAACCACAACAAAATCTAATAACGACTCATAAGACAAAGTACCAACATAATGTAAGTGTATTGTGCCCATAATTTACAATTTTCTCCATTCACGTGGATCGTAAAGATCCGGGTTCCATGTCCGGATGATGTTAAGAGGTCTTGCAAACGTGGCTCATAATGTATGTAATACCATGAAGTGTTTGGAATGTACTGAGAACTAACGTTTCAGTTTTAAAAAAGTTTGTTTACCAAACATGTGAGAAGAAAATACATATTTTGTCAAGCATATGACGCGAGCATTATGCTGAGCTAAGGCCGTTTTGCGTGGATGTGACGCATATTTTCCCCCAGCTTTTTGTAATATTTTTGTTGTGTTTAGTCTTTCTTTGCGTCATGTTTAGCACAAATAAACGTATTTTCTTTCCTGTCTATATAGGACAGTTATTCATAAACCATTGAGGCTCCCACAGACAGGCGCGAAAACTACATGAAATATTGTTCTAGTGGTTTCGCATCGCACCTATCTGCGGGAGCCTAACCTAACTTAGGTATTGAAAATATTTTAAGTAAATTAATTTTAATCAGTGCTTATACGACTTCGATAAAAAATAAGAACTAGCAAAAATGGCATTAAAATGCCACAAAAGACATCCCAAATTACGACTCTACAAGCATGATACCAAACCAGAGATTCAGCAATCTCAGGGCAAGCCCACGCACACTACGTCACTTATGAAAAAATTTTAATAAGCTTTCTATCTAGCACAAGCCTGTTGACACAGCCCACAGGGAATAGGAACAACTGTGGCTAAACTGGCGTAATTGAATGCCCTATTTCCCTTTACAACATAGCTTTAGGCCTCCTGAACAAACAGTCGAAAATACATTCAAATCTGCTGACCATAAAACGACCACAGTAATGTTATACAAACCAGAGTAAACTCCAAAATTTTGACGTTTACTTTGCTCCTAAATAAACGGAGGGAACCGCGAATGGAAGCGAAATTCGCTAATGCAGTCCCTTTGTAGGTAGCCCTGTGTAAATACTAGATAGACTGGACTGGAGATGCCAAATTGTAGGAGCAGAAGTTCCATTATACTCAAAAATACTAGCCAGTTAGTTATAAGGCCAGTAGAGTAATTGCTTAACACACTCAGAGTAGGAATGGCTTTTCATTTTGCAAGCAACATTCATTGCTTTGTTTACGTTGTTGAACAGACATATCATATTGCAACATAAGGAGCAATGGATTAGCAATAGCCTTCAGTATGATTCAGATTTTGATAAATATTGTGTTACGCAGTTAGGATCTGTATTCCTTCTAGAAAAAACAATGAAATACAACGCTGTTACTGCGACTGTATATTTGTAAATACATTTGTATACTTATTTGTTTTCATCATATAATGTTTATGTTTTATGTTACAAAAGATTTGCACATGGCAAAAGGTTATAGGCCATATGAAACTGCCCACCATTCTGCCCCGTGGTTGTTTGCCATTTATTTTTGCAGCATACTATGTACCTGTAAGTATATGCTATGTCTCAACACTGAAGTATACCAGTGTGTGTACACCAATCAAAGCAGTTAAATATTTATCATAGTCTCTGCGAAAAGCGTGTCTAAGAGATGACTGAAAACTTAGATTATCTTGAACAACTGTACTGTTATTGCACTTGCAAATAGAAATTTTTGCCTTTTTGCCTAAAACGCTAAATGGATTGGCATACAGATAGACTATGCCCTGGGTACTTATTTACCCCGGTAGTCCGACCTTCACGCGGGCGAAGCAAGCAAAATTTACTTAACTATATTTCTGTCTACATCTGCACGTGTTTCTTACCAGACATTGTTCAACTAAACCTTCTGTTTATACATTTTCCGATAGAGGTCACTACCCTCACAAACGTTTACAGCCAGCCGACCTTCGAAGGTTACAGCGCCAAGGTCACACCGACCTTGCTCTGAAAGGGTCTGAGGTAATCCTGCTCTTACGCTCGACTTAGCAGGATTCCACTTAGGATTATGTGAATGGCTGAGACTTCTTGTTTTATTCATCATCTAGAGAGTACTTCTGTACTAAGCGTTTATTTTATCCGTTTGAAGTTAGATCCGGGCTTAGTTTATTAATTTTTGGATTGGATTTTTAGGGCTTAGTGACGCTATATCTACATGAAAAGACTTTAAAAGGCTTTTTAGGAAGACAAGCAACCAATCCGCTTAGCCTTTTCCCATCTATATTAGGGTCGGCTGCTAGTTTTATCAGATTTTATGAGACACTAGCTTCTGCCCGCGACTTCCTCCGCGTTAAATTTCTTGTTCCCCGACCCTTCCCGTCGCGTCGAATCGCCTACCCGTGCGAAAACCCCTTTTTGCAACATTTTTCATTACTGCTCCGCTCCTCTTGGTTGTAGCGTGATGTTATATAGCCTATAGCCACAAAAACAATTTTTCAATTCGGACCAGTAGTTCCTGAGATTAGCGCGTTCAATCAAACAAACTCTTCAGCTTTATAATATTAGTATAGATTAGTATAGATAAGTATAGATAAACAACCTATATTCACTGTACGGTAATAAATTACTCATTATGTAAGATGACTACACATGTTTTCCGAAGCACGGAGAGGTTTTGGTATGTAAAGATGGTAACGCATCCACGCGCCAATTACAAGAGTAGCTTAACCTGATCGAGCCACCCGTGCGGCTGTTATTACTTAAGCCATAAACCCTTGAAGAAACATTTTAAGCTTAATTGCTTATCATTGTTTTCCAGATTTCGAGTTTGAAATCTTTTTCTAATGAACTACACCTCTGTCTTTGGTCTACAGTACATTTTAGTGCTACTCTGTGGTATTGTGACTTAAACGTTAGTCGAAACATGATTCAATTCGATCATTTTTGGTACGTTTACGGCAATAAAACCAGTAAAAATTTGCCTCCTATGAATTATTCTATTAAAAATTCTTTCTACAGTAAGCCCACTGTGCCATCGACTGTACCAAGTATCCTTCCAAGATCAATCTATTCTCAATACTTAGGCTATATTTATGGGCTATTTAACTAAACTGTTCGTTGTTTTTGTTACAGAGAAGAGACTTGGAGTCGCAGTCTACGACGTCAAGCTTCTGCACAAGACATGGCTTGTGGTGGACATTGGGCATCGATATTCCTTTGCTTCTGATATGTAAGTAGATTAAATCCTGACAGTTATTTGATAATATTGGAACAGTAAAGATGTTGATACGTTACTTTGTCAATCAATGTTGCTGGTTTATTGGAAAAATAAAAAAAGCCTGTAAAGTTTTCTATAGAGAGATTTCTTAATCAGAAATATAGTCTGTTTATAAACTGATTTACTCGATAATACTGCAAGACAAGCATTAAAAAAATGTGACTGGTTTTGATCACTAATAAAAACCACTTCAATTCCACATTGACCTTAAGTCATAATAGTACTCACTTTCTGAGGCCGTTGTTGTGATCTTGTGAGCTCTATAATGTAAAAAGGACCTACTACTATTTTATGTAATTCAATAGAAGTTTATTTGTCGCTGATGTCCGCTATAAAACCTCATATTTAAAGTAATTTCCCTCATTTTATTTCAACGTGTGTGGCATCATACGAAATTGATACCCAGAATATTTGGCCCAAGGAGAGCACACAGCTCTTTCTCTCCAATCCCAAATTTCCAAGTCTAATAAGGAAGCGCCTCAAAGACTTATGCATCCCGAATTAATTGAATAAATTATTCAATTAATTGATATTGTACCAAATAACGGATGCAACTAATTATCGGACACGAATAAAATTAAAATTCATGGCCGTAATACGTTGACTACCAAAAATGGTTCCCATTTCATTGCGACGAAGACAGATATAATGTTGCCAGTAATAATAAATTGAACTGATTTATTTTCGGAGGAAAAACATGTGCATTCTATTTTCGACTTTCTTCGGAGAGTGTAAAGTTTTGTTTCTAGTGAAAAGGTTTATGTAAATAAAATGCTAAAAATTAAATCTTGTAAATTGGTTTTACGCGCGTTCATATGTTATTTATTTTTTCTTCCGATGCAACGCGTTTAGATGCGTATTTTAATTAAAATATGTGTTTGTTTGTATTGTGAAATTCTTGATATTAATAAACAGTTTTTTTTAAAGGCCTACCCTTTTGATATGAAAAAATAAACTGTTTACATACCTGTAACACACCGTTGTGTTAAAGCTACGTATGTACATTTTAAGATACAAACAGTGGCTACTAGAATGGTAGAATATTCTTTGTAAATGTTTGGAATAGGTACTTTACGCTGGCTTTACAAATATAATTACGAAATTATATACAAATAAGTATAACATTTTATTCGCTTCAGGAAAGTATGTAGAAAAACCTAAATACAAGTAATAAATAAACAAATAATATTATATAGCTATTATCACCGTTTTATTTCAAAGTAAACAAGTGATTAATTAATAGGTACCTACTATAATTTGTAATTATTAATGTATTAATTTATTACTTCGTATAGCTACTTGTATTTATTAAGCTTGGACTTTTAGATTCTAAATGACGTTTGACGATTTTAGGTAAACTATATCTTTAATCCCGCATCCCAGCAGTGGACGACTTTCGGCTGAAATGATGATAATAATGCATCTTTAATTGATAAATTTACGTTGCTGTCTTCTATTCTGATTCTTAATTAGTCAAGTTACCTTTTTTTGGTGGCAGGGACGCACAATCTGTTGGATTCAGTAAACGTTTCTGAACACTGAGTTAAAAAAAATGTTCTTTTTTTTTCTATTGCCGAAAAAGTTTCTACGCTAGGAGGCCTAGAATCATGTGCTGAGTTCATGGTTTCAGTTTTCGCGTCGATGTCTCTACCATCCCGTATAATGAGGCTTTCTATTATATGTATATGCTTTCAAGTAAAGAGTACCTACCTAAGGAATATTATGATGGAAATTACCTCCTGTCACATACGTCAAAAACAATGTTCTTTCACGTTATAAACAATATTGTATGTTTTTTTTTATTTTATTGGTCACTCTTATTATTGTTATTAAGTTTGTCATAGGGATAATAAATTATACTTAGTAGTTAGTTGCTTAAGCATTTACTTATGTTTTACTTCAAACAATTATGGGTAAGTACCTAATACCTACATAAACATTTAAACTTCTTCAAAACAGAATAAAAATTTGCAACTGAAAAACAAAAAAAAAACGTAATAAAATAAACCCTTTACCGATAAAAGAGACACTTTAAAATAATAATTAAAAATAGATTATCAGCCTCGACTGGCAAAAAGGTAAAAAAATAATTTTATGAAACACACGTGGTAGACCCCACAGCGTCACGTTAAGGGTTGTCACATTTGTCATGAATTCAGAGTAACAAAAACATGTGGGAATATTTTTTTTTATATTTTTACTATTGCTTTTCTGGCCCGTAAATATTCAAATAGGACAATTATTGGTCTCTAAAAGTTTACTGTATTTAGTGTCTGGTTTAAAAATAGTGATTTTATGTTTAGTTAATTCGTTTTAAAACTTCTGGTCCTTACCTGAATTACATTTAATTCAGGTATTTAATTCTAAGTACTAAAGTCATTTGGGCGTCTAATATCACTAAATATTAAATTATTAATTGTATATAAAACACCATCCTGTTATTGTATTTCAGTATACTAAGTACTTAGAAGTTCACTCTACTACACACAAGGACTAATTATGCAAAATACGTGCTAAGAATACTGAAAACGAGGATATCTCTGACGCGTAGTACCTAGACATATTCATAATGTTTCGCATTTATTGACGTCAAATACTCAGTAAACTAAATTGGTACTTCATAGAGGAAGTTGTCTGGATTGTGACAATGTCACCAAATTTACGTAGTTATAAATACGTATAAATTGAGGTCATTAATAATTAATTATCACTTTACGAGCTCTGCAGCGTATGACAAGACAATGGCGCTGCATGTGCACATAAAACTACTAAAAACCTAGGAAATCATATCTCAACAAATTCAGTTATTACATATAAAATGATGTACATCAAAATATCTTTGCACTTCCAAGAAAATATTGATGAGAGTAATTAAAAAGAAGATCGATGTAAAATTAAAAGTTCGTAGCTGGCAACACTCGCCGCATATGGCAGAATACACGCAATCGCAGTCACTGTTTACAAATACGAAAAAAAACCGTGTCAACGACCTTTTGACAAGGGCAGCCATTGAGATCATTATTTTATAAAGAGAACGAATATTATGTAATTTTTTAAAACTACTTTTTACACCATGCAAAGCGTACAATTTTGTTATTTATTTTTCTTTGAAAAAGTTATCATTCCCTGTTGTTTTAAAACATACATTGCATGTTACGTGTTTTATATAAAATGTTGCGTTTACGTTTTTAATTATAGTCCAGAACCATAAAATTATTATTTTAATACGGCATTTATTACTACATGAAACACACTTTCTATTTTATAAAATTCTGTTTTATGAAGAAGTTAAGTAATTTGTATGGAAGGTGGATCGTACTGTTGTCGAAGTACCTGATTAAACGAAACGTATTCCGTTGATTCATTATTTATACAATAATTAATAATCAACAAGACATAAACGGCTTCCTTAGGATCAATTTGAAAGTACAGCTCATATTCGTATTTTATACTGGGACATTTTTGGCGAACGTTCGAATTCCTTTCATGACTATAAATGCTAACAAACATAAGTTTGTCATTACTTTTTATTTACATAACATAACCATCATCATAAGGTGTACCTATAATAGTAAACCCACATTGCTACAGTTATAGCCAGTTTTCTTTGTATTAGTAAGACCCAATCGACCTTTGAAGATAGATATTAACATCCCCCTACACTCATTTTCTTTTAATTTTTTTTTAGCCACAGGACTCTTTACACTATTTCGCTTTGCAAACTATTCAACGTCGACTTAGGAAATAGGTACAATTAAATTTATTTAAGATAATGCGTCATCTTTATCGAACACATCTTAATTATTATAATTATCTACCAATATCATTCTATCAAATATATTTCATTGATCCTATTTAGTACCTAGGTAATATAATAGTTATTATCTTTACCTAAACTAACCAAAATTGTAACAAATTCTTAAAATAGGTACCTGCTTAGTAGGTATTAATACCTGTCTATATTAGATCAATTCTTACTCTAACTGCCGTAAACAGTATCACTTACCTTATATTCAACACCCCGTTGCGTCGCACGCTGTTCCCGCGTCGGTGAAATGGTATTTTAATCGATACCTATTTATGGGCGTTCGATTTAACGGTCATTATCGCTTGTAATCGATTCCCGATTAATTGTTGTAATATTCGTAATCGTGACGGTAATTATAGCTTTCTTTGTGAACGAACGAAAACGAAACCATAAGTCATCTTAATTTGAATTAAGATAAGCGATAATAGTAGAGTTTCACTTGATATTAATTAGTTTTATGCATTACAGTGAATTCTCCATCAAACTTTTCCCACCGACAGAAAACTGTTAACAGCGCCATCTGTTATCGAGTAGCCACACCAATTTTCTGAAACTAACTTTTAAAATTTTGTAGATTTCAATCTCAGCAATTTACTGACGGACTATACACAGACTCTAAAAAATAATAAAATACCATTGAGTCACTACGACGTACTACTTATGGAATCAACCGTCTGTTACGATAAACGTAGATACAATCTTTCAATTGGTATCTACGCCCTTTGCGAGTGCGTGGCCATACACAGGAACGTGTCTGACCACGCAGCTAGGCCACGTGGGTTCTAACGTGGGTCCAAACGTGTCGGATGCAATGCAATTGGTCTATTACATGCATGACGTCACTATTCGTAATGGACTCTTGTGGAGCACGTTATCTGAAGTGGTGCATGGCCTCTTGAAGTAACTGGCTCATAAACTGTTTTAAAAATGAAGAATAAAAATACAAAAAGAAAAACGAGGAAAGGGTCGATTGCGCCCACATTAATCACTGCTGTGGGTTACAAATTGAGCGCAGGTAATGTGGCAACACTGCAGTAAGTTATGTACAGTCGTAAGCACATAAAGCTACTACTATCTGTCAAATGTCTTTAATAGGTTTTCAACTTTATCGCTAAAGCGTAAGGTTCAAGATTGATTGGGGAAATTTGACAGTAACGGGTAGCTTGATGTGCTGGCATCTGTACCTTGTTTGTTTCGTTTTAATAATTTCTATATTTAATTGTATTTATATTTGATTATTTAATGTGACTGAGTGTATTATATTAATAGTTAAGCTAATGATTCTGTGAAACTTAAAATAACTTATGAATTAATTAAATAAATGTTCTCGCTGTAAGCTCTAAACCTATTACAAATGCAGTACCAAGAATTGCTTTAGATAAAACAAAAGCAATGCAGCCAATGCAGGACGTGCTCTACGTGCCATTGCATTCGTTTTCATTGATTACATTCAAGGAAGGGCCATAGAGCTACATACTGATATTTTGAGTGGAGTCAATATTATTGGTACTATAACCAAAAGCATTAAACAATCACCAACTTCGACAAGCGCTAATTAATCCAAAAAAACAAAAAATAGTAATTCTTATTTAACACGTTAACTGACGGTTCGGACACTTTTTGTTTTATTCAGGCCTTGTCGGACTATATGACCGACAACACATTCATAATATGAACATGTCGTTGCTGCCTGGCGGCCACGTTTTTGGAATAAATAATGTATTTATGGAATAAATAATCTATTTGAAGTGAAATAACACTAAGTATATTTTTTGACTTTTTCTGATTTTTACCATGTCAATAATTAACGTGTTAAAAAATCTTGAGTACAGTTTAATTTAAATACTACAATTATTACTGACGAATATAAATATTACCGTGGATAGCGGAGCAGAACCCAGTTCCGTGCTAGGAATTAACCTGTGTTACGGTGACTAGGGGCCACTTCATCATTCCGCTGGAAACATTACTTCAAAAGTGGTAGTAAAACGAAAAAAAATATTAAGCTATTGGATCTAAATGGATAGAACATAGAAATGATTGAAACATTCTTCCTATCGACATTACTTTAAAAGATACGAGTGATGCTTTGATAGACTATCTAAATCCGATACACCAGGTGTGCAGTCTTCTGGTATTAACACGACTTGAAAGTATTAAGAAAAACATTAACTTTAGGCATAAATAAACACTAAGAATATGATAAATATATTACTTAAGGTGAAAAAGCCATGGTAGTCCGCAAAATTCAATGTTTTTTGCAGTTTACAGGTCATTTTCAGGCTGTATGTTGATAATACGATTCGCGGTAGAAAATATGGATTTGCAGAATTAAAATCATCAGTACAACCCTCTTAGCTCACTTAATCCAGTTGAATAACTTTGTAAAATTCGTTGGCTAACTTTGCGCTTTCCCATTGTCAGAGTAGATACCTATACCTAAGCCATTGTCATAGAAAATCTAGATTCTAGATATGCTATCTAAAACGACAATCATTGTCTAAATAATCTAATTAGCTAAGATTTGCCACGTGTATGCCAACGTTCCATTTGCTTAGCATAAACAATACGCATGTACACGAGAAAGCACATTGATGCTTATCGGTCTAAGCTGCATAAAGATAACTAAATTAGCGTAGCAAATTATTGGCACGGCCAGAATTCCTGAGTAATTAATGTGTTCTAGGTATCTATGTATAAGTATTACATTGTTTTAATTATTGTGAACGTGAAGACTATGTGGGACTTTTTTTATTTTGTTTTCTTTCTTTCTTAGTAAGTTGTAATCTTTGTCTGGCATTTTGAGTAATTTATGTGGCCTACCTAAATGTTCGTCAAATCGTTGAGCTTGTTAAGTTCTGAGCTGCACGATTAGTGACAAATGCTTCCACTGACTGGACAGGTCCACTTAATCTGTATGGATCTTTCCTAAAAAGACCATTTCAGTCACCAATCTACATGAAGTGACCAAGATTAGGTATGTCTGGACTCTAAAAGAGACTGTGACCTCTGAGTTTGTTTCGGCTTTTCTTCTGAGAGTAGTCAGGAAAAAGCGACCTCATATAGTAAAAAAAATAAGATTGACGTGTAAAAGTGTTTAAACAAACCTACTTACAGAAATAAAATCATTTACCATTGTCTTCATTTTTTATTATATAGTCAGAAGGTAGGGCGGAGCCTCATAAAGATTAAAACAACTTCAAATTGTGTCTCCTGCTCCATGTTTCATTTTCTTGTCGTTGTTTCATATTCGCATTAGTCTTGTAGCAGATGACGTACCTACGTCCTAATCCGTCTCAAAGAGAGGAAACCTGTGTCCTGACAGTTGGGTAAGGTAACATAGCTATGATGGCAAGTTATTTGAAGATTCTAAGTGATGTATCGATGCTTCCATCGCTGATCGTCATTATGATGACACTGATAAGGCTCATCTACATAAAAACGCACTACAATTTTATTAATTGAAAGTCTAGAAAACAAATCAAGTTTAATCACATGTTTTGGTTTGGTACTGAATTCCTTATTCTTTTTACTTCTTTGGATTGTATCTCCTCGGAGTAAAGTGGCTACACAAGTTCCTAACACTTAAATTGAATGTCTTTCAAATTTTTCGTCATCTGTACTATAGTCTAGGAATCTTAACCAGTACCTATAATTTACAGGAACTGCCAAATCCTACACAGCTAACTATCTAACCTCTCACCTTGGAATCCTCACTTCCATTACGTCATTACAACACTGAACCAGCATATCTTGGAACACGGCAAAAAGTGCAACTAAAATTGAACTCTACCGAATTTGGGTCTCGCGATGCTCCCTCCTTTGCCAACAGCGCCACACCAAAGTGTCAGGATACAGTAGCCAGTCAGTTCTGTTCCTGGTAGTTTGGCATTGACTTTGAACTTCAACAACATCCACAGTTTGGGGGATTGGCAAATAAATTGGCCATAATGGAGGGCGACGTCCATTTGCAATGTCACGGGGACGAGCGAAAATTGCGTGAGTGGTTAGATAATATTAGCACTAGATTTGGTCTATT
The DNA here is from genome assembly GCA_932294355.1 of Aporophyla lueneburgensis. Lineage (NCBI taxonomy): Eukaryota > Metazoa > Arthropoda > Insecta > Lepidoptera > Noctuidae > Aporophyla > Aporophyla lueneburgensis. Next base: position 5,876,760 of record OW028748.1, on the reverse strand, counting down.
CGTTCCGGGTGTATTATGTGTAGTGTTAAGATTTCCTTATACGTTTTTGCATACCCGGAAGACTGTATCTGCGTTTTATTGATTAGCAGAATGATTATTTATTTATTAGTTAACAACATTACTGGATAGGTAAACAGGAATTTCTAGACAGTTAAGATTCCTTCAAACTCTCAAGCCTTCCCAGCCATGGCATTTGTTGCATAAAGATTTGTACATGGGTTTTGTCTGCGAAAAATCCACTCTGACTCCCAAAAAGTTGTCACACGAAAATACCTATCGAATAGTTATTTCAATCAGAATTTCATAGTCAACCTAAATATTTCCGACCACTGAGTTTTGTACCACAAACAGTTATAAATAAAATAAACTATCAACCTAAAAATAAACTCATTAATTAATCGTCCATTTAATGACAAAAGTGGTATTGTGTATTTGATTCATTACAAACTGACGTGCAGGTACTGATATTATAAATTATTTTCCTTCTATGCATGAACTCTTGATTCAGTTGTCATAATAATATTATACGAGTACTTGTTGATTTTTAATTAATTATATTTCAGCATTATGACGTGCATTTATTAAGAATTGGTAAAGATAATAATGCAGAATACCTGTAATAGCTTCAGGGTCTGGATTTAATCTAAGTTTGACTTAGTTGTTTTCTTGTTTGTCCCTGTACAAACAGTCTCTGTAGGAGAACATCGATGCGCAATTGCGCAAGTTGTTACGTTAAATAAGAGACGAAAAATTTCAACGATTGATGTATCTAGCTACAATCAGGACAAGTGCTGAATTCATAATAACCGTTTTGATGACGACGATTGACGAGTATTCTTCATAGACTTACAAATGGTCCTAACAACCTCCAATGGGAAGTGATTATATTTTCATTGTATCTCGCGTAGATACTACATAAAGGTATCACGAAGGTGATTTGAACTTCCATTCCATCTTCTAACATCATACTTTCTTCCACAGTGCTAATCTTGATTGGACTATTCGAGCTGGGCGTCATCCCGAACAACAAAGCCGGCTTCTATTGCAACGATCCTGCCCTCAGCTTTCCTTTCAACGGAGATACGGTCACCACTGAGATGATCATGTCAACTATATTAGTATTGCCGTTAGTTTTTGTAAGTATTAACATGATTTAGTAACATTCATGGTAGCATGTGGTTATCGCTGCTTTTCAACCGACGAAAAAAACGGAGGAGGTTCTCAATTCGACGCGTATATATATATTTTTTTTTTTATGTATGACCACACATAACGTTTTACATAGTGGTCCGATTGTGACAATTCTTCTTCTATTCCCCAGGTGGTCCCATATAAATTTGGAAAACAAAATCGATCCCTAAGGGTCGGAAAACAGGGGATGATTGATTGTTCACTCACTGATTGTAATGTAACCACGCATAACTTTATGCAGAGTAGTCCGATTTGGATAATTCTTTTTTTGTTGGATAGGGTATACCTTGCTAAGTATTATGAGTACATTAAAGTCACAAAAAATTATAAAATAAAAACTTTTTAACAAAAAATAAACCGCCGAAAAAACTGAAAAGCATAAAATAATAATAAACTTTAAAATTTAGAGTCGGCGCTGAAAAATCAATTAACAAAGATCACTCAAAGCGCCGACTCATAATTTTAAGGTTTATTATTATTTTATGCTTTTCAGTTTTTTCGGCGGAACGCCGGAGGCGCTGCAGATGCATTGCCAGTCCAAAGACAAACTTGGAAAGTGCTCATGCCTCTGTATTTACACCAGCATTTCCTATACATTGGAACACTGCAACGCTGCTTATCGGCTGAAATATGTAGGACAGTGGTTCTTCCACCAACGAACTCTTTACATTGAACTTTAGTACTACATAACGTGAATCATACATACAGACATAGCCCGTAGAATTGTCAAGCTTAAGTGGCAATGGGCAGGGCACATTGCTCGCGGAACAAACGGTCTATGGAGCTGAAAGTTCACGAATGGCGACTGCGTACCAAAAGTACCGCCGCAGGAAACCGCTGGATGCGTGAAACATACAACCGGTCGAAGTGACTGAGCTTGGGGACGCCTATGGTGCTTATCTTAAATCAAGCCTGTTTCCCCAAAAAAGAATCAGGTTTTCATCCTTCTGCCAATTATATCATAAGCCCCATTGAAGTCATATGATTTTTACGTGCACCGGATTCCTGGGAATGCAAAATATTGTCATTTTTATAAAGAAGGATGCAAAACATTTTAGTCATTCTTGGGGAAGAGGTATATCTTTGCTGAGAACCAACTGATGCACAACAAGCATAAAGTGCGTCATCACGTTTGCCTGTTTACAATGTTTCTACAAGGTTTAGGAGTACTTAAGTACAGCTAATAATGTAACTGACCGCGGATAAAATTAATTGTCCTGAAAAGTACAAGTGTAGGTACTAACATGGCCTTTCCTCCATACATACGAGGTTATTACCCTAGACGGTTCTTAAATGTAAAGTCCCAGTAAACCAGAGGGGTGATTGCATAACATGCTAATAGTAGAAATGGCAGTTCAAGAATATTCATTACGTTTTTAGGGTTCCGTTGCCAAATGGCAAAAAACGGAACCCTTATAGATTCGTCATGTCTGTCTGTCTGTCTGTCTGTCTGTCTGTCCGTCCGTATGTCACAGCCATTTTATTCCGAAACTATAAGAGCTATGCTGTTGAAACTTGGTAAGTAGATGTATTCTGTGAACCGCACTAAGATTTTTACACTAAAATAGAAAAAAAACAATAAATTTTGGGGTTCCCCATACATAGAACTGAAACTCAAAAATGTTTTTTTTCATCAAACCCATACGTGTGGGGTATCTATGAATAGGTCTTTAAAAATGGTAATGAGGTTTCTATTATCATTTTTTTCTAAACTGAATAGTTTGCGCGAGAGACACTTCCAAAGTGGTAAAATGTGTGTCCCCCCCCCCCCCCCGTAACTTCTAAAATCAGAGAATGATAAAACTAAAAAAAATATATGATGTACATTACCATGTAAACTACCACCGAAAATTGGTTTGAACGAGATCGAGTGAGTAGTTTTTTTTTTTAACGTCATAAATCGTAAACCGCAATTTACCTTACATTCAATCAACTGAAATATAAAAATTAAAAAATATATATATTTTTAAACCGAGAATACCTACAGGTTTGTACGGAACCCTCGGTGCGCGAGTCCGACTCGCACTTGGCCGGTTTTTTTACTTTGCTGAGCAGACAAATTTTTCGAACATATAAAGCAATGAATTAGCATTTATTATGATATCATTATCCGTATTTATTATTATTTTAGTATCCGTCAACTACATTCAGAATCTGATTGATAATGTGTTACGCAATTAGGGTTCGGTATTCTGCCAGGGTCGCGAGATTGTTCGAGAGAGATACCGTGACCCTGGCACATGGGCAACTGAAGGAACACGGGTGGGTTTTAGTCACTAAAAGTCTGACATGCCCTCCCGCTCCGTCCAGAGTGGGAGAAGACATTTGATGAATTCCCATCCAAAAAAAAGGGGTTCGGTATTATTATTCATTGAAATTATTGAATATTGTAAGTCCAGTAAACCAGTCCATCTTCTAAGATTATTTTGGACTGCTAGTCCATATAATCTGGGAAGGTGAACTTGTAAAGTAATAAAATAAACGGTTGATATAAATAATAGATTTACTCTCTCTCTATGATCTCTCGGTGAGAGGCATTCCTTATCCTATTTTAATACATCGATATTTGATTCTGAAAAACCAATTTAATATTATTTTCCCTTCTTTTCAGATCGCCGTAACAGAGTACATCTTTCTATATGGCGACTTTTCTAAATCGAGAATTCGAAGGACCTGCAAGAATACCTTCTACTTATACAGAACTTATATCTACGGTATGATCATCAACCTGACCATTGTGGAGGTCATGAAGGGTCTCGTCGGGAACCCTAGGCCTACTTTCTTCGATCTATGTGAGCCCGACACGGGCAAGACTTGCAATGGGTAAGAATTCTTTACTTATTTAGATGTATTTTTTCTAGCCCTTCAAGATTTAGAGGTTTTTTCACCTGTAAGCCTATAGATACATGTTACGGTGGTAACAAAATACCTATTGCAAAACAGTACAACCATAATATCATCATAAGTAACATCACGCCATGCTTCCTCGAAGGGTTGGGCATAGGTGTACTTGTAGTACACCCACATTTCGCTAGTTATGTTTAAGTTCCATGTAATACGGTGTGAGCTTACTAACATCAATCGGCCACAAATCCAGACCCCGGGCTGCTACTGACAATTTACAAATAGAAAAACCTAAAAACACTTTGCCCTAACTGGGAATTGAACCCAGGACCTCAAGCTCAGCGGTAGTGCTTACGAACATTACACCAACGAAGCAGGAAATATCAACAACAATTTATGTTTAATTTATGAGAAGGAGTTCTTATAACTCACTAATTAGCTCTAGAACTAATGAGGATAAATATTACGAATAATAAAAGTCATATAGAAGCTATGGGTTGGTTATATATCGCCCTTGCCTTCATTAATAGTAGCATTTCCCTATTTAGTAGAAGCTCCGTTTCGGAGTTCTTCAGGATCTATTAGATATGAATTTAAGTCGAAGATAGATAATGAGCCTATAATTTTTCCACTGCTAGTACTGGAAAACAGTGGTTATGAAATAATTTACGCAAAGTATAGTATAGTATATCCATAGTATAGCTCCTGTCTGACTTCGAACCTGCGACCTCGTTAGTCGCAGCCGTTACCACTGAGTCACCACTGCTCTCAAGTCGAAGATGTTTCCTAACAAATAATCAAAAAGACAGTGACAGTTCTTCCCAGAGAGGTCCGGTCACTGACTGTACATTTTACGACATCCGCATTTACATAGCAATATATTCGACTCGTAGGAGTAACAGTAATACATTTGACATTGAGTGATCTTGAAGAGCTTCAGACTACTTATCTAATCGCAGGATTGTCGTGGCCACATCAAACTGTCAATGAGGATGGAAATTCATGAGATTATTGACACTGGCTTGTGTACGGTCGTAAAAGACGTATCACCAGGGAATAATTCGATGGTTCCTTTAATAGAAGAATCTGAGACGTATGTGCTTTTAACTGGATCTAAAACACCACTGCTCGTCATAGGCCTCTCCTAAGTGCCATACAAATGGTTCGGTTTTCCGCCTTTATTATGTGCTTTGAAACCGTTAAATTCTAAAACTCAAACTCCAATCTAATAATATTCTCACTTGCTCAAACTTCTCAATCCTCAGGGCAGGTTATAGGTTTGACTCTTGGTTACAGAATCAGAAGTGGGATTTATTTAGTTGTAATAATGTAGTCTTTTATAGTATCTCAATGCATCTTTCCTTGCTCTTATGACATGGTCAAGCGTTGTTAGTCTAAGCATAGTAAACTACCTCTACCACCGTTTATCATCATCTGCCTAGCCTTTTCCTAATTATGTTGGGGTCGGGTTCCAGTCTAATTGAATTTATCTGAATGCTAATATTTTACATGGAATGACTGCCTAACTAATTTCCACAACCCAGTCACGGGGTTACACGATACCTCTTGGTAAGACTCGTCTTACACTGGTTGTCACCGTTATATGAATTAATGTTGTATTTGTTTTGTTCTAGTTCCGAGTTTGTCAGTGACTTCCAATGCACATCTCAAAAGTACTCCAGCTGGTACCAGATGGACTCATACCGCAGCTTCCCTTCAGGACATTCCTCAATGTCAGTGTACTGTGGCGTCTTTATTGCGGTAAGTTTTGTTAAATAACTTTCAAGGTGGTCGTGATAAACTTACGAAAATACAGATTTTACCTATATAGCGATCACTCGCCGCAAAATAGCAGCTGTTAATATCGATACAAAACAACCAAGAAAAAGACTAATTACATAGAGAGTGAAGTAGATCGATCTATTTTGGAAAAATGCAACTTGATTTCCATTACATGCAAGTTTATTTTAACATCATTTTGATAGAATACTCCTACATGTTCGGGTGATTTGTATGTGTGTTAATTGTTGTGAACACCAACCTAAAAGAACCTGCCCAAAAAGTCTGGCGTAATATCTCTGTGCCTCCGAAAGTACGTTAAGCCGTTTGCTCTGCGCCTGATCACTCCAATCCTGTCGGATTGCGTGCCGTCCTAACGAAATATGACAGTGAAGGAAGCGAGAGTGCACTTGTGGGGGCGCACACACTTCTGCACTATAATATCTCCCGCGCCAAAAGCTAGTCTCTATTGAAATTAGTTGCCATGGCCGTAATGTGAACTGGAGGACTATTATTAAAGTTTTTTTTAAATCTGAAGTCGTAAGTCATTTCTTTTCTCTCTCCAGTGGTATCTCCAACGCCGCGCCTTCGACTGGACCCACCGCACCATCTTCCTCGTCCCCATCCTGCAGCTGCTTTGCATCTCGTACGCCGCCGTCTGCTCGCTGACCAGGATCACAGACCACAGGCATCACTGGTGGGATGTGCTCGTCGGCACTGCTATTGGCCTTGTTACTGTTTTTTATGCTGTAAGTATTGTTTGAACTATTGAATGGAGTCTGATGAAGCTATGTGCATTATGTAGTCTTGGTTTGATATCAACATTGTGAAAATAAAAATATGATTTCAGCGTAAAAGGTCGTGCTAAAACTACACTACCCGTAGCACTAGTCATTTTTATCAACAGGTGAAAGAACAATTTAGCCTTTAAAATGAACCTTACGTCGGGACACACACAGACTAGCTGAGCTAGTTTTTGTGTGTGTGCTGCTAGTTACTAGTTTTGTGTATCTTTAAGTCCCTATTACTTAAGCAAAATCAAAAAAAACATCGTGAGAAACCTTGTACTTATAATGAATACAATTCTGAAATCGCCAATCCGTCTCGAGCAAGCGTACTATAACATCTCTGATTGAGAAGAGCCGTTTGCTCTACGGTTGGCCATTAATAGGCTGGTATTATTAGATATTATTTTCGCGACATTATGCTAGTATTCCACTAAGATTACCATCCCCAATATTAATTACTTTCATCTCTTCCAGGTTATAATCAGCGCAAACTTCACTTACGAGCACTCAAAGACCAGTGATCTGAAGTTAGAGGAGAGCCGGCACACAGTGAAAACTTTGTTATACGACGAGAGACGACCAGTGACAGTGTCCTAGTGCAGTGTGCCACGTAAAGACTGATAACAAATTGTAGGAAGAATTTAAAGAAATAGTGCTTTGAAGGTGTTGAGACGAATTTAACTACTATAAAAAATGTATAAAATTCGACAGAGATCAAAAGATACCTACTTAAAATCCACGTTTCAGGGGCGTTTCAGGCCTAACGGATTCTGGGGGGTTTGGGAAAGAGTTGGGCCTATTCAAGACTTTTAGCTCTATCTCTTGGTCACACAACAAAATAACATTGTTTCAAGAAGTGGTGGTTAGCTGCCTGAACTCCTAACGAACCCGCCCGAAAAGCCTAGAAGCCCTGGAGTAACATTCGACAGCCTTAAGATTAATTCAAATTCATCACGATTAATTCCATTTCAATATGGATACCGAAAGACTTCGAAACTGTACGAATGAAAAAACACGAAAATGTTTAGTAAAAATAATAAGATAAAAAGAAATGCAACTGAAAATGTCCGCCATATATTTTTCCAGTAGGTTCCTAATACCTGCTTATTTAAGTGTTTTCTTAGTTCATAAGTTAGGTTTAAGTTTATAACTTATGTATTGTATTTTGAACTCTGAAGTTACTATGACACAATGATTTTATCATGTAAATACCTTTGTATGTATTTAGTTATTTATGAAGCAAAGTATGACAGGGATGCGTTTTCGCCACAGAACGCATTTGTATGAAATCAGGTTTAGATAGTTTATGAGAAAATGTTTTTGTATGATTATTATAATATTCAAGTTTAAGTAAAAACTATAGTGATAGATGTAAAATGAAACGGGTTTTCACTTATTCAAACATATTGTACTTTTGTTATTTTTATATTTGTTTGGTCGTACTATTTTGGAGGTATGAGTAACAGGGTAAAGTTCACTCAACCTCCGCAGAAAAGAGAGGATGCTCCGACCTGACGAGTGTCGTATCTAGTGGGTAACTGCCCTTTTCTACGGAGGTTGAGGGAAGTTTACACTGAACTCCAAACTGGTGACCCTGACGCTCGATAGATTGACGTAGTGATCATGATAACGTCACGCTGATGATGTTGCACGTAGGCGCGCTTCAAAGAGATGTCAGCAAACTAAAAGGGTCTGCTAGGAGCGAGGCCTACCAGGGTCGCGAGATCTGTTCGAAAGAGGTACCGTAGCCTTGGCATATGGGCAACTGAAGGAACACGGGTGGATTTTAGTCAGTAAAAGTCTGACACGCCCTTCCGCTCCACCCAGAGCGGGAGACATATTATGATGATTTCCCATCCACAAAAATAAAAAAGCTGCGCTGACGCTCATATCCGGGGTCATCAGTTTGGATTTTTGGGATTCTGTAATTTATTTGGAACTAAAAACAATGTATCAAATTTACTTTTGACCAGAGAGGTCATCGCGTAATACACTATCAGTAGGAATCAATTTCATATTGACAGCTCCACAACATTCATGGCGGTGTTAACGTTGCTAAGCAGACAATTTTTTCGAACATTTGAAATAATGGATTCGCAATAAGTTTCATAATGATTCCGATTCTGATTAAGAGTGTATATGCAATTACGGTGTAGATGATGACAATGTCTTTTTCTCTAGGTCTCTATATTTAGGTATTTATTTATTTTATTAGGCTAACTAAGAAAATTGTGTAGGTATTTTATAAATATTTATTACATTAGAAATTGTAGGGATACATAGTATCAGTATTATTATTATTTTTTTACGGAAAAGAGGGTCGCTCAAAAATGAGTACGAAGTTGAATAGTTTTTAAATATGTTTGTATGAAAATAGAATATTTTTTTACGATATTGATGTAAATTTTATCGGTTTCCTTTCAATCGTGAATGACGAATTCACGATTGAAAGGAAACCGATAAAATTTTGTTAATAAAACATAAAATTAAACGACTCACTTTTATTTTCATCATGGCCAAACCCAGTTACTACCCAGCTTTAGATTTTAAATAGATTGATCTCCACATTATGTAGATTACTATACTTTATAACCAAAAAAAGGACGCATTTTGATGAACTTTTCATATTATTCATAACCTGTGGCGGAAAATTTGCATCAAAATGAAAGGACGCAGGGGATTGCGAAAGACAGAAGATGTGAAGCTAAGAAGTAGGAAAGAGTAGGTCAATAAAAATAAATTGTTGAAGCTAGACTAATAAAATCGTTCGTATTCTCTTTGCCTGTACAAAACATTTCACTTTTACTACCTGAACCACCGATAATTTTGTAGGAGGACTAGGAACTATAGTGACAGACATAAACAGGAAACATTTTTAACCTTTGCGTAAATTTTTTTGGTGGTTCAGGATCATAGAACACATTTCAACAATTTTTTCAATACGTTTTTTTTTTAAAATTTTTATCCGACCTTAAATCAGTAAACTGTGGACACCCAACATATTTTGTAATACGATATCGACAATAGGATATCGGCGCTGCGCACAAGTTACCATAAAAACCAGTTTCACAATAAACATCTTTCGTTAACGATAACTTAATTTTTTTTTACTAAGATCTATCAAAATAAAAATTGCATGGTTATTATAACTTGTTTAAGTTTAATTTGTTATTTGCGCAATGGTTAAAAACTTATCCTGTATAACTCAAAAAACCAACTAAAGAAAGCCCAAGGCGATGTTCAAGCGCTGTGATGGCGGGGCAAGGGCAACTGAGTGCCTGTAACCATTGCACTAAATCAACCTCGAAGCTGAGGTCCACCACTCACGATAGAGGCCAGTGGTGGTTCAGGAAACAGCCTCGAATTACGAGTTCTAGGTTGCAGGTTCGAACTCAGGCAAGCACTTGACTTTGTGCAAATTATTTCATCACTACTTACGAACAATATGGTGAAGCCACGAGAAAAAAAAGAACATTTTTACAAAAGAAACCATCAGACCTACAAAAAAAATACTACAAAGTGAAAAATTAGTTTACTTTTTGATGACAGTGTTTTTGAAAACGTATTATAGTTTTTTACCACCGACTTTTTCACCTTGTTATTTTATTTTTTGGAAGACTGATGTTTTTTTCCTTTTTTTACTATGGTACCTACCCCACACTAATTCGTTTAAGTACTTGCTATGTAAAGAAGAGTGACAGGAAATATACGGTCAGTAGGTGCATTATCGAGATACACAAAGTGGATCAAATACGTATTATCGAAGCTCATTCAAAAATACGCAAGCAAAGTTACTAAAATTTTAATGGAATCACACTGGAGGCATAGCCATTAAAAAAAAAATGTTGAAATTTATAATTGCAAGAGACATCGCGGAACATACACACAAGAAAAAAACAGACGAATTAAGAACTTCCTCCTTTTTGAAGTCGGTTAAAAACATGTAGGTTTGAGTAACGATCCACAAAATTGAAAGACGATTTACGAGAGGATAGTAAACAAAATTATGGACACAAATAGCACAATGGCCCTCGTACCACAGGACCAGTGGCCCTAGGGCGAAGGGCCAATATATGGGTCATAATGATAGTGTTGCATCACCGCTGGCCACTTATGTGCTATTACCAAAATAAGGATGCTCGTGATCACCGGTTCGATTCCCGTGTGAGGCACGATGTACTTGTAAGTTGTGGGTAAATTGTAGTGTATTAAGAGATTTTGCTTGGGGTAAAGCCTGTGGGTAGGGTTAGTGTAATTTTATCGTAAATACTACCTTCGACTCTTCTTCACAGGACCAGAAGCTGGCCTATTCCTATCTTATAGCCAAAGCCTTGCAACCTCCAAAATAAGCATCCTGCCTTTTGGACAACTCTCCCGTTGACAATCTTGACGAATTTTTTGGTGATTTGATGAATCATGATTCTTACCTGGAGTTATATTTTAGAAAAAAAATATAGAGGTTTATAGTTCAAGTTTTTTTTTTATATTTCCTAGCTGGTCGGTGTATGAGGAACATGTGGTAAGTATTTATATGGTTTCGTAATAAAAGGTATTACTAAGCATCTGGGGGTCTAAAAAGGCCACATTAAGCATTTCTGCTAAAACTAATTCATATTGTGAATTCCCAGCAATACCTTAGCAATTCTTCTAACTTTCGTAAAATGGTGACACATATTAGCGATATCATACTCAATTCAATTCATATCCGAATCACATTTGGTGTAAATGTTGCAGCTTGAAAAAAATAAAGACCGTAATTTTACCGGTAAATATTTCTTTGAAGATTTAATAAATACAAGTGATTATGTCTAACTGTTGAAATGTTATTTAATTACAGTATGCATAAAAAATATAAAAATGTCACAGATAAGCCCTGAAAAGGGAAACTAGAAACAACAAAAACTTTATAAGCTGGCAACGAATACATAAAAGTTTTCCCTTCAGATATGTCATAATTAGTCTGTGGTCTTAATAATCTGTGGTTATGTCAACAATAAACATCAACAAAATTAAATTTAATTATTTCATACAAATTGGGTAATTTATAAATACAGAGTAAGTAAATACTTGTTTATCTTAAATCAATATTTAATTGTATCACTGTTCAAAGGTATTTAATTGGACGTAATAATTTGTAGGCATGTAATGAAAATTCGGCTCGTCTTTCTGCATTGATAGTGGAAGTTCTGTCGTTGTTAAACCCTTCATCAAGATCACTGCAGCGTCTACTTCTGACCAGACTCGTGTGCCAGCACCATGCTCTACCCCTGCCGATGCTACAACAGCGGCTTTGACTCTTCGAACTCGGCAATCAAGATACCGCAGTGAGTGGAGTTTTATAACCCTACAGCTATTTTTATTGAGACTAACGATTGAAAATGATTATGATGTTATTTATATAACGTTTTTATGTGCCCTCTGGCTCGACATAAAATTGAGTACCTACTATCGTTAACATTCATGAAATATATAACGAAATACAAAGAGGAAAATAAACTAAATTTTACCATTTAACTAAACACTAACTAAACACAAAGAGCTATTGGGCTCCAAGTCTACTATTGTTGTCAACCTGTCATCACTGTTGGTCTTAGGTTGTCTTAAACAATGATATTATTATTTTCAATTTCATTTTATTTCACAGGTATGTTAATTATTGACTGATGATTTGACTTTCTTAAAAACCACACATTTTCTTTTTTAGCCTGGTGAAGTTGTTCCAAGCAGTCATCGTTTGCCTCTCCGCAGCTCCGTGACTACCATCAACACATAAAATGTTCATAGAAAAATAAACTGATGTACTATAGTGTATATGTTAGTTTCATTATTTGATTATTGCTAGATTTTTATATAGTACATGAGAATTGTAAATTTATTAAAATATTTTAACTTTGTGTATTGTTTTATTCAAATGATAGGTATAAAGGTAAACTGTATGTCCTATTTTATAGGTACACACTACCTAATGAAATTGGAGTGAAAGTAAAGTAATATAAGGCCTATGTCCCATGTAGGTTGTAGATTTTTATTAGGGTTCCGTAACCAAAGAGTAACCAGGACGGGACCCTATAACTAAGCCTCCGCTGTCCATTGATCCGTTCATATGTCTGTCTGTGAGCGGGCTGTATGATGTGGAAAATAAATATACCTACATATTTCCTCTGGAAATGTGTATTACTTACGGGGTGCAAATCACAAAAATAAGCTAGGTGTGAATAGTGTGTACTTTTGAATAAGTATTTTTTCAACTGGGCACTGAAGTGTAATGAGTTACTGGTAATCTACAGCTATCACATTGTTTTATACACTAACTTGGTGTTTCATATAGTGTACGCCCTTTGTAACCTATGGTATGATCCAGATGCTTTAGTACTAAGCGGATCTACTCAGTGCCTGAAATCTATACTTATACTTATAATATTATAAAGCTGAAGAGTTTGTTTGTTTGTTTGTTTGATTGAACGAGCTAATCTCAGAAACTACTGGTCGGAATTGAAAAATTATTTTTGTGTTGGGTAGCCCATTTATTGAGGAAGGCTATTTAACATCACGCTACAATCAAAAGGAGCGGAGCAGTAAACGAATAATGGACGAAAACTGGCAGGCAATTCGATGCGACGGGAAGGGGAGCGAAAATTTGACCCGGGCGGAAGCTAGTATGATCAGTACCGTCTTTACCATAAGGGCACACGGGGCCCGTGCCCAGGGCCCCCATTGTCAAGGGGCCCCGAAGGACCGACAATTTCCCTCACACATTTATTCTCAAAAAAAAAAATTGTGGGGCACATAACGCTTTTTTCACAAATCAGTAATCTTATCAGAAGGCACATACTACGCCATTATGTCGATGACTGCGCCTATTTCTACTGTACTAATTAATAATATTTCCGAACGCATACTACCTAATTTACTAAGTACACAATCTAGCGATCACTCACGCAATCCCTCCGATTCCAAAGTCACGCTGCACCGTCTAAACAAGGCGTAGACAGCCTTTCCCTAAGTGGGCGATAACGCTCCCTTGTGGGCGCTGCAGGCCTAATGGGAGGTGGGAAGAGACCCAGAAAAAAAAATTACGTTGTGTAGAGTCTACACAACGCCCAGCAAATACCATTTTAAACTTTTTTGAAAGCCTGATATTCCTATAAAAGATTGTCGCGGGCAGAGCTACGACAATGCATCAAATATGTCTGGAAAGTACTCTGGTGTTCAGTCAAGAATAAAAGAAGTTTGCGAATTTGCGATTACCGTTCCATGTGCGGCACATTCGCTAAATTTAGTGGATGTTCAGGCTGTAAGTGTTTACTGAAGCAGTAACATTCTTTCAACTTGTACAAAAATTGTTAATTTTTTTCTCGGCTTCGACAATGCGATGGGAAATTTTGACAGAGCATTTAGGTGCAAATAGAGTCTTGAAGTCTCTTTCGGAAACTAGATGGTCTGCACGCGCCAATGCTATTAATGCTTTGCAAAATGGTAATTTAAATATTTCTGAAACATTGTCTTCAATCACAAGTGACATCAATCAACTACGAGACACTAGAATGGAAGCCCAAAGCGTGGCAAAAAAAAAATGGGAATTTTTGAGACTGCTCTTCTAAAGCTGGGTTTCCACGGTGCGTGATTCTGCGAATTATCACGCACACCCAACGACTACGGACGGCAACGCACACAGACAAGGCTCTTTCAAGCTGGCTTCCCACGGTCCGTGATATCGCGAACGGATGCGAACCATCTCGCACGATACACCGTGGGAAGGGTCTCGTCCGTGGTAGCACAGGACGTCTGTCAAACCACGTCATACGCGCACGGATCGCATCGCACCGCACCTTTGAAGTTACCGACTCGCGACGGATACCGGCGCACCGCCACAGACGTCCTGCGCTACCACAGACGAGACCCTTCCCACGGTGTGTTGTGCGAGATGGTCCGCGTCCGTCCGCGATATCACGGACCGTGGGAAGCTAGCTTAACGGAAATATAGAATGATCTTTTGGGAATTATGAATAAAACAAGTCTAAATTTACAGAATAGCACTATAACCATGGACGTTGTAACGAAACTTTACGAATCTCTGATCAGTTATGTCAATACCACACGCAATAATTTTGATAAAAACGAAACGGCTACTAAAGAAAAAAATCTATATGCTGACTACAAAGATAAATTTGAAAGAAAAAGATTTCGCAGCACACACATCACTTTTTTAAAGAATCATGAGAGATTGCACAGTTGAGAGGCAAGGAAAAGTTTCGTGTAGATACTTTCATTCCCATAATTGACACATTAAATACACATTAAAAAAAACGTTCGGCAGCATACCAAGAAATTGATAGTCGATTTAGTTTTCTTTGTCAGTTAACAACAATCGAATCTGGTGAGTTGACCAAAAAATTCAAAGAATTTGCAGAATTTTATCATGAAGACATTAATGCAGATGAGCTCAAAACAGAATGTTTTCATTTAAGCCAATATTTAAAAACATAGCAAAGCAATCAGCGGATTTAAATATCTCAACCTTACATAACCAAATAAAATCAGATAAATTGGAAGAAACTTTTCCAAACGTAGAAATTGCTACAAGAATATTCCTATGGCTAATGGTTACCAATTGTAGTGGAGAGCAGTCATTTTCGCAGCTTAAGAGAATAAAAAATGAATTGCGAACAACAATGTAACAAGAACGACTGAGTTATCCTTCAAAAAATTCACTTTAAAGATATAATAAAAGACAGCTCAACAGAAATCGTAATCGTTATCGTAATCGTAACCAAAAAACCAGCAGCACTCTAATATCATTCATGACATAATATATCATACTATATTTGATTACCTATAATAAATGGTCATATTTAGTAAAAAAAAAACGTTATTATAATTCGCTTTTTTTACTTTCCAAAAGGGCCCCAAATTCTTGAGTGCCCAAGGGCCACAGCCTAGTTTAAGACGGCCCTGAGTATGATTATAAGATTGAAGTCATTTGTAACATTCACAAGAGTAGATGGTAATGTCTATTTAGAACTGCTTCATTAAAACTGACTACTTCATTACTGTTCTTGAAGGTAGGTTGTATGTTTATTTCATGTAAGTTTGATCGTTTTTAATACAGAGTAAGTCAATACTTGTTCATCTTAAATCAATATTTAAATTTAATTGTTGTATATACATATGTATATGTTGTGTTGTGTATATGGTGTGCGCCCATATTAGCCTGTGGTATGATCCAGATGCTTAAGTACTAATTGGATCTACTCAGTGCCTAAAATATGAATAGAAGATTGTGGTAATTTGTAACATTCACAACAGTAGAACTAGAACAACACTTTCGTACTGGAAGACGTAGAGTTGGAAGGCCTTCAACAAGGTGGACCGATGACCTTGTGAAGGGCGCAGGAATCCGCTGGATGCGGGAAGCACAAAACCGGTCGAAGTGGTGGAGCTTGGCGGAGGCCTATGTCCGGCAGTGGACGTCTTTCGGCTAAAATGATGATGATGATGATGATGACAACACTAGATGGTAGTGTCTATTTGGAACTACCATAAAACTGACTAAGTACTTCATTACTATTCTTGAAGGTAGGTAGTACCTACTCATGCCAGCGCGGCAGTACATATGTACGGCTCCAGCTCATGGACCTTATCACGACATATATTTTGCCTTTAGAACCCAAAAAACCTGGAGGACCCACATTTGAAACGCTATGTCCATTTTTCGAAGTGCCACAATTCGTTGATGACTTAAAATGGACTACATATCACGAGCGTGCTCAAGAAAATTTTCTCAAGGCCTAAATTTGCCATTATTACTATATGTACTACCAAAGTGGCCTTTTTAGACCCCCAGGGGGTCTAAAAAGGCCACTTTGGTAGAATCATAAGAGGAAAATATTATGAATCATATTATAATCCGTAAAATGGTCACAAACTGACAATTCATAATATGTTCTGCGTACAATTCGTTTAACACAATTCATCTATTTGACAGTTTTGTATGGAGATTCGTAAAATGGTACACTTAATATGAATTGCTATAATGAAGTTTAATGTCAAATAGCAGAATCATAAGAAGTTAGTCAAGAGGATCATTTTACAAATCATATTTGGGATTTTGTGAAAAAATATAGCAATAATGGCAAATTTAGGCCTTAAGAAAATTTTCTTGAGCACGCTAATGATATGTAGTCCATTTTAAGTCATCAACGAATTGTGGCACTTCGAAAAATGGACATAGCGTTTCAAATGAGGGTCCTCCAGGTTTTTTGGGTTCTAAAGGCAAAATATATGTCGTGATAAGGTCCATGAGCTGGAGCCGTACATATGTACTGCCGCGCTGGCATGAGTAGGTACTACCTACCTTCAAGAATAGTAATAAAGTACTTAGTCAGTTTTATGGTAGTTCCAAATAGACACTACCATCTAGTGTTGTCATCATCATCATCATCATCATTTCAGCCGAAAGACGTCCACTGCTGGACATAGGCCTCCGCCAAGCTCCACCACTTCGACCGGTTTTGTGCTTCCCGCATCCAGCGGATTCCTGCGCCCTTCACAAGGTCATCGGTCCACCTTGTTGAAGGCCTTCCAACTCTACGTCTTCCAGTACGAAAGTGTTGTTCTAGTTCTACTGTTGTGAATGTTACAAATTACCACAATCTTCTATTCATATTTTAGGCACTGAGTAGATCCAATTAGTACTTAAGCATCTGGATCATACCACAGGCTAATATGGGCGCACACCATATACACAACACAACATAAATGTATATACAACAATTAAATTTAAATATTGATTTATGATGAACAAGTATTGACTTACTCTGTATTAAAAACGATCAAACTTACATGAAATAAACATACAACCTACCTTCAAGAACAGTAATGAAGTAGTCAGTTTTAATGAAGCAGTTCTAAATGGACATTACCATCTACTCTTGTGAATGTTACAAATGACTTCAATCTTATAATCATACTAGCTTCCGCCCGGGTCAAATTTTCGCTCCCCTTCCCGTCGCATCGAATTGCCTGCCAGTTTTCGTCCATTATTCGTTTACTGCTCCGCTCCTTTTGATTGTAGCGTGATGTTAAATAGCCTTCCTCAATAAATGGGCTACCCAACACAAAAATAATTTTTCAATTCCGACAAGTAGTTTCTGAGATTAGCTCGTTCAATCAAACAAACAAACAAACAAACTCTTCAGCTTTATAATATTATAAGTATAAGTATAGATTTCAGGCACTGAGTAGATCCGCTTAGTACTAAAGCATCTGGATCATACCATAGGTTACAAAGGGCGTACACTATATGAAACACCAAGTTAGTGTATAAAACAATGTGATAGCTGTAGATTACCAGTAACTCATTACACTTCAGTGCCCAGTTGAAAAAATACTTATTCAAAAGTACACACTATTCACACCTAGCTTATTTTTGTGATTTGCACCCCGTAAGTAATACACATTTCCAGAGGAAATATGTAGGTATATTTATTTTCCACATCATACAGCCCGCTCACAGACAGACATATGAACGGATCAATGGACAGCGGAGGCTTAGTTATAGGGTCCCGTCCTGGTTACTCTTTGGTTACGGAACCCTAATAAAAATCTACAACCTACATGGGACATAGGCCTTATATTACTTTACTTTCACTCCAATTTCATTAGGTAGTGTGTACCTATAAAATAGGACATACAGTTTACCTTTATACCTATCATTTGAATAAAACAATACACAAAGTTAAAATATTTTAATAAATTTACAATTCTCATGTACTATATAAAAATCTAGCAATAATCAAATAATGAAACTAACATATACACTATAGTACATCAGTTTATTTTTCTATGAACATTTTATGTGTTGATGGTAGTCACGGAGCTGCGGAGAGGCAAACGATGACTGCTTGGAACAACTTCACCAGGCTAAAAAAGAAAATGTGTGGTTTTTAAGAAAGTCAAATCATCAGTCAATAATTAACATACCTGTGAAATAAAATGAAATTGAAAATAATAATATCATTGTTTAAGACAACCTAAGACCAACAGTGATGACAGGTTGACAACAATAGTAGACTTGGAGCCCAATAGCTCTTTGTGTTTAGTTAGTGTTTAGTTAAATGGTAAAATTTAGTTTATTTTCCTCTTTGTATTTCGTTATATATTTCATGAATGTTAACGATAGTAGGTACTCAATTTTATGTCGAGCCAGAGGGCACATAAAAACGTTATATAAATAACATCATAATCATTTTCAATCGTTAGTCTCAATAAAAATAGCTGTAGGGTTATAAAACTCCACTCACTGCGGTATCTTGATTGCCGAGTTCGAAGAGTCAAAGCCGCTGTTGTAGCATCGGCAGGGGTAGAGCATGGTGCTGGCACACGAGTCTGGTCAGAAGTAGACGCTGCAGTGATCTTGATGAAGGGTTTAACAACGACAGAACTTCCACTATCAATGCAGAAAGACGAGCCGAATTTTCATTACATGCCTACAAATTATTACGTCCAATTAAATACCTTTGAACAGTGATACAATTAAATATTGATTTAAGATAAACAAGTATTTACTTACTCTGTATTTATAAATTACCCAATTTGTATGAAATAATTAAATTTAATTTTGTTGATGTTTATTGTTGACATAACCACAGATTATTAAGACCACAGACTAATTATGACATATCTGAAGGGAAAACTTTTATGTATTCGTTGCCAGCTTATAAAGTTTTTGTTGTTTCTAGTTTCCCTTTTCAGGGCTTATTTGTGACATTTTTATATTTTTTATGCATACTGTAATTAAATAACATTTCAACAGTTAGAAATAATCACTTGTATTTATTAAATCTTCAAAGAAATATTTACCGGTAAAGTTACGGTCTTTATTTTTTTCATGCTGCAACATTTACACCAAATGTGATTCGGATATGAATTGAATTGAGTATGATATTGCTAATATGTGTCACCATTTTACGAAAGTTAGAGGAATTGCTAAGGTATTGCTGGGAATTCACAATATGAATTAGTTTTAGCAGAAATGCTTAATGTGGCCTTTTTAGACCCCCTGGTCTCCGACTGTATCTAATGAATCGTAATACAGGTATGGTAGACAGTTAAAATGTTCACAGAGTTAAATTAAATAGAGTCTCCGAATCCGACTTGTAATTGGCGGTTTTTGTTTTTGGGAAACCTTCGAAAGGGGCCCGGGCTTTGGGGATAAATCTGAGGAGAATCAAATTTTTACCACCCCGGTGGTCACCGTCTGCACGAAGGGGCCTCATTACCTCTTAAAATACTGATCCGAAAATCTGTGCATCGCCTGTTAGGGCTATTAACCAGGAGAAACTGTTAAGGGGTCTCCAAAGCACCAACGTATTTTTTTACGCATTTGACCCACCAGTGACGTAAATTCACCCAGTCTCACACCAAATAACTAAGTATTTCTTAATTGATTTATTGAGTTCAAATCAAAACTTGCACGCATCTTTCCAACTAATTTCTAAGAACAAGAAGTAAACAAAGACTTATTTCGTTATCCAAAAATATACTCTAAATACAATAGCAGTGATGCATTTTACGATTCCACGTCTATCATTGCAAATGAAACCTTAAGCTAATGTCATAAAGCACATCTGGATTAGCAAGTACCATTGCAAGAAATTGGTGCAGTTCAGGAGTTCACAATGTAAATGCAACTTTTGATGAGCCGTCACTTTTATCTGCTCTCGAATGTAGACCAGGAGCTAGTAATTAATTGTCAAGATGATGTGTCATGTTGAGCTGTCTTGCTCCTTGACTATGAGTGAAGTTGTGATTGATAGATTTAGTTGGAAGTCAGATTTGTTATATTTTCCCCTAATTGGGTTGGCACGAATTGAAACTACTTAGGGTTGATTTTATCAACGTCAGATATCTTTCTAGAATTCTACATGGAAAAACCCAATAACACTACCCGACCCGGAATTCAACCCAGGACCTCATGTTCAGCAGTAGCGCTTGCGACCACTAGACCAATGAGGAAGTAATAAAATTAATGTCCTTGATAAACTCAGAAAGTCCATATTAATTGAAAAAATCACATAGGTACTTAAGGATTTGAACTCACAATCCCGTGGATGTGCAAAGCCACCAAGGTATACCTAATTACAATATTACTTTTAGAACCAAAAGACCAATAATAATTCCGTGTAGTAACAGGAAGACCAAAATTTTTCCACTATCGCTGATAATTTCAGGGCCTTTGTGCTTCAAACCTCAATCTTCAATTTATCTGCGTAGGCATGGGCCTTACCGTGGCGGATTTGGCAGACTCTAAATACACTTCAAACCCGAAGTCGGCCGAACCAAAGACAATATCACCTATGCATTTAATGGTCTTATGTCTACGTAAGAACGGAGTTCGCTTAGCCGAAACTGGAGCTGGGAGGAACAGCACCCCTAGCCAAGTTGATAATCTGCAATCGTTAACGGTAGTCGCTCAACGTTAAGTCACGTGGTTAGAACAAACGAACAGAAAATTCGTAGCCAAATTCACATCGTTCAAAATGATAGAATGATTTTTTATCGTTTCTACAATGTTCAACGCTAAATCCTTTGTTATAAGGTGTCGTTTCTCTAAAGACATTGTAGAACGAGCGACCGACTCAGGCGCTTCAACATGGCTACCAACTTATCGTTTTCTACAATTGCTGACACTGAGGCGTTACCGATTGTAGAACGTTTGTGACTTGGCTAGGGGGGCAGGGTGTAAAGGACACTCAATTTCCGTAGAACAGGGAGGATTCTCCGACCAGAAGGGTGTCGTGTTTAGCGTGCTACTGCCCGACGATTGATTTAGGGACGTTGTAAATATGCTAGTTGCGCGATAAACTATACCTACTTATGCAAAGCAGAATTTTGCGTGACGTTGCTTGAACTTTTTGCCATCAATTATCATCATACTTTTTTCAGCCATAAGACGTCAACTGCTGAACATAGGCCTCCCCAATTTGGGGGCTTTGTCATAATTGCCACGCTTGGCAGGTGGGTTGGCGATCGCAGTATGGTGGTAAAATGCACAGAGAACCTGCTGTCCATTCTCTAGTAAAACTCTTTGTTTGACGACACCCACGGGAAGAAATGGGGTGATGCTATTCTTTACGTCCGGCACCACTTAAACGATAACCTATAAGGAAGAAGAAAAGTAAGTTATTAATTTACTCTTCAGAAACCTCTCACCACTAAGTATTTCCACGTGTAAATCCCCATGAACCGTGTGTAGTTGATACTTCTATAGACGTAGCTAATTTATTTTTCCGTCGCGGCCGACGTAGGGGAAGGGAATATGGCTATAAATTACAATATAATACGGTCCGTACGTCAAACATCACGCTAGTTCATGTGGCGGGTGAGTAGTATTTATGGTACCTAGGTACTGATTGAAAACAAGTAAGACTTTAAGTGAAGTCTTGAATAGAAAATTTGCCAAAATAACAACCGAACAAAAAGTACCTAACTTAGTACAAATAAACTTAAAATGGCTACCAAAAACCGATGGTTGAAATATATTTTTGTGTGATGTGAATGGATTTTCTCCAAAATCTACAAACTAACCTATGAGGATTCCGAAAACATGAGAATGATGAATGAAATGAAAATAACACTTTCATAAATCCCATACAAGAATAAAGAAAGAAATAAAGAAATAGTATGTATTGCGACTCGCACAGGAAGATCACATTTTACAGAGAATCTAAGAAAAAACAAAATTTCTTATGGTAAAAAACATACCCCACTGCTATACGAAAACCAAAAAAATAACATCAATTTCTTTATCCATCTTGTATGTCATGTGTGCAAAAAGATGCGTCCAGCCTGTTTATCACCGTAGTTATAGAATGGGTATAATTTATTTTTTTGAACTATCTAGGGTACTGCAATACAGTAATTAGCATGTACTGCAAAAACGATGAGATAGAGATAACTTGGCAAATAAAACCTGCCTAGAAATTCCCTTTAGTAATGTCCACTTTCTACCGTGCGACCTATAAATAACACGCTACTCAAATACATCAAGTGCAGCCACCAGGTATTAATTGGAGGTTTCCCTCCAATTGGGGTTTACCCCACGAACATGAGTCATGCGCCGGACGTAGGCTAGGGTGAGTCAGGTGGATGCAATTAGCCTAACCCTAGGTTTCTCAAAGTAGAATTGGCGTACCATAATCTAGTTGTAGATCTGTTGGTTCTAAGATGCGTGATAGGATAAATGCTGAATACGATAGTGACTCAGCCAATCTAATTTATAAGAACTATATTATGTATACTTCTATACTATCTATACTAATATTATAAAGCTGAAGAGATTGTTTGGTTGGTTGAACGTGATAATCTCAGGAACCACTAGTCCGAATTGAAAAAATCTTTTTGTGTTAGGTAGCCTATTTATTGAGGACATATATATATATAACATTATGCTTCAATAAAAAGGAGCGGAGCAGTAACGAAAAATTGACGAAAACTAGCAGGCAATTCAATGCGACGGGAAAGGTCAGGGGAGCAAAATTTGACGCGGACGAAGTCGCGGGCAGAAGCTAGTTATAAATAAATAAGTAAAAGTTTGTAAAACTGTATTTAGGGGCTAATCTATTGAACTACCAGTCTGTTCTGAAAAAATCTTAAGATAACTTTTTATAAGTAAGACCTTGAGTTTGTCTTTTGCATTTGTTTGGCAAATTCTGGCGAGCAAAATGGAAGTCGAAAAGAACGCTAGACAAAATGAAGTACTTACCTAATAGTGCTGGCGAGCAATGGGACGCGACGCGGCGGGACGGATTTCATAATTTCACACAGATGAAGACGGATACCGTTGGTTACCCTTCGGGTACGGAACCCTGGAAAACTAGTTTCTGCCCGTGACTTGGTTCGCATGATTACAGAAGTATAGATTAAATTAAAATACAAAATTTTCTTCTACCTACTTCTAGATTATGTATATAAGGTGTATCTATTCATACACGAAATATTTTAAGAGGTACACCTGTAGGTGGTAAAGAAGCTATAGCAACGAAAAAAAAAATTTCTAAGGTTTTTTTTTTTTTAAATTTAATATTTATAAATTATTTGACGCACATAAGAAATACTGGCTCCTTATTTTTTACGGCTCGAGACACCGCGGCCATGCTCGTGCCGTCCGGTCGTCGCCCTCGCAGCGTCAGGCGGGCCATTCATAGAATTTGGAGTAAAGGTTTTATGCAAAACGTCTCAAGTAGTTTTAAAATTATAATAATTACGAAAATTCAAAAACGCTTAGATAAAAAATTCTTTTTGCTTCTATAGCTTCTTTACCGCCTACAGGTGTACCCCTTAAAATATTTCGTGCATGAATAGATACACCTTATATATCACGAGATTTGAAGTCGTTTAGGGAATTAAATAAGATTACCTACATGGGGCTATAAGTTTGAGGAACGCTGACCTACCCCGTTCACCGAGACGCCCTCTTTTAAACCGTCTTTATTTCGCAGTGTTTCTCTACCAACGGTTTTTAGGGTTCCGTTGCCAAATGGCAAAAAACGGAACCCTTATAGCTTCGTCATGTCTGTCTGTCTGTCTGTCTGTCCGTCCGTATGTCACAGCCACTTTTTCAGAAACTATAAGAACTATGCTGTTGAAACTTGGTAAGTAGATGTATTCTGTGAACCGCATTAAGATTTTCACACTAAAATAGAAAAAAAATACAATAAATTTTGGGGTTCCCTATACGTTTAATATGTTTAAGTCATAGTTACTTACCTATTGAACTGACTAATACAGTCGTTGTGCCTGTTATAAAGAATAAGACCGGTGACGCCTCCAATATCTCCAATTATAGGCCTATATCGCTTGCCACTGTCGTTGCTAAGGTATTGGATAGTCTGCTTGATAAAATTTTAGCTAAAAATATCATTCTCGAAGATGCTCAGTTTGGTTTTAGACCAAACTTGTCCACGGATAGCGCAATTTTATGTTTAAAGCAGACTGTCCAATATTATACAGACAGAAAACCTCCTGTAATAGCATGTTTTTTGGACTTATCGAGGGCGTTCGACCTGGTCAATTATGACCTGCTCTGGCATAACCTCACTCATGAGACTACTGTCCCAGCTGATGTTATATCGCTGTTTCGATTCTGGTACAGTAGTCAGAACAATAGAGTTAAGTGGGCTGGCTCATATTCTGATAAGTATGGGCTGGATTGTGGGGTGAGGCAAGGGGGACTGAGCTCCCCCCGTTTGTTTAACCTATACATAAACAAGCTGATAGGTGAGCTCAGTAGCACCAAAGTCGGTTGTCACGTAGACGGTGTCTGCGTAAACAACATTAGCTATGCTGATGACATGGTGCTGCTGAGCCCATCTGTCGGTGCAATGAGACGCCTCTTGAAAGTCTGTGAAAGTTATGCGGTGGCTCATGGGCTGAAATACAATATCAATAAGAGTGAATGGTTGGTTTTTAAATCTGGTACTTTAACCTACAAACAGCTGCCAGAACTCTCACTCTCTGGGACTCCTTTGGGTCGGGTTCAGAGGTTTAAGTATTTGGGTCACTGGGTCACTGATGACTTAAAAGATAACGTTGACATAGACAGGGAGCGCAGGTCGTTGGCTGTCCGCGGCAACATGCTGGCTCGCAGGTTTGCACGCTGTACTGAATCTGTTAAGATAATACTTTTTAAGGCCTTCTGCCAGTCGTTCTACACGTGCAGCCTGTGGACCAAATTTACCCAGAGGGCATACAGCGACCTGCGTGTACAATACAATAACGCATTCAGGGTGCTCTTGAGACTGCCATGGAGATGTAGCAGTAGTAGTGATTCGCGGATTCTGGCGCAAGCGCCAGAGCCCGCGCTTGCACCAGAGCCCGCGAATCTGTAGCACCCATCGTAAAAAAAAAAAAAAAAAAAAAAAAAAAAAAGGTTTTGGTGTGCTCTGATCTCAAATCTGCGGTCCATTTTAGCGTAGGATGCGTGGTTCTGGAGTTATGCAAATCAATTAACTGTTATCTCATTGATTTCCGGTGGTCCTGCACCCTCATTAGCATTCCATTGTTCGCCTAATCCTTTTATCTATTATACTTCGAACACCTCATTACGTTGCGCCAGAACCCACGAATCTGTTGCCCTACGGTTGATTTGGCGTTCTTATCTATTACTCATTGTATGTCTGCTTTTCTATGTCATCAATAAAACACATTCATTTTTATTTCAATATTTTATTACTTTTTTCTACAAAATATGAGCGGAAGATCTCATCCACAAAAATATCATTGTGCAGTGTGTTCCCTGTAAATATGTTCGTAAAACTATGCATTGAACATCCCTGAAACTTAAATAGCAAATACATTAAGCAATATTCACCACAAACTGAAGTCCAATCATTCTGAATCCTATCAACATTCCAGTCCCATCTCTTACAATTCCTTTTCAAAAACTGGAGATGATATCGCTCAGGTGTTCGTCCATATGAATCAAAATATTGACCGATACCATTCGTATCGATATGTACAGCTACCCAGTGTGAACCTGGTTTATCATCCGCATCCAAATTGCATATTATATACGTTGGTACATGTGTATACATAGGTAGTCTATTAGCAGCATAAACATTATTTTCTAGACTGGGATGAATCTTTTTCATATGTTTTTGTAATTCTAGTGTATCCATGATATTACTGTTATTAGCAGATTATTACAGTACCAATCTATTCAATGGTTGTCATAGGAATGTTCAATTATAGTGATTTGTAAATATTAAATCGCATTCTTTGTGGGAGTCACAAAGCTTAGGATTATCATTTTGCTGCAGCTAATTTAAAGTTTGTTATATGGGTCTGATTATATTAAATAAAACACTCTTGAGTACATAGACATTTTTAATTAACTGTTCAACACAATAATTATTAAATAAATAAATTAAATACAGACATATTATTATCAAAATACCATTTTCTAATACACACAGCATTATTCAATGCACAATTCAATTTATGGTTCACACAATTAAAATCAGTTTTATTTTTACAGAACTTTTTTTTTAATGTCGCAAAATTAGGACATCCCTTCTCACCTATGTCAATCACTTCACAGTTTGCACATAACTCTTTAATCCACGTAATCTTTTCCAAACCCTTTGTCATAATTTTTTTATTTTCTAAATATGGTAAAATAACACGTTTAAACTCTTTGTAGTCTATGTAGCCTTCACTCCAGTAAATTCCTCGATTTCTTTCTAACCATCTCACCTGCTTTTTTTCTTCTAGTGTTAGGTAATGGAATGAATATGGTGGTTTCACCAAGAACGTCTGTGTATGATCATGACTCGCAATGGCCAATTCTTTGATAATAAAATGATTTAAAGAATCTTTAAATCCTTGGAGTTCCACTATAAGGGTGTCCGTCTTCATGATATCTTCTTAACAATGTTACTTAATGGTTTGTATTCAACAATGCAATCGTTCAGAATGAGACAATATGCTGAAGTTTGATCTGGTATCTCCGAATCACTTTCAATTTCTACTCTCACGTCCACAACTGGCCCTGTCTTTAGATTATCCACTTGTCTAGAGCAATCAATGACAAACAGCGGTGCTAAATCTCTAAACTGTTTTTCGCTTAATATGGGTTCCGGTCGACGTCCGTAATACGACTGTTGAAATCTGGTGTATTGCTCGTTGTAAATATTAAATCGCATTCTTTGTGGGAGTCACAAAGCAGGTTGATGCCTGTTGCGAAGGAACGTGAGATAAGTTTGTTGACTCATAGAGTTACAATCAGTTTCGTATGTGCTTAGTAATTTGCTTTAGATAAGAATGGTGCTATATAAGATCGAACAGTTGCAGTCATGCAGTCAGTCTATGGTCGTTTGACCACAGTGGATTGTATACGTCTACCAATACTACGTTTGTGTTACTTCAACGCATCAATGGCCATGGAGGTAAGTGTTTATTCTATTGACAAACTTACTTGTATTTCTGTTGTTGTTTCCTAACGTGTGTGATTAAGTGTAAACAAATTGATATTAACGTGATAACTCTGTTGTTGCAGAGATCATTCAGCTTCGCAGACGATAATGAAAATACCTATAAACAGTATTACTACTCGCCACTCTCTCCTCAACACGAAGAAGAGAGTGATGATATCGTCGTTAATAACACAGACGATGGTGGAAAAAGGCAATCGCAACCGATTGATCAATTTTTTGAAGTGGTACCAAAAATAAAAAGGAAGAAGCTGCTATCCTCGACTGTGACACGAGCTGCTAGAGATGGCGTATCATACATCTCTACAAATTCTGACGACGGAGACCAAGCGACGCATCTCATAAAAATTGAAATGTATGATATGAAGAAACTATCCAAGATTCCAACTAGTGATCACTGGAAGCACGCTACCACGAGGATTAAATATTACATAAAGAATAATAAGGATAGCATCTACGACAACACAAACGGCCTCGTATACAATATTACAAAGACAATAGCAGAAAGTGAAAAAGTTAAAAAATACTTTTTTAACAATGACACTCATTAGTGGATTAGTGAATGTGATTCTGTTTACTTAAAGTACTTCTGTGTACTCATTAGATTTTACATGACTTTCCTAATCCTTTGCTAGACTATGAATATTGGACATTATTTGAAATTGGGTATCAGTTCCTCTACCAACACTTAACTGTTACTTACTGTGCTACATACTTTCTTCTTTATTATAAAGATGGAAAACTTCAGTGAAATGTGCACCAGTGCTTTCTTTTCCGCGCCCATTGAAGAGAATATAGAACAATCCAACAGCGAATTCGATCAGGAGCTGTCTAAAGTTTGTGATGAAATAGAGAAGCATGAACTGTTCGATTCATCGTATGATGATGAGTTGTATAATCAATGTTTGATGGTTGAAACAAAGTTGATGTAAGTATTAGAAGTACAAACTCAATAAGAAATATTATTGTAGTAATGTTTTATTTTAAGATTTGCCTAATAATTTTCTTTTTGTTACAGTCAACAACAAGTTGGAAGAGGTATCAAACGAGGTATCACTACTGATGAAAATAAGGTTACCAAGAAAGCAAAATTTGATGAAGGAGCTTCTACATCATCAATTGAAACCAATGACGTGGACAACAATAAGGTGGAATGTGATACATGTCATGTTTATATTAATAAAAGGTATCTAAACAACCATATAAAAAGCAATTCACATAAAAATAATCTTTTAAAATCACATAATTCATTAACAAATGTTACAGTTGTTGAAACCGCTTTTGGCAATCGAATTTTAACATATAGAATTAATAGTAAAACACTTCAATCGGGACAATATTTTGAAACACCGGAATCGTTTTTAAATTCACTAAAAATTGATATCTTATTTTTGATAAATGAATGTATTCAACAACATACAATTTTTAAAATAAACTTCATATTGCATGCTGATTTCATACAACAAACTAAAGATATTAAAAATACGTTTGATTTTCAAACGTTTAATTACATAATTTGTCAGGGAGATGACTTAAATATTTTTTATTCATCATTAATAGACACTGTAGTCGGTAAAATTTGTCAATTTGAAAAAAAAGATAGTGGTTGGAGTCTTAATCAAATTAAATACATAGATATGAATGTTAACAAATTCAACCCCCTACGTGGTAGTTCATATATCGACCTTCCTCAAGATATTAAATCAAAAAAAGCTGTAATCAATGTTAAAAATAATGATAATATGTGTTTCAAATGGGCATTACTCTCTGGTTTATATCCTGTATGTAAAAGTGTAGATCGGGTAGCATCTTACGCAATTCATGGAAATAAACTAAAATTTACTGGTATTTCTTTTCCGGTTATAATTGCAGATATATCAAAAGTAGAGAAATTAAACAATATTAGTATTAATGTTTTTGGCTTAGAGTATAATAAAGAAAAAAAGTGTAATTCTGTTGTAGGTCCTTTATATTTAACAAAATGTCGTACACCTAATCATATTAACCTACTATATATATCGAATGGTACTAACAATCATTACTGTTATATTAAAAACTTATCGCGATTAGTTAGTTCACAAATATCAAGACATCATTGTGCAGTTTATATATGTGATTCATGTTTACTTCATTTCCCATCGGAGGAAAGACTTAATAACCATCAACAACATGATTGCGCTCACATTTGTATGGAATTACCAAACGGTGAGGATTCCAAAAAGGATTGGTTTGGTAAAGCAACCTCAAATAATAAATTAAAATTTGATAAATTCGTGAAAAAGTTGAAAATGCCCTTTGTGGTTTATGCAGACTTTGAGGCATTTTTGAACCCAATAGAATCATGTAGTAACGATCCATCCAAGCCTAGTACAATTAATATTCAAAAACATGAAGTGTATAGTTTTGGATATTACATTAAATGTTCATTATGATAACAGATTATCAAAATATGAGACGTATAGTGGGTCAAACTGTGCACAAGTGTTTATGAATCGCCTTTGTGAAGATGTGAAAACAATATTTAAAAAAAATAGTTTCCAAAAATGTCTCGTTCCATTATCAGATGAAGATAAAATTAAAATTTCAAATTCAAACATATGTCATATTTGTGAAACTGAGTTAAATGAAGATCTTTTTTACGATTTTGATTGGCACACTGGCAGTTTTAGGGGTGTTGCACATCAAGTGTGTAGTTCTAAGTACAGAACCCCTCGTCATATTCCAATATTTTTACATAACCTCAGTCATTACGATGCTCATTTCATTATCCATGCATTAAACCTCGATGATGACAAAGTTGAAGTTATTCCACAAAATAAAGAACGATACATATCATTTTCAAAACAGTTAACAATAAATAATCAACCAGTAAGTTTAAGATTCATAGATTCATTGAAATTTTTATCGTGTAGTTTAGATCAACTAGCTAAAAATCTTAATGATGATCAGTTTACAGAACTAAAAAGGAACTATCCTAATAATGAAGATTTTTCACGTTTAAGACGGAAAGGTATTTATCCTTATGAATTTATGTGTAATAGTGATTGCTTGAAACATCCATCACTTCCTGATCAACACCAATTTTATAGTTCACTCACAGATTCAAATATTTCAAATGATGATTATGTGACTGTACCACAATTACCCCAGGCTGATAAAATTTTCGTTTTTCCTAATTATGTTAATATTCGTATTTAAGTCGGTCCCCCCCGTAGGGGGGAGGGCGGCACCCCACCCCGTACCGCCCTGTAGAGCTCGTCACCTGACCTGGTCACTCTCCCACCGACAGAGATAAAATGAATTCCAAATATGAGGAAGTCCAATTCCTTGTCACATCTAAGGAGCAAGGAAAGGATTGAAAGAAATAGTAAATAAAACTTAGGAATTCATACTAATAGAAATACATTGGATGTGGTTCTAGAAAGCTAATAAACAAGGGAGAGGGAAGCTAAGTGTATTTTTTATATAAATGTATTAGTAACCTATACGCTAGCGTAACAGGTATTAGGTCAATGGTAACTCACACGATACCTCACTTCAACACTTGCAGTACTCAGGGCAACACTTCCACAAAGTGACGCAAGCGGCTTTTCAGCGGCTGTACGTCGTACTTGTTCATATGGAACAAGGTCCCTAGCAGTTCTTTCGAACTGAAAAACGTGACGTGGCGGCTTTTCAGCGGCCCTATGTCGACATCATGCTCTAGGAGACATGGTCCCTATCAGTCCGTAGACTGAATATGTGATAGATGTAGCCACCCAAACCCCTGGAAGTTCACCCGTTGTACAACAAGCATATCTGTACGACACGTGCTACTGTTAGTCTGACCGAATTATCGAACTGAGATTAAGAATGCAAACATTCAAGAATTATAGATAATAAGCTATAAATAAGACATTGAGCTGAGAGTCGTGACTCAAGAATAATTTGATAGAGTAGTGGAGCAACTCTCTTGTAGATCCAGACAGCCCCAAAGGGCCCACCCTTTACCACTTCCTACTTAGTCATAATGACTTTAATAACCCTACCAACCTAAGGTAACTATCATAATGAAAGTCTCATTCAATCGAACCTCAAACACACTCAACCATAATTCGGTGAATACTAAATTAGTCCAATCTGGACTTCAAGCCAAATACATTCAACTTATCTAATTATAATTGCTCTCTTACAATAGCTCACTTGCACTTAACATGGCCTCTTGGCTTATACCAAGGTCTCCTCCCTCACAGGTGAGCGCTAATCCCTGCAATAAAGTCTTAATTATGTGGAGAGGTAAAGGAATCGTTGCGCTTGCGCTTATATCCATCTTTTATAGCTACGTTAATTTATCAGTTTACAGTTTACCCACTTCAGTGAGACGGGGAACCGTTTTATAACGTTTGTCTCCTTGTACGTGCTCCATTAGACCTAGCGCATAGAACCTCTGAGGACACTCATACGATTCTAACGAAACACGTTCCCTAAGCAGCAATTAAATGTCTTTCTCAATCCTAGGGCAGTGTACTGCGAAGTCCACTGTTATCGAGAAAGACAAGTGTTGAGTAGCTTTAAACACGTACTCATGTGAATGACACCCTTATAGCAGTCTCTATAGTACTACTACAGTCCCTTTCTGAGGTAACACAAAACTAGCACAAGCGCACCGTAGACTCAGTCTCTAGCAAAACTCATTGCGATCGTTCTTGTTGCATACCGAAGTGGAATTTCGTCACTTCACATTTCCTTACTCTTCCCCATTAGAGGATGACTGCATCCAGATTTCGTGTCTCGCTAAATAGTGTCGATTCAGTAAGAGGCCGATAGCCAGGTTTGGGGTTTTAACGAGACACGGTCCCTAGCGTTCTTAGAACGACTACAAATTCACTTAGTGAACGTGTGTGAAGCCTACCCCCTCTCCCGGAAATGCGCATACAACAAAACCTCACGCAACGCGTTATGTGGTGAGACCTTTTTGGAAACAGTAATCATCACTAACGTTTGGTTGGTTTATAAAGCAAATATAGGCCTGCTTTATAGCCTAGTTATGAAGTAGCTACGGTTCTGCCTCCCGGCTATCATATGTTAGGTATAGCGCGAGGCTTTCCCCGATTCCCTATAACCAACCGCCAATGACAAATATCTGTTAAGGTACGGATTAGGAAGTGGGCATGCTATTTCTAGATAATCTTATATCGTTGGTTAAAACATAAAAGTAGCTTCGTCATACCAAAGTAAATGGTCAGTAATGGATTCTCTGCAATAAACACTAAACTTCTATGTATAATTCACAATATACGATTACCCTGCTAGAACAATAAAGTAATATAGTTCGTAGTTACGCTGAATGCACTATTACTAAAGATAAAAGTTAACACTTACCAGATAACTCCTTGGAGGGAATTACTTACGAAATACTATGTGTATTACCAGCCACCTTCGCACCATTCCTCACAGTTCACACGTCTCCTAACTTCCAACTCTCTAAGATTCACGCGCCTTTCATTAACTCTAGGCTAACATAACTTAGTCTAAACTAAACACCTATCAAATATTTAACGTAATAATAACACTCTCGCTATCACGACCATTCCACACAGACATAGTCACACTCTCTATTATAAGTTCTAACTCTCTCAGCCTAGCCTAAATCGACCGCCTCTCTTGGTGCCCTAAAGCCAACTCCCAACCTCCACACATCTTTCTCCCATCCCAAATTCACCACGAGCCTGAGAACCCTCGCAATTCCCATACTTTTGTAGAATCACTTTACGACCGTTTTTGCGTGAAATTTCTCAATTGTTTTAAAAACTATCGTTTGGGTTCAAGTTATGACAACCAGATGTGAGACTGTCCGTCGCCTTTTATCTATCTACCCTTAGTTCTGAGAATTTGTACCAATTAAGGGGCTTCAAATATTACTTTCGACTGATTGTTGGCACTTTGCTGCTCGTAAAATATAAATGAATGGCTTTGTAAGTAGTTCGATATTGTTTTGGGATTTTAAAGAAATATATTACTTCGTTATTTATTACGGTAACGTGTCGAGCTGTCAGGCCATAAAGTTAAGATTTAATGTGCTTCCTCCCAAGAGGCACGTTATCGTGTCACAATTTTAGAAGAAATATAATAATTTATATTAAATAAGTGACATACCGTCACATTCCCCCCTCTGAAAATCAGACGCGTGACGCAGTACAGCGGATGAGCTTTCATAATAGGTGAAAGTGTTTTAAATGTACACCTATAGGTATCCTTTACTTATTATGGTGCTCCTGTGTTCATCTTATCGAAGAATCACACTTATTCTGGTTGGAACGCGAATCCAATAAGATTATTGTATCTGCAATATATTACTTCTATTTCGCAGTAGTATCTTCGATCAATGTTTTATTATAATTACTCTATGATATATGAACTCATTCTCCTTATTTTTTTCACAATATTCAAATTACACTACCGCGCATAAAGCGAATTCCGAGAATCTGGGCATGCTTATAATGTAGTTTTACATACCAGGGTCTCTTTAAAGAGTATTCGTGCTAGAGAGACACGCTACCTATGCTGCTCCCTCGTTATAAGCTCTGCCTACCGCAGTTGTCGCTGGACAGAGACCTCTCCTTATACGCCTTAACGCAGAGTCAGCTTAGTCAGCTGCCTGCAGTCATACCCAGGAACAACTGAAATAGTCCGCACATAAACATATTAGATTGCATTCCAATTGGACATTCCCCTCTGATTCTGTTTGGGCTAGAGCAGTTTCGAAATCCAATAAGAGCTGAGAAGTTATACTGTTTGGTTTAGTGTGACAAAAGGTTGCTAATTCCTCCCCCCTATTATTAAACATTGAAAAGATCATTCGCTTGTATATCTGAAGTGGTAGCTAAGTAAAGTGAAATAGCCCAAAACATATTATTAATATCAAGTGAGATAACAAAATCACACCGCGTACAGATAATGCTGATGTGCGAATAGAATTGGATTTTAGTTTCGCAAAAGGAGCCACACTACAGATGCTGCTATAATGTAAATAAGCAGCAACATATAATATGCAGGAACATCTTCAATTGATGTTGATTGTTTCTTTTTTTTTTAATATTTGTTTCACTACTTTTCTTGTAAGAACTGTTTTCTTATACATTTTAATCACATTACCAAATCCCTGTTTAGTTCAGAGAACCTGTGCATGCTTATGAAGTAGTTTTACATACCAGAGTCTCATTAAGAGTAATTGTGCTATAGAGCCCCGCTACCTACGGTGCTCCCTCGTTCTAAACTCAGCCTATCGCAGTTGCCGGGGACTGACGTCTGGGTCTGCTTAGCAGCTGCCCGCAGTTATGTTCCGGAATAGCTGAAATAGTCCGCACATAATAATATTAGACTTTGTCTCAATTAATGGCCCCCCTCTGATTCTAAGAGGACAGAGCAGTTTTGAAATCCAACTTTGGTTGGGAAGTTATTATAAAATTTGTAGACACACTAGATAATCCAAACGATTAATAGCTTACTATTATACGATGCTTTTAAATATTCAGATTATACAAATGTATCCAACTTTGGTTGGGAAGTTATTATAAAATTTGTAGACACCCTAGAAAATCCAAACAATTATTAGCTTACTAGTATTCGATGCTTTTAAATATTCAGGTTAAACAAATGTCTACAAGGGCATTCTGTGGTATAGTTTACGTGATAACTATAGTGTGACCCTAAAAAATAAACCTTTAATATTTCATGAGATAACAACATAATACCACGTGTCACGTGACGTGTCTAATAAAAAGCGAAACTTAACTTTGTGATAGGACCCACGTTACGGCTAATGCTGTTGAAGTCAGCCGATGTCAGCTAATTTCGAAGAAACTTAAAACCAGGCGCAACGCACAACCCAAAGGTTTAGACATAGCGTAGTCGCAGCCAAGCGGGGACTTAAGTATTCTGGAATTTGAAATATGGCCAAACGAGTATCTATTTAATTATACGACACACGTCTTCGACTGCAAAATTGGAAGGACTTGTTTACTTCTGATTATGATCGTAAGTATACCGTCCTAGTAAATCGTCATTTTATAAGGCCCACAATTCGCAGGTCTTACTTCATAATAATATTAGATTTACCTATATGAAGGGTGTATCTTATATCTACAATCACTTCACACACACACACAAACAAACATATGTATTTCAAACACACAAACCCATTTCATATTCACAGACTGTCAGACACAAAACTCACATTTGCACGGAGTCGAACCCTTTATTGCAGTAGCTTAGTATCCCAGCCAACAATCAGTCAATTACATATTCGTACACACTTAAAGATACATCACTGCGTGTGGGTATCGAGCCCACTATTAGTAGTATCGAAACTAAAACACTACATTCAATATAATACAAGCGGGATTTGAACCCACAAGAAATCTAATACCAACAGATAAATTATGCGGAAATTGAATCCGCTACCAATCGTAGAAGAATACAAGCACTATTGTCAAGCCATTACCTGATTACAGTCACCAGCCATTACCCAAAATATTAGTTATTGTCTTACCTAACAGTTTATAGACCCATAAAATTTCGTTGTGTTATTGTTTACGTTGTGTTATTGTAGTAGTAACCCATTACTTGCTCTTTTCTCGTTGCACTGAAATGAATCAGTACATTTAATGACGAGAATCCTGGTCACGGCACCACATGTGACTGTACCACAATTACCCCAGGCTGATAAAATTTTCGTTTTTCCTAATTATGTTAATATTCGTATTTAAGTCGGTCCCCCCCGTAGGGGGGAGGGCGGCACCCCACCCCGTACCGCCCTGTAGAGCTCGTCACCTGACCTGGTCACTCTCCCACCGACAGAGATAAAATGAATTCCAAATATGAGGAAGTCCAATTCCTTGTCACATCTAAGGAGCAAGGAAAGGATTGAAAGAAATAGTAAATAAAACTTAGGAATTCATACTAATAGAAATACATTGGATGTGGTTCTAGAAAGCTAATAAACAAGGGAGAGGGAAGCTAAGTGTATTTTTTATATAAATGTATTAGTAACCTATACGCTAGCGTAACAGGTATTAGGTCAATGGTAACTCACACGATACCTCACTTCAACACTTGCAGTACTCAGGGCAACACTTCCACAAAGTGACGCAAGCGGCTTTTCAGCGGCTGTACGTCGTACTTGTTCATATGGAACAAGGTCCCTAGCAGTTCTTTCGAACTGAAAAACGTGACGTGGCGGCTTTTCAGCGGCCCTATGTCGACATCATGCTCTAGGAGACATGGTCCCTATCAGTCCGTAGACTGAATATGTGATAGATGTAGCCACCCAAACCCCTGGAAGTTCACCCGTTGTACAACAAGCATATCTGTACGACACGTGCTACTGTTAGTCTGACCGAATTATCGAACTGAGATTAAGAATGCAAACATTCAAGAATTATAGATAATAAGCTATAAATAAGACATTGAGCTGAGAGTCGTGACTCAAGAATAATTTGATAGAGTAGTGGAGCAACTCTCTTGTAGATCCAGACAGCCCCAAAGGGCCCACCCTTTACCACTTCCTACTTAGTCATAATGACTTTAATAACCCTACCAACCTAAGGTAACTATCATAATGAAAGTCTCATTCAATCGAACCTCAAACACACTCAACCATAATTCGGTGAATACTAAATTAGTCCAATCTGGACTTCAAGCCAAATACATTCAACTTATCTAATTATAATTGCTCTCTTACAATAGCTCACTTGCACTTAACATGGCCTCTTGGCTTATACCAAGGTCTCCTCCCTCACAGGTGAGCGCTAATCCCTGCAATAAAGTCTTAATTATGTGGAGAGGTAAAGGAATCGTTGCGCTTGCGCTTATATCCATCTTTTATAGCTACGTTAATTTATCAGTTTACAGTTTACCCACTTCAGTGAGACGGGGAACCGTTTTATAACGTTTGTCTCCTTGTACGTGCTCCATTAGACCTAGCGCATAGAACCTCTGAGGACACTCATACGATTCTAACGAAACACGTTCCCTAAGCAGCAATTAAATGTCTTTCTCAATCCTAGGGCAGTGTACTGCGAAGTCCACTGTTATCGAGAAAGACAAGTGTTGAGTAGCTTTAAACACGTACTCATGTGAATGACACCCTTATAGCAGTCTCTATAGTACTACTACAGTCCCTTTCTGAGGTAACACAAAACTAGCACAAGCGCACCGTAGACTCAGTCTCTAGCAAAACTCATTGCGATCGTTCTTGTTGCATACCGAAGTGGAATTTCGTCACTTCACATTTCCTTACTCTTCCCCATTAGAGGATGACTGCATCCAGATTTCGTGTCTCGCTAAATAGTGTCGATTCAGTAAGAGGCCGATAGCCAGGTTTGGGGTTTTAACGAGACACGGTCCCTAGCGTTCTTAGAACGACTACAAATTCACTTAGTGAACGTGTGTGAAGCCTACCCCCTCTCCCGGAAATGCGCATACAACAAAACCTCACGCAACGCGTTATGTGGTGAGACCTTTTTGGAAACAGTAATCATCACTAACGTTTGGTTGGTTTATAAAGCAAATATAGGCCTGCTTTATAGCCTAGTTATGAAGTAGCTACGGTTCTGCCTCCCGGCTATCATATGTTAGGTATAGCGCGAGGCTTTCCCCGATTCCCTATAACCAACCGCCAATGACAAATATCTGTTAAGGTACGGATTAGGAAGTGGGCATGCTATTTCTAGATAATCTTATATCGTTGGTTAAAACATAAAAGTAGCTTCGTCATACCAAAGTAAATGGTCAGTAATGGATTCTCTGCAATAAACACTAAACTTCTATGTATAATTCACAATATACGATTACCCTGCTAGAACAATAAAGTAATATAGTTCGTAGTTACGCTGAATGCACTATTACTAAAGATAAAAGTTAACACTTACCAGATAACTCCTTGGAGGGAATTACTTACGAAATACTATGTGTATTACCAGCCACCTTCGCACCATTCCTCACAGTTCACACGTCTCCTAACTTCCAACTCTCTAAGATTCACGCGCCTTTCATTAACTCTAGGCTAACATAACTTAGTCTAAACTAAACACCTATCAAATATTTAACGTAATAATAACACTCTCGCTATCACGACCATTCCACACAGACATAGTCACACTCTCTATTATAAGTTCTAACTCTCTCAGCCTAGCCTAAATCGACCGCCTCTCTTGGTGCCCTAAAGCCAACTCCCAACCTCCACACATCTTTCTCCCATCCCAAATTCACCACGAGCCTGAGAACCCTCGCAATTCCCATACTTTTGTAGAATCACTTTACGACCGTTTTTGCGTGAAATTTCTCAATTGTTTTAAAAACTATCGTTTGGGTTCAAGTTATGACAACCAGATGTGAGACTGTCCGTCGCCTTTTATCTATCTACCCTTAGTTCTGAGAATTTGTACCAATTAAGGGGCTTCAAATATTACTTTCGACTGATTGTTGGCACTTTGCTGCTCGTAAAATATAAATGAATGGCTTTGTAAGTAGTTCGATATTGTTTTGGGATTTTAAAGAAATATATTACTTCGTTATTTATTACGGTAACGTGTCGAGCTGTCAGGCCATAAAGTTAAGATTTAATGTGCTTCCTCCCAAGAGGCACGTTATCGTGTCACAATTTTAGAAGAAATATAATAATTTATATTAAATAAGTGACATACCGTCACAATTATAATCACGCAAAAGATATTTGGCAACATTTTAAGTGTAGTAGTATGTCTGATTATTCCAATTTATATTTAAAAACTGATGTTTTACTTTTGACTGATGTATTCGAAAACTTTAGAAAGCTTTGTATTAAAACTTATGGATTAGATCCTGCTCATTACTATACTGCCCCAGGTTTAAGTTGGGATGCAATGTTAAAATTTACCAAAATAGAATTAGAATTGTTAACGGACTATGACAAAATTGCTTTTTTTGAAGCTGGTATTAGAGGGGGTGTATCTCAGTGTAGCAATCGTTTTGCTAGAGCAAATAATAAATTCATGGAAGATTATGATAGTGAAAAACCTAATTCATATCTAACATATTTTGATGCGAATAATTTATATGGTTGGGCAATGTCTCAATCTCTTCCTGTTGGTGGTTTCGAATGGATAGATTCTAATACAGATTATAATGTGTCGGATAACTCTGATTTCGGTTATGTTTTAGAAGTTGATTTGGAATATCCTGATGAACTTCATAATTTGCATTCTGACTTACCGTTATGTCCTGAAAACATATGTGTGGGTAATACTAAAGAAACTAAATTAGTTCCTAATTTAAATAATAAAAATAAATACATCATTCACTACAGGAATTTAAAACAATGCATTGAAATGGGGATTAAATTAATTAAAGTACATAGAATTTTAAAATTTAAACAGAGTTCTTGGTTAAAGAAATACATAGACTTAAATACTAGTTTGAGAACGCTAGCTACATCAAACTTTGAAAAAGACTTTTTTAAATTAATGAACAATTCTGTCTTCGGTAAGACTATGGAAAATATTGAAAAAAGAGTAAACGTTAAACTACTAACTCACTGGGATAATCGTGGTAAAGTTTTAGGTGCTCAGGATTGGATTGCAAAACCAGAATTCCATAGTTTATCAATATTTTCAGAACATTTAGTCGCAATACAATTACACAAAACAAAATTAATTTATGATAAGCCGATTTATTTAGGATTTTGTATTTTAGATATATCTAAGACCCTTATGTATGAATTTCATTATAACTACATGATTAAAAAGTTTCATAATAAAATTAAGTTATTGTACACCGATACCGATAGTTTGATATATCAAATTTTTACAGACAATTTTTATGAGGATATAAAACCAGATCTACTTCACTATTTCGATACATCAGATTACCCGGAAAATAATATTTACGGATATCCAAAAATAAATAAAAAAAAGTTAGGTTTTTTTAAAGATGAGAATAATGGTAAAGTATTGAAGGAATTTGTAGGGTTGCGATCAAAAATGTATGCCTTAGAAATAGAAGATAAATTTATAGCAAAGGCAAAAGGGGTTAACAAAAGTGTTACCAAAAAAATGAATATGGAAAATTACAAATCGTGTTTGTTTAATAAAAATGTATTATATTGTAGTATGCTTCGATTTAAGTCAATCAAACACACTATTTTTACACAAAAAATAAATAAAACATCTTTATCATATAATGATACCAAACGATGTATTATGAACAACAACATTGATACATTGGCTTGGGGACATTATAAATTACGCTAAGTGTAATACTTTTTACTTTTATTTCTGTGTGTATATACAAATTTTGTACTGATTGTAAAATTATGATATTACTGTAATGTTATATAATAGTTTATTACATATTTAAAATTTATTGTTTGATTGTAAATAATGTAAAATAATTGTAGTTTTTATTTGTGTGCTTAAATTTGACGTTGAGGTGATTGTGAAATTCTGATAAGTACTAATTGTGTTAGAAATAGTATACAGATCATTCTGTTTTTCACAAATTACATGTTTTATATAATTTTAGCAATATATATATATATTTAATTTTTACACCAAAATTTTCATTTTTATTTCATCCCTTTAAAACTCTAGACGTGTGAAATGTTTCACTTTATCCATCCGTTTACTGCTATTGTGGCAGGACCAAGTGGATGTGGGAAGTCAAATTTTGTAACAAATTTCATAAAATCAGTTAAAGAAATATGTAATTGTGATTTTAATCAGATCACATGGTGCTTTGATGAAATGCAGGCTTTAAATAATTTACCAAATGTTAACTATCATCAAGGAATTCCAAATCTTAATATGTTTGATGGTGAAAACCCACACCTTATTATTATTGATGATCTAATGAGAGAGTCTGATGGAGGAATTGTGGATATATTTACAAAAGGTAGTCATCACAGGAATCTTAGTGTATTTTATTTAACACAAAATTTATTTCATCAAGGTAAAGGTCAAAGAGACATTTCTTTAAACTCAAGTTATATAATTTATTTTAAAAACCCTCGAGATAAAACTCAAATAAGATATTTAGCACGACAAGTGTCACCAGATAACCCAAAATTCATTGAAGACGCCTACAGGGATGCAACTTTAGAAGCGCATGGATATTTAATGGTAGATTTAAAACAGAATACAAATGATTTTTGTCGTATCAAGACAAATGTATTCCCATTTAATGGTTACTGCACAGTCTACGTCCCCACGAAAGAGTTTAAATACACCAAGAATCAAACAATTCAAATCATTTCTAAATGATACATCGTCGACTCACAACGCATAAACATTTGCTAAACGCTTTGCAGTTTAAATACACCAAGAATCAAACAATTCAAATCATTTCTAAATGATGCATCGTCGACTCACAACGCATAAACATTTGCTAAACGCTTTGCATACGCTTAAACCAAAATATCAAAGAGCGTTACTTAAAACGTGTGATGAAGAAGAAATAAATTGTATTTGTGAATGTATTCATAACGTTTTACAAGGAAAGATACCTCTTAAAGATCAAGATAAACAAAAATTGAATAAACACAAAAATATACTCCGTAAACTGGTGCATAAGTGTAAACATAAACTAAGAAAAAATATTATTATACAAAAAGGAGGGGCTTTCTTACCAATAATATTAGGTGCAATATTGAGTGGATTAGTAAGTGGACTAGCCAGTTAACATGGAAAATGCTAAGAAAATGATACTTATTGAACCGGGATTGATTGAAAAATTAAAACAAGAAAATAAGGTTACTAGTAATTTGTCTCGATTAGATATTGAAATGCAAAATATTATGAATAGTAAGACGGAAGACCGAAAGAAGTGGATGTTATATTTACAAACACTACAAAGATACCTTCACTTTACCGAAGAGGATCGTCAACCACTCAGATTACCAATTTATTCTGATACATCTAATGAAGATTCAAATGGGTCTAAAATTGGTTTTAAAAATAAAGATAGAGATCTAAAAAGTTCAGTTGATGCTGAATCTTTGTTGGAGGAGAAAGGATCTATTAAAAGTATAGAAAGTGAGGCAAATCCACTGTATTCATCAACACAAATACTCAGTTTAATACCAAAAACTTATAATAAAAAAGGTGAGTCATTATTAAACTTAATTGGAACAAGTAAAAGTAAAATACGTTGGGATAATGAAGGCACAGTCATAATTGATAATGAAAAAATTCCAGGAAGTAATATTGTTGATTTAATAAATGATTCACTTAGACCCTTAAAAAAAAGTGATCCGATAGGGTGGGATAGATTTGCTAAAGCATTAAAAGATATTAAAGTACCACTTACTTATATTGGAAATCCAAAGAGATGTGAGTTTATTAACCAACTTCAAGTAAAAGATCTGAACAAAACCTCTGAGATTGAAGTTCAAGAGTTTTCTACACCGAGCAGTGGAGATAAAAGATCTATAACTAAAATACATAAAAAGATCGATTGGGAAAAATGGACCCCGTACTAGAAGAAATTAACAGGATTTATTATGATCCATCTAACCCCGCTGGTTTTGGTAGTATTGATAAATTATCAAAAGCTATGAAGGGTAAAATGGATAAAAAGCAAGCAAAGGAATGGTTACAATCACAAGAAACATATACATTACATAAACCCATTCGGAAAAAAATCCCGCGTAATAAGTACATTCTATCAAATATTAATGAGCTTTGGCAAGCTGATTTAAGTGATATGCGAACTTATTCTCAATATAATGATGGTTTCAACTACATACTTTGTGTTATTGATGTATTTAGTAAATATGCTTTTGCAAGACCAATGAAAAAGAAAAACTCAGAAACAACTAAAGAATGTTTTGAAAGTATATTTACTGAAAGTAATACAACACCTACTCACATACAATCTGATAAAGGTACAGAATTTGTTTCAAAAGATGTACAAAAATACTTTAAATCCAAAAAGATAAATTACTATACCACTAACAATCCTGATATTAAGGCTAGTATTGTTGAACGATT
This sequence comes from Aporophyla lueneburgensis, assembly GCA_932294355.1. Taxonomy (NCBI): domain Eukaryota; kingdom Metazoa; phylum Arthropoda; class Insecta; order Lepidoptera; family Noctuidae; genus Aporophyla; species Aporophyla lueneburgensis. Next base: position 5,833,161 of record OW028748.1, on the reverse strand, counting down.
TCAAAGAACTCTAAAAATGAAAATGTGGCGTTATTTCACTCATAATAATACTTATAGATATATAGATGTTTTACAAGATTTAATATACTCTTATAATCACAGCATTCACTCGAGTATTAAGATGTGCCCATGTGATGTAAGTTCCAACAATATTATGACAGTTTGGACCACAGAACAAAGAATAAAGGAGAAGTGCCCCTACACTGGCTAAGCACGGGAACCAGTGTCGCCAAACTCACATATTTGCATATCAAATTCTCCATTACACACATAAAAAACAGTGATATGATTGGCTACAAATTAAAAACGCAACTTTTACAAATCATCTTCTTATTGCTTTCAAAAATTGTGTCTTATTGCAACGAATGAAAGTTGTTATTATTTGACATGACACAAACAATAAAGACGTTTTTCGTCTAAAAACTTTAAATAGACAAGTTTACAACGAGTTCAGCAACTCAACGCTAGATGGCGCTGTAACCAATTCATTCTATTCAGAACGCTAGCTCCTTTGAAATAGATGTCATATTCATATGCACTTGTAATCTCTTGCGGTGAGTACAAAAAAAAAGTTAGAGATGTAGACATATATCGATATATTAATATTGATGTTACGTAATTTATTCGGGTGAGCAATGTACTAATTTGTTAACATCATACAAATGCTTAATAACGAAAAAGGTTGATTATCGTTAAAATATCAATGTTAAAGAGATATTTGTATGTTTGTATGTAGGAAGGTAATATTATTTTCATAAAATTAAGTACGCGGGCGAAGCTGCTGACAGAAGCTAACGATAAATGAAACGATAACAGATGGTGCTAAAAATATTTACTGACCTTGAAATAATACATATTTATTTAATATTTTTGCCATTTTGATAGTCGAATATTAATATATTTTTCATCCCACCATCTCGGAAAGAGTATTTTTAATCTTCAATATCTGAGTGGAAAAGCCGTTTTTATTCTCTAGAGGATAAAGTAAATTGAATTTAGAACATCGTGTGCACTAAGTTTGTAAATTCAAAACATCATTAAACCTATTTACTTCTACCTCCATGGTGCCGAATTTATCATACAACCTTTTTCAAATTTGTTAAAAACTCAGACTCGGAACCTTATTGGTGTACTTTTTTAATTTACTTTGCGCACCCCATTTTCTTTTCACGTCACTAACAAAAATATTACACTCTACTTAGGCAGCTGTAGCAACTTTACTTTAAATTTTTCTTAATTATACCTAAGTATTATTTGAAATAATTTAAAGATAATTCTGTAATACTTACCTATCATAATGTAGTACCTAATAAATATTAATACCTAAACTGAAATAAAAGTATCTTGTGATTGTAAATGCTTTTTTTGCATTTAGTCATTTCCTCGCTGAGGTGGGATGAAAAGTTACGTGTTGCACTCGAGTGCAAAGATTTTTCACCTCGTGCTCTTTTAATTCCCTCGCTAATGCTCAGGATTCTAATTTTTTAATCACTCGCTGCGCTCGTGATTCAATTTTAGAATCCTTCGCTTGCTCGGTCATCAAAATTGAGCACGCGGTTAAAAAGCAACTTTGCACTCTTGTATAACAAATAACTATTGCCGTGATAGCTTTCATTAAGACAGTAATATGATTAGACGTAGGAAAATCTCCTAATTGGTTATAGCTTATGTTTTGGAATATTGATGACCCAATAAACTGGTGCATTATTTCAGCCATGATATAATCTGTATTAAATGTATGACCGTCTTATAAAAATATTTCGGATGTCTGACATAACTTAATCACTGATTCTGATGAGCATAATAACCCCCTCTAGCCTTACCTATAATAAATCTATGTAATTACCTATTGATTTGTTTTCTGTTACTAAAGCACTAACGCAAATATCACACTTATGTTATCAACTGTCTTATTATTTAACCAGCTATGTGAGCTATTGATTCCTTACTAAAATCAGACAAAACTATCGATACCGACCTACTTTACGGATGTGTCCCATCCCTAATCGAGTAGCGTCGAAGTTACTAGAATTTAGTTTGTGATTGTCCAGATGACGACCAAGTGCATTTAGACTTTGTTTCAATGAACATAAGGTTGTTTATAGTTTGCATTGCAGTCATAACATGTGGTATTGTAATTAAAATCAATTATATAAAAATTAACAAAGCTTAGCAGTTACCAATGATACGATACACCTCTACAAGAAACATTTTTTTTTCTGCTTTCGTTTTTGCAGGTCAAAACCGCACAACAAGGCATAATTTGTAATATTTCGCGTATTTCTGAGACATCCAATCGCGACCAGTATCTGACGGCGAATAAGCTAAATGTTGCGCATCTGCGCTTAATGTTGACACGCGCGCGATATGTGAGGGGCACTTCCTCTAGTTTTCTTTATTCCGTGGTTTGGACTAATCTTTATGATAGAGGGTCAAACAAACTTTCTCTAGAAAATCCAAAACCAAATTTCAACGTGGGTGATTATGTTCGAATAACTAAATATAAACATGTTTTCCAAAAAGGATATGAATCAAATTGGAGTGATGAAATATTTATTATATCTTCAATAATTGATAGATCTCCATGGGTTGTTTATACAATAACAGATTTACAAAATGAACCAATAGTTGGTACTTTTTATGAAAGAGAATTACAGAAGGTCACTTACAACCCCACCTCACAATATAAAATAGATAAAATAATTGGCACTCGTTATTCGGGTAACAGAAAAGAAGTATTAGTGAAGTGGAAAGGTTATCCAGATAAATTTAACAGTTGGATTTTAGCTTCTAGTTTAAAAGAAATATGAATAAAGAAAGTTTTTATTTAACTTTGCTCAGCAATAGTTCAATGGAATACTTTCCTGATAACAAGACCACAAATTTTTCAACAAAATTACCAAAAGCTATGAAATTAGAAGGTGAATGGTCGGTTGGAGTTGTCGAGTTTCAATATCCATGCACCATGTTTACTGTTCAAGATCATGAAAATGTTGTATACATCACAAAAACCATGTTAATGCCTAATGAAGATAAACCATCAACAGTGTACTACAAAAAACATATTCCCGCTACCAACTACGATAACGTTGAACATATTTTAAGAGCGTTAAATGGTATCAGAGAGAGCTTGAAATTTCGTTATGATGAAATAACAAAATTTGTGTCTGTTTCTGTTTTGGATAAAAATATAACATCCGTAACATTATCACCCAAATTAAGTTTACAACTAGGTTATGAACCAAATACAAATCTCCTAGACAGAAATTTTGGGAAGTGTCCTGCTAATTTACACTTAGGGTTACCATCTCAACTATTTCTATATTGCGACATTATCGATCCTCAGATTGTGGGTGATGTTATGACTCCACTATTAAGAGTCATTTCATTAGATCCTTCAAAATACATTTATGGTGCGAATAAAATGTACATTTTCTCTCCACCTCACTACTTACCTGTTATGCGAAGAGAGTTCGATACGCTGGAAATAGATATAAGATCGAGCACAGGACAAAAAATACCATTCCAGTTTGGAACCGTGTGTGTTAAACTACATTTCCGCAAATTATAATAATGTATTCTCCTCATGATCATCATAAATGTCCATATGAAAATTATTATTCACATCAAGCTGGATCAGGAGTTGGAGTAATTTATAAGGGTTCACCATACCAACGCGGTCATGGTATTGGGAGCTTCTTAGGAGGGTTATTTAGATCAGTTTTACCTTTACTTTCAAGTGGTGCTCGAGTGGTTGGTAAGGAGGCATTAAACGCTGGAGTAGGACTTTTAGCGGATATGGTTCAAGCCCGTCCTATGGAAGCCTCAATAAAAGATCGTCTAAAGCAAGTTAGTACAAACTTAAAACGAAAGGCTGATGACAAAATTGATCGATTTAACATGACAGGATCTGGGTATATAAGTAAAAGAAAACGATTGGCCTCGTTCATTCCACCACTAACAGCTAAAGTGAAAGCTACGAAAAAACTTGGTCTAAAACCAAAAAACATCAAAGATATATTTTCAAATTAAGTATGTCTTTCCTTCATAATCATTCTTGTGAGTGCGTTAAGTCAGAATTAGATTTGTTTGCATTACCGTCTACACAAACAAGCATTGAAAATGGATTGTGGATTCACTATAAACCAATTTCATCTCTTGCTGATGATGGACCTATCGAGTTTCAAGTTCCTGGAACAGGCGATGACTACATAGATTTGTCTCATACATTACTCCACATAAAGGCAAAAGTATTAAATCAAGATTCAACAAACTTGATATCAGCTACAGCAGTAGCACCTGTAAATAATTGGTTGCATTCACTTTTTAGTCAACTCGATGTTTATTTAAACCAAAAACTTGTATCACCACCTAATAATACCTATGCCTATCGAGCATACATGGAAACCCTTTTAAACTATGCTCCTGCTGCTAAACAATCTCATCTTACTTGTAGTCTTTGGTATGATGATACAGCAGGAAAAATGGATTCCACAGATGGTAAAAACATAGGATTTGTTAAAAGACAGGAATTAGTTAATGAAAGCAGGGAAATAGAAATGATTGGTCATCTTCATGGTGACATTTTCAATCAAGATAAATTTTTAATTAATGGCGTTGAAATGAGTGTAAAATTAGTTCGGTCAAGGGAGAGTTTTAATTTAATTGCTGGGTCAAATGATGTAAAGTTTAAAGTTTGCATTACGGACGCAACTCGTATTGTTCGAAGAGCACGAATTAATCCAAGTGTATTACTCGCACATCAGAAAGTTTTAGCTTCTACCACTGCTAAATATCCTATTACTCGTGCTGAAGTTAAAGTTTTAACAATTGCATCGGGTGTTCAAGGAAAAACTCTTGATAATATATTCTTAGGACAGGTACCCAAAAGATGTATTATTGGTTTTGTGAATAATTCTGCATTTAATGGTTCACTTACTAAAAATCCATTTAACTTTGAAAACTATGGTATTAACTCTTTCAGCTTATATATTGATGGTCAACAAATACCTTCCAAAGCTTTGCAACCATCTTTTAATAATAATATATTTACATCAGCATATCATACTCTATTCTCGGGGACTGGTATTCACTTTCTTAATGAAGGAAATGCAATCTCTCGTGAACAGTATGCCAAAGGTTACTGTCTTTTAGCATTTGATTTAACTCCTGATTTATCAGCTAACTCATCAGCCCATTGGAATCTCATAAAGCATGGTAGTGTAAGATTAGAAGTACGATTTGAATCCTCACTAATACAAACAATTAACTGTATTGTTTATGCTGAGTTTGATAATATTATTGAAATAGATAAAAATAGAAATGTTACTGTAGACTATAGTAGTTAGGATTATAATGTGTGTTGTGTTTTAGATATATGTGTTATGTTTAATGCATTTTGTGTGTGTGTAACTAAAGATAACATTATAAAATTAAATAAAACAAATTGTATGCAATATACTATTTTTTATTTCTTTATAAACCTCTCCTATTTAATCTTATACAAAACAGTGTTCGAGTTTAAACTTTACATAAGCACATACGAAACTGATTGTAACTCTATGAGTCAACAAACTTATCTCACGTTCCTTCGCAACAGGCATCAACCTGCTTTGTGACTCCCACAAAGAATGCGATTTAATATTTACAACGAGCAATACACCAGATTTCAACAGTCGTATTACGGACGTCGACCGGAACCCATATTAAGCGAAAAACAGTTTAGAGATTTAGCACCGCTGTTTGTCATTGATTGCTCTAGACAAGTGGATAATCTAAAGACAGGGCCAGTTGTGGACGTGAGAGTAGAAATTGAAAGTGATTCGGAGATACCAGATCAAACTTCAGCATATTGTCTCATTCTGAACGATTGCATTGTTGAATACAAACCATTAAGTAACATTGTTAAGAAGATATCATGAAGACGGACACCCTTATAGTGGAACTCCAAGGATTTAAAGATTCTTTAAATCATTTTATTATCAAAGAATTGGCCATTGCGAGTCATGATCATACACAGACGTTCTTGGTGAAACCACCATATTCATTCCATTACCTAACACTAGAAGAAAAAAAGCAGGTGAGATGGTTAGAAAGAAATCGAGGAATTTACTGGAGTGAAGGCTACATAGACTACAAAGAGTTTAAACGTGTTATTTTACCATATTTAGAAAATAAAAAAATTATGACAAAGGGTTTGGAAAAGATTACGTGGATTAAAGAGTTATGTGCAAACTGTGAAGTGATTGACATAGGTGAGAAGGGATGTCCTAATTTTGCGACATTAAAAAAAAAGTTCTGTAAAAATAAAACTGATTTTAATTGTGTGAACCATAAATTGAATTGTGCATTGAATAATGCTGTGTGTATTAGAAAATGGTATTTTGATAATAATATGTCTGTATTTAATTTATTTATTTAATAATTATTGTGTTGAACAGTTAATTAAAAATGTCTATGTACTCAAGAGTGTTTTATTTAATATAATCAGACCCATATAACAAACTTTAAATTAGCTGCAGCAAAATGATAATCCTAAGCTTTGTGACTCCCACAAAGAATGCGATTTAATATTTACAAATCACTATAATTGAACATTCCTATGACAACCATTGAATAGATTGGTACTGTAATAATCTGCTAATAACAGTAATATCATGGATACACTAGAATTACAAAAACATATGAAAAAGATTCATCCCAGTCTAGAAAATAATGTTTATGCTGCTAATAGACTACCTATGTATACACATGTACCAACGTATATAATATGCAATTTGGATGCGGATGATAAACCAGGTTCACACTGGGTAGCTGTACATATCGATACGAATGGTATCGGTCAATATTTTGATTCATATGGACGAACACCTGAGCGATATCATCTCCAGTTTTTGAAAAGGAATTGTAAGAGATGGGACTGGAATGTTGATAGGATTCAGAATGATTGGACTTCAGTTTGTGGTGAATATTGCTTAATGTATTTGCTATTTAAGTTTCAGGGATGTTCAATGCATAGTTTTACGAACATATTTACAGGGAACACACTGCACAATGATATTTTTGTGGATGAGATCTTCCGCTCATATTTTGTAGAAAAAAGTAATAAAATATTGAAATAAAAATGAATGTGTTTTATTGATGACATAGAAAAGCAGACATACAATGAGTAATAGATAAGAACGCCAAATCAACCGTAGGGCAACAGATTCGTGGGTTCTGGCGCAACGTAATGAGGTGTTCGAAGTATCATCATTACATATTATAAAATAAAGTCACTTCGCTGTCTGTCTGTCCCTATGTATGCTTATATCTTTAAAACTACGCAACGGATTTTGTTGCGGGTTTTTTTTAATAGATAGAATGATTCAACAGGAAGGTTTATATGTATATAACATGTATAATATAGTAAAGAAACGCTGATAATTTTAGAGGTTTCTAATGTGATGTCATAAATAAACTCATTTTTTTGCGCTTACATTGCGAACGCTGGCTGAACCCTACGAATTAAATCAAAATAATGTACTACAGTATTGTACACCTTAAAAAGTTCTACAAAAAAGTCCGCGATGGTATATGTCTAACTCTTAGGGATAACCCACAATAACCACTTTTATCCTTTACTTTTTACGAGAAATAATGGCTTATTTATGAATGCGATTTTAAGCAATACAGCATTAATCCTTATCCAATTAAGTACCTTAAATAAATTGTTCATTTCATGTAGATCAAAATTGCCCTTTACAGCATATCATTAAAATGAATGTTTTAGAAGATATCAAAGATTATAATAAAATTGCCGCAGAGCGACTAGCGGGCCGTTCCGCGTCCGGCCATCTCGCTTGGTAGCGGTCGGGTACTGCAGGATTAGTAGGATTGTAATATTGTAATTCATATTAGGTACTTTAGCTTCATAGTAAATGCGAATATCATGTGTGTTCGAAGTACTCAAAATAAACCCAATTATATTATTCCAAATAAGAGACCGCGAAATATGGCTTAGATGTTTAGATTTTTGGATGGATTTGGTTTTTTGGTTATCCTGGATACTTACCATATACGTTCCCGGGAGATATTTTCCGACAGCTATACGGGCGAAGCCACTGGCCAAAGTACTATTCTTATAACTATGTTTAATTTGGTGTCTGGTAAATAATTGAGTGTTTGTATAGGTAGAATAGGAGCGTTAAGAAAAACCAGGAAGACTTATATTCAATTTAATCCAGCCCTATGTCGCAGTCTTCTTGCCCTGAATACTATTAGTTTTATTTTAAGTACATCAAACACACAAGATATGTAAGGATCGTAGCAGGTGGCGTTCCGTAGTTTCTGCCTACCCCCATGGGAAACAGGCGTAATTTTATATATGTATAACATGAATTAATACATTCTTACCGCGGTAATACGTCCTCTTGCGATAATTTCCGACAACCACGCGGGCGAAGCCGCGGGCAAAAGCTAGTAATAGATAAAAGGATTAGGCGAACAATGGAATGCTAATGAGGGTGCAGGACCACCGGAAATCAATGAGATAACAGTTAATTGATTTGCATAACTCCAGAACCACGCATCCTACGCTAAAATGGACCGCAGATTTGAGATCAGAGCACACCAAAACCTTTTTTTTTTTTTTTTTTTTTTTTTTTTTTTTTTTTTTTTTTACGATGGGTGCTACAGATTCGCGGGCTCTGGTGCAAGCGCGGGCTCTGGCGCTTGCGCCAGAATCCGCGAATCACTACTACTTGTAGCGCGTCAGGGGTGTTCGCGGAGGCGTGCGTTGACGGGTTTGCCGCGATCATGCGGAGGCGCTGCGCTTCCATGGTCGAGCGCTTGCGGTCCTCCTCCAATGGCATCCTGAATGTGTTCTCAGACCGGTGGGACTCTCCCCTCTTGCGTAGGTGGCTGAGAGTTCATTCCCACTTAGACGAATGAACTAAGGAACCATTGAACGATCAGTTCAATGGTTCATTCGTTTATTTTATTTTTATTTAATACTAACATCAGGGTAAGTTGTTTTATTACTAACATTATATGGATTTATGTCTGAAATAAATATTTTGAATTTGAATTTGAATTTATACTTTGAACTGAAACTCAAAAAAATCTATGAACTGGTCTTCAAAAATGGTATTGAAGTTTCTAATATCATTTTTTTTCTAAACTGAATAGTTTGCGCGAGAGACACTTCCAATGTGGTAAAATGTGTGTCCCCCCCCCGTAACTTCTAAAATAAGAGAATGATATAACTAAAAAAATATATTATGATGTTCATTACCATGTAAACTTCCACCGAAAATTGGTTTGAACGAGATCTAGTCAGTAGTTTTTTTTTTAATACGTCATAAATCGTAAACCGCAATTTACCTTTCATTCAATCAACTCAAATATAAAAAAAAAAACATTTAATTTCATAAACATAAACCTTATGCTTAAACCGTGAATATATACAGGTTTGAACGGGACCGTCGGTGCGCGAGTCCGACTCGCACTTGGCCGGTTTTTTTTATATTTGAGGTACGTACAATGCATATAGGCTTCTTCATACAGGCGGGACGTGACTCTTATATGTAGAAGGATTTCCATGAAGCTTGCATAGAAATTATTGTACGACTATCGAGTCGCGTCGCATTGTCGCGTCGCGTCTATTTGTGGGCGCCTTTATGCGATGTACAATTGTTTCCGTTATTCATTTTAAAGCGGCATTTATGTCCTTGGAACATGCAACTGTTGTTAGCATATGGTTTGCGTGGTATAATCATGATAAGATAGATATAATACTGTTACGGCGGCGGCGGTATTGTTAAAATATAGAAAAAATGAGTCACTTGCACGAGAAATTTTGTTTTGTATAGTTCACTAGTATAGACTTGACTTGTGTTTTATAATAAAACGACCAAATTATAAGCACGTTTACTCGGCGCCAGGGATATAGCGGAACTCTCCTGAGGCGCTACCATTGAGTTTTGTGCTACATTAAATAGTATATCACATGATAGTCAAAGATCACGACTGTCCAAGATCTACAAATGACAGCAGGAACAAACGGCTTAACGTGCTTGCCGAGGCATGGAGGGGTCTTTGTATGGAAAGATGGTCATCCATACAAGAACCAACCGGAGTAACCGTAGCTTAACCTGTTTGATCGATCTGTGCTGCAGTGATAACTTAGCCATAAGCCACAATAAAATAAATAAATATTTTAGGACAACGAATACACCGTTATCTGATCCCAAACTAGGCAGAGCCTGTACTATGGTAACCAGACAACTGATAAATATACTTATTTATTTGTAAATACATACATATTATAGATAAATTACACCCAGACACAGAACAAATAATTGTGGTCATCACACAAAGATTTATCCTGGGTGGGAATCGAACCCACGACCTCCGCTTTGCAGTCAGGGTCCCTAGCCACTAGACTACCAGGCCAGTCAAAAACCAATACTATAAAAACAAAAAGAAGATGAAAAATCGTAACCAAATCGAAGACCCGTCCATGATCGACAGGCAACACAGCCATATCAATTTAATTCCCCACTATGTGTTACGATCTCAATTACTACAATAATTAACTCCGCTAATGATAATTATTTTAGCAGGATTTCGTCCGACAGAATAGTGCCAATGAACTGGGGTAAACATCTGTTACATTCGCCACTTCACGCGAATATCTACTGTTATCATTTAACTTGCGATTTCCTAGACTATTATTGTAGATCATTTCTAAAATTATAATGTCCAATCATTTCATTGTTTTGGTTGTTATACTATCCTTGTTATGTGTTGATGATAATAGTAATTAGGAATAGATATGTACTAGGTAGGTATACATACCTACCTAGTACATATCTATTCCTAATTACTATTATCATCTCATCATTCATAATCATTCATAATCATTCATAATCATTTCAGCCGTAAGACGTCCACTGCTGGACATAGGTCTCCTCAGATTTGAGGGGGTTTTACCATAATCGCCACGCTTGGCAGGCGGGTTGACGATCGCAGTATGGCTAGTTGTATGGCAGAATGGTGTGGTATACATATTCTAATGCAGTATAATTAGCTGGAAAGAAAAGACAGACTATTGGAACCAAAAGTGTAATAGCCAAAGATCTAACTAACAAGAGGGGTAGTTACGTAACTTGCTATTACTAGGGATTGGTTTCATTTTGATAGTTAACCAGTCAAATACCGTAATTACAGACACAATTAAAAACCATTGTGTCTGATACCAAATGTGGTATCTCAGGGACTTAGAGGTTAAACAACATTCATTGCGTTATTTACGTTGCTGAGCCGACAATTTATTCGAACAAATGACGCAATGGTTTAAACATTATATTCAATTCCATTCAGATTCTGACAGATAGTGCGTTTCGCAATTAGGGTGCAGCACTGTAGGCCCGCAGTGTAGTTCCAATAGTATTTAAGAAAATGTATAGAAATGCAGTCAACCTGAACCATATATTTTTTCTGGTGTCTCATCTAGATTGGCGTATGGGATATGATCAAATCGTACTAATAAACAGTCAGGGTCATCATCATCATCATCATTTCAATTGAAAGACGTCCATTGTTATGCCTTTTCAACCGGTGACATGATTCCTGTATCCAGCGGATTCCTGCGGTCTTCACAAGGTCATCGGTCCACCTTGTGGGAGGCCTTCAAACTCTAAGTCTTCCAGTACGCGGTCGGCTCTCCAGAACCTTTCAGCCAAAACGGCCAGCAATGTAGGGCACATTGCTGCTAAGTGCCACTTAATTTTGGCAATTCTTCGGACTATGTCGGTTACTTTGGTCCTCCTGCGGATCTCTTCACGATCACGTAGGAAAACCCCAAGCATAGCCCTTTGGGTGAATGTAAGTCTTCTAATAACGCCCATTGTAAGCGACTATGTTTCAATAAACAAGGCAATTAGATGTGTCATCGGTAGAATATGCGGTAGCTGATGGAGTACGAACTACAACTCTCATAGTTGCTATCATTACTCCTCTTAAAATATTTACCATACGATTTTATCTAAGTAGCATGGAGCTGCTATGTCAATAATATAAACACCTCACTTGTCCCTACATCTATAGTAAGTGACAATGAGGATGTCCGGTGCTCTTAGTTTGTTATCAGCACATACAAATTGGTGTTACGGTAAATTATACAAAGATATCTAACTTTCTCTTGACAACATGTGCTTGCCAACGGAAGGAAATGAATTAACATTTTGTTTGGTATTCATTAGCAAGTGATAGTAGGTTATAAAAGGTTCTACAACACCTCTGGATCGATAGATCTTATTGTGTGCGTCAAAATAGGTGGTTAAAAGAGTAATTTGGAAAAGACAAAGATGATAAGGCTGAACGACCTGTTTCACGGATTAGTGCCAGTAGCACAGGAGACGAAAGTTAGGTACAGTTCAAAGATAACTATTACCACTAGCTTCTGCCCGCGACTTCGTCCGTGTCAAATTTTTGCTCCCCTGACCCTGTCCGTCGCATCGAATTTCCTGCCAGTTTTCATTCATTTTTCGTTTCTGCTCCGCTCCTTTTGATTGTAGCGTGATGTTATATAGCTTTGCTCAATAAATAGGCAACACAAAAAGATTTTTTCACTTCGGACCAGTAGTTCCTGTGATTAGCGCGTTCAACCAAACAAACAAACTCTTCAGCTTTATAATATTAAGTAGATATAGATAATAAGGTATAATCAGCATCTGATGTTTCCACTGCTGGGACACGCCTCCTCTGTGAGTTTTTGGGTTGTAATCCACCACGCAGGCGCAGTGCGGGTTGGAATGTTAGAATTTTTGGTTCTAGGATATAGCCGGCGTCCTCAGAATGATTTCCATCACCGCTTTGCAGCTGTGGCGATGAAATAATTAATACAAAGTAAAGCACTTCACAAGTCTGGGTTCGAACCTAAGACTTATATTTCGTAATTTGCGGCTGTTACCACTAAGCCACAACTGCTTTACCTTTTCCTACTTGCTTTTAAAACTCTGTTCACTACTAGCCTGTAGAGCGCCAAGGGGTACTGTAGTACCCAGAACGAAGATAACTAACATCTACCCTCAAAATTAATTTAAAAAAAAAACTCATTTATTTCAGCTTTTTAACTGTATATTTTATTTTGGTATACAATTGTGATTTTTATTTACGAACTACGGATGTGTATGTGATCGGATTCGGATGTGATCGAATAATATTTGCGGTTGGCCGGAAAATTGCAAGTCGCTAGAAATAGAAACGAAAATACAAATGGAAACTATTGCCAATTGTTCAAAGGATCATTAGCAAAAAGAAAACAAAGTAATGAATTAAAAAGAAGAGTATAGTCTACAAATTAGACCACATTCAGCTTAACATACCTCCTAACCATGTCAATGCGACAGTCGGTCTCAAAGACCGATCAAATAACCAGACGACGGCCATGTTATATTGGTCAGTAATTAAACGTAATCCCTTGTCAGATATGCATTAACCGTAATCCGAAGCAGAGAGCATTTTGAGCTAAATATAGGAAGACCATCGTAAATTAAGGCTGGTTGTGTATTTATATCAAGCAGCGTCAATTAATTCACCTATAATTTTGTTTATTGTTGCTTCTACATTAATGAATAAACGTTTTTGTGGTCTTGGTCTTGTTTCATACTATTGTTGTACCTATGTATTTATTGTATGCATATATAAATAATACATTACCCTTTCTTACTTTGAAGGGGGGAAATCATCAATTAATGACGTCTCCCGCTCTAGGTGGAGCGGAAGAGCGTGTCAGACTTTTACTGACTGAAACCGACCCGTGTTCCTTCATTTGCCTGTGCTAGGATCATGGTAATCTTGCGATCCTGGCAGGATCATAGAATAAACTACGACCTAAACCTTACCGTTAGTAGGTACTAATTCCCCCGTTCTTTTTCCACCCGAAAAGTAATATTCCTTAGAATCTTGTTTTATAAGACGAAAACCTTTTACCCCAGCAGCAGTTCTAACCCTGACCGTTTGTTACCACTACTCGCATTTTAACTTAATCGGATTAAAATATAAAAACAATTTAAAATCAATCACTTTTAAAAAAAGGTTAATAAACCTTTTTTTTTAAAGTGACTAAATTCCGAAAATAGTTTCGACCTGTCAAATGCACCGTGTTCGCGTTGACAGGTTATAAACACTTAATGAATCTAAGTGTGGACTGATAGATGGCTCTAAACATAGATTATTTTGTAACAATTTACGGCCATGTTGAAAACGGTTATTTTTAGAGGCTAGTTGATTTTTTATGGCCGATTATTTTATTGTCATTTGATGAAGTTAAGTAAGAGTGCTTTTAAGTGCCATCAATTATCTATGTACTGTGAGTGTTCGCACCCAGACGGTACCGGGATCATCATCAGCCTATAATGTTCCCACTGCTGGGACACAGGCCTCCTCTCGGAGAGTGGGAGTGGGCCATAATCCACCACGCGGACCCAGTGCGGGTTGGTAGATGTCACATGTCTTCGAACTTTTGGTTCTAAGACATGCCGGTTTCCTCAGGATATTTTCCTTAACCGTTTTGAGAGCAGTGGTTATGAAATAATTTACACAAAATAAAGCGCCAGCTTGGGTTCTAATTCACGACCTTCTATTCGTAAGCACCGCCATGAGTAAACTAAAACACAGATTTTGATCATTATTCCTATTAAGTCAACGTCGGACGAAATAATATCGGGGCTTTATTTTCGACTCTCAGTGTTGAACCGAAAATTGAGAATCCAACTGAGTGTGAGTACCGTCAACTATGGCATTTTCATGAGCAACTTTGAAGTAAAAGATGAATAGGAATTAAATGATTGTATATCGCAATTACTAAACATTTTGTACAAATAGTCGAGTTTTCTTCTTTTGTATCGCTTTGAAATTAAATGGCGGATACTGATGTTTGGTAATTGAGATATATTTAACTACAGTACTCATGGGTAAAATTGCTCATAGAAAGCAAAGATGCCACAAATATAATTGACTGTGCAGCGCGAGTGAGTCTCGAGAGAGTCGGAAATGGGTTGCAGATCTAGTTTGCGAAAAATTCCGCCGCGATTTTATGACGCTTTTACGTAGGCTTACGTAGCTTACTAGCATTTTATAATAAAGATTTTATTTCAGATCAAAATTCACGATCCATATGTTGTTAGTAAAAGTCTTAACCTAAAGTTAGTAAAAAATGTAAAACACACTGTTAACAAAAATGATACAACTGGCACTTACGTGAGCAGCCGTATCCAATGAGCCAGCATGGGGCTGTCCCACCTATCACACAATACACTCAGGATTCTGTGGGAGCTAGCTAGCACGTATTCTACCGAGAATAGACGCGCACCGTTTCCGTATAATGATATGAAACCCATCAGTGAACATAAATTTTCAGGTGTAGAACTTTACATTAAAATTATATACGTTTTTAAGAGAGCAGTGGTGGCCCAGTGGTAACGGCCGCGACTTACGAGTTGTTGGTTATAGGTTCGAACCCAAGCAGGCGCATTACTGTATGTAAATTATTTCATCACCACTGCTCTTAAAACGGTGAAGGAAAACATCGTGAGGGAACCGGCATGTCTTAGATCCACAAATTCGAGGACATGTGACATCTACCACCTCGCACTGGACCCGCGTGGTGGATTATGGCCCACTCCCTCTCACTGAGAGGTGGCCTGTGTTGACGATGACGATGAGGCTGATGATGACGTTTTTAAGTCAGAACTTATGGTAGACGTGGATAGATCGGCAGCCGGTAGGTAGGTACACCAAACTACTAATTATTTCGTACCGCTATTATTACGCTAGACCGCCAGGGGGCGGCACAAGTCTGGCTCGTGCTATTTATTTACACGTTATTTACGTTTCTTTATAGGCTGGTCCTTTTGTACAGGCGCCAACGAGATGATCCTGACTTTGACTTTGTTTGTATTGTTTGAAATAAGGTGTGGAGTAGTTATGCGTTTGTTTTTTTTTGAGCTTTCAATAAAATCTTTGAACACATTTTCGGCCTCAAACTTGATGGTGATTAATGACTAGTACGCAGATTGGCAAAATCCATCACTAATAATGATCATTATTTGCCAAGCCTTTTTGCACTAAGTTGGTGTTGGCTTCCAATCTAACCGGATGCAGCTGAATACCAGTATTTTATATGGAGCGACTGCCTATCTGACTTCCACTACCCAGTTACTGGGTTATACAATACCTCTTGGTGACTGATTGTCAGACTTTAGGGCTTCTGACAACCCATAACGCTGTCAAAGATCCACAAATGATAGTCAAGATCGACGGCTTAATGTGCTTCTAAGGGGTCATGTTATGTAGAGATGCACTAATAATGATATGTGCATGTTATTTATTTAACACTAGGTATGTACTACTAGTCATAAACCCAGCAAAATATAAAAGATTGATTTGCATAGAGTACATAACTAGTCTGCCTCAAAAAATATTAATTAATAAGTACCGAGGTAGGTATTTAGTTAAATATTCCTGCTAATATTTTCGTTAGCATATCGTCATTCTTTTCTTCTCCCGATTCAAATCTATAAAAACTTAATTTAATCTCGGACATGGACAACTGACAAAAACGAAATCACATGAAGTCGACTCTATTCCATTCGCTGTCCACCTATATTTGAAAGAACAGACATTCGATGGCGCGTCCTAGACAAACAAACAAACTGACATACACAGACAACTACAAACACAAATAGATTCTTTTTATAGCCCCCTTAATTAGACACGCCCTGTATGCAACCCCTTACTACAGCGGTACGTAGAGGGTGCTCTTTTGTAAAGAACCCCTTGCTTTTAAAAGTGTTGCTGATGGTTTAAGGGTGGGATACTTTGTGATCTAGGAATGAAAGGATAGTAAAAGCTTGCTCGTGCTCTGAATAATTATTTTCAGTTCAGACTCACTTGGTAGAATCGTTATGCTTGGCATAATATACACAAAAGCAATATAAGAGTCCACTCGAAAACCATTGATAAAGAAGCCAAGCTAAGATGAAAAATTTGATTTGCAACCACAATCTTGGATTTTCATTTCGACCTCACTATCAGTTTCAGCACCCTCGAAAACCTCTTAGTCACATGGAGGAACCCATAAGGCTTTTACGTTACGTAACGCTTTTTAAGTTACGTTACGATTCCTACAATTTTACTCATACCTAACTTTGTTCCAATTAGTTACAGCATTTATTTTTATTGATTGACTTAGATTTTTTTTCTAGCTTTTTTCCTATTTCATTGATAGTCTTTTCACTAACTGGTAACGCTCTTACGGGGATTTTATAGTCGTTTTGTTTTATGTGCAATATTTTTACATAAGAATGCTATGTGCAGGAGTGTATGTCCGTAGTTTACTATTCAAAGCGCCTGAGTTAGTGTGCAGAGCAAATCGTGGGTCGGCCACTTACGCACTGTTTGCAAGACCCTCACAAGATTAAACGCATAATCTTTTAAAAAGCCCTCAACACTTTGTTTAAGAGAGTCTGAAGGTTCACTCGACCTTTTTAGTACATACTTTCCTTATTTACTACGTGTTATATAATTATACAGTGAGTGTGTTTCAACATGTGCCAAGTAAGTGCTAGCTAGCGAGGGATAGACGTGATCGAATTAGGTAGACGGAAATATCCGAGTTCCGTGTTCCATATTGTTGCTGACCCAGTGGTTGCAAGTGCTGCTGCTGAGCATGAGCTCCTGGGTTCGTTTCCAGGTCACGCAGTGTTACTGGGTTTTTCGTTCAGGAATTTGTCAATACCAGCCCGGAGTCTAAATTTGTGGCCGGTTGATGGCAATACCCTATTACAATGGACTTAAACGTAACTGACGAATTGTGGTTGTATTGAGTACACTACTGCCTTTTCCTTTAGGGATTACGAACGTGAGGTTGTGTAAATGTATGGTCAAATAAAAAACCTACAAATAACTACAATTAACAGTAAGATGATCTAGTCCGTAATAAAGCGCCTAGAAGAAAACGAATGCACATAGGTACGTTCTGGTAAACAATACGAGTTACTTAATTTTATTTCAGCAAGAATTCTGTCTAAAATCTAAACGCTCATGCAATAAGTAGGAAAAAATATAGATAATTGTCAAAGAATGTGTAGTGTGTACCACCAAAGTTATTTATTTATATGAGAGGAGTACTAACCAATAAATAGCTTATGTAAAGCCCTCGACACGGTGGTTGCATCCAGCAAGCCAGCGAAAACCAAGTTAAATTGAAAATACCAGGCATTCATGAGGCACGAGCAAGTCTAGAGCCCTCAACGACGATAAGGACTTTTGACACCCATTCAATAAAACTCCTACACCAAAAGCGAGTGGAATTTAAACCCTATGGCCTGATGTTAAGGTTGGGTATAAAGAGGGTGATTGAAAGTATCGCTTGTATGCCTGAACAAGCTGACTGCATTGTTTTTCTTTGTGAGGACAACGCTGAGATGTTGAGAGCGCTTCATGTCGCCTATTTCCTATGTAGGCAATAAGTGTTCATTTCCATTGGCATACTATTAAATACTTTAATCAAAATTATTCAGTATGTACCTACATATCTTCTGATATCCACTGTATTGTACCTGGCTGGTCATCAAACCAGTAACACGATTTGAGGAGGTACCAATAATAAATCAACGTGCAAAAATTTGGAATTCTAGGCACGGTGTCCAGACTGGATTTTTGAATAAGATGATTTGCCACAGAGATCACCAATTTTTACATCGTCTTTGTAACTTCATAACCATTTTGGTAGAATACCTGACTTCAAACACGTCATGCTCCCCAGACAGATATCATCTATTTTCATTTTCATCATCATCATCATCATTTCAGCCGAAAGACGTCCACTGCTGGACATAAGCATCTCGCATCCAGTGGATTCCTGCGGCCTTCATCAGGTCACCGGTCCATCTTGCGGGAGGCCTTCCGACGCTACGTCTTCTAATACGCGGTCGCCACTCCAGAACCTTCCGACCGATCTGTTCTGTGAGCGATGTGCCACTTAAGTTTGGCAATTCTTCGGATTTTGCTGTTAGTAAATTCATGTCACAATTGTACGCAAAGTGGACCGAATTACAAATTAGTACTTAAAAAAGTACCCTATCAGGTTAACAGGTCAGTCAGGTCAGTCATAATTCAGTTGCCTGTAGGTACAGGCAACTGAATTATGACTTGCTGTAGAGTATCTCCCCAGCAACCCCAAGTAAAAATTGTCAACATTTTACGTAGACACTTTCTTCTTAAACAAACAAGTGGTTGATAAAATTGTACTCTAATTTTGACCACGAATGTGCTGGCTATGGCTACTTAAAACGTTTATTTTAAATATAAATTATAAGCGCCTAGGCAATGTGTGTTTTGGTAGTTTATTCTCGGTTCGTGTCGTGAAACATTGGAAACTCACTAGAAAGTTGTAGGCACATTGTACTGGACACGGAAGCGAGTCCACATCGACGGCGAATGCTCGAGTAGTCTCGACATCGCACGAGCGGTGACGAACACTTCGCATAATGAACACAATAGAAGGACTGCTTATGATGTGGACAAAGACTGACTAGCGGACAGGGTGCATTTAAACTAGGCACGGGAGAGACAGAAGTGTAGTTAAGAATCAAGTTTATGTTACTAGCTCCCTTGCAATAGCTAGCCATCTACTATTAGGTGACTAGGCGACAAGACATGACATCAGCGCGGAAATAGGCTGATTCAAAATTAAACGCATCAGTTTTGGAGGGGCACCATTTTTTGGGTGTGGCTTTTTTCTATTCAAACTCCCTGGTGAAGCCTGCCTTTGTTTTAAGCCATGTTTGATGGACTACCGGAATATGCACAAGTTTCTGTCCTATTGTGTGCATAACTAACTTTGTAAAAGCGTTTACTGATCATCCTATTCGTTTCATGGTGGGCATAAAGACATATACCTCCTGCCTATGAGATTCAAACAAAAGTTATCCAAACAAAGAAACTGGCAAAAATTACTGCGTCAGTCAATAAATCATTTTATCACGGTGACACAAAGAACGCAGGAAGTGACAATTTGGCATGTAGTTACCCAATCAGGACCCTCTGTTTGGGCAGCCTCGCACTTGAACGCTGGATACAAGTTCAGGGTCAGGGACAAAAGGACACGGGACTGTTGGAGTGGCATGTTCTTTATTAACTGGGGTTAAATGTAGGTGTCTGGGTTTTGTGTTTGTTTGTCTTGTTGGAATATTTCACATTGTATTGATTTGATTTTTAACTGTCACTATTACCTATTGTCATTTTTAGCTTTTGTGAAACTATAAGTTTACATTTCTTTGATGTAGCGGGTAGACTATACAAAGATATTCTCAATGATTATATAAATAGGTAGGTTTGAAGGAAGAGGATAGCTTCCAACCAATGAAGAGGTCATTGGTTGGAAGCAGAAGAATATTATTTTCCTATGTGGTGTAGGAATTTTTGTGTTTTGAATAATACCAAGATAATTATTTAATTCTGTCATGTTGTCAATAGAATCGCCTAACATAACTGGCGAAATGAAGTTGTTACGATACAACTCTGTCTACCCTTCTTTCGGAGACGGTCGTTATTTATATAAAACTACCTTTGTAAACGCACTTATACAGTGTGGCCAGTAAATTTTAAGAGACTAGACTAGTAGTCATTTCTTACCAGTTTTTGTGTTAGTAGAAAACAAAGAAATATAATTACTGGTTTTCAACCACAGAACAAAAAATACAGAGAAGTGCCCCTACGCTGGCTAAGCACGGGAACCAGTGTCGCCAAACTCACACATTTGTATATCAAATTCTCCATTACACACATAAAAAACAGTGATATGATTGGCTACAAATTACAAACGCAACTTTTACAAATCATCTTCTTATTGCTTTCAAAAATTGTGTCTTATTGCAACGAATGAAAGTTGTTATTATTTGACATGACACAAACAATAAAGACGTTTTTCGTCTAAAAACTTTAAATAGACAAGTTTACAACGAGTTCAGCAACTCAACGCTAGATGGCGCTGTAACCAATTCATTCTATTCAGAACGCTAGCTCCTTTGAAATAGATGTCATATTCATATGCACTTGTAATCTCTTGTGGTGAGTACAAAAAAAAAAGTTAGAGATGTAGACATATATCGATATATTAATATTGATGTTACGTAATTTATTCGGGTGAGCAATGTAGTAATTTGTTAACATCATACAAATGCTTAATAACCAAAAAGGTTGATTATCGTTAAAATATCAATGTTAAAGAGATATTTGTATGTTTGTATGTAGGGGGGTAATATTATTTTCATAAAATTAAGTACGCGGGCGAAGCTGCTGCCAGAAGCTAACGATAAATGAAACGATAACAGATGGTGCTAAAAATATTTAGTGACCTTGAAATAATACATATTTATTTAATATTTGCCATTTTGATAGTCGAATATTAATATATTTTGCCGTGATAGCTTTCATTAAGACAGTAATATGATTAGACGTAGGAAAATCCTCTAATTGGTTATAGCTTATGTTTTGGAATACTGATGACCCAATAAACTGGTGCATTATTTCAGCCATGATATAATCTTTATTAAATATATGACCGTCTTATAAAATATTTAGGATGTCTGACATAACTTAATCACAGATTCTGATGGGCATAATAACCCGCTCTAGCCTTACCTATAATAAATCTATGTAATTATTGATTTGTTTTCTGTTACTAAAGCACTAACGCAAATATCACACTTATGTTATCAACTGTCTTATTATTTAACCAGCTATGTGAGCTATTGATTCCTTACTAAAATTAGACAAAACTATCGATACCGACCTACTTTACGGATGTGTCCCATCCCTAATCGAGTAGCGTCGAAGTTACTAGAATTTAGTTTGTGATTGTCCAGATGACGACCAAGTGCATTTAGACTTTGTATCAATGAACATAAAGTTGTTTATAGTTTGCATTGAAGTCATAACATGTGGTATTGTAATTAAAATCAATTATATTAAAAATTAACAAAGTTTAGCACTTACCAATGATACGATACACCTCTAAAAGATACATTTTTTTTCTGCTTTCGTTTTTGCAGGTCAAAACCGCACAACAAGGCATAATTTGTAATATTTCGCGTATTTCTGAGACATCCAATCGCGACAAGTATCTGACGGCGAATAAGCTAAATGTTGCGCATCTGCGCTTAATGTTGACACGCGCGCGATATGTGAGGGGCACTTCCTCTAGTTTTCTTTATTCCGTGTTTTCAACCGACGAAAAAAACGGAGGAGGTTCTCAAGTCGACGCGAAATATTTATTTTTTCATGTATGACCACACATAACTTTTTGCAGAGTAGTCCGATTTTGATAATTCTTTTTTGTTGGAAAGGGTGGGGGTACACCCTAAAAGGTGGTCCCATATAAAGAAAAAATCGAACCCTAAGGTTAGGCAAAAGGGATGGTTGATTATTCACCCACCGATTGTAATATTGTAATGTATGACCAGACCACACATGACTTTTTACGGAGTGGTCCGATTTTGATAATTCTTTTTTAATTGGATAGGGTATGCCTCGCCGAGTTTTATTAGTAGATTGTAGCCACAAAAAATAACAGAATAAAAGCTTTTTAAGAAGAAAATAAAACCACCAAAAAACTGAAAAGCAAAAAATAATAAACCTTTCAGTCATTTTGAGTCGGCGCCAAACAATCAATGAACAAAGATCATTCAAAGCACCGACTCAAAATGATTGAAAGGTTTATTATTTATTGCTTTCAGTTTTTTCGGTGGTTAATTTTTTTTCGTAAAAAGCTTTTCTATCAACAATTTTAGAAATAAAATGAACGACGACTTTCTACGGAAGATTTTAGATCACGGGCTTGCAACCCCAACGTTATTGTCAAACTTCACTTCAATGTTTTGTTGTCGTTTTGATTTTTCGAATGGCAAACACTAACGGCCAATGAATATTTTATCAGTTTACGCAATTTTACGTAAAAAATAACATTAATTTTCAATGATGAATGCGTTAGATGACATGAGCGATGAAGATTTCGTGCCATTCCTCCATAGTTTGAGTGTGGACACTTATAAAAAGTCGTTTGAATGGATGTTGAATGACCGAGACTTCGCTGGAGTTTTGCGCTGGCTTCACAACAATTTGGACCATAATAATGCTTTGAGTGCCCGCGAGGAATGTCGGTAAGAGAAATGTTACTTGTCTGTTACAATACAGAGCTATTCTTTTGTCAATATCTATAATAACAAAACCAAAATAATGGCTTTGGTTTTACTTCATTTTTCCTTTGCTTTAACATAATATTCGTGATTTTTAGTTACCCTAGGCATAATACAGGTCGTCTTACTCCTAGTTTAGCTTTACTTTTATCTTTATAATCAAGACTTTGTACAGCAACTTCTAAAGAAATAGCTACTACAAACAATTCATGCAATTACTCTCAATTCTTCCTACAGATACATAGAATTAGAGAAGAAAGGTCTTCTTCTGTCCCCAGAAGATCTAGAATCTTCTATAACAAGTATACAAGAGCAGTATGAAGGTATTTGTCTACCAGGAGATAAGGAAGCTAAGGAGGATATTGAACAGGACATCAAAATGCTTGAGGAACGGCTTCATATGCTGCAAAAACAAGAGACCATCCTTGGTGAATTGAAGAGACAGAATAAGTAAGTAAAACAACTTATCATGAATAAAGTTTAATCTCTTACAACCAAAATTTTCTCTTGCATTTTCTATGGTTGCAATAGAAAGTACAGAATGCTACAGTTATGACACACCTTTTGCGTGGTTCTTTAAAATATATATTTTATGTATAATGCTCAGAAGCCCAAAAGTCAGATAACCAGTCTTACCAAGGGGTATCATATAACCCAATAACTGGGCTGTGGAGCTCAGATAAGCAGTCTCCATGTAAAGTATGTGTAAGTATGTGTGTGTGTGTATGTGTAAGTGTGTGTAAGTGTGTATTCAGCTGCATCCGGTTAGACTGGCCACTGACCCAATGTAGTTGGGAAAAGGCTAGGCAGATGATGATTCTGGAATGCTATAGCTACATTTTCACGAATATACAAATTACACTTCATGCACTCTTTCTCCCACACCAGGAAGTGTAGGACAATGTAGTTGTGGTATAATCAGGGACCGTACAACCCCGAATATAAGTTAATTCTTTTGAAAGTGTTACACACTGTACGCCTACAGTAACGGAAGATGCTACCTCTTGGTCGTGGTTGCCCGTTCATAACACTAACGTTAGGGTAACCCTATCAATAAGTTAACTAGTACAAGATGTTACCGTCTCTTGTATGATTTCCAATTGAAGAAGATAACCCTTTGAAAGGGTTTGTTGGGGGTAATCAAAGGGTTTTAAATCAAATCATTTTAAATTACGTTGGAGTGGAGGAATATGTATTGACCTTGGAAGTTTGAAATCATATAGAATCGTTCATTAGTGTTTCTTACTCGGTTTGATAGGACGGTGCTTTCTTTTTTAAGTTTTAAATAACGTCTGAATATTGAAAATGAACAAAGGTAAGTAAGTGTATTTTAATTTAGTATCACATACAATAAAACTGTAAATAACCCGTGTGTGTACATTCTACTAATATTATAAATGTGAAAGTGTGGATGTTTGGATGTTTGTTACTCAATCACGCAAAAATGGCTGAACGGATTTAGATTAAATTTTTAACACAGATAGTTTATCACTTGGATTACCACATAGGATACTTTTTATCCCGGTAATCTGATCCCATGGGATAATTACTTCACGCTGGCGAAGCCGCTGGCAGAAGCTAGTTGAATATATTTTAAACTTTTAATGAGGGTGTATGTAATACGTATGTAATCAGTATAGATACTAAATCACCAATTTTTGAAAATTTTGACTGGCTTTGCAAGAAATTACGAAAAGAATGGGTTCCAGTGAACATGTAACACCTCTTGCTATTGCAAACATTTTAGACCATCGATGAAAAAAAAAATACTGTAGCGATGCAATAGCTTGTAGCGATGCGGTTTCAAAAATCAAAGACTTAATGAAGATTCATTTGCGTCAAAATGAATAAATCGAGTCAGACTCAGATAAGTCTGATAAAAGTGAAGAGATATTTTCGCTGTGGAGTGATCATTACAAACTGGTACATTACAATTGGAAGAGTAATAAATGTGCAGATAGCTTGTCAGATGAACTTTCAGTTTACTTGAC
This sequence comes from Aporophyla lueneburgensis, assembly GCA_932294355.1. Classification (NCBI taxonomy): domain Eukaryota; kingdom Metazoa; phylum Arthropoda; class Insecta; order Lepidoptera; family Noctuidae; genus Aporophyla; species Aporophyla lueneburgensis. Next base: position 5,807,924 of record OW028748.1, on the reverse strand, counting down.
AAGTCCTGTTGGAAGACGTAACGAAAATCCTCTGGAAATTTGGAAAGATTACAAAATACAGTTTCCAACATTGCATAAAATTGCCTTTAAATATCTAGCAATGGTGGACACATCGGTTCCATCTGAAAGACTGTTTTCGCAAACGGCGCAGGTAATGACTCAACAAAGAAACACATTGAAGGGTAAACTTTTGTTTTTACAAAGTATAGATAAAAAGTATTAAAAAAAAAATTATAATAATAATAATATTTAAGTAATAAAAATAAATGTAAACGTAGTATATTTTTTTTAATAGATGCTTGTTTTTATTTCTAAACCAAATAGACTTTGTTTCATGAAAGCAGTCCCGCGGCGAGTACTGTACTAAAAGGTAAAAATCAACATTGGATGGAAGTAGGAGCAGACTATTAAAGTAGGAAATCAATTAAATATGTATTATTTGTATCTTAATCTGATATTGTTTCTGTAAAAAGAGGTAAGATAGAAAAAATATTCATCATCATCATTTCAGTCGAAAGACGTCCACTGCTGGACATAGGCCTCCCCCAAGCACCGCCACTTCGACCTGTTCTGTGCTTCTCGCATCCAACGTATTCCTGCGGCCTTCACCAGGTCATTGGTCCATCTTTTGGGAGGCCTTCCAACGCTACGTCTTCCAGTACGCGGTCGCCACTCCAGAACCTTCCGACCCCATCGGCCATCTGTTCTGCGAGCCATGTGCCCTGCCCACTGCCACTTACGTTTGGCAATTCTTCGGGCTATGTCGGTAACCTTGGTTTCCTACGTATCTCATAATTTCTGATTCGATCATGCAGGGAAACTCCAAGAATAGTCCTCTCCATTGCTCTTTGGGTGACTTTAAGCCTTCTTATGAGGCCCATTGTGAGCGACCACGTCTCGGTTCCATATGTCATCACTGGTAACACACACTAGTCAAAGACTTTTGTCTTGAGACACTGCGGTAAATGGGACGAGAAGATACTGCGTAGCTTCCCGAACGCTGGCCAGCCGAGTCGGATTCGACGATTGACCTCTTTCTCGAAGTTGGACCTACCTAACTAGACAGTCTGTCCTAGGTACACATATTCGTCCACAACTTCGAGTGTAGTGCCTCCGATCTTCATTGGAATGGGTATCACATGAGCATGACCTTTGTCTTGTCCATGTTCATCCTAAGACCCACTCTTTCGGAAGCTCTACTGAGGTCATCGAGCATTGTACTGAGGCCCTCCATAGTCTCAGCCATGACTACGATATCGTCGGCAAATCGAAGATGAGTGATGTACTCGCCATTGATGTTGATGTCAGCCCTTTTCTAGTCCAGAACCTTGAAGACATCCTCCAGTGCAGCGGTGAACAGTTTCGGAAAGATGACGCAGAAGGATAGGTTTCGAGGCTCTGTCCTGGAGCCGGACTGACATGGTGGCGTTTTCATACAAACACTTCAGAACTTCAATGTACCGATAGTCAATCTGGCACCGTTGGAGAGACTGTAGTACAGCCCAGGTTTCGATCGAATCGAAGGCTTTTTCGTAGTACACAAACGCTAAGCAGAGAGCCAGTCAGGTCAGCCAGCCAGCTTCGGTCTTCTGTATAACCTGCCGCAGCGTATGTATGTGTTCTACGGTGCTAAAGCCTTTACGGAATCCGGCTTGTTCGGGAGGCTGGAAGTCGTCAAACCTGCGCGCGAGACGGTTCGTGATGACTCTTGAAAACAGCATATAGGCATGGCTCAGAAGTGAGATGGGCCTATAATTCTTAAGTAGGGTATTGTCACCCTTCTTAAAGAAAGTACCACCACACCTCTGTTCCATGCCTGTGGCGTTTTGCCCTCGAGTATGACGAAATCAAACAGTCTCTGAAGGGCCTTTAGAACAGGTTTTCCGCCGGCCTTCAGGAGCTCGGCCGTAATTCCGTCATCACCCGGCGCCTTGTTATTTTTAAACTGCTTCGGAGCCATCCTAATCTCGTACAAGCTGACGTCCGGGATATCTTCAGTGTAGTGTCGAGTCAATCTAACTCTCGGGTCGTTAGCCAGATTCATAACGGGGTTTCTGGTGGACGTGTAATAACTGTCCATAGAATTTCTCGATCTCTCGTAATAGCTCAGGTTTGGCGAACACGACTCTGCCATCGTCGGTCTTCAGTTTCGCAAGCTGACTCTGCCCAATAGACAGATCTCTTGCGAAGACTTTGGAGCCCTTGTTCCGCTTGTTCCGCTCTATCGCGTCTTTAATACATTCCGTATTAAAGCAGCGAAGGTCGCTTTTCAAAGACTTAGAGATCCGTCTATTGAGCTGCCGGTACTCGAGTGCAGCTTTTGAAGACTGCAGGATCATTTCGCGCCTCTGTTCCATGAACTGTAAGGTTGGATTTGAAAGTTTCTTTTTTCTATTAGTACGGCGGGTCTTGAAAACTTAAACCCGACCGTATGGACAGTTTCCACGAACCCATCATTATAATCATCCACGGAGCTCTCTAGGCACTCAAAACGATTCTGGAGTTCAAGCTGAAAGCTCTCGGGGTTCTGAAGTTGGATCGGTGCTGGACGGAGCATTTGACTTCATCAGCCGACATCTTTCCAGCTTGATATTGATATTCAATGTGCCTCTTACCATGCGGTGAACACTCCCGGTTTTCACCGCGTTGATCACAGAGACATCATTGAATATTTGCTTCTTCGTCGACTTAATGAAGTCAATCTCATTTTAAGTTTCACCATCAGGGCTCTGCCAGGTCCATCTTCTGTGTTCACGCTTTTTGAAGAAGGAGTTCATCATAAAGAGGCCCTCCTTTTCCATAAAACTGGCCAGTAGGTGACCCCGGTGATTCCGTCGTCCAGCTCCAAATTGCCCCACTCGCAGCTCATCGCCGTCTCGTTTGCCCAGTTTCGCGTTGAAGTCCCCCATGACAACAGTGAAATGAGTTTTGGAACTATGCATGGCTCTGGAAATATCCTCATACATTGTCTCCGCCTCATCGTCGGGGTGTGACGAGGTCGGGGCGTACACCTGTATCATCTTCAGCGAATACCTTACGGATATTCTGAGTATAAGGTACGCCACCCTGGTCGACACACTCTCGATTTTCACAACGTTGCTCACAAGGGACTTATGGACGATAAGCCCGACACCACCTTGGGACTGCTGTTCGCCCTCCCGGAAATGGAGCAGGTTTCCGGAATTTAGGATTATCGAGTCCTCCCCGGTCTTCGGACTTCAGATAACCCTACTATGCCCCATCGTAACCTGCTCAATTTTTCCTCAAGTTCAGCGATCTTCTTGTCAGTCCGGAGTGTGCGCGTGTTGTAGGTTGCCAGGTCCAGTTGTTGGTGATTTTGGTAGCCGGATCTCTTCCGGGGATTGTTAGCACCCCTTGCCTCACCGTGGCCTTGACCGCTACCATAGCCAAGGGTAGGTGGGCCGCCGGGCACTAGGGGCCGTTTTTAGTTTATGCTTGTCATTATTTGAGTGATTATGGCAACCCCCTCTGGGTTGCCATAATCGCCACGCTTGGCAGGCGGGTTGGCGATCGCAGTATGTGGTGCTGATAAAATGCATAGAGAAAGCTGCTGCCCATTCTTATTTAGTCCCTTAGTCGCCTCTTATGACACCCACGGGAGGAAATGGGATGATGCTATTCTTTACGTCCGGCACCACACGATACAGAAGAAAAATATTAAAAATCAAGTAATTTTATTTTGCGACGCTAGCGCCATTTAATACCCACGGGACTTCTTTCATGAAACAGAGTCTACATAATATCTAACTTATAGGAAAACAATCGATGTGTAGAAAACATCGATGTATTTTTTGATATATCGATATTACATCGATGCCACTATCCGATGCATTAAATCGAAAAACCATCGATGTTTTTTTTATGTCCACCACTAATCATGAGTGAGACGAGATGATCGAATGACATTTATGATTCCGTAAAAATTACAAGTTTAAACATGAAATAATCCCGACTATTCCGGAAAAAAATACACTGTGTTCGCTGCCAGACTAGACCTCACAATACGATTTCAATAGCGCAGTGGAAGTGTGATAACCGTGGGGCTCTAGAGACAAGAGTGGCTAGCGAAACTAGTCCGCCGTACGCGGAGCAGACAATACAAGTACAATTCAAGTAACTCACCTACAATACAACAAAAGAACTTACCTGTGGGTAGACGAACACCAGCTCCTTGGGGTTACCTGGAGTTATGTATGTAAGTAAGTGAGTGTATATGTATCGTGTCGTGACGTTATGAGTATTCTCCAGGTTACAATCCGCTGCAATAAGGCTGGACGCAATCACAGCATGCGGTCTTCAAATCACGCGTTCCCAATAGCGTCACTTCCACTTAACCTTCAAAGTTCTTCAATGTCAAGAAACTTAACTAAACCCGTGTTATGTCTTCAAATTGGGGTTAGTTACAATCAATACAATTGGGTCATGACAGATTGTCCACAAAACGACCGATTCTCAGGGATTACTTTACAAAGGGTCGCGAAAACCAAGCGGTGACCATCCTCTTCAAGAACTTCAGTTTTAACAAACGTAACCCGTATTATTACGTCAAATGGGGTTGTTTTTACAATCAAAGCAATTGGATCACGACTAATTATCACAAACGGATTGATTTAAAAGGATTAATTACGCGTCGCGGGGGTCCCAATACGGCGACGTCCGTCGCCGTATTGGGACCCCCCCTTTTCCCCCCCCTTTTCGAGCCAAATTCAAGAGGCGGTGTCAAGTGTCAAAGTCAAACTAACAAGTCAGATGTCATTCCGTTCGATGGCGTGTTCCGAAGGCGCATAGAGTAACTACTTTAAACGGGATGAAACACACTGAACTTTAAAATCACTGCAATAATAACTATAATCGTATGTGTACGGAGTGCTATTGCCTAGACTGCGTGTTGCGACTTGACGCATACCCGCCGAATGCATGCAGTTTAGTACTTTAAAGTAAAGTCACGAGAGATAAAATTACAATACTTGTAGTTCGAATGGATAACACTGTTACAGTCGTTGAAGGGGTAACCCGTTCAAAAAGGTTTACCATTAAAAAGTATAACCCACCAAGAATGGGTTTTTGAATGTACAGGTAATCAAATCGAAAGGGTTAGGAAGAGGTTATCCATTGATGAGAGTATTCGTAAAATAGTGTAACTAATATTAAATGGTTTTTAAAACAACACTTTTTCAAAACCCTATCAAAAACCCTTTCAACGGGTAACCAAAATGGTCCCTGGGTATAATACACTGTCCTCTGCCCTGGGCTCTGGGCAAGACAGGCTTAAAATAAAATAATAATCCGCTGTATTGTAATGAAAAATTACTTATCTTTTCACATTTTAGAATCATCAATGATTATCTTATTTAACATGAATTCTCATACATACAATCCAATTGAAATTGATTGACCACAGAATATGTTACCTTCCACAGATTAACAAAAGAAGAATTATCCGTAGAGATATCAAAGCTGAACTCCTCGCACTTACAGTGGAAGGATGACGAGAGCACCGCAGCTGAGGACTGCCTGACCCTCGCTCAAGAAGTGGAGACTATTACCAATGAAGTGATAGACGTGATTGCTGATACTTTAGATGTGTACAGCAGTTGTCATAGTGATAAGGTACTCTTGAATTTTAGAACGCATGTAAACATCACCACTATGTTGGGGTTAGCTTCCAATCTAACCGGATGTAGCTGAATACCATACCATCTTTTACATGCAGAGACTATCTGACATCTGCCACCCAGTTTCTGGGTAACATGATCACCCTTGGCGGATGTGGTGCATGTTTTCCCCCATTTTTTAAATATTTATGTTGTGTTGTCTTATTTTGCATCATGTTTACTGCAAATAAACATATTTTCTTTCTTTCCTTGATAAGACCTGGTTGTCAGAGTTGTCCAGCTTCTGACTTCCCATAACAACTTAACATAAAAGTCAGTACTGTATTATCTTTGTAGTAGTATAAGCAGTATTGTATAATATTATAAAAGGTATTTCTTCTAATCACACTTAAACCCATATTATTTAATAATGGAAGACATTACTTTATGGCTTTTGGGATGCAGAAATGTTTTCAGGATGTTTTATCTTTAAAGGACAAAATTCTGACTGTTATGAACATTTTAAAACAAAAAACAGCCTTGTTCCAGCCATTCCCAAGCGATGCTCTTACCAACAAACAGCATTTAATTTTACATTTTCGGCAGGTTTTGCCTATCTTGAATAGAAAACATGGAGAAAATATTTCTAAATAAATATCTCTTTTTTTCAGGAAAATGCGAAGAAATTCTTCACATTTGGCCCCTTTGAGACATACAGGCAGTCACAGGCATTATTTAGATCCCACTTTGACTTGTACACATCCAAGAAGTTTGCCAAGAGGGTGAATGACACCTCTTCTGATGAGGAACTGAGGTCTGCACTTGCTGAGGCCAAGAGTATGGAGGAAAGGTGAGCTGTATAGATTCATTTTCAATCAATCAACTCGGCCACTACACTCTCTCCTCCACCTTCCTCATCCTGTCTAAGCCACCTTTTTTGAGGTTGTCAGTCCATCTAGCTGGGGGGCGTCCCACGCTACATATGCCAATATGCAGTCTCTACTCCATGACTCGTCTGTTCCACTGGCCAATAGTCCTTCGATAAACATGGCCAGCCCACTGCCAGTTCAACTTGCTAACTCTGCAAGTGATGTTGGTGAATAGAATTCTTTCCAGCTAGATTCATTTGACTCTGGCTTTTGTAAGCCAGCCAAACAAATAAACTGAAACTGCTTAACCTTATATAGATCTGATGCACGCTTTTATAGTTTCTAATATGGCAAAATTATCCTGGATGTCAAAATGTGTCGTAGTACTTGCATGCATTATCGTGGATGGAAATTTAAAAGTGACTTCATATATTTTCATACATTTTACTTCTGTGTTATTGAGATGCTGTGTCATAGATGTGGTTAGACCTCCACAATATTGAGAGTTGAGAAAACTGAACAATTTTGTATAATTTATCCATTGATATAGAGATCATAATAAGAAATATTGTATACAGTGTGTATTTTCATCACATACATATTGCATAGTCAGCCTAAAATTTTCCCACTGCTGGGAAACGGGCGTCCTCTCATCCAGAGGGAGTGGGCCATACCACGCGGAACCAGTGCGGGTGGGAGTTTTTTGCCACCAGAACAAAGATAAAGGTTGATCTCTGCACTACTGTACTTCTTTTTATAAATATCCATTTTGCATATTCCAGATTGTCTGATGCCATGTGCACATACATTGAATCCAAGGCTGAGCTATGTGGAGAGCAGGCGAAGGTGGCGTTAGTTGCAAACTACAAAGATGTGCATCCAAGCCAAATAACGTAAGCAAATTGTACCAGTGACCCATTATCTATCATCATCATCGTTTCAGCCGTAAGACGTCCACTGCTGGACATAAACTTGCCCCAATTTGGGGGGGGTTTTGCCATATTCGCCAGGCTTGGCAGGATAAACCTCATAGAGAACGCTGGTGCCCATTCCCTAGAAAGTCCCTTAATCGCCATTTCACGACAACCTGTGTGACTTCGACTCGTTGAAGTGTACTCTGTTGAATTCATAATGCTCGGTTCATCCCGCCGCGATATTTTTACGTCCATGGGCACTTCCACTACTGTTGCCCAGTCCCCATGACTTGAATTCGATAGCTAAGTAACTCAGTATGGCGGAAATATGATAACGTTGAAGGAGCACAATTATACAACCAAATTCCTTCGTGTATGAAAAATATACACTCATTTAATGCATTCGGAAACTCAATTAGTTGAATATTTATTGTAATCACAAATAAAACCTTTCCTAACATCTAAATACATTCCTGGGATGTATCATATTTGCCTAGCCTTTACCCAGATGTAGCTGAATACTGAATACTTTGTGACAAACTTTATGTTAATATATAATTTGTTTTGGCCTTTGTTCTCATGTAAGACTCTGTCCATCTTACTACAAAATGCGATCTAACTTCAGTTCTGGCCAGCCAGTTTTGGCATTTTCAACTTTATTTCGATTTGGGTAAAGTTCTTAATACAAAAATGACAAGTTAGCATCGGACTAAATTGACCATTTTGTAAAAAGAACTGCGTTTCTGTACTTATTGGGTTCTTAATTAAAAAACTGGCTTGGTTTATACCAGATCTATATCAAACTTTATTTGTAACTAGCTTTTGCCAGCGGCTTCGCCCGCGTGGAGATCGGAAATTATCCCGCGGGAACATACTACCGGGATAAAAACTAGCCTATGTCCTTTCTCAGGCTCTAAACTATCTGTGTACCAAATTTCATTTAAATCGGTTCAGTAGTTTTAGCAGGAAAGCGAGACAGACAGACAGAGTTACTTTTGCATTTATAATATTATATAGTAAAATATATAGTAATATATAGTATATAGTAAATATAGTAATATAGTATGGATAGTATGGATAAGGGGTGTGTCTTTTTGAGAATAGATATAATGTGTCCCAGCTGTGAGATATCTTTAAACCTAAACCCATTCCTTTCCAGGTCATGTCTGATGGAAGCTAAAAGCGCAGTGGATCTACTAGAACAAGAAGAGTCCATCATATACCAACAAATACACAATGCAGTGAGGCAGCTTGTGGACTCAAGAACTACACTTGCTGTTGAGACCACTGCTTGCTGTGCACTGGCTGTTAGACAGTAAGTCCATTTTTTCAATGTTCTCTATCTGTTAGCTATAGTACAGTGTAGTAATCCGCTTCGCTTGCTAAAACCCACACTCTACTGCAGTCTCGACGTAGAGATTAGATAGAGTTCATGTACTGTATCACTCTGTATAATGATATCTATGTAATCACTACCATATTTGTAAATACGTTATTTGATTATAGAACATCTTTTTTGTTTTTTTTTGTGGGTGGGAAATCATTAAATTACGTCTCCCGCTCTTGGGCGGAGCGGGAGGGCGTGTCCGACTTTTACTGACTAAAACCCTCCCGTGTTCCTTTACTTGCCCATGTGCCAGGCCCACAGTGTCTCTTTCGAACTAATCTCGCGACCCTGGCAGGCATCGGCCCTAGCAGACTCCTTCAGTACTGCTGAATCTCTTTGAGGCGCGCGTGGAACACTACGCGCCGTCGACAAGGGCCTGGTCCTTACCGGGCGGCGAGCTATCCATTGCTCGCCGACCGCAAGCTCGCGCCTACTGTGGCCGGGAGTCCGCTATTGACTCCCGACCCCGGGGAGTCTCCTCCTGCGGCGGCTAGGGACGTGAGGGCGCAGAGACTGCCACTCCCTCACGCGTCCCGCCTCCTCCACAGTTGAACCAAATTGTTTCAATTTTCATTTATTTTTTTCACATGACATGACAAAAAGATATGAATTCTTATGTTCACAAAAAATACATGAAATGGAGACCCCATTTCATGTCTTTCTGTGTAATACATTCACTACGCCACAAGATATATATGATGGGGTTATTTTACATTCCAATATGAATTGTATCTTCCTTTACAGACAAATCCACGCAGACCTATCCCACCTACTAGACACAACCAACCGCGCGCTCAGCCTAGATCGCATCGTATACAGCGCACTACGACACGAACTGCGCTCAGTTCAAGAGTTCCTACAGTTAGCCGCTCATTTACGACAGTACGCCGCGGCTGACGCCAGCGCCGTCATCAGTAGAATTGTGAGTAGCAAATAAACAAAATTTAAGTGTCTCTTTGTAACGTTAAAATAACAGCTTTTTACAAATTGCATAATAAAGTCTGTAAGGTAAATGTATAACAAAAAAAAAAAAAACAAAACAGTTTTCAAAATTTTTGTCTGTCTGTCTGTCTGTTCTGGCTTATCTCCAAAACGGCTGGACTGATTTTGAAGGAACTTTAACTGGTAGATAACTGATGTTATAACGAGTAACATAGGCTAATGTCTGTGTAGCACGTTCACGCGGGTTAAGCCGCGGGCACAACTAGTTTAGCATATAAAGACAGTAGTAGAACTGCGCTCAGTCAAAGAGTTCCTGCAGTTGTTACTTACAACGGTACGCCGTCGCTAACACTAGTACAGTGATCAGTAGATGTGTCATCATCATCTGCCCATACATCATACATCCTGACACATCTGCTCATACATCTGCATGCCCTTCGGTAAGACTGGTTGTCAGACATACGGGCTTCTGACGACCCGTAACGACTGTCCAAGATCTACGAAAGACAGCCGGGACCAACGGCTTAACGTGCTTTCCGAGGCAAGGAAGTGTCTTGGTATTTAAAGATGGTCACCCATCCGCGGACCAACCGCGGCAAGCGTAGCTTAACCTGAACGATCAACCCGTGCGGCTGTTATTACTTAGCCACAAGCCCTCCTTATCAGATCAGTAGATGTGTGAGACTAGCAATATGAGATCCAAAAGAATATCCTTTGGTACGTAAAGTTTGAAGAAATGGTAGCTCATTGGTATCGGCCCCGACTTACTACTCGGTGAGTTCGCATACAGGAAGGCACTTTACTTTGTGTATTTAATTTTATCCCCACTGCTTCTCTAAACCTTGAAGGAAAACATCGTGAGGAAACCGGCATGTCCAAGAACCAAATTTTTTAAAATGTGTTATCCACCAACCTGCTCTGCGCCCGCGTGGGAGATTATGGCTCATTCCAGGGAGTCTAAAAAGGCCACATTAAGCAATACCGCTAAAACCAATTCATATTGTGAATTCCCAGCAATTCCTTAGCAATTCCTCTAATTTTCGTAAAATGGTGACATATATTAGCAATATCATTCTCAATTCAATTCACATCAGAATCATACTTGGTGTAAATGTTGCAGCATGAAAAAAATAAAGACCGTAATTTTACCGGTAAATATTTCTTTGAAGATTTAATTAATATAGTTGATTATTTTTAACTGTTGAAATGTTATTAATTATAATATCCATAAAAACTTATAAAATAATCACAGATAAGCCCTAAAATGGGGAAACTAAATACAATGCAAACTTTATAAGCTGGCAATGCTTACTTAAAGTTTTTCTCTCTTTATATATGTGTGATCTGTGGTTATGTCAACAATAAATATCAACAAAACTTGTGTTTATTTTAAAACTTTAAAGTATTTCATGCAAGTTGGATCGTTTTTAATACAGAGTAAGTAAATACTTATTTAACCTTAATCAATATTTAATTGTATCGTTGTACAAAAGTATTTAATTGTACGTAATTCTTTGTAGGCATGGAAAAGCGTGCTGCTAGAGTATCCGAAACATTCTGCTCGACATTCTGCATTGAAAGTGGGAGCTCTGGCGCTATTGAACCCTTTACCTAGATCACTGCAGCCTCTAGTTCCTGCCAAACTCGTGCGCCAGCAGAAACCCCGCCCCGGCCGATGCTACAACAGTGACTTTGACTGTCGAACTCGGCAATTAAGATACCGCAGTGAGTGGAGTTTTCTAGCCCTACAGCTATTTTTATTGCGACTTAAGACTTATGATGACGATTGAAAATGATTATGATGTTAATTATGTAACGTATGGTCGCCCTCTGGCTGGAAATAAAATTGAGTACTATCCTTAACATTCATGTAATGTATAACGAAATACAAAGAGGAAAATAATCTGTATTTTACCATTAACCAAACAGCAACTGAAGACAAAGAAGTTTTTGGGCTCCAAGTCTACTATTAGTGTCACCCTGTCATCATTGGTGTTCTTAGAGTGTTATAAACAATGATATTATTATTTTCAAATTAATTTTATTTAGAAGTTATGTTAATTATTGACTGATGATTTGGCTTTCTTAAAAACCACACATTTTCTTTTTTAGCCTGGTGGAATTGTTCCAAGCAGTCATCGTTTGCCTCTGCAGCTCCGTGACTAGCATCAACACAAAATATTCATAGAAAAATAAACTGATTAACTATAGTGTTTATGTTAGTTTCATTATTTGATTATTGCTAGATTTTTACACAGTACAACATGAGAATTGTAAATTTATTAAAATAATTTAACTTTGTGTATTGTTTTATTTAAATAATAGGTATAAAGATAAAATGTATGTCCTATTTTATAGATACACACTACCTAATAAAATTGGAGTAAAAGTAAAGTAATATAAGGCCTATGTCCCACGTAGGTTGTAGATTTTTATTAGGGTTCCGTAACCAAAGAGTAACCAGGACGGGACCCTATAACTAAGCCTCCGCTGTCCATTGGTCCGTCCATCTGTCTGTCTGTGAACGGGCTGTATGATGTGGAAAATAAATAAACCTACATATTTTCTCTGGAAATGTTTATTACTTACCGGGTGCAAATTACAAAAATAAGCTAGGTGTGAATAGTGTGTACTTTTGAATAAGTCTTTTTTCAACTGGGACAAGTGTTACGAGTTATATGATAAATGATTTTATTTCTGTTAGTAACACAACATAACATAACATCACGCCTTGTTTCCCCGAAGGGTTAGGCAGAGGTGAACCTATAGTACACCCACATTTCGCCTGTTGTCTGTTAGTAGGTTTGTACAAACACTTTTACATGTCAATGATATTTTTTAAACGGTGAGTGATGAGTTCGGCGTTTGCTAAGTGACTACTCTGAGAAGAAAGTTACTGGTACCTACAGCTATCACACTGTTTTATACACTAATTTGGTGTTTCATATAGTGTACGCCCTTGGTAACCTGTGGTATGATCCATATGCTTTAGTACTAAGTGGATCTACCCAGTGCCTGTGAAATATGATTATATGATTGTAGTAATTTGTAACATTCACAAGAGTAGATGGTAGTGTCCATTTAGAACTGCTTCATTAAAAATAACTCAATCTTAAAGTACCTAAGAATGTAAAAAAAAATAAAAAAAAATACGCCGCGTTGGGGGACCGCTTCAAACCTAACAATTTAATTACCAATAGACTTATTACCTAACTAAGCAGTCAACGACGTCTGCACTCGCGGAGCGGTCCCCCACCGCGACGTTTTTTTTTTTGAATTATTAATACATTCTTAGGTACTTTAAGATTGAGTTATTTTTTATTATTTTTTACTTTTTAAAGGGAAATTATGTTTTTGTGTCGGGGGTTTTTTAAATTCTTTAATTTAATTTTTTATTTTATACTTTTTATAGGTATATACTTAATATAATGTAGAATCAAACGAAGCTAAGAACACTTTCGATTAATTCATCAATATTCTCGTTCAGTGCGCTTTCATTTGAGACCCCACTCGAGTATATTTGCTGACATTCGGTTACTCTTCCCCACTTTCCCCCCCACAACTTTTAAATGGCTCAACCGATTTTCATCAAACATGTCTAAGAACACTCGCAGATAAGTCACCTTTAATACATATTTTTTTTTATTGAAATCGCATCATCCGTTCGTGAGCTATGATGCCACAGACAGACAGACAGACAGACACGTCAAACTTATAACACCCCTCTTTTTGCGTCGGGGGTTAAAAACTGACTACTTCATTACTATTCTTGAAGGTAGGTTGTATGTTTATTTCATGTAAGTTGGATCGTTTTTAACCCCCGACGCAAAAAGAGGGGTGTTATAAGTTTGACGTGTCTATCTGTCTGTCTGTCTGTCTGTCTGTCTGTGGCATCATAGCTCCCGAACGGATGATGCGATTTCAATAAAAAAAAATATGTATTAAAGGTGATTTACCTGCGAGTGTTCTTAGACATGTTTGATGAAAATCGGTTGAGCCGTTTAAAAGTTGTGGGGGGGAAAGTGGGGAAGAGTAACGGAATGTCAGCAAATATACTCGAGTGGGGTCTCAAATGAAAGCGCACTGAAAGAGAATATTGATGAATTAATCGAGAGTGTTCTTAGCTTCGTTTGATTCTACATTATATTAAGTATATACCTATAAAAAGTACAAAATAAAAAAATTAAATTAAAAATTTAAAAACCCCCCGACACAAAAACCTAATTTCCCTTTAAAAAGTAAAAAATAACAAAAAAATAACTCAATCTTAAAATACCTAAGAATGTATTAATAATTCAAAAAAAAAACGTCACGTTGGGGGACCGCTCCGCGAGTGCAGACGTCGTTGACTGCTTAGTTAGGTAATAAGTAATTAAATTGTTAGGTTTGAAGCGGTCCCCCAACGGCGTATTTTTTTTTTGAATTATTAATACATTCTTAGGTATTTTAAGATAGAGTTATTTTTTTGTTATTTTTTACTTTTTAAAGGGAAATTAGGTTTTTTTAATACAGAGTAAGTAAATACTTATTCATCTTAAATCAATATTTAATCGTTAATCGTTGAATATATATGTTGTGTTGTGTATATGGTGTGCGCCCATATTAGCCTGTTGTGTGATCCAGATGCTTAAGTATTAATTGGATCTACTCAGTGCCTAAAATATGAAAAGAAGATTGTAATAATTTGTAACATTCACAACACTAGATGGTAGTCATCATCATCATCTCAGCCGCAAGACGTCCACTGCTGGACATAGGCCTCCCCCTAGTTGGGGGGATTTGCCATAATCGCCACGCTTGGCAAGCGGGTTGGCAGTCGCAGTATGATGGTAAAATGCATAGAGAACGCTGCTGCCCATTCTCTAGTAAATCCCTTAATCGCCTTTTACGACACCCACGGGAAGAAATGGGGTGATGCTATTCTTTGTCCGGCACCACACGGGACAGACTAGATGGTAGTGTATATTTGGAACTACCTTAAAACTGACTAGGTACTTCATTACTATTCTTGAAGGTAGGTAGTACTCATGCCAGCGCGGCAGTACATATGTACGGCTCCAGCTCATGGACCTTATCACAACATATAAAGCCTGGAGGTCCCACATTTGAAACGCTATGTCCATTTTTCGAAGTGCCACAATTAATTGGTGACTTAAAATGGACTACATATCACGAGCGTGCTCAACAAAAAATTCTTAAGGCCTAAATTTGCCATTATTACGATATTTTTTCAAAAAATCCCAAATATGATTTGTGAAATGTTCCTCTTGACTAACTTCTTATGATTCTGCTATTTGACATTAAACTTCAATAAGGCAATTCATATTATGTGGACCATTTTACGAATCTCCATACAAAACTGTCAAATAGATGAATTATGTTTAATGAATTGTACGCAGTACATATTATGAATTGTCAGTTTGTGACCATTTTACGAAATATAATATGATTCATAATATTTTCCTATTATGATTCCACCAAAGTGGCCTTTTTAGACCCCCAGGTCACCGAGAGGAGGCCTGTGCCCAGCAGTGGGTACATTATAGGCTGATTGTGATTTCTGTTGTCTGAAGTGTTGCAGCTGTATCACACTCAATAATTTGCCACCTATTTAATTTTTATCATGGCCCGGCAGATTGAGTAATTTATGCGACCGACACAAATGTCCACCACTAATGTGTACCATGTTCTATGGTATTGTTCGTTGAATCATTGACCTCTTTATGTTCTGAATTGAGCTGCATGATTACTGACAAATGCGTGCACTGATTGGACAGTTCCACTCAATCTGTGTGCACCAATTCACATGGTCTTCACATGATCTGACCAAGATTATGTCTGGACTTTAAAAGAGACTGTGACCTCTGAGTTTGTTTCAGCCTTTCTTCTCAGAGTAGTCAGATCTATAGGAAACGCCGACCTCATTTAGTTAAAAAAAATATGATTAACGTGTAAAAGTGTCTGTACAAACCTACTTGCAAAAATAAAGTCGTTTATCATTTATTTCAGAATAATAGATGAATCCATCTTACTTCATTTCCAGAACTCAATGAACGAGATATGCTTAGAACAGAACTCTTGCGAACAAAAGCTCCAGTCTTCAGACGTGCTGGTGCAAGCATTACTGCACATTCTTGGTGCGCAGTCGGGTGACCCCAGCTTATTGGTGAAGTTGTATCATGAGATGCAGCATCAGGTTAAGCTATTGAAGGATGCTGTTGACGATGGGTATAGGAGGAAGGAGGATATGATGGTGGAGTTGTGAGTATTTTAACTTATCTATTTAAGTCAATTGAAATGAAAAGTACAGCTTTTCATTTCAATTGGTAAGCACTGGTTGGTAAGGTTGGTAAGCGCATCACTAGAGACTGACTGAACCGATTTGGATTTTTTTATGGAAAGAAAATCACGAAAATATTCCTAGAAAATGTTAAAATTAGGGAAAACTGAATGTCTTTTTTTAAAGGAATTTTTGTATGAACTCAAGACGATTAAACACATTTATAGAAATTACGACAGGACGTCTGTTGGGGAAGTTTAGTTGAAAAAAGATTTTAATTTAACTCACAATCTATTTTGTAATGATTTAACTAGTGACACGCTTAAAACGACAACATAAATTAAAATGTCTGATCCACTGTATGTGATTTGTATTACTTCTTAGCCTTACTATGTCGTATGGTGAAGAAGCATACCATAAAATGAAAATACTGGTTTGTAAACCTTCGACTTCAAACATCCAATATGAATCAATTCTTCTGAACTCCCCAGTAAACAATCTACGCAATCTCTCCGCGCCTACATCTGGGACGGTTGCACTCGCCAGCCGAACTGTTGGGACCGCACTGTTGCTGCGCTAGCGCATACACTCAGACAACACATGGATACTGTCGACAAGAAGGTTCTAGACGCCAGTCACCTCTTCACTAGTGTTAAGGTATTTATATATCGTCTATTCAAAAATTAAAAATAAATAATTTAAAAGCCGAGTACAATAAAATAAATCACTGAAAAACATGAAACAAGAATACAGTGGACCCCCAGCTTCGATCAATAATAGCACTAGATACAGGATTAGGAACAAAAATACGTCGCTAAAGTGGCCACGTTTACACACACATAGGCATTTACATTTCTTACTACGAAATATAGAAAAAAGTTTTATATGATTAACAACTCCAGTTCATTATAAACCTTAATACTCAAGCATAAAGTTTAATTACGATTGCAAAATATTTATATTTAAGTCCTTCTGTCATAGGATAAAGGTAAAAGCAATAAATTTTAAATGTCGCTTGAAAATAAATAATCATTTTTATAATAAGTACAAAAATATTTATTCTAAAATTAAACTTAAAACACAAGCAATAAGGTTAAAAACATTTTGTTGACAATTTAGTGCTTATTCTATTTTGAAACTAGACGTAGTTCTTGGTACTACATTTCAATGCTCAGAACACAGTAAGATTTAGAGTAGCAGAATAATAATAAGTATTTTTTTTTAGGCTAAGGTTCGTTTTATAAATGGTAGCAAATATTTTTGACCGATTTAAAAAAGTAGTAGGACTAAATTAGTACAATAGATATTTTATCAAGACATTGCTATGAATCGTCTGAGGGTTGGCTCATTGTAATCAACCCGTATATAGAAATGAGTGCGTCTACTTATGTACGCGATTTAGAAGTTATCACACTAGTATTATAAAGGTGAAAGTTTGTGAAGGTGTGTGTGTGTTTGTATGTTTGTTACTTCTTCACGCTCAAACGGAGATAGCTTACACCCTGGATTAACACATAGGCTACTTTGTGCGTTTACATTAGAGTAGTCATAGCCAAGGCGCCATAGTCATTAATTAATGTACCTGTAATTTAGGAACTGCTGTTTTAATCAGTCGACGTCAGTTAGTATTTCCGGATATATCCGATTTATCAAAGTGATCCGAACATATAACCGAATTCTTAGCTGGCTTATAAAAGTCATCTCTTCTTTCTCTGGCGACAATCGAGATCCATTCTGCACACGTAAATGGATTGCTAGGAAAGCTAAAATAAAAAAGGAAAGCTGAGTATCTAATGAGAGTCCAACAAACAGACACAAAAGTAGCATCAAAGAATTTTTAACCAACCAGTTTTGAAGATCTGGTTACAATTTTTTTTAAAGTATTACAATACAAATCTACTCCATGCATTTACTGTCCTGTTGAACAAAAATTTGTGCGTATGTTGGTGAGCCTTGGCCAAACATTTGTAGTGGTGGTTTAAAATCGGTAATTTTGTTCAAAACGTATTATTTGCTAGTTTAAAGATTAAAATATAACTTATTCTTCATGTACTTACTGAAAGTAAGATATTCCGGCCGCTATATTGCTTTTTCGGGGATTATTTTTGCAACTTTTAAATACACACTGCGGCATTGTGAGACGTGTTTACATTGGCTGTGTTTCAAGCCAACTAAACAAAATAAGAGCTCAAGTCTCAAGTGCGCTTATATTTACCGAGACGTATTTTTTGCGCCGACCCGATATCTAGTGCTATTATTGATCGAAGACCCCCAGTAATCCGACAAACGTTTGGCATGGCAGTGTCGGACTATCGAATTTTCGGATTATAAACTACTGCCTAAGAAGACCCCCTATAGTCTGGATTTTTTTACAAAAGAGTACCTTGTAATCCGACAAATTACAGATCCATTTCCCGTTCAGTCATGAATTATCTGCATTAGCGAAGACTATCAAAAAAATATTCAATAATAATAGACATGTCGGATTACAGGGGGTGCCGGATTAGACAGGGGCCGAATTACCGGGGGTCCACTGTATATCTGTCTTTTTCCTTTCATGCCTTTACGGCTGAACGCATATGGATGAATGGCATACGGATAGACCATGTCCTGAAATTGGAAAAATCGTATATGGCGTCTTAAGCTGCAGCATATTCCAAAAGTACAATTCCGAACGCAAGCGCAAAGCCTCCCAATTGCTATGACAACCGCAGCGACACGAGTGCTTTCCATGTAACCCTTCTGTAGATGGTGACAGAGTTACATGGAAGACAGTCTCTCTCTGGTTTTTCATAGAAATTGGGTGACACACGGACAGACATACCCCCTGGCCCGGATTTAAATTATTATAACACAAAGGTTTCAGGAAGGTAACCGACCCGCTGATAAGTGGCCGTGAACAGGGCATATTACTCGCTGAACAGATGGCCGCTGGCTCTGCCGCTAGAGTTTTGAAATTCAACCTTGAAAGGTCAATTCTAAATTCTTTGTGCCCCAAATTCCGTATCTATTCAATCTTATTAAATTTCCATTTTCAGAATGGTGATAAGCAGTGCTTCAGAAAGCTGTGGCAATGGTTCCTGACAGATCCTGCCAGACTTCTGCACGCGTTAAAGAACGCAAACTGCAAGATTTATTCATAGTGGATCCAAGTAACTAACATCGTATTTCAATATGAGCTGTTTCTTGCACAATCGTATGGAGATAACATTCTATGTATTGGTACATAATTTCACCGCAATGCGTTTGTTTTTATAACATTGTAAGGACTATTCCGATCTGATGATGTTCCTAACGATATATTATAAAGAGGCAATGAACAAAAAATAATAATGATAATAATAGTGTGTAAAGTATCTAATCGAATATAGCTACTGCATAAAGTGGAACCGTTAAAAAACGCAAGACCTAAAACTAGTTTGTTTCTAATTGATTACTGAATCGATTTCAGTAACTGGTAATATGGGTATTTTTTCTAAAATTATGTATTTCGTCATATCTACCGCCGATTGAGCCAAAAAAATTAAATCTTATTTCAAAGTTTAAATTAAAATAAAAAGAAATGACCCAATTTTAAATGAATAAAGTAATGTATCAACACGTTTTTCTTAATAAAAACATCGTCATTGTATTATGTTTTTAACTCAATACTCTAATTGAAGTGTAAGAGATCTTGCGTAAATTTTGTTACATGTTGTAGTATACACAACTCAAAGAATATTTAACCACCAAACTAATGTTACGGCACTATACATTCTTGATACTTTCATACATCGAAACTACAGTTTTACAACTGGTTTAATTTTATATTCGTTATTATACATAAGAAATATTCTGTACACATTTATAACTACTAATAGTTTATATGATAACCCGGTTACAAATGAGTGCCTTTTAAATAAAACATGTACAATTGTATAAAATAACTTTATTTTTTATTTACTTAAACCTACTTAGTAACAAAGGTATAAAAAATCTGTATAAATAAATTACTAAAATTGATCACAATGATTCTTCAAGTATGTACAATGACTTAAAATTATATTTGTTTTAACAACTTAAAATTGTCTTGATACTTTTCCTAAAATTGCAACAAAAAAGTGGAACAAAAGTTATAGACACTTTTGTATAAATTCCATTCACAAATTGTATTAAAATATGCAATAGAAAAATATAAAATAATGCCTTGGACTTGGTTATGTAGAAAAGTCAAGTTTTCTTCATATTATTTGGCTTATTTTCAGGCCCTTTATTAAGCCCCTGAATATTTCTAATCAAAACTAAGTTTTGGTCCTTCTACATGAAACCATGGGTAAAATTTAAATGAGAAATAAAAATTGACTGATAATTTGGACAGATAAATTTTTATACCACATAAAAAAATGTGTATACAAAAATCAAGTCTCGTAAATTTTAGTGGAGGTTCTACATTATAAGGCAGTGTTATTTCGGGCTAAGAATTAGTCCAGTTAAATTTATTTCGTCGTTTCTAGCTTAGTTTTCTTTGAAATTGACCTGTTTCCAAGTGTCGTGTTATTTATTTGACTGGCTGTTATACTAGATATCATTACTTTGATTGCGTAACACATTTTCAATCGGAGGGTTTTGACGGAAGTTCCTAATCCAATTGCTTCATTAGTTCGAAAGATTCGTCTGCTCGACAAAGTAAGTAACGCAATGAATGTGGTGGAACTGTCAAAATCAAAGGCATTGATGGCCATTCTGAAGTCGATTGAAGGACTTCCCGAAGCCTTCAATATCTTACTGCAATAAATCCCAAGCTTGAACCAAATTTTGTATTGCCAAAACTGGTCATAAAGTTTATCCATCTACTAAGACAGCCGAAAGACGTCCACTGCTGGACATATGGCTCCCCCAAGCTACGCCACTTTGACCGGTTTTGTGCTTAATGTATCACATGCGATCCTAATTTTTAATGTTCAACAGTTGTTTGACAAAGTCAAAACTTTCACCTAGTATTTTCATAATTTCAGTCCCACGTAGGTCTCGGTACCTTCCTAAGTAGCGTGTCTTCTGGTGCGATGTGGATCGGGTTGTTGAAGTCCACCTCGATATGTTCCGGAATCGCGTCGTAGTAGGTAATGTGGTCGGTCAGATTGTCTGGAAAAGAGAATTGATTGGTTAAGGGGCTTGGACACATGCTGGTTTTAGAAAAGTTCAGTTTAGGATTGAAAAAAAAAATGCTATTTTCAAAGAATAACAAAATATAGACTCGAATAAGAACTAGAAAAGATAGAATAAGTTTTGAGTATGAATGGCGATGCCTATAAGAGTAGCGGGAGACCAAAGATACGATGGATGGCTTGTGTGAATGATGATATGTATAGAAAGGGGTTGACTACCTATATGACGTCTAATAGAGTAGTTTGGAAGAAAAAAACAAGTTGCGCCGACCTCAAAAAAATTGGGATAAGTGCAAGAGAATCATGATGAGTAAATAATAAAATCGATGATTTTAAAACCAATTCAATACGTTAAATTTCCTAAAAGAAAAAAAAAATCTATTAAGAAAACATCTTCAACTTTCTGCTCGTCTAGGTTACTACCTACTAGACCACAAAACAGAACAGGAAAGTATCTTCTAGCCTTTTCCTAACTATGTCTGGGTTGCTCTTCGCCATTACCTGATGCAGCATATTATATCATCGAGAAGGATAATTGCACCAACTTCGATTGTTCGTTACATTCAAATTTTGTAAACTTACCCTCCTTTTTTAAATTACAAGAAAAAATGTGAAAACTTACTAGTAAAATTCAGCCTTGCAATAATATCATCTAAATGCTTCTGGTCGAGCGTGGCTTTAACAGTGATCCGGTCGGTCCTTAGACTGCGGCGATGTCGCGAGGTGCGCCACGTGACGCGGCTGGTACTGTTGGGGCGGCTGTAACTGTCGCGCGGGAGCAGCGGCAGGGTGAACACCATCTCCGACAGGGGCGTGTTGTCGGGGCCGAATTCCTAGAGGGAAAAATTTGGAGTTAGGACTTGGTAGGCGATTCGAATGATGGAAAATGATATTTTTAGAGATACAAAAAAAAAATGTGACTCGTGGATATAAATAAAAGAAAGAAGGAAAATTGTTGCTTAGTGGTGGACATGTGGATAGGAAATTTTGGTTTTACGTCTAACCAAATCTAAAGGCACCGACTCCTAATGCAAGAAAGTAGAAACACTTGTATCTAGTTGCTGTTCGGATATAATCTTTCTGAAGTGAGTTGTTGCTTTCTTGTAAAAAAATTAATGTTTTTTTTTGTCATATTTTTTTCATATGGTTTAGCATCAATTAAAGGACAATGGAAATAGCCTAACACTAAAGGGCAACTAGCCCTCTTGTCTATTGACTAATTAGAACCGATGGGACACTCGTTCGTCTTGACACACTATGTATAAAACTTTTGAAAGTTAGTATCTTACCAAGCACTTCCCACTAACGCAATAGGAGGCATTTCTCTTGCCGCACGATGTTCCTAGCGGGAACCAGCCTTCGTGTCCGTTGACTAAGTAGAACCGATGGGACACTCGCTCGTCTTGACAGGCTATGCGACATGGTCGGTCTGGGTCTTCTGTAATATGAGGGAAGGGAAAGATGTGAAAATTGGTTCGTGTTAGATAATTATATAATTGTTTCGCATGTTCCGATTTTTCATAGCCTATCATTGGCTCCACATCGTGGTCTTTCACATAAGCTTCACGAGTAGAATTTTACGAAAACGCACATGCTTTCAAGAGAGATACTATCAGTATTTAATTAAAACAAAACCTTCGACGTCCAAGGGATATTTTTTTTGTTCTTGTGTCATATGTTAAAAGTTGTGTAGTTCTGGTCAGTTGCTTATAGTTATAATTGAAGTGGTTGCTTACCTAAAGCTGGTGATATCTGCATCCCCAATCCGGATAATCTTCTCACTCTATCTTTGTATTTAGTGCAGACCATGGTTGCGTACTGGTACGGGGACTTCCTTTGAGTACAGCCCTGAAGGAAACAATGATATGATCAAGATCAAGATGTCTAAAAAAAAGTACGTAGGTTACTCAATAATTATTGTCGTTACACTATTAGTATTTTTTTTTTTTTTCAAAATAATCTCCATCACAGCTTATGCATTTCCTCATACGTTCAAACCAGTCGTCGAACCACTCCTTCCATTTGACCTCGGATATTGTGGCGCAGATTTCTTCCCAAGCATCCAGAAGTTCCGTATCAGTTGAAAACTTGCGACCTTTCAGTAGTTTTTTGGCATATGGAAACAATGCAAAATCACACGGCGCCAAATCTGGACTATACGGGGGATATTCCATAAGTGTGATACCCGATGACTTGATAAAATTAACAGTTTGCTGAGCACGGTAAGCCGGAGCATTGTCGTGATGCAGGAACCACGTACGCAAATGACTGTTTGGGCGCAACTCTTTCAGTTTATTGAAAAGCGGCTGCAGGCAGTGTTCAGTGTACCAGCTTGCTGTTACAGTGCGTTGTGTATTTAATGGTATCGTTTTTATAATGCCGCGACGACCGAAAAAAAACAACAATCATTATTTTTTTAATCGATCGGGATTGCTTCGTGGTTGTCGGATAATCTCCTTCAAACACCCAGATCCGATTCTGAGACTTAGTTGGAACATCATAATAATACAAATAGGTCTCGTCACCCGACACAACAGAAAATAAGTCACGAGACTTGCCGGATTCAAACTTTAAAAGCATCTTTTTGCACCAGTCTACTCGATGTGCCTTCTGTTCGTCACTTAACTTGTGCGGTACAAAAAGAGAACAAATTTTTTTCAAATGTAAATATTCCTTTAATATTGTATTTAATGTCCCTGCAGATAATCTGGGAATCTCTTGCATTTGCACATAAGTGATTCGACGATCTTCCCGAACTAGTTTTTCCACAGCAGACACGGTTTCAGGAGTGGTAACGTCACGCGGTCGCCCAGGATGTGGATCGTCTTCTAAGCTAAAGTCGCCTCGCTCGAATTGTTTGTACCACCTTTCGATAGTCCTTAGAGACGGAGCATTATCACCCAATATCCGTTCCATCTCTTCGTGGCACTGTTGCCTAGACAGATCCCGTCGAAAGTTGTAAAAAATTATCGCTCGAATTTGGGGTCTCGAAAGCGAAGCCATACTTTTAGTTTTAAATTGTGCACTTCAAACAAAAACAAACCCATAACTGGCTAAAGTTTGTGAGTAAATGTAATGATCTGCGTACTACACGCCAATGTTTGGATTATGCATGTATGAACATGTTTGAATATCAAACTACAAAATTTTTTGAGTGACCTACGTATTTTGAAATATCAAATGTGGAATATATTTATTTCGTTCCGTTTTTGCATTTACCTGCGAAACCCTAAAAAGCTATAAGCAGAGTATTTCGAGACACGATTTCAGTAACAATATAAAAACTGACGAAGTTTCGACTACACAGGGTGGCAAGGAACCACGCGCAAACTGTAACCATAAGAGCATGATTCTGAAATGCAATGGAAATTTTCTTTAAAACACGTTTGTGGTCGGGGTGACCCTCATCATTTCCGCATTTTCTTCAATTCCGATACTCATACTTTTTGACCCGGCCCCACTATCGGTTTCAGCACCCTCCAAACTAATAAAAATGACACTAAAGACGAAAAATGTGTAAACTTTTGCGGCCGTCATTTTCGACTTTCAATCTGACCTCACTATCGGCTTTAGAACCCTTGCAAACCATGAAAACGATACCCATGACTAATAATTTGGGAAATTTTGCAGCCGCCAATTTATTTTGGATTTTCATTCTGACCTCACTATAGGCTTCAGCACCCTCGAAAACCATGAAAATTATCTCACTCTCTTTCCGTCTCTTTCAATTATAATGTAACGAGCTGGGGTTCGGGGTAAATAATTTACACCAAAAACTCTTGCAAATTATTCAAATAGCTACAAAAATAGTAACTAGAAACTGTAATCAGAATAACTTGTCGCTCGCTTGTAGTTCACTGTTGCGCATTCGAAATTGTAATGACTTTACAGTTTCTTTTTTCAACGCATCATCGGTATTGCAGTTTTCTATGAAATGGAAGAATTCTTTTTATCAACCAACGGAAAATTTCTATGATATAGCACCCTAGCATAGTGAATTCAGCAGAATTGAAGGTTACAGTGTACGCAGTTGGTAACCCAACTGCTTAATTTTTGGGCCAACCGCGCGTCAAGCAGTGATACTCCAGTCTTTTAGAGTATCTTGTGTGTCACGAGTCACACACACAGAAACGAGTCGATTCATTAGTCAATATAGACCGAGGTCCCGGAGACACGCAGTGGTAGTGGCAGCCGACGCCGGGCGCCTACTGCACTATAGTGTACACTCACCGAGTCGGCTCTACTGTCCGGCTCGCACAGCTGTATACTAGTAACGGGCCGCTCCCTGTGCGCGGCCGACACGAGCCGCACGCCAGCTCCCGGAGACACGCAGTGGTAGTGGCAGCCTGAGGCAGGTCGCCATTGGCCTCCCACCGCACGACGCCATGTGCCAGAGGTCTTTACTCTGGAAAAAAGAAAACAGGTCGAATTTTTTGGCTGAAGTAAATAAAATTCATTTTATCATCGCACAGGTGAAGCTTTAAGAAAGTACTGATAGATTTCACGTCGGTCTTGCGCCATTCGTTTCCACCACTGTTCACTGTAGAACTTCTTACATTCCTGTCTGGATCAAGATTTTGGCTTGTCACTGCAATGTTGCGATTTACCAATTTGCTTGCCATGCAATCTGCGGGGCGAATACGGCCTACTGTGACATATCCTTGAGTCACACAATTTATCACAGTTAGGGCTCTAAAACCGTTTTGTTTTAAATGCTAACACAGCAGCGCGTGGCGGGAGATAATTTCTTGAATTAACCAGAACCAAATAAGCTAAACGAACTCGTGTGTCAAAAGTCAATTAAATGAATAAGAAAGGAAATAAAAAAGGTGCTTGCCCTACCCACCACTTTGAAAGAATACAAGCGTGATATTATGAAGAAATCTCATTTCGGCAACTTTTTCGCGCATCAATCCTTTCGCGCAAGTGGATTTGCGACTGTCTTTCGCGCAAGTGGATTCGCACAAGTGTCCTGTCTTTCGGGCATATGTATGTCTGTTCGCGCAAGAGTTCAGTCGCGCAAAATTTCATACGCACTATCATCATTCGCAGAAATGTCTTTTCGCGCAAGAATCTTTCGCGGAAATATTTTTCGCGCTAATATCCCAGATCCCCTTTGAGAACGGAGACTGATTTCATCCAACCGATTTCTAATGTTTTGATCGCTTATTAACACCCCAGCACCCCTAGCCAAATTGATAATCTGCAATCGTTTTAACTCTAGTCGAAAACGAATCAAATGTATGGGAATGAAATCATCTCAGCGTTAAGTCACGTGGTTAGAACAAACGTTTAGAAAATTCGTAGCCAAGTTCACATCGTTCGAAATGATAGGATGAATTGCTATCATTTCTACAATGATCAACGCTACATCCTTTGTCATAATGTGTCGTTTTTCTAAAGACATTGTAGAACGAGCGCCCGACACAGGCGCGTCAACATGGCTACCAAGTTATCGTTTTCTACAAGTGCTGACACCGAGGCGTTACCGATTGGAGAACGGAATTCAACACGAAACGGTTGTACGTAACTTGGCTAGGGGGGCTGAAGAGCTATGAAGCCTCGTAACCAACATCATTGCCAAATGTTTCGCAAACATAGCTTGTTGCATGTCCCTCATTCCAAGCCGCGTACAGACAGAATTTATTTCTAATCCGTGCGAGTAGAAATAACAATCTGGTGAACCTGATTTGTATATCGATACCGGAAATTTCAATTGTCGTAAAGGACAAAACACGAGTTTTCAGTAGAGCCAAAAAACAAAAAAAAATATTGTTTTTGACTTATATCTTTTTCAAACAAAGTACTATATTCATGATGTCAAAAGAAACCCTCACTATTTTTTCGTGTTCTATCCATAAAAATGAATAAAATAAACCAAACATAATTATTGACGAAAATGAGAGTCCTTTACAGCCCAAAAAAAATTAACTGAAGTACTTTACAGCCACGAAAAATTGGTTATGATAAAGTCAGATGTGTCGTAAAGGACTGATCTTGATTATCATTGGATAGTACAGGTCAATTCAACCAGAGACTAAGGGGGTAAAAGGAACAAAAAACCTAAAGTTTTGAATAGAAATACCTACAATATGTAGTAAAAACAAGTGAAATTAAAATATTTTTTATTTATTATTCAAATATTTAGTAAAAAAGTAGTAAAACTATTATTCTAATAGGAATTCAAAATTTAAACAAAATGTTTTGCGCTATTACGTTATATTTATAATTTTATTGTGTTGTGATGGAAGGTTTTGTTACCAATTTGGACATTTTCCTGTTTGTGGCAAACACCAGTTTTTTTTAACAACCTCAAATGTTATTTGAAGTTTTTGCGAATAAAGTTGATTTGCCAAAAATTATAAGAACTAATTGAAACAATTCTGTCGGACTTATGTGTGCTCGTTGAGGAACAAATGGATCTCGCGTAATCGCACGAGACGTACATTCATCAAAAAGTATGGGACATAGCTGCAAAAGGACATAAAATGGCCTGAGGTCGTGAGGGAAAAGATAACCCCTTCTATGGTGTTAGTAGAACAGCAACCATGTTCCAGTTCTGACTTCGCTATAAATGAGGGTGCATCAACATCCTGTGGACCGGAACGTGCAGTGTTGGAACATCAACATCAGTTGTGAGTCCAAGAAAACCATTTGTGAAGCTAAGCCCGCTACAGAAGAGTGGAAGAGCTCCTAACGTACAGAACTGAAAGTCATGCTCATGCAACTGGTTTAAAAGCACAAAATAAGAATGTAGCAGATATCATTAAACTAGTCTCGGAGCATCCCGAAGAAGCTACAAAGATAAAGGAATTGTTAAAGGCATAGAAAACTATGCCCATATATTCTGCTGATAAAGCTTTAGGTATTTTGACCTCATTGAAGCTTTCGAAGTGGCAGTATATAACATTAATATATTGTGCAAAAGAAGAAGGAATACCATTGTATCCTTCTTATACAGCTATCCTTGAAGCGAAGAAGAACTGCTATCCGCCAAAAGATGCCATAGAAGTCACGGAAAGAGGGGTTAAAGTAAAACTTCAAGCTATTTTGAACAAAACTGTGGCTAGACTTGGAATATTTTTTCGTGTAGAATCTTCACTGCATGGCAAAGAATGTATACTTATATTCAAGTGGGGTTTTGATGGTGCTTCAGGGCAAAGTTTGTATGTTTGTATGTTTAGCAAACTTTGGCAGAGGATGACGATTCTAGCATTTTTATATGTTCGTTTGAGCCCCTGCGCTTAGTTTGTGGCGAAGAAGTGATATGGGAGAATCCAGAGCCATCTTTCACAATGTTCTGCAGACTATTATATTTTAAGTTTTCAAAAGAAAACAGGTTGAACATAGTTGAAGAACAGGCTACGATTGGAAACGAGATTGAAGACCTGCAGCCTTCTATTATGGGAGGCCATTCTGTTAAGCACTCGATGCCTACGACCATGACTGATGGCAAAATCACTTCCCATCTATCAAATATCTCATCTCCGACTTGTGATATATGTAAAGCAACTCCTACGGAAATGAATAAGTTGACGTCTTTCTGTTTTTTGTGTTTGGGAAATCATCAAATGACGTCTCCCGCTCTGGGCGGAGCGGAAGGGCGTGTCATTATAACTCAGCCATTGTCACGGTGATTAACAAATGAGGTACTTAGTAACATCAGTTTTTAGTCACTTGTTAATCAGCGTGATTATGATTGATTATGCAATTTTGTAAAAAAAAAAGTATTTGATCAATATCGTATTTAATTATTCTCATTAAAAAAGTCATTAATAGGCTATTAACTAACGACAGTACAAGTAAATCGATACTCAACTTCGTTTGACCATGTCAAAGATTTGAAAAATCACGTATCGAAAATTCAAAAATTTGGTACGCGCAAAGCGGCACTGAAAGGTATATGAATTTGATGTCACCTTGATCGCCGTGTATGGTACAATACCTCTTGTGAGCATCAGCCCTTCAGTTCCATTCAGTTTCAAATAAATTAACTTTAAGTGTTTTCACCCATACAAAAAAAAAACTTAAAACTTTTTGTTCTCACGCGTGGAGGTTCCATACGTTAATATTACATAAAGGTATGTATACCAGACACATTGCAAACGTCCTTTACGCCCTAATTACGTAAGCTAAAACAAAGCATAGATTTGGTCGTAAGGGTTAAGACTATATCTTTATTATGTGGTTAAGAATGTCGTATAAAAAGTTTAATGCAAAAATGAGGATTACGACCTCTTAAATAATTAAAACATGACTTTACGCTCCCCTATTGAAAATTATTTTTACGATACATCCCAAATAGTATAAAAAATCGCGCTAGAGCTGTTAGAAAGCCAGGTCGTAAGGGGCTTTTTTTTAAAGATAGAATTTTTTTAAATATACCAATCGATAGAGCTTGCGACGCTGATTCCAAATATATATATAACTCATTTTCGGCAAAATGTCCTTTACGACAATTGAAATTTCCGGTATCGATATATTCAATATCAGCGTTTCTTGTCTTAAGCATATATGTTGGTTGTACGTCATAATGTTTTTAATTTGTACTTATCAGTCGGTCGTGTAATATTTATTTCCTAATAAATTCATACATACATAAACTCATGCCTTTTGCGGAACGCCACCTGCTACGATCCTTATACAAGATTATTTTTAGTATATGCGAAACTTGAATATAGTTTGTTCAGAATCAGTAACTGAATCGATTCCAATAATTTTTACACCATGTTATATTTTTTACCAAAAATATTTAATAACGCTTCCAAGTCGCGGGCCTTAGTGTTTTGTTTCGATTTTAAAATTATCATGTCTTTCTCGTATTCAAACGT
This sequence comes from Aporophyla lueneburgensis, assembly GCA_932294355.1. Lineage (NCBI taxonomy): Eukaryota > Metazoa > Arthropoda > Insecta > Lepidoptera > Noctuidae > Aporophyla > Aporophyla lueneburgensis. The sequence continues at coordinate 5,777,942 of OW028748.1, read as the reverse complement.
CCATTACACGGAGATGGTACGTACACTAGCTGTTTGTGGTGGTCTGCATATGTTTTTGCGTGGACAACCAGGTAACTTATCAAGCTTATAACTTTGTGATTATTAATGATACAGTTTTGAAATTTTTTTCATAGATTCTTTACATAAAAATACTAGACCCCTGTTTCGGGTTTCGCATAAACAAAAATTAATGTTGTATAGGTACCTTAATTCCTAATGTATGTGCTAAATAGGTACTTTGACCGACTTTTTGTTTTTATACATACATACATACATAAGCTCACGCCTTCTTCCCGTGGGGTTAGGCAGAAGCTACAGAACGTTTTATGTCTAGTTTCTATCAGTCGAAGCTTGTTATTGGCCTTCAGTTTCATATTGTTCAACAACACTATTTAAGTTAGCTGAAAGCTTTCCGAAGGGCATAAAAACGCGCTTTACTTTGTGTAAATTATTTAATCACCACTGCTCTCAAAACGGTGAAGGAAAACATCGTGAGGAAACCGGAACGTCCTAGAACCAACAATTCGAAGACATGTGACATCTACCAACCCGCACTGGGGGGATTATGCCCACTCCCTCTCACCAAGAGGAGGCCTGTGTCCCAGCAGTGGGGTCGTTATAGGCTGCTGATGATGATAATCTTGTCTGCATGTAGTAGTGCGAGCTAATCTTCCATGTGATGACGTAACGAGTACAATGTCGACTTTAAAACACTCTGCGTAGTTCCCAGAGCGATTCTTGTCTGCTCAAGATGTCTTCTCTCCCACCGATTATTCCACTCAGAATTATTGCAGAAATGTCTCTGATTTGGCCTCAAACCCGTTGCAGGATTATATGTATAAGATAAGAATACGACTTACTAGATTTTCTTTTTTTACCGTAATTTACTTAAACTATTCTCTTTTACACGCTTTATATTAGCTTCACTTGTATGTTTGTTTGTATGTTGTTTGTTTGTAACCGACTCCTTATAGCGCGATTTTGGCCCACTTTAAACGATTAAATATCATTCAAACTTTGCACACTTGTCAAAGACCGATGACAATGCAATAATTTCATAAATTTGTGCCATTATCCTTGCCAGGGTTACCAGGACAGCAAAAAAACTGTCTTCTAAAACTACGCTGACATACGTCACAAACTACGCTGACATACGTCTCAAAATTCGAAACACCCTAAAAATAGAAAATAAATAATAGTTAAAAAAAAATAAAAAACACGCTTCCATAGAAAACCAAACTAAAAAGTAGAAAATAATGGAAAAAAAGCGTGGGGTGCTTTTTAAGGTATTTTGTTATTGATCAGGCACCGCAGGCTTTTTTTCCATTATTTTCTACTTTTTAGTTAGGTGTTCTTTTTTAGTTTTTTTAAACTATTATTTTTAAATGACGAAGTTTACTTAACGTATCCATAAGAGTTCCAAAAAAAAAAAATATAATTAAAAAACCAATTTTGTATGACTAGCAAAAACGTGCTTGATCCCTAGAAAACTTTGGATGTGTGTAATTATCTGTTTCTACTTACGATGGCGTATGTGGCGTAGCAGTTCTTAGCGCTTCCCACTCGCAGTCGCTTGGCTTTAGAGAGAACTCATTGTCGGAACTTGATGAACATGTGAATTTCTGAAACAAAACAATACCGTGTAGGTGAAAAATCCAGGCATTAGTCTCACCTGCCAGGGTCACGGATTCGTTCGAAAGAATTAATGTGGCCCTGGCACAGGCAACTGAAGGAACACGGGTGGGATTTAGCCAGTAAAAATCGGACTCAATCCTCTCGCTCCGCCCAGAGTTGGCGACGTCATTTGATGATTTCCCACCCAGAAAAAAAAGGATAATGAAGAGTTCTGCTCCTGTTGATTAGTTTCAACAGGAGCAGAACTTTTCACTTTCTTTGGTTATGACTCTTTAGGCCTCCCCCACATTAGGCGTGCGCGATCCTCGGGCGCGAGCGCCGCGCGCGCGTCGCGAGCTCGTCGCGAGCGCGCCGCGAGAGCGTCGCGTTTAGCTGCCCTGCGGCGCGCTCGCGGCGCGCACGCGGCGCTCGCCTTGGCGTTTAACCCCCTACACCTAAGTCAGTCACAATTTGGACAATTTTCGTTTCAAAATCCACACTATCCACACTAATATTATAAATGCAAAGTAACTCTGTCTGTCTGCCTGTCTCGCTTTCCTGCTAAAACTACTGAACCGATTTAAATGAAATTTGGTACTCAGATAGTTTAGAGCCTGAAAAAGGACATAGGCTACTTTTTATTCCGTGACTTTGTCTGCGTCCGCGATAAACGACATTTACGCAGAAGTCGCGGGCAGAAGCTAGTCTTTTATAAATAAAGTGCTGATTTCTTCCCACACCTTTTTTTTGCAATACGATCACTATACTCCTTTGTAGTCATGTCCCATATCGCAGAACGATTCTGTATTTCTAGGATAAAGCTTTCGATATTAATTTCACTCGTGACTCTATTTTTAACGTGTGTCAACACAACACTGCCCACCATGTGACTGACCGAAACAGTAGCAATATACAACAAGTTACTACAATCAATAAGGACAGAGAAAAAAAGCAATCTATTTACTGATAAATTAAAAAAGCTGCTGTTAAGCAAATGTTATTATAGCGACAACGAAATTTTAAATGATAAATCCCTGAAATTAGTTTAGAAAAGTCCAAAGCATGTATTTCATCTATTTTTAATTACTATTTTATAATAAGTTACATTATAAGATAATCAATAGGTCCTCCTCTCTACCTACTGTATTTTCCTTTGCTGTGCCCGACAGGGTCCACAACTGTTTCTAAATAAAATGTTTTACCACCTAAGCATTGTGGAATGCAATAAAGTATTGAGTATTGTAGCGGGCGAAGGGGTAAGAACGCGACTCGAGCGCCGCGTGCGCGCCGCGAGCGCGCAGCAGGGCAGCTAAACGCGACGCTCTCGCGGCGCGCTCGCGACGAGCTCGCGACGCGCGCGCGGCGCTCGCGCCCGAGGATCGCGCACGCCTAATGTGGGGTCAGCCTTAGAATTTGTCAAAGTAATCTCAGACTTTTGCCTAGTCCCATGCTATCCCAGAGCAATAATGAATTTGATGGATACACCATTTGACAGATAGCGCTTTTTTATGTAAGAAAGATTTTATAAAAGCGCTTCCTACTATCAGGAGTCACAGGTTGTAATTGGCCAATAAAGATAGCTACCTGGCAGATCCCACTGATGCAGAACATAGGTGTGACATTGGAGCAGGCAGTTCCGTCGGGCAGGCTCCAGCCGCGAGACTTGTACCCGCCGCCGCGAGTGTCGCACCACACTGCGCATGCACTGCTCACGTCTAAAACGTAAGAGGGATTTAATAAGCTAGAGGAGAAGACCTAAATAAGACTAAGGGAGACCATAATCAGGGTATGGGTACGTGAGTCATTTCATCTGTCTCACAACGCATCTCTGGTAGCTAAGTTCTACACGATTGCACATGTCCATATGTGACATCTTAGAACCGGCTTACTTGCCCACGAAGTGTGTTGGCTGTCCGTTACAGTATATTGGCTCGCAGCTTCCAAATGATGGTTATTAATTTTAAGGTTTTTCCTAATCTTTGCACACATGCACTATGTAGGTTCTATTTACGACAACTCCCTTCGAAGTATTATAATGCCTTCAGAATGTTGATGGGGCTTCTACTATAAGCAACAGGAATGTTTGCCGAATCACGTACCAACGGTTTCAATACCATCTTGCATAAAAAGATTGCGTCCATGATGCGCAGAGTACGCGGGAGCGTCAATGGCTGTGATAAGCCTTGTTGCGCCAACATGGCGCATTGGGCATATACCTAGTGCATTAGGTGAGTGCAACAGTTAGAAGAATTATTTATTACGTTTTTTACTAACATAGTTTTGTAGTAGTGTGCTTTACTAACACCATATAAATCAAAGTCTAAATTTAAGTTTTTTTTTGTGTTTATGCATCATGGCTAGTCTTGAACTAACTTGCGAAGTCAAAATGCTAACTTTTAACAAGGTCAGCCCTTAGGCCAGGCCTTTTTTTTTTTCAGGATGGGAAATCAAATGACTTCTCCCGCTCTGGGCGGAGCGGGAGGGATGTCAGACTTTTACTGACTAAAACCCACCCGTGTTCCATCAGTTGCCCATGTGCCAGGCTCACGGTATCTCTTTCGAACAAACACGCGACCCCGGCAGGCATCGGTCCTAGTAGACCCCTACACTGCTGCTGACATCTCTTTGAGGCGCGCGTGGAACACTGCGCGCCGTCGACCCGAGCTTGGTCCTTACCGGGCGGCGAGCTACCCATTGCTCGCCACCCGCAAGTTCGCGCCTACGGTGGCCGGGAGTCCGCAATCGACTCTCGATTAGGCCAGGCCTCAGGTCAGAGTCACGCCTCTTCAACTTACCATCAGAATCAATCCTCTGCAATCCAGTACCAATGAGATCAGGATCCACATCGCGAGCTCTCAAACAGATCTGATCGGCGAACTCTCTCACTGTCATTCTTGGTACGTTGCTGCACTGCAATTGAGAAAATATTAATGTCTACCATGATGAGATGAAGAAAAACTGAAGAGCATCAAGACTGAAAATTACCTGTTGAGCGTGACACGACTGGAACTTCTTATCGTGTCCTACGCAGTAATTTTTACCGTTGTCATGTCTGAAACATTGAAGTTTTGGTTACAGTCCTTGGTATGTTTGAGATACAATTTTGTTTAGCATTTTGTAGATTTGCTAGATCTGCAAACTGAATTTACTATTTTGGAGAATTTTATAGAAATCATTATAATTTCATGGCTCGTAGGGAGTCACTCTACGTATCTATACTAATATTATAAAGCTGAAGAGTTTGTTTGTTTGTTTGTTTGTTTGTTTGTTTGATTGAACGCGCTAATCTCAGGAACTACTGGTCCGAATTGAAAAATTCTTTTTGTGTTGGGTAGCCTATTTATCGTGGGAGGCTATAGGCTATATAACATCACGCTACAACTAAGAGGAGCGGAGCAGTAATGAAAAATGTTGCAAAAACGGGGTAAATTTATTCCTTTTGAGAGTTTCCGTTGCGTGCGCTGCGTAAACGGTTAAAGTAACGCAAAAATCATGTATGACGGAATTGTTCCTTTTAAAAAGTTCTAAAAAAAAGTCCGCGAGAGCATATGTCTATCTTTTAAGGTTGACTCACTATAACTCAAAAGGAGCGAGCAGTAACGAAAAATGGACGAAAACTAGCAGGCAAATCGATGCGACGGGAAGGGTCAGGGGAGCAAAAATTTGACGCGGACGAAGTCGCGAGCAGAAGCTAGTTAGATATATGAGGATTTATGAGGTTCAGATTAGGCAGATTCTACTAAGGTTATAAGAGTGGGGAATAGTAAACCGTAGTCTTCTAACATTTAACACGGTTTTATTAGCTTCGTATGTATGTATTGGCATCTATGAACGCCATTTTTCAACCCCTTCAAAACGTTAGATTAATTAGAAACCTTGCACGCTTATCAAAAACCGTTGACAATACTATAATTTCATAAAATTTGTGCCCAGGATCACTAGGCATAGGCACTCGCATAACAAAAAACGTTTATGTAACTAGCCGAACTAAAAAATTTAAAATAAATAATAGTTTAAAACTAACGAGGATATTGGAACTATGTGGTTATCACACGGCTACAAATCAAGCTATAGATTTCCAGTTTTACCTGAGCTCGCATTGTGTAGATTTTTCGTGCGATGAGAAGTCAGCTTATACTTGAAATGTATAGCTTGACCTGTAGCCGTACCAATAACCTAACCACCAGCCTACCAAAGAAACTTCGCATTCAATGAGCGTCCCAGGGAGAGAATGATAACGTTGACAGAGAAGAAAGTGTTTTGTGTCATTCCCAAGTAACATGAGGTTAAGAGCTGATGATTATTTTTAACACGCTTTTATTAGCTTCATACGTACATACAGTAGCGTTCAAAAGTATTTTGACAACAATAAATTATTAAAAATAAAAGAAAACAAAAAGAATATTAAGTTTAATCAAATTATTTATTCATAGTAACGATATGTTTTATAAATTGGAACACTTTGATATTAGGGATTGCTAAAGAATAAGAAATATTAATTTTTTCTCTGATTGTTGTGGATCAAAAGTATTTTGGCAATGAAAAAAAAAACTTTTTTTGATCTTATTTTTAATATTTTTGAAATTTAATAATCAGCATTTAGTTGCATATCCATTTACATTTTAAGACAGCTTCGCATCGTTACGGCATTGAGTTTACTAATTTTTGGTAAGTTGATTTTTGGAAGATGGGGTTTTGCTCCATACCTGGCATAGTGCTTCATATAAAGCCTCCTTATTTGAATAATTTCAACATCTCACGCAACGATCCAGCTGCTCCCAGAGATGTTCTATCGGGTTTAAACCCGCACTTTGGCTTGGCCACTCCAATAATTTGATTTTCTTGAGAGCTATGAAGTTACCAACATGCTTAGATTTGTGTTTCAGGTCATTATCTTGTTGGAAGTACCAACCAGGAGGCATATTATCTTGAGCGTACGATCGCATTTGCTTCTCTAATATCTCAGCATATTTAAAACGATCCATAGTCCCATCTATCTTAAATAAAGGTACAACTCCGTGACGAGAAAAACATCTCCAAACCATAACATTACCATCTCTATGTTTCACCGTGGGTATTTGGTATCGAACATCAAATTTTTTGTTTGTCGGACGTCGAACATACCGTATTCCATCAGAAGACACCAAATTAAACTTACTTTCATCACTCCACGACACCTTGGACCATTCTGAGCTAGTCCAGGATCTATGCCGTTTTGCAAATGCAAGCTGCAGCTTCTTGTTCTTTTCAGAAATCAGAGGTTTTTAGGCCGGACGTCGTCCATGTAGTGCGAAGGCTTTTAGCCGACGTTTCACAGTTGAAACATGTACATTCACGTTATAGTACTCTTGCAGTTCATTTTTTATTTGCACAGCCGATTTTCGCACATCACATGTCGATAACTTTTTTAGTAAATTGTTTTCATGGGGAGTCATTTTTTGGGTACGGCCACTTCAAGGCTTATTTTCTACTGTCTTACGTTTAGTATAAACCGTATTCCACGCACTTACTAGCTGCCGTGACACGTTAAAGTTTCAAGCAACTTCTGCTTACGTCTTTCCACTTTTGAAAGCAGTTTTCACAGCATTTTTAAAATCACTTGAATATTCTTTTGTCTTAGACATGTTAAATAGATAATAACGACTGTCAACGAATAATGAGAACAAAATATTTGTCAAAATACTATTGAGCTGAATATGAACACGTTTCTAAGAATATACGTAAAGTAAACAAACAAGTTACAACTTGTTTTAATTAATATTTGAAGGCTCATTGGAGGTATTAGTGTGGAATAATTTTTTTTTACCTGAGGGTATGCGACATTGAGATATTAACGGAAATATGTTTGTCAAAATATTTTTGTGCGCTACTGTATATTAGTATATGCCTATATAACGGAAACTTTGAACATGATTTTGACCCCCTTTAAAACGTCGGATTATCTCGAAATTTGGCATATTTATCAAGGACTGGTGACAATACAATAATTTTATAAATTTGCGTTATCCTTACTAGGGTTAAAAGGATAGCAAAACAAAACAAATCTGTCTTCAAAAACTACGCTGACATACGTCACAAAATTCGAAACACCCTAAAAAATAGAAAATAAATAATAGTTTAAAAATACTAAAAAACACGCTCCCATAGAAAAACAAACTAAAATGTAGAAAATAATGGAAAACAAAAGCGTGGGGTGCTTGATATAAATTATTTAGTCCAAACCTGGGTCTGTTACACCTCCTGGTGGCTACGGCCACTCCTGCCGCAGCTGGAGCGTGGGTATCGTCCACGAGGCAGGCCGACGCGCACTCCGACCAGCCCGCCCAGCGCCCCCACGCGCCGCGCACCACCAGCGAGCCCTCGCGCTCCACGCACTCACCGCCGCGGCAGTACTGGTGGGTATGAACATGGAATTGGTGGTAAAGGCGAAATATAAAGCAAATTCAACATATCAGAGGGACAATTCCGGTAATTTCAAAAACATTCACAGTCTGATCTCAGTCTCATCAGCAGACTATAATGTTCCCAATGCTGGGACATAGGCCTCCTCTCGGTGAGAGGGAGTGGGTCGTAATCCACCACGCGAGCTCAGTGCGGGTTGTCTTCGAATGTTTGGTTCTAAGACATGCCGGTTTCCCCACGATCGTTTCCTTCACCGTTTTGAGAGCAGTGGCGATGAAATAATTTACACAAAGTAAAGCGCCTGCTGGGGTTCGAACTTACGACTCGTAAGTCGCGGCCGTTACCACTGAGCCACCACTGATCTCACTCTCAATCTGTCAAGAAATACCCCGAGTTTTGTTTGTCGCCATGATGTGACTAGCGACTAGATTTTGAACGTTTTTAATTACGAGAAGACCTTCAGGTGACAGGTGGTTTCTGAAGACTATCACCATCGGCTCAGACTTTTTTGTAACTATGTCGGAGTCAGGTTCAAGTTCAACCACATACAGCTGAATACACTGGTCTTCACTCTCAAGGATCTTGCAGCGCTTCGGTTGATCCATGTAAAGCACTGACCTTTCAGTGATTAACCAAAGCGCTGCAAGTTCCTTGAGATTGTAAGAGGTTTCTTAATACCGCAACAGATCACTAGCGTAAACTGGGTGTTTAAGGATGCTTACCATATCCTCGCCACATCTCGTTCCCTCTAGAGCTGGATGTGATGTCCACGTGTATCTTTCTCGCTGACAGTGAAGGTCCCGGCAGATGTCTTCCAAACTCTGCGCTCCTGAGTGTCGACTTCCTCGGCCGTATTTTAACATGCCTGAAATTGTGAGAAGATTGCTATATTATCGTATATTCATTTTATGGTGATTATACTGGCGTAGAGAACTAAAAAATCTATCCTCGAACAACTGCGCATAAGAGATAGACTACCAACGATCTTTTACCAAAGGATTCTTGGTTACTTTGGTCACATTGCCCGTCGAGAACCGGATAACCTTGAAAACTTGGTGGTGATGGGCATTGTAGATGGGAAAAGACCTTGCCTCGTCTTATGTAACTTTGACGTTCAAAAAGTGCTGACTCTAAGCCTAGTTTGAATAAATGACTTTTGATTTGACCAAGTAACTGGTCTGTTTGTAAAGACGGCCATGAGAGAAGTCGAGAACCGAACAAAAGGAAGAACATCGTTCATAAAGCTACGACGGCCTTTCAGGGACATGACCTTCAGTAATGAAGAAGAAGATAATGGCGTAGTTAAAAATATTAATTTCAGCCCTATGCAGAAGTTCGTAAAATCGGTTTTCAATTGTTATCCAATCGTGCATTTTGCCTTTACTGTTGACAGGAATTCAGAGGCCTTCTTACTGTTGTTCAAAGTTCTTACATTGCTGATCGGCATCAAATCTCTCTCCAGGTAGAATGCCCTCTGCACTGTGATCCAACTGGCCGGCTGAGTTGCCATGGTCTAGTAGACATCGAGATTGTACTGTGCTGCAAAAATAAAGACATTTTAGAGTCACAAATTTACCTCACAAACTAAAATAATGTCAGTGACTAGTGTAGTTGCATTATTTGAAGATGGAAGGAGTGTGAAATGTGACTTGGTATGAACTTCCATCATTGTTAAGAGAGACCTTCGATCGGCTGTTGTTGGATTTCTAGTAAACTTCGATAGCGATGCTGGATTTTTGAGACGTACTATTGTAACCGGATAACTACAAATTGTAGATAACGCAACCTGCAGTGTTTGCGTTATCTGCATCTTGTACATACCTGGCTTTTTTTTTTTTTTTTTTCAGGATGGGAAATCATCAAATGACTTCTCCCGCTCTGGGCGGAGCGGGAGGGCGTGTCAGACTTTTACTGACTAAAACCCACCCGTGTTCCATCAGTTGCCCATGTGCCAGGGTCACGGTATCTCCTTCGAACAATCACGCGACCCCGGCAGGCATCGGTCCTAGTAGACCCCTACACTGCTGCTGACATCTCTTTGAGGCGCGCGTGGAACACTGCGCGCCGTCGACCCGAGCTTGGTCCTTACCGGGCGGCGAGCTACCCATTGCTCGCCACCCGCAAGCTCGCGCCTACGGTGGCCGGGAGTCCGCTATTGACTCCCGACGCCCGGGGCGTCTCCTCCTGCGGCGGCTAGGGACGTGAGGGCGCAGAGACTGCCACTCCCTCACGCGCCCCGCCTCCTCCTTCGCGAGCATTACTGCTTCGCAGAAGGAGGTGACGGCTTCCCATTCCCTCTCGCTCCGTACCATGGCTCGTACCAGGGCTGGACGCGAGAGGTCGCCGCCGCCGATCGCCTCCACGAGGACACGGCGGTGCTCCGCCCAGGCAGGGCACACCTCCACCGTATGCTCCACCGTGTCCTCCAGACGATCCTCGCAATGGAAACACCCGGACGTATCCTCCCGCTTTGTACATACCTGGCTTGCAACATGTTATATGTCAATATGTAGTCCGTTTCTTCAGTCTAATCTGTCAGTCTCTCGTTTCAGTATCTGAAAGTCACCAAGAATCTACGTGGGAATAAAAAGCCTTACTCCAAAAACTTCTGCAGGTAACTCTTGCTGCATTGCGACCAGGTGATCTTGCCGCTGCCGAGGGTAGGGCTCATGATGTAGGCGCTAGGGTCACAGCCGTTGTCTGCTAGGGGTCCGTCGTGTCGCATGCCCAAGCTGAAATAACAGATAATATAATTAAAATGGTGAAAGAAATTGATGCTCGTGTTGATTTTCTGGCAAAAAAATACCTATTTTAGCTCTTCTAGCGTATTTGCAAGAATAGAAATACAAAGAAAATAGAAAATATTTTACTGTCCAGGTAATACGCAAACATAGGTTAAGATAAAGTTGAGACGACATGAGTCGCTTAAATATTACCTACAGCTAGTTACATATATAAGGTGTATCTATTCATACACGAAATATTTTATGGGGTACACCTGTAGGTGATAAAGAAGATAGAGAAGCAAAAAGAAATTTTTTATCTAAGCGTTTTTGAATTTTGTAATTATTATAATTTTAAAACTACTTGAGACGTTTTGCATAAAACCTTTATTCCAAATTCTATGAATGGCCCGTCTGACGCTGCGAGGGCGACGACCGGACGGCACGAGCATGGCCGTGGTGTCTCGGGCCGTAAAAAATAAGAAGGAGCCAATATTTCTTATGTGCGTCAAATATTTTATAAATATTAAATTAAGAAAAAAAACCCTTAGAATTTTTTTTTTTCGTTGCTATAGCTTCTTTACCACCTACAGGTGTACCTTTTAAAATATTTCGTGTATGAATAGATACACCTTATAGATATCGATATACTGTATATTATTTGACAATTAGGCTGTATATTGTTGGGGCTCAGGATACGAATTCCAGAGTGATGACTAGAGGCGATTTAAGGTATGGTATGAGTGTATGTGTAAAGTTTGTGTGGTATCTGGCGTGTGTGTGGTGTATGTGTGTGTGGTGTGTGGTGTGTGTGTTGTATGTGACAGCGTGTATTTTTGATTCAGTGTCAGGTCATGGTTGTAATATTAATTGGTTCCAGTCATCGTAACCAGTAATAAGAGATTAAACTAAATCAGAGATTACGAGATTATTTAAATCTAGACGTAATTGTGAAAGTATGTCTAAAATCCGAAGCGAAATTATTCTAATAACTTTCGAACCAATTGTATCATCGTGCGATTGAGTCAATTAGTTGAATAACTTGACTTAACTTTGCAACAGGTCATCTGTAATTTAAATTATGTAGCGCATTTAAGTTTATTAGTGACATAATATCTTCGCGGTCGACTCTGGTAATAGGGTTATCTAAACTTCACTCTGCTAGGTAAGCAAGGTCAAAGATCAGATTAGGCAGCGTTTGGTGGGTAAGTGGATCGTCGCAATTAGTTGGCTATTTTAGTTCTTACTATTCATGCTTGACTTGGCATGTTCTTTCGGCTTTGAACTAATTAGAAATAATTCTGTCAATTTCTATTTGTACCCAAAAAACTTAAACCAATTGCAAACTAATCTATTGGAAACCACAATGATTGCTGAAAACGGATTGCATTTAGAAACCTACTCACGGTTAATAGTTGAAACAGTTCTGTCTGTAAATGAAATCAGAATAATTACTGAACTGCTTTTATTAACATCTGCAAATGCACTTTAGAGAGGCATGCATGATTGAATAAACTGTTACACATGTGACATTTTAAATTTTATTAACTCAGATAGTATGAAAATAAAGCTTGTATAGCAAATCACTAAATAAGTTTAGCGTAATCAGCCTATATTGTTCCCACTGCTGGGACTCAGGCCTCCTCTTGGTGAGAGAGCGCGGGCCTCTTTGAATTTTTGGTTCTATGATATGCCGGTTTCCTCAAGATGTTTTCCTTCACCGTTTTGAGAGCACTTGTGTTAAAATTATTGTGTTGTTTTGTGTTATTGTGTCGTTTGTTGTTGTGTTTACCTTAGACTTTTGGCCTTAGCGTTACGATTCTCAGAGATTTAAATTCGTATAACGTTTATTTCAAAAGATCGAGATTTCCAGGCATTGTGGTTCCCTCTCGCCTCAATGGTGATAAGATGATAAGATGGAGGATAGAAAACTGTTTTTTAAATACTAACTTGTGTCCGATTTCATGGGCGACTACGTAGACGCTTTCGAAGTGCCTCCCTTCGTTGACGGTGCAGCTACTAGTGACAGTACACATTCCAGCAACTGGCGCCAGTCCTGTAGACATAACACATTTTCTATTATTCATGATTTTTCACTTATGCATTGGCGTACTGCAAACCGCACGGCTGCACCAGCTCTTAAGATTATTTTGTAGACGAGCCGAGAGAAAATCTTCATGGTAACATTGGTGACGTTCTCTTCAAGACCTGTAAATTGTGATGATGGTTTCCTTTACCAAAAAACTAATATAATAATACATCATTGCCATATCAATTGGATGTAGAGCATTATGCCTGATGAAAGCGTCACAAATCGTAATAACAAAAGTTATACGCGTAATATTGAGTCGTTATAAACTACTTAAAGTTATATTATCATTGTAATAATGAGTAGCGTTATCTAATGGTTTTACTTTTTGTAATGTAAAGCTTTTGCTTAAGTAAGAAAATGTTCAAACGGAAGTGTCTGGCAGCCTCCGTCTTTAATTCATTCGGTTTTCACCATTAGTCACGCCACAACCGCTTTCCAAGACGTATCATATTTGCTGGTCATCAAATCATCTTAATTAAAATCTTAATTTTCTATGGTCCTCCCTTTTATAGAGGCATCTTTTAAGGTTTAGGATTTCATAAGGTACAATGTCAGTAACGATAATAATACATATGACACCGATTCCTTGATTTATGCGGTATAACATTTTTATGGGTCGAAAAATACCCACAAAATCCTAGATAAATAGTCTTAAGTGCGACTTACCCACAACCTGGCTGCTAACTTTCCCATTCTTGTTGACCACATACAAATCCAATCCCGTCAATATCAGTGCATGATCCCAATGCAACGGGTCATTGTCTCCCGGAGGATTCTCCAGTCTTTGCCAAGTACAAAAGTTACTCAGGAACCTATCTATGTCATGTGGCCTCTTGAGGTTGGCCGGGTCTTCGTGTAAAATCTCCAGTCTTTTCAGTATAAAGTTCACAGGCCTTCCTAACGAAGGATCGTGGTATATCAGCTGTACTGCATTGATCATTGCGAGTACGAATCTCACTAATTCTCTCTCCGTATCCTTAGGAAAATTGACTGTCATATGTTTGTATAAATCTCTATCTACAAATACTGCAGTTTCCACGAACACTGCTGGTAGTATTGCTCTTCGTTGCCTGTTAACTCCATTCGATAGTTTCTGTATAAAGTCTGTTAAAGTCTTATTTCTATGTGCTAAATTAATTTTGAATCCTTCTAAATTATTATTTACATCATTGAGTGCTGGTACTTCTCGTTTTCTTCTATGTTTTGACCATGTTTTAGCTGGTAGTGGTTCATTAGGAATTATGTTTTCTCTTTCCATGCATGTATCTTCTTCATTATCTTGATCTATTTGTTTCTTGACTATGACATGTGCTTTCTTATGGTCATCGTGAAATCTGTCTGGTAGTGGATGTATAAAGTAGTATGTGTCATTAGATCTGACTAAGCCTCTCTGTAAAAGAAGAAGTTATGAAATGAAAGTGCAATGAAAATTTCTCATGATTGTGTCTAGAATTAATTGTTGGGTATTAAAATTTCTTTGGCCTACATATCTCGGACACTAATGATGACTACCTATGTGCTAAACAACGGATGTATGTAATAACAGCTTTTACCGCTTATTGTGTTTCGAATTTATTACGTTTTCTTTATTAACATTCTTAAGATATACTACGAATTGGTTTCGTATTAAAAATAATCTGATAAGTTGTGAAATTGTTAAGTAGCGTACACACATTCAAACATTCTTTCTATCGCCATGTCGTTTTTAGCAGTTTTAGACTTACCACATCATCACAAACGTAGAGAGCTGCGTTATCACTCCTATAATAACATAGATCCACCTCCTCATCAGTATGGTCCAGTACGGCCTCCGTACTGTTGGACCACCTTCTCATCAGCAGGAACTGGGGATCTAGGAAACTGTTTCTGGGGCTAAGCTTTATGTCTAGATGCTTCTTCAGCCCGACTAGGTCTTGATCGTCGTACAGGAGTGAGCGTTTACGACGTTTTGGCTGCTTGAGATGTGCTACTTCGAATTGTGCTTCTGAAATATGAAAAGGGTGTATATTTATTGGATAGTTCATTATAACCCTTTAGTGTGCGTTTAATGTGGCTTCCGAACGGGTTGATAAAAGGTATAGCTGGCCATATGCATTTTTTGGTCAAGCAATAACTTACAAGAAATTGCGATCAACAAATCCTCAAAATGATCACTGAACATAGATATGTTGTTCCGATTACACTATTTCAGTTCAATTAAAATTTTCGAAAGCGTATCAAATTAGAACTGTCGGTAGACACTTCGGTTTAAATTAATAGTACTATTCCTTCGTGTAATCCACACAGGAATCCGCTCGACGCGAGAAGCAAAAAAACGGCGGAGCTTGGGGGAGCCAGCAGTGGACGTCTTTCGGCTGAAATAATGATGATGATGATGATGATTCCTTCGTTAACGCGTTTCCGAAGACTTAGTTTGAGAAATATGCAAATGATTCAACCTGGGTGGTCCCACTGTAGGGTCAAGCGTCCCAAAGGCCTCAAGCGGGAAGAACCTCGTTAAAATAGATAACTTTGTTGAATTAATGGTTTGAGAGTGGAATGGGAACCTTAGAATCCGGCTGTCAATGATTTGTGAAGAAAACAGTTTCTCTTCTAAAGTCGAGGCTGACATGGTGAACCTTAAAACCTTATTTGACAAATACGGTTTCTTTATTAAAAAGTGGTTTCTCCCATGGCCTGTCGACACCTTTAATTCACCTTATTTGAGCTCTACAGCTTTCGCGGTATAATAAGCAACATACTTTCTGCTTTTCTTTGATCATTAGTGTTCTACTACTCAAACGCATAAGTAATTACTTATGCGTAAGTAAGTACTTTCTTTCGTAATTGTAGTTTGATATCTATCCAACTAGATAAGCAACTGTGAGTCTATAAATGTTCTAAGATAAGTTCTTATAAAACTTTATGAGGTGTAAAATAAACTGATTCAATTATAAGAGTGCAGTAACTTTTTTTACTTATGGCGCCAGAATTAATTTGACAGATATGAGAAGAAGGATGGATGAGCGACCTTTGCAATGCATTGGGACAAAAATGGTCAAAAATAAATAAAATATTTATTTCTTTTATTTTTGTTGTGTGTTTAGTCTTCTTAGCGTCATTTTAACCGCGAATAAATCTGTGTTCTTTTTTTCATTCTAAAATCATTCCATATATTATCCTTAGAAATGCAGTTACCACGTCATACTATAAGTTATATGACTGTTGTGTGATAAATCTCATAACGTATTCATCACATCTCAATGAAATAATAAAAGCACTGCACACAAATGATACAAGTTCAAACAAAAAATACATGATCTTGAAAACAATGTTGCAACAAGCACTAAATAGATAAGACTATTGACTCGATTATTATCTATAATTGTCTCTAATGTCATTAAAATTAATTAAGTGTAATTGTGAGAGATCTAACTAAAACAAATTGTACGCACCGTTAGGGTTGGCACCAAATAGGAATATTTTTTCAGACTCTGTTAAGTGTTCCAAAAGCTGCTTTGAGTGATCCTGTAACAAAAGAAAAAAAAATAGAGCAATGTTTTAATTTATAAGATTACACTAAAGAAACCACATGAAACTGAGAGACGACTTATGATAGGATATCCCATTAAGTAAGACTGGGTCCGCGTGATAGATGTCGACCACCTTCTTGTACTAAAAGGAGCCTTTATTTTTGTGTGGGAATTCTTTAAATGCCGTCACCCGCTCTGGGTGGAGCGAAAGGGCGTGTCAGACTTTTGCTGACTAAAACCCAACCGTGTTCCTTCAGTTGCCGGTGCCAGGGCCACGGTAACTCTTCCGAACAAATCCTCAACCTTGGCAGGCATCGGTCCTCGCGGTTCCCTTCAATATGGTGTGTGTGCTGACATCTCTTTGAGGCATAAACTAGAAAAAAAAGGAGCCTGAGTTCAGAAAAGCTAGGCTTGTCATGGTTTGTCCGTGAATGGTTGGCCATCTTTACATACCAATCCGTGGCTCGAAAAGCAGGTTAAGCCCAACGGCTTAATCTTAATCCTAGCTTCATTAGCAGGTCTTTGACAGTCGTTATGTTCGTCAGCAGTTCGAAATAACAACTAGTCTTACCAAGGGGTATCGTATCACTTAGTAACTGGGTTGTGGAATTCAGATAGACATACAATCTATGTAAAATGCTGGTACTCAGCTGCATTCGGATAGACTGGAAGTTGACTCCAACATAGTTGGGGAAAGGTTGGGCATGATGCTGTTGACGTCATGATTGTCTAAGCTTTTCTTTATGAATCAATTTTTTGTTGATTTAAATCAATAGCAGGCAACTATGGTTAAGTTAATAATTAAGTTGCTATTATTTTTTACGCAACATAATGGGCTAATGTCTGGCGACATTGTGTACCTATGTAGTTAACCCTACCGGGTTGGTTAATACGCGAAGTCAGAGGGCAAACTCCGTAAATAAAACTTGTCTAGACATGTGCTGCGTGCACTTAAACAACAACATCTAGTAGATAGAAAAGTTGACCTAACCAAACAGGAGAAAACACCAACATAGAATACAAACAAACAAGTGGTAGGAAGTGTGAATTCTCCACGCGACTCCCGTTCAGCCTTGCATTATAAATATTATTAGTTAAAGCTATTGTCTCTCCACCGTTGGTTATGCGCAGCCTCGACACGTTATTTTTGACAATAGATGCTTTTCGCACGAAGTTTTGCGATTAAACGGGACCTAATTACTGTTTAAGTGAAAGGCGATGGCGGTGCATTAAAATCGTATTAGCGGACGATGAATAAAGTTGGGAGTTTAATGTGGGAAAATTAAGGGCTTCACATGCGTTGTCGATTGGCATAATTGCAAATTACTGTGTTGTGTTTAATTTATAGGTACCTCCGTTGTAAAGAATAATGTTAGCATTATGTAGCAGCCAAGGTTATTTTAGGTAGGTTCTCAGGAAGTATTGGATCGAATTGAAAAAAAAAATAGGGTTGGATAGTAACACCACCCAACCCGTAGGACCCTAAAGAGCCCAGCGCACAAGCAGACGATTCGATGCGACGCGCAAGGTGGGTGGGTAAAGCATGAAATTTGACGCGGACGAAATCGTGGGTTAGTGTTTTATAAGTCTGAAAGTAGTTCCCTGAAATAGCAGCCACCCCTGCGTAAAGATAAAGATAATTTTGTATGATGGATGTCTACGTCATATGAATATAATGAATACATTATCTTTCTTCATGGATTGATAAATTATTGCTGATTTGAATGATCAGAATTTATCAATACACATGAATAACATCAATCGGCCTATACATCACCTTTTCTGGTTCCAAAAATGGTTATTATTGCCTGTTTATTAACAGTGAAAGTTACGTTTTCCCATTGCTACTTCGGTACTGCTTGTATCTTAGGCCAAACGTTGAATAGTATTGTTTATTATGCGATTAGATACTGTTTCTTTCGATGGGTCAGCCACTCAGCCACTCTGGTAGATGTCTTTTTTACAACTTCATTAGCATCATTATTGTGTGTTGCAATGTTGTTAAATACTAAAATGTCATTGTTATATGTCTTGCTCTTGACTTTTATGGTAGAGGCACCGTCCTCGGCTTTTGACTCTTTTGAATCGGGAAGTGATTTCTGTTACTTTATCAATGCAATTTTTTGCTTTAGAACGTGGAGACTCTTATAAGTCCTGCTATATCTACGTGTAATCTATACACCCAATCTTCCAGATTCATAATAGATTTGGGAAAAGGCCTGCACTTTTTTGTGGTTGAGAAATCATAATATGACGTCTTCCGCTCTGGGTGGAGCGGAAGGGTGTGTCAGACTTTTACTGAGGGCCACGGTAACACTTTCGAACAATTCTGCGACCCTGGCAGGTATCAGTCCCAGCGGAACCCTTCAGTTTTTGCTGACATTTCTTTGAGGCGCGCCTGGAACACAACGCACCGTTTGCCGATGTGATAGGTAGATGTGAGAGGTCGCCTCCGTTTACCTCCACGAGGACATAGTGGTGCTCCGCCCAAGCAGGATAGACCTCCACCGTGTCCAAAGAAGAAGATAGGTACATTTGTGTTCAATCAATTCAGCCTATCGCAATCCACTGATGGCCTCTCCCATTCTACCCCACAACACCGTGTCCTCTGCCTCGTATTATATTATTAAAAAATCACTTCTCACCGTCAACACAAACAGATTATCCGATTTAAGGACGGCCCACACCGTTCAGCTTTTACGAGCACAATCTAAAACAATTTCGTTCACTTTCCTTGGTAATTAACGAAAATTTCAACTTATTTACGTTTCGTTAATTCTGAGCGCGAAAGTGTGTAATTAGCTTTGATGAGTCAGTTTTGCTTATAATACAGTTAACCGCACGTCTATGGTACAAAATTGACATTGGTTGCGTTTTCATTTCGTAGCAGCAAAGGTGAGCTTCGTACTTCAAGTGTGTGTTATCATGTGCGGTTGACTGTACAATGAAAGCATCTGACATGGTCTCATTGAAACGTTTCTTCTTTCTTTTACGTAATAAATAATTTGATGGTTAAAAATTTGTTTGTGTAGTTGTTTAAGTAGTGTTGTTTTGGATTCAAATACTGACTGTTTTACCGACTACGAGAAAAGTGTCTTTGTTTTACAAGAGATAAATGCTTTGAGTTTGAGTTTGACTATTGGCGGAGCTTGGGGGAGGCGTATGTCCAGCAGTGGACGTCTTTCAGCCGAAATGATGATGATGATGATTGGGTACAAAATAGTGGGGCTCTTTTTTAATTGCTTCATTGGTGTATCTTCTTTTTAGTCTATATCTACATCTATTAATCTAATGCGTCTGTTTATAAAGATGGTAATTGCTGATAGCCTAAGTCCTAGATGTTACCTAGAACCTTTTTTACAGGATAAACATTCTCTAGATTATCTGGAAACGAAACCTCTCATAGATCACGGATATTCGTGCCCCGTTTAAAAGTACACGTGAAAGCTAATACAGACATGATCCTAGTGTAACCGCCTTGACAGTCCGCCAAGGATACAGGCATGACGCCCATTCACGATTCGTCACGCCTTGCCGTGATAGAAGGCGACTTTTGTTCGGCACGACAGGAATGAAACAGGCAAGGTTTGTGTACTTGCGATTTTTAGCACGATTGTGTCGTGATGTGGATATATTGCTGGCTGTTTTATTTGGCATTTTTAATAATTTATTTCGGCAATCACACTATACGTAGTGTGGCACAACGCGTATGGCAAGACCTTTATCACTAAGCCACCACTGTTCTAGTGGTGTAGGTAGTCCTGAAGGTATGAAACATTGCTGGGGGTCCTGTTCACCCAAGGGCGACGAAGCTCAGGTAATACCTTTCATATGTACGTAATTATTATTGTGTATTGTTGTATGATTAATAAATTAGGACAACAAGTTGGAAAGTTAAGCTATCATAATGATCTTACTATGAAAATGCAAGAGAGACCACGGTGATCTAAAAAAACTGGAGCATCTTGAGAAATCCTCACTCTTATTATGTCGTTGATCTAGTGGATGAGAACTTATTGCAGGACACCGAACGCGACACAAAATTTTTTTGTTATGACGGTGCAGGGCATTGAGTCTCCCTTAAACTATTAATCTCTCGGCACAGTTATTGGTGCAGCAGCATTTCTGATGTCGTAATTATAATTGTAAACATTTACTCGTAAAAAAATGTTGATCGATCGCTGCAGCTTGCGCTTTAAAGTCGCCACTGCATTAGGTTGTCTAAAAACTTTTATAGATTCAAGGAAGTCTCTACAATCAATATTTAACCTTTTGACTGTTTCAGGTCACGACGAGTTTTGATGGTACCAAATATCATGGTCGAAACTGTAAAAAGTTTAGCAGAAAAACTTTGTGTCAATTGTGTATAACTGGCCTCTGTAAAGTCCGTAGATCTCCTACATATTAGCGAGTGTTCTGGTGTAACCAGTGTTTATTAGTAACCATCTGTTTATTATCTTATAGAAGTTTGAAAGCTCTTGTATCCTTTGCTTCTTATAATAAACTCCTAAGCTGAAAAAAAAAATGATGATGATGATGATATGAAACGAAGTTTATTTCTGTAAGTAGATATCGACACTTTTACAGGAAAATTTTTGGTCAATAGTTTAAAAGCATATCAAAATCAAAAGTCATTTATTCAAACTAGGCTAAGAGTCAGCACTTTTTGAACGTCAAAGTTACATAAGACAGTCCCCCAAAACGCCCGCCCTTCACCACTTCCTAGTGCTTTAGCTGGGAAGAAGAAGTGGCGCAACAAATAATAATAACTAGCTTTTGCCAGCGGCTTCGCCCGCGTGGAGGTCGGAAAATATCCCGCGGGTATCGTCACTGCTCAGCTCCTATGTGTCTAAACGTTATGTTATATAGCCTATAACCTGCCCAGGAGTATGGACTACAATCGTACCAAGTTTGGTTAAAATCCCTTCAGTAGTTTTTGACCCATGCGTGCACATACAGACAGACAGACAGACAAAAAATTTACTGATTGCATTTTTGGCATCAGTATCGATCACCAATCATCCTCCAATATTAATTTTGAATGTATATTCAATGTACAGAATTGACCTCTCTACAGTTTTATTATAAGTAGGTATAGATATCCTATGGTAAACTCTATGTAATGAGGAAAATGTCGTGAGGAAAGTTTTGACTATGTATGTCGATGACTATAAGAGTATACCAAAGAAACGATGAATGGACTGTGTGAATGCAGAAAGGTCACCCGCTTTCTACCGATATGTATGGCAACTAAAAGAGAAATGTGAAAAAAAAACACGTAGCGCCGACCCCTATTAAATTAGGATAAGAGCAGAATATTGCTGATCCTAAGGTGCTTATTCTCAACTCCAGGTCTTCAAATACAGGTAATCTGCTACGAAAAAACACCAAAACACCTTTGTTAAGCAAAAGCTGCAATTAAAAGGCGAAAGAGACGAAGCGAAACGAAAAATCCGCGAGCGTTAACGTTTCGCACACAATAATGTTTGGAACAAAGACGTACAGACGAACAGACAACTGTTAGTTGAGTTCCGGGTTTTTATGATAATGTGGTAGTTTTGAGGATAAATATATCATTGTTGTGTGGTGCTGAGATGATAATAAAGATAGGGTACGACCGCTTCTTTTTCCCACGATGTATCGAAGCTTGAAAAAGCTCAATCTGGTTTTTTTTAACCCTAGGTTAAATATATTAACATTGGGTGGAAGTAATATAGGCTTTGGGTCATTTGGCAGGGTCACGGATTTGTTCGAAAAAGTTACGAAGGCCCTGGCACAGGTCTCTGAAGGAACACGGGTGGGTTTTAGTGGTAAAAGTCTGACACGCCCTTCCGCCCCACCCAGAGCGGGAGACGTCATTTGATGACTTTCCCACCCAGAAAAAAGGCATTGCGTCATCCTCTGTCAACCCTACCAGCATTATCATCGGCCCAAAACTACCCACATTTATGTTTATGCATCCTTTCCTTGGCAACACTCTTCACGGTTCTGTGCGTCTTTCTTCAAAGTGTTTGTGTCCAATTTTTGACCCATTTCTTTTTCTTAAAAGGAACTGTTATTGATAACGGTCAAATACACTGGGTTCAAACTCACCGTCCGTCCCTCAGTTCAGGTTATTGTTGAAAATTGTTGATTGTGGTTATGTTGTAGTTTGGTATTAGAATTAGGTTATTAATTTTATTCATATACACGTGTTTTTGTGACAGGAAATCAATTTTCTTTATGTTCGTTTCATTCATCTTTCACTATAGAAATTATAAACCCTGTATACATTATCATTATCACTTGCGCCGGCGACTGTAGCAATTTGTCGGTGATATTAGCCGGATAATATCTCTAACAGCCTTGCAATTCTTTGCGAACTTTGCAATTACTACGATTCTATAAAAAAAACGACGGATAATGGTGAACTATTTTCGCTTTTCGATCTTATTAGCAATTTTGGATTTAGTCCAATGACTTTATCTTTCTATCGATAAAGAAATTAATCGAGCTTTTTATTAAATTTTTCTTGGCGATGCGATGTATTAGTAATTATTTGGTCTACTTGTAACATGAAAATTAATTATGCTGTTTCATTTAAGTATGTCTAAATCAGCGTAAACTGTTCCCAATGCTAGGACACAAGCCTCATCTTCGCGAGAGGGAGTGGCCCGCAATACACCTCGGGGGCTCAGTGGTTTAGGTACGATCAACTGTGGCATCTTTAATTTCTATGAGCAACTTTACCCACGAGTACTGTACTTTATCTAAATGACTAAACATCTGTTGCCGCTATTTAACACCAAAGCAATACAAATGAAGAAACCTCTAATTTATCCAAGTTTTTAAGCAATTGAGAGATATTGCATTTATACCTATTGGTTCCTCATTGGTTTAGATGTTGTGAAAATGTATGTTTCTTTATTTTCAAGTTGCACTGTCTTATATTCTTGTGCTTATGTTTATATTATTATTATACTGACATTGCTAATTGTGTAGAACTGTGTGTAAGTGTTAATTGTGTGTTAGGAATTGTATGTTAGTATATAAGTAATTGAATTATTTAATTTCAATTGTGTGTCTATGATATCGACACAACTAACTTTTAGTCTTATTTGTATGCTCTCGGGTAAAATGTAGCGAACTGTGCATCTTCTTATAACATCCTATTGTAATTTTTAACCTACATTTACGAATCAATGTGATTTGATTTAATATTTTACTTATGGGTAAAGTTGTTCTCATGAAAAGTAAAGATGCCATAGTCGACGGTATATGAATCGGTCATAATAAGAATAAATACATATTTGTTTGTTAATTTATTTCTATAAAAACCGTTGACCGTCCTAATCTAGGTAGGAAAATCTTTTTAAAATTAGGGGAAGTAATATAAGCAAGGCTGAATATATTATAATCGAAACATTGTCTGGTTGCGTGTTGATACATTCGGGCACGAAAAAATATGTAAAACTTTAAAATTGGTGGGTGATACTAAAGATTATGGGTCCTTGGAATATCAAGCAGTGGCCAAAAGCAGCTTTACAAATAATCGAATCGAATGTTTTGGGACAGTTAATTAAATCTAGAATTGAAATTTCATGGGAAAATCTTAAGCGTCCTGCGGGCGCCCCCAGTGCAGAAACTCTAGAAATGTCTCATTTGTTTAATTCCCGGAGAGCTAAAATGTTGTAGCTGTAATAATGGGTAAATCATCCATACTAATCACCCATTAAATGTTCTATTCTATTCAGATCAAAACGATCAAGAAACCCCCAGATTTTCTTGTTTTGCTTTTCCGCGTTCGGTTATGCTGCAAGTAGTTGTTGAAGGTCGAAATTCAAGGGTAGTCCGCAAAATTAAAACAAAAAACCATAAGTTGATTTAAATTTCACGGCTACTAGAGCTTTCATCAGTGCAATCAGAACTGACTTAAATTATAAAATTGCACTGTTTTTCAATCAAGATTAAAACCGAGATCCAATCATGACAATATTAAAAATTGCGATAAAAATCATCCCAAACAATTGTTTCCAAACTACTTATTGCTAAAATTTCAATGGCCGACTGCACATAAGCGCTGGCTATTTCTTATAACACTTTAATATCATTGTTTATGTTGACGACCTCTGTACAAAGGTTGAAGCTGATTGTTACGGAGTAATTTATAGGAAGCTGCTCATCAAGGTGTTTTGATGCTTCCTAATCTAAATGGAAGTCTTTATTGTGGCGTTATGGTGCTGGTTTAGTTATGATGCACTGCTTATGATGTAATGTGGGTTAATTTGAAAATTAGATAGAGTATCTTCATCTGCCTAGCCTTTTTCCAAACTATGTTTCGGTCGGGTTCTAGTATTACTGGCAGCAGCTGGATACCAGTACTTTACATGGCTCGAGTGACTATCGGATCTCTACTACCCAGTTACTGGGTAACAAAACTTGTCCTTGGTAAGAGTGATTGTCAGACTTTCGGGCTTCTGACGACTGTACTGACTCCTCAAAGAACTATGAATGATATCCGGGACCAACGGTGATTCCGAGGCACAGACGCGTCTTGTTATGTAAATGGTCCATCCACGGACCTGATCGATCGACCCATGCGGGGGTGTTATTACTTAGCCACAAGCCCAGCCAAAATAATATCGAGTATATGTTTAGATTATGGTCTGTGGGGGTGTTCGAAGGAGCCTTTTATAATTCCCAACAATTACTAACGGGTGAGTTATCCATGTGCTGCTGGACGCAAAGAATAGCACCATACTAATGAAGACGAAGATGATTATGAAGACTTGTTTTTTGAATGTAAAATGCTGCCAGTTCATGAGAGGGTAGTGTTGTCTCTAGCTGTGGAACAACATGGTAGGGATACATTTAAAAACAACATTATACACACAAGACCCCAAAGAAGCAATAGTGTAAAAAGATTTGTGGTGCCCACGTATAATAATTATTATGGTCAAAGGTGTAGACATTTTATAGTTCCCACAATTTTTAATAGCCTTCCAGACGATATTAACAACTGTATCTCAAAAACTGTTTTTAAAAGTTAAATTAGTAAGTACCTCTTAGATATGTTTTCCAAAGCCTCACTGTAAATAATAGTTGAAAACTTGCGTATTTATTGGTCTGTTTATTGTTGTTTATGTTTAAAGGAAAAGGTGTCAATATAATATTATTACAAAAATTTGAAAAAAAAAAAAGGAGCTACATCTGCCAACAAACTGCCTTGCAGTTTGGAAGAAGTTATATATTTTGTAAAACAACCATAATCTTGTGAATAAACACTTTTTTTTTTTCATACCATTTCTCCCATCCTCTCCATTTCTTTCCTCGTAAAAGGCAAGACAACTACGGGACTTACTAGACAATGAGCAGCAGCGTTCTCTATGCATTTTACAACCATACTACGATCGCCACCCACCTGCGTGGTGATTATAGCGAACCCCCCGAATTGGCCTATGCCATTGAACGTTTTTCTGCTAAAATGATGACTAACGGGCTAGTATAGATGTTAGTGTTTGTTTTATAGAACAAAGAATGACAAATTAAAGTGTCATTCTTTAAGAGCGCAACCGTTGACAGATGCTCATGCGACGTCAAAACGAACGGTTTTCATGATGCGACGCGCAATTACATGAATTACAGTGATTATGTAACTGTCCTAATGACATAAGATTTGCTAAATTGCACATAACCTTAGGTTTTTCTTAGATTTTCATAGATATAACTGCAGTTGCACACGCAGATTTGATAAGGTTAATTGTGTAAGAAACATGCATTTTTATTTAGAGGAGAACGAATATGTTTGACGTGGTGATTGAAATCAGTTCTTATTGTCCATACAATAAGCACTGATTTTAATCACTGGTCCGGTAAAAAATATGGTAGAAGATAGGTAGAAAGGAGGAATCAAGCACATGATTGTAGAAGCTGGGGTCGGTTATATCAAAGTTCCGATTTCATATAAAATAGCAATACCTACGCGGTCAAATGTTACGGCACAGCATTTAAAAAGCGACAAGATCGACCGAAATATTTGAACGCAGGGGCGCGGGCGCGGGCGCGGGCGTTCAGAATCATGTACAGAATGTGTGGTATCAGTTTACGTATTGATGTTCTTGCCACCCTGTATGACCTTCGGCCTATCCTTTGATTTCACGTCAACGAAAGGATCTTGAGTAACATCAATAATGAAAGACCAAAGAGTTGGATCATCAATGTGATTGCCAATAAAAGGATAGGCATGTTTAGAGGCAGCAGTGCACAATACAGTGGAGAATTAAGGGATTCACTTGTTAGCTCCCACAGTTTACTGGTGGTAAGTAGGCATCCTAGATGCGTAACACGCTTACAAGCAAGGAAGGAATTGCATAATGTATTGGGTTCATTCGGTGTGTTTCGTCTCCTCAACAATGTACCTTTAATAACGCAATTACGAGAGTCGTCTCACGCCTGTTTGTGGGTGCCCTTAGGCTAATAAATCCAAACGTTTGTCCAAGAACTTTTTGAATGCTATGTATGATCAGCTTGTTTATTACCATGTCATCATCATCTGCCTAGCCTTTGCCAAATTATTATATGTTGGGCTTCCACTCTAACCAGATACCAGTATTGTACATGGAGCGACTGCCTATCAGAAATATATTTTGTTTTATTGACGGATGACACTGGAGATTCCAAACTCGTAGGCAAATTCTGGGTCTTTATTTAGTTTGCTATCGACAAGCTCGCAGCAGATCTAATATTACTCAATATTGCCAAACTATCTCAGAACTAGCTTCCGTTACTTTAGTTACAATATTCAAATTCCTAGTTCGAAATATCGTAAAATACATTTCGCCCGGTGTAAAGTTATAACCATAACTCGCTCTAACGATATAATTATTTCCACAATCTAGGTTAGGTTTTGACAATAAACGCAGGTAGGTATAGGTACCTTAAACTCGTAGTGCAACTAGATTACTTCGAGAATTCGGCTTGCGTAACCTTTGCTTGTGTAAAGCTTAAATGGGACAATTACAGAAATTCTAGTCCGAACAACGTATGGGCTAATAGTTACAAGTCGGGCACTTTATTACCTCCGGTTCCCGAAAAAAACTGCTTTAGTGTTGTTTATTTAGTTGCTTCATTAAGAAATCACGGTTTGAAAATACTGTTGTGTCTGTTCTTCTTCAAGTCCGTACATCTAACTTCTTTCAGATTAAGCTCTGCATATAAGAGAGCAGTGAGGCCGTTTGGTAACGGCCGCGGTTTACGAGTTGTTGTAAGTTGTAGGTGGGAATCCAGACAAGCGCTTTACATTGAGTTCATTATTTAGGAAAACATCGTGAGGACACCGGACAGTCCTTCAACAAAAAAATCGAAGGCATGTGCCATGTACCAACCCGCACTGGACCCGCGTGGTAGATATGGTCTACTGCCTCTCACTGCGAAGAGGCCTGTGTCCCAGTAGTGGGATTATATAGACTGATTACGCTTGAATGCTTAGTCGGTATAAAAGTTTGCTGTATCATGTGCAGATTGCACTTGCTTTTCCTTTATTTTTTGTTTAGTCTCGATTTGCCTAAGGATTGAAGTAGATCTTAATCATATTTATCTCAGCTTGTGGTAGTTTAACATTTATGGTCGATTAGTCTTACATATTAGAGAAGCTCAAACAACGATGATAAATCATTGCTTTCGAGCTTTTGTATTATTGAATTGTGGATGAATTCGATGTAAATGAGGACCTGCAGTATACTGCTTCTTTTATTTTTTTTATTAGTCTACATTGACCCACTGCTGAGCAAAGGTCTCCCCAAATCCCTCCAGATATTTTCAGGGCCACCTCGTTCCAACCCTGGCATTACGTATTTAGTACGCATATGCTGCTGCTTATAAATCCGTATGAAGGTCTGTTACAAAACACGCTTTGCTTGGAAGCACCAAGCGGTCCTTCTGTTCGCCTGCCTATATAGTGCCCCAAAGCTCTAAATTCGCTCCACCTCTCCCAAACCACTTATTACACATTATAAGAAACTGGATACGCAGTACTTGACTCGAATTTAACAAGTGGTCTTAGTTTAACCTCGATTTAGGTACAAATATTATGTGCGTATGTTTCATATTGAACGGTAGCGTGACAATAAATTCATTTAATTGGTCCTGCAGGTCGGATGATTGGTATTTAAATGTATGTATTAGTGTTAATGTGTAGGTTATTAAATAGAATCACGATTAGGTTTCAATCTTTTGGTCAGAACTCAAGAGCAAGCTAGGCATCTAAGGATTATGTAGTTTAAAGTACCTAACGTTTACGTTTCGACCGTGTGTTGCGAGACGTGAAGAATAGCACCATCCTATTTCATCCCGTGGGTGTCGTAAAAGGCAACTAAGGGACTTACTAGAGAATAGGCAGCAGCGTTCTCTATGTATTTTACCACCATACTGCGATCGCCAACCCGCCTGCCAAGCGTGGCGATTATGGCAAACCCCCCCTAGTTGGAAGAGGTCTGTGTCCAGCAGTGGGCATCTTTCGGCTGAAATAATGATGGTGAACGTTTACTTGTAATTCAATATTTTCTTATAAAACTAATATTAATCTCATGATAATTTATTCGTAACTTAAAGATGATACTACCTCCTATGCTATGCTATGACTTTTCTGAATAATTATTTTCTTGTCGAAGATCCTAAATTATAAAAATATGGAATCATTTTTCGACATGGAATTAGTAAAAATACCAATTCCATACTGGCAATGATTTGTAAATGTCGCAGTTTTTATAAATATATTTCGGTTATTAGTAATCGGGCATTACATGACTATTTAAATACCGACATAATCAAAATTTTAATGAGCTGTTAAAACAAAATAATATATAAAAGACAATTTGTCAGATCATTTGCTACTTTGCATAACTGCACTGTCATCATCAATCTTAAGACACTTTAACGATCAGAAGATAGCGAGTTATCTTAGGATTCAATCTTAACAAAATAGTTTTTAATTAATTAACAAAACAATCCATGTCTGGCTTTCGAGAAATAGTCTGAAAAGTAATTCACTTTTACTGAGAAAGTGAACGCTTTCATCTTTTGCACTTTGACTACCTATTATCTATTTTTTTATGATACAAACGAACATTATGTTTTCTTTGTTTCAGGACAGCCTGTATTTATGTGGAAGTATATAGATAGTCAATAACAGCTGTATAGGTTGATCGGTCAGGTTAAGTTACTCTGGCCGTGGTTCGTCCGTGGATGGGTGATCATCTCTACTACCTAGAAACCTCCGTGAATCGGAAAGGACGTTCCTGTTAGTCATTTGTGGCTCTTTGATAGTATTTACAGGTCATCGGAAGCTCGACAGTTTGGCAACCAGTCTTACCAAGGGGTATCGTAATACCTAGTTTCTGGGTTGTAGAGGTCAGAAAGACAGACGTTTTTTGTAAAATACTGGTACTCAGTTGCATCTGGTTAGACTGGTAAGTGACCCCACTATAGTTGCATAAAAGCTAGACAGATGATAGGTTTGCCAATTTACATGGGTTTTTGTGGCCTAGGATCTGGAGATGTCTGTGCCTCATGTTCTTTAAAAGGAAACTGCTTTTTAAGTTTACAAAACTTCAAAATGCATTTACTTTTTTGTATCTTATAGCTTTATTCTTCCCTCTTGTAGACATACATTTATTTTAACACCTACCTAGCTATCGTCACTCTTGAGGGCTCTTGCAAGCTTGCAATTAAATTTAATTATTCTATTCCACTAAAACTGATACGATCTACAAGATTACCCTTCTAATTAGGGGTTGCAAAGATCAATTAAACATGTAAGACAAGAAACGCCATTATATCACGTATTGTTCAACGACATAATTAGGTAGATGCATGCGTTTGTAATTACTAGTCTTAAGACATGTAAGAAATATTACTATATTGTTAAATCCCTTTAACAATATAGTAATCTGCTTACATGTCATAAGACAAACAATTAAAACAATATGTTATGTTTGTGGGTACCCACCTGCAATCATATTTATTACGAATACCTACTGCTGAATTTGGTCTTAAAGATACCTTCAAAATTTCGTATTCACTAGGTGTAGCAAATGACTCAGTCATCTCATTATTGTACCATTACAAATACATAAACAATCGCCACCCTTTTGTCTAGACACGTAAAAAGGTTCTACTTCAACGTTAACTGACCACACAATACTAAATAGAAGAACATATTCATGAGGTTTTAGCATTAGTTATGGAGTGTCACAAGGTAGCATTCTCGGGCCAACCCTATTTGACCTCTTCATTGATAACTGTTGTAACTTAATCATGAAGATGTTGCTTAATATAAGCATAAATAAATTAGCTGCTATTTATTTAATTAGTACCTACCTAAAGTGAAATGTTAGAAAATATCATTGTAAATTATTTCTACAGCGAGAACAAACCAGTCAGAAGTAAAAGCTTGTATATTATTACAAGTACATTCAAATAATTATATAGTGAGCATATCCATTAAGTTGCAAGTTGAAAACTGGTAGAGTTTTTAGTTAGTGGTTAAATAGCAAATAAAAACAAAGTTACATAGGTATAAGTCGCTAGTAAATGCTGAGCCAGGGAAAACATCGTGAGGAAACCGGCATGTCTTAGAACCAAAAATCGTGGACATGTGACATCTACCAACCCGCAATGGGCCTGCGTGGTGGATTATGGCCTACTCCCTCTCACCGAGAGGAGACCTGTGTCCCAGCAGTGAGAACATTTATAGGCTGCTGATGATGATGATGATACGCTGAGCCAGCATAGGCCGCGAAATTCTAATTTTCTTATGTTCTTTCAATTTGCATGTCATTCTCAGGTTATATGTAAAAAAAAATACGAATTGCGACCGTAAAAAAAATATAAGTACACAATTATTATACTTAAAATCAAGTAAATAATACAACCCTTTCAGTTCATTTTATCCCAAAAAGTAAGAAAAAATTAATTTAATCTTGAAAAAACTGCCACCCTGGCAGTTTTTTCAAGATGTTGATCTCTACTAGTAATTGCAAATCGATGTCTGTACCCCAAGCCTTTCAAGCCAAAACTTTGTGGGTGGGGTCTTTTTATGACTAGGGCCTCCAATTACAGTTTTAGGGCAATTTACACCAATGAAACTGGACGCGATCAGCACATCTAAACCGTGTTCTAATTTGCCCACAATATCCTTTTTAGACAAAAATACTGTATTTACGTACCCATCACGAGGTGGCATATTTTTTATGTTGGATAAAAGTAATAAAACTTTAGTTATTAGAATACTGAGGGCGACTTAAGAAATCTAAAACCTACTAATGCTAAACTGATACTTATTGACATCAGTCAAATCAACTAGCCACTTATACCTTTAGCCCGCAGCGGTAACGATTGCGCGATCAGTCTGTAACAGTCTGAATAAAACGTTGGCTGAGGACCACACCTACCGACAGATTGCTATAAATTATTATAAGGGCATTGCTTCCACATTGAGCTTCGGGCTAACTGAGAATTATTGATTAGTAAACAATGTTGCTATTGTAATAGGATTATATTGGATATTCGCGCATAGTTATCTCTACCCTACAATTATTTCTTTACATAGCTATTATGATTCCAAAACATTTTCTTTTGTCGTCTGTATACAATAGGTCAAAAGCGATAGCGGGATATACCGAAGAACAAAATTAACGGTGGGTTAAACACATTCAGTGGTTGGTTGAAATATGCTAACCAGGGAAGGTTATAATATGCCACCACAATGTGTAAGAATTGAGAGGTAAGGCTTATGTCCAGTAGTGGACGTCTTTCGCTGAAATGATGATGATGAAGGAAAGAGAGCCACCAATAAGATACACCATATTAAGCTATCATATAGATAATAGTACATTACGATACGTGTGATTTATTAGTAGTAGTAGTAGTATATTATTGCAGGGCGTGAAAACCTAACGCGTGGAATAATGAAGTACTTAAGTCACACATATTGTATAAGTACTATTATATAGCAGTGTGACCTAAACTTGTATTACAATCTCGCTTTTCTGGAAAATTTACTATTTAAGTCACAAAAATACGTGACTTTAGTGAAAATTTGTATGACGCACCAGATCAAGTCACACAAGATTACCTCGAAGTACCACCCTCCCAAATTCTCTAATGCCTCTCACCACATCAAGACGATCCCTGCTTCAAGCGATTCGTCACAATTTTGCCATAGCTTACCTAAAAACCCTATGATGCCACGAAACTTCTTCAACAAAAATTAACCTTGCCTACCAGGTTGCGATAACCATTAACAATTGCACACCGCTATGCTTTGATAACCACATGTAATTGGTCAAATGCTATATACAACGCAATGCTTTCTTCAACTAGCCAGCCTTCCTATGCATTGCACAGCCAATTAAAAATGTCGGTCAAACTTGCTTAGTGTTATGACAATGAGTTTTCAATTGAAATTGTTGTTTGTATTGGTTTTTAAATCAGTAATTCGATTTTAATTTTTAAGAAACAATTTGTCTACTGAGTCATTAGCAAGGAATTGAATTTAAATAGCAGTGTAACGTGGTTAATCATTCGGTTTATGCCAATGAAAAAAATGGAGGCTAGGGTGTGTTAGATGCTGATAATGTTTTACAACTTGAGAGAGTAGAGAGTCCAGCAAAAGACTACGATAGCTCGAGTTCAATGCAACCGACCCTATGAAAAGGATCTGAAGAAAATCCGTTCATTTTACGACGAGAAGTTGTAAGTATCTTTTAAGCTAACCAGTAAAGACTACGGTGTCCATTTTGAGTAAAGCCACATAACACTTCGCAATAATAAAGCGGTCAAAACAGACGTGTTATTTGCGGTATCTCTTCATTTACAAAATTACTCTGCTATTCACTGTCTAGACCATACCATGTAACGGCTAATCTCTTCCAATCTAACGTTTAGCCGCACAAAACGTAACGCTGGCAACACTGGGCTTACATTAGCAACATCATGAATATTAACAATGTTCCGCAATGTTGCCACACTTTCCACCTCGCTCATGGTGGGTGATTGTGTTTTGTCGGTATAATGAAATTAAACCTACAATAGAATGTTTGGATTTCTTCCAAAATTAGTTTAATGAGGTGATCATCTGTTCAGCCTTTGCCCAACTATGTTGGTGTTGGTTTCAATTTTAACTGGATGCGGAATATAAGTATTTTACATGGGGCCTATTTGACCTCCAACCCAGTTACTGGGTAAACCAAACCATATAACCAAAGTTAATCATCTTCAGTAGCCTATAATGTTCCCACTGCTGGCATACAGGCCTCCTCTTTGTGAGATGGAGTGGTTCATCACGTGGACCCAGTGCGGGTTGGTAGATGTCACATGTCTTCGAATTTTTTGTTATACGATATGCCGGCTTCTTTCACGATTTTTTCCTTTACCTTTTTAATAGCAGTGTTAATGAAATAATTAACACAAAGTAAAGTGCCTGTTTGGGTTCAAACCCATGACCTACTGTATCTCGTAAGTCGCAGCCGTTACCACTGGTCACACCACTGCTCCACCAAAGTAAATACACGGTATGCAGAAAAAGTTACTTGTGCATTGTAAACTTTCAAAAAAATGCTAAGATAACAATCAAAACATGACAGTAGTTTGTTACGCATAAGCGTAGATATTTTGGTAATTTTAGATGACAGTTATAAGTCATTGTCTTTAGAGCGCATAAACATTGTTTAGGGTTACCAAACAACGTAATCACGAATTGACATAAGCTTTCGTATTTCAAAGTCTATCTTTCTAGCCATTATCGTTCCACTACACTGCCAATTGTTCTCTTACTTTGTTGGTAAGTGAGCTTGTGCTTCTAAAGGTCATATATAGTCCTCTTCACCGTGTCCAGCAACAGCGACCCTGACTACTTCTCTCTCCTCTCGTGAGCTCTTTGATGGCTGGCAAAACCAAATTTGGTCTAAAAATCCGGTCACACTGTATACAGATGAGCTGACCAACATCGTCATATGTATAAGTATATGAAGGCTTCGGGCGACTTTTCCGTATTTGCCGCTTCTTGTCTAGATCTTCAAGACGATTCGTTTCAAAGCATTCAGCTGCTTTGTGAACTGAACTGCGCCACCTTTTAGGGTTTCGGGCTAGCTCCTGCCATTGATCAACGGGGATACCGCAAGTCTTAAGGTAACGTTTGAGGACGTCTTGACTCGTGACCGTCGTGTCGTCGTCTTGTCTTGTGTTTGAGCCTATAAATTTCTTCAAAAATTGGGCTATCAAATGCAAATAGAATTTTCAAATCCGACCGGCAGTTCTGACATATGGCACTGAGACGTGGTCGTTCACAATGGGCCTCATAAGAAGGCTGAAAGTCACCCAAAGGGCAATGGAGACGGCTATGCTTGGAGTTTCCGTACGCGATCGAAATGAAGAAATTCGTAGGAGAACCAAGGTAATCCAAAGAATTGCCAAACTTAAGTGGCAGTGGGCAGGGCACATTGCTCGCAAAACAGATGACCGATGGGGCCTGAAGGTTCTTGAGTGGCGACCGCGTACTGCAAGGTGTAGCTATGGAAGGGATCCCAAAGGTGGACTGATGATCTAGTGAAGGCCGTAGGAATTTGCTGGATACGAGAAGCATGGAATCAGTCGAGGTGGCGGTGCTTGCAGGATGTCCAGCAGTAGACGTTTTTTGGCTGAAATGATGATGATGATGACTGGTAGTTCCAGAGATTTTTTCCTACAAATACTCATAAACTTTACCTCTTTATAATTAGTGTAGTATAAGTATGTATAGATTTGCCATCCCTAAATCCACACACTGATGGCGGAAACGCAGCATACGTACCACAATTTAGCTGTCCGGCTAGCTAAAATTAACCGTGACCAGTTGAAGGTCGCAGATAGTTATAATGATTGATATTTCACATTTATACAAAATGCTACTGTCAAGTACAGTAATGTGTGTGTTACCTTTTACATGGTACCGGTATATTTGTTAGAGTAACATGTCAAGGCTCGATAAATGGGTTTCTGACTAGAACTGGTGCACATTTTTGGAGTGTCCTTTAACAGAATGCCTACTTATTTTCTGTATCTTTATACATAAATTAAATTCAAGTTTGTGTTTGTAAAGGCAACAATTTTAAATTGTTTGTATGTCTATCTGTTTGTTTCGGTTTATCTCCGAAACGAATGGACCGAATTTGTCATGTCATTTGGTGAGGGAATATTTTGAACCCTGAGAAAGGACAACGGCTACTTTTTATCG
Organism: Aporophyla lueneburgensis; assembly: GCA_932294355.1. Lineage (NCBI taxonomy): Eukaryota > Metazoa > Arthropoda > Insecta > Lepidoptera > Noctuidae > Aporophyla > Aporophyla lueneburgensis. The sequence continues at coordinate 5,742,350 of OW028748.1, read as the reverse complement.
ACATACCACGCGGGGTAAGCCGAAGGCAGTTTTTTTGAAAAAGAGAAAGTGGAATCTGGAATAAGATCTGGAATTTAGGAAGAGCATAAAGTAAATAAGAAATAGATGACGTTTTAGCTTTATAAAAAAAGAACGAATAAAACGTCGATTTTCAAATTGGGTTGAGTAAACACATTCTGATTTCCAATTTTGAACAATGCAGCAAAATGAGAATGTTAGAATTGAAAAAGTGACTGACGACCGCAATGGCCTACGCACTCTGGTCCATTTGAAGAACTGAGTGCGGAAACCAAACCCATTACCATAGAAGATAGAACATAGGGAGTCTTAGATAACTTAGACTGAAAGGTTCATGTTTTAGAAGTTAGTACCCAAAAAACAATTTCGAAATGTCTAACATTATTAGGCAAAACTGACATTTAATTCGCCAACAAAGAACTGTTACACGACCTTCCCCTTTGTCTCGCTAGACTATATTTCAGAAAATATAACGAACGCATCACAACAATAAAGTATAACATAGCGACCATATTCTTAGTACCTTTGACCTTACAACCGAGGTCTTATTAGCCGCATTTTGAACATATCAATTGTAATGTGTAATTAACTATACGATAATTAAAAACGTGATAACACATTGAGACTTGGTTATACTGTTAGAGGAGCGGGGAATGAAAGTCAAAATAATGAGACTCGAAAAATATTGCAATACTGTAAAGGAGGATTTAATTATTGTTATCATCTTCGCACAATAGCATACTCAGCCTATGATATTCCCACTGCTGGGACACCGGCCTCCGCTCTGTAAGTGAGAGCGGGCTGTGATTACCACGCGGGCTCTATGGGGGTTGGTAGTTGTCACATGATGTCTTCGCATTTTTGGTTGTGGATGTTTCTTTTCACCGTTTTGATAGAAGTCGTGATTTAATTATTTACACCAAGTAAGCCTTTCTGGGTTCAAACTTCCAAGCTACAACTGGCAAAGGCTTTTGCAGACAGGTGTGATGTGACAACGCGACATTTAGAACAATTCCTATACAGTTTTGTTTTCTACGAGAGTCGTGACACGCCTGTTTCCAAGAGCTATAAGTCGGGGCTCATACCATTGAGACACCCCTAGTCCAGTCCATCACCCAACTTGACCCCCACTTGGTCGGAGGATTCCCTTTTCTACGGAAGGTTGAGTGAACTTTACACCCTGTAACTCATACCTTGGCTACAACACTAACAGATGCAAGACCACGATCAATACCGGGGTATTGGTTTAAATAAAATACATGTAATGGTTCATTATCTTATCTGAATGCGGTCATTAATAACCTGAAAGTTAAGCAAGCATTAACGATGAGTGGAAAATTACCTCCACAGACAATACAGCTCCCTTTCTTTGTTAAATAATCGAATAATCTGTTTATTGCGAATTTCAAACCATTGTTTGTGTTAACGATGCTTTACATTACTCTCTCTTAAAGGATTCAGTTTACGAGTAGCTGCAACTGTTCTGTAATAAATAGCCTATACTTACTCCCATAAAGGTCCCCGAAACGATTAATCGCAATTGTCAATTTTTACGTGATTGATACACATTGATCGTCTACTAGATAAAATAGTGGTACAGTGGCGTACAAAACGCGCCGTAGAAAAAGCATGTCTGTGTTCGAGTTTCCATAGTGGTCCATACAATACTGACGATTGTGACTACGAGCGGCGATTAAACTGTAGTTTTACACAGCAAAAAAAAAGTGTGTGTACAAAGATTTCGAGATATTGATATATTTAAGTACTTTGGAGAGATGATGAACAGGGTGTCCGGGTTACGATCGTTACAAGAACGTTTCTATTATAAGTTACTAAAAATCATTATTCAATATAAATTAGTATCTATCAAGGAGAAATTGTTTTAAATACAAAAATAAGTGAAGCGAAGCTCGATCAACCTATTTCACTCCACGGTCTTACTTCGCCGTATGTAGAAACCTCAGTTACAATACTGACAAGTTACAAGACTTACAACACAAAGTACAGACATGATTTCCATTCAATTTTAATTGCTGATGATACTGATGCAATTAAAATAACTTCAAATTGCTCAGTACCTTTTAAATAATTACTTTATTCTATTTACTTTACTGTGTTCAAACAAATGTTGCAAACGTGAGTTAAGATTGTCGCTTAGATTATACTGGATTGTCTGCGTTTGACTTAATAAATCGTCTAGATTGCCAGAACTTTGTATCGTGGTAAACTTTTCGTACAAAAAGCATTTTTCTAGGGCAGTCCTAATCTGTCATATTTGTCTGATAGTTTGGAATGCAATAACAGGTTCAAGAAACTATTCGTATATTTAAAATCTGATGTGCCCGCGATTTCGTTCGCCTGGAAGTCGGAAAAGAATAATGTTTCTCTTTACTAATTATTTTTCTGAAACAAAAATTACCTTAAGTATTTATAACATCAGCAATGTATAAAATAATTAAATGTTATTGATGTCCAAGATACAGGCTGTGCCTAGTTTGGGACCAACGCTATATTGTAATTTTAGTGTTGAAACTAGCTTTTCCCCGCGGCTTCGCCCGCGTGGATGTCGGAAATTAACGCAGGTCTTTTTCTAAAATAAAAGTATCCTAAGTAACTCCTTATTACATCAGCTACCTGCCAATAAAAGTCCTGTCAAAATCGGTCCAGCCATTTCAGAGATTAGCCGGAACAAACAGACAGACCGACAGACAATGTTTAGAAAAATGATTTTTTGGTGTAACTACCGTATTTACTTTCATAATATGCATTTAGTGAAAAGCTGTTAATTTAAAATTACAAACAGACACTTCAGTTTTATTTATTTGTATTGTATGTATTGTATAGATAACCTTTTTTACGATCTGCTAGTGACAGTCCCGTCAAAATCAATCCAGTTGTTTTGGAGATAAGCCAGAACAAATCAAAATTAAACAAAAAGCTTTTTGTTATAAGTACCATATACGTATACTTTTATATGCATTTAGTAAAAAGCTGATATTCAGACATTACAAGCAGACACTTAAATTTTATTTATTTGTATAGATATACATAAAGAACACATTATAAAACAATTTTTATAGACCCAAAGATATAATCGCAACTTTCTTTCATACAACTTTTTAAAATTCTTGTAAGTTATGAAATATGTCGAAAATGTGTAATAGCCAGCCCTAATTGAATAATTAATTGAGTGTGAAATTAAGATCACGAAATGAACGTTTATTTATGCACTGTCAAGCTCTATTAAACAAAAGGTTACCTTACGTTTTTACTTGAAGTTTTTATGTGAAGGCACGTTTCAATAAACAATTTTACTAAACGCTGTCTGCATAGCGTCTGTCCAATAAGTAGCAACTACGTCCGTTATATTCTCTTCGATTATCTTTAACTAGATTTTGCTTGCGGCTTTGCCCGCGTACTGCACATAAAAACCTTCCTCTTGAATCACTCTGTCTATTGACGAAAACTGCATTAAAATCCGTTGCGTTGTTTAAAAGATCTAAACCTACAGACATGAAATGCAACTTTGTTTTATACTATGTTAAGATACTAGCGCGCCTCAGTTCCTAACAAATACATTATATATAATTATTTCAAGCACGATTGCTAAATGAAAGCAATTTTGATTGTAAACTGGCGTTTGTGAAATAACGGTGCATGGAAATAAATTATAAATTGATTGTGGTTCCTTCCTTTGAGGTGATGTAAAAAGTAATAAAATGCATACCTAAACAATACACTGTGTTTGGTAAGCGTGGCCTTATTTCCTTATGATCTTTCGCTATAGCGTGAATATGGAGGCGTAGTGTGAATTGCAGAATCTAGATGTTGAAGTTGATAGGAGTTAGAGCATTAGATTACGCATCGTAGAAAACGTTTACAAAGAAAGGTTTATTTGTCACAGATACAAGTGCATACAAAGTGATATTTAACTCAAGTACCTACATAATCTTTACATTACATACATAGTATAAAATGAATCGCTTAGATCTTTTAAACAACTTAACGGATTTTATGCAATTTTCAGCAACAGATAGAGTGATTCATGAGAAAGGTTTATATGTATAATACGCAGGCGAAGCCGCTGGCAAAAGCTAGTAAGATATTAACATAACTATTTTTGTTTATATCTTACTTGTCTTGTTCTTATCTTATCTTGTTGAGATCTTTATCTCCATAAAATCACGAGCAGAAAACAGAAATTTGCTTCTTGTGTTGTTGAAACAAGCTATCTAAGTAAATGAGAACAGCTAAATAATGCGGCATTGAATTGAAATATTTAGAGCTAACAATTAGATCATGTAGTAAGTACATTCACGGAAAAAGACACAGCGAAAAAACTTTTTAACAAAAATATAAACCGCCGAAAAAACTGAAAAGCAAAAAATAATAAACCTTAAAATTATGAGTCGGCGCTTTGAGTGATCTTTGTTCATTGATTTTTCATCGCCGACTCAAAATTTTAAGGTTTATTATTTTTTGCTTTTCAGTTTTTTTCGGCGGTTTATAATTTTGTTAAAAAGTTTTTATTTTATATTTTTTGTGGCTTGAATGTACTAATAATACTTGGCAAGGTATACCCCATCCAATGAAAAAAGAATTATCAAAATCGGACTACTCTGTATGAAGTTATGCGTGGTTATACATTACAATCAGTGAGTGAACAATCAATCATCCCCTGTTTTCCGACCCTTAGGGTTCGATTTTGTTTTCCAAATTGAGACCACCTTAGGAGTATACCCTTTCCAATAAAAAAAGAATTATCACAATCGGACTACCATGTACAAAGTTATGCGTGGTCATACATAAAAAAAAAAATATACGCGTTGAATTGATAACCTCCTCCTTTTTTTTTGTCGGTTAAAAATGATTTAATTTCAAAAATAAAATTTAAACTTAGAGGAATTCGTTTTTTGAACTCTGAAGATGCCGTCGCTGCGTTTGAAAAAGGCTTATAGACGCGGAAGAGGTCCCTAAAGAAGAGTACGTCCAGTGCTACCATCGCATTTCCGTGCTTAGAAAAGAACGAAGACTTTTCGAAAAGCAATAAAAATATTAACTGAGTTCTGCATCATTCCGTTTTTTATTCTCTAAAAACTTTCAGTGTGACCAATGTAATTCTAAACTTTGGCACAAGATTATAAGTAGGAGACGTCAGCTAAGAAAGGATTTTAGGAAACTCCTCTCGTAAAGGGGTGATATAGGGGTTGGAAGTTTGTATGAATGTCCGGACGATTAAAAGTTAATTTATATATGGGTCTTAGTGTTTTTTCTATATAGACGTTCATTTTAAAAACAAAGATCATTTTTAGTATATTTACGCATATGGTTGGAAACGAACGTAACAAAATTTCCAACATACACGCGGGGGAAGCCGCCTATAAAAGCTAGTTAGCAGTACATTTATCTATCAGTACAGTACAAAGAAGACACAACAACCAACCTTCATAGATCCTTGATCACATACCATAATAATAACATATGGAACAGTCACGACTTGATCTGAATTACGACACCAATATTTTTGTACCAGTATTATTGAACTATTACTTATTTTCATTGTTATGCATAATAGGTGTGCCTGTGTGTCTCAATGTCTGTAGTTCGGCGCCATTTTGAATTTGATTTGAAAAGTTCAAGCTGTCTAATTGTATTGTAATGGGTGTGCCGAAAAGTAGCCTAATTTAATTCTAAATTGGTAGAGAGCAGTGTTGTTGTTTATTACTTATTGATCATTAATAAAAATATCAATCTGTAAATGCAAGACAAAGAATTCTCCAAAAAAAGAAATGAGAAAGAAAGAAAAGAAAAGAGAGAAAAGCTCACTGCGTTTTGGCGAAAGCTCATCATCATTTCAGCCGAAAGACGTCCACTGCTGGACATAGGCCTTCACCGATTTGGAGGGAGTTTGCCAAAATCGCTACGCTTGGCACGCGGGTTGGTGCCATCACCAACTATATTACACTGCCATCAGTATGGTGGTAAAATGCATAGACAACGCTGCTGCCCATTCTGTGATTAGTTGCTAAGTCGCCTTTTACGACACCAACGGGGAGAAATGGGATATTTACGGCTGGCACCATATGGAACAAGCATATATATATATGCCTCAGTGGCGTGCACAGGGTTTTGTGACAGGGTAGGCAATTCAAAAAAAAAAAAACGTGTCTCGTAATTGCTCAAGTTAGTGAAGAAAAATTCACTAGGTGGTTTAAAAGGTTGAAATGGCGATTTCCTGATGATGATAATTCTTTTTCCGTCGAAAGCACAGAAAGATGTTGTACTCGTTGTTGACTTTGTGTGTTTCTTAAATAGGTATGTGAGAATACGTTTTAATGAAAATGAACGTTCTGTCGATGCGCTGCTTGCTTGGAAAAGTAACAATAAACTTCGCTAAACGTAAAACTTCTTCGTAACACTTCTCTCAATACGATAATTACCAAATGTATTTATGTTTGAACAAGCCGCGGGATAGAAATCATATAAATCTGCAAATCCCGAACAATTCCACACTGTATTCGAACTACTAAACTAGCAAGGAAAACAAAATAATTTAAATGTGTGTAAACAAAAACACAGCCGGTTTTATGTTTCTTAATTATTACTATGAAACTTACGAGTTGCATTACCTCTTTGCTGGGTTAATTCTCGTACACTTCCCTTTAGATACACTTTTTAACAAACACACATTTTCAACACAAACAACATTTTGAAAAAAAAAAAAACTTACAAAAAGCGTAGTACTTAAGTAAATCGAAAAACTAACACAGTTAAAAAAAAACTAGTTGAAATAAGCAACAAATCGAACTAAATATTAACGTTTGTAAATGAATTAATCACAACAAAACTCAGTCAAAATAAAAACATAAAACAGCGCGCTCCACTAAGAAATCAATATGGATCCTTTCGTAAACAAACGATTTCTAAATTTTGACAACTAAAATGTTGACAAATAAAATTGTATCATTGCGAATTGGAATTTGCTGGAGGCTACGTAATATTCAACTTGATCGCATAATACTCACAGCGCACCAATAATGGCGTATAGGCGTCCCACCCGTGATTGGTTAGCTTGGCGCAGGGAAGCCCGCGATTGGATATCCTGCGGCAGGAGTTCGCTTTATTACGCTTTATTAGCGCGCTTCTGTGTGACATGTGCAGACACGAAAATGTAGAAGAAATTACCACTACATGCGTACATTTATGAATGAAAAGAAGACACTTTCGATCGCTGCCTGCTTGCGCCGCGAGTACATTAATAGAACCGTATGAACGTTGCTTCTCATTTATATTAGGCGTTTAAACTTTTGAATAATTTTATTACTTAGCATATTTTCTTTATTATTGAAATATTAGTAACTAGTCTAGATCTAAGTCTAGGGTCTGCAGTGTCTTTTTGCCTATATGGACCGCACGCCACTGATATGCCTGGTTTCTTCACGATGTCTTCCTTAACCGTGTACAAGACGAGTCTGTTACAAATCTGTAGAACCGGGTGCCTAATATGCGGGCCGTGAACCTTAAGACCAACTGAACTTGTAATAGAAATTCGAAGTAAACACTCCGTGTAGCGTGGTATTGAAACTGAAGACTGAACTGAACATTAGCTATATACGAAGTTATGCTTACTATCTTACCTCATCGGAGTCATCGGTCACGAACTCACGACCTCAGTCCTAGAAAGGGGCGGCGGAAAGGTTACTTTTGTACAGTCGCACTTAGGATTTGAATTACCGACCTTATAATATAATATTCAATAAACTGATTTGATTAACACTATAAATAACCCACGTAGCTAATAATCAATATTCATTCTTGCGTCCAATTCAATCTTGATATTCAATTCTATTTATACTCCACTGATTCTTAACCACTTTCGCACTTTCTTGTTTACCGGAAAAATGTCGCAATTTATTCTTATAATTAACCACCACAAATCCATTTCCCCAATAAAATGTCACAACCAGCACAGAGTAATATAAACAGTAGGCTAACCCAATAAAATCAAATGATAAATATAACTAAAACATAAGTGACACACTTCATTGGTTTTCTCTATGGTTTATTTTGGAATTACTGGACTAGCATACATTCGAAAAGACTGTTATTGAAAAAAAAATCGCTCTGCGCCATTTGAATAAATCCGAGAAATTGGTCTTAGCAATCTCAAAACAAATTTATTATACCTGTACCTACAGGAATCTTTTCGGCTGTGAAATATTAAAATCTAGTATTTGCACAAAACTAAATTATACAGGAGAGCCGAAAAACGATTAATGATTTCTCTAGATCGGTTCGGTCGGGTCGGTTTCCGACTTTGTGTAACTTCGTATTTGACTAATTTCTGGGAGTTTTTGCTAGTCTACTATGTGGATTATGGTCTAGTCGGCAAAGGCAAAAATACCCGTTTAAAAAAAATATCAGATGATAGGCAGGTTTTGAAACTAAACAGCCATTTTGCCCCATGACCAAAATTTGGTCAAACATCGCCATCTGGTTTTTCGCACAAAGCAGTTTCAGAAATGTTAACTAATAGCACCCCTTTTTAATGTCATTCGAACGCCAATAGATCCTGTAGCCACACATTTTAACATTATATTCAATCCTAGAACATGTACCTTCATCATCAAGTTTTAGCATTGTTACAATATCGACATAAGTTTACATTCTGCATCTAACTACTCTATGGCAGGGTTGCGTGTGCGCACGTAGTTTTAAGTATTCCGTTGTTCCGCGGCGCGTGTCGGCAATCTGCGAGGATGAGCAAGAAAACGCGATGCTCAGCATTCCGCTGTGATGCAGACAATGCTCTGCTGAGCTCGGACACTGAACTGTGAGATATGCATAAGGGATGGCGGTGGTTTTTGTTAACCTTGGTGAATATTTTTACTGACCAAATCTGAAGGATAGATCTTACAGGAAGTCGGTTAAAAATGTGTTATTCTTGGGAGGATGACTCTGAACTATCAGGTATTATGTGTGAGGTGTCGTCTAGTGCTAGATCAAAATTAATGTTTAAATGGGAACCAGTGGTTACGGGAGAAACAAGTGGATCCTATTTTGTGTGGACAGACACGCTTGGCACTCTATTAATGACATAAAGAAATGGTGTTATTGACAATTCGCCGTTGTGGTTTTCCTCTTGACTAACATTAACATACCCTACATATTTTAATTGGTTGGATATTATTGATAGAAAGTATAGTAAAATAAACTGTTGTTCACTGATATCTGAAAGCTATTGCGTATCTCTCATTTACGCCATGCATATATGTGTGCATAATCAGTCTATAATGTTCCCACTGTTGAGACTCAGGCCTCCTCTCAGTGAAAGAGGGTGGACCTGTTATTTACCAGGCGACCGTAGTGCAGATTGGTGGATGTCACATGTGCATTTTTTTTTTGTTCTGGGACATGCCGGTTTTACAATGTTTACCTTCACCGTTTGCACCATAGAATTATTAAATTCTTCGCCATACAAGCTCTCTACATTATACTATTTTGCCCTTAAACAATCTAGATGTTCTTGCCTCACACACTGTTCTATGCAGAGAATCCACTGACCTGGCTTCAACTGAGATTGCGAAACTTGAGTGTCGTGAAACAATAGCTTGACAAGTAATGGGTGAACTTGACCTAGCATGATCCAGTTTTGGGTGAGTATTGTATTTGCTTATCTACTTTTTGAATGGCACTCAACAGCGACCAGTGGCGACATCATTTTAAGACACTTACTTTGCATCGTTGCTTGGGGTCCAAGAAAAGTTTGTCATGATGCAAATAATTTGTACAAAAGTTAAAATACAAGAATTTAAACACTCAAATTAGCTATTGAAAAAACAACAACTTGAAAAGACACACCACTTGTATTTTTTTTTTTTTGCAACGCGTTTCTTCATTATGGTTGCCATAGTCTGGAAGATCCAGAATCAAGTATTTTGATGACTTAAATCAAAATTAGACCCGATCGATCATCGACGTAACAACCTGTCTTACAAACATACATATTAACTATTGAAAGTTGCCAAAATAAAATAAAAATGACGCATCTACAAAACTCTCTTTTCACCCACACTCCGATTAAAATATCCTTACAGGCTGCACATTCAAGAAATAACATGTTTTATAATTAAGGCAATGGCATTGTGTGGGTGCCAGTGCATCAGGACATTGAACCTAAGTAGATATCTGGTGTCCGTCAGGTGAGAACTAGCTCGCCCTATAAGTAAGTGGTTTTGTAAATCAATGTTTTATGCATTGCTTCAATGTCGTGAAGAAAGGGATGGCTGGATGATTTGTTTTTGCTTGGTATTTCATCAAATAAAGACTAAAAGATTGGATTCTAGGGTCTAAGTTACTTACTAGAGAATGGGTAGCAGCGTTCTATATGCATTGTACCATTTACCACCACACTGCGATCGCCAATCCACCTGCCAAGCGTAGCGATTATGGCAAACCCCCCCCCCCCCAAATTGTGCAGCAGTGGCCGTATTTCAGCTGAAATGATGATAATGATGATCGAAATCGTAGCAGGTGACATTCTTTCTGCCTTCCCCATGGGAAGGGGCATAAGTTTATGTATGTAAAGACCCAAGGGTTTTACGATCTAGATTTTTTTCAGTTTTTTGTCAAGATGAGTAGTCTTGCAGACTGCTTTAGGCGGCTGGAACGTTAAGTTGGCCAATGAAATGCGGAAGGCAATTCAATCAACTCAGCCTATCGCAGTCCACTGCTGCACATAGGCCCTCTCCATGCTGCGTTACAACATCCTATCCTCCACTTACCACATCCAGTCTATCCCAGCCACCTTTATGAGGTCGTCGGTTCATCTGGCTAGGGGGCGTCCTACACTACGCTTGCCAATACAAGGTCTCCACTCTAGGACTCGTCTGCTCCATCGATCATCGGTCCTATGACAAACATGGCCAGCCCACTGTCACTTCAACCTGCTTACTCTGCAAGCTATGTCGATAACTCCAGTTTAGTTCAGGAAGGCAATTGATGATCTCTAAATGTCTCATACACTATATTAAAAATTATTCTTCCTAAAACTTCTCGATATATGGACCCTGCATACCCGTGCTCAAAAGCCGGCTCCTCGAAACTGCAAGCCACAACAACTAGACACTACTTAACTTTAACTGATAAGCAATAAACACAGCAAATAGTCTTGTGTAACAGTTACTTACTGGTTCAGTGGCTCCATCATAAAAAACTTGATAATAGCTTCCGAAGCGGTCAACCGCGTTCGTTTCGCGAAAAAAAAGAAAGTTCTCTCAAATAGAATCAGATCTTTATTGCAAACATGCGTCGTTTTTATGTAATCGTTGGTTACTTCACGGTTTTTATAGGGCTAGGTAGTTGTCGGTGTCAATTTCTATGGTTTGGTTTCTTTGCGAATGCTTCTTTCGGAAGATGAGTATGTGTGGATTTGTAGTGATTGGAGGGCTACACATTTTACCAATTTATTAAGTTTATTGTCGCGCTTGGCTGTCATATACTTGTTCTATAAATCCACATACATAGGTAGATATATTGGTCACTAGCTTTTGCCTGCAGCATCGCTCGCGTAGAGGTTTAAAATTATCTCACGGAAACGTACTACAGCGAGAACAACAACTTAGAGCGTAGCGCAACTATCAGCGATAAACATCCAAATCCCTTCGGCCATTTTTGCGTGACAGAGTATTTATTTATTTATTTAATTAAGCTTCACCAACAGTTGTAACAGATATTATACAGATAGGAACATATAAGTAATTGAGTAATTAAACCTAATTGCACAACAAACACCGCATGCAAAATGCTCTTTGCGATTATAATTTAAATTTTAAACAATGTTCTTAAATTCTAGATACTTATATTAAAAGTTAAACCGCCGAAAAAACTGAAAAGCAAAAAATAATAAACCTTAAAATTATGAGTCGGCGCTTTGAGTGATCTTTGTTCATTGATTTTTCAGCGCCGACTCAAAATTTTAAGGTTTATTATTTTTTGCTTTTCAGATTTTTCGGCGGTTTAATTTTTGCTAAAAAGTTTCATTTTATAATTTTTTGTAGCTTTAATGTACTTGTAATACTTGGCAAGGTATACCCAATCCAATAAAAAAAGAATGATCAAAATCGGACTACTCTGTATAAAGTTATGCGTGGTTATACATTACAATCAGTGAGTGAACAATCAATCATCCCCTGTTTTCCGACCCTTAGGGTTCGATTTTGTTTTCCAAATTTATATGGGACCACCTTGAGAGTATACCCTTTCCAATAGAAGAAGAATTATCACAATCGGACCACTATATAAAAAGTTATGCGTGGTCATACATAAAATAAAAAAAAAATATACGCGTCGAATTGATAACCTCCTCCGTTTTTTTCGTCGGTTGAAAACTATTACTAATTACGTCTGACAAACGTCGATATTGAGTCAGCGTGGACGTCAACCAAGTCGCTGCGTTCATTTATGAGTTTGCACATGCGGTGTATAGGCGAATTAGCAGCAGATACTGTACGACGAAGAGGTGGAACTAAGGGTGTTATAGGTTTGCGAGGTGTTTTACGGGGTAACGAAAATCCGAACAGAAACTTCATTTTCAGGATTTTCATTTCAATGGTAAATATAACATGAAGTATAGAAAAGTCAATCATTAATAAAAGACAAATGTAACCAGTCGTTTCCAAAATGTCTGAATTTCCGTAGATGGGTTCCAATTCCTATGGAGAAGAAAGGAACTCTATGGATATAATCACAAACACCCACAAATTGAACAGGGGCCTCCCACTGACAAAACCCATAACAGACCATTGTAAATCTGCCTCTGTCCATTTTGACGTTGAGTCAATCCGTTCCGGTCAAATCTGTCCAAAATCTGTCCAAAATCTGTTTAATGATGACTATTTTGTGTAGGCAAATAATTGCAGTTCATTTGCCCATATGGAAATCATTACAATTATCTAGTTTTGGTTGTGATAGTGGCATACGGTGAATAGGGCAATGAACGGATGATGTTTTGTCTGCCAATTCTATAGAATTATCTTTAAGGGGAAAACTTAAGAAAAACTGAATTAGCCTGAAATTAATTTTTCTAACGATTTTTGAAATTAGCAAAACAGTGCAAGTTGAATGTTAAACAACATATGATTTTAGATAATAACACGTATGTAGGTACTTCATCATCTTCATCATTATTTCACCAGGAAGAAGTCCAGTGCTGGACATAAGCCTACCCCAAAAGGGGGGTTGCCATAATAGCCACACTTGGCAGGTGGGTTGGCGATCGCAGTATGGTGGTAAGATGCACAGAGAACGCTGCTGCCCATTCTCTACTAAGTGGTCCCTTAGTCGCCTTTTACGACACCCACGGGAAGAAATGGTTTGTGTTTACAGAACTATAATCTATGCTATAGACTCATCTGGGCTGAAAGTACCCTATGGCTTCCTTAATTTCATCATATTGAGATATATTGAAATTGAGAAGAAGGTTCTTGTGGCTGTATTTGGTTACTGATTAAAATGAAAAAAAGATCTGGGGTATCAATATAGGCTTTTGTGTTGGCGTGTGAATCTCAGCTCTTGGTTACCCCAAGGGCTGTGACACACACACCTCTTTCACAACCCAGAAAGACTTGTGTAGAGTAAGACGCATCCCAAAGCAGATAACTGCGTCACTTACATAAACCTAACAATGTCTAATTACCATATAAATTAACCCATAAATAACGATAACATCAGCTGCAAATGAAGTCATATCACTATTAGATGAGTATGTACCGACTTTCTACAATCAACGCATGACATGCAGAGGGAAGTAAATGAACATTATCGCCGCATCTCATCAGCGTTACCAAGCGTTGCGTATCGACGAAAGTGGCGTAAGTGTATTTTCTCATCTTGCTATTTCTGTGTTCTTAGATCTTGTAAGAAAGCGTCTGTTCTTACGCTTCTTACAAATCCAAAAGTATGCTTGTTTGTATTAATAGATGCCTCAAGTATTGAACAGATTCGAACCAAATGATTTAATGACCTAAAGAAAGAGGTTACATTTATAATCACCATTATAATGTTGTCACTTCAGGGACACAGGCGTCCTCTCTATCAGAGGGAGTTTAACATAATCCACCACCGCCATGCGGGTTGGCAGATGCTATATTATGTCTTCCAATTTTTGGTTGTATAATATAACATAACATAACATCACGCCTTGTTTCCCCTAAGGGTTAGGCAGAGGTGTACCTATAGTACACCCACATTTCGCCTGTTATGTTTAAGTCCCATGTGTAATAGGGGACGAGCCTATTGCCATCCACCGGGCACTAATCCAGACTCTTGGCTGCTACAGAGAAATTCCAGATGGAAAAACCCATATTTAATGTCCAAAAAGAACTTCGTTTACCAGGGAGAGCTGTGCTTAAAAAAACTTTTTGACAAAAAAAAAACCGACTTCCTCAAAAACACTAGAAAGTGAAAAATAACTTTAATTTCGGAAGTCGGTGTCTTAGGATCTGTATTTGAGTTTTTTGCCACCGACTTCCGAAATTAAAGTTATTTTTCACTTTCTAGTGTTTTTGAGGAAGTCGGTTTTTTTTTTGTCAAAAAGTTTTTAATTTTTTACTTTTTAGTTATGGTATCTACCCGCACTAATTCCTATACCACTAATCGCCAGGTGAAATTTAATACTTTACTACTGCTGTAAATCGTTGAGGAATTCCCTTGACTGTCTGTCTATGGTCTCCATCATCAGACCTGTTATGGTACTTATAAGCCTTATGGGAGCTTTCTCATCAATAGAAATGAATTAAGTTCAAACACCAGGTAATTGCTGTAAATCGTTGAGGAGTTCCCTCGATTGTCTTTTGGCTCCATCATCAGATCAACTCCGGACCTTAATTAAATAGTAGTGATAAAATTGGCACTTTGAACCGTATAAAGTAACCCCAACAATAGGGAACTGCTGTAAATCGTTGAGGAATTCCCTCAACTGTCTATGGTCTCCATCATCATACCTGTAATGGCACTTATAGCCTATATGGGTGCAAAGTTCTCATCAATAGAAATGAATTAAGTCCAAACACCGCGTAATTGCTGTAAGTCGTTGAAGAGTTCCCTCGACTGTCTTTCGGCTTCATCATCAGATCAACTTCAGACCTTCATTAAATAGTAGTGCTTTAAGATAATTAATGAAAAAAATAAAAAACGCACTAGTCGCCACTACGATTTTCGAAGGTTCCCTTCGACTTCTCTGAGATGCCATCATCAGATCCTAGTTTCCTTATCATGGGACCACCCTTGGGATATCTCCTTTCCAACAAAAAAAGAATCATCAAAATCGGTCCATATACGACAAAGTTATCGGTGAACACACATAAAAAAAAAAAAAAATATACGGTGGAATTGAGAAACCTCCTCCTTTTTTTGAAGTCGGTTAAAAATAGTTTTAACACGACTTAGTAAAAGATACATTATATCCTAAAATAGCTTAGATTTACAAGATATCATGGTTTTGAACACTTTCAACGTAAGCAAAACTGAGGGCGTTAGCTAGACGGTCGATAATTACTTTCCCTCCAAGGTTTAAAGACCTACTAGATTGTAAGTATCATGTTCATCGATAAGGTGGAATGTTGATGCGTCATCTATGTATAGATTAATATCATTTATGAGCATCGCAGTTTCATTGCTAGAGTTCTTGGAGAGCTTTTACTATGCGTGTAGTGTTTATGAAATAGTTTGGTTGGTCCAAAGAGGTTATCGTGGGTCCGTGGGTGAAAAAATTATGCTTATTTTTTTTGTTTCCGGATGGGAAATCATCAAATGACTTCTCCCACTCTGGGTGGAGCGGGAGGGTGTGTCAGACTTTTACTAACTAAAACCCACCCATGTTCCTTCAGTTGCCCGTGTGCCAGGGTCACGGTGTCTCTTTTGAACAATCTCGCGACCCCGGCAGGCATCAGTCCTATCAGACCCCTTCAGTTTTGCTGACTTTTCTTTGAGGCGCACGTGGAAAACTACGCGCCGTCGCGTCGACACGGGCCTACTCCTAACCGGGCGGCGAGCTACCCGTTGCTCGCCGCCCGCAAGCCCACGCCTACGGTGGCCGGGAGTCTGCGATGGACTCCCGGCGCCAGGGGCATCTCCCTCTTCCTAAAAAAAATGCAAAATATAAAATTATGCTTTGATATGCTTTAGATAACTGAATTTAAATTGTTGTTAGATACAATGGATTTAGCTCCAGGCTTTGCCTTAACTGCCAGGGTTGCGGATTTGTTTGAAAGAGTTACCGTGGCAAAGGCAAATGGAGGAGCACGGGTGGGTTTTAGCCAGTAAAAGTCTGACACGCCCTTCCACTCCACCACTCGATTTAAATTTTGATTTAAATTAAAATTTAAGTAAAAGACTGACACGACCTTCCACTCCACATAGAGCGGGAGACGTCATTTGGTGTTTTCCACACAAAAAAAAATGGTTTTGCCTTAAGATGGAAGCGCCAGGATAGCCCGTTTTTCTTACGTTTTTTGTAATTTGAAAATCAGTGTCAGGTTGTTTGTTGAACAAATATGATTCGTGTTCGACCTATGTAATTAAAGAATTATTTTATCATTGAAATCATCAACACAACCATCTTCGCTAGTATGAGGAACAGGGTGTAAAGTTTACTCAACCTCCATAGAAAAGGGAGGATCATCTGACCAGAGGGGTGTCGTGTCTGGTGGGCAAGCGCCTGACAATTTAAGTCGGGACGTTGTATTTATGCTAGTTGCCCGGTAAACTCTGATGCGTAGTTTGCATGTGGCGTTGTAGATGCCGCTACACATTTAAGTTCAAATAACTGTATTGTTTGATATTTCATCTAATAACGTTATAGATTTAAGGTTCAAATTTGCTTGTGGGAATTCTGGGTAATAGAAATATGTGGTTTCTTTATGCTGATTTATTTGCGACTAACTTTAAACGATAGTTTCTTATTGATATTAGGGCGACGCACACATGTATTCGTACATACTTAACACTTTCACACATACATTCGATTCAATCTCAACAAATAGTTTTGGAAGTAAATTTTTATTTCGAAGGCTACCTTTGCGCAGCCTTATTGAGGATCTTGTTCCCAGTCTCTAGTGGTAGGGTAGTGGTGGTAGTATCAATGTGTTTCTGTAGAATCTAAAAGAAAGACCAATTTCACACTAAGAAAAAAAGCTGAAACTGAGTAACAGACCATCAGGTTTTGTCGGAATATTATGCTTTGTATTCGTGTCGTTAGCAATGACTCTCTAATACCCTTTTTTGTGGGTGGGAAATTCGCTGGTCTCCCGCTCTGGGCGTAGCGGAAGGGTGTTTCAGACTTTTACTGACTAAAACCCACCCGTGTTCCTTCAGTTGCCTATGCCAGGGCCACGGTAACTCGTCCGAACAATTTCGCGACCCTGGCAGCTCTCTAATACCCTAACTCCTTTTTTTGGATTTCATTTAGCACCTTCTAATTTCACACCACAGGTCCACAAATTAGCCTACCCACTATCACCGTTTTGCGCTACAATCACCGCCCGCGCCGGCCCCTGCGCCCGCGCCGTTCGACAATTAGTCACAGGTTTGCAGGCGTGCGTTGACATTGAGCGTGAAGTGCGCGCAATTAGCGCTGGTGCCATCTGGAGCGACACGTTTTGGTTGGAGCGTAAGAATTTCGTGTCAACTCGTGTGACTTGTGCAAGAATAGTTGTTTCAATTCACTGTTCAGAGAGGTCAACGAGCACAAAATGCTGCACAGGTAAAGACGATTGAACTAAATGTTGCTTTTGCAATTAGGAGCCATATAAAAATGTAGTCACAGAAATTTCATGATATCTAAAGCCCACCCGCTGTTTTTGTAACAGATATTTGTTAACCCGAGCCCTGGTGTCTGGGGTCGCATATTTTGGAATATTTAATAACATCTCATAGTAATATTAATGCCTACAGTTTACCTAAGGCTTGTACAAAATTCTACTATAATAATATTATAAATTTGAAGGTTTGTGAGGATGGATGTATGGATGTTTGATACTCTGTCACGCAAAAACGATTTAAAGGATTTAGATGAAATTTACAACACAGATAGTTTATAACTTGGATTAACACATAGGGTACTTTTTATCCCAGTAGTAAGTTCCCGCAGGATAATTGTCGATCTCCACGGGGGCGAAGCCGCTGGCAATAAATGTTCCGTGTGTTGCCGGACGTAAAGAATAGCACTAACCCATTTCTTCCCGTGGGTGTCGTAGAAGGCCATTATGGGACTTACTAAAGAATGGGCAGCATCGTTATCTATGCATCTTACAACCATAATGCAATCCTGCCAGCCAGGCGTGGCAAACCCTTCCTTTGGGGGAAGCTTATGTCTGGAAGTGGACGTTTTCCGGCTAGAATGATGATGACCAATCAATCATTTAAAATCACTCACTTCTCCGCCTAACAATGCGTCCTTCTGGTGACACACGAGTTTCATAAATCGTGTTTATAAATTGACCGTATCATATCATACATGCTCTGTGCACTTGAGTGTCTAGGCAATTCGTTTTCCACAGAACTTCCTCCTTCGACCAAGTTCGGTATGGCCGGACTTAATATATTACGCAATTTTCTACCCAAGTGGCTTAGCCGATAGAACGTAGGTAAGTCAAATACATGTTATTGCCACATAGAAACCTGTCAGTCACAATTTACGTTAAACGGGTTATAGAACGGAATGGTATAAGATTTCCCTGTTACGATTTCCTTCACTGTTTGTTGGTAGGGACAAAAACTGGGTACCTACCTAAGGTACATTTTGAATGTTGCTTTGGAAGTACTTAAATCCTTATAAGAACTATTTTACTTCATGTTCAGCGTCATTTTAGCCAAAAGACGTCTATTTTCCAGTTAGGCCGAGACCAAGGTGGACCAGTGACCTTATGAAGGCCGCAGGAATCCGCTGGATGCAGGAAGCACAGAACCGGTCGAAGTGGCGAAGCTTGTGGGAGGCTTGTGTCCATTGTTTTACTGTTGTTTAACCCCTATGGCGGAGTTCTTGGCCATCATTTCACCTGGTGATAAGTGATGAACAGGCCGAAGGGAAAAGCGAGCTTCACTCGGAATCTTAAACCACAGTGGAACTGGCTATCTTACCTCTAACTGACGAAACATAACAATGGTAATATAACATGGTTTAAAATGTATGTATGTATGGGGGGAGGGTTTGCCATAATCGCCACGCTTGGCTAGCAGGTTGGCGATCGCAGTATGGTAGTAAAATGTATAGATAATATTACTGCCCAATCTCTAGTAAGTCCCTTAGTCGCCTCTTACGACACCCATCGGTAGAAATGGGATGGTGCTATTATTTAAGTCCGGCATCACTCGGAACAAAGATTAATATAGTCTCTCATTATTTAAATGAGGTTTATATAGAAAAAAAACTGCTTTTTTAACACCTGTCAGGTGACCTTCCCTAAACCATGACTAGGTACAAAAAAGCTGCCAAATGCCTTTTCCATCGACATGACACAAACAAGGTCAATACAATGTGCTTATATTCTCCTTTAAATGTGTTTATAATTTAAATATACAAAGCAAAGGTTAAGAATAGGTAACTAGCTATTGAAAACATCAATAAATTATCTAGCTATAGAAACCTGGATAACAAAAGTGTCACCCTGAAATTGTGTTATGTAAACAAACATGACCTTAGGATGGTCAGATAGATCGATTTCGCAATATATGTATTATGCCCAAAAATATGCATAAATTTCCACTTAAGAATGTTTATCAATTTTGATTGGGAAAATAAAGGAACTTATTGCGTTCCACAATTCTATATCCAATACACTAAGGTAAATACAATATCAACATCTGCCTAGCATTTTCTTAACTTGTTGTCGGCTTCAAGTCATACCGGATTCAGCTGAGTATCAATATTTTACATGAAGCGACTGCCTATCTGACCTCTGCAACCCAGTAACTGGGTTATACAATACCCCTTGGTAAGACTGGTGGTCAGACTTTCGGACTTCTGACAACCCGTAACGACTTTCAAATATCTTCAAATGTCAGCCGGGACCAACGGTTTAACGTACTGTCCTAGGCACAGAGGGATCTTGGTATGTATAGATTGGTCACCAATCTAGGGACCAACCGCGGCATGCGTAGCTTAACCCGACCGATCGACCAGCCGGCTGTTATTACTTAGCGGGTAAGTAAGGTAAATATAATAGTAGCTCGGTACATATTTCTTTTAAGTAAAGTAAAAAAAAACCGGCCAAGTGCGAGTCGGACTCGCGCACCGAGGGTTCCGTACAAACTTGTAGGTATTTTCGGTTTAAAAATATATATATTTTTTAATTTTTATATTTCAGTTGATTGAATGTAAGGTAAATTGCGGTTTACGATTTATGACGTTTTAAAAAAAAACTACTCACTCGATCTCGTTCAAACCAATTTTCGTTGGTAGTTTACATGGTAATGTACATCATATATTTTTTTTAGTTTTGTCATTCTCTTATTTTAGAAGTTACGGGGGGGGGGACACACATTTTACCACTTTGGAAGTGTCTCTCGCGCAAACTATTCAGTTTAGAAAAAAATGATAATAGAAACCTCATTACCATTTTTGAAGACCTATTCATAGATACCCCACACGTATGGGTTTGATGAAAAAAAAACATTTTTGAGTTTCAGTTCTATGTATGGGGAACCCCAAAATTTATTGTTTTTTTTCTATTTTAGTGTGAAAATCTTAATGCGGTTCACAGAATACACCTACTTACCAAGTTTCAACAGCATAGCTCTTATAGTTTCGGAATAAAATGGCTGTGACATACGGACGGACAGACAGACAGACAGACAGACAGACAGACAGACAGACAGACAGACAGACATGACGAATCTATAAGGGTTCCGTTTTTTGCCATTTGGCAACGGAACCCTAAAAAGAAAGAAATGAGTTCAATTAAAATAATTAATTTAAAAACATTTCCAATTTTAACCTACCTGGTTAGGACTTACTAAAAACATAATATGAAGTCCCAGTATTAGCGGCGGCGTGGGGCTGGGAATTGTAAAATTCTAGTTTTGTGACTTAGGAAAAGCCAAAGTTCTACTCTGAAAATAGGCTTTCTAATCTCAGAGCAAAGCGATCGCGTGATTGTTCGAAAGAGATACCGTGACCCTGGCACATGGGCAACTGATGGAACACGGGTGGGTTTTAGTCAGTAAAAGTCTGACACGCCCTCCCGCTCCGCCCAGAGCGGGAGAAGTCATTTGATGATTTCCCATCTAGAAAAAAAAAGAGCAAAGCGACGTCAACAAAGTTACCTAGACAATTTATTCTTACACCACCAGACAATTACTTGCCTTTTATAACAGCATTTTGTCATCACTGAAATGAACTAGCATAGAACTATTACAAATCTAGACACGCGGCAGCGTGTCAAGCCAAGTTCAAGTAACAGAACTGGCGAGCAGCACCGTGTGTAATATTACACGAACCATTTGGAGCCACTTTTGACCCCCTCATAACTCAAAAACTATTTCACATAAACGTGTCAAATTTGGCTCATATAGTGAAACTTGCAAAATACATATGTGCTCCAAATGTCATAAACATATCTCCAACGGTTATTTAGATATTAACGTCCGAAAATCGTCATTTTTATCACTGACTGACCTATAGATCAAAACTCTAACCCAGTTCCAGATGACCTAGAAAGTTCAAATTTGGAATGCAGATAGGTAATTAGGTGAATACAAAGGAATAAATCAGAAACTGGCAAATTTTTATCATTTTATTATAATATTCTATTAGGAACACTTATAACAAAAACGATTTGGTATTAATTTTGTTATAAATAAGTACCTACTAATAATTATAATTTATGGACAAAAAGTAATGATATCCCATCAAAAACATAAATGTGAATTGAGAGCCAAGTTCAATATTATGATATATGCCTTGGTTGTTGACTTCAACGACAAAAGAAGTGAGATCTAAATGGGTGCCAAGTTCAATGGTTAGTCTTGACTTGGCTAGTTTTCATATACGAATTAAGGAATTATATTATAGCCTTCGCAAGTTTTAAACCTGTTACTTGTCGGTTCTTATTTTATTATTCCGAAAATTTGGCTTGCTGGCAGAAACTACCCATCGAACATAATAATTCGTATATGAGAACTAGCCAAGTCAGGACTGACCATTGAACTTGGCACCCATTTAGATCTCACTTCTTTTGTCGTTGAAGTCAACAACCAAGGCATATATCATAATATTGAACTTGGCTCTCAATTCACATTTATGTTTTTGATGGGATTACTATTGCACTAAGAATTTTAGTTGCTAAATACCGAATTGGAAGATTCGTGACACTAATACCTAAGTACGCAAGAATTTTATATAAAACACACAAATTATCTAGACTGAACAAATTCTAGTAAGGCGCTAACCTGCAACCAATTGCGAAACACAATATTAACACGTTAACTGCTATGGTTAAAATCAGAAAAAGTAAAAAAATGTACTTAGTGTTATTTCACTTTAAATCGATTATTTATTCCATAAATACATTATTTTTTTATTCCAAAAACATGGCTGCCAGACAGCAATGACATGTTCAGATTTTGTGTGTTGTCAGTCATATAGTCCGACAAGGCCTGGATGGAACAAAAAGTGTCGGACACATAGTCCGACATGGCAGTTAACGTGTTAATCAGAACCTGAATAATTTTGAAGCTTATTTATTGCTAATCCATTGCTTCATATACTCAAAAAAAAAATGTCTGCTCAGCAACGTTTACAACGCCATGAATGCTGTGGAACTATCAAAATGAAAGTGATTCCTAATGATAGTGTTTTACGCAATAAACTCTCTGACTCAATGTTTTGGCAATCAGTTTACAATTTGTCAATTCGTTTGAAATATTTTTAGTTAGGTAACTAGGTATCTAAATTCTCTAACTTTCGATCAATGGCCGTGAGTCGTTATTTCAAGTTCCAAAGCCACGGTCAAAGTTCGAAAGTGCATTCGTTGAGATAACAATCTGGTCCTCAGGTATTGTTGTAAAGAAAATAAAGTAACATTATACCTTGTTTCCCGCAGGGTTTAGTAGAAATAATATACTCACATTTCGCCAATTATGTTTTTAACCGACTTCAAAAAAAGGAGGAAGTTATCAATTCGACTGCATTTTTTAAAATTTTATTTTTTTTATGTTTGTTACCTCATAACTTTTGACTGGGTGAACCAATTTTGATGATTCTTTTTATTTGAAAGCTGGTACTCCCCGGGTGGTTTTATTTTAATTTGGTTCCATTCGGACAATGGGATCCATTTGAAAACCATATAAGTCTTAAATTTGCATTAAGTATTTGCGCGTAACTACACAGTAAAAAACAAAAACTTTTTACAAAAAAAAAACCAACCAACTTTCTTAAAAAAACACTACAAAGTATAAAATAACTTTAATTTCGAAAGTCGGTGGCAAAAAAACCTTAAATGCACTTCCTAAGACACCGAATTCCGAAATTAAAGTTATTTTTGACTTTGTAGTGTTTTTTTTTAGGAAGTTGGTTGTTTTTTTTTTTGTAAAAAGTTTTTTAAGTCCCATGTAGTAGGGAGCGAACTTACAGGCATCAACCGGTCACAAATCCAGACTCCGAACTGCTTCTGAGAAATTTGGTTTTGGCTTCCAGTTTAGCGAATACAGCTGAATAATAGTATTTTACAATGAGTAACTGCCTATCTGAACTTCACAACTCACTGGGTAATACGATACCCCAGTCAAGATTAACTGACAAACTTTCGAGCTTCTGTTTTCTATTTTGAGGTACGCAGCCGTAAAATAGACAATTTACTCCCTGTATTTCCGTTCTCACAATAAAATGACACATCCATTATATCATTATCAATCCGTGACGAAACGCTCCACATTTTACCCAGAGCCTCGTTTAGCACCCACGGCAAATATCAGTCAACTACCATTGTTTTCGTGATAATTTCACGAACTCAATGCTCCGGTTGTCATGTGGGTTTCTACTCTAAGGTTTAAACGGCCTTAGTGAGGTGTTAGTGCTGGGGTGCACGGGATGCTTCGATTTTGCCTTTTGTGAAGCATACTTCTGTATTTGCTGGTTGATGCGTCTAGTTTGTGAAGTGGTCTTTATCAATTGACAAAATATGGAGAGATGATATTATTGACTGCAGTCATGAATCTTTGCAATGTGCTATTGCTTTTGTTCTTATAATCCTACTATACCATCCTACTTTTATTTTAAATGTGATAGTGTGTTTTGTTGTTTCTTACTCAATCACCGAAAAACGTCTGAACGGAATTGGATGAAATTTTGCACCCACATAGTTTATAACCTGGACAATACTTAATATAGTTTTATTCTGGTAGTAGATTCCCGTGGGTTAATTTTTGAGGTCCACACGGGCAAAGCGAAGCTGGGTAAGCAAATAATTTATAATACTTGAACTCACTTCCTTATAAACTTACATTAAATTATTTCAATTCAATTTTAAAATTGTTTGCTTCCTTCATATACTATGACCCTTCATGCCTCGCGTGACGATAAGTATCTTATTCATATTTTTTTTTCTCAGATTATCTAACTAATTATGTGTAGTTAATTCAAATTATGTTGGTAACTTACCAACATCATTACAACCACATATTGTCGTATTTTAAAGTAAACACGGTAGCAAAATAACACTATATGCTTTAATTCGTTACCTTGAAATTAATTACCCGATGCAGTAGTAAATGATGAATTTAATAAACGCTTTGGTTGAATTTATGGGCTTAAGCATTCAATTTCAATCGATCAATTTGAACGTAACCCGTAGACACCGATTAAACACTATGTTGATGTACTTCCTACGTTTGAACAAATAAATCTGATTATGATAAATTGTTTTCAATAGAAATCGTTGCAAGTTTGATTAAATGCGATGATGTATAAGCCTACAGACAAAGAGGTCCACTACATTATCATCATTTCCTCCTCGCGGTTTCCCCAAGCTCCACTATTTCGACTGGTTTTGTGCTTCCCGGATCCAGTGGATTCCTGCGACTTACATTACTTAAATAATATATTATATGCTGCGCTCTGCTTCCGAAGCAACTCATCTACCCGAGCACTTATTCATAAATTGACAAAGAATTACTCTCGTGATTCTCTAGGGCATGTCGTGATAACTTTGCAATTTTGAGACATTTGAAGCCGTTTTGTTGAAATGCTCGTGACAGAACGATGAACATTGTAATTAATATGAACCTCAGAGAGTTTTGAGTGCAACGACACGAATTTCAAACGTTTTGTGAAATTTTTGTTGCGTTACACATTGCTGTTTTTGAGTTAACGTAAATTAAGTAGGGTTGTCAAATATTTGTTTAAGATATAAGATTAATACTATATTAGGACAACTAACACACCGTTATCTGATCACAATCTAGGCAGAGCCTATGGGAACCAGACAACTGATAGATATACTTTTATATTTCTAAATACATACATAATATAGATAAATTACATCCAGACACAGAATAAATAATTGTGCTCATCACACAAAGATTTGTCCTGGGTGGGAATCAAACCCATGACCTCCGTCTTAGCAGTCAGGGTCACTAACCACTAGACTAACAGCCCCCCTAGCCAAGTCACAAACGTTTACCGTTCTACAATCGCTAACGCCTCAGTGTCAGCGATTGTAGAAAACGATAAGTTGGTAGCCATGTTGAAGCGCCTGAGTCGGCCGCTCGTTCTACAATGTCTTTAGAAAAACGACACATTATAACAAAGGATTTAGCGTTGAACGTTAAAGAAACGATAAAAAATCATTCTATCATTTTGAACGATGTGAATTTGGCTGCGAATTTTCTGTTCGTTTGTTCTAACCACGTGACTTAACGTTGAGCGACTAGCGTTAACGATTGCAGATTATCAACTTGGCTAGGGGTGCAGGCCAGTCAGATATGACATAATATTTACTGTTTTCTGCACAATATCACCTGCCTAATTGTATACGTTTGGCGTAATTAACGGTAAACTTTCGTAAGGGTTTAAACCGTGACTGATATATTACTCTTTCTAATTACAGATTAAGGAGAAGAATGTTGCTATGTTGCTAAAAAGCGCTAAATTAAGTATAAACTACAATCAAATTAGCATTAAAACTCAGTTACAGAATTTGACGCCACATTTATTTAGCTGTCATTGCCTTAATAGCTTTTTCTAAAACGTAAGTTTCGTAAATAAACGCGAATTGCTAAGGCTTGTTTACATAACATTGAATAGTTGGACATAGACACTGCAAAACCAAATTGCTTACGCTATGTTCTTTATGGGCCATTTTTTAAGGGTAATTTAAAAGGTATATTTCTTACATAGTTTAAAACAAAGTCGCTTCCCGTGATTGTAGGGTTAGATCTTTTAAACTACGCAACGGATTTCAATGCAGCTTCCATCAATAGACAGAGTGATTCAAGAGGAATGTTTATATGTACAACACGCGGGCGAAGCCACTGGCAAAATATTGTTTGTAATAAAAAATAATCCGACATAATTACACGGATATGTTCTAAAATGGCTCATTCTCAAAAAAAAAAATAGGTATTGTATTTTATATACCGGTCTTTAGCAATTTTAGTAAACAAATCTAGAAATGGAAGAATTATATTATGTTTACATGTTTCTGAAGACGTTACTGTCGCTACAAAAAAAAGAAGAAAAATGCTGAAACACGATGAAGCTATCTAAATGTAGGTATTGTTTTGTTCGTACGAAGTAAGTTTTCCTAAGTAACATCGCAGTAACGAGACATCGATTGAACAAGGCTTTGCAGTATGATATTTACGCAGTAAAATGGTTCGCAGTACAGTTTTCGATGTAACGAAATATCGCAGCAGCAAGACGTCGGTTTAACAAGGCCTTGCAGTATAGTGATGTCGTTGAAAGGTTTTCGAAGAAACAAAATTCGATGATACGGCTTTCGCACTCAAGTAGGTATTTCCCCGTGCAGGTTGTTAAAAATTTCATTCGAAGATTTATCGAAACAATCTAGACGTGACTTTAGTAAAATAATTGGAATAAAATAGCCATAAAGCTGCTGAGTCGAGACCGTGAACGCTTCGCACGTTCGCAGTACCCACCGTCTAATCTAAAGTATTTTGCACTGGCCGCTAACTTTTACTCGCGACATCGTCTGCGTGCTTAGATTCTCCTACATTATGTATTTATTTGAATATAAACTACTGTTTCTTTCTTATTTTTGCTGCCTTTATCTTGTGATTTGTGTTGGACTTGTGAAAATGTTGTTCCAGTCCAATATTTGCATTAATGTTAATGCTAAATGCCATTTTTTTTCGTTTTGACTTAAAATTACTACTTCATTGGTTGTACGATACAAAATCTCGGATAAACAAGATCGTTGATTGGTGTGATTTTTTAACTAGAAAGGCTAGACCTTAAGTGGGCACATTTCTTGCAGAACAGACTAGTGGCCGATGCGAAAGTTTCTGGAGTGGTGACCGCGTACTAGACGACATAGCGTTGGAAGGCGTCCCACAACGTGGGCCGATGTTCTGGTGAAAGCCGCAGAAATCGAAGTTGGATGCGAGAAGCACAAAACTGGTCGAAGTCGCGGTGCTTGGAAGAGGTAAAACGATGGTGATGATGATGATTTTTGGAAGTTTTGACATTAAAGATTTACTACACAAAAATGTCATGGCCACAAATGGAATTTATTTCTGGTTAAAATTTTCAGATTATCGCCGATCTGCAGACTACTAAATTACAATTTCAGCTGCTAAAGCATCGAGAATAGTAGTTGGGAATAATAATTCTACCTTAACCTGCCTGTTTCGAAGTTTAGCAACAGGAAAACATTGTTATTTTGTGAAACAAACTTTGCCAAATTGTTATTTTAATGGACTGACATGGTTATTTTATTGGTCAGGTTACGGCTACCTGTGAATGGAAATTCGTGATCATCGTCTTGTTGTGACTATTACACTAAAGAAATTGGTTTTGCTAAAGTTTATATCTTTTTTTTCTAAATGTTGTAAAACACTTTAGAAGCGAAACTGTGGGGGTCCTTGCCCATTCTTCTCCATTTGAACGACCTTTTGAAAAAGGCGAATAGAATCTGTTTTTCTTGTAAATTTTTATTTTAAATAAATGATTTCATTGCGACTTCACATTCAGCAATTGATCGTTATGTTATTCACCGGATCATATAATTCAGACAATTTTCTTTCTAGTAGTCTACTGAAACAACTAACGAGGAAAAATTGGATAATCACTGTGCTTGACAGATGGACAAAATATTTAATAGGTGATACTGCTTTCTAAGTATCCAATGCTCGAAAAAGTATTATGTGCCTTTGGTAGGATGTCCATTATCTTTGTCAAGAGCCTTACGGATGAATTCTTCTATTAATGCGGAGATTACAAAATATATTGAGGCAGACACACAAAAAGGCCTACCATATAGATATGGACCCTAGAAATGGACACGGTGCATAGTAATTTGTAAATGTAAGCGGCTTAAGACCATGCAACCTTCAACTTTGCTATAACACTTCAAGGAGTTACCTTTACCGTTAAATTATTTATAATTATAACTACTATTTAGAGTAGGCAGTTAAAGGATAAACCTTACTATGATTGGTGATTATTTTAACACGCTTTTATTAGCTTCATACGTATGTTAGTGTGTGCCTATGTAACGGAAACTTTGAACATAATTTTGACCCCCTTAAAAAACGTCGGATTAACTCGAAATTTGGCATACTTATCAAAAACAAAAATTTTTTTCAGAAAATATAATAATTTTATGAAATTGTGCCGTTATCCTTGTCAGGGTTACCAGGATAGCAAAAAACTGTCTTCAAAAACTACGCTGACATACGTCACAAAATTCGAAACACCCTAAAAAATAATAGTTAAAAAAAAACTTATAGATAAATCCAATTTGATTTACATTCGATTATTTTTTTAAATACAAATAACAATGCATAACCAGCCCATAATGTTCCCATTACTAAGGCACAGGCTTTCTTTCTGTATTAATTCAATTTTAGTTAAATAATTCAACATTAAATCACGATCTGCCTAGCCTTGACCCAACTATTATGGGATCGGCTTCTAGACTAACCACGTGCTGAATGCCAGTATTTTACATGCAGCGACAGAATATCTAACCCCCTCAACCCAGTTACTGGGTAATACGATACTCCTTGGTAAGACTAGTTGTCAGACTTTCGGGCTTCTGACGACGCGTAACGACTGTCAGTGATCCTCGAATGACAGCCGGGCTTTAGTTGTTTTCCGAGGCACGAAGGGGTCTTGGTACGTAAAAATGGCCACCCATCTACAGAGCTACCGTGGCAAGCGTAGCTTAACTTGATCGATCGAACCGTGCAGCTGTTATTACTTAGTCGTCCAAGGATTCAATATTAAATAATATCTTCAAATAGTATTTCTCACGGATCAGACATGGATTATTAAAATGATATAACTTTTCATGCAGATTTACAAGATAACCTTCAATTATCGGGTTATACGCATTAGTTTGATAACCATTACGTATTATGTTATAAATAGAAGTACTTATTCAACTTAGGATTTTGAAGAAAATAATGTATTCATTTTCTTTTATGCTGTATCTCTTTATAACTAAATATTCGTGCAATATTTTCTTTATCTTTCACTGTTTTCAAAGTATTGTTTTTAAAAACATGTCCATGTAAACATAATATTAAATTGTTAAAAATTATTAAAATTACAGATTATTCTCCAAGAAAAGCAATGGTTGTTTTATGAATTATTAATGAGAAAAATCAAATAACTAAATTAAAGTTTCATAACAGTGTAGGTAATAATGTCAGATTTATTTTAATTTTATAATTATCCCTTAAATGCTCCGTTTGATAAAAATGACTCGTTAAGAACACAACTTTAGCAATTTGTATGTCTAAAATGATTACGTACCTTTAAAATGATTAGATACTAAACTTTATCTGATTTTAACTTAGAAACTTACAATCGCTCGATAATTTTTCTAATTTTTTGGCGAAAGGTGAGTGCTTACGGCTGCGATCAATGAATACCAGAAGTTTGTTATATATAATATAAATATCCATTCTAAAATTTATACAAAGACGTGAAAAACATTTTTTTTTAAGCGCAGTTTAATTCAACTTAAGACCATTTAAACACAGCACAGATTTTTACGTAGATTATCATTTAGCTAGATATACATAGGTAGCTTAGCATAATGAATGAATAGATTCACATTACCAATGCAATCGCTTGTGAAAAATTACTGGTTTATTATAACAGTAATATACTACAATGCTTGTATTGAAATAAATCATAAAATTCTAATTACTTGTAGACAACTGTATATCTTGAGACTATTTGGGTTATGGGAATAAATCGTATTTAGTTTTCATGCGATCGACTGATTGGAGGCAAAATCATTGAACGGTCGCAGAGCAAAATATGCATATGCATCGAACCTCAATCAAATAGGACTAAGGAAAGCAGAATTGCCAGGGTCGCGAGATTTGTTTTAAAGAGATACCGTGGCCCTGGCATATCGGCAACTGAAGAAACACGGGTGGGTTTTAGTCAGTAAAAGTCTGACACGCCCTCCCGCTCCGCCCAGAGCGGGAGACGTCATGTGATGATTTCCTACGCACAAAAAAAGAAAAGAAAAAGAAAAGCAGAAGAAGTAAGATTTCATTTGGGCCCAATAATCAAAACGTGAGAGCAGGGGTTGGCCCAGTGGTATTAACCCCCAGTGGGTTCCCGCATTGACGAGGCGGGGGGGCTCAGTAGCCGTGGTTTAGAACCCCACGGTGAAGCTAAGAGGAACCCGAGGAGTGGCCAATTTTCCTGTCCTCTGCGGCCAAAAAGACCCGTCGCAGGGGGACCAAAGGTGCCATACACGGGGTCGTCTGGCAACCACGTGCTTATTGGTCCCTGGGGTGGTCACGGCGTGCTATGTGTGTTCTGGCGCGCCGTAAATGGGGGTACCTTATCCCCCAGAGGAGGGTCCGGTGGCGGACAGCCGCAGCGGGTTCGCAGAAGTATTACGTGTGCCCGTGTTCCCGCCACAAGCGGCACAGGAGAACACCGTGGAGTTTTAGTGGGTTGGAGTCCCACATAACTTTGGAGTGCAATATCTCCCCGTGGTAGTGCAGTATGCATGAGCAATTCTCCACGTTAAAAAAAAAGTGGTATTGCCCCAATTTACGAGTTTGTAGGTCGTGAGTTCGAACCCAGTCAGGTACTTTGTGTAGATAATTTCATCACCACTGCTCTCAAAACGGTGAAGGAAAACATCGTGAAGAAACCGGCGTGTCCTAAAACCAAAAATTCGAAGACATGTGACATCTATCAACCGCTATCATCTATTAATCGCTTGGTATATTATGACCCCTCTCACCAAGAGGAGGCCTGTGTCCAAGCAGGGGGAACAAAATAGGCTAATTATGAATCTAAATTTCAAATTCAAGTTATCAAAATGCTTCGTGTCAATTTCAATGAAACAAATGTAATTTCTGTTCAAAAATTTACAACCTCAAACCTAGGTTACGTAAGTTTCAGAAATATGAAGTATTTTTAGCTAATTCAACACTTCCGACTGAATATGCAACCTTTTGATCAACCGCAAAATGGTGTCCATACTACTATCTACTTTCACACAAATGGCATAATTTTCAATCTTCTATGCAGGGCTTGCTGGAGGCCAAGGAAACCGTTGCGCATGTCTTTTTTGAATACACAAGCATCACCCAAATTAAGACAGAAACCCTCAGTGCACCCAGATCTGACACAATATTGTCTTAATAGACCACGAGATACCACCAACTTCTGCTGAGCAGTTGGGAATAACCACCGATGGCCACCATGGCCCACGCACAATGGTCCACCTGAAGGACTCAGTGAGGAAACCAAACCCTCTAACATAGAACACATAGGTCCATAATATTGTTGACAAAACAATAGAATTGTTAATTGAGCTTGCAAATATTTTCAACGCTTTGACATTTGTATGCGGAAGACTTGCTTCTCATGGGAAAGAAAGTCAGCTGGAACTGATTGATTCAAATAATTACGTAAAAAATGCTGTCCCAGATTTGGCTTGGCTTTTCTCTAGGGAATTAGAAATATTAAGAGATAACCTTTGACTGATATATCTTTATACTTTACATGCTTTGAATAACTGCCTCGTAGGTTTCGAAGTCGCAAACGTGACTGCAGGGCGGGTGGAACCTGGGTTCGATTCCAAGGTCGAGCAAAGTGATATTGTGTTTTTCCATTAAGAATTTCTTAGTAATAGTCCGGAGTTTGGTAGTTGGCGGTATGGTACGTCCGAGCCTCGGAAAGCACGTTAAGCCGTTCGGTGCTGCGCCGGATCTTTCTCCGGTCGTTTTAGATCGTCGTCCCATCGGAGTGAGGGAAAAGTGAGTGCTCCTGTGTCTGCGCACACACCTATGCACTATAATGTCTCCCGCGCCTATGACTAGTCTCCGTTGAGATTGGCCGGCATGGCCGAAATATAGTCCATATATACATATATTAGAGACCGCAATATGGTAATTAAAAAGGAAAACATTTGCTTAATACTACTCTAGAGAAAACCCACTCCATCCCAATAAGTCTAGCCTTTAATAGCTCATCATTTGACCAAGTAAAGCGAACCAGTACTAAAACTCGACAGCTATTTAGACTGCGTACCAGAATATTACTCAGTGAACTCATGTCAAGGTTGTCACCGACGAAATTCTCAACGAATTCCTGCCATTGTATCAATGACCGTGACCCCAGATCGGGCTAGTTTAGCGAAAAGGCTAGTTTACGGCTACCGGTCGTGATTTCAGCCTTAATTCCTGCCTACGTGCTATTTAATACAATCCTGTATGATTTGCCTAGTAACAGGATTACGTAAGGATGTTTTACGAGTATCTAAGAGCTGCCCACGTGAGGTTTTTGACACGGCGAGGTTGGAACTTGATTTGTTGCGAAGATAATTTAGGAACCGTTTTGTGACAGCCCTGTGAGTTATGTGGCCAGTACTAATCCTCAATGGAAATGGAACTACACGCGAATTTCTTGTTTTGGAGGTGGATCATGCTGTTTTTTTATTCATGAAATCGATCTCATGAATTATTTTATGCAATCTGTCATAGTCCTACCTATTTGGTGGTGTAGACGCAGTCCACACTCCAGTGGAGCGAACGTGCCCTCTGTGTTAGGCTTGAGTCATGGATTTTATCACGGTTTTTGCTCCCAAACTGTGATAAAAATGTGTGACACAACCCTATCACAATAGGCCGCTGTTGCGCCGCAGTTGAACATATCAGAAATGGGATTAGATATCTATAAATTTTTTAAAGTGTCAATTAAGTTCTCAACTTTCAAATATAATAACAACTTCGCCAACAACACTCTATTACGAAGTACATACAATAGGGTAAAGGAACCTCTATAAACGATATTATGTAATTCTCATAAGACGTGACTGGGCTTAATAATGAAAGTCTGCCATATTACGAGAAAGTCCGGGATTGGACAGAGTTATTCTGACAATAATATGCATGCCTTCATGGAATTTAGGACGTGCTTAGGATTTTATAACAATGAAACTTTACTCATAAGTTAGAACAACTTTAATAACAATACCGGTTCTTATTTGTTGCAATTGCTGTCGTGTCATGTTGGCTTATGTTGCAGTGAACCAGATTTTTGTTTAGTAGTTGGTTGCGTGTTATAGATATAACATGAAAAGTTAACGTGATAAGTATCCACTTATGCATGTCATTTAAATACAAAACATCGCGAGAGAACTTGAGTTTCTGATGTTCCAACACGCTGCGAGCACGCTTGGTGGTCAATGATCGTTTGTTTTCTATATTTATAATGCCAGCATATTATTGTCCCATTGGAAGGCAAAGACCACGTTTCATAAAGAAAAGATCAAAATCAAAAGCCGTTTATTCAAACTCATTTATTTTGAGAGCAGTGGTGGCCAAGTGGTATCGGCCCCGACTTACGAGTTGTAGGTCGTGGGTTCGAACCCAGGCAGGTGCTTTACATTGTGTAAATTATTTTCATCACCATTGCTCTCAAAATGGTGAAGGAAAACATCGCGAGGAAACTGGCATATGTGACATCTACCGCACTGGGCCCGCGTGGTAGATTACGGCCCACTCCCTCTCACCGAGAGGAGGCCTGTGTCCCAGCAGTGGGAACAATATAGGCATCAGCCTAATAATAGGTAAATACCTACCTCATACCTCATAATCATATGAGGTTATTCAAACTAGGGTGAGAGTCAGCACTTTTTGAACGTCAAAATTACATAACACATTCTTCCAAAACGTCTGCTCCCGATCCTTTGATTAAAATACTACCTAACCTTTATGATTACTACCTATAACTTCATGATTTAAATTGGGCCCCATCATGCATGATTTAAATTGGATTTAAAAAATCCCCGACCAACACAAAAATCTCTAAAAAGTTAAAACAAAAATACGTATTGTAATTCATGATCAGATCAGATTAGTTACCTAAAGATTCCTTTTAGCAACTTTCGCACGGATGTATGTATGTAGACTTGAAATAAAATGCTCTACAATTTTACAACTGCGTTTTACGATTGTTGAATTTAAATCTAATGTGAACTTTATCTGATGGATTTTACGATTGTACTCGGAGATGGTAATAGAATACTAATTTTAATGTTAGGTCTTTGGTCTTATTAAAACAGGATTTCTTCTGCTTATCGCAGTAACTCAGATCCAGCCAGTCCCTTGCTGCCCCCCTATCAGCGATTGCCTAAGCCGAGGTTCGTACCCCCCTCGGGGTAACCCTTAGAGCTTTCGCTTTAGTTTTTAAGTATAATAAGCCCCGGCTGGAGGCCTAAAAAGGTAACTTTTTAGAACTCGCCGGGCCACAATCCGTTTAAGTAGTAACAATCTTTTCAGGATTAACTACGAGATGCCCCACAAAAAAAAAAAAAGCTTATCGCAGTGCTACCTGAATTTGAAGTTTTGTATTACGAAATTTTTGTTCACGTTCTTGTTAATCTAAGTGTTCCTAACGGACATGTGTTATGTTAACGAGTTAACATTTAATAAAAAGAAAAAAAATCCGAAAAAAATAAATAATTATGGAATAGTAACGATTTCGAATGTGAAAAAAATTGTACCTAGGTATAGACTACAAAGAAACTAGTCTTCCTAACTTTACTAATAATATAATTATGCGAAAGTGAATTTGCTTGTTTGTTACGCTTTCGCACTATAATGGCTGAACAGATTGAATTAAGCCCATAGGTAGACCATGACTTAGAGAAGGATATAAGCTACTTTTCACCCTGGAGTGCAGATGAAGTTGCGGGCAACAGCCAGTTAGCTTTAATGGAACAATTGGCAACATGGAACAAAAGATAAACCCTAAGATACATGAAAAATGTCATCATACATTTATAGCTAATGTACCTACATAAAATTTTCATATTTTAAAACAAGGAAAACAGCTAGACAACATAGCACCAAACAGACAGACGAAAAACAAGTAACATTTATTACACAAAAACTAGATTACATAAGATAAAACCAAATTGTAATTACGCGGGTTTATGGGCTATTCCGGTAGCTGGAATTATACCTAATGGCATAATATGCTATACAGTTATTCCTTTTATGTACCGCAAAGTTTTGATAGTAATAGACAAAATTGTCTAATCGTCATCCTCTGTGACAGAAATTAAGTAATTTTAAGTATGAAAGATGATGGTTAATAGAAAAATGCACGCTAGAGAAAAAGAAATGGATCCAAAATACGGATGAGTGGCAAAGTTTCATTACAATGAAGGCTGGTAAAAATTTAGTGGTAGAAGAAAACATACTAATACAAATACAATACAAAATGTTTATTTCAATAACTCAATAATACAAAAGGTTTTCAGGGAATTTCCATTTAAGTATAAAAAATACTTGTGTTTGGAAGTTCCGCTCTTCCACTAGTTACAACTTACGGTATAAGCTATTGAATAGAGATTCCCTTTTAGAGCAGTCTAATACAAATACAAAAGGTCTTTAGGGAATTTCCATTTAAGTATAAAAAATACTTGTGTTTGGAAGTTCCGCTCTACCACTAGTTATAACTTACGGTATACGCTATTGAATAGACATTCCCTTTTAGAGCAGTCTAAAATATATTGGAAGAGGATTCAGCTTAAGATTAAGCGGTAAAAACAGAGAACCGGTCCTTGAAACCAAGGCCTCCTCCAAGCTTCAGCAGTGGAAGTCTTTTGGCTGAAATCATGATGATGATGATGATGATGAGAGTATCAACTTTATGTAAGACGTTACTGATCTCATCATCTGCCCAGCTTTTTACCAACTATGTTGAGGTCGGCTTCCAGTCTAACTGCATGCAGCTGAATACCAGTGTTTTACAGTGGATGGTTATGTGAACCCCACAACCCAGTTACTGGATAATACAATTAAATTACTGGTAGATTATTGGGCTTCAGACGACCCATAAAGACTGCAAAGATTAATGTATGGCAGCCGGGACATTTTCTTTTCTATCTTGGTATGTAATGCTGGTCACCCATCAATGGAAACACCGCACCAATCGTAACTTAACACGATCGATCGACCAGTGCGGCTGTTTATTCTTAGCCACAAGCCCAAAACGTTACTGACCTAGCTAGGTACGGAAAAGAAAAGATCGTCGGTAATATTGATCGTATTTTTGTCGCTGCTTTTGGCAATACTGTAGTGATCCATAATTGTTATTTATCTTTATGTGAATGTGCTCAAAAGGCCGTTATTATAATTCAGTATGTAGAATATATAAAACAAATTAATAAAAAATATATTTCTCTCTCCACAAAAGTTGGCCTAGAATTAACATCTTAGGACTAGACAGTAAATGTAAACAAAAGCTCCTTTGCGAAGACTGCAGACTCCATACTAGGGAAACACTGTGGTACGGATCTCCAGGCTCCCAGTAGTTCATCTTATAGTATATTGCAGACGTTTAAAGTACAAGCTTTCCGTAATTTCTATAAATTATTATTATTTTTAATATCTCTTAGCATAATAAACACATTGTGATTTGCACTAAAACTGGTTATTGCAAAAAGTAAACAAACTGTTAAGTAATAAAAAGAAAATCAAGTCAACGGCAGAACCGGATTTTAAAAAGTTCATGTCGATTTGTTTACGTTACAAACTGCAACGAGTTGTTTGTTTATTTTGCTAAAATATCAATTTATATAAAATACAATTCTCCAATTATAACTTCTTAATATTACTTAGCTTAGGAACTATTTATTTCATTAATTTAAAATAGGTAATCCAATTATACATTTATAGGTTTTTGTAAGAAAAAAAATAAAACTTACATCACTTCCGAATTGTTCGCTGCTGACATCCAAAACAGACGACAAGGCGGCAGCCAGTATCACTTTCCTCCAGTACATCACCATATTTACATAAATGCACTAACTAACAACTAAAATAACTTCACATTTTATAAAACTTTAAAATACAAACAGTAAAAAATGTTTTCAAAAAGTCCGCCATTTTCTTTATTTTCCCGCTCGTCAGTGACAGCTACCATAAATAAGGATTTTTGGGCAAAGGAAATTACGAATACATGCTTACAGCCTATTTGTCGAGGAGTTTTTATTTGAATTGTAAAAGTTGTCTCGTATTTATTTACGGTGGTTACCGCGTGGTTGCGAGCGGCAGTTCGCGTGGTTTCGCGGCATGCGACTGCGCGGATTAGTGCAACAGATACAGAACAAAGTGTTAGATAGTGTTGGGACTTCATCGATATATTATTGTGACGTTGTGAATTTATTTAATTATACTTACTTAAATAGTTTGTTTATTTTTGATTTAATGCTTTTACAATTTGGAAGCCGTCTATGTCGTTCGTTTATATCAGCTGCATATGTTAACCTGGAAGTCACCCTCAACATAATTGGAAAAAGGCTAGGCAGATGATGGTCTTTTGTTAGTTTATCGTAATTTTATAACAATTTTGATCATAATGGGGAGTCTAGCCTAGTAGACTCTTTTTTGTAGTTAAATACTTACCAAAAAGGTGTATTAATTTATAGTACCTACGTGATACTTAATTCTAGATTTCATGTTAGCTTCTTATGGCCAAATACACCGCCAGTTAAAAAAATATAAATCAAATCATTTATCATTTATTATTATCTATACACGTTGCCACTGTCACACACATACCTAAAGTCCAATCGAAACTTCGGCCTACACGATTTAAAAATTTAACGTTAAAAGTTTAATCATTTATTAATTCAAATAATTATTTTAGTAAACAATCAAAAATTCTATCGACAGCATCTCCTCACTAGTCTAATGCAATTCGGAATTGTAAAAACTATTTTCCCAAACTATGTCAGCTGTTTGTTTTAGCCGCAGATTTTACTTTCATTTCAATTAAAATGTTAATGTTACATTAAATAAAAACTGTCTATATGTATATACTCGCGTTGTTTGGTGTCGTGGGATCGGGCACATGTATCCTGCAACGTTATTTTTAGTGTGACTATTTGTAGTCTGCCTGTTGTAATTGTAATAGATTTGCCGTGTCTATGGTTTGGAGTGAAAGTTTCGTCCTTGTATTTCCTGGTCTTAGAGTAATAATGCATAGAGAGATAGCTTCATTCAAAATTCCGTTTAAAATTGAAGCTACAACACAATCAATGTGTGCATAAGCGGCACGTAAAAACATTCACCGACACACACAGAAGCAAACTAGTAATGTTGCAAGTAATTGACATTTTCCCCAAATAGTGTGAAAAATAGAACTGTTTCAGGATTCGTGAGTAGAAAAACTATTAAATAAAACATGAAATTAAAAATATTTATTATATACCAAGATCGATTACTTAAACTACCTTACTTAATAACACTGAATTTGCAACTGTTTTCTAAACAACTGCCGCTTGATGACGCTATTCGCGAAATATTATCTTTTTAGTATTCATAAAAGAATCGAATTCTTTGGTAACAAGAATTTAGGTAGAATGTAGAATATAGGTAAATTCTTAGGTTGGCAAGCGGGACCCCCAATAGTATTAGGCTAATAAAAATACCTACTTAAATGTGATTTTGCAATAAAATTGGCAGTACATAGTTATAACAATAAAAAATGGGGTAAAATGTTTTTCTTTGCCTAGCAACACTTTTATTGTAATGGCGTCTGTCAAATTTACGATTTATTTATTTTGTTTCGATGAATGTTTTAATCAAAAATATATGATGTTAGGCAATAGTTACCCGTGAAATGGGATCTTTAAATGTTTTCCGTGGTTATGTGATGAGTTGTGACACCCTTTCACTACACAGTACGTCATTTTTTTGTGAAATTGCGGGAGCTCTTTACAATAGCGCTTGGTATTTTGTACTAACGGTCCGAAAGTCGTACTTAGCCTTAAAAGGCTACCTTGAAATGGCTTCACTTTTCGTGCAACTACTGCGGTTCTATGCGTTATTATTCTAAGTTCCTGGTTTTATTATTTTGTTTTTACAGGATAAGTATGATATTTTGTGGGGATACGTATCTACCTGGCCACAAAAATAAAATAGGGATAGCTGGTACCTCTGCCTAATCCTTACACACAAGTTATGTAACCTTAAGTTGAATACGCATTCCTAATTTCGTTAAATGGACGCGAAATTCGACTATCCTTCCTCTTTTTTTGCAAATTGCAGGTCTGTGGCCTCTAATATGTTGATTAAAATATAATTCACGACCCGTAACAAACATGAGTTTACAGAATTCTAAACATTCACTTCATATCAATAAATACAACCGTCTAAGTTCATTTAATCCCATTTTTTTGTGGGTGGGAAATCATTGAATGACGTCTCCCGCTCTTGGGTGGAGTGGGAGGGGGTGTCAGACTTTTACTGACTAAAACCCACCCATGTCAGTTGCCCATGTGCCAGGGTCACGGTGTCTCTTTCGAACAATCTCGTGATCCTGGCAGATTTAATCCCATTAAATCGTTTTTTCAGGAAATAGTCATTCAATGGGATTATTAATATGAACGTAAATTGATGATTTAAATTTGAATTAATTCGTAAGAATTTCACGGGCTACCCCGGCCTCGATAAAAATTATTACTAACCATTTATGGACTCTGTCTGAAATAAAAGCTATCTATGTCATAACTTCTCATTCAAGCTTCGTTTCAAGGGCAGCTTGTCTAGGAACAAGCTTCAATTTGCTGGTGCAAATAAGGTGATTTTCTGGTTCAAAGAAAAAACACAAAATTGTCTTTTCCATTAACGGAAAGACTCATCTCCTATCGAATTGCTTTTAAATGCGGTCATAAGTGTAGGTGTACCAGCAGAAGGCCTATTTTGAAGCCTATAATAGGTAAGCTAGGAGACCGATTGGTTATTTTTATATAGAACAAGTCGTTAAATTAAATTAGGAATGGCTTTAAAAATTTAGGTCACAAACTGGTTTATTTAGTGATGACCAAACATATGGAGCAGTAGTGGCGGCCGCAATTGACGATTTGTAGGTCGAAGATTCGAACCCAGATAGGTGCTTTTCTGTGTGTAAATTATTTCATCAACACTGCTCTCGAAACGCTGAAGGAAAATCTCATGAGGAAACCGGCGGGCCCTGAAACCAAAAATTGTATGATTTTTACCCGCACCTTGTAACTTTTCCAATTAAGGCATATGCCATGCTTGCTACGTAAGGAGCAACAGGATTTTTTTGAAAAATTGTCATGAGAGTAATATATATTTCGATCTATATAATATATCCTGCTACTTAGCAATCTCTTTGTTCGAAACAATAATCTAATATGCTGTCAAATTTTCATCAGAAAATGTATTATCAGCAGAGTCGGGCACCCCGCGCTGCAATCCTCATCTTTTGTCTGCAAAGCTTGTCGCTAGTTCTGGTATACGATGATAAATCTTTGATTGCTCTGGAGTTAGGCAGCTAGCTTGTTTATATGGGACATGATAATAAAGGATTGTTGTTTCGTTAATTGTTGTTTTTCTTTATAGTCCACAGTCCTCTCACCTTGGATCGAGGCATATGAATATGAAACACAAGTAACAATCCTTTTACTGATTTATTATAATAAATAATAGCAATAGCGGAATAGTGAAAATGCTCGCTATGAGGCAACAGTTCCGCTTCGGTTCAGGCCGCTCTGTGTAGATCGGAACAGATGGACACTAGTGGCATGGACTCGCAGTTGCACTGTCCAAATAAAGTATTTTCTGTTTAACTTTAATAATAACTAGGTTTAAAATGAAGACTATTAGGTCATTGATTCGATTTACTGTATTGCAAGTTTGACTCGTCTTTGAGACAGGAACAAAATTAAGGCATTGGTTATATTTACTGTATTTAAAGGTTGACTCGTATTTGAGGCAGGAAAAAAATTACGTCATTGATTTGATTTACTATATTGAAAGTTAGACTCGTATTTGAGTTAGGAACAAAATTAGGTTATTAATTCAATTTACTGAATTGAAAATATTAACTCGTACTTGAGGGAGGAATAAATTGATGCAAGCCAAGATGCAAGCATTCAAGCCCCACGTCATCACTACCTAGTTCTTCACATCATCCGTTTACTAACAACTGATTAACTATTTACATAGTCTGAATTGCAGATTTTTTTTTTGAATTCTTAGTCCAAATTGATATTTTATTCTATAGAAACAGTAGATTCCAAGGCGGTTGTTAGGTTCTACCTCGTCTAGTGGTCGCAAGCGCCACTGCTGAGCATAAGGTCCTGGGTTCGATTCTCAGGTCGGGCAAGTTGTTTGTGGGGTTTTACTATATTTAATTTCTCAGTAGCAACCCGGAGTCGATATTAGTACCCGGTTGATGACAATAGGCTCGCTCCCTAGCATAATGTTTCTATAGAAGTTATCAAATATATAAACTGAACTGAACTGGAAATTGGTATCCTGCGCTGTGGATCGCGCTTTCAGGGGAATTTCATACTGTTTTCTGATCTTACTAATTTCCATTTCAAAACATAGGTGTTTGAAGGGGACTCTAATTCTGACCTATTAACTGGCTCTTACATGTCCATTTTCCACATAAAACATTTTAGAACGCACACCGACTCCACCCCACCTCCCAGCCCATGTTACAGATTGGTTTCGATATGTCACCTCACACGCCATTGTTGCGTGCTTTCTCCGCACAGCCACACGTCTGCAATACCATTGTGTACCACGGAAACTAAAAGAGAAAGGGTTGCTTTACTGCTCTGCTGCCGTCGGAAGGTTTAGACGGGATTCTGTTGGGAAATTGCTTGGATATATTGCTTGTATTGCTACATTGGTGTGGAGTAACGAAGAGCTGCCAATATAACATAGCATCGCCTGTATTTACCTGTAGGGTTACGCAGTGGTGTACTTATACAAGATGCAGTTTTGAACCTGCAAAACATTTCATGAGGTTGTTATGAGACTCGTAAATAATCATATAACAGTACGATACCAAGTCAATAATCAATAATACTTTTTGTTTTAGATTTTTCAATTTTATTGTTTTTCAATAACCGTCTTCAAAAAATCTATGAACGAAATGTCGGTTGAGGAAAGCGAAGTTTAAGAACACGTACAGACTGGGCCTGCAGTCTCGACATAGATAGCGACCATTTTAACAAACGAAAACGTTACAAAGTTCCGAAGATCGGAATGGAACGATATTTGGTAGTCTCGACACTCAAAGTTATCAACTGTCGTTGGTCTGTCGCAACTGAGCTCTGTTGATGTTTACGAGTCGTTTTTGCAGCCATTTTTGTTTTCATAAACTAGTTTTTTAGGTGTTTGAAAGTAATTATAAACAAAAATTATGAGGAATGGGGGCTCTCAAAAGTGTGTCTGAGTGTCTGTACTGATGAGGCTTTTAAGTCTACCTATTTATGGGTTCCGGACAATCTACGTGCAAACGAGCTTTGCCAACAAACACCGTATTAGAAGGAGCCTTATATCTTTTGAAGGGATCGAATCGTACGATCGCTGTTTATAAATAAATAAAAAACAACCACGAATCATGTTTCAAATCAAATTGATTAAATCTCC
Organism: Aporophyla lueneburgensis; assembly: GCA_932294355.1. Classification (NCBI taxonomy): domain Eukaryota; kingdom Metazoa; phylum Arthropoda; class Insecta; order Lepidoptera; family Noctuidae; genus Aporophyla; species Aporophyla lueneburgensis. The sequence goes on along the minus strand of OW028748.1, from coordinate 5,699,180 downwards.
ATGTATCATCATCATCTCACACAATGATCTCCTAATTACACACATTCTTATAATCTAGATGCTGCTTACATATGTTACATTCCTATTCATTTGACATTACTAATGCATTCTGTAGTTCATTACAACAGTCAAACTGTACGAAAACTGAATAAATAAAAAGTATCCATCACTTCGTATATAAATAACATACAACGGCAAATCATGTTTTCAACTTTATTAAATCTTCATTAATTATCAACAGTTCATCACACAATCATCTGATTACACACATTATTTTAATCTAAACACTTTACATGGCACATGTTGCATTCATAACCACATAACATTTCCACACTTTAATAAAGTAGCTTGACAATAATAATTTAACTAAAAATATCCAAAAAACTGAAATTATTTTATTAATACACTGTTATTTTATAATTTAAGCATTGCAATCTTAAGTCTAAGCTCCTTACTTACTTACAAAAGAGCAACATATGCACTACATTATGCGCAGACTATAAAGTAGTTAATACATAACAATAAAAATCTGGCGACAATATGGGTGGCTTTTCATGTTTTGGTACTTCTTTGTCTCCCTAGAAGTAGCCATACTTGTAGCTAACCAACAATATTATCTACCTCAAATGTAACCCATGTAGTTAACGTTGGATCTCGAACTAATTGTGAATAAACATCGGTGCCCAAGAAACATTTTCTTTGTTTGTTTTGCACCTGTTGTTCTAAACTTCTAAATAAAATACCTAAGAAAATTGAAAGACATACTATTAAAAACAACAGCTAAAATAATTAGACAGAACTTGTTAGTATTTTGTACAAGATTTCTTAACCGACAAGAATTATTAAAATTTTGTTTTTGTAATTTAAATGTACTAAATTTGCTTACTTAAATAGGTAGAAAGTACATAGATTCCTCACAACTGTAACAACTGATTGCAATTTGTACATTCTTTGCAATAAAATATATCTATTCTATTGAAAGATACATAAATAACACATAACCGCAAATCATGTTTTCAACTTTATTAAATGTCCATTAGCAGAATCATCTAAGTTTACACACTCTATTTAGATACTGTTTACATGAGGCATGGTGCACATCTATTGAAAAATCTTTATCAATTGTTTACACTTTCACTATTCACTTAGTTCAAACTGTTTTCTTCCATGTTGTGCCCTCCTTACAGCAGACAATGACTCAGGTACCACAAATGATGCATCTCCAAACATAATTCAAGCTGTGGACCCGTAGTTTCACGCTGCCTTAGCCCTCCGACAGCCTTGATATGGCTATGAGACGGCAAACCTCACGCAAATGAAAATCCTTTGGACTTGTTCTTATCTGTACATTTACAAATTAACAGTAGAGGTGTTAACCGAGCTCTTAAGTAAACATTAACCATTTCTTCGAATAAAACAACCACACGAATCTCTGCAGTGTCCCAAGTGTCTGTACACAGCTATAATATGATTAAATAAGAAACTATATGAAGTGAAGTCGCCGCTTGACTCAAAATGGGTTAGCCGAGTAATAATATGTGATAATATGCTGTAACCTTGGCTATCTATGAAAATATGTGTAAACTACACTTGAGAAAAAAATCAATGAAAACAAATAGACATGACTTCACAAGTTTGGCATTAGTTTTATAGTGTTGCAAGGATGCAGATTGTAATGACCTTAGATTTATAACAAGTTATTTTAATCCTGTAAAACAGTTATTGCTACTTATTAGATTCCATAAAAAAACGAGTATTTGCAAGATATAATTTCCAATTTCACTGCACAATTTTCTAGAAAAATATTATTCTTTATTAATAAATGTTCTTCAATTTTCCCTGAATTCAAGGAGAAATTCTTACGGCCGCCACTATGTCATCGAAAATTCGGATCACTAGATAATACCGAAAACACTCGCTTGCCGTACCGATGCATACGACAAAAGCAAGTCTCTACATCGGAGATACCGCGCAACATCGTACAAAACGATGCCGAGACACTACCGAAGACTACTATTTATAGTTCGACTTCAATTATGAGCCGTTAAGTACAAATCCTTGAATTCTGGAAAAAAATGGAGACCACTGATTGGTAAAAAAATATTTTTTTTTACTACAAATTGTATAGTGACTTTTTAAACCCTATCTTGGAAACTGTTTATTAAAGAAATTTAGAAGGACTGATAAACATTTAAAAAATCTCGGGCCATCATGTTTGTTACGGGTAAAATCCGAAACTACTGAACAGATTCATAACAAACTTCTAATTATTTATAATTTGGTCCAACTTAAAAGATAGGATAGTTTTTATCTCAATTATTACTGTTCTTTATATTTGGAAAAAACATCTTTATTATACGAAAATAGTTTGTATTTATTGTTTAGTTCTAGGAATTCCTAAAAGATGGTGGTGTAAGTAATTTTCACGACATAACCGTACTATTTCAATAATTCGTGTTTTTTTTTTTATTAATTTCATAAATTTGTGCCAGGATCAACAGGATAGATAAAAAGAACTTTTGTAGCTAGATGAACTAAACCGGCCGGACGTAAAGAATAACATCATCCTATTTCTTTCCGTGGGTGTCGTAAAAGGCGACTATGGGACTTGCTAGAAAGTGACCACAGCGTTCTCTATGAATCTTACCACCATACTGCGATAGCCAACCCGCCTGCCAAGCATGGTGATAATGACAACACCTCCTGTATATGCACAGAACCTAGCACTGGACGACTTTCGGCAGAAATGATGATGGTGAATAGTTTAAAAACATGATTAGACTTAATCAAGGTAATGATATCCTTCGATATTAACACTGTGTTTGCACCACCGTTTCGGGCGACCAAACTTAGCGCCAATATCAGGAGTCAAGCGACGCACTGTGGGGCGCAGTGCTGCCCTAGAACTGTAATTTGAAACCATTGTAAACACCAATTATTTTTAAAAGAGTAACCGTGGAGTTTCTTGCCGGTTCTTCTTCATAGAAATCAACAATTTGGAAACATGCACCTAGCTTCTGACGTTTCATAAGTGCCCATGTAGGTTTATGTAAATTAAAAATATTTTGGTTTGATTATAAACTAAGATGAGATAAATAAAATGTTAATTCAAAAAGAGTATGTCTGTGTGTGCTTAATTTCAACATTCCGATACTTTACCTACATAACACTTTGAATTTTTGCGGTTTTTGTTTTCCATGAAATGATTTTATGTCAATGAATTTGATTGTATCAAAAGAATGAGTGAAAAATTTGTAGAATCTATTATTACTACCGGGTCACCTAGCAATTTATTAAAAATATAATCTGCCTCCTTACAACATTGTAAAAAAAGAAAGAAAGAAAAATTGTTTATTCTGCACAAACAAAACGCACGTTACAAGATAAAAATGTAACAAAATGCAACGTAGCCAAAAGCCCCGTATTTATGTCAATAAAAAAAATGACAGTTAAACAACATAAATAATGCCAAAGTTGTCAAGTGTCAGATCATTTTTTTGTTGATATAGCAAATTATGTGGTATTTAACATGATAATTTTTCATTAATAGCCAAGGTTACAGCATATTATTACTCAGCTAACTCATTTTGAGTCATGCGCCGACTCCACTTCATGTAGTTTCTTATTAAATCATATTATAGCTGCGTACAGACACTTGGGACACTGCAGAGATTCGTGACGTTGTTGTATTCGAAGAAATGGTTAATGTTTACTTAAGAGCTCGGTTAACACCTCTACTGTAATTCTGTAAATGTACAGATATGAACAAATCCAAAGGATTTTCATTTGCGTGAGATTTGCCGTCTCATAGCCATATCAAGGCTGTCGGAGGGCTAAGGCAGCGTGAAACTACGGGTCCACAGCTTGAATTATGCTTGGAGATGCATCATTTGTAGTACCTAAGTCATTGTCTGCTGTAAAGTCTGTAAACAATTGATAAAGATTTTTCAATAGGTGTGCACCATGCCATGAGACACTTTCTTATAATTTAGATACTGCTTACATGAGTAAACAGTATCTAAATTATAAGAAAGTGTAAACTTAGATGATTCTGCTAATGGGCATTTAATAAAGTTGAAAACATGATATGCGGTTATGTGTTATTTATGTATCTTTCAATAGAATAGATATATTTTATTGCAAAGAATGTACAACTTGCAATCAGTTGTAACAGTTGTGAGGAATCTATGTACTTTCTACCTATTTAAGTAAGCAAATTTAGTACATTTAAATTACAAAAACAAAATTTTAATAATTCTTGTTGGTTAAGAAATCTTGTGCAAAATACTAACAAGTTCTGTTTAATTATTTTAGCTGTTGTTTTTAATGGTCTTAGTAATTTTCTTAGGTATTTTATTTAGAAGTTTAGAACATCAGGTGCAAAACAAACAAAGAAAATGTTTCTTGGGCACCGATGTTTATTCACAATTAGTTTGAGATCCAACGTTAACTACATGGATTACATTTGAGGTAGAAAATATTGTTGGTTAGCTACAAGTATGGCTACTTCTAGGGAGACAAAGAAGTACCAAAACATGAAAAGCCACCCATATTGTTGCCAGATTTTTATTTTTATGTATTAACTACTATAGTCTGCGCATAATGTAGTGCATATGTTGCTCTTTTGTAAGTAGTAAGGAGCTTAGACTTAAGATTGCAATGCTTAAATTATAAAATAACAGTGTATTAATAAAATAATTTCAGTTTTTTGGATGTTTTTAGTTAAATTATTATTGTCAAGCTACTTTATTAAAGTGTGGAAATGTTATGCAGTTATGAATGCAACATGTGCCATGTAAAGTGTATAAAAGAATGTGTGTTATTATATTACTGTGTTTGATGAAGTCGAACAACTCTATTAAGTTTCAACAGGAAACTTAATGTGTGTGACGAATTGTTGAAACTTAATTGAATAGAGAGAGCATAACAGTTGATAATTAGTGGAGATTTAATAAAATTGGAAACATGATTTGCTGTTGTATGTTTTTTGTATACAAAGTGATAAATACTTTTTATTAATTCAGTTTTCCTGCGGTTTGACTACTGTAATTTATGTCATGTCTCTCACGGCTATCCTTTAGTAATAGTGCATGATATCAGTTTTTTGGATATGTATGTATATTTAAATTATTTTTGTCAAGCTACTTTATTAAAGTGTGGTAATGTTATGCTGATAGGAATGCAATATGTGCCATGTAAAGTGTTTAGATTAAAATAATGTGTGTAGTTAGATGATTGTGTGTGATGAACTGTTGAAACTTAATAGAGATTTAATAAAGTTGAAAACATTATTTTCCGTTGTGTATTATTTATATCATCATCATTATCATCATCAATCATTAAATATTATATGTGTAGATTAATAACGTCGAGCTATTTTATTAAACTGCAGAATGCGGTGGAAATGTCCTGTGGATAAGAATGCAACGCCTCGTAGAAATTCTAGCTTAAACGAACGTGTCTAATTAGGAGATGATTGTCTGTGATGATACTTAATGGAGATTTAATAAAGTTGGAAACATGATTTGCGGTTGTGTGTTATTTATTAAATATAAAAACGACGATCGGCTCCCTTCAAAAAGATACTAAATGTATTTGGCTCCCTCTAATACGATGGTTGTTGGCGACGCTCGTTCGTAACTAGTTTTGCCGGAACCCATAAATAGATGGCCTTAAAGCCTCATTAGTACAGTCACACCTTCGAGTACGCCATTTTTGTTAATAAACACTTGCAAACACCAAAACATATAGTTTGCGTTGCTAACGAATCACTTTGCGGGCTTTCAAAAATGGACGCAACACATACTCGTAAACATTAACAAAATACGGTAAAGTTCATCGAAATGTCGATGTCAATCAATAACTTTGAGTGTCGAGACTACCAAATATCGTACCATTGCTACTAAACCGAACTATGAATGCGTTTTGCGCTAACTGTCATCGTTTTTTTCAAGTATAATGTATGACTTTGGTCCGTATCTCAGATGTCGAGACTTCCATTTTGTCGCTGGCATCGTTACGGCAAGCGAATTTTTTCGGTTTTATTTAACGATCGGTAGTTTGCGATAGTGTCGCTTTCTATGTCGAGACTGCAGGCCCAGCGTTTTAAAAAAAGGAGTTTACCGATTTCCGTTAATAAGAATAAAATGAAAAAAAAAAAAAAACCTGCCCATTTTATTGTTGATTCGGGTCGAGAATCACTAACAAAATTACCTCCTAAAATGTTTTGCAGATCCAAAACTGCACCTTGTATATAGTACTGTAAGTACACCCATATTCAAGTCTTAGTTTTTCATCTTCCTTTATAGTGTCCTTAATGAGTGGCTAGTGGCTAAATAATAACAGCTGCAAGGGTCGACCTTCAAGGTTAAGCAACGCTTGCCAAAGTCGGTCCGTGGATGGGTGATCATCCATTACATGTTGATTGCCTAAGCACGTTAAGCTATTGGTCCTGTTGCCATTTGAAGATCGTTGACAGTCGGTATGGTTAGTTAGAAGCCCGAAAGTCTTACAACCAATATTATCAAGGGGTATCATACCTTTTACCCTGTAACTGAGTTATGGGTGATGATGATGAGTAGCCTTTGTCTAACATGACAATTTTAAACTGTCTAGGAGTATCTATTACGTACCTACGATTACAACGGAACAGACATGACGGACAGAGGGACGGCATATCTATATTTATACTTATTACTTATATTTACTTATATCTATACTTAATATTATAAAGCTGAAGAGTTTGTTTGTTTGTATGTTTGTTTGATTGAACGCGCTAATCTCAGGAAATTGAAAAAATCTTTTTGTGTTGAGTCGCCTATTTATCGAGGAAGGCTATAGGCTATATAACATAACGCTACAACTAAGAGGAGCGGAGTAGTAATGAAAAATGTTGCAAAAACGGGGAAAATCGCACGGGTAGGCGATTCGACGCGACGGGAAGGGTCGGGGGAACAAGAAATTTGACGCGGACGAAGTCGCGGGCAGAAGCTAGTCTATATATAAAAGGAAGTTGTGTTAGTTACACTATTTATAACTCAAGAACGGCTGAACCGATTTAGCTGAAAATTGGTGGGGAGGTAGCTTAGAACCAGGAGACGGATAAAAGATACTTTTTATCTCGTTCGAACGCGTTCCCGTGTGACGTGACATAAAACGTCAAAGAATAATACAATTCACTATAAAACGTGGTATGACAAAAACGTTGCCTTCGAAGTACCAGGTGGTCATAAATTGGTATGAGCTTATCAAACAGTAGTGTCAGCCAGGAAACGTTTTATGCCTTCGAAGTACCAGGTTATCATAACTGGGTGGGATCTAACCAAACATATGCGTGTCAGCTAGAAAACACTTACCAGATCACCACCGCGTACCAGGTTGTCACACTTGGTAGGTTTATTACAAAATTTATTGAATTTGAGGCGATACGAAGTTCGCTGGGTCAGTTAGTAATTAAATAAAACCATTTTACCTGTTTTGTTCAGAACCCTAAAAATACTTAAAGTTTTATGGTCTTTGAAAACTTTTCCTTCCCCTTTCTAAAACATTACGAAGACTGTATCAAGTAACCGCCGAAGCGTGTCCACCTACCGTTGGTCCTTTGTCTCCGGCCATCCGACTCAAAGGCACATGTTAACGAATTAATTAGTGAAAATAACTGTTCTGTGAGTCTGTATGTCAGTAGGGCAGTGGGAACAAAAGGTGTTGGATAATATTAATGGGATTCGGTTTTTAGGGCGAGTTTAGTATAATTTGTTGTTCCATTGTTCATTTAGTTTTTGGTCAATAGGTAATCAGATCGGACTCTTTCTTTGGACAAGTACAAAGTCGTAGAAAAAGATTTAACAAAGGAAAAGTACCAACTTTTTAGTGTTTAAAATCTTAAAATATTAATATTGTAACATCTCACACACCGTGTTTACAAATAAAAGTTTCTAATTCTATTCTTATTCTGCACTGAATTGAAAAGCTAGGTAATAAAATAATAATAATAAGCACAAATATACAAGGTCAAATTAAATTAGCTGGCAATACTTTACCAACGTATGGGGTATCTTTATCAAAACGAATGAAACAAAAAAAAAAAAAACAAATTAAAAGCATTATTCTAATTTTGTTCCAAACTTTAAATAACTCTGACATGTAAATTACGCCAACCAAAGAACGAAAATATCAACGTTCCAAAAAAAATTTAAACCTTTATCCATCGAATGATGATTATTTTTTTCTTTACTCATATTAGAGATATCAAAACATGTGCACCCTCCACTAGTGTTGCCTCTGGTGAATCTTTAATAAATCTTCAGAGGAAACAGGCTCATAAGTTTGCCCCCTATTACATACGACTTGATCCTTCCGTCCTCACCACCGAGGCCCGCCGCGACGTTTCAATCTATGTCCGTTCTATCCCTTGCTCGAGCCAGCCCGCTGAGCCTGTAGCATTAAATCATCATCATCATCATCATCATTTCAGCCGTAAGACGTCCACTGCTGGACTTAGGCCTCCCCCAATTTGGGGGGCTTTGCCATAATCGCCACGCTTGGCAGGCGGGTTGGCGATCGCAGTATGGTGGTAAAAATGCATAGAGAACGCTGCTGCCCATTCTCTAGTAAGTCCCTTAGTCGCCTTTTACTGTCGCGCGCAAAGAATAACACCACCCCATTTCTTCCCGTGGGTGTCCCCACGGGAAGAAATGGGGTGGTGTTATTCTTTGCATCCGGCACCACAAGCAGCATTAAATGCCTTAAATAATATAATAATTTCTATCCAGCCCGTCTCTTGCTGCCCTCTGCCAGTAATGACAACGTTCGTATCTCACAGGGGGTGCCCTTAGCGAGAGTCGTTCTAGTTTTAAGTTTGTAAGCCCTGCCTGGAGGCCTAAATTTATTAAGGCCAATTTCGATCCTTCCTACTATGTCCAAGATCTTAGAACGACTCATTAATAAACGCCTCATGCACTTCCTTGAGACTAACAGCCTCCTCTCACCAGTCCAGTTTGGTTTTCGTTCGGGCAGGTCGACCGATGACGCTGTACATGAACTCACTAACCAGGTTGTTACTAATCTTGACAGCAAAAATAAGTGCCTTACGGTGTTCTTAGACTTAGCAAAGGCCTTTGATACGGTGCCTATACCTTTGCTTGTTCACAAATTGGAAAGAATAGGTGTCAGAGGTATTCCCTTGCAATTGCTCACAGACTACTTAAGGCATAGGAAGCAACGCGTCAAAATTGATAACTGGATTAGCGATGAACTCTCTCTTCACTATGGTGTGCCTCAAGGCAGTGTCTTAGGTCCTAGTCTCTTCCTAGTTTACATGAATGACTTGTGTCAACTCCAACTTTTACACGGGAAGCTATTCTCCTTTGCGGATGACACAGCGCTCTTATTTAGTGGAAAAACATGGGATGAGGTTTTTCAAAGTGCTCAACATGGATTTGATCAGGTCTGCCTATGGCTGAAAAATAATGTCTTGACACTAAACGTAACAAAAACCAAATATATTGCCTTTGCGCCAAGGAGAAATCTTCTTCCACCAACAACTCTCAACATTATTGCTCACACCTGTACCGACTTAACCCCTTCACCTTGCCTCTGCCCACCCCTTCAGAGAACGAATATCTTCAGGTATCTTGGAGTTTACATAGATGAAACACTCACTTTCAAGCCACACATCGACATTCTCGTTACTAGGATTCGTAAACTGATATATATATTTAAGACATTAAGGCATGTAGCGAATCTTAAAACTACCAAAATGGTGTACTTTGCTCTCTGCCAGTCAATTATCAACTACTGCATAACCTCTTGGGGAGGGGCAGGAAAAGTGTACCTTCTAGAGGTGGAAAGGGCACAAAGAGCCATTCTCAAGGTTGGCGCTGGACTACCTTTCCGTTTTCCAACGTCTGATTTATACAAGCGCTGGGATGTACTTACAGTCAGGCAGACCTTTATACTTACTATATTAATTAAAAAACATACACAAATAAAATACGACCCAAATCTCATGAAGAATAAACGTAGAAAAGGTAATGTTTGTCCTACTAACTTCTTTCACACCAGTCTCTCACAAAGATTTTACTGTTTTCTTGGAGGATACCTGTATAACAAAATTAATTCAACGCTATCAATATACTCTCTTCGTAAGTCAATCTGCAAACAAACCTTATCTCAATGGCTGAAAACTCTGGATTATCACGAAACTGAAAGACTGCTGATTCCAATCCGCTAACCTACATCTCTTCCACCACATTAACCCCCCTTTCATATCCTCAAACACTCGTAAACCTTTGCTAACTACACAATACTACCCACACAAACTCACACTCACCCATGTACTCTTACTCACACACACTCACCCACTTACACTCACTTACACTTACTGGCATACACTCGTACACACACTAATCACATAATCATATCCATTATTTAATCGTTTTTAATTGTTTTTTTTTTAAATATATATTTCTTTTATATCACAAAATAAACAGTGAAAACTCCATCACACATTTAGCTCATACTTGTCTTAATCTAATAATATACAAAGTCTAACTGTAAAAATTGGGGGGCCTGGTGACCCGTAACACAGGTATTCAATACCTTCTTCGGGCACCAGTTTCTCACAAATGTTATTATATATTTTTAATTAGTTTAAGCACTTTATGTACCAACCTGCAACATTTGTGATGAGAAAATAAATCTAATTTTATGTTATGTTATGTTATTAAGGTAGCCACAGGCAAGTTCGATTAAGCAGCCGACAATCTCATAGGTTGAAATTGGAGATTTTAACCCAAAAAAAATATATAAGAAGATTGAACAACATTTAGTAAGCTGCTAACCTGACTCAATTTTTTAGCAATCAGTTTAGAATTTGTCAATTCGTTCTAAATATTTTAAAATAAGAAGTCTATCTTCGAAAAGTTAATTTTAAAAAACCTTAACAAAAAAAAAAAAAACATCTAAAAGAGATCTTCTTTAAGTTTGATAAGAAATTGTAGGTAATATTTTGATCAAAAGATCGTGGGGTCGAAACGGCTGACCCGATTTTGATAAAGCATGCCCAAGAACCCCTGCCAGAAACCCTTTTTTTAAATACAAAAAACCGCACCCAAATAAGTTCATCCGTTTAAGAGCTACGGTGCCGCACATTGACAGACACACATTTTTTTTTCTGGATGCGAAATCATCAATTGACTTATCCCGCTCTGGGCGGAGCGGGAGGGCATGTCAGACTTTTACTGACTAAAACCCACCCGTGTTCCTTCAGTTGCCCATGTGCCAGGGTCACGGTATCTCTTTCGAACAATCACGCGACCCCGGCAGGCATCGGTCCTAGCAGATCCCTTCAGTCAACCCGAGCTTGGTCGTTACCGGGCGGCGAGCTACCCATTGCTCGCCACCCGTAAGCTCGCGCATACGGTAGCCGGGAGTCCGCTATGGACTCCCGACGCCCGAGGCGTCTCCTCCTGCAGCGGCTAGGGACGTGAGGGCGCAGAAACTGCCACTCCCTCACGCGCCCCACCTCCTCCTTCGCGAGCATTACTGCTTCGCAGAAGGAGGTGACGGCTTCCCATTCCCTCTCGCGTCCGGCCCTGGTGCGAGCCATGGGCTCGCACCAGGGCCGGACGCGAGAGGTCACCGCCGCCGATCGCCTCCACGAGGACACGGCGGTGCTCCGCCCAGGCAGGGCACACCTCCACCGTATGCTCTACCGTGTCCTCCAGACGATCCTCGCAATGGAAACACCCGGACGTATCCTCCCGCTTTATCCTGAACAGGAACACACCAAAGCACCCATGCCCGGTGAGAACCTGCGTCAGGCGGAAGGTGAGGACGCCGTGACGCCTCTCTATCCACTCCTCAAAGAGGGGACTTACCGCCGCAATTGTGGCGTGCCCAGCACTGAGTTGTGACAATCGTACCCGCCATGTCGCCATGAGATCACACCGGAGCTCTGTCCGCCGTGCCGCGATTTGTTGCGGCAGCGGAGTTTCGCCCCGGCGTTTCGCCTCCTCGCGCCACTCCCACATGTGGACCTTTGCCTCCAGATCCCATGGTGGCACTCCGGCAAGGAGGCTCGCCGCCTCGCAGGAGACCGTGCGGTATCCCCGGATTAACCGGATGGCCATGACCCTCTGGGCCGCACTTAACCGGCGCGCTGGGCGGACAGACACACATAGCGGTTAAACTTATAACAAGCCTTTTTTTGCGTCGAGTGTTAAAAAATGGGACTTGAACAAAACTGACGAAATGTGCGTGATCTATAGGTATACATACCTCTGCGCTATCCAGCGGAGAATCAACGTGTGGTATTAATTTATGTGTACTGATAGCTGCTAATCTGAATATATAATAGGTAAGGGAGACCAAAGAAAAGGTGGATGGACTTTGTGAATTATGATCTGAATAGAAAGGGGTTGACTACTGAGATCTAATAGGGAAGTGTGGAAGAAAAAGACATGTTGTGTGCACCCCAAATAAATTGAGACAAGAGCTGGAGAATAATTATGATGACCTGCTAATCTGAATGAAGTCGGTTCACTATCTCCTGCGCTCTATTCTGAATTGTAATTAAGTAATATTATTGACAGCATAAGCTTGAAACTTGTTTTGCATACGTAATATGTATGAATCATCCGCCATACATTTATAACGAGTGGCCGTCGCGTCATTAGGATCATTATCTCATATATGAGATAATAATTATTGTTGCCTAGCTTTTACCAGCAGTTTCACTTGCGTGGAAGGTCAATAACAATTTAGCTGGAACATACTTTTTAGGGTTCCGTTGCCAAATGGCAAAAAATGGAACCCTTATGGATTTGTCATGTCTGTCTGTCTGTTCGTCCGTGTGTCACAGCCACTTTTTCCGAAACTATAAGAGCTATGCTTTTGAAACTTGGTAAGTAGATGTATTCTGTGAACTGCTTTAAGATTTTCAAACAAAAATAAAAAACAATAAATTTTGGGGTTCCCCATACTCAGAACTGAAACTCAAATTTATTTTGAAGTGAAAACTTCTTTAGCGGCTTTGTGCACTTTTTTTGTAATGGGTAAAAAATGTTAAACTCGCGTCAGGACACGTGACCCTGATTGAAAATTCGTAAGACGGACGTAGAGTGATTTTGTCTGAGAGATAAACTTTTTAATGTCATGTCATGTTTTTAATTTTCATGTTTGTGTTCGATAGCGCAATAAATAAATATTGTATTCAACCACATAAATGATAGTACTTTTATACTAATAATTAAAGCAATTCGTGCAAAATTATTCCATAATAACCATTACCATTCCAAAATATCAAAAATGCACAACGTTAATATTCAAGTTTTCACTCCCGGAGTGCAATCCGTCGTTTTTTTCATCAAAACCACACGTGGATAGGTCTTCAAAAATGGTATTGAGGTTTCTAATATATTTTTTTTCTAAACTGAATAGTTTGCACGAGAGACACTTCCAAAGTGGTAAAATGTGCCCCCCCCCCCGGTAACTTCTAAAATAAGAGAATGATAATAAAAAAAATATACGATGCTTGGAATGGTTTGAACGAGATCTAGTAAGTAGTTTTTTTTTCTAAGACGTCATAAATCGTAAAGCGCAATTCACCTTTCATTCAATCAACTCAAATATAAAAATAAATAAAAAATAATTAAAAAAAACATAAACCTTATGCATAAACCGTGAATATCTACAGGTTTGTACGGAATACTTGGTGCGCGAGTCCGACTTGCACTTGGCCGGTTTTTTTTAACTAGCCTAGCTGCACCACTCTTGGGCATAGGCCTCCCACCACTCTATCCATCTTTCGCGAGCCCACGCGAAAAATGGATGGATGGATTCTTTCAATTTTAACAGAACCTACCCAGCTCGTTTCGCCTCACTGTCTCTGGGCACCAGTTCTGTGCTGTTTGGGCGGAATTGTCTGGCATGGGGCAACGGGGATAAAAAAATCTCTATCTCCTACTCCAGCTCTACATTTTTGTCTTTCATTGAAGTCCGGTCGTTTAGGAGTAAAAAGGTAACACAGACAAAAAACAGTGACGGGCTCAGGAGTGAGAAGGTGAGCACAACAGACGGATCTGTAAGCAGACTAACAGACAGTTAATTTTCATTTATAATATGAGTATAGATTTGGGGTATAAGTAATAAATAGGTGCCATTAATCGAGTAGAGCTAATTTTACTTTTTATGTAAGTCATGTGTTATTTTGACGCAGCGTTATTTTAAAATTTATTTAGGTTTGAGAGCAGTAGCGGTCCAGTATCGATTCCAATTTATGAGTATGTTCGAACCTAGGCAGGCGCTTTGCTTTCTGTAAACAATTTTATCACCACTGCTCTCAAAAAGGTGAAAGAAAACATCGTAAGAAAACCGGCATAGCCTAGAACGAAATTCGAAGATATGTGACATTTACCAACCCGCACTGGGCATGCGTGGTAGATTACAGCCCACCTCCTCTCACAGAGAGGAGGCCTGTGTCCTCACAGTGGGCACATTATAGGCTGTTTATGTATGTACCTATTGTTGCTCCTTGATTCATCAAATTTTACATTTACTTACCGATTTTATTAGTAAATCTGAAGAATCATTGTGGGCGGCAAACCAGCATTTATTTATTTATTTATCTTAAAACGACGGAAGCTTTAATGAATCAATCGATTGCGCAAGATAACTCTTGCAGTAATCGAGTTAACACGTTTTATCGATAAATAAAATGTAACTTTAAATCGACGTACCGTTTCACTCGAGCTCTCTTACTTTCGCTCAAAAGTGTAACTTTCAGTTTCGTGTATAGTAAGAATACTAATATTGCGTTTTCGAGATCGGTGTGTACGTGCCCTGAATTTTGCCATAGACAGTTGTAACAAAATTGTGAACATGGTAGTACTAACTAAGAGTTTTTTTTTTAACAGGGCTGTTTGTTTATTATATTTTGGGAAGAGGACCAAAATATTTCATTTTATTGGTCCTTTCATAGGCAAACCGCGAATTCTGAGTGCGGCTGTGGTGACTGTCGTATCCGACGAGGTTATAAATTATGGCCGGCACCGCTGGACATAGACCTCCCCCAATTTTGGTTTGCCATAATCGCCACGCTTGGCAGACGGATTGGCGATCGCAGTATGGTGGTAAAATGCATAGAGAACGCTGCTGCCCATTCTCTAGTAAGTCCCTTAGTCGTCTTATACGACACCCATTGGAAGAAATGGGATGGTGGTATTCTTTACGTCCGGCACCAGTATTTTACATGGAGCGACAGCCTATCTGACCTCAACAACCCTGGGTAGTATCATACCCCTTGGTAAGAAAATCATCCAGCGACCCAACCAAACATGCCCAAAAATATAAACAGTCCGGCCGTTTAGGAGTTCAGTGACTTACACACGTATAAGGATATGGAAAATATGGGAACAGATCCACAAGAAATCTAAATATGCAAAAGATGCGATCTTTGCAAACAAATCCGCGGTCACAAACTAGTCACAATAACAACGAAAACGCGAGCATCTCACATCCGTAATAATATTCAGGAGAAAGTGCAAACTCTTGCAAATGACTCTCATAATAAAGTAATTTTATTGACGGCGAACAAAAAGAGAAGCTACCGCCTTATTCAGGTCAAGTGCCGCTATTGTTTTGAACGTAAGCCGTCATTTTATATGCGTACATACTATATACAGGTTGTTCTTTTGAGAGAAAATTATGATCAACTAGCTGCGCCCGCGGTTTCGCCCGCGTGGATGTCGGGAATAATCGCCCCGAGAACGTGCTATATGCCGGTACAAAAGCTTCTGTTGTTCTTTATATCATCAGCTATTTGCCAGTGAAAGTCACGTCAAAATAAGTCCAGCTGTTTCTGAGATTAGCCGAGCCGGAACAAACAGACAGACAGACATGCATGAAAAAAGTTTTTTTTTATTTTCGATATGCATCTAATAAAAGGCTCTTATTTTGACATTACAAACTGACACTTCAATTTAATTTGCTGTAAAAATGTATGGATGGAGAAAAGAGGGTATAATAGCAGCACTGGTCGATTGATCAGATTAAGCTACGTTAACCCAGGTTGGTCCGTGGATCATCTTTACATACCGAGACCCTTCTTGCTTCGAAAAGCACGTTAAGCTGTTGGTCTTGACTGCCATTCGTAGATCTTTGTTAGTTGTTACAGGTCATCAGAAGCCCGAAAGTCTGACGACCAGTCTTACCAAGGAGTATCGTATGATCCCGATACTGGGTTGTGGAGGATAGATAAGCAGACGTTACATATTAAGCACCGGTTTTGAGCTAGTTGCAGTTAGCCTGGAAGCCGACCTCAACATAGTTGAGAAAAGCAGACAGATCGATTCAGGGAAAAGTGGTGGTGAGGAAGAACGATTTCAAACACGATGTAAATTGTTTATGAATAAAATGGAATCGTTTTGCTCGATTTCCGAGAAAACTAAAAAAACCGTTCAAGTTCGAGTCGTTAACGCACATTAAAAATAACATGGTATTGGTATGGGTCTCTCTTTGACTTTTAATTTAATTTTAATTATTTGTTCAACAGAAATTACGCACTCCGTGCAAATTCCAACTTTCAACAGCGGCCCGTATCATTAAGCATAATAGGTATTACGGTTCATGAGATACCTACCAGCCGCTGACAGACAGAGTTATAGGGTTCCATTGTCACCCTTTGTGTACGGACCCCTAGCAACTGTTTCTATTCAGTAAGTAAAGCGATATTATAAGTAGGTATTTAACAACATGTTATTTCCATGTCAAAATACGGGCTAGGATTCTGCTGTAATAAATCTAGTTTCGTCCTTGGCTAGACTAAATACGGCTTGGCTTTTTCAAAAAGTTTAAGAAAGAAAATAAAGAAAGAAAATACGTTTATTTGCGGTAAATAAGACGCAAAAACAAACTACTAAAATACTATTTATTTACTTTTTCCAAAATCAAGCTGTGCGCGGCCATATTGGTGCGACATCTCACAAGTTTAAATTGGTTCGAATTTCGCGTTGCAGTTCCAATTTTTAATCGACGAAAAAAAGAACGGAGGAGGTTCTCAAGTCGACGCGTATTTTTTTTTTGATATATAACCAAGCGTCACTTTACAGAGCAGTCCGATTTTCATAATTATTTTTTTATTAGATAGGATATACCCCGAAGTTGGTCCCGTATAAATTTGGAAAACAAAATCCAACCCTGAAGGTAGGAAAACAGGGGATGATTGATTGTTCACACACTGATTGTAATGTATGACCACGCATAACTTCTTACAGAATAGTCCGATTTTGCAAGCAAGTATTAATTAGAAGATAACACCCTCAAAAAATTATAAAATAAAACGTTTTAACTAAAAAATTCAACCGTCGAAAAAACTGAAGAGCAAAAAATAAGAAGCCTAAGTAATTTTCAGTCGGCGCCAAACAATGAACAAAGATCACTAATTTACCTTAAGTTTATAGAAATAACCAAATCTTGTTTGGCGCCGACTCAAAACTACTTAGGATTCTTATTTTTTACTTTTCAGTTTTTTCGGCGGTTTAAATTTTTTGTTAAAAAGTTTTTAAAAGTCATCCTGTATAGATGCGTCTGTGATCTTTGAATTATTTAAGTCTACGTAGTGTAATTTTTTGACATATTATTAGCGACTTCTCCCGTCTCGGTTGGGACTTATTTGATATGGTATATGATATTACAGCTACTTTCTCTGGGTGTATAATGCCATCTTGTGATCACCTGTTCGTCTGCTAAGTGGTATCATCATGTTGTTAGGTGGTAATAGTCTGTTGCTAACTATGGATCTTATAAAAATTAAACCGCCGAAAAAACTGAAAAGCAAAAAATCATAAACCTTAAAATTATGAGTCGGTGAAAAAGCGGACTAATTTAAATAAATAAAATCTGCTATTTATGCGTGGCTATACATTATAATCAGTGAGTGAACAATCAATCATCCCCTGTTTTCCGACCTTTTGGGTTAGATTTTGTTTTCCAAATTTATATGGGATCACCTTCGGAGTATATATACTCTTTCCAATAGAAGAAGAATTATCACAATCGGACCACTATGTAAAAAGTTATGCGTGGCCGTACATAAAAAAAAACAAAAAAAAATTTATATACCAGGTCACTCAGAAAATTTTGCGAAAAAAAGATTTTTTGTATGAGAGACTGGCCAGTTATAAACTATTATAAAAATAATGATTATTTATAAGTAAAAATAGGTACGTTCCAATTTCAAAATTTCTTTTATTTAATTTTTGCGAGCTAATTAACCTCTAAGTCCCTGAGATACCACATTTGGTATAGACACAATGGTTTTTAATTGTGTCTGTAATTACGGTATTGACTGGTTAAATTATCGTGTCTCATTGAAAAATGGATTTGCGCTGGGAACGTTTTCGCGAAATGATTTTTTACGATTTCTAGTGTCGCCTGAAACCGGACAAATCATACGATAGACTTCAAATTGCATTCATGGAAGAAGGCCCTTCCAAGGCAACTGTGTATCGTTGGTATAACGAATTCTAACGTGGTCGACTAACTTTGGGGGATGAAGAAAGAAGTGGTCGCCCTTTGACGGCTGTTACGGAGGAAAACGTGCTAGCAGTGAAAAATTTAATCCAAGACAATAGGCGAATTACATATCAGGAGATTCAATACATACTGCAGATTGGATCGGGAAGCCTTGACGAGATTCTACACGTGCATCTTCGCGTGAGGAGGATAGTTTCACGCTGGGTGCTGCACAACCTCACCGATGCTCAGAAGCAGGCCCGGGTGGAATGGTGTGACAAAACAAATTTGAAGCAGGCTCGTCTTGGCGTGTTTACGACATTATTACAGGTGATGAGTCCTGGATTTATGAATACTATCCAGAAACAAAGCGCCAGTCGACGGTTTGGGTGTTTCAAAACGAATCAACGCCTACCAAAGTGAAGCGATCTAGAAACGAGGGGAAGATTTTGATCGCGAGCTTTTTCAGTTTGACTGGCTACTTGGTGTCAATCCCTTTACGGAACCAAAGAAACATCAACGCCGAATGGTATACTACCAAATGTTTGGCAGATGTTTTCTCTGTTGTGAGCAACAAGCAACCAAATACAGGGCTCCGCGGGCTACTGCTCCACCACGACAACGCGCCCACGCACACCGCGCTCAAAACGAGGGACTTCTTGGACAGCACGCTGGTCAAACTTCTCCTTACAGCCCTGACCTAACACCGTGTGACTTCTTTTTATTCCCAAAAATTAAAAATCAGCTCAAAGGGATACAATTTTCGTCACCGGTAGATGCACTGTCAGCGTTCGAGCAGGCTGTAAACGATATGTCTGCGGCGGACTGGAAAAAGTATTTCGAAAACTGGTTCAGACGCATGAAACTTTGTATAGAGGCAAGTGGAGAGTATTTTGAAAAGACTAATAAAAAAATATTAACCTATAGAACACTACTTTTTACTTTCGCAAAACTTTCTGAGTGTCCCACGTATACGCGTCGAATTGAGAACCTCGTCCGTTTTTTTCGTCGGTTGAAAAGAGAGACCTACTGTTTGACATCACGCGTAGCCTACGTTCGCACGAACGTTAAATTATAGCAGCGGGATGTTTTTGACGTTCTTCTAGGCGCCGAGGGTTGGAAAATCCTACCTATCTTCATAATCAGCCTATATTGTTCCCACTGCTGGGACACAGGCCTTTTCTCTGTGAGAGGGAGTGGGCCGTAATCCACCATGCGGGCCCAGTGCGGGTTGGTAGATGTCACATGTCTTCGAATGTTTGGTTCTAGGACCTGCCGGTTTTCTTACGATGTTTGCCTGCACCGTTTTGAAGGCAGTATGGTGGTAAAATGCATAGAGAACGCTGCTGCCCACTCTCTAGTATGTTCCTTAGTCGTCTCTTAGGACGCCCACGGGAATAAATTGGATGGTGTTTCTCTTTACGTCCGACACTACACGAAACTTCACACTTCGATCAAACCAATTGATTAAAAACAGGTTCCATACCCACTCCTTTTTTTTTGGATGGGAAATCATCAAATGACTTCTGTCATGTCAGACTTTTACTGACCAAAACCCACCCGTGTTCTTTCAATTTGCCCATATGCCAGGGCCACTGTATCTCGTTTGAACAATCTCGCGACCCTGGCAGGCAATTCCATACACACTTACAAATCATTAATTCACTATACACTTTTAGTTCGATTAAAGTTTTTTATCTATCCTTACGGTGCTTATCTCGTAGCTGAGATCATTGGTTGGGGCAGTTATGATATAACGATTAAAATATTCTTAGTACTATAATAATGAATGTAGGCAACCCTACCCCGCTCTAGTTTTCGGGCGTGCGTGAGAACTGTAGCACTGCGCAATGGCAATATTGCACTGCACTGGTCGCGTTTAGATAAAAAATAAGATCATAGCCTGCTTAACTTGTTGCTTTAGATTTATGTAACTTATCGGATATTAATTCTGAGGTGGATCACACTGTTGCTGGAAATAAAAAAAAAACAATAAATAGGTATATCGTATGTTTTTATTTCGTACTCCGTCCTGAAGGCCGGCGGAAAACCCGTTCTAAAGGCCCTTCAGAAGCTATTTGATTCCGTCATACTCGAGGGCAAAACGCCACAGGCATGGAACAGAGGTGTGGTGGTACTTTTCTTTAAGAAGGGTGACAATACCCTACTTAAGAATTATAGGCCCATCTCACTTCTGAGCCATGTCTACAAGCTGTTTTAAAGGGTCATCACGAACCGTCTCGCGCGCAAGTTTGACGACTTCCAGCCTCCCGAACAAGCCGGATTCCGTAAAGGCTTTAGCACCGTGGACCACATACATACGCTGCGGCAGGTTATACAGAAGACCGAAGAGTATAACCTGCCTCTCTGCTTAGCGTTTGTGGACTACGAAAAAGCCTTCGATTCGATCGAAACCTGGGCTGTACTGCAGTCTCTCCAACGGTGCCAGATTGACTATCGGTACATCGAGGTGCTGAAGTGTTTGTATGAAAACGCCACTATGTCAGTCCGGCTCCAGGACAGAGCCTCGAAACCTATCCTCCTGCAGCGAGGGGTGAGACAGGGAGACGTCATCTCTCCGAAACTGTTTACCGCTGCACTGGAGGATGTCTTCAAGGTTCTGGACTGGAAAGGGGCTGGCATCAACATCAATGGCGAGTACATCACTCACCTTCGATTTGCCGACGATATAGTAGTCATGGCTGAGACTATGGAGGACCTCAGTACAATGCTCGATGACCTCAGTAGAGCTTCCGAAAGAGTGGGTCTTAGGATGAACATGGACAAGACAAAGGTCATGTCCAATGCTCGTGTGATACCCACTCCAGTGAAGATCGGAAGCACTACACTCGAAGTTGTGGACGAATATGTGTATCTAGGACAGACTGTCCAGTTAGGTAGGTCCAACTTCGAGAAAGAGGTCAACCGTCGAATCCGACTCGGCTGGGCAGCGTTCGGGAAGCTACGCGGTATATTCTCGTCCCAATTACCGCAGTGTCCCAAGACAAAAGTCTTTGACCAGTGTGTGTTGCCAGTGATGACATATGGTACTGAGACGTGGTCGCTCACAATGGGCCTCATAAGAAGGCTCAAAGTCACGCAAAGAGCAATGGAGAGGGCTATGCTTGGAGTTTCCCTACGTGATCGAATCAGAAATGATGAGATCCGTAGGAAAACCAAGGTTACCGACATAGCCCGAAGAATTGCCAAACTTAAGTGGCAGTGGGCAGGGCACATTGCTCGCAGAACAGATGGCCGATGGGGTCGGAAGGTTCTGGAGTGGCGACCGCGTACTGGAAGACGTAGCGTTGGAAGGCCTCCCACAAGATGGACCGATGACCTGGTGAAGGCCGCAGGAATGCGTTGGATGCGGGAGGCACAGAACAGCTCGAGGTGGCGGTGCTTGGGGGAGGCGTATGTCCAGCAGTGGACGTCTTTCGGCTGAAATGATGATGATGATGATGACTCCGTGCGGTGCCAGAATAAAAGAATAGTAATATAGGGTGGCCCATTTCTTCCCGTGAATGTCGTAAAAGGCGACTAAGGGACTTACTAGATAATGGGCAGCAGCATTCTTTATGCATTTTACAACCCGCCTGCCAAGCGTGGTGATTATAGCAACCCCCTCAATTTTTCGTCGAGTAGGTAGTGGACGTCATTTGGCCTAAATGACGAAGTAATTTTTTTTGGGCAATTTTTCTTGTCATATGGCATGGACGTTCGTCTGAGGAAAGTGAAAAGTTGTGATGAATTCGTACCGACTGAAAAGACCAGTGTCTTCTGTCATTAATTCAGGATCTCCCCTTCTTTAGGTGCTAAAGAGAGCTGCCTGCCATAGGGCAGTGGCGGTCATTGTTTAACTCTATAGGTAGGCACTAGACCGCCTGCTCTTGTCTAGGCAGACAAACGCGGGTATCTTTTAGGTACGATAATTGGCTAGCACATCAAAACAGATTTATAACGAACTTTCGAGAAACAATGCGCATCTGAAGACGACTCAGAAACCCTCATTCAAGTTTCTATGGCTTGTCCAAGACATGATTAGCCAATAATGTTCCCACTGCTGGGACTTAGGCCACTTTGTGAGAGGGATCGGGCTGTAATCCACTATGCGAACCAAGTGCGAGTTGGTTAGCTGCCGGTAGTATGGTTGTCTGCACGCTACAAGAGTTGATGGTTGCCACTGAAAGTGCCAAGGTCGTAGCTAAATTCTGGGATGACTGACTATATATAGATTGCTATCGACACGCTAAGAAAGAACCTGTAGGTAGTTGAAATGGCCGATGAAATCGTCAAAGCCGTATAATATTGATGCAAATATACGCATTGTTCATGTATTGTGGCAGCCAAATGAGAGAGAATCATGCAAAGAACGAAAGTAACATAAAACTTGTATGTCAGTGTTATAAGCTGCTTATTATTCTGCGTAAGCTATAGATTTCTACAAATTTCTCACTACGAAATCGAAGCTGGCTGGGAC
The DNA here is from genome assembly GCA_932294355.1 of Aporophyla lueneburgensis. NCBI lineage: Eukaryota > Metazoa > Arthropoda > Insecta > Lepidoptera > Noctuidae > Aporophyla > Aporophyla lueneburgensis. The sequence continues at coordinate 5,676,187 of OW028748.1, read as the reverse complement.
TATAGTTTCGTAGAACACAACTTTTGAGTAAGATGAGTCAATTCCCGTAACTCATTACCTGTCTAGTCTTCTCCCAACTATGGTGGGGTTGACTTCCAGTCTACCTAGATGCACCTGAGAACTAGTATTTTACAAGGATCTACTACTAAGTAAATCACTAATATACTTAAAACGGATCATAAAATATCTCGATAAATTGCCTAACAAAAGTTATCTATTATTCTTTAAAGCTGCATTATTTCAACTAAAAGGCATTCAACTTAGAGAAAGTGTACTTAATGTGTGCCCATGTTATCTTTACTTAGATTTTGTGATCTCATCTCAATTAATGGTGACTAACGGTGAAAATATACACACAGAGTGATCGGTGTTTTTATGTGAAAATTGGTAAACACACGGCTACTTTTACCGAGTTAAATAATAGCTTCGGCTCTGTTCTCTTCACAAATTATTATTAATTTTAACCTCTTAGTCCCTGAGATACCACATTTGGTATAGACATAATGTTTTTTTGATTGTGTCTGTAATTACGAAGGTTAAGTACTCTTAATTTATTACTTATAGTGAGTGGAATAAGTAAACGTTGAGCAGGCGTAGAATACAGTACAGCGGGCTTTTTGGTGGCAAGTTCTGACGAATCTAAACGATTCGTTCATTCATTCATATATAGAAAAATCAGCGTAGACTGGGCTATAATCTAACACACTGGCTCAATATGCGTTGGTAGATGTCAGTGTGACATGTCTTCGAAATTTTGGTTCTAGGACATACCGGTTTCCTGACTATGTTTTCCTTCGCTGTTTGGAGAGCAGCTTTGATGAAATAAATTACAAATAGTAAGGCGCCTGCCTGGGTTTGAATTCACGAACATTCAACTCGTAAGTCGGGGCCTTTACCACTGGGCCAACTGATCATATAGGAGTTATAGTTTCTTAATAAGCGTTTTAATAAGCGTGTCGATTGCAAATTAAATTGTGTCAGTCCAGGACTGAGATATTACTTTAAGGTTTTGTAGTGTCCCTTAGTTTCCGTAAGTGTGAGATTTCAGAGCACCTAGGACATTTTATCAAGTGGCCCATCGTTTGCTTAAGGTGACGTGTTGAGAAAAACGTGCTTTTTCTTTTTAGCGTACCTTTCTTACCGTATGACATCCGAACTTAATCTTTTAGTGTATGTTTTTTGAGTATATGACCTAGTATCCTGTAAAAGGAATACACGATACGATGAAATTTTCTCGATACAAATAAATCGCAAAGTTCTATCTACGTTTATGATTTTTTTAGCCTCAAGGCGCAATGCGTAAGAGTTATTAAACAAACTTTACTTTTAAACATGTTTAATAATCGTATTTAAGTTTTTGTAAAACAGTTTTCGTTTTAATAATACTTTTCATTCATAAAAGACGGCAATTCGTTTTGGCACTTACGTTATTGTATTCCAAGTGCACTCACATTATCACCATCTCTTCTTTTGCCTATCATAAGTAGTGTCATCACTCTCGTTCGTTCATAAATCAGTCGCCTAGTAGGGCTCATCGACGGCGAATCTATGTCACTTTTTTACTAATCCGTGCGATCAAAATTACGTTTTTTAAATAATTGTGTTCACAAAAAAAGGTAGTAGTAATGCATGTTGCAGAAATTATTTAATGTAATAAGTGTTGGCTTTCCAAATAATTCTGTATTTGGCTGTGTACGTGTCTATTTTTGTGCCTATGAACAATATAACATGCTTTTTATATTACCATTTAGTGACAACCTAAATTATGTATGAAAATGAGAAGAAAAATATACCAAAACTGAACAGTACCTGCAACGTTAGGAGTACCAGCACAAAGCAATTAATGAATTCATTTTGCAGGAATTCAATACCAAAAAGATGATGATAACAGTGAGTTGAATTTATCACCTTCACTAAAGCATTACAGACACAATCGTCTCACTTTGTTAAGTAATATTGAGTAAACACCTTATTTTCAAAACCATAATTATTTTCCCCTCCAGGCTGGGATCGTCTATACAAGGTATTCTTTTTGATATCGGGGATTAACGAGACCATGTCAAGGAATCCACTGGCATATTATAGGCATATTTAAAAAAAATCGTTTTCATTTTTCATGCAAAATAATTCTACGTTACGATTACATACGTACAACAACCATGCATCGAATGTAATAACGTCGCATTTTCTTAGCTTTAAATTTGCATAGTTTGAATTTAAATGATTTACTCGTACTTATAAATGAAGCTATCGCCCGTTTTTAGGAAAAAAAAACATTACAAAATAAAATAAACATAATATATGCCAGTTGATTCTTTGACATAGTCTTATTCCTAGAGCATCGAATATCAATAGGAACTAGTTCCATATCTCCATCTGAGCAGCTTTTCCTTTCTAAAGCAGGGTTTCGTAGGTACTAAACAAGTCAAAGTCACATAGGTATTCAGTTTTTTTCTTAAGTTTATTTGGGCTAGACACACGCACGTCTTTCAGTCAATGTGTCTTCAGCAACCGAAAAGCCTCATTCGGCTAATCTTTTAAAACTGTTATTCCAAGCGCCTAACAGTTTTTAATAGCACTAACATAATTATATTCAGCGTTGCTCAATTAAATTTAACAGGCGTTATAAATCGTAAAGTAATTACGGATCTCCAGAATTTTATATGATTTATTAATGAGTTTTACAACTATTAGCATCTAATTAAAATTTAGGTTATAATTATATCGTGCCCAGGTCCCGTCTTAAGCACCACGCCTGTTTGCTTCTGAAATAAAAAAAGAAAATTATATTAATACGCATAACTTTTTATATTCGATTTAAAACAGTAGAAGTGTGGCATAAATATTACATCAAAAATTTATATCAGAGACTAGGAGAAGATAAGCTGCATTTCTCATTATGATAATCTATGTATTTGAGGAAACCGGCATGTTCTAGAACTAAAAATTCAAAGGCCTGTGACATCTACCAACACGCGCTGAGCCCGCGTAGTGGATTACAGCCCACTCCCTCTCAGAGACGGCCGAGTCTGTGTTCCGGTAGTGGGTACATTAAGGTTGCATTTGTATGGAATATGGCAGCTCTGTACCCACCCAGTTAAAATATCTACGGTAGCTGTGGCTGACGACAATAATATCTTCTTCTATACGTATATATATAAAAGAAAGTCGTGTTAGTTACACTATTTATAACTCAAGAACGGCTGAACCGATTTGGTTGGAAATTGGTGGGGAGGTAGCTTAAAACCAGGAGACGGACATAGGATACATATTTTATCCCGTTCGACTATAAAGAGAGAAGATTTGATTGTTTGTATGTATTGAATAGGCTCCGAAACTACTGGTCTGAATTGAACAATTCTTTATGGGTTGGGTAGCCTAATTATTGAGGAAGGCTAAAGTTTATATAATATCACGCTACAATCAAAAGGAGCAGAGCAGCAACGAAAAATGGACAAAAACTGGCAGGCAATTCGATGCGACGGGATTAAGGGAGCAAAAATTTGACGCGGACGAAGTCGCGGACGGAAGCTAGTATCTAATATAAAAAAGATCATTACTTATGAATGCCTAAATACTTACTTCAAGAATTGGTTGAGGTCTCTTCTATTGCATGGTGACCAGGTCTTGGCAGGGTGTTTGGGGTTGTACTTAGCGTACATGATGTGCCTCTGTCCTCGACACTCGTTGTGTGGTGGGCCGTCGTGTGACATGCCAAGACTGAAATTGTAAGTAAGAACTTCAATTTAAAACACTTTTAGAAATAATTAGCAAAATGCAAAGGTAATGAGTGTTTGATTAATCGTTATTGCGATTTGTTTATCATAATCTTGTACTATTATAGCTCGGTAGCGTAGACATAAGGGGCCATACATAAATTACGTCACACGAATTTTATGATTTTGACCCTCTCCCCCGTCCTTGTCACAGCTGGTCATATTTATGAGACTCCCTCCCTAGTATGACGTCACATATTTTACATCTAAAATAATTATTGAATTAAAACAGCAGTTTTGAAATTAGTTTTATTTCAATTTAAATGATTTTTTAATAAAATTAACATCAAATCATTGAAAGAAATTTGAACCTTATATCTCTACTGATAGATGCAAATGTTTTTGAGTTTTTCTTTAATAGTTCCTAGTTCGTGTTTTACTTAACACTTAGATTAAAATAGATTTTGAAATGTAACTTCACGAAATTTAGGGCCCCTCCCACCCCCTTGTCTTACAATGTCACACTTCGTCAACGCCTTCCCTCCCCCTTAACGTGTGAAGTAATCTATGGATGACCTCTAACTGGTACCAACTTGAATGTAGCTCCCCCAAGCCGATCCAGCGTCAGTGCTCGCTTGGCGCGGGTGTTCCCAATTCCCGCTTTACCTAACTTATTTTGTCAGAATGCTAAGTATTCCTGCGATAAATAAGGCTCATGCGTGATTTTTCACCATTTTAACTTAACGTAAACCGTTTGGTCGGGTATCCTAGATTGTATTTTTTATTGCGAGTAAATGAAAAAACCGGCCAAGTGCGAGTCGGACTCGCGCACTGAGGGTTCCGTACAAACATGTAGGTATTCTCGGTTTAAAATAAATGTTTTTTTTTTAATTTTTATATTTCAGTTGATTGAATGTATGGCAAATAGCGGTTTACGATTTATGACGTTTAAAAAAAAAACTACTCGCTCGATCTCGTTCAAACCAATTTTCGGTTGTAGTTTACATAGTAATGTACATCATATATTTTTTTTAGTTTTATCATTCTCTTATTTTAGAAGTTACGGGGGGGGACACTCATTTTACCACTTTGGAAGTGTCTCTCGCGCAAACTATTCAGTTTAGAAAAAAAATGATATTAGAAACCTCATTACCATTTTTGGAGACCTATTCATAAATAACCCACACGTATGGGTTTGATGAAAAAAAAAAATGTTGAGTTTCTGTTCTATGTATGGGGAACCCCAAAATTTATTGTTTTTTTTCTATTTTAGTGTGAAAATCTTAATGCGGTTCACAGAATACATCTACTTGCCAAGTTTCAACAGCATAGCTCTTATAGTTTCGGAAAAAAGTGGCTGTGACATACGAACGGACGGACAGACAGACAGACAGACATGACGAATCTATAAGGATTCCATTTTTTGCCATTTGGCAACGGAACCCTAAAAAGGCATACTCACTTACATTTATCTATGAACAGACCTCAATAGCGGTTATAAAAGGTGACTTAAGGTCATTGAGAAAATTCATATTCAGCACCATCGTCTTCTGCATTAAAACCAACTTAATGTCTCATTATCATTTCAGCCGAAAGACGCCCACTGCTGGACATAGGCCACCCCCAAGTTCCGTCACTTCGACGGGTTTTGTGCTTCTCACATCCAACGGATACTTAATTTCTAATCATAATAAATTCCACTTAAATATACTAAAATTTAACTGTCTAGTCTACCTGCGAAGTCACTAATTTATTGATTTTCGTATAAACAGACAAAGTCACTGTAGCAAACAATCTTATTTTCGCACCTACCAAATATTTCGCACTTATTGGCTAGGATTCTGAGAATCTAATTAGCAGCTACATCCAGTCACATCGTCATCGTCGCTATTATTAGCCTAAATAAACGACTATCGCTTTGACTGACACGAGAGAACACGGCTTGCGTCCTATAAATGGCAATTGGGAATATATTGTCTACATTTTTAGGGTTCTGTACCCAAAGGGTAAAACGAGACCCTATTACCTCTAAGGGCAGATTTTACCAACGTCAGATATCTTTTATCCTGGGAATTAAATCGACGTTTGACAGTTTCAGTACAAATAAACTGTCAAAAATTCAAAATTTATTCTCTGGATATGACTTATTCTAGGTATAAAAGTTTGGTGAAATTCGCCCTAAGACTCCGTTGTCCGTCCGTCCGTCTGTCACCACGCTGTATCTCATGAACTGTGATAGTTAGACAGATGAAATTTTCATAGATTATGTATTTCTGTTGCGGCTATAGCAACAAATACTAAAAAAGAGAATAAAATAAATATCTAAGGGGGCTCACATATGTGGGAGTGGCGCGAAGAGGCGAAACGCCGGGGCGAAACTCCGCTGCCGCGACAAATCGCAGCACGGCGGACAGAGCTCCGGTGTGATCTCATGGCGACATGGCGGGTACGATTGTCGCAACCCAGTGCTGGGCACGTCACAATTGCGGCGGTAAGTCCCCTCTATGAGGAGTGGATAGAGAGGCGTCACGGCGTCCTCACCTTCCGCCTGACGAAGGTTCTCACCGGGCATGGGTGCTTCGGTGGGTTCCTGTTCAGAATAAAGCGGGAGGATACGTCCGGGTGTTTCCATTGCGAGGATCGTCTGGAGGACACGGTGGAGCATACGGTGGAGGTGTGCCCTGCCTGGGCGGGGCACCGCCGTGTCTTTGTGGAGGCGATCGGCGGCGGCGACCTCTCGCGTCCGGCCCTGGTGCGAGCCATGGTACGGAGCGAGAGGGAATGGGAAGCCGTCACCTCCTTCTGCGAAGCAGTAATGCTCGCGAAGGAAGAGGCGGGGCGCGTGAGGGAGTGGCAGTCTCTGCGCCCTCACGTCCCTAGCCGCCGCAGGAGGAGACGCCCCGGGCGTCGGGAGTCAATAGCGGACTCCCGGCCACCGTAGGCGCGAGCTTGCGGGTGGCGAGCAATGGGTAGCTCGCCGCCCGGTAAGGACCAAGCTCGGGTCGACGGCGCGCGGGGCTCACATACAAAAAACGTGATTTTTTACCGTTTTTATAGATAATGGTACGGAACCCTTCGTACGCAAGTCCGACTCGCATTTGGCCGGTTTTTACCAATTGACTACAGTGCTAAAATTACGGGTACCTACTCTCAATTTTATCGACCTACCGAGGCAACTTGATACAATGTACGAACGAGATGACAAATAAATGAACGTTATTAAAATCCTCAAGATTTATAAAGTGGTAATGTTTATAAACGATCCATTAGCAGAAGAATTGACAGACAGGACGACGATATAATTATGTACAGATGCTGTTGATAGACTACTTGACGACATGGAAGCGATGATAAGAGAAGAACTAGAAACAATTATATCAGACAGAATTGCTACGAAGGCCAAGCCACAGTATAATTTGATATACAGTGGCCAAAAATATTCTTTAAAAGTCTACAAGCCTTAGTAACTACTAAACGTATACCTTATACCTATTAACTTGTAAAACAACCTAAATCAACATACAAATTGCGTAACAAGCAGAATCTTAATGATTTGAATGATATCGCTGATCAATTGCTTTATTCGTTCGAAAAAAAAAATCTGCTAAACAACGTTAATAAATAACGTTGACCGTCAAAATGAAAGCTATTACATATTATTGTGATACATATTAACCTCTGTGATCAACTTTGTTAACAACCATGTTCACATTGTGTTAACAAATCAAAGCATCGACTCTTTAATTCCGAGTTTTGTTTTCAACTCCACTTCAAAATATTTTTCTTGTAGTAGATAAATCTGAATCATCACTGAATATTTCATTACCTACAATCTGCGGGATGTTTAAAGTCTCTCTAGTTATTTAATCTGATACAGACGCTAGCCTGAGCTTAGCATCAACGGTGGCTTTATTTAAATGCTATAAACTTAACTGCTCTACATCAATTGATTACATTCAGTCTAATGCTAATGATATACTTTCGTTCATTGACTGGACTGGAGAAATAAACTTTGCGTTTAGTAAAAGCTCTTTACTGTTCTCTTTAAGAGTCTAGCTCCTATAATTTAACAATTAAATGTTACTATGTATATAATATTTCAATGTGAAAGTTTATATGTTTGGATGTTTTATACTCCATTTCGCATAAACGGCTGAACTAATTTGGATGAAATTAAATACAGACGCCAGCACATCAAGCTACCCGAAACTGTTAAATTTTCCCAATCCATTTTGAACCTAATGCATAAATGATAAAGTTGAAACCCTATTAAAGAAGTTTGACAGATTGTAGTAGCTTTATGCGCTGGTGTCTGTACATATATGAGATTAACACACACCTGGACTAATACTTAGAAACACATACCTGGATTTACACATAAAATACTTTGTATACGGTATTTCGTTCTCGTAGGATCATTTTTTATCTCCACGCGGTTGAAGCCGCTAGTAAAAACTTACTAGCTTTTACAAGAAATAATTAATAATTAATTAATTATTTGTTTATCCTATAAATTCTTATTCTAGATTGTCCTTTAAGCTCTAGTAAGAAGATGGTTCCATAGTAGTTTATAAACACTCGAGGAAATGTTCTTAGTAAAATAGATTTAGTTGAATTTGGTAAGTTAAAGCTTTTCAACTAAAGCCTATTTAAGCTCTACCACTGCATCAAGCTTACAAGTGTAGATTCGTAAATTGTCTGTAGCGCAGAAATAGGAAGTATATTTGCAGTGCTCTTTCATTCATAACTCGTGAGTTAAAAGGAAACATTTTATCTTCTAACTTTATTATCATGACAATAGTCCATATACCTGCCTATCTTTATAGATTGAACCAGTCAGGAAGATGTTGGAACGTCCACTCGTGCATAGATGCTTGTGGAGGCGCTTTTGTCGTAAAAACGAACGTAATATTGTATAGTTTACCTGTGTGCAATTTCGTGTGTCAGTATATATGCAATGTTCTCTGGATGCCACTCGAGGAGAGTACAGCTGTTTTTATTGCTGCACATCCCTTTCATGTAGCCTCGACCTGGAATTTTTATATTTAGATTTTAGACTTTTGTTCAAATAACGCTGTCGATGGTTTGGGAGTGAGGTAGTGTTTATTTGAAACATAATACAAAAAAAAATGTGCAATTTACAAATCTTATCCCGCATTCAAATTCTAATCCAAAAGAGAGTCTCCTTCGCAAATATTATGTTAAAACTTATTAAATATATTTTATGTTCATTAGAATATTATACATTCAAATAAAATAAAGACTTTTAAGATTAAATCTGATGGTTTGCGCAAGAATTCTGCGTTTCCTGTCATTTCAAACACTTTGCAGGCTTATTTCCATAATTGGTTCGGACTTTTACTGCAGGGAGGATATGACAACAGGTTATGTATGTAGGTACTGTACGGTTTATTAAATTTCTAGATACGCTGTGTTTAAGTCTTTGAGTAAGCTGATGCATGGACTACAGATGGACCCTGCGCATTGAGCTTAGCTTCTTTTAGAAATGGGTACCTATACACCGTTACGCAAAAATAATCGTGAAGTTGTTTAAAAGTTAAAACCAATTTACTTCTTAAAATTTACTTCTCAATACACCTATTCTGTACAGGACATCTAAAAAAGAGAAGGAAGGAGAAGACGTAGATAAAACATAATCTCAATCTAGTCGTAATCTCATCACAGCGACAATCAATGCCAAAAAGTGGTCAAAAATATGTATATTAGGTAAATATTATAAATATTTTTTACTGACTGACAATGGAATACGAATGTTCTTACAAATACGAGAATGGCCCTTTAGAAGCTGAGAAATCATATCATGAGTGCCTGAGATTATTTGATCTTCTACTAGCCTACATATGTCATAAATTCATAATCAATCGTCTATTTCCAACACGTAAAGAATGTATAAATTTAAATACAGAAATCTTCTAATTTTATCCTTTTAAAACTTACCAGTACTACTCCTGACTTTAGACCCAAACCGATCCAAATAATACAAGTCCAATCCCGTAAAGAGAACCGAGAAGAACCACCTCTTTTTAGCTATCTTCTTCTCCCCCTGCCATTGGCAGTAACTCTTCAAATACTTTGATACGTTCTCATTCATCACAACCTTTTTCGTCGTATTCTTTAGTATCTTTACATCTAGCAGTTCTAGCTTCACTTTCTGCTGTAGATTTGGATGGGTGAAGAGGTCTTCTACGTCTTTTAATATATCTTTTGCTAGAAGTTTGAATTTCTCTCTTATTTTGCGTTTTGCTTCTTTTGATAGTATCCGGGTTAGTGCTTTGTCTAGGTGCATCATTACTGGGATTGTAATGTCTGTCTGTTTCGTGTAGTATTTCGTTGAGAGGTCCTTGTGTTGCGTCTTCGGGTTTATGTATTTGTTCTGGAATTGAATGAAGAAAAAGTTAGTAATTTTTGTTTAATTTACCTTACTTTAGGCTCAATTTTTATAGTGTGCCTTTTTTATTCAATTTGCGTGTATGTAAATATTCTAAAAGATCACTATGTGTCATAGGATCGTGGGGTACAGGTGTGCCTATACCGATTTCCTGAACAAGCTGTTACTCAATGGGCTAAACTCGAGAGTCTATGGAAACGTAAATTAACTGCCGAAGTTATGTTCTGCCCACGATTAGAATTGACTAGCGAACAGAAGGTGTACTTCAACCATTTAAAACCATAATAAATTGAAAATATTAAATGTTCAAAAGTACCTATCAAGTTAATATCATGTTTTATTATATGTTTCTCAAGGTTGGTTGTCGGGTTTCATAATATTGATTCTTTCAAAATCAAAGTATTTATCTATACTCCTTTAGAATCTGCTTCGGATCTATTATATTGCGTTCCCCTTTCTGATTAGCAGGCTGATTTACTCAATCTAATCTGGTACTAGCCAAAATGATCACTGAGTAAGTAGCAGGAACATAATCGTACGTTCCCACAGCTGGCCTCCTCATGAAGGAAGGACTGAGTGATTAATAATTTTTGTAATTTTTTACTCATTATATTTGTAATGTAATGTAATTATTGTACAGTTTTTGTAATTTTTGCTCAGTAATGTTTCTTTTCTTTCTGTTTTCTGTGTTTTTAGTTTGTTACTTAATTCAATCTTATTTAATTTAATTCAATCATATTTCATTTAATTCAATCTCATTTAATTTAATTCAATCTTATTTAATTTAATTTAATCTTATTTTAATTGTTACAAATTAATTTTAAGTATAAAATACAATATTATTGATCTTAGTTGCTTTGTTATTCATCTTTATATTAATTATTGTATAGTGAGATCTTAATAAAATGCTTTGCTCACCGATAATTTAGATGCATGCAATGCTATAACATTTGAAAATGATATGTAATGTGAATTTCCTTATGTGTATTTAGTTGGTTTGCCTAAAGAAAATAAATAAATCAAATTCACAATAATTTAATGTAAGTTTACAAAGGCCAAGGCAAGAAAAATGTTTAGCTTTTGCATCGCTGATTACCCTTGATGCTTTAATTGATGACAATGAGTCTAGTCTTCTAAATGCTAAAAGACATTAGACAGATGGCATTGCACACTTTTTTTTTACATGTCTGTGAAGTCAATTTGCACTCCCGAGAAATGGATATTAAATTGCCTCGTGTGGACAAAGTCCTTCACAGCAATAAAAATAATTGTCGAAATCTCTGATTAGGAAAATAAATTGTGTTATGAATTGTTTGTAGAACATGTAAAAACCCATGTGACAAAGTTGTTTAGGGAAAATGAAGGGGAATGGTTTCTTATCTATACTAATATTATAAAGCTGAAGAGTTTGTTTGGTTAAACGCGCTAATCTCAGGAACTACTACTACAATAGTTTGAATTGATTTTTTTTTTTTTTTGTGGGGCATCTCGTAGTTAATCCTGAAAAGATTGTTACTACTTAAACGGATTGTGGCCCGGCGAGTTCTAAAAAGTTACCTTTTTAGGCCTCCAGCCGGGGCTTATTATACTTAAAAACTAAAGCGAAAGCTCTAAGGGTTACCCCGAGGGGGGTACGAACCTCGGCTTAGGCAATCACTGGTAGGGGGTCAGCAAGGGAATGGCTGGATCTGAGTTAGATTATTTTGGGACTAATTTAAAGCTAACGGCGCAGCATCGCGGGCTGGCTCTTGCAAGGGTCGGGAGGGACTGTTAAGTCGGGGTCGCGACGACGGACCTCGGCGGCGAGGTCGGTACGGTTTGTGTTTGTGTGCTGGTCTAGCTGTACTGGTCTCTTTTCGACTCTCCTGGAGGAGAGTAGTGGGATCTTCAGGATCGGTAAGAATGTGCCGCGAGCGGCGGACTTTGCTAATACGGGAGGGGGTGTAAGTAGCTGCCGCCACAACCAGAGGGTTGCGGTGGGCTACGGCCCTATCGAAGAAACGCTTCGAAGCGCGTTTTATGAATTGATGGATAGTCGGGAGTTTCATATCTAAATGAAGATTGATATTCCGAACAAACCAAGGCGAGCCTGTGGCTTGACGGAGAAAACGGTTCTGGAGAGTCTGCATCCTATGGATGAATCGGGGCTTAGCATGTGCCCAGACTGGGCTTGCGTATGTCATAATCGGCCTGATACAAGCGGTGTAAAGCCGCTTCTTACACAGAAGAGACATTTTACTCCGCTTGTTCAGGACGCAATGGAGCCTACCGAGAGCGAAAGCGGCCCGCGAGCGAGCCTGCTTTATGTGCTCAGAAAAGGTGAGGTGTTCGTCGAGGATGACACCTAGATATTTGGCTTGCTTCGTCCAAGGGATCTGCTTGCCGAACATTGAGATGGGTCGGGGAGGGGGGTGATTACGTCGCGGTCGGGTGTAAAAGACCGCCTGACTTTTATCGGGATTGACCTCGATTCGCCACTTCCTGAACCATTCGCCGAGCTCGTCGACTGCGGTTTGGAGGTAGCGAACCAGCGCTGTGTCACTTAATCCCGAGAAGAAGATGGCAGTGTCGTCTGCGAACAGAGCTAACCTTGCCTTCTTGCTTCTGGGGATATCGCTAGTGAACAGCGTGAAAATGAGGGGAGCTAGTACAGAGCCTTGAGGGACTCCTGCACGGATCGGGTGAGGGGAGGAGAGTGCCCCTTCGATGCGATAGCGAAAGGTACGGTTCGCAAGAAAGTCTCATAAGATGAGCACGAGACGGTCTGGCACTCCGAGTTGGTACAGCTTATATAATAAGCCGTTGTGCCAGACTTTGTCGAACGCTTTCGCTATATCGAAGTATACAGCGCCCGTGAACATACCACGCTGAAAACCAGCATTGATATGTTCTACGATACGGTGTACCTGATGGACCCACGAGTGTTGGGTTCGAAAACGAAACTGCTCGTTGGGAATGAGGCCCTTGGTTTCGGCATAATCTCTGAGTCGCTTATAAATAAGTCTCTCATAGATTTTGCCGAGAACTTTGAGCAAACTAATGGGGCGATAGTTCGTGGGCTCGGTTTTGGGCTTACCGGGCTTAGGGATGCCAATGACTATGGCTTCCTTCCACGCTTGGGGGAAAATGTTATTACTCAAGGCACCATTGAAGATGGTACACATGAGCATAATCAGGTGCGCGGGGAACAGCTTGATCACTCTGTTGGTGATGCCGTCTGATCCGGAGGCTTTACGAGATTTCAGTCCCTTGATGATCTCGTGCACCTCGTCAGGTGTGACAGGGGGCAGGGGATCATCAGGGTCTTCAACGGGCGGGAGTGAGGCTTTGCGTTCGACTTCCACGTTTACCTTATCGACAAACGCTTGGTCTACTGGCTGCGAACTGGGTGTGCATTGAGCTTCGAGACTATCGGCTAGGCATTCAGCCCTGTCGATATCCTCGAATGCAATGGTCGCATCGGGGCGGGTCAGGGGGGCATAGTGGAAAACTCAGAGGATTTCAGTTTCCTCTGAAGTTCCCAGAAAGCGAGATGAGTCGGCTCTAGTTCGCCCACCATCTTGTCCCAGTTAGCGTCACGCAGCTCAGTCACACGTGTCCTTACAGCACGCTGTAAGTAACGCATGTGAGCTTTGTTAGCGTCACAGGGAAAGTTGCTGTAGGCACGAACGGCCGCGTTCTTCTCTGTCAGCAGATCACGTACATCGTCGGGGAGCTTCCATTTACGGTCACCCGTATCTGGAACCTCCCGTGAACTTTCGTTCACGATCGATTGTACGTGCTCCGTGAGAGAGTCGATCGCGGCCGTTGTGTCGGCGACAGAGTCGAACTGATCTGGGATAGAGTCTAAGTGATGTGACGTGTTACATTGTAAGCGTTCGCTTACTTTCTTCCAGTCAGTGATCACTTTAGTGGCGGGGGGTTGAGTGGGGTCGCGGGTACCTAATCGGGGGGCCAGGTTTATGACTACTGGTCGATGATCAGAGTCGAGTTCGTGAATAGCCTCGATAGAATCCAACCTTAAGTTGATATTCTTAAGGAGTGCTATATCAAGTACGTCGGGTAACTGATCGGTATCGAAGGGAAAGTGAGTGGGAGTCATCGGGGCGATGACATCAAAGTTCATGGTAGAACAGAGGTTAAAAAGTTGCCTACCTCTAGTCGAGGTCCTGGTGCTATTCCAGGCAGGATGTTTGGCGTTGAGATCGCCCGCTATGATAACGGAGTCACTCATGCCGAAGAGTTCGGAAAGGTCATTAGAGAGGAGTTGAGGGTCCTCTGACTCATGTTGGGGAGGAAGGTAAACCGACACAATAGTGATCGGCTGGTGACCTGTCAGTGCTAACCGACAGGCCGAAACTTCTAATCGGGAGAGTTCGGGAGTATCCATAGGTATGCAGTACAGGGACTTCCTATAGTATATGAGGGTGCCGCCTCTATGACAACGTGACCTGTCGTTGCGAACTAAACGATAGTTTGCAATTTTCGGGTCACGATGGTGAGGCTTTAGGAACGACTCTTGAATGAGTAAAATGTCTACGTGATGGTCGCGGAGGAACGTGGCGATCTCATCACGTTGGCCGTGGATGCCGTTGGCATTAAAGAAGCCTAGCTTTAGGGAACGGGGTTTTAGTCTAGTTAATATTCCGCGACTATCCATAATGGGGGCGTTGGGAGTTCATGACATGAATTGCTTGCGTGATCTCGGGATACGCAGCATAAATTGACTGGAGTTCGAATTGAAAAATTATGTTAGTATTTGTAGCCCGTTTATTAAGGAAGGTCGAAGGCTATACAACATTTCGCTAGGACCCTTAGGAGCCGGGCAAAAAGCAAAAAGAATCACGTATATGAAGTACTCGTATGGACAGGCGATTCAAAGCGATGACGGGGTGGGCCGGGAAAGGAAGTAAATTGACGCGGACGAAGTCGCAGGCAGAAGTTAGTGATTGATATTTTTAGGAACCTCAATTCTCTAGCTTATTATTTTGCATTTGTACTTTGCATTTATATCATCTATTGAATGTTCGCAGTAACGACAGGATATTAATTTTTTGGCTTTATAAGCGTTGATACGCAGGGTTGACTTCACCTATCTTTTTTCCTAGGATACTAGGAAAAAAGATAGGTGGTTCCTAGGATAAGATTTGGCAGTGAGAAAGATCCTAGGGATCTTTCTCACTGCCAAATCTTATGGCAATCTGTTCAGCGTAAAAGCTACTTTTTGTCCCAGTAGCAAGTTTAAGTGAGATAATACATATCACATCCACGTGGTCGAAGCCGCGGGCAGAATCTAAATAGTTATAAATAGAAACAACCCAATCAAAGCTTATTACGAACAATTATTTAACGATATATATTTTGTCGAACACAAAATACAAATGTGAGAATATTATTACCAGGCAGAACCAAATACCATTAAAATAAATTCAAACCAAAGGCAAACAAGCTTGAAAATATTAACAAACCTCATAAAACACTTCTCAGAAACACTGATTTGCTAATGACACGGGACCGACTTTTCAGGACCGAGTAGGTTGCTTGTAAAACAAATATTACCGTTAACGAGCCAAGAGTTGAACCTGGGACCTTTCAGACTGGAGACTTACGTAATTGGGCAGCTTATAGTTTGAATTCATTTGCAAGTTTGATGATCAAGGATTTGTGTGAATAGATTTATATGCAATGAGTGATGGTTTTTAGTCATCATCGTCATAATTTCAGCCGAAAGATGTCCACGCTGGACATAGGGCTCCCTCAAGGAGGAGTTTGCCATAATCGCCACGCTTGGCAGGCGGGTTGGCGATCTCAGTCATCTGCCTAGCCTTATCCCAACTATGTTGGAGTCGGCTTCCAGACTAACCGGATGCAGCTAACTACCAGTATTTTACATGGAGCGACTGCCTATCTGACCTCCACCACCCAGTTACTGGGTAATACGATATCCCTTGGTAAGACTGGTTGTCAGACTTTCGACTTTCTGACGTAACGTCTGTCTAAGATCTACGAAAAGACAGTCGGGACCAACGGTTTAACGTGCTTTTCGAGGCACGGAAGGGTCTTGGTATGTAAAGATGGTCACCCATCCACGGACCAGCTGCCGCAAGCGTAGCTTAACCTGAACGACCAACCCGTGCGGCTGTTATTACTTAGCCACAAGCCCTTTGGGTTGGCGTTGGTTGTAAAATGCATAGAGAACGCTGCTGCCCGTTCTCTAGTAAGTCCCTTATTCGCCTCTTACGACACCCACGGAAAGAAATGGGGTGATACTATTCTTTACATCCGACACCACACGAAACAGTTTCTAGCTTAAACGATACAATTATTGGGCACGCCACAATTGCGGCGGTAAGTCCCCTCTTTGAGGAGTGGATAGAGAGGCGTCACGGCGTCCTCACCTTCCGCCTGACGCAGGTTCTCACCGGGCATGGGTGCTTCGGTGGGTTCGTGTTCAGGATAAAGCGGGAGGATACGTCCGGGTGTTTCCATTGCGAGGATCGTCTGGAGGACACGGTGGAGCATACGGTGGAGGTGTGCCCTGCCTGGGCGGAGCACCGCCGTGTCCTCGTGGAGGCGATCGGCCGCGGTGACCTCTCGCGTCCGGCCCTGGTGCGAGTCATGGTACGGAGCGAGAGGGCATGGGAAGCCGTCACCTCCTTCTGCGAAGCAGTGATGCTCGCGAAGGAGGAGGCGGGGCGCGTGAGGGAGTGGCAGTCTCTGCGCTCTCACGCCCCTAGCCGCCGCAGGAGGAGACGCCCCGGGCGTCGGGAGTCAATTGCGGACTCCCGGCCACCGTAGGCGCGAGCTTGCGGGTGGCGAGCAATGGGTAGCTCGCCACCCGGTAAGGACCAGGCTCGGGTCGACGGCGCGCAGTGTTCCACGCGCGTCTCAAAGAGATGTCAGCAGCAGTGTAGGGGTCTACTAGGACCGATGCCTGCCGGGGTCGCGTGATTGTTCGAAAGAGATACCGTGACCCTGGCACATGGGCAACTGATGGAACACGGGTGGGTTTTAGTCAGTAAAAGTCTGACACGCCCTCCCGCTCCGCCCAGAGCGGGAGAAGTCATTTGATGATTTCCGAACCGGAAAAAAAAAAAAAAAAAACGATACAATTATAATTAAGTACCAACATAGACCTACCGATGTTACACGGAGCGACTGCATATGGAGTGACACAAAGTCTGTGCGTTCGATGTTCAGTCAGAGAAATCCACACTAATATTATAAATGCAAAAGTAACTCTGTCTGTCTGTCTGTCTCGCTTTCCTGCTAAAACTACGGAACCGATTTAAATGAAATTTGATACACAGATAGTTTAGAGCCTGAAAAAGGACTTAGGTTACTTTTTATTCCGGTAGTATGTTCCCGCGGGATAATTTCCGACATCCACGCGGGCGAAGGCGCTGGCAAAAGCTAGTTTATTATAAAGCAAATTGACTAGCACCAATGCAATTTATTAAATATCTGGTTGACCGAGCTTTGCTCGGTATTTTTTGGTTAATTGTGTTTAAAATAATAAGTTAATGTTCAAGTTGACTATCGATAAAGTTGGTCATTGAAAACACGAATAAAACGAAATTTCTTAAAAATGAATCCTAGCTAGATCGATTTATCGCCCCCGAAATCCCCTGTATACTAAATTTCATGAAAATCGTTGGAGCCGTTTCCGAGATTCAGATTATATATATATATACACAAGAATTGCTTGATTGAAGATATAAGATAAGATATGAATTTTAGTGTACTGGAATGGAGAGATATTGAATTCGTCCGCGTCAAATTTTTGCTCCCCTGACCCTTCCCGTTGCATCGATTTGCCTGCTAGTTTTCGTCCACTTTTCGTTGCTGCTCGCTCCTTTTGAGTTATAGTGAGTCAACCTTAAAAGGTAGACATATGCTCTTGCGGACTTTTTTTTAGAACTTTTTAAAAGGAACAATTCCGTCATACATGATTTTTGCGTTACTTTAACCGTTTACGCAGCGCACGCAATGGAAACTCTCAAAAGGAATAAATTTTTCCCGTTTTTGCAACATTTTTCATTACTGCTCCGCTCCTCTTAGCTGTAGCGTGATGTTATATAGCCTATAGCCTCTCTCGATAAATAGGCTACTCAACACAAAAATAAATTTTCAATTCGGACAGTAGTTCCTGAGATTAGCGCGTTCAATCAATCAAACAAACAAACAAACAAACTCTTCAGCTTTATAATATTATATATAAATATATAATATATAATATATTAATATATTATATATATAGTATAGATAGATTTCCAAACGGTAATAATAACAAACGAATTAAACAGGAACAGAACTGGTGAACATTTGACAAGCTTTTTACGCTATTGCTCAGATGGTTTGGTCATGTTGAGAGGATGAATGGTGGCTCTAAGACATGCCGGTTTCCTCAATATATTTTCCTTCACCGTTTTGCGAGCAGTGGTAATGAAAATAATTTACACAAAGTAAAGTGCTTGCGGTACCGTGTGGTGCCGGACGTAAAGAATAGTATCACCCCATTTCTTCCCGTGGGTGTCTGTGAGGTGATTACGGGACTTACTAGAGAATGGGCAGCAGCGTCCTCTATACATTTTACCACCATACTGCGATCGCCAATCCGTCTGCCAAGCGTGGCGATTATGGCAAAGCCCCCCAAATTGGGGGAGGCCTATGTCCAGCAGTGGACATATTACGGCTGAAATGATGATGATGAAGTGCTTGCTTGGGTTCGAACGCACTACCTACACCTCGGAAGTCGTAGCCGTTACCACTGGGCCATCACTGCTCTGCTCACCGTTCCAATTTTAACGTGTAGGTAAATACGTTACCAATTAGATTAGAGGTTAAATTTAGTCTGTATCAGCTATTGTTTTTGGTACCTATCAGTTATAACAATATACTCGTAGGTGTGGAAGTTTTTCCCCAATAATTAATTATGGTCAGTTAAGGTATACTTTGTGGCCTAAATACGGATTACAAAACAGGCAAATTGTGAATTAATTAGGTCACCAACTTAGGTGTTAGACTATTTTTAGTAATTTCGTGAGTGACTAGCAACGCAAAACGTCCAAATGTCATGTTCTTTGAGGACAGAACATGCATTTTGGAGATTTTGACTTGAAGGAATGTTTAGCATAGAAAGGTTTTTCTTTTCAAATATTCATTCTATTGATTGAAGTACTTACTGAGACAAACGTTGGTTTAAGAACATGAAACTTGTCCAAAACGAACTAAAGAAAAAATGAAAACCAACAACAAAAAACACCGGACATTTTGAAGTATGTATGACAGTTTGTTAAAGATTGAAATGGCGCTGTGCACTATCTAATACCACCTGATACTATCTATATGATGGAGAGCAGTGGTGGCCCAGTGTTAACGGCCGTGACTTACGAGTAATAGGTCGTGAGTTCAAACCCAAGCAGGCGCATTACTTTGTGTAAATTATATCATCGCCACTGCTCTCAAAACGGTGAAGGAAAACATCATGAAGAAACCGGCATGTCTTAGAACCAAAAATTCGAAGACATGTGACATCTACCAACCCGCACTGGGCCCGTGTGGTGGATTATGGCCCACTCTTTCTCACCGAGAGGAGGCCTGTGTCCCAGCAGTGGGAACATTATAGGCTGATGATGATGATGATGACTATCGGATCACAGGTTCGATTCTCGTGCGAAAGATGTTTTATCTTTTTTGAATATTAAACAGATAAGCATATATAGGATGGCAGGGACATCGACGCGGAAACTGTAACCATGAATTCAGCATATGATTCTAGACGTCTAGCATAAAAATTGAAGGCTATCAAAAAAAAAAACAACTCTTTCATATAGAACAGTGCAATACCAACGCGGTCAAAATGTGTGGAACAGCTGCTTTTTTATAACCGGCGAAAAGTTTTAACGCAAGGAGTTCAGAATCATGTCCTGAATTCAAGTTATCAGGTTGTGTATCGATGTCCCTGCCACATTGTACTAATTAATTTAAAAAAAAAACAATTATACAAAAAAAAAAACACAATATATCTTAAAATCCAAAAAAAATATCTCAAACATAAACTCGAGAACAACTCACCAATTTACAAACACTCCCATCCAAAATGGCGATCACTATTAAAAGCACAAAACACTTCATTGTGAATATTGAGAACCGTATGTCCAGAATGCCTAAGCTACACTAAGCTTTGCAGTTCGTCCTAGCCAGCCATTTACACATGACAGATAACTCAAAACGTCCATTCGTCCAGGATAAAATCTTAATAATAATATTTTGACTACAAATGAATATTTGAGCACAGCTATGTTTATGTATTTCCCTTTAGGGCCCATTCCTTAGGAGAACATCAGCATAAATAAACTTATAACACATAACGTCAATTAAGCGTACCTATTGCCACAGATCGTCAATTGACAATTGATTGAATGAACGAACATGAATGAAATGTTTTGGAGTGTTATATAATTATGAGGTGCCGCGTTTCGTTTGTTGTACAGTGCTAGGACCTCTGTAAAGTGCTAAACGTGTTGTATCCAGGAAGCCCTGAGATGGGGGCAGCTTAGTAATTGACGAATAGATAAGCTTTGGGCTAATTTAGTATATTGAATTTCAGTAATTTATTTTGTTTATGCGCCTTTTTTATGAATGGGTAATGATCTAATAACTTTCCCCCAGCTCTGGGTGAAGCGGGGTCAGACTTTTACTGACTAAAACCCACTCATGTTCCTTACTTTGTGGCCTGTGCCAGGGCCAGGGTATCTCTTTCGAAAAAAGTCGCGAGTCTGGCAGTCAGTCATAAATAGAATTAATTACTAAATTATTCCTTAACTTAAGGATTATAAAGAATGAAACTGCAATCGTCTATACTTTTCCGTATGAATGTAGGTTTTCATTGAATAAAACTGAATTTGTTTATTGCAGCTGCCGGCTCTACAATTTTACTTAAACGTTCTATTTTCAAAGCTCATTCAAATTAAACTTCTGCGCTTTCCTGTAAAGTGTACCATGTATGTCGGCCATGTAACAGTATTATGTATTATTACTAAGTAAATTATCGGCCGCTACATGAAACTAACAATTAAGTCTTACATTATTGTTTATCGCACATTTTACTCAGGAAATGATTAACTTGAATGTGATCCATCTGATTATGCTTTTAATAAATAGTGTGAATTTAACACCCCAAAAACAAACACATCAAAAACCCACCGATTTCCTTAAAGAAAAACACTACAAAATCAAAAATTAGTCAGTGTCTTTGGTGTTTCATATTTACATTTTTTTTGGCACCGACTTCCGAAATGACTATTTATTTCGGAAGCCGTGTCATGTTTTTCTTTGAAAGTCGTTTTTTTTAAATAACTTTTTATTTTACACTTTTATGTTGTACTCACACAAATTCAAATGCCTTAACTTGCACAACCACTAAAAAAAATACAACCGAATCGAGAACCACTTTCAGTGTCAGTTCTTACAAATATATAATATACCTAATATTGTTCTTTTCAAATCTCAAATTTTTATTACATTCCATAATGTATACAGGTGGTGGGTATTAATATATGTAGAATTGTTTTCTCTACCGGGATCTTCGCGGGTACGTGCCTTATTTATAACATTATCGGGTGTGTACTGAAAAGTATATAAATCGGATTTCAACTAAAACTCATCTGTAGAAGTCAATTTCAGTTCCGAATTCCGAGGGGAAAAACATCAAATTACATACTTACACTTCCGACACTTCTGGACAGCACATTCACCGTAGATTACATGCCAACTGGGCTGAAGATTTCTGGAGTGGCGGCCACGTACCGAAAGACGTAGCGTTGGAAGGCCGCGGGAATCCATTAGATGCGGGAAGCACAGTACCGGTTGAAGTGGCGGTGCTTGGGGAAGCTTATGTCTAGTAGTGGACATTTTTCGGGTGAAATGGTGATTATGATAATATGTCATCCTTCGCAAGCCCTCTAAAGGTACCTTATAAATCCACACATCATTAGCAAATCAAATCAAATCAAAATATGTTTATTTCATAAACCTACTAGGGCACTTTTGAAACGTCAGAAGCTAGGTGCACGGTTCCAATTTGTTGATTCCTATGGAGAATAGATCATAATCGCTGAAAATAATCTTTTAGGGCCTATGCACACCACGTTTTATAAACGCGCCGTCGACGCGCGTTTGTAGCGATACAGACGCGATACGCACGCAAGTCAGACGCAGCCTTTAGACCTTTGCACACCTGTATAAATACAGACGCGCGTGTGTAGCGATACAGACGCGATGCAAACGCGCTGGCATTTTGCGGCAATCGTGAATTCCACAATATTGGTTGGTTTTGATTTTCTGTTATGAAGTTTTCTGTGTCGAAAGGCTCCATTTTTAACCGACTTCAAAAAAGGAGGAGGTTATCAATTCGACTGTATTTTTTTTTTTAAATTTTTTTTTTTATGTTTGTTACCTCATAACTTTTGACTGGGTGAACCGATTTTGATGATTCTTTTTTTATTTGAAAGCTGGTGCTTCCCGAATGGTCCCATTTTAATTTGGTTCCATTTGGACAATGGAGTCCATGTGAAAATTATATAAGTCTTAAATTTGCATTATGTATTGCGCGACAAATGAACGAATAACGCGATTAGATTAGTGCGGAGTATCTACCACAACTAAAAAGTTAAAAAATAAAAACTTTAATTTCGAAAGTCGGTGTCTTAGGCTCTGTATTTAAGGTTTTTACCACCGACTTCCGAAATTAAAGTTATTTTTGACTTTGTAGTGTTTTTTTTTAAGGAAGTCGGTTGTTTTTTTGTGTAAAAAGTTTTTTTTTGTTCCAAAGACGTGCGGTGCTCCAAATCGCTTGATTGCTACTAGCGTAGATTCACACTTCCCTTTCCCTCGTTGCGGGGGAAACCCCGTCCGTAGGGAAGGCGCGCGCGCTAGACGCGCCGGTGCCGCGCGTTTGTATCGATACAAACTGCTCAGCAGGATAAAAACGCGCCGGCGACGCGCGTTCCCAAAACGCGCGTCGACGGCGCGTTTAAAAAACGTGGTGTGCATAGGCCCTAGGTGCAGCTGTGGGGCACTCACTTTGAAAGCATTCCATTTCTGTATATTGATGTTCGTGTACTATTGCATGCACTCATTATCTGTCTAGCCTTTTAACAAGGTTGGGTCCACTGCCAGTATAATGGGCTGCAGCTAAATAATAGTATTTAGGTTGGAGCTGGCAGTAGCTCTGGCAGTTTCTGACATCCACAATCCAGTGACTGGGTAACACGATACCTCCACTTGTTTTATGAACTATAGCCAAGTGTTTTTCTTTCTGTCTTTCAATTTGCTAGCCAAAGATGGTAGTGCTTGACAGCATCTTTACAAGCATGAGAACTCAGCCGCTCATAGCTCAGCAGTCGCCAATATGTTTGATGTGTAATGTGGACTGCAAAAGATTTCTAATGAAGATGATGACGTAAATGACGGTGAATTAGTTCAGGGAATTGATGACTTAAAGTTAAATGGAAACATAGAGGTGGCATTGTCATCATTTAACATAAACGTGATCTTTAAATCTGATAAATTATTAATAGGTTTGAATAAACTTAAAACAGGTTGATGTTATGATATCAAACATCAATCACCATCATCACGATAGCTTGTACTTTATTCTCTCTGAATTGAGAATAGAAATAGAAAATACGACTCATTTATGCATGGTTGACCAGGCAATACAAAATTCTTGCTTCTGTTCTATGTTGAAGGTCATAAGGGTGCTTCTCCACCAGAGATTCGCGGTTGCCCTTGGCGGAGATTTAAAATGGTGTGACTCTCTCGATAAAAGCGGAAGACGTGGAAGCAGATTGCTACTAATCTGGGGCAAAGTAGATGGGAGTAACGGTTCTATTTCCTAATGCTTTCAAATTATTCTTCGATTACTCTATAATATTAGATGGATTTGGCTCTTTACCTAATCCATCCATAGCCTGCGCCGCTGTGCCTGTAGCTTTAAATCTGTCATTACATAATAACCATTCCGATCCAGCCCGTCTCTCGCTGCCTACCCACAGGCTAGTCCGGTTAAGCAGCCGACAACCTCATAGGTTGACCTGTGAAAAGTCATTAAAAAAAAAACTCCGTTGCACATGAAACTTGTGACGAATTAAATATTTAACCATCATCAGTTGGTCACGTCTTCAACGAAAGAAGATCCTCCCTCCCAGTAACTACTATATATTATATAAGGCATGATGTCGGATAAAGTAATAAAAAAGCTTCCTCGAACAGATTTGGTGAAAAGATTCACACCGTTTCAAACCTCCCCCAATTCTTTGATTCCTAAATCTTATTTATAATATGCAATAATGATTAGAGAGTTTTATATAAATATTTATGCAAGCAGATATAGGTAAAGTGCACAAAGAGAAATTCTTATACCAAATAGTGCCTTTATATTCAGTAATAATTTCTGCATATCAAACAGAATTAATTATTGTAGGAAAATACATATAATTAACGAGCATTAACTTAGCAAAGGACATTAACGTGAAAGGGGACTGATTAAAATACATAAACATTGAAATACATTATGGTAATTATTGGATACGATAGACTGTCTGTGTTCTAGCGATCCCTGGTTCGGTAAACTTTGCAATGACCTATATGTGCCCAAATCATTATATGCTTAGCCAACTAGTTTGAGATTGGCTTCCAGTCTAATTAGATCAGTATTTTATATGGAGTGACCGCGTTTTACGTCCCTGGTTTGAGAGGACTGGTGATGAAACAATTTACACAAAGTTAAGTGCCTGCTTAAGCTCAAACCGACATGTACAAGTCGTATGTCCCGACCGATGCCACTAGGCCGCTACTGTTCTCTATCGTTACTTAACTTTAAGTAACGTTATTAATAAGGGCGAAAATTACAACCACCTTGTCAGTCCCATTTTAGAGCAAGCGATGCGGTTGACTGAACTACGGTATAAATGTCTTAAAGTGGAGTCATTTTAATAGGTAACATTTGACAATTCAACAACGTAACCTTGTAACGGCGGGCATAAAATAATATATTATTTCGTTTTGTTAGAACGCACAATTGCTTAACTTTTTTCAATTACGATTACATATTTATTGTAATAATGACCGATACGAGTAATTTTACGATTTACTTTCATATGAACTGACAGACGTCAAATGTTACCTATGAAAATGACTCCACTATAGTTAGTACCGATAGAGAAAGACCATTGATGAAAAAACGCACCAAATATTTAGAATGTTTGATTCCCACATTATGTACAAAAACCATGATTTTTCATAGCAATCTTTTTTGGACACTAAAAACAAGCTTATCTGTTCAAGGCTTTGCCTGGGTGCCTGCCTGGATACCTACTGTTACGATTATATTTATATAAAAAAACACTAATTTTTTGTTCCAAAATGATAAGTTTATTTCCTGCAACATGTCTTATCTATGGATTAATATTTTGGTGCAGTTAGGATTAAAATGTATTATTAAATAATATTTTGATTTCGTTGGTGACCATCTTTACATACCAAGACCCTTCCGTGCTTCGGAAAGTACGTTAAGCCGTTGGTCCCGGCTGTCTTTCGTAGATCTTAGACAGTCGTTACGGGTCGTCAGAAGCCCGAAAGTCTGACAACTAGTCCTTAACAAGGAGTATCGTATTACCCAGTAACTGTATTGTGGAGTTCAGATAGGCAGTCGCTCCGTGTAAAATACTGGTACTTAGCTGCATCCGGTTAGACTGGAAGCTGACCTCAACATAGTTGGGAAAAGGCTAGGCAGACGATGATGAGATATTTTGTCAGGTTGTGTTTTGTTGTTCGTGTAATATTTTCACATACTCATTTCAGAATGGGAAATATTTAATTGATCTGGTAAAAAACTTAACGGCGCAGGATGTGATGATGTCTAGTTTTGTTAGAAACTTACTGAAAACACCTAAAAGGTCGGATAGTCACTCTAGCGACACTGGCTGGTGATAGTCACTCTAGCAGAGCATCGCATCGTAGGTTGCATGGCGTCTGCCTTCTGATGACAGATAATGTCAGGGGTGCCGCTATCGTACCTCGTCCTTGACGAACTGCTATATTCTGGCTATGAATGGTAGAGATGAGGAGAACCGTCTCATGTGAAGGGAAAGTTGAAAAAGTGTCCGCCTATTGGCAGTAAATAACAGTTTCTAAAACCAGCCAAAATGGCGCTAGTGTAGGCACAGGATATGGTATGAATGTAGCAGTGGATTGGACTGTGCCGAGTTAGGAAGTTTAATTTTTTAGTGACTAGAGTAGTTAGTGAAAATCCAACATAATTAAGGCATACATCCCAATTAGAGTACTGAGTTAAAAGCATTATATAATTACCAAATTTCTCTTTTGAAAGCCATCTATAATATTAAGAAAATCGTGGTTACCCTAACATTACTTTATGCATTTAAAATTGAGTCTTATTGTTTATAATTAAGATTACGTTTTCTTTGGATAAATCGGCTGTAGGTTTCTATCGCAAAATACATCATCATCATCATCATTTAACCGAAAGACGTCCACTGCTGGACATAGGCCTCTCCCAAGCAAAACACATATTTTAAAAAAAGGAAACCTATATTAGAATTCGATTCAGTGCTCATTTATGAACAAAATACTTTCAGGAGTTGCGTCTATTTCGTTACATCTTGTATTTATGTCAAAGCTGTGTAATATTAAGTACAACTAAGACATTCCTCGATTAAAAACATATAATATTTTCCTGAAAAAAAGCGTGTTTGAAATTCTTCGTTTTACCACAACAGTCTTGCATCATCCATTGTCCTCTTATCTAGGAAATACTTTCTAATAATAAACAGTAACAGGAAAAATATACTGAAAATAGTACCGTTATTTCTGTTGGTATGTTCTGTCACCAAACGAGAATATTACGTAAACCATCACAGTTACCTACTAGCTAAGTACTTCTGAATTCCTATGAGTTTAGTGGCACTGATATAGTGGGTAACTGTGGTGGTCAATCGATATTTTTAATTTCTATCGATTTTCTTTTAGCAATTGCAAATTGCACGTTCTTCGCAGGGTGTCCCTGGTGGTGGGCCTAGACAAAATTTTATTCTACTACCCGCAGCTTCCCTCGGGACGTGCTACCGAGATAATTTAGCTATGTAACTCCTTATAAAATCAGCTATTTGCCCGTGAGAATCCCGTTAAAATCAGCCTAGTCGTTTTATTATGGATTAGCTGGAAGAAACAGACGGACAGAAAAAAAAAATGTTTTTTTTTTTGTAAATAGGTTTTCAGAATAAATACTTCAATTTTATTTCGTTGTATGTTTTGTATATTGTATGTAGTTAGATCAGTAATAACGATGATTAAAAATACATAACTGTACTGGATTGACATTCTATGTGGCAATCCCAAAAAAATGCCGATGAGGGCAAAATAATGATGATGGATGGTATATAACGTATCGAAAACTTCAAGTCGATCTTATAGAAAGACGTTGACGGAAATATGAAACGTTTTGCAAGGGATTGCCACTTTTCTAGGAACACAGGGAGCAGTGGGAAGCATAAGCCGAGCATTGAGTAGAATGGCATGTGATTGGGTTGGGCCTATGTCCAGCAGTGAACTAAGTGGCCTGAATATGATGAATGCATTTCTAGAAATATACTTAAACGGTTTAAAAATAATAAAGCTGGTAAGTTTATGAATCTTATACCTTTAAACGAGCAATTCTTGTATATATATATATAATCTGAATCTCGGAAACAGCTCCAACGATTTTCATGAAATTTAGTATACAGTGGGTTTTGGGGCTGATAAATCGATCTAGCTAGGATTCATTTTTATAAAATGTCGTTTTATTTGTGTTTTGAATGACCAACTTTATCGATAATCAACTTGAACATAAACTTATTATTTTAAAAAACAATTTACCAAAAAATACCGAGCAAAGCTCGGTCATCCAGATATTGAATAATTAAAGTACATTCCTACCTAGGTTATAAATAAATTTTACGTTGGTACCTAACAGTACCTATGTCATTTGCGAGTATGACATAATTTTACGAGAATAATGGATACGTGGAATTAATATTGTTTGAAATAGTGATCGTTACTTCAATGAGGTAATATTAATTTAATGAAATTATGTCACTTTAGGGCTTCTGTACTCGAATAGGTAAGAGATACAGAATTATGAGTGTACCTCTGCGTTTGCATGATTTAAATAAAACTAAATAATAATTCTTTATTTCAGACATGAATAGTCCATTGGTTGTTTAGTAATGGTTTAGTAATAGGAAGTACTTAAAGTCTATATTCGTATAGTTAGTAACGACACAAATAAATTAAATTGCCTAAACCCAAGGCTAGATGTGAAAGCGCCATAGGTACCTACATCAAAGGCAAGAAATTAAGTGGTGACATTATCCAGAGGGTTATGGCCATCCGGCTAGTCCGGGGATACCGCACGGTCTCCTGCGAGGCGGCGAGCCTCCTTGCCGGAGTGCCGCCATGGGATCTAGAGGCAATGGTCCTCGCGCATATGTGGGAGTGGCACAAGGAGGCGAAACACCGCACGCCGCCGGGGTGAAACTCCGCTGCCGCGACAAATCGCGGCACGACGGACAGGGCTCCGGGTGTGATCTCATGGCGACATGGCGGGTACGATTGTTGCAACCCAGCGCTGGACACGTCACAATTGCGGCGGTAAGTCCCCTCTTTGAGGAGTGGATACTGAGGCGCCACGGCGTCCTCACCTTCCGCCTGACGCAGGTCCTCACCGGGCATGGGTGCTTTGGGGGGTTCCTGTTCAGGATAAAGCGGGAGGAAACGCCCAGGTGTTTCAATTGCGAGGATCGTCTGGAGGACATGGTGGACCATATGGTGGAAGTGTGGCCTGCCTGGGCGGAGCACCGCCGTGTGTCTTCGTGGAGGCGATTGGCGGCGGCGACCTCTCGCGTCCGGCCCTGGTGCGAGCCATGGTACGGAGCGAGTGGGTATGGGAAGCCGTCACCTCCTTCTGCGAAGTAGTAATGCTCGCAAAGGAGGAGGCGGGGCGCGTGAGGGAGTGGTAGTTTCTGCGCCCTCACGTCCCTAGCCGCCGCAGAAGGGACTACAGTCAATCGCGGATTCCCGGCCACCGTAGGCGCGGGCTTGCGGGCGGCGAGCAATGGGTAGCTCGCCGCCCGGTAAGAACCAGGCTCGTGACTGCGCGTTGAGTTCCACGCGTGCCTCAAAGAGATGTCAGCCAACATTGAAGGGGTCCGCTAGAATTACCGTGGCCCTGGCATATAGGCAACTGAAGGAGCACGGGTGGGTTTTAGTCAGTAAAAGTCCCGCGTCGCCCAGAGCGGGAGACGTCATTTAATGATTTCCCATCCACAAAAAAAGGCAGTCACTGTTGCATGTCGCATATGCGTACCATGTCTAAGACCAATGTCACAGTTACAAAGTTACCTTTAGTGGAGTTTTAAGTTCTTACTGGGAGTTTATATCAAAAGTGGTAAAGCAATTTTGTGGTCGACTATACCTGTCCGAATCTATAGTGAGAAATTACTGCGAATTCTTAGTCACAGTTAATAATACAGTAAATGACGATTATGTTTGTCCATATCCGTACGCATGATCAATGTTACATTCGTGAACCGTGTAAATGCGAAATTACCGGTCGAGCCATTATCACGTAAATGTTTGAAGCAACCAGTTGTGATTTAATTTACTTGGTGATTAGCTTCAGCTGTTTTTATGTCTGAAGCAACCAGTTGTAGTATTTGCTGATTGATGAGTTTTAAATGCTATGTTAGTTGTCTCCGGTCAACTCTATTGTATTAGTTGTGAACGGGTATTTCAAATTAAATTTAATGTGTGTTTATATGAGTACACCCTAGGAAATAATCATTTTAAGGGTGCCGTTGGTAAAATCGATAAGGAAGGATTTATAGTTGTCTCCTACTTACCACATACTGACTTACAGGCAGGCTGTGATGTTGTAAAAATATATAGAGCATCTCAAGTTCCTATCAGTCTCGTTTTACTTTTACGGCACCTGTCAAAATCAACATTTTCTGCTGGTTTCTCTGTTTTAGCAGACCATAAGTATACCTAGCGTGTATAGGGCTAATGCAGTGGCGTGCATTCCATATAAGCATATAGGCAGTGTCTACCTCGAATAATCACCATAAGTCTATCAATTGGGTCCACCCTTGATGGCAGAATTTTTTTCGTCATAATATTATTTTGCATAACAGCGGATGGCATAAACTTCATTTCGCAGAAAATCGTTTGGCATACACTCATTTATCATACATTCACAACGCATAATTTTATAAGTCAGAATCATCTTTAGGCATAAATTTTATTCCATAATAATTAAAAAGTAGAACCATCATATCGCAGAAAGTTCGCAGTCAGAATCGTCTCTTGGCATAATTTCATATCGATAGTTATTAAAAGGCAGAACTATCATATCTCAGAAACTTTAAACTTAGAATCATCTTTTGGCATACACTTCATATCGAAGAAGCATGCAGCATGCAAACAAGCATGCAGCATGCAAACAAGCATGCAGCATGCAAACAAGCATGCAGCATGCAAACAAGCATGCAGCATGCAAACAAGCATGCAGCATGCAAGCAAGCTTACAGCATGCAGGCGAGCATGCAACATGCAGCATGCATGGTTTCTGTCACGGCTTCGGCGCTGCGGGGCTCCGGCGGTCCCACGCGACCTCATCGTCGCAGATGGTTTTACGCTCACCACCGCGGCATCGGCTTGCTGGCCGGCTTTGCCGGCCAGCCTCAGCCGCGGCGGCGACCGTCAAAACCACCTGCTCCTCAGCTCGCGGGCCGCCTCGCCACTCCGCGCCTACGCGGGCTTATATTACACTCTAGGGGTAGGGCAGACAAGACTACGTAGAGTCGGTTCTGCAGCGATTCGTTTCTGTCAATAATTTTTGTAGCACAACATATACTGACTTTTTGAGACACTATTTCATTTTATTTAAGGTTAAAATGCAATTTAATAGAAATGAAAATATGCCTAACAAAATTATTCTAAATGAAATTCTGCCATCTTCATAGTATGCCAAGTGAAATTATGCCAAATAATCATTGCTCCAAATAAATGTTATGCTAAACGAAAGTATGCGGAATTTTAAGTCTGCCAAAGGTAATTATACGAAATAAAATTCTGCCATCTTAAAAGTATGCCAGCGTAAAGTCGAGCATATAAACATTCGGCCAAACAATGATTATGCTAAACATTTTTTATGCCTTACAAATATTCGTTTAAATAAGATTATGCCAAGTGTGTTATGCCAAATAAAATTCGGAGCATCAAGTTTCTGCCAGATAGAGGGAACCCCTATCAATTACATTTTAATGTGTGTCCCGAAATTATTAAGAAACTAACTAAATTATCATACCAAAAGAAACCTGCGTTTGTCTGCGTCGACAAGAACAGGTGGCCTAGTGCTTTTCAAGTGCCTACCTATACAGTAAACTAATGCACGCCACTAACGGCTATGCATTATCAAACTACAGCAAAAATTATATTAAATTTGTTAACTAACTAGACATCTAAAGCAGCAACGGTTGCTCAGCAATCGCTAACCGATCGAAATTGCAAGTTATACATTACAGCCACACACAGCTTCCTTCACCTTTAGCCAGTCAGTGCTCCATTAGATTATTCGTGACGAATTCCTAACTGATGGTTAAGTTACTGTTATTCACAAGGTCAAGTATACCCTTCGGTGAGATCATGATTCATGAGTTACGTAGGTGTTGATCGATGGTTATCGGAATCTGGGTTATTGGTTAACGGAGTATTGTAATGGAAGTTTTGATCTCCTTAGAGTTAACTTTATTCCCAACATCAGAAGAAACTGAAAGAGATAAGTAACCCGATAAAATAACCAGTATGTAATAGAAAACAAATAGTTAATTTATCAAATAAAATTTATTTCGAAAACATCCATGCATTCTTCCACTATTGCAGCACGTCTGCCTAACCCTTAGGGAAAGACAGGCGTAATGTTATGTTGTTAATATATACTTGTAATAAAAGTTACAATGACATTTTGTGTTACTTAATTCGATGGGGCGTAGTATCCTCGGAGTTACACTTACCGATCGGCTAAAGAACACGATACTACGCTCTAAGACATAATCGTACATGTCACCCAAAAAGCAGCCAAGCTCAAATGGAACTCCATACGGACACGTTTATCCGCTTGTTGGTTACAATATGTGCTAAGACCACTACAAAATGGGTCCCCGAAAATATCATGCGGCATCGCGGAAGATCGTGGCGTAGATAGCGTGACGAACTCGTTGCCTACATGAGGGATTAGTCCTTATTGGCTTTTTTTTTTTTTTTTTTTTTTCAGGATGGGAAATCATCAAATGACTTCTCCCGCTCTGGGCGGAGCGGGAGGGCGTGTCAGACTTTTACTGACTAAAACCCACCCGTGTTCCATCAGTTGCCTATGTGCCAGGGTCACGGTATCTCTTTCGAACAATCACGCGACCCCGGCAGGCATCGGTCCTAGTAGACCCCTACACTGCTGCTGACATCTCTTTGAGGCGCGCGTGGAACACTGCGCGCCGTCGACCCGAGCCTGGTCCTTACCGGGCGGCGAGCTACCCATTGCTCGCCACCCGCAAGCTCGCGCCTACGGTGGCCGGGAGTCCGCAATCGACTCCCGACGCCCGGGGCGTCTCCTCCTGCGGCGGCTAGGGGCGTGAGGGCGCAGAGACTGCCACTCCCTCACGCGCCCCGCCTCCTCCTTCACGAGCATTACTGCTTCGCAGAAGGAGGTGACGGCTTCCCATTCCCTCTCGCTCCGTACCATGGCTCGCACCAGGGCCGGACGCGAGAGGTCGCCGCCGCCGATCGCCTCCACGAGGACACGGCGGTGCTCCGCCCAGGCAGGGCACACCTCCACCGTATGCTCCACCGTGTCCTCCAGACGATCCTCGCAATGGAAACACCCGGACGTATCCTCCCGCTTTATCCTGAACAGGAACCCACCGAAGCACCCATGCCCGGTGAGAACCTGCGTCAGGCGGAAGGTGAGGACGCCGTGACGCCTCTCTATCCACTCCTCAAAGAGGGGACTTACCGCCGCAATTGTGGCGTGCCCAGTCCTTATTGGCTCAGGATAGAGTTCAAAAAGGAGAAGGAGACCTTTGCCCGGCAGTGGGATAGGGTGATTAATATTATTAACGCAGCGGCCTCATTATGTTTCCTTGGGGAACTCCAAAGTAATTGTAAGCTTACCGAATTTATTAAATCATAAGTCATCATTCGTAACTTCGACGACGTCCAATAACTAAGTGATTAAATATGATTACTGAACTCAATACCAGAAATGTTTGCTGGTTAACAGTCTGGGATTTTTTTAAATTTCTAAAATACTACTAACGCTATCTAGTGAGAAGCACACATAGCTCACAGGTACAATACATTGTCTACTCGTGTCTTTTTAAATAAAATGGGAAAGAAGTTTATTTAAGGTGTTGTTGAGAGTAAATAAATACTCATAGAATTAGGTAATAACGTATTAAGGCTTTACTTTTATAATTAATATTAAAACCTGATTGAACGCCTGATCGGTTAGTAATGTCAATTGTCACATTATTAATCTTGCTAAAGCAAAAACTGGCAGGCGTTTCCACACTGTCAGTCTATAAAAATAAACAATAGATATAAAAACTTTTTGGCAAAAAATTTAAAAGTCGGCGCCAAACAATCAATGAACAAAGATCACTCAAAGTGCCGACTCAAAATGACTGAAAGGTTTATAATTTTTTGCTTTTCAGTTTTTCTGGCGGTTTAATTTTTTGTTAAAAACGTTTTATTTCATAATTTTTTGTGGCTATAATATACTAATTACTACGTGCTTGCAAAATCCGACTAATCTGTAAGAAGTTATGAATTACAATCAATGAGTGAACAATCAATCATCCCCTGATTTCCTACCCTTAGGGTTGGAATTTTCTTTCCAAATTTACATGGGACCACCTTAGAGATATATTCTTTCCAGTAAAAAAATAATAATCAAAATCGGTTCTCTCTGTAAAAAGTTATGCATTAGTTATGTATGTTAAAAAAAATAAAAAATATATACGCGTCGACTTTCTCAAGTCGACACGTATATTTTTTTTTTTTTCGTCGATAAATAAAACACAATTATTTCTTAATTCAGGTGAATATGCAGTGAAAGCCATGGTGGCTAAGTGAGAGCCGTGACTTACGAGTTGTGTGTTACGGTCGTAGGTTCGACCAGAATTTTTAGTCACCACTGTTCTTAAAACGGTGAAGGAAAACATCGTGAGGAAACCGGCATGTCCTAGAACCATACATTCGAAGGTAGGAAGATATGTGACATCTCCCAACCCGCACTGAGCCTGCGCGGTGGCTTATAGCCCACTTCCCCTAACTGAAAGGTGGCCTGTTTCCCAACAGTGGCCACATTTTAGGCTGATTGTGATAGGCAGGTAAATGTCACGTACTTTTTAAAAGACATCCATCGATGCTTAAGGGTTCATGCAATAATCAGTTCTTAAGGTAAATCTGCTAACAGGGTGATTTTACAATAATATTGAACATTACATTCAAGAAAGAATCAAAGACAGAATTATTTACAAAAGGTTTTTATTACAAAATAATAACATTAACGACTACAGAACACAGGTACTGGCCACTTCGTCCAATCGATCACTGAGATACTAAATAATAACTTATTCTTTAAATTTTGTGTCTGACTGTATTATGGCTTGTACAGTCAACGACTTAGTCGTTACTCTAATTTTTAGTTTTAGTTTATTAGTAATTATTTTGTGTTAAATTTAGTAGCCCGCGTCGGCGTCGTAGCTGCTTTTTCTGCTGTCGTATGCGCCTGAAAACAGATTGATTACATTAACTCAATTATTCTAGATGAATGTAGCCTAAATTATGCTTAGAATGTATGCTGTGAAGTGATAATCTACATCATCTAATAACTACACTACAGAATATTATGTCTTCTTCTTAGTCGCCTACTTCATTACCGAAAGTCGTGTCTCTGAAAGGCCTTCGTGGTTTTGTGTACGTTGTTCTTTCACGTTGCCACCATTCCCGGCGCTTCTCTCATAGCGGTCATAACACAGAGACCAGTGAGGGCACTTACTTGGTCGCACCAAAGTGCAGCGGTTAGATGATCGCGAGATCTTTTAGCGTCTACCTTGCACATCACCACCAACTTTTTGAGGTTATCTGGTTCCCGACGGGCAATGTGATTAAAGTAATCAAGCATATTTTGAAAAACAATATACGTCCCCGCGTATCATTTTATGATCTATTGCTCGGTAGCGCAACTGCTGAGCATTTGGTCCTGCTATTGTGCCCCTTCGTCGGGTAAATCGTTATGTGATTTGCCCATCGGCAATTCGTCAATGGTAGGTCGGTGTTTGGAGTTGTGCCTATTAATCAGGCAGCATTGAGTTGAATCGCCTACTTTACAAAGGACTCAAATGCAGGGGGCAAGGACATGGACGCGCATACTATAACCATTAATTTAGCACCAGATTATAGGTACCCCAAGCGTAGAATTTGTGTTAATTATCAAAAATAATTGCTGATTAAAAAAAAAAAAATTGTAAATGTGTGTCTTTTATAACTCTGCCTAGCCCTTCGTGGAAAATAGATGTTAAGTTCATGTTTTTAATTTTTTAATTCATACCTTGAGACCTGCTCGGGTCCGTGAGTTGCAAACTCCTCAGGATCTCCTCGGGGATGGGAGGGGGTGTGGGCAAATGTGCTCCCTCCGCATGGTAACCGTTCTCATCAGCTGTGTAGGTGACGGTGTAGGTCTGGCCATCGTCACCGATGTAGGAGTAGGAGCCTGAGACAGAGAGGGAACCCTCTTCGGGTTGCGCACCGGGGATCACGCGGCCTGGAATTTGGAAATAGATGGTCGAAACATTTGTTATAGGAAATCAAATGAAAAGTAGACTCTGCTGGAATTTTAACCAGTCAATTACCGTAATTACAGACACAATTAAAAAACCATTGTGTCTATACCAAATGTGGTATCTCAGGGACTTAGAGGTTAACTTATTTATTATTCCTTTTGGTTAAAAAGGTGTTATTTAGCCGAAAGGAATTATAAATAAACTAGCTTTTGCCAGCGGTTTTGCCCGCGTATTATACGTATAAAAATCCTCTTGACTCACTCTATCTATTAAAAAAACCTCATCAAAATCCGTTGCGGAGTTTTAAAGATCTAAGCATACATAGTGTCAGACAGAGGGAAGCGACTTTGTTTTATACTATATACTGATTCTTTATTGGCATAAAAAGTGTGTACAAAAAAAAATTAAGCCCTGACTCCTGCGCTAGGTAGCAACACCTGTGTTACAGGAGCCAGTGTCTTCTCCCAATCAGTAGGTTCGGGATTTGCAATATGCATAATTATATGTTAGTATATGTAGTTTAATTAGGTGATGCGACTACTAAGAAAGCGAAAAAACCGGCCAAAGAGACATTTTATGTTGAGTTGAGACTGTTATGAGTATCATAATTATCTGCTTAGCCTTTTCAAAAACTACGTTGGGGTCGTTTTCCAGTCAGCTGAATACCAATATTTTGCGTGCAGTGATTACCTGTCTGACCTCAACAATCCAGTAACTGGGTAATACGATATCCCTTAGTAAGACTGGTTGGACTTTCGGATTTCTGACGATCCGATCTAAACTGTTGAGAGTTTATGGCAGTAAAGTAATGAACAAAGGAAAAGTTTTTAAGAACAGGAAGAAGAACTTGATAAAAAAAGGATTTTTATTTCACTATACTCACCTATATCTTACTCACGTAACCGAGGTTGTCAAAATATAATAATCCAAATAAATATGCCTATCCTTTTTGCCAACTACATTGGGGTCGGCTTCCAATCTTACTGGCTCAAAACCAGTAGTTTACATGGAGCGACTGCCATTCATACCTCCACAATAGCTATAGTAGGTATTGGTAAGCCTAGTTGTCCGATTTTCGGGCTTCTGATGACCCTGAAAAACTGTCGAAGACAGCCGAGACCAACGTGGCTAGCGTAGCCAAACCTGCACCCTAATTGCGAAACGCACAATTTATCAAAATCTGAATGGAATTGAAGATTATTTCTAAACCATTGCGTCATTTGTTCGAATAAATTGTGGCTCAGCAACGTAAATAACGCAATGAATGTTGTTTAACTATGAATATTAAATCAATTCCTACCGATAAAAAGTTCCGCAATTACCCCTCTGATTGATCGACCCGTACGACTGTTCTTACATGTAATCATAATGATCACAGTGATGAGTAGTGAAATTGAAAAATGTAATGATTTGTTGTTACAACAAGTCATTTATTTAAACAAAACCCATGATGAAACAATACATTCATCTAATACTTTAGAGTCGGTTACTAACGATCATTAACATTTAACATACAAGTATGATATAACATTCATTGCATGCATACTAGTAACCTCAAATGTTATGGCTTAAAGTAATAGTTTTGTACAACTAAAGTTTTATTATTTCCAATGTTTTGAACACGAGTGCAGTTTGGGATTTTATTTGGTGCAACTAATTTTGAAGGTATTAAACCTTAAAGGGCCGTAAGCATGAAATCTTATTTGAAGGAAACAAAATCAACAACAGGGAACAACTCCACATCTGAGCGCGTATTTTCAACCGACGAAAAAAAACGGAGGAGGTTATCAATTCGACGCGTATATATATTTTTTTTTTTTTTATGTATGACCACGCGTAACTTTTTATATAGTGGTCCGATTGTGATAATTCTTCTTCTATTGGAAAGCGTATACTTCCAAGGTGGTCCCATATAAATTTGGAAAACAAAATCGAACCCTAAGGGTCGGAAAACAGGGGATGATTGATTGTTCACTCACTGATTGTAATGTATAACCACGCATAACTTTATACAGAGTAGTCCGATTTTGATAATTTTTTTTTTATTGGATAGGGTATACCTTGCCAAGTATTATAAGTGCATTAAAGCCACAAAAAATTATAAAATAAAAACTTTTTAGCAAAAAATTAAACCGCCGAAAAAACTGAAAAGCAAAAAATAATAAACCTTAAAATTTTGAGTCGGCGCTGAAAAATCAATGAACAAAGATCACTCAAAGCGCCGACTCATAATTTTAAGGTTTATTATTTTTTGCTTTTCAGTTTTTTCGGCGGTTTAATTTTTTGCTAAAAAGTTTTTTGCGTACGGTATTCCGTTATCATATTCATTTTAAAATGTAAAAAACAAGGACTGAATTTCTAATAACAAGTAAAAGCTGTTACGCATTATCGAATTGTTAGTTCTAAAAAATACCGCTTTCCTCACGATGTTTTCCTTCACCGTTTTGAGAGCAGTGGTGATTAAATAATTTACACTAGCCTGTAGGGGTTCGAGCCTACGAGCAAGAACACGTAAGTCGCAGCCTTTACCATTAGGCCAACACTGCTCTTGGTGCAGTTGGCTACCTTGTTATCTACCTAATTACCAGGGAATAAAGCCCACAGAAAATAACAATAAAAATCAACACCTACCTTGCTGTTGGACCTTAGTTCCATCACTGGTCTCATAAGCATAGTGGTATCCCTCCTCATTTATCTCATTCTCATACTTCAAGATCTCGGCCTGGCTGCTCGCGGACTGCCTTCCTTGCCCTCCAGCATTGTAAGCTGAGTAATCCTGGCCTCCTAAAGGTGCTTGGAGACCAGCGTTGGCTCCACCTGAGGATCTGGCGTTGGGGGGAAGGTAGATGGACTTATCCAGGCGAGCGGAGGACGCTGCCGAAACCAGGGCTAATATGATGAACTGGAAATGAAAATTTGGTGTATTAGTACTGTAGAATAGTTCGGCGTTGTGGAGTAGAAGTTGTGGATCCGCTGGTTTATCAGTGAGTCCCTAATAAACCTTTGTGGAATATAGTGCATTGTCTTAAACTTAAGTAACTGTCTTCATGTAAGTGTAGGATAGTCGAACTGATATCTACCATGTTATTTGTTGAATGGAGGCTCTAGCCTTTTTGCCAACGGAGTGTAGTATCGTTATCAGTGATTGTTTAGTTGAAGTTTGTGCGAAATACATGTATCAACATTTAAAACTATGTCTACACTAATATTATAAAGAAGTAAGACTTGATTGTTTGTAATAGATAACACAAAATTTTCTAAAGCGATTTTTAATATATGTATTACCTATATGGGGATGCTACATAACTCCGGAGTAACACGAGCTATAAAATTATAGAGTACAAAGTCGCAGGCGAAGCAATAGTGTGAAATAACGTCGGTAGACACGTTCTATTTTTATCCTATCCATTTATTGATGAAACACCCTTCAAAACTAAACAAAGCAGAGCTTAACGGAGTAACTCACACAAAAACTCTTCTATATTATCCGATCCATAAACAGAAATAGCTGAGTCTGCTCCTAAAGTTACCAATTAAGCTCAAAGTAACAAAGTTTTACGGCAAACTTAAACGAGTGCATCTGATTGAGGTGAAGGTAACGCAGCGATGGGAAAGGCTAAGGTTCTGAATGTGACCCCATAGAACTCCGGTCACGATCACAACAAATATAGAAGCCTTCTAAGGACGTATTGGGAAACTTGATATGCTGGCTTTTTGGGAAGGTATTTCCCTGGATAGAGTAGGATAGAATATCGACACTCTTCAACTTTCAACTTTTTTTTTGTCTGGGAAATCATCAAATGACTTCTCCCGCTCTGGGCGGAGCGAGACGGCGTGTCAGACTTTTACTGACTAAAACCCAACCGTGTTCTTTCAGTTACCCATATGCCAGGGCCACGGTATCTAGTTTGAAAAATCTCGCGACACTGGCAGGAAGATTCTGCCCGCAAATGAGAAGATTGCTATATGTATCATTTCTTTCGAAAAATTGGAAGTCTCAGTAACATAAATAACGCGATGAATGTTGTTGAATTGTCAATAAAAAAGTTAAAGTGAAAGTTATTCTTACTGTTATTGTCTTACACAATTACCTCTCTGGAAAATCCAATATAATATAAGGTCATTCTAACTAATACATTTACTCATCATCTGTCCAGCTTTTTCCCAACTATTTTTGGGTCGGTTTCCAGTCTAACCGGATGTAGCAGAGTACCAGTATATTACATGGAGTGACTGCTTATCTGACCTCCACTACCCAGTTACTGGGTAATACGATACCCCTTGGTAAGACTGGTTGTCAGATTTTCGGGCTTCTGATGACCCGTCGTGTCTAAGATCTACAAAAGATAGCCAGGTTGGTCCTGGCTTAAAGTGCTTTCCGAGGCATGGAAGGGTCTTGGTATGTAAAGATGGTCACCCATCCACGGACCAACCGCGGCAAACGTAGCTTAACCTGAACGACCGACCCGTGCGGCTGTTATTACTTAGCCACAAGCCCTTCTAATACATTTACTATTAAGTTTTAATATTGTGTAACTACATAGGTACAGGCATCTTGCAGGGAAATGATTTAGTACAGCCAGCAAAGAGCCAGTATAATAAAGTAGGTATTAAACAGTTTAGAACTTTGACCCAGTTAACTTTGCAAACTAATCAGCTAACACAACGAATATATTACTGAAACTGGCAAATATGCCAATTTATATTATACATCTAACAACAAAACTTATTACTGAAAAGGCATGTTTATAATAACTTTATATTATCAATCTTGTGTATAAAGACAATGTAGTTAAGCTACCTTTTCTATTGGATATACAAACTTTGTGTATATGACGTGCTTATGAAGTAAATTTTGAATTTAAAATGAATATGTTCTTTAGTACTTTTGTCAAGTGATATAGCTGTCACTCTAAAATAATTTCTCTGAATATATGTTTGCTACGGTCTATTTATTTCTCCCAGTCGTTTCTTTTATCTTAAAATATCGAGTATTGATATTCTACTTGTTTATACGTATATTTATTCCATATCCATATTAACTTTCGTTTATTACATTTATCTTAATACTATAAATATGTTATGCATAAGTATATAAAAGACAAAAAAAAAGGGAAGAGCACACTGGGTATCAAAGATTTCGTCGCATTGCTGTCAGTGGGGATAGTACCCAAAAGGCTGGCACGATGGATGTAATGCTGATTCTATATGAGTGTTGATGTTATATCTCTCTATTACAAACTGACAACATAATTTTTGTATAGTTAAATATCTTTCATTGCAGCCAAAAGACTGCTGGACACAGGATTCCCGAAATTTTGGGTGGATTTGTCATAATCGCCACACTTGGCAGGCGGGTTGGCGATCGCAGTACGGTGACAAAATGCAAAGACAATATTGCTGCCCGTTGTCTAGTAAGTCCCTCAGTCGCCTTTTACGACATCCACAGGAAAAAATGGATGGTGCTATTCTTTACTTACGGCACGGCATAGACAATCTTTATTATAAATGAAATTAAATCTAAATCTAAGACATCAGTATTTTTTACAAAATTTATTGTTTTGAGTCGAAAAAATATCTTTTAAATTCGTTCCAGTCTGTCTAGACTAGAACGAATTTAAAATATGTTTTTTCGATGTCAATTAATTTTGGTATTTAGTCCGTCTGGACAAAATAGCAAAATTAATGAAACTACCTATAATTGACGTCAATTATTTCGATGATATATGCCTTGTTACTATGGAGCGAAAAACTGTATAAATATGTTATCCTTATAAGCCAAAATTAAAAATGATAAATTTGAACTAAGGATAGAATAATCACGAATCGCCATTTATAATTTTGATTTTATGCGCCATATGTTGAAAATGAATCATTTAAGGACACTAAACTTGCATCCATTATCTTCATTGCATTCATTATCATTTTAAACAGTAGTAAGAATATTGTAAGAATAAATCACAAAGTACAGGAAGCAACAGCTCTAATTCGCTGATGGTCTGCTTCAAATACAATTTTAATAAAAGTATAATGACCTGATAATCAAGCCTGTACTTATAATAAAGCATATGTTTCTCTAATGCTCCAAATGCTAGAACACAGGCCTCCTCTCGGTGAGAGGGAGTAGGTCATTATCTATCACGCGGGCCCAGTGCGGGTTGGTAGATGTCACATGTCTTCGAATTTTTGGCTCTAAGACATGCTAGTTTTCTAACGATGTTTTTCTACACAGTTTTGAGAGCAGTGGTGATGAAATAATTTACACAAATAAGTGCCTGCCTGGATTTGGGCAAACCTGCGACAGACACTAAAGTTGCAGCCGTTGCCGCTGGGCCACCTAATCATCATTCTTCAGCCCTTATTCCAATTTATTTGTGGTCAGCGCAACTTGTCTTTTTCTTCCACACCTCTCTGTTAGTCGTCATTTCAGTATTCAGCGTTTGCTACCTAATAACCTAATCAAATCTTTTCGATTACTCAATTTTCGGGTGCCACTAGTCTTCCGTCACGCGGTAGTGCCTGCGGTTATTTCACAGATGTCATAACGTTACCACTGATATTACGGTCACATCAGCAATATTGTGGTGGTTGGTGGTACTCTCTGGTGCGGTTGTGGAGTTAAAAACTTTGATGAGGAAGCTTGGGTTGTTGTGACATTTTGGGAAATTGGGGTTGTAAAGAATTTGTGGTCTCTGGGTTTGAATTACAAACGAATCAGAAAGGCGATGAGGGCCCTTTGAAAAATTCGATAGGACAGTTGTATTTTAATAGGCAATGTTCGTGAATAAGCAGAATATATGTGCATAAAGGTATCTATCAGATGTTGGCATATAGTTTCCGAGTTATTTGCGTTTTTGTAAAATCGGGTAATTGATTAGATGTTAATTGTATCAAATTGTAGCAAATTTGTTGTAGATCAATAATCAGTAAAAGTCACAAAATGCCATATTTTTACCCGAAATATGGCATTTTGTGACTTTTACTGATTATTGATCTACAACAAATTTTCTACAATTTGATACAATTAACATCTACAGACAACATTTACCAGCACATTTTTTTTTAAAGGAAATGTTTAGTATAAAGGTACCAGATGTCGGTATTTTCATAATTAATATGTTGAGTTTTTGAATTTTAATACTATTTGTATATTGGCAGTACAGTATCGGTAATATTCGTGATACATTGATGCGTAGAATGTGTTGGGCGTTAGCCAGGAATTGCCGAGAATGGGGGAATCACCAATTGAGAGAGAGTTCGGCGGGAACTTTCAAACTCTATTTTCTCGAAACTAGTTTTTTCAGAATTTCAACTTTGGATGTCTGTTACAATTTTTTTTTGTAATCAGCATAATAAAGGGACTCTTCCAGATTCTACATCCGACCCTAACTCAATACCTCCCTACTGGTACCTTTATGCGCGGAACGCCACATATTAGCAAAGCTCATAAACTAACAGCATAAGAATTTTCGTAAACTAGAAATATCGTTAAAACTACGTATGATAGAAATATATATTGTAAAGAGTGTGAAATTCCTTTAAGTGAACACTGTTAGTAAATAGCAGATAAACTGCAAATCGATTGGCAAACAAAATTAAGCGGTAGGCCTAAAAAGAGGTAGTGAGAAGATCTGGATGCATACCAGGAGAAAGTGGTACAGGATTAGAATACCTGGAAGAACTTGAGGGAGGCGTTTGCCCAGCCAGTGGGACAGTATAGGATAAGTAAAAGAAACATAGGCACTATCTCAATAACATTACACATTGTAACATTGTTTTGACGAAGATGGTGTAATACAACATAGCTTCGAGCAGAATCTTTTGACCCAGAAAGGTTATCAGACCTTTAATATTTGCGTGGACTACGTCAGCTTGACATTACGTCACAACATTACAATACCAGAACTTCTATAAAAGAAAAATCATGGAATTTTTGCAGTTTCTGTTCTGGATTCTTAAATAAACCAACTGACTCAACTTTTTGGGATGACTTATATCATAACTTAACTTCGGACTTTATAAATTTTGTAACCTTAGCATGTTTTCAATATAAATTCACACACGTACAATGTGTGAGTCACGCATACACTATTATTTTTAGATACTATGAATGATTAATAAAGAACATTTTATTTAGGTTTTCCCAAAGAAATAAATAACTCTGATTCCTATTGCAGTAAGTGGATTTAGGCCTGGAAAACGATACCGTAGCCCTGGCATTATTACCGAGGCCCTGGCATATAGGCAACTGAAGGAACACGGGTGGGATTTAATAAAAATCTGACACGCCCTTTTGCTCCACCCAGAGCGGGAGATGTGATTTGATGATTTCCCGCACACAAAAAAA
Source organism: Aporophyla lueneburgensis (assembly GCA_932294355.1). Classification (NCBI taxonomy): domain Eukaryota; kingdom Metazoa; phylum Arthropoda; class Insecta; order Lepidoptera; family Noctuidae; genus Aporophyla; species Aporophyla lueneburgensis. The sequence continues at coordinate 5,631,748 of OW028748.1, read as the reverse complement.
GGCCTGGAAGACGAAGTGTCGGTCGGAGCGGCTTGATAAAACGAGCATAGCAGGGAGCGGATTGGCACAAACAAAAGTCAGTTGGAGAAGTCGGGTTATAGATGAAGATGAAGACGATGCCGTAAGACCATCAATTCTACAATAAAGCCAAACTAGGCTCATACAATAATAACAAAAACATTCAACAGCTCTAATCACGAGAAAGATCTAAATTAGAGGTGTACTGAGAAACAAAATAACTTTGAAAACCAATTGACAATTATTTTATTGTAATTCCTTGGTTACATAACAATGAATTTTGCCGAAGTTGAAATTCAGTGTTGTATAACTATTAGCATTTTTGAGACATAGCCAAGCGGTTAGTCGACTCTTCACGTGACCAGAGGGCTGGCGTATTTTTTGGCCAAAGAATCAGCATTGCCATACGACGTGGTAATGCTGCCAGCCTTTTCGGCATTTGTCCATTGACAGCAATGCGGACGAGTTTTTTGATGATGATCCTTTTATCTCTGTTTTTAGATACTTGTATTACTGATGAACTAGAAATTTCACTGAAGAATAAAACTATTAGCAAGTTACTGAAAATCTCTCACCTGGATATGAGTGGCCTTAGCTTAACTAGAAGTCTTTAAACAAATTCCGGGCCTGGGTAGGCCGAAGGAAGGAAAACCTACTGAGGTGGAGATACACAGAGTACTCGTCCCGCTTTTTTTTCTAGTCATCAAATGATTTCTCCAGGAGACTCAGAGGAGTCTAAAACACACCCATGTTCCTTCAGTTGCCTGTGCCAGGGCTACGGTAACTCTTTCGAACAAATCCGCAACCCTGGCAGGGAGGACGCCACATTTATTTTTTATTTTTTTCAGGATGGGTAATCATCAAATGACTTCTCCCGCTCTGGGCGAAGCGGGAGGGCGTATCAGACTTTTACTGACTAAAACCCACCCGTGTTCCATCAGTTGCCCATGTGCCAGGTTCACGGTATCTCTTTCGAACAATCACGCGACCCCGGCAGGCATCGGTCCTAGTAGACCCCTACAAGGACTCCACCCTGGATTGTAAATATGGTGATGTCCCACAAACAATGAGGCACTTAATATCGTGTCCAGCTATTTGCACGTTACAAAAGCTGATGAACAAAACTGAAGGTGCCAAACTCGTAGCCAAATTCTGTACTGATACTATTTAAATTGACATCTACATGCTAGAAGGAGCAAGATGCCTACTTGTAAAATACATGTTTTAGTTGCTCAGGTATGTGACTTCCAAGGGAATTAAATACATATTCAATTAAGCAAAGCTTGGAATGAGTACGGAACTGAGATATTCTATTTTGAAAGTTACGTCATGTAAGTATTCCCAAATTAAGACTGAGGTTGGAATTTAAGTAGGTTTTTACTTGCCCACCTATCTGTTTCAGACTAGACAAGCATTCAACTTCCTACGTTAATTTCTGCTTGTTTCTCTAATTGTAAAGTTAATAGACCCTGATATAAAAGTACCAAATTGATCAATAATTTGAATGTAAAGCAATGCAAAAAATGGTATTTGCTAAGTGTGACATAAATAAAGAATAGGTACATGCAGTCTATTGCAATCGTTACCAAATAGAGCGGCAAGCTGTAATAATAACATTGTTACTGACACAGTCGTGTAAAAAATATCCGGCCATTCCTTTTCAGTATACACTTTCAATAGATAATGAAAATAAATATCAAAAAGGAGAAATTGGAACGATTTGTCTTGGTGTGAAGAAAACGTATTAAAACTAAACGTATCTTGATGGTGTACATACTAAGGAGTATTGTATCTTTTATCTATCTAACGTTGGAGGGATGACATTGGAGAAGTAGATTAGGGGCCCAAATGTGTATATTTGAACTTAATTCCCGAAATTGTTTAACTGTAATTAGAAACAATTGAACTGATATGATAATGCCGATAGTGAATTAAAATAGTATTATTGGATTGCGTTTCATCCAGATAGCGGAAAGCTTCGCTAGACATAGCTTATTAATTTTCAGTTGAGCACTCCTGAAAAACAGGTCAACGAACAATATTTTGCTCAGAAGTTCGTACAGTTAAAGATGTTTGGCAAAGCCGAAATTTAAAACGCGGATTATTTAACGTACGAATCCTAGAAAACACTCCCATCCTATATGTAAAATTTTAACCAAAAAATACAAAAAATACTTTGAACTTCGAATCCCGTCGCACAAAACGCCTAAAACCACGAATTTCAAAATCACTGATAACGATTTCTTAACACTCACTCGAAGATGGCACTTGTTTTTAGAAAGGTTTGCACTATTACGATTGCTTAAAACATATACAAATATTTGCACAAATACTAACGAATTTCATTGCTGTGTGTCCTCTAAGGAAGATGCCAGTGAAATGTGACTACAAAGTGAATCTGCCGTATTTTATACTTGAGCTTACTATGCTCAATATTTTGAGTGATATACATTCAGTCTTACATTCGCAGATCAACTATTTAATGCTGCTGCTCTCATACAATTTTTTACTTTATGTAGTTTAGGTAGAGTTCGATTTTCGCTGTGTGATTTTTGCATTTTGGTATCATCTACAAGGACCAGTAAATTATATATATTTTAATAGAATCACTTACAGGTATGTGCATGTCTTTAAAAATGACCTTGAGGTTGTCTTTATGTTTTGACAAATGTAGATGCAAGTTTCAAATGTAAATGGGTCTCCTTATAAGTGTTAGAACTGTCTAGATTTATTTTTTAGACATTCTATTTCACCTGCACCTAAATGTTTTAGCTAAACAGTACCTGCGCTCAATAATGAATAGCATTTTGTTGTAAATGGTGTCATTATGTTTTTTAAAGGTAAAGGTTATCTGATGGATAATTTATTGGCGGTACATAAACACTATAATAATGTAAGGCGCAGTGCTATCAAGAAAAAATGTAATTACGAGGAAGCATTTGAAAATAATAGCATTGGTGAAGCTTTTAGGAAAGATTATAAAAACGTAAATAATTGAGCTGTGTTCATGAACTTCATTTGTAATAAAACTTTTCACAATAAAAAAACGGACTATAAAAAAAAAACACTGCAAAGTAGAACTGAAAGTTAAGGTTGAAAGTTTCGGAATGAGGGAAAATGTTTTCGATTTTTTCACTTTTTAGCTGTGGTATGTGGGTCATACAAATTCATGAATATACTATGCTATCAACATATAACGATGAAAAAAAAAAACAAGACAAACACTTAGCCTGCTCCGTTTTATAAAATTGGTTAAAAAGGTCTGCAATATTTCCTATCATTATGTACATTAGTGCACATCTATCTCGCTGCACCTGTTCTATTTAAACAAATACACTGTTGACGGGGTTTTGTATCTCTCTTGTCTTTGACTCTTGCCCACTTTACTTTTTTAGCTGCCACCGCTTTCATCCTATTCGGATATCAAATTAGAACAAGATGCATAATAATATTAGTATGGAAGATCCCTCAAGATCTCTAATCCTCATCTGCCTAGCCTTTTCCCAACTCTGTTGGGGTCAGCTTCCAGGAAAGAAGAGATGGTTAAAATACCGAAACTTACGTTCATGGAAGAGCCGTCACAATCACATTTCTACATGATATAAAACCATCCAATAATTTTCAATACCAAAGCATACATACCGTGTGGTGCCGGACGTAAAGAATAACACCACCCCATTTCTTCCCGTGGGTGTCGTAAAAGGCGACTAAGGGACTTACTAGAGAATGGGCAGCAGCGTTCTCTATGCATTTAACCACCATACTGCGATCGCCAACCCGCCTGCCAAGCGTGGCGATTATGGCAAAGCCTCCCAAATTAGGGGAAGGCCTAAGTCCAGCAGTGGACGTCTTACGGCTGAAATGATGATGATGAAGCATACATACATAAACTCATATATGCTGGAGTAGGCAGTAGATACAGGACGCCACCTCTTTAGATCTTACTTCTTTAAGATCTTACTTAATGCTCATACACGCACTCCGGTTTATAGAAAAGTACTACGCACCTGACCTTTCTGAAGAACATCACTAAAAAGATACTCCTCACTTCTTAAATACTCCTGAAAACTTATAAACATGTCATTGATCCAACCAGGATTCATTTCCAAATGACTGATGCTGTATTCAAGTATCATGTTTATGCATTAGGTCTTACAAATGTCACCTAATAGAAATAGGGTCTCTAAATAGTGTTCGCTAACATTTAACTCGGTAAGCACACGCAGTCGCTAAGTATAGTACCTTATTTACTTGTACCTATATGTTCAGTTATTTGGGTATTTAGTAGATGTTTGTGTTGACGACACAGATTTAAATGGTATTTATGACTGTGATGAGTTGTTAACTTGTTAATTAAACATTATGATGGTATGGTTGGCTAGATGTTAGATGGATGTCAGATTTACAGTTGGTGAGTTGTTTTCTGATAAGGATATTTTTTTTCATACTCCTCGTAATTTTTTTTTTAAATTTAATTACCAAATAAAGTAGATATAATAAAGAAAACAATCATATAAACAATACACAACAACAAGCTATATAACACAACACTATTAGTACAAACTCTTATTTTGATACTGTTTGTTTATACATTATTTATGTAATAAAAAAGATGTTACGTAAAAAAAAAAATATTTGAATGCAAAAAAGATAATTGTTCCGATTCTGGATGTGTATGGATTTACGAGGGATAGCGAGGGAATTTTATTAATTGATTACTTGCCTAAAGGAACTACAATGAACGTTCAATACTACGCCAATTTATTGGGTCAGGCACGTGAAGCAGTCGTACGTGCGAGGGATGCCTTAAAGTCCACTGGGTTCGCAGAAATTGACCATCCCCCATATAGTCCGGACCTGGCTCCCAGTGACTTTTTCCTTTTTCAAATTTGAAAAAAGAGTTACGGGGGCGAAGATTTTCGGATGACAATGAGATGAAGTCGGCCGTGGAGAGCCATTTTCAAGAGAAATCTTCAGAACATTATTTCAATGGATAAAAGGCATTATATTCACGATGTGAAAAATGTATTTCGCTTGAGGGGGATTATATTGAAAAATAAAAATAAAAAAACTAAACTTTTCTTTCATTAAGTACCCTGGGCCGGAACTTATCAGCCGCCCCTTGTATGTATTGTATGACGGAGCAAAAAAGTGGATAATCCGAATGAAATAGAAAGCAACGTCGATTCAATAAAAGATATATAGATAAGACGTTATATAAAGGTTTTTTTTTTCTAAAGCATTGTTGATATTAAAAGCTTTACGTCATGAATGGTCCATGTCCTTTATTCGTGGTAAGTAAGAGTATCCTTTTTGGGAAGATCTATGAACGATTTATGCAATAGAATTATTCTGACAAAGATGATACAAGATATCGTGACGATTTAAAAAAAAACGACAGAAAGATTTCTGTACGCATATTTGAACATCGATAAAGTTATTAAATCTATTTCATGATCTTCGTTTTTTCGCAATTCTTATCACGATTTAACTGGCATTGAATTGAAATAATATATTTACTATCATCAGAAATGTTTTTAATTACAACATCAAGAGGTCTGTAGGCTTCAGGTTCGTAAACCTGAAACCCTAGACAAAATATAGTTGGATTTTTTTTCTGAATCTCTGATGCATGTACTTTCTAAGTACATGCATCAGAGTAAGTAAAGGGTCCCCGAAACAATAAATCGCAATCGTCCATTTTTACTTGATTGATACACATTGATGCGCAATTTTATCAACTATCAGATACAATTAAAGCAACTGACAATATTACTACAGGTACAATTATCAATGGCAATTGATCGTTTCAAAATCGTTCTCAATTTCTTCCCGTGGGTGTCGTAAAAGGCGACTAAGGGACTTACTAGAGAATGGACAGCAGCGTTCTCTATGCTGATGTTTGTGAGATATCTCACAGACTTTCAGTTAATCTTCAACTTGACCTTCTTAAACCAAATAATTAATCAAACGGACTAATCAGTACAATTTACTGCAAATTATCATAAATCATTTCATCGGTACTGGTTTTAGTAGCTGTTACGGACATCACGACTTAAATAAGTATCATTAAAGATGTAAAGTTGAATTCCCTAATATCTACCATAATTGATAACTAGTTTATATTATAAAATGTTTTTTTGTTGAAACAGTTCACATTCATTTTACAGAAACTTAAATCTGTGTACGATACCAACTCTCAGACATTAACGACCACCTTCACAAAGTAGAGACAAACTGAAAAAAAATAAAATTAGAATTTAAAATTAAAACTTAACAATTCTTTATGTCTGTATACCTAGCAGGACCCTACTTTTAATCCGATTGAAAGTTAAATGTTAACGTGTGTAGTATTTAGTACCTTCCGAATGACTGTCTGGACTGAAAGTCTCAAAACAAAATAGGGTCCTGCTGGCTCGGGGCTGGTTGGGTTGCACCAACGCGGATGTATACGTACATCCGCGGTGGGGCAACCCAGACTGCCAGGCACTTCTTCTCCTGCAACCGAGCGGGTGGGCGGGTTGCGGATAGCCCAACCCCGGCTGGGGGATCGACCGCCTTGCGGCAGATCCTGCACTCGGGGCATCTTGAAAGAGATCCCGGACAAGAGAAGTTCCCGAAGGCCAAAATACCAGGCATAGGGTAACCAATGACCATCTCCCCCGTGTACCGTCATCCAATCAAACCATCCTTCCTCTTCCAGCTATCCCGTCAATCCGAAACCCCTGGGCCAGATCCTAGACCTAGGGTGACCCCAACGAACCCATTCCGTCCCACAAAGTTCCTCCCTCCCATCCTCACATCCTATCGGTCCCAGAGGAGGGGTAACCTCTGCTCCAAAAAAGCCCACCCCCAACAAAACAAACTTCAAAAAATGCAGCAGGAAAAAGATATTACCCAGGTGGGTTCCGGCCAAGCCGGGGAATCCCACACCGCCACGGCGGTCAGCCCCCATCGTATTCTGGGGGGGGCAACCGACTGCACCTTTTTGCCGCGCTCTTCAGCGCACTCGGCTGCTGACTCAGCGCCGCTCTCACAGGCAGCGATAAACGCGCCCATACCCTCGACATCGGCTGCGACAAACGCGCCAACAATCACACCCACGGCTGCGACCCACGCGCCAAACCCCACGACGCAACATGCGCCTCCCGCAAGCCTCTGGCAACAGAGCATCGTGCGGAATAGCGTGACTAACCCAGGAAACGACACAGACAGACACAGACAGAGAGGGACGGGGAAGGATGGCGAGCCTGGCAGCTCTAAAACTTTCTCGGGTGATGGAGTACGCCTGCTGCACAAGCGCGGAAAAGTCACGGCCCGGGAAAGGAAAAAGGTTAAGGCTCAGGCAGTACGCGACCAGACGTCGGTCCGCACAGGGGAAACCCCGAGCGAAAAGCGTCCGGACGCGGAGCCACGCGACCAGCCGTCGGGCCGCACAGGGGAAACCCCGAGCGAAACACGGCCGGACGCGGAGCCACACGTCCAGCCGCCAGTCCGCACAGGGGAAACCCCGAGCGAAACGCGGCCAGGCGTGGAACCACGCGATCGGCCGTCAGTCCGCACAGGGGTAACCCCGAGCGAAACGCGGTCGAACGCACATCAAAGCGGGCGAGGGCTAGTCCGCGCGGGGGAAACCCAGCGCGAACAGCCTCCGCACGCGGCGGGATCTGCCAGGGTCGCCAGTCGACCCCTGACCTCCGACAAGACCCACGACCAACCCGGACCTAGGACAAGGAGGGGGCGGCGGCCTAGACCAACACACGCACAGGGTCCCCCGGCAAGAAACACCTTGCCAGGGCCCTCCAAGCCGCAGCCTGGACCAAGCGGTACAGGGCCGGCGAAGAGAGGACGCCCGGACGACACGGCTTCACCGAGCACGCTCCAAGGGGACGCCAAGCGTGTGAGGGTCCACTCTGCTCAGGGGGAGCAGAGAACCTACGCGCGAGCCACGAAGGATATTCCTGCGAGGCTGGCCGTAGCGATCTGCTTCCCTCCCCCCTCCAGAGACCTGACCAAGGAAGAGGCCGAGTACATAAAGACGGCCCTAGAGGACTCCCTAATGGACACCGACCCGACGACACCACTCCCGGCCTTCCGTGGGTACGCGGAAGGCACCGTGCAGATGTGGTGCGAGGACGATAATGCCCTGACCTGGCTGACACAAGCCGCGCCCAGAATTAGACTCCCAGACACTGACCTAACACTGACGGTACTGAAGCAGTCCGACGTGCCCACCCGTGTCCGAGCCTCGCTCTTCGTCCCTCGTTACAAAGGTGACGTGGCCAGGCTCCAGAGTATTCTGATCCGTCAGAATACCTGGTACGACATTGCCAGGTGGTCATTGTACAGAGCAACTACCGTCGGTGGCGACAACTACGGGACGTATCTGACCCTAGGTGTACCACCGGAGGAAGTTGAAAGGGTCCTAGCCCGGGAGCGACGCATATCGTACCTCCTTGGGTCGATATACGTGCGCTTTTGGCCCACGACCCTACCCTCTGTCACCAAGACCGACAGCACTGACGCGACAACCGCACAAATACTGACACAGACGACTGACACTGACATTGCCCAACTCGAGCAGGTCATGGCCCGAGCAGCAATGGAGGACGACAGCGACACCTTACCACCCTCATCACCCGGCTGGAACGAACGATTACTCGCCTCGTCGCCGGGTGACCTACACGAAGACCAGCTCAGGGTGGAAGTAGAGGAAAGACTCTCCGATGGATGCAGCTCTGACTAACTCCACCCCACCACCGTCAACGCCCATACACGTCATCCAGACCAACCTCCAACACAGCCAAACTGCCACGGCCAACTTACGCAGAGCTCTGGAGGTTAAGCCCCGAACCATCGCACTGATCCAAGAGCCGTGGATCAGGAACAACAGAATCTGCGGCCTCAGTAACATCGGAGGTAAGCTAATTCTCAACACACACGGCGCAGACAAACCACGAACCTGCGCCTACATACCCAAAGAAATCCCTACCACACCACTCACTCAATTCTGTTCCAGAGACCTGACAGCAGTCAGGCTCCAGACTGATGGTAACGTTCCAGACGTCGTACTAGCCTCGGTATACATGCCAGGCGAGGACGCTAACTGCCCGCCAAAGGAGATGGCCGACCTAGTGCAGCACTGCGAACGTGCCAAACTGGACCTGATCATCTGCACCGACTCCAACGCCCACCATCCGCTCTGGGGTAGCGACTCGCCGAACTCTAGAGGAGAGGTACTATCCACCTATTTATTCTCTACTAACCTTAACATTGTTAACCGAGGCTCTGAACCCACTTGGGTCACAGTCCGAGGACAAACAATCATTGACCTGACGCTTGCTACAGAAAACGCGACAAACCTCATCACAAACTGGCACGTCTCGGATGAACCCTCCTGTTCCGACCACAGAAGAATCCGATTCACACTAACTACCCACACTAGGGAACCCGTACCGAAACGTAACCCGCGGCGCACTAATGTGCCCGAGTACAAACGCCTCCTGGCCTCCCTATTAGCTAGACATCTATCACGAGTAATAATAAAAACCCCCGAACAACTAGAATACACCGTCACAAAACTATCCGATTACCTAATCGAAGCATACCATGCATGCTGCAAACTAAGGGCGCCACGAAACAACAGCGAGAGAAATCCCTGGTGGAACGCCAACCTTAGTAAACTCAGAGATACACTACGCAAACAATTCAACAGGGCCAAAAACACTAGACTCCCGGACGACTGGGAGCAATACAAAGAAACCCAATACACATACAAAAAGCAGATCAGAACTGCCAGAAGGGCAGCATGGCGGAAATTCTGCGAATCCATCGAAACCAACAACGAAGCCGCAAGGGTAAGAAAAATCCTCTCGACTGATCAGGATCGAACCCTTGGTGCGCTCAAAAAACCCGACAACTCATACACACTAAGTGACCACGAAACCAGTAAGGTTCTCCTGGAGACCCACTTCCCCGGCTGTAACCTCCAAGAGGTCAGGACGTGGGAAGCTGAACCAGAATGGACCCCAACAAACCTAGATTGGTCCAGGGCACAAAGCATGGTAACAGAAGAAAGGATAAAGTGGGCCATTGACACCTTTCAGCCCTACAAATCTGCAGGGCTGGATGGCATTTTTCCAGCCCTCCTACAGTGGGGAGCTGACCACCTGATACCATGCTTGGTGGAGATCTACCGGACCTGCATTGCACTCAGATACATACCCCTAGCGTGGCGCGAAGTGAAAGTCATATTCATACCCAAGCCAGGCAAACCCGACTATACACAACCAAAAGCCTATAGGCCTATAAGTCTCACATCCTTCCTACTAAAAACCCTCGAGAGACTCTGCGATAGACATATCCGAGACGGACCTCTCCGAGTAAAACCCCTTCACAAACAACAGCACGCGTACTCCACGGGCAGATCGACAGAGTCTGCGCTACATAGCGTGGTCTCTAAAATTGAATGCGCAGTGGACCACAAATGCTCAGCACTGGCGGTTTTCATTGACATAGAGGGCGCTTTCGACAAAACTATGTTCAATAGTATCAGCACGGCTCTCGACAGACACAACATAAACCCGACCTTGAGCGGGTGGATCACCAACATGCTCAAATTGAGAGCTGTACAAGTTACAGTGAATGACACTACAAGGGCGGTAGTGGCGAAGGGCTGCCCGCAAGGGGGCGTCCTCTCGCCACTTCTATGGAACCTAGTCGTAGACAGCCTCATCAAAACACTCAACGATAAAGGTTACTTCACCGTAGGATACGCCGATGATGTAACCATAATAATAAATGGCACCCATGAAAACACCCTATGCCACCTCATGCGCCAAGCCCTGAAAATAGTAGAGGACTGGTGCAATAAACACCAACTATCAGTAAACCCCACAAAAACCGAGATGATCCTCTTTACAAAAAAGAGAAAACTCGCGAAACTCGAACTGCCACGACTGTTTGGCACCACCCTCAGCCTATCAACTGAAACCAAATACCTGGGCATATTCTTGGACAAACAGCTGAATTGGGCAAAGCACACCAACTACATTACTACAAAAGCCAGCATAGCCCTGTGGCAGTGCAAGAGAATGCTTGGCAGGAATTGGGGAATCAGCCCCAAAGTCACCCACTGGCTATACACCACAGTTATTCGACCAATTATTACATACGGCTCAATAGTCTGGTGGCCCAGAACAGACCTGAGCACAGCCCAAAAAGACCTTGAAAAGGTGCAGCGGTTCGCTTGTGTAGCCATCACTAGCTGCATGAGGACTACACCCACCGCTGCCCTACAGGTAATGCTTGGGCTACCACCTCTACACCTGATCGTGCGGGAGGAGGCTGCCCTGGCTGCCCTAAGACTGAACATAACAGGGACCCTAAGCAATGACTCGAGGGTCAAGCACTCACGCATTAGGGACGATGCGATCAAGCGACAACCAATGATGGCATCACCCTGCGATAAAACCCCAAAACTACACTTCTTTCAAAAGCACTACGACGTTATACTCACAGAAGAACAAAATGACCACTCGGGCCCGGAGGAGCTAAGAGTCTACACTGATGGCTCAAAGACCTCCTCTGGAACCGGAGCCGGAGTTTTCTCACACGACCTAAACATAAAAATATCCAACCCACTGGGAATGCTCAACACCGTCTACCAGGCGGAATGCGTGGGCATCATACAGGCGGCGTATGCCATAGAAGCCAGAAGAGTTACGGACGCCCATATACGTATACTCTCCGACAGCGCCTCAGTCCTCAAATCCCTAGCCAAACAATACATAACCTCGAGCCTTACACTAGAATGTCATAATGCATTAGAACGGGTAACAGTTTCTAATCGCAACAAAGTGACACTGCAATGGATAAAAGGACACAGTGGATCACTAGGCAATGATGCTGCTGACGAACTGGCCAGAAAGGCATCCAGCGCGTCAGTCTGCGGCCCCGAGCCCATCGTGCCCATCCCCTTCAACCAGCTACGCAGGTGGCTGCAGGAATTTACCCACACACAAGCGGAGAGCTGGTGGACCTCGGCACCAGGCTGCAGGCAGTCCAGGGAAGCTATGCCATCCCCGGATGGCAGGCTAACCAGACGTCTGCTACGCCTGGACAGGGATGGTCTGCGTCTGATGACGGGCACCATCACAGGACACTGCCCGCTAAACAAACACTTTTACACAATAGGCATAACGGACAGCCCCCTGTGCAGGGCCTGCATGGAAGCTGAGGAAACCGTTGCGCATGTACTCTTCGAATGTACAGGCGTCACCCAGATTAGGACAGATACCCTCGGGACACCCAAATCTTACACAGACGTCCTTAGTAGACCAGGAGACATTATAAACTTCTGGAGGGAGGTGGGCTGGTTGGAGTAATACCGACGGCCGCCATGGCCCACGCACAATGGTCCACTCAAAGGATTAAGTGCGGAAACCAAAACCCCATAACATAGAACATAGAACATAGGGTCCTGCTGGCTTGACCAAAGTTTTGCAGGTGCATTCCTCATTAAATAATCGTGATTTTAAAATTAAACTAAGGTATTTTTAAGGTACTAATACACCGCTAAACGGGATCATATAAGATTTGTCTATAGACCTTAAAACAACGGAGGGCCCTGCTGGAATATAATTGAAGATTACGCTGTAACAATTAAGGTACTATTTTTTTACTTATATGATTCGAAAGGTACTAAATACTACGCACGTTAACATTTAACATTCAATCGGATTAAACGTAGGGTCCTACTGGGTATACAGACATCAATACTTTCATTGCGTAATTTTCTGTGAGATTGTGAGTTTGTATATATAGAAGGATTGTTTAAGTTTTGTGCAAGTTTATAACCCCGACAGCAAGAGTGAACAGGTATCTTCTGGGCACGCTTGTTCCATCGTAGACCTTATCTAGTACTTTCCATTAGGCGAGATCGGGGTCTATTGCAGGAGAACCCGAAATAGAAAAGATTAAGGAATTCTTTTTACTATTCTCAAGGGAGAATACTGGAGAAGGGCAGCATGAGCTGGGAGGCTTCATCCTAGGCCTAGCTTTTTCTCAACTATATGGTGATCGACTTCCAGTCTTACCGAATGCAGCTGAATGCCAGTATTTAACATGGAGCGACTGCCTATCTGACCTCCACAACTCTGTTACTGGGTACCATGATACCCCTTGGTACCTCACCAAGGGGTATCGTGGTACCCACAGTATTATTGTGGAGGTCAGATAGGCATTCGCTCCATGTTGGACATACTTTCGGGTTTTTGACGACCCATAACGACTGTAAAACAGCTGGGACCAACGGCTTAATGCGCTTTCTGAGGCACACAGGGGTCTTGGTATGTACAGATGGCCACCCACCTACGGATAATTTGCGACAAACGTAGCTTAACAGATGGAACGACCCGTGCGGCTGTTATTACTTACCCACAAGCCCCTCTGCTGGTGAATAGGTGAGGCTACCAAAGTCATTTGGCCCCCAGTCCACAAGGGGTCACTCCACTCGTCCAGTTAGTTTTCAGTTGGTACAAAATTGCATAACATACATATAATGATACTTTACTTCATCTTTTCACCTATTATAGAGCAGTTGTAAGAGTGTTTTGGTAACCCTCCCTACAAAGCCTAAGCTGTAGAGCATAAACCCTGCAATGTAACGAAAACTGTTATGGTTGGCGATGACAATGTATATTTGAAAATGGTAGGACACCACACGATAATAGATAAGTTTTTAAATAGCAAATCAGTCTGTTCATTCAGGTACCAAAGAAAATATATAAAAATAAAAATAGTTTGGAAGGTATTATAAAGATAAGTAAATAGTACTGTTTTACACCACATTCGTCCACAACGTCTTCTCCATCGTCCACGCTTCCCAAGCTACGCACTAGTTTTTTTTATTTGTGTTTGTAATTGGCCACTTTTGAGTTGCGTCGTGTACAACCAGCCTAAGAGTTGAACTATACACAGTCAACCAGACAAAAAAACCACTACATATCGCCCGTCACCACTCTAGTTACCGCCGACCACACACATTCTCTCAAATCGATTCGTTCTCGAATAAAAAACTCAATTACCGACTCCAATAGATGCTGAACTTGACATTTTGATACAAATATTTATGTGCATCAATTTATATTTACTACTAGGCTTCCGTTAGCATCAATATTTGTTTATTTTTTATTAAGTATCAATGTAATTGATGTTATTGCTTCTAACATTCAGGTCATAATATAGTGTTTAGTGCTTAGCGAATCCTGCGGTTTTGTTTGTAAAAAAGTGTGGATGGTGTTTTTACTAGCACAGTTGTCAATTTTAGATGTAGGTACAGACGACTAAATAAAATAAAGACTGTCTCCAGAGCGTTACGAAATTCGATAAAAGACACCGATTTCGTATCAACTCAGCCTATCGCAGTCCACTGCTGGACATAGGCCTCTCCCATGCTGCGCCACAACATCCTGTCCTCCGCTTTCCGCATCCAGTCTGTCCCAGTCACCTTTTTGAGGTAGTCAGTCCATCTATAATAGCATCAATATATCTTTATTTTTACTAAAATAAAATATAGCCTATGTTACCTTACCTGGATATTGAATCACTTGACACCTCGTTGATCCAAATCGGCTCAGTATTTGAGGCGTTACAGTGGAACATACGTTAATGCAAATAAACAGACATAGACTGCTGAAAACTTAACCTTACCGACTTTTGGCTTAGCCGTAGTCGGGTAAATAGTACACTTACAAAAATCCTCGTTTTTTTCAGCCCGTGAAAAATTTTCCCTTTTTCTTTGCCTTTTGGGAGTTGCATATTATGATGAGGTTTCGACCTTGCAGTATTTTAAAACCAACTAGTTGTTGTTGTAGGCACTAGTCTCTACAGGTTTGAAAATGTAACTCAACAATCAAAATTTCAATCAATCCAGCCTATTTGAAGATTTCGTTATTTTGAATGCAAATCTAAACATTAGTGGTTTACTGCTTTTTTTTTGTGGAAATCCTTCTTACGGTTTGGCCCCAAAATCAAAATTCATTATTTTAAACCAGAGTGGAATCAGCACTTTTTAACGAAATAAAAAAGAGATTTAGTCAGGTCGACGCGTACATATACATTTTTATTTACTGTATCTCCATATATTACTTTTTTCAGAGTGCTCACATTTAGATTATTCTTATTATTCTCTCATTTTGCGTCGAAATAACATGAGACAGTCTCACAGAACAGTGCCGTTCAGAACTTTTTATTGATTTAGCTGACTGAACTGGCATATTAAACTCCCCAGCAGCAGCTCCCTATCCATCCTGTAAGAACTTGATTCTATACAATAGTATGCAAAGTAGTTATCATAATGAGATACAGAAAATTAAATTAAATAATTTGTCGTATGTCAGCTAGCCATGCCAATATACCAACAAATGAAATGAAGACTATACTCAAGCAAACATAAAAAAAACCCTTTAGGCCTTATCAGACACACATACTTAAATTGCTACATTATCTTCATGTAAGGATACTCATATTCCGGCACTTTAATTGGCAAATATTTATGTGCAATTCATTAGTATTGATTGCAAGGTTAACAAGTGTACTGTAAAAGTTTACTTTTGATAAAGGAGTATAGATAGATGCGCGTCATCAATCTACTATGTAATTTTTATCACTAAATGTTAATAACATGACATTACACTAATATAATGTGCGGTCTGAAATAGAATTGATTGATGTTCCTGATCTATCATTATTTTAAAATGCATGTAATGAAGGACAACCATATTAATCATAAGGAAAATAGTTGATTTTATTTATTATATATTGTAAAGCTGAAGAGTCTGTTTGTTTGTTTGGTTGAACGCGCTAATCTCAGGAACTCATAATCAGCAGCCTATAATTTGCCCACTGCTGGGGCACAGGTCTCCTCTTGATGAGAGGGAGTGGCCATAAACCATCATGCGGGCCCAGTGTGGGTTGGTAGATGTCACATGTCTTCGAATTTTGGTTCTAAGACATGCCAGTTTCCTCACGATGTTTTCTTCACCGTTTTGAGAGCAGTGGTCATGAAATAATTTCCACACTGTAAAGCACCTGCTTGGGATCGAACCCACGACCGACTTAAAAGACCGACTCGTAAGTCACGGCCGTTACCAATGCTCTCATCTTAGGAACTACTGGTTCTTTAAAAATATTTCTCATCAATCTCTGTGTTGGGTAGACTATTCATCATTATATTTTTCTGTTCCTTTCTATTTGTCTATTTATATGTGTGCATAAATTGTTAAATAAATAAATAAATAACATCACGCTACAACTAACAGGAGCGAAGCATCAATGAGAAATTCTGAAAGAGAGGGAAAAATTGATTCCTTTCGAGGGTTCCGTTGTGTGCGCTGCATAAACGGTTAAAGTAACGCAACAATAATGTATGATAGAATTGTTTCTCATAAAAAGTTCTAAAAAGAAATTGGACGCGGACGAAGTCACGGGTAGAAGCTAGTCACCATATGACATGGTTTGGTCATCAAACAAGAGTCAGAGAGAATTAATTCAATATTTACAGTGTATTATTATTATATTGTATTATAATAATTAGACACGAATATGCAATTGTTGAAATTACTCTAAAGATGACCTAGTTAGTTAACAAACAGTTACAACCCAACAATTAATCATCATCTTCATCATTTCAGCCGAAAGACGTCCACTGCTGAACAAAAGCCTCCCATGGGCCTGCCATGGGGTTTACAATAATCACCACGCTTGGCAGGCGGGTTGGCGATTGCAATATGGTGTTAAGATGCATAGAGAACGCTGTTGTCCATTCTCTAGTAAGTCTCTTAGTCGCCTTCTACGGCACCCACCGGAAGAAATGGGATGGGGCTATTCTTTACGTCCAACAACACGCGGACCCTAAAATATAAACACAAAAATGTGTCGAAGTTTTATCTTTGACCCAAAGTTACAATGACATCGGTAAGGGTTCACCAAAATATCAAGCACAAAGGTCAGACATTTAAGACAAAGATTTCAGAAGCTTACAATTAAAAGTGCTTTCATCAAATTCTCGTGATATATCATCGATCTTAAATACAATTCATCATGATCTAATAATTTGCTAACAAGTCCTACCTTTGATAAAACTATCAATCATTACAATAAATGTTTGATTAAGTGACGAAAGATTTCATATTGTAACGTGATGAACATAGTTGGTAGGGTCGGCAACGAAAGTGGTTTAACTCATCAAAAGAACATTATTGGAATCCTGAAATTTAGCAAGCAGCGATGCCTTGCAGCACAATAAAAAAAATATGTACAAATTTTTAATTTGTACATGTTTTTCAAGTATAATGTTAAACTTGTTTTTGGGATAAATTTCATTATATCATTCCGATCCAGCCCGTCTGATCCAGCATAAGCCGAAGTCCGTATCCCATAGCAAATAGTCGTTCCAGCTTTAAGTTTATTTAGCCCTGGCTTGAGGCCTTAATTTATTATTAGGGTCTCCACAGGCAAGTCCAGTGAAGCAAAGCATGCGCGCTTTGAATTTGTAGGCAAAAACTCATTGAGAACGACATGCCATTCCAAAAAAAAAAGTATGGATCATGTGGTCTGCAATAAAGATTAGATTTATTTATTTTCTAAAGTCCAGTGACTTATTTTGCCGACTGTAGCCAGCAGCTGATTATTTATTACCAATGTGCTGATACATCATTGTCTTAAATAAAATTTGGTAATACAAGATTGATTACTTTTCTATGATCATTAAAGGGATAAGGCTCATGAGGTCACGGTTGAGTGGAGTGATCTGTATTGTCCACTGGTTGATAGGCAAGGTTGTAATCAAAATACACAATTTCTTCTTGACCATTTCAATATAGTGATAACTAAATATATAACATAGAGCTGAAAGGTTCTTGAGGGGCAACCGCGTACCAGAAGAGGCGGATCGTTGAGCTTATGAAGGCCGCAGAAATCTGCTGGATGCGTAAAGCACAAAACTGGTCGAAGCGGCGGAGCTTGGCTACACGCTACAACTCCTATCTTAATTTTGAATACATCACCTTCTTCATGCAATTATAATTTAATAGAATTAAATGACCTTAGAGGCTTGTTATGATGCTTTGAATAATAATAAAATTATAATTATGTAAATACATATAGCTTACGGTGGTGAAAGTAAATAAAAATAAAAAATGTTATGTATTTCTCCGATGACTTGGGCAAAGGCGTACGTATAATGCACCCACACATCACTGATATTTTTTTAAATCCCATGTAATAAGAGCGAGCCTATTGCTAGAGATTTACTAGAGAATGGGCAGCAGCGTTCTCTATGCATTTTGCCACCATAATGCGATCGCCAACCCACCTGCTAAGTTAAAATTAAATAAATTGCGGGAGGCCTATGTCCAGCAGTGGACGTCTTTCGGATGATGGTGGTGGACGCAAATCCAGACTCCAGACTGCTGCTGAGCAATTCCAGATAAAAAACCCGATAATACCGCTTGCGAGAAGACATACATAAGTTTTGGAATAATGTTTTTTTTTAAACCTTGATTTCATAAGAACCATAAGTACGCGGCATCTTAAGAAACATGTCATACCTACAACATGACTAATTGTAATGTAGAATGACTATTGTGTATACACATATTTGATTCCTTAATCAAAATTGAGAAAGACAATCACAAAAGCACATGCTTTTTGATGAGGTCTCATTACGGTTTTACGAACCTTGCAACTTTGAACCAATTTGTTATTAAAACAATTATTTTATGAAATTCTCCAAGTCAAATAAATGTTTGGCCTTGGACCACATAGAGTTGGCAGCATCAATCTTAATTTGTGACTGATGCACGTATAACATATGTTTTCTTTCTAAATAACTGTGCGTTTTATTTAATTTAGTATGTGCTTTTACGGTGAGGTCATCGGAATAGTGGGTGGGTAAATATATTGAGAGAGGATATGCTATGTTTTGGTAAGTGAACGTGTTGAAGACGTATTTGGTAAGAGGCTAGATCTTCATGTTAATTAAGAGTTCTGCATGACTTGTTTACTTCTTTAGATTTCGAACATTTTGTACCCAAAAATTAAAGTGGCTGACAAGAAAAAAACCCGGGCCCGTGCGAGTCGGACTCGCTCACCGAAGATTCCTTACAAAGTAGGTACATATTATCAAAAATAGTTTCTAGCTCTCACTATGCTTTTACAGCATCACAGCAGAAAGGAAAAGAGAGGTAGAAACAGAGTCTATTGGAGGAAAGAGACAGAACTATCAAGAATAAAGTCTTTTACATGAAGCTTGCTATTACTTGTAACTATTACTCTTATAATGATGTAATCTTATTAACGAAATTAGAGTTGGTACGTAAGGTCACAGTGCGGTTCAAATCAAAACATATCGGCATGGTGCTAATTAGATATTTTATTATAGACTAAATTATACGTCTTCTAATATCTTAATTACAATGATTATATGATGTAAATATTAGTAGCAAAGTACAAATTTCCGCGTTACTATGTTGTAATCGTTCGTAAATAACTATCTTCATCTATCAGCCAAGTTATTGTCAAATACATCTTTGAGCAAGTAAAAGTTATAGGATGTCAACTAATTGCTACGGAGGCCGTCACTCATTTTTTTAAGTAATGCGATGTTTTTTCGGCGGTAATTAACGGTACTTATGAACTTCAGCGTGAAAATCCTAATGAGATTACACTTCGTAGGTATTCAGACGTTTATCTGAAAGTTGGGGCAGACATAAAAAGTCAACACCTGCCTAGTATTTTCCCAACTATGTTGGGGTTGGCTTCCAGTCTAACCAGATGCAGATGAGTACCAGTATTGTACATGGAGTGACTGTTTATCTAACCTACACAACTCAGTTGCTGATACCTACTGCAACGATACCTCTGATAATACTAGTTGTCAGCCTTTCGGGTTTCTAACTACCAGTAACGACTGTCAGTCTAAAAATAGCCGCCGACACCAACGGCTTAATGTCGACGACACTCGTGTTTTTTGTATTATATGTACCTATGTAGCAATGACCAAAAAAATGGAAAAGTGTTGGAAAAAAAAGATGATAAAGTGTCTTAATATACCGCCAAAATTTTATCAGACAGAAATCCTAACGCTTTTATGAAAGGTAAATTATTTATTTACTTTACAAAGCATGACATATTTACTGACTTGCAACCAAATTGTCAGCATACTGGCACACATGCTATTTTTGTAGGCAGATAGAGCTTCCAGCGGGACAAACATTGCTACTGTGATAGGCTTGAGTTACGCATTAAATCACGGTTTTTTATTCCCGAACTGTGATAAAAATGTGTGTCCAGCATATTAGTAGAGATCGAATATTCAGATGCATATTCACCTAAAGTTGAAATGTTGGCTAATATGGAATGCGCGTTTTTACCGTGTTTTGTGTGTTATTTTAACTTTTTACCGTATTTTGTGTGTTGTTGACCACACCAGACCCAGACCCTCACCATCGGATTTCAATAGCGCAGTGGAAGTTATGATGGTGGGGCTCTGGAGACAAGAGTGGCGTTCGAACTTGTCCGCCGTGCGCGGAGCCGAACAATGATATAAGTACAATTACAATACAACAAACAAAAGACTCACCTCATGGTTGAAGGAAACTGCTTCTGGGGCCTACCTGGATTTATGTATGTAAGTGAGTGTGTATTGTATTGTGTTGTGACGTTATGAGTATCTCCAGGTTACAATCCGCTGCAATACGCCCTGCCATCAGGACATGCGGTCTTCAACACTTAACCTTCAAACTATTTCAACAAAAGATATATCCAAAACTCAACCCGTATTATTTCATCAAATTGGGGTTATTTATGCACAAAACAACTGGGTCATGACTGGTGTCCACAAAACGACCGATTCTCAAGGATTAATTTACAAACGCGTCGCGGAAGCAAAACGGCGACATTGCTCCCTTGTTCAAGCCAAAAACCAAAAAAAAGTGTCAAAGTCAAACTTGACAAGTCAGATGTCACTCCGTTCGGGCGCGTTCCGGTAGGCGCATAGAGTAAACAAATCAACGGGACGGAATATCTACCCCCCCGGACGGTCCTTCCCGTCCGCTAATCACTTGGCAATCTTGACAAGGTTGCGTTTTATCAGTCCACTTGACGCGCTGCTGGAGGATGTGCAAATACTCCAAGCTCCAACGCTTCCAAAAACTCTGACCGAGCTGCTGCACCAACTGAAACCGCGATAGCCAATTTTGGCTCACATCGACAAAAGGGTGCTCCGGCAGGGCGACAAGTGGCTGTCAATTCAAAAAATGCCCCGGGGTTAGGGCCTCCAAGACGTTCGGGTCCGAAGACAGCGGGCACAATGGACGCGAGTTCAATACAGCTTCAAAACGGCAAAATACCGTAGCTAACTCCTTAAAGGTGAGAACGGTGTCTCCCAACATCTGCGCCAGAGTCCCTGTGCCGCTTTCACCGCGGCCTCAAAAATACCCCCCCAATGGGGGCAGGCTGGCGGATCAAAACAATAACAAACAACAAAAACAACCAAACAACAACAACAACCAAACAACAACAACAACAATTTAATCAAATGGCCCTCCTTAGGCAACAAAAGGGGGTGACGGGCCCCATAAGGAAGGGTAGAGTGCCTCAACCGTCAACAACCAAACAACAAAAGACCCGTATCGTCCAAAAAGGGGTTCAACTTACTAACGGCTCCCGACAATTTCCAAAACTCTCGCTGCAGAATGGCCAACAGCGCATTGCAACCGGCATGCGAGCTCTTAATGTGACGATCAGTCACCAACAATTCAACAATTTGTCGAGGAGCTGTATCGACTCAACAAAAACTCAGGGTCCTTCGTTCCAACAGCGAGCACCTTGAGCCCGGGCAAAGGACCCGACATCAAGACTGGCGATCGAGGCAATCATCCTCGGGGTGAGTCAGCCAGTCTGGTCCCCACCATAGGGGGTAAGCAAACAAGCGGAGTGCCATGCACCCACGTGAGGCCACGGCGCCTGGGTTCAAATCTGCAGGCACGTGCCTCCAAATCAAAGGCGTTTCAGAATTTTGAATCTGGGACACTCGGTTCGCAACAAAGACCTCCAGAGAGTGGACGGACGTCTTCAACCAACACAAAACAATTGACTGCAGCCTGTCTATCAACGACAACATAATAAAATCAGACTCACAAGTCGCTGCGGCTTTTGAAAATTTCTTTTCAGATATTCCTGTTTCAACTACAAAATCCCTAAACTCATCACCTTCTGTTGCTGAGTCTTTGCTTATTGAAAATGTTAATGTTTGCGATTCGGAATTTCATTTTGAACATATTTCTTGTAAAGATATAATTAAAACCTTCCACACTTTAAATGTAAAAAAGACTGCAGATCTGTGGGGTAATTCTGTAGAAGTCGCCAAGTCTATTATTGACATTGTAGCACCTACTTTAGCTCTTATATTTAATAATTGTATTGAGTGTGGGGAGTTTCCTGATCTTATGAAGAATAGTAAAATAATACCTTTATTTAAATCTGGTAGTACATCAGACCCCACTAACTATAGACCTATTTCAGTACTACCTACGTTCAGTAAAATTTTTGAGAAATTAATTTTAGACCAGTTGCAACGATTTTTTAATAAACATAAATTATTACATACCAAACAGTTCGGTTTTACAAGGGGTCGTTCAACTACCGATGCCGGTGTTGAACTCCTAGGACATATTTATAATGCATGGGAAGATAAATGCGATGCTTTGGGCATCTTTTGTGATTTATCTAAAGCATTCGATTGCGTTCTTTATGAAACTTTAATCAGGAAACGCCGCCACTACGGGATCCGGAACAGAGCTCTGGATCTTCTTACTTCATATTTGAGTAATAGGATTCAGAGTGTTGATGTCAATGGAAAAAGGTCTCCCGGATCTATCGTAACAATGGGACAATCCACAGGGCTCAATTCTTGGTCCTTTTTTGTTTCTTATTTATATTAGGTTTGTGCATAAGTTCTTGGACACTCAAACACATTTACTAAAAATAAATTTATTTTTTTATTTAAGAAATATTAATCCACAATATAATGACCGTCATGTTCAACGACATGTAACCATCTCTCTGGCAAAGACTTTATGACGTGTTCCCAAAAAGCAGGAGGCTGGTGGTCAAAAAACTCGGTGATATCGTCTTGGAGTTGTTCATAGTTTTCAAACTTCTGCTTTCTTAGATGTAACTTTAGAGCCCGAAACAGACAATAGTCCGACGGCGCAATATCAGGACTGTATGGTGGGTAAGGTACCACTGTCCAGTTCAGCTTTTCCAGAATTTGGCGGACAGACTTCGCAATATGTGGTCGAGCGTTGTCCTGAAGAAGTGTTACAGACAGCCTTTTTGGACGCTTAGTCGCTATTTCTGAGGCTAACTTTTGCAGTTGCTGTCTATAAATAGTAGCGTTATTAGTCTGCTTCTCGAGCAACAGTTCTCAATTGAGAATGCCCTGCCAATCCCAGTAAACTGATAGCATTATCTTTTGTCCATGACGATCTGGCTTTGGTTCCGTTGGCACCTTTCTCCGCGTGGAACCCAATAGGCCTGCCGCGTTTTGTTGTTGTAGTGAACCCAGGATTCGTCAACAGTGACAGGGACCTGAGAAAGTCTCATCTGTGTGGTTGCAGGAGGAGACTTTCGCAGATGGTCACGCGTGCTGCGCGCTCGCTGTCTGTCAGAGCGTGGGGTGTCCACCGACTCATTATTTTGTGGTAGTCTATTGCATGCAGGTGCCGAATTATAGTGGAATGGTCGTACCGAAGTTCCTTCTCCAATTCCCTGGTAGCCGTATCCGGATGTCTTTCCAAATGTGAGCGTAGAAGTTCTTCGTCGAAGACAACTGGCCGACCAGAGCGATGTTTGTCTTCAAAACTCGTATCCTCCTTATCGAAAGACTTAAACCAAACACTCACTGTGGAATGGGCAAGAGTGCCTTGTCCAAACGCAGTGTTAATTGTCTCGGCCGTTTGCCTTGCACTCGTTCCTAGATTATGCTCGTTAATCATGATCGCTCGTAGTTGACGCGGTTCCATTTTGAACTAAACTGAACAACTAGGAATGCGCGCGCCCTTTTATACCCCTTGGCGTAAAGCTCCTAGAACAATCTGTAGAATGATAGATTATTCTAGCGTGTAACCGAATTAAAACCAAGATTTTTTTTTATTAAATCCAAGTGTCCAAGAACTTATGCACCAACCTGATATTAATGACTTGCCTTACCTTATAAAAGATAATCATAATATAGTTTTGTTTGCGGATGATACTTCACTTTTGTTTAAACTTAAACGTCAGCAAGTGGATACTGACGATGTTAATAGCGCGATCTCAAAAGTAGTTCACTGGTTCAATGTAAATAATTTGCTTCTTAATGAAAAAAAAAACCAAATGCATTAAGTTTACGCTACCTCACGTTAGGCAAGTGAAAACGAATGTGTTGGTGAAGGGCGAAGAATTGAATCCTGAAGATAGCACTGTATTCTTGGGCCTAACTTTGGATACCAAGCTTCAGTGGGGCCCGCATATAGATAAATTGTCGAAAAAGCTAAGCTCCGCTGCATACGCTGTTAGATAAATTCGGAATTTAACTGACATAGAGACAGCCCGTTTAGTGTATTTTGCCTACTTTCATAGTGTAATGTCGTACGGTATTCTGTTGTGGGGAAATGCCGCCGACATTCAGACTATCTTTGTCTTGCAGAAAAGGGCTGTTCGATCAATTTATTAATTAAGCCCGAGACACTCACTTAGAGAGAAATTTAAAGAAATTAATATAATGACTGTGCCTTCACAGTATAGTTTTGAAAATCTTTTATATGCCCATAAGAATATTAAATTGTTTAAAAAATTCAGTGATATCCATAATATAAATACTAGGAATAAACACAAATTTATTGTACCTTCAACAAGGCTCAAGAAAATAGGTGTCTCATTCAGATGTCAATGTATACGCTTTTATAATAAACTTCCAAGCCATGTTCAAGATCTAAGTCTCAATAAATTCAAATCTTTCATTAAACGTAAGTTGTGCCAGAAAGCCTTTTATACTGTAAAAGATTATATTGAAGACAAAAAAGCTTGACAGGTCCACTCAATCTGTATGGTTCTTTCCTCAAAAGACCATTTCAGACACCCCCATGTACATGGTCCTCAAATGATCAGACCGGGACTATTTCCTGATTTTATATACACATTGACATTGATGAATTTTACTTATACAATGACATGAATATTTACTTTTAAGTATTATATTGTTTTAATTACCTATTGTAAATGTGAAGACGAAGTGGGTGTTCTTTTTTTTTGGTTTCCTTTTCTTCTAATTTAATTTTTTACATTGTCTGGTAGTTTGAGTAATTTGTGCAACCTACACAAATGTCCTTTCTTTGGTATTGTTCGTCGAATCATTGACCTCCTTAAGTTCTGAGTGGAGCTGCATGATTACTGACAAATGCGTGCACTGATTGGACAGGTCCACTCGAGCTGTGTGTTCTTTCCTTAAAAGACCACTTCAGACACCAATCCACATGGTCTTCACATGATCTGATCAAGATTATGTCTGGACTTTAAAAGAGACTGTGACCTCTGAGTTTGTTTCGGCGTTTCTTCTCAGAGTAGTCAGATAGGAAATGCCGAACTAATCTAGTTTAAAAAAAATTGATTGACGTGTAAAAGTGTTTGTACAAACCTACTTGCAAAAATAAAGTCATTTATCATTATCACTGTCCGTCCAGGGGTAAGAAGCCCGAATGTCCACAGTTCCACCCAAAGTGTGAGCAACGTGGTTCAATAGACGCACAAGAAGCGCCGCCCCTGACAATTCTAACTTGGGGATGGTCAGTGCCGTCCGGAGGGGGGCCACCTTGCTCTTGGCCAAGACCAGCGACAAATTCACCTGGCCTGTCGCGCAGACGGTGCGCAGACAAACAACAGCTGCATAACCGTGCGAAGACGCATCACAAACAAGGGTAGCAGTGTAGCTCCCAGGGGGGAGGATAGCGCGGGGTTACACGACCTCGTTGACTGCAGGGAGTGCGGATACAAATTGGAGCCAATCTTCCAACAGGGTTTCCCGAATTGGCTCGTCCCAGCCAAGTCCCGCAGTCCAAAGGCGCTGAAGAAACCAATTTCGCCCAAAACAATACACAAACAAAACAACAAAACAATAGACAAAAGGCAACCCTGGGCTCCCATGTCCAAAATGGCACGGACCACAACAGAGTCCCCCGTGGGCCCCCAGACCGGCAAGCACCAGGTTCCTAACAATGCCTGGGCGGCGACCGATCGCCGCACCCAGGCTCAAGTCTTTCCCGACGAGGATGGAGGACAAATTCCTCGTCCGCGCGGTGTCCCGAGCCACGCGCCATCGCTGGAAGGGCATATCCCACCGGATGCCTGAATGGCGGGGGGCGTGACTCCAACCGGGGACGTTCCGCCAATGGAGGGGAGGGAAGGCGGTGCTGGTCTGGCCAGCGCTGCCTAGCAACAAGTGCGTAATCGCCTTTACGCGGGGAGACCAAATGGCGGTCGCGCGGCTCCCGATCAACTTGCGCGGGGGGTGGAGTGCGGCGCTCAAAATTGCGGGCCTCTCCCTGGTTCTGAACCGGCGAGGCAGAAGCCCGGTGACCAACTCCATGGTACCCCACCGTACGCGAACCTTCATCAGAGGCTGGTCTGCCAGCGTGGTTCGCGTTAGCGCACAATATGTCCAAATGGGACCCCCTACAAATTCTACAAGGGCGGGGGTTGGGGCAGTCCCGATGGAAGTGAGCCCCCAAACAAGAGAAGCACATGCGGCGTGCATTGGCAATTCGGCGGCGGGCACTCACGTGCAATTTCAAAAAGGCCGCGCAAGTTGCCATGCCATGCCCCGTGTCCCTACAAAACTCACAAAATGATATAAGTACAATTACAATACAACAAACAAAAGACTCACCTCATGGTTGAAGGAAACTGCTTCTGGGGTCTACCTGGATTTATGTATGTAAGTGAGTGTGTATTGTATTGTGTTGTGACGTTATGAGTATCTCCAGGTTACAATCCGCTGCAATACGCCCTGCCACCAGGACATGCGGTCTTCAACACTTAACCTTCAAACTATTTCAACAAAAGATATATCCAAAACTCAACCCGTATTATTTCATCAAATTGGGGTTATTTATGCACAAAACAACTGGGTCATGACTGGTGTCCACAAAACGACCGATTCTCAAGGATTAATTTACAAACGCGTCGCGGAAGCAAAAAGGCGACATTGCTCCCTTGTTCAAGCCAAAAACCAAAAAAAAGTGTCAAAGTCAAACTTGACAAGTCAGATGTCACTCCGTTCGGGCGCGTTCCGGTAGGCGCATAGAGTAAACAAATCAACGGGACGGAACACATATGTATTTGCATCTGGGGTTAAACATTAATTTTAAATAAATATGATGATCCAAGAAACCCGGCTATAATAAAAATACGAAGCCGCTTCCGTGCTTTCACAGCTTAACATTAGGTAAATATGCATCCGAATATCCGATCACTGGTTATCACAGTAGGCCGTGCTCGCCCCGCAGTACGTATAACATTTCATCATCATCAGCAGCCTATAATGTTCCCACTGCTGGGAAACAGGCCTCCTCTCGGTGAGAGGGAGTGGGGCCACCACGAAGGACCAGTGCAGGTTGGTAAATGTCACATGTCTTGCAATTTTTGGTTCTAGACATGCCGGTTTCCTCACGATGTTTTCCTTCACCGTTTCGAGAGCAGTGGTGATGAAATAATTTACACGTAGTAAATTTCCTGCTTGGGCTCGAATCCATAACCTATAAATATAAA
This sequence comes from Aporophyla lueneburgensis, assembly GCA_932294355.1. Lineage (NCBI taxonomy): Eukaryota > Metazoa > Arthropoda > Insecta > Lepidoptera > Noctuidae > Aporophyla > Aporophyla lueneburgensis. The sequence continues at coordinate 5,603,860 of OW028748.1, read as the reverse complement.
TAATAATCTATAGTAATATCTTAATCGTAAGAGCACTTACACACGAGCGACATGCTGCCAACGGCAGGTTACTGCAGCCGTCGACACGCGATGATGACGCTGATTTTTGAAGATGGCATGTCACCGGCTGCCGTCGGCTATCACCGTTGTCCGTTAACACTGGGCAACCATTGCTCTCTCGATTAACATTTAGTCACATCTAATTGAATATTGCTAAAACATTGATTCCAGTGAGTAATATATTCTTGACAGACGCACCGAGAGCCGAATTTGCAGCCGCCGTGATATGTGAAAGGTGACATAAGTTAAATAAATAAGATTTACCATGTAATAGGTATAATGTTGGTGAAGGTATTTCGTTACTATCATAATCATTTTCACGGTAGTTTGGCGTGGGCAGGGAGGTTCGTGGAGGCTTAGAAATCACAATTATTATGAATAGGAGTGTAGGTGTTCGAGGGCCTGCAAATAGAGGACAGGCAGTAGTAGCCTTCTGTCTAGCACTTGCAGACTGTAGATTTACTATGTTCAAGACAAGGGAGTTTGGCAATAATTCCTTCTGCACACACACATACCTCATTACCGGCATAACTATGTAAATGTCTATCATGTCAACTATACACGTCATTCGGCTAAATGATAATGATAATGAAAAAGCCCATATTCATTGGAAAACACATACATCTCATTGAAATACAAAGCTACCTCCTTCTTTCCTACAATCAAAAATGTCACCGCACAATCATACATTACAGCTTCGGTGGCAAAAAGCTCACGTTTCGTAGTTAAACAATTACTGCACGCGGTAAACCCTTTTACCAGACATTATATCATTCAAAACCGAACCATAACTTCCTTAACTTAAAGTCTAAACTACCTTGAGAGTAAGATTCGATGATGAGGCGATGTTAGAGAAAAGGAAAATAGATTTTGAAGCTACCAAGTGAAGGTTGGTTTTGGCTTGAGTATTCAGTAGATGAACTTTAGATATGATATAGAGCACATGCCGTTCTAAGGTTGGTCCGGAACGCCATGTTCTATACGTTTGAAAACTTTATTAAACCTTGGAATCAAATGATATTTTGTTAGACTGTGGTATTTGTATGATCCTGCTTAATGATTGAAGGTGCTTCTAGAGAAAGGCACTGCTGAGTGACAGGTATAAGGTCGATGGTGCCAGCAAAACAAGTTCACTGCCGAAAATGGTCTTCCCAATAACGGGTACCAATGAAATGGTGCATCGCGTTGCAAAACACGATTATTTGGCAGACGGAATGGTGAATGTAGTATCTAGTAATGTTTTAAAAAATGTCTACTTTTCTATACAGTTGAATCCAGCTGAATTTTACGACATATATCTTCTTATTTTTCTTCTTCTAAGTCGCGTACTTCATTATTGAAGGTCCCTGATAAGCCTTCGTAGTTTTAAGTACGATGTTCTTCCACTTCGTTGTGTTCTCGGCTTCTGTTAAGGCCGTCGTAACAGAGAGTCCAGTGAGAGGAGTGACTTGGCCGGTTCAGCGGTTAGGTGACCGGCCGCTAGGTCTTTTCCATCTACCCGCCCATCGCCACCAACTTTTCAAGATTATCTGGTTCCCAATGGGTAATGTGACCAAACAAACGGAGAATTCTTTGATAACAGATCGTTGGTAGTCTATTTCTTATGCGTAGCTGCTCGAAGATACATTTTTGTGTGGTTTTGGTGGTCTCTGGTATGTGGAGCATTTTTCTCTAACACCACGACTTAAATACATTCTGAATTTAATTTATTACAATTTTGAGGTTAGTACCTACTGGTTCTCCTCTGTTTCCACCCGAAAAGTAATATGCTTCATAATCCGGACTTAGTAGACGCAAGGAGGTTAGAGGAAACAAGAACGGAAGGTATGAGTAGCAACCCCATTTTTAGGCTACTAGCAATGAGATAGTCATAAGAAAAACAATTGTCCATACGACAAATGATGCTGGAGCGTCGGGTGTGAGTCAGTCGTAATATCATAATCATCATCATCATTTCAATCCGAAAGATGTCCACTGCTGGACATGGCCCCTGATTTGGGGCGGTTTGCCATAATCGCCACGACTGGCAGGCGGGTTGGCGATCGCAGTATGGTGGTAAAATGCATAGAGAACCCTGCTGCTCATTCTCTAGTAAGAACCTTAGTCGTCTCTTACGACACGGAAAAAAAATGGATTGGTGCTATTATTTACGTCCGTCACCATGCGGAACGGTCGTAATATATAGACTAACAGTCATTTATTTGCAAACTTCAGAACACGTTACATCAATAAGGTCTGGGGTCGATCAAAATCATTTTCTTTTTATCGTTCTTTTTGTAAAAAACAGTGCCAGAAAAAAACATTCTTACAACAATAATAAAAAGTTCAAATTATTTTCGAGAAGGGCTTTTACTTGAAAACTAAATGTTTTTATCTGAACATAAAGACTCTTAAGAATTTATCCTATTAGTCAATCACAAGCTAACTAATTAAAACTCCGTAGGTGTGACAAGCTTGCCGTGTTATATAAACCATCATGGTTGCCGTAACGGTATGTAGCCCCTTAACCTATTGCACCCATGGTAAAAGTAAAAAATAATATGGTATGCACATCAAGTGATATTATTAAAGTTGCCAAATGTTAGTGAGATTAGAATAACCTGTTAATTGTAGGGTATTCACGGTTCAACTTTGAACTTTAGTTTGGTCTAAGTCATAGGCGACGGGAACATTTTTATACTTTATTCGAAGGAATATACAAAGTAAGTATGGAAGACTGTTTATAAACAAACTAGACATAACTTGTCTGAACCTGATAAGTTTTCGGATTTAGACAGGCTCTTGAGCTGCAAAGTCTCAATTATAATGGGAAACATCGACTAAATCTAAGAAATCATGTCTCAGTTACAAAGGTTCGAAAATTCCTAGTAATAGTGGTATATCAATGCAAAAGTGTCGAGACCTCATAGTAATTATCAATAGCAGAGGTTTCATCATATCCAGGGTCCACTTATCCAGGTTTCACTGTAAATATAAAATAAAAAAGACCCAACCATTCTATGTAGACATTCAAGCAAAAGTGCTGCCTAACAATTTAACAGACGTTAAAAAACTGTATTCGTGAACAGCGGTAGCGGCGCAGAAGTAACGACCATGACTTACGAGACTGTGTTTAAACCTTTTTTCACCACTATTCTCCTAACGGTAAAGAAAACAACAAGTCCTAGAACCAAAACTTGACGACGTGTGACATCTACCAATCAGCACAGGGCCCGCGTGATGGATTACCCATTCTCTCAAAGAGAGGAGGCTTGTAACCCAGCAGTAACATATACCTACGCTAATTAAGCATATTATTCATGCATACAATTGCTCGGATACAGAATGCAATAAACAAAAATAATTTAGCTTTAGACTTATCGGATGTAGAATGCAACTAACACAATTAAATAAGCTTCAGACTTGGACCACACGTATGTGAATAATATAACATGCTAGTTAATTAGAACCACCTGCTGAATACTACGACTCGTCAACGTCAATATATTTGTTACCTGTGGCGTGTGGTCATAATAAACCTAGTTCTTTCTATTATTTTCAGATATTTTGTAACTTTGATTCAATATTCTTGTTACGTCTAGAGACTACATTCACAGATTGCACTTTGACTATTGATATTATTCTGTGTGGTGCCAAACATACAGAATAGCACTATACCATTTCTTCCTGTGGATGTTGTAAATGGTGACTAGGGATTTACTAGAGAATGGGTAGCAGCGTTCTCTATGCATTTTACTACAGTAATGTGATCGCCAACCCGTTTGCCAAGCGTGGCGATTATGGCAAACCCGGAAAACCCTCCCAAGTTGGGGGGCGTATGTCCAGTAGTGGCCGTCTTTCGGTTGAAATGATGATGATGATAATGACTTTGACTTTACAAAGTAAAGTAAGTTATCAATACAAATATAAACTTCATGTGTTAGTAATGAAACAGTCTTTATGCCGAAATTAACACGTTTAATTAGAACTATGTTTTACAAATCACATGGCACGTTCGTTACTCATAGAGAAGGGAGGTAGACTGTTGGGTCGCGGGCGCCGGGCGCAAAGCGTGGTCAGCTCTGCGTGACGTCACAGGGCTGTCCGCGCGGGCGGGGCCCATTAAGGGTGCACCGAGCTCCTGGCGCGAGTTACAGCGTACTAGCTTTGGCTAGAATAGAAAGATTGCGCGGTAATTTAGGCATTTCCCTTGTAGTATGAAAACAGATGCGAATTTTGAAAAAGGAAAATGCACACGATATTATATACGTAAGACATGTTGTTTTGTTATTATTAAAAACACTGATGACCTGCCGTGAATGTATTTACTTACGAAGGGATTATTTGGTTTTTTACACATTACTTTGGTTTTTTTTTTCTATCAAAGACACTTCAAGTAATCGTGTTTTTAAATTATATAATTTGTAGAGTACATCCTGAAATATCTTAGATATTAATTGCATATCTATGGGCTTAGTAATAACGATACAGCAAGGGATCAAACGAACGCAATTATTTCATAAATGCCTCGGTTCGGTCTTCGCCTTATTTTTCTTTTCGTATGAGATGAGCGAATTGAATATGAATATTAATGCTATACGAATAATGTTCGAAGTAGTTTGCGCTGCTTCACATGGTAAGTAAAGTCAAAGTGCGGTCTGTGAATCATGCCCTAGGTGGGCGTGTAGGAAGATATTTTTAATATTTAAAAGTTCGACAGACGCCTTAAGGCTTGATGATCGTCCTGATAAAAGACTTTGGCTGTGTCAGAATAAAATGACGTAATTCAGGATTTATGTAAAACACATGATCGATATTTAAATATCGATCAAGATAAGATGTTCTTCGATCAGATATCAATCATTGTCACGTCAAGCTGTTATGGGGACTATACTCCTAAAATTAGGCCGTTTCTTCCGGAATCAAAGGTGAAGGCCAACATTAAAAGGATAAATTCCTGTGGTTCTTTCTAGGTCATGGGCTGGTAGAGGTGTAATTCTTTCTGTTGAACTAATTTGACAGATTACTTGTAGATGTATCTATGTACCTTATTGATGATGTTCTTTAGAAAGGTCAGGTGCGTAGTACTGGCAGCAGGCGTGCGTGTATGACCAGATTAATGAACATAAACGAAGCAACAACAGTATGTAACGGGGCTTACAGGTGGCGTTCTGTAGTTTTAGCCTACCCTCATGGGAAAAACGCGTGAGTTTATGTATGTGTGTCACCAAAAGACTTAAGTTACCAGGGTCGTCGGATATAGTTGATGATTAGTCAGATACCAATAGCAACAACAACAACAACAATATCTTAGGACAACCAACACACCGTTATCTGATCCCAAACTAGGCAGAGCCTGTACTATGGCAACCAGACAACTGATAAACATACTTACATATTTCTAAATACATACATATATATAAATTACACCCAGACACAGAACAAATGACTGTGCTCATCACACAAAGATTTGTCCTGGGTGGGAATCGAACCAATGACTGTGTTCTTTCAAAATGAAAAGCTTTGCTATTGTACCTAAGTGTGGGCCACGGGTACTTCGGTAACCCAGATATCCTACGTGAGATTGTCACTACCACTAAAGCGTTTATGGCCTTCCTTGAGGAGCTGGGGTGGATCGAATAACCGATTCTCCCACCCGTACGCAAAATATGCGTTTTGAAGTTGTCACGGATACCAGTCCATATCTCCTACTATTGTAAACCATAATTATCAGCATCATTTCAGACTTAAGACGTCCACAGTTGGACATAGGCTTCCCCCAATTTCAAGGGTTTGCCATAATCGCCACGTTTGGCAAGCAGGTTGTCAATCGTAGTATGGTCGTAAAATGCATAGAGACCGCTGCTGCCCATTCTCTAGTAAGTCCCTTAGTCGCCTGACATCTATGGACAGCAATGGGATGGTGCAATTTTTTTCGTCCGGCACCGCAATCAATCAATCAATCAGTCATTCTTTTTTTTTTGTGAACACAGGTAATAAAGGTCTTATGTATACATTCTAGTCGAAGTTGTTAAGTTGTTGAGTTGTTTTAGTTGTTGTTGTTGTTGTTGTTGAGTTGTTGAGTTGTTGTTAATTAATCTGAATTTATATAATGCAATGTCACGTTTGTGTTAATAATGTCAATTTTACGTATTTGAATAGATAATTAATCAATTATAGTTTATTTTATATTACCACACGGACCAAGTTAATTGTGAGTGTGTTACACCACTACCCCGCTGGCCATCTATCTTCTAAGTATTGTCCATCACCATTCTTTATTCTCAAGTTAATTGGTCAGAAATGAACCAACTATAAGACCACACATGAATGACCAACGTAATCATTTAATCCGTATAATGTTGAAATACATAAGCAATGTCAATTTATAGAGCTTTAAGTATTTTGACTTGCGTTGTAAGTAGGCACTTGACAACAGTTTTTTTGTGAGTAGGCTTTAGTTGTGAAATTATCTAAGTAATGCTGAGTATGTTTAGTGAAAGGTCAATTGCAGAGACTTCTTTTTTTGTGTAGCAACACAACATTATGACGAAGAGAGAAATAATTAGCTCTATTTTTTGCGTAGAAAAGACTAAGTCAAAGTCAAAGCATTTATTTCAATTAGGCCCAAAAAGGCACTTTTGAACGTCAACTGTTACATGAAAATAGAATTGATTCTAGTTGCCTCTTCCAAAAGGTAGATTCACATGGAGAAGATTGGGCAAGAAACTCCACCCTTACTCTTTTTTCAGTATTTGTATACAATATTTATACAATTATATGTAAAGACAATGCACCTGTCCTCAGAGTAGATCTTAGACCAGATCTCAAACGTAACCAAACCAGCCCTTAAGAGTTTGACAGTGCTAACTGATTTAACTGAGTAACTGTCTATCATATATCTATTTATCTTTTTTTGTATCTATTGAATGAGAACCATAAATTCAGGTCATTTTTTTCTCCCATCTATCATCATAATCATTTCAGTCGTAAGACGTCCACTGCTGGACATAGGCCTCCCCAAGCTCCACCACTTTGACTTTTTTTGCGCTTGCCGCATCAGTCCACCTTGTAGGAGGCCTTCTAACTCTACGTCTTCCAGTACGCGGTTGGCACTCCAGAACCTTTCGGCCCCATCAACAATCTGTTCTGCGAGATATGCTCTGCCAATTAAATTTGGTAATTTTTCGGGCCATGTCGTTACCTTGGTTCGCCTTCGGATCTCTTCATTTCTGAGTCGACCACGTAGGGAAACTCCAAGTATAGGTCGCGCCATTACGCAAAATAACGGTTTTCAAAGCTTATTGCCAAGTGTTTTACACGTGCAGTCTGTGGACTAACTATACTCAGCGGGCTATCAGCGCCCTACGGGTCCAATATAATAATGGTTTCAGAATGTTGATGGGGCTGCCCCGTTTTTGCAGTGCATCAAACATGTTTGCACAAGCAAACGTCGATGGCTTCCATGCCATCATCAGACGGAAATCTGCCTCGTTGATATGCAGAGTGCGGGAAAGCTCCAACTCCATCCTAAAGACCATAGTAGGGAGGTGTGAGTCTCCTTTGTTAGGTGATGTTGTTCGAAGATGTGTCAGGAACAACAACCTTGTTTCTAAATAGATTATAAAGTAATAGGAATAAGTTATCTTTTATTTGTTTACTAACCTTTATGCATGTTTACTTATCTGAATATTAAAGAGATTAAAGATTATTTTAATTTTATTTATTATTTATTTATTTATTAAAGTTTATACACAAGTAAAAAATACTGTACAAAGGCGGACTTAATGCATGAGGCATTTTTTTTAACTCTCTGGGTGAATTTCAGCTTTCTAATAATGCCCTTTCTCATTCACACATATCCATAATTTGTTCATATCCTAAAGTTCATGTGCATAAATCCTTATTTGTGCCCAAGAACTCTTCAAAAGCTTGTGTTTACAGATAGGTACATAGTACGCACCTCTTTTTTTATAATGGCCCTCTTAAAACGAGGTCATCAGTGTTTATAGACACTAATTTAAAAACATTAAAATCCACTATATCATTAAATAAATTAACTGTTCTTCAAACAGTAGTTCAATTTACTGCTCATGGAGATGAAGAGATCAAATTATGCGTACTTGAACTATTTAATTTAAGTATGATTTAAGTTGTAAAAGCTATGGTTTATCTCCTATGAGGTCGATGTTAAGTGCTATACATGTCATATTGTATGTGCGAACGGAATCAATAATTTTGATGGTTATACATGGTGTAAAAAAAAGTGATTGGAAAGATCAGCACGGGTGCTTCGTCGTAATTATCTTACATGTTCGCTCCCCGCAGTTTCAGCCTCGTGGATGCCAGAAATTATAACTCGAAAAGCGCAAGTTACTAAGGAGTCACTGACGGATTGACCAATTTTGACAGGACTTACACTAGTAAATAACAGATATCCTGATCTCAGCTATTTTTCAGTGAAAGTCCTGTCAAAATTGGTCAGTATGTTTGGAGATTAGTCAAAACCAACATACCGACGGAAAAAAAAAAAGAAAGAAAGAAAGAAAAAGAAAGAAAGAAAAATTGTTATGTTGATGTTGTTGTTGTTGATTGTTGTTGTTGTTTGCTTTGTTGTTGTTGTTGATTGTTATTGTAGTGTTTTGTTGTTGTTGTTGTTTTGTCGTGTTTGTTGTCATGTACCGTATTATACTTTCAAATGCACTCAGTAAAAAGATATTATTTGACATTAGAAACACACGTTTAAGAATGGTTTACGAAAACTCCTACAATTAATTCAACCATACAAGAAGATCGACTGAGTCACTGACTGCTGCCCAGGGTGTGTATTATGTTATAAATAAAATATCATAAGTTTAAATAGGATCATCTGCTTAGCCTTTTCCCAACTATGTTGGAGGCGCCTTATAGTCTAACCAGCTGCAGCTGAATTCGAGTATTTTACATGGAGCGACTGCCGATCTAACCTCTAGCTACTATGCGACACCCCTTGGTAAAACTGGTAGTCTGACTTACCGGGGTTCTGACAATCCGTAACGACTGTTAAATAACTACGAATGACAGCTTGGACCAACCGCATAACGTGCTTACCGAGGCACGGTAGGGTCTTGGTATGTAAAAATAGTCATTCATCCACAGCCCTACAGCGCCAAGCGTAGCTTAATCTGATCGATTTGCCTGTGCAGCTGTTATAAGGTTATAACTTAGCCACAAGCTCAAGTAATGGCAATAGATAAATACATTTAGTTAAGTACATCGCATTTCTTCCCGTGGGTTTCGTGAGAGGCGACTAAAGGACAAGAGAGTGGGCCGCAGGGTTCTCTATGCATTTTACCACCATACTGCGATCGCCAACATATCTGCCAAGCGTGGCGATTATGGCAATACCCCCCAAATTCCTACCCCAATTTCTTATCACATGTCCAGCAGTGGACTTCTATCCGCTGAAATGATGAGTTACGTACATAAAGATTGGTAACGGGACTCATGGCTGGTTACGTACACACTTAAAGCACGAGGCACTTACCTATACAAGAATTCCGGTGACATTTTAGGAACACCTTGTATCACATCGATAAGTTAGGAATGCGGTGCGCAGTCGCAACCGGAGACGTGTCCGTAGATCACGACGGTGGATCACGCGTCGATCCAGATCGCATCGATCGCATCGATCCCTCGATCATCAATGTCGAATGTTATCATAATCGTTTTGATTGGCGCGTGCACAGAAACTTAATCAACAATTAGGCAATTGATTGATGAAGTTGTTACTGATAATTTATTTGTGTAGATAGTAAGTAATTGTAAGGGATTATAAGGTCGAAGATCGTCACGGTTTGCTGATGAATTGTTTGTCGCAATTTATAAATTTTTACGCCACTTTTCAACATGTTAGGCCATTATTATACTTATAGTTTTCTTTGCAAGAAACCACAAAAACAAAGAACGATATGGTATTATGAAACTAGAGAGGCCTTTAAGTTGATTGTGATTTCTAATAAACACGTTTCAACGGCCTAGAAGAAAGCAAAAAAAGCTAGAAATTATTTATAAGATATACGTTAGAAGTTGTACGTGGGATCGAAAATCGCTTTGCGAAATGCCTTGCTAACAATTGAAGTACGTGTGACATAACAATGTAGAAATATCATAACATCACGCCAGGGTTCCCCAGAAGGGTTGGGCAGAGGTACACCTACAGAACACCTACCTGTCCCCAGTTATGTTTAAATCACATATAAGAGACGGTGAGCCTATTGCCATCAAAAAATGGGCACAACCCCAGATTCCGGGCTGCTACCGAGAAATATCAGATAGAAAACCCAATAAAACTTTGCCTGAACTGAGAATCGAACCCAAGACCTCATGTAGCGAGTTCTACGAGGCAGTAAGCAAGTACAATGTAGAATTAGCAAAAGAGCTATTCAGGCCCAAGAGCAGGGTTGATCCCCTTATGCTGTCAACGAAATCTTATAGTTATGCAACCACTCGCATAGTACTCAAAACAATGGTTGCAACCTAATTAACTTTAAGTGAGAGAGTTGTTTGTATTGGGCTCCTAGGTTCAAACCTAGACAGGCAATTAACTCTGTGTAAATTATTTTGCCAAATTCATTTATTTGCCAGAACGTGGGTTTAAAATGTATGGTCTTATAACTATATCATTTATCACCACTGGTCTCAAAACGGTGAAGGAAAACATCGTGAGGAAACCGGCATGTCCTAGAATAAAAATTTCGAAGACATGTGACATCTACAAACCCACTCCCTTTTTTTTTTTTTTTTTTTTTTTTTTTTTTTTTTTTTTTTTTTTTTTTTCAGGATGGGAAATCATCAAATGACTTCTCCCGCTCTGGGCGGAGCGGGAGGGCGTGTCAGACTTTTACTGACTAAAACCCACCCGTGTTCCATCAGTTGCCCATGTGCCAGGGTCACGGTATCTCTTTCGAACAATCACGCGACCCCGGCAGAAACCCACTCCCTTACACAGTAAGGAGGCCTGTGTCCCAGCGGTGGGAACATTAAAGGCTAATTACACAGCCCCACAAAAAAAAAACTCTTGAATTTGGCAGTAATGATCAGCCCAAAAAAAAAAACAAAAAAATTGTACTTGTTGCTACGCCACATGGTCTTGACGTATTTTGAGCTGCCGAATCCGAATCTGGACACAGAATTAACCCTACACCCTCCAGTTTTTCTCCAGGAGCAGAAAACGCTTAAACTCTACCGTAATGGTAATATTAAAAAGAAAATTTTTTTTTCAGGTTTTTATCAGACTTCCTGTCCTTTTTAGGGATTTTTGTATCATATTATATGTTATAAGGTAATGTAGACGCAAAGTTACAATGATTATTCAAATTTTCTTTTTAATATTATCATTATCTACTGAAAAATTCAAGAGTTTTTTTGGCTTCTGGAGAAAAACTGGAGAGTGTAGGGTTAATTCTGTGTCCAGATTCGGATTCGGCAGCTAAAAATACGTAAAGACCATGTGGTTTAATAACGAGTACAATTTATTTATTTATTGTGGGGCTAATCATTACTCCAAAATTCAAGAGTTTTTTTGCTCCTGGAGAAAAACTGGAGGGTGTAGGGTTAATTCTGTGTCCAGATTCGGATTTAGTCATAAGTCATTTATTTCATAACAAAATACTTTGTGTTGAAACATTTTAAGTACAATATATCATATCATAGATCAAATAAAATAAATAATAATAATAAAAAATACTACATTCACTGCATTCATATTTAGAATTCATCACGTTTTTAAAATATAACAATATCACTAGTAAAATATATATGTCAAAAAATTAATAACAAAAACATTAAATAATAACACTGCATTAAGATTTACTAATCAAAAATTAATATAAAAATAAATTATATAAACAATAATAACACTGCGTTAAGATTTAAAATTCAAAAATTAATATAAAAATAAATTATATAAACACAGTAAGTCATCATTTACAAATCATTTAATTGTGTTTGTCTTTTGTCCTCAATGAACTCATCGACACTGTAATAGCCTTTCGTCAATAAATATGTCTTCAATTTGTTTTTAAATAAGGTCATGCTGTTCATGCTTTAAAACTCTATTGGCAACTTGTTGTATAAAATGACAGATTGCACTCTAGGACTATGATCAACCACATTCAATTTAGGTTGGATCGTGGAAGGTAGGTCTTTCCTACGAGTACTATATCTAACTAGTTTCTGCTCATTGGTTTCATGCAAATTTTTGACAAACATGTTTAACAATACCAGGATATAGAGACATGGCACTGTTAGAATATTGAGCTTGATAAAGTAGTCCTTGCACGAATCTGTCTGTTTCAGACGCAACATTGTCCTTAATGCTCTTTTTTGGATCACAAATGCCGAGTGGACATTGTAGTTGTAACTGTTTCCCCAAAACTCAATACTATATCTGAGCCTGGACTCAACCAAAGCAAAGTATACCATCTTAAGTTGGGCCAAAGTGAGTTCGTCCCTCAGGCTTCTGATTGCGTAGCATGCAGAGCTAACAGTCTTCGTTACTGACAATGTCTCAACCTTCCATTTTAATAACGCGTCAATGTGAACACCTAAGAATTTAACGTTATCAACTACTTCGACATTGCTACCACCAGACACAACCTTAAGACTAGTGTTATTTCGTACCGTTGTCTTGAATAATAAACACTTAGTTTTACTTATATTAAGTTTCAAATTATTTGTACTAAACCAGTTTACAAAAGGTTTTAAGGCAGCATTAATCTTAGATTCTAAATTACTTATATTATCTGCCGAAACTATAGCATTAGTGTCATCAGCAAAAATAATAATTGTAGTGTCAGTTATTCGTTTTCTCATATACTCAATCAGCTTTCAGCAGATTCGGCAGCTCAAAATACGTAAAGACCATGTGGTTTAATAACAAGTACTTACAATTTTTTTTTTTGTGGGGTTAATCATTACTGCAAAATTCAAGTGTTTTTTTTTTGCTTCTGGAGGAAAACTGTAGGGTATAGGGGGTATAGGGTTAATTCTGTGTCCAAATTCGGATTCGGCAGCTCAAAATACGTAAAGACCATGTGGTTTAATAACAAGTACAATTTATTTATTTTTTTGTGGGGTTAATCATTACTGCAAAATTCAAGTGTTTTTTTTTTGCTTCTGGAGGAAAACTGTAGGGTATAGGGGGTATAGGGTTAATTCTGTGTCCAAATTCGGATTCGGCAGCTCAAAATACGTAAAGAACATGTGGTTTCATATCAAGTACAATTTTTTTTTGTGGGGTGTGTTATCAATACATCTACACTCTATACAAAGACATAAAACGTAAGCGTAATATGTTTGTATTGGAAAATAGCAGCTTTTTACTAAATGCAAATGAAAGTGTAACTTAAGACGGTAGTTGTAAAAAAAAAGTGTCTGGCCCAGCTAATCTCCGAAACAGCTGAACTGATTTCGATGGGACTGTCACTGGCAGACAGATGATGTTATTAGGAGTAACATGGTCTATACTTTTGTCATTACCACGAACACGACTGTGCTATAAATTATGTGACATCTTGCATGTATACTTACGTTATAGACAAATAAATGATCATAAATAATAGATCAATTTTATTTATTTATTTACGTTCCTGTGAGATATTTCCCGACATTCACGCGAGCAAAGTTAATTACATTTTTTCATAATTTTTTTTTTGATCTCGAGGTGGAAAGTCTCATAGATGTCCTCCGCCCTGGGGTGGGCGGACTGGTCTGTCAGACTCTTACTGACTTAACATTAACAAAGCCTACTACAAATGTAGGTTACATAACTATGGTACTATTCCTGTTAATCGCTCTAACTAAATAATCTACTATTAGTGGTATAAAGTCAACAGATCGGACAATATAATCATTTGTCAGTTGCTGCGATTGACCGCTGACAATTGAAATAGTGACAGGTCATTAGCACTATGATATATGACAATGACCCGACTGTACTCGAGTGATGACAATCATTGTGTAACTTGTTATCACGGCTCGTTACATAAAATTTCGATATCATGTGAATTGGTTTGGCCAATAGAGAGGTTGTATTTCATGTTTCTATACGGAGGAAAATTATTTGAAAATTAGCGGCAGAAATAGCCTAAAAGTTGGGTAACTGAGGAGTCTTGGGTTCTATCCCTGGCTCAATTTTATTACACAAAAATTTTTACAAAAAAAAAAAAACAACCGACTTCCTTAATAAAAACACTACAAAGTCAAAAATAATTTTAATTTCGGAAGTCGTTGGCAAAAAACTTAAATACAGATCCTAAGACACTTTTTGTAAAGAAGTCGGATGTAATTTTTTTCTAAAAAGTTTTTATTTTTTAACTTTTTATTTATGGTAGATACCCCGCACTAAGCTAATCGCGTTCTTCGTTCATTTGTCGCGCAAATACTTAATGCAAATTTAAGACTTATTGGTTTTCACATGGATCCCATTGTCAGAATACAACCACGTCGTCAAAAAAATACGTCGCGTTGGGGGACCGCTGCGCCAGGGCAGACGTCGTTCACGGTCGTATCCTAAATGCAATATTTTGAAGTATGTTTATAAAAGTTTTCCTTTCTTAATTTTGTTTTTAAATTCATCTATGTTGCTTAGTTAGGTAATAGACTATTTGTAATTAAATTGTTAGGTTTTGAGCGGTCCCCCAACGCGACGTATTTTTTTTGAATTATTAATACATACTTAGGGACTTTAAGATCGACTTTTTAAAATTATTTTTTACTATTTAAAGGGAACTTAGGTTTTTGTGTCGGAGTTTTTTTTAAATTTTTAATTTAATTTTTTTAAGATATGTTACAAATCAAGAAACTTTTATTCAGTTTCATAAACTTTATGCTTAAAGAAAGCAGTGGTGGAACAGTGGTAGTGGCCGCGACTTGCAAGTTTTAGGACAAAGGTTCGAACCCAGACAAGTGCTTTACTTCGTGTAAATTGTTTTATGACCACTGCTGAAGGAAAACATCCTGAAGAAGTTGGCACATCCTAGAAATGAAAATTTAAAGACCTGACAACTCCCACGACACACAAAGCCCGCGTGGTAGATTGCGCCTGGACTTCAAAGAGACTGCAACCTCTGAGTTTGCTTCGGCCTTTCTTCTCAGAGTAGTCAGAAAGGAAACGTCTAACTCATCTAGTTTTAAAAATATAATTACAAAAGTGTTAAAAGTGTGTGTATAAACCTACTTACAGAAATAAAATCATTTATCATTTAAACAAATACCCAAACTCAAACTGAACTGAAAATCTTACTCACCAATAGACAAGTAACAACGCCATCTAGAAACTGCAAAGAAAACCTCTTCTAAGTTTAAATGATCCGACCACGCACAACGTAAAGGCTGTCTGTCTACTTTGAATAATATTAGAATGTATTGATTTACATAAATTGTAGATCTTCGCTATGCGCTCGCTGGATGGCGTTGTCCGATGTTACTTGAGTAGGTATCTAGGCATTTTGTTGTATTTTGTAACTCAAAGAAAACAAGCTTTGATAAGTGAGTGGCTGGAATCTTGTCGGTGGCTTCTTAGTTCCATCGAAAACGAGTAGATGGAGTTAGTTCTTTGGTCCCTGTATAAAGTTGTGTGTGCCTACTTATACCTAATCGACATTATAGCATTTTTACTCCTCAAACAATAAACACTGTAAATGAAGTAAACTGAAACACATTAACTTCTTTTTCAACATTGCCTTTGTCGGGTAGAAATAAACATTTTTATCAAGGAAGCAAAAGCATCGTGGTCATCGCCTAATCTAATAATTGCTATAATCTAGCCCGCGAAAGTCCCCTTGTGATAACTCTTAACTGACTTTAGTGTTGTAGTTAATGTTGAAATTTTTAGTTTTTCTTGTTTTACGTGACATAACATATGATATTATGACCAAGGCCCCATCCTTACGTACCAAGCCCTCTCTTTGCCTAAGAAAGCAAGTTAAGCCATTGGCTCCGGCTGTCATTTTTGGATTGTTAACAGTCGTTACGAGTCGCCAGAAGTCCGAAACTCTGACACCGTCTTACTAAGGGGTCTCGTATTACCCAGTTACTGGGTTGTGGAGATCAGATAGGCAGTCACTCCATGTAAAATACTGGTATTCAGCTGCTTGCGGTCAGTCTGGAAGCCGAACCCGACATATAGTTGGGAAAAGGCTAGGTGATGATGACATAATTATGTTTTTTTTTGATGCCATTCAAAAACCGACTGTGAATGTGAGTACCATGCGGGCTAGATTAAATAGATGATTTAAAAACAGTCTGGCGGTTTTGAGTATTTTGTATATGGCCTACGCAAATGCTCTGAAGATCTGGTAGCATCTTGTGACAGGTCGTTAAGATTTCTTCAACTAAAATAGGGTTGAGCTACACGATGACTGTATGCATGCCATTTGTTGAGATAGGTCAGTTCGAAGCTGCAATGGCTATTTTTTTTCAAGGCCTTTTCAGATATGATCTTGCATTGTGAGACTCATAAACATACTATTAAAAAAAAAAACTTTGTGACATCGGAGTTGGTTTCATCTATTCTTTTCAGGAATCATACAGCTAGGAAATCTGACGCAATCTCGTTTTAAAATATTCACCAAAATATTTTATCTCGTAAAAGCGTCTTAAAACATCTACTTACATTCTCTTCTTCTAAGTCGCGTTCTTCATTGCTGAAGGTCGTGTCCCTGAAAGGCTTTCGTGGCTTTCTGAATGATGGTCTTCCACTTCGTTCGGTTCTCGGCTTCTCTCATGGTCGTTGTAACAGACAGACCAGTGAGGGCGGTTACTTGGTCGGACCAGCGGTTAGGTGACCGGCCATTACCACCAACTTTTCAAGGTTATCCGGTTCTCGACGGGCAATGTGACCAAAGCAGCCGAGAATCCTTTGGTAGCAGATAGTTACATTAATAAACATTAATTTCATCATCATATAATGCCTGTAATGTGGGAACATTATAGGCTGTTGCTGGGGCACAAGCCTCCTCTTGGTGAGAGGGAATGTGCCGTAATCTACCACGCGCCAGTGCGGGTTGAGAGATGTCACATGTCTTAATTTTTTTTGTCCTAAGACATACCGATTTCCTCAAGATGTTTTCGTTCACCGTTTCGAGAGCAGTGGTGATTAAATTATATACACAAAGTAAAATGTCTGCCTGAGTTCAAATCCATGACCTACATCTCGTAAGTCGTAGCCTGGACCAACACTGCTCTCAACATTTAATTTAATATAATTTCATACGCTCATTCATCGTAGAAGACAGAAGAATAGGCTCTCTACCGGCTGCTAAAGCAAAAGCATGCCCTTTTGGATGTCGAAAAAGGTGTATACGAAAAATTGCTGATAGAAATTCGTGTTCAAATTGCTAGAGAATCTACCAATTTGTTACAAAATGCAGGTGATTTAATTATCTTGGCAAAATAACATCGAATTAAGGAGTGCTGTAGAAAGGACGAGCATATTCACGGAAACCTGATTCCTTCACACTTGACTTTTAGCTCGTTTGCATAATCAGAATAATTTGGTCTACATTATGTTACTCCTTGAGCATTGAAATTTAACCACACCTAGTCGTAAAGCCTAATTCAAAACTTGATTTATTCTTTTACGGTATATCATTTACACGAATGGTTGTTCATAAGCAGGATTTATTAGCATACTTAATAAGTTTTATTTTGTATGGTAAGCAAGCATGTTTTCAGGGACCTATTTGGCATATGCATAATTATCATCCTAAAATGTTTCCGCTGCTAGAACACAGGCCTTTTCTGTTAGAGGAAGTGGGCCTTAATCCACCATGTGGACCCGGTGTGGGTTGGTACAGCTGAGGCCAAGTGCGGGCCAATTGACAAATGACAGGTGACAATTAATTGTTTTCATAGTTTTAGGATAGAAAAGTGACGATTTTGTATTATTTTGACGAATATATCACATTGTCAGTTACATTATTATAGGCCCTGTATTTTATTTTATTATTCATTGAACTTTTAGGCAAAGGAGCCTTTAAGATATTCATTTTCCCCTTTGTTCATAAACGTTGATTAAGAGACGTTTAAACGTCAAAAATGTATGGTTAAACAGCAGCTAATCATTACTTAACTTTAAACAATGTTTATGAATAAAGGGGCTTATGTCTAAGATGCTATAGGATCACACTTCCTTGGCTAGTGTATTTCCGTCACAGAAAATAATTCAGTCGGTAAGTTTTTCCCCACACGTATTACCTTGAACATTAATGTCTTCGTAATTAGACACCGATAATATTATTACTTATAATTAATATTATTACGTATCTATACTATATATACTATATACTATAATATTATAAAGCTGAAGAGTTTGTTTGTTTGTGTGTTTGTTTGATTGAACGCGCTAATCTCAGGAACTATTGGTCCGAATTGAAAAATTATTTTTGTGTTGGGTAGCCTATTTATCGAGGGAGGCTATAGGCTATATAACATCACGCTACAACTAAGAGGAGCGGAGCAGTAATGAAAAATGTTGCAAAAACGGGGAAAATTTATTCCTTTTGAGAGTTTCCGTTGCGTGCGCTGCGTAAACGGTTAAAGTAACGCAAAAAATCATGTATGACGGAATTGTTCCTTTTAAAAAGTTCTAAAAAAAATTCTGCGAGTGCATATGCCTATCTTTTAAGGTTGACTCACTATAACTCAAAAGGAGCGAGCAGCAACGAAAAATGCACGAAAATTTGCAGGCAAATCGATGCGACGGGAAGGGTCAGGGGAGCAAAAATTTGACGCGGATGAAGTCGCGGGCAGAAGCTAGTAATTAATATTATTACTTATAATTATGTTCCATGTGGTGCCGGACGTAAATAATAGCACCATCCCATGTCTTCCCGTAAAAATGGGCAGAATGGACAGCAGCGTTCTCTATGCATCTAACCACAATACTGCGATCGCCAACTTCCTTGCCAAGCGTGGCGAATATGAAAACCCCTCTCCCCCACCCTTTGAGGAATGCCCATGTCCAGCAGGACGTCTTTGGGCTGTAATGATGACTTATAATTACTAAATGCTTTGGAAACCCTATAATAAATATATCAATCGATTTCAATACGTACTAGCTTGATTGATGAAATCGATGATTGCGAATTATTCAACGCTTCATTAACGTATGGGAACTCGATTAGTATTTTAATTGAAATAACTCAAGAAATCAGTCATTAATTTTAATGTTCTAATTTGTCTGATATCAATGTTAGAATTATTTATGACCGTTACGAGGTATTTATGAATCGTTATGATCTTCTCATTTCCGGTAGGTGCTAACAAAACTTTAAAACTATATTTTTTTAAACGGACAAATTAAAGCAATTGCAACTCTGGTATCTTGTAATAAACCAACATTTATTCTAAATTTGGAAAAATAAACGTGTGGGATTGGGGTACCCCCTACTGGAACAAAGTTCCTCACGTGTATCTTCAAATCTGAAAATAGCGTCGGTAACTTTATCTATAAAATACTCAAACTCTGTTTTTACCTCAGCATTGTCTTAATCACCCTCGAAAACTTAGAAAACGACATCCATAATACAAATTTAAAAAAAATCGCAGCCGTCATCTTCGATTTTAAACTCATTATCGGCTTTAATTCGTACTAAAGCCGATAGTGAGTTCAGAAACATGAAAACAACATCAGTGATGAATAATTTTAAATGTCTGCAGCTGCTATTTTGGGTTTTCATTTCGACTTCACTTGTATTAGCTTCAACCCCCGTGAAAGTCATTAAAATTATCTCACTCTCCCTCCGTCTGTCTGTAACTCCTTTTCTTTACGTGACAATTTCTCCAATATTACTTCTACTGCAACTTGTATTAAAAAGTTCGTTAATTTTTTTATGAAAATCTTCAAGTTATTAGTATTAAATGTCACAGCAATGTTGCAGTAATCATCATTTCAGCCTAGAATCTTACACTGCTGGTTAATAAACCACCTTAATTTTCCTTTTTACCATACTCCTCGGATCCGTACGCCCCTCATCCATGCAGTTTCCACGAGTTTGGTGATATGGCCTGGCCTAAAGATTCCAGTAAGTTGTAGTACAATTGCACAAACAAAACTTTAACAATATTATTTTAAGATGCAATAATAATGTCCTTCAAGTTATTATTTTTTAGTTAATTTATATTATCATTATTTCAGTACATTCTGTGCACTTTACATATTCAGCCTTACTGGGCTACTTTTTGTCTTACTGACATAAAAATTTCTCAAATTAATGCTTTATACCAACACCAGATAAAAAACAAATGGCTTACAACTTCATCTAACACCAGATAGCCCTAATGAAGATATCATCACAATACCAATTCACTTCCTGAACCATGAATCACCACAAAACACCTACCTGGAACTCTGCTGACATCCGAAACAAGCGTGGGACGTACACACATGCATCTAGCGGCAGATCTCGCGAAGGTGCTCTAAGATCTGCATTGTTGTGCCATGTTGTAACTTGTTACAGACCGACTATTATTCTTGCTGTGTTTTCGGTTATAAGCGGGCAAAGATTGAGTGGCGGGAGAGGGAAAGTTAATTTTGTGGGTTATGTGCCTATGATGCTGTTGACTCTGTGAGGCAAATTAATGTCGAATATTTTCATACAAGCGATTCATAATTTAGATTAACGAACGTTGTATGCTATTGTATTTTGGCTATAAACAAGCTTAGTTTTATTTACCCTTTCTGACCACATCTTTCATTTGTCATTTATTTATTTCTAATTTCTAATTAAAATGGTTTAAAACAAATTACAGAAATTAAAAACACAGTTTGTAGGTTACACATGCACAAGAAAAGATGTTTTTTTTTTAATTTTCATTCTGAGTATGTCGAAAAAAATGGCGAAAGCAAATTAGTTATCCCATACCTTTCATTTGCGTTCACATAGATCGACATAATGTAGAGAACAGCCAAGTTCATTTCGCGATTTTATTGTTGACATTTATATTTACAGCGCATTTACAAATTAGGTACACTCTCAAGCTTTTTGTACCTGTTTTACGCCAAGTTATTCTAAGTTAAGAAATATTCTAAACCTCTAATAACAAAATGTCACGGCAGCACCTTTCGTTCGATCAATCAATGTGGATCTCGATTAATCTAATCTAATCAAAATAATGTCAGTTTGTTGTCTGTTCAGTCATTATTAGTACATTATGGAAATATGGAACCTTTAATGAACTGTGCTTTCGTAAATGTCACTTTTGAGGCTTCTGTCTACGAAAATATTATGGTGAACTTTAAAATAGAAGATGGTTTTTATTAACTTAGTGAAATGTCAAGTTTGTGTTGGTATTCGTTTTATTTTCGCGTCTCACTGGATGTATAGTATATTAGGGTTTTATTATGGAAAACTGATTTGATGGTTAACTTAATTTACTTAAAATATTAATAATTAAACTTAATTTACATATTTCCTTATCTATGCTCGTCAATTTTTATTAGTAACTAGCTTTTGCCGGCGGCTTCGCCCGCGTGGAGGTCGGAAAATATCTCGCGGGTATCGTCACTGCTCAGCTCCTATGTGTCTTAGCGTTATGTTATATAGCCTATAACCTGCCTAGGAGTATGGACTACAATCGTACCAAGTTTGGTTAAAATCCCTTTAGTAGTTTTTGACCCATGCGTGCATATACAGACAGACAGACAAAAAATTTACTGATTGCATTTTGCATCAATATCGATCACCATTCATCCTCCAATATTAATTTTGAATGTATAATTAACCTCTTAGTCCCTGAGTTACCACATTTGGTACAGACACAATGGTTTTTAATTGTGTCTGTAATTACGGTATTCAATGGGTTAAATGTACAGAATTGATCTTTCTACAGTTTTATTATAAGTATAGATGAACGATGAACTAAAAAAAATCATCGTAATCGTATTTTCAGCAATCTTTTTTAGCCTTTTCCAAACCCGTGGTAGCCACTGCACCTCACCGAATAGGCTTTTTCGAAGAAATTATAGGAAGGCCTTTGCCTAGCAATAAGACGGTATAGGTTAATAAAAAAACAGTTGATTCGTTATTGAAGAAAATCGTCGTTAACTACGGATAAAATTAATATGGAACGAAGTGATTCCGTATTTGTTTAATTATTACTTAAATAGAAAGTCTTTAAGTAAGCTAAAATAAAAGAAGGCCGACAAAAATGGGCACAAATCATACTTTACGAGGAAAAAAAGTCACATCTGCTCAAAAAACTTTACTCTTTGCCAGGGTGAAGGCCACCTATTCATTTTTGTGAGGTCACCCGCAATAAGTCTACTGATACCATCTCAGTAACCAGGGAAATGTTATGATCAGAAAACAATTGAGATGTTAAGACATTGTCTGATATTTATGTATCGAGGTTTGAACCGAGATTGTAATGACGATAACCTTGCGTTGTAAGACGATAATTAGGTGAATAGCTCGTGAAATCTGTTTCTAAGCATTTCTTAATGATTAAAACAATGATTTTGATTAAAGTTTATTTTATTTTTAACAATAAGTTTTCCTTCTGCATGCGTGCGTTTATGTCTTTTATTCACACAATTTTTATCTGATATGATCTAAATATTTTTGTACAAGTCGAAAAATAATTGGAGTACCAGTACAGCAATCAATCTGCCTAGGTATGATAACCAGATGCAGCTGAGAACCAATGTTTTACATAGAGCGACTCTCTATCTGACCTCACTTACCGGGTAATACTATACCCTTGGTAAAGACCTCTTGGTAAGACTGTCAGACTTTCGGGCTTGTGACGACCTGTAATGATAAGTAAAGGTCTACTAATGACAGCTGGGGCCACGTGCTTACCAAGGCACGGAGATGTCTCGGTACGTAAACCACGTACCAGTACGTAACTAGCTACGCATGCCACGGACTAACCCCGGCAAACGTAGCAAAACCTGATTAATTGACCCGTGAGGCCTTCATTACTTAGCCATAAACCCAGTAGCAGTACTTGGCTGTAGAAATAAGTACATTTTACCGAATTAACTTTTTCAAACGGGGTCTACTATTCATTTTATAAGCTACTATCTTAATTTTTCAAGGACAGGTTAAATCAAAATTAAAAGTGAAAAAGATCACACGTCAAAGAAATCATATTAGAAAGATATATTACTTAATTACCTGATGAAATTACTTTAGATTTTAAAAGAGCTCATTAAACCTATTAGTCTAGTTTTTATACTTTTTATTCGTTTGTATTAAGTAATAATAGGGTGGTTTAAAGAACAGGCCTCGTTATAAATTTACATTTATTCATAAATTTTAAAAGTAATGTTACTTAAATACTTGTTAGACAATTTCTGATGTATGGGCTCAACGGGCTCCACCACAAAATGGCTGAAAATCATAGGTACATGTAAAAACCGACTTTAAAATTAGGCTGCAAATAACAGTCATACCTTAACCTATTATATATAAGTAGGTAAAGGAAATAAGCCTGAGCTGAAGAATTCCTACAACATAAGTGGATTTCGATTCAGTTTATAATAGTCTCCATACAGTGGGTGCCTGAGGATGGACAGCGCCACCGAAAACGGCCCAAGAAGAGGTGGCGAGACGACCTGGACGCTTACTGCAAGGGTTGGATCGATCGCGTCCGGCCCTGGTGCGAGCCATGGTACGGAGCGAGAGGGAAGGAGGTGGGGCGCGTGAGGGAGTGGCAGTCACTGCGCCCTCACGTCCCTAGCCGCCGCAGGAGGAGACGCCCCGGGCGTCGGGAGTCGATAGCGGACTCCCGGCCACCGTAGGCGCGAGCTTGCGGGCGGCGAGCAATGGGTAGCTCGCTGCCCGGTAAGGACCAGGCTCGGGTCGACGGCGCGTAGTGTTCCACGCGCGCCTCAAAGAGATGTCAGCAGCAGTGTAGGGGTCTACTAGGACCGATGCCTGCCGGGGTCGCGTGATTGTTCGAAAAAAAAAAAGGTTGGATCGAGGTGGCCCTGGAAAAAGATGCCTGCCTGCCTAGGACAACAGTGAGACAGTGTAGGCTAATGAAAAATCTGTTAACTGAAAAAGTAAATGATTGTTAGAGACTAACTGAATTTGATTACCGGTTTTCGATAAATTTCCGCTGTTATATAAATTTTCGTATTCGGTCGTGTGCGAAGAAAATTAAATGGCGGCAGAACATTTGGCCGCTGTAGTGTGCAGAACATTTTTAGATTTGGCCGCTGTAAAAATAATTTGGCCAATGGAATATCCTCGACTGACACAGAACCACTGTGGATACCGTTCACCGGAAATATATTACTTCCTGTGCAGCCAGAAAAAAAAAATTCAGTTGCCATGAAATATATCGTAGCTATACACTTAGTAGACTTACGGAATGGATATATAATACTTGAACCTGCAACTAAAACAAGTTCGCAAAACACTGCATCATCACCACGGTTTATCATCATCACTATAAATAAATAGGCTTTATACCGTAATAGCATTAAACACCAATTAATATCAGGATCTACAGACATCAATTCATTATAACTACAATATAATCTTGTTTATAATCCATAGAAGACCATTAGTTCCGGATTGAAGACGCATTGAGACTTGTCGACCTCTCTATAATAACTTTAGAATAATAATTACAATATAATTGCGAGTCTACGTAATTTAATTAAAGTATTGAGATTATGGGTGCCCCGGGCTTGACTGTAAGTATCGATTTGGTGGGGTTAGTGATAGGCGGAGCGAGGAGCGATTAAGATTGGGTAGACCGTTTCCTACGCTTGCTTAAATTTTCAGTTATTTCATTTTTAAAGAAACAAAAACATTTATTGGAAATCGCACAGGGAGATCACAAATGAAATAGGTATCGTTTTTAAGCTTTTGTTCTCAAAAGCAATGTAACAACTAATCATAAAAAAAAAATCCTTGGCAATTTCACGATCGAGAAAATTTAAATAAAGAGCAACAAAGCGCGATCAAACCTCATTTTTTTTCCTTTTTTACACGGTGATTAGAAAAGAATTGTTCCATTAGATTACATGATCTAATTATATATTATTGTAATTATAATGTTTGTATAGTTATCCGCGTTCTTTTATGAATTAAAACTCTAATCGTTTATTTCACATAATCAAACTGGCACTTTTGAATTATGAAAGGGTCGGTCAGTCACAATGATAAAACCCCTTCCTTCCATTCCAGTACCAATACAGAACAAAAACTCCACGGACACTCTTTTAAATCAAAATTTTGTTACCATTAGTAAGTGACACCTAACCACCTAAGGTTTATAGATCATAGAATCTATCCTAGCAAAGACTTACCTGTCTGTCTTTCTTCTTTTTGTAACTATATCGAGTAGCACGGGCCAGAAGAGTGATGAAGAGATATCAGCTTCTAGCCGTCACAAATAGACCATATAACGACACCTTCCGCTCCGCCTATCACTATGGTTGATACCCTTCTCCATCACAAACAACTAGATCAGTTGAAACCCATCTTTTAAATGTCACAGCCTCGCAGCTAATTCCTTATGACTGACAAGACATGTGTCATTACAAGCTAAATGTCACATAAATCATTGCACATGAAAACAGGAATATCTGAAGAATTTCGACCAATTAATATCTTAAGAATTTTAATGCAGCTACGTTATAATTTTTTATTACATTATTGCATTTTTGTATTTCATAGATAATTATGTGTGAGAAAAAATTGAATTGTATACAATTGTAATTGCATTGTATTGAGAAAGTTATTAATTGGTGTTATTTTGATGTATAGTTCTAGAATTGTCACATAGTTCAGAAAAATAAATAGTATTGTTTCATTTGTTTTTTGTTGCTGAGTATTTATTGTACGGGATAATAAGATCCGTGTTGTTTTTAGCACATTTAATCATTTTTAAAATACATTACATCTAATTTTCTTCAGAGAATAGGTGGCTGTGTGGTTAACGGCTTTACGAGAAAGGTCGAAACCAAACAGGCATTTTACTTCGTATTCATTATTTCATCACCACTGCTCTCAAAACGATGAAAGAAAACCGACATTTGCTAGAACAAAAAAAAAAAAATCGATTAAATGTGACATCTAACAAACCGCACTGGACCTGCTAGGTGGATTACGGGCCACTCTCCTTGACCGAGAGGAGGCGTATACCCCAGCAGTGGGATATTATTGGCTTAGTATACACAGACTTTCTGTGTCAAATATGTACAAGCAATCCCAAGGAAATTACGATAGTCAAATGTAATCGTTATTTGATGGATTCACTAGTCTAAGCAAAAATTAAATTTTAAAACTGATTTCTAAAATATCCCGAAAGTGTATTATTTGAATAAAGCTTGTCTGATCTCTAGAATAAATTGATGGGCATTGATAGATGAAAATAGTAATTTAGGACACTGTTGCATATTGAGGGTACGTCATGTTTTAATACCTAGTTATGTGCAGTTTCCTACACTACTATATCTACTCTAAAACATTGGGATTGAACCTACTAAATAAAAGATCGAAGTTGAAAGAGTAAAAATGGCGCACCCCACGTACGCATCCATTAAAAAAAAGATTGTTGGAAACTTCTTGGTCATATTAACTTTTTGGATTTGGCCTGTATCGTATTGGTGAAAAAAGTTTTATAATATTAATTAATTATAGAAAAAAAAAAAATATGATTCTAATTTCAAAATTCGGTTCGTTTTCACAAAGTACAACATATTTCAATAGAAACACGTTTATAATTTGAATTTTACGAAATGAGAGCAGATAAATAATTATATAGTATAGTATCAAAAGATTACAAAACTAATAGATATAAATTGCATCTTCCTATTTAAAATCCATTAGTTTATGATCTCTATACAGTTTATATTCATGCCTTTGTTGCTTAAAGTTAAACCGATTACCTTGTATTCCGCCTTAGGATTGATGGTTTTATCATAATAATACATTATAAACAAACAAATAATGGATGCCATATTTATTTTACATCAAAACAAAGCCTCATTTTAAATCCCCCAATCCCATCATCCTTATTTCTGAGTTATAAGGTTGGAAATCGCATAGCAAAATGAAAAGTTCAAGGAAACTATATGGTAGAGTGGGTTATAAGATGTATGATCTTTATTGTTTTTTGACTGACAACAATCTAAATAAGTATGTTATGTTTCTGACGGATTGGTTTCTGTGATCCGTGATAAACTTTTGTTGAGAGGTAAGTTTTGATTTTAGACAGAAGTTTTTATAATCAACCTATACAAGTTGCAGTTTTGGATCTGCATAACATTTTAGGAGGTAATTATGTTAGTGATTCTGGACCCGAATCAACAATAAAGTGGGCAGGTATTTTTTTTCATTTTATCTAGACACGCGGGAGCGTGTCAAGCCAAGTTCAAGTAACAGAACTGGCGAGCAGCACCGTGTGTATGTATGTAATATTACACGAACCATTTGGAGCCACTTTTGACCCCCTCATAACTCAAAAACTATTTCACATAAACGTGTCAAATTTGGCTCATGTAGTGAAACTTGCAACATACATATGTGCTCTAAATTTCAAAAACATATCTCCAACGGTTATTTAGATATTAACGTCCAAAAATCGTCATTTTTATCACTGACTGACCTATAGATCAAAACTCTAACCCAGTTCCAGGTGACCTAGAAAGTTGAAATTTGGCATGCAGATAGGTAATTAGGTGAATACAAAGGAATAAATCAGAAACTGGTAAATTTTTATAATTTTGCTATAATTTTTCACTTAATTGATTCTATTAGGAACACTTGTAATAAAAACCATTTGGTATTAATTTTGTTATAAATAAGTACCTACTAATAATTTATGTACAAAAAGTAATGATATCCCACCCAAAACATAAATGTGAAATGAAAGCCAAGTTCAATATTATGATATATGCCTTAGTTGTTGACTTCAGGGACAAAAGAAGTAAGATCTATATGGGTGCCAAGTTCAATGGTCAGTCCTGAAATTTATTTATAACTATCATTTGTTCTTATAACTTAGGATAATATATTGTAGCCTAAGGTCTGACTTGGCTAGTTTTCATATACGAATTATATTATAGCCTACGCAAGTTCTAAACCTGTTACTTGTCGGTTCTTATTTTATTATTCCTAAATTTTGGGTTGCTGGTAGAAACTAGCCATCGAATATAATAATTCGTATATGAGAACTAGCCAAATCAGACCTTAGGCTACAATATACTATCCTAAGTTATAAGAAGAAATGATAGTTATAAATAAATTTCAGGACTGACCATTGAACTTGGCACCCATATAGATCTCACTTCTTTTGTCCATGAAGTCAACAACTAAGGCATATATCATAATATTGAACTTGGCTTTCATTTCACATTTATGTTTTGGGTGGGATTCTTATTTACGGAAATCGGTAAGTGTGCACTCCCTTTTTTAAAACGCGGCCAGTCTGTACGTGTCCTTAAACTGCGCTTTCACACACACAAACAAACGCAACCGACATTTCTTTCATAGATTTTTTGAGGGGTTTTGGGTGGGTTTTCTGAAAAACAATACAATTGAAATTTTTTAAATAAAAGTATTATTGATTATTGACTTGGTATCGTATTGATATATGATTATTTACGAGTCTCATAACAACCTCCTGAAATGTTTTGCAGGTTCAAAACTGCATCTTGTAATGTTCTAAGAAACACAAACAACAAACACAAGCCTGTTCTCTTCGAGAGGGAGTGAGCTTTAATCTACCACGCGGGTCCAGTCACCATCATAACCTACCACACGGGCCCAGTCACCATCATCATCACTTCATCCGAAAGACGTCCACTGCTGGACAAAGGCTTCCCCCAATGCTCTCAATCCACCCAGGGTTGGCAAATGTCATTTTCTTCGAATTTTTGGGACCAGACATGTCGGTTTCCGCACGATGTTTTCCATCACCGTTTTGAGAGCAGTGGTGATGAAATAATTTACACTAAGTAAAGCGCCTGCCTAAGTTCAAACCCACGATCTATAACTCATAAGTCGGGGCCGATACCTCTGGACCTCCACTGCTCCCGTGCTCCCTGCTGCTACCGACTATCCGTAATTACTATCAAAATTCTACAAATGGAACCCGGGACCAACAGATAAACGTAACGCTTTCCGAGGCACGGAAGGGCCTTGACATGTAATGGATGATCACCATCTATCCACAACCGACCATAACCAGGATCCATCTGAGGAATGAATATTGACCATTTTTGTAGGAAAATAATAATACCTTTTGACAACCAACACAACGTTATCTGATCCCAAACTTGGCAGAACCTGTACTATGGCAACCAGAGAACTGATAAACATACTTATATATTTCTAAATACATACATATTATAGACAAATTACACCCAGACACAGAACAAATAATTGTGCCCATCACACAAAGATTTGTCCTGGGTGGGAATCGAACCCACGACCTCAGTCTTAGCACTCAGGGTCACTAACCACTAGAAAAACAGGCCAGTCAAAGAAAATCACCTGGCACGACGCATAATTTCATTTGAAAAGCTTATTTAGAAGCAACATCCATCTGTAACTCAAGCTGTAGACATTAATTTGTAAAATATGGTTGGTTAACTCTTTACGTATAGTTAGTTTTGATCGACCATATCTTTCCTACTATATTATGATAGGTCTTCAAACCAATAGTTTGAAGGGATTTGTAAGAGGAACGTAACTCTGAAATATGTATCGAGTGTGTATTTTAGATGCATTACAATTAGGTAAAATCGAATTTAAGCCAGAGATTAGCTAAAGCATAAGATTTGGGCACTCTAAAGCAATGGTTTCATTGGGAATAGTATTGAGCAATATTATTTTAGGAACATTATATTTTAGGGGCTTCTAACATGTACTGGCCCTTCGATTCAGCAGTATCTGTTGAACTACAAAGCCAACACGAAGTAATTACCTACTATACATATTCGGCTCCCTAGATTTACTCCATAAGTACAAAATCCGTAGTTTCGGCCGAAGTTACGCGCGATTCTGACCCTGTAATAACTATGGACATGAGATTAGTTTAGAGCCCGACCTTAAAAATAAATGACAGTACGATTCAACAGCTGTTCCTAAAGTTATATAAAGTGGGCCAAAATTCACCACGTGGGCCCAGTGCAGGATGGTAGATGTCACATGTCTTCGAATTTTTGGTTCTAAGACATGCCAGATTGATGTCGATGTTTTTCTTCACAATTCTCAGCGGTGGTAATGAATTAATTTACGCAAGTAAAGAGCCTGCTTATGTTCGAACTCACGAGCATAAGTCACTAGACTACCACGGCTTAAAGCTCTGCGTTAGTTACACACAAAACATGTTCTCAGAATCACTGGAACATTCTATGTTGCCAGCAACATTTTGTCCCAATGAATATGTGACTTTGCTTTACCTAAGCCGGCGTCGATGACAAACATAGCAAGCCTCTGATCACATTAGTGATTCAATTTACTTACAAATTAGATTAGTATGTGGTAATCGATGTTGCCATAGAGCTTCGGTTATTTGAAGCCTATCGTAATTTTTGCATTTGTGTCATAAGAGTTCGTCAAAGAAATGAAGTAACTGGGCTTGATTTCTAACTGTGATAATATGAGTTCTCTTCAAGTAGCTTCTCCCCATTGGATCACCTCCTGGGATAAGGGCTCCTGTCCTTACTAATCCTTTTTAAACTTATGTATTTCATCATCATGTTCTTGCCCTTATTCCAATTTATTTGGGGTCGGCGCAACATGTCTTTTTCCATATTTCTCTTCTAGTCGTCATCTCGGTAGTCACTGCTTGTATGTGCCATATCAATTTTCACACAGTCCATCCATCGTTTCTTCGGTATTTCCCTTTCTTTATAGCCATCCACATTCATATTCACAAGATTTTAAACATTATGAAGCAAAAGATTACCAAGATCCTTTAAAATGACGCAGATTGTGATTAATAGTGTGTTACCAGAAGACGTAGAGTTGGAAGGCTTTCAACAAGGTTGACTGATGACTTTGTGAATGCCGCAGAAATCCACTGGATACGGAAACACAAAACCGGTTGAAGTGGCAGAGCTTGGGGGAGGCCTGTGTCCAGCAGTGGACTTCTTTCGGCTGAAATGATGATTACGATCAATGTGTTACGCAATTAGGTAGTAGTTTTAGTCGTTGATGATGGACGGTTGTGTTGAAGTAACCTGAGTCTGAGGTTAAATGATCCAGGTGAAGAGGCTGTAGGAAAAATGACTCCAATAAGAAAGTCTACTTCTACGTAGGATTATGTTGGTCATATCTATCGTATGGTGGCAGATGCTGGACTACCTCTTAAAGTATTGGCCCGCAACCACAGTAGACTGGGAAAAGTGAAAAACGGCAAGGGAATCCTAAGCTCTTTAGCATATAATAATATAGCAATAATAATAATATCAGCAGAATTGTATAAGTAAACGAGGTGATAACTGTAAATCAGAAGACAGCGACAAGACAGGGAAGCTGTTACGACTTGACTCAATACCAGACGCCAGTCACATAAAGTTGAATCATTTATAACGTGTCATAGTTTGTAAAGAAAAGATTTATACAACATCATTAACTTATGAGCTCTGTGCTACTGATGTATTTGTCCAATGTCGTTATATAAACGACTTATCACGGGCTTTGAAGGTATGGGAAGATATGGAGATGACATTGCATTAAAATATTATGATAACTTCATTCTGGCCGGCTAAAAGAGTTTGCATTTAATTTCTTGCCCGTTCTTCTCTATAGAGATCTATGTTTTGGGACAGGCAACTAATTTCAACTATCTGACTAGGCTACCGACTA
Organism: Aporophyla lueneburgensis; assembly: GCA_932294355.1. Classification (NCBI taxonomy): domain Eukaryota; kingdom Metazoa; phylum Arthropoda; class Insecta; order Lepidoptera; family Noctuidae; genus Aporophyla; species Aporophyla lueneburgensis. Next base: position 5,571,995 of record OW028748.1, on the reverse strand, counting down.
TCTGGCAGTTCAAATGCATTTATAAGCTGTGTATTTGGCTTCTTGCCTTGGTCTTCATGACGATTTTTTTTAACGCATTCAACTGCTTTGTGAATTGAAGTGCGCTAACTTTCATGGTTGCACGCTCCTTCCGTTGATCAACGGGTATACCCCAAGTTGTAAAGTGACGTTTGAGGACGTCTTTGTACCACAGGTATTGTCCACCATATGCACCCTGTGCCTTTGGCAAGCTCTGATTAAAAAGCACCCAAAACCTTCGTTCACCTATATCGACAACGATTCTAATCAGCTCTTCGGTATACGGTGTGACCGGGTTTTTTAGACCAAATTCATGTGTTTTTCTAGCTATCAGAAACTTCATGATAGGAGAGGAAAGTATTCTGGGTTCATTTCAGCCGTAAGACGTCCACTGCTGGACTTAGGCCTCCCTCAATTTGGGGGGCTTTGCCATAATCGCCACGCTTGGCAGGCGGGTTGACGATCGCAGTATGGTGGTTAAATGCATAAAGAACGCTGCTGCCCATTCTCTAGTAAGTCCCTTAGTCGCCTTTTACGACACCCACGGGAAGAAATGGGGAAGTATTCTGGGTTGCTGGCGCCAAATACGGTCACTTTATATATACATACTTGTAAATAAATGCATTAACGTGATTTCATGCTCAAACTTCAATTTGTAAACTTGCCACTTACAGGAACGCGAAATGTCAAAAAATCTGTTCTTCTCTTTTTAAAGACACTGGGGCTAAGGCCGTCCTCATTCTTCCGACTAAAGGATTATGCCAAAAGTAGCAATAAACGCTCGTTTTGCGCGCGCGTTCCTTCTTTGGAGCCAGGAAAAGTAATAAGTTTAAAACATCAACTGCACTCTTCCAAACCAATCAGGCTTGTTTCACTTTCTGAATATTTCTACCAGCAGTAGCTATTTGATAGCTGATAATGATGATTTTCTACAAACATCAAATTAGGCCAGTATTCACAGGAGCAATAATGACCCGGTGGAATTGGTCCCGACTTATGAGCAAACCCAGGTAGGCGCTTTACTAAATGTAAATAGTTTCATCACCACTACTCTCAAAACGGTGAAGGAAAACATCGTCAGGAAACCGGTTTGATATAGAACAAAAAAATCAAAGAAATGTGACATACATATACCAACCCGCATTCAGCCCGCGTGGAACATTACAGCCCACTCTCAAAGAGAGAAGGTCTGTTTCCCAGTTGTGGAAAAATTATAGACTAATTACGCAGTAGCCACATACAACAATTAGAACCAATTACAACGCCACTGTAAATCTAATCCCATATAGGACAGAACCTTTACTTCTAATAAGCTTTACAAAGTTAACTAAACAGGTTGCATAGCTCTTTGATCTCACATTAGATATCATAAATTATTTCAGCCATCGCTTCCTTTGCCTCGCCATATATAACTGCCATTAACTGTTTGGTAATTCGCATGAATATAGGCAAGCCTTTTGAGCGAATTCTAAGCGATTTGATTTCATGGTGAATTATTCATTAATATTATATATGAAGTGGCATTAAATTAGGTTTGATGGTATTAATCATCATTGGCTTTTGTGATTAGATTATGGGAAGGATCTGAGATAAATATGAGTGTGTATGAGTACCTCATTAAGGGATTGTGAGATATATATAGAAGATGGTTGTTGGTTGCTACGCCTGTCGTACGTAAATAAGTATGGACATTGAAGGACTAATAAGAAAGATGATTAATGTGTGCAAATCATCTATGTCTATATAATTGGGATTCAAAAAGATAGTATTTACTAAACTTTGTTAAAATGTTATGATTAAACAGAAAGGAGAGAACAGTGGGGGTGGTAGTAGTATCGGCTCCGATCTATGTGTTGTGGGTCATGAGTTCGAACCCAGGCAGGCAATTTATTTTATAAATAATTGTATCACCACTGCTTTCAAGAGCTGAAAGAAAATATCGTGAGGAAATCAGCATATCCGAGAACCAAAAATTCAAAAACACGTGACATCTACTAATACGCACTGAGCCCACGTGGTAGATGCGATGAGAGAAGAGGCCTGTGTCCCAGCAGTGGGAACATTATAGGCTGATTATTTAAAGACATGTAGACGAATATAATAACGCCTCCTCTTTTAAGCAACTAACTATTATAACACTTAATACATAAGCATCAAGATAGATATTTAGGAATCAACATGACATTAATTACGTGAGCCGTTTTAGGCTCATTACTCATAATCTTCTCATAATTAAGATATTGAATCATATACAAAAACAATGTATTGGTAAACAATACGTACGTAGGAAGAAGCGCGTATGAACAAAAATGGCGCATTTTGAACACCTGCTGACTAACACCGTGGCTCTCAAACTTTTTGAAATACAAAATTGGCACTGAAAATATATTGAAATAGCTGTTATCATCCCACCGGAACGTGATATCGGGACAAAAAACTTTGGGACTTCTTATAACATCAGCTATCTGTCAGTGAAAGTCACGTCAAAATCGGTAAAGCCGTTTCGGACAATAGCGGAACAAAAGAAATACAATGTTTTATCTTACCTTTTTTTTTTTTTTTTTTTTTTTTTTTCAGGATGGGAAATCATCAAATGACTTCTCCCGCTCTGGGCGGAGCGGGAGGGCATGTCAGACTTTTACTGACTAAAACCCACCCGTGTTCCATCAGTTGCCCATGTGCCAGGGTCACGGTATCTCTTTCGAACAATCACGCGACCCCGGCAGGCATCGGTCCTAGTAGACCCCTACACTGCTGCTGACATCTCTTTGAGGCGCGCGTGGAACACTGCGCGCCGTCGACCCGAGCTTGGTCCTTACCGGGCGGCGAGCTACCCATTGCTCGCCACCCGCAAGCTCGCGCCTACGGTGGCCGGGAGTCCGCTATTGACTCCCGACGCCCGGGGCGTCTCCTCCTGCGGCGGCTAGGGACGTGAGGGCGCAGAGACTGCCACTCCCTCACGCGCCCCGCCTCCTCCTTCGCGAGCATTACTGCTTCGCAGAAGGAGGTGACGGCTTCCCATTCCCTCTCGCTCCGTACCATGGCTCGCACCAGGGCCGGACGCGAGAGGTCGCCGCCGCCGATCGCCTCCACGAGGACACGGCGGTGCTCCGCCCAGGCAGGGCACACCTCCACCGTATGCTCCACCGTGTCCTCCAGACGATCCTCGCAATGGAAACACCCGGACGTATCCTCCCGCTTTATCCTGAACAGGAACCCACCGAAGCACCCATGCCCGGTGAGAACCTGCGTCAGGCGGAAGGTGAGGACGCCGTGGCGCCTCTCTATCCACTCCTCAAAGAGGGGACTAACCGCCGCAATTGTGGCGTGCCCAGCACTGGGTTGCGACAATCGTACCCGCCATGTCGCCATGAGATCACACCGGAGCTCTGTCCGCCGTGCCGCGATTTGTCGCGGCAGCGGAGTTTCGCCCCGGCGTTTCGCCTCCTCGCGCCACTCCCACATGTGCGCGAGGACCTTTGCCTCCAGATCCCACGGCGGCACTCCGGCAAGGAGGCTCGCCGCCTCGCACGAGACCGTGCGGTATCCCCGGATTAACCGGATGGCCATGACCCTCTGGGCCGCAAACAACCGGCGCGCTGGGCGCAGTCTCAATGAGGGTGCCCACACCGGTGCTCCGTAGAGGGCCATGGACCGCACGATCCCCGTGTAGAGCCTCCGGCAGGAGGCGTTTAGACCCCCCAGATTGGGCAGGAGCCGCTTTAATGCAGCCCCAGCCCGCTCCAGTCTGGGAGCCAAACGTCGGAAATGCTCAACGAAGTTCCACCGGCTGTCGAGGACAAGTCCCAGGTACTTCATCGTCGACTCGACGCCGATGTGAACCCCTCCTACCGTAAGTTGGGAACCCGCGGGTGGCGCGTTCCGAGGACCATGAAAACCCATGGCCTCGGACTTGTGCAATGCCACCTCGAGTCCCAATTGCCGGATCCTATCGACGATTGTCGCAACCCCACGTGTCATTAATTCGGCCGCCGCCTCATACGACCTCCCCTGCGCAAGGACCAGCGTGTCGTCAGCGTAGCAAACTACGCTGACGCCGCTAGGGAGGTCGGCGCGCAGCACCCAGTGGTAACCGATGTCCCACAGATGCGGCCCCAGGACCGATCCCTGTGGGACACCGCACGACATCTCTCGCCGGTTCCACTCTCCCTGGTGACCGGGGTAGATAACGGCCCTATCCGTCAGATAGGCCTCGACCACGCGACAGAGGTAGGTCGGCATCCGGTGATACCGGAGTGCCTCCCTAATGCAACTCCAGGGTAGGGTGTTGAAGGCATTGGCGATGTCAAGAGACACCGCCAAGACGACCCCACCCCGGGCCACTGCATCCCCCGTCGTGAGGGCTCGCACGCGCATGATGGCGTCCACCGTTGAGCGCCCCTTGCGGAAGCCGTACTGGCCGTCCGACAAGTCCGGCCCCACTCGCACCAGCCACCCGACGAGGCGGTCTGCAATCACTCTTTCAAAGAGCTTGCCCACCTCGTCGAGCAGCACGATGGGCCGGTAAGCGGACGGAGAGTCCGCTGGGCGCCCAGGCTTCTTAATGAGGACCAGTTTCCCCGTCTTCCAACGAAGTGGGAACTGGCCCCTCTCCAAGCATGCGCTAAGGAGCCCCCTGAGTCGAGGCCCGAGAGCCTCTGAGGCCAGGACCCATGCTTTGCCAGGCAAGCCGTCGGGTCCTGGGGCGGTATTCTTGGCATTAAGCCTTCGTACCGCCACCCTCATCTCTACCTCGGTCACTTCTGGAGCACCGTCGTCGTCGTCAGTGGTGTGGTCCGCATCGGGCACCGCAGTAGGCGGAGCCATGGGTGGGGGACTATGTTCCCCTCGAGGAGGGAACAGAGCGCTCACCACGCCCTCCACGAGTTGGGGCCGGAGACTCTGAGTCAGCGGAGGAGCCCATGGGCGGAGTTTCTCCCGGACGGCCATCTTATACCTTTCTTATCTTATACCTTTAAACGAGCAATTCTTGTATATATATATATATAATCTGAATCTCGGAAACGGCTCCAACGATTTTCATGAAATTTAGTATACAGGGGGTTTCGGGGGCGATAAATCGATCTAGCTAGGATTCATTTTCATACTATGTCATTTTATTCATGTTTTCAATGACCAATTCTATCGATAATCAACTTGAACATAAACTTATTATTTTAAACACAATTTACCAAAAAATACCGAGCAAAGCTCGGTCAACCAGATTTTATTTTTTTATGATGAACGTATATTCTTATGCTAAACAAATGTAAGAATAAACTGTACTTATAAAACGGTACCGGTAAAAAGTTGTTATTTTGACATTACAAGCAGACACTTCAATTCCAATAATTTGTATATATAAAGAAGAAGATAGGGATTTACTTACTTTTTTGCCATCTTGCAGGTCAACCTATGAAGTTGTCGGCTGCTCGTTTGGACTTTCCTGTGGCTACCTTAATAAATAAAAGCCTCCAGCCAGGGTTTAAGAACTTCAAACAAGAGCGACTACTAGCTAAGGGCACGCTCTGTGGGATATGGACCTCTGTTTAGGGCATCACTGGTATAGGGCAGCAAGGGACGGGCTGGATTGGAATGATTATTATTTAGTGGCGAATTTAAAGCTACAGGCTCAGCGGCATGTGCTAGCTTGAGCAAGAGTCAGGGTGGACATGGATGGGGACGTCACGGTTGGCCAGGACGGAAGAACGCCAGTCTTTGATGGTGTTTCTTGACAGTGCTAGTGAATTAACTACTGTCCTGGAGGAGGGTTGTTGTATCATCGGTAATGGGATCTTCTTACTTCAGGAACAAGCGTATACGTAAGAAGCCGTTAGGGAGACAGAAAACTATGTCCAACAGCAAAATTATTTAGCACTTGTGTTGCTGCTAGGTTCACCCTAATGTGGCTCGCCACCCGGTAAGGACCAGGCTCGGGTCAACGGCGCGTTGTGTTCCTCGCGAGCCTTAAAGAGATGTCAGTAGTATTGAAGGGGTCCGCTAGGACCAATGCCTGCCAGGGTCGCGAGATTTGTTCGAAAGAGTTACCGTGACCATGGCATATAGGCAACTGAAGGAACACGGGTGGGTTTTAGTCAGTTAAAATCTGACACGCCCTCTCGCTCCGCCCAGAGCTGGAGACGTCATTTGATGATTTCATTCACAAAAAAAATTTTTTTTCACCCTAATGAAAAAAAAAAGCCTTTAAAATGGTGTTTATGTGTTTATCCAATTATGACATCATTTGTGATTTTGATAATTATGAAGCTTTATGATGCTTCTGACGAGATCTTCAGAATCTAAAACATCCAATTACCTTTCAAATTAAAATTAAATGTTAATGAGGCAGTTATAGAAATTAAAATAAAATAATTTCGATTATCCGTCTTAATTTTCAAGGTCAAATCTTTTAGAACCGCTGACATTCCCTCCATTTTGGGACCTGAAGGACGGTAGTAAGCACAAATTAAATTACTTTAATGAATCTGAGGCGACCTCAGTAGGCTTCAATTTAATCAATTAGCTGACTATTTTAGGATTCATGCTAAGGTTGATGTAATTGTATGGTTAGTAATGACTGCCTTTAATTTTAGTTAGGTTTCCTTTGTATGTAGTTTGTATCTTGCGTTGGAGGTCTAGACTTTCTGAAGATGTTCGGGATCTTGCGGCTCATGTAAGGATAGATTTCAGTAGAGAAAATCGTAGGCAGGCCATGTTTATCGAAGGACCGATGATCGATGGGGCAGACGAGTTCTGGATTGGAGACCGTATATCGGCAAGCGTAGTGTGTGCCACTCCGCAGCTAGATGCGAATATTTCTAGTCGTCCCCATATGGTGGCAATCGGGAATAATATTCCCAGTTACAAGTTCAAATCGCTGTACACTGCAGCCTGGATCGCCGACCCCCATCATAGCTGTCTGTCTTGGCCGTGATGAACAATTTGCTCTTCAGACATCTATCCTAGTGTTATGTAAATCCTGGGAATATTCGGCTAGATCCACCGACGATCTTAAAATGGTAGCTGGGACAGACTGGATGCGGAAGGTGGAGGACAGGGTGTTGTAGAACAGCGTGGGAGAGGCTTACATCCGGTATTGTACTTCGATAGGTTGAATTGAAATCGCAATCTCTTGCAGTTTTCCATTTTCAATATGAAAAAATAAGCGTACATCGGCTTCAGTATATTATATCCAGAAGCGTTTGTTCTCTAATTTTAAAATTTAAATTGCGGATCTGAAAACGGAGAAAACGGACTGCCGAGACCCTCCTTACAACGCAGATCAATATAATCTAATCTTTATTTCATATGCATTGTAAACAAGCAGTCATAAAATTTAAATAAAGATTTCACTAAAATACAATCCTTACAATTTAAAATCATGATACGCACTTCAAAAAACTAAGCAGTCATTTTTACCTAATTTACAATTTTATGGACCTCAATGCAGAAATGTAATTACTTAGAAAAATCTACATTCACAATAATTACTTTATTCAAACAATGCTGGCTTTCTACTCTGCCTCAAATAGGCCTAGCGTGACGGTTGTGTAACAATTGTAAGAGTTAAATGTTATCATATATTAAATTATAACTACTATTATAATTTGATTGTATGCGTTTCCGCACGGTAAAGGCCCGTAGATTTTAGATTCGTGATGTTGATACCATTAAGTGTGCCCTGATGCACTAGTTTGAAGTATATTTAGAAGTTTCTTGCCGGCTCTACTTCATAGGAATAAAGTAATTGGAACCGTGCATCTAGGTTATGATGACGTTTCACATGTGCTTATGTAGGTTTATGTGAAAAATAAAATGTTATAAATATAATATGTGAGTTATGTGAAGTAGTAAGGAGAGCACATCGTTCCGTTTAGATAAACATAACATAACATCACGCCTTGTTTCCCCGAAGGGTTAGGCAGAGGTACACCTATAGTACACCCACATTACACCAGTTATGTTTAAGTCCCGTGTAATGAGGGCGAGCCTATTGCCATCAACCGGGCACAAATCCAGACTCCAGGCTGCTACTGAGAAATTCCAGATGGAAAAACCCAATAACACTTTGCCCAACCTGGTAATCGAACCCAAGACCTCATGCTCAGCAGTAGCGCTTGCTACCACTAGACCAACGAGGTAGTTATTTGTCGTTTGGATAAAATCTTTGCTAAATCTACCAAAATCGGTAAAAATTAAATGATAAAGCTTAGTATGGAGTTACGGAAACAGGAATTACTTTGGGGAATCCACAGAATATTATGCGACTACAAAAATTAAAAGCTTTTCTTTTCCATTGCACTCTCATGTCACAACCTACAAAAGGAACCTATGTATTTATGATCTGCATTAGAGCAGTAGTTGCCTCGTAGTGGCCCAGTGGTAACGGCTGCGAATTATGAGTTGTTACACTAACTAACAAGGCAACTTTAACGCTCATATTGGTCGACCCATATCGGTGTTAAAGCTGCCTAAGACATATGGTTACTTTAGAAGTACAACTGTTGAGCCGATGTGACAATTGATTATACAGAGGAGCAGGCTTGTCGTGAGATCGAACGCTGACTACATTTACTTTGTGAAAACTATTTGATCACCACTGCTTTCAATTAAGGATTATGTCATCTCACAGAGAGGTCTCTAGGGTGCTTACTCTTGATTTTAATTCCGATCGATAGACATTGGAATTGGAACTTTTCGTATTCTTGAATTTCACGCGCCAAAATGTGTTTAAGTAGGGTGTCCATTTTTTAGAACTAGGTAAGTGGAATCGAGATCGGGCGTTGTTTTTGTTCCAATATTGACACGATTGTTTACAAGAGTACCGAATTACGTGTATGCAAAATTAACATTGGAATCGTATTGGCATTAGAGTGGAATTAACATTAGTTTGAAGAGTAAGCCCCCTGACCTTTGTTCCAGCACATGCCTTTTTTGCCTTTTACGTTCGATTACGTTATTATGCTGCACTTATGAAAGTTATCGTATATTTTCTTCGAGTTCATTCGTCACTGACTCATTCCTCATATTCAATGAAATGCATCTTCGCCATCATACCACTCATCAGTAATCAAACAAAGTCTTAGGTCACCATGTGGGCTGGAACAAATTAATGATATTGTACTAATAGTATTTTACTAACATTGCCATTAGGTACATTATTAATAGCAGATGCTAATCATCTCCTATTGTAACTTGCATCAATGTTAAACCTACTAAGATTGTAATACGAAAGTTTATCTTTCTGTCTGTCTGTTTGCTTCTGCTAAACTGCTATACAGATTTTGTTGGAAATTAGCAAATTGGTAGTTTGGTGTAAGGGGCTCGTAACAGATCTCCGAACTTAATCAACGTTCATCGAGATCGGTCCCCGGATAAGTGATATTAAATATATACCGTTGTCTCTCCACGCCTCGGAAAGCACGTCAAGCAGTCATGGATGTCTTTCCGACAGTCGTAGCGGTCTGAAAGTATGACAACTAGTCTTAGTGAGTAAGTACACAGTTACCCAGTAACTGGGTTGTAGAGGTTATATAGGCAGTTGCCCCATGCAATATGCTGGCACTTAGTTGCATCCAGTTAGATTGGAGGCCAACCCCAATATAGGAAAAGGCTAGACAAGTGATGACGTAGGTTGGTAACTTGAGAAACATTCAGGATAGTTTCTATCCTGCGATAATCAGTAAAATGCCCACGAGTGGATCCGTGATAAAATGTCCGTTTAAGTATTTACATAGAAATCACGTTGTAGAATTTATGGAATCACAACATAGGTAATATATTTTTATGTCTTTCACATGATAATCAGGTGGCTTTGGTATGGTATTACCCATTACTAAGTGTCTTTAATTAATAGCTATATAATAGTTATTTTCGTAATTATATACAGAACAATTATAACTTGAGCTAAACTATACTCAGGCAGGATGTGTTGGACATAACTAAGTTTATGTAAAAGTGTATAAATAAGTCATATTTGGGCTTCTGTAAAAAACTTACCTAGCTTTCTTGGTTGTAATTTGTGACAAAGGATATGATATCTCTTTAGTTTTCTCTCTTCGATTTCTTCGAATGTTTGGCGAAAAATCACAAGGAGAGCTGAGCCCAAATGATATGGGAAAAGGCTAGGCAAAAAGAGAAATTCTTCGGATGCTTAGTAAAGACCCTGGTTTGGTTTACAAGAGTTGCAATGACATGACCGACCATGTCGTTGCAACTCTTGTAAGCCAAACCAGGGTCTTTTTTACAGGAGTTGCAAATGTGGACGCTACCACAGCACAGAGAACGGGTAGCTCGTCGAGTCTCAACCAAACAGGACGTTCAACTATCAATGAATACCTACACAAAAAAAATTAACCACAACAAAAATTGGAGACTACGAAACACCACAGATTCAACTTCCCCCATTAAAATAGACAAGATCAAAAAGGTCTAGGCGATTGTTTCTGATACCACAAAATCTGAAATCGATTACCATAATTGGAACAATACCTGTTCAATGACTACTCATTGCAGTTTCCACCAACGCAAGCGCATCCTCGAAGAATGTATTACAAAACAATGACGTCAGCCACCATAGAATCATAGGAACATGGAAAATGCGTACAATATTGAATTAATTATCGTTTATATTGTAAGATAAGACAGTTTAATCACAGTATCAATCAGAATGAGATACAGATGCGATTTGTCTGTCTATCTGCTTTGTACATTATGGGAGTTGTGACCATGAGTTAATGGTCTGGAGGATTTTCCGTAATTTGTAATCTGGTTGGCCTGAGTGTCCGAGGACTTCTGATCTTTTGTGGTATTTATAGGATAATTATTATAATATATAATATAATATAATATTCCACAACTATCACACAACGCCATCTAGTCCCAAGCTAAGCAGAGCTTGTGTTATGGGTACTAGACAACTGATAAACATACTTGTATATTTCTAAATACATACATATTATCTAGACACGCGGTAGCGTGTCAAGCCAAGTTCAAGTAACAGAACTGGCGAGCAGCACCATGTGTAATATTACACGAACCATTTGGAGCCACTTTTGACCCCCTCATAACTCGAAAACTATTGCACATAAACTTATCAAATTTAGCTCACGTAGTTAGACTTGCAAGATACATATGTGCTCCAAATTTCATAAACACATCTTAAACGGTTATTTAGATATTAACGTCCAAAATTCGTCATTTTTATCACTGACTGACCTATAGATCAAAACTCTAACCCAGTTCCAGATGACCTAGAAAGTTCAAATTTGGCATGCAGATAGGTAATTAGGTGAATACAAAGGAATAAATCAGAAATCGGTAAATTTTTATCATTTTATTATAATTTTTCACTTAATTGATTCCGGTAGGAACACTTAGGACAAAAACCATTTGGTATTAATATTATTGTTATAAATTTGTTATAAATAAGTATCTACTAATAATTTATGTACAAAAAGTAATGATATCCCATCAAAAACATAAATGTGAAATGAGAGCCAAGTTCAATATTATGATATATGCCTTGGTTGTTGTCGTCAACGACAAAAGAAGTGAGATCTAAATGGGTGCCAAGTTCAATGATCGGTCCTAAAATTCATTTATAAGTACATAAAATATCATTTCTTCTTATAACTTAGGATAATATATTGTAGCCAAAGGTCTGACTTGGCTAGTTTTCATATAAGAATTATATTATAGCCTTCGCAAGTTCTAAACCTGTTACTTGTCGGTTATTATTTTATTATTTCGAAAATTTGGCTTGATGATAGAAACTAGCCATCGAACATGATAATTCGTATATGAGAACTAGCCAAGTCAGACCTTAGGCTACAATATATTATCCTAAGGTATAAGAAGAAATGATATTTTATGGAGTTATAAATGAATTTTAGGACTGATCATTGAACTTGGCACCCATTTAGATCTCACTTCTTTTGTCGTTGACGACAACAACCAAGGCATATATCATAATATTGAACTTGGCTCTCATTTCACATTTATGTTTTTGATGGGTAGATAAATTACACCCAGACACAGAACAAATGATCGTGCTCATCACACAAACATTTGTCCTGGGTGGGAATCGAACCCACGACCTCCGGCATAGCAGTTAGGGTCACTAACCACTAGACCAACAGGTCCGGGGGGGTCCGGGGGGGGTCCGGGGGGTCCGGGGTACGGGTATAGACTTGTAGGTTGTGAAATGGATAATACACTTTGTAAGTACATACTAAGTAAAGTTTTCGGGTCGATCGAACAGGTCAAGCTACGCTTACCGCGGTTTTAATAAGTAAATTCTTTATTGGCATAAAAAAAAGATTTTTCTATAAATAAAGATCGTTCCGTGCATGGATGACGATCTTCCAATAATGAATAAGAGAATCATGATCGAAAGTGATGTAAACTGGTTAAGCATTTTATTAGATCTCTGACGTAATCTCACAGATTTCATGATGAAAAAAAATTATAGAAATCATCGTCTTTTTGGTTTTGGGAAAATAAAATTTAACTGTTGGATTGGCGATCGCAGTTTGTTGGTAAGGTACATAGAGAACGCTGCTGCCCATTCTCTAGTAACTCCCTTAGTCGCCTTTTACGATACCCACGGGAAGAAATGAGATGGTGCTATTCTTTATATCACCACATGGCACTTATTGTTAGTATGAGCACCTAAAGATAAATACAATATTATGTGCTCCAATAATCGTCTTCCATTGTATCACAGAACATATGTTTGTCTGGGTGGGAATTCATCAGATGACGTCTCCCGCTCTGGGCGGAGCGGGAGGGTGTATCAGACTTTTACTGACTAAAACCCACCCGTGTTCCTTCAGTTGCCTGTGCCAGGGTCACGGTAACTCTTTCGAAGAAATTCGTGACTCTGGCAGGTAGTATGGCCTCCTAAAAGTTAATATTAAATTCTTCAAAATTCGTCCTCTATTGTTCCAAATACCTGGTTATCTTAATATCGTCAAGACAGGAAGGTGTAGTAACACGATGTTGCGCCCACGCACACAGTATTTACATAGAGCTGTATTAATTATATTCATCAAAGTATTATGAGGATGAAAGTGAACATTTGGGAAAGTGGTCACGGAAGGTAGCTTATTAGTGAGATAATTGCTGGTAAAATTCATGTAACGATATGAATTATTTTGTTAAGAGTAAGTTTGTACACGGTGGCTTAAATACAATCATATTGACCGCGTAGGTACGCACTTTTCTATGAAACACCTGTGTTTATTTTTAATCGACTTCAAAAAAGAAGGAGGTTCTCAATTCGACTGTATTTTGTTTTATGTTCATTTGAATTAATGCGGGGTACATACCATAACTAAAAAGTTGGGGATTAAAACTTAAAAAAAAATAACCACCGACTTCCTTAAAAAAACACTACAAAGTGAAAAATAACTTTAATTTCGGAAGTCGATGGCAAAAAACTTTAAATACAGATCCTAAGACACCGACTTCCGAAATTAAAGTTATTTTTCACTTTGTAGTGTTTTTTTAAGGAAGTCGGTTGTTATTTTTTTTTATTTTTTTACAACGAACAAATTGCCTTAATACTCGGTATTCTTTTCTTTTTTTTCAGCTGGATATTGTTGGCTTTTAATCTGTGTTTTGCGTATCGTGTGTTGTGACATCATATTATTTTTTCAGGATACTGGCGAGACGGCCCGTCGTTTGCACGGCTGAAATGAACTGATGTGACGACATGTCAAACACGAGGTTTCTGTGCTATATATTTCTAATATGATACCTATAAGCCTTGTAGAAAAGATTTCTAAGATTTTCTCTGTGTGAGCTTTGAATTTGAAAAAGACAGGTAAAAGTAAATACAGGAAGCGAACTTCACACTAAATTAAAACTACAAACTATTGCTGTTAAAACATAATTTTCACTTTCTTTGGACTACAGTTTTCCAGAAGAACGATTCCCACCACATAATGTCCGCAATTTACCGATGAATAAAGTCACTGTAACGATAGGTGTTTAGGTAAGTTGTGTTTTCATAGAGAGCGTTTTTAACATCGTAAAATCACACCCCACTGTCATCATTGGTATAAGTTTGATTGTTTTTTTTTCTTCTAAATAAAATAAAATTCATCATTTTTAAGTTCACTTTGCTGTTGCTTTTTCCAAAATGTTGCTGTTTTATTCATTTGAGAAACAGTAATAATTACCCACTCTACCTATCAGTAGACCAGGTTGTGGTCAATTGCTAACAGCCACTCGGGTCTATCGAGAATTAAGCTACACTTACCATGATCGGTTCATTGATGGGTGACCATCCATAAAATACAGCTTCAAGTACTCTCCGTGCATCGGAGAGCACGTTAAGTATTGGTCCCGGTTGTTATTTATAAATCTTTGACAGTCACTACGGGTCAGCTGTCACGTCAGAAGCCCGAAAGTCTGATAACCAGTCTTAGCAAGAGGCCTTGTATTACCTAGTTACTTGGTTGTGCAGGTCAGATAGGCAGTCGTTCCATTTAAAGTACTGGTCTTCAGCGGCATTTGACTAGACTGGAAGCCAACCCCAACATAGTTGGGAAAAGGTTCAATCAATTCAGTCTATCGCAGTCCACTGCTGAACATGGACCTCTCTTATGCTGCGCCACAACACCTTGTCTTACGCCTTCCACATCCAGTCTGAACCAGCTACCTTAAAAGAAAAGGAGCAGGGAAAATGGTAGGCCGACTGAATCGCTTACTGTACTTAAAATCCCATCAAAAACATAAATGTGAAATGAGAGCCAAGTTCAATATTATGATATATGCCTTGGTTGTTGACTTCAACGACAAAAGAAGTGAGATCTAAATGGGTGTCAAGTTCAATGGTCAGTCCTGAATGTTATTTGTAACTACATAAAATATCATTTCTTCTTATAACTAAGGTTATTATATTGTAGCCTAAGGTCTGACTTGGCATTGCACGCCAAATTTGAACTTTCTAGGTCATCTGAAACAGGGTTAGAGTTTTGATCTAGGTATAGGTCAGTCAGTGATAAAAATGACGATTTTTGGATGTTAATATCTAAATAACCGTTTCAGATGTGTTTATGAAATTTGGAGCACATATGTATCTCACAAGTTTAAATATATGAGCCAAATTTGACACGTTTATGTGAAATAGTTTTTGAGTTATGAATGGGTCAAAAGTGGCTCCAAATGGTTCGTGTAATATTACACACGATGCTGCTCGCCAGTTCTGTTACTTGAACTTGGCTTGACACGCTGCCGCGTGTCTAGATTACTCAATACTTAATTATCAGCCGGAAGCTAGTTTCCCAAAACCTCATCGACAACATACGTTACTAACTCTACCTGCCCACAAACCCAAAAATCCTTCTCCGAAGCTTCGATTTGTGCGTTCCATTGTGACTCCCACGCACGTGTCAAGGTACCATGATTCACTGGCGAACAATCAGACACATGTATTAGTATGTAAATAGCTTTATTTAACGAATGTTTCGATGTTATTATGTACCGCTGTTTCAGTAGAACGTTTTATTGTTTCCTCGTCAGTTAGGTGTGTGGGAAATGGTTGTCTTGTTTAGAAGGGCGTTACGTTCTGTTTTGTGGGTAGTTTGATACTAATCTTTAGCTTTCTACTGAATCAAATACAATCAAAAGTCATTTATTAAAGTAAGGCTGAGGGTCAGCACTTCCTGCCGGGGTCGCGTGATTGTTCGAAAGAGATACCGTGACCCTGGCACATGGGCAACTGATGGAACACGGGTGGGTTTTAGTCAGTAAAAGTCTGATACGCCCTCCCGCTCCGCCCAGAGCGGGAGAAGTCATTTGATGATTTCCCATCCTGAAAAAAAAAAAAAGTGTCAGCACTTTTCGAACATCAAAATTATATAAAAATATCCCCTACAACGCCAGCCCATCATCACTACCTAGTGCTTTGGCTGGGAAGAAGAAGTGGCGCAACCAACGCACCAGCAGAAACAGAACTGAGAACTAAAAAACGATCATTATTATCTACTTCATTGAACAGGTAGGTAGGTATCATCATCTGCCTATCCTGTTCCTAACTATGTTGGGGTCAGCTTCCAATCTATCCGGATGCAACTGAATACCTTACTGGGTAATACGCTATCTCTTGACAGGTAGGTAATTATACAATTGAATATTTATTCAGCGTATTAGGTTTAAAGAAACTTTATTCTCAATAAAGACATATGTTACTCACTTGAGAACAATATTAAAACATATAGGTACATAATTTACACAAGGTTCGTCGTGATCAGCTACACAATACTACTAGTATTAATTTTGTCATTCCACGCCTTATATTAATTATTTTTCTGTTTAAAGAATGCCAAATTTTAAAGTATACTTGGATGGCATATTTCATGACGCCTTTACTTTTTGAGAAACGGATAGACGAAGCTAACTTGATTAGGCGTGTTCCACAACCATGGTTTAAATCAATTGTTAGGAAAATTGAAAAGTTAAATAAGTATGTGCATATCAAGAAGTTTGTTTGAAGTAACATTATTAGTTCGAGTCCGGGATCGAACTCACGACCTCACGTATCGTGGTTTAAGTGATGACTATCTCCGTTTCTAAGAGAAATATATAACAATGGATTCTAAAATTCCCAATCGTGAACTACTGTTTAAGATAAAACTATGACAAGCAAATGGTTCATGTGAAAATCGTATTCTAAATTATTCGGAATATAAAAGTAGTGTCTTATATCCTTTTTCTGGTACCAAGCTACATATAAAGATTATTTTTAGTATATGCGAAACCTGAATATAGTTTGTTCAGAATCAGTAACTGAATCGATTCCAATAATTTTTACACCATGTTATATTTTGTACCAAAAATATTTAATTACGCTTCCAAGTCGCGGGCCTTAGTGTTTTGTTTCGATTTTAAAATTATCATGTCTTTCTCGTATTCAAACGTCCATTACACGGAGATGGTACGTACACTAGCTGTTTGTGGTGGTCTGCATATGTTTTTGCGTGGACAACCAGGTAACTTATCAAGCTTATAACTTTGTGATTATTAATGATACAGTTTTGAAATTTTTTTCATAGAATATTTACATAAAAATACTAGACCGGTGTTTCGGGTTTCGCATAAACAAAAAATAATGTTGTATAGGGTGGCAGGGACAGCGACGTGTAGTGTGGATGAATTCAGCGCATGAGTCTAGACCCTCTTGCGTAGAAAATGTTCGTCAGTTATCAAATAAAAGATATCTGCTGTTTGAAATTACGAAACCTACACGGTCAAATTATATGACAGAGCTAATTAAAAAACCGGCCAAGTGCGAGTCGGACTCGCGCACCGAGGGTTCCGTACAAACCTGTAGATAGTCACGGTTTATGCATAAGGTTTATGTTTATGAAATTAAATGTTTTTTTTTTAATTTTTATATTTGATTTGATTGAATTAAAGGTAAATTGCTGTTTACGATTTATGACGTATTAAAAAAAAACTACTTACTGGATCTCGTTCAAACCAATTTTTGGTGGAAGTTTATATAGTCATGCACATCATATATTTTTTTTAGATTTATCATTCTCTTATTTTAGAAGTTTGGACGTGTCTCTCGCGCAAACTATTCAGTTTAGAAGAAAATGATATTAGGAACCTCAATACCATTTTTGAAGACCTATTCATAGATACCCTACACGTATGGGTTTGATGAAAAAAAAATTTTTTGAGTTTCCGTTGTATGTATGGGGAACCCCAAAATTTATTGTTTTTTTTTTCTATTTTAGTGTGAAAATCTTAATGCGGTTCAGAGAATACATCTACTTACCAAGTTTCAACAGCATAGCTCTTATAGTTTCGGAGAAAAGTGGCTGTGAGATACGGACGGACGGACAGACAGACAGACAGACAGACATGACGAATCTATAAAGGTTCCGTTTTTTGCCATTTGGCAACGGAACCCTAAAAAAAGCATCCTCATCATTATTTCAGCCGAAAGACGTCCACTGCTGGACACAAGTCTCCCCCAAGCTCCGCCACTTTGACTGGATCAGTGCTTCCCGCAACCATCGAATTCCTACGGCTTTCACAACGTCATCGGTCTACATTGTGGGAAGCCTTCCAACTCTACGTCATCTGGTACGCAGTTGCCACTCTTTTCAACCGACGAAAACTTTTTACAAAAAAAACAACCAAATAACTTTAATTTCGAAAGTCGGTGTCTTAGGCTCTGTATTTAAGGTTTTTGCCACCGACTTCCGAAATTAAAGTTATTTTTGACGTTGTAGTGTTTTTTTTTTAAGGAAGTCGGTTGTTTTTTTTGTAAAAAGTTTTTATTTTTTAACTTTTTAGTTGTGGTAGATACTCCGCACTAATCTAATCGCGTTATTCGTTCATTTGTCTCGCAAATACGTAATGCAAATTTAAGACTTATATGGTTTTCACATGGACCCCATTGTCCAAATGGAACCAAATTAAAATGGAACCATTCGGAAAGCACCAGCTTTCAAATAAAAAAGAGTCATTAAAATCGGTTTACCCAGTCAAAAGTTATGAAGTAACAAACATACGGTATTCGTTCATTTGCCGCGCAAATACTTAATGCAAATTTAAGACTTATATGGTTTTCACACGGACCCCATTGTCCGAATGGAACCAAATTAAAATGGGACCATTCGGAAAGCACCAGCTTTCAAATAAAATAATAATCATCAAAATCAGTTCACCCAGTCAAAAGTTATGAGGTAACAAACATAAAAAAAAAAATAAAAAAAATAATAAAAATAAAAAAAATACAGTCGAATTGATAACCTCCTCCTTTTTTTGAAGTCGGTTAAAAAAAAACGGAGGAGGTTCTCAATTGGACGCGTATATATATATTTTTTTTTATGTATGACCACGCATAACTTTTTACATAGTGGTCCGATTGTAATAATTCTTCTTCTATTGGAAAGGGTATACTCCCAAGGTGGTCCCATATAAATTTGAAAAACAAAATCGAACCCTAAGGGTCGGAAAACAGGGATGATTGATTGTTCACTCACTGATTGTAATGTATAACCACGCATAACTTTATACAGAGTAGTCCGATTTTGATCATTCTTTTTTTGTTGGATAGGGTATACCTTGCTCAGTATTATTAGTACATTAAAGCCACAAAAAAAATATAAAATAAAAACATTTTAACAAAAAATTAAACCGCCGAATAACTGAAAAGCATAAAATAATAAACCTTAAAATTTTGAGTCGGCGCCGAAAAATCAATGAACAAGGATCACTCAAAGCGCCGACTCAAAATTTTAAGGTTTATTATTTTATGCTTTTCAGTTTTTCGGCGGTTTAATTTTTTGTTAAAAAGTTTTTTGACCCTACTTTTTCACCGCCACTTAAGTATAGCAACTATTCGGGCTATATCTGATGTCCATTACATTGGCTCTCTAGCAGATCAATTTATTTCTGAATTTATAGTGAAGGAAATTCCAAGCACAACCTTCTCCCTTGCCCTTTGGGTGACTTTTAGCCTTTTTATGAGGCCCACCGGGTGTTTATCATCATAATCATTATTCCAGCCAAAAGACGGCCACTGCTGGTATGTTCAGCGCATCCCTCAATTTGGGAAGTTTGCCAGAATCGCCACGGTTGAAAGGCGGGTTGGTGATCATAATAGTAGTTGCTGAAAATCAGCGCTGTTGACGATAAAATCAAAATCAAAATCAAAAGTCATTTATTCAAACTAGGCTGAGAGTCAGCACTTTTTGAACGTCAAAGTTACACAAGACAGTCCCCCCAAAACGCCCGCCCTTCGACACTTCCTAGTGCTTTAGCTGGGAAGAAGAAGTGGCGGAACAAACTCCCCAGCAGCACAGCTGTCTGTTAAGTTAGAAGAACTTGATTCTATACAATACTGTGTAAGTAATTAATATTATAAAACAAAACATACATTATTCACATATGTCAGCTAGCACACGCCAATATACCACCAACAAAACACTGAAAACTAAACTCAAGCTGAAATAAATAATAAAACAAAATAAAACAAAATCGTAAACAGAACTTAAAACGTAAATAAAGCCTCCAGGCATAAAGGGCGTGCCCGCTTACATATTCAACGATGCAAATTGATACATACAGCTAAGTTGAAGTTACAATAGTTAAACTAAGGACCTCCGGACCAAAATAAAATAACAGTTAATACAAGTAACAATAACAAATACCATGGTCAGCAAGACGACCAGTCACCACAAGCAGCACCCGTTCACGAGCATAACGCAAAGGTCAGCCATTACCCCCCTCGCCATATTTGAGGGAAGGTGGTAACCCGACCCCCGACGCTACCGCAAGCAGTGACATCTAAGGGAGCATAACGAACTTGCTGCCGGTTGGGCAGGCAAGAATATTATTAACAGCTGGCGAGGTCGCTAGCTAACTACATGTTGCAATACAACTCAATACAACTCATTTAAAATCATTGTAATGAGTAGATTATGTCCACAGTAAATGAAATTAAAATAAAATAAAAATAAATTTAAAAAATCAGTTAAATAAAAAATAAAAATATATGAACTACCCATATAAACTGTCGGTAGGAAAGCTAATTCTGGATTGAAAGAACATAAACATTGTCTTGAGTTGATCACAGCGACCAGCTATTCTTATCGTTTAAGTAGTCGTTGATAGAATAGTATGCCTTTGAACAAAGGTTGGATTTTACTTTAGCTTTAAACTCATTAAACTGCAAATCTAGCAAAGCAGAGGGAAGCTTGTTATAAAAGGTAATACCAAGACCAACAAAAGAATTATGAACCTTATGAAGCCGGTGAAAGGGGGCTCGTAGTTTGTCCTTATTTCTAGTATTAATATTATGAAAATCACTGTTTTTAGTGTACAAGTGTATATTTTGCCTAATATATAAGATGTTGGCGAAGATGAATTGTGATGCCACCGTAAGAATACCAATATCTTTAAACAAATCTCTCAGAGAAACTCTAGCACCTAGTTGGTAAATCGCTCGAACAGCTCGTTTTTGAAGAACAAAAATATTTTGAATGTCCGCGGCTTTGCCCCACAGCAGAATGCCGTAGGACATTATGCTATGAAAATAACTAAAATAGACTAGTCGAGCTGTATCAACGTCCGTGTACTGATAGATTCGTCTGTAGTCACAGCATTTTGCTGAGCAACGACCTGTTCTTGCACAGATACGACGCACGGCTCAATTTGTTCTTATTTTTATGATAAGTTTATCACAAAAGTAGCCACTAATGCACTCTGCATTCGGCAATTTTGTTTTTGTTTTGTTTGTTATTTGGTAATTGTCAATGTCGTAATGCATATCTGTATTGTCTTTGGTCCGTAGCCATGACATCAACAACCAATGGATAACTTTTTTAATCTTGAATACGGAGCTTTTGGCTACTTTGTACGTGTGTATATTTAGTTTTTTATTTTTTGTTACTATTTTATTTTGTGCGTTTTGTTTGTGCAGAATAAACAATTTTTCTTTCTTTCTTTCTTTCTAATATGGTGGTAAAATACGTAAAGAACTCTGCTACCCATTACCTAATAAGTCTCTTAAACACCTTTTATGACACCCACGGGAAGAAATGGGTGTTCAGCCGGTGTTACTCTTACTTAATTCCTAGTCTTAATATAATAGAAAATTTAATCAAACCTCCTTCGTGGCCTTGACTTTAATACAACTTTTTGTGATCTATGCGTAAGCATACGCAGTGCGCATAGCTTTGAAATAAGAAGCCTGCTAGCTTTGACTGTCATATTATTATCTATTCATTGTGTCTGTCAGTCAATATAAGATTCAAGCCAAGAATCCTTTTGTTCTTATTAGGATAAGATAGGAGATTTAAATTCGTTACTATAAGTCGAGTCTATATTATTGAACTGCAGTGGAGTTATGTCAGAAACGTTAACCGAATTTATTTCTGTATACTCTTTGATGAAAGTGCGATGATCGTTTTAGAATGGTGATACAGGGTGGCAAAGACAAACAAAACAAAATCGACGGTTTCATAAATACCTACGCGGTCAAAATGTAGAAAATTTCATTTTTTTTTAAATAACTGGTGAAAAATTTCAATGGCGAAAAGGTTCATAATCATGTAGGTACTAAATCCATGTTTGCACGTCGATATATTCGACACCCTTTATGGTGTCTGAGATTAGCTTCTGACCATAAAAATTGAGGGAACCAAATACCATGATTACTATCTTGTAACTCAGAATCACAACAAGCTGAGAGCATTTAAAATTGATAACTGAATTTGCAGGCATTGAAGTCAGTGACAAAAAAATATTTGAAAATTTACAGGTCTAGCCGGCTGCATACGTTGTACGTCTAGATGAAGGTCTATTACTTTAAGATGATTAACATTTTGAGTTAAAAACTTCCGGAAAAAAACATTAAAGATGTAAAAATTGACTGCAATCAGTAAAATCAATAAAATGTTAAATATTTAAGTAATTAACATTTAAATAACTACAAAATCATCTATTTACATTAATTGCACCAATAATTTGAAAAATCATCTGATGTTAATCTGGATTTTATTTTGTTACAAAATTGATAATTATGAAAATTGCTTCATTATTATTGGTAGCCCAGTGATATCGGCCCCAACTTAAGAGTTGTAGATACTCGTAATGTGATCGAGCCCAAGCAGGCACTTTTGTTTGTGTATTCAATTTAATCACCGCTGCTGTCAAAACGGTGAAGGAAAACATCGTGAGGCAACCGGTATGTCTTAGAACTAAAAGTTCGAAGACATGTGACATCTACCAACGCGCACTGGACCCGCGTTATTCTTTCGAAATAAGTGTTATTATATTATTGTAATTTTGATTATTATTAATTTTCATAACCAAGTTCTTTTTTTCAGTTAAACCTACTAAGGTTACAAGGTTATCTATAATTTGGTTCTTAATGTTCAATTCTTCCGCAATATTTCAATAATTAAATGGCACTAAGTTAGTTCGGAGCTATAATTATCAAACAATTGATGCTCCTCATAAAACGGTAATTACCATTAATTTTAAATCAGTATTTTTTGAGTCACGTTGCTATGACTGAATAAAAAAAAACACATACTTAAAACAAATTATTATGTAAATGTAAGATTATGATGTTTTCAGAGGTCTTAATTTTCATGTTAATTGCAAGGTAATCGTCTCAAAATTATTATTAACACGGCTTTTTAGCTTGGTATCTACATATGTAACAGAATCTTTGAACATGATTGTTATTCAGACAAAGGTATTAATGTCTTGGCTTTATAATTATATAATTTTAAATATGTTTTTTATGTACCTATGAATATTTTTTTTTAAAACTATTAATGTATTCTAAGTAGCTTTATTTTATCATTGTTCCTGTCAACCACAGCACGGATCATCTAATCTGTTCACCACCCTTGTTTGACTGGTGGGTAGATAATGCCAAAGGCATTAAATCCGCCTTTGTACCCGTGCCGTATTTTTTATCTTGAATTTCTCAGTAGCAGCCCGGAGACGGGATTTGTATCCGGTTGATGGCAATAGGCTCGCCCCCTATTACAATGGGACTGAAACATAGTTGGCAAAATGTGTGTATACTACTATAGGTACACCTTTGCCCAACCCTTCCTTCCCAGACGTGGTTTTATGTTATGTTGTACTCATTTTGTGTGCAAGAAGTTTAAATAAATAAATGTCTTTGCGCATAGTTTGAAATAATTTACTTTTCATTCGTATTTACATGAACAAATGTGACATTTATTCATATGATGAAAGTATATGTAAGTTGTCAATTTCTAGTAACATCACGTACGGAGCGGTATCCGCTTCCCTTAAATAAATACAATCACCATTTTCCTTGTTCTTGTGTCGTACTAACATACAAATACCTCATTAAAAATACAATTAATAAAATCTGCATGTTGAGGTAAACATTGAAAATAGTACAATGACACCCTTTTATGGATAAAAGCTATTAGCGTTTACACGAAGTTTTTGCTTTCGACAGGCGAGCATTTCTATGCAAGGATCTTAAGCGAACTTAAGTGGCAGTGGGTAGGGCACATTGCTCGAAAAACAGATGGCCCATGGGGCCGGAATGGTCTGGAGTGGCGCCCGCGTACTAGAAGGCGTAAAGTTGGAAGGCCTCCCACAAGATGGACCGATGACCTGCTGAAGGCCTCAGAAATCCGCTGGATGCAAGAAGCACAGAACTGATCGAAGTGGTGGAGCTTTGGGGAGGCCTATGTCCAGCAGTGGACGTCTTTCGGCTGAAATGATGATGATGATGATCTTAGGCGAGACTCTACCAAATTCGCAGATTTGTCCTGCCAGGGTCGCGGATTTATTCTAAGGAGTTACCATGGCCCTGGCACAGGAACACGGATGGGTTTTAGTCAGCAAAAGTCTGCCACGCCCTCCCACTCTGCCAATAGCAGGAAAAGTAATTTGATGATTTCCCACCAGGAAAAAAAGTGAGACTTACATGTTTACACTCAAGCAAGGAACATAATATCGATAGGTAATATCTAATTTTCTCTTATGACATTTCATGCGATTTTTCCAAATATTTGGGCAAAACTTATGTCATCAACACGGTAATGTGATTGCATCACCGACATGCCAGTGTGACGTTTTGTTTCTTTTCCTTAAGTTCTACTTTTGTCGGCAGTCTTGGTGTGCCCATTGACTGTCTATTTTTACACGCTTTATATTAGCTTCACTTGTATGTTTGTATGTTTGTTTGTAAACGACTCCTTATAGCGCGATTTTGACCCACTTTAAACGACCAGATTTCATTCAAACTTTGCACACCTGTCAAAGACCGATGACAATGCAATGAATAATTTCATAAATTTGTGCCATTATCCTTGCCAGGGTTACCAGGACAGCAAAAAAAAACTATCTTCGAAAACTACGCTGACATACGTCTCAAAATTCGAAACACCCTAAAAAAATAGAAAATAAATAAGTAATAGTTTAAAAAAAAATTAAAAAACACGCTTCCATAAAAAACCAAACTAAAAAGTAGAAAATAATAGAAAAAAAGCGTGGGGTGCCTGGTGCTTTTTAAGGTATTTTTTTATTGATATCAGGCACCCCACGCTTTTTAAACTATTATTTTTTAAGTTAACACGGAGGCTTCCAGTTGGAAATTCACGCGTATTTGTAGAAGAGATTATCGCCTGTTTAAATACGAGTGCGAATAAATTATACATACTGTATACACGAGTCAACTTTTTTTCTCTTCTTTCAATCCTTGCTCAAGGCGACAAACCTTCTTCGTGTATGCCATCATCAAAATGCGGAGTCTCTTTTAATCTATACTAATATTATAAAGAAGTAACATTTGTTTGTAAGTTTGTAAGTTTGTATGTAGGGGGTAATCTTCGGAAGTAATGAACCAATTTTAAAAATTGTTTCACTGGTAGAAAGTTACATTAGGTACTCGTGAGTGCTATAGGCTATAAATTATAAAGATATCATGCATATTAGCTGAACTATCTCAATTTTTGTCTAGCCAGGTGGAATAAAATTGCTCTTACAACAAAGTTATTTGCATGCGTTTTTTTTTTTTTTTTTTTTTTTTTGTGGGGCATCTCGTAGTTAATCCTGAAAAGATTGTTACTACTTAAACGGATTGGGGCCCGGCGAGTTCTAAAAAGTTACCTTTTTAGGCCTCCAGCCGGGGCTTATTATACTTAAAAACTAAAGCGAAAGCTCTAAGGGTTACCCCGAGGGGGGTACGAACCTCGGCTTAGGCAATCGCTGATAGGGGGGGGCAGCAAGGGACTGGCTGGATCTGAGTTAAATTATTTTGGGACTAATTTAAAGCTAACGGCTCAGCATCGCGGGCTGGCTCTTGCAAGGGTCGGGAGGGACTGTTAAGTCGGGGTCGCGACGACGGACCTCGGCGGCGAGGTCGGTACGGTTTGTGTCTGTGTGCTGGTCTAGCTGTACTGGTCTCTTTTCGACTCTCCTGGAGGAGAGTAGTGGGATCATCAGGATCGGTAAGAATGTGCCGCGAGCGGCGAACTTTGCTAATACGGGAGGGGGTGTAAGTAGCTGCCGCCACAACCAGAGGGTTGCGGTGGGCTACGGCCCTATCGAAGAAACGCTTCGAAGCGCGTTTTATGAATTGATGGATAGTCGGGAGTTTCATGTCTAAATGAAGATTGATATTCCGAACAAACCAAGGCGAGCCTGTGGCTTGACGGAGAAAACGGTTCTGGAGAGTCTGCATCCTATGGATGAATCGGGGCTTAGCATGTGCCCAGACTGGGCTTGCGTATGTCATAATCGGCCTGATACAAGCGGTGTAAAGCCGCTTCTTACACAGAAGAGACAATTTACTCCGCTTGTTCAGGACGCAATGGAGCCTACCCAGAGCGAAAGCGGCCCGCGAGCGAGCCTGCTTTATGTGCTCAGAAAAGGTGAGGTGTTCGTCGAGGATGACACCTAGATATTTGGCTTGCTTCGCCCAAGGGATCTGCTTGCCGAACATTGAGATGGGTCGGGGAGGGGGGTGATTACGTCGAGGTCGGGTGTAAAAGACCGCCTGACTTTTATCGGGATTGACTTCGATTCGCCACTTCCTGAACCATTCGCCGAGCTCGTCGACTGCGGTTTGGAGGTAGCGAACCAACACTGTGTCACTAAATCCCGAGAAGAAGATGGCAGTGTCGTCTGCGAACAGAGCTAACCTTGCCTTCTTGCTTCTGGGGATATCGCTAGTGAACAGCGTGAAAATGAGGGGGGCTAGTACAGAGCCTTGAGGGACTCCTGCACGAATCGGGTGAGGGGAGGAAAGTGCCCCTTCGATGCGATAGCGAAAGGTACGGTTCGCAAGAAAGTCTCGTAAGATGAGCACGAGACGGTCTGGCACTCCGAGTTGGTACAGCTTATATAATAAGCCATTGTGCCAGACTTTGTCGAACGCTTTCGCTATATCGAAGTATACAGCGCCCGTGAACATACCACGCTGAATACCAGCATTGATATGTTCGACGATACGGTGTACCTGATGGACACACGAGTGTTGGGTTCGAAAACCAAACTGCTCGTTGGGAATGAGGCCCTTGGTTTCGGCATAATCTCTGAGTCGCTTATAAATAAGTCTCTCATAGATTTTGCCGAGAACTTTGAGCAAACTGATGGGGCGATAGCTCGTGGGCTCGGTTTTGGGCTTACCGGGCTTAGGGATGCCAATAACGGTGGCTTCCTTCCACGCTTGGGGGAAAATGTTATTACTCAAGGCACCATTGAAGATGGTACACATGAGCATAATCAGTTGCGCGGGGAACAGCTTGATCACTCTGTTGGTGATGCCGTCTGATCCGGGGGCTTTACGAGATTTCAGACCCTTGATGATCTCGTGCACCTCGTCAGGTGTGACAGGGGGCAGGGGATCATCAGGGTCTTCAACGGGCGGGAGTGAGGCTTTGCGTTCGACTTCCGCGTTTACCTTATCGACAAACGCTTGGTCTACTGGCTGCGAACTGGGTGTGCATTGGGCTTCGAGGCTATCGGCTAGGCATTCAGCCCTGTCGATATCCTCGAATGCAATGGTCGCATCGGGGCGGGTCAGGGGGGGCATAGTGGAAAACTCAGAGGATTTCAGTTTCCTCTGAAGTTCCCAGAAGGCGAGATGAGTCGGCTCTAGTTCGCTCACCATCTTGTCCCAGTTAGCGTCACGCAGCTCAGTCACACGTGTCCTTACAGCACGCTGTAAGTAACGCATGTGAGCTTTGTTAGCATCACAGGGAAAGTTGCTGTAGGCACGAACAGCCGCGTTCTTCTCTGTCAGCAGATCACGTACATCGTCGGGGAGTTTCCATTTACGGTCACCCGTATCTGGAACCTCCCGTGAACTTTCGTTCACGATCGATTGTACGTGCTCCGTGAGAGAGTCGATCGCGGCCGTTGTGTCAGCGACAGAGTCAAACTGATCTGGGATAGAGTCTAAGTGATGTGACGTGTTAGATTGTAAGCGTTCGCTTACTTTCTTCCAGTCAGTGATCACTTTAGTGGCGGGGGGTTGAGAGGGGTCGCGTATACCTAATCGGGGGACCAGGTTCATGACTACTGGTCGATGATCAGAGTCGAGTTCGTGAATAGCCTCTATAGAATCCAACCTTAAGTTGATATTCTTAAGGAGTGCTATGTCAAGAACGTCGGGTGACTGATCGGGGTCGAAAGGAAAGTGAGTGGGAGTCATCGGGGCGATGACGTCAAAGTTCATGGTAGAACAGAGGTTGAAAAGTTGCCTACCTCTAGTCGAGGTCCTGGTGCTATTCCAGGCGGGATGTTTGGCGTTGAGATCGCCCGCTATGATAACGGAGTCACTCATGCCGAAGAGTTCGGAAAGGTCATTAGCGAGGAGTTGAGGGTCCTCTGACTCATGTGTGGGAGGAAGGTAAACCGACACAATAGTGATCGGCTGGTGACCTGTCAGTGCTAACCGACAGGCCGAAACTTCTAATCGGGAGAGTTCGGGAGTATCCATAGGTATGCAGTACAGGGACTTCCTATAGTATATGAGGGTGCCGCCTCTGTGACAACGTGACCTGTCGTTGCGAACTAAACGATAGTTTGCAATTTTCGGGTTACGATGATGAGGTTTTAGGAACGACTCTTGAATGAGTAAAATGTCTACGTGATGGTCGCGGAGGAACGTGGCGATCTCATCACGTTGGCCGTGAATGCCGTTGGCATTAAAGAAACCTAGCTTTAGGGAACGGGGTTTTTGTCTTGTTAATATTCCGCGACTATCCATAATGAGGGCGTTGGGAGTTCATGACATGGATTGCTTGCGTGATCTCGGGATACGCAGCATAAATTGACTGGATTCGGAACAAGTTACCGCCGGCGGCAATTAGTTCCTGGGCCATCTGTTGGGCACGCGGGGAGAGGAACGTGCTATAGGTATTAAAGGTCCCAGTGATGACGTTAAACGCATCAAGGGGAGCCTGACCTTTCCTCTGTACGGGTCCTGCCATAGGGGCAGTGGAGGGGGCCGCAGCGCGGGCGGGAGGAGCGGTCGCGGGAAAACCGGGGGGCGTAAGGGGCGCGGGGGCACGGGTACGCGGGTCCACTAATGGAGGGATGGGAGCGGGCTTAGGCCTGGAGGCCAGTGGGGGGAACTCCTTCTGGGAACTCATTAGAGGCCATTGGGAGGGACGCTGAGGGGCCAGTCTCACGGGGAGTTTGGCCGAGGGGGATTCCCTAGTCTGACGAGCGTCGAAACGCTTCGCCAATTTAGGGGAGGATGACTTGGGGGCTTTCGGGCAGCCCCGGTAGTTTGCCGGATGACCGGGCTCTTTGCAGAGCACACAACTAGGTGGCTCGGTGCAAAGAGTGCGGTCTTTAGGCCGGGTACAATCTGCTGTACCGTGGTCTCCCAGGCACTTGACGCACCTGGGAGTAGCGTAGCAGTTGTACGCTGAGTGCCCGTACAGTTGGCATCTGTGGCATTGGCCAATGATGCCTGACTTACGGGGCTTCTCGATTTTAAGGCCTGACAGGTTACAGACGGACCTTACATTGAATATGGGGTGGTGACCCTCTGTGGGAGGGCACACCACCAAGACCATATCAAAGGCGGTACCTTGCCTGGACCGGTGCATTCGATGGACCTCTGTGACAGGCACGTTCTGTCGTTCGAGGTCCGCCTTAATATCGCTGGTGGCGATTTCGCAGGGGATCCTGCGAATCACCACCCTGGTCAGTCGCTCCTCGGGCAAGGAATACGTGTGGAAGGACACGTTCCTGGCAGAGAGGAGCCTGGTCAGATCGCGATAATCGCCTGACGTGGGGACTGATACTTTAATCCCGTGCTGGGTGGCACGGGCGCTAGTATAGTTGACCCTTTGGTCAACACACCATTTGGACACCTCCGTCCACTTGGCCTTGTCCTGTATAAATACAGGGGGCGGTGGAGGGAGTTTCCTGCCGGTGTTTGAGCCAGAGGGTACGGGCTGGGCGCTAGTTTTAGCGCGGGGCGCGGCAACCTTCGCGGAGGTTGAAGGCGAGGGGCGGGAGACCGCCGGCGGCGTGGAGGGGATGGACGCGGTCGCGGTGGCGGGGGTCGCCTGCGTAGCGGGGTGGGGGGGGTTCGCGGTGGCGGAGGTCGCCTGCGGGGTAGGGGCGCGAGACGGAGGAGCGGAGTCCTCAGCCGCTATGATTTTAGCGGCTGGGGCTGAGCTGCTCGCCTTGTTTTTCTTGCGCTTGCTCCCTTTGCCCTTAGTATGGGAGACGAGCTCGTACGTCTCTGCGTCCGAGGACGAAGAGGAGTGCGAGTCCGTCTGGGGAGTGAGCGCGGCAGTATCGGGAGGAGTTGTGGGTACATCCTCCGTGTCCATTTGACACGGTTCATCAGTGGAGGCTGGGGCCTCGAGGGCGTCGCTGAAGTCAGCGATGCCCGGGCTGGGCGGAATTACGAGTTGCTCAGCTCTGTACAACTCGGAGAATTCGGCAGCGAAATCTTTGTTTTTCTTTATCAATAAAAGAAAAACAGAGACTACGGCCCCGACCTCCGAGTGCTCAATGCTAAGCTGACCCGCAAGTTCAGCCAGGAGCGCCTCGATTCTAGCTAGTCTCTCCGTAGGATCCATGGGTTTATCCATGGCGGAGGGGAGGGGGGGACCTAATCACTCATGAGAGTGATCCTGACCAAAACCCTACTCCTACGTAGCCTAATCCCCGGTGGGTTGCCGGGGGTGAGTGTTACACTCCCTGTCGGGTATAGACAGGGAGGTGAACCTGGTGAGCCCTAAGAGAGTCCCCCGTCGCCAATCTTATTGTGCGAACGGGTTCCTAACCGGTCATGCGATGGGTACTGAAGGTACCCGACCAGTCTAGTGCGGGGGGTATAGATATACCCGCGGCACTAGTACGCGGCTGTGGAGGGAAGACTGTCACCGGGGCTGACGAGGGAAGCCCCCAAGGCCAGCGATCCGGGACCCGTCCAACTTTCGTCTAGCCCTGAAGGGGATAGACGGGTGCGTTGGGTCTGCACCCACTCGGCTTCGTTGGCACCGTTAAGGTATCCACCGAGTGACCACGAAACTGTGGATTTGCCCTGAAGGGGCCACAACACAACACACGTTTTTGACGATTTTCTGACGAATCAGAAATACCACTGTCTTGCGAACAAGACAGTACGGTTTTAGACTGAATCTGAAGAAACAGGAATCCGAATTTTGCGATTTAAATAATTTTAAATCGCAAAATAGCGGAGAGTAGTCGGGGCGACTACGCAGCGTGGCGCACGGAGCACAATTGACGGGCGAACGAGCGGCGGGCGGTGGAGGGGATACGCGCAGCGGAGCGGCAGCGTAACGACCTTCCAAGGCGGGCGTCGAGCGTAGAATGATAATTTGCATGCGCTGCCTTAACAGTTGTATATAAGTCAAAACAATGTATGGCAACCTGGTCCGCTTTGAATAGTTCTACAAAAGAGTCCGCAACACCTTATTTCTATCTTTTATATTTTAGTAGATATAGTAGCTTTTATGTGTTGAAAAAAAGTATTTTTCGACGTACTTACCTTTGGACGTTTTTTTAAACAACAAAACATTAAACCTTATCGAAAAAAATATTATCATGATCACAAGAACATTATAGAGATACGATTTGCCCAAAACAGTAGGTATATCAATTGGTTAAATAATTTCGAAGATAATATAAAATTACTAAATCGCAAAATGCCGCCGTCCATTCACGAACCGCATTAGAACATGCTTTGTACGGACGTTTTATCCATTTACCCAAAGATTGCATTGTGGAATTGCGTCATTTTTCTGAATCACGGTGTTAAGATTTTTCGCGGATTAATGACCCTCTCCGGTTATTATTTAACTTTCGTCGTTAGGTAGGTGAGTTGTACGCAGTTGGTTGGATGTTGTTGGTCTTTAAAAGTGTTTTGGTTGTTGTCTTTAAAATTTTTTTGGTTGCTCGGTTTCTTAAAACAAAAATACTACTTCCTTCTCATTCTTCGAGTTCGAAGCTGTGGTATTTCTGTATTTGGGATATCAGACAGTTTCAGTGATTGTCTATCATGCTTAAAAGGAAATCACAACTTTCGCGTCAGACATCCCAGACAAGAGAAGCTCAAGCACGCCGTACGGAAGAGTCTGCTCTTGAAAATCATCAGCGCCTTTCGAGGAATAGAGTAAATATTTCGCAAGCACGCGCTGGGGAATCTAGCTCCGAGCGTTCACAGCGGCTTGCTAACCAAGGCTGGAGAACATCGCAGGTCCGTGCTAGGGAATCTAGCGCTGAACGTGCGCAGCGTCTCAATGATTTAAGGCAGCATGTCTCTGCAACAAGGGATAGGGAGACTAGCGCTGAGCGCTCGCAAAGGCTCGCTAGCCAAAGCGCGAGAACATCGCAGGCCCGTGCTCGGAAATCTATCGCTGAACGTGCGCAGCGTCTCAGTGATTTAAGGCAGCATGTCTCTGCAAAAAGGGATAGGGAGACTAGCGCTGAGCGCTCGCAGAGGCTCGCTAGCCAAAGCGCGAGAACATCGCAGGCCAGTGCTCGGGAATCTAGCGCTGGACGTGCGCAGCGTCTTTCTGATTTAAGGCAACATGTCTTGGGCACGCCACAATTGCGGTGGTAAGTCCCCTCTTTGAGGAGTGGATAGAGAGGCACCACGGCATCCTCACCTTCCGCCTGACGCAGGTTCTCACCGGGTGCTTCGGTGGGTTCCTGTTCAGGATAAAGCGGGAGGAAACGCCTGGGTGTTTCCATTGTGAGGATCGTCTAGAAGACACGGTGGAGCATACGGTGGAAGTGTGTCCTGCCTGGGCGGAGCACCGCCGTGTCCTCGTGGAGGCAATCGGTGGCGGCAACCTCTGGCGTCCGGCCTTAGTGCGAGCCATGGTACGGAGCGCGAGCGAATGGGAAGCCGTCACCTCCTTTTAAGGAAGCAGTAATGCTCGCAACGGAGGAGGTGGGGCGCGTGAGGGAGTGGCAGTCTCTACGCCCTCACGTCCCAAGTCGCCGCAGGAGGAGACGCCCCGGGCGTCGGGAGTCGATAGCTGACTCCCGGCCACCGTAGGTAGGCACGAGCTTGCGGGCGGTGAGCAATGGGTAGCTCGCCGCCCGGTAAGGATCAAGCTCGGGTCGACGGCGCGTAGTGTTCCACGCATACCTCAAAGAGATGTCAGCAAGACTGAAGGGGTCTGCTAGGACCGATGCCTGCTAGGGTCGCGAGATTGTTCGAAAGAGATACCGTGACCCTGGCACATGGGCAATTGAAGGAACACGGGTGGGTTTTAGTCAGTAAAAGTCTGACAAAGTCTGCCCTTCCGCTCCGCCCAGAGCGGGAGAAGTCATTTGATAATTTCCCATCCAAAAAAAAAGGTAGTATGTCTCAACAACAAAGGATAGGAAGACTAGCGCTGAGCGCTCGCAGAGGCTCGCTAGCCAAAGTGCGAGAACATCGCAGGCACATGCTCGGGAATCTAGCGCTGAACGTGCGCAGCGTCTTTCTGATATAAGGCAGCATGTCTCATATGCAATAAAAACAAAACCCTCCTTTTGGCAGTCAGGAAATAACTCATAGCACTCAGTACTAACCGAACCACACTCATAATTTCATCACAAATTAAAATGTTCACCGCCCAACGGAGTGGGCACGGGTCAGCTAGTAGCCAAATAAAATGGCTATTAAGCCAAAACCGCTACTGAAATGTCATCCTTTAATTGACTTTTATTGGGAATCTATTTCAGCAGTGAACTTTACGAATTAATAATTGGACCTACAGATAATGATGCATTTTCTCATAGGCATTGTAATCGTGAATGAATCTGCAAAAATATGTCTCGTATTGCCAATAATACCATAAGAGTTTTTAATAATTGCCTTTACAAATACCGTTGATGTGATTTGATATGTAATATTAAGTAATAATCTCATTAGTGGCAATTAAAATTAGTTTTTTTTGTTATATCATGTCCTTACAGTAGGACAATATAGGCTATTTTTTATTTATCATTAACAAATATATCAATTTTATCGATAGCCATAAACTTGGATTGTAAATGGTCTCAACATTGTTCTCTTAGATTTGTAAGGGAAGTAGCGGGAAGCCTCAACATAAGTATTTCGGTAACTTACTGGGGCTGCCTTAATTTATGTTATAAATACAATGTTTGTAGATACAATAAAAACAAAGAAAAAACATTGATTTATTTATAAACATTTAATAAAAGGTTTTAGACCGGTTTTGCCATACATAAGACATAATATTGTAAGGATCCATAAGTATTATTGGAGAACGTGGATCTTTAGATCACGCTTAAGTAAGTCTTGACTCCGCAAAACATAGCCAAATCAGCCTATAATGTTCATCCCCACTGCTGGGACACAGGCCTCGTCATTGTGGGAGGGAATGGGCTATAAGCCACAAAAATTGACAATCTTTTGAGATTAATTCTAGGTGAGATGAGATTGTGACTCTGTGAACGTTTTGAGACACTAAAATTGACTTTCAGACGTTGTAGTGTAACTTAGGAGAAACCTATATTCATGCAGCAGTGAACTTTAATAGATCAAAGTGAATTTTATATAAGCGTGCCAAGTTCACGCCTTTGCCTCTGCTATGCCGTGTTCAATTCCATTCTTAGACCGTTGGCAGATAGGTGGGACTCTCCGGTCTTGGGGCGGTGGATAGGACTGCACGCAGTCTGGTAGATATTCCCCAGGATCACCGTGTCTGACACAGCTTCGATTTTTTTTAAGTGTTTATTAACACACAGGGAAGGTTAAAATTAAGTATCAAAAGTATTCCCATCATAGACCTCAACCAAAACTTTCCGTCAAGCGGGATCTAGGTCAATAGCAGGCCCATTCAACACTTAAAAAATAAATTAAAAAGTATTTCAACAACTATACAACGAAACACTACTATAAAAGCTTACTATACTACGATGTTTCACCTGCGTATTGAGTAAAACGTAGTAAAAAAGAACTTGGCCCCATTTATTACGGCAAGCGATTCAATTTGACATATTCGGAGTAGATCGAAACTCGAAACGTATTTCGGTGATTTATATCGATACATTTTATCGATTATTACGTAATTTGTAAACTAGAAGTGGTATTTTTTGTACATTTACGCACATTTGTATGATAATTTGTTTTGTTATTTTAGTTTTGATGTCTGCTTTTAGAGTTTTATGCCAATCATGGCAACATGTGTGGCAAGACAGACGTCCGTAATATTGTCAACAGTCCATTTAAGCCCCGTGCTGACCTTGCACTTAGCTGTAGCAACAAATGTTTCTTTGATGGTTTGTTTTAGTTATTAGGCATTAATATCTAGTGATTTATCTTAGCTGTAGAAGTCACATATGCGGCCGATGATAGCTATAACTTTAAAGTATAATGATAAAAGAGTTATGCGAAAAATGGAGTGAAGCGTAAGAAAATTATTTTTTTATTTTGTAAACACGTTGGAAGTCCTCATGGATGTCCGCCCTGGGGTGGACGGGGGGGTCTGTCAGACTTCTATAGACTAAAACCACCATATGTTCCCTCGCACACTTACACCGTGGCTACGGGGGTGCTTAAGCACTCACAAATATCTAATGTAACGTAATACTAAGTAAGAACTTAGTATATTAAAAAAATACTGCTGAAAAACAAGCTACGAAAGATTAAAAGTAGATTAGTTACCAAGGAGATACAGCAGTGAGATAAATCCCTCACTTCGGCCACATAGTGTCCGGCACTATGTGGCCGAAGTGAGGGATTTATTACTACCATCCTATGTACCCATGTCCCATTTGTTCTAGTGGGTATCGTAAAAGGCGAGTAAGGGCCATACTAGAGGACGGGCAGCACCGGTTTCTATGCATTTAACCACCATTGCCATTTAGCCACCACGCTTGCCAAGCGTGGCGATTACGGCCAACCCTTCCGCATTTTAGGGAGGCCTATTTTGAGTGGTGGACATCTTTTAGTTGAAATGACGATGATGGTAATCCAAGGAATGGATTCACCGGGGTCGCGTGATTGTTCGAAAGAGATACCGTGACCCTGGCACATGGGCAACTGAAGGAACACGGGTGGGTTTTAGTCAGTAAAAGTCTGACATGCCCTCCCGCTCCACCCAGAGCGGGAGAAGTCATTTGATGATTTTCCATCCAAAAAAAAAAAAAGGAATGGATTCAAGCTTGCTCAAGACGAGGACACCTTTGTATCAAGAAAAACTCTAATTTTCGTACCTTCCTCGAGATAATAAAAAGTGATTACCTGGTCGATTAGTCTTTTTAAGTTTTCATGTGAATTTTTTGTTGAGGTTCAATCTCAAATCACAGTATTTATTTATTTGAATAACGGGTTATAATGTGACTATTATTTCCCAGATGGACCTCAGGGAATAAAGAATCAATTTAGATTGCGTTGTATCCTATGTAATTTGCAATTATCGAGCAGGTGGTGTGAAAATTACATTAAATATTATAAATATTATAATAATAACTGGAGTCTTTAAGGCCTTATGAATAAAATTATCGACATTGTTATAATAATTTCAAATGTTTTAAAATAAGAAGTTATGGTCTTTTCAAGGAAAAGCTTATGAAAATTGTATAGTTCGGTAGCACAGTGTGTTTACTATAACTCTGCTTACTGTTATTTTAAATAGAAAACTTTGAGGTAAACTAGATTTGTTGTTTTAATTTTTCACATCTCACGTTTCTGTCGCAGTTGTATGCAGCTATACAAGATGGCAGAACATAGATGCGCAAATGGTGCCAAGAATTCGGCACACAATTCTAGACTCCCCATAGCGTAGACATTTTTTGGAGGTTATACAAAATAATCTGCTGTGTCATAAAAAAGTGCAATAATATGCAGTGTTCGCTGCCAGGCCAAGCCTCACCATCGGATTTCAATAGCGCAGTGGACGTTATGATGGTGGAGCCCTGGAGACAAGAGTGGCTAGCGAACTTGTCCGCCGAGCGCGGAGCCGAACAATGATATAATTCAAATAAGTACAATTACAATACAACAAACAAAGGACTCACCTGGTTGAAGAACACCTGCTTCTGGGGCCCACCCGGATCTATGTATGTAAGTGAGTGTGTTTTGTATTGTGTTGTGACGTTATGAGTATCTCCAGGTTACAATCCGCTGCAATAGGCCAGAGTTTTTCTCCAACATGCGGTTCCAAACACTATCACATTAACCTCAAAATTTCAACAAAGATATATCCAAACTCAAACCGTATTATTTCACCAAATTGGGGTTATTTATGTACAAAACAACTGGGTCATGACTGGTGCCCACAAAACGACCGATTCTAAGGGATTACTTTACAACAGGGTCGCACGCGCAATTTGGACCGCCATCCCTTTTCAAGAACAAAATCAAAGAGAAGTGTCAAAGTCAAACTTGACAAGTCAGATGTCACTCCGTTCGGGCGCGTTCCGAAGGCGCACAGAGTAACCAATTTAAACGGGACTGAACATGCGGTCAGTAGGTATGTATGATAATCTTTTTACAACCTATGGAAAATTTCAATTTAGGGAGGTTGTGAATTCTTGGCTACAATTTGCGCGGCAATATTCCGGTCACCCTGTGTAGTTGTTATTTCTGGAATAGATTAGATTAAAAATAAACGGGTCCACTGCACAGTTTACAATCGTGTGAATCAAACAAAGAATCACAAGCACATAGTAGGTATACTTTTAAAGCAACACCTTTCTTAAGATATGCCAACTGGGTACTTATATAATGCGGTGGGCATTAGCAAGTGGCAGTAGCAAGCTTCCGAGGATCTTTATCAGTTGCCTTCTTCAAAGCAAAACACATTAATAACAATTCCACAAAAAAGTAAACAACAAGTAGGTATGCTTTTTTCTACAAGCGTGCTTCATCTTCGACAATACCTCTTCTAAAGCCAAGATAGTGGCCACATGCAAGCCTACCCAGAAAATATACAGACAAACTACTGCACTACATAGCATATAATAAAAATATAATATAGTATGAAACTAGTTTAAACTCCATAAAATATCAATAATGATAGATTACACTAGTTCAAAGCTCGCCTGATGAATAAAACTAATTAAAGACAATAAAATATCTCGTAAATACGTCTTTTGTATATAAAAAGATAATATCAACGATATTGAAAAATATAATATAATCCTACAGATTTACTTTTAAATGATATTTTGTAGGATGTTGCTCTGCCAATCAATCAAATGGACCAGGATGTTGGAACCGTGACGAGATATAATCTGAATGATCTTAATTTTGATGACAATGGTTATAAAGTTGATGCTCATTATAAAGTTCGTGTTTTGATATTTAGATTTTGAGATACAGGTGGCCCTAATATTAAAGAAGAGATAAACGAGTTTGAAATTATAACAATGATGAGGGCATAACAAATCATAAAGCCTGTAGGTATTCCTCGAAAGGGATAGGCAGAACTAGTGTAGGAATGATCTTATACATCTACATTTCACCAGTTACAACGTTAAAAAGGCGAGGTTATTCACAAAGTGAGAATAAATCGAGACATCAGGTTGCTACTAACAAATTGCTAGAGCAAAAAATCTTAGTAATCAAACCTAGTAGCGGTAGCCAAGTGGTATTGCCCCGAGTCCCCGACTTACGAGTTGAAGGCGGTGGGTTCGAGTCCAGGAAGGCACTTTATTTTGTGTAAACAAAATAATCACCGCTGCTATCACACCGGCATGTCCTAGAACCACAAATTCGAAGACATGTGACATCTACCAACCCTTACTGGGTCCACATGGTAGATTACGGCCCACTCCCTCTCACCAAGAGGAAGCATGTATTCCAACAATGGGAACAATATACGCTGATTAGTATGATGGTGAATCAAATCTAGGACCTTAGCGCCACAGCTGAACATAAGGTTCATTGCAACTGCCGTTGAAGATTACTAGACCAACGATGTAGACAAAGTTTTGATGACAATGGTTTTAAAGAAGTTGTATAAAGGTTCATACATTGACATTTAGTTTTAAGAATCAGGTGACCCAAGATGTATTTAGATATGCAGAGTCGGTTTTGGCACAAAGAATCGTGCACTCTTCAAAAGCGCAACTAATCTATGCAGGTCTAAAATGTCAATCCAAATGCAATCTTACATGCAACCTGTAATTACCATAGGTTATTAGTGCAAGACATTATCATTGATAATAGCAGTCTATATAACATTCCTAGATATAGGGCATAAGTGCAATTTTCGGTGACCTCAAAAGGAACGCAGGAACTTTAATTACGAAATTCTCATATTAGGTTTCTTTGGATTAGACAACTCTTTGCAAAATGTTCCAGTTATGTAAATGTCGGCAAGGGATTAATAATAAGTAATTCTGTAGTTTCATCGTTCTAAAGATGTCCATTGCTGGATATTGCATCTCAACTGACCGACTATCGCAGCAACGACTGGTGGGGCAAATCCCGTATTTTAAAGAGCGTTCGCATTCTAATTTAAATCTTAATCTGATAAAAATACCTACTAATTTCCCTACATTATGGTAATTTCTTTTGTATTGATTGTCGCTGAGGAGATTTTGACTAGGTTTTAATCGTTTTAAGTAATGTAAAACGATTAAAAGCTAGTCAAAACTTCCAATTTGGGTATTTCTGGGCTTGCCGCATCCGTTTGATTCCCACGACCTTGACGAAGTCGCTGGTTCACATTATGTAGGGCAAGCCCAAGAAGGGCCCTAAAACTGAGAAAAATATCATCGCTATGTTGCTGATGTTAATATTTTGTAACAATTTACTTAATGATATTATTTTATCAGTGATTTATATAGAAAAAAATATACATTAAACTTTTATTTATTAAATTCTTAACAATTTTTACCAATGTCAACGAATCTGAATTTTATCAATTTTATTTTTGCATGTCTCTGTATTATATGTTACTGTTTTTTTTTTCTACCAATGTTACCAATTTCTCAATGTTAGCGCTTATCACTAAATAAGTTAGCTTATTTCTCTGAATTATTGTTTCATGCATGTGGTGTTTACCTTTAAGTAACTGATGCACTGTTGCTTTTTTATTTTCTCAATGTATTATTTACTGTATCAGTGTAATCAATTGTTGGTGAACCTGATAAAATAAAATAAACAATAAAACCTACTACAAACCTAATCGAACAACATGGTGAATCTAGAGCAGTGGTGGCCCAGTATCAGCTGCGGCTTACGAGGTCGCAGGTTCGAAACATAACAAGCGCTTTACTTTGTGTAAATTATTTCTTCAGCACAGCTCTCAAAACGGTAAAGGAAAACATCGTGAGGAAACCGGCATATCCTAGAACAAAAGATTCGAAGACATGTGACATTTACCAACCCGCACTGGGCCTGCTTGGTGGAATATGACCCACTCCCTCTCACCAAGAGAAGGCCTGTGTCCCAGGAGTGAGAAAATTATAAGCTGATTATGCTATGGAGAATCTAAACGGTGCCTCCAAACATCTTATTTTAATCAAACAAGTGCTCTACAAAACCGTTAAAAATACTTTTCGACAACTGGAACTATAAATATTACGTACAAGGATATCATACCTTAAGACTACCGGTTGACAGACGCAGAAATAAATTGTTTTTTACAACGTACGCCGTGAATATTTTAGGCTCACTCAACACTGTAAATGATGATATTAATCTTGCTCTGATTATATAGAATCTTAGACCGGATACAATTACAATTTATGAAGAGCGTATCGTTTTTAAATCGAGTTTATTGTTTTGTTTTAAATTTGGGCTACCGAGTCTATTCTAAAGCCTACCTTTTAAGCTTATGTTGTGTATAATATTGGCCATGCAAAGTAATGGTTATTTTAACGGTCAAGTTCCACCTCATTTCAAACCATAATGAGAATTTTGTATTATCTACGAAGGGCTGATTTTCACAAACGCAAGATATTCAAGAAACAATTTTGAATGTTTGACAGTTTTGTCCGTGCCAAATATAGTGAGAAATCAATTTTATTAAAAATCTGAAAAATCCCTTAGAAAGAAAAATGCCCTACCTCTATTTTAAATCATAGCGTAAGGTTAATACAGTCCGCCGTTTGGCTCCCAGACTGGAGCGGGCTGGGGCTGCCTTAAAGCGGCTCCTGCCCAATCTGGGGGGTCCAAACGCCTCCTGCCGGAGGCTCTACACGGGGGTCGTGCGGTCCATGGCCCTCTACGGGGCACCGGTGTGGGCGCCCTCATTGAGGCTGCGCCCAGCGCGCCGGTTGAGTGCGGCCCAGAGGGTCATGGCCATCCGGTTAATCCGAGGATACCGCACGGTCTCCTGCGAGGCAGCGAGCCTCCTTGCCGGAGTGCCGCCATGGGATCTGGAGGCAAAGATCCTCGCCCACATGTGGGAGTGGCGCGAGGAGGCGAAACGCCGGGGCGAAACTCCGCTGACGCGACAAATTGCGGCACGGCGGACAGAGCTCCGGTGTGATCTCATGGCGACATGGCGGGTACGACTGTCGCAACCCAGTGCTGGGCACGCCACAATTGCGGCGGTAAGTCCCCTCTTTGAGGAGTGGATAGAGAGGCGAAACGGCGTCCTCACCTTCCGCCTGACGCAGGTTCTCACCGGGCATGGATGCTTCGGTGGGTTCCTGTTCAGGATAAAGCGGGAGGATACGTCCGGGTGTTTCCATTGCGAGGATCGTCTGGAGGACACGGTGGAGCATACGGTGGAAGTGTGCCCTGCCTGGGCGGAGCACCGCCATGTCCTCGTGGAGGTGATCGGCGGCGGCGACCTCTCGCGCCCACCCCTGGTGCGAGCCATGGTACGGAGCGAGAGGGAATAGGAAGCCGTCACCTCCTTCTGCGGAGCAGTAATGCTCGCGAAGGAGGAGGCGGGGTGCGTGAGGGAGTGGCAGTCTCTGCGCCCTCACGTCCCTAGCCGCCGCAGGAGGAGACGCCCCGGGCGTCGGGAGTCCATAGCGGACTCCTGGCCACCGTAGGCGCGAGCTTGCGGGTGGCGAGCAATGGGTAGCTCGCCGCCCGGTAAGGACCAAGCTCGGGTCAACAGCGCGTAGTGTTCCACGCGCGCCTCAAAGAGATGTCAGCAGCGCTGAAGGGGTCTTCTAGGACCGATGCCTGCCGGGGTCGCGTGATTGTTCGAAAGAGATACCGTGACCCTGGCACATGGGCAACTGAAGGAACACGGGTGGGTTTTAGTCAGTAAAAGTCTGACACGCCCTCCCGCTCCGCCCAGAGCGGGGAAGTCATTTGATGATATCCCATCTTGAAAAAAAAAAAAAAAAAAAAAAGGT
Source organism: Aporophyla lueneburgensis (assembly GCA_932294355.1). NCBI lineage: Eukaryota > Metazoa > Arthropoda > Insecta > Lepidoptera > Noctuidae > Aporophyla > Aporophyla lueneburgensis. Next base: position 5,529,713 of record OW028748.1, on the reverse strand, counting down.
TAATACAGTGAATATAATTGCTAACTTTAATTATAGCAAAGCTATTTTAAGACATAACTTGCTAATGACACTGAAAGCTTTTGTATTTTACATTTTGAATTAATTTAGATTGGTTATTGATTAAATTTTAACCTCGTCACACAAAAGACGTATGTCAGAAATGAAATAATAATTGATTTAAATGAATTATTTGACAGGCTAACCATCGTTCATAAAGGCTGAACTAATAAAAAACAAAATTGAGTAAAAGATTTTTCAACACAATAAATTAAATCATAATTAGTTTTATTGGGTTTGTAACCTTTATTATACGTGTAGGTTCAAAAGTCTTCAAAAATCGAACGGACGTATGAATTCCCCTTTCAAATTCCGAAGAGACCTAATTAAAATTATGATCCACGCGTAATAGTGAATCAGATCTTCTAATGCAACTTTACTTGACCATGACCTTGGTTCAGGATATCAGGTCGACACCTATATATAGTGGAACGAGGACCAACACCAGCATTCTTCTGCCAACCTCAGACCAGATAACAACATGAAGTTGGTAGGTGTATAAAAAGCTTTAGACGAATCTAAAAAGTCACGAGAATTTGTGTCAAAACAGTTTGCGATCGGTTTCAATACGCCTTTTTAGTGTCAATTGTTTTTTTTTTATCGTGACGTTTGGTTAAAGTTTTCGTGATTTGTGAAATGGTTTCGTTATGGGGTTCTTTGTGTTCTCTTTGATAATATTGTTACCGGTATTGTTAACTGTTACCGTAATAGTTTGGGAAGCGTTCTTGTTATGGTGTTTGATGGGATATTGTTTTGTATGTTGTAACTGCAGAACAATAAAAAAATTATTTACTAATAGAGGCCACATAGATTAAATCATGAATTTATAATTACACAAAAATTATTGAGTCTGAATCATTGTCACAAAAGTACGAATTGTGTGTATCCCAAACATGGTTGAGAAAAATTCAACAATTTAGAGAGAAAACTTCAGGAAAAAATTACTGTTTTTGGTTAATTTAAATGGGAATTTTAGACATGAGATATCGCTGGCGAAATGTGAAATACAGCAATTAGGGGAAAAGGCGTATTTTTATGTTTAACTTCCTCTCCATCTTCACCAACACCACATTTAACCCCATATTCCCTCAGATCATCCTTGCTTGCATCATCGGCGCCTGTGCCGCCGCCGTCCTCCCCAGGTACGTGGCCCAACCTGGCTACGTCGCCCCCCAGTACCGCTACCCCTACAACTACCAGGACGCCAGAGCCAGGGGTTCCCTTGACAGGAGCGCCGCCATCTTGAGGTCCGATTCTGAAGTCAACGAGCAGGGATTCCGTTATGCTTTTGATACGGAGAATGGTGAGTTTTTCGTGTGATTTTTTTGTATGTGAAAATGGCCCCAATGATGCCACAGTGAATTTTTTATCAAGTGTAAGTTTTGCGTAGCTCATTAAAAACGTAGGCTTCTCGACCTCCTCAAGTAAAAATATAAAATAATCTCTAAGGCATATAAGCCAATATAATACTAACCTAGCTGGGTGACTAAAGGTGACTTTGATTGAAGTGTGACCAAATATTAGTATTATAGAAGTTGATACAAAGCTTTGATCCGGATAACATGTTCCTAAACGACATTTTGATCTCAATGCAAACTTCTGTACGCTACAACCAGAAATAAATACTTACGAGAAAAAGAAACTGTACTACAAACTAAAGAACCAAAAATCCTGCTCAGTTTTATTTCTTAACTTTTAGTGCAAACTTGGGTATTATTAGTGTAATCTGATCTGTAAACCGGTCACATAAATCAAAATAGTGACACATCAAAATCTACTTACCACACAAGTTTCAAAGCGAGATGATACGCATTCACATTATTAATCTAATCAAGCTGAGCGTGGGTGCGTCCGTACTTTACGCAACTTTGCGTAAAAGACCTAAATTGAAATCTATAGTCTTTGGTTTGGTGCAGATCATAAGCAAAGAGCGTGTGTTTTACGCAAGTAATATAAATCATTGGAACTTTTTACACGACTTCAAAAAAGAAGGAGGTTCTCACTTCAGCTGTAATACTTACAGAGTGTTTGTTGTGTTGCAGTTTTTGAGTTAGCTTCAATAATACGTATTTTTCCACTCAGTGCATGTTGATGGTGTAATAATAACTTCATGTCACTATTATTTACCTAGCAAGTTAGGGTTTAAGAATTCGTGGGGGTTGAGAGGTGTCAAGGGACACCCGGATGGAACGAAGTTCCTTTCGATTAATTAGTGAAGGAATTGTATTTTTTTTTAAGTTAAAATAATATTTTTTTATTATAAAAAAAAAGTGAAAAGTGTCGTTACAACTTTTGGTCTTAATTTTTTCCGTCTAGCCACCTTTCGCAACGCGCGAAAAGGAACTTCGTTCCAAAAACCTTTGAGTTACAAAAAACATTGAAGTCGGTTGTTTCTTTTAAAAAAAACTCTTTTTTTAATTTGGCGTTATTTTAGTATTATTGACAATTCTTGTCTATCTACAAGAATATAGACTATATAAATTACTCTTTTAAAAAAAGACAAGTAATGAGTGCTGTATACGAATCTCGCATGCACAAACTACAAGACTTAAAACAAAGAATATAATAATTCATTATGATCGTTTTGAAAAGTTAAAACTAGCCTAACATACAAAAATGCATGTGGACACTAACGTTAATCATAACTGTAATTTATACAGCTACTTTAAATAAAGGGAAATTTGTTTTGTCTGTGTATCAGTCCGCAATCCACAGCATCATGACAATATGGAGAAATTAATACGACAATAAATATAACACTTGCAATACTAATGCTTAAAAGTATTTTGGAAATATCAAGTAAATCCTAGAATCGATAATATAAAAAAAAAAATACATTATTTCAATCGAACTAGTCGATGACGAGATGGGCCAGCTTTGATAATTTGACTAGCTACAGTGACTAAAGCGACAAAATATTTGGTCGAATTATATGCGTATGCATTAGAAATACGCAATCGAATTTATCGTCATATGATCGTCTCCACCTTGTAGACTGCGAAAATCGTTTCATTTAAATCAAAAACACACTCAGATATAGTAGATTCTGTTTTAGATAAGTAATTGTATATATGAGCAGGCTATTATAATCCTATGGTACAACTTAACCTGATTAAAAGTCAAAAGGGTCTGTACATTACAAAACAGTTCAGAAATAAGATGGAATTGAACACATTTAATGTAACGATCCATATATTAGCCCGTTGGTTGCACATAATTGCAGATCGCACTTAAGTGGGTAGATCTTATCTAGCACATATTACTTACCATTTTCACAATGATCTCGAGTTTAGGCAAACATGTGTTAGAATTTGTAACGGTTCGACTCCAATTTGTGCTAAGAAATGATTCATTGTTTTTGTATAGTCTCGTTGGCGGCTAGCAATGTTTTATTTGATGTCTGGTTTATGTGGAATACGAATGTCACCATACCTTTTTCATTGCTTTTATCAATAAGTATGTTGTATCCTAATTGCTCTTTTTAGGTTTTCAATTCGACTGTACATTTTTCTTTTTGAGTGCCATTTCATGTAGTGCTAAAACCTTGAGAAATGGTCTAGGAAACTTTTTCGTTCTATTAATAACAATAAACTTTGCAACCACCTCGGTGAAGTGAAGTGATTTTAGCAATATTCTTTCATTTAATTCTGATGAATGAATTTTTAATGGCACAGTCAATATAATATTTTATGTACAATGTGTATATGTTACTAACCTATTACCTTTTCTATCTTTCCAGGTATCCACGCCGATGAAACCGGCGTCGAAGCGAACGGTATCCAGGCGGCTGGCAGCTACTCCTACACTGGTGACGATGGCCAGGTCTACAGCGTGACCTACACAGCTGACGCCAACGGCTTCCAGCCCCAGGGTTCTCATCTTCCCACCCCACCCCCAATTCCTGAGGCCATCGCCAGGTCACTCCAGGAGAACGCGAGGGATGAGGCTGCTGGTATTTTTGATGATGGTAAGGAATCATTTTAGTTTTTATGTACCTCACTGGAATCTTTCGGCCCCATTAGTTATCTGTTCTGCGAACAATGTGTCCCCTGCCCCCTACCACTAAAGTTTTTCAATTATTCGGACTATGTCGGTTGCCTGGGTTCTTCGGATCTCTTCATTTCTGATTCGATTGTGTAAGGAAACTCCAAGCATTGCCCTTCGGGTGAATTTCAGCTTTCGTATTAAGCCCATTGTGAGCGACCACTGTTATCACTGACAAAATGCACTGGATTGCCAGTGCAGTAAGGTTTAAAGTAGTATTGAACTTAGTAATCACAAAAAAAAAAAAAAAATTAATAAATCCCATAAATTTTTGTCCCGTTGGGCTCATAATAACACGTAGCTCTTAATGGGTTACGAATACCTTTCTAATAGAGACTTCATCTGTACCCACAGTAATAAAATTAATTGTCCCTACGCGACAGTGCCAACAAATCTGCTAATCCCACCAACATTGTGATATCTACCCACATGTTTGACGTTTATTAACATTTAATGTCCAATGTTATAACATATCCATTAATCTAGATATCTTGTTAATAACACAATAATTATCGCCATAGTGAATGGGCTAATACGCCCATAAGCCATCATTATTAAGTGAATAATTGCAGATTTAGCACATTTTATAGTGCAGTTTTACAGCATGTTAATGTATTTTACTAATCATCAGACACTTAATGAATTTTAAGGTGAATAAGTGAAAATTCCTTATCAGTACGATTGCCCAGAGGTTTTGCTTCATCTATACTCTATGTCAATGACAAATACTTAGTCTGTTTTCGCCTTTAATGACTAGGAGAGATTTTGTTATTCAAACAAACAATGGGAAGAAAATATTATAGCTTTAATAATTCAGTTTATTTTAGTTGTTCCTTGCAAATAGGTACTGGAATACAGCTGCATCTAATTAGACTCTAAGTTGACTCAAATATAGCTGGGAAATGGCCCGATTTAAAACGTACTATTATTACACATTAGTCAAACGTCAGTTGGTTGAGTTAAACGTCAGGGATTGGCTAGACTCAGTGAGTTCAGCCAATCCCTGACGTTTGACTGACAATTCCAATGTCGATCTATTGGAATTATATTCGAGAGTAAGCACCCTGGTCCTACCAGATGCAGCTGAATATCCAGTATTTTACATAGAGCAGCAGCTTATTTGACCTCCATATCCCAATAACTATGTAACACAATACTACTGGGTAAGACTAGTTGTCAGCTATCTTATTTACACATTTTCTTTTTACTGTTTTCCAGGAAGCTACAACGATGCCAGATACGCCCCTGGTGTGGTCTTAGCCCGCAACCAATACCCCACGAGATACAACCCCTTCCGCCCCTACCGTCGCTACTGAGATAATACCACAGCGAGATAAGACAGCAACATTGTACAGTGCCATTTGATATTAGACATTAAGGATTATATTTACAGTAAAAAGAAAAAGCATAGAAGATCTACGATATATAACGCATGATGATAAAGTTGCAATGCTTCGAAAGCGTCGACAGTCAGTTGGATGTTTAAGGAGACTTTGTGAGTTTCTCATCGTATGTTGTAAGATTGTATCTTCTGTACGTTATTTTGTATATTGAAGCAATAAAGTTGCACTAATATTTTTAATTATTGTTTTATTTCGGCGTGTTCGTAACCTTCATGGGTGAGTTCTTTAAGATGAGCATTAACTTGTAAGCTGAGAAGATGGTTATGACTTCTGAACAGTTCAAAAAAACACAAGCATATTTTTTTTAATTTTCGGTAACGTATTGAAGCGTCTCAATACTAGCCGTACGGGTCAAACGATCATATAAAGCCACACTGACCGCGGTCAATTCATAGATGCATGACCTTCTTTACCATACCGAGACTGCTCCAAGCCTCGAAAAGAAAGAAAGAAAGAAGGTCAACCAATTTTACCAAGGGTATTGCCCAGGTATTGATTTGTGGAAGTCAGATAAGCAGTCGCTACACGTAAAATACTAGTAGACAACTGTACCCGGTTAGACTGGAAGCCTATCCCAACAATAGTTGGGATATGGCTAGATTGATGATGAGCATAGAAACAAATTATCCACCTGGCCGTTTAAGTTCCCTTTCTGCTACTATCTACGCTGTTACAGTTTTAGACTTCTCGCAACAGCAAAAATACTTTCACTTTTCTTTGGGTTAAATGAAGAAGCTCTTTAAAACAAGGTATCTCCTTTATAGTTGACTGGCCTGTTAGTCTAGTGGTTAGTGTCCTGACTGCTAAGAATTTCGTGGGTTCGATTTCCACCCAGGACAAATCTTTGTGCGATGAGCACAATTATATAATAATAATACAAACAAAACTCTTGAAGGCATACAAAAATGAACCTAAAACATCAGATTCCATTCCCATATTGACGCAATAAGTCATAACATTTGATGAACTTCTTCAATTCTTGTACAATATTAACGCGGCCATAAAATTAACTTTATTACCATTTTTATACTGAGATGGGCTAACCGTTATGCCGTTACTACATTGTGTTATTGTAGCCTATAATTTAAAGGTGTTAAATCTAGTTTGATGGCAATTAAATCGTTACTATAATTTTGTTTGAAGATTAACCTTGAATTATAAAGAGTAATTACAAGGTTACTAAGTCTTCAAAAGCATTTGAGGAACAGAAACGTATTTATATATCAATTCCTTGGGTGTTATTCATAAACTTTACTAAAAGTAATGTTATGTTTAAACGTAAAACCTTTTAACATAAATGGCTAAACGGTCACTAAACTTTTTGATATAAAGGGATGTATTTTCAAGCAGTTTTATACATTTGTATAAAGAAGTATCTACGTGAAATAAAGTCCAAGAAACGAACATTATCATATTAATTTCAGCCGCAACCCGTCCACTTTTGGATATATGTACTTTCCCCAAGCGTCATCACTTCGACCGGTTCTATGCTTTTTTTATCATCAAATGACTTCTCCCGCTCTGGGCGGAGCGGGAGGGCATGTCAGACTTTTACTCTTTTACTGACTAAAACCCACCCGTGTTCCTTCAATTGCCCATGTGCCAGGGTCACGGTATCTCTTTCGAACAATCACGCGACCCCGGCAGGACCGGTTCTATGCTTGCCACATTCAGCGGCGGTGCGGTGGCGGCGGGCGGCGGCAGCAGCGGCAGTTTCTTCTTGCCTACACATGTTCATCGCTCCAGCTTATGGGAGGCCTTCTAACGCTAAGTTTTTCGGTATGCGTTCGCCACTCAACAATCCTCATTGGCCATCTGTTCTGTGATAAAATTAGAAATGAACAGATTTGCAGGACAACTAAGGTTTTAGCCCGAAGAATTTCCAAAATTAGGTGGCCGGGCACATTTCTCGCAGAACAGAAACGAACATAAATCTACTTATTTGTCGGCCTTTCGTAAATCAGAAAGCGGTTTTGCCTGCTGACTTGCAGGAGTGAGTCATATACTAATTGCCTACTTCTGAAAATTCTCTGCCTTATTTCTCTGTATCCTTCATATCATTTCACTCGAAAGACATCAACTGCTGGACATAAGCCTAGGGGGTTTTGCCATAGTCGCCTTGGTTAGTGACGCAGTACGGTGGTAATAAGTATAGAGAGCTCCGCTGCCCGTTATCTAGTAAGTCCCTTGGTGCGACTCTTACTACACCTACGGAAAGAAATAGGATGAGAATAATATTATCCATACCTACAGATTTTTTTTTTTTTTTTTTTTTCAGGATGGGAAATCATAATCTTCATAAGCTAATCTTCTCTGTATCGTTCCAATTTTAGTATATGTACTGCCGAAGCAAGTACTCCATACCTACACTTCAATTAGAAATTATTCTATCCAGCAGAGAGTTAAAATCATAACTGTGTAGTATTTACTGCAGTTTAGCAGTGATGTTGGCCCCGACTTACAATATGTAAGTCGTGGGTTTGAATCCAGGCAGGCGCTTTACTAGATGTAAGTTATTTCATCACCACTGCTGGCTGAAATTGGCATGACCTCGACCTAAAAAATTTGAAGACCTGTGTCATCTACCATTCCGCAATGGGCCGGCAAGGTAGATTACAGCCCACTCCGTCTTGAAGCGAGGAGGCTAAATATACTATGCAAATGCAGCTAACTAACAAAAATATATGATTTTGCAAAGCCTTCTTATACACTATGCAGGACAGACAGCTATACAACATAGCACATTAATCATTCCAACAATCCTCCGACATGTTACAATTCCTGGTCTCCTAGTAACCTTTGGGGAATGTCATGTCATTTCATCACAAATATCATCCTCAGTTACAAATCTAATTCAACACTGATCAACGTCGATCTATCTAAGTCTGTAAAATCAGGTGCTATTATTAACAGCTGTCCTATCCAGTGCGATTTTGTGCATTAATCATGCCTTGATAATCTATACCAGCGGTCGGCAACCTTTTGGCAGGCAAGGGCCACAAGGTGGCAAAATCAACTAAAGGCGGGCCGCACTTGTGACATTAATCCTAGAAGAATGAAAATACCATTAAGGGGCTTTGCACATGGAGCAACTTAAGTTGAGGCACCTGATCAACTGATGCACTTTAAGTTGATAGTTGCTATAACGTTTACGGTTGCCGCAATTTTATGGCAATCTGTGAGCATCTTTCAAAGCCGAGTTGCTCAATCTACGCAGCGATCAGCGTTCAGTGTGTCGATGGATATCGAAAAAACACGCGACTCTGGCATTGCCGGGCACAGGAAGAGGGAGGTAGGGTGTGAAATCGCCCGACGCGTTGCGATTGACGGTTGAGGAAACCGGCAACTTTAAAAACCGGAATAATATTTAACAGTTGCGGTACTTAAGAACTAACTTAGCATCGATTACAGCAACTGAAAACTGTTGACGATCACCGGAACTCGAAACTAGAGTTGCTATGTGTGCGCAGTCCAATTGAATTATGAGTCGGCGCTTTGAGTGATCTTTGTTCATTGATTTTTCAGCGCCGATTCAAAATTTTAAGGTTTATAATTTTTTGCTTTAATTACGACGGTCTAATTTTTTGTTAAAAAGTTTTTATTTTATAATTTTTTGAGGCTTTAATGTACTAATAATACTTGGCAAGGTATATCCCCATAAAAATCCCTATACCTATCCAATAAAAAAAGAATTATCAAAGTCGGACTACTCTGTATAAAGCTATACGTGGTCATACATTATAATCAGTGAGTGAACTCTATGGAGTGAACAATCAATCATTCCCTATTTTCCGACCCTTTTTTTTTGGATTGCAAATCATCAAATGACGTCTCCCGCTCTGGGCGGAGCGGGAGGGCATGCCAGACTTTTACTGACTAAAACCCACCCGTGTTCCTTCAGTTGCCCATGTGCCAGGGTCACGGTATCTCTTTCGAACAATCACGCGACCCCGGCAGGCATCGGTCCTAGCAAACCCCTTCAGCGCTGCTGACATCTCTTTGAGGCGCGCGTGGAACACTACGCGCCGTCGACCCGAGCTTGGTCCTTACCGGGCGGCGAGCTACCCATTGCTCGACACCCGCAAGCTCGCACCTACGGTGGCCGGGAGTCCGCTATGGACTCCCGACGCCCGGGGCGTCTCCTCCTGCGGCGGCTAGGGACGTGAGGGTCCCTTAGGGTTCGATTTTGTTTTCCAAATTTATATGGGACCACCTTCGGAGTATACCCTTTCCAATAGAAGAAGAATTATCACAATCAGACTACTATGTAAAAAGTTCATTAAAAAAAAAAAACCCGTTGAATTGAGAACCTCCTCTGTTTTTTTTCGTCGCTTGAAAATGGAATTGAAAACTACAAAGTGTCCTAACAAGTAATTGATTTTATACAAATTTCGGTGTGATATCTTTTTTTGTGACTGGGAAATCATCAATGACGTCTCCCGCTCTTGGGCGAAACGGGAGGGCGTGTCAGACTTTTACTGACTAAAACCCACCCGTGTTCCGTCAGTTGCCCATGTGCCAGGGTCACGGTGTCTCTTTCAAACAATCTCGCGACCATGGCTGGCATCGGTCCTAGCAGACCTCTTTAGTTCTGCTGACATCTCTTTGAGGCGCGCGTGGAACACTACGCACCGTCGAGCCGAAATTTATTCCAGCTTCCTCGACAGCCTTTTTATAATTCGGAAAATGATACAACTCTTCTTCATCAACATGTTTTATAAAGAGTTTGATTTTCATTTGGCATGCCTTTACATCTGTGTGCTTAGCAGAGATTTTTTTTTTACCTTGAGGCCTTACATTCAGCGTATTTAATTCATGAGATACATCTGTCAAAAATCCAAGGTCTATTAACCATTGAGTATCTGTCAGCTCTGGAATAGATTTGCCCTTTTCATTCATAAAAGCGTTGATTTCTTTTCTGAGATCAAAATCTTTTCAATACTACACCTCTGCTTAACCATCTCACTTCAGAATATTAAACAACATTTCGTTCGCGGGTTGGATTCACACTATACGATCGCAGTTCGTTAATGCATTTATTTTGATATTTCTTACTTATTTACAAAACATTCACGGGCCGCAAGTGAGACGTCCGCGGGCCGCACACGGCCCGCGGGCCGCGTGTTGCCGACCCCTGATCTATACTATATACTATAATATTATAAAGCTGAAGAGTTTGTTTGTTTGGTTGGTTAATCTCAAGAACGACTGGTTCGAATTGAAAAAATCTTTTTGTGTTGGGTAGCTCATTTATTGAGAAAGGCTATATAATATCACTCTATAGTCAAAAAGAGTGGAGCAGCAACGAAAAAAGGTTGAAAACTGGCATGCAATTTGATGCGACGGGAAGGGTCAGGGGAGCAAAAATTAGACGCGGACGAAGTCGCGGAAAGAAGCTAGTGTCATACAATAATGGAGGAAATCCCTTACACGTAAAAATATCGCGGCTGGATTGTATCGTGCATAGGATTTTCAGCTCTCGGTGTTGTATAGAGGATTGAAATTCCAACAAAGAAACACTAAGGCTGTGGGGTTCGAGTGCTCATCGAGTATTCCGGGATATCGCCAAGCGGTGGGCCGAATCTTCACGTGACCAGACGGCTGGCCTAGTTTTAGGTCAAAGAATCAGCATTGCCATCCAACGTGGCAACACTGCCAGCCTAATGGGCACTTTTCCCACCGACAGCGATGCGGACGAATTCTTTGATGCCCAGTGAGCTCTTTACTTTTTTTACCTTTATTTAATTGCACATAATATTTATTTTAAGTCGTTTGTATATTGTATTTAAACTTAAATTCACGAATAAAAATACACCCGTCCTCGATAGTAAAAAAAAAAACAAAGTGCATCTTAGCGTATCGAAAAAAGACACTTTTCGATTTTAAAGTCGAAGATCGAGTGTGGGAACAAATTCGAACACGATTTTATTATGTCTGTGTGTCAACTAAATCATGAATTATGGGAGATTCTGTGAAGTAACAAAGGATTTTGAAGTTGTATTTGTACTGGGAATTAAAGGTTACACTTTTGTTGGTTCATTTCATGTGGTGCCGGACGTAAATAATAGCACCATCTCATTCTTTCCCGTGGGTGTCGTAAAAGGCGACTAAGGGACTTACTGAAAGAGATACCGTGACCCTGGCACACGGGCAACTGATGGAACACGGGTGGGTTTTAGTCAGTTAAAGTCTGACACGCCCTCCCGCTCCACCCAGAGCGGGAGAAGTCATTTGATGATTTCCAATCCAAAAAAAGGGACTTACTGATGAATGGGCAGCAGCGTTCTCTATGCATTTTACCACCATACTGCGATCATCAACCCGCCTGCCAAGCGAGGCGATTATGGCAAGCAGCGCCAAATTAGAACGGCTTACCAGGCTGTCCAGCTGTGGACATCTTTCGGCTGAAATGATGTTGATGATGGTGATGAATCTTTGTTTGTACAGTCTCTTTGGTCTAGTGGTCACAAGCGCTGCTGCTGATTAAGAGGTTTTGGGTTCGATTTCCGAGGCAGGCAAAGTGTAATTGGATTTTTAATGGCAGCCCGGAGTCTGGATTACTTCCCGGCTGTTGGCAATAGGCTCGCCCCCTGTTATTTCATCATTTCAGCCGTAAGGCGTCCACTGCTGGACTTAGGCCTCCCCCAATTTGGGGGCTTTGCCATAATCGCCGCGCTTTGCAGGCGGGTTGGCGATCGCAGTATGGTGGTAAAATGCATAGAGAACGCTGCTGCCCATTCTCTAGTAAGTCCCTTAGTCGCCTTTTACGACACCCACGGGTAGAAATGGGGTGGTGTTATTCTTTACGTCCGGCACCACGTGGTACTCGAGCACCACGCGTTACCCCTGTTATTTGGGACTTAGATATAACTGGCGAAATGTGAGTTTACTATACAAAGGTGCTCCTCTCTCTGATCGAACAGGAATACTGACAAAATGGTATGTTATGTAAAAGATTTTGATGTAGTGTTTGGAAAGGGAATGAAACGATGCAGTTTTTAGGTTAAAGGTCAGTGAACCTTTGCATGTGCTTGGGTGGTGGTGCCATTAATCATTTGGATGTCATATTATAGCTTAATAATGCTAATTTATTGGCGACTGCATTGCTAATATAATGTTTAATAGGAAGATTATAATACAGATGCAGTTTGAGTATTAAACTCAGCTACCATCTTTGTTGATTGGCCAATCTTTTACCACAGATTATTTAACATTGTTTACATCCGGCACAGTTTTTTAGAAATCCGAAAGAATTCGTTTTAAATTGTTAACTATTTAGACGGTTTATTTGTTGTTAATGTTATAGCGAATGTGAGATTCAATAAAAAACAAATCTGGTTTTATGGTACAAAAAAACCTGTTTTAGGACTATATGTATCCTGACAGGTTCACACTTTGTTCGAAGGAGCTACCGTGGCCCTAGCACAGGCAACTGAAGGAACACGGGTGTGCTATAGTCAGTAAAAGTCTGACACGCCCTCCTGCTCCGCCCAGAGCGGGAGAAGGCATTAGATGCATTCCCACCCAAAAAATAATAATAAACAAACAAACTCTACAGCTTTATTATGAGTTACACAGTCTATAGAATTGTATTAATTGTTGGTTTTACCTTACAATTTTTTCAATCCATAATTTTTTATAATAATTCATAGGCATCCTCCAAAATTAGTAAGTGGGTAGGTAGAATGAAGTACTACCTACATGTAGATTGAATCAGTAAATCATAACAATAATATGCCTCCATCCTCGAGGCCTTGGACACCTGCTCAGACCATAAAGTAGAGCTTCCATTAGCAGCTACGCTAGTTTAATACTACTGCTAACGTCAAGTATAAAATTATGATTCTCGAATTTAAAGTGAATTTTGAAATCAATATGTTTTTTTTTTGTTGCATAAAAATACATAACTTAGGAGTTGTAGGTCGTCATCAACATTGCTCTTAAAACGGTAAAGGAAAAAATCGTGAGGAAACCGGCGCGGAAGCGTTTTTGAATTTTCGTAATTATTTTAATTTTAAAACTGCTTAAGACGTTTTGCATAAAACCTTTACTCCAAATTCTATGAATGGCCTGCCTGACACTGCGAGGGTGACGACCGGAGGGCACGAGCATGGCCGCGGTGTCTCGGACCGTAAAAAATATTTTTTTTTCGTTGCTGTAGCTTCTTTACCACCTACAGGTGTACCTCTTAAAATATTTCGTGTATGAATTGATACACCTTATATAAAATATAAATTGTGCACTTTATTAGTATTTATATTATCTAGGACACTGTTTCATTTATAACCAACAACATAATGATATTGTATGAACATTTTATAGGTACCTACACTCGACTAATTTATCACAAGTAAATAATTCAAGTAGGTAGAGACAAGCTAATTTCATTTGCAATGTACCAAAACGTAGAAGAAAATTTTTGTAACGAATTTGTCGTTCCAGGGTTATGTTTATGCGGATTTTCACAAAAAAAAAGGTTACGTAAATTAAGCCCATGAAGTTAGCATGCGACTTTAAAAGTTAGCATAGCTTGTAGCTTGAAGTGTAGTATGACATTTTCTCTCACATGATAAACACTACATTTTGATTCGAAAAAAAAAAAACAATTTGTAGCATCGAATAACTTAAATAATGCTATAACTCAAGACGGGCAATAGTTTCTGACATTTTTAATAGGATTCTGTCTAAAAGTGTAGTTAAATTTAAATAACAAGGATGTTATTAGATATTTATGAGATTTTTTCGTGAATTTTAAAAACTGTATCAAATGTAAATTGATTAAAATGAATATTTTTGATGTTTTCCTTTTACCGTTTAGAACCAAAGAAATAGTATTTTAAATTTGAAAAGTAAGTTCTGCAGCTTTCGGAAAACATGAGAATGAACTTCTGAGAGACATTTTTAAAGAAATCATTCATTAATCAATTGATTGACAGGAAAAAATTTAAGGGGCATCCCCCTTAAACATGTAGGGTTTTTACCCTATTAGTGTAAAAGAATAGCCGATCTATTTTATAAAAATCACACCGTAAGAACTAAGATAAAATAAGCTTACTGTGGTGTCATAACTAAGATTCTGAAATTCCAGATTTTGAAAAAAAAGCAGCTCGTTTATTTAAACAAGGTAAATAAATTCACTAAAATGAAAGAAAAGAAAGAAAGAAAAATTGTTTATTCATTACAAACAAAACGCACATTACGGAAATAAAAGATAAATATAATGCACACGTACAACGTAACCAAAAGCCCCGTACTTAAATGAATAAAAAACAGTACATGCTCTTTAAAATGCACCAACAAAAAAGAGAAAAGTTAACAGGCAATGCTAACAACTAAATAAAGAAATCTGAATGTCTGCTGAGATAAAATGAATCTATTATTATCTCGCCTCTTGATGGATGTTGCTGTTAATTGCCATAATCACCAAATTACTTTAAAGCAAATAGTTGAATATGCATGAATAGGTTTAGAGTTGCTAATTTTTGGCCAGGATTAGCAGTTGGTTCGATATATATATATTTTTTTTAATATATCGCACACCTAGATCTAAAGTAAGACAACTCAAAAACGCACAACAACGCAAATTGTAAATTATGAGTTATCACTGAGAATACAAATTACTGCGAACACAATTTTTGAGTTGTCTTACTTTAGATCTAGGTGTATGATATATACAATACAGAATCTGTCTATAACGTTCCCACTGTTGGGAAACAGGCCTCATCTCAGTGTTATCTGGTGGACGTTAATTTTTTTTATTTTTTTGTTCTTGGATTTTTGTGTTTGCACACGCTGTTTTCCTTCACCGTTTTGAGAGCGGTGATGAGCGAAGTGGTGATGGAATACATCTGTATAGTGTTGCTTGGGTTCTAACTCACGCCTTACAATTCGTGTGTTGAAGCCAGCCCATACTGCCATTACTGGGTCATGATTGCTCTACGCCCTTGCTGCTGGGAGTCTAATATGTTGTAGAATTTGAAAGATTCATTTTAAGAATTGCTTTAGTGTTTTTTTTTTTGTGTAAAAAATAATCTTTACAATGTAACTTTTAAATTTAATGTGCTAAACTTAGTTAACCTATATTTGCCACGGTTGGATCATCTTTACATACCAAGACCCCCTCCCCTCCCCGAAAATCTGTTGCTTCCAACTGTCATTCGTAGAATTTTGACAGTCGTTATGAGTCTATGTATTATGAGTCCATCGTATTACCCAATATCTGGATTATGGAGGTCAAATAAGCAGTTTCAGCTGCATCCGGTTTGAACGGGAGCCGACCCAAACACAGTTGGGAAAAAGCTAGATGATGATAATGAATATTACAATCCTGTAGATAATACACTCCTATTGGCGTAACATCTATAAGTAGACAATGATTAGTTATAATCCAATCAATCACTTGTCTCAATTCGATTCAAATCGTTACATAAAAACCGAATCATAACCCTGATTCCTACACCATTATTATAGCTATAAGACCATTACATAAGATATTACAATTGTATCGTTATATTAGCTAATAATTATATGAAGTATGTAATTAGTATTGCAGTAACTAGGTATCGAACGATAACTGTTCGTAATTGGGTTTCGATTAAGATATTTTGCTATCGAAAGATGGCCTTTCATGGTATGGTGTAGAAACTGCTTAGCAGCTTCTGATGAACAAATCTTGTAGGGTTCATTTTTTTTTTTGGGAATGTCGTCTTGCAGGTAGCCTATGAGGTTGTTGACTGCTTAACCGAACTTGTCTGTGGCTACCTTTATGAATTAAGACCTCGTGCGATTACTTGCTAAGGGCACACTTTGTAGGGTACGTTCGTTATCATAGTATTTACGTGTTTTTTCACCAGGAGTAATATCATAATCAGCGCACAATATTCCCATTGCTGGGACACAGGCAGGCCTCCTCTCTGTGGGAGGGAATGGGTTGCAATCCACTATGCGAGACCAGTGCGAGTTGGTAGATATCACAGGTCGCCGAATTTTTGGTTCTAAGATATGCCGATTTTCTCACGATGTTTTTGAAGGCAATGGTGATGAAATGATGAACTCAAAGAAAAGCGCCTTTCAGTGTTCGAATCAACGACCTATATAATTCGTAAGTTGCAACCAACACCACTGGGCCACCACTCTGGTCTAAAAACAGATCCAATTCAAGCAGCTACCGTCGTTTTACTTGTCAAACTTGTCCTGTGTTATTGTTCCGTAATAAGAAATATAAACTTTTTTAAATTATCATCATCGATTTGAGACTCAAAGTTGGTAAAGAAATTGCTAATTTAGTTTGATGGGACATAAGCATTAAACAGCCCAAGTTTCCATTGATGGGACACCAAACCATCGCCCATCTGTTCCCGTGGGTATCTTAAAAGGCGACTAAGGGACTAACTAGAGAATGAGCAGCAGCGTTGTCTACGCATTTTACCACCATACTACGATCGCCAACCCGCCTGTCAAGCGTGGAAATTATGGCAAACCCCTCCAAAAAATGGGGTAGATCTAAGTCCAGCAGTGGACGTCTTTTGGCTGAAATGATGATGGTGATGATGGTGGAACACAGATCGCCCCTCCATGATAGGAACTTTGATGAGGCGTTTTCATTAAAAACCTGCGGCCCATTAAATAAAACCGATAGGTGACAGGTGACATTCTATCAATTTTGTAATTTACTGCTTTATTTAATAGAACCCTTAACCCTTGACTGGCCTGTTAGTCTAGTGGTTAGTGACCCTGACTGCTAAGACTGAGGTCGTGGGTTCGATTCCCACCCAGGACAAATCTTTGTTTGATGAGCACGATCATTTGTTCTGTGTCTGGGTGTAATTTATCTATAATATGTATGTATTTAGAAGTATATAAGTATGTTTATCAGTTGTCTGGTTGCCTTAGTACAGGCTCTGCCTAGTTTGGGATCAGATAACGGTGTGTTGGTTGTCCTAAGATAATAACATATTAGATATTATTATTAGAACATTTTCAGTTACATAAAATAGGACTATGCTCATTTCAAATTAGAGATGCGTAATAACCGCTAATTTTGCATGGCTATTCAAACGTTATAACGTCGAAAATGGGTAAACAGGTTCACGACAAAGTAGGTAGGTACTTAATAAATAATTGGGTTTAACTTATTAAAGTGTCAGTCATCTCAAGACATGCCACTTTTGTGAGTTACCTAGTAGAAGTATGTTAGAGCCTGTTGCAACTTTGCAAGCCGAATGATATAATTATAATGTCTCATTAAAACTATTGTATTGGCCAGGTCATTATCAGTTATTAATATCTGAATCAAGACACTTACATACATACATATCCTCGTCCTGCCCAAGCAAATTAGAACCTGTTTGGTAATTCTGCCCACTGTTCTCTTCAAAGTACAAAATCTTACAAGTGCTTCCTGCCCATAATAATTAGAACAAAAAAAGGTCATGCATAAGATATAAATTTTTTATATTTTTTTTTTATGGCAGTAAATAGATCATAATGAAACGATTCACGCTATTTTTAAAATCATACATTTTGTTCTTCAAAAACGACAGCTGAGTACGAAATACAAATTCTAGGCGCGAAATTTGAATATGTGATTTTTGAAGGACAGTGGGCAGAATTTAGAATTTTACAATATTTTAGATGGGCAGGAACCGTGAAGTATGTTTTGTGATTTTGAAATCACAATGGGCAGGACGAGGATATACTCATGCTTTCTTCTCAGGCAAAAAATTACATAACACTCCCTGCCACGAGCTTTACTTACTCATTTTGCCTCGGTTACGTTCATAAGTTTTGTCATAGTAGCGAGTGGTGTCGGACGTCAAGAATAGCACCACCTCATTTCATCCCGTGGGTATCGTAAGAGGCGACTAAGGGACTAACTAGAGAATGAGCAGCAGAGTTCTCTATGCATTTTACCACCATACTGCGATCGCCAATCCGCCTGCCAAGCGTGGCGATTTTGGCAGACCCCCCCAAATTGGAGGAGGCCCATGTCCAACAGTAAATGTCTTCAGCTGAAATGATGATGATGATGATGAGGATCTAGTCATACACGCACGCCGGTTGAGAGTAGATACTACGCTCCTGACCTTTCTGAAAAACATCACCAATACGGTCACTATATTAGGTCTTTACCTATGAAATTGCCGGTCTGCAGTACTGGCCATTTTAAATCAAAATAATTTTTGTTTAACTAAGAATTCTAATTTCAAATTTTTTTTTTTAAAACATGGAATTCTTTTTCCAAAAGTAGTCATTTGTTTATTGATTAGTGTTACATTTTCATCGCATTTCAATCTTTTTCGTCATCATGGATATGTTAAAAATTCGAGTAATTATGGAATATGAGTACCGTCGTGGCAGCAACGCGGCACAAGCGGCACGCAACATCAACGACGTTTACGGAGCTAACACTACAAACCAACGCACCACCTATTATTGGTTTGCTCGCTTCTGTTCTGTTCTGTTCTGTTCTGTTCTGTTCTGTTCTTCGGACGACCTCGCGGTCGTCCGAAGACTTTGGTCGACAATGACGAATTAAAGGCGATTGTGGAAGCTGAAGCCTTTGAAGAATTTGTTGCCTCCCGTCCAGCTGATTTTTTTAAGAAGGGCATCAATAAACTGCCACTGCGTTGGCAAAGATACATTGATTGCATGGGTGATTATTTCGATTAACACAAATAAAAAATACATGAAAAAAATTCGTTTAATTTTTTTCATACAAAACGGCATTTTCATAGGTAAAGACCTATTAGATCCTAGAGCGTCCCCTCCCAGCGTTTCACCCTTGTAAATACTTTTTGTTAGTCGCCTTTCATTAACTCTCTCAACACGACCATATATCAAAATAGCCACCTCGATATATCCAGAACTAAATCACTAAAAACCCGTCCTAAATTACGAAGTTGATTCGCTAATTGGCCAACAATGGAAACAAAAAAGTCATTTTTACAAACCTATCAATTCACTTCAGCACGCGCCATAATAAAAAGGTATCATTTCAAAAGTGTAACCATACGTAGTTATCTACTTAAAATAATAGTATACAATCATACCGAATGAAACAACAATACTTCCAATGGAATCCAAGTAAGCTGACCCAGTGATCCACTTGTCAATCATTACCGCCCGAAGTGCGAACATATTACACTTATGTTATTGTAACAGTTACATAACGTAACTATTGTAAATCAGTTATTAACTGATACAAATAATATCGACTGTTTGGACACTGCACCACGGAGTAATTTAGTTACTTAGTGGACATAGAGTTGAGTGTGTATAGACAGTACATAAATAAAAAGTGGCCAAGTGCGAGTTGGACTTGCACATACATATATACACGAACTCCCGCTTATGGAGGTAGGCAGAAACTATAGAACGTCACCTGATGCGATCCATACATACTCTTTTTGCTTTGTTTATGTTCATACATCAAAGTCGAAGTAATTTATTTCAAATAGGCACCTAAAAGGCCCTTTTGAACATCAACAGATTGAAATGGAATTGATTCTAGTCGCCAAACGGTAGATTCGAATGGAAAAGAATGGGCAAGAAACTCATCTGGTTATACACGCGCGCCGGATACTAGCACTTCACATCTGACTTTTCTGAAGAACATCACCAATAAGATCACTATATGTTGTCCTAGGGCGTCCGCTTTCGGCGTGTCCAGTCACATATGCTTTCTAAATACCTTTTGTTAGCATGATGATATATATTTTTTTTAACCGGTTCTATATAAATTACTGTTTTTTTTTTATAACATTTCAAGTGATCTATCGAATTCTATTCTTTCGGCAGAAAGTGAACAACGTCAAATCATTGTCATTATTTCACCAGAGAGACTGCCACATTCCGATACAGCCCGACTACTCTTAAACAGCGATGTTTTGAATTTATTAAGATAGCCACAGGAAGTCGGGTTTAGCAGCCGACAAACTCATAGGTTGACCTGCGAGATGTCATTCAAAAAAAAAAAAAAAAAACTACCTGCACCCAACGTGAATGCCACCTCTATTCACTCCTAACTCTTTAAATGCTCCAAATGTTCAGCCGGCGGGCGCATCTCGTTACTGCTGTTACCTAACAATGATCTCGGACTTGAATCACGTGCCAATGTGAGTGCGGTGGCTGTGGAGTTAGGCGTATTTTAGATGGCTACTGGGGAGATACTATTGTAAGTTGATGGCTTGTGTGTACGACAAAAATAAAGGAAAGTTAGGAGGGAAATATATTTAACTGAGATTGAGAAAATACCCATTGTACCCTAGTTTTTAATTTCTCTGTTGTTGTTTGTTTTTATCTTTTTTGCTTTATAATTATGGAATCCGATAGTATTTAAATAAAAAAATATCACCAAACTAGTATCTCTTTTAAGTCATGCTTTTTTTGTTGGTCTTGTAATGTTTGTTACTACATTAACTATTTCAAGCATTAAATATTTATATTTAATGCTTGAAATAGTTTATCTTTATATATACATACATAATTCTACTGTACGTGTGTATGTCACTGAACTCCTAAACGGATGGACCGATTTGAATGAATTTTTCTGTATGCGTTTGTACCCTGGATGGTTTAGATTCACTATTGGACCCGGTAGGTGGCGCTGCTATCGAGTTCTAGGAAACAGGACAACGTCTGTACGGTCAGCTAGTCAATTATAAATTCTTTTGTAAAATCGGTAAACTTTGTGAGAATTATCACAGTTTTGTTTTATTTTCAAATTTGGTTATATTTTCATTAAAATATAATTTAAATATGTGTTTCTTAAAACAGGCTTAAATTTCATTAAATGAAAAAATTTGAGATGGTTTCGATTAACAGCATCTAACTACAGAACATTATGACACGTATAGTCAAATGACGACAATGCTAAGACTACCCTATCTAGTGCTGCATAATTGTAATCATGACCCAAGTCCACAGTCATCAGAGTCATTTCTATCCCAAGTGTGAGTTCATACATCTATGCGTACTCGAAAATTTTCGGTATATAAACGTAAGAAAGAAATTACAAACTCATTCTACACCCAAGTGCCTCACATCCAACTGCTTACCACCATCCATCATGAAGCTGGTACGTTAGTGCTTCTAATTAGTTAAATCTAATGAGATCTGTGATTAAGATCTAACACTTAGACGTCTAGATCTTCGTCTAGGTTTTAAGTTAGGAGTGATTTCAGTGAAAGTTTTTGGAATCGTTGACCTTAGTGGTATAAGTTGGGGAGAAAGTTGAAGTTGTGTCATCCAGAAGACTAAGCAGGAAGTTTTTGGAGCTGTATTTAAAGGGCCATAATAGCCTGCAGTATTTTTTTTGCTGCCCCGCTGATCTCGTGGTTGTAAAGGCGACAGCTGAGCGTGGGTCATGGGTTCGATTCTCAGATCGGGCAAAATGTTACAGGGTTCTTTTAATAGGAATTTCTTTGTAACATCTCGGAGTTTGGTAGCTGGCGGTGTGCCTCAGAAAGCACGTTAAAGCCGTTGGTTCTGCGCTTGATCTCTCTCGGGTTGTGTCGGATTGCCGTCCCATCCGACTATGAGAGTGAAGGAAGAGTGAGTGCACATCGCATAAACTTGTCCACTATAATATCGCCAGCGCCGATGGCTAGTTTCCGTTGAGATTTGCTGCTGCCGGAGGACTATATTCTATATATATTTTTTACTATGTCTTGTCACTAGATAATATCATGATATTGTCTAGTGATATGGAAGCAGCGTAAAATTGTGTGACTAATATATTTTTTATTTATTGTCAACGCAATGAAGAGCTTTAAAATTACCTATGAAAAATTAAGCTTAACGACCCCAAACTGTAATTTTCCAGTTCGCCCCAATTGCCGCCTTCATCGCCGCTGCATCAGCTGGCCAGATCTACACCGGCCAATCAGCGGAGGGCTACGCGCAGTCAGCAGAGCAGTACCAATCAGCGCTCGAGCACCAGCAGCACGGATTATATTCTGAGCAATCACAGGCACCTCAGACCTTCTCGGGGCATGAGGCTGCGGGACATGAAGTGTCATATAATAGCAGGCCATCTGGGGAAAAGATTGCAAGGATCTTAGCTTTCAATAATGAGAACAATGGGCACCAGTACAAGTATTCCTATGAGACTGAAAATGGTGAGTGGAGAGACTATGATGGAGCCAACCGTTTCCCTGTCCTATAAGTTTCATTTAAATACTCCATTTTAAACTACTGTCACTTCGGGAATTCAGGCGTCATGATGAGTACATCATGACGCCTGAGTTCCCCAAGGATTGAGAAGTAGTGCACCTTTAGTAACCCTGTTGTTTAGCCAGTTATATTTAAATTCTTTGTAATTGGGGATAAACTTTAGTGAATCGACTACAAACTATCCCTTCGTGATTCCTACAGCGACAATAAAAATTCTTACGAGCACACAATTTTGAAATTTAAACAAATTTTGATTTTTAATTGGTTTAAAAACTGATTGAAATCTACATTTTTTTTAACGATTAATAAATAAAATTGGGCCCCAACTTAATCTAAAATTTAAAATCCCTCAGCCACTCTTTTCTAAATCCACTTCTACCCAATTTTCAGGAATAAAAGCCGAAGAAACAGGCCAGACGTCCGAGCACGGCGGCACAGTCACCCACGGCGCCTACTCCTACAAGGGTGATGATGGCCAGACTTACACCGTGACCTACACAGCTGATGAGCATGGCTTCCACCCCCAGGGTGCTCATATACCCACACCCCCACCTATGCCTGAGGCTATCGTGAAGAGCTTGGAGCAGAATGCAAAGAATGAAGCAGCTGGTATTTTTGATGACGGTAAGTATTTTAAAGAGGTTTATTAAATACTAGCTTTTGCCAGCGGCTTCGCCCGCGTGGAGGTCGGAAATTATCCCGGGGGAACATACTACCGGGATAAAATGTAGCCTATGTCCTTTCTCAGGCTCTAAACTATCTGTGTACCATATTTCATTTAAATCGGTTCAGTAGTTTTAGCAGGAAAGCGAGACAGACAGACAGACAGACAGACAGACCGACAGACAGACAGAGTTACTTTTGCATTTATAATATTATAGTATGGATAGTATGGATAGTATGGAAGTATGGAAGTATGGAAGTATGGAAGTATGGATGGAAGTATGGAAGTATGGATAGTATGGAGTATGGATAGTATGGAAGTATGGATAGTATGGAAGTATGGAAGTATGGAAGTATGGATAGTATGGATTAGTATGGATAGTATGGAAGTATGGAAGTATGGATATGGATATGGAAGTATGGATATGGATTGGAAGACCCTTCAAATGTTTCGACATTCAGATTCTGAAGGGTAATAATCAACACAAAAAATGCTGTCAGATTGTCAAGCTGATTTGATTGGCTGTAGTTCAAATCTAATGAAATCGAAATATTTTATTTCACATAAACATTCATGGGCGCGTAATAAACGTCAGAAGTAAACATGAACATGGTTCCAATTAGTTGATTCCTATGGAGAATAGCCGGCAAGAAACTCCATGGTTATAGTTTTAAAAATAATTTCCTTTAACAATGGTTTTAAATTACAGTGTTAATACGTATACGGGAGGACAGCTATTTTAGTAAGAACGTTCGCATTCCAATCTTAGCCTCAATCTGTCAAGAATACCTTTAATTTCCCAATTTTTTTTTATTACGAGAAATGGCTTTCGGTTATTTTCGTCTAGACTAATATTTTTGAACCCGAGAGTTTAGTAGGTACTTCCATTGCACTTAGCAAAGTAAGCTTTGATAATATACTGCTTGCTTTTGCTAATCATCTCAATCTATTGATTTTCACTTTTCAATCGCCACCGCGCAAAAAAAAAAACTCATTGAAAATGTATTTAGATTTTTTTATTGATATAAATATCTTTAATTTTGATATATCTACCATTATAATATGTTCATAGAAGTAGCGCCATCTATGATATTCGGATTGAACTGTCGACACAATGTTGAACGTAAGGTCAATAGCGAACTTCTGTTCAAACTATGCGATCACAAGCTGTTTATGTGCAATAAACAAATAGTTCTTAGTATTACCACTAATACCATTTTCTGACACTTAGCAGCACTGTGTTCTGCATAGATTTCAGGATATAAGTTTAGGTGCTGTTGGAAAAAATTATAGGCATAGTTATGAGACTTTCCTTAAACAATGATTGGTAATATATATGGATGACTGTTACCACTTATCATCAGATGGTATCTTGTTTACTTAGGATTTATCTTTATCCAATTTATTTTTATACAAATGGACATAAATTGAAGTTCTTCTCAGAAGCTCCAAAAATTTGAAAGTTAACTTATATGCAGACTTGCATATAAGTTTTTGGAAATCGTACTACATAAAAGTCAAGTCCTCTAATGATTTGTTTTTATCTTATTTCCAGGTAAATACAAGGCGCAATCTGGCCAAGACATGACTCATGGCTACCAGCAGCACGATGCCAGTTACCAAACCATCGGTTACCAGGCACCATCAGGTCATTCTTCTGGCGCTGAATTGGCGTATCATGTTCCCTCGGGTCATGCATCCGGCGCCGACTTAGCGTATCACGCGCACTCGGGTAATGCTCACTCCGGGATCTCGGGTCATTCGTCGGGCGCTCAATCAGCGTACCAAGGTTCCTCGGGACATGGATCAAGCGCCCAATTGGCGTATCATGTTCCATCAGGTCATGGTTTAAACACCCAAATGGTGTATCACGCTCCCTCGGGCCATTCTTCTGGCACCCAAATGGTGTATCAGGTTCCCTCAAGTCATGGCGGTAGTGCCCAAACAGCGTATCATGTACCTTCCAGTCATTCAGCAGGAGCCCAAATAACGTACAACGCCCATTCGGGTTATGCTCAGTCGGGACATGCTGCAGGCCCTGAAATGGCGTACCATGGTCATTATTAAACTCAAGGAAAATTATTAGTGCATTGGAAGTGAAATTAATGTTGCAAAGTGAAATGTGTGTGAGTGAATTATAAAATAAGTGCAATAAAAAGAATGAGAGACTATTTTCAAAAATAAAGAATTATTGTGCAGTGTAAAACATCTACCAGCAAAATTGTAACTAACGCCTCATAAACAAGTGGTTAGATTATTATTGTAACACTGAACTAGAGTCTAGAGTCAAAATACATGAAATATTGGTTTTTACAACCGTCTGTTAATCTCCTGATTGTCGTTTATTTGATAATCTGCAATATAAAGATGACTGACAAAAACTGCATTACAAATACTAGCCAAATATATTCAAGATTATCAAATTAAATGATTCATCAACCATCAATCACACCTCTCAAGATGGCGGCTTGACACACGTCAATGTCAAGCTGACAAGCCGATGAATGGATCACGTTACATAATTGATACTTCGGCATCCATCGACGGCTTTATTACTGCCTAAGTAAACTTGTTTGGTACAAATGAAGAAATAGATGCGCAACAACATTTTAATAGATTTCTTGAACTACCTATTACAAAATTGTTTCACAAAAACCTAGTCAATGGATTTGCAATAATAGTGCTAGATTTTTTTGTAGTATTATTGCTGGCATCCTCATCAATCCGTGACTAATATTTAAAACCTAGTTTATTAGTAAAGTTGATGATTTTAGGTATACACGTGTAAATTATATTGTTCTGTTTTGTTTAATTGTGAAATAAATGTTTTTTTATTGATATTAAAACCGTTTTTGATTGAGTATCGATAAGTTCGACTGTGAGCTTGGCATTTTGTAGATGGGATCTATCCAAATATGGAACAAGTTTGGCGTCATATTGAGACATGGTTTTTTTTTTCAATAATATTCTTCGTGTCGCTGGTACAACATCTATAAAATTATGTTAGCCGAAAACATCGCCACTTTCATGGTATTATTGGTGGCACCACAGAAGTCACCTTGGCCCATATTTTGGGGCAAAGAAGACAAGATAGGAGATGGGGAAAAGTTTGTGGAACAGCTCCATATGCACGCCCTACTGCTGTTCCGTCGAGGTAGCCTTACTTTACGAGCTTCAACTCACACCTTCCCACTTGGGTTCGTACGCCAGTTCAGGGACTTCCAAGTGGACCACGGGTCGTTGTTTGCCAACCAGAAAGATGACATAGACAGTCAAACAAAAATAAACCTTTATCAACTAGCTTAGAAGATACAATTAGTAATTGTAAGTAGACTGCAAGAAGCTGCTGTTGCAGCTGATGTAACATACTACGCCTTCCAGTCAAACCAGAGGTTATTGAAGTAACCATAGCAACATTGCCTGACCTTCCCAATTAGAGAGAGAACACCGTTACCACACTACACTACATATAACATTCAAACATTGCTAAAACCAATAAAATTAGCACCTCACAGTCACTAATCAGACGCATCCTTTAAAACAGTCATTCATGTTGTAACTTTAATATTGGTACGTATGTACAATCACTTTCAGCTTGATTTCTCGTGGCTAAGTTTATAACAGTAGTAACGGTCAGGTCGATCGATCAGGCTAAGGTTACACTTACTGCGGTTGTTCCGTGGATGGGTGACTACCTTGTCATACAGTCGAGGATCTTTGCCAGTCGGTACGGGTCGTCAGAAGTTCGAAGTCTGACACAATGAGTGTCGCATTACCTAGTAACAGGGTTGTGGATTTTACACAGGCAGTTTCTTCATGTAAAATTCTGGTATTTAGCTGCATCTAATTAGACTGGAAGGATATTATAGTTGGCAGACGATGACAGAACATAACTTCACACCTATATACCTCGAAGGGTAAAGCAGAGGTGTGCCTATAGTACCTACACCCACATTTCGCCACTCATGTTTAAGTCCCATGTAAAAGGAGGCATGCATATTGTTATTAACCAAGCACAAATCCAGACTGCAGACTGCTATTGAGAAATTCGAGATGGAAATGTTAATAACACTTTGCCTTTTTTTTTAGATTGAAAATCATCATTTTACTTCTCCCGCTTTGGGCGGAGCATATCAGACTTTTACTGACTAAAACCCACCCGTGTTCTTTCAGTTGCCCATATGCCAGGGTCACGGTATCTCGTTTGAACAATCTCGCGGTCCTGGCAGATAACACTTTGCCTGACTTGGGAATCGAACCCAGAACCTTATGCTCAGCAGAAGCGCCTACACAGTGGCGTGCATTGCTTTTCCGTCGCCTGCTCTTGTCTAGGCAGATAAACGCGGGTTTCTTTTAGGTGTGATAATTTAGTTAGTTTCTTAATAATTTCGGGACACACATTAAAATGTAATTGACGGACTTACAGTGAATTTTCGAGATAGGCACTGCTCATGTGCCTATATGCAATACACACCACTGCGCCTATTACCAATAGATTAATGAGGCAGACATTCTTAGAATAAAGCTTAATAGTTTCTTTTGCCTGCCTACCTTGGGTTTGGAAAGGAGTAAAGTGATAGTAAGGTCTTCAGTGTCATAGTTGAACATGACTTTTCCTTGTTAAAGGGTAGACATATTTTTGGCGCTAATCTTGGTAGTAATAGAAATTGATAATATTTTATTGTCCAGCTAGTATAATGAGATGATATGAGTGGCTCCAAATAGTACATGCATAATCAGCCTCCTAATGTTCCTACTGCACTGACTCAGGTCTCCTCTCGGCGAGAGGGAGTGGGCCGTATTTCTCCACGCGGGCCCAGTGCGGATTGGTCTCATGTTTTCACATTTTCGTTTCTAGAACATGCTGGTTCCTGGAAAAAAGAGGAAAATTGACGACTAAGCTGAAACCATCAATTCAGCACATGATTCTAGACCCTTTAGCGTAGAATTTTTTGTCGGTTATTAAAAATGTTATGCTATCATGTTAGGTATTGCAGTAAAACAGCAGATTTTATTTAAAAAAAACCGATGCTTTTCCACGCAGGGGTGTCAGAATCATGTTAACTGGATGTACGTCGATATCTTTGCTATCCTGTAGGTATTAATTGCCAGAGAGTGCCCCAGATAAGAAACCTTGGGCTGGGGGTACAAATTCCAGAGTGAAGACTAGCTAGAGAGGTGATTTCAGGTAGAATATGGAACGTGTATGTGTAATGTGAGTATGTAGTGTGTCTGTTATGTGTTTGTGGCGCATGTGTAGTGTGTATGTAATGTGTCTGTGGTGTGAGTGTGCGTGTTTGTTCCATTATATTTCACTAGCTTTTGAAAGCGGCTTCGTCCGCGTGTTGGTCGGAAATTATCCCCCGGGAACGTACTATCGGGAAAAAAATGCCCTATGTGCTGCTAATCTAGGTTTTAAACCATCTGTGTGTCAAATTTTATCTTAACTCTATTAATTTTTTTTTGCGGGAAAGAGTAACAACGTTCATACTCACAAACTTTCACATTTATAATATTATAGTAGGATTTGTGTCGAGTTAATATTTTATGAGTCAATGGTACCGTTGATTATCGCAGACAGTTGGGGTTCATTAGTACGCGGCTGAATCCGTTATCTGTTTAGACGGTGGTTTAGACTGCAATCACACCCCAACGAAAGAGATGTCTGCAAAACGGAAGGAGTGCGTTTTTTTTTTTTTTTTCAGGATGGGAAATCATCAAATGACTTCTCCCGCTCTGGGCGGAGCGGGAGGGCGTGTCAGACTTTTACTGACTAAAACCCACCCGTTTTCCATCAGTTGCCTATGTGCCAGGGTCACGGTATCTCTTTCGAACAATCACGCGACCCCGGCAGGCATCGGTCCTAGTAGACCCCTACACTGCTGCTGACATCTCTTAGAGGCGCGCGTGGAACACTACGCGCCGTCGACCCGAGCTTGGTCCTTACCGGGCGGCGAGTTACCCATTGCTCGCCACCCGCAAGCTCGCGCCTACGGTGGCCGGGAGTCCGCAATCGACTCCCGACGCCCGGGGCGTCTCCTCCTGCGGCGGCTAGGGACGTGAGGGCGCAGAGACTAGACAGAGACAGAAGGAGTGCGCTAGGACCGATGCCTGCCAGGGTTGCGGAATTATTCGAAAGAGTTACCGTGGCCCTGGCATATAGGCAACTGACGGAATGCGGGAGGGTTTTAGTTAGTAAAAGTCTGACACGCCCTTTCGCTCCTCTTAGAGCGGGAGACGATATTTGATAATTTTCCATCCACAAAAAAAAGCTGAGTGGTTCTTGTTTTACAGGTTCTGATTCAAATCCCGTATAGATTTAAAGGTTCATTTATTCTAGTGAAGCTCATGTCTAGCATATCGACAATGCAGAAGATATTGAAAGTTAGTATTGTCAAAAAGTTTGAAATAATTCTTTGAATCGTGACGCATCATAAGCCTAATGTGGATGTGGAACACCTAAATTGGATAGTTGCAAAAAGGATTTACCAAAATCCAATCCCAATACCTAGGAAACTAAATCTCGTAACCAATTAGGCTGAAACACACCTAAAACAATGAAACTATGACGTAATACCATTAAGCACAATTACAGCCTACGAGTCTCCTATTGTAACACATTCCTGTTCCATCTCAGCAAGTTTGTTCCACTTTGACCCACTGACATTCACACTGTAGCCTCGGGCGGTCCATCGGTAACGTTACGGAAAAAAATGAGTGGAGCTGTGATTTATATCTAGTTGAGTAAGCTTTGGTAATACGTAGTCGTAATAGTGTATTTAAAGTTGGCCTTGGATAGTGTATTAAAGTTATGGATTAAAGAGATTAAGTTTTGGTAAATGTTATGGTTTTTGTGCGTAATCGTTTGGTATTCATGGTTGATAAAATGAGATTGATTTATGGACACCTATAAATTGCTCATTGTTTAGATTAAAAAAACTCAATGAATAATAAAAACTGTTAAGCAAACTTCTAAAATCTGAATGATTTACTTAAGGGGCAAGCGCAAAAGTAGCCAGTGATCCACCCCGACCCTTGCTTCCGCCCCGAGCATTGCTCGAGCTTGCCCACGTTGTTGAGTCTGTAGTTTTAAATGCGTCGCTGAATAATAATCATTCCGATCCAGCCCTTCCCTTGCTGGCCCTCTAACAGTGATGCCCTAAGCCGAGGTTCGTACCCCACAGGCGGTGCCCTAAGCGAGAAGTCGCTCTTGTTTTAAGTTATTAAGCCCTAACTGGAGGCAATTAATTTATTAAGGTAGCCACAGACAACACCGGTAAAGCAGCCGACAACCTCTTATGTTGACCGCCGCGATGACATTCCAAAAAAAAGTAGTCAGCAAAATCCGAGTTTTCGTTCGTGTTTTTGCAATTTATAGTATCAGGTTGTAAACTGATTGAAATATGATTAGCGACAGTGAAAAATATAAGCTTTACAGAATAATAATAATCAAAATCTTCAATACAATCCTCTTAGTCCACTAAATTCCATTGAATGACTTTTCCGTCATTCACTGGTACTTATTAAATTAAATGAGAGAGTTGCATTGATGATTTTAATGATTATAATTCTTTAAATACATACGCCTAGCACTAACCTGCAAAACTGCAAAAAAACTTAAGTATATTTGAATTTCGCGGGCTATCTCAGCGCATTCACTTTAAAAGCTTTGCACAATATCAGCACATAAACTTATATACCCATAAACTAGACAATGGAGTTTTATTGGACAATAAGATATTCAAATCACAGTAGTCAGCTAAGCGATGGGAGCCCCACTATACTACTGGTTTAATAAACTGTGCGATAGCGACAGGGCAAGCTATACTTTTCCAGTATAACCTGACCTCTCATTGTACGAAAAACCTATACCATGCGAGGTCAGTTAAAACTGAAAATATATAGCTTGATGTTCAGCCGTGTGTACCAAATGACAGTTCGATATTGAACCATGATTTACACCGTTAAACCTTCTTTCTTTCGTAATTTTAGTTATTTAGATTTTATGTCGTAATTTTGTGTGTTTTCTAGGTCACTCTGGTTTAATGTATCGATTTTCGATGAAATATTGCATTTGATATGATTTTTATCGATACATATAAATAAAATTTAAGTGTCTGTTTGTAATGTTTATATTTAAAACACTATCATAATAGCTTTTTACTAAATGCGTACGAGATATATACGGTATTTAAAAAAAAATACTTGTTGGTCTGTCTGTCTGTTTGTTCTGACTAAACTCCCTAACGGTTGGACCAATTTTGACGAGACTTTCTCTGGCGGATAGTTAATGTTATAAGGAGTATTATAGATCACGTACTTTTTCAGAAATTTACGTAATAAACAATGAGTCCCTGGACAAACCAGTTGAAATGCAGCATTTCTTTATTTTTATTTAATTAATTAATGTTTTTTTTTCGCAAATTGTTAATTTCTCTATTCTGTCGTATAGAACCCCTAAATATAAAGCTAAAAGCGTTAAGGTGTTTTATACCTCGGACTAGCTGTTTGTCGTAATCATTATGCCGAACTTAGATTCTAAGAGCGACCGAAACGAGCTCAGGACCTGGGCACCCGGACTCGAACAGGTCAGGTTTTCAGAGATCGGTGAGGTCTAGTCAGCCTGAGCGAAATTTTTATTATATTCTTCTATGTGCTTATAGTCCCCTATGCGTATACTCCATCTCCTGCAACTCCGCCCCTAAGTCAACCAACTGACTCTGACAATTCTTTCAACATGGAGCTCTACGTACTACGATCTAATTAAATCCAATTTAAGTAGGTATCTAAATCACAGGTTTATCCATTTCTCCAAAAAGTAATACAAAAAAGAAGACACAAAATGTCAGTTGCACTGCTACATTCCAAAGTTGTAGAATTTGCAAACAGCATCCAATCTCCGAGTGCATAACAGAATAGATTCATTGATACGCTTCACAAGGACACGATGACGTTCCTACAGACTATAGACGGTCTGTGTTGGAAGCTGCGTGGATTACAGATTAGTCACCGATCTA
This sequence comes from Aporophyla lueneburgensis, assembly GCA_932294355.1. NCBI lineage: Eukaryota > Metazoa > Arthropoda > Insecta > Lepidoptera > Noctuidae > Aporophyla > Aporophyla lueneburgensis. The sequence continues at coordinate 5,497,353 of OW028748.1, read as the reverse complement.
TTGTTATGAGATACTCACACGTCGAGGCTTGATTGATGAGGGGTCATTGGGTGATATGTGGAAAGGTGCTACGTTTTTTTTTAATGAGAAAAGCGCTTGTGGTTTCGTAACCATGAAAACATTTCCAGAAAAAAAAAACAACTGACTTAAAAAAACACTCTAAATGAAAAATAACTTTAATTTCGGAAGTTGATGTCTTTGAATATATATTTCAATGATTGTCACCGTCTACCAAAATTAATGTTATTCTTCACGTTGTAGTGTTTTATTTCGGAAGTCGGTTATATTTATAATATTTTTGGAAAAAGTTATTATTTTTCAATTCTTAATTATGGTACCTACTTCCCCACACCAATTCGTATATCACTACTTGCTATGTAAGCAACAGTGACAGGAAGAAGAAAAATGTCATCTAGATACACAAAGAGCTTTAATAACTTATCATCGAGGCTAACGCTAAAATACCCAAGTGAATATAATTTATATGGAATCGCCAGTGACGCATCCACTACAAATAGATTTTTCGAAATCGATCCACAATTTCGGAGATAACGCGGAACGTACATTAAGAATAACAAAGGAGTTGATAACCTTCTTCTTCTTGAAGTCTTGAAGTTAAAAAGTCGGCTATGCTTATTTCTCTAAAGGATTGATATCATTGTACCTACACGATGTGGGAATAATTTTACATCAGATAATTCGCCAATCATATAAATCCAGTTTGCAGAACTGTGCATGAACGGGCCTGACTTGAAGAGTTCGAACCCAGGCAGGCTATTTATTTTGTATAATTTATTTCAACGCCACTGCTCTCAAAAACGTTGAAGGAAACCGGCACATTCTAGAACCAAAAATTCGAAGACATGTGACATCTACCAACCCACACTGGGTTCGCATAGTATTGTAAATTACGGCCCACTCCTTCTCATAGAGAGGATGGCTATATCCCAGTAGTGGGAACAATATAGGCGGATTGTGATATTTTTTTAAAATTATAGGTTAATTTTTGAAAAATATATGTCAGGTAGACCGTACATACCATATGTAATTGAATAAGCAAAAGCGATGACTCGATCAAGGCAATAGATCTCGGTAGGTAGGTATTGGAAGATCATGAATTAGTCATTCGATCTATTGTTATAAGGAATGCATTAGTCTTGAATTACAAGGTGAAAGACAGGTGAAAAGGTCGTTATTGTCGGTGAAGGTAACATGATACTTATCTTCGGAATATTTGGAATGTGAATTGAATGGAAATGTTGTCATGAAGGATGGGTGGAGCAGAATCTATACAACTGTCTCTAAAATAGCGAGAATGGTACAAATAAGTAGCTTTGGATTACGAATTGATTTTTTAACAGCCACACCAAGCGGATGATCAGGCTAAGCGACGCTTGCCACGGTGGGTCGGTGGATGGGTGACCACTTTTACATATTTTCCTCTATTTAACTAAGAATTTGAAATGTTGCTGTGCCCGTCAGGGTCCATAATTGTATCTTTTTATATGAATACCCACCACCTGTACGCAATAAATACATTAGATTTTAAGCAATAAATACATTAGATTTTAGGCACCCCCACGCTTGCCGCGGTTGGTCCGTGGATGGGTGACCATCTTTACATACCAAGACCCTTTCGTGCCTCGGAAAGCACGTTAAACCGTTGGTCCCGGCTGTCTTTCGTAGATCTCAGACAGTCGTTACGGGTCGTCAGAAGCCCGAAAATCTGACAACCAGTCTTACCAGGGGGTATCGTATTACCCAGTAACTGAGTTATGGAGATCAGATAAGCAGTCGGTCCATGTAAAATACTGGTAGCTGCATCCGGCTGGAAGAAGGAATTTTTAGACCGACCCCAATACAGTTGGGAAAAGGCTACGCAGTTGATAATGATTTGAGGCGCCCTCATTCATGCCTTGGAAAGAAAAAGATAGAAAATGCATTGACTTAATCACTAGTGTTTTTCTTTTTTGTAGGCGGGACATCATGAAATTACCTCTCCCGCTCTGGGTGGAGCAGGAAGGCGAGTCAGACTTTTACTGACTTAAATCTACCCATGTTCCTTCAGTTGCCTATATGCCAGGGCCATGGTAAATCTTTCGAACAAATCTCGCGACCCGGGCAGGAACCACTAGTGCCTGACTCTGGTTTTCTACTACACCTGAAGTGTGAGGTGATGAAAATCAATTACAGAAAGCACGTTAAGCCGTCTCCGCTGTCATTTATAGATCTTTGACAATCGTTCCGGGTTGTCAGAAGCCTAAAAATCTGGCAACCAGTCTTAGAAAAGGGTATGGTATTACCCAGTAACTGGGTTGTGGAGGTCATATAGGCAATTGATCTATGTAAAATACTGGTATTCAGCTGCATCTGGTTAGAATGGAAACCAAATAATGAATATAGATTCACTAAACATACTGTAGAATTACTTTTAGTTTTCCAGTTGATTGCTTATACCTTTGCCATAATCAAGGTATAGCTCCCGGCAAACATCTTGAACACTGTTTGATATACTCTTCTCGCGCTTTTGTATTCTCCCGCCAATGCGGAAGAGCGAGAAGGGTATATCAATCAGTGTTCAATAAGTGTGCCACGAGGTATAGGTACATACATACTTAAACTCACGCCTTTTTCCTATAGTGATAGGCAGAAACTACAGAATGCCACCTACTATGATCTTAACATACTTCTTTTGCCTCGTTTAAGTTCATACATCCAAGAAATTTTAATGTATGAAAATTTAATAACAACGTAGGTTTAACTTATTCTTAACTAATTTGTTAATACTGGAATCCTATCAAGAGTTTCGAAATATCAATTTATTGACGAAGTTAAAATCTAATATTTAATTAATCTGACTAGTTTATAATCATAAAGTAATAACCTCGGGGTTACATTTCAAATACATTTTGATAGTTAATAAGTGTTAAGAATGTTCATCCGTTCGGACTTATTGTTTCTAATATTCTGAAACGTGAAAGTCAAACACAAATAATTTTCATTTAATAATAATTTATATAACAACCTTACTGCGAGCTATATGTATGAGCTGTTTGGGGTCGAAACACCTGGGCCTTAGGGTCCGAGTGTTCATGAGTAATTTGGAAAATCGCCAAGTGGTTGATCGGTTCCTCAGGTGATCAGAGCACTGCACTTTTTTGAACCAATGAATCAAATTGCCATTCAACGTGGCAATGCTGCCAGCCTTATCCTATTGACAGTCATACGGGTGAATTTTCGATGGTCAATGAGCTCTTCTCTTTACCCAACTGCCAAGGAGGGATTATGTCTTTCGCGCGTATCTTGTATGTATATTTGTATTGTTTTTGGCTAGAAACTCTAAGGACACTCTTTTAAATCTAGTTAGGAATGATTAAATCCGGGTCACTTGATTTTTACATCTTAGATTATTTTCTAAATAGAAGTAAGAGGCAACGCACAACACTTTTGTAAGCCTTTTAAAACCTTTGTAAACCTATCAAGCACAAGTTACTTCTTCCTCTATCACCAAGGGTCACAAGCGAAGTCACAGGGCAAGCTGGAGTCAATAATTGTATGTTCAAATAAATTGTTTTAATTAAAACGAAAATAATATGTTATCGTTTAATATGTGTATATCGTTTTGTATTAATAGTTTTGTAGTAGAAGTACTAACACTTTAGACTTCAGACAAAATAACAAAAGAAATCAAGAAATATTTTTTAAAAATATGTATGGTTTACTAAAGAATGTATTGCTCTAGAGGTGATTACTGCTGAACATAGGGTCCTAAGTTCAGTTCCCGGGACGAGCAACAAAAAACATCTTTGTCTGCCAAATTAATACAAACAACCTTGAATAAAAGATACATCTCTGCGAAGTTCGCATGGTGACTGTTCACAGCTGGATGAACAGTAGCCTTGGATAGAGTATAAGGGCTAGCGATAGGAGAGGTCTATCTTGTCTTGGCAACACTCCCATACCAGTTCTTTGATAAGGAGTGATCGTGGTTATAATCCCAATCATGTGCTGAAAAACGATGAAATTTCCCCCTTAATTGAACAATAGCAGTTGAAGTGTGCATATTTCCACAGTCTGTACGTCATATTTTTGACGACGACAAATTTCGACTCAAGTTCAAACAGACTACTAAGTACTTAACCTAACACATTAGACACTTATGTACTTAAGTGTCAAACAAGTTGTTACAAAATATTTGCCCGATCGCGGCGAAATAAAGCAAGGTAAAGCCACAATCATCATTAATCATCACAAGCTTTAATTGTGAACGAATTCGCACGCCTCTTGCGATGTAATGACTGAATTTTGAGAACTTTTTGAGCTATTTTTAGATAGTTATCTGTCTTATTTTATTTAGATAAAGCTGTACACTGTTCTCACAGTAAATCGAAAGAATATTATTTATCTACTCACAAATAATAATTAGAGTTCGAATAGTTGTCAATATTTCGAGTGTAAAAAACAATATAACAAAACGTAAAAGCTAACCAGTTTTCCAAAAGAGTTGGGCAGAGGTGTAACTATAGTACACCTTTTTTTTGTCCGTGGGGAAATCCTCATGGATACCCTTCGCCTGAGATGAACGGAGGGTTATGTCGGACTCGTACCGACTAAAACCCCACTATTCCTTCTAGTATCATGTGTTAGGGTCCCGGGAGATACTTATACATTCGCCGCACCCCTGACTGATATCAGCCCGCACCGCCTCCGCCTAGCCAGCCCCAACACAAAGTGATTTCAAATGACAAAAAAAAAAAATAATTGCCAAATAATAAAACAGCCTAGCACAATTTCAATAACTATCACATAAGCAGTACAGGTAGGTAAAATTCTTGTCTTAAGTATCTGTAAGTACATATTATGGTTGTTAGCACAGAACTGATTCACTCTGTTCCCCGTACTAGTATAAACTGTATTACGGTGGAAGAGATTTCCTCTTTCTCTGTAATTGTAGTATATAGTAGCAGACTTGTGACAAAATCAATTTTCCTAGTAGCAAAAGAATCTTACTTATTATTAACAAAGCAAAGTAGGTGCAACATACAGGGTGATTGGAAGATGGGTGCAAAGCTTTAAGGCGAAGATAGTACAGACAATTTAGAACCATTTAAGCCATGGTTGTCTTAGACGAAGTCTTACCAAATATTTTTAACCAAATTTTTAAGTTTTTTTTCGGAAATTCTCAAAATTTAATGTAAACTGCATAATTATGGCCAAATTGAATGATAAATGAATTAATTTTTTATTTATTTAATTAAAATAATGTGTAAGCAATCAAGCAAAACATGTTTTAGGCTTCTGTGTCATTAGACATTTTTTTACAGACATTTAAAGCTCAGAAAAAATAAAAAATTTGTACAATACGTCTTTTAAACCTTATAAAAAAAAACAGAGGGTGCTTTTTTGTTCAAACCTTTTTGAAGACATGCTTGATAATCGCTCTTTCTTTTGAGGTATCATTTATGCGGATATCTTACAAATGATTGAAATTAGAGCCTACAAACCAATTTGAGGGAGATTTTTTTTTATTTTAGGCAGACTAATTAAAACAACATTTGAATTAAAATTATTTATTTTTCATGTTCAAAATGACGGCCGTGATTCCTAATACAAGCACGGCCCCGTCTTCTAACTTCTGTAGTCGTTATTTTCAACATCATCTGCGTCATTGTCTCAAACGCTGAATTTATTCTTTGTATCAATTCTTCTCTAGTGTTTATTTCTATGTTGTTATACACCAGTTCCTTGGCCCGGCCCCACACGAAAAAGTCCAACGGGGTCAGATCTGGGGAGCGAGCGGGCCAAGGGATGGGTCCATCCCTGCCGATCCAGCTATCAGGAAAGCAATTGTTGAGGTGTTCCCTTACATTTAAAGTCCAATGCGCCGGACAGCCGTCTTGCTGAAAGATGACTGTTCGGTCTCTTTCGAAGATCGGGACACCTGATTCCTCTACCAGCAGTGGTAAATCAATTTGCAGAAATTGCAAATAATTTTCGCCATTCAATGGATCAGGCAAAAGGTGGGGCCCAATCAATGTTCTGCCAATTATTCCAGCCCATACATTCACAGAGAATTTCATCTGAAATGACACCTGATTTTTAAAATGTGGATTGTTGTCTGCGTCGGCCCATTCATGGATGTTGTGAAAGTTTGTAATACCTTCCCTTGAAAATTTACTTTCATCCGTCCACAAGATTGATCTCAGAAACCACGCATCTTCGATGTCTCTGTTGAGGAGGAAACGGCAGAACTGAATTCTTCTTTGAGGATCTTGCTCTACTAGACCTTGCACACTCCTGCCATGGAATGGATACTTATCATTTTGGTGCATTGTATGCCACACCTTCCATTGAGAAATGTTTAAATTTCGAGCTACTGCTCTAGTACTGGTAGTAGGATCCGCTTGAAATGCTGCTAAAATGTCTTCGTCGACGGCAGTTTCATGTCTGCCCGGGTTGACTCCAGGTTCCACGCGGTGAAACCCATCTTGGGCAAGACGACGAAAAGTGTTGTAAAACACTCGGACATTCGGTATCCTGCGATTCGGATAGCGCTCTTGATACATCCGTCGCGCCAAAGATCCATTGCCGTCTGCTCTACCGTACATAAATACGATATCCACATATTCTTGATTGGAAAAAGTAGCCATAGTCACTTAACAATTAAGAAAAACGGCGTAGGAGCGCACTAAATGTCAACTCAACACAATTAAGTCAAAAATCAACACGTGCAGGAGCGCGAGGCTACGACTGGACACGGTGAAACAAAAAAGTTCAAAACTAACGCAAACAACACGTGCAGGAATGCAAAGGGCTGCAACTGAACACGATAAATTGTGAATCAACACGACAACGTCCACTCACAAGGGCAGTAGTTTGACTAATAAGTAAAAGATGTAACGGCTTCATCACAGACCGACTGACCCTGACTAAAGAAAAACGACTTTGTTGCCTCAGTAACTAAGACCATTTTGCTGTAAAAACCAACTCTTATCGCTTTTTGCTATTCATTGGGCGTTCTACCTGGAAATGCCGTCGCACCGCGCTCGGTGGCCATTGTTTAGAGAATCCCCTCAATGGGTTCCCCTCAATTGGTTCCTGCATGTGCTAAAAATTCTTAGAATTGAACAATGTTATCATTTCGAGCACATAAAGTATTCTTTTAAGCAAAAATTTTGTGTTTTGTTAGACTGCCTAAAATTTAAAATTTCTCCCTTGAATTGGTATGTAGGTCCTAATTTCAATAATTTGTAAGATATCCGCATAAGTGATACCTCAAAAAAAAGAACGATTATCAAGCATGTCTTCAAAAAGGTTTGAACAAAAAAGCACCCTCCGTTTTTTTTTTTAAATAAGTTTTAAAAGACGTATTGTACAATTTTTTTATTTTTTCTGAGCTTTAAATATCTGTAAAAAAAAATGTCTAATGACACAGAAGCCTAAAACATGTTTTGCTTGGTTGCTTACACATTACTTTAATTAAATAAATAAAAAATTAATTCTAAATGAATTAATTTAATTAAAGTAATGTTGTCATTCAATTTGGCCATAATTATGCAGTTTACATTAAATTTTGAGAATTTCCGAAAAAACACTTAAAAATTTGGTTAAAAAAATTTGGTAAGACTTCGTCTAAGACAACCATGGCTTAAATGGTTCTAAATTGTCTATACTATCTTCACCTTAAAGGTTTGCACCCATTTTCCAATCACCCTGTATAACATAACGTAACAATGATATAATATCAATAAACCCATTTTTTTTTCTTTCTTTTAAGTGTGACCGATCCCATGACCACACATCCACCCATTAAGGCGCGCATACTGCGTGCCACTTCTTTGAGCCTGACTGCTCGAGCAACGACATAGCCCCAAATTCGCCGCCCGGAGGCTCTCCTGGTGGCCGAAGATCGTTAAGCGCCCTTCGACGGCCGGCTGCTCTTCAGGTGCGGGTGCAATTTTTTAAATTCAAATTCATTTATTAATTTCAGGTAAATAACACCCATTGCCAAACATAAATTAATAGAAACTTTTACAGATAAAATCACATAATTAAATAAAATTAAACCGAATAAAATCAAATAATGTCAAATAAAATCAATTAAAATTAAATTACATCAAACTAAATTAAATGAAAATAAATAATGTCAAATAAAATAAAATCAGTTAAAATTAAATTACATCAAACTAAATTAAATGAAAACAAATACTGTCAACTAAAATAAAATCAATTAAAATTAAATTACATCAAATTAAATAAAATGAAAATAAATAATGTCAAATAAAATAAAATCAATTGAAATTAAATTAAGTACATCAAATTAAATTAAATCAAAATAAATAATGTCATATAAAAAACTGTAAATTAAAATCTTCTCTCCGGCACTGGTATAGCAACATGTCTGCTGGAACAATGCCGGAGGAATGGGCAGTCCAGCCTTCCCGCAATCATCGCCAGTACCGCGTTGGGGCTAACCCGCACCCTGTGCACCAAGGACGCGGCACGCTTGCGCATGGTCGCGTGAAAGCAGTCGGTGCGCGCCTCTGCGAACATACCCGACGCACTGCAGTATCGGGGTAACCCCATCACCGCCCTAAACGCGTTATTGTACTGGACGCGGATGGCGCCGTAACTTCTATTAGAGTAGTGAGCCCACAGACTGCATGAGTACAGCGATGTACAATACGCTCTAAAGAGCGTAGCCTTAACTCCACTAGAGCACCGAGCAAATCTGCGGGCGATCATGTTCACTCTAATAGACAACGCCCTCCGCTCCCGTTCCATATCTGCATGATCTTTGAGGTCGACAGTCAGAACATGCCCCAAGTACTTAAATTGCTCAACCCTTTCCAAAGGAAACCCATTTAGTCTAACTGGAGGTATGGCAATGAGAGGTATGCTCTCTCTCCCTATCCGCCGCCTCCTCATTACACCTAAATTTTTCCAATTATAAAAATAAAATGTATTTATTTTCTCCCAATAGTATAAAAATATACTCAGTTTAAATTTCAAGAACTTTTAAGATGGAAGATAGGAGCTCATACTAAGTAAACTCTCCTGGTCTCCTAATCTCGCATACATAATTGAGAGCTATGATAAGAACATAAAAGTAGCAGGGAGAGCTGTTTATGTCTTAGAGTTATGTTTCAGTCTTATGTAATTGTGAGCGAGCCATTAGTGAACCGATCACAGTTTCAAACTCCGTACTAAATCCTGTTGACTTCTACGTCAAAACTGCCATTGTATCCATTCTGTCTGCATACCTGCACGAAGGACGTTCTCAACGTATCCTAGTATGCTACAGAAGACCACCTACTTACCATTCTTTAGATGTATAAAACTCAAACGGTCTTATTACAAAAAACTAAATAAGCCTTGGTTTAAACCTAAACTATCAAGTCCAAGCTCATCTGTAAAACCATGGTCTAAACTTGTTCGTATTACAAAACATTTTTAGATCGTGGTCTTCTTAATTCCGTCATTTAAACCATTATCTTAATATCAACCACAGATTAACACAAATATCACTCGTTCGTCATGATATCATTCTATTGCAACGTTCCGTATCCCAAGAAAAGAAAACGTTTTGATAGTATTATCAATGATTTAATTATGTAAGGAACATTCAAAATATTGAGACTTTGTTATTTTGCATGGACATTAATATTACTTATCGATTGCAGTTTTGTTTTGGTTTAATCACATTACTAATGTATTGGGTAGTAGTACATCTAAGTTCGTGTAACGAAACGTAACATTTTCGGGCGTTCTAAGAAAACCAAATTTATGCGTTTCTTCGACTTGCGATAGGTACTTTTGTATAAATTTTGTTTTCTACTTTTGCCTGAAATCTTCATCGGATAACTCAATGAAGGGATTGACTCGAACCCGATTTCTGTTGAATCGGCGTGACCTTTCTAATGACTGAATAGCTTCAATATCCTGATTATCAATTAAATCTACCATGTTAATGTCCATTTTTGGATAAAAACAACACAACACAACGAAATAAATGATAATCTAAAGGTGGAAACTTGACAGATGCGACTTAGACCCATCGATAAACCAGGGGTCGCCCAGGTTTAACGTTAAACAAGGGTTTAGTTTATGGTTTATAGCAAAACCTTTTTTTGTAATAAAACTTAAACTTAAACCATTGTTTAATGAGGTTTAAACCTGGGTTTTTAGTTAAACTGCTTTTTATAATGAGACCGAAAGCATTTATTACAATTAAAACATTTACTTTTGAACTCTCAAAGAGATGGTCAGATAGACAGACATTTGAAGCTAGCGCATTCCAAAACGTAGATCTCAATGGAGAAAAAGGCAAGAAACTTCAAGGACACTATTTTAAATCAAGATATTACAAAATCTTGGGTACAATATTCTTGTTGAACCTAAGGTAAAACATAATAATGAAGAAACAATTCCAAATCTATACATCTATAAAAATAAATAAAATTGTACTGTCTGTTTGTAATTTCAAATTAACAGCTTTTCCATAATAAATGCATATGACAGTATTTACGGTACTTACATCAAAAAATATTTTTTTTTGTCTGTCTGTCTGTCTGTTTGTTCCAGCTAATCTTCGAAACGGCTAGACCGATTTCGACGGGAAATGCACTGGCAGATAGCTGATATTATAAGGAGTAACATAGGCTATAGTAATATATATTTTGTCTGGGTAGTACATCTTCGTGTGATAATTTCCGAACCTCACGCGGGTGAAGCCGCGGGCACAGCTAGTATAAAATAAAAACCATGGTACTTAGGAGATGACCAGACTTAACCGACGGCGCTCGTTCGCGAACATGATGCGTAGATCACCACCGTCCAGTTCAACTATTTTGTAGGGATCGATCAATTTAATATCGTCATCATTTCCATCACCACAAGTTTTTCTGTTATATCGTCTTTGGTCTTCTTCTATTTAACGGATGTATATTTATATCTATAATATAATATAAGTATTTATTCACATCAACAGGACAGTTATTTAACATTACATACATGAAACTTAAATGTAAAAAGCACACTGAATGTTGTCGTAACTAGCACCCTTGCTAAGTTATCAAGATAACTTGTATTAAGGGTACAAGTCCCAACCTTTCGAGTCCAAATCTGTCGATTGGGTAAACCGATTTTAGCAATTAACAATTTTAGCAATAAACGAATACAATATAACTTGTTTTAAGGTCTAGAAAATAAGATAAAATCAACAATGATGGCCCATAAACTCAGCTAGTTTTTAGTAGCATGAAATTAAAGTTCCAAACATAAAATTTTATTACCACGGCATACAAAATTTGAAATTGCAAATAACAGTAGGTAGGTACACACAATACAGTTTATTTCTTTTATTCTATGATAATGTCAGATTCTCAGTCCTGATACATTTACGTTTAACCTTTAGTCCCTTCAAGCCCTTGATCTTCAGGCGACCTTTAACACGAAGACCAACATCTAAGATTAGTTTATTGCTGACATAGGTTTTGCACTTGATGTTGCTCGTTAGAGTGGAAAAAAGATTTTTAAATATTATGCACGGCTGAAAAAAGAGGAGCTTTTGCTTTTTCTGTAGATGGGTGAGCATCTTCATACACCAAGACTTCTCTGTGCCTCAGAAAGCACGTTGACCTGTTGGTACTGGCTGTCATTTGTGGATTTTTGACAGTCATTTCGGGTTGTCAGAAGGCGAAAGACTATCAGTCTCAGTCAACTGACTATCAGTCTCACCAAGGGTGAGATATGACCCAGAAACTGGGTTCTGGAGGTCAAATAGGCAGTCGTTCCATGTAAATTAAATACTTAATTACTAATAATCAACTGCATCTGATTAGACTGGAAGCTAACCTCAACATATTTGGGAAAAGGCTCGGCAGACGAAGATGATAATGACATGGTTAAAAAAAGTACTGATAATAAAAACGAACACTATTTTAATATAACGTCTAGTCTAGAATATAAGTGGGTTATGAAAAAAAAATCAGGGAAATAAATTGTTCGGGTATATAGGCAATAAATACTAAATTGAGTTGTCTGTATATTCAAATCACTATTCTAATTTTTGACAGTTGTTTGAAATTAATAATTAACACTGCAAATTGACATAGACTGTCAAATTTCTGAGCAATTAATTTCACTGACTATACATTCATACAAATCAGCCCACAGATACCAGAATACAGACAGACTATCACACTAAGTTATTAGTAAGTAAGACAAGAGTCTATGTCTTAACGTAGTGTAGGAATGTGACCTTTCACAAGCTATTACTTGCAACGTTATTGTTACACGCCTCATCGCTTTGTCTCTAGCGAAGGTAATCACATTTTTAGCTAATGTACACGAAGATGTAAGTCAGATTGTTTGGTATTTCCAACTGAAAAAGAGAAAAATTTAAGAATAAGTATGTAAGGATCGTAGATAGTGGTATTCTGTAATTTCTGCCTCACCCCAAGTGGAGATTGTGTGAATAATTGTTTTATGCTTAAAAATAATCAAATTGATAATGTTCAAAACAGCAGTTTTAAACATTATGGCCCCGACTTACTAGTTGTAGTTCGCGGGTTCGAACTCAAGCAGGCGCTTTTCTTTGTGTAAATAATTTCATCACCACTGCTCTCAAAACGATGGAGGAAAACATCTTGAGGAATCCCGCATCTCCAAGAAATCATATTTTGAAGATATGTGAAATCTACGAACTCGCACTAAGCGTGGTGAATTACGGCCCGCTTCCTCTCATGATAACGGGGAACGATTTAAGCTGAGTATGTGTATTGCGGTGTGTATGAACATAAATTTAGTGAATCATATTATATTTCCTTTCACTTATCCTCCGGCAGAAATATATTTGTGATTTTATGAATGTAGGTAAAATTTAAGTGCAGTTGGGCTCACAATGTCTATCAGATTTATTATACACTAGCTATTGCCAGCGGCTTCGCCCATGTGTAGGTCGGAAAATAACCCGCGGGAACGTACTACCGGGATAAAAAGTAGCCTATGTGTTAATCCAGGTTATAAACTAACTGTGTTCTAAATTTCATCCAAATCCGTTCAGTAGTTTTTGCGTGAAAGAGTAATTGTGTTCTTATCCATAGGTACGCTTTGGAATGGGCACCTAGCTTCATTTTTCTGATTCCCCGCAACTTGACAATTCAAAAGTACCTGTAATTGGTTTACTTGAAATATTTACTTTGAGTTTGAGTGCAGGTGAGCGCAAGCTTGTCTCCGTATGGCCAAAAAGAACATCGCATGCAGAGTTGGTATTTTTAACGCCTATTTTGACAGAAGTTCACTATAGTCAGTTCTTTTGGGGAATCAAACTCAATCTTCCCTTTTTCAGAGCAATAACCAACCGTTACACCAATTAAAAGTTAGGGCTGCTGAACATGCTGTACATTTAACTATTAAAACCAGAACCCCATCAAGCTATAGAAGGTTTGTAGTAAACAAGGTTTTTATTTAGATCCCTTTAACGTAATTTTAATTCTAATCTAAAGCCAATACGATTCCAATGTTAGTTTTGCATACACTTGATTCGGTACTCTTGAAAACAATAGTGTCAACACTGGAACAACAACAACGCCCGATCTCGATTCCACTTAGTTCTTCAAAATGGACACCCAGTTTAAACACATTTTGGCGCTAGCGTCGAAATACTAACTCAAGAATACGAAACGTCAAAATTCCAATGTCAATTGATCGGAATTCAATAAAAAAATAAAGAGTAAGCCAGCCACCCAGCTTTCAACCACCAAACCAGTTTTTGAATTAAGAACCCGTTTATCGAAATGCAGTTCTCTTCACAAATCTGACAACTTAGTCCGTTGCTCCGTGTCCGTTGAATTAACCGTTCGGGCGATTGTGCACTACAAGGAATTTTACTGTCCGGCAGTCCGATTTTTTACGGTCCGAAGTGGCATGAAAAAAACGGATGATTGGCTTGTGCACTTGTCCGTCTTTACTCGGATGATACGCCTCAGTGTAGGGTAGCTCTGTCTTTGAAACTACACGCCCCGCCCGCTCATGAAAACGGACGTAGTACACAAGCTTAAACACGTTTTTCATTGCTGTCATTTCGGACCGGAAAAACGTTCCGGAATGGGGAAAAGTAAAATGTCGGACGGTAAAATTACGTATAGTGCACAAACTAGTATATACATTATATGGCGTGCCATATCGGACCGTAAAAAATCGGACTGCCGGACAGTAAAATTCCTTGTAGTGCACAATCGCCCTTCGTCTGTCCATCCGTTCTCCGTTCCGTGTGTTGCCGGACGTAAAAAATAACACCATCTCATTTCTTTCTGTTTGTATTGTAGAAGGCGACTAAAGGACTTGGAACTTGGAACCAGAGAATGGGCAGCAGCATTTTCTATGAATTTTACCATCATACTGCGATCGCCAACACGCCAAGCATGGCGATTATGGCAAACGTCTTTGGGGAGGACTATATCCAGCAGTGGACGTCTTTCAGTTGTAATGGCGAGTCCGTTGCTAATCTATAAATATTTTTTGCATTAAGAACCTTACCCAAATCGAAATAAAGTGTGATATGTATGCAAAACCTAGCTTTGAGAAATAAAGTTTAATCGCCTTTTGTAATGAATCGGGTAACATTAAACAGTTTTATTTTTTTTTGCTAGTTAGTCTTTTGACAAAGAAAGGAACGAACATAATATTGGTAAAACGAAAGTAACCTTTCTATATCTAAATTAATATTATAAAGAGGAAAGATTTGATTTTTTATATGTATGTTTGTAATGGATAAATTCGAAAACAACTGAATTCATTTAAAAAATTCTTTCACTCATAGAAAGCTACATTATCACCAAGTAACATAGGCTATATTTTACCTCGAAAAAATGCACAGTTCCTGTGAGTCACGCGGCTGAAGTCGCGGGCGAAGTGCTAGCAATAAATATACTTCTTGTACAAAATGTACGTACATTCTAAGTATATAAGTAAAGATTATTATCATCGTTCTCAGAATCCACAACTACATAATAACATGCTTCTGTTTTAGTAACTGTTTTCTATACAAATATAACTACTATATGTTTAGGAATCAATGAGATCTCTTATGTACTTATCTGCTATAGTAATTGTTAGAATTGTACTAAATGGAATGGTTTTTTTGTTAGCAGTTAAAGATAAACTGCTGCAATATTTAATTGCCATTCTCATATGTTCTTTTGTTTGCCTATATTCTACAAAGAGTAAGGCAGAGTTGTACCTATTTAGCACCAAAATTTCACTAATTCGTCAAGTCTTCTCGTCACCTATCCCTGAATGTTTGAAGACTAAGGTCTTCAACTAGTGAATCCTGCCCGTAATGATATAAGGCCGCTATCCCACTAGCGTTTTACGAGCGTTGACGTCAACGTCGTGTCAACGCAGCGTCGACGCCGCGTAGTCGCGACGTTGACGTCGCGTCGTTGCGTGGCAAGCATTAACGTCCGCTGAACAGGTACATTCGTTTACTACTTTAACGTCGCGTTCAGCGGACGTTAATGCTTGTCATGCGACGGCGCGACGTTAACGTCGCGTTTGCGCAACGTTGACGCTACGCAGACGTTCAAGAGACGCCGACGCTCGTAAAACGCCAGTGGGATAGCGGCCTAAGGTATCGAAACATGAACTCAGACACTCAGAGTGGGGCTGGTCCACAAATTCAAGGTCGCTATGGAGTGAGCTATGCTCGGAGTTTCTTTGAAGGATAAAATCAGAAATGAAAGTATCCGGAGAAGAACCGTAGTTACCGTCATAGCTGGCAGAGTAAGTAGAATAAAGTGGTAGTGGGCTGGCCATATTTGTCGAAGGACCGATGGCCAGTGGAGAAGACGAGTCCTGAAGTGGAGACAAAGTATCGGCATGCAACATGGGAAGCGCCGCAGCTAGATGGACCGACGACCTTTAGAAGTTACTAGGACAGACTGGATGCGAAGGCGGAGGCCAGGATGTTGTAGTGCAACCTGACATCTCCAGCCGAAATGCCTTATGTCCAGCAATAGACTGCGAAAGGCTGAGTTGATTGATTGACAACCTGACAATGACCTGCAATTTGCAAAGAACGTAAGAAAATGTGAATTTTGCGGGCTTGCCTGGCGCGCCATCTCAACAAGTTTCCCATCTTTATTTTCGCGGCGTGGTAAGGCCTTTAAAGTTCCGTCGTCGGCGCAGATGTGTACAAAAAATTTGCGTCACGTAAAATCGGCTTTACTGAATAACTAACTCCAAAATGGTTGAACATTGCGTGACATTGAACTATAACCACTAAACTACTTTTAATAATCTCAACCGAACTCAATTAATGGTATGAACCATTACAAACATAACATTAGTTATTAATCTAATTAAAAATTATGTGAAAAGGAAATGATTATATTAATAGGCGTGCGTCGTAATACACCTTACTCATTTTATAAACTTTGACTCATTCTAATTTTAGTGTGGGAATTAATTAAATTACAATTCTTTTTAATCGTAACTTTTTGGACGTTGCCCTTTATGATGTTCTTCGATAAAACAAGTACAAGTCAAGAGGGTTTAATGACTTGAGTGAGTACGGAATTTGAGGAAGTATGGTGCGGAGTTCGGTTTGATTTCCACAATGTTGGCAAATTTTTCTGAGGAAAAAGATAATCTGCTGGAGATTTTGTTGCGCCACTTCTTCCCAGCTAAAATACTAGGTAATGGTGAAGGGTAGGCGTTTTGGGGGACTGTCTTATGTAATTTTGACGTTCAAAATGCTGACTCCCAGCCTAGTTTGAATAAATGACTTTTGATTTCATTTTATTATTTTGATAGAAGATAAAGATGTTACACTGTTTAGTTTCTGGAAATAATAGGTAAAATATACACATGCACCTACATGTTTCTTTTTATTAAAAAATATTTTTAATGTTTGCATGTCTAATTTAAGTTAGATTGTAAAGGGACCAAAATTTTTGTAACCAGTTCTATTTTATGTACTTACTTTCTTGGCAAATAAACGATTATGATTGTGCCTAGTGACTGTGGAGCAGCGTGTTTTAGCCATTTTCTAAAATGCTCTTAATTTTATTAGAAAAGCATAACAGTGAACATTTTCAAGCTAATACGTTGAGAATTCCACCTTATATTTAAATTAACAAGAAGTTCTTACGGCCTACAGATGATATCCCTTGATTGATATGCACATGAACATCTAATGTGTTTTTGATACAATCGCAGATGAGCCTAATAAATACTTACCTACTTATATATCTGTAATGACATAATTATCTAAGTTATTTAGGTAATGTTATAAAATGCTATTTATATTTCTGAAGGTTTTTTAATGTCTGTTATTTTATTAACTGTGAACATTTAGTTAATTCTAATCTATACTAATATTATAAAGCTGAAGAGTTTGTTTGTATGTTTGTTTGTTTGGTTGAACGTGGTAATATCTGGAACGACTGGTCCGAATTGAAAAATTATTTTTGCGTTGGGTAATCTATTTATTAAAGAAGGCTATATAACATCACGCTACAATCAAAAGGAATGGAGCAGCTATAAAAATGGTCGAAAACTGGCAGGCAATTCGATGTGACGAGAAGGGTCAGGGGAGCAAAAATTTGACAAGGACGAAATCGCGGGCAGAAGCCAGTGTTTTTATACAAATGTTTTAAAATAGAAATAAAATGTAATAAATTAAATAATTATTCTACAAGATGCTCCTGGGTCGGACAACGTGTTGTTGAGATTTTCGATATGGAATTTCTCAGTAGCAGCCCGGAGTCCGGATTTGAGCGCGGTTGATGGCAATAGACTCGCTTTTATTACGTGGGACTTAAACTTAACTGGTGTAATGTGGGTGTACTGTAGGTAACATTTCGGGAATATCTACAGGCTAAGAAACGTGGTGTTACGATATGTTATGTTATTTTATTTTTGGATACATTTTTTGTATTTTGTATGTTCTTCTACAAAATATGATAATTCATAAGCTCATGTCCTTATGAATGACATGAGCTTATGAATGTATATAGAAAATAATTCAATATCATGATTAATTATGTAAAACACTATATCGTGAAATATTATAAGGTCACATTTTCTTAGCTTTAAATGTAATTATTGGTTTGAATGAAAACGATTTGCTCGTAAATTTATACTACGGGAGTATCTCTATCAAAAAAAAAGTTTTTTTTATTTGTTATTCTAGTTGGTTCTGGTCTCATATTAAATTTCAAGGACCAATTCGCATTATTCTAGAGCAATAGTATATCAATAGGAACACGTTGTATTTTGCAAAAGGCCTGTATTTCTTGAATTACCTATTTTGTTTTTTAATCATACCTCTAATTTATAATATGATCCTTGAAGCACTAAGGCATCATTATCACAGACAGATGACATTGACCGTAGGCGGGAAATACGCTGTGATAAAGAATAATAACTAGGCACAAAAATTATGATAACCATGCAGCCTTTTTATTACTCAATAGGATTTTAAGCACTTAGTTAATTATCTTGAAAATCATGAATCAAGTTATTTATGAAAAATTTAAATCAGCTGTTTCATAAAAAAGTGCAATACGTACACAGTCAAAAATATATAATGGAACAACTATTTTGTTTCAAATAACTATTATCAATAATGCTGTCAGGAGTTTAGGGAGATTATTTAATTAAGGGTTAAAGATAATTTTGAATTTGAGATAAAAGTTTAAACACAAAAAGAATTAAAACGAATTTTATGTTTTCCTTACCATACAAACTTGAATAAAAAAACACTAGGCCTAACTTAACCTACATTGCAATATTTCTAACGCAACATATGTAGCTTTTTTTGTATAGATCTTTTTAAAGCCTGAGGTCATTTAATTGTACCATGTAAGTACGTGATATAATGATTTGCTAGCTGGGCTTAGTATTATATAATTTCTTACTGTATCAAAACCTAGATAAATTCAAATCCAAAATGACTCAGTATCTAAAAGAGAAAGAGAAGAAAGACCACGTCAGGTGCTTCTTCATTCAAATGTGAACTTATTGGCCTTGGACCAAAACTCCATATTTATTCATTTCCCGAAATAAATCTGGCTAAAGCTGGTCAAAGATTCATCCTGAAAGGACCACCTAAAAAGGACCACATTTATTTGTCCAATGTCTAGTTATGGCCTTGTAGTAGCGATGTTAAACTAGTCCTCGCATGTTCTCGATGATGTTCTGAATTTCAGCCTAAATGAAGTCAAAGTTACTCTGATCCTAAAAGACCATCACAATGGACCACATTTGTAGATATTAGCATACAGACTGCTCTTCTACATGACCTTGTACCAATGATCCAAAAACACTCATATTTCATCTTCCAATCATTTCGCCGAAATGTCATTACTTACGCAAAAAAAAATGTATCCGTAGTTATGTTTGTTAAAAGTGGCATCATTATGAACTAGAATGAATTTTGTAATTCCCCTATCATCCGATGTGTATATATATGCAGGCTGGGCCGTCGTTGTTACATTCAAGTGTTCACCTCCGACCTGACAATATGAAACTGGTAAGTCGCGATAGTCGATTCGATTCGTTAGACGATTTAATCGAGTGGGCGGGAATCGATTTAGGGAGTTACCGTGATGTGTTTATTGGAATTCGGGATTTGTAATTTATTAATCGTGCGGTGAAAGTGATTTGAATTTTAAATTATTCATAAATTCTTTTGTTTTATTATTAAAAGGTATTTAGTTTTTCCGGTGATTGTTAAAAGTCAATTATTATTAGCTGTGTAACGTTAAAAGTGTAACGAAATTTATTAAATTTTTAATACATTTCCGGGATACAATTCTAATAAAAATATCTTCTAATTATTATTATTATTATCCAATAAGATTATCGTTTTTAAATTATTTTTACTGTCGAGACAATTTCTACAAACACGGTGGGCAAATCGGTGGTTATGCAAATGATTGCGCCAGAACTTCGCACGGGCGAAGCTCCAAAATATAACTAGTATTTTCTATTCTTGCACTTCATTCACACTTAATTATATACCAACAGTCTAGGTCTAGAAATTACTGTGCTCCACTAATTCACACTAGGACACGATCTTAAAGCACCTCAAATATATTGACTTATTAGTTTTTTGTAAAAACAATACTTTTCCCATAATAAAATTTCTCAGAGACAAAATTGCAAAAAAAAAACTATTACAAGAATTTTAAAATATCTTTTTGAAGGAATAAATCGTCGAAAAATCTAAAACTCACTCTAAAATCTAAAAACAAAATGGAAAAACATGGTAGGTTTGCCGCTAAAACACTTGTTTCGAATAGTTCGCGTACTTGAAGCGGTGTCAAAATGTAAAACAATGGGTGGGAGGGTGATAATATCTGATCTATTGCACACTTGCGCAAACGTCGCACTTGCGCAATGTTAACGGTCATGTATCAAAGTTCGGGGCAAATTGAGAACGTAGATAGAGGCTTCGTACAAACAAAAAAGATTAACGTAAAGAAAATCAAGGGAAAGTCAGGAGATAAATTTGGTGTCCCGTGTGACGCATTGTAAATACAGAAAAAGCAAAAATGTCATTAATAACATAAAAAAAAACTTTTAATTATGATTGAATCGCTAATCCTACCTAATAATAATTTTATTTAAAAAAAACTGTGGCAAGATAAAAATAAACTAAATGATCTAAAAATCTATTATGTATGCCACCAGTTTTTCGCTTACGCGGAACCCCAAAGGCCTTAAAATTAAATAATTAAGGCCTAAAGGAAGTAGATACTAATTAAACTTATATAATTTGCCTATTGTCATGTTAACAATATATCGTACTCTGTTATGTATTCTTTTCATAGTGATATAACTAGTTGTAACACTAAGAAGAGAAATGGGGTTAATGTCGCGTAATAATATGGGTCTTTTCTCTTTGAACTATGAGACAGTCTCATGTCTAAATGTTCTTTTGTCTTATAATTACCATTTCATTCATTACAGTGTCTATTTGTACTACTTATCACAAAGTCACTTTTGATTTAAGCTACATCGATTAAAATCTGGCGTCAATAAATTGCTCTATTGTGAGAGCTTGGTTTGCTAAAACGTCAACAACTAAATCTATAACTTGACGAACAAAATATGCATATATTTGACGACAAATTCAATGAATCGGAATAAGCTTACAAACTCTTTGATTTTCAACCGACGAAAAAAACGGAGGAGGTTCTCAATTCGACGCGATTTCTCAATTCGATTTTATTTTTTTTATGTTTTATTTTTTATGTATGACCACGCATAACTTTTTACAAAGTCGTCCGATTGTGATAATTCTTTTTTATTGGAAAGGGTATACTCCCATGGTGGTCCCATATAAATTTCGAAAACAAAATCGAACTCTAAGGGTTGGAAAACAGGGGATGATTGATTGTTCACTCACTGATTGTAACGTATAACCACGCATAACTTTATACAGAGTAGTCCGATTTTGATAATTCTTTTTTTGTTGAATAGGGTATACCTTGCCAAGTATTATCAGTACATTAAAGTCACAAAAAAATTTAAAATAAAAACTTTTTGACAAAAAATTAAGCCGCCGAAAAAACTGGAAAGCATAAAATAATAAACCTTAAAATTTTCAGTCGGCACTGAAAAATCAATGAACAAAGATCACTCAAAGCGCCGACTCATAATTTTAAAATTTATTATTTTATGCTTTTCAGTTTTTTCGGCGGTTTAATTTTTTGTCAAAAAGTTTTTATTTTATAATTTTTTAATATTTTTTTCCCAATTCAAATCATATCAATTTTTCCGTCATCATATCAAGGGGTAGATGCCTTGTTTTTTTGTCAACTATATCACTACAAAGTCGTGAAAAGCGGGTGTTTTAAGGATCTAATTTAGTTTTGACAGTCAAAGTTCTTAGCTAAATTTCAATGACTTTTGGTTTTGCCTCCTTAAACTTTATCTAATTTCTCAATTTTTTCTCTAGCTCCTGATCTCCGCTCTCTTCGGCATGGCCGCGGCCGCCTACGCGCCACAAGCGTACTCCGAACAGTCCAACCGCCCCCAGGCTTCCTTCGAGAAGACTGCCAGGATCATTGCCCTGGACTCTGACGTCAAGGAAGACTCCTTCAGATACAACTACGAAACTGAAAACGGAATCAAGGCTGAGGAGCAGGGTCGTGAGGTAAGTGATCATTATCTGATGGTTAATTTGGGTTTGTCAGAGAACCACGGTACTTAATGAAGAAAGCCTCGAGAATATTTTATTGCCATGGTAGTAGAATGTAATAATTCCTCACTGAATAGCTTTGCCAATTATGCTAGAAACAACAAAGGTTTATAAGAAAAGATGGTGATCTGTGCATGGAGATTACTGCCAAAGAAAATTACATGCTGCATACATATTTCTGAAATAGTTTCCTTTGTCACCAAGGTTTTCCTCAATGTCCTAGATAATATGGCAACTTGCCTAAATCATTGTCATTTCGTGCCAATATTGTCATACTATTGTTATGTAAAATATAAGCAAATGTCTATTAAGACTCTCATATTATTATGAGCTGAAATACATTTAAAAGAGACGACAAGTTGTCTAGTAAAATTCAAAAGATACCAATCTTCTCAAAAACATCTGTCACAGATTGGCTAATTTTGTCACACAAAACGTGACACATGTCATACGAGCCGCCAAAGCAAAGGCTAAGCTAGGCCTATGCGATAAAAACGTAATGTTATTAGGACACAAGTGAATGTAGCCCATCCTTTCAATTTGATCACTTAGTTACTTACGACACCTGTAACTTGGGTGAGCTTACTTGGACACTACATTTTATTACTTGGCAGTTAGCAGTAACAAATTAAACTTTTACGGCTTGCGTCTTTCTTTAATCGTGACAAAATATGTCCCAAAGGTAATTAACGGACACTTCTCTTTGATAATTATTATGTCTAAACATGGGCTCTTTTCCTATCTTATTTAATATATAAGGACAAGATACTTATAACTATTAGATTTTCCTAAATTAATAGTTTTGGTAGTAGCCCAATTTTTTTTCTAATTTAAAATCAGGCTTTTTATAACCTTCCCACAACTAGGACATAGGCCTATCCTCTGAAACTGGAAGTGGGCCATAATCCACCAGGGGGCCCAGAGAAAATTGGATCCCTAATGACTGTATTCAAAATAAATGTCTAACAAAATCAATAAATAAAATAGTTGCAAGGTCTAATAATCGTATCGTATCCGTTCCTTCTAAAACATTTATCAACAGATGACCTAGTAATCTTTTTCTCAACGGCTCGCCCATATGGGGTTACTCTGAAAGGGTATTGGCCAGTTCGGAAAGGTCAGTATTATGCAAAATACTTGCGGTTTCTAACTTATTAGATCTGTTTGGTTTGTCCATTTCGTCGGTTTGTGGATTGCACTTTAATATTACGAAATTAAAATATCTGATATTTAATTTATTTTTTAAGTTACGTAAAAATAAGTATGTCATGAATCATGATAGTCAATTGTTTGATTAACGATATGTCTGTCTGCTACACCTACATACGCCACCTGCTATGAAATCTAACCTGTAGGCCGAAGTTACATAAAATCGAAAGAGCATATGTCAAATTTTTAGTATTAGTAAATCAATCTTAGTGATGTGATTGATAAGCACTGTCAGGTTTATTTCTAAATAATTACATACATTCTCCTTTGCATTTTGGCAAAGGTTAACAATAAATCTAGGTATTCAGTTTTTTACTAACCTACCGTCAAAAGGTCAGACTTTATAAAAATCATATAAACTACACACATTATTTTGACAAACCAATTTACTGTATCGCATCACAAATTGATTGGTAATAGACTGCTATCAGCAATTAACTGTCAAAATGTCAGAGATAAGATCAACAATTTGACACGTATTTTGACAGGTCTAGATCAAACAAATTGATATGCTAAAGAAGTTTTAAGAGATGGTTTTGTGTTGTCATTAAGATATTTAAATATTTATTTCAACCATTTTATAGTGTGATTAAATTGTTGAACATAAAATGTTATAACCAGATAGTAAGTTATGTAGTCGTAAAATTATATGTTAATGTGACAAATAGCTCTATTATTTTATTTTATTATTATAGCTGTTTTAGCACTTAATCGTATTTGGTATTTATGGTTTTAGGATCTTCACTAGAGTGGGTAATAAACATAAAGTCCTAGATATAGGTGTGTTGGAAAACAGTTGCTCATTTTCCCATTATATAAAGAGAAACAAAATCTGACAGATTTTATCTAAATGTCATTTATGATTAAAAGTTTAATCTCTTTTTAAAGGGTAGCGGTCACATTGAGGGTTATTCTCATAATAATAATAATCTAAATACAGTGAGGTCAAAAATTGACCTTCCCGAATAACCACAAAATGTCAAGGTTTAAAGTAATAACAATTGTAATTTATTCAATTAACCTCGATCCTCAGTGAACGTTGTAGTAATAAGTTATAACTTACTGAGCATCCATTATTACATTGACATTTAGATAATAACTATTTAGACCGATCTTCTTGGACAAATGTGAGACAAAAACATACGGATCGGTGTAGAAGGCATCAAATTTTAAAATAGGAATCTACATAATTTCGATTCGAATAAATGAAATTATTCATGTTCATTTAAGTTTAAAAAAACGTCTTCATTTAAATAAGGAATACAGCAGCATCTAGGTAGTTACATTATTACGTGCCAGGATTTTGTTTTGACCGTCATTTTTGAGTTTAAAATATTTGTATCGAAATAGTGGCTAAAGCCGATTTTTTTAAATTCTAGACAAGAAATATCAGTCGTTTATTTCCTTGTAGATTTTTGGTATTATTATAATAACATAATTGGCAGGACTAAAAATAAATCTCGTTCTCGTTCATATTATCAGTTCGTAAAATCTTTCACAGTAATGTCTATTTTGTAATATTCTAGATGAGTTACAGAAGACATAGGTCAGGCTTTTATGAGCCATAATGTTCTTAGAATTAACTATCACACGAGACATCGTAATAACTGGATAAATACGAGTTTAGCTTGTCCAGATATTTTCCAAAACTTGTTTTAAATCTTGGTCTAACACCATAGTTGCTCTAACCTATTGAAATGAAGTAATTTTATATGCAGCAAAGAGTTGGTAAAGATTTCCGGGAACGTATTTTTACGCATCTCATAATTTTCATAGCTTCCCATGTCTCAATTTAGTGGCTATATCTGGTTGAGCTTTTGCGATTTTTTGCTGAACTTTAACAAACTTTCACTGTCTCCAATATAGAAGTTTTAAGAGTCCAATATAGACACAATAAATTGTAAAACAATTACTGTATGCTTTGTGGTCATTGCACTTGACAATGGTAATTTTTGGAGAAGACTTTGTCATTATGTGAATATTACCATCACTCACACCACATAACCACCACACGTGAACAACAAAGAACACACAAACTTACAAAACCCTCTTCAACATTCCAGGCTGACGGCATCGAGGCTCAAGGTGGCTTCCAGTACACCGGTGACGACGGCCAGGTGTACTCCATCAGCTACGCAGCTGGTCAGGGTGGATTCCAGCCCCAGGGTGCCCACATCCCCACCGCTCCCCCAGTACCAGAAGAGATCCTGAAGGCTTTGGAGCAGAACGCTCGTGATGAGGCCGCTGGCATCATCGATGATGGTGAGTCGAAGTTTCTGGAACATTCTAAGTGGATGGGTTTGGATTGATTATGAAAAATCTGTTGGATGTTTTGAGAAAGGCATAAAATTTTATGGATGCGTCTTTTAGTATACTGCAAGAAGATCAGTTCTAGTTTCGAAGCTCGTCTTTGGGGTTGCTTTTCTAAGATCAACTCTCTTTCACTTGAAATTTGATGTTCAGATTGCATACATTAATCTGCCAGAATTCTCTCTAAAAAAAACTAATTTCATTTTCTATATCAGATGGTAGGTCTATTAACTAATTAAGATCTTACACGTTATTAAACTTCTATCGATATTAAATAGTCAATTTGTAATTGATTCCCAATTACAAATAACGACCAATAACGAGTTGCTTCACACCTCTTACAAGTACATTCCAAAAGACGTTAAAGATGTCTCAAATTACATTAGTATGTTTACACCTAACATCGTAAAGTCCTGACAGCTGGTGTTGCAAGTAATGATAAATCATGTCTTAACTTTATTTAGACAGATCTGGGAAACTATGTTGATGGATAGAGAAATAACAGTAAAACTAGGAATGACCTGGAGTTTACATTAGATGGCTTAGAAACAAATCCAAAATTAAATATGCGAGTGAAAGTTTTCATAGTAATATTTTTGAAATGATTTCTTCCAATAAAGATGTTAAAACAAATTAATAGTAAAAGTTGGTAATTAACTGGAATGAAGGATAGGCATAAAGCATGTAATAAATAGTACTATGAGCAGAAATAGATGTAAATGATATTTAATTTGCATACAGTTATATATTAATCTGTGATGCAAATATATTTCCAGAAATAGTTTTGTCAGGTCACAGCTCTGTACAAAACACAACAAAAAGCCTCTTAAAATAGCAGACTACCAAACAAGTTGCTTTAGACTGACATTAGACACAGACTAATAATGACTATTAGTAATCACACAGGGCGCGGTAATCTGTGGGAAATGTCACTCTGTATACACTTTGGGTGGCGCGTATAAATGTCTTTGTTGGTCTTAAGTTTAGAGGGCTATTCTGTTTATTTAGGTGAATTATTATTTGATACGGTTTTATAGGTTTTTTAATGGTTTGAAAGGCTATGAAATTATGTTGTTTAGACCACTTTTAAACGTTATTTTTGGGTTTTACAACAATTTTACTATAATAAATCCGAAAACAAACATGTTTTTAGCAGAAATGATCGTTCTGTAAATTAATAATTTCTGATGTATTCATGAATCATGGTTTCTACTTTAGAACCCTATTCTAGAATTTAATCGTAACAGAACCTATCTAGTTACATAATCCATCCACCACCCCTTCTGCTCACATCCACTCGAAAAATAGCGTAAAGATTGAAAACAAAACATCTATAAATAACAGAATAACCTGTAGCACTTGCACTAGTACACTGACCTTTACAAGATTACCCAATGACCCCTCACTATGACCGTTGAGAATCACACACCATTTGCACCTTATTTCTCAGAAAATAAAGTTTGTAATTCTTTGACAAATAGCTTAATACGCTTCTTGAATGTTCCATTTTAAAATTACAGTTGTGTAAGACTTTATGATTTGAGGAATAAGGTTGGGTTTTGCATGTGTTTATCTTAGAATAAGGCTGTAAATAATAATGTACGGGAACTAAATTTTGTGGAGGATAATGGCTACTGTCTTACTGAACAATAGGTCAGTGCAGTGAAGGGAATGTCCCACGGAGATTCTAAGGTCATGTAGAGATTTGCGGTGATCAGGACTTTAAAATGGCGTGTTGTTAGTTTTTGTGGCCGGATGTGTAAACACTGCATGGATCGGTGTCTGATTTTGATTGGAGCTGTAACTTACATTACACTACTACTGGGGAGTTCGTTGCGCAATTTCTTCTTCCATGCTAAAGCACTAGGAAGTGGTGAAGGGCGAGCATTTCTGGAGGACTGCCTTATCTAATTTTGACGCTCAAAAAGTGCTGACTCTCAGCTTAGTTTGAATAAATGACTTTTGGTTTTTAACCTCAAGGTGTATACGCTGATCAAGAACAGCAATCTTATTCAATGTCATTTCATGGATGTTGTCAAGTATGTTGTTGTGATTGGTGGCCTTATACCTAAAATAAGAACATTTCTGGAAACTACCACAAGCTTACACAAGTAATATACCTAGGCAGTCAGCTCTGCTATAGAATTGCTAACTGGCTATTATTAGTTTTTTACCATCGCATAGCTATTCTATGAGAGTAGCCCAAGATTGAGTTCAGCTAAAGACTGATGAATCATCTTTTGCCTAGCTTCTCCCTAACTTGGTTGGGTACGGCTTCCAGTTTAAATAGCTGAATACCAATCTATACTTATTACTTATATTACTTATTATTTATATAATATTATAAAGCTGAAGAGTTTGTTTGTTTCTTTGATTGAACGCGTTTATCTCAGGAACCACTGGTCCGAATTGAAAAAATCTTTTTGTGTTGAGTATCCTATTTATCGAGAAAGGCTATAAGCTATATAACATTACGCTACAACCAAGAGGAGCGGAGCAGTTATTAAAAATGTTGCAAAAACGGGGAAAATCGCGCGGGTAGGTGATTCGACGCGACGAGAAACGTCGGGGGAAAAGAAATTTAACGTGGACAAAGTCGCGGGCAGAAGCTAGTATAATATATAGATGCAGCGACTGCCTATCAGACCTCCACAATCCAGTTTCTGAGTAATACAATACCCCTTGGTAAGACTGCTGTTAGCCTTTCCAACACCTTCAAACTTCTGAAGACCCGTAAAGACTGTCAAAGTTCGACGAATTACAGTCAGCACCAACGGGTTGACGTGCTATCCGAGGTACGAAGTAGTCTTGGTATGAAAAGATACCCCAAAAGACCATCGAACCCACCAAAAACCAATGATTATGATGAGATATTCTCGTGTTCACCTCAAACTTGATTCGTGTCTTTCTAGATAGTATTATGGTGTATGCATTCTGTTCCTCGACAAAGTGTTCCGTCATATCTTAAATGTCAGCTAATTATAAGAGAATGTACAGCGGCCTATAATTTTAGAAGACGTTAATGCTATTACTGACTTGTTGCAATCTTTTAACATTTACGATGCAGGTGATCGATCAAACAGTAATGAAATCTTGTGATTCATGTTTGTTACGGTATTGTAATATTTTCAAGCAACATTTATAAGAACTGTAAAGACATAGTGTGCGGAAAATTCAAAATAATTTTTATCCTGAATTTCTCACATTTTTGCAATTTATACTACGGTAGGGACATATATTTAGCAATAGATGCCACTGACATTTATTTTCGTATTTTAAAATGCTTCAATTTTTTTTTCTCAATTTTCCAGGTCAATACAACCCCGGCAA
Source organism: Aporophyla lueneburgensis (assembly GCA_932294355.1). Classification (NCBI taxonomy): domain Eukaryota; kingdom Metazoa; phylum Arthropoda; class Insecta; order Lepidoptera; family Noctuidae; genus Aporophyla; species Aporophyla lueneburgensis. The sequence continues at coordinate 5,468,288 of OW028748.1, read as the reverse complement.
GTACGGAGACGCTCCCAGCGCTGGTGGTGCTGCCTACGGCCAACAGCCCCAGTTCGCGAGAGCACAGGCTTCCGCTGGCTACAGACAACCAACCAACTACAAATACTAAACATCCAATACCATACCAGTATTTAGCTATATTTCATTTTATAAAACACACAAAAATCATTTAATAAAAGAGAGCAACTTTCGTACCGTTTTGTATTACACACACATATAAGGTAACGATCTGATTGGTGAATATAACAAAGTTGAATTACGTACACTAGTAACGCAGTGTTGTAATTTAAAAATGGAACAGGTGCATAATGAGACGGCACGAAATATGCTCTACAACATTTTTATAATGAGGCTCGTCTGTAAGTATATTTTGGCAAAATTTTAATTGTGATATTTGAATAAGAAAATAATTGTTGGATATTCAAGAATTAGTATTACGCCAATGGCTCTGGATATTTTTGTATGGCAAAAAATGCTTACAGATAGTAATAAAATTAAAAGGCTATCAACTAAAATGGAGTATGTTAACATAAATCGTGATGAGTATGTGTAATCTGATATAGTCATAATGGTTACCAGTAAGAAGTTGTGAGGGATGCGATTATTTATTCTATGAATAAAAACTTATACTTTTTTTCTACAATATACCTTTTGAATTTTATTACAACTCCTAGTACCTAACTAAAAACCACAAAATAAGAAATGCAAAATTTCACAAAGATTTAAAGCGCTGATAGCGCGCGCGCATTCCAAAAAGTGTTGATTTCAGGATTGACAGCTTAAAAAAAAAGTGTGATCACTTTGTGAATGAGAGACACAAATAAATACAAAGTCAATTAGAAATTTTAGTAAAAAAAAAAACCAGTTTGGTCAACAAAAGACTAAGGAAAAATACAGTGAAATCTGAAAATCATAACTTAACATCACGCCTTGTTTTGCCGAAGGGTTGGGCAGAGGTGTACCTATAGTACACCCACATTTCGTCGGTTTTGTTTAACGCCCATGTAAGGGGGTCCCTTACGGGGCGAGCCTAATACCATTAACCGGGCACAAATCTAGACTCCCGGGCTGCTATTGAGAAATTTCAGATAGAAAAAACCCAATAACATTTGCTCGACCTGGGAATTGAACCAAAAATCTCATGATCAGTAGTATCTCTTGCGACCACTAGATATTCATTACATTTACCACTTTTTTATTAAGGTTCCGTTGCCAAATGGCAAAAAACGGAACCCTTATAGATTCGTCATGTCTGTCTGTCTGTCTGTCCGTCCTTATGTCACAGCCACTTTTCTCCGAAACTATAAGAGCTATGTTGTTGAAACTTGGTAAGTAGATGTATTCTGTAAACTGCATTAAGGTTTTTGCACTAAACTAGAAAAAAAAACAATAAATTTTGGGGTTCCCCATACTTAGAACTGAAAACCAAAAAATTTTTTTTCGTCAAACCCATACGTTTGGGGTATCTATGAATAGGTCTTCAAAAATGGTGTTGAGATTCCTAACATCATTTTTTTCTAAACTGAATAGTTTGTGCGAGAGACACTTCCAAAGTGGTAAAATGTGCGTCCCCCCCCCTGTAACTTCTAAAATAAGAGAATGATAAAACTAAAAAAAAAAATATGATGTACATTACCATGTAAACTTCCAGCGAAAATTGGTTTGAACGAGATCTAGTAGGTAGTTTTTTTTTTAATACGTCATAAATCGTAAACCGTAATTTACCTTTCATTCAATCAACACAAATATAAAAATTTAAAAAAAAACATTTAATTTCATAAACATAAACCTTATGCATAAACCGTGAATACCTTCAAGTTTGTACGGAACCCTCGGTGCGCGAGTCCGACTCGCACTTGGCCGGTTTTTAAAGTTTGGAAATCCTCGTGGATACCCTATACCTACTTCGTAACTATGTGAAAACTTGAAAAATAATCAGACTAAAAAGATAAACCAGCAATAAAAACAAGCATTGACCATAATGAGATAGTTTGGCAACCATTGGCAGATGTACCGACCTTGACATGAGGATGTGGTCTGCGTTGTTAGAAATATCTTACTGTTACAATATCTGACTGATGCAATAAATTAGAGGTCTGACAAACAGGTGATAGATGAAGTTGTTTTAGGAATAGATTGCGCAAGTAGGCCTCCGCAAGTCTTCATCACATCTGCCCAGCTTTTTCCCAATCATGATGAGGTCGGTTTCCAATCTAACTGAGTACAGATAAACAAACGTTATTTTATATGTAAAATACGGAACGGCTGCCTATCTGAACCCCACAATCCCAGTTACTTGGTAAGACTGGTTGTTGGACTTTCGGGCTTCTGAGGACCCAGGGTCTTGGCATATAAACATGGTCACCTATTCACGGACCTAAAGTGACAAGCGTAGCTTAACCTGATCGATCAACCCTTGTGACTGTTATGACTTATCCACAATCCCTCTTTTTATATATTCCACAAGTGCTGATGTAAAATGCAGGGTTATTTTAAATTGTTTAGCTGAACTGCGCAAAAGCGATAAGCGATAATTAAACAAAAAATTATTTGATGATTTATTGTGGGGTCATTGACCGTTATTATTGTAGTCACTAGACTATAGCTCTGTATATATGACCAATGCAAACTGGACAAAAAGCCTTTCTGCAACATTGCTGACTAACGTGCAACGTGACGTGACCCACTTCACATTAGGTGCATGATGTCAAGAGATTTTAAAGGAAATTCCATTTTTTTTTAACAGTGTTTCTGCTCAAAAATGTATAAAATGCCATGAATGATGTTGAACTAACAAAATGAAAAGCATTACCACGGTACCTTATGCAATTACCCCGCAGTTGTTCTTACCACTGCGTGAGCGGATCCTAGGGTTCAAAAAAGAAGAGATGAAAGTATAAATAAATACTTTTCTGGTTAAATTGTGGGTGATTCCCATTTTCTCCAAGTCCCAAGTTCCCCAAAATGATTTTTCATACTTTAATTCCCAACTTCCCCGAAATGTAAAATTAATTTATTTGTAAAGTTCACGCTTGACCACTCCTCGTACTGACTTCTCCAAAAAGTTTAGTAGTAAGAATTTACTAGTTCAAATTAACGATATTTTGGAAGATGTACACGTAGGTGTCCACACCTCCACGTCTGAGCGCGTATTTTGCGTACAGTGGTAGGACCTTACCACACACATAGAAGTGTCAGATAGACAACGCTTTATGCCTTCGACGAACCAGGTTATCATAACTTGGCGGGAGCTTACCAAACAATGGAGTGTCAGCTAGAAAACGCTTCATGCCTTCAAAGTACCAGGTTTAATCTCCTACTAAGTTATGATCACCTGGTACTTCGAAGGCATAAAACGTTTTCTAACTGGTGTCTTGCTCAACCATGAAAATCGGTCCAGCAGTCCTCGAGTTATAATCGTTGTAACAGACCTGACTTTGTTTTATAAATATAGATTTGTACTACTATTATATTATATGTTGATATTTTCATCAGATACTTTGGAAGTGTAGAGGCATCTACACCGCCACAAGCCAGCTGCGCATAAGATTGACATAACGAAAATCCAGAATCATAAGCAGACTTTTCCAGCCCATACCTTGCTGCCCTCTACCAGTGATGCTCTAAGCCGAAATCCGTACCCTACTGGGAGTCCCCATAGCAAGTAGTCGCTCTAGTTCTACGATATAACGCCCTGGCTGGAAGCCATAATTTCACACACAAGCAAGTCCAGTTAAACAACCGACAACCACAAAGGCTGACCTGCAAGAAGTCATTCTTAAAATAAAAATTGAGTATTATTCTAGAATACAGGTCCAAGTCTTCATAAAAGCTATGTACAGCATTAATGTCTACAACCTATTCTGTCCACTGTAGTTTCAGGTACAGAACAGCCAGTCATAGTATGTCGCTGATGTTAATTTTTTAACAAGCTGGCCGCTATATACCTATGGGATCATTATATGTTGGTCTTATAGCTAAATGCACATTGGCACTAGCTTTTTCTATCAGACATGCATTCCTGTTGCAATACATTTTTTCTAATTAAAACAATAATACGGCATAACATTTTAAGCGTGCGTATGAAGACAGAGAGCAGTGGTGGCCCAGTGGTAGCAGCCCCGACTTTCAAGCTGCAGGGCGTGGGTTCAACCCAGGCAGGTGCTTTACTATGTGCAAATAATATCATCACCAATACTCTCCTAAAGGGGTGCTGTCACCCCTTCTATGGAATTTGGTAATTAACGAATTAATTGCCAGACTCAATGCCAATCACTACTACACAATAGGTTATGCGGACGACCTCGCCATCCTTGTCTCAGGGAAGGTGACGAGCACGATTTTTAACCTCACCCAACAAGCACTACGTATCGTAGAGAGATGGTGCAGTGAATATGACCTCTCAGTGAACCCCACTAAAACGGAGCTAGTCATGTTCACCCATAAACGAGCTTTAGGCCCCTTTCGCCTACCGAAATTGTTCAATACAGAACTTCAGCTGGCCAACGAAGTCAAGTACCTCGGGGTCATTCTTGACAGTAAGTTAAACTGGAGTAGCCATTTAGACAGTAAACTAAACAGGGCCTGCATCACATTCTGGCAATGCAGGAAAATGATAGGTAAGAAGTGGGGCCTATCCCCCAAAATCATATTTTGGCTGTACACCGCAGTGATCCGACCCATGATCACCTACGGGGCTGTCGTCTGGTGGCCCCGCACCAAGCTTATTACAGCCTGCAACAAACTGCAACGCATGCAAAGACTAGCCTGCATGGCGGTCACGGGCTGCATGAGGACTACTCCGACTGCAGCCATGGAAGCCATGCTGGGACTACCACCGCTCCACTTGTTCATACAGCAGGAAGCCACGATGGCGGCGGCGCGTCTGAACGCAACTAACCTCTGGAGGAAGAGAGACACACAACACACCGCGCTGCTTAAGGAACTCAACAATGAGTTCCCCATTACTAAAGCTATAATGGACCGGGTGCCTAAACAATTCATTTTTGATAAAAAATACAGAATCCAGCTTCACGAAGATCGCCAATGTGAGGGTTTGCGCCCCACTGAGCTGCGCATCTTCACGGATGGATCAAAAACAGACAGTGGCACAGGTGCTGGAGTCTTCTCGCAGGACTTCAACATACATATAGCCACACTATTAGGAGTTAACAATACAGTATTCCAGGCGGAATGCATTGGGATCACTCTTGCCGCCTCAGCCATCATGGCCAGGGCAGTTAAAGACCACTCGATCCGCATACTCTCAGACAGTATGGCTGTTCTGCAAGCGCTGGAGAGTCACTCGATTGATTCTAGGTTAATATACGAGTGCCACCAGCGCCTCAACCAGGTGGGTAGCCTCAATAATATAACCTAATGGATAAAAGGACACAGCGGTTCGCTTGGTAACGATGCCGCCGATGAACTTGCCAGAAGGGGGTCGAGCATGACACCGGTGGGACCAGAACCCATCGCGCCACTCCCCTTTGGGTTTCTACGCTCTCTGGTAAGAAAACGTACCAGGGATCTACACTTTAAGCAATGGGTGGACCAAAGTGATTGCAGGCAGGCCAAGGAGGTTTTACCTACCATCGATGCCCGCCTCACAAAACAGGTCCTTCGGCTAGACAAACGACAGCTGCGTATGGTTACAGCAGCAATAACTGGCCATGGGTCGTTTAATAAACATCTATTTGTCATAGGAGCTACAGACAGTCCGCTGTGCAGGGCCTGCATTGAGGACGACGAGACAGCAGCGCACGTGCTTCTAAACTGCCCGGCGATCGCCACATACAGGGCCAAGTACTTCGGTAACCCAGGTACCCTACGTGAGATAGTCAGCAACATCAAGGCGTTGCTGGCCTTTCTGGAGGAGCTGTGGTGGATCGAATAACCGATTTCCCACCCGTACGCAAAATACGCGCTCAGACGTGGAGTTGCGGAAACCAGCCCGTTCTACCTATTACCTATTTATACTCTCCTAACGGTGAAGGAAAACATCGTGAGAAAAACGGCTTGTCCTAGAACCACATATTCGAAGACATGTGACATCTATCAACCTGCTCTGGGCCCGCGTGGTAGATCTAGCTCTCACCTAGAGAAGGCCTGTATCCCAGCAGTGGGAACAATATGGCTTATTATGATGAAGACAGAAACGAATGGTAAATTAATAAATAATATTTTTACTCCCGTTCCTCCCACTGATATTGTTGGTGGGGTACTTAATAATTTAATAGTGGTTGTTCAATGCTAAGAAAACTCTAAGATAACCATACTAATAAATAATATTAAAAATGCCAAAGTGAGTTATTTGTTTATTTGCAATGATGTCCGGCTAAAATAGCTCAAAGTACTTAGATGAAATTGGGTGCATGAGTAAACCATGATCTGAGTACTTCTTATCATGGTCATAAAGCGATAAGGCCGCCCATTGTATATTTTGTAATAATTATAATGTTTTTTGTGATGTATTTTTATGGTGTACAATAAAGTATAAATAAATAAATACGTAGCATGCATACAAGTTAGTAGTAAAAAAGAATACATCTGTAAGGAAATTTATTAAACTCCTGCAATTTTTTTTAATCATAAATCGCATGAATATGAGAAGTAACTTCATGATGTTTTTCTGTGGACAATAGTTATTAATTAATGTTTCTCTACTCTACAATTTTTTTAAGAACTTCATGCAGTATAAATTCATTCATTTGTATTCGTTACCTAAGTCTTATTCATTTCATGAACTATCTATTATGATGGATCTGTAGTATCAACAGATTTAGAGTATGTATTAGAACTTTGAAAACATAAAACTTTTTGATTCATGATGAAACGTGCAGTTGTAGAATCTTCGTGAACTAGCTGACTATGAATTGTGTTAGTTCGTCGTCTACAACACAGATGGCATTGTAAGTCTTGCGCATACGCTGGCTTGAGCATATTTATTACTAGCTTTTGCCAGCGGCTTTGCTCGCGTGGAGGTTGAAAAATATCCCGTGGGAACGTACTACCGGGATAAAAAGTAACCTACGTGCTAATCCAGGTTATAAACTAACTGTGTTCCAAATTTCATCCAAATCCGTTTTGTAGATTTTGCGTGAAAGAGTGACAAACATCCACACATCCATATATACAAACTTTCGCATTTATAATATTAATAGGAAGAAGGAAGTAGGATAGTAGGATTAGTAAGTTTCTGTATCAGAATTATGTTTGGCTGGTATCTGTTAATAAAGAAAGGCTATTATACCGTTGAGGATTTTAAAACTGACAAATTGTGAAACGATCGACCTTGTAATTATTTGCTTGACGTAAATGTGAAATGATAAATGACTATCCTTCCTATATTACTTTCATGACTAAAATGTATGATCAGATGCTATTGATTGTCTAATGTTTAGTATTATGTAATAAATTTTGATAATTAGAATCGATTTTATATTATGTAATCTAATAATTTAATTTAATTCAATAATGTAATAATTTACTTCAATTCAATAATTTAATCATTTAATTTAATTCAATAATTTACACTTAAGTGAGTGAAATATGCAATGCCCTTACAGGGTGCATGTTTTAATACTGTCATGAAATTTTAATGCATGCCTACTAATGAGTGTTAAACATGTTAGCAAATAAATAAATAAATAAATCTGGGTTTGTAAAATTAACTTGACTCACTTTTAGTGGTTTTATAGCTGTGATCTTCTTTATTAAATCATTCTTACTTTGTGTATACAATTACATTGGTTAACTACTTATTTCTAACCTTATGAACTAATATCCAGTCATAATTCAGTTTTGTGTTAAAAAATAGATCGTTAACATTTGTCAATATTTGAACTGCAACCATGTCCTCATACTAAACTCTTATGTAGTCATCAAGACTTCACTAAAGCTTGTAAACTTCCTCTTTCATTCAAACATATACCTCAAACTTTGTAAAGTTCTGATATTGACACATATTATTTCCGAGTAGTTATGCAATCAGTACTGATAACCGCTGCTGGAGCTGAATCCTCCCTGGTGAGTTGCAGATCCAAAACCTTTGCCTGAAGATCCAAATCCAGTACTCTGGCCACCTCCATGCTGTTCTGGGTGATATTTACCTGATGAAGATACAAAGCTTAGTAAGACAGTTTTATGGGATATATGGAAACTTTTTTTCTTGTTGTTTTTGTTTTGTCTTTGTTTTGTTGTTTCGGTATAAACGAGGAAATCACACTAATTAGAAACAAAAATGGTATAGTCTCAATATTAATAATAGTCTCTTTGGCTTATTATTATAATATTAAAACATATTGGACTTATTGTAAATAACAAATCTTGAAATTACTCTTACTTAGTTATTTAAGAATGACATTTCAACATTTGTACACCGTATCTTATGAACTTATGATAGAATGTACAACGTAAAAATATATCAACACCATCTAAATATATAAAAATGAATCCCTATTTCCCTTGGTCACGCCATCACGCGTGAATGCGTGGACCAATTTCACTTTTTTTTTGTTGTCTTTGTTATTGTCAGGAGAAGGTTCTTATGAAAGAAAAAAGTTAAAAAAATGCGCGGAAAATTAGAAAATTTAAGAAGTCTTATTTAAGAATACTTAACAACCATATAATATTATATATATAGATTCAATTCGAATTAAATAGTTATCGTTAAGACAGGACAACGTCTGTCGGGTCAGCTAGTATTATATAAAACTACATTCTCAAAAAAGTTAATACTGATTCTTCCAAACATTTGTCAAGTGTTGCTGTTTCTGGACAAACTTAATCTTACACGCATTTGCATGAAATTTGTTAAGTTTCTAAATCTTTACATTCGTATATTTAAATTGAACAATTTAGAGAACGAAATTGAACGATAGAGCCACTTATAATTCCTACTTACCGTCATCAAAGATACCAGCAGCCTCATCTTGCTCATTCTTCCTCAGCGCTTCGAGGATAGCTTCAGGAGTGGGAGGTGCTACCGGCAGGTGTTCACCTTGAGGCCTGAAGCCACCTTCTCCTGAGACGTAGGTGATTGTGTACGTGATGCCATCGTCGCCTTTGTAGGAGAATCCACCCTGCGCCTGCACTGGGTTACCGGCTTCTTCAGCTCGGATGCCGTTTGAAGTTTCATACCCATAGTGATAACCTGGAAGATATTAGATTACTTTAGGATTCCATATTGACATATATAGTGATGGAGGTCAGATACGCAGTCGCACCATGTAATAAACTGCTACTCTATTGCCTCCGGTAAGACTGAAAGCCGTTCTCAACGTCAACGTCGTAGCAAAATCATGGCATATGATGATGAGATGATGATAGACATAACAAATAAGTGGTTGAAATCAGGATTTTAATAAAGGAAGACAATTAAATTAACCTTAGCAAAAACAATTTTATTTAACTTACTCATATTAACAGTTTGAAACAATGATAACTAGATTAAAATCTATGAAGAAAATATTATTCGGTTTCTGGTGCTGAGCAGTCACATATTTATCGTTTAGTTCAATTGATTTTTTTTTTTAATAGGTCAGACATCGATACAGGGCCGTAAGGAATGGAATATTTGATTACAATCGTTTGTCTATCATTAGAATTTTACGAGCTGTGGCTAATGTTGACAAAAATCCGTTATAGTTGTGGAATTTAATGAAATAAATACATTTAACACAAAAGCAAAAATTAACACTCTTAGCGATACAAAAAGTCGTAACAATACAAGCAAAAGATGTGAATGGTTTAATTTAGAGCACGTACGCGATGGGCAACTTATTATTAACCTTGACATTACCGATACACAGCAAGGGCACTTTCATTATTGTTTCGTGAAACACAAAGCTCTATTCTGTTCTAAAGCTTTGTCTAACAAATCTTTGGTTGATTGTGAATACAACACAATATATCAATCAATTAAGTGTTCTGTTAATTACGCTTGAATCATTTTAAGGTCCCTATATATGGCACAAATGAAAGAATTGATTTATGTTGCTTCAAAAATGATGTAGACTATTTGATAGTGTTTTAGAATATTGAAAAAGAGATTGAAACGGGATGAAGCTCACATTGCTAATTGGTAAAGAATGGGTCTAAACTACCACTACCACACAGTACGTATTCACATTTAAATAAAAAATAATAGTCCTCTACGACGGATTTCAGCCATGCCGGCTAATCTCAACAGAGACTAGTCTTCGGTGCGGGAGACATTATAATGTACAAGCGTATGCGCAGATACCCTCTCGGATTTCCGTCCCTTATGTGTATACCAATGGGACGGTAATCTGACATGAACGAAGAGAGATCAGGCGCAGAACAAAGGGCTTAATACCTAAGATTTTTTTATTGGAAAGACTCAATAAAACTTTGACCGACCGATCGATCATCAGCAGTAGCGCTTTGCAAACACGAGACTACCGAGTCATAATATTATAAACAGCCTTGCACTGGGACTCCGGCTTTTGATTTGACCTTTCCGGCTATGTATCTTAATATTAACAAAATTGAAAATGTATGTTTATCATGCAACTTACTTCCATCTTCACTAGCAGCCTGGTCTTGTTTCAGGACAGCAGCATTCTTCTCAGCTTGCTGCTGGGGACGTCGGTTCCCATCTCCACCTCCTCCAAAAGAAGCTTGGGAGCCCTGGTAGGACTGGTAGCTACCTTGTCCCCCTCGACCTCCTTGGCTTTGGGGGATGTAGTTCCTTGATGGGATTTGGGCTGCGCTTATGGCAAAGATTGCGCTGAGGATTACCTGGAATTAATCAAATAGGTTATTGGAATCGAAGTTCATAAGTAACATATGCCTATTGCCTAGATTCATTGTAACCTAGGAAGGGATAGCTGATAAAAGTTAGAAGAAATTTTTGCATCGCCCTGGGATGGCATTTTTGTATCTAAACCAAAAATAAAAATATTTTCAAGACCTAGGCTTATATTATTTAAATCCTTGTTTCTTTCAGGTATATACTCGTACATATGTACTTACCAGATTCATTGTTGGTATATTTGTCCTTAGCTTTTCAGTACTAAACTCGAACTGTGTCGTTTTCTAGAATTCCATCCTTTTTATATGTGGACAAAAATCGTTTATTTTATTATAATATTGGATGATACCGCGTATCGGGAGCCTTGAATGCTTAATTATTAAGTTGTACTTGACAAAACAATATCAAAAACTTGAGTAGGTACTTTCTATTTCGGTATGAGAACAAACTGTATTATGATCTTGATCTTTTTGAAGGACTTGGACCAAATATCGATGCCTTAGTTCACAATTGCACTAACTACAAAATTTTAAATTTTCACTTTTTAATGCCAAACACTAAATTTTTTACATTACAATATTGAGATATTATGATGCAGTTAAAGGACTAGTCTTATGAATAGATGCATATTTGTTCTGTTATTTTACTTTGTTTTTGTACTGTTCTTGTCTAAACTTTAAAAAACATTAAGCTCTCAAAATTATCAATTTTGTAGTTAGTACAATTGTGAACTAAGGCATCGATATGACCTCGCGCACATGTGGGAGTGGCGCGAGGAGGCGAAACGCCGGGGCGAAACTCCGCTGCCGCGACAAATCGCGGCACGGCGGACAGAGCTCCGGTGTGATCTCATGGTGACATGGCGGGTACGATTGTCGCAACCCAGTGCTGGGCACGCCACTATTGCGGCGGTAAGTCCCCTCTTTGAGGAGTGGATAGAGAGGCGTCACGGCGTCCTCACCTTCCGCCTGACGCAGGTTCTCACCGGGCATGGGTGCTTCGGTGGGTTCCTGTTCAGGATAAAGCGGGAGGATACGTCCGGGTGTTTCCATTGCGAGGATCGTCTGGAGGACACGGTGGAGCATACGGTGGAGGTGTGCCCTGCCTGGGCAGAGCACCGCCGTGTCCTCGTGGAGGCGATCGGCGGCGGCGACCTCTCGCGTCCGGCCCTGGTGCGAGCCATGGTACGGAGCGAGAGGGAATGGGAAGCCGTCACCTCCTTCTGCGAAGCAGTAATGCTCGCGAAGGAGGAGGCGGGGCGCGTGAGGGAGTGGCAGTCTCTGCGCCCTCACGTCCCTAGCCGCCGCAGGAGGAGACGCCCCGGGCGTCGGGAGTCAATAGCGGACTCCCGGCCACCGTAGGCGCGAGCTTGCGGGTGGCGAGCAATGGGTAGCTCGCCGCCCGGTAAGGACCAGGCTCGGGTCGACGGCGCGCAGTGTTCCACGCGCGCCTCAAAGAGATGTCAGCAGCAGTGTAGGGGTCTACTAGGACCGATGCCTGCCGGGGTCGCGTGATTGTTCGAAAGAGATACCGTGACCCTGGCACATGGGCAACTGATGGAACACGGGTGGGTTTTAGTCAGTAAAAGTCTGACACACCCTCCCGCTCCGCCCAGAGCGGGAGAAGTCATTTGATGATTTCCCATCCTGAAAAAAAAAAAAAAAAAAAAGGCATCGATATGATATAAATATTTTACTTTTAGTGCATTTGGTTTTCTCTTCAGTATATAATGAAGGTCTAAGGACTATACATATGACATATATATAAATGTTTATTACAATCTAAGTCACGATAAAATCTTAATAAGAATAAGGTAACATTAATGATGAATAATTTAGCAAATGTGTAATATTGCGTTGAATGGATATGTTTGCAAATTATATTGATGTTATTAATCGGATCAATCGATTAGATTAAGCTGCGGTTGATCCGTGGGTGGGTGACCATCTTCACATAGATCAAGACCCTAACGTTCCTCGAAAACTAAGTTTAGCTGTTTATCCCGGCTGTCATTTGCGGATCTTTGACAGTCGTTACGGGGCATCAGAAGCCCAAAAGTGTGACAGCCAGTCTTAGGTATCGTATTACCCAGTGATGGGTTTGTGGAGTTCAGATAGGCAGTCACTCCATGTAAAATACTGGTAAACATCTTAAAAACGTACATTTTAAAAACAACCAGTTGACATTTACCTTAGAAAAACAGAACAATTAACACGTAAAAGAAAATAAATTGATAAATAAATATAGCGGTTCGGGACACAGGAAGGAACTGTCCGCTGCTCACAGTCTAGTATGTAAACTAATCCAGTGGCGCAGTAGGGGAGAGTCCCACCTGTCCGCGAACACGCTTATTAAACTGTTAACCAGCTGCATCCGGTTAGACTAGATGCCTACTTCTACATAGCTGGTAAATGTTTGGGAAGATGATGATGGATGATCAATGACATTATTTTTCTGGAGACCACCTCAATCATATTTTCAATCTATAAACCATACCATATTATCTTATTACTATAAATCTGCTGTTTAAAATGAAGGAAATAATAATTTAACAATATTTAGATATCACGATTCTAATTAGTAGGTATTATTAATCAACCGTTTAGAAGCAAATGCAGAAGATTTTATTTCATATCTATAATGACACGGCAAACTTCAAGAAATGTATTATGACTTCCGAGATTTAGATATGATTTAATTCAGAAAAAAATATGAAATCATCCGAGCACATTAGAAAAATCAAGTTTTATAACCAACTGAATGCACCTTTGTCAAGTATTATTTCAGTTTTTCGCAAAATTACTAAATACTCCGTTAATTAATTGCGCCCGAGTGGATTTCTCACCGGAATAACATATAAACTTCCATACAAACTTTCATCCCTATTTAACCTCTTTAGAGAATGGAATTAAAAAAAAAAACTGTGCTTTATCAATCACTGTTGTTTTATAAGGCACTGTTGTGCAAAATCGTATGCTTCGAGAGTCAGGAGTTTAGGCTGTGCATTGTTTGTATAATCCTTTTGGTGCAAGACGTAAAGAATAGCACCATCCGATTTCATCCCGTGGATGTCGTAAAACGCAAATAAGGGACTTTCTAGCGAATGAGCAGCAGCGTTCTCTATGCATTTTATGACCATACTGCGATCGCCAACTCGCCTGCCAAGCGTGACGATTATGGAAAAACCCCCCAAATTCGGGGAGGTATTTGTCCAGCAGTGGACGACTTTCGGCTATAATGATGATGATGATGATGATGATGATTGTCTATAAGTGAATGTACGAGTCGTCCGACGCCAGCACACACTAGTTCTGCTTGAGGGTTTATTGGTTTATGTTATAACAGCCAGTTCCTTATTGATTTTTAGAATGAACAATGGGTTAGAAACTCATAGAAAATAATGAAAAATATTATTATTTACTGTCACAGGAACATGAGCAAGTAAAAAGATAAGATCATGTTCATGTATGTGTGGCTCAAGGTTTTTCTAACAATATAATTTCTCTGCACGGTATGAAAGGTTACATAATGAGCATTTTATATATATATTTTTAACCACATCGGGGAAGTTTCTGGCCTTCACCTCACTTGGTGATTAGGCCAAATATGGCAGCGACTTTAATCCAGAATCTACAACCATAGCAGGACTGGCGACCTTACCTCTATGTATGTATATGTCTTAGTTCCTACAAAGTAAATGTCATTATTTGTTGTAAATAAGTACGTGATGTAAATCATGTGATAAACAACGACCTTATTGTATAGGGACAAGGATGGCGAAGATCTAATTTTAATTATTTGGAAGAAAACTAAACGAGTGCTTTATTACTAACTAGCTTCTGCCCGCGACTTCGTCCGCGTAAAATTTCTTGTCCCCCGACCCTTCCCGTCGCGTCGAATCGCCTACCCGTGTGATTTTCCCCGTTTTTGCAACATTTTTCATTACTGCTCCGCTCCCCTTGGTTGTAGCGTAATGCCTATAGCCTTTCTCGATAAATAGGCTACTCAACACAAAATGAATTTTTCAATTCGAACCAGTAGTTCTTGAGATTAGCGCGTTCTATCAAACAAACAAACAAACTCTTCAGCTTTATAATATTAAATATAATAATATATAGAATAGATTAGGGATTAAATTTATCCGTGGCTCAGAAAAGCGGTCGAATGCGGGTTGCCGTACAGTGCAAATGTTCCCACTTAAACATTACTTTGTTTATTCTTTGTATATTCTGTAAATAGGATATTAAAATGACATTTATTACAACAGGATATAATATTTAAAAAAAAAACTGGTTGGAGTCCTCATTTACTATTTGACTACCGCGGAGATAAAACAGTGACAGAAACTCAGTGACATACCCTCTTTTATTCGTAAACTCCACACAGAATATCGGCTGTGCAATTTCAAAACTTGGCAACTGGCATATAAATTTTCCGATATATTGTGCTTGTCGACACAATTTACAACAATTGTTTTCCAATAACTCCATTTATTAATTTTCTTACATATTTTTGAAAAAATTATACAAAAAACAATTAAACATATTAAAATAGTGACCTATCAGCATCAGGAACAGGGTCCGAGCTACCGATGATCAAGGATGTAGAGAGAGAAACATCCTGATTATGCGTGCCGTGTCCAGGAGAATTTCTGAATCAAGTCCTTGACCCAGCCGCGCAACCGGAGCCTCCTGAGGTGTTGGTCGAGGCTCTGCGCTATTAGCCCATTTACTGTAACGATTATCGGCACAATATGATTGCAGATTCCACCATCCCACATGTCGACAAGCTCGTGTGATAAGTCAAGATACTTATTTTTTATCTCGGTCAGCTTTCACGAGATTTGATAGGTTTCCACGATAAGGTTACCGATAAGCAGCTATGATACATATGCCAAAAAGTCTACATCCATGGAGAGCCCGATAAAAGCGTCCGTGAAGCTCCTTGCTCTGCCATACCTCCCTGCGGTCATTGGTATCTAATACTTTAGGTTTGCGCCAGTACCAATTAGCCGAGGAGAGCGGGGTGAGGCCCTTGTCCAGTTAGACCACATCTCGGTGCAATAATTATTATAGATTAAATGATTCAAGATAAACGTAAAAACGTCTCACTGTCTGCACCATTGATCAAATCCACGCCAGGAAAAAAAAACAATATCCATTGAATGATGAAACAGAATGCCAAAACTGATAAAGTATACAAATTAAAACAAAAAACTCGAGAAAAGATGGCGAGCGATTAAAAGCCAGGTGTTTATTTATTAAAAAAAACTTACAACAAAAACGAATTATTTTTGTTTGATACGAACCGTCTCTAAATAATAATTACTGTGGTGAATGAGAATCGATTAGCGATGGCTCTTTTAAGATACAAAAGCAAACGTTATACATGTAAATACCTAGATCGAAATAATTACATACGAGTAACACTCTGTTATGATATTGTGAATAAATAACGGGCTCAACCCTTGCTGCCCTATGCCAGCAAGCCCTAAGCCGAGGTCCGTACCCCACAGCGGGTGCCCAAAGCGTGTAGTCACTCTAGTTTCATGTTTTCAAGCCCTGGTTAGCGGTCTTAATTTATTAAGGTAGCCAAGCTACTCTGGATAACCAGCCGTCAACCTAATAGGTTGACTTACGAAAAGACATTCTCAAAAAAAAAAAAAAAAATGTGTTAACGTACCGCCTCTTCTTATTGTAGAAAATCATTTCAGCAGTCCAACTTACGTCAATCTGCTAGATGCGATTGACGTAAGTTGGATTGACAGTGCTGGACACATTCCTCCTGTCCAGCAATGGGTGTCTTTCAGCTGAAATTATGGCGATGAATATAACGCAAAAAAGCCGCTTGAAAATAATCATGTATCCATTCTCACTTACACTAGGCCACGCCCTAATGAATGTCGTAATAAAAGCGTGCTGTTGGATTTTTAACGCTCACGTCAACACCTAAAAGTTTAATTTACAATTGCTCGCATTCATTAACGTGCTACCTAGTCTTTAAACAGCAGACTATCCAGACTTGACACGGGCATTTAACTCAATCAGGCATGGGAAGTTTTTTATATTTAACAGTCTGTGTATTATAATAACGAGTCCTATTAAGGATCCATCTTAAAAATCACCATTACCTTTTAAGGTCTAAGTAAAATTAAAGAAAAAAAGTGGTAAATTAATATTATAGCTGTAGTTACGCTAGGAAGAGAAATGGGTCCACCGATGTTATCAACAGATGAATATCTACCCATGAATACATCCAAAAATAATTTGCTGTATTGTTAATTGGATAGTATTTATTTTAGTGATATTCACACAAACTCAATATTATTTGGGTAGATGTTATATTTAGTACTTGGACGAAAAATAAAATAAGTTGAAATTTGCGTTCAACAAACGGCATTTCTTTCATTTTACAAGCTAATGTTTCAGCTGAATTTGGACCCTACTGAAAATGCTAAGCTCGTAGCCAAATTCTGGGCTAACTCAATTTACATTGCTATCGATACGTTAAGAAGAATACTGGTTTTAGTCGTGATACGCCTGCAAGTTAATTCAAAAACATTCTATTAATAAAAATCTGAAAGCTATTGTCTCATATATTCAATAAAATTGTCAGCTCTACGAAGTAAATAACGAAATGGATGCTGTTGAACTGTCCAAATGAAAGCATTTTCTGACCGACTATTTTTACACTTCAAAGTTATCAATGAATATCTTTGGTACGTTTTTTTAATTATTCAATTATGTTACCGTTACACGTTAGCAGTTTAAGCCCATTCAATTCATCTAATTCATTATCAACATCACTAATTCATTGATTTCTAGTGATGTGTTTGGGTGGTATATATAAAAAAAAAAATGTAAACCTTTGTTTCTATTCAAATTACAAAAGATTGTGCCCGTGAGTCACGTGATAGAATATGAAACTTTTTGTTTTGTTATTTAATCCCAATAACTGATGACCCAATTCTTCTAACCCAATTTTCAACCCTTAAAATTCTGTTGCCGTTGACAACATAATTTTGGCAACCAAATTCAAGCAAGTAGAGTTTTTTGTGGGTGGGAAATCATTAAATGACGTCTCCTGCTCTTGGGTGGAAGAGCGTGTCAGACTTTTACTGATTAAAACTCACCCGAGTTACTTCAGTTGCCCATATGCTAGGGCCAAGATAACTCTTTCGACAGATCTCACGACCCTGGCAGGAGCAAGTAGAGCTTGCGCAGGTATTTAATACCATCTTCTCAGTTCATTCAATTCACGCTTCTTAAATAACAAGAATACCTAATGCCACTGTATATATAAGTAGGCACTCCATCTAATTAAGGGTCACGACTACCTCATCCAAACATACAAAATTAACAAGATCCTTGAAAATTACAGAGAAATTTGACACACGAGGTCAATCACGTTCGGTAGCTCGAAAAGCCTCAAACTAATTACGTGAGGTATGATAGCTCTAGTTTATTACCTTAGCCATAAAATTACGTCAGACTCGTGTCTTCAGGATCGACAGTAGATGGTATATAATAGGTCAGTCGACTCACAGCATCACAGTTCAACTTGAGCTTCATCCACATTAGGTTTTGAGTGTTCCAACCGCTACTAGACAAAATGAAACTGGTAATTAATTAATTGGTATTTGTTAGGCGCAAAGTCTTTTACGATCAGTTTTTTGTGCTGTATAAACATGAAATATTGAATTTTATTTTGGCAGTGTTCTAAAAATTTAGAATCGCAACCCTCTTCTTCCTCAAATAATTCCAAAGTATTGTAACAGTGTATTTACGACTATATTATTGTCTCTACAGTTCGTGATCGCTGCCCTCATTGCCGTGGCCGCCGCAGGTCGTCTGGAACACTTGGAAAACTCATACCTTCCTCCTCACGGTTCCAACGGAGGCTTCGGTTCTCCCAGCTCCAACGGAGGCTTCGGAGCTCCCAGCTCCCACAGATCCTTCGGAGCTAACTCTGGTGCATTCGGCGCTGCTGGAGCTGGTCATCACGGTCACAACGCTGGCGGAAACTTTGCTGGTGCCACCTCCAACCAGTACCTGCCTCCTGACCACGGACCTTCTGCTGCCAATGGTGCGCCCCAGTTCGCTGGCTCTCTTCAAGGTATCATCATAATATTACGTTTGTAGTGATTTATCAAGCACGTGATGATGTGCCAGTTAAATGCCATTAACAGTTTCAGTTAGATGATCTCTTTTTAATATTCTAATTATTTGACTGCAAATCAAGTAAACTATGACAGCTTTATCACTATCATTATTTTGACTAATAACTAGAAGTACCTACCTGTAATTGTAACGATTATAATTAATCTTTCTTATTTATTTTAAAGGCTGGTTTACCAAACAAAATAACACAAACATTTAATTTCTCCAGGATTTGGTGGCCAGCAGAACGTCCGCAGTCAGCAGTACAGCGGTCACCAGGCTGCCCCTACCCAGCAGTACAAGTCCCCTAGCTCCCAGTTCGGATCTCCTCATGCTGGTAGATCGTTCGGCGCTCCCAGCTCCCAGTTCGGATCTCCTCATGCTGGTAGATCGTTCGGCGCTCCCAGCTCCCAGTTCGGTTCTCCTCAGGCTGGCAGCTCGTTCGGTGCCCCCAGCTACCAGCAGTACTCCCAGCAGTCCGCAGCCACCAGCCGTCAGTACCTGACTCCCAACACTGGCTCCTACCAGCAACCTCCCCAGCAAGCTTTCGATGAAGAAACCGGATACCATTACTGAGTGTGTTCAGTACAAGATGGAGTTGTTTTAGTCAATTGTGTTGTGCTATATTAAATTACTGTACATATCCATAATCTGAATTTCTGTTTTTAACTCCTTTTAGGCCATCCAAAGAAAGTGCACTGCGGTCGGGTACTATTTTTTTTTGTGACGGCCAAGAACTTTTGCACTTATTCAAATATAATATAAAATAAATTCCCAGAACAAACCTTTTCTAAGTTTTACCAAGTAATTAAATCACTGTTGTTCTTCTAAGGACATTTCCTTAAAAGAACAACAGTTCCACTTTATCGCCGTCATAAATTGTTTTTGAGAATCTTTTACAATCCTATTTAAAAGCATCCGTTTAAATTATATAAAAAAAAGAGATAATGTTGCACGATTTAGGTTATAATTTGCTGCTTATTTGTCTACTAAATACTGGTAATTGATAGTAAGTTTTGCATTGGTGTGTACATGAGCTTAGTTTTAATTATGGTCTACATTAAACTATATTCTAACACTACTGACCATAAACTGCGTCGGAACACCGGGTCAGTTTATTGTCAGTAAGAGTCTAGAGACTGCTAGAGAATGGGCAGCAGCGTTCTCTATGCATTTTACCACCATACTGCGATCGCCAACCCGCCTGCCAAGCGTGGCGATTATGGCAAAGCCCTCCAAATTGGGGGAGGCGTAAGTCCAGCAGTGGACATCTTACGGCTGAAATGATGATGATGAAGAGTCTAACAGACCCGAGACATCCATGAGGATTAAACCCCTGAACGAAAAAAATAAGTATAAAGGATATAAGGA
Source organism: Aporophyla lueneburgensis (assembly GCA_932294355.1). Taxonomy (NCBI): domain Eukaryota; kingdom Metazoa; phylum Arthropoda; class Insecta; order Lepidoptera; family Noctuidae; genus Aporophyla; species Aporophyla lueneburgensis. The sequence continues at coordinate 5,447,981 of OW028748.1, read as the reverse complement.
CATGGGTTTACTGATCCCGGTTATGACTGTCGACGGAGAAATAAAACGTCACATTTTGCAATCTGCTTATGTTATATTCTGTTCTAAGTAATTTTATGTGTATGCTTTGGACATTAATAAACCTAACTTCGGAATGTGCATTTCTTTTCCTCAGTCACTTTTACTACACTTCATGGTGACTCATTAGGAATTTTAAAAGGAAATGAAAATCGAAGAATGAAGAAAATTCAAAAAATAAAAAATTAAAAGTAATATAATAATTAAAAGAAAGAAGACTAACAAAACCTATTTCATTATCTTCATTATAAGCCTATAGCAGTCCACTGCTGGACAAAGGCCTCTGCAATTTCACGCCATTCTGCTCGATTCTCGGCAACTCTCATTCAGCTGCTTCCAAACCCTACGAAAATCGTCGCTCCACCTAGCACGAACGCGTCCTACCTTTTTGTTCTGTGTGATCATTAAATGACGTCTCCTGTTCTGGGTGGAGCGAAAGGGTGTGTCAGACTTTTACTGACTAAAATCCATCCATGTTACTTCAGTTCCCCATATGCCAGGGCCACGATAAGTCTTTCGAACAAATCTCACGACCCTGGGAGACCCTACCTTACGTTTGCCGATTTGTGGGCGCCACTAAAAAAACACTTTTACCCCAACGGTTATCGGTTCTACGGCTTATATGGCCGGCCCATTGCAACTCCAGCTTGCTTATTCTGTGAGCCATGTCAACAACTTTGGTTTTCTGCCGCATCGCCTCATTAAAAATTAAACTTAATTAGTAACCGAAAATTTAAGAAATCTCAAGAAAGAACGCTTAAGAAAGAAAGTGAGGAAAACATATTCAAAAGAAGAAGTAGTAACAGCTCAAAACGCAAACGGCTAAGCCGATGCCACCACCAGCCAATCCTTTGAATCACTGTTCAGAATAGTAGTAGGACAATACCCCCCGTATGTAGTAGGGAGACGGTTGCCTAGCTGTGGGACAGTATAGGCTAAACGAAAAAAAAAAGATGAACAAATCTATACTTATAATAAAACTGTAGAGAGGTCAATTCTGTACATTGAAAATATGTTCAAAATTAATATTGGAGGATGAATGGTGATCGATACTGATGCCAAAAATGCAATCAGTAAATTTTTTGTCTGTCTGTCTGTATGTGCACGCATGGGTCAAAAACTACTGAAGGGATTTTAACCAAACTTGGTGCGATTGTAGTCCATACTCCTGGGCAGGTTATAGGCTATGTAACATAACGCTAAGACACATAGGAGCCGAGCAGTGACGATAATTTTGAAGCAAGTCGGATGAAAATTCGCTTTCGAGCTCTTAGTAGTACGTTCACGCGGGATATTTTCCGATCTGCACGCGGACGAAGCCGCTGACAAAAGCTAGTAAGTAAATAATTTGAGTACACAAATAATGTAACAGGATACCATATAAAGCTGCTTTTACTCAATTATGAAATATGCCACTTACGCGATGTCTTCACAAGTAGTGTAATCTAATATACAAGATCGCGACCCAGACCGTGATCTAACAACTGATACGTATCAATTACTTGAAATACTTTCGTCTGAAATCAATGTTATCGCTTTTAATGTTTTGGCTTCTGTGTAGATTGCACTGAATTAATGTAATAAACGGTTTATGAGTCGACTTACATGAATTAATTCGCTCGAATCAGGCGAATCGTAACTTTTAGGTAATAAGAATTAAAATAAATAAGAATTTCAAGTTTTTTTTAAGGAGAAGTTTTTGAATTTCCGTGACACGAATTTCTGGAACTGTCGATACGTTCAGGAAATACATATTAGGGAACTAACATGTTATGTATTTATAATAAAGTTAGGATACTTTTTCCTTAACTTTTGATGTTTCATTAACGTTTAATTAAAAACGTGCCATTAACGTTCTATTAACTATAGAAACGTCTGGAATTGCATTCGGTATTCTGAATTACGTATTCGATGTAAGACGTAAAAAATAGCACCATCCTCTATTTCTTCCCGTGGGTGTCGTAAAATGTGACTAAGGGACTTCCTAGCGACTTGATAGCCACATTTTCCGCAATTTTCCGGCCGACCGCAAATATTATTCGATCACATCCAAATCCGATCACATACACATCCGTAGTTCGTAAATTAAAATCACAATTGTATACCAAAATAAAATATACAGTTAAAAAGCTGAAATAAATGAGTTTTTTTTTATTAATTTTGAGGGTAGATGTTAGTTATGTTCGTTCTGGGTACTACAGTACCCCTTGGCGCTCTACAGGCTAGAGAATGGGCAGCAGCATTCTCTATGCATTTTACCACCATACTGCGATCGCCAACCCGCCTGCCAAGCGTGGTGATTATGGCAAACCTCTTCCTTTCAAGGGAGGCCTATGTCAAGCAGTGGACATTTTTTGGGTGAAATGATGGTGATGATGGAAAAATAAACACTAGTACAGTGACATACGTGCAACATTAAACATACTTAATAATAGATGCATAAAATACACATATAGTATTTAATGACTTGAATTTTTGGTTTTTTAAATGGGGTCGAAACACATTATTATAACCATCATTGTGAACTTTGACATAAATATTTGATGGAATGAGTATCTATACCTACTTATAATATTATAAAGCTGAAGAGTTTGTTTGTTTGATTGATTGAACGCGCTAATTTCAGAAACTATTGATCGGAATTGAAAAAATATTTTTGTGTTAGGTAGCCTATTTATTATGGAAGGCTACAGGCTATATAACATCACGCTACAATCAAAAGGAGTAGAGCAGCAACGAAAAATGGACTAAAACTGGCAGGCAATTCGATGCGACGGGAAGGGTTCTGGGAGCACGAAGTTGCAGGCAAAACGTTGTCTTAAATATAAGAACAGCCGATTTGAAAACGATAGCAGTATGTTTAAAAAAAATACCACATTCCAAATTAAAAAAAACTTTTCAGATATTGAGTCAGGCTTCAATAAAAAAAAATAAGAATTTGAAATATGTACCTATTTGTAATAACACCAAGACGTCGTAGCAGGAACTTTTTTGCCTTTTAATGTTAATTATAAATGAAAAATATTGATCACTCCAAATCTAGTAACTAAGAAGTGAAAGACCACATCAAAATGTAATCCTTTGTTCATAATCTTCCACTGAAATCCTTGAAAATTACAGAGAAATTTGACACACGAGGTCAATCACGTTCGGTAGCTCAAAATGAGTCGAACTAATTATTCTACTTGGCCTATCATAACTTTACTATCTAAGCTAAATAATGACGACAGACGCGTGTGTTCAGGACCGACAGCAGATGGTATATAATAGGTCAGTCGACTCACAGCATCACAGTTCAACTTGAGATTCATCCACAATAGGTTTTGAGTGTTCCAACCGCTACTAGACAAAATGAAACTGGTAACTAATATCTACTTTGTGCTATTTTTGCAACCAGTGGTTTAGATTACCTTTGAATAACACTTTATTTTTTCAATGTTTACGTGTGATTTGTTAGGATCGTCTAGAGGACACGGTGGAGCATACGGTGGAAGTTTGCCCTGCCTGGGCGGAGCACCGCCGTGTCCTCGTGGAGGCGATCGGCGGCGGCAGCCTCTCGCGTCCGGCCCTGGTGCGAGCCATGGTACGGAGCGAGAGGGAATGGGAAGCCGTCACCTCCTTCTGCGAAGCAGTAATGCTCGCAAAGGAGGAGGCGGGGCGCGTGAGGGAGTGGCAGTCTCTGCGCCCTCACGTCCCTAGCCGCCGCAGGAGGAGACGCCCGGGCGTCGGGAGTCGATAGCGAACTCCCAGCCACCGTAGGCGCGAGCTTGCGGGTGGCGAGCAATAGGTAGCTCGCCGCCCGGTAAGGACCAGGCTCGAGTCAACGGCGCGTAGTGTTCCACGCGTGCCTCAAAGAGATGTCAGCAGCAGTGAAAGCGCGAAGAGCGGGAGAAGTCATTTGATGATTTCTCATTAAAAAAAAAAAAATGGTTACGTGTGATGCCAGACGTAAAGAATAGCACCATCCTATTTTTTCCCATGGGTGTCGTAAAATGTGACTCAGGGACTTACTAGACAATTGGCAGCAGCGTTCTCTATACATTTTACCACCATGCTGCAATCACCAACCCGTATGACAAGCGTTGCGAGCAACACCCCTCCATCCCCTAAATTGGAGGAGGCCTGTCCAGCATTGGATGCCTTTCGGTTAAAATTATGGTAATGACGAGTGTTTTAAAAACTGGCGAAAGAAAAAGGTCCAGGATGAGACACATACACTCATGGTATTATCTGGTGTCGTATTTGCTGGTGTTTAGCTCTTAATTTAAGAACATGTTATTTGTGTTCACAGTTCGTGATCGCTGTTCTCATCGCCGTGGCCGCCGCAGGTCGTCTGGAACACCTGGAAAACTCCTACCTTCCTCCCCACAGCTCCAACGGAGGCTTCGGCTCACCAAGCTCTCACGGATCGTTCGGAGCTAACTTTGGTGCCTTCGGCGCTGCTGGAGCTGGTCTGCACAGATACAACGCTGGCGGTAACTTTGCTGGTGCCACCTCCAACCAGTACCTGCCTCCTAATCAAGGACTTTCTTCCACCGGTGGTTCCCACTTCGCTGGATCCCAACAAGGTAAGATAACTTATTCAGTTTTCCAAGTAATTTATTAAGACTTTGTTTATTTGAAATTAGAGTGACAATTTGATGAACTCATTAACTGGCTACACATCCAATAATATGGCTGTAACATGGCTATCAGAATATAATAAAATACAATTGAAAAAAAAAAACTCGATGTTTCATCAAAAAAAATAGGTCACTATGGTCATCTGCAACGATTAATGAGGGGTTACATTTTGATACCTACCTCTTAACCATAGAAGGAAAACTACACTATACTCCTGTGACGCTTATAATCATTATTTCCATTGTTTCAGGATTCGGCGCCCAGCAGAACTACCGCAGCCAACAGTACAGTGGTGACCAGGCTGCCCCTGCCCAGCAGTACGCCTCCCCCAGCTCCCATTTCGGATCTCCTCAGGCTGGCAGCTCGTTCGGTGCCACCAGCTACCAGCAGTACTCCCAGCAGTCTGTAGCTACCAGTCATCAGTACTTAGCTCCCAAGACCGGCTCCTACCAGCAGTCTCCTCGGCAAGCCTTCGATGAACAAACCGGATACCATTACTAGTTGTATTCAGTACAACATGTAGTTGTACTAGTCAATTGTATTGTATAATAAACTGCTGTACAAAACCATCATTTTTACTTTAAAATTTTTACTTCACAGAACCAATCAGTCTAAGCAAATGAAATATATACACTTATGATCACACATTTTCCGCAAAGGATAGGACATTCTCCTTTTGTTCCGTTGAGTTTAATGCATTTGCTCAAACACCCGTTTACGAAGAGTACGCACAACACTGATCTTACCGATTGAAAAGAGTATTACCAACAAGACCTACGCGTATGTGCTTTAATGTCACTGCGTCATGCTTTTCCATTTCTATAGATCTGATGAATTCCTTCTGTTAATTGTTCTATATTCTAGGACCATTACTTACTAGGGAATGGGCAGCAGCGATCACCAACCCAACTGCAAAGTGTGACGATTATAGAAATACCTCCCGAAAAATGAACCTATGATGTTTGGACTTAACTGAACTTATGCAAAAATTAATTTTGTATGACAGTAATTCATCTATTGCACGATTCCGATTTCATCTATTGTTCGTTGTTAGGTGCTCATTAATACTGGTCATTTGTATGAATGTTGTGAATCCTATGGGAAATTTTGGCTTGAGGCTGTATAGATGTATGGATATTTGTATCAATCTATTCAATCCTTTATTTAATTTTAATATTTTATAATTCCTTATTTAACACAAAAATTAGTATATTATGTACAAGTATATAAAATTTATACGAACAGAGAAAAAGAATCAGAGGGCTTCAAAAAACTCGACAAGCGATATTGGATATTTGTTATTTGTGCAGAACGGATTTGGATTAAATTTGGCGAAAAGATAGTTTATAACCTGGATTAACAGATCGGATACTTTTTGTACTGGCAGTAAGTTCCTGCGGAATAATTTCCGAACTCAACGCGTGCGAAGCCGTTTACAAAAGCTAGTTTTACATAAACTCGGTTATTATTTTGGTGCAAAATGATTCTATCGATTTAACACAATAAGAGAATTAAACGTTATTTAGATACGAAGAACTAGCTTTTAGGCAGCGGTTTCCCCTGCATGGAAATCAAAAATTACCCCACGGGAATATACTACTGGGATTAAAAGTATCCTATGTGTTAAGCGAGATTATAAACTATACATGTGCCGTTATAATTTCATACAAATCCGTTCAGCCGTTTTTGCGTGATTAAGTAATAAACATCTAAACATATTAAAATATAAGCAGGATTGGCTTGGCTTTTAGGACGTTCTTCGTCAGCTTGGAAAACGTCGGCAAGATTCAGAGACCACAATTTTTTTTTTTTTTTTTTTTCAGGATGGGAAATCATCAAATGACTTCTCCCGCTCTGGGCGGAGCGGGAGGGCGTGTCAGAAGCGGGAGGGCGTGTCAGATTTACTGACTAAAACCCACCCGTGTTCCATCAGTTGCCCATGTGCCAGGGTCACGGTATCTCCTTCGAACAATCACGCGACCCCGGCAGGCATCGGTCCTAGTAGACCCCTACACTGCTGCTGACATCTCTTTGAGGCGCGCGTGGAACACTGCGCGCCGTCGACCCGAGCCTGGTCCTTACCGGGCGGCGAGCTACCCATTGCTCGCCACCCGCAAGCTCGCGCCTACGGTGGCCGGGAGTCCGCAATTGACTCCCGACGCCCGGGGCGTCTCCTCCTGCGGCGGCTAGGGGCGTGAGGGCGCAGAGACTGCCACTCCCTCACGCGCCCCGCCTCCTCCTTCGCGAGCATTACTGCTTCGCAGAAGGAGGTGACGGCTTCCCATTCCCTCTCGCTCCGTACCATGGCTCGCACCAGGGCCGGACGCGAGAGGTCGCCGCTGCCGATCGCCTCCACGAGGACACGGCGCGGCGGCGGTGCTCCGCCCAGGCAGGGCACACATCCACCGTATGCTCCACCGTGTCCTCCAGACGATCCTCGCAATGGAAACACCCGGACGTATCCTCCCGCTTTATCCTGAACAGGAACCCACCGAAGCACCCATGCCCGGTGAGAACCTGCGTCAGGCGGAAGGTGAGGACGCCGTGACGCCTCTCTATCCACTCTTCAAAGAGGGGACTTACCGCCGCAATTGTGGCGTGCCCAAGAGACCACACTTCAAATCAAAATCATCATCATAAAAACTTTTTTACAAAAAAAAAAACAGTCGTTGTCTTAGAATCTGTATTTGAGTTTTTTGTCACCGACTTCCGAAATTAAAGTTATTTTTCACTTTGTAGTGTTTTTGAGGAAGTCGGTTTTTTTTTGTAAAAAGTTTTTATTTTTAACTTTTTAGTTATGGTATCTAACCCGCACTAATTCCTATACCACTACTCGCCAGGTGAAATTTCATACTTTACTACTGCTACTGCTGTAAATCGTTGAGGAATTCTCTCGACTGTCTGTCTATAGTCTCCATAATTAGACCTGTAATGGTACTTATAAGCCTTATGGGGGCTTTCTCATCAATAGAAATTAATTAAGTTCAAACACCAGGTAATTGCTAAAAAAAACCCATCTGCTTAGCCCTTTCCCAGCTACGTTGCGTTCGGTTTTTAATCTAACCAGATTTAGTTGAATATCAGTAATTTACATGTATTGACTACCTATCTGCTCCTCCACAATAAGAATGTCAGACTTTCGGGCTTACCAAAACGACTATCAAAGATCTATGAATTACAGCCAAAACCAAAGGCTTAGCCTGCTTTCCGAAGCATGGAGTGGTTTTAGAATGAAAGGAGAGTCACCCATATATAATAAATACCAACCTCGGCAACCTGATCAATCGACCTACGCGGGTGTTATAACAAAGCTAAGGGGTCCTCAAAGGGTTTAGCCGGATAAGTATGATGAGTCTGCCCCCAAATAGAAACCTGTATCGAAACTTATGTTTTAATATCGACTTGATGAGTAAACACAATTTATGTAAGTTTTGCGATCGGCTTTCGCTTTGACCTTGAGATACGAGAAAAAATAATGGTACGCATGACAATTTTTCAAAATAATATATCTCAAAAACTGATTGAGCTAGAGCAGGGGTTCCCAACCTTTTTTTGTCTACTGCCCACTTTAAGAATAAATTATTTTTTAACGCCCCCCTTTTTAAACATACTTAAAAACCGCTAAGTACTTATAACTGATTATAGAAACGCAAATTTATAGTATTCGGACAGAGTATCTTTTATTGAAAATAAAACAAACATAATCAATTCTTATATAAAAACTAATGTGAAGGTTGAATCTGATGCTGTTCAATAACTTTGTTGATATCAGGTTCCAATTTACTCAAAAACAGCCGCAAGTCGCCACGTTCGGTAACACGCAAACGATTTCTCTTTTTAGTAAGCAGCGTTGCCACAGCACTAAATCCACGTTCACACAAATATGACGATGGGAATGCTATCAAAAATCGTTGAACAATTGACCACAATCCAGGGTACAATTGCGGGATCGGTTTTTGTAGCCAAAATTCTTGATATCCATTTTTGAACTTGATTTTTATTTCTTCGTTTGTTGTCAATTCTATAAGTTCTTCTTCCAGCTGAGGTGACATTGCTGTGTTGACATTTGAAAACGGATCCAACACCCAATCTGGTATTTCCAAGTTTAAAATGTCCTGGTATCGTTCGGTGAAGTCAATGTGGAGGTTTTCCAAATGTTGGCAGTAGGCAAACAAGTCGTCGTTACTGCAGTATACTGATAAATTCGGAAAATTGTGAAACTCACGTCTGCCCATATTCTTTTTGTGCAGAAGCAGTTTGGCTGCGAAAGCAGCAACGACATTTTTTGTTTTAATTAAATTTAGTTCATCGCCTTGCAGTTGGAGGTTCATGTCGTTGAACATTTTATACAGGTCTGTCATGTAAGCTATATCATTCTTTGATGTTATGAGCTTGTTGCGCAGTTCTGTATCTTTAGTTTCCAAGAACTCTATCATAGAGTCAAACAGGTTGTAAAATCGAATCAGACAATTGCCTCTTGACAGCCAACGAACTTCAGTATGAAGCAACAAACGGTTGAAATCTTCGTCATTAGTAACACAAAGCTGATGATATAATCTATTATTCAAAGAGCTGCTACGGATTTTATTGACTGCTTTGATGACATATTGCAGTGATTGAAATAGTCGTTCACTTAAATTTCTAGCAACCAAATGTTGTCTATGAATAACGCAATGTATAGCAAGGAAATCTGGAATTTTATTCTTTAAGTATGCTATGAAGCCTTTATGGCGCCCTGTCATAGCCGGAGCGCCATCCGTAGCAAAGTATATAGTATTTTTCAAAGGAATCTCTTTCTCTTCACAAAACTTTTCCAATGTATTGAATATGGTTTCGCCTTTTGTATCTGTCTCCAAATTTCTGGCAAACAATAGTTCTTCACGTATTTTCTCATCTTTAATAAACCTCACGTAAGATAGCAACAACGCTTCATTAGTTGGTAAAGTGGACTCATCGAGCTGAATTGAGAATTGACTAGTCCTCAGATGATTGCACAATGATTCTTCAATGTTTTCAGCCATTTCATCAATTCGTCTTTGCACAGAATTATTACTCAAAGGAATTTTTCGAATAATATCTGCGGCCGGTTTATGAAGCACAGTAGTTATTACTTCCTTTATTGCTGGCAAAATTAACTCTTCTCCGATGTTGTGTGGTTTGCCTTTTTGAGCAATTAACAAAGAGATATTGTACGAAGCTCGAAGTCCGTCGTCATCTTGCTTAGCAGCCGCCGAAAATAGTTTTGATACACTTGGCTGAGTATTATGCTTCTTCTCTAGGTCTTGAAAATATGCTACATTCTTTTCTGTCTTATCTGGATGCATTTTATTCAAATGATCTTGCAGTCTTGAAGGCTTCATTGCTTCGTTCGAAAATGTTTTTAGACATAGAAGACACAAAGGTGACGACGGGTTTGTGGGATTTTCAATAAATCCGAATTTAATATATTCCGCAGAGTATTGCCGTCTCTTCTTTTTTACTTCCGACATTGTTTTGTTTTAAAAAATACGTAAGTGTTGAAATCAAGTACTGCTTACCTATTATGAGCGAAACCGCAAATGAAAATAAAATAAATTTACGTCGTTTATATAGGATTGCATAAGCAGCACGCACCAACAGGAATAAGACAAACGTGCATAAACCCGTTTATCTCATTCGACGCCCAATCGTACTCGACAAGCAAGAACAAGTATTATAGAACCAGCCGATTGGTATAGGAATGTACAATTCGGATTATTTAACAAAAACTTGTTAAAACATGATTGCCCGCGGTCTTTTATATCGAACCGAGTTTGAGCTATATCTTAATTGATATTAGTTGATGTTCACAAGATGTAGTCGAGAGTCGAGACCTCAGTCGGTGTCTAAGAGTCTTCCTAGCTAGGTAGATGAAATTATAAATCGACCCCAAAGCCCTACACAATGCCCCCTTTTTTTTCTGGGTCTCTTACCGCCCCCCTTTAGGCCTGCAGCGCCCACAAGGGGGCGTTATCGCCCACATTGGGAAAGACTGAGCTAGAGGAATGAAACTAATGCGAAGCTTTAGGTTACATTACAGAGAAAATTTTTAGAATAACTTTTTATATAAAGAAATAAATAAATAAGTAAATCATAATTTCTTTTCTTGTGTTCTCTAAAACTTACAATCACGAAAATAATATATGTTATGCTCCTTTATATGTACTTACTCATAAAAATTGTGTAAGAAAAAAATTGGTGCAACACTTCGAAAAAAATAAAATGTGATTCGCGCCTTATAGCACCCTTGTACTATAAGGCCCACATCACATTTTTTTTCGAACTATTGCACTTACTTGTTTCAGAATATAGATAACTAGCTTTTACCCGCGACTTCGTCCGTGCAAATGTCGGTTATCGCTGAGGCAGACGAAATCGCTGAATAAAAAGTAGCCCATGTCCTTTCTCAGGCTCTAAACTATCTGTATACCAAATTTTGTTTAAATCGTTTCAGTAGTTTTAGCAGGAAAGCGAGACAGACAGACAGACAGAGTTACTTTTGCATTTATAATATTAATTAGTGTGGATTATGTTCAAGAGGTAGAATAAAAGGTTAAAAAAGAAAAGAATAAAATACAGTGCTCAATATTTATAATTATCGCCACTTTTATTACTTTTAGTGTTAAGTAATAAAACCCACCTCTTGAACATAATTATCTATATTCTGAAACAAGTTAGTGCAATACTTCGAAAAAAAATTGTGAAATGGGCCTTATAGTACAAGGGTATTAAAATAAGGCGCGAATCACAATTTTTTTTTTCGAAGTGTTGCTCCAATTTTTTTCTTACGCAATTTTTATGAGTGTACATATAAAGGAGCATAACATACATTATTTTCGTGATTGTAAGTTTTAGAGAAGACAAAAAAAGAAATGATTATTTACTTATTTATTTATTTTTATATTAAAACTTATTCTAAAAATTAAAAAAAAAATACATAATATATTCTATAATGTAAACTAAAGCCGCGCATTAGTTTAATTCCTCTAGCTTAATTAGTTTTTGAGATATACTATTTTGAAAAATAGTCATGCGTACGATTATTTTTTCTCGTATCTCAAGGTCAAAGCGAAAGCCGATCGCAAAACTTACATAAATTGTGTTTACTCATCAAGTCGATAATAAAACATAAGTTTCGATACAGGTTTCTATTTCGGGGCAGACTCGTCATACTTATCCGGCTAAACCCTTTAAACTAATAAAAAAAAAGTAAGTCACTCCTCAAAATGTTGCTACAATAAACAAATTTATTACATATTTTCTTCTGAAAATGTTTCTCAGAATTATACTTGGACCCTCGGCTAAATTACTACTATACGGCTTAATCTTTTGAGAGTATGAAACCTCTTTAAAAATATATTATGTATTTGTCAGAAGTAATACTTTGTTTAGGAGTGGAAATAAAATCTCGAGCCCCGTAGCTTTAAGACTTTTGATTTACTTATAAGAATTCTTCAATATGAAATGTACATAAGTATACGAATATTCTCATTGAAAAGCTACTGTAACTCAGTTGTGAAATATGCCACTTACACTATGTTTTTACACGCAACGAATCTTATATTCAAGATCGCGATTCAGACAGTGATCTGATTACTGATACGGATCAATTACTTGCAATACTTTCGTATACAATATTTGTTTTTTTTTTCTTTAAACGTTAGTGCTTCTGTAGCGCGATGAACTATATATATATATATATATACATACATATTATTTACCTAAAGCTGCGGACTCACACTTTGCCAGTTATGTTTTAGTCTCATGTAATAGGGAGCGAGCCTATTGTCATCAACCGGGCAAAAATCCTGACTACGAGCTGTTACTGAAAAATTCCAGATACAAATCAAATCAAATCAAATCAAAATATTTTTATTTCACATAAGCCTGCAAGGGCACTTATGAAACGTTAGAAGCTAGGTGCACGGTTCCAAATTGTTGAATCCTATGGAGCAGAGCCGGCAAGAAACTCCACGGTTACTCTTTTAAAAATAATTGGCGTTTTACAATGTTTTCAAACAACAGTTTTAATAGGTATGCGAGAACAGTCTAGGACTGTCAACAAGTACTACTAAAACCACCAACCAACCAGGTACTTAATAAAATAGAAAATTGTCTACAGTCTACAAGACCTACAACATTCTCACATTCACAAAATATAAAAGAATTTACTTAGATGATAGTATTACATAAATAAAACATAATAACCTATTTAATCCAAATGTCATTGTTGTTATGACACCCAATAATAAAGAGGTCAAATTAGAATTGTACAAAAACACTTTGTCTGACCTAAGTATCGAACCCAGGACTTCATGCTCAGCAGTAGCGCTTACAACCACTAGACCAACGAGGCAATTAAATTTAGGCAAATCTTCCTTCAATGACATCTTAGCTAAATTAAAAACTACCTTAATACCTTGAGGCTGGCAATTACCTTTTCAAACTACCCAACAACTACTACTACATATAATTGTCGAAATGAGGGCGTACTAGATGTACCTTTACCCAACTCTTCGGAAAAACAAGGCGTGGTGTTATAATTATGAGTTAATTAATTAAAATAATGTATTAGACGAACAATATTATTATAACTAACAAAATCTTTGAATCAGGTACCAAAAGACCACATAGTTTTGGATCTTTGTTCATAATCTTCCACAAGAATCCTTGAAAATAACAGAGAAATTTTATCCACGAGGTCAATCACGTTCGGTAGCTTAAAAATACTCGAACTAATTACTTAGCCCACCATAACTTTAGTTTATTATCTAAGCTATAAAATGACGTCAGACGCGTGTGTTCAGGATCAACAGCAGATGGTATATAATAGGTCAGTCGACTAGCAGCATCACAGTTCAACTTGGGCTTCATCCACATAAGGTTTTGAGTGTTTCAACAACTGCTAGACAAAATGAAACTGGTAATTAATAATTCTTTTGTGCAAATATTTGGCAACCATTGTCTCTGATTTCAATTTCGAATTTTGGTGAATTGGTTAATCAGTGTTTTAAAAATTAAAAGGATAGTTTAGGAAGGGAAAATTTGCTTCACGAAAACTTTAAATTAGTCTATGGGCAAACCTACAAATCACATCTTGGCCTTTGTGTTCTAAAACACACATTAAAACTTTGCAAATAAAATGATGGTGTCTTTGTGTCCACAGTTCGTGATCGCTGCCCTCGTCACCGTGGCCGCCGCAGGTCGTCTGGAACACCTGGAAAACTCCTACCTTCCGCCCCACGGGTCCAATGGAGGCTTTGGATCACCCAGCTCCCACGGATCCTTCGGAGGTAACTCCGGTGCCTTCGGCGCTGCTGGAGCTGGTCTGCACGGACAGAACGCTGGCGGTAACTTTGCTGGTGCCACCTCCAACCAGTACCTGCCTCCTGACCACGGACCTTCTTCCAATGGTGTGCCCCAATTCACTGGATCCCTTCAAGGTGAGTTTTGTTTGTCAGTGTAAAAATTAAGTGAATTTTGTTAAATTGAATTTAGACTAGCAATTCACTGTTTTAATAATATTATGTGTATTGGAATAATTTGACATATGATCAATTATGACTTATATTGCTATTATGAATCATATCAAAAATGCATCACTAAACGTATTAAGTATAGTATCTACGGTATTCAAACGAATTATTTATATTTTTACCCATTTTTTAATTTCAATATTTAAATTCACAAAAGAAGTGATATCACGTCTTGCTTGCGTATTATATCAAAACGATTCCTTCATCAGGATTTGGTGGCCAGCAGAACTTCCGCAGCCAGCATTACAGCGGTCATCAGGCTGCCCCTGCCCAGCAGTACGGTTCCCCCAGCTCCCAGTTTGGATCTCCTCAAGATGGCAGCTCATTCGGCGCCCCCAGCTACCAATTCGGCGCTCCTCAGGCTGGCAGCTCATTTGGTGCCCCCAGCTACCAACAGTACCCTCAGCAGTCTGCAGCCACCAGCCGTCAGTACCTGGCACCCAACACTGGCTCCTACCAGCAACCTCCTCAGCAAGCCTTCGATGAAGAAACTGGATACCATTACTGAGCTTTTTCTTTTTTAGTTCTAAATGTTACTGATTTAGTCATTTAAATAATTTTTGTATATTAAAAAATTCTGCGTATAATAATACTCTTGAATTTTACTGAAATCGACAATGAAATTTTTAAATTATCTTATAGGTATATAATAATAATGTTTTACCAAACAAATAAGAAGTGGTATAATCTTCTTTGAGCGGGCTCAGAAATTAGCAAAAATCTTGTTGATTCGATAGCGATCATGAAGATGTTAATGATTTTATAATTGATCCGGCACGTGGTCCAGCAAGCGATAAAATCGTAAATAACATAGTTTCAAAAACGTGATAATAGTGAGACTTAAGAACAAAATAATAGTTACATTTGCCAGTCGTCACGAATAAAATATTTGGATGTTAACAAAGAGGTTCACGCTAAAAATAAACTACCAAAGCTTTAAAATCTAATAGCTGTACTAGTAAATCATAGAACAAAACGTTATATTTGCTTTATTTTTTATTGAGTAATATCTATGTCTAGCATACGTATATATCGTACTATGCCACTCATTCAGAGTAAGAACCATATCCATTTACATTGCAATCAAAACCATATCAGTTTAGAACTCTAAAACGCATTTTACAATATTTTGCATTCCCTTCCCAACTTCCTATTTCTTACACATATACATATTTCGACTCTCATTGAGCAATATTTCTTTGAGCGGGTTTTCAATCAAAATGAGACGTTTGTATTAATTAATAAATCATACGATTCTATACAACACAGCTTTGTTTCAATGACGTGTATTCACGCATCATAGGTAATTAAAAATTTCAAGATCACGACCCAGACAATGAACTCTTATCCATGCAATGAAATCAATTATACATCGTTTGGCAATATATTGAGCAATCATGGAGGCTTCTTTTGTCTGTTTCGTTGTTGTTATGACTAATGGTTGCAAGTACTTCTTTCTGGTGGGGTCTTGGACTTGATTCTCCGGTTAGGTTTATTGGTTTATGGACCAGGAATTTTTTTAGCAGTCCAAAGTCATTTGCTTTGTGTCTCCTCAAGATTAAATGGGTTCTGTGTTTATACCTACGATGATTATGTAAGTTTGCCATGATGAGCAGGCCTTTTAATATTTTTTCTTGTTTTCGTTTTTTGATTAAATCGGCCTGTTGCTATGGATTATTAATTGCTTGTTGACGTGTGGTCTCGAATACTCATGAATGGATTTTATTACTACGCATATTTATCACCTCTTGAGTCAATTATAATTGACATCAGCACGAAAAATATTGAATGGAAGTTCGAGTTTAGATTTATTTCAAACAAAACTTTAATCTATGTTACCTATTATACTCATATCATCATCATCTGCCTAGCCTTTCTCCAACTATATAGGGATCAGCGTCCAGTCTAACCGAATGCAATTGAATATTAGAATTTTACATTAACCCACTGCCCATCTGACCTCCCCAACTCAGTTCTCCTTTGTTTTCAGACTTTCGGGCTTTTGATGAACGGTAACGACTGTCAAAGATCCATTAATAACAGTAGAGACCGACGGCTTAACGTGCTTTTCGAGGAATGGAGAGGTGTCGGTATGTAAAGATGGCCACCAATCCACAGAACAACCGCGGAAATCAATCGGTCGCTACTGCAGCGCATCAGGGATGTTCGCAGACGCACATGTGGATTGTTTCTTTGCCACGATGCGTAAGCGCTGTGCGTCCCTGGTGCGTCCGGTGTGGGGCAGCAACAACAGTATCCTGTCTCTAATCTCGAGCAGGCTAGACTGTCCGTACGTGAATCGCTGCTGCGCCATTTCCCATGGAATGGTACAGCCGCGGTGACGCGTCGGACAGTGCTGCCGCTATGTATATAAGAATGTATTATTATGTTACTTTAGCTACTAACATAGGATATGTATACTAACAATTGAGTCATTGTTACTTGAAATAAATTTGAATATATATATATTGGCAACTGAGTTTGTCCCAGTTTTGTACGTCTTTGTTTTAAAATCAACCTGCCATCACGCAGATGTAAATGTAAATATCCGTACCTACTCCAAGCAATTTTTTTTTTTGCTAAAATACCCGTTATTGGCTTTTATAAATAAGTTTTACAATATTTAACATAACTATTGTTAAATTCCGACTACAGTGACCCCAAGTTTAAGTCATGGTTTTTATAATTATGACTGAAAGCTCAAGCATATGCTAGTCAACTCAGAAATCGAAATCCTACTATTTGCGATAGAATTTCAAATCTTCTGCCATTTTAAATTTAGGGACACCTTTTATTTTTGGGTGGGAAATCATCAAATGACTTCTCCTGCGGGGGCGGAGCGGGAGAGAACATCAGACTTTTACTGACTAAAACCCACCATGTTACTTCAGTTGCTTGTGCCAGGGCCACGATAATCCTTTCAAACAAATCCACGACCATGAAAGGCATCAGCCCTAGCGGAGTCCTACACTAACAGCTGACATCTCTTTGAGGCACGCGTGGAACACAACGTGCCGTCGACCCGAACCTGGTACTTTCGAGGAGGTGAGCTACCCATTGTTCACCACCCGCAAGCCCGCGCCTACGGTGGCCAGAAGTCCTTTATGGAGTCCCGACGCCCAGTGTGTCTCCTGTGGTGGCGTGAGGGTGCAAAGTTTGCCCCTCCTTCACGCTCTCCGCCTCCTTCTTCCCAAGCATTACTGGTAACGGTTTCCATGCCTTCTTGCTCCGTACCCCATGGTATCACCAGGGTGCGAGATCGCCGCCGCCGATCGCGTCCACGAGGACACGGCGCACTATGGGACCAACCGCTATTTTCCATCTCAAAAATCGATAACTCTGTTGTTTTGTGATTTATCTCCTTGGTAAAAAACCAAGGAGATAAATCACAAAACAACAGAGTTTTCTTTTTCACGTATTTGTGAATATCTAGGCAATAAAAGAAATTAAACATCATCATTCTAAAATAAATATTTCTTCCGAAAAAAAATGACAAAGATAAAGTTATACGAAACATACAAAAAATTATACAGTTATATTAAAATAGCAATAAAAGTTACGCTTATGCTTAAAATAAGTTTAAAACTAAATTATTATTACTAAGCAAACAGTTACATGACAAAAAAAAAATGCGCTAATCCTACTCATCACTTTCTATTTCCAACAATTCTTTAGCTTTGTCAAATAATTCTTTGGATATTAGAAAACTTGGTTTATTTAACCCTTATGTTAGTAACCGGGTACCCGGGTACCCTACGCGATGTATTTGTATAAATAACTCAAAGAAAGTTCAATATTTTATTTTAAGCTCTCGAATCGTCGTTTTTTAACTCGAAAGAAAGTTAGTTGTGAGTGCATTTCATTTATTTACTTTTTTTTTTTTAATAAGCTTAAACTTCTGCCATCACCCCATTAGCAACCAGGTACCCGGGGTACCCATAGTAGAAAGTATAGAAAATAAATTGAAAATAGTTTTTTAAATGGATGCAACTAAGTTTTATTTAATTGAGCGCTCGTCACATACAGGCCGGTGACAATTGGCACAGCTCTTACGAGTCTTTCGCCGTCTTTTTATTGGCAAAGCATTGCACACATGACAAGTTCCTGTCACTTTTTTACTTCCGGTTTTATCTTTTGGAACCACTGGACCAGGATTAATCTCGATTGTTGACCATGACCTAAAATACGTTCAACAGCAATCTTTGTTGAGAAATGACGCATTACTTGCGGATTTGCTGTGCGGTGTTCAATCATCGGCAATGATAGTTCTTCACTTAGCTTCCGCATAAATTGACGACGTTCTGTCGTTATTATTTTGGTAATAAATTATATATGATGCAAGTGATGAAACGTCTAGCATGTTGAAGAACAATGCCATTGGCCATCTTGAAGATCGTCGTTGATTTGTGTACCTCCGGACCATTTGGTCCATTGTGTCAACGCCAGCTTTATATCTATTATAAAAATTTTAATTTCTGTTTTTCGTTTAGCGTCATCATCAACTGATGCATCTGAATGCATTGTAGATAACAGAATGACAGCTTTATTTTTATAGGAATATAAGAACACATGGTAACCTTTTCGTGAAATCCAAAAACTGTCGAATGCTGCTCCCGTGTCTTATTTGCCCTCATAACACTCGGGATATAAGGTTTTCTTTTTTTACCGTGCCAAAAATGGTAAGATTTCACGATAAAAAATGTTTAGCAACGGGAAGAGTAGTAAAGAAGTTATCCATACAGACGTTTCTACCACTACCTCGGTACGGAGCTGCCAATTCTTTCACTACTCTTTCACCATGATTTTTTTCCCGAGTGCCATCTGTTTTACCAATGTACATAATCCCTTGCAAAGGATATGCGTTTTCCACATCACAAATCCACCAGATCTTTATCAAATCAAATCAAATCAAATCAAATCAAATCAAATCAGTTTATTTCGGGCTACAAAGACCCATAACATAAATACCTTACAAACTAACATACATACAAATAAAAAACAATTTAAAACTATTGGACACGAAGTGACGGCGTCGTGTTGCGCTGCGTGGTGTCGCGTAGCCTTCCGCGGAATCGCCGATACACGACACCCTTCGGCCAAAACTCTGCCTTGAGGTAGGTCTCGATTTGAAGAGTTGGAACTCGCACCACGAATGACTTGAAATTCGTGTTGTGGCGCGATTCCAACTTCTCGACCCTCAAAGTGAAGTTCGTTTTCACTCGTACATACTCCACGATCTCCTCAACCTTCGTGGTGTAATGCAGACGTGAAATATACAGCTGCGTCGTAGGCACAGCAGGGCGCAGCAGCATGTTGGGTCCACTCGGAGCTGTTCCATACTGGTTTCGTGAACAGGGCTTCTTCTTCTTCCTTTCCACTTTCGTGAAACCCTCTTCATCAACTTGGGCCGTTTTCGGCAACGAGCTACGGACCGCAGCCAAGGCAGGTAGTGCAACCTTCATCTGGTTTTCCCCAATTTTATTCTGCCGCATAGACTGTGACACACCTGATTTTCTCGTGGTGACAATAGCGGCATAGGCACGGTTTGGGGTCGACGTACCTACGTGTGACGTTTCCGCAGCTCGTGTTGTGGCGCGGGTGACGGCGGCGGCGGGCAGCGCTTGGTCAGCATTATCGGCAGCCGGTGACGCACTTGTGTTCGCCGATTCTAAACTGCCGATTGATGCAATTTGCGCCCCTCGACGTGTATTCACCTTAGAGGCCTCAGGTGACCCAATTACTGAACCCACTTTGCGCAACATTGTTATTTCCGCTCGCAGTTCAGTGTTGGTTTTTTCCGCAACCTCCATACGGGACTGCATCTTGGTCATCTCCACCTTCAAGGTAGTGATGTCCTTTAGCAGCCGTGTAACGTCGACGTGATCGAACGTGATGGGAGGCAGCTTACCCAGCTCCTTGGCCACGAAATCTGGCACGTCGTCCGGGTCGGTCTTCCTCAACATGTCAAGAATATCTTGAATGCTCTTCTCAGTTCCATCTCTGCGGCGAGACGGCATCTGGTCCAGCTTTCCAAGTGACTGGAACAGTAGCAGTTTACCACTGCTGATCTCATCCTCCTTGTAATTGGACCGGCATATCTGCAGGATGCTCACCTCGTCCATGTAGTCGATGGCATGGACTAGGAACGCCAGCAATTCGTTGACAATGAGTGGTTTGGAACTCATAGTGACAGTACGGGCAGCGGCTATGGCCGCGCTACACGTGAATAAAATTCGCTCCGTGCACAGCGGAAACACGTCCGTATTTGACCGCGCATCGCACTGCGATGATGATTTATATCATACATAGCTGGTTTCGATGGTATATATTGAATAAATCCAGTACGGCCACGGTACGGATAGAGCTGTTCATCAATTGTCAAGTTTGCGGTTGGTTTGTACATCTGAGCTAAATTTGAATTGAACATTGTCCGTGTGGACAATGTTCAATCACGAATTGCAGCTGCCTTGTCTTCTTTTTTGCGTTGATTTGGAGTATTACTATCGTCGAATCTCAAAAAAAGCAGAATATTATGGAATCTCTTCAATCACATCGTCGCACGATACAGCAGATAAGAATTGGAGAGCCACATATCAAAAGTATGGTCCGTATTTGAATTATTTGCGCCAGCACCAATCGAGATACCCAAGAATGAATAAATTTCGGGTATCGTAACGTGCTTCCATTGATGCTGACAGTCTGGATGGTCAGCATTATAATATTGATAAGTAGCTTCAGCTTTCTTGTTAGTGTGACGGACGAATCTAGATAGAAAAAAAAGAAATAAACTTGAGTTTTTTTCTCTTTCCAACGACATCTGTTCAGCTCCGAAAAATAAAAACGGATCGACTACCTGGAGTGCCCCAAACTGGTTTTAGATTTAATTCACAACTCTATTATTATTATATTTTTTTTTAATTGTCACTAACTATTCATATTTTAAGAAAAAAAAAGTTTAGATTTTTTTTTAACACTTTGAACCAATTTTTAATATTTCGATCTGTGGGTACCCGGGTACCTGGTTGCTAAAAGACGTCGGTAAAGTTGGTTACTAACAAAAGGGTTAAGCTAGTTATATATATAAGGATCAGATGTATATAACAAAATATGCAGAACGTCTTCGTTTGTTGCTGCTCTGGAACACTTCCTAGCCTGATGTAACCTATATTTCTAAGAGTATCACTCACACTTCCCAACACACACACACCCTCCACTCACACACACTCAAATTCCCTCCCACACACAAACACCACTTCCCTTACACTTTCACATTCAGTAGTGTCAATCTCAATAGTGGCATCCAGCCGAACAAATTTCACCGTGATAACTTAGGTGAAGTGACCTAAAAAAATGAGCTGTCATTTAACGGAATGCTAGGAATTAATACTAATGACAGCTCACTTTAGGCTCACTTCACTCAAGTTATCACGGTGATATTTTTACAGAATAGCACTACTGACCCTAATACACTACAACTAATACGTGCGAGCGCATACTGCCGGGCGGGCATAACACTTTCAGTAAAATACTTTGTCGTTTTTTTCATCGCGTCGAACACAAACGAATTCACTCATTGCTAGATAATGATATGTTTTTTGTGCGTTAATTGTTATTGAAAAGAAGCATCTGAACACTTTGATGATCGTGTGCTGAAACACGGGTATTTAAAGGACTAATATTTTAGTGCCTTGTGCAAAAACCATGGGACAATTGATTATAACAGTCCTCATCGAAATAGTGTAATCAGTACTGATTGTAATTAATTACCACAACAGATAAATAGAACTTCCCCAAACAAAAGTGCCATGGGAAGATTCTTTCAAATATAATATCAGTTAATTAATTTGTAAATGTATGTTATTATCATGGATATAGAAAAAAACAAAATAGACATCAAAGGATAATAACTAAATATATTTCATAGTAAAAAAGATGAACCGTAATTTTCGAGGATTTTTCCCCGACTGACATTATTGCTTCAAAATCACCTCTGGCGCAAAAAACGCGCAAGTTTTTTTTTAATCCTCATATTACTGAATAAATAAGGTCTCTAATAGAGTAATTAACTTGACACCGGCTGCTTTCGGCAACAACGAAAACTCCAATTGAAATTAACAAAAACTAAATTTTCTTTACTTCACTAAAAAAATATTAAAAAATTTAATAAAAATATTTTTTTCACAAAACTGAACGTGGTTGCAAAGTGTATATTCTCAGCTATCTAATGATGTGTAACACTAATATGTTTTCTTGCAAAACTTCCGAATAATTTTGTGTTGAACTTCCTTAACGGTAATTTAATTGGCATGAAAATATTTATGCCCAATGTTTGAGGTCCATTTTATAAACGTAAAACTTTTTATTTTTTTATATTTTGTAATTTATTTGTAAGTTCCATCTTTTGAGAGTATAAAACCATAAAACAATCTATGGATTTACGACTTTCGACAAAACCATTTTTGAGATGGAAAACATGTTTGGTCCCATAGTGCGGCGGTGCTCCGCCCAGGCAGGGCACACCTCCACCGTATGCTCCACCGTGTCCTCCAGGTGATCCACACAGCAGTAATACCCGGGTGTTTCCTCACACACACAATTTTTTGTTAATAATACTAGACCAAACTGAATTTATAGTTAACAAGAATCCATTAGCGCTGAGTTTAAAGACCGCATTTGTATATGTAATAACAGTCAATTTGTTATAGTAGCCTAATGACACAGATCATTTGTATTTTGTAGGCGTTAAAGGTACGTCGAACTTCGACCTTGCCAAATCAGCGATCATTCATTCACTAATGGCTCACTCAACATATCTCAAAAAGAGCAATTGTTCTAGGATCCATTGATCATTTGCCAAGAAAATGTACGTGCAACCTGTAACCGTGGATTTAACTACAAGACTATGAGTTAAACATTTTGTCAGTCAATAAGAAAACAAAATTGCTCCGTCAAACATTATACCCATTAGCATGGCTATTGTACTTTTCAAAAGAAAAGCAGATTTTATTAAATTTTATTATTGAGGTTGAAATATTATGGAATCAATCTCTGGAATCAATCGAAACATTTCTAGGGGTCTAAAATGTATTTACTGAATTCATGGTTTCAGTTTTCGCGTCGATTTCCCTGATACTGTATCTTCTGTTCAGTAATGTTTGCTTGATGTTATGGAAGAAACATTGGCAAATACAACAAAACACATGAAACTAAAGGAAAAGACAGCACTATTCCAACATTGAGAATGAACCCAAAGATCAAAAGTCCATCAAGGGTCCATAAATGTTAAAGGCATAAGTTCTTTTGTGTCATTTGCCCCAATAATGGCATTCGTGTCATCCGCGAAAACCACAAGTTGTATGTCAGGTAGAATTTTGTTAATATAATTTATTAAGTCATTGGTAAACAGAATGAACAATATAGGCCCCAAAATCGAGCCTTTTTGCCGGTGTTCCACAAGGCTCGATTTTGGGGCCTATATTGTTCATTCTGTTTACCAATGACTTAATAAATTATATTAACAAAATTCTACCTGACATACAACTTGTGGTTTTCGCGGATGACACGAATGCCATTATTGGGGCAAATGACACAAAAGAACTTACGGAAAAAGTTAATGCAACTCTAAATTACCTTTATTCATGGTTTACTAAAAATAAGCTGAAAATAAATAGTGCGAAAACTAAAATAATGTTATTTAAAACAACTGCTCGTAATAAAGACACCATGGATATAAGACTAAACTATGACAAAATTGAACTAGTGAGCGAGGCTAAATTCTTGGGAGTTTACATAGACGACTCATTTAACTGGAAAAAGGAACTAGCCGCCATAGATTCATCTATATCATCTGCGTGCTATGCGTTAAGAACCCTTCGAGATGTAATTGACATTAAACAATTAAAAATAGTATATTACGCACTAATTGAGTCTAAATTACGATACAGCATACAATTTTGGGGGAAAAGCTATAATTATAACTGCCAAAGAGCTTTTGTACTTCAGAAAAGAGCCGTACGTACTATTGTCCGTATTTCACAAAAAGAGAGCTGCCGCCCACATTTTGTAGATTTAAACATTCTTACAGTACCCAGTCTCTACGTTTTAGTACTCCTGACAAATCTTAAGAAGTACATTCATGAATATGAGACGGATGAAGAAAGACTAGTTAGGGAGAGTACACGTAGGAAGGATCTGAGAAGTAAGATAAGTCCTCACTTCAATATTGTGAAGCACTGTTCACAGTATCAAGCAGTGCAAATATTTAACAAGTTACCACAACATTTAAAAAGCTTGATTTATACATCTGCATTTAAGGCTAAAGTTCAAGCATTCCTATTAGATAAATGTCTCTACTCTGTTGACGACTTGTGACTTGTAATTTGACCATGCGTTTTACTCCTGTCAACTTAACATTTGATTGTATTTAAAGTCGACTGAAATTATTGTTTAGTCAATGTTATAGACATTATTTTAAATGACAAAATTAAATATTGGTATCATCCGTCCTCTTATTTATTTCAGTTGACATAAACATTTTATTTTATTTGTACAATATTATCTTTAAAATTGCATTTTCTGTTCCTATTTTTAGTGAGTTGACATTTAATAATATTACTGTATGAGATGTGAGATTTTTATGTTATTTTAATTTATAATGACTTCTGATATTTTTTTACTTTTTTATTGTTATGTTATTTTATTTTATTATGTGATTTCAAACACAATGAAAATTGTTCATGAATTAAATTGAATTGAATTGAATTGAATTTATGGACCCTTCTAGAAAAACGCCTGAAAGTCATTTGAGCCATTATAGATTGGGCGAAAACACGCATTATTTACTTAATTAAGACCACGGTGTAAAAGAGTATAAAAACTATTAGCCAAAATAATATATACAGTTATTTATTATACATACAAAAAAACAATTCAATTGACTAAGACAACAACATTATAAACTCGCGCTTAGTAATGGTATCCGGTTTGTTCATCGAAGGCTTGCTGAGGAGCTTGCTGGTAGGAACCGGTTTTGGGAGCCAGGTACTGACGGCTGGTAGCCGCAGACTGCTGGGGGTATTGTTGGTAGCTGGGGGCGCCGAATGAGCTGCCAGCCTGATGAGATCCGAACTGGGAGCTGGGGGCGCCGAACGACCTGCCGGCCTGAGGAGATCCGAACTGGGAGCTGGGGGCGGCGTACTGCTGGGCAGGGGCAGCCTGGTGACCGCTGTACTGCTGGCTGCGGAAGTTCTGCTGCCCACCGAGTCCTGTGGCGATGGAAAGAATATTTGTTATTTAGCACAGGTGGTTTGTAAGGCTTTAGCCAACCATGCCAGCCTTTGGCTTTTTTGGTTTTTGGCCTATATACAACGTGAAACATAATTAACGCAAGACCTCATACACCCGAATTCCAGTATTGAGATTAAAGTATTTTTTTTAAGTTAACCTTTTTTTATTAAAAATTCTGTTTACTGTGTATCTTCATGCGTTTAAAATTGAGTGTCATTCATTGCCTTAAAATATGATTGAATTATTTTTGGTTCAAGCAGCGATAGGTATGGCAAAATATATATGTTTAAAAACCTATTAAAATTACTAAAATCGATTCAGTAGACAATTATGAACAAAGTACTTTCAGGACCGGCGTCTAATTTGTTACACTTTATATACATCTTATAGCTGCCAAAATTGTTAAGTAATTTATAAATGACAGAAGGTAATTAAAATAAATCTGTTTGTTCAATAAATTGTGGTCCATAAAAGATAAAGTCCGTAGTATGATTTACAACGCATTAATCATATTAAGACCAAATAGCCATAAAAAAATCACAATATTGGTTTTGAAGTCATCATTAAAACCGCAGTATTTTATTTCATTAATTGACATTCCGATGCAAAGCGTTTGATTGCCATCTTAATTTATATATGGTCATAAAACTGTTAGAATATCGTACAGATATTGGTTGAAATATTTTTGGTGAATTTTGCGGTTTGGTGAAATGTGACTGTCCTACAGGTATACCTCTGCTTAGCCCATTAGGGATTACAAATTTACAACCGTGATAAATGAGTTTGTTTCTGTTAATAGGTTTATACAAACAATTTTACTCTATAATTTTGGTGTAGATTGGTGTTTGAAATAATCTTTTGAGAAAAGAGACACACAGATTGAGTGGACCTGTTCAGTCAGTGCACTCATTAATCAATAATCATATGAAAATATGTTCTGTGTGACTTACCGTGAAGAGAACCGCCGAACTGGGAACCACCGTTGGCAGCAGAAGATCCGTGGTTAGGAGGCAGGTACTGGTTGGAGGTGGCACCAGCAAAGTTACCGCCAGCGTTACGACCGAGATGACCAGCTCCAGCAGCGCCGATGCCTCCAGAGTTAGCTCCGAAGGATCCGTGGGAGCTGGGAGAGCCGAAGCCTCCGTTAGATCCGAAGGTGGACCTAGCAACTCCGATGGAGTTATCAGGAGGAAGGTAGGAGCGTTCCAGGTGTTCCAGACGACCTGCGGCGGCTACGGCGACGAGGGCAGCAATCACGAACTGTGGAGGAAGAATCATCAACCAGTAATGGACGGATGTAATATGATGCTAATCAACGTATTGAGTATCTTGAAAAATGTTCTAATGTCTTCTAACATAAAAGATAATTTTCACTGTTTTCAGAATGTCAATAATTATATAAAGCCAGGGGGCTTACTCTTCAACCTAATTATAATTCCAATCTAAAGCTAATACGATTCCAATGTTAGTTTTGCATACACGTGAATCGGTACTCTTGAAAACAATAGTGTCAACATTGGAACAACAACAACGCCCGATTTCGATTCCACTTAGTTCTCTAAAATGGACAACCAATTTAAACACATTTTGGCGCTAGCGTCGAACTCAAGAATACGAAACGTCTTAATTCCAATGTCAATCGATCGGAATTAAAATCAAGAGTAAGCACCCAGTTCGATAGATTTTATTTTATTTTTTTATATTTTTAGATCGTTTTCCATTTTTAAATAGTTATAAATTCTTAACAGAAAGGGAAATTAAGTTCACCGCATTTAATAATGCTAAATATTTTGCAACAAATATTAATTACCAGTTTCATTTTGTCTAGTAGTTGTCGGAACACTCAAACCCTAATGTGGATGAAGCTCAAGTTGAACTGTGATTCTGCGAGTCGACTGACCTATTATATACCATCTGCTGTCGATCCTGAAGACATGAGGCTGACGTCATTATATAGCAAAGATAATGATGCAAAACTATGATACCTCATGTAATTAGTTTCAAGCTTTTTTGAGCTACCGAACGTGATTGACCTCGTGTGTCAAGTCTTAGTGTATTTTTTCAAGGGTTCCATTAACAAGGTATGGGAAAAAGGACCGTTGGTCTTTTGGCGCCGGAATTTGATCAATGATTTTTTGAATTTGAAATTTCAAGTATTATTTTAGTCAGTCAATACAATAGCAATTGTTACTGTATGATTTGTGACCGTGTTTTTTTGCAACTCAGTGCAGATCTAATGGTACCAATTTTATTTAGTTGTTTAGAATAGCTGTTTAGAAATTAAAAATATCACCTATGTCACGAGTGTTATCAATTTATCACTTATTTCTGTGATGCTAACTTAAAATAGATAGATAAGAAAAATGTTTTCCGAAAAATCAAAAAAAAAAAAAAAAAATACTCTACACTATATTTGTCTCCCATGATTTTCATAAAAGGTATTTTTTTTATGCATACTACAAAGTTTTCTTATTATTGATTTTTTAATAGTCTCTGTTATAGATGAATATGTACATTATAAATTGATCAATTCCGCAAGCACTACTTCTGAGCTTGAGATCAACGTGGTTCCATTCCCAGGTCAGCTAAAGTGTTATTGGATTTGTCCAACTAGAATTTTCCAGTAGCAGTCCGGAGTCCGTATTCGTACCCGGTTGATGGCAATAAGCTTGCCCTCTATTACATGGGACTTGCAGATAAATGGCAAAATGTTTCTGTATTTTAAATACACCTCTGCTAACCCTTCATGGATAACGGGTGAGGTGATATGTTATGTTAAGTGATCCAGTTATAGTTATTCACGAATCTTGATAATCGTCTGCAAATTTTGCCAGTTACATATTCGAAACATCACATAATATAGATTTCAAATGAAAGTCTCGATACATATCAGCTCACTGCCTAAGTCGTGATCTTGAATGTTTAATTGCATTGCCTGAATCGATATCATTATTATTTCGTGACTGTCTGCTCTGCTTGATATATTAGTATCTTATGCACAAATTTTGTACAGATGGGGTGTATAATGAGCCAAATACTTCCTACATATTCCTTGTTCTTCGGGCGTACCGAATCAATCTGCTTAACCTGTTCCCAATTGATGATTCCCAAATACTGGGACAGCTCTCAGTTTGACCAGATATCAGTATTTTACATGGCACATGGGTATTTGACTACCTATCTTAATTTTATATTTTCACTTGGAGCGGCTGCCTACATATCTGACATCTATAACCCAGTACCTTGGAGTAGATTACTGATTGGTAAGACAGTGTCCTGCCTTATAGGCATACAATAATTATGTAGGTAGATATTGGCATAAAAAATTGGAATTATTATAGATGGTAAGTTATTATAAATGTAAAAGTACAGTGAAACTATCACATGATCAATACTAATGCATGTCAAATACTGTGAAAGGAATACATGGTCAATACTTATATATGTCAAAATACAGTGGAACTAATAAATGGTCAACAATTCAGGAAATCTTGGATCGTGTAGAATGCTTTATCAATTAAACAGCAGCCTGCTGCTGCTGCTGCTGCTGCTTTTTTACAGCTGACTATCTGTAACGACTGTCAAAGGACTCGAATGTTTAAGGGTCACCCATCCACGAACCGTCCTTGGTAGGTGATGGTGGCATCCAGTTGGTATCATACACCGGTTTAAGGTCTTCGGTCTATCAAGATACAGTAATAAGTCAGGTTGGCGGATAGCCTCTTCTGTATGAGTGTATATGCTAGTTAGTTAAATGATTTGGCTGTCATTTATCAATCGTCAAAGTCACACCGTTGCACCGGACAACGGCTAGGTTAATCGCGTAGGTGATATCAACGAGAACATTTGCATTATTAATTTTCTGACAATTACTGCAATAGTTAGCACATCACATTAAAGTATAGTCGAATGATACCATCATCCTCACCATCAACATTTCAGCCGTAAGACGTTCACTTTTGGAAAAGGCCCCTACCCCAGCAACACCACTTCGAACGGTGCTGTGCTTTTTGCATCCAACGGATCCCTGCAGCATTCACCATCATCGGTCATCAATCTACCTTGTGGGAGGTGGTGTCCAAATAAAATGAAAACTAATGACAGAATATAAAGGAGTTACAAGAGAGCCAAAATTCAAATAACAAAAAAATATTGTCGAAATAGAAAAAACCGGCCAAGTGCGAGTCGGACTCGCGCACCGAGGGTTCCGTACAAACCTGTAGGTATTTTCGGTTTAAAAAAATATATTTTTTTTAATTTTTATATTTCAGTTGATTGAATGTAAGGTAAATTGCGGTTTACGATTTATGACGTTTTAAAAAAAACTACTCACTCGATCTCGTTCAAACCAATTTTCGTTGGTAGTTTACATGGTAATGTACATCATATATTTTTTTTAGTTTTATCATTCTCTTATTTTAGAAGTTACGGGGGGGGGGGGGGACACACATTTTACCACTTTGGAAGTGTCTCTCGCGCAAACTATTCAGTTTAGAAAAAAATGATAATAGAAACCTCATTACCATTTTTGAAGACCTATTCATAGATACCCCACACGTATGGGTTTGATGAAAAAAAAAAATCATTTTTGAGTTTCAGTTCTATGTATGGGGAACCCCAAAATTTATTGTTTTTTTTCTATTTTAGTGTGAAAATCTTAATGCGGTTCACAGAATACACCTACTTACCAAGTTTCAACAGCATAGCTCTTATAGTTTCGGAATAAAATGGCTGTGACATACGGACGGACAGACGGACAGACAGACAGACAGACAGACAGACAGACAGACAGACATGACGAATCTATAAGGGTTCCGTTTTTTGCCATTTGGCAACGAAACCCTAAAAAGCACAGCAGTGGATTCAGCCAATGATTCTAGACCTTAGTGTGATTAAAAAAAAATTGTAAGTGATTTAAAAAAATCGCAGTTAAAAGCCTCTGCTATGTGGTCAAAAAATATGGAACAACATTTCTTTTTTAATCACCGACGAAATTTTACTCAAGGGATCATATGCCGAATTCATGGTACAATTTTACGCATCGGTGTCTCTTGCCAACCTGTATTATAATTTTATAATATATGTATATACCTATATACAATATTACTATTCGCTCATTACCTTTGTCTATACTAGGGTTTAGATACTTTCAAATATTCCTACCCATTAAGCTAGTATCTATGAATCTAGATACAGAACAGACGATCTCGATTAGATGATTGATTGGACTGCTTTTAAAGTTCATACAATATGAAATTAATTTTATATTTTAAAATGCTGTTATAATATTAATTGGGAAAAAATAAGTACAGGTAAAGATCCTGGTCAAAAGTTGCTTTTTAACCTTTTGACTTGTTCATCTTAATTATTGGGTTTTGCCGCTCTGAATACAGAAATCGTTTTGAGCGCCCTTTTTATTAGTGCTATTACTAAGT
Organism: Aporophyla lueneburgensis; assembly: GCA_932294355.1. NCBI lineage: Eukaryota > Metazoa > Arthropoda > Insecta > Lepidoptera > Noctuidae > Aporophyla > Aporophyla lueneburgensis. The sequence goes on along the minus strand of OW028748.1, from coordinate 5,417,026 downwards.
ACTGGGTTTACTTCTTGTCACTGGAGCGTAAGATTTTTAATTCAGTGAGTTAACCTCTAAGTCCCTGAGATACCACATTTGGTATGGACACAATGGTCTTTTAATTGTGTCTGTAATTACGGTAATTAACTGGTTAAAAAATAAATACGATCTTAAAAAATATGGCAGAATACTGAGCATTGTTGTTCAACGTGGCAATGGTGACAGCTTTTTGGGCACTAAAATAAAGTCGCTTTCCGCTTAGATCTTACGCTTAGATGTTTTAGACTTCGCAACGGATTTTAATGCGGTGTTCATCAATAGACAGAGTGATTTAAGAGGAAGGTTTGTATGTATAATACGCGAACAAAATCGCTTGCCAAAGCTAGTAAATTATTATTAATGGCTTTATTTTTGTAAGTAGGTTTGTACAAACACTTTTACACACCAATCATATTTTTAAAGCGGACGAGTTCGGCGTTTCCTATCAGACTACTCTGAGAAAAAGACCAAAACAAACTCGGAAGTCTCTTTTAAAGTCCAGATATAATCTTTGTCACATAATGAGAAGCAGCAGGTTGCAAATGGTTTTTTGAGGAAAGAACCACACGGATTGAATGAACTAGTCTACTCACTGCAAGCAGTTGTCAGTGATCTTGCATCTCAACTCAAAACTTAATCTTTTGCTGTTGAAAGCGATGCGGACGAATTTTGTATGCCAAATTACTCCTTTCCTCTTTTTATACAAGTATATTTATTATTTATTTTATTTAACGATTGTTAACTATTATTAATTTAATTTATATCATATAGTATATGGAGATATTTTATTTAAACGCCTGGAAATACTAAAGCTCTGACATTTACGGAGTTTAACAGAAAATTTGACTCGGTCACTTTCAACATAATCTTCAACTCTAGTAGTATATTTTCTTCTTACTATGTAATACTTACACAACACTATAACGTGAACTAAGATGCTTTTCCTGATTAGGCACGTTATTCTTGGTCCTTAGAGTCATTAGTACTAGTTGTAATACCAGTAGTCTAGTAGCCATTTTGAGGAAGTACATTGAGTCTTTGAACCACTTATGAGCTTAGTTCAATTAACGAGTTGGTCATGCAGATCTCTTAACTCTAATAAAATTAATAATCATGGCTACGTAAATCCTATATCTTTCATTTAGGTTTACGTCGAAATCTTATATCTATTCATTTATTTTTATCAAACATTATTTCCATCAAATAGAATGCAACTCTGTCCATATGATCACTCAGAAACACGACTTTTTCTGATTCTCATCATTTCCCTGAAGTTTTTAAAAAAAAACAGAAAACAGTCACAAACCAATTAAATGAAATTTGAACAGAGCAACGTCTATCGGGTCAATACAATTAAAATAATCACCAGTTCAGCCCAAAGACGTCCACTAGACATAGGTCTCCCCCAAATTGGGGGGTATGCCTGAAAAATTTAAAAACAAATGTTAAATCCTAAATTTTGACGACTGGTTTGAGGTGGCGTGGGACAAGAGCTCCTGGTAGAAATCTATATATATAAAAATGAATCCCTGTTTCCCTTGGTCACGCCATCACGCGTGAACGGCTGGACCGATTTCACTTATTATTTTTTTGTTGTGTTTGTTATTGTCAGAAGAAGGTTCTTATGAAAGAAAAAAATTAAAAAAATGCGCGGAAAATTAGAAAATTTGAGAACACTTATTTAAGAATACAAAATCACCTAACATGGGTGTTTGATAGCTAGAAAACGCTTTATGTCTTCGAAGTACCAGGTTGGCATAGCTTGGTAGGAGCTCAACTAACATGGGTGTGTGGTAGCTAGAAAACGCTTTATGTCTTGGCAGTACTAGGTTGGCATAATTTGGTAGGAGCTCACCTATCATGGGTGTGTGGTAGCTAGAAAACGCTTTATGCCTTCAAAGTACCAGTTTGTCATAACTTGGTCTAACATGGGTATATGGTACTTGGTGCTCTTTGCTTTGTGTTGGTGGGATCTGATAAGTTAACACAACATTTATTGATTCTGAGGCGGTACGAAGTTCGCTGGGTCAGCTAGTTAATAATAATAATAATATTCCACAACTATCACACAACGCCATCTAGTCCCAAGCTAAGCAGAGCTTGTGTTATGGGTACTAGACAACTGATAAACATACTTATATATTTCTAAATACATACATATTATAGATAAATTACACCCAGACACAGAACAAATGATCGTGCTCATCACACAAACATTTGTCCTGGGTGGGAATCGAACCCACGACCTCCAGCATAGCAGTCAGAGTCACTAACCACTAGACCAACAGGCCTGTCAATTGGGGGAGGCCTTTGCTCAGCAGTGGGACAGTATAGGTTAAACAAAAAAAAAACCTAAATGGAATGGTGAAATTTATTGACGGATGTTTTATTGGTAACTTTTAAATAATTTAAATAAGTTAAGCTGAAGCCTATTTTCAATGATGACTAATTAATTTAAAGCAACCAAAGGATCTTCAAAAAACCGGGACCTATTAATTTCAACCTCATTCTTTGTCGTGACTTACAGAATATTAGACTGCTAAGCAGAAGGCACCTTGGCGGTAAAAACCATTACTGCTTAATAGGTAGTACTTAAAACTGTAAAGCATGGATTGATTAACTAGACACGAATTTACCACTAGTTTTTGAAGCACTAGCTCTTCATTTAATACTTTAATTATATCTATAATTATTTCGGTAGCAGCATGTTAGCATCTTTGGGTATACCACGTATTGAGGCCATGTCTAAAAAAAAATGTGTTGTTTTTTTTTTCTTGAATACGAGTAAAAGTTTCATCGCTAAGTACAAGTATTTTTTCTTAATTCAAATCAATACTCAATTATATTCTAAGAAATTGTGACGTTATCATATTTCTCGTTTGGGGGCTCACATAAATAATCGGAACGTTGCCGTCGAAATATTTTATAGAAAAATTAAAACGCAAAAAATACGACATAATTATGCCAGTCGATTCTTTGACGTGGTCTCAGTTATCACTAAGACCACGCTACGAGTTATTACTGTGTCTTTTTTGATATCTTATAACTCTAGGATATTTCCTAGAATATCAAAAGAAACATCTGGCATAATGTTTACACGTTAATATTTTTCAAGTCCTCATAATTTTGTGGATGTAGATGAGACTGGTGGATGTGGCGATGCTTATGGTGGGCAAGTATCTAGTGATCCGGCAAAGGCTTCCTCCGTAAAGAAAACAGTGGTGGCTAAGTAGAAACAGCCGTGACTTAAGAGTTGTAGATGGTAGGTTCGAACCCAGATAGATGCTTTACTTTCTGTAATTTACTTCATCACCAATGTGTTATTGTGTCCACGAACTGTTTCTTTATCCTTATTAAATTTTTTATGAATGTGTGATCATCTTGGAATTTTTCATTTAGCTTATAATTTTAATTATTAATCCGTTGTTACTGAATTAAAGTTATTTTTGTAAACAAGAGCCAAAGGTTTAAGCTGAAAACCAGCGCTTAGAAACCTGCAAGGGGGACCTAAGCATAATGCTGAAGTTTAAACCTTTCGCTTCCAGCATCATAGTTTTGTGTATGTGTGTATCTACTAGTAGCTGTAACACTGGAGACAATAAACATTATTCTATTCTATTCATTGCTCTGTAAACGGTGGAGGAACGAACCAAAAAATCGAAAACATGTAACATCTGCCAATCCAAATATAGCGCACGTAGTGAATGATGGTCTATTTCCTCTCACAGAGAGGAGGTGATTATGCACGAGGACTGATTATGCACGTATTATGCAAAGATCATTTTTGTGTGGATGAAGTTGGAAATTGTCTTTTCCAATTTCGTCTCAAGAGTTTATCTTCACTTTACTATTGTGTTTTCTTCATCCGTAGTTGTAAGTTGAATCTCAAGTTTTGCACTAGCTCCGGAGGCATTTCGATGTAACAGACAGAGGGTTGTTGGTAGGCTATTTAACAGTTGGGTGTCTCCACTGTTGAAGCAGTGGATAAGTGTTCAAGCGAAGGGCGCTCAGCTTGCTTAAATGAATTTAATAAATTGTAGGTACTAATATTAGGTTAAGTTTTTTAGCACCTATGGATATTTTTAACTAGCTTCTGCCCGCGACTTCGTCCGCGGATTTTTTTTTGTTCTGTGCCCTTCCCGTCGCGTCGCGTCGAATGGCCTACCCGTGCGATTTTCCCCGTTTTTGCAACATTTTTCATTACTGCTCCGCTCCTCTTAATTGTAGCGTGATGTTATATAATTTTAAACCTTTCTCGATAAATACGCTACCCAACACAAGAATAATTTTTCAATTCAGACCAGAAGTTCTTGAGCTTTATAATATTATAAACAAACTCTTCAGCTTTATAATATTATAAGTATAAGTATAGATACGCAAGAAATTTGACTTGATGGATCTATTATTTATTTATTTATTTAAAGTTAAATAAAACACAATTACCTATTAACACTGTAATTTGAAAACATTTTAAAAGCCAATTACTTTAAAAAAGAGAAACCATTAACGATCAATTGGAACCCAGTTTTGACGTTTCTTAAGTGCCCATATAGGTTTATATGGAATAAAATATTAAAATTTAGATTTTGATTAACAAAGTTCTTTCATCTGATTTCAATACCATATATGTCTGCTAGGTATATCTAAGTACTTAGGTAAAGTGTTAAAAGTTTTTTGTCCTAATTACATAGCTTAAAAACAGTAGGTGCCAGTGATCTATGTCTCGTGTTTTGCTCGACAACCAAAGGTTAATGAATATTTTTTTGCGAATTATGTACGAATACTGTATTGCTAATGTATCAGTGTAAAATAGATTTTGTAACTACATAGGTACTATGTGTAGTAGGCAATTTGTGTCCGGTCACGACTTTGAGAAGCAAATTTAATGGTGATGCTTCCTAGTTTTCAAAAGTCCCTTTAAAGGTCAGAAAGAAGCATTCTTATTTTTCTGTATGAGAAATCATATGGCGTCTCCAGCTCTGGGCGACGCATACACGCACCGGCGATCTGGGTGGCGCGTGGTGAACGCATCCTTTTTTTTTGGATGGGAAATCATCATATGACTTCTCCCGCTCTGGGCAGAGCGGGAGGGCGTGCCAGACTTTTACTGACTAAAACCCACCCGTGTTCCTTCAGTTGCCCATTTGCCAGGGTCACGGTATCTCTTTCGAACAATCTCGCGACCTTGGCAGGCATCTGTCCTAGCAGACCCCTTCAGTGCTGCTGACATGTCATTTAGAACAACAGAGTTATCATGTTATTGAACCAGAAAAAAACTGTGGCCCTAGAAAAAATGCGTGGAGTAAACCTAATATAAGTTCTAACGATTTCAAAATTGAAAACTCGTTTTGCAGATAATATTTATTTTGTTAAGATTTTATTTATATCTGTGTCGGGTTACCACCTTCCCTCAAATATGGCGAGGGGGGTAATGGCTGACCTTTGCGTTATGCTCGTGAACGGGTGCTGCTTGTGGTGACTGGTCGTCTTGCTGACCATGGTTTTTGTTATTGTTACTTGTATTAACTATTATTTTATTTTGGTCCGGAGGTCCTTAGTTTAACTATTGTAACTTCAACTTAGCTGTATGTATCAATTTGCATCGTTGAATATGTAAGCGGGCACGCCCTTTATGCCTGGAGGCTTTATTTACGTTTTAAGTTCTGTTTACGATTTTGTTTTATTATTTATTTCAGCTTGAGTTTAGTTTTCAGTGTTTTGTTGGTGGTATATTGGCGTGTGCTATCTGACATATGTGAATAATGTATGTTTTGTTTTATAATATTAATTACTTACACAGTATTGTATAGAACCAAGTTCTTCTAACTTAACAGACAGCTGTGCTGCTGGGGAGTTTGTTCCGCCACTTCTTCTTCCCAGCTAAAGCACTAGGAAGTGTCGAAGGGCGGGCGTTTTGGGGGGACTGTCTTGTGTAACTTTGACGTTCAAAAAGTGCTGACTCTCAGCCTAGTTTGAATAAATGACTTTTGATTTTGATTTTGATTATGAGGACTGATATGTTTTTTGAACTTAGTTCTTTAGAATAATTGTTTTTTCGATTGAATAATTAATCGAAATAAAGTTTAATATCGCGCGTTCGTGTATGGTAGATGAAAGTTTCTTAAACCGTTTTAAAATAGGGATAATTTTTGACAAATCATGTAAATTCAGAAAAATCCAGTTGGCTTTGAAAAAGTTCATCAACTCGTCTCGTCGTAAATCCCACAATGTTTGAAGACTAAGGTCTTCAGCTAGTGTGGCCTACATACGATGCCGAAATGAGGACTCTGACAGTTAAGCTGATCCACAAAGGCCCTCGAAAGATAGGCCAGGGTTAAATGCCCCCTTTGCAATCGGGCTAATTTTTTTTTTCTGAAATACCTTATACTGTGGACAATATCTCAGCCCAGTTTCAACTCTGAAATATTACGCGGTTTTGAGTTTTTTTTTTTTTTTTTAAACTCATTTTTCTCCGAATCTACTTGACAGTATTAAAAAAAGTGCTTATGAGTTTTAAGATATCACTAATAAGTATTCCTAAAAAAATTCGCTTGATAATCGGGTAAGTTAGTCATGGGTAAAAATGCGATTATATTTTTTAATAAATTTTTGTTATGCCAAAAACGTATGGTACACCTTAGCTTTTTTTTTCACGTATTACTCTAACATTGGCCTACAATATAATTTTAAAAAAATATTCTTAAAAAATATTATATATTTTTTAATATATTTTTTTTTTAACTATCTTCTAATATTTTGAGAAATCTTAAAAAATACATATTGTAGGTCAATGTTAGAGTAATAGTGCAAAAAAAGCTAAGGTTTACCGGCCCGAGGCCATACGTTTTTGGCATAAAAAAAATATATATAATCGCATTTTTACCCATGACTAACTTACCCGATTATCAAGTGAATTTTTTTAGGAATACTAATTAATGATTTATCTTAAAACTCATAAGCACTTTTTGTAATATTGTCAAGTAGATTCGGAGAAACATGGGTTTAAAAAATAAAAAAATTGTCACTCATAAACGCGTGATATTTCAGAGTTGAAACTGGGCTGAGATATTGTCCACAGAATAAGGTATTTCAGAAAAAAAAAATAGCCCGATTGCAATGGAAGCATTTTAGCCCAGCTTATCTGGCGAGGGCCTTTAAGGACTCTCAGCGCGCCATGCAGTGGGCTTCTTTAATTGATTTCAGGGTTTCTTTCAATGACAAAATGATTATCAAAATTTTTCGGAAAAGAACCAGAGTGGACAACTGACAAAGCTTAGTTAAAGTGGCAGTGGGCTGGCCATGTTTGTCAAAGATCCGATAGCCAGTTGAGCAGGCAAGTCCTAGAGCGCAGACCGCGTTTTGGCAAGCGTAGTGAGGGACGGCCTCCAGCTTGATGACTACAGACGACTCTAAAAGGTAGCTGCACGCGTAGCATGACCACCGTAGAAACGGAATTTGTCGACGGAAGAGAAGACAAAATGATAGATTGTATCGTAGAAAAATTGTGTAAAACTGAAAAGAAGAGATGTATCTATTCTTCAGTCGACAAGAATACGATTTCAAGTAAGATGACTATTTTTCTGATGAGATAGAAACATTTTGACAGAATTAAAATACATAAGGAACTTTTTTGTTCTTGGTAGAATAGATATAGAAGTGGTCATGCTACGCCGGCTGGGATACATTAGATGTGGATACTGGAGCATAGGGTTTTGTGGCACGGCTTATGCCCAGCAGTGGACTGCGATAGGCTGAATTAACTGGTTCATCATCATCAGCCTATAGCATATGGTCTATATCCTCCGCTGGATATAGGCCTCTCCAATTGCACGCCATTCAGATCGATTTTTAGCAACTCTCATCCAGCTACTATCAGCCACCCTGTGACTTACTTGTTTGATAGATGTGAATTCCTTTCGACGATTCAGATATTCAGAGCTGTGGGTCAAATCCATGGTAGTAACAACATTCTGATTCATAATATTACTAATTTTATTATGTTTCTGCAAATATTTTGTTTTGCGAATGCGTGACTATATTTATTGATTTAGGCACGGAAATTATGAAAATCTAGCTTTGCTTACTTAAATGCACACTAAAATAAATATATAATGTCTTCCTTGCATCGTTTATTCCATGGTCTATTAGTTATATATATCTTAAGTTTTGCTATGCATATTATTATTTTCATACTTCTGTTTCCTAGGTTAATACAGGTTGTGACAAAGACAAAAGAACGAAGACAATTAAAAGCTAAATAATATTAAAAGTTTTAACCCTTTTAAAGGTAGAGGGAGTATATATGCCACCAATAAAATTATTTGTTTAATTCAACTGTATTGTTGATAACGATTTTATTTTTATTTTTTATAACATATGTATTATAGGTACAGACGCCACCAGGTCAAGCTACCCGAAACTGTCAATTTTTCCCAATGAACCTTGAACCTTATGCTCTAGAAATAAAGTCGAAAATCTATCAAAGAAATCTGACAGATTGTAGTAGCTTGATGTGTTGGCGTCTGTACATTTCCGCAAATATCCCATCGAATTCCCAATTTGAAAAAATACTTAAAAATGTTTGAAATTAAAATAAGGAATAGAAGACGACTTGTCATTATTAACATTCTAAGAATTTAGAGATAAGATTATAAGATAGATTGTCGGTGAATCGGTCAAAGAACAAGGTTTGCAAAACATGAAGCATGAGAACAGTGGTGGCTCAGAGGAATCGTCCCCGTCTTTCAAGTTGTAGGTCAAAGGTACGAATACAACCTGGCGCTTTCCTTTATGCAAATAATTTTATCGCCACTGCTCTCTAATCGGTGAAGGAAAACTTAGTGATGGAAGAAGAATCAAAAATTCGAAGACGTGTGACCTCTAATAACCTGCTCTGGGCCTGCGTGGTACATTACGGCCCACTCCCTCTCGAAAAGAGGTGGTCTGTGGCCCAGCAGTGGGAACATTTTAGACTGATTATGATGATGAAGAGTGCCATTTGAAAAAATCTAACTCCAGTGAGTTATATTTTTTTTAATGAGTTTTCAGGCATCGCCGATGTTGGTGATAAGGTTGGGAGACTGTAATGGGACTAGGCGGCTCACACTTATCTATAGGATGAATCAAGATAGATGGGCCATGATTCTCACACAGTAGGTATCTGAAGATGGGCGGTGTCACCGAGAAACACCTAAGAAAGGCTGGCGTCAAGATTTGAACTCCATCTTGACTTTTGGCGGCAGAAGGCACGACATAATAAATAAATAAATAAAAGCTTTATTGTTCAAGAAATGTTATGTACAAATTGAAATAGCACTAGCCTCCACACTAGGATACCCTGTGTCGTAGAGGCTAGTCTCCTTCGTCTTACACTATTACATCATAGTAGGGAGGCATATATGTAATGTTGGTTGGAACAATAACAATAACCAAATGCTATTCCTTAGCAATAAATTAGCAAGTTAAATGAGTGGTTAACTAAAATGTTTTTAAAAGACGTGTGTAGTGTATTATGTACGTGTATGATGTGAGTGTGTGATGAATGAGTGAGTAGGATGGGTTTGGACAGACGTGGACAATTAGATCACGTATATGAGAGCACTCCCTGTCAACCCTAGGCTTCCCCTAGGCTTGAATAAACCCACGAGAGATTACTCCCACCCTATAGGCATTCACTCGTCTTGTCCAAATCGACCTTTATGTATTTGTGTGAATGAATGTGTATGTTGTGCTCATGTGTCAATGAATTTCTCCGAGCTTTCATAGTCCATTCTTGTCAGAAATTTTAAAAGTTGATTTTTGCATCTGTTCCTGGTCAGTGGCAATAAATCTATCTCATTATTGAGCTTACCGTAAATAAATGGTCCCATGTAAAGAAAGCATCTGTTGCCAAAAATGAGTCTACATTTAGGTTTATGCCATTGGGGCTTATTTGCATTTCTAAGATAGCGCACTTTGGAGTAGCTTATCAAATTATGGGCATTTTTGTGGTACCTCAATGCTACTGCCATTATGTACAATTGGCGCACACGCAGAACACCACCCAACTAGCAAAACAGTCTCAGAACTCGCACTTTTTAAGAGTAGTAGGCTTAAAAAGATCTTAGATTTGTTTTAGAACATACCATCGATCCTATATTACTTTTAGACAAGCCGGTATGGCCTCAAGAATGCTCAGTCTCATAACCAAATCTCATATATGTATATAAGAGCATTTACTAAAACTAGTTGCATTTGAGAAAAACTTGCTCTTATATGGGTATTTTCTAAGCTCGTTTGATTTTATATTAGACTTGCTAAATGCTATTGTAAGATGTCGGACTAATATCAGCATAGCATAAGAGTACTGTGAGTACGTGCATTTCTGATCTTATTTGAAACTAATATAAGATCAATACCACTGGATAAGTATGATATTAGAGTGATTTTGGTTCAACGTATTTACAATACAAAAGACAAGAACCATATAAGAGCGTTTGATCTTAGATCGATTTTGGGAATAACTAATTTTAATAGTTCTAAGAGTAATTTTGCTGGCCATATTTCATTTTAAGTTTTTAAATTTAATAGTCATAATGGAATACAAAAACTGGAAAAGACTTATGAAAACTGGTGGTTACAGGAGGAAAATTGTAAAGAAGTACAATGAAATGTTAAAAAGACAAACAAATATACCGCTGCCAGGACAAGCTAGTATTGAGAAAAATATCAGTGAGGGTTCTGCAGGTTTTGCGTTCATACAAAATGTCGATAATAACGACGGGAATTTTGTGATAAATGATTTCAGTGAAGATGAATCTCCGAGTGAGGACGAAACCGATTATGAAAAAACTTTCGTGTTAAAAAATGATGTCAAGAAATGGGCGTTGAAATTTAACATATCACATGCAGCACTAAATGCATTATTATTTATTTTAAACAAGAATCTAAACGATGTTCTACCCAAAGACGCGCGAACACTACTTGAAACAAACAAAGAGATAGTACAAATTAGTAATTCAGCACCAGGAATGTATTGGCACAGTGGCTTGATTACAAGACTCATTGATATTTTAGGACGTTTATCGTGCACTCCAGATATTATTCATTTGAATATCAATATAGACGGACTGCCAGTTTCTAATAGTTCAAGACAACAACTATGGCCCATATTATGTAATATATTTGAATTGCCTAACGTATCTCCGTTTGTAATAGGTAAGTAAATATATTGTTATTTTTTATATTAATTAGCATAATAATATATAATATGTGGGTGGAAGATTTGTGCTATGGGTATGAAAGAGTTGCTAAGACTGAGTACTTGTATAATAGAGGTCAATGGTTGCTAATAACAGGAAAAAAGGTACGTCTTAAGTCAAAAAAAATGTGTCTTGACTTGCGCACGACATATCAGCAAGTCGTCGGCGCACTAGTTGCACAGGCAAAGATGGCGGCACGGCAGGATCAACGTGTCGCACATGAAGAATTTTCTTAATAATATGCCTTTTTCTGTGTAGTCATGACAACCAAATATTTGTTTGATTTTATAGTTAAGGAGCTATGTAACATCTTCTTTTACAGGAATTTACGCAGGAAATGCAAAGCCATCTGATTTAGATGCTTATTTGGGGCCTTTTGTTAAGGAAATGAAGCAGCTTGAAAAAGGATTGACGATTATTTCTAATACAGGAACTGAAAAAACTGTGAAAGTCGCAATTAGAGCTTTCATATGTGATTCTCCAGCACGAGCAATGATAAAGGGTAATTTGATTGATTAGATCACAGTACTAATATCAATTTATCAAAGGTGCTACTTTATTTTGATATTGACGGTTATCAGTGTTCATGTAGGTATGTAGTAAATTCTACGAAATACAATAACTTATGTCTTCTATTTCAGGTGTTTGCAACTTTAATGGCAGACATGGGTGTCTAAAATGCACAGTGGTGGGTGAATATTCTCATAAATCTAATACAGTGACATTTGCCAAATTTGATTGCCCTAAAAGAAATAACGACGACTTTCGTAAAAAAATATATGGAGGACATCATAAGCAGGATTCACCATTAATTAAGTTGAATATCGACATGGTTGAAGATTTTCCCGTCTCTGATTCTCTCCATCTCATTGATCTCGGTGTCATGAAGAGACTATTAATTGGATGGAGAGATGGGAACTTTGGAACCTATCTAACGAAATGGCGGGCTCAAGATATAGAGAAAATCAATAGCTTCTTGGTGAATCGTAAAATTCCGAAAGAAATACATCGATCAGTCAGAGCAGTCGACGTCCTTGCTCACTGGAAGGGCTCCGAATACAGATCTTTTATGTACTATCTGAGTTTCATAATATTGAAAGATTTGTTGAGACACGAAGCATATTCTCACTTCATGCATTTTTTTTGTGCCATAACAATATGCTCAAGTGAAAGACATTTTCCGCTTTTGGAAGTCGCAGAAGGAATGTTGCAATATTTTACTGAACATTTCAAAATAATTTATGGTAAAGACTATGTAACCAGCAACATACACAACTTAACGCACTTAGTAGACGAGGTAAGAAAATTTGGGATACTCCAAAGTTTCAACGCATACCCATTTGAAAATAAACTTTATGGAATTAAAAGCATGATAAGACAAGGTAACAAAACACTTCATCAAGTAGCCAGAAGAATAAATGAGAAGCAGCCATGTGAAATCGGAAAATTGATGGAAGATGAAACAGAATATCCGTATTTAAAGAAACGTCGACGAGGCGAGTCGGGAGTGGTTCTGCATTTGAAAACATTTATTTTGTCTTCAAAACAGCAAGACAAGTGGTTTCTTACCTACGAAAATCATGTAGTGGAATTGGAATCTGTGTGTATTAAAAAAGATATTGAGGAAGAAATTGAAATACATGGCTATCGCATCGAAAACACGCACGATGCTTTTGAAGACCCTTTGAAATCTTCATTTTTAAACATATATCAGTGTGAATATAAAAGTATTAGAAAGACGAAAACTGTTTATAAAATTTCTAACTTAAAATGCAAATTAGTGAGTGTCTTATATGGTCAAAATTTGTATTTTGTACCGCTGTTACATACTTTGAAATAAAAAATAAATAAAAAATATGTATCGTTTTAATCATCTAAATAAAAAAATAAAGTAATTAGTAACAAAATTTGAACATATTCTTTGGAATCTCAATCGGTAAAATAAAAAAGTCACACAAATAAAGTAATTAGTAACAAAATTTGAACATATTCCTTGGAATCTCAATAGGTCAAATAAAAAGTCACACAAATAAAGTAACTGTAACAACATTTTTAACATATTCCTTGGAATCTCAATCGGTCAAATAAAAAAGTCACACAAATAAAGTAACTGTAACAACATTTTTAACATATTCCTTGGAATCTCAATCGGTCAAATAAAAAAGTCACATAAATAAAGTAATTAGTGACAAAATTTTAACATATTTTTTGGAATGTCAATCGGTCAAATAAAAAAAGTCACACAAATAAAGTAACTAGTAACAAAATTATAACATATTCTTTGGAATGTCAATTGGTCAAATAAAAAAGTCACACAAATAAAGTAATTAGTAACAAAATTTGAACTTATTCTTTGGAATCGCAATCAGTCAAATAAAACATCAAAGTGAACAAAATATATAGGATGACTGGTAATTAGTGTACGATACTTAAACACGTGATTGTGCTCATGATAACCAACAACTTGTACGATGGGAACAAAGCCGAAATCGTGAAAAAAAATATCAGCTGTTCAGTAGATTTGGCAAACATAAATGTACTAAACAGCTGATTTTTTTCGCGATTTCAGATTTGTTCCCACTGTAAAAGTACTAATTGCCTGTAACCCTATATAGACCTCGTCTTCCTCCATCAGGCGTAATTGAGGCGTTTGCGTTTCGGTGACCATCTTGGAGTAAGGACACATTAGGTAGTTAGTTTGTCTCACGTTCCAGATCTGACAATTCCTTTTGATTTGGATCTGATGGGTGATTCTGCAAATTATCTTGCGATGAATCCGGAAAACCCTTTTTCATCTTTGATTTCCCTTTTTGCTTTTGTCTCTGAGCAGACATCCTCCCCTGTTCATTTTCAGACCGGTAGCGAGCATTGCGCAAAATTATTTTGAAAAACTTTGTCAACTGTGCTTTAGTGAAAGTTTTATCGGATTCGTGAACGATATTAAAGAAAAAGTTAATGGTCTTGGTAAACCCTTTGAAGCAAATTTTCGTCGCATCTCCTTTTGAGACTCCAGTCCATGAACACTGTGTGAAAAACTTCCTATCAAACATAGCATCGATGAGGGAGTACGCATTAGTTGTCCCCTTTCCTACACCTTGGTTTAAAATAAAAGAAAATTGTCTGTACAGTTCATCTCTTGCATCAGGTTGGTCAAGTTTTCTTTCAAATTCTTCCATCTCCATTAGATTACAAATTTTTAGGGTGCCAGATTCGCCATTATTTGTGTATTTTTTGGTGCTAAGGGATTGCTTGATAAATTCTTCAAGTTTTATTGATAGTGCAGACAGTTGCGCAATAATGGTATTTTGATTTTCACACAATACACTTTGGTTTACAGTAATCGTTTGTATATCATTTTTAATAGTTTTAATCTCCTCCAGAATTGATTTTTCTTCAAATTGTATTTCTGTAACTGGTACTGTTCGAACATTCTCATTTTCACATGTTCCTGTTTCTTCCTCTAGTGAAACTGTTTGAAAAATGCAACTTTCTTCATTTATATGTATAATTGGAAGATTATTTGTTTTTGTTATTTCAGTACCAACAGTTATTGAGGCTGAAGCGTCTTGATTGGTGTTCTACAAAAATAGTACAACCATCATAAATACAATTACCATAAAACAAAACATACATAAAGAGTAAAACAATTTTCTCATGCGCGACCATCCGACTTTCAAACATGGCAGAACCCATAGCACGGGTTCCGGAGAACTGATAAAATAATAACGATATATACCTAATATAATATAACACACCTGTAAATTAGGGTATGTGGGACGTCTTATCGTTGGAGTATCATTAGTGGTATAGGCTGTGGTCTGTGGTGAGACTACCTGAATGGAAGTTGAAGCAGCCTGATAGATATCCTGAAAATAATACTTATTATAAATTAATACAATCTAGACCAATGACTAGACACGTTTTGTCATTATACTGTACAGGCAAGAAATAACAAAGAGGTAAAATAGTTTTTACGATTTTTGCTAAGTATTTTTAGGTAATCATATTTCGAATCATATTTCGATCAACATACAACCTAACATTGACTTGCAAATTGCAAAAAACGTAAAAAAAGATTGAATTTCGCGGGCTGGCTGACACATAAGAAACTGATTTAAATCGACTTTATTTACTAACCTCTACCATACTATTAAAAGACTTCATGGGTAGTAGTGTCTTTTTCAGTGGTGGTTGATTCTCATTATCGGTCTCCGTTTCGGAATTGTTACTCATGATGTCGATTTCCGCCTCAGCGTCATAAAATGTTGGAATATCTTTCCTTTTGACTATGCAGTTAATTTTTGACCATTGATTATAATCCGCAACTGAATTTTTTTTTTTTTCTTAGTTTCTCTTGTTTGCTGTTTTTAGGCCAAAATAGCACGCCATTATGCTCCCACTGCTCAGGTACTGTTGTTAGACTATGATTTCCTCGCTCAATGGTCTGCACAATCTTGAATGGCATGTTGTGAATCTTCAGTAAACAAGTTCAAAATCTGTAAAAAAAAGTCGTAAAATGTACGTAACAATAAAAAAAAATAAGTAAGAATTATTTGAAGCGAAGTGTTTTAACGACCTCGAAATCTTAACAAATGCGATGTAATTATTTGATCAGGGGTAAGGTAGAGTAGAGGTAAGGTAAGGTATCCACGAAAGAATGTCGGACATACGTAACAGTAACAGAACGAAATGTACGTAAGCAATCAATGAAGTGGGAGAACGATTGTCGTGTCGAAGTGTCGAGAGTCGATTTTCATTGCCAAGTGCACTACCATCAACCGAGGTTCGGGCACGCCGCAATCACGGCGGTAAGACCCCTCTTTGAGCAGTGGCTGGAAAGGCGTCTGGAGCATGCGGTACAGGACTGCCCCGATTGGGCAGAGCACCGCCGTGTCCTCACGACGGCGATAGGTGGAGACCTCTCGCGCCCGGCATTGGTCGAAGCCATGCTGCGGGGCGAGATGGAGTGGAAAGCAGTCGCCTCCTTCGGCGAAGCAGTCATGCTCGCGAAGGAGGAGGCGGGCAGCGAGAGGGAGAGGACAGCGTCCTCCCTCCGCCCCAGCCGCAGTGGTAGACGCCCACAGCGACGGACGTCTCAAGATGATCTCCGGCCACCGTAGGCGCGGGCATTTGGGCGGTGAGTAATGGGCAACTCCATGCCGCCCGACCATGGACCATGCCCGGGATGACGGCGCGTTGTGTTCCACGCGCGCCTCAAAGAGCGTCAGCAAGATGACGGGGCCCCCCTCTAGAGGGCCAAAGCCTGCTGGGGTCGCGGGACTTATTCCATTACCGTGACCCTGGAACCTAAAGGGCTAATGAAGGACACCGTGGATTTTAGTCAGTACAAGTATAACAGTCCCTCCCGCCCTGACCTGGGTGGGAGGACTCATTTGATGATTTTACCACGCTAAAAAAAAGTGCGCGACCTTAACTTCAATTGTTATAAAAAAATCTAACTAACGGCAGTGCCACGACCTTGGCGTGGTGAGTGGCAGCGGCGGGCGGGTGGCGGCGCGGCGGCAGCGGCGAGCGAAACGATCAAACGTACTACAATATATGGAGAACGCCACTCGCCGCTCATAGTTTCGCTGCTCAAAGTACAGGCACCGCGCCGCCCGCCGCGCCGCTTGCCGCGCCACCCGCCGCGCCGCTCGTCGCGCTGCCCGCCGCGCCGCCCGCCACGTCGCTCGCCGCTTAGACCGAAGTTATGGCCCGGCCGTAAGTCATGTATAAATGATTCTAATTTATATAATTAATTTCTTTTTTTTTACTCAACTTAATAATAATTAAATTCTTTTTTCTCTCTGTCGATTTAAGGTTTTAAGTAAAATTGCGAGGAACCCTAATTTATTTCAATATGGAAGAGGTAAGAGTCATGTATGAATGATTCTAATCATTATGATTCTGTAAATATATAATTTTGTTATGGTCGCGAATCATATTTTCATCAAGATACAACCTGACACTGACTTGCAAATTGCAAAAAAAAAACGTAAGAAAATTTGAATCTCGGGAGCTACCATAGCGGATCCACCTCGACTTCTTTCACTTGATGCCAAGAAAAAACAGTGAGAGGAATAACTAACCTACCTACCTGATGAAGATGAAGTAATAATACTGGATGATTTAAAGAAGAAATATTAATTGCAAAGTTCACATTCATCATCGATATAGTGATCATAAATTGTGTACACAGAACAATTTTCACACCAAAAAAAATCATAGCGTAATAGTTTTCTCAAATTCTTTTGATTCATAATGAAGTGTTTAGGTTTGTTCTTCATGGAGTTGTTAAAGTGGCCACATCCGTGACATATTTCGTTCAACAAGAAGTGTGTTTCATTCCAAGGCCATGCTAAAGTTTTTAGCATACGGAAGTCTTTCTTGACTAGATAACGGTCTATATCCATATAAACAACCATTTTACTTCACAAACGTTGTCCCTGGAATAAAAAAGTAACTTACTTATTAAGTCAGCGATTGCGGGGCGACGGCGACGGGAGCGGTGGCGTGGGGAGCGGCGGGAACATGCAATAGGTACCCGATCTCGAAACCAGCAGGCAGATCGCGCGGCGCTAGAGCGCCGTGTTGTGTTATGAGAAATCAGTGTCTTTGTTCGCGATCTTAATGTCTAAACAACGACGACTACATTTTTTGATATAAAATTTTGAAACGTGCGTTGGTCGTTAAAAAAGCAAAGAAAGAAATTCACAACACTACGTCAATGCAGACGTGAGACGCGCGGGCACTGCTAGACTGCTACGCCGCTCCCCGCGACGCCGCCGTTGCCCCCGCCACCCGCGCCGCGCCGCGCGCGCCGACTTCGTGTACGTATAGCCCTAAGACTTTTTCTCTCTGTCGATTTATGGTTTTAAGTAAAATTGCGAGGAACCCTAATTTATTCCAATATGGAGTTATCTTTAGTATATCGAATGCTAAAATTAGAGTAAACAATCTTATATTAGTTTAATAGTGCTCTTGTAAAATGCAGCTATACCAATGGCGACACTACCAATACAAATTAACAAATAAAATAATTAAACGAGAACAGGAAATACCTTATTTAACAAGGCGCATGAATTTTGAAGCGTAAAACGAGGTCTAATTAACAGTAAATAATAAATTCCAATACGATTACTTACCGTATAACTACTTTTACTTTTATACTAAGTGCCGTAACGCACAGTATAAACATTAACTTCACGCAACTTTAATTTTCTTTCATTTAATTTCAAACCAACACTCACACGAACTTTTAAGTTGGATCTGACGAAAAATTCTCAAAATATTCTAACCTTAGACCAATATAAGCCTATGCAGGCTTACATGATACTTACGTAAAAGCAATATTAGCCTAAGTCGGCTTAAATTAATTTTGGCTAGATTTCAGTAAGTGCAAACAGCATTCAATTAGATTGATATTAGAACGATATTAAACTAAATATGCTTATAATTGGTGCCCAAATCCAGGCTTATATCATTATATAGGAGTGATGTAAGAGCAACAAAACAGTAGTCTTGAGATTGTTGTAAGCCTAGTTTTTGCTGGTTGGGCAGTCTCTTGGTAAAGAATGTCAGTGGAGAAGCGCATTGGTTTCTTATAGGTTACCTTAAGAAGAGCCCGTTGCGCACGCTCCACTTTCATTAGATGCGTCTTGTTTGCTACACCTCATGCTACAATGCAGTAGTTGACAACAGATTGGCAGAGTGTATTATAGAGCATTTTCAGAACAGTGTTACTGGCAATACGTCCCATTTTTTTGAAAATGTGTAGAAGTTTTCTAACCCGACCACTTACATGCTCAATTTGTTTGGACCAGTTAAGGTGTTGGTCTATGTGGACACCAAGATACCTTAAGTGTTTGACTTGCTGAAGGGTTGGGCAGGTACATCGTGCTGATGGTTTACTATCACAAGAATGCAATTTGACTGATAGATAGATGATTAGGGCAGGATGTTCTACTGCTGACGCTAAAATTCACAACCTTCGTTTTGTCTACGTTGAGCGTCAGAAGATTGTGAGTAAGCCAACTGGAAACCAGGTTTACACCCGCGTTAGCAGCCTCTTGGACTCCCTCCCAAGTTTTTTCAAAGAAAGCTATGGCGGTATCATCAGCGTAGGCAAGTATTTTGGCTCGGTCCAGTTCTAAATTGCAGAGGCTGTTAATATATAAAATAAAGAGTGTCGGCCCGAGCACACTGCCTTGAGGGACTCCATAATTTAGGCTGGCAGAGTTGCTGCACATGTCATTCATGCGTACACTTTGTGTGCGGTCTGATAGGTATGATTGAAACCACTCCAAAGCCAAACCTCGAACACCAATAGCTTCCATCTTTTTAAGAAGAATACGCCTGGACACCGTATCAAAGGCTTTTGCCAGGTCAAGGAAGACTCCAGTGCATTTATAACCGTTGTCCATTTTATTTACCACAAAATCAACCAGGTTATTGACTGCGTCTTCCGTTGACTTGTGCTTACGAAAGCCATATTGATTTTCTGATATCAAACCGTATTTCTCAAGAAAAGTTAGGAGTCTGCTATTCATAATCTTCTCTAGGATTTTAGATAGGGATGTGAGTAGAGATATCGGTCGATAATTCGATGGAACTGTTTTATCACCGGATTTAAAGATAGGGCACACATTCGCGGTTTTCAGTAGCGTAGGTACTTTGCCAGTCGAGATACTCAAATTGCACAAGAAGGTAATTGGTGCGGCAAGAACATTTCTGCACAACTTAAGTATCCTGTTCGTGATTCCATCGCATCCGGGTGCTGAATCATCTTTGAGGTTTGTTATGATCTTTTTAACTTCAATTTCGTCCGTTGGCGTTGCAAAGAAGGATTCGCTAGATGGGTTTTTATCGTGAAGTAGTATCATATCTGCAAGATCTGTTTCAGTTTTATTAATTCGGAGCAAAGTCTTTTTAGCAAGCTGCTCACCTACTTTCGTGAAGTATTGATTCACGTTATTTAGTGACTCTATGGGATCCGGTTTAATGTGTAGTAGTTCTGCGCCAATGTGGCTCTTATTTTTAATATTGCAGGTATTTTTAATAGCCATCCATGTTTTTTTTACTATCTCCTTTTGCATCTTCCAATAGTTTCCTTTCGTGTTCCGTTTTCAAATTTTGCATTAAATTGTTACAGAAGTTTCTATACGTTTTATATCTCTGCTGGATGATAGGGTTGTCTTTATTAACGGTTTTTTTCGCATCCATGTGTAATAGGTCTCTTTTTCTAATGCACTTTAACAAGCCTTTGGTTATCCAAGGTTTTTTAATGGTCTTTGAGTTTTTTACAGTCTCCGTTGAAGTATAAGCGCATATTTTTTCACTAAGAATTGCTGTGAAATCTGTAACGGCTTCGGTAACATTGCTGTAGTTATAGATGTGGCTCCAGTCAGATTCTGTGATTGCTTTAAGTATGTTTGGGTAGTCTATCTTCACTCTATTAGTACTGCTAGGTAAAGAGCAAGGAACAGATTTATCTATCCCAACGATGACCGTATCATGATCAGTTATTCCTGAGTCACATATTATTACCCTAGCAGTTCTTTTGGTTTTTAACAAGGCATGATCCAAGCAAGTACGATCACGTGTAGGGTAACGATGGCCAGGATAATAAGCATAGTGTCCAGTGATGTCCAAATAATCACTCGCACGTTTGTCTCCAGAATCATTGCCTATATCAATATTGACTTCGCCTATAATGACACTGCTAGCTATTGATTCACCTGATTGCATAATTTTCTCAAGAGAATTACAGAAATTTTGTGTGTTATGAAAAGATGGGGATCTATAGAGAGCACAAATCATAAATTCTTTACCAACGTGAATGAGCAAACAATTAGCGTCTTTGAAAGGCGGTTCTTCGATTTCTACTTGGAGATTACGTTTGAAGAAGACAGCAATGCCGTCGTTTTGATTGAGATAGCGTTTAGAGTAAAAGCAGTCATAATTTTCAAGATCACAAACGGGTGTGGCATCACTCAGACGACACTCAGTCAAAATGATTAAATCAGGCAAAAAGTTCAAACGAGATATGAAAACAGTAAAACTATCAAAGTTTTTTGAATACTCCGGATATTTTGACTGATTATCGTCAGCTGTGAGTTTACATCCCCGATATCATTGGAACATTTTTGTGGGTCATTGTGCTTCATGCTTGTGTATAAATGAGTCTCATCCAAATCGTTAATTAGATTTAGATAATGAAAGCTGGAAAAGTATGAGAGAGACCTAAACCTAGCAGTGAAATAGCAAAGGATAACAGACAAAAGGAATAAAGCTGTTCCATAGAAACACCGATGTCTTCACTGCTGTTTTTATCAAATACTAGCTTCTGCCCGCGACTTTGTCCGCGTTAAATTTCTTGTTCCCCCGACCCTTCCCGTCGCGTCGAATTGCTGTCTAGAGATAAAGCAGTTCATTTCATGTCAGTAATGTGAATATGACCACCTGGTACTTCGAAGGCAACGCTTTTGTCATACCACGTGTTATAGTGACGTCACACGGGAACGCAGTCGAATGGGATAAAAGTAATCTATATAAAATAATCTATATAAAGTATCCTATGTCTGTCTCCTGGTTCTAAGCTACCTCCCAACCAATTTTCAGCCAAATCGGTTAAACCGTTCTTGAGTTATAAATAGTGTAACTAACACGACTTTCTTTTATATTTATATCTTACTATATAATTATATAATAATATTTTATAATATTATTATTATTATTTTATATAATTATATATAATTAGCTTTCTAGCTGAAGAGTTTGTTTGTTTGTTTGATTGAACGAGTTAATCTCAGGAACTACTGATCCGAATTGAAAAATGATTTTGTGTTGGGTAGCCTATTTATAGAGGAAGACTATAAGCTATATAACATCACGTTACAACTAAAAGGAGCGGAGCAGTCATGAAAAATGAACAAGAAATTTAACGCGGACGAAGTCGCGGGCACAAGCTAGTATATGGATAAAATAGAAATATACTAACTATATCAGATATTTGAATCATCATAATTTGCCTTGAGCTTTATTTTAAGACAATTAAGAGGAACTGAAAGAATTTCTAAGAGACACTTAAAAGTCATTTATTCAAACTAGGCTGAGTCAGAACTTTCTGAGCGTCAATATTATATAAGACCGTCCCCCAAAACGCCAACCCTACACCACTTGCCAGTGCTTCACCTGGAAAGAAGAAATGGCACAACAATTTGCCCGAACAGCACAGTTGTCTATTCAGTTCAAAGAGTGTACCTATTGTCCAAAAAGTGTTTCTCTTTGCTTATTAATTAAATGCATTTGATATGATTGTGTAATGCTAAATACATCTAATTCGTTTTGGTTTTACTGGTCTACTAGCTTTTGCCTGCGGCTTCGCCCGCGTGGAGGTCGAAAAAAAACCCACGGGAACGTCCTACCGGGATAAAAAGTAGCCTATCTGTTAATCCAGGTTATAAAGTAACTGTGTTCCAAATTTCATCCAAATCCGTTCAGTAGTTTTTCCGTGAAAAAGTAACAAACATCCACACATTCATACATCCATACATACAATCTTTCGCATTTAGTATTAGTAGGATAGGTTGTTCAACAGCGTTTATAATTGTGCTCCGTATCTCGTTGCTAATACGTAAATAATAACAGCCGCACGGATCGATCAATTTGGGCAATCTAGGTTTGCCACGGTATGTCTGCAGATGGGTGACTATCTTTCGTCACCGAGACCCCTCCGTGGCTCGGAAAGCACGTTAAGCCGTTTATTCTAGATGTCATTCTTTGATCTTTGCCTGTTCCTCCATACGAATCTACCTTTTGGAAGGGGCAACTAGAATCAGTTCTATTTTCATGTGTTGACGTTCAAAAGTGCCTTTTTGGGCCTATTTGAAATAAATGCTTTGACTTTGACTTTGACTTTCGTTATTGATTGTCAGAAGCACGAACGTCTGACATCTAGCTTACCAAATGGTATCGTGTTAGTGGTATCAAGTTCTGGAAGTCAGATAGGTAGTCACTCTATGTAAAATATTGGTATTCAGTGCCATCCAGTTAGTCTGAAAGTCGCTCCAACATAGTTGGAGAAAGGCTAAGCTCGGATTGAAAAAATATTTAAATGATTTATAACATCGAAGACTTGAGCTTTGAGACTTAAAAATCTATTTTGTTTTTATTTTACTCAACACTCAATACTTTATTGCATTCCATAATGTGTACATATAACAGTTAGTATGTCTTATTTGTATCAAAGCGCTAAAGATAAATGTGGCGTTATAAAGGATTTAAAATTGTCTATTTATAAATATTACGATTACCGATGATCGATACTACCCATAATCGTTTACCAGCAAAAAAGTTTATTGAGAAAAATTACGTGATTAATTATGTATTTAATAAATACTTAGTGATGTTGCAAAATTATATAGATCTTTTTTAAATCATTATTAAAACATCTTCTATTTAAAACACTTCTGTCAACAGTACCGATTTTTTATCCGATTCTTCATCAAATATCGTAAATCGAATCGATTTCCGCGTACGTAATGATCCCACGCTTTAATTAACAGCTCTTGATGGGATCAATTAACGATTTTTTATCGATCAATCGGTTCATGATCGGTTGTTTATGACGATGTCGTGAACATCTGAAGGCTCCGAAGTCTAAACGGAACTTGCTCGTGTATAAAATCATGGGTCATTGGATTTTGGGATCACTTTGATTGTAGTTGGCCCCTTGTACTTAGTTAATCTACTATTTTTGCAAGACCAGCTGGTTTGTTCTGTAAAAATCTCACCGTAAAAACGTAGGTGAAGTGAGACTTCATCCCGCCTCAAGCTAGGTATGGACAAAATCAAAAGCCATTTATTCAAACTAGGCAGAGAGTCAACACTTTATGAACGACAAATTTACATAAGACTGTACCCCAAAACGCTCGCCCTTCACCACTTCCTAGTGCTTTAACCGGGAAGAAGAGAGTGTGGTAAGGTCGAAACGTGCTGATTCGCAGCCTAATTTTAATAAATGACTATTGATTTTAGCTACGATCAGAAGTTGCTACAATACAAGATAATAAAAGTCTGTTTTTTTTCCTAGCATTTATTAATCCCGGTCGCCTTACCGCCTGGAGTGTAGGGACCAACATAGCACACTTATATTATGTCATCAACATCATATTCAACCTATATTGTTCCCACTGCTGGGACACAGCCCTCCTCTCGGTGAGAGGGAGTGGACCATAATCCACCACGCGGGCCCAGTGCGGGTTGGTAGATGTCACATGTCTTCGAATATTTGGTTCTAGGTTATGCCAGTTTCCTCACGATATTTTCCTTCACCGGCATGAGAGCAGTGGTGATGAAATTATTAACACAAAGTAAAGTGCCTGCCTGGGTTTGAACCCACGATCTGCCGCACATAAGTCAGGGCCGATACCACTGGGCCACAACTGCTCTGTACATGTATGTATGTTTATTATAATGTACTATTTTCTAACTCATATATTCTGCCCACTAATCGCGAAATCATTGCGCCAATCTCACGCTACGTCATCAAAATGTAACTGAATTCCGAAGATGTCGCGAATTGCCAAAATTCCCAGGGCTTCGCTAATACGTGTGGTAGACCTACGTGCAAATCTAAAGTATATTAAAATAGATGATAAACCTTGACAGTAGACGTGCCGCTATAAAAGGATTAATTTAGTAAGCAATAATAAGAGAACGATGAGCACTAACCCTTATCTGATTCAGAACAAATGATGTCAGTTGTTCGTGAAGTAAGATTCGTAATAGGATTTGGCCTAGATTTGTTTTTATTATGAGTTCTAATACTATCTCATTACTCATAATAAAAACCAAGGACATGGATAAAGTATGAGCTAGCACAGACAAAAGCTTATCATCATTGTCATCAAAATTTCTGCCGCAAGACTGCTTGACATAAGCCTCCCCCAAATTAGGCTTTGCTGTAATTACCATGCTTGGCAGGCGGGTTGGCTATCACAGTATGGTGTTAAAATGTATAGAGAACGCTGCTGTCCATTCTCTAGTAAGTCGTTTAGTCGCATTTCACGACACCTATGGGAAGAAATGGTGTGACGCTATTCTTTAATGTTAAAAAGCTTAGATATATAATACTAGCTTTTGCCAGCGGCTTCGCCCGCGTGGAGGTCGGAAATTATCCCGCGGGAACATACTACCGGGATAAAAAGTAGCCTATGTCCTTTCTCAGGCTCTAAACTATCTGTGTACCAAATTTCCAATTTAATTAAGAAATAGTTAAAACTTTTATCCTTATTTGCATTAATCTATGAAGTCGAGCCTAGTTACAAAAGCCGAAAATATTGGGCTCACAGTTCAGACTTTTTAGCAAAATTCGACTTTCATTTACTTCTTAACAATTAAGTTTTGTGTCCTTATTTCTTTTTAAGTAATTCACATAGGTATGCAAGTAAAACATATTAAAGTTGTATTTATGTATTTCTTCAGATATATTCATGTTTTGCAGATTCCTCAGTACAAACAATAATGAAGTGAGGGCCCTAGATATGCCGCCATAAATCGGTAATGTTATATTTTACAGATTTGGGTATTTCTTAAAATATTTAAGAAATCCTTAACTAAATTCTTAAACAAAAATAATTAACCCAGAGATAGTACTTACTGAGATTTAGGCTATGCCACTTTATGCACGCGTCTGGATTGAGGGCCCAAGTTATTTCATCATAACAGTTTTAATTCACGTTTAAGAAATGTATGACCCTTTGCTTTAAGTTTTTACTATTTTTAACAGATTTCCCTATAAATCTTATTTCGGTACGCAAGATTTCAAAAAATGGACCCTCAATCCAGTTGCAAATCAAGTAATCGTATTCGGGGAGATCGTGATGTTTCCAGTTTTGGTTAAGATGGTAATTTGTATATGCTTTCTTTTAGATGGGAAATCATCAAATGACTTCTCCCGCTCTGGGCGGAGCAGGAGGGCGTGTCAGATTTTTACTGACCAACCCACCCGTGTTCCTTCAGTTACCCATATGCCAGCGCCATGGTATCTCGTTTGAACAATCTCGCGATCCCGGCAGGAATTTTTATTGCTTGTTGTAAAAAAATATACAAACTTTAGAACACTACAATAGAATCATAATACATTTTGATTCATTGGTGTTCATTTCTGAGCCAACCTTGGGATCATTATCTATCTCTTTTAGGTCTGATTACTGATGATTGATAGACATAATATTGTTTTTCATTCGAAAGAAACATTGCAAAAGATCCAAAATTTGATACTTGTAAAGGGGCCCCTTCGTTAGAGTAAACACCGACGGCCGACAAGGCCCACGCACAATGGTCCACTCAAAGGACTAAGTGAAGAAACCAAACCCCAATAACATAGATATAGGGGCCCCTTTGACAATTAATCACCTGAAAATCTCAACCTATGCTTTCACACTCCCTTAGCTATTTTAACGAATCTGCACGTCTGCATTTCTTATGCGATTACTTAGAAAAAAACAGAAGTCATAAGTATAAAAGTTAGTATCTACTTGGGCTTTCATTTGCGAAAATGATGTAGGTAACTTCACTAATTTTAAGTAGGTATCTACTGTAATCCCATACATAAGTAAAATAACTGATGTCACTGGAAAAGCTGCCTCCACACATCACTCATCTGCTTCATATCAGACGATCAATGGGCTAAACTTACGACCCAGTGGGTTTTTTTTTTTTTTTTTTTTCAGGATGGGAAATCATCAAATGACTTCTCCCGCTCTGGGCGGAGCGGGAGGGCGTGTCAGACTTTTACTGACTAAAACCCACCCGTGTTCCATCAGTTGCCCATGTGCCAGGGTCACGGTATCTCTTTCGAACAATCACGCGACCCCGGCAGGCATCGGTCCTAGTAGACCCCTACACTGCTGCTGACATCTCTTTGAGGCGCGCGTGGAACACTGCGCGCCGTCGACCCGAGCCTGGTCCTTACCGGGCGGCGAGCTACCCATTGCTCGCCACCCGCAAGCTCGCGCCTACGGTGGTCGGGAGTCCGCAATCGACTCCCGACGCCCGGGGCGTCTCCTCCTGCGGCGGCTAGGGGCGTGAGGGCGCAGAGACTGCCACTCCCTCACGCGCCCCGCCTCCTCCTTCGCGATCATTACTGCTTCGCAGAAGGAGGTGACGGCTTCCCATTCCCTCTCGCTCCGTACCATGGCTCGCACCAGGGCCGGACGCGAGAGGTCGCCGCCGCCGATCGCCTCCACGAGGACACGGCGGTGCTCCGCCCAGGCAGGGCACACCTCCACCGTATGCTCCACCGTGTCCTCCAGACGATCCTCGCAATGGAAACACCCGGACGTATCCTCCCGCTTTATCCTGAACAGGAACCCACCGAAGCACCCATGCCCGGTGAGAACCTGCGTCAGGCGGAAGGTGAGGACGCCGTGGCGCCTCTCTATCCACTCCTCAAAGAGGGGACTTACCGCCGCAATTGTGGCGTGCCCAGACCCAGTGGGTTCCGCTTAATAGCAAACGACATCGCACAGGCCCAGACAGGGATGGTGGGTTGAGCTGAATTATTTTTACAAAGATTCGCAGCTCTGGAGAGAAAGACGTGGACAGAGAGCAAGAGACCAAATAAAAATATTTTTCTTTCTTTCTACTAAGACAGCTGATATGACAACTTAAATTCAAAGTGATGTCATTTTGGTTAAGGTTAACCACTTCCCAAAACATGAATCCAAATCAAAACCATTCAGCTTACTGAAACTCAAAGCGTGATGCTACTCCAATAGAAACAACCTAATTACTTCTCACAAATGAGATCAGCCCATAGACAGATTACAAAATCGTGAACACACGGTATCTGATAAAAACTAATGAACTCAGATACATATTGTTCATTTGCCAAATTGATATGATACAGACCTTCGTTGATGACCTACTTTGCAACAAAGATGCAGAGCAATTTGGTTATGATCACGATATTTGTGAGGTGGGCACTGTTGCTTCATATTTGATTTAAATATATCATGTTGGCAGATGTAAATAGGCTATAGATAAAAGATTATGGCAAAGTTATGGCACCCTAGGAAAATGGTTCCGTCATATTATAACAGCCGTCATGAAAATCTCCCTTTTTCCCCAATATTTCAAAAAACGGTATTTCTTAATTAGCCTTATCTTATCATGTTCCTACTGCTGGGACACAGGCCTTCTCTGTGAGTAGGAGTTGACCATAACCCACCATGCGGGCCTAGTGCGGGTTGATAGATGTCACATGTGTTCGAATGTTTGGTTCTAGGACATTTCGGTTTCCTCACGATGGTTTTCTTCACCGTTCTGAGACCGGTGGTGATAACACAAAGTTACACAAAGTCAAGCGCCTACTGGGTGGGAACATACGATCTATAACTAGTAAGTTGCAGCCGTTTGCCATGGGCCTACCATGGCTTACATAGGTCCTAATTTGGCAGAAAGTATTGTGTGATCATTATCGGTTCTCTTGAAACCAAAACTTAAAGAGCAGACAAAATACAAGTATTGATTTTTCATTCCGATCCAGCTCGTCCCTTGCTGCCCTCTACCAGCGATTCTCTAAACCAAAGTCCGTACCTGATAGAAAGAAAGAAAGAATACCATTTATTTGAGACAGTTCGTAAAACACAAAATAAAGTAACATGAAAAAAAAGTAAAAAAAGAAAACAACAAGTGTGTGCCTCACGGCTGCGCCAAAAAGGTTCATTTCAGCATTTATGTCAGACAGATGCTGTCAGACGCTGGTTTTCTAATAAACCTATAGGGACAAGTGACGACGAGTACAAAACACCTCACAGGGGGTGCCCTCAGCAAGTAGTCACTCTAGTTTTAAGCCCTGACTGGAGGCCTTAATTTACTAAGGTAAGCCACAGACAAGTCTAGTCTAGTTAAGCAGGGATAACCTAACAGGATGACATTTCCAAAATCATCTTCTTCTTCTTCTACTATCTTTTATTATTCAACCATATTTATTTAAAATTTTTCAAAAATATGATCTAAAAACCTTATATAATTTTGTATTGTATTGCATTTTTATTTAGTTGTTTAATTGAAAATATCTGGCATAAGTCCGTTCGCATGTATTAAACATATATCCCAGTTATACAGGGAAACCTATAATTGGCCATTA
This sequence comes from Aporophyla lueneburgensis, assembly GCA_932294355.1. Taxonomy (NCBI): domain Eukaryota; kingdom Metazoa; phylum Arthropoda; class Insecta; order Lepidoptera; family Noctuidae; genus Aporophyla; species Aporophyla lueneburgensis. Next base: position 5,387,608 of record OW028748.1, on the reverse strand, counting down.
TAACTGTAACACGCAACTGTAACTGTAGCATATTTTGTAAAATATTTTATGTATCGCTGTTGGTTACCTAATTAAATAAATAAAAAGAAAAGCAATTTTTTTTGTAATTTCTTGGATATCTCAGTGATCAATAGCCCAAATTCACCCATAGGAGTATAGGCCTCTCTTCTCATACACCAAACACCATGCTCCTGTGCCAGCCTCATTCAGATTTAGCCCGCGATGGCAACAATGTCATCCGCCCATCTCGCCGTCAGACGACTGACATCTCGTCTTCCAGTCCTTGGACGCTTAATAAATTTTTATTATTGCCACAAACGAACTAAAATCTTATCTTTCTAAAATTTCTTAGTAGTAGCCTGGGTCAGCCCGAATTATGGCAATAGGCTCTCTTCCAATTACATGGAACTTAATTCATCCCAGGTAATTTTTATGGTGTACATTTAAAGAATATTCCATCTACCTATCATTTTGAGAGAAAGAAGCGCCACTGCGCTATTTGAACAGTTTACTATAATTGGAACTATCAAAGTAAATGCATGATCTCAGCAGCGCTTACGCAGTGTGAGCTTACTAAGCTCGTAGCGTTTATAGTTCACTCTTGACCTGATAGATGGCATTAAGGCGAATTTGATAAAATATTTTAATATGAGATAAAATTGAAATAACTACTATAGATACCTGAAAGAGCTAGGTAATTGTAGATGCTCATCATCTTGAACACTTTTTTTATAGGATTGTACATTTCGATTTCAAAAAACTTTGAATTTGTATGGACATGTACCATACCCTTTTGAGGTTTTGGTAAAATACCTATTTCAATTTTTCAAAAAAATACAACCGACTTCCTTAAAAACACTACAAAGTGAAAAATTACTTTAATTTCGGCAGTCGGAGTCTTAAGATTTCTATTTAAGGTTTTTGCCACGGACTTCCGAAATTAAAGTTATTTTTCACTTTGTAGTGTTTTTAAGGAAGTCGGTTGTTTTTTTTTGTTTGTAAAAAAGATTTTATTTTTAAATTTTTAGTTATGGTATCTACCCCGCACTAATTCCAAACAAACAATGCATATTTATGCGATAGCAGAAATCGCGGTTGATTTGCTTTCATTTTTTAAAGAGTTCCGGTGTCTGTCTCCGGAACTCATCATCAGATCTTTATGAAACGTATATGGGACCATTTTGAAATAAACCCCATTTCAAACAAAAAAATAATTTTGCAAATCCGTTCATAAATGACGAAGTTATGGCCGAACATACATAAAAAAAATATAAACATCCGAATTGATAACCTCCTCCTTTTTGAAGTCGGTTAATTACTCACAGTTGCGGTACCCGGAAAATAAAGAAACTTTTATTCCGGCACCTTTGGCCAGTCAGAGTCTCTCCTTTATCTTCGTTAAAACTAAGGCAGTTTTTTTTTTGTCCAGCTCATTCTGACTAACGATCAATAATAGCAGTAGGTACTTAACCAAGTCAATGCCTTTTTAGGGTTCCGTTGCCAAATGGCAAAAAACGGAACCCTTATAGATTCGTCATGTCTGTCTGTCTGTCTGTCTGTCCGTCCGTCCGTATGTCACAGCCACTTTTTTCCGAAACTATAAGAGCTATGCTGTTGAAACTTGGTAAGTAGATGTATTCTGTGAACCGCATTAAGATTTTTATGCTAAAATAGAAAAAAAACAATAAATTTTGGGGTTCCCCATACATAGACCTGAAACTCAAAATTTTTTTTTTCATCATACCCATACGTGTGGGGTATCTATGAATAGGTCTTCAAAAATGGTCATGAGGTTTCTAACATTATTTTTTTCTAAACTCAATAGTTTGCGCGAGAGACACTTCCAAAGTGGTAAAATGTGTGTCCCCCCCCGTAACTTCTAAAATAAGAGAATGATAAAACTACAAAAAATATATGACGTACATTACCATATAAACTACCACCGAAAATTGGTTTGAACGAGATCGAGTGAGTAGTTTTTTTTTTAAACGTCATAAATCGTAAACCGCAATTTACCTTACATTCAATCAACTGAAATATAAAAATGAAAAAAAAAAAACATTTATTTTTAAACCGAGAATACCTACAGGTTTGTACGGAACCCTTGGTGCGCGAGTCCGACTCGCACTTGGCCGGTTTTTATTTGTGGTAAGTTATTCGTATAAAACCCTTCGGTGTTCCTTGCTGTGCCAGATATTAGAACAGCACCATTCCATTGCTTCCGGTGTGTGTCGTAAAAGGTGATCACATTTTACTACTCTACTGCAATCGCCAACCCGCCTGCCAAGCGTAGCGATGGTGGCAAACCCCCCTAGTTGGGAGAGACCTGTGTCCAGCAGTGGACGTCTTTTGGCTGAAATGATTAACCTTTCGGTTACCATGGCCACCTTCAGAACATATGTAAGGCTTTGGAATGCAGTGATGAAATCTCAACAAAGGCTAATAACATTATTGTAGGTACTTTTAACATTTCTAACATTATCATCAAATACCGATTGATTCATAATGTCCCAACATAGCTTGGCTACATTGCGATATCGCATTACCATTCAATCCAAGTACGACTTCGTTGACAAATCTATATTCCCTCAATTACCCAAGATATATTAGTATCGTTTTGTACCTCAAACTTGGCTAAGAGTCCATCCCATACATAGGCATGATGAGTCGATGCGTTGGCAAAAGGACCAGTTTTTTCACTAAAAATCTAACATCTAGTGCTTGCCTTTTAAAGTTTGTGATGTTGTCTGATTTGTACCTTTTTTCTTCAATCGATTACCAGGAGCTATTTTTAATATTCATGAAGCGAATGGTCCACCCAGGGCCAATTTTTTTTGTTTAGACGCCGGTTTTTTCGCTATGTAGCCTAATAATTATAATCCTGATAATAATATTAACTATTTTAAGGGATTGTACCGTAATTGAGTAACACATTAATAATCAAAATCTGAATAATTTTGAAGGTTATTGCTATGTTATGTTTGAAAAATGTGTCTGCTTGACAAGGTAAATGACACAATGAATGAATCAAAATGAAATTAATTCCCACTGTTGGTGTGTTATATTAATTACCTGATAAAAGAAAACAAAAACGTGAAAGTAAGGGTTATTATTCGAGTTTTCTAGTTCTCTTCTTCAGCAAGGTCTCAATAAAAAGAAGTGTCGAGTTTTCATGTAGGTATTAGTGAAATGGAAAGACAAACTTAACGTGATATAATATTACGCCTAATCTCTGGATTAGAGATCCTGCGTTCCATATTTCACCAGTATAAATGTAAATTGCTTCAGCCTTCCACCAATGGGTGACAGCTTCCGGGGATACCGCACGGTCTCGTGCGAGGCGGCGAGCCTCCTTGCCGGAGTGCCGCCATGGGATCTGGAGGCAAAGGTCCTCGCGCACATGTGGGAGTGGCGCGAGGAGGCGAAACGCCGGGGCGAAACTCCGCTGCCGCGACAAATCGCAGCACGGCGGACAGAGCTCCGGTGTGATCTCATGGCGACATGGCGGGTACGATTGCCGCAACCCAGTGCTGGGCACGCCACAATTGCGGCGGTAAGTCCCCTCTTTGAGGAGTGGATAGAGAGGCGCCACGGCGTCCTCACCTTCCGCCTGACGCAGGTTCTCACCGGGCATGGGTGCTTCGGTGGGTTCCTGTTCAGGATAAAGCGGGAGGATACGTCCGGGTGTTTCCATTGCGAGGATCGTCTGGAGGACACGGTGGAGCATACGGTGGAGGTGTGCCCTGCCTGGGCGGAGCACCGCCGTGTCCTCGCGGAGGCGATCGGCGGCGGCAACCTCTCGCGTCCGGCCCTGGTGCGAGCCATGGTACGGAGCGAGAGGGAATGGGAAGCCGTCACCTCCTTCTGTGAAGCAGTAATGCTCGCGAAGGAGGAGGCGGGGCGCGTGAGGGAGTGGCAGTCTCTGCGCCCTCACGCCCCTAGCCGCCGCAGGAGGAGACGCCCCGGGCGTCGGGAGTCGATTGCGGACTCCCGGCCACCGTAGGCGCGAGCTTGCGGGTGGCGAGCAATGGGTAGCTCGCCGCCCGGTAAGGAACAGGCTCGGGTCGACGGCGCGCAGTGTTCCACGCGCGCCTCAAAGAGATGTCAGCAGCAGTGTAGGGGTCTACTAGGACCGATGCCTGCCGGAGTCGCGTGATTGTTCGAAAGAGATACCGTGACCCTGGCACATGGGCAACTGATGGAACACGGGTGGGGTTTAGTCAGTAAAAGTCTGACACGCCCTCTCGCTCCGCCCAGAGCGGGAGAAGTCATTTGATGATTTCCCATCGTGAAAAAAAAAAAAAAAAAAAAATGGGTGACAGCTCATCTTGATGACAGGGAGTGGGCTGTAATCTACCACACGGGCCCAGTGCTGGTTGATAGATGTCACGTCTTTAAATTTTTTGTTGTAAGACAATATGCCGCTCCTGGTTCCTCATGCTATTTACCTTCACCACTTTGCACAAAGTAAAGCGCTTGTTTGGGTTTGAATTCGCGGCCTACAGCTCATGAGTCGGGGTGGATACCACTTGGCCACCACTGCTTTTATATGTCAGATATGCGAATAGTTCTAGGTATTCTGTCAAGAACGAAGTCGATAATTTTGCTTTAGTAAGTAGTAAAATGGAGCTTTTCTAATAACTCCATAATCTAAGCTGACTCTAGAATGGAAAAGTTAGTATAAAACACTGGTGAGACGAGTAGTGCTTACTTGTAAAATAATATTCATGCCTCCATTTGCAGGGGAGCTCCATAATGAACATTATTGACAGAAACAAAAATATAGAATCGTAGCGCCATTTATCACAATAGTTCTAAACTATTTACAAAACTGGCAAATAATTTAGTCCTTGGGTACAAAATTACTGCCAGGGTCGCGCGATTTGTTCGAAAGAGTTACCGTGGCCCTGGCATATAGGCAACTGAAGGAACACGGGTGGTTTTTAGTCAGTAAAAGTCTCCCGCTCCGCCCAGAGCGGGAGACGTCATTTGAAGATTTCCCACCCACAAAAAAAGGGTACCTTTAGCAGATCCCTCTGCGGATTTCATCATTTCTGATTCATTCAGGTAGGAAAACTACAAGTAGAACCCTCTCCATGGTCCTTTTGATGACCGACGAATACCATAGCCTGAAGAATTACCACAACTTAATTGGCAATGGGCAGGGAGAACAGAAAGCCAATGGGCTCGAAAATTCTGGAGTTGCAACCGCGTACCGGTAGACATAGCGGTGGAAGGGCTCCTACAAGGTAAAACAATGACCTTGTGAAATGACCGTTAGAATCCGCTGCATGCGGATATCACAGAACCGGTCAAAGTGGCGGAGCTTGGGGGAGGCCTATATTCAACAGTGGCCATCTTGTGGTTCAAGTGATGAAAATACTATGATATGGAAATTGTAATTAGACTGAACAAAAATGTTAGTTCAGCTTTATCAACTGCTAATCCTTTTCCGTACGAAAGTGAGGTATGTATCCAGTCAAACCAGATAAAACTGAATACAAGTTTTTACATATTTACTGAATATCTTCCGCAACGACTAAAAAAATATCTTACTATGGCTATTTCTCAGGCAGGCAATGAGGAAAATTATTTTTGTAACAATTCTAATAATAACTTAAGAAGACAATTGCAATTTTTAGTTTCATGTAGGAATTCGGAAAGGGTATTTTCTGTATCTTAGTTATGATTCATAAAAAGTTCTAATGTTGAGTCATTTGTCACTAAATCAATTTTTGCTACTAGGTGCAATGATTATATGTCATTTTATTTCGATGATATAGATCAGACGACCAAATCATTTGGATCATTTGGAAAATATTTGAAAGCTCCAAAAATTGTTACCAACCTGACCAAACCAACCAAAAATGTTGTAAGCAGTACAGTTATATTAAACAGTTTAATTAACACACAATTGCCCATGTACAATTATGGGTTCCATTAAACGGAATGGTGGTGGGTTTTTAAGTATATAAAATAATTATATTTGCATTAAGTCGTATATTCGTTGCTTCATTTCATATTTACAATACTTAAATACTAAATGTAACTTTTTTTTATACATTTTCCATCTTACTCTATACTGTCCTTGCATTGCTGTTTAAAAACTTATAACTATCATTTTTTAACAGGAAGAATTTAATTTCATTAAAGAAAAAAAGAGTTTTATACAAAGATTTGAGATCATATCATAAAGAGAAAGAGAGACAGTATTATTCTATATAAACAAAAATAATAACAATATTATTAAACTTTATCATCACAAGTATCGGTTCACAGCAAAATATTCGTTATTTTTACATCACATACCAGTGAATGATGGCGGAGGGTAGATCGATTAAAGAGCGAAAAAAAAGAGAGTAATAAATACGATGTTCAATAACAAAGATAAACGAAAATTGTATTAACGACTGTGCAAATCAAAACATTTTATACGATTTAGTATTCAGTCACAAAAAAAAATTGAAAACAGTTACTTTAATTTTTATAAAAAATCAACGTAATTATTTGTATTTTTTGAGTGACATAATTTTTCAATAAAACTTTTCACAAAATACTTAGAATTTTTCCTTAAAATTTCTGTTCTACATTTGCACAGTCATCACCTCCATGCATCACCACGAGAGTATCCATCTTAGTACTGGTATCCAGTCTGGGAGTTGAAGCTTCCTGATCCGGATCCCCTGCCTCCTGCGTTGGGGGCTAGGTACTGACGGGAGGCGGCACCTCCAAAACCAGCTCCACCACGGCCAGCACCAGCTCCGCCAAATCCGGATCCAGCACCACCGGCACCAGCTCCGCCAAATCCGGATCCGGCACCACCGGCACCAGCTCCACCGAAACCGCTTGCTCCACCAGCACCGCCAAAACCACCTGCTCCGGCGCCGGAGTAGCCACCAGCTCCTCTAGCGGGTCCGGATCCGTAACCACTGCCGCCAGCCCCAGCGCCCTCACCGCGGTAGGTACCTGGAATAATGAGATTATTGTTTAAGTTCAAATCATTAATTCTTGGGAACTGGAAAGCTTAGGGTCATAGAAAATTCGTATTTGGCGCAACTTTGATTGTACACTGTAAAGACCATTCCAATCAACATTAAACCAGTTGGCTGAATGAGTCGAGAGTTGGCTGGTGTATATAATTATGACTTCAGAGTATCCAGTTTCTTGGATATAAAACAAGTGTGAATGTAAGAAAGAACGAAGATTTTAATGTGGCACACATCGACGTTGTCAACTCCAACGCGTAGATAAATCCTGTTACAATATTATACAATTTCAGATGTTGCTCATTACTGAATGCTCTCAATATATCAGCATCAGACAACGTAAATTCTGCGCAATCCTGTTCTCAGGCCATTTCACGCACTGGGTTCACAAGCCTAATTACTAACAGATTGGTTGCCAACATCAACCAACATGCCAACGTTTAACTACGACAATACGTTCATTAGAAATAGAGCTTTGAATGTTGGCGTTACCCGGGAGCGGTCAAATGTTGGCCTTGAAAAGGGCAGGCAGGTTAATGATATTCAAATCCTATTCGTCTGACTTCGTGATTTGTGTGAATTCACAAAGGTGACATCTTACCATTAAGGTATCCTTGCAATTATTTTAATTGACCTACTGTATCTATTTGTATTGAAAATAAAATGGAAAGATTTAAGTACTTTCCGTTGATCTTGACAGTTTAGACACGGTATATACAGAGTCTTCAACAATTAATGTAGACAAAGCAAAGTAGTTAGTAGTAGTAAAATCGTCTTGCAAACTACGAGTATGTCTACATAAATGATGTTTAAAATTATGTGTATTTAAAATGACCTTTTGTAACATAGTAACAATAACAAAGTGGGGCATATAATTTGTGTTCATTTTCAATTACGAAATAATTCTGTATTTTCGATCACGCACATAATATTTCTGTTGTTTACTTTGGCAGCCGTAAAGTAAGCGTTGCGTGCAAATATTATAATTGTGAGACGTTTATTTGAAATTGTTGTTCTTTAGTATGTTTCTCACTGTCTTTGTAAATCCTATTGTCATTATTTAAATCTGCCTCTATAATTCGTCGTTTATATATTGTTTTGCGTAAAATAGTAATCCTGGTTTTGTTATTTTTTTCTTACTTGGATTTCTTCAACATCTTCTTACCCCATCAAATCCTTCTGTATCTAATGTTAATCCGTTATTACTCCTATTGACCACAGATTTCGCTTCAAATTCAAAGTAATTTATTCCAGACTTATCAAAGCTAAGAATAATTACAAAGGCACGCTTACCTGTCCCCAGCCCCCAGTGCTTTTTTGGGAAGAATAAGCGGTGTAAAAAAACTCCCCAGGTGAATATTATTCTTATATCTTACCGCAATATTCTCACTCGCTTATTTCTTGGCCACACTCGACTCATCGAAAGCTTCAAGGCTAGCAATGAACGCTCTCGTAAACGTTCGCTCGAATTATTTAATGGTATCGAGTTATTTAGAATGCGAAGATGACCGCACTGCACGGGTATGCTGGTTCTAGGTTAAAAGCAAGTCTACTTAATGACTGATTGGAGACACCTGAGACTTTTAATACACCTGTATATGTGGACAAAGTGGAATGCCTGGTACGAGTATTAAAAGCTATGACTGTTATTGTTTTTGAAATGTTATATTGGAATCAGTCATGCAGGAATCCTACTCCACGTATTTTCTACAAAAAATCAAGTACTTGCCCTACTTGTATTTTAATTTAAAAATCTATATCATCAATATTCCCAACACTACTATTTTCTTAGATTTGCTTAAAGCTTACCTCCGAAATGCAACTTACTCAAAATCTCCAATTAAAATTACATTACCATGATGTAATTATAATCTGACCATCTCAGAAATTGCATTAACTTAATTATCAGTAACTATCTCTCTTCTAACTAGCTCATCATTGACCTGTTATGTAAGTACTTTAGTAAGACGCTAATCTGCCTGTCAGTTTGACAAGTTACGAAAAGATATAGTCACACACAACGTTTTTGTGTGCATACTTTTTGCGTAAATGTAATGTTGTGTCTAAGATTAGAAAACTATTATAAAGATACAGGTAATACTGATCATGTACGTGTTCGATTTTTATGCGACAAACGACACAAATCTCATTATTCGATTCACATAATTCTGTAGAACTATTTATATGAATGGTCATCTTTATGTTGTAGACGATGGTAAATTTTAATATTAAAATAACTTTGATCTAGATAACATAAACAATTATTATGAATTAGTTAAAGAATTGAAAGACAAAGACGAACATCATTACAATAATGTAGATTATACGGTAGTCAACACAATAATTAGTCTTCCAACCCACGCAGCAAAATTGAATCATTATAAAGCTTGAGATAACGATCAAGCACATTAACAAAATCTTCACGCTCTTTAACCTATGTTAGATCTAAGATTTGACTTCATTCTAGTTTCCCAACACGCTGTAAATTCTAAGGTAATTAATATAGTGCGAAATATTTTGCCATCTAATGTTCCCACATTTTGTAACTATGAGAATCGCTAACAAAGCACCATAAATGCTAACATACATGTAAAGTTCTAAGAAAATATTCTTTATTACGTTTTGATATGTGGTGATAACATTAATATTTGTGACTTTAGACCTCCTTTGTTGAGAGTGGGAGAAAAAATCTAGAATCGGTTTTTTCTGTGTATATTGTAAATTCAGGTATTGTGTTTGGTATCTGTTGTAACCTGATAAGAACCTGAGATATTTTTGCCTATGGTAATGTTCGAATCGAAAGAGAACTTGAGAAAGTCAGTCAAGAAAATCAATGAAACATTTAGGAAAATAGTAAAATCCTTGAATCATATTATTAGGCAAGTAGGAACTGATGTTTTAGACGATGTTAGGTAAAATAGATGCAAGTATTCTAAACATTACTTTCATTCCCAGTGTAACATAAAGATCCCGCAAACACTTTCGCTAAACTTAGCAAAAGTTACAAAATGTAAAGCTCAGTGCACATCGGTGTTGCAACGCGTCATTATCTAGATGAAACCTTTATTACTGTAGCAGGAGTCATTAATATTCGCGATTACCACCCATCTCTCGTAAATGCACTCATTATGGTACGTCTGCTTTTGAGTAATTTGGTAATGTAACTGCTCGGACATGTGTTTTTCTGGGAACTAGGTGAGTTGGTTAATCGATTGATGTTGGTGTAGACAGATTGATCCAATTAATTGGTCTGGCTTTTTGGTGCATATTAGTTATTTTAAATATGCCCAATTTTTATATTTGATATTTCATTCGTGAGTAAGTAGCTGTTGCGTTATATGTATTGACAACCCTAAGAAAATTCAAACCGATTTTGAACAATGCATTAAATTCAGCAGTTCTCTCTCAAATTCTATAACAACAAATCACGGATACTGGATGTCATTCTGTATTCAACAGACAGACTGCACATGTCTGACCTTTCGTTTATCTGTAGTCTGGATCATGTGCTCCACGCCTTACAGTGAGTGGTGCGGTCACGTCGTGACCCAGTGCAAGAAGGCAAAGCATTAGTATCGTCCTATATTGTTGAGAAATTGGTCATTCTAAGAGCTGTGTGAATCGCTATAAATGGTACAAACTGTTAATGGTTAAGCTGTTGTTTGTTTAAGCTTTAGTAAATTGAAAAGTGATTGAACTTTATTTTTTCTTCATAGTGCACAGCATGCTTACTACACACAAGCATTTTTTTTTTAGATAAAACTTTGGTATTGTTTTAAATGTTGAGTAGCTTTTCATATCTCATCTTTAAATTACGCTCTGGAAACGATGTATCTATTTTAGTATTATAAGATGATCCTAATGTGCCCCTGTTTTAACATATTAAGAAATTGGTTATTCCACGAAGAAACCGAGTGTGAACCGGGTTAATTGAAGCAAAGATTGTAAAACAACCTTTGATGTACTACAGTTCATGTAAGTCGAGACATTAATATTATCGTTCAGAACTATTGAGAAAATGGTCATTTTGCGAACTAGCTAGGTGTGAATTACAATCATTTGAGGGTAATTTGATGTTTCGAATGGTTTTGAGTGCCGCAGTTTATGTATTCGGTATTTGTTTTTGATTGCCTTTACAAGTTTCATGAGTATTGTTTCTTGAATTTTGTATGAATGTTCTATTATGATTTTAGGAGATTTCATGGTAAGGCAAATAAGTAACTAACAAGAAATAACTTAAAACATTTCACGAAATATTACAGTTATGGAAATTATTAAAAAAATATGAATCACTGTATTCGATTTAAATAAATAATAATTATTATTATTTGAAAATAGAAACATAAAAATATGTTAAGTAATTTTCAAAATGGGGAAAGAAAAGAGAATAAATGACTATGATACAAAAACTAACACTAATACTGAAAGAGCGTTGAACTATAGATAAATGCATGAATCAATTATTTATAAACGCAGTCATCTCGTCAACATACAACAGAATGATTATTGTACATCGTCGACATTATCAGATGCATCAGTGCGTTCTCTAATCAATCTCTAAACTCGTCGCATTGGTAACATAATAGATAAATCTGTAGTTATTATCTTGACTTTTGGTTTAGAGCTTAACAATTGGTATTTGTTTTGATTTCAATTGTATTAACGGTCGGTTACTTCTTGTAGATGGTGAAATAGTTTAGCTGGATATATGGGAAATTAACTTGAAGGGATTGTTTAAAAAAGGCTGGGCATTTTTTTTCCATCCCGAGTTACCATAATAAAGCCCACTTTGTTATGGTAACTCGGGATGGAAAAAAAATGGAGTTTAACAGTGGCCCCAAAATAGTACCCTGCACTAGTTCTTAGAAATAGGTAAAAATCAGCAGTGAAATTGGTTTAGAAAGCTAGAGCTTGAATTGATTGAATATTAAAATAATTTTGATTTGTAGAGGCATGATGATTTAAATAAATGAATGGAGAAACTCATAAGTTCATAACAGAAAAAAGTATTTTTGTAGTAATAATGACATTTTCAAGTAAAATAATACTACATTGGATTACTCCTGTACTTTGTTTCTCACAATAAAATTGTACAACTTAGGTGCACGATATGTTATGATTATCTCCATGAATCTGTCATTAATCTTATATAGGCCTCAATTATGAACGAGCAATTTCCGTCTTGAAATATTACACACCGAAAATTTATTAATAATGGTTACTCAAGATAAATGATGACGCCTGGATGACCAGATTAAGTATCGACGTTAGGAACACGATCAATTTGTGTTCAAACGAGTACTCGATCGCTCGTTAAACATCGATAAACTTTGATAGAACACACAATGGTGACAAAACTGTCAATAAGGAATGAAATAGAAGTACAAGTGATGCAATAGATCAGTCTAGATCTTCGTCTGTGGCCCTAACTATCACTGGAAGACACTTGAAACAATAGAACGTTTCGTTATAAGATCGAATTTAACTGTAGGTACTAGGTAGGGTAACACACGCCTGCGAATACCAATTACTCGAGAATTCACACGCCATGATAAAACATCTGATTTGTAACTCCATATTTCTCTCAAATTCTAAAACTTGTGGAAATAATAAATGATTTACTACCGAATTATAAATGAAAATCCTATCAATATTTATTGAACTGACCATTTCAATAAAGTATGCAATATGGGATAGCCAAGAATCCTCATTTCGCAAGGCTGAGAAGATCTGCTTTCAAATATGGCTGTACACTTTATGACTGCGTTCTAACCCAATAATTTACATTTAAAAACCTATTTATGGTCAATCAAAGGCAAATAGTTTGAATTAATTAGTGCATCTGCTTTTGATTTGTAGGATCTTGACTTCGTAGGATCAACAAGGCTCTTGTTTTATGTAATGGTAATTGAAAACATTTTATAAAAGAATATCTTGTGGTTTTATTTCATGATTTGATCTTGAATTTACATTCCTTTTTTAGATATTTCGATTTTTTTCGCTACTTTAAATATTTCTGAAATACTTCTATAAGAGCTTTCTAATTATACCTTTAAATAAATTGTTTACACAAAAATTGAGCATTCTTATGGGCCAAATTATATGAAAAATGTAGTGCAATATTAGAATAAATTCACATTCAAGTTTCTAAACTTTTACAACCAAGCCCATTTATTTTCCCTTATCCGTTCATCTGCAATATTCACCCAGAATAGCTGTGAAATCAATTAAAATTCGACCTATGCAGTGCCTTACTTTGCTCCAAGCTAGATCACGATGCATGATGCAACGATCCCACGTCATTTTGTAACTCATCAGTACTAGGGTACTCAGGGAACAAATTACATGCTACACAGATGCAAATACTCGTTACATTCTCATCTCTGTGCACACACACATATACAACAGTCGTCTATACAGAATTTTACGGGGATGCAGTTAAAATGTTCACGCGATGTCTTTGCCAGTTTTTGTGATGTATCTTTGTGTGCATGGCGTTGTATGAAAGGAGTCAAGTGCTTGCATAGTGAGTTATCTCCGATTCAAGTTACTGAGGTAATGTTGGGACTTGACAAGATTAAGTACAAGTCTAGTGTTGCTCAGTGTTTTGTTAGTAAATTGTAATGTATTTGTAAATGGAAGGCTTTCTAATGGCAGGGCATGGGTTATTACGGTTGGTTCTGATAGTGTTTTGGTGTGTCATATTTATGAAGATGTTTTGTTGCATATTTCTGGAGTATTCGCAATTTTCGTCAGATGGATAGCAGCTGATTATGATTTAATACTGACGCTGTTGGAGAGTTAATATTCAAGTTATGTTAATGAGACGTTTACGAGACAATTATGCTCTTCTCAAAAGTTCACTGTATTACATATAGCGGCAGTTTTAGATTTCATACCAGGATGCATCAAGCATTGGCCATTTCTGATTTTTAAAGTACTGTGTAAGTGTTTTTTTTTAAGGATATCTGGTCTTTTTTTCTCTATTGACAACCTATATGATCTGTATTTAGTAATAACATTATCAACAAGGTTAATCTACTCCCCGCAGTTTTAGGACTAGCGGTCACTTTAAAGATTAGCCCTACATTTTTTCATACTACCACAAAACTTATTGTTCAGTTATTTTAATCCTAATGATTGTAATTTTGCGTAATCCTTTATAACTTTTTTGACCCCTTCTCTAATGTTTAGTACCACTGGGGTTATTAAATGCGATTAGGATAAGTTTTTGCGGTTATCATATTTTTTCTGGTTAGCAAAATTTGGTTTGTGGTTAATGTGAGCAACTTGCGTAAAAAATAAACATTCATTTTTAAATTAAATTACCTATCTCTCTATCAATCAGTTGTGTCAACATTTTTTTGAGTAGAATCCAAATAATTACTACATTAGTGATTGTTTAGGTTGTAAGAAAAAGTTAAGAGCTGAAATCGAATCCTCAGATTTTAGTTTAATCACAGAACTTTAACTTTTATAATGGCGTGGTATTTGTAATCGGGAAACTGAAGTGTTTTACGGTATTAATCGAACATAATAAGCTTGGTGCCTTGAATAGAAATAGTAAAACTGTATCACTCACCATCATCAGAGATGCCAGCGGCCTCGTCACGGGCGTTCTGCTCCAGAGACTTCAGGATCTCTTCGGGGATCGGGGGAGGAGTGGGCAAATGAGCACCCTGGGGCACGAAACCGTTCTCATCAGCGGTGTACGTGATGCTGTAGTCTTGGCCATCATCACCCTTGTACGCGAAGCTTCCTTGAGACTGCACTCCATTGGTTGCAACACCTTGAGCGTCAGCACGGATGCCGTTTGAGGTTTCGAAGTCGTAGGAGAATCCTTCAGCGGTAACTTCGCTGTTCAGCTTGAGGATCTGAGCACTGGCATCAGCGGAGGCAGCGCCACCACGAGCGCTGTATGCTCCACCGGCACCGGCGGGAGCGTTGTATGCATTTCCAGAGTGTGCGGCACCACCACCGAAACCAGATCCGGCACCACCGAATCCAGAGCCAGCGCCTCCGTAACCTCCAGCTCCACGGCCGCCAGCACCACCGCCGAAGGCACCGGCGCCTCCAGCACCGAATCCACCCGCACCACCTCCGAAGCCACCTCCGGTTTTACCACCGAAGCTTGGAGCACCTCCAGCGCCGAAGCCGGGGCCAAAACCACCAGCGCCAGCATTACCTCTGGGAGGGAGGTATTTGTTGTCAAGGCGGTCTGCTAAGCAGACACCGAGGACAGCGGCTACCACGAGCTGTAAATAGGATAAAACACTTGATTAATAGATGCACTTAATGACACACATCCTTTGGAAATTTCGAGGTTAGATGGTACAGCTTTTTCCATATCAACATTCCTTGTTTAGGGAATGTCAAGATGCACTGCATAGACAAACAAGTGAGTTGGAAAACGTTTATTATTCAACCCTGCCCTGATTCTACTTAACCCAGTTTTTTTGCTTCAAATGGCCATTACCTCATTGAAATTCAAATCAATGATGAGCATGTTTTAATTATAGACATTTTGTTTAATTGCACTCCTAAGTTTATGTGTATGTTCGTAATTATACGTCGAAATGTCGATTTCAAGTTGCGAATGATAGATGCATTCATGACGAGGATTTCTAGTGCCGTTAATTCTTTTTGTACGTGATTTTATGTTTGCAACCGTGTGCAATGGTATTTTAGTAACTTTTTTGAAATCACTGAATTACTAAAGGGGTATTTTTATGAATATGAAGAATATTATGGTTGCTCCATTGAATTTAAACATGAAGATATTGAGAGATTAGAAGTTGAGTTACCGTCAGTAATTAGCCGCTGAATCGCTGAAAGAGCTTTCGTAATTGTCATGATTATATGGCGCTAATTTAACAGCTATACGGTTATTAAAAGTTATGAGATATATTAATGAAATAACACAATTAGCAATAGAGTTTTACATCATAATTTTATACTGACGAGAAAATTTTAGGGTGGGAAATATTTGTTTGGAAAAATCACAACTATAACTTGAAAATTATAAAGGGTCTCCAGACCAATTAGACCAGGCCAACCTGTCAGTCAGCTATCAGAGACTGACAAATTAGACTGGCCGGTCACCGATCTTGCCAGGCCAGCGTTAGGGACACTTGTACCGTCTGCACCACTGTTCCCGATAAACGAAATCGACTTACCAATTTCATTATTTTATATTAAAATATAATATTTCTAAGGAAGACGACTTGTGTCTTGAGCGATGGTGCGCTGACTGTGATGTTCACTGGCGTTCCGACCAATATATACCTCTCTAGATGAGTGAGAATCATTCTGAAAATGATATCAGGGCCGCTGTAGCGTCGTAAGAAGGTTGGTCTTCCTTTATTAAGAGAATGTGATCGAGAGCAGATATAGGGTCGAGTCGCATAAATTGGACCGGATCGTAATTTGTACCACCTCAAAATCTACCAAACTGTAATGTTTAGTTTTAAATTGGCAAAACTAAAAATCAGTACTACCAACATGACGCAACCGCTGCCATTTTGAACTCGATAACACAACAGAGTAAATTTTTTTTTTTTTTTTTTTGCTGAACTGGGCCTTTTTGGCGCAGCCGTGAGGCACACTGTAATGCTAGTTTCTGACATCTCACCTTACACTTTTTTTATTTTATTTTTTATTCTTTCCTGCTGTATAACTAACTGTTATGTGCCTTTCAACTGTGCTAAATAAATGTATTTTCTTTCTTCTTTCTTTTCTTTAAATTATAGTGAACAAAAAATTTTTTTGCGGCGTTCTAGTATTATTTTATGGGTGTTTACCTAAGGATTTCTTGTGGCAACGGTAAATACACTGCAACTATTATATATATTTTTGGAAAGTAGGCATATTAGTGACCTTTTTGAGACTATAGTTTTATGTTTTTTAGCATTTCGAGTTTATAATGCTGGCTCACATTAAAATAAAACTTAGTGTTGCCTAATTTGTACCAGGTGTGGTACCCCTAAAATGTACCGGTACAATTTAGGTATATGGTAGTTTTTCAACTTGATGGTCAACTAGATTGAAATGTTTTCAGATGTCTGGAGAAGTTAAAAAGCGCTCTTCCTCTATTCTAATTAGAATTTAAAATGTTGCTGTGCCCTAAAGGGTCCATAAATGTTTCTACAAACCCACCCACCACCTGTATACATTATGGAATGCAATAAAGATTTGAGATTTGATTTGAGATTTCACGATGATGTTGAACAAGAGCTAGTGTCGCATTTATTGAACATGGAAAAGCATATGTTTGGGCTTACAATTAAGAATGTAAGAAAACTGGCGTATGACATTGCGGAAAAAATGGCATTCCAAACACTTTATGGAAACAGCAAAGATGGCTGGTAAAAAATGGTTTTACTCATTTCTTTAAAGACATTCGGAACTTAGTGTTCGCCAACCAGAAGCAACATCTTTTAATAGAGTACAGTACATAATTAATATTCAAACTTATTTGAATAATATTTTTCATAAAGATGTTAGTACTTTTAGTTAATAACAAGCACTTGATCTCATTTAGAATATGAAGTACAATTTAGGATACCTATGGTACAATTAAGGAAACCGGTTTCCTAAATTGTACTTTTTCAGACTTTTTTAAAAACTTTAATTTTCATATTTATTTTTGAAATATCTCATTTTCTTTCAATAAACAATGATTGCTAATAGAACAACCTTTTTATTTCTAGTAATATATTCCTTCAAAGTTAAATAGTTTTTGTGACAGCTTGTGAAGTTTGTTAACTGGTACAATATAGGCAACTTTACCCTACATATTTTTTTATTTGTGTTGACATCCGTGTTGGTTGAAGGGTTGATTTTTTACATTTAGTTAGTTAATTTGACCTATTAATTGGTAAAAGGCGGTGCAGCATTCCATAGATAAAGGCATTTTGCGAATAATAGTCACTAAGAGTTTGCATTAGGTATTATTTTTGTTTGTATTTTAAGAAATAGGATAGGTACACCTAGAGTGACTCAGGAACATTCAAAAATAGCTCTACATCTTTCTCACGTAAATTTTTTGTCGATATCAGAAATGACTGAACTTTTTATCAGACCCTGACCCCTGAGTTTCGATCGACAGACGGTGCTCCAAAATACTATTTTAAGATGAGAGAGAGAGCCTGAGGCCTATAATATTATGTGTTTTATGCAATCACTTAAACATTTCACGTGTAAATCCTACTGCTATTGTTGCAAAGCATGATTTGTTGATTTCAAACTGGTTGATTTTCTTTGTTATTTTACGCTATTGTTGGAATCGCATCATTTATTTATTACTAGATATGATATTTTATACTTCTCTCGCAGTTTGAAGCCAGAAACATGATACTTTTATAAGACCAGAATCAAATATATTTGTCACAACTTAGACAGTTTTGCAATAAAGTATAGTCTAGATCGTAATTTCAACAGTAGCGAAGCGTTTAAGTCTTTAAACATGGCATTTATATAGTTAACTAGCTTCTGCCCGCGACTTCGTCCGCGTTAAATTTCTTGTTCCCCCGACCCTTCCCGTCGCGTCGAATCGCCTACCCGTGCGATTTTCCCCGTTTTTGCAACATTTTTCATTTCTGCTCCGCTCCTCTTGGTTATAGCGTGGTGTTATATAGCCTATAGCCTTCCTCTATAAAATATAGACTACCCAAAACAAAAATATTTTTTTAATTCGGACCAGTAGTTCCTGAGATCGGCGAGTTCAATCAAACAAACAAACAAACTCTTCAGCTTTATAATATTATTAGTAGTTAATAAACATAAAGGTCTTTAATATCCAATAGAATATAAATCCAATGGAAATAAAAACTTGTTGTTTGCTACAATGGTTCTTAAAATAATAACCAGCCTATAAGTTGCTGGAACACAATTCTCTTCTCGGTGAGAGGGAGTGAGCAGTAATCCACCACGCGGACCCAATGCGGGTAGGTAGATGTTACATGTCATTGATTTTTTGGTTCTAGGACATGACAGTTTCCTTGCCATAATTTTCTTCATTGTTATAAAAGCAGTGGTGATTAAATAATTTACAAAAATTAAAGCACTTGTCTGGGTTCGTATCACGACCTAAACAACTCGTAGATCGCAGCTGTTTCCAGTGCGCTACACAAAGCAACCTATGGTTGGTGTAATACCACACAGTTTGGGGTAGGTTTCGTTCCTGTACACAAGTTGATCACTGCTCTAGCCTAGCCAATTTCGTCGGGGTGGTTTAGCATAATGGACCAACTTTGAGATAAATCTAAGCGGAATTATAAAATAGCCTATACATGGAAAAAAAATATACATCTTTAGAAAATCACAAAGTTGTTTTTTAGAGGATCATTTCAATATAATCAAGAAGTTTATTACTGTGTTGAAGATCATACTACACCTGGGGGCTTACTCTTCAACCTAATTTTAATTCCAATCTAAAGCCAATACGATTCCAATGTTAATTTTGCATACACGTAATTCGGTACTCTTGAAAACAATAGTGTCAACATTGGAACAACAACAACGCCTGATCTCGATTCCACTTAGTTCTCCAAAATGGACACCCAATTTTAACACATTTTGGTGCTAGCGTCGAACTTAAGAATACGAAACATCAAAATTCCAATGTCAATCGATCGGAATTAAAATCAAGAGTAAGCACCCAGAATTCATGATGGATTTTATGAGATATTGTATTTTGCGACCTAAAAATGTAAGTATCGGGAAACTTTTATTTTATTAGCTCACATTGCTTTTATGAAGCGAAAGGTTACATACCAACTAAAGGTAGGCGACTTTCAAGTATCTTAGACAACCTATGATGGATTACATAAAATACTTATTAACAGTATTTATTACTAGCTTTTGCCAGCGGCTTCGCCCGCGTGGAGGTCGGAAATTATCCCGTGGGAACATACTACCGGAATAAAAAGTAGCCTATGTCCTTTCTCAGGCTCTAAACTATCTGTGTACCAAATTTCATTTTAATCGGTTCAGTAGTTTTCGCAGGAAAGCGAGACAGACAGACAGACAGACAGACAGACCGACAGACAGACAGAGTTACTTTTGCATTTATAATATTTTTAATATTAATATAATATATATATATAATATATAGTGTGGATTAGTACCTACCTAATCGTTTCATTTACCTATTTAAGGTAGTTATTAGTATTGCCATAACCAAAACTCAATCAGTTGTCAGATTTATTGTTTTTGTTAGTGTTAGTGAAGTGAATCTTTTGGATAGGTACCAGAGTCTGCCAGACATTTTTTCAGGCTAACACGAAAACGGAATTCGGCCTCATTTGCTTTTTCACCCGGAAATCAAAAACTTTTTTTAAAATGTTTGTCAAAAGGTATTTTTTTTATGTAAAAGGAAAACAGTTTCAGCTTATTAAGTATACTTAAGTGTTGAAACTGAAATAACACGAAGCGTAGATTTTTTGTCAAAGAGATAATTATAAAAGCAATCAATTTGTTGTGATACTAATTATTTGAAAATATTTATAATATTGATAAGCCAAATTATAAAATTACAAGATGTACAAGTATATAAAAAGAAAACAATCATAGGGCACCAAACAAATCGTCGGCACTGTTGTCAACAGGAAATTACCCAAAAGGCTGGCAACATTGCGCAATGCTGATTCTTTGGCCAATAAACAGGCAAGTTCTGGTCAGGTCAGGTCTCCTGAGAATCGTCAAACTGTTTGGAAAAACTAACTTAAAACTTATACTAATCTGCTGTTATAACCAAGAAAACGTATTTTCAAAAAATTAAAATGTAGAAGAAATATTGGGCAACAGGAGTTACTCGTTGTATCTATCTATCGATTTTATATGAATCATCATCATTTCAGCCGGTTTACGTCTAATTTGGGCAAATTAGCCATAATCGCCACGTTTGGCATCGCAGTATGGTGGTAAAATGCTTAGAGAACGCTACTGCCCATTCTCTAGTAAGTCCCTTAGTCGCCTCTTAAGACACCGACGGGAAGAGATGGGATGGTCTGATGCTTTTCTTTATGACCGGTATTGTCACATGGAACCTCACGGAATTTGAATATATGAATATTGAAATATAAATATTTATACGTAAGATTCTGTTTGCTTTATATGAATAAAACAATAAATGAAAAAATTATATGTTGGGACAACCAACACACCGTTATCTGATCCCAAACTAGGCAGAGCCTGTACTTTGGTAACCAGACAACTGATAAATATACTTATATTTTTCTAAATACATACATATTATAGATAAATTACACCCAGACACAGAACAAATGAACCTGAACCTTTCCTGTTGAATATTTGTATATTGAAAATTAATTCCGAAATTAAATCCGAATAGATTTTTGTCGGCTCATAATAAAAATTGCCGACACTGGATACCGATTTCGCCGAACGAAAATTGGCGAAAACCGAAAACTGTATTCAGTCGGACTCTAATAGATAGATACAATATATACATCCATATTTTATTTGCCCAGCAATATGACGTACTTAGTAAAATATTACGACCATTTAGAAGCTAAGGCTGATCACGTTTTGTTACAGTCAGGCTAAATAGAGTTCGAAGCAATATTTTAACAAGATGGCGTAATTTGGCTGACAGTAATAGTCAAGAGTTCATTAGATATTAGGGTCTATCGCCCTGTAGGTTTCCATCTACTTACGCTGTAACTAAGGACACATACATATATATAATTATGCTGCTTGTCCAGATAACCCTAACCGTCTTATTAGAAAACACGATAACACTTTAATTCTAGTCTAAAGCTCGAAGGCAGTTTTTGCATTTGCAACTTTATTTCGATTTTGGTAAAGTTTATAATACAACAATGACCATTTAGCACTGGACTACGTTGTCAGTATAGTAAAAGTGTTCGATTCGTGTGTTTCGATTTCTGTTAGGATCTTATTTCAAAAAAAGGAGCTCAATGGTTTATTTAAACCATACCTAAAGAAAAACCTTGTTTTGTAATAAGGGGGTAAGAGTTTTATTTTTAGAATCTAAAGGTTGTTATAGGACCAATTTTATTTCCTTCTTTTTTTCAACTAAAAACTACAATGCGTGATTAATGAAGGTACTATTTAAATTACTTCTATTCTTCAAAAAGGTCAAAATCAATCCTTCAATTCTAAAGCCGATTTTTATGTCAATAAAGCATGGCTCTTCTGAACTTGTAGCCTTGTCATTGTAACAATACGAACCATACCGTCTATGATTCCTTGTACTTAGGTACTACAAAATTTAAATTGATACTTAACGATAAAACCATATTGCGATCCCCAACCCGCCTACCAAGCGTGGCGATTATGGCAAACCACACCTAATCGAGAGAGGTCTATGTCCAGCAGTGGACACCTCTCGGTTGAAATGATGATGAAATATGAAACTATTTCATCATTTAAATGATGAAATATGAAATTATTTGCCCGTTAAATGATGAAATATGAAACTACTTCATCATTTAACGGGCTTATTAGTCGATTTGCTAGAATTTTATTCTCTACTATATGGAAATGAACACTTTTAAATAATATATTACTAGAGACTGGGCAGCTGCGTTCTCTATGCATTTTACCACCATACTGAGATCGCCAACCCGCTTTTTTTTTTTTTTGTGGGGCATCTCGTAGTTAATCCTGAAAAGATTGTTACTACTTAAACGGATTGTGGCCCGGCGAGTTCTAAAAAGTTACCTTTTTAGGCCTCCAGCCGGGGCTTATTATACTTAAGAACTGAAGCGAAAGCTCTAAGGGTTACCCCGAGGGGGGTACGAACCTCGGCTTAGGCAATCACTGATGGGGGGACAGCAAGGGACTGGCTGGATCTGGGTTAAATTATTTAGGGACTAATTTAAAGTTAACGGCACAGCATCGCGGGCTGGCTCTTGCAAGGGTCGGGAGGGACTGTTAAGTCGGGGTCGCGACGACGGACCTCGGCGGCGAGGTCGGTACGGTTTGTGTCTGTGTGTTTTGCTCACTGTACTGGTCTCTTTTCGACTCTCCTGGAGGAGAGTAGTGGGATCATCAGGATCGGTAAGAACGTGCCGCGAGCGGCGGACTTTGCTAATACGGGAGGGGGTGTAAGTAGGTGCCGCCACAACCAGAGGGTTGCGGTGGGCTACGGCCCTATCGAAGTAACGCTTCGAAGCGCGTTTTATGAATTGATGGATAGTCGGGAGTTTCATATCTAAATGAAGATTGATATTCCGAACAAACCAAGGCGAGCCTGTGGCTTGACGGAGAAAACGGTTCTGGAGAGTCTGCATCCTATGGATGAATCGGGGCTTAGCATGTGCCCAGACTGGGCTTGCGTATGTCATAATCGGCCTGATACAAGCGGTGTAAAGCCGCTTCTTACACAGAAGAGACATTTTACTCCGCTTGTTCAGGACGCAATGGAGCCTACCGAGAGCGAAAGCGGCCCGCGAGCGAGCCTGCTTTATGTGCTCAGAAAAGGTGAGGTGTTCGTCGAGGATGACACCTAGATATTTGGCTTGCTTCGCCCAAGGGATCTGCTTGCCGAACATTGAGATGGGTCGGGGAGGGGGGTGATTACGTCGCGGTCGGGTGTAAAAGACCGCCTGACTTTTATCGGGATTGACCTCGATTCGCCACTTCCTGAACCATTCGCCGAGCTCGTCGACTGCGGTTTGGAGGTAGCGAACCAGCGCTGTGTCACTAAATCCCGAGAAGAAGATGGCAGTGTCGTCTGCGAACAGAGCTAACCTTGCCTTCTTACTTCTGGGGATATCGCTAGTGAACAGCGTGAAAATGAGGGGGGCTAGTACAGAGCCTTGAGGGACTCCTGCACGGATCGGGTGAGGGGAGGAAAGTGCCCCTTCGATGCGATAGCGAAAGGTACGGTTCGCAAGAAAGTCTCGTAAGATGAGCACGAGACGGTCTGGCACTCCGAGTTGGTACAGCTTATATAATAAGCCGTTGTGCCAGACTTTGTCGAACGCTTTCGCTATATCGAAGTATACAGCGCCCGTGAACATACCACGCTGAAACCCAGCATTGATATGTTCGACGATACGGTGTACCTGATGGACACACGAGTGTTGGGTTCGAAAACCAAACTGCTCGTTGGGAATGAGGCCCTTGGTTTCGGCATAATCTCTGAGTCGCTTATAAATAAGTCTCTCATAGATCTTGCCGAGAACTTTGAGCAAACTAATGGGGCGGTAACTCGTGGGCTCGGTTTTGGGCTTACCGGGCTTAGGGATGCCAATGACGGTGGCTTCCTTCCACGCTTGGGGGAAAATGTTATTACTCAAGGCACCATTGAAGATGGTACACATGAGCATAATCAGGTGGGCGCGCCAACCCGCAAGCCAAGCGTGGCGTTTATAGCAGACCCCCCCCCCCCCCCCAAATTGGGAGAGTCTTATGTCCAGCAGTGGACGTTTTTGGCTAAAATGATGATGATGAAATAATGACTTAATTTAAAGGTGACTCGCCCAAGGTTAATTTAGTTATGGGAAAATCGGCAAATCCAGAAATACATATTAGGTAATCGGCACGTTTTGAGTTTTAGGCAATAATGTTATGAGAAAAATTCATTCCAAGAACATGCAATAGAGTATGCATAATTAAAAACGTATTTCGGGAGTTTCGAACTTCGTGCGAATCGTATATCCTACTAATCTATATATTAATACGTGAAGCGAAAACTTTGGATCCCTTTTTACGAAAATTGAGCGGACGTAGGAGTATGAAATTTCGCACACCTAAAGTTTATACAGAGAAGAAGTGACGAATGCTAATATTTTTTTTTAATTATGCGTATAAATATATTATTTTCAATAAATAGCACGTTACACACACTACTATTCATTACCGTGTATGTAATACACACATGCATATATTTTCTTTTGTTTATGGTCCAATCGAGAATATCTGTCTTTATTTTGTGTCTATAGTCTTATAGTTAGGGAGCTGGCGAGCATTTCGGTATATGATTTGCACACGTTTCACGTCGAAGTGGATTGCAGTTTAAATCATTACGATTCGATTTGGTCCAATCAATTAAGGTCCTATGTCGCTGCGTTTTCTGTTGCTTAAAAAAATCGGGGTATTAAATCATTTGCACATGTTTGCCTCTAGAGTTCATGGTCACAATCATCTTGGAAACGAAGAAAATCGAAGAGGCAGATATTCAGGACTCTGCATTATCATGGGACGGAGTTGTAAAAATGTTAAAAAAAAAAGCTCTACTAAGTCATTTGCACGCAGTTCTCATTGCGCTCATTCGATTCACTGTGACTCTGTGGATTCGAAAAAACATGTAGCAGACTCTTTGCTCACTGATTTTCAGCTGTATAACTGTTTGAAATTCACGGAATCAAGGGACAGCGGGTATTGGATGGGATTATTGTTCTTCTTAATAGTTTTATTCTTTTAATTTTGTTTAATATTATCCTTTAAACTCACGTTAACGATTACACTTCTGGAGCTGAAATCTACGCAATCATATTTTTTCTCAATGCCAACCAGAAACGAAATGCGCTTGGAACTTTAATTAGAAAGTTTTTTTTTAATTGCATGCTTGATTGTAATCTGAATAGGATTAGAATTTGGATAGGAACAGTCTTTAACTTTTTTTAATCACGTTTGATTTGTAAAATACGTAGATTTTGAACCAAAACGTGTGAAAGTGACTGAGAGCGAGAGAGAGGAAAAGCGTCCAAAATAAAAGGGGAGGCTGTATATACGCTCTATACATTTTTAGTTTCACAATACGGAAATGATCGGAACTGAGTTATACCGTTCTCACTCATATTCCTAAATAAAAGAGAGACACCACGAAAGGAACTTAGGGGATATTTTATACCTGCTTGGTTAGGCGCAAGCGTCAGGTTGAAAAAAAAAATCAAATGGTGTGCCTTTTGAATATCAGAGGCTTGAACGTCTGCCTCATCGATTTTCTTGGTTATGATAAGGAATTCAAACATCAGTCCAAGAGGTAGACGTGTGCGCATAATATAGCACATCTTTTTTTTACATTTTTGGAGCACTGTCAATAGACAACGCAGAGGCAACATGTTGGCAGGCTATTTTTCCGTGGTTCTTCTCATTGTTTTTAATTCTCGAAATAACTCGAAATTTTTCTCGCCAGCTCCCTAACTATTACTGAATGTCAAGTATAACCATAGGTAATAAATTAATTTTATAGATACCTATATTATATAACCTATTTCATTTTTAAAATCTATGATCATATCGAGAATATTGGTTTTCAATATTATTTGTCTACAGCAAGGCACTTATATCCAAGTCTATAGTGTTACTGAATGTCAAATATAACCATATTTTTTATATTTATTATTATATATGTTTTTTTCATTTAATAATGTATTGCTATTCAAATGAAGTACGGTCGAATTTCGACCAATGGGCGATCACTAGTTATTATAAATGCGAAAGTTTGTATGTATGGATATGTGGATGTTTGTTACTCTTTCACGCAAAAACTACTGAACGGATCTGGATGAAATTTGGAACACAGTTAGTTTATAACCTGGATTAAAACATAAGCGATTTTTATCTCGGTAGTACGTTCCAGCGGGATATTTTCCGACCTCCACGCGGGCGAAGCCGCTGGCAAAAGCTAGTAGAAAATAAAATATAATTTTAAAGTGTTGATTCGCCTGATCCTGGTGAGTACTTTTGCATGAATCTATACCAATATTATAAAATCGAAGAGTTTGTGTTGTTGATCGCGCTATCCCAGGAAATACTGGTTCGAAATAATAATAATAATAATATTCCACAAGTATCATACAACGCCATCTAGTCCCAAGCTAAGCAGAGCTTGTGTTATGGGTACTAGACAACTGATAAACATACTTATATATTTCTAAATACATACATATTACAGATAAATTACACCCACACACAGAACAAATGATCGTGCTCATCACACAAACATTTTTCCTGGGTGGGAATCGAACCCACGACCTCCGGCATAGCAGTCAGGGTCACTAGCCAGTAGACCAACAGGTCAGGTCAGGAAATATGTTAGTGTTAGATAGCCCATTTATCGAGGAAGGCTATACGATATACAACATCACGCTAGGATCCTTAGGATACGAGCAGAAAGTATAAGTCATGAATACGAAATACTCGTACGGACAGGCGATTCTACACAACGGGGGAGCAAGAAAGAGTCTAGCCTGAAGTTCGGACGAGTTGACAAAAGTGGCCACAGCGTGCAACGGCATTGCGCAGCTCTCTTGAATCTGACATCGTGCGGTAAACAAGTGTCTATAACCTAAAAATCATTCATTATCTTGCGATGTTTCTTTTTGTCCTCAACATATATCTACGCCGAGTAAAACGTCCAGTGGTGAAGAACCCAGCTTAAATCGGCCTTCTGTTCCGATACAACATATATATCTATTTTGTGATTCAAAAATATCCGTTATTACTTAACTTACTCAACAATAACACACCGTTTTTACGAGACTCACCTCCATAATACACAAACAGACTAATAAATCAAGTTCAATATTTTGAAGTATGCTATCCGGACTGTTTAGTGGCGTCATTAATCATAGCGGTTATTAAAAAAACAAACACATGAGAATTAAATAACAATAACTTAGAACAGTCTATTACTAACACGTTTGGTATTTTTTAATCATGTCTTGAATGATTGTATGCTGTAAAGTTTTCAGCTAAGTAGAGATCGAATAATCAGTCATCATCTCTATCAGTTTTGGGGGGTTTTGCCAAAACCGCACCTGGCAAGAGTCTCTTAGTCGCCTTTAACGACACCATCACGGGATACTGCTCGCTAAAAAAATTCTTCTACGCAATAGGCATAACAGACAGTCCTCTATCCAGGGCCTAGGCCTGGAAGAAAAAAACACCCAGATTAGTAAAGCATCCCTCGGGGCCCTCGAATCTGACACAAATTTTCTCAACAGACTATAAGTTCTTATTAACTTCTGGAGGGAATATGGACACACAAAGATCTACCTGGAGGAGTTAGTGTGGATACCAAACCCTCTAAGAACAAGCTGGGTCATTAAGAGTACGGTAGGTCATACAACATAATAGCAGTGGTGGTCGCCCACGACATACGAAACGTAGGCCGAAGGTTCAGTGCGAGGCTAGCACTTTGTGTTAACTACTTCATGACCACTGCTCTCAAAACGGTGAAAGAAAACATCGTCAGGAAACTGGTTTGTCCTAGAACCAAAAAATCTAATAGAGGTTACACAAGTTTCTGCGCGCGACTTCGTCCACGTCAAATTTTTGCACCCCTAACCCTTCCCGTCGCATCGAATTGCCTGCCAGTTTTCATCCATTTTTCACCGCTCTTTTTGATCATAGCGTAATGTTATATAGCCTATAACCTTCTTCAATAAATAGGCTACCCAACACTAAAATAATTGTTCAATTCGGACCAGTAATTCTTGAGATTACCGCGTTTAACCAAACAAACAAACAAACTCTTCAGCTTTTAATATTATAGTATATGTATAGTATAGATTAAACCCGCAATGGGCTCGTACATTAACACTAAACCATCAAAGAATTCTAAAGTATCGGATTATTAAATACTTTCTTAGAAAACCTGATCAAAACATTGAGTATCATCCTAATGCATTTGACCTGCGATCCGGCGCGGGCGCATAACAGTCGGGCATTCTCCGCCACTGCACTGCTCCTATTGAATTATGTGTTAAGCTTTCAGATTATATCACAGAGAGCTGAGCGAATGTTATCTAGGTTTTAATGTTATAAAATTTTTGTTAGCTTATTATAAAAAAAACTAATGCATTTATTTTCACAATGATTTTAAAGCTACTGTTTTACGTTGATCTCTTTACTTGTGCTTGGTTGATCAATTTCCCATAAAGCTAGGCATTTATATTTATTTATTTAATAATTTACGGACACAAATGTACTGACTGACTGAATAACTACCAGTCAACCTTTGAGTGATGCAGAGATATTTAAAATACAAAACGCATAAACCTATTTAAACCATAAATACAATATATATATACCTAACTATATATAAATATATACACACATAAATATATTATATATTGCTCGTTCAATTCTTTAATATACACCATCAAATTTCCAAACTGTGACCAAGCTACTCGATCAAAACCATTCGGCGTCGTATCGATGGGGCCAGGGTATTCATCGGCAAAATTAGACTGCTTTATGGACGCAATATACACGACCACGAGTGATACGCTGTATAATTTTGACATTCTCAGGAACTGCAATCAGCCGTCGAGTATACAGTCATGTCCCGTATTGAGCATATCAACTTCATTAAGAAAGAAATTTTTGCATTGGCAAGCCGTATTAGTTCAGTCACCACTTTTTAGTCACGTTGAATATTTTACTACTTGTCATGATTCGTGTAACATCTCAGTCACTTTGCAGAGAAAACTTACTTAATTTCCGTCTTCAACATATGTAACATAAAATGCCAAGGTCTATTACACCCTAAACTTAACCCTGAAAAAAGTATCTACTACATTACCCATGGGAACAAAACGCGAAGCCTGTTCACATCCTACAGCCACTTTACATTGCCACACCAGCCTACGATAAAATGAAACGTTACAAAATCCTACAAACACATGTTATCTGAATCAGTGGGTCAGTAGCGAAGTCCGACCTGTAGCTTAATATTGCCTATTTTTTGCCAACTGTCCATCATCCCGCAAACAGCTTATTATGTCAGATTATAGAAGAGGTAATGGTGGGCTTTTAAATATTGGTGGCGGGTCCCGCATATTTTTATGTTTCTTGTTTCATAAAACATTTTTAACATTTCCATATTTGATTGCCCAAGAAACGCATGAAAATTTGAATATGGCAAATGTGGCTTTTTTATTAGTCTTAAATGAACGTTTGAGACTTTTGAAATTTACTTTTATCTTCTGTTGGCATAAGTTATGCAGGAACAGTTTATGAATGATAAAAAAGGCGAAAAAAGTTGAAACCGGGGTTAATTACTTAAGGTAGGCTGGCAAACATAGTACGAAATAGTGATTTAAAATTTCATCCGAAAGAAAGCAACTGACTTCCGAAAAACCACAACAAATTGAAAAAAATCTTTAATTTCAGAAGTCAGTGTTTTTGGATTTATTTGTTAGTTTTATATCGAGGCTAACGACAAAAATACCGACGCAAAGTAAATAAATTTATATGAAACCACCCCTGAATTTTCGATATTCATCCACAATTATCGAAGATATTGCGAAATAGGTTTATATCCAAAAAAACGAAATAAAAGCAGCCATACGAATTTAGAACCTCCTCCTTTTTGAAGTTGGTTAAAATAGTTGCTATTTAATTTTACGGTGGCTATTAGCACAGGTGTAGTTATAAATCTTGTTAGCTTTATCTTGTAAATAAGAACGCAAGTACAATAAATCTCTTGTTTTCTAAATAACACCCAATTGTTTATACTTAGTTAAACTTACATTTAAACTTAAGATTGGGATCACAACATAAGTTACTAAGTTGTCGGAATGTTACGTTATGTAAGTTACTTCGATTTGTACTTGTGACCTTTCAATGGCCAGTCAACCGTACCCAGTGCCCTATTGTCGATTTGAAGCAATATTTGACTAAAAGCTAATGGGCTCTTTAATTATTGCTTCATAAAGAAACATGAATGCTTCTTAGAACTCCTTGCATTCAAAAGTTGTTAGAGGGATTGGCATAATTTGTATGGTGGTATGTATTTTACGAACTAGAATGATGCGATAGTTTTCATCATTTCAGCCGAAAGACGTCCACTACTGGACATAAGCCTCCCCCGATTTGGGGGGGATTTGCCATAATCGCCACGCTTGGCAGGCGGGTTGGCGATCGCAGTATGGTGGTAAAATGCATAGAGAACGCTGCTGCCCATTCTCTAGTAAGCCCCTTAGTCGCCTCTTACGACACCCACGGGAAGAAATGAGGTGGTGCTATTCTTTACGTCCGGCACGACACGGTACGACGCGACGTGATAGTTTTATTAGTCTATAATTACTTCACTTTGGCGAAAATACCAGATATCATACTGTCTGGTTAGTTAGTCTAGTGGTTGCTACTGCTGGTCATCCATCAGTACAGGGTCCTATACCCAGGTCGGGCAAAGTGCTATTATGTTTTCCTACCTGGAATTTCTCAGAATCAGCCCGGAGTCTGGATTTGTGCTTGGTTGATGGCAAAGACTATATAACCACTTGACTGCGCATACAGTGCCCCGACGCTCGAAAACTATTAGTATTTTGTCGCCTATGCATAGCTACGGTTCTAGTAACCATTTTAGTTGTGACCAATTGTTAGACCTCTGTGCACGCTAAATTAATGAAAAAAATATAACTTTATTTGCAATTATAACGCATCAAAATGCCTTCATGCCCGGTGAAGTGGTATGGGAAACATTCCAAGCCATCTAGTTACAAAAAAAAATGGCATAACCTTTCATCGGAAAGGGAACAGTACGAAAAGTATTTTTGATTTAATCAAATTATGATCCGCCGTAGGGGTCTATTTAAAATGGTGATGGGTAAACGAGCACACGGTGGACTCGCGCGCGTTGATGTCTTTTGGAAATGTCTCGTTCTTTTAAGAGACAATTCTAATGCTTCTATCCCTTACTTTCCCTTTGTATTTTTATCGTAAAATTTTGTGCTGTTAACTTTAATAGCTGAAAATCGATATCGAAAATTAAAAATAAATTATTCAATTCACATACTGTGATAAAATATTCGACATCGCTCCTGATTGACATTGCGTCGAATATGATAGTGGCCTGACATATACCAAATTATTTAATTTTAAAAATAAATAATAACAGAATACGTGTTTTTTTTTGTGATTGATTATATAAATATGTATATATATCTCAGCCTATAAAAATGTTTTAATTGCATATTTTTAACACAATGTTAAATTTCATTTTATCGATATCGACTATTTTCCCTTAATGAAGTACAGCAGCCCTACGATTGGCATACCTACGCAGCTTGACCTTGAACTGACCAATTGCAGTCGCGCATTCTTCCTCGTCCCCCGGCCCGCAGTGGTGAGTCGTGTGCTTAGAAGAAATCGGCCTATACGCTCTCTAGTGGTTATATTCTCTATGGTTGATGGCTATTGGTGGCAAACCTTTTACATGGGACTTAACATACTTGGAGAAACCCAAAGAAATGGAATGGCCATAAATGCAGTCATGCATTATGGCCACTTCATTTTTTTTTTTTTTTTTTTTTTCAGGATGGGAAATCATCAAATGACTTCTCCCGCTCTGGGTGGAGCGGGAGGGCGTGTCAGACTTTTACTGACTAAAACCCACCCGTATTCCATCAGTTGCCCATGTGCCAGGGTCACGGTATCTCTTTCGAACAATCACGCGACCCCGGCAGGCATCGGTCCTAGTAGACCCCTACACTGCTGCTGACATCTCTTTGAGGCGCGCGTGGAACACTGCGCGCCGTCGACCCGAGCTTGGTCCTTACCGGGCGGCGAGCTACCCATTGCTCGCCACCCGCAAGCTCGCGCCTACGGTGGCCGGGAGTCCGCTATTGACTCCCGACGCCCGGGGCGTCTCCTCCTGCGGCGGCTAGGGACGTGAGGGCGCAGAGACTGCCACTCCCTCACGCACCCCGCCTCCTCCTTCGCGAGCATTACTGCTTCGCAGAAGGAGGTGACGGCTTCCCATTCCCTCTCGCTCCGTACCATGGCTCGCACCAGGGCCGGACGCGAGAGGTCACCGCGCCATTTCATTTCTTACTATGCATTCTTTGAACTGACATTCATCAATGCTTAACATTAACTTAGAAACAATTATCACATTTAATAATAAACATTTAAAGTTATTTAATTTATAATCTACTCACAAAATAATAATGGTTTTGAAAGTGACAGGTTAAAATTAGTTTACATATGATAAAGTTAGAGAGTTTTGATGGCGGTTGCACGGAACCCTATAAATAAGCGCCCATTACAGTCACGTTAGGAAACTGCGCAGACGCGAACTTGTATTATCTGTTTAGTTATTGTGACGACAATAATTGTGCTTGCTTTTAGAAGTAACATACGGGTTAGTTTTATGTGCAGCCGAACCAGAACCTTGTTGTTTCTTAAGACCCCGGGCTAAAGCAAAATTACCATTTCTGAAGATGGTTCAAGAAATGTCTAAGACTTAGGTATATAATTAAAATAATATGAGTAGAGATTAGTATAATATTCCCAAACGTTTTGTGGAATAGGAAAATAAAATTACCTCTCATTTCATGCGTTTTGTGTCAAATACAATAAAATGTGCAGATGTTATAAAAAAATCCTTTTGGTACTCACGGTACTCAGTTCATGGTATACCCTTACGCCCATTATTTTTTTTTTTGTTTTCTCGCAGGTCAACCTCTGAGGTTCTCGGCTCTATTGTTTTGGTTGCCGGCGACCGGACTTGCATGTTGCTACCTTAATAAATTAAGACCAGGGCTAAGAACTTAAAACTAGAGCGACTACTCGCTAAGGGCACCCCCTGTGGCGTACGGACCTCGGCTTAGGGCATCGCTGGTTGATGGCAGCAAGGGACGGGCTGGATCGGAACGATTATAGCTACAGGCTCAGGCGGGCGCGGGCTTGCTCGAGCAAGGGTCGGGGTGGCTGAACTTGGGATGAGATAAACGCAAATATGTAGGTACGGGAATGGCAATGGGTGTTGAAGCGATTATTGGGAGAATCCTATGTCCTGCAATTAACGTCTTTTGGCTAAGATGATGTTTTAAGTTACCGATGAAAACAATTTCGAAATGATTTTGTTCAGTTTTTTTGCGTCTGTACAAAATTATGTTTTCGTGACTGTATTAGTCTGAGATTTTTAGATAGCGTTAATCTATCTAGCCTATTTAATTTTTTGTAATACTTTTGACATTAAATAACCAAAATATCTAGTCATGCTCATCATATCATTGTAATCAGTCTATATTGTTACCACTTTGGGACATAGTCCTCCTCATAGTGAGCGTACTTGTATCCAGTCATGCTCAAGTTTAGCAAAAAGTAATCTATATTATTATATATTATTTTATTTTATATTATAAAGCTGAAGAGTTTGTTTCTTTGGTTGAACGCGCTAATATCAGGAACTCTTGGTCCGAATTTAAAAATTCTTCATGTGTTGGGTAGCCTATTTATTAAGAAAGGCTATGGGATATATAACATTACGCTACAATCAAAAGGAGCTGAGTAGCAACGAAAAATGGACGGAAACTGGCAGGCAATTCGATGCGACAGGAAGGGTCACGGGAGCAAAAATTTGACGCGGACGATGTCGCGGGCAGAAGCTAGTCTTTAATAAATAAAAGATGAGCGCACTAAAAACGATCGTCTTCTGTCAAAACTAAAATACATGCTCGCACAAAGTAAGAAGATAAACAGTTGACAGCCCACACGTTTCGATTTGCAAATCATCTTTACATTTCAATGTTTCTTTTACAATTCATATTACATCACTTCAAACAAGTAGACGCTTTCAGAGCTCCCAACAATAACACTGTTATTTATTCTAGGAAAAACAATTTGAAATTTTCAAGATTAAGATCTGCTGACCTCGTATGAGATCATCTGATTTGTTAAGATCTTGGATGAGATCATTAGTCATCTCATGATATCCGTTACTTCTCAGAGCCCTTCTTTGTTAATTAATTTATCCACACTATCCACACTATAATAATTTTTTTTTATTAAAATTAAAAAATTAAAAATTGTTTATTTTGTAACCATATTCAATACAAAAATAAAAAATATTATAAATACAAAAGTAACTCTGTCTGTCTGTCTCGCTTTCCTGCTAAAACTACTGAACCGATTTAAATGAAATTTGGTACACAGATAGTTTAAAGCCTGAGAAGGACATAGACTACTTTTTATTCCGCGACTTCGTCTGCGTCCGCGATAACTGACATTTACGCGGACGAAGTCACGAGCAAAAGCTAGTAATAAATAAAGTATTTCTATTAATCATTAAGGTTTTCCCTTTAAAGGGTGGCAGGTGGCTCGCTAGCACTCCATTTAAAATATTGGTCTGCATCCGGTTAGACTGGAAGCCAACCCCAACATAGTTGAGAAAAGGGTAGGCAGAAAGAGATGGCAACCGCGTAGATACAGGCCTATTGAGTGTTCTGGTTTCTTAGTCATTGCTATTAAGCTTTACGATGCTATTTTATGTAGAATATAAGATAGTAACACTTGGTTAACATTTCTTTGTAAATGTCAGGAATGTTTACTATGTACTAAGATGTCAGAAAGTAATTGAATGTTTATTGTAAATAAAGAGAAACAGCTAAAGTTTCATAAGATTTAATTATATTTGGAATATGTACAGATAATGAAATCTTAGTTTTACACGGCCATTTTTTTTTGCGTGCACCGTATATACTGATTAGCGTCGTATATAAGTAACAACATTTTTGATTGAAAAGAGTGTTCGTGGAGTTTCTTGCCCGTTTTTCTACATAAGTACCTTCGCTTTGAAATAGGCAACTAGCTTCATTTTCTGACTCACCGCCACTTGATAATTCAAAAGTGCCTGTAATTGGTTTATCTATATCTATACTTATAATAAAACTGTAGAGAGATCAATTCTGTACATTGAAAATATATTCAAAATTAATATTGGAGGATGAATAGTAATCCATACTGATGCCAAAAATGCAATCAGTAAATTTTTTGTCTGTCTGTCTGTCCGTCTGTCTGTATGTGCACGCATAGGTCAAAAACGACTGAAGGGATTTTAACCAAACTTGGTACGATTGTAGTCCATAATCCTGGGCAGGTTATAGGCTATATAAAATAACGCTAAGACACATAGGAGCCGAGCAGTGACGATAAATTTGAAGCAAGTCGGATGAAAATGCGCTTTCGAGCTAAAAAAATAACCTGGATTAACGAATAGGCTACTTTTTATCCCGGTAGTACGTTCACGCGGGATATTTTCCGACCTCAACGCGGGCGAAGCCGCTGGCAAAAGCTAGTTTGAAATAAATGCTTTGAGTTTGAGCGCCTAGAGTTGAAAAGTCAACAATTTGTTTTTTTAGACGCACTGGGATGTACTTTGTTGGATTCTCATAGCTTGGCTCACGAAGTTCATTGGAGAATCCTTAAAAACCGTCGCGTTAAAAGATCACGCGTGCGTACCTGGTCTTAGATGGGCCTATTGAATAATTAATAATTATTCACTTTAAAACCTATGGGTGGCTATCTCTGACTAAATTTGTTTTTTCTTTACGTCATACTCATCTCTATCAACTGCTTCAAGTAAGTAAATTTCATTCTTTGTTTTGTAATGTTACAAGTTACTTTGCATACTGTTAATTCGAAGACATGTGACATCTACCAATCCCGTGTGGTACGTGCGGTGGATTATGGCCCATTCCTTCTCACCGACAGGAGGCTTGTGCCCCAGCAGTGGGTACAGAACCAAATTCTTCTTACTTAACTTTTTCGGTGTGTTGCTGGGGAGTTTGTTGTGCCACTTTTTCTTCCCGGACAAAACACCACGTATTTTGTCCGGGTTGTGGTGATGTGTGTGCGTTTTGGGGGACTGTCTTATGTAAGTTTGACGTTCAAGATGTGATTCTCAGCCGAATTTGAATTATGATTTTTGGTTTAGATTTTTTTGTAAGCTCCTCCAACTGTTGGGCAAAAACCTTCGTCATCCGTAAAGCACTGAACTCCAAATCTAAATGTATTTAAACATAAAACCGACGGTCAGCTCGACGCAAAACCCTCCCGTGTGTTTCCAACTGTCGTGAGAACACGAAAGATTTTGAAACATTCTTTTAATACTCATCTTCTCAGTAATGAGTTCTCAGTAGCCATTGTAGATAATGGAGTACAATTGATTGGCCATATGATTGGCGCAATGATTGGCCAAATGTTCAGCTGGACCAAACTTTTTACTGACATCAATCTTGAGTTAGGAAAGCCCTAGTTTTCTAGGCTTTTTGTTTGCATAATTATAGCTGTTGGCATTCTCTTTGATCCTTTAAAGATACATTCGACCCATATTATTTCACCATCATCACGTATTTGTATCATCAATTATTTTTTTAGAGTTAAAAGAAGATATCGTAACAAAAACTAAGCAGAATATGCTTATATGATTTGGTTTGAAGGGCAGCTTACAAAAATATATTTAAAAGGAGTCAAAACGCTGGAAGGGGACGCCCTAGGTAGCCGTATAGTGACCTTATTAGTGATGTTCATCAGAAAGGCCAGGTGCGTAGTACTTGAAACCGGCGTGCGTGTGTGACCAGATGTATGAACGTGAATAAGGCAAAAGGATATGTAACGATCGTAGTAGGTGGCGTCTTGTCGTTACTAGCCTACCCCCATGGGAAAAGACGTATTTATGTAGTGGTA
The DNA here is from genome assembly GCA_932294355.1 of Aporophyla lueneburgensis. Lineage (NCBI taxonomy): Eukaryota > Metazoa > Arthropoda > Insecta > Lepidoptera > Noctuidae > Aporophyla > Aporophyla lueneburgensis. The sequence goes on along the minus strand of OW028748.1, from coordinate 5,350,202 downwards.
TGTATGTAATATAATTTCAGCTTTTGATGTAGAGTCACTTGTTGTCTACCTATGCCTTTTTTTGGATGGGAAATGATCAAATAACTTCTCCCGCTCTGGGCGAAGCGGGAGGGCATGTCAGACTTTTACTGACTAAAACCCATCCGTGTTCCTTCAGTTGCCTATATGCCAGAGCCACGGTACCTCTTTCGAACAAAACTCGCGAACCTGGCAGGGTCTTCCTACGCCTTGATCTGTTAAATTAGTACAGCAACCTTAAATAAAAAAATAAGTTGATATTATATTATCGTTTTCCAGTAACCATCAAAATCAATTCAGGATTTGTTTCCACAAGCACGTTGAGTATCTATCGTTAACACACGCAATTATTATTACTAGTGATCGCCCATTGGTCGAAATTCGACCGTTCTACATTTGAATAGAAATACATTATTAAATGAAAAAATATAGATAATAATAAATATATAAAAAAATAATATGGTTATATTTGACATTCAGTAACACTATAGACAAATTGTTGACGCTTTACTACTGTGGAGAGGGTTCGCTGGCGGAATGATGATGGCCAGGACCAGGACATAGGTGTAATGAGTAAAGAATACTTCTTCAGGACTCTTTTTTTTTATTTTCTTAATATTTCTTAACTGCTGGATATGGAACAATATGGAATGAACTATCACAGAAATTTGTTCTGTTTTTATAGAATTTTCCCTATTATTTTTAATTAATTATGACGGTTCCAAATGTCATAATTATAACCAGCCTATACAATCTATGACCAGCCCAAGGAACTTAAATCGACCAGCCTGTACAATCGTGAGGAATATAACCTCTACAGTTTGCACACGACAATAAGTTTTGTATGGGAAACTTACTAATGCCATACTTGACACTCCCCATAAAACCACAAAAAATATTTCTTAAAAATCTAAATTAAATTCCTGTCGTCGCTAATACAAATAATATTAGAGACAAATATTCTCGTTATGATCATAGATTTTAAAAATGAAATAGGTTATATATCTATAAAATTAATTTATTACCTATGGTTATACTTGACATTCAGTAAGACTATAGACACAAAATCAGGCTTACCAACTTAGGGGTTTTCCCAAATTTAGGGGGTAAATAAGAGGAGTGAGATTTTTAGGGGCGTTCCATTTTAGGGGTATTCTTAGGGATTTTTTGCCATCTTACATTTCTCATTGTGTTTTTGATTACAATAAAAGTATTAGCGACTTCTAGTACGGTTCCTCGATACTAAGAATGCAGAGTGAATGATTAACAAATGTCGCGTAATAAATATAGACAAATATTACTACTGTGATTGCTGAACATTCGTTGGTTATTTTCATTATAATTTTTTAGCGGATTTTTTTAATAATTGTGGCAAGTTTAGGGGTTTTTAACTTAAGTTTTAGGGGTAAATATTTCTGGGTGTTGGTAACACTGCACAAAATAATAAAGACAGATTTGGACCATAAACAAAAGAATATCTATGATTGTGTGTATTAGATACACGGTAATGAACAGTAGTGTGTGTAACGGGTTATTTATTGAAAATAATGTATTTTAACGCATAATTTAAATAAATATTAGCCTTCGTCACTTCTTCTCTGTATAAACTATAAGTGTGTGAAATTTCATACTCCTCCGTCCGCCCAATTTTCGTGAAAAGGGATCCAAAGTTTTCGCTTCACGTATTAATATAATATAGATAGTTCGATTTAGTGCAAACGAGAAATCTATACTAATATTATCTACACTACACTGTCTATACTAACATTATAAAGCTGAAGAGTTTGTTTGTTTGTTTGGTTGAACGCTACCTCAGGAACTACTAATTGTAATTGATAAAAAAATGTTGGTAGCTCATTTATCGAGGAAGGCTATAGGCTATATAACATTACGCTACAACCAATAGACGCGGAGCAGCAATTAAAAATTTTGCAAAAACGGGGAAAATCGGGAGGGTCGGGGGCACAAGAAGTTTACCGCAGACGAAGTCGCGGGCAGTATCTATACATATACATACACATAAATAAAATTGGATTGTCTGTTTGTAATATTAAGATAACCAACTTCTACTAAGCGTATATGAATGTATACACAGTACATATACCAAAACAACATTTTTTACAATTTTTGTCTGTCTGTTTGTTTCGGCTACTTTTGTTTTAGAAAAAAACTTTTATTTTTGAAAAATACCTGCGTTAATTTCCGACATCCACGCGGGCGAAACCGCGGGCAAAAGCAAGTCTAGTAATATAATAAATCAATCTTTCCGGAGCGATTGAACTTATTAGGAACCACAATCAAATTACGCAGCTGCTCATGCAAATCGGATGCATCCAAACCGTGAATAATTTATAATTATATGTATAATTATGGATGTTGTCATTTGGTCAACAGCTCGCCTATTCAAATCAAATCAAATCATTTATTTTTGCAAATATGGGTAATTGGTACATGGGTGTTGTTTTTTTACATAATAGAGTCCTCCATATTTTACCGTCACATGGGCATGCAAATAAAATTCATATGTGAAATATAATGAAATTAGAAAATACAACAGATACTAATTCAGATAAATGTCAAATCAAAAAAAATATATTTAAATGTCAAAATTTCTTAAGCAATTGCCATGGTTAGGTTACAAAAAAGATAATAATAATAATGTTATACTACTACTATTACTATTACTTTTGTTCATTAGCCTATACTATCCCACTGCTGGGTAAAAGCCTCCCACTCTTTTTCCACTCCACTTCAAACCTAACCTTTTTTACTGTTGGGGTGAAGAAGATTTTGTGGGTGGGAAATCATCAAATGACGTCTCCCTCTCTGGGTGGAGCGGAAGAGCGCGTCAGACTTTTACTGACAAAAACCCACCCGTGTTCCTTCAGTTGCCTATGCCAGGGCCGCGGTAACTCTTTCAAACAATTCTGCGACCCTGGGAGGGTGTTTTTCACTGGAATAGGCAAAATCTGTCCGACTCTTACGGACTAAAACCACCCTGGTTTGTTTTTTTTTTAACGACATCTCGTATGTCAACCTATGAGGTTGTCAGCTGTTTACCGGACTTGCCTGTGGCTACCTTAATTAACCCTTTATAAGGTAGATGCAGTATACATGCCACCAATAAAATAATTTGTTTTATTCAACTTTATTGTTGAAAACGATATTGTTCGACGCCAGGCCAAGGCCGTGGCCATAGGATTTTATTAGCGCAGTGGAAGCATGATGGTGGGCCTTGGCTACAAGAGTGGAGCGAACTGTCCGCCGTGCGCGGAGCTGATTAATACAAATATTCAATCACTCACCTGGTTGAGGAAAACTGGTTCTGGAGCCTACCTGGATTTATGTATGTAAATAAGTGTATATTGTATTGTGTAGTGAAGTTGTAAGTATTCCAGGATACCAGGCCGCTACAATACGCTAGAGATTTTCTCAGCATGCGGTCCCAACGAATCACCATCACATCAAACTATTTCAATCAAATACCAAAATAAAACCCGTTCCATTTCGTCAAAAGGGGTTATTTACACACAAAACATTGCGTCACGACAAATTGTCCACAAACGATCGATTCAAGAAGATTAATTTCAACATGGGTCGCAAGGCAAATTACATCGACCATGCATCTTTCAAAGACCAAAACCAAGTGTCAAAATCAAACTGACAAGTGACAGTTGTCACTCCGTTACACGTTATGATGCGTAGGCGCTCAGATTAAACAAGTCAAACGGTTCGTCTGTTGTCACGAGACGAAACAGATATTATTTTTCATTGATGACATATACATTTCCGCAAATATCCCATCGAATTCTCAATTTGGAAAAATACTTAATCATGTCATTATTAACATACTAAGAATTTTTATTTAATAATTACTATACCATGTCTAGTTCTCTCTGCCTTATAAAGGGTTAATAAATTAAGGCCTCCAGCCAGGGCAAAAAACTACCCTGGTGTTGCCGCGTACACCTATGTACGACAGGGGCTGGGGGTGCGTATATGCCTTATGTGCGTATACTTCTGCTGCCTCGGATTAATGATAGCTCGCATCATGTGGGCCACGTCCTTTAAGGGAGAGTGAGGTGTAAGTTTATTAGAATTAAAACATCCTAAAATAAACTTGGTTGATGTCATCAACACCTCGTTTACAGACATTTTATTGAATTATAATTAATTAAACACGGTAAATTGCATGTTCTAGAGACCATTACATCAAATGGCAATTACATCAAAGCTCACGTAGTCAATTTGCAGACACAGGCCCGTTATACTTTATACTAATATTATAAATGTGAAACTTTGGATGTTAATATGATTGGATATTTGTAACTCAAACATGCAAAAACGGCAGGGCGGATTTAGATGAAATTTGGCGGACAGAGAGATTGTAACCTGGATTAATACTTAAAATACTTTTATCCCAGTAGTACGTGCCTGTGGCATAATATTCAACCTCCACATGTGCGAAACGAATTGTTAAGCAAACTAACTACTTATTTGTATTGTTCGTATGTTCAAAACACAAAGTCATGCTTTGTTGAATGAAATGGGTATCACGGAAAATTTACGTAGCATGTCAATTTGATTGAAAAACAAATATTTTTTCTTACAATACAAGCCTCCTACAAACCGGCGCGACGCGGCAACGCGACGCGACACTCGTAGAACAATTTTTATGTGAACTCCATGGAAATTGTTCTACAAGAATCGCGTCGCGCTGTCGCGTCGCGCCGGTCTGAATAAGCCTACATGCGGTAGGGCTCTAGGATCACCGATGGAAGGTACTGTTCTAATATGCTGCGAATAAATGAGGTAAGTTTTTCACTGACTAGCAAGAAAGAAAATACAGAAAACGGAGCAAGGTGTATTTGCAGTAATCATGACGCAAAGACAAACTCTCAACAGAAGTAAAATATTTTAATAAAACAGGTTACTGTTTAAAACAGGTTGATTCTTGTCCACGAGTAGCGCTATCCAATTTTTTCCCATTGGTGTCGTAAAAGGCGGCTAAGAGACTTACTAAGAAATTAGGCAGCAGCATTCTCTATGCATTTTACCACCATACCGCGATCGCCAACTCGCGTGCCAAGCGTTGGGATTATGGCGAACCCTTCCAAATTGTAGGAGGCCTGTGCCCATCAGTGGGCGTCTTTCGTCTGAAATGATGATAGGTAATGATGATGTAAACCGGTTGCTTCCATAATGTCCCACTATGCCATAACGGGTTTGCCAAACCCCTAGGTTTGATAACGGATAGTGCCTATCCCTATAAATAAATTATTGGAAAATACTATTAACCATTTAACTACAATATTAAGTCAGCCATGAAAATATCGATGAGCTGAGAGTTGAATATGTTGAGCTATAATTAAATTAGTTCCATTGATATTTAATTACGTAGGAGGCATCTTAACTAGCGATTTGTCTTACTACTTTGTCCATAAATTTATTAAATGCTTAATTATGTTTCAATCTTGTCATCATCAGAAGCCTGTAATATTCCCACTGCTGTGACACAGGCCTCCTTTCGGTGAGAGGAAGTGGGCCATAATCCACCACGCGGGCCCAGTGCGGGTTGGTAGATGTCACATATCTTCGAATTGTTGCTACTAAGACATGCCTGTTTCCTCACGATGTTTTCCTTCACCGTTTTTAGAGCAGTGGTGATGTATTCAATCTTGTACATTTTGTAAAATACGTTGGGATGGAACGGGCTAATGCTGTCATGCAGTGTTTGTCGTCAAAATAAAGAAAAATAGGCAAGTGAATATGATCGGAAAATATTCTATAAATCTACAGTCAACCAAACGAGTAACACTGTAAAAAAAAGAGTATTTTATTTTTAACTTTTGCCATGCCTTGTCATTCGATCGGGACTTCTACAAAAGCCACAAGAAATCGCCTAAGGCTCGTGCAGACAACCGCGATGCGACGGTCGTGCGCGATTCGGTGATTTATATCCATAGAACAATTTCTATGACCGTATCGCGGCGCGACAGGTCGCCCCTCTGTGAAATGTTACGCGCGTTTTCATAGAAATTATAGTCTTTATTAGTTGATTTGCACGAATAACATAACATAACATAATATTTATTCAAAAATAAAAGGCTTAAAAATATGTACAGTTTTGCTTATATGTAAATTATATTCTAAGATTTACGTGCCTGAACTAGGCAATCCTGTGTTTCAGCCAAGAAGAGGCTAAATAGTCTTATAAAATAAATAAATAATCAAAAGTTGAGAGTAGTTAAATTATTATATAAATGTTAAGTAGTTTATATCTTAGTTTGTAAAGTTTAATAGAATTAAATACCTAACGAACATAGGTTAATAATTACTTTAGCACAGTTAATAAATTCTCTGTTTCTTCGTAAGACATACTTTGGAGAGCATCATTGAGAGTTCTCTTACAATTTGTGTAGTTCAGTGAATAAATTTCTGCTATAGATTTTAATCTATTATAGAGGAGGGGGCCGAGGTACACATACAATTTGGGCATAAAAGCATGTTTTGTTCTATTTTGTGGACAGACTATATCTTTACGTCTTTTATTAGTAAATTCAGTGCTGTAGGGTAGAGCTGCGTGTTGTTTTAATACAATGCCCATTATAAATAGCTGTCGAACTGTTAATACTTTACAAGATTTGTATAGTAGGTTAGTAGGGAAAAGGAAAGGGCGCAAAGTAGATACTTTGAGTATCGCTCTCTGAGCTCTCTCGATAGTTAATAACAATGTTTTACCCGCTCCACCCCATGTGGTAATGCAGTAAGTTAATATCGATTGACATAGAGCAAAGTAAACTTGTCTAATTATTTTTGGGTCAGCAATATGGCGTATCTTTTTAATAACAAATATCAACTTCCGAATTCTGCTATTTAAAGTTTCAATATGTTTTTTGAACGAAAGTGTTTCATCCATTATAACACCAAGGTATTTTGTTGTATTTGCCATTTTGAGGACAGGACAAACACATTGGTTATTTGTAGGCATAGCGCAATAATGAGCATATATTGTCGAGGTAGGGCAAGTTGATGTTTGCTTACGCATCGAAAACTTAATGTAATTTGTTTTGTCTGCATTAAGTGTGAGTGAGTTATATTGAAGCCATTTATTAACGACATTAAATCCGTGTTGCGCAAATTTGTAGACATTGTTTTCTGAGTCAGCTGAGAATAGTAGGGCAGTATCGTCAGCATAAGGAACAATTTGGCCGTGCTCTAAGTTTAGATTCCAAAGATCGTTTATGTAAATCAAAAAAAGTGTAGGACCCAAAATACTTCCTTGCGGAATTCCGAAGGACGTGTTTTTTGATCATTACTGAGAACATTACCAATCCTTACACATTGGGTACGGTTTACTAGGTAGCTCTTAAATAGTTTCAGCTGGGTCCCTCTAATACCTATGGCTTCAAGCTTGCACAACAGAACAGAAATAGAAACCGTGTCAAAAGCTTTCGCGAGGTCCAGGAAGATTCCTACTGCATGGTTACCATTATCAAGTTCTTTTGATAAATAGTCAGTCAGATGGTGTACGGCATCGTCTGTTGACATTTTTGGCCTAAATCCAAACTGCCGTTTCGATAAAATTAATTTATCCTCCAAGTATTTGTATAGCCTTTTATTAATAATTCTTTCTAATATTTTAGACATAGAAGGCAGTAAGGAAATAGGTCTATAATTTGTTACTTGTTCTTTGTTGCCCGATTTATAAACAGGGACAACAACAGCCTTTTTTAGGCAGTCAGGAAAAATACCTGTAGATAAACATTTTTGGAAGATATATGTAAGTGGTGGTATCAAAATGTGCCTGAACTGTTTAATAATCTTATTTGGTATGTTATCCCAGCCTACTGCAGAGTCGTCTTTCAAACTCATAATTATCGTCTCTACCTCAGCCTCGTCAGTGTCTAACAACGCAAAGGATGATAAAATAGTGCTACATTGAAATCGTGTGCTTGTTAGATATTGTGATTGGCCCCGAACTTTTTCAGCTAAACACTTCCCAACATTCACAAATAAATTATTTGCAATGTTGGCAGATGTTAACTGTGATGAGTGTGCTTGTAATAAACCTGAAGATGACTGATTTTGTTTTGAGCTGTACGTTACACTTTTAATGTTGATTGCCCGAAACGTGTGAGTCGAAACAAATTATAGATCATTTTTAGGGTTCCGTTGCCAAATGGCAAAAAACGGAACCCTTATAGATTCGTCATGTCTAGCTGTCTGTCTGTCTGTCTGTCTGTCTGTCCGTCCGTATGTCACAGCCACTTTTCTCCAAAACTACAAGAGCTATGCTGTTGAAACTTGGTAAGTAGATGTATTCTGTGAACCGCATTAAGATTTTCATACAAAAATAGAAAAAAAAACAATAAATCGTGGGGTTCCCCATACATAGAACTGAAACTCAAAAATGGTTTTTTTCATCTAACCCATACGTGTGGGATATCTATGAATAGGTCTTCAAAAATGGTATTGAGGTTTCTAATATCATTTTTTTCTAAACTGAATAGTTTGCGCGAGAGACACTTCCAAAGTGGTAAAATGTGTGTCCCCCCCCCCCGTAACTTCTAAAATAAGAGAATGATAAAACTAAAAAAAATGTATGATGTACATTACCATGTAAACTACCACCGAAAATTGGTTTGAACGAAATCGAGTAAGTCGTTTTTTTTTTAAAACGTCATAAATCGTAAACCTCAATTTACCTTTCATTTAATCAACAGAAATATAAAAATTAAAAAAAAACATTTATTTTCATAAACATGAACCTTCTGCATAAACCGAGAATACCTACAGGTTTGTACGGAACCCTTTGTGCGCGAGTCCGACTCGCACTTGGCCGGTTTTTTGTAGTCGATTTGCTCGCAGTTAATTTATTTGTGGGTGAATTGACAACTCCAGAATTACGTATTAGGCCCATTCATCAATTGACACGGTTTGATTTAATACAATACAGTTAAGAAAAAAAGATCAGGATAATTTAATTCCGTGTGGTGTGAGACGTAAAGAGTATTACTATCTATTTCTTCCCTTGGGTGTAGTAAAAGGTGACTTACTAGCATTATCGCGTTTTCCATTCATTTTACCACCATACTGCGATCGCCAACCCGCCTGCCAAGCGTGGCGAATATGGCAAAACCTCTCCCTTTGGAGAAGGCCTATTTCCAGCAATGGACGTTTATCGGCTATAAAATAAAACGTGTGGAGTGATCGATTCGCCAACAAACAAAATTAACATCTTGCGCAAATCTCTCACAGAAAATATTTATATCATTCTAAAGTCTCGATTCGCCCGTTTCGGCCAAGTTTATTCGGGCGAATCAAATAATAAGCCAAGAAGACCCTTAATAAAACATAGATTCCTACAATGGCAATAAACAAAAGTACTTCACAGTAGCTAATTGCAAAGTTGTAAAGATAATGAATTAATTAGCTAAGGTGAACGTACAAGATGCAGTCCAAAATATTAATACTGGTATTGAAGCATGCAATGTTGGCAAAGATTACAAAATTTACGACCACTTAAAATGTCTAATGATAGTGAAATGGTGAACTAACCTATTGAACTTAGTTGATTGAACTGGTGTCTGCCTGTGGCTTTGCTCGAGATTAAGTTATGGTTTTTGCGCAGTTGGGTGCCAGGCTTGAGAAGACAGGCCAACAAATATAATCATTATTATTAGATTTGCTAATGATACCTCACTCACTAACTTCCAAACCAGTCACCGGGAGTTTTTCAAGGACTGGAATTTGGTATACCTAAAAAATATATTTCAAGTCACAAATATCAACGAAATGGTATTATTGAAGGAAAATGTATCAAAATCTGGAGGTATAAGAATACCTCCAGATTTTGATACATTTTTTTTTCATTGGTTTCTAACTTTTTGTTAAATTGTACTTGATTGAATTTAAATGAAATTATTTATTTTAGAAATATGATATCGAAATCACTTTAATATCATCATCACTTTCACGTCATGTTGTAAAAAAACAAAGCTTGATGAAGTCGATATTTCCTATCTGACTTCCCCTGAGGAAAAATGGTAAATCAAAGTTAAGGGTCATGTATGAATTGATATTTCTCTAGAGAGTCCAGGAGAATAATTAATGTAGGATGGATGCGAAAAATTCACATACTAATTATGTTTATAAGTCAACTGTGCTCTGGAGGGCTTGTGGCTAAGAGCTAACAACCGAGAAATATCAGCAACACTAACTGACAATCAACCCATTTTGTGTATCTCTGTAACTAAGTAATTAGGATAGTTCTAGCTTCGCACTTAATGGCGAACGTACGTGGCAATTATTTAATTTATATTTCGACAGTACCTACTGTAATATTATGACGACATGCGATGCCCCTTAATTAAATTATGAGCATATACACCTGCTTGATGGATTGATGGATACAATTTACGTAGTTTCTAAATTGGTATATTTTCATAATACTAATATCACGCCTGTATTTTAAGAAAAGATGGGCAGTGGTGTCCAACAGTGCAAAGTGTATCTTGTCGTTATAAGTACGGTTTTTAAGTGATGAAAAAAAAAGTTTTTAGAAAGAAATTCAGTAACGACGTCTGAAAATCAGTTTTAATGCATGTTTTTATCTGAACTACATAATGTAGGTAAACATGGAAAAGTAAAGAAAACGTTTTCACAGAAACGTTGCACATGTAATAAAAATTCTTAATGACAAACGTATTTTCCAAAAACTTGTAAAGCTTTTTTAAACAAACACATTTCCGGGAACAAGTTTTGTGAATTCTCGCTGCGCTAATTTTCGTGCGAAGGTATCGCATTCTCACTCGCTTGCATTGCGTTGGATGAAACAACAAGCTCTTCAATCATGTTTGAATTGACGATAGTTTTGGACCGTAAACGGCCCACTAAATGAACTTTCTAGCCAATCAGAAATATTAGAAGTTAGAAACTAAAAATTACACACCTTTACGAAACCCAGATACACCAATAAACAAAATAGTCTGAATAGCATCTACAAAAATACTTTTAAATAAGGCTGTTATTATAAATCCTGATGAAATAGTACCTAATATTAATACGATTAAAGTTGTAAATATGAAACTAATAATTGTAAGTGGACGACCTTTGACAATCACTTCGTCTTCTGCAATTTTAACATTCAGTTCAAGTAGGTATGTGCCTTCGTTACGCCTAGCCAACTAAGTGGAGTTTTTAATTAGCCCATCGAGCTGATGAGACTCCGTTCTGTATAAATTACTATTGGAGAGGCTATAAAATATTAAATCGTCTTAGACTGAATTCCACTTAAATATTGGCCAATGTTTAATTATTGGACAGGTCACCCACATGGTGAACCGATTACCTAGTGAAGGTAGACGGAATCTACTAGGTGAGGGAATGTACAGCGCTGTGCATTGTGTCTTCCATGGTGCAGCATCATGCTGCGTGGAAGCATTCTTGTCACAGCCACGGCGTGCAGTTGACGACTATTTTTGTTCTGTGCTCGTCTTTCTTTACAGGGGCTCATGACCATATTTACATACCAAGACCCCGCAATGCCTCGGAAAGCACGTTAAGCCGCTGGTCCCGGTTGTCTTTCGTGAATCTTTGACAGTCGATACAGGTTGTCAGTAACCCCGAAGATTAAAAACTAGTATTACCAAGGGGCATCGTCATCATCATCATTGGAGCCAAAAGACGCTGCTAGACATACTAGACATGTTTAGTCTCCCTAAATTTGGGGGGGGGGGGGGTTCACCATAATTGTCGTGCTTGCAGGTGGGTTGGCGATAGTAATTATTATTTCATCGTGCTTTGTATGTTGTGTTGCGTCTTTTGTGTGCATCAAATAAACGTTTTATCTATCTATCTATCTTTAGTCGCCTCTTACGACACTCAAAGGATAAGGATGTACGTACGTGTAAGAAATGGATTTACGTCCAGCAGCACACGGATCACTGATCATGGATCGCAGAGGTATCGTATTACCTAGTAATTGAGTCGTGGAGGTCAGATAGACAGTCGTTTCATGTAAAATTCAGGAATTCAGCTGCATCCGGTCAGACTTGAAAGCGACCCCAATATAGTCTGAAAAAGCTAAGCATATTATGATGATGACTCAACTGTGCATATACGGGGTGACAATCTTAAGGCTCGAATTAGAAAGAAATAAGTAATAAATTGCAGTCTCTAATTAAAAACAACGAAAGAACTTTACTCAATTAAGATATTCAATTCTATTTAAGAGAATATCGACTTTGATGAACTATGAATTCAAACAATGCTGTTAATAGCCATATTAGCTAATAGATATCATGTGATAGAGTAATAAAACTTGGACAATGTATTGATGATTATACCATTTGCGTTGTCGGCATGGTTCGAGCTATTTTCTTACGCATTCTCAGTAGGCGTGGGGATTTGGCTGGATTATTTTTTGAAGTTTTATCATGATTTATCATTTTTTTTAAATTGTATCAGAATAAAAGAAAGAAACAGGTATGAAATTGTTTATTCTGCGAAAACAAAACGCACATTTTGAAAAATAAAATAAAATAAGTACAAAAAATGCAAACGGTAGACAAGGTGGTCAAAAGCCACGTATTCAAGAATAAAAAAAGTTTTACAACATCATGCCTTGTGTCCTCAAAGGTAAAGATGTATCTATAGTAGGTATACCCATATTTCGCATGTTTAAGTCCCATGAAATAGGAGCCTACGATTTTTTGTTTTTCTTGCCGTATCGTTTTCAGAACTAATTTTTTGCCATAATCGCCACGCTTGGTTAGTTGGGTGTGTTGGCAAAATACATAGAGAACGCTGTTGCACATTCTCTAGTAAGTATCGTTTACGACACCACATTGGGACTGCTGCGGTCGTCCTCCCGGAAATAGAGCAGGTATCCGGAATTTAGGATTATCGAGTCCTCCCTCTCGCTTTGGACTTCAAATATATACGTTGGTAAAATGTATAGAGAAAGCTGCTGCCCATTCTCTAGTAAGTCCCTTATTCACCTTCTACGACATGGGACACCTTTACGCCCTGCACCACATGGAGCGTTCTTTCTTATATCTGTATACATGAAACATTTTAAACCTATTAGTTACTTAACGTTTCACGGAGGTGAGTAAAAACGGGTCGTAATGATGTGTACCTATAGGTTATGGACCGCTGACCTATTACTTATGTTCTACAGCTTCTCTGTTACATAAATAACCAATGGTTATAATTTAAAGGCGTGTAGACTGTTAACTGATATTTATGGTTTAATTGGTTAAGTGCTTGTTGCACTGAATGGGGACGCCCTAGGAGGTCTTATAGCGACCTTATTAGTGAGTAGCTTTTGCCAGCGGCTTCGCCCGCGTAGAGGTCGGAAAATATCCCGTGGAAACGTACTACCTGGATAAAAAGTACCGTATGTGTTAATCCAGGTTATAAACTAACTGTGTTCCAAATTTCATCCAAATCCGTTCAGTAGATTTTGCGTGAAAGAATAACAAACATCCATACATCCGTACTCACCAACCACAAGTAATACAACAAATATTATTATGATGTTCTTAAGAAAGGTCAGGTGTGTAGTACTCTAGCTAGTATAAAGGCTATTTTTTTTTTTTAAATACATTTAATAATCAGCATTCTACCCGCCCTATACACACGCGCCCTAAACCGCACAAAGTTCTTTGTGCGTCGATGTCACCTTCACTCTCTAGATCGCCATAGTAAATGTCAAACAGCCATTCATCTACTATGCATACCATATTACCATATTTGAGGCAGGTTTATCGTAGCAAAATACTTCTTCAGATAATCACTTATATGGCAAGTAGACTACATTTGTTATGGGCATGTACTAGAAAGATTATCTCGTCTTGCGCAGTTTGAATAAAGCCTAATTGTATGAGTTATGTTGAAAGAGGTTAGATTATAACTTTGCTTAGAGCAACATTATTTGCACTCATTTTGTGAAGGATTGATTATATGTACGAAAATTTGTGAATAATTCAACCTCAAGGTCCACTGAAATTGAGGTGAAATTATTCACATAATTTGGAATTCTGGCCCTATTTACAAATCCAGTAGCTAACTATTATACAGTTATAGCATAGTTAGTGGACCTTGTAGGAGGCCGTCACCTGTAGAGGGATTCCTGTAAAAAAAATTATTATCGAGTATGCATAGAAAGAAATAATATAGACGCACTTTAACATAGCTAGCTATTAGCTAATTACCAACATTTACTTTCAGTTTTATTTATTTTTTTACTCTGTAAACTAGTTGAGGTTGGCAAGAAATATTAGACTTTTTATTTTATTGTTTATTAGCTGACCGTTGTGGAGATTGAAGGTATACCAGTCCACTGAAAAGGAGTTGAAATAATTTTCAGAATTTGATATATGGGCCGTAACATTCCTTTCTGCTAACTATGCGGGAAATCTTACCTATTTAAAAACCCGTAAGTCCAGCGATGCCCTTGGCCGAGGCCCGCACCCCAAAGGGGGTGCCCTTAGCGAGTAATCGCTCTAGTTTTAATTATTTTTTAAGTCTTGGCTGGAGGCCTAAACTTATTAAAGTAGCCACAGGCAGGTCCATTTAAGCAGCCGACAACCTCACAGGTTGACCTGTGAGATGTCTTTAAAAAAAAACCTGGTATTCTCCGTCACAGCCGTGTTTTCAGGTATTTAGTAACTAACCGTGACCTCAAAAAGTATTAATAGGTAGATCTATTTATCTCAACTACTTAAAGTTGGTTTTCAATCTTACCGGATACGGATGTAGATAATCATTTAATAATCACATCTCCCGAACGCGACCTCCAGCCAAGCCTCTAGAATCCTACTTATAATATTATAAATGCGAAAGTTTGTATGTATAGATGTATGGATGTGCGGATGTTTGTTACTCTTTCACGCAAAAACTACTAAACGGATTTGGATGAAATTTGGAACACAGTAAGTTTATAACCTGGATACGGTACTTTTTATCCCGGTAGTACGTTTCCGCGGGATATATTCCGACCTCCACGTGGGCGAAGCCGCTGGCAAAAGCTAGTGAGTAAATAATAACATAATTATTAAAATCAATTATAAGTTGAAACGGTCAACATTACTCATCAGGATACGTGTTAGTAGCCCTTTAATAGCCGTTTAGACGTCATGTAGGTGTTAACGTTGAAATTATAATAATTTATAGCTTTGTGTGCAAGATGCATGTCAACGTTTAATCAGACACAAATCTATGTGTACTTTGTCGGCTTCTTGTCTAGCTAATTTGACTCAAATCGATCGGCTTTTGACCTCTGTAACTTTACTACCCAAATACCGTTATATTAGATATAACATGTGTTCTGGTCAGTTCTTTTTTCACGCAGATCTTTCTGTGAGAAAAACCTGATCCATTTAATTATTCATTATCATCTGGCTAGGCATTTCTCAACCATGTTGGGACCGGTAGCTGAATATTATTATTTTACATGGGGTGACTGTCTATATAACCTTCACAACCTAGTTATTGGGTAATACGATGCCCCTTGGTAAGTCTGGTTGTAAAACTTTCGGGCTTCTAAAGACTCATAACGACTGTCAAAGATCCAAAAAAATGACAGCCGAGACCAACGGCTTAACGTTCTCCTAGGCACGGAGGAGTCTTGGTATGTGAAGATGGTCACCCATCCACGAACAACCGCGTCAAGCATACCTTAGCCTGATCTATCGATCCGTGCATCATTCATTTGATTATTGTCATTTGAAAATTTCAAACGGATCCTACTACTAGCTCGGAAAATAATTTTATTTGTCGACGCTTCTATTTATAGCAAGGATCTCCGTAATACCTTCACTTCTAACTAAGATGATACAAGAGTTAGATACTATAAAATGTATGATTTATACGGGTACATTTTACCTTCAAGTATTGGACCTGATTCATCGTAACAACTGACAAAAGAATTCACAGAATAACTTCGGCGAATACTCCACAAAAACGATCAATCCAATGTGCCTGTCATCTTCACTAACTGCACTTGCCATTCAAACTCGTAAAAAACTACCTTCTTTACTCACAATCCGCAAAGGTCCGGAATACACACGGATCTCATAGCACCTTTGCATCGAGTGAAGGTCACTGAACAAGATCACTTCCTAATGAAAATGTCAAAGGTCTCAATGCTTCATTCACACTTGTCGAGTGTCGGATATCAGGCTTGATAACCTTTCCCACTGTATTTCATTTAAATCCTGTCTATCCTACTGAGTAGGGTTGGTAGACCCACCTATTTTATAGAGAAAAAGCCTGTGTCCCATATAGGCTGATGCATGTCATCGGTGCACGGTGACACGCCATTGCAAAGCATTCAGGGTGTTGGTGGGTACAAAACCAACAAGCTCTGAAATAGCATACCAACGCTACTGCAGAGCTTCACAGGGGATGATGGGAGATATTCCTAGAGGCAGGATTTCTTTCACGCCATCATGCGCAAGTGAGTCGCGTCCGTCAAGCGCAGGGTACGTGCCAGCCCCAACAGTATTCTGAAAATAATTGTGGATGAGGGACAACCCCATGCTGGAACATTGAATATGCCTACATGCTACTGTGGCGTAATAAATGGTTTGTGTTGTTTTTTTTTATTGCTGAATGTATATTGACCTAAATCATGCCTGATAGAAAGCAATGAGGTCTGTGGAGGAACGAGCAAAGTACCCAAGTGATGCCTGTTCACTCTTGCTTTGAAGGCAGACGGGTTAAATGTGCAAGGTAACACAAAAGCCGGCAGAGAGTTCCACACGTTTTGCGTATAATGAATGTGAAGAAGCGCTGAGTACAACTGGTCAGGATATCAGCCAAGTGCGGGTGGTACCCTGCAGTGCGTCTGGTAGTCCGGTAGTGAAAGGACGATTGTGGGATCCGGTCCTCGAGATCCTGCGCACACTCCAAAGTGCAGTTTATTTTTCTGGCAGTACTGACTAGTTTAGCAAAGGACTCGAGTCTTCGAGTCATAATTTTAAACTCTACTCAATTATGCAAGACTCAGTGTGCTCAAAAGGTTAGGAGTCTAGAGTCAAGTCGAGCCCGAGTCATTTAACAGCCACTAGAGTCTTAAAAAGCACTCGAGTCTTAAAGAGGACTCAAGTCTGAAAAAAGACTCGAGTCTTAGAAAAAGACTCGAGTCTTAGAAAAAGACTCGAGTCTTAAAATGAATTCGAGTCTATGAATAATTTGTCAGAACTTTTTGTACGCATAATTAAGTCATAACCGCTAATTTGATATTATCACCTTCTATTCGAGTCTTTTCGAATGATGAGCAAGTCTCATCTTCATGCTCCGAGTTTTTTTTAAGACTCACGTTCATTTTAAGACTCAAGTCCTTTTTAAGACTCGAGTCCTCTTTAAGACTGGAGTTCTTTTAAAGACTCGAGTGCTTGACTCTAAACTTCAAGCCTTTTGGGCACACTGAGTCCTGCATATTTGAGTCGAGCATTTAAAATACCTACGACTCGAGGACTTGAGTCATTTGCAACACAATGCAATTTTCCAAGTCGTGTGTAAACCAACCGAACGAGTCTGAAATAAAAGATTTTTATTCTGTTTTAACGACCGACGTCCGATAAATGGGAACGGGCTGTAAGAGTCACCAGTATTAACCAAAAGGTCTTTGAAACATAACTCTAAGACTAATTAGATTAATTAATGTTGATGTTACTTTATCGGCTTGCGTTTATATATTGATTTATTGCGATTGAGATCAGAATTTACGAGAAGTTCTGACCTGTGGTAGGTTGCTACCGAAGAGTTCAAAGAGGGTCGAGATGTTATGGCAGGAAGACGTTTAGTGGTGGTATATATTTCTGTAACAAATTTCAATACTCAATAGTTTATTTGCTTTTCACAATCTGTAGTGTGTGTCGGTAGTAACAAAAAATTATATGTGATAAATGGAGTCAAATTTAATACAATTTAAGTTAGACTCCATAACGGAATCGTTATTTTTTACTCGCACGGTAGAACATAATGTGCTTTTGATATCTTTATCATGGGGAACTCCTACCGCCTCAAACCTCACTGCTCCTGTACTACCATGAGAGGGGGGCCCTGGGAGATACACGTAGTTTTGCTGCACCCTGGACTGATAACCGCACGCCATGCCAAGAGGGTCACCGTAGCAAGGGCGGCCGCCGCAGAGCGCTTTGATTCCTCCTGGTCTTGATAATTATCATCTCTCGTATCGGCACGAGCTTTATAATACCGATTTTAACTAGTTTTAGAAATATGATTAACACTGGTGCCGATTCCCTTATTCACAAACTAAACTAAATTTAAGTTCAGTGCATCTTTTTCTTTCTATTTCATTAAGGAAAGGACAGAAGATAAATTTTAGTTTAGTCCTGTCAAATTAATCAGCGCTTGACGTAATTTTAGTAGGTAAGTTTTTAATCACGTCTAAACTTGTATGGAGTAGTGACAGGCGCTGATTAATTTGACAGGACTGAACTAAAAATTTTCTTTTGTCCTCTTCTTAATTAAATACAAATAAAAAGATGCACTGAACTTAAATTTAGTTTAGTTTGTGAACAAGGGAATTGGTACCATTATAAAAGTGTTTGTACAAACCTTCTCACAGAAATAAATTCATTTATTAGTCCATTTTGCTACTATGACTTATTTTTTGTGATAATATAAAAACAAGCCTTCAAGTTAATTTAATCCCATTGAATGTCTTTTCATGAACAGTTAACACTGAATTGCAAAAAACGTAAGAAAAATGTAAATTTCGCGGACTTGTCTGGTGCTTTCGCTTTGAGATCAAAACAATTAACAAAATAACAAGGATCAACAAATTAGAGTTACCTAGTTACCCAACAAAGTAATGAACTCAATAGAATTTATAACGCAACTTCCATACCAAACCCATACGATAAACATTAGGAATCCGAGCAAAGTATCGAGAGTCCAAAAGCACGGAGTAGATAATCAACAGAGACCAAACCTCATACTGCCTCTATCTCAAGCATTTGCTTATTTGCCACTTACCTGTTTACATTCGCTGAAAAAGCTATTGCACCCATTGTTAATAATCTACCTTATGTATATGTTAATGTGTTTCCTAGTAAATCGATCAATCACTAACAGACAAAAAACAAGAACTGTCCATTCAGACCGTGTGAGCGCAGCCAAGCCAAGCAAGTATATAACCAAGCACGTTGGTGTAACTATTTTTAGGATTCAAATTCCAATGGGATATCCAAGTGAATTCTATAGGGACAGAAAAATGATTCCTATAGGTCTCTTAATTGCTTGCCCACCAAGTCTATCATCAGCATATTATTATGAAGCTTTGGGCAGCCTAGAGCAGTTGAGGCTCAGAGGTAATTGCCGCGATTTACGAGTTGTAGTTCGTAGGTTCAAACCTAGATAGGTACTTCCCTTTGTGTAAATTATTCCTCTACCACTGCTCTTAAAACTGCGACCGATAACATCATGGAGAAATCGGCATGTTCTAAAAACAAAAAATTGAAGGCATGTGATATCTCCCAACCCGTTCTAAACCCGCATAGTGGATTACGGTCCGCACCCTCTCATAGAGAAGAGAGCTGTGTCCCAATAGTGGGAACAGTGGGGACCCTCCTATATTACATTGAAAATTCACGCGATGGGAAACAGATCGTCGTCGCCAATTTTTCAAGTTCAGTCTCTGTTGCATATCTACTCATGTACCGTTAATAATGAAGCTTAATAATGAAGCTTGACTAACCGTGATAGACTTTTAAAGACATTTACACTGTATGTAAAGCTTAGAACAGACATGCAATGTACACCAAAGATATTGGACCGTATAATTTTATGTGGAGCTGTTAGTTTTGAATTCATGTTACCATAAAGGTGGAAGGGTCAAAAGATCGTGTTAGCAGATACGGAGTTGCAAGTTCCTGTTGTAATGGTGATTAGTTTTAGAACATAATACATTCCTATTAGTAGTTACTCAATTAGTAAAATGTTAGGCAAATATATTAAGTTTTCACATAATACTACGTCTCCGTAGGGTTTGGGAGTAGTGTGCCTATACTATACCTATAGCATTTAATTTTAATTCAGCAAAATCTAGATTTCTTTATGAAAGTTCCCTCTTTAATATTCCGAGCGAGAGGATGCAGCAACAGCATTCTGGGGATGTTTGCAGAGAGGCTGGATGGGCCTACAATGGGGAGGTTTACCAAGCTACGTGTTGGCAACAAAACTCGTTAAATATTCCTATTATTGTGATTTTCTTTATTTTTAGTGTTCCTGCATGTTACTAATATCGTTTTTAAATAAGATATAATATGAACATCCTATGGGGCTTGATGCCTGACAGTAAAATATTTGATTATTTATTTATTATAAAGCGTATAATAAATAAATAATCAAATATTTTGAGTTGCATGCATTATAATTATCAGACTACCCCAAGCCCATCGAAGCATCAACCTAGTTTTTGTGTGTAATTAAATGTTCTTGCATCTCTCTTGGATTTGCTCAAAAACTTAGATAAGTCAATCAACTCAGCGCAGTCCATTGCTGGATATAGGCCACTCCCAGACTGCGCCACAAACACCATATCCTCCGCCTTACACATCCACTGTGTATGTGTGTGTATCTTGTTAAAAAGTGTAAAGAATTATTTAAAAAAAAACTAATGCCGGTCCGATTCAAAGTCAGTAAATGGGGTAATTAAAATAAA
Source organism: Aporophyla lueneburgensis (assembly GCA_932294355.1). Classification (NCBI taxonomy): domain Eukaryota; kingdom Metazoa; phylum Arthropoda; class Insecta; order Lepidoptera; family Noctuidae; genus Aporophyla; species Aporophyla lueneburgensis. The sequence continues at coordinate 5,329,480 of OW028748.1, read as the reverse complement.
TGCTTTGACTTTGATTGGCCCAGTAGTTAGGCAATTAATTGCATTCTTTGCCATTTGTCAGTGATCTCGATTTCCGCACGTACAACATTATTTGCACGGTATACGGGGCTTGTGGGAAAACTTGATTCAAACTGGTTCCCTAAACAATAATATTATAACTAAGTCTACTGTTGCGTACCGTTTATTATCTGTGCGCCTAATGGAATGCGCGTGTAACGAAGTGACATCTGACTTGTCATTGTTTGACGTTGACACTTGACAGCTCTCTTAATTTTGCCGCTAAAAGAGGCCCGTCGCGTTTTGAGACGCCCGCGACGCTTTTGTTGAAATTAATCCCTTTAAATCGATCCGTTTGTGACAATTAGTCGTGATCCAATTGTATTAATTGTAACAACCCCCAATTTGAAGAAATAACACGGGTTTTGGACATATTTTCGATAAATAGTTTGAAGGTTAAGCAAAGTGTGACGCTGTTGGGACGAGTGATTTGAAGACCGCATGCTGTGATCGTCTCCAGCCTAATTGGAAGCGGAATCTAACCTGAAGAATACTCGTAACGTCACGACACGATACACATACACTCACTTACACACAGAACTCCAGGTTGGCACCAGAGCAGTGTCCTTCAACCATGAGGTAAGTGCCTTTGTTTGTATATTGTACCTTGTACTTGTATTGTCTGCTCCGCGTACGGCGGACAGTACGCTAGCCACTCTTGTCTCTAGAGCCCCACGATTAGCACGCTTCCACATAATAATTAAAACCATATGTGGGCCTAGTCTGGCAGCGTACATTTTGGTATGCAGAGGCGTGGTTTTAACCTACAAAACCACCAAATTGGTAATTTTACAGTAGGCTAATTACTTGGCAGTCTCTATAAGGGAAGTAGTAATTCGCTGTAAATATTTGTTATCGGTAATTAATTGTTTGTTTGAAATAATTTGGAATTTATTGAGTCGAGTAACTCATATTGCCGGGGGTCAACCAGGTTTGCATATATGCTTCAGAGTTGGTTAGATTGAGCTATGCTATAACCTCTTGTTGTTGTTATTTGACCTCTGTTGTATTGAATGTCAGGAAGACATTAAAATATTGAGTTTGTACCATTGATATGGTTATTTGTGAAAATTAATATTTGAAAAATTATTGGCATTTTTTAGTATTACCATTGTTTTGAGTTGGAATAAAGGATTATTATTGTTGTACCATTAACAAAGTGGTTTGTGAACTTAACATTTGGAATTGGATTGGAATTTGAATATTTGAATTGAATTGTGAAATAGAATTTTGAACGTTGATATTGGGTTTGAATTAAAATAAAAGTTTATTGTTGAATTGAATTGAAACCAATTTAATGTTATTTCTTGAGTTGCTGATTAGTCAGTTTGGTAGTTTGATTGTAGTTATTTTGTAATATATTGTTTGAACTTTGTTACTTAATTATTTTGTTTGGTATATTGAATTGTATTGTTTGTGCAATGGCATACAAAGCGGTGAGAGAGGCAATCAGTGGATTGACCACACAGCTGCGGTGGTTCGCTTCAGCTGCAGCGACCGCTGAGCGCCAGGATCTTGAGGGGATCACTCTTGCTCGGTTCGAGCAGTTGAACTTGAGACTCGGCAACGTTGATGCTCTGCTCACCCGCTACAACCAGTACATTTGTGAAGTGGATTTGGAAGTGGTGGATCAGGCAGCACGTGACAAGGTCCTTGCTGACTACGACCAGATCTTGGACCTGGGGGATGTCATTGGTCAACGTGCTCGGGAAATATTGGAGAGCCGGACACCTGTCCAGGTCAAACCGGAGACCTCGGTTGTTTCAGGTCCCGGACTATTGAGTAGACTGCCTACTTTGGAACTGCCACATTTTGACGGTCGTCTGGACCACTGGTTAAGTTTCCAAAACCTGTTTGAAAGTTTGGTTGATGCACGCTCGGACCTCAGACCCGCCCAAAAGTTGGCCTATTTGTTGTCCGTCCTGGAAGGTGAGGCCCGAGCCTTGGTGCAGCATCTGTCTTTGACTGACTCAGCCTACCCTACCGCTGTGGAACTACTCACCCGGCGGTACCAAAATAAACGTTGTTTGGCTGACGTTCATATTGGATTGATTTTGGGGTTACCGGTCATTACTAGTTTGTCAGCATTGCGTACTGACCTGTTGAACCCGTTGGTGGCAGCGACCAACGCTTTAAAGCAATTGGACTTGCCGGTGGACCATTGGTCTTACCTTTTGGTGCACGTTGTGCTGCAACGGCTTCCTGCCGATTTGAGGGCTCGTTTCGAGCAAAAGTATGGTGGGGATAGTGTCACACATCTCCCCCCATTTGATGACCTCGTCCAATTTTTGGAGGATGAGTGTCGGTTTGTAGACAACTCTGGCGTTGCCACTGAGTCATGCCAACCGTCTTCCCGGCCACGAGACCAGGGACGGACTAGGGCTCGCGGGCCTGTTGATGGTCGCCCCGCCGCTCGTTTTGCTGCCACCCAGAGTCGTCCTGGTTGTGAGTTCTGTAAGGACACGGGGCATGGCATGGCAACTTGCGCGGCCTTTTTGAAATTGCACGTGAGTGCCCGCCGCCGAGTTGCCAGTGCACGCCGTCTGTGCTTCTCATGTTTGGGGGCTCACTTCCATCGGCACTGCCCCAACCCCCGCCCTTGTGAAATTTGTAGGGGGTCCCATTTGGACATATTGTGCACTAACGCGAACCACGCTGGCAGACCAGCCTCTGTTGAAGGTTCGCGTACGAGGGGGCACCATGGAGTTGGTCACCGGGCTTCTGCCTCGCCGGTTCAGAACCGAGGAGAGGCCCGCAATTTTGAGCGCCGCACTCCACCCCCCGCGCAAGTTGATCGGGAGCCGCGCGACCGCCATTTGCTCTCCCCGCGTAAAGGCGATTACGCAATTGTTGCTAGGCACCGCTGGCCAGACCAGCACCGCCTGCCCTCCCCTCCTGTGGCGGAACGTCCCCGGTTGGAGTCACGCCCCCCGCCATTCAGGCCTCCGGTGGGATATGCCCATCCAGCGATGGCGCGTGGCTCGGGACACCGCGCGGACGAGGAGTTTGGCCTCCATCCTCGTCGCGAGGGACTTGAGCCTGGGTGCGGAGCCTGGGTGTGCGGCGATCGGTCGCCGCCCAGGCATTGTTAGGACATTGGCGCCTGCCCCACTAAGGTACCCCTCAGATCGACACGGTTTTGTTGCCAAAGGCATCGGTCAGGTCTGGGGGCCCACGGGGGACTCTGTTGTGGTCCGTGTCATTTTGGACATGGGAGCCCAGGGTTGCCTTTTGTCTATTGTTTTGTTGTTTTGTTTGTATTGTTTTGGGCAAAATTGTTTTCTCGAGCGCCTTTGGACTGCGGGACTTGGTTGGGACGAGCCAATTCGGGAGGGCCTGTTGGAGGATTGGCTCCGGTTTGTGTCCGCGCTCCCTGCGGTCAACGAGGTCGTGTTGCCCCGCGCTGTCCTCCCCCCTGGGAGCTACACTGCTACCCTTGTTTTGTGATGCGTCTTCGCACGGTTATGCAGCTGTTGTTTGTCTGCGCACCGTCTGCGCGACAGGCCAGGTGAATTTGTCACTGGTCTTGGTCAAGAGCAAGGTGGCCCCCCTCCGGACGGCACTGACCACCCCTAAGTTGAATTGTCAGGGGCGGCGCGTCTTGTGCGTTTATTGAACCACGTTGCTCACACTTTGGGTGGAACTGTGGACATTCGGGCTTCTTACGCCTGGACGGACAGTCAATTGTTTTGTGTTGGTTGAAGACGTCCGTCCACTCTTTGGAGGTCTTTGTTGCGTACCGAGTGTCCCAGATTCAAAATTTTGATACGCCTTTGATTTGGAGGCCCTTGCCTGGAGATTTGAACCCAGGCGCCGTGGCCTCACGTAGGTGCATGGCACCCCGCCTGTTTGCTTACCCCCTATGGTGGGGACCAGACTGGCTGACTCATCCCGAGGATGATTGGCCTCGATCGCCAGTCTTGATGTCGGGTCCTTTGCCCGGGCTCAAGGTGCTCGCTGTTGGAACAAAGGACCCTGAGTTTGTTGAGTCGATTTGGCTCTCTCGACAAATTGTTGGATTGTTTTTCTGTTGTTGAATTGTTGGTGACTGATCGTCACATTAAGAACTCGCATGCCGGTTGCAATGCGCTGTTGGCCATTCTGCAGCGAGAGTTTTGGATATTGTCGGGAGCCATTAGTAAATTGAACCCCTTTTTGGACGATACGGGTCTCTTGCGTGTTGGGGGACGGTTGAGGCACTTAGCCTTCCTTATGAGGTCCGTCACCCCCTTTTGTTGCCTAAGGAGGGCCATTTGGTTAAATTGTTGTTGTTGTTGTTTGGTTGTTTTGTTGTTTGTTGTTGTTTGACCCGCCAGCCTGCCCCCATTGGGGGGGTATTTGAGGCCGCGGTGAAAGCGGCACAGGGACTCTGGCGCAGATTGTTGGGGGACACCGTTCTCACCTTTAAGGAGTTAGCTACGGTATATTTCCGTTTTGAAGCTGTATTGAACTCGCGTCCATTGTGCCCGCTGTCTTCGGACCCGAACGTCTTGGAGGTCCTGACCCCGGGCCATTTTTTGATTTGACAGCCACTTGTCGCCCTGCCGGAGCACCCTTTTGTCGATGTGAGCCAAAATTGGCTATCGCGGTTTCAGTTGGTGCAGCAGCCCGCTCAGAGTTTTGGAAGCGTTGGAGATTGGAGTATTTGCACATCCTCCAGCAGCGCGTCAGGTGGACTGATAAAACGCAACCTTGTCGGGATTGCCAAGTGATTAGCGGACGGGAAGGCCCGTCCGGGGGGGGTAGATGTTGCGTACCGTTTATTATCTGTGCGCCTAATGGAATGCGCGTGTAACGAAGTGACATCTGACTTGTCATTGTTTGACGTTGACACTTGACAGCTCTCTTAATTTTGCCGCTAAAAGAGGCCCGTCGCGTTTTGAGACGCCCGCGACGCTTTTGTTGAAATTAATCCCTTTAAATCGATCCGTTTGTGACAATTAGTCGTGATCCAATTGTATTAATTGTAATAACCCCCAATTTGAAGAAATAACACGGGTTTTGGACATATTTTCGATAAATAGTTTGAAGGTTAAGCAAAGTGTGACGCTGTTGGGACGAGTGATTTGAAGACCGCATGCTGTGATCGTCTCCAGCCTAATTGGAAGCGGAATCTAACCTGAAGAATACTCGTAACGTCACGACACGATACACATACACTCACTTACACACAGAACTCCAGGTTGGCACCAGAGCAGTGTCCTTCAACCATGAGGTAAGTGCCTTTGTTTGTATATTGTACCTTGTACTTGTATTGTCTGCTCCGCGTACGGCGGACAGTACGCTAGCCACTCTTGTCTCTAGAGCCCCACGATTAGCACGCTTCCACATAATAATTAAAACCATATGTGGGCCTAGTCTGGCAGCGTACATCTACTTATTTTCTAACCTTATGATCATGGATACCATAAATTCACTCGTTGCACTACGGAAACAAACACTAACGTGGAAAACTACACGTTTCTGGACCGCAGGGTGCAATTTTCCACGAAAATTCCACAAGGAATGCGGGCACTAAAGGACGATTGTTGAAAATGTATCCCCTAAAGCAACTAAATAGGGGAGGTAAGTTACTATGAAACTCTGTTATTTTATTGACTTATAAATACTTTGCATGTGTGAATTATATGTTACAAAAAAAAAAATCTCGACACGTGGGTCTTGTTTGCTTCGAATTTCTTTTATGTTGTGATTTTCTTTAAATTTGGATACGTTTCAAACTTAAAGAAAATCTATTTTTCTTTAACGTGGAAGTTGGTACTTTGATTTCTGTGTATATAACCAAAAGTTGGTTATGTCATCGTTCTTGGAAACTCATCCTCTTGGAGTTGCTGATGGGCAATCCCATCAAGCCCACGGCTTTTAACGTAAATAGAAGCAGTAATTATAATCGTAGTGACTATGGGAAGGTACCTCTGTTGCGGAGCAGCAATGCTATTCATTCCATGTGGTGCCGGACGTAAAGAATAGCACCACCACATTTCTTTTCGTGGGTGTCGTTGAAAGCGACCAAGGGACTTACTTTAGAATGGATAGCAGCGTTCCCTGTGCTTTTTACCACCATCAGCGATCGCTAACCCGCCTGCCAAGCGTGGTAATAAAGGCAAAGCCCCCCAAATTTGGGGAGGCTTATGTCCAGCATTAGACGTCTTTTTTTTGAATGGGAAATCATCAAATGACTTCTCCCGCTCTGGGCGGAGCGGAAGGGCGTGTCAGACTTTTATTGACTAAAACCCACCCGTGTTCCTTCAGTTGCCCATATGCCAGAGCCACGGTAACTCTTTCGAACGAATCTCGCGACCCTGGCAGGCTTCGGTCCTAGCTGACCCCTTCAGTATCGCTGACATCTCTATGAGGCGCGCGTGGAACACTATGCGCCGTCGACCCGAGCCTGATCCTTACCGGGCGACGAGCTACCCATTGCTCGCCGCCCGCAAGCTCGCGCCTACGGTGGCCGGGATCGCTGTCGACTCCCGACGCCCGGGGCGTCTCCTTCTGCGGCGACTAGGGACGTGAGGGCGCAGAGACCGCCACTCCCCATCAATGTTATCTAAAGGCAGTTCACATATCTGAAACTAGAAAACTTTGTCAGTTTAAATCAAAAAGATGACCGCCATTCTTCGGAGCTGTCGGAGGCCAAGCAAAAAAGTAATTGAAAATAAATGTCATTTTCTTTTCGGCAACCTCGTTTCGTGTTGAATCCAGTGGGGTTGGGAAGCGTTTGGAAAACTTCGTCAAGTCTTCTCATCACCAATGAAGAATAGTCTTCAAACATTGCGGGGGACATTCCGTCCCGCCCGTTATAACATATGGCACCGAAACGTGGATACTGACAGTTGGGCTGGTCCACAAATTAAAGGTCGCTCAGCGCGCTATGCTTGAAGTTTCTTTGAAGGATAAAATCAGAAATGAAGTTATCTGAAAAAGAACTGGAGTTACCGACATAGCTTGCAGAGTAAACAGGTTGAAGTACACGTGTGCTGGGTCATTTTTTGTCGAAGGACTGATAAGCGATGGAGCAAACGAGTCCTAGAGTGGAGACCGCGTATCGGCAAGCGTAGCGCGGGACGGGCGCCCCCTAACTAGATGGACCGACGACCTCAAAAAGGTGGCTGGGACAGACTGGATGCGGAGGACAGGGTGTTGTGGCGCAGCATGGGAGAGGCCTATGTCCAGCAGTGGACTGCGATAGGCTGAGTTCATTAAACTTATTGAATAGTTGTAAATAGCTATGCGAATCCAGTCTTTATTTACATAAATCCAACAATCATTTCTATCAAACTATACTACATTGTGCTGGTCAATAGTTTTAGGCTAAAATATTGCCAAATATACTACTTTAGCAACCTTTAACCCATCACATTACTATACAACAATGAATTTAGCCTAAAGAGCAAATTGCGTGATTCAATTGTGTTAGACCGTAGAAGGAAACAAAGAATCGCGTAATCATGACTTGTAAGTTTATAATTCATGTGAATTGTAATCATTCATTCTTCTAAATCGATTTTTATCAGTGCATTTTATCGAAATGTTGTTATGACGTTAAACATGGGCTTTTAAGTTGATCTGCACGAATTTACTCGCAACGAATCAAACTTTTTTTTTCTACAGACGCCTCTTACGAAGTTCAGTTATTCAATAGACACGCCATCATCAACAGCCTATAATGTTCCCTCTGCTGGGACACAGGCCTGCTCTCGGTGAGAGGGAATGGGCCATAATCCACCACGCGGGCCCAGTGTGGGTTGGTAGATGTCACATGTCTTCAAATTTTTGGAGCTAAGACATGCCGGTTTCCTCACGATGTTTTCCTACACCGTTTTGAGAGCAGTGGTGATGAAATTATTTATACAAAGTAAAGCACTTGCTTGGGGTCGAACTCACAACCTACTCGTAAGTCACAATCATAACCACTCGGCCACCACTGCTCCGACAGAAACATGTATTGCCTTGCATTAATTTTATGCAATAAAGTTATGATTTTGATGATTATGTCACTGCAGCTGCTAAAGTGCAGAAAATTCAGAATGTGTCAAATGTCTAATACGTATTTCTAGGATTTTTGATTGTCTCACAATTGAAACCCCCCAGGAACTTATCACCGGCATGAAAAGTATCCTATTTCATGATCTAACCGTTATCCAAATTTCATATATCTCTGTTCAGCCATTACTCGTAAATCGTCTTCAAAGAGATGTAAGCATAACTGAAGGGGTCCACCAGGACCGATGCCTGCCAGGGTCATGAGATCTGTTCGAAAGAGTTACCGCGGCCCTGGCATATAGGCAACTGAAGGAACACGGGTGGGTTCGAGTCAGTAAAAGTCTGACACGCCCTCCCGCTCTGCCCTGAGCGGGAAACGTCATTTGATAATTTCCCACCCACAAAAAAAAAACCGTTGAATGGTAAAAGGTAACAGACAGACAGAGTTACTTTAGTAGGTAATAGGTAGAACGGGCTGGTGTCCGCAACTCCACGTCTGAGCGCGTATTTTGCGTACGGAGTTACTTTAGTATTAATAACATCAAAATGGATTGATTGATATCTCAAAAATAACAGATTTATGATTCAATTTGACTGGCCTGTTAGTCTAGTGGTTAGTGACCCTGACGGCAAATACTGAGGTCGTGGGTTCGATTCCCACCCAGGACAAATGTTTGTGTGATGAGCACAATCATTTGTTCTGTGTCTGGGTGTAATTTATCTATAATATGTATGTACATATTTAGAAATATGTAAGTATGTTTATCAGTTGTCTGGTTGCCATAGTACAGGCTCTGCCTAGTTTGGGATCAGACAACGTTGTGTTGGTTGTCCTAAGATAAGATATAAGATAATTCAAATAATCATAAAATTCAAATTGATATAACACAGTAATAAAATACTCATATTAAAAACTAATATTAATAAACTTCACGCTACCGTTGTCCACGACAACATAAGCAGAGCTTGATTAGCTCACCTCCCAGTCACGCGATGCTGAGAAACATGGGGTACCAAATGGCATTATTAATTAATAATTAATTATAGCATTACTGGGTGATGATTACGAGTGTATCAACAATTTAATAAGGTATGTCATCTTTGATTATAATTCTATTAACGTTTGTTTAATAAGTGGGCCGTAGGACTCGCATGTTTTGTCGGATTAAATCAATAAAAGTAGAGTTTGTAAAGTAATGCTTCTCATTAGCCGTTTCACAGCTAAAAAGTAAACGCCGGGTTAGTTAAACTGTAGAACTTTGTGTTTTTTGAGTTGGAAACGTTGCAGTTCATGTCTATGGCCTGATAAGTAATGCGACCAAAAATGAATTATCAAACAATGAATGGAAATTGTATACCCATTTCTTTTACATCCACATCGGTGTATTAAATATAAAAAAGTCTCTACTCTTTACTACTAAAACTTGTTGGCGCAAGATGAATTATTTGATTAAACCTAAGTTAGCTGTCATCTCAGAGTTACTTAGGACTAGCTTTTGCCAGCGGCTTCGCCCGCGTGGTTGTTGGAAAATGGTAAAAAACTGCTATTTTATAGACTGTATACTTTTAACAGTTAACAGAACAAGTTTTCCCAAATTGCTAACCGAAAGACAACTCACAAAATTGCGTCACTTAAAATCGATCATAAATTCTTTCCTTGATCTCTAACCCCACAATGAAGACCAAATCAACACCTATGGTTACACAAACCATTTATACATAGCCCATAGCTGTTCTTGTGTGAAACTTTTCAAAAGCTGTTTCATATTTAATCATCATTATTATACATTCGATCCTCAAATTGCCCGGAGCAATATTGCCTAAGTAGGTATTATAATGTGAACTAGGTAGGTACGTTATGATTAGCATTCTCTTGTGGCTAGTCATCTGTAAGTATGATGTGTGTTTGTGTAGTTGTTGGTGTTGCCAAGGCTTTTCTGGTGTGGGATGGGCACGATTTCTTGTGTTGTCATAATAACAAGACACTGAGTTAAAAAAACATTTTCTTTTTAGGGTTCCGTTGCCAAATGGCAAAAAACGGAACCCTTACAGATTCGTCATGTCTGTCTGTCTGTCTGTCTGTCTGTCTGTCTGTCCGTCCGTATGTCACAGCCATTTTATTCCGAAACTATAAGAGCTATGCTGTTGAAACTTGGTAAGTAGGTGTATTCTGTGAACCGCATTTAGATTCTCACACTAAAATAGAAAAAAAACAATAAATTTTGGGGTTCCCCAAACATAGAACTGAAACTCAAAAATGTTTTTTTTTCATCAAACCCATACGTGTGGGGTATCTATGAATAGGTCTTCAAAAATGGTAATGAGGTTTCTATTATCATTTTTTTCTAAACTGAATAGTTTGCGCGAGAGACACTTCCAAAGTGGTAAAATGTGTGTCCCCCCCCCCCGTAATTTCTAAAATAAGAGAATGACAAAACTAAAAAAAATATATGATGTACATTACCATACAAACTACCAACGAAAATTGGTTTGAACGAGATCGAGTGAGTAGTTTTTTTTAAAACGTCATAAATCGTAAACCGCAATTTACCTTACATTCAATCAACTGAAATATAAAAATTAAAACATATATATATTTTTAAACCGAAAATACCTACAGGTTTGTACGGAACCCTCGGTGCGCGAGTCCGACTCGCACTTGGCCGGTTTTTTCTAAATGGACCGTACGGCTTTGGGTGGATTCTTTATCAGCTTCAGAGCCAAATGTTCTCGTAAAATCTGCAAATTTTAATGTAAAGCAAAAATAAATAAATGATTTAATTGGTACTTAAGTAGATACGTTACAGATAGAACTTACGTGTGCAGCCGGACGTAAAGAATATCGCCAGCCCATTTCTTCCCTTGTGTGTCGTATGAGGCGAATAAATTCTATGCGTTTTACCACCATACTGCGATCGGCAACCAGCCTACAAGCGTGGCGATTATGGCTAACCCTCCCAAATTACGAGTAGCCTATGTCCAGTGTTGGACGTTTTTTGTCTGAAATGATGAAGTGGAAAGGTAGCTCAATGGTATAATACCATATAAGCCAATAAACGACTGCTGGACATTAGTTTCCCAATTATAAAACTAAACAATTACGCAGATGGCGTTCTGTAGTTTTTGCCTACCCCTTTGGACAAAAAGCGCGTGTTTATGTACGTATGTAAATAATTCGCAATGACCACGCTTGGGTGAGCTGATGATGATCCCCGTATTAACGCTGTTTGCAATCCGTTGACTAAGTCTTGTAGAAGAAAGTTCATGAAACTTGAACCACATAAAACGTATAATTCTGCTTCGTTATTCATTCATAATTTCAGCCAAAAAGGGGTAGGCCATAATTGCCACGCTTGGCAGGTGATCGCAGTATGGTGGTAAAATGCATATAGAACGCTCATGCCCATTTTATAATATGTAAGTCCCTTACTGGCCTTATACGCCACGCACGGGATAAAATGGGATGGTGATATTCTGGGTCGTGGGGCTTTTAGGACCGGTACCGCGGTCCAGGATTCCATCTAAAATACAATAATTATTTTGCAGTAGTATTTTGGGACCACAAGAAAAATGAAGTTAAAGTACAGTGAACAAAACAAGTTACGAGAAAAAAAAAAACATTTTCTCATACATCTCAAATCTCAAATCTTTATTGCATTCCATAATGTATACAGGTGGTGGGTATTAATATATATAGAAACAATTATGGACCCCGTAGGGCACAGCAACATTTTAAATTCTAATTAGAATAGAGGAAGAGCGCTTTAATTATTTTTCTATAAATTCTTAATATTGGTCTGTATTTTTAACAATATTATATTAAATTGTGAATTATAATAGTTGATTACGTATTTATTTGCATATTTCATATTGTAATTCGTATATTTAGTTTCTATATTTTAATAAGAATTTTATTTTAATCATGTTATTATTATTTAATTGTTAAATATATTATTACTATTAATTTATTTATTATTGACATTACCGTGCTACATTATATAATACCAAAATTTTAATCATGTTATTATTATTATTTCATTATAATATATTATTACGATTAATTTATTTATTAATTATTGACATTATTGTGCTATATTATATAAACCTAATTATTATATGTCATGTATGTGTGTCTATTTATTATTACTGAGATTATCAGATAGATATTCGTCTATTGTGTAATAGCATTTATTTATTAGGAAATTTTTTAACTTGTTCAAAAATATATTTATTTTGTTTTCTTGTTTTATACTGTCTGGTAATTTATTATATATTTTTACAGACATTGAATGTGGACTAGAAGAATGTAATTTAAGGCGGGACGGAGGCAAATTTAGTCTGTTTTTATGGCGCAGCGAATATTTAGTTTGTATTTCTTCCCGTGTTTTGTAAGAATCTGGGTGTTTGCGAACTAGTTTACATAATTCCACAATATAAATACTCACTAGGGTTAGAATTTTGTGTTTCTGGAAGTACGGTTTGCAACTATCTGTTTGTTTAATATTAGTTATTATTCGTACAAGATTTTTTTGTAGAGTAAATATTGAGGGTGCGTCTGTACTATTGCCCCATAAAATGATGCCATAGCTAAACCAAGCATGGGCATACGCATAATATGTGATAAGAGTGGTTTCTTGGTTGGTGGTCTTTTTGATTTCGCGGAGGGCGTATGAGAATTTAGATATTTTTGTTTTAATTTTCTGTATGTGAGCTTTCCAGTTTATATGTGTGTCTATTGTTAAACCAAGAAGAGAGAAATTGTTAACTGTTTCTAATGTGCTGTTTAAATGTGAAGTTTATATTTAATTGCTTTTTCTGCCGAGGGTGAAAGGTTATTAATTTTGTTTTATTAAAGTTAATTTCAAGATTATGCTTGGTCATCCAGTTACTTGTTTTATCCAGAATAGTGTCCAGTGTTTCACTCAAATTAGCCGGTGTCTGACATGAGGTGAGGAGAGAAATATCATCTGCGAAAACTACACATGGGCCGTCTATGATTTTGGGGAGGTCGTTTATATATACAAGGAATAAGAAACAACCCACGACACTTCCTTGTGTGTTAGCACATTTTGTGTGTTAGCTACAAAACGCGTTATGCCTTTAAAATACCAGGCTGTCATAACTTAGTAGGAGCTTACTAAACATAGGAGTGTCAGCTAGAAATCGCATTATGCCTTCGAAGTACCAGGTTGTCATAACTTGGTAGGAGCCTAATAAGTTAACACATCATTTATTGACTTTAAAGCATTACAAAGTTCGCTGGGTCAGCTAGTATATTATTAAGATGGCATTTTTTTTTTGTTGAGAGCAGTGGCAGCTCAGTGGTAACGGCTGCGACTTACGAGTAGTAGGTCGTGAGTTCAAACCCAAGCAGGCGCATTACTTTGTGTAAATTATTTCATCGCCACTGCTCTCAAAACGGTGAAGGAAAACATCGTGAGGAAACCGGCATGTCTTAGAACCAAAAATTCGAAGACATGTGACGTCTACCAACCCGCACTGAGCCCACGTGGTGGATTATAGCCCACTCCCTCTCACCGAGAGGAGCCCTGTGTCCCAGTGGGAACATTATAGGCTGATGATGACTTTTTATAAATGTCATTTGATTATGTTTAATTTACAAAAATAGTAATGATATTAAATCATTGTAATGGTTTTGACCGCTGCTGACGTGTCTAATTACGACAGTAGTAGATTTAAACACTCTAGATTACTTTTAAAAATAGTATTTTGTATTCTTTTTTAGGATAAACTCTCAAAGAAGACTGCCATTGATGAAATTAAATAAATACTATATCGTTTTATAAAAATAATTTTATATGTATAACTTAAAATATTTTGGTTGACCGTACTTTTTCAAGACATAACTTTGTTTATTTTACATGTGGTCCCAAAATACTATTAAAAATATTTATTATATTAATAGGCGGAATCTTGGACCGCGGTCCCGGTCCTGAAAGCCCCACGACCCATATTCTTTAGGTCCGGCACCACATGGAACGATAAGTCCAATAGTTGTGCTTACCCAACCAAAACGTAACATAATGATCAACATGCACTAACCTTTATCTTAAATAAGAAGGGAGTTCTCAACTCAAGGATATAGACTACCGCACATAATTTTCAATTTGCACTTATTATTATCGATGGCAAACCAGTGTATGTTAAGATGCAGCAATTAATATTACTGGTTGATACATCTAAGTAGGTAAGTTATGATTAGAAATCATGAATCCTTTTAAGGATCTACATAGGTGGTGTATTGCAATTATTTTTCCATTCGTGGAATATTTGGTATATCACACTAGATCTTGGATGTGAAATAGAACCTAGCAGAAAAGACATTTTCATAAAATATCCCATCAAAACGGATTTTATCAGCAAACGGCGTTACAGGGCTACTGGTTTATATTATACCTAGTCCTTGTAAAATATTGGTACTTAACCGCATCTGGTTAAATTTAAAGCCGACCACAACACAGTTGGGAAAAACTAGGCATATGATGATGGGTATTAAAGAAAGTTTTGTCTTTTATGACTGCTTGTGTTATCGTTCTGATCTTCTAAACGACACAATGTACTTCTATTCAGATTGCACAATCACTTAGTGAATTGATTTCAGGAAGCTTATTATGTACCAGCGTTTGCGAGTGGCTTCACACGCGCAGAGGTCGAAAAACCGGCCAAGTGCGAGTCGGACTCGCGCACCGAGGGTTCCGTACAAACCTGTAGGTATTCTCGGTTTAAAAATAAATGTTTTTTTTTTATTTTATATTTCAGTTGATTGAATGTAAGGTAAATTGCGGTTTACGATTTATGACGTTTTAAAAAAAAAACTACTCACTCGATCTCATTCAAACCAATTTTCGGTGATAGTTTACATGGTAATGTACATCATATATATTTTTTAGCATTATCATTCTCTTATTTTAGAAGTTACGGGGGGGGGACACACATTTTACCACTTTGGAAGCGTCTCTCGCGCAAACTATTCAGTTTAGAAAAAAATGATAATAGAAACCTCAATACCATTTTTGAAGACCTATTCATAGATATCCCACACGTATGGGTTTGATGAAAAAAAAATGTTGAGTTTCAGTTTTATGTATGGGGAACCCCAAAATTTATTGTTTTTTTTTTTTCTATTTTAGTGTGAAAATCTTAATGCGGTTCACAGAATACATCTACTTACCAAGTTTCAACAGCATAGCTCTTATAGTTTAGAAAAAAGTGGCTGTGACATACGGACGGACGGACAGACAGACAGACATGACGAATCTATAAGGGTTCCGTTTTTTGCCATTTGGCAACGGAACCCTAAAAAGGAGTACAATGCTTTTGCTTCACGTATAACTTTATAGATACATGTAAGCACGTAGACACTAATATTCAAAATGTTTAAATATGCAAAATTCTGGCACATAGATGGTAGATCAGCGAAACCATAAGCCGATTGATTTACAAAAACGGGCAGAGCCACAGGTAAAAGTCTACCTTATCTTAATCACAAGTATGCGTGACCTAATAAATAAAATAATCAACTATTTTACGATCTTATTTTGAACTAATTACACATCTTTTAATATTTATAAGCCAAATAAGTAAAATTAATGTTACTTTTAGACCCGTTCATGACATTTAGCTGATCATGAATTATAACCGTGGGTGCGAAACTAAAATAATTTATTCAGAGCATCAATTTATAATTGTAATTACCTACGATTACATGCATTTCAATTGATGTTAGGAAATCCTTGTAAAAATAGATTAATTAGTTTACTTTTCAAATTTAGTTTTATGACTGGAGCATCATTAAATACGACTAGTAATCGCAATGATTACAATAGACGTCTAAAATTTTAATCTAGAAAATATTAAAAAAGAATATCTAAAAAAGTGCGAGCACTAATTAAAGAAAAATACATCCCTGCGGCAGGGATGTATTTTTTTTTAGAAGGTATAGACAGGGCCCCTATACCTTCTAAAGCAATGGTGTCCCAGTGGTAATGGCCCCGGCTTACGAGTTGTATGTACATCAAGGTTTGAACCCAGGCCAGGCACTTTACTTTGCGTAATAATTATATTTCTAAAGCATTGCTCTCAAAACTGTGAAGGAAAATATCGTGAAGGAACTGGCAGGTCCTAGAACCAAACCTTTTCAGATATGTGACATCTTCCAACACGCATTGGCCCACGTGGTGGATTACAGCCCAATCCCTCTCACAGAGAGCAAGCCTGTGTCTCAGCAGTGGGAACCTTAAAGGCTTATCATGTTAATCGTGAAGAATCGTGATGTTGTCTTTATTAATAAACGTTTAATGCAAAATTAAATTTGAGTTAAACAAATATATGAAAATGAATGTACCTGAGGAGGTACCTCAGGTATTTTTATAACGAAAGTAAGGTTTATAGGTTTGCCATTCAGCATTTTTCCCACATTGAATCCAAAATGGAATGTAGGTATCCAATACGGTTCCAATAGTAATATGATAATTAAAAAAAAAAAAAATGACAATAAAGTGATTTGAAGT
Organism: Aporophyla lueneburgensis; assembly: GCA_932294355.1. Taxonomy (NCBI): domain Eukaryota; kingdom Metazoa; phylum Arthropoda; class Insecta; order Lepidoptera; family Noctuidae; genus Aporophyla; species Aporophyla lueneburgensis. The sequence continues at coordinate 5,312,906 of OW028748.1, read as the reverse complement.
TTAATTTCGGAAGTCTGTCCTTTGGATTTGTATTTTAGTTTTTGACTTCTGAAATTAAATTTATTTTTCAATCTGTAGAGATTTTTTATGTGTTTTTATTTTGGTATTTTTTTATTTGTTTTTTATTTATGTTATTGATTGCTATGTAAACAACAGTGAAAAAAAGTATTAAAACATCATCTTTATCACCATCATCGTTTTGAATCCGTATTATCGAAGTTAACGCAAGAACTATCCAAGCAAATCACCAAGAGGTTAACCCTATATAAATTCTGTACCTCACCCTTCTTTATCTAATGGACAACTAATATAAAAATCGTACTACTATTGCCGGAGATATCGTGGAACAATCATACAAATAATAAAAAATAAACATTCGAATTGAGAACCTCTTTGAAGTCGGTTAATAACCCCTAGCAACGAGTATAGTCAAGTGACCTTATTGGTGATGATCTCCAGAAAGGTCAGGTGCATAGTACTAGCAACCGGCGTGTGTGTATGACAATTGTATGAACCTAAACGAGGCAAAAGAAGTGTGTAGAGATCGTAGCAGGTGGCGTTCCGTGGTTTCTGCCTACCCTCATGGGAAAAAGGCGTGATTGTATGTATGTATGTATGTATCCATTTTCTCCATTTTTGCCCGTGGGTGTCGTAAAAGCCGACTAAGGGACTTACTAGAGAATGGGCAGCAGCGTTCTCTATGCATTTTACCACCGTACTGCGATCGCCAACCCGCCTGCCAAGCGTGGCGATTATGGCAAAGCCCCCCAAATTGGGGGAGGCCTAAGTCCAGCAGTGGACGTCTTACGGCTGAAATCATGATGATGTATGTACGTAAACGACTAGATTTTCCGAAATTCTAAAAATAAAGCCGCGTAGGTCAAAGGTGGACCACCTGAGTAAGACTCTCCAATAAACCCAATAAGGAAGATAATTACACTGCAAATAACTGGTTAATTGTAACGATTTTAAATTAAAACATGCGCTTAACCTTTACTTAGTGCCGTCTGCAATTACCGACAAGACGTATTTAATTAACTTTGCTTTAATTATTTCATGTTAATTAGGTTTAAAATTATCCCAAGTTTTTAATGGAAGTCACTGGGATGTTTAGCAGATAGGCCTTTGTTAGTTAGCCGCAAGTCGTTTATTTATTTTTAGCCGTTGGTGACCTGCTGCTGGGCGAAGACCTCCCTACACTCTTTCCACGTCTCTCTGTCAGAGGTGCCATGAACCAATCTTTATTAAAAGAGTCCAGCTCATCCCACTACCTCCGTCTGTTATATTTATTTACTTTGAGTATTTTATTTTATCATCACTACTCTCAAAAACGTTTAAGAAAAATATCGCGACAAAATAGCCATGTTCCAGAACCAAAAACTCTTCATCATATCACTCGACATCTAAGAAACATGTGACATCTACCATTATATTATAAGTTTTTGTACTTATTTTACCGATTGTTTGCTGCACCAATTGTTGTCATCGTGTCAGCGTCGGCTGTTGCTGAAAACCAACGCTGGGGCTCTGTCTCCCATAGAGTCACAGCATTGTTCTGAGCGATTGCCATTTTGCGTGGATATGACGCATATTTTATCCCCGCTTTTTCTTTATTTCTTGTGTATGTTTGGTCTTTCTGTGCGTCATGTTTACCGCAAATAAACGGACTTTCTTTCTTTTCTTTCTATTAGGGCTCATTTCCTCTTACAGAGAGGAGACCTGTGTCCCAACTGTACGTGATAGACTGATTATGCTTAGCCGTATTGTACGGGCAATTTTAATTGCTCGGCGACAATCTCTTTGAATCGAGTGGAGCAATTAGTACCAGTAAGTGGCCGTGCCCAATATTGACTGCTGAAGTATGTTGCTTATGTGGTTGTTTAGCAATTTAGATAGCTTGTATTGGAAACCTTTTAGATGTTTGTAACTGAACGGTTTAGAGCTTTTGCTATAGAGTAACTTATTATTTTATAAGTTATAAAATAAAATCAAATTGGCAGTATTAATTGAGAGCTCAAAGCAAGAACATGTTATGTAAGAATAGCTTTTGCCAGCGGCTTCGCCCGCGTGGAGGTCGGAAAATATCCCGCGGGTATCGTCACTGCTCAGCTCCTATGTGTCTGCCACCCCAAGAACCACCACTTCGACCGGTTCTGTGCTTCCCGCATCCAGCGGATTCCTGCGGCCTTCACAAGGTCATCGGTCCATTTTGTTGGAGGCCTTCCAACTCTACGTCTTCCGGTACGCGGTCGCCACTCCAGAACCTTTCGGCCCCATCGGCCATCTGTTCTGCGAGCAATGTGCCCTGCCCACTGCCACTTCAGTTTAGCAATTCTTCGGGCTATGTCGGTTACCTTGGTTCTCCTACGGATCTCTTCATTTCTGATTAGATCGCGTAGGGAAACACCAAACATAGCCCTCTCCATCGCCCTTTGGGTGACTTTCAGCGTTCTAATAAGGCCCATTGTGAGCCAATAATCACTAACGAAAAATAGTGATAATCTTAAACCTACGCTAGTTTTTGCCCGCGGGGATGTCGTATTCATTTATAAAAGTATTTCTGCAAAGTTTCAAATAAATAAGTGTAATCTTGTTTTTCCATACAAACTATGGACCCTCGTTTTATCCTTTTAAGGAGTGAATTTTGAAACATCCTTTCTTAGTGAATGCCTTTGTCATAATGACTATCTATGTGCCAATCTGTTCAGTTGTTTGAGCTGTGTGTTGATAGATCAGTCAGTCATTAACGGTTGCCTTTTATATATACAGAACATACATAAGTATATCATAAGCAGCCTATAATGTTACCGCTGCTGGAACACAGGTCTCCCCTAGGTGAGAGAGGGTGCGCCGTTAACTACCACGCGGCCCCGTGTGCGTTGGTAGATGTCACATAGCTCCTAATTTTTGGTTCTAGGTCCTTTCCTCGCGACGTTTTTCTTCACCGTTTTGAGAGCAGTGGTGATCAAATAATGTACACAAATAACGTGCCTGTCTGGGTTCGAACCCACAAACTACAACTCTTAAGTCGCGTCCGTTACCACAGGACCACCATTGCTTTCCTTTGTATAATTAAAATCAAAAGAAAAAAAGGAGAAAAAAACAGCTTTCGATGGTTATTTTCTGTTTAGATTCTACAGACGAATAAAACTAATGAGTGCGGAATGCACAAGGATCTAATAAGAACATCCTAGTGGATCATGAAATAGAATAAGTTAATAGCAAGACGGTGGATCAAGAGCGGCTTGTTAATAGCTCATAATGTGACCACTCACCGCCATACGCAGGCCGCTGTTGCAGAGCAAGCTAAGCGAGCAAAGCGAACTGAACAACAATAGTATTAGCTAATAGCACCGGCCACACGCAGCTTGGAATAATTTTATGCGAGAATTGAGCGAAGCAAAAGAAGGATTATTTTAGAACGAAGTTTCTGAAATGGTTTAATACTCGTAATCTAAATGCTCTGCCCTTCCAATTTTAATCTTGAAGGTATTATTTTTAACCACTTTACATTATTTAAAAAATCGTGGGCATTTACCTGGATAAAGACTAAATGAATAAAATATAATTACGAGTCTTTTACCTAAAAATATCGATGGCACTTCATACTGAACGAGATAAACAACACCAACATTTAATGTTCTTGTAGAAATGTTCTCGTAGAAGACAGCAACTGAGACAGACGGGACAGGTTATTCCTGCAATGGAGTTGGATGGATTTACGTCATTCCGGTTTAGGTAAAATACTAGCAAGTAACCGGCAACCAATAAATCTTTAAACTCGAAATCAACTTTTTTGTTAGACAATATTGTGTCCCATTGCTAGGCAAATGCCTCCCATTTGTCCTTCCAAACCTCAGGGAGGTTCTCATGCGTTTTCTGGCCACGTCGGCCCTGCCATCTTTACCAAATCGTTTCACCACCTTCGCTGTAGCCACCTCGATGGCGATGTCCTTCCTCAGACGTCCAGCTAGTGACGATCTTTATCATATCTCCGGATGCATTCACACCTGCCAGGGTCGCGAGATTTGTTCAAAAGAGATACCGTGGCCCGGCATATAGGCAACTGAAGGAACACTGGTGGGTTTTAATCAGTAAAAGTCTGACACGCCCTCCTGCTCAGCTCAGAGCGGGACCCATCATTTGAAAATTTCCCACCCACAAAAAAAAAGGTGCATTCACACGACGTGTCTAGCCTACTACCACTTCAACTTTGCTGTTTTTTCTCCAGTCTGCGATATCAACCATATATAAAAGTTATTTAAAATTTCCATAGCCAAAATATCTTCCTATATTCCATAGCTTGCACTACATCTTCATCTTCAATCATCCGTAACAAGTGATCGTCATAACCTTGTAGCATATTGCCGGAACACATCAACTGCGTGCGATCACACTCATAATATTAATACTGTTGCTATTATGCGGATCTTCGGCCGAGCTATATTTATTTTATTTAAATCGTTTGTAGCCTCGGGGTTTTTAAAGAGCTTAAGAAAATTATTACTTTGGTGTGTAAATTTGTCGAGAATTTTTGTTTAGACATGGAATAAATACCTACAAGTAAATATAATAAAATCATATCTGCTTAGCCTTTTCCCAACAATGTTTTTTTTTTGTGGGTAGCAAGTCAATAAATGACGTCTCCCACTCTAGGGTGGAGCGGGAGTTTGTGTCAGACTTTTACTGACTAAAACCCACCCGTGTTCCTTCAGTTGCCCATATGCCAGAGCCACGGTACCTCTTTCGAATAAATCTTGCGACCTTGGCAGTCCCAACAATGTTCAGGTGGGCTTTCAGATTATCTGAATGCAGCTGAGTACCAGAATTTTACATGGAGAGACTGCCAACCTGTCTTCCAAAACCCCTTACTGGGTAATATGATGCCCATTGGTAAGATTCGTGGTCAGATTTTTGGGCTTCTGACGGCCTGTAACGACTGCCAAAGATCCACAGATGGCCGGGGCTAACTTAAAAGCTTAACGTACTTTCCGAGGCACAGAGAGACTTTGCTATGTAAGGATGGTTACCCATTCACGGATCAACCGCAGCAAGTGAAGCTTAACCTGATATTTCAACCCGTGCGGCTGTTATTACTAAGCCAAAAGCTCGTCTAGATTAAAAAAAAATACAGAATAAACAAATATAAGACTGTTTCGTTGATTTAGTGGTCGCTAGCGCTACTCCTGAGCATGAAGTCCTGGGTTCGATTCCTGGGTCGGACAAAGTGTTTTTGGGTTTCTCTATCTGGAATTTCTCAGCAGTAGCTCAAAGTCTGGATTTGTACCCCGTGGCTGGCAATAGGGTCGTATGCCATTTCGTAGTTCAACCTATGAGATTCTTTGTTGCTTAATCAGGCTATTCTGCAGATAATTTAGTGGATTAAGGCGGCGGCGACCTCTCGCGTCCGGCCTTGGTACGAGCCATGGTACGGAGCGAGAGGGCATGGGAAGCCGTCACTTCCTTCTGCGAAGCAGTAACGCTCGCGAAAGAGGAGGCGGGGCGCGTGAGGGAGTGGCAGTCACTGCGCCCTCGCGTCCCTAGCCGCCGCAGGAGGAGACGCACCGGGTGTCGGGAGTCGATAGCGGACTCCCGGCCACCGTAGGTGCGAGATTGCGGGTGGCGAGCAATGGGTAGCTGGCCGCCCGGTAAGGACCAGGCTCGGGTCGAAAGCGCGTGGTGTTCCACGCGCGCCTCAAAGAGATGTCAGCAGCGCTGAAGGGGTCTGCTAGGACCGATGCCTGCCGGGGTCGCGTGATTGTTCGAAAGAGATACCGTGGACTCGGCAAATGGGCAACTGAAGGAACACGGGTGGGTTTTAGTCAATAAAAGTCTGACACGCCCGCCTGATCCGCCCAGAGCGGGAGAAGTCATTTGATGATTTCCTATCCAGAAAAAAAAAAGGCCCGCCAGGAGTTCCCGACTGCATAATATCAGCGAAGAAAACGGCTAAGGCAATTGGCGATCCTCCGCGACTCTCAGTCGCGACGCCTTTTATTGTTAAAATTGTAATTGTAATGCCCTGTGTATTGGGCACGCCACAATTGCGGCGGTAAGTCCCCTCTTTGAGGAGTGGATAGAGAGGCGTCACGGCGTCCTCACCTTCCGCCTGACGCAGGTTCTCACCGGGCATGGGTGCTTCGGTGGGTTCCTGTTCAGGATAAAGCGGGAGGATACGTCCGGGTGTTTCCATTGCGAGGATCGTCTGGAAGACACGGTGGAGCATACGGTGGAGGTGTGCCCTGCCTGGGCGGAGCACCGCCGTGTCCTCTTAGAGGCGATCGGCGGCGGCGACCTCTCGCGTCCAGCCCTGGTGCGAGCCATGGTACGGAGCGAGAGGGAATGGGAAGCCGTCACGTCCTTCTGCGAAGCAGTAATGCTCGCGAAGGAGGAGGCGGGGCGCGTGAGGGAGTGGCAGTCTCTGCGCCCTCACGTTCCTAGCCGCCGCAGAAGGAGACGCCCCGGGCGTCGGGAGTCGATTGCGGACTCCCGGCCACCGTAGGCGCGAGCTTGCGGGTGGCGAGCAATGGGTAGCTTGCCGCCCGGTAAGGACCAAGCTCGGGTCGACGGCGCGCAGTATTCCACGCGCGCCTCAAAGAGATGTCAGCAGCAGTGTAGGGGTCTACTAGGACCGATGCCTGCCAGGGTCGCGTGATTGTTCGAAAGAGATACCGTGACCCTGGCACATGGGCAACTGATGGAACACGGGTGGGTTTTAGTCAGTAAAAGTCTGACACGCCCTCCCACTCCGCCCAGAGCGGGAGAAGTCATTTGATGATTTCCCATCCTGAAAAAAAAAAAATTGCCCAGTGTATTTGTACAGCTACATTTGTTGTAAAGGAAAAATAAATGATTATACTTTAAAGAAAAGACTTTAAACTGTTGACCATCTTAAGATTTTCAAATCTAAAATCATTCCTAAACATTTCTAAATGTAAATAGACAACTGACAGACTTTGCCGCTTCAAGTTCTGTTACCCAAATTAGGTAATAACCATTAAAATGACATACGTTTAAATAAAGATATTACCATTTAGGCTTACAAGTGTGAAGATGAGTTACCATTGTCTTGGTAAATTGGCTAATAGACACATTAAAGCTGGTTATCTTACTTGCAATGGCATTACCATATTAATACAGGTAGAACAAATAATGTTCCTCATTAGTTTATAGAAATACAGTTTATTATAAACTAGCTTCTGCCCGCGACTTCGTACGTGGATCCTGTTGCTTATGCCAGTGACAACGGGGTCGTCAAAATCGAAGATCTGAAACGTCTGATGTAGAATTCTAAGGCCCGGGGACGGGAAAACAACGGGATGAGCGAGACGATTGGAGTCGTTCCAGATCTTTCATTTTTGTATGTCAATAGGTTGTCCAAGAAATGTTTTGACTGTGGATGGTCACTGTTTAGCTTAATATTTCTGAAGGATTTTGTAATATTTTAATATGTACTTTCCCACCTGAGCAACACATACGACACCGTTTGTTTTTTTTTGCCATTTAACAGCTTCACAAAATGTACAATTTTGAACCACACCTCCGATGGCAGAATATGTGGCGTAGTCAATCATAGAAGTGTACGTAAATGCACTCCACTCCTTATCAACCCAAGAAAGGTCGCCATGCCCTACGGCGATATCTTGAGACACGTCCGATTCTTCAGATGATATCGACATTCTGTTCAGAGAATGTCGAAGGCGATCAGAATTCAAACGTTCGTTGCGCTCTTCTTCTGTCTTTTCATGCCGTACTCCAGCAATTCTTTCTCTCTCACTTTCTAACTGATTATGAATATTTTGTTGTGTGCGTGTTCGGGACAATGTATGATAATCTCGATCAGCAGTTAGTCGCGCATCACGTTCATCACTCGTTTCGAAAGACCTGTTAGTAGATGTGCGAATTCGCTGAGAACTCAAGCGTGATTCTGTATCGGTAAACGTCTCCGACTCGCGAGACAATGCGTGATGTTCACGATCAGCGGACAGTCGTGCATCATGTTCCGCACTTGTCTCTAGAGACCTAGCAGCAGATGCATAGATACGCTGAGAACTCAAGCGCAATTCTCTATCAGTGAACGTCTCCGACTCGAGAGACAATGCGTGACGTTCACGATCAGCGGACAGTCGCGCATCATGTTCCGCACTTGTCTCTAGAGACCTAGCAGCAGATGTGTAGATACGCTGAGAACTCAAGCGCAATTCTTTATCCGTAAACGTCTCCGACTCGCGAGACAATGCATGACGTTCACGATCAGCGGACAGTCGCGCATCATATTCTTCACTGGTCTCTAGAGACCTGGATGTAGATGCATAAATACGCTGAGAACGCAAGCGAGCTTCGCGATCCGAAGATGTTTCTACGGAGCGAGTTGCAGCCTGATGTTCTCGAACAGCATCAAGTCTATCCTGACGCTCTTCGGTAGATTCTTGGGATCTGATGATTCTCAATCTTTTAGGTCCTTTGGAACGTTGGAAAAGATTTGACCTCTTTCTAGGCATAGTTATAGTTTTATTCTGAAGATACCTGATCAATTAAAATCTAAGTGACTGCTCCCCTGCGTTACCGGGTAGGCCACCGTGTCACGAAGATAAATGGAAACGGAAATTAAACACTCAAATAACATAAGCCCGAAGGCATATTTCTTCGATAAAATAAAATAATAAATGGGAGTTTTAGCCAGTAGAGTCAAATTTTCAATGATTCATAGAATTTTCGTCGAAAATTAGTCCTAAACTGTTACCGCCTTCACCGCGTGGAGATACTCCCAGCTTATGTTATTTTATAATTATACAGTGAAATTAGTGAAAGCTTTGATTTCCACATCAGGTGTTCCAGATCTACAATCTTTATACGTCAACAGAGAGTGCTCATCAGGTTGAACAACTCTTGCTAAGACGTCATTCCTATATATGTTCTAGTGTAGCTTGGCTCTTAGAGTTCCACATCAGCTGTTCCAGATCTTCAAATTTTATACGACAACCGAGAGTGCTCATCAAGCTGAACAACTCTTGCTAAGACGTCATTCCTATATATTTTATAGTGTAGCTGGACTGTTGGAGTTCCACATCAGCTGTTCCAGATCTTCAAATTTTATACGACAACAAAGAATGCTCATCAGGTTGAACAACTCTTGCTAAAACGTCATTCCTATTTTTGTTATAGTGTAGCTGGGCTCTTGGAGTTCCACATCAGCTGTTTCAGATCTTCAAATTTTATACGACAACAAAGAATGCTCATCGGGTTGAACAACTCTTGCTAAAACGTCATTCCTATATATGTTATAGTGTAGCTTGGCTCTTAGAGTTCCACATCAGCTGTTCCAGATCTTCAAATTTTATACAACAACCGAGAGTGCTCATCAGGTTGAACAACTCTTGCTAAGACGTCATTCCTATATATGTTATAGTGTAGCTGGGCTGTTGGAGTTCCACATCAGGTGTTCCAGATCTTCAAATTTATTCTCTTAGCAGAAAATGCTCATCACGTGAAACAATTTTTGCTATGGTACCATTTTTGTATCTCTTATAGTTTAGCTGGTCTGTTACGGTTCTGCATCAGGTGTTCAAGTTTCCAAGATAAATTATAGCCTATATGTTGCCCAGACTTAATACCTATACAACAAAAAAAAAAAAACATTCAAATCCATCCAGTAGTTCCGAAGATTAGCGTGTACAAACAAACAGACAAACAGACACACTTTTTTTTTGGTTTCGTGCTCTATTACTGTTTCTAAACCCCCCTCAATTATTTTTTTTTTTAATATATTTAATGTACAGACACTGTTTTTTTAATGTTTTATTATATGTAATAATTAACATTACGTCTATTTTTGTTCCGTGTTGTGTCGGATGTAAACAATAGCACCATCCTATTTCTTCGCATGGGTGTCGTAAGAGGCGACGCGCTAAAAGCTTGATGCGCCCTTCCGCTCCGTCCAGAGCGGGAAAAAATCATTTAATGATTTCCCACCCAGAAAAAGAAAGGCATAACCATTGGGCAATCCGAGTATTCGAACCAATAATACTATTTATGACAATGATCATCATCATCATCATTTCAGGCATCAGACGTCGACTGCTGGACATAGGTCTCCCTCAATTTTGGGGGATTTGTCATAATCGCCACGCTTGTCAGGCGGGACGGCGATCTTAGTATGGTGGTAAAATGCATAGAGAACGCTGCTGTCAATTCTCTAGTAAGTTCCTTAGTCGTCTTCTACGACACCCACGGGAAGAAACTAAATGGTGCTGTTTTTTACATCCGACACCACACAGAACGGTCATTAGTCGGATTACAATGGTCAAAATAATAAACTTAAGTATACGTAATTAAACAATAACAATAATAAAGTATCTTAATTATTGCTATTTATTTCACGCCTACGTTTGTAATTTAATCTATGTAATAGGCTGTATTGCTATCTAATGTTACTGGTAATTGATATATCTCGTATTTCTTTTAGATAAGTGCTATTATGTGCCATTGTTAGAAATATCTATAGACTAATAAATTGATTGACAGGAACATTAATACCAAATATCTTTTCAAAGTGTAAAGCAAAGGTGCTTCCCGCGTCTGTAGGCTTAGAACTTTTAAACTTCGCAACGGACTTCAATGCAGTTTCTAATCAATAAACAGAGTAATTCAAGAGGAAGGTGTGTAAATATAATATACATACGAGCCAAGCCGCTGGCAAAAGCTAATTATAAGTAAAAGTAGTTTTTCGTGGCAGTCTGTGCGACTGCATTTTTCTTCTAACCTACGCACTTTGATACGATTTTCACGGTCATTTAGGGAATTTATTCCATATGGTTTATTGTCCCAAACCTACAGTAATATTAAACTAACGTGTAAAACAGAAATCTTATGTTTTTTTCATGTCAATAAACTCCTGCACAGTGAAAATACAAGTTTATAATGTTAATGCTATAAAGCACTTGAGTCGCGGCGCGCTTCAAAAGTTTTTTTTTTTAATCAATAATGTGTTTGACTGAATAAACTTTAAAGGATATTCTTCTGGTCTTTTAGACTTAAATATCATGCACTAGATTCTGCCCGCGACTTCGTCCGTGTCAAACTTTTACTCCCCTGAACCTTCCCGCCGCATCGAATTGCCTGCCAGTTTTCGTGCATTTTTCGTTGCTGCTCCGCTCCTTTTGATTGTAGCGTGATGTGTTATAGCCAATAGCCTTTTTCAATAAGTATGCTACTCCACACAAAAATATTTTTTCAATTCAAACCAGTAGTTCCGGTGATTACCGCGTGCAACCAAACAAACAAGAAAACTCTTTAGCTTTATAATATTAGTATCGATTGTTTTCCCAACGGGCTGAGCAGCGATATACCTATAGTACTCTTACATTTCGCCAATTATGTTCTAGTCTCATACAATAGAGGGCGAGCTATTGGCCCTCAACCGGGCACAAAACTAGATCCCGGGCTACTACTGATAAAATCTACATATATTAAAACCTAATAACAATTTTCCCGAGCTACAGAGGGAGAAATTAACCTGACAGCGTACCGAGTTCGGATGCTCTCTCTGTTTCAGGTGCTTGAACCAGCCGTCAACGTCTCGGCCCAACACGGCTGGATCAAGGGCTTGATTCAGAAGGCAGTACTCTTGGACACGGCACGCATAGTCAGGAGGTTCCTCTCTCTAGAGCCCTAACCACCGGCAGCTTGCTATTAGCGAGCTGCCGGGTGTTAGGACTATTTTATATATTTTTAAATGTTTTTTCTTTTAAGATTTTTGTTAAAATATTTAAAAATATACTTAATATGTTAGAAAATAAATTTTCTCGAACTTGGAACCGAACACAGTACCTCATGCTGAGTAGTAGAGCTGCCTACCACTACCAAAGCAGACCTTACTACTACATATCTCTAACCCTTTCTACTCCCTTTTATTAGTGTTTTGGCCAAAATAAACTACCTTTGCGCTATCTAACAAGGCTTTGCAACAGTTTGAACCACACTGGGTATTACTAAACTATTACATAACTAATATATAATAAAGTACGGGTACATAGGTCGTGGGATGGTCGGGTTTTTGAAAGTATTGAGAAATATCAAATTGCACAGAATTTCATCATAGTTACTTACCGGTAGAGATCAGAGAAAAAAATGCAATACATCGTGAGTGAATAATTAGGTGGCAAGATCCCAATACGATGCAATCTGATTACACTTTCACAGAGCAATGAGCAACTATCGAAAAATCAAGGAGTTTGGCAAACCTCTTGTGCAATAGGTCAGCAATTAAGCTGCCTATTGACAAACTGTATCTATCATCAAGAGCGTTTACCATGCTCTAAGATAAAATCAAAGTCTAATATGCATAGCCTTGTCCCAAAACACAGAGGAAATAAAAAGGGAAAATGCTTATGTATATACTTCAGCATTTTCAGTTTTTGTATTTCTCTTTTCTTATATGTATTTTGTTTCTTAGTCGAATTTTCTTTATTTCTTTTTATGTGTTTATAAAGATACTGCAAAGTCATGCGTCACAACACCTGGTCCTTTACCTTTATCTTTACTTTCCTCATCCAGTTTGACGTAGCTGCCTTTTAATTCAAAAGTCGTCAGTTTATCTAGCTGGGAAGTGGGAACAAGCCTATACGTCAGCTAAATCAAGACTCAATGCGTGTCTACCTGAAGGTTGTAGCCAACCTTCAGGTAGACACGCATTGAGTCTTGATTCTCTACGCAAAACTTGTTCGCTGTAACAGCTGTTTGTCCTTCGAGAAACATGGTCAGTCAACTACTTCAGACAGAAAATTCTGCAAGGTATTTTGGTGACGAAAGTTTTCCGTATAGTTGATATCTGGATTTCATCCTTCAAATAAACTCCAAATAAATTATCATCGCTTTTTAAAACTAAGTTTCAAATCTGTGTATTTTTAAATCATGACCATATATCGGTTACCGAGCGCCTGATTATTTTACTATATTTCATCACGGTACTAAAGTGTGAAGATCGGTAAAAAATAATATTGTAACACATTGAGATTAAATAATTGCATGGTAAAGTGTACATCGTTACCACATTCATTACATCCTGACCAACGATGATGTTGTTAGAAATAATCATAAAATAACTAACTTAATTTTATAAAACAACATAATTTGAAAGTGCAAACAAGTACTAGTCACGAGGCAGACTTTTTAATTTTGAATGTTAACTTCGATTTTTCTTTATCAACTACTTTATTTTTATAAGTGCAATGAAGTTGAAATAGCACTAACTTTTTAATTGCACATATGTAAGCACTTTGTGCCTATATAAAGGTACCATTTACCGGGTATTTCTTTCATTGACTTGAATGTGCCATGGCGGCTGAAAGTATGTCTTGCTGACTCTAATGTCTCGCTGATGGTGACATATATTTCGGTCATTCGTATCGTATGGTGCCGGACGTAAAGAATAGCATCATCCCATTTCCTCTCGTGGGTGTCGTGAGGCAAGGGGTGCTAACAATCCCCGGAAGAGATCCGGCTACCACAATCACCGAAAACTGGACCTGGCAACCTACAACACGCGCACACTCCGGACCGACGAGAAGATCGCTGAACTTGAGGAATAATTGAGCAGGTTACGATGGAGCATACTAGGCTTATCTGAAGTCCGAAGACAGGGGGAGGACTCGATAATCCTAAAGTCCGGAAACCTGCTCTATTTCCGGGAGAGCGAGCAGTCCCAAGGTGGTGTCGGGTTCATCGTCCATAAGTCCCTTGTGAGCAGCGTTGTGAAGATCGAGAGTGTGTCGACCAGGGTGGCGTTCCTTATACTCAGAATATCCGCAAGGTATTTGCTGAAGGTCATACAGGTGTACGCCCCGACCTCGACACACCCCGACGATGAGGTGGAGACCATGTATGAGGATATTTCCAGAGCCATGCATGGTAACAAATCTCACTTCACCGTTGTCATGGGGGACTTCAACGCGAAACTGGGCAAGCGAAGCGATGATGAGCTGCGAGTGGGGAAATTTGGAGTTGGAAGTCGGAACCACCGGGGTCTGGTTTTCTGGAAGGGAAATCATCAAATGACTTCTCCCGCTCTGGGCGGAGCGGGAGGGCGTGTCAGACTTTTACTGGCTAAAATCCACCCGTGTTCCATCTGTTGCCCATGTGCCAGGGTCACGATATCTCTTTCGAACAATCACGCGACCCCGGCAGGCATCAGTCCTAGTAGACCCCTACACTGCTGCTGACATCTCTTTGAGGCGCGCGTGGAACACTACGCGCCGTCGACCCGAGCTTGGCCCTTACCGGGTAGCGAGCTACCCATTTCTCGCCGCCCGCAAGCTCGCGCCTACGGTGGCCGGGAGTCCGCTATCGACTCCCGACGCCCGGGGCGTCTCCTCCTGCGGCGGCTAGGGACGTGACGGCGCAGAGACTGCCTCTCCCTCACGCGCCCCACCTCCTCCTTCGCGAGCATTACTGCTTCGCAGAAGGAGGTGACGGCTTCCCATTTCCTCTCGCTCCGTACCATGGCTCGCACCAGGCCCGGACGCGAGAGGTCGCCGCCGCCGATCGCCTCCACGAGGACACGGCGGTGCTCCACCCAGGCAGGGCAAACTTCCACCGTATGCTCCACCGTGTCCTCTAGACGATCCTCACAATGGATACACCCGGGCGTATCCTCCCGCTTTATCCTGAACAGGAACCCACCGAAGCACCCATGCCCGGTGAGAACCTGCGTCAGGCGGAAGGTGAGGACGCCGTGACGCCTCTCTATCCACTCCTCAAAGAGGGGACTTACCGCCGCAATTGTGGCGTGCCCAGCACTGGGTTGCGACAATCGTACCCGCCATGTTGCCATGAGATCACACCGGAGCTCTGGCCACCGTGCCGCGATTTGTCGCGGCAGCGGAGTTTCGCCCCGGCGTTTCGCCTCCTCGCGCCACTCCCACATGTGGGCGAGGACCTTTTCCTCCAGATCCCATGGCGGCACTCCGGCAAGGAGGCTCGCCGCCTCGCAGGAGACCGTGCGGTTTTCCCGGATTAACCGGATGGCCATGATCCTCTGAGCCGCACTCAACCGGCGCGCTGGGCGCAGCCTCAATGAGGGCGCCCACACCGGTGCCCCGTAGAGGGCCATGGACCGCACGACCCCCGTGTAGAGCCTCCGGCAGGAGGCGTTTGGACCCCCCAGATTGGGCAGAAGCCGCTTTAAGGCAGCCCCAGCCCGCTCCAGTCTGGGAGCCAAACGTCGGAAGTGCTCGACGAAGTTCCACCGGCTGTCGAGGACAAGTCCCAGGTACTACTATCGTCGACTCGACGCCGATGTGAACCCCTCCCACCGTGAGTTGGGAACCCGCAGGTTCATTTAGCACCCTTCAAAATGGTTTAGCTGAATTGTGCTAAGCCTTGTGATGATTATGTTCGTGAACTGGCGCCGTCAGTGGGGTCTGGTCATCTCTTAGTTGCCACAGCTTATTGCATAATGTAATGTTAGTTTTATTACGGACGCTTTTAACGTTCTGCGTAGTCCTCACCTGCATAATTTTAACATGGATGATGTAGCAATATTTTAATTTAAAAGAGTGTCTGAGGACTTTTTGCCCACTCTTCTCCATAGGTTCCTACTTCGCTTTGGAATGCAATTAGCAAACAGCTAGGCCAGGCAAGAAAACTAGTCAACTGAACGACCCCTTGACAGTTTAGTAATACCTGTTATTGGTTTATATGAAAGAGATAATTTGCGTTTGAGTTAATTGTTATTTTTCTAAAGTCATTCGTTAGAAGCTCTTATTGCTGTTTTTAACCGATAGTCTTTTACGGGATATGCCATAGGGATATATATTGTAAAACTTCTGTGACAGATGGATAAAACGTGATCTTATAAAGGTTCTGTTTCCTATTAAGGTCGGAATCTTAAAAATACAAAATTTTGTTATAAGGGTATTTTAAAGATTCACAAATGAATTAATTTCCACAACCATCAATATGTAGAGTTGGTACTAAATAGTCTTTAATAGCAATACGATTAAAATATCTCCATTTTCAATTCCACATTAAAATAAATTCAACCACTGGTAATGTAGGTAACTAGTATCAATGGATACTGAATTGAAATTGATCTAAATACAAGTGATCAGACCATAAGTGTGGGGCGATGAGTCGTTGGCGTTAGAATAGACATGTTCTAAAAGATCAAGTGACTACATGACACGAGGTAGAAGTTACAACGGTCAGGTTAAGTCGGTCAAGCTCATTTTGGAATGAGTGATGATGTGTTTTGATAGATGGAATAATACGAATGTTGCATGTCAGTGTGACTTTTTCAATTTCCTTATTACTTTCTGTATGAATGATGATATGGATAAAAAGGGGGTGACATGCGAGATGAGAACTAATGGAGAAGTGAGGAAGAAAAAGTTATCTTGCGTCAACTTCAAAATAATTTCGGTAACAGAAAGTGGTGTGGAAGAAAAAGACATATTATGCCGACTCCAAATAAACTGGGATAAAGGCAGGAGAGTTATGTTTTTGTGTATCTGTCTATGGTAGGTTGAAAGACAAGATGTAATTCTTTTCCTGATATTTTATTTTTATCAATAAACGCATCTTAATTTTTGACATACTATTTCACATTATTTTATTAAACTCCATGCCATTTTATTCTGGCAGTAGTTTACTATACCATAATTATAGATCCTTTATATTAAACTCCATGCCATTTTATTCTGGCAGTAGTTTACTATAATTATAGATACTTATAAAGAATATTGGTTAAATAATGATGATACACGACGATATTCAAGATAAAACGCGCATCCTTAATAATAACGCCATTAATTTAAATATTCACAACTTCCGAAGAATATTAACCATCTACTTAAATAAGACATAAGTGGGATTATAATTTATATTGCACTGAACATAAACTTTTAGATTTTCAATAAATAAATTCGCCTACAATAAATAAGCAGAAACTCCGCAATTACTGAAAATGCAACCTACAATTTCGGTAACATATTTTCACCCACATATTTTGGAATTCACTGCGACCTCCATCGTGTGTCATGTTACAGATGAAGTGAAACAGAACAAACACAAGGCTGTCTACAGAATT
The DNA here is from genome assembly GCA_932294355.1 of Aporophyla lueneburgensis. Taxonomy (NCBI): domain Eukaryota; kingdom Metazoa; phylum Arthropoda; class Insecta; order Lepidoptera; family Noctuidae; genus Aporophyla; species Aporophyla lueneburgensis. The sequence goes on along the minus strand of OW028748.1, from coordinate 5,295,820 downwards.
GCACCTGTGACCTCTGTGGCAGATATGATAATACATCATTTAGAATAAGTAACGATTGGAAAAGGAATAAAAACGGTGAACGAAAACATCGTGAGGAAACAGTCATGTCCTTGAACCAAAAATTCGACGACTTTGTAACATCCACCATTCTGCATCAAACCAGTTCCCACAGAGAGGAATTCTGTATCCCAGCAGTGGGAACATTATAGGCTGATAAGAATGATTGGAGAGGATAATTCGGTATCTGAGATTGAGTTAGTTTTGTTCTAATGACAACTGTTACTGAAATAAATTAGTTTAGAAAGAAGAAAATAGCACCATTCCTATTTTTCGCTTGGGTTTCGTAAAAGACGAATGTTCAACAGTGGACGTGCGTTGGCTGAAATTATGCGTGTTTTTTCCTGCCCCGTAAATAACTTGCTCGTTCCGTCCTACCTTTCTTTTGGCAAGTTGGTTTTCAGGGCTGATTAATGGAAATTACTTGCAGTAAAAATATATGAGTCTCTTTCATCATCATCATCATTTCAGCCGTAAGACGTCCACTGCTGGACTTAGGCCTCCCCCAATTTGGGGGGCTTTGCCATAATCGCCACGCTTGGCAGGCGGGTTGGCGATCGCAGTATGGTGGTAAAATGCATAGAGAACGCTGCTGCCCATTCTCTAGTAAGTCCCTTAGTCGCCTTTTACGACACCCACGGGAAGAAATGGGGTGGTGTTATTCTTCACGTCCAGCACCACACGGTACATGAGTCTATTTACTTTCCAAAAATAGAAAATAACCAGCACAAAATATGCTGAAGAAATAACAAATTTAATAATTAAGAACTAGTAACATATCCACGTTTATACAATCTAAGCTAAACCACATACGGACCAGATTCGAAACATGCACGATCAAAGAAATTTATTACCTTTCTGCACTTGTTGATTAAGGTCAATTCTCTTAGTTTAGCCACAACAAACATACATTCAGAAGGTTGAATAGTTACATAAGCATATACATTATACAGGTCTAGCTTAGCAGGGATAGCTTTGACATTTTATAGAGTGAAATTAAATTTACCCACCTGTTGGGTATCGATATCAAAAACGAATGAAAAAAAAAACATCATTCCAACTTTGTACAAAACTTTAAATGACACAGACATGTACAGACGCCAGCACATCAAGCTACAACAATCTGTCAAATTTCATTAATAGATTTTCAAATTTAACCCTAAAGTATTAGGTTCAAGGTTGATGGGGAGAATTTGACAGTTTCGAGTACCTTGATGTGCTGGGTATTTAGGAATCCAAACGACTGTTATGTTTTGGTTTTTGGAAAATTGTAAGAAATATATATGTTCCAGGAAAAATAACTTGCACGCATTAATGCCCATCGAATTATATTTTTTTGTAATTGCCTATATACTGAATCTCGCTGCGAGTGTAGCTAAGGAGTCTCTATCTTTTTACTAAAATGGGATTTATAAACTTTTTTCATTTATTGTGTGAAAAATTCTGTGATAGCTAGAGCTCAGTCTTTTTTGTGGGTAGCAGAACGGGGCCTTGGACTACCCATTCTATCAATTTTATATTAAAATGTTTGTCCTTACCTATGCAACAAGCTCTAATTTGCCAAACAGTTACCTACGTACATACTTTGCAAATGAGTGCCTGATAGCTTACCCGTTTGTGTCACGTCAACAAATGTTTTAGTTTTTCTTGTTAAGTTCCAAGAGAATTTCTTGATTACTATGTTTTATAATTTTTGTTGTTTATCACATGATATCAATTTATTTTGTCCGTAGAGTTGTTTGCCCTTTCTTCCTCATAGGGACCAACTACGCTTTGAAAAGGGCTAGTTGCCAATTCCTATACATTTGGCATAGTTGCTTCATATTTCTTACGGGCCGACCCTTTGACAATTAAAAAGTGACTGCAATTGTTTCAATTAAAATAAATTCTCACACGACTCACAAAAGGTATTTACAAGGCAGATGTGAGTGGAAACACCGGGAGGGGGCGCCCTAGGAGGACATATAGTGACCTTATTGGTGATGTTCCTCAGAAAGGTCAGGTGCGTAGTACTCGCAACCGGCGTGTGTGTATGACCAATTGTATGAACCTTAAAGAGGCAAAAGGAGTGTGTAGAGATCGTAGCAGGTGGCGTTCCGTGGTTTCTGCCTACCCCCATGGGAAAAAGGCGTGATTGTATGTATGTAAATGCTATAAAATTGAGTTATATTTAATTTTATTCATCTAGTTTTATTTTCAATAGCGTTTTGGACAAAACTGAACTTCTGCGTTTCACTGTTTATTTTTAATAAAACACACATACATTACCAAATACACTGATTAAAATACTCAATATAAGTTTGAGATGAACTTTATATTATTACTTATGTATTGAAATGTAATTGATGTGTAGCATTATTTATGTTCCAATTAACTGACAAGGTCACTTTATTTAGTGCGTATTAGACTTGTTAATATCCTCCAATGTGTATGGACCTTCTTAATGATTGATACAATTATCGATACTTCAGATATGCCGCAACTAATCTTTTTGTATTATTTCGAAGGTGCTTCTTTGATAACCTTAGATTGGCTGAATAAAAAATGAATCATCTTTTATAATGTTCACTTCCTTGTTGATTATCTAAAATATTGGAAATCATTAACACTAACTAAGCCTTGTGACCTACCTGAAGTACTGTGACCAACCTACCTACCTACCATCTATTGGTGATGTTCTTTAGAAAGGTCAGGTGCGTAGTACTCGCAACCGGTGTGTGTATATGACCAATTGTATGAACCTAAACGAGGCATAAGGAGTGTGGAGAGATCTTAGCAGGTGACGTTCCGTGGTTTCTGCCTACCACTATGGGAAAAGGCATGAGTTTATGTAAGTACTAGCTTCTGCCCGCAACTTCGTCCGCGTCAAATTTTTGCTCCCCTGACCCTTCCCGTCGCATCGATTTGCCTGCTAGTTTTCGTCCATTTTTCGTTGCTGCTCGCTCTTTTTGAGTTATAGTGAGTCAACCTTAAAAGATAGACATATGCTCTTGCGGATTTTTTTTTATAACTTTTTAAAAGGAACAATTCCATCATACATGATTTTTGCATTACTTTAACCGTTTACGCAGCGCACGCAACGGAAACTCTCAAAAGGAATAAATTTTCCCCGTTTTTGCAACATTTTTCATTTCTGCTCCGTTCCTCTTAGCTGTAGCGTGATATTATATACCTATAGCCTCCCTCGATAAATAGGCTACCTAATACAAAAAAACAAATTTCAATTCGGATCAGTATGTCTTGAGATTAGCGCGTTCAGTCAAACAAACAAACTCTTCAGCTTTATAATAAATTATATAGTATAGAAGATGCATTAACAATCAAATTACAAAATAATTTGTGTTTTTATAAATGGAAAGGAGTGGATTTTTCCAACAACATTTCTTGCTTCTCTGTTTCACTCGCATATTTTTTCCCCTTCTATAACTAAACTCACGTTACAAAAATTATAGACAATGCATATTTTTGTCTATGACACAGATAATACATAACAATGTGATACTAAAAGACTATATTGTCTTACACTTGTCACTTTCAATAATTGTTTTATGTTAAACAGTAGGTTCTTAGGTACCATCGGATTCATCGCGAAGATGCAACACATTTCTATAAATTCTAACATTCCGCCATTTTGAAACAGCTGTGATAATTCGGAACGAAGCCAGATGATTGACAATACTACCATCACCATCGCAATAACAATTCGTATTTCTGTTATTCTGTGTAGGCTGAAATAGTGATGTGACTTCTTAGTGCTTAGATAAATTAAATTATTTTAATTTTAATAAATATTAGTCATAATGGTTAAACATTTTCATACGGATACCATGAAACAAGATTTGAATATATCTATATATCTATACAATACAAACATACAAATACAAATAAATTAAATTAAATTGTCTGGTTGTAATGTTAAAATGAAAGCTTTTTACTAAAGTATATTAGGAAGTTAGTCTATTTGTTTGTTCTGACTAATATCCGAAACCTTTAGACTAATTTTGATGGAACTTTCACTGGAGAGAGCTGATAAATTAAGGACAAGCTTACTTTTATTATGTTACAAGAATAAAGGCTCAGCGCAAAAAAGAACATGAAATCTACATTCACGCGGGTGAAGTCGCAGCTAGAGGCTAGTAACAACATAACATCACGCCTTGTTTCCCCGAAGGATTGGGTAGAGATGTACCTATAGTACTCCCACATTTCGCCAGTTCTGTTTAAGTTCCATGTAATAGGGGGCGAGCCTATTGCCATCAACCGGGCACAAATCCAGACTCCGGGCTGCTACTGAGAAATGCCAGATGGAAAAATTCAATAACCCTTTGCCTGACCTGAGAATCGAACCCAGGACCTCCTGCTCAGCAGTAGCGCTTGCTACCACTGGACCAACGAGGCGAAGCGGAGTGTCATTTATTCACGAAATTCACTTTACCAGTTGCCAAACCACTTTTTTAGAATATTGCCTTAAAAATTAAAATCATAATGTGCGTTAATTTTGTATACTTTAGTAACTTTTACGTTCTAAATATGTTATTTTGTTGTTTTGTTGTTCTCTACTTCAAATAATTTGCCTACTTATTCTGAAACATGAAAACGACCGAGTAACCTTTACACCCAATTTGGCCCAATAAGGCTCCTGTATTTCAATACACCTCGTGTTCTTCTCACCCTTTTACTTACAAAAGCGTGATGATACCGAAATAAATCCGAAAATCTTCGCAATCAGAGTTAACAATGAGGATATTTACTTCTATCGCTTTAGGCAACAAATACCGAAACAATTGTTCTATTATAGCGCGAAATATAAAATAATAGCTATTCGTTCTTACACCCATAGGCGTTTTGGTAATGTATGTACAAGTATTTAGTTTAATAAACAGTATTACTAAGGTAATAATTCACTTTTACATCATTTTACCTTTCAAGTACAAACGGTTGAAATTTCAACTATCAATGCTGCAATTCTTCAATGTATTGTTCAGTTTAGAATTGTGAAATATTGTGTGGCTCAAATAATATACTCATATTGGTTCAATATTTGGATACTTAATATTATTAGCACTCGTGTAATTTGAGCAAATGTCAAAAACATGACATTGACTTTGTTGTTTCCACCCGCACTGGGCCTGCGTGGATTATGGCCTACTCCTTCTCATAGACAGGAGCCATGTGTCCCAGCAGTGGGAAAATTGTACTCTAATTATATATATAATTGTAGCAAAGAATGTCACTGAGAACAACCCGGAAAGCTAAACACGGTGGGTGGTGTGCTGATGTTATTAGACCTAATACAATAAAAACATTTAGTAAGGAACAAAATGTTTTTATTTATATTTATACATTATGTTTTCAATCGTATCCATTATAGGTAAAAAAGCGCAAAATGGCTTAGACCACTCTTTACCTTATGGCTTAAACAATAAGGCTGAAAAGTAGCTGACCGCTAGTGTATCGTGTCCCCGAAGTATAAACAATTTATTGGTCTATACTTCTATCTATCGCATTGACTGATACTGATACACTTTGTTTCGCAATAAGTATGAAATACAAACTATGAAATATCCCATTCAAATTTCAATCATAGATTGGATTATGGCCATCTATTAATAACCGAGACAGCCTTGGTGGCTTGGAAAGTGATCCCGGTTGTCTTTTGCAGATCTTAGACAGTCGTTACGGTTAGCAAGAAGCTCGAAGGTCCGCAATCTAATATACTGGTATTTATTTGAATCCTTAGACTGGAATTCAACACCAATATAATCATTATTCACCTGTCTTAATCCCAATTTCTAACACATACTTTTCTTCCAAACTTCTCTCTTAGTCTTAATTTTGGTGACCCGCTTTCTACCCACATAATCTTTCACACAGTCCATCCATCGAAGCTGAACCAACATAGTTGAGAAAAGGTTAGGCAGATGATAATTGTCTAGCGTCCCATCCCTACAGATTCCACAAAACATGGCAACTAACCGCTCCCACACGTTTCGTGTACACGTTCTCACTAAAACTAAATTTAGTCTACAATTATAATACTTGAACTATTTTGACGGCAGTTAGTTTGGACACTAAGTTATGGCGCATGCGCTGAGATTTACGATGGTGCTTCTGCTAAATAATTGAAGTTTATTAGTTATGCCGAATATTATGATGGAACCTTAGATTGAAGATGTTATTGTTTATGTGATGATATCAGAAAGTTTTATATATCCAGAGTTTCGGGATTTCTAAGTCGAACGTGTGTCAAAAATCTACGAATAATAGCCGAAACCAACGGCTTAACGTGCTTTCCGTGGCATGACTAAAAGTCACAAGGAAAATTGAAATAAAACACAAAGGAGCATAATTACTGGACCATAACAGAAAATAATATCAACCACAAATAATGTAATTATTATCAAGAGCAAATATTTTTATACTGCAATCATTTATCTCAATTGGAAAACTAACGCCAATTAAATATCAATAAATAGTTTCTCCTTCACACATTATCCATTATGCCATTAACGTCTGCGTTGACATGGAACAACATTGCCTGCATCCGTTAGTCATAGACATTGGTCATAGAAAGAAAATCAGATCTTTCCTACTAATATTGTATTATAAATGTAAAAGTTTATATGTTTGTAACTTAATTTGGCACGCAGATAGTTTGTAACATGGATTATTAATACTTAGGATACTTTTATCCCGGTAGTACGTTTCTGATAATTTGGCTGGATAATTTTGGACCTTCTCTTGGGCGAAGCCGCTGGCGAACTCGAATATATATACATTTTGAGAGTTAAATAGCGATAAAAAAATAAACTGCTATTTAAAACTAAGGAAGTTGTCATGTTGGGAAAAGATTAGGCAGAATAATAATGATTTAAAAGCATTATAGTAGCGTCATAGTCCGAGTTTTTTGCAAAGTTCAATTCATGCTTACAAGAATGTCTGTCTGTCTGTTACAATTTCTCGCCTACACCACTGCACCGACGTGATGAAATTGTACTTACTCATAGATAGCCTGTGACCTGTAGTTGGACACATATTACCTTCCATCCCAGACATTTGTAGAAAACGCAATATTAAAAAATAATAGTTTAAAAAAACTAAAAAACACGCTTCCATAAAAAAAAACAAACTAAAAAGTAGAAACTAATGGAAAAAAAGCGTGGGTGGCTTTTTAAGGTACTTTGTTATTAAACTAAAAAGTAGAAAATAATGGAAAAAAAGCATGGGGTGCCTATGCACCCCGTGCTTTTTTTCCATTATTTTCTACTTTTTAGTTTGGTTTTCTATGGAAGCGTGTTTTTTAATTTTTTTAAACTATATTTTCTATTTTTTAGGGTGTTTCGAATTTTGAGACGTATGTCAGCGTAGTTTGTGACGTATGTCAGCGTAGTTTTCGAAAACAGTTTTTTGCTGTCCTGGTAACCCTGGCAAGGATAATGTCACAAATTTATGAAATTGTTGCATTGTCATCGGTCTTTGACAGGTGTGCAAAGTTTGAATGGAATCTGGTCGTTTAAAATGGGTCAAAATCGCGCTATAAAGAGTCGGTTACAAAAAAACATACAAACAAACAAATATACAAACAAACATATAAACATTCAAGTGAAGCTAATATAAAGCGTGTAAAAACGAAACAATTATAAAAAAAAATATAAAAAATCTTTATTTCTCCATAAATTAATTTCGATTGTTTACATTTAAAAAAAATTACTTAAACTTAGCGTTCTAGAATAAAAAACCCTGACTTCTAAACTAGGTTTATGTACCTGTATCTTAGAAGCCAGTGTCCCTTCAAAGTGATGAGTATAAAGTAGGACACACAATACGTACAATTGCAGTGGAACTACGGGCTAGAGCTAATAGTCTCGTGTAATGGTTGTCCAAAGATAATTTAATCTATACATCTATATCTATACTCTATACAAATAAATAAAATTGGAGTGTCTATTTGTAATATTAAGATAACCACTTTTTACTAAGTGTATATGGATGTATACACGGTACATATACCAAAACAACATTTTTTACAATTTTTGTCTGTCTGTCTAGACAGATAAAAGTTGTTTGTTTGTATAAACAAACAGACGTTTGTTCCAGCTAATCTCTGAAATGGCCGGACCGATTTTGACGGGACTTTCACTGGCAGATAGCTGATGTAACAAGGAGTAACTTAGGCTACTTTTATTTTAGACAAATTCTTTTATTTTTGAAAAATACCTGCTAATTTCCGACATCTACGCGGGCGACGCCGCGGGCAAAAGCTAGTTATAAATATAATTTAAAAGATGTCATATTAATTTCAAACATATTAAAGGATTTTGCCTTATCTCTTTTAGTTCTTAGATCTACACTTAACACCTATTTAATCATGGTCCTAATTAATAAGATGAGACCATTTGTCTGACCTTACTAGACGTCTTATACGATGTGACTGTGTGAATTGTTGGGCCTTACCCATACAGTGTTAATCATATACAATTGGGCCACAAGATGTCTGTAATACTTACATTCTAATGGAGACATCTCCTTCGAAGGGAATTGTAAAAAATCTGCCTTGTAAGTTAAAAGGTTAGTTCAAGTTGTATTAGTTTTCTAAAGCGTTCTAGGTTAATGGACGAGTGGTAATTTATTTTCGTATTCGTAGACGGGTAGGGATTAACAATTTGTAAACAAAATACCTAAAGTTCTTTTTTGTTTGTGTTGGTACAATGAAATGTGTTATTACATCTGTCTATCAATATAATACATTATTATTTTCCGTTTATACCTTTTTTAGGTTTGATGTGTCATTTATTCATTCTCCTGCGCTTTTTTTTTCTGGATGGGAAATCATCAAATAACTTCTCCCGCTCTGGGCGGAGAGGGAGGGTGTGTCAGACTTTCACAGAATAAAAACCACCCGTGTTCCCATATGCCAGGGTCAGTTACCCATATGCCAGGGTCACGGTATCTCGTTTGAACAATCTCGCGACCCTGGCAGGCATCGGTCCTGGCAGACCCCTTCAATGCTGCTGACATCTCTTTGAGGCGCACGTGGAACAATACGCGCCGTCGACACGGGCCTGCTCCTTACCGGGCGGCGAACTACACATTGCTCGCCGCCCGCAAGCCCGCGCCTAACGGTGGCCGCGGGTCTGCGATCGACTCCCGACGCCCGGAGCGTCTTCTCCTGCGGCGGCTAGGGACGTGAGGGCGCAGAGACTGCCACTCCCTCGCGCGCCCCGCCTCCTCCTTCGCGAGCATTACTTCAGATCTCATAACTTCAGAGAAGGAGGTGACGTCTTCCCATGCCCTCTCGCTCGATACCATGGCTCGCACCGGGGCCGCAACGCGAGAGGTCACCGCCGCCGATCGCCTCCACGAGGACACGGCGGTGCTCCGCCCAGGAATCCACCGAAGCACCCATGCCCGGTGAGAACCTGCGTCAGGCGGAACGTGAGGACGCCGTGGCGCCTCTCTATCCACTCCTCAAAGAGGGGACTTACCGCCACAATTGTGGCGTGCCCATCTCCTGCCTTTATTCCAAAGTTCTTTTTTGTTTGTTATGGTGTTGGTGTAATTAAATTTGCCCTTACATCTGTCTATCAACATAATACATTATTATTTTCCGTTTCTACTTTTTTTAGGTTTGAAGTGTCATTCATTCATTCTCTTGCCCTTATTCCAATTTGTTTGGGCGGCGTAACAGGTTTTAAGGGTATCATTTTTTTTACATAATACGATAAATCAATTTCTACACACTTATTAACCATAACACAGTATGCAAACTCATACTAAAATATATATATATAATGTACGATTAAATAAAGTTTAAGAAACGGATGAGCTCTCTGAGTATCAAAGAATTCATCCGCATTGCCGTCAGAGGGAAAAGTGTCCAAAATACTGTCAGCGTTTGTTGTTTTTTGATGCACAATTCATATCTTAAATTAAATCTTAATTCACAACAATATTTTAATGCGCACGGTTGCTTAAAGACTATAAGTTCTACTAAGCAAAGAAATCTTGCCGCTTCAATTCAAACCCAATTAAGCCAACCTGTCAGAACCTGACCATGGGTCTGACATGATATAACGCGGGCCGATGGCACCTATGGGCATTAACCACAATTAGTAATTACTGAGAACACCCTCCGGCCGTTATCCTTCACCTACAGAACCGGATTTGAGGTAATTAAGAGCAGATAGATGTACTTGTTATATTTTTGAATGCTGTATATAATATGTTTGAGGTCGGATAAGATTACAAATCGATAGAATCACTATTGGTTTTTTGTTTAATTTACTTCTCCTTCTTACAAGTTAGTATCTAAAAATGCTACACAAGATTGGGATGGCTCAAGCCTGCTTCTCTCGATTATGTGTCAAAAAAAAAACCCATTCAAAAGATCACTGCAACGTTCGAAAATTACTGTATCAGAGTCCAAATAAGGAGTGAACTGTCAAATAAGCTACGGAGTAATTAGGAATTACCTGAGTTATTGGTTGCTGAACTGCGAGTCACGACCTCCCGGGTCCTGCATTCCCGTACGGAACAAATTATATGGGAATCAGATAGATATTTTGGGTTTCGCTATTTATCGATATGTGATTAATGATTGCACACCCATAATACTGGGAAAACAGGAAATTGGAAAAACGTTTTGAACGTTGTTTCATTATTTTGTGGTAACCTGCAAAACAATGCCGAATCTTATACCTTTAAACGAGCAATTCTTGTATAATCTGAATCTCGGAAACGGCTTCAACGATTTTCATGAAATTTAGTATACAGGGGGTTTCGGGGGCGATAAATCGATCTAGCTAGGATTCATTTTTATAAAATGTCATTTTATTCGTCTTTTCAATGACCAACTTTATCGATAATCAACTTGAACATAAACTTATTATTTTAAACACAATTTACAAAAAAATACCAGATATTGTTTTTATAAATACAGCTATGCGGACGAATTCTTTGATGCCCAGTGAGCTCTTCCCTTTTTAAAAAACAATTATCTCGGTGTTCGATTTTATCGTATATAAATATTTACAGAATAAGCAATTTCATTTATTACAAGCATTTTAAACAAAGACAGTATAAATTATTTCTATTTAGGTTGTTCGTTGAAGTCTTTTGTATCAGCAGTCGAACCGCGACAAAAATACTTCAACGCACACACTTAAAACTAATTTTTTTGTCAAAATTATAATAAATTATTTATCCATAGAATACTTTTTAATCCAAAGGTCAAAGCTCTGCGGTCCTACATTCGGGCAGTTGCTGCAACTCATAATGTGCTGTGTATCGCACTACGTAATAGTTCGTGCTGCGGTGTTTAGCCTGCGGTTGTGCGCATGCGTCGAACTGGGCAGACGGACGACCTGTGATAACTGCTTTATTTTTATTCCTTAGGTAACTATAACTTTATGAAGCTTTATTAGTGAGTAATTAGTACACCAGTCTAAAAATAAATGACTATTCTTAACGTTGGATAATACTCACGAAAAAAAGTAACAACCATTTTCAAGAAAAAGCGAAGGTGCATGACGCCCTCGTTTGTTAGTTCTCCAGTCTATAAAATAATCTTAACTAATATTCAGTATGCGAAACTAAGTGTGCGTTTGTTACGCTTTCATGCTAAAACGGCTGAACGGATTAAGACGAAATTTCACACACAGATAGAACGTAACCTAGGTAAAGACATAGGCTACCTGGAATATAGACTAAGTTGTGGGCTGCAGCTAGTATACCTACAATTTAATATATAAACTCTTTGAAACAAAACAAATGAAAAATATAACAATTATAACTTTAGTCTATCGCTATGTATAACCACGTCCACACTTGCACTACAAAACCTTAACTGCTAGAACATAAAAGCGCTACCAAAGTCAAATTAAAACCAATAAGTACTGTTACCTATACTATAAACTATGAAGCTAACAACCAAGGAGCGTCTGATATTATGCATTCCGTATAAATCGGTAATTGATAAAATAGACATACAGACATATTGCAAGACATCGATAAGCGCTGACAAATGGCAGAAGCGAAAATACTATGTCGATACATAGCTGTGCCCATGGTTGCGGCTAAACTGGTTGATCTTATTTATGAGAAATGAAAGTAGAAGTAACTTATATGGTAATAAGTGTAGGGACAGTGTTGACTTATTATTAGCATTGGATAATCAGGTGTCTTCCCACGACTAATCATAAACTGGTGATAGAAAAATAAGTATATAAAGTTTAAGTTCATTCTGATTTATTTATGGAGTAGAACCTTTATGTCCAATACTTTTTATATCACAGTAAACGTAGGCCAATCCAGCAGGTTGGCTATCGGCTTGTTTCCGATCCAATGTCATAAACATTAACCGCAAAAGTCTGACAATTTGTCTTACCAAGGGGAGCAATTCTGGGTTAGCAAACAACCTCACAGGTCGAACTGCGAGATGATATTTACAAAAAAAAAAAAACTTACCAAGGGATATCGTGTAACCCAATAATCGGGACGTCAGATAGTCGCTCCATAAAAATTTTGGCATTCAGTTGCATCCAGTTAGACTAGAAGACAGCCCCAGTGTGGTTGTGACAAGGCTAGGCGATTTATTTAAATCATAGAAAATGACCTATTAATAAAATAAATATTACTATTTAGAGAAAACGGTTGTATAACATTTTATTAGTAGACATTCACTTTATTCATCTATAAACTTATAAATTATATTTTTAAATATTAGAAGAAAAAAAAACATTTAAAAATATAAAAAATAGTAGCCCACCGGTATCGGGAACAGGGTCTAAGCTACCGGTGGTAAGGGCTCCAGAGAGAGGAACTTCCTGACAATGCGAGCCGTGTCCAGAAGTACCACTTTCTGAATTTAGCCCTTGATTCAACTGCCCAACGAGAGCCTCTTCAGGTGTTGTCCAAGCTACCGGCGGTCAGGGCTCCAGAGAGAGGAACTTCCTGACAATGCGAGCCGTGTCCAGAAGTACCACTTTCTGAATTTAGCCCTTGATTCAACTGCCCACCGAGAGCCTCTTCAGGTGTTGGTCGAGGCTCTTGGCTATCAAACCATTGGCTGTTATGACTATCGGCACAATGATTGCTGAGTCCACATTAGTAGACATTATTAATATCTCTCTACAATGACATTAGGCATCTGACTGAATTGATTCGTATGGAATTTGGAACAGAGAGTATTCCAAATTCTGTACGAATCAATTCCGTCGACGTTCAATGATATCGACAGAGATCAAAGTGTCCAATCAGCCAAACTATCACATTTATTACATTACTAAGATAACGTAAAATAATATGGTATCTATATATTAATACGTGAAGCGAAAACTTTGGATCCCTTTTTACGAAAATTGGGCGAACGGAGGAGTATGAAATTTCGCACATTTATAGTTTATACAGAGAAGAAGTGACGAATGCTAATTTTTTTTTAAATTATTCGTTAAAATACATTATTTTCAATAAATAACACGTTACACACACTACTGTTCATTACCGTGTATCTAATACACACATGCATAGATATTCTTTTGTTTATGGTCCAAATCTGTCTTTATTATTTTGTGCAGTGTTACCAACACCCAGAAATATTTACCCCTAAAGCTTAAGTTAAAAACGCCTAAAATTGCCACAATTACTAAAAAAATCCGCTAAAAAATTATAATGAAAATAACCAACGCATGTTCAGTAATCATAGACCGGCACACAGTAGTAATATTTGTCTATATTTATTACGCGACATTTGTTAATCTTTCACTCTGCATTCTTAGTATCGAGGAACCGTACTAGAAGTCGCTAATACTTTTATTGTAATCAAAAACACAATGAGAAATGTAAGGTGGCGAAAATCCTTAAGAATACCCCTAAAAATGGAACGCCCCTAAAAATCTCAATCCTCTTATTTACCCCTAAATTTGGGAAAACCCCTAAGTTGGTAAGCCTGATTTTGTGCCTATAGTCTTACTGAATGTCAAATATAACCATAGGTAATAAATTAATTTTATAGATATATCCTATTTCATTTTTAAAATCTATGATTATATTGAAAATATTTTTGTCTTTAATATTATTTGTATTAGCGACGATTGGAATTTAGTTTAGATTTATAAGAAATATTTTTTGTGGTTTTATGGGGAGTGTCAAGTATGGCATTAGTAAGTTGCCCATACAAAACTTAGTGTCGTGTGCAAACTGTAGAGGTTATATGCCTCACGATTGTACAGGCTGGTCATGGATTGTACAGGCTGGTTATAATTATGACATTTTGAACTGTCATAATTAATTTAAAATAATAGGGAAAATTCTATAAAAACAGAGCTTTCTGTGATAATTCATTCCATGTCCAGCAGTTAAGAAGTATTAAGAAAATAAAGAAGAGAGTCCTGATAAGTATTCTTTACGCATTACACCTACGTCCTGGTCCTGGCCATCACCATCCCCCCAGCGAACCCTCTCCACAGTAGTACAGAGTCAACAATTTGTCTATAGTGTTACTGAATGTCAAATATAACCATATTATTTTTTTATATTTATTATTATATATTTTTTTTTCATTTAATAATGTATTTCTATTCAAGTGAAGTACGGTCGAATTTCGAGCAATGGGCGATCACTAGTCATAATAAATGCTTGGGATTCCATAACCGTCCTTGTTGTGAAAGACAAATTGCAAGTGGCCCATTACATATTGGCTTTGCCTATCTTGATGTCCAGACATTTATTATTAGCAATAGTACTTTCATGAATAAAACTTTACGGAAACTTCATTCACGAAATATTATAATAAGTACATCTTTTATAACTTATAAAGATCCTATAGTTGACGACAAGTAATTGTTCCATTAAAGAAACATTAAAATTTAATTAAAAGATGGGTGAATTGGACCATAAAAATATATTAATAATTTTAACAACAGCAATTAAAATAAATAAATTACTAATATTATTATGAAGGGCGGGCGGTTTGGGGGGACTGTCTTATGTAACTTTGACGTTCAAAAAGTGCTGACTCTCAGCCTAGTTTGAACAAATGACTTTTGATTTTGAAACAATAACTGTACCGTGGCTGTGTTGGACATAAATCTTAATTGAAAAAACACCTTGACTTGGAATTTGTCTATTTGCTAACATGAAAGCTATTTGTGTTCATTGTAGGAATCGAATTGGAGCGTGATTCGTAGTGCAGAAGCGATGTTTCAGCCAATGTTTTATCGTACTACTGTATAACGGGGAGCGGTGGTAACACGAGTGATTTTCAAGTGGTGGGTTCGAATCAAAGCAGGCAATTTACTTTGCGTAAAATATTTTATCACCACAGCTCTGAAAATGGTCAACAAAACGTCGTGAGGAAATATCCTAGAACCAAAAAAAATTTAAGACGTGTGACATCTAACCCACACTCGAGATTTCATAGAGAGGAGGTTTGTATGTCAGCATCCCTTCAAATTTCGAACAGTATTGACAAGTAAATCCAGGAAGATTTGATTTAAAAGTACTGATTAAAAGATGGCGTGTTCTTGATTTTCTCTACGAGCTTTTATTATTTTTCACAGCCCATAAAATCGTTCGTCTACAGCATTATCGAACCGATTACTGGATCGAGGTATCTTTAGTAAAGTTGCGACATGCGATGTAGATCATCGTTGTTTTGTGCATCATTACAAGTCAGCAAGTGCCTTGATTGGTAGTAGGTGTTGCTCGGAATATTGGCAACGCTGCTTTTGATAGATGGTTTCGGATCTTTGTCTTTTTAAGAGGTTTTTAGACGTTGCATCAAGGTAGGCCCTATGAGTAGGGCCAACGCTACTTTTTTTTTTGAGATGTTCCCCGACAGCCAACATCTTTGCTATAATAGTTTATGAGCTACGTATATACACAATCACCTAACAGTTAAGCTAGGACACTAAAAGTGATAAGATACTCTAGTTAAGGTTATCTCATAAAGATCGTTTTGAGTGATTAAACCACCACTATCACCCAACATAAAATGTCTAAATAACAAAGAGTATTTTATACAAATTTATTCTATTACACGTGAACAGTCAAAAGTAATTTTTTGATAAATAATTTCAATGAACCATAAGTGGACTGATGACCGTGTGATTGCCGCAAGAATTCGCTGGATGCAGAAAGCACAGAATTGATCAAAGTGGCGGAGTCTGGGATAGACCTATGTCCAGCGGTGACGATATATGATGAACCTCTAGTCAATCGCTTCAAAGACATTAGATGCATAAGTAACATACAATGTACATCTTTTATCAGGAACCATTTTATGACATCGATAGTTCAACAGTAATAATCTACTGATGCAAGTACGATAAATTGAGACATTAAAACGCCATTATAAATTACTATAAACAACACAAAGAAGGTATAAACTTTAAAAACAAAAGCGTTTCTATTGTTCGGAGAAAAACAATCGCTTTAAGAATCATGATTTCGTTACCAATACGGCCATCGGATTCCGCAGACGGTTATTCGATCTATATCCATTCATACAGTCTAAGGTTGCCTCTCTGGGGTCAAGTCCCAACAAAATGAACTCGCCACAATGTGGCCTGATTGCGCAAAGTCTTTTGTTGTTAGCAACCTTGATATTTTGTAGAGTATGTATGAAGATTTGACAGATATTGGCAGGTAACTTTTTGGTTTGTTCTGAGAAGAATTGAATGAATCATTGAATTGAATAACATTTTGTATGTGTTTTGTGGTTGTCACGATTATCTTAGAAACGGTTGGTTGATATTTCCTTCTGCTACTTACTAGGTTAGCCAACACAGACGTGAATAAAAAAATTAAATCGTCGATTAATCACAATAAAATGATTCTCCATGAAAAATTAAATCTTATGACATTTAAATCACCCAAATTATTTTATGGCCACGGTAAATATAGTAGTTAGTTAGTGATACTAAATATGTCCGTGTATTATAAGTTTATAATCTATTTATATACTAGTGATCCCATCTTATTTATAATTCAACTAGCTTATGCCCGCGACTTCGTCCGCGTCAAATTTTTGCTCCCCTGGCCCTTCCCGTCGCATCGAATTGCCTGCCAGATTTCGACCATTTTTCGTTACTGCTCCGCTCCTTTTGATCGTAGCGTGATGTTACATAGCGTATAGCCTTCCTAAATAAACATGCTACCCAACACAAAAGTGATTTGTCAATTCGGACCAGTAGTTCCTGAGATTAGCGCGTTCATACAAACAAACTCTTCAGCTTTATAATATTATTAAGTATAGATATGATGATTTTATTTGTCACCTGCCATTTATCTCATCTTGTAGAGATTAGATATAACCCTTTGTTGACAGATAGAGAATGCCTAAAGCATTAAGTGCTCCTTTGAACCTCTTTTGTGTGCGAGAAGATTAAATAAATAAATCTTATCTCGCTTCCAGATCAGACTGAAAGCATATCATTTTAGTGAATGTAGAGTACTTAAGCTTTTGGTTTGAACTTAGTCCATTTTTATCGTATCCTTTTTTCTATATCTGTACATAACCACAACGCATAGTCATGTACACAGTTGATTACAAGTCTATTTTAAGAGCTACCCTCACCTTGGCGGCCCTTTTCGTTTAGATTTCTAGACTTTACCTAATGCTAGTCATGTCTCTAAAAGATGAACGTCTTGCTCAGAACTACATTCTGTAATCATGTTGCCGCACCTATATAGTTTTAAAATTAATGCCATCCTTCAAAGACATGTGTTTGTAATTTACATTGGTCAAGACTTTATCAATGACTAACAAAAAATTAGGAACATGAAAAGCTTAGAATTATTACTTGTGCATCGTTGCCATTCCCCGAATTCATTTGAGGTATTTTTGATTACTGTATACTGAGCACTGTGAGCAGGGTATTCAAATTACCAGCAAGAACTCAAGCTTACAAAGAAAGGAACATGTCCAATCGTTTCTGTATAACCTTTGGTACTGCTTATTTTTAAACCACTACAAAAAAAGGTGGAGGTTCTCAATTATATTGTATTTTGTATGTTTGTTACCTCAGTACACCATCATCACTAAGCGTATTTGAAAAATTCTTCTTTGATTTGAAAAAGTGTACTTACCGATTGGTCCTATATTGTAAATTTCTAATTATAACTTTTGAATTAGCTTTTATATTTATATTTTTTCCAATTAGTTTAAACTGATGAATTTACGATAATTTCCTGATAGTGTTATTCACTTAGCAACTGATGGCATCCGAATTTGTGTACGGTTGATGTTGATACCACAGCTAAATAGTTATAAAAATATAAAAGTTAATTAAAAAAAAACAGCCGACTTGAAAAACCCCTACATAGTAAATAAATAACCAATTTAGGAACTCGGTGTCAAAATAACCTTAATACAAATCCAAAGACACCCTAAAACAAAAATATTTTTCACTTTGTAATTTTTATTTTTGGAAGTCCGTTCTTTACAACTGACTTATCTTGAATACTTCATGGTCATGGATATTCTCTGCCCTTACCATGAATGATTGCCTCCACAACATGACGACGGTTTATCCTGCTTAGGAACCAGTTAATCATTTCACCATTAGTAACGTGTTTTCTTACTCAGCTCGTGCCGAGTAAAGAGTCAAACAGGGAACATTCCTTAGTTGCTAAATAAGTACGTATAAGGCTAGCTACATACATTTAAAACTAAATACTATGCACTGTTTTAGAATATCTGCCCTCACCTTGGCGGCCCTTTCATCTCTGCTGATGCATGTCACGAGCTGTGAGCGTGATGTACAAGATTTGATTCCGTATCGTGTAGCCGCACCCTATTTTGAAGTACTCTTCACATTGACATGACTCTATTATTTTGATGATATAAATGTATGTTGGGGTTCAAAGATTGACACATCGTGCCGCGTAGCTTCTTTAGATGTTAAGAAGATTGTATCAATCAATGGTTTTATGATATTTTTTTTGTTCAATAATTCGATATTTCATGAAAAAGTTAGCGGAGTTAAATACATAAACTCCCGCTTTTTAGGGTTCCGTTGCCAAATGGCAAAAAAACGGAACCCTTATAAATTCGTCATGTCTGTCTGTCTGTCTGTCTGTCTGTCCGTCTGTCTGTCTGTCTGTCTGTCTGTCTGTCTGTCCGTCTGTATGACACAGCCAATTTTCTCCGAAACTATAAGAGCTATGCTGTTGAAACTTAGTAAGTAGATGTATTCTGTGAACCGCATTAAGATTTTCACACTAAAATAGAAAAAAAAACAATAAATTTTGGGTTTCCCTATACATAGATCTGAAACTCAAAAAATTTTTTTCGTCAAACCCATACGCGTGGGGCATCTATGAATAGGTCTTCAAAAATGGTTTGGTTTGAACGAGATCGAGTGAGTAGTTTTTTTTTTTAAAACGTCATAACTCGTAAACCGCAACAACGCCTTACATTCAATGAACTGAAATATAAAATTAAAAAAAACATTTATTTTTAATCCGAGATACAGGTTTGTACGGAACCCTCGGTGTGCGAGTCCGACTCGCACTTGGCCGGTTTTTTCGATGGGTGTAGGTAAAAAGTACAGAACATCATCGGCTACGATCCTCACATAGTTATTTTATCTTATGTGTCGGTTGCCCACGGAATTATTGCGTATAAAACAAGCCAGTAAAATAGTTCCAAGCTCCAGGCAGCCACCGGAAATTTCTAACAAAGAAAATCATGAACGCCAAGCCTCGCCACAGCTCATATAAATAACTTACTTTTTGCTCCGGACAATTTTAACGTGCATGTCTTTCTACACCTTTTTCATATATGTATGTACTAGTGCAATTTCAACATGAGTGATGTAAGTAACCAATATTTAGATTTATTAACACTAGAAGTGCGGGCGTCCCAAATTTGACCCATTTCGATGTTCTTCCTGCTCTAATTAATATTTTATTATGCATATAATCGTAACTTTTATGACTTTTCATGAAATATGTTGATTATTATATTTATTACAAACTTTTGCCAGCAGCTTCGCCCGCGTGGAGGTCGGAAATTATCCTGCGGGAACATACTACCGGGATAAAATGGGCAGCAACGTTCTCTGTGCATTTTACCATCATACTGCGATCGCCAACCCACCTGCCAAGCGTGGCGATTATGGCAAAGCCCCCCAAATTGGGGGAGGCCTGAGTTCAGCAGTGGACGTCTTACGGCTGAAATGATGATGATAATGATGATGTCCTTTCTCAGGCTCTAAACTATCTGTGTACCAAATTTCATTTAAATCGGTTCAGTAGTTTTAGCAGGAAAGCGAGACAGATAGACAGACAGACAGAGTTACTTTTGCATTTATAATATTAGTGTAGATAAGTGTGGATGTGGATATATAAATATATATAATATAAGTATGGATAGTGTGGAAGTGTGTATAGTGTGGCTTTAAACTAGACTTGAACCACATAATTGCAATATTCATATTTATTTACCCAAATTTACCTGAGTCGGTATGTTCAGCGCTTCTAGTGTTAAAAGAGTTGCCTTGGAGCTCCTTGCCTGTTCTTCTTCATAGGACCCTTTGCAGGGGTAACGAGATTCATTTTTCTGACTTAGCAACTCCTTATTAAATCAAAATTCCTTAATGATTTAATTTAAATAAATTCTTTGTGTTTCAACTAATCTATACTAATATTATAAAGCTGAAGAGTTTGTTTGTTTGTTTGATTGAACGCGCTAATCTCAGAAACTACCGGTCCGAATTGAACAATTATTTTTGTGTTGTGTAGCCTATTTATTGAGAAAGGCTATAAGCTATATAACATTACGCTACAACTAAGAGGAGCGGAGCAGTAATGGAAAATGTTGCAAAAACGGGGCAAATCGCACGGGTAGGCAATCCGACGCGACGGGATGGGTCGGGGTAGCAAGCAATTTAACGCGGACGAAGTCGCGAGCAGAAGCTAGTTAATAATAATTTGAACGAAATAAGGACCATGTAATGCTCTCCGTAGTTTGGAGAGCACGTTAAGCCGTTAGTTTCGGTTGTCATTTTGTATCTTTGACAATCGTTCCGGGTCGTTAGAAGCCTGAAAGTCTGATAATCAGCCTTATCGAGGGGTATCGTATAATATCATATAGTAACTGATTTGTGGAAGTCAGATAAGCTGTCGTTTCCTGTATGTAACTGGTATTCAGGTACATCCGGTTAGACTGGACCCCAATTTAGTTGAGAGAAGGCTAAGCAGACGATAGTGGTGGACAGGGATAAATTTAAAAACTATCCGACCTCTTAAATTCTATCGTAAAATTACAGGATCGGAGGAAAAACTGGTATGGCCTACTCTTTGTCATTAAAGTGGAGGCTAAACATAAATATATTGTGGTCGTGAATGCTCCTTTTACTGATATTAATATGAACTTTAGTAGGTACTGTTCGCATCAACAGTGCTTTAATACAAATATTGAAACACGAACTCAATTTTTCTTTTGATATTATGTTTTTTTACTTTAACACTGCACAGTGAAACTTCTTGCAGTAGCCTGTATTCTATCTTTCCTCGTATGTTTTGTACACTCGTCGAATGCATAATTATTAACTAGTGATCGCCCATTGGTCGAAATTCGACCGTACTTCATTTGAATAGAAATACATTATTAAATGAAAAAATATAGATAATAATAAATATAAAAAAATTATATGGTTATATTTGATATTCAGTAACACTATAGACAAATTGTTGACGCTGTACTACTGTGGAGAGGGTTCGCTGGTGGGATGGTGATGGCCAGGACCAGGAAGTAGGTGTAATGAGTAAAGAATACTTCTCCAGGACTCTCTTTTTTATTTTGTTAATACTTCTTAACTGCTGGATATGGAATGAATTATCACAGAAGCCCTGTTTTTATAGAATTTTCCCGGGCTATTAATTTTAAATAATTATGACAGTTCAAAATGTCATAATTATAACCAGCCTGTACAATCGTGAGGAAAACAACCTCTACAGTTTGCACATGACACTAAGTTTTGTATGGGAAACTTACTAATGCCATACTTGACACTCCCCATAAAACCACAAAAAATATTTCTCTTATATCTAAACCAAATTCCTATCGCCGCTAATACAAATAATATTAAAGACAAATATTTTCGATATGATTATAGATTTTAAAAATGAAATAGGTTATATATCTATAAAATTAATTTATTACCCGTGGTGGTGGTTATACTTGACATTCAGTAAGACTATAGACACAAAATCAGGCTTACCAACTTAGGGGTTTTCCCAAATTTACGGGGTAAATAAGAGGATTGAGATTTTTTAGGGGCGTTCCATTGTTAGGGATATTCTTAGGGATTTTTTGCCATCTTACATTTCTCATTGTGTTTTTGATTACAATAAAAGTATTAGCGACTTCTAGTACGGTTCCTCGATACTATGAATGCAGAGTGAATGATTAACAAATGTCGCGTAATAAATTTATAGGCAAATATTACTACCGTGTGCCGGTAGCGTACCGTGTGCTGGTCTATGATTACTGAACATTCGTTGGTTATTTTCATTATAATTTTTTAGCGGATTTTTTTTTAGTAATTGTGGCAATTTTAGGGTTTTTTAACTTAAGCTTTAGGGGTAAATATTTCTGGGTGTTGGGAACACTGCACAAAATAATAAAGACAGATTTGGACCATAAACAAAAGAATATCTAAGCATGTGTGTATTAGATACACGGTAATGAACAGTAGTGTGTGTAACGTGTTATTTATTGAAAATAATGTACTTTAACGCATAATTTCAAAAAAATATTAGCATTCGTCACTTCTTCTCTGTATAAACTATATGTGTACGAAATTTCATACTCCTCCGTCCGCCCAATTTTCGTAAAAAGGGGTCAGAAGTTTTCGCTTCACGTATTAATATATAGATAACAGTGGAGATACGAAGACGTACGAAGATCTTCGATACTGGAAAGCGTGTTATGGAGCTAAAATTGAGTTGAGCAGGATTGCCCAGGTGCAGTGAGAACAGGTACAGTAAGTCTGTGACATAGTGGCGACCAAAAAGACGAGTAGTCAGTCGTCCGGTGGCGAGATGGGCGGACGACATTGTTGCCATCGCGGGCAAAACCTGGATGACTGAGAGCGTGGGGATTGGCACAAGAAAATAGAGACCTATGCCCAGCAGTGGGTGAAGTAGGTCAGTGGATGATGGTGATGATGAGATAGTTATATTAAATCTAATAAAAATATAAAACCTATCTTAATGTTTATCAAAAAATACTTAGGAGCTGACCGTACCGACATTCTAAAATATATACACTCGGTCATAATAAAGTCTTCAAATATTATTACAATTATTATAATAACGAAGTTTGTTCAGGATGAGTTTACGACGGGAATTATTCAGAATCCTATTATTTATGAGTTACATCCTTTGCTTAGCCCACGCGATGCGAATTGTGCACTAATTGAGTACGTGGGTGTTTAGTTACTAACCTGTCACTGCCTTTGTGACCTTTGTGCTCGGCATTATTATATTTCTTGCTTTATTTATGACTAATTGGTTCGAGAA
The DNA here is from genome assembly GCA_932294355.1 of Aporophyla lueneburgensis. NCBI lineage: Eukaryota > Metazoa > Arthropoda > Insecta > Lepidoptera > Noctuidae > Aporophyla > Aporophyla lueneburgensis. The sequence goes on along the minus strand of OW028748.1, from coordinate 5,272,234 downwards.
TAGTAGCTTGTGTGTTTAGTGCTTGGTCATTATTCTTTTAACTAAAAACAAAGCGGTTGCTAAGACGTTCATCTAAAATTACTAAAGGCACGACCTTTAGTAATTCTGAATGAATCTATAAGGTATCGCTTTGTTTCATTTGTCATTCAAAGCTCTTAGAAAGTTAGTCCTCAATAAAAATAAAAAGTACATTTTTTTTCTGTTTTGCTTTTAAATATTTGCCTAAAGATCCGTCAAATCAAGTTATACAGCATTTAATCTAAATATAAGGAGCAATGGAGCACGTTAAGGTAATTGTCTCAGCTCTTAATTATTGGTCCCTCAAATACAGTCGTTACGATTCGTCAGAAGCTCAAAAGTTTCATTACGAGTTGTCAGAAGTCAGAAAGTTAGACAACCAGTCTCACTAAAGGGTATCGTATTACCCAGTAACTGAGTTGTGGAGTTCAGATAGGCAGTTACTTCCTGTAAAATACTGGTAACCTGAAACACCTGAGGTTTGAATAGTAGCCGAACACAGCATTAATGGTTAAAGGCTAGGCTAGACGAAAAATTGAAATATATTGTAGAACAATGGAGTTTAAGCGCATCTAAATGAATCTACCCGCCTTCTCGTGTGTTCACAAAAACGATCACCAGCAAAGCCTTTAACACTCCTATAAAAACCTCCAAGCCCTTTAAACAAATCCAAAAAAACCCTTCATAAAAACGAACCGTCCATCTTTAACCTTGAGCCGAAAATTAAAAGGAACCGGATCTTAACTGACCCGAAGCCATTAACGTCAAACAAAAACTCAAGACGAACAAAAAAATATATAACATACAATTGTAAACTATGATTTGTTCAATTTAAAAGATGCTTGCTCGTTAAATAATGTAATTTGAACGTTATTAGTTATTAGGTCATCATTATTTTAATAGGCTTCTATTACTTAAGAGGTTCTTAGGAAATTGTTATTATAATGATTAGGAACATCTTCTTCTTCTTTGGAATGCGGTTTATATTTTGTTAATGTGAGAACGTTGTGGAGCTTGCAGGCTGTAGATTTGAAGACCATTTTCTATTTTATTGAGTACTTGTGTAACCTGTTATTTGAAAACATGAGCGTGGAGCATGAGAGTGGAGAGCAGTCGTGGCTCAGTGGTAGCGGCCGCGACTTACGAGTAGTAGGTCGTGAGTTCAAACCAAAGCAGGTGCATTACTTTGTGTAAATTATTTCATCGCCACTGCTCTCAAAACGGTGAAGGAAAACATCGTGAGGAAACCGGCATGTCTTAGAAGCAAAAATTCAAAGACATGTGACCTACCAACCCACACTGGGCCCATGTGGTAGATTATGGCCCACTCCCTCTCACCGAGAGGAGGCCTGTGTCTCAGCAGTGGGAACATTATATTCTAATAATGATGATGATGATGATATCGTGGAGTTTCTTGCTGCCTCTGCTACGTAGAAAACAGCCAATTAATTGGAACCTACGTTGCTTAAGATAAAATATTCTGATTTTGTAATTTTGGTCTTATGATCAATACATTACTTTTATCATTTGTTGCTTAACGGAAGGTAACTTATTTCATTTTATTTCAATAAATACTTGCAATACCGTTGTCTTAAGGTACTAGAATTTATCCTAAATCGTAGCTACATAGACTACAGACACCAATTTCACAGGCACGATCACACCCGGAAATCTTCTCTAGGCAATTGAAATACTTGTTACATGAGAATTTTGTACCGTAACCTCTGTTGCTAAGACTCTAGTTCAACTTTCCCAAACTACGAGCAAATTTTAGCTGGGCCTTGAAAACTAGGACAATGGTGCCAATTCTGTTGCCACAAAATTCTCTAAACTAAACTAAAAATCACTAAAATTTGGTTTATTCTTGTCAAACGACGATTTCCTATTCTGAAATAGACTAAAGTGACATAACTTACTATATTTTAGTTTGACAGCACTAAGATTGCACTGAGTTATTAGTTTAGTGAAAATGTCAATTTTGCTATTCTGAGTTTGCCGGTTTTCACCAAAAATTTTGACTATAATAATTTATTTTAACTAAATCTGACTATTTTTAAGCGCGATTAAAAAGGTGTGGAATAAAACTAGTGGTCATGAACTAAAATTCTCAACAACGCCTCGCCTTCACGTGCAAAAACAGTTCTGTATTTTTTATTTTCTTTTTGCTTATATCTTGAAAATGGCGTGTCCTATCGCAAAAATAATGAAATTTTCGAACCCCTTAGTATACTCCTGCATATTTAAATCTCAACACGTGGGTAATATTTTTTTTTTTATTTTTCAAACAAACGTGAAAAATTCCGTATAAAACACATCCAGGCTGCCCCCTAGCATGCGCCTGCGTTTCTCAAAAAATTCATTCTACGCAACGCAATGCACACACAAGTACAGACGCCAACACATCAAGCTGCTACAATCTGTCAGATTTCTTTGATAGATTTTCGACTTTATTTCTAGAGCATTAGGTTCAAGGTTCATTGGGAAAAATTGACAGTTTCGCGTCTGTACAACGTTGCAAAACCAAACGAAAAAAAAAAATACCACGCTGAGTCGCGATTGTCAAATTCAATTTTAGTCGTGTCAAAATAATTTTTAAATTTAGAAATTTTTTCGTTGCATAATTGCGTTACAATTCTCATAGCCAAAAGTAAGGAATTTTAGAGATAGTTTAGTTAGTTTAGTTCGTGTACAACAGAATCGGCACCAATATCTCATTTCATCTTTGTCTGTTGCCTAAAACTGAAGTATTATCTCTCTCTCTCTCTTCGTTCCAAAACAAAATATATACAGTCGAATTGAGAAACCTCCTCCTTTTTTTAAGTCGGTTAAAAAGTGTCGTTACAACTTTTTCTCTTAATTCCGCCTAGCCTCCTTTCGCAACGCGCCTTAAGGAACTTCGTTCCAAAAAATAAACGTATCTTCTTGAAAATATTATAATTTTCGATTGGCGCTTAAAGTTTTTTTTCTTATTTGAATAATTCTTCATTCATATATTTATTGCCCTTTTTTCGCCATGACAGTCAAGAGGTGAATCCCAAATTGGAAGATTTTAGGTGGTTCGTGATCCAGCCAACTTTAGGAACCACTGCCCTAGTAGATCATTTTGCCATCTTTTGTATTAGGATAGCACAACAAAAAGCTACTGATCTACTTTTCCGTTCTACAACCCCAATTATTGCAATTTACCACCAACGTAGCCTTAATATTGTTATGTGCAGGGATATGCGCAAATCAAGTCAGTCAGAGATTTTAATCTTTCTAGACTTATCTGTTGCTCGAAATACCCCAAAGCCTTTGAAGATACACAAAGCACGCGATCAAAGAAGCGATAACAGTGAAAGGCTACCCAAACGTGGGACTACATTACAGCAACACTTTACCCGATCCCAAGCGACGCCGGCGCCGGTAAGTCACGCCCAGTCTCACAGGTGGCGCTGTCGTCACTCTCACACACGACCGCCATTTATTATAAACGTGTAGGTTTTCCCACGATATCACATCAAATGTTGATGATCAATTTATTGTGTAGATTATGTAGAACAATAGTTTTTTTTTTGCTTCATATAAATGATCAAGTGTGTCGTTTTGTAGTTATTTGTGTACTTAATTCTCTGATGTGGTGTATCTTTACACAGGGTATCCTAGTGCGGGATCCAGTTTCACATCTAAATACTGTAAAACGCTTATGAACCAATAAATATACTATATTAATAACTATACAATACTATAGGTACTATACTATAATATACATACTATACTATACTTTGTCGATAAATCTTTGAAGTAGGCTTTACGATTCATGCTGTGGACTTGGATTATATCTTTGTGTGACAATGTACAATTTATCGACCTGACAAGAACGGAAAAATATCACGTCAGGATTTTATTGCGCACTGTAATTTTAACTCTCGGTGTTGCATCGAGTATTGAGAATACAACAGAGTAAACCTCAGCACGTGTAAAAAACATACCGTTTGATTATCAACTCTCTACGCAGAGCAGTGTGGTGAAAATTCAGTGAGCGAAAAAATCCCTTCGCGACATTATTACGTCCTTGTTAACGTCGTCTTATATGATCAACAAAATTACGAACCATCAAACTTTTTACTGAATCCACGTACACTGGCCAGTTGTGTACGCCAGTATTAAGTACTTGTTACAGCGAATTTTTCTCGATAAAGTCCATTAAACCACTTTTTTGTTACATGAAATTTTATTGAGTTTCTTCTTTAAGAAAAGGTTCGTCCCTTATTACATAGGACTCAGACTTGTGCGAGCACTAAAAAACCTCTGCTAAACTCTTCGGGAAATACATGCGAGATTAGGTATGTAGTTTTATGTTTATGTTATCTACCATAGTTTAAAATTGCGCCATCTATGTTCTGTCGTTTAAAACTCGAAGCTAATTTGCATGTGTGCGTACAATGCGTGTGAACGTAGCTCTCATAGATCATTGGCCAACTTTCATAGTTTGAGTGTAGATGGAGCTTTTCCTGTTTGTTTTATCATTACGCTAGTATTTAATCTTAGTAGAGGAAGAAGACTAGATGCTTTTGATATATTTTACGTATAAGTGAAATCTTATATGGATTGTAAGACTCTCTGCCTGTTGAAATCAATAAGTAGATAATAAGTATGTATTATAGCAAATATGTATGTATATATTTAGTTTATAATCTATTTATGTTCTAGTGTTTCTCTCTGATTTATAATTCATTATTATACATTTTTATTGATTGTTCCTTTCAACCTAAGCACCTGCCATGTAATCTCTTCACCACCCTTGGTTGACTGGTAGAGAATGCCTAAGGCATTAAGTCCGCCTTTGTACCGTTTTTGTGTGCGAGAAGTTTAAATAAATAAATAAATAAATAAATAATTAATAACGATACATACTCATAATTGGTTTGCTTGATAAGTAGTCCTTATTTCACAAATTCCAGCTAGGTAAGATAATGTTCTTCAATATTATTTTAAATTATCATTTTAAACATCAAACGTGACTTGCTTAAAGATAAAGATAAATTATGTAATTTTAATTTCATGTTTATGTAAATTAAATGCGCTTTTAATGTATGCAGTTTAATCGTCTTGTATTATTCATTAGAATATGCGTGGATAAAAAATGATCCAGATATCTTTGATCTTGACATTTAGGTACCTATATGGTAGTAGTTACTACGTATAAGTGAAGTGGTCGTAATGATATAGGAAACGTAAGGCGCTTCTTTAGAATTGATGCTGTAATGTGAATGCGTGTAATGATTGATGACATGATTTTGAGTGTTATTAGGATAATATTGGATCAACGTGACGGTGTTGTGGTGTATTTTAATGGGCATTGCTTAGGATAAAATAATGTGGGTAGAAAACATTGAAGGATCCATTTTGAGAAATGATGTATTAACTACCCAAGTTCAACATAGTGTTGGACAGATCAATATATTACAAAGGTTTAAAAGAAGTAATTTTCACAACGCCAAAATACTAACTTAATTATAAATATTAAAGTAAGTTTGTTTGTTGGTGATACTTCCAACCTTAAACGGCTGAACGGATTTAGGTAAATTTAACGCACAGTCAGACCATAATTTGGGTAAGAATATAGGCAACTTTTCATCTTGGACTGAAGACGAATTCGTGGGCAACAGCTAGTACAATAATGGAAACAACATTTTAAGTATTAAACTTTTTATTCATTCTCAATAAATTATCAGAAATAAATATTATCAGAGCACATCAATCATTTATAATGGTAACCGGTTATTGGGTCATACCTTTGAGGCTGTTTAGGTCCACTGAAATCTTCACCAATAACCCTGGTCTGATCAAAACCACCAGGATATGCGGTAGACTGTTCAGTACTACCAAGATTTGGTCCTATATTGATTCCTGGCCCTGCTGTTCCTTGTGTGGGATATCCATATCCAGGACGTGAACCACCCAGTTCAATTGTGATTGGTCTGCCAAAGCCATCAACAGGTCCTCCTACAAACGTATCTTTAATAGTCTGCAGACCAGGACGAGTAGTAGAATAGTCTTGAGATGGACCAGTAGTTCCAGATGCTATGAAGGAACCAGGAGTTGTTCCTACGGTTGAGGGTGAGCCAATAGTGGAATATGTTGGTCTTGAAGGTCCATATTCATATCTAGAAGTGTCCTGAACTCCAGTTGATCCCGGATATGTAAACACAGGTTTACCTCCTGGAGTTAAAGATCCAATAGTAGTAGCATAGTCAGGCGTAGAAGGTCCATTTTGGTAATTTCCTTGATAATTACCAGTTGGTAAAGTCTCTGGAGCAAAGGTCCCAGGTTGGGTTGTAATAAAAGTTCCTTGACTTCCAGGCGTTGACGGTACTAACGTAGTACTCGGAAAACCACCAGGGCCTTGTTGATAAGTAGTTTGGTAACTTCCAGTTGGTGAAGTTGGAAAAAGTCCAGAGTTTCCAGTGGGTGTCAAAAAACCAGGATTATCAAGATTCAATACACCAGTCTTTGGAGGTCCATAATGATAACCAGTATGGAAAGTTTGGTCCTGTGAAGGCTGTAATGATCCAGAAGTGCTGTATGGAACTTGAGTGCCAGAATCTTGTGTGTATCCAGAAGTTTGCGGTACACCCGTTATACTAGAGTAACCCTGAGAAGGTCCATAGGTAGACATATAATAGTCCTGAGGAGTTGAAATTCGAGAAGTAGTAGTCATTGAGCCGAGACCAGGGTATGAAACAGTGGTTGGATAACCAGACCCTACATTATCACTAGAATATTTAGAGTTAGGTCCCGTGGTCTGATATCTATTACCTGGCTGCCTTGTTCCTGAGGAAGATTGAGTTGTAACAGGTTTATCAACAGCTGTTCCAGAATCAGGAACATTAGTTGATGGTCTACGCTGTTGAGGTTTCATTCTTCGTGGAGATTGATTACTTCCAAATCGGGAATTTTGAGATGGCATCTGAGTAGTCGATCCATAAGTATAACCTGGCGATACGGTTCTTGAATTTTCTATTCTACGACCTGGAGTTTCAGATCCATTTTGATCAACACGGATATTTATATCTCCTGGAACATATTGAGGTCTTGATGTAGTCTGTGCTGTTTGATAAGGTCGAGACGTACCACGGTCTGCAGGTTTTTTGGTGGATCCAATTCTATCATCTCCAATATCTTGATTATTTTCATAGTTATCACTGTCATCATAGTTAGTGTAAGCGCTATCTGTAGGTGATGTGACACCGATAGTTGTAAAAGGTCTTCTAGTGGTCGATTGGCCGTTTATATTATTTTGACTGTAAGTGTTAGGAGTTGATTGTTTATTTTTATTGTTTTGATTGTAAATGTTAGGAGTCATAAAAGGCTTTCGTGTCGTGCCTTCTACGTATTCGTTTCTTTGTTTATCAGGTTGGGTTGAGTATGCCTCTTGAGGACTGAATCGAGTTGGAAATGTATTTTGTTCAAACTTGGTATTTGGTTGCTGGTACTGGTACCCAGTGTTGTCTCGTGTGGTTCCTTGTTGGTTTGTGTTAGCTTTATTTAAATAATCTGAAAACGAAGGTGTCTCGCTACTTTCTTGAGTAAAAGATTCATCTTGAGGTCTGCCATTTTTAATTTGGGTGTATCTATTGACTGTTGAGCCAGGTGGTCTATTTCCATTGACTCTTTGTATCAATACTGGTTGATTGTTTCCAATAATAGGAGCGCCCGTTACTTTATCAAACTTAGTATTCATAATTTCTTGTGATTTCTTAGAGACGATCGGGCTACCAGAACCAATATTATCTTCACTTCCGTTACTACTGAATCCATCTCGTCCAGAGTAGTCAGTAGCACCAACATCCACATTAGACCCAGGATACTTAGTTTCCGTTATGTCTTTAACATTATCAGATATTGGGCGGCGGGTAGAAGGCCCACGGGTTTTCAATGCAAATTGATTATTTTTATTGGAATCTTTAGCTTCATCGTAAGGCACATTATTTTCTTTTAATATTGGACGGCGTCCTCCAGGTCCTGGTTTCTTTGTTCCATAATCATCCTCATAATTAATTCCTTCTTCTACGATTGGCATTCTATTTGCAGCAAAATCTCCTTTCGGTGAATCAAAGTCCCCTGAAACTCTTTCGTTCCCTACAGAAATATCTTGGACATTATTTACCCCATTTCTCTGATTTGAAGGGCGTCTCGACGATATTTTTTCATTTGAATCTTTCCTTGTACCAGTAACTGGAAGATTATTGTAATACTGATCCTTAGCTATACCTTCATTATATTCTTCGTCTTTAATTCCGACGATAGGTTTTATTAGGTCATCTTTTGCTCCATTATACTGGTTATTACCAAATTGACTAGCGGCTTGATTTTGTGGCCGACGATGATTTTTAGTTCCTTGGTATTTGTGATCACCATATTTAGCATCATCGTAAGAACCTGCAACAAAACAAATATAATTATGAATGTACTTTGATTTGGTAACACTGATTCTTCAAAATAATTTAAAACTATTATTCTTACAGGATGAGATAATCATCTTAAGCACTAACATGAAATGTAATTGTATTACGAGAAATAATGCATTAGTATGATTGAATAATTTACCGTCTACAAGATCTACAGTTAAATAATTGATAGCATTTCTTTGATTGCATTCTAAATTCTCACGTTTTGTGAAGTGTTTTGAAAGTTAAGTAAAATGCATGCAATACGTTGAATGAACTTACCATCGTGTACAATTCCAGCAGCTTTATCCCTAGCAGCTTGTTCAATAACCCTCTGGATAGCCTCAGGTATAGGTGGAGGAGTAGGCAAGTGATCACCACGAGGTTGAAAACCATTCTCATCAGCAGTATATGTAACACTGTAGACTTTTCCATCATCACCAATGTAAGAATATGATCCTTGAGCCTTCGTGCCATTATCAACTATACCACTTTCATCGGCATGAATTCCATTTGACGTATCAAAACTATATGAGTAGCCGTTTGGAGTTCGAACGTTCTCATAATTGAGGATAACGGCGTTTCTATCAGCTGCGGCTTGAGGCCTTTCTGGTCGATAAACTGGTCCAACGGACGAGTATGCTGAAGTAGAGGATGGTACTCCTGGGTACGGAGTTGTACTGGAGACACCATTGTTGTATGGCGAAGGAATAGTAGAAGATGAAAATCCAGGTTGGTAAACGTTTTCAGATCCAGTAGGTACAAATGGCCCGTTGTTTTGATTTCCATTAGGATATTGAGATGGGATCCCTCCAACATTGATAGGTTCCTGATTTTGGTAGTATGTTTGTGTTGGTTGCGTTCCTCCCAAGTTTTGAACATTTATTGGCTGCCCTATGTAAGTCCCTTGAAGAATTGGTTCTTGAGAACCATCATAGTTTACGCCTTGTTGATTATCACCCGGTTGAAGATTTATTGGAGACCCGGTTGATGGCTTGAATCCCTGCTGTCCTGCTACAATCTGACCAGTAGGAGGCTGTACAAAGCCTTGATTACCGCCAAAAATTGGAACAACACCAGGATTGACCAGATTTTGGTCTGTATATTGATCCAATCGCTGATTTTCAGGAGTACCAGTAGGTGAGAATCCTTGCTGCTCCACATTAACCTGCCCACTTGGATACTGTAACTGACCCTGATTTTGACCCGGATAAACAGTACCAGGGATTTGTGGAGCACTGCCAGGTGTAATCATATTTTGTCCTAGATTTTGGTTCAAAGGCTGGTTAACAAATTGGTCGTAGCCTGGACTGCCATAGTTAACGGGTGCTGATGTTGGGCCTTGAGGAACAAATCCAGATTGAACATTCATTCCAAAATTTGGTGCTTGGCCTTGCGACGGTCCATAAGGGAAGTTTCCTTGCTCCAATCCAATTGGCAGTCCAGTAACAGGATTTATTGGTAATGCAATAGTTTCTCCAGATGGATAAGTCGTTGTCTGTGAAAACGCATAGGAGGTGGTCGTAACTGGAACCTTAGGTATTTTGTCACCGAAGTTCACAGTTTCTCCGTTAATTCCAAAGTTTGGTTGAGATCCTTGTCCTCCAATTACGGGTCCAGGTCCTGAAGGTGTGGGACGAGGAGGTTCCAAGGGAGCATCTTGGCTACCAAGGATTCCTCCAGCAAGTTGTGCACCTGGTGGTGGAAGGTAAGTGCGGTCCAATTTATCAGAAGTTGCTAGGCCTATAGCCAGGGAAATCTGGAAAGAAAATAAAAAATATGTTAAACTTTCAATATGTAATTACTAAACAACGAATATGAAGAATCTAAATACAAATAAAGATCAGTTCTTCAAAAAATAATAAAGCTTAGAATCCATACAATCTGATGATGAATAACTTATTTCTAGTTGTAACATGCAATTCGATCCTGAAATCAACCTCAATCACAAATAAACCAATAGTCTCTAAAGACCCTATTCTTTACGAACAAAGCACTTAAATGTGCCTTATTGTGACAGTCCCAAACACAGTGGAGGAACTTTACTGTATCAATCATTAAAACGAGCTCATTGTCGGTCCATATTGTCACCGGAATAGTTAAAAAGTACTTTCGTTTACCTCTAATTACAGTGTACAGTGCGGGACATGGAAAAGTAAAGTATAAAAATATTGATACGATATTTTTGAACCAGGTTTACGAATCTCACAAAACCATGATGACCAACAAATAACTGTAAGAATTAAGTTTAACAGAATTGAAGGCTTTATCAGAAATCAATAGTAATTTGTATTGATTTTGTAAATTATATTAATTGTTTCTTTTGTTATTATTAAATAAAATATTTTTTTAAACCTACCAAGAACCACTTCATCTCTGCTGTTGTATCCTCACCAGGACTCACTTGAGATGTGTGATAATCCCAAAAAACAAATGATATTTATACCACCCATAAACCCATAATGACCATTTAGATGTTCGTGGGTACGTGACAGACGGACAGCGTGACAATCCCCTAATTGTTGCTGTCACTGCACACAACGTATTAAGCGTATTTATTTTATTATTACATCACAAAATAAAATTATAGGGCCTTGGCATTTTTATGGCCAGCACTGTAATTTGTTGGTGACAAACGCTTGCTCATGTTCTAAATGTGACATAAGTGTATGTTCTATAATAGCTTTCAAATATAAACCGTTTTTGTTGCCATCCTAAGAACTAAATTAGAACAACGGGACGGAAATTTATATGACAGATATGCTACACCTTTATCGGTTGCTAAGGGTGCTATGTTCCGGGTTGAAGGTACCGGTGTAGTTATAGACTTAAAATAAACAGGTGAGTCCTTGGGATGAAAGCAAAGCTCCTGGTATTGCCGGAGCTGATTTATCGTCAGTTGGCCCATTTGTTTATTTACTGACTCCCTCAATACGTAAATCACCATAATAATTTATTTATAGTTAACGTTTCTGTTCGAGCAGCGGTGGCCCAGTGGTAACGGGTACTTACGAGTCTTACTTAGGTCATGGGTTTGACCCCTAGGGAAGCGCTTTACTTTATGTAAATAATTTCATCACCACTGTTCTCAAAACCGTGAAGATAATCATTCTGAGGAAGCTGGCAAGTCCAAGGACCAAAAGTTTTTAGACGTGTCCTCTACCAAGCCACACTAAGCCCGCGTGATGGATAACGGCCCAATCCCTCCCACAGAGAGGAGGCCAGATCTGTTCCAGCAGTGGGGACGTTATAGGCTGATTCGCGTAAAATTCTAACGCAATGGTGTGTATTTAGAAGGCTTCATCTTTACATCTATCCTCTTCATCTAACATCTTCATCCATCTGCAACAATAATTATTGCTTGAATAATTATAAGTATATTTATTTATCTAAATTGGCATATACCGCTAGTTTTCTTATCTTTTGTTTACATTTTAATTTACTACTTTTCAACCATATCTATCTGTTCCGTCCCGTTTGACTTGGACAGTTCGCTACGCCACTCTTGCTCCAGGGCCCCACCATCATATCTTCCACTGCGCTAATGTAATCCTATGGCCGGGGCCTTGGCCTGGCGTCGAACACTATCCCTTCTTATACAAACAAACAATACACAATCTTACAATGGCTACTTAGCTTTACTTAGACTACAGTTCTGACCATGTTTATGTTGATATTAAATCACAAACATACTTAATACATTGCTACTAGATTGTCTCATTGATACGAATCTCATCATGTGAAACAAGATGGATCATTAGTAAAAACATATTATACTTGTAATTAATCAACTGTATCATTGTAATTAGCCATTGTTTGAAAGGTTAGTATAGTAAATAGTAATAAATCATATCTAAATAGACTGACTAGTGCACTCTCCTATGCTGGGGTCCCATACCCCGAAAACTGATGGACCGCGTTGCTCCGGCTTAAGCCGCCAGGCCGTGGGATCGACGCATCTGATGAGGTCCTGTGGCGGCCTGCCGTCGCCCGAAAAAACCCGTCGGGAGTTGGAACATCTAAATGTGTGGCGTGACAGGATGCCTATCGCGGCCTATACGCACTCGTCGTCTTCTGGCGTGGCTTTTCAGTTAACGGGCCGTAGGAATACTTGACATCAAGTCGGTCGCGACAGCCCTCATCAGGCGTATCAATGCTTGGGGCGCCCCGTCACTTAACACATTCACTGTCCACATAGTAGACACAATAGTTGAACAATCAACCTGAACCATATGTGGTTGATGGGACAGGGAATGGGTTAAGCAGTCGGGCGTCCAGCACCATTTACAGAATCTATATGGTAACAAGTTGGGCAGCGATGTCCCTGGCACCCAATATTCCATTTCTGCATCATGAACTAGGCTAAGAACACATTTCTTTAATACTCGATTTTTAGGTAAATCGTCCAATTTGTCAGAAAGCATTTTTTCGTGTTATGTCTGACAAATTGCACGTCACGCTTATTCGTTTCGGCTTATAAGTTGACTCGCAAATATATACTCGCCCAAATCGGGCGAATGGCTGACATATTTTGAATAAAACGTAAAAGAAATAAAGTACCACGAACTTTATTGTATAAAATACAAAACGTTCCAATTCCCCTAATACATAATTTCAGCCGAAAAACATCCACTGCTGAACATAAACCTTCCCTAAGCTCCGCCACTTCAACCGGTTATTTGCTTCTCACATCCTGCGGCCTTCAAAAGGTCTACCATGTGGGAGTCTTTCCAACTCTATGTCTTCCGGTACGCGGTCACCACTCCTGAACCTTCCGGCCCCATCGGCCATCTGTTCTGCGAGCAATGTGCCCTGCCTATTGCCACTTAATTTTGGCAATTCTTCGAACCATGTCGGTTACCTTGGCTTTTCTACGGATCTCTTCATTTCTGATCGCGTAGGGTAACTCCAAGCATAGCCCTCTCTATCGTTCTTCGGGTAATTTCAGCCTTCTAATAAGGCCAATTGTGAGCAACCACATTTCAGTAACATAAGTCATCACAGACATCACACACCGGTCAAAGACTTTCGTCTTGAGATACTGCGGTATGTAGGACGGGAAGATATTGTGTTGCTTCCCGAACGCTGCCCTGTCGAGTCGTATTCAACGATTGACTATTGCCTAACACATATTTCTAGAATTGTCAGTTTGCCAACAAATAAATGGACTTCGTGCGACTCGCAGGTAAAAATATTTCATTATTAAAAAAATTGTGCGAACCGACTACTAAGCCGTCGCATCAACGTTCGGCCTACAAGACAAACACAGTGAAAGGTCGTCGGACCCACGATCGGACGTTTGTAAGATAATCGTTATTGTCTTTATAATTACTTGTTCGGCCATGAACCGTGAACTTGCTTTTAAGGCTTATTTTAGTTTAATCATCGATAATTGCTGTAGGATCACAATTATGTAAGTATTTAGGTGTAATATTGTAGGTACTTTAGCTTGCGTATAAATTATTTTGAAATTCATTGTCCAGTGGTCAAAGATTAGAACAGATAAAATCTGAGAAATAAAATAAATGATGCCTAAGTATGGTACACTTAAAGATCTTTGCCGTCTCCATTTGCCAAATTTTACTTAATTCGCAAATCGTAATCACTGATTAAAAGCATTATTCAAAATAGTATACTTTCCTTTAACATTCCATTAACTTAAAAAAATAAGAGATCCATAGGGAAATAAAGGTAACCGACCACTTTGATGATGCCTAAGTATGGTACGCTAAGGAGGAGGTGGGTCGCGTGAGGGAGTGGCAGTCACTGCGCCCTCACGTCCCTATCCACCGCAGGAGGAGACGCCCCGGGCGTCGGGAGTCGATAGCGGATTCCCGGCTATCGTAGGCGCGAGCTTGTGGGCGGCGAGCAATGGGTAGCTCGCCGCCCGGTAAGGACCAGGCCCGTGTTGATGCGCGAAGTGTTTCACGTGCGCCTCAAAGAGATGTCAACAGTATTGAAGGAGTCTGCTAGGACCGATATCTGCCAGGGTCGCGAGATTTGTTCGAAAAGATACCGTGGCCCTGGCACATGGGCAGCTGAAGGAACACGGGTGGGTTTTAGCTAGTCAAAGTTTGACACGCCCTCCCACTCCGCCCAAGAGCGGGATACGTCATTTGATGATTTCGCAACCACAAAAAAGTATGGTGCACTAATTTAAACAGAGTTCTACGCCGTCTCTTTTGCCAAATTTTATTTATTCACAAATTGTAATCACTGACTAAAACCATTATTAAAAATAGTATACTTTCCCTACGCGATCAACTTAAGAAATGAAGAGATCCGTAGGGAAATAAAGGTAACTGATCACTTTGAAATGATGCTGCAGGAATCCGCTGCATGCAAGAAACACAGACCAGCACGCGTAGCATGACCGCCTAGAAACGGAATTTGTCGACGGAAGAGAAGACAAAATGATATATTGTATCGTAGAAAAATTGTGTAAAACTGAGAAAGAAAAGATGTTTCTATTCTTCAGTCAACAAGAGTACGATGTTAAGTATGATGACTATTTTTCTGATGAGATAAAAACATTTTTACAGAATTAAAATACACAAGGAACTTTTTTTGTTCTTGGTAGAATAGATATAGAATTGGTCATGCTACGCCGGCAGTTCGAAGTGGAGATACTTGTAGAGAAGACGTTTTTCGGCTGATACGATGATTAGATAACATACCAATTTTCTTAGTGTTTATAAACTATTGGCTTTTGTCAGCGGCTTCGATCGCATAAAAATATCCTACGGGAACGGGTAATCCGGCTTATAAACTATCTGTGTGCCAAATTTCATCTAAATCCATTTAGTCGTTTTTGTATGAAAAAGAAACAAACATCCATACATCCATACTCACAAACTTTCATATTAGTAGGATAAAATCGACATATTATATACATTTCTTTAACGTATGACCTTAACTCCATGAATGAGCCGTCTGTTATAAAAATGTGCGGTCAGTGACGAAACAGCTCAATCGGATCGAATACCGACCGATGTCATAATGCAGCGATGAGCGAGAGTGTAATGAATTAAAGGACTACACACATGTTTATGTATCTGTGGGTTTATTGCGGCTTCCAACTTGGTTCTCGGCCTAAATAAGTCGGGTAGATAATCTTCAGTGACAAAAGCAGCAATAATATAATTTGTTTTAGAAAACCATGATACAAACTTTCAATACCTTATTAACTTGGCAACAACACATTAATTCTCACTGCCTTGTCGCTATCCTGTCGCGTCATTACTCTTCGAGGCCCACGGGTGACAACTGACTGGCCTGGTTAGTCTAGTGGTTAGTGACCCTGACTGCTAAGACTGAGGTCGTGGGTTTGATTCCCACCCAGGGCAAATCTTTGTGTGTTGAGCACAATTATTTGTTCTGTGTCTGGGTGTAATTTATCTATTAAATGTATGTAGGTTTTATGTATATTTATGAGTTGTCTAGTTGCCATAGTACCGGCTCTGCCTAGTTTGGGATCAGATAACGATGTGATGGTTGTCCCAAGATATTTATTTCTAACTGTGGTAGATATTTTTCACTCGTACAGTCAAGTCATTTGTGTTCCGTCATAACATCCCGCCCTGTTTCCCCGAAGGCTTGGGGAAAAGTGCACTTATAGTACAACTACACTTCGTCAGTTATTTTTTAGTCCCATGTAATAGAAGGCGAGTCTACTGCCATCAACTGGGCATAAATCCAGACTCTGGGCCACTACTGAGACATTCCTGATATAAAACCCAATACCACTTTGTCCGACCTGGGAATCGAACCCAAGATCTAATGCTCAACAGTTGCTCGCAGAATAGATGGCCGATGGGGCCGAAAGGTTCTGAAGGGGTGACCGCGTACCGGAGTACGTGAGGAGGATACCTCCAACAAGGTGGACCGATGATTTTGTGAAGGCCGCAGGAATCCGCTGGACACGGGAAGCACAGAACCGGTCAAAATGGAGGAGCTTGTGGGAGGCCTATGTCCAACAGTGGACGTCTTTTAGCGGAAATGATGAACACATAAAAATACTTTTGTTTAATGTCATCTAATTCTGCTGTATCACATTATTGTTTTGAACTACTTATTTCATCTAGAAACCATTAAATGATTCGTAAGTTGTTCTTGTACAGTAAAGTTACCAAGGAAAATGTATGTAGTCCTTTATATCGATACAAATCGTTTCAAGTACTTACAATTAGTCGGAATTTCTAGCCATAAAAGGATGTTGCAAAGATGTATTGATTTCACAATCAGTTTGATCGATAATGCCTTTTTATATCAGATTGAGATGAGTAATAAAAGGATTGTAAATTGAGCTTCAGTGATTCGTATCGTAGTTTGTTTTAGAATTATATGTTAGAAGGTCGAATCATTTAAAATTATTTGTATTGTTCTAAGACGTATGTAATTCTATAAGTAATATGGAACATACAATTTATACTTACAACTCCATAGATGGAACTGAAGGATTGAAAGTACCAACTTGTTTACTTCTAAAAATGTATTTTAATTGAGATTCCAGCCAAGCACGAAAAATAGAGCTCCATCCCCTAGCTTTTGCTAAATGAAAGGTCGTAGTCTCTTTTAAAGAACAAACATTGTTTTTGTTGAATTTTATGTGAGTCTAACAATGCAGAGCCATATCTGGAAGGATCTTTTTAAGATAGACCTATTGCTGCGTTGAGCTGACCTAGCTAACTTCTGTCCATGTCTTTAGTCCGCTATTCCTATACCATAAAACATAAACATCCTGCAGTACTCGGCAGTAGTGTAGCTTTCCATCAGTAAATGAATAAGAACTTCCAGAGATGACCTCTTCCAAACAAACAAATAATTTTACCACTATTTAATATAAGTTAAAGACCTCTGACCCTGGCACAACCATACATCTTCCCAGAAAACAAAAGTATGCTCCTTACTGTATAGTAGGGATGTTATGGATATGAAATTTCGGATACGGATTGGTTACGGATGTAGGAATGATTATCATACCGGATACGGATACGGATATGGATATGAAATTATTTCAGATTATCCGTTAGTTTCGGATAATTTCGGTTACGGATATTAAATTTATAAGGAACTAGCTTTTGCCAGCGGCTTCGCCCGCGTGGTGGTCGGAAATCATCCCGCGGGAACATACTACCAGGATAAAAAGTAGCCTATGTCCTTTCTCAGGCTCTAAACTATCTGTGTACCAAATTTCATTTAAATCGGTTCAGTAATTTTAGCAGGAAAGCGAGACAGACAGACAGACAGACAGACAGACCAACAGACAGACAGAGTTACTTTTGAATTTATAATATTAAGTATGGATTAGTATGGATTTAAAAAGTAAAATACAAATAGCTAATAAAATGGTTTTATTTATATGTCACCATTTGGTAGGAATTACAATCAGTCTGTGAGTAATTATTGCAGCTATTTAAAATAAAAATGATTATAAATATATATTGAGTGTTACTATCTAATTTACCTAAAATAAAAATATTATAACAAATCCGATATTATCCGAAACTTTTATTTCGGATTCGGTTACGGTTACGGATAATTTTTTTATATCGGATATCCAATAGTTTCGGTTACGGTTACGGAGCTCCCTAACATCCCTGCTGTGTAGTGTGTACAATTTAGTGTCATCATCAGCCTACAGCAGTCCGGTGCTGAACTTAGGCTTTTCAAATTGCATACCAATTAGCTCGATTTTTGGCAACTCTTTTCCAGCTGCTTCCAGTCATCCTCCGAAATAATAATAATAATATAAGTATTTATTCACATCAACAAGACAGCTATTTAACATTACAGACTTAAATGTAGAAAGCGCACTGAATGTTGTCGTAACTAGCACCCTTGCTAAGTTATCAAGATAACTTGTATTAAGGGTACAAGTCCCAACCTTTGGGATGCCAATGCCTCTGCCTCTGCTGCAATGCCTTAGAATATGTGAATTCTAAGGCGGCATTGCAGAGAACAAAAAAGCATGTAAAGGTCTATACAATAAAAAAAAAACATGGATATTTCTTAAACATAAAAATAATAAAAAACAACAAGAAGTAAGCAAAAGCCAAAAGGATATTGAGTATAATGTGGTGGTTAGTGTGAGTGATGTGATTGTTTTGTGTATGTGAGAGATGGTTGCAAGCTCTATAATAGGCTAGTAATTTATTTCTCCAGAAAGTAGAATCCGCTCTGTGTCTGTGTAGTTTTGTTCCAATGAACAGTTTTTTTAAAGTGTTACTCGGAAATGAATAGAATTTAAATTTTTTATTGAGTCTGTTATATAAATGGGGGCCTTGGAGACAAAAGAATCTCTTCGTGAATGCGAACTTACATCTATCTAGCTCGATTTTTGGCAACTATTTTCCAGCTGTTTCCAGTCACCCTCCGAAATACGTTACTCCACCTAGCCTAAGAACGCCCTACCTTACGTTTGCTGATTCGCGGTATCCACTCAAAAACACGCCTTCTCCAACGGTAATCGCTTCTACGGCTAATATTGCCGACCCGTTGTCACTTTACTTTACTTCTGTGCGCTATGTCAACAACTTCTCTACCGGATCACCTCATACCTCGTGTTAAGCGTAACATAACTATCTTTATCTAATTACAGCACTGCCTAACAAATATTAACAAGACAGACCAGAACTATATTATAAGCAAGGCAAAGCCTTACCCCAGCGTAAGAAAAGACTTAGATTACAAAAGAAAAGTTAGTAAAGCTCCACAAAAGCTTAAACAACATCGATAGCTCACGCCATCTATCAAACCATTCAAAAACTCTATCTGAACACTTACAAACGACCTTCACCCCGTTGCCTTACTCTGCCTACCTCAATTTATGCGTGATGATACCGCAATTATAATGATTACGACTACTCTCAAAAGATCAATGGTGCAATATTTCAATAGTTTCAGTAAAAGTAATGCTCAAATAATGATTGTGTATTAAAGCTTAGAAAGATGGATATGTCTGTAAGTGATGAAACTGAAATGAGTTCACGATCTGTCTTTATAGATCTGTAAAATATCCTTGGTGATCATTTAAATGAATATGATAAAAGACTCATTAAAGTTGCATTTGAAAAGAAAACAAATCACATCATATTTTATGATGCGGTTTGCTTACTTGTAGAGATTTCAGACGATTCGCACAAGCATAATCGCCAAAATCGAGCGAATTGAAAATGATAAATAATATATTATTTTCTAAGCACGTCAATTACTAACTGTCAAAAATATAAATATCCATTGCCTTATACATACTCGTATTATTGGAGTTATCGATTCGCCCACAAATAAATTAAATTCGTGCGACTCGCCTATTCAAAATAACTCCACGATTCAGGCGAGTAAATCTATTCGAATCAACTAATAAGCTAATTGTATAGTGTTTTTAGAACACAATAGATGCATTGTTCGATGATTGATTGATGTAGTAGTAAGTATGTTTCTCACTACTTTCTCGTCTAGACAAGATGGTATTTTTTGCAAATATTGATTTAAAGGAAACGGCATCCAATTTCTTTCAATTTTCTTATCTGAAAAATTTATAGGTAGTTTTAATATGAAAGCTAGTTTAAGTACCTACAACAGAAGATAATTTAATTTCATAACGTACATAAAGACATTACTACTTTTTTATGATTTCAAGGCTTCACATTCTTTAATTGCTTAGGTAACTTGATCTGACTTCAAAAGCTATTTTAACGATTTTAAATAGTGAGAGGGCGCGCCAGTTCATCTTGAATGATGGTTTTAATTACCTTATTTTATTTGACCTTTGTAACCTACAAGGAAACTAGATCATTATAAAGTTTAATGTCATCATTACGCCTCTTATTACCAAAACTATCTCAACTAGCTTCACTAAGGTCATCTACAATTAGACCGGCCCATCCCCGAAGTTGATGACGAAATATTGACTGCTACTTACTGTGAAACAGATCGACCCGCACCTAAGTATATATACTGTACTGATACAGTAACGTTATCAGTTACATACACAGCTTCTGGGTAGCAAGTTCAATTCAACATACAAAAATGAAATTGGTAAGCTAGTGGGATTTAAATGATAAACACTGTAAGGACAAGAATAAAAACAATTTGGTAGACACATGTGCCACGCAGTGGCTCTGTGTAAGAGTTTCATAAAAGATGAGATGAATCAAATTATCTTTTTCACTCATTGATTACGAAAAAAATTACAAAGGGTTAGCGGTTACCAAATAACATGTTAACTCACCGGAAATTAAAATAATCTATTTTATTTTCCAGTTCATCGTTTTAGTTGCCGTCACCTTGGCTCAGGCCGGAAAACTTGACAGGACCTACCTGCCACCCAATGCTCAGGGCTCTGCTGGATCTGCCTTCCTCCAGACTCCTCGCCAGTCCAACGGTTTCAATGATCAAACCGGTGCTTCCTCTAATGGATTCTCCAGCCAAAACGCTTATGCCCAGAATGGAGCTTACTCTGGATTTGAAGCTCGTCCCGAACGCGCTCAGGCTGCTTTCGAGAGGAACGCTGCCATCCTTCGTCAGGACAATTCCAATGATGGAGAGACTTACGCGTACGCTTATGAGACTGAGAACGGTATCTACGGCGAGGAGAACGGAGTAGCGACTAATGGAGTGCAGGCTCAGGGCGGATATTCCTACACTGGTGATGATGGCAAGGTGTACTCTGTGAGGTGAGAACCTATTTTTACAAACACCAACAGACATAACTAACTTTTGATATCAATCATGTTTAAATGATTATAATGCTATCCTTAATTTTCAGGTACACAGCTGACGAGAACGGTTTCCAGCCCCAAGGTGATCACCTCCCCACTTCTCCCCCAATCCCCGAAGAGATCCAGAAGGCTTTGGAGCAGAACGCGCGTGATGAGGCTGCTGGCATCTTTGATGATGGTAAGAATAACGGAAAATTTGAATATATTTTATATTATATATTATATATATATTAAGGACAAGAGTATAACTCTAAAGACTAAACCAAACTTGAAGAAACATAGTGAACTGTTGACCAACATTTTATAGCGTTGCTTATTCTCAATAAATAATAAATTAGTGAGTACATTACTCGCTACACTATAATCAAATTAATCAATGCCGAATTCCAATGAACAGTAACAGTATCAATTATTTGAATTTTAAGATTTCATCATCATTTTACACAATTATTTGTTTTCATCCAGGTATCTACCGTGAATCCGCTAACAACCAACAACAGTACTACAACAACAACGCTCAAAGCGGTAGCTCTGCAGCTGTTGTCCAAAAAGCATACCTCCCTCCCTTCGCTCAGCGCAACAACCAGGGTGTTGCCAAGCGACCCACCTTCAACAACAACGCTTTCGCCCGCAACGACGGTTCTGTAAGCGGTAGCTCTGTAGCTGGTGTTCAGAAAGCGTATCTCCCTCCCGTCGCCCAGAGGAGACAATCCTCCTTCAACGCAAGGGATGGCTACCGTTATTAGAGACTGTTGAATTAAATTTATAAATAATATATTTCTAACCACCTATTTATTCGTTTTCATCTGCGATAGATTAATAAGTCTATTTATAACTTCTCTAATCCAAACTGCAAATGCTAAGTAAATTTCGTAATTTACCATATCCTAGTATCAGAATAAATTGCTGAATCCAATAAAATAATGTTACCAAGACTATGTGCCATCTGTTCTGCAGGCATTGTGTTCTACCCAACGGAATTCCCTACAAGAATCCGCTGGATACGAGGAAAACAGAACCGGTCGAAGTGGCGGTGCTTGGGGGATGCCTTTGTCCAGCACCTACGTCTTCCGCCTGAAATGATGATAATGAATGATGAAATGTGCACCGTACATTGCTTTTACTATCAAATCGTTTATAGCCGTTTGCTGTAGCTTCTCAAATAAAAATCACACAGAAAAGTTAATGCCATTGAAGCTAATTCCCTGAAAAAAATGTACGCGGAATTTAGTTAGCATGAATAATGAAATTGTTATGTCAATATAATCAAAGGTCAAAACGTAGTACATTTTTAATTGCCCCATGTTGTAACCAAAAGCGACAATTTCGCGGAAACGCGACCGTCACGTTCATAGGTCACTTGTTGTTCGGCGAATTGGAAGGCGACCTCTATTGCGACGATCACTTTTAGTCAGGATGCAGCCTTAGGCAGTAAACACGTTAATTATCTAAAAGGGCTCTGAAGTGATCAATGGTGCAAATTATCAATGTACAAGTTTAAAATAATGTGGTGAATTATGGTTGAGAAAGTCGTAACCCCAAAGAGAAAACTCCTGTAGTTTTTGGGGTGCAGTAAATTAATCAAAATCTTTATAGTCCACTGAATCTTTAAGCTATCGACTAGCTTACATTAAACACATTTTTTATCGAAGTGTGTAATGTAGCGGTTCTCCAAAAAACTTCCTTTGGTCCGACTAAGAGATATGGTTACCGAATTTGTACCACCCAAAATTCGCACATCCAATAAGACATGACAGAGACGATATGTAACACGACGTCATAAACTCAAAAATTATACAAATTAGTGGAATCTTCTTCTTTTTAAAACTCCAAAAAGCTTCTTTTTATAATATACGAGTACTATAGTACTCGAAATTTT
This sequence comes from Aporophyla lueneburgensis, assembly GCA_932294355.1. Taxonomy (NCBI): domain Eukaryota; kingdom Metazoa; phylum Arthropoda; class Insecta; order Lepidoptera; family Noctuidae; genus Aporophyla; species Aporophyla lueneburgensis. The sequence goes on along the minus strand of OW028748.1, from coordinate 5,249,183 downwards.
TTCTTAAAGTTATAAGAGTCAGTAAGAAACTAGAGTCTAAGTGAATTAAATGATGTTTCAATATACCTTTACATCTATTTTTACCGTTTTACGTGTTTTTTTATTTTTATTTTATCGTTTGTTAACTTTTTTTCGTTCTGTTCGCATCGTACAATTTAAAAACTCTCAGCAAGAAGGAATATTTGCAAAACACTTTGAAGTGAAATAAGCTTTAATTTCAGAAATCTTTAGTTTTGCATATACGTTTTTTTTTGCCACCGACTTCTGAAATTAAAGTAATTTTGCACGTAGTGTTTCTTTTTTGTAAGAGGGTTTTTTTTTTAAACAACTTTTATTTTTTATTTTTTTTAGCTGTTGTACTTATTCCACACAAATTCGTATACCTTCACTTGCTAAGTAAATAACAGTGACAGAAAATTATTAAAACATCTACATAAAAAAATAAAATTAAAGTGTTTGTTTGTAATGTCCAAGTAACAGCTTTTTACTAAATGCAAATGAAACGTAAAATGTATACACGGTACATATAAAATAATGTCATATTTTTACATGTTTGTCGGTCTGTTTTTTTCGGATAATCTGTGAAACAGCTGGACCTATTTTCACGGAACTTTCACTGGCAAATAGATGATGTTATAAAATAAATTAAATAATCACGTTTATTTCAATTACACAGAGTTCTTTAATATTCATGAGATTCGGAGAGCACCTTTAAAGCATACAGATGCTTGTGTTAGGTTAGTTAAGCAATAAAAAAAATCGAATTACAAATATATAAAAAATATCAGAAAGGAACGAGAGCACTTGCGTGATTTATGCGAATGAGTTTTGAGCGTGAGTGTGTGTGTGTTTGTGTGTGAGAGTGTGTCAAAAAATGGTGTAAATGTGTGCGTTCGCACGTATATAAATTATGTGAGTGTGCATTGTGTATGAGTGAAATTTGTTTACCTGCATATACGAGTATGTAGATATAAGTTTAGGTTTCGGTTACATTTAGATCTACGTTTAGGATGTTAAAACTAATGAGTAACACGTACTTTTCGTACAAGTAGAACGTTTTCGTAGAATACTTCCTACGAACATCAACACCGGTAAAACCGGCGGCGGCAGCTCATCCTCAAAATAAACGAAATGGGAAAAATACGTATTACTGAATCATACACAAAATCACAAATCAGTACTTGTTACACGAATTGTTTAAGAGGTGGTCTCTCTTGAACATTTGATGAATTTCTCAGCAAGTATGCGCTTTCAAACTTATGGCGAATTTTTCAAACATTATACAACCGAATCAAGAACCTCCTCCTTTATGTGGAGTCGGTTAAAATTACGGCTTGATTATGCTTAAATGAATGTTGGAATAACACGTAAATAGCGATGAACAAAAAAAAAATGTCTTTTGTGACGTCTTCTTAAGAAAAAGCTTGCAGAGTGCTTGCAAACTGCTTACAGACGAATTATTCCTATCAGTCACCCTGTTTTGTCTCCTTAGGGGGACAGATCCAGTAGAGTGCGTCCCAGAGGGTCATGGCTATCCGGCTAGTCCAGAGATACGGCATAGTCTCCTGTGAGGTGGCGAGCCTCCTTGCCGGATTGCTGCTATTAGACCGGGGGTTGGTGACAGGTGATGTTCCACGATTTTGTCGTGCATGCCTTTTTAAGGCTTGATAACTGGTGGGACTCCGACGGAAGGCGAATTAGGTACCTTCGACGCGGACCGAAAAACTGATGAACGCAAGTGTCGCGCCTAGGGCCAGGGGTGAGGGAATCGTGCACCTACCTCCTCGTGAAGCCGCTCGATCTACCAGCAGCTCTGCTCCGGAGTCTTCACAGTTCGGCTCACCACGTGTCGGCAAAGTCCAGAGGCACAATACAGCACTTCTGTTCAACCGTCGAAGCCACAAAATACACCACTAAAGAAACAGCGGGACTGCTATGAACTTATAATATTCATATTATATCGTTCTGCGATAAAATTAACACAGCGGGTAAAAAAAAACACAGCGGGGATGCGATGACGACGGAATCCATATTTGAACTGTTATAATGTCTTTCTCGAACGAGCCATAAAGAAGGCGACGCTCACTGGCGAGAAGTTTGCGAGGTGCACGATTGTGATTGGCAGGAAAGGACTAGCTTGACATCTTGCGTAATAGTTTAACAAAATAAAATAGATTGCGCTAACATTTCCTCCCCCTTTTAAAGGGTCACCTTTAAACCCAATCATAAAGTGTAATAAAGAACTGCGGCAATATACCTAATATTGAAATTGCGATTTATATAACATAAACTGCGACAATCTTTAACTATCTAACTGCTAGCACTTAAACTACTGTGGTTACAAAAAAAAAAAAAACAATCTTATTGCGTAGGTAACGGGCACAAACGTACGACCGGACGCACGTATGTACCTTTAGCTGTTCTTACAGAAACTACACGCGTTATACCATCGTTGGAAGGAAGAATCTTCTCTAATATCGCTAATGGCCACGATAAAGGAGGTGAATTGTCAGTTATAATAACAACAACCGTGCCAGGCTTGATTGGCACAGACGGAGTATTCCATTTCTCTCGGGTTTGTAAACTATGTAAATATTCCATTCTGTTTAGTCCCGATCTATTTGTTTAATCTGTGTGCCTAACGGAGCGTACCGAACGGAATGACATCTGTCACTTGACAGTTTGATTTTGACACTTGACACACGCTCTGGGATTTGGCGGGTCCTCTTGGCGTCTCGACCCCTTTTGTTGAAATTAATCCCTTAAAACCGATCGTTTTGTTGGATAATTAGTCGTGATCCTATTGTTTTGATTGTTAAATAACCCCAATTTGAAAATATACGGGTTACGTTTGTTAAAACTGAAGTTCTTGAAAGGAACACGTCGCCGGTTGTATCTCGCGATCTTTTGGAAAGTTATCCCTTACCCCGGTCGTTTTGTGGACAATCTGTCATGACCCAATTGTAGTGATTGTAATTAACCCCTAATTTGACGTGATAACACGGGTTTTGGACATATCTTGTTGAAATAGTTTGAAGGTTAAGCAAAGTGACGCTATTGGGAATGAGTGATTTGAAGACCGCATGCTGTGATTGCCTCCAGCCTTATTGCAAGCGGATTGTTACCAGGAGAATACTCATAACGTCACGACACGATACATATACACTCACTTACATACATAACTCCAGGTAACCCCAGAAGCAGTGTCCTTCAACCACCAGGTAAGTTGTTTTGTTGTATTTTAGGTGAGTCATTTGTTATTTGTATTGCGTCTTGCTTTGAATTGTACTATATATTGTCTGCTCCGCGTACGGCGGACTAGTTTCGCTCGCCACTTCTTGTCTCCTGGACCCCACCATAATATCTTCCACTGCGCATTTGAAATCCTATGGTAGGGGTCTAGTCTAGCCTGGCAGCGTACACATTCTCCATCTCTTCCAAAAAGATTGCACTAATTTATCAAGCAGAGAATGTCTCTGAAGCAAGTTGAGATTATCTGATTCTACTTCAGGCGCGGGCAATGAGAGTAAAGGAGCGGTATGCAAAAAATGACCTGGCGTTAACGCGGTAGGTTCTGCGGGATCGGCACTCAGGACCGTAAGAGGCCGAGAGTTTAACAAACACTCGATCTGAACGAGCACTGTAACTAGCTCTTCGTAAGAGAGAAGCTGTTGACCGATGACCTTGAAAAGGTGCGTCTTGACGACCTTCACCATACTCTCCCAACATCCGCCAAAATGTGGGGCGGCCGGACAGTTAAACTTCCATGTGATAAGGTTTTCAGCAAGCTCTTCTTCGAAGCGAGAGCGGAACTCGACATTATTAAGGAATTTATATAAGTCGCGTAAATAAGAACTAGCGCCTACAAAATTAGTGCCTCTGTCCGAGTGCATTACTTGGACAGACAAGAACCCCTGCGAGACAAGAACCGTTTAAGTGCAGCTAAAAAACTGGCGGTGCTAAGATCAGTGGCTACTTCAATATGTAGCGCGCGAGTTGTGAGACAAGTGAACACGCAAAAATATGCTTTCAAAGCCTTTGCACCCCGACGGCGAATGGGAGTGTAAGATATAGGACCTGCGTAATCACAGCCCGTGTGAGTAAACGGCTTAATAACCTGACGCGTCCGACAGTCCGGCAAGTCAGCCATGAGCGGGAAGACGGGACGCGGTCGAGCGCGGAAACAAATATTACAATCGTGAACTACCTTACGAATAGCACGACGAGCAGACAGTATCCAGTATTTTTGCCGTAATAGTGACATGAGCTGTTCAGGCCCAGCGTGTAAATATTTCTTATGATAATATTCAATTAATAAGTTAACAAAAAAGTCATGGCTTGGCAGTAGTACCGGGTGCTGCTGTGAGTAACTTAGATCAGAATGGGTGAGACGTCCACCAACTCTGATTAAATCGTTATGTAAAAACGGTCTTAATTTATTAAGAGATGATGAAACCTGCGTGTTCAGTTTTAAATTTAAAATTTCTTTATTGAAACGTTTATTTTGGATAAGTTTCAGCAATTTGTTTTCTGCAAAACTCAAATCAGCTGCGGTTATATGTACGGAATCGCGACGTGGTAACAAATTAGCGAATCTATAAATGTAAACAATCGTACGGAGTATTTTACTCCATGACGAAAGGCGGCAAAGAGTATCATAAACATAAGAATCGTCAGCGGGAATTAAAACAGCGTGAACGAGTTTCTTTTGTTCAGGTATCTCGTCCAACGTGAGCGGTTCCGTACCTTCAGTAATAGGCCACTGCGACGGATTTAATGTTAGCCAGGGGGGCCCTTGGGACCACAGAGGGTGGTCTTTTAACTTAGCAGGAGAGACACCACGTGACAGACAGTCTGCCGGGTTCTCAACCCCTGCAACGTGATAAAAGTTATCTGCGAGATATTATCAGTAATTTTAATAACTCGATTGGCAACGAACGTTTGCCAACGATGCGGTGAACCTTTAATCCAATAGAGTGCGACTTTTGAATCGGTAAAGGCGTAAATTTTAATTGCAAAACGATTGTCATAAGTCTCAAGAACAGTCCGAAGCAATTTTGACAGCAGAAGTGCTGCACAAAGTTTCATACGAGCAATCGTAATGGGCGAAGAAGGCGCGTTCTTTGACTTGGAACATAAAAGGCGGACAATATTGCCGGAGGCAGAGCCAACGTGTAGGTATACTACGCCACCATAAGCTTCGCCACTGGCGTCAGCGAACCCGACCAATGTCAATTCACAGTCGTTCTTCACTTCTAAACAACGTGGTATTTTAATTTCGTTTAGGGCTGGTAGCTCTGAAGTAAATTGTTGCCAAGCCTTGACAATATGAGTAGGAGCAGGGACGTCCCAATCCACCTTCAACTGCCACAACTGCTTAATAAGAAGTTTAGCTACTAAAATAGAAGGAGCGACGAATCCCATGATATCCCACAGTCTCGCGACGGTTGACAGTATGGTGCGCTTAGTGCACGCGATATTCGAATTTGGCGGGTTGATTTTAAAATAGAAAATATCTTGGTCTATAGACCAGCGAAGACCCAAGATTTTATGGTCAGCGGTTTTGTCAAATTCAACCTCAGTCGTCACCTTATGAGAGGCGGGAAGTTCATTAAGAACAGACTTTGAATTACTGTTCCACTTCACAAGGTCCCATTGAGCGCCCTTAAAAAGAGCAATTAAATCTTTAGCGGTGTCCATCGCCTCGTCTTCAGTATTGACAGAAAATGCAACATCATCCATATACAGGCACGAGGAGGCGACGGCAGCAGCGCGGGGATGCTCAGCGCCATCGTCAGCGATGAGTTGCTGTACAGTGCGCAGAGCGTGGTAAGGACTGGACTTTAAGCCAAAACAAACTCTACTAAATTCATATAAGCGAAGCGGGTCGTTAGGATTAAAACGATAAAGAATTCTCTGATAACGTCGATCAGATTCGCGAATCATAATTTGTAAAAACAATTGTTTACAATCAGCGGTCATCGCTACAGAGTGTAGACGAAAATTTAAAATAATTTTGAATAAATTACCCTGTAGGTTGGGCCCACTGTGCAGCAAATCATTTAACGAAACACCGGACGATGTTTTGCAGCTGCCATCCAGCACGGGACGCAACCTAGACGAAGACTTGTCTGGGCGGAGAACCCCATGATGTGGGATTATATAAGTAGGGTAACCATCTGCAGTTTCATGCGGAAGAACTGAGACGGGCGAGATATAACCTTTAGAAAGGTAATCATTTAAAACTTCGTCATAAGCGGCGCGTAGCTCAGGTGAAGCTTCAAGCTTCCTCTCTAAGCATAAAAAACGTCTACGAGCGATATTGAATGAGTCACCCAGTGTGAACACATCCTTATCAAACGGTAGACCCACGGTATAGTGACCAGTAACTGGGTCCCGTTGCGTAGTTGAATGATAAAAATATTCACATTCAGCATCAGCAGGATGCTGAACGGGCGGGCCAGGAACTTCTTCAAGTTCCCAGAAGTGGGAAATCAAATTGTTATCCATAGGCGAAGGGACTATGGCGCAGCACGATGTGACACATGCTGGGCGGTTACTGAGTGTAGGTACGACCCCCATGAGTACGTAGCCTAACACCGTATTGACAGCGGCGGGCACTGACGGGCCACCAGTAACCACGTCAGGCAAGAGTAAATGCGGAAACAGCGATGCTCCAATTAAAATATCAATTTTACTTGGAATAGCGAAACTATCATCAGCGAACTGGAGTTTATTCGAGTAAGGTAGGGCCTTAATATCAACAAAAGCGGAAGGTAAGTTGTTCGTAATAAACGTAAACGTTCACAACATTCCCTAGTAATGAAGTGACTTTGCGAAGCGGAATCAAGTAAAATTCTTATTAAATGTTCACGTCCAGTATTATCGTACGCCACGACTTGCGCAGTCGCGAGTAAAACAGTAGTATGCGAATTACTTTGCGGCGTCTCGCTGCAAGCGGCATTAGAGGAAACAGAACGCGGAGCGTCAACGGACATCGAACACAAAGCTACATCAGGCTGCGTGGCGGAGCGCACCGGCTCGGACGCGGGCACGGGTGTGAAAGGGACGACAGCAACGTTCGCTTGCGTTGACGTCACCGGATCGGGCGCCTCGCGCTGCAGCGTAGGGTATAGTGGAACTCGCCGCTTCCGCGGTCCGTGGGGTCGAATCCCGAGTAAAATGTAATAGTGAATGGTGACGTTGTTTACACGTTCTACAGCCAGATGCGGATTGACAACTCGATATTTTATGTTTAATACTTAAACAATTAACGCAACCGTTAATTTTCCTAACAACCTGTAAGTGTTCATACGGAGTTGATTTATGAAAATCAGGACATTTAAATAAGTGTTGATGTGTGACATTAGTACACAAACATTTATCTGTTGAATCAGATTCGACCGTGCTTACATACGTGTTATAACGCGGAGAGGACTGCGGTTTTTTATTATCATTAGAACTGCGGGAGCGATCAGCTGATTTTGCGGAATTATGTACTTGCGAGCCGGCTGTTAAAGCGTGAGCGCGATACAATATTTTACTCTGTTTATTAACGAAATCGACTAAATCATCAAATAAAGGAATATCAGACTGATCCTGACTGTTTTCAAAATTACGAACAGTTTCACTGTCTAACTTGGTAATAGCTATTTGTACGAAAATTAAATTCAATAAATCTGGATTTTTTAAATGTTGTAAGGCACGGACGGCGTTAAAAAACTTATCATTAAAAATGTCCAAATTATCGGAAGTAACGGAAGTTAACGGTTTAAAATCTATGATCTGTTTTAAATAAGTGGCCGCTAGTGTGCGTTTGTCTTCATACCTATTCACTAGCGTATTGAAAATGAGTTCGTAATTCTCAGCGGTAGGTACAATGCCGGCGCATGCGGCTAGCGCTTTACCGGTCAATTTGCCCTGTAAATAATGTAATTTTTGATGATCCGAGAGAGATGGATTATCGTGAACAGCGGATTTATAATTTGAGTAAAACAATGGCTATGAACGAATGTCACCGTTAAAACTCATTAATTCAATCGGCGGTAACTTAATGATAGAAGATTTTTTCTCTAAGATGGACGGAACGACGTCTGTATTGGTAGAAGCAACCAAACGTTTTAAGCGACTATATAACTGTTCAAACGAAACCAGTGCCTTGTAATCAGCGTGCGCGGTGGGATCAGCTGTCAGTAGACAGTTATTATACTGATCCATAACTTCATGAAATTCGGAACGAATAGCGTCAATGTTTGAGCTAGCGTCCAGAAAAGCCTCTTTCGCATCATCTCCCGTGCCTATGTCTTTAGATAAATCGTAGGCAGACTGTAAACACTCGAATAAAGCATTCCGTTTGGCTTCCAACGCCAACAACGAAAACTCCGTACTACCAGACTTAATAGCTTTCTTCATTATGAAATGGGAATTTTAAATTGAAGGTATACAAAATAATTTATTTGTGAGTTTGCGAATAATATAAAAGTACAAGTGGGTACTTCTAAAAAAGGTAAATCTCAGCGAAAATTATCGAAATAGATCCTTATTTCGCGAATACCACTGAGAATATGAATATTACAGCGAATAATAAGATGAAATATTAGTATGACAGCGGGAAATTAAGTATTTAGTGTTAAGCGGTAACAAAATCAAATATGTAAATACCTTCGCGGTACGCAGCGAACGTAATGGCGTCGGTACGTTTTCTAGGCTAACGAAAACCTAAAAACGGCGGGTTTTAACTCTAAATCTCCTATTAGGGGTCACCTAATAGGAAAAGGGGCGGAAACTGTATCAATCCGGCTCGAAGGACCACATTAATGGTGGGGCTCCGACGGAAGGCGAATTAGGTACCTTCGACGCGGACCGAAAAACTGATGAACGCAAGTGTCGCGCCTAGGGCCAGGGGTGAGGGAATCGTGCACCTACCTCCTCGTGAAGCCGCTCGATCTACCAGCAGCTCTGCTCCGGAGTCTTCACAGTTCGGCTCACCACGTGTCGGCAAAGTCCAGAGGCACAACACAGCACTTCTGTTCAACCGTCGAAGCCACAAAATACACCACTAAAGAAACAGCGGGACTGCTATGAACTTATAATATTCATATTATATCGTTCTGCGATAAAATTAACACAGCGGGTAAAAAAAACACAGCGGGGATGCGATGACGACGGAATCCATATTTGAACTGTTATAATGTCTTTCTCGAACGAGCCATAAAGAAGGCGACGCTCATTGGCGAGAAGTTTGCGAGATGCACGATTGTGATTGGCGGGAAAGGACTAGCTTGACATCTTGCGTAATAGTTTAACAAAATAAAATAGATGGCGCTAACAATAACTAACCCGAAAATATCAATGATAGTCGGGGTTTTAGCCCCCCCGCGCGTCCTCTTCATAAGGAAAAGCGCTTTTCTTTGTGTAGCGGATTTTCGTGTTTTTCCGTGATAGTATACTGCATGCCATTGTAATATACGGAAGTTTTAACAAATTAAAGCTGTAATAATTGATGGCATGCACTCCGCAGCGGCCCAAGATGATCATAGGATTCTGAAAACCTGAACAAAATTAGAGGGCAATTCCGTGTTTCGAAATTGCATGCCGATATAAAGAATGGAGGTTTTTGTATTAAACACACTCTGGAAAAATTGGCATGCACCCCTCGTATGACCAACGGTGGTAAATTTCCGGATAACTCTGTATTTGAACACAGATTTTCCATGATTCCAAATTACTCCTAATAAAAATGAATATTAATTTTATAACAAAATAATTATCTAATTCAAATGGCATGCGTGTTGAATAAGCCCATCGTATTATAAATAATAATAAAAGTTGCAAAAAACACTGCGCAAATTTAGGTGACTTATTTTTGCATGCCGTTTTGTATTTCATTAATTTACATTATTTCAAGTCATGAATGTAAATGGCATGCATATAGCTATAGCTCAACATACAAAAATTGTGAAAAAATTGAATAAACATCAATTGAAAAAAAATCTGAAAAATGCCGTGACTTCTTTCTGCATGCGGCTTTGTATTTTGTTAGTAGATACTATTTTAAGCTGAAATGCGAAATGGCATGCATGTAGCTTCATGAAAATTGTTTAAATAAACAAAAAAAAGATGGTCACGGTTTATATTTATTTTCTCAATTCCTTGATGAAATATTGTAAAAAAAATATTTAATTCAAACGATTCAAATCTCCCGGTCTCTAGTCTTAACGTGGCCTATTATACGTCGACTAGCACGGGGGGTCACTACTACCCTCCGGTAGACTTTCCATGCCTTAACAGGGTGCGACTTCAACCCTGCGTTTTTACAGCAAGGGAAAAAGAAAACCGTGGGAACTGTATTCTGCCAATGAATAATTCCAACAAGCTTTCGTCGCATTGCAAAGCCCAAATAGTGATGATTACAAGCGTGCATTTGCCACGCTGGAGGACTTTGTCTGCAAAATGTACGCAACAGCGAAATATGGCCTCCGGAAATGCTGTAATGTAGATGATGCTCGTCTACGAATATTTACGCAAACGTATACAAACAAAATCGAGCCAACAGACGAGTTTAAGCAAAAGTTGATGAATTTCGATGCTTTCTTGCTACCACCGTGTAAACGCGAACTCCAACAACAACTTCTTCGAGCATTTTTGCCCAATGTACGCTACATTGGGCAAAAATTCTCTTTCCCCACTGCCCAACGATTCTTTGAATGTAGAAGAATTCGGTTGGAAACTGGAAAATAACAGCTATTCCTTCCGGTGGTTTGAGGGGGATGACGTTCCTCCTGATGTACAGGAAATTATTGAAGGTACTTATTTTTTTCCAATCATGCCTTAATCTTTTAACATTCGAGGTCATTATTCTACTAGAAATTTAATTACTGGACAATCAGATCTTTTCTCAAACTTTGCAAACTTTGATGATGAAGAATCAAATGATGACGATTGCCAATCCGATATTGGCTACACTACGGAAGAAGAGTCTTTACATAGCCGCAATGAAGATAATGATGATGTCGATGATGATGATGATGAAGCCATTGATGATAACGATAATTAACACGTTGCGGGACGCAGTGCATTATCAGTCGATTTTTCGATGTTAGAAAATGACAATACGGGCATCACCGTAAACTTTTAAACTCTTCTGAACTGAGGTACGGGCAATACAGTGAATAATATGCCATGCAGGCATAATAATATGACACTACGGCTATAACCGGCTGATGGCTATGAAAGAACTGTCTACGGATATAGCAGTGGTCGTAATTTGTATGGGCAATTTTACTGCCATATCACATTATTTGAAAAAGTCGGTACCGTCCCGCAAAGTGTTAATAATACTTAATGTTTAAAATAATGATGCTGCTAATAATTTTGTACTTTCAATTTTCATAAAAATTTAAAAAAAAAATCAAATTATAAAATCGGACCTTCTTTTTTTGTTTATTTAAACAATTTTCATGAAGCTACATGCATGCCATTTCGCATTTCAGCTTAAAATAGTATCTACTAACAAAATACAAAGCGGCATGCAGGAAGAAGTCACGGCATTTATCAGATTTATTTTTTCAATTGAGAAATTGATGTTTATTCAATTTTTTCACAATTTTTGTATGTCGGGCTGTAGCTACATGCATGCCATTTACATTCATGACTTAAAATAATGTAAATTCACGAAATACAAAACGGCATGCAAAAACAAGTCACCTAAATTTGCACTGTGTTTTTTGCAACTTTCATCATGCATGCCTCTATTTTGCAACATCCTGGTGTGCATGCCAATTTTCCTACTATTAATTAATGATACAAATTAAGTATCCTTTCAATGGCATGCAGTTTGGAATCACGGAAATCTGTGTTCAAATTTTATAGATTTATCCGGAAATTTACTACCGTTGGTCATACGAGGGGTGCATGCCAATTTTTCCAGAGTGTGTTTATTACAAAAACTTCCATTCTTTATATCGGCATGCAATTTCAAAACACGGAATTGCCCTCTAATTTTGTTCAGGTTTTTAGAATCCTATGATCATCTTGGGCCGCTGTTATTACAGCTTTAATTTGTTAGAACTTCCGTATATTACAATGGCATGCAGTATACTATCACGGAAAAACACGAAAATCCGCTACACAAAGAAAAGCGCTTTTCCTTATGAAGAGGACGCGCGGGGGGGCTAAAATCCCGACTATCATTGATATTTTAGGGTTAGTTATCAAGCCTTAAAAAGGCATGCACGACAAAATCGTGGAACGTCACCTATCACCAGCCCCGGTCTATATGAGATCTGGAGGCAAAAGTCTTTGCGGATATGTGGGAGTGGCGCGAGGAGGCAAAATGCCGGGGCGAAACTCTGCTGCCGTGACAAATCGCGGCACGGCGGACAGAGCTCCGGTGGGATCTCATGGTGACATGGTGGGTACGATTGTCACAACCCAGTGCAGCGTATGCCACAATTGCGGCGGTAAGTCCCCTCTTTGAGGAATGGTTAGAGAGGCGCCACGGAATCCTTATCATCCGCCTTACGTAGGATCTCACAGGACACGGGTACTTCGGAAGGTTACTGTTCCGAATAAGGCAAGATCTCGGGACATTTTGTTCTCTCTCATGCTGTTTTCATCGCTTGGATCGTCTGGAGGGCACGGTGGAGCACACGGTGGAGTTCTGCCCTGCCTGGGCGGAGCACTGCCCAGGTAGGACTGTCCTCACGCCGGGAACTAGATTAAACTTTTTTTCCTATCCATCCGGATTAATACTTACAGACTTATACGACAGTAAAGATTAAATCCAGTAGTGTTCGCTGCCAGGCCAGAGCCCTACCATGGGATTCAATAGCGCAGTGGAAGTTATGATGGTGGGCTCTGGAGACAAGAATGGCGAGCGAAACTGTCCGCCGTGCGCGGAGCCGAACAATGATATAATTCAAATAAGTACAATTACAATACAACAAAGAAAGGACTCACCTGGTTGAAGAACACCTACTTCTGGGGCCCACCCGGATCTATGTATGTAAGTGAGTGTGTATTGTATTGTGTTGTGACGTTATGAGTATCTCCAGGTTACAATGAGGCCGTTCCAAGAGGTCTGCCATCCAGACATGCGGTCTCCAACACTAACACATTAACCTCAAAGTTTCAACAAAGATATATCCAAACTCAACCCGTATTATTTCGTCAAACTGGGGTTATTTACAATCAAAGCAACAGGATCACGACTAATTGTCACAAACGGATCGATTTAAAGGGATTAATTCAACAACACGGGTCGCACACGCAAATGGACCCAACATCCCTTTTCAAGAACAAAAAACCAAGAGAAGTGTCAAAGTCAAACTTGACAAGTCAGATGTCACTCCGTTCGGGCGCGTTCCGAAGGCGCACAGAGTAACCAATTTAAACGGGACTGAACATCTACCCCCCCCCCCCCCGGACGGGCCTTCCCGTCCGCTAATCACTTGGCAATCTTGACAAGGTTGCGTTTTATCAGTCCACTTGACGCGCTGCTGGAGGATGTGCAAATACTCCAAGCTCCAACGCTTCCAAAAACTCTGAGCGAGCTGCTGCACCAACTGAAACCGCGATAGCCAATTTTGGCTCACATCGACAAAAGGGTGCTCCGGCAGGGCGGCAAGTGGCTGTCAAATCAAAAAATGGCCCGGGGTCAGGGCCTCCAAGACGTTCAGGTCCGAAGACAGCGGGCACAATGGACGCGAGTTCAATACAGCTTCAATGCGGCAAAATAACGTAGCTAACTCCTTAAAGGTGAGAACAGTGTCTCCCAACAATCTGCGCTAGAGTCCCTGTGCCGCTTTCACCGCGGCCTCAAAAATAACCCCCCAATGGGGGCAGGCTGGCGGGTCAAAACAATAACAAACAACAACAACAACAACAACCAAACAACAACAACAACAACCAAACAACAACAATTTAACCAAATGGCTCTCCTTAGGCAACAAAAGAGGGTGACGGGCCCCATAAGGAAGGCTAGAGTGGCTCAACCATCAACAACTAAACAACAAAAGACCCGTATCGTCCAAAAAGGGGTTCAACTTACTAACGGCTCCCGACAATATCCAAAACTCTCGCTGCAGAATGGCCAACAGCGCATTGCAACCAGCATGCGAGTTCTTAATGTGACGATCAGTCACCAACAATTCAACAATTTGTCGAGGAGCTGTATCGACTCAACAAAAAATCAGGGTTCTTCGTTCCAACAGCGAGCACCTTGAGCCCGGGCAAAGGACCCGACATCAAGACTGGCGATCGAGGCCAATCATCCTCGGGGTGAGTCAGCCAGTCTGGTCCCCACCATAGGGGGTAAGCAAACAAGCGGGGTGCCATTCACCCACGTGAGGCCACGGCGCCTGGGTTCAAATCTCCAGGCACGTGCCTCCAAATCCAATCAAAAGAGATTTAACCTGTCAGGATTACTGCGTCATCCAAATTGGAGATGAGGATTTTAAGACCTCATGCGACTACACTAAGCTGGTAAAACGAATATGGGATAAAGTAATGCCTATTCAGCATACAAATATAATACTGTGTGTACCTACTTTTAAAAATCATTATCATAAAGACATGTATAACTGGCGAATAGAAGCATTTAATAATATAATTTATAATGACAATTTAACTCATAATTATATCTATTTAGTTGACTCAAACTTAAATCTGACTTATGACTTCATATCTTATGATAAATTTGGAAATGTAAATAATAGGGGTATAGCTGGTATATTTGATCAAATACGACAACTTATACTAGATATTGACTCATATTCTGAATATTCCAACCAGGAAGGATTTGAGGAAGTTGAACAACACAGTCAGCTTTTTCGAGATTAGTACCTTGGCGGGTGGTTTGAACGACTTTGCTATATCTAAGGATAGTCACTCACATGTTACTATTTTTCACCAAAACTTATGCGGAATAAATAATAAAAAGGATGAACTCGAAATTTATGTTACTGAATTACCACACGAAATAAGCTTTATTTGTATAAGTGAACATTTTTTAAACCGAATAATGGTATCACAGTTTGATTTTCCTAATTATATCGTAAGCTCTTACAATACAAGGTTAAAGAAAAAAAGAGGCGGTACTTTAGTATTAACACACAAAAACAGACAAGTTGAAGACTTGGACATTTGTAAAAGGCTGTATAAAACGGATAGCTTTGAGGTATGTGGCGTAAGGGACATTGAGACAAATTCTTACATAGTCTGTTGCTATAGAACACCTGTCAATAAAAACTTTGACGATTTTCTAGATAGATTGGAACAATTACTGCAGTACTTTTTTAATAAAATATGCTTTATCTGCGGAGATTTTAATATTGACTTATCAACACAGGACAATAAAAGAAGTTCGTTTACATCACTGTTGAAATGCTATAATTTTAGATATTTATTTGAATCAATTACATTTGTGCGAAATAACTCCAAATCGTGTATAGATAATATTTTGACCAACACTTGTGATAGAAATGTTCACAGTACAAACATTGACCACAATCAGTTAGCGGATGGACATGCAGCCCTTTTTTGTACAGCATGTTTGGAAAAAGTTAATACTACACAATGCGTTGGTTTTAAATACATAGATAGAAGATTATATAACGAGAACAATATTAATGCATTCATACAGAAATTACTGGAGCACGACTGGAATTTAGGTACAAACACGTTTATACGAAAAATCAAAGAACTTCATTCTAGTACTTTTAAAAAAAGGAAAGTTAAAATCAATGTAAAAAGAACTGGCCGATCTAAATGGCTAACGAAAGGAATAAGAATATCCAGCAAAATGAAGAGATTACTAAATTCTATTAATAAAGCTAAGTGTGACCAATCATTGTTAAAATATCGTGAACAATATCTTAGAATTTATAAAAAGGTGATTAGAAACGCTAAAAAAACGGCAGTGACCAATCAAATAAATCGAGGAGCTAACTCCAGTAAAGAAATCTGGAAAATAGTCAATAAAACTCGAAATAAAATTGACAATAATTTCGAAAATGATAATATAATACTTAAACATAATAATAAAATAATCTGTAACCCTATAGATATTGCTACCATATTTGCGGAAAAGTTTGACAACAGTAAAGTTATAGACACTGGTAATCCAGAACTGGCTAAGAAGCATTTAATTGAAAATACCGACAGAGTAGATAATTCTATGACTTTTAATCCCGTAATGCCGGGAGAGATTTACAAAATGGTAAAAGGTATGGCTAGTAAAAAGTCATTTGGACACGATGAAATACCGCTGAGTGTAATCAAAGATAATATAGATATACTGGCATACCCAATTTCTGAAATAATAAATAACTGTGTCAATGAAGGCGTCTTTCCTGACCAATTTAAGTTAGCCAGAGTTCTACCACTATTTAAGAAAGGTGCTAAAACAGATCCAGGTAATTACAGGCCGATTTCATTGTTACCAGTTCTATCCAAAATTTTTGAAAAAGTAATCAAATCTAGGCTTGTAAAACATTTGAGCAGTCTAAAAATAATAAACCGTAATCAGTTTGGATACCAACAAAGTAAAGGGACACTAGATGCAATAGACTCCTTAGTTAATAATGTAGTAAATAAATTAAACAATAAACTTAAAGTTGCTGGCTTATTCCTAGACTTAAGTTCTGCGTTTGATACTGTAGAACACTGCATTCTAATGGATAAGTTAGAGCATTACGGTATAAGAGAAAATGTTTTAAAACTTTTTAGCTCTTATTTGACAAATAGGAAACAGTACGTCGAAATTAAATCACTTCACGAAGGTGTGGAAGAAATTCATAAATCTAAATCATTTACTGTAACTAGAGGTGTTCCGCAGGGTTCGGTACTGGGTCCCTTTTTCTTTATAATATTTCTTAACGATCTAGCTGAATACATTAAAAACATTTTACCAGATGCTAACCTGATAATATTTGCTGACGATACGAGTGCTATTATAGCTGCTGACAACATGGAGACCTTAAAATGTAAATTAAATGTATTAATAGCTGCTTGTGAAAGTTGGTTTTCTATGAATAATCTTAAATTAAATGTAAGCAAGACAAAATGTATGTTATTTAGATCTACAGTTAGGAACAAAGCTTTAGTAAACGTAGAATCTTTAGGCAGGCAAATTGAAATAGTAGAAAGTTTAAAATTTTTAGGGGTACAAATTGATTCTTTACTTAATTGGAAGTCAGAACTAGATTCAATTACGAATACAATAAGTAGTGCGTGTTATGCAATCAGATCTCTGAGGGATATGTTGCCTATTGCTCAACTGCGTACCATCTATTTTGCCCTAGTTGAATCTAAACTTAGATACAGCATCAAATTTTGGGGAAATAGCTATAAATATAATATTAAGGCAGCCTTTACTATACAAAAGCGAGCATTAAGAACCATGCTTCGATTAAAGCAGATAGAATCATGTAAGGAGTATTTTATTAAACTTGAAATTTTAACGGTACCATGTCTCTATATTTTAGTTCTCCTTACTCATTTAATCAAAAACATGAACGAGTTTGAAACAGACGATGAAAGAGAAAATAGAGTAGATACTCGCAGAAAGGATCTTCCGACTATTCTGCAGGCAAAGCTTAATGTTGTCAAACACTCGTCACGTGTGCAATCTGTGAATCTATTTAACAAATTACCGGCAGAATTAAAGAATATTCAGAATGTGAACTTGTTTAAAAATAAACTTAGGTCTTTGTTAATCAATAAAGCCTATTACAGCATTGACGAATTTTATAATGATAAAAATATTAAAACTATTGTTAAATAATTTAATTAAATATGTGTATTGCTCTTTGACTATGTTATAAATATTGTTTTTGTATATGTAATATTTTGACATTTAATGTACTTTTGTTGTATTTTGCTAGGGAGATTTTTTTTTTTTTTTTTGTTCTGTATCAATAAGAATATTACAATAGATATTTATAAAAAAAAATATAAATTTATTAATGTTTGTAAAGTTAATATATTTAATTTGGATATTTAATGACGAGCGAGGTTACTTTTAATATTATTGTTTACGTTTTTTTTTTGTACCTACTATGCAAATATTTCGACACAAATATCATTTTGTTATGAAATAAATAACTTGAAACTTGAAACTTGAAATCAAAGGCGTTTCAGAATTTTGAATCTGGGACACTCGGTTCGCAACAAAGACCTCCAAAGAGTGGACGGACGTCTTCAACCAACACAAAGCAATTTGACTGTCCGTCCAGGCGTAAGAAGCCCGAATGTCCACAGTTCCACCCAAAGTGTGAGCAACGTGGTTCAATAGACGCGCAAGACGCGCCGCCCCTGACAATTCAACTTAGGGATGGTCAGTGCCGTCCGGAGGGGGGCCACCTTGCTCTTGGCCAAGACCAGTGACAAATTCACCTGGCCTGTCGCGCAGACGGTGCGCAGACAAACAACAGCTGCATAGCCGTGCGAAGACGCATCACAAACAAGGGAAGCAGTGTAGCTCCCAGGGGGGAGGATAGCGCGGGGTAACACGACCTCGTTGACTGCAGGGAGTGGGGATACAAATTGGAGCCAATCTTCCAACAGGGTTTCCCGAATTGGCTCGTCTCAGCCAAGTCCCGCAGTCCAAAGGCGCTGACGAAAACATTTCGCCCAAAACAATACAAACAAAACAACAAAACAATAGACAAAAGGCAACCCTGGGCTTCCATGTCCAAAATGGCACGGACCACAACAGAGTCCCCCGTGGGCCCCCAGACCTGACCGATGCCGTTGGCAACAAAACCGTGTCGATCTGAGGGGTACCTTAGCGGGGCAAGCGCCAGGTTCCTAACAATGCCTGGGCGGCGACCGATTGCCGCATCCAGGCTCAAGTCTTTCCCGACGAGGATGGAGGACAAATTCCTCGTCCGCGCGGTGTCCCGAGCCACGCGCCATCGCTGGAAGGGCATATCCCACCGGATGCCTGAATGGCGGGGGGCGTGACTCCAACCGGGGACGTTCCGCCAATGGAGGGGAGGGAAGGCGGTGCTGGTCTGGCCAGCGCTGCCTTGCAACAATTGCGTAATCGCCTTTACGCGGGGAGACCAAATGGCGGTCGCGCGGCTCCCGATCAACTTGCGCGGGGGGTGGAGTGCGGCGCTCAAAATTGCGGGCCTCTCCCCGGTTCTGAACCGGCGAGGCAGAAGCCCGGTGACCAACTCCATGGTACCCCCCCGTACGCGAACCTTCATCAGAGGCTGGTCTGCCAGCGTGGTTCGCGTTAGCGCACAATATGTCCAAATGGGACCCCCTACGAATTCTACAAGGGCGGGGGTTGGGGCAGTCCCGATGGAAGTGAGCCCCCAAACAAGAGAAGCACATGCGGCGTGCATTGGCAATTTGGCGGCGGGCAATCACGTGCAATTTCAAAAAGGCCGCCCAAGTTGCCATGCCATGCCCCGTGTCCCTACAAAACTCACAACCAGGACGACTCTGGGTGCCAACAAAACGAGCGGCGGGGCGACCATCAACAAGCCCGCGAGCCTTAGTCCGTCCCTGGTCTCGTGGCCGGGAAGACGGCTGGCATGACTCAGTGGCAACGCCAGAGTTGTCCACAAACCGACACTCATCCTCCAAAAATTGGACGAGGTCACCAAATGGGGGGAGATGTGTGACACTATCCCCACCATACTTTTGCTCGAAACGAGCCCTCAAATCGGCAGGAAGCCGTTGCAGCACAACATGCACCAAAAGGTAAGACCAATGGTCCACCGGCAAGTCCAATCGCTTTAAAGCGTTGGTTGCTGCCACCAACGGGTTCAACAGGTCAGTACGCAATGCTGACAAACTAGTAATGACCGGTAACCCCAAAATCAATTCAATATGAACGTCAGCCAAACAACGTTTATTTTGGTACCGCCGGGTGAGTAGTTCCAAAGCGGTAGGGTAGGCTGAGTCAGTCAACGACAGATGCTGTACCAAGGCTCGGGCCTCACCTTCCAGGACAGACAACAAATAGGCCAACTTTTGGGCAGGTCTGAGGTCCGAGCGTGCATCAACCAAACTTTCAAAAAGGTTTTGGAAACTCAACCAATGGTCCAAGCGACCGTAAAAGTTTGGCAGTTCCAAAGTAGGCAATCTACTCAATAGTCCGGGACCTGAAACAACCGAGGTCTCCGGCTTGACCTGGACAGGTGTCCGGCACTGCAATATTTCCATGTGTATGTCATTGCACAAACAAACAATTCAAATAAACCAAATAATTAAATAATCAAATAACAAAGTTCAATCAATCAATTACAAAATAACTACAAGCAAACAATCAAACTACCAAACTGTTAGTCAGCAACTCAAGAAATAACAAAATATTGGTTTCAATTCAATTCAACAACAAACTTTTATTTTAATTCAAAACCAATGTCAACGTTCAAAAAATTCTACTTCAAATTCAATTCAAATATTCAAATGTTAATTTCACAAACCACTATAACAATGGTACAACAATAATAAACCTTTATTCCAATTTAAAACAATGTTAATGCTCAAAATGCCAATTTCAAATATTAATTTTCACAAACAACCATGTCAATGGTAATAAAACTCAATATTTTAATGTCTTCCTGACATTTAACACAACAGAGGTCAAATACAAACAAGGGGTCTCTCTGTTAGCATATGCAACCCGGTTGACCCCGGCAACATGAGTTACTCGACTCAACAAATTTAAACAAATTATTTCAAATAAACAAGCAATCATAGTTAACAAACATTTACAGCGAATTACTACTTCCCTAATAGAGACTGCCAAGTAATTAGCCTACTGTAAATTACCAATTTGTTGGTTATATGTCTTATAACCACGCTCTGCTACCAAGATGTACGCTGCCAGGCCAGAGCCCCACCATGGGATTCAATAGCGCAGTGGAAGTTATGATGGTGGGCTCTAGAGACAAGAGTGGCGAGCGAAACTGTCCGCCCAGCGCGGAGCCGAACAATGATATAATTCAAATAAGTACAATTACAATAGAACAAACAAAGGGCTCACCTGGTTGAAGAACACCTGCTTCTGGGGCCCACCCGGATCTATGTATGTAAGTAAGTGTGTATTGTATTGTATTGTGACGTAATGAGTATCTCCAGGTTACAATGAGGCCGTTCCAAGAGGTCTGCCATCCAGACATGCGGTCTCCAACACTAACACATTAACCTCAAAGTTTCAACAAAGATATATCCAAACTCAACCCGTATTATTTCGTCAAACTGGGGTTATTTACAGTCAAAGCGACAGGATCACGACTAATTGTCACAAACGGATCGATTTAAAGGGATTAATTCAACAACACGGGTCGCACACGCAAAAGGACCCAACATCCCTTTTCAAGAACAAAAAACCAAGAGAAGTGTCAAAGTCAAACTTGACAAGTCAGATGTCACTACGTTCGGGCGCGTTCCGAAGGCGCGCAGAGTAACCAATTTAAACGGGACTGAACAAGTAGCAAAATCTTATTTTTGATATTTTACTTCTATCAAAATCAAAATCAAAATGTCTGTCATCAGAGTTCAAACCTAAGACTACTCCTCTGGTATACAGTGGTCTCCAGTGCTGCGGCTGAGCATGGTGAAATTCTTATAGGTTTGATGCCCAGGTCAGGAAAAGTGCTATTTCGTTATTCTATCAGACATTTGTCAGTAGTAGCTTTAAGTCTGGATTTGTCCTTGGTGGAAGGCAATAGGCACGCCTCCTTTTACTTGTACGCAGTAACAGGTTTTTTGTAATTTTTTTGTTAAATATTGAACCTTAATGCACACGGTATAAGGAACATGAAGATCTAATCAGGTTTTTGTTAGGATGCTTTAAACGGTTAAAAAATCAAATTTGTGAAAGCAGTAACTTAACTTTGCATGTTTAGTGGGTGCGTGTATATAGTCTTTATGTGTGTGTGTACGGAGAGAAATCAAATGCGGATTAGATTGGAATATGTACTTTACTTTACGAAAGGATTTACATAAGTAATTTAGTATTAAGATCGTAAGCGCGTCTATAGGCTATGGTGTCTGCGGGCGAACTGTCGGTCGCCGGGCACTGCGCATTTAACTCGAATACAAAATGAAGCGTCAGCGCCCACAACACTACTCTTCCCTTTTTTTGAAAAAAAATTTTTTTTTTTTTACAAAATAATATCATCATTCTAAAATCGAATATGTAATAAAATAACATCACCACACATTTCTGACTAACAGTACTACAAGTTACAAAGAATTTGCTTATACATCATTTAGGTTCTATAAACTATGTCGTAATCTGATATCTGTGCGCCATTGCGCAACTTACAATGTACACTTTAAACAATGTTGTGACTACTGTAATGAAAGTTTTAAGTTTTATCATCACGCTACGATTTCAAAAGGGTATCAGCAGTGTATGTCTGTTTATTACAAAAATCTTGTCACTTATTTCTAGCACAAAAATACAATTAGTGTTTTGTTAAAACAACAAGAATACACATTTAAAAAAAATCTTATGCTAACAACGAAATAATCTTAATACTAACAGTTTAAGGGTAGTCACCATGACGAACTACTCTGCAAAGATAAATTGGCACCCGTGAGAGTCCGCAGTATTCGTCATGATGACGCCAAATAAAAATACATTCACAACTGGGTTTTACACTAGCACTATTACACACATTGATGAATTAAAAAAATTACACATATGTACTACGCATCATTTGACTTGAATGGACGTTGGATGTTTTCTGAGCCGATTATCTTAAATTAGTTTTACTAAAATGTGTAGATTAGTGTCTTAGATTTACTGACAAATATATTTTTAATGACATTCGATGTACTAGTATTTGACCTCAATTTAGTTACTGCTAATTTAACGATATTTTAATGGTCTTTTGCTTACTCGACCAGTTCGCGTTGTATATGTTTCGCTACTGGGTTTGCTCGTTTGAAAAGTTACTTTTTTCGGTTTTCTATCTTTTAAAATGTCAGTTTTATCCGTTATCTGTTTATCATAATTCTCCGATGGCGATTCATTTTCTATCAATATATATGCTGGTTTTAAACGGTCTATAGATACATTAGTTTGTCTGTCTGGCAACTGTACACGGTATACTTTATCATTTCTGCTGATGACGCTATATGGTCCATCATACGGAGATTGTAATGGTTTCCGTACTGCGTCATTCCTAATGAATACATAATCGCTAGTGCGTAAATCTTTGTGTACAAAAATCTTGTGGGGTGACTTGTTTTCCCTACCGGACGGCTTTATTCCATCTATCACGTCCTTTAATTTTTTTACAAAACTGTTATCATCGTAGGATTTCACATTACTGGCGTCGTAAAAGTCACCTGGTAACCTGATATTGCTACCATACAACATTTGAGCTGCGGTTACGCCTGTGTCAGACCTAATAGTTGTGCGTAAACCTAACATTACCGTTGCCAACTCGTCTACCCAGCTTTTGCTATCTAAACGTGCTTTTAACGCAGATTTTAATGATCTATGCCATCGTTCTACCGCTCCATTGCATTGAGGATGATAAGGAGTGGTACGCGTTTTTTGAATTCCCATTAACAACATTAGCTCTTTAAATAAATTACTTTCAAATTGTCTTCCCTGATCACTTGTGAGCTTTACTGGACAGCCATAACGACTAATCCAACCGTCATATAACGTTTTGGCTACTACTTCTGCAGTTATTTCTTTTATCGGATACGCCTCTGGCCAACGCGTGAATCTATCTATGATTGTTAAACAATATCTATATCCTTCAGGTGACGTTGGTAAAGGTCCTACAATGTCTATATGAATATGTTCAAAACGCTTACTACTCTCAAAAGTTCCTAAATCTGAACTAGTATGTTTTTGAACTTTCGCTTTTTGACATCTAATGCAAGTTTTTGCCCAATTACCAACATCCTTATTCATGTTTGGCCAAAAATACCTATTACTAACTAATTTCCTACTTGTCTTAATACCTGGATGGCTCAAATTATGTATCGAATCGAAGGCTAAACGTCGGAATTTTCCAGTCAGGTACGGACGTGCGGTATCGGATGACATTTCGCACACTACGTACTTATCCGTTCCAAATAGAATAACACGTTTCAACAACACGTTGTTATTGTCATTTGAATCGCTTTGCATTTTTGCAAGCTCGACGTCCGTTTCCTGCGCAGCTGCAAGTTCTGAGAAATCTAGCATCGTGGGACACGATATAGTTGATACTCTAGATAAAGCATCTGCAACTATGTTATCGTTCCCTTCAATGTGCCTTATGTCTGTACTAAATTCGCTAATGAACATAATTTGCCTAGCTCGACACGACGTTTCCCTATTCGTACCTGTTTTATTAAATGCAAAAGTTAAGGGCTTATGATCTGTAAATATAATCAACTCTTGACCTTCAACCATATTACGAAAGTGAATTATAGCCAAATAAATTCCTAATAGTTCTCTATCATAAGTGCTATATTTAATTTGAGCATCTGTCAACTTTTTAGAATAATAAC
This sequence comes from Aporophyla lueneburgensis, assembly GCA_932294355.1. Lineage (NCBI taxonomy): Eukaryota > Metazoa > Arthropoda > Insecta > Lepidoptera > Noctuidae > Aporophyla > Aporophyla lueneburgensis. The sequence continues at coordinate 5,224,694 of OW028748.1, read as the reverse complement.
CCAATGGTTTCCACTCGTTATTAACGTTTTGCTGTAATACTGCACCTACACAAGTGTCTGACACATCGGTCATCAATGCCAAAGGAGTATCTGTCATTGGATACGATAGCAAAACTACATTTCTTAGGTCTTCTTTGCATTGTTCGAAATTGCGTTCGGCGTCTTCTGTCCAGTTAATTTTAGTTTTATATTTACGCCTAGAATTTCCTAAGTACTTGTTTAACTCTGTTTGGTGATCAGCTGAGTGAGGAATACTTGCTCTATAAAAATTCAACATTCCCAAAAACCTTCTTAGCTCCTCAATACTTTGTGGTTTGGGGAAATCTAAAATAGCTTGAACCTTATCTTCTAGGGGTCTAATTCCCTCTACGGATACTTCGTATCCTAAAAATTCTAATTTTTGTTTACCAAAACTGCATTTAGAGAAATTAATAGTTATGCCATATTCATTGAATCGTTCAAAAACTTTTTCTAAGTGCTGTTTATGCTGCGTTTCATTGTCTGACGCAATTATTACGTCATCAATATAATTAAATAAAAAATCTAAACCTTGTAAAACATTATGATGCATGAAACGCTGAAAAGTTTGTGCCGCATTGCGTAATCCGAAAGGCATGCGCATGAATTCATATGAACCAAAAGGTGTTATCACAGCAGTTTTTTCAATGTCATTTTCCGCGACAGGTATACAATTGTATGCTCGATTTATATCTAATTTAGAAAAAATCTTCTTATTTGCCAAAATGTACGTAAAATCATGAAGACGGGGCACGGGGTAGCGATCCGGTTTAGTGATCGCATTTAAACGTCTATAATCACCACATGGCCTAATATTACCGTCCTTCTTGGGTACTACGTGCAAGGGACTTGCCCAAGCGCTATGGCTCGGCCTACAGATCCCAAGCTCTTGCATAACCCTAAATTCATTTTTGACTTTTACATACCTGTCCTGTGGAAGCTGTGTGGCTCGCGCGTGCACTGGAGAACCTGTTGTCTCTATGTGATGACAAACGCCATGTTTAGGTGTCTCCTTATATGAAACAGGCTTAGTTAGATCTGGGAACTTACTCAATAACTCGTGATAGTGGCAATTATCAACAATGGTTTTTACAGTGGGCTCAGTCGAACTAGAGAGATTTCCTCTCGTGCTTAAATTAGTAACCTCATCGACTAGCCTTCGTCCGTTCAAGTCAATTAATAACTTATGATTAGCTAAGAAGTCAGCACCTAATATTGGTTGCTGTACGTCCGCTATCGTAAATAACCAACGGAACGCTCTTCTAAGATTTAAGTCTAGTTCTAAAATATGTGTACCGTACGTAGTAATCTCGGTACCGTTCGCAGCGTACAACTTATAATTAGCACTATGTGCGTTAGCACTTTTAAATACGGCCTTGCGAGGTAGAACAGACACATTTGCACCACTATCCACTAAAAAGTTCAAACCTGAATTCCTGTCCCGGACGCATAGACGGTGATTGACGTGCGCGCGGTCACAGCCTCCCGTCGCTGACTGCACCGACTCTAGTTTTCCGATGGCTTGGCGTCTTTCTTCTTCCAGTTGCACGGTTGAACACACTCATTCGCCTTGTTGCGGAACTTGAAGTGGTATTTACACAACCAGTTGGGGTCGTCGTCAGGTGCTCTCTCATCTCTAGACCTGGAACTTGATCTGGATCGGAATCTTCTGGACCCATAACTTCTTGAGCGACCTCTGGAACTGTTCTCGATCTTTCTTAATCTGTCGCTTAGTTTATTTATTTCTGCTATCACTAAATTATCTATGTCCGATTGTCCTGGTTTTTCCTTAACGCTTGAAACGCTGTGAATCGGGATGATAGTCTCAGCGACCTTGTCTGCGATTGACGCCAATTTCTCCATGTCTTCCTCATCCGTCACTGCCAAAACGCCTCGTACCGATGGTGGTAAATGATTTTTTCACATTACCTTGAGTGTTTCGTCGGTAACTTTTCCTCTGGCCAGGTCTCGCATTTTTCGTAGGAGTTGCGATGGCTGTTGATCGCCTAGCTCCATTTCTCCAATCAATTTCTTGATTTGTCGTTCTGCTGACTCCTTGTAGACCGAAATAAGCTTTTTTTTTAAAGCCTCATATTTCTTTTCTTTCGGCGGATCTAGTAGGATATCCGCGACTTGCTCGGTGACTTCCAGGTTCAGTTTTGATAATAAAATCCGATACTTGGAATCGTCGGACATCTTCTGCGGATTTATGATCGCCTCTGCTTTGACGAACCATAATTCCGGTGCCCTTGGCCAAAAATCTACGAGCTTATCAGTTATGGAGACGGGTGAGAGGACAAATTCATCGGTGGACAGTTTTGCTTCCATGATTGTTCACGGATACGGATGGATATGGACGAAAGTATAACCGTATAGACGCGAGTTGAGTTGCCCGTTCTCTCGACGTACACACTTTAAAGTCACGTCACACTTTTATCACGACACTTTTGATCACGTCGTGGTTTTAGATCGCGTCGGGTTTAGATCACGTCGGGGTCACCAATTTAGTGGGTGCGTGTATATAGTCTTTATGTGTGTGTGTACGGAGATAAATCAAATGCGGATTAGATTGGAATATGTACTTTACTTTACGAAAGGATTTACATAAGTAATTTAGTATTAAGATCGTAAGCGCGTCTATAGGCTATGGTATCTGCGGGCGAACTGTCGGTCGCCGGGCACTGCGCATTTAACTCGAATACAAAATGAAGCGTCAGCGCCCACAACACATGTCTAAATATATTAGAATACCAACTAAAATACAGTTATAGCAATTACGTCTACCACGATCCGTCACTTTACCAAGTTAAACGCAGTAAATATCTACATTGCCACAAAAAATCTGATTTCTTCACCCAAAAAAAATATTGAGGGATATAAAGTAGTTTTTGTACCAGCACTGTTACTGTATGTTAGATCACTAGTTTATTTCACATGAACTACAGATTAAAATGCAGCAAAGTAGTCAAATGTGGTATTTTATTTAGTGTCATTCAAGTAAGTTTATATCGTGAAAATGAACTAAAGTGCAGCATAATCAAAACTTCTTTCTTTTACTTTTATCGTAATATGATTTTTAACTGTGAAGATACTATTTAAATTGCAGTATGTTCATTATTTACTGCAGTATAGTCGGTACTTTTCAAAAGATGATGTTGTCTTTTCAAAGTATGACACTCTGTTACTGCATTATAATTGGTAACTTGAACGATTTTACTAATTTCACTGCAGTACAGGTCATATTTTACTGCGTTCTAGTAATTTTCAATATTTCTTTCGCCAGGCTTGGACACGAGGAGTGTGAATCGTGCGAAAAATTCAATATTCGTAATCCTGACCATACTAAAAACGGCTCGTCCGTTTTTAGTATGGTCAGGATTATGAATATTGAATTTTCGGATTTTATCGGAATTATTAATAGTAGTGACATAGCCGGTTCAAAATTATATTGAAGTATTTCGAGCCGGGACATACTTTTATGTCTGCTGACTCGTTCCACCACAACGTGGAACAATCTTTAAACAAAAAGAAAAAGGTTCACGATTTTGACGATTTTTGCCATGCTGTTGAGATTTCTAATTCCGCTATAGTTGAAGTAAAGGTACTCGTAAATAGAGGAAGCTACTACCTATATTAAAAAAATATGAAATAAAAACTTTTAACAAAAAATTAAACCGCCGAAAAAACTAAAAAGCAAGAAATAATAAACCTTAAAATTATGAGTCGGCGCTTTCAGTGAACTCTGTTCATTGATTTTTCAGCGCCGACTCATAATTTAAAGGTTTATTATTTTTAGCTTTTCAGTTTTTTCGGCGGTTTAATTTTTTGTTAAAAAGTTTTTATTTTACAATTTTTTGTGACTTGAATGTACTAATAATACTTGGCAAGGTATACCCTATCCAACAAAAAAAGAATTATCAAAATCGGACTACTCTGTATAAAGTTATGCGTGGTTATACATTATAATCAGTGAGTGAACAATCAATCAACCCCTATTTTCCGACCCTTAGGGTTCAATTTTGTTTTTCAAATTTATATGGGACCACCTTGGGAGTATACCCTTTCCAACAGAAGAAGAATTGTCACAATCGGGCCACTATGTAAAAGTTATGCGTGTTCATACATAAAAAATATACGCGTCGAATTGAGAACCTCCTCCTTTTTTTTCGTCGGTTGATAAAAAGACTTTGATGATGAAAAATACTGTCAATTAAATTGTTTAAAATAAAAAATAAAATCTTCCCAGACCTGATAAAAGATGCACCCCCAAAGGTATCACTTTACCAGGAAGATAAATATAATAAAAAACTTGGGGCCATTGATGCCAGAAAACAGAATGGCCTTCTGGAGAATGTTACCTTTATCGGCTGTAGAAACCGAAGATGCACCAGAAGCATTTGCTTTTGATGATGATACCGAATTATAAGTAATTTGATTATGCATGTCATATAAAAATGTATCATTATCATTATTTTATTATTTTTATATTTATGCATGCCATTTATAGATGTATCGAATGTTGAGCATTTATGGCATTTTTGATACTTTTGATATTTTTTGTGATTTATTTTTAGTTATATATAAATGTGCCATTTAATTGAAAGATCTCATGTTTCTTGCGAAACCAAAAAGCTTTATACCATTTAATTTGTATCGAAATGTATTTATAACCGCTTGTGTTCAAAGCACCTGAAATTTAAGTAACAATTACCTTATAATATTATAAAATAAACGACAATTTTATACATACATAAATGTATTTTTTTTTTGTTTTTGTTAATTCCTACCTAACACATACTCGTTAGTTAGAATAAAAATTTTATATACTACATGTGCAATTAGTTCAAGACACAAATTAAAATGCAGTAAAGAAAGTCTATGCTGCAAATTAGTCTGCAAAGTAGCAAAAAAATCAAAGTTTTTGTAGTATCGAGTATTTTTACCGCATTTTAATCTGAATATGTGTAACTTTTTGCGTGCAGTAACTGCTAAGATTAAAAAAAAACCCGATTTTAATTAAAATCTAATAAACTAAATTAACATTTGTTTTTGTAAATACCATCTTTGTTGTCACTTAGTCCTCGTAGTAATAAAAATATGCACCATACACATTATTAATATTAAAAAAATAGTGTTAAAAAGTTTTTCGCGGTTTTCTCGAAACCGCTTTTTTCCTCATACTGCACTTTAGGGCCTGCACGGCAGTATAGGTTTAACTCTGCCTCACCAATCATGTTCCGTTATCTTAAAAACTACTCTATTTGAGCTCCTCAAGGTGTGAGTTAGCTGAGCTATACGATTCTGGCAAATGCGTGTACTGACTACAATGGTCTAATCAAATCTGTATGGATTTTTCCTCAAAAGACCATTTCGGTTTCAATCTATACTGTAGGTACTCACATGATCTGAAAAGATTATAGGTATCTAGACTTTAAGAGAGACACTGAGCCTTTTTTTTGGATGGGAAATCATCAAATGACTTCTCCTGCTCTAGGCTGAGCGGGAGGGCGTGTCAGACTTTTACTGACTAAAAACCACCCGTGTTCCCTCAGTTGCCCATGTGCCAGGATCACGGTGTCTGTTTCGAACAATTTCGCGTCCCTGGCAGGAGACATTAACCCTTGAGATTTTCTCGCCATTTTTTTTAGGGGTAGTCAGATAGGAAATGTCGACTCCATCTAGGTTTTTTATTATAAAATAATGTGCTAAAATGATTCCGATAACCTACTCGTATTTCCAAAATAAAATATTTTCTCTTCTTTTAATAGTATGTAGTGTACGGTAAATAGTGTGAGGGCGCACCGGTTCTCCATGAATGATGCTATTAATTGATGTATCCTCCTGACCTCAGTGACCAACAAGGAAACTAGATCATTATAAAGTTTAATGTCATCATTACGCCTCTTAATACTAAAACTATCTCAACTAGCTTCACTAAGGTCATCTACAATTAGACCGGCCCATCCCCGAATGTTGATGACGAAATATTGACTGCTACTTACTGTGAAACAGATCGACCCGCACCTAAGTATATATACTGTACTGATACAGTAACGTTATCAGTTGCATACACAGCTTCTGGGTAGCAAGTTCATCATACAAAAATGAAATTGGTAAGCTACTGGGATTTAAATGATAAACACTGTAAGGACAAGAATAAAAACAATTTGGTAGACACATGTGCCACGCAGTGGCTCTGTGTAAGAGTTTCATAAAAGATGAGATGAATCAGATTATCCTTTTCACTCATTGATTACGAAAAAAATTACAAAGGGTTAGGGGTTACCAAATAACATGTTAACTCACCGCAAATTAAAATAATCTATTTTGTTTTGTTTTCCAGTTCATCGTCTTAGCTGCCGTCACCTTGGCTCAAGCTGGAAAACTTGACAGGACCTACCTCCCACCCAATGCACAGGGCTCTGCTGGATCTGCCTTCCTCCAGACTCCTCGCCAGTCCAACGGTTTCAATGATCAAACCGGTGCTTCCTCTAATGGATTCTCCAGCCAAAACGCTTATGCCCAGAATGGAGCTTACTCTGGCTTTGAAGGTCGTCCCGAACGCGCTCAGGCTGCTTTCGAGAGGAACGCTGCCATCCTTCGTCAGGACAACTCCAATGATGGAGAGACTTACGCGTACGCTTATGAGACTGAGAACGGTATCTACGGCGAGGAGAACGGAGTGGCGACCAATGGAGTGCAGGCTCAGGGCGGGTACTCCTACACTGGTGATGATGGCAAGGTGTACTCTGTGAGGTGAGAACCTATTTTTACAAACAAAAAGAGACATAACTAACTTTTGATATCAATAAATGTTTAAATGATTATAATGCTATCCTTAATTTTCAGGTACACAGCTGATGAGAACGGTTTCCAGCCCCAAGGTGATCACCTCCCCACTTCTCCCCCAATCCCCGAAGAGATCCTGAAGGCTTTGGAGCAGAACGCGCGTGATGAGGCTGCTGGTATCTTTGATGATGGTAAGAATAAGTCAAACTTGAGTAGGTGTATTAATTAGATCATGAAACCATCGAAATTACGGATAATTGTATACGGTATAAGATATAAAGACTAGTCTGAGCTTAAATAAACAGAATGGACCCAACGGTCCACTTTGTTTATTACCAATATTTTATAGCGTTGCTTATTTTCAATCAATAATTCATAAGTGAGTCCACTTATCACTCGCTACGCTATAATTAAATGAATCAATTCTGAATTCCAATGAAAGGTAATTAATATCACTTTATTTGAATTCTAAGAATTTATCAACAATTTACTTGATCATTTGTTTTTATCCAGGTATCTACCGTGAAGCCGGCAACAACCAACAACAGTACTATAACAACAATGCTCAAAGCGGTAGCTCTGCAGTTGGTGTCCAGAAAGCGTACCTCCCTCCCTTCGCTCAGCGCAACAACCAGGGTGTTGCCAAGCGACCCGCCTTCAACAACAACGCTTTCGCCCGCAACGACGCTTCTGTAAGCGGTAGCTCAGTAGCTGGTGTTCAGAAAGCGTACCTCGCTCCCGTCGCTCAGAGGAGACAACCCTCCTTCAACGCAAGGGATGGCTACCGTTATTAGAGACTGTTGAATATTAAATAAATTTGTAAATAATATATTTGTAACCACCTATTTATTCGTTTTATTCTTCGGTATATAATAGTTATTTGTTATACAAGAGTGCAAAGTTGCTTTTTAACCGCGTGCTCAATTTTGATGACCGAGCAAGCGAAGGATTCTAAAATTGAATCACGAGTGCAGCGAGTGATTCAAAAATTAGAATCCTGAGCATTAGCGAGGGAATCAAAAGAGCACGAGGTGAAAAATCTTTGCACTCGAGTGCAATACGTAACTTTTCATCCCACCTCAGCGAGGAAATGACTAAATGCAAAAAAAGCATTTACAATCACAAGATACTTTTATTTCAGTTTAGGTATTAATATTTATTAGGTACTACATTATGATAGGTAAGTATTACAGAATTATCTTTAAATTATTTCAAATAATACTTAGGTATAATTAAGAAAAATTGAAAGTAAAGTTGCTACAGCTGCCTAAGTAGAGTGAAATATTTTTGTTAGTGACGTGAAAAGAAAATGGGGCGCGCAAAGTAAATAAAAAAAGTACACCAATAAGGTTCCGAGTCTGAGTTTTTAACAAATTACAAAAAGGTTGTATGATAAAATCGGCACCATGGAGGTAGAAGTAAATAGGTTTAATGATGTTTTGAATTTACAAACTTAGTGCACACGATGTTCTAAATTCAATTTACTTTATCCCCTAGCGGATAAAAACGGCTTTTGCACTCAGATATCGAAGGGCAAAAATACTCTTTCCGAGATGGGGGGATGAAAATTTTATTTATGTGTGTATATAACTATCAAACGTTCGATATGAAAAGAGCCGACCCAATAAATGTGCCTAGCTTTTTCCCAACTATGTAATGGTTGACTTCCAATTTACCGATTGTAGCTGACTATTACTTTTTTACATGGAGCGACTGCCTGTCTAACCACCACAACGCAGTTACTGGGTAAAACGATAACCTTTGTTAAGATGGATTCGTCAGACTTCCGGGATTCTGACTACCAGTAACGACTGTCAAAGATACATGAATAATAGCCGGGACCAACAGTTTAACGTGCTTAGTTTTTTCTAACTATTTATATATCTTAAGTAGAAAGGTTCATTTATATATCTACTTACTGATTAATCACGAAATCTCAAAAACTACTGAACCAACGAAGATGAAATTTGGCATTGACGTAGATTTTGAGTAGGAGAGGGCAGCTAACAAAGGATTTTAGTAAATTCTCTCCGAAAAGGGGTGAAATTAGGGGGTGGAAGTTTAGAAGAAATTCCGTCAGTTTCGAACCAAGGTTCCTCAAATTTTGTATGTAGGCTGAGAGTTAAAAATATTTTCTAAGTGTCTCAGCCTTTTTGGTAATTCAATCCACGATGAGCTGAAAAATGGGATGAAACTGTGTGTAGCAAGTCGGTAATTTTCTACGTAACCATCATTATATTTATTACTTATGCATATGGTTGGATACTAACGCAACGTATATCGATGTTGTTGGAATGTACTGTTTCCAACATACACGCGGGCGGAGCTGTGGGCAAAAACTAGTATTTAATAAAATTGCAAGCATTTCTGTCCCACACTTATTGCACAAATTGGAAAATATGGGAGTACGAGGTCTTCCCCTAAAATTGTTCCAGGACTACCTATCTAACTACTAGAAATAAGGACAAACTACATGCTCCCTTTCACCGGCTTCATAAGGTTCATAATTCTTTTGTTGGTCTTGGTATTACCTTTTATAACAAGCTTCCCTCTGCTTTACTAGATTTGCAGTTTAATGAGTTTAAAGCTAAAATAAAATCCAACCTTTGTTCAAAGGCATATTATTCTATCAACGACTACTTAAACGATAAGAATAGTTGGTCGCTGTGATTAACTCAAGACAAACTTAAGACAATGTTTATGTTCTTTCAATCCAGAATTAGCTTTCCTACTGACAGTTTATATGGGTAGTTCATATAATTGTTTTTTATTTATTTTTTTATTTAACAGTTTTTGGTAATTTATTTTTATTTTCTTTTAATTCATTTATTGTGGACATAATCTACTCGTTACAATGATTTTAAATGAGTTGTATTGCAACATATAGTTAGCTAGCGACCTGTTCATAATACTCTTGCCTGACCAACCGGCAGCAAGTTTGTCATGCTCCCTTAGATGTCACTGCTTGCGGTAGCGTCGGGGGTCGGGTTACCACCTTCCCTCAAATATGGCGAGGGGGGTAATGGCTGACCTTTGCGTTATGCTCGTGAATGGGTGCTGCTTGTGGTGACTGGTCTTCTTGCTGACCATGGTTTTTGTTATTGTAATTTGTATTAACTGTAATTTTATTCTACTCCGGAGGTGCTAGTTTAACTATTGTAACTTCAACTTAGCTATATGCATCAATGTATATATATATGGATCATTTTGCATCGTTGAACATGTAAGCGGGCACGCCCTTTATGCCTGGAGGCTTTATTTAGTTTTTAAGTTCTGTTTACGTTTTTGTTTTATTATTTCAGCTTGACTTTAGTTTTGAATTCTTTTGTTGGTATATTGGCGTGTGCTAGCTGATATATGGCGAATAATGTATGTTTTGTTTTATAATATTAATTACTTACACAATATTATATAGAATCAAGTTCTTCTAACTTAACAGACAGCTGTGCTGCTGGGGGAGTTTATTCCGCCACTTCTTTTTCCCAGCGAAAGCACTAGGAAGTGTCGAAGGGCGGGCGTTTTGGTGGGACTGTCTTTTGTAACTTTGACGTTCAAAAAGTGTTGACTCTCAGCCTAGTTTGAATAAATGACTTTTGATTTTGTTTTTAACAGGAAGCAACAAATTAGAATTGATGGTATGCTGAGTAATGAAGAGCCAGTGACATTTGGAGTGCCTCAGGGCAGTATACTCGGACCGACTCTCTTCTTGATTTATATCAACGACCTGTGTCAGCTTCTCCTTAGTAATGGTCAAATCTTTACTTTTGCAGATGACACAGCCCTTTTCTTTAGTGGTGATAGCTGGGATGATGTTTTTGGTGCGGCTCAGGAGGGGCTTAATAGGGTTGTTGTTTGGCTGCAGAACAATATTCTGACTCTCAATGTCACAAAAACCAAATACGTGGCATTTGCACTTCGTTCAAATGTGCTACCACCATATTCACTTTCATTAACAGCCCACACGTGTTGGTCAGAGAATCGGCCTTGCGTATGTCCTGCTCTTCAAAGGACAGATACCATTTAATACCTTGGAGTTACCTTAGACCAATTCCTCAGCTTCAAACCTCACATAGACGTTCTGGTAACGAGATTACGTAAACTCATTTACATATTCAAGACCTTAAAACACGTAGCCGACCTTCAAACCATCAAGATGGTCTACTATGCCTTGTGTCAGTCGCTTATTGACTACTGCATTATTTCCTGGGGAGGAGCTGCGAAAACCCACTTGATAGAAGCGGAAAGAGCTCAACGTGCTATACTTAAGGTTGCTGCGGGTCTTCCCTTTCGATTTCCTACAGTCGAATTGTTCAAAAAGTGGGATGTATTGTCAATAAGACAAACTTTCGTTCTGCATACAGTTCTGAAAAAGCATTCGGAGCTAGTCTACGATTCGCATTTATTAAAAGACTAGCTTCTGCCCGCGACTTCGTACGCGGATCCTGTTGCTTATGCCACCGACAACGGGGTTGTCAAAATCGAAGATCTGAAACGTCTGATGTAGAATTCTAAGGCCCGGGGATGGGAAAACAACGGGATGAGCGAGACGATTGGAGTCGTTCCAGATCTTTCATTTTTGTATGTCAATAGGAAATGCCCATCAGACTAAACAACTTTTGCTAAGACGTCATTCCTTAATAAGAGTTTTACTAAAGAGTTCCACAACAGGTGTTCCAGACCTTCAAATTTATTCTCACAGCAGAAAATGCTCTTCACGTGGAATATTTTTTGCTATGGCACCATTTTTATATCTCTTATACTTACTTTAGCTGGTCTGTTGCGGTCTGTATCAGGTTTTCTTTTTCAAGCGCAATTCTCTATCAGTGAACGTCTCCGACTCGCGAAACAATGCGTGACGTTCACGATCAGCGGACAGTCGCGCATCATGTTCCGCACTTGTCTCTAGCGACCTAGCAGCAGATGCGTAGATGCGCTGAGAACTCAAGCGCAATTCACTATCAGTGAACGTCTCCGACTCGCGAGACAATGCGTGACGTTCACGATCAGCGGACAGTCGCGCATCATGTTCCGCACTTGTCTCTAGAGACCTAGCAGCAGATGTGTAGATACGCTGAGAACTCAAGTGCAATTATTTATCCGTAAACGTCTCCGACTCGCGAGACACTGCATGACGTTCACGATCAGCGGACAGTCGCGCATCATATTCTTCACTGGTCTCTAGAGACCTGGATGCATAAATACGCTGAGAACGCAAGCAAGCTTCGCGATCGGAAGATGTTTCTATGGAGCGAGTTGCAGCCTGATGTTCTCGAACAGCATCAAGTCTATCCTGACGCTCTTCGGTAGATTCTTGGGATCTTATGATCCTCAATCTTTTAGCTCCTATGGAACGTTGGGAAAGATTTGTCCTCTTTCTAGGCATGGTTATAGTTTTATTCTGAAGATACCTGATCAATTAAAATCTAAGTGACTGCTCCCCTGCGTTACCGTGTAGGCTACCGTGTCACGAAGATAAATGGAAACGGAAATGAAACACTCAAATAACATAAGCCCGAAGGCATATTTCTTCGATAAAATAAAATAATAAATGGGAGTTTTAGCCAGTAGAGTCAAATTTTCAATGATTCATAGAATTTTCATCGAAACTCAGTCCTAAACTGTTACCGCCTTCATAGCGTGGAGGTACTCCCAGCTTATGTTATTTTATAATTATACAGTGAAATTAGTGATAGCTTTGATTTCCACATCAGGTGTTCCAGATCTACAATCTTTGTACGTCAACAGAGAGTGCTCATCAGGTTGAACAACTCTTGCTAAGACGTCATTCCTATATATGTTATAGTGTAGCTGGGCTGCTGGAGTTCTACATCAGCTGTTCCAGATCTTCAAATTTTATACGACAACAGAGAGTGCTCATCAGGTTGAACAACTCTTGCTAAGACGTCATTCCTATATTTGTTATAGTGTAGCTGGGCTCTTGGAGTTCCACATCAGCTGTTTCAGATCTTCAAATTTTATACGACAACAGAGAGTGCTCATCAGGTTGAACAACTCTTGCTAAGACGTCATTCTTATATATGTTATACTGGGTGTTAGTGTAAACACCGTTATCCTTGAAACCAGTGATTTGGTTTCGTTAATAGAACGTAAAATCAATGAAGAAAAAAACAACTTTTTTTTTAAAGAAAATCTGCATCTGCATACGCAGAATTGTTCCCTGGACAACCTGTGCCAAACCGTGAAACGATGTTGGCGGCGCGCAACGTACCTACGGCCAGTTCACTGTGCCGGCGGTTCAATTTTCAATGTTTCCCACTGGACACTATGGACAATACTCTCCTCATCGATCGTCAACATCCATATCATTTCAGCCGGTCCAAGAACTAAATGATAACGATCGCATACCACGGATGGTATTTTCGCAGTGGCTTATCAATAACCTCGACAACAACAGAATGTTAGACGGAGCCCATTTTGAACACGTGTTGAGGTTAATGTAGCCGACCTACTAAGTGTTGATATTTTATTCAGTCAGTGTAAATTTAATTTAATTTTTAATTAAACTGTACATAAAATTGTGATTAACTTTTTAAATACGCCAAAAGTACCTACCCAATGGTTTGGTTTATTAAAAACAAAATGTTTTCAAATCATTTAGAATCCAAAGCCATTTCGAATCAAATTTACATTTAGACTCGTCACGCAATACCAAAGGTAGGTATTTGTGGCTGTCCTAAGCCAAGATAAGTATGATGGGAAAGTTACATCACAGGTAATGTGTATTTATGTGTTGTGTGGACGGAACGCCTGGCGATCGTTGTAGTGATTACGTCTCTGATGCGCATATCCATGAATTTGCGGGCGGTCTGGGATAAAATCCGTTCTAAACCTTTTTAGGAAAATATATTTTTTTTTATTTTTTTAACTCGCTCTGTTATTTTATATTTAAGTCAAATTACCCATGGGTTAAGTGACAACGGTGTTTACCCTTACAGTCTGTAGTGTAGCTGGGCTGGTGGAGTTCCACATCAGGTGTTCCAGATCTTCAAATTTATTCTCTTAGCAGAAAATGCTCATCACGTGAAACAATTTTTGCTATGGTATCATTTTTGAATCTCTTATAGTTTAACTGGTCTGTTGCGGTTCTGCATCAGGTGTTCAAGTTTCCAAGATAAATTATAGCCTATATGTTGCTCAAACTTAATACCTATACAACAAAAAAAAATCATTCAAATCCGTCTAGTAGTTCCAAAGATTAGCGTGTACAAACAAACAGAGAAACAGACAAACAGACAGATTTTTTTTTTGGTTTCGTGCTCTATTACTGTTTCTAAACCCCCCTCAACTATTTTTTTTAATATATTCAATGTACAGACACAGTTTTTTTACTGTTTTATTATATGTATAGATAGATAAACGAAGAAAAGGTACTGTGTGCAGTACTACTTTCTTTCGTGTAAGTCTGTCCCACAAGTTATTTTGCTACCTAGGGGATTATCTTTATAATGTTACAAATAAGGGGCAAAATATTTTTCCTCTCCTTAAACCCAGTTGTAAGCAAAAAGTAACTGATTTCCTGAAGACTCTTTCCTATGAGGACACAGAGAAATTGCTCCACTCAATTAAATAAAACTTGTATTCAAATCATTACCTTCACATTCACTCACTACCTTTCACCTACACATTCACTTCCATTCACCTACTCATTCTACATCATTCATTTACACATTCTCCTCCATTCTTCTTCACATTTGCCTCCATTCTCGTACACATCAACAACATTCATCTACACATTCACAACCATAATGTTCACAATGCACCCTTTGACTGCATCAGTTGTGTTATTTTATTTTCTTATTTGGTATTAATTTTCTCAAAAACTTTGTTTTAATTGTTTAATTGTTCTAGTTATGTATTATTACTATTTTTCTTTTTGGTTTTAATTGCATTTTACCTAATAATAGTTTAGTAAGAAACACATCTTACCCACCTGTCTATTGTATCATGCCACAAAAAGGGGTCTGGTGACCTGTAATACAGGATTTTCTTAAACCTACATCAGGCACCAGCTCTCACAATGTGAATATTATTATAAGTAGTCAAAACTGTTATGCTACAAACCAGTGGCGAAAGCACCATATAACACGATTCCTACCGGCTTGCCTTCGGGGATTCGCATTGGTAACTCTATCACTATTAAAAAAACAATAGTATGTAAATAGTGGCTACTATTGTCAATAAATATAGTTACACTACGGGTATTTAATTCACCATAACATTCAAACAACAAAAAAGGTTATTTATAGCTTTGTATTACAACAAAAGAGAAATGTTCTAAATTAACCCGGCGCCAAAACGTCATAATCGGGAACTAAAAAAATCATACAACAGCGATCCCGTAATGATGTCACTTTAGGTCACGTGGCACCGCTTGATATGTACGAGAGCAAGCCGCTGTACAACGGGTTATGACAGAGACAGGTATAGAAAAATGCTTCAGCGAGAACGAGATAGAGGAATGTTGCATATTTTATTCGGTTTTCAGCTGTTCAATTTAATTGTATTTAATTCATTACATTCCTATATTAATTTTAGAATGATAGTAAGTATTCTTTATTGATGAGTCAGTAAGTTAAAGCGGACTTCGCTTCGGCTTCTCTTTTAGAAAAATTTACACCTCCCCGCTGCTACAAACCATTGTGAGAGAAATAAATAAACTTTTATTATTATTATATTATATTATTGTTTTTGAGGAATTTCTACATACTATGACAAAAACAAATGTTATTGTTCATTGCTATTTTCGTGGTATACTAAAAGTCATTGCAGGAAATCGTATCCCGTAAGATTTGTAAGTATAAAGGCATAATTCATTCTTGCAGAAAATTCCTAAATCGCACCATGTGAACAGAACGAAATATGGCATAGGAAAACAGCAGAATATACAGAAATCATATCAAAACACAAAACACATATTCAGCTTCATCTTGTTAGATTGGAAGATGGCCCTAAAATAACTTTGGAATATGCTGGGAGATCATTATGGTGACAGTTCAATCTAAGTTTTTCATGTTTTACTCTTTGGATTCTAGCGGAGTACCTACTTGTGTAAGTAAAATGACCTACTAAGGGTCAATACAAACCGACATAGTGGTGGCAAAGCGACAAATTCCTACCACTGTTTGTCTCTGCATCACCCAAAGGTTGACTAGTAGAAAATGCCTGTGGCATTAAGTCCGTCTCTATACATTTATGTGCTTAAAGTGTTAAATAAATAATTCTATAACAACTGAAAGCCGATTTCATTAATTATAAACATTCGGCTGTAATTTCAACCACTGGACGACGCTTTACGCAGCTTTGTGTCTTATTATTACGCAATACAAATACACTATGATTTCTAGAGCTTTCAGATTTTTTGATAAAATTATTACATCATAATAAAAAATATAAGACTGTCGCGTTGGTCGACTTGTTTTCAGCGGTGCCACTGGGCATGTTAAGGTCCTGGGTTTGGTTCACAAGTCAGGTAAAGCGCTATTGGTTTCAGAAATGTCTCCCGTTTTTGCGTGCAATAGAGTCGGTCCCTATTAAACGTATGTACATTTCATAGCACAACCTAACTTTTTGGGGATTACAAGCACCATATTGTTTTCTGTTATGTTCTAAAGTAATCTATTTGAGCTCCTCAAGCTTCTCAACTAATCTACTCAAAATTTTACTCTTCAGTTTGTAGCGGAATTTATTCTTACCTGACTACCCGTCAGATTGTAGAAAATGTAGACTCTAGCTAGCTTATCTATATTTCTATACCATACTGACCACGCTAATCTCAGGAACTATTAGTTTGAATTGAAATAAAACATTTAAAAATTCGAAAGCCCATTTCTCGATGAAAGGAAGGCTTTGTAAAGGTTATAAAACATCACGCGAGGTGACTTCGACGCCGAGAAAACGAATACAAACTACTTCTACGCGCAGGCTATTCGATGCAATGGGATGGGTCAGTGCAACAAGAGATTTGAGTCAGACAAGTAGTGGGCAGGAGCTAGTTTTTTATATAATATTTGTGTAAAAGTGATGCCGATATCCCGTTAACTTAAATAATTAAATAATTTAATTCCATTTCTGCGATTTTAGATAATATTTGATGAATTTTAAAAAGTGTGAAGGAAGCGCCGGTTCTCCATGAATGTTGCTCCTAACCTCAGTAACTAACAAGGAAACTAGAACATTATAAAGTTTAATGTCATCATTACGCCTCTTAATACCAAAACTATCTCAACTAGCTTCACTAAGGTCATCTACAATTAGACCGGCCCATCCCCGAATGTTGATGACGAAATATTGACTGCTACTTACTGTGAAACAGATCGACCCGCACCTAAGTATATATACTGTACTGATACAGTAACGTTATCAGTTGCATACACAGCTTCTGGGTAGCAAGTGCAATTCAAAAAAACAAAAATGAAATTGGTAAGCTAGTGGGATTTAAATGACAACTTTGACAGACACTATAAGGAAATAATATACATAAGAGTTTTGAGGAGTCCTGTATTAAAAGGGTTAGGGGTTACCAAGTAACATTAAAAGTTTCCGAAAATTTTAAAGATCCATTTTGTTTTCCAGTTCATCGTCTTAGCTGCCGTCACCTTGGCTCAGGCCGGAAAACTTGACAGGACCTACCTACCACTCAATGCTCAGGGCTCTGCTGGATCTGCCTTCCTCCAGACTCCTCGCCAGTCCAACGGTTTCAAGGATCAAACCAGTGCTTCCTCTAATGGATTCACCAGCCAAAACGCTTATGCCCAGAGTGGAGCTTACTCTGGCTTTGAAGCTCGTTCCGAGCGCGCTCAGACTACTTTCGAGAGGAACGCTGCCATCCTTCGCCAGGACAACTCCAATGATGGAGAGACTTACGCGTACGCTTATGAGACTGAGAACGGTATCTACGGCGAGGAGAACGGAGTGGCGACCAATGGAGTACAGGCTCAGGGCAGGTATTCCTACACTGGTGATGATGGCAAGGTGTACTCTGTGAGGTGAGAACCTATTTTTACAAACACCAAGAGACATAACTAACTTTTGATATCAATAATGTTTAAATGATTATAATGCTATCCTTAATTTTCAGGTACACAGCTGATGAGAACGGTTTCCAGCCCCAAGGTGATCACCTCCCCACTTCTCCCCCAATCCCCGAAGAGATCCTGAAGGCTTTGGAGCAGAACGCGCGTGATGAGGCTGCTGGTATCTTTGATGATGGTAAGAATAAGTCAAACTTGAGTAGGTGTATTAATTAGATCATGAAACCATCGAAATTACGGATAATTGTATAAGATATAAAGACTTGTCTGAGCTTAAATAAACAGAATGGACCCAACGGTCCACTTTGTTTATTACCAATATTTTATAGCGTTGCTTATTTTCAATCAATAATTAATTAGTGAGTCCACTTTTCACTCGCTACGCTATAATTAAATTAATCAATTCTGAATTCCAATGAAAGGTAATTAATATCACTTTATTTGAATTCTAAGATTTTATCAACAATTTACTTGATCATTCGTTTTTATCCAGGTATCTACCGTGAAGCCGGTAACAACCAACAACAGTACTACAACAACAACGCTCAAAGCGGTAGCTCTGCAGTTGGTGCCCAGAAAGCGTACCTCCCTCCCGTCGCTCAGCGCAACAACCAGGGTGTTGCCAAGCGACCCACCTTCAACAACAACGCTTTCGCCCGCAACGACGCTTCTGTAAGCGGTAGCTCTGTAGCTGGTGTTCAGAAAGCGTACCTCCCTCCCGTCGCCCAGAGGAGACAACCCTCCTTCAACGCAAGGGATGGCTACCGTTATTAGAGACTGTTGAATACTTAATAAATTTGTAAATAATATATTTGTAACCACCTGTTTGTTCGTTTTATTCTTCGGTATATAAATTTTATTTATGTGTGTATATAACTATCAAACGTTCGATATGAAAAGAGCCGACCCAATAAATGTGCCTAGCTTTTTCTCAACTATGTAATGGTTGATTTCCAATTTACCGATTGTAGCTGACTATTACTTTTTACACACTTTATATTAGCTTCACTTGTATGTTTGTATGTTTGTTTGTTTGTATGTTAGTATGTTTGTTTGTAACCGACTCCTTATAACGCGATTTTGACCCACTTTAAACGACCAGATTTCATTCAAACTTTGCACACCTGTCAAAGACCGATGACAATGCAATAATTTCATAAATTTGTGTCATTATCCTTGCCAGGGTTACCAGGACAGCAAAAAAACTGTCTTCGAAAATTACACTGACATACGTCACAAACTACACTGTAATACGTCTCAAAATTCGAAACACACTAAAAAATTGAAAATAAATAACAGTTTAAAAAAACAAAAAAATATGCTTCCATAATAAACCAAACTAAAAAGTAGAAAATAATGGAAAAAAAGCGTGGGGTGCCTGATCAATAAAAATATACCTTAAAAAGCACCCCACGCTTTTTTTCCATTATTTTCTACTTTTTAGTTTAGTTTTCTATGGAAGCGTGTTTTTTAGTTTTTTTAAACTATTATTTTACATGGAGCGACTGCCTGTCTAACCACCACAACGCAGTTACTGGGTAAAACGATAACCTTTGTTAAGATGGATTCGTCAGACTTCCGGGATTCTGACTACTAGTAACGACTGTCAAAGATACATGAATAATAGCCGAGACCAACAGTTTAACGTGCTTAGTTTTTTCTAACTATTTATATATCTTAAGTAGAAAGGTTCATTCATATATCTACTTACTGATTAATCACAAAATCTCAAAAACTACTGAACCAACGAAGATGAAATTTGGCATTGACGTAGATTTTGAGTAGGAGAGGGCAGCTAACAAAGGATTTTAGTAAATTCTCTCCGAAAAGGGGTGAAATTAGGGGGTGGAAGTTTAGAAGAAATTCCGTCAGTTTCGAACCAAGGTTCCTCAAATTTTGTATGTGTGTTTTTTGTGTGTGTTTTGTTTTGTTTGTTTTGTGTGTGTTGTGTATTTTGTATTTTGTTGTTGTTTGTGTTTTGTGTTTTGTGTGTTTTGTATTTTGTTTTGTATTTTCTAAGTGTCTCAGCGTTTTTGGTCATTCAATCCACGATGAGCTGAAAAATGGGATGAAACTGTGTGTAGCAAGTCGGTAATTTTCAACGTAACCATCATTATATTTATTACTTATGCATATGGTTGGATACTAATGCAACGTATATCGATGTTGTTGGAATGTACTGTTTCCAACATACGCGCGGGCGGAGCTGTGGGCAAAAACTAGTATTTAATAAAATTGCAAGCATTGTCTTTGAGGAATTTCTACATACTATGACAAAAACAAATGTTATTGTTCATTGCTATTTTCGTGGTATACTAAAAGTCATTGCAGGAAATCGTATCCCGTAAGATTTGTAAGTATAAAGGCATAATTCATTCTTGCAGAAAATTCCTAAATCGCACCATGTGAACAGAACGAAATATGGCATAGGAAAACAGCAGAATATACAGAAATCATATCAAAACACAAAACACATATTCAGCTTCATCTTGTTAGATTGGAAGATGGCCCTAAAATAACTTTGGAATATGCTGGGAGATCATTATGGTGACAGTTCAATCTAAGTTTTTCATGTTTTACTCTTTGGATTCTAGCGGAGTACCTACTTGTGAAAGTAAAATGACCTACTAAGGGTCAATACAAACCGACAAAGTGGTGGCAAAGTGACAAATTCCTACCACTGTTTGTCTCTGCATCACCCAAAGGTTGACTGGTAGAAAATGCCTGTGGCATTAAGTCCGTCTCTATACATTTATGTGCTTAAAGTGTTTAATAAATAATTCTATAACAACTGAAAGCCGATTTCA
Organism: Aporophyla lueneburgensis; assembly: GCA_932294355.1. Lineage (NCBI taxonomy): Eukaryota > Metazoa > Arthropoda > Insecta > Lepidoptera > Noctuidae > Aporophyla > Aporophyla lueneburgensis. Next base: position 5,204,029 of record OW028748.1, on the reverse strand, counting down.
TTTATTATAAACATTCGGCTGTAATTTCAACCACTGGACGACGCTTTACGCAGCTTTGTGTCTTATTATTACGCAATACAAATACACTATGATTTCTAGAGTTTTCAGATTTTTTAATTAAATTATTACATCAGAATAAAAAATATAAGACTGTCGCGTTGGTCGACTTGTTTTCAGCGGTGCCACTGGGCATGTTAAGGTCCTGGGTTTGGTTCACAAGTCAGGTAAAGCGCTATTGGTTTCAGAAATTTCTCCCGTTTTTGCGTGCAATAGAGTCGGTCCCTATTTTACGTATGTACATTTCATAGCACAACCTAACTTTTTGGGGATTACAAGCACCATATTATTTTCTGTTATGTTCAAAAGTAATCTAATAGTAATCTATTTGAGCTCCTCAAGCTTCTCAACTAATCTACTCAAAATTTGACTAGCGGAATTTCTTCTTATCTGACTACTCGTCAGGTTGTAGAAAATGTAGACTCTAGCTAGCTTATCTATATTTCTATACCATACTGACCACGTTAATCTCAGGAACTATTGGTTTGAATTGAAATAAAACTTTTAAAAATTCGATAGCCCATTTCTCGATGAAAGGAAGGTTTTGTCAAGGTTATAAAACATCACGCGAGGTGACTTCGACGCCGAGAAAACGAATACAAACTACTCGCACGCGCAGGCTATTCGATGCAACGGGATGGGTCAGTGCAACAAGAGATTTGAGTCAGACAAGTAGTGGGCAGAAGCTAGTTTTTATATAATATTTGTGTAAAAGTGATGCCGATATCCCATTAACAGAATAAATAATTTCATTCCATTTCTGCGATTTTAGATAATATTTGATGAATTTTAAAAAGTGTGAAGGAAGCGCCGGTTCTCCATGAATGATGCTCCTTACCTCAGTAACTAACAAGGAAACTAGATCATTATAAAGTTTAATGTCATCATTACGCCTCTTATTACCAAAACTATCTCAACTAGCTTCACTAAGGTCATCTACAATTAGACCGGCCCATCCCCGAATGTTGATGACGAAATATTGACTGCTACTTACTGTGAAACAGATCGACCCGCACCTAAGTATATATATACTGTACTGATACGGTAACGTTATCAGTTGCATACACAGCTTCTGGGTAGCAAGTTCAATTCAACATACAAAAATGAAATTGGTAAGCTACTGGGATTTAAATGATAAACACTGTAAGGACAAGAATAAAAACAATTTGGTAGACACATGTGCCACGCAGTGGCTCTGTGTAAGAGTTTCATAAAATATGAGATGAATCAGATTATCTTTTTCACTCATTGATTACGAAAAAAATTACAAAGGGTTAGGGGTTACCAAATAACATGTTAACTCACCGAAAATTAAAATAATCTATTTTATTTTCCAGTTCATCGTCTTAGCTGCCGTCACCTTGGCTCAGGCCGGAAAACTTGACAGGACCTACCTGCCACCCAATGCTCAGGGCTCTGCTGGATCTGCCTTCCTCCAGACTCCTCGCCAGTCCAACGGTTTCAATGATCAAACCGGTGCTTCCTCTAATGGATTCTCCAGCCAAAACGCTTATACCCAGAATGGAGCTTACTCTGGCTTTGAAGGTCGTCCCGAACGCACTCAGGCTGCTTTCGAGAGGAACGCTGCCATCCTTCGTCAGGACAACTCCAATGATGGAGAGACTTACGCGTACGCTTATGAGACTGAGAACGGTATCTACGGCGAGGAGAACGGAGTGGCGACCAATGGAGTGCAGGCTCAGGGCGGGTACTCCTACACTGGTGATGATGGCAAGGTGTACTCTGTGAGGTGAGAACCTATTTTTACAAACAAAAAGAGACATAACTAACTTTTGATATCAATAATGTTTAAATGATTATAATGCTATCCTTAATTTTCAGGTACACAGCTGATGAGAACGGTTTCCAACCCCAAGGTGACCACCTCCCCACTTCTCCCCCTATCCCCGAAGAGATCCTGAAGGCTTTGGAGCAGAATGCGCGTGATGAGGCTGCTGGTATCTTTGATGATGGTAAGAATAATTCAAACTTGAGTAGGTATATTAGATCATGAAACCATTGAAATTAAGGATAATAATATACGGTATAAATTATAAAGACTAGTCTGAGCTTAAATAAACAGAATGGACCCAACGGTCCACTTTGTTTATTACCAATATTTTATAGCGTTGCTTATTTTCAATCAATAATTAGTTAGTGAGTCCACTTATCACTCGCTACGCTATAATTAAATTAATCAATTCTGAATTCCAATGAAAGGTAATTAATATCACTTTATTTGAATTCTAAGATTTTATCAACAATTTACTTGATCATTTGTTTTTATCCAGGTATCTACCGTGAAGCCATTAACAACCAACAACAGTACTACAACAACAACGCTCAAAGCGGTAGCTCTGCAGTGGGTGTCGAGAAAGCGTACCTCCCTCCCTTCGCTCAGCGCAACAACCAGGGTGTTGCCAAGCGACCCACCTTCAACAACAACGCTTTCGCCCGCAACGACGCTTCTGTAAGCGGTAGCTCTGTAGCTGGTGTGCAGAAAGCGTACCTCCCTCCCGTCGCCCAGAGGAGACAACCCTCCTTCAACGCAAGGGATGGCTACCGTTATTAGAGACTATTGAATACTTAATAAATTTGTAAATAATATATTTGTAACCACCTGTTTATTCGTTTTATTCTTCGGTATATAAATTTTATTTATGTGTGTATATAACTATCAAACGTTCGATATGAAAAGAGCCGACCCAATAAATGTGCCTAGCTTTTTCTCAACTATGTAATGGTTGATTTCCAATTTACCGATTGTAGCTGACTATTACTTTTTACACACTTTATATTAGCTTCACTTGTATGTTTGTATGTTTGTTTGTATGTTTGTTCGTTTGTATGTTAGTATGTTTGTTTGTAACCGACTCCTTATAACGCGATTTTGACCCACTTTAAACGACCAGATTTCATTCAAACTTTGCACACCTGTCAAAGACCGATGACAATGCAATAATTTCATAAATTTGTGTCATTATCCTTGCCAGGGTTACCAGGACAGCAAAAAAACTGTCTTTGAAAACTACACTGACATACGTCACAAACTACACTGTAATACGTCTCAAAATTCGAAACACACTAAAAAATAGAAAATAAATAACAGTTTAAAAAAACAAAAAAATATGCTTCCATAATAAACCAAACTAAAAAGTAGAAAATAATGGAAAAAAAGCGTGGGGTGCCTGATCAATAAAAATATACCTTAAAAAGCACCCCACGCTTTTTTTCCATTATTTTCTACTTTTTAGTTTAGTTTTCTATGGAAATGTGTTTTTTAGTTTTTTTAAACTATTATTTTACATGGAGCGACTGCCTGTCTAACCACCACAACGCAGTTACTGGGTAAAACGATAACCTTTGTTAAGATGGATTCGTCAGACTTCCGGGATTCTGACTACCAGTAGCGACTGTCAAAGATACATGAATAATAGCCGAGACCAACAGTTAAACGTGCTTAGTTTTTTCTAACTATTTATATATCTTAATTAGAAAGGTTCATTCATATATCTACTTACTGATTAATCACGAAATCTCAAAAACTACTGAACCAACGAAGATGAAATTTGGCATTGACGTAGATTTTGAGTAGGAGAGGGCATCTAACAAAGGAAATTAGTAAATTCTCTCCGAAAAGGGGTGAAATTAGGGGGTGGAAGTTTAGAAGAAATTCCGTCAGTTTCGAACCAAGGTTCCTCAAATTTTGTATGTAGGCTGAGGGTTAAAAATATTTTCTAAGTGTCTCAGCGTTTTTGGTAATTCAATCCACGATGAGCTGAAAAATGGGATAACACTGTGTGTAGCAAGTCGATAATTTTCAACGTAACAATATTATATTTATTACTTATGCATATGGTTGGAAACTAACGCAACGTATATCGATGTTGTTGGAATGTACTGTTTCCAACATACACGCGGGCGGAGCTGTGGGCAAAAACTAGTATTTAATAAAATTGCAAGCATTGTCTTTGAGGAATTTCTACATACTATGACAAAAACAAATGTTATTGTTCATTGCTATTTTCGTGGTATACTAAAATTCATTGCAGCAAATCGTGTCCCGTAAGATTTGCAAGTATAAAGGCATAATTCGTACTTGCAGAAAATTCCTAAATCGTACCATGTGAACAGAACGAAATATGGTATAGGAGAACAGCAGAATATACAAAAATATATATCAAAACACAAAGCACATATTCAGCTTCATCTTGTCAGACTGGAAGACGGCCCTAAAATAACTTTGGGATATGCTGGGAGATCATTATGATGACAGTTCAATCTAACTTGTTCATGTTTTACTCTTTGGATTCCAGCGGATTACCTACTTGTGTAAGTTAAATTTTCACATCATTAGATATTAGTTTTTTTTTAAACCAAAGCAAACATTGCTGAAGCCTAACTGAGACACTTTGGTACGTTTTACCCATCTTTTCCTTATAAGAACACAAAACGATGGATAAAACAAATGCGGACTGATCATCATCATTTAACATAGGTTTCCCGCAATTTGAGGGGTTTGCCATCATCACCACGCTTGGAAGGTGGGTTGGCGATCGCAGTATGGTGGTAAAATGCATAAAGAACGCTGCTGCCCATTTTGTAGTAAGTCTCTTAGTCGCATCTTGCGATACCCACGGGAAGAAACTGCATACGATGTGGTGGATTAAGAAACTGAAATGAGTTCACGAACTATCCTTCTACACAGACAAGTCTGTAAAGTATTTTAACACATATGTACTAAAATACGGGGTAAAACTTAATCTTATTTTTGAAAAATTATTCCGTTTGCTAATGAAGAAAATTTTATGATAGAGCAAAAACAAATGATATCAACCAACTCGATGCGCTCATCGCAGTCCGCGCTATACTAGCCGATTTGCGATCACCATTCCAAGACTTGTTTCCTCCCTGCCAGGATAGTGAGATTTGTTCGAAAGAGTTACCATGGCCCTTGCATATGGGAAACTGAGAGAACACGGGTGGGTTTTAGTCAGAAAATGTCTGACACCCCCTGTCGCTCCGCCCAGAGCGAGAGACGTCATTTGATGATTTCCCACCCAGAAAAAAAGGGTCGTTTCCTCCACCAGCGATCGGTCCTTCCACGTACCTACTTAGCCAGCCTACTGCCACTACAGCTTATTAATTCTGTAAGCTATGTCGGTAACCCCGGTTCTTTTCCGTAAAATTTTTAATTCGAATCCTTTCCCTTCAAAAAAACTTCAAGAAGAGCCCGCTCTACAGCGTGCTGAGCAACCGCAACAAATGACTTACTAAGGGTCAACACAAATTGACAAAGTGGTGGCAAAGCGACAAATTACTACCACTGTTTGTCTCTGCATCACCCAAAGGTTGACTGGTAGAAAATGCCTATGGCATTAAGCCCACCTCTAGTCATTTGTGTGCTTAAAGTGTTAAATAAATAATTCTATAACAACTGAAAGCCGATTTCATTAATTATAACCATCGGCTGAAATTTCAACCGCTTGACGACGCTTTACGCAGCCTCGTGTCTTATTATTACGCAATATAAATACACTAAGATTTCTAAAGTTTTCAGATTTTTTTAATAAAATTATTACATAAGGGTTCAAATCTAAGACTGACGCGTTGGTCGACTTGTTTTGTTGGTCCCAAGTCAGGTAAAGCACTATTGTTTTCAAAAATTTCTCCCGTTTTTACGTGCAATAGAGTTGGTCCCTATTATACGTATGTACACTTCATAGCACAACCTAACCCTTTAGTTTATCTGTTTGTACTCTCAACGAATCTACTCAGAATTTGACTCTTCAGTTTGTAACGGAATTTCTTCTCACCTGACTACCCGTCAGATAGAAAATGTAGACTCTAGCTAGCTTATCTATATTTCAATACTATACTAACCACACTAATCTCAGGAACTATTGGTTTTAATTGAAAAAAAAAAAAAGATCTATGGCCCATTTCTCGATGGAAGGAAGGCTTTATAAAGATTATACAACATTACGCTAGGAGACTTCGAGTAAATGAATACAAACTACTCGCACGGGCAGGCGATTTTCAGGCGAGAACAAGAAATTTGTCGCGAATATGAAAAAATCATGCCTATTTTCTATTAACAGAACAAACAATTTTATAACCGTAATTACAGATAGTGGGTAATGTATTTTAAATAGTGCGAGGGAGCGCCGGTTCTCCATGAATGATGCTATTAATTGATGTATCCTCCTGACCTCAGAAACCAAGAAGGAAACTAGATCATTATAAAGTTTAATGTCATAATTACGCCTCTTAATACTAAAACTACCTCGACTAGCTTCACTAAGGTCATCTACAATTAGACCGGCCCATTCCCGAATGTTGATGACGAAATATTGACTACTACTTACTGTGAAACAGATCGACCCGCACCTAAGTATATATACTGTACTGATACAGTAACGTTATCAGTTGCATACACAGCTTCTGGGTAGCAAGTTCAAATCAACAAACAAAAATGAAATTGGTAAGCTACTGGGATTTAATTGACAACTTTTATAAATACTGTAAGGAAAAGAATATACGGTAGAATTTTGAGGAGACCTGTACCTAATAATGGAACTGAAAAAAAAGTTTTAAAAAATATGACATGAATCAGTTTATCTATTTCCCTTTTTGATTAAGAAAAACACTTAAAACGGTTTGGGGTTACCAAGAAATATTTTTATTTTCAGAAAAATTTAATAATCAATTTTGTTTTCCAGTGCATCGTCTTAGCTGCCGTTACCGTGGCTCAGGCCGGAAAACTTGACAGAACCTACCTACCACCTAACGCTCAGGGCTCTGCTGGATCTGCCTTCCTCCAGACTCCTCGCCAGTCCAACGGTTTCAAGGATCAAACCGGTGCTTCCTCTAATGGATTCTCCAGCCAAAACGCTTATGCCCAGAATGGAGCTTACTCAGGCTTCGAAGCCCGTCCTGAGCGCGCTCAGGCGGCGTTTGAGAGAAACGCTGCCATCCTTCGTCGAGACAATTCCAATGATGGAGAGACTTACGCGTACGCTTATGAGACTGAGAACGGTATCTACGGCGAGGAGAACGGAGTGGCGACCAATGGAGTGCAGGCTCAGGGCGGGTATTCCTACACTGGTGATGATGGCAAGGTGTACTCTGTGAGGTGAGAACCTATTTTTACAAACAAAAAGAGACATAACTAACTTTTGATATCAATAATGTTTAAATGATTATAATGCTATCCTTAATTTTCAGGTACACAGCTGATGAGAACGGTTTCCAACCCCAAGGTGACCACCTCTCCACTTCTCCCCCTATCCCCGAAGAGATCCTGAAGGCTTTGGAGCAGAACGCGCGTGATGAGGCTGCTGGTATCTTTGATGATGGTAAGAATAAGTCAAACTTGAGTAGGTATATTAGATCATGAAACCATTGAAATTAAGGATAATAATATACGGTATAAATTATAAAGACTAGTCTGAACTTAAATAAATAGAATGGACCCAACGGTCCACTTTGTTTATTACCAATATTTTATAGCGTTGCTTATTTTCAATCAATAATTAATTAGTGAGTCCACTTTTCACTCGCTACGCTATAATTAAATTAATCAATTCTGAATTCCAATGAAAGGTAATTAATATCACTTTATTTGAATTCTAAGATTTTATCAACAATTTACTTGATCATTCGTTTTTATCCAGGTATCTACCGTGAAGCCGCTAACAACCAACAACAGTACTACTACAACAACAACGCTCAAAGCGTTAGCTCTGCAGTTGGTGCCCAGAAAGCGTACCTCCCTCCCGTCGCTCAGCGCAACAACCAGGGTGTTGCCAAGCGACCCACCTTCAACAACAACGCTTTCGCCCGCAACGACGCTTCTGTAAGCGGTAGCTCTGTAGCTGGTGTTCAGAAAGCGTACCTCCCTCCCGTCGCCCAGAGGAGACAACCCTTCTTCAACGCAAGGGATGGCTACCGTTATTAGAGACTGTTGAATACTTAATAAATTTGTAAATAATATATTTGTAACAACCTGTTTATTCGTTTTATTCTTCGGTATATAAATTTTATTTATGTGTGTATATAACTATCAAACGTTCGATATGAAAAGAGCCGACCCAATAAATGTGCCTAGCTTTTTCTCAACTATGTAATGGTTGATTTCCAATTTACCGATTGTAGCTGACTATTACTTTTTACACACTTTATATTAGCTTCACTTGTATGTTTGTATGTTTGTTTGTTTGTATGTTAGTATGTTTGTTTGTAACCGACTCCTTATAACGCGATTTTGACCCACTTTAAACGACCAGATTTCATTCAAACTTTGCACACCTGTCAAAGACCGATGACAATGCAATAATTTCATAAATTTGTGCCATTATCCTTGCCAGGGTTACCAGGACAGCAAAAAAACTGTATTCGAAAACTACACTGACATACGTCACAAACTACACTGTAATACGTCTCAAAATTCGAAACACACTAAAAATAGAAAATAAATAACAGTTTAAAAAAACTAAAAAATATGCTTCCATAATAAACCAAACTAAGAAGTAGAAAATAATGGAAAAAAAGCGTGGGGTGACTGATCAATAAAAATATACCTTAAAAAGCACCCCACGCTTTTTTTCCATTATTTTCTACTTTTTAGTTTAGTTTTCTATGGAAGCGTGTTTTTTAGTTTTTTTAAACTATTATTTTACATGGAGCGACTGCCTATCTAACCACCACAACGCAGTTACTGGGTAAAACGATAACCTTTGTTAAGATGGATTCGTCAGACTTCCGGGCTTCTGACTACCAGTAACGACTGTCAAAGATACATGAATAATAGCCGAGACCAACAGTTTAACGTGCTTAGTTTTTTCTAACTATTTATATATCTTAAGTAGAAAGGTTCATTCATATATCTACTTACTGATTAATCACGAAATCTCAAAAACTACTGAACCAACGAAGATGAAATTTGGCATTGACGTAGATTTTGAGTAGGAGAGGGCAGCTAACAAAGGATTTTAGTAAATTCTCTCCGAAAAGGGGTGAAATTAGGGGGTGGAAGTTTAGAAGAAATTCCGTCAGTTTCGAACCAAGGTTCCTCAAATTTTGTATGTAGGCTGAGGGTTAAAAATATTTTCTAAGTGTCTCAGCGTTTTTGGTAATTCAATCCACGATGAGCTGAAAAATGGGATGAAACTGTGTGTAGCAAGTCGGTAATTTTCAACGTAACCATCATTATATTTATTACTTATGCATATGGTTGGATACTAACTATATACTGGAAGACGTAGCGTTGGAAGGCCTCCCACAAGATGGACCGATGACCTGGTGAAGGCCGCAGGAATGCGTTGGATGCGAGAGGCACAGAACAGGTCGAGGTGGCGGTGCTTGGGGGAGGCCTATGCCCAGCAGTGGACTTCTTTCGGCTGAAATGATGATGATGATGATGATGGATTGCTCGACGCCAGGCCAGGCCCCGACCATAGGGTTTTAATTATTATGTGGAAGCGTGATAATCGTAGGCCCTGGGTCAAGAGTGGCGAGCGAACTGTCCGCCGTGCGCGGAGCTGATTAGTACAATATAATCCATATCCATACTATAATATTATAAATGTAAAAGTAACTCTGTCTGTCTGTCGGTCTGTCTGTCTGTCTGTCTGTCTATCTGTCTCGCTTTCCTGCTAAAACTACTGAACCGATTTAAATGAAATTTGATACACAGATAGTTTAGAGCCTGAGAAAGGACATAGGCTACTTTTTATCCCGGTAGTATGTTCCCGCGGGATAATTTCCGACCTCCACGCGGGCGAAGCCGCTGGCAAAAGCTAGTATTCAAATAACTCACCTGATGGTAGAAGAACACCTGCTCTGGAGCCTACCTGGATTTATGTATGTAAGTGAGTGTATATTGTATTGTGTAGTGACGCTGTAAGTGGGTAATCCAGGATACCAGCCGCTGCAATATGTCCTGCTACCAAGACATGCGGTCTCTGCCGGGGTCGCGTGATTGTTCGAAAGAGATACCGTGACCCTGGCACATGGGCAACTGATGGAACACGGGTGGGTTTTAGTCAGTAAAAGTCTGACACGCCCTCCCGCTCCGCCCAGAGCGGGAGAAGTCATTTGATGATTTCCCATCCTGAAAAAAAAAAAAAAAAAAGACATGCAGTCTCCAACACGCGTTCAATCACTGTCACTTAATCTCAAAGTATTCAACTAAAGTTCAAACTAAACCCGTATTATTACGTCAAAGGGGGTTGATTACGCACAAAAACAATTGGATCATGACAAATTGTCCCAAACGGATCGATTTAAAGGGATTAATTTACAACTGGTCGCGAAATCAAACGGCGACGATGCTCCCCTTTTCCAAGACCAAACCAAAGTGTCAAAGTCAAACTTGACAAGTGACAGATGTCACTCCGTTTCACGTCATGACGCGTTCACAGAGTAACCAATTCAAACGGGACGGAACATGGATACTAACGCAACGTATATCGAGGTTGTTGGAATGTACTGTTACCAAGATACACGCGGGTGGAGCTGTGGGCAAAAACTAGTGTTTAATAAAATTGCAAGCATTGTTTTTGAGGAATTTCTACATACTATGACAAAAACAAATGTTATTGTTCATTGCTATTTTCGTGGTATACTAAAAGTCATTGCAGGAAATCGTATCCCGTAAGATTTGTAAGTATAAAGGCATAATTCATTCTTGCAGAAAATTCCTAAATCGCACCATGTGAACAGAACGAAATATGGCATAGGAAAACGGCAGAATATACAGAAATATACATCAAAACACAAAACACATATTCAGCTTCATCTTGTTAGATTGGAAGACTGCCCTAAAATAACTTTGGAATATGTTGGGAGATCATTATGGTGACAGTTCAATCTAAGTTTTTCATGTTTTACTCTTTGGATTCCAGCGGAGTACCTACTTGTGTAAGTAAAATGACCTACTAAGGGTCAATACAAACCGACAAAGTGGTGGCAAAGCCACAAATTCCGACCACTGTTTGTCTCTGCATCACCCAAAGGTTGACTGGTAGAAAATGCCTATGGCATTAAGTCCGTCTCTATACATTTATGTGCTTAAAGTGTTAAATAAATAATTCTATAACAAGTGAAAGCCGATTTCATTAATTATAACCATCGGCTGAAATTTCAACCGCTTGACGACGCTTTACGCAGCTTTGTGTCTTATTATTACGCAATACAAATACACTATGATTTCTAGAGTTTTCAGATTTTTTAATAAAATTATTACATCAGAGTTAAAATATAAGACTGTCGCGTTGGTCGACTTGTTTTCAGCGGTGCCACTGGGCATGTTAAGGTCCTGGGTTTGGTTCATAAGTCAGGTAAAGCGCTATTGGTTTCAGAAATGTCTCCCGTTTTTGCGTGCAATAGAGTCGGTCCCTATTAAACGTATGTACATTTCATAGCACAACCTAACTTTTTGGGGATTACAAGCACCATATTATTTTCTGTTATCTTCAAAAGTAATCTATTTGAGCTCCTCAAGCTTCTCAACTAATCTACTCAAAATTTGACTCTTCAGTTTGTAGCAGAATTTATTCTTACCTGACTACCCGTCAGATTGTAGAAAATGTAGACTCTAGCTAGCTTATCTAAATCTCTATACCATACTGACCACGCTAATCTCAGGAACTATTAGTTTGAATTGAAATAAAACTTTTAAAAATTCGATAGCCCATTTCTCGATGAAAGGAAGGCTTTGTAAAGGTTATAAAACATCACGCGAGGTGACTTCGATGCCGAGAAAATGAATACAAACTACTTCCACGCGCAGGCTATTCGATGCAATGGGATGGGTCAGTGCAACAAGAGATTTGAGTCAGACAAGTAGTGGGCAGAAGCTAGTTTCTTATATAATATTTGTGTAAAAGTGATGCCGATATCCCGTTAACAGAATACTTAAATAATTTAATTCCATTTCTGCGATTTTAGATAATATTTGATGAATTTTAAAAAGTGTGAAGGAAGCGCCGGTTCTCCATGAATGTTGCTCCTAACCTCAGTAACTAACAAGGAAACTAGATCATTATAAAGTTTAATGTCATCATTACGCCTCTTAATACCAAAACTATCTCAACTAGCTTCACTAAGGTCATCTACAATTAGACCGGCCCATCCCCGAATGTTGATGACGAAATATTGACTGCTACTTACTGTGAAACAGATCGACCCGCACCTAAGTATATATACTGTACTGATACAGTAATGTTATCAGTTGCATACACAGCTTCTGGGTAGCAAGTGCAATTCAAAAAAACAAAAATGAAATTGGTAAGCTAGTGGGATTTAAATGACAACTTTGACAGACACTATAAGGAAATAATATACATAAGAGTTTTGAGGAGTCCTGTATTAAAAGGGTTAGGGGTTACCAAGTAACATTAAAAGTCTCCGAAAATTTTAAAGATCCATTTTGTTTTCCAGTTCATCGTCTTAGCTGCCGTCACCTTGACTCAGGCCGGAAAACTTGACAGGACCTACCTACCACCCAATGCTCAGGGCTCTGCTGGATCTGCCTTCCTCCAGACTCCTCGCCAGTCCAACGGTTTCAAGGATCAAACCGGTGCTTCCTCTAATGGATTCTCCAGCCAAAACGCTTATGCCCAGAACGGAGCTTACTCAGGTTTCGAATCTGGCCCTGAACGCACTCAGGCTGCTTTCGAGAGGAACGCTGCCATACTTCGTCAGGACAACTCCAATGATGGAGAGACTTACGCGTACGCTTATGAGACTGAGAACGGTATCTACGGCGAGGAGAACGGAGTGGCGACCCATGGAGTGCAGGCTCAGGGCGGGTATTCCTACACTGGTGATGATGGCAAGGTCTACTCTGTGAGGTGAGAATCTGTTTTAACAAACACCAAGAAACATTACTTACTTTTGATATTAGTGCATGTTTAGATTATAAATATCTGGTTGACCGAGCTTTGCTCGGTATTTTTTGGTAAATTGGTTGGTCATTGGAAACACGAATAAAACGACATTTTATAAAAATGAATCCTAGCTAGATCGATTTATCGCCCCCGAAACCCCCTGTATACTAAATTTCATGAAAATCATTGGAGCCGTTTCTGAGATTCAGATAATATATATATATATACAAGAATTGCTCGTTTAAAGGTATAAGATTATGATATCCTTAATTTTCAGGTACACAGCTGATGAGAACGGTTTCCAGCCCCAAGGTGACCACCTCCCTACTTCTCCCCCCATCCCCGAAGAGATCCTGAAGGCTTTGGAGCAGAACGCGCGTGATGAGGCTGCGGGCATCTTCGATGATGGTGAGAATAAGAAAACATTTGAGTTTATTATATTCTGAAACCAAATATTAAGGATAATTGTATGAAATATAAAGACTAGTCTGAACTTAAGTAAATTAAGTCGACCATTGGCCAATAATTTACAGGGTTACGTATTCTCAGTCAATTATTAATTAGTGAGTCCACTTATCACTCGCTACACTATAATCAAATTAATCAATTCCGAATTTCAATGAACGGTAACGGTTTCACTATTTTGAATTCTAAGATTTTATCATCATTTTACCCATTTATGTGTTTTTATACAGGTATCTACCATGAAGCCGCTAACACCCAACAACAATACTACAACAACAACGCTCAAAGCGGTAGCTCTGCAGCTGGTGTCCAGAAAGCGTACCTACCTCCCTTCGCTCAGCGCAACAACCAGGGTGTTGCCAAGCGACCCACCTTCAACAACAACGCTTTCGCCCGCAACGATGCTTCTGTAAGCGGTAGCTCTGTAGCTGGTGTCCAGAAAGCGTATCTCCCTCCCGTCGCCCAGAGGAGACAATCCTCCTTCAACGCAAGGGATGGCCACCGTTATTAGAGACTGTTGAATGTTAATTAGATTTGTAAATAATATATTTCTAACCACCTATGAATTCGTTTTAATCTCCGATTAATAAACCTGTATGTAAGTGTGTATGACAATGAAACATTCATTAAGAAACAAGCCTACCCAATCCATCTGCCTAGCTGTCACTAATTTTGCTAGCGAGCGACTACCTAACTGACCAACGAAGCCAATTATTGGGTAATACGAAACCTTTGGTAAGACTGATCTGTCAAACTTTTGGGTTTCTTGTTAGAAGCTCGGGTTGTCACCCAAAAGGACCGCCAAAAATCCACGAATAACAACCGGGACCAACGGCTCAACGTGGTTGGACTGAAGGCGGCCCCAACATAGTTAGAAAGATGCTGCGAGATGATGATAATCAGGAGGAGTCCAGAGGGTTACCTACTTGTTTAAGATGACTCACAGGACTAATTTGCATTTTCAGATCATTGGACGTCATTTTTTTTAAACAGAAGCAAATATTGCTCTAATACGACTGAGGCGCTGGTACGTCTCACGCAACTATTCCCTGTAAAAATAGAAAAAATGGACAAAATGAACGTGGATTCATCATTATCATTTCAACCGAAACACGTTCACTGCTAGACATAGGCCTTCCCTGTATGAGGAGGTTAGGTGAGAGTCAAAATGGCGGGTGTACCATAGCGAATCAAATTATACCAATTACCAAAAAAATGTACCTAAAACGTACTATTTTGTACCTAGCTCTAAAAAATCTGTACCTCCTTCAGAACGAAATTATTTCGAAATCAAGGCACACCCGCCATATTGACATCAAGATGGCGGGTGTTCTGTAATATTTTAATATTTATCCATTACTCATAAAATATAATTACACCAAAAAATTGTACCTAAAAAGTACCTCAAGTAAACAGAAACACATACTTGATAAGTGGGATAGTTCTTGAGAAATAAAACATGGCGGGTATACCATAGCGAATTAAATTATACCAATTACCAAACAAATGTACCCAAGAAGTACTATTATGTACAGACGCCACCAGGTCAAGCTACCCGAAACTGTCAATTTTTCCCAATGAACCTTGAACCTAATGCTCTAGAAATAAAGTCGAAAATCTATCAAAGAAATCTGACAGATTGTAGTAGCTTGATGTGTTGGCGTCTGTACCTAGCTCTAAAAAATCTGTACCTCCTTCATAACGAAATTATTTCGAAATCAAGGTACACCCGCCATATTGACATCAAGATGGCGGGTGTTCTATAATCCATTACCTATACTTAACTCTTCGTCTGTTAACGTTTTTTCGACGCCTCCCGTCTGTAAACGTGGGTATTTCAAGTCCGGTAATTTTTTCAACCTATTAATGCACTCAAAAAAAATCATAAAAATTCATGCTCATGTGTGAAACCTTCAACTTAATATATTGATCATAAAATTGTCGAGAAATCATTTTTGAACATATTTTTTATTAAAAAAATGGAGCAACTTGCTGAAAAACCGGAGGTTTACTAAAAAAATCGCAACTTTATGAAAAATTAAGATATTGTAATTAAAAAAAGCAATTTAATTCGCTTTTTTTAATTACAATATCTTAATTTAATATCTTGGTTAATCATGCAATTTTCAGAAAAATATATTTTATTTTATTTTTATCAAGAAATGCTTAAAAGTTTGGACAGGTAAAACAGGCAATAAAACATGTATTAAATAAATAATAGTATAAACACATTAAACACATTTAATTATCAAACCGCGACCGTTGTTCCATTATACTAATACTGAGAAAAAAAAATGTTATTTAAAAAAATCTTTCTACAAAAAAATAACAACCGACTTCCTTAAAAACACTACAAAGTGAAAAATAACTTTAATTTCGGCAGTCGGTGTCTTAGCATCTGTATTTAAGGTTTTTACCCCACCGACTTCCGAAATTAAAGTTATTTTTCACTATGTAGTGTTTTTAAGACAGTCGGTTGTTTTTGTTTTTAACAGACTTCAAAAAAAGGAGGAGGTTTCTCAATTCGACCGTATATATTTTTTATTTTTTTTTATTTGTGTTCACCGATAACTTCGTCGTATATGGACCGATTTTGATGATTCTTTTTTTGTTGGAAAGGAAATATCCCAAGAGTGGTCCCATGATAAGGAAACCAGGATCTGATGATGGCATCCCAGAGAAGTCGAAGGAAACCTTCGAAAATCGTAGTGGCGACTAGTGCGTTTCTTATTTCTTTCATTAATTATCTTAAAGCACTACTATTTAATGAAGGTCTGAAGTTGATCTGATGATGAAGCCGAAAGACAGTCGAGGGAACTCTTCAACGACTTACAGCAATTACGCGGTGTTTGGACTTAATTCATTTCTATTGATGAGAACTTTGCACCCATATGGGCTATAAGTGCCATTACAGGTCTGATGATGGAGACCATAGACAGTTGAGGGAATTCCTCAACGATTTACAGCAGTTCCCTATTGTTGGGGTTACTTTATACGGTTCAAAGTGCCAATTTTATCACTACTATTTAATTAAGGTCCGGAGTTGATCTGATGATGGAGCCAAAAGACAATCGAGGGAACTCCTCAACGATTTACAGCAATTACCTGGTGTTTGAACTTAATTCATTTCTATTGATGAGAAAGCTCCCATAAGGCTTATAAGTACCATAACAGGTCTGATGATGGAGACCATAGACAGACAGTCAAGGGAATTCCTCAACGATTTACAGCAGTAGTAAAGTATTAAATTTCACCTGGCGATTAGTGGTATAGGAATTAGTGCGGGTAGATACCATAACTAAAAAGTAAAAAATAAAAACTTTTTGACAAAAAAAAACCGACTTCCTCAAAAACACTAGAAAGTGAAAAATAACTTTAATTTCGGAAGTCGGTGGCAAAAAACTCAAATACAGATCCTAAGACACCGACTTCCGAAATTAAAGTTATTTTTCACTTTCTAGTGTTTTTGAGGAAGTCGGTTTTTTTTTTGTCAAAAAGTTTTTTGTAAAAAAGTTTTTATTTTTAAATTTTTAGTTATGATACCATAACTAAACCAAAACTAATTCCAAACAAACAATGCATATATAAGCGAAAGCAGAAATCGCGGTTGATTTGCTGTCATTTTTTAAAGAGTTCCGGTGTCTGTCTCCGGAACTTATCATCAGATCTATATGAAATTTAAATGTGACCATTTTGGAATAAACTCCTTCCGAACAAAACAAGCATTTTGCAAATCCGTTTACATATGACGGAGTTATGGCCTAACATACATAAAATATATATATATAAACATCCGAATTGAGAACCTCTTCCTTTTTTAAGTCGGTTAAAAAATCTTCTCATTCTGTACTTTTAATCATGCGAAAAACAAGTTAAACTGAAAAAAAGTTTTTCATTTACGTACGAGTTCAATATACGGCGTCCGTAAACCTGGGTATTTCGTGTCCGTTCCGATTTTCAACTCCGCACTGCATCGAAGGGACTGAGACCTTCAACTTTTGGTGTCAAGTCCATTTCCTCTTAACTTTTTTTAGGTAGGGATAGTAGCTCTGTCTATTCGCTCGTTAGCAAATTAATGAACTAAACAGTTTTGGCTCGGACACGAAATACCCAGGTTTACAGACGAAGGGTTAATATTATAAAGCTGAAGAGTTTGTTTGTTTGTTGCATTGAACGCGCTAATCTCAGAAACAACTGGTCTGAATTGAAAAATTCTTTTTGTGTTGAGTAGCCTATTTATCGAGAAAGGCTAAAGGCTATATAACATCACGCTACAACTAAGAGGAGCGGAGCAGTAATGAAAAATGTTGCAAAAACGGGGGAAATCGCACGGGTAGGCAATTCGACGTGACAGGAAGGGTCGGGGGAACAAGAAATTTAACGCGGACGAAGTCGCGGGCAGAAGCTAGTAAAATATAATTACACCAAAAAATTGTACCTAATTGCACCAAAAAATTCAGGTAATGTCTGGTTGGGAAAAAATGTAGTAAAAAGTGTAATAACACTCGGAATTCATTTTCTTAAAAAATTAACTAAAAAATTGCGATTTTGACCTTCAATATCTCCAGAACCATTCCCAGCAATGGGTCTAGTGAAAAAAAAAAATATAATAAATAAATAAAATAATAAATATATTTGGACAACCAACACATCGTTGTCTGATCCCAAACTAGGCAGAGCCTGTACTATGGTAACCAGACAACTGATAAACATCTATATATATAAAAGAAAGTCGTGTTAGTTACTTCACTTATAACTCAAGAACGGCTGAACCGATTTAGCTGAAAATTGGCAGGGAGGTAGTTTAGAGCCAGGAGAAGGACATAGGATACTTTTTATCCCGTTTTTTTTTTTTTTTTTTTTTTCCCCTTTTTACGACCGCGTTCCCGTGAGACGTCACATAAAACGTCAAAGAGAATACAAGTCACTATAAAACGTGGTACTATGACAAAAACGTTGCCTTCGAAGTACCAGGTTATCATAACTTGACAGGAGCTTACCAAACAAAGGAGTGTCAGCTAGAAAACGCTTTATGCCTTCGAAGTACCAGGTCATCATAACTGGGTAGGAGCTAACCTAACATATGAGTGTCAGCTAGAAAACGCTTACCAGATCACCACCGCGTACCAGGTTGTCAAACTTGGTACGTTTATAACAACATTTATTGAATCTGAGGCGATACGAAGTTCGCTGGGTCAACTAATTATCTATACTAATATTATAAAGCTGAAGAGTTTGTTTGTTTGATTGAACGCGCTAATCTCCGAATCGAATCCGGTCCGAATTGAAAAATTCTTTTTGTGTTAGGTAGCCTATTTATCGAGGGAGGCTATAGGCTATATAACATCACGCTACACCTCAGAGGAGCGGAACAGTAATGAAAAATGTTGCAAAAACGGGGAAAATTTATTCCTTCTGAGAGTTTCCGTTGCGTGCGCTGCGTAAACGGTTAAAGTAACGCAAAAATCATGTATGACGGGATTGTTATTTTTAAAAAGTTCAAAAAAAAAGTCCCAAGAGCATATGTCTATCTTTTAAGGTTGACTCACTATAACTCAAGGAGCGAAAATGGACGAAAACTAGCAGGCAAATCGATGCGACGGGAAGGGTAAGGGGAGCAAAAATTTGACGCGGACGAAGTCGCGGGCAGAAGCTAGTACTTATATATTTCTAAATACATACATGTTATAGATAAATTACACCCAGACACAGAACAAATGATTGTGCTCATCACACAAACATTTGTCCTGGGTGGGAATCGAAACCACGACCTCAGTCTTAGCAGTCAGGGTCACTAACCACTCGACTAACAGGCCAGTCAACCCATTATACCCATCCCATCCATTTCTACCCATTATCCAAATAATGGGTAGAATATGTGGCTTTCGGCTTCGGAAACTGCCTTTTTACATCCGATATTAAATAACTATTAAAATATATAACTAATTCAAAATATCATGATAATTATCGTGTTTACTATACACAAGACACGGTTCCGAGGTTTATACCATGGAA
This sequence comes from Aporophyla lueneburgensis, assembly GCA_932294355.1. Taxonomy (NCBI): domain Eukaryota; kingdom Metazoa; phylum Arthropoda; class Insecta; order Lepidoptera; family Noctuidae; genus Aporophyla; species Aporophyla lueneburgensis. The sequence continues at coordinate 5,184,599 of OW028748.1, read as the reverse complement.
AAAAGGCGTGATTTTATGTATGTATGTAAGATACGGTTGTTTCTTTTCTCAGGAACTATCCAACTGATCAAGTGTGTTTTTTTTTTACTTGAGGTACTTTTTAGGTATAATTTTTTGGTGTAATTATATTTTATGAGTAATGGTTAAACGATAAATATTATAGAACTCCCGCCATCTTGATGTCAATATGGCGGGTGTAACTTGATTTCGAAATAATTTCGTTATGAAGGAGGTACAGATTTTTTAGAGCTAGGTACATAATAGTACCTACTACTTGGGTACATTTGTTTGGTAATTGGTATAATTTAATTCGCTATGGTATACCCGCCATGTTTTATTTCTCAAGAACTATCTCACTTATCAAGTATGTGTTTCTGTTTACTTGAGGTACTTTTTAGGTACAATTTTTTGGTGTAATTATATTTTATGAGTAATGGATAAATAATAAAATATTACAGACCCGCCATCTTGATGTCAATATGGCGGGTGTACCTTGATTTCGAAATAATTTCGTTCTGAAGGAGGTACAGATTTTTTAGAGCTAGGTACAAAATAGTACGTTTTAGGTACATTTTTTTGGTAATTGGTATAATTTGATTCGCTATGGTACACCCGCCATTTTGACTCTCACGGAGGTTAGCCATCTTCGCCACGCTTGGCAGACGGGTTGGTGATCACAGTACGGTGGTAAAATGTATAGAGAACGCTGCTGCCCATTGTCTAGTTAGTCCAACAGTCGACAGTCGCCTCTTTCGACACTCACGGTGAGAAATGGTATGATTCTGTTATATTTTACGCCCGGCACCACAAGGAACAATGTTGGATGAGAAACTGAAATGAGTTCACGATCTGTCTTTCTATAAAGAGCTGTAAAGTTATATATTTTATAACGTAAAAATTCAAACAAACTACTTACAACCACATAATGCAGTTCATCATCTACTCGTACAGCCCGTGATCACCTACTGCTAGGCAAAGGTCTCCCGGCGGACGAGCGACATGTCATCTTCCAGTATTTAGACGCTACTCAGTCTCAGACTTACTCCACCTGTTATCACTGGGCCTTGCCAGACCCAAAACAAAACAAAATTAATGACTTGGGCAGAAGTGACTCTAGTACGCCCTCATTTCGCCAGTTATGTTTTAGTCCCATGTAAAAGGGAGCGAGCCTATTGACATCAACTGGGCACGAATCTAGACTCCGGGTTGCTACTGAGATATTTCAGATAGAAAAACCAAATAACACTGCTCGACCATTCACACTTTCTCCGACCTGTGATAAAACCCGTAATACTGGTACTTGATATTATTAGATTTGGAAAATTTATGTTTCATTGATTGATTTGAACAATGAGTGAAAGAAAGCATGAAATAATTACCTTTCAGTTTAAAAAAAACTTTATTTTGTTATGAACTGCGCTATTTAAAAAGAAACAACGAATATGAAGTTCGTGGATACACAGGTACTAAAATACGGGCTAAAATATTTGGGCTTTGACGCAGTTAGAAAAATAGAAAATAGAAAAATTCTTTATTATCTATAGTGTGGTGACAAATCAATGTACAATAATTTGGTACAGAGATGTGAAACAAATTTATCTACTGGCTCCCAAACTAGGTTTATTGCCTGTGACTTGGGAGTCAGTGATTCCAAAAACATATGCTAACATAAACTACGTACAATACAACAATAGATTTCTTACATAGTTGTGGTTACATATTAACTAAATTACAAAAGCTTTAGGAAATACATATAAGATAGGAGAAGAGTTTGTGTGTGTGTGTATATGTGTGTGTATGTGTGTGTGTGTGTGAATGTGTGTGAGGGTGTGTTTGAGTGTGTGTGAGGATATGTGGCGTATATATGTGTCTCAAATTATTTAGGACTGGGTGAGTTCTGCAAAAATTTATTGGGTATCTTGTAAAATTATACGATACGCATTTGAAGACTCGAATACTCCACCGGCGATCGGTCCATCGACAAACATAGCCATCCCACAGCTACTTCAAGCTTGCTGACTGACTCTGTAGGGTATGTCAGTATCCGCGGTTGTTTTCCGGGAAATTTCATTCGGATCCTTACCCATCAGAGATATTTCAAGCAGAGCTCGCTCTAAAACGTGCTGAGCGACCGCAACAAATCCACTTACTATGGATTAGTGCAGACCGTCAGAGTGACGGCAAAGCGACTAATTGCATAACAATTTAAATCGACGTTCATTCAATACGTATAACCATAGGCTGAAATTTCCACCGATTAACCCGCTCTACGCAGCTTACTGTATTGTTCTTACATAATACAAAAACACTCTGATTTCTAAAGTTTTCAGATTCCTGTTTTTTTTTTTTTTATCAGAGTCAAATCTAAGACTACCCCGTTGGTTGAACTGTTGCCAACTCAGTACCACTGGCCATGTCAAGGTGCTGGATTCGATTGCCAAGACGGTAAAGTGCTATTGGATTTTCCCATCAGAAATTTCTCAGTAGCAACCCGGACTCTGGACTGGTGCGTGGTGGTGGGCAATAGGATCGCCCCTTATTATACTTGGGTTACACATAACTTACGATGTGTAACGTAGTACAACACATACATAGCACAAACTTACTCTTTAGGGATTTCAGGCGTGATTTTATTATATTTATTTATCTACTCAGACTTTAATAAACTTTGTTGCGGAATTTCTTGAATTTCCTTCCTTGAAAAGAAACCGCCGCAGGAGGAGAAGCCCCGGGCGTCGGAAATCCATTGCAAACTTGCGGCCACCGCAGGCGCGGGCTTGCGGGCGGCGAGCAATGGGTAGGTCACTGCCCGGTAAGGATCAGGACTGGGTCGACGGAGCGTTGTGTTCCACGCGCGCCTCAAAGAGATGTCAGCATAAATTGAAGGGGTCCGCGAGGACCGATGCCTGCTAGGGTTGCGGATTTGTTCGAAAAAGTTACCATCGCACTGGCACAGGCAAATGAAGGAACACGGGTGGGTTTTAGCAAGTAAAAGTCAGACATGCCCTCCCGCTCCAGCCGGAGCGGGAGACGTCATTTGATGATGTGCCAGACAAAAAAAAAAATAACAGGCGTCATCAGATAGGAAATATGGACTGCATATAGCTTATCTTATTTTAATGTTTCATAGCCCATTTATGGATGGAAAGAAGGATCATAGGTTTAAAACAACACGCAAGGAAACTAAGAAACCGAGATAGTTAATACGAACTATTCTCACGGACAGACAATTTGATTCAACGGGGTAGATCATAGGAGCAAAAAATTTGACAAAAACGAAGTGGCAGGCAGAAGGTAGTTTTATCCACACTATATATAATATTATAAATGCGAAAGTAACTCTGTCTGTCTGTCTGTCTCGCTTTCCTGCTAAAACTACTGAACCGATTTAAATGAAATTTGGTACACCGATAGTTTAGAGCCTGAGAAAGGACATAGGCTACTTTTTATCCCGGTAGTATGTTCCCGCGGGATAATTTTCGACCTCCACGCGGGCGAAGCCGCTGGCAAAAGCTAGTATAATATAATGCGCAAAAGTGTTGTCGATATCCTATTAACATACTAAATAATTTCATTTTATTTCTGCAATTTTAGATAACGGGAACGCCGGTTCTCCATGAATGATTCTATTAATTGATGTATCCTCCTGACCTCAGTGACCAACAAGGAAACTAGATCATTATAAAGTTTAATGTCATCATTACGCCTCTTAATACCAAAACTATCTCAACTAGCTTCACTAAGGTCATCTACAATTAGACCGGCCCATCCCCGAATGTTGATGACGAAATATTGACTGCTACTTACTGTGAAACAGATCGACCCGCACCTAAGTATATATACTGTACTGATACAGTAACGTTATCAGTTGCATACACAGCTTCTGGATAGCAAGTTCAATTTAAAAAACCAAAAATGAAATTGGTAAGCTAGTGGGATTTAAATGACAACTTTGACAGGGGTTGATTGGGTTACCAAGTAACATTAAAAGTTTCCGAAAATTTTAAAGATCTATTTTTTTTTTCCAGTTCATCGTCTTAGCTACCGTCACCTTGGCTCAGGCCGGAAAGCTTGACAGGACCTACCTACCACCCAATGCTCAGGGCTCTGCTGGATCTGCCTTCCTCCAGAATCCTCGCCAGTCCAACGGTTTCAAGGATCAAACCAGTGCTTCCTCTAATGGATTCACCAGCCAAAACGCTTATGCCCAGAGTGGAGCTTACTCTGGCTTTGAAGCTCGTCCCGAGCGCGCTAAGACTACTTTCGAGAGGAACGCTGCCATCCTTCGCCAGGACAACTCCAATGATGGAGAGACTTACGCGTACGCTTATGAGACTGAGAACGGTATCTACGGCGAGGAGAACGGAGTGGCGACCAATTGAGTGCAGGCTCAGGGCGGGTATTCCTACACTGGTGATGATGGCAAGGTCTACTCTGTGAGGTGAGAATCTGTTTTAACAAACACCAAGAAACATTACTTACTTTTGATAATAGTGCATGTTTAGATTATAATTATGATATCCTTAATTTTCAGGTACACAGCTGATGAGAACGGTTTCCAGCCCCAAGGTGACCACCTCCCTACTTCTCCCCCCATCCCCGAAGAGATCCTGAAGGCTTTGGAGAAGAACGCTCATGATGAGGCTGCGGGCATCTTCGATGATGGTGAGAATAAGAAAACATTTGAGTATATTATATTCTGAAACCAAATATTAAGGATAATTGTATGAAATATAAAGACTAGTCTGAACTTAAGTAAATTAAGTCGACCATTGGCCAATAATTTACAGGGTTACGTATTCTCAGTCAATTATTAATTAGTGAGTTTACTTATCACTCGCTACACTATAATCAAATTAATCAATTCCGAATTTCAATGAACGGTAACGGTTTCACTAATTTGAATTCTAAGATTTTATCATCATTTTACCCATTTATGTGTTTTTATACAGGTATCTACCATGAAGCCGCTAACACCCAACAACAGTACTACAACAACAACGCTCAAAGCGGTAGCTCTGCAGCTGGTGTCCAGAAAGCGTACCTACCTCCCTTCGCTCAGCGCAACAACCAGGGTGTTGCCAAGCGACCCACCTTCAACAACAACGCTTTCGCCCGCAACGATGCTTCTGTAAGCGATAGCTCTGTAGCTGGTGTCCAGAAAGCGTATCTCCCTCCCGTCGCCCAGAGGAGACAATCCTCCTTCAACGCAAGGGATAGCTACCGTTATTAGAGACTGTTGAGTGTTAATTATGTTTATAAATAATATATTTCTAACCACCTATTTATTCGTTTTAATATTCGACGGATTACTAAATTTATTTATAAATGTATATAAATATCAAACGTTCGATATGAAAAGAATCTACCCGACCAATCTGCAAAGGTTTTTCCCAACTATGTTGGAGTTGGCTTCCAACCTAACTGGTTGCAGGTGAATACCAGTTTTGACATGGCATGACATATACCAACTGGCGGACCACCACAGTCCCGTTACTGGGTAATACATTCAGGCTACTAACTACCCGAAACATCTGTCAAAAATCTACAAGTAACAGCCGTGACCAATGCCTCAACGTGGTTGGATTATTTATTTATTTATTTATTCATAGGAGAACCAACACCTGTAACTTATGGATAACATTTGTGAAGGAAACAAAAAGCCAATTACAGGTTCTCACGGGTAAAAACAGAAATAGTAATCGAGATTTCATGATCACTAACAAGCACGATAGAAAAGATTATATAAATAAGGTACAATAAGCACTATACAGTTTAAAAAAAGTCGGTGTATAGCCGAGCGCGTGACGAAGAGGTTTTAGTGGTAAATGGGTCAAATGAGAACTCTTTACAAAGAATATTAAGGTCCTTACTCGCTCGCACCATGTATGAGTTATGCCTGTAATTAGAAGAGGAAAAAGGAATTAGAATGTGTATAGTTAGGAAAATGCTGGCAGATGATGATAATGAATGAGACAAATATAAAGAAATTAATATAATGACTGTGCCTTCTCAGTATATTTATGAAAATCTGCTGTATGGACATAAAAAATATTAATCTCTTTAAAAGATGCAGTGATATCCATAATGTCAATACTAGAAACAAACAAAACTTTGTTGTTCCTAAGAGCAGGCTCAAGAAAATAGGTGGCTCGTTTAGATGCCAATGTATTTGTTTTTATAATAAAATTCCTAGCCTCATTCAAGAACTCAGCCTAAATAAATTCAAATCTTTTATAAAGCGTAAACTATGTCAGAAAGCCTATTATACTGTTAAAGACTATATTGAGGATAAAACGGCCTGGGATTGAGCTGCTCCAATAAATCTAAACTGAATGTTTTTTTTTATTATTTTTTTATTTATTTTCATACATATTTCGTTACATTTTTAAATATTTTTACAAAATAAATATACAAAAACATTTAAAAATATAAAAAATAGCGGTCCATCGGCAGCGGGAGCAGGATCCAAGCTACCGGTGGTTAGGGCTCCAGAGACAGAAACCTCCTCACAATGCGAGCCGTGTCAAGGAGTACTGCCTTCTGAATCAGGCTCTTGATCCAACCGCCTAACGATAGCCTCGACAGGTGTTGGTCGAGGGTATCGGCCATCAGCCCATTGGCTGATACGACAATCGGCACAATGACAGCCGAGTCAACATTCCACATGTCAACAACCTCGTGTGCTAAGTCGAGATATTTCATCTGTTTCTCTTTCTCAGCTTTCACGAGGTTGCTGTCATGCGGAATGGTAACATCGACTATCATTGTGCGGCGCGCTAACCGGTCTATCACCACTATATCAGGCTTATTGGCGACAATAGTCCTGTCAGTAATGATAGACCGATCCCAGTACAACGTGACATGGTCATTTTCGAGAACTGGGTCGGGCACATACTTGTAATACGGTACCTCAGAATCCACTAGTTTGTATTGCAAAGCAAGTTGCTGATGAATAATCCTGGCTACTTGGTTATGCCTGTGCAAGTATTCGCCGTTAGCCAGACGAGAACAACCAGAGATAATATGTCTGATGGACTCACCCGGATGGTGACATGCCCGATACACGTCAACCGTCCCGTCCTTCCTTCTTTTTATTATTATTATTATTTTGCTATTTTTACTCTTTTTTTATTATTTCACATAACATGAATATTAATTGTATGAATATTACTTTGATTATTGAGAATTTGTGGTCTAACTATGTGGGTCATTGTTTCACTTTTGATTATGGTCTGGCAGTTTGAGTAGTTTGTGCGGCCTACCGAAATGTCCTTTCTTTGGTATTGTTCGTCGAATCGTTGAGCTCCTTAAATTCCGAGTTGAGTTGTACGATTATCGACAAATGCGTGCACTGACTGGACAGGTCCGCTCAATATCTGTGTGGTTCTTTCATCAAAAGACCATTCAGACACCGATCTACATGGTCATCAAATGATCTGACCAACAAAATTATATCCGTTTCTTTTTTTTATATACACACTGACATTGATAATTTTTATATATACAATGACATGAATATTTACTTTGTAAATTATCGTATTGTTTTAATTATTGGGAATGTGAAGACTATGTGGGTCTTTTTTTAATTTTGTTTTCTTTCTTTCTCAGTCATCATGATCTGGCAGTTTGAGTAATTATGTGGCCTACCCAAATGTCCTTTCTTTGGTACTGTTCGTCAAAGCGTTGGGCTCCTTATGTTCCGAGTTGAGCTAAACGATTAGTGACAAATGCTTGCACTGACTGGACAGGTCCACTCAATCTGTGTGGTTCTTTCTTCAAAATACCATTTCAGTCACCAATCTACGTGATCTTCACATGATGTGAACAAGATTATGTCTGGACTTTAAAAGAGACTGTGACCTCTGAGTTTGTTTCGGCCTTTCTTCTCAGAGTAGTCAGTTAGGAAACGCCGAACTCATCTAGTTTGTACAAAAGTGTTTATATAAACCTACTTACAGAAATAAAATCATTTATCATTTATCATTTAATGTAGCAAATCTAACTTTCTCATGTTGAACTTCCAGGAGTCCAGCGCGTTACCTACGTAGTGCGGTCCATGAGTTGTTAGCCTCACATAGAAAATAAACAGAACGTAATTTGGTTTTTCCTTCATAAAGTAGGTATAAGTCTCAACATGCACTGTGTTGAGTTTCAACTTGTTCCATTTGGTACTTTAGTTTTGAGAGCGATTTACATACATGCAGTCGAGTGAATTTCACAAAATGTATAAAATTGAATATCGCGCTGTTATAAAAGTTTTTAACTAAAGAAGGTCTAACGCCAACGCAAATAAAAGAAAGATTGACTGTCATTTACGGTGACTCTTGCCCTTCGTATGCAACAATAAAAAACTGGTCTAAGCTGTATCGTTGGGGTAGAGAATCATTGGAAGATGATCCACGTAAAGGAGGCCCTGTCACAGTGACGACCCCAGAAAATATTCAATTTGTGGAAGATATTGTTCTGAGTGACCGTAGATTAAAAACAAAAGAAATTGCTGCACAGTCTGGACTTTCAAAAACAAGTGTTCTTAGAATTCTTCACAAGCATTTATACATGACAAAAATTAGTGCAAGGTGGGTGCCACGGATTCTTAGTGCAGTCCAAAAGCAGCGACGTGTTGAATGTTGTGAAGAATTTTTAGAGCTTTACCGTGATGACCAGGAAGCAGTTATTCAATCGATTGTGACGGGCGATGAAACTATGATTCTTTCTATGATTCGACGTCTCAAAGGGACTCGATGGAATGGCACAAAAAGGGAGAACTGGCACCAAAAAGCTAAGGTCACCCGAAGCGTTAAGAAGCTCATGCCTACAATGCAAATACCAAAGTTTGGAAGTTAGGAGAAATCTTGGTCTGGTTACCTTTTTCATCCGCCTTATTCGTGGTACACACTTCAACTCCTCGTTATTACAGGAGTAGAACATCCTTTAACATCCCACCACACATTATACACACACTTCGCCCTCGCCAGCGTCCCCTGTTCTTGATACCACAAACCAGTTCCGTGACCCATAAGACTAGTCCACTATACCTAGCCCTCACCCATATTAACAACATTTTGCTGTATGACGAATCATCCGATATTTTCGCGGGTACTGAACTGAGATTCCTAAACACTGCTACTCGATACCTGGAGTCCATTGCCACTCCCAGTACAATTTCCATGGACTAAATAAATTAAATTGAACTGTACCATATTATTGATTATTTGATTGCACAATTTTTATGACAATTTTTTTTTTATGTCACTATTTTCTTATGTAATTTTATCTAATTGTTATATGATTTTACCATTGTTTATACCTATTTTCATTTTATATTAATTTTTGTAATCCTTTTACCACATGTTATCCAATTTTGTAATTTAATAAGTTGTCTGATTCTATGTAATAACTAATATTGACCAATAACTTGTATGTGTGGTGCAAACTGTTAATATAAGTTGGTTATCAATAATAAATAAATAAATAAAAAAAAATAAACAATTTTTTGGGACTGTATGGGAATCCTTCTCATCGATTTCCAGGAAAGTAACATAATTGTAAACGCAGCTTATTATAGTGACTTACAGTTACGCTAGAAAATTATTGAAAAAAGGCGAGGAAAAATAACTCGACGTGTCCGATTGCTTCACGACAATTTTCCAGTCCACACTGCTGCGATTTCGAAGTCTACAGTTAAGGAATGCGGCTACATAGAGATAAATCATTCCCCTTATAGTCCTGACCTGGCCCCTTCAGACCATTTTTTGTTTTCAAAATTAAAATCAGATTTGAGAGGGACAAAATTTAACAACAATGAAGAATTTAAACAGGCTGTTTACGACCACTTTGATAGTAAAGATTCAACATATTTTTATAGTGGCATAGAAGCATTAATCAGACGTTCTGAAAAATGTGTTGCAATAAAGGGAGAGTATATTGAAAAATAATATTAGTTTAGTTTAATTTCTATCTGTCCTTCTATGTTAGGCTAAGAACTCTTGGACAGCACTACGTACTTGTTTGTGTTAACGCACAGGACTAAATTGCACATTTTCACATCACCGGATGTCCAGTTATTTAAACAGAAGCAAATTTTAATATAGCACGGCTGAGGCGCTGGTACTACTAACACAATCTTTCGCTCTATCTGAATTAAAGAACAGAACTGAGTTCACGATCTGTCTATCTTTATAGACGGAAGGAATTCTCATATTTTTTATGTAAAAATGCAAACAAAACCATTTTCAACCACATATTGCCCAACTCCGTTTGAATTTATACTATTTGTTCGCTGCCAGACTAGACCCCCACAATACGTTTTCAATAGCGCAGTGGAAGTGTGATATAACCGTGGGGCTCTAGGGACAAGAGTGGCTAGCGAAACTAGTCCGCCGTACGCGGAGCAAACAATACAAGTACAATTCAAGTAACTCACCTACAATACAACAAAGAACTTACCTGTGGGTAGACGAACACCAGCTCCTTGGGGTTACCTGGAGTTATGTATGTAAGTGAGTGTATATGTATCGTGTTGTGACGTTATGAGTATTCTCCAGGTTACAATCCGCTGCAATAAGGCTGGAGGCAATCACAGCATGCGGTCTTCAAATCACTCGTTCCCAATAGCGTCACTTCCACTTAACCTTCAAAGTTCTTCAATGTCAAGAAACTAAACTAAACCCGGGTTATGTCTTCAAATTGGGGTTAGTTACAATCAATACAATTGCGTCATGACAGATTGTCCACAAACGACCGATTCTCAGGGATTACTTTAACAAAGGGTCGCGAAAACCAAGCGGCGACGATCCTCCCTGGTTCCAGCACCAAATTCAAGTTTTAGCAAACGTAACCCGTATTACTACGTCAAATGGGGTTGTATAACAATCAAAGCAATTGGATCACGACTAATTGTCACAAACGGATCGATTTAAAAGGATTAATTTCAACAAACGCGTCGCGGGGGTCCCAAAACGCGACGGACCCTTTCAAGCGCCAAATCAGGAAGGAGTGTCAAGTGTCAAAATCAAACTGACAAGTCAGATGTCATTCTGTTACACGTTTAGAAACGTAGGCGCACAAAGTAACTAATCGAACAGGACGCAACACTATTTATACTTTTTATCCCGGTAGTATGTCCCCGCGGGATAATTTCCGACCTACACGCGGGCGAAGCCGCTGGCAAAAGCTAGTAGGTTATAAAACATCATGCTAGGAGACTTAAGAGCTAACGAATATAAAATACTCGCACGGGCAGGCGAAGCAATGCAACGGGGTAGGACGGGGAAAAAGAAAGACGCGGACGAAGTCACGGGCACAAGCTAGTTTTTTTATGTAATATGATGTGAAAAAGTCATGCCTATATTCTATTAACAGAACAAAGAATTTCATTACCGTAATTATATATAGTGTGTAATGTATTTTAAATAGTGCGAGGGAGCGCCGGTTCTCCATGAATGATGCTATTAATTGATGTATCCTCCTGACCTCAGTGACCAACAAGGAAACTAGATCATTATAAAGTTTAATGTCATAATTACGCCTCTTAATACAAAAACTATCTCAACTAGATTCACTAAGGTCATCTACAATTAGACCGGCCCATCCCCGAATGTTGATGACGAAATATTGACTGCTACTTACTGTGAAACAGATCGACCCGCACCTAAGTATATATACTGTACTGATACAGTAACGTTATCAGTTGCATACACAGCTTCTGGGTAGCAAGTTCAATAAAAAAAAACAAATATGAAATTGGTAAGCTACTGGGATTTAAATAACAATATTGTTAGACACTATGGCCATTGGCGATTGTGCAGCAGTTTGTGCGGAGGTTGATTGTTACTAACACTAGGCAATAAGTTGTTTTTTTGTATGTTACTAACACCATATGGATAATTGTGTGTCCGAAATAAAGCGATTCTATTCTATTCTATTCTATCAGGAAAAGAATATACGGAAGAATTTTGAGAAAACCTGTGCCTTGTACCACTACTACCACTGAAGAAAAGTTTAAGAAAAAATGAGATGAACAACATCATCCTTTCCCTAATTGATTTAGAAAAGCACTTTATAGATTAGGGGTCACTGAAAAAAATTTAAGAAAAGATGTGATGAATCAGATGATCCTTTTCAATGATTGATTACAAATAAAGAAGGGTTAGGGTACCAAGTAACATTTAAAGTTTCCGAAAATTTTAATAATCCTATTTGTTTTCCAGTTCATCGTCTTAGCTGCCGTCACCTTGGCTCAAGCCGGAAAACTTGACAGGACCTACCTCCCACTCAATGCTCAGGGCTCTGCTGGATCCGCCTTCCTCCAGACTCCTCGCCAGTCCAACGGTTTCAAGGATCAGACTGGTGCTTCCTCTAATGGATTCTCCAGCCAAAACGCGTATGCCCAGAATGGAGCTTACTCTGGCTTCGAAGCTCGTCCAGAGAGAGCTCAGACTACTTTCGAGAGGAACGCTGCCATACTTCGTCAGGACAACTCCAATGATGGAGAGACTTATGCGTATGCTTATGAGACTGAGAACGGTATCTACGGCGAGGAGAACGGAGTGGCGACCAATGGAGTGCAGGCTCAGGGCGGGTATTCCTACACTGGTGATGATGGCAAGGTCTACTCTGTGAGGTGAGAATTGATTTGAAAAAACGAAAAATAAACGCCTGTGGTGTTTGGTAACTGTATTTGATATTTAACCAATGTTTTTTTTTTTCAGATACACAGCTGATGAGAACGGTTTCCAGCCCCAAGGTGATCACCTCCCCACTTCTCCCCCAATCCCCGAAGAGATCCTGAAGGCTTTGGAGCTGAACGCGCGTGATGAGGCTGCTGGAATTTTTGATGATGGTGAGTTTTAGTAAATTTTGTAAAATGTTAAGGTCGGAAGACTGGTCTTAATGTAAATAATTATCGATATTAGCTAATACGCATGTCTCATAGTTTATAGTATTGCTAATATTCAATCAATATATGTGATTAATTAGTGAAACCACTTACCAGTCTCCAGGGGCGGACCGTGAGTTTGTGGGGCCCTGGGCTAATACTACTTAGGGGCCTGCCTACAGAAATGCGAAATAAAACATAATTTGTCGCCTGCTGACGAATTGATACATGAAGCCTACTCGACTACAAGTAACTGCGTGTGCGAGAAAATAGACCGAAAACAAGCTAGATAAGCACAGGAATTGATTTTCAATTTTAAAATACACAATGGGGCTGAGGGCCCTTTGTTTCCACGGGGCCCTGGGCTGCAGCCCAAAAAGCCCTTATATAGATCCGCCCCTGCCAGTCTCTACACTAGGGTGTTTCATTTTTCCAAATTTTCGATTTTTATTTGACTTCGCTCGAATTCTTGTTCCCACTCATGTATAAGGTTCATACGCCAAATATCAGTAAAATCCATTAACATCTAAAGGTTGCACAGTTTGATGAGTTGTATGTCAAGTAATAGATATCGGTGCAGTGGAGGGTAGCAAATATTTCAAGTTTATTATCTGAAGGAACCTAGCAAGAAGTGTGGAAGAAGGCTAATATACCTATCAAGGCAGGTTAATATTCGAGCTGGCATTCAAAAACTTTATAAGAAATACCAAAATTTGGCCAAAGAGAAATGCAGAAATACGGACACAGCAAATATGAAACGCCAAATCTGGAAAGGTGATCTGGAAGAACTATTTGATATTGCCAACCAGAACTTAATGATTATGAAAGACGTGTTACAAGACGATAAAGAATTCCTTATATCACAGAGGGAGGATCGCATGAATTCCTCCATGAGTGATGTCGATAAATCGTTTTTCTAACAAAAAAAAAAAAAATACCCGAAAGCTTAACAGACAAGAAAAAGTGGATGCCTATAAAATAAAACACTATAAAGCAATTAAAGAAATCAACAAGGCAGTGACCTTGGAACAATAATCTTCTTCATCGTCATCAAGTGATGAAAGCGATGAATTCGTTGCATCACCAGCAAAAATGGCACATCCTATAAGTAAATTGAAACCGCTCGATTGGACACTCACAGGTACATGGGATCGCGAACAACTCTCCACTCGGTAAGCTAGTACTTCGTTCATTACAGCTGTTAAAAGTCTTGGTCACAATGTATCAAACATTTCTATATCGCCGTTTACTGTTCATCGAGCTCGAATGGCCAACAGAAGCCAAATGGCTCAAAAAATTGAAGCATCATTATTTGACCATCCCTCCACCTTTAGTCTTACATTGGGACAGTAAATTGTTGCCATAAGCCGCATCCTGTAAGATTCCAGAAGACAGAGTAGCTATTAGACACCGCAAAAAGGGGCATTGCTTTGATAAAACAATTTAACGATTCGGTCAAAAACGAACAGCAGAAACAATTCTTGTTAAGAGCCGTCAAGCATCACAAAAAACGCGTGGCCAAGCGAACCAAAGATGAGGTTGCAGCTTATGTAGCCAATTAAGTACTTAATTATTTTTAATAATGTTCTATTTTATGATCAATTTAATTTTCTTTCATTTAAGAATAATGTATGGCTACCGTATTGTGCTATTTTGAAATAAACGCAATTAATTAGGTTTTTTGCGATTTTCCGTTATATTGTTCATTCTGTGCAACCTCTAAACATGGTCCAATCCACTTGAAATTTGGCAAATATACTATTAAGATAAGCTAAAACCGGAAGCCGAGCGAAGTCAGAAAAAATATCACTATATTTTTTTTCTCCTACAAAAGTGAAACACCCTACTCTACACTATAATCAAATTAATTAACATCGAATTCAAATGAACGGTAATAAATCACTTATTTAAATTCAAAGTAATTTTACAACACATTTATTGTTTTAATCCAGGTATCTACCGTGAAGCGTCTAACAACCAACAACAGTACTACAACAACAACGCTCAAAGCGCTGTAGCTGGTGTCCAGAAAGCGTACCTCCCTCCCGTCACCCAGAGGAGACAATCCTCCTTCAACCCAAGGGATGGCTACCGATATTAGAGACTGATGAATGTTAGTGATACTATAAATAAATATATTGGAAACCACCTACTTTTTCGTTTTAATTTATGTGAAGACAAAGTTGGTTACTAAGACTATGAAAGATCTTCTTCCCACTCCAAAATAAATATTCTTCAAAATTACTTTTTATGACATAAAAATCTTTTGTGAGGAAACAAGAACGAGAGTAATCAGTCCTTACCCTAATTTTAATCTACCAAGCTTTACCTTCGAAATGTAGGGCTTTTTTTTTTGGATAGTAAATCATCAATTAACTTCTCCTACTCTGGGCGGAACGGGAAGGCGTGTCAAACTTTTAGTGACTTAAACCCACCCGTGTTCCTTTAGTTGCCCATATGCCAGGGCCACGGTACCTCTTTCGAACAGATCTCGCGACCCTGGTAGGAGAACTTTATGATTGATTTTAATTCTAACTGTATCGTTATCGCCACTGTTTTTAAGCCCGCCCGGTAAGGACCAAGCTCGGGTCGACGGCGCGCAGTGTTCCACGCGCGCCTCAAAGAGATGTCAGCAGCAGTGTAGGGGTCTACTGGGACCGATGCCTGCCGGGGTCGCGTGATTGTTCGAAAGAGATACCGTGACCCTGGCACATGGGCAACTGATGGAACACGGGTGGGTTTTAGTCAGTAAAAGTCTGACACGCCCTCCCGCTCCGCCCAGAGTGGGAGAAGTCATTCGATGATTTCCCATCCCTAAAAAAAAAAATAAAAAAACAACTGTATCGTTATCGCCACTGTTTTTAAGAAAAATTCAAAAACTACGCGCAATAAAAGCTGCCAACATGAACAAATTAAACATTTTATCAATAGTAGTAATACATCAGGTAGTAAATGCGTTAAAGATCTGAAAGTGTATCAGATAATTTTTATAGAAAATTATAATAATTCCCATCCCACGCTTGTCATGGGATAAATAAATATAATATAATTTGTTCGTTAGTAATTGGATTCTTAAATCATATTGAGTCATTTGAAGCAAATACGGAATGATGTTTGATGTAAAGATTTGGTGTAACTGCCAATGTAGTACCTACTGCTTTTCATTTTTACGATAGTTATTATTTGAAATTTTAATAGATCGTCAGAAGCACGAAGGTCAGACAACCAGTCTTACTAAGGGGTATCGTATTACCCAGTAACTGGGTTGTGAAGATCAGATAGGCAGTCAGTGCTCCATGTAAAATACTGGTACTCAGCTGCATTCGGTTAGACTGGAAGCCGACCCAACATAGTTGGGAAAAGGCTAGGCAGATGATGATTTTTTTCAAATTTTAAGATTAGTAGTTCTTGAGATATCCAGCTGTGACAGACAGATAGAGTCGCACTATATTGGCCTTGGCATATGGGCGACTGAAGGAACACGGGTGGTTTTTAGTCAATAAATCTGACACGCCCTTCCGCGGGAGACGTCATTTGATAATTTCCTACTCACACGAAAATAAAAAGGGTTTCTTTTTACCATTTTGGTACGGAACACTAAAAAGACTACGAAAGGAAAGGAACAACATTTGGTTGGCAACGTGCAACGATAGCATTATGGGTATTATTAGGCTATCCTGACCTGGACAAGGGGCGGTCATTTTTAAAGTGTTTCATATTTCTTTAACGACTTTAAACTTGATTGATATAAGTTTTTGGTAAAGTCGACCCAATGCACTTTTGACTTTACCCTCATTTTATCGCTCTATGTATCCATATAGTCGTATTAGCAAAGCTATTCACAACCAGACATCTATCAATATTAACAAAAGAGTCTTATTAACGCAGTTAACATTTCCAAAACCTGCAAAAATGTTCAGTCTAAATAGACTACCGCTATTCTTCCGAGGTGCAGTGGTGGCCCAATGGTAATGAACGCGACTTATCAGTGGTTGTGAGTTGAAACCCAAGCAGGCGCTTTACCTTGTGTAAATTATTTCGTCACCTCTGCTCTCAAAACGGTGAAGGAAAACATCGTGAGGAAACCGGCATGTCTTAGAACCAAAAATTCGAAGACATGTGACATCTACCAACCCGCACTGGGCCCGCGTGGTGGTTTATGGCCCACTCCCTCTCACCGAGAGGACGCCTGTGTCTCAGCAGTGGGAACATTGTAGGCTGCTGATGACGATTCTTCCGACTGTTTCCAGCTGACGGCAGTTTGCAAGGCAAATAAGGTTATAGAAATGTTTCATTTTCTACAACAGCTTGTCGAATAGTTGTGAGCTATACGGATAACCCTTTCTACTAAGGTATATGTGCTTATTCTAGCAATTGGTTCCTCGAGAATGAGTAAAGATTGAACTCATCTCCAACTAATGTATTAAGCGAGCCACGGCTTTACTATATGGTTTTAGCACCCAGGCGCGGTCCGAGAGGGGGGGTTCTAGGGGTCATGACCCCCAAAGTCAGCCATGCCGTCGAGAGTCTGAACGATTTGCCTGAAAAACCCAATAATAGTCCCGACCTGAGAATCGAACCCCTCATGCTCATGAGTAGCGTTTTCGACTACTAGACCAACGAGTAGATGTACCTTCCTAAAAATATTCTTCAGTACTCATGGTGACCCCCCCCCCAAAATCATAGGCTGCGACCGCGCCTGTTAGCACCATATTGATGCTTCAATAGCATTGTCAGCAAGGCAAGTATTCAAAATAAATATGTCACCAGGCGTCGTGAGCTTGGTTTTGAATGATTTGAGATTTTTGTTTTTCACAACCGTGCACAAATCCAGACTCCAGGCTGCTACTGAGAAATTCCAGATGGAAAAACCCAAGAACACCGCCCGCCACCTATTGCCCGGTTGATGGCAATAGGCTCGCCCCCTATTACATGGGACTATAACATAACAGGTGAAATGTGGGTGTACTATATGTACACCTCTGCCCAACCCTTCGGGGAAACAAGGCGTTCAATGTTATGTGTTCTGTTTTTTAGAAAACAACTTAGAAAAGACCTCAGAAAATTGTGCAAGATAAAAAAGCAGGTGCTAATCTACTTGCACAATTAAGTGATAAAAACTGATCTAGACAGTAGGCTTCTCATCAGTTTATGCAACACAGCCGTCTTAAAATTCAATTTATGTTTTAGACGTAACTTAAATTGCTACATAAGTCGTATCGTGCCAAAGATTGGCACGATACGACTAAAATCTAAAGTAATTTGCAAAGTAAAGCTACTTATGAAACCGTTCATATTGGGAAGCACAACCACTTATCATATTTCTACCTACTGGCAGCTTTCGGTACAGTTGACATATGAAAACCGTGAACCATATAAATAAGAACCTTTTTAACTGAAGTAAAAAAAAGAATCGTAAATACGCGTCTCTTTTTTTTTCGGTGGGAAATCATCCAACGACGTCTCCCCCTCTAGAGAGTAGAGCGGAAGGGCGTGTCAGAATTTTACTGACTAAAACCCACCCGTATTCCTTCAGTTGCCCATACGCCAGGGCCACAGTAACTCTTTCGAACGAATCTCGCGACCCTGGCAGGCATCGGTCCTAGCAGACCCCTTCAGTATTGCTGAAATCGTGACATGTGGAACACTACGCGCCGTCGACCCGAGCCTGGTCCTACCCGGGCGGCGAGCTACCCATTGCTTGCCGCTCGCAAGCTCGCGCCTACGGTGGCCGGGAGTACGCGTCTCTTTGAGACCTTCTTTCGTTTTTTCGTCTGTTGTTAATGATTGATGCCTTGGAATAAATGGAATAAAACATGTTACATTCGCCTCTTCACTATAAATAAGTAACCAAGTCATCATTTCAGCCAAACACCATCCACTGTGGATGGTTCCCATGATGTTTTGCCATAATCGCCACGATTGGCAGGCGGGTGTGCGATCGCAGTATGGTGGTAAGATGTATAGAGAACGCTGCTGCCCATTCTCTAGTAATTCTCTTAGTAGCCTCCTATGACACCCACGGGAAGAAATGGGATAGTGCTATTCTTTATGTCCGGCAACACACAGAACCAAAAAAAACTTCTAAAACAAAGGAACCAAGTGATGGCTTATTTATTAACTCATCGAATGCCGTAATTAGAGACACAATAGAAAGACAATTGCTTATGTCGAACTGTGTAACTTAAGACATTCAAAAGGTTAAAGCAGTTTCCAAAAAAGTTACAAGCTTATAAGAATTCTCAAAGGACAATGCCCACATACTAGAACAACCGTGGCCCACAGTGAACACTTACAAATAGTGTAAGGAATGATAGTATAAGGTGTTATGAGCACCTTCTAGTACTTATCAGTTCAGAAAATAAGTCGCCATTTGGAAATAAAACAGTTTTTAATTTTTTATAATTTTTAATTTTTTCACAAGCACTGACTTATTTTATACACTTACAATGACTTTTGAATGGTATTAACACAGTCATTGTTCATTTCAAAGTTACTTACTCATTTTAACCTTTGAATAATAGTCACCTTCTAAGTTTAAACAGTCTGGGGGAGTACACACAAAACCCATATATTAAACCTAGAAAGATCCCAGCGAGCAGTTCTCAAAGAAATGCACAAAAGGAACTTCCAGTATCCAACGGAGCAGCTATATAAGGATTGTATGGTATTAACGGTTCGACAACTTTATATCAGGAGAGTTCTGCTTATAAGCCACAAAGGCTCAACGTATGACCCGGTAAGACTGAAAAACAAACGCTGAAACGACCTAGTATTTGACCTGAAACCATGTAAAACAGAATTCTTCAGAAGACAACCGTGCTATATGGGTCCATACCTATATAACAAAATAAGTAAAAATACTCAGCTACATCACTTACCAATAAGTAAACTAAAACTTACCATAAATGACTTCCTTCTCTCTCAAAATTATGGAAATACTGAAAAACTTCTAGAAAGTATAAAATAATAAAATAAAGTCACACAACCCCATTCATACACCCGAACCCATACATACACATACACACAAATACACCACACCCCACACTACACATACATCACACATACATATGTTCATTCATAGATGCACACACAAGCATTAAGTAGCTATTAAGTAATTAATTAAATTATTATATTATTACATAATTAAATTAAATATAAATATATATCATTTTGTAATGTTTACCTTTACAAATATTTACTTTTGCACCGCACCATATATTTTATTTATTAATCAATCAATACTTATCATTTGTCCCAAACAACATCCCCCCCCCCCTCCCCCAACAATACAAAAGCTATGTAATGAAATAATGCTGATGTCACGTCAGTACATATACGTGTATATGACCATCTTTACAAACCAAGACCCTTCCGTGCCTCAGAAAGCATGTTAAGCCGTTGGTCCCGGCTGTCTTTTGTAGATCCAGTCGTTACGGGTCGTCAGAACCCCGAAAGTGTGTCAGACTTTCATTCAGATCAGTCTTATCAAGAGGTATTGTATTACCTAGTAACTGGGTTGTGGAGGTCAGATAGGCAGTCACTCCATGTAAAATACTGGTATTCAGCTGCACCCGGTTAGACTGGAAGCCGACCCCAACATAATTGGGAAAAGGCTAGGCAGATGATGATGAGCTGTAAGATTTGGTTACTTTCTCAATAAAGTAAAAGTATTTAGGTATTTAAAAATATCTTTTTTTACTTATTTAATACTAGCTTTTGCCAGCAGCTTTACCCGCCTATTATACGTATAAACCTTTCTCTTGAATCACTCTGTCTATTAAAAAAAAACTGCATTAAAATTCGTTGCGTAGTTTTAAAGATCATAAGGACAGACAGAGGGAAGTGACTTTGTTTTATATTGTGTAGTGAAGTTAAATCACTATAAGCTTGCATTAGGACTGGCTATTGTTATTATCATAGTTTTTTAAAGGTATTGTTTAATGTAGGCGAGTAATATAATACTTACCTGTTGTGGAAGAACCCATTGCTATACAATATATATTTGTGAGTTGATGAGAGCGTAAGTGCCTCATATCCATTATTCAATTCGCACAGCGAACCTTGCTTGCGCCGGTTAATCCACGCGACGTGTTCGGGACAGCATAGTTACTCAGGTCCGAATTCGCGCCGAATTAATCATTAGTAAAAGCGGGACTCCCGCAGTCAAAATGCATGCGAGGGTCGTCATATGCAGCCAGCAGTTTTCACATTCACACTAGGGTCGTCATTCAAAGTGGAGCCACGATCCAAGTTCGTGCAAGGATTGTCATTCTGGTGATATTGATCGGAGTCCATTGTCATAAAAAACCTCACAAAAGAACACAAACTATATTTTATATCTTTAACTATTTGTTTACTGGGTGTCAAATGTCAACTTCATCATCTGTCATAGAATAATGCTGCCATATTTTAAAATATAATCGATTACGTGAATCGATTATTGGTCTTGAACAATTTAATTTTATCTAATTACGGCAAAGCCATAAACAATACAATGATATTACCATTCCATGTTTATGTATGTTTGGACTATAAGATATCTGGTTTGAGATGTTTATGAACATAATTGTTTTGTCTTAAACTGGAGTTAGTTAGTTACGTTCACAGAAACTAAAATGGCCGTCATGATTATGACGGCATGCCGTGTGATTACAATGCACGCCTTTGAGCACACGGATTGATTTTTATAATTATTAATTAATCCGTAATCGATTAGACGTATTCAATATACGACTCGAAATTAAATTGACAATATACTAGCAACCCTAAACTTTGCCTGACAGTCAAACTCTCAGTGATAATAATACGTTAAATTACTTATTTATTGCTTATAATGACGGCGACTTAGTTAGAGATAGAAGTTAAACGGATAATTCCTGTTTAAAAAAAAAAAAATTTTTAATTATCCTTCGAAACGTGTTCGGGTTGGGCCAGGAATAGGCATTGACCTTTGTCTCTGTTATTTGTGTGATACGATGACATGTCCTCGGTAGTCTGACTAACAAGGTATTGAGTCTTTTACAGGCCGAGTATCGCCTAATAAATAAGTAAGCCATATGTTAGCAATACCTACAATCTCTTAAGGATTTTTATTCAATTATCTTTTTTATCCTGCCCGTTATGACATACGGTGCCGAAACGTGGACACTGACAGTGGGGCTAATCCATAAATTTAAGATCGCTCAGCGGGCTATGGAGCGGGCTATGCTCGGAGTTTCTTTGAAGGATAAAATCAGGAATGAAGTTATCCGGAAAAGAACTGCAGTTTCCGACACAGCTTGCAGAGTAAGCAGGCTGAAGTGGCAGTGGGCTGGCCATGTCTGTCGAAGACCGATGGCCGATGGAGCGGACGAGTCCTGGAGTAGCGACCGCGTATCGGCAAACGTAGTGTAGGGCGCCCCCCAGCTAGATGGACCAACGACCTCAAAAAGGTGACTGGGACAGACTGGATGCGGAAGGCGGAGGATAAGATGTTGTGGCGCAGCATGGGAGAGGCCTATGTCCAGCAGTGGACTGCGATAGACTGAGTTGATTGTTGATTGATCTTTTTTATTATTTATGAATAGATTCAACTACATTTAGAGTTATATCTCTGTACCAGCTTCTACCCGCAACTTCCTCTGCGTCAAACATGTTGGTCCCCCGACTCATTCCGTCGCATCGAATCGCCTGCGGAAGATATGACGACCTCACACGGAGGTCGTCGTCATTCGTGACTATTTTTTCATTTTGCTCGGCTCTTATGGATCCAATCGTGACTTTATATAGTCTATAGCTTTCCTCAATAATTGGGCTGTCCTTCACTAAACGTAGTTCCGGAGATTAGAAAGTTCAACCAAATAAACTCGCCAACGGCAACGTTTTAATATTACTACAGATTATTAAACAAACTGACAGTATTTCTTTCACAATCATTGATAAGATTTAGCATCCAAGATACAATGTCAAACAGCGTGATTTATAAGATCAGTTTGTTTTTGACATTACTCAAATGCCTTGAAACAATTGGCTCACTAATAAATAGCTAACCAAGAAAGATTTTTTTTTTGTTTTCACCATCAATTAACTGTTAGACTCGAGTTTAGATCGAATAGCCGGATTTCATACGGATTTCAACTTGGCCGGTTTGCCAAATGCGAGTCGGACTCGGGCACCGAGGGTTCCGTATAAACCTGTGGATATTCACGTTTTATGCATAAGGTTTATGTTTATGAAATTAAATGTTTTTTTTTTTTTAATTTTTATATTTGAGTTGATTGAAGGAAACGTAAATTGCGGTTTACGATTTATGACGTATTAAAAAAACTACTTACTAGATGTCGTTTAAACCAATTTTCGGTAGAAGTTTACATGGTAATGTACATCATGTATTTTTTTAGTTATATCGTTCTCTTATTTTAGAAGTTTAGGGGGGGGGGACACATTTTACCACTTTGGAAGTGTCTCTCGCGCAAACTATTCAGTTAAGAATAAAAGAAGTCGGTTAATGATATTAGAAACCTCAATACCATTTTTAACCGACTTCAAAAGAAGGAGGAGGTTTCTCAATTCGACTGTATATATAATTTTTTTTTATGTGTGTTCACCGAAGTTATCGGTGAACACACATAAAAAAAAATTACATCGTCGTTTAGGAACCGATTTTGATGATACTTTTTTTGTTGGAAAAGAAATATCCCAAGAGTGGTCCTATGATAAGGAAACCAGGATCTGATGATGTCATCCCAGAGAAGTCGAAGGAAACCTTCGAAAATCGTGGTGGCGACTAGTGCGTTTTTTATTTATTTCATTAATTATCTTAAAGCACTACTATTTAATGAAGGTCTACAGTTGCTCTGATGATGAAGCCCGGTCACAAGGCCGGCTCTTGCAATGCCACGCCGCACTGCTATGCATGTGCGGCGGCTGGCAAGCCGGCCGAACACCGGGCTGGGAGTAAGGCCTGCGCCTCATCCGCCAAGGCCAGGGGCAAGGGCAAGCCCTCCACCGCCGCCGTCACCGCTGTCGCCGCTGCCGCCTCGACTACTGTCGTGGCCGGCACCACCACGGCAGGGCCCTCACAGGGGACTCAGGAGGGGGCTAAAATGGAGTGTCAATAATAGGTACTCCATTACGCCTCCTCCAAGCGAATATCAACCACTGCGCCTCCGCTCAGGATCTGTTACTCCAGAGCATGGCGCAGTGGTCGATTAACATCGCTGTGGTCGCTGAGCCGTACTTTGTCCCGCCCAGGGATGACTGGGTGGAGGACCTTAGCGGCTCAGTGACCCTCATTTCGTCTGCCGCCGCCGGAACCCCGACCCTCGAGGCTGTCAAGAGGGGACGGGGTTGCGTAGCAGCACGGTTCGGGGAGATCGTAGTGGTGGGAGTATACTTCTCCCCGAGCCGAACTCTCGCCGAGTTCCACAACTCCCTTGCGGAGTTGAGAGTCGTCGTCGTCGGGTTCCGTCCCCTCCCCGTGCTCGTACTCGGGGACTTCAACGCCAAGAATTTGGCTTGGGGTTCCCGTTATACGGACACACGGGGCAGGATGGTGGAGGACTGGGCTCTGGAGACAGGCCTGGTCGTCCTAAATCGGGGTTCTGTACCTACGTGTGTACGGATGCGGGGCGACTCAGTGGTGGACATCTCGTTCGCCAGCCCCGCTCTGTCGCCGCAGGTCATTGATTGGCGCGTCATGGAGGGGGTGGAGACATATTCCGACCACCGGTACATCCGGTTTGACGTCTCCGCCCAGACCTCGAGCGCGCCGATCCGGCAGACCCCGAGTGGTCCGCGGTGGGCGCTGAAGAAGCTGGACCGGGAGCTTCTCCTGGAAGCCTCGATCGTGCAGGCCTGGGTGTCACCACCGGACAGGCCTGCTGACACCAACGATGAGGCCGAGTGGTTCCGGGAGGCCATGTCCGAGATCTGTGACGTGGCTATGCCCCGAGTCCAGCCAGGACGGGCTTGGCGCCAGGTGTACTGGTGGTCGCCGCAGCTGACAGCGTTGCGCAAAGCGTGCGTTGCGGCACGACGCCGGTACACCAGGCACCGCAGGCTCCGTATCCGACCTCCGGATACGGAAGCCATTCAGGCGGAGCTATACGAGGGGTACAGAGCGGCGAAGACCGCCCTCCAAGAGGAGATCCTGCGGGCCAGAGGACTGGCCCGCAAGGAGTCGCTGGAGACTCTGAACAGGGACCCATGGGGACGGCCCTACAAGGCCGTCCGGGAGAAACTCCGCCCATGGGCTCCTCCGCTGACTCAGAGTCTCCGGCCCCAACTCGTGGAGGGCGTGGTGAGCGCTCTGTTCCCTTCGCGAGGGGAACATAGTCCCCCACCCATGGCTCCGCCTACTGCGGTGCCCGATGCGGACCACACCACTGACGACGACGACGGTGCTCACGAAGTGACCGAGGTAGAGATGAGAGTGGCGGTACGAAGGCTTAATGCCAAGAATACCGCCCCAGGACCTGACGGCTTGCCTGGCAAAGCATGGGTCCTGGCCTCAGAGGCTCTCGGGCCTCGACTCAGGGGGCTCCTTAGCGCATGCTTGGAGAGGGGCCAGTTCCCACTTCGTTGGAAGACGGGGAAACTGGTCCTCATTAAGAAGCCTGGGCGCCCAGCGGACTCTCCGTCCGCCTACCGGCCCATCGTGCTGCTCGACGAGGTGGGCAAGCTCTTTGAAAGAGTGATTGCAGACCGCCTCGTCGGGTGGTTGGCGCGGGAGGGGCCGGACTTGTCAGACGGCCAGTACGGCTTCCGCAAGGGGCGCTCAACGGTGGACGCCATCATGCGCGTGCGAGCCCTCACGACGGGGGATGCAGTGGCCCGGGGTGGGGTCGTCTTGGCGGTGTCTCTAGACATAGCCAATGCCTTTAACACCCTACCCTGGAGTTGCATTAGGGAGGCACTCCGGTATCACCGGATGCCGACCTACCTCTGTCGCGTAGTCGAGGCCTATCTGACGGATAGAGCCGTTATCTACCCCGGTCACCAGGGAGAATGGAACCGGCGAGAGATGTCGTGCGGTGTCCCACAGGGATCGGTCCTGGGGCCGCATCTGTGGGACATCGGTTACGACTGGGTGCTGCGCGCCGACCTCCCTAGCGGCGTCAGCGTAGTTTGCTACGCTGACGACACGCTGGTCCTTGCGCAGGGGAGGTCGTACGAGGCGGCGGCCGAAATTATGACACGCGGGGTTGCGACAATCGTCGATAGGATCCGGCAATTGGGACTCGAGGTGGCATTGCACAAGTCCGAGGCCATAGGTTTTCATGGTCCTCGGAACGCGCCACCTGCGGGTTCCCAACTCACGGTAGGAGGGGTTCACATCGGCGTCGAGTCGACGATGAAGTACCTGGGACTTGTCCTCGACAGCCGGTGGAACTTCGTTGAACATTTCCGACGTTTGGCTCCCAGACTGGAGCGGGCTGGGGCTGCATTAAAGCGGCTCCTGCCCAATCTGGGGGGTCCAAACGCCTCCTGCCGGAGGCTCTACACGGGGGTCGTGCGGTCCATGGCCCTCTACGGGGCACCGGTGTGGGCGCCCTCATTGAGGCTGCGCCCAGCGCGCCGGTTGAGTGCGGCCCAGAGGGTCATGGCCATCCGGCTAATCCGAGGATACCGCACGATCTCGTGCGAGGCGGCGAGCCTCCTTGCCGGAGTGCCGCCATGGGATCTGGAGGCAAAGGTCCTCGCGCACATGTGGGAGTGGCGCGAGGAGGCGAAACGCCGGGGTGAAACTCCGCTGCCGCAACAAATCGCGGCTCGGCGGACAGAGCTCCGGTGTGATCTCATGGCGACATGGCGGGTACGATTGTCGCAACCCAGTGCTGGGCACGCCACAATTGCGGCGGTAAGTCCCCTCTTTGAGGAGTGGATAGAGAGGCGCCACGGCGTCCTCACCTTCCGCCTGACGCAGGTTCTCACCGGGCATGGGTGCTTCGGTGGGTTCCTGTTCAGGATAAAGCGGGAGGATACGTCCGGGTGTTTCCATTGCGAGGATCGTCTGGAGGACACGGTGGAGCATACGGTGGAGGTGTGCCCAGCCTGGGCGGGGCACCGCCGTGTC
Source organism: Aporophyla lueneburgensis (assembly GCA_932294355.1). Classification (NCBI taxonomy): domain Eukaryota; kingdom Metazoa; phylum Arthropoda; class Insecta; order Lepidoptera; family Noctuidae; genus Aporophyla; species Aporophyla lueneburgensis. The sequence continues at coordinate 5,157,660 of OW028748.1, read as the reverse complement.
CTCGTGGAGGCGATCGGCGGCGGCGACCTCTCGCGTCCGGCCCTGGTGCGAGCCATGGTACGGAGCGAGAGGGAATGGGAAGCCATCACCTCCTTCTGCGAAGCAGTAATGCTCGCGAAGGAGGAGGCGGGGCGCGTGAGGGAGTGGCAGTCTCTGCGCCCTCACGTCCCTAGCCGCCGCAGGAGGAGACGCCCCGGGCGTCGGGAGTCGATTGCGGACTCCCGGCCACCGTAGGCGCGAGCTTGCGGGTGGCGAGCAATGGGTAGCTCGCCGCCCGGTAAGGACCAAGCTCGGGTCGACGGCGCGCAGTGTTCCACGCGCGCCTCAAAGAGATGTCAGCAGCAGTGTAGGGGTCTACTAGGACCGATGCCTGCCAGGGTCGCGTGATTGTTCGAAAGAGATACCGTGACCCTGGCACATGGGCAACTGATGGAACACGGGTGGGTTTTAGTCAGTAAAAGTCTGACACGCCCTCCCGCTTCGCCCAGAGCGGGAAAAGTCATTTGATGATTTCCCATCCTGAAAAAAAAAAAAAAAAAAAAAAAAAAAAAAAAAAAAAAAAAAAAAAAAACAAAAAAGAGTGGTCCTATGATAAGGAAACCAGGATCTGATGATGTCATCCCAGAGAAGTCGAAGGAAACCTTCGAAAATCGTGGTGGCGACTAGTGCGTTTTTTATTTATTTCATTAATTATCTTAAAGCACTACTATTTAATGAAGGTCTACAGTTGCTCTGATGATGAAGCCGAAAGACAGTCGAGGGAACTCTTCAACGATTTACAGAAATTACCTGGTGTTTGAACTTTATTCATTTCTATTGATGAGAAAGCTCCCATAAGGCTTATAAGTACCATTCCAGGTCTGATGATGGAGACCATAGACAGACAAGGGAATTCCTCAACGATTTACAGCAGTAGTAAAGTATTAAATGTCACCTGGCGATTAGTGGTATAGGAATTAGTGCAGGGTAGATACCATAACTAAAAAGTAAAAAATAAAAACTTTTTTACAAAAAAAAAACCGACTTCCTCAAAAACACTAGAAAGTGAAAAATAACTTTAACTTCGGAAGTCGGGGGCAAAAAACTCAAATACAGATCCTAAGACACCGACTTCCAAAATTAAAGTTATTTTTCACTTTCTAGTGTTTTTGAGGAAGTCGGTTTTTAAAGACCTATCCATAGATAGAGTAACATACATACGTGTGGGTTTGATGAAAAAAAAAATTGAGTTTCAGTTCTCAGTATGGGGAACCCCAAAATTTATTGTATTTTTTTTTTTCTATTTTTATGTGAAAATCTTAATGCAGTTCACAGAATACATCTACATACCAAGTTTCAACAGCGTAGCTCTCATAGTTTCGGAAAAAAGTGGCTGTGACATAAGGACCGACAGACAGACAGACATGACGAATCCATAAGGGTTCCGTTTTTTGCCATTTGGCAACGGAACCCTAAAAAACCATATTCTGTTGTGATCAATTAAATTTTTTATTCCATAAAATTCTCTTTTATTCCATCAGTCTCTAATAATGGTAGCAGTCTCTAGCGTTGAAGCAGGTTGTGTCCTATGAGCGACGGGAGGGAGGTATGCTTTTTGGATTTTTTGCTTTTTGGATTGTCTTACTTTCCTGACAGCGTAGGCGGCCAAACTGAGCCTTCCCGCTACGCTTCATATATGTGATCCCCACTGAAGTTTCGCGTCCACTGTTATGAGATGAGATGTTTTCTTGGCATTAAGTACTGGGTTATTGTGGAAAACCAACCCGTAGCCATTGATGTGCCAAATTACGCCAGAACGTGAGTACATTATTCTGAGCTAATCTTAAAAGATAGACATGTGCTAGCGCTAATTTTTCTTTTCACATTTTTAAGAGGAATAATTCCGTCCTACATGATTGTTGCATTACTTTAACCGTTTACGCAGCGCACGCAACAAAAGCTCTCAAGAGGAATACATTTTCTCCGTTTTTGCAACATTGTTTATTGCTGCTCCTCTTCTATTGGTCGTAGCGCGATGTTTATTTATTTATTTATTCACAAGGCAACTACAACAGGTAACAATCACAATATTTCACGAGGTTCACATTGTAGGTATATAGCCTTCTTCAATAAATGGGCTACCCAACACTAACAGATTTTTTCAATTCCATTTAGTAGTTCCTGAGATTCAAGTAAACAAACAAACTGCTCAGCTGTATAATATTTATATACTTTTCAGAAATCATAAACAAAAATTTCATTACATCCATTATCAGCTTTTTTTTACCACCGGCCCTCTGTTCGATCTTCACGTGATTAAAAGATGACCTTGTTTGACCGAAAACTGTTTATCGCGATAAAACTCAAGTCTGAACCAAAAGCTTTTTTTCATAAATGTAGTAGTACGTTTAATAGAGTAAAATCAAATTCATCGCTTTACACGTTGAGTGCCGATCACGCGATATCGCGTGAATCATCGGCTCTGCATAATAAGGCTGATCACGCGATATCGCGTGCTTGCTACTAACAATTTTGTATGCGCTCTAAATCTGTGGCCATATCGGATTAACCATCAATCTGTGTTTGGCACTCAACGTGTTAAAAACCCAGTCAAAAAACCCATAATACAACCCCTAAACAAAAAATATATGAGAAAAACGGTATGGTAGTAAATTGTTCTTAACCCAATAAATTAAGTAATGAAATATGTCTACTTACCTACGTTTACTTCATGATATTTTCATTTCTATGTTTATGTAGGTACCTATATATAATACTAAACGCATACATCAAATTTCATCTGAGTAATCCCAGAGAAATTCGACTTCAACCAAATGTCGACGCGATCAATTTATTTGTATTCATAAAGGTACCGTTTTTTTTTTTTTTTTGTAGGACATCTCGTAGTTAATCTGAAAAGATTCTTACTACTTAAACGGATTGTGACCCGGCGAGTTCTAAAAAGTTACCTTTTTAGGCCTCCAGCCGGGTAAAGGTACCGTAACTCATCGGTTGATCTTATACTGCCGCATGTAACGAAACCATAGCGACTTGAAATTCGACGCCAACGCCATCTATCGAGCCTGGTGTTACTAATAACAAAGGTGTAAAAATTACGAAACTCACTGGGTCTTCCCGTTATTATAGTCTTTTTTAAAACGACAAAAAAGGAGGTCCCGAATTCTGTCTTTTTTTTGTGTTCACTACCTCAGACGGATTTCAATTAGATTTAAAGACCGATTTGTAAATTATGTTGTTTGAAAGGGTACACTAACCGAGTAGTCCAATATACACACGGTCCAGTTCTACTTCATGGTTTTTGAATTACCTTCAATAATACTTATTTTTCAATTTAGCATGTTGTAATGGTTATGGATATAGCTATACAAGTTAGCAAGTAGGTAGAAGGTAAACGAATTTGTAAAGTAAGAACAAAGTGTTTTTGGATGTCAGTTGTTTTTTTTTTTTTTTTTCTATAAATTATTTTTGGTTTACTATAATGAGACTGGTGCTGTTACCATTATATACAACCATAAATACAATGTTTTAATTCTAATATAAATATAAATATGGTATAAGTTTTCTCTGTTCTAGTGATGACTAGTGGTACATCAATTCTGCTGCATAAATATAGTAGGTTTGTTTTTATCTTTTGGAAGGATCTCATTACTAACGTCGTGAAATAACGTCAACAAGTAAAACAAACAAAATCTTTTGAGTCATAAATATATAATTTAATTTTAATAAGTCCTTTAACACGAATAATCAACAGTCTCTAATATTGGTAGCCGTTTCTAGCGTTGAATGAGGATTGTCTCCTCTGAGCGACGGGAGGGAGGTACGCTTTCTGGACCCCAGCGATGGACCCGCCGCTTCCAGAAGCGTCATTGCGGGAAAGAACGTTGTTGTTGTAGGTGGGTTGTCTCACTGCGCTCCTCTGGATGGCAGGCTGAGCGAAAGGTGGGAGGAATGCTTTCTGGACTCCAGTGATAGAGCTGCCGCTTCCAGCAGCGTCATTGCGGGAGAGAGCGTTGTTGTTGTAAATAGGTTGCCTCACTGCGCTCCTCTGGATGGTAGGCTGAGCGAAAGGTGGGAGGAAAGCTTTCTGGACTCCAGCGATAGTACTGTCACTTCCAGCGGCATCGTTGCGTTGAGCACCAACAGGTGGGAGGTACGCTTTCTGGACTCCAGCAGCAGAGCTACCGCTTCCAACAGCATCGTTGCGGGCGGCGTTGTTGTAGTTATTAGACTGAGCATTGTTGTTGTAGTACTCTTGTTGGGCATTACTGTTATATTTGTTTTCGTTGTAAGATCCTGATAAACAAAAGTAAAATATGTTATTTGATTTAAATCACTTGAGATGACAATGGAAGCGTATTTAATTACAAGATAAGCACAGTTTAATAACTCACCATCATCAAAGATACCAGCAGCCTCATCACGAGCGTTCTGCTCCAAAGCCCTCAAGATTTCTTCGGGTACGGGAGGAGAAGTTGGGAGGTGATCACCTTGGGGCTGGAAACCGTTCTCGTCAGCTGTATACCTGAAAATTATAATGATGAATTATCAAACACAATGAAAATTACCACATTCATATTTATTTAATCATTAATCATTTTAAAATTAATTCTCACCTCACAGAGTAGACCTTGCCATCATCACCAGTGTAGGAATATCCACCCTGAGCCTGCACTCCATTGGTTGCCACTCCGTTCTCCTCGCCGTAGATACCGTTCTCAGTCTCATAAGCATACGCGTAAGTCTCTCCATCATTGGAGTTATCCTGACGAAGGATGGCAGCGTTCCTCTCGAAGGCAGCCTGAGCACGCTCAGGGTGAGCTTCGAAGCCAGAGTAAGCAGCGTTCTGGGCATAAGCGTTTTGGCTGGAGAATCCATTGGAGAAAGCACCGGTTTGATCTTTGAAGCCATTGGATTCGCGAGGAGTCTCGAGGAAAGAAGATCCTGCTGAGTCTTGAGCATTGGGTGGAAGGTAGGTCCTGTCCAGTTTGGCGGCCTGTGCCAATGCAATAGTTGCTAAAACGATGAACTGAAAATAGAAATACAGTATTTGGTTAGACAGATTATATGTATGTAGTTAGTTAAGGTGGTGGCAAGCTCAAATGAAAGAGCCAAGATGGTTTCTGACACACGACACCCTTTGCACGATAACATCCTCGTGTCACAAAGGCTGAAAAGTCGCAACAGCTTTATGAAGTGTATCCTCCCAGTCACTGGCGAACGATCTACGGAACGACAAAGCCTGTGGCGACATGGCGCTTCCCTACCAAACCCATTCGTTTCACCTACTGAAAATCTCGCACCTGGATACGAGTTGCCTTGGCTTTCCTGGAAGTCTTTAAATACGTTCCGGACTCAAGTAGGCCGAAGTAAAGACAACCTGTACAAGTGGAAATTCATAGATGGCTCCGCCCTGGAGTGCAAATGTGGTGCTGTTCCACAAACAATGCGGCACTTTATATTTTGTCCAGCATGTCCTGCTGTTTGCACGCTACAGGAGTTGATGGTTGCCTCGGAAAGTGATAAGCCAAATTCTGGGCTGACTATATTAAATTTAGATTGCTATCGACACGCTAAGAAGAAGAAGTTAGTTAGAGTATAGCTAATTAATTATTTTGACCTCGAAGACTTTAACTACTTCTTAAAAAAAAAAACCGGCCAAGTGCGAGTCGGACTCGCGCACCGAGGGTTCCGAACAAACCTGTAGGTATTCTCGGTTTATGCATAAGGTTTATGTTTATGAATTTTTTTTTTTTTTAATTTTTATATTTCATTTGATTGAATGAAAGGTAACTACTTACTCGATCTCATTCAAACCAATTTTCGGTGGTAGTTTATATGGTAATGTACATCATTTATTTTTTTTAGTTTTATCATTCTCTTAATTTAGAAGTTACGGGGGGGGGGACACACATTTTACCACTTTGGAAGTGTCTCTTGCACAAACTATTCAGTTTAGAAAAAAAATATTTTAGAAACCTCAATACCATTTATAAAGACCTATTCATAGATACCACACACAGATGGGTTTGATGAAAAAAAAATTTTTGAGTTTCAGTTCTATGTATGGGAAACCCCAAAATTTATTGTTTTTTTTTTCTATTTTAGTGTAAAAATCCTAATGCGGTTTACAGAATACATCTACCTATCAAGTTTCAACAGCCTAGCTCTTAAAGTTTCGGAAAAAAATGGCTGTGACATACGGACGGACAGACAGACAGACAGACATGACGAATCTATAAGGGTTCCGTTTTTTGCCATTTGGCAACGGAACCCTAAAAAGATACTTGACTAATATTTAATTTCGAAAATAGGTTAAGTAAAAAACAAAAATGTTTTGTTCTTGTTTTGATCCCATTTCAAGATTGGTTGATGTTAGTAGATCGGACAAAGTGTTGTTAGGTTTTTTCCGTTTGGAATTTCTTAGTAGCAGCCCCGAATCTCTGGATTTGAGCCCAAGGCAAAAGGGTTGTCCTCATATTACATGGGACTTTAAAATAACTGGCGAAATGTGAGTGTAGTATAGGTATACCTTGTCCACCTTTTGAGGGATTAGAGGCGAGGTTTTGACAGTTGGATGACAAAAAATCTAATAAGGGTTGAGGTTTTGCTTATAAGGTCGAAACCCCAATTAAATTAATTTACATTTGCTCCGTTTTCTTTGTCCATTCTTCGTTTCAATCAACCAAGACAATGAAGTGTCAAATTCAAGAATCTCATTTCAAACTCACCAGTTTCATTTCCATTTCTTCTATTTTATGAACAGATTGAACTTGCCACCCAAAATCTGTGGATGCAACTGATAACCTCACAGTGTTATCACAGTATATATAGTGAGTTGCAGATCGATCAATTATATCGTAAGTAGTGATCAATGTTTCTTAATGACGATATGATGTTACGCCCGAGGATTGACTTGTTTAATTGTAGATGACCTTTGTTAAGGCTGTCTAGTGAGAAAGCTTTGGTGGAAGATGTAATGAGATACAGTTGCTTTTATAAGTTCTAGTACTTATGAGGTTTGAAATTTTCAAACAAAACTTTTATTTAGGTTTGAAAATGTAGGAGTAAAGATATAAGAAGTTTCGTGTGGTGCCTGACGTAAAGAACGTAGCTCCATCCCATTTATTGTCCTGGAATTCGTCGCAGATCGACTAAGGAACTTACAAGAGAATAGGCAGCAGCGTTTTCTATGCTAAATACGACCATGCTGCGATCGTCATCCCGAATGCCAAGCGTGACGAATATAGTAAGCCCCCCTAAATTGTGTGAGGCCTATGTCCAGCAGTGGACGTCTTTCGGCTGAAATGATGATGATGACGATGATGAGCAGTGGTGGCCCAGTTGTATCAGCCCTGCCTTACGAGTTGTAGTTCGTGGGTTCACACCCAGGCAGGCACTTTACTTTGTGTGAACAATTTTCGTCACCACTGCTCTCAAAACGGTGAAGGAAAACATCATGAGGAATCCGGCATATCCTAGAACCAAAAATTCTAAGACATGTGTCATTTACCAACCTGCAGTAGACCCGCGTGGTAAATAGCGGTTTTCTCCGTCTCACCGAGCGGAGGCTTTTGTCCCAGCAGTGGGAACAATATAGGCTGATTATGATGATACAGTACCGGATCAAAATCAAAAGTCATTTATTCAAATTAGGCTGTGAGTAAGCACTTTTTGATCGTCAAAATTACTTAAGAGAGTTCCCAAAAACGCCCGCTGTTAACGATTTCCTAGTGGTGGGAAGAAGCTTTTGTTCAACAAAATATATTCGTTTTAAAGCGCCCCTTTTACAAAGAACTTTTATAAAAAGCTGTGAAATGTGAGTGCTAACTACTTCAGGAGAAAAAATATATTCTATAAAAGAAACCTCTTAAGAAACAATAAAAAACAAACAAAACAACAACAAACAATATAAAAACAAACAAACAATATATAAATTCAACCTCGACCAATATTATTTAATTACAATTTCGTGAGATGCGCAAAAATCTGATGGGTCAATAACTGGAACGCAATTGCCGGAAACGTGAGTTTACCTTGACCAGTTATCAAACACATGCATGCTCCGTTGCAAAACTATGCTATGAAAATGTAAATAAATCCTACTAATATTTTAAATATGAAGGTTTGTATATGTATCTATGTGTTTGTAGGTATTGCTAGCATATGGCTTACTGATACATTAGACGATACTCGGCCTGTAAAAGCCTCAATACCTCGTTAGTCAAACTACCGAGACTACCGTCTAGACTACTACTGTCCCTATATGTACACTGCCAGACTAGACCCCTACAATAGGTTTTAATTATTATGTGGAAGCGTGCTAACCGTGGGGCTCTAGAGACAAGAGTGGCTAGCGTACTGTCCGCCGTACGCGGAGCAGACAATCAAATCAAACACTTACAGTACAACAAAACAACTTACCTCATGGTTGAAGGACACTGCTCTGGTGCCAACCTGGAGTTATGTATGTAAGTGAGTGTATCTGTATTGTGTTGTGACGTTATGAGTAAGTATTCTCAGGAACAATCCGCAACAATCCGCCAGATGTCTTCATGGCACGCGGTCTTCAAATCACTCATTCCCAATAGCGTCACTAACACTTAACCATCGGGTCATGACAGATTGTCCACAAAACGACCGGTTCTCAGGGATTACTTTACAACAGGGTCGCACGCGCAATTTGGACTGCCATCCCTTTACAAGAACTTCAGTTTTAACAAACGTAACCCGTAATATTACGTCAAGATAGGGGTTATTACAATTAATACAATTGGATCACGACTAATTGTCACAAACGGATCGATTTAAAAGGATTAATATCAACAAACGCGTCGCGAGGTCCCAATAGCGCGACGGGGCTTTTTTAGCGGCAAATTAACAAGAACTGTCAAGTGTCAACGTCAAAACTGTCAAGTGAGATGTCACTTCGTTACACGCGCATTCCGTTAGGCGCACAGATAATAAACAAATAGATCGGGACTAAACATCTACCCCCCCCCGGACGGGCCTTCCCGTCCGCTAATCACTTGGCAATCCCGACAAGGTTGCGTTTTATCAGTCCACCTGACGCGCTGCTGGAGGATGTGCAAATACTCCAAGCTCCAACGCTTCCAAAAACTCTGAGCGAGCTGCTGCACCAACTGAAACCGCGATAGCCAATTTTGGCTCACATCGACAAAAGGGTGCTCCGGCAGGGCGGCAAGTGGCTGTCAAATCAAAAAATTGCCCGGGGTCAGGGCCTCCAAGACGTTCGGGTCCGAAGACAGCGGGCACAATGGACGCGAGTTCAACACAGCTTCAATGCGGCAAAATACCGTAGCTAACTCCTTAAAGGTGGGAACGGTGTCTCCCAACAATCTGCGCCAGAGTCCCTAACCGCCTTCACCGCGGCCTCAAAATACCCCCCCAATGGGGGCAGGCTGGCGGGTCAAACAATAACAAACAACAAAATAACCAAACAACAATAACAACCAAACAACAACAACAACAACAATTTAACCAAATGGCCCTCCTTAGGCAACAAAAGGGGGTGACGGACCCCATAAAGAAGGCTAGAGTGACTCAATCGTCAACAACCAAACAACAAAAGACCCGTATCGTCCAAAAGGGGTTCAACTTACTAACGGCTCCCGACAATTTCCAAAACTCTCGTTGCAGAATGGTCAACAGCGCATTGCAACCGGCATGCGAGTTCATAATGTGACGATCAGTCACCAACAATTTAACAACAACAAACAACAATTCAACAATTTGTCGAGGGAGCCAAATCGACTCAACAAAAAATCAGGGTCCTTCGTTCCAACAGCGAGCACCTTGAGCCCGGGCAAAGGACCCGACATCAAGACTGGCAATCGAGGCCAATCATCCTCGGGATGAGTCAGCCAGTCTGGTCCCCACCATAGGGGGTAAGCAAACAAGCGGGGTGCCATGCACCCACGTGAGGCCACGGCGCCTGGGTTCAAATCTCCAGGCACGTGCCTCCAAATCAAAGGCGTATCAAAATTTTGAATCTGGGACACTCGGTACGCAACAAAGACCTCCAAAGAGTGGACGGACGTCTTCAACCAGCACAAAACAATTGACTGTCCGTCCAGGCGTGAGAAGCCCGAATGTCCACAGTTCCACCCAAAGTGTGAGCAACGTGGTTCAATAAACGCACAAGACGCGCCGCCCCTGACAATTCAACTTAGGGGTGGTCAGTGCCGTCCGGAGGGGGGCCACCTTGCTCTTGGCCAAGACCAGTGACAAATTCACCTGGCCTGTTGCGCAGACGGTGCGCAGACAAACAACAGCTGCATAACCGTGCGAAGACGCATCACAAACAAGGGTAGCAGTGTAGCTCCCAGGGGGGAGGATAGCGCGGGGTAACACGACCTCGTTGTGCGGATACAAATTGGAGCCAATCTTCCAACAGGTTTTCCCGAATTGGCTCGTCCCAGCCAAGTCCCGCAGTCCAAAGGCGCTCAAGAAAACAATTTTGCCCAAAACAATACAAACAAACAACAAAACAATAGACAAAAGGCAACCGTGGGCTCCCATGTCCAAAATGGCACGGACCACAACAGAGTTCCCCGTGGGCCCCCAGACCTGACCGATGCCGTTGGCAACAAAACCGTGTCGATCTGAGGGGTACCTTAGCGGGGCAGGCGCCAATGTCCTAACAATGCCTGGGCGGCGACCGATCGCCACACCCAGACCCAAGTCTTTCCCGACGAGGATGAAGGCCAAACTCCTCGTCCGCGCGGTGTCCCGAGCCACGCGCCATCGCTGGATGGGCATATCCCACCGGAGGCCTGAATGGCGGGGGGCGTGACTCCAACCGGGGACGTTCCGCCAAAGGAGGGGAGGGAAGGCGGTGCTGGTCTGGCCAGCGGTGCCTAGCAACAATTGCGTAATCGCCTTTACGCGGGGAGACCAAATGGCGGTCGCGCGGCTTCCGATCAACTTGCGCGGGGGCTGGAGTGCGGCGCTCAAAATTGCGGGCCTCTCCCCGGTTCTGAACCGGCGAAGCAGAAGCCCGGTGACCAACTCCATGGTACCCCCCCGTACGCGAACCTTCAACAGAGGCTGGTCTGCCAGCATGGTTCGCGTTAGCGCACAATATGTCCAAATGGGACCCCCTACTTATTCTACAAGGGCGGGGGTTGGGGCAGTCCCGATGGAAGTGAGCCCCCAAACAAGAGAAGCACATGCGGCGTGCATTGGCAATTCGGCGGCGGGCACTCACGTGCAACTTCAAAAAGGCCGCGCAAGTTAGTAGTGTATAATTGGGGTTCCTGGATCAGGGATCCAGTCACCCCAATTATACATTTGATGTGAACTAGACAATCAGTCATTCGATCAATATTTTGAGAACTAGGCAATCAGACATTCTATCAATATTTTGTGAACTAGACAATCAGTCATTCGATCAATATTTTGAGAACTAGACAATCAGTCATTCTATCAATATTTTGTGAACTAGACAAATCAGTCAATAAATCAATATTTTGTGAACTAGACAATCAGTCAGTCGATCAATATTTTGTGAACTAGACAATCAGACAGTCAATCGCATCAATCTATTCTGCTCCACGTTACAATCACTTTATATTTTTGTTTCTTTATAAAACAGACTTCTTGATTTGGCAACATAGTCTGTTCCTTTTACAGCGTTTAAATAAAAGCAATCAGGGGAAAATATGGCATGTTGCATCCAAGGATCATTGTAATACTCCCAATCTTCGATGCCAACTCCACACGAAAAGCACATAACTTTATCGTTTAATCCATTTCCACAGTAAAAAAAACCTGCATCGGCCATTTCCATCACCAATCTTCGTTTTGAATCTACTGTAGCCCAATAATATCGAAATGAGCATAATCGAATTTTGTGTTTATTATATATTTCGTAACGCGGGCTGAAATAATTTTGAATCATTTTTAAGAAGGTCTCGATACGAGTATGTATAAAAGAATAATGAACTCTTGTATCTGGTGTTCTCAATTTATAAAGAAATTAAAGCACATTTCGTTGTGGTATTCTATGTCTAACGCGTTTATTATGAAAATAAAAATAAAAAAACGATTACTTATAAAAAAAGCATTTATTTCGATATATTGTTATGATACAAAGAGCAAGTAATTACTTAACATTACTTATTTTTTATTTTTTTTTTTGTATATATTTTTTTTTTTCAAGACAGACTGTCTTCTAAATTATAAACAATTAAAAATACTGTTATCATCAATCCACTTTTTTAAACATGTTACATTTTTTAAAGCACATACATTCGAATGATACATACAAATAAATATATTACTAGACGTTTTATAATCATCAAATAATTTTTGTAAACTAGGACATTTCTTATCTTCTAAATTATATACATTATCATGTTTTAATAGGTTTCTTAGCCACAACACTTTTTCACACCCTTTAACATAAATGTTTTTATCTTTCAGATAAGGTTCAATACATTGCAGCGATTTTAAGTATGATATAAAACCTTCTTTCCACAAAATTTTTCTGTTTCTCTCTATCCAACAAACTTGCGATTTTTCTTTTTTTGTAAGATTGTAAAATGGGAATGGTGGTTTGATTAATAACACCATAATTTGATTTCTGCATGCTATTGCTATTTCTTTGACAATAAACTCGTTATTTTCCGTCTTAAAACCTTGCACATCGACTATGGCGTTCATGATAATTTCCTTACAATACTACTCAGGGGTTTATATTCTATCAGGCGATCGTTGATGATTAGACAATATGCGGATGTATTTTCTGGAATATCTTCAGAACTTTCTATTTCTAGTCTCACATCTATAGCCCCAGTCTTCAAAGCCTCGTTCTGTCTTGAGCAATCAATTACAAATAAAGGAGCCTTTTCTTTATATTGAAGCAGATCAAGCATCGGTTCACATCGAATGTTATAATAAGACTGACGAAATTTGGTATACATCTCATATAATATACAATACTTATCTTCATGAAATTTTGAATTAACAGATTCGTATGGGTAATAGTTAGAATTTAAGAAAAGAGTAACATTAGTTAATTTACCATGGTCAAATATTGAACTGTCTCTAGATTTAGTGTTTTTTCTATTTGTCTGTAACCCAAAGATCACATACCTCGGTTTCTCGAGTTGTGAAGCAGTCTTAATAACCCAGGAATGTTTTGTAGTCTTAGGTAATAAAGGGTATTCATACAAGTCCCAATTTCTAAAAGCTATTTGAATAGGGCGATCTTTCTCTAAATGTTTCAGTAAAGTTAATCTTTCCCGATCTGAAACTTTTATATGAGGCACGCGCCATTGCAATCTCTCTATATTTATTTCAATCGAGTCGTTATTATCAAGAATAACACTATTAAGCTTAGAACTACTTCTGTTAAGTAGAAGTTCATGTTTACAGTTAATGATAATTTTATCATAATCTTCCGCAAATCCCAAAACTTTATTCAGGGGTATAAGAGCGCTAAAAATACCGTCATTATCTTTAGCCCCATTCAAATTCCAACCCCAAACACCAGCAGCTTTGCTTTCCCCCTCACTCATAGACACATATGATTTTAAAGTTGTAGTAATTCCTGCATTTTTTATTCGATCTATCTCAACACCGTTAATTTCATATCGAATGTCTTGAAACAGAAATGATATAGGATTATTTGTGAAATTAACAGACTTTCGTGTAAGTTTTCCTGATGCATCTTTAGAAGACACAGTGGCTCGGCCTTCAACGTAAATGTAACTGGCTGAAGGTAATATGTACACATCTTGCTGATTTATGGGTATTCGTATTTCATCATTTTCTTTAAAACTGTTGCTGTACGGATTATAAGTGTGATATTCATAACTCACTATAGAGTTATCGAACTGCGGTGAATCATTTATATTAAGAATACTCATAGTTTAAATCCCAAAGCTTGAAGAAACAATTTATTCTCTTCAGTGATTATATTTACACTTCGTGTATGTCTGCGTCTTCTGACGATACGAGGACGAGTAAAGTTATTTACTTTGGTGATTGATTTTATATTATACACTATCATGTTTTCGGCTATAATATAATTGACATTCGTTTCTTGTAACAGACAGCGTTAAAGTGTTGACTTATGAGTAAGAAACTTTATTTAAAGTAATAATTTAAAAAGACTGCTTTTTCCAAAACTCTTTAAGAAATTTTATGCATAAGTGTCCACAGTTAAATAAGTTATTATTTTGATAATTATTGTAATTATAATGGATGTCGTCAGAACCCACGTAACGAACAAATTCTATGGGCGGTTTTAAGTTTCCGTAACTATCGAAATATTCAACATATTTATTTATAATTACGTAGGCTACCCAATGTGTACCAGAATTTTTAGAATCATCCAAATTAATGATTCCACACTCTCGGGAAAACGATGACCTTGGTAAGGTATCTCTCATATACACTCCACGAAAATATGGAATATTTTCCGTAAATTGTATGATATCGATATTAGTAAGAGCACGGTTAGGTAGCCTGCGATTTAGTTTTTTTTCTTTAAATTTAGATATAATCGAAGTCCATTCTTGCTACGGTTTAACCTCAATCCGTTTCCAATACAAACACCTTCCACTTTCTTATGTTGTCGTTCCATTTGTTCCAAATGCTTTTTTGCAACCTTATATTCGTTGATAGTTTTGACGATTCCAGCAATTCCACTTGCTATACTTCCAGCAGCAGACAGGCCAGCAAATATAGGAATTAAAGGTAAAACACCACCGGACTTAGGAATGGGTATGATCCGTGGGAGCTTCGTAGATGAATTATGAGTTAACTCCCTAGCAGCTGCGTATGCCAATTCTATTAGTTTTTTCTTACACTTTGGCTTTAATTTTTTAATGCATTTTCTTGTATGGGAGACTATATTTTTAAAGTTTTTTTTGAGGCCATATCCAGAACTCACTTTTGATAGCATTACGTTGTTAACCACATTAGCAGCAAGTTTTTCTCCTGTGTTTGCATCTGAAGACAGAACACGCTTCTTCGCCATCTTTAGTAAAATAATATCTGCTTTGTGACGATCTTTCAAACTTTTGGATTTATTGTAAGCGATATCGTGATGTTTGCAATACTCATCTAACTTATTTACACCTTTATCACCATGAGCCAATCTTTTATGTAATTTCGTTCCAGGACCACAGTAATTATATCCCGGTAAATGGAGCTCAAATGGTAAATTATTAATTAAATTATTCACAAGTCCTTCTCCGTTCATGTATGCAAACAGAATAGAACCTAAATCATAGATCATAGCATTATAAAGCCCTTACAAAACATTTGTATCATCAATCCAACAATTTTCTGATGATGGTAACCCCAACCATTTCACAAAAACTTTTCTCTTTCTACGTTTCAAAACTTTTTCAACAAGGTAAGTATCAGGATGTTTGGTAATTTGTAATTCTTGATTATAAAATGCTCCTAAAATAGGCTGCTGTTTAATGTCTTGTAATAAATATGTCGTAGGATTTGTATTTTGAACTTTAATAATCTTAAATATCTCTGTGGACCAATTAGGAGTATAGCCTTTTTCAAAACAACCTTTATGTTTACTTATTCGAACAAAATCACCTATCTTGAACTTACAACGCTTTGTTTTCATTTGTTGTCGATTAAAATAAATATTTAGTACTTGAGATTTATTTTTATGATTGACTCGAGCTGGTGGTAAACCAATTGTTGTATGTATTGTTCGATTATATCTGTTAATTACTTTAGCAAGCGTACCGTCAGTCCATTTATAGTTCCCTTTTAAACTGAATTCCTTGTAAAGCTTACTTCTTATCGTCCTTATAAGTCGTTCTACAATGGAGGCCTTTTTGGTCGAATAAGTGCTGTAGTGATTGATAGAATTATTTTTTATAATTTTTTGAAAACTTGCGTTGTAAAATTCTGTTCCTAGGTCTGTTTGCAAGTTTCTTGGGATGCGTTTTTCACTACTCAATATCGTATTGAATGCATTAGATACAGATTCTTTATTTTTTTGTTTAAGTGGAATAGCCCAAGCATACTTAGAGAATCCATCGATAACCACTAAAATATATTTGCAGTTCGTATTGAATTTGGAAATGCTTTGCATATCCATTAAATCGGCTTGCCAAAGATCATCAATATCTTTTAATATTACATGTCTTCGAGAAAAATTGATTCTTGCACTTCTGTGAATTTCGTTTATGATGTCTCTTTTCACTTTGCTCATTCTTTCAACTGTCACTTCTGAACTATAAAATTAGACTAAGTAACAATTTCTATGATAAGCCCTTTTATTCATGTATTACACCCGCTTCTTTTAGTTCTTCAATAATTGATAAAATCTCGTTATCAAGGTTAGTATTACCTGCAGTTTTAGAAGCGATCAAAAGTTTAAGCCTGTCCACTAATTCATTAGGATCATCCCAATAAACAAGTTCAGTATTTTTTTTATATTTTTTAAGAAACGGTAAACCAGCTCCTCTTTTTTGCCTAGATTTAACTTCTATTGGTGCTTGTAAGCATTTATAAGACTCAGAAAATAATGGTTTGACCACTTGAGAATATTTTAGACCTTTATCACCTTTAATTTGACCTGCAGGGTCAAAGTCTCTTTTATGAGCATTAGTTTTCAGGAGTATTTCTTTGTAAACCAATTTATCTTTTAAATTGACTAAACTTAAATCAGGCTTTTTGCGAAGCAATAGTTCTTTTAGACCAGGTGTTATTGTATACTGTTTATTAGCTACGCAAATGTTAAACAATTTACCAGAGTTCTCATGAGTGGTTGAGAAATTAACTATTGTATTTCCGATCATATGTTTGTTATTCTCACTACGTACACCAAATGGTATATTCATATCCTCATATATTTCAATGATATCTTCTTTTTTCAACGATGCATTTGTATCTTTTTCCGATCCATTATCTCCTTCATCTTCTGAATAAAAATTTTCTAACGAGCTTGACTCATTAGATGATTCATGTTTATACATATCATGAGATTTATCACGCAAAAATATTGTTGAACCTATATCAGTGTGTTTAATTTCGTCATCATAAGTATCTTCATTTTTTATTGTAGAAATTTGCTTGTTAGCTACGATTGCATTTAGAGGGTCTGCGAGAGGCTTGAAAAAATATTTCAAATGAGTGTCAGTTTTAAACTCATAATCTTTCATTTGTTTCACTTTTGCCTTAATAGCGTCCGCAGACTTAATTAATTGATCTGTAATGTCGTGGTCCATTATACGACTTATATTAAGAAGTATTTATGCTCAAATGATTTTAATTTTTTGCACTCATAATTTATATAGCCATTAATCACAATAAATAAACTTGTCGAATGATTGTCTATATCTGCCTTTGTTTAATCCACAATCCTTATTAATAGTCAAAAAATCATAAGGATGTATCCAGATTTTAGAACATATATCTTTAAACTTCGACCACTCTATATCAGAACTAACATGTTCATCGTATATATGTTTCATGTTAACTTCATCTTGCTTGAAAATTATCAAAAAGTTAACATTGTCACGTAATAACTGCTTTGGTATTTTTGAATACGTTTGAGATAAATAAAAACAATCTATATTTCTGTGTCTGCCCATTGTAAAATAATTTCGTATGTTAATTTGTTTTTCACAAACCACGTCATCAAAAATAATAACAGAATTCGGTAATGCATCGTTAGGATGAATAACTTCGTCATCAAAATTAAATATAAAAAGTTTTACTTCTGGCACTCTTTTTAAGATTTGTTTTAGAAAAATATATTTTGGTTGAAAGCTAGTCTTTGAATACAAGTAAACATTTTGAAACTTTAAGCCATTTTCGTGGATTAACAAACTAATCATGACGTTCGTTTTCCCACAATTCGAAGGGCCACATATTATACATCTTATATTATTCGGCAAAAGAACACTATGCTTTGCGTGTAGCTTATTTTTCTCCACTTCAATATTTTTTACTTCTAATGAAACTGGTTGCTTGACCCACTTCATGTTTGTATCTGTCAAAAAACATATATGTTCTAGTATTTATAATGCTTATCAGGAACACTAAGTAATTATAACCCCCAATAATCAGATTTTTGTTAGTTCTTTTAGCTTTGGTTTCAATGAATAAGTACACAAATAAATAAAAATGATCGTTTATACTTAGATAATATCTCTACAGGTAATGTCGAAAAAGGGTTATAAATAAAACCATCAAATATAGAGTACAGCTAAATATGTATGTATTAACTAACAATATAATTATTCGATTTTATATAATGCATAACCATTCTCATATTTAAATATATCATATAGGTCTACAATTGAAGTAAAAAATAAAAAAAAATATTGAATTAACATATGTAATCACAATGACCCCAAGGTACGGTATCTTTTTGATTGCCTAGAACATGCCTTTTATCGTCTATCCTGTTTAAAACTACTTTATTTACTTCTTGTGAAAAAAGCACATGCTTCATTGATTTTATCATATTCATCTTACGCTTTAATGTTAAGTTTTTAAATAAAACATCTTTATAATTAGATGATTTTAAACATCTTGTAACAGGCTTTGATACACCTTTAGCTTTGTTTATTTGAGTATTTAATGATTTAATGCAATAAAGCTTTGCTCTTAAGCCTATAAATTCGGTTATTGGGTCACCTCCTAACTCGTCTTTAAATAAACCAGGAATTTTTTCGTTCACCTTAGGAATAAAGTAATGAT
The DNA here is from genome assembly GCA_932294355.1 of Aporophyla lueneburgensis. Taxonomy (NCBI): domain Eukaryota; kingdom Metazoa; phylum Arthropoda; class Insecta; order Lepidoptera; family Noctuidae; genus Aporophyla; species Aporophyla lueneburgensis. Next base: position 5,138,946 of record OW028748.1, on the reverse strand, counting down.
TATTAGTTTCAAAATTACTTGTATCGAATTCCGACAAATTATCACGCATATCTTTATAAAAGTCTTCAGTATGTATTAAATACAACAAACTATCAGTATCAGTGTAACATAATTTAGCTTTGTCACCATATTTATTCTTAATGAAATTATAGTGATAATTGTACAGATGCCACTTAGAGAATTCTAGCACAGCAAACCCAATATATATTGGTCTGTCTAAAACAAGTTTCATGGGACTCAGTTGTATTGCTATAAAGTTTTCATTAAAGATAGAAACACTTTTTAAATTAGGTTTTGTGATTAATTTCTCAGCACCTACTATTTTATTTGTAATATTTAAATCATCACTCCATTTGGTTATTAATTTGACCTCCACTTGCTTACGTTTATTTTCAATCGTTTTACCAAATATTGAATTATTAAGAAGCTTAAAAAAATCTCTTTCGAATGATGTTGAAGCTGCTTGTCGTAAGCTAGTATTCAAGTCTATATACTTTTTCAAAAAAGATTCTTGTTTAAAACAAAGGATTCTATGAATTTTTTTCAAGATTAGGCCATTTTTAAGACATGCTTTTAAATGAATATAATGAATAATGTAGTTATATTTATCATACAAATTTGCAATTAACTTTGGTGTTTTCCCTCCAATAGGTATGAATTTCTCTGGAGCAAAAGGCAAGTCACTATGTAAATTATGTAAATGATTTGGATACGCTAAATCTACTTCTAAAATATAACCATACTCGCCATCATCAGGAACATCCAATAAATTAAAATTTTTGATATCATCCTTTTTCATAAATTTAAACTCTGATATCGGTAATTTTTTAGTCATAGCATAGCCATAAAGATTATTACAGTCTAAATATATCAAATATGTTGATGGCTTAGAATTATCGAAATAAGGTAAATAAATGTTATTGGCTTCAGCATATCGGTGAGAGCACTGAGCTAATCCTCCACGTATTCCTTTTTCTAACATTTTATAAATTTCAAAATCATTGATCAATTCTAACTGAACACCTGTGTATAGGAGCATAGCGTCCCAACTTAATCCAGGCGAAGTCACATAATACGCAGGATCGAGTTTATAGTGCTGCACACAAATATTTCTAAAATTTTCAAATATATCACATAATAATAGTACATCACACTTTAAATACAGGTCAGTATATTCACCAAGAGAACTAATATCAAAACATTTCCATACGGTTTGGGCATGTTGATATTCAGCATCTGTTATGTGCTTCATTTGTAAAGTGTTATAAAAATGATTCTTTGCTGGAAGTTGTGTTTCATTATATGCTTGCCATGAACAAACATGCTCATACGGATATACACCTTTGCTTCGCAGTAAATTTAATTGGCTTTTATCTGAGAAATGTGATGATAAATGATTAAAATCGTTCTCCGTTAAACTTTTACTCAAATTGTCAAGACTTGAACTAAGAAATTGAAAAGAATCTATAAATTTAATCTGTATAGGTTTACATCCTGTTTCAGTTTTAATTATTTTAGTTATGCTTATATATTTTTCTTTTGTTTTTGGTATAATTTTTATCTCACCATCATATTTCGATAATTCTGTAATAAATATATGAGAATCATAACCAGATAAGTTATGAAAGATAACTGGGATAAATGAACACACTCTATAAATTAAATTGCAGTGCGAATGTGCCGCGCCTCTGTACTCGGATGTAATATGATCATGATCACAAACTTTATCACCAAACAATAAATGATTACAGATATGGCACGTAGTTGCTTTACTATAATTATCAGTTTGCTCTTTCGTCATAGATCTCATGGGTTTCTTAGTCATTAAAATATTGTGAATTACCTTCGCTTCTTTAATTAATCTCTTAACAAACACTTTTACACAGTCAGGTCCTCTGTATGTTACGAATTTGTTCAAGCTACTATCATGTGAGCAACATACATAATATGCAAAACAAGACGGTTGATGTAGTTTATTTTTTATCGTACTTTTATCATTACATTTTTCTTTATAATTTAATAGTATACTTTCAAAGTCAGCATAAATCACAAAGTTAATTTTTTGCTTTCGCTCATAATTTTTGAATTGTAATATATTGTTTTCATCCGGCAGTATGGTTAAAATTTTGGAACAACTATGAGAATGATACTTTTGTTCGGAAGTAAAAAATTGCAAACATGTTTCACATAAATGCATTTGACCCTTGTGACAAGTAACTTGCCGTCGCACTAAGCGTAAAAGGTTTTTTATCAAGCAATAATGTCCTTTATTTTGTTTTTCAAAATACAGTAAGTTAATATGTTTATCTTTCTTACAATTCGTCACATATAGAGGGCCGGTTACAGTACAACGTTCATCTAATCCGTAAATATTAATACTGAACTCACAATTATTCTTTTCAAATAACTTGATATCTTTAGGTAAAGGTGGAAATGAAATTCCTTGAATATTAAATATTGAACTAAAGTGCGGATAAGAGCTTGTTCTACATACATTACTTTTTGCTGGGAATAATGCTGCAACAATACTCCATAAAAAACAGTATTCATCATCATTATTGCGTATATTCAAACAACTCTTTGTGTTTTTAATAACTTGTGGTAGCTCTAAATAAGTACCACCCCGCATGGGAGAGTATTTATTTATATTTATTTCTAAATGACTTGTACAGACAAATGACCATCCAGATTCACAATGCTCAAATTCAGTAAGTTTTCTTTTAAATATTTCTATTATATTTGAGAATAAATTATTAATGTCAGTACTGCTGTATATAGTTTCATATTTCGTATTAAATGACTTAAGCTGCTGCTCACTTAATTGTGGTAGTAAAAAGTAAGCAAACAGCTCGAAGTTAACTTTAATGCAGGTATGTTCCAATAATGATAATTCAATGATTTTCAAAACATCTTTTCGCTTATCACCCAAGAACGCCTCTAGTATGACGTACTCGTCTTCTATTGAAGGGTTTAAGCGATAAGTCATGATTCTATTTTTAAATGCCGTAGCTACAATATCAATATTATCAAACTTTGACTTTATTAAACAATTCGATTTATGAATATTCGTTCTCTTATGATATCTATATTTATCTTCTGGGATCTCAATTTTGCATTTATCACAATGAATATACTTTGGTAAACAATTTGGCTCATAAACATTCGTATCATATTCAATTTCTGGAATATCAATCTGGGATTTAACTTTATCAAACTTTGACTTATTTGTATCATATTCAATTTCTGGAATATCAATCTTGGATTTAACTTTATTATTATCAGAATTTGATGAGCCATCGACGGGGTGTATAACTGGAAAAAAAGACACAACATTTTTTATTGTATTGTTTAATTATTGGGATTAAATGCGGTTATAAAATTCTATCTTAAAATAAACTCCATGTAAGTATAATAATGTGGTATAGCTTAAATCTCATAATGTAAACTATTGGTAAGAGCTTATAAAAGTAGGAGTACATTTTTTAAACTCCTTCCGGGTGCTTGTTATGTAGGCGTTTAGGCAACGCCAGGACTCTGAATCCTCATCACATTTGTTTTTGATCGTGATTACCGAGTGGCGCCACCTATTTACTGGTTGGACCCGCTCTATTTCATTACATTTATATACTTTGAGTTCTATATAGAACTCACCTCTCTTCTGCTCGTTCATTTGACGTGAAAACCCGTTCGCTAGTCTCCTAGTGATGTACGAGTATATCGGGGCATTCTTCTTGTCCGCAACCACCTCAATTTCATCGTCGTCACTGTCGCTCCCGAACAACTCGCGAGCCGTTGACTTGGTGACTGGAGTGATTGGGTGAATGGTCGGCCTAGTTTTCTTACTCGTAGACGGCTGGGAGCTGCTCGTTGACGAAGGCTTGCGCTTTTTGTTCTCCTTCGGCTTGGTTTTCACTGAGACATGCTCCTCGTCCGTCGATTCGTCCTCCGTAGGGAAAATATGGTCAGCCGTGTTCTTGGACCTGTAATAAATAAAAACAGTGAATCAGTAATCAGTTTGTTTTAATCGTGTAGGCAATATTAACTGAATGCACTAATTACTTGAATAAATGATTATTAAAAATTATGAATCAATAAACTGTTTAATTTTTATAGATGTAGACTCACTAACTCATCTGAATACTATAATACTCGAATGATTGAATGATGTGAATTAGGTGGAAACAACACAAAGTAAAATACATTGAACAGTGAATAGATATGTACTTACATTTTAGAAGATTGACGTTGCTTTGGTAGTTAGTAAGATCTGGTAGTTTGGTAGTGATTTAGATGTAACCACTCCTAGTTGAAGTGTTGATGTGATCCAGCTTCTGCAGGATGCACTCTTAAATAGTGCAAAATCCACGTCACGATATCCCGTATAAGGAATAGATCACGCGTTACAAAAATGCTTTATCAGCCCTTACACCCAAATATGTAATAGTTTACGTTGTAGAAAAACGTCTTCCTAAACAATAAACATCGAGATCTTGAATTTGAACTTTATCTTCATAGTTAAAGATACTTAAAGTCGATAAATCAGTGGGTGGTCCAGTTCTAATGTCTATTAAGTGTCGCTCTGGATGATGCCGCTTTCTGTGTGTATTGACTTTTAAGTCACCAGTTCACAGATAGCGATGCGGTGCGGTAGCGTCGCGGTGATGTTTTGAATTGTTTAAATCAGTATATGCGATAACACATGATGCGGACACGGATAATAATGATACAGTAAGTTAATAGTGCAGTGATCTTGAATTAATTACCTACGGCTGCTCGATAGAAAAATCCACGTATATTGCGCAATCGAACAACTGTCTACCTGTATACACTGAGATTTTGAAGCGTGTCGTTTTGGACGTTTTCTATAAAGTTAAACTACTGCATCATTACTATCCTGTGTTGTTGAGCAGTGCCCACGCCTTCCCTAGCTAGCATTGAAACGTCATTGCGACGCTATCGCATCGCACCGCCGCCGCCGTCTATTTACCGGTGGCTTTATATTATGGTATGCGTAATCTGAAACGGTATAGCGTCGGTTTGTCGCGAATATATAAAATTATGCTGACATGTGCTATTAGACTTTTTCACAGCAATTTTGAACTTTAAATCCATTTAAAATTATTTAATAGAACCCTATATAAAGGATAAAATATCTTGAAAAATCAATTATTATTTAGTTTCCTATCAGCAAGCGCGAGTAAATCAACGAGTAATAATTATGTCGGTGAGTATTAATTTAATTCTTTTATTTTATATTTGTTTTTATAAAAAAGTTTCAACTTGGTTTAATAACAGATCTTACTATCATTTATTATTGAATTTGAATAGTGAAATGCTTGCAACAAACATTTTAATGCATTTTACGCTCAGTTCACTTTTTCATCACACGAATTAAAATATTATGTAGACCTTTTATTTCAGTAATGTGGTTTTATTTTTTAAATTAGGACATGTTTTTTTTAGTTTAAACACACGAGAATAGTAAAGTGGGTAGAGTGATTGATAAGTGATGGTATTCGTTGTAGGCCTGGGGTTCGATTCCTAGCTGAGTTAAAACCAACAATCAATCTAATATTATGTAGCCATGTGTATAGCATGTAGGAATATTTAATGTTTGAATAAAGGCAACTAGAGTAGGTATTATTTAGGTTTATTAGTTAGTCATACGTTTTTATTTATTTTCAGGACTCTGAAAACGATCTGTTTAACTTCATTCCTGCGAATCCACCAGCGGGACAGCGAGGTGAAAGGTTGTTAAACCTCGATGGACCGAATAGTAAGAAACTGAAAAAGTCCCCCGCTATTTTTTCTTACGTGAAGAAACTTACGCGCGGGTCTAATGTCAACGGGGGAAAGGTGATTAGAATTGAAATCTATGATGCTGAAAAGTTTAGTGACAGTGAAAGCTCCCAGTGCAAATGTGATGCCGAATTATGTATACAACATGTTGTAAAAAATATGTATATGGATAATATATATAATTCTGTTAAGGATATTGTTGTAAAAATCTCAGACTCAATGGAAATCCATTAATAAATGTATCATGATATTATTCTGGTTCAATCTTTTATTTACCATTTTCCCTCATCAAAAACTTCTTAAACAAAAAGTAAATCAAAAACTCACTAACATGTTCTACCTTTTTTTATCATTATTGAGGGATAGGGCTTCAATCAGAATTTATCATACAAGCCTACCCCAATTTATAGTTGGAATAGAGACGAGCTAGTAACCAATGCGCCAAACGTATTATCAAAGATTTGTACCTAGTACCTAGTACTTTATGAGCTTTACTCACTTAGTGTGAGGATGTGATGTGGTTGTGATTATCAATAAGGTCAAGGGGGCGGGGGGGGGGGGGGGGGGGAGAATAAAAGTGATACGTTGTGTAGCACATCCGCACTACCTCGACAGCATCGCACCGCAATGAATTGTACATATTTTAGAATACTCGAATACATACATACATACACAAACTCACGCCTTTTTTCCTATGGGGACACAGATACTACGAAACGCCCCTCCTGCCACGATCGTAATAATCGCATTGTAATGGAATGTTCTACATAGAAGCATTCGAAATAATATGATCTACAAAATCAAATTATTTCGAATACTAGAATGTAGAACCTGAGTAAATAAATTAATGAAATGTTTGAATAAATATTGATCGATTGACTGATCACTAATCAAATCAAATCAAATCTGATTGTTCACAAAATATTCATTTATTGACTGATTTGTCTAGTTCACAAAATATTGATAGAATAACTGATTGTCTAGTTCTCAAAATATTGATCGAATGACTGATTGTCTAGTTCACATCAAATGTATAATTGGGGTGACTGGATCTCTGATCCAGGAACCCCAATTATACACTACTCAAGTTGCCATGCCATGCCCCGTGTCCCTACAAAACTCACAACCAGGACGACTCTGGGTGCCAGCAAAACGAGCGGCGGGGCGACCATCAACAGGCCCGCGAGCCCTAGTCCGTCCCTGGTCTCGTGGCCGGGAAGACGGCTGGCATGACTCAGTGGCAACGCCAGAGTTGTCCACAAACCGACACTCATCCTCCAAAAATTGGACGAGGTCATCAAATGGGGGGAGATGTGTGACACTATCCCCACCATACTTTTGCTCGAAACGAGCCCTCAAATCGGCAGGAAGCCGTTGCAGCACAACATGTACCAAAAAGTAAGACCAATGGTCCACCGGCAACTCCAATTGCTTTAAAGCGTTGGTCGCTGCCACCAACGGGTTCAACAGGTCAGTACGCAATGCTGACAAACTAGTAATGACCGGTAACCCCAAAATCAATCCAATATGAACGTCAGCCAAACAACGTTTATTTTGGTACCGCCGGGTGAGTAGTTCCACAGCGGTAGGGTAGGCTGAGTCAGTCAAAGACAGATGCTGCACCAAGGCTCGGGCCTCACCTTCCAGGACGGACAACAAATAGGCCAACTTTTGGGCGGGTCTGAGGTCCGAGCGTGCATCAACCAAACTTTCAAACAGGTTTTGGAAACTTAACCACTGGTCCAAGCGACCGTTAAAGTGTGGCAGTTCCAAAGTAGGCAGTCTACTCAATAGTCCGGGACCTGCAACAACCGAGGTCTCCGGTTTGACCTGGACAGGTGTCCGGCTCCCCAATATTTCCCGAGCACGTTGACCAATGACATCCCCCAGGTCCAAGATCTGGTCGTAGTCAGCAAGGACCTTGTCACGTGCTGCCTGATCCAGCACTTCCAGAGCCACATCACAAATGTACTCGTTGTAGCGGGTGAGCAGAGCATCAACGTTGCCGAGTCTCAAGTTCAACTGCTCGAACCGAGCAAGCGTAATCCCTTCGAGATCCTGGCGCTCAGCAGTCGCTGCAGCTGAAGTGAACCACCGTAGCTGTGTGGTCAATCCACTGATTGCCTCTCTCACCGCTTTGTGTGCCATTGCACAGACAATACAATTCAAATAAACCAAATAATCAAATAACAAAGTTCAAACAATCAATACAAAATAACTACAAGCAAACAATCAAACTACCAAACTGACTAATCAGCAACTCAAGAAATAACAATATTGGTTTCAGTTCAATTCAACAATAAACTTTTATTTTAATTCAAACCCAATATCAACGTTCAAAATTCTATTTCATATTCAATTCAAATATTCAAATTCTAATCCAATTCCAAATGTTAAGTTCACAAACCACTGTGTCAAAGGTACAACAATTATAAACCTTTATTCCAATTCAAACAATGGTAATACTCAATAATGCCAATTTCAACAAAACTACCATATTGATGGTACAAAACTCAATATTTTAATGTCTTCCTGACATTCAATACAACACAGAGGTCAATAACAACAACAAGAGGTTATAACATAGCTCAATCTAACCAACTCTGTTAGAATATGCAAACCTGGTTGACCCTGTCAATATGAGTTACTCGACTCAATAAATTCCAACAAATTATTTCAAATAACAATTAATTATAGTTATCAAATATTTACAGCGTATTACTACTTCCCTTATAGAGACTGCCAAGTAATTAGCCTACTGTAAATTACCAATTTGGTGGTTATGTCTTATAACCGCGCTCTGAATACCAAAAATGTACACTGCCAGACAAGACCCCTACAATAGGTTTTAATTATTATGTGGAAGCGTGCTAACCGTGGGGCTCTAGAGACAAGAGTGGCTAGCGTACTGTCCGCCGTACGCGGAGCAGACAATCAAATCAAACACTTACAGTACAACAAAACAACTTACCTCATGGTTGAAGGACACTGCTCTGGTGCCAACCTGGAGTTATGTATGTAAGTGAGTGTATCTGTATTGTGTTGTGACGTTATGAGTAAGTATTCTCAGGAACAATCCGCAACAATCCGCCAGATGTCTTCATGGCACGCGGTCTTCAAATCACTCATTCCCAATAGCGTCACTAACACTTAACCATCGGGTCATGACAGATTGTCCACAAAACGACCGGTTCTCATTGATTACTTTACAACAGGGTCGCACGCGCAATTTGGACCGCCATCCCTTTACAAGAACTTCAGTTTTAACAAACGTAACCCGTAATATTACGTCAAGATAGGGGTTATTACAATTAATACAATTGGATCACGACTAATTGTCACAAACGGATCGATTTAAAAGGATTAATATCAACAAACGCGTCGCGAGGCCCCAATAGCGCGACGGGGCTTTTTTAGCGGCAAATTAACAAGAACTGTCAAGTGTCAACGTCAAAACTGTCAAGTGAGATGTCACTTCGTTACACGCGCATTCCGTTAGGCGCACAGATAATAAACAAATAGATCGGGACTAAACACTATATGACATCGCATCGGACAAATATCAGAGACAAAATTAAGAATTCTTATAAGCTTGTAACTATTTTGGAAAGTGCTTTAACAATCCATCACTTGGTTCCTTTGTTTTAGGAGTTGGCAGTAGATTTTTGTTTCGTGCCGTGTGTTGCCAGACGTAAAGAATAGGACCATCTCATTTCTGTTTCTGTGTCGTAAGAGGCGACTTAAGGACTAAGGTTCTAGAGAATAGACAACAGCGTTCTTTATGCATTATACCACTATACTGCGATCGTCAACCCCCCTGCCAAGCGTAGCGAATATGAAAAACCCTCTCAAATTGGGGAAGGCCTATGTCCGTGGACATAGACCCCTGACGTCATAGGATCTTTCGGCTGAACCCACGATGACGATGATGTTGATGATGAAAGTTTGTATATTTGGATTTCTAGGTTTGGATGTTTGATACTTAATCGCGCAAAAACGGCTGAACGGATGTGGATGAAATTTGGCATGCTGATTGTTTATACTTTTTGCCTGGATTGATATTAGCATACTTTTAATTCCGTTAGTTCGTACCCGTGGGATAATTTTCAAATGCGAGCAAAGCTGTTGGCAAAAGCTAGTTATCATAAAATGTGCACATTTGTAGAGCCACTTGCAAATTTTATTGCTTTGATTTGATTATTGGAATATTTGTACCCCAAATTCTTATTTAAAATTAAATTAATGACTATATTCATTTAAAAATTGAGGTTAGAAGTAGTATAGTTTATAACGTCAATTTTTGTCCATAATTTTTTAGTTATTGAAAATATATTATGTACAATTATTTTATTCAATTTGTTGTAAGATATAAAGTCAAATCCTTCTAAATACAGATAAATGTTTTACAAATTCACTTTAGTGAGTGTATTTACACTTTCATTCCATGTTTTTGGAACAGACTATACCGGATTCCTACAAGTGCTTTACGTATATAATTGGCAGGGTCATAACTGATGGTAATGCTTTTTATTCTTCGAATGGTTATGTCGATAGTATGACGAATCCACAGTGTGCAGCTACTGTAGGTAGTACTAACATTCGATATCGTCATAATCTATAAACTGACGTTGTTTATGATAACGATAAGTGTTATGTTATCGTCAATGAGTTGCAAGAAAAACACCTAAGTCCTTACGAAGGTGGCTGGGTCTGGAGACTGGTTGTAGAAGGTGGAGTACAGGGTGTTGTGGCGCAACATGAGAAAAACCTATGCCTAGTAGTGGATAGCAATAAGCTGTGTTGATTTATTAATAGTTGACTGTCAAAACTAATTAAACTTTTGTAAACACCAGTATCATCAAAATCAAAATCACGTTATCAATTTAAAAAAATAACAACCGATTCCCAAAAAAAACACTGGAAAGTAGAAAATACCGTTAATTTCAGAAGTTGGTGTCTTTCAATAAACTTTTTATTTTTTTAATTCTGGTACATACAGCACAATTATAAAAAAAAAACTTATATAAAATAGATTTTCCAAAAAGCTAGTTACTTGGCCAACGTGATAATAGAACATGCAGCTTTTATTCCTGCTATTCTCACTTATATCAAAAGATTTAGATTTAGATATTTGCAAAAGCGGAGTAAATTTAAAACCGGTATTATTAAAGCTTTTGATTTATTATAAATTGGCAAAACGTCTAAATTCTGAATAAAGCTAGAGAATTTAAAAAGGGACATATGATTAAATAAAATATAATAGTAAATTTAAATCTACTTCAGCTGCTTTCACGAGAAGGCATCTCGTGATAAACTACAGTGTCCACTTATAGAAAATTCAAACAAACAAATTCAACGCTAGTTAATCAGTAGCCTAGGTGTTGAGAACTTAAGATCATTATAATCATTTCAGTTGAAAGACGTCCACTGCTGTATATAGGCCTTCTCCAAGGACCACCACCTTGAGATACTTACAGAAAATATACGCTTTTTTTGTGGGTGATAAATCATCAAATGACGTCTCCCGCTCTTGGGTGGAGCGGGAGGGCGTGTCAGACTTTTATTGACTAAAGCCCACCCGTGTTCCTTCAGTTGCCCATGTGCCAGGGTCACGGTGTCTCTTTCGACCAATCTTGCGACCCAGGCAGGCACAAAATATACGCTTACAAGGTTATTTAAGTGGCTTCAGTTTCAAGTCCTTTACGGCTGAGTTTTTTGTTGACTAATTTTTTTTCGTTATCAGTAAGTTTAAGCAGTAATGTGGAACTTATTTTAAGATTTTTATATTGCTGTATATCTCGGATTTTTTTAAAAACTAATTTGAGTGTCTACCGCTTTTCAAATCCAGTCAATTTTATCATAGATCTATTAATTTCCCATGATCGCTTACAACCATGGCCACTACTTTTCTTTGTCATTTAATCCACTTATGTCTCTTTTTCACTTATCATTAAGTTTTAGTTTTCTCCGTTCAAGTGATGCTAGTGGTTATATAAATTCTTCTGCACAAATATAGTAGGTTTAGATTTTATCTTTTGGCAGAACCTCATTAATAACATCTTGATACATCAACAAGTAAAACAAACAAAGTATTTAGGGTTATAAATATATTATTTAATTTTAATAAGTCGTTTAACAAGAATAATTAAAAGTCTCTAATATTGGTAGCCGTTTTTAGCGTTGAAGGAGGATTGCCTCCTCTGAGCAACGGGAGGGAGGTACGCTTTCTGAACACCAGCTACGTTGCTACCGCTTCCAGTAGCATCGTTGCGAAGAAAAGCGTTGTTGGTGACCACCGAGTCAGCGTTGTAGTTGGATTGAGCATTATTGTAGTTGGATTGAGCTTTGTTGTAGTTGGATTGAGCGTTGTTGTTGTTGGATTGACCGTTGTTGTAGTTGCCTTGAGCGTTATTGTAGTTGCTGGATTGAGCATTGTTGTTGTAGTATTGTTGTTGGCTGTTGCTGTCGTATTTGCCTTCGCTGTATGAACCTGAAGAACGGAATAAAATTGATTAAGCGATTATATCTAGTTAAGAACACATATAATAATTTAAAGAAATTTGAAATACTTACCATCATCAAATATACCAGCAGCCTCATCGCGAGCGTTCTGCTCTAGAGCTTTCAGGATCTCTTCAGGGATGGGGGGAGAAGTGGGGAGGTGGTCACCTTGAGGCTGGAAACCGTTCTCGTCAGCTGTGTACCTGAAAAAAAGTAATTAATTATCAAACACAGTTACGAATACCACACGCATTAGTTTTTCGTTATTTTAAATATTTAAGACCGAGTTCGTGTTTTCTTAATTTGATAACATACGGTACAATGTGCAAAATTAGTTTGAACAATGATGCCAGTTAAAAGAGGTTGACATCATTGTGACAATAATTTGGACCCTCACCTCACAGAGTAGACCTTGCCATCATCACCAGTGTAGGAATACCCGCCCTGAGCCTGCACTCCATTGGTCGCCACTCCGTTTTCCTCGCCGTAGATACCGTTCTCAGTCTCATAAGCGTACGCGTAAGTCTCTCCATCATTGGAGTTGTCCTGACGAAAGATGGCAGCGTTCCTCTCAAGAGCAGCCTGAGCGCGCTCAGGACGAGCTTCGAAGCCTGAGTAACCACCATTCTGGTTGTAGGCATTGGGGTTAGAGAACCCATTGTTGGAGAAAGCTCCGGTCTGGTCTTGGAATCCGTTGGACTGGCGAGGAGTCTCGAGGAAAGAAGATCCTGCAGAGGATTGTGCGTTGGGTGGAAGGTAGATCCTGTCCAGTTTGGCGGCCTGAGCCAAAGTGACGGCAACTAGGATGATGAACTAGAAAAATATAATCGAGAAAATTAGCTTGGGTTTATTTAGTAGGAGTTTCGATGCTTGTTTATATATTTTCATCAGCGAATTATTAATTTAAAATGTGAAGAAATTACGCAGAAATTAGATCGCATGATAAAAAAGACAAACTAGAGACAAATACTATACTTTTGTCAGAAGCAAATATTGTTATAATTTTTTGAAATATTTGTTTTAAGTTAATTCAAGAAGCTCATCAAAGCTCACCAATTTCATTTTTGTTGTTTTTATTCTATTGTGAGAATGAACTTGCTACCCAGAAGCTGTGGATACAACTGATAACCTTACAGTATCAGTACAGTATATATAGTTGGGTGTAGGTCGATCTACTTCATCTCAAGTCGTGGCCGATGTTTCATAATCACGATATTATGATGTGCCCGAGGATGGACGCGTCTAATTGTCGTGGATGGCTTTATGCAAGCCGTCTCGTTAAGTCGGTATTGTGCTTTCGATTTTATTTGGTGAAAAAAATCTCTTTCACGACGAAGAGATCCTTAAAAAAAGATTTTCAACAAAATCGTTTTCAAAGAGAAAAACTCTGAGTAAGGATTCTTTTTAATTTGATTTTCCGCTCGTAATATTTTCCATTTTCTTTTCTCACAACATTTGTTTTCTACATTTTGTTTTGTAATTAATTTTGTTTAGTATTTTCTGCTGGATCTTTGATTTTCAGAAATGTATTTTGATTTCATTATATTCAACGCTTTTCTTATTAGAAAACATTTTCAGTAACGTTAACTCGTTCAAACTCTTTTAGGAGTATCTTTTAGGAGTATGATTGTGTTGTTGTTTATTCATTTACATTAAAGTTTACCAACCAAATACATACACAGCTTTAACTCACAATCTGTCTTATAAATACTTATCTCACATATTTCGAATTTACAAGCAGTCACAGCAATCCTCCCGATCTAACAATTAATTCTTGTTTCCCGATTTCATAGAATTCAAATTATATCTTGGTCCTTTCTCACATAGCACGCTTGACATACAAATCCTATTTGAATGGTCGTATTACCGTACATACGGACACTTAGTCTCGATCGAGCATCAATTTTCGACCTTGCCCGCTTACAAATTCCATTGCGAGCTTCTCTTGTGGGGTGACCAAGCTTTCAAAATCTGTGATGTGTGATGTGTGGTTGAAAAATTGAGAACAAACTTCTTATTTTGAATAAAAATAACATTATTGACAGATACACAGACAGACAGATTACAGACAGACAGACAGACAGACGGACAGATTATTTAGATGTTTTCCCAGATTATAAAAAATAATTTCCCGTAGTACCTATTGTATTTTTTGTTTTTAGCATTACACATACAGAATAGTATTAGTTTATTTTTATTTTTATTATGGTCTTTTTTATTTCATGTATAATGTAAATGAAACAACAGAATATGTAGTCCTTTTTTATTAAGCTTCTTATCCTAAATTATATAGGGCCACATAGGGAATATATAAGTATTACATCGGTCGTTTATATTTCATTTTATAGAATCAATTCATTATTCTGTCCATGTTGTCGTTTTTGAAATTATTTTGAATATATCAATAATTGAAAATAAAATGTTAAGTCATAATCAACAGCAAAAACAAAACACAAAAACAACAAACACCACCCTGAAAACTGTAGCCGAGAGCTTTGGCTCTCCGATTGTACAGCAGTTTGTGCGGAGGTTGATTGTTACTAACACTAGGCTATAAGTTTTTTTGTATTTTACTAACACCATATGGATAATTATGTGTCCGAAATAAAGCAATTCTATTCTATTCTATTCTATAATTATATAATGGGAATATAATAGGTTTGACTATTTTTTAATAATAGTAAATTCATATTAATTTTATTTAATAATTGCAGATAATTCAGTAAAATCATATTTGACACTAAAATTATAACTTTTGAGTAGGAGGTCAATCTTAATTGTTAGTTATGTGGGGCAAGTTCGAATGTTTAAATAAATAATAGAATAAATATATTTTTTACAACTTATTTCTCCTAAACTTACGTCGTAATTACATAACAATAGATAGGAATGTCAATTTATTCATTGACTGTTTATTATTTAATAATAAAATGAACAATTATCGTCTCTTCACATTTCAATGTTATTAATCAAATTACGATGGTTAATATCAATCTATTAAACACTGAGTTTGATGAGTGAACATTATTACTGGGTAAAAATGCATACGAATTGTGTCATCGCAAAATTACATGTTTATCTTAATTCTGTATTCCATTTACAATGTGCTATTTTTCCGGAAACTGGCAGTCGCATAAAAACCCACTCCCGGCTATTCCTACGATAAACTTACTTAAGGTGAGTCAAACTAAAAAGGGATAATCACTGAACGCCTATTCTTATTGTAAACTTATATCATGAATATATCATTTTTTACTTCTTAATATGATTTTGTATTAAAACGTGTTTTTTTATACTATTACCTTGATTCTATTAAGTGTTACTTTTTTTCACACTATCTTTACAATCAACATGGTCTTCGCATGATGTGAACAAGACTATGTTTGGACTTAAGAGTTAGGAAACGCCGAACTCATCTAGCTTTAAAAAAATATCATTGACATGAAAAAGCGTTTGTACAAACCTACTTATAGAAATAAAATCATTTATCATTTAAGTTTCAAAAAAGTTAAGTAGCCGAGGCATGGTCACCCTACACCGATATGACCTTACAATATGGATCGGCTTCCGATGATCACGGCGATAGTGGTCCAAATCGTGATTAATTAACTTTTGCCAAATATTATCCACTAAATAATAAACTAATATCGTTTTAAAGCAATATTTAAATACATGATACAAGTGAACCCGTACAAAGTAATTTGCTTTTACGAAATATTTAGATTTTTGGATCAAGTTCTCTTAAAGGTTAATTTAGTTCAACTTTTGCGGAGAATTCAATTCAATTCATTAGTGAAGTTGTTTTAGAGATGCGATCTTGTAAGGGTAAAATCATTCGTAATTGCTAATAGTATTCGCAGTTTTAAATACATGCTTTCAACGTCTTAGTTCTTAGCTTTATACCTAATAGCCGAAGGTACGATCTGCCAAGTTAGGCTACGCTTCCCGCGGTTGGTCCATGGATACCAAAATCCCTCAGTGAATCGGAAAGCACGCTGTTATCATTGCTAAGGCGTTGGTCCTGCCTATTATTCGAAGATCTTTGACAGTCATTACGGGTCGTAAAAAAAAAAAACAAAATTCTGATAGAGTTATAGAACAAAGAGTTTTTACACGCTTAGTATTAGCTTCACTTGTATGTTTGTTTGTAACCGACTCCTTATAGCGTGATTTTGACCCACTTTAAACGACCAGACTTTCATTCAAACTTTGCTCACCTGTCAAAGACCGATGACAATTTCATTTTGTGCCATTATCCTTGCCAGGGTTACCAGGACAGCAAAAAACTGTCTTCGAAAACTACGCTGACATACGTCACAAACTACGCTGATATACGTCTCAAAATTCGAAACACCCTATAAAAAATATAAAAAAGCACCCCACGCTTTTTATCCATTATTTTCTAATTTTTAGTTTGGTTTTATGGAAGCGTGTTTTTTAGTTTTTTTTAACTATTATTTACTAGCTTCTGCCCGCGACTTCGTCCGCGTCAAATTTTTGCTCCCCTTACCCTTCCCGTCGCATCGATTTGCCTGCTAGTTTTCGTCCATTTTCGCTCCTTGAGTTATAGTGAGTCAACCTTAAAAGATAGACATATGCTCTTGGGACTTTTTTTTTGAACTTTTTAAAAATAACAATCCCGTCATACATGATTTTTGCGTTACTTTAACCGTTTACGCAGCGCACGCAACGGAAACTCTCAGAAGGAATAAATTTTCCCCGTTTTTGCAACATTTTTCATTACTGTTCCGCTCCTCTGAGGTGTAGCGTGATGTTATATAGCCTATAGCCTCCCTCGATAAATAGGCTACCTAACACAAAAAGAATTTTTCAATTCGGACCGGATTCGATTCGGAGATTAGCGCGTTCAATCAAACAAACAAACTCTTCAGCTTTATAATATTAGTATAGATAATTAGTTGACCCAGACGTACCAAGTTTGACAACCTGGTACGCGGTGGTGATCTGGTAAGCGTTTTCTAGCTGACACTCATATGTTAGGTTAGCTCCTACCCAGTTATGATGACCTGGTACTTCGAAGGCATAAAGCGTTTTCTAGCTGACACTCCTTTGTTTGGTAAGCTCCTGTCAAGTTATGATAACCTGGTACTTCGAAGGCAACGTTTATAGTGACTTGTATTCTCTTTGACGTTTTATGTGACGTCTCACGGGAACGCGGTCGAACGGAATAAATAAATGATTATGGTAAAAAGTAAAAAAAAAAAAAAAAAGTATCCTATGTCCTTCTCCTGGCTCTAAACTACCTCCCTGCCAATTTTCAGCTAAATCGGTTCAGCCGTTCTTGAGTTATAAGTGAAGTAACTAACACGACTTTCTTTTATATATATAGATTTTAAGGTTCCCAGTAAGTTAAAGCGATGGAACGCACCGTTGCGTGTTCCATTTACCTCTACAAACTACAGGCAAAATTCATTTATAGTGCGTGCAAGTAATAACTTCAATAGCATGTGTAAACAGCATGATTTTGATCCCTTTGTAACAAGTGTGTCCTCGGCCAGAAAGAGCCTGAGCCTTGGTTTTTTCAAGTAAGATTTTGTGTGTCCCGGCTTTGATTCTCGCTTTGAATATAAAATGTGAATTTAGTTTAAGCATGAATGTTATACTGTTTTTTTTCCTTCTATTCTTTTTTTTTGGTAACTGTGTTGTGATGTCCACACTCTTTCTTTCTTTCTAATTTGTTCCTATAAGTGATGACTTTTAATTGGCTGTCAGTCTCACACACAATTTTTTATTCTGTTGGTTTTAGCTGTAAGTCATCCATAGTTATTAAATAAATAAATAAATAAATAAATAAATTATCAGTATGAATCATTGGTCAAGCAGTGGTCATAGTTCTTCCAACGATTGACACTTAAATGCATAGCCCAGTACATTTGTTACCATATTCTGCAATAGTCCTGCGCCGACCAGGAGTTGTCCTTAGGTGCACTTGCATAATGGAGACAAGGATTGTCATCGATTGGTACCCCTACCTAATATAAAATTCTCTAATATAAAGCTCCCTTAGCTTTGGAAGTTGGCTTCGGATCCTCTTATGCCTTCCAAGGGGCCGAGATATGTCATCATTTTCAGTCAAAAGACGTCCACTGCTGGACATAGGCCTCCCCCAAGCACCGCCACGTCGACCTGTTCTGTGCTTCTTGCATCCAACATATTCCTGCGGCCATCACTAGGTCATCGGTCCATCTTGTGGGAGGCCTTCCAACACTCCGTCTTCCAGTACGCGGGATATGTCAAAGACATTTAAAATAATAAGAATTTTAAAACTAATATTTGCTTGTTCGGTAGTTTCGCCAGTGTTGAGGTCGGAAATTATCCCACGGAAACGGACTACTCCGGGAAAAAAATATTCTTCGTGTTAATTCCGGCTATAAACTAACTGTGTGCTTTATTTCATCCAAATCCATTCTGCCATTTTTGATTCATTGAGTAACAAACATCTAAACAAACCTAACTTTCATATTACAAAACTAATCATTTGCAATAGAAAATAGATTATGTACTCGTGCAGACATGAAGGTCAATGCTGAATGAAACCTGAAACAAATAATATCAAGCTTTTGTACTTAAATGATTGATTACTATCCCTTTTCCATTGACTGTAGGTATAAGCTCGTGAGCATTATCAATTTAAATCAACAACGACGCGCGTCGACCTCAATAGAATCTTAACTGTATCCGTTTTCAGAGATCATGGTCGCTGGTTCAATTCCCGCGTCAAGACATAAATCTGTATACCCTTATTGTCTTTGAGTTTGTTTATGCTTGTTAATAATGTCATTCAGAATACGAAGGATTCTTAAACATTATGTTAGTCGTCTTAGGTCCGTATTTTAGGATGATAGTCACGTATCGCGGGCTAAGGGCATGTGGCTAAGCTACAACAGCCGCACGGGTCGATCGTTCAGGTTAAGCTACGGTTGCCGCGGTTGGTCCGTGGATGGGTGACCATCTTTACATACCAAGACCATTCCGTGCCTCGGAAAGCACGTTAAGCCGTTGGTCACGGCTGTCTTTCGTACATCTTAGACAGTCGTTACGGGTCGTCAGAAGCCCGAAAGTCTGACACCAAGGGGTATCGTATTACCCAGTAACTGGATTGTGGAGATCAGATAGGCAGTCGCTCCACGTAAAATACTGGTACTCAGCTGCATCCGGTTAGACTGGAAGCCGACCCCAACATAGTTGCGAAAAGGCTAGGCAGATGATGAATCACGTATCGTGATTTTAAATTAGATTCAAGTTGAGATTATAATGAAAAATCGTTAACTGTATTGTAGCGGCATCTATACCACCACGTGCGAACTACGGACTACACTGACGTCACGCAAAACCCTGCATCACGCAAGCAGAGTTTACAACGTACTCAGAATTCAACTCTCGAATTCACACTATAATATCATACATAATCACATACTCACTCTCGTACACAATCACGACCTCACACACTCACTCTCGTACACAATCACAACCTCACACACCCACTCTCGTACACAATCGTACAACTCTCCCTAACTCTATTGTGCATGCTGTGGTCTCCTATAAGTGAAGGAGTACACCGACTTAATACCTCATGTTACCGTGTTTGTTTACGTGTCAATATATTGTGTACATCTTTTGTTCGAGATCCAAAATGGAGTTTGTTCCGCCACTTCTTCTTCCCAGCTACAGCACTAGGAAGTGTCGAAGGGTGGGCGTTTTGGGGGGACTGTCTTTTGTAACTCTGACGTTCAAAAAGTGCTGACTCTCAGCCTAGTTTGAATAAATGACTTTTGATTTTGAAAATAAATAAATAAACGCTGTACTCACCGCATGAAAACCATATCGATGCCTTCCGGCCAAAAGAGGGTAAGCGACAAATTTTGCGAAATCGACTTATACTACTATACGTAAATATCGACTAATGGTCCAAGTTTCGTGGCTCTAGGACAAACTTTTTGTCGCTTAGGCGGTAAAGGAATTGAGGTTCTAACACTAAGTTGTTCGTCATAAACGACAGTTATTTTTGTTGTATTTTGTATTATGGTGGTTGGATAAAAATAATGTTTCAAAACTGTGAGATAAGCAATTGTGGCTTTTAATATTTTTTTCTTTACTTGAACGTTAAGTAGTTTGGGCTGTAAATACTTTTTTGTAAAAAATACATTAATTAAATTTGTCTCGATACTTTGTTTACCGAACTTTTGGTTAGGATATTAGGGCAGTTTTTTTGGATAAAATATATGTCATTTATTAAATTTAGGCCTCATTTCCGTGACTTTATTTGGCGCTTATTTTTATTTTCCCTAGTCACCAAATCAATCATTGAAGGCGCTTAGGATAAATCACCCCAACGAATGTTGCCTTACATTGTCGCTTACCCTTTTTTTCCCTCCCAAAAAAATATCTGGTATGGTGGTTAGATAAGAAGATAAATCAAAGGTTTGGTGGTTAGCTTACACAAGAATGACAAAAAGCATCGGTTATCTCTCTCTTTCGTTCGAACAAAATGTCGTTAGCCTTGCACAGTGAACATTCAGTGTCTAGACAACCGCGGCGTAAGCACCCGCGTGCTCGCGAGTCCGTTTGAATCTTAAGACTGACATTAGACATTATTTTCAAAAAACAATTGATGATGTTATACGATGATGGTGGATTAGATACAGAATCCCATTGTATTAAAGTTCAGTCAATGAGCAAACTTAGTCCTTCAGCATGTTATGAATCTATGTCTCAGATCTCGAATATAGTGATATTGATTGAACAATGTTTATTTTATTTGATATTAATGTTAACTTTATTGATCAATTTTAAAATTGTAGAGAATTTATAGTACTAAGGATTCATAAGTAGCTATTACGAATTGTTGATTATTTATTAGATTTTTAATAAGGGTTACTATTGTTAAGGTAATTTAAAGATCTTTGATTAGTTACTTGTGTTTCTAATTTCAAAATAAGCCTGATTGTTAAAAAAATCTAGTTGCAAACTAAATAATCTTAAGACTGATTTTAGACATTTTTAAAAAAAAAAAGTAGATGAAAGAAAATGTTATACGATGATGGTAGATACATTTTAGAAAAAAAATTGAGTTTAAATTTTTCCGTTTATTATTCTTTTATCATACCTAAGAGTAGTCTATAAGTACACAATTTTAAGTTAATTATTCTTTTGTCATGCTTAAGTGTAAGTCCATAATTACAAAATTTTAAGTTTACTATTATTGTCATACCTAAGAGTGGTCCTTAGGTACGAAATTTTAAGTGTCTATTTTTTTGTCATACCTAGAATGTCAGCATGAATGTATAATGCAAGACTAACCTACAATGAGTAACAATTGCTTTGTTTAATTTTCTAAAATAAAGACTGAGTACAATTTCTCTTTTTTTTAATTCATACCTTAGTCGGTTAGCCGGTTTGAAAGTCTAATAAAAAAATGCAAGACAAAAAAAAAAACTTATGAAAGTCTAATGTATGTTTGTAAGTATGTATGTATAATTTTATAAGAATTAATCACAATGTCCCGTGTGGTGTCGGACATAAAGAATAGCATCACCCCATTTCTTCCCGTGGGTGTCGTAAAAGGCGACTAAGAGATTTACTAGAGAATGGGCAGCAGCGTTCTCTATGCATTTTACCACCATACTGCAACCCGCTTGCCAAGCGTGGCGATTATGGTAAAGCCCCCCAAATAGCGGGAGGCCTATGTCCAGCAGTGGACGTCTTGCGGCTGATATGATGATGAATCACAATGTGCTTTCGCGTTGTATAAAAAAGCTTATTGTATGTTTTATAGATAATTAACTTATTCCAATTTCCTTGTTCTTCTGCCACTAACCAATGGCCGGTTATGTCATATTGGCTCCACTTAATGAACAGAAAAAGCACAGGTATGCTCTTTTTCTTCAACAGAAATAAAATAAATGGTGCAGTTAAATCATTTGGGTTGGATCTCATTAATTAAGTTGTTTTCATTTACGACGTTTTTTCCTGTTAGTATAATTAGGTAGGACCATTTGACGGTAAGCGACAGTAAATAGTGTTAGTGTTCGACGCCAGGCCAAGGCCCTGGCCATAGGATTTTAATTAGCGCAGTGGAAGCATGATGGTGGGCCCTGGGACAAGAGTGGCTGCGAAATGTCTGCCGTGCGCGGAGCTGATTAATACAAATATTCAAAAGACTCACCTGGTTGAGGAAAACTGGTTCTGGAACCTACCTGGATTTATGTATGTAAATGTGTGTATATTGTATTGTGTAGTGACGCTGTAAGTATTCCAGGATACAAGGCCGCTCCAATACGCTGTAGATTTTCTCAGCACGCGGTCCACAATGAATCACCATTACATCAAACCATTTCAATCAAATTCCAAAGATAAACCCGTTCTATTTCGTCAAAAGGGGTTATTTACACACAAAACAATTCGATCACGATAAATTGTCCACAAACCGATCGATTCAAGAAGATTAATTAACGACAAGGGTCGCAAGGCAAATACAAAGACCGTCCATCTTTCCAAGACCAAAACCAAGTGTCAAAATCAAACTGACAAGTGACAGTTGTCACTCCGTTACACGTTATGATGCGTAGGCGCACAGATTAAACAAGTCAAACCGTCCGTTTGTTGTCACGGGACGAAACATTTACCCCCCCGGACGGGCCTTCCCGTCCGCTAATCAATTGGCAATCTTGACAAGGTTGCGACCGCTCTCTTCACGACCGATCCGTCCACCAAAACCTCTGCAAAACGAGGAACCCCGTCGGTGCCAGCCACCAAATTGAGAATGCGCCCCCGGCGCCACTACAAAGGCTTAAGGTTGGCATCCTTAATCAGGACGAGGTCTCCAATTTTGGACGGATGCGTTTTATGAGTCCACTTGACGCGCTGCTGGAGGATGTGCAAATACTCCAAGCTCCAACGCTTCCAAAACTCTGAGCGAGCTGATGCACCAACTGAAACCGCGATAGCCGATTTTGGCTCACATCGACAAAAAAGTACTCCGGCAGGGCGACAAGTGGCTGTCCAATCAAAAAATGGCCCGGGGTTAGGGCCTCCAAGTCGTTCGGGTCCGAAGACAGCGGGCACAATGGACGCGAGTTCAATACAGCTTCAATGCGGCAAAATACCGTAGCTAACTCCTCAAAGGTGAGAACGGTGTCTCCCAACAATTTGCGCCAAAGTCCCTTTGCCGCTTTCACCGCAGCCTCAAAAATACCCCCCCAATGGGGGCAGGCTGGCGGGTCAAACAACCAAGTGACCCCTCGGCGAGCTAATTTGTTACCAATGTCAGCCTGGTTCTCAATAAGGAAGGTATACCTCTTTCAAATAGTTACTTGTACCCTTGTAATTGGTACCGCAATCAGACCTGATCAAAGTAGGTAACCCACGGCGAGACACAAATCTATCCAAGGTCGCCAATAAGGCCTCCGTCGAGAGGGAGGTTACCAACTCCAAGTGCACTGCCTTAGTTGACAGGCAGACAAACACACACAAATAAGCCTTAACAATTTTACTATTGCGAAGAGGAGACGTCTTCACCAAAAAGGGACCAGCAAAGTCCGTTTCGACGCCTGCAAAGGGTCTCGCCTCATTGACACGATCAACCGGCAAGTCTCCCATCATTGGCTGCATAGTAGAGGCCTTAGTCCGGTAGCACGGCAAACAACGGAAGACGATGCTACGAATAGTACGACGGGCCGACAATATCCAAAACTCTCGCTGCAGAATGGCCAACAGCGCATTGCAACCGGCATGCGAGTTCTTAATGTGACGATCAGTCACCAACAATTTAACCAAATGGCCTAGGCAACAAAAGGGGGTGACGGGCCCCATAAGGAAGGCTAGAGTGCCTCAACCGTCCTCCAACACGCAAAAGACCCGTATCGTCCAAAAAGGGGTTCAACTTACTAAGGGCTCCCGACAATTTAGCCTTACCAGACTACAAAGTTTCAATCTCCTTCTCAAAGTGTGAAGCCTGCACGGAGCGGACCCAAAGGAGGAGTGATTCCTGTCGCTCTTGAGGAGAGAGAATCGGTGACAGGCGTTTGTTCCCGGGATTCCTAGAATTATGACCAAAATCCCTGATCCCTGACAAATTGTTGAACGTTACCTCGTGGTAACGTTCAACAATTTGTCGAGGGAGCTGTATCGATTCAACAAAAAATCAGGGTCAAACGGAGAGTCCTTCGTTCCAACAGCGAGCACCTTGAGCCCGGGCAAAGGACCCGACATCAAGACTGGCGTTCGAGGCCAATCATCCTCGGGGTGAGTCAGCCAGTCTGGTCCCCACCATAGGGGGTGAGCAATCAGGCGGGGTGCCATGCACCCACGTGAGGCCACGTCGCCTGGGTTCAGATCTCCAGGCACGTGCCTCCAAATCAAAGGCATTTCAGAATTTTGTATCTGGGACACTCGGTTCGCGACAAACACCTCCAAAGAGTGGACGGACGTCTTGAACCAACACAAAACAATTTGACTATCCGTCCAGGCGTAAGAAGCCTGAATGTCCACAGTTCCACCCAAAGTGTTAGCAACGTGGTTCAATAGACGCACAAGAAGCGCCGCCCCTGACAACTCTAACTTAGGGATGGTCAGTGCCGTCCGGAGGGGGGCCACCTTGCTCTTGGCCATGACCAGTGACAACTTCACCAGGCCTGTCGCGCTGACGGTGCGCAGATAAACAACAGCTGCATAACCGTGCGAAGACGCATCACAAAACCCATGAAGGGTAGCAGTGTAGCTCCCAGGGGGGAGGATAGCGCGGGGTAACACGACCTCGTTGACTGCAGGGAATGCGGATACAAATTGGAGCCAATCTTCCAACAGGCTTTCCCGAAGTGACTCGTCCCAACCAAGTTCTGCAGTCCAAAATCGCTGAAGAAAACATTTCGCCCAAAACAATACACAAACAATAGACAAAAGGCAACCCCGGGCTCCCGTGTCCAAAATGGCACGGACCACAACAGAGTCTCCCGTGGGCCCCAGACCCTGACCGATGCCGTTGGCAACAAAACCGTGTCGATCTGAGGGGGTACCTTAGCGGGGCAGGCGCCAATTTCCTACCAATGCCTGGGTGGTGACCGATTGCCGCACCCAGGCTCAAGTCTTTCGCGTCGCGGATTGAGGTCAAATTCCTCGTCCACGCGGTGTCCCGAGCCACGCGTCATCGCTGGAAGGGCATATCCCACCGGATGCCTGAATGGCGGAGGGCGTGACTCCAACCGGGGACGTTCCGCCAATGGAGGGGAGGGAAGGTGGTGCTGGTCTGGACAGCGCTGCCTAGCAACAGCTCTTCGCCCTTTACGGGGGGATACCAAATGGCGGTCGCGCGGCTCCCGATCAACTTGCGTGGGGGGTGGAATGCGGTGCTCAAAATTGCGGGCCTCTCCCCGGTTCTGAATCGGCGAGCCAGAAGCCCGGTGACCAACTCCATGGTAACCCCCCGTGCGCGAACCTCCATCAGAGGCTGGTCTGCCAGCGTGTTTCGCGTTAGCGCACAAAATGTCCAAATGGGACCCCCTACAAATTCTACAAGGGCGGGGGTTGGGGCAGTCCCGATGTAAGTGAGCCCCCAAACATGAGAAGCACAGACGACGTGCATTGGCAATTCGGCGGCGGGCAATCAGGTGCAATTTCAAAAAGGCTGCGCAAGTTGCCATGCCATGCCCAATGTCCCTACAAAATTCACAAGCAGGACGACTCTGGGTGCCAGCAAAATGGGTGGCGGGGCGACTATCAACAGGCCCGCGAGCCCTAGTCCGTCCCTGGTCTCGTGGCCGGGAAGACGGTTGGCGTGACTCGGTGGCAACGCTAGAGTTATCCACAAACCGACACTCATCCTCCAAAAATTTGACGAGGTCACCAAATGGGGGGAGATGTGTGACACTATCCCCACCATGCTTTTGCTCGAAACGAGCCCTCAAATCGGCAGGAAGCCGTTGCAGCACAACATGCACCAAAAGGTAAGACCAATGGTAACCGGCAACTCCAATCGCTTTAAAGCGTTGGTCGCTGCCACCAACGGGTTCAACAGGTCAGTACGCAATGCTGACAATCTAGTAATGACCGGTAACCCCAAAAACTGTTTAATATGAACGTCAGCCAAACAACGTTTGTTTTGATACCGCCCGGTGAGTAGTTCCAAAGCGGTAGGGTAGGCTGAGTCAGTCACCGACAAATGCTGTACCAAGGCTCGGGCCTCACCTTCCAGGACAGGCAACAAATAGGCCAACTTTAGGGCGGGTCTGAGGTCCGAGCGTGCATCAACCAAACTTTCAAAAAGGTTTTGGAAACCCAACCAATGGTCCAAGCGACCGTCAAAGTGTGGCAGTTCCAAAGTAGACAGTCTACTCAATAGTTCGGGACCTGAAACAACCGAGGTCTCCGGTTTGACCTGCAGTGGTGTCCGGCTCTCCAATATTTCCCGAGCACGTTGACCAATGACATCCCCCAGGTCCAAGATCTGGTCGTAGTCAGCAACGACCTTATCGCGTGCTGCCTGGTCCAGCACTTTCAGATCCACTTCACAAATGAACTCGTTGAAGCGTGTGAGTAGATTATCAACGTCGCCGAGTCTCAGGTTCAACTGCTCGAACCGAGCAAGCGTGACCCTTTCAAGATCCGGGCGCTCAGCGGTCGCTGCAGCTGAAGTGAACCACCGTAGTTGTGTGGTCAATCCGCTGATTGCCTCTCTCACCGCTTTGTATGCCATTGCACAAACAAAACAATTCAAATAAACAAAGCAAAAAAAATAATTAAATAACAAAGTTCAACAATAAATAACAAAGGAAATCCAAAGCAAACAATTAAACTGCTAAACTGTTAGTCAACAACTCAAGAAATAACAAAGGAAATACAAAGCAAACAATTGGTTCCAATCCAATGAATAACAATAAACCTTTATTCCAATTTAAATCAATGTTAATGTTCAAAAATGTTAATTTCAAATGTCAATTTTCACAAACAACTATGTCAATGGTACAACAACTCCTATATTTTAATGTCTTCCAGACATTCAATGACAACAGGTCAGAACCTACAACAAGGGGCTGTAACATAGCCCAATCCAATTAACTCTATTAGCATATGCAACCCGGCTGACTTTGGTAACATCAGTCCACCTGTCTCAACAATTCAAACAAATTATTTCAACAAACAAATAATTACAGTTAACAAATATTTAATTACTATTTCCCCAAAGAGACTGCCAAGCAATCAGCCTACTGTAAATTACTATTTTTTGTTGGTTGTACATCTTACAACCACGCTCTGCTACCAAGAATGTTCGACGCCAGGCCAAGACCCTGGCCATCGGATTTTAATTAGCGCAGTGGAAGCATGATGGTGGGCCCTGGGACAAGAGTGGCTGCGAAATGTCTGCCGTGCGCGGAGCTGATTAATACAAATATTCCAAAGACTCACCTGGTTGAGGAAAACTGGTTCTGGAACCTACCTAGATTTATGTATGTAAATTAGTGTATATTGTATTGTGTAGTGACGCTGTAAGTATTCCAGGATACAAGGCCGCTCCAATACGCTGTAGATTTTCTCAGCACGCGGTCCACAATGAATCACCATTACATCAAACCATTTCAATCAAATTCCAAAGATAAACCCGTTCTATTTCGTCAAAAGGGGTTATTTACACACAAAACAATTCAATCACGACAAATTGTCCACAAACCGATCGATTCAAGAAGATTAATTAACAACAAGGGTCGCAAGGCAAATACAAAGACCGTCCATCTTTCCAAGACCAAAACCAAGTGTCAAAATCAAACTGACAAGTGACAGTTGTCACTCCGTTACACGTTATGATGCGTAGGCGCACAGATTAAACAAGTCAAACGGTCCGTCTTTTGTCACGGGACGAAACAGTTAGGAGTGTGACGTGTTTTAATTAACAATGTCATTTCGTAGAGACCTAATCAAAAACTATATGGTTACATTTTGAAACTTTTGGAACGTATAGAAAATTTTCTATGATTTTTTTTCACTTATTTTGAACTTATTGTATACTCTGTTTAAACTACTCTTCTGTAAAGTTTGTAAAGTGGCGGTTAGCCTCTTTTGGCCGGAACGCATCGATATAGTGTAACGCTATATATAGTCTACGCCCAGACATTATTACTCTGGGTGGAGACCTGGTCTCCTGAAACACAGTGGTGATGGGCGTGTTAATAGCTTACACCTTCTACGAGATTGCTTTTAGGAACTAATCTCAATTTGAAATTAAGAATATAAGTAATGGCGGTAGCCTAAAATTTCCACATTTGATGAATCCTCGTGAGACCAATATAAAGGAATTAAAAATAGCAACGCAACCACATACCTTAACCATCCAGAGATCCTGTGCTCGTTCTTGTGCTTGAGATGGCGTGATTATGCTGCCGGCCGGCTAGCTCAATCTTGATAAATCCACCAGTAGAATGGTTCAAATTCCAAAAAATCAACACTGCACTATAAGTTCTCAATGAAGCACAGATGTAGGTCTATTTATTTTACGAATATCTTCAAGATTTCACCAAAAATTGAATTTTTAAAGACGGAGTGACGCGCTCGCTTAACCGGAGCGCGGGCGGCGTAAAATAGGACTCATTTATTCCCTCGCTAACGCCATCTATCGGCAATTTTGCGAGAATACTCAAGAACGTTTCGATACATGGTCGTTGCAATAGCAAATGTTGGTGCGAGGATTCATCAACTGAGAAACTAAAATATTTAATTTGAAATGATAAACTATTATGTTCTATGTGAGAATCCTAAAATATTGTTATTTATTTTTTTTATATTGGAAAAGCATTGACGCTTCACCACACAGGTTTTGGCCTAGCTTAGGAACCAGTCTCCCACAAAATTCTAATATTTATTAATAGCATAAGACTAAATGATATGAACCTGACAACTTTTAAATATTGTGGTGAGAAAATAAATAAAATTGTTATTGTAAACTGCAACTAGTGTATGCTCACAGGCAATTGCTCACCAGACACTGCACTCGTCTGGTCGGAGGATCCCCCCTTTTCTACGGAGGTTGAGTGAACTTTACACCCTATAAGTACCTCATTCCTCTTTCCTTCCTTCATCGAGTTAAATAATCCTACTTCCTACTATCCATATCCATACTTCCATACTATACTATATACTATTATACTATATTATACTATCCACACTTCCACACTAATATTATAAATGCGAAAGTAACTCTGTCTGTCGGTCTGTCTCGCTTTCCTGCTAAAACTACTGAACCGATTTGAATGAAATTTGGTACACAGATAGTTTAGAGCCTGAGAAAGGACATAGGCATAGGCTTTTTATTCCGGTAGTATGTTCCCGCGGGATATTTTACGACCTCCACGCGGGCGAAGCCGCTGGCAAAAGCTAGTAATTTAACCATTTTATGGTATTCCGTACGCAAAATACGCGCTCAGACGTGGAGTTGCGGACACCAGCCCATTCTACCTAAAAGCTAGTAATATTATAAATGCGAAATTTTGTGAGTATGGATGTGTGGATGTTTGTTACTCTTTCACGCAAAAACCCCTTAACGGATTTGAATGAAATTTGGAACACAGTCAGTTCATAACCTGGATTAACACATAGGGTACTTTTTATCCCGGTAGTACGTTCCCACGAAGTATTATCCGACCTCCACGCGGGCGAAGCCGTTAGCAAAAGCTAGTATAACTGGCTAGTATAAGGCAATTTTTAATTGATATTCTAAGAAATGGGAGTTTCTTAGAATATTACTTAAAACCAACACAGATGGCTTGGAATAGGTACTGGTACCGAAGGCTATTAATAAAAGAAAGAAAGAGTATTTACTGTGACTCTTACAGCAAACTAGACTTAATATAATTTACTTAGTAATACATGTTTTTTTTTAAGTCTAAACGTAAAAATAAGTGTCACAACGCTTTTATTCTGATTGACGCCATGTTACAGATAGATTACACTCTATTGCGGTGATTTTTAATAATTATTCTAAGAAAACTTTCTACGGATTGTATTTTTATCTACTTTTTCGGCTTGTCAGCCCAATCCACGTCTATTGTTTGTTCAGCTATCTTATTCAAAATCAGCTTGACAGTTCAAATATATTCAAGTTTTTATGACCAGTCTATAAAATCGTATGGTTATCTCATACAAACAACCTACAGACTGTTAGAAAGACTGAGGCCTATGCGCCTACGCTCTCCGGATTTTGAGAAATTAAGACACATTTTCAAGGAATAAGGTGAAACTGTCTACTTATTCAGGAGCACAGTGAGTAATCTCATCATCATCATTATCATTTCAGCCGTAAGACGTCCACTGCTGGACTTAGGCCTCTCCCAATTTGGGGGGCTTTGCCATAATCGCCACGCTTGGCAGGCGGGTTGGCGATCGCAGTATGGTGGTAAAATGCATAGAGAACGCTGCTGCCCATTCTCTAGTAAGTGCCATAGTCGCCTTCTACGACACCCACGGGAAGAAATGGGGTGGTGTTATTCTTTACGTCCGGCACTACACGGTAATCTAACTTTTGATCAATTCGATCAATAATAGTTGATTTAACCACAATTAAAATAGAGATAAAAGAAAACTAGGCGGACGATTGGCACGATTTGTTGAATTAAATTAATTACGAAAAAAACCGGCCAAGTGCGAGTCGGACTCGCGCACAGAGGGTTCCGTACAAAACTGTAGGTATTCTCGGTTTATGCATAAGGTTTATGTTTATGAAATTAATTTTTTTTTTTTTAATTTTTATATTTGAGTTGATTGAATGAAAGGTAAATTGCGGTTTACGATTTATGACGCATTAAAAAAAAACTACTTACTAGATTTCGTTCAAACCAATTTTTGGTGGAAGTTTACATGGTTATGTACATCGTATATTTTTTTTTAGTTTTATCACTCTCTTATTTTAGAAGTTCCGGGGGGGGGGGGACACATTTTATCACTTTGGAGGGGTCTCTCGCACAAACTATTCAGTTTAGAAAAAAAATATATTAGAAACCTCAATACCATTTTTGAAGACCTATAATTATTTAAGAAAATATGGTTCGTCACATATATTATTTCATCCATAATCGAGAAAATCAAATCATTCTAAGATATCGTATGTTCTCCCCGTAGATTTGCGAAACATTTTTGGTGACAAGGCAGGTAATAAAGCACAAATGAAGGAAAAATTGTTTGTTATAAAAAAAAAACATTTACGTTACGATTTTCGCACAAAATTAAGACCCTACCTACCTAGATAAAAAACCTTTTCGGTAGATTAGGGTTCTATAACGGTCTGAGAACTCCTCTAATAATGCAAACATAAAAAAATAATCAGTAATCATCAATTTAAAATGTCAACGTTGTTTTATTTTTTAAAGTGGCAAATGTAAGCCATTGAGCTCATGAATTAAAGCCTGTCCATGTCTTCTTTTTGATTTAAAAGTAAAAGATTGTTTCGCAATAAGTTCCATTTGAACAATCGTTCAGTCGACTTTCCATTCATCGAACTTAAGTTCTGATCTGGTGACTCTCGAAGTTAAGTTACGGACCCCCCAAAAGGACATCGCTCAAGTTAGCCCCAGGACCAACAAACATCTGACGTTCATAATAATTATAAACGTATTTTTAACCGACTTCAAAAAAAGGAGGAGGTTTCTCAATTCGACCGTATAAATTTTTTTTTTTTTTTTTTTTTTTATGTGTGTTCACCGATAACTTCGTCGTATATGGACCGATTTTGATGATTCTTTTTTTGTTGGAAAGGAGATATCCCAAGGGTGGTCCCATGATAAGGAAACCAGGATCTGATGATGGCATTCCAGAGAATTCGAAGGGAACCTTCGAAAATCGTAGTGGCGACTAGTGCGTTTTTTATTTCTTTCATTAATTATCTTAAAGCACTACTATTTAATGAAGGTCTGAAGTTGATCTGATGATGAAGCCGAAAGACAGTCGAGGGAACTCTTCAACGACTTACAGCAATTACGCGGTGTTTGGACTTAATTCATTTCTATTGATGAGAACTTTGCACCCATATGGGCTATAAGTGCCATTACAGGTCTGATGATGGAGACCATAGACAGTTGAGGGAATTCCTCAACGATTTACAGCATTTCCCTATAGTTGAGGTTACTTTATACGGTTCAAAGTGCCAATTTTATCACTACTATTTAATTAAGGTCCGGAGTTGATCTGATGATGGAGCCAAAAGACAATCGAGGGAACTCCTCAACGATTTACAGCAATTACCTGGTGTTTGAACTTAATTCATTTCTATTGATGAGAAAGCTCCCATAAGGCTTATAAGTACCATAACAGGTCTGATGATGGAGACCATAGACAGACAGTCAAGGGAATTCCTCAACGATTTACAGCAGTAGTAAAGTATTAAATTTCACCTGGCGATTAGTGGTATAGGAATTAGTGCGGGTAGATACCATAACTAAAAAGTAAAAAATAAAAACTTTTTGACAAAAAAAAAACCGACTTCCTCAAAAACACTAGAAAGTGAAAAATAACTTTAATTTCGGAAGTCGGTGGCAAAAAACTCAAATACAGATCCTAAGACACCGACTTCCGAAATTAAAGTTATTTTTCACTTTCTAGTGTTTTTGAGGAAGTCGGTTTTTTTTTTGTCAAAAAGTTTTTTATTATACTAATTGCGAATATTTGTATAAAACGGACAGTCTGCGTATCATAATGAAAATTAAAAAGAGCTGCAACGACTAACGAGAAACGACGTCATACTAGATACCGCCATCTTTGACAAATAGTGATGCCCAATCTCTAATTTCACACATCGAGGAAGAGATGACTTGCTTGCGTTGGTTGGCGACCTGCTCAGCCATGGTATACGCATTCGTTCGTACTTTTCTTTCGTTCGACCTTTATAACACGCTTTTTTCTTGCCAAGGTGGGACGCTCTGTACTAACTTGCGACGTTTTTATTGGTCATGATAACCTTAACAGTTGACGTTAACAGTTAACTACGTAGTAGTAGTCAATGGTTCATTCGTTTTTTTTTTCTTTTTTTTACTTTTACTTTCTTTTATTTAATACTAACATTAGGTTAAGTTGTATTACTAGTATTATATGGATTGATATCTTCAATAAATATTTTGAATTTTGATTTAATAGTGCAAAAATAATTAAATAACAAAACTGATTTTCATATCCTAATCCATCCATTCTAAATAATTAATTAAGAAAAAACAATAACTACACATAAGTGAGATACGCTGTAATATTTCAAATAGTATCGATCGGTATCGATTTTTTTACAAAATATAGCGATACGGATCTAACGTATGGGCAGCCCTAATCCTTGTCATGTCAATATTATCAATTAATTCAACTGTTAAGTTATCCCAATACTGCACTAAAAGTAAAAATAAGGATATTTTTCACCAAACAAGATAAGTAGGCACCTGAATCTTTAAGCTTAACTGGCCACATGGGTACTTACAGGTAATAGAAATACCATTACTGATAGGTATCTAGTAGCACGTATATGATTGTTTCTTACTAAACATAACCTAAAAATCTTTGTTTCATTTTGAAATAAATGCTTTCTACAAGTTGTCCGTCATTAAAAATTATCTCCATGGGCATGTACTTGTAATTTGGAACACGTTAAGTAAATTTAAATCGCTGTTGGTTTTGGGGCGAACGATCTATGGACGCAGAACATTGTCTTTTATTGTTTTAATGCGGTTCACAGAATATATCTACTCACCAAGTTTCAACAGCAAAGCTCTTATAGTTTCGGAAAAAAGTGGCTGTGACATACGGACGGACAGACAGACAGACAGACATGACGAAAACGCAAAAACGGAAATGGCAAAAACGGAACCCCTATAGATGGGTTCCGTTTTTGCCATTTGGCAACGGAACCCTAAAAAACACGTTTCTTTTGAAGAAATACCTTTATTATTAAACGTTATTTTATTCTTATTATTTGCCGCTAGCGATAGAAATACACACTTCGTGAAAATTTCAAGTGTTAACCTATAATGGTTCGTAAGACACAGCCTGCTGACGGACAGATGAATAGACAGACGGACAGACAGCGGAGGCTTAGTAATAACCCTAAAAAGCTCCGGACAATACGAAATGACGTAGACACAATTCTTTCCAGACCAACATTGTTGTACAGACGTCAGCACATCAAGCTACTACAATCTGTCAAATTTCTTTAATAGATTTTCAATTTTATTGCTAAAGCATTAGGTTAAGGTTGATTGGCAAAATTTGTCAGTTTCGAGTAGCTTGATGTGCTGGCGTTTGTACAACAATGTTGGTCTCATTTTGACCTAGTTACACAAATATTTGGTAATTCATTTCCATATTTATCAAAAGCAGAAGCTAACTGAGTCATAGCGAACCCCCACAGCTAAACGTGATAGGTCCATATTGCAGCATCCGCAGCGTGATAGAAGGCGCGACGCCCAGGGGGCAACGTTATGGCTTCATCTTACTAGATAAATACACTTCACACTGAGATGAATCGTGTCAGCTGAAGAATGTATAAGATTTAAGGAGATAAATTGTAGTTGACAGATCTTCTTTAAGTTCTGTTATTCGATTTTGACATTTATTTTCTGTATACAATTTTTCAAACTTTCATATTTATTATTCAGATAAAAATGATTTACTGCCTCGTTGGTCTAGTGGTAGCAAGCGCTACTGCTGAGCATGAGGTCTTGGGTTCGATTCCCAGGTCGGGCGAAGTGTTATTGGGTTTTTCCATCTGAAATTTCTCAGTAGCAGCCTGGAGTCTGGATTTGTGCCCAGTTGATGGCAATAGGCTCGCCCCCTATTACATGGGACTTAGACATAACAGGCGAAATGTGGGTGTACTGTAGGTACATCTCTGCCTAACCCTATGGGGAAACAAGGCGTGATGTTATGTATGTATGTATAAAAATTATTTGAAGGGACCGCCTTGTGGCTAAGTAATGACAGCATACGGGTCAATCGATCGCGTAAGCTACGCTTGCGTGGTTGTTCCGTGTATGGGTGAACATCTTTTCATAACAAGACAGAAGGGTGAAGATGTTTACCAAAAAAAAACGACGGGTTGCACTCTGGGAGTGCCGGCAGAAGTGAAAACTTGAATATTAACGTTGTGCATTTTTGATATTTTGGAATGGTTAGGGAATAATTTTGCACGAATTGCTTTAATTATCTATATATTAATGCGTGAAGCGAAAACTTTGGATCCTTTTTTACGAAAATTGGGCGGACGGAGAAGTATGAAATTTCGCACACTTGTAGTTTATACAGAGAAGAAGTGACGCATGCTAATATTTTTTAAAATTATTGTTAAAAAAACGTTATCCACCCTTCCACACTAATATTATAAATGCAAAAGTAACTCTGTCTGTCTGTTTGTCTGTCTATCTGTCTGTCTGTCTGTCTCACTTTCCTGCTAAAACTACTGAACCGATTTAAATGAAATTTGGTACACAGATAGTTTAGAGCCTGAGAAAGGACATAGGCTACTTTTTATCCCGGCAGTATGTTCCCGCGGGATAATTTCGACCTCCACGCGGATGAAGCCGCTGGCAAAAGCTAGTTTTCAATAAATAACACGTTACACACACTACTATTCATTACCGTGTATTTAATACACACATGCATAGGTATTGTTTTGTTTATGGTCCAAATCAGTGGTCCAATCGAGAACATTTGTCTGTAATATTTTGTGTCTATAGCCTCGACTGTCTACGGTCTATAATCTTACTGAATGTCAAGCATAACCATAGGTAATAAATTAATTTTATAGGTATATAACCTATTTCATTTTAAAAATCTATGATCATATCGAGAATATTTGTCTTTAATATTATTTGTATTAGCGACGATAGGAATTTGGTTTAGATTATAAGAAATATTTTTTGTGGTTTTATGGGGAGTGTCAAGTATGGCTTTAGTAAGTTTCCCATACAAAACTTAGTGTCGTGTGCAAACTGTAGAGGTTGTATGCCTCACGATTGTACAGGCTGGTTATAATTATGACATTTTGAACTTTCATAATTGTATAAAAATAATAGGGAAAATTCTCAGATGTCACCATCCATGGATGCGCGTGGCACGCTGTAACATAAACACACATGAACATTCGAGCAAGCGTCCTGTGCCGCCTAAACGAAACAGCAGGCGCAGGCATACATTTTCGCCGCGCCGTAGAAAGAGAGGGGGATACTTCCTCTCCTTCTCTCTGTCCGTCTTACGAATTTTCGATCAGGGTCACGTGTCCTGACGCGAGTTTAACATTTGTTACCCATTACAAAAAAAGTGCACAACGCCGCTAAAGAAGTTTTCACTTCAATAGGTAAGCAAGTTAACCTATTACTAGATGTTCCGTCGTTACGGGTCAACGAAAGCCTTAAAAGCTGTCAACCAGTCTTATCAAAGGTACTGTGTTATCTATTGGGTTGTTCGATAATTAATGTCGTTTTTTTTCATATTTTTCAAACTCAATTTATTTATATTAACAACAAACTTTAATCAATGATATACTGACCATTTTGTTGGATGACCTTTTGCCATCTTTCGGTAAGCTGAAAAATTCCACGCTCAAAGAAGCCCTGGTTTTTAGAAGTGAAAAACTGGTCTAACTCATTTTTAACAGCATGATCGGAATCGAAAGTTTTACCTTTCAAATGGTTTTGAAGGGAGCGAAACAAATGGTAATCTGATGGTGCTAAGTCAGGGCTATAGGGGTGGATGTGGCATCAATTCCTTATTGAGCTCTGTTAATTTTTGACAGGTTATCAAAGAGGTGTGGGGTTTGGCGTTATCATGATGGAACGTCACACCTTTGCGATTGTCCAGTCCAGGGCGTTTTTTCTTGATTTCTTCATTCAATTTAGATAGTTGACGACAATAGACATTTGAATCAATAGTTTGGTTTCTTGGAAGCAGCTCAAAGTAGACTATACCCTTGTAATCCCACCACACAGAAAGCTTTTTTTTGGTGAATATTGGCTTTGGATGTCGATTGTGGTTGCTCATTTTGCTTGGTCCATGATATTTTTCGGACTATGTTATCATAAACAAT
The DNA here is from genome assembly GCA_932294355.1 of Aporophyla lueneburgensis. NCBI lineage: Eukaryota > Metazoa > Arthropoda > Insecta > Lepidoptera > Noctuidae > Aporophyla > Aporophyla lueneburgensis. Next base: position 5,101,592 of record OW028748.1, on the reverse strand, counting down.
CCATTTTTCATCACTCGTTATGATTCTTTTTAGAAATGGGTCTTTTTGGTTACTATTCAGCAAAGAGTCGCATAATATATGTTAATGCGTTTGGTAAGGTGGATTTCCTTTAGTTCATGAGAAACCCAAACATCCAGTTTGTTCACATAACCAAGCTGTTGTAAGTGCAAGTAAACGGTTGAATTCGATATGTTAAGCTTCTCTGCTATCTCTAGAGTTGTCATACGCCGGTTAGATTCGATTAACGCCTTTATTTTGTCGTCATCAGTAGTGGTTGGACGACCAGTATGTGGTGCATCTTGCACATTAAAATCTCCAGAGCGAAAGCGAGCAAACCAACGCTGACACTGGCGTCCAGTAAAGCAGTCCTCACCATAAACCTCACACAATTTCTTCCGACCTTGCACCGCATTTTGGCCCTTTTGAAAATAAAACAATAAATATGCCGTAATGCTCTCTTTGATTTTCCATTTTCAAATTTATTTTTAACCAACTTGTTTTTACTAATGACGGTCGTCTTTGACTGAGGATAGTCTAAAGTGTTATCTTTGAAATAGTATATAATAATGTAAGCCACGCCATCACTACTACATGAAATATGCAGTTGAGAATCTATGAGAAGTATCTATGAGAAAAAACGACATTAATTATTGAACAACCCAATAGTAACTGGGTTGTAGAGATAGGCAGTCACTCCATGTAAAATTCAGTAGCATTCGATTAGACTGGAAGCCGAACAGAACATCGTTGTGAAAAAGTGTGGCACATGACAATTAAAGGTACCTGACGATTGAAAACTAAGTCCTAATTTATACTTTTATTTTATTTTATGAGTTACTAGCTTTTTCCAGCGGCTTCGCCCGCGTGGAGGTCGGAAAATATCCCGCGTGAATGTACTACCGGGATAAAAAGTAGCCTATATGTTAATCCAAGTAATTTTTTTTTAGCTTGAAAGCGCATTTTCATCCGACTTGCTTCAAATTTATCGTCACTGCTCGGCTCCTATGTGTCTTAGCGTTATGTTATAAAGCCTATAACCTGCCCAGGAGTATGGACTACAATCGTACCGAAATTGGTTAAAATCCCTTCAGTAGTTTTTGACCCATGCGTGCACATACAGACAGACAGACAGACAGACAGACAAAAAATTTACGGATTGCATTTTTGGCATCAGTATCGATCACCATTCATCCTCCAATATTAATTTTGAATATATTTTCAATGTACAGAATTGACCTCTCTACAGTTTTATTATAAGTATATAGATTTTTCCAGATGTGTTTAGCCCGATCTTTGAGCGTTAGGTCCTGGGTTCGGTCCCCGGATCATCATTATCATCATCAAAATTTCAGCCAGAAGACGTCGACTGCTGGACTTAGGCCTCCGCCAATCTGGGTGGGTTTGCCATAATCGCCACGCTTGGCAGGCGGGTTGGCGATCGCAGTATGGTGGTAAAATGCATAGAGAACACTGCTACCCATTCTCTAGTAGGTAGTCAGTCGTAGTAGGTATCTCCGAGTCAGGCAAAATGTTTTTGCATTTGTCAAATTGGACTTCTGCCCGCGGCTGTGACTGGATAAATGTTTGGTAACTAGCAATATACTGGCCCTCAACTACTCTGGTAAAATATGGGTGTACTTTTTGTTACTCCCCTGAATAATTGTTTGGGGAATAATGGCCCATGGAGTTCACATTACATCACGTGACGAACTGTCATACAATTTTTTATCCCCTATTTGACACATTTGCTTCGTTTGTAAGCCTGCATTGTTGTACTGCTAGACAAAAACCTCCCCCATATCTTCCAGAATCTCCTTTCGCGTACCACTTCGAACCAGCCTTCTCGATAAGCGTCTAGGTTATCTCGACATCTCTTTCTGAGCCGTCCTCGGCGGCGCCATCCATTTCGCCATCATCGTACACATGGCTCCATATCATAATTTTCCAGTTTAAGCTAACCTCGCAATGTATAAGGCTTTTCGTACAATGAGAACTCAGCTTATACTGGAAACGGATAGCTTGATTTGTCGCTGTGCGTACATGAATTGTCAAAAATCCTTAACGCTCATGTTTGATACATAACAAACTCTTGTTAAAATTTCATGCTTCTAAACTCAACGGCTTACGCTACGCGTCGTCTGTCAGTAAATGAATTTAAGATTTTTATAAATAGAAGACATAGTATCGAGGTCCATATTGCAGCATGAGTGACGGACGCCTCCGCCCAGGGGGCATCATTTCTTAATGGCCGCTATGACTTCATCTCGCTAGATAAATAGACATCACACTGAGTGAAACGTGTCAGTTGTACATCGTTTGTAAAACGATATTCAGTTAATGTTGGTTATTAACTTTTTTTTTATTTTAAGCACGTTTTAATTTCTTTAGTAATTCTGGAGATGGTGGTAGATTACACTCTCGGTTTCCTCACGAGCTTTTTCTTTACCATTTTGAGAGGTGAACAGCCAAAGGCAGCCTCTGGACTTGTAGGTATATTTGAGCGGGCTAAGGCTTTGGGCCTGGCAAGTTTTGCTCTACCCACTGATTACTTTAAACAAAAAAATTATAGTATGGTTGTCGAGCGATTTCCTTACGATCTTTTCTTTCACCGACTGGCCTGTTAGTCTAGTGGGCAGTGACCTTGACTGCTAAGACTGAGGTCGTGGCTCATCACACACAGATTTGTCCTGGGTGGGACCCAGGATAAATCTGTGTGTGATGAGCACTATCATTCATTCTGTGTCTGGGTGTAATTTATCTATAATATGTATGTATTTATAAATATATAAGTATGTTTATCAGTTGTCTGGTTGCCATAGTACAGGCTCTACCTAGTTTGGGATCAGATAACGTTGTGTTGGTTGTCCTAAGATATATTAGATTAGATATTAGATATTTTGAAAGCAGTGGTGATGTAATTCAATACATGAAGTAAGTAGGTGCCTATGTGGATTCAGGCTTACGACCTACAACTGCACACCTGCCACTACTTTTGGGCCACCACTGCTCTCAAACTATATACATAAAAAAAAATATGTATAATAATCGGGGTACCTTCAACTTGACCATCGGCAGGCTGTGTTGCGAAACGGCAGTGTGACCAGTAGGACTCAATCCTAACCGATTGGATGGAGAAAGCACAGCACAAAGTAAAGTTAGTGATAAAACACAGGTTAATAGAAAACAATACGCTAACTTTTTAAAAATAGAACCATAATTTCAGCCGCAAGACGTCCACTGCTGGTCATAGGCCTCGGCCAATTTGGCACAATCCCCACGCTTGGCAGGCGGGTTAGCGATCGCAAAATGGTGGAAAAATATATAGGGAACGCTACTATCCACTTTTGAGTAAGCCTCTTAGTCGCCTCTTACGACACTCACGGGCTAAAATGGGATGGTGCTTTTTCTAACGTCTGGATCAAAAACTAGAATATTATTATACTAGCTTCTGCCCGCGACTTCGTCCGCGTTAAATTTCTTGTTCCCCCGACCCTTCCCGTCGCGTCGAATCTCCTACCCGTGCGATTTTCCCCGTTTTTGCAACATTTTTCATTACTGCTCCGCTCTTCTTAATTGTAGCGTGATGTTATATAGCCTTTCTCGATAAATGGACTACACAACACAAAATGATTTTTTAATTCGGACTAGTAGTTCCTGAGTTTAGCGCGTTCAATCAAACAAACAAACAAACTCTTGAGCTTTATAATTTTAAGTATAGACTAGCTTCTGCCCGCGACTTCGTCCGTGTCAAATTTTTGCTCCCCTGACCCTTCCCGTCGCATCGATTTGTCTGCTAGTTTTCGTCCACTTTTCATTGCTACTCGCTCCTGTTGATTTTGAGTTATAGTGAGTCAACCTTAAAAGATAGACATATGCTTTCCCGGACTTTTTTTAGAACTTTTTAAAAGGAACAATTCCGTCATACATGATTTTTACGTTACTTTAACCGTTTACGCAGCGCACGCAACGGAAACTCTCAAAAGGAATAAATTTTCCCTGTTTTTGCAACATTTTTCATTACTGCTCCGCTCTTCTTAGTTGTGGCGTGATGTTATATAGCCTATAGCCTCCCTCGATAAATAGGCTACCCAACAAAAAAAGAAGTTTTCAATTCGGTTTATTAGTTCCTGAGATTAGCGCGTTCAATCAAACAAACAAACAAATAAACAAACAAACAAACAAACTCTTCAGCTTTATAATATTAAGTATAGATTAATTATAGATATAGAAAAGAGTAACCGTGGAGTTTCTTGCCAGCTCTTGTCCATAGGAATCAACAATTTGGAACCGTGCACACCTAGCTTCTGACATTTCACAACTGCACATGTAGGTTTATGTAAAATCAAAAACATTTTAATTTGATTTGATTTAATATACTCAAAACTTTCATCACAGACAGCGCCTAATGAACAAATCCTATAAATTACTCCACTACTACGTTCAACCCTACGAAGGCCCTAATTGAATGTATCACGCCACAAACACACACACTATTAACACTATTAAAAGCTTCACAATACCGTGTTCGGAACATAAAGCACAAGTTTATGTTCATGATTGTATTATTATCATCATTTGGAGAACAACGTGTGATGTACGGGTTAGTTTGTTAGTGCATTGGTACACGAGTCAAGACAACCATTTTTAGGGTTCCGTTGCCAAATGGCAAAAAACGGAACCCTTATAGATTCGTCATGTCTGTCTGTCTGTCTGTCTGTCTGTCCGTCCGTCCGTATGTCACAGCCATTTTATTCCGAAACTATAAGAGCTATGCTGTTGAAACTTGGTAAGTAGATGTATTCTGTGAACCGCATTAAGATTTTCATACCAAAATAGAAAAAAAAACAATAAATTTTGGGGTTCCCCATACATAGAACTGAAACTCAAAAATGTTTTTTTTTCATCAAACCCATACGTGTGGGGTATCTATGAATAGGTCTTCAAAAATGGTAATGAGGTTTCTAATATCATTTTTTTCTAAACTGAATAGTTTGCGCGAGAGACACTTCCAAAGTGGTAAAATGTGTGTCCCCCCCCCCCCGTAACTTCTAAAATAAGAGAATGATAAAACTAAAAAAAATATATGATGTACATTACCATGTAAACTACCACCGAAAATTGGTTTAAACGAGATCGAGTGAGTAGTTTTTTTTTAAAGACGTCATAAATCGTAAACCGCAATTTACCTTACATTCAATCAACTGAAATATAAAAATTAAAAAAATATATATATTTTTAAACCGAAAATACCTACAGGTTTGTACGGAACCCTTGGTGCGCGAGTCCGACTCGCACTTGGCCGGTTTTTGTTTTTTGAAGTGAGATCTTTTTTAGCCGCGTTAGGAGATTTTTGGTATGGGCAAAAATTATGAGTTTGCGTCATCGACATGGTAATTTAACGTGTCGTTTTTTTTTTCTCAAATTTTAAGTTTTCACTTCTGTGGACTACCTTTATTGTTTTATACGTCAGCGTGAAATCAAAAGAATTATTTATTTCCTAAAAAGGATATCGAGTCAATTTTACAAATCACGTAAAAAAAAATATGGAATCTACATTTTCTACGCATGTGCATTTATCCTAAGTACCTCTGAGAAGGAATGGTGAAACAGTCGAAATAGTCTTGATCAGATCTTGTGAGTGTGTGTGTGTTACCTGAATGAATCCAGCTTAAAAATATATTTTAAATTCTTACTTAAGATTTATTTTAATAGGTAAGTAAGTTACCTACTGGACAGGCCCACTCAATCCGTATGGTACTTTCCTCAAAATATCATTTCAGTCACCATTCTACGAGGTCTTCAAATGATATGACCATGATTATGTTTGGACTTTAACCGGTCAATTACCGTAATTACAGACACATTTAAAAAACGATTGTTTACATACCAAATGTGGTATCTCAGGGACTTAGAGGTTAAGAGTTTAGTCAGTTAGAAAAGCCGACCTCATCTAGTTTTTAAAATATGATTAATGTGTAAATAGAATATGTTTGTTTAAACCTAGTTACAGAAATTAAATATTTTTATTTATCATTTATCTAATAACTAAATACAGTCTAGAAGTGCGGTGAAAGTGCCTAAATAACTTAAAGAGTTTACGACTTCCAATATTGGATGATGAACTTATAATAGAGTAATAAGATATTATTTTATTTTTCTTATTAACAATAAAAATAATGATTAATTTCCTTCGTTTTCATAAAATACTACCATACTACAATAATATAAATATATTTGACATGCGTTGAATGGCCTTATTTTGTGCTCTTCCTAGTAAGCATTAAAATGTAACGACTATGCGTACGAAATTGAAAATGAATTGCTAATTGGCCATGTCAAGGTCAATGGTATATTTTCTTATAATGTTATGTTCTACAATGAAAATGACTAAAAATGGATTGATGGTTAATGGTTAATAAATTAGCTTATTAACTATTCTCACACTAGCGATATTTTCAAATTATTGTAATTGAAGTTACGTTAATATGCGTTGCCTTCTATATTGAACCCGTCTGAAAAACGAGCTTCATCAAAGCAAGAATGAACAAGCATCTTCTGGGTACACTCGTTTCATCATAGACCTCATAAATCACTTTCCATCAGATGTGATCGAGGTCAAGAGCAGGCTCATTCAGCAATAAAAAAAAATGTCAGCACTATAGTCTGTGCCAGATGTGAAAAAAATAAAAGCCGTTGACACCTGCCTACCAATGTATTCAAATTACCGTTTAGACCGTGCTAGCGACACTTTCTTTACATTTTTTTCGTATCGTTTTTTCAGATCTGGCACAGACTATAACGATTTTTTTTTATAATTATGACTCATAATGATTAGAATGACTAACTCATAACGTTAAGCCGTTGGTCCAGGCTTTCTTTCATAGATCTTAGACAGTCGTTACGGGTCGTCAGAAGCCCGAAAGTCTGACAACCAGTCTTACCAAGGGGTATCGTATTACCCAGTAACTGGGTGATGGAGGTCAGATAGGCAGTCGCTCCATTTAAAATACTGGTATTCAGCTGCTTTCGGTTAGATTGGAAACCGACCCCTACATAGTTGGGAGATGTTGATGAATTATTAACCAATAACGATTAAAGTATTTTTTTTAATAAAAAAATACCCACGGTATGTATCATTTTGTCACGTAATAAAAAAATATAAGTTGAATTCAAAAATACTGGTTCGTGTATGGAGGCACTAAGCCCATATCGGTGCAATCAACGTCACACTCGATAGCGTGATCACTGTTATTAGAACGCCTTTGCACAATTACCTTTTAAGTTTTAACTATACAGTCTTCACGCTACGAATTGGCCTGTTTTAGTTTTATTTTACTACTTTATGGTTACTTTGGCGTTACTACAGTGATAAATGAATATAATATGATAGATATTATCTTATATCTTTAAACGAGCAATTCTTGTATATATATATTATATAATCTGAATCTCGGAAACGGCTCCAACGATTTTCATGAAATTTAGTATACAGGGGGTTTCGGGGGCGATAAATCGATCTAGCTAGGATTCATTTTGATATCTTATACCTTTAAACGAGCAATTCTTGTATATATATATATAATCTGAATCTCCGAAACGGCTCCAACGATTTTCATAAAATTTAGTGTACAGGGGGTTTCGGGGGTGATAAATCGATCTAGCTAGGATTCATTTACCAAAAAAAAAAAAATTCCGAGCAAAGCTCGGTCATCCAGATATTATTAATTTAATACATATAACAAGCACAACATAACGCCTTGTTATTCCCAAAAGGATGGGCGGAGGTGTACCTTAGTTAGGAGGCATACCTATTGCCATCAACCGGGCACAACCCTAGACTCAGGGCTGCTACTGAGAAATTTCAGATAGAAAACTCAATGACACTTTACCCGACTTGGGAATCGAAGCCAGGATTTCATGCTGAGCAGTAGCCTTTGCGACTTCTAGACAAACGAGGCAATCCTATTATTATTGCAGAAAATAGATTGATAGAGGAAGATACAAACATAGAAAAAGTGTCTTTAGACACCCGGCTATTGCGAAGTTCCATTTGTTTCTACACACTTCACAAATGAGATCTACAGTTATTCGCCAAGTAAGTAGAGTAAAATAAAGTAAAGACTTACTAGTTGTAGATCGTGAGTTCGAACTAAATACATTTTGTTGTGATTGTTCGCTTTTATCACCACTGCTCTCAAAACGGTGAACGAAAACATCTCGAGGAAACAAGCATGTCGTAAACCCAATTTAGAGACATGTGTGTGATGTGTTGCTCACTCCAAGTTTAGGTAACTATCTCGTACATTAGCCGCCATTAACATGTTAACTGCCATGGGTAAAATCAGAAAAATCAAAAATGTACTTAGTGTTATTTGACTTTAAGTCGATTATTGATTAAAAAGTGTCGGAAACAGAGTCCGACACGGCAGTTAACGGTCTCCTGAACTCAAACACAGAACTTGGTATGTTTGCTAATGCATGGAAGATGATACTGTCAGAATGTTTTTTCATTTTTTGTGAGAAGCATCCATGACTGTGTTTAATGAATTATACATTTAAATAGTTTAATTGGCTTCGGCCGTTCTATTTAAATCAATAAATTTTTCAACCCGCACTGGGCCCACTTCCTCGCTCTGAAAATAGGCCAGCAGTGGGAACAATATAGGCTGATTATGCTATGCTATAATTTCGTTCTGTGCTGAGCTAAATTTTACAAGAAAGGTTAGTCACGACTTCAGAATAGTTTTCCATGGAGATTCCTTCACAGTTAGTACAATCCTTTTTTAGGTTTAGAATAAGACATTATCATAATTATTATACTGGTCTGCACATCTCCCAATCTGGTGCGTAATAATCTGTTCCAGTTAACCAACCACCAACACGACCTACCCATAAATCAAATGATCGAAATCTTCATAAATATTAATCTAATTACAACCCACACACATCCCCATACATCTCCAATATACAAATCATAAATAAAATATTAATCAGACGCCACGCCTCGCTGTCCGCACTACAGAGCAACATCTTCACACGACTAGACTGTACTTGTGACGCAACAGTAATGTAACTCGTTTATGTTCGGTTCACACATTATTTTACTTTAATTTACTTTACTACCAATTACTGAGGCTAGTTATCGTTTTAGGGTTCCGTAACCAAAGATTCCGTGTGGTGCCGGACGTAAACAATAGCACCGTCTCATCTCTTCCAGTGGGTGCCGTAAGAGACTTACTAGAGAATGGGCAGCAGCGTTCTCTTTGCATTTTACCACCATACTGCGATCGCCAACCCGCATGCCAAGCGTGGTGATTATGGCAAACCACTCCATATAAGTAAGTAAAATGTCTGTAAAGGTAAGTGAGTCTAAGAATTTATTTCTGTTATGGTTGTACACAATTAGAATAAGAACTTCTTACATACATTCTATAATATTATGTTTATAATAAAGACATTTAAAAACAACAAAAAGAAAATACAAACTCCATATATGATTTCCCATTCAAAAAAAAAAAAATAAAGGGGGAGGCTTATGTCCAGTAGTGGATATCATCGGCTGAAATGATGATGATGAACCAAAGATTTGCTCTTTAGTTACGGAACTTACCCCTATTATACCCTATATAAGGTGTATCTATTCACACACGAAATATTTTAAGAGATACACCTGTAGGTGGTAAAGAAGCTATAGCAAGGTTTTTTTTTTTTTTAATATTTATAAATTATTTGACGCACATAAGAAATATTGGCTCCTTCTTATTTTTTACGGCCCAAGACACCGCGGCCATGCTCGTGCCGTCCGGTCGTCACCCTCGCAGCGACAGGCGGGTCATTCATAGAATTTGGAGTAAAGGTTTTATGCAAAACGTCTCAAGTAGTTTTAAAATTATAATAGTTATGAAAATTCAAAAACGCTTAGATAAAAAAAATATTTTTGCTTCTATAGCTTCTTTACCACCCACAGGTGTACCCCTTAAAATATTTCGTGAATGAATAGATACACCTTATATACCCTAATATCTGGTTGACCGAGCTTTGCTCGGTATTTTTGGTAAATTGTGTTTAAAATAATAAGTTTATGTTCAAGTTGATTATCGTTAAAGTTGGTCATTAAAAACATGAATAAAACGACATTTTATAAAAATGAATCCTAGCTAGGTCGATTTATCGCTCCCGAAACCCCCTGTATACTAAATTTCATGAAAATCGTTGGAGCCATTTCCGAGATTCAGAGTATACATAAATATGTACAAGAATTGCTCGTTTAAAGGTATAAGATTCCAAAGGAAGCCTTTTTTTTTCGGTGGGATATCATAAAATGACGTCTCCTACTCTAGCTGGAGCGGAAGGGCGTGTCAAACTTTTACTGACTAAAACCCACCCGTGTTCCTTCAGTTACCTTTGTCAAGGCCATGGTAACTCTTTTGAACAAATCCACAACCCTGGAAGAGAACCCAACCTCTAACCCCTTACTGAACCCTACTACAAAGTAAGCCTGTGCTGTCCGTCCGTCTGTCACTCCGTACATCCGTCCATCCGCCTGTCTGTCAGAGGGCTGTATCTCATGAACCTAAATAGTAGACAGTTGGAATTTTCACAGTGTTTATTTGCCGCTAAAATAAAATCAAAATACGGTCGTCTAAAGAGTATCTTCATAAAAAAACTTGTTTTTTTTTTGGGTGTTTGTCTTGTAAGACAGAACCTTTCGTATATGAGTCTGACAAGTACTTGACCAGTTTTTCTAACGAGATGTTACTGCGTTTTATAACTGTTTCGATGTTATGGATTTTGGGTTTTTTAATGGTCTATGTTTTTTAAAGATGTTACTGTTTGGAAATAAAAGCAACAATTTAGAATAGTTTATGAACCCTTTATTACCTACGTTTTAATTGTAATTGTTAATGTGAATGTTTGAAGTTATGGTTTTTGGAATGATGTTAAAAATAAAAATATTGCTAAAGTCATAAATTATGCCTTTTATTAAGATGTGCGTTATTGCTATTAGTAGCCTTAAAAGTATCATACGACCCATCCCCTCATAGTGGGTTGTAGAGGTCAGATAGGCAGTCCACGTAAAATACTGGTATTTAGGTGTAATCAGTTAAACTGGAATTCAAGTCAACCCCAATGTGGTTGAGTAAAGACAGGCAAAGTAGATGATAAGTCTAAATAATAATATACAAGATTATTTTTAGTATATGCGAAACCTGAATATAGTTTGTTCAGAATCAGTAACTGAATCGATTCCAATAATTTTTACACCATGTTATATTTTGTACCAAAAATATTTAATTACGCTTCCAAGTCGCGTGCCTTAGTGTTTTGTTTCGATTTTAATATTCCACAACTATCACACAACGCCATCTAGTCCCAAGCTAAGCAGAGCTTGTGTTATGGGTACTAGACAACTGATAAACATACTTATATATTTCTAAATACATACATATTATAGATAAATTACACGCAGACACAGAACAAATGATCGTGCTCATCACACAAACATTTGTCCTGGGTGGGTATCGAACCCACGACCTCCGGCATAGCAGTCAGGGTCACTAACCTAATGTTAGAATGATTCGTAGTTGATAGCATACAATTCTACCATTTCTTATTCTTGTTTTGTAATTTATGAGTCTATTTGTGTAGATGGTTCTGATAGGTAATTCGTTGAACTACTTCTTGTCTAAGAGCAGTAGTGGCCCAGTGGTATCGGCCACGACTTACGAGTGGTCGCGGCTTTGATCACAGGCAGGCGCTTTATCAATTTGTGTAAATAATTTCATAACCCCTGCTCTCAAAACGGTGAAGGAAAACATTGTGAGGAAACCGGCATGTCTTAGAACCAAAAATTCGAAGACATGTGATATCTACCAACCCGCACTGGGCTCGCGTGGTAGATTACAAGCCACTCTCTCTCGGAAAGTGGTGGCCTGTATCCCAGCAGTGGGAACGGTATAGGCTGATTATGTATGTATGTACTCAAAGCTATTGTCCCGAGGAAGACGGTGTTAAACCTTTATTTAAATAAGAGGATACAATCATAGTTAGATTTTTTTAAACTGGAAGTACTGTCTTCATAGTATGAAGATCAGCCAGAAATTATTTTTGTCTGTCAGGACTGTGTGTGTGGGAGTATTTTTTTTTAATGGTGGAGCCTGTATTCTTTGGTTAAATCTATAAATTAAATCTGAATAGGGTTGCATATCTACGAAGAGAGAAAATTATTGATTTCATACCAATTGTAATGCGCCTATGTTCCCTTTTATTTTAATATTTATTTGTATAGTATCAACTGTTAGCAGATTTGTAATAATTGTATAAGTTTAACCAAGGGGTATCGTTTTACCCAGCTACTGGATTATGGAGGTCAGATAGGCAATTACTCCATGTAAAATAGTGGTATTCAGTTACATGCGGTTATACTGAAATCTGACCTCAATATAGTTGGGAATAAACCAGAATCTCAGTACTAAGTACTAGTGTATTAGCACTTTAATATTAAAAATAAAATATAAATCCTCAAGAAAAAAAAAACTGAATGTAAATTGATTTATCTTACAAAAATATTCAATTTCAGACTATGTTCACGGAAGAATGAGAATCATAGTGATCAATACTCAATGACGTTATGGCGTACTACCGATTTCAGCCCCATTTACCAAAGGTTTTCTTGCAATATTTACATCATCACGAGTTACTGTAATAAAGTTTAATTGGTTTTCAAATGACTTTATCAAATAGTTAGATATTACTTTGATAGACATTATTATTATATGGCTATCAAAAACAATATTAAAATTAATTACCAGTATCAATAAAACTGATGATTAAAAACTAATAATCCATTTTTTCGATCATAAAAATTGTTTGTCTAAAATAAGAATTTCTTAATAAAAACACGTTGTTTCTTAAATGTAATAAAAGCTATTTAGCTTTGCATCATTTATTTAATTTACATTTACATTTCAATCACATAGTGACTCCACATTATATTCTATACATTTCGTATAAATATGTACAAAATACTTTTATAAGCGTATTGCGTAGTTTATTTTTTTTACATTTTATCTATTTGCTTGAAACTTAATTATAAATAAATTAATCTATCCTTGGTTTAGTATTTGTATCCTTCCACGGGGCTGAAGCTCGGGGGCTGGCGGGGTCCACCGAAGGTCTCGCTGGGTTTGTCCTGTCCTGCAGAACCGAAACCAGACTGAAGGTCTTGCTGACCAGGCCTGTCTTGGCCAACGGGTCCAAAACCAGACTGAGCACCAGTTTGTCCCGGTCTAGTCTGTCCAGAGAGACCGAATCCAGCTTGAGAACCCTGAGAAGGTCCTGCCTGAGGGCCTTGCGGTCCAGGGCGGTTGTATTCGTAACCAGAGTCAGACATACCAGAGCTGACTCCGATGGGCTGACGTCCGAAAGGTCCCTGAGCAGGTCCTGCACTAGGTCCAGCAGAGCCACTAGGCCTAGGGAACCCAGAGTTAGTTGGGCCAGATGAACCAGAGTTAGTGGGGCCAGAAGAACCAGATGAACCTGTAGGAGTGTATTGTCCAACTGAGCCACTTGGCCTGAATGGAGAACCCTGGCCAATGGGACGTGGTGCTGATCCAGTTGGGCTATTGCCAGTGAGCGAAACAGCGGGGCCTCTAGGGTATCCTTGATCAATAGATGAGACGGGGAATCTAGGTCCTTGAGGACTGGACGAAGTGCCAGAAGTAGGACCGGCGGGGCCATTACCGAAGACGGGTCCTTGGCTAGTAGAGACAGGAGAACCACTTGATTCTGATACCCCGGTGGGGCCTGATGGTGCAAAACCTTGTGCATTGGGTCTAGGGAAAGCAGATCCTTGAGTTTGCGGCTGCTGTCCAAATTGGCCAGACTGGCTTGGTCTGCCGAACTGAGACTGAGGCTTGTCGTACTGGTATCCATCATCTTGTCCCGCAGCCTGGCCCTGAGGTCCAGAACGAGCAGGTCCATTGTTCCCAGAAGGTCCAGCAGGGGCAAAAGGAGAAGGTCGGTTAAAACCAGAGAGCTGAGGCTGAGATGGGAAACCTTGAGGACCGGAAGGTTTGGTAGAACCAGAAGGAGAAGTACTATGAGCGCCATACTGAGAGGCAGGAGATTGACTACCCTGAGAGGAGAAACCTTGAGGTTTCGACGGCCTGGGTAATCCCGAGGGTGTAGGAGCACCATATTGGTTAGCTGGGGACTGACTACCTTGGGATGGGAAACCCTGAGGTCCGGATGGCCTGGAAGGTCCGGAGGAAGTAGGGGCACCGTATTGGTTGGACGGGGCTTGGTTACCTTGGGGTCCAGAACCAGCAGGGGATCCATATTGGGTTGCAAGAGTCTGGCTACCCTGAGACGAGAATCCTTGAGGTCCAGATGGACGTGCAGATCCAGAGGGAGCGCCATATTGGTTGCCAGGTGTCTGACTACCCTGAGACGGGAAGCCCTGAAGCCCGGAAGGAGCTGCACCAGGTGTGTTGTACTGATAACCTGAGTCACGACCACCTTGAGGTCCAGTTGTCCTTGATGGAGCGAATGGAGATGGCGCAGCGGCACCATTTTGAGAACCCTGAGATCCAATTAAAGTAGGCGCACCGAATTGGGAAACAGGAGATTGACCACGCTGCGCTGGGAAACCAGATCCAGTAGAACCAATTATGCCAGAAGGACCAGATTGAGCTGGGGAGCCGTACTGAGAAACCGGTTTCTGATCACGTTGGGTAGGGAAGCCTTGAGGTCCTGATGACACGGGTCCAGTTGGAGCAGGGGAGCCGTACTGTGAGGTAGGTCCTTGACCACGTTGGGCGGACAAGCCTTGAGGGCCTGAAGATCCGGTAGGTCCGGATTGAGCTGGAGAGCCATATTGAGAAGCTGGTGATTGACCACGTTGGGCAGGGAAGCCTTGAGGTCCAGATACTTCAGGTCCAGATTGGGCAGGAGCACCGTATTGAGAAGCAGGACCTTGGCCAGTCTGGTAGGAACTGGGAGACTGTCCGGATTGACCCTGGGCCTGGTAAGATGGGGAAGCACCACCGTTGTACTGCTGTGGGCTCGAGCTTGAATCTTCATCTGGGTTGTAGGCACCTGAAACATTAATTTTAGCAAAATTAGATTGTTGATGAGTTTCCTTGTTAGTAATGTAGTACTGTATCCTGCAGAGTAATTGTGTACCATAGTAACAGAATTAATGGCTTTCATTTTGATAGTTCACCAACATTCATTGCGTTATCAAGCAGACAATTTTTTGGACCATATGAAGCAATGGATTACCATTATTCTTCAAAAATTAAACTGCCGAAAAAACTGAAAAGCAAAACATAATAAACCTTAAAATTGTGAGTCTGCGCTTTGATTGATCTATGTTTATTGATTTTTCAGCGCCGACTCAGAATTTTAAGGTTTTATTATTTTTTGCTTTTCAGTTTTTCAGCGGTTAAATTTTTTGTTAAAAAGTTTTTATTTTAAATTTTTTGTGGCTTTAATGTATTTGTAATACTTGGCAAGGAATACCCTATCCAATAAAAAAGAGTTATCGAAATCGGACTACTCTGTATAAAGTTATGCGAGACCATATATAAAAAAAAATATACGCGTCGAATTGATAACCTCCTCCGTTTTTTTTCATCGGTTGAATAATAATTCAGATTGTAATTGACAATGTATTACGCAATTAGGGTGCCAGTGTTTAAAAAAAAATGGAATCAGTTCGAAGAAGATGCTGTAAATTTGATGCTTAAATCGTCCATTAAATAAATCATCATTTCAGTCAAAAAACGTCCACTACTGGACATGGGATTGCCATCGTCACCACCTTTGGCAAACGGGTTGAATATCGCAGTATTGTGATAATATGCATTGAGAACGCTGTTGAGTGATGGCCGTTTTGCGTGGATGTGACGCATATTTTCCCACACTTTATTTTTGATTTTTGTATGTTTCTGGTCTTACTGTGCGTCATGTTTGCCGCAAATAAACGTATTTTCTTTCTTTCTTTACGTCCGGCACCACACGGAACTGGAAGAAACTGGAATCTGGTAATTCAAATCGTAAAAACATCGTCCAAAAAATAGATAAGTCATCAAAAATATATGTAGGTACTGAAAATTTACCAAAAACTGAAGCCATATACTTTTGAAAACTATATGGCTTCAGTTAACTATAAGAAAACTAGCGGACCAGTGTTTTCTGAAATTGTGAAAAATCTTTTATAGACCACATATATAAGAGTACCCTTAGCTACCTTATAACTGACCTTGCCAACTGACTCAATTATTACACCATATGCTAAACTCAAAAATATCGTGCAAACATTGGAGTAATAGTAATTTAGGCAAAACATATTGGTTCAAAGGTGATTTACCGGTATTAAAATATTAATGGTGGTAATTAAATTCGTTACTTAACGTAAAGATTTTAAAACGGTGTCAGTAGTCAATGTCAGTCAATGTCTTCTTCTATAAGGGTATCTAAATAAACTGTTGAAATTTAGCTCATACAATAACGTAACATCAAGCCTGTGATCTCCGAAGCATTAGGTAGAGAAGGTGATCTAAGTGCACCCATTTTTTCATCTGTTATTCATAACGTGCTAACAGTGGGTTTATAATTTTCCCACAGCTGAGACTCAGGCTTTCTTCTCAGTGAAAGGAAGGGACCATAATCTACCAGAGGGGTAATTGCGGAACTTTTTATCGGTACCTGAGGGAATAACCCAATAACACATTAACAATCGCACCCAGGACTCAGGCTTAGAAATTATCTATATTTCACTGTTTTGTTATCTGAATTTGAACTTACTGACCTTATAGTAAGAACTTACTGACCTTATAGTAACATTAAAAACTTTTTACAAAAAAAAAAACAATCGACTTCCTTAAAAAAACACTACACAGTCAAAAATAATCTTAGGATCTGTATTTAAGGTTTTTTGGCACCGACTTCCGAAATTAAAGTTATTTTTGACTTTGTAGTGTTTTTTTTAAGGAAGTCGGTTGTTTTTTTTGTAATTTTTTTTTATTTTAACTTGTTAGTTATGGTAGATGGGTATGTAATCTAATCGCGTTATTCGTTCATTTGTTGCGCAAAAACTTAATGCAAATTTAAGACTTATATGGTTTTCACATGGACCCCATTGTCCGAATAGAACCAAATTAAAATCGGACCATTCAGGAAGCACCAGTTTTCAAAAAAAAAAGAATCATCAAAATCAGTTCACCCAGTTCAAAGTTATGAGGTAACAAACATAAAAAAATACAGTCTATTTGATAACCTCCTCCTTTTTTTGAAGTCGGTTAAAAAAGTAAATTATATTAATTGCATCAATCTGAATTCGTTTGCAGTAAAATAGATTTCAGTCAGTTATGTCAATTACATATACTGTATCTAGAACATTTCGAGTTCAACACTTCTAAAAACTAGTGCAGTGTTTCAGCGGGTCATCAGTTCGATTCTCGCATGTAACAAGAAATGGCCTGCAGATAATGGTTTCCGGTCTGAGTTATAAATACAACTAACACGATTGGTGCACGCACCTTTGTTGCAAAATGTCGGTATGACAACATATTTAAAAGAAAAACTAGATCGATTCGGTTAACAGAACACTTATCATTTCATCTCTTGTTAGAACAACACTGACAAGTTCCCACGAATGCGATAAAATAATTGCACATTTTCCATCATAATTATAATAATAATGATAAAAGTTAATAGCCTTACCTTCTTGTGTACCAGCGGCAGCAGCCCTCGCGTTCTCTTCCAAAGACTTCAGGATCTCTTCCGGAATGGGAGGTGGAGTCGGCAAATGGTTACCCTGGGGCTGATAACCATTCTCATCGGCAGTGTAAGTAACGCTATACTGCTGGCCATCATCACCAGTGTAAGAGAAACCACCCTGAGCTTGCACACCGTTCGTAGCTACACCAGATTCTTCAGCAGAAATTCCATTAGAGGTCTCGAAGCTGTACGAAAAGGTTTCACCATCGTTCTGGTTCTCGTATCTTAGGATTTCAGCGTTCTTGTCGATGGAGGCACGTTCGCGTTCAGGTTGAGGCTGACCAGAGTAGGCAGATGCGTCTTGAGATCCTTGGCTTCCTAAAGGTGACTGACTGAATCCGGCAGGTCCCTGGCTGGGGGCTAGGCTGCCAGCGCCGCCAGTGGGAGCAACATATTGAGAGCCAGTTTGACCTCCAGTTGAGGTCTGCGCGAATCCAGTGGGGCCTTGACCGAGAGCTGGGCTTCCAGCAGCACCAGTAGGAGCACCATATTGAGAAGCTGGCTGACCAAATCCAGCAAGGCCTTGTCCAAGAGCTGAACCAGCAGTACCAGTAGGAGCACCATATTGAGAAGTCGGCTGACCAAATCCAGCAGGGCCTTGTCCAAGAGCTGAACCAGCACCAAAAGTAGGAGCACCGTATTGAGAGGTAGGTTTACCGAATCCAGTAGAAGCCTGACCAGGCGTTGGGCTTCCAACGCCATCGGCGGGGGCACCGTATTGAGAAGCAGGCTGGCCGAATCCAGTAGGACCCTGACTAGGCGCTGGACTTCCAACTACACCAGTAGGAGCACTGTATTGAGAAGTCGGCTGACCAAATCCAGTTTGACCAGATGTCGAGGGTTGACCAAATCCAGCGGAGCCAGTTGGAGCTGAAGGCTGGCCAAATGGAGAAGATCCTTTAGGCAGTTCTAAGCCAGACTCGCTTCCAGGTGCAGTCAATGATCCTGGGCTTCCGCCAGCAGTTCCAGCACTTGCAGGTGGCAAGTACGTCCTGTCCAGCTTGTCAGCATAGCTGCACGCTAATACTGTTAAGATGATGAGCTGAAAAGACGAAATTAAAATAATTAGACTTAATAGAAATAATATGAGGTTACGAACTATGTCAATTTGAAGGCACAGATTTGTCATGAATCAAATTGAGTCACACAGTTAGAAAGGAAAGCCCTTGATTGGCGCATCGAGTTTACAGAATACTGTGAGCATATTTAGGTTTAAAGTTTAATTTTGAAAAACGAATTAGTAAATCAACCGTCACACTCCTGAATTACGTAAATTGTAAACTTTCACTGCAATCCATTTTTTATTTTAAAAATTTTTTTTGAATTCCGAATTAAGAACACACAAAAATTGATCGTTATTTTTTTAAATTTCGAAACTATAATTTTTATAATGTTTAAATAATTATTTTTGAATAATTATTATTATTTATTAATTGAATGTATTACCAGCTTCATTTCTAAGCTGTTGAGCTACCACGGGATGATCACCGAATGTGCATAACAGAGTTACTGCATCCTATTTATATGAAGTTAATTCGTTCACCATGTTAGGTTACTCAAAATTGTGTGCACGGAGCTAACCTTTGACAGTACTAATAGTGAAGATTCCACAGTGACTCTGTGTATGTGTGGGTTCTTACTCAATAACTCGATCAATATTACTGATACTCTAATTATTGTAAGCGCATGTGCATGTGTGAGTGGACCCATGTATGGTGGGATTTACTTTGTTTATTTTATATTGGAGATCCGTGGAGGTTTTTGTGGAAGTTGGTGCCAATAAGACCGGAACTATATTATTTGGGTTCACTGGTGTCAACTGTGTTTTATGAAAGAATATGATGCCGATTAAGGGATTAATAACAGATTATTATCAGTGAAATAAACTCGTTTTTGGCTGTAATTGTGTTCATTAAAATTAACTTTTTCTAACTCTTAGCTTTCTTGTGATGACCAAATAAGTTTGTTAAGAGTCTACCAGCAAAAACCACAAGTTGACCGTACTTACTCCAAGTACTAAGTACATAATAGCGGGCGCCGAGAAGTCTGGTGAAATGCACCGTTTAGCCTAGTAGATCAATTTGCCTGAGTTCCCAAAAGAGCTAGGCAGAGATAACTCATATTAAGACACACTTACTAATACATAAATTAAGCGATTTTTGGTCTCAATATAACAACAATTCTTAATATGTTTACCTAGAAAAACCCTATGATTGATAGATTATTATTAAAATGTATACATTGGCATCTAAACGAGCCACCTATTTTCTTAAGCCTGGTTGTAGCAACAAAAAATTTATGTTTGTTACTAATGTTTACATTAAGGCCAACATTTCTTATATTTTTACTAAGAAGAACCCTATGTTCGATAGAAAACTTTAAGGGCTATTAAAAAATTGAAAACCTCTAAATTTTTCCATGGACTTTATAATTTAATTAATTAAAATAATATATGCCTCGACCGATTAATATACAAAAATAGTATATGCGTCATTTATTTAAATATAATTGCGGATAATAAAAAAAACAATTGAATAACATTTAGCATATTGATTTTTTAAATTGGTTTAGGTACTTCATGCGTTGGTATCTGTAGTACGTACCTACTTAATCTACGTTGTTTATTTTTAATTGTTCTTAATAATTGTAATATTTTTAGTAGCGTACGGTTGATAGTAGATTCATATCCGGGTTCATTTTACGAAGGATCACGATCAACATTGCGCCCGTCCTAGGGATATCAGCAGAATTTAAAGTAGCTATTTTTAGGCAGGTATTTATAAGCTAGCGATTAGAGTGGCCGATTGATTGACATCTGGTTTCAGGAACAAAAATTTAAAACAAAATTGAACGAACAAATTGAACGCCGGATAAGAACTATGAACGGTAGACAGAATTATCACCAGCCAATCAGACCACACGTCCTGAATTCATTCTGACACATCATTGATTTTCGTTGCAAGATTACATAGTCAAAGTACTTTTTCTTTCTTTTAAACCACACCGCCATCGCCTGTAAGTTGGATTTTAACCGGCCTTCTAAATTCAAATTTTCTAACGATTTTTGGAATTTGGAGGACAGTGTCAAGCTGTATGTTGATTGAAATATGATTTACGACTGTAACAAATAAGGCTTTAAATAATTATAATGATAAAAATCATCAAAACTGGAGAACCTAGGAGGTGCAGGGAACTTATAATTTAGTCAAATTATTATAACCTCGTAAGGCCCAATGTACAACGTATTGAACAAAGTGACATGCAGCATTCCGGCCCAGACTACAAAACCAAATTTTCTCCTAAACGCCCAATTTACTTTTTAAATGACAAAATATCAACTTAAAAGTAGGTAGTTGTATTAAACTCCTTTCTAAATAAGAGTACCCATATAGTTAAGTTTCTCCTAAAGAAAACTACTTGAACGTGCTTGGGCCGGAATCATGCTAGACGATATTGTTCATTGTATTGTACATCGCGGGGTTTTTGCACATCACGGGAAACTTAGCTTTGGCCTTACGAGGATAATACCGTAAACAAGACATTTTGTTTTAAATCGTCGTTTATTTTAAAATCTTTACCATTTAATGATTTGTATGCCGTGCCTTCTGATTACATAATTAGCTGTATATAAAAGGACATTAGCCAAATTCGTACTTATTGCATGTGCATCAATCATTCCATGTCCATGTTGGATAGCAATCATTAAAAATCCTAATTAAGAATTTCATTATTTCGTCTTTTTTATAGACGAAGGTTGAATTGCCTTGAGTGTTTAAGTGTCACGATTGAAGCTATACTTTAAACCAAAAATAAATAATTTTGTTTCCAATCCAAAAAACAAAATTCATAAAATCCGGGATAAAATTTCAAATGTGCTCGTAATTGTTATTCCAACCACAGAAATACTACTCGTCTGTCAAGCCTTTTCCCAACTATTTTGGGGTCGGCTTTCAGTCCAACCGGATGCTGTACCAGTATTTTACATGGAGCGACAGCTCCACAAACACAGATTTTCAGGCTTCTGATGGCCTGTAACGACTGTCGAAGATCCATGATTGAGAGCTAGGACCAACAGCTTAACGTGCTTTTCGCGGCACGGAGGGGTATGTAAAGATCACCCACGGTCACCCATCCACGGACCAACCACTGCAAGAGTAGGTAAACCTAATTATTCGACCTTAACGATAGAAATACTACATTTGAAGAAAATACTATGCAACGTTATGAATTTCGCATTTTTCCAAACAAACTTTAAATTATTGTTTGTCTGTTTCTTCAGAATTAAAGCTAACTTTACATCAATTTGATTAAAACCAGTTAATAATGACCTACAGATAAAGTTTCACATTATCTAATATGAAATACATATGAACCTAGGTATTGACAAAGCCGACCCATCATTCCACATTCCTTCGCAGGATGTATCTATCTTTTACGTCAAGAACCCATCGCAATTAGTCTTTCTCAAAAAGGTAGTACAGCTTGTGTCTGTCTAAACATCAAACCATACTAATACTCTCGGCTTAGTATTGCAAAATCAATCAAAATAACAAATTAGGACGTAACTTTTAACTCATCTAGTAGATTACTCACAAATACAGTGCATTTTTCCTTACGTGTCGTATTTCGTAACTAACAAGGCAAGAATTAGCTCATAATTAAGTTAAACATGTCTTGGCCCTTTATTTACTTCAATATTTAAATATGTACATAGTATTTAAGCTGGCTTTAAATAATATGTACTTACATGTACTCGTATATATACAATAGAGGGAAAATAATTACAGGGCATCAAAAACTCATCCGCATCGCTGTCAACAGTAAAAGTGCTCAAACGGCTGGCAGCGTTGCCAAGTTGTATGGCGATGCTGATACTTTGGCCAGTAGTGTAGGCCAGCCCTTTGGTGACGTGAATAGTCCTGTCTAGAGACTTGATTCTTGGTTAGAAAGACACACGGTATGTTTAACGCCAAAACTTCTTAAAGACTGACCATTTAAGCACATTCATCTTCTCAAAATAGAAATCTCAGAATATTTGTTCATCTAATATGACAACTTAACTAAAACATGGTTTAGACGTAGATTTCATTTTATAAACTTTAAATTATTAAGTGAAGCTTAACCTAATCGGTTTTACCAACTTATATTCCGTAAAACCTGAAAATAACATGAACTCTGTTCAAATTCTGAGCATTTTCAAATTCCTTATTTATTTCTTATTATTGCACCTGAGCTAAATAGGCTTCTTTTTTTTTTGTGGGTGGGAAATCATCAAATGACTTCTCCCGCTCTAGTGGAGCAGAAGGGCGTGTCAGACTTTTACTGACTAAAACCCACCCGTGTTCCTTCAGTTGCCCATATGCCAGAGCCACGATATCTCTTTTGAACAAATCTCGCGACCCTAGCAGGCATCGGTACTAGCGGACCCCTTCAGTTGTTGCTGACATCTCTCTGAGGCGCGCGTGGAACACTACGCGCCGTCGACACGGGCCTGTTCCTTACCGGGCGGCAAGCTACCCATTGCTCGCCGCCCGCAAGCCCGCGCCTACGGTGGCCGAGAGTCCGCGATCGACTTCCGATGCCCGGGGCGTCTCTTCCTGCGGTGGCTAGGGACGTGAGCGTGCAGAGGCTGCCACTTCTTCAGGCGCCCCACCTCCTCCTTTGCGAGCATTACTGAAGCAGGTGGCAGAAGGAGGTGACGGCTTCCCATGCCTTCTCGCTCCGTACCATGGCTCGCACCAGGGCAGGACGCGAGAGGTCGCTGCCGCAGATTGCCTCCACGAGCACACGGCGAGGCTCTGCCCGGGCAGGGCACACCTCCGTATGCTCCACCGTGTCCTCCAGGCGATCCACGCAAAGGAAACACCCGGGCGTTTCCTCCCGCTATATCCTGAACAGGAACCCACCGCCAGCACCCATGCCCGGTGAGGACCTGCGTTAGGCGGTAGGTGAGGACGCCGTGGCCCCTCTCTATCCACTCCTCAAAGAGGGGACTTACCGCCGCAATTGTGGTATGCCCAAGCTAAATAGGCTTAATAAGCTTTTCTAACTACAAGATTATCACATCAAATTACATATGATAATTATAGAATACTTGAAAAGCATACATGTCTATCGAAAGGCAAATTATGGTATATCTTATTATTGCTTAAACCATGTACAATTTGCTACATTGAGACATTTCCGCCATTTATCTAGTTTTTGTGGGCTGTCTATGTGTTTGTGTAATAGAGAGGATCATGAGAAATTGTACAGACTGCTAAATTACGACTCAGTTGGTTTTGGATACTTATTGGATAATTTTATTGGTTGATGAGAATATTAAAGGTCAATTTATGCGATGGTTGAAGAAACCCAAGAGAACGCTAGAGTGGTATTATTATTATTTTTGTATTATTTCGAATAAAGTGCTTACTTATAGATATCGGAAACTATCCCACGAGACAAGAGTAGCGTATGTTACTCCCGATTACATTAGCTATCTATCAGTAAAAGCCCATAATAATCAGTCCAGCCGTTTCGGAGATTGACCGGGACAAACAGACAGACAAACAAAAACGTAAAAAAAATGTTTTTTTTTTTTGTTACATCTAACGTACTTTCAGATTCATTTAGTAAAAGGTGTTATTTTGATATAACATACGGACAATTTTTTATTTATTTGTATATATGTAGTATTTAAGCACGTCTGAATGTAGGTATACGTATACATTATAGTATTCAAACTGTTGCGTTGAGTACAAATTTTGATTCTTCTCTTTACTGAAGAAACCAAATTAAGGAGCCTATATACTGAAAATTTTATAAAGAAATACAGAATTATATGGAACTAAACAAAAAATTAAATATAAATATTTATTTGGCAGAAGATCGTGAAACACATTATGTAATTGTCAAAAAAGTGAAATGAAACTCAGAATGTGTAATTAGCAACAAGAAGTACATATATAGGTAGGTAAAAGTGTATATTCAAAGTTATCAAACGATAGAATTAAAGCGGTGGATGAGGCCAACTAAGGAATCATCATTCCTGAAGACGTTTTAAATTTATTACCTACGGAACCTATCTTAGTTCGCACTCGACGCGTGACGAGTACTTGGTCAAAATCAATACGTTGATCGACACGGCAGTCCAGGTCATTTGCACCACGACCGCGACGCGTCGTGAGCATATATTATAGATTTTTTACTTTGGTTATCAAAACCCTGATTATGTTTATAGCATCCTGTCGCTTGATTGTGATCTGTTTTAATTACTTTTAGAAGGTTATAATTGTTGTATTGTTTTGTAGTATGTAATAAGGGCTTCTTTTGACTGCATAATTCTGTCAGTTTGGTAGAAAGTTTCTAGTAACCCAATCGTGATTATTCTGGGATAGACTTATTTCGTTACGTTATGTGTGGGGCCGGACGTGAAGAATAGCATCATCCCATTTCTTCCCGTGGGTGCTGTAAGGTCATAAGGTGACTACGCGAGGCGAGACACGGCAAGGCACTTTCTAGAGGATGGGCAGCAGCGTACTCTACGTATTTTACCAGCATACTGTGATCGCCAACCTGTCTGCCAAACGTGATGATTTTGGCAAACCCCTGCCCAAATTGAGGGAGGCCTATGCCCAGCAGGGGACGTCTTTTGGCTGTAATGATGATGCTAAGACTTATCATTAGCTAAATCACTAGCTTTTGCTACATCTTTCACCCGCGTGGAGGTCGTTAATCATCTCATAGAAAAGTATTGCCGAAATAAAAAGTATCTTATGTGTTAATCCAGGTTATAAACTATCTGTGTGCCAAATTGTATCCAAATTCGATGAGTTATTGTTTCGTTATTGAGTAACAAACATACAAACATCTAAATATTTATACATACAAACTATCGAATTTACAATTTGGAGTGGGCTACTTAACAAGACTTGCCTGTGGCTGTCTCAATAAATTAAGACCAGGCAGAGCTTAAAAACTTAAAACTAAGCAACTACACCCCATTTCTTCCCGTGGGTGTCGTAAAAGGCGACTAAGGGACTTACTAGAGAATGGGCAGCAGCGTTCTCTATACATTTTACCACCATACTGCGATTGCCAACCCGCCTGCCAAGCGTGGCGATTATGCACACCCCCCAAATTGGGGGAGGCCTAAGTCCAGCAGTGGACGTCTTACGGCTGTAATGATGATGATAAGACTTATTACTAGCTAAATCACTAGCTTTTGCCACATATTTCACCCACGTGGAGGTCGGTAATTATCTCACAGAAAAGTACTACCGAAATAAAATGTAAACTATCAAATTTAAAATTTGGAGTGGGCTACTTAACAAGACTTTTGCCTGTGGCTGCCTCAATAAATTAAGACCAGGCAGAGCTTAAAAACTTAAAACTAAGCAACTACACGCTAAGAGCACCCGTCTAGGATACGGACCTTGGCTTAGGGCGTCGCTGGAGACATCCGTCGCCCCCTATTCCTACCGACCCGAGATGATGGCGCGTAGTGTTTCACGCGCGCTTCTCTGTGATGTACGGGGGGGGGGGGGAATTTAACACCTCACTCCCCCCCCTAACGTGAGGAGGCCCGCATAGGCGGGCTGGCACCAGTCGAGGATCTGGAAGACGCGTTCGTTCCCGTGGTCCCCGACGTAGGTGTGGGACGGAACACTGGGGTGGTTTTAATCAGTAGGAGTCTGTTCAGACTCCACCGCCTACCCCAGGGCGGAGGATATCCATGAGGATTTCTTACTCGAGATCAAACAAAAAGATAAAAAAGGGCGTTGCTGGAAGAAGGCATCAAGGGAGGGTTGGATCGTAATGAATATGTGTGATACGGGAATGTAAAAAAGAAGTTTTGAATTATGACGTACCTAGTAGCTTAATATTTTAGGTGACGTCACCAAGTTTGTCAATAAGTAGCTCTGCTCTCATTCATCAAGACTATCAAGAAGACATGGACAAATGGAACGCCACCTATCCATCAGTTTGACGGACAATCTATTACATTGTTCTGATTATGTGCTTAGGTTGCTACCTACTGCTATTCAATAAATTACGGTTAAGTAATATAAGTGATTGAGATCGTGTTACCGATTATTAGTTTCGTCTATTGTCTCTGAAATGTAATTGTAGGTTATATTTGCTTGATGGTCAGAGATCATAAGAAGATGGACAGAATTTCGCAATTCGTGATTAGATTTAGAAATTATTTATTAACTTCACTTTTTAAATAATAGTTGAAAAAGTCAGTTCTAAAACTAAAACCCGTCTACTGAAAACAATGCTCTAAAAAGTATGAAACAAAAAAAATATTGTCATCTGAAAGCCGTGGTCTTGTGCCACTTTGTTTTAAAGCCTGTAGTCGCTTACTACTATTTCAGTATATTGTTGTTACAATGTATGGTTTGTTAGGGTAGGTAGCTCAATAGCCTATAACCAGCGGACGATCACGACGGTTCCAACGACAAATTTGTCAAGAAAGGAACGAAGTTCAAAAATTGAGGGAACAGAGACAAGAATCATAACCTTCCTTTAAGCTTCGCCGTAGTCGGCTAAAATAGGAGATTTTTAGTCCAGATTCCTGTGTGTTATAGATAAACCCCTATTAAAATTTTATTCATGTTAGTATATGCAGGAATTATAAAGAAAGATAATTTCTGGGGCTGTCTTTAGTGATAAGGTTCCGAACATTCATTGATGACCGCCAACAGATTGGGTTGCCGTTGTATCCGGCAATGCTACAGCAGTCATATTGTGAGTCGAACACTAATTTTTGCCTGTAGTTGTTATCTTGTCTGTGTCCCTTTATGTACCTGTTTGTATATGAGTCTTGTAACTTGAATTAAACTTATTTTATTTTTTATTAATTAATGAATCAAACGTGCTAAACGCAGTAATATCTTTACATAATATTTTTATTTAATAATACATTTTAAACTGATCAAAGATTACCGCATTACTAAAACTTAAATGTGATCCAATTCATTCCTTTCAATGAAGCTAAATATGAATGCTTTTACGAACAAAATGAAAATATCGAGGTCATTTTAAAATAAGCTATCTACCTAAATTATCGTGTCCTTACATTTGGCCTAATTTGATTGCGATCTATATAAAGATGATCACGTTTCAAAATATTTGAAGAAAGGTTACTGTGATCAGTGATGTGAATTGGAATTCCCATCACCCCAGCAGGCTTAGCAAAACACTTTCTATTTCTACGAAGAATAGACACAGCTCTTTAAATACAAATTAACATTTCGTTCCTCTATTTTTGACATTGCACCGTATAAATATTTCTATAATCTGTCTACGTCAACCACGGAGCAAATACAAAGAGGAGATGTTGTAATTAGATTTTCCTAAGAAACAACGCGTGACATTTTGCGGGGTGCGGGGTGTTAGATCCCGCCCACTTCTTTATTTTCCATCTACCGGTTAATAGCAAAACTAGGTGCTCGTACCGTCAATTTTGCTTTTGTAGTTATTTATCTATCTCATACTAGATGTCACTACGTGCAGGAGGCAACAGGGTCGTACTCAGAATTTGCGTACCAGGGAGTACTTTGTTTTTTATTCATCTTAATACGTATTTTTTTTACGAAAAACAATAATTTTAGAATAAAAATATTTTTGATGCATGACGAAAGAAGATAATCAGTGTGTCTCTTATTTTTAAATGACAAGCATTAAACATAAACATTTATTTTTCAAAACATCTATATTTCACACACAAATAAAAAAAAAACACATTTTATATACAACTAATTGACATCAACAATAAAACAAAAAAAGCAAAAAGAACACACGAAATATAGCGGTTAAAAAAATTAGAGCGGGAAGCACTGTCCGCTGCTCACAGTGCAATATTTAAACATATCCAGTGGCAAAGCAGTGGAGAGACCCACCTATTCGAGAACACGCTTATTATAATGTTGCTACTGGACCTAACACGACCGTATCATCGCATACTGCCAAAGTCTTAAAATTTCAACCAGACGCAAAATGTTCACTTCTCAGAATGTCAACTTCTTAGAATATCCAATCCGCATAATGTCAATTTCTCAAAATGTCGATTTCTCACAATGACAAACTCGTATGAAATAAAAATCACTTTTCACTTTCCATTTATGAGACAGTCGCGGCACATTTGGTAAAATAATTAGAATCCGATTACGACCCTGTTTTTTATATTTATGTTTGTTGTTCGTGGTTGACGATAGATGGCGGCCTGTTGACATAATGATATAAAAACCACGATAAAAACTACAAAAACAATATTTAGGCGATTGAAAGGTTTTTGGGAATTAATTTTGAATAAATTTCAGTACATGTAATTATTAAAATATGTTAATACTGAGCTTTACGTGCCTAAATAATTTTAGTACCCATGTCACAAAGTGTCGCCATCTAATGTCGGGTAGAATTATATTTGGAAACACCGAAGTTATGACATTTTTCTAGAAGAATGTTTATAAATTACGTTTAAAATTACTTACAAATGAAATGTGATACCATTCATAGCATCAGAACGTCTATCCGAGTAGTTTTTACAAGATAGAACACAACACTTCATTCTTATTTTTTCCTAGCGCGAATATACTGAACTTTTACTTAGTTGTGCACAGGACAAACGCCAACAATACACTGACTAAGGCCACGCCTACTTGATGACGTCAGGACCAAGTTCAAAATCACGGTGCACAGTTGTTTAGGCCGACTCCTCTTTGTATTTGCTCCGTGACGTCAACTGACAGTTGTCTTAGATAGTAAAGACAATTTGATTTTATAGTTGCCGTGCTATAGACGGTAGAAAACTTTCTACTCGACGGCCACCAATTATGTACGGTTGTCTAAAAAAACATGATTTTACAGAGAGCGTTTTGAACGCAAAGCTGTCATGATTAATAGAAGAACAAAGCTGTCTTGGTCAATACAAATAATACTCTTATTCTCCCCGCTTTAAACTCTACCGGGGCGTATGCTACTCATCCTGTGCTATCCGCCCCATTAAAAGCACACCGGGGTAGATGACTTGATCTATGCCATCCACCACATTAAACGACGGGGTCTGCGCTACCGGGGTCGATGTAACATTTTTTCCCAACTGTCCCGTTAACGGGGCAGGAAGACCAGGGTGGATAGGATGCATCCAGTATTTTACATGGAGCGATTGCCTATCTGACCTCCACAATCCTTTTATGGGTTATACGATTACTTAGTAAGACTGGTTGTCAGACTTTCGGGCTTCTGACGACCCGTAGCGACTGTCAAAATTCAGAAAGACAGCCGGGACCAACGGTTTAACGTGCATTCCGAGACACGGAATGGTCTTGGTATCTAAAAATAGTCACCCATCCACGTACCAACCGCGGCAAGCGCAGCTTAACTTGAACGATTGCCTCGTGCGGCTCTTCTTATTTAATCAAAAGCCCCTTAGTCGCTTTACTGAATACTTTATGAACTCTAAGTCAAAGCAATTATTTAAAATAACCACATTTAAGGCACTTTTGAACGTCAACATTGAAATAGAATTGATTCTAGTCAAAGAAATCTTCAAAATCGCAATCTATATAAAAAAACTTATCTACTACACTCTTGAAACACTACATTCAAAATTTTAATCGATTACTGAGCTTTACTCGGTAATCGATTAAAAGTTTAAATTAACTATTACAAAACCAATCATAATCGATATTATGAACTTCGATGAATCGGTTTCAATTGACGCCATTATGCGTAATAAAGGTATTAATTTTTGTAAATAATGAAGCCTGATACTACATAAAGGAACACAGAGTCGTAAATATTTATTATAAGACTATTATTAGGTCGTGTGGTAGCAATAAATGTACGAATATTTAACATAACTCTCGTAAATTATAAAATAACTTTATTTTCATTTTTGCAGGTATAATAAGAATGCGTGCGATCTGTCTGTGCTTATGTAGCTATACTACAGCTACTTATTTGCTGATTTTCTACAGACTATCCACTTTGTTTACTTATATAACAGGAAAATCTTGCCTAAAAAAAAAACATTTTTAAAAACATAATTAATAGAAAACATAAGCTCAATTTTTTTTTATATTTACAGTGGGCCAGTGATAAGCATGTTCTGCAACTCGTAAGTTGGGGCCCCAACTTACGAGTTGCAGAACATGCTTTAATTGGTGTATTTAATACCATCACCACTGCTCTCAAAACGGTAATCGAAAACATGGTGAGAAAACCGATAGCTGATTAAGTTAAATAAAGAAACACGGGTCATCGCAGGAATCCGCTGGATGCGAGAAGCACAGAGCCGGTCAAAGTGGCGGTGCTTGGGGGAGGCCTATGTCCAGCGGTGGACGTCTTTCGACTGAAATAATCATGATGATGGGTCACCGAATTATGTAAGGCTAGACTGATATTTACTATCAGATAACTTACTGAATTAGAGTATATTATTCTTCTTCCTCTTTCTATTGCTAGCACGACCGTTATTCAGATTTACATTTCCAATTAGTTTCCAACAGTAAAGAAGTTACATTAGTTCGATCTCTCCTAATAAGTAATAAGAAAAATATCTATTGTCGATTCGCTCACAAAATTAAATTAACTTCGTGCGAAACGCCTACAGAATAAATCCGCACGTTTCGGGCGTGTAAATTAGTGCAAATCAACTAACAAGCGAAAACTTCATTAAACTTCATTAAATATAAAGTATTTGGTGTATTACCAATATTGTGAATATTTCACATTTTATTATAAAACATATTACTTTCGCTACTGTTACGCCCAATTGTTTTCACAAGAATGTCGATAAATATTTACAACAATATAACAATGTTGCTATTATTTTGAGAATCATATAATTTGTAATGTTGTTTATTAATTTAATAGAACATTAATATAAGCAAGAACTATTACGTAGGTACAAGGGGGCGCCTTGACCTCATTGTGACAGATTTTCTGATGCAACATATTGCATTCTTGGTTGTGGTCGCTTTATTTAAAACATAACAATGACTTTAGGGACAAGAAACTTCGAATCAGAATAAAGTAAAAACAAAAAATAAAACACGACAGACTATGTGAACATCAGACTAGACAAATTTTCTTGCCAAATCACCATCTACAGTAGCCTTTTTATGCTACACAGTCACAACTGAATACCAATAAGTGAGATTAAGCGACTGCCTATCTGAACTCCACAAACCACTTACTGGGTAATACGACAGCACTTGTTAAAACTGTTTGTTAAATTTACAGGCTTTCTCAGCGGGAGTGCTAACCAAAAAAATGGTTCGCGCGAACACGCTAGGAAGGGAGTAAGGCGTCCTCTGTTGACCCGACCACGCGTTAGCACCCGTAGCCAAGTTGATAATCTGCAATCGTTAACACTAGTCGCTCAACGTTAAGTCACGTGGCTAGAACAAACGAATAGAAAATTCGTAGCCTAGTTCACATCGTTCAAAATGATAGAATGATTTTTTATCGTTTCTACAATGTTCAACGCCACATCCTTTGTTATAATGTGTCGTTTTTCTAATGACATTGTAGAACGAGCGGCCGACTCAGGCGCGTCAACATGGCTACCGACTTTTCGTTTTCTACAATTGCTGACAACGAAGCGTTACCGATTGGAGAACAGAATTCGACACGAAACGGTTGTAACTTGGCTAGGGGGGCTGGTTCCCCGAACAAAATAAACGTGATGATTGCATCGTCGCATGACGATCGCTTGATGTATGAATATGACATAATTGCGCGAGCAATCATGTCGCGTCTGTAAGTCAAAACTAAAACAAACGATCTCGTTGAATCGCGCGTCCATAGCTTTTAGTTAGGACGAGGGTTATCGACAGTTATAGATCGTATGACTAGAACTTCTTACTAGACTCTAAAATTTCTTGCGTAACCTATGGGATTTCAACAGTTTCAATACATTTTTCTATGTCGTCATCATTGATAGCTTAATTTATGGTTTGTTGTCTGTGAAAATGGCTAAACATACATAAATCATGTTTAGATATTTTCGTATGAGTTTCGGGTGACTATTGAAAATCAACGCAGTTCTGTGGATCCAGCACAGCATCATGGTGAGTGGAAGCCTTCTTGTCACATTCACGGCGTGCAGCTGCCGACCTTTTTATGTTCTGTGTTCGTAAATATAATTTATGTTTTCATGTTTTTCATTCTAATTAACTTATTGTATGCGCATGTTTTGGTGACAAATAAATATTTTCTTTCTTTTATACCTTAGTCGCAGTTCAAAAGGTCAAGCTATCATAGCTGACCTTTTGAATAACGCATCATTCTATCATAATCTAAAAATATAACAGGTGACCTTAGAGCTCAAAAGATTGACTAGTTAACTGCACCCACGCATTTTCTACCAAGTCATGACGTTCTATAAAAATAGAACTGAAACCGTGCTAAAATGTGATATGTACAACTTAATTACTTATTTTTTTAAAGATAAT
The DNA here is from genome assembly GCA_932294355.1 of Aporophyla lueneburgensis. Lineage (NCBI taxonomy): Eukaryota > Metazoa > Arthropoda > Insecta > Lepidoptera > Noctuidae > Aporophyla > Aporophyla lueneburgensis. The sequence continues at coordinate 5,068,356 of OW028748.1, read as the reverse complement.
ATTTAATGCAATTATTAATATAACCTTCAACCAGTAAATTACATTAGGTATATAAGCATGTCATGCAAGTATCATCCTTGACTCATATGTGTGAAACAATTTCATCAGCACTTATTTACGTGGTGCAAAAAGAGATTCTAAAATATTAATTATAAATATATCCATCATAATTATGGCGGTTTTGATTATATAAGTGATCCATCTTGTCTGTAATCGGCAGATGGGATCGTGCCTTACCGCTGTAAGGTTCGATCGGAGTAAGCTTAAAAGCTGCGTTTGTAATTTATTTATAAAACTAGCTTCTGCCCGCGACTTCGTCCGCGTTAAATTTCGTGTTCCGCCGACCCTACCCGTGCGATTTTCCCCGTTTTTGCAACATTTTTTTATTACTGCTCCGCTCCTCTTGATTGTAGCGTGATGTTATATAGCTTATAGCCTTCCTCGATAAATAAGCTACCCAACACAAAAATAATTTTTCAATTCGAACCGGTAGTTCCTGAGATTAGCGCGTTCAATCAAACAAACTCTTCAGCTTTATAATATTATTATATATTATATATGTTACTAGCTTTTGCCCGCGGCTTCGCCCGCGTGGATGTCGGAAATTAACGCAGGAGGACGTACTACCGCGGTAAAAATGTGTTAATCCAGGTTATATAGGTAATTTATACTCGATCCAGATCCATTAAGCCATTTTTGCGTTATCGAGAAACAAACACCCAATCATACATTATTTTTACATTTATAATATTAGTAGTAAGTACGATTATAATTCATAATCCTTCGGATTCATACTTTATGAAAATATCAAGTGTGTTGGCGTTCGCGTTCTTAAAACAAAACTAATAGTAGGTATTCCGAGTAAGAAGACTGCGACACAGGGCTTGGTTTAGTTGAATATAAGTCTTCCTGGTTTTCCTTAACGCTCCTATTTTACCATACAGACACTCAATCATTTACCAGACACCGAACATAGTTATAGGAATAGTACTTTTGCCAGTGGCTTGGCCCGTATAGCTGTCGGAAAATATCACCCGGGTACCTACTACCGGGATAAAGTAGGTATGCTATCTGTTACGTATCCAAGAAATATATCTTTGTGCCAAATTCTATCTAAATCCGTTTGGCCGTCTTTGCAACAATGAGAAACAAAAAAAATATAAACATCTAAGCCATTTCGCGGTCTCTTACTTGGAATACCATTAGGTTTATTTTGAGTATAACGAACACACATGATATTCGCATTTACTATGAAGCCAACGTACCTAATATGAATTACAATCCTACTTATCGCGTTACGTATCGTACTACCCGACCGCCGCCAACGGACGGACGGCACGGACGAACGCCCGCCAGCCACTCTGCTCCCGCTTTTTAAAACTCTGATATCTTCTAAGATATTCATTTGAATTACATGCTGTAAAGGGCCATATTGATCTATATTAAATGCACAATTTATTTAAGGTACTTAATTGGATAAGGATTAATTCTGTATTGCTTAAAATCGCTTCGTAAATAAACCATTATTTCTCGTAAAAAGTAAAGAATAAAAAATGATTATTGTGGGTTATCCCTAAGAGATAGACATATACCATCGCGGACTTTTTTGTAGACTTTGTTAAGGTGTACAATACTGTAGTACATTATTTTGATCTATTTCGTAGAGTTCAGCCAGCGTTCGCAATGTAAGCGCAAAAAAATGAGTTTATTTATGACATCACATTAGAAACCTCTAAAATTATAAGTGTTTCTTTACTATATTACGCATGTTATATACATATAAACCTTCCTGTTGAATCACGCTATCTATTAAAACAACCCGCATCAAAATCCGTTGCGTAGTTTTAAAGATATAAGCATACATAGGGACAGACAGACAGCGAAGTGACTTTATTTTATAATATGTAAAGATGTACGTATTTAGACATCTATAAGTATGTTTATCAGTTGTCTGGTTACCATAGTACAGGCTGTGCCTATTTTGCGATCAGATAACGTTGTGTTGGTTGTCCTAATATATTATTATTATTTATATTATATTTGTGTTGTCTGTGGAAGAGTGACGATTCCTAACAAATCGACCACCTTTTACCATTTAAACAGCTCCGTCATTGTTGGTCTAAGTCTAGATTTTATAAACGTTACATCACGTTAGGCAGAGACACAACAATAACAACAACAACAACAACAATAACAACAACAACAGCAACAACATTATGTACTCAAAACATCACGTTGTAGGTACTCTCAAAAGGGTTCGGAGAGATTTTAAATTTGAGTAGACACTTAGTTACACTCACAATTCACAATATTGTCATTACCGTCATAATCGTCATCATCCATACCCCGACTTAACCCATTATTGGCCATGACCCTCACATTTTTTGCCTTTCCTGAGGCTCTTATTTTCCGCACTGACTATAACCACCCCGTATTTCCCCGCACACTAGCAGCAGGGGCTATGGAGGCACTAAAACACTCTTCGTCGGTCTGCCCCTGCGGGATCCATCTGATCAAGCGGGGAGAGTGTGGTGTTTGATTTCCCCGCGACGTCTAAGAGGGGCGCGCGTGCAACATTTATCATCATCACCATTTCATCCAAACGAACTCGGAGACGTCAACTGATGGAAATAGAACTCCTCCATTTTAGAGGGGTTCGCCATAATCACCACGCTTGGCAGGTGGGCAGGCGATCGTAGTTTGGTGGTAAAATGCATAGAGACATTGCTGCCCATTCTCTAGTAAGTCTGGCACTACACAGTACATTACGCGTCACCATTTAGAGTTTTACAAGATAAGGACCTGCGGATGTCGCCAAGTCCGCCCTGGACACATTTACGGGGGCCGGGAGATCACTCGAAATCTCCCTCTCCCTTTCCGCTGCCTTCTTCTGTGACTAGACATATCCCAGTGCTCCTTTCTCCTCCCTCCTCCCCTCCTGCCAGTTTTATCCAGATATCTACCAGAAATGGCAACAATATCGTCTAACCTCTCGCTGCCAGAGGACCGAAATCTAGTTAATACTGTTATTAACCAAGAACAAATCTAGACATTTGCTCGCAGAACGGATGGCCGATGGGGCCGGAAGGTTCTGGAGTGGCGACCGCGTACTGGAAGTCGGACCGTTGGAAGGCCTTCCACAAGATGGACCGATGACCTGGTAAAGGCCGCAGGAATGCGTTGGATGCGTGAGGCACAGAACAGGTCGAAGTGGCGGTGCTTGGGGGAGGCCTATGTCCAGCAGTGGACGTCTTTCGGCTGAAATGGAAATCTAGACTTCGGCCTGCCGTTGAGAAATTTACCATGGAATACACAATAATACCTGGGGATCGACACCATTGCAGGAACAGCACACCAAGGTAGACGCATAAACATTTATGATTATTATCTTCACTAATACATCTAATTGAAAATCGAAGTACTGCCCCCTAATTAGGTTCTGCAGGTCCGATGCCAAGTGATTCTTGCAAGATATTGATATTTGGTACATGTTTACACCGATAATTATTATGATAACATCTAATGCAACCGCTATAAAAACTGTGTTTTAGATGTCTGTAATTTATTTCACAAACAAATTATTATAGAGAAAGAACCGTTAATAATTATAGCTATCTTACTTAATTCTGGAGATGATTATCATTAGTAACAACTATTTGATACGGTAATGTGTCTAAGAATATTCTTAACCTAGTTTGTGAAAGTATAAAATATTTATTACAATGCAGACAGATTTCAAAATGGTTGATTATTACTTTGTATTGTCTGTACTCTACAATGTGTGATAGATTTAAGCGACACTCCCTCTTCTAGAGGAACTAAGTTATGATCGTTTGTAGTCAAATCCCATTGTTAAAATGCCTTGTCAACCAAAATATCAAAACTTGTCGTAATTTTAGAGCCTATGACAGGCGTATACTTTATAATTAGTTATGCCATTTCAGGAACGCACGTTTGTTAACAACTCATGTAGTTTCACAGAGAATGTGAGGCAAACTGCGTACCCGAGAGGGTCGCGAGATTCGTTCGAAAGAGGTACCGTGGCCCTGGCATATGGGCAACTGAAAGGACACTGGTGGGTTTTAGTCAGTAAAAGTCTGACACGCCCTTCCGCTCCACCCAGAGCGGGAGACATTTGATGATTTGCCACTCACAAAAAAAATTAGTTGTCGGTCAGATAGGAAACGCCGACCTCATCTAGTTTTAAAAAATATGAATGACGTGTAAAAGTTTTTGTATATGATTTCCAACCAAAAAAAAAATTTTTTTTATAATGTCATCTCGAAAGTTATTATGCTGTCAAACTGAGCTGCCTCAATTAATTAAGAACTTGAAACATAAAATTAAGCACGTACACCCCAAGGAGTATGGGGCCTGTAGGGTATGAAGCTCGGCATAGGGTATGCTGGAAATGAAAGCAAGGCTCGGAGTTAGACAGGTTGCGGACAGAAAGGTATGTACAAGAACATCTTCTTGTACAAATAATAGGGGTTAAGTTGGCGTTGGACTACTTAGGACAAATGTCCGTAAATACAATATTCATGCATAGCAGTGAAATACATCATCAACTAAATAAGAAAGCACGACCTTATAAAGTAGAAGAAAATTTTGTCAGCAATCTTGAGAGAGCAATGGTTGCGCCGCCGGTAAGTCCGCCACCCGTAAGTCATAGTTTAGTATCGAGACAGGCGCTTTCACCACTGCTCTCAAAACGGTGTAACCACACTAGATCGATTTTTGGCATCCAGTGTAAATACACTAGATCGGTTTTCGCCGTGTGGCTGAATGCTAATCAAATTACCTCACAAGCCGAAATTTTTCCCTGTTACACACTGGTCGATAAAAATCGCATACGACTAGTTCATTTTGCATCAAAATGTCGACCTTCATGCGGCGGGTGATCGACTGCGACTGAGCATATTCACGGTCTATTTTAGTCACTCGCCACTTTCGACCTATCGGAACCTACTCTACTTTGGAACTTACGATTTCTGTCACCAGAGGCTTAGCCGAATCACTATTAAGACAGTTCTATAGTCACCTGAGTAAAGCTCTTATTACACTTAACGTAATGAGGCCTTAGTAGCCGTCGGATTTTTTAGACTTATAAAGGTTTTGTTTTGAATTCCAATAGTAAAATCTGGAAAAGTATGGTAAGCTCAAATTACATAAGATGCTTTTTTGTAGATATACTGTATACCCACGTAATATTTTGTCCTACGAAAATCAAAAAATAATCGTATGGTTCCGGACCTCAAGAACTACACTACTCCAATTCTTCGTAAAAGGTGACTACGGGACTACTAGAGAATGAGCAGCAGCGTTTTTTATGCATTTTACCAGCATCCCGCGATCGCCAACCCGCGTGCCACTCGTCGCTATTATGGTATGGCCTCCCTTTTTTGGGGAGGCCTATGTTCAGCATTGGACGTCTTCCGGTTGAAATGATGATGCAAAAAAATCTGGGATATCGCGAAAAATTATAAAAACACTTCAAGGTATGAAAATTCAAAGTATGAAGTAAAGAATAATTTGTGTGAATGACACAAATTATTATTAAATTCATACTTTGAATTTAATTCTACCTCTTTGAATTCAACTTATAAATCGTGTGATCTAAGCCTAGGTCATTATTCAGAATAATATGTTTTCTCCTAATAAATTGGAAATCAATAGCTTTACATAAAGTTAGTAAATATTTTTAAAAACAAAAATATCAACAATACGTGTTGTGTATAGTTCAAGCAAGTTCAGGGTCATTGTAAAGGTGTGTACTCATATGCTCTACTTTTAAATAAGCTTTTTAATATTTAATAGCTCTGCTTTATTATCCGCGGCTTCGTCCGCGTGTATGTTTCTTTCCTTACCGTAACTTAATACGGGAATACAAAGTATAATAATATAATATCTTAAGACAACCAACACTACGTTATCTGATCCCAAACTAGGCAGAGCCTGTACTATGGTAACCAGACAACTGATAAACTTACTTAAATATTTCTAAATACATACATATTATAGATAAATTACACCCAGACGCAGAACAAATGATAGAGCCCATCACGAAAATATTTTTCCTGGGTGGGAATTGAACCCACGACCTCAGTCTTAGCAGTCAGGGTCACTGCTAAACTAACAGGCCAGTCGTATTTTATGTAAAATTTTGCCTTTCAATTAAACCCGTTTAGCTGTTCAGACGTAAAAATGTGACACATAGAGTAAATTTCGCATTTATAAATTAAAATTTTGTCCGCGACTTCTTCTACACAGACTTCCGAATTGATCAAAATCAAAATATTTTTATATCAAATAAACCTACATGAAACGTTAAAAGCTAGGAGCCAGCAATAGTTACTCTTTTACAAATGATTGGCTTTTACAATTGTTTCAAATTACAGTGTAGATATGGAAACACAGTGTAGGCCTGTCAACAAGTACCAGGTACTTAATAATATAGAAGATTGTATATAGTCTACAAGGTCTACGTTCTCACAGTTATTTATAATATAAACAGGATACGAAAATAAGTTTGATGGTTTGTTACGCTTTCACGTTAAAATGGCTAAACGGATTTGGATGAAATTTAGCACATGGGTACCATAACCTCAATAAGGACAGAAGCTCTCTTTAATAAGTACTAATTTTAGGTTATGTTCACCTGCCATCAATATCATAATTTCAGCCGAAACGTCCACTGCTGGACATAAGCGTCCACCAAAAATGAGGAGGCTTGCCATAATCGACACACTTGGCAGGCGATTTGGGTATCGCAGTATGTTGGTAAAAATGCGTAAAGAATACTACTCATTCTCAGGTAAGTCTTTAGTTGCCTCTTTCAACACCCACGGAATAAATGGGATTGTGCTATTCTTTAAGACCAGTACAACACGGAACAGACCGATAGTCATACATAAATTAATATAGGTAGGTACACTAACGAATATCAACCAAAATGATGATAATTGTAATTTATAGGTAATAGATTCATGAAATAATAACTTCAGGATTTCCTTTCATGTTTCTACCTGTAATTCAGTAACGAATTCATGTTATTTCTCACTAACTTCTGCCCGCGACTTCGTCTGCGTTGAATTTCTTGTTCCCCCGACACTTTCCGTCGCGTCGAATCGCCTACCCGTGCGATTTTCCCCGTTTTTGCAACATTTTTCATTACTGCGCCGCTCCTCTTCGTTGTAGCGTGATGTTATATAACTTATAGCGTTTCTCGATAAATAGGCTACCTAACACAAAAAGAATTTTTCAATTCGGACCAGTAGTTCTTGAGATTAGCGCGTTCAATCAAACAAACAAACATACAAACAAATAAACAAACAAACTCTTCAGCTTTATAATATTAGTATAGATGGGGAAAATGGCCTGCTTAAATATTTGACCGTGAAAAGTACATTTTTTTAGTAAAATAGAAAAGTTAAACACAATACTCAACTCAACTGAACATCAGTCGGTTAAGAACAAGTCAGTGCGCACCTTTATATTATTTTTAAGTTCAAGTTCAAGGCAATACAAAAACGTGTAAAAACTTGTATTTTTTGTTAATATATTCTAATGGCCTTTTGCGACTATTCAAAAATTCGTATGCTGACGCTAAATACTTTTAAATAATATATTGACAAAACCTAATGGGTATTATAGGTATAAATTAAATTACGTAAGTTTTTAGAAGATTTTTGGGCAAGATAAGGCATCAATTTCTTTCCTTATTTGGATTCCCTGCGGAGACTAAAGACTGTAGGTTATGTTATATAGCTTATAGCCTTTTTCAATAAATAAGCTACCCAACACAAAAATAATTTTTCAATTCGGACCAAGAGTTCCTGAGATTAGCGCGTTCAATCAAACAAACAAACAAACTCTTCAGCTTTATAATATTAGTATAGATAAGTAAAAAAATAAGTAATAAGTATAGATATGTATGTATTTAATTTAGAATTATATAAGTATATTCATCAATTGTCTGGTTACCATAGTACAGGTTCTGCCTAGTTTGGGATCACATAACGGTGTGTTGGTTATCCTAAGATATATAATAGTTAGAAACCTGAAATTTTGACAACCAGTCTTGCAAAGGCTGCAAAAACTGGTTAACGCGGTATGCGTTAACCAGTTACTAGGTTGTGGAGATCAGATGGGCAGTCGCATTTAGCTGCTTCCGATGTACTGGCGGACTGGAATTTGAGAAAAGACTACGCAAAACATGACAGCTGGTGGAGGACTACGAATACTAAAGTAGAGACCACATTTTAGAAACCGGAGTGTGGGACGCCCGGCGATACCAGCTAAATGAACCGACCAGTAATCACCTTCTGAAGATCTAAAAAGTGGCCGAAACAGACTGGATGTGGAAAGTGGAGGACAGGATGTTGTGGCACAGTCTGAGAGAGATTTACAGCAGTGAATTGAGGTAGACTATTGTTACGGTTTGCTTTTCCCTCCAAAGATGCATAGGGAATCGCATTCTTGTATGTGCAAACAGTTGACAAATATAGAGAAATCGTGCAATACTTTCGAGCTTCCCTATTTGTAGGTGTCGCAAAAAGTGAATGTATTTGGAACAGTATTACATGTCATTATTCCTCCCATGAGCTTGTTAAGGCTGATAGTTCCTTGTTGATGTAATTTATTGGTTACTTCAGGTGTTAAATAAAAATGCATAGTTCAATAAAATATATTGTCTAGTACAATATATTTTATTGAACTATGCATTTCCCGCGGCTTCGTTTGCGTTAAATTCGGGGTAACACGGTTCCCCTTTCCTGATTTAGAACACAAAACAGAACTCGGCACAGAATGTTATTTTAATACGCTACTGTAGACGATATTATATGTCTTTCCATTTGGGGATAGAATGTAAAGATTCTGGGCATTAGACACACGCGAACATGCTACATACAATTGTCCATGAGAAAAGCATGGCTTTTTTAAGTTCACCCCAGCCACCTAACAAAGAAAGAAAGAAAAAACGTAGCCTATGTCACTCTCCATCCCTTCAATTATCTCCACTTAAAAAATCACGTCAATTCGACGCTCCGTTTTGCCGTGAAAGACGGACAAACAGACACACACACTTTCCCATTTATAATATTAGTATGGATGTAGAATTCGGAATTTTAATTAAATATGTTTTTTATTACACTTTTGTCAGGAAAGTTATTTTGTAGTGGCGAGAGTGATGAGCGTTAGTGTTTGGACTATGGAGGAGACTTTTTTCTAGCCTTTTACGTTTTCTTGTCCCTAAAACAAGGCCAGGGATCCTAGCCAAGGGACAACGTTTGGCGATACTAGTTAGAAACTTGTTTTTTTTTTCTTTGCGTCATAGTTAACTCCATATGAACGGATTTTCTTTCTTTCGTAATCTTCCTTGGTCTATTGACTTGTTAGTCGATCGACTTGAACTTAAAATTAAACCTCACCTGCTACAGTACCGGGTTCATTCCCGAACCAGTTTGGTAAAGAAGTTCTCAACAGTCAATACCAAATATATTATATTAATACCCCGCCTTAGGAACGCCCAAGAAAAGACAAAAAAAATCGTGATTGTTATTTCTAAATGAAGTTTTTTGTGTGAGATTTGGATATTTTTCCATTTACCAGTTTATCAGGGCCACGCCAAAGTTACGTAGAATTCTTTTTATAAAAGTTTACATTCATCATACTCAGCCTATACTGTAGGGAACATATGAGCCGCAATGCACCACAAGGGGCCCAGTACGGGTTGGTAGATGTCACATGTCTTCAAATTTTAGGCTCTACAAGATTCAATTTTCACTTTGATACAAGTTTCATTTTGAGAGCAGTGATGATGAATTGATTTACACAAACTAAGGCGCCTGCAGGGGCAATTATCTCTGGGCCACAACTACTCTATATAAATAATATTATTTAACAGGTTGACGGACAGAACGTCGAGAGACGGTCTTTTTGTATTTAAAAATAATACGACAGTACGTCTATCGACGTCAAACTTTTGACTGGCATATAATCAATACGCTTAGCCGCGTTCTTTTTGTATAGGTACAAAGCAGGGCATTCTGTATCATAGTGTCAGCATGGATAGTATTTTAAGCTGTTACCGACATATCGTGAAGTTAAAAACATTTGACAAAAATGTGTCCTACGCTCACAAGGATTGTTACTGTTGCTATGGGTACACTACATAAATACGAAAAAAATTATTCCGACAGTCACAAATACGAATTTCAAAATACCGATTTTCATAATTCCGAATGATTCAAAATGCCGAATATAACAACTCCGACTTATCATTGCTCCTATTTTTATAATTCCTAAATTTCAATATTCCTAACGTTTATAATTACTACTCTCAAAATACTGAGTTTCAGTAGATGGAATAACAAAAAGTCCGACTTAATGATAATTCGAAACATCAAAAATACGAATTTCGATTATTAAAATACCGATTAATACAATTCCGAAATAAAAACGCCTTGTAAAACCGAATAGCAAGACAAATAAACACATAATTACTCATCAAGAGAAGTATAATATTATGTTTAGTATGTGGAGGTAGAATTAACAAACATGCAAGCAAGCATGCAGCATGCAAGCAGGCATGCAGCGTGCAAGCAGATATGCAGCATGCAAGCAGGCATGCAGCGTGCAAGCAGATACGCAGCATGCAAGCAAGCATGCAACATGCAAGCAGGCATGCAACATGCAAGCAGGCATGCAACATGGAAGCAGGCATGCAGCATGCAAACAGGCAAGCAATAAGCAAGCAGGCATGCAGCAAGCATTGTTTCTGTCACGGCTCCGGCGCTGCGGGGTTTGGGCGGCCCCACGCGTGCTTATCGTTGCAGATGGTTTTAACGCTCGCCACCGCAGCATTTTTTTTTTTCAGGATGGGAAATCATCATATGATTTCTCCCGCTCTGGGCGGAGCGGGAGGGCGTGTCAGACTTTTACTGACTAAAACCCACCCGTGTTCCATCAGTTGCCCATGTGCCAGGGTCACGGTATCTCTTTCGAACAATCACGCGACCCCGGCAGGCATCGGTCCTAGTGGACCCCTACACTGCTGCTGACATCCCTTTGAGGCGCGCGTGGAACACTATGCGCCGTCGACCCGAGCCTGGTCCTTACCGGGCGGCGAGCTAACCATTGCTCGAAGCCCGCAAGCTCGCGCCTACGGTGGCCGGGAGTCCGCTATCGACTCCCGACGCCCGGGGCGTCTCCTCCTGCGGCGGCTAGGGACGTGAGGGCGCAGTGACTGCCACTCCCTCACGCGCCCCGCCTCCTCCTTCGCGAGCATTACTGCTTCGCAGAAGAAGGTGACGGCTTCCCATTCCCTCTCGCTCCGTACCATGGCTCGCATCAGGGCCGGACGCGAGAGGTCGCCGCCGCCGATCGCCTCCACGAGGACACGGTGGTGCCCCGCCCAGGCAGGGCACACCTCCACCATACGGTGGAGGTGTGCCCTGCCTGGGCGGGGAGCCCACACTGGGCTCCACCGTGTCCTCCAGTCGATCCTCACAATGGAAACACCCGGGCGTATCCTCTCGCTTTATCCTGAACAGGAACCCACCGAAGCACCCATGCCCGGTGAGAACCTGCGTCAGGCGGAAGGTGAGGACGCCGTGGCGCCTCTCTATCCACTCCTCAAAGAGGAGACTTACCGCCGCAATTGTGGCGTGCCCTGCGCAAGGTTGCGACAATCGTACCCGCCATGTCACCATGAGATCACACGGGAGCTCTGTCCGCCGAGCCGCGATTTGTCGCGGCAGCGGAGTTTCGCCCCGGCGTACCACCGCAGCTTCGGCCTGCTGGCGGGCGCAGCGGCGGCGGGCCTTTAAACCACCTACTCCTCAGCTCGCGGGCCGCCCCACCCCTTCGCGCCTACGTGGGTTTAAATTACACTCTAGAGGTAGGGCAGATAAGACTGCGTGAAGTCGGTTTTGCAGCGATTCGTTTCTGTTACTAAAGGAGAAGGGAATGACTCCATAGATGCCTGGGCCCAGGTGTTAACACCTGGGCCCAGGCATCTATGGATTCAGTTAACTGAATCAAACTAGCCTTATTTGTAAGAGGGTATAATAAGAAGGCTTCACTGAAAATTTGATGAAATTTGGCTATCCAGTTATATGGATTATAGTAAAAGTGAGGTTTACACTTTACACAGCAATCCATGTCGTCAATATCCAATTGATAGGCGTAAACAGTTGTCCAAAATAGAGAGCCAGGTAATTTAGAGTAGCACGATCCGTCAAATAGTACGTTATAGTATGCAAAGCCGAGGTGTCATGGGGTTAAACAATAAAACAAGGAAAATACGGGCGCACTCAGAACGAAAGAAAACAAACAAGTGCATCTGTCAGTCAGTGACTAACGGATGTTAGGCACAAATGTTGCCGGAACAAAAAAATTCACTATAAATCGATTCAATCGATTCCACGAAAGCTTGATATGCACTTGTCACTCGACCTGCATACATATTCTCAGATTTTACCGATTTATTCATAATCGATTAGTAGTAATACAGGCATTATTTAATAGATTATTTAGTTTCACTAACTTAATTTAAGTTTTCTCGCTTTCTAGATAGAAACATGGTACCATATTCTGTGATTTCCTTTAGAAAAATATAACGGTTTTTTTAATACACATTTCAACTAGTTAACTGCTGGGCCCAGAAGTCCCCTTCTCCTTTTGTAGCACAACATGTTGACTTTTAGTTTATTCGGTGTATTGAAAATCGGAATGTCGTTTTTCGGACCGAGAACCCTTCGAGCATTTGATTCTTCGAACGTATGAAAATCGAAAAACTAACAAATCGTATTTACGACTTTCGGTAAAATAAATTTCGTGATTTTTAATAATAGACATTATAATTCTTAGGTATTATGAAATTCGGACTTTTGAAAATCGGAATATCGAAAGTCGGAATAAAATATTTCGGAGTATTTGGATGTTCCCCTGTTGCTGTGTACTATCACAACACGATAAACCAGTACGGGATACTGTCCGTCAACGTGTTAAATATTATTATCTTACATTATCATGTTTGAGACTAGATATTTTCTTAACTATTTTTAAATAATTCACGTCCTCTTACTCAATTGCACGTATTTCGGCCTCGTTTCTCACCGATTGGCTGGAAAACGCGAAACATAAAGTAAATTTAAAAAGTATGGGGCAGAGCTTTTCCCAGCAGTGGAAAAAAGTTATTTATTTTTAATTGTGGATTAGGATATGCCTACCGTATCGACAAACTGTAGGCCAAACTGAGGTGGGGTCGTGGCAGACTCCGTAGGAGATGGTGGGACAAGCTGGATAGATTCCATCAAAACTGAAAGGAGGACTCGCGTAATATAGAGGGAGTGGAGAGGGGCCTTTGCCCAGAGTGGGACAGTGGAGGCTAGTAATCCTACTATCCTACTAATATTATAAATCTGAAAGTTTGTGAGTGTGGACGTATGGATGTATGTTTGTCACTCTTTCACGTAAGAACTACTGATCGGATTAAGAGAAAATTTGCCACACAGTTTATAACCTAGATTAACACGAAGGATAATTTTTATCTCGGTAGTCAATTCCCGCAGGATGATTTCCCACCTCCACGCGGACGAAGTCCCTGGCAAAAGCTAGTAAATAAAAACAAATTTGTATGTTTAAAAGTAAAACTTAAAATAAAGAAATTAACAAATTTTCATATTAATTAATAATTCCTTAAATTCAATTTAATATGGACTAGATGCATAATATTTCGATCAATCCCGTCTAGACAAATTAACTTTAAAAGCAGATCCGTGTTAGCTTGACCCATTTAAAAATAAAAATGATACTATATCTATCATAGAGCTCCGTATTTGTCAACAGAATTATATAATTTAGTAACTGGTTTCCCATCTCAACGTGGCTTATTGATAGTTTGTATTATTATTTTAAAACTTTATCTGTTTTTAGGGTACCGTACCCAAAGGGTCAAACGGGACCCTATTACTATGACTCCGCTGTAAGTACGTCCGTCTGTCACCACACGGTATTTGAATTGAATTTTTCACAAATGATGTATTTCTTTTACCGCTATAACAACAAATTCTAAAAAAACAGAATAAAATAAATATTTAAGGGGGCTCCCATACAACAAACGTAATTTGTTTGCTTGTTTTTGTTCGATATTGATAACGGCAACAGGTAGACGCTTGAAATATTCACAGAATTAGTTATTTTAAGGGCTCCCATACAACAAGCGTGATTTTTTACCGATAATGGTACGGAACCCTTCATGCGTTAGTCCGACTCGCACTTAGCTGGTTTTTTTTGTATTCCAGCCATATGGTTTGCTATGAAACTTGTTTATTCTTAAAATATCGAATTATTTAATCCTTGATAGTGCTTCTAAAAACGGGTTTTATTACTTAATTTAGAGCTAGATAGAGTTTTTATTATTGAATTATAACGGGACAAACAAAACTAGGAAATGAATGCAAATTTACAGAATTCATTTTGTACCAACAATAGTAATAGGGAGGGTTTTTTAAGCTAAGTATTAACAGATACATGAGTCGATACGCTTGCCGCTGTTGATAAATGGATGGGTAACCATCTTTTCATGTCAAGACCCTTCTTTGCCTCTGAAACCATGTTAAACCGTCGATCCAGACTAAGATTCGTGGAATTTTTGACAGTTGTTACGGGTTAGCAGAAGCCCGAAAGTCTGACAACCAGTCTTACCAACGGGTATCGTGTTACCCAGTAACAAGGTTGTAAAGGTCAGATAGGCAGTCGCTCCAAGTACAATACTGATATTCCGTTGCATCCGGTTAGACTGCAAGCCAACTCTAACATAGTTGGGGAAAGGCTTACCTGATGATATGAATAGGCAATAGTGTACTAATTTTATTTTGTCCATAAGGCACAAAGTACAGGAAATCCTTAAACTTAGTCCACGTTCACACGAACACGAGTCACAAGTTTCGGTAAGAGGAGGTGGTCTGTAATCCACCACGCGAATCCAGTGCGAGTTAGTGGATGTCACATGTCTTCGAATTTTTTGTTCTTGGACATGCTTATTTCCTTCACCGTTTTGAGAGAAGTGGCGATTAAATAATTTACTCCAGACTCAGAACACCATATTGCTTCAATAGTTTTTGATTTTCCTTTCAAGCCTATTCAGCACTCTAATTGCGTATCATATTATCAATCACTACTTATAATGTGAATCATTGTTTAGGGTATTGATAATTCATTGCTTCATATGTTCAAAAAAATTGTCCGCTTAACAACGTTAATACAGCAATGAATGTTGTAGAACTGACAAACTGTAAGCTATTGCTACTGATAGTGTAATACGAAACTACCCGTTAACTAACCACTTTGAAAAAAAGTAAAATCTAAATGACATCTGTACTTAATATTATAAAGCTGAAGAGTTTGGTTGATTGGTTGGTTGATCGCAGTAATCTCAGGAACTCCTGGTCAGAATTGTTTTTTTTTTTGTGTTGGTTAGCCTATTTATTGAGGAAGGCTATAAGGCTATATAACAATAGCAAAAATTTTACGCGGACGAAGTCGCGGGCAGAAAAAATATACTGTGTAGGTGTCTCGATTTGGAAAAATGTGACCAATTAATCTCCAAAGTTGAACATGAACGATATTAACACTACCACATATACAGACACGCTGTGTTCTATTACAGTTCGTAGAATAGATTTTCTTGAGCAAAACCAGTGTCTCGGGTTATGCGTTTTAGAAGAATTGATGAGAAACTTTATACACATTTGCTAGTAAGCTGATTTGGTCTTTTATTGTTGATGTCGAGTATATTTCCTTTTTATGTAGCAGTACAATTCAGGGTTGTACATCAGTTTCTAGTATCAGGTTGAATAATTCTGTGAGAGGGCCCAGTAACATTGGTGCGCCTAGTTTCAAGGCTTTGTTAGTTATTCCATGGGGGCCTGGGCTTTTGACTGACGGTTTTTTTTTTCAATTTTAAGTATATTTTTTTTCGTCTATAGGTTTATTTGTTTGTTTGTTATTCGCCTGATTCATTTCCTCAGCAATTTATATGATGTGTTCTTTACTTTTGTCTAGTTCTTGATAAAAAGTGGCTGCCTGATGTATAATATCTTGTCGCGTATTTGTTTCTTTATTTTTACTTTCTAGTTTTAGTGTTTCCATATTTTACGTACATAAATTCAATTCTTTAACTGCTCTTTTTGTGCTTCTGAATTTGTTTAAGTTTTCTGTTATAATTCTTCGTCTGTGATCACTATAATCTGTTTTGATAACTTTACTGGTTCATTCTTTGTGTTTCTATTCTTGTACTTTTTATTGCTAATTAACTTCGTTTAAGAATTAATTTTATTGTTTCTTCACTGAAAATTGTATATTATTTTGTATAATCTTAGCAACTCAAAATAGACAAACCACGAATATATAACCAGCCTATAATATTCCCAATTTATTGGACACAGGCTTCTTCTTTGCGAGAGGAAGTGAGCCGTGCGAACACGAGGGCCCAATGCGCATTATTACATAGTAGTGTGGCTTCTAATTTTTTGTTCATGCCCGTTTCCTCAAGATATTTTCTGTCATATTTTAGGAGTAGTGCTGATAAATTATTGACACAAATAAAACGCCTGTCGTGATTCCAATTTAAAACCTGTAATTCGTAAATCATTATCATTACTATTATCGTTCTACAAAACACGACGAAGAAAAGCTGACAAACCGCCTACAGCCGTGAAAATTTGCGTACTAAGAAGCCAAACAACTTTTATAGTATCTTATTACAGGACACCTTGTCTTGTTATTTTAGTGTTAATCCAGATAGTGGCATTGTATGAAAATTGTTGGTGTCATTTTCTGAATTTGAACTTGAATTTGTTAATAAACGCATCAGCTATTTGGTTTAAGTCCAGTAAAATAAATACTGTAAACAGAATTTTATTTGTTTACTTACATGAGTAACATTAAAAAAATACACACAAAGATATCTTAGGTTAGATACTATTATTTGTCACGTTAATGTTAATAGGTTGTACACTATTAATAACATGTCTAAATGTCTATAATAACATAGAAGATTCAAAGTGAATCTATTCATCTTTTGCAAAAGTACAATATTAACACTATATTAGATATTTTTTGTAAATCAGATGCATGATAAACAAAACAGGAAACAAATCAAACGAAGATCATAAATTAAACAGGGTCGCATCTCTAAAAATACAATTTTTACTAAATTAAGAATTATTTAAGACAGACGTGATCTCGCCGAGGTCAAACTATCATCAGTTTGTACGAACTGTAATAGAACTTAACGTTATGTGGTAGTGTTAATATCGTTCATATTGTCACCCAAATTATTTATTGCTGTTTTAGAAAACATATAAAAAATAACAAAAAATATAAAAATAAACAATTACTATTTAATTCATCTCAGATTTACTAATGACATAGTCATACTAACAGAAACATCAAAAGATCTACAAGAAATGCTATGTTCACTAGACTAAGCAAGCTTGATAGTAAGACTAGAAATGAACGCTACTAAAACCAAAATAATGAATGACAAATAGCAACAAAAAGCCCATCAATTTACGAAAAAACACGAAGAGCAAATAAAACGTGAAAAACGTTTCAGTCACTCAAGAAAATCTTAAAAGGAGACTACTCGATAAAGATGAAGAAAATTATAATAGATACCTGCTTACTACCCTGTGTGCTGTACGTTTGCCATTCTTGGGTATTCACGGCAAGAGCCAAACAAAAAATGGAAACAACACAAAGTCCCATGAAGAGAAGTATATTGAACACAAGGAATATACACAAAATCGGAAGTGAAGTCAGTAAACAAAAACGCAAGCAAGTAAGCTCTAAAACTGAAATGGTAATGGGCTGGCCACATATCACGTTACAAAGACGGTAGATAGACAGCTAAAACTACAGAGTGAAAAGGGCCAGAAGGAAAACGAAGAGTAGACAAACCGAAGAGAAGGTGGGCTGACGACCTAACAGATACAGCAGGAAACAATTGACAAAATGTTGCAAGTGACAGGGACAAATTGAAGAAACTGGAGGAAGCCTTCACCCGTGCAGGGGCCCATTTCACAAAAAATAATATATTAACTTAGATTATAAGAACAATTAAAACTTCTAATAAATCAGAAAAGAAACAAAATACATTAAAAATTATATTGTAATGGTAATGGGAAATAAAATGAAGCTGATCTAAAGCAAATGTACATATATATTTTCACACATTTTTTTTTTTTTTGAGATTCGACGATGTGTATCCCATCATTATATGTAGGTAAGAAAAAAATACATACCGGTATGTTAATTTCAAATGATTGAAGTCTGACAAACTATCTTACCAGGGGTATCGCGTGTTACCTAGTAACTGAGTTGTGGAAGTCAGATAGGCAGCGGCTCTATATAAAACACTGGTATTCAGCTACATCTTAACGCACTACAAAATACTAACGATAGAACAGATCAAAAATAAATAAATTAAAACTAAACGTAAATCTATACTAATATTATAAAGCTGAAGAGTTTGTTTGTTTGATTGAACGCGCTAATCTCAGGAACTACTAGTCCGAATTGAAAAATTGTTTTGTGTTGAGTAGCTTATTTATCGAGGCAGGTTATAAGCTACATAACATTACGCTACAACTAAGAAGAGCGGAGCAGTAATGAAAAATGTTGTAAAAACAGGGAAAATCGCACGGGTAGGCGATTCCACGCGACGGGAAGGCCCCAGAACAAAAAATTTAACGCGGACGAAGTCGCGGGCAGAAGCTAGTCATGAATATTTACGAAATTAAGTCATAAGACAAGTATATTAGATAGATAAGTATAGTCATAAGTGAAGTTAATTAAGGGCTATGCGCATGCGACGTGACAAGGGATCATGAAGCAATCGGTTGAGATCTTGTAATGACTGCTCTGATAGTTTTGTTACAGATGTTTTGTTGAACATACGTATTTCTGGAACGCCACTGAAAATTGTAGTCTGTCCTCATCGTCATTTTTCGTGTGGTGCTGGATTTGAAGATTAGCACCACACTATTTTTTCTCGTGGGTGTTGTAAAAAGTGACTTAGAGACTTACTAGAGAATGGGTAGCAGCGTTCTCTATTGCGTACACAGATTGCGTTCTGGTCATTTTCCATCAAGGAAATTTGGATACCTTATGAAAAAAGTCGATTCCTCTAATTGCCAAGTGTGTAACAAAATCGAAGATGTCCAACATTTGCTGGTGGAATGTGAGAAGAACAAGAGAGAGAGGGAGATCGTAATGCGCGAGTTAAAAAATAATATGTATGATGTTGGGGCTTTCATTAGAATATTATCTTCACCTAATTCGGGAGACGCGAAACTGATTTATGAAACGGTTGCTGCATCGCTATCTCCCTCGCTTACGCAATAATAATTATATTTACCTAATAATATTATATTTAAGTATGATGGGGCTGACATACCTTTGTAAGGTGAAAACCTCTAAATAAATAAAGATTTTAAAAAAGCGCTCTCTATATCTATATATTAATACGTGAAGCGAAAACTTTCGATCCCTTTTTACGAAAATTGGGCGGACGGAGGAGTATGAAATTTTGCACAATTATAGTTTATACAGAGAAGAAGTGACAAATGCTAATACTTTTTTTAAATTATGCGTAAAAATACATTATTTTCAATAAATAACACGTTACACACACTACTATTCATTACCATATATTTAATACACACATGCAGAATATATGTCTTTAATATTTTGTCTATAGTCTTACTGAATGTCAAGTGTAACCATAGGTAATAAATTATTTTTTTAGATATATAACCTATTTAATTTTTAAAATATATGATCATATCGAGAATATTTGTCTTTAATATTATTTGTACCTATTAGCGACGATAGGAATTTAGTTTAGATTTATAAGAAATATTTTTTGTGGTTTATAGGGAGTGTCAGGTATGGCATTAGTAAGTTTCCCAAACAAAACTTAGTGTCTCACGATTGTACGATTGTACAGGCTGGTTATAATTATGACATTTTGAACTGTCATAATTAATTAAAAATAATAAGGAAAATTCTATAAAAACAGAGCTTTCTGTGATAATTCATTCCATATCCAGCAGTTAAGAAGTATTAAGAAAATAAAGAAGAGAGTCCTGAAGAAGTATTCTTTACTCATTACACCTACTTCCTGGTCTTGGCCATCACCATCCCGCCAGCGAACCCTCTCCATAGTAGTACAGCGTCAACAATTTGTCTGTAGTGTTACTCAATGTCAAATATAACCATAATTATTATTTTTTATATTTATTATTATTTATATTTTTTTTCATTTAATAATGTATTTCTATTCAAATGAAGTACGGTCGAATTACGACCAATGGGCGATCACTAGTATTTTGAAAACCATACTGCGATCGCCCACTCACCTGTCTAGCATGGCAATTACGGAAGCCCCTTTATAGGAGGCCTATGTCAAGCAGTGGATGTTTCTCGGGTGAAATGATGATGACTGAAAATCATGAATCTATACATACATCATAATACACTTTAATATATTATTGTTAAAAATACAGACCAATGTTAAGAATTTATAGGAAAATGATTAAAGAGCTCTTCCTCTATTCTAATTAGAATTTTAAATGTTGCCGTGCCCTACAGGGTCCATAATTGTTTCTATATATTATATATTAATACCGACCACCTGTACACATTATGGAATGCAATAAAGATTTGACATTTGACATTTGAATCAAATGACATACATAATTAGGGAAATCTCCCCCTACAGTATCGTCTTACGACTTGTCATATTATGCTGCCTTCTTCTGTGTTGTATAGCAACGAAATCAAACACCTTTAGGATAGCTGCTGGTGACAACTATCCTTATAGGGATATTATAAAATAAATCCAATTAACTATAATACGTATCATAATCTAGTGATAAATACCTATACAATTAAACCTAAACTTATTTATAGTAATCCAAGGTTTTATCACAAATGTAATAATTGTCTGAATTTGTTGGCCCTGTATTAACCTCGTAAATCATATTAATATTATTTAAACTTTGGCCATGATCTTCATTATAAAATGATTATATTATATATTTATTATCTTTTCCCCAAGGCTTCATCCGCGTAGATATCGCAAAATACTCGTATACCATTTACACATTGTTTTCATATAGCTCTATTGATTAATGATTTTATTTTTGCAAGTACTCTACTAACACTTTTACACGTCAATTATGTTTTTTTTAAAACTAGATGAGGTCGGCGTTTCCAGATACTCTGAGAAGAAAGGTCGAAACAAACTCAGTGGTCACAGTCTCTTTTAAAGTCAGACATAATCTTGGTCAGATCATGTGAAGAGCACGTGGATTGGTGTCTGAAATGGTTTTTAACCAGTCAATTACCGTAATTACAGACACAATTAAAAAACCATTATGTCTGTACCAAATGTGGTATCTCAGGGACTTAGAGGTTAAGGAAAGAACCGCACAGATTGAGTGGACCCGTCCAATAAGTGCACGCTTTTATCAGTAATCATGTAGCTCAACTCAGGACTCACAGAGCTCAATGATTTGATGACCAAAATATTATTTGGTGTCTCTGGTGGTTGTTCCATGCGGTGCCGGACGCAATAATAGCACCACCCCATTTCTTCCCGTGGGTGTCGTAAAAAGCGATTAAGGGTCTTACTAGACAATGGCAGCGTTCTCTATGCATTTTACCACCATACTGCGATTGCCAACACCTACCAAGCTTGGCGAATATGGCAAACACGGAGGGTGTTTTTTGGAGTTGTTTGGGGGAGGAATAAATAATAATAATAATAATATTCCACAACTATCACACAACGCCATCTAGTCCCAAGCTAAGCAGAGCTTGTGTTATGGGTACTAGACAACTAATAAACATACTTATATATTTCTAAATACATACATATTATAGATAAATTACACCCGATTATCCAGGCTTGTCCAGCAGTGGATGTCTTTCAACTGTAATGATGATGAACTCTATTGGTTTACGCGGCACATTTCAGTAAAGCTAAAGAGAAGAAGAAGAATAATAAGATAGATATAGGTAAAATCGAAATAGTTGTACTTCCCATAATATAATGACAACCCAGTCACGATACCTCTTGGTAAGACTGGTAGTCAGAATTTTTGGGCTTCCACTACCCGCAACGTCTGTCAAAGATCTACAGTTAACAGTTGGGACCCGTTGGTCTAAGCGTCGTTAGCAGACGAGTCCTGGAGTGGAGACTGCGTATCGGCAAGCGTAGTGTGGGACGCCCTCCATCTAGATGGACCGACGATCATAAAAAGGTGGTTGGGATAGACTGGATGCGAAAGGCGGAGGACAGGCTGTTGTGGCGCAGCATGGGAGAGGCCTATGGCCAGCAGTGGACTGCGATAGGCTGAGTTGATGAGCCGTTGGTTCCAGCTGTTAATTGTAGATCTTGTTGATCCCTTCTTGTTTAATGTGCTTTTCGAGGCACGGTGGAGCTTGATATGAAGTGGATGGTCACCCAGCTAAGAACAGACTGCAAGCGTAGCTTTATCTTCGATCGACCAGCTGTGTGGCTGTTATCATTTACACACGAGCCCCCCTCATAGTATAGACAGTTGTGTACCTTTAGAAGTAGATACACACACACCTCATACATCGCTTTCCAACAACCGTGATTGAGGTCAAAATCAGACCCGTATAGCAATTTTAAAAACAAATCTATATTATATTAGGTGCGACCTTATTGAAATTAAACATCTTAGGACAACCAACACACCGTTATCTGATCCCAAACTAGGCAGAGCCTGTACTATGGTAACCAGACAACTGATAAATATACTTATCTTTATATATATATAAATCTTGTGTCACGATGTATGTTGCCAATAAACTCCAAAACGACCGAACCGATTTCAATCAAATTTCACATGTACCCGTATTTTGGTCTAACTTACTGGATAGGATAGTTATCATCTCAATTATTCGCTTATATCGTGAATGTAAAGAATAAAATGTATCAATTAATTGTTGGCGGTGTACGTTGATTCATCAATAAAATTCTTCAACATTTTTTGACATCTAGGTTGCAAATAAACCCAATAGATGGCGCTGTGTTCTGTTTCTTAGAATATAAATACGATTTAACTAGGGTTGTAACGGAGCTTCGCCTCCGCCTCCGTTACTGCGGAAGTTCCGCAAGAAATCGTTTCTTCGCATCCGCCTCCGCCTCCGTAAAACTTTTGCGGAGTTGTAACGGAGGTTTATTTACGAATCATAGAACAATAACGCGCGTGCAGCGACGCTCGACGACGACTCAGCCGTCAGGCCACGTATCGCGCACAAAATGGTCAAGAACTCAAGAAGCAACGAGTGTGCGGCGGGATCGCGGTTGGGCGGACATATGTCAATTGTCAAATTATGATACACGACTGTATCTATCATACAAGATAAGAATCAACCTGTCGAAATGCTTGGACGAGTTGGACGGAACGTACGAAGTTTTACCGATGTAATTCTTATTGAACCTTGATTGGTTTACGTGATTTAGTGCGAAATCATTGTTATGTTTATTTACGTCACACGATGGAGCCGAAAACAAATGAGATTTAGCAGTTTTTTGTAGAAATAGATAATAATTTTGCAAAATGTAAAACCTGTGGGAAAAATTATTCAACGAAAGGTCGGACTACGACATTACTTAACACTCTCAGCGCCATGTATATATAAGAATTTTCTTGAGAAGCAGGCCATGTGGCCGGCGCGCGGGTCACATATATTTTTATGCAGCTGGCCTCACTACAATTGAACTAACTTTAGGCGCGGAAGTTGTGGAACGCCGGCCGCCTACATGGCCTGCGGAGATAAGTTTTAAAAATCATATTGGCTTGCAATGAAATAATTTATGGCGGCCGGCGGACCACATGGCGCTGAGAGTGTTAAGGGGAGAAACCAGTTTAGGAGGCCGTTTTTCGTGAATTTTTAAACAGGGAAGGAATAATTAGAAATTGTTTAAATTTGGAGCGTATATTATTCATGTTTTAAAGTACACTTTAAAATTTTTTCAAGTAATTTCCGCCAGAATTAGTGGCGTTAGAACGTGATGTCCATGGACGATTTCCATCTGAGTAATTTGCTGGTGAGCATTCCTGAAGTCGCAACTTTTGTCTGTAACATCACAATTTTGCTTTTTTGTTAACAACATAATTTCTAAAAATATGAACCTATTTGTGATAAAAAAAAAATTGAAATTTTCATCATCAAATGACTTCTCCCGCTCTGGGCGGAGCGGGAAGGAGTGTCAGACTTTTACTGACTAAAACCCACCCGTGTTCCATCAGTTGCCCATGTGCCAGGGTCACGGTATCTCTTTCGAACAATCACGCGACCCCGGCAGGGGTTTCCCCCCTTAAAGGGCATTTCAAGTCAATGCATAAAGAAAAATACGAAGAACTATGTGGAGTGGAAAAAAAAGAACCCTGGTTGAATGAACCAAAAATTAAAATTTTTTCTACATCCACTTTCACCTCCGCCTTCGCCTCCGTTAACCTCCGCATCCGCGGAGGTGAAACTCGTCGCCTCCGCATCCGCCTCCGCCTCCGCTAAGAAGGCCTCCGTTACAACCTTAGATTTAACCGTATTATTTTAATGGTTTGTGACTGATATTTTTATAACTATATTTTTATATTTTTATTATGTTACAATATTATTACCATTAAAAACAAAAAAAAAAATTCTAATATTTTTGTTAGAGAATTATTAAAGTCTTGGCGCCAAATTTTAATCAAAGTTTCAAGATCTGGCCATCAAATTCTATCGAGTCGCCATCTCTGGTTTGAATGTCCAAAGCTTTGGTATCTCATTCGTTCTCGAGACCTCTGAGCGTAAACAAAGCTCCCTCTAGAACCATCGAGACCCACTATTTCGAACAATCGATCAATCGACTCTTCTCGAAGCATGCGAACTAGAACGTTCGGGAAATTCAAGGTTCAGATATAAATACTTGCGCCGAGTGTCACGGCAGTTCAACCATCCGTTTAAGTATAAAAATCTTTCAGGTTAACTACGAGAAAAAAAAAAACAAAAAGTCACCGCAGTTCAGTTCCTTTTTAAACGAGTGAATTAATACTATCTCCCGGAAAGTGATAGTCTCAGTAAAATCTCAGTGCAAGTCTTAGTACTACTCTCTGCGTCAGTCTCTACGTAAATATACCTGTGCATTTACCAAGTATATAACCTCTGCAAGTATTAATCAGTGCAAAATCATAACTTTATACACATGTAAGTATTTTTTGCTTGCATTTTATTTTATTTTCTTCATGTATTTTGTAAAGAAATCATTGTTTATAAAGAATAGTTAAAGATAAGAAAAATAAAATCTACATTTAATAAATTATAGTTTGTAAAAACTCAAAAAAACACGCTTTTGAAACTAATTGAACTAAAAATTTAAAAATAAAACTGGAGTACTCAATTGAAAAATTCATATTGTTGTACAAAAAGCATGGGGGCTTGATTTTCATTGCTGTAAATATTTTAACGATTGTTTAGTATACCTGTAGTAATTATAATAAGCACCCCACGCATTTTGTACAACAATATAAATTTTTCAATTGAGTACTCCAGTTTTATTTTCAATTTAGCTAATTCGATTTTACCGGAATGGTTTTATTTCCTCAGTTGCGATTAGAAAAATAAAATATGGCGGTACGAAGTTCGCCGGGTCAGCTATTAGTATTATATTTTATCAAGTTCTTGAAACATCGTAAGTAAACCGACATGTCCTAGAACCAAAAATTTGAAGACATGTGACTTCTACGAACCCGCACTGAGCCCGCGTGGTATATTACGGCCCACTCCCTGTCACCGGAAGGAGGCCTGTGTCCCAGCAGTGGAAACAATATAGGCTGATTATGATGATCAAGCTCTTCTAAGTGAAGAGACAGTTGAGCTGCTGAAGAGTTTGTTGCGTCAGTTTTTCTTCCCAACTTGCCGGGGGACTGTCTTCTTCCCAACTAAAGCACTAGGAAGTGGTGAAGGGCGGGCACTTTGGGGACTGTCTTATGTAATTTTGTCATTCGAAAAGTGCTGACTCCAATCTGCAGTCCAATCTACGAAACAATGAGATTGCTTTGGAAAGCCTCTGATGCTCCCAGGAAGCTTCTGCGCTTTTAGGCGGAGCTAGACTGGCTTTTTAGCCAGAATAAAATAAATATAAAAAAGACCCACATTCGGGGACCCACCCGAATAAGGGTCTAAGTGCGAAAAAGGGAGTCCCATCATAATCGAAAGGGAGTCAAAATCATGTTCAAAGTTTCCGTTACATAGGCACATCTATACTTAATATTATAAAGCTGAAGAGTTTATTTGTTTGTTCGATTGATCGCGCTAATCTCAGGAACTAATGGTTCGAATTAAAAAAATATGTTTGCGTTGGGAAGCCTATTTATCCTCGATAAATAGGCTACCCAACATAAAAAGGCTATAGGCTATATAACATCACGCTACGGTTCAAAAGAAGCGGAGCAGCAAATGAAAAATGGACTAAAACCGGCAGGCAATTCGATGCGACGGGAAGGAGAGCGAAAATTTGACGCGGACGAAGTCGCGGGCAAAAGCTAGTATATTTCTAAATATATACATATTATAGATTTACACCCAGACACAGAACAAATGATTGTGCTCATCACACAAAGATTTTTCCTGGGTGGGAATCGAACCCACGACCTCAGTCATAGCAGTCAGGGTCACTAACCACTAGACTAACAGGCCAGTCAATTGATTAGGATTATAATGGAAAACCTAAGAAAAATTGTTACCGACCCGGGGATTAAGCCCAGAACCACTTCGCCCATTAATATAAAATATAGAAATATCTTATATCTATGGTATAACTTGAAATAAAATTCTGAGAGATCAACAAATGAATCAAATTAAGCCATGTGTCATCGTACCTATCATATTTCACAGTATGAATAGGTATGTTCTTCTGTTAATCTAGTCTAGTCTAGTATATAAAGTTCACGTCAACCACATTGAAATCAATAATTTACTTCATTTATAGATCCGGGATTTTTGTATAAAAAACGGACCGGTTAGTGGTTTTTCTACAACGAATTATCAAATCTAAACTAATATTATAAAGCTGAAGAGTTGGTTTGTTTGATTGAACGCGCTTATCTCAGGAACTACTGGTCGGAATTGAAAAAATATTTTTGTGTTGGATAGCCTATTTATTGAGAAAGGCTATATAACATCACGCTACGGTCAAAAGGAGCGGAGCAGCTAACGAAAAATGGACGAAAACTGGCAGGCAATTCAATGCGATGGGAAGGGGAGCGAAAATTTAACGCGGACGAAGTCGCGGGCAGAAGCTAGTGAAATATATTTTGAAGCATTTTGAATGGTTATATAATATAACAACATTTTTAAATAGTTTTTTAAGTAAACATATAAACCTAATAGCAATATACTTCGATCGCCTCTTTTATAGGAGGAAGTAGAATGATGGCTGCAGAACTGCAATCGTTACAGTTTGTTTCTACTCGTACAATTTTTTTATTTTTTTTAATATTAGATTCTGCCGCCCCACTATGGCCGAGTCATGACCACTTGACCAAATGTGTATCGCCCTTTCAAATTCTTTTTTTAAACAAAAAACCCGAACAACTGTGGTTTATTCTTTCTTGTTTTGTTTTTTTTTAGGGTTCCGTACTCAAAGAATAAAACAGGACCCTATTACTAAGACTCCGCTGTCCGTCCATCCGTCCGTCTATCACCAGGCTGTATCTCATGAACCGTGATAATTCGAGAGTTTAAACTTTCACAGATGATGTATCTCTGTTGCCGCTTTAACAACAAATACTACTAAAACCAGAATAAAATAAATATATAAGGGGGCTCCCATACAAAAAACGTGATATTTTTGCTAGTTTTTGCTTGATATTGATAACGACAACAGGACGCTTGAAATATACACAAAATATTTAGTTATATATTCATTTTAAATAAAAATAATTAAATTAAAATGAAACAATTATTTAAGGAGGCTCCCATACAACAAACGTGATTTTTTTGCCAATAATGGTACGGAACTCTTCGTGCGCGAGTCCGACTGGCACTTGGCTGGTTTTTCAAGTCATTCGTGGTGCGCACTCTAACTCACCATTTGTTGAGTTTTGGCCGAAAGGTGTCCTGTATCGGCGTTTCCGCGACCAGCTACGCGACACCTCGCAGCTTAAGAAGATGCTTTCACTTCGTGTGCTGTAGTTTTTAAATATATACTTCTATACTAATATTATAAAGCTGAAGAGTTTGTTTGTTTGTTTGTTTGATTGAACGCGCTAATCTCAGGAACTACTGGTCCGAATTGAAAAATTCTTTAATTTTTTATTGAGTAGCCTATTTATCGAGAAAGGCTATAGGCTATATAACATCACGCTACAATTAAAAGGACGGAGCAGTAATGAAAAATGTTGCAAAAACGGGGAAAATCGCACGATTAGGCGATTCGATGCGACGGGAAGGGTCGGGGGAACAAGAAATTTAACGCGGACGAAGTCGCGGGCAGAAGCTAGTTAATTTATAATCATTATATGAAGGGCTAAGGGGAGAATCGTCACATTTTTTCAAATTGATTGTTTATTATCTAGGGTCACAAAAATACACATTTTACCATACGCGAATATACAAAACGAGGCAAGGACTCGCTGGGTCACTTAAAAAATTGGGCTGCATTTTGGATTTAATAGGAAATAACTAGCTTAGTCCATGACTAAGCCAAGACGAATGTGAAACGGGTAATTTTTATGGAGATCACGATCTCAATATCGATAACATACGAGTACCATATTTCCTTTTAACCCCTCGAATGTCTTAAGTTACACAGTTCGACATAAGCAATTGTCTTTCTATTGTGTTTCTAATTACGGCATTCTATGAGTTAAAATCAATTATTTAAGTATGAGGAATATTTTTTAAGTTAGCTATAAAATTATATCAAAACTTTAAATGTCAACACTGACAAATTTGGTGAATGTGACTAAGCCAGTTCTTCCCATTAGCCCTTCGTATGTATGAGTATATACTAATTATTTTTATACTTATATATTTATTGTGTTTTAGGGGCCTTAGTTGCCTGAGATAAAGGCTAAATCTTTACAAAGTATAATCTCAAGTCGCTTCCGCTGTCTGTTCGCATAGCTCTTTTAAACTACTCAACGAATTTTAATGCACTTTCAGCATTAGATAGAGTGATTCAAGAGAAAGTTTTATATGTATAATATGCGGGTGAAGCCACTGGCTAAGGCTAGTAAATAAAAAATAAATGGATTGAATAACTGTCGCCTGTTTCTTTCCCTGCTATGACTGTGAAATTTTCGATTGTTTTACGTATTGTATAAAAAGTTCGTGATAAATTGATCTCAGTATGTAAAATTATGAGGAATTTATAAAAATAAAACAAACAATATTTTTATTATTTACAATTTTAATAATTTATTAAAACATTTCTTTCACATTTAAAATGCGGAATTCTTAGTTCATTTAATTACGATGTATCACTACATTTTACAAAAAATACTAGTTGTATAAAACTAAGCTGTGAACTATTAAAAACTGTCAAAATATTTAACAAACTAATAACAATCTCAATATGACAGCATTCTATATCAGTTCTTTTTATAAAACTGTTCTGTCAGTTTCTAGCAGTTCATTCACATTTTCCAATCTATGTCTTCACTTATCATTTTACTTTATTACTATCCAGTCTATATGGCACTGTTCAATAATGATATCCAGTTTTGTCATCGAACCTAGGAGGTACCCTGGGACCTCCGAATTGTTCTCCTACTCCTACAAATCCATGAGCAGCTCCGTGATCAGAAGTAACTATTTCGTAGCCAGGAACAGGTATGACCGTTGATACGACAGGACCCTCTTTAGAACCTACTCCTGAAGAGACGCTAGAGGCTTGGGTACTGCTGAATGCATTCGGGTTGTAGGACTCAACATTAAAGTGACTAGGTTGCTGAGAGGTTATGACAACGCCATGCGAAGGGTGGACACTATATTCAGGTGTAGAACCTATCAGTGATTGGCTTCCAAAGCTAGATCCATACGTTGAGGACGACCCTAAGGGCTGTCCACTAAAATGTGTTATTACAGTCGGCTGAGTTGGTTGAAGACCAAACTGAGATGTAGAAACCGCTGAAGACTGGCTCTGGACATTAGAACCTTGCGTGGATGCAGTACTTGCAGGTTGGAAGGGCTGCCCACTGAACTTATTATAAGATGTCTGAATAACTGGACCGCTGAACTCGGTTGGTCTAGATGATTGCGCACCAAACTGAGATGAACTCACAGTAGATTGGGTCTCTTGGAAAGTACCCTGAGTTGATGAGATCCCGAAAGAATTGAGGGGTTGGACGTTAATCGGTGTCTGCGAGGTGGATACTGCAGAGTTAAAGTTTGATTGAGTTTGCTGTACATTTTGGTCCTGAGGACCATTTCCTTGGATTCCATATTGGGTGGTGACAACTGATTGCGGTTTCTGATAGTTGTAGCTAGCACCACTTGATGTTTGAACGGGACCTTGGATAGATTGATCTCCAGTTGATTGACCAATCTGGAAACCAGAACCTTGGGAACTACCGAATGGCTTTTGGCCTTGAGCAAACTGCGCCTGCTGGTAAGTTGTTTGAGTTGATTGAGAGCTGAAAGGTTTTTGTGACTGAACACCAAATGCGGTTTGACCAATCTGTCCAGTGCCTATATTTGAAGCCTGACCAAATTGTGGCTGACTTCCAAACTTGTCGGCAGTTTGTGAGTATTGGAATTGTTGGTAGTTAGTTTCTGACTGCGAACTTCCTAATGGTTTTTGCGAAGATGTAACAACACCTTGGTTTTGAGAACCGTATTGAGAATTTTGCTGATATTTAGAAACTGTTTGCGTACTGCCAAATGGTACTACATTAGAGCCCGAGCTGGTAGCAAATGCACTTGCTAGAGCCTGTGGCTTTTGTCCAAACTGTCCAGTCGTAGAACCGAACTGGGTTTGGAAAGGTTTTTGACCGAACTGTGTAGGTAGTGTATTTTGCGAAATTGTGGTTATAGTTGGAATAATCGTTTGAGATGACTCGCCAAACCGAGATGGAGTTAAACCAAATTGTGTAGATTCTTGTGTGTTTTGCGAGCTGCCAAAAGGTTTGATACCATATTGGGTAGTCTGTACCGGTTTGCCTTGAGAAATAATTCCCTGTGCTGTCTGGCCAAACTGGGATCCAGAAGAGCTAGCAAACTGAGTTTGTTGGAAACCAGATCCTAAAGCTGATGATGAACCAGAAAGTTTGTTGCCAGAACCAGATGCAGAACCGTATTGCGAACTCTGAGAGCTAGATCCTATATTCTGTGCTGCTGAACCAATTACTCCAAACTGAGATGTTTGTACGACTTGTCCTTTAGACCCTGTGTTTGTTGTGTAAGAACCTGGAGTTACTGACTGTGGTTTTAGATTGAATTGAGAACCAGTAGATCCAAATTGTGACTGTTGGGAGAAAGAACCACTCTGTGCCGTGGTAGAAGGCTTTTGACTAAACGAGGCTTGACCAGTAGTCGAAGTTACACCAGTAACTGTAGTCGTTAGCGGTTTTTGACCGAACTGGGAGCCAGTTGATCCAAATTGATTCTGTTGGAATGCTGAACCAGTTTGTGAAGTTTCAGGTTTCTTACCAAACTGGGTTGTTTGGCTTTGAGAGTAAGAATTCGAAGTAAAACTAGAACCTTGAGTCAATTGTGGCTTTTGAGCGAATTGAGAACCAAACTGTGTCTGTTCAGAAGAAGATCCGAGAGATTGACCAAATGCTGGTTTAGATGTTGTTGAAACCGAACCTGAACCTTGGGATGATTGAGAGTTCTGACCAAATTGGGAACCACTTGATCCAAACTGTGTCTGTTGATAAGACGAACCAAAAGGTTTTTGGCCGTCTATTGGTTTAGAAGTTGTTACAGCCACACCAGAACCTTGGGTTGTCTGTGCATTCTGACCGTACTGGTTACCAGTTGATCCAAACTGAGTTTGTTGGGATGTCACGCCAGTTTGAGTTGTGCTAACCGGTTTCTTTCCGAATTGAGATGTTTGACTTGTAGCTTGAGAGTAGGTAAAACTAGATCCCTGAGTTGTTGTTGGCTTTGAACCAAACTGTGTCTGTTGATATGTTGAACCGAAAGGTTTTTGGCTGAATGAGGGCTTAGTAGTAGTCGAAGCCAAACCAGCACCTACAGTAGATAGAGAATTCTGACCAAACTGGGAACCAGATGAACCGAATTGAGAATTTTGACCGATCTGGGAACCAGTTGATCCGAACTGATTCTGTTGTGTTGTTACAACAGTTTGAGTTGTGCTAACTGGTTTCTTTCCATACTGAGATGTTTGGCCCTGAGAGTACTGGGAACCAGTTGATCCAAATTGTGCCTGCTGGTAAACAGGTTTTGTGCCGAATGATGTTTGGGAGGTAGTAGATCCCACACCTTGGATTGACTGGGAGTTCTGACCGAATTGGGAGCTAGAGCCAGTTGATCCAAACTGGGTTCCAGTCGATCCAAACTGGGTACCAGTTGATCCAAACTGGGTTCCAGTTGATCCAAACTGGGTACCAGTTGATCCAAATTGAGTCTGTTGTGAGCTAGTTTGAGTTGTGCCAATAACAGGTTTCTTTCCGTACTGTGAAGTTTGGCTTTGAGAGAAAGTGTAACTTGAACCTTGAGTTATTTGTGGCTTGGTACCAAACTGCGTTTGTTGATATGACGAACCGAATGACGGTTTAGCTGTAGTTGAAACTGAACCAACTCCCAAAGAAGACTGAGCATTCTGGCCGAACTGAGATCCAGCTGAACCGTATTGCGTTTGTTGGTTAGAGGAACCGAATGGTTTTTGGTTGAATGATGGCTTAGTGGTAGTCGAAACTGAACCAGAACCAAAAGCGGACTGAGAATTTTGACCAAACTGGGAACCAAATGATCCAAATTGAGTTTGTTGTGATGTTGCTCCGGTGTTCGTTGTGCTTACAGGTTTCTTTCCAAACTGGGATGTTTGGCTTGTTGCTTGAGAGTACGACAAACTAGATCCTTGAGTTGTTTTAGTTGGCTTTGACCCAAACTGGGAACCTGACGATCCAAACTGAGTTTGTTGATATGTGGAACCAAATGGTTTTTGGCCGAATGATGGTTTAGAAATTGTTGGAAATGAACCTGATCCTTGAGTAGATTGAGAATCCTGGCCAAACTGGAAGCCAGTTGATCCAAATTGAGTCTGTTGTGAGCCAGTTTGAGTTGTGCTTATAACGGGTTTCTTTCCGTACTGCGAAGTTTGACTTTGGGAGTAAGTGAAACTGGAACCTTGAGTTGTTTGTGGCTTGGTACCAAACTGTGTTTGTTGATATGACGAACCGAATGACGGTTTAGCTGTACTTGAAACCGAACCAACTCCAAAAGAAGACTGAGCATTCTGGCCAAACTGAGATCCAGTTGAGCCATACTGCAATTGTTGGTTAGAGGAACCGAATGACGGTTTAGCAGTTGTCGAAACTGAACCAAAAGTGGACTGAGAATTTTGGCCAAACTGAGAACCAGTTGATCCAAATTGAGTCTGTTGTGATGTTACTCCAGTTTGACCTGTACTAACAGGTTTCTTTCCAAACTGAGATGTTTGGCTTGAGGATTGAGAGTAGGTAAAACTAGATCCCTGAGTGGTTTGTGGCTTTGAACCAAACTGCGTTTGTTGATATGACGAACCGAATGACGGTTTAGCAGTAGATGAAACTGAACCAACACCCAAAGAAGACTGAGCGTTCTGGCCAAACTGAGATCCAGCTGAACCATACTGCGTTTGTTGGTTAGAGGAACCGAATGACGGTTTAGCAGTTGTCGAAACTGAACCAAAAGTGGACTGAGAATTTTGGCCAAACTTAGAAGCAGTTGATCCAAATTGCGTCTGTTGTGATGTTACGCCAGTTTGGGATGCGCTAACAGGTTTCTTCCCAAACTGAGGTGTTTGGCTTGTGGATTGAGAGTAGGTAAAAGTAGATCCCTGAGTGGTTTGTGGCTTTGAACCAAACTGCGTTTGTTGATATGACGAACCGAATGACGGTTTAGCAGTAGATGAAACTGAACCAACGCCCAAAGAAGACTGAGCGTTCTGGCCAAACTGAGATCCAGCTGAACCATACTGCGTTTGTTGGTTAGAGGAACCGAATGACGGTTTAGCAGTTGTCGAAACTGAACCAAAAGTGGACTGAGAATTTTGGCCAAACTTAGAAGCAGTTGATCCAAATTGCGTCTGTTGTGATGTTACGCCAGTTTGAGATGCGCTAACAGGTTTCTTCCCAAACTGAGATGTTTGGCTTGAGGATTGAGAGTAGGTAAAACTAGATCCCTGAGAGGTTTGTGGTTTTGAACCAAACTGGGTTTGTTGATATGACGAACCGAATGACGGTTTAGCAGTAGATGAAACTGAACCAACACCCAAAGAAGACTGACCGTTCTGCCCAAACTGAGATCCAGCTGAACCATACTGCGTTTGTTGGTTAGAGGAACCGAATGATGGTTTAGCAGTTGCCGAAACTGAACCAAAAGTGGACTGCAAATTTTGGCCAAACCGAGAACCAGTTGATCCAAATTGAGTCTGTTGTGATGTTACACCAGTTTGACCTATACTAACAGGTTTCTTTCCAAACTGAGACGTTTGGCTTGAGGATTGAGAGTAGGTAAAACTAGATCCCTGAGTGGTTTGTGGCTTTGAACCAAACTGCGTTTGTTGATATGACGAACCGAATGACGGTTTAGCAGTAGATGAAACTGAACCAACGCCCAAAGAAGACTGAGCGTTCTGGCCAAACTGAGATCCAGCTGAACCATACTGCGTTTGTTGATTAGAGGAACCGAATGACGGTTTAGCAGTTGTCGAAACTGAACCAAAAGTGGACTGAGAATTTTGACCAAACTGGGAACCAGTTGATCCAAATTGAGTCTGTTGTGATGTTACGCCAGTTTTAGATGGGCTTACAGGTTTTTTGCCTAACTGAGATGTCTGGCTTGTTTCTTGAGTGTACGAAAAACTAGATCCTTGAGTGGTTTGTGGTTTTGAAACAAACTGCGTTTGTTGATATGACGAACCGAATGACGGTTTAGCAGTAGATGAAACTGAACCAACGCCCAAAGAAGACTGACCGTTCTGCCCAAACTGAGATCCAGCTGAACCATACTGCGTTTGTTGGTTAGAGGAACCGAATGATGGTTTAGCAGTTGTCGAAACTGAACCAAAAGTGGACTGAGAATTTTGGCCAAACTGAGAACCAGTTGATCCAAATTGAGTCTGTTGTGATGTTACACCAGTTTGACCTATACTAACAGGTTTCTTTCCAAACTGAGACGTTTGGCTTGAGGATTGAGAGTAGGTAAAACTAGATCCCTGAGTGGTTTGTGGCTTTGAACCAAACTGCGTTTGTTGATATGACGAACCGAATGACGGTTTAGCAGTAGATGAAACTGAACCAACGCCCAAAGAAGACTGAGCGTTCTGGCCAAACTGAGATCCAGCTGAACCATACTGCGTTTGTTTGTTAGAGGAACCGAATGACGGTTTAGCAGTTGTCGAAACTGAACCAAAACTGGACTGAGAATTTTGACCAAACTGGGAACCAGTTGATCCAAATTGAGTCTGTTGTGATGTTACGCCAGTTTGAGATGAGCTTACAGGTTTCTTGCCAAACTGAGATGTCTGGCTTGTTTCTTGA
Source organism: Aporophyla lueneburgensis (assembly GCA_932294355.1). Classification (NCBI taxonomy): domain Eukaryota; kingdom Metazoa; phylum Arthropoda; class Insecta; order Lepidoptera; family Noctuidae; genus Aporophyla; species Aporophyla lueneburgensis. Next base: position 5,032,546 of record OW028748.1, on the reverse strand, counting down.
GTGTACGAAAAACTAGATCCTTGAGTGGTTTGTGGTTTTGAACCAAACTGCGTTTGTTGATATGACGAACCGAATGATGGTTTAGCAGTAGATGAAACTGAACCAACGCCCAAAGAAGACTGAGCGTTTTGACCAAACTGAGATCCAGCTGAACCATACTGCGTTTGTTGGTTAGAGGAACCGAATGACGGTTTAGCAGTTGTCGAAACTGAACCAAAAGTGGACTGAGAATTTTGACCAAACTGGGAACCAGTTGATCCAAATTGAGTCTGTTGTGATGTTACGCCAGTTTGAGATGGGCTTACAGGTTTCTTGCCAAACTGAGATGTCTGGCTTGTTTCTTGAGTGTACGAAAAACTAGATCCTTGAGTGGTTTGTGGTTTTGAACCAAACTGCGTTTGTTGATATGACGAACCGAATGACGGTTTAGCAGTAGATGAAACTGAACCAACGCCCAAAGAAGACTGAGCGTTTTGACCAAACTGAGATCCAGCTGAACCATACTGCGTTTGTTGGTTAGAGGAACCGAATGACGGTTTAACAGTTGTCGAAACTGAACCAAAACTGGACTGAGAATTTTGACCAAACTGGGAACCAGTTGATCCAAATTGAGTCTGTTGTGATGTTACGCCAGTTTGAGATGGGCTAACAGGTTTCTTGCCAAACTGAGATGTCTGGCTTGTTTCTTGAGAGTACGAAAAACTAGATTCTTGAATGGTTTGAGTTGGCTTTAACCCAAACTGGGAACCAGCAGATCCGAACTGAGTTTGTTGATATGTGGAACCAAATGGTTTTTCGCCGAATGATGGTTTACTAGTTGTTGAAACCGTACCTGAACCTTGAGTAGATTGAGTATTCTGACCAAACTGGGTACCAGTTGATCCAAATTGAGTCTGTTGTGAGCCAGTTTGAGTTGTGCCAATAACGGGTTTCTTTCCGTACTGCGAAGTTTGGCTTTGGGAGTAAGTGAAACTGGAACCTTGAATTGTTTGTGGCTTTGAACCAAACTGTGAACCAGTAGACCCAAATTGTGACGTTTGTGAGCTGCCGACGGGTTTCTGGCCAAACGAAGTTTGACTTTGAGTATTTGTGTTCGAAGAAATAATGGAACCTTGGGTTAGTGGCTTTTGGCCAAATTGTGATCCAGAACTACCAAGCTGATAACTTGAACCAGTTACTTGAGAGCTAACAATAGGTTTCTGACCAAATTGAGACGTTGGCGCATTAGAACCTGTTTGAGTCTGTTGGAAGGTAGATTGGCTGCCAAATTGAGACGATCCTTGCTGAGTTCCAAACCTGGAATCAGTCTCAATCTGACCAGGCAGAGTCGTGGCAGGCTTGTTGTACTGGTAAACAGTGCCCTGGTATTGTTGGGTTGGTGACAGAGAGCTATCAGAGGTCAGGCTGGTCGATGACTGGCCAAACTGTGTCTGACTCTGGACAATTGGTTTATGGCCAGAATGAGTTTCAGTGGATTCAAATTGAGAAGAAATTTGCTGACCAGATTGGCCAAATTCTTTCTGACCCTGTACAGTTTGTTTATGGCCAGAATGAGTTTCAGTAGATCCAAATTGGGTAGAAGTTTGCTGACCAGATTGGCCAAACTGTGCTAACGGTTTGGAACCAAATTGACTAGATTGTGAAGACGATGACGAGGATGTGAAAGGAGAAATGGCCGCCTGGGTAATACCGTTGTTAGATGAAGAGCTGGTGCCTTGATATTGTCCAGTGGCCAATGTAGTGGCAGTAGTGGGGTATTTGGATTCTTGCAAAGATATAGAACTAATTGGGATGATTGGCTTTTGGTTATTACTGTACTGGCTACTAGGGCTTACAGATGGGAGAACAAAAGGCTTGGATGGATGTTTGTAAAAGTATGAGTTGTCAACACCTTGCTGTTGACTAATAAAAGGCTTTTGAGTGCTGGACGCATAAGTGGCATCGATGGCACCGGTGTTAGTGGATGAGACGGCAGTAGCAGAGTTTACAGCTTCCTGACCTTCTCCAAATCTGTTTGGCACTTTCTGATTTGATTGTTCAGAACTAAGTTGGTTTCCAGATACGGATGAGGATGCAGAGGCACTTGATGGCAAGTTTGCTGAGTGACTGTGTACGTGGGAGCTAGGACTTTGACTCCCTGAGACAGAAGCTGATGCCGTAGCTGTAGATGGAGCAGAGAACGATCCACCAGCTGATGAGTCCGATCCATATTTTGAAACATGTGTGTGCTGGCCAGCTGATCCGAAATAATTCAAGGTCGGTGAGTTATCATTCTTAAGTCCAGAATTTAAGGGACCACTGGAAGCGAAAGCGCTGGCACTACCAGATCCTGTTGCAATCGCTGAACTGTAGGCAGAAGCACCGTTATGGACGCTTGGTGATCTAACTGGAGAGCCACCTACTGAAGCTTGGGCATGAGCGTGGTTGCCCTTAGACTTTGCAGATTGAACGCCAAATCTACTCTCGGTCGAATGCGAAGATGAATCTGATTGAACTTCTTGAGAACTACTATCATGACTTATAAAATTGCTGTCCTTTGAACCAGACTGTCCAAATTGTCCTCCAATAGTAGAGCTCCCTCCAGATTGCTCGTTACCAAATCCTTGACTAGAGCCTTGAGCACTGTGTCCTTGTGAAGAATGGCTTACAACTGAACCTGGGTTGTATGTCCCAGTGAGAACTCCTAAAGTGGGTCTCTGGCCGCTTTGACTCACGTAAGAACCGCCAGACGTTGCAACTCCGCCGTCTATTGTCGGACTCCCATTGTTGTTACCCCCGCTATTGCTCGAGTAATCACCTACATCATTGTATTTCTGTGCGTCGTATGAGCCTGTAAATAAAAATGAAAGTTGTAAGCTATTTGTCAGTGACTGATACCTGTGTCAAAGATACATTTGTCAAGGCATACAAAAGCCTTTAAGGTTTGAATGAGGTGTTACCGAATTTGTGAATGAAATGTTTCTTGGCGAGCATCTGCATTGACAGTTTGATTAATAGTCTGTTTAATATTTGAAGTGAACTTTTTGAGGTCTTATTTGACATGCGTTTTAATGGTCTATCTGTACAGGACATTACTATTTGCCATCATTAGAGAAAAATAAACAAGGATAAAAAAACAAATTAAGAAATGTTTGATCGTTTATTACAATTTATCAATAGCAATGTTAATGCTAACACTCAATTTGCATCAGGAAAACAGACATACAAATTGCAATAATCGTAAACCTCTATTTTGATTAATATTAAATGATGCGGTGAGGAAAAAAATTACGCGCTAGTTCCTATGCAATTTTGTGCAGCAAATTGATATGAAATACCAGTATATGATAAAATTCTATTTTATTATTCTTCCGCAGTGATTTCTGTACAGGAAGTTTTATTTCATGCAGTTGCTATTAACGGTAAAATATTTTTGTTATATACAACTATAGACAAGGTCGATAGCCCGACCCACGGGTAGTCTGGGTAACCTCTGTTCTTAGAGAATCACTACTTTTATTTGAAAATTAGTTGTACATGTAAATAGTAGTTGTCTTGTTTAATTTAAAACAATCCATAATTTTCTCAATAAAATAAAGTATTTAAAACATTAAACATTTAAACATTTTTCAATAATAATGCTTGTACAAAATCGAACTGTTATGCAAGATATCGTTTGGCTAAAGATGTAATAGTCTAGACCGCACTTTAATTGGCAACTCACGACGTTTAGAATATAAAGATTGAAAACATTATTTTATATTATCACAGTTTAGGTTAACGATTATTGTTAGTATATATCTGATAGATTTTTTGGAAAATTAGAAGTTTTAGGATGTAACGCCTCAAAAATGATAATACGTCATAAACGAGTATACATATAGCGAGAAGTTTGTAGTTATTTTGAAAGGGGGTGCTAACTAATAGAAAAGTATGGAAGAGAAAGACATGTTGCGCCGACCTCAAATAATTTGAGATAAGAGCAGGAATATTATGACATATAGAGAGAAGTTTTAAGATGGTGCAAGAGTTCATTTCATCGTTTGGCTTGGTATGGGCATGTGACAAGGAGGAACTAAACGGGTGAGAAATAAAAATATAGATGGATGGAAATGGAAAGGATGGTGAAAGAAAACATAGATGAATTGGCTGAGGAATTATATGAAAGAAAGGGGAGAGGATGATAGTGTAATGGTTGATAGAGGAGAATGGAAAAAGGAAACGGTCCGAAAGGTCCTCGACTTCTGTCAAAAACTGAAAAAATGATCCAAAGAGTCCAAAACGCCTGTGCACGGTTCTGTTTTAAAGTTCCTTTTAGGAGACATGTTACACCTTTTTTCAATGAGCATAACATTTTAAAAATGAAAGCTAGGCGTAAACTCCACTTAGCAAGCCTACTCTTTGGTGTTATTAAGTCTCACTCCCCTTCTTACTTGTATGACAGACTATCGTGGACAAGAAGACACAGAATCAGTGAAGGAAGAAAATGCTCTCAACAGCTTTCCATCCCTCAGCACAAGTCTGCGGCTTTTAGAGGCAGTTTTCGCTGTGCAGCTACTAAATGTTGGAACAATATCCCTCCTCCCATAAAGTTTAGTAAAAGTTGCTCGACTTTCAAATTAAAATTAAAAGCATTTTTACTAAAAGACTTTGAAAATGTTCGAGCTGACATATCTGCCATTTGAAATAATTTATTTTATCATTTTTACGAATTTTATTATTACTTATTATTTATTTTTATTTAATTTCTGTTTAAATTTTAATTTCAATCAGATTTAATTTTGCATTTCTCAACTAAATCCACACGCTATTTACACCAATCGACAATGAAAACTGCATGTAATCCCGTTTCGTTGTTAAGCAGTACAACGCAGTCAATCATTTTAGCCATATAGGTAGGTATTATATATATTTATAGATTTCTTAATTTAATGTAAGTAATAAGCAGTATTTTTTTTATTTATTTTTTTTTTATAAATCGACAGACAACACACATGTACGCCACAATAACTTATTTTGATTTTTGACTTTCTTCATTTATTATTACGGACACACTCTATGTATTTATTACTCTTGCGTATGGCACTCGTGGGTTGCAGCTGAAAATCAGCGTCAGATGGCACACCTCGTGTTGGCATCTGACATTATGCTGAGCTGAGGCCCTTTTGGCATTAATATTCTTATTTTGTTTTCTCCTTTTTTATAGTTTTAAGTATTATTTTAAGATATTATGCCAATAAACACATTTTTCTTTCTTTCTTTCTTTCTTTCTTTCTTCAATCGTGTTGTACCAAACCCACTAGCAAGGAACAAGGGGAGGAAGATGATGTTGATAAGGGTATCTAAATATGCAGTAACTTCCATGGTTAGGCAGAATTCAAACGTAAAGAAATCTTTTCCCGATTCTAGGTCGATTTTTAGACGGGCGTGGTTCTAGATGAAGATTGGTTCACACCTATGACATTTAATTAAATTTTATCAATTTTGTCAGCCATAATTGTGTGTTTTAATAACTCCAAAATCAGTTCGATAGGATTTAATTATATTCATTTTCAATTTTGTGTTATAATACCCAAATGCCGGCTCAATATTGTGGCTTTCAACTTTTCAAGTAAACAAAGCTTAAAAATACTCACCATTATCGACATGGCCTGCAGCTTTTTCCTTAGCATTCTTCTCCAATGATATCAATATGTCATTAGGAGTAGGTGGTGGCGTCGGCAAGTGCTGTCCTTTTGGCTTGAATCCTCCTTCATTAGCAGTATACGATACACTGTACGTCTTGTCATCATCCCCCTTGTAGGAAAATCCACCCTGAGCATTCACACCGTCCGCAGCTTCACCTTTTTCACCAACAGATATCCCATTATCAGTGTCAAATCCATAGCTGTACTTATCTAATCCTACATCACTGGTGAATTTCAAGTTGTTCCCGCTAGCTTTATTGGCTTGGGCATCATCTGATTCTACAAAGGAACCGAATCCAGGTGCTATCCTAGTATTAGGTCCTACGCTACCCAAGCCAGAAGCAGTGAACGCGGCTTCTCCAACTTTGGAGTCTTTCGAACCGTATGAGGGTCTTGGTTCTCCTAGACCAGTTGGTTCAAGGCCAGACGTCCTTGTTCCAGGATTAACTGCGTCGACAACCACTCCCTGGACATCATTCGTGAAGCTGCCAGTGGGCAAGCCTTGGTTAGATCCATCTAAAGATGCTAGTAAGGCACCCGTATCTTCTACAGCAGTTCTGGCTGATAGTGGCGTCAGGTTGCTCTGGTTGAGCTTTCCTGCTCCACACACCACCGCTAAAGCGGTTAATATAACCTATAAAAGAAGACACAGTTTGAATTAGGTGATTACACTTTAATCAAGTTAAAAATATGACGTTGGAGAATTAGAATGCTTTCAAGGATAACATGTGTCAGATCATACCACGTTTGAGTATGCTTGATAGCATCAGACAACAAGAAAAAAATCCAACATTTCTGTAGTAACTGAGTAAAAATATAGAATTTTTGAAAAGGTTTTCGTCGTTAGGTCCAGTTTTCGGAGATCGACTATCTTAAAGACAGGATACGCACAACAAGAAAAATTCAACTTTAAATTTAGAGGTCAAAAGTTGACATGTTAGCATCTTGTAATAAAATGTTAATGAGGTAAAAAACACAGTCCTGTTTTGCCACTTTTTTATATCTTAGATATTTGTCAATATAGAAAAAGGCGGTTTGAAGCTTTGTATCCTTAATTAACGTGTCTAGTAATGTTCGAAGCACACAATCTATTAAATTTAAATATAATGGGTTTTTAAGGAAACTAATCTTGTGAACGACATCAGATGTAATTAAAACTCTTTAAGAACCGATCAAGTATGAATTGGACTAAGACAAGAAGGGTTCCGGACCTACGCACAGTAGGAATTCAGTACTTGGAAAAAAAAAAGTTATTTGAATGAGAAATGGCATTTTAATTCTTTCTTGTTATAGCGGTCATAGTTACTACTACGAACACTTTACCCAATAGTGTTTCACACTCTGTGAAAATTTATAGATTTACGATACAACAGATACAGCCATATGACAAATAGATGGATGTACAGACGGACAGACGGACGGACGAATAGATGTACGGACGGCCAGCGGAGCTTTAGTAATAGGTTTATGTTGGCACCCTTTGGATACGGAACTCTAATAACTAGATTATAATTTATTTAAGTGGTTTCTCTAACATTTGGAGTAAAAACCAATGTCTAAATATTTTTTTTCATAACCATTAATGATAAATCGTATTTATTATGGAAAATTTGAGAATAATAATCCATATTTTTTTAATTTTACTTCTTGTTGAAGGTCTTTGAACCCTAAGAATTTCTTTCTAAATTCGAATTTGTTTCTGGATTCGCTCCGCCATTTTGCAAAATCAACAATTTGAATCATACAAGTTTTTACTGCTTTCTTTAAAGTTATGTTAATTAACTGCAGTTGGTGTTGGACACGCAAACCACAGTAACAAATTTGCGGATAAAATTGTTAAAACGTAGAATTTAACAATATTTCTTATAATTATGAACAACAACGGATGGGGACTTGTTGCTAAGTAATAAAAGCCCCACGGATTGGTCCAGCAGGTTAAGCTACGCTTTCCGCAGTTGGTTCATGGATGGGTGTCTATCTTTACATAATAGACACCTTCGTGCCTCGGAAATCATGTCAGGTTTTTGATTTCGGCTATCATATATGGATCTTTGGCAGTCGTTACGGGTTGTCAGTAGCTCGAAAGTCTAATAACCAGTCTTACCAAGGAGTTTCGTATTACCCAGTAACTGGGTTGTGGAGGCCAGATAGGCAGTTGCTCCACCTAAAATACTGGTATTCAACAGCGTCCGGTTGATTTGTTGATTCCAACATAGTTGGGAAAAGACTAAGCAGATGATGATATGAACAACGACGGAACATCAGAAAACATCATCAGATAATTCTGGTATTTTTAATAAAATAAGATTAAAATCTTGACTTGTTATTTAGGAGTATTATTTTTAGATAATGGTTTTTATGATTGATTAATGCAAATTAATCGGTCGACAAAGTGTTATTGGGTTTTTCCATCTGAAAGGAGGAGGGTAAAGATTAGAACATTTTTCGCCTCTCATAGTCATGAAAAATCAAAGTATTTATGGACGTCATGTTATTATGTTTATGTGAAGTTTATGTATCGACCGTTACATCTATTCTAAAGTAGTAAAAAAATAGCAAGTCAAAAAAAAATCATCAACGTTGGTAAATTCGTTGAAGTTTTGTTATTTTGAGCACTTTTCTAACTTTCATAAAAAATAAACTATTAAGCGCTTTATGCACCAAAACAAATGAATACTAGTAGAAAAAAGCCTATTTACTGTAGTATTTGAGAGACTAAAGAATATATTGATGGTTGGGGTACTATTTTAGAATAGATGTCAAGGTCCATACCTAAACTTCACATAAACACAATAACATGACGTCAATAAATACTTTGAATTTTCATGACTATTTATAGGCGAAAAATGTTCTAATCTTTACCCTCCTCCTTTCTCAGTAACAGCTCGGAATCTGGAGTTGTGCCCGGTTGATGGCAATAAGCTCGCCCCCTATTACATGGAACTAAACATAACAGGCGTAATGTGGGTGAATGTGGGGGAAACAAGGCGTGATGTTATATTATGTTTATGCAAATTAATAAAACAAATTGAACAAATTAATGTTACTTCTATGTATTTCACAAAATATTTTTCTGATTAGCTGAATTAATATATTGTTATTTAAATGTAATTATTTAAATGTCAGTAAGTATGGATATGAATATTACTGTAATGACATTCAACACAATATTTTGTTGATTAAAATTACAATATAGTCTAGTTTAATAAATATTAAAAGCGGATTATTCCGAGACACAAACTCCAGTAATGCATTGGTACTGTCTAGTTTTGTAGATAAAACTACTACAAATGGATGATTGAGTTAACAGTTGAGTTCCATGTTGAAAAAGGCTGATTAAAAAGAAGTTTGGGAGGCCAAAAGGGATGCTATGCAACCCAGGAATCTAGTTATAATTATGTATGCAAAGAAATAAGTTGTCAATCGCGATCAATATAGTTAAGACGATTTCAACGTAACGGCTTTCCTACCTTAAGGTGTAATCAAATATTTAACAAAACTAGGCTAGTTTTATTCTGTCTATTATTCAGTTTTTATAAACAAGTGTATGTAGATATATAATTGTTAGTCCTTAGAGTCTAAGTTTATTATCAGTCCGGTCAAATGTTACTTTTCAGCTTATTTGAAATTATGAATGGTGAAGAATGTAAATGAATATGTTTGGTAATGTGCAATTTAAAAACCCCTAATTTTATAAAAAAATGTTAGGTTGTTGGTTTGAAAATAAAAATAACAAAACGTCAAAAAATGTCGCAACAGGGCTGTCAAAATATCACCACCAGAAACGAACGCCAAAAATTTTGAAATTCGAAATCCAATTTCTAATTACTCTCGCGCAACTATACAACAAGACACTGATTCACACCACAATGACACAAAAGAAAGTATTACCAGTATCATGTCCTATATCCTATATCTGAGGGATGTGTATGCGCAGCAGAACCCACTTAAACTGGTGGCACAATGAAGCAACTTTTGCTTTTTATAGCGTTTGAAAAGTCTTCTAAAAAACGTGCTTATATGATTCTGCCGAGATAACTTTGACACTCCTTAACACTTACATAGATTCTTGTAACTCTTCTGCCAACATCATAGAGTTGAAACTTCTGTGATAGTAGTTTTGAGGACGGCAAGGATAAATTTGTGAAGATGCGCTAGGTTCCAAGTTCAAGTGGCAACGAATATGTGGTTTACGCGCCCAAATTATTGTTTTAATTTCTTACAGGTCATAAAAAATATTTATATGAAGCCGTTTGGAGTATTTTTAATCACTTTATAGTATTAATAGGGATTAAGATCGCTTTGACTTTGAAACTGACCTCTGACTCCATTATAATTGGGTGGTACTCAGGGACAGTATTGTTTTTATTTTTTATGGCTGTTTAATTGAAAACAGACATAAAGAATAAAAACAAGCAAGCAAGCAAAGCAAGTAAGCAATTGTGCTTGGATTCTTCAAAGGCTTTTGATTCGATAGAGCCGCCAAGAATCTTAAATAGTATGGATTACTTGGCATTCTGAATATATTTTAAGAAAAAGGAAGTCGTTATTACTATATTCGAGATTTAAACTGTAGACTCAAAAAAATACTGATCGTACTTATGATAATAGAATAAAAATTGATGTTCATTTGTCAATTAATTTTGCACTGCCAGTATGAAATCGGATAGCTCTATAGTCTTTACATCAGAATCGATATTTAAAATACAACTTGAATAATTCTATAATATCGATATCTTAGTGGAATTCTAGTTCTTCTTGTTTATCGTGTCAATTCACCGTTATACGATGTGTCAAAAGGACTCGAAAGACAATACAGCATGACGAAACGTACCATAAATATCTTGTAGACGGTTCTAATGGTGTCATTAATCATTGACTATGGTACTAGCTTCCCAGAAACCGAAGACAATGTCTAGATTTGTGAATAGGCTAGAAATGAATTTCATTGTGGAATTAGGCTCGTTTAGTTTCTGAATCGTGCGATTGCGCTGCACGCATTGTCATTTAAATTGAGAAAACTTGAATGACAGAAGCATATAGGTTTTGAACGATATCAAACCGTTCAAAATTTGTAATCGGAATCTATCCTACTTAATCATTTGTTATTAAAATTGAGTTTCTATAATATCAACGAAACTTAAGTTAAATTTCAAATTGTTAATAACGAATCCAAAAACTTACAAGTCCACAGATTTAAAATCATGACGTCTGTTAAACTTAGCCATATTTTGCTATACAGCTCTAAGTTCTTGTTTATCTTCATTTTGTGATGTCCACTAACCACTTCTCTCGACAACAAACTCGATACCAGAAATATTTGGGTTTAAATAATCATAAATAAAATGTGACGGGCGTTGTCTCAAGGACTGCAGGAACTTATTTCTTAGTTTGCAACTTATAAATAACTTTGAACAACAAGATAGACTTTCAAAGCTTTAGGGTACCGTGATTATGTAACAGTCAAAACCACAAAATAATTGTTTAAAAAACGGATAAAAACGTTTTGATAGAAGCGAAACTAAAAAGTAGAAAATAGTTGAAATAAAGCGTGGGGTGCTTGATATCAAATAAAAATACCTCAAAGCACCCCAAATGGTTTTCTGTGCAAGTGTTTTTTTTTTTGCTATCCTTTTACCAGGATAATGGCACTTTATGAAATTATTGTGTTGTCATCAGAAATGGACAAGTATGCAAAATTTCTAATCAATTTGATGTTTTGAAGTGGGTGAAAATCACGTTGAAAGATTCCGTTACATACACATATTTATACCTGCTAAGCTAATAAAAGCAAGTTTAAAAGCTTTTTATCTATGTACAATAGGTATGCAGACACAAATATTTCATTGACAATGCACATCTACGTGACCTGAAATAGTGATCCTAATAAGACATTGATGACCCAGATCATGAAACAGTTATTTCAAACAGGGTGAGCAGTGTTGCAAGCTATTGTAAGCTCTTTTGTGGAAAAATATGCCATCTCTGGTCAGCTAATTAGTTGATTCGCACAATTTTTTAGGCGAATTGTTACTTGCGAAAAAAAAAAATTAAAAGAAAATCATAGAAAACATGATGAATGATATATTAATTTCTATTACGTTAATATGTTTATTGAGAGTGAGTCATGTTGAGAGGATGAATGAAGGGCGGCTAATAAAAGGTATTTACAAGGCAGATATAACCGAAAACGCCGGAAGGGACGCCCTAGGAGAACATTTTATTCATTTTTATTGGTGATGATCTTCAGAAATCTCAGATGCGTAGTACTGGCATTCAGCGTGTGTGTATGACTGATATATGAACTTATACGACGCAAAAGGCATCTAAGGATCGTATCAGATGGCGTTCTGTAGTTTCTGCCTACCTCCATGTATTTATATATATGTTAATTTATTTGTGGGCGAATTGACCTCTCCAGAGATACGTACTTGCAGTGACTCTATTCCATAAATTTATTGAATACAATTCAAAACCTGCTAAATGCCAAATACGTATTTCTGGAGTTGTCGATTCGCCCACATATAAATTAACTACGTTTGATTCGCTTATAGAAAATAATATATTATTTAAATGTGACATTCGCCCGATTCGTGCCAATCTATACTATTATAATATTATAAAGCTGAAGAGTTTGTTTGTTTGTTTGTTTGTTTGATTGAACGCGCTAATCTCAGGAACTACTGGTCCGAATTGAAAAATCTTTTTGTATTGGGTAGCCTATTTATCGAGGGAGGCTATAGGCTATATAACATCACGCTACAACTAAAAGGAGCGGAGCAGTAATGAAAAATGTTGCAAAAACGGAGAAAATTTATTCCTTTTGATAGTTTCCGTTGCGTGCGCTGCGTAAACGGTTAAAGTAACGCAAAAATTATGTATGACGGAATTGTTCCTTTTAAAAAGTTCTAAAAAAAAGTCCGCGAGAGCATATGTCTATCTTTTAAGGTTGACTCACTATAACTCAAAAGGAGCGAGCAGCAACGAAAAGTGGACGAAAACTAGCAGGCAAATCGATGCGACGGGAAGGGTCAGGGGAGCAAAAATTTGACGCGGACGAAGTCGCGGGCAGAAGCTAGTGGACTAATAAACGCGCTGGTCAGGTGATAAAATTAGACAAGGTTAGTTAATAGCTAAATCTTATTACATAATATTACGTATATATTAATGCGGATCTCATCGAAGTAATAACAACCGAACCTGTCAATCGATCAATTTAAAGAAAGAAAGAAAGAAAAAGTTCTTTTTGTGTTTTTTTTTGTTTGTTTTTTAATCTACGCTTGCCGCGGTCGTTCCGTGAGTGGGTGACCGTCTTTACTAAGACACCTCAGTGTCTCGGAAAGCATGTTAAGCCGTTGGTCTCGCTAATCATTATATGATTTTTGATAGTCGTTACAGGTCGTCAAAAGCTCGCAAGTTTGACAACCATTCTAGCTAATGGCCATTCTAGCTTATTACCCAGTAACTGGGCTATGGAGGACAGAAGCGATCGCTCTATGTAAACTACAGATATTCAGCTGCATCCGGTAAGACTGGAGGCCGACCCCAAAAGTTGTTAGGAAAAGGCTAGGAACATCATGATGGTGACTACTTGATTACATTTACTAACGGCTAACGGTACGGCGGTTGTAGGCTTGTTATGATGGAATAGTAGGTGCCTTACTAAGGTAATTTATTGCTAGCAAACCATAATCCTGCAAGGATATGACAGGAGTTAAAATATAATTTACAACATCATTTTATTTACGTTAATCCGCTAACCAATCAAACGCTCCTCGTAACCATATACTCTACTGTGAATAAAGAAACTGGTCCCAAACTCGTTAACATTTTAACATATACCTATCAGTTTAGGAAAACATCGTGAGGAAACCGGCATGTCCTAGTAACAAAAATCTGAAGACATGTGACATCTACTAACCCGAACTGGGCCCATGTGGTGGGCACACGCCCTCTCACCGTAAGGAGGCTGTCGTTCATTCTGTGGGAACATTATAGACTAATATGCTAAACGTTCAAAGAAACTTCTCTGATCGTTTAGTCATCGCATTTTTGAAGAATACCAACCCTTATTATACGTGGTGCCGGATACAAAGAACAGCAGCACACCACCCTTTTCTTCCAGTGGATGTCGTAGAAGACGACTAATGAATTACTAGAGAATGGGCAGCAGCGTACTCTATGCATTTTACCACCATACTGCGATCGCCAATCCGCCTGCCAAGCGTGGCGATTATGGCATACCGGGGGTATGCCATAATCGCCCCACTTCTTCTATGATCAGCAGTGGACGTCTTATGGCTGAAACGATTTTTTTTTTTTTTTTTCAGGATGGGAAATCATCAAATGACTTCTCCCGCTCTGGGCGGAGCGGGAGGGCGTGTCAGACTTTTACTGACTAAAACCCACCCGTGTTCCATCAGTTGCCCATGTGCCAGGGTCACGGTATCTCTTTCGAACAATCACGCGACCCCGGCAGGATGGCTGAAACGATGATGATGATCATCAAGGGAATCATTATATTTATAATGAAGAATTTGAAGAAGAAGGAGAATAATGTGTGGCTATGCCTATTGTTAGGATAAAAGCAAGCAGTTTGTCTTTAGCTACGGAACTAACAAATCGTATTGCCAGTAATAGTTTATCTACAATCGAATTAGTACAAATGTATTTAAATAATCATTAATGTCATACAACGTATTTATGATTCGATAATGAGTTGTTAACGTCATATTTTTTGTATTAATCTTTATGTTAGCATAATTAGAATATTGTATTCTAAACTTCTGAAGCTTTTGTGTGGCTAGAGTACAATCAGTATCTAAAAAAATCTAATTCGCAATAATGAGCTCTAGTAACAAAAAATAGTGCTCATATTTAATGTAATGTAATATTTTTAGAAGCAGATGTAGAATAAGGTCTAAACATGAGTGATTAATAATGATACCTGTCTACATTCTTGTTTCTTACAAAGAAAGAAAGAATGTGCATCGTTCAATTAGTTTGCTTGTTGCATTTTGACAAATATATGTTTTGTATGTATATAATCGATGTGTTTGTAGTATATTTCGTATTATACATGAAGCAAAAACTTTTTATCTCTTTTATGAAAATAACGCGGACGGAAAAGTATGAAATTAGGCAAAGGTTAAAGTTTGTATGGAGAGGGAGTGCAGAAAGCTAATAATTTTACTCAATACTATATTGCATTCGTACATTGAAAATATTGAAAAAATTAATAGCGGGGGGTGTTGCTGGATCGATACCAAACCCAAATATGTGATTAAAAAATTTTTTGTCTGTCTGTCTATCTGTATATGCAGGCATCACGTGAAAACTAACGGTTCGATTTCGATGAAACTTGGTATAATTATACCTTATTATCCTGGGCATAAAATAGGATACTTTTTATCCAGGAAAAATACGTACAAAAAAAATCTTATTTTTCAGTTTTATTCATAGACGTTGTTCTGTAGAACCGCGAACACACGTTGCATTACCCGCAGTGGATTCAGCGCCGTAACCTGTAGCGCCGAAAGTCGGATTTGGCTTGAACCGTTTGCGGCACACGCGGGCCACGCCTCCCCGACTTCTATATAAAGAGCCGCGTTCCGCGCCGCGCGATGCCCTCCCGACCCTTGCAAGAGCCAGCCCGCGATGCTGTGCCGTTAGCTTTAAATCCAGCCAGTCCCTTGCTGTCCCCCTACCAGTGATTAACCCTTAGAGCTTTCGCTTTAGTTTTTAAGTATAATAAGCCCCGGCTGGAGGCCTAAAAAGGTAACTTCTTAGAACTCGCCACAATCCGTTTAAGTAGTAAGAATCTTTTCAGATTAACTACGAGATGTCCTACAAAGAAAAAAAAAACGCCGTGCGATGCATATAAATTCTGAATTTTGATGCGAGCGGACGTGTCCAGTGTGGCGAGCGGTCGTCCGTGGAATTAATATTGTATGCGTGTAATTTTAAACCGTGTTTTTCAGCGCAACCTTTTTAATTACTGTTCCGATCAGTTATTTGTAAATACTTTTGTAAATATTATAGTACGTACGTAGTTTAAGTTTTCATCGTAAATTGGTTTATTTAGGTTGGTATTTCTACAGAACGCGAGCTCAACAGCAGTAGCTCAATAGAGGGATCTCCTTAATTATTATAGGCTTAGCCGTATTTGGGTCCAATAGATATTTATAAGATGTCATTATCAGAGTTACTCAAAATGGAGAAATAAACCATCCACGCGAAGACCGACATCCGCGCGGACGGAGTCGCGGGCGGAAGCTAGTGTGTACATAAAACAGTTGGTATCTTATACCATTGAATCAATTATGAACCCTGTCGGGCACAGCAAAGTTATTTTTATTAAGAAAACAATAATATAATCATGAATTAGAAATATTACAATAAATATTATAGAGAGAAATATGTAACCAGTAGTGAAAATAAATGGTTAACTAATAATTTCATGTTTCTAGCAGTTGTTTTGTCTCCCCAAGCTTACATTACTAATGATGACAAATCATCATAGTGATCAATTTATAAACCAACAGGTTATCATTTCTACACAAATATAGATTTTAATAAGATACTGCTATTTAATTTTATTACTCAAATTATTTGCTCATAATTTAAAGTCGATAGTAGCGTAACACGCGCCGAACAGCATAATTACCTTCCGCCATTGAACTCATGCGTCGATACGGAAACTTTCCCTTTAAGCTCTGTAATCCGCCATATATTTAGCATATAATTTTCTCACTGCTGGGACACAGGCCACCTTTCGGTGAGAGAAAGTGGACTGTAAACCACCACGCGAGCCTATTGCGGGTTGGTAGATGTCACATGTCTACGAATTTTTGGTTTTAGGAAATGTCGGTTTCCTCACGATGTTTACCATCACCGTTTTTGAGAGCAGTGGTAATGAAATAATTTACACATAGTAAAGCACTTGCCTACACTTTTAGGTCGCAGCTGGTTCCAATGTGCCAGCAATATGCATGACTGCTCTCAGCTTTGATGATACTTCTAAATTTTGTCGATGTTTTCTGGGCTTTTTAGTCATCTTTTTGTGTCAGTTCTGACTGTTTATACAAAACCGACTACAATATTAAAAACCTTGTGCCCCTATTGGTCACTCTTTTTTAGTGTTATTAGTCCATTCCATATGGTTTTCTTCTTCCAAAAACTTGTATAAAATTTTCTCGCTAAAGCTCTCTCCTCTTCTCGGTCACACTCCATAAATTAAAAATAAACACACGTGGTTTATTACTTTATAATATTTTAAATTATATATTGTTCTCCTTTGGATCAAATTTCTGGGAAAAATCCCAAAATTGAAATAGATTTTATTTATGATACCATTTATGATATCTAGTCCTTTTTTTGCTGACCATTAACAATCAGCCTGAACTAATCATTTCACGGTCACTGACCTCACCTCACCATTAATGGAACCGGTCTAAAAGTAAACTATTCATAGAAATTACAACATAATCATCTGTTATATTTGTGACGTGTCGTTTGATTAGAGATTATCCAATTAGTTAACTATTTACTATGGGTATTACGTATCGGTAATACGAATTCCCATAGATGGTAGGTGCCACTTGCAATCTATAAATAAATAAAATAAAATAAATAAATAAATATCTTAGGACAACCAACACAACGTTATCTGATCCCAAACTAGGCAGAGCTTGTACTATGGTAACCAGACAACTGATAAACATACTTATATATTTCTGAATACAAACATATTATGGATAAATTACACCCAGACACAGAACAAATGATCGTGCTCATCACACAAAGATTTGTCCTGGGTGGGAATCGAACCCACGACCTCAATCTTAGCAGTCAGGGTCACTAACCACTAGACTAACAGGCCAGTCAATCTATCATACAGTGCCATCACGTTTGCTATAAGAAAGTAATTTTTTTGCCAATCAATACCTGCCTAATTATAGTCTATCACCAAGTTTCCGAATTGAGAATTTAAAATTGAGATCTTGTCAAACTCTTCCTTTGGTGCATTTGTTGGCAGCTACTTTGAAAACCGTTCTTAGGTGAGCCCTAACTATCCAGGGTCGCGGATTTATTTAAAAGAGTGATCGTAGCCCTGGCTTAGGCAACTGAAGGAACACGGGTGGGTTTTAGTTGGTAAAAATCTGACACGCCCTTCCGCTCCACCCTAGAGCGGGAGACGTCATTTGATGATTTCCCATCCAAAAAAAGGGTGAGCCATAACATTTGGAGTCCCATAATGAAGTCCCATAATGCAGTGGTGGCCCAGTGGTAACGACCGCGACTTACGAGTAGTAGGTCGTGAGTTCAAACCCAAGCAGGCGCATTACTTTGTGTAAATTATTTCATTGCCACCATTCTCAAAACGGTGAAGGAAAACATCGTGAGGAAACCGGCATGTCTTAGAAACAAAAATTCGAAGACATGTGACATCTACCAACCCGCACTGGGCCCGTGTGGTAGATTATGGCCCACTCCCCCTCACCGAGAGGAGGCCTGTGTCCCAGCAGTGGGAACATTATAGGCTGATGATGATGATGAATGAAATCATGCTTTTTTTTTGGGTGGGTAATCATCAAATGTCGTCTACCGCTCTAGGGTTGAGCGGAAGGGCGTGTCAGACTTTTACTGACTACAACCCATCCGTTTTCCTTGAGTTGCCCATATGCCAGGGCCACGGTACCTCTTTCGAACTAATCTCGCGACCCTGGCAGATTGAAGTCATGCTATCCAATATCTCGCTGACGGTGGTGCGTTTGGTGGATAATTTAACTCCCTACAAAACGGTTGAGCTGAATAGTACTAATCTATGGGTTTGTTCGCGGAAAGGTGTTATCAATTGGGACTGGCCATTTCTTAGGGGCCGTCCATTAATCACGTGATGTTGTTTTCGGCATTTTTGAACCCCCCTCCCCCCTCCCCCTTCGTGATACATGGTAAGATTTAATAATACCCCCCCTCCCCCTATATCACGTGTATTTTTTAGTACCTACAAAGAATCTATTTTTGTATTTTTTTTTTAATACGGGTATAAGTATCATCTAATTAAAAAAAAAATACACGTGATATATTACTACACCCCCCCTCCCCCTTTGTGATATTTCGTGATTTGTTATAGACCCCTCCCCCCCCTTTTAGTCTCATGTGATTAATGGACAGCCCCTTAGCTACAACAACATATCCTATCGTTGAATAGTTTTTTTTTTGTTTTTATTTGCTGTAGTCAGGACGCATTTAACGTGAAGGTACGTCTTTTTTTACATCGTTCTCACTTATAATCATAATTTCAATGTTAATGATTTTACAAATATTATTTTAACAATATAATTTAAATAGTATCCATGGAGTGTCTTGCCCGCTCTTCTCCACAGGTACCTAATACGCTTTGGAATGGGCAAAACCTTCACCTTTCTAACCGACCTTCTCCTTGACAATTCAAAAATACCTGTAAATGATTAAAAATTGAAATAAATAATTTGAGTTTGATTGTAAACTGCATTATTTTTTTTGTGAAAAATTGTACAATCGTTCGTTCGCTGATTGTATCCATATACAATAGTAAGGACAACATAACTATTAACTTAAACACCACACGATCAGCCGATGCCTTCAGAAATTCGTTACAAAAACAAATAAATGTCATGATTTATATTTCCCTACGTGTCTTACTTTAATCTATAATCACGTCATCACTAAGCCTCTTTGATCACTAAACGATCGTAAAATATGTAGAAACTTGTTTAATAAATCGTAGACATGATATCTTTAAATCACCATTAGTTCGCTCGGTCGCTTACACCTTTGAAAGATTTCCATTCCTTCTTGTGCATCTAGCTTAGTTGCTATTTTGAATACTAAAAGAGCAATGGATGTCAACCTTTACATTGTAGACCATTTATTAGGAGTTGATACAGGCGTGAACGATTCTAATTTAATTAATTAATATTTACTTGGTGACAAAGTTATTTATGGACATTATGATCCAAGAAGGTGAAAAAAAAAACACATTAAAATATAGATGGATTGCGAAACTAAGAATCTCTCCAAATTCACTACGCTAATCGTCATCATCATTTATCATTTCAGCGAAAAGTCCTCCAGTCTCCCCAATTTGCGGGATTTGCCATAATCGCCACGCTTGGCAGGCGGGTTGGCGATCGTAGTATGGTAGTAAAATCCGTAGGGTTCGCTGCTGCCCATCCTGTAGTAAATCTCTTAGTCGCCTCTTACGGCACCCACGCGAAGAAATAGGATGGTGCTATTTTATACGTCCGGCACTACACGGAACTCATACACATACTTGTCTCATTTCAAGGATCCTTTCTTCGGGAAACAACTTAGGATGAAAACGATTATTCAGAGGTGTTCACATAACTAAGTGAATTCAGTACACGTTTCAGAAGTTCTATATTCTTCTTGCTAGTCGGTTTTCTATAAAAATTCGATAAACATGCCTTATGAAATCTACAAAACCACTGATGCACTGGTGAGTTACTGTTGTTTAGCCTAACAACCAATCAGTATGCCTTCTTTTTACCAACTTTGTTGCGATCAGCTTCCAATCTAACCAGATGCAACTGAAAACTAGTATTTTACATGGAGGTATTTATTAACATGATACCACCTAGTTCGGTTTAAAGACATTTATTTCTCAAAAAACAAGAACATTACAGTTCACTTAAAATATTGAGAAATGTAAATAAAACTAAAAGTAAGTGTAATTCTCTGTGCTCACAATAAGATAATTAGGCAACAAAGGTGACAATCGATATTGTTAGTGTTGTTTTCTAACATATTCTTCTAGGGCTTTTTTTAATTTAAATATGGTGTCACTATTCGTTATATCGTCAGGTAGTGCATTATACAGTTTTGCTCCCTCGTACAGTATATTTTTCCTTCCATAGTTAGTTCTGGGTTGTCTTAATTCTAGTTTGTCTCGTCGTCTTGCGTTGTATGTGTATGTTTTCTTTTTAAAGTTTAATTGTGAATGTGTACCTTGTGTTATGATTTTATGTATTAGAGTGCATGTTTTTAGTATGTATAATTGGCTAATTTTAAGTATTTTTGTATCATTATAAATTTTGGTTGTTGGTGTTAAGTAGTCATAGTTATAAAGAGTTAGTTAGAGTGGTAGTCAGACTTTTGGGCTTGTAACTTCCCGTACCGACTGTCAATCATCTACGAATGCAAGCTGAAACTAACAGTATTTCAGTGCTTTCCGAGGCATGGAGAGGTTAGACTCGAGGGTGAGGGGAGAGGTAATGGATAGTCACCCATCCACGAACCGACCAAGTCAAGCATAGCAACCATTACGACTACCTTAGATCGAGCCGTATGGCCGGTATTTGTAAACAATCTCTCTTTTATTTGAATCTACCATAGTTTATAATATTGTGCCACGAGCTGGCTCGAGCAAAGGTCGGCACCCTTGCTCGAGCCGGGAGCCCGCGCCGCTATGCCTGAAGTTTCAAATTCATCCCTAAATAGTTATAATTCCGATCTAACCCGTCCCTTGCTGCCCCCATTCCACATAGGGGCTGCCTTTAGAGTGGAGTCGCTTAATTTTTCAGTATTTAAGCCCTGACTACCATTTCTTCCCATGGGTGTCGTAAAAGGCGACAAAGGGTCTTACTAGAGAATGGTCAACAGCGTTCTTTAAGTATTTACCACTATACTGTGATCGCCAATCCGCCTGCCACGCGTGGTGATTATGGCAAACCCCTCCTCTTGGGGAAGGCCTGTGTCCAGCGCTGGACGCCTGTCTGTTGAAATGATGATGATGAAGCCCTGGCCTTTTATATTCATTTATTGAGGCAGGCACAGGCGAGATAAGAACCCACGAGATTCGAGATGCCATTAAAAAAATAAATATACTAGGTATATATTGTAGTCACAAAATTCAAATGAATGTGACCTAGTTTATTGAAAAGTATCTTCTTTTATTTATACTATGTAGGTATTTCATAACCCTGTCTCAGGTATGTGTTTTATTTGCTTTTATAACTAACACCTCCTTAGTGCTTTTGAAAGAGATATCGTGATTTTATTGACAGGGAAGGCTGCGTGGATGAATTGTCCGTTTGGATTTAAGAAAGTGAAGAGATGTTAAGCTAAATTCGATGCTTTGTAAAAGTGATGCGGTTCATTTTGTTGGTAAAATCAATTTTGTAATAATTATTATGATTCATAAGGTGAGTCTGTGGAATTCGTTTGACAATTGGATGGCACTGATACGTATAGGAGCAATTTTCAAAAGAAAAATAATTGTCTGGCATTGTTTTATTATAATGCTGAAGAATATGTTTGGTTGAACGCACTTATCTCAGGAACAGTGAGGTTCGAATTGAAAAAAAATCTTCAAAATCAAAATCAAAATCAAAATCTTTCAAGTGTTAGATAGCCCATTTATTGAGGAAGGCTATAGGCCAAATAACATTATAACATTACGCTAGGACCCTTAAGAGCCGAGCAGAAATAAAAGTCACAAATACGAAGTAGGTACTTGCACGGGCTGATGATTCGATGCCACGGGGTATTTCAGGGAGCCAGAAATTTGAGATTGACGAAGTCGCAGACAGAAGCTAATTGTCTTGCTTTTGAATGAAATTACAAATCTATTGCTGTATAAGCTTGACAAATCGTATCTGCTCGACATTTTAAAAAATGCATTAAATGTTGACAAACTCAAAATGATGAGCATTAGAAATTAAAATGAAAATCAAAAGTCATTTATTCAAACTACTATGAGAGTCAACACCTTTTGAACATCAAAATAACTTAAGATAGTCCCCAAAAACGCCCGCCCTTCACCACTTCCTAGTGCTTTAGCTGGGAAGAAGTGGCTCAACAAACTCTCCACAGCTCAGCTGTCTGTTAATTTAGAAGAACTTGATTCTATACAATAATATGTCAGTAATTAATATTACGAAAAACAAAACATAAATTAAATTATTTGCCATGTCAACTAGCACACGCCTATATACCAACAAAACATATATGCGAGTGTATTAGCTGATTTCACTATAGATAGTGGTAGGAGTTTTTCCTAGGTACTTTTCCTTGAGACGCAAAGCACCACTTCCAATAACGAGGGTCAAGGTTCGATTTCCAATTTGGCAGCATCCTTCACTTTATTATTTAAAAAAAAACACCAAAAGGGAGTTACATTTATATTCTTAATATAGATTAGATTAAAAACAAAACTGATAATAATTGTAAAATCATTGACTTCATTCAATCATTAGTATATTCTAAGATCGATTTAAACTCCTTGATAGTGATTTGCATATCATGCAAAAAGAAATCAAATTGTTGTTAGAAGATTATTAAAATAAGGCGTGTACTATGGTTTGTTAGACAGACACTTTAATAATAGTATTCTATGTTAATATTTTTAAAGTGTCTGTCTATTATTACTCACTAAATATTTATTACTCACTGATAGTTCTGTAAAAAAGAGAATTCTTTATGGAGTGCTAATAATTTTACCCTTTATTGAACTTTGACTTTGAATAACAATGCATATAAGAATTGCTGATATATAGTAGTTATAAAGCTCTTTATGAAATGGTAAAAAAAATGTAGGCATTCTTAGGTAGTAAATAATATCTTTTGAAAAATTATAAAAACTGTCTAGACCATTTTACTAAACAACTATAAAAAAAACTTAATTTTACTTTTTAGTTATGGTACCTATTCTACACAAATTCGTATATCGCTACTGTCCAAGGTGAATAACAGTGAAAGGAATTATTAAAACATCATCACAATACACAAAGTTGATTGAAGCTAACGCAAAATCGACCTAATCAAAGTTAATAAGATTTATAAGGCACCACCCCTGAAGCAGTCCCTATCCATAAAAGACAATTTTTGAAATAGACCTTCGGGAATATAGCGTAACATACGTATTGAAAATGTTGCAAGGAAAGTTTTAAGTATGAATGCCGTTGGGTATAAGAGTAGTTGGAGATCAAATAAACGATGGATGGACTGGGTGAATGATCGTAAAGATAGAAAGGGGTTGACTACTGGGATGACGACTAATAAAGAAGTGTGGAAGACAAAGCCGTTCCAAAGTAAATACATAAAAAAAATACAGATGAATTCAAAACCTCCTCTTATTTTAAGTGGGTTTAAAAGTGGGATCAATGTCATAATCATAACTTTGATGAGTCCTACATTTAACTGCATTGACACTGACATCGCAATAACGCACACTTGACCTACGCATCATTTAATGTTACATACAGCATCATTAATCAATGCAAATCAATAAAACATTAATCATTACGATTCTTCTATTCATCACAATAAGAATCATGCTGTTAACATGTGAAAAAATTTGTTCCCATCCTCTTTTGGAGATTCTGGTCCTTTTCGGGGTGATTTTATACAACATAATGTCTGCCTCTAACACACTTAATTTTATATATGAAAATGCACAATGGAAATGAAATTATAGTTGGTAACCGCGACACCACCAAATATTTTATGTCTTTGACAGTGGTTACGGGCAGTCAAAAGCCTGAAAATTTTACAGCCAGTTTTACAATGGGCATATCGTAACTAGCAGTAACTGAGTAATACGATACCCCTGAGTAAGACTGGTTGTTGGACTTTCGGGCTTCTGACGGCCAGTAACGACTGTCAAAGATCCAAATAACATCATCAAGGCAAGGGCTTCACGTGCTCTTCGAAGCATTTGGGGTTCTGGTATGTAAACTTGGGCTTGCGCATCAATATTTATAATTTGCGATATGAAGCTGTATCTACTTGGAAGCCAATCCTAACATAGGTGGGAAAAGGCTGGGCAGACGATGATCTCTCTCTTAGTTATTCGCATTTCGTGCAAATTCAAAGAAATTTCGAGAAAAAAGTAAAACATTTTTTTCAAATTTTTTAAGAAAG
This sequence comes from Aporophyla lueneburgensis, assembly GCA_932294355.1. NCBI lineage: Eukaryota > Metazoa > Arthropoda > Insecta > Lepidoptera > Noctuidae > Aporophyla > Aporophyla lueneburgensis. The sequence goes on along the minus strand of OW028748.1, from coordinate 5,007,953 downwards.
GCTACATGAAAAATTAACATCCAGATTTAAGATATACTACATTATACGCAAGGCAGAAGAAACGCTGGATCGATGAGCTAAACACCGCAGGAGGTAAACTGTGGACCCGAATAACAGTCGATAGGAAAAAGTGGAAGGAAATGGTGGAGGCCTTTGCCTATGGGCACACAGATCAAGACAGCCGGTGTCAACTTTTATATTTTTTTAGCTTTATTCACAAATTATATGTATATTTTATTGTAGTAGCATAATTTTCGAAAGGTCTGAATAAATGGCTTTATTATTATATTATTATTATATACATTATACGCAAAACTGGCGAAGATATGGGCTTAAAAGTTTTTCTGTGAATGGTAATGATCAATGTAATCTGGTATTATATTTGTTAGAACGGGAATGAAAAATAAATACAGGTAATGAAGAATTAAAGAATTTAAATAAAACAATTGTTTC